>CM039686.1:23284003-28284003 GCA_022530915.1 Paspalum notatum
TATATATTGAATAAACACCAACTCTCATATAAAAGATTTTTGAGGGGCATAAATATAATATATATTTTTATTCCTAATTCTACTGCGGCCACTTGGCCCCTTTTTTTTTTTCTTTTCTCTCTCTTTTTTTTTCTTTTTTTTTTTTCAATTTTCGACCACTTGGTCTTCTCTTTTTTTTTTTCTTTGCCTCCTCAAAAACTTTATAAAAATTTTAATTTTAAAATAAGCTTTCCTCCCCCACTCTTGAATAATACTCATCCTCGAGTATTTTAACTTTTTGGAACAGGGGTCCAGCTGAAAAAAAATAAATTTAAGATATACTCCAGAAAACAAATAGGTTGTGGTAAGGATAGATATATTTTTGACGATATTTTGGTTTCAGGATGGATATCCAGCGAAATTTGTATTTTCTCCAATGTAGAGATATACAATGCATGGATAAAAAGGCTAGCAAATGAAAAGATAATCAAATATGAATGACCAGCTTTGAAATCTCAAACCCTAGATTCAAATCCTAATTCAATTCAATCAAGAATTAAATTTGATCAAACTATAGTGTATTATATAATATAAGGCTCTAAATAGGAAGGGCTTATATAAAATAATCACAAGAAAAACTTTGATCATAAAAATTTATAAAATAAAATCATCATTTTTTTTTAAAAGGAGACTCAAAATGATAAATCTGAAATCAAAATATTAATATCATATGGGTCTTTATGAAATATCAAATCTATCTCATATATGCAAATCAAAATTCAAATTTAAGTGCATTAAATTGAGAGCGTAAACTTAGTCTAATCAAAAGACTTTAGAACACAAATTAACACAAGTTTTATTCAATTAAACAAAGGAGGTGATACATGGTTAACTCACATGACTCAAATAAAACTCAAATTAACTAGAATTAAACACTCATAATTATACAAAATATATAAAATAAGAGAAATTAAAATAAATTCGAAATTAAAAAAAAAAAGAAAAAGAAAATCAAACCACTAAGAGCTTCACTCTTGATTGCCTTGATTGTTCTGGTCCCACAGCCTCAGGTTGAATAATTGCTCCTCAATATTCTGAGTGTTTTGCTCGTACTGTTGTAAATTTTCCCGAACATGATCAAGAATACCATAATTTCTTGCCGTCATTGTCTCAATGCCATAATAAGATCTGTGTGGCATCTGCTGAGCTGCAATGAAATCTGGATCGTAGGATCTTGCATTTCTAGGAATAAAAACTGCAGGTGGAGGAATATTCCCTGATGGCTGAAATACAGGAGTAGAGGTTGGATCATAAGAGCTAATGGGTCTGACTTGATAGACTGGCCCTTGTGATGAACCTGCTCCAAACTGACTGCTAGGAAACTGTTGATTAGGAGTAGTCCAAGCGTCCCATTCTGATGATGTTTGCTGACTTGGTTCTTCCTCAAACATAAATTTCTCCAACCAATCAGTTTTATTCTGAATAAACAGAGACAACCTTCTATCTGGGATTCTAAACTTGGTTTTAGCCACATAAAATCCAGTAGATGAATTCCCAAAAATGTATTTCCCTTTCTTAAGGGAGTTTTCATCTATACTAGCTGGTAGCACAGTGTATGCGGGGCTAGAAACCAAATTGGGTATCAGTGAGAAGGCAATCACCGTAAGATAATGTCCATATCCCAATAATCCGGTTGCTCTATTTCTCTGGACTATCCAATGATTAATCATTGCATTAATGGGATTAGTCCAAGTAGGTTGACACAGTGCAATATATAGCCATTTCAATTCAGCAATCTGCACCTTAGTGTCATCCATCCTTTCCAAAACTCTTACTGTCATGAATCTATGAATGATGCGAAGGATGGGGTTGATAATTTTCATTCTCTCCTTTGAATGTCCACTAGCAATACGCAACCAAAAATTCTCTAGTGTAGTATTATCAACTTCTATACTTTCTGGTGCATTAGTGTGGAATCCAAATAAAGCTCCAACAGTTCCAAAAGAAATATCAGTCCAGTTTTCCTTAAGTCTAAACCTTAAAGTACTGATTCCATCAGAAGACTGAACTATATCCATAGTAGTCATAATCTCTAGTGCTAAGTCACTCTGATAACTAGCACTAATATGAATGAAAGGACCCCAGCCAAGATTAAGGAATGATTTCTCTATACTTGAATCAAAGTTTAGAACTTTCATGAAATCATGATCTAAATCAAGATTGGACCTAATCCTTTCTTTGCAACTGTTGTACCTTTGCTCTTCTATAGCTGAACGGAGAGAAAATCCTTCTGAAGAATACTTCCACTCTTCATCATCATCATCATCATCAATGTTCATCGGTTGAGGGACTTGACTTTGAGAACGAGTGCGTGGCCTCCTCACCGGCTCCATGACATCTTCTACTTCAACAGAGAAGCGAGAAGAACATCCTCTCAATCCTTGATCCCGACGGAGACTCTGCTCAGAACCGGAACTCCCCATCTCAGAGACAGAGTGTCTCCTTGATGAAAGTCTTGATGAATCGTCGTCTTGGGGTTGAGAGCTGCTCCTTGATGAAGAACCCTTGAAAGTCTTCTTGATGAAGCTTGCCGCCTTCTTCATCTTCTAAACTCTTCCTCTCAAGAACTCTCAAGAACTACTACTCTTGCTCTTCTCTCTCGAAATACTGGCTCTGGAATGGTTTCTGGGTGGTGAAGATCATCAACAAAGGTCTGGAATTTATAGGCAAGGCTGCTGCTGAAAGGAGAGGTGCATCTGGTGAAGGGTCTACTGGGGTCGGCCGACCAGGGGGGGTGTGGCTCGGCCGAGCTGGCCTTGTGCTGGCTCTGCTGGGTCTCCTCCTTCTCATGCAAGATGCCCATTGGATTCCTGATACTTTTGGATAGCTTCTACTGCAAGTTGAACGTCGTGCATGCAGCTTTGGACAGAAACTTCAATCAACCATAAGTTTGTCCCCTTGGATGTTTCTTCATCATGGCTATCCTAAAAAGTTTTAATCCTATCCTATTCCTATGTCTTGGCTGGTTGCTACAAGATCAAAAGAGGATCCAATGTTGCCTAATTAATTAATTTTTATTTGGTTGATGTTAATCTTCACTAATTCTAGTCCTTAATGTGTATAAGCAATATAAATATCCCTACTAATGTAGGTTTAATAATTTCAGCACACAAAAAGATAAAATTAATTTTCATATTAAAGATTATCCCTATTTAGCATATTGAAAATTAAACCTATGTTTAAAGTTTTTATTAAAAACAAATGTTCGGTTAATCAACCGATTTAATTTCAGAATAAAGATAGTCACTCAATTCATTAATTGAATTGAATAAACTAACTTCAATTCTTTAGCGTGGCTTAGGTTAAACGCCTAGTTTTTGAATAAAATTAGAGAGATGATTTTTTGAAATTCAAACAATATAGATAAAATCTAGAAAAACATATCTACTCTAATTTTTTATTTAAAAACCGAATAAAATCGAACCAAATTTAAACCGGCAAAGTCTTCGTGGTTTTCAAAATTTAGATAGCTACGTAAGTGAGAGTAGCTATCTTATCCTATTTAATCTAAAAACTTTAAATTAAACTAACTCAAACTTTATTAATTTAACTAATGTTTAACAATAAAGTTTTGACTCAAATTAAACTAAAAATTTTAAATACCTGGGTTGCCTCCCAATAGCGCTTGAGATGAGTCCTTCAGCCCAACTTCAAATCTTTACTGTCCAATGTCTTGTGTAGACACTGCAGACGAGTCTTCTTCTTCAAGCTCCGTCCTCTTCAATTGATTGGCAAACTTCAAACTTCGGACGAAATTTGAATGAACTTGATTCACCATTGATGTTGAACTTGATTTCTCCCTTCCCCACATTAATAGTGGCTTGAGCAGTCCTTAGGAAAGGTCTTCCAAGTATCAGTGGTGATCTCGAGCTTGCTCCCATCTCCAGAATAACGAAGTCAACTGGTACAATATTATCTCCAATCTTCACTGGCACATCCTCAGCTACTCCTTCTGGATATCTCACTGAACGATCTGCTAGCTCCAGACACATGGATGTAGGCTCTGGTTTAGGCAGCTTGAGTCTATCGAACACTGACTTCGGCATCACACTAACACTTGCTCCAAGATCGCACAAAGCCTTATCAATGTTGAGTACACCAATAGAACATGGGATGGTGGGGCATCCCGGATCTGCCATCTTCTGTAAAGGGATATCCATTATGGCTGCACTACACTCAGTCGTCAGCTTGACACACTCAGATGGCATTTCCCTCTTGTTAGCTAGTATATCCTTGAAGTACTTGGCATAAGTGGGTACTTGAAGTGCATCCAATAGTGGCATGTGGATATATAGCTGCTTGATCACTTCAATGAACTTGTTGAAATGCTCATCCGTCTTGCTAGCTCGAACTCTACACTTTTCTGGTAACACTCTTGTGTCGTCTACTATCACTTCTGGTTCGTCTTCACTCTCTTTCTCTGCTTCCACTGAACTGGCAATTTTTGTAGTCAACTCTGGGTCTCTAGTCTCTCTCCCGGATCTGGTAGTAACTGCTTTGAGTGACTCTTTAGACTGTGGCTGTCCTGGCAACTTTCCTTCATTTTTGTTTGGGAGATGCTCTGCTAACTGAGATAGTTGATTTTCTAAAATCTTCATCATCCCCATGAGCTGTTGATTTGAACTTCCCACAGTAGTGATCTTGCCATCAATGCTTTCTAACACTTTGTCTACAGCCTTGAATTTTGAGTGTGTGTCCTTGTTGATTTTAGCTTGCTCTTCCATAAAGTCCTTGAGCTGAATCCGCAGAGGAATGACATTCTGAATAGCTGATCCGGCAGTGAACTGTTGTTGTCTATTTTGTCTATAATTGGACGGGGGAATCCAACCTTCCTTCCTGGCATAGTCCAAAGCCTTAGCTTCCTCCGGACACCTCTCACTTGAGTGACCATACTCTCCACACTCTTCACAAGTCATCATGTAATCTGTAGACTTCACTTCCTCTGCTCTGCCACTTTCCATCTTCTCGAACCTCCTCATTAGTGAGTCGATTTTTCCACCAAGGATCTCCATCTTGTCTACCTCCAGCACACTCTTCGCTGTTCCAGTGGAAGTATGCTGCTCCAGTGAGGTAGGCGTCACTCTATCTGCTCCCCATGCTCCATTCTCTGCAATCTTCTTGAATAAGGCTTCGGTCTCAGTGGGTGTGAGACTGAGAATTGATCCTCCGGATGATGCATCAACTTGACCTCTGCACACTGCGTTGAGTCCTCCATAGAATTTCTGAATTATGTCCCAATTCTGAAAATTGTGATGAGGGCATGCTGACACATAATCGTTGAATCTCTCATAAGCTTCACTGAATGTCTCAGTGGGGTACTGCACAAATGTTGAGATCCTGTTGCGCAAAGCTTGAGTCTTCCCTGGTGAGAAATACTTGGCGATGAATGCTTGTAATAGACTCTGCCAGTTGCTCACTGTCTCCTCTGGTAGTGTCGCCAACCACTGGTGTGCTTTCCCAATCAGAGAGAATGGGAAAAGTCTTGCTCTGATCTGGTCGTCAGTGACTCCTTCAACGTTGAATGTGTTGCAAATCTGCAAGAACGTCTTCAAGTGGTGATTTGGGTCCTCCTTTCCACTGAATGGTTGATTCTGCACCATGTTGATCACTGAGCTCCTGATCTCAAATGCTCTGGGTGGTGGTGCCAAGTCTCTGATCTTCAAGTCTGCTGATGTTGGCACACACAGCTCCATAAGCTTCTTCTCTTGGTCTTCCATCTTCGGCAGAGTTTCCTCTTGTTTTCGAGAAAATTTGGCAGAGTTTCGGCTCTTTCTCAGCAGTTTTTCTGGATCATCCACATAATTAGATGGTTTATTGGATCGTGGTCCATCCATTCCTGCTCAGGTTAGTGGCAGAAAATATATACAAAGCAAAAATAATTCTACAAAATTTACACTAAACTAGTCCTGAATCCAAAAATTTAAAAACAAAATTTAAATTCAGAAAATAAAGAAAAATTAAAAAAAATAAAAAAATAAAATAAAAAAAATGGCGCAAGAACAGTAATAAATAAAAATAACATAAATAAAAATAAAATAAAATTATTGCGCCTAAAAGAAAATAAAGAAAATAAATCTAAATGCATAAAAGAAATAAAACTGAATTTAAATGCTAAATACATACAACAAACATAAACTCTAATTAACTAGAACCCTAATAATTAGTTCCCCGGCAACGGCGCCAGAAAAGCTTGTTGACAGCACTTAAGCATGGCAAACCTTATACTGCAAGCGACAGTATCGTGTGTAGCTTTTCCCTATGATGAGTATCGTAGGTTTATGTCAATCCAAGGAACGAACTAATCGTGATCTAATTAACAAGAGTTTATGCGAAAACTAGGGTAAAAAGGATATCTAATCTACTTCTAAACCAATCCTTAAACTAAACCAATCCTTAGCCTAATCTAGTAAAAGAGATAAACTAAACTATATATATATAAGATAAACAATTAGAAACATAATTAGAACTCTAATCAAAGGGTATTAACTAGGTTCTAATCAAGCTCTAATCGGATCCAAAGCATACGATAGATAAAGTTTCACAACGAGATTAGAGCAGCGAGATAACTAGTAGATCAAGGCAAATAAGCATGTTCAAGCACATCTATCATAGCATAATTAAATCATGATCAATCAATCTAATCCCCTAGATCGGCTCAACCTTTCCCCGGGCTCCACTGTCACTGGTAACCAGGTAATCGACGAAGAACTTTCAACAGGCACGTAATTAGAGAATGCACTTCCAATTACTTTTATTTGGTCTAATAACATAATTAGAGCAACTAGCACTTCTAATCACCATGATCACAAGAACTAGACACAAAACTATATTACTAGTAAACTAGATCAAAGATCAAGAACGCTAGATAAACATCACCCTTAATGACATGGTCTAATCAAGATGCATCTAGACATAAACTTAATTACAGCTAGAACAACCATAATTAGAACAAGAATATGATAATTAGACAAGAACAATACTTCATTAATTAACTGTATCATAATTACAACCATGATCATACCTTCCCTTGATGATACAATTAGACCTCCGGATCTAGACAATTAGAGAGCCGTGCAAGGCCTCTAATCACCTCTAGAGATTAGAAGAAGATCTAAACCTAGACTAGAAACTCGACCCTCTGCTCTCCTCTAGTTGTGTCCCTCAAGTCGTCGTCTTGTCGCCTTGATAATGAATTGGATGCCTCGACCAGGGGCTCAGCTTCGCTTTAAATACCCTGGAGAAGACGTGGCCGAAAAGGAAACTGAAACCGACATACGGAGTCCTGGGGTCGGCCGACTTGGGGGGGTATGGCTCGGCCGACCCAGGCCCTTCCAGCCTCCTCTAGTTTCCATCTTTCGCGGGCTTCGGGATAACCTTCATATAAATCTTCGTGGAGTCCTTTTCGGACTCTAAACCTTCCAGATTCTTCTGTATCCCGAGATCTTGTCGAGTCTTCTAGAATTGGGCTTCATTTGATGGGTCTTTAATTGGGCTTCTTCTTCCATTATTGAATAATATTCAGAGGTCTTTTTACTCGAGGTAGACTTTGATGAATTTTGCTTAAAATTGGCCCAAAACCTGCAAAAATTACAAGTAGACAATTTCCAAGACAATATTGCAAAATCCACAATAATCTATGTTATTTGTTAGTAAAAGGCAAAGTTGACGCATAATAATAGATAAAAACAATATAAAATGATGTATAATTTTCGTTCATAAGCCGCGTCAACACACACTAGGGGAGCAATGAGGCCGGTCCATTGGCTCTCAACTGGGGCCTCTCTCCCCTCTTCTTGCTCATCCGGTTGTCATCCCCAAGCATCGCCAACTGCCACTCTGTAACAGACATCAAAGCAGAAAACGAGAAGTTGTGTAACAGGGGGTTAGTAGCAGACTCACTAGAGGGGGTAGCCAAGGCCAGACTCTTGGAACCTGTACAAGTGAGGGAATCCCTCATCTCGTAATCTACTTCTGTGGCCTTGAGCTTACTATAGAGTGCCTCTACTCCTATCGTATCATATCCTGCCGACTCAATGATTGAGTTCACCTTTACCTCCCATACTTTTCTATCCAAAGCATACAGCAATTTGACAGCCTGCTGAAGATCGGTGTATGGGAGCTCAGCGGGGGCAGAGTTGACACACAACTTGATCGACTGAAAGCGACCAAACAAGTCATCTACTGACTCTTCCGGCTTTTGGACGAAATTCTCATATTCGCGCTGGTAAGTCTCCACAAGCCTAGCCTTAATGGTCGCGGTACCCTCATGGTGTGCACTAAGTAGTGACCATATCTCACACGCTGTCTTGAGGTGACTCACTCTCTCATAGTCCATGGGACCAAGCCCGGAAAAGAGAAAGTTAACAGCCTTGGCATTCGCCTCATGCTGAGCCACGATCTCAGGCGTAGTACGCTCAGCAACTGGAAGCACCACAAAAGTCGTACTCTGAGTAGCATCCCATTTGTCCTGACTCTGGCTAACAAGGAACGCCTCCATTCTACCTTTCCAGTAGGGATAGCCATCGGAGCCAAGGACGGGAATCTTCCCAGAGTAAGTCATAGTCGCTACGGTTTCTTCACCGGTTAAGGTATGGGAAAACTAACCGGCTCTGATACCACTTGTAGGACCGAGACGTGCGACTATAGGAGGGGTAACTAGGAGCACTTAAAAACTCAAACTCACAACCCCATGGTGCAAACTACCACACTTCACACAACAAACGCTAGGCACCGTCCACTGAAAGGAAACATGTCTAGCAAGCACTTGGTGTCGCCCACTGTTGGCGTCTCTTAGCCTTAAAAGATTTTACTCCGCAAGCGCACGGAGACCGCTGTAGCTTTTCACCTAGAGTTTTCCAAGTATCGTATTTTTATCCACAGGGAAGCGGCAGACGAGAGAGTATAATTGAATAAACACAAATCGAATGAACTGTACTTAAATAAATACACCAGCTAGTCACTAGACAGGGGTAAGTCTGGTAAACGGATAGGTGTATGGTGGAAAGAAGTAAATTAAACTACCTAAGATACACGTAGAAAGGTATAGTTGCCTGGGAGGACAACGAGTGAGATAAAGTTCCCAAACTCTACTCTATTCGGCTGCAAAGACTATGTCGTGGTTAACTAAGAAACTCAAGTAACAAGTCAAGGTCTCGCGTCGAGCGAAATTCCGGCGCCGCGAGGGGTCAGGGGGTAGATAGTAGACCACCGAAGGAGACCCGGCTAACGCCTATGGGTCTGCCAAACGAACGGGCCTGGACTACACAGGCACGCCACACGCTATCACAGAGTGGGGCTACCAAGCAAATCTGCGTGGATAGGCTGGCACGCTATAAATGTACTCAAGCAAAGCTTGAGTAACAATAGATCGTCCTTGATCAGAGGAGAGGACCTAACCAGAGCCTGGCGTACAGGTTGGATTATAGCACCGACAAGAATAACGGGACTTGACTAACTAAGATAACCACAAGCCTAAGCCTAGCAAGTATGCAAAATAAAGGGTACACCACACTTGCAAGAGATTGAAATAAAGTAAAATATAACTGAATTATATTGAAGATACGAGTACAAAAGATACAAGAGCTTTTACCGTAGACTCAGAAGAATCTCTGAGAACTCCGAGGCAAAGCTCGACTCACTCTAACTCCCAGGACTATCCTAACTACTAAGATGTGGACAATGACACTCTCTAAGGTAGGATATGGCTCTCAACTTCTCCACACTATTACAAATGAGCTCTACAGGCCTATTTATAGTCCCATATGTGAGGGGGGTATTTGTAGGAGGCTTAGGTCGGTGGGAGGCCGACCTAAGGGGGAGGTGGCCGACCTAGCCCGAGGTCGGGCGATCACCCGATCCACCGCCTTTGCATTCCAACGGCTTGATCTTGCGTCCCCATGGCAGTTGGCGGTTAGGACAGTTGTTGCACGTGTAAAATGCCTCCGAGGGTAGGTCGGCCGACCTTGTAGGAGGTCGGGCGACCATGTGTCAGCCTTGTATTGGCCACATTGCTCTTCCCTCGGATTGTTGACGTTGTGGATCCGTGACTTGGTGCATTTTTAGCCTTTGGATACATTGGATGCTTGGTCTTGCGGTTGGATTTGAGTGCACTTGTGTTTCTTCGTGATGTGGATCGATGAAGTGGCAAGTGGCTCACTTAGGTGGCTGGGCAGCCTAGCTCAGGGTCGGCCGACCCTGTCAATGGGGCGGGGGACCAAGCCCAAGGTCGGCCGACTTGGCTGAGTCAGGCTCGGCCTGGCCTTGGTCGGCCGACCTAAGGTTGGGTCGGCCGACCTGGCCACTTTGACCGGTGGACTCCATCTTTGATCCTTGGCATGTTTTCAGCTGTTTTATGTGCATTTTGGTACCTGCATCCAAATATTTATACAAAACTAGTGGAACTCATTAGTAGAAGGATTAGTACATATTTATTCACTTGCATTGCTCCATTTGGTTGGTAATTGACGGTAGATATCGTGAGATTATGACCGTCAACACCCCCCAAGCTTAAACTTTTGCTCATCCTCGAGCAAAGCTAAGACTGAGAGTGGATCAGGAGTTGCTGCAATATCGAATGTGTTTCCTCACAAAGGGCCAAGATTCAGCCAACACTTTCCTACAATAAGGCCTTTGTGGAGCTTTAGGTAGGGAGAATGTGGCACACTTAGGATATTTATTTTGCTAATGCAAAGATTGGACCAAAGAGTGTACTCTATCGCTTCTTCTATTGATCACTGGAGTATGAGTGGTGGTATTGTATGCCTCCTTCTCTTGATATTCATCCCTTGTAGCCTTTTGTTGATTTGGAGTGGATATGGAGCTTTTATTTATTTTTGCCATGATTGAATTTGCATGCTTTTCATTTTGCCATGCTTTTGCACGTATTTTTCTTTGTGCCATGCTTTTCTTTTTGGGCTCCATACCCTTACTCCTTGAGATTTAAAGGTTAGGGATTATGAGAAGTATTTGGAGACATTTTGGTGGATGCAAAGTCCGGAATGGATCACTTGCATTTTTGCTTTTGTACTCCAGCTATCAAAGAAGGTGATATTTCTACTCAAAGAGACTCAAAATTTGACAAAGCTCAAAATATCACTAAGCAGCTCTTTGTAGTAGTTTCAACTAATTGAAGCATTTTTGGCTCTGGTAGGTATTTTTGACCAAGGGGAGCTATATTTTGTTATTTTCAAAATAAAAGCCTGAGATGTTCATCTTACTAAGAGCATGAAAGAATTATCCCATATTCAAATCATATCATTCATCTCACAACAATTTAGGCTTGTTATCACAAATGGCAAACACAAGATAGAACCTTGGTTCACTTTTTTTATTCACAAACTCAAAGCTAAGCTAAGCATAAGTCACATGCAAGAATTAAGTCATTCACTTGATCGAGCAACTATTCATCATTTCCAAAATGAGGTTAGCAAGCGAACTTATCATTAAAGCATGGGATTTTTTTTTTTAAAATATAGCTGAATTAAACAAACTAAATTGAGCAAACTGAATTAAACAAACTAGCAAACTCTCAAAGCATGATACATGGGTGGTGCAGAAAATGGGGGACTGTCATACATACCCAGCTGTCGATTTGGGTTTGCCCCCAAGCTTCAACGAAGCTACTCGGGGTAGTACCCGTAGTACTGGAAGAATCGCTGGGACTCATCGAAGGTGCGCTGAGCCGTCGCTTCTATTTCTAGGAAGCGGTTATATTGTTCGTCCTGGGTCTGCTGGATGACTTGAGTGCGCTCATCGACCTGATTAAGCTGCTGGGCCATCCCAGCTGTGCGCTGGTCCTGAATGGTCAGAGACCCAAAGATGGCGCTCAAAGGGTCTCCTGCAATGCGAGCAGAGGCAGATGGTCCTGCCTCGTACGGTGCTGACCCATACCCATAGTAGTTGCCTCCTCCTTCTGCTGAGAGAATGCAGCGCTCGGCTCGTGTCCCCAATGGGTGTTTGCAAACCCTCCGTGGTGCTGCCACGTCGGGTCTGTTCCCTGGGTCTGCCAGGATGTGCCAGTCGCGGTATGAAACTAGGTAGGTCCCATCTTGGCGGTTTGCGCGTCCTGTGCTTGCTTCTGTAGGCACTCTTGGGCTGCCCTCCTCTGTGCCCTGGTTGTAGGACAGAGATGTGCGACTAGAGTGGGGTGAATAGGAGCACTTGAAAACTCAAACTCACAACCCCTGAGGTGCACACACGCGAGAACCACGCACAACCGATACCGTCCACTGAACAGATACGTATCGGAAGGCAAGCGGAAGCACTCAAATCAACGTCCACAGAAAAGGACGCAAGCCGAGTCAACACACACGCTACACAATCGTGCAGGGTTGCATAGCATGGACAAGCTATCAACCCTAGGACACGAAACTGGCTCCTAAACAAAAACACACGACTCCTAAAGCACTACACTAGTCTAGTGTGCAATGTTGCATAGTATGGAGAAACTATCAACCCTGGGACACACTAGAACCTACACGAAAAAAACTCACTAATGTACTACCACTAAATTAAACTTCTCAAAGTGCAAAGTTGCATAGATAGAAAACTACCAACTTTAGGACACTTGAGAACCTAACTCCGAGAACAAACAAAGCAAGAGAAAAACACACACACAAAACACAACACAAACGAGGAAAAACAACTCAGAACAAGAATCAAAGACCGGACAAAAGAAACCCTAAGACTTGGCAGCAAAACGGACAAGAGAAAAACTACCAAGCGCGCAGCCAGACCAACCAAAGGCCTGACCAGGTCTAGCTCTCAGAGCTTGACCGGACAAACCGAGGAGAAGAAAAAAACACGCGACAAGGAAAAGCAGACCGGACAGTCAACTTACCCTACCTCGGACAAAAGACCTGCCAAACAAACCAGAGAAGAGCACAAGCTGTAGGTTTCAGCGCTACCAGACCGGACAGTCAGGTTTATATAGACCAGACCAAAGACCTGACTGTCCTGTCTATGATTCGCGCAAGACCAAAACTGCAGCAGAAAAAACAGCCTGCTAGCCACCGAAAAAGCGATCGAAACGGGGTCAAAACTCAACGAAACCTCATGAAAATTTGCATGGACAATCCCAAGGACATTCCCAAGCAAACCCCAAAAGATCCACTTGAAAAGATCAAGAGTTGCACGGGAATTGCAAATCTCATGAGGTAGGTGAGTTGACACCGAAAACTCGAAATCCGACAAGAACGGCCCTTGGTTTGAAGATTCTAGCACTTAGCTAGTGAGATTTACCACATCATAGCAAGGTAAAAAACCAGCAAAAGAAAGATCCTAACCTTGGACAAACTGAAACACACCAAAATCCATGAATTGGAACCAAAAACGAACTAGAATGGGGAGGGGAAAGGGAAGGACGAAAATTGCTGCTCACTCCATGGGATTTCTCAATGAGGAACCTTGAATTAATCACGAAATCAGGTTACACAAGTTCCCTAGAGCCTACCTCCCTTCATCCTCCCACTGATGACAAGATTAGACTAAACTAGGCACTCATCTCCTAGCTAATCCTCTCTATTTCTTCTCTTTGGACCTTGGCTGCTAGGGTTAGGAAAACTAGGGTATGTGGCTGCCATGATAAGTTCCAAGGGAGCCTCTAAAGTCTATTTATACCCTAGGCCCTAAATGACACAATTACACTAAGACCCCTACTCTAAAAATGCACGGAGGGGGCCAAACTGAAAAGATACAATCGGACGACTACGATGACGGCTTGATCTTCTTTTTCTCCACGCCTCGCTTGGATGTGCGCCACGTAGCCAGTAGTCTGAAAACTTTTCCCGGTTTTGAAGTCAGAAACCGGGAAACTTTATTTTGCGGGCTTCCTGGGCCGGGTCTTGGCCCAATCTTCTATCTTGGCGAGTCGGAGCCCAACCCACCAAGTCATTTGAACTTGTGTGGCGGTTTTGAGCCGAAGCCGCCAAAGCCTCCCTCTCTCGCCTTCGCACCATGCACTCGGGTTGGAGCGCCACGGTGGCACCCGGCTTCTCCAGTCCATCGGAGTCGCCTCACGGTCCATCGGAGGGCTTACACCACCGTTGCCGAACCACCCTTCCGTGTACCGAGCTTCCATGGCCGACCGACGCCGAGCATTGCCTCCGATCCATTGGAGGGCTTTTGCCTCAGTCCATCGAGGTCTTCATCATCTACCTCCAGTCCATCGGAGGGCTTGAGCTCGTTGACAATCACTCATCACACCAGGAGACCAATGAGGCCGGTCTATTGGCTCTCAATCTCCCCCTTGATGAGTGCATTGTCAACACCTCTCCAACCTGTAACCTAAAACAGAACAAAGACGAAAGAAAAGCGTAAAACCGAAAAAGAAAGGAAAAGAAAGAGAAATGCTCAAGCTGCTCAAAACCAAACAAAGGCAGCTTGAAGCAAAAAGAAAACAAAGCATCGGCTCCTCAAGACAGAGGCAAAAGGCTCAATGCACCGATGCAAAGAGCATGCTAAAAGCTCAACTCCCCCTGAAATGCATCCTCACAAATACAAAATGAATGCAAAGCTCCCCCTCAACTAAATCTCTCATGATTTCTCCCCCTTGTCCATATTTTTTAATTTCTTTCCCTTGGAGGAGGTACACTAATTTCTCTCCCTTGTTGACAATGGACACATCAAGGGTTCCTTGAACTCAACTCCCCCTGAACTAGACAACTCCCCCTCAAAATATGCCATAAATGCAAGGAGTGTAACTGAAAGAGCTCAGAAGGGATGGAATGCTAGTAATTACAAATTCTAGCATACAGAGCAAGTGAGGGTAAGGAAGCATGCAACAAGCTCAAATGAATCTATCTTACACATATCAGGAGCTAGCATGTTTTTCAGGGTAGTTTAAAAAAAAGCATCACCAACATGAATAGCACCTAGCAAGATAGGCATGAACAACCAGATGCTAGCAATGCATACAAAGTGTGCTACTCTCAACAAAGCATATACAACTAGCCATAAGCATTTTAGAGACTTGCAAATTTCAGATTTGAGCATGTAAATTCATGAGCAAGTTCTTTTGTGCCAGGGGTTATTTACTTGTCTATTGCCACTTCTTACCAACCAATACCAAGCCTAGGCTCAAAGAACCATCTGGAGCTTAAGACAAGGTTTTGATCATACACAGCCTAGTCCAAGTTCATGTCAAAGTGCAATGACAAGCAGTCTCAAACTAGATCAGTGTGACAAACAAATCCACCTGGATCTTTCTCAATTTAGCACATAAGACACCACTTATTAGCATTTTGATTCAGATTTCAATTTAAGCAAGGTGTCATAAAAGCTTAGGCATTAACATAGCAAAGGCATACAACTAGCATATCCAGGCATGAAAAGATAGCATAGTATTCAACAGTCCTACACATGCTAGGTAGCCAAAACAAGTGGTGATTATGTTTTTGATTTTCAGGAAAGCAAATGACTTAGCCCACAATTAGTATTCAACAGACTCAAATGAATCTATCTTACACATATCAGGAGCTAGCATGTTTTTCAGGGTAGTTTAAAAAAAAGCATCACCAACATGAGCCGAAGCCGCCAAATCCTCCCTCGCACGCCTTCGCGCCATGCACTCGGGTTGGAGCACCACGTGGCACCTGGCTTCTCCAGTCCATCGGAGTCGCCTCACGGTCCATCGGAGGGCTTACACCACCATTGCCGAACTGCCCCTCTATATACTGAGCTTCCATGGCCACCCGATGCCGAGCATTGCCTTCGGTCCATTGGAGGGCTTTTGCCTCAGTCCATCGAGGTCTTCATCATCTACTTTCAGTCCATCGGAGGGCCTTCAGTCCATCGGAGGGCCTCCAGTCCATTGGCTCTCACTGGTCATGACTCCCGCTACACTATGTCTGGGCTCCTCTAAAGGTTCTTCTACTGGGACGCCCTCTATTGGCATAGAGAGTGTGTCCACGTGGTAGATTTTGAACTGTGGTGCTGGTAGAGGTACTTCAAAGTTGTACCCCTTATAGATCATGACATAGGTGTCTGTGCTGGGGTTCTTGCGCAGAAAGTGTCCCCGGATAAAATGGCTCTCTGTGACTAAGTTGGGTGTGTCTAGGGGTAAGAATGCCACCTGGGCATTTGCTAAGACCCTAGCTCGGATGCAATCCTCGTCACGAAGGACGTGATTGTTATGGAATTTTCATCCCAAACTAGCTTCATCCAGTGATAGAGCATGGCGATGACAGGTGCATACTTCTGCTTACGCCACATGGCATAGAGGATTTTTAAGTCCTCTATGGTCACACAGCGTGTGTCATCACGGGGAAGGACTACGATGGTAATCCAGCGGGCCATGAACCGCATGGTGGGGTGCTTAATGTTTGTGATACTTTTCTTCCCCTTATAGTCCGGACCGGCTAGTTCTTTCTAGAACTCTATTGCATTAAAGCCTACAGGTTCGGCTGCTATGGAGCAGCGAGGTGAGAACCCGAGAGCATTGCTGAACTAACGGATTGTCAGCTCATGCTCAGAGTTAAAGAGTCTAAAATGAACAGTCGTGTCGGACTGCAGTGATACTACTCGGAGGGTCATTAGAAACTCCTTGGTGAGAAGCACTATGCCTCCCTCACTAACATGTGCAAAATTATCCCACCCTACCATATTGAAAATTTCATCAAATTCATCATCCACACCTGTGCTTGTCATGAGTACCTCATCGAAGCACTTGGTGAGGGTGATAGGCTTGGTGTGGAGTCGCCTTAGCAGGTCGGCTTCATCTTGATTGCGCATCTGGATTTGGGAATCCAGTAGCAATACGGGTCCGGTGATGGAGGATGAAGCTTTTTCTCCTCCCGGTCCAGCACTTGATGAGCCTCTGTCGGACACTGTCCGAGAGTTCTGTGAACTGGAGGACGTCAGGAACCATATGTGCTGTCCCGCCTTGCTGATTGCACTTCTGGCCCTCTTGAGATCGCGCTTCATCCTGCACAAAAATGAACACAAGAACTACGAGACGACATAATAAAATTAGCGTTAGTCGTTAGTCGTCCTTGTGGGGCGTGACACCACCACAACTCGTTCTTGGTCTTGCCAAAGAGAGGGCTAGAAGCTAAACTTATTTGCTAACTAAATCTTATTTGGACATTATTTTGGCTAAGCTAATGAGCTAAACTAGCTTCTAATCAGGAGAATTACGAGAGAGGGAGAGGTGTTTGCAGCTTGCTGCCTGGTGCATCGATCAAGGAGGGTGAGGAGCCTTTTTATAGGTGACGGGCACCAGCAGGGGGGTCGGCCGGCCCTGGCCTTGGGTCGGGCGGCCACCACCGTGGTCGGCCGGCCTCTGAGGGTGTCAGGCGACCACTTGAGTGCATGGTCTTGCGTGTGTTGGAAGGAGGGGAGCCGGCTGGTCATAGGTGCAGGCCGGGCGACCACCGGGTGTGGCACTTTGAGTGAGTGAGAAAGAGAGGGATGGGGCTGTGTATGCCGAAAGCAAAAAAAAGGGAGAGGTCGGGTGGCCATCATGGGGTTGGCCGACCTGGCTTCTTGTTGCTTTGCGTAGTGGAGTGAACATCAAGCATGATGCACCGAAAGCAAAGGGGCAGAGGGGTCGGGCGGCCTTGGATACTGGTCAGGCGACCTCTCAAATGCAAGCCCTTTGCTTTGGAGATGGATGTGAGGAAGCAAGGAGCAAAACCGAGGGGGAGAGGTGGTCGACCAGTGTAACACCCTAATTTTAATTCCAATATTTTTTACAGTAAATATAATGTGGTTTATTCAATTTTCTAAGGTTTTATATGCCTAGGCTTGCATTTACATGGTTTATTTTATTAAATAAGTAATTTAAATTCGTCATAGGTCAACTTTTGTTGTGCATTCATCTGGAGCATTATTTTATGTACCGTATGAACTAAGGTTTGGAATTCAAATTTATTTGAATTTTAGTTTTGTTTTGGCCTTGGTTTTAAAAAAAGAAAAAGGAGAGGAAAACGAGAAAAGAAAAAAAAATAAAAAGGGGACGAGCAGGCCAGCCAACCGGCCGGCCCAGCCCATCCTACTCTCTCCCTCAGCGTGCTGGCGCCCCGGCCCAGGCGGAGCAAGCCCACGGCGCCCTCTTTCCCCCTTCCCTCTCTCTGCCGCGTGGGTCCGCCGCCCCGACCCTCTGATGAGCGGGCCCCTTCTGTCATCCCTCTTCTTCCTCCCGAAGCCGCCGCCTTCTCTGCTCGCACGCCGCTCTCCCTGGTCAGTGGCCCATGCTGCCGAACCCTCAACACCCGAGGCCTGCTTGCCAGCGCCTCTCCTCCATTTGCGGCCGCGCGCTCGACCCCGAGGCGACGCGGACTCGGGTCCGAATCGAACTAGAGTAGCCGCACCGCCACCACCCCTTGAACCCAAGTCAAACCCACCGAGCCGCCCTATAAAGGGGTCACCAAGGCCGCCGCCGCACTCCTTTCGCATCCACGCTTTTGCCCCGAGCCCTAGCGCAGTGCTCGTCTCCAATATCCACCGCCGGACCTCACCAAGGTGAGCCGCCGCCTCCCGAATTTGGCCATCCCCAGTGGATTTCCGGTCAATTTGGTCCCTAATCCGCCTTCGCAGGTTCTCCAGGGAACTTGACCACTGGTTTTTGAAGCCGGAGCCGCCCTCCTCGACGCCGTCCCCGTACGCCCACCTTCGCCGTCCGCCCCAGCCCGTGGTCAGGCGCCTCCGTTGCGCCTCCTCCTTCTCCGAGCCCCTGGGTGAGTTTGCCGTAGCTTTCTCTCTCTCCCCGGCCAAGTCCGGTCCCGATCCGTGCACGGGAGCGCCAAATCACATCCACGCCAGCGAGCCTCCGCCGTGGTTCATGGTTACCGCCGGCAAGCCCTCCCCCGTTCAATCCCAGCCTTTGGATCTCGATCCGATGGATCCCGTGCGCCCTGCGACCGGTCAAATATGGTCAATACCGGTCAACCGCCGGTCAGCCGTCGGCGTTTTGCAAAAGAGACCCTCCATTTCGGTGTATTTGACCCGCAGTCCATCCGTTTTCGATGATTTTCGCGCCCACGCGATCGTATAAATGTGTAGAATAATTTTAAATACGTTTTACCTTCTGTTTTTATGTCATGATGTACTGTTTCTTATCTTTTGCATTTGTTACTTGCATGTGTGATCATGTGGATGCTTGTTTGGTGCCGTGTATCGTGCGTAGACGTTGATCCGCCTGTTGATTTCGAAGAGCAGTCTCCAGAAGCCTCTGAGCAGCAGCAAGAAAATTTTGAGAAAGGCAAGTATAACATAAACAACACCTATCAATCTTTTTACTTATTGCATGTGCATTTTAATTTGTATGACTGTAAGGTTTACCTAGCTACTTTTATCCTTATATATCTACCTTTTGGGATGCATATGGTTAAGTTGTGCTAGGTGCTGTGCGAACACATATCTTTATGTTAATTAACTTTGACTAATGGTGCTATGCAATTAATGTGAGCTTGGCCCTCTGTGCTGTGTGCTTGAGTGGTTCATGTCTCTTGTAAAACTAGCTTTTAAGCAACATGGTTTAGGGAGCTTGAGCAATGTGCTCGTGTGCTTTTGCTAGTTCTCTCCGTAAGGACCAAATCACAAAGCGACCACCTGGGACAACAGTGCTACCACAAGGCTGGAATGGGACGGACTTAGCTGACTAATTAGGTTGCTTTGGTTTGGGAATAACTTACCTGCGGGGCAAGTAGGGAGGTGAGCTTCTGTGGCACTCGCGCTACTTGGGTTGAGTGTGCTTTACGTTATATGTATGTGCTTCTCCCCTTGAGGCTTGCTCCACGGTTGCAAAACCTGAAACCTTAGCGGTTACACCTTACTAACGCAATCTTTGTAAAGGCTTCGTAGTACGCTTGCTAGTCATCTCATCTCCGGTAATGTGATGAACTCCTAGCGTAGCTTACGACTTGTGGGTAAAGATATACAACCTCTCGAGAGTGTAAAACTAACATGTTAGCCGTACTCATGGTTATGAGTGGCCTAGACCCTTTCCAATGATTAGAAGGATTCTTGCTGAGATTCTTTGGTTTTGATAATGCTTATATCTGTTTAATTTTATTTAATTCTTATGCAATATCTTTTGGGCTAATGGCATTGTTACTAATTCATAGTAAGTAGGCCTTAATAAAAGTAATAAATTAAAAGCTAATGTAGTCTGTCAGCTAACCCTAGAGCCTCATGGTTTATGTTATATTTGTTGGGTATTCTATACTCACGCTTGTTTCTTTATATTTATTCCTTGTTGGGGGGAAAAATCCAACCGCTGCTCAGTTGATGGAGGTAATGAAGACTATGTGCAAGACTACGACGATGAGTTTTAGGCACTTCGTTCACCAGTCGATGTCCCTGTGGTGCCCCGTTATCTTTATGTTTTATGCTTCCGCAATGCTACGTTATACTCTGAGTTAAACACTTTTGTTACAGTGTAATAATGATATATTTGATGTTATGTACGATTTTATCTTTGGCATGTGTTTGTGGTACTTTGTAATTTGTCATGTATATGCGAGACGTTTCCTGCTGCATATATATATGTTGCACAGTTTTGTTCGTTAAAACCGAGCATGATAGCCGGCCTCATCATGGGGTCGGCCGGCCCTTGTGTGCTACTTGCTTCGGTTGGAAGTAAAGGGCAAAGGGAAGACAAAGTCAGGAAAGTAAAGAAAGGAGAGGAAGATGAGGGGACAGGTCGCCTCGCGCTCGCCTCACCATCCTCCACCACCTCTGCACAGCCTCGCCCTTCGCCATCGGCTCTTTCACCGTTCCCCGTGAGCGCGCCAACACGACCACCATCGCCGCCGGCCCCTCGCCGTGGACGGCCACCTCCCGGCCCTCCCCTTGCCTCCACAACCCAACCATCGAACTCGTCGCCCCGCCGCACAGCTTCCACGCCCGATGGCGACCCCTACCGTGCCCTACCCCGCCGGATTTGAACGGAGCCGCCGCGCACCCTCGCGCCGCCGTCGTCTCGGTTCACGCCTCCGTGCTGCTCATACGCGCCGTCCCCGATGACGAGACCTACACCGAGGGGAAGCCCGTCGCCGGCGACACCAACCGCCGCTCCGTCGGCGTCAAGTACCCGCCTCTACGCGCTGCGCCGTGCGTTAGAACGCCGGGCCGCCACGCCATGCATTCCCCGTCGAGAGGTAGAAGAAGAGGTTGTGGTTTTGCATCCTGGCCCCGAGCTTCGTTCGTTTTGTTTTTTAATCCAACGCGCTGTACACTGTGTCATGTAAATCTCACGTTTTAGCCCCTGTAAGCTATGGTTAATCACGTCTAGGTCCTAGATCTAGGGTTAATATGCATATTTCGGTTTGGAACTTTGAAAAATCATAACAAATCAAAGAAAAATCCAAAATGGACAAACTCAGTGGCTATGAACTCCTTGTGAGTAGATCTATAGGATGAGTATGATCTGGATATGTGAAAAGTCTGTTTTGCCCTTGTTTAAATTGCATGCATGTTGAGGGTAAATAAATGGAAAAAGGGATGTAAATGAACTCCAAAAATTATGAAACTTAGACAGTAGCTTTTTTATGACATCTAGGTACTGTGTGATTTTTGGTAGCCCTAGCATTGGCTGTTTAATTACTATTTTGCCCTTATACATGTGTTTGGTGTATTTATTTAACTTGAAAAATGGAGGCTACATAAAATATGCTCAAATATGACATCTGATATTTTTCATGTAGTTTATATAGTATGAGTAGTTCACTGGTAAAGTATGAGGTTGTGCATGTATGTTTTAGCTGCTGTTTTGAAATTGACAAAATGATACTTGCTAGACTTGATAATTGGAAAAAAGTGACTTTAGGATGCAAAGATAATTCTATGAAAAATCTAGTATGCTACTAGTATGATATGGAGTCCAGAAAGTATTTTTGTAGAGTTTATTAACACTGTTTCTAAGTACATCTTAATTTGCATAAGTTAAATATATGGAAAATAGATGTCCTATCAAACCGTTGATTTTGTGCTTACTGATTTTTGTACATGATGTCCATGCAATGTAATGTTTGCTGTAGAAATTTCAGTTCCAGAACTCACTCCTATAAATTATGAAAAATCTAAGAAGCTATAGGGCTGGTAACTTGCTAGAATTTTAATAAATTAATTATAACTTGTTTGTAGCTGAAATTTTGGCAGTAGCATTATGTAGTATGTTTCTGCATGTGAAAAAAGTTTGAGATTAATTTGAGTTGTCTAACTACATAAACTCATTAGTGCCTTTTATTCATAAGGGTGGCGTGTGCATTAACTTGTGTGTATATGTTAACTGCAAGTGACAACATGTTTGGTGCATATATAAAGTTACTTGCTGCATAACCTCAAGTACATCTTGTAAATTCCAAGGGTTATCAATGGAGGGTTTTTGAGAGACACCTTCATTTCATTTGATAGGAACTGTGTACACATATAAGACAGTAACTCATGATAACTCCAGAGATAAAATGTGGTGATGGTTTGTATGATTTCTTAGTGATGGGTTGTATGATTTCTTAGCAAAGTTGTTAAGTTTCCTATTATGGGATGTAATTGGACTAAATATGCTTGAGTCATCTCGTCACAAGCTACTTGACATGCATTATGTTTTATTTGCACCTCATGCATACATTTGCACTCGCCGCACTTATGATTGCACTATGTCATGCATATAAAATGTACCATATGCACGTATTTGCATTCTCTTGCACTTACTTGCATGTTATATCATGCATATAGATTCTGCGAAAGAAGGATCAACGCAGGAGCTACTATTGATCGAGAAGCTGGACAACGGTCTGCGTCAGGAGTTGGTTTCTCTGCAACCTGAAGATGGAGGGTCGCTGATTATATCCGTCCCTGTTTCAAGGGGTTGCCTGGGGCAAAGCCTCACAACCCGGCAAACTAACTTAGATTAGTTTGTTGGTTTTCATAAGAGTAATCAAAGGTAGGCAGGACCATGCTAAACCCAGCAAACATCTTATGTATTAATGATTAGGCATATGCATTAGGAGTTGTTTGGAACCAATTGCATTAGACATCTCGGCCGCCCTGGCCCTAGCTCCTATGAATAGGGTTCGTAGGACGAGTATGCCTAGAAATGCTAGGTACGAGTAGATATGAGTGAGCACTATCACTCGTCGCGTAGGTGATTTTACAAATCTCAGAAATCTTACTATGATGCAATTTATGATTATTATTGTTGATGCTAAATGGAGACCGGGCGGAGCGTAAGTTTACTTTTGGGGTGTGCGTTGTTGTTATCTAGCTCCACCCGAGTCGCGTAAGGCCCGTCCGCTGTTCGTCTGCTGATTGGCATAACATTGCTAGAGTGCTTATCCAGGACATGGGCCTGGTGAAAGTCTTACTTGTGCCATCCGAAGAACAAAGACTTGGTCCTACCGGACTCTAGGGGCGCTCACTCTCACGGAGGGCTGACCCGTCGTGGTATCGCTCTGTGGAGGCTAAACCTAGGGAATGGCGGGTTGGAATCGAACTTGGGATGGCACAAGTGGAAATGCGGACTATATGTGGGAACGCGATGGCTAGTAAGCATATACCCCTAGCATTTTTAGTTATTCCCGGGAATTAAAAATCGATTCGAATCGCTGATGCTCACCAGGTGTGAGAGTGCCAAATATCACTATTGGGCAACGTAGTAATAACTTAAATACTTTATGCTTATATTCATGTTTTTTTTCAATACAACATGCTTGAATTTGTATGATATACTATTATGCAAGTTGCTGATGGGTACTCATGTTTTACTTTCATGCAAGTATTTACTTTATGATGTAATTGATCTTCATGGTTAAGGGATAGCAGCTGTCAAATCCTGCTATCTTATGTCAACATGACCTTGTTTAAAAATCAATGGCTAAGGATCCACATGATTAGTAAGCATGCTTTACGTCAGCCGTAAGCCCTGTCCATTAAGTCCTACTAAGTAATTAGTACTCAGAGTTTGCCCCCACTTTTGGATTACAGGTACCGATGATTTCCGGACAACTGCTTGAAGGAGGGTAGAACCGGTGGGCTCGGTGCTACTCGCCTCGTTTATCCCTGCATGAAGACTTTTGAGTTTGTTTCCGTTGCAAGATGTTTTGAAAACGCTTCCGCTATATATATATTTCTCAATCGCTTCCGCTGTATTTTGAACTTGTATTTGATTCCATACATGATGGTTTGTAAACTAAGTCTATCCATCTTATATTTCAACTGCCTGTAATGATGTAACTGTTGTGGCTCCTTCGAGAGTCGGATGTGTTTGATGTCAGTTCCTCTGGGAATGGTGTTTTCGGGAGCCTGAAGGACTCTCGACGGACTACCGGGTTTAGTTCAGCCTAGGTGCACTGCGAGCCAGAGGTGGCAGGTGTGCTTAGTCTGGATTAAGCAGGGCGGTTCCGCCACAGCCGACCTAAGGTTGGGTCGGCCGACCTGGCCACTTTGACTAGTGGACTCCATCTTTGATCCTTGGCATGTTTTTAGCTGTTTTATATGCATTTTGGTACCTGCATCCAAATATTTATACAAAACTAGTGGAACTCATTAGTAGAAGGGTTAGTCCATATTTATTCACTTGCATTGCTCCATTTGGTTGGTAATTGATGGTAGATATCATGAGATTACGACCGTCAACACCCACTGAACAGGAACACACCAAGCGAGCGGAAGCACAAGACTAAATGACCACAAGATTGACAGTCAAGTGAAGCAACGTCTCTCGCAAAAGAGGATCCACGTAGCCACTCCGCACCTAAATGCGTCTCACTGATGAACAGAGAGCGATGAGTATGGGCCAGTGGTGAGAATCACTCGGGCAAGGACGAAGCAAAGACCGAACGGCAAAAACTCCAACCAAAAACGACTGCACAGCCACACGCCGGATAGTCCGGTGCGCTTCATCGGACAATCCGGTAGAGACTGGATAGTCCGGTGACCAGCACCGGATAGTCTGGTAACAGCTGGGTCGAGGGCCGGAGCCGGATTGTCCGGTGCACGCCGTCGGACTGTCCGGTGGAGGACCGGATAGTCCGGTGGTTGCACCGGATAGTTCGGTAAAACCCTAGAACTTGAGTTCCCAAACCTAAATCCTGACCAAACATTGTCCAATCTTCACAAAAATTGACATAGGCTATTCCCAAAAGATCCATGGAAAAAGATCAAGGGATTAGCGGGAATTTCATATCTCGTGAAGAGGTAAGCTTTGGGCATGAAAAGGGGAAAACTCAAATTCGACTTGCTCGTGGCAAACCTGCAGGTTTGAGATGATCTAAGTCATAATCTCCACGTCCTTGCAAGTCCAAAACACCAAAAGAAGTGGGGAAAACTCGTAGGAAAATCAAAGCACCAAAATCCTTCGAGAAATCACCCAAAAACCAAACTAGAGAAGGGGAAGGGAGAGGGCTGCACACAAGCACTCCAATATCAGAGGAATATTGCTAGATTAATCATGAAATTGAGTGCATACAAAGGTTCCTACAGCCTAGAACCCTTCATCCTCCCTCTTGATGTGAACAACCCTAGCCAGGGGACTCAAATCTTAGCCTAAAGCTCTCCTTTCTCTCTTTGGCACTTGGCTGTATGGAAACTAAGCCTAGGATTTTCTAATGGTGGAAGAGTCACCTAGATGACCAGCCACAAGGCTATTTATACCCCAGGCCTAACGGCACTATTTAACACTAAGACCCTTACTCTAGAATGCCCGGAAGGGGCTAAAATGAAAATGATATAATCGGACGACTACGATGACGCTTTGATCTTCTTCTTCTCCATGCCTCGCTTGGATGTACACCATGTAGCCAGCAATCCGGAAGCTTCCCCCGGTTTTGAAGTCAGAAACCGAAAAACTTTATTCTGCGGGCTTCCTCGGCCGGGTCTAGGCCCAATCTTCTATCTTGGCGAGTCGGAGCCCAACCGACCAAGTCATTTGAACTTGGGTGGCGGTTTTGAGCCAAAGCCGCCAAAGCCTCCCTCGCACGTCTTCGCACCATGCACTCGGGTTGGAGCACCACGGTGGCACCCGGCTTCTCCAGTCCATCGGAGTCGCCTCACAGTCCATCGGAGGGCTTACACCACTGTTGCAGAACCGCCCCTCCGTGTACCGAGCTTCCATGGCCGACCGACGCCGAGACTTGCCTCCAATCCATCGGAGGGCTTTTGCCTCAGTCCATCGAGGTCTTCATCATTCTCTACCTCCAGTCCATCGGTGGGCCTCCAGTCCATCGGAGGGCTTGAGCTCATTGACAATCACTCATCACACTAGGAGAGCAATGTAGGGGATAGATATCCCCTGGGCCCTCACGGCGTGGATTCAGTACATGGGCCGTTGGAGGGCTTGATGGAGACAGCATGCCCTTTTCAAGGTGCCGACTGGTCTCATGGGCCCGAGAATGGATGGCGAGCTTGAAGACCAAGTCAAAGGCACAATAATTCAGGAAAGGCGTACAGAAGTTGGTTCGGACTCTGTGTTTAGAAGCGGCTGGACTCAAGGAAGGAAACATGTAATCGTAGATTCTGTGTGCTCTTTTAGGCTTCCAAACAAAGTAGGACTAGTAGATAGAAACCAACTTGTAACCCAAGCCTTGCCGGACTATATAAGGTGGGTGAGGGACCCCTACGTAAACAATCAATTATCTCATCGTATACCAGCCACCAAACATCCAAGCCCTCATTGTAACCTGGAGAACTCAGATCAATACAACTCGCAGCAAATAGGACGTAGGGTGTTACGCGTATTGCAGCCCGAACCTGTATAAACCATTGTGTTTTGTCGTATCTCTACGTGAACCATCGAGCTACGCCGATCTCGCCACCCCAAAATCATCACATGACACACCCCGTGGTGCATTGCCGGTATCAAACACCGATAGTTGGAGCGCCAGGTAGGGGGCGGCGAAATCGACATCAGCTAGCTCCATGCTGATCGCCTCGTCAACGGCTTCATCCCAGGTGACATGATCCAGTTCGGATCGATCACCTTCATCGCTGATAGGAGCGGCGACCTTCATCAGCTTCGCAGCGCACCGGTGCAACCACGCATCGTCGTGCAACCATCGACCGCTCCAGGGTGATCTGCACCGTCGGATCGTCACCAGGGACCAGCGCCTCGTCAGCCTCCTCCAACTCCGCGCCAAGCTTCAGCACGTCAGCACGAGGCGCCAGCCCCTCGCCAGAATCCATCTCCGCATCGTGGTGAGTCGGATCGTGCTCCTCGTGGTCATCATGACTCGGGAGCGCGAACCAATCGGAGGGTCTCTTTCAGGGTCGGATCTACACCAACCACGCCGGCTCGAGCAACACCTGCGACGACCACCGCTTCGGCCCCGACTCGTCGCACGGCGCTCTCAACTTCCCCGCCTCAAGTCTGGACTCGGGTTAGTCGGGGACCGAGATCAGGTTCCTCAGGAAACCTCTCTCGAGATCCACGGCGGGCCCACGCCTCAGGCGGCGCTCCACAGAGCCCGAGGCGAGTTCCTGTTGATACTCGTTCCTGGGTCCCACGTTCGCTACGGGTCCCACCACCTCCGCCCGCACCGAAGCGAGCCCAGCCAGCCTCGCCTGTCCAGGGCCGAAAGAAGACTCGGGTGGAGCCCGTCGTTCCCTCTATCCCGTTCGGTCTCCGCAACTCTGCTGCCACATACCAGAGGCTTCTCTCCCGTGCCTCGGCTCCCCTCAACAACGACGAGGGTGCGCGGGGGGTGCCCGACTCAAGACAGTCCGTGCCTCTTTCGGACGATTGCATCTACAGCGAGCCTGACGCGCTGCCAATGGGCCGTCGCATGCGGCTCGTCGTTGATTCCACCCCAGTAGGAAGATCCGTTTGTCAGCACACCTCACCGATCGATGAGGCTCGTCATCACTCGCTGGTTGATCGGATGCCTCGCAATGCGGGACATCCCCACATGATCTGCAACGTTGAGACTCCTACGGTCTCTGAACACGGCGCGACCACCACAACGACCACGGTACCTGCTCCGAACACTAGCGTGGGGGTAGCGGCCACGACCACCAGCAGATCCGAGGGTTAGCTTCCGAGCTCTACCCTCTGCTTCCCTGAGCTCCTCGTGATCAGCGGTGCACCAAACGAGATCCACGAAGTGGTCTCGGACGACGAGCAACCTGCCCTCGCTGAAACCTCGCAAGATCGCCACAGGAGGGAGAGGGCGAACCACATTCGTAACATTCGGCGTTGCCACATTCTGGGCAACACAGATCCCACGCTGCCCGTCTCGATAGACGAGGTAACCCGAGATAGTGAAAACGAGCAAGAAGTACAGAACCATCGGCGCAGGAACCAGGGCAGGCTGCTCAAGCCAGGCGACAGCGGGTGGCCGCGCTCTCCGGACGCAATCTTCTGAAGGAGTTCGAAGGGCTCATGGAGACCCCAAGTCAAGCAGGAGGGGCGCTGGTCAGGCTCTGCGAGCTCCTCCCCAACAACGAGGATGGGGAGGCCATCAAGACCGTTCTCGCTTGAGCAGCAGACCACCCTATGCCCAGGCAGCAAGAGGTCGCTGACGCACGACAGGTCATCAACGGCAACCGCGACGCAAGTCACAGCATCGAGCAATCTCGCGCTCAGCGTCACCAGCTTGGGATAGACCAGCGGGTGAACTACGACCGAGACTATGGCCCCCCTCAGCGTGCTCCAGCTGCCAGGGGTCACTCGGGAGCTGTCTCCGTGAACAACTCCGCCCCTGAGTCAGATCTGAGCGGGATCATCGCCCTCAGTCCCCGCCGCGCAGGCTAGTGGAGGACCGCGGTAACCCGGCTGGCACCGCCGAAGCAATTTCAAAATCTCAAATATTGAAAAGTTTGAGACGAAGATGGATCTGCGGAACTGGCTAGCCGTGTACACTATCGCGGCCCGGGCGGCCAATGCCTTGGAAGATCTCATGACGGCCTATGTCCCAATCAAGTTGGGGCAGGATGCGCTTCAATGGCTTCGCCACCTCAGGTGGGGCAGCATCGAGGACTAGGGCGGCTTCCGTCGCCTATTCATCGCCAACTTCCAGTCACTCTCCAACAAGCCGGTGCAGAGATGGGACTTCAAAACCATCAGGCGCAAGGATTCAGAAAGCCTGCGATCGTACCTTAAGTGGTTCCAGGCTCTTAGGAATCGTATCCTCAGACGGTGATTGACGAATTCCTCTAGGGTTCCAACGACCAGGTCTTTGTCAAGCACATACTGGAAAGGGCGCCCACTACCTCGGAGCGTCTCTTCCAAGAAGCGGACCGCTACATTACGGCGGATGAATGAGCTCGCGACCTTGTCCGCCCCCGACAGGGCGATCGGGGCAAGGGCAAGCAGGAGAGACACGAAGAACCCTCACGGCAAGATCGTCGCTGGGACAAGAGGCCTCGGGAGGAGGTCCGAGTCATGGCTCCAGCACCAGTATGACTACATGGCCTGCCTCCTGCCCACGCTCGGACCCTGGATCAACTCCTCGACGAGCCATGCCCTGCGCATAAGGATATGTGCCATACCCTGAGGAATTGCCGCGACTTCAAAGCCATGCTGACACGCGGCCAATTCCTGATGCCGCAGCCTACTCCGCCGCCTCCTCCACCGTAGAACTAGCCCCCCCAACGACTAGCTGGAGGCAATAATCAACGCTTCCCCAATGTCGACAAGGAGGTCAACTTCATCCTAGGAGGGCACGAAGCGTATGTGAGCAAGCGCCAGCAGAAGCTGGAGGATCGGCGGGCCATACGATTGGTCCCACGAGCCAATCTCGTTCAGTCGGGCGGATCAGTGGCTTAATTTCGATGAGCTAGGCAAGTACCCGTTGCTCGTAACTCCTATAGTCGGGGATACCCGACTCAAGAAGGTGTTGATCGACGGCGGGGCGAGCATCAACGTTGTGTTCCCTAGAGCTCTGCAAGACATGGGGATCCCGCTTAGCGAACTCAAGGAGTCAGATACCCTGTTCTTCGGAATTGTTTCGGGCGTAGGCGAATACCCGCTCGGGCACATCTATCTGCCGGTCGCTTTTGGCACGGCAGAGAACTTCCGCATCGAGACGCTGCGCTTTGAAGTCCCAACCTTCAACTGCGTCTACAACGCCATCATCGGATGTCCTGGGCTAGCCAAGTTCATGGCTATCTCGCATTACCCATACCTCGTCCTCAAGATGCCAACTCCAGGTGGTACTCTCTCCATACGCGCCGACTTCAAGGGAGCCTCAGAGTATGTGCAAGAGGCCATCGCATGGCCCTCGAGCAGAATCATATGGCGGCACAGAAGAAGCTCAAGGCGGACGAAACCAACATGTCGCAGGAAGACCTCCAGATCCTGACTCAAGAAGCGACCTCAAGCGCAGCAATCCAACCGGCCGTCCCAACGAAAGAGATAAGTCTCGACCCCTCGGACGCGACCAAGACGACCGCCATCAACGCTCTTCTTCCTCCCAAATAGGAAGGCGCGCTCATCCAGTTCCTGAGGGCCAATCACGACATTTTTGCATGGAAGCCTGCGGATATGCCTAGGGTCCCGAGGGAACTGCCCAAGCACCAACTCAAGGTGTTCCCCAATGCCAAACCCATCAAGTAGAGGATGCGGCGATTCACTCCAGAAAAGCGAGAGGCAATTAGGGCAGAGTTAACCCGGCTGAAGGCTGCTGGTTTTATTAGAGAGGTCATGCATCCCGAGTGGCTTGCCTATCCTGTACTCGTTCTCAAAAAGAATAAAAAGGACTGGAGGATGTGTGTTGATTATACCGATCTCAATAAGCACTGCCCTAAGGACCCATTCGGGTTGCCTCGCATCGACCAGGTCGTTGACTCTACGGCCAGCTGCGCTTTGGTCTCCTTTCTCAATTGTTACTCAGGCTATCATCAGGTCCGCTTGGCAATCGAAGATCAAGAGAAAACAGCGTTCATCACGCCTTTTGGGGCTTACTGCTATGCCTCAATGTCTTTCGGGTAGAAGAATGCTGGCGCAACGTACCAAAGGGCCATTCAAACTTGCCTCGCCGACCACTGGGGCAAACGTGTCGAGGCCTACGTTGACGACGTCGTAATCAAGACCAAGAACGAAGAGGACTTCACTGATGATCTGCGCCAGGTGTTCGACAGCCTGTGGAAATTCCGGTAGAAGCTTAGCCCCACCAAGTGCGTCTTCGGCGTCCCTGCAGGTCAGTTACTCGGTTTTGTCGTCAGCAATAGGGGAATTGAAGCCAACCCTAAGAAGATCAAGGCTATTCTATGCATGCACCCTCCCAAGTCATAGAAAGATGCTCAAAGGTTGACTGGATGCATGGCAGCATTGAGTCGATTCATCTCGCGACTCGGCGAACGTGGCATGCCCTTCTACAAACTCCTCAAGAAGGTCGACAGGTTTCAGTGGACTGCAGAGGCTCAGGAAGCGTTGGACGCTCTGAAAAAGTTCCTGACGTCGCCTCCCGTACTCAAGTCTCCCAATCGTGCCTCTGCCAACTCACCGGCTGAAGATCTGCTCCTCTACATCTCTTGTACGACTCATGTGATCAGTACCGCGTTGGTGGTCCAGCGACCGGACAGACAGCACACAGTACCCAGGCAACATCTGGTCTACTTCATCAGCGAGGTCCTCAGTCTCTCCAAAATCATGTATCCTCAGGTATAGAAGTTATTATACGCAGTTCTCATTACCGCACGTAAACTGCGCCATTACTTTGAGGAGCATAAAATCATAGTGGTCACCGAGTTTCCAATCGGAGAAGTCTTGCGCAATCGAGAGGCCACAGGGCGTATTGCCAAGTGGGCTTGTGAACTGGGGGCGGACGACATCGAGTTCCATCCTCATACTACCAGACCTAGGCACTTGTTGATTTCGTCTCCGAGTGGATTGAACACCAAGTGCCTGAGAAGCCAGAAATCATGGAGGTCTGGAAGATGTATTTTAATGGCTCGTTGAAGCTGGAGGGAGCTGGCGCTGGTGTTATTTTCACCTCACCAGCAGGAGAAAAACTCAAATATGTACTACAGATCCTCTTCCCAGTGTCTAACAATGCAGCTGAATACGAGGCTCTTCTTCACAGCCTTCGCATAGCCATATCGCTCGGGATTCAGCGTCTAATGGCTTATGGAGATTCCTTGGTGGTCATCAATCAGGTCAACAAGGAGTGGGATCGCTACAGAAAGTATGGACAAATATTGCAAGGCAGTTCGCAAACTAGAAGGCAGGTTTCAGGGCCTTGAATACATTCATGTGGATCGGGATTGCAATGTGGATGCTGATATCCTGTCCAAGCTGGGCTCGTCACGAGCCAAAGTACCCCCATGGCATCTTCGTTCAAGAGCTTCATCATCCCTCTGTTCAGCTAGACGAGCTGAACATACCTCCCGACCGGCACATCTTAACTCTAGATACGCCGACTGACTGGAGGGCCCCCATCATCAAGTATATCCTAAACGAAGAAACTCCGGAGGATAAAGTAATGGCCGAGCGAATTGCAAGATGGTCTTTTAGCTATACTATGATTAATAACGAGCTATACAAGCGTGCTGCCTCAGGAGTTTTGTTGAAATGCCTAAGCACCTCATCAGGGCAGAGCTTGCTCAAGGAGATACATGCTGGAGTCTGTGGAATTCATGCTGCCTCACGCACATTGGTCGGGAAGGCGTTCAGGGCCGGCTTCTATTGGCCTACGGCGAAGAAGGATGCTGCCAAGATGGTGCAGCACTACGAGGCTTGTCAGTTCCTCGTCAAGCAGCATCATCTTCCAGCACAGCAGTTGCAGAATATACCGTTCTCATGGTCTTTTGCTTGCTGGGCGCTGGATATGATTAGGCCTTTCAAGAAAGCTCAAGGTGGATATACTCATGTGTTGGTTGCCATCGACAAGTTCACCAAATGGATCGAGTTCAAGCCCATCGTGTCGTTAACGTCTTCCAAGGCAGTGGAGTTTATCCAAGACATCATCTCGCTTTGGGATCATGAATTCTATTATCACAGATCTGGGGTCTAACTTCACGGGCTCAGAATTCTTCGATTTCTGTGAGCAAAGGTCCATCCGCATCAAGTATGTCTCGGTGGCTCACCCTAGAGCCAATGGACAGGTTGAACGGGTGTAACACCCTAGTTTAAATTCCAGTATTTTACAATTAAATTCAAGTAATTTATTTAATTTCCTAAGGCTTATATGTTTAGCTTGCATTTAACAGGTTTTATTCAAAATAAATGCTTAAATAAAATTAATCAAAGGCCTAACTTTCTTGTGCATACATGCTGGTGCATTGTTTCTTGATTGTTGAATTAAGGATTCAAATTCAAATTCATTTTAATTTTAGAACCATTCCTATCTCCATTCAAAAGAATTCAAAAACAGAAAAGAAAAAGAAAAAAAGAAAAGGGGCAGCCAGGCCGGCCAGGCCCGGCTCGGCCCCGCCGACCCCGCCCCCTTCCCGCCTGGGCCGAGAGGCTGGCCCACTCGGCCGCGCCCCTCTTCCTCAGCGCCGCTCGGCCCGCCAGCGCGCGCCGCCCCTCTCTCCGCGCCTCGCCGACAGGCGGGCCCGCGCCCTCGCACCCACTGACCGACGGGGCCCACCGGTCAGCCTCGTCTCCCTCCTCTCGCCGCAATTCCCGCCGTCCCTGCCTCCCTCTCCGCTCGGCCACGTCGGCACACCGGTGAAGGAAAGGCGAAACCGAGCCCCACTACCCCTTCCTTAATCGCTCCTCCGTCAATCCCCCAACTCCCGCACCAGTTTCCCCCTCCCCCTCGCTTTCCCACGCTTGCCGTCGCGAGCTTTCAAGGCGCGGGCGGAATCATCGCGCTCGCGTCACTCCGCCCCGCCTAGCCTCCTATAAAACCCACCCCGAGGCTCGCCTCCGTCCCCTTTACCTCCCCACCTCACCAATTTCACTACCGTGCCTCGACGCGCCCGCAATCCGCCGCCGGAGTCCCGCCTCATTAAGCCGCTCCGCCGCCCAATTCGCCGCCGGCGTAGTCTCTCCGGCCTTCTAACCACCCCCACCGTGTTCGCAGAGCCTTCACGGTGCCGTTCCAGGAGCTCTTGACGCAAGGACGAGCCTCCAACACCCGCGTCCGCAAGCACCGCCCGAACCCGTCCGCCGGTCACCGTCGCCTAGCCCCACCGTCCGCTCCCCGTCTCCCTCGATCTCTCAGTGAGCTCCGCCTCGACCTCCTCTCCCTTTTCCGCTAGCTCTAGTCCAGCCAGACCCACCCTAGGCCCCGGCGTGCGCCACGCCGGTGAGCCGCCGCCGCGCGGGCTGAACCCCGCCATGGGTTTTGGTCGCCGCCGGCACCTCACCGTCCCCGTGCACCCTGACCGTCCGATCTGTCGCCAACGGCCGCGATTAGAACACAGCGTACCCCCTTCGCGGGCCAATCAGAACGCGCCACGTCGCCCTCACTTAAACCCGACAGCGGGGACCCACCCATCAGGCCGACGTGTCGCGCCACGCGCGCGCCGCGTCAGCGCTGCGTCGGCGTAGACCCGGTCAGTGCGGGACTTTCGCAGAAAAGTCCCCGCGTTTCTCTGGAATCAACCCGCGGTCCACCGGCTTTGAAAAATAATTAGATTTAGGTCCTGTTTTCTTCGGTTTGGCCCCTGGGCTTTCCGGTTTTTGAACCCGCGGTCTAGGACCCGGCGGTTTTGCCTGGAAACCCTCGGTGGCTATAGTTATTTACGGTTAGGTCCTTGGTTTTTCAAATCTAGCCCCTGGTTTCAATGTTTTTATCACAGTTATGTCCCTAGGAGCCCGTTTTATGCATAACTTTCGCGTTTTAACTCCGATTTGAGTGATTCTTGCGCTCACGCGATCGTGGTAATGCGTAGAATGTTTTTAATACAGTTTTATCTTCTGTTTTTATGATATGATGTACTGTTTCTCACCTTTTGTTAATTGTTTGCATGTATGTATGCGTGGAAATGCTTGTATGTTGCCGTGTACGTGTTTAGACGGTGAGCAGTTTGTTGGTGAAGAGGAGCAGCAGTTTGAGGGTGTTGACCAGCAGCCTCAAGACCAGTTTGAGCAAGGCAAGTATAACCTGGACAACCTAATAACCATTTAATCCGTTCATATGCATGTGTCTAAACTTGTATGCCAATAAGGACTGTACCTAGCCTCTTTTATTGCAATGTTCACCTATGGGATGCATGTTGGTTAAGTTGATAGTTGCTGCGCGAACACATGTTACATTTTTAATAATCTTGTTAATGGATCTATGCAATTTATTCTCGGGCGTGACCCTCTGTGTTGTGTGCTTGAGTGGTTCCCGACTCTTTAAAAATGGTGTTTTTTTAGCAACTTGGTTTAGGGGGCATGAGTAGGTGCTTAGTGGTTTGCTCATAGCCGCTCTCCATAAGGGCCGGTTCGCAAAGCGACAACCTGGGACAACCGTGCTACCATGAGACTGGAATGGGACGGTCTTAGCTGATTAATTAGATCGTTTTGGTTTGAAGTAACTTACCTGCGGGGCAAGAGGGGGAGTAAGCGGTTGTGGTCGCTGCACTACCTTAGGTTGAGTGTGCTGTGTGCTTCTCCTTTTGTGAGGCGGACACCACCATTGCGGCGCTTGATTCTTTGCGGTTACTTTTTACCAACGTGATCTTTGTAAAGGCTTCGTAGTGTGCTTGCTAGTCATCTCATCTCAGGCAATGTGATGAATTCCTAGCGTAGCTCACGACTTGTGGGTAAAGATGTACAACCTCTCGAGAGTGTAAAACTGACATGTCAGCCGTGCTCACGGTTATGAGCGGCCCAGATCCTTTATGCAGATTAGTGGTTCCTGGTTGGGTTTGGAAGTTGGTTCTAATGTTAATGTTGTTGTTTAAATCTTTTATGCTATACCTTGGGTTGATGGTCTATCAACTCACTTGTAGTAACTAGTCGCTTAATAAAACCTGACCAACTAAAAGCTCATGCTAAGTGTCAGCCAACCTTAGATGCCTCATAGTTCATGTTATGCTTGTTGAGTATGAAATACTCACGCTTGCTTTACTTTAAACCTACTGTTGGCTGGAACCCAACCGCTGCTCAGCTCCAGAAGACTTCGAAGAGTATGTTCAACCGCTGCTCAGCTCCAGAAGACTTCGAAGAGTATGTTCAGGACTTCAACGAGTTCTAGGCGTACCCGTCCACCAGTCGACGTCCCTGTGGCGGCTCGTTTATCTTCGTTTACGCTTCCGCTATGACTCTGGTTTAAAGACATGTTGTCTTAATGTAATAAAATGATGATATAGTCTATGTAAACGTTTTATTTATCGTTTATGCACGTTCTGTGATGTCACTTTTGTCATAATATATGTGAGACACGTTCCTGGCACATATATGTTGTTTCGGTTCCATTGGTTGAGAACTGGGCGTGACAAATTGGTATCCGAGCCGTGTTGACTGCAGGACGGAAGCCTAGTTAGAAACGGACGTGAATAAGGACCTCATTCCCCTTTTGCCCTCTTGTTGTTTTATGAAAATTTTATTTTCGCTATCAAATTATATGTTCACTCTATGTTAAATTATTACTTTTTGCTTTATTCTTTCAATCATATAGAACTGATCTCCATCTTACTCCATCCTCCTATTAGGTCATGGCACGCAGCAAGCAAACCGCCCGCAAGAGTACCAGGGGCCGCCTTCGCCGTGTTGCACCACCGACCCCACGGCGCACCCCAGTACCTCGTCCACCACAGCAGATGGAGCCTCCGTCACCGAAGTTGCCCGAGCCGTTGCCACCACCACCCTTCAAGTACGCTCCCATGGACGAGGCGCCACACCCCTTTGAGGGGAATGGTCTGCTTCCGGCGGACACTGACCCTGAGGAGGAGGAGGAGGAGGAAGACCCAGTGGAGGTAGTTTACTATCTCGACTCCGACGACGACAGTGATGCGCGAGAGGAGGCCCCATCACCACGCCTGCCGACACCGACACCTCCTTCCCCGCGTGCGCCGACACCACCACCTTCTCCAGCGGCACCTGCAGCTTCTCCGGCACCTCCACCGCCACCACCTGCCGCACCCGAGTGGCCATTCTGCGTGGCGGTCCCTTCCGACGAGGGTGGTCAGTGGGAGGTCGATGCCTGGGTCGACCTGACGCACCCACACCACGGTGCCGACCTGGAGTTCCCAGGGCTACTCCGCGACTGCCTCTACGACCTGGGTTACACTACCCATGAGGTCGTCTACCAGGTCCGGCAGCGAGCGCGCCCGGACCACACCACCCTCTGGTCCGCCGGTGTGCAGGTTCTGGAGCCCACCCCAACCATGGGGGACACGCCGTGCTGCGCCGGCACTACAGTATCGCGGAGCACGAGACCATGGATATGGCCATGGAGGATGCTGCTCAGCAGGCTCTTGGGGTCCTCTGCCAGCACTACCACACTCCGCTCTGCCAGACTCAGTACCGCTACTTCCCCCGCTGGCAATCCGGGGATACTGAGCACGAGATAGCGTCCATCCATGGTGAGGACAACCGGCAGCTGCTGAAGCTGGTCCGGTATGTGTCAGCCCTGATCACTGCCTACGTCAGGGTGTCCGAGGAGCTCCATCACCGGAACGGTGAGGTGTTCCACCTTCAGGCGCAGCTGGACCGAGTGGCAGGTCCACCACCCTAGGTGCCAGTGGTGGACCCAGCTCAGACTCCCCCTCGCAGGAGGCCTGGCACGGGAGAGTTAGGTGGTGCCACCAGGATACTCCATCGGGATGACTAGTCGTCCTCATGTATCGCATTAGCACGTTTGTTTAAGTCGTCGTGTTGAGTTGGTCGTGTGGAACTTGAGTTAAGTTGTGATGCCTCGATGTTTGTTATTTTGAACCATGTTTGATTTGGATCTTTGGTTGTGTGTTATCCAGCTATGGGGATTTGTCCCAGCATGAACAAGTTAATGTTATAAGTTAGTTCGTGGGGTTAAACACTATATCCACTCTATTGCTCTTACTACTTTATCTTTAGTCGCTACTGCTTGTGCACCCATATGATGGCTATGAGCTTACGGTGTCTCTGTTACAAACAGATGGTTAACACAAGGTGCAACGCTGTTGGTGGAAATGCTAACCAGGGTAACCAGGGGGGTGGCAATCTGCTGCCCAACCCTCCACCACTGACACCGGAGCAGTTCTATAACCTCCAGATGCAGATGATGGCGACAATGACCAACGCGGTGCACGTTCTCCAGCAGGCTCAAGCTCAGCCACCACCCCCGCCACCTAGAGATAGGCGTGGAGATTTTCTGAAGGGCCACCCTCCCACTTTCTCTCATGCTACAGAGCCACTACAGGTGGATGACTGGCTTCGTGCTGTGGAACGCCAGTTAGATATAGCACAGTGCAACGACCGAGAAAGGGTCTTGTATGGTTCTGGACAGCTGAGGGGTGCAGCACTTGACTGGTGGGAGTCTTACAGAGTCCAGGATAGGGAAGCTTTCACCTGGGCACAGTTCAGGGAGAACTTCCGCAACCACCATGTGCCTGCAGGGTTGATGAAGATGAAGAAAAAGGAGTTTCTTTCCCTGAAGCAGGGCAGCATGTCTGTGACTGAGTATAGGGACAAGTTCCTTCAGTTGGCCAGATATGCCACTGCAGAAGTGGCAGAGGACAGGGAGAAGCAAGAATACTTCCTGGAGGGCTTAAATGATGAGCTCCAATATCAGTTGATGAATGTCACACCCGGTTTCAACGAACAAAACCGTGCAACATATATATGCGCCAGGAAACGTCTCGCATATACATGACAAATTACAGAATACCACAGCACATGCCAAAGATAAAAACGTGCATAACATTAAATATATCATTATTACACTGTGACACAAGTGTTTAACTCAGAGTATAACGTAGCATAGCGGAAGCATAAATCATAAACATAACGGGCGCCACAGGGACGTCAACTGGTGAACGAAACGCCTAATACTCGTCGTAGTCTTGCACATAGTCTTCATTACCACCATCATCTGAGCAGCGGTTGGATTTTTCCCCCCAACAAGGAATAAATATAAAGAAACAAGCGTGAGTACAGAATACCCAACAAATATAACATAAACCATGAGGCTCTATGGTTAGCTGACATCTGCATAAGCTTTTAATTTAAAAACATTTATTAAAGCCTAATTACTATGAATTAACAACAAAACCATTAACCCCAAAAGATATTGCAAGAAGTTAAATAAGATAAAACCGATATAACAATTATCAAAACCATAACCAAGGAACCTCAGCCAAGGGTCCTTTACTAATCACTGGGAAGGGTCTGGGCCGCTCATAACCGTGAGCACGGCTAACATGTTAGTTTTACACTCTCGAGAGGTTGTACATCTTTACCCACAAGTCGTGAGCTACGCTAGGAATTCACCACATTACCGGAGATGAGATGACTAGCAAGCGCACTACGAAGCCTTTACAAAGATCACGTTGGTAAGGTGTAACCGCTAAGGATTCAGGTTCCGCAACCGTGGAGCAAGCCTCAAGGGGAGAAGCACATACATATAACGTAAAGCACACTCGACCCAAGCAGCGCGAGGGCCACAGAAGCTCACCTCCCCTCTTGCCCCGTAGGTAAGTTACTCCCAAACCAAAACAACCTAATTAATCAGCTAAGTCTGTCCCATTCCAGCCTTGTGGTAGCACTGTTGTCCCAGGTGGTCGCTTTGTGATTCGGTCCTTACGGAGAGAACTAGCAAAAGCACACGAGCACATTGCTCAAGCTCCCTAAACCATGTTGCTAAAAAGCCATATTAAAATGGACATGAACCGATCAGGGCCACGCCCAACAATTAATTGCATAGGACCGTTAATCAAAATTAAATTAACAAGAAAAGGAGTTTGCGCAGCACCTAGCACAACTTAACCATATGCAACCCAAAAGGTAAATATAAGGATAAAGATAGCTAGGTAAAACCTTATAGGCATACAAAATTGAATGCACATGCAATAAATAAAAGGTTATTAGGTGTTGTTTATGTTATACTTGCCTTCCTCAAAATTTATTCCTTGCTGCTGCTCAGAGGCTTCTGGAGGTTGCTCTTCGAACTCAACAGGCGGATCAACGTCTACGCAGGATACACGGCACCAAACAAGCATACAGATGATCACACATGCAGGCAAACAAATGCAAAAGGTAAGAAACAGTACATCATGACTTAAAAACAGAAGATAAAACGTATATAAAATTATTCTACACATCGCTACGGTCGCGTGGGCGCGAGAACTGCGAAAATCGGATTTAAAACGGTGAAGTTATGCCCAAAACAGGGTTCCAGGGGCACAACTGCGAGGAAAAACTAATGTCAGGGGCTAACTTTGGAAAACCAAGGGCCCAAACATAAATAAACCTAACCGCCGAGGGCTAAAACACTAAAACAGAGGGGCTTGGACTGCGGGACCTATTTTTGGAGAGCTCGGGGTTTAAAACATTAAAAACAGGGTTGTTTTATAAATACTTTTGAACAGAGGTGGACTGCGGGTTGAATCCATGGAAACAGAGGGTCTCTTTCGCAAAAATGCCACGGCGGTCGGCGGTTGACCGGTATTGACCGGCGGTTGACTGGTCTCCGGTGGTTTTCGGGCCATTGGATCGAGATCGTGCAGCTAAGATTGAAGGGGAGGGATATGACCGGCGACGACTAGCAGAGAAGGCGGCGCACTGCTTTCCCGTGGCGGCACCTCGCCGGAGAGTGGCACTCCGGGCATCCCAGTGCACGAAGCGGGTCAAGAACTGGCCGGGGAGTGAGAGCGGACGTCAGGGAACCTCACCGGGAGCTTGGCGTCAGCGGTGGTTCGACGGAGGCGGCTGGCGACGCGGGAGGGCGGACGACGGCGTCGGGCGCACGCGGGACGGCGACGAGGCGGGGCTCCGAGGGTCTAAGAACCGGCGGAGAAGGTGCGCGGCGGCTCTGCGAAGGAGGAGGTGGTGGTCAGAGGGCCGGAGAGAGGACGAACACCGTGAATTTTAGAGAGGGGAAAGCTCACCGCGGTGGCTTCAATGGAGAAATTGACGGCGCAGAGGAGCTCTAGGGCTTGGGCAGCGCGTAGGGGCGAAAAGAGCGCAGCGGCGGGGCTAAAAAAAAGGCTTTTGCAGAGGGAGATTAGGGCGACGGAGGTGAAATCGAGCCTAGTCCGACTCGAATCGGGAAAGGCGGCGCGAGCGGAAGAGGGCAGCGACTCTGGGTCCGGTTCGTCTCGAGCTCGAGCCCGCGTCGAGGCGGCGTGGCGCGCTGGCTGGCGGAGCTCGGGTCCACATCCAGGGACGGGAAGCGGCCGGGGCCACGGCGCAGAGAGAAGCTCGGTGTGGCGGTCCACAGGCGGCGAGCAGGCGGAGCGTGGTTCGGACGGAGGTGGAAGAGGGCTCTGTCGGCTCGGGCCCACCGGTCAGATTGACGAGGGGGAGAGGGGGTGCGGACCTGCCGCCCGGCGGCGCTAGCGGGCCGGCCCAGGAGGGAGGCGCGAGCGGGCCAGAGAAAAGGGAAGAGAGGATGGGCCGGCTGGGCTGCTTGGCTCGGCTGGCTCCTTCTCTTTCTTTTTTTTTTCATTTTGAACACCCTTTTTGAATTGAGAAGGTAGAAGAAAAACTTTATTGATTCAAATAAAGTTAATCCTGCATCATTAAGCCATTCAAACAAAAACAATGTACCAGCATGAATGCACAACCAAGATTGACCTATGATAAATTTAAATTATTATGGATAAAATAAATCATTAAATGCATGGCTAAGCATAAAAAAATCCTAGAAATTTAAATAAGCCATATTAAATTTATTGTAAAATACTGAAAATAAAATTTAGGGTGTTACAATGAATCACACCTTCCCCAGCTTTCATCAATTGGTGGATAGGGCGCTTTTCACTGAGAGGAAGCGCCAGGACATAGAAGAGAGGAAGAGGAAATTCAACATCTCGTCCTCAGGCAGCAACACCCGTCCTTGCTTTCCCCAGGGTCAAGGCTCTCAACAGCAGGGTTACCAGCAGCAGCGCAGCCAGGGTCAACAGGTTGGCCAGGGGCAGCGTTATCAGACTCAGCCTAATCGTCCTGCTTATCAAGCTCAGCGCCAGGTGCAGTCCAACCCTACCCCAACGAACCAGGCACAGGTTCCCTCAGGCAGGAACTGCTACAAGTGTGGAGGTACAGGGCATTATGCCAATGTCTGCCCCCAGAAGACGCTAGTGAACCAACCGGGTCAGCAGGGCCAGAGGCAGAATCCTCCGCAGCAGCAGCAAGGTCGCCCCAATCAACAAGCCAAGGCACCATGGCAAGGGAGGGTGAACCACGTGACTGCTGAGACTGCATCGGAAGCTCCTAACATCGTACTTGGTACGTTCCTCGTTAAAAACCATCCTGCATCCGTACTTTTTGATACCGGCGCAACTCACTCTTTCATTTCAAAGGCATATGCTGAGAAACACAATATAGATATAAGCCCCATGAAAAGGCCTATGGTAATTTCATCACCTGGGGGAAAGATAAATACCGACTTGATATGCTCTAGGGTTAGCATCATCATAAGGGGGGTAGAGTTTTACACTAAGCTAATAGCAATGGACTTAGTGGACATTGATGTCATTCTGGGTATGGAAACTCTTAATAAGTGGGGTGTCAAGATAGATTGTGCCAGACGAACTGTTCACCTTACAGCTTCAGATGGTCAGGGGGTAGAAATCAGTGCAACAAGTCCTTCTGGTTACCTGCATCAAATGGAGGTTAAACCCACAGATGGGATTAGAGTGGTTCGTGAGTTTCCAGACGTCTTTCCAGATGAGCAGCCAGGTATGCCACCTGACCGAGATTTTGAATTTTTAATAGAACTCTTACCTGGTACAGCACCAATAGCCAAAAGGCAATATAGAGTGGCCCCCAAGGAACAAGAGTTAATAAAAGAAAATATAGATGAGTTATTAGGAAAGGGGTTTATTCGGCCTAGTTCTTCACCTTGGGCCTTTCCGGTTTTGTTTGTTGACAAGAAGGATGGGTCAAGAAGGATATGTGTGGATTATAGGGCTTTGAATGATGTCACCATCAAAAATAAATACCCCTTACCTCGAATAGATGATTTGTTTGATCAGTTGCAAGGTGCATGTGTGTTCTCAAAAATTGATTTGAGGTCGGGTTATCATCAAATGAAGATTCGTCCTTCCGATATTCCAAAGACTGCTTTCATTACTAGATTTGGGTTATATGAATATACAGTGATGTCTTTTGGGTTGACAAATGCTCCGGCTTATTTCATGAATCTTATGAACAAGGTGTTTATGGAGTATCTTGATAAGTTTGTTGTGGTGTTCATTGATGATATACTGATCTATTCCAAGACGGAAGAAGAACATGAAGCACACTTGAGATTAGTTTTGCAGAAGCTGAGAGAACATAAGTTGTATGCAAAGTTGAGCAAGTGTGAGTTTTGGCTGGATCAAGTGCCTTTCTTGGGACATATAGTCTCAAAAGGTGGAATCATGGTGGATCCTAGCAAGATCAGCAGTGTCATGGATTGGATGGTGCCAGAAGTTGTGAAAGAAGTTCGTGGATTTTTGGGTCTAGCAGGATATTACAGAAGGTTTATTGAAAGTTTCTCCAGGATTGCAAAACCAATGACATCGTTGCTCGAGAAGGGTGTTCCATTTATTTGGACTAAGGAGAGGCAAGCTGCGTTTGATGAATTAAAGAAGAGACTCACCACAGCCCCAGTGCTTACTCTACTAGACTTAACCAAGAGTTTCACCGTGTATTGTGATGCCTCTAAGGAAGGTTTGGGTTGTGTGCTGATGCAGGAGGGTAAGGTGATTGCTTATGCTTCACGCCAGTTAAGAAAGCATGAGGTCAATTATCCCACTCATGATCTGGAGTTAGCAGCTGTTGTGCATGCTCTAAAAATCTGGAGGCATTATTTATTTGGGAATTGGTGTGAAATATACACCGATCATAAGAGTCTTAAATATATCTTCACACAGAATGAGCTGAATATGAGGCAGAGAAGATGGCTAGAGTTGATTGAAGATTATGACCTAGAAATACATTACCATCCAGGGAAAGCTAATGTGGTAGCAGATGCTTTAAGCAGAAAAAGTTATGTTAACATGGCAGTTGCTTTTCAGATGCCTCTTGAGCTGTGTGCAGAATTTGAGAGTTTGAATTTGGGATTCGTGCACCACACCACAGTAGCAACTTTTGAGGCAGAGCCTACCCTTGAACAAGAGATAAGGAACCATCAGAAAACGGATGAGAAAATTCAGGAGATCAGGGAACAGATCAAGGTGGGCAAGGCGCCACACTTTCATGAGGATGAACAGGGTACCGTATGGTACAAGAACCGGATATGTGTGCCAGATGTGGACAGTATAAAGAAGTTAATACTCAGTGAGGCTCATGACACCGCTTACTCCATTCACCCGGGCAGTACCAAGATGTATCATGACTTGAAGGAAAGGTTCTGGTGGTATGGAATGAAGAGAGCAGTGGCAGAGTATGTGGCGGTATGTGACACTTGTCAGCGTGTGAAGGCTGAACATCAGAGGCCTGCAGGTTTGTTGCAACCCTTGAAGATTCCAGAGTGGAAATGGGAGGAAATAAGCATGGATTTCATTGTGGGGTTACCCAGGACTCAGAAAGGTTACAACTCGATCTGGGTAGTTGTTGATCGGTTGACCAAGGTTGCTCATTTCATTCCGGTGAACACTACTTATTCGGGTGCCAGACTAGCAGAGCTATACATCTCCAGAATCGTTTGCTTGCATGGTGTGACTAAGCGGATCATATCTGATAGAGGTTCACAGTTCACATCTCGTTTTTTGGAGCAGTTGCATGACTCATTGGATTCCAAGCTTCGGTTCAGTACAGCATATCACCCACAGACAGATGGTCAGACGGAAAGAACAAATCAGATTCTAGAGGACATGTTGAGGGCATGTGCTATACAATACGGAACCAGTTGGGATAAGAGTCTGCCTTACGCCGAGTTCTCTTATAACAACAGCTATCAAGCTAGTTTGAAGAAGTCACCATTTGAGGCGCTGTATGGCAGAAGGTGTAGAACACCATTGTTTTGGAACCAAACAGGAGAGAAGCAAGTGTTCGGACCCGACCTTATCAGAGATGCTGAATAGCAGATCAAAATGGTACGTGAGAACTTGAGGGTTGCTCAGTCCAGACAGAAGAGTTATGCAAATGTGCGACGCAGGGACTTGACCTTTAAGGTCGATGACTTTGTGTATTTGAAGGTGTCACCAATGAGAGGTATCCGGAGGTTTAATATGAAAGGAAAGCTGGCACCAAGATACATCGGTCCATTCAAGATAGTGGAAAGGAAAGGCGAAGTGGCTTTTAAGTTGGAGTTGCCATCAAACCTATCTGGCATACACAATGTGTTCCATGTGTCCCAACTAAAGAAGTGTTTGAGGGTGCCAGAAGAACAAGCACCACTGGAAGGTCTGGATGTGCAGGAGGATCTGACATATACCGAACACCTAGTGAAGATTCTTCAAACATCTGAAAGGGTTACTAGAAACAGAAGGGTCAAAATGTGCAGAGTGCAGTGGAAACATCACACGGAGGATGAGGCAACTTGGGAAAGAGAGGAGGAGTTGAGAGCAACTTATCCTGTTCTCTTTGCTAACCACCTATGAGAATCTCGGGGGCGAGATTCCTGTTAAGGGGGGTAGGTTTGTAACACCCTAGTTTAAATTCCAGCATTTTACAATTAAATTCAAGTAATTTATTTAATTTCCTAAGGCTTATATGTTTAGTTTGCATTTAACAGGTTTTATTCAAAATAAATGCTTGTATAAAATTAATCATAGGCCTAACTTTCTTGTGCATACATGCTGGTGCATTGTTTCTTGATTGTTGAATTAAGGATTCAAATTTGAATTTTAGAACCATTCCTATCTCCATTCAAAAGAATTCAAAAACAGAAAAGAAAAAGAAAAAAAAAAAAGGGGCAGCCAGGCCGGCCAGGCTCGGCTCGGCCCAGCCGACCCCGCCCCCTTCCCGCCTGGGCCGAGAGGCCGGCCCACTCGGCCGCGCCCCTCTTTCTCAGCGCCGCTCGGCCTGCCAGCGCGCGCCGCCCCTCTCTCCGCGCCTCGCCGATAGGCGGGCCCGCGCCCTCGCACCCACTGACCGACGGGGCCCACCGGTCAGCCTCGTCTCCCTCCTCTCGCCGCAATTCCCGCCGTCCCTGCCTCCCTCTCCGCTCGGCCACGTCGGCACACCGGTGAAGGAAAGCCGAAACCGAGCCCCACTACCCCTTCCTTAATCGCTCCTCCGTCAATCCCCCAACTCCCGCACCGGTTTCCCCCTCCCCCTCGCTTTCCCTCGCTGGCCATCGCGAGCTTTCAAGGCGCGGGCGGAATCATTGCGCTCGCATCACTCCGCCCCGCCTAGCCTCCTATAAAACCCACCCCAAGGCTCACCTCCGTCCCCTTTACCTTCCTACCTCACCAATTTCACTACCGTGCCTCGACGCGCCCGCAATCCGCCGCCGGAGTCCCGCCTCGGTAAGTCGCTCCGCCGCCCAATTCACCGCCGGCGTAGTCTCTCCGGCCTTCTAACCACCCCCACCGTGTTCGCAGAGCCTTCACGGTGCCATTCTAGGAGCTCTTGACGCAAGGACGAGCCTCCAACACCCGCGTCCGCAAGCACCGCCCGAACCCGTCCGCCGGTCACCATCACCAAGCCCCGCCGTCCGCTCCCTGTCTCCCTCGATCCCTCGGTGAGCTCCGCCTCGACCTCCTCTCCCTTTGCCGCTAGCTCTAGTCCAGCCAGACCCACCCTAGGCCCCGGCATGCGCCACGCCGGTGAGCCGCCGCCGCGCGGGCCGAACCCCGCCGTGGGTTTTGGTCGCCGCCGGCACCTCACCGTCCCCGTGCACCCTGACCGTCCGATCTGTCGCCAACGGCCGCGATTAGAACACAGCGTACCCCTTCGCGAGCCAATCAGAACGTGCCACGTCGCCCTCACTTAAACTCGACAGCGGGGACCCACCCGTCAGGCCGACATGTCGCGCCACGCGCGCGCCGCGTCAGCGCCGCGTCGGCGTAGACCCGGTCAGCGTGGGACTTTTGCAGAAAAGTCCCCGCGTTTCTCTGGAATCAACGCGCGGTCCACTGGCTTTGAAAAATAATTAGATTTAGGTCCTGTTTTCTTCGGTTTGGCCCCTGGGCTTTCCGGTTTTTGAACCCGCGGTCCAGGACCAGGCGGTTTTGCCTGGAAACCCTCGGCGACTATAGTTATTTACGGTTAGGTCCTCAGTTTTTCAAATCTAGCCCCTGGTTTCAATGTTTTTATCACAGTTATGCCCCTAGGAGCCCGTTTTATGCATAACTTTCGCGTTTTAACTCCGATTTGAGTGATTCTTGCGCTCACGCGATCGTGGTAATGCGTAGAATGTTTTTAATACAGTTTTATCTTCTGTTTTTATGATATGATGTACTGTTTCTCACCTTTTGTTAATTGTTTGCGTGCATGTATCCGTGGAAATGATTGTATATTGCCGTGTACGTGTTTAGACGGTGAGCAGTTTGTTGGTGAAGAGGAGCAGCAGTTTGAGGATGTTGAACAGCAGCCTCAAGACCAGTTTGAGCAAGGCAAGTATAACCTGGACAACCTAATAACCATTTAATCAGTTCATATGCATGTGTCTAAACTTGTATGCCAATAAGGACTGTACCTAGCCTCTTTTATTGCAATGTTCACCTATGGGATGCATGTTGGTTAAGTTGCTAGTTGCTGCGCGAACACATGTTACATTTTTTAATAATCTTGTTAATGGATCTATGCAATTTATTCTCGGGCGTGACCCTCTGTGCTGTGTGCTTGAGTGGTTCCCGACTCTTTAAAAATGGTTTTTTTAGCAACTTGGTTTAGGGGGCATGAGCAGGTGCTTAGTGGTTTGCTCATAGCCGCTCTCCATAAGGACCGGTTCGCAAAGCGACAACCTGGGACAACCGTGCTACCATGAGACTGGAATGGGACGGTCTTAGCTGATTAATTAGATCGTTTTGGTTTGAAGTAACTTACCTACGGGGCAAGAGGGGGAGTAAGCGGTTGTGGTCGCTGCACTACCTTAGGTTGAGTGTGCTGTGTGCTTCTCCCTTTGTGAGGCGGACACCACAATTGTGGCGCTTGATTCCTTGCGGTTACTTTTTACCAACGTGATCTTTGTAAAGGCTTCGTAGTGTGCTTGCTAGTCATCTCATCTCAAGCAATGTGATGAATTCCTAGCGTAGCTCACGACTTGTGGGTAAAGATGTACGACCTCTCGAGAGTGTAAAACTGACATATCAGCCGTGCTCACGGTTATGAGCGGCCCAGATTCTTTATGCAGATTAGTGGTTCCTGGTTGGGTTTGGAAGTTGGTTCTAATGTTAATGTTGTTGTTTAAATCTTTTATGCTATACCTTGGGTTGATGGTTTATCAACTCACTTGTAGTAACTAGTCGCTTAATAAAACCTGACCAACTAAAAGCTCATGCTAAGTGTCAGCCAACCTTAGATGCCTCATAGTTCATGTTATGCTTGTTGAGTATGAAATACTCACGCTTGCTTTACTTTAAACCTATTGTTGGCTGGAACCCAACCGCTGCTCAGCTCTAGAAGACTTCGAAGAGTATGTTCAGGACTTCAACGAGTTCTAGGCGTACCCGTCCACCAGTCGACGTCCCTGTGGCGGCTCGTTTATCTTCGTTTACGCTTCCGCTATGACTCTGGTTTAAAGACATGTTGTCTTAATGTAATAAAGTGATGATATACTCTATGTAAACGTTTTATTTATCGTTTATGCACGTTCTGTGATGTCACTTTTGTCATAATATATGTGAGACACGTTCCTGACACATATATGTTGTTCCGGTTTCATTGGTTGAGAACTGGGCGTGACAACGGGCCAACGGTATGATTCTGGACGCACTCAAGAAAAAGATCTTTGAAAAGAACGAGAAGCTGGCTGGCAAGTGGATACGTGAATTGCCATATGTGGTCTGGAGTCTCCGAACACAACCCAGTAAAGCCCTCGCAAGGAACACGCCCTTCTTCATGGTATATGGATCGGAGGCAGTCTTGCCTGCTGACCTACAGTTCAGAGCCCCACGTCTGGCTTTTAATAGCATTGCTGAAGCTGAAGCAACTCGCCTCGAGGAGATCGACTTACTCGAGGAGGAGCGTCTCTACTCTGTTATTCAGTCGGCTCGGTATCAGCAGACTCTACGTCGTTACCATGATCGATACACGAGGCCTCGTTCCTTCTCAATAGGGGACCTCGTATTACGTAGAGTACTCAAGACCGCGGGACAGCACTAGTTATCTCCTCCTTGGGAAGGTCCATACATCGTCATAGAAGTTACTCGTCCAGGATCATATCGTCTATATCAAATGGATGGGACACCAGTTGGGAACTCCTGGAACACAGAGCATCTGCGTAGATTCTACGCATAATGTTTCTTCTGTGATTGTTCGACTTAGCAGTCAGTGTCATTCTATGTACTCTATCCTCATTCATACTCTATAAATAAATGCACTCTTGAGATAAAGTGTTATGTGTTCTTTTCCCTATTTTTACTCGTGTTACTCACTCGTTGTATACGGGCAATCGACATAGGTCACTCGACCGACAGTACGGTGCTACATGCCCACTCTTCCTCTTGACGGGGATACCTCCGGCCCCACCATGAGAGCAATCGACCTAGGTCAGTTGACCGACAGCATGGTGTTACATGCTCTCGTTTGTACTCATATTTGGGGAGCACTCAAGGCCCCAACAAAACAAAGGCAACCGGCCTAGGTCAGTCGACCGACAACACGGTGCTACATGCCTTTGCAGGACCTCATAATCGGGGAGCATTCAAGGCCCCAGCCGAACAAAGACAGAGGGCTTAGGTTTTGATGACCTACAGCTTGATACTGCATGTCTTTGCTTCATCATGATACTCTTTCTTGCAGTACTCGTACTCATCATGGTTATATCTTAGTTTCTTATATCATCAATTTAAACTCAGGTCGTGTTATTGACTTAACGTTGTCTCTTTTCTCTACACAGGCATGACTCTCAGGTATGCATAGAATATTTTGATTCATTCATAAACTAACTCTGTTTTGCAGAATAATAGTCAAGTTGTCGATATAAGGAGCCAAACATGTATACACAGCATTCAGTTCATCATATTACATGGGCAATCATTGTTTACTCATTGTCGCCTACAAGGAGTTTGGCAATCGAGCGGGCTTCATCTTCATGCTCAGCACTCTAGCTCTCGTTTATTATCTTCGCTGGTAAACTAATCAAGTCGATCTCAGGTTGTGAGTTTTTGATGACTGCAAGAACGCGGGTAAGAACGGTTTGCACTCGCTCAGAAATCTTGGACTTCATGTCGTCCATGAAAGTTGTTATTCGATCACCCAGAGGACGAGGTGCAGTTTTCTCTGGTGCACAAATGTCCAGGATCTGATCAAGGCAGTATTGGCAGTCAAGGCAGCTTCTTTTGCCTTCTCAAAGGCGTCTTTCAGTTTGTTGCAGTTCTTCTTGCTGGTCTCATAGTTCTTTTTGAATACTTCTGACACCTGAGTCTGATGAGCAGCCTCGTCTCGGGATTCTTTAAGTGCAGACCTCTTAGAGGCTAGCACCTTCTTCATTTTATCATGGGCGCTCTAGGATTCAGCCAGTTCAGTTTCTTTGTCCCTGAGCGCTTGGCGTGTTAAGGAGTGACTATTCTTCAGAGAATCTAATGCACTGGCAGTCTCGTGGAATGACTTCTCAAAGCCATCTCGAGACTCTTGCAGCTGCTGGTACTCATCATTTCTTTGACACATCTTCTCCTGTGGAATGATACAGTTCATATGCTTCTGTGAGCAAAGAATGTGCTAGTTGAGATTCTTGACGGGTTACCTCATGGTTTTTCTTCTCAATATCTAGCTGCCTACGAAGGTCTGCTGCTGTGTCTCTAGCTTGGTCTCTATCAGCAATGGCGTTACGATGCTCTGTCTCTCGAGTCATAGCCACTTGCTTCAGGCGAGCAATTTCAGCAGCAGCGGCTGGCAGCAGGTACACGGTTCAGCTTGAGATCTCAGGTATTCATGTGTGGAAAGGTTGAATACGCACCTATTGCCTCGGCTTTGCGTGCAGCCTCAGAGTCAGCTAGTTGCTGCCTCAGAGTGGTAACCTCAAGGCTGGAGAGTGCAGCAATCTTCTCATGGATCATGCTGGCCTGTTGAACTCCACCTTGTAGTGTCTTCAGCATAGCCTGCAGAGAGTAGTTCGAGTTGTTTAGGCAACAGCAAAGTCAACACGGGATATGTAAGGTTGCAAAGTTGGCATACCTCGAAAGCTGTTAGCAGCCCTGAGCTTGGGGGTGCTGGTACTAGTTGATGACTGTTATCAACTGCTTCAATCAGAGGGGGTTGGGTGCTATCTGGCTCAGTTGTAGCCAGGGAGTCTGATTGTCGTCCTTCGACTTGATCAATATGCATCGGTTCTTCAGTTTCTTTCTCTTGGGCCAACTCATGGGCTTCAGATGAGGGATGGGGAGTATCTCCTGCATCACCCTCTGTTGGACGCTCTTGGGAGATAGTGGCTTTAGGTAATGCCTCGGTTGCAGGCTCTTGCTGTTTCTCTTCTGCAGCTGCCCCAGTTAGTGCCTGTTGCCAATTTTCAGATGGCATTTGCGCCTCATGCATAGTTTCAGTGGCTTTATTCATATGAGCATCAGTCTCATCCTCAGAAATATCTGCTGGTATTGGGTCTGTGGGGTTTTCAGGCTCTAAGTTCTTTGATGCTAGCTCTGTTATCGCTCGGGGGCTTGTGGTCTCAGGTTGTTTCCCCCGGGAGCATGTTGACAGTCGCTCTATATCTTCATCAGAGCATATAGTGAAGGGAAGTTTGCACGTATCTCTGATAATTCGGTCTAGGTCCATGTCTTCTACTGTCAGATCAATCGCATCCTCCTCAAGTGGCAGTGTGGATGAAGGGGCTGATATAGTGTCATCGTGATGTTTCTTGGATCGCCTCTCACGATGACACAACTGAGCTTGCTCTTCTTCCTCTTCGTCCTCATCAACTAAGCTTGTCTAGTTTACCTCAGATAATGAGTCTTCAGTTTTAGCTGCGGTATGGGAGGAATACCTGGATTTCTTGCTGGCTTTATCGGTTGACTCAGGAGAGCTTGTCAAATCCTTGATTGCCCTCTTGTTCGTTCTCTGTCTCCGTGTCATCACGGTACGAGTGGCCTTCGCCTTGGTACGCCCCTAGCCAGTTGCAGCTCGTGTCCTCACGCCACTTGGAGCATCCGTAAGCTCAGGGGCTACTTTGGTGATGTCGCTCACACTAATCTCTTGAGCGGTCTGGGTTGCACGTGGTATCACAATGAAGGTATGCTCTTCATTGTTTCCTGCACCATGGGCAGCAGCAACAACAGCTTCCATCTCTTCAGTGGATAACTCAGATTGTCGTTTGGATAGCCTGTCAATTCCAGAGGTTGTAGGGTCTGACAGAAACTTGGATATATTGCTCTGCAGTAATTATATGAGTCAGGAGATGATTGCAAGCAAGGTTACTTACAGAAATCATAGTAAGAACACTTACATTGGGAGTTGGATTCCATGCAGAATATGGTTTGGGAGTACCCTCGTTGTGAGCTTCACCTCTGAGTATCAACTCCACTCGGGCCTTGACATCGTCTTCAGTCATGGATCGGGCTATCTCTCTAGTTGGATCACTAGCTCCGACATACAGATAGGCAGGGTAGATCCTATCCTTCAGAGGTTGAATGCAGCGATACACAAAATCTATCACCACAGCATGGGCAGTAAGGCCATTATCCTACAGACTAGCTATTTCTTCTAGCAGTGCGTTGACTTCAGTTTGTTCCTCAACAGTTGGCCCTTCTTCCCAACTGGCCAGCTTGCTGTCAGGTTGCCTCCCAGACCTCGAGGGGAGAGTTCCCATGGTTCTCAATGTAGAACCACTCGGAGTGCCATCCTCAGTTGTTATCTGGAAGGGGGATATCCAAATAAACAGCTTTGCGATTCTTCCGCAGTTCAAAGTTGGCCCTCCAGTTACTTGTAACACTCCATCTGTCTGACCGGCTTTGCAGTGATATAGGTACTTCTATAAGCCAAAGTGCGGGACAATTCCAAGAAAAGCCTCGCAAAGGTGGACGAAAATCGAAAGTTGGAGAATCGAATTGGGGTTCAGATGAGTCAGTTTGATTGCATAGAACTGCAAAAGGCCTCGAACGAAAGAGCAGACAGGGAGACCTAACCCTCGAACGAAGAATGGCATGAACACCATTGCCTCGTAGGTGTCCTCAGTTGGAGCAGCATCGTCCTTCTTCCCGCACACCCTCCAGTTTGCCACCTCCTTTGGTGGCAGGACGCCCATATTTACTAACGATTGTAGCATGGGCTCGGTGACAGTGGAGGGGCGATATGCTAGGTATGGTGAAGGTAGCTGCCGTTTCTCGTTGTGCGGCAGGCCCTCACTGGTGTTTCCGCGCTCGCTCAAGGTTTTCTACTTGGGAACCATGGATGTGGTTGTCTCAGTTGGATTGGAGATTTGAGAAGTGACAGATGTAGTAGCGCTCTAAGTTCAAACAATGGTGGCGGCGGTCTCAGTGGGGAAGAATGGCAGCATGGTTTTCAGATGGATGTAGATTGGTTCAAGGTATAGATCTCAAACAACCCTGACGCCGTCAGTAATAGTCCTCGCGGACTGACGGAATTTGCGGTTACCGTTAGCAATGAATCGGATATCATGACATGCGAAGGTTCAGTCGGATCTCTATGAGATTAGATCGACGATTTCAGTCGGGATGATTTTTAGTCGGTACTCGTAAGTACAAGTTCATGTTCTTTATTGCTCGGAGAATGGGGTTTCTAATTTGACCTAGCGAATTGAGTTTTGCTTGAACTTTGGGCACAAGTGAAGTACCATTTCTTTTGTTTTGGGACGATTTCGTTTTTGGTTCAAAGAATCTGAAGATGCATTTGACTCGGATGCAAGGATCTTCAAGGTACATACACACGGAAGAACTCAGTGGCAAAGGATAATACTGTGGATTTCATTATATAATGCATAGTTCATCAAAGTGGATTATATATATGGGTGGAGATTATCCTAATCTACTACTATTACGGTGGTGGTGGTGGCCTACACACCAGTGGAGGGCCCGGCCGAGGGCCCAGTGCTGCAGTGGCGCTTGGAGGCCGGAGCGTCAGCCTCATTTCCACCGTCATGACCGCCGTCGTCGCCACTGTGGCCGCCGTCGCCGCCATCGTGGCCGCCCGGGCCATCTTGGATGCCGGGGGCATCGTCGTCGTCGGAGTCGTCGGAGTCCTCCTCTTCGCTGTCCTCCTCCTCGTCGTCATCGGACTCCTAGAGGGCAGCGTGGCGAAGGCTGCGGAGCTTGGCGATCTCCTTGCGGTTGTAGCCCTGGGAGTCGTCAGTACTGGCTCTGAGTCGTCCGCATCCTCGGGGCTTCCTCCTCCTCGCCGGAGGAGAAGCCCTCTGAGGACTCCTCGTTGTCGTAGACGCCGCCGAAGTACGCGTCGTCGGAGTCCTCATACTCCGACGACGGTGGCGAGCGCGCGCTTATTCCCCTTCCCTCCGGCCATGGCTGCGAGCAAGGGGATGGGGAGTCTTCTTGGGGTTTTTTTTCTTGAAGTGGTGCGTGCTCAGTGGAGGCGTAATGGATGCCCGGATGATGGCTCTGCTCTTATAGTATGGCCACCCCTCTTTGTTCTCTGTGAACGCGATTCAAGAGGCTGCGTTGTTTCGACTTCTTCCACGCGTCAGTCATCACATGGGCGAATAATGGCTATTGCGTGTTCGAAAGATCCTTTCCCTCCGGCCATGGCTGCGAGCAAGGGTACCTTCCGCTCGTCCCCTCTGGGTTAACCCCATGGGGTGCGGGATTTGAGGAAAAATTATTCTTTTTCCTAAAATCCGAGGAAACAGGAATCTTGAGTCGGTTTTCTATGACTCGGAAACTGTGTTTAGATGGTAACTTGGATAAGGGGATTCACTATTCCTCAAGTTGACTCGACACTTGAGGATTGCATTCTGTGAGGTCTGATCGGAGAGTTTAGATCTTCAAGCTGATTGATACTCAAGTCAACTTGAAGCTCGGGGGCTACCCCATGGGGTGCACCTGGCGGTGCACCAAAACAAACAGTATGGATTTAGGTGAGGAACTCAAGAGCGGTATGCTATTCTGTTTGGAGTCTCGAGTCAATTAATCTCTAAATTAACTCAAGACTCGGGGGCTTGTGGGGGATAGATATCCCCTGGGCCCTCATAGCGTGGATTCAGTACATGGGCCGTTGGAGGGCCCAATGGAGACAGCAGGCCCTTTTCAGGGTGCCGAGTGGTCTCATGGGCCCGAGAATGGATGGCGAGCTTGAAGACCAAGTCAAAGGCGCTATAATTCAGGAAAGGCGTAAAGAAGTTGGTTCGGACTCTGTGTTTAGAAGCGGCTGGACTCAAGGAAGGAAACATGTAATCGTAGATTCTGTGTGCTCTTTTAGGCTTCCAAACAGAGTAGGACTCGTAGATAGAAACCGACTTGTAACCCAAGCCTTGCCGGACTATATAAGGCGGGTGAGGGACCCCTACATAAACAATCAATTATCTCATCGCATACCAGCCACTAAACATCCAAGCCCTCATTGTAACCTCGAGAACTCAGATCAATACAACTCGCAGCAAACAGGACATAGGGTGTTACGCGTATTGCGGCCCGAACCTGTATAAACCCTTGTGTTTTGTCGCATCCCTACGTGAACCATCGAGCTATGCCGATCTCACCACCCCAAAAGCATCACATGACACACCCCATGGTGCATTGCCGGTATCAAACATCGACAATCAATGAGGCCGGTCCATTGGCTCTCAATCATTGCCAAGGAGGAATAGAAAAAGAGGCACAAACTCAAGAAGAAGGAAAAAGAAAGAAGAGAGAGGCATAAGGCGCTTGCAAGCATCGGCAAGTGGGTAGATGTATCAAGTGTTGAAGATCATCATAAGAAGCACTCCCACAAGCCTACTTTGCATAAACCATCCTTTACATCACACAATTACCTTATGGCCAAAGGTAAAAATTAAAGCGATGTAATTGATGTCGATGCCCTCTCTCATAATGAGCTTTAACAACCAGTAGCTAAGTTAATTTGTGAAAAAAAGAGTCTTAATGCTCAATTGGCTAGCTCAGCAACCAATTATGAAGAATTGATGCTTAAGTTTGATATGGTTTTAGGCCATAATGATGAGCCAAGAAAGAAAAGTGAGGCTCTTGAACTAAAAGCTACTTCAAGTGCTGCATACACACTTTCTGATATGGTTTTAGGCCATAATGATGCGCTAACAAAGAAAAGTGAGGCTCTTGAACTAAAAGCTACTTCAAGTGCTGCATACACACTTTATTTTGAAAAATCTAAAAAGGATGCTTGTACCTCTTGCTTTGATTTAATTGATAAACCTCACTCACCCCCTTGCAAGTCGTTTGTTAGTTGGTATGATGAAACTCGCAGAGAGGAGGTTGCTATTGAAAATGAGATACTTAAGCGAGAGGTGGATCGGCTCATGAAGGATGTGGCAATGCTACAAGGTCAAAGGGAACAAGCCCATCCTTCTCAAGATAACCGCCCCAAGGTGGTGAAGAAGCTTGAGGAGAGTTAAACCATGGTGTGCTTCCTTTGTAGTAAATAAGACCACAAGTCCTACATATGTAGGTCACAAAGAAAAGGGGAGGCAAAGAAGAGAGAGAGAAAACAAAAGAAGAGTATCACTCCAAAGGCAACTTAAGAGCCAAGGGCTAGAGAGGACCTGGAGACTTGGCTAATTTTGGATAAAAGGATTCAAGATTAAAAAGCCATGAGAAGACATTTTTCTCATACCCAAGTCCTCCTTATGTGTGGTAACTAGGTTTGTTTTCTTTTGGTATTTTCTTTAGCATTAGTTGCCTTACTTTGCCTAGGTTTGCATGAGCATATCTAATTTCAAGTAATGCATGCCTTGGCTATCTTATGGTTGGTTGCTTGTGTTTCACTCTAACCCATGAACAACCTACATGGTTTATTAGTTTAGGTCCAAATCATGGGGTGAGCTCCCGAATTGGGCTTGAATGTCTAGTGCATGTCTCTCACAAGCAATTCAAAACTTGTATGCAGACTTTTAGGGAGAGCCTATCCTATGGTTTGTGTTTCTTTGAGACTAACAATGCTTTCAAGTTTATCATGTGTGTAGTCTCACCTATGTCCCCAGAGGTATGCATGAAGTTAAGGAAAATGGGCTTCAATTTGGTAATACCTTCCTTGTTATGCATTTCAATTATATATTTCTACCTCCATGCATAATATAGTTTAAGCTTCCCATTGTCTTAAATGACTAATTGTGTATATGGTTCATCTACCATCTTATGTATGCACACATTTAGGGGGAGTTTAGCTTATGTTATGTGAGTCTCATGTATTGTCATTCATTCAAGTTCCATATCTTAAGGATCATATTATGTGAGACTCTCCCTTGTGCTTTTAATGCTTTCTTTTTTCGTGTTTGATTCCAAAGAAGGAGAAATTGTGGACCTAACAAGCATAAAAGGAGTTGAACATGAACGGGAAGGAAGATCAAAGAGGACCAAAGAAGATTGCCGCATGATCAAGAACAATGGGGGAGAAATAAAGATCAAGATCATGGCAATGGTCCAAGAAAAAGAGGGAAGTGGCATTGGATTAATGGGGAGCCTTATTTCCATTGACCACAAGAGGGGACAAGATCATCAAGGGCAAGACATGAGCAAATTCTTCCAATCTTTGGCAAAATAAAATGTCAATTGGTATCATTGCATATTTCAATTAGCATCCTTTGATCTTTCCTTTGCATTGCATCTTAGCAAGTAGCATGCATTTGTTCTTCAATTGGTATCGTTTGTTGCTTGCTTGGTCGTGTTGTCATCAATCACAAAAAAGGGAAGATTGTAAGGAAAATGGGCCCTAAGACATGTGCTTAGTTCCCAAATTTGATTTTGGTGGTTGAGGTGACAACACGTACCATTGGGACTAATTTGTGTGTGAGAATACTTTTCTAAGTCCCAAGGCGCAAGTAGAAGACTTGAGAAACAAACACCTCAAAGTGGAAAGCAACAAACTTAGGACCGCGAGCGATTTGTATGCACCGAATGGAGAACCGGATGGTCCTGTGGTACCATGGGATGTTCTGGATAGCAAGGTCACAAACTCAGGACTGCGAGCAATTTGTACGCACTGGACGGTCCTGTGGTACCACCAGATAGTCCTGTGGTACCACCGGACATTCTGGACAGAAAGGTTGCAAACTGAAGACCGCGAGTGATTTCTACGCACCGGACGGTCCGATGCTTACAACGGTCAAATGAAGATTCCAACGGTTGACTCCAATGGCTAGCCAACTACATGCACCGAACCATTCGGTAGTCGCACAGAAAAGTGAAGAAAGCTTCCAATGGCTAGTTTTGAGGCTTGGGCTATAAATACCCCCTTGCCTAGCCTCCACATTGTGGTGGGAGACTCCTGAGCTAATACAAGTGTTGAGGCCCTAACATAAATGAGGAGGCTAAACAAGAGTAGAGAATGGAATTCGCCTAACATAGGCGAGCATAACAGAAAGTGAGCAGCATCATTGTTGTTGACAGTCGTAATCTCACGATGTCTACCGTCAAATATCCACCAAATGAAGTGAAACATGTGAATAAAATGGACTAACCCTTTCCACTAATGAGTTTCATGAGATGTACATGAATATTTGGATGCAGGTACCAAATTGCACACAAAACAGCCGAAAACATATCAAGGATCAAAGATGAACAAAACCGGTGAGGTGGCTGGGTCGGCCGGCCACAGGTCCTAGTCGCCCGACCACCAGCTAGGTCGTCCGAACCAGTGTAGGGTCGGCCAACCCTGCACCTGGCCGCCCAACCAACCAACCGACCCCAATTTCCACATCATCGATCCACAACTTCAAAGAAACACAAGTGCAGTGAAATCCAACCACAAAGCCAAGCATCCAATGTACCAAGGGCCAAATTACCATCATACCATGAATCGGTGACATCACTAATCCAAGAGAAGAGCCATGCAGCCAATCCGGGCAGGACATGTGGTCGCCCGACCAGGGACAAGGTCGGCTGACCATGCATGGCCTTCATTTTACACGTGCACCAACCGTCTCAACTGCCAACGGCCATGGGGGATCAAGATCAAGCCTTTGGAGGGCTAAGGCCGTGGATCGGGTGGTCACCCGACCCTAGCCCTGGTCGGCCGACCCGACCACCGCCTCACCCCCCAAACCGATTTCAGCCACCTACTAGTACCCCCTCACTTGTACAAGCTATAAATAGGCCCTGAGAGCTCATTTGTAAAGGTGTGGAGAAGTTGAGAGCTACATTCTACCTTAGAGGGTGTTCTTTTCGATATCTTAGTAGTAGAATAGTCCTTGGAGTTAGAGTGAGTTGGGCTTTGCCTCGGAGTTCTCGGAGATATTTCTGAGTCTGTGGTAAAGTACTTGTATCTCTGTACTCTTATCTTCGGTATAATATATTTATGCTTTACTTTATTTCTATCTCTTGCAAGTGTGGTGTACCCTTTATTTTGCATACTTGTTAGGCTTAGGCTGTGGTTATCTTAGTTGGTCAAGTCTCGTTATTCTTGCCGCTGCTATAATCCAACCTGTACGCCAGGCTCTGGTTAGGTCCTCTCCTCTGATCAAGGATAATCTATTGTTGCTCAAGCTTTGCTTGAGTACGTTTATAGTGTGCCAGCCTATCCACGCAGATTTGCTTGGTAGCCCCACTCGGTGACAGAGTGTGGTGTGCCTGTGTATCCTAGGCCCGTTCGTTCGGTAGGCCCGTAGGCGTTAGCCAGGTCTCCTTCAGTGGTCTACTATCTACCCCCTGACCCCTCGAGGCACCGGAATTTCGCTGACGCGAGACCCTGACTTGTTTAATTGAGTTTCTTAGTTAACCACGACATAGTCTTTGTAGCCGAATAGAATAGAGTTCGGGAACTTTATCTTACTCGTTATCCTCCCAGGCAACTATACCTTTCTACATGTATCTTAGGTAGTTTATTTTACTTCTTTCCACCATACACCTATCCGTGTACCAGACTTACACCTGTCTAGTGACTAGCTAGTATATTTATTTGAGTTATGGATCATTTGATTTGAGTTTATTCAATTATACTCTCTCGCCTACCGCTTCCCTGTGGAAATTTACGATACTCAAAATACTCTGGGTGAAAAGCTATAGCGGTCTCCATGCGCTTGCGGAGTAAAATCGTTTAAGGCTAAGAGACGCCAACAATTTTCACCCTAGGGAGCAAGCAAAAGAGTAACGTACAACAGTACAAGCTTAGGGGAGGATTGTCAGGCACCCTACAAGATGCAACGGACACGTGTGGAAATATTCCAAGCATAAGCTTTAGTTTTGCATTCAGTTGCAAGAACTAAGCTTGGAGGAACGCCACACTAGGTACGCACGCCAAACCGAATGTTGAGAGCCAATGGACCGGCCTCATTACTCTCTTGGTGTGATGAGTGATTGCCAATGAGCTTAAGCCCTCCGATGGACTGGAGGTAGATGATGAAAACCTCAATGGACTGAGCCAAAAGCCCTCCAATGAACCGGAGGCAATGCTCGGCGTCGGTCGGCCATGGAAGCTTGGTACACGGAGGGGCGGTTCGGCAACGGTGGTGTAAGCCCTCCGATGGACCGCGAGGCGACTCCGATGGACTAGAGAAGCCGGGTGCCACCGTGGTGCTCCAACCCGAGTGCATGGCGCGAAGACGTGCGAGGGAGGCTTTGGCGGCTTTGGCTCAAAACCGCCACCCAAGCTACCCAGGGCTTGGTGAGTTGGGCGACGACTCGCCAAGATAGAGAAGATGGGCCAAGTCTGGCCCAGACGGAGACATCCTGAAGTTTTCTGGTTTCTGACTTCAAAACCGGGGGTGCAAAGTTGGATTGGACTACTGGCCACGTGGAGGACATCCGAAGATTGCGTGGAAGCTAAGAAGATGAAGTCTTCATTGTGGTCGTCCGTCCCACGATGAAGACTTGCAATATTCCTCTGATATTGGAGTGCTTGTGTGCAGCCCTCTCCCTTCCCCTTCTCTAGTTTGGTTTTTGGGTGATTTCTCAAAGGCTTTTGGTGCTTTGCTTTGCCTACGAGTTTTCTCCACTTCTTTTGGTGTTTTGGACTTGCAAGAACGTGGAGATTATGACTTAGATCATCTCAAACCTCCAAGTTTGCCATGAGCAAGTCGAATTTGAGTTTTCCCCTTTTCTTGTCCAAAGCTTGCCTCTTCACGAGATCTGAAATTCCCGCTAATCCCTTGATCTTTTTCCATGGACCTTTTGGGAATAGCTTTGGAATAGTGCTCAGATAGCCTGTGTCAATTTTTGTGAAGATTGGACAAGGTTTGGTCAGGTTTTAGGTTTGGGAACTCAAGTTCCAGGGTTCTACCGGACTATCCGGTGCAACTACCGGACTATCCGGTCCTCTACTGGACAGTCCGACGGCGTGCACCGGACTATCCGGCTCCGGCCCTCGTCCGAGCCTTTACCGGACTATTCGGTGCAGGTCATTGGACTATCTGGTCTCTACCGGACTGTCCGGTGAAGTGCACCGGACTATCCGGCATGTGGCTGTGCAGTCGGTTTTTGTTGGAGTTTTTGCCATTCGGTTTTTGCTTCGTCCTTGCCCGAGTGATTCTCACCACTGGTCCATACTCATCGCTCTTTGTTCATCAGTGAGACGCATTTAGGTGCAGAGTGGCTATGTGGGATCCTCTTTTGCAAGAGGCGTTGTTTCACTTGACTTGCGATCTCATGGTCGTTGAGTCTTGTGTTTCCGCTCGCTTGGTGTGTACCCGTTTAGTGGACGACACCAAGTGCTCGCTAGACACGTTTCCTTTCAGTGGACGGTGTCTAGCAGTTTTGGTGTGTAGTGTGTCAGTTTGCACCAGGGGGTTGTAAGTTTGAGTTTTTGGTGCTCCTATTCACCCCCTCTTGTCGCACCTCGGTCCTACAAGTGGTATCAGAGCCGGTTAGATTTCCCATATCTTAACAGGTGAAGAAACCGTTGCGACTATGACTTACTCTGGGAAGATTCCCGTCCTTGGCTCCGATGGCTATCCCTACTGGAAGGGTAGGATGGAGGCGTTCCTTGTTAGCCAGAGTCAGGACATATGGGATGCTACTCAGAGTTTGACTTTTGTGGTGCGTCCAGTTGCTGAGTGTACTACGCCTGAGATCGTGGCTCAGCATGAGGCAAATACCAAGGTTGTTAACTTTCTCTTTTCCAGGCTTGGTTCCATGGATTATGAGAGAGCGAGTCACCTCAAGAAAGTGCGTGAGATATGGTCCTTGCTTAGTGCACACCATGAGGGTACCACAACCATTAAGGCTAGGCTTGTGGAGACTTACCGACGCGAATATGAGAATTTCATCCAGAAACCGGGAGAGTCAGTAGATGACTTGTTTGGTCGTTTTCAGTTGATCATTAACAAGTTGCATGTCAACTCTGCCCCCACCGAGCTCCCATACACCGATCATCAGCAAGCTATCAAATTGTTGTATGCTTTGGATAGAAAAGTATGGGAGATCAAGGTGAACTCAATCATTGAGTCGGCAGGGTATGATACGATAAGAGTAGAGGCGCTCTATAGTAAGCTCAAGGCCACAGAAGTAGATTACAAGATGACGGATTCCCTCGCTTGTACAGGTTCCAAGAGTCTGGCCTTGGCTACCCCCTCTAGTGAGTCTGCTACTAACCCCTGTTACACAACTTCTCGTTTTCTGCTTTGATGTCTGTTATAGAGGAGCAGTTGGCGATGCTTGGGGATGATGAGCTTTGTCTGGTGTCTCCTATGACAACCGGATGAGTAAGAAGAGGGGCGAGAGGCCCAAGTGCTTCGAGTGCGGAGAGGTCGGCCACTTCATCGCTGAGTGCCCCAACAAGAACGACTACTACAAGAAGGGCAAGAGCTACTCCCGCGACTCGGACAAGTACCACTCTGGCAAGCCAAGCTTTGACAAGCACCGCTCCAGCAAACACAGCTTCGGTAAGCGTCCCTTCGGCAAGAAGAACTTCTGGAAGGCTTTCAAGAGCTACCAGAAGGATAATTGGAAGTGGGACAAGGAGTTCTTTGCCGAGATCGGGTTCTACAGCAGCGGATCTTCTTCCTCTTCGTCCTCGTCGAGCTCAAGTGATGAGGAGATCACGTACAAGAAGGACAAGAGGAACGATCAAGGAGGTCCAGCTGGCTTGTGCTTTGTCTTCACCAAGTCCAAGCGCAAGCACAAGTTCAAGAGGAGCTCGGTTTGCTCAATGGCGCTTGAGGACAAGGGGAACAAGGATGACGGCAGCGACTCTTCTTCCGATGATGAGGTAACTCCTGAGTGTTGGCGGTCGTTATTTCCTAATTTCGACCACCAATTCCTCGGTTAATAAATGGGGAATAAGCAAAGTTCTATGCAATTATTTACTTTGAACTAATATCTTCGACGAGTTTTGGTGGTTGAAGCTATTTTGTAGGGAGATGCTCAAATTCCACAGAAATATACATCATACGGAGCAGGGGGTAAATTGGACAAGGGGCCAGGGTCACCCGGCACCACATGCAGGCCAGCCGACCCCACCTCAGGTCGGCCGGCCCCACATGCAGGCCAGCCGACCTCCACGAAGTCGCCTGACCCCTTTGTCCTGCCTTAAGCCATGCCACGTCACCTGCATGCAAGAATACAACGGATTAGTGACGTCATCGATCCGACATTGTTCAATCCTCAACGTCCAACACTAAGACGGTTAATCGGACAGCGGAAGAGGAAGCACATGGGCCGCCCGACCTAAGAAAGAGGTCGCCCGGCCAACTACCTTGGCCGCCTGACCTTTGTAACGCGTGCCCAGTTGGTTACCGACCTTGGAAGGAGTCCTGGACCGTCGATGAAGCGAAGGCGGTCGATCTAAGGGCCGGCCGACCAAGGAGGACGCCGCCCGGCCCCACATGCAGGCCGCCCGGCTTGGAGGAGAGGCCGCCCGGCCCCACTTGTCATCCACATGCAAGTGCCTTCACTCCTAAGCAGCCATGCATGCGAGGGAATATTCCATAGGATCAAGGGAGCATCTCCACGTCTCTAAGGCACCTCCTCCACTATAAATAGAGAGGCACCCCCTCACTCTCACTTGCACCATTGTACTCTCTCCACTCTCTCCTTTGGGGAGGTTGTAACACCCTAGTTTAAATTCCAGCATTTTACAATAAAATTCAAGCAATTTATTTAATTTTCTAAGGCTCATGTGTTTAGTTTGCATTTAACATGTTTTATTTAAAATAAATGCTTGTATAAAATAAATTATAGGCCCAACTTTCTTGTGCATACATGCTGGTGCATTGTTTCTTGGTTGATTGAATTAAGGATTCAAATTCAAATTCATTTGAATTTTAGAACTATTCCTACCTCAATTCAAAAGAATTCAGAAAAGAAAAAGGAAAAGAAAAAAAAAGAAAAGGGGAAGCGAAGCCAACCGGCCAAGCCCAGCCAGCCGGCGGCCCAGCTGCCCTTGCTCCCACCTGCCTGGGCTGGGAACCGGCCCACCAGCGTAGCAGCGCCTCCCTCCCCTCCCACTGCGCCTCACCGCCAGGTGGGCCTCGCCCCGTTCTCCCACTGACCACCGGGCCCCACGCGTCAGCTTCATCCCCTCCCTCTCGCCGGATTCCACGCCCTCTTCCATACTCTTTCCCCCGCTCGGCCGGCGTGCTACTCAAGCAGAAGGGATTCGAATCCGAGCCCCGCTCTCCTTCCCTTCGCATCCCGCCTCAATCCCGCATTTGCCGTGTCGGTTTCCCCTTTCCCCTCCACCTTCCTTCACTCCGCTTTGAAGAGCGCTTTCAAACCGAGCGGCATCACCGTGCCACGACGCCCTCGGCCCTCACAGTGTCTATAAAACCGACCCCGAGCCTCGCCCTCGCCCTCTTTACCATGCCTCCACTCCAATTCCACTCCCGTGCACCGACGCGCTCGCATTTCACCGCCGGAGCTTTGCCTTGGTAAGCCGCTCCGCCGTTCGATTCGTCGCCGTTGGTTCATCTCCAACCATCTAACCCTCACCATCGTCTTCGCAGGGGCTTTTCGCCGTCCTCCGTGGGTTCTAGACGGCCATCCGAGCCCCTGACGTCTCCATCCACGAGCGCCGACCAAGCTCGTCCGCCGTCCTCCGTCGCGAGCTCTCTCCGCCGCTCCTTCATCCGAACTGAGCCCCTGGTGAGCTTCGCCGAGACCCCCTCTCTCTCCCGAGCTAGATCTAGTCCAGCGGGACCACCCCTAGGCCCCAGCGTGCGCCACGCCGGCGAGCCGCCGCCGCACGGGCAGGCTCCGCCACAGGAAAAGGTCGCCGCTGGCGCCTCATCCGTCCCCTTCAACCCAGGCCATCCGATCCGTCGTCAACGGCCAGGATTATATCGTGGGATACCCCTTCGCGGGCCAATCGGAACGCGCCACGTCGCCTTCATAATCCCAGTTCGCGGTGAGCCCGCTTGTCAGGCCACGTGGTTTGCCACGCGGCAGCCACGTCGCACTGACCGAGTCCACTGCGGTACTTTCGCAGAAAAGACCCCGCGTTTCCCTGATATCAACCCGCGGTCCGCCCTCGTTGAAAAATATTTAGATATAGGTCCTGTTTTCTTCAGTTTAGCCCCTGAGCTTCCCGAGTTTTGAACCCGCAGTCCAAGCCCAGGTTTTGGCCTAAAACCCTCGGCGGCTATGGTTATTTATGTATAAGTCCTCGGTTTTTCAAATCTAGCCCCTGGTTTAGTTGTTTCTGTCACAGTTATGCCCCTGGGAGCTTGTTTTATGCATAACTTTCACGTTTTAACTCCGATTTGAGTGATTCTCGCGCTCAAGTGATCGTAGCAGAGCGTAGAATGTTTTTAGTACAGTTTTATCTTCTGTTTTTATGATATGATATACTGTTTCTCACCTTTGGTTAATTGTTTGCATGTATGTATGCGTGGAAATGCTTGTATGTTGCCGTGAACGTGTTTAGACGGTGAGCAGTTTGTTGGTGAAGAAGAGCAGCAGTTTGAGGGTGTTGAGCAGCAGCCTCAAGACCAGTTTGAGCTAGGCAAGTATAACATGGACACAACCCAATAATCATTTAATCACTTCATATGCATGTGTCTAATTTTGTATGCCAATAAGGACTGTACCTAGCCTCTTTTATCGCAATGTTTACCTATGGGTATGCATGTTGGTTAAGTTTTGCTAGTTGCTGCGCGAACTCATGTATCTTTGGTTAATAATTTTGTTAACGGATCTATGCAATCAAATCTTGAGCTTGACCCTCTGTGGTTCATGTTCCTTTAAAAATGGCTTTTTAGCAACTTGGTTTAGGGGGCATGAGCATGTGTTTTGCTTATAGCCACTCTCCTTAAGGACCGGTTCGCAAAGCGACAACCTGGGACAACAGTGCTACCATGAGACTGGAATGGGACGGTCTTGGCTAACTAATTAGGTTGCATTGGTTTGGGAGTAACTTACCGACGGGGCAAGAGGGGAGGTGAGCTTCTGTGGCCCTCGCGCTACTTGGGTTGAGTGCGTTTATCTCCCCTTGAGGCTTGCTCCACAGTTGCGGACCCTGAAACCTTAGCGGTTACACCTTACCAACGTGATCTTTGTAAAGGCCTCGTAGTGTGCTTGCTAGCCATCTCATCTAAGGTAATGTGGTGGACCACTAGCGTAGCCCATGACTCATGGGTAAAGATGTACGATCTCTCGAGAGTGAAAAACTGACATGTCAGCCGTGCTCACGGTTATGAGCAGCCCAGATCCTTTATGCAGATTAGTGTTTCTGTTGGGTTTGGAAGTGGTTTTTACGTTAATGTTGTTGTTATTAATGTTCTTATGCAACCTCTTGGGCTTAATGGTTTATCTACCCACCTGTAGTAACTAGTTGTTTAATAAAAACTTGACCAACTACAAGCTCATGCCTTGTGTCAGCCAACCTTGGAGCCTCATAGTTCATGTTATACTTGTTGAGTATGAAATACTCACGCTTGTTTTACTTTAAACCTACTGTTGGCTGGAACCAACCGCTGCTCAGCTCCAGAAGACTTCGAAGAGTATGTTCAGGACTTCAACGAGTTCTAGGCATACCAGTCCACCAGTCGACGTCCCTTTGGCGGCTCGTTTTATCTTCGTTTACGCTTCCACTATGACTCTGGTTTAAAGACATGTTGTCTTATTGTAATAAAGTGATGATATACGCTATGTAAACGTTTTATTTTATCTTTTATGCATGTTCTGTGATGTCACTATTGCCATAATATATGTGAGACACGTTCCTAGCACATATATGTTGTTCCGGTTCCGTTGGTTGAGAACTAGGCGTGACAGAGGTGCCCCCTTTTGGGTGGCGCTGTGGCGGAACCGCCCAATTTAGTACGGGCCAAGTACACCTGCCACCACTGGCCCACAGTGCACTTAGACCGAACTAAACTCGGTAGTCCGTCGAGCTACCCAGAAGGGCACTCGATGAAACCCTCTCCCAGGGATGCCGACATCACACACGTTAAGCTCTCGGAAGAGCCACAACAATTACAACAACCCACCATTTCATACAAACATAATTTGATTGATTACAAATACTTTTGCTCCAAAGGAGTACAAGGTAGTGAAAAAGAACTTCAAAATAAACCTCGCAGCGGAATACATATCGTTACAAAGATGTAACGTGCAGCGGAAAATAAACATCAAGTATGACCTCGAGCCCACCGTAGTCATCCTTGATCATAATCTGATATGCACCTAAAAGAAAAATATCAACAACAAACGGTGAGTTCGTGGGGAACTCGTAGGACTTACCCGTGGGCGGTTTCAGCCCGACACATTTGAGATTATGCAAGGCTTTTTGGTGGACTGACTTCTACGCCGCATAAGCTTACTAGAAGTGGGTCCTTAGCCATTGATTGTTTATTTAAAACATGTTATCGTAAGATAGCAGGATTTGACAGCTGCTACCCCTTAGTTGTGATTATCAACAATATCATAGGGGGAAAACTTGCAGAGAAAATAAAACATGAACGCATGGCCCGTCCCAAGATTCATAGAGCCCCCATCGAACTCTTGGGAGTAGCCGTCTCAGGAGCGATGCCCCTATACGTCGGGTCATCTCTCCCTTGACCTCGAAGCATCTCCCAAATCCATCAACCTCCTCTCAGTGGATGGGCAGCACTATGAATAGTCGGACGGATCATACTTATCCAAGCATGTTGTATATAAAACATGAATATAAGCATAAAGTATTTAAGTTGTTACTACGTTGCCCGTGTGCGATATCTGGCATTCTCACACCTGGTGAGCATCAGCGATTCGAATCGATTTTTAATTCCCGGGAATAACTAGAAGCACCAGGATGGCATATGCTTACTAACTCCCAGCGTTCCACATATGCTTCTCCCATCTCCACCTGTCCCGTCTCAAGTTCGATGACCACTCCCGCCTGACTCCCGGAGCGCGTTGTCGCAGGAGCGGTACCTCGGTTACGTCGGGTTCTGCCCTCCTTTGACACCCGCCTCCGCGGCCACCTTCCTCTCAACCAGTGGGTAGGAACGTGCCCCTTGCTTGAGACGGCACAAGTAAGACTTTCACCGGCCCCATATACCAGATAAGCACTCTAGCAATGTTATGCCAATCAGCAGGCGAACAGCGGACGGGCCTTAATCGACTCGGGCGGAGTCCACCAACATATTATCACAATCTCATCATATCAAACCATATCTCCGCCCGGTCTCAGCTTATCATCAAGTCATACCAGATTGCCTTTCGATCCAAGGATTTGTAAAAACAATTTGTAGTCCCTATCATCTCGCGAGTGAATACCTTCACTCGTCTTCTACCGTCTAAGCATGGCTAAGCATAGACTTCGTTTTATCCTTTCTACTTTGGGCATCAAGGATTTATGCAAGTGGGGTTTCATAAAATCCCTAAACGTAATGCACAAACAAGTATAGGGTGGTGAGACTCCCTAGATAGGTGAAAATGCCTAAGGGGCCTACCTTTGTTGTTGACAACTTGAACAAACTAAACTATTGTTAGTTTGCCGGGTTGTGAGGCTGTGCCCCAGGCAACCCCTTGTTACAGGGACGGCCAACTTAGCGACACGTCGTCTTCTTGCTTCGGGTTCCACTTGTCGTCTGGCTTCTCGATCAACGGTAGATCCTGCGTCGGCTCCTCGATCCCGTGGTCTATATGCATGCCAGATATGCAAATGAGTGTAAGGATGCAATGCAGGATAGAGTGTAGTAGAAAAGTAACCCACGGTGGATACTACATGTCAAAGTAAACAAGCCTTATTATTTAAGGTCTACCGCCCGAGGAAGGCATTCCTACTCTCCTAGGAAATCCTGCATGCCATCTTTTAAGAAATCGCATAAACCATCACCTAAAGCTAGCTCAACTAATCATATTAACTAAACTAGCTTACTCTTAGAGTGTAATTAGCAAAAGAGTTTACCTAATACAAAACAGTGGTTTAAACATGCACATATATATTTTCTGAGTCCTATGTATCATGTACAAGCTACCAAAGTTCTCCTGAAATTTTCCTAGCCATTTAACCCCACTTCTTCCTATTTTCTTTCCTAGCTAGTGGCACTTTGTCCATTTCAAAACACCACTCAAACTTGACATGCACAATCTCATATTTTACCAGTGACTCTTATCAGTTATCTAGTGCATAGGAAAAATACCAGATGACTCATTCTAGCAGGTTTTGCATGGTGTTCACTTTTTAGTTAATAAAAAGGCACATTATGCAAATATAATGGCAAAGCCTCACATAACAGCAAGCACTATGGCCATAAAGTTTGTCATAGTGTTCTCATGTGCTACAAAGCCTACTGACTCAGTTTTACCATTTTAGAAGTTCATCTAGATCACTTTTTCTATTTATTTTCCTTTTACATACATGCACAAAACCGAGGGTAAAATGGTCATTTCACTCATCCACATCATACCCATTCGATAGATCTATTCAAGAGGAGTCTAATGCAACTTAGTTTGTCCATTTTGGATTTTTCTGTGATTTCATATGATTTTTCAAAGTTCAAAACCGAAATAATACATATTAACCCTAGATCCGGGACCTATACGTAATTAACCATAACCTCCAGGGGCTAGACTGTAAGGTTCTCAAGACTCAGTGCATAGTACAGAAATCGGGACGGAAATTACCAAAACTGCAGGGGGTTATTCACAAAAACGCGCGGTCTTCTTCTTCCTCCGGACCGGGGACGAACCGCGCGACGGGAGGGAGAAGATGGGGCTACGCCGGCGTGTTGGGGCCCAAACTTGAAGCCGTCGGGGTCTGGGGAGGCGTTCCCGGCGATGGGGCTTCGTTTCCCCCAGATATCGTCGCCCGGGGTGTAGAGGAAGAGCGGCGCGGCGGCGATGAACTGGAGTGACGAGAGCTCGGCGTGGCGTGGCGTGGCGGTTCGATTCCGGCAGCTCGGGCACCAAGAGGCGGCGTGGGTGGGCTCGTGAGGTGCGCGGCGGGGTGGCGAAGCCGGCGGTGGTGAAGTGGAGGCGCGGCGGTGGCCCGAAAGGGGTTCTCCACGACGAGCCCGTGGGTGGCGCGGGTGCGCGCGGGCGGCGCGCGCGGGGAGAGGGGCTAGGGGCGGTGGTGAGGGCCGAGGCCTTGGGGATTCGGTGGAGGGGGTCGGGGCGAGCGTGGGGCGCTGGTCGGCTAGGCACGGGGATCACCGGAGGGGTGATTGGCCCGAGCTCGCCGCGGGCCGGCCATGGTGACCATGGCGGGCGGCGCCCGGCGCGGCGGCTCGATCCACTCCGAGGGGAGGGGAACGGTGGCGAGGCCTAGCGGGGTGGGTGCGCCGGGTTGCGGCGGAGGTGGTGGTGGCAGCTTCGGGGCGCGAGGAGGTCGGTTGGCGGCGGCGCGGCGAGCTCAAGCTCGACCCCGAGCCTCTAATGGCGGCGGCGCGCTGCGAGTGCGAGCGCAGGGAGAGGGAGCAGAGAGCGAGCGGCGAGTGGAGTGGAGAGGGCCGGGGCGCGTCCAGGTGAGGCCGGGGCTGAGGGCGCGGGGTGGGGCCGTCGATCCGCGGCGCGGCGTACGCCGCTGTACGCCGGCGCGCCACGGGGTGCCCGTCGTACCGAGGAGGAGGGCCGGCCCGACAGGTGGGCCCCACCTGTCAGGGACTCAGTAAAAGGAAATGGAAAAAGTGTGTTTTCTATCCTGCTGTAAATCGCCATTTTGACCAATTTAGAGGCCGAATTTGGAAAAACTCCAATTTAATGAAATGTTCTACTCTTTGAACTCTACAACTTTGTCAATAGGTATGATTTCAAATTCGGCATGGAAATATGACATTTGTTTGAATTTATGCAGCAGCCATAGGTAGGGACAAGGTAGGTCATCTGCTTGGGAGGGGAAAATACCCTAGTTATAGGCCTCAACTCCACTTGCTCCTTTTGACAAATTTGTTGGGTACTTTCTAAACTATATTTCATTTCATTAGGGCAGGTCATGAAAATGGCTTTATGGGTAAGAAAATCTCAAATTACCAAACTGGACAGAGTAGGGGTGTGTTTCTGGGCTGACAAAAATTGGTTGAAAAGACCAATTTGAATTCATATTATGACCTGACTCATATTGACAAAGTTGTTTCCTAGATCATTACCTACAACTTCGTTAATATGATCCTCCTCTAAATCACAACATATTTTGAAATACAACCCTAATCTTGTTTAGGATTTTGGTAAAACAGCAGATTTACTCTAAGTAAAGCTTTTCTTGTTTTCAACTTCTGAAGTATCAAATGAAGGCCAATCACCTCCACAATAGGTGCATTTGAAAGGTAAAAAGTTCAATTTCATTTCATAGAAAGGGAGGATGTAAAGTTGTATAGTGAATTCCAAAGTAATTTCAGAATCAACTTTGGGGATGAGCTAAAATTTCAGATTTGAGAAATTTTGACTTAGTGGTTTATCTACCAATCCCTCATTACTCTCTTAAGCATGATTTAGTCTTAATTCATCATTAGTTTACGTATAATTGTGTGTACGGCTTCTGAGATGCCAGGGGCATCACAACCCACCCCCCTTAAAGAAATCTCGTCCCGAGATTTGAAGGAAGCGGGGTTCTACGGCTTACTGCGAAGTGAAATTGTTTTGGCATCATTGTTCGTGTGCTTCTGTCATACACAGCGACACTTAATCCTTCACCAACTCGCTTTGTTAACTGGCTCGTGAATGGTTAGTGCCTCCTTATCACAAGTTAGTTACAAAGCTTTTGAATACGTCTAAGGTGGTCTTACCCAGGTGCCCGGCAAGTCGTGGATTATATGAGAGCGAATGGACAAACCACAAAGACGGTGTGGCCAATGCGAAAACGGCCTTGATCTATTTGAATGATGAAACAGGGTTACCCCCTGACTTTGACGTGATGAATATATATAGGTCTTAGAACATTAGAAGCAAGGTGTATACAATCAGAAAAATCGAACCATGAAGGATTTTGCGTCTCAAAGGGTCATCAATGGATGTGTTTTTGAGAGACACATTCATTTCATTCGATAGGGACTGTGTACACATATAGGGTATTGAATCCGAACCTTCCTCAAAGAGTAAGACGTGGTGATACATAGCACATTCTACTCACTGTTTCGGGAAGGATGCCGTGGAAAAAGAATAGGACATATTCACCTAGACAAGGTGATGGCTTGTATGATTTCATAAAATTGATCAAGACTGACCAAGAGAAGTATAGACATTTGATGTGCGCTTACTAACGAACAATAGTCAGTGTTAGTAAGCTTAACTGAGGATGATTTTCAAAGAAGAACGAAGCAACTTCTTGAAAAGGACGATATGACAAAAGCACTAGCTGAGAACAAAAGCTTAGCGCGGCGGATGGTGCTGAAGTTTACCTTCAGAAGATAGGTTCAATATATTCTAGAAAGGAACGTAGGAGAAAGCAGTGGAAACAGAGTTTGGCTGTCTCCACCATTCAGAGAGGGGCAAGTTGGAAAAAGAAATGGAATGACGTAGTAAGACAGTGGAAATGAGATCAAGCATTTCCACACATACAAGATGTTAACGAAAATCAGGGTAAGCGCAGAGAAATCCGAGATTTGGAACAATGGTTGTGAAGGTATCGTGGAGAGTGGAGTTGCTCATCCCCGTGAAGCATGACCAGCAAGGATAAACAAAGTTAACGAAAGATGTGGACGAATTGAGCCATAGATTTGACACGTCTCATGGATCGAGAAGACATGGCTCAACAAGGGAAGGGTGTGAACGATATCGGGACTTGAGAGGGATTTTTCCCCATAGACCAAGAAAGGCAAGGTGAAACAAAGCAATGAAACGATACTAGGCGGCAGTGAAAATAGAGTAAATTATTTCCATAATCAGATGTATAGAGGCCAACAAGGGGTTAGGAGTTGGATAGGAATGTTCCACAATGTAGCGGTGTCATGCCTTTGCATGTCTTGATACCTGCGCGCCCCTAGTGGAACCGTGTGACGGCCGTGCACACAGGACCCTAGGTTCCATCGCGGCACCATAGACTACTCGGGTAGACACCCCATCAAGTGCGGTATTTCTTTCCAACTTCAGGGGATATGCGAATAACACAGGGTTATAGAAAGACATAAACAAGGAGTTTTACACGCCATAGCACAATGTTTTCGGAGGTACAATTCATCAGACTTATTTCAATCAGGAACGAGGTAACAACAACAAAAGTGTCATGGATTACAGGGACTGAAGTGCCTGAATGACAAAAGCGTGAAACATGAGAACTACAAGAGTTAGAATGCTCCATTGAAAATAGAGTTACATTAGTCATGAGGGTGGGACATATGCCGACTGCAAGGAGCTGGGTACATGGGAACTCGAGAGTTATGAAAGTCAACCTCCTCTTATTACAACAGTTTGCGATGACTGCTAGCACACCAACTAGTATCTAGCTAATACTGCCTAAACGTAAGATTGATACGTCCAGGACGAATGCCCGTTTCTTCTTTCAACCAACTTGGTGCAGTGCCGGTCTTCACGTGGGAAACGCCATGAAATAACAGTCTTGACTCTCCACCGAGTATGAGAACGTCACCAGATTCGAGGTTGATCTTGGTCGCTTGGTCCTTGTCTCTCGTGTCGCCGAACATGAACTCGGCGGTGTCTCCTATGGAGATGGATATGAAAGGTAAACCTTTGGTAAGGCTACTCTCTGACTCGTCCTTGTCTTGGTGAAGTCCGAGCTTCCCGGAGTTGGTGTAGTAGTTGACGATGCATATGTCCGGGTCAATTTGAGGAAATCCACTTGCAGTAGAATTTGCAGTTTGAGCAATCATCTTGAAAGCTTCTGGTATTGCAGGGGCTCGTGCTCCATCGATTGGACGGGTTGGTCCATATGAGCGTGTAGTTGGATCCCAGTTCTTTCCAAGAGACATCATCCATAAGCTCATTTTGGCACCATTCTTGTAGCTTGGTCTATAGAATCCGCCTGGACCAATACCCAGTTGTCGACATACACGAACTATCTGGATTTGATCTTCAGGCTTGACAAATCCCTTCAATAGAACCATCCCGGGTCGCAGATGTTGAACTGAAGCTGCACTCGTGGAGGACTCTCCCGCTTTTCTCTTCTTATGACTTTGAGGTATTGTGGCTTTAGTTTTCTCTGACTCATGGTAATCCGGGCATAAGTTGAAGGGCTGCGTCAATGGTTGCGACATCTGTAGCAAGGAAATTTTAGGCTCCGGTCGATTCGGGAGTTTTGAAGGCCTAATGTGGTCATAGGGCATTTCGTACTTATGTGCTGAAGAAAATACGTCTGAGAAGTGAACTCATCACTACACTATGTGCGACTTCTATACCAAATGTTTGTAGTAAGAGAATGTGTGACATGTCTTGAACCTGGAATTTTCACAAAGGGTTGATTTTTGGGCTGAAAGGTGCTTAATGTATTTGGTTTACGTTTGCTAAACCATTCATACCTAGAGCGAGGGATACATAGAAAAGTTATCCCAAGTTATGTGTTATACCAGTTTCATATGCACAGTTTTTGTTAATTTCACTTGCTTTTCTACTATAATTCAAAATAGTAGCAACATATGTACATTTACAATATGAATCTAGTTTCTTTTTAACCAAACACACAGCAAGACATATGAGATGAGATGGAATGATGTATGCCCGTCCTATCCGGTCTCACATCACACTTTCTAAGTATACAACTAGCGATATTCGGTGACATATATGCACGTCTCTCCTTAATGCAACTAGTCGAGTCCTAGTCGTTCTTAGTTTCGCACGTGGTTAGTGTACCTGCGGAAGAATGCATGCTCATACATTACCACATAATGTGGCATCCACGCGTGACCGCTGCGTGGACAACGTTGGTGGGCCGCTGCACCTTTTCCTCAAAGCCTGACTTTCCACCAGTACTGGGGATTGTCGAGAAAAAGGTGGATCCCAAAACCGAATGTAAGTGTGGTGGGTATGAAAGCCTCAAACATGCCCACCACCCTTAAAGAGCTTTTACTTATATAGCATGAATGCAGAGATTACAACTATTCGCAAAACCCAATAGCTTCCACCAGTACTGGGGATAGCTATGGCCGAATAGTTGCTTCTCAAAGCGCCCAAAATGCATATGAATTCTATCTAGGTCAGAATGTTAGTGATGTCACCTGATATCTCCTAACATCCTTATGATGGGCATATACGCGATATCTCTCATTTTCGCAAATACTCTGAAAAGATTTGGAAAATAGGCTTTTGAAATCAAAACGAAGTTGTTATAATTGTTGCTCGTGCATGATCGGCTCTGATACCAGCTGTGGCGGAACCGCCCAATTTAGTACGGGCCAAGTACACCTTCCACCACTGGCCCACAGTGCACTTAGACCGAACTAAACTCGGTAGTCCGTCGAGCTACCCAGAAGGGCACTCGATGAAACCCTCTCCCAGGGATGCCGACATCACACACGTTAAGCTCTCGGAAGAGCCACAACAATTACAACAACCCACCATTTCATACAAACATAATTTGATTGATTACAAATACTTTTGCTCCAAAGGAGTACAAGGTAGTGAAAAAGAACTTCAAAATAAACCTCGCAGCGGAATACATATCGTTACAAAGATGTAACGTGCAGCGGAAAGTAAACATCAAGTATGACCTCGAGCCCACCGTAGTCATCCTTGATCATAATCTGATATGCACCTAAAAGAAAAATATCAACAACAAACGGTGAGTTCGTGGGGAACTCGTAGGACTTACCCGTGGGCGGTTTCAGCCCGACACATTTGAGATTATGCAAGGCTTTTTGGTGGACTGACTTCTACGCCGCATAAGCTTACTAGAAGTGGGTCCTTAGCCATTGATTGTTTATTTAAAACATGTTATCGTAAGATAGCAGGATTTGACAGCTGCTACCCCTTAGTTGTGATTATCAACAATATCATAGGGGGAAAACTTGCAGAGAAAATAAAACATGAACGCATGGCCCGTCCCAAGATTCATAGAGCCCCCATCGAACTCTTGGGAGTAGCCGTCTCAGGAGCGATGCCCCTATACGTCGGGTCATCTCTCCCTTGACCTCGAAGCATCTCCCAAATCCATCAACCTCCTCTCAGTGGATGGGCAGCACTATGAATAGTCGGACGGATCATACTTATCCAAGCATGTTGTATATAAAACATGAATATAAGCATAAAGTATTTAAGTTGTTACTACGTTGCCCGTGTGCGATATCTGGCATTCTCACACCTGGTGAGCATCAGCGATTCGAATCGATTTTTAATTCCCGGGAATAACTAGAAGCACCAGGATGGCATATGCTTACTAACTCCCAGCGTTCCACATATGCTTCTCCCATCTCCACCTGTCCCGTCTCAAGTTCGATGACCACTCCCGCCTGACTCCCGGAGCGCGTTGTCGCAGGAGCGGTACCTCGGTTACGTCGGGTTCTGCCCTCCTTTGACACCCGCCTCCGCGGCCACCTTCCTCTCAACCAGTGGGTAGGAACGTGCCCCTTGCTTGAGACGGCACAAGTAAGACTTTCACCGGCCCCATATACCAGATAAGCACTCTAGCAATGTTATGCCAATCAGCAGGCGAACAGCGGACGGGCCTTAATCGACTCGGGCGGAGTCCACCAACATATTACCACAATCTCATCATATCAAACCATATCTCCGCCTGGTCTCAGCTTATCATCAAGTCATACCAGATTGCCTTTCGATCCAAGGATTTGTAAAAACAATTTGTAGTCCCTATCATCTCGCGAGTGAATACCTTCACTCGTCTTCTACCGTCTAAGCATGGCTAAGCATAGACTTCGTTTTATCCTTTCTACTTTGGGCATCAAGGATTTATGCAAGTGGGGTTTCATAAAATCCCTAAACGTAATGTACAAACAAGTATAGGGTGATGAGACTCCCTAGATAGGTGAAAATGCCTAAGGGGCCTACCTTTGTTGTTGACAACTTGAACAAACTAAACTATTGTTAGTTTGCCGGGTTGTGAGGCTGTGCCCCAGGCAACCCCTTGTTACAGGGACGGCCAACTTAGCGACACGTCGTCTTCTTGCTTCGGGTTCCACTTGTCGTCTGGCTTCTCGATCAACGGTAGATCCTGCGTCGGCTCCTCGATCCCGTGGTCTATATGCATGCCAGATATGCAAATGAGTGTAAGGATGCAATGCAGGAAAGAGTGTAGTAGAAAAGTAACCCACGGTGGATACTACATGTCAAAGTAAACAAGCCTTATTATTTAAGGTCTACCTCCCGAGGAAGGCATTCCTACTCTCCTAGGAAATCCTGCATGCCATCTTTTAAGAAATCGCATAAACCATCACCTAAAGCTAGCTCAACTAATCATATTAACTAAACTAGCTTACTCTTAGAGTGTAATTAGCAAAAGAGTTTACCTAATACAAAACAGTGGTTTAAACATGCACATATATATTTTCTGAGTCCTATGTATCATGTACAAGCTACCAAAGTTCTCCTGAAATTTTCCTAGCCATTTAACCCCACTTCTTCCTATTTTCTTTCCTAGCTAGTGGCACTTTGTCCATTTCAAAACACCACTCAAACTTGACATGCACAATCTCATATTTTACCAGTGACTCTTATCAGTTATCTAGTGCATAGGAAAAATACCAGATGACTCATTCTAGCAGGTTTTGCATGGTGTTCACTTTTTAGTTAATAAAAAGGCACATTATGCAAATATAATGGCAAAGCCTCACATAACAGCAAGCACTATGGCCATAAAGTTTGTCATAGTGTTCTCATGTGCTACAAAGCCTACTGACTCAGTTTTACCATTTTAGAAGTTCATCTAGATCACTTTTTCTATTTATTTTCCTTTTACATACATGCACAAAACCGAGGGTAAAATGGTCATTTCACTCATCCACATCATACCCATTCGATAGATCTATTCAAGAGGAGTCTAATGCAACTTAGTTTGTCCATTTTGGATTTTTCTGTGATTTCATATGATTTTTCAAAGTTCAAAACCGAAATAATACATATTAACCCTAGATCCGGGACCTATACGTAATTAACCATAACCTCCAGGGGCTAGACTGTAAGGTTCTCAAGACTCAGTGCATAGTACAGAAATCGGGACGGAAATTACCAAAACTGCAGGGGGTTATTCACAAAAACGCGCGGTCTTCTTCTTCCTCCGGACCGGGGACGAACCGCGCGACGGGAGGGAGAAGATGGGGCTACGCCGGCGTGTTGGGGCCCAAACTTGAAGCCGTCGGGGTCTGGGGAGGCGTTCCCGGCGATGGGGCTTCGTTTCCCCCAGATATCGTCGCCCGGGGTGTAGAGGAAGAGCGGCGCGGCGGCGATGAACTGGAGTGACGAGAGCTCGGCGTGGCGTGGCGTGGCGGTTCGATTCCGGCAGCTCGGGCACCAAGAGGCGGCGTGGGTGGGCTCGTGAGGTGCGCGGCGGGGTGGCGAAGCCGGCGGTGGTGAAGTGGAGGCGCGGCGGTGGCCCGAAAGGGGTTCTCCGCGACGAGCCCGTGGGTGGCGCGGGTGCGCGCAGGCGGCGCGCGCGGGGAGAGGGGCTAGGGGCGGTGGTGAGGGCCGAGGCCTTGGGGATTCGGTGGAGGGGGTCGGGGCGAGCGTGGGGCGCTGGTCGGCTAGGCACGGGGATCACCGGAGGGGTGATTGGCCCGAGCTCGCCGCGGGCCGGCCATGGTGACCATGGCGGGCGGCGCCCGGCGCGGCGGCTCGATCCACTCCGAGGGGAGGGGAACGGTGGCGAGGCCTAGCGGGGTGGGTGCGCCGGGTTGCGGCGGAGGTGGTGGTGGCAGCTTCGGGGCGCGAGGAGGTCGGTTGGCGGCGGCGCGGCGAGCTCAAGCTCGACCCCGAGCCTCTAATGGCGGCGGCGCGCTGCGAGTGCGAGCGCAGGGAGAGGGAGCAGAGAGCGAGCGGCGAGTGGAGTGGAGAGGGCCGGGGCGCGTCCAGGTGAGGCCGGGGCTGAGGGCGCGGGGTGGGGCCGTCGATCCGCGGCGCGGCGTACGCCGCTGTACGCCGGCGCGCCACGGGGTGCCCGTCGTACCGAGGAGGAGGGCCGGCCCGACAGGTGGGCCCCACCTGTCAGGGACTCAGTAAAAGGAAATGGAAAAAGTGTGTTTTCTATCCTGCTGTAAATCGCCATTTTGACCAATTTAGAGGCCGAATTTGGAAAAACTCCAATTTAATGAAATGTTCTACTCTTTGAACTCTACAACTTTGTCAATAGGTATAATTTCAAATTCGGCATGGAAATATGACATTTGTTTGAATTTATGCAGCAGCCATAGGTAGGGACAAGGTAGGTCATCTGCTTGGGAGGGGAAAATACCCTAGTTATAGGCCTCAACTCCACTTGCTCCTTTTGACAAATTTGTTGGGTACTTTCTAAAATATATTTCATTTCATTAGGGCAGGTCATGAAAATGGCTTTATGGGTAAGAAAATCTCAAATTACCAAACTGGACAGAGTAGGGGTGTGTTTCTGGGCTGACAAAAATTGGTTGAAAAGACCAATTTGAATTCATATTATGACCTGACTCATATTGACAAAGTTGTTTCCTAGATCATTACCTACAACTTCGTTAATATGATCCTCCTCTAAATCACAACATATTTTGAAATACAACCCTAATCTTGTTTAGGATTTTGGTAAAACAGCAGATTTACTCTAAGTAAAGCTTTTCTTGTTTTCAACTTCTGAAGTATCAAATGAAGGCCAATCACCTCCACAATAGGTGCATTTGAAAGGTAAAAAGTTCAATTTCATTTCATAGAAAGGGAGGATGTAAAGTTGTATAGTGAATTCCAAAGTAATTTCAGAATCAACTTTGGGGATGAGCTAAAATTTCAGATTTGAGAAATTTTGACTTAGTGGTTTATCTACCAATCCCTCATTACTCTCTTAAGCATGATTTAGTCTTAATTCATCATTAGTTTACGTATAATTGTGTGTACGGCTTCTGAGATGCCAGGGGCATCACAGGCGCTACCCCTTTAGTTCAATGTTGTGGTAGGAGTTAGAGTCAGGCTCTGCCTGTTCCGAAGCGGTCTTCAGGAGTCTGGTATGAGTCTCTTGTATCTTTCCTTTTCTGTAAGACTTTGAGTTTATTTAATATATTCTTTTATTTAAGTTCAAGCATTTACTTTCCTGCCTATGATTATGATCGCAGTGTAGGGATGTCATTAGACTATAGTTAGTGTTGCTCTATGAGGTTATGGTTAATCTAGTCTTTTTACTTGCGGGTTCCTTGTTCATGCTGTTAGTTAAGTCGTAGAAGTTGTGATGCTTCCACTTATTTCTAGCCAAGTGGAGGATGTGAATAACCAGAGTTTACTCTGGGAGTTCACCTTGGTTTGCAACCAGCCCCACACAGCTCTGGGTGCCTTGTGTGTACCGCACAGGCTTTAGGTAGCTCCTCTCGGTGAACAGCTTTAGGATTCTCAGTATTCCACCCCATCATTCGGGCTAGCGCCAGGTTGTGATCCAACATGTATGTAGACGCATAGTCGGGCTCCCTAGAACCCGCCTTTCTCGGCTGGGTAATCAGCACTCTGGTGCCTGGCAGTGGTTCTATAGCCGCGATGCCCGATGCAGTAAAGATGACTAGACCAAACCATAATCTCAGTCGTGCCACGACCTTAGTAGAGTGACAGTTGGAGCTAGCTTTGTGTTTTGGCTTGACCTTAGTAAAGGAAGATGTCATCAGGAACCAGATCTGTCTCGTTGTCCTCCTAGCTTCACGTTGAGCTGTGTATCCTTGTGGAGTGTGTCAGTGTGCCGTTATCCTTTCTTTTACCATTTAGAATGAAAGAGTAAAGTAACAAGATGTTTGATAAGTTAATATCTCTATCTCAATGCTTCCCTGTGGATAAATACGATACCTTGGAATACTCCCGGGTGAAAGCTACAGCGGTCTCCGTACGTTTGCGGAGTAAAATTTGTTAGGCTAAGAACCGCCAACAAGCTTTCTGGCGCCATTGCCGGGAAAGCGGCGAGATAGAATATTAATTTGTTATTCAACTTGTTGTTGTTACCCTTTCTTTCTATCTTACAAAAAAAACAAAAAAATGATAAAATTGAATACCCATGCTTCATTTTGCTCTATCCATGTGAGTAAGTCTTGATCATGTTTTCATGCGACCTTAATCTGCTGGGGGTAGACATAGTTTGGGCCAGAATCCAATGAGTGCCCGTAGGTCTCTTAATTGAGCATGGTGCTTAGGTTAAGGGCCTTCTTTGGTCAATTTGACAACGTTGATCATTGAGCTATCGATTGAATCGGGTGCCGGTCGATTTTCTCAAATTTCCTTGGAGGTAAGAATCAAGGTCCTGAGTAATCTCTTTTCACATGTCATGACCTTAGATTTGAGTAGATTCTTGAACATGGTAATGATCATGGCAACAACATGGTTTTGTGCTTCTGAGCTTTTAAAAATGCCAATTTTTTTAGCACATTGTGTACAACGGGCCTAGTGTTAATACTCTTTACACATAGGCCCATTGTATATGTTGTCCACTAACCTGTTGTAGGAGACATTCATCCTCTAAACCCCCCCGAGAGGAAGGACCCAATGTCCAACCTATCATATATGGTTGATCTCTGCGAGACTTCGACCATGCTCTGCATCACTTGGGAAGCGAATGTCAGCGGCATGACACAGAAAAGAACACGTAGACATCTCTCATTCTCAGAGGCTGTCCTCACAAGATTAGGTGTCAAAGTCATGCAAAGCATTGGATCACATGAGATATATGAAAAGACATCACCCAATGATGGAGGAATGCGAATAGAGAGCATTCCTTAATTCTTTTCTGCCTGGCTAGTTGAGCAACAAGCCAACCAGATGTCAGGCTGAGCTACTCTACCCGTCGGATGCGAACATCCATCAACTAGAGGTTGGTGGCAGATTCAACTGACAATGGTGTCAAATCCAACAACATCTGTCTCCGTCTTTCCACTCATTTGGGAAGAAGAACAAGTGGTCTGTGCAAGCCATAGTCATCACTTGGAAGTCTGCTCAGTGTCAGAACTCGATTCAAGATCAACCCTTACTTCAACTACATGAGCCAAGTGAGACGTCACCGCTGGCCATGGAATAGAAGAAAGGTGGAAACGCAACCTGCCACGAGATGAATCCATTCTTGACATTCTTCTTGAGAAGAGAAGGACCGTTGGTATTCTTCCATTTCATGTGAAAAGGATGAACCACTATATGTGTCACTTTGGAAAAGAATGTCAGCTGAAGGAAAATATGATGTTGGAGCTGGGAGGAACCTGACATCAACTACAAGGAGACATTCACCCAAAGAGAGTAGAATACCAGGACTGAGTTGCCTACAAATCAAAAACTCCTGACACCATGTAGAAGGTCCAAGAAGCAGCAGTGGAGATATGACAGATTGCCCCTAACATTTAATTGAAAGAGATGAGGAGGCAAAAGAAGAGTAGAGAAGGGGATTCGCCTAACATAGGCGAGTATAACAGAAGTAAGCAGCATCGTTGTCACCCCAGGGAGCAAGCTAAAGAGTAAGGTACAACAGTACAAACTTGGGGGAGGATTTGTCAAGCACCCCACAAGATGCAATGGGCACATGGGGAGATACGCCAAGCACAAGCTTCAAGTTTGCATTCAGTTGCAAGATCTAAGCTTGGGGGGAACGCTGCACCAGGTATGTACCCCACGCCAAATGTCATGCATTTCATGATCATATCTTTTATCCTATGTGCCATGACACAAAAAATATGCTTGCTTTATTCCTTTTTCTAATCCCAATAAAGAAAAACCCCATAAAAATTTGCATAATATAAAATACCAAAAAGATTTGCTTATAACCATGAATAAACTAACTCCTACCCATAATGCTAGAGTTTTGTTTATACCCTCTGCTTAAAGGAAATGATGAATAGTTGCTCTGTTAATTTCTTGTAAGTATTTCGTACACAACTTGATACTCTCCAACAAAATTTGAACTTATTGGCATAAGTTGTAATCCTTTCTCTAATGTTCAACCTTGTGGGAGCAAGTACTTTCAAACCAAGTCTAGGTTGTTGTGAGAATGTGATATAACCACAGTTTGAGTTGCACCCGTCTTGATCCTAGTAAGGTGAATTCTCGGAGTTTTCTTTTTGAAAATAAAAATGAAGCAAGTTCCTTAGTGGTTTGAAATACCTATCCAGAGCCAAATGCTTACATGATCAAACCTCTACATATGCTACTTATTGTTGTGTTGAGTTTTGTCAAACTTTGAGTCCTTATGAAGTAGTGACACCTCAAATCCCGATCAATTACCCCTTCATATCCACTTTCATTTGCTAGCCTTCCTATATCTGGTTATGCTTAAATTCACATTGAATTCAAGCATCCACAGTCACCAGATATTCCACCACCATACCAAAACTACATCCATCATCCACTTACCCATCCACAAATATGGTCTTCCAAATAAATACTCCAGTCATATTCCACAAGATATCCCCAAGTTCCCTTGCAAAATGAGACATGGAGCTTTGAAAAAAAAATAAAAAAAAGGGGGGTGAGAATGAGATATGAAAAAAAAGGAAAAAAAAGGTGATAGCTCCATGTGCTCAAAGATTTCAAATTTCCAAACAAGGGGATCCATCAAAATATGGAGTTTTCACCCAAGACCATATTTCCCCCATAAACACAATGATTGGTATGTTGGACCCATTTCCATATACTTTTCTACTTGTGTTCATCTATTCCACCACCATAAACATTATCCAATTCTCTATTGATCGGAATGAGGGGTGTTACTAACTTCATTAGAACCAATTTTTGACTCAACAACATACATGGCATAAGTAAGCCTTCTTTTATCCCCACCTTGAGCTCCACATAAGCCTATAGTTTGTAGGGAAAAAGAATGGCCTTAGGCCCTGGTGAGGAATTTCATAACCACTTGAGCGATTCGAGAGTACCATCTAAGGAACTTGATGCTTTAATTGCGAAATTTTCAAAACCACCGAGTATGAAACCTGAAAAGAGATTGCATTGGGTAAGATTCTACTGCAGTTATTCCATCTCTCAACCGCCTTGGTCAATACATAAATGGTGGAGTGTTCGGTTGTGCACTTAATACTTGCAGGGTTATTGACATTGATGCAACTCCTAATCCGCCGAGCCTAAGTCTTAGCTTTGCTCGACGATGAGCAAAAGTTCAAGCTTGGGGGCGTGTTGGCGGTCGTTATTTCCTAATTTCGACCGCCAATTCCTCGGTTAATAAATGGGGAATAAGCAAAGTTCTATGCATTATTTACTTTGAACTAATATCTTCCACGAGTTTTGGTGGTTGAAGCTATTTTGTAGGGAGACGCTCAAATTCCACAGAAATATACATCATATGGAGCAGGGGGTAAATTGGACAAGGGGCCAGGGTCGCCCGGCCCCACATGCAGGCCGGCCGACCCCACCTCAGGTCGCTCGGCCCCACATGCAGCCTGGCCGACCTCCACCAAGTCGCCCGACCCCTTTGTCCTGCCTTAAGCCATGCCACGTCACCTGCATGCAAGAATACAACGGATTAGTGATGTCATCGATCCGACATCGTTCAATCCTCAACGTCCAACACTAAGACGGTTAATCGGACAGCGGAGGAGGAAGCACATGGACCGCCCGACCTAAGAGGGAGGTCGCCCGGCCAACTACCTTGGCCGCCCGACCTATGTAACGCGTGCCTAGTTGGTTACCGACCTTGGAAAGAGTCCTGGACCGTCGATGAAGCGAAGGCGGTGGATCTAAGGGCCGGCCGACCAAGGGGGACACCGCCCGGCCCCACATGCAGGCTGCCCGGCTTGGAGAAGAGGCCGCCCGGCCCCACTTGTCATCCACATGCAAGTGCCTTCACTCCTAAGCAGCCATGCTTGTGAGGGAATATTCCCTAGGATCAAGGGAGCATCTCCACCTCTCCAAGGCACCTCCTTCACTATAAATAGAGAGGCACCCCCCTCACTCTCACTTGCACCATTGTACTCTCTCCACTCTCTCCTTTGGGGAGGTGCCCCCTTTTGGGTGGCACTACCCCTTTAGCTCAATGTTTTGGTAAGAGTTAGAGTCAGGCTCTGCCTGTTCCAGAGCGGTCTTCAGGAGTCTGGTATGAGTCTCTTGTATCTTTCCTTTCCTGTAAGACTTTGAGTTTATTTAATATATTCCTTTATTTAAGTTCAAACATTTACTTTCCTGCCTATGGTTATGATCGTAGTGTAGGGATGTCATTAGACTATAGTTAGTATTGCTCTATGAGGTTATGGTTAATCTAGTCTTTTTTCTTGCGGGTTCCTTGTTCACGCTGTTAGTTAAGTCGTAGCAGTTATGATGCTTCCACTTGTTTCTAGCCAAGTGGAGGATGTGAATACCCAGAGTTTACTCTGGGAGTTCACCTTGATTTGCAACCAGCCCCACGCAGCTCTGGGTGCCTTGTGTGTACCGCACAGGCTTTAGGTAGCTCCTCTCGATGAACAGCGTTAGGAGTCTCAGTATTCCACCCCGTCGTTCGGGCTGGCACCAGGTTGTGATCCAACATGTATGTAGACGCATAGTCGGGCTCCCTAGAACCCGCCTTTCTCGGCTGGGTAATCAGCACTCTAGTGCCTGGCAGTGGTTCTATAGCCGCGATGTCCGATGCAGTAAAGATGACTAGACCAAACCATAACCTCAGTCGTGTCACGACCTTAGTAGATTGACAGTTGGAGCTAGCTTTGTCTTTTGGCTTGACCTTAGTAAAGGAAGATCTCATCAGGAACCAGATCCGTCTCATTGTCCTCCTAGCTTCACGTTGAGCTGTGTATCCTTGTGGAGTGTGTCAGTGTGCCGTTATCCTTTCTTTTACCGTTTAGAATGAAAGAGTAAAATAACAAGATGTTTGATAAGTTAATATCTCTATTTCAGTGCTTCCCTGTGGATAAATACGATACCTTGGAATACTCCCGGGTGAAAGCTACAGCGATCTTCGTACGCTTGCAGAGTAAGATCTGTTAGGCTAAGAGCCGCCAACACTGAGCAAGCCAAAATCCTTGAGATGCTAGAGCAGAACAGCCGAGAGCTAAAAGCCCAGGATAAGATGCTAGAGAAGGCAGCCAAGAAGCTGCAGAAGTTGAAAGCCCAACTTGCAGAGGCTTTAGAGAAGAATGAGAGGTTGAGGAGTGTGAGACCCCCAACAAGAATGACTACTACAAGAAGGGCAAGAGCTACTCCCGCGACTCCGACAAGTACCACTCCGGCAAGCCAAGCTTTGACAAGCACCGCTCCGGCAAGCACAGCTTCGGCAAGCGTCCCTTCGGCAAGAAGAACTTCCGGAGGGCTTTCAAGAGCTACCGAAGGACAACCGAAAGCGGGACAAGGCGTTCTTTGTCGAGATCGGGTTCTGCAGCAGCGGATCTTCTTCCTCTTCATCCTCGTCGAGCTCAAGTGATGATGAGATCATGTACAAGAAAGACAAGAGGAACGATCAAGGAGGTCCAGCTGGCTTGTGCTTTGTCGCCACCAAGTCCAAGCGCAAGCACAAGTTCAAGGGGAGCTCGGTTTGCTCCATGGCGCTTGAGGACAAGGAGAACAAGGATGATAGCAGCAACTCTTCTTCCGATGATGAGGTAACTCCTGAGGAAGCCAAAATCCTTGAGATGCAAGAGCAGAACAGTCGAGAGTTGAAAGCCTAGGATAAGATGCTAGAGAAGGCAGCTACGAAGCTACAAAAGTTGAAAGCCCAACTTGTTGAGGCTTTACACGAGAATGAGAGGTTGAGGAGTGTGAGACCCCAACCTAGTGAGTTTGAGTGCCCTACCTGCGAGTCTTTCATGATGGAGCTTGGTGACCAGAGAGATAGGTATGCCAAGCAGGTAGAGGAGATAGATGGTCTAAAAGTTGAGTTAGGCAAACTCCAGGCCAAGCTGGATGAGCCTACTTTGAGTGGAGAGCTTGAGTGTGAGTCTTGCCCCTGTTTAGCTAGAGAGCAAGCTATGCTGAAGGATAAGTTTGAGGGGCAGCTCATGGAGCTTGAGGACCTTAGGGCTAGACCTGCATTTTTGGGTGCGTGTATGACCTGTACTACCTTGAGAGGCGAGTTAGAGCAGATAAGAGTTAACTTTGAGGTGCTCTCAGCACCTACTGACACTTGTGAGAACTGCCTGACCCTTAGGATGCAGTTGGTGGATAGGGATGCCACCATTAAGAAGTTGGAGAAAGGTACTCCTGTGATACCCTCCCTAGACTGTGACACTTATGCTGCCCAGACTGTAGTTCTAGAGGATCTGAGGGAGGAGGTGTTGTCTTTACAAGATGACAACAATAGGTTGAGAGAGGTGCTCAGTTGGTTTTGAGCAAGGAGGCCCCAACTAGAGATAATCATAGAGGGCACCAAGAGAGTTGAGAGTGACTTGGGTGGTCTTGGGTTTGGAGAGTGCAGCACTTCGGGTGAGAAGAGTGCCCCAATTAAGATCAAGACTGCACCTACCCAGTCTGGTGAGACTGTTGATGGGGTTTACCATGAGCCACCCCGGGCTGCCCCAACTAAGAAGAAGCAGTTTTGGACACCCAAGCCTCCTCAGGCTGAGCTGAGCAAGATTGTTGAGGAAGTACTCAAGCCTAAGGACAAGAAGCCAGCCCAGCAGCCTGCACTACCCAAGGCCACACCACCTAAGCCAACCCTGTTTCTAAGAGGCCTGACTACCACTGTGAGTTTTGCCAGCGGAATGGCCACCTAGAGGAGTTTTGTTTCAGGAGGAAGCGGGTTGAGAGGCAGGAGAGAGCTTGGGTGAACCAGGATCAATTCTACCAGGGTGGTAGGCAAGATCCTCCCCACCGCGGTGAGACAAGAGACCGCTTTGCTAGTGGTGAGAAAGGAGGCGGCTTTCAAGCTCGTGCTCCTGGTTGTGAGAGACGGTTTGTCGGTCGAGCTCCTAGTCATTTTCAGCGTGGCTATGGACCTTGTGACCGAGGCTTTGAGAGAGCTTTCGAGGGTTCACGCTTTGGAGGTCGTGGTTACCCTGATTGTCGTGATGATTTCTTTGATTGTGCTCACCCCACTTTTGAGCAGATGGCTCGGCACTGGTACAGCAGTTTTGGTACTAACCCTAGTGCCGGACCGTTTGCTCACCGTCGCTTTACTTGACTTTGCAGGATCGAGGCATGGAGGATGTGTGTATCATGGATTCCGGTTGCTCTAGGCACATGACAGGGCACCGCAAGTGGTTCTCCAGCCTCAACCCCGTGAGCACCAAGGAGTACATCACTTTCGGGGACAATGGTCAAGGTAAAGTGTTGGGTCTTGGTTCTGTTTCGCTCTCTGCTAAGCTTTCCCTAAGAGAAGTTGCTTTTGTCCGGAATCTGGGGTTCAATTTGGTCTCTATTTCGCAACTTGTCAATGAAGGTTTTGAGGTTCGTTTTAAGAAGGGTGTGTGCCGTGTTCTTGATGCTAAGGAGACCCTTGTTTGCTCTTTGCTGCCTTTTGGTTAGGTTTTTAGGGTCGACCTCACATCTGTTTCTGGCCCTGCGCGTTGTTTGGTTGCTAGTCCTTCTGCTGATATATGGAAGTGGCATAGGAGACTTGGTCACTTGAGCTTTCCGCAGTGACAATGGCGGAGAATTCAAAAACTCTCAGTTCGAAAGCCTCTGTCGTGGCCTAGGTCTTGAGCACCAGTTTTCTTCTCCATATACCCCACCGTAGAACGGTGTGGTGGAACGCAAGAACCGCACACTCATTGAGATAGCACGGATGATTCTCGATGAGTGTTGGCGTCTCTAAGCCTTAAAGATTTTACTCCGCAAGCGCACGGAGACCGCTGCAGCTTTTCACCCAGAGTATTCCGAGTATCGTATTTTTATCCACAGGGAAATGGCAGGTGAGAGAGTATAATTGAATAAACTCAAATCGAATGATCCGCACTTTAATAAATATACCAGCTAGTCACTAGACAAGGGTAAGTTTGGTAAACGGACAGGTGTATGGTGGAAAGAAGTAAATTAAACTACCTAAGATATACGTACAAAGGTATAGTTGCCTAGGAGGACAACGAGTGAGATAAAGTTCCCAAACTCTATTCTATTCGGCTGCAAAGACTATGTCGTGGTTAACTAAGAAACTCAAGTAGCAAGTCAGGGTCTCGCGTCGAGCGAAATTCCGGCACCTCAAGGGGTTAGGGGGTAGATAGTAGACCAACGAAGGAGACCCGGCTAACGCCTACGGGCCTACTGATTGAACGGGCCTAGGATACACAGGCACAACCACACGCTGTCACCGAATGGGGTTACCAAGCAAATCTGCGTGGATAGGCTGGCACGCTATAAACGTACTCAAGCAAAGCTCGAGTAACAATAAATCATCCTTGATCAGAGGAGAGGACCTAACCAGAGCCTGGCGTACAGGTTGGATTATAGCACCGGCAAGAATAACAGGACTTGACCAACTAAGATAACCATAGCCTAATCCTAGCAAGTATGCAATATAAAGGGTACACCACACTTGCAAGAGATAGAAATAAAGTAAAATATAACTGAACTATATTGAAGATAAGAGTACAAAAGATACAAGAGCTTTTACCGCAGACTCAGAAGAATCTCTGAGAACTTGGAGGCAAAGCTCGACTCACTCTAACTCCCAGGACTATCCTAACTACTAAGATGTGGGAAATGACACTCTCTAAGGTAGATTATGGCTCCCAACTTCTCCACACTTTTACAAATGAGCTCTACAGGCCTATTTATAGTCTAATATGTGAAGGGGGGGGGGGGTACTTGTAGGAGGCAAAGGTCGGTGGGAGGCCGAGGTCGGTGGGAGGCCGACCTAGGGGAAGGTCAGGCGACCTAGCCCCAGGTCGGGCGGCCATCCGATCCACCGCCTTTGCTCTCCAACGGCGTGATCTTGTGTCCCCATGGTGGTTGGCGGTTAGGACGGTTGTTGCACGTGTAAAATGCCTCCGAGGGTAGGTCGGCCAACCTTGGAGGAGGTCGGGCGACCACGTGTCAGCCTTGCATTGGCCACATTGCCCTTCCCTTGGATTGTTGACGTCATGGATCCGTGACTTGGTGAATGTCTGGCCTTTGGATACATTGGATGCTTGGTCTTGCGGTTAGATTTGAATGCACATGTGTTTCTTTGGGATGCGGATCGATGAAGTGGCACTTGGGCTCAATTGGGTGGCTGGGCGACCTGAGTCAGGGTCGGCCGACCCTGTTGGTGGGTCGGGCGACCTGGCCTGGGTCGGCCGACCTGGCCACTTTGACTAGTGAGCCCCATCTTAGATCCTTGACATGTTTTCAGCTGTTATATGTGTATTTTGGTACCTACATCCAAATATTCATACAAAACTAGTGGAAATCATTAGTAGAAGGGTTAGTCCTATTTTATTCACTTGCATTGCTCCATTTGGTTGGTAATTGACGGTAGATATTGTGAGATTACGACCATCAACACCCCAAGCTTAAACTTTTGCTCGTCCTCGAGCAAAGCTAGACTGAAAGTGGATCAGGAGTTGCTGCAATATCGAAGATGAAGAGAAATTCTTATACATGACTCAATACTCATACTTTTGTTTCGAGTAGTGAAATAATTGAAGCTCACCTTGTGTACTACCTGTGGTGCATCTTTTTGCTTATCTTGCCTTGGGCGGTTGAGAGATGGAACGACCATTGTACATGAGTTCTTCTAACTTGCTCTTTTTGGATGTCTTTCTCAGGTGTTTTCAAGATTTCCAAAACAAAAGTAGCTTCCCCAAGGTGCTCTCAGGCGCTCAATTGTGTTTCCTTACCAAGGGCCAAGATTCGGCCAACATTTTCCTACACTAAGGACTTTGTGGAGCTTAAGGTAGGGAGAATGTGGCACACTTAGGATATTTAATTTGTTAAGCCAAAGATTGGACCAAAGAGTATATTTTATCACTTCTTTTATTGATCACTGGAGTATGAGTGGTGGTACTGTATGCCTCCTTCTCTTGGTTTTCATCCCTTGTAGTCTTTTGTAGATTTGGAGTGGATATGGAGCTTTTATTTATTTTAGCCATGTTTGAACTTGCATGCTTTTCATTTTGTCGTGCTTTTGCACGCATTTTTCTTTTCGCCATGCTTTTGCATGCTTTTCTTTTTGAGCTCCATACCCTTACTCCTTGAATTTGAAGGCTAGGGATTATGAGAAGTATTTGGAGACATTTTGGTGGATGCAAAGTCCGGACTGGATCACTTGCATTTTTGCTTTTGTACTCTAGCTATCAACAGAAGGTGATATTTCTACTCAAAGAGACTCAAAATTTGACAAAGCTCAAAATATCACTAAGCAGCTCTTTGTAGCAGTTTAAACTAATTGAAGTATTTTTGGCTCTGGTAGGTATTTTGACCAAAGGGAGCTATAATTTGTTATTTTCGAAATAAAAACCTAAAATGTTCATCTTACTAAAAGCATGAAAGAATTATCCCATATTCAAGTCATATCATTCATCTCACAACAATTTAGGCTTGTTATCACAAATGGCAACCACAAGGTAGAACCTTGGTTTACTTTCTTTATTCATAAACTCAAAACTAAGCTAAGCATAAGTCACATGCAAGAATTAAATCATTCACTTGATAGACCAACTATTCATCATTTCTAAAATGAAGCTAGCATATGAACTTATCATTAAAGCATGGGAGTTTTTTTTAAATAACTGAATTAAACAAACTAAATTAAGTAAACTGAATTAAACAAACTAGCAAACTCTCAAAGCAATGATACATGGGTGGTGCTGAAAATGGGGGACTGTCATACTGACCTAGTGTCGATTTAGGTCTCCCCCCCCCAAGCTTCAACGAAGCTACTTGGCGTAGTACCCGTAGTACTGGAAGAATCGCTGAGACTCATCGAAGGTGCGCTGAGCCTCTGGCGGAACCGCCCTGCTTAATCCAGACAAAGCACACCTGCCACCTCTGGCTCGCAGTGCACTTAGACTGAACTAAACCCGGAAGTCTGTCAAGCTACCCCGAAGGGCACTCGATGTAACCATCGCCCAAGAATGCCGACATTACACACATCTAGCTCTCGAGAGAGCCACAATAGTTACATCATTACATGCCGTTTAATAGTGAAATTAAGATAGAGTGATTACAAATAAAATACAAGTAATCAAATACATGTTCAATCCAAAAGCGGAAGCGATTTTTAAACTCCTCGCAGCGGAAACAAAGCACTTAAGTGGTCTTCATGCAGACGAACAAGGCGAGCAGCATCGAGCCCACCGGTACTACCCTCCTCCAACTCAAACGCACACAAAGAACTTCATACCTGTAATCCAAAAGTGCGGGCACTCTGAGTACTAATTACTCAGTAGGACTTAATGGGATGGCTTACGGCTGACGCAAATCTTGCTTACTAGCCAGTGGATCCTTAGCCACGGATTTTTAATTGTGCTATATTGTCATAAAGCAACAGTTTTTCCTAATAGTTGTCATCATGTTCCATAGTTCATATGCCTCAATATTCTCATATCATATATCAACATAAAGTAACTTGCAGGAAGTTAAACATACAAGTACAAACAAGTAGTATTGAAAAGCATGATTGGATAAACAACATGTTAAGGTTATTACTACGTTGCCCGGCAGTGATACTGGCATTCTCACACCTAGTGAGCATCAGCGATTCGAATCGATTTCTAATTCCCGGGAATAACTAGAAACACCAGGTGACATATGCTTACTAACCCCCGGCGTTCTCACATATGTCCCCCACCTCAATCTGACCCGTCCCAAAGGTCAAAACGCCCCCTCCTAACCCCCGGAGGATAGCCGTCTTAGGAGCGTTACCACGGCTTACCGGGCCAGCCCTCCCTCAACTACAAGCGCCCTCCGAGTCCATCGGCCCCCTATCAGTGGATGGGCAGCATCTTGAACAGTGGAACGGCCCAGGAAAGGCTTTCACCAGTCCCATGGCCTGGATAACCATCCTAGCAATGTTATGCCGATCCCAAGCGAACAGCGGACGGGTCTTAAACGACTCGGACGGAGTCCACCAACCATTCATATACTCATCATCATTATTTATTTTTCTTGTATACCCATATCTCCGCCCGGTCTCCATTTAATTATAATCATAACTGTAACTTCCTTTCTGGTGATACTTTTGAAACCTTTGCAAGATCACCTACGCAACGAGTGACTCCATTCACTCGTGTCTACTCGCACCTAGCATTACTAGGCATACTCATCCTACGTACTCTATTATAGGTGCTTGGGCCAGGGCGGCCAAGGAGTCTAATGCAGTTGGTTTCAAACAACTCCTAATGCAGATGCGTACTCATCAGCCATAATATGTTTGCTAGGAAAAGCATGGTCCTACTTACCTTTAATTCAATTTAATAAAACCAACAAACTAAGCTACTGTTAGTTTGCTGGGTTGTGAGGCTTTGCCCAGGCAACCCCTTGATCCCTTGGGCAACTCCTCCATCCAAACACGACTGATGGCCCTCCAGGTCGTGAGTGGGTCTTAGTTGGTCTTTTGGACACCGATACTTGATGTAGTTCCACTCACTTGCTTTTTGATCACGTATCTGCAGTAAACGTTTCTATATGAATGATATGCATGGTGCAGTGAATGAGATGTATGAGGAGCAAGCATATGCATGAACAATCATTTCAGGGATTGACAATAGGGTGATTCATATTGCTAACACCGAGAACCATTGTAGACCTAGAGCAATTCACATACCCAATCAATCATACGCATCCAAGTCAAGTTACTGATCATAAAAGAAACACGTTAGTGCTATGACTCTATATAGGCAAACCATGATTACTTGGATTACTAAAGGAGCATGTATGGAGTGTGGTGGTATTTGTTTATCTTCAACAATTTTAAACATATAATGTGGTGTTCATGAGGGTAGCACATGGTAGGATGCTAATTCCAAATCATCTTTATAACACCCGATATACACAAGAGCACTCTTGCGGACATGGAACAACATACACTCATACAATCAGACATTTACTGTGCAATTCATGGAGTTAACACTGGGTCAAGTATTAATTAAAATTGTCCTTCGATATACCATACGCAAGCAAGGCATCAAACAAGTGCATGATCACAAATATAACGGATTTACTAAACAACACTCCTAGGATTAGTAAGAGCAGAAAACCCATGAACCTAGAGCAAGCATATACAACCAGGTATTCATCTAGCTAGTTATTCAGTATAGAGAAAGCATGTTAGAGTGCAGCAACATGTAGGTCAAAGCCCCCCATAGATACAACTATCCAGTTACTGATCCTACAATAATAGGTTGAAAAGTGATCCGATATGAGCAAGTAATAGTAGTGTAGATTACTCATGTGGTAGTGTTTATTTATTGGGTCCGAATCTTGTGTTGCCTTTAGGTGGTTTATTCGTGAGCAAGTGTTGGATGGGGATAACGGTAAACAGTATGCAGCAACAGACCGACACGCTTTCTCAACAATTATATCAAGTGCAAATGAATACCTACACATATCTTCAATTCAACATGTCCAATTTATGAATTAAACTCACATATGCTTTCAGGTTATTATAAAATGCCAAATGAGCTCAAATATTTATGACATGTAGGAACATACAACGCAACACTACTGCCAGAATTTCAACCATAATGGAGTTATAATGAGTTTATTCAAATTCCAGCAAGTTATCAGCCCTATAGTTTCACCGATTTTTCATAATTTATAGGTATGGTTTCTAGGCCTAATATTTTTACAGCAAGCATTTCATTGCGTGGACATCATGTACAAAAATTAGCAAATGAAGAATCCATAGTTTTATATGACATCTATTTTCCCTATATTCTTTCTAGCTTATATTAGAAGCAACGTAAAACAGTGACCATAAATCTTACAAAAATACTTTCTGAACCAAGTATATCACTAGTAAGCTACCAGATTTTACTTAAAATTTTCTTAGTCACTTACCCCTACTTTTTCCTATTCTCTTTCCTAGCTAGGAGCACTTTGTCAATTTCAAAACAGTAACCAAATCCACCATGCACAGTCTCATTTTACACCAGTGAGCTATCCTCACTGTGTAGATCATAGGAAAAATACTACGGGGTCATGTTTAACAAGTTTCATATAGTACTTCAACTCAAAATGCTAGAAATGCATAAATCATACTCAAAATGGTAAAACTGTCACTAAACAGCAAGTGCTAGGGCTACTAAAATTCACATGCTGTCCAAATACTCCAGAGAAACTACTGTTCAAATTTCAAGCCATTTGGAGTCCATTTAGCCTACTTTTAACATTTATCTAGTTTTAACATGTATGGAATATACTAGGGGCAAAACAGTCCTTTTACACATCCACATCATAATCATTCAATAGATTTATTTAAGAGTAGTCTAATGCAACTGAGTTTGCCTTTTTAGGATTTTTATTTGATTTGTTATGAATTTCTAAAGTTCACAGCTGAATTAAATGCATTTAAATAGAAAACATTAGATCCGGGGACTAGAACGTAATTAACCATAGCTTTCGAGGGCTAGCGTGCAAGAATCACTAGACTCATACCACTGTGCATCGAATGACCTTGTGAAACTTCAAAAAGGCAGGGGCTAAATCGCAAAACCACGGGGTTTTCTTCTACCTCCAGTCGGGGCATGAGCACGCCGCGGCGCGACGTCGCGCGGAGGCCCGATCTGCCCATAGGGAAGGGGAATGGCAGCGAGGCTTGGTGCGCCGGACGCGCGGGGTTGTGGCGGTTGCAGTGGGAGTAGTCTCGAGTGCCGAGGTGGATGGACGGCGGCGCGGGAGGTGGTGAACCGGCGTGAACCAACGCGGCGTGGACGGCGAGCCTGGGCCGAATCCCGCGACGGAGGAAGGGAACGGAGACGAGATCAAGCGCGTTGGATGCGCCAGGTCGAGGAGAGTGCAGGGGTGGCGGTCTAGTGGCTCGGAGGTGGACGGGAATGGCGGCGCGATGAGCTTTGAGCTCGGGTCGTGGCCATGGCGAGGTGCCCTCGGGCGCGGCTCGATCCGGAGGAAGAAGAGGAGGATGGCGACGTCTCTTTGCTCTACGGGTGCGCGAGGTGAAGGCAAAGCCGGCGGTGGTGGTTTGAGGTGCAGGGATGGGCTGAGGCGGCCGGCATAGTGAGCTCAAGTTCGGCTCTAATGGCGGCCGCGGCTCGCGAGAGAGGCAGAAGTAACAAGGGAGTGAGGGCGAGGGGGAACGTGGCCGGGATGGCGTCCAGGTGAATGGAGGGCGCGGCCGAGGCGGGCTCTGGTCGATCTGTGGCCGGGCGCCGTGGCCGTACACCGGCGGCTGCGTGGCGCGCGCCGGCTCGGCCATGGCCATCCGCGCGGACCGCGGGTCCCACCTGTCGGTGACCGAAAAAAAGTGAAAATTGTGAAAATTGAAAAATGTGTTTCCTCACCTTCTGAATTTTGCCTATTTGACCTATTTATAGGCAGATTTTGGAAAACTCCAACTAGATGAAATGCTCTACTCTTTGAGTTCTACAACTTTGTCAAAAGGCCAAATGCCAAAATCTGAGTGGAGATATGATTAAATCTTGAATTTATCTAGAAGCCTTAAATTTGGACAGGAGACCTGTTTTACTTAGAAGATTCAAAAGTCCTATGTATATCTCTTTTTCCCCAAAGTTCTTTTTGACAAAGTTTCTTAGAATTTCAAGAGCAACAACTTATTCAAATAGAGTCTTGTATGAAAATGGCTGTAGGTTAGAGAAAATTTAAAATTTCCAACAGATCTGGTTTGAACTGGTTTTCTGTGCTGATAGAAAATGTCTCTAAACGCCATTTAGACTTCAAGATATGGTCAAACCCAAATTAACAAGGTTGTTGTCCAGTAAATTATCTACAAGTTTGGTAATATGAATTTGGCCTGAATCCCAACCGATTCTGAACTATAGACATAAATGTGTTCCTAGGTTTGGTAAAACAGCAATTTCACTTTGTGTAGAGTCTTCCGGGTTTTGAACTTTTGAAGTATCAAATGGAAACCACTCACTTCCACAATAGGTGCATTTGAAAGGTGATAAGCTAAATTTCACTTCATAGAAAGGAAGATTCTGAAGTTGTATAGTGAACCCAAGAGTAATTTCAGATTCAAATTTGGGATGAGCTGGAAAATTCAGACTTGAGAATTTGTCTAAGTGTAATTTGACTTGGGCTGATATCCAAGAGGATGGTGGGTCAACTTAGAATGGGTGAATGGTAGTTTGAACTATGCCCAGTGTAACAAAAGTATAACCCATGTCAAGTACCCTAACTTGATAATGGAGTTGAGCTCAAGTTTGGTCACGATCACAACTGCTACCTTTGGATGGAACAATAGTTGGTTTGGGTTTAATCTTGAATAGAAAATTTTTGACTTAGTGGTTTCTCTATCAAGTTCTTCATCACCTCTCTGAACATGTCTAAGTCTTAATTCATTATTAACTTGTCTAACTGTGTGTTATGGCTTTTGAGATGCCAGGGGCATCACAACCCAAACCCCTTAAAGAAATCTCGTCCCGAGATTTGGGGAAATGAGGTTTCTCGGCTTGCTATGTGATGTGAATGGTTCTGGCACAAGGTGCGTATGTTTTCGGTCACACACGATAACACTCACTTCTTCATCTACTAGCTTTGTCAACTGGCTCGTGTATGGTTAGTGCCTCTTTAACACAAGGTAGTTACAAAAATTCTTGAATAGGTCTAGGGTGGTCTCTCCAAGGTACTAGGCAAGCCGTGTTATATATGAGAGCGAATGAACAAACCACAAAGACGGTGTGGCCACAATGAGAAAGCAACAATGATTGCTTCGAACAATAGAATAGGGTTACTCCCTGACTTTGACACCATGGTTTAGAATCGTGATAAATATACAGGTCTTAGACTAACAAAAGCAAGGTGTATGTAATCGGAAAATCGAACCATGAAGGATCTTGTAATTCAAAGGGTTATCAATGGATGTGTTTTTGAGAAGGACATTCATTTCATTTGATAGGGACTGTGGACACATATAAGATAGTAATTTATGATAACTTCAAAGAAAAGATGTGGTGAAGTACAACACATCCTGCCTTTGGTAGTAAGAATGTACACAGGAGTTAAGATAGACTTGACAAGGTGATGGTTTGTACGATTTCTTAGCATTGGTCAAGACTGACCCAGAAGGGTGTAGGTAGATGATGTGTCCTAACTAACGAGACTTCCTGCAAGGTTAGTAAGCCCACCTTTGAGGATAATTTCAAAAGGAAGATACAATTCATGGAAAGGGCGGTATTACCACAACACCAGTCGATAATAAAAGCTAGTGTTGTGGAAATCAAGTTCATCAAGTCGAAAGAAGTTATACAAGTGAAACAGTGGAGTAGAGTCAGTCGTTTCCTACAATTCAACGAAGCCAGGGTTAAAAATAAGAGGAAAAGATGTAACCGCTAGTGGGACCGAGGTAGTCTTTTCCCACGAGTCGAGAAAGTATCGTGAAACATCACAATGAAAGTATATAATCAAGGAACGAACGTTGGACTGTTCATTTTCATAGGTCAAGAAAGACAATTTAAACAAGGTAATGAATGATATGATCGAGTCATGGGTTTGAGGTGAATCATCCCCACGGATCAAGAAAGGCAAAGTGAAACAAAGCAATGGTATGGTATAGTGCAGCCGTGGGAGAGGGGTAGCCTTCCCATGGATCCAGAGTAGCAAGTTCCCTAAGGCAGCGAGAAATGGATACGAATGCTCCGCGCTTGAAGTGGTGTTAGGCCTTCACATGTCTTGATACCATCGCGCACCTAGTGACACAATCGAGTGGCATCCATTCACGCGGCTCCTAGGTTCCGTCGCGGCACCATAGACTGCTCGGGTGAACACGGCATCAAGGGTGGTCCATCATATCATTCACGGAACCATGGAGAACGCAAGGTTACAACAAGGGATGAATAAGGGGTTTGATGCAACATTAGAGCTTGGAGCTTATGAAGCTTAATATGTGAACAATATGAATCCATGTGATGAGATATATCAGTCTTCAAGGTCTTGGAGCATCAAGACAATTAGAATTTTGAAACATGATGACAACAATGTAGAGTATCGTGGATTACAACAACTGATGTCCTGAATACCAAAGCTCGAAACACGACGACTTTAAGAGTTCGGAATGCATCATAAGACAAATTAGGATATGCTAGTCACGAGGTGGGGTTACCTGTTGATTTGTAAGGAGCCAGATACTGGAGATCCCTATTAGCTATGAGAATCAGAATCTTCTTATTACAAAAGCTCGCGATGATTGCCATCGTACTAACTGGTACCTAGCTAGTACTGTCTAAACGTAAGATTGATGCGTCCAGGCCGGAGGCCTGTTTCTTCTTTCAACCAAGTTGGTGCAGTGTTGGTCTTCACGTGGGCAATGCCATGAAACAATAGCCTTGATTCTCCACCGAGTATGAGAACGTCACTCGATTCGAGGTTGACCTTGGTCGCTTTGTCTTTGTCTCTAGTGTCGCCGAACAAGAACTCGGCGGTGTCTCCTATGGAGATTGATATGAAAGGTAGACCTTGGTTAAGGCTACGCTTTGACTCGTCCTTGTCTTGGTGAAGTCCGAGCTTTCCGGAGTTGGTGTAGTAGTTAACGATGCATATGTCGGGGGTAATTTGAGGAAACTCGCTCGCAGTAGCATTTGCAGTTTGAGCAATCATCTTGAAAGCATCTGGAATCGTTGGGGCTCGTGCTCCATCGAATGGACGTGTGGGTCCATATGAGCGTGTAGTCGGATCCCAGTTCTTTCCTAGGGACATCATCCATAAGTTCAGCTTGGCACCGTTCTTGTAGCTTGGTCTATAAAATCCTCCCGGACCAGTACCTAGTTGTCGGCACATACTAACCATCCCGATTTGATCTTCAGGCTTGACAAATCCTTTTAATAGAACCATCCCGGGTCGCAAATGTTGAACTGAAGCTGCATCAGCAGAGGTCTCTCCCACCTTTCTCTTCTTATGACCTTGAGGTATTGTTGTTTTAGCTTTCGTGGACTCATTGTGACTAGGGCATAAGTCGAAGGGCTGCGTCATGGGCTGCGACATCTGTAGCAGGAAGAATAAGGCCGTTGTCAATTCAGAGTCTTAATTAGTTGGTACGGTCATAGTGCGTTTCGTACTTCGGTGTTCGGGAAAATATGATGAAAATGACCTCATTATAACACGTGGTACCGATCTATATCACATCTTTCTAATATGAACAGGTTGTAGGTAGCTTTTGGAGGGCAACAAAAGAAATCTAGTAGGAACTCTGAATAGAGGGTCGTGCACGTCTTCACATTCTACATCGTTGGTATAGAAAATGTTTGTTAGTTCTTTACTTAAAGGTCTTACATCTTCAAGTTATCAGATTTGGCGTAAGGGTTCCGATGTGAAGTTCTAACTTAAAGGGGTTGTGAGTTACCTTTACATACACCTTTGAATCAAAACCCAAGTAGAGAAGTTATTTGTTTTGTTGTTTTCTATAGCCTTGTTATGGAAAGTTTCCAATAAAAGTGTTTGTATTAATACAGAAGGTACAACTTCGACAAAGGTCACAATTTCACGCTCTATAAGCCCTTATACAAAGTTTCAACTAGTTCTTCTCGGATTTCTATTCACATACCAGCCATAGCATCATACATGCAAACCTTTTGCGAAACTTTTTATTACCAACAACCACGTGTATGATAAAATATGAATCTAGTCATCTTAAATCCAACACACAGCAAGGCACATGAGGTGAGATGGAACGATGCATGATTCGTCCTAGTTGGTCTCACATCACACATCCTATATATATATAGTATGTATACTAGCGATAATTCGGTGACATATATGCATGGCACTCCCAAATGCAACTAGCCGTTCTCTACTCGTCTTAAATTCGCACGTAGTTAGGGTACCTGCAGAAGAATGCATGCTCATACATTACCACTTAGTGCGGCATCCACGCATGACCGCTGCGTGGACAACGTAGGGTGGGCCTTTGCACCTTCTCTCAAAGCCTGACTTTCCACCAGTACTGGGGATTGTCGAGAAGAAGATGGATCCCAAAACCAAATGTAAGTGTGGTGGCCATGAAAGCTCCCAAAGCATGCCCACCACCCTTAAAGAGCTTTTCCTACAGGGCATGAATGCAGGGCTTACAACCATTCGCAAATCCTAATAGCATTCCTCCAGTACTGGAGTCTGCTATGGCCGAAAAGTTGCTTCCCAAGCTTCGAATATGCATATGAGTTCTATCTATGTCAGAATGTCAGCGATGTCACCTGGATAACACTAACATCCTTAATACGGGCATATCGCATACTCTCATCTTTGAATTAATTAAAAGGGTTTTTCAAAATAGTTTTGGAAACCAAAACTTGATGATATAACTGTTGTCTGTGTATGATCGGCTCTGATACCAGCTGTGGCGGAACCTCCCTGCTTAATCCAGACTAAGCACACCTGCCACCTCTGGCTCGCAGTGCACTTAGGCTGAACTAAACCCGGTAGTCCGTCGAGCTACCCGGAAGGGCACTCGATGTAACCATCGCCCAAGGATGCTGACATCACACACATCTAGCCCTCGAGAGAGCCACAACAGTTACATCATTACAGGCACTTTAATAGTGAAATTAAGATAGAGTGATTACAAATAAAATACAAGTAATCAAATACATGTTTAATCCAAAAGCGGAAGCGATTTTTAAACACCTCGCAGCGGAAACAAAGCACTAAAGTGGTCTTCATGTAGACGAACAAGGCGAGCAGCACCGAGCCCACCGGTACTACCCTCCTCCAACTCAGGCGCACACGAAGAACTTCATACCTGTAATCCAAAAGTGAGGGCAAACCCTGAGTACCAATTACTTAGTAGGACTTAATGGGATGGCTTATGGCTGACGCAAAGCTTGCTTACTAGCCAGTGGATCCTTAGCCATGGATTTTTAATTGTGCTATATTGTCATAAAGCTACAGTTTTTCCTAAAAGTTGTCATCATGTTCCATAGTTCATATACCTCAATATTCTCATATCATATATCAACATAAAGTAACTTGCAAGAAGTTAAACATACAAGTACAAACAAGTAGTATTGAAAAGCATGATTGGATAAACAACATGTTAAGGTTATTACTACGTTGCCCGGCAGTGATACTGGCATTCTCACACCTGGTGAGCATCAGCGATTCGAATCAATTTCTAATTCCCGGGAATAACTAGAAACACCAAGTGACATATGCTTACTAAACCCCGGCGTTCTCACATATGTCCCCCACCTCAATCTGACCCGTCCCAAAGGTCAAAACGCCCCCACCTAACCCCCGGAGGATAGCCGTCTTAGGAGCGTTACCACGGCTTACCGGGTCAGCCCTCCCTCGACTACAAGCGCCCACCGAGTCCATCGGCCCCCTATCAGTGGATGAGCAGCTGTTGACGCGGCTTAAGTACTAAATTTACGTTATAATTTCATATGTTTTTATGCCGTTTTATGGATTAATGTTATGATTTATTATTATTTTGCTAACAATTAACCCCGTTTTCGAGAATGCTCTTTGTTTTTGTGCATTATTGATTTTTTGCAGGAAAATAGGTAATATTTAATATAATTTGAAGAATTCTCGAAGATAGGATTTATGCTCAGATGAGCAAGCCCAAAGGATAAAGATTAATAAAGCCCAATTGAAGGTAAAAGCCCAATTAAAAGAGTATTATAGAAGATAAAGAATGCCGGGAAGGACAAATCCTGAAATATTCGCGAAGTCAATGACAACAGAAGCTTGTGGGCCCAATTAGGGGACCTTAATGACATCAAATGAAGAAAGTTTGAATACCAAAATTGTAGATCTCTTCGAGCTCTACAATTTAGAGTCTGAGTTTGCATTTATTGGACTTCGGAAGATAGAGTTATGGTCGATTTACTACAGGCTGCAGAAGAAGGAAAGATCTATTTCGGGAATTAAAGATAGAAGACTTCATCATTAAGCAAGGAAGGTTATGGACGACCGAGACTCTTCTAGAGCTTGATTATACTTGGAAATAGGTGTTTTAGGTGTTCTAGGACTCTTAGAACCGACCTATTAGTTTCCATGTATAGGATTCCCTTCGGGGTATAAATAGAGGGCTCCGAAAGGGGAGATCCAACTTTTGTTCGACACAAATTATTGTAATTCGAGAGTTTAGGGTTTGAGTCGGCGTCCACGGGAGTTAAACTCGGCGGGAAGAACATCTCAGCGAAAGGAGGAAGCAAGAGGAGGCAGGAGGCCTAGGGGGCCGACCAGACCCCTAGGGGGTCTGGTCGGCCGACCAGATGCCTCCCGAGGGCTGCTCGAGCTCATCTTCCGTCGACTTCTTCGTCTAGTCCAACTCGACGACTTTGGTTCACAGATTTCGATGTATCTTGAGTAAATTCCTCGAACTTCTTCTGTACTTTGATAAAACCTTGATGTTTGATCAATAAAGTTTGTCTTTTAGACTTAGCTTCTTGTTTATGCATGTTTATGATCCATATCTTTGCATTGCTTAATGTCTACTTGTGCTTTGGTGGCCACCATAAGAATTCTCACATGTCTTTTAGTAGATCTATTTTACCTAATTAGTAGAATTGAATCTGCTCATGCTTAGAGATGGTTAGGGTTTACTAGTTTGTCGATTACCTGGTTACCAGTGACAGTGGAGCCCGGGGAAAGGTTCGAGTAGTTCTTTGACATTCATGATCATGTTTATCCTATGCTTGTTGGTTAGATCTTTATCAAGGTGGTTCTTAGTACTTAAGTTGTTTGTCTCATATCTCTTGTGGATCCTTTTGCCTGTTTAAATCTTATCTATCCCGAGTTTAATTTAATTGCTGCAATAGTTTAGAGCTTGATTAGAGTATATTTAGAGTATAATTAGAACCTTTATTAGATTGCAATTAGATAGACTTTATCTCTTATTTAAGCTTATTTAGATCAATTAGAATTAGATAGTAATATTAATTAATATTAGATTAATAACATCTTAAACATAATTAATCCCGGATTGATAAACCCAAGATACTCATCCTGGGAAAAAGCTACCGCGATACTGTGCGCTTGCAGTATAAGGATTTGGCGTGCTTAAGTGCCGTCAACAAGCTTTTGTGGTGCCGTTGCCGGGGAACTCACTAATTATCGTTTAAGTTATTATTAATCTTTTATTAACTCTGTTACTACTAGTTTTAATAGTTAGTTTTTATTTATTGTGTGATTAATTAGTTTTGTTTATTTTCTTTTTAATTAGTGTGTTAATTTTTATTTATTTAGTTATTTTCGAAATTAGGAGTAGATTTTAATTTTCGAAATTTTAAATTTAGTTTTTAAATTTGTTATTTTGTTTAGATTTAATTTGGTCTAAGTACAACAAATTTTGCTGTCGTAGATCTTTTGTTTTGTATTTTTTGTCTACATTCCTAATACGACTATGATGTGTGAGGGTCTGACACTTGCGGAGTTCTTAACTCCAAGAGTTGAAGATTTGAAGTTTCAAAAGTCAAATTTGAGGCCGGAATCAGGATCCTACGAGCTGAAGCTAGGAATCATCCGAATTGCTGCCGAACATCAGTTCAGTGGTGAAGATGATGAGAACTCGTACAAGCACCTAGAGAGGCTGAAGCAAGTGTGTCGTACATTCCATCAAGACGGAGTTCCAGAAGAGTGGGTCTTGTGGAACCTCTTTCCGTTTACACTGGAAGACCGAGCCAGAAAGTGGTACCATGTTGCATCAGTAGAAGCTGGAGGTGATTGGAAGACTCTCGAAGTGAAGTTCACTACAAGATTCTTTTCTCCACTGAGAGTGCACAAGTTGAGAAAAGGAATCTGGGACTTCATGCAACGAGAGAATGAAGACATTGATGAAGCTTGGGACAGACCGGAAGAAATGAGGACACAAGGACCACCAATTGGATTCACTCCAGAGATGATGATGTCAATCTTCTACTTCAGTCTTACCACTAAAGACTTTGAGCGATTGAACACTTGTGCTGGAGGATCACTGCTAAGCCGAAAGTGGAGTGAAGCTATGAAGATTTTGTCAGATGTCTGCTTGACCTCAAAGGCTGAAAGAGACAGGAAGGAGAGTGTAGTGCAGGAGCCAGTGGGTATGGCGCCTACATATGCTGTCTTCGAAGAGCAACAACCTGTCAGAAGAACTACAGTGTCTTATGCAGCTGAGGAAGAGGAGTACGAGAGTTTTGCACCACAAGTGAAGACTGAGTGTTCAAATTATAGAAGCCTTGCTAGTGCAAAACCACTAACAGAAATCGACAAAACGAGCTGGATGCCAGTAGATTTTGGAGACACACTGAAGTGTACAGGACCACTCCCACTAGAAGATTTAAAGGAAGAAGAAGAGCTGTTTCCACCAGAAATGCCACTCAGAAGGAGCTCTGATGATCTAAGTACACGGGAGGTGCTGCAGAAATTATTCCAAGAAGAGGAGCTGGACAGTGACTTTGTCTCTGAAGTGAAGCGGGTGATTGGTGTCAAGCCGGAGTCATCACTTATTGAGGAAATTATCGTCTACCTAGAGCCAGAAGAATCTTCAACCGGAATTTCTTGCTCCATCAACAAAGAAGACTTCAACGATATTCACTGCTCTATGGAAGCCCAGGTAAGTACTATGAGCTATGAAGTTTATTCTAAATTGAGTGATAAACCACACTTAATTTCTACTAGTATTAAGATTCAACTTTCTAATAATGAAGTAATTAGACCTTTGGGCTTAATTAAAAATGTTGAAGTTAACTTTGCTAATAACATTATACCAACTGATTTTTATATAATTAATGTTTACGATAATGATATTAATATAATTTTTGGCAGACCTTTTCTTAAGTTGGTTAATGCTGTAGTTAATAATGATAAAGGAAAAGTCACTATTAATATTAATGGATTAAAATATGACTTTGATTTCCTACTGGCATCTAAAGTGCCTATTAATCTCACTCCCGATATAGAGGAGATAGAGAGTATTAATTATATTAATGCTTTTAGAGAGCCGTGAAAATTAGTATTAGAAGGAGGAGAAGAAGGATTCTTCTCTGAGGAAACAACCATTACCACTAATCAACTTGAACTTAATCAAGAAGAGACCCAAGACATTCCTGTAGAGCCACTAGGTGACCTTAACTCACAGGAGGCGCCCGACGTGGAGCTCAAACTACTGCCCGAAGGACTTAAGTATGAATTTTTAGAAGAAGATAAAACTTATCCTGTAATAGTTAGTGATCAGCTGAGTCCAGAAGAAGTAGAAAGATTGCTAGGAGTGTTGAGGAAGTATAAGAAGGCAATTGGTTATTCTCTAGCAGATCTTAAAGGAATTAGCCCAGCATTTTGTACTCATAGGATTCCGATGGAAGAAGACCACAAACCAGTGGTAGACAATCAAAGGAGATTGAGTAACGAAATGAGATCCGTAGTGAAGAAGGAAGTAATCAAGCTGCTAAATGCTGGAATTATCTACCCAGTACCAACTAGTGAGTGGGTTAGCGCTGTTCATTGTGTGCCTAAAAAGGGAGGTTTAACTGTAGTTAAAAATGAGAAAAATAAATTAATTCCACAACGAACTGTCACTGGTTGGAGAATGTGTATAGACTACTGGAAGCTTAATAAAGCCACTAAAAAAGATCACTTCCCTTTACCCTTTATAGATGAAATGCTAGAGAGACTTGCTAAGAATACCCATTTTTGCTATTTAGATGGTTATTCCGGATTCTTTCAAATCCCTATCGATCCAGACGATCAACACAAGACAACTTTCACTTGTCCTTATGGAACCTTTGCCTATAGGAGAATGCCCTTTGGTTTATGCAATGCACCAGCTTCATTTCAACGGTGTATGATGGCCATTTTCTCAGACTTCATTGAAGATATCATGGAGGTTTTCATGGACGATTTCTCAGTTCACAGCACTAGTTTTGACCACTGTCTACGGAATTTAGAGAAAGTTTTGAAAAGATGTGGAGAAGTAGACTTAGTGTTGAATTGGGAGAAGTGTCATTTTATGGTAAGGAAAGGACTTGTGTTAGGACACGTCATTTCAGAGAAGGGAATTGAAGTAGATAAAGCCAAGATAGAGACTATAGAAAGGTTGCCACCACCTACAGATATTAGATCTCTCAGAAGCTTTCTCGGACATGCTGGATTCTATAGAAGATTTATTAAGGATTTTTCTAAAATAGCCAAGCCATTGAATTACCTACTTCAGAAGGATGTTCCATTTGAGTTCACTGATGAGTGTGAGATAGCCTTTAGAAAAATTAAGGAATTACTTGTTAGAGCGCCTATCATTCAACTACATGATTGGAATCTACCTTTTGAGATCATGTGTGATGCCAGTGACTATGCAGTAGGAGCTGTGCTGGGGCAGAGAAAAGACGGAAAAGTACATGCCATTTATTATGCCAGCAAAACTCTTAACGAGGCCCAAGTTAATTATGCAACCACTAAAAAGGAGTTGTTAGCAGTAGTTTTTTCCTTTGAAAAGTTTAGATCTTATATTGTTAATTCAAAGGTTATAGTCTACACTGACCATGCTGCTATTAAATACCTTCTCACTAAAAAAGATGCTAAACCTTGTTTAATTAGATGGATTCTAATGCTACAAGAATTCGATGTAGAAATCAGAGACAAGAAGGGGGTTGAGAATGTAGGGGCAGATCACTTGTCTAGAATGAGCCATAGTAAAGGAGGTCCACCAATTGAAGATGCGTTAAGAGACGACACCCTTTATGCGGTTATAAATAAGGACTCTTGGATGTTGGACGTGATAAGAGCCATTAGAGGAGAGCCACTTACTCATCTCAATTATAATTCAAAAAGGAAAGTCCTTGCCGAAGCCAAGAAATTTTATTGGAATTCACCCTATCTATATAGATTTGGATCTGATGGAGTCCTTAGGAGATGCATACCTGCAGACGAGAGAAATGAGATTTTGAGGAAATGCCACGCTACAGAATATGGGGGGCATCATGGACATTTCAGAACCCAGGCTAAGATATGGGCAAGTGGATTCTATTGGCCAGGAATGCATGAAGATGCAAGGAAATTTGTCGCTTCTTGTCCTGAGTGTCAAAAAACTGGAAATATAACAGCTAGAAATTCAATGCCTTTGACATATAATCTACAAATTGATTTATTTGATGTTTGGGGAATGGACTTTATGGGACCATTTGAGAATTCACATGGATTTGAGTATATTTTAGTAACTGTGGATTACGTCTCAAAGTGGGTGGAAGCTTTGCCATGTAAGAAGGCGTCTACGCAGGAATCCATAGAGATGATTAAGAATAATATCTTTCCAAGATATGGAGTACCTAGAGTAATTATCTTTGATGGAGGATCCCATTTTATTAGTAAAGAGTTTACTGATTATTTGGCAAAGATGGGAATTGAACATAGAGTTTCTACAGCCTATCATCCACAGACCAATGGCCAAGCCGAGACATCAAATAAACAATTAAAAGAAATTCTTAAAAAGACGGTGATTAAAGGAGGCAAGAATTGGTCAAAGAAGCTTAATGATGCTCTTTGGGCTTATAGGATAGCATTTAAAGCACCTATTGGGATGACACCCTATCAATTAGTATATAGAAAAACTTGTCATTTGCCGATAGAGCTGGAGCATAAAGCTTATTGGGCAATTAAGGAATTAAATTTAGACCTAGATGACGCTTTAATCAAAAGAAGAATTCAATTAAGTACCCTTGATGAAGCACGGTTACAAGCTTATCATAATGCTACCATTTATAAGGAAAGGGTTAAAAGATGGTTTGATAAGAAAATTCTTAAGAAGGAGTTTAAGCCAGGTGATAAGGTTCTTCTTTATAATTCAAGGTTTAAATTATTTGGATAAGGAAAGTTACAGAGTAAATGGGACGGACCTTATATAGTTCATGACGTATCGCCTGCTGGAGCAGTTACCATTATGGACTTAGAAGGGAATAAGTATATGGTAAATGGACAAAGATTGAAAGTCTACCTTGAAGAGGACAAGAATGAGATCAATTATATTGATACTTATAACTTCAAGGAGGTGAGAGTTAATTACCATGATCATATTCCTTAGATTTCCATAGTAACCTATCCTTTGTAAATAATTTAGTTGCATAGTTTAAATATTTTTCAATTTTTTTCTGTACATAAATATTTTTATTTAATAAATAAACTTACCAACCAAACCCGGGGCCCAAAAGCCAGAGGAGGGGCCCAGGTCGGCCGACCAGAGAGGCCAGGTTCGGCCGACCTAGGCAGTTTTCGAGTCGGATTCGTTACAAATTTTGGTATGCGTAGTTACGTGGAGTTCTGAGTCGGTTTAGATTGGAATTAGAGTCGGATTGAGTAGTTTTCCTACCGAAACTATCGTTTCTCTGGAGTATAAAATCATAGGCAGACCTTTATATCGAAACATCAAAACCAACCACGACCAAATCATAGCCACAACAATTTCTGAATCCAAGGAGAAACAACTCGTGAAGAACGGAGGCGAGGGAACAAGTAGACAGAGGGGCTCGGCCGACCAGGAGGAACCAACTCGGCCGACCTACCTTGTTTTCAAGGGAGCTCGCAACAATTTTTCACAGGTCGTCTTCTCCGACGATGAGGAAATTGCAAGGGTATGTACTGCTGCTAGTAGACGTCGTAATGTTGCGAAGAAGTTTGCTGATCTATCCATTCAACCGGTGGAGATGAAGGAGAGAAGGTCTAAGCGGATTGAAGGCAAGAGAAGGATTAACTATGAGGAGTCTTCAGTCAGTAAAGGAGGAACTATTCGCTCTAGTGATGATGACTATCTGGAAGATGACCACGGGAGGAATCCAGATCATGAGGAAGTAAGTTCTGTTTATGTCGTCCCTAAGATTGATACTTACCATCTTGGAGGGATAGATGGGGATGGACATAATTGTTGTGCCAAGTGTAGGGAAGCTATTAGTGCTCTTGTGCAGAAGAACAGTGATAGTCTTGCAGTGACAGATGATCTCGAAGAGAGGCTTTCCAAGCAAATGATACAAACTAGAAGAGATGTCGAGGGATTCACTAGACACCTGAGGGAGCAAGTGAACTACCTACAACATATGGTTGCACAACAGAACGTCACTCTTGATGATATCTATTATGAGATGAATCTTCAAGGTCATCAACCGGATGTAGAGTGGGAAGAGCTAGTAGTTCCAGAAGACCTAGAACCTATTCTCTATAGGCCCGGGGAAGATCCACTCGACGGTCCAGTTGATGACACTCACTGGTACTCCGATGATGACTAGGACACTTAGCAATAGCTAAGTGTGGGGATGTGTTTTCCCCATTAGATCAATAAAGCGTTTGAAATAATAACGTCCCTTTATTTTATTTATATTTTATATTACTTACTAGGTGTGAGTTGACAGAATGGCGTTATCATTTTCTTATACTTATTTTTATTTTATTATTAAAAAAAGTATTAGTATTATTATTAATTTTGTCTCGCTTTATTTAAGTTTATTCTATGCATTTACTTTGATATTTAATTTTGCTTAAGTTGTCATGATTTGAGTAATGTGGGAATTACTAAAATAATTAATAATGTATAACCCATGTTTTTGTTGGGAGATTGTGTTTTATAGTTTTGCCAAAGTTTTCAATTAAGAAAAAGATTAGAGGACTTATAAAAAAAAAATCTTTTTATTGAATTTATCTTTATTTGATCAAGTTTTACATTCCTTAATCAAGAGAGAGTTTTTAATACCTATTAGAGCTTAGTTTATGAATGCCAGTTTATAAGCAAGTTATTTCATGTGAGTTTGTTTAAGTTTGATTTCTTTAGTAATTTTGATCACTTAAATAATTCTTGGTCATCGATTTTTCATCTTTTGCTAGCCTTATTATATTCCAATTGCTTAGAAATAATAAGCAATTTCTTTATCCTATGAACCTTTTCATCTCATTTTGTTTACCTTTACCTATTCAAGTGAGGTTTTTGCTCATTAATTAAAATTGAAATAAAAAGGGACTTTTGAGACGAAGGAGGTGGAGTTTTTAGTTAAAAAAAAATTATAGACCAAAGTGGTCGAATTAAGAAAAAAAAGAAAAAAAAGAAGAGGGAGAAAATAATGGCCAAGTGGCCGAATTAAAAAAAAATCTGGAATTTATTCCAATTTCATATATACATGCACATGTCCACTATCTATATCTTCTTTTTCTTTGTCCTTATATATTATTTTCTTTATTCTCGATGACCAAAGTTGTTTAAGGATGATTGATTGAGCTTTAGAAAGATAACTTACTTGAACAATAAAATGTTTAACTTTGCTAAGACTTTACCAAGCTCCATATATTTTCCTGTGAGGAAGAGAGAGTGTAAATCTTTTATAGGATAGCCATTTATAATGAGTGCCTTTTTGAGAGCTTGATTTAAAGGGATTGGTGATTTCTTGATCAATTGAAGAGTTTTTGCTTTTTCTAAATATATTGAGAAAAACCTCTTTTTATATTCTGAAAGGAGACTTTGGCATAGTTATGATTCATTTGATTTCGATAAATCTTGTGGGGTTCTATATGCATGAAAATTAAATAAATATTCCCATATTATGATTTGAGTGATTTCTAAAGTAAAGTTACTTGAGAAGTGATTGTCTAGGATTGACATAAATTTAGTTGAGAGTTTATTTTAAGATTTATCGATCTTATGCTCGAGGACTAGCATGATCTAACTGTGGGGATATTGTTGACGCGGTTTAAGTACTAAATTTATGTTATAATTTCATATGCTTTATGCCGTTTCATGGATTAATGTTATGATTTATTATTATTTTGCTAACAAATAACCCCGTTTTCGAGAATGCTCTTTGTTTTTGTGCATTATTGATTTTTTTGCAGAAAAATAGGTAATATTTAATATAATTTGAAGAATTTTCGAAGATAGTATTTATGCTAAGATGAGCAAGCCCAAAGGATAAAGATTAATGAAGCCCAATTGAAGGTAAAAGCCCAATTAAAAGAGTATTCTAGAAGATAAAGATTGCCGGGAAGGACAAATCTTGAAATATTCAGGAAGTCAATGACAGCAGCAGCTTGTGGGCCCAATTCGGGGACATTAATTACGTCAAATGAAGAAAGTTTGAATACCAAACTTGTAGATCTCTTCGAGCTCTACAATTTAGATTCTGAGTTTTCATTTATTGGACTTCGGTAGACAGAGTTATGGCCGATTTACTACAGGCTGCAGAAGAAGGAAAGATCTATTTCGGGAATTAAAGATACAAGACTTCATCATTAAGCAAGGAAGGTTATGGACGACCGGGACTCTTCTAGAGGCTTGATTATACTTGGAAATAGGTGTTTTAGGTGTTTTAGGACTCTTAGAACCGACCTATTAGTTTCCATGTATAGGGTGTGGCGGAACCGCCCTGCTTAATCTAGACTAAGCACACCTGCCACCTCTGGCTCGCAGTGCACTTAGGCCGGATCAAACCCGGTAGTCCGTCGAGCTACCCGAAGGGCACTCGATGTAACCATCGCCCGAGGATACCGACATCACACACATTCAGCCCTCGAAAGAGCCACAACAGATTACATCATCACAACAGTTGAAGTAGAGAATAAATAGACTTAGTTTACAAACCGAAGATAAATAGTCAAATACATGTTCAAATATAGCGGAAGCGAAGTCGAAATATACATGTATAGATACATATAGCGGAAGCGTTCAAAACATCTCACAGCGGAAATAAAACTCAACTAGTCTTCAAGTAGAGATAAACAAGGCGAGTAGCACCGAACCCACCGGTTCTACCACCTCCAACATAGTTATCCAGCTGTCATCAGTACCTGTAATTCAAAAGTGGGGGCAAACCCTGAGTACTAATTACTCAGTAGGACTTAATGGACGGGGCTTACGGCTGACGCAAAGCATGCTTACTAATCATGTGGATCCTTAGTTGTTGATTCTTAAACCAAGTCGTGTTGACATAAGATAGCAGGATTTGACAGCTGCTATTCATTAATCATGAGGATCATTTATATCCTAAAGTAAATACTTGCAAAAAGTAAAACACAAACACATGTCCCGTTCCAAGATTCATAGCACTTCCATCACACCCCTGGGAGTAGCCGTCTCAGGAGCGATACCACGGTACGCCGGGTCAGCCCTCCCTCGACTCCAAAGCATCTCCCAAGTCCATCGACCTCCTACTAGTGGACGGGCAGCACCAGGAATAAGGGAACGGATCATATACATCCAAGCATGTTGTAATAGAGAAACATGATTATAAACATAAAGTATTTGATTTATTACTACGTTCGGACGTCAAAGGCATTGGCATTCTCACATCTGGTGAGCATCAGCGATTCGAATCGATTTGTTAATTCCCGGGAACAACTAAAAATGCCAGGGGTATATGCTTACTAGCCATCGCGTTCCCACATATAGCCCCCATCTCCACTTGTCCCATCCCAAGTTCGATTCCAACCCGCCACTTCCCTGAGTTTAGCCCCCATGGAGCGTTACCTCGGTTCGTCGGGTCCAGCCCTCCCATGAGATAAGCGCCCCCAGTTCCATGGTAGGAACAAGTCTCTGTTCTTCGGATGGCACAAGTAAGACTTTCACCGGTCCATTATCCCGGATAAGCACCTTAGCAATGTTATGCCGACCAATAGGCGAACAACGGACAGGCCTTATACGACTCGGGCGGAGTCCACCATACCTTGCCACATCATTTTTCATAATATTCCCATAACTCCGCCCGGTCTCTGTTTCAAACATAGCATATGATAATTTTCCATAAGATTTTTGTTTTGAAAACACCTACGCGACGAGTGACTCCATTCACCCGTGTCTACTCGTACCTAGCATTACTAGGCAACTCGTCCTACGAACTAATATATAGGTGCTAGGCCTAGGGCGGCCAGGAAGTCTAATGTAGTTGGTTCCAAACAACTCCTAATGCAGATGCGTAAGCATTTCATCAAATATATTTGCTGGGTAAAGCATGGTCCTGCCTACCTTTGCTTGATCTTAAGAAAACCAACAAACTAAACTAAGTTAGTTTGCCGGGTTGTGAGGCTTTGCCCCAGGCAACCCCTTGAAGCAGGGACGGATTTAATCAGCGACCCTTCGTCTTCTGGCTCCGGATATAGCCTGTCGCCTGGTTCCTTGATCACTGGTTTCTCCTGCGTTGATAGCTCCTTGCACGCGGGGTCTATATGCATGATAGAATGCAAGTGAGTGCAAGAGAATGCAAACACATGTATATGATACAGGTTATATGCATGACATAGTGCAATCATGAGTGCAACGGATTGCAAATGTATGCATGAGGTGATCAATGAAATGTAATGCATGATCAAGCCGTATGCGAAGGATGGATGCGAGTGCTCTCAGTTTAACACATCCCATAACAAGAAAACCTAACAACTTCCCTAAGAAATCATACAACCCATCACTAAGAAATCGTACAAACCATTACCACATTTTATCTTTGAAGTTATTTGGAATAATTGTTCTATATGTGTACACAGTCCCTATGAAATGAAATGAAGTTGTCTCTTAAAGTTAAACATATACATGCAAATTAATGGACACGCTACCTTTATGAATAAAATGCACTCATAAGTTCATGTAGTTAGAAAACTCCAATCGATCTCAAATCTTTACCACATGCAGCAACATACTCCATAACGCTACTAGATTTTTCCCAAAATTTTCCTAGCAGTTTAAATACACTTTTTCCTATTATTTAGTTAAACATGTGACATTTTATTATTTTCAAAACACCATTCAAACTTTACACGCAACGTCTCAAACTTTACCCGCAAGCTACCCATACTATATAAAGTACATGAAAAATACTAGAGGTCAGATTTGAGCATCTTTTATATAGCCTTCATTTTCCAAGTTAATTAAACACACAAATCACATGCATAAGGGCAAAACAGTAAATAACCAGTCAATGCTAGGGCTACCAAAAATCACACAGTACCTAGATGCCATAACAAAGCTACTGTCTAAGTTTCATGATTTTTGGAGTTCATTTGGTCCACTTTTACCATTTATTTACCTACACCATGCACACACTAAACCGGGGGCAAAACAGTCTTTTTACACATCCACATCATACCTATTCTGTAGAGCTACTCAAGAGGAGTCCATAGCCACTGAGTTTGTCCATTTTGGATTTTTCTATGAATTGTTATGAATTTCTAAAGTTCAGAGCTAAATTAAATGCATTTAAATGGAAAACATTTGAATCTGGGGGCTATAACGTAATTCACCATAGATTCCAGGGGCCTGCGAGAAAGATTGCTTAGACTCAGTGAATAGTGCGTGAGAATACTCCTAAGCCTGGGGTTAGATCTGCAAAATGCAACCGCTCGGGTTAAAAGGCGAAACCCTAATAGATCTAGGGGGTTATGCGTAAGATTCACAAGACACAATAAACGGTGGCAAAAATAGAAAAGTGAGGGAGGGCTTTTCTGCAAACATGACGGCTCCGTCTTCTACCTCGGGCCAGAAACGATGGCGCGGCGACGGCGGCGTCCCCGGGCGTAGAGGCGAGGACTTGGAGCCGAGGTGAGGTCGCGACGTGGGCGAGGTCTCGGGGACTCCGTCCCCTAAGATCTCGTTGTTCGGGGTGGCGTGGTCGAGCGGCGCAGGGTGGTGAACCAAAGTGGCCACGGCGCGACGGAGTGCGGCGGCCGCGGTTCAATCCGCCGGCTCCGGTGAGGGGAAGGGCCACGGGGTGGCGCGCCGGTTGCGCGGGGAGATGGGGAAGCCGCTGGGGTTGAAGTGGAGGTGCGGGAAGGGCCGGGAGATGGCCTTCCACGGCGAGGGCCGGCGGCGATGGTGGCCGTGGGGTGCGCTCGCGGGGAAGAGGGCTAGAGGCACCGGCGGCGGACGAGAGTTTGGGGGAAAGGTGGCGGACGGCGAGGCGAGCGCGAGGCGCTCCTCGGCGGGGCGAGAGGCGGCTCGAGGCGGCGGGTGCCGTGAGCTCGCCGCAGCGGCAACGGCGGCGGGCACACTGCGCTCGGGAGGGAGAGGCGAAGGGAGGCGACGAGGCCTAGCTAGGTGGACGCGGAAGGTAGAGACGGATGTAATGGCGGTGGTCTGGAGGTTTGGGGAGCGGCGGAGTGGCTAGCGTGAGCTCGACTCCGAGCTCCGTCAATGGCGGGCGGCGCACTGCGGGTGGAAGGCGAGGCCGGGAGCGAGGCGTTCGGGACGGGTGGGAATGGCAAGAGCGAGGCGAGAGGGGGCCGGGGTGGTTCTTGGCCTCTCCATTCGGCCGGAAGGGCGTCCAGGTGCGTGGAGCAGGGGCGAGGCCTCGGCGTCGGCCGGCGTCGGCCACGCGCGGCGCGGGCAGGACGCGAGCGCCGCGTGCGCGCGAGGGAGAGGAGGAGGAGAAAGGTGGCACGGGGGTGGACTCGGTCCATAGACCGCGTGACACTGACCAGTGGGACCGGTGTGGGGAAATGACCTTCGGCTGCGTGGACTGGGTGCGCGGAGACGCGGAAACGGTGGGGCCCACCGGACCGGATTTCCAATCCCGCGGGCGGGAACCGGACGCGGTCTGCCAGTGGGGCCCGCGAGTCAGTGAGAGGAGAAGAGAGGGAAAATCCCGAAAATGAAAAAATCCTAGTTTGACCAGGGAATAGGTTTCTGAACTTCGCCTATTTGACCAACCTAGGAGCCGAATTTGACAAAACCCCAATTGGATGAAGTATTATAAATTTGTTCCTCTACATTTCCCTTATAAACTTGTATACCATGTTATATTCAAAAATTTGGTGTAAATTTGAATTTTATCTGCTGACCAAGGTTTGACCAGTAGAACCTTCCAGCTTAGAAATTCTAAAAGTCTATTTTCTAGACACTTTCACAAAAGAAGTTTCATACCAATGTTGTTCAAAATTTAATTATCTACAACTTATTCAATTGGAGTTTTGCAAGATTATGGCTGTAGACCTGTTTAAATTTGAAATTACTAAACAAATTAAGTTTGGGCAGAAAACACATACAGACAGAAAAAGACCCAAATCTCTATGCAAACCTTCATGCATGTCAAAGCACCAATTACCAAAGTTGATCATCATCAAATTATCTACAAGTTTGTTAATATGAGTTTCACCCAATTCTAACTAGAATCAAAGTTATGGGCTCAATTACAGAGACATATATGCAGAAAACAGGTTTTAACAAGTGGCAGTTCAACCAAATTTGAACTAGGGCTCAAATGCATGTCATTGTATGATGCATCACGATGAATGTTGCATGTATGATGAACGATTATGCACTTGAGATGCCAGAGCATCACATAGGGTTCCCTTCAGGGTATAAATAGAGGGCTCCGAAAGGGGAGATCCAACTTTTGTTCGCCACAAATTATTGTAAGTTGAGAGTTTAGGGTTCGAGTCGGCGTCCACAGGAGTTCAACTCGGCGGGAAGAATATCTCGGCGAAAGGAGGAAGCAAGAGGAGGCAGGAGGCCTGGGGGTCGGCCGTCCAGATGCCCCTCCCGAGGGCTGCTCGAGCTCATCTTCCGTCGACTTCTTCGTGTAGTTCAACTCGACGACTTTGGTTCACGGATTTCGATGTATCTTGAGTAAATTTCTCGAACTTCTTCTGTACTTTGATAAAACATTGATGTTTGATCAATAAAGTTTGTCTTTTGGATTTAGCTTCTTGTTTATGCATGTTTATGATCCATATCTTTACATTGCTTAATGTCTACTTGTGCTTTGGTGGCCACCATAAGAATTCTCACATGTCTTTTAGTAGATCTATTTTACCTAATTAGTAGAATTGAATCTACTCATGCTTAGAGATGGTTAGGGTTTACTAGTTCGTCGATTACCTGGTTACCAGTGACAGTGGAGCCCGGGAAAAGGTTCGAGTAGTTCTTTGACATTCATGATCATGTTTATCCTATGCTTGTTGGTTAGATCTTTATCAAGGTGGTTCTTAGTACTTAAATTGTTTGTCTCATATCTCTTGTGGATCCTTTTGCCTATTTAAATCTTATCTATCCCGAGTTTAATTTAATTGCTGCAATAGTTTAGAGCTTGATTAGAGTATATTTAGAGTATAATTAGAACGTTTATTAGATTGCAATTAGATAGACTTTATCTCTTATTTTAGCTTATTTACATCAATTAGAATTAGATAGTAATATTAATTAATATTAGATTAATAACATTTTAAACATAATCAATCCCGGATTGATAAACCCAAGATACTCATCCTGGGGAAAAGCTACCGCGATACTGTGCGCTTGCAGTATAAGGATTTGGCGTGCTTAAGTGCCGTCAACAGCAACATCTTGAATAGTGGGACGGCCCAGGAAAGGCTTTCACTAGTCCCATGGCCTGGATAAGCATCCTAGCAATGTTACGCCGATTCCAAGCGAATAGCGGATGGGTCTTAAACGACTCGGACGGAGTCCACCAACCATTCATATACTCATCATCATTATTTATTTTTCTTGTATACCCATATCTCCGCCCGGCCTCCATTTAATTATAATCATAACTGTAACTTCCTTTCTGGTGATACTTTTGAAACCTTTGCAAGATCACCTACGCAACGAGTGACTCCATTCACTCGTGTCTACTCGCACCTAGCATTACTTGGCATACTCGTCCTACGTACTCTAAACACTAGACACCGTCCACTGAAAGGAAACGTGTCTAGCAAGCACTTGGTGTCGCCCAATGAACAGGAACACACCAAGCGAGCGGAAGCACATGACTCAACGATTACGAAATCCCAAGTCAAGTGAAACAATGACTCATGCACTAGCGTCTTGCCCGCCAGTCAACGCACCTAAATGCGCCTCACTGGTTCACAGCAAGTTGAGAGTATGGGCAGCAGCAAGGAACACTAAAAGCAAGGTTGAAGCAAAGAACCGATCAGCAAAACACCAACCAAAACCAAACAGCCAGCAACACGCCGGATAGTCCGGTGCACCTCACCGGACAGTCCGGTAGAGACCAAATAGTCCGGTGACCTGTACCGGATAGTCCGATAAAAGCTGGGTGAGGGCCTGCAGCCGGATTGTCCGGTGCACGCCGTCGGACTGTCCGGTGAAGGACCAGATAGTCTGTTGGTTGCACCGGATAGTCCGGTAAAACCCTAGAACTTGAGTTCCCAAACTTAAATCGTGACCAAACCTTGTCCAATTTTCACGAAAATTGACGCTGGCTATCTGAGCACTATTCCAAAGCTATTCCCAAAAGATCCATAGAAAAAGATGAAGGGATTAGCAGGAATTTCAGATCTCGTGAAGAGGCAAGCTTTGGGCAAGAAAAGGGGAAACTCAAATTCGACTTGCTCGTGGCAAACCTGTAGGTTTGAGATGAACTAGGTCAGAATCTCCACGTCCTAGCAAGTCCAAAACACCAAAAGAAGTGGATTAACTCGTAGGCAAACACAAATCACCAAAAGCCTCTGAGTTTCATCCAAAAACCAAACTAGAAGGGGAAGAGAGAGGGCGGCACACAAACACTCCAATTTCAGAGGAACATTGCTAGATTAATCATGAAATTAAGTGCATACAAAGATCCCTACAGCCTACCACCCTTCATCCTTCCCTCTTGATGTGAAGAACCCTAGCTAGGGGACTCAAATCCTAGCCTAAAGCTCTCCTTTCTCTCTTTGGCACTTGGCTGTTTGGAAACTAAGCCTAGCGTTTTCTAATGGTGGGAGAGTCACCTAGATGACTAGCCACAAGGCTATTTATACCCTAGGCCTAACGCCACCATTTAACACTAAGACCCTTACTCTAGAATGACCGGAAGGGGCTGAAACGAAAAAGATACAATCAGACGACTATGATGATGATTTGATCTTCTTTTTCTCCACGCCTCGCTTGGATGTACGCCACGTAGCCAGTAGTCCGGAAGCTTCCCCCGGTTTTGAAGTCAAAAACCGAAAAACTTTATTCTGCGGGCTTCCTGGGCCGGGTCTTGGCCCAATCTCCTATCTCAGCGAGTCGGAGCCCAACCCACCAAGTCATTTGAACTTGGGTGGCGGTTTTGAGCCAAAGCCGCCAAAGCCTCCCTCGCACGTCTTCGCGCCATGCACTCGGGTTGGAGCACCACGGTGGCACACGGCTTCACCAGTCCATCGGAGTCGCCTCACAATCCATCGGAGGGCTTACACCACCATTGTCGAACCGCCCCTCCGTGTACCGAGCTTCCATGGCCGACCGACACCGAGCATTGCCTCCGGTCCATTGGAGGGCTTTTACCTCAGTCCATCGAGGTCTTCATCATCTACCTCCAGTCCATCGGAGGGCCTCCAGTCCATCGGATGACTTGAGCTTATTTACAATCACTCATCACACCAGGAGAGAATGAGGCCGGTCCATTGGCTCCCAATCCCCCCTTGATGAGTGCAATTTCAACACCTTCAACCTGTAACCTGAAATAGAACAAAGACAAGAAAAAAGCGTAAAACTGAAAAAGAAAGAAAGAAAGAAGAAAGTTGCTCAAAATGGCCAAGAACCAAATACAAGCAAAGAAACAGGGCACAATGAGACAACAAAAGAAAACAACGCATTGGATACTCAAGACAGAGGCAAAAGGCTTAACGCAGCAATGCAAAGGGCATGCTAAAAGCTCAAACTCCCCCTAAAATGCACCCTCACAAATCCAAAATGAATGCAAAGCTCCCCTCAACTAAATCTCTCCCAAGTCCTCCCCCTATGTCCATCATTTCTCCCCCTTGTTGACAATGGACACATCAAGGGTTCATAGGACTCCCTCTGAATTAGACAACTTTCCCTCAAAATATGCCATGAGATGCAGAGAGTGTACCAGAAAGAGCTCGGAAGGGATGGAAAGCTAGTATTCACAAGTTCTAGCATACAGAGCAAATGAGGGCAAGGAAGCATACAACAAGCTCAATTGAATCTATCTTACACATATCAAGAGGTAGCATGTTTTTTAGGGTAGTTTAAAAGAAAGCATCACCAATCATGAATAGCATCGAGCAAGATAGGCATGAACAACAAGATGCTAGCATTGCATACAAGGTGTGCTACTCTCAACCAAAGCATACATAACCAGCCATAAGCATTTTAGAGACTTGCATATTTCAGATTTAATCACTTGTATTACATGAGCAGGTTCCATATTGTGCTAGGGGTTATTTACTTGTCTTTTGCCACTTCTTACCAACCAATGCCAAGCCTAGGTTCAAAGAACCATCAGAAGCTTAAGACAAGGTTTTGGTCATACACAGCCTAGTCCAAGTTCATGCCAAAGTGCAAAGGCAAGTTGTCTCGAACTAGATCAGTGTGACAAGAAAAACCCACCTGGATCTTTCTCATTTCAGCACAAGAAACACAACATGTAAACATTGTAATTCAGATTTCAATTTAAACAAGGTATCATAAAAGCTTAGGCATTTACTTAGCAAAGGCATACAACTAGCATATCCAGGTATAAAAAGATAGCATAGCATTCAACATTCCCATCTGTATAATCTAGCACAAGCAAGTACTAACTCATCATTCCAAAAGAGCTCTAGTGCTAGTGAAGTGAAAATGTATATGATACAATGCAATGCATGATATGATACAATATACAAAAGAAACAAAGAGAAATAAAAGCAAGATAAAAGTAAAATCTAAACTACGGAAGCTATTCCTTATTAAAAGGAATAGCACACTATCCCTAACTAAAAGGGATAGAACACTCCAAGCTCACCTCTCAAGCGCACAAAAGCGCCAAACTCTAGGGGCTTGGTAAAGATATCGGCCAACTGGTTTTGGGTTACTACATGGACTAAGTCAATATCACCCTTCTCATAGTGATCTCTTAGAAAGTGAAACGTCACGTCTATGTGTTTAGTTCTAGAGTGCAAGAGGGGTTCTTAGCTACAGAGATAGTAGAAGTAGAGTCCACTAGAAGAGGGATCCTCCCAAACCTAAGGCCAAAATCACTAAGGGTGTCTTTCATCCATAAGAGCTGGGAGCAGCAGCTAGCAGCAGCTATATACTCTGCTTCTATGGAAGACAGGGATATGCTACCTTGCTTGCGAGAGGACTAAGAGACTAGAGAAGTTCCTAAGAGTTGGCATGTGCCAGAGGTTGACTTGCGATTAATCCGACAGCCAGCATGGTCAGCATCTGAGAACCCTCTAAGAGAAAGAGAAGAACCCGAGGAGTACCAAAGACCAAGCTCAGGAGTGAACTTGAGATACCTAAAAATGCGCTTCACCGTTTGACGGTAAGATGTCCTAGGAGAAGCCTGGTAACGCGCACAAAGGCAAACCGTAACTGAATGTCCGGTCTGGTCGCCGTCAGGTACAGAAGTGAGCCGATCATCCCTCGAAATTCCTTCTGGTCCACCGCCTCCCTATCTTCATCCGCATCAAGCGCCGTGTTTGTACTCATAGGAGTTGTCATGGGTTTAGAGTCACCCATGTTAAACTTTTTGAGTATGTCCCTTGTATACTTTGCTTGATGGACGAAGGTACCCTCCCTTGTATACTTTGCTTGATGGATGAAGGTACCCTCAGGGCCTTGCTTGATCTACAGCCAGAGGAAGAACTGGAGCTCACCCATGAGACTCATCTCAAATTCCCTGCTCATCTGTTCAGCAAAACTAGACACCAAAGCATGAGATGAACCACCAAATATTATGTCATCAACATTTATCTAAACTATCAGGGTGTCACCGCCACGACTCAACAAAAACTAAGGTCTTGTCTACTGAACCCATCACAAACCTAGACTTGAGCAGGAAACTTTTCAACCTAGCATACCAAGCTCTTGGAGCTTGCTTCAGACCATATAGGGCTTTCCTCAACTCTTATACACCCGGTCTAGAAATTTGGCACTCTCAAAACAAGGAGGTTGTCTCACATATACCTCCTCTTCTATGAACCCATTTAGGATGGCTGACTTGACATCCATCTACTGCAGTTTAAAGCCTTTGGAGGCAGCAAAAGCAAGCAGAATCCTAATGGCTTCCAAAAGAACTATAGGAGCAAAGGTCTCCTCATAATCTATCCCCTCCTTCTGACAGAAACCCTGGGCTACCAATCTCGCTTTGTTCCTCACAACCATCCCATTTTCACCCTGTTTGTTTTTGAAAACCCACTTGGTACCTATAGGGCGACAGTTTGGTGGAGGTTCAACTAAATCCCAGACATGGTTTCTCTCAAAGTTCTCCAACTCCTCATGCATGGCGTTCACCCAGTTAGGATCAGATAATGTATGTGACATATCCCGGGGATCAAAAGAAGCAACATATGCAGAGTGGGAGAAAAAAGCTAGAGAGTTAACCGAAGAGCGTGTGACTCGCTGGTGAAGATCTCCAATGATCCTGTGTGGAGGGTGATCTCGCTGGACCTGCCGAGACGGAACAATCTCGGAGGTCACCTCCTCTGCGTCCTCAGCGGGGCCAGCCTCTGCATGAGCTTGCTGTCGGGGGAGTGAGGAGGAAGCCGTTGGCAAGGGTCCTCCTTTATCATCAGAACTTGTAGCAGAGGGGGCAGGAGCTGTAGCCGGTGTAGTGGCTCTTGCATCACCAACATCATCCGCACCTTCCTCATCTTCAAAGATGGGGGTGCCTTCTTCATTATCACCTGAAAGCTCAAAGGCAGGGATTGTGCAGGGCATAGTTTCATCAAAAGAAACCTCACAAGTCTCAACAACTTGCTTGTCCTCCAAAATCCATACACGAAAAGCCCTAGAACTAGAAGCATACCCCAGAAAGATCCCATCCAAACAGCGAGACTCAAACTTGTCCAAATGCCCCGCCTTCTTAAGCACAAAGCACCTGCAGCCAAACGCTCGCAAGCGCTTGACGCTGGGCTGCCTACGAAACTGAAGTTCATACGAGGTCTTTCCAAGGAAAGCTCGCAAGAAGATCCGGTTCGCAATGTAACAGGCCATATTCACTGCCTCAGCCCAAAAGCGCCTCGGAGTCCTGTGCTCATCGAGCATCGTCAGTGCCATCTCAACAAGTGTGCAGTTCTTGCGTTCCACAACACCGTTCTGCGGAGGGGTATATGGAGAAGAAAACTGGTGCTCAAGACCTAGGTCACGACAGAAGTTTTCGAACCGAGAGTTTCTGAATTCTCTGCCATTGTCACTACGGATAGCCCTCATGGCCTTATGACTCTCGTTTCTCAACCTCAGTACCAGATCTCGAACAAAACCAAACGCCTCATCCTTAAACTCCATGAAAAATACCCACGAGAACCGCGAAAAGTCATCCACAACGACAAGCACGTACCACTTTCCACTGATCGACGCTACCCGAGCGGGACCTACTGTATCCATATGGAGTAGCTCACCCGGATAGGAGGTCATAACCTGAGACACAGGAGTGTGAGAAGCAGCAACCATCTTGCCATGACGACAGGGTGGCACACTAAGTCCTTCTCAGCTTTCAATTTGGGCAATCCTCGGATTAGGCCCATTGAACTCAACCTGACTAGCAGATCAAAGCTCAAGTGACCAAGTCTGCTACGCCACTTCCATATATCGGCAGAAGCACTAGCAACCAAACAACTCGCAGGGCCAGAAACAGATGTGAGGTCGACCCTAAAAACCTGACCAAAAGGCAGCAAAGAGCAAACAAGGGTTTCCTCAGCATCAAGAATGCGACACGCATCCTTCTTAAAACGAACCTCAAATCCTTTATCGAGAAGTTGCAAAACAGAGACCAAATTGAACCCCAGATTCCGGACAAAAGCAACTTCTCTCAGGGAAAGCTTAGTAGAGATTGAAACAGAGCCAACACCCAACACTTTACCTTGACCATTGTCCCCAAAAGTGATGTACTCCTTGGTGCTCACGGGGTTGAGGCTGGAGAACCACTTGCGGTGCCTTGTCATGTGCCTAGAGCAACCAGAGTCCATGATCCACACGTCCTCCATGCCTCGATCCTGCAAAGTCAAGTAAAGCGACGGTGAGCAAACGGTCTAGCACTAGGGTTAGTACCAAAACTGTTATACCAGTGCCGAGCCATCTCTCAAAAGTGGGGTAAGCACAGTCAAAGAAATCACCACGACTGGAGTAACCACGACCCTCAAAGCGTAGCCTCTCAAGCTCTCTCACAAACCCTCGGTCACGAGGTCCGTAACCACGCTGAAAATGACTAGGAGCTCGACCGACAAAGCGTCTCTCACAACCAAGAGCACGGGCCTGAAACCCACCTCCTCTCTCACCACTAGCAAAGCGGTCCTTCATCTCACCGCGGTAGGAAGGATCTTGCCTACCACCTTGGTAGAACTGATCCTAGTTCCCCCAAGCTCTCTCCTGCCTCTCAACCCGCTTCCTCTTGAAGCAAAACTCCTTTTGGTGGCCATTCCGCTGGCAAAACTCACAGTGGTAGACAGGCCTCCTAGGAACTGGGTTAGGCTAGGACTTGGGCTTAGGTGGTGTGGCCTTGAGTGGCTCAGGCTGTTGGACTGGCTTCTTGCCCTTGGACTTAAGCTCTTCCTCTATAATCTTGTCCAGCTTAGCCTTGGAAGGCTTCATGTCACCCTCGGCTCTCTTGGTGCTCTCTATAATCATTTCTAGTTGGGGTTGTCTCGCATATACCCAACTCAGCACCTCTCTCAACCTGCTGTTGTCATTTTGTAAAGACAACACTTCCTCCCTCAGATCCTCCAGAACTACAGTCTGGGCAGCACAAGTGTCACGCTCTAGGGAGGGTATCATGGGAGTACCTTTCTCCAACTTCCTAAAGGTGGCATCCCTATCCACCAGTGCATCCTAAGGGTCAGGCAGTTCTCACAAGTGTCAATAGGTGCTGAAAGCACCTCAAAGTCAGCTCTCAACTGCTCTAACTCACCTCTCAAAGTACGACAGACCATACACGCACCCAAAAGCGCAGGCCTAGCCCTAAGCTCCTCAAGCTCCTTGAGCTGCGCCTCAAACTTATCCTTCAGCACAGCTAGCTCTCGAGCTAAACAGGTGCAAGACTCACACTCAAGCTCTCCACTCAAATTAGGCTCATCCAGCTTGGATTGGAGTTTGCCTAACTCAACTTTCAGCCTATCTATCTCCTCTACCCGCTTGGCATACCTATCTCTTTGGTCACCAAGCTCTGTCATGAAAGACTCGCAGGTAGGGCACTCAAACTCACTGGGTTGGGGGTCTCACACTCCTCAACCTCTCATTCTCCTCTAAAGCCTCTGCAAGTTGGGCTTTCAACTTCTGCAGCTTCTTGGCTGCCTTCTCTAGCATCTTATCTTGGGCTTTTAGCTCTTGGCTGTTCTGCTCTAGCATCTCAAGGATTTTGGCTTGCTCAGGAGTTACCTCATCATCGGAAGAAGAGTCGCTGTCGTCATCCTTGTTCCCCTTGTCCTCAAGCACCATTGAGCAAACCGAGCTCCTCTTGAACTTGTGCTTGCGCTTGGACTTGGTGGAGACAAAGCACAAGCCAGCTGGACCTCCTTGATCGTTCCTCTTGTCCTTCTTGTACGTGATCTCCTCATCACTTGAGCTCAACAAGGACGAAAAGAAAGAAGGTCCGCTGCTGCAAAACCCGATCTCGGCAAAGAACTCCTTGTTCCACTTCCAATTGTCTTTCTGGTAGCTCTTGAAAGCCTTCCGAAAGTTCTTTTCGCCGAAGGGACGCTTATCGAAGCTGTGCTTGCTGGAGCGGTGCTTGTCAAAGCTTGGCTTGCCAGAGTGGCACTTGTCCGAGTCACAAGAGTAGCTCTTGCCCTTCTTGTATTAGTCGTTCTTGTTGGGGCACTCGGCGATGAAGTGGCCGACCTCTCCGCACTCGAAGCACTTGGGCCTCTCACCCCTCTTCTTGCGCATCCGGTTGTCATAGGCGCGCTGAAAGCGACTAGACACCAGACAAAGCTCATCATCCCCAAGCATCGCCAACTGCTCCTCTATAACAGACATCAAAGCAGAAAACAAGAAGTTGTGTAACAGGAGGTTAGTAGCAGACTCACTAGAGGGGGTAGCCAAGGCCAGACTCTTGGAACTGTACAAGCGAGGGAATCCCTCATCTTGTAATCTACTTCGATGGCCTTGAGCTTACTATAGAGCGTCTCTACTCCTATCGTATCATACCCTGCCGACTCAATGGTTCAGTTCACCTTGATCTCCTATACTTTTCTATCCAAAGCATACAGCAATTTAACAGCCTGCTGACGATCGGTGTATGGGAGCTTAGCGTGGGTAGAGTTGACACGCAATTTGTTAATGATCGACTGAAAGCGACCAAACAAGTCGTCTACTGACTCTCCCAGCTTCTGGACGAAATTCTCATATTCGTGCCGGTAAGTCTGCACAAGCCTAGCCTTAATCATCGCGGTACCCTCATGGTGTGCACTAAGCAGTGACCATATCTCACGCGCCGTCTTGAGATGACTCACTCTCTCATAATCCATGGGACTAAGCCCAGAAAAGAGAAAGTTAACAGCCTTGGCATTCGCCTCATGTCGAGCCACGATCGTAGGCGTAGTACGCTCAGTGACTAGAAGCACCACAAAAGTCGTACTCTGAGTAGCATCCCATATGTCCTGACTCTGGCTAACAAGGAATGCCTCCATCCTACCCTTCTAGTAGGGATAGCCATCGGAGCCAAGGACAGGAATCTTACTAGAGTAAGTCATAGTCACTACGGTTTCTTCACCGGTTAAGGTATGGGAAACCTAACCGGCTCTGATACCACTTGTAGGACCAAGACGTGCGACTAGAGGGAGGTGAATAGGAGCATTTTAAAAACTCAAACTCACAACCCCCCGGTGCAAACTAACACACTTCACATAACAAACACTAGACACCGTCCACTGAAAGGAAACGTGTCTAGCAAGCACTTGGTGTCGCCCACTGAACGGAAACACACCAAGCGAGCGGAAGCACAAGACTCAACGATTACGAAATCGCCAGTCAAGTAAAACAACGACTCATGCACTAGCGTCTTGCCCGCCACTCAACGCAACTAAATGCGCCTCACTAGTTTACAGCAAGTTGAGAGTATGGGCAGCAGCAAGGAACACTAAAAGCAAGGTCGAAGCAAAGAACCGATCAGCAAAACACCAACCAAAACCAAACAGCCAGCAACACACCGGATAGTCCGGCGCACCTCACCGGACAGTCCGGTAGACACCGGATAGTCCGATGACCTGTACCGGATAGTCCGGTAAAAGCTGGGCGAGGGCCTAGAGCCGGATTGTCCGGTGCACGCCGTCGGACTGTCCGGTGAAGGACCGGATAGTCCGGTGGTTGCACCGGATAGTCCGGTAAAACCCTGGAACTTGAGTTCCCAAACTTAAATCCTGACCAAACCTTGTCCAATCTTCACAAAAATTGACATAGGCTATCTGAGCACTTCTCCAAAGGTATTCCCAAAAGATCCATGGAAAAAGATCAAGGGATTAGTAGGAATTTCAAATCTCGTGAAGAGGCAAGCTTCGAGCAAGGAAAGGAGAAAACTCAAATTCGACTTGCTCATGGCAAACCTGCAGGTTTGAGATGAACTAGGTCATAATCTCCACGTCCTAGCAAGTCCAAAACACAAAAACAAGTGGATTAACTCGTAGGCAAACACAAATCACCAAAAGCCTTTGAATTTCATCCAAAAACCAAACTAGAAGGGGAAGAGAGAGGGCTGCACACAAGCACTCCAATTTCAGAGGAACATTGCTGGATTAATCATGAAATTAAGTGCATATAAAGGTCCCTACAGTCTACCACCCTTCATCCTTCCCTCTTGGTGTGAAGAACCCTAGCTAGGGGACTCAAATCCTAGCCTAAAGCTCTCCTTTCTCTCTTTGGCACTTGGCTGTTTGGAAACTAAGCCTAGGGTTTTCTAATGGTGGGAGAGTCACCTAGATGACTAGCCACAAGGCTATTTATACCCCAGGCCTAACGACACCATTTAACACTAAGACCCTTACTCTAGAATGCCCGGAAGGGGCTGAAATGAAAAAGATACAATCGGACGACTACGATGACGCTTTGATCTTCTTCTTCTCCATGCCTCGCTTGGATGTACGCCACGTAGCCAGTAGTCCGAAAGATTCCCCCAGTTTTGAAGTTAGAAACCGAAAAATCATGGTCCTGCCTACCTTTGCTTATTTTTATGAAAACCAACCAACTAATCTAGGTTAGTTTGCCGGGTTGTGGGGTTTTGCCCCTGTGACACCCCGAAATTTAGGACCAGAATGTTTCTTCTAAATCTCTCCCCAATTCAAAATCAATTTTCGAAAATCCCGTTGGCATGTTGTTGTTGCTTGCGTGTCTTGTGTGCTAATATGAGCTCAACAAAAATCATAGATGTTCCAAAAATATTCCACACCAACTTCTCCACCAAGATAACCTCAAAATTCTTCCAAATTCCCTCCAAAACTCTATATCAAAAATCCTAAAAAAGGTGAAAAACCTCCTTGGGCCGAAAACCACCCCGCAGCCCAAACCCTTCGCCCTTCCCCCCTCCTCTCTTCGGCCCGGCCCAACTCCCTTCCCCCTCCTCACCAGGCCGAACCGGCCTGCCTCTTCCCTCAATCGCCGACAAGCGGGCTCGGCCGTCAGCCCTCTTCCTCCTCCCTTATCCTCCTCTGTCTGGCCGCGCGCCGCGACGGCCCTGGCCCTGCCGTGCCACGGCCGGCCCTGCCAAGCCGCGCCGGACCCCTCCCGCCGCCGCATCCCGACCCCACTCACCGCGCCCACGCGTCGCGCCGCGCCCGGCCGTCCTGCCCGGTCCCCATCGCGCGCCACCGAACCTCGCGCGACGCCGCCCGTCGCGCCGCACCCAGCCCCTCCCCGCCTGCCCTCCCCACCGCACGCCACCCCCGCCGCGCAAGCTCGGCACCCTTGTTCACTCAGCCCCCTCCCGCCGGGCGCTCTACAATTTCACTCGACCCCCCTCCTCCGCCGTACTCCCGGGCCCCGCCGCGTTACACGCCACGCTCCGCGGCTTGCACAGTGCCGCCGCACCGGCTATAAGTAGCCGCCTCCCACCGCGCGTCGCCCATCCCCTCTAGCACCACGCAAGCACGCCGCGACCGGCCATGAGCTCTCGAACGCCGCAGATCCCTACCTCCCTCTCCATTGCTCTGCGAGCTTTGCTCCGGCAACCGGCCTCCCAAATTCCCCACTCGCCGACCACCATTCCTCGATTGATCGTACCCCAAGCTCCGCCACACTGTTGGCGGTTCTTAGCCTATCGAATTTTACGCCGCAAGCGCACGGAGACCGCTATAGCCTTTCACCTGGGAGTATTCCAAGGTATCGTATTTATCCACAGGGAAGCATTGAGATAGAGATATTAAACCATCATTCATCCAGTTGTTACTACTCTTTCACGTCAACCAATAGCTAGGAAAGGTTGACACCAAACACCATGGGATACAAGCCAAGCACCGTTGGCAAGAAAACAGGTAAAGCTAGGAGGACAACGAGACAGGGACTGTTATACGGTCTTCTATCTCTGCTAGCATACAAGAGCTATCCGTGCTAAGGGTCGAAAGGATCTCAACATAGTTATGAATTGCGTTGAGCGAAATTCCGGCGCCTCGAGGGGTCAGGGGGTAGATAGTAGACCACCGAAGGAGACCCGGCTAACGCCTACGGGCCTACCGAACGAACGGGTCTAGGATACACAGGCACACCACACGCTGTCACCGAGTGGGGCTACCAAGCAAATCTGCGTGGATAGGCTGGCACGCTACAAACGTGTTCAAGCGGAGCTTGAACAATAATAGTTCATCCTTAGCCAAAGGAGAGGAACTAACCAGAGCCTAGCATATAGGTTGGATTGTAACACCGGCAAGCATAACAACGATCAATCTATTCTAGTTTAGCACAACTCATGCCTCAACTTGGTATGCCCAAAAGGAAAAAGGTGCTTAACAGCTGCATACATACCAAGCGAGTAACTAACTAGAGCAAAAGATAAGTGCATAAAGTAAGAAAGTAAAGTAGTTGCACTAGTCAATAATCGAAAAGTAATGCTTAAGATATCAAATAGAATACATTACCAAAGATTCCGACTGACTCTGAAACAGCAGAGCCTTCTCTAACTCCTAACTAAACACTGCTTTCAGAATGGAAGCCCCTCCCGTGGGGAGCCTCCTAGAGAGAGAAAGAGAGTTCACATGGTGTGAAATGGTACATTTTGGAGTGGAGGGAGTGCCCCTCTAGTTATAGCAGTCACAAGGTCGGTGGGGGAGCAAAGACAGTTGGTCGGGCGGCCACGTGGGTGGTCGGCCGACCATCACGGAGGTCGGCCGACCAAGCCCATGGTCGGCCGACCTTCCCCCAAGGTCGCCCGACCGTCCGATGCACCGCCTCACTTCTCCAACGCCTAGGATGCCTTCTAGAAGTCGGTTTCCGTTGATACACGTGTTGAACATGTCCGGGCATCCAACGTGGTAACCGTGCAGGCTAAGTAATGGGCTGGGCGACCTATTGAGGTGGTCGGCTGGCCAAGCCTAGGGTTGGCCGACCAAGCCCAAGGTCGGCCATCCTAGCCCAAGGTCGGCCGACCATCATTTCAGCCTTTCAGCAGTTCCTCGGCCCGTGTGGTGGCCTTCCGACGTTGGATTCGACTTGGACTTGTTCCACCTTGTGTATTTGGGCTTTTGGTGACTTCCTTGGATGAATAAGATGAAGTATGAGGCATTTTGGGAGAGTAGGTGGTCGGCCGGCCATGCCTTTGGTCGCCCGACCATCTCTCACACCTCATGTTGTCAACCTTGCGACGCCCATAACTTTAGTGTTCGGACTCCAAATTGAGTGAACCAAAACTCCATTTTGATTGCTTTGACGAGCTCTTTGCAATGGATTGGTCCATGAGGGCATTTGAGATACTTCATAATGATGTTATTTCCCATTCATTCTCAATCCCTTGTATGTGATGATTCTCTCTTGCTCCATATGATGTTCTTTTGCATGGAATGTGAGCTTCTCCCTGTGATACATCGAAAACCACCAAAACTCGTGGAATTCATCAGTGTTAGGTAAATAATGCATGGAACTTTATGTATACCCTATTTATTCACCGAGAGATTGACGGTCGAAATGGTGAAATAACGACCGTCAACACCCCCCCAAGCTTGAACTTTTGCTCGTCCTCGAGCAATGCTAAGACTTAGGCTCGGTGGATCAGGAGTTGCATCGATGTCAATGTCCTATAAGTATTAAGTGTACAAACCAACATTCTACCTTTATGTTCGAACAAACAGGCATAAGTGTACCCCAATCTTTTTATCCATACCTGTGGGGCTTCTAGCAGTTCTTACCTTGTCTTCGGCGGTTGAGAGATGGAACAATCTCAGTAGAGTGTCACCGAACTCTATCTCTTTTCTAGTTTCATGCTCGGAGAATTTTGAAAATTTTGAAATCAAAGCACTAAGCTCCTCAGATGGTACCCTCGATCACTCAAGTGGTTTTATATTCCTCACCAGGCCATTGGCCAAACTTTTCCCTAGCAACTAAAAGGCTTATGTGGAGCTCACGGTAGGGATAAAGTTAGCTTACCTATGTCATGTATTTTGTTAAGTCAAATATTGGTCCTAGCGAAGTTGGTGATACCTTTCATCCCGATCAAAGGATAATGTGTTTGTTTTGTGGATGGATATGGTCTATGGATGAAAACTCCTTATTTGATGAATCCCCTCTTGAAACTTTGAAGCATTTGAGTACATGGAGCTGTCATTTTCTTTTTCTCTCTCTTCTTTTTTTTTCACACACTTTTTTTTCTCTCTCTTTTTTTTTCTGATAGCTCCATGTCTCCTTGTATAAAAACTTTGGGGATATTGCTGGAATATGACTGAAGTATTTATTTGTAAGACCATATTTGTGGATAGGTACGTAGATGATGGATATGGTGGAGAAATATCTGGTGCAAGAGGATGCTTGAATCCAGTGTAGATTTAAGCATGACCAGACGAAGAAAGGCTAGATATGAAAGTGGATGTGAGGAATTTTGATCGAGATTTGAAGTGCCACTACATCATAAGAACTCAAAATTTGACAAAACTCAACACAACAATAGGAAGCATATGCAGAGGTTTTGTCATGTAAAGCATTTGGCTCTGGATAGGTATTTCAAACCATTGAGGAACTTTCTCATTTTAGTTTTCAAAAAAAAAAAAAACTCCGAGAATTCACCTTACTAGGATCAAGATGGGTTAAACTCAAGCTTTGACTATATCTCATCTCACAACAATTTAGACTTGGTTTTAAAAGCACTTGCTCCAACAAGGTTAAAGATTAAAGGAATTAGGAGAGTGTCAAGTTGTAAACGAAATACTTACAAGAAATTAACAGAGCAACTATTCATCATTTCCTTTAAGCAAGGGTATAAACAAAGTTCTAGCATTATGGCTAGGAGTTAGTTTATTCATGGTAAAAAGCAAATCTTTTTGTAGTTTTTGAATTATGCAAATTTTTTTTGTAACTTTTCTTTTATTCAAGATAAAAAGAAGTAAATCTTTTTGGCAGTTTTCAGGATTATTTAAGATATCAAATTGATACAGAGCATTCGGGGTACTCACTGGGTGATCTTCCCCCAAGCTTAGTTCTTGCAAGTGATTGCCAAGAAACTGAGCTTCAGTATTACCTGGCATTGCCTCCCGCAAGCTTGCTTGTTCCCTAGGTGACGACGATGCTGCTTTTGTTGCTCACCTGTGTTAGGCGAATTTGCTTCTCTCTCTACTCTTGTTCTGCCTCCTCTATTTCTAAAATGACTGTTTGATGAGCAGTTCTCGTGCTGCTGTTTCGACCGTTTGCAAAGTGTCGGGAGCTTGGATTTATCCGATATGATGATACTACTCCCATGGATGAATGTCTCTTGTTGGATCTCCCGTTCCAACATCATATTTTTGCCTTTAGCCTGACATTCTTCCAAAGTGACACTGTTTCAGTCGCGGCCAGCTGTTCATTCCCAAACAAACTACGTGGAATGGTAGAGGTGGATGTTTGTTGGAGATGACTCCTTTGCATCCTTGGCAGTTTGCCACCAATCTTTGGGAGATGGCTACTCGCCATGTTTGTGATTGGCGTGCTGACTCATGTTGCGCCATGCTTGTGATGTCAGGTGGCTTATTGGTGCATTGACTCATGAGTAGAGTAGATCAACCTGGTCTCTGATGAACTGCTTTGTCTTGTTGTATGTCTGGCCAGGGAAAGAGAATTAAGGAATGCTCACTCGTAGCGTTCCTCCATACTTGGGTGATGTCACTACATAGATCTTATGCCAATTGCAACCTCATACTATAGTGACATTTGGTCTTGTGGTGTTCCAGAAGTACTCTCAGGATGAGAGATAACCTTTATGTTCGCTTCCCAAGTGATGTAGAGCATGGTCAATGTTTCGCAGTGATCAACCATTGTTTTAGGTTGAATGTCATAGTCCTTTCTCTCAGGAGTTGGGTTGGAGGATGTATGATATCACTTGGTATATCCTCCCCCAAGCTTGATTCTTGAGTTGTCATGAAACAATCCTTCTGTCGAAGTTTTCATGTTCCACTTTGACCTTTGTTCAGATTCCAGTGGAAGGCGTTGTCCAATCATGGCGCGAAGGGATACTTAAGATCGAGAGTGGATGACATGATGGCATTTTCGTTTCTCCATTCTGATCTCCGGAAACCTCCTTCTACCTTTCCCTGCATGTTAGGGTTCGACACATGTGCTTGTCTACCTAACAAGATTTTTCCTAGGTTGGGCAAAGTAGAGGGCTAGCTTAACTGATCAGGATAAGCTAACCTAAGATAGCACTGTTGGAAGATATTATGGCAGCAGGATCTTAGCATGAAGGTTTGATTTCAAGTGCTACCATGATAGCACTACTTGAAGATTCTAGCACAATGAAAGCTTTGTTCCAAGAGCTATCGCTAACAGGCATTTTAAAACAACCTCTAAAAAGAGAATGTTGAAAACAGCCGTTAGAGGGAGTTCACTTCATTGACGTTGGAAGTAACGGTGCTAAAAATTACATCTCGGCAGTAGGTACATGTTCACGGCACTTAAGCACGCCAAATCCTTATACTGCAAGCGCACAGTATCGCAGTAGCTTTTCCCCAGGATGAGTATCTTGGGTTTATCAATCCGGGATTAATTATGTTTAAGATGTTATTAATCTAATATTAATTAATATTACTATCTAATTCTAATTGATCTAAATAAGCTTAAATAAGAGATAAAGTCTATCTAATTGCAATCTAATAAAGGTTCTAATTATACTCTAAATATACTCTAATCAAGCTCTAAACTATTGCAGCAATTAAATTAAACTCGGGATAGATAAGATTTAAACAGGCAAAAGGATCCACAAGAAATATGAGACAAACAACTTAAGTACTAAGAACCACCTTAATAAAGGTCTAACCAACAAGCATAGAATAAACATGATCATGAATGTCAAAAAACTACTCGAACCTTTCCCCAGGCTCCACTGTCACTGGTAACCAGGTAATCGACGAACTAGTAAACCATAACCATCTCTAAGCATGAGCAGATTCAATTCTACTAATTAGGTAAAATAGATCTACTAAAAGACATGTGAGAATTCTTATGGTGGCCACCAAAGCACAAGTAGACATTAATCAATGCAAAGATATGGATCATAAACATGCATAAACAAGAAGCTAAGTCTAAAAGACAAACTTTATTGATCAAACATCAAGGTTTTATCAAAGTACAGAATAAGTTTGAGGAATTTACTCAAGATACATCGAAATTCGTGAACCAAAGTCGTCGAGTTGAGCTAGACGAAGAAGTCGACGGAAGATGAGCTCAAGCAGCCCTCGGGAGGCATCTGGTCGGCCGACCAGACCCCCTTAGGGTCGGCCAACCCCAGGCCTCCTGCCTCCTCTTGCTTCCTCCTTTCGCCGAGATGTTCTTCCCACCGAGTTGAACTCCCATGGACGCCGACTCGAACCCTAAACTCTCGACTTACAATAATTTGTGGCGAACCAAAGTTGGATCTCTCCTTTCGGAGCCCTCTATTTATACCCCGAAGGGAACCCTATACATGGAAACTAATAGGTCAGTTCTAAGAGTCCTAGAACACCTAAAACACCTATTTCCAAGTATAATCAAGCCTCTAGAAGAGTCCCGGTCATCCATAACCTTCCTTGCTTAATGATGAAGTCTTCTATCTTTAATTCCCGAAATAGATCTTTCCTTCTTCTGCAGCCTGTAGTAAATCGACCATAACTCTGTCTACCGAAGTCCAATAAATGCAAACTCAGAATCTAAATTGTAGAGCTCGAAGAGATCTACAAGTTTGGTATTCAAACTTTCTTCATTTGACGTCATTAATGTCCCTGAAATGGGCCCACAAGCTGCTGCTGTCATTGACTTCCTGAATATTTCAAGATTTGTCCTTCCCGGCAATCTTTATCTTCTAGAATACTCTTTTAATTGGGCTTTTACCTTCAATTGGGCTTCATTAATCTTTATCCTTTGGGCTTGCTCATCTTAGCATAAATACTATCTTCGAAAATTCTTCAAATTATATTAAATATTACCTATTTTTCTGCAAAAAAATCAATAATGCACAAAAACAAAGAGCATTCTCGAAAACGGGGTTATTTGTTAGCAAAATAATAATAAATCATAACATTAATCCATGAAACGGCATAAAAGCATATGAAATTATAACATAAATTTAGTACTTAAACCGCGTCAACAATATCCCCACAGTTAGATCATGCTAGTCCTCGAGCATAAGATCGATAAATCTTAAAATAAACTCTCAACTAAATTTATGTCAATCCTAGACAATCACTTCTCAAGTAACTTTACTTTAGAAATCACTCAAATCATAATATGGGAATATTTATTTAATTTTCATGCATATAGAACCCCACAAGATTTATCGAAATCAAATGAATCATAACTATGCCAAAGTCTCCTTTCAGAATATAAAAAGAGGTTTTTCTCAATATATTTAGAAAAAGCAAAAACTCTTCAATTGATCAAGAAATCACCAATCCCTTTAAATCAAGCTCTCAAAAAGGCACTCATTATAAATGGCTATCCTATAAAAGATTTACACTCTCTCTTCCTCACAGGAAAATATATGGAGCTTGGTAAAGTCTTAGCAAAGTTAAACATTTTATTGTTCAAGTAAGTTATCTTTCTAAAGCTCAATCAATCATCCTTAAACAACTTTGGTCATCGAGAATAAAGAAAATAATATATAAGGACAAAGAAAAAGAAGATATAGATAGTGGACATGTGCATGTATATATGAAATTGGAATAAATTCCGGAATTTTTTTTTTTGCACATGGTTGGAAAAAGCGAAAGTCTTTGCTCATTTTAATTTTATAATAATAACTCAGGACTTACAAAGGATAGGTTACTACGGAAATCTAAGGAATATGATCATGGGAATTAACTCTCACCTCCTTGAAGTTATAAGTATCAATATATTTGATCTCAATCTTGTCCTCTTCAAGGTAGACTTTCAATCTTTGTCCATTTACCATATACTTATTCCCTTCTAAGTCCATAATGGTAATTGCTCCAGCAGGCGATACGTCGTGAACTATATAAGGTCCGTCCCATTTACTCTGTAACTTTCCTTTTCCAAATAATTTAAACCTTGAATTATAAAGAAGAACCTTATCACCTGGCTTAAACTCCTTCTTAAGAATTTTCTTATCAAATCATCTTTTAACCCTTTCCTTATAAATGGTAGCATTATGATAAGCTTATAACCGTGCTTCATCAAGGGTACTTAATTGAATTCTTCTTTTGATTAAAACGGCATCTAGGTCTAAATTTAATTCTTTAATTGCCCAATAAGCTTTATGCTCCAGCTCTACCGGAAAATGACAAGTTTTTCCATATACTAATTGATAGGGTGTCATCCCAATAGGTACTTTAAATGCTGTCCTATAAACCCAAAGAGCATCATTAAGCTTCTTTGACCAATTCTTGCCTCCTTTAATCACCGTCTTTTTAAAAATTTCTTTTAATTGTTTATTTGATGTCTCGGCTTGGCCATTGGTCTGTGGATGATAGGCTGTAAAAACTCTATGTTCAATTCCCATCTTTGCCAAATAATCAGCAAACTCTTTACCAATAAAATGGGATCCTCCATCAGAGATAATTACTCTAGGTACTCCATATCTTGGAAAGATATTATTCTTAATCATCTCTATGGATTCCTGCGTAGACGCCTTCTTAGCAAAGCTTCCACCCACTTTGAGACGTAATCCACAGTTACTAAAATATACTCAAATCCATGTGAATTCTCAAATGGTCCCATAAAGTCCATTTCCCAAACATCAAATAAATCAATTTGTAGGTTATATGTCAAAGGCATTGAATTTCTAGCTGTTATATTTTCAGTTTTTTGACACTCAGGACAAGAAGCGACAAATTTCCTTGCATCTTCATGCATTCCTGGCCAATAGAATCCACTTACCCATATCTTAGCCTGGGTTCTGAAATGTCCATGATGCCCCCCATATTCTGTAGCGTGGCATTTCCTTAAAATCTCATTTCTCTCGTCTGCAGGTACGCATCTCCTAAGGACTCCATCAGATTCAAATCTATATAGATAGGGTGAATTCCAATAAAATTTCTTGGCTTCGGCAAGGACTTTTCTTTTTGAATTATAGTTGAGATGAGTAAGTGGCTCTCCTCTAATGGCTCTTATCACGTCCAACATCCAAGAATCCTTATTTATAACCGCATAAAGGGTGTTGTCTCTTAACGCATCTTCAATTGGTGGACCTCCTTTACTATGGCTCATTCTAGACAAGTGATCTGCCACTACATTCTCAACCCCCTTCTTGTCTCTGATTTCTACATCGAATTCTTGTAGCATTAGAATCCATCTAATTAAACGAGGTTTAGCATCTTTTTTAGTGAGAAGGTATTTAATAGCAGTATGGTCAGTGTAGACTATAACCTTTGAATTAACAATATAAGATCTAAACTTTTCAAAGGCAAAAACTATTGCTAACAACTCCTTTTCAGTGGTTGCATAATTAACTTGGGCCTCGTTAAGAGTTTTGCTGGCATAATAAATGGCATGTACTTTTCCGTCTTTTCTCTGCCCCAGCACAGCTCCTACTGCATAGTCACTGGCATCACACATGATCTCAAAAGGTAGATTCCAATCAGGTGGTTGAATGATAGGCGGTCTAACAAGTAATTCCTTAATTTTTCTAAAGGCTACCTCACACTCATCAGTGAACTCAAATGGAACATCCTTCTGAAGTAGGTAATTCAATGGCTTGGCTATTTTAGAAAAATCCTTAATAAATCTTCTATAGAAACCAGCATGTCCGAGAAAGCTTCTGAGAGATCTAATATCAGTAGGTGGTGGCAACCTTTCTACAGTCTCTATCTTGGCTTTATCTACTTCAATTCCTTTCTCTGAAATGACGTGTCCTAACACAAGTCCTTTCCTACCATAAAATGATACTTCTCCCAATTCAACACTAAGTCTACTTCTCCACATCTTTTCAGAACTTTTTCTAAATTCCGTAGACAGTGGTCAAAACTAGTGCCGTGAACTGAGAAATCGTCCATGAAAACCTCCATGATATCTTCAATGAAGTCTGAGAAAATGGCCATCATACACCGTTGAAATAAAGCTGGTGCATTGCATAAACCAAAGGGCATTCTCCTATAGGCAAAGGTTCTATAAGGACAAGTGAAAGTTGTCTTGTGTTAATCGTCTGCATGGATAGGGATTTGAAAGAATCCAGAATAAACATCTAAATAGCAAAAATGGGTATTCTTAGCAAGTCTCTCTAGCATTTCATCAATAAAGGGTAAAGGGAAGTGATCTTTTTTAGTGGCTTTATTAAGCTTCCAATAGTCTATACACATTCTCCAACCAGTGACAGTTCGTTGTGGAATTAATTCATTTTTCTCATTTTTAACTACAGTTAAACCTCCCTTTTTAGGCACACAATGAACAGGGCTAACCCACTCACTAGTTGGTACTGGGTAGATAATTCCACCGTTTAGCAGCTTGATTACTTCCTTCATCACTACGGATCTCATTTCGTTACTCAGTCTCCTTTGATTGTCTACCACTGGCTTATGGTCTTCTTCCATCGGAATCCTATGAGTACAAAATGCTGGGCTAATTCCTTTAAGATCCTTTAAGATCTGCTAGAGAATAACCAATTGCTTTCTTATACTTCCTCAACACTCCTAGCAATCTTTCCTCTTCTTTTGGACTCAGCTGATCACTAACTATTACAGGATAAGTTTTATCTTCTCCTAAAAATTCATACTTAAATCCTTCGGGCAGTGGTTTGAGCTCCACATCGGGTGCCTCCTGTGAGTTAAGGTCACCTAGTGGCTCTACAGGAATGTCTTGGGTCTCTTCTTGATTAAGTTCAAGTTGATTAGTGGTAATGGTTGTTTCCTCAGAGAAGAATCCTTCTTCTCCTCCTTCTAATACTAATTTTAACGGCTCTCTAAAAGCATTAATATAATTAATACTCTCTATCTCCTCTATATCGGGAGTGAGATTAATAGGCACTTTAGATGCCGGTAGGAAATCAAAGTCATATTTTAATCCATTAATATTAATAGTGATTTTTCCTTTATCATTATTAACTACAGCATTAACCAACTTAAGAAAAGGTCTACCAAAAATTATATTAATATCATTATCGTAAACATTAATTATATAAAAATCAGTTGGTATAATGTTATTAGCAAAGTTAACTTCAACATTTTTAATTAAGCCCACTGGTCTAATTACTTCATTATTAGAAAGTTTAATCTTAATACTAGTAGAAACTAAGTGTGGTTTATCACTCAATTTAGAATAAACTTCATAGCTCATAGTACTTACCTGGGCTTCCATAGAGCAGTGAATATTGTTGAAGTCTTCTTTGTTGATGGAGCAAGAAATTCCGGTTGAAGATTCTTCTGGCTCTAGGTAGACGATAATTTCCTCAGTAAGTGATGACTCCGGCTTGACACCAATCACCCGCTTCACTTCAGAGCAAAGTCATTGTCCAGCTCCTCTTCTTGGAATAATTTCTGTAGCACCTCCCCTGTACTTAGATCATCAGAGCTCCTTCTAAGTGGCATTTCTGGTGGAAACAGCTCTTCTTCTTCCTTTAAATCTTCTAGTGGTAGTGGTCCTGTACACTTCAGTGTGTCTCCAAAATCCACTGGCATCCAGCTCGTTTTGTCGAATTCTGTCAGTGGTTTTGCACTAGCAAGGCTTCTGTAATTTGAACACTCAGTCTTCACTTGTGATGCAAAACTCTCGTACTCCTCTTCTTTAGCTGCATAAGACACTGTAGTTCTTCTGACAGGTTGTTGCTCTTCGAAGACAGCATATGTAGGCGCCATACCCACTGGCTCCTGCACTACACTCTCCTTCCTGTCTCTTTCAGCCTTTGAGGTCAAGCAGACATCTGACAAAATCTTCATAGCTTCATTCCACTTCCGGCTTAGCAGTGATCCTCTAGCACAAGTGTTCAGTCGCTCAAAGTCTTTAGTCATAAGACTGAAGTAGAAGATTGACATCATCATCTCTGGAGTGAATCCAATTGGTGGTCCTTGTGTCCTCATTTCTTCCGGTCTGTCCCAGGCTTCATCAATGTCTTCATTCTCTCGTTGCATGAAGTCCCAGATTTCTTTTCTCAACTTGTGCACTCTCAGTGGAGAAAAGAATCTTGTAGTGAACTTCACTTCGAGAGTCTTCCAATCACCTCCAGCTTCTACTGATGCAACATGGTACCACTTTCTGGCTCTGTCTTCCAGTGTAAACGGAAAGAGGTTCCACAAGACCCACTCTTTTGGAACTCTGTCTTGATGGAATGTACGACACACTTGCTTCAGCCTCTCCAGGTGCTTGTACGGGTTCTCATCATCTTCACCACTGAACTGATGTTCGGCAGCAATTCGGATGATTCCTGACTTCAGCTCGTAGGATCCTGATTCCGGCCTCAGATTTGACTTTTGAAACTTCAAATCTTCAACTCTTGGAGTTAAGTACTCCGCAAGTGTCAGACCCTCACACATCATAGTCGTATCTGAAATGTAGACAAAAAAATACAAAACAAAAGATCTACGACAGCAAAATTTGCTATACTTAGACCAAATTAAATCTAAACAAAATAACAAATTTAAAAACTAAATTTAAAATTTCAAAAATTAAAATCTACTCCTAATTTCGAAAATAACTAAATAAATAAAAATTAACATACTAATTAAAAAGCAAATAAACAAAACTAATTAATCACACAATAAATAAAAACTAACTATTAAAACTAGTAGTAACAGAGTTAATAAAAGATTAATAATAACTTAAACGATAATTAGTGATTCCTCGGCAACGGCGCCAGAAAAGCTTGTTGATGGCACTTAAGCACGCCAAATCCTTATACTGCAAGCGCACAGTATCGCAGTAGCTTTTCTCCAGGATGAGTATCTTGGGTTTATCAATCCGGGATTAATTATGTTTAAGATGTTATTAATCTAATATTAATTAATATTACTATCTAATTCTAATTGATCTAAATAAGCTTAAATAAGAGATAAAGTCTATCTAATTGCAATCTAATAAAGGTTCTAACTATACTCTAAATATACTCTAATCAAGCTCTAAACTATTGTAGCAATTAAATTAAACTCGGGATAGATAAGATTTAAACAGACAAAAGGATCCACAAGAGATATGAGACAAACAACTTAAATACTAAGAACCACCTTGATAAAGGTCTAACCAACAAGCATAGGATAAACATGATCATGAATGTCAAAGAACTACTCGAACCTTTCCCCGGACTCCATTGTCACTAGTAACCAGGTAATCGACGAACTAGTAAACCCTAACCATATCTAAGCATGACCTGATTCAATTCTACTAATTAGGTAAAATAGATCTACTAAAAGACATGTGAGAATTCTTATGGTGGCCACTAAAGCACAAGTTGACATTAAACAATGCAAAGATATGGATCATAAACATGCATAAACAAGAAGCTAAGTCTAAAAGAGAAACTTTATTGATCAAACATCAAGGTTTTATCAAAGTACAGAAGAAGTTTGAGGAATTTACTCAAGAAACATCGAAATCCGTGAACCAAAGTCGTCGAGTTGAGCTAGACGAAGAAGTCGACGGAAGATGAGCTCGAGCAGCCCTCGGGAGGCATCTGGTCGGCCGACCAGACCCCCTTAGGGTCGGCCAACCCCCAGGCCTCCTGCCTCCTCTTGCTTCCTCCTTTCGCCGAGATGTTCTTCCCGCCGAGTTGAACTCCCGTGGACGCCGACTCGAACCCTAAACTCTCGACTTACAATAATTTGTGGCGAACCAAAGTTGGATCTCTCCTTTCGGAGCCCTCTATTTATACCCCGAAGGAAACCCTATACATGGAAACTAATAGGTCGGTTCTAAGAGTCCGAGAACACCTAAAACACCTATTTCCAAGTATAATCAAGCCTCTAGAAGAGTCCCGGTCGTCCATAACCTTCCTTGCTTAATGATGAAGTCTTCTATCTTTAATTCCCGAAATAGATCTTTCCTTCTTCTGCACCCTGTAGTAAATCGACCATAACTCTGTCTTCCGAAGTCCAATAAATGCAAACTCAGACTCTAAATTGTAGAGCTCAAAGAGATCTACAATTTTAGTATTCAAACTTTCTTCATTTGACGTCATTAAGGTCCCCGAATTGGGCCCACAAGCTGCTGTTGTCATTGACTTCGCGAATATTTCAGGATTTGTCCTTCCCGGCAATCTTTATCTTCTAGAATACTCTTTTAATTGGGCTTTTACCTTCAATTGGGCTTCATTAATCTTTATCCTTTGGGCTTGCTCATCTTAGCATAAATCCTATCTTCGAGAATTCTTCAAATTATATTAAATATTACCTATTTTCCTATAAAAAAATCAATAATGCACAAAAACAAAGAGCATTCTCGAAAACGGGGTTAATTGTTAGTAAAATAATAATAAATCATAACATTAATCCATGAAACGGCATAAAAACATATGAAATTATAACATAAATTTAGTACTTAAGCCGCGTCAATAGTACATCGGGTTCTTGCTCCATGGTTGGTCATTGGAATGTTGATGTAGCAGATATTCAATAATTGCTGCTTCGTTGACTTGAAATTTTTGGTAGTTTCTCTTGAAGCTTGTCAAATGCCAGACAATTTTCTCCCCCAAGCTTGGTTTCTGCACTAAATGCTGATTCCAAACTTGCTCCCTATCATGCTCTTATTGGGCTTGGTACTTGTCGATCATGATATGTGCCACCAGTCGTTGCCTGCCTTTGCCACAAAGCCATTGACTGCACATCATAACCTCGACGTTCTCACCATGCTTGTAGGTATTGATTTGTGTTTGCCTTTGTGGTGCTTAAGACGGAGCTCTCCCGCAATGAGAGACGTCTATGCCTGCCGATTTTGGGATCTACACCACAACTCCATCGGGTACGCAACTTTCCCATGGGGCAGTAGACCAGTGGCCTACTAGCTGTGCAAATTCAAGCATGGAAGATAGCATAATTCATGCCAACCTTGATATGATGATCTTTTGTGATGAGGACAGTCGTGTCACACCACTTCATCAGCCATCCATGTCACAATGCTATCATTTCCCAAAAAGGGCAAGAGGTTGAGCATGAGAATGTCGGCCATGGGGCCTCTCTTCTCGTGTGGGGAATGAATGCCTTCTGCAACAGGTAAGTGTACCACATATACAAGGGACCAAAATATGCATGAAGAGCATTAACTACCGGGCCCGTTGTTCACAAAGTGCTAGCAAAATATTTCAATCAAAATATAGCACAAAACCTGTTGTTAAACCATGACTTCCATCCCTTCAACTTTACTCAAAATCCTCGGTTTAAAAAAAAAAGGGTACATTTTTTAAACATCACCAGAATTTTTGTGTCTCCATGAAACTTGAGAGATCCAGCTAGCTCAAGGATCGTGGTTCAAGAACTAGCATGGAACATCACTACCAAAGTCTACACATAGCTCATTTATCCTGACACATCGTTTGATAAAAAGAGGCTAATCCAACCTAAGCACCACACTTAATTTGAAAATTAGCCCCTGGGCACACAATGCCCCAAGCTATGCTTTCACGGTAAACTTTTGCAGCATGAAAAACATGATCAAGATTTACTCAACGGATAGAGCAAAATTGAAGAGAATGTTTTCTATTTTTTCTATTTTTTTTTGGATTTTCAAAGAAAGAGAAAGAGCAATAGCAAAAGGATGAGCAACAGAATAATACTCTAACTCGGTGCATCCCCGGCAACGGCGCCAGAAAAGCTTGTTGGCGGTTCTTAGCCTACCGGATTTTACTCCGCAAGCGCACGGAAACCGCTGTAGCCTTTCACCCGGGAGTATTCCAAGGTATCGTATTTATCCATAGGGAAGCATTGAGATAGAGATATTAAACCATCATTCATCCAGTTGTTACTACTCTTTCACGTCAACCAATAGCTAGGAAAGGTTGACACCAAACACCATGGGATACAAGCCAAGCACCGTTGGCAAGAAAACAGGTAAATCTAGGAGGACAACGAGACAGGGACTGCTATACGGTCTTCTATCTCTGCTAGCATACAAAAGCTATCCGTGCTAAGGGTCGAAAGTATCTCAACATAGTTATGACTTGCGTCGAGCGAAATTCCGGCGCCTCGAGGGGTCAGGGGGTAGATAGTAGACCACCGAAAGAGACCCGGCTAACGCCTACGGGCCTACCGAACGAACGGGCCTAGGATACACAGGCACACCACACGCTGTCACCGAGTGGGGCTACCAAGCAAATCTGCGTGGATAGGCTGGTACGCTACAAACGTGTTCAAGCGGAGCTTGAACAACAATAGTTCATCCTTGGCCAAAGGAGAGGAACTAACTAGAGCCTAGCGCATAGGTTGGATTGTAACACCGGCAAGCATAACAACGATCAATCTATTCTAGTTTAGCACAACTCAGGCCACAACTTGGTATGCCCAAAAGGAAAAAGGTGCTTAACAGCTGCATACACACCAAGCGAGTAACTAACTAGAGCAAAAGATAAGTGCATAAAGTAGGAAAGTAAAGTACTTGCACTAGTCAATAATTGGAAAGTAATGCTTAAGATATCAAATAGAATACATTACCAAAGATTCCGACTGACTCCGAAACAGCAGAGCCTTCTCTAACTCCTAATTAAACACTGCTTTCAGAATGGAAGCCCCTCCCATGGGGAGCCTCCTAGAGGGAAAAAGAGAGTTCACATGGTGTGAAATGATACATTTTGGAGTGGGGGTAGTGCCCCTCTACTTATAGCAGTCACAAGGTCGGTGGGAGACCAAAGACGGTTGGTCGGGCGGCCACGTGGGTGGTTGGCCGACCAAGCCCATGGTCGGCCGACCTTCCCCCAAGGTCGCCCGACCGTCCGATGCACCGCCTCACTTCTCCAATGCCTAGGATGCCTTCTAGAAGTCGGTTTCCATTGATACACATGTTGAACATGTCCGGGCATCCAACGTGGTAACCGTGCAGGCCAAGTAATGGGCTGGGCGACCTATTGAGGTGGTCGGCCGGCCAAGCCTAGGGTCGGCCAACCAAGCCCAAGGTCGGCCATCCTTGCCCAAGGTCGGTCGACCATCATTTCAGCCTTTCAGCAGTTCCTCGGCCCGTGTGGTGGCCTTCCGACGTTGGATTCGACTTGGGCTTGTTCCACCTTGTGTATTTGGGCTTTTGGTGACTTCCTTGGATGAATAAGATGAAGTATGAGGCATTTTGGGAGAGTAGGTGGTCGGCCGGCCATGCCTTTGGTCGCCCAACCATCTCTCACAGCTCATGTTGTCAACCTTGCGACGCCCATCACTTTAGTGTTCGGACTCCAAATTGAGTGAACCAAAACTCCATTTTGATTGTTTTGCCGAGCTCTTTGCAATGGATTGGTCCATGAGGGCATTTTAGATACTTCATAATGATGTTATTTCCCATTCATTCTCAAGCCCTTTTATGTGATGATTCTCTCTTGCTCCATATGATGTTCTTTTGCACGGAATGTGAGCTTCTCCCTGTGATACATCGAAAACCACCAAAACTCGTGGAATTCATCAGTGTTAGGTAAATAATGCATGGAACTTTTTGTATACCCCATTTATTCACCAAGAGATTGATGGTCGAAATGGTGAAATAACGACCGTCAACACACACCGCCCCCTACCTCCCCGATCCCTCGCCGTCACCTCCCACCACCACCAAAACCGCCGCGTGAGCTCCATCTCGCCGCCGGTGCACGCCCCCACAACACTGCCGTCGAGACCCTACCCCGAGCCACCAATCCGCCTCCACGATACCACTAATTGGTTCACCTCACCGACCTCATCGTCGTGAGCACGGCCTCGTCCCCGGAACCGGTCGGACGGTGGAGAACCGCCGCCGCCGCCGCCGGAGGTCCGCCCGGACCAATCCGGTTCGGTCGAGGACGACGCGCCGTCACCTCGTGACGCTGTCCCGCCTCCCCTTGAGACTGACTCGTGGGCCCCGCACCAAACGGCGTTGCCGCGCTGTTGGCTGCGCAGTTGGGCCGGCCCATCAGGCCAGGTGCGCGCGCCGCGCTCGCGGGCCGCGCCAGGCCGCCCGGGCCGAATCCCGCGCGCGGCCCAAGTTGTTTCCCCGCGGGCCAAAAAGCCAGGAAAGTCCAAATCTAGCCCTCCAACTTTCCAGAAAAGTCACATCTACCCCCTTAGACACTATATACTCCATATCTCCTCCGTTTGAACTCCGATTTAGGTGATTTTCGCGCCTAAATTCATCTAAAATCAAGCTCTACCTATCCATACACTCTACAAAGGATCTTTTCCTCTCCAACATCGCCATGCGACCACCCTCCCGCCATTTCCGCCATCGCCCTAACCGCCCCGACCCACTACCGTGGCAATATCTCCATAACCGCCACCATGCTCGTCAGCAAAGCCAACAACCCGCACCACCCCGAGCTCCTCTCCACCACTTTCCAGAGCCAACCCCTCTGGTAAGATCCGACCATCCAAATAAACACCAAACTTCCACCTACCTAAGATTTATGTTGAGCTCATGTTTACCCTCGATATGTCTGCATCCTTGTTTGTGCGCGTAGGTTATACCGGGTATCATAGCCGGTACGTCTCTCGCAAGGATCTCCATGAGACTCGAGGCTTGCGCCCGGCGATTACAGCAGATGCAAGCTGAGCACGCACAATGGATGGCGCACCACCACGCACAGCAACGTGCTCGACATGCCCAGTGGTTGAGGCACCATCGTGCCCAGCAGTTGGAGTACCAACGCATTCGGCAGATGGCGTACCTCCGCCACCAGTGGCTAGTGCGTCATCAGCACCGACAGCAGGAGCACGAGAATGGCCAATATTGGGCATTATGCTGACGTGTTATACAGCAGCAAGGAGGACAACGGCAAGTCCACTGGAATCCCCACTTGATGCATAAAATTCCTATGTTTTGCAACCACAACCCTTGTCCTGATAATCACATAAAAACCTGCATGTTTTGCTTGCTAAGGTAACCCCACAAATATGCAGCCACCTAAGCCTATTTTAGATGTAGTGCACATAGGTGGGATTGCTCACTCAATTATACCTATCATAAACTTGAGAATTGAAGTGGGTTCATATTCATAGAACCAGGAGTTTTGGGAAAAAGGTTAATGGGGTAAGCTTTTGAAATAAAATGGGGAAGAACCCCGGCAACCGACCTCGTCGGAATCCGGCTACGCGCCGAACTAGCCATTCAAGAGCAGGGTATGAACGGTAACTTAGCAACCCGCGGTTACCCAAGTCCCGAGAGTCGTGGAGACGACCGGGTAGGTGGATGCTCGCAGTGTCGAGCAGTGGAAAGTTGGAACGGTTCTACCTGCTCTCTGTATGGACCGCGTTGATTTTCATCTCGCCTAACTCTTTTGGTACAACCACTCGCTCTGTATGCAGCATTGACTAGGCCCGAGCCGGAGTGGATAGCCTAGTAGCTTCCGTGCTGGCGCACAAGGGACAAGGGATGGGGTGGTGTGCCGAGGGGGTGTCAGGGGACACCAAGGTGCGGCTCGGAGGCCCGAACCCCTAATGTACTGCTAGGCAATGAAACAAAGGCAACGGTTTGGTTTGGAATTCGGATGCTTATTTGGCCGTAAGTGTCGCTGAGTCCAACTTGTGGGAATTAGTACAACCTTTGATCAGAGTAAAACCTATTCGAATAGTTCGAGTCCACTGGTATGGATGAGTTACAGCTTGGTTCTTTAATTAGCACTTTTCATAAACTAAAACTGTGGGGAAGGGTTTGGTTTTGGTTGTGGAATGGTTTTTTGGGTGGAAGTTAAGCTACGGGGATAGAACCCTGTAGCGGTGTGGAAAGTGTGATGGCTGGAAAGTCATTGCCCATGCGGACCGGCAAGTCCAGTGGCACCCCTTTTTGAGAAAAACCTTGTTTCTAAATGATTAAAACTTGATAGACTATCTCGAACCCGGCATACAAAGTGTCTTTATGCAAAACCTCCCTAAGCTCCAGATATATCCTGCATATAATGTAGCTATACCCCCACTCCTTACGGAGGAAGGTGGGCTTGCGGAGTACGATTGTACTCACCCTTGCTCTGTTGATGTTTTTCCAGTGGAAGCAATGAGTGCACCACGTACGACAGCGATTAAGTGCTACGACCTACTTTCCAACCGCGACGTGGGGAAAACTTGGGCCTACGTTTTATATTCCGCTGCTTAGTCTTCAAGGGCTGCGCCCCTTTGTTGTCCGACCCGCTAGGGTGGATCTGTATCACTCTGATGTAATAATGTGATTATCAAACCGTAGGATGGTAATAAAGCACATTTTAGTCCCATTATGGAAACTGGGGCGTTTCAGGTGGTATCAGCGCTGTAGTTGGCCGTAGGACGTAACCCTAAGGTTGGAAAACGTTTTGAGTCCAAAATCCGTTTGAAAAACACCTCTGCTTCGCAACCTACTCCATTTCAAAAATGTTTTGGCCCTTACTTACCCCAACGGCCGCCACCAAGGCCTGTCAAGCTTCTGCCAAAAGGAAACACCACTTCCCATGCAAGTCAAGAAATAATGGACATAAGTACAGTGCATGGACGTGATGGATCGATATTAAAGGAGCCAGTGCTCACAAAACGAAAGCATCACCATCACAGAGACACATGGCATGACACTAAGGTATGGACCACCCTGGCCAAAGCGTTTGGCCCTATGGATGGCCAGGGCCTATACCTAGGGAATCTAGGATATGGCCCCTACTTGGTACACTGCTATCAATGCCACACAGTTGACAAGTGACCTCTCGAGCAGATAATATAATATTGGCACCAAGGAACGCGCCAACCAAGCTATTTAAAGGCCCGTTAGGAAGCAAAAGAGACCCGGGACTGCTCTATTGCAAGCAACAATGGCAGAAGAAAAGCCCAGTCTAGACAGTCGCCCCGTGCCCCTTAAAAAGAGGAGGCGTATCGACCTCTCCATAGATATCCCATGGTTTGATGGTATACCAGTTATCTCACCCCAGCCAGAAAGCCAACCAGTTCCACCAGAACCCCTTCCAAATCCTCCACAAGAGCTAGCAGAAACCCTCACCCAGGAGACCCCAGCTCCCGAGCTAGAGTGCCTAGAGAAGAAAGAACTACCTAAAGGGCCGCCCCCAAGCCCTGCCTCCCCCAGCCAACCGAAAATTCCACCAACATCCCTGAAGCCTGAAGCATTGGGTCTCGCCTCGCCGTGGGGACTGACTGAAGAAGACGACCCCCCGGTCTTGGCTCGGTCATCGTCAGGAGTCATCATCATCAGTTCCAGCGAGGAATCTTCCGGCGTAGAATTCTCCAGTGAAGAGACCTCTGAAAAAACCACCAACTCCTCTTCAGAATAAGCCGCTGCGTTCGGCAAGGGATGAAGCAGCATGGTCCGAAGTTGCAGTACCCAGTGTCTCTCTTACATTTGGGCAGTGAAGGTTTTCCTTCACTTTGGTTAGCACCCTTGTAAGAGTGAGTCGTGTAGATTTGCGTGCGTTGTATTCATTGCCTTGTACTTTTGTTTGTGTGTTGAGTTAGTTAGCATAGGACGAATCTTACGTATCTCGATCAGATGGCTAGTGACCGCCGAGTCAGCTACTGCGAAGATGTGAAAGGATTCCCAAAGCTTCTAAGGGACACTATGCGATGCCTTGAGGTCCAAGGATACCCAGAATACTACGGGCTAGCACTTCCTGGAAGAGAAGGGCCTGAATGGATGGTCACGTTATACATCCGGGATAGCCCTGCCCTCACCGGATGGTACACCACAGTCGTCAGGAAGGAGTTTTTGGATGCATGCCGCATCACCACGCGTGACGCCATGAAGAAGATATGCTCCACGTACCGGGGTATGGTGCAGCACTCACCCATGAGATTTTACCCACCCATGAACAAGATGGCTCCTGCCTGGTGCAAGAGAACTGCGGTTCTGGCAGAGATCAGTGAATCCAGGGATTCAACCATAGCCTACCTCGCCCTATATGTGGACGCCCTGGATGAAGAGTATGATAAGTTGAGTAGCCTATACAATAGGCTGATAACTCGGAACCGTGAAATGGAAGCGGAACTAATCCACCTCCGGGCCAGCCAATACCTCAATTCCCCGAGCCACCAAGGAAGAGGGAAAAGAAGTTTGTCCGGTTTCCCTCACATTGGAAGAACATCAAACCCTCCAGACATATCAGTGCCGACTCCTCCAGCAAGTCTCTAGCAGTCCTTCCTTCGTCAGCTACAAGCCCAAGAAAGGATCCCACATAACCCCGTTCACCCAGAAGACAGAGCAAGCATGGGAGCATTCCTGACGCTCTCATCCCCAGAGGAGGATCCAGCAACCAGCGACCACCATCAGATGAAGCCACCAGCAGCCAGAAGACGAGGCCGTTTTGGCTCGAGTAGTCACATTAGAATATCCGTCTCCGTGTTTGTAATACTGCTTATGCTTGTTTTGAAGTGTCTTTGTCTCGTTTGTGTGATAATAAAATCACCTATTAGAACCAGCCCCACCCCTGCTGTCTTTTTCTCACCTTAAACCCATCCGCTCAAACATGGTGTGTCTTCTGAGAGAAGCCACCCAGGAAGGAATCTCGGTCAAAGAAAGTACCAACAACGACTGACAAAAAACTCTGCCCGAGGAACGGCACAAGCAACAGGAAACAGTAGCCTTGGGAAAATCGGATATGACCAGAGAAAAACGTCCAGTACCACAAACAGTAAACCTACAAACAGTATCCCCACTGCTCACATCCTTTCCACCGCCCCTGCTGCTTTTCTGCCGCGTCAGCCGCATCCAATGCCCTGGCCCACACCACCCACCCGCCTTCTCTGCCATCAACACACGCCGCCTGCCGCCTTTGGCAGCACGCCCACCGCCCCCTGTCGGCCATAACCGACCCTACATGCCGCCCCCCGCCGCGTGTCCTCACCCCATCGGCAGCCAATGCTCGGCCCCTACACCCGGTAATCGCACGCCGCCGCGTGTCGCGTATCCGTTGTCAGTGGATGCCCGGCCCCACAGCCACTCCCCACCGACCGCCGCATGCTCCAGCTCCACCACCTCGGTGCACGAGCCGCCGCACCGCGCCTACCGCTCCCCAGCGCCATTAAAACCCCCCTCCCCGAGCTCAACTCCGCACTCGCCTCGCAGAGCAAACCCACCACCATTCCCCCCCGTTGGAACCACCAAGCAGCTTCCCCCATGTTCGGAGATTCCTGGTTAGGACATATTCTCCTAGGCTTCTACACTTTCGCCGCCTTCGCCCTTCCATTCGGTTTCCTCTTCCTTTGGATAATCCATCGCCCCCTTCCCTCGAAACTAAATCGTCCCAAACCACCCGCCCGCTCCACCACCAGATGATGGACCTCGCCATCATCACACTTCTTCTCATTCAGTGCGCCTTCCTCTACAAGATCTCCAAGGTTCTCCTCTAATTCGCGCGCAGCACAGTCAAATTCCAAGACCGCATATGCCAGGTCCTCGCACACTACCCCCAGATTCATCGGAGGCATGAACCCAGAGCCCCAAGTCTGCATTCCGCTCCACTACATATTCTTCGCCATAATCCTAGTCCTATGCCTCCTAATCCTCCTCTGGTTGATAACTCTCCCACGGGCAAAGCAGAAGCTAGAAGATGCTTCCTGCTAGCAAAGCAGTGCCAAGATGAAGAAGCCCAAGACCAACCAAGAAGCAGCAGCTCCCCACCCCCCGAGGAGTGCCTAACCTGCTCAAGTAAGGGCTTCCGCCCTATTTAAGTGGGGTAGTCACCCTTCTGTAGATTCTGGAGCAGGATAATCTGGCTCCCTAAGGCAAGCAACTCCCTTGATTATGGACAGGCTGCCCAGATTATACCACCATCTAGAGAAGAGAAAGTGCCTTGCTGAATTTTTGGCACTCTCTAGAAAGTCCCGCCTGAAGCTGCCAGGCAATGGTTCAACCTTCCAAGTTCATGAAGAGGAAAATACAGAAATACCTCTTTGTGTGTGGAAGGCTTGCACAACGGCGCCAATGAAGAAACAAGTAGCCAAATAAAAGCCAAGTCAGATGTTGAAGTTCCACCCGCCATTTCATGTAAGACCTGAGCTTCCGTTGTAAAGCTAATTTAGCTGAAGTAAAGCTATCCCTGTAAACCTTCTAAACCGAATCTCGAGGACAAGATTCATTTTAAGTGGGGTAGATCTATGACACCCCGAAATTTAGGACCGGAATGTTTCTTCTAAATCTCTCCCCAATTCAAAATCAATTTTCGAAAATCCCGTTGGCATGTTGTTGTTGCTTGTGTGTCTTGTGTGCTAATATGAGCTCAACAAAAATCATAGATGTTCCAAAAATATTTCACACCAACTTCTCCACCAAGATCCCCTCAAAATTCTTCCAAATTCCCTCCAAAACTCTATATGAAAAATCCTAAAAAAGGTGAAATACCTCCTTGGGCCGAAAACCACCCCGCAGCCCAAACCCTTCGCCCTTTCCCCCCTCCTCCCTTCGGCCCGGCCCAACTCCCTTCCCCCTCCCCACCAGGCCAAACCGGCCTGCCTCTCCCCTCAGTCGCCGACAAGCGGGCCCGGCCGTCAGCCCTCTTCCTCCTCCCTTCTCCTCCTCTGTCCGGCCGCGCGACGCGTGCCGCGACGGCCCCGGCCCCGCCGTGCCACGGCCGGCCCTGCCAAGCCGCGCCGGACCCGCCCCCCCCCCCCCCCCCCGCCGCCGCACCCCGACCCCTCTCGCCGCACCGCGCCCGGCCCCTCCCCACCTGCCCTCCCACTGCACGCCACCCCGCCGCGCAAGCTCGGCACCCTTGTTCACTCAGCCCCCTCCCGCCGGGCGCTCTACAATTTCACTCGACCCCCCTCCTCCGCCGTACTCCCGGGCCCCGCCGCGTTACACGCCTCGCCCCGCGGCTTGCATAGCGCCGCCGCACCGGCTATAAGTAGCCGCCTCCCACCGCGCGTCGCCCATCCCCTCCAGCACCACGCAAGCACGCCGCGACCGGCCACCGAGCTCTCGAGCGCTGCAGATCCCCACCTCCCTCTCCATTGCTCTGCGAGCTTTGCTCCAGTAACCCGCCTCCCAAATTCCCCACTCGCCGACCACCATTCCTCGATTGATCGTACCCCAAGCTCTGCCACACCGCCCCTTACCTCCCCGGGTCCCTCGCCGTCGCCTCCCCACCACCACCAGAACCGCCGCGTGAGCTCCATCTCGCCGCCGGTGTGCGCCACCACAACATCGCCGTCGAGACCCCACCCCGAGCCACCAATCCGCCTCCACGATACCACCAATTGGTTCGCCTCACCGACGTCGGCGTCGTGAGCACGGCCTCGTCCCCGGAACCGATCGGACGGTGGAGAACCGTCGCCGCCGCCGCCGAAGGTCCGCTCGGACCAATCCGGTTCGGTCGAGGACGACGCGCCGTCACCTCGTGACGCCGTCCCGCCTCCCCCTAAGACTGACTCGTGGGCCCCGCGCCAAACGGCGTTGCCGCGCCATCGGCCGCGCAGTTGGGCCGGCCCATCAATTTGCGCGCGGCCCAAGTTGTTTCCCCGCGGGCCAAAAAGCCAAGAAAGTCCAAATCTAGCCCTCCAACTTTCCAGAAAAGTCACATCTACCCCCTTAGACACTATTCCATATCTCCTCCGTTTGAACTCCGATTTAGGTGATTTTCGCGCCTAAATTCATCTAAAATCAAGCTCTACCTATCCATACACTCTACAAAGGATCTTTTCCTCTCCAACATCGCCATGCGACCACCCTCCCGCCATTTCCGCCATCGCCCTAACCGCCCCGACCCACTACCGTGGCAATATCTCCATAACCGCCACCATGCTCGTCAGCAAAGCCAACAACCCGCACCACCCCGAGCTCCTCTCCACCACTTTCCAGAGCCAACCCCTCTGGTAAGATCCGACCATCCAAATAAACACCAAACTACCACCTACCTAAGATTTATGTTGAGCTCATGTTTACCACTTCCACCTACCAGCAGTTGGAGTACCAACGCATTCGGCAGATGGCGTACCTCCGCCACCAGTGGCTAGTGCGTCATCAGCACCGACAACAGTAGCACGAGAATGCCCAATATTGGGTATTATGCCGATGTGTTATACAGCAGCAAGTCCACTAGAATCCCCACTTGATGCATAAAATTCCTATGTTTTGCAACCACAACCCTTAGCCTGATAATCACATAAAAACCTGCATGTTTTGCTTGCTAAGGTAACCCCACAAATATGAAGCCACCTAAGCCTATTTTAGATGTAGTGCGCATAGGTGGGATCGCTCACTCAATTATACCTATCATAAACTTGAGAATTGAAGTGGGTTCATATTCATAGAACCAGGAGTTTTGGTAAAAAGGTTAATGGGGTAAGCTTTTGAAATAAAATGGGAAAGAACCCCGGCAACCGACCTCGTCGGAATCCGGCTACGCGCCGAACTAGCCATTCAAGAGCAGGGTATGAACGGTAACTTAGCAACCCGCGGTTACCCAAGTCCCGGGAGTCGTGGAGACGACCGGGTAGGTTGGATGCTCGCAGTGTCGAGCAGTGGAAAGTTGGAACGGTTCTACCTGCGCTCTGTAAGGACCGCGTTGATTTTCATCTCGCCTAACTCTTTTAGTACAACCACTCGCTTTGTATGCGGCATTGACTAGGCCCGAGCCGGAGTGGATAGCCTAGTAGCTTCCGTGCTGGCGCACAAGGGGCAAGGGAAGGGGTGGTGTGCCGAGGGGGTGTCAGGGGGCACCAAGGTGCGGCTCGGAGGCCTGAACCCCTAATGTACTGCTAGGCAATGAAACAAAGGCAACAGTTTGGTTTGGAATTTGGATGCTTATTTGGCCGTAAGTGTCGCTGAGTCTAACTTGTGGGAATTAGTACAACCTCTGATCAGAGTAAAACCTATTCGAATAGTCCGAGTCCACTGGTATGGATGAGTTACGGCTTGGTTCTTCAATTAGCACTTTTCATAAACTAAAACTGTGGGGAAGGGTTTGGTTTTGGTTGTGGAATGGTTTTTAGGTGGAAGTTAAGCTACGGGGATAGAACCCTGTAGTGGTGTGGAAAGTGTGATGGCTGGAAAGTCATTGGCCATGCAGACCGGCAAGTCCAGTGGCACCCCTTTTTCAGAAAAACCTTGTTTGTGAATGATTAAAACTTGATAGACTATCTCGAACCCGGCATACAAAGTGTCTTTATGCAAAACCTCCCTAAGCTCCAGATATATCCTGCATATAATGTAGCTATACCTCCCACTCCTTACGGAGGAAGGTGGGCTTGCGGAGTACGATTGTACTCACCCTTGCTCTGTTGATGTTTTTCCAGTGGAAGCAATGAGTGCACCACGTACGACAGCGATTAAGGGCTACGACCTACTTCCCAACCGCGACGTGGGGAAAACTTGGGCCTACGTTTTATATTCCGCTGCTTAGTCTTCAAGGGCTGCGCCGCTTTGTTGTCCGACCCGTTAGGGCGGATCTGTATCACTCTGATGTAATAATGTGATTACCAAACCTTGGGATGGTAATAAAGCACATTTTAGTCCCATTGTGGAAACTGGGGCGTTTCAGCCCCAAGCAACCCCTTGAAACAGGGACGGACTTAATCAGCAACACACCTTCTTCATCTTGATGGAAAAGCCAAACTCCTGCTCGAGAGATTACTGTGGTTAATACCTTATATGCATGGATGCGAATGCAATGGTTATTCATGATGCTTATGTAAGATGAAGAATCATTATGCAGTATGTAGATCAACCAATATGCACATGATGAGTTATATTTTAAGTGACACCTTTGAATTCACACTATGCAATAGGTTTATCTTTCTGTTACTTCGAAAGTAGCTGCTTCAGCTTTAGCCACGCGAATTCTCGATATTCCTTTTTATTTCTCATCAAACGAATGGCATCTTCTTCTGGAAATCCTAGCTATTCTTAGCATGATATTGGGGAATCTCCTTGCTATTACTCAAACCACTTTGACTTTAGGTTGTTAGACAATACCCAATGAACCAAAACATTTATGACATGCATATAGACGCTAGACAATGCTGCTGCCAAAGTTTTAGAAGCAAAAGAGCTATACATTAATTATAGTAATTCTAGTAATTTATTTAACATTTAACTCCTCAGATCTATCATAAATCATAGGAAATGTTTCTAGACATGAAATTTTTACAGTGGCTCTAGTCATACATGAGCAGCAAGTAGAAAAATCAACAAGCCATTTCGACATAGTTTGATATTTAAATAAAATTCTGCCCATTTAATCTAAACCTATTTCAAACATCACTCAAAACAGTAGCAATAAAATCCACAAAACTACTTTCTTGAGCCTACATTTAACAATCATGCACTCAGATTTTTCAATGAAATTATTATGCACAATAAAGTCACCTTTTCCTATTATTCATTTTAACATGTAATATTTTGTCCTTTCAAAACAGCAACAAAACCTTTGATGCAGGGGTTCAAACTTTTACAACAAGCTACATATACCACAAGGAGTGTCCACAAATTTCAGTACAATATTTGGAGCAGTTGTCATGTAGCAAGTATTTTTAATCTTATTAAATGCACAAAATACATGCATGAGGGTAAAATAGTAGTAAATCAGTGCATTCTAGGGTTACCAAAAATCTTATAGAGTCTAAATATCATTATAAAGCTACTGTCCAATTTTCATAATTTTTGGAGTTCATTTAACCTACTTTTGCCATTTATCTTGTTCTAACATGCAAGCACTAGACCAATGGCAAAACATTCATTTCATGATCCACATCATACCCATTCTGTAGATCTACTAACAAGGAGTTCATAGCCAGTTAGCCACTGAGTTTACATTTTTTGGATTTTTATTCAGTTTATGATGAATTTTCAAAGCTCACAGCCCAAAATAACAAGTTTAAATGGAAAAACTCACAGATCTAGGGACATATACGTGATTTATCATAGATCCAAGGGCTAAAACGTGAGGTTACCAAGACTCATAGCACAATACGTCAGATTCAAATGAGAAACGCCCAAATGTCGAGGGCTAAATCGCAAAATGGAGCGTCTTCCTCCCTGGGCTTCTTCAACCTCGCGCCCAGGGAGGGGGATGGCGGCAGCGCCCGCCGGCCGGGCCGAGCGGAGCCCAGGGGGCACGCCGGCGGTGGTTAGGGAGAAAGAGGGGAGGCCAGAGGTGCTCACCCACTACCTAGATTAGACAAGGAACGCGCGATGGAGGCCGCCGACGGAGCTCTCGGACGGCGAGGTTCGGCGGTGAACTACGGCAAGGTGGTGGTGTCTCGGCGACCTAGACCGAGGGGGAATGGCAGAGGGGTGGACGGGGAAGGCCGGTGCGGGGACGGGAAGGCACAGGGACGGCTGGAGCGGTGGCGCTAGCTCGAGCCGGAGCTCCCTGCTATGGCGGCCGGCAGAGTAGAGAGACAGAAGGAGGGAGAGCAGGTGGGAGAGTGAAAGGGAGAAAGGAGAGAGCCGAGGGCGCTCTCGTCTTAAGGACGAGGGCCGGTGGGGTCGGGGCGGCCACCGCCGCACTGCCCGTATGCCGGCTGCCGTGTGGCGGCCGGCTGCTGGGCGCAGTCGGGGCTGGGCCCCACCCGTCGGTGACTCAAATAGGAAAATTAATTCCGAAAATGCTAAACTCTGATTCACTGCAGAAACCCTTGTTTGAATTTGTCATTTTTGAACAACTTAGAAGCTGAATCATGACAAACCAAAAATACAAGAAATGTTGTAAACTTGTAGATCTACAATTCGCTTATAAACTTTCGTACCATGTTCTATTTACAAATATGGTTTAAATTTGAATTCAATGAACTGATCAAAGTTTGACCAACCGAACCCACCAGTTTAGAAATTCTAAAAGTCTATTTTATGGCAAGTTTCACACAAGGAATTTTATACCAATGTTGTTAAGACTTTGATGACCTACAACTTTCTTATATAAAGTTTTGCAAAATTATGTCCCCATTCCAGAGAAATTTGAATTTAGTTGACAGGCTCGGTTTGGATAGAATTCACCCCATGATAGAAAATGATCCAAAACACTATGCAAACCTTAATGCATGTCAAAGCATCAGTTACCAAAGTTGTTCATTATGAAATTGTCTACAGGTTTGGTATAAAAAGTTTCACCAAATTGACAATAGTGTTAAAGTTATGGTGACAAGTTCAGAGATCTATTCAGAAAAAACTGATTTAATTCAACTCCTTTTTACCTAAGTTCATTCATGCATCTAAGGAGATGCTCATGAAATGGTGCAAATAAGTCAATGATGCTGATGTAATGCACTTGAGATGCCCGGGACATCACAATTTTCTCCCTATATATTGAGCCAACCTCTAATGGAAAAAAAAAACACAAAAATTATAGACTATCATACAAGAAGGCACCTAGGTTTGGGAATTTCTAAGGTAGTCTATAAGAGTTAGGGTTTTGCCACCTCATTGCTGCCGCCATCGTAGTTCTCTCCATCCCGAATGCCAATCGGGAGAGCAGGTCTTTGAAACCCTTCGCCTATCGAGCTACTGCACCGGGAGAAGGCGAATAAGGTTTTTGGAAGCACTCTGCGCGACTGCTCGCTGTCTTCATCATGGGTCTTCCATCTGCTTCCGCTGCCGGAGGTCATCGCCGGCAACTGTTTCACAGGCTTGTTCACCGAGTCGACTATAGTACCCGCGGCATCCACAGTACAATCGTCATCGACGTCGTCCGTACGGAATCCGCTCTAGCTGCCGACAGGTATAACCAAATCGATCCAATCTATCTATTAATTGTGATCTGTCTAATATCTTTACTATGTTAGTTTGTGCCATGTTTTGTATGATTTATTTTCATAAAATAATTATGATATTGTCTAATTTCTCAACAAAGTCATCTATATTTGTTGCACATTACATCAATTTGAGATCAGGTTTGGTTGGATTGATGCTACACAGGATCAACAAAACCAAGAAATAAACAAGAAAATTCAGCTTTGCAGCTGTGCAAATGCATGAACGAAGAGAAGAGGCCTTTGATAATTCAGGTGAGCGATCATTGGTGCATCTTGCCCGGTGGTGCCGGGTAGCCCACCGGCACGACGTAGGGCGAGTGACCCGGCGGGAACATGACGGGCGTGCCCACGGCCGCGGGCGCCACCATGTGCCCTGCGACGGGGTGACCCATGGGCGCGTGCCCGTACATGCCCATCGGTGGCGCCGGGTGGTGGTGCTTCACGCCCGCCGGCCCCATCGGCATCGCCCCCGCGGCAGCGGGGCCGCCCGTGATGGCTGCGCTGGCCGGCGCAACCTCGCCTGCGGTCACGCTCGTGATGTCGTGGATGCTGGAGCGACGCCGATCGCGGTTCATGGAGTTGAGGCGGATGAAGTATTTCTGCGCGTGGCTCGCCACCTGCGTCGGTGTCCGAGAGATGACGAAGTTGCGCGAGATGCTCCGCCAGTCTCCCTTGCCGAACTTGTCCAGACCCAGCAAGAACAACCTACCCCATGAATCCCATGGTTCACGCCAGGAACGCAATAACATCATCAAGATTATACTATTCGCAATAAACCCGTGTCAATTTCTCAAATAATTAACATTAAAGATGCAAAGCTTTCAAGGAAAACAGTGGCTGACGTTTGCTACAAACCTGTGCTCTTCTTCCGTCCACGGGATTCCCTTGCGCCGCTCCTGCTCTGCCTTGGAGCAGCTCTTCCCCACGTCGACGCCGCACTTCCGTTCCTCGCGACGGTGCACGCCCCCTCCTCCGTCCTTTGGCGCGGAAGCGTTGGCACTGGATCCCTCAGGCGTCCCGGCGCACGACTCCTCCCCGGCGTAGCTCGGGAGCGGGATGCGGCCGGCATCGATGGCGGCCACGTCCTCCACCAGCGCCTCGTAGTGCCGACGCACCTCCTCCGACGTCCGCGCTGGCACGCTCGCTTCGAGTGCCGTGAACCAGCCATCGTCGTCTGGCAGCGCCGCGGCGGCTGCGACTGCGTTCTCGAACGCCTTGTCCTCCTCGCGTGTCCACACCGGTGCGGTTGTCGCCAGCGTGGTCATCGCGGGTGTCTGTTCCGCGTGTGGCGTGCGCACTCCTGCGATATTATGCCTTCAGTGGCAGTGGCGGAGCAGCTCACGTTTGCGGCGGCGGTGGCGGCGGCCGGCGGCGTGGTACGATTAGGGGTAGTAATTAAGTTGCGAACGGGCAGAGCCTTATCCACAACTCCTAGCGCGTGTAGGGATATATACTGGTGGTTTGTGATCTTGAATTTTAATTAAATGATTTTTATCTTGAATTTTAGTCTCAAACGAAAGATAATTTCATTTGTTTCGGAGAAAAGAAACTTATGCTTTTAGGGGCAGAAATAAAAGTACAACTTTGTTCCGTTTCCCTGAAGGAAGCTGACTGTTTCACAAAAGAAAAAGAAGAAAGATCCTTGGTTTCTATTTTTAAATTTGGTTTCCCAAGTGATTATCCTTAAGAGAAAATATCCATGTTATTCTTTCTTTGGGCTAATTTAAATACTCTTGAATTGAAATGGTTTCATTGTAATTGGTTATGTTTAAATCTACGGTAGATTAAAATCTCACCCAATCCCTCCCAATCCGTTTCAATTCCTTTCAATACATGAGCTAACCAAACCAGTACACTATTTTTTAAGGCTATGTCATGATAGGGAGAATGGAGAAATGACAGTGCCACTACATCGTGAATTGAATACGGTGAGAACTATAGGACATGCGGGAGAGTAAATTTATATCATTCCCCGACAAAAACATGTATCTCAAAAGAATTTATCTATAACTGGTCGTGAAAAGAAAGGCAGTCTTCTCTTTTTTAAGAAGAAACTCTCGCATTAAAGAGATGGAAGAAAAGTACAGTTTTATTTCGTTGTCCTGAAGAAATCTCCTTGACCTTTATTACTTGTGATCCCAAGCATTATTTATAAGGTCTTTGTAAAAAAATGGTGTGTGGTAAAGTTAGTTAGCAAAAAGGCAAGGCATAAAATCAACAGTATCACAAACAACTCAAAAACAGACTAAAAAAGAGGAAAAAAATGCAATACACAAGTAAAAAGAAAAAGAAGACCACACCACGCACACCAGCATCAGCAAAGGTACTTTGAGAGGGATATGGACGCATGGTTCCAGCCGGGAGTCCTTGTCATAGACTGATGGGTGTGCTGCACTGAAAAGGAAAAGAGCTGAAAGCTGAGGCAGGAGGCTGGAGAGGATCGGAGGAATCAAATGACCATTGTCTATATAGGAAGCAAGCGGTTGCAAGGCCTCTTTTCCCTTATGATCATCAGCGCTGTGACCGTGACGCGATGGGATTTGGGGCTCGATACGCTGACAGCTTCGGCTTCGTCCTGTACCCTCCACTGGATTGAAGGTGAAAGGTCCACTGGTGCAGATTCCTTGTCAAGGTGGAAAAAAATTCAACAATTTGATCTGGAGTCTGAACCATGTAGTTTTGTTCCTGGACAAATATGGCATTATCGTGCACATCGTTATGTTGGAATAAAGATATTCATTATTATAGACATTGATTATAAATTCGTTTCCTATCTAGGTAGCTTCGAATCTCCAAAAGAATTGGTCGCCTTGCGATACTCAATAAGCAGTAATGGTTAATGCCAAGTACAATGCTAAGGCTACACTCACCAGAGAGTGCATTTCGAGGTGCAAAATATTGTAGTATATTGTAGATAGAGAAGAGTTTAAAACACAAACGGTACGATATATGGTCTGGTGAGCTCAGTGTAAGGAAAAATACTATGTTTTATTTTATTGCACAATACATAAGTTATATACACTAATAGTATCAGAAATTATATGCAACTGATCATGTACCGCTCCTCTCTTTTTTTTCCCCATGTGCCAAATGCCTAAAGCCAAATTGCTTGCATAACTTTATTTTTGTATTTCTTGAAGTTAAGGATTGTAAGTATCAGAATTACAGATGATTTTTTTCATCCAGAAGTTTCAACAAAGACAAAGAATTAAATCGTTAAGTGCTCTACGCTACTGGGACACTAGATTAAAGAGAAGCGTGATAGTACTATATTGTTTAGGAACACACCGACCTTGGCATGTAGAGTATGGCTGCAGCCTGCAGGACTGCGGGGTGTGGAGCGGCAGATGCCAACGTGGGCGATTCTCCATTTCTCATTCGGCAGGGGTGCAATCCGCACACGCGCTCCATGATTGGCGCATCGGACTTTCTCCTTTTGGACGCTTGCGTCCGGTGGCCGATCCACCGGTCCAACCCCGTGCCCATTTAGGCCTTGTTTAGATTAGAGGAAAAACTTTCTATTTCTGCTTTTTTTTATGTGAAATTGGACTATTTTTTATGAAATTTCTGTGCGATTCTTGTGAAATTCATGCGTTCCAAACGGGCCCTTAGCAAGAAGAGAAACACACGCGCCTCCGAGGCTCTAAGACTATCAGTTGCCACACGAAACCGGTGGGCGAACATCCTGTGGTCGAGCATACGAAGAGTCAGAGATCGCACTGCTGCTGCACTTGTCTCCTTACATGCGGCTTCGATCGGCTCTGAGTAAAGCCAATCAACTGTGTCTGTGGTCATGTGGGCACACCTGACTTGACCTTGCAGCCAGGAAGGTGACGCGAATGAGGTGGTTGTCTCTGATTTTTCCTATAAAGAGTACATAACATATGCTCGGATCGGCACCATGAAAGCTCGTGAATTCCTATCGGCATAAAGAGTCGACCTTCAACGGTCCGTGAGATGCATAAGTTCGATGATGATAATAATAATACACCGCATTGCACGGAACAATAAATATAAAACCTATCTAAAAGTATGATATAAAAAATCTACATTGCCAGATCTGCTTCTAACTAGGATCTCGAAAAAATCCATCTAGATAAACAAATACAAAATAGGACATGTATAGATAGGGTGCTCGAGCTAAGTTGATCTATCGGAATATCGCGTGCACGCACTGCAGCGGCATGTCGTGGATTGTAACAAGCAATTAGATAACGTAAAACGAGCTACATGAGAACCGATCTACAACATGAAGTGTGCGTATGTAAACAAATCGATAAACATGCAAAATAAAGATGGATCTCGTGTCAAGTATGGCTTGATACGACATTCATCTGGATAACTGACGGGTTTCGTATCAAGCTATGCTTAGAGCGAGATTCATCAGGATAATATAATGGATCTTATAGCTTAACACGAGATTCATCGGGTAACTAGTAAGCCATGCCATAAAAAACGATTCAGTACACGGTTTACCATATGGTTCACACCCTAATGCTCTAATAAATCTAAAAAACATTAGATCAGCATGATAATTACCTTGAAAACCCTAATTTGCTTATGGGTGGCAATGCGCTAAGAGAACTTGGAGACAATCCGCTGTGTAGGAACGTATGTCGTCAGATTATTACATCGAATATGGGTACATATTTATAGTTCAGAGACTTAGACAGTCAAGTTTGAGTCTTCGTATAGCTAAAAATTCTTTCTATAACTAAAACCCTATTTTAAGTGATGAGGACATGACCAATACGCATACGATCAAAGCCCAAGCGAAGACAGAGTTCAAAGCCCAATCCACATTGAAGTCCTATTTATTCGCAAGTCCGGTTCAGACTGCCGGAGCAGGCCTCACGAAAACGGACGTCCAGGCCGCATACGGGCTCCGTTTTGGACGTTCTACATATAAGCTTTCCAACCCAACTGGTTTCACCTCAAAATTCGATCGGAGCTGACGGGAATCGCCGTCGCAAGATGACGCTCAGAATCTGTCCCGCACCCGTTTTTGGGCCTGAAGGCCTTGTACTCCCTAGGATTGCTCGACCACCCCCTTGGCCGCCCCTAGCCCTCTCTCTTCTATATACATAGCCGCCATCATTAGATTAGATGGGTTTTGCTTAGATTATTCTGTCGTTATGAACAGTTTCGCAGTGTGAGAATACTCCGGTTTGTAAAACCCCAACTTGTGAGCTTAATCTTTTCTATTCGCAATTTTAGTTTGCATCTACCGTGTTCTTGCTTGTGTTCTTTGATTCGTAGGCAGGGATAAGCCTTCATGGCGAGGTCAATCGTGTGTGCACGGTTGATAACCAGAGAAGATACGGTGCTGCGATTGCAGGGTTCGAATCGTGTTGATTGGAAGCCGGATCGTATGTGTCGTGCCTCCGCCAAATCGTTAGTTATCTCCACCTGACGGAAGATCGGGAACCCCCCGTCCCCATCAAGTGGTATTCAGAGCAAGGTTTACCGTCAGGTTTGCTTGCAGTTATTCTTAGTAGATTAGTTTTGTTTCGTCCTATAGTCCACAAAAAGCCATCCAAAAAATTAGGGTTTGTAGTTCATCATATCCTATAGCCAAGTTTAGCCTTTGCACTTTTTGATTTTGGAGTCCGCATCATTGAGTTTGTGTCCATAGTCATCGTCTTGTTGCTGGTTTAAATCTTGTTCTTAGATTGGTTTGAGTTTTGCATCGTGTCATCGTGTCATTTTCCATCACGTCATCACGTCAGGTTCGGAATTATTTCTGTTCAGTTCGGTGTTTTAACGGTATCTCCCACATACGAACTCAGATTTTAGTGTTCTAATACTTTCTAGAAAGCTTGAGAAATTGTCTACAACTTTGTCAACTGTGACGTTTTCAGAAAAAATCGTTATCAGGGCCTAATCTGTGTTGGAAGCAAATCTGTTCGTGACCTAGAAGTCTCTGAATAGTCTGTATTTCGGGATCCATATCTGATGCTTCATTTGTCCAAAAAAGGTGTTCTGTATATCTTGTGGAAAGAGAAAAAGTATATCTACAAATTTTATGCTGTAAGTTTTGGCATTTGAGGTTATTAAGAGTGTGAAATCATCTGTGCAAATTCGGATAAAAATCTGTGATTTACAGACGAAAGTTTCGTGACAGTGTGGTGTTGTATCTTGCTTTGCGGCACTTTTGAGAAAAAAAAAGCAAAAGACAAGTGCATTAAAAAATCCGTATAAAAAACAAAAAAAAAGCAAGTGCATAAAAAGAACCGCACAAAAAAAAGAAAAAAAAATCAGAAGTGCTTGCATCCTTTGTGTCATTCGTACTTTGTATGTGTGACTTGCTTGTTTGAGCTAGTTATAGGAACAAGTTTAGGCCAGCAACTTTGACAAGTACTTTAGATATTTATTCAATTTTGCTATCTGATTTCGATTTGTGCTAATCCTTACTACTATATAAAGCCTCCCAAAGCTCCATATATATATATTTGTAATCAGTATGGGTTCAACCTTTGCAATCGCATCGCTCATGCCCTCACGGTATCACGAACCAACCACCGGTTGTACCATCCACTGCTTGCATTAGTAAGAACATTTGTAAGAGCTTGATAAGACGCTCGAGAGTGTGTGATCTCACCACCTATACATAGCAGTTGATAGAAAAATATACTTCTCGTGTATTTTCTTATTTTCTGCTTATAATGACAGGATATATCACTACTTGGAAGGAAAATATGAATAAATTTGAGAGCCATGCCACTTTGAGAACATTATCAATAAAAGGTTCACGTTATATAATACCGCATCTTATTTCTTATGATGGTTTTGGTTCGGATAAGTATAATGATTGGAAAATGGCGATGGATAAAATTTTTGCACAAAATCGTTTATGTGATAGAAGAAAAATTAAGAATGCTGCTAGTGCTCTAAAATTATATGCTTTAATTTAGTAGAAAGATTTTTGTGATTATGATGCAGATCCAGAAACTTGGACATATATGAAAAAAATTATGAGAGATGAATTTGTTTCTGATTCTTATTTTATAAAGCTAATTTTTGACTTGCAATATCTACAACAACACGATAAGACTCTTAAGGAGTATTACGATGAGCTACATATATTATTGTTGCGTTGTGGTTTACATTAATCTGAGAAAGCAAAAATAAAAAATTTTTTAAATAGTCTTAATAATTATATTTATAATGTTATTTGTGATGTGCAATATAATTTTCTCTATGATTTATTTACTCTTGCTTGTGATATTGAAAACGAAATTGAATATGAGATATAACAGTCTACAAAGATTGAACCTAATGTATGTGTTGCTGAAATTCAACGTCATGATATACAACATATAGAGGGTTCCTTTACTACTAACCATACACACGATATTGAGAGCAATGATGCGAGAGACAACACACTAATGGAGGATAAGCATTACATCAATCATGTATATATAGGTAATGACATGGGTGAAAAGATCACACAAGGTGAGAAAATTTTTGTTGCACCAAATCTGCCCACAGTTCATGCTATTGTAGAGCAATCTATAGTGGAACATTTTTTTGATGTACCTTTGTCACATGATTATTGTCTTGCTGCTCCATGTGAGAAGGAAAGGTTGTGTGATGATTCATCTATTATTTCTATGCCACAACTCATGAATAAGAATGATTTTGTTGCTACCAAACCAATTACTTGTACTGAAAATAAACATTTTCTCCCTATTGTTACTGTGCATGGTGAGCTGAAATTGTTATCTTTTTTGAATACTTTGGGTTATATTGAATTTGATGTTCTTTGTAATCTGAATAATTTGAATGAAAAACTTTTTCTGCCTGCTGATTTGCCTTGGATATCTAAACATACGCATCATGTCATTGGCAAGTATGATAGTAATGGAGAATATATGGTTCATCGTGTTTATATCTCTTCTAATTGTGGCTCTCATTATATCGATGAACATCAAAATAAAGTAAAGAGCTACTATACAACTAACCATATCATGTCTAGATCTACTTGTTCTTCTTTATTTCTTTTGTCAAAAGAGGTTCAATTTTAAAAAGGGAAGCAATATTGGATTATGTCAAAAAGTGAAACAACTAATTCCGCACACATCGACGACTTTGAGTCGAAACCAAGAAGGGGAGAATGATGAGGACATCACCAATACGTATACGACCAAGGCCCCAGCGAAGATAGAGTTCAAAACCCAATCTACATTGAAGTCCTATTTATTCGCGAGTCCGGTTGGGACTGCTGGAGCAGGCCTCACGAAAACGGACGCCCAGACCGCATACGGGCTCCGTTTTGGATGTTCTATGTATCGTTGGAACGCTATGGAGATAAGCTTTTCAACCCATCTAGTTTCACCTCAAAATTCGGTCGGAGTTGACAGGAAACGTCGTCACAAGATGACACCCAGAATCTGTTCCGCACCCGTTTTTTGGGCCTGAATGCCTTGTACTCCCTAGGATTGTCCGGCCACGCCCTTGGCCGTCCCCTAGCCCTCTCTCTTCTATATACACAGCCGCCATCATTAGATTAGATGGGTTTTGCTTATAAACAGTTTCGCCGTGTGAGAATACTTCGGTTTGTAAAACCCCAACTTGTGAGCTTAATCCTTTCTATTCCCAATTTTAGTTTGCATCTACCGTGTTCTTACTTGTGTTCTTCGATTTGCAGGCAGGGATAAGCCTTCGTGGTGAGGTCAATCGTGTGTGCACGGTTGATAACCAAAGGAGACGTGGTGCTGCGATTGCAGGGTTCGAATCGTGTTGATTGGAAACCGGATCGTGTGTGTCGTGCCTCCGCCAAATCGTTAGTTATCTTCACCTGACGGAAGATCGGGAACCCCCCGTCCCCATCATTAAGTGGGCTTTTCTCAACTTGACTTGAACTAAACAAGATACATGGCTCATTGGCCCTATGAGTCGCCTCTTCCTTAGACGATCCAATACAACCCATCAATCGATCCAATCTGCCCATCGATCGGCTTAATTTAGCCCGTTCAACCGATCTGGCCCAAATACCAATCGGCTAGATTTTGACGATAACACATGCCCCCCTAGTTTTGGCATAATAATTATTTCAAAACTAAAAGAAAATACAAAGCCAAATAGCCACGCGGTTCCACAATTCCAGTCACGTCTTTCCGTACGATCTCCTCAAAAACTGCTCCTGGCGCCTCTTCACCTTCCTCTGAAGTAATATTTAATCATCGCCGCCTCGGCTATATCCATTATTCCTCATTCCCTTTCTTCCTCCCATCGGCAAGAAAACCCCAACCTCCATCAAGAAATCATCGCCAATGGAGCCATATGTAGGGACTAGTTGCACTCCTCTGCCATCGCTATCTTCTCCGCCGCCTCCGCCACCTTTCACAGACGTGCTGCCAGTTTTTGCTTCCCTCTCAGCAGGAGGAGCAAAGTAGGCACCGCCGGCCGCAAAGCCGTTGCGCCGGAAGAAGACGTCCCTCTTTACGCCAAGGACCTCACATGGTCCCAGAGAATGTGGTGGCGTCCCCATCGTGGAATGCGCCTCTGCCATCGTCGCCGTTGCCACTTCCAGAGCTCCCCACCGACTATGATGATGGAGGCCTCTCTTGGGATTTTGGGGTCAACACGGACTCCAAGTCTTCGAGCGTGGTCACCAGCGGCTACGTCAACATCAGGGCGGTCATCCTCGACTCCTCTCCCTCCTCCAGCATCGACATGCGATGGTTCGATGCACCATCAAAGAAGTGGAAGACAACACCGTCTCCTTCTTCTCCGATGATACAGCATCCTTGACTGGCTGAAGGGGATTATTTGCCCGTAGGAAGACACCCGAACAACCATTTGGGCTTAAAAGCCATTGCATCGGCTCCAAGGAGATTAGCTCCTAGTCTAGTTTTTGCTTTAGTACCTGCCCTTATAAAAAAATCCAGTAATGAATGAAGTACTCTGTTAATTAATCCTGGTTTCCTTCATTACTACTACTTTTCATTCATTACTTCCTAATTGTTATGCTTTGTGCGAGCCGATCTGATAGCAGAGCATCACCTTTAGCCTTCGTTCTTCATTGGTACTCTGTTCTGAAATCGGCCGATGGCCCTAGTCTTGGCCGCACTTGTCTGAACTTTTAGTCGATCCTCTATCGGCTCATCTTTGGGAAATCGACATTAAAGTCGAGCTTCAAACCCAATATGTATTTAATAAAATATAACGCGCGCCTAGCCTATGCCAACCTTGTGAGTTATCTTTCTCATCGTCTTAAACATCACGGACACAATGAGCTCGTCAATGCAGACACCCCGACTCAAAAGTTTTAGGCCTGAAGGTATATACTCCGGCCCCCTTTACTTCCTAAATAGAAGCAGAGTATTTGTTGCCACTATAATTTTACTAAGCCTAGTTGGGCCAAAATGCCAATAGAAGACCATGATGAAGGAATCCACTTGACTAGGCTTATACCATAAGTTTGGCCGAATATAAAGTTAAGTGTGTGCCCAAGACCAAAGCCAAGATAAAGTCACAGTCCTAATTCGTGTTAAAGCCTAGTTTATTTGCGAGACTGGTTCAGAGTACAGAAGTAGGCCGCATGAAAATGGGCGCTCAAGCCACATGAAAAAGGGCGCTCAGGCCACATAAAGACTCCGTTTTGGACGTTCTACATATGGATGGACAGCTAAGAAGATAAACTTTTCAACGCAATCGGAATCACATCCAGATACACTTGGAGTCGATGGAAATTGCCGAAACAATAGGACGACCAGAATCTGCTAAGATTACATGGCATGTTTCGGCTGATATTTGGAAGCTTCACGAGGATCTGGATCGAGAAGAAGAAGAGTCCAGATCACGTTATCAAGTCATAGAGTCCTAATTGAGTTGCAATCTATTAGTTAGGAAAGAGTTTGACGCTATATAGGAAAGCGTTTGCGTTGAGGGCTAAGTCTCCGGACTATAAATATATATGTTCTATTTATGAATAAACCAACGAATTATTGTTATCAGGCAGCAATGTCTCGTTCATCAACTCTCAGCGCATCACCACCCCTTCTCAGGGTTATTCTCCCTAGTGAAGCGTCATGCTTCCACAGTTGAGTCGTTTAGGTTGGCTAGGACAGTGAAGCTTTTACTGGATCTATGGTGAACCTTGTACTGAAGCGTTTTTTATGGCAAGGTTTGCTAGTTACCTTAGTGAGTCTCATACTAAGATTCGTAGATTGCAAGATTCGCTTGTTATCCCGATAAACCTCGCACATCAGTTACCACGCCCACAGCCAATCTACGTATCTATTTGTGCTTCACGTGAAACAAATCGACCGTGGGCGGCCAGGCGTACGCAGCTTGTTTGGTTGCTACATTCCATGACATGATGCCGCAACGTGTGCACACATAAGCTCGAGAGATCGGCGTACACTTGGCACCCTGCTTTACATGTTCTTGATTGTACCTTGTTGACTAGGTAAACTCCCTAGGGGGTTTCGATCTATGTTGCATGTATGGTTAAATTTATGTGGTTATGCGCGTTGCGGATGTCAACGTAGGGGAGTTGCATCTTTTATATCATGCTTTAAATAGGTTTTTTATCATTGCCTCCTTGTTTATGCTATGACGACGAACTAATGATGCAAGGAGGCGATCGACTTGTACATCCTTCAGCCGATCCCAGCTATCGGCTAGGATTTAATGCCGATCTGTTATTTGTGTATCTGCAGGGCTATTCTCCGACCACGCACACCTACGTACAACAAGAAAACCTTCCCAGTTGGATGGTCAAGCCGGGTGGCACGCCCAGAACCGCCTCAGATCCGCTTGGAGGGATCGACCGCAGCTGCAACGTACTTCCCCGATCCCTTATGTCTCCCTCGCTCGAGCCTGAGCGGCGACAACACGCCCTGAACCCCCTTGGATCCACTTGGAGGGATCGATCGCAGCTGCAACGTACTTCTCGGATCCCTTGTGTCTTCTTCGCTCGAGCCTGAGCGGGCGACAACACATTTTGGTACGCCCGGTGGGACCCCACCTTCGTCAGCTTCGACGCCAAGAGATCAACTACATGATCCATCATGCATTGGTATGTTAGATCGGAACCCTTGTTAATTCCTTTGAAGAGATTCTTGCAAAGGTTGCCAGGTCTATTCTAGCCAGCAATTACGGTACTACAAGGGAGAGAAGATGCTCTATGATTGGCTATTGGAGTCGATTTGGTTCGAGGTACCACAAGGAATGAAAGCGGACACAACAAGAAACAGGACAAAGTTCGTGGGTTTATTTAAGTTCATCAGCTCAGGCCAAACCGACGAACTTAAGTAAGTTCGTCAGCCACAAGGACCAAACTGAAGAACTTACTTAAGTTCATCGGCCACAGGGACGAAACTGACGAACTTATTCATCTCCTAGGTCAATACCAGATCCGGCCTAGCCACTCGAGCTCCAACACCACCACCCTGCTTTTGTTCTCACCGCACACGCGCTGCCACCCCAATCCCGACCGCCACCGCGCCGCCGCCCCCACGCCGCCGCCCGGTGCTTCCCCACCGCTGCGCTGCCCCCACGCTGCTGCCCGGCGCTCCCCCACCACTGCGCTGCCCCCGCGCTGCCGCCCGGCGCTCCCCCACCGCTACACCGCCGCCACAGCGCCTCCCGGCGGCACTCCCCCACCGCACCGCCGCCTCCGCGCCGTGCCGTCCCTGCTTGGGTCCCCCACCACGCCGCCGTCAAGTGCGCCTCCCCACCGCTCCGCCGCCCTCGCGCCGCCCCCATCCCGCGTGCCTCTACCTCCGGGCCTCCTCCCACCGCCCGCTGCAGAGGCACCTTGCGCACCATGGAGGGGTCAGGGGGCTAGGCAAGACGCGCCTATCTCTGCCCGGTGGAGCCGGCTTGCCACAGAGCCGCCGCCTCCTCTAGCTGCCTCACCCTCGAACACCGCTCTCGACAGTAGCGAACAAGGTTACAATCAAATTTTGCTTATATATACGTATTGGCTTAAATTCGTCGCTTGCTACATGTTACTTAATAATTTCGTGGGTTATTTAGGACTAATTTCGTGTGTCACTTTATGAACCGATGAAATTATTGAACAACTATTGTTTGTTAATTGTGCTTTGAACCACTGCTTAGGCCTTAATTATGCTTATAGTTGTAATCTAAGTTTTAATTTGGTTTGTCAGCTTTAATTAAGTAATTGTTCATATAACAAGTATGAATAAGGTTATAAGCATTTATGTTCTGCCAACTGTTTATATAATGAGTATGAATAAGGTTTATTTGTGTAGGCTTTATCCAATTGCCAACCTGCATGATTGTTGGCGTCTCTTAGCCTTAAAAGATTTTATTCCGCAAGTGCACGGAGACCGCTGTAGCTTTTCACCCAGAGTATTCCGAGTATCGTATTTTTATCTACAGGGAAGCGGCAGGCGAGAGAGTATAATTGAATAAACTCAGATCGAATGAACCGTACTTAAATAAATATACCAGCTAGTCACTAGACAGGGTTAAGTTTGGTAAACGGATAGGTGTATGGTGGAAAGAAGTAAATTAAACTACCTAAGATACATGTAGAAAGGTATAGTTCCAGGGAGGACAACGAGTGAGATAAAGTTCCCAAACTCTACTCTATTCGGCTGCAAAGACTATGTCGTGGTTAACTAAGAAACTCAAGTAGCAAGTCAGGGTCTTGGGTCGAGCGAAATTCTAGCGCCTCGAGGGGTCAGGGGGTAGATAGTAGACCACCGAAGGAGACCCGGCTAACGCCTACGGGCCTACCGAACGAACGGGCCTAGACTACACAGGCACACCACACGCTGTCGCCGAGTGGGGCTACCAAGCAAATCTGCGTGGATAGGCTGGCACGCTATAAACGTACTTAAGCAAAGCTTTGAGTAACAATAGATCGTCCTTGATCAGAGAAGAGGACCTAACCAGAGCCTAGCGTACAGGTTGGATTATAGCACCAGCAAGAATAACGGGATTTGACTAACTAGGATAACCACAAGTCTAAGCCTAACAAGTATGCAAAATAAAGGGTACACCACACTTGCAAGAGATAGAAGTAAAGTAAAATATAACTGAATTATATTGAAGATACGAGTACAAAAGATACAAGAGCTTTTACCGCAGACTCAGAAGAATCTCCGAGAACTCCGAGGCAAAGCTCGACTCACTCTAACTCCCAGGACTATCCTAACTACTAAGATGTGGACAATGACACTCTCTAAGGTAGAATATGGATCTCAACTTCTCTACACCTTTACAAATGAGCTCTACAGGCCTATTTATAGTCCCATATGAGAGGGGGGTATTTGTTGGAGGCTTAGGTCGGTGGGAGGCCGAGGTCGGTGGGAGGCCAACCTAGGGGGAGGTCAGCCGACCTACCCCGAGGTCGGGCGACCACCCGATCCACCGCCTTTGCACTCCAACGGCATGATCATGGGTCCCCATGGCGGTTGGCGGTTAGAACGGTTGTTGCACGTGTAAAATGCCTCCGAAGGTAGGTCGGCCGACCTTGTAGGAGGTCAGGCGACCACGTGTCAGCCTTGTATTGGCCACTTTGCTCTTCCCTCGGATTGTTGACGTTGTGGATCCGTGACTTGGTGCATTTTCGGCCTTTGGATACATTGGATGCTTGGTCTTGCGGTTGGATTTGAGTGCACTTGTGTTTTCTTGTGATGTGGATCGATGCAGTGGCACATGGCTGACTTGAGAGGTTGGGCGGCCTGGCCAGGGGTTGGCCGACCCTATCAGTGGGTCGGGCGGCCAGCCCCCTGGTCGGCTGACCTGGCTGGTCAGGCTTGGCCTGGCCTTGGTCGGCCGACCTGGCCACTTTGGCCAGTGTGCCTCAACTTTGATCCTTGGCATATTTTCAGCTGCTTTATGTGCATTAGTAGAAGGGTTAGTCCATATTTATTCACTTGCATAGCTCCATTTGGTTGGTAATTGATGGTAGATATCATGAGACTACTGAGAGCCAATGGACCGGCCTTATTGCTCTCCTGGTGTGATGAGTGATTGTCAACGAGCTCAAGCCCTCCGATGGACTAGAGGCCCTCCGATGGACTGGAGGTAGATGATGAAGACCTCGACGGACTGAGGCAAAAGCCCTCCAATGGACCGGAGGCAATGCTCGGCGTCGGTCGGCCATAGGAGCTCGGTACACGGAGGGGCGGTTCGGCAACGGTGGTGTAAGCCCTCCGATGGACCGTGAGGCGACTCCAATGGACTGGGGAAGCCGGGTGCCACCGTGATGCTCCAACCCGAGTGCATGGCGCGAAGGCGTGCGAGGAAGGCTTTGGCGGATTCGGCTCAAAACCGCCACCCAAGTTCAAATGACTTGGTGGGTTGGGCTCCGACTTGCCAAGATAGAAGATTGGGCCAAGACCCGGCCCAGGAAGCCCGCAAAATAAAGTATCTGATTTCAAAACCAGGGGATGTTTCCGGACTACTGGCTACGTGGCGCACATCCAAGCGAGGCGTGGAGAAGAAGAAGATCAAGCCATCATCGTAGTCGTCCGATTGTATCTTTTCGGTTTGGCCCCCTCCAGGCATTTTTAGAGTAGGGGTCTTAGTGTAATTGTTTCATTTAGGGCCTAGGGTATAAATAGACTTGAGAGGCTCCCTTGGAGCTTATCTTGGCAGCACAAACCCTTGGTTTTCCCTAACCCTAGCAGCCAAGGTCCAAAGAGAGAAAAGAGAGGAGATTAGCAGGAGATGAGTGCCTAGTTTACTCAAATCTTGTCATTAGTGTGAGGATGATGGGAGGTAGGCTCTAGGGAACTTGTGTAACCTGAATTTCATGATTAATCCAAGTTTCCTCATTGTGTAATCCATGTCTTGAGCAGCTCAATTTCTTCCTCCTTTCCCCCTCCCCGTTCTAGTTCGTTTTTGGCTCCAATCCTTGGATTTTGGTGTGCTTCGGTTGGTCCAAGGTTGGGATATTTCTTTTGCTGGTATTTTGCTTTGCTATGATATGGTAAATCTCACTAGCTAAGTGCTAGAATCATCAAACCACGAGCAAGGGCCGTTCTTGTCGGATTTCGAGTTTTCGGTGTCAACTCACCTACCTCACGAGATATGCAATTCCCGTGCAACCCTTGATCTTTTGAAGTGGATCTTTTGGGGTTTGCTAGGGAAGGTCCTTAGGATTGTCCATGCAAATTTTCGTGAAGTTTCGTTGAGATTTGACCCCATTTCGATCGATTTTTCGATGGGGTGTCGGGCTGTTTTTCTGTGCAGTTTTTCGGAGAATTGACAGGACAAATCAATTGTCCTTAGGTTTGTTCGAAGTAGGGACTTTGGACTATCCAGTCTATAGACCTCGGACTGTCCAGTCTGTTGTGTTTTTGTGCTGTTTCTTCCCCCTTCTTTGTGTTTGTCCGGTCAAGCCTTTTGGTGGAGAAAGGACTGTCCGGTCTAGCCTTTTTGGGGCTGTTTTTGCGTGTTTCTTGCTCCGCTTGCCTTGGGGTTTGTTTTTCTTAGTTTCTTTGGTTTTTGGAGTGTTGCTGTTTCCTTCAAACTTGTTTTCTGTCAACCACTGCATGCCCATACTCTTCACTCACTGATCTTAAGTGAGGCACGCTTCGGTGTGTTGAGTGGCTAGTGTGCGACACTTGCAAGCTTTGTAGCTTGTCTTGTTTTGTTTGTGCTTTGTTGTGTTCGCTTGTTTTGTTGCGTGCTTTAGTGTTTTTCCGTTTAGGGTTTCTCAATGTGTGCTAGGGTTGGTAGCTTGTCTATGCTACGCAACTCTGCACATTAGAAAGGTGTAGTTTTAGGTGTTGTGTGTGTTCGTCTAGGTGTAGTGTATTTGTTCATTTAGGTGTAGTTTGGTTGCTCGTCTTACGTCCGTTTTGTTGGGCGTTAATTCGAGTGCTTCCGCTTTCCACCTGATACGTATCTGTTCAGTGGACGGTATCGGGTGTGCGTGTGTTTTCGTGAGAGCGCACTTTGGGGGGTTTGATTTTGAGTTTTTCAAGTGCTCCTATTCACTCCCCTCTAGTTGCATGTCTCGGTCCTACAAGTGGTATCAGAGCCGGTTAGGTTTCACATACCTTAACCGGTGAAGAAACCGTACTGACTATGACTTACTCTGGGAAGATTCCTATCCTTGGCTCCGATGGCTATCCCTACTGGAAGGGTAGGATGGAGACGTTCCTTGTTAGCCAGAGTCAGGACATATGGGATGCTACTCAGAGTACGACTTTTGTGGTGCTTCCAGTCGCGGAGCATACTACGCAGGATATCGTGGCTCGGCATGAGGCGAATGCCAAGGCTGTTAACTTTCTCTTTTCTGGGCTTGGTCCCATGGATTATGAGAGAGTGAGTCACCTTAAGACTGCGCGTGAGATATGGTCACTACTTAGTGCACACCATGAGGGTACTGCAACGATTAAGGCTAGGCTTATGGAGACTTACCGGCGTGAATATGAAAAATTCGTCTAGAAGCCAGGAGAGTCTGTAGACGACTTGTTTGGTCGCTTTCAGTTGATCATTAACAAGTACACCGATCATCAGCAGCCTATCAAGTTGCTGTATGCTTTGGACAAAAAAATATGGGAGATCAAGGTGAACTCAATCATTGAGTCGGCAGGGTATGATACGATAGGAGTAGAGGCGCTCTATAGTAAGCTCAAGGCGATAGAAGTAGATTACAAGTTGAGGGATTCCCTTGCTTGTACAGGTTCTAAGAGTTTGGCCTTGGCTACCCTCTCTAGTGAGTCTGTTGCTAACCCCCTTATGCACAACTTCTCATTTTCTGCTTTGATGTCTGTGACAGAGGAGCAGTTGGCATCGCTTGGGGATGAGGAGCTATGTCTGGTGTCTAGTCACTTTCAGCGCGCCTATGACAACCGGATGAGCAAGAAGAGGGGCGAGAGGCTCAAGTGCTTCGAGTGCGGAGAGGTCGGCCACTTCATCGCCAAGTGCCCCAACAAGAACGACTACTACAAGAAGGGCAAGAGCTACTCCCGCGACTCCGACAAGTACCACTCCGGCAAGCTGAGCTTTGACAAGCACCGCTCCAGCAAGCACGGCTTCGGCAAGCATCCTTTCGGCAAGAAGAACTTCCGGAAGGCTTTCAAGAGCTACCAGAAGGACAACTGGAAGCGGGACAAAGCTTTCTTCGCCGAGATCGGGTTCTGCAGCAGCGAATCTTCTTCCTCTTCGTCCTCGTCAAGCTCAAGTGATGAGGAGATCACATACAGGAAGGACAAGAGGAACGATCAAGGAGGTCCAGCTGGCTTGTGCTTCGTCTCCACCAAGTCCAAGCACAAGAACAGGGACAAGAGGAGCTCAGTTTGCTCCATGGCACTTGAGGACAAGGAGAACAAGGATGACAGCAGCAACTCTTCTTCCGATGATGAGGTAACTCCTGAGCAAGCCGAAATCCTTGAGATGCTAGAGCAGAACAGCCGTGAGTTGAAAGCCCAGGATAAGATGCTGGAGAAGGCAGCTAAGAAGCTGCAGGAGTTGAAAGCCCAACTTGCTGAGGCTTTGGAGGAGAATGAGAGGTTGAGGAGTGTGAGACCCTAACTCAGTGAGCTTGAGTTCCCAACCTGCGAGTCTTTCATGATGGAGCTTGGTGACCAGAGGGATAGGTATACCAAGCGGGTAGAGGAGATAGATGGGCTTAGAGCTGAGCTAGGCAAACTCCAGTCCAAGCTGGATGAGCCTACTTTGAGTGAAGAGCTTGAGTGTGAGTCTTGCCCCTATTTAGCTAGAGAGCTAGCTGTGCTGAAGGATAAGTTTGAGGGGTAGCTCATGGAGCTTGAGGAGCTTAGGGATAGACCTATGCTTTTGGGTGCGTGTATGGTCTGTTCTACTTTGAGAGGTGAGTTAGAGCAGTTGAGAGCTGAGTTTGAGGTGCTTTCAGCACCTACTGACACATGTGATAACTGCCTAACCCTTAGGATGCAGCTGTGGATAGGGATGCCACCATTAGGAAGTTGGAGAAAGTTGCTCTTATTTTTCTCTCTCTAGTTTGTGATACCTGTGTTGCCCAAACTGTAGTTCTGGAGGATCTGAGAGAGGAAGTGTTGTCTTTGCAAAATGACAACAACAGGTTGAGAGAGGTGCTGAGTTGGGTATATGCTAGGCAACCCCAACTAGAGATGATCATAGAGAGCACCAAGAGAGCCGAGGGTGAGACGAGTGGTGTTGGGTTTGGAGAGTGCAACACTTTGGGTGAGAAGAGTGCCCCAATTAAGATCAAGACTGCACCTACCTAGCCAGTGAGACTGTTGATAGGGTTTACCATGAGCCACCCAAGGCTGCCCCAAAGAAGCAGTACTGGACACCTAAGCCTTCTAAGGCTAAGCTGGACAAGATCATAGAGGAAGAGCTTAAGTCCAAGGGCAAGAAGCCAATCCAGCAGCCTGAGCCACCCAAGGCCACACCACCTAAGCCCAAGTCCCAGCCTAACCCAGTTCCTAGGAGGCCTGTCTATCACTGTGACTTTTGCCAGCGGAATGGCCACCTAGAGGAGTTTTGCTTCAGGAGGAAGCGGGTCGAGAGGCAGGAGAGAGCTTGGGGGAACCAGGATCAGTTCTACCAGGGTGGTAGGCAAGATCCTCCCCACTGCGGTGAGAGGAGGAGAGACCGCTTTGCTAGTGGTGAGAGAGGAGGCGGCTTTCAGGCCCGTGCTCCTGGTGGTGAGAGACGCTATGTCAGTCGAGCTCCTAGTCGTTTTCAGCGCGGCTATGGACCTCGTGACCGAGGGTTTGTGAGAGAGCTTGAGAGGCCACGCTTTGAGAGTCGTGATAACTCTAGTCGTGGTGGTTTCTTGGACTATGCTTACCCCACTTTTGAGCAGATGGCTCGGCACTGTTACAATAGTTTTGGTACTAACCCCAGTGCCGGACCGTTTGCTCACCATCGCTTTACTTGACTTTGCAGGATCGAGGCATGGAGAACGTGTGGATCATGGACTCCGGTTGCTCTAGGCACATGACAGGGCACCGCAAGTGGTTCTCAAGACTCACCCCCGTGAGCACCAAGGAGTACATCACATTCGGGGACAATGGTGTGATGCTCCAGCATCTCAAATACCCAAATTAAGTAAATTGTACACTATCATGCATCATAAGCATCATGGCATAATCATGGATGGTGGGGTTTGGTCATAAGGTGGGTTTTTGTTTCTTTTTTTCAGTAAGCATGGACAATGCCAGGCTTGTAGTTTGAATTCTGTTGGGTTGTGGGGGAAACTCATATTACCAAAGTTGGAGATAAGGATCTAATGAAACACTTTGTCAATTTGAGTTTGGGCAAAAGATAAATTCAAATTGGTGTTTTGAACCTTTTTCTGTCAGCCCAAACAACCAACCCAAACCAGGCTGGTTTTGAAAACCCAAGTTTGAGCAAACCTACAGCCACTTTCATGAAATACTCCCATTGAACCAAATGTAGACCATAAAATTCTACACAACTTTCCCAAAAGGCACATAAGGTGCAAATGGCTGGAAAAGGGATTTTTAGAATTTCTAAGAGGAAGCATCCTGCTGGTCAAACCTGAGGCTGCAACTTAAATTCAAATTTAGGCCAATTTTGACCATAGAACTGGGGGTCAAAGTTTATAACAAAGTTGTAGCTTACAAAATTTTGAACACTTCTTGTAATTTGAGTTTCATCTAAATCGGCCTCTAAAATGCTCAAAAACGCAAATAGAAAAGAGGTGTCTCAGCAGTCAAAGGGGGTTTTTCCTTTTTTTTTCGGGTTTTTTCTCTTTCCCTCTCTATGACAGGTGGGCCCCGCTTGTCGGGTTCCCGCCCGCGGCGCCCAAAATTGGGCCGGCCCGCGCCGTTCGGTCTCGCCCCGTAGGCCCGGTCCAATACGCCCGCCTCTCCGTTCCGCATCCCGGCCCCACCCGTCAGCGACTCGCGGTTCATGGACCCGGTCCGCGCCGCGCGGCGCATCGTCCTCCCCGGTACGACGGCGGCCACGCGGCCGACGGTCACCGCCGCGCCGTCCGGCCTCCGCCCGCGCCCCTCCGCCCTGCCCGCGCTGCCCGGCGCCGGGCCTCTAAAAGGGGAGAACTCCGCGCCCCGAAACCCTACCTCCCGCTCCTTCTCCGCGCCGCCCCGCCCGTTTCTCCGCCCGCCGCCATCGCCGGCCACGAGCTCGGGGCCGAGCCCGCGCCGCCGCCTCCCGACCTCCCCGAGCCCTACCGACCGCACCACCGCGACCGCCGCTCCACGCCGCCCCTCCCCCGCTAGCTCTCGTCGTCGGACTCCTCTCCCCCGAGGAGATCGAGCCCGGCTCGACGTCGTGCCCGCGCCACCGACGCCGCCGTTCACGCTCGGTGCGCCGCCGTTCCCCGTCGCTCCACGCCTCCTCCGCCGACGACGATACCCCCAAGGTGAAGCCCTAGCTCCCGCGCACCTCTGCCACCCCACGTCGCGGCTCCGGCGAGCCCCAGCTCGCCGGCGCGCGCGCGCCGCGCCGCGCGGCCTCGGCCGTCGCGAGGAAGAAGAAGGGGGGGCCGGGAAAATTTAGATCCGGCCCCTCGGTTTCTTCGATTTTACACCCCGGTCCTCCCGCGCGGGGGCTGAGTCTTGCAGATCTTGCAAGCTAGCCCCTGGAAGCTATGGTTAATTACGCAGAGGTCCTCGGATCTGAGTTTTTCTTTTTCTATTTTCCTTTTTCTCGGTTTAAACTTTGAAAAATCATATAAAATCGAATAAAAATCCTAAAAAGGAAAATCTTGTTGTTCTGGAACCACAGTAAAATGATCTATGCAATGGATATGATGTGGATCTGTGCATGTCAACTTTTGTTCACAATTTTTGCACATGCATGTTCTATGTTGTAAATAGGAAAAAGAATATCTAATGAACTCTAATGAACCCAAGGCTTTGACAGTGGCTATAACAGGGTAGTTAGGTCCTGAGTATTATGTTTAGCACCCTAGCTTTTGTCAAGTTATATGTGTTTTGCTTTTTACCATTTAAATGTGACTTGGAAAATGTTGCTACATAAAAAGTGCATGAAATGAGTCATGTATATTTTTCCTAAGTTCTGTATAGCATAGTTAGCTCCCTGGTGAAATCTGAAAGTGTGCATATAAGGTTTAGTCCTTGTTTTGAAAATGACAAAAGTTGCTAGCTAGGGAAAGAAAATGGAAGTAAAGGGGTTCTTTTTATAGTAGGGGTAAATGCATGATATGTTGGGTGAAAAGAAGTTAGCCATTGTCACGTTTTGTGACATTCGCATTGTCTCCGTGCAATCTGTACGCTCATTTCATACACTTGGCATGCATATAGACCCCGTACCCGAGGAACAGGAGATTCCGGTGATCGAGGAGCCAGAAGACCCGGAACCCGAGCTGCAGCAAGAAGAGCACCCGCAGGCCGCACCTGACTTCGCCCCCGAGGAAGCTAACCCTAGCGAGGAAGGTAGGCAGGCCCTACATTCTCCTAGCAGAATTATAATTTATGATTACGCATATGCATTAGGTTTTGTTTGGAACCCGATTGCATTAGAACCACTGGCCGTCCTGGCCCTAGCACCTATGTTAGGTCCGTAGGACGAGTTGCATAGAAATGATAGGGCCGAGTAGACACGAGTGAATGGTCACTCGTCACGTAGGTTGACCTTGAAAAGAAAATGATACACTGGAAACTGCCTTGATGGCTTCACGGTTGATGATTAAAAGGAGACCGGGCGGAGATTAAGCTTTACTTTTCGAGGTGTGTGTTGTTGCGGTGTAATGGCTCCGCCCGAGTCGTTTAAGGCCCGTCCGCTGTTCGCCTGCTGGTTGGCATACCATTGCTAAAGTGCTTACCCGGTTAATGGGGCCGGTGAAACCTTACTTGTGCCATCCGGAGAACAGAAACACGTTCCTACCCACTGGTTGAGAGGAAGGTGGCCCGGGGGAGCTTGGTGCTCATGACGGGGAGACCGAGATGTCGGCAGGCTCGTCATGGGGGCACAACCCGGGAGTCAGGTGGGAGTGAATCGAACTTGGGATGGGACAGGTGGAGGAGGGGGACTGTATGTGGGAAAGCCGTCGTGCGAGTAAGCATATGGGCCCCTGGCATTTTTAGTTATTCCCGGGAATTAAAAATCGATTCGAATCGCTGATGCTCACCAGGTGTGAGAATGCCAAGTACCGCACACGGGCAACGTAGTAATAACCTTAATATTCTGCAATATGGTTCATGGTTTCAGAGATCAAGTGGTTGATTTTTATTTGAGACTCAGATATTTCATAATGATGACTTGCAAAGGTTTATCTCTTTCTTTCACAAGGGTAGTGGCTGTTAAATCCCCCTATCCGTAAATAAACTTTTGAGCTAAGAATCAAAGGCTAAGGATTCAATGATAGTAAGCAAGCTTTGCGTCAGCCGTAAGCCTTGCCATTAAGTCCTCTGAGTAATTAGTACTCAGGGTTTGCCCCCCCCAACATTTGGATTTCAGGTATGGAGTTCCTTTTCTGCGCATGTGTTGGCGGTGGAGCCTGTTATCATCAGGAGTGACAGGAGTCATGCCATGGCAATGGGGCGGCATCAGTGGGCATGATGTCACCCCCTACTGCAAGTCTTTTGTTTATCACGAACTGTGATCTTAAATTTCCGCTGCGAGAGACTATTTCGAACTCTATTTTATTATGGACCTACGTTGAACTTATTTTATTCAGCACCTGGTTTGTAAACTAAAGTCTTATTGCTATCTCTTCAAATGCCTGCGATGATGTAACTGTTGTGGCTCCATCGTGAGTCGAATGTGTGTGATGTCGGTTCCTCTGGGATTTGGTGCAAATCGAGAGCCGAAGGCCTCTCGACGGACGACCGGGTTTAGTACGGTCTAAGTACATTGTAAGCTAATGGTGGCAGGTGTACTTAGCCCGTATTAAATCGGCGGTTCCGCCACAGCTGGTATCAGAGCCGATCATACACAGACAACAGTTATATCATCAAGTTTAGTTTACAAAACTATTTTTGAAAGCCCTTTTCAAGTAATTCGAAAATGAGAGTATACGATATGCCCATATTAAGGATGTTAGTGTTATCCAGGTGACATCACTAACATTTGACCTAGATAGAACTCATATGCATATTCGGTGCTTTGAGAAACAACTTTTCGGCCATTAGCCCTCCCCAGTACTGGTGGAAGCTATTGGAAGTGTTGCGATTAGTTGTGAACTCTGCATTCATGCTGGTAGGATAGAAATTTTTAAGGGGGGTGGTCACCTTTGCGGTGTTTGTGACCACTCTTCTGTTGTGACGCAGCAAGAATTCAATTTGCTTGCGTGGGTGCCAGCCCGGTCTAGCAGAGGACCGTACAGATGCGTTGTCCACGCGGCGCAAATTGCGTGGATGCCACTTCTAGGTTTAGAGTGGTAATGTTGAAAGCATGCATTTTTCTGCAGGTACACTGACTACGTGCGATATTAAGAACGATAGTGAGCGTCTAGTTGCATTAGAGAGAGCCGTGCATATATGTCACCGAATTATCGCTACTAATACTAAATAGGTGTGCAATGTGAGATCGATCAGGACGAATCATGCATCATGTTTTTCTTTTCTGTCAAATGGGGTTGCTGCTAAAAATATGAGTATTGCATGAACTCGAAATTTTAAGACACCACTCTACACGTTCCCTCCGATCCGTCTTGATCATGATTTTTTAAAAATCCACTCCCTTATAAAACTAAGACATCTCCTTTTTATGCAAAACAGATGGTGAGGACGAAGCAGACCGCGCGCAAGGCCACCGGAGGGCGCCCTTTGCCCCCTATGACCCACACCCCGCCGGTTGCCGAGGGTGGATGGGTCCATGAGCGTTGCCGGGAGGACTGTCCCATGTCCCTGATCCTGTGCAGGGCCATGCGTGAGTTGGGACGTCGCCCCTGCCCGTTCATCTCCACGCAGCTGATCCACGAGCCGGGAGTCTGTGAGGCCAAGGTGGTCCTCACCACGGCAAACGGTAGTTTCCGCACGATCGTTTCCCGCGGAGTCAGTGGGGAGGACGCTCGCAAGGGTGCTCTCATGACAGCCCTTGCAGTACTGAGCTCTGAGGAGGAGGCGGGTGACACGGTGCTGCGTTTCCTCCCTACCCTCGGACAGGACGACGACCCGTGGCAGGACCGTCGCGACGACCTTCGGGCACGAGGTGCCTCGCGCCCCCAGGTCGCGTGCGTGGACTACGCCCGCGAGGTGTACGGGCTGTACATTCAGGAGAAGGACCGCAGCCAGTTCTTCGCCGCCAGGCACAGGGACGCTCAGGCTCGCCGTGAGGAGTTGGAGGCGCAGGTGTCGGTGCTCCAGCAGCGCCTCGCGCAGTACGAGGGATCCCAGGACGGGGAGTCCTCCGAGCCTCAGGAGATGGAGCAGGACGAGGACGCCGCGACTACCGGTCACTCTGAGGCTTAGAGGATGTCTTAGTGGAGTAGTAGTACGTGGCGCGTACCCAGCACGTTGATAGCGATATTTTGTTTCACCACGCTCCGTGCTTACTTATGGTTGTACCTATACATTTGTGAGGTGAGAGCTCATACGGGTACCCCATTTATGTAATATTGGACGCCACTTGATGTGTGACTCGATGGTTGGTCGATGTAACCACCATCCTATGCTGTAATGGCTAGACCTTGAGCCTTAGTTTGGATCGTTTTAATTAAATCCAGAATTTGGTTTTCTGCACTACCTGTTTGCATTGCACACAAGATATGTGCATGTCATGATTTCTGAGCCTATACCTTCTATGCACGAGAATCTCATGTGAACCACGTTGGCATCCTCCTTGCAGATGGTGAACACTCGCAATGGGCAACACTCGGGTTCGGAGCAGCAAGCGAACGGCGCCCCACCTCCGTCGGAGTTGGCCACCCTGATCGTGCAACAGGGTGAGCTGATCCGACTGCTAGCGGAAGAGCGCCAGGGCCGCGGAAATGGGCAGCGGGAGCCTAGAAATCGTGGTATCTCATACCGGGACTTCGAGGATTTGCGCCCTCCCATCTTCAGCAAGTGCCCCGAACCGCTGGATGCTGATGACTGGCTCCGCACCATCCGATCCAAGTTCACGCTCCTCCCGGAGTTGACCGAGCAGCAGAAGGCAAGGTTCGCCGGACAGTTGCTCCAGGGACCAGCGGGTGCATGGCATGCCACGTTCCTGGAGATGCAACGGGCTGGGCATGAGCCCACCTGGGAGGAGTTCTCTGAGGCTTTCAGGGCCCACTATATCCCGGATAGCCTGGTGGAACAAAAGAAGCGAGAATTTCGAGAGCTCAAGCAAGGGAACAAGACGGTGATGCAGTACGTACAGGCGTTCATTCACCTGTCACAGTATGCACCGGAGGATGTGCGAGATGACCCCTCTCGTGCCGCTAGGCTGTTAAGCGGCTTCGACCCCACTCTCCAGACACACTTGGGGCGTCGCTACCAGAGTTTCACCGACTTGGTGGACACCGCGCTGGATATGGAGAATCGCCTGCGGGTCGCAAATGAAGACCAGAGGCGCAAGCGTCAGGCTAACACTTCTGCTGCTGGATCCTCCCAGAAGCAGAAAGCGGCATACAGACCTCCACAGCAGCACTACCAGCAGTCACGCTTCGTGGTCAGGCCAAGTCAGCCGGGATGGGTCCATAGGGCGCCACAGCAGCAGCACCGCCTTACCCCGGGCACACAAGCTCAACTCCCTGCACCCCGTGTCCCCGCTATTCCAGGACCCGGAAATCCCTGCTTCAACTGTGGCAAGACAGGACACTTCAGCAGAGACTGCAGGGCACCCCGTAGGATCCAAGGCCCGAATCCTGCGGGCGGCAGTCAGCAAGGCAAGCAGAAGGGGCCCGCACAGAAGACTGGCCGGGTGCACTACATCCACCTGGAGCAGATCCCCGCCGGTGTGCCGGTGCTCGCTGGTACGTTTACGATCAACGGTCACCCGACCGTCGTGTTATTTGATTCGGGGGCTACGCATACCTTCATTAGCAAAGCATATGCACAGAAGCATGACATAAAAATGCACAAGCTAAGGGAAAACTACCACATCACTGCCCCAGGGTCTCCTATCGATACCAGTCTAGGGGTCAGGCACTTACGGCTGGAAATAGGAGCCGAGACGTTTATCATCAACCCCGTGGTGCTGCCACACCAGGGGATTGATATTATTTTGGGAATGAACTGGATGACGGAAAACAATGCCGTCCTGGATATTGGCAGTAGGACAATACAGTTAAGGTCTAGGGTCAGTGGCAAGGTCATACGTGTGCATATGCCAGACATGAAACACATGGTGGCCACAGTAAATGCAGCCGAGGTTGATGAAATTAGAAAGATCCCAGTAGTGTGTGACTTTCCGGACGTGTTTCCGGAGGAGCTTCCGGGTCTACCCCCGGACAGGGATGTGGAATTCCGCATAGATCTTGTCCCGGGCACAGCTCCTGTCTCTAAGAGGCCATACAGAATGGCACCAGATGAATTGAAAGAGTTAAAAATACAACTCCAAGAGCAGTTAGACAAGGGTTTCATCCGACCTAGTTCGTCGCCTTGGGGTTGTCCAGCCCTCTTCGTAGAGAAGAAAGATCAGGGAGGTAAAAGGCTCTGTGTGGACTACAGGCCGCTAAATGCAGTCACAGTCAAGAATAAATATCCAATTCCACACATTGACATCCTATTCGATCAGTTAGCTGGGGCCAAAGTCTTCTCAAAAATTGACTTAAGGTCGGGCTATTACCAGATAAAAATCAGAGAAGAAGACATACCAAAAACTGCTTTCTCGACCAGATATGGCTTGTATGAATATCTGGTCATGTCCTTTGGGTTAACCAACGCACCAGCCTTCTTCATGTACATGATGAACTCGGTGTTCATGAACGAGCTCGACAAGTTCGTCGTGGTATTCATTGATGATATATTAGTCTACTCCAAAAATGACAAAGAACATGAAGAACATTTGAGGACAGTACTTACCCGGCTAAGAGAACATAAGCTCTATGCCAAGTTCAGCAAGTGTGCGTTCTGGCTTAAGGAAGTAGGTTTTCTGGGGCATGTCTTATCAGAGAAGGGGGTAGCAGTTGATCCTAGCAAAGTGAAAGATGTCCTGAATTGGAAGCAGCCTGAAACCGTAACCGAGATCAGGAGTTTCCTTGGTTTAGCGGGCTACTACCGCCGCTTCATCAAGGACTTCTCCAAAATTGCTAAGCCAATGACCTCCCTAACAAAGAAAAATGCAAGTTTCACATGGGGTCCGAAGTGCGAGGAGGGGTTCCAAGAATTGAAGAAACTGTTAACAACTGCACCAGTACTAGCCCAACCGGACGTCACCAAGCCTTTCGATGTGTATTGTGACGCCTCCGGTCAGGGCCTCGGTTGTGTCCTAATGCAAGAAGGGAGAGTAATTGCGTACGCCTCCCGCCAACTAAGAAAACATGAAGCCAACTACCCGACTCACGATCTGGAACTTGCAGCAGTCGTGCACGCCCTGAAGATATGGAGACACTATCTGCTGGGCAATACCTGTCATATCTACACTGACCACAAGAGCCTCAAGTACATCTTCACACAGCCCGAGTTAAACATGAGGCAAAGACGGTGGTTAGAGTTGATAAAAGATTATGACCTAGAGATTCATTACCACCCGGGGAAAGCGAATGTAGTGGCGGACGCACTAAGCCGTCGGGCTCATTGCAATGTGATTGAAGCTCGGCCCACGGCAAGAGTGATTTGTTGGGAGATGGATGAGATTGAGATGCCTGTTGAGTTCTTAATCGAACTGTATAACATCAGCATTGAGCCGACACTAAGAGATCTGATCGTTGAAGCACAAAAACATGACCCGGGCATGGCTCACATACGTGAGGGTATTGCTGAGGCGAAGAGGGATTGCTTCACCTTAGATAACCAAGGGGTCCTATGGTTCAAAAACCGCTTAGTAGTCCCTAAAGATATGGAGTTGAGGAAGAAAATATTAGAAGAAGCTCACAATTCCATACTGGCCATGCATCCAGGTAGCAATAAAATGTACCAGGACTTAAAACAAAGGTTTTGGTGGACCCGCATGAAGCGGGAAATCGCCAAATATGTGTCAGAATGTCACGTGTGCAAGAGAGTAAAAGCAGATCACCTAAAGCCAGGCGGTATGCTTCAACCCTTGAACATCCCGGCTTGGAAGTGGGAAGATATACACATGGATTTCGTGGTGGGTTTGCCTCGCACTCAGAAGGGTTATGATTCTATATGGGTGATTATCGACCGGTTCACGAAATCGGCCCATTTTCTCCCTGTAAAGACAGTCTACCGTGCCAACACGTATGCCGAGTTGTATATAGCAAAGATTGTCTCCTTACATGGTGTCCCTCGGACCATCACCTCAGATCGGGGCTCAGTTTTTGTGTCTCGCTTCTGGGAACAACTACATAATGCCTTAGGAACAAAATTGATCCATAGTTCGGCATACCACCCCCAAACCAGTGGACAAGTGGAAAGAGTAAATCAGATCGTAGAAGACATGCTGAGGGCGTGTGCCTTAACTTATTCCACCAAGTGGGACGAGTGTTTGCCCCTGGCAGAGTTTGCATATAACAACAGCTACCAAAAGAGCTTGGAGATGGCTCCTTTCGAGGCTCTGTATGGGAGGAGGTGCAGAACACCTCTGAACTGGTCAGAACCTGGAGAGCGAGTCACCTTCGGGCCCGATTTGGTAACACAAGCCGAAGAGCAAGTGAGGTTTATACAGGAGAACCTAAAAAGGGCACAGTCAAGGCAAAAAAGTTACTCAGATAGAAGGAGGAGACCGTTAGTGTTTAAAGAGGGTGATCACGTGTATCTTCGGGTATCGCCGATGAAAGGTGTGCACCGGTTTGGGGTAAAAGGAAAGCTAGCACCACGGTACGTTGGGCCATTCAAGATTTCCGAGAAATGTGGACCCGTGGCTTACCGGTTAGAGCTACCACCACGCCTCGCGGCAGTCCATGATATTTTTCACGTGTCACAACTTAAGAGGTGCCTGCGAGTGCCAGAGGAAGAGATCGACACATCCCAAGTTCAGATTGAACCGGACCTCACTTATGAGGCCAGACCGGTGAAAGTCCTGGACCGAAAGCAACGATCGACTCGACGTAGCACGGTCACCATGTATAAGGTGCAATGGAGTGAGCACACCGAAGAGGAGGCCACGTGGGAGACAGAGGAGTACCTGCGAACCAAGTATCCGGGTTTCCTTCCGTCCGCCTCGAACGAGTATGTTTCGACTTGCTTAAAACCTTTAAATACCCGTCGCACTGCACTTTCTCATCTCTATAAACTCTCCACCACAACACATCAAAATCTCGGGACGAGATTTCCTTAAGGGGGGTGGGTTGTGATGCTCCAGCATCTCAAATACCCAAATTAAGTAAATTGTACACTATCATGCATCATAAGCATCATGGCATAATCATGGATGGTGGGGTTTGGTCATAAGGTGGGTTTTTGTTTCTTTTTTTCAGTAAGCATGGACAATGCCAGGCTTGTAGTTTGAATTCTGTTGGGTTGTGGGGGAAACTCATATTACCAAAGTTGGAGATAAGGATCTAATGAAACACTTTGTCAATTTGAGTTTGGGCAAAAGATAAATTCAAATTGGTGTTTTGAACCTTTTTCTGTCAGCCCAAACAACCAACCCAAACCAGGCTGGTTTTGAAAACCCAAGTTTGAGCAAACCTACAGCCACTTTCATGAAATACTCCCATTGAACCAAATGTAGACCATAAAATTCTACACAACTTTCCCAAAAGGCACATAAGGTGCAAATGGCTGGAAAAGGGATTTTTAGAATTTCTAAGAGGAAGCATCCTGCTGGTCAAACCTGAGGCTGCAACTTAAATTCAAATTTAGGCCAATTTTGACCATAGAACTGGGGGTCAAAGTTTATAACAAAGTTGTAGCTTACAAAATTTTGAACACTTCTTGTAATTTGAGTTTCATCTAAATCGGCCTCTAAAATGCTCAAAAACGCAAATAGAAAAGAGGTGTCTCAGCAGTCAAAGGGGGTTTTTCCTTTTTTTTTCGGGTTTTTTCTCTTTCCCTCTCTATGACAGGTGGGCCCCGCTTGTCGGGTTCCCGCCCGCGGCGCCCAAAATTGGGCCGGCCCGCGCCGTTCGGTCTCGCCCCGTAGGCCCGGTCCAATACGCCCGCCTCTCCGTTCCGCATCCCGGCCCCACCCGTCAGCGACTCGCGGTTCATGGACCCGGTCCGCGCCGCGCGGCGCATCGTCCTCCCCGGTACGACGGCGGCCACGCGGCCGACGGTCACCGCCGCGCCGTCCGGCCTCCGCCCGCGCCCCTCCGCCCTGCCCGCGCTGCCCGGCGCCGGGCCTCTAAAAGGGGAGAACTCCGCGCCCCGAAACCCTACCTCCCGCTCCTTCTCCGCGCCGCCCCGCCCGTTTCTCCGCCCGCCGCCATCGCCGGCCACGAGCTCGGGGCCGAGCCCGCGCCGCCGCCTCCCGACCTCCCCGAGCCCTACCGACCGCACCACCGCGACCGCCGCTCCACGCCGCCCCTCCCCCGCTAGCTCTCGTCGTCGGACTCCTCTCCCCCGAGGAGATCGAGCCCGGCTCGACGTCGCGCCCGCGCCACCGACGCCGCCGTTCACGCTCGGTGCGCCGCCGTTCCCCGTCGCTCCACGCCTCCTCCGCCGACGACGATACCCCCAAGGTGAAGCCCTAGCTCCCGCGCACCTCTGCCACCCCACGTCGCGGCTCCGGCGAGCCCCAGCTCGCCGGCGCGCGCGCGCCGCGCCGCGCGGCCTCGGCCGTCGCGAGGAAGAAGAAGGGGGGGCCGGGAAAATTTAGATCCGGCCCCTCGGTTTCTTCGATTTTACACCCCGGTCCTCCCGCGCGGGGGCTGAGTCTTGCAGATCTTGCAAGCTAGCCCCTGGAAGCTATGGTTAATTACGCAGAGGTCCTCGGATCTGAGTTTTTCTTTTTCTATTTTCCTTTTTCTCGGTTTAAACTTTGAAAAATCATATAAAATCGAATAAAAATCCTAAAAAGGAAAATCTTGTTGTTCTGGAACCACAGTAAAATGATCTATGCAATGGATATGATGTGGATCTGTGCATGTCAACTTTTGTTCACAATTTTTGCACATGCATGTTCTATGTTGTAAATAGGAAAAAGAATATCTAATGAACTCTAATGAACCCAAGGCTTTGACAGTGGCTATAACAGGGTAGTTAGGTCCTGAGTATTATGTTTAGCACCCTAGCTTTTGTCAAGTTATATGTGTTTTGCTTTTTACCATTTAAATGTGACTTGGAAAATGTTGCTACATAAAAAGTGCATGAAATGAGTCATGTATATTTTTCCTAAGTTCTGTATAGCATAGTTAGCTCCCTGGTGAAATCTGAAAGTGTGCATATAAGGTTTAGTCCTTGTTTTGAAAATGACAAAAGTTGCTAGCTAGGGAAAGAAAATGGAAGTAAAGGGGTTCTTTTTATAGTAGGGGTAAATGCATGATATGTTGGGTGAAAAGAAGTTAGCCATTGTCACGTTTTGTGACATTCGCATTGTCTCCGTGCAATCTGTACGCTCATTTCATACACTTGGCATGCATATAGACCCCGTACCCGAGGAACAGGAGATTCCGGTGATCGAGGAGCCAGAAGACCCGGAACCCGAGCTGCAGCAAGAAGAGCACCCGCAGGCCGCACCTGACTTCGCCCCCGAGGAAGCTAACCCTAGCGAGGAAGGTAGGCAGGCCCTACATTCTCCTAGCAGAATTATAATTTATGATTACGCATATGCATTAGGTTTTGTTTGGAACCCGATTGCATTAGAACCACTGGCCGTCCTGGCCCTAGCACCTATGTTAGGTCCGTAGGACGAGTTGCATAGAAATGATAGGGCCGAGTAGACACGAGTGAATGGTCACTCGTCACGTAGGTTGACCTTGAAAAGAAAATGATACACTGGAAACTGCCTTGATGGCTTCACGGTTGATGATTAAAAGGAGACCGGGCGGAGATTAAGCTTTACTTTTCGAGGTGTGTGTTGTTGCGGTGTAATGGCTCCGCCCGAGTCGTTTAAGGCCCGTCCGCTGTTCGCCTGCTGGTTGGCATACCATTGCTAAAGTGCTTACCCGGTTAATGGGGCCGGTGAAACCTTACTTGTGCCATCCGGAGAACAGAAACACGTTCCTACCCACTGGTTGAGAGGAAGGTGGCCCGGGGGAGCTTGGTGCTCATGACGGGGAGACCGAGATGTCGGCAGGCTCGTCATGGGGGCACAACCCGGGAGTCAGGTGGGAGTGAATCGAACTTGGGATGGGACAGGTGGAGGAGGGGGACTGTATGTGGGAAAGCCGTCGTGCGAGTAAGCATATGGGCCCCTGGCATTTTTAGTTATTCCCGGGAATTAAAAATCGATTCGAATCGCTGATGCTCACCAGGTGTGAGAATGCCAAGTACCGCACACGGGCAACGTAGTAATAACCTTAATATTCTGCAATATGGTTCATGGTTTCAGAGATCAAGTGGTTGATTTTTATTTGAGACTCAGATATTTCATAATGATGACTTGCAAAGGTTTATCTCTTTCTTTCACAAGGGTAGTGGCTGTTAAATCCCCCTATCCGTAAATAAACTTTTGAGCTAAGAATCAAAGGCTAAGGATTCAATGATAGTAAGCAAGCTTTGCGTCAGCCGTAAGCCTTGCCATTAAGTCCTCTGAGTAATTAGTACTCAGGGTTTGCCCCCCCAACATTTGGATTTCAGGTATGGAGTTCCTTTTCTGCGCATGTGTTGGCGGTGGAGCCTGTTATCATCAGGAGTGACAGGAGTCATGCCATGGCAATGGGGCGGCATCAGTGGGCATGATGTCACCCCCTACTGCAAGTCTTTTGTTTATCACGAACTGTGATCTTAAATTTCCGCTGCGAGAGACTATTTCGAACTCTATTTTATTATGGACCTACGTTGAACTTATTTTATTCAGCACCTGGTTTGTAAACTAAAGTCTTATTGCTATCTCTTCAAATGCCTGCGATGATGTAACTGTTGTGGCTCCATCGTGAGTCGAATGTGTGTGATGTCGGTTCCTCTGGGATTTGGTGCAAATCGAGAGCCGAAGGCCTCTCGACGGACGACCGGGTTTAGTACGGTCTAAGTACATTGTAAGCTAATGGTGGCAGGTGTACTTAGCCCGTATTAAATCGGCGGTTCCGCCACAAATGGTCAAGGTAAAGTGTTGGGTATTGGTTCTGTTTCGCTCTCTGCTAAGCTTTCCTTGAGAGAAGTTGCTTTTGTTCGGAATCTGGGGTTCAGTTTGGTCTCTGTTTCGCAACTTCTCGATGAAGGTTTTGAGGTTCGTTTTAAGAAGGGTGCGTGCCGCGTTCTTGATGCTGAGGAGACCCTTGTTTGCTCTTTGCTGCCTTTTGGTCTGGTGTTTAGGATCGACCTCACATCTGTTTCTGGCCTTGCGCGTTGTTTGGTTGCTAGTCCTTCTGCTGATATATGGAAGTGGCATAGGAGACTTGGTCACTTGAGCTTTGATCTGCTAGTCAGGTTGAGTTCAATGGGCCTAATCCGAGGATTGCCCAAATTGAAAGCTGAGAAGGACTTAGTGTGCCACCCCTGTCGTCATGGCAAGATGGTTGCTGCTTCTCACACTCCTGTGTCTTAGGTTATGACCTCCTATCCGGGTAAGATACTCCATATGGATACAGTAGGTCCTGCTCGGGTAGCGTCGGTCAGTGGGAAGTGCTACGTGCTTGTCATTGTGGATGACTTTTCGCGGTTCTCGTGGGTATTTTTCATGGAGTTTAAAGATGAGGCATTTGGTTTTGTTCGGGATCTGATACTGAGGTTGAGAAACGAGAGTCATAAGGCCATGAGGGCTATCCGCAGTGACAATGGCGGAGAATTCAGAAACTCTCGTTTCGAAAACTTCTGTCGTGACCTAGGTCTTGAGCACCAGTTTTCTTCTCCATATACCCCACCGCAGAATGGTATTGTGGAACGCAAGAACCGCACACTTGTTGAGATGGCACGGACGATGCTTGATGAGCACAGGACTCCGAGGTGTTTTTGGGCTGAGGCAGTGAATACGGCCTATTACATTGCAAACCGGATCTTCTTGCGAGCTTTCCTGGGAAGACCTCATATGAACTTCAGTTTGGTAGGCAGCCCAGCGTCAAGCATTTGCGAGCATTTGGCTGCAGGTGCTTTGTGCTCAAGAAGGCGGGGCATTTGGACAAGTTTGAGTCTCGTTGTTTGGATGGGATTTTTCTGGGGTATGCTTCTAGTTCTAGGGCTTTTCGTGTGTGGATTTTGGAGGCCAAGCAAGTTGTTGAGACTTGTGAGGTTTCTTTTGATGAAACTATGCTTTGCACAACCTCTGCCTTTGAGCTTTCAGGTGATGATGAAGAAGGCACCCCCATCTTTGAGGATGAGGAAGGTGCGGTTGATGTTGGTGATGCAGGAGCCACTGCACCGGCTGCAGCACCTGCCCCCTCTGCTATGAGCTCTGATGATGAAGAAGGACCCTTGCCCACGGCTTCCTCGTCACTCCCCAAACAGCAAGCTCAAGCAGAGGCTGGTCCCGTGGGGTCACCCTCCACACAGGATGATTGGAGACATTCATCAGCGTGTTACACGCCCTATGGTTACTTCTCTAGCCTTTTTCTCCCACTCCGCATATGTTGCTACTTTTGAGCCCCAGGATGTGTCACATGCTTATCTGATCCTAACTGGGTGAACGCCATGCATGAGAAGTTAGAGAATTTTGAGAGAAACCATGTCTGGGATTTAGTGGAGCCTCCACCAAACTGTCGCCCTATAGGTACCAAGTGGGTTTTCAAGAACAAACAGGGTGAGAACGGGATGGTTGTGAGGAACAAAGCGAGATTGGTAGCCCAGGGTTTCTGTCAGAAGGAGGGGATAGATTATGAGGAGACCTTTGCCTCTGTAGCTCGTCTGGAAGCTATTAGGATTTTGCTTGCCTTTGCGGTCTCTAAAGGCTTCAAACTGCAGCAAATGGATGTCAAGTCTGCTTTCCTGAACGGGTTCATAGAGGAGGAGGTATATGTGAGACAACCTCCTGGCTTAGAGTGCTAGATTTCCAAACCGGGTGTATAAGTTGAGGAAAGCCCTTTATAGTTTGAAGCAAGCTCTTAGAGCTTGGTATGCTAGGTTGAAGAGTTTTCTGCTCAAGTCTGGGTTTGTGATGGGTTCAGTAGACAAGACCTTGTTTTTGTTGAGTCATGGCGGTGACACCCTAATAGTTTAGATATATGTTGATGCCATAATCTTTGGTGGTTCATCTCACGCTTTGGTGTCTAGTTTTGCTGAACAGATGAGCAGGGAATTTGAGATGAGTCTTATGGGTGAGCTCCAGTTCTTCCTCGGGCTGCAGATCAAGCAAGACCTTGAGGGTACCTTCGTCCATCAAGCCAAGTACACAAGGGACATACTCAACAAGTTTAACATGGGTGACTCTAAACCCATGACAACTCCTATGAGTACAAACACGGCGCTTGATGCTGATGAAGATGGGGAGGCGGTGGACCAGAAGGAATTTCGAGGGATGATCGGCTCACTTCTGTACCTAACGGTGATCAGGCCGGACATTCAGTTCGTGGTCTGCCTTTGTGCGCGCTACCAGGCTTCTCCTAGGACTTCTCACTGTCAAGCGGTGAAGCGCATTTTCAGGTATCTGAAATTCACTCCTGAGCTTGGTCTTTGGTATTCCTCGGGTTTTTCTCTTTCTCTTATAGGGTTCTTAGATGCTGACCATGCTGGCTGCCGGATTGATCGCAAGTCAACCTCCGGCACATGCCAACTCTTAGGAACCTCTCTTGTCCCTTGGTCCTCCCGCAAGCAAGCTAGTGTAGCTCTTTCCACCACTGAAGCAGAATATGTTGCTGCTGCTAGTTGCTACTCCCAGCTTTTATGGATCAAAGCCACCCTTAGTGATTTCGGCCTTTGGTTTGGTAGGATCCCTCTCCTAGTTGACTCTACTTCTGCTATTTCTGTAGCTAAGAACCCCGTCTTGCACTCTAGAACCAGACACATAGACGTGAGGTTTCAATTTCTGAGAGATCACTATGAGAAGGGGGACATAGACTTAGTCCATGTAGCATCTGAAAACCAGTTGGCCGATATTTTTACCAAGCCCCTAGAGTTTGACGCTTTTGCGCGCTTGAGAGGTGAGCTTGGAGTGTGCTATCCCTTTTAGTCAGGGATAGTGTGCTATTCCTTTTAGTAAGGAATAGCTTGTGTAGTTTAGTTTTTGCTTTTATCTTGCTTTTATTTTTCTTTGTTTCTTTTGCATATTGTATCATATCATGCATTGCATTCTATCATATGCATTTTCACTACACTAGCACTAGAGCTCTTTTGGAATGATGAGTCAGTATTTGCTTGTGCTAGATTGTACAGATGCATGCTTGATCATGGTTGGCTAAGCTCTCTTGAGTCTGTTGAATACTAGTTGTGAGCTAAGTCATTTTTTGCAAACCAATAACCATGATCACCACTTGATTTGGCTACCTAGCATGTGTAGGATTGTTAAATGCTATGCTATCTTTTCATGCCTGGATATACTAGTTGTATGCCTTTGCTAAATTAATGTCTAAGCTTTTATGACACCTTGCTTAATCTGAAATCTAAATTAAATGTTTACAAGTGGTGTCTTGTGCTGAAATGAAAAGATCCAGGTGGGTTTGCTTGTCACACTGATCTAATTCGAGACAGCTTGCCTTTGCACTTTGGCATGAATTTGAACTAGGCTGTGTATGACCAAAACCTTGTCTTACGCTTCTGATGGTTCTTTAAACCTAGGCTTGGCATTTGTTGGTAAGAAGTGGCAAAAGAAAAATAAATAACCCCTAGCATAATATGGAACTTGCTCATGTAATACAAGCGATTAAATCTAAAATATGCAAGTCTCTGAAATGCTTATGGCTTGTTGTATATGCTTTGGTTGAGAGTAGCGCACCTTGTATGCATTGCTAGCATCTTGCTAGGTGCTATTCATGTTGGTGATGCTTTCTTTTAAACTACCCTGAAAAATATACTAGCTCCTGATATGTGTAAGATAGATTCATTTGAGCTTGTTGCATGCTTCCTTGCCCTCACTTGCTCTATATGCTAGAACTTGTAATTACTAGCTTTCCATTTCTTCTGAGCTCTTTCAGTTACACTCCTTGCATTTCATGGCATATTTTGAGGGAGAGTTGTCTAATTCAGGGGGAGTTGAGTTCAAGGAACCCTTGATGTGTCCATTGTCAACAAGGGGGAGAAATTAGTGTACCTCCTCCAAGGGGAAGAAATTTAAAAATATGGACAAGGGGGAGAACTCAGGAGAGATTTAGTTGAGGGAGAGCTTTGCATTCATTTTGCATTTGTGAGGATGCATTTCAGGGGGAGTTGAGCTTTTAGCATGCTCTTTGCATCGGTGCGTTGAGCCTTTTGCCTCTATCTTGAGGAGCCGATGCTTTGTTTTCTTTTTGCTTCAAGCTGCCTTGTGTTTTGCCTTTGTTTGGTTTTGAGCAGCTTGAGCATTTCTCTTTCTTTTTGTTTCTTTTTCAGTTTTACGCTTTTCTTTTGTCTTTGTTCTATTTCAGGTTACAGGTTCAAGGTGTTGACAATGCACTCATCAAGGGAGAGATTGAGAGCCAATGGACCGGCCTCATTGCTCTCCTGGTGTGATGAGTGATTGTCAACGAGCTCAAGCCCTCCGATGGACTGGAGGTAGATGATGAAGACCTCGACGGACTGAGGCAAAAGCCCTCCAATGGACCGGAGGCAATGCTTGGTGTCGGTCGGCCATGGGAGCTAGGTACACGGAGGGGCGGTTTGGCAACGGTGGTGTAAGCCCTCCGATGGACCGTGAGGCGACTCCGATGGACTGGAGAAGCCGGGTGCCAACGTGGTGCTCCAACCCGAGTGCATGGCATGAAGGCGTGCGAGGGAGGCTTTGGCGGCTTCGGCTCAAAACCGCGACCCAATTTTAAATGACTTGGTGGGTTGGGCTTCGACTCCCCAAGATGGAAGATTGGGCCAAGACTCGGCCTAGGAAGCCCACAAAATAAAGTTTCCCGGTTTCTAACTTCAAAACCGGGGGAAGTTTCCGAACTACTGGCTACGTGGTGCACATCCAAGCGAAGCGTGGAGAAGAAGAAGATCAAGCCGTCATCGTAGTCGTCCGATTGTATCTTTTCGGTCTGGCCCCCTCCGGGCATTTTTATAGTAGGGGTCTTAGTGTAATTGTGTCATTTAGGGCCTAGGGTATAAATAGACTTGTGAGGCTCCCTTAGAGCTTATCTTGGCAGCACAAACTCTAGGTTTTCCCTAACCCTAGCAGCCAAGGTCCAAAGAGAGAAAAGAGAGGAGATTAGCTAGGAGATGAGTGCCTAGTTTACTCAAATCCTGTCATTAGTGGGAGGATGATGGGAGGTAGGCTCTAGGGAACCTGTATAACCTGAATTTCGTGATTAATCCAAGTTTTCTCGTTGTGTAATCCATGTCTTGAGCAGCTCAATTTCGTCCTCCTTTCCTCCTCCCTGTTCTAGTTCGTTTTTGATTCCAATCTTTGGATTTTGGTGTGTTTCGGTTTGTCCAAGGTTGGGATCTTTGTTTTGCTGGTATTTTGCCTTGCTATGATGTGGTAAATCTCACTAGCTAAGTGCTAGAATCATCAAACCACGAGCAAGGGCCGTTCTTGTCGGATTTCGAGTTTTCGGTGTCAACTCACCTACCTCACGAGATTTGCAATTCCTGTGCAACCGTTTATCTTTTCAAGTGGATCTTTTGGGGTTTGCTAGGGAAGGTCCTTAGGATTGTCCATGCAAATTTTCGTGAAGTTTCATTGATATTTGACCCCGTTTCGATCGATTTTTCGATGGGGTGTCGGGCTGTTTTTCTGCGCAGTTTTTCGGAGAACTGACAGGACAAATCAATTGTCCTTAGGTTTGTCCGAAGTAGGGACTTTGGACTATCCGGTATGTTGTGTTTTTGGGCTGTTTCTTCCCCCTTCTTTGTGTTTGTCCGGTCAGGCCTTTTGGTGTAGAAAGGACTGTCCGATCTAGCCTTTTTGGGGCTGTTTTTGGGTGTTTCTTGCTCCGTTTGCCTTGGGGGTTGTTTTTCTTGGTTTCTTTGGTTTTTGGAGTGTTGTTGTTTGCTTCAAACTTGTTTTGTGTCAACCACTGCATGCCCATACTCTTCACTCACTGATATTAAGTGAGGCATGCTTCGGTGTGTTGAGTGGCTAGTGTGCGACACTTGCAAGCTTTGTAGCTTGTCTTGTTTTGTTTGTGCTTTGTTGTGTTCGCTTGTTTTGTTGCGTGCTTTAGTGTTTCTCCATTTAGGGTTTCTCAATGTGTCCTAGGGTTGGTAGCTTGTCTATACTACGCAACTCTGCACATTAGAAAGGTGTAGTTTTAGGTGTTGTGTGTGTTCGTCTAGGTCTAGTGTATTTGTTCATTTAGGTGTAGTTTGGTTGCTCGTCTTACGTCCGTTTCATTGGGCGTTAATTCGAGTGCTTCCGCTTTCCACTTGATATGTATCTGTTCAGTAGATGGTATCGGGTGTGTGTGTGTTTTCGTGAGAGCGCACTTTGGGGGGTTTGAGTTTGAGTTGTTCAAGTGCTCCTATTCACCCCCCTCTAGTCGCACGTCTCGGTCCTACAATTACGACCATCAACACCCCCCAAGCTTAAACTTTTGCTCGTCCTCGAGCAAAGCTAAGACTAAGAGTGGATCAGGAGTTGCTGCAATATCGAAGATGAAGAGAAATTCTTATACATGACTCAATACTCATACTTTTGTTCGGGAAGTGAAATAATTAAAGCTCACCTTGTGTACTACCTGTGGTGCATCTTTTTGCTTACCTTGCCTTGGGCGGTTGAGAGATGGAATGACCATTGTACAGGAGTTCTTCTAACTTGCTCTTTTTGGATGTCTTTCTCAGGAGTTTTCAAGATTTTTTAAAACAAAACTAGCTTCCCCAAGGTGCTCTCAGGCGCTCAATTGTGTTTCCTCACCAAGGGCCAAGATTCGGCCAACATTTTTCTACACTAAGGCCTTTGTGGAGCTTTAGGTAGGGAGAATGTGGCACACTTAGGATATTTATTTTCCTCACCAATGCATTTTTCTTTTTGCTATGCTTTTGCATGCTTTTCTTTTTGGCTCCATACCCTTACTCCTTGAGATTTGAAGGCTAGGGATTATGTGAAGTATTTGGAGACGTTTTGATGGATGCAAAGTCCGGAATGGATCACTTGCATTTTTGCTTTTGTACTCCAGCTATCAACAGAAGGTGATATTTCTACTCAAAGAGACTCAAAAGTTGGCAAAGCTCAAAATATCACTAAGTAGCTCTTTGTAGCAGTTTAACTAATTGAAGCATTTTTGGCTCTGGTAGGTATTTTTGACCAAGGGGAGCTATATTTTGTGATTTTCAAAATAAAACCTGAGATGCTCATCTTACTCATGAGAGAATTATCCCATATTCAAGTCATATAATTCATCTCACAACAACTTAGACTTGTTATCACAAATGGCATCCACAAGATAGAACCTTGGTTTACTTTTTTTATTCACAAGCTCAAAACTAAGCTAAGCATAAGTCACATGCAAGAATTAAATCATTTACTTGATAGATCAACTATTCATCATTTTCAAAATGAAGCTAGCATATGAAATTATTATTTAAGCATAGGAGTTTTTCTTTATATATTGAATAAACTAAATTAAGCAAACTGAATTAAACAAACTAGCAAACTCTCAAAGCATGATACATGGGTGGTGCAGAAAACGGAGGACTGTCATACGTAGCCAGCTGTCGATTTGGGTCCCCCCTAAGCTTCGACGAAGCTACCCGGGGTAGCACCCGTAGTACTAGAAGAATCGCTGGGACTCATCGGAGGTGCGCTGAGCCGTCGCTTCTATTTCTAGGAGGCGGTTGTATTATTCATCCTGGGTCTGCTGGATGACCTAAGTGCGCTCATCTACCTGATTAAGCTGCTGGGCCATCCCAGCTGTGCGCTGGCCCTGAATGGTCAGGGACCCAAAGATGGCACTCAAAGGGTCTCCTGCAAAGCATGCAGAGGCAAATGGTCCTGCCTCGTATGGTGCTGACCCATACCCATAGTAGGTTCCTCCTCCTTGGTACTGGGAGAATGCAACTCTCAGCTCGTATCCCCATTGTGTGTTTCCAGATCTTCCGTGGGGCTGCCACGTCGGGTCTGTTCCCTAGGTTTGCCAGGACGTGCCAGTCGCGGTATGGAACCAGGTTGGTCCCGTCCCAGTGGTTTGTGCGTCCTGTGCTTGCTTCTGTAGGCGCTCTTGGGCTGCCCTCCTGTGTGCCCTGGTCATGACTCCCGCTACACTATGTTTGGGCTCCTCTAACGGTTCTTCCTCCGGGATGCCCTCTATTGGCATAGAGAGTGTGTCCACGTGGTAGATTTTGAACTGCGGTGCTGGTAGAGGCACTTCAAAGTTGTACCCTCCATAGATCATGACATAAGTGTCTGTGCTGGGGTTCTTGTGTAGAAAGTGTCCCCGGATGAAATGGCTCTCTGTGACTAGGTTGGGTGTGTCGGGGGGTAAGAATGCCACCTGGGCATTAGCTAGGACCCCTAGCTCGGATGCAATCCTCATCACGAAAGACGTGATTGATATGGAATTTTCATCCCAAAATAGTTTCATCCAGTGATAGAGCATGGCGGTGATAGGTGCATACTTCTGCTTACGCGACATGGCATAGAGGATTTTTAAGTCCTCTATGGTCACGCAACGTGTGTCATCATGGGGAAGGACTACGATGGTAATCCAGCGGACCATGAACCGCATGGTGGGGTGCTTAATGTTTGTGATACTCTTCTTCCCCTTACAGTCCGGACCGGCTAGTTCTTTCCAAAACTCTGTTGCATTAAAGCCTACGGGTTCGGCTGCTATGGAGCAGCGAGGTGAGAACTTAAGAGCATTGCTGAACTGACGGAGTGTCAGTTCATGCTCAGAGTTAAAGAGTCTGAAATGAACAGTCGTGTCGGACTACAGTGATACTACTCGGAGGGTCATTAGAAACTCCTTGGTGAGGAGGACTATGCCTTCCTCGCTAACATTTGCAAAATTATCCCAGCCTACCTTACTGAAAATTTCTTCATCATCCATACTTGTGCTTGTCATGAGTACCTCATCGAAGCACTTGGTGAGGGTGATAGGCTTGGTGTGGAGTCGCCTCAGTAGGTTGGCTTCATCTTGATTGCGTGTCTGGATTTGGGAATCCAGCAGCAATACGGGCCCGGTGATGGAGGACGAAGCTTCTTCTCCTCCCGGTCCAGCACTTGATGAGCCTCTATCGGACACTGTCTGCGAGTTCTGTGAACTGGAGGACGTCGGGAATCGTATGTGCTGTCCTGCCTTGTTGATGGCACTTCTGGCCCTCTTGAAAGCGCGCTTGATCCTGCACACGAAATAAACACAAGAACTACGAGACGACAAAATAAAATTAGCGTTAGTCGTCCATGTGGGGCGTGACACCACCACAACTCATTCTTGGTTTTGTCACAAGAGAGGGGCCAGTAGCTAATTAATTTGCTCAACTAGGTTTTTATTTGGACATTATCTTGGCTCAGGTGTGTGTGAGAGTGTATAGGGGAGTGCACGCTGAAAGTGCAAAGGGGGAGGTCGGCCAGCCTCGGCCTATGGTCGGCCGGCCATGAGTATGTTGGGCGACCTCTCAAATGTTTGGTGCAGCATGCGAGAGTAGCATGAGCAAAATTTCGTGAGAGATTGAGTGAGAGGGAAAGAGAAGGTGGGAGTTTTCAGCTTGCATGCACCGAGAGTGGGTTGGCCGGCCATGATGAGACCGGGTGACCACTCTTTGCGCGAGTGCTCAAGTGCTCGGGAGTGTGCAAGCAGGAGGGCATGAGAGAGGTGAGGGCTGGTCGGGCGACCACTTGAGTGGTCGGCCGGCATCATCATCCGGTCGGCCGGCCTAGGGTGTCGGTCGAGCGGCCGATGGACTGCTACCCCTCTCCATCTACCTTGCTTAGAAATGAGGCAAAGAGCAAAGAGAAAGTGGAAAGGGAAAAGAGAAAGGAGAAAGAGGAGCATGAGAGGGAAGAAAAGAGAAAGAAGAGGGAGAGGGGAGGCATGCTCAGTCGGGCGGCCTGACCATCTGGTCGGCCGGCCTTGGCCAGTGCCCCCTGCCCCCCTTTTGCAAGGTGGTGGTCGGCCGGCCTCATGATGGGGTCGGACGGCCCCTAAATATATTTTTTTCGAAAATGAGAGTATAAACTAAATGCAAGGAGGGTTAAAATTATGCATTGCAAAAATTTAAATATGCAGTGGAGGATGAGAAATTAAACTAGCGGAAAATAAATATGCTGTCGAAGGATAATGCCAGGTTTACCTCTTGGCGGGAGCGAACCATTTACCGCCCTTCGGGATGTCGTGTGAGCGTATGTATGGGGAGGTAAGCGGTACCTTGGCGAGCCACTTGGAATTTGTCGTGGATGGGTCCTGGGCGCTTGTCGTCAACTTGCCCCATAGTATTTGTCCTAGGGTCTCCATGGGTATGCTGATTTTTGTTGCACCCATGATTGATGGGTCTTGTAGAATCATGGGTGCCGACCTTCTTAACAGGAGCTTTGCCTCCTGTTTCCTGGTTCTTGCGGCTAGCCTTCATGGCTTTCACCTTCTTCCATTCGTCTTCTTCTCGTTGTCGGATGGCAGCCTCGGTGGCTAACTTCCATTTCATAAATGCTACGAGACTGTCCATCTCTTTCCCGAAAGCGTCGTAGACTGGTGGCTTCGGCACATACTTTTGGCACTTGAAAATCTTCACTTGGCTGCACTGCTCCACTTTTGGTCTGAAGGAGAATGTCTCCCTCATTCCGTTGATGTTGAGGTGGACTTCTCTGGCTCCAACATTAATGCTTGCTTCTGCGGTGCTCAGAAATGGCCGCCCAAGAATGAGCGGTGTTTTGGCATCAATCTCTATGTCCAATACCACAAAATCCACGGTATGTGAAAGTTCTGGATCTTCACCGGGACATCCTCGGCGATTCCCATGAGGTGTCGGATGGACTGGTCCACAAGTTGTAGGCACATACTCGTGGGGACGAGTGCCGCGTGATTGAGTTTGTCGAAGACAATTTTAGGCATAACACTAATGCTTGCTCCGAGATCACATAAGGCTTGGTTGAAGACTTGGCTCCCAATTGAGCATGGAATGGTAGGACTGCCAGGGTCCTTCTTCTGTGGAGGTTGATTGAGTATAGCTGCGCTACACTCCTTGGTCATATGCACAACTTCCGCTGATGGCAGTGGTTTCTTATTGTTGAGTATATCTTTCAAGTACTTTGCATATGTCCGTACCTGCATAGCATCTAGCAGGGGTATATTGACATATAATTTCTTAATGACCTCAACAAACTTACTATATTGTTCATCGGCGGCACCTTCTTGTTGCGCTGAGGGAAGGGCAACACCGTTGTGTCATAAAACTCATGTGGAAGATTTTTTTTATGGTGCCTTCTCCTTCACGGCACCAGTGTTGGTTTTTGGATCATCATTCTCCTCCGTTTTGGTGGTCTTCCCCTGTTCCTCGCTAGTATGATTAGTCCGTGACGCACCACTAGGATGTGGAGGGTCCTAAGTGGACTTACCACCCCTAGTGGTGACAGCATTGATGTGCTCTTTGGGATGAGGTTCCAGTTGTCCTGGAAGCTTTCCCGCATTAGCATTAGGCAAAGAGGCAGTCAACTGAGCTACTTGTGTTTCTAACATTTTATTGAAACTCAGTTGATTTTTCATAGCACTGTTAAAAGTTTCCATTTGTAAAGAAATAGACTCAAAGTCTATCATTTGCATGAAACTTTTTACTGATGCTATCATACACAGCTTTAGGATCAAAAGAGCTAGGCTTATTGAACTGCTGTGAATTACCAGAGGAGTTACCTTGTCCGGAGAATGGCATATATGGGCGCGTGTTCCAGCCGGGTTGGGGACGATTCCCGTTGTTGAAGTTGCTAGATTTACTGATGAAGTTGGCGTCTTTCGGTCGCGTTTCAGGGAAGCTGCTCCCTGAGTGCCCTGTGTTCCCGCAGACTTCACAAGTCATGTGAGTGTCGAGGGCCTAAACTGGTGCGGTCTCAGGATTGTCTTCTAGCTTCTTTAAAAGCAAGTCCATCTTGGCGGCCAGCATGTCCGTGCTGTCGATGCGATGGACTCCTCGGGGTCGTGTGTGTGACCTTTCTTCTTTCCATCCCTGGTTAGTGGCGATCTTCTCAATCAGATTTTTGACCACTCTCACACTTTGGGATAGGAAAGATCCTCCAGCGGCTGCATCCGGGTGCTCTTGAGCAGTACGGTTTAACCCGTGAAAGAAACTCTGAATGATCAACCATTCTTCCATGCCATGGTGCGGGCAGGCTGCTATGCATTCCTATAATCTTTCCCAGGCCTCCGCCACCGTTTCATCTGCGAGCTGTTGGAAGCTCAAGATCTTGTTCCTCAATGCATTGGTATTTCCTAGAGGGAAGTACTTGGCAAGGAATGCGTTTGAGCACGCATCCCACGTTGGCAGTGTTGCGCGGTTGAGGTAGAACCATTGTTTCATCTTTCCGACAAGTGAAAATGAGAAGAGGTGTAACTTGACAGCATCGACGGACGCACCTTTCATGGTAAATGTACTGCAGATTTCCTGGAATTGCTGCAGGTGGTTGTTGGCATCCTCCGTTGCTAATCCACAAAAGGGAATGGCTTGAACCATGTGGATGACTCCCGGCTTGAGTTCGAAGTTCTCCCCTGCGTTGACTGCTGGTCCCGTAGGGACATTGCTGCTGGATGGGATGGAGAACTCACGGATGGTCTTCTCAGGAGCGGCGGCCATTTCGTCGGTGTGTTGCACCAGAAAACCGACGGATAGTTCCCTAGAGAGCTTCACACAATAGGGCCGGGAGGTGTATGTGGATCGTTGGGATCGCTCCTCCTCGCTGCGACCCACGATCAGCTGAACGGATCAGCCGATCATTCTTGGCTCGGTGTTGCTTGGGCATGCCACTTGGCTTATAACCTAGCCAGGGAGGTTGTGATGATGGTGTTCGCGTTGGTTGGCTCCTGTTTTCCCTGCATAAGCAGACAAAACAGATCAAAACGTTAAATACTAGCCGGATCGCTCGGATCGGCTCATCCTGGATCGGATCTTCGTCATCGGCAAGGCCCTGCTGTCTTACCAATAGTATATCCAGATACAGGAAAAGAAAACACGACTAGATCTATTCTAGTCGGCTAAAACATCTAGATGAACGTCAAACATGCCTTGAATCTACTAAACTCACCAAAGATTCTATAGGAACGATATAAAAACAAATGCATCTTTGATAAAGCGATAAAAGGCAAGATGGGGTATACATCGGATCTTTCTACTAACATGTGATCTGTAGATGAAACTATGAGAACAGATCTAATCTAAGCTTCAAACCTTGTGACATGCTAAACTGATAACAAACCGGCAGTGTAAAAGCATGCACCACAATAGATATTAGCATAACAACAAGTTGTGTATGAGCCGACATGCAAGCTTATCGCGAGATTCATCATGGTAACTAGCAAACCGTGCCATCAAAAACGCTTCAGTACACGATTTGCCAGGCGACTAACATCGTAATGCCTATAATGAACTAAATTGTTAAGGCAGCATAACGATTACCTGAAACTCTAGTCGCTAGAGGTGGCGATGCGCCGAGGGGATGTGGAGACAGCCGCTGCTCGATGAACGTATGTCGTCAACTTTATTTCGATAGTAATGGTACATATTTATAATCTGTAGACTAGGGCAACAAACCTGCCCTTCCGTAATTAAACTACAAACCCTAACCGACCTAAACTGGACTCTTTAATCTATGATACAAGGCCCAATGGCCTGTTTTACCATTCGCTGTCGCCTCCTTGTGCAGCTCTTCTTTAGCCCAAAGCCGATCTTGGCCCATTAACAGGGCGGCCAAATTCCGTTGTCAACACATGCCCCCCTGGTTTTGGCAAATAAAGATTTATTTATTTCAAAACCAGAGAAGTGGAAAACCTGACCATGCACGTCCCATCAACTGCGCTGCAAACACGGTCTTCCATGGCAACCGCCATTATGGCTTGCGCGACCCCTTGGCTTCCCATACGGCGTCCCTTCGCCTTCCATCGCCTCATACTTAATAAAAGGCAGGGCTCCCCTGTTCCTTTCAGATCGGCATCCATTCTTCCCTTTCCTTTAGCCAAAAAAGAGCCGAGAAAACCCTCTTTCAGCCATGTCTTCCTCTGGTAGCAACCACCCACCATCGCCGCATTCCTCCCCCTCCGTGACTGGGCCGCGAGGTCCCACTCCTCCTTCTTCTCCCTCCGTTGCCTCTGCTCCAGGCGCGGCAGCTGTGCCAGCGCCATTGCCGCTCTGCCCGGCTGTGCCGCTGGGCTTTGCTCCGCTGTCGACCGCAGGAGCCAACCAAGCTCCCCCAGCCGCTCCATCGGACGATGAGCAGCGGTCTCCAAGCCCAGCCACCAAGGCTTGGCTGAAGAGATGGGGACCGGACATTCCGTCCCCCCCACATGGAGCGATCAACCTTGGCTGCGCTGAGGACCCGGAGGACGCCATCACCTCCCCTCCATGGGTCCCTCGCCCGCACCGCTGCTCACCCGAGCGCCCCTTCATGAGAATACGCTTGGGAACACCGCCCTACGACGACAAAGCGAAGGGCAACGAAGAAGATTAGGATGCCAGCGACGAGGAGGAGGACACCGACGAGGCGGAGGACTCCTCCGATGAAGCTGAGCCAGAGGAGCCGGACGAGGATAAAGACCTCGAGGCTCAATACGAGGAGGGTTCGTCCGATCTCGCTCCAACCGAGAGCGAGGACGCCGGCAACGAGGACGACGATGGCGCGCGCGAAGAAGCCGATAAGGGATCAGCCGACGACAGTGATGCTTAGATCATCCTGTCTTAGTAGTAGTTAGGATTAGCTTAGGTTTCAGTAGTCTAGCCGTTGCATCGGCTCTCTTGTAAGATAATCCCTATCTTTTGGGGTCAATAGCCACAGTATCGGCTCAAGAATGTATTTTGCTATGTAAATTAATGAAACTTCTCTTTCTGGATTATATTTCCTTTTTCTATTTTCTCTGTCGATCCCCTTTTTGCACAAATCGGCTCAACAACACCGTGCTAACCCGAGTAGTCCTTCAATAGCTCTAACTCAACATGACTCAGCCGATTCTGCTCACTCAGCCGATTCTTAGCAAACAATCGGCTCATCGATTAATACTGAATCGGCTCCGCCTTATTGACTTAGTCAAACATATCTTGATAAGCCGACAAACTGAAAGACGCGCTTCATCCAACCAAAATTTCCAAACCCCTTGCAAGTCAGCACCTCATAATGACACGTACCGACCAAGAACTCATCTTCCTTCCCCTTTTCTCGTCGATGAACATTTTTCCACCACCTCCTGTTCCAAGCGACTTGCAAAAATGGCGGCGTCGAGCAGCACAACAGAGGACCAAACTCTCTGCGGGCGCGTATTTGGATTGAAGGTAAAGATTCTGGCTATCTTTGCAATTATACTCCTCATAAAACTGTCATCTTTACCTTGCTCTTGTTCTTCTATATTCATTCAGGCCGATGAGATACTGATCCCAACCTCGGCCAATTCCAAGACCTTTAGCTTAGGACCCAAATCCTATGAGCCCCCTTATGACCTTGTTAGAACAGAGACCAAACGCCTACCTTTCGTTCATGTTGACCCAGACCTAGATCTGTGGACAGACCAACTCTGCGCCTGGCCATTCCCCATGGATGGGTGGGTCGATTGGTACAAACGCGTTGAGCTCTCATACAGCTCTACTTGGCAAACCATCCATATAGCCGATGCTCTGACCCTCTCTCTCTCCCATGGAGAAGGATGACAATCTGCTTAGATCCATCGGCTATTTCTGGTCAGACAGCCTAAACTGCTTCCTGTTCGGCTCTGGCCCCATGACACCCACTCTAATGGATGTTGTCATGATCTTAGGGCTAGATGTGCAATCCACCTGTCCTTCTCCCTTCCATCTAATTGAATGCCCACATAAGAAAATAGTGGAAAAGGGCAGTACCCGAAACTGGAGCAATACATCGCTCAGCATAACAAGCAATCTGGTTCAGTTTCAGAGAAAGAGCACATTGCCTTCCTGAACACGTGGCTTGACCACTTCCTCTTCAATGGTCCTTCTCTAGCTCCGACCAAGAATTATCTCAACCTAGCCACCGCTCTGGCCCAAGGCCTGCCCATCGCCTTAGGAAAGCTTTTCTTAGGCATACTGTACCGTCACCTCTCCCTGAATACCCAGCGTATTCTAGCCGGACAGTGTATCAAGACAGGTGGCCCTTGGTGGTTTGTTCAGCTATGGAGCCAACTATACTTCCATAATGAAATTCCAAATTTCCCATTGCTCGAGTCTCAGTCTTTCCCGGATTTGTCAGGCAAATCTATCCGTTGTACTTCATTTGGCCAAGCCCTACATCAACTACCTATAACCCAAACCGATGCAGCTGAAACAGTCAAATGGTACAAATGTTTCTATAGCTCACAAACCACTCCTGTATACAATGCATATGCCAAATCCGAGCAATTTGAGAATCCGTCTTTCTTTAGATTAGACATCTTTAGTACTGATGAAGAAACCCGTGCCATATTCGGCATTATGGCTACCCCTTGTCTCCTTCCAGTCAGCATGAGCACTGGCAATAGAATTAACAAGCCGGGATATGAATCATACCAACCTGTCTTGGCCGCTCGCCAACTTGGCCTGAACCAGACTTCCCCTCGCTTGATCATCCATGAGAAAATCCAGAGCCGAGCTAATATAACTGACTCCTTGGTGGCCAGAAAAGCGTATTCCATCTTCTCTGAATTAGAGTTGAACAAACCTAGCACGATGGAATTCGTGTACACGACTGATGGCTTCGACCAGTGGTGGAATTTCTGGAGGCCTCATCATTTCCACAATGCCGTGGTATCGGCCCTTTTAGCCATCGACCCCGAGCATGAAACTACAGAGGAAGAGGTAATCTTCCATTTGATCCGGCCTTCTTTTGTGTATTGCTACTTCATGATACGACCGAACCTCTTGACCACAGATGCAGGAAGGACCTATCCCCACTGACGATGCAGGCCAGCCATTTAAGTATCTGCAAAAGGCACCACTGCATTTATACCAAGCAGACATGCCTTCCCTCAACAAGGCCATCTTTTCTTCCCCCATGGTAAAGTGCAAGAGAGAGGGGAAAGGACTTCGCCAGCCGAGGTTCAAGAAAGCTGCCATCAAGCCCAAACCTGTTGTCCCGGTTCAGACCCTTTCTTCTGAATCACTAGTAAGTTGCACTTTGCCTTGGATTTAGCAATGAAAGTTATACTAACCATTTTTTTTTGTATGCAGGATCACAGCTCTCATGGCCGAGAACAAGAAGAAGTCGAGAAAGAGAATTCCCCAGAACTTCCCAGTTCTTCTCCCAAGGATACATCCTACCGGACAGACGAAGATCATATGGAAGGCAGCCCACCACAGGTGTGTTCTCCACTGCATGTCTTCTTCGCCCATAGTCTATAAACTAACTGTGCTATGACTAGGCCTTTGATGCTGCATCCTTACTGAACTTCGATCCTGCAACCATTGGCAAGTCTTTGATGACTGAGAGCCCTCCTTCAACTCCTTCGGCCGATGTGACTTCAAATCTCAGGGACATCGTCAAGCAACTGGAAACTCCAATTGAAAAATTGGTCTTTGCATGTGACGGCATCCACACGGCCCTCGAGCCGATCATTGACATGCTGTCTTTGAGCCTGAAGCAGGTGCTTCGGCCCACGGCTCACCTTGGATTCCTTCGAGAAGATGTGCTGGCTGCCACATCACGGATAGCTACCCGTAACAACCAGGCGGCTCTGAAAGAGGAAATAACCAAGGCATGTGCTGCAGCAAATCAATTTAAGGCAGACCTGGATGACGACCGTGAAGAAGAGAGACTGAAGACATCTAGGCAAGCACTTGATGCGAGGAGAACAGAGATAACCGATGAAATCAAACGCCTTGAGGAAGAGCTATCCCGGTTGACGCAGCCGTCCAAGCCAATGATGCAAGTGTGAAGACGCTTGCAGATAACAAGCAGAAGCTATCAATATCACTCAAGACTAGCATCGCACAAATCCGTGAATTGAACAAAGGTTTGATCATTGGCTCTGATGAACCAGATCGCGGAATCATTGAATCTGCCGACAGGGTCAGAACAAAAACTTTAACCGTAGTCCGTCACTACCTTCAGAGCTTGCCGGCGTCTTCCTCTGCATGATTCATCTGATTATCTGAATATTGTTAATTGTTCTCCCGAGCGTGTAGCTCAGTTAAGAACATCATGATTTTTGTATGTTGTACTAAAGGCGATGCCTAACATCGGCTATCATTTATGGCCAATGGCACATATTGGCCCTGCCACTTCTAATTTGCTTATTTATATATTTTTTCTAAAGGCGATGCTTTAACACATCGGCTCATGTTAAGACCGGATGGCAATTCATCGGTCAAATTTTCCCTAAAGGCAATGTCAAGGCATCGGCTACCAATCCGAATGACACCACGTCGGTTCTTATTTAAATCAAGATTCGATCCACATACTAGGATAATATTTCTTCAAATATTTGCCATTAACATTTCTGAAGAACCGGACCCCTTCTAATGTTTCCATCCTGTATGAGTTACCTGGGGCAGTCTCTGCTATGCGATAGGGCCCGTGCCAGTTAGGTGACCACTTTCCAAATGCTGGGTCTTTCGTTCCAACTGGCAAGACTAACTCCCAAACGAGATCACCTACTTTGAAATTCTTCGGCTTCACTTTCTTATTGTATGCTTTCGCTACCCTGGCTTTGTTGTCTCTAATTTTTTCGAAAGCCCATAACCGAAGTTCTGTCAAATCATCCGTGTTGATGTTCATGAGAGATGCATACTCATCGGCTGACAGATCGTTCTGAAATTGGACCCTTCGAGAGCCGATGTTAACCTCCCATGGCATAACGGCTTCTTGGCCATACACCAACTGCTATGGAGTGCACTTAGTCACCCCGTTACACGGCATCCTATACGCCCATAATGCTTCTGCAAGCCGATCGTGCCACTTCTTAGGATATTCATCTATCTAGCCATTTTAAAAGTAATCCCTACGGGACGAGTGATCTTTATTCACTCGTATCTACTCGCACCTAGCCATTCTAGGCACTCGTCCTGCGTACTCTATATATAGGTGCTAGGGCTAGGGCGGCCAAGGAATCTAATGCAAATGGCCTTAAACAACTCCTAATGCAGATGCGTACTCATCAATCAAGATTATATTAGCTGGGAGAAATCATGGTCCTGCCTACCTTTGCCTTAACTAAAGCAAAACAACAAACTAAGCTAACGTTAGTTTGCTGGGTTGTGAGGCTTTGCCCTAGGCAACCCCTTGATCCCTTGGGCAACTCCTCTGTCCAAACACGACTGATGGGCCCTCTAGATCGTGAGTGGGTCTTAGTTGGTCTTTTGGACACTGATACTTGATGTAGTTCCACGCACTTGCTTTTTGATCACGTATCTGCAGTAAGCGTTTCTATATGAACGATATGCATGGTGCAGTGAATGAGATGTATGAGGAGCAAGCATACGCATGAACAATCATTTCAGGGATTGACAACAGGGTGATTCATATTGCTAACACCGAGAACCTTTGTAGACCTAGAGCAACTCACATACCCAATCAATCATACACATCCAAGTCAAGTTGCTGATCATCAAAGAAAGACGTTAGTGCTATGACTCTATATAGGCAAACGATGATTACTTGGATTACTAAAGGAGCGTGTATGGAGTGTGGTGGTATTTGTTTAACTTCAACAATTTTAAACATATAATGCGGTGTTCATGAGGGTAGCACATGGTAGGACGCTAATTCCAAATCATCTTTATAACACCCGATATACACAAGAGCACTCTGGCGGACATGGAACAACGTTCACTCATACAATCAGACATTTACAGTGCAATTCATGGAGTTAACACTGGGTCAAGTATTAATTAAAATTGTCCTTCGATGTACCATACGCAAGCAAGACATCAAACAAGTGTATGATCTCAAATACAACGGATTTACTACAGCACTCCTAGGATTAGTAAGAGCAGAAAACTCATGAACCTAGAGCAAGCATATACAACCAGGTATTCATCTAGCTAGTTATTCACTATAGAGAAAGCATGTTAGAGTGCAGCAACATGTAGATCAAAGCCCCCCCACAGATACAACTATCCAGTTACTAATCCTACAATAATAGGTTGCAAAGTGATCCGATATAAGCAAGTAATGGTAGTGTAGATTACTCATGTGGTGGTGTTTATTTATTGGGTCCGAATCTTGTGTTGCCTTCAGGTGGTTTATTCGTGAGTAAGGGAATCAATTCCTTAAACAAGTGTGGGATGGGGATAACAGTAAACAGTATGCAGCAACAGACCGACATGCTTTCTCAACAATTATATCAAGTGCAAATGAATACCTACACATATCTTCAATTCAACATGTCCAATTTATGAATGAAGCTTTCAGGTTATTATAAAACGCCAAATGAGCTCAAATATTTATGACATGTAGGAACATACTACACAACACTACTGCCAGAATTTCAGCCATAATGAAGTTATAATGAATTTATTAAAATTTCAGCAAGTAATCAGCCCTATAGTTCCACAGATTTTTCATAATTTATAGGAATGGTTTCTGGGCCTAATATTTTTGTAGCAAGAATAATATGGCATGGACATCATGTATAAAAATTAGCAAATGAAGATTCTATAGTTTCATAGCACATCTATTTTCCATATATTTTCCTTACCTTAATATAGGTGTAGAATAAAACAGTGTTCACAATGTCTGCAAAAATGATTTCTGGACCCAGCAACTAACTAGAACACTACCATATTTTTCATGGAATTTATTATGCACCCTAGAACCACATCTTTCCTATTTTTCTCTCCTAGCTAGGAGCACTTTGTCAATTTCGAAACAGTAACCAAATCAACCATGCACAGTCTCAATTTTCACCAGTGAGTTATCCTCACTATGTAGCATATAGGAAAAATACTATGGGGTCATGTTTTTGCAAGTATCGTACAGCATTTCAACTCAAAATGCTACAAAAGCATAAGTCATACCCAAAATGGTAAAACTGCTACTACACAGCAAGTGATAGGGCTACAAGAATTCACATGCTGTCCAAATACCCTAGAGAAACTAATGTCCAAATTTCATGTCCTTTGGAGTTCATTTAGTCTACCTTTGGTATTTATCTAGCTTTAACATGCATGCAACATACTAGGGGCAAAACAGTTCTTTTACACATCCACATCATAATCATTCAATAGATCTATTTAAGAGGAGTCTAATGCAACTGAGTTTGCCTTTTTATGATTTTTCTTTGATTTGTTATGAATTTCCAAAATTTCAGCCAAATAAATGCATTTAAATGGAAAACATTAGATCTGGGACTAGAACAAAATTAACCATAGTTTTCCGGGGCTAGAACATGAGATTTGCATGACACAGTAAATAGCGCGTGGACTGACGTGCAAAACTCCGAAACCACAGGGGCTAGATCGAGATTTAACCTTCTTCTTCTTCTTCCTTGGGACAGGACGAGGCGCGCGGCGGTCGGCGTTCTCGCCCTCGGTGCGGAGTGTAGGGGCTCCGTCTTGGAGCCGACGTGCCCCAGGAAAGCGTTCCCGTATACGGGCTTTGAGGTCCACCGGGCCTTGGCCGGCGAGGAGGACGGGACGCGCGGATGGAGGACGATGAACCGGTGGTGCACCGGCTCGGTATGGGGCGGCTCGCGCCCTGCGAGGGAGAGGCCGAATGGCGACGACGTCTCGCGCGTCGGGCGCGCGGGGTCAAGGCGGAGGTGGTCGCGGAGGTCTTGAGGCAGGGGAAATGCCGGAGGGTGGTGCGCGTCGGTGATGAACCGACGGTGAACTCGCCGCGAACTCGGTGTCGCGGACGTCGAGCGGTGTCTCAATCTACCCAACGAGGAGGAGGAGGAAGGCGACGAGGTTTGGAGCCCCGGGTGCGCGAGGTCGTGAAGAGGGCAGTGGTGAAGCTCTAGGGACGCGGGGAGGGCGGAGGACGACGGCGGAGCTCGAGCTCCGAACTTGGCTCTAATGGCGGCCGCGGCGCTTGAGTGAGGCCGAAGCCGAGGGCAAGGGAGTGCGGGCGAGAGGGAATGAGACCGGGATGGCGTCCAGGTGAAGGGAGGGCGCGGCCGAGGCGCGTTCGGGTCGATCTGTGGCCGGGCGCCGTGGCCGTACACCGGCGGCCGCGTGGCGCGCGCCGGCTCGGCCACGGCCGTCCGTGCGGACCGCGGGCCCCAACCGTCGGTGACCCAAGAAATGGTGGAAAAATGTAATATTGGAAAAATGTGTTTCCTTACCTTCTGAATTCTTCCTATTTGACCCACTTAGAGACCGAATTTGACCAAACCCCAATTAGATGAAATGTTCTACTCTTTGAGATCTACAACTTTCTGAAAAGGCCAAATACCAAAATCTGAGTGGAAACATGATTTAAGTTTGAACTTACCTAGCAGCTTTCAATTTGGACAGGGAACCTCTACTGCTTGAATACTCCAAAAGTCCTATTTCCAATTGCTTTCACCCAAAGTTCCTTTTGGCAATATTGCTTATAACTTCAAGAGCTACAACTCATCCAAAGATAGTCTTGCATGAAAGTGGCTGTAGGTTAGAGAAAATTTGAAATTTCCAAACAGGTCTGGTTTGGACTGGTTTTCTGTATTGGTAGAAAATGTCAATAAACCCCATGTAAACTTCAATATATGGTCAACCCCCAATTCACAAAGTTGTTCTCCATTGAATTATCTATAAGTTTGGTAATATAATCTTGGTCTGAATCCCAATAGATTTTGAACTATAGATACAAATGTGTTCCAAGGTCTGGTACAACAGAAATTTCATCTTGTGTAGAGTCTTCCTTAGTTTCTACTTTTGAAGTATCAAATGGATCCCAATCACTTCCACAATAGATGCATTTGAAAGGTAATAAGTTAAATTTCACTTCATAGAGAGAAATGTTTTGAAGTTGTATAGTGAATTCGAAGGAAATTCCGGATTCAAACTTGGGATGAGCTGAAAACTCAGACTTGAGAATTTTCCTAAGTGTAAATTGACTTGGGCTGGTATCTAAGAGAAGGGTGGGTCGACTTAAAATAGGTGAATGGCAGTTTCAAACTATGCTCAATGTAACAAAAGTATAGCCCATGCCATGTACCATATCTTTGATAATGGAGTTGAGCTTAAATGCCTAGTGAATTGGAAAGTTCCATCAGGGCTCAAGTTTGGTCACGATCACAATTGCTACCTTTTGGTGGAACATTAGTTGGTTTGGGTTTAATCTATTAAACCTCTTGTCTTTAGACTTTTGGACATGGTCAAAACAGAAGGTCTAGGGTTATTTTCTTATCCTCGGTTTTGCAACCGGTGTGGTGCTCAAAAGCTTGTGAGTGCTGTTTTATTCAGCCAAGCCACAGGGTTTGTAAGTTTGAATAGAAAAATTTTTGACTTAGTGATTTCTCTATCAAACTCCCCATCACCACTCTGAACATGCTTAAGTTTTAACTCATTATTAACTTGTCTAACTGTGTGTTATGGCTCTTGAGATGCCAGGGGCATCACAACCCACCCCCCTTAAAGAAATCTCGTCCCGAGATTTGGAGGAAGCGGGGTTTTATGGCTTACTGCGAAATGTGAATGGTTTTTGGCTCATGGTTCGTGTGCTTCAGTCACACATGGCAACATTCGATTCTTCATCTTTTAGCTTTGTTAACTGGCTCGTGAATGGTTAGTGCCTCTTTAACACAAGGTAGTTACAAAGTTCCTTCTAATAGGGCAAGGGTGGTCTTTCTAAGGCACTCGGCAAGTCGTGTTATATATGAGAGCGAATGATTTAACCACAAAGAAGGTGTGGCCACAGTGCGAAAGCGACAGCGATTGATTTGAACATTAGAACAGGGTTACTCCCTGACTTTGACACCAAGATTTAGAAACGTGATAAATATATCGGTCTTAGAACAATGGAAACAAGGTGTACACAATCGAAAAATCGAGCCATGAAGGATCTTGTGATTCAAAGGGTTATCGACGGATGTGTTTTTGAGAGACACATTCATTTCATTTGATAGGGACTGTGTACACATATAAGACAATAATTCTAGGTAACTTCAAAGAAAAGATGTGGTGAGGGACAACACACTCTGCTTATGGCAGCGAGAAATGTACACAAGAGTTAAGATAGACTTGACAAGGTGATGGTTTGTACGATTCCTTAGCATTGGTCAAGACGGATCCAGAAAAGCCTAGGTAGATGATATGTGCTTACCAACCGAATGATCTACAAGCTTAGTAAGCCCACCTTCGAGGATAACTTCAAAGGGGGAAGAAGTACTCACGGAAAGGGTGGTGTGTCAACAACACCAGCCATGAACAAAGCAAGTGTGGAGGGCGACTTTGAAACTTACCCTCGGGGAATTCAGTTCACCAAGTCGAAAGAGAATACACAAATGAAATAGTGAAGCAGGGTTGATTCGTTTCCACAATTTAGTGAAGGTAGGGTTAAACAAGAGAAAAGGATGTAACCGCTAGAGGGACCGAGGTAGTCTTTCCCCTCGAGTCGAGAAAGTATCGTGTAATATCACAATGAAAGTATATAACTAAGGAACGAACGTAGGACTGTTCATTTTCATAGGTCAAGAAAGACAATTTAAACAAGGTAAAGAATGATATGATCGAGTCGTGGGTTTGAGGTGAATCATCCCCACAGATCAAGAAAGGCAAGGTAAAACAAAGCAATGGTATGGTATAGTGCAGCCGTGGAAGAGGAGTGGCCTTCCCATGGATCCAGAGTAGCAAGTTTCCTAAGGCAGCGAGAAATGGATGCGAATGCTCTGCACTTGAAGCGGTGTCAGGCCTTCGCACGTCTTGATACCAGCGCGCACCTAGTGACACAACCGAGCGACGGCCGTACACGTGGGGTCCTGGGTTTCGTCGCGGCACCATAAACTGCTTGGGCGAACACTACGTCAAGAGCGGCATAGCCGTCCTTTCTCAAGAGACACAAGTAATACAAGGTCAGGTCGAGACAAAATCGAGGAGCCCGTATATTAGCCACTTAGAGCATGCAGATCTCACTATTGTGTGATATGGGCCAAAGGGGTGAGGACACAACAATTTTGAGGATTTGCATCAGCAGATTAATTCGATTTCATGAACATAGTAACAACAAACCAAATGTAACACCCTAAATTTAGCTTCCAAAATTTTTTTTCATAATAAACTTAACCTATTTATTTAATTTTCTAGGATTTTCTATGCCTAGCTTGCATTTAATGATTTATTTATATCAAGTAATTAAAATTAATCATAGAATAACTTGGTTGTGCATTCATGCTGGTGCATATCTTATTTTGATTGAATGGTTTAAGGTTGGGAATTCAAATTTATTTGAATTCATAGTTTGGTTTTTTTTTGGTTTGAAATAGAAAAGCAAATAGAAAAGAGAGAAAAAGGAAAAGCCAAACCGGCCCAACTGAACTAGTCGGCCCAGCCCTTCCCCCTTCTCCCTGCAGCCCAACCGCGGCCGCGGCCGAGCCGGCCCAGCTCCGGCCCAACATCCCCGCGCCCTCTCTCTTTCTCTCTCTGACAGCTCGCCCCGCGCCCTCTCCGCCGTCGTCTCCCACCTCTCGCCGCTCCCCTTTCTCTGCGCGTGGACCGAGCGCCGCCGCGTTCACTGCGTCGTGGCCCCTCCGCGACCCCCGCGCCGCTCTCCCAACCTCTCTGAACTCTACCGCACCCACCTCCGCGGATTCGACGCGAACTCCACCTCGAATAAGACTCGATTCGGATAGCGCTGGCGCCATGCCCCTTCCGCAAGACTCAGAGTCGGTTTAGCCTCCGTCGCCCTAGCCCGAGCCCTTTAAATAGCACCCCGAGCTCCGCCGCCGCCTTCCGCACGCCCTTGAGCTCTTAGCCCAAGCCCTAGCCGCATGCGCCGCCGCAATCTCGCCGCCGAAGCCGCCGCCAAGGGTGAGCTTTCTCGCCGGAATTCGCCGTCTCCGTTCCATCTCCGGCCTCTTTGACCCCCTGCTCATGTTCGCAGAACTCTCCCGGAGCTACGCCGCCGGATCTAGACGTCCGGAGCCGCCTCCACTTCGCCGTCCCGCATCGTCCCGAGCTCGCCGTCCGCCTCCGCCGTCGCCACCCCCGTCTCCGGCCACCTTTCACCGCCCACAACCCCGCGGTAAGCTTCGCCCCATCGCGCTCTGTCTCCCTGTTTAGATCTAGTCCAGAGCCACGCTCTCTCTCGCGCGGGAGCCGTGCACCGGCGAAACGCCGCCGCGGCTAAGGTTGCCGCCGGCGAGCTCTTTGGCCTTTCAACCATAGCTGTCCGATCTGGATCCGAAGGCTCTCGTGCGCTGGTGACCGGTCAAACCGGGTCAATACCGGTCAGCGCCGGTTCTTTTGCTAAAGAGCCCCTGCCTTTCTCTGTTATCAACCCGCAGTCCACAGTAGTTCAAAAGTAATTAGATCTAGGTCCTGTTCTTTACGTTTTAGCCCCTGAGCTTTCGTAAATTAGTACCCGCCGTCCCAAGGCCGCTGGTTTCGCCTGTAGGTCCTCAGGAGGTTCTTTTATTTATGTATAAGCCCTTGGTTTTATCAGATAAACCCTAGATCTAAGTTTTTAATCGCAGTTATGCCCCTGGAACTTTGTTTTATGCATAACTTTCACGTTTTAGATCCGATTAGGGTGATTCTTGCGCTCATGTGTTCATAGCAGTACGTAGATTAGTTTTATATGAGTTTTATGTTCTGTTTTTATGTAATGGTGTACTGTTTCTTATAGTTTTGCTTTTGTTTGCATGTATGTACATGGATGTTTGTATGGTGCTATGTTCGCGAACAGACGTTGATCAGTCCGTGGAGTTTGCAGAGCCGCCTCCTGAGTTCTTTGAGCAGCAGCAGGATAACCCCAAGGAAGGCAAGTATAACTTAAACAACACCTAATAACTGTTATATACTGCATGTGCATTTAATTTTGTATACCCTTAAGGTCTACCTAGCTACTGTGATCCTTTATATCTACCTTGTTGGGATGCATTTGGGTTAAGTTATGCTAGGTGCAGCGCAAACTCTCATATCTCTTGTTAATTAATTTTTGTTAATGATTCTATGCAATTAATGTGAGCTTAACCCTCTGTGCTGTGTGCTTGAGTGGTTCATGTCTCGTTTAAAACTTGCTTTTTAGCAACATGGTCTAGGGAACCTGAGCAATGTGCTCGTGTGCTTTTGCGGTTCTCTCCGTAAGGACCTGTTCATAGAGCGACAACCTGGGACAACCGCGCTACCACAAGACTGGGATGGGGCAGTCTTAGCTCAGTAATTAGGTCATTTTGGTTTGGGGTAACTTACCTACGGGGCAAGAGGGGGAGTAAGCTTCAGTGGTCCCTGCGCTACCTCATGGTTGAGTGTGCTTTACATTACATGTATGTGCTTCTCCCTTTGAAGGTGGGCCCCACCGTTGCGGCGCTTGTTTCCTTGCGGTTACTCTTTACTAACGTGATCTTTGGAAAGGCTTCGTAGTGTGCTTGCTAGTCATCTCATCTCCGGTAATGTGATGAACACCTAGCGTAGCTCATGACTTGTGGGTAAAGATGTGCAACCTCTCGAGAGTATAAAACTGACATGTCAGTCGTGCTCACGGTTATGAGCGGACCAGATCCTCCTTTTGATTAGTGGTTCGTTGGTTATGGTTCTGGTTATGGTTATGTTCTTTAATATGGTTAATTTTCTTTATGCAATAACCTTGGGCAAATGGTTTATCTTACTCAACTTTAGTAAATAGAAGTTAATGAAACCTTATCAATTAAAAGCCCATGCAGTCATGTCAACTAACCTTAGAGCCTCATAGTTTATGTTATACTTGTTGAGTACCTCGTGCTCATGCTTGTTTTATCTACATTCCTTGTTGGGGGGATAAATCCAACCGCTGCTCAGTTGATGGAGATGCCGAGGAGTACACGCAGGGCTATGATGAGTTCTAGGCGTTCGTTCACCAGTCGACGTCCCTGTGGCGCCCTTAGTTATCTTTTACGCTTCCGCAATGTTTTGTTATAACTCTGTGATTAAGACATGGTCTTTATTATGTAATAATGATGTTAAATTTATGTACGCTTTTATTCTTGACATGTGTCTGTGATGCCACTGTAATTTGTCATACATATGCGAGACTTGACCCTAGAGCATATGTATACTTGCTCGGTTTTGTTCGTTGGAAACCGGGTGTGACACCAAAGCATCGTGGATTACAAGGACTGAAGTTCAAGAACGACTGAGTTCGAAACACGACGACTTCAAGAGTTCGTAATGCTTCACAGGGAAACTAAAACACACTAGTCACGAGGATTGGTCACATGTTGACCCTAAGGAGCCTGATACTTGAGAACCTTATTAGCTATGAGGACCAGAATCTTCTTATTACAAAAATTCGCGATGTTTGCCATCGTACTATCTAGTACTTAGCTAGTACTGCCTAAATGTAAGATTGAGGCGTCCAGGACGAAGGCCCGTTTCTTCTTTTAACCAAGTTGGTGCAGTGTTGTTCTTCACGTGGGAAATGCCATGAAACAATAGCCTTGATTCTCCACCGAGTATGAGAACGTCACCCGATTCGAGGTTGACCTTGGTCGCTTTGTCTTTGTCTCTGGTGTCGCCAAACAAGAACTTGGCAGTGTCTCCTATGGAGATGGATATGAACGATAGTCCTTGGTTAAGGCTACTCTTTGATTTGTCTTTGTCTTGGTGAAGTCTGAGCTTCCCGGAGTTGGTGTAGTAGTTGATGATGCATATGTCAGGGTTGATTTGGGGAAACTCGCTTGCAGTGGAAATCGCAGTTTGAGCAACCATCTTGAAAATGTCCGGTATCGCTGGGGCTCGTGCTCCATCAAATGGACGTGTGGGGCCATATGAGCGTGTAGTCGGTCCCAATTTCTATCCAGAGACATCATCCATAAGTTCAGCTTGGCACCATTCTTATAGCTTGGCCTATAAAATCCTCCTGGGCCATTACCCAGTTGTCGACACATACGAACTATCTGGACCAGATCTTCTGGCTTGATGAATCCCTTCAGTAGAACCATTCTGGGTCGCAGAAGCTGAACTGAAGCGGCGTCAGTGGAGGACTCTCCCACTTTCCTCTTCTCCGGGCCCTGAGGCATTGTTGTTTTAGCCTTCATGGACTCATCGTAACCAGGGCACAAGTCGAAGAGCCACGACGAGGGCTGCGACATCTATAGCAGAATAATAAGGCCGGTGTTAATTCAAGGTTCTTTAAATGCTTGGTGCAGTCATAGTGCGTTTCGTACTTCGGTGTTTGGGAAAATATGATGAAAATGACCTCATTACAATACGCGACACCAATCTATATCACACCTGTCTAATGTGAATAGGTTGCAGGTGGCTTTTAGATGGCAGCAAAAGGGAGTCCGGTTGAAATTTCGGATACTTAGGTCATGCGAAGTCTTACATTCTGTATTTTTGGCATAGGCAATGCTTACTAGTTTCTACTTCGGTTTGGTCTAGTTAGAAGCATTTCCAGATCATGGTCAAAATAGAAAACACTTGCATACTTCATGTACTCCAACTCTCTTAGGGTGCCTACGACTAGCTCTATATTCAAAGGTCTCAAAACTTCAAGTTATTAGATTTTTGACGAAATGGTCCCGATGTGAAGTTCTAACTTAAAGCGATTGTGAGTTACCTCCACAACACCCTTGAATCAAATCCAAAATAGAGAAGTTATTTGTTTTGTTGTTCTCTACAGTCTTGCCATAGAAAGTTTCCGGCAAAAGTGTTTGTAGTAAAGCAGGAGGTACAACTCCGACAAGATCACAATTTCACGTTCTAAACGCATTACTCACGAAGTTTCTACCAGTCCTTCTCAGATTTCTATTCACTTATCAGACAATAACATCTTTCCTACACTTTTCATGTGAACTTGTTATTACCAACAACAACCACTTGTATGCCAAAATATGAATCTAGTCATTTTCACTCCAACACACAGCGAAGCACATGAGATGAGATGGAATGATGCATGGTTCGTCCTGGTCGGTCTCACATCACACATCCTATATATATAGTATGTATTTCTAGCAGTATCTCGGTGACATATATGCACGTCTCTCTCTAATGCAACTAGTCTTTCTCTAGTCGTTCCTAATTTTTGCACGTGGTTAGTGTACTGCAGAAGAATGCATGCTCATGCATTACCACCTAGTGTGGCATCCACGCGTGACCGCTGCGTGGACAATGTAGAGTGGGCCGTTGCACCTTTTCCTCAAAGCCTGACTTTCCACCAATACTGGGAATTGTCGAGAAGAAGGTGGATCCCAAAACCAAATGTAAGTGTGGTGGGCATGAAAGCCTCAAACATGCCCACCACCCTTAAAGAGCTTTTACATATACAGCATGAATGCAGGGTGTACAACTATTCTCAAATCCCAATAGCATTCCACCAGTACTGGGGTCTGCTATGGCCGAAGAGTTGCTCCCAAAGCGCCGGATATGCATATGAGTTCTATCTAGGTTAGAATGTCAGAAGATGTCACCTGGATAATCACTAACATCCTTATACGGGCATAGCATATACTCTCATTTTTTTGAATTACTTGAAAAGGGGTTTTCGAAATTAGCTTTGGAAACCAAAACTTGATGATATAACTGTTATCTGTGTATGATCGGCTCTGATACCAGCTGTGGCGAAACCGCCTTGCTTAATCCAGACTAAGCGCACCTGCCGCTTTTGGCTCGCAGTGCACTTAGGCCAGACTAAACCCGGAAGTCCGTCGAGCTACCCATAGGGCACCCGATGTAACCATCGCCCGAGGATACCGACATCACACACATCCAGCCCTCGAAAGAGCCACAACAGTTGCATCATCACAGGCAGTTTAATAGTGAAAATAAGATAAAGTACTTACAAACCAAATATATGTAGTCAAATACATGTTCAAAATATAGCGGAAGCGGTTTCAAATATATATATATAGCGGAAGCGTTTGCAAAACCTCTCGCAGCGGAAACAAAATACTTAAGGGTCTTTATGCAGATGAACAAGGCGAGCAGCACCGAGCCCACCGGTACTACCCTCCTCCCACTCAGGCGCACACAAAGAACTTCATACCTGTAATCCAAAAGTGGGGGCAAACCCTGAGTACTAATTACTCGGTAGGACTTAATGGAAAATGGCTTACGGCTGACGCAAAGCTTGCTTACTAGGAATTGGATCCTTAGCTATTGATTTTTAATTAGGATCAAATTATGAGTGAAAGCAGGAGTTGACAGCTGCTTGATTTAGTATGTAGAAGCAGGATTTGACAGTTGCTTAGTTCATCATAGCAATAATACTAATCATGAGTACAATAATAAGTTGCATGAAAGTAAAGCATGTATATCCAAGCATGTAGTATTCAAAACATGAAGTCATAGTACAACATATTCAAGTTGTTACTACATTGTCCGGCAGTGATACTGGCATTCTCACACCTGGTGAGCATCAGCGATTCGAACTGATTTCTAATTCCCGGGAATAACTATCATGCCAGGAGACATATGCTTACTAGCCATCGCGTTCTCACATATATCCCCCTTCTCCACTTGTCCCATCCCAAGTTCGATTCACTCCCGCCTGACCCCCGGGTTGTGCCCCCATGATGAGCCTGCCGACATCTCGGTCTCCCCGTCATGAGATCAAAGCTCCCCCGGGCCACCTTCCTCTCAACCAGTGGGTAGGAATGTGTCTCTGTTCTCGGAATGGCGCAAGTAAGGTTTCACCGGGCCCATGTCCCGGATAAGCACTCTAGCAATGTTATGCCGATCCCAAGCGAACAACGGCCGGCCTTATGCGACTCGGGCGGAGTCCACCACACATTATCTCAATTCTCATCATAAACAAGCCCATATCTCCGCCCGGTCTCCAATTTCAAGCATAACATAACAATAGTAAATAGCATAATATCAACTTTCATAGTAGTGAAATTCCTGCCATTTTAAAAGTAATCCCTACGGGACGAGTGATCTTTATTCACTCGTATCTACTCGCACCTAGCCATTCTAGGCACTCGTCCTGCGTACTCTATATATAGGTGCTAGGGCCAGGGCGGCCAAGGAGTCTAATGCAAATGGTCTCAAACAACTCCTAATGCAGATGCATACTCATCAATCAAGATTATATTAGCTGGGAGCAACTCACATACCCAATCAATCATACACATCCAAGTCAAGTTGCTGATCATCAAAGAAACACGTTAGTGCTATGACTCTATATAGGCAAACGATAATTACTTGGATTACTAAAGGAGCATGTATGGAGTGTGGTGGTATTTGTTTAACTTCAACAATTTTAAACATATAATGCGGTGTTCATGAGGGTAGCACATGGTAGGACGCTAATTCCAAATCATCTTTATAACACCCGATATACACAAGAGCACTCTGGCGGACATGGAACAACGTGCACTCATACAATCAGACATTTACAGTGCAATTCATGGAGTTAACACCGGGTCAAGTACTAATTAAAATTGTCCTTCGATGTACCATACGCAAGCAAGGCATCAAACAAGTGTATGATCTCAAATATAACGGATTTACTAAACAGCACTCCTAGAATTAGTAAGAGCAGAAAACTCATGAACCTAGAGCAAGCATATACAACCAGGTATTCTTCTAGCTAGTTATTCACTATAGAGAAAGCATGTTAGAGTGCAGCAACATGTAGATCAAAGCCCCCCACAGATACAACTATCCAGTTACTGATCCTATAATAATAGGTTGCAAAGTGATCCGATATAAGCAAGTAATGTAGTGTAGATAACTCATGTGGTGGTGTTTATTTATTGGGTCCGAATCTTGTGTTGCCTTTAGGTAGTTTATTCGTGAGTAAGGGAATCAATTCCTTAAACAAGCGTGGGATGGGGATAACGGTAAACAGTATGCAGCAACAGACCGACACGCTTTCTCAACAATTATATCAAGTGCAAATGAATACCTACATATATCTTCAATTCAACATGTCCAATTTATGAATTAAACTCACATATGCTTTCAGGTTATTATAAAATGCCAAATGAGCTCAAATATTTATGACATGTAGGAACATACTACACAACACTACTACCAGAATTTCAGCCATAATGGAGTTATAATGAATTTATTAAAATTTTAGCAAGTAATCAGCCCTATAGTTTCATAGATTTTTCATAATTTATAGGAATGGTTTCTGGGCCTAATATTTTTGCAGCAAGCATAATATGGTATACACATCATGTATAAAAATTAGCAAATGAAGAATCCATAGTTACATTGGATATCTATTTTCCATATATTTTCCTTACCTTAATATAGGTGTAGAATAAAACAGTGTTCACAATGTCAGCAAAAATGATTTCTGGACCCAGCAACTAACTAGAACACTACCATATTTTTCATAGAATTTATTATGCACCCTAGAACCACATCTTTCCTATTTTTCTCTCCTAGCTAAGAGCACTTTGTCAATTTCAAAACAGTAACCAAATCAACCATGCACAGTCTCAATTTTCACCAGTGAGTTATCCTCACTATGTAGCATAAAGGAAAAATACTATGGGGTCATGTTTTTGCAAGTTTCGTATAGCACTTCAACTCAAAATGCTACAAAAGCATAAGTCATACCCAAAATGGTAAAACTGCTACTACACAGCAAGTGCTAGGGCTACAAAAATTCACATGCTGTCCAAATACCCCAGAGAAACTACTGTCCAAATTTCATGTCCTTTGGAGTTCATTTAGTCTACCTTTGGTATTTATCTAGCTTTAACATGCATGCAACATACTAGGGGCAAAACAGTCCTTTTACACATCCACATCATAATCATTCAATAGATCTATTTAAGAGGAGTCTAATGCAACTGAGTTTGCCTTTTTATGATTTTTCTTTGATTTGTTATGAATTTCCAAATTTTCAGCCGAATAAATGCATTTAAATGGAAAACATTAGATCTGGGGACTAGAATAAAATTAACCATAATTTTCAGGGGCTAGAACCTAAGATTTGCATGACACAGTGAATAGCGCACGGACTGACGTGCAAAACTCCAAAACCACGGGGGCTAGATCAAGATTTAACCTTCTTCTTCTTCTTCCTTGGGATAGGACACGAGGCGCGCGGCGGCCGGCGTTCTCGCCCTCGGTGCGGCGTGTAGGGGCTCCGTCTTGGAGCCAACGTGCCCTGGGAAAGCGTTCCCGTATACGGGCTTTGTGGTCCACCAGGCCTTGGCCGGCGGGGAGGACGGGAGGCGCGGATCGAGGACGATGAACCGGTGGTGCACCGGCTCGCTGTGGCGCGGTGGGGCGGCTCGCTCCCTGCGAGGGAGAGGCCGAATGGCGACAATTTCTCGCACGTCGGGCGCGCGGGGTCGAGGCGGAGGTGGTCGTGGAGGTCTTGAGGCGGGGGAAACGCCGTTGGGTGGTGTACGTCGGTGATGAACCGGCGGTGAACTCGCCGCGAACTCGGTGTCGCGGATGTCGAGCGGTGGCTCAATCTACCCAACGGGGAGGAGGAAGGCGACGAGGCTTGGAGCCCCGGGTGCGCGAGGTCGTGAAGAGGGCAGTGGTGAAGCTCTAGGGGTGTGGGGGACGGAGGACGGTGGCGGAGCTCGAGCTCCGAACTTGGCTCTAATGGCGGCCGCGGCGCTTGAGTGAGGCCGAAGCCGAGGGCAAGGGAGTGCAGGCGAGAGGGAATGAGACCGGGATGGCGTCGAGGTGAAGGGAGGGCACGGTCGAGGCGCGTTCGGGTCGATCCGTGGCCGGGCGCTGTGGACGTACACCAGCGGCCGCGTGGCGCGCGCCGGCTCAGCCATGGCCGCCCGTCCGCGCGGACCGCAGGCCCCAACCGTCGGTGACCCAAGCAATGGTGGAAAAATGTAATATTGGAAAAATGTGTTTCCTTACCTTCTGAATTCTGCCTGTTTGACCCACTTAGAGACCGAATTTGACCAAACCCCAATTAGATGAAATGTTCTACTCTTTGAGATCTACAACTTTGTCAAAAGGCCAAATACCAAAATCTGAGTGGAAACATGATTTAAGTTTGAATTTACTAGCAGCTTTCAATTTGGACAGGGAACCTCTACTGCTTGAATACTCCAAAAGTCCTATTTCCAATTGCTTTCACCCAAAGTGCCTTTTGGCAATATTGCTTATAACTTCAAGAGCTACAACTCATCCAAAGAGAGTCTTGCATGAAACTGGCTGTAGATTAGAGAAAATTTGAAATTTCCAAACAGGTCTGGTTTGGACTGGTTTTCTGTATTGGTAGAAAATATCTCTAAACCCCATTTAAACTTCTATATATGGTCAACCCCCAATTGACAAAGTTGTTCTCTAGTAAATTATCTATACGTTTGGTAATATAACCTTGGTCTGAATCCCAACAGGTTTTGAACTATAGAAACAAATGTGTTCCAAGGTCTTGTACAACAGAAATTTCATCTTGTGTAGAGTCTTCTTTAGTTTCAACTTTCGAAGTATCAAATGGATCCCAATCACTTCCACAATAGGTGTATTTGAAAGGTAATAAGTTAAATTTCACTTCATAGAGAGAAAGGTTTTGAAGTTGTATAGTTAATTCCAAGGAAATTCCGGATTCAAACTTGGGATGAGCTGAAAACTCAGACTTGAGAACTTTCCTAAGTGTAAATTGACTTGGGCTGGTATCCAATAGAAGGGTGGGTCGACTTGAAATAGGTGAATGGCAGTTTTGAACTATGCTCAGTGTAACAAAAGTATAGCCCATGCCATGTACCATATCTTTGATAATGGAGTTGAGCTTAAATGCCTAGTGAATTGGAAAGTTCCATCAGGGCTCAAGTTTGGTCACGATCACAATTGCTACCTTCGGTGGAACATTAGTTGGTTTGGGTTTAATCTTTTAAACCACTTATCTTTAGACTTTTGGACATGGTCAAAACAGAAGGTCTAGGGTTATTTTCTTATCCTCGGTTTTGCAACCGGTGTGGTGCTCAAAAGCTTGTGAGTGCTGTTTTATTTAGCCAAGCCACAGGGTTTGTAAGTTTGAATAGAAAAATTTTTGACTTAGTGATTTCTCTATCAAACTCCCCATCGCCACTCTGAACATGCTTAAGTTTTAACTCATTATTAACTTGTCTAACTGTGTGTTATGGCTCTTGAGATGCCAGGGGCATCACAGGCACCAAGCGCGCACTTATCTAGGTTCATCCTCATTCCGTGCATCCGAGTGCGCTTGAGAACTTGGCGAAGATCGGCTAAATGATTTTCTTGCAAGACCAATTTTACCACCACGTCGTCGATATAAACCTCTACAAACCGGCCGATCAAATCGTGGAAAATATAATTCATGGCTCGCTGGTAGGTAGCCCCAGCATTACGCAAGCCGAAAGTCGTAACCACGAACTCGAATAAACCTTGAGGGCAACGAAAAGCTGTCTTGTAGACGTCTTCTTCGGCCATGAATATCTGGTTATATCCAGCATTACCATCAAGGAAACTCACCATCTTGTGGCCAGCCGCAGCATCAACAAGTGATTTGGCGATAGGCATAGGGTATTCATCCTTTGGGGTAGCTCTATTCAAATCTCTAAAATCAATACAGATCCTGAGCTTCCCGTTTTTCTTCCACCCAGGAACAATGCTCGATATCCAGGTGGCGTATCAGCAAGGACGAATAAAACCAGCACGAATCATCTTTTCTATTTCCTCTTTGACCGTATCTAAAATCTTCGCATCGATCTTCCTGGGGTGTTGTGCAAATGGACGAAACCCAGGTTCTGTTGGCAACCAATGTTCGACGATAGATCGATCAAGACCAGGCATCCCGTGGTACTCCCGAGCAAAACAATCAGGAAACTCCGTAAGCAATTCTACCAATTTAGTCTTGAATTCTGGGTCAAGCTTCTTACTTACCCATCTTAGCCTAGGGCGATTGAGAGCCAATGGACCGGCCTCATTGCTCTACTGGTGTGATGAGTGATTGTCAACGAGATCAAGCCTTCCGATGGACTGGAGGCCCTCCGATGGACTGGAGGTAGATGATGAAGACCTCGATGGACTGAGGCAAAAGCTCTTAAATGGACCGGAGGCAATGCTCGGCGTCGGTAGGCCATGGGTGCTCGGTACACGGACGGGCGGTTCGGCAACGGTGGTGTAAGCCCTCCGATGGACCGTGAGGCGACTCCGATGGACTGGAGAAGCCGGGTGCCACCGTGGTGCTCCAACCCAAGTGCATGGCGCGAAGATGTGCGAGGGAGGCTTTGGCGGCTTCAGCTCAAAACCGCCACCCAAGCTACCTAAGGCTTGGTGAGTTGGGCCACGACTCGCCAAGATAGAGAAGATGGGCCAAGTCCGGCCCAGACGAAGACTTCCTAAAGTTTCCCGGTTTCTGACTTCAAAACCGGGGGTGCAAAGGCGGATTAGATTACTGGCCACGTGGAGGACATCAGAAGATTGCATGGAAGCTAAGAAGATCAAGTCTTCATCGTGGTCGTCCGTCCCCAATATTTCGGGTTCTTTTCTGTTTTAGCCCCTCCGGGCGTTTCTAGTGTTAGAGGTCTATGTGTAAAAATGCCAAAACTGAACCAGTGTATAAATAGCCTAAGAGCTGGTCATTAGAGGTAGTCTTGGCAGCTAGGTTTTCATTTGCTTTTGTAATTTTCGTCCTCAAGCTTTGAGCTCCAAGTTTAGGAGGGTTAGGGTGAGATCTAGCCTCCAAATCAAGAGGGAAGGTGAGGGTGGTTGCTTGGGACAAAATCCTTCGTTATAATCTGACCTAAGACCTCTTTTGAGGCTCATAATCAAAGTGGTTTCGTGTAGCAACTTTGTGTGCTTCTCCTCCCCTTGTTCTCTTTGGTTTTTGGCTTCAATCCTTGGCTTTTTGGGTGTTTGCTTTGGCCAAGGTTGGATCCTTTGTTTTCCTTGTGTTTTAGACTTGCAAGTACGTGGAGATTATGTCTTAGAACATCTCAATCCCAAAGGATTGCCACGAGCAAGTTGTTCTTGAGCTTTCTCCTTTCTTGCCCAAATATTCACCTCTTCACGAGATCTGAAATTCCCGCTAATTCCTTGATCTTTTTCAATAGATCTTTTGGGAATAGCTTTGGAATAGAGGTAGGTTAGTGTGTGCAAAATTTCGTGAAGATTGGTGAAGGTTTGGTCAAGTTTTGGCTTCAGAAGTTCAAGTTTCGTGTGGCTGTTTTTCAGTCTGTCTATAACGTCCGGTGGCTGTTTATTTCCTCCGGTGGTTAGTTCTATGATCAAATGTACTCCAAATGACCTGAAATTTTGTGGAGCTCCTATCCTGTGAATCAAAAAGCTCCCATAAAAATTTCAGATTTTTTAGAGGTGTTTTGACCTGATTTTAGTATTTTTCTTTTGGGGTTGGTCTTTCAATTTTTTAACCACCGCACAGTCCGGCGGCTCTGCACCGGACGGTACCATGCACGTGTTGTGAGCTTGATACGTATCCTCTCAGTGGACGGTGTCTAGGCTCGTTGTGGGTGATTGTTTCCGTTTTGTACTGCGGTGGGGGGTTTGAGTTTGAGTTTTCAAGTGCTACTATTCACCCCCTCTAGTCGCACGTCTCGGTCCTACAGCGATCACCTAGACCGATGTCAACTGCTTCAAGCTCGTTAGAGGGAGTAAAACTAAAACCGAGTTTACCCTCCTCGGCAAACTCCCGGGTAGAGCTTGACGACGCGGGGATTGGATGGGGAGGTGTGATTTCAAGTTTCTCCTCATCATCGGGCTGTTGATCATTGCATGTCAAAACATCTTTGTTTGAAGAAGTATAAATTACACTGATGTTTTGCAGCCGATTACCCAGATTGGCCAATTCAGAAGCGTTACAAAAAATATGATTATAAAATTTTTGGGGCTGATCACGCAGATCGGCCACTACGGCCCTTGCGGCCGTAGATACACTACTAGCATCTGTTAGCCGATGAGGATCGGCCGATGCCATCGGCTGAGGCTGCCTATTCTCTACAAATGAGTGTCGATTGCCAAAACCGGTGTGATCACGTTTTTTGCCTCTTCTACGAAACTCTAGTTCAGCTGTTGTCGATCGGAGAGGCACTCTGCTTCGTCTGATGTGGACGATTGTGCGATGCTGCGAGAATCGTCCGCGGGTACCACTTCAACGTTGTCATCGTCCCATTGGATCAGACATTAATGCATTGAGGAGGGCACACAGCAGTTGGCATGAATCCAGTCTCGGCCAAGGAGAGCCGAATAAGGACCATGATCGTCGACCACGAAGAAGGAGGTGTTGAGCTCTTGTGGCCAACCGTTAGCTCGACATTAAGGTCCCCTTTGACTTGAGACGAAGTGCCCTTGAAGTCGTTGAGGGTGACATTGGTCTTCACAAGATCGTCGACAAACCTCCCAATCTTGCGGCACAAGGAATATGGCATGATATTAACAGTTGCACCCGCGTCAACGAGCATCCCACCAACTGGCTTGCCGTTGACGAAACCCTTCACGTAGAGAGGTTTTAGATGCCGATACTTCTTGTCGAACGGCTTCTCAAAAATCGCAGCAGCAGGGCCGAGGCTAAGCTGCGCCATCGACTCGGCCATCTATTCGCTGCTGGGAGGACGAAAATCTTCAGGCAGATAGAAGACCTTATTTATACCTGCTGTGGCCTTCTTGATCACCTCGTTGACCTCGCCATCTATGTCATCGTTGTTGCTGGTGGAATCACGACCGACCATGCATGACGAGCCTTCTTGTGCGTCTGGCTTGGCCGGCTCGGCTGGTGCCGGCTTTGTCGACGTTTCAGCAGCGTCGGACTATGGCTTCCATTTCCAAACAAAATTTCGCTTGGACTGTAAGCTTGGAATGTCCATGATGCCCCCAATCTTCTTAAGCTGCCGAAGATATTCTTCTTCGGCTAGTTCTAGGCAGTGCAAGCGCTGAACCCTGTGCTTTTGTGTCTTGTCAGGCCCTCAGGGCACCACCTTTCCAAGTGGCACTCCACGCGACATTGAAGGTCCCTCGGGTCTTCTCTCTTTGCAGGCGGAGGTGAACGCGTCGGCGGTGGAGACACGGACCGCCGCTTTGGTGGTGGAGACGGTGGACGCCGTGGTGGAGGAGTAGGGTCACGATGACGGCGTGGCGAGGCCATGCGATGTCATCGTGGTGATGACGCACGTTCCAGGCGTTCATACACGGACGCCTTGCCACGGTAACTCCTGTGGTCAGAACACTCTGGACAGTCATCAATGGTGGGTGGTCTCTCCATACCTTGCGTCCCGCAGAAGTGAAAGTAGGGGCAGCGCCAGTGCTCTTCGCTGTTCATGGCATCGCGGCACGCCTGGTACTGCCACTGTCCCTCGCGCCATTGGTCTTGGTAACGTCGTTCCTCTAGATGACGGTGATGCTCACGATGGTAGGCTTCATCCTCTTCAGCCCGACGTCGGTCCTCGTTCCGCTGATGATGGCGCGCGTACATGCCCATCAACACTCCCGAGTTGGGGCGACATCGGCGATTCCTCTGAATTGTTGAGGCCGAAGTATGCTCTTCGGCCCTAAATTCTAGAGGGATGTCGTCGAGAGGATCTGCCTTAGCTTTTCCCTTCTCGTCCTTGGTTGTGTGAACCATGTTGATCGACGCGGTGGAACTTCGAAGGAGAGGCGAAAACTGATGTTGATTGCCTCGGTGCAGGATTCGGCCTAAAGAAATAGCCCTGCCAAAACGTGCTCGGCTCATCAACTCGGACACGAACTCCGAGTAGCACTCGTCAGGCAACGAACTTGTAGCGTAGATGGCATTGACTGGGAAAGGCATCGTGTCTATCTTCATTGGAGTGCGAGCAAACTCCAGCCTCCCTTGCTCTATGGCCTTCTGAATTTCAGACCGAAGAATCCTGCAATCGCCTGTATTGTGCCCGTCTAGTTTATTGTGCCACTTGCAGTACTTGCGGCCACGCATCTCCTCGGCCGTAGGGGTTTGATGCCTAGACAGTTGCACCAACAGCTTCTCCTTGACGAGCAAATCAAAGATGGATTTGGTATTTGAGACGTTGAAGTCGTAACCCAGGATCGGCTCAGGCTGTTTCACCCACTGGCACTGTAGAGGCTTGTTAGTCCTTGCCCACTGAACAAGGTAGGCAGCGGCATCGTCCAGGGCGTCGTCTTCATCGGCTTGGATATAGCCGACGCTCCGTCTTTGCCTCTGCTGTAGGACCTCTGGGTGGCTCCACTCATAGGCAAAAACCTTTGACACTAAATGGCCGATAGAATTGAAATCGGTCGGCCCATACACTGCCTTGATAGCCCTGTTTAAACCGTTGTATCCTATCTGGGCCAGAATCCTCTCGTCGAGGTGGAGGGAGTAGCAACGGTTCCTTAGCTCACGGAACTGTTGGATGTACTTGTGAACTGTTTCTCCCGGGAGCGGTGGATGCTGTTCAAGTCTGTGAACGTGGCTTCATCAGATCCCGAAAAGAACTGAGCACGGAAACTTTCCTCCAGCTGTTTCCAAGTGGTGATGGACCCAGGGGCCAACGTGGTGTACCAACCGAAGGCTGGCCCGATTAATGATAGAGAAAATAGCTGAATCTTCATATGTTCGGCCCTTGACGTGATCCCTAGCTGTGCGAGGTAGCGGTTGATGTCTTCTATGGTACTAGCATCGTCGTTGCCACTGAATTTGGTAAAATCAGGGATCTTGAACTTGGGGGGCGCCTCCAGGTGGTCGTATACCTCTGGGTAAGGCTTTGCATAGGTGATGACCCCCTGTATAGGTGTAATACCATATTGGTTCTTCAAAATCTCAGAAAGATCTTTCTGAGACATGTCGAGGCCCGTCCCTGCGACAAACAGGGCCTGAGATCGTCCCAGTCCCATAGGCGTTTCGCCATTCAGCCAGCTCCTGGTCCGCCGTTTTTGCTGCTCCATGTGGAGCGGTTCCATGCGTAGGCCTGGCTTTTGGAGGAGGGTTTTGCTTCGGCCCTCGTGATGAATTGACGAGGAATGGGTTAGGGTATGGGGGAGGAGGTGCCTCTCCTTCCTCCAGCTGTCGGTACTGATAGGTGTAAGCCCGATCTTCCGTAAGGTATGTCGGTTTAGGGGTGGAGAACTCGACGTTGATGAAGAAGGCTCCGAGACAGGAGGTTCGAATCCTTGCAATCACTACACCACTGCTCCGATGGTTATCGACCGTGTGACGCGCGCAATCGACCTCGCCAAGAAGGCTATCGTTCCTGCAATGCAACCGAAGAACACCAGCAAGAACGAGGAAAGAACGCAATCAAAAATTAACTTGTGCTCACAAAGTTGGGGTTTCACAAACCGATACACGAACGGCGAATTGTTCTCGAAAGAAAACTTCTAAGCAAAACCCAAACCCTAACTCGTGCGGTGGCTACTGTTTATATAGAGTTTAGGGTGACCATATGAAGTCTAGATGCGTCCGTGATGGACTCCAAGACGATACATGGGCCAAAAGCCCGAATAGGAAAAAAACAGCCCCTGGACAGATTCTGTCCGCTAACTTCCGAAGTGAATTCCCGATGACTCCGAACTCGAAATGACCTCAAACCAGCGGCATTGGAAAGGTTATCTTCTTAGCTTTCCAAGCATATGTGGATCGTCGATTTTAGTGAAGACTGGTCCTGAAGGCCAAGAAAGTCGTCTCTAAGCAGAATTGGGCCTCCATCTTGACTTGGACGCCCCTTTGGTCCTCCTCCTGGTCCGTGCTGGTCTCCAAGGCCTTCATGGTCCTCTCCTAAATTCCTAAGTACAATATAATCAATAATATCATTAGGTAGCATACCATCCTTATAAGTAGAATTACGGGCACCTAGAAATGAGCTCACCTGTTGATTCAATTGTTTTGCACGTGCTCTTGTAATTGGTCCTTGCATAACCATAGGAGTGATGTCCTCATCATCCTCCCCCTCTTGAAGCGAAGTCATGCTCGACGCTAACTCATCCTCTTCTCCCAAGTATGGTTTCAAATCTGCAATGTTAAAGCTGGGACTAACCCCAAAATCTGCAGGTAACTCAAGCTTGTATGCATTATCATTAATCTTTTCAAGCACCTTAAAAGGACCAGCAGCTCGAGGCATAAGTTTGGACTTCCTCAAATCTGAAAAACGTTCTTTGCGCAAGTGTAATTCAAAAAGCACTTGTTTTCTACCTTTACCGCCAGCAAGTTTGTACTTCTCATTCATGTTTTCAATACTACTCTTAGTTGTTTCATGTAAGCTTTTTATAAAATCAGCACGTTGTGACGCATCCAAATGCAATGGTTCCTCAAAAGGAAAAGATATCAAATCAATAGGAGCACGAGGATTAAAACCATAAACCACTTGGAAAGGGCTAAGCTTTGTGGTAGAGTGAACGGATCTGTTGTAAGCAAACTCAATATGAGGCAAACACTCCTCCCACATTTTCAAATTTGTTTTAAGAACAGCCCTCAGCATAGTAGACAAAGTTCGATTAACAACTTCAGTTTGACCATCAGTTTGGGGATGACATGTGTGGCGGAACCGCCTTGCTTAATCCAGACTAAGCACACCTGCCACCTCTGGCTCACAGTGCACTTAGGCCGGACTAAACCCGGTAGTCCGTCGAGCTACCCAAAGGGCACTCGATGTAACCATCGCCCGAGGATACCGACATCACACACATTCAGCCCTCGAAAGAGCCACAACAGATTACATCATCACAACAGTTGAAGTAGAGAATAAGTAGACTTAGTTTACAAACCGAAGATAAATAGTCAAATACATGTTCAAATATAGCGGAAGCGAAGTCAAAATATACATGTATAGATACATTTAGCGGAAGCGTTCAAAACATCTCACAGCGGAAATAAAACTTAACTAGTCTTCAAGTAGAGATAAACAAGGCGAGTAGCACCGAGCCCACCGGTTCTACCACCTCCAACATAGTTATCCAGCTGTCATCAGTACCTGTAATCCAAAAGTGGGGGCAAACCCTGAGTACTAATTACTCAGTAGGACTTAATGGACGGGGCTTACGGCTGACGCAAAGCATGCTTACTAATCATGTGGATCCTTAGCTGTTGATTCTTAAACCAAGTCGTGTTGACATAAGATAGCAGGATTTGACAGCTGCTATTCATTAATCATGAAGATCATTTATATCATAAAGTAAATACTTGCAGAAAGTAAAACACAAACACATGTCCCGTTCCAAGATTCATAGCACTTCCATCACACCCCTGGGAGTAGCCGTCTCAGGAGCGATACCACGGTACGTCGGGTCAGCCCTCCCTCGACTCCAAAGCATCTCCCAAGTCTATCGACCTCCTACTAGTGGACGGGTAGCACCAGGAATAAGGGAACGGATCATATACATCCAAGCATGTTGTAATAGAGAAACATGATTATAAACATAAAGTATTTGAATTATAACTACGTTCGGACGTCAAAGGCATTGGCATTCTCACACCTGGTGAGCATCAGCGATTCGAATCGATTTGTTAATTCCCGGGAACAACTAAAAATGCCAGGGGTATATGCTTACTAGCCATCGCGTTCCCACATATAGCCCCCATCTCCAGTTGTCCCATCCCAAGTTTGATTCCAACCCGCCACTTCCCTGAGTTTAGCCCCCATGGAGCGTTACCTCGGTTCGTCGGGTCCAGCCCTCCCATGAGATAAGCGCCCTCAGTTCCATGGTAGGAACAAGTCTCTGTTCTTCGGATGGCACAAGTAAGACTTTCACCGGTCCATTATCCCGGATAAGCACCTTAGCAATGTTATGCCGACCAATAGGCGAACAACGGACGGGCCTTATACGACTCGGGCGGAGCCCACCAAACCATCCATCTCATCATCATCATTTTTCTTATATACCCATATCTCCGCCCGGTCTCCATTTAAAACATGTCATAATCAAAGTAAGATTCATAATAGTGAGATTTCTTTTATGAAAAGCAATCCCTACGGGACGAGTGACTCCATTCACTCGTGTCTACTCGTACCTAGCATTACTAGGCATACTCGTCCTACGTACTCTATTTTAGGTGCTAGGGCCAGGGCGGCCAGGAAGTCTAATGCAGTTGGTTCCAAACAACTCCTAATGCAGATGCGTAAGCATTCATCAAATATATTTGCTGGGCAAAGCATGGTCCTGCCTACCTTTGCTTGATCTTAAGAAAACCAACAAACTAAACTAAGTTAGTTTGCCGGGTTGTGAGGCTTTGCCCCAGGCAACCCCTTGAAACAGGTACGGATGTAATCAGCGACCCTTCGTCTTCAGGTTGGGGAAAGACCAACTCCTGGTGAAATCCGTTGTACGGCTTCTCGATCAAGAGTGGCTCTTGTGTTGATCCTTGTTTCGCGGAATCTATATGCATGGTATAATATGCAAGTGAGTGCAAGAGAATGCAAATACATGCACTAGGTACAAGTTATATGTATGATATGGTGCGATAACGAGTGCTACGAATGCAATTGTATATACGAGGTGCAAATGATACATAATGCATGCCAAGTAGCTTGTGACGAATTTATTCGGTTACTCTCAATTTAAACACATTCCATAATAAGAAAACTTAAGAACTTTCCTAAGAAATCATACAGCCCATTGCTAAGAAATCGTGCAAACCATCGCCACATTTTATCTTTGAAGTTATTAGGAATAATTGTTCTATATGTGTACACAGTCCCTATCAAATGAAATGAAGTTGTCTCTTAAAGTTAAACATATACATGCAATTTAATGGACACGCTACCTTTATGAATAAAATGCACTCATAAGTTCATGTAGTTAGAAAACTCCAATCGATCTCAAATCTTTACCACATGCAGCAACATACTCCATAACGCTACTAGATTTTTCCCAAAATTTTCCTAGCAGTTTAAATACACTTTTTCCTATTATTTAGTTAAGCGTGTGACACTTTATTATTTTCAAAACACCATTCAAACTTTACATGCAACGTCTCAAACTTTACCCGCAAGCTACCCATACTATATAAAGTACATGAAAAATACTAGAGGTCATATTTGAGCATCTTTTATATAGCCTTCATTTTCCAAGTTAATTAAACACACAAATCACATGCATAAGGGCAAAACAGTAATTAACCAGTCAATGCTAGGGCTACCAAAAATCACACAGTACCTAGATGCCATAACAAAGCTACTGTCTAAGTTTCATGATTTTTGGAGTTCATTTGGTCCACTTTTACCATTTATTTACCTACACCATGCACGCACTAAACCAGGGGCAAAACAGTCTTTTTACACATCCACATCATACCTATTCTGTAGAGCTACTCAAGAGGAGTCCATAGCCACTGAGTTTGTCCATTTTGGATTTTTATTTGAATTACTATGATTTTTCAAAGTTCATATGCCAAATCCGGAAGTTAGTCAAATATAACCCTGTAAATGGACCTATACGTGATTAACCATAACTTCGAGGGGCTAAAATGCAAGACTCTCAAGACTCATTGAACAGAGCTCGGGATGGGGAGTGAAATCGCAGAACACAGGGGGTTTAAATGCAAAACCACCTCTCTTTTCTTCTTCCTCGGGCAGGGGAGAGGAGGCGCGCGGTCGGTGTCGTGGGCGGCGTGGATCCGGGCGTAGAGGCGAGGACTTGGAGCCGAGGTGAGGTCGCGACGTGGGCGAGGTCTCGGGGACTCCGTCCCCTAAGATCTCGTTGTTCGGAGTGGCGTGGTCGAGCGGCGCGGGGTGGTGAACCGAAGAGGCCACGGCGCGACGGAGTGCGGCGGCCGCGGCTCAATCCGCCGGCTCCGGTGAGGGGAAGGGCCACGGGGTGGCGCGCTGGTTGCGCGGGGAGATGGGGAAGCCGCTGGGGTTGAAGTGGGGGCAGGGGGTGGCCGGAGGGTAGTCGTCCGCGTCGACCCCAAGCTCGGCCGAGCGGCAATGGTGACGGCGCGCGGGGAAGAGTGCTAGAGGCTCCGGCGGTGGACGAGTGTTTGGGGGAAAGGTGGAGGACGGTGAGGCGAGCGCGAGGCGCTCCTCGGCGGGGCGAGAGGCGGCTCGAGGCGGCGGGTGCCGTGAGCTCGCCGCGGCGGCAACGGCGGCGGGCACACTGCGCTCGGGAGGGAGAGGCGGAGGGAGGCGACGAGGCCTAGCTAGGTGGACGCGGAAGGTAGAGACGGATGTAATGGCGTTGGTCTGGAGGTTTGGGGAGCGGCGGAGCGGCTAGCGTGAGCTCGACTCCGAGCTCCGTCAATGGCGGGCGGCGCACTGCAGGTGGAAGGCGAGGCCGGGAGCGAGGCGTTCGGGACGGGTGGGAATGGCAAGAGCGAGGCGAGAGGGAGCCGGGGGCGGGTCTTGGCCTCTCCATTCGGCCGGAAAGGCGTCCAGGTGCGTGGAGCAGGGGCGCGGCCTCGGCGTCGGCCGGCGTCGGCCACGCGCGGCGCGGGCAGGACGCGAGCGCCGCGTGCGCACGAGGGAGAGGAGGAGGAGGACGGTGGCGTTTCGGTGGATGGGGTCTATGGACCGGTAGACAATGACAGGTGGGCCCGGGGAAGATGGGTAAGGAGCCGTCCATGGACCAGGTGCACCGAGGCGCGGGGAAACGGGGCCCACAGCTGCCGATTTCGGCCCGCGCGGGCGGGAATCCGACGCGGCTGGCGAGTGGGGCCCGCCGGTCAGTGAGAGGAGAAGAGAGGGAAAATCCCGAAAATGGAAAAATCCCAGTTTGACCAGGGAATAGGTTTCTGAACTTCGCCTATTTGACCAACTTAGGGGCCGAATTTGGAAAAACCCCAATTGGATGAAATGTTCTAAATTTGTTCCTCTACATTTCCCTTATAAACTTGTATACCATGTTATATTCAAAAATGTGGTTTAAATTTAAATTTAACCTGCTGACCAAGGTTTGACTAACAGAACCATCCAGCTTGGAACTTCTAAAAGTCTATTTTCTAGACACTTTCACAAAAGGAGTTTTATACCAATGTTGTTCATAATTTCATTATATACAATTTCCTCAATATAAGAATTGTAAGATTTTGGCTCTAAGATCAAGAAAATTTAAAATTACTAAACAGGTCAGGTTTGGACAGAATTTACATGCTGATAGAAAAAGTCCCAAATCTCTATGCAAACCTTCATGCATGTCAAAGCACCAATTACCAAAGTTGTTTATAATTAAATTGTCTACAAGTTTGTCAATATGAATTTCACCTATATAACTACAGAACTAAAGTTATGAGCATAATCACAGAAGCACACATGCTGAAAACAGGGCTTAATAAGTTTTCTTTCACTCTAGTTTGATCATGTAGCTTAATTATATGCCATGACATGATGCTTCATGATAAATGTTGCAGGTATGATGAATGATTATGCACTTAAGATGCCGGAGCATCACAACCCACCCCCCTTAAAGAAATCTCGTCCCGAGATTTTGATGTGATGTGGGTGGATAAATTAAACGAGAAGAAAGTGCATTGAATATGAATCTGAAAATTTACGCTGTCATGACGTACTTAATTTGACGTGGAGGGAAGAAAACCAGGATATTTTGTTCGCAAGAATTCTTCTTGCTCCCAAGTTGCCTCTTCTTCGGAGTGGTTACTCCACTGCACTTTGTAGAAGTTAATAGCTCTTCGCCGCGTTGCTCTTTGCTTTTGGTCGAGGATCTTTATGGGTGCTCTTCATAAGTGAGGTCCGGTTCAATCTGAATTTGAGATGTATCAATTTCTTCTTCTGGCACTCGTAAGCACTTCTTGAGTTGCGAGACATGGAACACATCATGGACCGCAGCAAGGTGTGGAGGTAGCTCTAACCGATAAGCAACTGATCCACATCGTTCGGTGATCTTGAATGGTCCAACGTACCTTGGCGCTAACTTTCCTTTTACCCCAAACCGATGTACGCCTTTCATCGGTGACACCCGAAGGTACACGTGATCGCCCTCTTCAAAAACTAAGGGTCTTCTCCTCTTATCAGAGTAACTTTTCTGCCGTGACTGGGCTCTCTTCAAATTATTGTGTATCATCTTTACTTGTGCTTCAGCTTGTGTTACCAAATCCGGGCCAAAAGTGACACGCTCTCCAGGTTCAGACCAATTGAGTGGAGTTCTACATCTTTTACCATATAAGGCTTCGAAAGGAGCCATATCTAAGCTCTTTTGATAGCTGTTGTTGTAAGCAAATTCCGCCAAGGGAAGGCACTCATCCCACTTGGTGGAATAGGTCATAGCGCAAGCTCTCAGCATATCCTCTAGTATCTGATTCACCCTTTCTACTTGGCCACTAGTTTGAGGGTGGTATGCCAAACTACGAATCAATTTGGTTCCAAGAGCATGTTGCAGTTGCTCCCAGAAGCGAGATACAAACAACGAGCCTCTGTCCGAGGTGATGGTCAGTGGAACACCGTGCAAGGAGACAATTCTTGCTATGTAAAGTTCAGCATAGGTCTTGGCATGATAAATTGTTTTTACCGGAATGAAGTGAGCTGACTTTGTGAACCGGTCAATAATCACCCATATGGAATCATACCCCTTCTGTGTGCGAGGTAGACCTACAATGAAATCCATATGTACATCTTCCCACTTCCATGCTAGGACTGCGAGTGGCTGGAGCATACCAGCAGGCTTTAGGTGATCGGCTTTAACTCTCTGACATATGTCGCACTCGGACACATATTTGGCGATCTCCCGCTTCATGCGGGTCCACCAAAACTTCTGTTTCAGGTCTTGGTACATCTTATTACTGCCTGCGTGCATAGTGAACAGGGATGTGTGGGCTTCATCGAGTATCTTCTTTCTTAATTCCATGTCCTTAGGTACAACTAAGCGATTCTTAAACCAAAGGACACCCTGCTCATCAAGTGTGAAACAGGCTTTCTGCTTATCACTTATGCCCTCACGGATATGTACCATGCCCTTGTCTTGCTTTTGTGCTGCAATGACTAGATCTTTTATTGTTGGTTCAATGATGAGGCTATAGAGCTCAGCATGCTGCTCTGTAGGCATTTCAATCTCGTCTATTTCACAGCATAGTACTCTCACTGTTGGACGTGCCTCAATGAAGTTGCAATGAGCCTTGCGGCTTAACGCGTCTGCTACTACATTTGCTTTGCCGGGATGGTAATGAATCTCTAAGTCGTAGTCCTTTATTAACTCCAACCACCGTCGTTGCCTCATATTCAATTCTGGTTGCGTGAGGATATATTTGAGGCTCTTGTGGTCAGTGTATATGTGGCAAGTGTTGCCTAGCAGATAGTGTCTCCAGATCTTCAATGCGTGCACAACTGCTGCTAGCTCAAGATCATGTGTTGGGTAGTTGGCTTCATGTTTTCTTAGTTGGCGTGAGGCGTAGGCAATTACTCTACCTTCCTGCATCAACACACAGCCCAGCCCATTGCCGGAGGCATCACAATACACATCAAATGGTTTAGTCACGTCCGGTTGTGCTAGTACTGGTGCTGATGTTAACAGTTTCTTCAAAGTTTGAAAGGCTTCTTCACAATTTGAGCTCCATAGGTATTTGGCATTTTTCTTCGTTAGCGAGGTCATTGGCTTTGAAGTTTTGGAGAAGTCCTTAATGAAGCGGCAGTAGTAGCCCGCTAAACCAAGGAAACTCCGAATCTCAGTCACTGTCTCGGGTTGCTTCCAATTTAGAACATCCTTTACCTTGCTAGGATCAACTGCTACCCCCTTCTCAGACAGAATGTGGCCTAAGAAACTCACTTCCTTCAGCCAAAAAGCACACTTACTGAATTTGGCATAGAGCTTGTGCTCTCTAAGCCGCGTGAGTACAATCTTCAAGTGCTCTTCATGTTCCTTTTGACTCTTGGAATAAATTAGTATGTCATCGATGAATACTACCACAAACTTGTCAAGTTCATTCATGAACACCGAATTCATCATGTACATGAAGAAAGCCGGTGCATTGGTTAACCCAAAAGACATGACCAAATACTCGTATAAGCCATATCTGGTCGAGAAAGCTGTTTTGGGTATGTCCTCTTCTCTGATCTTTATTTGATAGTAGCCGGACCTTAGATCAATTTTTGAAAAGACTTTAGCTCCAGCTAACTGATCAAACAAAATGTCAATGTGTGGCAAAGGGTATTTGTTCTTGATGGTGACAGCATTCAAGGGCCGGTAATCAACACATAGCCTTTTACCACATTGGTCCTTCTTTTCAACAAAGAGGGCTGGGCAACCCCAAGGTGAAGAGCTCGGGCGAATAAACCCTTTGTCCAACTGTTCTTGCAATTGTACTTTCAGTTCTATTAATTCATCAGGCGCCATTCTGTATGGTCTCCTAGAGACAGGTGCTGTGCCTGGAACTAGGTCTATCCTGAACTCAACATCCCTATCTGGGGGAAGTCCTGGAAGTTCCTCTGGAAACATGTCTGGATAGTCGCAGACTACCGGGATCTTTGCAAGTGCTTGTGCGTCCCCTTGAGCATCTACGACATTTACCGTGTGAAGCATATTTTTATGAAGTGGCATGTGAATGACTACGTCTGTGCCGCTGCTTGAGCATAACTGAACTGTTCTACTTCCCACATCTATTTTCGCATTGTGTTGTTTCAGCCAATTCATCCCAAGAATAATATCAATCCCTAGCTGTGGGAGTACCAGAGAATTGATGAACAACTTCTCCCTTCCTACTTGCAAACATAAGTCTCTTACCATGTGATTGGTAATTATAGCTGACCCTGCAGTTGTAATGTGGTAGTCCTGCTTCAACTCAATAATATCATACCCCTGTTTCAGTGCATATGCTTCGCTGATAAAAGTGAAGGATGCTCCCGAATCAAACAACACAACCGTAGGGTTAGTGTTGACCAGAAAGGTGCCTGCCAGGACAGGTTCACTTTCTGGAACTTGCTTCAGCTGACTATACTGCAATTGGCCCATCTTCGGGGTTGGTTTCTTCCCTTCGCTCAGAGGTACTGCTCCCTGAGTCTTTTGTGGTGTGCGGCAAGTTCGACTAGTATGCCCGGCTTTCCCACACTTGGTGCATGGGTGGCCGATGCCTCGAGTTGTAGGCGGCACTGAAGTAGGTGGATGCGGTGGTACATCGTAGGGTGACGGTTGCTGTTGAGTCCCACTGGGTTGCTCTTGCTGCTGGGGCATGTCAATATAGTATATGTGCGGCGGTGGGCGATGTACGACCCGCTGCCGCTGAGATGAACCCGATGGAGGTGTGCTTGCAATTCTTTTCTTCCGCTGATCCTCGTGGGCCCGCCTAAGGCGATCCTCCATGTCGATGGCGGCATCTACCAGCTGGGTGAAGCTGTCGTAGCTGCGCCCCAAATGAGTCAGCAGAGTGGGGTCGAATCCATCCAGCAGACGGGTAGCCCTACATGGGTCAGTGTTGACGTCTCCAGGGGAGTACTGCGACAGGCGGATGAAAGCTTCCACGTATTCGAGTACCGACATGTCACCTTGACGGAGTGCATGGAACTCCCGTTGCTTGAGCTCGATGAGGCTAGGCGGGAGATAGTGAGCCCGAAAAGCCACACGGAACTCATCCCACGTGACCTGGTGCCCGGCTGGTTGCATTGCCAGGAATGAAGCACACCAGGCCCCCGAGGGACCATGTAGACACTGTGCCGCGAAGCGAGCCTTCTGTTGCTCAGTGAGTTGGGGCAGTAGACTGAACTTGGACTCAATGATCCGAAGCCAGTCATCAGCATCCAAGGGATCCGTGGCAGTGGTGAAGATTGGCGGTTGGAGCGTCGCAAATTCAGTGTAACTGATCTCTTGCGGGTTGCGCCGTTGTTGCTCTTGAACGAGCAGGTTGATGATTTGACCTTGCTGAGCGACCAGAGCAGCCAACTCAGGAGGAAATTGTGCCCCATGGGCAGCCCCTTGTGTAGACGTCTCCGGTGGAGTAACCATCTACATGAATGAGGCCAAAAGTGATTAGTTCAACAACTTTTAATGCAACCAATGCGGTGATAAAAAGACCATAGCACCATAATTACGTTCTGAATACATGAAAGCACGTAAGTGAATCAGAACAACTTGATTGCACATAAAGTGTTAGCCATTATCTTATAGGTCTAGACAATCGTTTATGCTAATGGAAAGCTTGTGCATTGTTTTGGATACGGGACGACACTCCTATCCATTTGACTGGGACAACGGTGCAAGGTCTATTTACTAGCTGCAGGTATACATGACTTCAGGTTGCAAGCCGGAACCAAAGCTTCAATTCAACCCTAAGGGTCTCTCCTTAAGGCTTTTAATTTATCAAGGTGAAATAGGTTCCTAGAATTTGATGTTTCCCATTAGTGAAACGTGCAAAAGTTGGCTTAACTCACGATTTATTCCATTTGTCTTTTATTGATATCCCCAGAATGATAACAAAAGATACATGATGCATGTTCCGTCCTGTTCGGTCTCACATCACACATCCTATATATTATATATATAGCTAGCGATAATTCGGTGACATATATGCACGTCTCTCCTTAATGCAACTAGCCGTTCTCTAGTCGTTCCTAGTTTCGCACGTGGTTAGTGTACCTGCAGAAGAATGCATGCTCATACATTACCACCTAGCGTGGTATCCACGCGTGACCGCTGCGTGGACAACGTTGGTGGGCCGATGCACCTTTTCCTCAAAGCCTGACTTTTCCACCAGTATTGGGGATTGTTGAGAAAAAGGTGGATCCCAAAACCAAATGTAAGTGTGGTGGGTATGAAAGCATCCAAAACATGCCCACCACCCTTAAAGAGCTTTTACTACGGGGCATGAATGCAGGGCTTACAACCATTCACAAATCCCAATAGCTTCCACCAGTACTGGGGACGGCTATGGCCGAAAAGTTGCTTCCCAAAGTGTCGAATATGCATATGAGTTCTATCTAGGTCAGAATGTCAGTGATGTCACCTGGATAACACTAACATCCTTATACACGCATAGCGTATACTCTCATTTTTGAATTACTTGAAGATGTGTTTTTGAAAATATGTTTGTAAAACAAAACTTGATGATATAACTGTTGTCTGTGTATGATCGGCTCTGATACCAGCTGTGGCGGAACCGCCCTGCTTAATCCAGACTAAGCACACCTGCCACCTCTGGCTCACAGTGCACTTAGGCCGGACTAAACCCGGTAGTCCGTCGAGCTACCCAAAGGGCACTCGATGTAACCATCGCCCGAGGATACCGACATCACACACATTCAGCCCTCGAAAGAGCCACAACAGATTACATCATCACAACAGTTGAAGTAGAGAATAAGTAGACTTAGTTTACAAACCGAAGATAAATAGTCAAATACATGTTCAAATATAGCGGAAGCGAAGTCAAAATATACATGTATAGATACATTTAGCGGAAGCGTTCAAAACATCTCACAGCGGAAATAAAACTTAACTAGTCTTCAAGTAGAGATAAACAAGGCGAGTAGCACCGAGCCCACCGGTTCTACCACCTCCAACATAGTTATCCAGCTGTCATCAGTACCTGTAATCCAAAAGTGGGGGCAAACCCTGAGTACTAATTACTCAGTAGGACTTAATGGACGGGGCTTACGGCTGACGCAAAGCATGCTTACTAATCATGTGGATCCTTAGCTGTTGAGTCTTAAACCAAGTCGTGTTGACATAAGATAGCAGGATTTGACAGCTGCTATTCATTAATCATGAAGATCATTTATATCATAAAGTAAATACTTGCAGAAAGTAAAACACAAACACATGTCCCGTTCCAAGATTCATAGCACTTCCATCACACCCCTGGGAGTAGCCGTCTCAGGAGCGATACCACGGTACGTCGGGTCAGCCCTCCCTCGACTCCAAAGCATCTCCCAAGTCTATCGACCTCCTACTAGTGGACGGGCAGCACCAGGAATAAGGGAACGGATCATATACATCCAAGCATGTTGTAATAGAGAAACATGATTATAAACATAAAGTATTTGAATTATTACTACATTCGGACGTCAAAGGCATTGGCATTCTCACACCTGGTGAGCATCAGCGATTCGAATCGATTTGTTAATTCCCGGGAACAACTAAAAATGCCAGGGGTATATGCTTACTAGCCATCGCGTTCCCACATATAGCCCCCATCTCCAGTTGTCCCATCCCAAGTTCGATTCCAACCCGCCACTTCCCTGAGTTTAGCCCCCATGGAGCGTTACCTCGGTTCGTCGGGTCCAGCCCTCCCATGAGATAAGCGCCCTCAGTTCCATGGTAGGAACAAGTCTCTGTTCTTCGGATGGCACAAGTAAGACTTTCACCGGTCCATTATCCCGGATAAGCACCTTAGCAATGTTATGCCGACCAATAGGCGAACAACGGACGGGCCTTATACGACTCGGGCGGAGCCCACCAAACCATCCATCTCATCATCATCATTTTTCTTATATACCCATATCTCCGCCCGGTCTCCATTTAAAACATGTCATAATCAAAGTAAGATTCATAATAGTGAGATTTCTTTTATGAAAAGCAATCCCTACGGGACGAGTGACTCCATTCACTCGTGTCTACTCGTACCTAGCATTACTAGGCATACTCGTCCTACGTACTCTATTTTAGGTGCTAGGGCCAGGGCGGCCAGGAAGTCTAATGCAGTTGGTTCCAAACAACTCCTAATGCAGATGCGTAAGCATTCATCAAATATATTTGCTGGGCAAAGCATGGTCCTGCCTACCTTTGCTTGATCTTAAGAAAACCAACAAACTAAACTAAGTTAGTTTGCCGGGTTGTGAGGCTTTGCCCCAGGCAACCCCTTGAAACAGGTACGGATGTAATCAGCGACCCTTCGTCTTCAGGTTGGGGAAAGACCAACTCCTGGTGAAATCCGTTGTACGGCTTCTCGATCAAGAGTGGCTCTTGTGTTGATCCTTGTTTCGCGGAATCTATATGCATGGTATAATATGCAAGTGAGTGCAAGAGAATGCAAATACATGCACTAGGTACAAGTTATATGTATGATATGGTGCGATAACGAGTGCTACGAATGCAATTGTATATACGAGGTGCAAATGATACATAATGCATGCCAAGTAGCTTGTGACGAATTTATTCGGTTACTCTCAATTTAAACACATTCCATAATAAGAAAACTTAAGAACTTTCCTAAGAAATCATACAGCCCATTGCTAAGAAATCGTGCAAACCATCGCCACATTTTATCTTTGAAGTTATTAGGAATAATTGTTGTATATGTGTACACAGTCCCTATCAAATGAAATGAAGTTGTCTCTTAAAGTTAAACATATACATGCAATTTAATGGACACGCTACCTTTATGAATAAAATGCACTCATAAGTTCATGTAGTTAGAAAACTCCAATCGATCTCAAATCTTTACCACATGCAGCAACATACTCCATAACGCTACTAGATTTTTCCCAAAATTTTCCTAGCAGTTTAAATACACTTTTTCCTATTATTTAGTTAAGCGTGTGACACTTTATTATTTTCAAAACACCATTCAAACTTTACATGCAACGTCTCAAACTTTACCCGCAAGCTACCCATACTATATAAAGTACATGAAAAATACTAGAGGTCATATTTGAGCATCTTTTATATAGCCTTCATTTTCCAAGTTAATTAAACACACAAATCACATGCATAAGGGCAAAACAGTAATTAACCAGTCAATGCTAGGGCTACCAAAAATCACACAGTACCTAGATGCCATAACAAAGCTACTGTCTAAGTTTCATGATTTTTGGAGTTCATTTGGTCCACTTTTACCATTTATTTACCTACACCATGCACGCACTAAACCAGGGGCAAAACAGTCTTTTTACACATCCACATCATACCTATTCTGTAGAGCTACTCAAGAGGAGTCCATAGCCACTGAGTTTGTCCATTTTGGATTTTTATTTGAATTACTATGATTTTTCAAAGTTCATATGCCAAATCCGGAAGTTAGTCAAATATAACCCTGTAAATGGACCTATACGTGATTAACCATAACTTCGAGGGGCTAAAATGCAAGACTCTCAAGACTCATTGAACAGAGCTCGGGATGGGGAGTGAAATCGCAGAACACAGGGGGTTTAAATGCAAAACCACCTCTCTTTTCTTCTTCCTCGGGCAGGGGAGAGGAGGCGCGCGGTCGGTGTCGTGGGCGGCGTGGATCCGGGCGTAGAGGCGAGGACTTGGAGCCGAGGTGAGGTCGCGACGTGGGCGAGGTCTCGGGGACTCCGTCCCCTAAGATCTCGTTGTTCGGAGTGGCGTGGTCGAGCGGCGCGGGGTGGTGAACCGAAGAGGCCACGGCGCGACGGAGTGCGGCGGCCGCGGCTCAATCCGCCGGCTCCGGTGAGGGGAAGGGCCACGGGGTGGCGCGCTGGTTGCGCGGGGAGATGGGGAAGCCGCTGGGGTTGAAGTGGGGGCAGGGGGTGGCCGGAGGGTAGTCGTCCGCGTCGACCCCAAGCTCGGCCGAGCGGCAATGGTGACGGCGCGCGGGGAAGAGTGCTAGAGGCTCCGGCGGTGGACGAGTGTTTGGGGGAAAGGTGGAGGACGGTGAGGCGAGCGCGAGGCGCTCCTCGGCGGGGCGAGAGGCGGCTCGAGGCGGCCGGTGCCGTGAGCTCGCCGCGGCGGCAACGGCGGCGGGCACACTGCGCTCGGGAGGGAGAGGCGGAGGGAGGCGACGAGGCCTAGCTAGGTGGACGCGGAAGGTAGAGACGGATGTAATGGCGTTGGTCTGGAGGTTTGGGGAGCGGCGGAGCGGCTAGCGTGAGCTCGACTCCGAGCTCCGTCAATGGCGGGCGGCGCACTGCGGGTGGAAGGCGAGGCCGGGAGCGAGGCGTTCGGGACGGGTGGGAATGGCAAGAGCGAGGCGAGAGGGAGCCGGGGGCGGGTCTTGGCCTCTCCATTCGGCCGGAAAGGCGTCCAGGTGCGTGGAGCAGGGGCGCGGCCTCGGCGTCGGCCGGCGTCGGCCACGCGCGGCGCGGGCAGGACGCGAGCGCCGCGTGCGCACGAGGGAGAGGAGGAGGAGGACGGTGGCGTTTCGGTGGATGGGGTCTATGGACCGGTAGACAATGACAGGTGGGCCCGGGGAAGATGGGTAAGGAGCCGTCCATGGACCAGGTGCACCGAGGCGCGGGGAAACGGGGCCCACAGCTGCCGATTTCGGCCCGCGCGGGCGGGAATCCGACGCGGCTGGCGAGTGGGGCCCGCCGGTCAGTGAGAGGAGAAGAGAGGGAAAATCCCGAAAATGGAAAAATCCCAGTTTGACCAGGGAATAGGTTTCTGAACTTCGCCTATTTGACCAACTTAGGGGCCGAATTTGGAAAAACCCCAATTGGATGAAATGTTCTAAATTTGTTCCTCTACATTTCCCTTATAAACTTGTATACCATGTTATATTCAAAAATGTGGTTTAAATTTAAATTTAACCTGCTGACCAAGGTTTGACTAACAGAACCATCCAGCTTGGAACTTCTAAAAGTCTATTTTCTAGACACTTTCACAAAAGGAGTTTTATACCAATGTTGTTCATAATTTCATTATATACAATTTCCTCAATATAAGAATTGTAAGATTTTGGCTCTAAGATCAAGAAAATTTAAAATTACTAAACAGGTCAGGTTTGGACAGAATTTACATGCTGATAGAAAAAGTCCCAAATCTCTATGCAAACCTTCATGCATGTCAAAGCACCAATTACCAAAGTTGTTTATAATTAAATTGTCTACAAGTTTGTCAATATGAATTTCACCTATATAACTACAGAACTAAAGTTATGAGCACAATCACAGAAGCACACATGCTGAAAACAGGGCTTAATAAGTTTTCTTTCACTCTAGTTTGATCATGTAGCTTAATTATATGCCATGACATGATGCTTCATGATGAATGTTGCAGATATGATGAATGATTATGCACTTAAGATGCCGGAGCATCACAACATGTAGTAGAAAATAAAAGCTTTGTCCCCAATTTATTCCATAAGCTCCGCCAAAAGTGACTCAAAAATTTTGCATCACGATCCGAAACAATAGTAGTTGGCATCCCATGTAAACGAACGATTTCATGGAAAAACAAATTAGCAATGTGAGAAGCATTGTCCGTTTTATGACAAGGTATAAAATGTGCCATCTTTGAAAAACGATCCACCACAACAAAAATACTATCTCTCCCCCTATTAGTCCGCGGCAAACCCAAAACAAAGTCTATAGAAATATCAGCCCAAGGAACACTAGCAACTGGGAGAGGCAAATAAAGACCATGTGGATTTAGGCGAGACTTAGCTTTATTGCAAGTAGTGCAACGTGCAACATACCGTTCAATGTCCCGCTTCAATTTAGGCCAAAAGAAATGAGCGGTCAGCACTTTCGTTGCTTTATTTACACCAAAATGACCCATCAATCCGCCTCCATGTGCTTCCTGTAAAAACAAAAGACAAATGGAACTATCTGGAACGCATAACTTGTTAGCCCGAAAAAGAAGTCCATCATTCAGCACATATTTATTCCATGTTCGACCCTCTCTACAATTTGCAAAAGCCTCCTTAAAATCAAAATCAGCAGCATACAACCCTTTTATGGTCTCTAAACCAAAGATGCGATGATCAAGTTGTGACAACAAAGTATATCGGCGAGATAAAGCATCCGCAATGACATTGTCTTTCCCTTTCTTGTGCTTAATGATATATAGAAACGACTCTATAAATTCAACCCATTTAGCATGTCGTTTATTTAGCTTAGCTTGACTTCTAATATGTTTCAAAGATTCATAATCAGAATGAATAACAAATTCTTTAGGCCAAAGATAATGCTGCCAAGTCTCCAAAACACGCACCAAAGCATATAACTCTTTATCATAAGTCGAATAATTCAACGAAGGCCCATTCAATTTTTCACTAAAGTACGCAACAGGTTTACCTTCTTGTAGAAGCACACCTCCAATCCCAATTCCGCTTGCATCACATTCAAGCTCAAAAGTCTTACCAAAATCCGGAAGTTGTAGTAGAGGTGCATGTGTCAACTTATCTTTCAATGTGTTGAAGGCTTTTTCTTGCGTTGTACCCCAATGGAAGATCACACCTTTCTTCGTCAATTCATTAAGTGGGGTAGCGATGGTGCTAAAATCCTTCACAAAGCACCGATAGAAACCTGCAAGACCAAGAAAACTGCGCACCTGTGTAATAGTAGTCAGTGTCGGCCAGCTCCGAATAGCATCAATCTTTGTCTCATCCACTTCAATGCCCTGTGGAGTAACAATATAGCCAAGAAATCCAACTCGATCGGTGCAAAAGGTGCACTTCTCAAGGTTAGCAAATAAGCGCGCATCGCGTAGTGCAACAAAAACAGCACGTAGGTGATCAAGATGTTCATCAAAAGATTTGCTATAGATTAATATGTCATCAAAATAAACCACCACAAATTTCCCAATAAAAGAACGGAGAACCTCATTCATTAAGCGCATGAAAGTACTAGGTGCATTAGTTAACCCAAAAGGCATGACCAACCACTCATACAAGCCAAACTTTGTTTTGAAAGCAGTTTTCCACTCATTACCTAGCTTCATTCTAATTTGATGGTAGCCACTACGCAAATCAATTTTGGTAAACATGACAGAGCCACTTAATTCATCAAGCATGTCATCTAAACGAGGAATAGGATGACGATAACGAATGGTTATATTATTAATGACTCGACAGTCAACACACATACGCCACGTACCATTTTTTTTAGGAACCAAAATGACAGGAACAGCACAAGGACTAAGACTTTCACGTACGTACCCATGGTCCAGTAGCTCTTGGACTTGTCTCTGTATCTCCTTAGCCTCCTCTAGATTGGTCCTATATGCAGCACTGTTGGGCAAAGTAGCACTCGGGATCAAATCAATTTGATGCTCAATTCCTCGCAAGGGTGGTAGGCCGGGTGGAATCTCAGCAGGAAAGACATCCTTAAACTCCTGCAAAAGGTTAGCAACAGCAGGCGGCAACGAGGGAGGCATATCATCAAGCGAAAATAGAACCCTCTTGCACAATAAAGCATATCCGAAAACATCATCAAAGGCAGACGCAGCAAGATCAGATTTTGTTGTAAGTATAGCACCACCCTTTAACTTAATAGCAGGAGAACTAGTAGGTGGTGTAGACGGTTCAGTTTTAAGAGGAACAATATATTTTGATGCTTGCTGATTTTCAGAAGCTAAAGCCTTATCACGTTCTGCAGTTTTAGCTATAGCCCTATCACATTTCATAATTTCAGCTGGGGTCAAAGGAAGCAAAGTAATTTTCTTGCCTTTATGCACAAAAGTGTATGTATTAGTTCTACCATGGTGTGTTGCATCAGTATCAAATTCCCAAGGTCTACCCAACAAAAGAGAACATGCTTGCATAGGAACAACATCACAATCTGCATAGTCATGGTAGGTACCAATAGAAAAATGTACACGTGCAGTATGTGTTACCTTGGCCTTACCGCTGTTGTTAAGCCATTGAATATGATATGGATAAGTGTGGGCACGTGTCGAAAGACCAAATTTTGTGACAAAATCAGCACTCACCAAATTATTGCAACTCCCACCATCAATGATAGTACGAACACGGCACTTGTTGATGATAAAATAAATCTGAAATAGATTATGCCGCTGCAACTTGTCCTCATGTTCCACCTGTGCACTCAAAACACGCTGAACAACATAGGTGCCATTGTGGGTGTAGTCTTCCGCATCATCTCCGCCAAAAGCTGCTGACTCCTTCTCTGAAGCCTGTACATCCTCCTCAGCTTCACTAGTGCTGATGTAACCACCATTATCTGTAGCAATGTAGGCTCGCTTGCTAGGACACTCCCTCATGACATGTCCCATCCCTTTTCACCGATGGCACACAATGTTTGCTGATGTGGTAGGTGTTGTAGCAGAGATAGTGTCGGTCTTCCCTGTTTTTGACACAAAAACAGATTTGCTCACCTCGGGCGTAGAAGCCGTCGCTGGTGGTGGTAAAGTACGTCTCGTGTCAGGCGGTGCTGCACGTCCCTTGCTCGATTGCAATCTGGAAGAAGATGAAACACCAAAAGTATTGCGCGAAGATTGCGCACGGTCCTGCAATTCTTGTTCAGCCAAAACAGCAATATGGAACAACTGGTCTGTGGTGTTATAGTCTTTGTAAGCAACAATATTTTGAATATCTTTGCGCAGCCCAGAATAAAAACGTGTCATAGTATCATCATCTTCCTCATCAATATCACAACGCAACATGGCAACATGCAAATCATTATAGTATTCATGAACAGAACGATTGCCTTGATCAAAACGTTGCAATTTCTTTTTCAAATCACGCTTATAAGAAAGAGGAATAAAACGACTACGCATAGAACGTTTAAGCTTAGACCATGTAGCTGGGTCTTGACCACGTTTAACTAAATCATTCCACCAAAGTATAGCATAACCAGTAAATTCACTAGTAGCATATCGAACACGCTGATTAGCAGGAATCATATGAGAGTTAAATTTTTGTTCAACCGTCATCTCCCAATCTAAGTAAGCATCAGCATCATATGAACCATCAAAGGGAGGAATTTTAAATTTAACCCTAGCAAACTGGTTATCATTATCAGCTCTATTACCTTTGTTTCCTTTGTTGCCGCGACGTGGAGATGGTGGAGGTGGTCGATGTGGTTTCTTACCCTGTTTACCAGACCGCCAATCTTGTTTACTATATGCTTCGTCATCCCCTTCCTCACTGGAAACCTCGGACTGGGACTTCTCGGATGGCGAAGAAGAAGAAGTAGAAGTAGCAACCTTGTTTTCAACGGCGTCGAGTCGCGTTGACAAATCATCCATCACATATCGTATATTGTGCAAAGCTGGAGTGACGTCCGCCCTGAAATCACCAAGAAGCTTGTTTTGCGCAGCAATAAGTCTTTTTAGTTCGCCCTTTGAGACATAGCCATCGTCGTCGCCTTGAAGGAAGGGATCAAGTCCTGCCATGGTTAGTGACACAAGACAGAGAAAAAGAAACAAGATTATCCGTAACAAGTAGGAAGGTGGGATGGCTCACACTCCAAGCGTATACCAAGCGCTTGCAAATGTTCTTACCGTGCACAGCAAAAGACAATGGCGATCCTAGAAGAGGCGAAGACGGTCAAGAGACAATAACACACCTGAACAGTGGGATGATTGCAAGAGACCGACTTGTACTGCTCAAGAGAAATATAGTGGAGCTTGGGATGGCTCAATATGTGGCTAAGCAAAAACAATATCATAACAGATTAGCAAATCTGAATAATGATCCAATGCAGGAGGTCGTTGCTGGCCAAAAGCTATTCAAAATCAAAGCACCCAATTATGATAAATTGAAAGGTGGAAGGTGGAGAGGTGAAAGAGGAAACGAAAACTTGCTGAATCTTTTCTATATTTTTTTACACTGTTTTTTTCACTTTTTTCACATTTTTTTTCACTTTTGTTCACAGAAGAGAAGGACCACAGAAAATTTCAGAACAAACGGAAACAGCAGCGAGAACAAGGACGTCAAACACAAGCGTGCCGAAACTTCGATGGCCGAAATCCCGATTTTTTGGGCCGATTTTCGCAAAAATACGGTCGCCGAACCCGGCAAAGCAAGGGAGAACCAGATGTGAAATATTCTGCAGATTTCTAGAATGTACTTATTTGCCCTATTCCGAGTTCCGAGCGAAAAGTTACGACCGTTTTACTGATATTACCTCAAATTAGGGTTTCAACAGCGGCAGAAAAGACGAACGTGGTGTGGATGATGGAAAACGGATGGATGATGATGGAAACAGGGGCACTACGATGATGAACAAACCCTAACCAGCAACAAACTCAGCCACAGGGGATGAAAACTCAGCAAAGCAACTGAAAACGAATATTGCGGCACTATGGTTATGGGACAGCGGAAAATTTTTTTTTTGGCTTTTTGTGGACTCTAGGTATGAAAAACAAATCTAATATAAAGGATACGAGGGATTACCTAACGGGCAACCTGGAAACTGATACCAATTGATAGGTGTAAGCCCGATCTTCCATAAGGTATGTCGGTTTAGGGGTGGAGAACTCGACGTTGATGAAGAAGGTTCCGAGCCAGGAGGTTCGAATCCTTGCAATCACTACACCACTGCTCCGATGGTTATCGACCGCGTGACGTGCGCAATCGACCTCGCCAAGAAGGCTATCGTTTCTGCAATGCAACCGAAGAACACCAGCAAGAACGAGGAAGGAACGCAATCAAGAATTAACTTGCTCACAAAGTTGGGGTTTCACAAACCGATACACGAACGGCGAATTGTTCTCGAAAGAAAACTTCTAAGCAAAACCCAAACCCTAACTCATGTGGCAGCTACTGTTTATATAGAGTTTAGGGTGACCATATGAAGCCTAGACGTGTCCGTGATGGACTCCAAGACGATACATGGGCCAAAAGCCCGAATAGGAAAAAAACAGCCCCTAGACAGATTCTGTCCGCTAATTTCCAAAGTGAATTCCTAATGACTCCAAACTTGAAATGACCTCAAACCAGATGCATTGCAAAGGTTATCTTTTTAGCTTTCCAGGCATATGTGGATCGTCAAAATCGGAGTCCGTTTGCGGCCTGGGCGACGATTTTACTGAAGACTGGTCCTGAAGGCCGAGAAAGTCGTCTCCGAGCAGGATTGGGCCTCCATCTTGACTTGGACGCCCCTTTGGTCCTCCTCTTAGTCTGTGCTGGTCTCCAAGGCCTTCATGGTCATCTCCTAAATTCCTAAGTACAATATAATCAATAATATCATTAGGTAGCATACCATCCTTATAAGTAGAATTACGGGCACCTAGAAACGAGCTCACGTGTTGATTCAATTGTTTTGCACGTGCTCTTGTAATTGGTCCTTGCATAACCATAGGAGTGATGTCCTCATCAGGTACCTCAGCTGGCATACAAAGCCGTCAGGTATGACCAAGGGTGGAGTTGAGTAAACCTTGGTCTCTAGAGGAAGCTTATCACGTGAAGGATGCATGATGAACTCTGCGATGTTATCTCCCTGCACCTCAATGTGGATTGGTGTGAGTGGCCTGGAGTAAAACATGGCTTCCCCCACGTGGCCATTCAACTCGGGGACGGTGATGTGAAGGGGCTCACTGGCCAACGCTGCTCTGACCATCTTGACTACAATGTTATCCATGCGGTTTATGACCGCCTCAGACTGTCTGATCAAAACATGAGTGGTAATCCTGTTTATTTCCTCACGGAGCACTTCAGTACGCCGCTGCGAGGGGGTCAGAAGATCAACTTCATCAAGAAGTGATGAAGGGCATCCATTTAACACGATGCCACCATGGCGAGACGTTTGATACATGGCAAGTACTTTGGTGCATCTCAGGCAGGTCTTCGAGTTTCTCGATGGGGGCTAGTTCTTCACCGCCCTCATCGGTACTAGCGCCGCGATTTCCTTTGCCGCCAGCCATGCAGATGAATTGAGATTGGTCCCACCGGGTGTGCTAAAAATGTGTTGCACCAGGAATCCGACGGATAGTTCCCTAGAGAGCTTCACACAATAGGGCCGGAAGGTGTATGTGGATTGTTGAGATCGCTCCTCCTTGCTGCGACCCACGATCAGCTGAATGGATTAGCCAATCGTTCTTGGCTCGGCGTTGCTTGGGCGTGCCACCTGGCTTATAACCTAGCCAAGGAGGTTGTGATGATGGTGTTCACGTTGGTTGGCTCCTGTTTCCCCGGTATAAGCAGACAAAACAGATCAAAACGTTAAATACTAGATGGATCGCTCGGATCGACTCATCCTGGATCGGATCTTCGTCATCGGCAAGGCCCTGCTGTCTTACCAATAGTATATCCAGATACAATATATAAAAGTGCTTAAATAAATGAAAAGAAAACATGACTAGATCTATTCTAGTCAGCTAAAACATCTAGATGAACGTCAAACATGCCTTGAATCTACTAAACTCACCAAAGATTTTATAGGAACGATATAAAAACAAATGCATCTTTGATAAAGCGATAAAAGGCAAGACGGGGTATACATCGGATCTTCCTACTAATATGTGATCTGTAGATGAAACTATGAGAATAGATCTAATTTAAGCTTCAAACCTTGTGACATGCTAAACTGATAACAAACCGGCGGCGTAAAAGCATGCACCACAACAGATATTAGCATAACAACAAGTTGTGTATGAGCCGACGTGCAAGCATATCGGTTCATACACGTGACAGATCTCATGTCAAGCTAGGCTTGACATGAGATTCATCGGGGTAACTAATGGATCTCGCGCTAAGCAAAGCTTATCGCGAGATTCATCATGGTAACTAGCAAACCGTGCCATAAAAAACGCTTCAGTACACGATTTGCCAGGCGACTAATGTCATAATGCCTATAACGAACTAAATTGTTAAGGCAGCATGACGATTACCTGAAACTCTAGTCGCTAGAGGTGGCGATGCGCCGAGGGAATGTGGAGACAGCCGCTGCTCGATGAACGTATGTCATCAACTTTATTTCGATAGTGATGGTACATATTTACAGTCTGTAGACTAGGGCAACAAACCTGCCCTTCCGTAATTAAACTACAAACCCTAACCGACCTAAACTGGACTCTTTAATCTACGATACAAGGCCCAACGGCCTGTTTTACCATTCGCTGTCGCCTCCTTGTATAGCTCTTCTTTAGCCCAAAGCCGATCTTGGCCCATTAATAGGGGCGGCCAAATTCCGTTGTCAACACGGTGTTTGAAGAACTACATGATGTGGCCGTTTCAAGGTTCAATTCCCTTGGAACAGGTCTCTGCCCGTGAATGGTCTTGGGACGGACCCTCCTAAGTAGGTCGAAACCGGTCATACACCTCTCTGTTGCAACCACAACATAAACAACAGAGACAAGTAAGCCTGCTAACGACTAGTTGGTATTTTTATAAAAGACACGGGCTTCGAAAAGAGATTATCAACTATATCTCTGCCTATTGCTTCCCCAGCAATGGCACCAGAAAAGCATATTGGCGTCTCTTAGCCTTAAAAGATTTTACTCCGCAAGCGCACGGAGACCGCTGTAGCTTTTCACCCAGAGTATTCTGAGTATCGTATTTTTATCCACAGGGAAGCAGCAGGCGAGAGAGTATAATTGAATAAACTCAGATCGAATGAACCGTACTTAAATAAATATACTAGCTAGTCACTAGACAGGGTTAAGTCTGGTAAACGGATAGGTGTATGGTGGAAAGAAGTAAATTAAACTACCTAAGATACACGTAGAAAGGTATAGTTGCATGGGAGGACAACGAGTGAGATAAAGTTCCCAAACTCTACTCTATTCAGCTACAAAGACTAAGTCGTGGTTAACTAAGAAACTCAAGTAGCAAGTCAGGGTCTTGCGTCGAGCGAAATTTCGGCGCCTTGAGGGGTCAAGGGGTAGATAGTAGACCACCGAAGGAGACCCGGCTAACGCCTACGGGCCTACCGAACGAACGGGCCTGGACTACACAGGCACATCACATGCTGTCACCGAGTGGGGCTACCATGCAAATCTGCATGGATAGGCTGGCACGCTATAAACGTACTCAAGCAAAGGTTGAGTAAGAATAGATCGTCCTTGATCAGAGGAGAGGACCTAACCAGAGCCTGGCGTACAGGTTGGATTATAGCACCGGCAAGAATAACGGGACTTGACTAACTAGGATAACCACAAGTCTAAGCCTAGCAAGTATGCAAAATAAAGGGTACACCACACTTGCAAGAGATGGAAGTAAAGTAAAATATAACTGAATTATATTGAAGATACGAGTACAAAAGATACAAGAGCTTTTACCGCAGACTCAGAAGAATCTCCAAGAACTCCGAGGCAAAGCTCGACTCACTCTTACTCCCAGGACTATCGTAACTACTGAGATGTGGACAATGACACTCTCTAAGGTAGAATATGGCTCTCAACTTCTCCACATCTTTACAAATAAGCTCTACAGGCCTATTTATAGTCCCATATGAGAGAAGGGTTAGGAGGCTTAGGTCGGTGGGAGGCTGAGGTCAGTGGTCGGCCGACCTAGGTGGAGGTCGGCCGACCTACCCCGAGGTCGGGCGACCACCCGATCCACCGCCTTTGCACTCCAATGGCTTGATCTTGCGTCCCCATGGCGGTTGGCTGTTAGGACGGTTGTTGCACGTGTAAAATGCCTCCGAGGGTAGGTCGGCCGACCTTGTAGAAGGTCGAGCGACCATGTGTCAGCCCTGTATTGGCCACTTTGCTCTTCCCTCGGATTGTTGATGTTGTGGATCCATGACTTGGTGCATTTTCAGCCTTTGGATACATTGGATGCTTGGTCTTGCGGTTGGATTTGAGTGCACTTGTGTTTTCTTGTGATGTGGATCGATGCAGTGGCACATGGCTGACTTGAGAGGTTGGGCGGCCTGGCTAGAGGTCGGCCGACCCTGTCAGTGGGTCGGGCGGCCAGCCCCCTGGTCGGCCGACCTGGCTGGTCAGGCTTGGCCTGGCCTTTGTCGGCCGACCTAGTGGTGGGGTCAGCCGACCTGGCCACTTTGGCCAGTGTGCCTCATCTTTGATCCTTGGCATGTTTTCAGCTGTTTTATGTGCATTTTGGTACCTGCATCCAAATATTCATACAAAACTTGTGGAACTCATTAGTAGAAGGGTTAGTCCATATTTATTCACTTGCATAGCTCCATTTGGTTGGTAATTGACGGTAGATATCGTGAGATTACGACCGTCAACAATGATGTACTATTAGTAGTGTTAGATATATGTTGGTGACTCATTTTATGTTTACTAATTGAATAGATGTTTATTCCTTAAGTATGTTTGATGTTTTTTCGGTTTTCATTGTTTTATGTCTTATCCGTACATCAAACAATAGCGAGCCTAGGCGTCACCCATTCTGGAACAACGCATGTCATATTTGGTTGTGACATGCGTGGTTCCGGAATTGTCCCCGCGTATATTTTGGGACGGCCTAATAATGTATGTTGTTGCATATGACCTATATATGACGTGAGATATGGTTGGAGTGGAGATTTCAGTTGCATAACCCCAGTTGTTCTGGAACGCACCATGATTAGGCATGCATTTGGAGAACAACGGGGTTATGCTGCCGAAACTTCATTTCGACCATATCTCATGTCATATGTCATATGTAACAACATACATTATTGGGTGGGTTTAGGACACATCTTTCCTATTAGGTTCTGAACAGTCACCTAAGCCATGTTCGTTGATGATGATTAATTTTTTTAGCTATGCATAATGGGTGACGATAAAAGGGTGATGTATGACGGATGGCGAAGTGATGGTGCACACTCAAAGGAATGGGCTCAGATAACAAATGTTTTCTTGAAACATGCATTCGCAGGGCCAGCTCGCATAGTTTTGTATCCATATTGGCTTTGTGCAAACCTTGACTACCATCGTAAGGAACAAGTACAAAAATGTGATGCTCCGGCATCTCAAGTACATAATCATTCATCATACATGCAACATTCATCATGAATCCTCATATAATGACATTCATTTGAGCCCTAATTCAAACTTGGTTGAAATGCAACTTGATGAAACCTGTTTTCTGCATATATGTCTCTGTGATTATGCCCATAGCTTTAGTCCTATAATGATATAGGTGAAACTCATATTGACAAACTTGTAGACAATTTGATTATAAACAACTTTGGTAATTGGTGCTTTGACATGCATGAGAGTTTGCACAGAGTTTGGGGCTTTTTCTGTCAGCATGTAAATTCTGTCCAAACATGACCAGTTTAGTAATTTCCAATTTTCTTGATGTTAAACCCAAAACCTTACAATGCTGGTATTGAGAAAGTTGTAGGTCATGAAATTCTGAACAACATTGATATAAAACTCCTTTTGTGAAAGTGTCTACAAAATAGACTTTTAGAATTTCCAAGCTGGAGGGTTTTGTTGGTCAAACCATAGTCAGCAGTTTAAATTCAAATTTACACCAGATTTTTGAAGAGAACATGGTATACAAGTTTATAAGGGAAATGTAGAGGAGCAAATTTAGAACATTTCATCCAATTGGGTCTTCTTCAATATCAGCCTCTAACCTGTTCAAAAATGGGGATTTCAAACAGAGGTTTCAGCGGTCAACAGGGGGTTTTTCTATTTCGGAATTTTATTTCTCCTTTGACTCACTGACAGGCGGGCCCCACTGGGCAGACCGCCTACGGAATACCGCCCACGGGGTTGGAAAAACCCGGCCGGTGGGTCCCACCATCCCACGCGCCCTCGCACCCGGTCCACGGACCTTCCTCTCTCTTTCCACGCCCGGTCCCACCCATCGGTGTCACGCGGTCCATGGGCCGTGTCCACGCCGCGGCCACCGCCCTCCTCCTCCTCTCCCTCGCGCGCACGCGGCGTCCAGCGCTTGCCCGCTGTGATGCTCCGGCATCTCAAGTGCTTAATCATCCATCATACATGCAACATTCATCATAATACATCATGCAATGACATGCACTTGAACCCTAATTCAAATTTGGTTGAAATGCCACTTGTTAAAAACCTGTTTTCTGCATATATGTCTCTGTGTTTGAGCTCATAACTTTGATTCTATTTAGATTTGGGTGAAACTTATATTGACAAACTTGTAGACAATTTTGTTGTGAACAACTTTGGTAATTGGTGCTTTGACATGCATGCAGGTTTGCATAGGGTTTTGGGGCTTTTTCTGTTAGCATGTGAAATCTGTCCAAACCTGACCAGTTTAGTAATTTTAAATTTTCTTGATCTTAAATCCAAAATCTTGCAATGCTGGTATTGAGAAAGTTGTAGATCATGAAATTTTGAACAACATTGGTATAAAACTCCTTATGTGACAGTGTCTAGAAAATAGACTTTTAGAATTTACAAGCTAGAGGGTTTTGTTGGTCAAACCTTAGTCAGCAGTTTAAATTCAAATTTACACCAGAATTTTGAATAGAATATGGTATACAAGTTTATAAGAGAAATGTAGAGGAGGAAATTTAGAACATTTCATCCAATTGGGTCTTCTTCAATATCGGCCTCTAACCTATTCAAAAGTGGGGATTTCAAACAGAGGTTTCAACGGTCAAAGATGGATTTTTCAATTTCGGGATTTTTCTTTCCTTCCTGTCTCACTGACCGGTGGGTCCCACCGGCAGACCGCCTTCGGAATCCTGCCCCCGGGATTGGAAAAAACCGGCCAGTGGGTCCCACTCGCTTTCTCCCTCCGCGCAACCGGTCCGTGGACCACCTTCTCTCTCCACCCGCCTCGGCCCCACCTGTCAGCTGCCCGCGGCCCATGGACCGCGTCCATCGCCTCGTCACCGCCCCTCTCCCCTGCTCCGTCGCCTCCACGCGGCGACCACCGCCTGCTGCCGGCCGGCCGACGCCGTGCCCCGCGCCCCGCCCGCATCAGGACGGGACCTCGGCCAAGTTCGTCCCGCCCTCCTCCTTTTTCCCACTCCACTCCGTCTCCTCTCCCACTCGTTGCGCCCCTCGTCTCTCTCTCTCTGTTTCCCACCGTCGCCCGCCATCGCCGCGAACTCGGGCCGACCTCGCGCCCACCGCTCCGGCCGTCCCCGTGCCTCCTGCTCAACGCGCCGCTCTTCCTCACGTGCCACTCCACCGCTCCACCTAGGCCTAGGCCGCCACCTCCGCAACCTCGCGGCGCATTACCACGCCGAAGTTCGCCGCCCCGCCATAGCTAGGGGCTCGGGCTCAAGCTAGCACCGCCCCTCCGCTCGTCTCCGCTTCCCCACACCCCCACGCCGGCACTCCCCATACTCCCCTCCACCGAAAACCCCAGCCCTAGGCTGGCGAGACCCCACCGCCGCGCCGCACTACCTCGCCGGACTCCCACCTCCTCTGCTCACCGTCGCGGGCCGCCTCCGACGCCCCTCCGCCAAATCCAGGTAAGAGGTAAGGTTTCCCCGCTCCTCCTCTCCCTCCCCGACCACCGCCGGTGAGCCTGCGGGCCCCACGCGGCCGGTTCAACGCGCCGCCGTCGCCGGTCAACTCCCTACCGGCGGGAGGTTGAAGAAGGAAAAGGGTTTTGCATTTTAACCCTCGGAGTTTCGGTGTTTTACGTTTAGGTCTGAGTCCCTGTGTAATGAGTCTCGCAAATCTTACGGTCTAGCCCCTGAAAACTACGGTTAATTACATATAAGTCCTTGGTCTAATGTATTTTTCATTTATTTCATTAATAAATCGGCTGAAACTTTAAAAAATCATAACAATTCAAAGAAAAATCCAAAATGGACAAACTCAGTGGCTATGGACTCCTCTTGAGTAGATCTACAGGATAGGTATGATGTGGATGTGTGAAAAGACTGATTTGCCCCTGGTTTAATGCATGCATGGTGTAGGTTAATAAATAGTAAAAATGGACCAAATGAACTCCAAAAATTATGAAACTTGGAAAGTAGCTTTGTTATGGTAATTAGGCACTGTGTGAAATTTTATGGCAGTAGCACTTGTTGTTAAATGACCGATCTACCCTAGGCCTACGTTTTTATAATAGAAATGTATGGGAAGTACTTGTCTTATAAAAAATCGCTCCAAATGTTATACTAGACTTTTAGGACACTCATTATGCTGCATATAGCTTGTTGGTAAGGTTTGAGACGTTGCATGTAAAGTTTGAGTGGTGATATGAAAATGACAAAGTGTCACATGCTTAACTAAATAAATAGGAAAAGTGTATTTAAACTGCTAATAAAATTATGGGAAAAATCTAGTAGCATTATAGAGTATGTTGCTGCATGTGGTAAAGATTTGAGATCGATTGGAGTTTTCTAACTACATGAACTTATGAGTGCATTTTATTCATAAAGGTAGCGTGTCCATTAATTTGCATGTATATGTTTAACTTTAAGAGACAACTTCATTTCATTTGATAGGGACTGTGTACACATATAGAACAATTATTCCCAATAACTTCAAAGATAAGATGTGGTAATGGTTTGTACGATTTTCTTAGTGATGGGCTGTATGATTTCTTAGCAAAGTCGTTAAGTTTTCTTGTTATGGGGTGTGTTTAAACTAAGAGTACCTGAACCCATTCTTCACAAGCTACTTGATCATGCCTTATATTTCATTGACACCTCATGCATACATCTGCAATTCGTTGCACTCATGTTTGCACTATGTCATCCATATAACTTGTATCATATGCCTGCATTTGCATTCTCTTGCACTCACTTGCATTTTATCATGCATATAGACCCCGCGTGCAAAGAGCTATCAACACAGGAGAAACCAGTGATCAAGGAAACGGACAACAGGCTATATCCGGAGCCAGAAGACGAAGGGTCGCTGATTAAATCCGTCCCTGCTTCAAGGGGTTGCCTGGGGCAAAGCCTCACAACCCGGCAAACTAACCTAGTTTAGTTTGTTGGTTTTCTTAAGACCAATCGAAGGTAGGCAGGACCATGATTTCTCCCAGCAAATACAACTCTCGTTTGATGATTACGCATATGCATTAGGAGTTGTTTGAAACCAACTGCATTAGACTTCCTGGCCGCCCTGGCCCTAGCACCTATACGTAGAGTTCGTAGGACGAGTGCCTAGAATTGCTAGGTACGAGTAGACACGAGTGATTGTACTCGTCTCGTAGGTACGGCTTTACAAAGTGACAGAAATCTCACCTATGGAAGTTACTATACATGCTTATGTTTAAATGGAGACCGGGCGGAGAATTATTGAGTTATTTATTGATTATGGTATTGTGCACTGGACTCCGCCCGAGTCGCATAAGGCCCGTTCGCTGTTCGCCTGCTGATCGGCATAACATTGCTAGAGTGCTTATCCGGGATAATGGACCGGTGAAAGCTTACTTGTGCCATCCGAAGAACAGAGACAGACTCCTACTGTGACACCTTGGGGAGCTTGTTGTCGAGGGAGGGCTGACCCGACGTGACCGTGGTATCGCTCCTAAGACAGCACAACCTGGGAACAACGGAAGGATTGAATCGAACTTGGGATAGGACAAGTGGAGATGGGAGAAGCATATGTGGAACGCTGGGAGTTAGTAAGCATATGCCATCCTGGTGCTTCTAGTTATTCCCAGGAATTAACAAATCGATTCGAATCGCTGATGCTCACCAGGTGTGAGAATGCCAGATATCGCACACGGGCAACGTAGTAATAATTGGGAACATACTGTTTACGAAGTCACGCTTTTAATACAACATGCTTGGATGTGTATGATCTGTCCTACTATTCAGGGTGTTGCCCATCCACCGGTTGGAGGTCGATGGACTTGGGAGATGCTTTGAGGTCGAGGAAGGGCTGACCCGACGTACCGTGGTATCGCTCCTGAGACGGCTACTCCCAAGGGGTTGGATGCAAGCACTGTGAATCTTGGGACAGGACATGTTTTCATGTTTTACTTTTCATGCAAGTATTTACCTTATGATATAAATGACTTTTTATGAATAGTGGATAGCAGCTGTCAAATCCTGCTATCTGATATCAACATGACCTTGTTTAAGAATCAACAGCTAAGGACCCACATGATTAGTAAGCATGCTTTGCGTCAGCCGTAAGCCCCGTCCATTAAGTCCTACTGAGTAATTAGTACTCAGGGTTTGCCCCCACTTTTGGCTTACAGGTACCGATGACTTTTGGACAACTGTGCTGGAGGTGGTAGTACCGGTGGGCTCGGTGCTATTCGCCTTGTTCATCTCTTCGTGAAGACTACTTAAGTATATTATTCCGCTGCGAGATGTTTTGAATTCGCTTCCGCTATATCTGAACATGTATTTGATTTCATACAATTGAGTTGTAAATTAAGTCTATTATTCTCTAGTTCAACTGCCTGTAATGATGTAATTGTTGTTGCTCCTTCGAGAGTCGGATGTGTTTGATGTCGGTTCCTCGGGAATTGGTGTTATCGAGAGCTCGAAGGACTCTCCACGGACTACCGGGTTTAGTCTGGCCTAAGTGCACTGCGAGCCAGAGGTGGCAGGTGTGCTTAGTCTAGATTAAGCAGGGCGGTTCCGCCACAGCTGGTATCAGAGCTGATCAAACACAGACAATAGTTATATCATCAAGTTTTGTTTTACAAACCTATTTTCGAAAACCCGTCTTCAAGTAATTCAAAATGAGAGTATACGCTATGCCCGTATAAGGATGTTAGTGTTATCCAGGTGACATAACTGACATTCTGACCTAGATAGAACTCAGATGCATATTCGGCGCTTTGGGAAGCAACTTTTCGGCCATAGCTGTCCCCAGTACTGGAGGAAGCTATTGGGATTTGCGAACGGTTGTGAACCCTGCATTCATGCCCCGTAGTACAAGCTCTTTAAGGGTGGTGGGCATGTTTGAGGCTTTCATACCCACCACACTTATATTCGGTTTTGGGATTCACCTTTTTCTCGACAATCCCCAGTACTGGTGGAAAGTCAGGCTTTGAGGAAAAGGTGCATCGGCCCACCAACGTTGTCCACGCAGCGGTCACGCGTGGATGCCACATTCGGTTTTGGGATCCACATTAGGTCACGCATTAGAGAGAGACGTGCATATATGTCACCGAATTATCGCTAGCTATATATATAATACATAGGATGTGGGATGTGAGACCGAATAGGACGAATCATGCATCATGTATCTTTTGTTATCATTTTGGGGATATTAATAAAAGACAAATGGAATAAATCATGACTTAAACCTACCTTCTGCACGTTTCGCTACATAATCTGTCAATTGTAAGCAACTAATACAACTCGCTAAGTAAAAGCCTCTCCTATGGAGTTTCCCAGGAAAGTGTTCGTTCGAGAGCTATAACTGAAAACATTTGGGTTCAAAAATCAGGACACCCATACCATCGAGACACAGCGCACAAGCTTTCCGTTAACTAATACGATTGCCCGAGCTTACCGGATGACGGATAACACTTTATGCGCCATCCAGTTTTTCTATTCACTTACATGCTTTCATGCATCCAGCATGTAATTATGGTGTTATGACCTTTTTATCACCGCATCGGCTGCACAAAAGCTCTTGGACTAAACTCGACTGGCTTTATTTCTGCAGATGGTCACCCCACCAGAGACATCTGCTCAGGGGGCTGCTCATGGAGCCCCATCTCCTTCTGAGTTGGCCACTCAGGTCGCTCAGCAACTCATCGACTTGATAGCTCAAGCGCAACAACGGCGCGACCCGCAAGAGATCAGCTACACTGACTTTGCGGCGCTGCAACCGCCGATCTTCACCGTTGCCACTGATCCACTCGATGCTGATGACTGGCTTCGGATCATCGAGTCCAAGTTCAGTCTACTGCCCCAACTCACTGAGCAACAGAAGGCTCGCTTCGCAGCACAGTGTCTACATGGTCCCTCGGGGGCCTGGTGTGCTTCATTCCTGGCAATGCAACCAGCCGGGCACCAGGTCACGTGGGATCAGTTTCGTGCGGCTTTTCGGGCTCATTATCTCCCGCCTAGCCTCATCGAGCTCAAGCAACGAGAGTTCCGTGCACTTCGACAAGGGAACATGTCGGTACTCGAGTACGTGCAGGCTTTCATCCGCCTGTCGCAGTACTCCCCGGAAGACGTCAACACTGACTCACGTAGGGCTACCCGTCTGTTGGATGGATTTGATCCCACCCTGCTGACTCACTTGGGACGCAGCTACGACAGCTTCACTGAGTTGGTAGACGTCGCCATCGACATGGAGGATCGCCTTAATCATGCCCATGGGGATCAGCGCAGGAAAAGACTTGCAAGCACACTTCAGTCAGGTTCCTCTCAGCGGCAACGGGTTGTGCTTCATCGTTCACCACTCGTACATTACCTCGACATGCCCCAGCAACAAGAACCACACTGGGGAACGCAACAACCCTCCTCTTGCAGTGCACCACCTCATCCGCCTGCTTCAGTGCCACCGGCCAAACAAAGTGCCAAATACCCCTGCTACAATTGTGGAAAGACCGGCCATTTCAGCAAGAATTGTTTTGCCCGTCGGCGAAGCCAGGCACCATTGTTGATTAGAGACAACCCACGCCAAAGTAAGAAGAAAGGACCAAAGCGAGATCTAGCCCCAACAGAAGGTCGTGTGCACTATACCCATGTAGATCAGATTCCAGAAGGTGAACCAGTGTTAGCAAGCACATTTCTTGTCAACGAGCACCCTACTGTGGTTTTGTTTGACTCCGGAGCAACAAACACTTTCATCAGCAGGTCATATGCAACCAAACATGGTTATCACATTGATAATATGAAGGCCAAATACCATATCACAGCCCCGGGATCACCGATTGACACGAATCAGATTGTGAGGCACTTACGCTTGTGCATAGGCACAGAGGATTTCTATGTTGACCCTGTGGTACTTCCTAACCAGGGGATCGACATTATCTTGGGGATGGATTGGATGAAGGAGCACAACGTCTTGTTGGATATTACTAGTAGGATAGTTCAGATTAAGTCTAGCAAGAGTGGGAAAGTTATGCATATTCATCTGCCAAGTCACAGGCGTTCGCCACCCACAGTAAATGCCACAGAAGCCCAGTTGATCAAGAAGATACCGGTGGTTTCTGATTTTCCAGATGTGTTGCCGGAAGAGCTTCCAGGGCTCCCACCGGATAGAAATGTTGAGTTCGCCATTGAGCTTGTACCTGGCACGGCACCTGTCTCCAAGAGACCGTATAGAATGGCACCTGATGAACTGAAGGAGCTAAAAACACAACTGCAGGAGCAGTTAGACAAAGGGTTTATTCGACCTAGCTCATCACCTTGGGGTTGTCCCGCCCTCTTTGTTGAGAAGAAAGACCAAGGTGGTAAGAGATTATGTGTGGACTATCGATCGTTGAATGCTGTTACTGTCAAGAACAAGTACCCTTTGCCACACATTGATATCCTATTTGATCAGCTTGGGGGAGCCACAGTTTTTTCCAAGATTGATCTTAGGTCCGGGTACCATCAAATTAAGGTCCGAGAAGAAGACATACCAAAGACTGCTTTCTCCACGCGTTATGGGCTTTATGAGTATCTTGTGATGTCCTTCGGTTTGACAAATGCACCGGCTTTCTTCATGTACCTGATGAACTCGGTGTTCATGAATGAGCTTGACAAATTCGTGGTAGTATTCATTGATGACATCTTAGTGTATTCCAAGAATGAGAAGGAGCATGAAGAACATTTGCGGAGAGTGCTATCTCGCCTTAGAGAACATAAACTTTACGCCAAGCTCAGCAAGTGTGCGTTTTGGCTAAAGAAAGTGGCATTCCTAGGCCATATCTTGTCAGCGAAGGGAGTGGCTGTCGATCCCAGCAAGGTGGAAGATGTGCTGAATTGGAAGCAGCCACAAATTGTGACAGAGATACGGAGTTTTCTTGGTTTAGCGGGGTACTACCGCCGCTTCATCAAAGATTTCTCAAAAATAGCAAAGCCTATGACAGCATTAACCCAGAAAAATGCAAAGTTTGCGTGGAGTCCAAAATGCGAAGAAGCATTTGGAACGTTGAAGAAACTTCTAACTTCAGCACCTGTTCTTGCTCAACCAGACATCACCAAGCCGTTTGACGTTTATTGTGATGCCTCTGGTAGCGGCCTCGGTTGTGTTCTGGTGCAAGAAGGGAGAGTGATTGCATACGCATCCTGCCAACTGAGAAAACATGAGGTGAACTACCCAACTCACGATCTTGAGCTACTTGCAGTTGTTTATGCACTGAAGAAATGGAGACATTACTTGCTAGGCAACACTTGTCACATTTACACTGACCACAAGAGTCTCAAATACATCTTTACCCAACCTGAATTAAATATGAGGCAAAGAAGGTGGTTAGAGTTGATAAAAGATTATGACCTAGAGGTTCATTACCACCCAGGTAAGGCTAATGTAGTAGCAGATGCATTGAGCCGTAAAGCTCATTGCAACTTCATTGAAGCTCGTCCAACAGTGAGAGTGCTATGCTGTGAGATTGGGGACATAGAAATTCCAACAGCGCTAGAAGCAGAACTTTATAACCTTGTCCTTGAACCAACCATCAAGGATCAAATCATAGCAGCACAAAAGCAAGATAAGGGCATGTCACATATTCGAGATGAGATCAATGACAAGAAGAAGGCCTGTTTCAAGCTCGACGAAGAAGGAATCTTATGGTTCAAAAACCGCTTAGTAGTGCCAAAGGATATGGAGCTGAGAAAGAAAATCCTAGATGAAGCTCACACCTCCATGTTCACCCTACACCCGGGCAGCAACAAAATGTACCAAGATTTAAAGCAAAAATTTTGGTGGACCCGTATGAAACGGGAGATCGCCAAGTATGTGTCTGAATGTGACGTATGCCAAAGAGTGAAAGCTGACCACTTGAAGCCTGTGGGTATGCTTCAGCCCCTAGCAGTCCCCGCCTGGAAGTGGGAGGATATACACATGGACTTCATTGTGGGATTGCCTCGCACACAAAAGGGGTATGATTCCATTTGGGTAATTATTGACCGGTTCACAAAATCTGCACATTTCATCCCTGTCAAGACCACCTATCGAGCAAAACAATATGCGGAACTATATATTTCCCGGATTGTATCCTTGCACGGTGTCCCTCTAACCATCACTTCGGACAGAGGCTCACTGTTTTTGTCACGCTTCTGGGAGCAATTACAAACTGCTCTTGGAACCAACTTAATTCACAGTTCGGCATACCATCCTCAAACAAGCGGCCAAGTTGAAAGAGTGAATCAGATCCTTGAAGATATGTTGAGAGCCTGTGCATTGACCTATTCCACCAAGTGGGATGAATGTCTCCCCTTGGCAGAGTTCGCCTACAACAACAGCTATCAGAAGAGCTTAGATATGGCACCTTTCGAGGCCCTATATGGCAGACGTTGTAGAACACCACTCAACTGGTCTGAGCCAGGTGAGCGTGTCACATTTGGTCCTGATTTGGTAACACAGGCAGAAGAGCAAGTTAGATTCATACACAGTAACTTGAAGAGAGCACAGTCTCGGCAGAAAAGCTACTCAGATAAGAGGAGAAGACCCTTAGTCTTTGAGAAAGATGATCATGTGTACCTCAAGGTGTCACCCATGAAAGGGGTGCATCGATTCGGAGTGAAAGGCAAGTTAGCGCCACGATATGTCGGACCGTTCAAGATCATAGAACAATGTGGGCCAGTTGCTTATCGACTGGAACTACCACCACACCTAGCTGCGGTTCATGACGTGTTTCATGTCTCGCAACTCAAGAAGTGTTTACGAGTGCCAGAGGAAGTAATTGATACATCTCAAATTCAGATCCAACCTGACCTCACTTATGAAGAGAAGCCCATAAAGATCCTTGACCAAAAGCAAAGATCAACACGGCGAAGAACCATCAACTTCTACAAAGTGCAATGGAGTAATCACTCCGAAGAAGAGGCAACATGGGAACAAGAGGAATTTCTGCAAACCAAATACCCCGATTTTCTTCCATCCACTTTAAATTGAGTACGTCACAGTAACTTAAAGTTTCAAACTCATACACAATGCACTTTCTTCTCATTAACTTATCCACCCACATCACATCAGAATCTCGGGACGACATTTCTTTAAGGGGGGTGGGTTGTGATGCTCTGGCATCTCAAGTGCTTAATCATCCATCATACATGCAACATTCATCATAATACATCATGCAATGACATGCACTTGAACCCTAATTCAAATTTGGTTGAAATGCCACTTGTTAAAAACCTGTTTTCTGCATATATGTCTCTGTGTTTGAGCCCATAACTTTGATTCTATTTAGATTTGGGTGAAACTTATATTGACAAACTTGTAGACAATTTTGTTGTGAACAACTTTGGTAATTGGTGCTTTGACATGCATGCAGGTTTGCATAGGGTTTTGGGGCTTTTTCTGTTAGCATGTGAAATCTGTCCAAACCTGACCAGTTTAGTAATTTTAAAATTTCTTGATCTTAAATCCAAAATCTTGCAATGCTGGTAGTGAGAAAGTTGTAGATAATGAAATTTTGAACAACATTGGTATAAAACTCCTTATGTGAAAGTGTCTAGAAAATAGACTTTTAGAATTTACAAGCTAGAGGGTTTTGTTGGTCAAACCTTAGTCAGCAGTTTAAATTCAAATTTACACCAGAATTTTGAATAGAATATGGTATACAAGTTTATAAGAGAAATGTATAGGAGCAAATTTAGAACATTTCATCCAATTGGGTCTTCTTCAATATCGGCCTCTAACCTGTTCAAAAGTGGGGATTTCAAACAGAGGTTTCAACGGTCAAAGATGGATTTTTCAATTTCGGGATTTTTCTTTCCTTCCCGTCTCACTGACCGGTGGGTCCCACCAGCAGACCGCCTTCGGAATCCCGCCCCCGGGATTGGAAAAAACCGGCCAGTGGGTCCCACTCACATTCTCCCTCCGCGCAACCGGTCAGTGGACCACCTCCTCTCTCCACCCGCCTCGGCCCCACCTGTCAGCTGCCCGCGGCCCATGGACCGCGTCCATCGCCTCGTCACCGCCCCTCTCCCCCGCTCCGTCGCCTCCACGCGGCGACCACCGCCTGCTGCCGGCCGGCCGACGCCGCGCCCCGCGCCCCGCGCCCCGCCCGCATCAGGACGGGACCTCGGCCAAGTTCGTCCCGCCCTCCTCCTTTTTCCCACTCCACTCCGTCTCCTCTCCCACTCGTTGCGCCCCTCGTCTCTCTCTCTGTTTCCCACCGTCGCCCGCCATCGCCGCGAACTCGGGCCGACCTCGCGCCCACCGCTCCGGCCGTCCCCGTGCCTCCTGCTCAACGCGCCGCTCTTCCTCACGTGCCACTCCACCGCTCCACCTAGGCCTAGGCCGCCACCTCCGCAACCTCGCGGCGCATTACCACGCCGAAGTTCGCCGCCCCGCCATAGCTAGGGGCTCGGGCTCAAGCTAGCACTGCCCCTCCGCTCGTCTCCGCTTCCCCACACCCCCACGCCGGCACTCCCCATACTCCCCTCCACCGAAAACCCCAGCCCTAGGCCGGCGAGACCCCACCGCCGCGCCGCACTACCTCGCCGGACTCCCACCTCCTCTGCTCACCGTCGCGGGCCGCCTCCGACGCCCCTCCGCCAAATCCAGGTAAGGGGTAAGGTTTCCCCGCTCCTCCTCTCCCTCCCCGACCACCGCCGGCGAGCCTGCGGGCCCCACGCGGCCGGTTCAACGCGCCGCCGCCGCCGGTCAACTCCCTACCGGCGGGAGGTTGAAGAAGGAAAAGGGTTTTGCATTTTAACCCTCGGAGTTTCGGTGTTTTACGTTTAGGTCTGAGTCGCTGTGTAATGAGTCTCGCAAATCTTACGGTCTAGCCCCTGAAAACTACGGTTAATTACATATAAGTCCTTGGTCTAATGTATTTTTCATTTATTTCATTAATAAATCGGCTGAAACTTTAAAAAATCATAACAATTCAAAGAAAAATCCAAAATGGACAAACTTAGTGGCTATGGACTCCTCTTGAGTAGATCTACAGGATAGGTATGATGTGGATGTGTGAAAAGACTGATTTGCCCCTGGTTTAATGCATGCATGGTGTAGGTTAATAAATAGTAAAAATGGACCAAATGAACTCCAAAAATTATGAAACTTGGAAAGTAGCTTTGTTATGGTAATTAGGCACTGTGTGAAATTTTATGGCAGTAGCACTTGTTGTTAAATGACCGATCTACCCTCGGCCTACGTTTTTATAATAGAAATGTATGGGAAGTACTTGTCTTATAAAAAATCGCTCCAAATGTTATACTAGACTTTTAGGACACTCATTATGCTGCATATAGCTTGTTGGTAAGGTTTGAGACGTTGCATGTAAAGTTTGAGTGGTGATATGAAAATAACAAAGTGTCACATGCTTAACTAATTAAATAGGAAAAGTGTATTTAAACTGCTAATAAAATTATGGGAAAAATCTAGTAGCATTATGGAGTATGTTGCTGCATGTGGTAAAGATTTGAGATCGATTGGAGTTTTCTAACTACATGAACTTATGAGTGCATTTTATTCATAAAGGTAGCGTGTCCATTAATTTGCATGTATATGTTTAACTTTAAGAGGCAACTTCATTTCATTTGATAGGGACTGTGTACACATATAGAACAATTATTCCCAATAACTTCAAAGATAAGATGTGGTAATGGTTTGTACGATTTTCTTAGTGATGGGCTGTATGATTTCTTAGCAAAGTCGTTAAGTTTTCTTGTTATGGGGTGTGTTTAAACTAAGAGTACCCGAACCCATTCTTCACAAGCTACTTGATCATGCCTTATATTTCATTGACACCTCATGCATACATCTGCAATTCGTTGCACTCATGTTTGCACTATGTCATCCATATAACTTGTATCATATGCCTGCATTTGCATTCTCTTGCACTCACTTGCATTTTATCATGCATATAGACCCCGCGTGCAAAGAGCTATCAACACAGGAGAAACCAGTGATCAAGGAAACGGACAACAGGCTATATCCGGAGCCAGAAGACGAAGAGTCGCTGATTAAATCCGTCCCTGCTTCAAGGGGTTGCCTGGGGCAAAGCCTCACAACCCAGCAAACTAACCTAGTTTAGTTTGTTGGTTTTCTTAAGATCAATCGAAGGTAGGCAGGACCATGATTTCTCCCAGCAAATACAACTCTCGTTTGATGATTACGCATATGCATTAGGAGTTGTTTGAAACCAACTGCATTAGACTTCCTGGCCGCCCTGGCCCTAGCACCTATACGTAGAGTTCGTAGGACGAGTGCCTAGAATTGCTAGGTACGAGTAGACACGAGTGATTGTACTCGTCTCGTAGGTACGGCTTTACAAAGTGACAGAAATCTCACCTATGGAAGTTACTATACATGCTTATGTTTAAATGGAGACCGGGCGGAGAATTATTGAGTTCTTTATTGATTATGGTATTGTGCACTGGACTCCGCCCGAGTCGCATAAGGCCCGTTCGCTGTTCGCCTGCTGATCGGCATAACATTGCTAGAGTGCTTATCCGGGATAATGGACCGGTGAAATCTTACTTGTGCCATCCGAAGAACAGAGACAGACTCCTACTGTGACACCTTGGGGAGCTTGTAGTCGAGGGAGGGCTGACCCGACGTGACCGTGGTATCGCTCCTAAGACAGCACAACTTGGGAACAACGGAAGGATTGAATCGAACTTGGGATGGGACAAGTGGAGATGGGAGAAGCATATGTGGAACGCTGGGAGTTAGTAAGCATATGCCATCCTGGTGCTTCTAGTTATTCCCGGGAATTAACAAATCGATTCGAATCGCTGATGCTCACCAGGTGTGAGAATGCCAGATATCGCACACGGGCAACGTAGTAATAATTGGGAACATACTGTTTACGAAGTCACGCTTTTAATACAACATGCTTGGATGTGTATGATCTGTCCTACTATTCAGGGTGTTGCCCATCCACCGGTTGGAGGTCGATGGACTTGGGAGATGCTTTGAGGTCGAGGAAGGGCTGACCCGACGTACCGTGGTATCGCTCCTGAGATGGCTACTCCCAAGGGGTTGGATGGAAGCACTGTGAATCTTGGGACAGGACATGTTTTCATGTTTTACTTTTCATGCAAGTATTTACCTTATGATATAAATGACTTTTTATGAATAGTGGATAGCAGCTGTCAAATCCTGCTATCTGATATCAACATGACCTTGTTTAAGAATCAACAGCTATGGACCCACATGATTAGTAAGCATGCTTTGCGTCAGCCGTAAGCCCCGTCCATTAAGTCCTACTGAGTAATTAGTACTCAGGGTTTGCCCCCACTTTTGGCTTACAGGTACCGATGACTTTTGGACAACTGTGCTGGAGGTGGTAGTACCGGTGGGCTCGGTGCTATTCGCCTTGTTCATCTCTTCGTGAAGACTACTTAAGTATATTATTCCGCTGCGAGATGTTTTGAATTCGCTTCCGCTATATCTGAACATGTATTTGATTTCATACAATTGAGTTGTAAATTAAGTCTATTATTCTCTAGTTCAACTGCCTGTAATGATGTAATTGTTGTGGCTCCTTCGAGAGTCGGATGTGTTTGATGTCGGTTCCTCAGGAATTGGTGTTATCGAGAGCTCGAATGACTCTCGACGGACTACCGGGTTTAGTCTGGCCTAAGTGCACTGTGAGCCAGAGGTGGCAGGTGTGCTTAGTCTAGATTAAGCAGGGCTGTTCCGCCACACCCGCACCGCGCCGACGCCGGCCGAAGCCGCGGCCCGCGCCCCCGCCCACACCTAGACGGATTCCCGGCTAGGGCCACCTCTCCTTCGGCCTTAAGCCACGGAAGGCACCCCTCTCTGTCCCTCACTCCCTCACTCTCTGCCTCCTCTCTAACCGCGCCGTACGCACCGCCATTGCCGCTGCCGCAGAGCTCACAGCGTCGGCCGCCTCGCGCTCGCCTCACCATCCTCCACCAACCTCGCACAGCCTCGCCACTCGCCCTCGCCTCTATCGCCCTTCCCCGTGAGCGCACCCCCCACGGCCGCCATTGCCATCATGGTGTCACCCACGTGAAGCTCCGCGCTGCATCGACATGAATGGAAGAAGAAGCTAGCTGTCAACCAAAATGTTTTAAATCCTACGATTAGGCAAAACCGTACGGGTACCGATTGGTGTAGTAACAATGTTTGGCTTTGTCATGTATTGGCTGCACATTGAGTGAGTACGGTTCACTGTGCCACTTGATCATAACTTCTTGGAATCAACTCTAGTGTATCATGCCTTTCCCAACAATTGTAAAACTAGGGTTCCAAGCTCCACCATTCCGTGCATTTCAAGCTCCTTCACTCCCCACATTTCGAACTCTTGTGGTGCACATGCTTTGAGCTCTCGCCAATTCATGTACTTCCAAATCCATGCAACACCACAACTCAAAGCTTGGTGGTTCATATGTTTCTCGTTCTCATGGTTCCTGTGTTTCCAACCTTTGAAATCTATGAGCTTTCGACTCCTTGGTCTACATCACCAATACATGGAGATTCATACACACTACTTGTTCAGGTCTTTATGTAACCTGATATTGCTTGCCTCTCCTGACGTTGGATAGCTGTGCCACTCTTGATGTGGTGTTTACCCGAGTAGTCTATGGTGCCGCGACGGAATCTAGGGTCCCATGTGTATGGCCGACACCGGGTAAACCCCTAGGCTCACGCTGGTATCAAGACATACAAAGGCATGACACTGCTTCAATTGTGGAACATTCTTATCCATTTTCTATCGCCTTGTTGACCTCTATACATCTGTTCGTGGAAATGATTACTCTATTTCCACTACCACATTGTATCCTTCATTTGCTTTGTTTCACCTTGCCTTTCTTAACCTGTGGGGAAAGATCCATCGAAATCCCACTATTGTTCGCATTATTCCATCGCCTGGCTGAGCCATGTTCTTCTCGATCCGTGAAGACGATCATCTCGTTGTTCACACTTAGTCCACACCTTTTTATTGCTTTGTTTACTCTTGTTAGTCGTGATTCATGAGGATGATCAGTTCTATCTTTATGGTGCCTTTACACCCATGGGTCCAAATCTCAAACTTCTCTATGCTTACTTTGAGTATCTTCAACGTCTCGCATTTGTGGGAATGCTTGATTTCATTTCCACCGTCCAGATACATCATTCCATTGCCTCTTTCCAACTTGCGTCTCTTGATTTGTGGGAACAATCAACTCTATTTCCACTGCCTTCCCTTATGTTTCCCTTCTTCGTTTATATTGAACCCAATATTCTGAAGGTGACCTTCAGAATCATCCAACGCACTAAGCTTTTAGTCTCGGCTAGTGCTCTTGTCATATCATCTTCTCATGAGTTGTTTTCTTCCACTTTGAGATTATTCTCAAAGTTGGGCTTACTAACAGTGCCAACGGTTTCGTTAGTAAGCACAAGTCATCTACCTATACTTTCTCGGTCAGTCTTGACCAATCTTATGAAATCATACAAACGATCACCTTGTCTAGGTGAATATGTACTATTTTCTTTCCATGACGTCTTTCTTGAAGCAATGAGTGGAATGTGCTATGTATCATCCATCTTACTCTTTGAAGATATTCAGATTTGATATCTTATGTGTGTACACAGTCCTTATCAAATAACATGAATATGTCCCTCAAAAAGACATCCCCTGATAACCCTTTGAATCACAAGATCCTTCATGGTTCAGTTTCTCCAAATGTGTGCACTTTGCTTCTATTGTTCTAAGACCTATATCTTTATCACGTTCCTAAACCTTGGTGTCAAAGTCAGGGAGTAACCCTGTTCTATTGTCCAAATCAATCGTTGTCGCTTTCACACTATGGCCACACCTCCTTTGTGGTTTGTTCATTCGCACTCATATAAAACACGACTTGCCGAGCACCTGGGAAGGACCACTTTAGACCTATTCAAAAGCTTTGCAGCTACCTCGTGTTAAAGAGGCACTAACCATTCACGAGCCAGTTAACAAAGCTAATGGATAGAGATTCAAATGTAACCATGTGTGACAGAAGCACACGAACCGCGAGCCAAAGACCATTCACATTACGCCGTAAGCCGTAAAACCCCGCTTCCTTCAAATCTCGGGACGAGATTTCTTTAAGAGGGTGGGTTGTGATGCCCCTGGCATCTCAAAAGCCCTAACACACAGTTAGAGACAAACTAATAAGGAATTAAGACTGGATTGTGCTTAAAGAGCAATGAAGACTAGCTAGAGAAATCACTAAGTCAAAATTTTTCTAAGAGAATACGAAACTCTACGTGGTGTGGTTGTTTAAATCGCCGCCCACAAACTTTTAGGCAAAACACCAAATACAAAAGTAGTAGTTCGAGATGATATCTTCGACTTTGATATTCTGACCATCCTTAAAATCATATGTTAGGAGGTTTAAAAGTTGAGACCAAGTCAAGCTAGAAATTCTTTGGAAGGAGCCAATTGTGATCGAGACCAAATTTGGACCCTAGTAAAACTTTCAGATTCTTTAAGCAACTGAGCTTAGCTCCATTATCAAAGTTATCGTACATACCGTGAACTTCACTTTTGTTACCCTAAGCATGGTTTAAAAACTACCTCTAACTATCTTAAATTTTGACCCCAAGTACCTCCTGTAATCAGCCCCAAGTTAAGTCCACAGAAAAATTCCCAAGTCTGAATTTCAGCTCATCCCAAAAATTTGGACCTGAAATTACTTTTGATTTCATTATACAACATAAAAATCTTCCTTTCTATGAAGTGAAATTAAACTTATCACCTTTTAAATGCACCTAGAGTGGAAGTGGTTGGACTTCATTTGAGTGATCAAAAGTTTGAAACAAGAAAGACTCTCCATAAACTGAAGCAGCAGTTTTACCAAACCCTCTACAATTTTTGTGCTTGTAATTCAAAATCTGTGGTGATCCAAGCCAAACTTTATATACCAAACTTGTATAAAATTATATTAGGAACAACTTTGGTAATTGTAGTGTTGACATGCACAGTGATTTGGGTAGTGTTTTGAGACCTTTTCTGCCAATAACTGATTTCTGCCCAAACCTGGCCTGCTTACTAAATTCAAGTTTCCTTGATCTACAGCCATAATGTTGCGATGAGTGTATTTAGAAAGTTTTAGTTCATGAAATTATGAACAACATTGATATAAAACTCCTTGTATGAAAGTGACCATAAGGTGGACTTTTAGAATTTCTAAATTGATGTGTTCTGTTGGTCAAACAGGGGTCAGCAGTCCAATTCAAATTTAAACCAAAAACTTCAACAGAACTTTGTATTAATGGTCATAACAAAGTTGTAGATAAACAAATTTTGAACACTTTTTGTATTTTGAGTTTCATCAAAATCGGCCAAATAGGTCCTCAAATAGGCAAAATTCAGAAACTACTTCCCTGGTCAAACAGCCGTTTTTCTTTTTCGGGAATTTCTTTTTCTCGCTGAGTCTATGGCACGCGGGCCCCACATGTCGGATTCCCGCCCAGGCTTGGATGACGACATCACTGTGGGCCCCACTCCTATTTGGCCTCCGCAGACTTGGTCCATAGACCATCTCTCCATCCCATTACCCGGCCCCACCTGTCATTGGCCCCTAGTCTACGGACTCGGTCCATCCACCGCGCCATCTCCTTCCTCCCCTCTCCCCTGCGTGCACGCGGCAGGCACGCCCTGGCCGCGCCCGCGCCATGGCCACCAGCTCAGGGGCGAGGCCGAGACCGCGCCCGCACCTAGATGGGATCCCGTCTCCTGCGTTCACCCCCTTCCCCATCCACTCTCGCTCCCTCCCTCGCCCTGCCCCTCCTGCTCACGCGGAGACGACGCGCGGAGCCGCCATGGCCGACTTGCGGCAAGCTCCTGCTCCGGTCGCCTTGAGCCACCACCGCTCAATCCACTGCACCCACCACGCTCGCGCCACTCCCCTCTCCATCTACGCTGAGATGTGCGCGTCGATTGAGCCCTCCTTGACTTGTTCCACAGCATGGCCGCCATGAACGCCGCCATGGACGGCACGACTCAAGCTTCTGCGCCCCGCGCCTCCCGCCCCCTCCCTCCATGACACCGCGCGTCCTGCGCTCGCCTCGAGCCCCTTTACCTAACCCCCGAAGCCTCGGCCTCCACCAGTGCCTCACGCGCCCCCTCCACGCGCGGCCACCATGACTGCCGTGACCAAGCTCGGGCTCACCGTGGAGAACCATCTCCGGGCCATCCCCGCGCCTCCACTCTACCACCTCTGGATTCGCCTCATCCTCGCGCATCTAAGACGCCATTCCTCAGCCCTTCCCGCGCCTCTTGTCCCTCTCTCCAACCGCGCCGTCCGCCATGGCCGCGCCGCGGGCAACCTCACCGTGGAGCACCCCCTTCGGGCCATCCCCGCGCCTCCAGTCCACCTCCGCCGAGTTCCCCGTCGACCCGCGCAGCCCGGGCGCTCGGTCTCGCCGTCCCCCTCCGCTTCTATCGCCGGACCGAGCCCGCGTCGCTGCGCACCGCCGCGCCATGGCTCGCGAGTTCGCCGCCGCCGTTCTCGCTTGTCCTCTACACCGCCGGCGACTAGATCTACCCAAGGTAGTAGCCCATCACCGGGGGCACCTTCGGCAACCTCCTTGGCTCCAAGAACCGCCTCACCGCCGCCCGTACCGCGCCAGGAACGGAGGCTGCCGCGCCGCCTTCCCCCTGGCCGAAGGAAGAAGAAAGAAGGGGAGTTTTCCCCAAAACCCCCTGCCTTATTTGTGTTTACGCGCTCTGATTTAATTACTATGCGCTGAGTCTGTGTATGTTTCCTTGCAGGTCCTTGGAAGTTAGGGTTAATCTCGTTTAGGTCCTGGGTTTTGGATTTTTCTTTTTAGATTTGTTATTTTCGGCTGAAACTTTAGAAAATCATAATAAATCAAATAAAAATCGTAAAAAGGTAAACTCAGTTGCATTGTACTCCTTGATAATAGATCTACACAGTGGGTATGATGTGGAGGTGTGCATGTACGATTTTACCCTTGGTTTGTTGCATGCATGATTAATAAGGATAAATGACAAAAGTGGACTAAATGAACTCCAAATGGCATGAAACTTGGACAGTAGCTTTGATAGGATATCTAGGTTCTGTGTGATTTTTGGTAGCCGTAGCATTGGTTGGTAAATGACTGTTTTGCCCTTATGTCTGTATTTTATGTATTTCTTTAACTAGAAAATGAGGGCAACATAAAATATGCTCAAATATGACATCTGGTATTTTCCATGTACTTTATATAGTTTGAGTGGTTCTCTGGTAAAGTATGAGGTTGTGCATGCATGTTTCAGCTACTGTAATGAAAATGACAAGTGTTATGATGATATAAGCAATAAAATAGAAAAGTGCTATTTACCATGCTCTAAGAATTCCACCAAAATTCATGCAGCTATGTTACCCTGTAAGTAAGCTTATGTGAATTGTTCATGTATTGTGGTTGTTGTTTCATGAAGGGTTTATATGTGATCATTTAAATGGGATTGAAGGTGAAGTAAATAAGAATGGAATGTTAATGTACTCATATGTGCTCGTGATTTCTCATGTAAACTCCACTTAGTATAATTAATTTTGCTATGCCAAATAGAATCTTGGAAGATGGATGGCTTTGTATACTCCGCATACATGTGTCGTTTCCATATGACTAGGTTGCAAATCATTAATGACCATAAAAGTATTGCATTACTGAAATATAGATAACGGTAACTCAAAATAAGTCAAATCATATAACTTGTTCACTTATATGTTTGTGTACATTTGGTATGATAAGAGCATATTGGAATTTAGAGATCTATCATGTATTTCTCTCATGTACTCTATGTGATATGTTTGATTTGTTGAGAGGGATTAAACATCACCATACTCCATGCATGTATCTTAATGATCCAAATTGCTATTGCATGTTGTTATCGAGTCGTAGCATTAACATGTTATCAATATGAGTATGATCAGTAACTTGTTTATGTGTGATTGAATGATTGTGTACTTGCCTTGTGTCCATAAGAATACTCTCTATTTAAATAGCTTATCAATCACCCTCCAACCTGCTCGTGAAGTGCTTGCTTATGTATGTGCTCAACCTTTATGCATATCTTACATTGCATCATGCATGTAATTCATATAGTGACGCCTACTGCAGATACGTGGTCAAGAACTAGGTGCGTGGAACTACTTCAAGCAACGGTGGTCCAGAAGAACAACTAAGCCCCAAGCACGACCTGGAGTGCCCATCAGTCGTGTTTGGACGGAGGAGTTGTCCAAGGGATCAAGGGGTTGCCTGGGGCAAAGCCTCACAACCCGGCAAACTAACAGTAGCTTAGTTTGTTGGTTTTATTAAAGCGAATCAAAGGTAGGCAGGACCATACTATACCCAGCAAACATTTTATGTCTTGATGATTAGGCATATGCATCAGGAATTATTTGGGACCAACTGCATTAGACATCCTGGCCGCCCTGGCCTTAGCACCTATACATAGAGTTCATAGGACGAGTGCCTAGAATGGCTAGGTATGAGTAGATACGAGTGAATGGAGTCACTCGTCGCGTAGGTGATTTTACAAACCTCAGAAATCTTATTATGATACAATTTATGATTATTATTGCTGATGTTAAATAAAGACCGGGCGGAGATATGGGTATATTATGAAAAATGATGATGATGAGATGAATGGTTTGGTGGACTCCGCCCGAGTCGCATAAGGCCCGTTCGCTGTTCGCCTGCTGATCGGCATAACATTGCTAGAGTGCTTATCCGGGATAATGGACCGGTGAAAGCTTACTTGTGCCATCCGAAGAACAGAGACAGACTCCTACCGTGACACCTTGGGGAGCTTGTAGTCGAGGGAGGGCTGACCCGACGTGACCGTGGTATCGCTCCTAAGGCGGCACAACCTGGGAACAACGGAAGGATTGAATCGAACTTGGGATGGGACAAGTGGAGATGGGGGCTATATGTGAGAACGCGATGGCTAGTAAGCATATACCCCTGGCATTCCTAGTTATTCCTGAGAATTAACAAATCGATTCGAATTGCTGATGCTCACCAGGTGCGAGAATGCCAGATATCGCACACGGGCAACGTAGTAATAACTATAACATGCTGTTTATTAAGTCACGCCTTTTATACAACATGCTTGGATGTGTATGGTCCGTCCCACTATTCAGGGTGTCGCCCATCCACTGCTAGGAGGTCGATGGACTTGGGAGGTGCTTTGAGGTCAAGGGAGGGCTGACCCGACGTACCGTGGTATCGCTCCTGAGACGGCTACTCCGAAGGGGTCGGATGGAGGCACTGTGAATCTTGGGATAGGCCATGTGTTCATGTTTTACTTTCCTGCAAGTATTTACTTTATGATATAAATGATCTTCATGATTAATGGATAGTAGCTGTCAAATCCTGCTATCTTATGTCAACATGACTTGTTTTAAGAATCAACAGCTAAGGATCCACATGATTAGTAAGCATGCCTTGCGTCACCCGTAAGCCCCGTCCATTAAGTCCTACTGAGTAATTAGTACTCAGGGTTTGCCCCCACTTTTGGATTACAGGTACTGGCGACATCTGGATAGCTGTGTTGGAGGTGGTAGTACCAGTGGGCTCGGTGCTACTCGCCTTGTTCATCTCTCCATGAAGAATATTTGAGTTGTTTCCGCTGCGAGATGTTTGAAAACGCTTCCGCTATATACTCTGAATTCGCTTCCGCTATATTTGAACATGTATTTGATTCTGTACAATTGGGTTGTAAATTAATTCTATTATTCTCTATTTCAACTGCCTCTGATGATGTAATTGTTGTGGCTCCATCGAGAGTCGGATGTGTTTGATGTCGGTTCCTCTAGGATTTGGTGTTATTAAGAGCTGAAGTACTCTCAACGGACTACCGGGTTTAGTCTGGCCTAAGTGCACTGCGAGCCAGAGGTGGCAGGTGTGCTTAGTCTGGATTAAGCAGGGCGGTTCTGCCACACCTAGCAAGTATGCAAAATAAAGGGTACACCACACTTGCAAGAGATAGAAGTAAAGTAAAATATAACTGAATTATATTGAAGATAAGAGTACAAAAGATACAAGAGCTGTTATCACAGACTTAGAAGAATCTCCGAGAACTTCGAGGCAAAGCTCGACTCACTCTAACTCCCAGGACTATCCTAACTACTAAGATGTGGAAAAAGACACTCTCTAAGGTAGGATATGGCTCTCAACTTCTCCACACCTTTACAAATGAGCTCTACAGGCCTATTTATAGTCCCATATGAGAGGGGGGTACTTGTAGGAGGCTTAGGTCGATGGGAGGCCGAGGTCGGTGGTCGGCCGACCTAGTAGGGGGAAGGTCAGCCGACCTAGCCCGAGGTCGGGCGACCACCCGATCCACCGCCTTTGCACTCCAACGGCTTGATCTTGCGTCCCCATGGCAGTTGAAGGTTAGGATGGTTGTTGCATGTGTAAAATGCCTCCGAGGGTAGGTCGGGCGACCACGTGTCAGCCCTGCATTGGTCACTTGTTCTTCCCTCGGATTGTTGACGTTGTGGATCCGTGACTTGGTGCATTTTCGGCCTTTGGATACATTGGATGCTTGGTCTTGCGGTTGGAATTGAGTGCACTTGTGTTTCTTCGTGATGTGGATCAATGAAGTGGCAAGTGGCCCACTTGGAAGGTTGGGCGGCCTGGCCAGGGGTCAGCCGACCTTGTCAGTGGGTCGGGCGGCACGTCCCCTGGTCGGCCGACCTAGCTGCATCTGGTCTGGCCTGGCCCTGGTCGGCCGACCAGGGAGTAGGTCGGCCGACCTGGCCACCTTGGCCAGTGGTTTCCATCTTTTGATCCTTGACATATTTTCAACTATTTTATGTGCATTTTAGTACCCGCATCCAAATATTCATACAAAACTTGTGGAACTCATTAGTAGAGGGGTTAGTCCATATTTATTCACTTGCATAGCTCCATTTGGTTGGTAATTGACGGTAGATATCGTAAGATTACGACCGTCAACAAACACTATTCCAAAGCTATTCCCAAAAGATCCATGGAAAAAGATCAAGGGATTAGCGGGAATTTCAGATCTCGTGAATAGGCAAGCTTTGGGCAACAAAAGGGGAAAACTCAAATTCGACTTGCTCGTGGCAAACCTGCAGGTTTGAGATGATCTAAGTCATAATCTCCACGTCCTTGCAAGTCCAAAACACCAAAAGAAGTGGGGAAAACTAGTAGGCAAAGCAAAGCACCAAAAGCCTTTGAGAAATCAGCCAAAAACCAAACTATAAAGGGGGAAGGGAGAGGGCTTGTAACACCCTAATTTTATTTTCAGGAAATTTAATATAATTTACCCAGGCTTTATTTATTTTCCTAGGATTTTTTATGTTTAGTTTGCATTATAATGATTTATTTTGCCTTAGTTAAATAAAATTAACTATAGAGCAAACATGGTTGTGCATACATGCTGGTGCATATTTTATTGCTTGAATGTGTTAAGGATTTATTCCCAATTTATTGGGAATTTTTAGAGCTATTATACCCCTTCAAATAAATCTTTGAAAATGTTTTGAATTTAAAAAAAAAAAAAAAAAAAGGAAAGAAGGAGCAGGCCGGCCAGCCGGGCCGAATGGCCCAGCAGCCAGCCCACCCCCGCGCGCGCGCCCCCCTCCTTCCCACCTGGGCCGAGCCCAACCCCGCGCCGAGCCGGCCCAGTCCACCCCGCGCCCCACTCCCGCGCCTCTCTCGCTGACCAGCGGGCCCCGCCCGTCAGCTCCTCCTCCTTCCTTCCGCCGCTGATGGCGCGCCTGCCTCCGCCTCATCCCGCTCGCTCCCGCTCGGCCGAGAAACCCGACGAAGCTTCCTCCCCCGAATCCGAGCCCACGCTCCCTTCCTTAAACGCGCCCCGCTCTAAATCCCACAAGTTTCGCTCGGTTTCCTTGCTCCCTCCCTTCTTTCCATCCGGGCGCACATGACGCCGAGACCACACCGGAGCGCCCGCTCGTGCCCCCCATGCGCTCGGCCTCCAAACCTCCATAAAATCCCGCCCCGAGACCCCTCGCGCACCCTTCTCTCCGCACTCCGAAGCAATTGCGCTCCCGTGCCCACACGAGCTCACAGTCCGCCATTGGAGCCCGCATCGGTGAGCTCTCCCTCGCCCAAATTCGACGTCGCCGCACCAACCCCGGCCCTAATTCCCCCCTCCTCTCCCTTCGCAGGAACTCACCGGAGCTGTGACGACCTCTTTCGGAGCCCGGAGCCGTGTCGTCCCGCCACTCCGCGAAGACCGAACGTCCTCTCGACGCCGCCAGTGCACGTCGTGCCCCGACCGTCGCCGCCGCACCTCGTCCGGCCACCACCGACCCGCTCCCGCCGTCTCCGACCCCTAGGTGAGCTCGCCGCCGCACCCTAGACCTTCTGGGATAACCCTAGCCGTGCCTAGCGCCGTCCCCGAGCCGTACCGCCGCCGCACGCCGCGCCGCGTCGCGCGACACGAGCGCCATGGGCATGGTCACCACTGCATACGGCCGCTCTCACCCTCAGCCGTCGGATCCAGATCCAACCGCCCACATGCGCCAGTGACCGGTCAAACTCTGTCAGAACCGGGTCAGCGCCGTGCCTTTTGCTAAAGAGCCCCTGGATTTCTCGGGAATCAACCCGCGGTCCAGCGCAGTTATAGAATAATTAGATTTAGGTCCTGTTTTATCCTTTTTAGCCCCTGAGTTTTCGGGTTTTCGAACCCGCCGTCCAGAGCTCTGCGTTTTTGCTAGAAAACCCTCGTAGACTTTAGGTTTTCGCAGTTAAGCCCTCGGTTTTGAGAAAGTAGCCCCTGGGTTGACTGTTTTATCACAGTTATGCCCCTGGAACCTTAATTTATGCATAACTTTCACGTCTTAACTCCGTTTTGAGCGATTCTTGCGCTCACGCGACCGTAGCAGTGTGTAGATTAATTTTACGCTATTGTTCCAGTACTGTTTTCATGTAATGGTGTACCGTTTTCTTATAGATGTATGTTTGGTTTGCATGTATGTGTGCTTGTGTTGCTGGGTTTGCCGTGGACGTTAAGTAGACGTTGATCCGTCCGAGGAAGTTGGTGACCAGGTCCCTGAAGCTTTTGAGCAGCAGCAGCAAGACCCCTACGAGGAAGGCAAGTGTAACATGAACACCACCTATCATCTTTATTAATTGCATTTGCATGTGATATTTTGTTTGCCCTAAGGTTGTCCTAGCTACTTTTATCCAATATTTGTACCTGTCGGGTTGCATTTGGGTAGTTTGTGCTAGGTGCTGCGCGAACACACGTCCTTACAGTTTTAAATATTGTTTAGTTATGTCTATGCAACATATTTGTGAGCCTGACCCTCTGTGCTGTGTGCTTGAGTGGTCTTGCCTCTGTTAAAACTTGCTTTTTAGCAACTTGGGCTAGGGGGCTTGTGCATGTGCTTTGTGCTTTGCCAGCCACTCTCCGTAAGGACCTGTTCATAGAGCGGCCACCTGGGATAACAGCGCAACCCCAAGTTCTGGAATGGGACGGACGCGGCTCAGTAATTAGGTTGTTTTGGTCGGGAGTAACTTACCTGCGGGGCAAGAGGGGAGGTTAGTGTTTGTGGTCCCTGCGCTACCTCATGGTTGAGTGTGCTGTGTGCTTCTCCCTTTGGAGGCGGGCCCCACCGATGCGACCCTGAAACCTTAGCGGTTACTTCTTACCATCGTGATCTTTGGAAAGGCTCGTAGTGGGTTTGCTAGTCACCTCATCAAAGGGAATGTGGTGAGCTCCTAGCGTAGACTCACGGCTTGGTGGTGAAAGTGCGCAACCTCTCGAGAGTGTACAACTGACATGTCAGCCGTGCTCACGGTCAAGAGCGGCCCAGAACCTCATAATGATTAGTGGTTACCTGTTTTTGGTTTGGGGAGTTAAATCTTGTATCTGAATATGGATTAATTTCTTATGCAATAATTTTGGGTAACGGTTTCTCAACTCATTACTTAGTAAATAGCTTTAAATAAAATTTTACCAACTAAAAGCTAATGCAGTCGAGTCAGCCAACCTTAGAGCCTCATAGTTCGTGTTATGCTTGTTGAGTACATGTTGGTGTACTCACACTTGTTTTCTTTGTACTTTCTCCTGTTGTGGGTCATATCCAACTGCTGCTCAGTCAATGGAGACATGGAGGAGTACCTTCAAGACTTCGACGAGTTTTAGGCTCATCGTTCACCAGTCGACGTCCCTGTGGCGGCTCCCTAGTGTTGTTTCCCGCTTCCGCTATCTTTGAGTTGACAAGACCGGTGGTCTTGGTGTAATAAAGTGGTACTCTACTATTTATCGTTGTAATAACTCTTTGAACATGTGCTGTGTTATTACTTTTGTCATAATATATGCTAGACTTGATCCTGGAGCATATATGTTGTCCTGGTTCCGTTGGTTGAGAACTGGGTTGTGACAAAGTGGTATCAGAGCCGTGTTGACTGTAGGACGAAAGCCTAGTTAGAAACAGACGTAAATAAGGACCTTTTTCCCCTTTGCCCTCTTGCTGTTTTATGAAAATTTTATTTTGCTATCAAACTATATGTTCACCCTATGTTAAATTATCACTTTTTGCTTTATTCATTCAATCATATAGAACTGATCTCCATCTTACTCCATCCTCCTTATAGGTCATGGCACGCAGCAAGCAGACCGCCCGCAAGAGTACCGGGGGCCGCCTTCGCCGTGTTGCACCACCGACCCCACGGCGTACCCCAGTACCTCGTCCACCACAGCAGCTCGAGCCTCTGTCACCGGAGCTGCCCGAGCCGTTGCCACCACCGCCCTTCGAGTACGCCCCCATGGACCAGGCGCCACACCCCTTTGAGGGGAATGGTCTGCTTCCGGCAGACACTGACCCTGAGGAGGAGGAGGAGGAGGAGGATCCAGTGGAGGTAGTTTACTACCTCGACTCAGACGGCGATGGTGATGTACGGGGAGAGGCTCCATCGCCACGCCTGCCGACACCGACACCTCCTTCCCCGCGTGCGCCGACACCACCACCTTCTCCAGCGGCACCTGCAGCTTCACCGGCACCCCCACCGCCACCGCCTGCCGCACCCGAGTGGCCGTTCCGTGTGGCTGTCCCTTCCGACGAGGGTGGCCAGCGGGAGGTTGACGCCTGGGTCGACCTGACGCACCCACACCACGGTGCTGACTTGGAGTTCCCGGGGCTACTCCGCGACTGCCTCTACGACCTGGGTTACACTACCCATGAGGTCGTCTACCAGGTCCGGCAGCGAGCGCGCCCGGACCACACCACCCTCTGGTCCGCCGGTGCGCAGATCCTGGAGCCCAACCCCAACCATGGGGGACACACCGTGCTGCGCCGGCACTACAGCATCGCGGAGCACGAGACCATGGAGATGGCCATGGAGGATGCTGCTCAGCAGGCTCTTGGGGTCCTCTGCCAGCACTACCACACTCCGCTCTGCCAGACTCAGTACCGCTACTTTCCCCGCCGGCAGTCCGGGGATACTGAGCACGCGATCGCGTCCATCCGGGGCGAGGACAACCGGCAGCTGTTGAAGCTGGTCCGGTATGTGTCAGCCCTGATCACTGCCTACGTCAGGGTGTCCGAGGAGCTCCATCACCGGAACGGTGAGGTGTTCCACCTTCAGGCGCAGCTGGATCGAGTGGCAGGTCCACCGCCCCAGGTGCCAGTGGTGGATCCAGCTCAGACTCCACCTCGCCGGAGGCCTGGCACAGGAGAGTTAGGTGGTGCCACCAGGATACTCCCTCGGGATGACTAGTCTTCCTCATGTATCGCGTTAGCACGTTTGTTTAAGTTGTCGTGTTGAGTTGGTCGTGTGGAACTTAAGTTAAAGTGTTGGCTGGTTGTTTGTTATTTTGAACCATGTTTGAGTTGGATCTTTGGTTGTGTGCTGTCCAGCTGTGGGGATTTGTCTACAGCATGAACTAGTTAATGCTATGAGTAATAAAATAAAGTTAGTTCGTTGGGTTAAAGACATCTACTCTATTGCTCTCTCTACTTTATCTGTACCCTTTTCTTCCATGCATCTCTTGTCTATCTCTCGCTTATAATCTCTCTACTTCAAACAGATGGTTACCACCAGGAACAACAACACCAACGGTGCCAACCAGAACGGTGGCCAGCCTCTGCCCAACCCACCGCAATTGACTGGAGATCAGTTCTTCCAGCTCCAGATGCAGATGCTAGCCACAATGAACACTGCAGTTCAAGCATTGCAGCAAGCTCAAGCCAACCCTGCTCCTCCACCCCCTCAGCCACGTGATAAGCGTGGGGATTTCATGAAGGGTCATCCACCAACCTTCTCCCATGCCTCCGATCCACTGCAAGCGGATGACTGGGTCAGGGCCATTGAGCGACAGCTGGAGATCGCTCAATGCAATGACAGGGAGAAAGTGCTGTATGCCTCAGGGCAGTTGAGGGGTGCTGCATTAGACTGGTGGGAGTCATACAGGCAGCAAGATAGAGAGGCCTTCACTTGGGAACAGTTCCGTGAGAGGTTCAGAAGCCATCACGTACCTGCCGGCCTGATGAAGTTAAAGAAGAAGGAATTCCTCTCACTCAAGCAGGGGAACATGTCCGTCACTGAATATCGTGACAAATTCCTTCATCTTGCCCGTTATGCCACTGCTGAAGTAGCAGAAGATGGGGATAAACAGGAGCTGTTCATGGAAGGACTCAATGACCACCTCCAGTACTCCCTGATGAACCTCAACTTCAACAACTTCAACCATCTGGTGGACCGAGCTCTCATCACCGAGCGCAAGAGGAAGGAGATGGAGGAGAGGAAGAGGAAGATGACTCCGGGGGCTTCCAATAGCAACACTCGCCCTCGCTATCAGCCTCCCCAGCAAGGATACCAGCAACGCCCTCAACAGGGAGCTCAAGGACAGCGGTATCCAAATCAGCAGTTCCGTCCGGCTCCTCAAGCTCCGCGTCAGGGAGTCCCCACTCCTTCCGCGGGTAATCAGAATGCCACTCCACCCCCTGGGCGCAACTGCTACAAGTGTGGAGATCCAGGGCACTACGCCAATGTCTGCCCCCAGAAGCCACTCTCCAACCAGCAGGGTCAGAAGTTCGCTCCTCAGCAGCAACAGGGGCGCCCTGTTCAGCAGAACAAGGCCCCGTGGCAGGGCAAGGTGAACCATGTGACGGCCGAGGCTGCCGCTGAAGCTCCAAACGTTGTCATCGGTACGTTCTTAGTCAATTCCAAGCCTGCTACAGTGTTATTTGATACTGGTGCTACGCATTCATTTATCACCAAAGCATATGTTGATCAACATAATCTGCACACCAGCACACTAAAAAGATCTATGTCGGTCACCTCACCAGGAGGGGAGTTAAGAACCAACATAGTTTGCCCCAGAGTTAGTATTAAAATAAGGGGGGTAGAGTTCAGTGCCAATCTAATGGTGATAGAATCAGTGGGAATTGATGTCATTCTGGGTATGGAAACCTTGGTTAAGTGGGGTGTTAAGATTGATTGCGCCCAACGGACAGTTCATCTAGCAACCCCGAGTGGCCAAGAAGTAAGGGTTAGTGCATCAAGTCCTTCTGGATTACTGCATCAACTTGAAGCCAAACCTACTGATGGTTTAAGGGTGGTGCAGAGCTATCCAGATGTTTTCCCTAATGAATTACCAGGTATGCCTCCTGACCGGCATGTTGAGTTTCTGATAGAGCTTTTACCTGGTACGGCACCAATTGCCTCAAGGCAGTATAGAATGCCACCTGTAGAACATGAGGAAGTTAAAAAGAATATAGATGAGCTACTAGAAAAGGGTTTTATACAACCTAGCACCTCTCCTTGGGCTTCCCCCGTCTTGCTTGTAGAAAAGAAGGATACCAAGGATAAAAGGATGTGTGTGGATTACCGGGCCTTGAATAAGGTGACTGTCAAGAATAAGTACCCTCTTCCCCGGATTGATGATTTATTCGACCAACTTCAAGGTGCTTGTGTGTTCTCCAAGATTGATCTGAGGTCTGGTTACCATCAGTTGAAGATCCGACCCTCAGATATTCCCAAGACAGCCTTCACTACCAAGTATGGGTTGTTTGAGTACACAGTGATGTCCTTTGGCCTAACTAACGCTCCAGCCTACTTTATGCAGTTGATGAACTCTGTGTTTATGGATTACTTGGACAAATTCGTGATTATCTTCATCGACGACATTCTGGTCTATTCCAAGACAGAGGCAGAACATGAAGAACACTTGAGGTTGGTGTTGCAAAGATTGAGGGAACATCGGTTGTATGCCAAGCTGAGCAAATGTGAGTTCTGGATTGACGAAGTACCTTTCCTGGGCCACATAGTTTCCAAGGGAGGAATTGCAGTGGATCCCCGTAAAGTTAGTGCGGTGGTCAATTGGGAAATTCCTCGAACTCCAAGAGAAATCCGTGGGTTCTTGGGTTTAGCGGGATATTATCGGAGATACATAGAGAACTTCTCTAAAGTCGCAAAACCCATGACCTCACTGCTTGAGAAGGATGCAACATTCAAGTGGACAGAGGCAAGACAGAAAGCGTTTGATGAATTGAAGAAGCGTCTCACAACGGCACCAATCCTAGTTTTGCCTGATCCTGCAAAGAAGTTCACAGTGTACTGCGATGCATCGAAAGAAGGTTTGGGCTGTGTTCTGATGCAGGAGGGAAAAGTTATCGCCTATGCTTCTCGGCAGTTAAGGAAACATGAGGTGAACTACCCTACTCATGACTTGGAATTGGCAGCTGTGGTTCATGCTTTGAAGATTTGGAGGCACTATCTGTTTGGGACTAAATGTGAGTTCTACACCGATCACAAAAGCCTAAAATACATCTTCACCCAGAATGAGCTGAATATGAGACAGAGAAGGTGGTTGGAACTGATCAAGGATTATGACATGGAGATTCACTACCATCCCGGGAAGGCTAATGTGGTTGCAGATGCCCTGAGCAGAAAGAGTTATGTGAATATGGCCGTTGCTTTTCAAATGCCACCTGAGTTATGCAAGGAATTTGAGAGTCTAAGCTTGGGATTCTTGCATCACACTACCATGTCAACCTTTGAAGCTGAACCGACATTAGAACAAGAGATCAGAAAACACCAGGCGACTGATGCCAAGATCCAGGAGATTCGTGCACTACTTAAGATTGGCAAAGCGCCCCATTTCCATGAAGATGAGCAAGGAACCTTATGGTACAAGAACAGAATCTGTGTGCCAGCAGTGGACAGCATAAGGAAGTTAATACTTAGTGAGGCCCATGACACTGCTTATTCCATCCACCCGGGGAGTACCAAGATGTACTATGATCTGAAGGAGAGATTCTGGTGGTACGGTATGAAGCGATCAGTGGCTGAATATGTTGCAGTTTGTGATACCTGTCAGCGAGTCAAGGCAGAGCATCAGAGACCTGCAGGACTGTTGCAGCCGTTAAAGATTCCAGAATGGAAATGGGAACAGATAAGCATGGATTTCATTGTAGGCTTGCCGAAGACTCAGAGAGGACATGACTCTATCTGGGTAGTAGTAGACTATCTGACTAAGGTGGCTCACTTCATCCCGGTGAGGACCACATACCCTGGTGCGAAATTGGCAGAACTGTACATCTCAAGGATAGTCTGTTTACATGGTGTGCCCAAGAGGATAATATCTGACAGAGGTTCGCAGTTCACATCTCGTTTCTGGGAGCAGTTACATGATTCGTTGGACACCAAACTTCGGTTCAGTACAGCTTATCACCCACAGACGGATGGTCAGACAGAGAGGACCAATCAGGTACTAGAAGATATGTTAAGAGCTTGTGCTATCCAGTATGGCTCTGGTTGGGATAAGATGCTACCCTATGCAGAGTTCTCTTACAACAATAGCTACCAAGCCAGCTTGAAGCAGTCCCCGTTTGAGGCTTTGTATGGCAGAAAGTGCAGGACCCCATTGTTCTGGAATCAGACTGGAGAGAAACAAGTCTTTGGACCTGATATAATCAAAGATGCCGAAGAGCAAGTGAAGATTGTACGGGAAAATCTGAGAGTTGCCCAGTCTAGGCAGAAAAGCTATGCAGACAAGAGGCGTAGAGACTTGACATTTGAAGTCAATGACTTTGTGTACCTGAAAGTGTCACCGATGAGGGGCATTCGCAGATTCAACATCAAGGGAAAGTTAGCTCCCAGGTATATTGGACCATTCAAGGTGCTTGAGAAGAAAGGAGTGGTAGCTTATAAGTTGGAGTTGCCACCCAGTCTTACGGGAGTACATGATGTATTCCATGTCTCTCAGCTGAAGAAGTGTTTGAGGGTACCGGAAGAAGAGGCACCCCTGGAGGGCCTAGATGTACAGGAAGACCTAACATACACAGAGCATCCAGTGAAGATTCTTGATACAGCAGAAAGAGTTACCAGGAACAAGAGGATCAAAATGTGCAGAGTGCAGTGGAAGCATCACACAGAAGCGGAGGCTACTTGGGAAAGAGAAGAAGAGATGAGAGCAGCTTACCCTAATCTCTTTGCTAGCCAACCTATGTGAATCTCGGGACGAGATTCTTGTTAAGGGGGGTAGGTTTGTAACACCCTAATTTTATTTTCAGGAAATTTAATATAATTTACCCAGGCTTTATTTATTTTCCTAGGATTTTTTATGTTTAGTTTGCATTATAATGATTTATTTTGCCTTAGTTAAATAAAATTAACTATAGAGCAAACATGGTTGTGCATACATGCTGGTGCATATTTTATTGCTTGAATGTGTTAAGGATTTATTCCCAATTTATTGGGAATTTTTAGAGCTATTATACCCCTTCAAATAAATCTTTGAAAATGTTTTGAATTTAAAAAAAAAAAAAAAAGGAAAGAAGGAGCAGGCCGGCCAGCCGGGCCGAATGGCCCAGCAGCCAGCCCACCCCCGCGCGCGCGCCCCCCTCCTTCCCACCTGGGCCGAGCCCAACCCCGCGCCGAGCCGGCCCAGTCCACCCCGCGCCCCACTCCCGCGCCTCTCTCGCTGACCAGCGGGCCCCGCCCGTCAGCTCCTCCTCCTTCCTTCCGCCGCTGATGGCGCGCCTGCCTCCGCCTCATCCCGCTCGCTCCCGCTCGGCCGAGAAACCCGACGAAGCTTCCTCCCCCGAATCCGAGCCCACGCTCCCTTCCTTAAACGCGCCCCGCTCTAAATCCCACAAGTTTCGCTCGGTTTCCTTGCTCCCTCCCTTCTTTCCATCCGGGCGCACATGACGCCGAGACCACACCGGAGCGCCCGCTCGTGCCCCCCATGCGCTCGGCCTCCAAACCTCCATAAAATCCCGCCCCGAGACCCCTCGCGCACCCTTCTCTCCGCACTCCGAAGCAATTGCGCTCCCGTGCCCACACGAGCTCACAGTCCGCCATTGGAGCCCGCATCGGTGAGCTCTCCCTCGCCCAAATTCGACGTCGCCGCACCAACCCCGGCCCTAATTCCCCCCTCCTCTCCCTTCGCAGGAACTCACCGGAGCTGTGACGACCTCTTTCGGAGCCCGGAGCCGTGTCGTCCCGCCACTCCGCGAAGACCGAACGTCCTCTCGACGCCGCCAGTGCACGTCGTGCCCCGACCGTCGCCGCCGCACCTCGTCCGGCCACCACCGACCCGCTCCCGCCGTCTCCGACCCCTAGGTGAGCTCGCCGCCGCACCCTAGACCTTCTGGGATAACCCTAGCCGTGCCTAGCGCCGTCCCCGAGCCGTACCGCCGCCGCACGCCGCGCCGCGTCGCGCGACACGAGCGCCATGGGCATGGTCACCACTGCATACGGCCGCTCTCACCCTCAGCCGTCGGATCCAGATCCAACCGCCCACATGCGCCAGTGACCGGTCAAACTCTGTCAGAACCGGGTCAGCGCCGTGCCTTTTGCTAAAGAGCCCCTGGATTTCTCGGGAATCAACCCGCGGTCCAGCGCAGTTATAGAATAATTAGATTTAGGTCCTGTTTTATCCTTTTTAGCCCCTGAGTTTTCGGGTTTTCGAACCCGCCGTCCAGAGCTCTGCGTTTTTGCTAGAAAACCCTCGGAGACTTTAGGTTTTCGCAGTTAAGCCCTCGGTTTTGAGAAAGTAGCCCCTGGGTTGACTGTTTTATCACAGTTATGCCCCTGGAACCTTAATTTATGCATAACTTTCACGTCTTAACTCCGTTTTGAGCGATTCTTGCGCTCACGCGACCGTAGCAGTGTGTAGATTAATTTTACGCTATTGTTCCAGTACTGTTTTCATGTAATGGTGTACCGTTTTCTTATAGATGTATGTTTGGTTTGCATGTATGTGTGCTTGTGTTGCTGGGTTTGCCGTGGACGTTAAGTAGACGTTGATCCGTCCGAGGAAGTTGGTGACCAGGTCCCTGAAGCTTTTGAGCAGCAGCAGCAAGACCCCTACGAGGAAGGCAAGTGTAACATGAACACCACCTATCATCTTTATTAATTGCATTTGCATGTGATATTTTGTTTGCCCTAAGGTTGTCCTAGCTACTTTTATCCAATATTTGTACCTGTCGGGTTGCATTTGGGTAGTTTGTGCTAGGTGCTGCGCGAACACACGTCCTTACAGTTTTAAATATTGTTTAGTTATGTCTATGCAACATATTTGTGAGCCTGACCCTCTGTGCTGTGTGCTTGAGTGGTCTTGCCTCTGTTAAAACTTGCTTTTTAGCAACTTGGGCTAGGGGGCTTGTGCATGTGCTTTGTGCTTTGCCAGCCACTCTCCGTAAGGACCTGTTCATAGAGCGGCCACCTGGGATAACAGCGCAACCCCAAGTTCTGGAATGGGACGGACGCGGCTCAGTAATTAGGTTGTTTTGGTCGGGAGTAACTTACCTGCGGGGCAAGAGGGGAGGTTAGTGTTTGTGGTCCCTGCGCTACCTCATGGTTGAGTGTGCTGTGTGCTTCTCCCTTTGGAGGCGGGCCCCACCGATGCGACCCTGAAACCTTAGCGGTTACTTCTTACCATCGTGATCTTTGGAAAGGCTCGTAGTGGGTTTGCTAGTCACCTCATCAAAGGGAATGTGGTGAGCTCCTAGCGTAGACTCACGGCTTGGTGGTGAAAGTGCGCAACCTCTCGAGAGTGTACAACTGACATGTCAGCCGTGCTCACGGTCAAGAGCGGCCCAGAACCTCATAATGATTAGTGGTTACCTGTTTTTGGTTTGGGGAGTTAAATCTTGTATCTGAATATGGATTAATTTCTTATGCAATAATTTTGGGTAACGGTTTCTCAACTCATTACTTAGTAAATAGCTTTAAATAAAATTTTACCAACTAAAAGCTAATGCAGTCGAGTCAGCCAACCTTAGAGCCTCATAGTTCGTGTTATGCTTGTTGAGTACATGTTGGTGTACTCACACTTGTTTTCTTTGTACTTTCTCCTGTTGTGGGTCATATCCAACTGCTGCTCAGTCAATGGAGACATGGAGGAGTACCTTCAAGACTTCGACGAGTTTTAGGCTCATCGTTCACCAGTCGACGTCCCTGTGGCGGCTCCCTAGTGTTGTTTCCCGCTTCCGCTATCTTTGAGTTGACAAGACCGGTGGTCTTGGTGTAATAAAGTGGTACTCTACTATTTATCGTTGTAATAACTCTTTGAACATGTGCTGTGTTATTACTTTTGTCATAATATATGCTAGACTTGATCCTGGAGCATATATGTTGTCCTGGTTCCGTTGGTTGAGAACTGGGTTGTGACAGGGCTGCACACATGAGCTCAAATTGACGACGAATCTTGCTTGAATTGAAGTGGAAAATCAGTTCTTACAAGGTTCATACAGCCTACCGCCCTTCATCCTCCCTCTTGATGCAAAGTACTAGCCTAGGGGACTCCAAATCCTAGATTAGCACCCGATTTTCTCTCTAAGCACTTGGCTGCATGGAAACTAAGCCTAGGGTTTTCTAATGGTGGAAGAGTCACTTAGATGACCAGCCACAAGGCTATTTATACCCCAGGCCTAATGACGCAATTTAACACTAAGACCCTTACTCTAGAATGCCCGAAAGGGGCTGAAATGAAAATGATACAATCAGACGACTACGATGACGCTTTGATCTTCTTCTTCTCCACACCTCGCTTGGATGTATGCCACGTAGCCAGTAGTCTGGAAGCTTCCCTTGGTTTTGAAGTCAGAAACCGGGAAACTTTATTCTGCGGGCTTCCTGGGCCGAGTCTTGGCCCAATCTTCTATCTTGGCGAGTCGGAGCCCAACCGACCAAGTCATTTGAACTTGGGTAGCGGTTTTGAGCCGAAGCCGCCAAAGCCTCCCTCGCACGTCTTCGCGCCATGCACTCGGGTTGGAGCACCACGGTGGCACCCGGCTTCTCCAGTCCATCGGAGTTGCCTCGCGGTCCATCAGAGGGCTTACACCACCGTTGCCGAACCGCCCCTCCATGTACCGAGCTTCCATGGCCGACAGACGCCGAGCATTGCCTCCGGTCTATTGGAGGGCGTTTGCCTCAGTCCATCGAGGTCTTCATCATCTACATCCAATCCATCGGAGGGCCTCTAGTCCATCGAAGGGCTTGAGCTCGTTGACAATCACTCATCACACCAGGAGAGCAATGAGGCCGGTCCATTAGCTCTCAATCTCCCCCTTGATGAGTGCATTGTCAACACCTTCAACCTGTAACCTAAAATAGAAGAAAGACAAGAGAAAAGTGTAAAGCCGAAAAAAGAAAGAAAGAAAGAAGAAAGTTGCTCAAAATGCCCAAGAACCAAATACAAGCAAAGAAACAGGGCACAATGAAACAACAAAAGAAAACAAAGCATCGACTCCTAAGACAGAGGCAAAAGGCTTAACGCACCGATGCAAAGAGCATGCTAAAAGCTCAACTCTCCCTAATATGCATCCTAACAAATGCAAAAAATGAATGCAAAACTCCCCCTCAACTAAGCCTTACCCGAGTCCTCCCCCTTTGTCCAATACTTCTCCTCCTTGTTGACAACGGACACATCAAGGGTTTATAGGACTCCCCCTGAACTAGACAACTCCCCCTCAAAATATGCCATGAGATGCAGAGAGTGTACCAGAAAGAGCTCAGAAGGGATGGAAAGCTAGTATTCGCAAGTTCTAGCATACAAAGCAAGTGAGGGCAAGGAAGCATATAACAAGCTCAAATGAATCTATCTTACACATATCAAGAGCAAGCTTGTTTTTTAGGGAGTTTTTAAGAGAAAGCATCACCAACATGAATAGCACCTAGCAAGATAGGCATGAACAACAAGATGCTAGCAATGCATACAAGGTGTGCTACTCTCAACCAAAACATAGACAACTAGCCATAAGCATTTTAGAGACTTGCAAATTTCAGTTTTAAACATTTGTACTCATAAGCAGGTTCTTTTTGTGCCAGGGGTTATTTACTTGTCTTTTGCCACTTCTTACCAACCAATGCCAAGCCTAGGCTCAAAGAACCATCAGATGCTTAAGACAAGGTTTTGGTCATACACAGCCTAGTCCAAGTTCATGTCAAAGTGCAATGACAAGCAGTCTCAAACTAGATCAGTGTGACAAGCAAACCCACCTGGATCTTTCTCAATTTAGCACATAAGACACCACTTGTAAGCATTTTGAGTCAGATTTCAATTTAAGCAAGGTGTCATAAAAGTTTAGGCATTAACTTAGCAAAGGCATACAAATAGCATTTTCAGGTATGAAAAGATAACATAGTATTCAACAATTCTACACATGCTAGGTAGCCAAATTAAGTGGTGATCATGGTTTTTAATTTGCAAAGAATAAAATGACTTAGCTCACAACTAGTGTTCAACAGACTCAAGAGAGCTTAGCCAACCATGATCAAGCAAGCACTATACAGTCTAGCACAGGCAAGTACTAACTCACCATACCAAAAGAGCTCTAGTGCTAGAGAAATGAAAATGCATATGATACAGTGCAATGCATGATATGATACAATATGCAAAAGAAATAAAGAAAAATCAAAAAAATCAAAATCTAAACTACAGAAGCTATTCCTTACTAACAGGAATAGCACACTATCCCTGACTAAAAGGGACAGTACAATGCAAGCTCACCTCTCAATATCCGCTGGTTTCCATGCAAATATATCGTGGTTGGCCCTCAGGAACTGGACGAGCGCGTCTTCCTATTTGGGAGAAAGGAGAGCGTTGATGGCGGTCATCTTGGTCGCATCCGAGGGGTCGAGACTTATCTATTTTGTCGGGACGGCTGGTTGAATTGCCGCGCTAGAGGCCGCTTCTTGAGTCGGAATCTAGAGATCTTCCTGCGACATGCCGGTTTCATCCGCCTTGAGCTTCTTCTGAGCCGCAATGTGGTTCTTCTCAAGGGCCATTTGCATGGACTCTTGCATGCACTCCGATGCTCCCTTGAAATCGGCGCGTATGGAAAGAGTACCGCCTGGAGCTGGCATCTTGAGGACGAGGTATGGATAATGTGGGATAGCCATGAACTTGTCTAGCCCTGGACGCCCGATGATGGCGTTGTAGACGCAGTTGAAGGTCGGGACTTCAAATCTCAATGTCTCAATGCGAAAATTCTCTGCCGTACCAAAAGCGACCGGCAGATAGATGTGTCCGAGCGGGTATCCACCCACGCCCGGGACAATCCCGAAGAATGGGGTATCCGATCTCTTGAGATCGCTGAGCAAGATCCCCATCTCTTGCAGAGCCCTGGGGAACACCACGTTGATGCTGGCTCCTCCGTCAATCAGAACCTTCTTGAGTCGGGTGTCGCCAACTATGGGAGTTACCAGCAGCAGGTACTTGCCCGGCTCATCGAAATTGAGCCACTGATCCGCCTGACTGAACGGGACCGGCTCGTGGGACCAATCATCTGGCTGCGGCGGCTCTGAGGTGGCCCCATTGATCCGCCGATCCTCCAGCTTCCGCTGGCACTTGCTTGTGTACGCTCCATGCCCACCTAGGATGAAGTTGACCTCCTTGTTGACGTTGGGGAAGCATTGGTTACTGCCTCCAGCCGGCCGCTGCGGCGGCTGGTTCCGTGGTGGAGAAGGCAGCGGAGGAGCTTGCACTGTTGGAAACTGGCCGCGGTTCAGCATGGCTCTGAAATCGCGGCAATGCCTGAGAGTGTGGCGCATATCCTTGTGCGCCGGGCATGGATCGTCGAGGAGTTAATCGAGAGTTCGAGTCTGGGCTGGGGGTCGGCCGCGTGGTCGTACCGGAGCTGGAGCCATGGCTCGAACCTCCTCCCGAGGCCTCTTGTCCCAGCGTCGATCTTGTCGCGGAGGTTCTTCATGCTTCTCCTGCTTGCCCTTGCCCCGGTCGTCTTGCCGAGGGCAAATGAGGTCGCGAGCTCATTCGCCCGCCGTGATGTAGCGGTCTGCTTCTTGGAAGAGACGCTCCGAGGTGGTGGGCGCCCTTTCCAGTATGTGCTTGACGAAGACTTGGTCGTTGAAGCCCTGGAGGAAGTCGTCGGTCACCGTATCCTCAGATACGTCAGGGATGCGGTTTCTGAGGGCCTAGAACTGCTTGAGGTACGATCGCAGGCTCTCCGAATCCTTGCGCCTGATGGTCTTGAGGTCCCACCACTGCGCTGGCTTTTCGGAGAGGGACTGGAAATTGGCAATGAACAGGCGATGAAAGTCACCCCAATCCTCGATGCTGCCCCGCCTAAGGTGGCGAAGCCATTGGAGCGCGTCCTGCCCTAATTTGATTGGGACGTAGGCCGTCATGAGATCCTCCGAGGCATTGGCCGCTCAGGCCGCGGTAGTGTACACGGCCAGCCAGTTCCGCGGATCCATCTTGGTCTCGAATTTTTCAATATTTGAGATTTTGAAGTTGGGTGGCCACTCGACGTCTTGAATTCTCCGACCGAAGACGGTTATAGCAGCTTCTGCGATGCCAGCCGAGTTTCCACGGCCCTCCACTGGGCGACGAGGCGGGGATTGAGGTCGACGGTCCCACTCAGATCTGTCTCGGGGGACGGGGCTGTTCACGGAGACAGCCCCCGAGTGACACCTGGCGGCTGGAGCGCGTTGCGGGGGGACGTAGTCTCGGTCGTAGTTCGCGCGCTGATCCATCTCGAGCCGATATCTCTGCGCACGAGATTGCTCGATGTTGTGGCGTGCGTCGCGGTTGCCGTTGATAACTTGTCGTGCTTCGGCAACCTCCGGCTGTCTAGGCAGGAGGTGGTCTGCTGCCCGAGTGAGAACGGTCTTGATGGCCGCCCCGTCTTCGTTGTCAGGGATGAGTTCGCAGAGCTTGACCAATGCCCCTCCGGCTTGACTCGGGGTCGCCATGACTCCCTCGAACTCCTTTAGAAGATTGCGCGCGGGGATTGCTGCCCCGCGCTGTCGCCTGGCTTGAGCAGTCTGCCAATCGCGGCGCTGCTGCCGCATCTGGTTCCTGCGCCGGAGGCACTGTACTTCCTACTTGTCCTCGCTAGCCCGAGTTACCTCGTCTATCGAGACAGGCAGCGTAGGGTCCTTGTTCCCCAGGATGTGGCAGTGCCGAATGTTACGGACGCGGTTCGTCCTCTCTCTCCTGTGGCGATCTTGTGAGGTTTCAGCGAGGATGGGTTGCTCGTCATCCGAGACCACTACGTCGATTTCGTTCCCCGCGCCGCTGATTATGAAGATCTCAGGGAGGCAGAGAGTGCAGCCGGAAAACGATCCCTGGGACCTGCTGGTGGTCATGGCTGCTACCCTCACGCTGGTGTCCGAGGCTGGGACCATGGACATCGTGGTCGTTGCGGGAGTTGCAACGTGCTCAGAGACCATAGGAGTGTCAATGCTGTAGACCATATGAGGGCGCCCCGAGTTGCGAGCCCTCTTAGTGTTCTCCGGGCGACGTGGAACCTCGTGAGTCGGCGAGGTGTACCAGTGAACAAATCTTCCCGCCGGTGCGGGGTCGATGACGAGTCGTGGGCGACGACCCGGCGGCGGCGTGTCGTGCCCATTGTAGATGCGATCGTCCGGAAGAGGCACGGACTGTCTTGAGCAGGGCGCCCCCCCACGCACCCTCGTCGTTGTTGAGGTGAGCCGAGGCAAGGGAGAGAAGCCCCTGGTACATAGCAGCAGAGTTGCGGAGGCCGAACGGGATGGAGGGGACGGCAGGCTCCACCCGAGTCTTCTTTTGAACCTGGGCAGGCGAAGCCGGCCGGGCTCGCTTTGCTGGCGGAGGTGGTGGGACCCGTAGCAGACGTGGGACCCAGGAACGAGTATCAACAGGGATTCGCCTCGGGCCCTGTGGAGTGCTGCCCAAGGGGCGGGCCTACTGCGGATCTCATGAGGGGTTCCCTGAGGAACCTGGTCTCGGCCCCCAACTAATCTGAGTCTAGATCTGAGTTGGGGAGGTCAAGAGCGCCGTGCGGCGAGTCGGAGTTGGAATGGTGGTGGTCGCAGGCTCTGCTCGGGCTGGCGTGGTCATTGTAGATCCAACCCTGAAGGAGACCCTGCGGTTAGCTCGTGCTCCCGAGTCATGGCGACCACGGGGAGCCCGATCCGACTCAGCGCGACGTGGAGCCAGATTTTGACGAGGGGCCGGCGCCTCGCGCCGAGGTGCTGGAGCTTGGCGCAGAGTTGGCGGATGCTGACGAGGCGCCGGTCCCTGGCGACGATCTGACTGCGCAGGCCGTCCAGGAGTAGTCGATGGTTCCACGACGATGCGTGGTCATACCGGTGCGCTGCGAAGCTGGTGGAGGTCGCCGCTCCGATCGGCGATGAAGGTGATTGATCCGAACTGGATCATGTCGCCCGGAGTGAAGCCGTTGACGAGACGGTTGGCCATGGAGCTAGCTGATGCTGATTTCGCCTACCCCTACCTGGCGCGCGAACTGTCGGGGTTTGATGCCGACAATGCACCACGGGGTGTGTTACGTGATGCTTTTGGGGTGGCGAGATCGGCGTAGCTCGATGGTTTGTGTAGAGATGCAACAAAACACAGGGGTTTATACAGGTTTGGGCCGCAATAAGCGTAACACCCTACGTCCTATTTGAGGCGAGTTGTATTGATCTGAGCTCTCGAGATTACAACAAGGGTTTTGAGGTCTGGTGGCTGGTGTGCGATGAGATGATTTGATTGTCTACGTAGGGGTCCCTCACCCGCCTTATATAATCTGGCCAGGCTTGGGTTACAAGTCAAGTTCTATCTTCGAGTCCTACTTTATTTGGAAGCCTAAAGAATACACAGAATCCATGATTACATGTTTCCTTCCTTGAGTCCCGCTATTCCTATTATACAGAGTCCGAACCAACTCCCTTGTGTCTTTCCTGAATTATAGCGCCTTTGACTTGGTCTTCAAACTCGTCACCCATTTTCGGGCCCATGAGACCAGTCGGCACCCTGAGAAGGGCCGGCTGTCTCTACTGAGACCTCCAACGGCCCATGTACTGAATCCATGCCGTGAGGGCCCAAGGGATATCTATCCCCCACGCTCAGAGACACCAACTCGAGATAAGTCGGCGCGCAAACTACGACCGAGACTACGGCCCCCCGCAGTGCGCTCCAGCTGCCAGGTGTCACTCAGGGGCTATCTCCATGAACAGCTCCGCCCCCCCGAGTCAGATCTGAGTGGGATCATCAGCCTCAATCCCTGCCTCGCCGCCCAGTGGAGGACCGTGGCAACCCAGCTAGCACCGCAGAAGCTGCTATAGCCGCCTTCGGCCGGAGAATTCAGGATGTCGAATGGCCACCCAACTTCAAAGTCTCAAACATTGAAAAATTTGAGACGAAGATGGATCCGCGGAACTGGCTGGCCGTGTACACTACCGTGGCCTGAGCGGCCATTGCCTCGGAGGATCTCATGACGGCCTATGTCCCACTCATGTTGGGGCAGGACGCGCTTCAATGGCTTCGCCACCTCAGGAGGGGCAGCATTGAGGATTGGGGTGACTTCCGTCGCCTGCTCATCGCCAACTTCCAGTCACTCTCCCACAAGCCGGCGCAACGGTGGGATCTCAAGACCAACAGACGCAAGGATTTAGAAAGCCTGCGATCGTACCTCAAGTGGTTCTTGGCTCTCAGAAATCGCATCCCCGACGTATCTGAGGATACGGTGATTAACGACTTCCTCCAAGGCTCCAACGACTAGGTCTTCGTCAAGCACATACTGGAAAGGGCGCCCACCACCTCAGAGCATCTCTTCCAGGAAGCAGACTGCTACATCACGGCGGACGAATGAGCGCGCGATCTCGTTCGCCCCCGGCAAGACGACCGAGGCAAGGGCAAGCAGGAGAGGCATGAAGAACCCCCGTGGCAAGATCGTCGCTAGACAAGAGGCCTCGGGAGGAGGTCCGAGCCATGGCTCCAGCTTCGGTACGACCACGCGGCCCGCCTCTAGCCCAGGCTTAAACCCTTGATCAACTCCTCGACGAGCCGTGCCCGGCGCATAAGGATATGCGCCATACTCTCAGACATTGCCGCGACTTCAAAGCCATGCTGAACCGCGGCCAGTTTCCGACGCTGCAAGCTCCTCCGCCGCTTCCCCCACCACGGAACCAGCTGCCGCAGAGGCCGGCTGGAGGCAGTAATCAACGCTTCCCCAACGTCAACAAGGAGGTCAACTTCATCCTAGGGGGCATGGAGCATACCGGAGCAAGCGGCAACAGAAGCTGGAGGATCAGCGGATCAACGCGGCCATCTCGGAGCCGCCGCAGCCATACAATTGGTCTCATGAGCCGATCTCATTCAGTCGGGCGGATCTGTGGCTCAACTTCGACGAGCCGGGCAAGTACCCGTTGCTGGTAACCCCCATAGTCGGCGACGCCCGACTCAAGAAGGTTCTGATCGACGGAGGGGCCAACATCAACGTGGTGTTCCCTAGGGCTTTGCAAGAGATGGGGATCCCTCTCAGCGATCTCAAGAGATCGGATACCCCGTTCTTCGGGATTGTCCCAGGCGTAGGCGAATACCCGCCCGGACACATCTATCTGCCGGTCGCTTTTGGCACGGCAGAGAATTTTCGCATCGAGACGTTGAGATTTGAAGTCCCGACCTTCAACTGCGTCTACAATGCCATCATCAGGCGTCCAGGGCTAGCCATGTTCATGGCTATCCCACATTACCCATACCTTGTTCTCAAGATGCTAGCCCCAGCTGGTACGCTCTCCATACGCGCTGATTTCAAGGGAGCCTCGGAGTGCGTACAAGAGGCCATGCAAATGGCCCTTGAGCAGAATCATATGGCGGCACAGAAGAAGCTCAAGGCGGACAAAGCCGGCATGTCGCAGGAAGACCTCCCGATTCCAACTCAAGAGGCAGCCTCTAGCACGGCAATTCAACCAGCCGTCCGGACGAAAGAGATAAGTCTCGACCCCTTGGACGCGGCCAAGACGACCGCCATCAATGCTCTTCTTCCTCCCAAATAGGAAGACGCGCTCGTCCAGTTCCTGAGGGCCAACCGAGACATGTTTGCATAGAAGCCAGCGGACATGCCTAGGGTCCCGAGGGAATTGGCCGAGCACCAACTCAAAGTGTTCCCCAATGCCAAACCCATCAAGCAGAGGCTGCGGTGATTCACTCTAGAAAAGCGAGAGGCCATTAGGGCAAAGTTAACCCGGCTGAAGGCTACCGGTTTTATTAGAGAAGTCATGCATCCCAAGTGGCTTGCAAATCCTGTACTCGTTCTCAAGAAGAATAAAAAGGACTGGCAGATGTGTGTTGATTATACCGATCTCAATAAGCATTGCCCTAAGGACCCGTTCGGGTTGCCTCGCATCGACCAGGTCGTTGACTCTACGGCCGGCTACGCTTTGCTCTCCTTCCTCGATTGTTACTCAGGCTATCATCAGATTAGCCTAGTGACTGAAGATCAGGAGAAAACAGCTTTCATCACGCCTTTCGGTGCCTACTGCTATACCTCAATGTCTTTCGGGTTGAAGAACGCGGGAGCGACGTACCAAAGGGCAATTCAAACTTGCCTTGCCGATCACTAGGGCGAATGTGTCGAAGCTTACGTTGATGACGTCATAATCAAGACCAAGAACGACGAAGATTTCATCGATGATCTGCGCAAGGTGTTCGACAGCCTGAGGAAATTCCGGTGGAAGCTTAACCCCACCAAGTGCGTCTTCGGCGTTCCCGCAGGTCAGTTACTTGGTTTTGTCATCAGCAACAGAGGAATCAAAGCTAACCCCGAGAAGATCAAGGCTATTCTGCGCATGCACCCTCCCAGATCGCAGAAAGATGCCCAGAGGCTGACTGGATGCATGGCAGCCTTGAGCCGATTCATATCATGGCTCGGGGAACGTGGCATGCCTTTCTACGAGCTCCTCAAAAAGGTCGACAGGTTTCAGTGGACTGCAGAGGCTCAAGAAGTGTTGGATGCTTTGAAAAAGTTCCTCACATCACCTCCCGTGCTCAAGTCTCCTAATTGGGCCACTGCCGACTCACCAGCGGAAGATCTGCTCCTCTACATCTCCTGTATGACTCACGTGATCAGTACCGCATTAGTGGTCGAGCGACTAGATGAACAGCACACAGTGCCCAGGCAACATCCGATCTACTTCATCAGCGAGGTTCTCAGTCCCTCCAAAATCAGGTATCCTCAAGTACAGAAGTTACTATACGCAGTTCTCATTACCGCACACAAACTGCGCCATTACTTTGAGGAACATAAAATCATAGTGGTTACGGAGTTTCCAATCGGAGAGGTCTTGCGTAACCGAGAGGCCACAGGGCGTATCGCCAAGTGGGCTTGCGAGCTGGGGGCTCATGACATTGAATTCTGGCCTCGTACTGCAATCAAGACTCAAGCACTAGTCGATTTTGTCTCTAAATGGACTGAGCATCAAGTGCCTGAGAAGCCAGAAATCATAGAGGTTTGGAAGATGTATTTCGACAGCTCGCTGAAGTTGGAAGGAGCTGGCGCTGGTGTCGTCTTCACCTCACCAGCAGGGGAAAAACTCAAGTATGTATTACAGATTCTCTTCCCGGTTTCCAACAACGCAGCTGAATATGAGGCCCTCCTCCATGGCCTGCGCATCGTCATATCACTCGGGATCCAGCGTCTAATGGCCTACGGAGATTCCTTGGTGGTCATCAATCAAGTCAACAAGGAGTGGGATCGCTCCACAGAAAGTATGGACAAATATTGCGAGGCAGTCCGTAAGTTGGAAGGCAGATTTCAGGGCCTCGAGTACATTCATGTGGATCGGGATCACAGTGTGGACGCTGACATTCTGTCCAAGCTGGGCTCGTCACGTGCTAAGGTACCCTCTGTCATCTTTGTTCAAGAACTTCATCATCCTTCTGTTCAGCTAGACGAGATGAGCATACCTCCCGACCGGCATATCTTAACTCTGGATGCGCCGACTAACTGGAGGGCCCCCATCATCAAGTACATCCTAAACGAAGAAATTCCAGAGGATAAAGCAGAAGCCAAGCATATAGTGAGACGGTCTTCCAGCTATACTCTTATTAATAACGAGTTATACAAGCGAGCTACCTCAGGAGTTTTGCTGAAATGCCTAAGTACCTCATCAGGGTAAAGTTTGCTAAAAGAGATACACGCTGGAGTCTGTGAAATTCATGCCGCCTCACGCACATTGGTCGGGAAGGCGTTCAGGGCTGGTTTCTATTGGCCCACAGCGAAGAAAGACGCTGCCGAGTTAGTGCAGCACTGTGAAGCTTGTCAGTTCCTCGCCAAGCAGCATCACCTTCCAGCACAGCAGTTGCAGAATATACCGGTCTCATGGCCTTTTGCCTGCTGGGGACTGGTATGATTAGGCCTTTCAAGAAAGCTCAAGGTGGATACACTCATGTCCTGGTGGCCATCGACAAGTTCACCAAATGGATTGAGTTCAAGCCCATTGCCTCTTTAACGTCGGCTAAAGCGATGGAGTTCATTCAAGACATCATCTTTCGCTTTGGGATCATGAATTCTATTATCACAGATCTGGGGTCCAATTTCACAGGCTCTGAATTCTTCAATTTCTGCGAACAAAGGTCCATCTGTGTCAAGTATGTCTCGGTGGCTCACCCCAGAACTAATGGGCAGGTTGAGCGAGCTAATGGCATGATACTGGATGCACTCAAGAAAAAGATCTTTGATAAGGATAAGAGGCTGGCTGGGAAGTGGATACGAGAATTGCCGTATGTGGTCTGGAGACTTTGAACACAACCTAGCAAAGCTCTCGCAGGGAACACGCCCTTCTTCATGGTGTATGGATCAAAAGCAGTCTTACCTACTGACCTCCAAGTTTGGAGCCCCACGACTAGTTTTTTATAGCATTGCTGAGGCTGAAGCAACTCGACTCGAAGAGATCGACCTACTCGAGGAGGAGCGACTTAACTCTGTTATTCAGTCGGCTCGATATCAGCAGACTTTACGTCGTTATCACGATCGATATACGAGGCCTCATTCTTTCTCAATTGGGGACCTGGTGCTGCGCAGGGTGCTCAAAACTGCGGGACAGCATAAGTTATCTCCTCCTTGGGAAGGCCCATACATCGTGACGGAAGTTACTCATCTAGGATCATATCGTCTGTCTTAAATGGATGGGACACCAGTCAGGAACTCTTGGAATATAGAGCACCTGCGCAGATTCTACGCATAGTCTTTTTCTATCTCTATGATTTTTATAGTTAGCAGTCAGTATCATCTTTTGTACTCTGTCCTCATTCATGTTCTATAAATAAACGTACTCTTGAGATAAAGTATTCAGTGTTCTCTTTCTCACTTTTTACTCGTGATATTCACTCATTGTATACGGGCAATCGACCTGGGTCAGTCGACCGACAGTACGGTGCTACATGCCCACTCTTACTCTTGACGGGGATATCTCCGGCCCCAACCACGAGAGCAATCGGCCTAGGTCAGTCGACCGACAGCACGGTGTTACATGCTCTCGTTCGAACTCATAATAGGGGAGCACTCAGGGCCCCAACAAAACAAAGGCAATCGGCCTAGGTCAGATGACCGATAGCACGGTGCTACATACCTTTGCAGGACCTCATAATTGGGGAGCATTCAAGGCCCCGACTGGACAAAGACAGAAGGGCCTAGGTTTTGACAACCTACGGCTCGTTACTGCATGTCTTTACTTCATTTCCATAATCTATCTTACAGTATTCGTGTTTTTTACTGTTATATGTTGTTTTTCTTGTATTCAGTTCAAACTCAGATCGTGATAATGTCGCTTGTTTTCTCTGCGCAGGAATAACTCCTAGGTACGTATTGCATATTTTGATTTGCTCTCTAAATTAACTTGGTTTTGCAGAATAAATAGTCAAGATTGTCGACATAAGATGCAAAATACATATACACAGCATTCAGTTCATTATGTTACATGGGGGTTATTGTTTATTCATTGTCACCAACAAGGAGTTCAGCAATCACTCGGGCCTCATTTTCATGCTCAATACCCTGGTTATCGTTTACTATCTTGTCTGGTAAACCTGCCAAGTCGATCTCAGGCTGTGAGCTCTTGATGACCATAAGGGCGCGAGTAAGAACGGTTTTTACTCGCTCAGAAATCTTTGACTTCATATCATCCATGAAAGTTGTTATTCGATCACCCAGAGGACGAGGTGCAGTTTTTTCCGGCACACAGATGTCCAAGATCTTGATCAAGGCAGTATTGGCATTCAAGGCAGCCTCTTTTGCCTTCTCAAAGGCGTCTTTCAGCTTGTTGCAGTTCTTCTTGCTAGTCTCATAGTTCTTTTTCAAGACCTCTGATACTTGAGCCTGATGAACAGCATGGTCTTGGGATTCTTTAAGTGCAGATTTTGTGGAGGCTAGTACCTTCTTCATTTTCTCATGGGAGCTTCGAGATTCAGCCAGTTCAGTTTCTTTGTCCTTAAGTGCTTGGCATGTTAAGGAGTGGCTATTCTTCAAAGCCTCCAATGAGCTGGCAGTCTCACGGAATGACTTCTCAAAGCCATCTCGCGATTTTTGCAGCTGTTGATACTCGTCATTTCTTTGGCACATCTTCTCCTGTAGAATGATACAGTTCATATGCTTCTGTGAGCAAAGAATAGGCTAGTTGGGATTCTTGACGAGTTACCTCATGGTTTTTCTTCTCAATATCCAGCTGTCTGCACAGGTCTGCTGCTAGGTCTCTGGCTTGATCTCTGTCAGCAATGGCATTGCGATGCTCTATCTCCTGAGTCATAGCCGTTTGTTTCAGGCGAGCAATTTCAGCAGCAGCAGCTGGAAGTAAGTCTACAGTTCAGTTTGGGATCTCAGATATTGGACTATGGAACAGTTGCATGCGTACTTGTTGTTTCAGCTTTTCGTGCAGCCGCAGAGTCGGCCAGTTGTTGCCTCAGAGTAGTAACCTCCAGGCTGGATAGTGCGGCAATTTTCTCATGGATCAAGTTGGCCTGGTGCACCCCACCTTGGAGCGTCTTTAGCATAGCCTACAGAGAGAAATTCGAGTTGTTCAAGCAACAGTAAGGTCCATACAGGTTATGTGCATAATCAGCATACCGCGAAAGCTGTTAGCAGCCCTGAGCTTGGGGTGCTAGTACTATTTGGTGGCTGTTATCACATGCCTCAGTTGGAGGGGGTTGGGTGCTGCTTGGCTCAGTTGTGGCTAGGGAGTCTGATTGTCCCCTTTCGACTTGATCGGTATCCCTTGGTTCTTCAATTTCCTTCTCTTGGGCCGACTCATGAGCTTCGGATGGGGGATGAGGAGTATCGCCTGTATTGATCTCAGTCAGGCGTTCTTGAGAGCTAGTAGTTTCAGGCAATGGTTCAGTTGCAGGCTCTTGTTGTTTCTTTTCTGAAACTGCCCCAGTTAATGCTTGTTGCCAGTTCTCAGATGGCATCGGTACCTCATGCACAGTTTTAGTGGCTTTACTAGTATGAGCGTTCTCATCCTCTGGAATATCTACTGATGTTGGGCTTGCAGGGTTTTTAGACTCTAAACTCTTTGATCCTAGCTCTGTTTTCGCTCAGGGGCTTGTGGTCTCAGTTTGTTTTCCCCTGGAGCATGTTGACAGTGACTCTATATCTTCATCAGAGCATATGGTGAAGGGGAGTTTGCACGTATCTCTGATAATTTGGTCCAGATCCATATCTTCTGCCGTCAGATCAATTTCATCCTCCTCAGGCGGCAGTATGGATGCAGAAAGGGTTGATATAGTGTGATCATGATGTTTCTTGGATCACTTCTCACGATGAGACAATTGAACTTGCTCTTCTTCTTCTCCCTCGTCCTCATCAACCAAGCTACTCCAATCAACTTCAGTTACGGTGTTGTCAGATTTGGCTGCGATATAGGAGGAATATCTGGATTTTTTAGCCTTGTCTGTTGACTCTGGAGAGCTTGTCAGATCTTTGATCGTCCTCTTGTGTGTCCTCTGTCTACGTGTCACCACAGTGCGAGTTGCTTTCGCCTTGACGCGCCCCTGACCAGTTGCAGCTCGTGTCTTCACACCGCTTGGAGCAGCTGTTAGCTCGGAGGCTGCTTTGGCGATGTTGCTCACACTGAGTTCTTGAGCGGTCTGGGCTGTATGTGGTATCACAATGAATGTATGCTCTTCATTATTTCTTGCACCATGGGCAGCAGCAACAACAGCTTCCATCTCTTCAGTGGATAACTCGGATTGTTGCTTTGATAGCCCGACAGCTCCAGAGGTTGTAGGGTCTGACAGAAATTTGGATATATTGCTCTACAGTCATCTCATGAATCAGAATGTGATTATATGTAAGGATACTTAAGGAAATCACAGTAAGGTTACTTACAGTGGGAGTTGGATTCCAGGCAGAGTATGGTTTGGGAGTACCCTTGTTATGAGCTTCACCTCTAAGTATCAACTCCATTCGGGCTTTGACGTCATCTTCAGTCATGGATCGGGCTGTTTCTCTAGTTGGATCACTAGCTCCAACATATAGATAGGCAGGGTAGATCCTATCCTTTAGAGGCTGAATGCAGCGGTACACAAAATCTATCACCACAGCATGGGCAGTGAGGCCTCTTTCTTTCAGATTGGCTATTTCTTCCAGCAGTGTGTCAACCTCGGCCTGCTCCTCAACGGTTGGGCCTTCTTCCCAGCTGGACAGCTTGCTGTCAGGTTGTCTCCCAGACTTCGAGGGGAGAGAGTTTCCATGATTCTCAATGTAAAACCACTCGGCGTGCCATACTCTGTTGTTATCTGGGAGGAGGATATCCAAATAAACAGCTTTGCGATTCTTCCGCAGCTCAAAGCTGGCCCCTCCAGTCACTTGCAGTACTCCGTCTCTCAAATCGGCTTTGCAGTGGTAAAGATATTTCCACAAGCCAAAGTGCGGGAAAATTCCAAGAAACACCTCGCAGAGGTGGATGAAAATTGAAAGTTGAAGAATTGAATTGGGATTCAGATGGGTCAGACTGATGGCATAGAATTGTAACAGGCCTCTCGCGAATGAGCAGATGAGGAGACCTAACCCGCAGATGAAGAACGGCATGAACACCATTGCCTCGTAAGTATCCTCAGTTGGAGCAGCGTCATCTTTTTTCTCGCACACCCTCCAGTTTGCCACTTCCTTCAGAGACAGGACACCCATATCCACCAAGGATTGTAGCATGGGCTCGGTGACAATGGAGGGGCGGTACGCCAGGTATGGTGAAGGTAACTGCCGGTTCTCGTTGTGCGGCAGGCCCTCAGTGGTGTTTCCGCGCTCGCTCAAGGTTTTCTTCTTGGGAGCCATGGAGGTGGATGTCTCTATTTGGATGGGGATTCGAGAAGAAGTGGATGTAGTGGCACCTTGATTTCAAACAACAATGGCGGCGGTCTCAGATCTTGGATAAGGGAACTTTCGGTTCAGGGTATAGTTCTCAAAATAACCTTGATGCCGTTAGTAACAGTTTACGTGGACTGACGGAACTGGCGGTTATCGTTAAGAATAACTCGGATCTCTTAACGATAACATTTGAGTCGGATTGCACTGGAGTTAAGTCGTCTATTTCAGTCGGAACGATTTTTTAAGCATAGTTATTCAGTCGGTGTCCACAAGTACAGGTTTGTGTTCTCTATTACTCAAAGAATGAGTTATCCAATCGGACCTAACAGTTTAAGTCTTGCTTGAACTCTGGGCATAAGCGAAGTGTGGTTTCTTTTGCTGTATGATGCTCTTAGTCTTAATCACAAGAACTCAAAAGGCACATTTAGCTTGGATGCAAGATTTTTAAGATACGAGCACACAGAAGAACTCAGGAACGATACGAACACACAGAAGAACTCAGAACTGAAGGATAACAGATGGATTTCATTATATAATATATATAGTTCATCAAGGTGGATTACATATAAGCGGGGAGATTATCCTAATCTACTAATTACTTCTACTAATATGGTGGTGGAGGTGGTGGTGGCCTACACACCGGTGGATGGCCCGGCCGGGGGCCCGGTAACGCGACGGCGCTTGGAGGCCGGAGCGTCGGCCTCATCTCCGCCATCGTGGCCGCCGTCGTCGCCGTCGTGGCCGCCGTCGCCATCATCGTGGCCGCCCGGACCATCACGGCCGCCGGGGCCATCGTCGTCCTCGTCGTCGTCCTTGTCGGAGTCTTCCTCCTCGCTGTCCTCCTCCTCCTCGTCGGTGGAGTCCTCGAAGGCGGTGCGACGGAGGCCCCAGAGTGTGGCGCGCTCCTTGGCGCTGTAGCCTTGGGAGTCGTCGGTATTGGGCTCTGACTCGTACTCCTGTGACAGCGCCTCCTTGGGGGTTTTCTCCTCCTCGCTAGAGAAGTCATCGGAGGGCTCGTCATACGTCGCCGACAAACAACACGTCGTCGGAGTCCTCGTACTCCGATGACGGTGGCGAGCGCGCGCGCTTCTTGCCCTTCCCTCCGGCCATGGCTGCAAGTAAGGGAGGGGAGGGTTTCTTAGAGTTTTCTTGAAGAACTGATACTCAGTGGAGGCGTAATGGATGGACGGGTGATGGCTTTGCTCTTATAGTACGGCCGCTTCGCTTCGATCTCTGTGAAGATGATTCAATAGGCTGCCTCGTTTCGACTTCCTCCATGCATCAGTTATCGCGTGGGCGGGCAGTGGCTGTTGCGTGTTCGGAAGTTTCCTGTTTCTTGGGGCCTTTTTGTGGTAACTCCTCGGTCCCTTGGCTCGTTCCCTTTGGGTTAACCCTATGGGGTGCGGGATTTGTGGGAAAATTATTCTTTTTCCTAAAATCCGAGAAAGCAGGAAACTTGAGTCGGTTTTCTATAACTTGGAAAACTAGGAACAGATGGTAACTCGAATAAGAGGATTTGCTATTCCTCAAGTTGACTCGGTGCTTGAGGATCGCATCCTGTGAAGCCTGATCAGAAAGTTTAGATCTTCGAGCTGATTGATACTCAAGTCAACTTGAAGCTCGGGGCCTACCCCATGGGGTGCACCTGGCGGTGCACCATGAGAAACAGTGTGGACTTAGGTGAGGAACTCATGAACAATATGATACTCTTGTTGGAGTCTCGAGCCAATTAAACTCTAAATTAACTCGAGCCTCGGGGGCTTGTGAGGGATAGATATCCCCTGGGCCCTCACGGCGTGGATTCAGTACGTGGGCCGTTGGAGGGCCCAGTAGAGACAGTAGGCCCTTTTTGGGGTGCCGACTGGTCTCATGGGCCCTAGAACGGATGGCGAGCTTGAAGACCAAGTCAAAGGCGCTTTAATTCAGGAAAGATGCAAGGGAGTTGGTTCGGACTCTGTATTACGGGAGCAGCGGGACTCAAGGAAGGAAACATGTAATCGTGGATTCCGTATACTCTTTAGGCTTCCAAACAGAGTAGGACTCGTAGATAGAACTTGACTTGTAACCCAAGCCTGGCCGGATTATATAAGGCGGGTGAGGGACCCCTACGTAGAACATCGATCATCTCATCGCACACCAGCCACCAAACCTCCAGACCTTCATTGTAACCTCGAGAACTCAGATCAATACAACTCGCCCCAAACAGGACATAGGGTGTTACGCCTATTGCGGCCCGAACCTATATAAACCCTCGTGTTTTGTTGCATCTCTACGCAAACCATCGAGCTACGCTGATCTCGCCACCCCAAAAGCATCGCGTGACACATCCCGTGGTGCATTGCCGGTATCAAACACCGACAAGTACTGCCTCTTCTCGTCTGAGTTGGTGTCGTTAGGAGCATATCTCATCATCTTTGTGAACAGGCTCGCATACTCCTGCACCTTCATGGTCCCCTGCTTGAGTCTACGGAATTCCACCGCCTTCTGAACCAGAATAGCCTTGGAAACGTAGAAACCACAGAAGGCCTCCGAGAACTCCTCCCAGCTAATGTGTGCCGGGTTGTTGTGCGTCTCACAGAAGCTATCCCACCAGGCTCTAGCAGAACCTGTAAGCTGGTGAGTAGCGAGGGCCAAACACTCCTCGTCAGAGCAGGTAGTGAGGTCTAGCTTCTTTTCTAACTCCAGCAGCCAGTCTTCCGCCACTAGGGGGTCCTCAGAGTAGTCAAAGGAAGGTGGTCTCAGCTTTAGGAAGCTCTCAATCTTGCGGGTTAGGCTCTCAGGCTGTGGACCTTGGTGGTGACCATTCCCTCCCTGGTTAAGCTGTTGTTGCTGGGCTGCGAGGAAGTTTCCCATGGCGGTTATGAAGTTCTGCTAGTTCGCGAAGACATGGGCAAGTGTAGGAAAGTCTGGGTTGGGTGGTGGTGGTGGAAACGGGAATGGGTTCGGGTTTTGGTTCTGGGGGTTTGGCTGTTGAGGCTGTGGGTTGGGTTGTTAGTTCTGTGGATCACGCTATTGGTCTTGGGGGTTTGGTTGTTGGTGTTGTGGGTTAGGTTGTTCCAACTGAGGGACCCCCTTCCTTGACCTCCACCTCTTCCACGGCCTATACCATGACCCCTTCCACGACCACGAGGAGCCTAGTTCTCACTTTCAGCTCTATCGAACAGCTCTGTCAGACGGTTGGACCTTTGGAGCGACATCTATTTAAAATTGCTTTGACGTTAGAATATATATTGGTGGACATGAAAAATAGTTTTTGAAATCACTATTAGTCGTAGCTATCGCGCTATTTTAGGGTTTAAAACTTAGCACTCAACCATGAAAAGGCATAAAATCCAACAAAACACGATAAGATCCAAATCACTCATCACATGATCGTGCTAGCGAATAGCAAGTACAGCATGGTGGTCGCTACATAGCATTCGATATAGGCCATAGAATACAGACTTGGTATCATGAGATCATGAAGATACAGACTCATCACATAGCTGACTTGTAATGCATGGTTACCCACTACTGAGGAAGGAAGACTTGCATTTCTCCTGCGTCACTGTCCGGTTCCTCTAGGATCCTTTCGTCGTGGTCGAAGTCCACGATCTTCTTCCGGATCTCAGCACTCTCAGGGTAAAACAGGTAGTCACTGACTTCAAGTGCCTTTGCCATCTTTGGGGTGAGTTGATTCCTCTTCCAGCCATCCCTGAAGCTGGCCCGAACTCGAAGGTGTGTTCGAGGTACTCCAAAGTTCTCTCTTTTGATCTTCGGCCATTGTTCTAGAGGTAACTGCCTTCTCATCTCACGGAGTTCTTCCTTGCGGCGGGCGTCTGAGGCTCTCCACGCCGCCAGCATCCTTTCCTCTTTCTCTTGTAGATACATAGACATGCGTAGCAAGTTGGTCAGATTCACCACATTGTGGGCGTTGTTCTGCTCTAGATAAGCAATCTTCCTCTTCATCCTTTGGTTCTCTTCCAGGAGCGGCAGTGTACTTTCAGTCAGGTCCACCAGAGCTTGCCCTAACTAAGTGTTGGTGGCTTCCACCCCCTTGATCTGCTTCTCGGTGCAATCCATCCGAGCTTGCGTGGTGAGTCTCATGTACCTTTCTTGCTCCTCTTCATCCTTTGGTTCTCTTCCAGGAGCGGCAGTGTACTTTCAGTCAGGTCCACCAGAGCTTGCCCTAACTAAGTGTTGGTGGCTTCCACCCCCTTGATCTGCTTCTCGGTGCAATCCATCCGAGCTTGCGTGGTGAGTCTCATGTACCTTTCTTGCTGGATTTTCTGCTGCACCACTTTTTGAAACTCCATCAATTCCTTCAGTAGCATTTCTCGGTCTCTGGTTAGCAGCTTGTTGTCAGCTTCCTGCTTCTTGGATAGCTGCACTGTGTTGTTGAAGTGCCAGTCCAAACGCGAGTAGTCATTCTCTAGACTCTGAAGGTAGCTGCCCTGCTCCAAGAGGTATCTAGCAGTCACTTCAAGATAGGAGTCTTCTTCATGTTCTGGCGCTTCCTCCATCTCTTGCGCCGCCTGAGAATTCGAGTAGTCAGCGGGTTCTGAGGTAAGAATCGGTAAGGACTGTTCTCAAGGTGAGCTCGGTAGTCTCTGCTAATCTGGTTAAGAGCTGTCATCGTCACCTTCTGGATGGCCTGGTAGACTGATGGGGCTGCCTCCGCGCACCGAACTGTCTGAAAGTGTAAGTCCACTCCTGCCCTGGGTTCTTCGCCGATCTCTAGGTATACCCTGACTGGATCCCATTCCTCTCTGCCCATTGCACGGTACCGAAGCTTCTTCGGTCGTACCCCCAAGTGTAGAAGAACTTCTTTCAGTAGGTCCACCATTCTGCCGAGGTGCCTCTCCTCGATCGGAATCTCTGTCTAGTCTGCCATACCTGTCGTGTGGAAATTTTTCGCGTTAGATCCAGCACTTTGTAAAAAGGAGGAAATTTTGCAAATACAGAAGTACGAAGCAAAATAAGTTGTAGTGCATGTACAAGGCTTCAGTCTAACGTTTCCGTTTCTATGGCTGCGTGCTACGGTCAAGTATGGCTCTGATACCAACTGAAACGACCCCAATTCCATGATGCCGGAATCGGAGCCTTTTACAACATGCGATAGTCCCAGAACACATAAAAGCTATCACATGCATTGTCACAGCATAGTATCAGTTCCAAGCTCCACGAATTTAATTTATTACATGCCGTATCTCGGCGATACTTCGGCTCGCAGGCCGGTAATTAAGCAAACAGAACAAGCATCACGATCAGAGTAGCAGCAACATAGTAGGTCTCTCCACAGGCATCCTTGAGCGTAGCTCCAGCCTCAGTCCCCATACCAGTCGTCCCTCGTGACGAGGTTGTCCGGCTCGTCGTCACCTGTGTCTGCACGATAGGCGTGCAGGTCACTAAATCGAACACCCCAAGCAGCCTAACTAGTATTCAAATGGAGACTGGCTTCCTAGCAAAGCATAAAGAGAAAAGAGTATAGCATATTCAACAGTTCTCTCCGGGTAGTCGGTCCCGTGACCGGTTCCTGCTCTCAACACAAATCCCAACACCTGCCTCATCTTACCACCATACACCTCTTCCATTCACCCACTCATCAACATCTAAGTCTGCGGCATGGGAAGCTCCCACCCGCCCATCCTTAACGGCCTCAGCTGGTATCCAATCACTCAAGGGAGAAGAGAAGAAAACCCATGCTAGTTAGAGGAGGGTCACCAAGGGATCGTCCTTTGACCGGGGACGGCGGCTATACGTATAGATTATACACTCTGCAGAGGATTTTGTACATCTGTACCCACACGAGACGGGACGAGGGCAGTGGCCAACCACCCTAGGCCCGCCACACCGATAGATGAACTTCCCTTTCTGGCACTTTCCTATCTTCCTGAGCTAGAAAACTGTGCGGATATACTATCCACCGCACTCTCAGGACTGTGAGCTTGAGTATTCCGGGGCCCACGGGTCGAGTCTATCGGGGATGTGTGGCTGCATCGCAAGCCCACCATCGCCCCCTAACACCATCGCCTTACGCCTACAGTAATATGCCCTTCGGGGAAGTTCAAGAACCAGGCCTGAGGTCGCATGGTATGCACGAGTCATAGTTTCGGGCGACATGTCCCCCTACTCGGTCCTTAACTGGCGAGAGCAAGCCTTCCATGGGTCGGTTGCCACCCTCAGTGGTGGGCCGTGCACCACCACACACCTCACTCCACTCGGGGTAGAGTTCTAGTCTCTCCCATAATTTCCATGCCGACTCCCGCCACCCATCTCACACACCATCTAGCGCTCGAAAAACCCACCCACTTCAATCACACCAAGAGTAATCACATCCCACCAATATAACACCCAACTCACATCATGTTCATTTTATTAGGTTGGGTATTAGTTGTAGCAAAGCAACGGCTCAAGTAAAACAAAGTCCAATTGGGGTTGGCTTATTGCGGAGCAAAAACATTTCACCTACGCACTAACAGTTGCGCGTGTCTATAGGAAACGGAAGCAGGGTGTTCGCTGACCTTGATCGTCAGTGTTCTCCTCAGGCAGGTACTCTGGATCCTCCGGTGTCGGTGTCTGATACCGGCAATGCACCACGGGGTGTGTCACGTAGTGCTTTAGTGGGCGTCTGCGTCAACTGTAACTCGATGGTTCGCTTTGAGATGCGACGAAGAACATAAAACACAAAGGAGACACGATTTATACAGGTTCGGGCCACGAGATGCATAATACCCTACGTCCTGTTTAGGCCTGATTGTATTGATCTGAGCTCTCGAGGATACAATGAGGGCGTATGAAGTTGAGGGAGTTGGAGAGTTGGGGGGTTTGAGTTCCTATGGGGTTGAGGAGTTGTGTTGTTGAGAGGGATCCCTAGCCCGCCTTATATAGTCCGGCGTGGCTTGGATTACAAGGAGTTCTAGTCCTACTAGGATTGGTTACATTTTCTACGAGGATTCTTCTTAGATCTTCCTTGTGCACGTCAAGTCCTTATCTTGTGCGCCGAGTCAGTCAATCGTCTTCTAGATCGGGCCCTCCGACGGCTCAGGTAGAAAATACGCTCCATGAGGACCCAGGGGATATCTATCCCCCACAAGCCCCCGAGCATCAAGTTGACTTGAGAAACAATCAGCTTGAAGGTCAAAAATCATCTTTCTGAATGTCCTGCTTTATAAGTTTATAACTTTGTAGTCTTCAAAAAATTTCTGATAGTATCCCCAGAGCCTCAAGCTGATTAGAATAATCAGGTCGAGGATCAAGTAGTCGAGTGGTCTTCAGAAATTCCGAGTGAGTCGGCGAGGCGCGCGGCGGCGCAGCCCCCGAGTCGACAAAGTAGTAAGTCGGTGAAGAAGTGAGTCAGCGAGGCACACGGCAGCGCAGCCCCGGAGCTGACGAAGTGGTCGGCGAGGCGGGCAACAGGCCAGCCCCCCGAGTTGTCAAAGTAGTAACTCGGCGCGGTGCGCGACGGCGCAGCCCCCGAGCAGACAAAGTAATGAGTCGGCAAGGCGCGCAGCGGTGCACCTCCCGAGTCGACAAAGTAGTAAGTCGGTGAAGAAGTGAGTCAGCGAGACACACGGCAGCACAGCCCCCGAGCTGACAAAGTGGTCGGCGAGGCGGGCAATAGCCCAGCCCCCGAGCTGTCAAAGTAGTGACTCAGCGCGGTGCGCGACGGCGCAGCCCCCGAGTAGACGAAGTAGTTGTGAAGCTCCAGCATCTCAAATGCATTATCATATCTTAATCATGCACTAAGCATCATCAAGCATCATGTGATTGCATATAATTAATTTAAGAGTACATGGGAGGAGATGGAATACTTGAAATCTGATTTTTATGCATGTGATCTGCCATGTTTATGGTCCTAAATCCAAATCTATTAGGATCTGGATGAAACTCATATTGACAAAAATGTAGATATACAAGAAATAAACAACTTTGTCAATTGGGTCTTAGTCATTTAATAAAGTTTACATGGTGGTCCAAGCCATTCTCCATCAGCCAAGAAAACCAGTCCAATTCTGACCAGTTTAGTAATCCTCAAATTCCTCCAAATTACAGTCATTTTCATGCCAAGCTCAAATGGAATGAAATATAGGATTTGAAATTCTAAATAAACTTGCCAAAAGGAGTCTTGAGAGATAATGCCCAGAAATAGGAGTTTTGAGGTTCACAAGTATTAGAGGTTCCCTGTCCCCATCTAAGACTGCTATGTAAATTCAAACGAAATTCATATTTATAAACTGATTTTGAAGTTTAGCCTTTTGACAAAGTTGTAGATCCGAAAGATGGGAACATTTCAATCAATTAGCACATTTGCAAATTCAGGATCTAGATAGGTTAAAAAGGCGAAAAACTGAGAGAGAGAGGAAACACATTTTTCTTTTTTTCAAGAAATGAGTCACTGACAGGTGGTCCCGTCGATCGGCGCCGCGCCCACGGCGCGGACCGACGCGCGCCGCGTGGCTCGCCGGCGTACAGGGAGTGCGGCGAGCCCCGCGGCGGCCATCCGAGCGCGTCAAAACGGCGTGCACTCGGCCCCTATCCGAAACCCTAGTCTTTCGGCCTCTCCCGTCCCGTTTCCACACCGCGCCAAGCGCTCCAAACCGAGCTGCCATTGACGCCGGCCGAGCTCGGGTTCGAGCTCGCGCCGTCGCCTCCCGGCCTCCCCGAGCCAAACCAACCCCACCACCGCACTCCTCGCTCCAGACCGCCCCTCCCCCACTAGACCTCGTCGTCGATCTCCCCTCCCCTGAGGAGATCGAGCTCGGCGCGTCGTCCTCGCCGCGCCACCGTCGCCGTCGCCCACGCACGGTTCGCCGCCACCCCCGCCTCGACCTCGCCTCCGCCGCCGACGACAGCTACACCAAGAGATAGTCCTCACCCCCGCGCACCTGCGGCGCCCCACGACGCGGCCCCTGCGAGCTAGGGCTCGCCGGAGCGAGCGCGCCGCGCCGCGCGGCCGCGGCCGGCGAGAGGAGGAAGAAGGGGCCGGTCATTTTTAGATCCAGCCCCTGTCTTTTCTCGTATTTACGGTTTAGTCCTCCCGCATTACACACTGAGCCTTGCAGATCTTGCAAGCTAACCCCTGGATCTATAGGTTAATTACGAATAGGTCCCGGATCTAGGGTTTTTCCCTTTTTATTTTGTTATTTTCGGTTTGAAGTTTGAAAAATCATAATAAATCAAATAAAATCGTAAAAAGACAAACTCAGTTGCATTGTGTTCGTCTTGAGTAGATCTACAGGCTAGGTATGATGTGGATCTGTGAATGTACCATTTTGCCCTTGGTTTTGTTACATGTATGTTAAAGCAAAATAAATACCAAAAGTGATATAGATGATCTCCAATTGCTATGAAACTTGGACAGTAGCATGTCTAGAGTATTTGGACAGTGTATGAATTTTTGTAGCCCTAGCATTGCTCAATTACATGATGTTTTTCCATTATCATGATAATTACATGTATTTATTGTAGTGTGAGTTGGGTGCTATATAAAAGATGCTCAAAATGACTCCCTAGTATTTCTCATGGACCTTGCACAGTATGGGTAGTCCACTATTACAAAATGAGGCCATGCATGTTGGTTTTGCATGGTGATTTGAAAATAGCAAAATATTACTTGCTAAACTTGATAAATGGAAAAGATAGCCTTAGGGTGCCAAGAAAATTCCACAAAAAATGGGGTAGCTTGTGCATGATGTCTAGTTCTCAAAAAGTATATTTGTGCATGTCTTTCATAATGCTGTAAAAATTTGAAGTCCATTGGAGCTGTGTAACTATTAAGACTCAGAAGCACATTTTAATTCACAAATGGACACGTTTATGTTAGGTGATGGTTTGTATGACTTCCTAGTAATAATCTGAGCCTCTATCGTGTGGAGTAAGTTTTGCATAAGAAAGACTTAAGTAAATTGCCAGGATAATAATTCCCGTGAACTACATCTCTTATGCATCTCATGCATGCATTTGTATTCGTTGCACTCATTTGCATACAATGACATATATATAGATCACGGGATCAAGGAGCTGACGCAGGAGCAGCCGCTGGTCGAGGAGCCAGAAGACCAAGAGCCGGACCCGCAGTAGGAAGACCAACAGCAAGCCGCCGACTCCGTACCTGAGGAGACTGACCCTAGCGAGAAAGGTAGGCAGGACCATATTCTCCCAGCTAATAATGATTTATGATTACGCATATGCATTAGGTGTTGACTGGAAACTTATTGCATTAGACTCCTTGGCCGCCCTGGCCCTAGCACCTACACTAGGTACGTAGGACGAGTTGCCTAGAAATGTTAGGCTCGACTAGATATGAGTGAGATGTCACTCGTCACGTAGGTGTTTTGAAAAGAAAGAGAACACTATCTATGCCAAGATGCTTTATTATGTTGAAGATTAATTGGAGACCGGGCGGAGATTAAGTTTACTTTTCGCGGTGTGCGTTGTTGCGGTGTGATGGCTCCGCCCATGTCGCATAAGGCCCGTTCGCTGTTCGCCTGCTGATTGGCATAACATTGCTAGAGTGCTTATCCGGTTTATGGGGCCGGTGAAACCTTACTTGTGCCATTCGAAGAACAGAAACACATTCCTACCCACTGGTTGAGAGGAAGGTGGCCCGGGGGAGCTTGGTACTCATGACGGGGAGACCAAGATGTCGGCAGGCTCGTCATGGGAGCACAACCCGGGAGTCAGGCGGGAGTGAATCGAACTTAGGATGGGACAAGTGGAGGAGGGGGTATATATGTGGGAAAAGCCGTCGTGTGAGTAAGCATATGGGCCCCTGGCATTTTTAGTTATTCCCGGGAATTAGAAATCGATTCGAATCGCTAATGCTCACCAGGTGTGAGAATGCCAAATATCGCACACGGGCAACGTAGTAATAAGTCTAATATGAGGTATTACGATCCATGTTTTTGAATGCTACATGCTTGACTATTATATGCTTTACATTCATGCAAGATTTTATGAAGTTCTTAACTGCAAATGGCTTAGTTATCATGAAAGAATAGCAGCTGTCAAATCCTGCTACCTTAATTATAAATGTTTTTTCAAGGGTAGCAGCTGTCAAATCCTGCTACTTTATGATCATAACTTGGTTTGAAATGTAACGGCTAAGGATGTAACACCCTAGTTTAAATTCCAGCATTTCACAATAAAATTCAAGCAATTTATTTAATTTTCCTAAGGCTTATATGTTTAGTTTGCATTTAACAGGTTTTATTTAAAATAAATACTAGAATAAAATTTATCATAGGCCCAACTTTCTTGTGCATTACATGCTGGTGCATTGTCTCTTGTTTGCTTGAATTAAGGATTCAAATTCAAATTCATTTGAATTTTAGAACCATTTCTATCTCCATTCAAAATAATTCAAAAACAGAAAAGAAAAAAAAGGGGGAAAGGGGCAGCCAGGCCGGCTAGGCCCGGCTCGGCCCAGCCGAACCCCGCCTCTCTCCCGCCTGGGCTCGGCCCAGCTGACCCCGCCCCCTTCCCGCCTGGGCCGAGAGGCCGTCCCACTCAGCCGCGCCCCTCCTCCTCAGCGCCGCTCGGCCCGCCAGCGCGCGCCGCCCTCTGTCTCCGCGCCTCGCTGACAGACCGCCCGGCCCCGCCGGTCAGACCCGTCCCCTTCCTCCCGCCGCGATCCACGCCCGCCTTCCTTACTCCCCCGCTCGGCCACGTCGGCGCTCGAGCAAAGGAAGCCGAAGCCACGCCCACGTCCCCTTCCTTTAGTGCCCGCCCTCAATCCCGCAGTCGCCGCCCCGGTTTCCCCTTCTCCCTCCTTTCCTTCACTGCGCCGTGTCCAGCTTTCAAAGCCGCCGAGCGGAATCACCGTGGCCATGTCTATCCCCTTCGCCTAGGGCTCTATAAAACCCACTTCGAGGACCGCACTCTTCTCCTTTGCAAACCCTCTTCTCCAATTCGTCGCTCGTGATCTCTCGTGCCCGCTGTCCGTTGCCGGAGCTCCGCCTCGGTAAGCCACTCCACCGCTCGATTCGTCACCGATGAGCCACCTCCGCTGCTCTAATCCCCTCCATATCGTCCGCAGGATCCTCTCGGAGTCGTTCCGCGAGTTTTGGAAGCGGGAGCGAACCTCCGACGCTCCTGTCCACGAGCGCCGATCGTCTTCATCCGCCGGTCACCGTCGCCAAGCCTCGCTGTTCGTTCCCCGACCTCGCTGGACCCTCAGTGAGCTCCGCCTCGGCCTCCTCTCTCTCCCGAGCTAGGTCTAGTCTAGCGAGACCGCCCTTAGTGCCCCGGTGAGCCGCCGCCGCGCAGGCCGAACTCCACCGTGGGGAGTGGTCACCACCGGCGCCCCCTTTTCTCCCTTTCAACCCTGGCCCTCGGATCTGATCTGGAGAGCCAAGATCATAACGTGGGGGTACCCCTTCGCGGGCCAATCACAGAGCGCCACGTCGCCCTCACTTAATCCGACTCAGCTGGTCCCACCTGTCAGGCCGACGTGTCACGCCACCAGCGCGCTGTGTCAGCGCCGCGTCAGCGTAGACCGGTCAGCGCGGGACTTTCGCAGAAAAGTCCCCGCGTTTCTCTGGAATCAACCCGCGGTCCACCAGCTTTGAAAAATAATTAGGTTTAGGTCCTGTTTTCTTCGGTTAGACCCCTGGACTTTCCGGTTTTTGAACCCGTGGTCCCAGTCTCGGGTTTTTGCATGGAAACGCGCGGCGGCTATAGTTAATTACGTTTAATTCCTCGGTTTTTCAAATCTAGCCCCTGGTTTCAATGTTTCCATCACAGTTATGCCCCTAGGAGCCCGTTTTATGCATAACTTCCGCGTTTTAACTCCGATTTGAGTGATTCTTGCGCTCACGCGACCGTAGAAACATGTAGAATGTTTTTAGTACAGTTTTACCTTCTGTTTTTATGATATAATGTACTGTTTCTCACCTTTTGATAATTGTTTGCATGTATGTATGCGTGGAAATGCTTGTATGTTGCCGTGAACGTGGTTAGACGGTGAGCAGTTTGTTGGTGACGAAGAGCAGCCGTTTGAGGGTGTTGAGTAGCAGACTCAAGACCAGTTTCAGCAAGGCAAGTATAGCATGAACACAACCTAACAACCCTTTAATCACTTCATATGCATGTGTCTAATTTTGTATGCCAATAAGGACTGTACCTAGCCTCTTTTATCGATATGGTTACCTATGGGTTGCATGTTGGTTAAGTTTTGCTAGTTGCTGCGCGAACTCATGTATCTTTTGTTAATAATTTTGTTAAATGGATCTATGCAATCAAATTTTGAGCTTGACCCTCTGTGGATCATGTTCCTCTAAAAATGGCTTTTTAGCAACTTGGTTTAGGGGGCATGAGCATGTGTTTTTCTTATAGCCACTCTCCGTAAGGACCGGTTCGCAAAGCGACAACCTGGGACAACAGTGCTACCATGAGACTGGAATGGGACGGTCTTGGCTAACTAATTAGGTTGCATTGGTTTGGGAGTAACTTACCGACGGGGCAAGAGGGGAGGTGAGCTTCTGTGGCCCTCGCGCTACTTGGGTTGAGTGCGTTTATCTCCCCTTGAGGCTTGCTCCACAGCTGCGGACCCTGAAACCTTAGCGGTTACACCTTACCAACGTGATCTTTGTAAAGGCCTCGTAGTGTGCTTGCTAGCCATCTCATCTAAGGTAATGTGGTGGACCACTAGCGTAGCCCACGACTCATGGGTAAAGATGTACGACCTCTCGAGAGTGTAAAACTGACATGTCAGCCGTGCTCACAGTTATGAGCGGCCCCGATCCTTTATGCAAATTAGTGGTTTCTGTTGGGTTTTGAAAGTGGTTCTTATGTTAATGTTGTTGAATAATGTTCTGATGCAATATCTTGGGTTAATGGTTTACCAACTCACTTGTAGTAATTTAGTCGCTTAATAAAACTTAACCAACTAAAAGCTCATGCTAAGTGTCAGCCAACCCTAGATGCCTCATAGTTCATGTTATGCTTATTGAGTATGAAATACTCACGCTTGCTTTACTTTAAACCTACTGTTGGCTGGAACCCAACCGCTGCTCAGCTCCAGAAGACTTCGAAGAGTATGTTCAGGACTTCAACGAGTTCTAGGCGTACCGGTCCACCAGTCAACGTCCCTGTGGCGGCTCGTTTATCTTCGTTTACGCTTCCGCTATGATGCTGGTTTAAAGACATGTTGTCTTATTGTAATAAAGTGATGTTATACTCTATGTAAACGTTTTATTTATCGTTTATGCACGTTTTGTGATGTCACTATTGTCATGATATATGTGAGACACGTTCCTGGCACATATATGTTGTTCCGGTTCCGTTGATTGAGAACTGGGCGTGACAAAGGACCAACTCACTAGTAAGCAAGCTTTGCATCAGCCATAAACCCTGCCCATTAAGTCCTCTGAGTAATTAGTACTTAGGGTTTTGCCCCCCAAACATTTGGATTTCAGGTATGGAGTTCCTCTTCTGTGCTTGTGTTGGAGGAGGGGCCTGTTATCATCAGGAGTGAGAAGCGTCATGAGTTGGCACTGGAGTGACATCAGTGGGCATGATGTTGCTCTGTTTCTGCAAGTCTTTTGTTTATCGTGAACTATGATCTTTGAAAATTTCCACTGCGAGATACTATTTGAACTTTATTTACTCTATTTTATTTTGAACTGGTTTGTAACCTAACTTTCTATGTAACATCTATTCAACTGCCTGTGATGATGTAACTGTTGTGTCTCCATCGAGAGTCGAATGTGTGTGATGTCGGTTCCTCTGGGATTTGGCGTTATCGAGAGCGGAAGGCCTCTCGACGGACGACCGGGTTTAGTATGGTCTAAGTATACTGCGAGTCAAGGGTGACAGGTGTACTTAGCCCGGATTAAATCGGCGGTTCCGCCACAGCTGTTATCAGAGCCGATCATACACAGACAACAGTTATATTATCCCGTTTCCTTTTACAAAACTATTTTCGAAAGCCCTTTCAAGTAATTTGAACATGAGAGTAAACGATATGCCCGTATTAAGGATGTTAGTGTATATCAGGTGACATCGCTAACATTTTGACCTAGATAGAACTCATATGCATATTTGGCACTTTGAGGAGCAACTTTTCAGCCATAGCCATCCCCAGTACTAGAGGAATGCTATTGGGTCTTACGGATTGTTGTGAACTCTGCATTCATGCTGGTAGGCTAGAAATTTTAAGGGTGTGGTCACCTTTGGTGTGTTTGTGACCATTCTCCTATTGTGACATAGCAAGATTCAATTTGCTTGCGTGAGTGCCAGCCCGGTCTAGCAGAGGACCGTACAGATGCGTTGTCCACGCGGCGCAAAATGGCGTGGATGCCACACTATGTGGTAATGTATGAGCATGCATTTTTCTGCAGGTACACTAACTCCGCGTGAAATTAAGAACGACTAGTTGCAATAGAGAGTGCCGTGCATATTGTCACCGAATAACCGGTAGTATATACTAGACTAGGATGTGTGATGTGAGACGGTACAAACGAATCATGCATCATGTTGATCACTTTGATTATATATGGGTATTGCTAAAAAGCATACAAAATAAATCATGAACTTAAGTTCCTTATCACTTTCCTTTTCATTAGTGCATTAAAATATTGTATTAACTCACTCAAAATTTTTAATGCAAAAGCCTTTATTTTTGTGTCCAACAGATGGTTAGGACCAAGCAGACCGCGCGTAAGGCCGTGGGGGGTAGGGGGCGCCCGCTCCCGACAGTGACCCACACTCCACCCTTGGTAGAGGACGGGCTACTCCACACTCGTTGTCGGGAGGACTGCTCCCTCTCCCGGATCTTGTGCAGAGCCCTGCGGCAGATGGGACGCCGCCCCTGTCCCTTCTACTCCGTGCAGACCATGCATAGGCAGGGGAGCTGCTGGGCCTGGGTGGTCATCCCGCACCCGAACTCCGCGAACCCACACACCATTGTGGTCTACGGGGCGAACGAGGAGGAAGCCTATCTGAAGGCAGTTTTGACAGCTATCACTTTTCTGAGCTCCGAGGAGGATGCGGGCCTCTCAGACCTGCGATACCTCCCCACGCAGGAGATGGACGACGAGTGGATCTGCCGCCACGACATGCTCAAGGCCCGCACCGACACACGACCCTATGCAGCATGTATGGAGTTTGCCAGTGAGATGCACGGGATGTATAACCACGCTGAGGGCAGGAGCCATTTCTACTTTCACATGCACGCGGAGGCGCGTGCTCGAGTGGAGGAGCTGGAGGGTCAGGTGGCTCAGCTACAGCAGCACCTCGCAGTGTACGAGCCACCTCCAGCAGAGCAGGACCCTCTGGACAGAGAGTCCTCTGAGCCGATGGAGATGGAGGAGGAAGGAGAGGGCTCCGTCCCCACCGGCCGCTCTGCGACTTAGAGAGGAGTGGTGATGGAGAAGGAGGATGAGGTGCTTTTGTGTGTCGTTAGCACGTTGATAGCGATATTTTGTATTACACCGCTCCGTGCATTTATGTGTGGCTGTACTAAAAACCTTGATGAGATGTGAGAGCTCATTTGTGTACGCCATTCATGTAATGATGGACACCTTGTTATGTGCCATTTGATGGTTGGTCGCTGAAGCCACCATCCCACGATGTAATGATAAGACCTTAAGTAGTTTTCGAACTTTTAAATCTCACTCGAAGTCTGTCGTACGTTCTTGAGTAGCTGGAGTAGGTTGAATGGATGAAATTGACTTTGTATCTCGTTTTGGGATGCAGCGCTGGGATGATAGGTACACTAGTGTAGTCACTCCCCAAACGCCGCAAGAGGAGGATTAACACTTTATTGCAAATTATATGATATCGTATTGCATGATTTCATGTATTTACAATGTTGTCCTTGATGCTATGATTTTTATCAGCGCATCTGAATACAATAAGGAATTGTCGGATTTAAACCCGGTTGACCTCCCTCTTGCAGATGGTGAACACTCGCAATGGGCAACACTCGGGGTCGGAGCCACATGCGAACGGCGCTCCACCCCCACTAGAGCTAGCCACCCTGGTCGTGCAGCAGGCCGAGCTGATCCGCCTGCTCGCAGAGGAACGCCAGGGCCGTGGTCAGCTGAATCGCGGGAGCCCAGGAACCGAGTCATCTCCTACAAGGACTTCGAGGACCTTCGACCCCCCATCTTCACGAAGTGTCCTGAACCTCTGGACGCAGATGATTGGCTCCGCACAATTAGGTCCAAGTTCACACTCCTTCCGGAATTGACCGAGCAGCAGAAGGCGTGGTTTGCCGGGCAGTTGCTGCAAGGACCAGCAAGCGCGTGGCATGCCACGTTCCTCGAAATGCAGCGGGCTGGGCATGAGCCCACCTGGGAGGAGTTTACCCAGGCTTTCCGGGCTCACTATATCCCGGACAGCTTGATGGAGCAGAAGAAGCGGGAATTTCGGGAGCTTAAGCAAGGCAACAAGACTGTGATGCAATATGTGCAGTCTTTCATTCACCTTTCACAGTATGCCCCGGAAGACGTGGCAGATGATCCCCGCCGAGCAGCTAGGCTCTTGAACGGCCTTGACCCAACTCTCCAGACTCACTTGGGGCGCCGTTACCAGAGTTTCACTGATCTAGTGGACACCGCACTTGACATGGAGAATCGTCTCCGGGTCGCAAATGAGGACCAGAGGCGCAAGCGCCAGGCTAACATGTCTGCTGCTGGATCCTCCCAGAAGCAGAAAGCAGTCTACAGACCTCCACAGCAGCACTACCAGCCACCACGCTTCGTGGTCCGGCCCAATCAACCGGGCTGGGTTCACAGGGCACCACAGCAGTAGCAGCGCCTTACCTCTGGCACACAAGCTCAACTCCCTGCACCCCGTGTCCCCGCCACCCTAGGACCCGGAAATCCCTGTTTCAACTACGGTAAGACAGGGCATTTCAGCAGAGACTGTAGAGCACCCCGCAGGATCCAAGGCCCGAACCCTGCGGGCGGCAGTCAGCAAGGCAAGCAGAAAGAGCCCGCACAAAAGACTGGCCGTGTGCACTATATTCACATGGAGCAGATCCCCGCTAGAGTGACGGTACTCGCTGGTACGTTCATGATCAACGGTCATCCGACCGTCGTGTTATTCGATTCGGGGGCCACTCATACATTCATTAGCAAAATATATGCACAGAGGCATGGCTTAAAAATGTACAAGTTAAGGGAAAATTACCACATCACTGCTCCAGGGCTCCCATAGATACCAGTCTGGGGGTTAGACATTTAAATTTGGATATTGGTACGGAAAAGTTCATCATCAACCCCGTGGTGCTGCCACACCAAGGGATTGATGTTATATTGGGGATGAACTGGATGACGGAGAACGACGCCGTCCTGGATGTTGGCAGCAGGATAGTGCAGTTAAGGTCTAGGGTTAGTGGCAAGGTCTTACGAGTGCATATGCCAAACAAGAAACACATGGTGCCCACAGTTAATGCAACCGAGCTTGATGAAATTAAAAAGATTCCAGTAGTGTGTGACTTTTCGGACGTATTCCCGGAGGAGCTTCCGGGTCTACCTCCGGATAGGGATGTGGAATTCCGCATAGATCTCGTACCTGGCACTGCCCCTGTTTCCAAGAGACCGTATAGAATGGCACCTGATGAACAGCTAGATAAAGGGTTCATTCAGCCTAGTTCATCACCTTGGGGTTGTCGGGCCCTCTTTGTAGAAAAGAAAGACCAAGGGGGTAAAAGGCTATGTGTGGACTACCGGCCATTAAATGCTGTGACCATCAAAAATAAATACCCAATACCACACATTGACATTCTGTTCGATCAGTTAGCTGGGGCGAAGGTCTTTTCAAAAATTGACCTAAGGTCTGGCTACTATCAGATAAAAATCAGAGAGGAAGATATCCCTAAGACCGCCTTCTCGACCAGATATGGCCTGTATGAATATTTGGTCATGTCCCTTGGGTTAACCAACGCACCGGCTTTCTTCATGTATATGATGAATTCGGTGTTTATGAATGAGCTCGATAAGTTCGTAGTGGTGTGGGGTTCATTGATGACATATTAATCTACTTCAAAAATGAGAAAGAACATGAAGAACACTTACGGATAGTGCTTACTCGGCTAAGAGAACACAAGTGTGCGTTCTGGCTGAAGGAAGTAGGGTTGTTGGGGCACGTTCTGTCAGAGAAGGGGGTAGCAGTCGATCCTAGCAAGGTAGAGGTTGTCCTGAACTGGAAACAGCCAGAAACAGTGACCAAAATCCGGAGTTTCCTTGGTCTAGCGGGCTACTACCGCCGCTTCATCAAGGACTTCTCCAAAATTGCAAAACCAATGACCTCATTAACAAAGAAGAATGCAAAATTCATATGGAGTCCGAAGTGTGAGGAAGGGTTTTAGGAACTAAAGAAGCTGTTAACGACAGCACCCGTGCTAGCCCAACCGGACATCACCAAGCCCTTCGATGTGTATTGTGATGCCTCTGGCCAGGGGCTTGGCTGTGTCCTAATGCAAGAAGGGAGAGTAATCGCTTACGCTTCCCGCCAACTAAGGAAACATGAAGCAAATTACCCGACCCATGATCTTGAACTAGCCGCTATTGTGCACGCCCTGAAGATATGGAGGCACTATCCGCTGGGCAACACTTGTCATATCTACATTGACCACAAGAGCCTCAAATACATTTTCACATAGCCCGAATTAAACATGAGGCAAAGACGGTGGTTAGAGTTGATAAAAGACTATGACCTGGAGATTCATTATCACCCGAGGAAGGCAAATGTGGTAGCTGATGCACTAAGCCGTCGGGCTCATTGCAATGTGATCGAAGCCCGACTCACGGCAAGAGTGATATGTTGGGAGATGGATGAAATAGAAATGCCAACCGAACAGCTAGTCGACCTCTATAGCCTCATCATTGAACCGACGATAAAAGACCTAGTCATTGTAGCACAAAAACAAGATCCGGGTATGGCCCACATTCGTGAGAGTATTGATGAAGAGAAAAAGGCTTGCTTCACACTAGACGACCAAGGGGTTCTGTGGTTTAAAAATCGCCTAGTAGTACCCAAAGATATGGAGTTGCGGAAGAAAATACTAGACGAGGCCCACACCTCCGTGCACCCGAGCAGTAATAAAATGTACCAGGATCTGAAACAAAAAATTCTGGTGGACTCGTAAGAAACAAGAGATCGCCAAGTATGTGTCGGAGTGCGACGTGTGTCGAACGGTGAAAGCTGATCACCTAAAGCCGGCCGGGATGCTTCAACCACTGGACATTCCTGCATGGAAATGGGAAGATGTACACATGGACTTCATTGTGGGATTGCCCCGTACCCAAAAGGGGTATTATTCCATATGGGTGATTATCGACCGGTTTACGAAATCAGCTCATTTTCTCCCTGTAAAGATAGTTTACCGTGCCAACACGTATGCCGAGCTTTACATAGCAAAAATTGTCTCCTTACATGGTGTCCCTCGGACCATTACCTCAGATCGGGGCTCAGTTTTTGTGTCTCGCTTCTGGGAACAACTGCAGAATGCCCTAGGAACGAAATTGATTCACAGCTCGGCATACCACCCTCAAACCAGTGGCCAAGTCGAAAGAGTAAATCAGATCGTAGAAGACATGCTGAGGGCATGTGCCTTAACTTATTCCACAAAATGGGATGAGTGTTTGCCCTTGGCAGAGTTTGCTTACAACAACAGCTACCAGAAGAGTTTGAATATGGCTCCTTTCGAGGCCCTATATGGTAGAAGATGTAGAACGCCCCTCAACTGGTCCGAACCTGGGGAACGTGTCACCTTTGGCCCTGATTTGGTAACTCAAGCCGAAGAACAAGTAAAATTCATACAAAGTAACCTGAAGAGTGCACAGTCCAGGCAAAAGAGTTACTCGGACAGGAGAAGGAGACCGCTAGTTTTTGAGAAGAGCGATCACGTATACCTTCGAGTGTCACCAATGAAAGGTGTGCATCGATTTGGGGTGAAGGGAAAGCTAGCACCACGGTATGTTGGCCCATTCAAGATCACCGAGAAATGCGGGCCCGTTGCTTACCGGTTAGAATTACCACCACACCTTGCAGCAGTGCACGACGTGTTTCACGTATCACAACTTAAAAAGTGCTTACAACTTAAAAGTGCTTATGAGTGCCGGAAGAAGAATTCGACACGTCTCAAGTTCAGATTGAGCCTGACCTTACCTATGAAGCCCGACCCATAAAAATCCTGGACCAAAAGCAAAGGTCGACAAGGCGTAATACCGTCAACTTTTATAAAGTGCAATGGAGTGATCACTCCGAAGAAGAGGCAACTTGGGAAACTGAAGAATATCTACAAACTAAACACCCAGGTTTCCTTCTATCCACCTCAAACGAGTATGTCCCAACAAGTTAAATTTTGGCATTTTGCTTCAGCAAATACTTTTTACATTCTGGTTTCACTTAACTATTCCACCCACATCACACTAAAATCTCGGGACGAGATTTCTTTAAGGGGGCTGGGTTGTGATGCTCCAGCATCTCAAATGCATTATCATATCTTAATCATGCACTAAGCATCATCAAGCATCATGTGATTGCATATAATTAAGTTAAGAGTACATGGGAGGAGATGGAATACTTGAAATCTGATTTTTATGCATGTGATCTGCCATGTTTATGGTCCTAAATCCAAATCTATTAGGATCTGGATGAAACTCATATTGACAAAAATGTAGATATACAAGAAATAAACAACTTTGTGAATTGGGTCTTAGTCATTTAATAAAGTTTACATGGTGGTCCAAGCCATTCTCCATCAGCCAAGAAAACCAGTCCAATTCTGACCAGTTTAGTAATCCTCAAATTCCTCCAAATTACAGTCATTTTCATGCCAAGCTCAAATGGAATGAAATATAGGATTTGAAATTCTAAATAAACTTTCCAAAAGGAGTCTTGAGATATAATGCCCAGAAATAGGAGTTTTGAGGTTCACAAGTATTAGAGGTTCCCTGTCCCCATCTAAGGCTGCTATGTAAATTCAAACGAAATTCATATTTATAAACTGATTTTGAAGTTTAGCCTTTTGACAAAGTTGTAGATCCAAAATAGGGGAACATTTCAATCAATTAGAATATTAGCAAATTCGGGCTCTAGATAGGTTAAAAAGGCGAAAAACTGAGAGAGAGGAAACACATTTTTCTTTTTTTCAAGAAACGAGTCACTGACAGGTGGTCCCGTCGATCCGCGCCGCACCCACGGCGCGGACCGACGCGCGCCGCGTGGCTCGCAGGCGTACAGGGAGTACGGTGAGCCCCGCGGCAGCCGTCCGAGCGCGTCAAAACGGTGTGCACTCGGCCCCCATCCGAAACCCTAGTCTTTCGGCCTCTCCCGTCCCGTTTCCACACCGCGCCAAGCACTCCGAACCGAGCCGCCATTGACGCCGGCCGAGCTCGGGTTCGAGCTCGCGCCGCCGCCTTCCGGCCTCCCCGAGCCAAAGCAACCCCACCACCGCACTCCCCGCTCCACGCCGCCCCTCCCCCACTAGACCTCGACGTCGATCTCCCCTCCCCCGAGGAGATCGAGCTCGGCGCGACGTCCTTGCCGCGCCACCGTCGCCATCGCGCACGCATGGTTCACCGCCGCCCCCCGCCTCGACCTCGCCTCTGCCGCCGACGAGAGCTACACCAAGAGGTAGCCCTCGCCCCCACGCACCTCCGGCGCCCCACGACACGGCCCCGGCGAGCCCCGCGACCGGCGAGAAGAGGAAGAAGGGGCCGGTCATTTTTAGATCCGGCCCCTGTCTTTTCTCGTATTTTCGGTTTAGTCCTCCCGCATTACACACTGAGTCTTGCAGATCTTGCAAGCTAACCCCTGGATCTATAGGTCAATTACGAATAGGTTCCGGATCTAGGGTTTTTCCCTTTTTATTTTGTTATTTTTCGGTTTGAATTTTGAAAAATCATAATAAATCAAATAAAAATCGTAAAAAGACAAACTCAGTTGCATTGTGTTCGTCTTGAGTAGATCTATAGGCTAGGTATGATGTGGATCTGTGAATGTACCATTTTGCCCCTGGTTTTGTTGCATGTATGTTAAAGCAAAATAAATACCAAAAGTGATATAGATGATCTCCAATTGCTATGAAACTTGGACAGTAGCATGTCTAGAGTATTTGGATAGTGTATGAATTTTTGTAGCCCTAGCATTGCTCAATTACATGATGTTTTTCCATTATCATGATAATTACATGTATTTATTGTAGTGTGAGTTGGGTGCTATATAAAAGATGCTCAAAATGACTCCCTAGTATTTCTCATGGACCTTGCACAGTATGGGTAGTCCACTGTTACAAAATGAGGCCATGCATGTTGGTTTTGCATGGTGATTTGAAAATAGAAAAATATTACTTGCTAAACTTGATAAATGGAAAAGATGGCCTTAGGGTGCTAAGAAAATTCGACGAAAAATGGGATAGCTTGTGCATGATGCCTAGTTCCCAAAAAGTATATTTGTGCATGTCTTTCATGATGATGTAGCTTGGGTGTTTTTTGTCACTATATTTAAATATGGAAAATAGGTGTCCTGCTAAATGGAGAGTATTTCACTTACAAATTTTTGTATGAGTAGTTTATGCTGTTTTATGCTCACCGCCAAAGTTTTATGCTCAAAAACCTGTCCTGTAATTAATTATAAATCTGAGACGATAAAAGGCTGATAAATTGATAGAATTTTAATAAATTCAGTATAGCTTCAATTGAGCTGAAACTTTGTCAGTAGATTCCTATATATGTAATTAGCATGCTGTAAAAATTTGAAGTCCATTGGAGCTGTGTAACTATTAAGACTCAGAAGCACATTTTAATTCACAAATGGACACGTTTATGTTAGGTGATGGTTTGTATGACTTCCTAGTAATAATCTGAGCCTCTGTCGTGTGGAGTAAGTTTTACATAAGAAATACTTAAGTAAATTGCCGGGATAATAATTCCCGTGAACTACATCTCTTATGCATCTCATGCACGCATTTGTATTCGTTGCACTCATTTGAATACAATGACATACATATAGATCACGGGATCGAGGAGCAGACGCAGGAGCAGCCGCTGGTCGAGGAGCCAGAAGACCAGAAGCCGGACCCGCAGCAGGAAGACCAACAGCAAGCCGCCGACTCCGCACCTGAGGAGACTGACCCTAGCGAGGAAGGTAGGCAGGACCATATTCTCCTAGCTAATAATGATTTATGATTACGCATATGCATTAGGTGTTGACTGGAACCTTATTGCATTAGACTCCTTGGCCGCCCTGGTCCTAGCACCTACGCTAGGTACGTAGGACGAGTTGCTTAGAAATGTTAGGCTCGACTAGATACGAGTGAGATGTCATTTGTCACGTAGGTGTTTTGAAAAGAAAGAGAACACTGTCTACGCCAAGATGCTTTATTATGTTGAAGATTAATTGGAGACCGGGCGGAGATTAAGTTTACTTTTCGCGGTGTGCGTTGTTGCGGTGTGATGGCCCCGCCCGAGTCGCATAAGGCCCGTTCGCTGTTCGCCTGCTGATTGGCATAACATTGCTAGAGTGCCTATCCGGTTTATTGGGCCGGTGAAACCTTACTTGTGCCATCCGAAGAACAGAAACATGTTCCTACCCACTGGTTGAGAGGAAGGTGGCTCGGGGGAGCTTGGTACTCACGACGGGGAGACTGAGATGTCGGTAGGCTCATCATGGGAGCACAACCCGGGAGTCAGGCGGGAGTGAATCGAACTTGGGATGGGACAAGTGCAGGTGGGGGACTATACGTGGGAAAAGCCATCGTGTGAGTAAGCATATGGGCCCCTGGCATTTTTAGTTATTCCTGGGAATTAGAGATCGATTCGAATCGCTGATGCTCACCAGGTGTGAGAATGCCAAATATCGCACACGGGCAATGTAGTAATAACTCTAATATGAGGTATTATGATCCATGTTTTTGAATGCTACATGCTTGACTATTATATGCTTTACATTCATGCAAGATTTTATGAAGTTCTTAACTACAAATGGCTTAGTTATCATGAAAGAATAGCAGCTGTCAAATCCTGCTACCTTAATTATATATGATTTTTCAAGGGTAGCAGCTGTCAAATCCTGCTACTTTATGATCATAACTTGGTTTAAAATGTAACGGCTAAGGACCAACTCACTGGTAAGCAAGCTTTGCGTCAGCCATAAACCCTGTCCATTAAGTCCTCTAAGTAATTAGTACTCAGGGTTTTGCCCCCCAAACATTTGGATTTCAGGTATGGAGTTCCTCTTCTGTGCTTGTGTTGGAGGAGGGGCCTGTTATCATCAGGAGTGAGAAGCGTCTTGAGTTGGCACTGGAGTGACATCAGTGGGCATGATGTTGCTCTGTTTCTGCAAGTCTTTTGTTTCTCGTGAACTATGATCTTTTAAAATTTCCGCTGCGAGATACTATTTGAACTCTATTTACATATGAGACGATGTTGAACTCTATTTTATTTCAAACTGGTTTGTAGCCTAACTTTCTATGTAACATCTATTCAACTGCCTGTGATGATATAACTGTTGTGGCTCCATCGAGAGTCGAATGCGTGTGATGTCGATTCTTCTGGGATTTGGCGTTATCGAGAGCCGAAGGCCTCTCGACGGACGACCGGGTTTAGTACGGTCTAAGTATACTGCGAGTCAAGGGTGACAGGTGTACTTAGCCCAGATTAAATCGGCTGTTCCGCCACAGTAGTGAGTCGGCGAGGCGGGCAACAGCCCAGCCCCCCGAGTCGACGAAGTAGTAAGTCGACGAGGTGCGCCAGCGCAACTCCCAAGCTAACGAAGTAGTCGACGAGGCGGGCAGCATAGCCTCCCTGAGTCGGCGAGTCGGTGGCATAGCCTCCCTAAGTCGGCGAGTCGGTGGCGAAGCCTCCCTGAGTCGGCGATTCGGTGGCATAGCCTCCCGAGCTAACGAAGCAGCGAGTCGGCGAAGCGCCCGGGAGCGCTGCGCTCCCGAGTCAATGAAGCAGTGAGTCGGCGAGGCGGACAACAGCCCAGCCTCCCGAGTTGGCGAAGCAGTGAGTCGGCGAGGTCCACGGCGGCATAGCCCCCGAGCGGACGAAGCAGTGAGTAGTATTTTCCTGAAACGATAATCAAGAGACAACCCGAGTAGTGTTGATCGGAGAGAAAGTATACTCAAATAATATTGAAACGACAGAGCAAACCAATTGGATAAATGGCCAACTTATGTGTAAATACAGAAGTAACTTAGCTGATGGAGATAGAGTATACCGAAGGCATTGAGCGTCGGTGAGCCAGACCGACTGCCCCATAAGAGCATGTAACACCAGCTATAGGTCAGGTAACGACCTAAGTAGAGGGCCAGAATGCACCCTGACATGCGTTTTGCAAAGACATGTAGCACCGTGCTGTCGGTCATCCGACCTAAGCCGATTGTCTTTGTTTTGTTGGGGCCCTGAGTGCTCCCCGATGTGAGGTTTGCAAAGGCATGTAATACCGTGCTGTCAGTCATACGACCTAGGCCGATTGCCTTTGTTTTGGTGGGGCCCTGAGTGCTCCCCAATATGAGTACGAATGAAAGCATGTAACACCGTACTGTCGGTTATACAACCTAGGCCGATTGCTTTCGTGGGTGGGGCCGGAGGTATCCCCGTCGTGAGTAGGAGTGGGCATGTAACACAGTACTGTCGGTCATACGACCTAAGTCGATTGCCCTATATGAAGAGTGCGAAGTGATAGAGGACACCCCGTTACTGTTTAAGTGAAGGCATGTAGTGCCGGTTGGCCAAACCGACTACCCTACTGTCACGGTGGTCATATAGAGTTCATGACGCCCGCCGTCATAGATCTTGCCAGAAAACATTGAGACTTGTCCAAGCATGAGATGCAACAGAAAAGGTTCGACTCGGCGAAACACGAGATGAAAAGAATTGACTCGACGAAACACGAGATGCAAACGATTCGAGAAAGTACATGAAATAGAAAATGTTTCAGCTTACCGAGGTGCATAATGCACAGTTTGAATGACCAGAAATAATCTGAGTAATATGAAACCCCGAGTGAATCAGAAATAATCCGAGTGATCTGAAGTAACATTACTGATTTAGAAATAATGGTGCTGAAATAATTTGAGTAGCCAAGTGATCCCAAAATAATATGAATGATCCAGAAATAATGATGTTGAAATTAATATGAATGATCCGAAACAATGTAAGTAATCCAGAGTTGATCTGAATAATGCCAAGTGATCCGGGACGAGTGACCAGAACCAGTATGAATAATCCAGAGATGATCCGAGTGATCCAAAAATAATCCGGGTGATCCAGTAATAATATAGATAATCCGAGTGATCCATAGAAAATCCAATTGATCCAATAACTCGGATATTTTCAGAAATAATTCAATGATCCAAATAGCCCGATGATTAAGAGATAATTCAATAGATCCACGGCCCGGATGATTAAGAAATAATATGAGCAATACCCAGATCACTTGGACTGAATAACTCACTGCGCGGTTAGTTGATAGCTTCTCGCCTTTCTGGCAGAAATCAAAGATAGTCAATAACAGTGCTAGTTGACTGTTTGAGCGCGTTATAGATATTTGTGGTGACATGAAATATTTTTCTGAAATAATAATCGGAGAAATAATGTGAGTAATAATGTTTGCGGAGAGAATGCTCGAATATAAATAATATCGGAGTGCATGAGTCAATTGAATAGGCGAAAAGATAATTAGCATAATTAAATGCATAATTCTAATATTGAAACGACTCAGCTGTTTGAAATTGACGTGATGCCGATTGGTGTAGAGCTGAGTCAGATTAGTAACTGATAGCCTCCGAGTGCATGCCGTAAGCAATCGGCATTGCGCGGCTTTGTATTCCAGGGCGACAGGGAGTTTTGCATGTGCATGCAATTTCCTTGGGAGCTGTTGCCCAACTCGAACGTGAGTAGTATTCCAGTAGTACTCCGTATCTTGTTGATTCCAATACAAATTAGAAGCGTTGCACTGCACTCTGATCCGAGGAGATGAGCTGTCGGTTTGACCACCGCATAATAGGTTGAATTGTCGATGCGCTGAAAGCGAACACCAGCAGTCTGCGAACTCGAATTCTGTCTTGACTTCCGTGAATATCAGATAATCCGCTAGGCGATGCATAGACTAGTCGCAGTGGTGGCGGCAGGATAAACACAGATAAATCTTTGCTGATGACGAAGAGTGTGATAGCCTTGGTGCGTGACTGAACAGAAATTAACTCCATCCTTGGCTTTAATCGCTAGAGATAATCATGGCTTCGGCCAGGAGTAGACTCGCCAAATAGAGTCGACGCTAGCTGTGACGTGATGAAGAAGTTGACTCCGGCGTCAGATGCAGATGGACTTGAACTCTGGCGACGATGATGACCGTATTGTTGATATCTGATCTCGAACATGAACTTGTTGACGGGGTCTACGCAGCCACTGTTGGGATGGAGTCCAAGACAGCCCGGGACCGAACAATGGATCCGATCTGACTCGGATTGATCTTGAATTTATTGTTGAAGATGTCGGCCATGGAGCTAGTGATGTTGTTGAAGCAGACCCCCTACCTGGCGCGCCAACTGTCGGTGTCTGATACCGGCAATGCACCACGGGGTGTGTCACATAGTGCTTTTGTGAGCGTCTGCGTCAACCGTAGCTCGATGGTTCGCTTTGAGATGCGACCAAGAACATAAAACACAAAGGAGACACGATTTATACAGGTTCGGGCCGCGAGATGCATAATACCCTACGTCCTATTTAGGGCTGATTGTATTGATCTGAGCTCTCGAGGGTACATTGAGGGCGTATGAAGTTGAGGGAGTTGGAGAGTTGGGGGGTTTGAGTTCCTATGGAGTTGAGGAGTTGTGTTGTTGAGAGGGATCCCTAGCCCGCCTTATATAGTCCGGCGTGGCTCTACTAGGATTGGTTACATCTCCTACAAGGATTCTTCTTAGATCTTCCTTGTGCGCGTGAAGTCCTTGTCTTGTGCGCCGAGTCTGTCAATCGTCTTCTGGATCGGGCCCTCCGACGGCCCAGGTAGAAAATACGCTCCATGAGGACTCAGGGGATATCTATCCCCCACAATATACTCTGAAATCGCTTCCGCTATATTATGAAATGTATTCGAATACATATATTTGGTCTGTAAACTAAAGTCTATTACTCACTGTTTCAACTGCCTGTGATAATTGTAACTGTTGTGGCTCCTTCGAGAGTCGGATGTGTTTGATGTCGGTTACTCGGGAATTGGTGTTATTGAGAGCCCGAAGGACTCTCGACGGACTACCGGGTTTAGTCTGGCCTAAGTGCACTACGAGCCAGAGGTGGCAGTGTGCTTAGTCTGGACTAAGCAGGCCGGTTCCGCCACAGCTGGTATCAGAGCCGATCATACACAGACAACAGTTATATCATCAAGTTTTGATTTACAAACCTATTTTCGAAACCCTTTTCAAGTAATTCAAAAATGAGAGTATGCGTTATGCCCGTATAAGGATGTTAGTGTTATCCAGGTGACATCACTGACATTCTGACCTAGATAGAACTCATGTGCATATTCGGCGCTTTGGGAAGCAACTTTTTGGCCATAGCTATCCCCAGTACTGGTGGATGCTATTGGGATTTGCGAACAGTTGTGAGCCCTGCATTCAAGCTGTATAAGTAAAGCTCTTTAAGGGTGGTGGGCATGTTTGAGGCTTTCATACCCACCACACTTACATTCGGTTTTGGGATCCACCTTTTTTTCGACAATCCCTAGTACTGGGGGAAAGTTAGGCTTTGAGGAAAAGGTACAACGGCCCACCTACGTTGTCCACGCAGCGGTCACGCGTGGATGCCACACTAGGTGGTAATGTATGAGCATGCATTCTTCTGCAAGTACACTAACCACGTGCGAAACTAAGAACGACTAGAGAACGCCTAGATGCATTAAGGAGAGACGTGCATATATGTCACTAAATTATCGCTAGCTATATATGGAATACATAGGGTGTGTGATGTGAGACCGGATAGGACGAAACATGCATCATGTATCTTTTGTTATCATTCTGGGGATATTAATAAAAGACAAATGGAATAAATCGTGACTTAAACCCACCTTTTGCACATTTCGCTACATAAATCTGTCAATTGTAAGCAACTAATACAATTCGCTAAGTAAAAGCCTCTCCTATGGAGTTTCCCGGAAAAGTGTTTCGTTCAAGAGTTATGACTAAAAACCTTTAGGTTCAAAATTCTGCACATTTCATCCCAGTCAAGACCACCTATCGGGCGAAACAATATGCTGAACTATATATTTCCCGGATTGTACCCTTGCACGGTGTCCCTCAAACTATCACTTCGGACAGAGGTTCGCTATTTGTGTCTCGCTTCTGGGAGCAACTACAAATTGCTCTTGGGACCAATTTGATTCACAGTTCGGCATACCATCCTCAAACAAGCGGCCATGTGGAAAGAATGAATCAGATCCTTGAAGACATGTTGAGGGCGTGTGCTTTGACTTATTCCACCAAGTGGGAAGAATGTCTCCCCTTGGCAGAGTTCGCCTACAACAACAGCTATCAGAAGAGCTTAGAAATGGCTCCTTTCGAGGCCCTATACGGTAGACGGTGTAGAACACCACTCAACTAGTCGGAACTAGGAGAACGTGTCACATTCGGTCCTGACTTGGTAACACAAGCGGAAGAGCAAGTTAAATTCATTCACGACAATCCGAAGAGAGCACAATCTAGGCAGAAGAGCTACTCACATAAGAGGAGACTGCTAGTCTTTGAGAAGGATGATCATGTGTATCTCAAGGTGTCATCTATGAAAGGGGTGCATCGGTTCGGAGTAAAAGGCAAGTTAACACCACGATATGTTGGTCCGTTCAAGATCACAGAGCAATGTGGGCCAGTTGCGTATAGACTGGAGCTACCACCACACCTAGCTGCGGTTCATGACGTGTTTCATGTCTCGCAACTCAAGAAGTGCTTACGAGTGCCAGAGGAAGTGATTGATACCTCTCAAATTCAGATCCAACCAGACCTCACTTATGAGGAGAAGCCCATAAAAATCCTTGACCCAAAGCAAAGATCAACACAAAAAAGAACTATTAACTTCTACAAGGTGCAATGGAGTAATCACTCCGAAGAAAAGGCAACTTAGGAACAAGAGGAATTTCTGCAAACCAAATACCCCAGTTTTCTTCCATCCACTTCAAATTGAGTACGTCACAGCAGTTTAAAGTTTCAAATTCATACGCAATGCGCTTTCTTCTCATTTAACTTATCCACCCACATCACATCAGAATCTCGGGACGAGATTTCTTTAAGGGGGTGGGTTGTGATGCTTCGGCATCTCAAGTGCATTTTTCATCTCACATATGTGCAGCATTCATCATGAAGCATCTTACAATGACATGCATTTGAGCCCTAGTTCAAACTTGGTTGAAATGCCACTTGTTAAACCCTGTTTTCTGCATGTATGTCTCTGTGATTGTGCCCATAACTTTGATTCTATTTAGATATGGGTGAAACTCATATTGACAAACTTGCAGGCAATTTGATGATAAATAACTTTGGTAATTGGTGCCTTGACATGCATGAAGGTTTGCATAGAGTTTTGGGGCTTTTTCTGTCAGCATGTGAATTCTGTCCAAACATGACTAGTTTAGTAATTTTAAATTTTCTTGATATTAAAGCCAAAATATTGCAATGCTTATATTGAGAAAGTTGTATACCTTGAAATTCTGAGCAACATTGTTATAATACTCTTTGAGTGAAAGTGACCAGAAAATAGACTTTTAGAATTTCAAAACTGGAAGGTTCTGTTGATCAAACATTGGTCAGCAGCTTAAATTCAAGTTTACACCAGATTTTTTAATATAATATGGTATACAAGTTTATAAGGGAAATTTAGAGAAACAAATTTAGAACATTTCATCCAATTGGGGTATTTTCAAATTCAGCCTCTAACCTGTTCAAAAACTGAGAATACAAACGACGCTTCCTGCGGTCAAAGCTGATTTTCCCATTTTCAGGGGTTTTCCTTTATCAATGTCTCTATGACAAGTGGGCCCCACTAGTCAGACCCTCGGATTCCCGCCCACGGAAATTAGAACGCGCCGGTCTGTGGGCCCCACCCTCGCGCGTCTCCGTAGACTGAGTCCATTGAACCGCTCCCTCTCTAGGCCACCCCGGTCCCACCCGTCGGTGTCACGCGGTCCATGGACCCGTTCCACCGCCCAGCCACCTCCATCTTCCCCCTCTCCCGCGCCACCACGCGGCAGGCGCTGCCTGCCGGCGGCCGGCCGATACCGCGCCCCGGCCTTGCCTCCGCCCAGCTTCAAGAGGCGGCCGAGCCCTGCTCCCTGGCCTCACTCGCCTCTCGCTCTCCTTAGCTCGCCATCCCGAACGCCTCTCTCGCTCCCTCTGTTTTCCCCATCACTGCCCACCATTGCCGCAAGCTCGGAGTCCGAGCTGTGCCCGCCGCTCCGAGCACCTCCGCGCGCACCCGTCACCACACCGGTGTTCCTCATCCTCGGCTCCTCCGATTCGCCTAGGTCTAGGCCGCCGTGTTCCCTCCACCGTGCCGCATTTCGTCGCCGGAGTCCTCCGTCCGTTCCTCGCACTGGGGCTCCGTCGCCGGCCTCCTCTGGCCGCTTCTGAGCCACCACACCACAACGCCGGCCCTCACCTACCTCCCCTCCACCATTTCCCCTAGATCTAGCCCGCCGGCGCTGCTCCACTCGCCCGCATTGCCACGCCGAACTTCCGCCGTCCGCGAGCTCCGTCGCCGTGCCACTCCGGTCGTTCCCTGTCACCACAAGTAGCACGGTGAGGTTCCTTGACCCCCTCTTCCTCTCCTCGACTCCCGCCGGCGAGCCCTCGGGCCCCGCGCGGCCGGTTCCGCGTGCGCCGCCGCCGGTCAGCGCCCCCCCGGCGGGAGGTTGAAGAAGAGAGTGTCTTTTTGCACTTTAACCCTCGGAGTTTCGGCGTTTCGCGATTAGATCCGAAGCGTTGTTCACTGAGTCTTGCGAATATCACGTTCTAGCCCCTGGAGGCTACGGTTAATTGCGTACAAGTCATTGATCTATAAGTTTTTCCATTTATTTCATTAATAATTCGGCTGAAACTTTAGAAAATCATAACAATTCAAATAAAAATCCAAAATGGACAAACTCAGTGGCTATGGACACCTCTTGAGTAGATCTACAGGATAGGTATAATGTGGATGTGTGAAAAGTCTGTTTTGCCCTTGTTTAAGTTGCATGCATGTGAGGGTTAATAAATGGTAAAAGTGGACTAAATGAACTCCTAAAATTATGAAACTAGGATAGTAGCTTTCTTATGGCATTATGGCACTATGTGATTTTTTGTAGCCCTAGCATTGGCTGTTTAATTACTGTTTTGCCCTTATGCATGTGTTTTATGTATTTAATTAACTTGGAAAATGAAGGCTATATAAAATATGCTCAAATATTACCTCTGGTGTTTTTCATACACTCTATATAGTATGGGTAGCTCACTAGTAAAGTATGAGGTTGTGCATGTAGGTTTAGGTTGCTGATTTGAAAATGACAAAATGTCGCATGCTTAATTAAATAAAATGAGAAAGTGGTTCTAGGATGCTTAATTAATTCTATGAAAAATCTGGTGTGCTACTAGTATGATAGGGAGTCCAGAAAGTAGTTTTGGAGAATTTATTCACACTGTTTATAAGTGCATCTTAATTTGCATAAGATAAATATATGGAAAATAGGTGTCATATCAGACTATGGATTTTGTGCTTGTTGATTTTTGTATATGATGTTCATGCAATGAAATACTTTCTATAGAAATTTCAAGTCCAGAACCCATTCCTATAAATTATGAAAAATCCGAGAAGCTATAGGGCTGATAACTTGCTGGAATTTTAATAAATTAATTATGACTTGGTTATAACTGAAATTTTGGCTATAGCTTTATGGGATATACTCCTTCATGACATAAAAATTTGAGCTCATTTGGAACTATATAACGGGAGGGTTTGACATAAGCAGTTTAATTCAATAAGTAGATAAACTTACATAATGAACCTAAGTGCATTTCATGTAAGAGTGTAATGTTGATTACTATACCATGTTACTTGCTGCAAGTTCCATGTGATATCATGAATGATGGGTCGAACTAGCTTTTAGTGATGGTTTGTATGATTTCTTAGTGATGGGTTGCACGATTTCTTAGGAAAGATGTTAAGTTTTCTCATTATGGGATGTGTTTGAACTAAGTTTAATGAGTCTTTTTGTCACAGGCTAATTGATCATGCATTATGCTTTATTTGCACCTCATGCATACAATTGCATTCGTTGCACTCATGATTGCACTATGTCGTACATATAACTTGTAGCATATGCATGTATTTGCATTCTCTTGCACTCACTGGCATATTATATCATGCATATAGATTCCGCGAAAGAAGGATCAATAGAGGAGCTGCTATTGATCGATAAGCCGAAGCACGAATTGCACCAAGAGCAAGAAGACGACGTGTCGCTGATTTCATCCGTCCCTGTTTCAAGGGGTTGCCTGGGGCAAAGCCTCACAACCCGGCAAACTAACTTAGATTAGTTTGTTGGTTTTCATACGGACAATCAAAGGTAGGCAGGACATGCTTTCCCCAGCTAATATGATTTCGATTTGTTGATTATGCATCTGCATTAGGAGTTGTTTGAAACCAATTGCATTAGAATCCCTGGCCGCCCTAGCCCTAGCACCTATACATAGAGTTCGTAGGACGAGTGCCTAGTAATGCTAGGTGCGAGTAGACACGAGTAAATGGAGTCACTCGTCGCGTACGTGATTTCAAAATTTACAGAAACCTCACTGAGGTAAGTTATTATATATGCTTCTGATTTAAATGGAGACCGGAAGGAGATTTTATGAGTTATTTACCGTTTATTGTATTGATCATTGGACTCCGCCCGAGTCGCATAAGGCCCGTTCGCTGTTCGCCTGCTAATCGGCATAACATTGCTAAAGTGCTTATCCGGGATAATGGACCGGTCAAAGTCTTACTTGTGCCATCCGAAAACAGAGACTTGGTCCTACCATCGGGGCCAGGGGCGCTTGGGTGTTTACTCGTGGAGGGCTGGACTCGGTGCGCCGTGGTAACGCTCCATGGGGGCTAAACCTGGGGAATGGCGGGTTGGAATCGAACATGGGATGGGACAAGTGGAGATGAGGGCTATATGTAGGAACGCGATGGCTAGTAAGCATATACCCCTGGCATTTTTTTTAGTTATTCCTGGGAATTAACAAATCGATTCGAATCGCTGAGAATGCCAGATATCGCACACGGGCAACGTAGTAATAACTGTAACATGTTGTTTATTAAATCACGCTTTTCAATACAACATACTTGGATATGTATGATCCGTCCCACTATTCATGGTGCTGCCCATCCACTGATAGGAGGTCGATGGACTTGGAAGGTGCTTTGAGGTCGAGGGAGGGCGGACCCGACGTACCGTGGTATCGCTCCTGAGACAGCTACTCCCAGGGGTTAGGTGGGGGCGCTGTGAATCTTGGGACGGGACATGTGTAGATGAGGGGTATAACTTGGATGTGTGGGATATGCTATTATGCAAGTTACTGATGGTACTCATGCTTTACTTTCATGCAAGTATTTACTTTATGATGTAAATGAATTTTCATGGTTAAGGGATAGCAGCTGTCAAATCCTGCTATCTTATGTCAACATGACCTTGTATAAAATCAATGGCTAAGGATCCACCCGACTAGTAAGCTATGCTTTGCGTCAGCCGTAAGCCCTGTCCATTAAGTCCTACTGAGTAATTAGTACTCAGGGTTTCCCCCACTTTTGGATTACAGGTACTAATGACAGCTGGACAACTGTGTTGAAGGTGGTAGTACCGGTGGGCTCGGTGCTACACGCCTTGTTCATCTCTTCATGAAGACTATTTGAGTTTGTTTCCGCTGCGAGATGTTTTGAAAACGCTTCCGCTATATATACTCTGAAATCGCTTCCGCTATATTGTGAAATGTATTCGAATACATATATTTGGTCTGTAAACTAAAGTCTATTACTCTCTGTTTCAACTGCCTGTGATGATTGTAACTGTTGTGGCTTCTTCGAGAGTCGGATGTGTTTGATGTCGGTTCCTCGGGAATTGGTGTTATCGAGAGCCCGAAGGACTCTCGACGGACTACGGGTTTAGTCTGGCCTAAGTGCACTACGAGCCAGAGGTGGCAGGTGTGCTTAGTCTGGATTAAGTAGGGCGGTTCCGCCACAATTAGAATAGAGTTTGGTGACTTTATCTCACTCATTGTCCTCCGAGGCAACTATACCTTTCTACAGATAGCTTAGATAGATATCCTCCTGCACCATACACCTATCTTTATCACGCTTACCCCTATTCAACTACTAGTTGGTATAATTTATCCAAGTTTACAGTTCATTCGATTTGAGTTTATTCAATTACACTCTTGAGCCTACCACTTCCCTGTGGAAATTTACGATACTCGGAATACTCTGAGTGAAAGGCTACAGCGGTCTCCGTGCGCTTGCGGAGTAAAACCTGTAAAGGCTAAGAGACGCCAACACTAACCATGCAGCTGGAGCCCGAGCCAGAACCAGGAAGAAATAGTGTCTCCGGAGTCATGACTCGCGCCCAACGACGCCGAGCAGTGGAGCAAATCTGCAAGGCCAACGAGGATGCACAACAGCCTGGAGCCGAACCTGCATGGGCTCATCCAAGCACACCTGCCTGGGAAGCCAACCCACAGGGTTCATGGCACAGCTCATGGAACTCCATTGTGCCCTCCGTCAACCCAACACCGTCACATCATAGCGGAGGTGAGTACTCTTATGGTTATGGTGCAGGTCTATCCCATTCTGCCCGCTACACCGGTGGTGAACTCGATGGGAACTTTACCGCCCTCTTCAGGGCATTAGATCTCCAAGAGCATCGCACCTTGGGCATGATGGACAGCATCGCCGACATTTAGCAACAACAAGGAGTCGACCACAACTTGATCCTGGAGACAAGGGCGACTGTCGACCGCATGCAAAAGCAGAACCTTATGTACTACAACTGGAAAGGGTTCTATCCCGACTGAGCTCCATTGAAGCTTGGGGGGGGGGGAGAACCCAACAGCTAAGGTATGTGTGTTCCATTGTCGCCTTGTTCACCCCTGTACCTTTTCCTCGAACATGTCTAGTTCTATCTGTCTTACCATGAGAGAAGTACCCGTTGTATCTTTTAATTCCAGTGTTATATTTTACTTAAAATAATAAGTATACTAATAAATAACTCCCATGCTTAATGTTAAAGTCACATGCTAGCTTCGTTTTGGAAATGATGAACAGTTGTTCTATCAAGTGAATGGTTTAATTCTTGCATGACAACTTATGCTTAGCTTAGTCCTATGTTGGTGAATAAAGATAAGTAAACCAAAAGTTTTACCTTGTGGATGCCATTTGTGATACAAGCCTAAATGGTGGGATGTTTCTTTCATGTTCCTAGTAGGATGAATGTCTCAGGTTTTTATCTTTGAAAATAATAAAATAAAGCTCCCCATGGTTAAAAAGTCCTACCAGATCCATATATGCTTCAAATGTTCTAAACCAGCTACAAAGAGCTGCTTAGATATGCTTTGAGCTTTGTCAAATTTTGAGTCTCATCGAGTAGAAATATCTTCTGTTGATAACTGGAGTACAAAAGAAATAAATGCAAGTGATCCATTCCGGACTTTGCATCCACCAAAAGTCTCCAAACACTTCTCATAATCCCCTAGCCTTCAAATCTCAATGAGTAAGGGTATGAAGCTAAAAAAAATGTGTGCAAAAGCACGGCAAAATGAAAAGCATGCAAGTTCAAGCATAGCAAAAATAAATAAAATAAAAAACTCCATATCCACTCCAAATCCATAAAAGGCTATAGGGATGAAAATTTAGAGAAGGAGACACCTTGTTCCACCAGTCATACTCCAGTGATCAAACAGAAGAAATGATAGAGTACACTCTTTGATCCAATCTTTGGTTTAGCAAAATAAACATTTTAAGTGTGCCACATTCTCCCCCACCTAAAGCTCCACAAAAGCCTTAGTGTAGGAAAATGTTGGCCAAAATCATGGCCTTTGGTGAGGAAACACTTCTGAGCGATCGAGAGTACCAAGGAAAAGCTTATGTTTGTTTTGAAAATCTTGAAAACACCTAAGAAGGACATCCAAAAAGAATGAGTTAAAAACACTCCTACAATAAAGTCGTTCTGTCTCTCAACTGCCCAAGGCAAGGTAAGCAAAAAGATGCACCACAGGTATGACACAAGGTGAGCTTTGATTATTTCACTACTTGCAGCAAAAGTTTGAGTGTTGAGTTGCATATAAGAACTTGCCTTCATTTTCGATATTGTAGCAACTCCTGATCCACTTTCAGTCTTAGCTTTGCTCGAGGACGAGCAAAAGTCTAAGCTTGGGGGCGGGGGTGTTGACGGTCGTAATCTCATGATATCAACCGTCAATTATCCACCAAATGAAGCTAAACATGTGAAATATTTGGACTAACCCTTGCTACTAATGAGTTCCACAAGATGTACATGAATATTTGGATGCAGGTACCAAAATGCACACAAAATGGTTGAAAACGCACCATATACCAGAGATGGGCTGAAATGGTGACAGGGCCCTGGCCGCCTAGCCATGAGCCCTGGCCGCCCAGCCATGGGTGGTGGCCGCCCGGCCACCCCCCAGTGCCCATCTAGAACCCTGACCACGTGGAAAGGTCCCTTGACCACTTTACTTGCCACGTTGTTGATGCGGCTTATGAACGAATATTTTGTATCATTTTACATAGTTTTTCATTGATTCTAACCGTCAACTATATCTTTTACTAACAATTATCACCAATTATTGTGGATTTTGCAACATTGTCTTGGAAATATGCTATATGTGATTTTTACAGGTTTTTGACCAATTTTCGCGAAATTCACAACAATCTACGTTGAGTGAGAAAAGACCTCTAAGATGACATTTATTGAAGATTATGAACAAGGAAGGCTTGGTTAATTCATGCCTCTCCCTGTATTAATCAAGGCTTTCTATTCAGAAGCTTCAAGAAGGTGTCAAGAGCTACATGGAATTGGAGATAATTATTCAATAAAATCATCAAATATGTCAAAGACTAGAAGACTTCGTCAAATCTCGGCCCATATCGAAGATTCCAGAAGCCCAAGAGTCTGAGGGGCCCCACATGAATATTACTTAGGCATCAAGCAACGTCCCCGCGAAAGATGGAAACAATTGGACGCAAGAAGAGTCCTGGTCGACCGACCAGACCCCCCTAGGTCGGCCAACCCCACCTATTCCTACGTCGGTTCGAGTTTCCCTTTTTACCACGTCTTCTCCAAGGTATAAATAGCGACCATAGGCCCCGAGACAAGGCATCCAATTCATTATCAAGGCGACAAGATGTAGAGATGAGGGACAACAACTAGATGAGAGTAGAGGGTCGAGTTTCTAGTCTAGGATTAGAGTTCTTCTAGTTCCTGGAGGTGATTAGAGCCCTTGCATGGTGCTCTAATTACCTAGCTCCAGAGGTCTAATTGTATCATCAAGAGCTATGGCCATGGTTGTAAGTATGATACAATTTATTAATGAAGCATTGTTCTTGTCTAATTATAATCTTCTTGTTCTAGTTATGCTTGTTCTAGCTCTAATTAACTTTAGGTCTAGATGCATGTTAATTAGAGCATGTTATTAAGGGTTATATTCTTCTACCATTCTTGATCGTTGGTCTAGCTTACTAATGATATAGTTGTACATCTAGTTCTTTTGATCATGGTGATTAGAGGTTCTAGTTGTGCTAATTATGTTATTAGACCATATAAAGTAATTAGAGGTGCATTCTCTAATTATGTGCCTGTTGAAAGTTTCTCGTCGATTACCTGGTTACTAGTGATAGTAGAGCCCGGAGAAAGGTTAAACCGATCTAGGGAGTTAGGTTGATTGATCTTGATTTAATTATGCTATGAAGTTTATGATTGATCATGCTTGTCTACCTTGAGCTGTTAGTTATCTCGTTGTTCTTATCTATTTGTGATGCCCATATCATGCATGTCTTGGATCCAATTAGAGCATGATTAGACTCTAATTAATACCCCTTAATTGGTGTTCTATTTCTGTTCTAATTGTTCATCATATAGTATTAGTATAGTTTAGGCGTAGATGTGATGCCCCTGGCATCTCAAAAGCCTTAACACACAGTTAGAGACAAACTAATCAGGAATTAAGACTGGATTATGCTTAGAGAGCAATGAAGACTGGCTAGAGAAATCACTAAGTCAAAAATTTTTTAGGAGAATACGAAACTCTACGTGGTTTGGTTCTTTAAATCGCCACCCACAAACTTTTAGGCAAAACACCAAATACAAAAGTCGTAGTTCGGGATGATATCTTCGACTTTGATATTATGACCATCCTTAAAATCATATGTTATGAGGTTTAAAAGTCCAGACCAAATCAAACCAGTTCTTTGGAAGGTGACAATTGTGATCGTGAACAAATTTGGGCCCTAATAAAACTATTAGATTCATTAGGCAACTGAGCTTAGCTCCATTATCAAAGTTGTCGTACATACTGTGAACTTCACTTTTGTTACACTGAGTGTGGTTTAAAACTATCTTTAACTATTTTAAATTTTGACCTAGATGCCTCATGAAATTAGCCCCAAGCTAGTCTACACAGAAAATTCCCAAGTCTGAAATTCAGCTTATCCCAAATTTGAATCTGAAATTACTTTTGATTTCACTATACAACTTAAGAATCTTCCTTTCCATGAAGTGAAATTAAACATATCACCTTTCAAATGCACCTAGAGTGGAAGTGTTTGGACTTCATTTGAGTATTCAAAAGTTTGAAACAAGAAAGACCCTACTTAAATTGAAGCTGCAGTTTTACCAAACCTTCAGCAATGTTTGTGCTTGTAATTCAAAATCTGTGATGATCCAAGCCTGACTTTATATACCAAACTTGTAGATAATTATATGAGGAACAACTTTGGTAATTGGAGTGTTGACATGCACAGTGATTTGGATGGTGCTTTGGGTCTTTTTATGTAAACCTGTGAATTCTGTCAAAACATGGCCTATTTAATAAATTCAAATTTACTTAAACTATTGCCTTAATCTTGCAAAACTTTTTATGAGAAGTTTGTAGCTCATAAAATTCTGAACAACATTGATATGAAACCCTTTTTATGAAAGTGGCCCTAAAGTGGACTTTAAGAATTTTTATCCGGATGACTTTAGTTGGTCAAACCTGGGTCAGTCAGTTCAATTCAAATTTAAACCAAAAACTTCAACAGAACTTAGTATTAAGGGTTATAACAAATTTGTAGATCAACAAATTTAGAACACTTCTTGTATTTTGAGTTTGTCAAATTCGGCCCTTAGGATGTTCAAAAATGCAAAATACAAACAAAGCTTTCTGCAGTCAAACCCTGGTTTTCCAATTTTGAGTTTTCCAATTTTTTTGTCTCTATGACGCACGGGTCCCACATGTCGGGCCTCAGATTCCAGCAGACCGGAAACCACCGTCGGCCACTGGTTTTCAAAAAACCACTCGTACCCTTCGTAGACTCGGTTCGATGGACCTCTTCTCATTTTCCGTGTTCGGTCCCACCTGTCATCGACCCTTGGTCCACAGACCTCGTCCACGGCGCGGCCACCTCCCTTTTCCCCTCTCCCTCACACCCACGCGGCGAGAGCGCTCTGCCGCACCGCGCCATGGCCGCCAGCGCGCCCTGCCCATCCACTGACCGCGCTCAGGCCTCACCTGGACGGGAACGCGGCTCCGTTCACTCCATCGCCCTCCATTTGCTCCTTGCTCCAACTCTCTCTCTCTCTCGTTCCCTGCTCGGCGCGAACAGAGCACGGCCGCCATGGCCGACGAGCTCAAAGCTCGCTGTGCTGCCTCCTCCGAGCCTTCCCGCTCCAATCCCGTACCAACAACAGGAGCGCCTCGATCCCTTCCAACAATTTCTCCAAGACCCCAGAACTCATCACCACCCTAAGCGTCCCTCGCATGCGTGCACGCCATGGCCGCCGCCATGGCCACGAGAGCGCAAGCTCGCGCCCTGGCCACCTTTGTCCCTCTCCTTCCAAGCTGCCACCCGCGCCACGCTCGCGCGACCCCGTTCCATCTTCCCCGCAGTTCCCGGGCCGCCGCCATCGTCCTTAGCCCGTCCCCAACCATGCCGCCCGCCATGGCCACCATGGTGACCGAGACGTCACCGTGGGCAGCCCCGTCGGGTCCTCCCCATGCCTCCACAGCTCCACTAACGGACGCACCACCTCCCCGCGCAACTCGCGAGCTCTTCCTCGGCCTCTCCTCCTTTTCCTCGACGAGATCAAGCCGCGCCGCCGGACTCCCGCGCGCCGCCGCGGCTATCCAGTTCGCGGCGCGTTCCCCGCGCGCCTTCTCCACCATTCGTGACGAGATCTTCGGGATCCGGTAGCCCAGAGCTGGGAACACTTTCCCAGAGCTGCTCAGCTCCAACCCCGCGCCACTACGCGCCGCCGCGCGCGCGCCAACGCCGGCCGTCGCACCCCTCCTACCCCTGGACGGAGGAAGAAAAAGGAGAGGCCAGTTTTGCAGAAAACCCCCCTGATTTTATCTATTTTTATGCGCTACGTTTAGTACTATGCACTGAGTCTATGTTCACTTCTTGGCAGGCCCTTGGAATCTATGGTAAATTAGAGTTTTGTTCCTGGACAGTGAGGAGTTTGAGTTTAATACATTTTATTAATATATGAACTTTGGAAATTCATAGTAAATCAAATAAAAATGCTAAAAATGCAAACTCAGATGCATTGCACTCCTTGTAAGTAGATCTACAGAGTGGGTATGGTGTGGATGGGTGAAATGACTGTTTTGCCCATGGTTGCTTGCATGCAGGGTAAACTGAGAAAAATGCCAAAAGTGATGTAAATGAACTCCAAAAATTATGAAACTTGGACAGCAGCTTTGTTATGGCGTCTAAGTACTGTGTGATTTTTGGTAGCCCTAGCATTGGTTGGTAAATTACTGTTTTGACATTTTGCATGTATTTTGTGTATTTATTCATCTTGGAAAATAAAGGCTACATAAAATATGCTCAAATATAACTTCTGGTATTTTTCATGTACTTTATATAGTATGAGTAGCTCACTGGTGAAGTATGAGGTTGTGCATGCATGTTTCAGCTGCTGTTTTGAAAATGACAAAATGCTAAGTGCTTTAAGTAATAAATTAGAAAAGTAGTACCTAATGTGCTCCAAAAATTCCACCAAAATTCCTGTAGCTATGTTACCCTATAGGTATGCTTATGTGAATTATTCATGAACTATGGTTGCTGTTTCATGAAGGGTTTATCAATAGCCACTTAAATAGGGTCAAAAGAGAAGGGAGTAAAAGGGGATGTCAATGTACTCATATGAACTTGATTATTTTTCATGTAAACTTCACTTGCTATGATTAACCTTGCTGTGTCAAATAAAATCTTGCAAGATGGTTGACTCTAATTACTCCATCGGCACATTCTATCCCTAAATGCCTAAGTTACAACCCATAACTATGAAAATATTGCATTGTTGAAGTGTAGATAACAATAACTCAACATGATACAAATTATGTATGATTGTCACTTATATGCTTGGTTCAATGCTTGTTTACATCTAATCTAATAAGAGTGACTTAGAATTTGCAATCATCATGTGTACCTCTTATGTAGCCATCATATATGTATGACTTGTTGAATGTAAATAAACCTCACCACACCTAACTTAGGAATTTAAATAACTATTGCTTGCTGTTGTCAACATGTTGGTTGTATGATGAGTACCTTGATGTTTGTATTTGTATGATAGTTTGAGTGAATGCTTACTTTTGGTCCATAAATATGCTTAATTTAAACAGATGTCAGACGCCTTTCTAGTTGTCTAGGAAACGATTGTTCCTATGTGTGCTTGACATTAACGCATTTCATCCACTGCATCATGCATATCATTCATGTAGTGACGCTTGTTGCAGATACGCGATCAAGACACAAGTGTGTGGAGCTACATCAAGCAACGGTGGTCCAAAAGACCAACTAAGACCCACTCACGACCTGGAGAGCCCATTAGTCGTGTTTGGAAGGAGGAGTTGTCCAAGGGATCAAGGGGTTGCCTGGGGCAAAGCCTCACAACCCGGCAAACTAACTTTAGATTAGTTTGTTCAAGTTTTCAACAACAAAGGTAGGCCCCTTAGGCATCTACACCTACCTAGAGAGTCTCACCACCCTCTACTTGATTGTGCATTACGTACAGGAGTTGTATGAAACCCCACATGCATAAATCCCTGATACCCAAAGTAGAATGGATAGATCGAAGTCTATGCTTAGCCATTCTTAGACGGTAGAAGTCGAGTGAAGATATTCACTCACGAGATGATAGGGCTCAAAAAGGTTTTACAAAACTGTCACTACTATGAAGGCTGAGGATGCTCATGGTTTTAACTCGAGATCGGGTGGAGATATGGGGATATAAGGAAAAATAATGACGATGATGTGGATGGTTTGGTGGACTCCGCCCGAGTCGCATAAGGCCTGTCGTTGTTCGCCTATTGGTCGGCATAATATTGCTAGAGATGCTTATCCGGGATAATGGACCGGTTAAAGTCTTACTTGTGCCATCCAAAGAACAGAGACTCGGTCCTACCATCGGGCCCAGGGGCGCTTGGGTGTTGACTCGTGGAGGGCTGGACCCGGTGCGCCGTGGTAACGCTCCATGGGGGCTAAACCTGGGGAATGGCGGGTTGGAATCGAACTTGGGATGGGACAAGTGGAGACGGGGACTATACGTGGAAACACGATGGCTAGTAAGCATATACCCCTGGCATTTTTAGTTGTTCTCGGGAATTAACAAATCGATACGAATCGCTGATGCTCACCAGGTGTGAGAATGCCAATACCACTGACGGGCAAAATAGTAATAATTTTAATATGTTATTTATCTACTCATGTTTTTAATATTACATGCTTGTACTTGTATGCTTACATTCCTGCAATTTAATTTATGATGATACATGTGCTGAGGATATTGAGATATATGAAGGATGGATTGTGATGATAACTATGACGAATCAAATGATGCTATGCGCCAAAATAAATGAAACTTACAAATAAGGACTCACTCCTAGTAAGCTTATGCGGGTTAGAAGTCAGTCCACAAAAAGCCTTGCATAATGTCAAATGTGTCGGGGTGATACCGCCCTCGGATAAGTCCTGCGAGTACCCCACGTACTCACCGTTTGTTGTTGATATTTTTTTCTTTAGGTACATGTCAGTTTGTGAGCAAGGATGACCACGGTGGGCTCGTGTCATGCCTTGACATTTCTATTCTTCCGCTACGATGTATCTGTATATCATATGTTTTCCGCCGCAAGAGTATTTTGAAGCTTTACTTCGCTACATTTGTACATTATTTTGAGCAAAGTATTTGTAATCTCTCAAACTATGTTGTATGAAATGACGGGTTGTTGTAATCGTTGTGGCTCTTTCGAGAGCTTAAGGTGTGTGATGTCGGCATCCTTGAGTGATGGTTACATTGAGTTCCCCTTCTGGGTAGCTCGACGGACTACTGGGTTTGGTTTGGTTCGGTCTTGGTGCACTGCGAGCCAGAGGTGGCAGGTGTACTTAGCTCGGATTAAATCGGCGGTTCCGCCACAGTAGATTAGATATAATTTAGAGCTAGCTTAGAGATAGATTAGAACCTTATTTTATACCCTTAGTTTACCATAAACTCTTGTTAATTAGTTCTTAATTAGTTTGTTTCCTGGATTGACAAAACCCATGATACTCATCCTAGCGAAAAACTACACACAATACTGTCGTTTGCAGTATAAGATTTGCCGTGCTTAAGTGCCGTCAACAAGCTTTTCTGGCGCCGTTGCCGGAGAACTAATTAGTCGAGTACTAATTAACTTGAGTTTATGTATATATTTAATTTTGTCTTTTACTTCTAGTTTTAATAGTTAGTGTGTGTTTACTAATTGTGTGCTAATCTAGTTTTAATTGTGTGCTAATTAGTTTTTCTAATTGTGTTAATGTGTTTTAATTCTCTAGTTTGTGTTTAGTCTTCGTATTCTAATCTTATTCTCTAATTGTGTTTTTGTGTTCGTTGTTCATTCTCATGTTCATTCGTAGTTTAGACTAACCCAGTAACTATGCCGTCATTAGATTTTTATTTTTGTGTTTTCTAATTTAGCCTTTTATCTTTTATTGTGTGCCTTTTATTTTATTTTAATTTATTCTACTTTATTTACTTTCTTGCTTTTAATTTTATAATTAGATAGTTTTGTTTAGCTCTTCTATTAGTTTAATCTTTTATAAACTCTTTTAGAATATAATTTCTCTTTGTATATTTGCTTTAACTGACATTACATAAAAATGGACTTTGATCCAATAAGAAAAAAAGAGTTAGGTTTGAAACTCTTTAATAGTAGGTGCTAACGATGTTAGTGGCCTATGATCAGTTATTGAGTTCTTCTACAACTAACATGAAGAAGTAGTTATGGTATTAAAGGTATGTCTGCTGTGTCAATTAATTTTTAACACTAATGTTCTTTGGAGCTTGTTTGTTCTAAGCTATAGATAATGAAAGCAAAGATGATTAGCCGAAAAGGTTCCAAAAGCTAAGGATTGCTTTAGTACAAAGAAGATGAAGACACTAAAGGTTTATCTCAAGACCAATCTAAGCTCCAACCAAACCTCGAGATACTCTCAGAATTCGGGACAGTAACACTTTGTGGAGCCAATTTGAAGACCTTAACGACGTCAAATGAAGAAAGTCCGAATACCCAAGTTGTAGATCTTTTCGAGCTCTTCAAGATAGAGTCTGAATGTGCATTATTTGGACTTCAGATGAGGAAGTTATGGTCGAATTACTCAAGGTGCAGAGCAGGGGAAGCTGAATTTCGGGAGAGACAAAAGTATTCCTCTCCAACACTTGATGGCGCATGCAATCATGGCATTCCAAGGAAGAAGATGAAGCCACCATAAAGTTAATATTTGAACTTCACTTCTTCAAGATTAAGGTAATTCTTGTTTTAATCATAAATATAATTAAAGTTTACCTATGTTTTATTAGAGATCTTTGATAATGATCATTAAAATGTTGTTTCGTTTATTGTTATCCCCCTATCTTGTCTTGTGTTTTGTTTTTCGTTTTTGTTAAAACTTGTTTCCCTTAATCCATACCTTGAGAATCATTTAGACTAATTTCTTGTTTATACATGACCTTTGATCCATATCTTTGCAATGCTTAATGTTTTGTCGGCCGTCATTTAGAAATCATCATGTTCTTTTAGTAGATCTTTTTACTTTAACTAGTTAATTGAATCTACTCATGCATAGAGATGGTTAAGATTTGCTAATTAGTTGATTCTCAAGTTTAAGTTTGGATATAAATAAAATAAAAACTAAAAGACAAAGTTTGTGCAAAAGTAGAAGGGGACTAACCGCTTATTCCTCCGTAAGTGGTTCGGTCCAGGTTTAATTTTTGTGCAAATTACTTTTGAATTTTTAAACATGAACATATGCATGTTTATCATGACTTATTAATTGTGCACAAAATTATCTTTGAAATTTTAAAATTTTAAAATATTTGGTCTCTCTACAAAAACAACCCTTGTTAGAATTTTATCTATGCCTAATTTTATTTTATTTCTTTCAAAATCATCTCTCTGATTTCGCCAAAATCATTAGGAACCCGTCGTTTTGTTTATCTCTTGTTTGGTTTTATGAATCATGTTCATCTATAAAATATATATGCCTTAATGTTTTGCTACGTGATTTCAATTTGAATTATAGTTGTCTGTGATTCATGAATCAAATATTTGTTTAAACCAATCAACCATGTGACTCTACTTTTATCTCTAATCATTGCCATGATGCTATTATATTATATATATCTGTGTGCACTATAAGCTAACCATGCAGAGAAATTCACACTTCATTTGAAACAACGAGACCAATGTGTGAAGGAGTACAAGACAAATTCATGATGATTGATACAAGGATTTGGTAAATTAGAAGACATCATCAGAATTTGCAAAAGTTTGACTAAGTTTCAAGTTGAAGAGTGAGTGGACTGAATGGAGGAGGAATTAAAGACAAGAATCAAGCCCATGAAGCTTCAAGATCAATAATGGTGGACTCAGACAATTTCTACCAAGATCCAAGTCCAAAAAGTTGAAGATTGTCAACATCGGAGAGCTGCAAATAGAAAGCTGAAAATGTCATCAACATGGAGCTCGACCTCAGAAGGCAAAGATAGAATATTTTCTTATATTTGGAAAGTACATGAAGTTCTCTTTTTAACGCAACAAGAATCACTCAATTTGAAGATTTCTACAAGGAGCAATGCGCAAATCATTGAAGGCTGCGCGAGCTGAATGGAAGTGTGGACAGAACACAGTGCTTAAGTAAAACGGGCATAACTCCTTCATATGGAATCGGATCTTAATGTATAAGTACTTGTTGGAAAGATAATTTCAGAGGCTATCCAATAGATCTATTTTTTGAGGTATGTCCTGTTCGAAATCTATGAGTTATTCCGCAAAGAAGGAGGTGGCAGCAACAATGGCGATGTCTACTTGAGGAAAATGATGACAATAATGATGAAGAAGGCTTGAGCAGTGCTTCCATGGGATTTACATGATCAAGTTCAGTTGCAAGGAGCTTCAAAGACATTGGCACATGAACGCACAATCAGAGGATTGTGCACACAAGTGATGCTATGATCAAGATACGATGAAGCTGCACAATCAAGTTATCAAGCTGCATGGACACTTCGAATTCTTACTCCAAGGACCATGGCTTCACTTCAACGAAGGTAAGTAAGAAGTATAGCTTTATGACTTTAAATTAAACGCTTTTCGGAAGGCAACCCATTCTTTTTAGCGTTAAGAGTCTTAGAATCTTTTCATAGAGAAATGGGAAGCATGACACCACCCTTTGAATCTTTAGCTTGTGGCTAGTTAACTTAATCTTATCTTTGTTTTAGTTAACACCATCACATCTTTTTAATTTATGTTTTTCACCTTGAATTTGCATTATCATTTGTTTCTCCACACTTTATTAGTTTTAAAATTTTCATAAACTTCATGATGGATGCTTTATTTTACACGACAGAGTTTTTCTTGATAAATTAATTGTAAACTTGGTATTTAGATTTTATATGAGACTATCTTCATTAGGTTTAATCGAAAGTTCCTTGCTAATCATGTCTCTTGTGGATAAGCTTTTCATCTTCGTTATGTTAACATGTTTTTCCACCTTTCATGTTATTAATTTTATGCATAAACCACTATGTTACATTTAGATTAAAGTTGCATATTATAATTGGCTTGGTTGCTAATTAACTTCATGATGTGTGCTTTCATGTTTATGATAACATGTCGACAATGTTTTCCTTAGCAATTTTATGTAAGCATGGTGCTTAGATTAAATTATTGATCATCATGATGAAGTTAATTAACCTTGCTAGTTTTTCATAGTTTCACTTGATTAGTTTGTAAGCTTCGCAATGTGCTTTGGTTTTCTTGTGCTGTTATGAGTTGATGACCTTGATAAAACATGGTGTTTTAATCTTGGTTATTTAAAATTTTGATGACTATAGAGAGACTTAGCAATCTTGTTGTAAACATAGTGTTTGGAACTTGATTTAATCATTGTCTTTGTTTATATGCTTATCTCTTCCATAATTACACATTCTCATACACCCATTAGGTTTTTGTTTTTTTAGATTAATTATGCCACAAGTTTAAAATCAATGGGGATATTATTGGATTATGGCAAATTGCTTCTACTCTTGATCATTACCTCGAGAGTAGTATGTGCACTTGAATTGTTTTGCAGGGAATTATTAATGACAAAAAAAATTGAAGGAATATCCGGTAACATATTTCTAACACCTTCTCTTTTCAATTTGGTGTTCCCTTTGTGTTTCTTTTTAGTGTGTTAGTTTAGATTTACAGTGTGATTAATGCTATAACCATGGTCTATGCTTAATTAATTAATGCTTTCAAGAAAATGATGAAAGTTGCCGCTTTATCTTTATCATGCTTTGGTTTTGATTAGTTAAATTAGCGGGCGCTCATAATACATGTTTAATCAAACCAGCCAGCAAATTTGTGATTGATTACGATTGTTCATAAAGACCCATATGATTTAATTTTTGCAAAGTTTAATCTTTATCATGATCATCTCCTTGTTTATTTTTACTGTTTATAAATTACATGATCAACTTTATGAGATTATCTTGCAATAGCCATTCCTACCAGAGCCATATATTTTTAAACTTTAGATTTATCAAATTTGTTTTTCAAATGAGTTGGATCAAGATTGTTTTCTAGGGTATGAGACTTAGAAGCTGGTCATTCGTTTTTGCGTATCTTTTCTTTGCTAGCCTTTCTATCCATGCATTGTGTCTCTCTACATTGGAGAGAGTACAAACTTCGCTGGATATCCATCCTTAAACCAAGATTATCTTTTTGTGTATCCTCCTTGACCACAACCATTATTTTCTGGAGTATTTAAGGGATTAAATATTATTCTTTTTATTAAACTATTTTAGATATATATTCAAGGGCGAGGGTGAGTATTATTCAAGAGTGGGGATGGAGAGCTACCTTGTTATACGCTATGTGGTTTTAGATTTTTGAGGGGGCAAAAGCAAAAAATAAAATAAAAAATAAAATAAAAAAAGGGAAGACCTAGTGGTCGCCCAAAAGAAAAAAAAGAAAAAAAAAAGAGAGTTGCCCCTCAATAATCGTCTAAGTTTTTAGAAGTTTTATATTTATTTTTTGTTTAGTATTAGTAAGGGATATCCTGTTTATATATACTTCAGAAAATATTCCAACCATGTGCAATCCGATAGCAAGGACTTCATTTGTGCCTTGAGATCATCCATTGACACTTGCATATGTCCACTCTTCTAAATGTGTGTGTTCCATCCTTTCTCTCTCAACATTATTTTATTTCATGACCTTTTTGACAAGTCTCAGTAAAACCAGCAGATTTCTTTCTTGGATTGACAATATTTTGAAAATAAGTTTTGATTAGGATTCATACCAAGCTCCAGATAAGCTTCCACCATATATATATATATATATGTTTATTGAATACCATTTAAATATTGAGAGACTGGAGAGTTGAGTGTGTTCCTTTGGCTTTGCAAGAATTTTTCTCTTAAAGTTTGATTATCTTTTTTCAAAAACATATTGCTAAAATAAGGAGATGTGTCATTGATAAATTTCAATTCTTGCTAATTCTTTTACTGTGGGATGAGCTTAGTTGAATATCTTTTCTTTCATGATATGCTGGTTCAAACTTAAAATTTTGAGAGAGCTTGTTAGTTTGATTAATTAAGATTAAGGTATGAAAAGGTTAATGTATGCCAATGCTGATTCTTGACTTACTCGAGGACGAGCAAGGTTTAAGAGTGAGGAATTGGAGTTAATTATTCAATAAAATCATCAAATATGTCAATTACTAGAAGACTTCGTCAAATCTCGGCCCATATCGAAGATTCCAGAAGCCCAAGAGTCCGAGGGGCCCCACATGAACATTACTTAGGCATCAAGCAACATCCCTGCGAAAGATGGAAACAATTGGACGCAAAAAGAGTCCTGGTCGACTGACCAGACCCCCCTAGGTCAGCCGACCCCATCTATTCTTACGTCGGTTCAAGTTTCCCTTTTTACCACGTCTTCTTCAGGGTATAAATAGCAACCATAGGCCCCGAGACAAGTCATCCAATTCATTATCAAGGCGATAAGATGTAGAGATGAGGGACAACAACTAGATGAGAGTAGAGGATCGAGTTTCTAGTCTAGGATTAGAGCTCTTCTAGTTCCTAGAGGTGATTAGAGCCCTTGCATGGTGCTCTAATTGCCTAGCTCCAAAGGTCTAATTGTATCATCAAGAGCTATGGCCATGGTTGTAAGTATGATACAATTTATTAATGAAGCATTGTTCTTGTCTAATTATCATCTTTTTGTTTTAGTTATGCTTGTTCTAGCTTTAATTAACTTTAGGTCTAGATGCATATTAATTAGAGCATGTTATTAAAGGTTATATTCTTCTACCGTTCTTGATCGTTGATCTAGCTTACTAATGATATATTTGTATATCTAGTTCTTTTGATCATGGTGATTAGAGGTACTAGTTGTGCTAATTATGTTATTAGACCATATAAAGTAATTAAAGGTGCATTCTCTAATTATGTGCCTGTTGAAAGTTTCTCGTCGATTACCTGGTTACTGGTGACAGTAGAGTGTTGGCGTCTCTTAGCCTTTATAGGTTTTACTTCGCAAGCGCACGGAGACCGCTGTAACCTTTCACTCAGAGTATTCCGAGTATCGTAAATTTCCATACGGAATCGGTAGGCTCAAGAGTGTAATTGAATAAACTCAAATCGATGAACTATAAACTTGGATAAATTATACCAATTAGTAATTGAACGGGGGTAAACGTGATAAAGATAGGTGTATGGTGGAGGAGGATATCTATCTAAGCTATCTGTAGAAAGGTATAGTTGCCCGGGAGGACAACGAGTGAGATAAAGTCACCAAACTCTATTCTAATCGACTGCAAAGATTATCCGTGTCTAACTAAGCTATTCAAATAAACAAGCCAGGGTCTTGCATCGAGCGAAATTCCAGAGTCTCGAGGATACCAGGGGGTAGATAGTAGGTCCCGAAAGAGAGTCTGGCTAACACCTACGGGCTTCCCGAACGACGGGCCTGGACTACACAGGCACACCACACGCTGTCACCGAGTGGGGCTACCAAGCAAAGCTGCGTGGAGAGGATGGCAAGCTATAAACGCGAAGCTTAAACAACGATAGAACTTCCTAGATCATAGGAGTGGATCTAGCCAGAGCCTAGAGTCTAAGTCTAGGGTTGAGTTATAGCACCCGCAAGAATAACAAGACTTGAATAACTAAGTGAAACACAATCTAAGCCTAGCAATTATGCAAAATAAAAGTACACCACACTTGCAGGAGATAGAAATAAAGTAAAATATAACTGAATTATATTGAAGATAATCTGAATCCAAAAGATACAAGAGTTTTACCACAGACTCGAAGATAACTCCGGAGACTCCGAGGCAAAGCTCGACTCAACTCTAACTCCCAGGACTACCCTAACTACTAAGAAAAGAGTGAAGCACTCTAAGATAGAACTCTCAACTCAACTCCACACCCTGCAAATGAGCTCCCGGGGTCTATTTATAGCCTAGAAAGTGAGGGGGGTATTTATATGTGTACTAGGTCGGTGGAGGGACCAAGTCGGTGGCCGGCCGACCTAGGTGGGTGCTTGGGCGGCCACTCCCCATGGCCGGGCGGCCATGGGATCCACCGCCTTAGTTGATCCAACGGCTGATCTTGCTCCCCCACGTCGGTTGGCATTTAGGACGGTTGGTTGTACGTGAAAAATGCGTCGAGGGGTGGTCGGCCGGCCATGGCACGTGGTCGGGCGGCCACGTGTCTGCCTCCGATTTGTTGCATGTTGCTTCCCTCGGATCCTTGACATCACCGATCCTCGTCCCAACACTTTGTGACCCTCGGATACATTGGATGCTCTCTTGTATGGTTGGATCTTCACCTTTTGTGTTTGTTTGACACCGGATCGATGACATGGCACATGAAGTGGTCAAGAGACCATTCCACGTGGTCGTGGACCCAATTCCACCCTGGAGGGTGGTCGGGCGGCCACCAACCATGGTCGGCCGGCCATGGTGTATGGTTGGGCGGCCAAGGCCCTGTCACCAATGTTGCCCATCTTTGATATTGGGTGCATTTCCAACCTTTTTGAGTGATTTTTGGTACCTGCATCCAAATATTCAGGTACATTTTGTGGAACTCATTAGTAGCAAGGGTTAGTCCATATATTTCACTTGTTTAGCTTCTTTTGGTGGATAATTGATGGTTGAAATCATGAGATAACAACCGTCAACATAAAGCCCGAGGAAAGGTCAAACCGATCTAGGGAGTTAGGTTGATTGATCTTGATTTAATTATGCTATGAAGTTTATGCTTGATCATGCTTGTCTACCTTGAGCTGCTAGTTATCTCGTTGCTCTTATCTATTGTGGTGGCCATATCATGCATGTCTTGGATCCAATTAGAGCATGATTAGACTCTAATTAATACCCCTTAATTGGTGTTCTAGGTCTGTTCTAATTGTTTATCATATAGTATTGGTATAGTTTATGTGATGCTCCAGCATCTCAAGTGCATAATCACACCTCATACATGAAGCATCATCCTTAAGCATCATGGCATAACATGTGTTTGTGCATCTGGATCAAATTTGACTTAAAACTACAAGTTCAAAACCTTGTTTGTTGCATGTGCGATACTATGTTTATAGTCATAACTTTGATTTTGTCGAGAGTTGGGTGAAGCTCATATTAGCAAAGTTGTAGACAAATAAGAGGTGAAGAACTTTTATATTTGGGGCTTAGCCATGTAAGAATGTTTACCTAAAGTTTGGACCATTTACTGCCAACCCAGAAAACCAGCTCAAACCTGACCTATTTAAAAATCTCAAATTTGGACTAACCTACAGCCACTTTCATGCAAAGCTCAAATTGGAGAAGTTGTAGGTTTTAAAATTCTAAACAAACTTTTCAAAAGGCACCTTGGGAGATAATGTCCATAAATAGGAGTTTTGGAATTTTCCAATAAAAGGGGTTTGTGGGCCAAATTAAACTTGAGAACTAAATTCAAATGAATTTCATATTTCCATGCCGAATTTGAAATCATGCCTATTGACAAAGTTGTAGAGTTCAAAGAGTAGAACATTTCACTCAATTGGAGTTTTTCCAAATTCGGCCCCTAAATTGGTCAAAATGGCGATTTTCAGCAGGGAAGAAAACACATTTTTATTTTTTCTTCTATTTTCCTTTTCCTACTGTCACCGACCGGTGGGGCCCACCGGCCCGACCCGCCACCGTGTCCGGGCCGGCGGCCACCACGCGGCCGGCAAGCACCGGGCGGCTCCTCCGCGCCGCGGATCGCCGGCCCCACGCCCGAGCGCCTTCACCCGGGCGCGGACGCGACCCCGCTCGCCCTCTCGCTCACTCTCGCCCCACTCCCGGCCCTCTCTCCGCCTCCGCCCGCACAGAGCGCCGCGCGCCACCGCCATTGCCGCCACGGCTAGCTCCCACGCCGGCCTCCTCGAGCTACCTCCCGCCCCGCGGACGCGCGCCTCGCGCTCGCCTCGCCGTCCTCCACCATTCCCCCAAACCCTCGTCCACCGCCGGAGCCTCTAGCACTCTTCCCCGCGCGCCGTCACCATTGCCGCTCGGCCGAGCTTGGGGTCGACGCGGACGACTACCCTCCAGCCATCCCCCTGCCCCCACTTCAACCCCAGCGGCTTCCCCATCTCCCCGCGCAACCGGCGCGCCACCCCGTGGCCCTTCCCCTCACCGGAGCCGCCGAATCCGCGCCCGCGCCGCCGTCGATGCACGCCACCGCGGCCGTCAGTTCAGCACCGCCGCCTGCCTCCCCTCTGCACCGCCGGCGACGAGACCTAGAGGGTCAAGTTCGCCGTCGCGGGAGGCACGACCCCGGCCTACCTCGGCTCCAAGACCCCGTCCCGACGCGCCGCCCCGTACGCGGGAACGCGGGACGCGCCGCGCCGTTCGCCCCGGCCGGAGGTGGAAGACGAAGGCGAGGCTTTTTGCAGAAAGGACCCTCCACTTGTCGGTTATTTTCCCACTGTTGCATGAGTCTTGAATAACTTATGAATCCACCCCTAGGTCTATTAGGGTTTCGCATTTTAACCCGAGCCGTCGCATTTTGCAGATTTAACCCTGGGCTTTCGGCGTTTCGCGGTTAGATCCGGCGCGCTGTACACTGAGTCTCGCAAATCTTACGGTCTAACCCCTGTTATCTACGGTTAATTGCGTACAAGTCCCTGGATCTAATGTTTTCCATTTATTTTCACTTTATTTCGGCTGAAACTTTGAAAAATCATAACAATTAAAATAAAAATCCAAAATGGACAAACTCAGTGGCTATGGACTCCTCTTGAGTAGATCTACAGGATAGGTATGATGTGGTTGTGTGAAAAGACTATTTTACCCCTGGTTAAGTGCGTGCATGGTGTAGGTAAATAAATGATAAAAGTGGACCAAATGAACTTCAAAAATTATGAAACTTGGACAGTAGTTTTATTATGGCATCTAGGTACTGTGTGATTTTTGGTAGCACTAGCATTGGCTGTTCAATTACTGTTTTGCCCTTATGCATGTGATTTGTGTATTTAATTAACTTGGACAAGGAAGGCTATATAAAATATGCTCAAATATGACATTTAGTATTTTTCATGCACTTCACATAGTATGAGTAACTCACTGGTAGAATATGAGGTTGTGCATGCATGTTTAAGCTGCTGAATTGAAAATAATAAAATGCTACTAGTTGAAAAAGGAAAATAGGAAAAAGTGTATTTAAACTGCTAATAAAATTATGGGAAAAATCTAGTAGCGTTATGGAGTATGTTGCTGCATGTGGTAAAGATTTGAGATCGATTGGAGTTTTCTAACTACATGAACTTATGAGTGCATTTTATTCATAAAGGTAGCGTGTCCATTAATTTGCATGTATATGTTTAACTTTAAGAGACAACTTCATTTCATTTGATAGGGACTGTGTACACATATAGAACATTTATTTCTAATAACTTCAAAGATAAGATGTGGTAACGGTTTGTACGATTTTCTTAGTGATGGGCTGTATGATTTCTTAGCAAAGTCGTTAAGTTTTCTTGTTATGGGGTGTGTTTAAACTAAGAATACCCGAACCCACCATTCTTCACAAGTTGTTTGATCATGCATTATATTTCATTGACACCTCATGTATACATTCGCAATTCATTGCACTCATGATTGCACTATGTCATGCATATAACCTGTATCATATGCATGTATTTGCATTCTCTTGCACTCACTTGCATTTTATCATGCATATAGACCCCGCGTGCAAGGAGCTACCAACACAGGAGAAACCAGTGATCAAGAAAACGTACGACAGGCTATATCCGGAGCAAGAAGACGGAGGGTCGCTGATTAAATCCGTCCCTGCTTCAAGGGGTTGCCTGGGGCAAAGCCTCACAACCCGGCAAACTAACCTAGTTTAGTTTGTTGGTTTTCTTAAGATCAAGCAAAGGTAGGCAGGACCATGACTTCTCCCAGCAAATACAAATCTTGTTTGATGATTACGCATATGCATTAGGAGTTGTTTGAAACCAACTGCATTAGACTTCCTGGCCGCCCTGGCCCTAGCACCTATACGTAGAGTTCGTAGGGCGAGTGCCTAGAATTGCTAGGTACGAGTAGATACGAGTGATTGTACTCGTCTCGTAAGTACGGCTTTACAAAGTGACAGAAATCTCACCTATGGAAGTAACTATACCTGCTTATGTTTAAATGGAGACCGGGCGGAGATTTATTGAGTTATTTATGGATTATGGTATTGTGCACTGGACTCCGCCCGAGTCGCATAAGGCCCGTTCGCTGTTCGCCTGCTGATCGGCATAACATTGCTAGAGTGCTTATCCGGGATAATGGACCGGTGAAAGCTTACTTGTGCCATCCGAAGAACAGAGACAGACTCCTACTGTGACACCTTGGGGAGCTTGTAGTCGAGGGAGGGCTGACCCGACGTGACCGTGGTATCGCTCCTAAGACAGCACAACCTGGGAACAACGGAAGGATTGAATCGAACTTGGGATGGGACAAGTGGAGATGGGAGAAGCATATGTGGAACGCTGGGAGTTAGTAAGCATATGCCATCCTGGTGCTTCTAGTTGTTCCCGGGAATTAACAAATCGATTCGAATCGCTGATGCTCACCAGGTGTGAGAATGCCAATATCGCACACGGGCAACGTAGTAATAATTGGAACATACTGTTTACAAAGTCACGCTTTTAATACAACATGCGTGGATGTGTATGATCTGTCCCACTATTCAGGGTGTCGCCCATCCACCGGTTGGAGGTCGATGGAATTGGGAGATGCTTTGAGGTCGAGGGAGGGCTGATCCGACGTACCGTGGTATCGCTCCTGAGACGGCTACTCCCAAGGGGTTGGATGGAAGCGCAGTGAATCTTGGGACAGGACATGTTTTCATGTTTTACTTTTCATGCAAGTATTTACCTTATGTCATAAATGAATCTTTATGAATAATGGATAGCAGCTGTCAAATCCTGCTATCTGATATCAACATGACCTTGTTTGAGAATCAACAGCTAAGGATCCACATGATTAGTAAGCATGCTTTGCGTCAGCCGTAAGCCCCGTCCATTAAGTCCTACTGAGTAATTAGTACTCAGGGTTTGCCCCCACTTTTGGATTACAGGTACCGACGATAGCTGGACAACTGTGTTGGAGGTGGTAGTACCGGTGGGCTCGGTGCTATTCGCCTTGTCATCTCTTCCTGAAGACTACTTAAGTATATTTTCCGCTGCGAGATGTTTTGAAAACGCTTCCGCTATATTTATATACTCTGAATTCGCTTCCGCTATATTTGAACATGTAATTGATTTCATACAATTCAGTTGTAAATTAATCCTATAACTCTCTATTTCAACTGCCTATGATGATGTAATTGTTGTGGCTCCTTCGAGAGTCGGATGTGTTTGATGTCGGTTCCTCGGAATTGGTGTTATCGAGAGCTCGAAGGACTCTCGACGGACTACCGGGTTTAGTCTGGCCTAAGTGCACTGCGAGCCAGAGGTGGCAGGTGTGCTTAGTCTAGATTAAGCAGGGCGGTTCCGCCACAGCTGGTATCAGAGCCGATCAAACACAGACAACAGTTATATCATCAAGTTTTGTTTTACAAACCTATTTTCGAAAACCCGTCTTCAAGTAATTCAAAATGAGAGTATACGCTATGCCCGTATAAGGATGTTAGTGTTATCCAGGTGACATCACTGACATTCTGACCTAGATAGAACTCATATGCATATTCGGCGCTTTGGGAAGCAACTTTTCGGCCATAGCTGTCCCCAGTACTGGAGGAAGCTATTGGGATTTGCGAACGGTTGTGAACCCTGCATTCATGCCCCGTAGTACAAGCTCTTTAAGGGTGGTGGGCATGTTTGAGGCTTTCATACCCACCACACTTATATTCGGTTTTGGGATCCACCTTTTTCTCGACAATCCCCAGTACTGGTGGAAAGTCAGGCTTTGAGGAAAAGGTGCATCGGCCCACCTACGTTGTCCACGCAGCGGTCACGCGTGGATGCCACATTAGGTGGTAATGTATGAGCATGCATTCTTCTGCAGGTACATTGACCACGTGCGAAACTAAGAACGACTAGAGAACGGCTAGTTGCATTAGAGAGAGACGTGCATATATGTCACCGAATTATCGCTAGCTATATATATAATACATAGGATGTGTGATGTGAGACCGAATAGGACGAATCATGCATCATGTATCTTTTGCTATCATTTTGGGGATACTACTAAAAGACAAATGGGATAAATTGCGACCTAACCAAACTTCCTACACATTTCACTCACACAATACAGTTAATTTTACGAAGAGGGGTTCCCCACAATAAACCGAATGACCACGGCCAGAAACAGCACCTGAATGAAATTGTATCCCTCACCCAATTCGTGAGAGATTTGATCTAAGAGTTAGTTACGTACCAAAGGAATAGAAGACTAGTCATTAGAGAATTTCCGTAATTGGACATCCACCCAAATCGATCGTCTTGACAACCATATCGACGATGCTCAGAAGTATTGACCAGCATCTAAGACTGCGCATGAGTTCCCATTAGCAGATTCGTTTATCCAAACCTACAAGATGTTTGCTAACACTTTAAGTGCAATCGAGCTATTCTGTTCATTTACATGCTTTCATGTATTCAGAATATAATTATGGCACTATGATCTTTTTATCACCGCATCGGTTGCACAAAAAGCTCTTGGACTAAACTCGACTGGCTTCATTTCTGCAGATGGTCACCCCACCAGAGACATCTGCTCAGGGGGCCGCTCATGGAGCCCCATCTCCTTCTGAGTTGGCCACTCAGGTCGCTCAGCAACTCATCGACTTGATAGCTCAAGCGCAACAACGGCGCGACCCGCAAGAGATCAGCTACACTGACTTTGCGGCGCTGCAACCGCCGATCTTCACCGTTGCCACTGATCCACTCGATGCTGATGACTGGCTTCGGATCATCGAGTCCAAGTTCAGTCTACTGCCCCAACTCACTGAGCAACAGAAGGCTCACTTCGCAGCACAGTGTCTACATGGTCCCTCAGGGGCCTGGTGTGCTTCATTCCTGGCAATGCAACCAGCCGGGCACCAGGTCACGTGGGATGAGTTTCGTGCGGCTTTTCGGGCTCACTATCTCCCGCCTAGCCTCATCGAGCTCAAGCAACGAGAGTTCCGTGCACTTCGACAAGGGAACATGTCGGTACTCGAGTACGTGCAAGCTTTCATCCGCCTGTCGCAGTACTCCCCGGAAGACGTCAACACTGACCCACGTAGGGCTACCCGCCTATTGGATGGATTTGATCCCACCCTGCTGACTCACTTGGGGCGCAGCTACGACAGCTTCACTGAGTTGGTAGACGTCGCCATTGACATGGAGGATCGCCTTAATCATGCCCATGAGGATCAGCGCAGGAAAAGACTTGCAAGCACACTTCAGTCAGGTTCCTCTCAGCGGCAACGGGTTGTGCTTCATCGTTCACCACTTATACATTACATCGACATGCCTCGGCAACAAGAACAACACTGGGGGACGCAACAACCCTCCTCTTGCAGTGCACCACCTCGTCCGCCTGCTTCAGTGCCACCGGCCAAACAAAATGCCAAATACCCCTGCTACAATTGTGGAAAGACCGGCCATTTCAGCAAGAATTGTTTTGCCCGTCGGCGAAGCCAGGCACCATTGTTGATTAGAGACAACCCACGCCAAAGTAGGAAGAAAGGACCAAAGCGAGATCTAGCCCCAACAGAAAGTCGTGTGCACTATACCCATGTAGATCAGATTCCAGAAGGTGAACCAGTGTTAGCAAGCACATTTCTTGTCAACGAGCACCCTACTGTGGTTTTGTTTGACTCCGGAGCAACACACACTTTCATCAGCAGGTCATATGCAACCAAACATGGTTATCACATTGATAATATGAAGGCCAAATACCATATCACAGCCCCGGGATCACCGATTGACACGAATCAGATTGTGAGGCACTTACGCTTGTGCATAGGCACAGAGGATTTCTATGTTGACCCTGTGGTACTTCCTAACCAGGGGATCGACATTATCTTGGGGATGGATTGGATGAAGGAGCACAACGTCTTGTTGGATATTACTAGTAGGATAGTTCAGATTAAGTCTAGCAAGAGTGGGAAAGTTATGCATATTCATCTGCCAAGTCACAGGCGTTCGCCACCCACAGTAAATGCCACAGAAGCCCAGTTGATCAAGAAGATACCGGTGGTTTCTGATTTTCCAGATGTGTTGCCGGAAGAGCTTCCAGGGCTCCCACCGGATAGAAATGTTGAGTTCGCCATTGAGCTTGTACCTGGCACGACACCTGTCTCCAAGAGACCGTATAGAATGGCACCTGATGAACTGAAGGAGCTAAAAACACAACTGCAGGAGCAGTTAGACAAAGGGTTTATTCGACCTAGCTCATCACCTTGGGGTTGTCCCGCCCTCTTTGTTGAGAAGAAAGACCAAGGTGGTAAAAGGTTATGCGTCGATTATCGACCATTGAATGCTGTCACTGTCAAGAACAAATACCCATTGCCACATATTGATATCCTATTTGATCAGCTTGGGGGAGCCACAGTTTTCTCCAAGATTGACCTTAGATCTGGGTACCATCAAATTAAGGTCAGAGAAGAAGACATACCAAAGACTGCTTTCTCCACGCGTTATGGGCTTTATGAGTATCTTGTCATGTCCTTCGGTTTGACAAATGCACCGGCTTTCTTCATGTACCTGATGAACTCGGTGTTCATGAATGAGCTTGACAAATTCGTGGTAGTGTTCATTGATGACATCTTAGTGTATTCCAAGAATGAGAAGGAGCACGAAGAGCATTTGCGGATAGTGCTATCTCGCCTTAGAGAACATAAACTTTACGCCAAGTTCAGCAAGTGTGCGTTTTGGCTAAAGGAAGTGGCATTCCTAGGCCATATCTTGTCAGCGAAGGGAGTGGCTGTCGATCCCAGCAAGGTGGAAGATGTGTTGAATTGGAAGCAGCCACAAACTGTGACAGAGATACGGAGTTTTCTTGGTTTAGCAGGCTACTACCGCCGCTTCATCAAAGATTTCTCAAAAATAGCAAAGCCTATGACAGCATTAACCCAGAAAAATGCAAAGTTTGCGTGGAGCCCAAAGTGCGAAGAAGCCTTTGGGACGTTAAAGAAGCTTCTAACTTCAGCACCTGTTCTTGCTCAACCAGACATCACCAAGCCGTTTGACGTTTATTGTGATGCCTCTGGTAGCGGCCTCGGTTGTGTTCTGATGCAAGAAGGGAGAGTGATTGCATATGCATCCTGCCAACTGAGAAAACATGAGGTGAACTACCCAACTCACGATCTTGAGCTACTTGCAGTTGTTTATGCACTGAAGAAATGGAGACATTACTTGCTAGGCAACACTTGTCACATTTACACTGACCACAAGAGTCTCAAATACATCTTTACCCAACCTGAATTAAATATGAGGCAAAGAAGGTGGTTAGAGTTGATAAAAGATTATGACCTAGAGGTTCATTACCACCCCGGCAAGGCTAATGTAGTAGCAGATGCATTGAGCCGTAAAGCTCATTGCAACTTCATTGAAGCTCGTCCAACAGTGAGAGTGCTATGCTGTGAGATTGGGGACATAGAAATTCCAACAGCACTAGAAGCAGAACTTTATAACCTTGTCCTTGAACCAACCATCAAGGATCAAATCATAGCAGCACAAAAGCAAGATAAGGGCATGTCACATATTCGAGATGAGATCAATGACAAGAAGAAGGCCTGTTTCAAGCTCGACGAAGAAGGAGTCTTGTGGTTCAAAAACCGCTTAGTAGTGCCAAAGGATATGGAGCTGAGAAAGAAAATCCTAGATGAAGCTCACACTTCCATGTTCACCCTACACCCGGGCAGCAACAAGATGTACCAAGATTTAAAGCAAAAATTTTGGTGGACCCATATGAAACGGGAGATCGCCAAGTATGTGTCTGAATGTGACGTATGCCAAAGAGTGAAAGCTGACCACTTGAAGCCTGCGGGTATGCTTCAGCCCCTAGCAGTTCCCTCCTGGAAGTGGGAGGATATACACATGGACTTCATTGTGAGATTGCCTCGCACACAGAAGGGGTATGATTCCATTTGGGTAATTATTGACCGGTTCACAAAATCTGCACATTTCATCCCTGTCAAGACCACCTATCGAGCAAAACAATATGCGGAACTATATATTTCCCGGATTGTATCCTTGCACGGTGTCCCTCTAACCATCACTTCGGACAGAGGCTCACTGTTTTTGTCACGCTTCTGGGAGCAATTACAAACTGCTCTTGGAACCAACTTAATTCACAGTTCGGCATACCATCCTCAAACGAGCGGCCAAGTTGAAAGAGTGAATCAGATCCTTGAAGATATGTTGAGAGCCTGTGCATTGACCTATTCCACCAAGTGGGATGAATGTCTCCCCTTGGCAGAGTTCGCCTACAACAACAGCTATCAAAAGAGCTTAGATATGGCACCTTTCGAGGCCCTATACGGTAGACGGTGTAGAACACCACTCAACTGGTCAGAACCAGGTGAGCGTGTCACATTTGGTCCTGATTTGGTAACACAGGCAGAAGAGCAAGTTAGATTCATACACAGTAACTTGAAGAGAGCACAGTCTCGGCAGAAAAGCTACTCAGATAAGAGGAGAAGACCCTTAGTCTTTGAGAAGGATGATCATGTGTATCTCCGTGTGTCACCCATGAAAGGGGTGCATCGGTTCAGAGTGAAAGGCAAGTTAGCGCCACGATATGTCGGACCGTTCAAGATCACAGAACAATGTGGGCCAGTTGCTTATCGACTGGAACTACCACCACACCTAGCTGCGGTTCATGACGTGTTTCATGTCTCGCAACTCAAGAAGTGTTTACGAGTGCCAGAGGAAGTAATTGATACATCTCAAATTCAGATCCAACCTGACCTCACTTATGAAGAGAAGCCCATAAAGATCCTTGACCAAAAGCAAAGATCAACACGGCGAAGAACCATCAACTTCTACAAAGTGCAATGGAGTAATCACTCCGAAGAAGAGGCAACATGGGAACAAGAGGAATTTTTACGAACAAAGTATCCCGGATTCCTCCCATCCACTTCGAATTGAGTACGTCACAGCAATTTAGAGTTTTGAATCATACACAATGCACTTTCTTCTCATTAACTTATCCACCCGCATCACATCAGAATCTCGGGACGAGATTTCTTTAAGGGGGGTGGGTTGTGATGCTCCAGCATCTCAAGTGCATAATCACACCTCATACATGAAGCATCATCCTTAAGCATCATGGCATAACATGTGTTTGTGCATCTGGATCAAATTTGACTTAAAACTACAAGTTCAAAACCTTGTTTGTTGCATGTGCGATACTATGTTTATAGTCATAACTTTGATTTTGTCGAGAGTTGGGTGAAGCTCATATTAGCAAAGTTGTAGACAAATAAGAGGTGAAGAACTTTTATATTTGGGGCTTAGCCATGTAAGAATGTTTACCTAAAGTTTGGACCATTTACTGCCAACCTAGAAAACCAGCTCAAACCTAACCTATTTAAAAATCTCAAATTTGGACTAACCTACAGCCACTTTCATGCAAAGCTCAAATTGGAGAAGTTGTAGGTTTTAAAATTCTAAACAAACTTTTCAAAAGGCACCTTGGGACATAATGTCCATAAATAGGAGTTTTGGAATTTTCCAATAAAAGGGGTTTGTGGGCCAAATTAAACTTGAGAACTAAATTCAAATGAATTTCATATTTCCATGCCGAATTTGAAATCATGCCTATTGACAAAGTTGTAGAGTTCAAAGAGTAGAACATTTCATTCAATTGGAGTTTTTCCAAATTCGGCCCCTAAATTGGTCAAAATGGCGATTTTCAGCAGGGGAGAAAACACATTTTTATTTTTTCTTCTATTTTCCTTTTCCTACTGTCACCGACCGGTGGGGCCCACCGGCCCGACCCGCCACCGTGTCCGGGCCGGCGGCCACCACGCGGCCGGCAAGCACCGGGCGGCTCCTCCGCGCCGCGGATCGCCGGCCCCACGCCCGAGCGCCTTCACCCGGGCGCGGACGCGACCCCGCTCGCCCTCTCGCTCACTCTCGCCCCACTCCCGGCCCTCTCTCCGCCTCCGCCCGCACAGAGCGCCACGCGCCACCGCCATTGCCGCCACGGCTAGCTCCCACGCCGGCATCCTCGAGCTACCTCCCGCCCCGCGGACGCGCGCCTCGCGCTCGCCTCGCCGTCCTCCACCATTCCCCCAAACCCTCGTCCACCGCCGGAGCCTCTAGCACTCTTCCCCGCGCGCCGTCACCATTGCCGCTCGGCCGAGCTTGGGGTCAACGCGGACGACTACCCTCCAGCCATCCCCCTGCCCCCACTTCAACCCCAGCGGCTTCCCCATCTCCCCGCGCAACCGGCGCGCCACCCCGTGGCCCTTCCCCTCACCGGAGCCGCCGAATCCGCGCCCGCGCCGCCGTCGGTGCACGCCACCGCGGCCGTCAGTTCAGCACCGCCGCCTGCCTCCCCTCTGCACCGCCGGCGACGAGACCTAGAGGGTCAAGTTCGCCGTCGCGGGAGGCACGACCCCGGCCTACCTCGGCTCCAAGACCCCGTCCCGACGCGCCGCCCCGTACGCGGGAACGCGGGACGCGCCGCGCCGTTCGCCCCGGCCGGAGGTGGAAGACGAAGGCGAGGCTTTTTGCAGAAAGGACCCTCCACTTGTCGGTTATTTTCCCACTGTTGCATGAGTCTTGAATAACTTATGAATCCACCCCTAGGTCTATTAGGGTTTCGCATTTTAACCCGAGCCGTCGCATTTTGCAGATTTAACCCTGGGCTTTCGGCGTTTCGCGGTTAGATCCGGCGCGCTGTACACTGAGTCTCGCAAATCTTACGATCTAACCCCTGTTATCTACGGTTAATTGCGTACAAGTCCCTGGATCTAATGTTTTCCATTTATTTTCACTTTATTTCGGCTGAAACTTTGAAAAATCATAACAATTAAAATAAAAATCCAAAATGGACAAACTCAGTGGCTATGGACTCCTCTTGAGTAGATCTACAGGATAGGTATGATGTGGTTGTGTGAAAAGACTATTTTACCCCTGGTTAAGTGCGTGCATGGTGTAGGTAAATAAATGATAAAAGTGGACCAAATGAACTTCAAAAATTATGAAACTTGGACAGTAGTTTTATTATGGCATCTAGGTACTGTGTGATTTTTGGTAGCACTAGCATTGGCTGTTCAATTACTGTTTTGCCCTTATGCATGTGATTTGTGTATTTAATTAACTTGGACAAGGAAGGCTATATAAAATATGCTCAAATATGACATTTAGTATTTTTCATGCACTTCACATAGTATGAGTAACTCACTGGTAGAATATGAGGTTGTGCATGCATGTTTAAGCTGCTGAATTGAAAATAATAAAATGCTACTAGTTGAAAAAGGAAAATAGGAAAAAGTGTATTTAAACTGCTAATAAAATTATGGGAAAAATCTAGTAGCGTTATGGAGTATGTTGCTGCATGTGGTAAAGATTTGAGATCGATTGGAGTTTTCTAACTACATGAACTTATGAGTGCATTTTATTCATAAAGGTAGCGTGTCCATTAATTTGCATGTATATGTTTAACTTTAAGAGACAACTTCATTTCATTTGATAGGGACTGTGTACACATATAGAACATTTATTTCTAATAACTTCAAAGATAAGATGTGGTAACGGTTTGTACGATTTTCTTAGTGATGGGCTGTATGATTTCTTAGCAAAGTCGTTAAGTTTTCTTGTTATGGGGTGTGTTTAAACTAAGAATACCCGAACCCACCATTCTTCACAAGTTGTTTGATCATGCATTATATTTCATTGACACCTCATGTATACATTCGCAATTCATTGCACTCATGATTGCACTATGTCATGCATATAACCTGTATCATATGCATGTATTTGCATTCTCTTGCACTCACTTGCATTTTATCATGCATATAGACCCCGCGTGCAAGGAGCTACCAACACAGGAGAAACCAGTGATCAAGAAAACGTACGACAGGCTATATCCGGAGCAAGAAGACGGAGGGTCGCTGATTAAATCCGTCCCTGCTTCAAGGGGTTGCCTGGGGCAAAGCCTCACAACCCGGCAAACTAACCTAGTTTAGTTTGTTGGTTTTCTTAAGATCAAGCAAAGGTAGGCAGGACCATGACTTCTCCCAGCAAATACAAATCTTGTTTGATGATTACGCATATGCATTAGGAGTTGTTTGAAACCAACTGCATTAGACTTCCTGGCCGCCCTGGCCCTAGCACCTATACGTAGAGTTCGTAGGGCGAGTGCCTAGAATTGCTAGGTACGAGTAGATACGAGTGATTGTACTCGTCTCGTAAGTACGGCTTTACAAAGTGACAGAAATCTCACCTATGGAAGTAACTATACCTGCTTATGTTTAAATGGAGACCGGGCGGAGATTTATTGAGTTATTTATGGATTATGGTATTGTGCACTGGACTCCGCCCGAGTCGCATAAGGCCCGTTCGCTGTTCGCCTGCTGATCGGCATAACATTGCTAGAGTGCTTATCCGGGATAATGGACCGGTGAAAGCTTACTTGTGCCATCCGAAGAACAGAGACAGACTCCTACTGTGACACCTTGGGGAGCTTGTAGTCGAGGGAGGGCTGACCCGACGTGACCGTGGTATCGCTCCTAAGACAGCACAACCTGGGAACAACGGAAGGATTGAATCGAACTTGGGATGGGACAAGTGGAGATGGGAGAAGCATATGTGGAACGCTGGGAGTTAGTAAGCATATGCCATCCTGGTGCTTCTAGTTGTTCCCGGGAATTAACAAATCGATTCGAATCGCTGATGCTCACCAGGTGTGAGAATGCCAATATCGCACACGGGCAACGTAGTAATAATTGGAACATACTGTTTACAAAGTCACGCTTTTAATACAACATGCGTGGATGTGTATGATCTGTCCCACTATTCAGGGTGTCGCCCATCCACCTGTTGGAGGTCGATGGACTTGGGAGATGCTTTGAGGTCGAGGGAGGGCTGATCCGACGTACCGTGGTATCGCTCCTGAGACGGCTACTCCCAAGGGGTTGGATGGAAGCGCAGTGAATCTTGGGACAGGACATGTTTTCATGTTTTACTTTTCATGCAAGTATTTACCTTATGTCATAAATGAATCTTTATGAATAATGGATAGCAGCTGTCAAATCCTGCTATCTGATATCAATATGACCTTGTTTGAGAATCAACAGCTAAGGATCCACATGATTAGTAAGCATGCTTTGCGTCAGCCGTAAGCCCCGTCCATTAAGTCCTACTGAGTAATTAGTACTCAGGGTTTGCCCCCACTTTTGGATTACAGGTACCGACGATAGCTGGACAACTGTGTTGGAGGTGGTAGTACCGGTGGGCTCGGTGCTATTCGCCTTGTCATCTCTTCCTGAAGACTACTTAAGTATATTTTCCGCTGCGAGATGTTTTGAAAACGCTTCCGCTATATTTATATACTCTGAATTCGCTTCCGCTATATTTGAACATGTAATTGATTTCATACAATTGAGTTGTAAATTAATCCTATAACTCTCTATTTCAACTGCCTGTGATGATGTAATTGTTGTGGCTCCTTCGAGAGTCGGATGTGTTTGATGTCGGTTACTCGGAATTGGTGTTATCGAGAGCTCGAAGGACTCTCGACGGACTACCGGGTTTAGTCTGGCCTAAGTGCACTGCGAGCCAGAGGTGGCAGGTGTGCTTAGTCTAGATTAAGCAGGGCGGTTCCGCCACAGTTTAGGCATAGATTAGATATCATTTAGAGCTTAGAGATAGATTAGAACCTTATTTTATACCCTTAGTTTACCATAAACTCTTGTTAATTAGTTCTCAATTAGTTTGTTTCCTGGATTGACAAAACCCATGATACAAATCCTGGGGAAAAGCTACACACGATACTGTCGCTTGCAGTATAAGATTTGCCGTGCTTAAGTGCCGTCAACACACGTCTTCGATCCGGTGTACAAACAAACACAAAATGGTGAAGATCCAACCATACAAGAAAGCATCCAATGTATCCAAGGGTCACAACATGTTGGGACAAAGATTGGTGATGTCAAGGATCCTAGGGGAACAACATGCATCCAATTGGAGCCAGACATGTGGCCGCCCGACCACTTAGGGTGGTCGGCTGACCACCCCTCGGCGGCATTTTACACGTGCAACCGCCATTCCAATTGCCAACCGACATGAGGAGGCCTCCTAAACCGTCGGATGCACAAAGTTGGTAAATCGGGTGGCCGCCCGACCACCCCCTATGGTCGGCCGGCCACCGACCTTTGCACCCAACCGACCTCATCTGCCGACAAATACCCCCCTCATTTGTACATGCTATTAATAGGCCCCAAGAGCCCATTTGTAAAGGGTGGAGTTGAGTTGAGCGAGTTCTATCTTAGAGTGCTTCACTCTTTTCTTGGTATTTAGGATAGTCCTGGGAGTTAGAGTTGAGTCGAGCTTTGCCTCGGAGTCTCCGGAGTTATCTACGAGTCGTGGTAAAACTCCTGTATCTTTTGAATTCAGATTATCTTCAATATAATTTAGTTATATTTTACTTTATTTCTATCTCCTGCAAGTGTGGTGTACTTTTATTTTGCATAACTGCTAGGCTTAGATTGTGTTTCACTTAGTTATTCAAGTCTTGTTGTTCTTGCGGGTGCTATAACTCAACCCTAGACTTAGACGCTAGGCTCTAGCTAGATCCACTCATATGATCTAGGAAGTTCTATCGTTGTTTAAGCTTCGTGTTTATAGCTTGCCATCCTCTCCACGCAGCTTTGCTTGGTAGCCCCACTCGGTGAGAGCGTGTGGTGTGCCTGTGTAGTCCAAGCCCGTTGTTCGGGAGGCCCGTAGGTGTTAGCCAGACTCTCTTTCGGGACCTACTATCTACCCCCTGGTATCCTCGAGACTCTGGAATTTCGCTCGATGCAAGACCCTGGCTTGTTTATTTGAATAGCTTAGTTAGACACGGATAATCTTTGCAGCCGATTAGAATAGAGTTTGGTGACTTTATCTCACTCATTGTCCTCCCAGGCAACTAGTTGGTATAATTTATCCAAGTTTACAGTTCATTCGATTTGAGTTTATTCAATTACACTCTTGAGCCTACTGCTTCCCTGAGGAAATTTACGATACTCAGAATACTCTGAGTGAAAGGCTACAGCGGTCTCCGTGCGCTTGCGTAGTAAAACTTTTAAAGGCTAAGAGATGCCAACACCTAGCACAGCTCCTATGGCATAATCGCTTGCATCACACATGATCCCAAAAGGTAGATTCCAGCCAGGTGGTTGAATGATAGGTGCACTAATAAGTAACTCTTTATTTTTTCTGAAAGCGACCTCACATTCTTTAGTAAACTCGAAAGGAACGTCCTTTTGAAGCAAGTAAGTGGTTTAGCTATTTTAGAAATGTATTTGATAAATCTCCTATAAAATCCAGCATGACCAAGAAAGCTTCTTAGAGATTTAACATCAGTAGGTGGTGGCAATATTTCTACCTCTCTATTTTGGCTTTATCTACTTCAATTCTTTTCTCAGAAATGATGTGTCCCAACACAAGCCCTCTTCTAACCATGAACTCAATGTCATGATTAATCCAGTAATATTCCTCTGAAATTGGAGTTCTTGAGTGCAGCCCTCTTTTCCCTCCCCTCTGCAGTTTGGTTCTTGGATGAAACTCAAAGGCTTTTGGTGATTCGCTTTGCCCGCGAGTTAATCCTGTTCTTTTTGCTCTTTTGGACTTGCTAGGACGTGGAGATTATGACCTAGTTCATCTCAATCCCCTTGGATTGCCACGAGCAAATCGTTCTTGAGTTTTCCCCTTCTCTTGCCCAAAGCTTGCCTCTTCACGAGATCTGAAATTCCCGCTAATCCCTTGATCTTTTTTCCATGGATCTTTTGGGAATAACTTTGGAATAGTGCTCAGAGAGCCTGTGTCAATTTTCATGAAGATTGGACAAGGTTTAGTCAGGTTTTAGGTTTGGGAACTCAAGTTTCAGGGTTTTACCGGACTATCCGGTGCAACCACCGGACTATCCGGTCCTCTAACGGACAGTCCAACAGCGTGCACCGGACTATCCGGCTCTAGCCCTCTTCTTAGCCTCTACCGGACTATCCGGTGCAGGTCACTGGACTATCCGGTCTCTACCAAACTATCCGGTGAAGTGCACCGGACTGTCCGGCGTGAGTCTGCGCTGTCGGTTTTTGTTGGAGTTTTCGCTGTTTGGATTTTGCTTCATCCTTGCCCGAGTGATTCTCACCACTGGCCCATACTCTTCGCTCTCTGTTCATCAGTGAGATGCATTTAGGTGCGGACTGGCTACGTGGGATCCTCATCTGCAAGAGGCGTTGTTTCTCTTGACTTGCGATCTCGTGGTCGTTGAGCCTAATGCTTCCGCTCGCTTAGTGTGTACCCGTTCAGTGGGCGATACCAAGTGCTTGCTAGACACGTTTTCTTTCAGTGGACGGGGTTGTGAGTTTGAGTTTTTAGTGCTCCTATTCACCCCCTCTAGTCACACGTCTCGATCCTACACAATCAAAGTTTAAAGTTTGTCCCCTTGGATGCTTGTCCTTTGATTCTTTCCTGTTCAAATTTTTAATTATATCCCATGTTTCTATGTTTGCTGGTTATATTATGATTAAAGAAGGATCTTATGTTGCCTAATTAACTTTCTTTACTAAGTAGTTGATTATCTTCACTAATTCTATGTCCTTAATTTGCAATTATTGCAACATACATACATACATACATACATACATACATACATACATACATACATACATACATACATACATACATACATACATACATACATACATACCTACCATGGTAGGTTTTAAAAGCACTCAATCAAACAAAGTCTGTTTCTAATATAAAAGATATTCTTAAATTGCTAAAAATAAACCTATGTTATGATTTATATAAAAACAAATGGTCGGTTATTCAACAGAATTAATTTCAGAATAAAGATAAGCAACTCAATTCATGAATTGAATTGAATTTCCTCACCTTATTTCTTTAGCGTGGCTTAGGTGTACGCCTAGTTTTTGGATAAAATAGAGAGAAAATTTTGAAATCACGTAATAATATGGAGATTAAAATCTAAGAACAAGTGTCTCTCTTTTATTTTATAAATCGCTTAAAATTGAACCGAATTCAAAAACCTGCAAAAGCTTCGTAATTTTTTTTCAAAGTCAGACAGCTATGTAAGTGAGAGTAGCCATCTTTTTATTATTAAAACCGTAATTCAAAATCAAATTTTAACTAAACTAAACACTTCTTTAATTTAACCATGGTTCATCAAAATACTGAAGTTTTCAAACTAAAACTCTCTAAGAAAAGCTAACAAACTAAATTAGACTAAAAACTTTTCTAAAAATACCAGGGTTGCCTCTCATAAAGCGCTTGAGATAAATCCTTCAGCCGGACTTCTACTAGATGCCATCCAATGTCTTGCATAGACATTGCAGACGAGTCTTCATCTTCAAGCTTCATCCTCTCCGATTGCTCGACACACTTCGTATCTTGGACGAAATTTGAATGAGCTTGATTCTCCATTGATGTTGAACTTGATCATTCCTTCTCCCACATTGATGTTGGCTTGAGCTGTCCTGAGAACAGGTCTTCCAAGTATCAATGGTGATTTTGAGCTTCCTCCCATCTCCAGAATAATGAAGTCAACTGGTACAAGATTTTCTCCAATCTTGACTAGTACGTCTTCAGCTACTCCTTCTGGATATCTTACTGAGTGATCTGCTAGCTCTAAACACATGGATATAGGCTCGGGCTTTGGCAGCTTCAGCTTGTCAAACACTGACTTAGGCATGACACTCACACTTGCTCCTAGATCACATAAAGTCTTGTCAATGTTGAGTGCACCAATAAAGCATGGGATAGTGGGACATCCCGGATCTGCCTTCTTCTGCAAAGGAGCATCCATGATAGCTGCATTACACTCAGTTGTCAACTTTACACACTCAGATGGCATTTCTTTCTTGTTAGCTAGTATATCCTTGAAGTACTTGGCATAAGTGGGAACTTGAAGTGCATCCAATAATGACATATGGATATATAGCTGTTTGATCACTTCAAGGAACTTGTTGAAATGCTCATCTGTCTTGTTCACTCGAACCATGCTCTTTTCTGGTAGTACCCTTATGTCTTCCACTGTCACTTCAGGTTCGTCTTCACTCTGAGCATCTGCTTCCACTGTACTGGCAAGTCTTGTAGTCATTCTGGGTCTCTTGTCTCCCTTCCAGATCAGGTAGTGACTGCTTTAAGTGACTCTTTAGACTGTGGTTGTCCAAACAACTTTCCTTCATTCTTGTTCGGGAGATGCTCCGCAAGTTGAGAGAGTTGATTCTCCAAAATCTTCATCATCCCCATTAACTATTGATTTGAACTTCCCACAGTGGTGATCTTGCCGTCGATGTTCTCTAGCACCTTGTCCATAGCCTTGAACTTGGAGTGTGTATCCTTGTTGATCTTTGCTTGTGTTGACGGTCGTAATCTCACGATATCTACCGTCAATTACCAACCAAATGGACAAATGGAGCAATGCCCCAGTCTGTGGCTCCCTTTGCCCACAATCACAAGCCCAATAGGCATAAAGATGCAAGTGAATAAATATGGACTAACCCTTCCACTAATGAGTTCCAATAGTTTTGTATGAATATTTGGATACAGGTACCAAAATGCACATAAAACAGCTGAAAACATGCCAAGGATCAAAGATGGAGTTCACTAATCAAAGTGGCCAGGTCGGCCGACCCAAGCCTTGGTTGGCCGACCAAGGCCAGGCCGACCCTGACTCAGCCAGGTTGGCCGACCTGGGGCCTGGTCGCCTAACCCACCAGCAGGGTCGGCCGACCATGAGCCAGGCCGCCCGGCCACTCAATCCACCCATTTGCCACTTCATCGATCCACATCACAAAGAAACACAAGTGCACTCAAATCCAACCGCAAGACCAAGCATCCAATGTATCCAAAGGTCGAAAATGCACCAAGTCACGGATCCACAACGTCAACAATCCGAGGGAAGAGCAATGTGGCCAATGCAAGGCTGATACGTGGTCGCCCGACCTCCTACAAGGTCGGCTGACCTACCTTCGGAGGCATTTTACACGTGCAACAACCGTCCTAACCGCCAACCGCCATGGGGACGCAAGATCAAGCCGTTGGAATACAAAGGCGGTGGATCGGGTGGTCGCCCGAGCTCGGGCTAGGTCGGCCGACCTCCCCCCTAGGTCGGCCGACCACCGACCTCGGCCTCCTTCAAGTACCCCCCCCCCCTCACATATGGGACTATAAATAGGCCTGTAGAGCTCATTTGTAAAAGTGTGAAGAAGTTGAGAGCCATATCCTACCTTAAAGAGTGCCATTTTCCACATCTTAGTACTTAGGATAGTCTTGGGAGTTAGAGTGAGTCGAGCTTTGCCTCGGAGTTCTTGGAGATTCTTCTGAGTCTGGCCAGCCAACCAGGACCTTGGGTCGGCCGACCCCCTCGCCTGGTCGCCCGACCCCCCTTCTGCTCCATTTGCCTATAAAAAGCCCCCTTGAGCTCCCTTGCTCAATGCACCAACAGCATACACTGCAATCTCCCCTCTCCCTCTCTTAATCTCTTTGTTTAGTAGTAAATCTAGCGCTCTTTGTTTAGCCAAAATAATGTCCGAATAAAAATCTAGTTGAGCAAATTAATTAGCTGCTAGCCCCTCTCTTCTGGCAAGACCAAGAACGAGTTGTGGTGATGTCACGCCGCGCAACGACGACTAACGACTAACGATAATATTATTCTGTCGTCTCGTAGTTCTTGTGTTCATTTTTGTGCAGGATGAAGCGCGCTCTCAAGAGGGCTAGAAGTGCGATCAGCAAGGCGGGACAGCACATACGGTTTCCGACGTCCTCCAGTTCACAGAACTCACGGACAGTGTCCGACAGAGGCTCATCAAGTGCTGGACCGGGAGGAGAAGAAGCTTCATCCTCCATCACCGGGCCCTTATTGCTGCTGGATTCCCAAATCTAGATGCGCAATCAAGATGAAGCCGACCTGCTGAGGCGACTCCACACCAAGCCTATCAGCCTCACCAAGTGCTTCGATGAGGTACTCATGACAAGCACAGGTATGGATGATGAATTTGATGAAATTTTCAGTATGGTAGGCTGGGAAAATTTTGCAAATGTTAGTGAGGGAGGCATCGTCCTCCTCACCAAGGAGTTTTTAATGACCCTTCGAGTAGTATCACTACAGTCCGACACGACTGTTCATTTCAGATTCTTTAACTCTGAGCATGAGCTGACACTCCGTCAGTTTAGCAATGCTCTCGGGTTCTCACCTCGCTGCTCTATAGAAGCCGAACCCGTAAGCTTTAATGCAACAGAGTTCTGAAAAGAACTAGCCAGTTCGGACTATAAGGGGAAGAAGAGTATCACAAACATTAAGCACCCCACCATGCGGTTCATGGCCTGCTGGATTACCATCGTAGTCCTTCCCCGTGATGACACACGTTGTGTGACCATAGAGGACTTAAAAATCCTCTATGCCATGTGGCGTAAGCAGAAGTATGCAGTTGTCATCGCCATGCTCGATCACTGGATGAAACTAGTTTGGGATGAAAATTCCATAACAATCACGTCCTTCGTGACGAGGATTGCATCCGAACTAGGGGTCTTAGCAAATGCCCAGGTGGCATTCTTACCCCCAGATACACCCAACCTAGTCACAGAGAGCCATTTTATCCGGGGACACTTTCTGCGCAAGAACCCCAGCATAGATACCTATGTCATGATCTATAGAGGGTACAACTTTGAAGTGCCTCTACTAGCACCACAGTTCAAAATCTACCACGTGGACACACTCTCTATGCCAATAGAGGGCGTTCCAGTAGAAGAGCCTTTAGAGGAGCCCAAACAATGTAGCGGGAGTCATGACCAGGACACAGAGGAGGGCAGCACAAGAGCGCCTACAGAAGCAAGCACAGAACTCACAATCCACCGGGACGGGACCTACCTGGTTCCATACCGCGATTGGCACGTCCTGGCAAATCCAGGGAACAGACCCGACGTGGCAGCCCCACAGAGGATCTGCAAACACACCATGGGGACATGAGCCGAGCGCTGCATTCTCTCAGCAGCAAGGAGGAGGAACCTACTTTGGGTATGGGTCAGCACTGTTGGCGGTCGTTATTTCCTAATTTCGACTGCCAATTCCTCGGTTAATAAATGGGGAATAAGCAAAGTTCTATGCATTATTTACTTTGAACTAATATCTTCCACGAGTTTTGGTGGTTGAAGCTATTTTGTAGGGAGCCGCTCAAATTCCACAGAAATATACATCATATGGAGCAGTGGGAAATTGGACAAGGGGCCAGGGTCGCCCGGCCCCACATGCAGGCTGGCCGACCCCACCTCAGGTCGCCCGGCCCCACATGCGGGCCGGTCGACCTCTACCAAGTCGCCCGACCCCTTTGTCCTGCCTTAAGCCATGCCACGTCACCTGCATGCAAGAATACAACGGATTAGTGACGTCATCGATCCGACATCGTTCAATCCTCAACATCCAACACTAAGACGGTTAATCGGACAGCGGAGGAGGAAGCACATGGGCCGCCCGACCTAAGAGGGAGGTCGCCCGGCCAACTACCTTGGCCGCCCGACCTATGTAACACGTGCCCAGTTGGTTACCGACCTTGGAAGGAGTCCTGGACCGTCGATGAAGCGAAGGCGGTGGATCTAAGGGCTGGCCGACTAAGGGGGATGCCGCCCGGCCCCACATGCAGGACACCCGGATTGGAGGAGAGGCCGCCCGGCCCCACTTGTCATCCACATGCAAGTGCCTTCACTCCTAAGCAGCCATGCATGCGAGGGAATATTCCCTAGGATCAAGGGAGCATCCCCACCTCTCCAAGGCACCTCCTCCACTATAAATAGAGAGGCACCCCCTCACTCTCATTTGCACCACTGTACTCTCTCCACTCTCTCCTTTGGGGAGGTGCCCCCTTTTGGGTGGTGCTACCCCTTTAGTTCAATGTTTTGGTAGGAGTTAGAGTCAGGCTCTGCCTGTTTCGGAGCGGCCTTCAGGAGTCTGGTATGAGTCTCTTGTATCTTTCCTTTCGTGTAAGACTTTGAGTTTATTTAATATATTCCTTTATTTAAGTTCAAGCATTTACTTTCCTGCCTATGGTTATGATCGTAGTGTAGGGATGTCATTAGACTATAGTTAGTGTTGCTCTATGCACAGAAATATACATCATATGGAGCACGGGGTAAATTGGATAAGGGGCCAGGGTCGCCCGGCCCCATATGCAGGCCGGCCGACCCCACCTCAGGTCGCCCGGCCCCACATGCAGGCCGGCCGACCTCCACCAAGTTGCCCGACCCCTTTGTCCTGCCTTAAGCCATGCCACGTCACCTGCATGCAAGAATACAACGGATTAGTGACGTCATCGATCCGACATCGTTCAATCCTCAACGTCCAACACTAAGATGGTTAATCGGACAGCGGAGGAGGAAGCACATGGGTCGCCCGACCTAAGAGGGAGGTCACCCGGCCAACTACCTTGGCCGCCCGACCTATGTAACACGTGCCCAGTTGGTTACCGACCTTGGAAGGAGTCTTGGACCGTCGATGAAGTGAAGGCGGTGGATCTAAGGGCCAGCCGAATAAGGGGGACGCCGCCCGGCCCCACATGCAGGCCGCCCGGCTTGGAGGAGAGGCCGCCCGGCCCCACTTGTCATCCACGTGCAAGTGCCTTCACTCCTAAGCAGCCATGCATGCGAGGGAATATTCCCTAGGATCAAGGGAGCATCTCCACCTCTCCAAGGCACCTTCTCCACTATAAATAGAGAGGCACCCCCTCACTCTCACTTGCACCATTGTACTCTCTCCACTCTCTCCTTTGGGGAGGTACCCCCTTTTGGGTGGCGCTGCCCCTTTAGTTCAATGTTTTGGTAGGAGTTAGAGTCAGGCTCTGCCTGTTCCGAAGCGGTCTTCAGGAGTCTGGTATGAGTCTCTTGTATCTTTCCTTTCCTGTAAGACTTTGAGTTTATTTAATATATTCCTTTATTTAAGTTCAAGCATTTACTTTCCTGCCTATGGTTATGATCATAGTGTAGGGATGTCATTAGACTATAGTTAGTGTTACTCTATGAGGTTATGGTTAATCTAGTCTTTTTACTTGCGGGTTCCTTGTTCACGCTGTTAATTAAGTCGTAGCAGTTGTGATGCTTCCACTTGTTTCTAGCCAAGTGGAGGATGTGAATAACCAGAGTTTACTCTGGGAGTTCACCTTGGTTTGCAACCAGCCCCACACAGCTCTGGGTGCCTTGTGTGTACCGCACAGGCTTTAGGTAGCTCCTCTCGGTGAACAGCGTTAGGAGTCTCAGTATTCCACCCCGTCGTTCGGGCTGGCGCCAGGTTGTGATCCATCATGTATGTAGACGCATAGTCGGGCTCCCTAGAACCCGCCTTTCTCGGCTGGGTAATCAGCACTCTAATGCCTAGCAGTGGTTCTATAGCCGCGATGTCCGATGCAGTAAAGATGACTAGACCAAACCATAACCTCAGTCGTGTCACGACCTTAGTAAAGTGACAGTTGGAGGTAGCTTTGTCTTTTGGCTTGACCTTAGTAAAGGAAGATCTCATCAGGAACCAGATCCGTCTCGTTGTCCTCCTAGCTTCACGCTGAGCTGTGTATCCTTGTGGAGTGTGTCAGTGTGCCGTTATCCTTTCTTTTACCATTTAGAATGAAAGAGTAAAATAACAAGATGTTTGATAAGTTAATATCTCTATCTCAATGCTTTCCTGTGGATAAATACGATACCTTGGAATACTCCCGGGTGAAAGCTACAGCGGTCTCCGTACGCTTGCGGAGCAAAATCTGTTAGGCTAAGAACCGCCAACAAGCACCGTATGAGGCAGGACCATCTGCCTCTGCACGCTTTACAGGAGACCCCTTGAGCGCCATCTTTGAGTCCCTGACCATTCAGGACTAGCGCATAGCAGGGATGGCCCAGCAGCTTAATTAGGTCGATGAGCGCACTCAGGTCATCCAGCAGACCCAGGATGAACAATATAACCGCCTCCTAGAAATAGAAGCGACGGCTCAGCGCACCTTCGATGAGTCCCAGCGATTCTTCCAGTACTACGGGTACTACCCCGAGTAGCTTCATTGAAGCTTGGGGGGAACCCGAATCGACAACTAGGTACGTATAACAGTCCTCCGATTTCTGTACCACCCATGTATCATGCTTTGAGAGTTTGCTAGTTTGTTTAATTCAATTTGCTTAATTTAGTTTGTTTAATTCACAGCTGGGTACGTATAACAGTCCTCCGATTTCTGTACCACCCATATATCATGCTTTGAGAGTTTGCTAGTTTGTTTAATTCAATTTGCTTAATTTAGTTTGATTAATTCAGTATATAAAAAAAAGAAAACTCCCATGCGTTAATGATAAGTTCACATGCTAGCTTCATTTTGAAAATGATGAATAGTTGCTCTATCAAGTGAATGATTTAATTCTTGCATGTGACTTATGCTTAGCTTAGTTTTGAGTTTGTGAATAAAAGAAGTAAACCAAGGTTCTATCTTGTGGATGCCATTTGTGTTAACAAGCCTAAGTTGTTGTGAGATGAATGATATGACTTGAATTTTGGATAATTCTTTCATGTTCTTAGTAAGATGAATATCTCAGGTTTTTATTTTGAAAATAACAAAATATAGCTCCCCTTGATCAAAAATACCTACCAGAGCCTAAAATGCTTCGAATAGTTGAAACTGCTACAAAGAGCTGCTTAGTAATATTTTGAGCTTTGTCAAATTTTGAGTCTCTTTGAGTAGAAATATCACCTTCTGTTGATAGCTGGAGTACAAAAGCAAAAATGCAAGTGATCCATTCCAGACTTTGCATCCACCAAAATGTCTCCAAATACTTCTCATAATCCCTAGCCTTCAAATCTCAAGGAGTAAGGGTATGGAGCCCAAAAAGAAAAGCATGCAAAAGCACGGCAAAAAGAAAAATGCGTGCAAAAGCACGGCAAAATGAAATGCATGCAAGTTCAAGCATGGCAAAAATAAATAAAAGCTCCACACCCACTCCAAATCACAAAAGGCTACAAGGGATGAATACCAAGAGAAAGAGGCACAAAGTACTACCACTCATACTCCAGTGATCAATTAGAAGAAGTCATAGAGTACACTCTTTGGTCCAATCTTTGACTTACAAAATAAATATCCTAAGTGTGCCACATTCTCCCTACCTAAAACTCCACAAAGACCTTAGTGTAGGGAAGTGTTGGCCAAATCTTGACCCTTGATGAGGAAACACATTTGAGCCCCTGAGAGCACCTTGGGGCAGCTACATTTGTTTTGAAAATTTTGAAAACACCTGAGAAAGACATCCAAAAAGAGCAAGTTAGGAGAACTCCTGTACAATGGTATTTCCATCTCTCAATTGTCCAAGGCAAGGTAAGCAAAAAGATGCACCACAGGTAGTACACAAGGTGAGCTTCAATTATTTCACTTCTCGAAACAAAAGCATGAGTATTGAGTCACATATAAGAATTTCTCTTCATCTTCGATATTGCAGCAACTCCTGATCCACATCCAGTCTGTCACAACCCAGTTCTCAACCAACGGAACCAGGACAACATATATGCTCCAGGATCAAGTCTAGCATATATTATGACAAAAGTAATAACACAGCACATGTTCAAAGAGTTATTACAACGATAAATAGTATAGTACCACTTTATTACACCAAGACCACCGGTCTTGTCAACTCAAAGATAGCGGAAGCGGGAAACAACACTAGGGAGCCGCCACAGGGACGTCGACTGGTGGACGATGAGCCTAAAACTCGTCGAAGTCTTGAATGTACTCCTCCATGTCTCCGTTGACTGAGCAGCAGTTGGATATGACCCACAACAGGAGAAAGTACAAAGAAAGCAAGTGTGAGTACACCAACATGTACCCAACAAGCATAACACGAACTATGAGGCTCTAAGGTTGGCTGACTCGACTGCATTAGCTTTTAGTTGGTAAAATTTTATTTAAAGCTATTTACTAAGTAATGAGTTGAGAAACCGTTACCCAAAAATTATTGCATAAGAAAATTAATCAATATTCAGATACAAGATTTAACTCCCCAAACCAAAATCAAGTAACCACTAATCATTATGAGGTTCTGGGCCGCTCTTGACCGTGAGCACAGCTGACATGTCAGTTGTACACTCTCGAGAGGTTGCGCACTTTCACCACCAAGCCGTGAGTCTACGCTAGGAGCTCACCACATTCCCTTAGATGAGGTGACTAGCAAACCCACTACGAGCCTTTCCAAAGATCACGATGGTAAGAAGTAACCGCTAAGGTTTCAGGGTCGCATCGGTGGGGCCCGCCTCCAAAGGGAGAAGCACACAGCACACTCAACCATGAGGTAGCGCAGGGACCACAAACACTAACCTCCCCTCTTGCCCCGCAGGTAAGTTACTCCCGACCAAAACAACCTAATTACTGAGCCGCGTCCGTCCCATTCCAGAACTTGGGGTTGCGCTGTTATCCCAGGTGGCCGCTCTATGAACAGGTCCTTACGGAGAGTGGCTGGCAAAGCACAAAGCACATGCACAAGCCCCCTAGCCCAAGTTGCTAAAAAGCAAGTTTTAACAGAGGCAAGACCACTCAAGCACACAGCACAGAGGGTCAGGCTCACAAATATGTTGCATAGACATAACTAATCAATATTTAAAACAGTAAGGACGTGTGTTCGCGCAGCACCTAGCACAAACTACCCAAATGCAACCCGACAGGTACAAATATTGGATAAAAGTAGCTAGGACAACCTTAGGGCAAACAAAATATCACATGCAAATGCAATTAATAAAGATGATAGGTGGTGTTCATGTTACACTTGCCTTCCTCGTAGGGGTCTTGCTGCTGCTGCTCAAAAGCTTCAGGGACCTGGTCACCAACTTCCTCGGACGGATCAACGTCTACTTAACGTCCACGGCAAACCCAGCAACACAAGCACACATACATGCAAACCAAACATACATCTATAAGAAAACAGTACACCATTACATGAAAACAGTACTGGAACAATAGCGTAAAATTAATCTACACACTGCTACGGTCGCGGGAGCGCAAGAATCGCTCAAAACGGAGTTAAGACGTGAAAGTTATGCATAAATTAAGGTTCCAGGGGCATAACTGTGATAAAACAGTCAACCCAGGGGCTACTTTCTCAAAACCGAGGGCTTAACTGCGAAAACCTAAAGTCTCCGAGGGTTTTCTAGCAAAAACGCAGAGCTCTGGACGGCGGGTTCGAAAACCCGAAAACTCAGGGGCTAAAAAGGATAAAACAGGACCTAAATCTAATTATTCTACAACTGCGCTGGACCGCGGGTTGATTCCCGAGAAATCCAGGGGCTCTTTAGCAAAAGGCACGGCGCTGACCCGGTTTTGACAGAGTTTGACCGGTCACTGGCGCATGTGGGCGGTTGGATCTGAATCCGACGGCTGAGGGTGAGAGCGGCCGTAGGCAGTGGTGACCATGCCCATGGCGCTCGTGTCGCGCGACGCGGCGCGGCGTGCGGCGGCGGTACGGCTCGGGGACGGCGCTAGGCACGGCTAGGGTTAACCCAGAAGGTCTAGGGTGCGGCGGAGAGCTCACCTAGGGGTCGGAGACGGCGGGAGCGGGTCGGTGGTGGCCGGACGGGGTGCGGCGGCGACGGTCGGGGCACGGCGTGCACGGGCGGCGTCGAGTGGACGTTCGGTCTTCGCGGAATGGCGGGACGACGCGGCTCCGGGCTCCGAAAGTGGTCGGCACAGCTCCGGTGAGTTCCTGCGAAGGGAGAGGAGGTAGAATTAGGGCCGGGGTTGGTGCGGCGACGTCGAAATTGGGCGAGGGAGAGTTCACCGATGCGGGCTCCAATGGCGGACTGTGAGCTCGTGTGGGCACGGGAGCGCAATTGCTTCGGAGTGTGAAGAAAAGGGTGCGCGAGGGGTCTCGGGGCGGGATTTTATGGAGGTTTGGAGGCCGAGCGCATGGGGGGCACGAGCGGGCGCTCCGGTGTGGTCTCGGCGTCATGTGCGCCGGGATGGAAAGAAGGGAGGGAGCAAGGAAACCGAGCGAAAATTGTGGGATTTAGAGCGGGGCGCGTTTAAGGAAGGGAGCGTGGGCTCGGATTCGGGGGGAGGAAGCTTCGTCGGGGTCTCTCGGCCGAGCGGGAGCGAGCGGGATGAGGAGGAGGCAGGCGCGCCATCAACGGCGAAAGGAAAGAGGAGGAGCTGACGGGCGGGGCCCACTGGTCAGCGAGAGAGGGCGTGGGAGTGGGGCGCGGGGTCGGACTGGGCCGGCTCGGCGCTGGGGTTGGGCTCGGCCCAGGTGGGAGGAGGGGCGCGCGCGAGGGGTGGGCTGGCTGCTGGGCCATTCGGCCCGGCTGGCCGGCCTGCTCCTTCTTTTCTTTTTTTTTTTTTTTAATTCAAAACATTTTCAAAGATTTATTTGAAGGGGTAAATTAGCTCTAAAAATTCCCAATAAATTGGGAATAAATCCTTAACACATTCAAGCAATAAAATATGCACCAGCATGTATGCACAACCATGTTTGCTCTATAGTTGATTTTATTTAACTAAGGCAAAATAAATCATTATAATGCAAACTAAACATAGAAAATCCTAGGAAAATAAATAAAGCCTGTGTAATTTATATTAAATTTCCTGAAAATAAAATTAGGGTGTTACAAACCTACCCCCCTTAACAAGAATCTCGTCCCGAGATTCACATAGGTTGGCTAGCAAAGAGATTAGGGTAAGCTGCTCTCATCTCTTCTTCTCTTTCCCAAGTAGCCTCTGCTTCTGTGTGATGCTTCCACTGCACTCTGCACATTTTGATCCTCTTGTTCCTGGTAACTCTTTCTGTTGTATCAAGAATCTTCACTGGATGCTCTGTGTATGTTAGGTCTTCCTGTACATCTAGGCCCTCCAGGGGTGCCTCTTCTTCCGGTACCCTCAAACACTTCTTCAGCTGAGAGACATGGAATACATCATGTACTCCCGTAAGACTGGGTGGCAATACCAACTTATAAGCTACCACTCCTTTCTTCTCAAGCACCTTGAATGGTCCAATATACCTGGGAGCTAACTTTCCCTTGATGGTGAATCTGCGAATGCCCCTCATCGGTGACACTTTCAGGTACACAAAGTCATTGACTTCAAATGTCAAGTCTCTACGCCTCTTGTCTGCATAGCTTTTCTGCCTAGACTGGGCAACTCTCAGATTCTCCCGTACAATCTTCACTTGCTCTTCGGCATCTTTGATTATATCAGGTCCAAAGACTTGTTTCTCTCCAGTCTGATTCCAGAACAATGGGGTCCTGCACTTTCTGCCATACAAAGCCTCAAACGGGGACTGCTTCAAGCTGGCTTGGTAGCTATTGTTGTAAGAGAACTCTGCATAGGGTAGCATCTTATCCCAACCAGAGCCATACTGGATAGCACAAGCTCTTAACATATCTTCTAGTACCTGATTGGTCCTCTCTGTCTGACCATCAGTCTGTGGGTGATAAGCTGTACTGAACCGAAGTTTGGTGTCCAACGAATCATGTAACTGCTCCCAGAAACGAGATGTGAACTGCGAACCTCTGTCAGATATTATCCTCTTGGGCACACCATGCAAACAGACTATCTTTGAGATGTACAGTTCTGCCAATTTCGCACCAGGGTATGTGGTCCTCACCGGGATGAAGTGAGCCACCTTAGTCAGATAGTCTACTACTACCCAGATAGAGTCATGTCCTCTCTGAGTCTTCGGCAAGCCTACAATGAAATCCATGCTTATCTGTTCCCATTTCCATTCTGGAATCTTTAACGGCTGCAACAGTCCTGCAGGTCTCTGATGCTCTGCCTTGACTCGCTGACAGGTATCACAAACTGCAACATATTCAGCCACTGATCGCTTCATACCGTACCACCAGAATCTCTCCTTCAGATCATAGTACATCTTGGTACTCCCCGGGTGGATGGAATAAGCAGTGTCATGGGCCTCACTAAGTATTAACTTCCTTATGCTGTCCACTGCTGGCACACAGATTCTGTTCTTGTACCATAAGGTTCCTTGCTCATCTTCATGGAAATGGGGTGCTTTGCCAATCTTAAGTAGTGCACGAATCTCCTGGATCTTGGCATCAGTCGCCTGGTGTTTTCTGATCTCTTGTTCTAATGTCGGTTCAGCTTCAAAGGTTGACATGGTAGTGTGATGCAAGAATCCCAAGCTTAGACTCTCAAATTCCTTGCATAACTCAGGTGGCATTTGAAAAGCAACGGCCATATTCACGTAACTCTTTCTGCTCAGAGCATCTGCAACCACATTAGCCTTCCCGGGATGGTAGTGAATCTCCATGTCATAATCCTTGATCAGTTCCAACCACCTTCTCTGTCTCATATTCAGCTCATTCTGGGTGAAGATGTATTTTAGGCTTTTGTGATCGGTGTAGAACTCACATTTAGTCCCAAACAGATAGTGCCTCCAAATCTTCAAAGCATGAACCACAGCTGCCAATTCCAAGTCATGAGTAGGGTAGTTCACCTCATGTTTCCTTAACTGCCGAGAAGCATAGGCGATAACTTTTCCCTCCTGCATCAGAACACAGCCCAAACCTTCTTTCGATGCATCGCAGTACACTGTGAACTTCTTTGCAGGATCAGGCAAAACTAGGATTGGTGCCGTTGTGAGACGCTTCTTCAATTCATCAAACGCCTTCTGTCTTGCCTCGTTCCACTTGAATGTTGCATCCTTCTCAAGTAGTGAGGTCATGGGTTTTGCGACTTTAGAGAAGTTCTCTATGTATCTCCGATAATATCCCGCTAAACCCAAGAACCCACGGATTTCTCTTGGAGTTCGAGGAATTTCCCAATTGACCACCGCACTAACTTTACGGGGATCCACTGCAATTCCTCCCTTGGAAACTATGTGGCCCAGAAAAGGTACTTCGTCAATCCAGAACTCACATTTGCTCAGCTTGGCATACAACCGATGTTCCCTCAATCTTTGCAACACCAACCTCAAGTGTCCTTCATGTTCTGCCTCTGTCTTGGAATAGACCAGGATGTCGTCGATGAAGATAATCACGAATTTGTCCAAGTAATCCATAAACACAGAGTTCATCAACTGCATAAAGTAGGCTGGAGCGTTAGTCAGGCCAAAGGACATCACTGTGTACTCAAACAACCCATACTTGGTAGTGAAGGCTGTCTTGGGAATATCTGAGGGTCGGATCTTCAACTGATGGTAACCGGACCTCAGATCAATCTTGGAGAACACACAAGCACCTTGAAGTTGATCGAATAAATCATCAATCCGGGGAAGAGGGTACTTATTCTTGACAGTCACCTTATTCAAGGCCCGGTAATCCACACACATCCTTTTATCCTTGGTATCCTTCTTCTCTACAAGCAAGACGGGGGAAGCCCAAGGAGAGGTGCTAGGTTGTATAAAACCCTTTTCTAGTAGCTCATCTATATTCTTTTTAACTTCATCATGTTCTACAGGTGGCATTCTATACTGCCTTGAGGCAATTGGTGCCGTACCAGGTAAAAGTTCTATCAGAAACTCAACATGCCGGTCAGGAGGCATACCTGGTAATTCATTAGGGAAAACATCTGGATAGCTCTGCACCACCCTTAAACCATCAGTAGGTTTGGCTTCAAGTTGATGCAGGTAACCAGAAGGACTTGATGCACTAACCCTTACTTCTTGGCCACTCGGGGTTGCTAGATGAACTGTCCGTTGGGCGCAATCAATCTTAACACCCCACTTAACCAAGGTTTCCATACCCAGAATGACATCAATTCCCACTGATTCTATCACCATTAGATTGGCACTGAACTCTACCCCCCTTATTTTAATACTAACTCTGGGGCAGACTATGTTGGTTCTTAACTCCCCTCCTGGTGAGGTGACCGACATAGATCTTTTTAGTGTGCTGGTGTGCAGATTATGTTGATCAACATATGATTTGGTGATAAATGAATGCGTAGCACCAGTATCAAATAACACTGTAGCAGGCTTGGAGTTGACTAAGAACGTACCGATGACAACGTTTGGAGCTTCAGCGGCAGCCTCGGCCGTCACATGGTTCACCTTGCCCTGCCACGGGGCCTTGTTCTGCTGAGCAGGGCGCCCCTGTTGCTGCTGAGGAGCGAGCTTCTGACCCTGCTGGTTGGAGAGTGGCTTCTGGGGGCAGACATTGGCGTAGTGCCCTGGATCTCCACACTTGTAGCAGTTGCGCCCAGGGGGTGGAGTGGCATTCTGATTACCCGCGGAAGGAGTGGGGACTCCCTGACGCGGAGCTTGAGGCGCCGGACGGGACTGCTGATTTGGATACCGCTGTCCTTGAGCTCCCTGTTGAGGGCGTTGCTGGTATCCTTGCTGGGGAGGCTGATAGCGAGGGCGAGTGTTGCTATTGGAAGCCCCCGGAGTCATCTTCCTCTTCCTCTCCTCCATCTCCTTCCTCTTGCGCTCGGTGATGAGAGCTCGGTCCACCAGATGGTTGAAGTTGTTGAAGTTGAGGTTCATCAGGGAGTACTGGAGGTAGTCATTGAGTCCTTCCATGAACAGCTCCTGTTTATCCCCATCTTCTGCTACTTCAGCAGTGGCATAGCGGGCAAGCTGAAGGAATTTGTCACGATATTCAGTGACGGACATGTTCCCCTGCTTGAGTGAGAGGAACTCCTTCTTCTTTAACTTCATCAGGCCGGCAGGTACGTGATGGCTTCTGAACCTTTCACGGAACTGTTCCCAAGTGAAGGCCTCTCTATCTTGCTGCCTGTATGACTCCCACCAGTCTAATGCAGCACCCCTCAACTGCCCTGAGGCATACAGCACTTTCTCCCTGTCATTGCATTGAGCGATCTCCAGCTGTCGCTCAATGGCCCTGACCCAGTCATCCGCTTGCAGTGGATCGGAGGCATGGGAGAAGGTTGGTGGATGACCCTTCATGAAATCCCCACGCTTATCACGTGGCTGAGGGGGTGGAGGAGCAGGGTTGGCTTGAGCTTGCTGCAATGCTTGAACTGCAGTGTTCATTGTGGCTAGCATCTGCATCTGGAGCTGGAAGAACTGATCTCCAGTCAATTGCGGTGGGTTGGGCAGAGGCTGGCCACCGTTCTGGTTGGCACCGTTGGTGTTGTTGTTCCTGGTGGTAACCATCTGTTTGAAGTAGAGAGATTATAAGCGAGAGATAGACAAGAGATGCATGGAAGAAAAGGGTACAGATAAAGTAGAGAGAGCAATAGAGTAGATGTCCTTAACCCAACGAACTAACTTTATTTTATTAATCATAGCATTAACTAGTTCATGCTGTAGACAAATCCCCACAGCTGGACAGCACACAACCAAAGATCCAACTCAAACATGGTTCAAAATAACAAACAACCAGCCAACACTTTAACTTAAGTTCCACACGACCAACTCAACACGACAACTTAAACAAACGTGCTAACGCGATACATGAGGACGACTAGTCATCCCGAGGGAGTATCCTGGTGGCACCACCTAACTCTCCCGTGCCAGGCCTCCGGCGAGGTGGAGTCTGAGCTGGATCCACCACTGGCACCTGGGGTGGTGGACCTGCCACGCGGTCCAGCTGTGCCTGAAGGTGGAACACCTCACCGTTCCGGTGGTGGAGCTCCTCGGACACCCTGACGTAAGCAGTGACCAGGGCTGACACATACCGGACCAGCTTTAACAGCTGCCGGTTGTCCTCACCCCAGATGGGCGCGATCTCGTGCTCGGTATCCCCGGACTGCCGGCGGGGGAAGTAGCGGTACTGAGACTGGCAGAGCGGAGTGTGGTGGTGCTGGCAGAGGACCCCAAGAGCCTGCTGAGCGGCATCCTCTATGGCCATCTCCATGGTCTCGTGCTCCGCGATGCTGTAATGCCGGCGCAGCACGGTGTGTCCCCCATGGTTGGGGTTGGGCTCCAGGATCTGCACACCGGCGGGCCAGAGGGTGGTGTGGTCCGGGCGCGCTCGCTGCCGAACCTGGTAGACGACCTCATGGGTAGTGTAACCCAGGTCGTAGAGGCAGTCGCGGAGTAGCCCCGGGAACTCCAGGTCAGCTCCGTGGTGTGGGTGCGTCAGGTCGACCCAGGCGTCAACCTCCCGCTGGCCACCCTCGTCGGAAGGGACAGCCACACGGTACGGCCACTCGGGTGCGGCAGGCGGTGGCGGTGGGGGTGCCGGTGAAGCTGTAGGTGCCGCTGGAGAAGGCGGTGGTGTCGGCGCACGCGGGGAGGGAGGTGTCGGTGTCGGCAGGCGTGGCGATGGAGCCTCTCCCCGTACATCACCATCGCCGTCTGAGTCGAGGTAATAAACTACCTCCACTGGATCCTCCTCCTCCTCCTCCTCCTCCTCGGGGTCAGTATCTGCCGGATGCAGACCATTCCCTTCTAAAGGGTGTGGCGCCTGGTCCATGGGGGCGTACTCGAAGGGTGGTGGTGGCAACGGCTCGGGCAGCTCTGGTGACGGAGGCTCGATCTGCTGCGGTGGATGAGGTTCTGGGGTACGCCGTGGGGTCGGTGGTACAACACGGCGAAGGCGGCCCCCGGTACTCTTGCGGGTGGTCTGCTTGCTGCGTGCCATGACCTATAAGGAGGATGGAGTAGGATGGAGATCAGTTCTATATGATTGAATGAATAAAGCAAAAAGTAATAATTTAACATAGGGTGAACATATAGTTTGATAGCAAAATAAAATTTTCGTAAATCAGCAAGAGGGCAAAGGGGAAAGAGGTCCTTATTTACGTCTGTTTCTAACTAGGCTTCCGTCCTACAGTCAACACGGCTCTGATACCACTTTGTCACAACCCAGTTCTCAACCAACGGAACCAGGACAACATATATGCTCCAGGATCAAGTCTAGCATATATTATGACAAAAGTAATAACACAGCACATGTTCAAAGAGTTATTACAACGATAAATAGTATAGTACCACTTTATTACACCAAGACCACCGGTCTTGTCAACTCAAAGATAGCGGAAGCGGGAAACAACACTAGGGAGCCGCCACAGGGACGTCGACTGGTGGACGATGAGCCTAAAACTCGTCGAAGTCTTGAATGTACTCCTCCATGTCTCCGTTGACTGAGCAGCAGTTGGATATGACCCACAACAGGAGAAAGTACAAAGAAAGCAAGTGTGAGTACACCAACATGTACCCAACAAGCATAACACGAACTATGAGGCTCTAAGGTTGGCTGACTCGACTGCATTAGCTTTTAGTTGGTAAAATTTTATTTAAAGCTATTTACTAAGTAATGAGTTGAGAAACCGTTACCCAAAAATTATTGCATAAGAAAATTAATCAATATTCAGATACAAGATTTAACTCCCCAAACCAAAATCAGGTAACCACTAATCATTATGAGGTTCTGGGCCGCTCTTGACCGTGAGCACGGCTGACATGTCAGTTGTACACTCTCGAGAGGTTGCGCACTTTCACCACCAAGCCGTGAGTCTACGCTAGGAGCTCACCACATTCCCTTAGATGAGGTGACTAGCAAACCCACTACGAGCCTTTCCAAAGATCACGATGGTAAGAAGTAACCGCTAAGGTTTCAGGGTCGCATCGGTGGGGCCCGCCTCCAAAGGGAGAAGCACACAGCACACTCAACCATGAGGTAGCGCAGGGACCACAAACACTAACCTCCCCTCTTGCCCCGCAGGTAAGTTACTCCCGACCAAAACAACCTAATTACTGAGCCGCGTCCGTCCCATTCCAGAACTTGGGGTTGCGCTGTTATCCCAGGTGGCCGCTCTATGAACAGGTCCTTACGGAGAGTGGCTGGCAAAGCACAAAGCACATGCACAAGCCCCCTAGCCCAAGTTGCTAAAAAGCAAGTTTTAACAGAGGCAAGACCACTCAAGCACACAGCACAGAGGGTCAGGCTCACAAATATGTTGCATAGACATAACTAATCAATATTTAAAACAGTAAGGACGTGTGTTCGCGCAGCACCTAGCACAAACTACCCAAATGCAACCCGACAGGTACAAATATTGGATAAAAGTAGCTAGGACAACCTTAGGGCAAACAAAATATCACATGCAAATGCAATTAATAAAGATGATAGGTGGTGTTCATGTTACACTTGCCTTCCTCGTAGGGGTCTTGCTGCTGCTGCTCAAAAGCTTCAGGGACCTGGTCACCAACTTCCTCGGACGGATCAACGTCTACTTAACGTCCACGGCAAACCCAGCAACACAAGCACACATACATGCAAACCAAACATACATCTATAAGAAAACAGTACACCATTACATGAAAACAGTACTGGAACAATAGCGTAAAATTAATCTACACACTGCTACGGTCGCGGGAGCGCAAGAATCGCTCAAAACGGAGTTAAGACGTGAAAGTTATGCATAAATTAAGGTTCCAGGGGCATAACTGTGATAAAACAGTCAACCCAGGGGCTACTTTCTCAAAACCGAGGGCTTAACTGCGAAAACCTAAAGTCTCCGAGGGTTTTCTAGCAAAAACGCAGAGCTCTGGACGGCGGGTTCGAAAACCCGAAAACTCAGGGGCTAAAAAGCATAAAACAGGACCTAAATCTAATTATTCTACAACTGCGCTGGACCGCGGGTTGATTCCCGAGAAATCCAGGGGCTCTTTAGCAAAAGGCACGGCGCTGACCCGGTTTTGACAGAGTTTGACCGGTCACTGGCGCATGTGGGCGGTTGGATCTGAATCCGACGGCTGAGGGTGAGAGCGGCCGTAGGCAGTGGTGACCATGCCCATGGCGCTCGTGTCGCGCGACGCGGCGCGGCGTGCGGCGGCGGTACGGCTCGGGGACGGCGCTAGGCACGGCTAGGGTTAACCCAGAAGGTCTAGGGTGCGGCGGAGAGCTCACCTAGGGGTCGGAGACGGCGGGAGCGGGTCGGTGGTGGCCGGACGGGGTGCGGCGGCGACGGTCGGGGCACGGCGTGCACGGGCGGCGTCGAGTGGACGTTCGGTCTTCGCGGAATGGCGGGACGACGCGGCTCCGGGCTCCGAAAGTGGTCGGCACAGCTCCGGTGAGTTCCTGCGAAGGGAGAGGAGGTAGAATTAGGGCCGGGGTTGGTGCGGCGACGTCGAAATTGGGCGAGGGAGAGTTCACCGATGCGGGCTCCAATGGCGGACTGTGAGCTCGTGTGGGCACGGGAGCGCAATTGCTTCGGAGTGTGAAGAAAAGGGTGCGCGAGGGGTCTCGGGGCGGGATTTTATGGAGGTTTGGAGGCCGAGCGCATGGGGGGCACGAGCGGGCGCTCCGGTGTGGTCTCGGCGTCATGTGCGCCCGGATGGAAAGAAGGGAGGGAGCAAGGAAACCGAGCGAAAATTGTGGGATTTAGAGCGGGGCGCGTTTAAGGAAGGGAGCGTGGGCTCGGATTCGGGGGGAGGAAGCTTCGTCGGGGTCTCTCGGCCGAGCGGGAGCGAGCGGGATGAGGAGGAGGCAGGCGCGCCATCAACGGCGAAAGGAAAGAGGTGGAGCTGACGGGCGGGGCCCACTGGTCAGCGAGAGAGGGCGTGGGAGTGGGGCGCGGGGTCGGACTGGGCCGGCTCGGCGCTGGGGTTGGGCTCGGCCCAGGTGGGAGGAGGGGCGCGCGCGAGGGGTGGGCTGGCTGCTGGGCCATTCGGCCCGGCTGGCCGGCCTGCTCCTTCTTTTCTTTTTTTTTTTTTTTTAAATTCAAAACATTTTCAAAGATTTATTTGAAGGGGTAAATTAGCTCTAAAAATTCCCAATAAATTGGGATAAATCCTTAACACATTCAAGCAATAAAATATACACCAGCATGTATGCACAACCATGTTTGCTCTATAGTTGATTTTATTTAACTAAGGCAAAATAAATCATTATAATGCAAACTAAACATAGAAAATCCTAGGAAAATAAATAAAGCCTGTGTAATTTATATTAAATTTCCTGAAAATAAAATTAGGGTGTTACACAGTCTTAGCTTTACTCGAGGATGAGCAAAAGTTTAAGCTTGTGGGTGTTCACGGTTGTAATCTCACGATATCTACCGTCAATTACCAACCAAATGGAGCAATGCAAGTAAATAAATATGGACTAACCCTTCTACTGAATTTCACTAGTTTTGTATGAATATTTGGATGTAGGTACCAAAATACACATAAAACAGCTGAAAATATGCCAAGGATCAAAGATGGAGTTCACTGGTCAAAGTGGCCAGGTCGGCCGACCCTGACTCAGCCAGGTCGGCCAACCTGGGGCCTGATCGCCCAACCCACCAGCAGGGTCAGCCGACCATGAGCCAGGCCGCCCGGCCACTCAATCCACCCATTTGCCACTTCATCGATCCACATCACAAAGAAACACAAGTGCACTCAAATCCAATCGCAAGACCAAGCATCCAATGTATCCAAAGGCCGAAAATGCACCAAGTCACGGATCCACAACGTCAACAATCTGAGAGAATAGCAATGTGGCCAATGCAAGGCTGACACGTGGTCGCCCGACCTCCTACAAGGTCGGCCGACCTACCTTCAGAGGCATTTTACATGTGCAACAACCATCCTAACCCGCCATGGGGACGCAAGATCAAGCCGTTGGAATGCAAAGGCGGTGGATCGGGTGGTCACCCGACCTCGGGCTACGTCGGCCGACCTCCCCCATAGGTCAGCCGACCACCGACCTCGGCCTCCTACAAGTACCCCCCTCACATATGGGACTATAAATAGGCCTGTAGAGCTCATTTGTAAAAGTGTGGAGAAGTTGAGAGCCATATCCTACCTTAGAGAGTGTCATTTTCCACATCTTAGTACTTAGGATAGTCCTGGGAGTTAGAGTGAGTCGAGCTTTGCCTCGGAGTTCTTGGAGATTCTTCTAAGTCTGCGGCAAAAGCTCTTGTATCTTTTGTACTCGTATCTTCAATATAATTCAGTTATATTTTACTTTACTTCTATCTCTTGCAAGTGTGGTGTACCCTTTATTTTGCATACTTGCTAGGGTTAGACTTGTGGTTATCTTAGTTGGTCAAGTCCCGTTATTCTTGCCGGTGCTATAATCTAACCTGTACGCTAGGCTCTGGTTAGGTCCTCTCCTCTGATCAAGGACGATCTATTGTTACTCAAGCTCTGCTTGAGTACGTTTATAGCGTGCTAGCCTATCCACGCAGATTTGCTTGATAGCCCCACTCGGTCACAGCGTGTGGTGTGCCTATGTAGCCCAGACCCGTTCGTTCGGTAGGCCCATAGGCGTTAGCCGGGTCTCCTTCGGTGGTCTACTATCTACCCCCTGACCCCTTGAGGCACCAGAATTTCGCTCGACGAGAGACCCTGACTTGCTACTTGAGTTTCTTAGTTAACCACGACATAGTCTTTGCAGTCGAATAGAATAGAGTTTGGAAATTTTATCTCACTCGTTGTCCTCCCAGGCAACTATACCTTTCTACGTGTATCTTAGGTAGTTTAATTTACTTCTTTCCACCATACACCTATCCGTTTACTAGACTTACCCCTGTCTAGTGACTAACTGGTATATTTATTTAAGTACGGATCATTCGATTTGAGTTTATCCAATTATACTCTCTCGCCTGCCATTTCCCTGTGGATAAAAATATGATACTCGGAATACTCTGGGTGAAAAGCTACAGCGGTCTCCGTGCGCTTGCGGAGTAAAATCTTTTAAGGCTAAGAGACGCCAACAGCTTGCTCTTCCATAAAATCTTTAAGTTGAATCCATAGAGGAATGGCATTTTGAATAGCTGATCCGATAGTGAACTGTTGTCGATTCTATCTATAGTTGGACGGAGGAATCCAACCTTCCTTTCCTGCATAGTCTAAAGCCTCAGCTTCCTCTGGGCAACTTTCCTTTGAATGGCCATATTCTCCACACTCTTCACAAGTCATCATGGCTTCTGTAGACTTCACTTCCTCTGCTCTGCCACTTTCCATCTTCTCGATCCTTCTCATGAGTGAGTCGATCTTTCCACCTAGGATCTCCATCTTCTCCACTTCTAGCACACTCTTCACCACTCTAGTTGATGGAACTGTTGCTGAAGTAGGCGCCACCCTATCTGTTCCCCATGTTCCATTCTCGACAATCTTCTTGAACAAAGCTTCAGTCTCTGTAGGAGTGAGACTGAGAATTGATCCTCCGGACGATGCGTCAATCTGAGCTCTACACACTACGTTGAGTCCACCATAAAATTTCTGAACTAAATCTCATTTCTGAAAGTTGTGGTGAGGGTAAACTGACACATAGTCGTTGAATCTCTCGTAGTCTTCATCGAATGTCTCCGTGGGGTATTGCACAAATGTTGAGATCTTGTTGCGCAGAGCTTGAGTCTTTCCGGTGAAAAGTACTTGGCGATGAATGCTTATATTAACTGTTGCCAGTTGTTGACTGTATCTTCTGGAAGTGTGGACAGCCACTGATGAGCTTTCCCAATTAGTGAGAATGGGAACAACCTTGCTCTGATCTGATCGTTAGTGACTCCATCGATGTTGAAAGTGTTGCAAATCTGCAGAAACGTCTTCAAGTGTTGATTCGGGTCTTCCTTTTCGCTGAATGGTTGATTCTGCACCATGCTGATCACTGAGCTTCTGATCTCGAATGTTCTCTGAGGTGGAGTGAGGTCTCTAATCTTCAAATCAGCTGAGGTTGGCACACATAGCTCCACGAGCCTCCTTTCTTGGTCGTTGTCGTCACCCATTTTCGGCAGAGTTTCATCTTGCTTCCGTGAAAATTTGGCAGAGCTTCGAGACTTTCTTAGTAACTTCTCTATATCATCCACATAATTAATTGGTTTATTGGATAGTGGTCCATCTATTCCTGCTAATGTTAGTGGCAGAGGATGTATACAAAGAAAAACTATATTCTAGAAAACTTGCACTAAACTAGAAAGCAATATTTTAACTATATATAAAAACTATTATACAAAAGATAATAAAAAAATAAATAAAGAAAAATACATTTAAAACAAAAAGGAAAATAAAAATTCATATATATGGCGCAAGGAATAAATAAGATAAAATAAAAACTAAAATGAAAAAATAAAAATAGATAAATAAATGAAAACTAAAATATATATGAAACTAAAATTATATGTAAAAGATAAAATCTAAATATATATAAACTCAAGTTAATTAGATAATGACTAATCTATTCCCCGAAAACGGCGCCAGAAAAGTTTGTTGACAGCACTTAAGCATGGCAAACCTTATACTGCAAGCGACAGTATCGTATGTAGCTTTTCTCCAGGATGAGTATCATGGGTTTTGTCAATCCAATGAACGAACTAATCATGAACTAATTAACAAGAGTATAGGAAATTAAAGGATAAAAAGGTAGTCTAATCTATCTCTAAACCAATCCTTAATCTAAACCAATATAAATATAAGATAGGCAATTAGAACATAACTACAACACTAATCAAAGGGTATTAACTAGATTTCTAATCAAACTCTAATTGGATCCAAAGCATATGCGATATATGGACGCCACTTCAAGGATTGAGTAGCGAGATAACTAGTAGCTCAAAATAAACAAGCATGTTCAAGCATATTCATCATAGCATGATTAAATCAGATCAACCAATCTAATCTCCTAGATCGAGTTTAACCTTTCCTCGGTCTCTACTGTCACTACTAGTAACTAGGTAATCGAGGAGAAACTCTCAACAGGCATACATAATTAGAGAACGCGCTTCAAATTACTTCACATAGTCTAATAACATAATTAGAGCAACTAAAACCTCTAATCACCATGATTACAAGAACTAGAAACACAACCATATCATTAGTAAACTAGATTAGAGATCAACAACGCTGGATGAATAACACCCTTAATGACATGATTTAATCAACAAGCATCTAGACATAAAGTGAATTACAACTGGAACATGTGTAAATAGAACAAGAACATGATAATTAGACAAGAACAATGTTTCATTAATAAATTGTATCAAAATTACAACCATGATCATACCTTCCCTTGATGATACAATTAGACCTCTGAAGCTAGGTAATTAGAGCACCGTGCAAGGCCTCTAATCACCTCTAGGAACTAGAAGAACTCTAATCCTAGACTAGAAACTCGACCCTCTACTCTCCTCTAGTTGTAGTCCCTCTTGTCGTCGTCTTCACGCCTTGATAATGAATTGGATGCCTCATCTCGGGGCCTATGCTCGCTATTTATACCTTGGGGATGCCGTGGGTAAAAGGGAAACTCCAACCGACGTAAGGGGGGCTGGGGTCGGCCGACCAGGGGGGTCTGGGTCGGCTGACCCGGACTCTCACTGCGTCCAATCGTTTCCATCTTTTGTGGGGACATTGCTTAATGCCTAAGTAATGCTTGTACGGATCCTTTCGGACTGTTGGGCTTCTGGAATCTTCGATATGGGCTGAGTCTTGACGGAGTCTTCTAGTCTTCGATATATTTGATATATTTATTTAATAATTATCTCCAATTCCTTGTAGCTCTTGACACCTTTTTGAAACTTCTGATTAGAAAGCCTTGATCAACACAGAGGGGGCATGAATTAACCAAGCCTTCCTTGTTCATCATCTTCAATGAATGTCATCTTAGCGGTCTTTTCTCACTCGACGTAGATCATTGTGAATTTCGTGAAAATTGGTCAAAAACCTGTAAAAATCACATATAGCATATTTCCAAGACAATGTTGCAAAATCCATAATAATCGGTGATAATTGTTAGTAAAAGACATAGTTGACGCTTAAAATCCATAAAAAACTATGTAAAATGATACAAAATATTTGTTCATAAGCCGCGTCAACAGGGAGATGTTGTGGAATGGCTCCAATCATTCTCTTAAGCCATTGTAAATAAGTTGCGGGCTTGTGGAATTCTTTTCACGTTAGACAATAATTATGATTTAAGAGTAAGATTATTTCCATTTAGGAGTTTTTATCCCGGATTCATTATATAAAGTGCAATCTCTCTTCGAGATATATGCCCAGTGATATTGCCAAACACTTGGCGTTGTGAAAGATGGATCCAGAATCACGTAATGCTTAACATTAAGTGATAAGTTAAGATATAATGATTAAGCATCGTACCCATTTTGGCTCATGTTTTAAGTCTTGACGGACGTTATTGAAGCCTATAATTTGGGTTAAAATTGAGATCTCAAGTTTTGATTCTGGAAACATATTTTGTTCTCGCTCTTATAACAAGTGTACATGTAATTGTAGATGAGAACAAAATTGCACAATAGGACCATAAGTAAACGGGCCATCTCCCATCATGAATAAGTGATTATCCAATCAAAGTGGATTGGTATATTGTAGATGCTATGGTGTGCATGGCATTTTAACGGCCATCATAAATCCTTACCTCGTATACTCTGTCTTCTAAGAAAGGACTTACGTTGTTAGCCCGTCGATTAAGGGGAAGAATCTTGGAATTAATCTCGGATCCCAACGTCTTTGACCGAGAAAACAGGGCCACCCGGCTCTTTGCTCCCATGCACGTGATCGTGGGTGCACGAGGACCGTTTTCCGTGGCCCGGTTTTAGGACGTCAAGCCTTATAAGAGGAGGGTCACCGGTTAATCCAGTGTGCTAATCACGTTAATTACATCAGTGACCACCTCTAACCTACCGATCAAGGATCGCTTTGGTCCACGGCCCTAAAGACCGAGAGCCAACCGCCGCCATCCTCCTCGCAGCTTTTTCCGGGACACTCGCGTGCAACCGCCGCCATCCTCCTCGCAGCTTTTTCCGGGACACTCGCGTGCACGAGGTGAGCCAACTCCGTCATCGACGACGGAGATTAAGGTCAGTGTTTGACTAATTGTGGATTAGTGTGTTCATGTCACTAGACTAGTAGATCCTGTGGATAATCATGTTCATGTTCTAACAGTCACTTCTACAGCAGTGTGAGCTACCGCTAATTATTTCCTTCTGCACTTTTGTAGGCAACCGATGTTCCAAACCGTGGACAACATCAGTGTTTTTTTTTTCCAAACGACAACGCTGATTAAACTAAAGACTTTACACAGGACTCAAGGGGTGAACAGGCTAACAAAAACCAAATCACTAAGCACGCGAGACATCAGGCAGCTGTTCGCGCGGCAAAGCACATCTACCGATCTAGTATTACACTTTGAATGTGGATGTTGTGCATGTTCTGCCAGTTTCTCAAGAAACCATAAAAAGAAATGCTCCATTTTGACTCTATATAGTCACTTATTTTGAGAAGGATCCTCACGACGTTCAAAATTCATGGTCTGCAGCTCTGCATAGTTATAGCTAAAGTGCTAACCTGCTTCTGAGATAGTAGAACAAAACACATAGGACGAACCCTTTGTAACCCCGTGTATGTTAAGCTTTCAAATTAAAATTACAACCTAGGAACCAAAGTTGTTGTTTGATCTGACCGAATCATCATTTCTTAGTTGTAAAAATGATAATAAAGAAAACAGTGATTGCAGGATCGTGCAAAAAAGCACAATCGCCCCAGCTATCGCTGCTAAACTTAACCACGGATTGCTAAAATGATTCTGCCATAACCATGCCATCCATCTATTCAGGCGACTTTCGCAGTGTTCTTCCATTACATGGCTCAAGCGCCCAAGGTAGTTGTTTCCACTTACATTAAAATCCAGGTTTTTACCTAGATTGGCAAAAAGACCAGAAACCTCTTCATCGCTTCGCATTTGATGCACAATGATACCTCTCTTAGCAAGTAGTGTCACATCCTTAGGCAAGCTGATGAGTTGAGATATGAAACAAATATATGCAGTGACACTATTCCCAAACTGTGGGCAAGTACGCTCAAATGCTATAAGATTTCTGAAAAGATATCCAGTTTTGTCATCAACGACCAGAAGTGGAATTTCCACCAGACCACTGGTAAACTTTACGTCCAGAAGTGAGTGAGGACTATCCCTGCTAAAACCTCTTTTCTTAAATTCAATACCGGCCTCATGATAGTGTTCCGCACGACGCCAGCGTAAAAGACTACGTTTTTGCTTAGTTGTTGACCATTGATGGTTTTTATCAATTTGATTCCCCAATGTTAAATACCTTCTACAAAATTTATGGAAATAGCACAGGTACTGGATCATTTCCTGATGTAGATCTTCCTCTACACTCTGACTTGGTCTGAAATACATATGACACAGGTGCAGCAAATGGTGAAAATCTTCTGGCCTTTCAGATTCACGGATTGCTTTTGGGTAATTATACAAAATACCTTCAATGCATTTGACAATATTATCTGTGAGCAGTCTAGCTCTAGCGCCATCAGCAACAAGGAGATATATCTTCTTAATAATAAAAAAGGGGATCTGATTCTCCAGCAAAAGTAGATCATGAGCAACATGAGAAATGTACCATGACCCTGCGCGCTGACAACAATCATCAAAACTGTCCTCTTTGTGCACAGATTTATCTTTTTTAATACTATAACTCGGATTAAGATCAGTCAGATGAACATCGGCTGCTTTTCCAGCCTTTTTTGAATCTTCTGCAATGGCCTCACATGTCATTTTGGTGCCAGTTTTTGCAGTGCTTACATTTCCTTCTTCCATTTTCTTGGCATCATCTGAAATTTTTTCTGAACTGTCCTGACACGTCAACACAATACCAGAGATCCCATAGAGATAAACCAGTATGAAGCATCCATCAAGCAATAGCATCTGTAAAAACTTATCATCATCCATTTCAATTTCCTCAGAATAAAAACTTCTAGCATGCATTTTTAAGGTTTCCATAAGCTCCAGGTAATTCTGTAATTTTTTCCCCTTGTTTATGTAAAGAATGTAAGCAAGAAATCTCCACTTTTCTTTTTCCATAGAAACTAAAGATATGTTATCATGGTGATAAGGGCCAATTGATAGAACAACAGGTTCATAAGCACTCTTATCAGTCAGGCGAATGGTATCTGGGACCTTGAAAATTAATGGTACTTTGTGATTCTTAAACTGGCTGGAGCAATAATAGTTAAGATCCTTTCTTATGGCAACTGCCAAGTCCTCAATGTCGATAAAATTTGATGAACTGCTTTCACCTTGAAGCATTGAATTGCTGTTCTCTTAAATCTTCAACTTATTATTATCCTTTTGGTTTGAGGAACTTCTTAAATTTCTTGTAACCAAAAGTGAAGAAAAAATTAAAAGTAAAATACACTTACAATTATGGATAAACGAAAATTAAAAAAAGGAAATCAATGTTTTAAACATACAAGATCATATCATAAATTAAAAAACCTGGAATGCAAATAGATGGTATCACCAAATAAATACAAACAGTCATCATAAAAAGTTCATTTGAAAATTTCAAATTTTATCAGGCCCATAAACCGATTTATGTGAATAACAAAAAAACAAAGGCATTCGTAAGTGAACCTATGCAGAGATCGATGGTTAGGCAATGCTTAGAAAATAGAAAGAGCCATTGTCATCACATGTTTACTATGCTAACTGAATAAACTCTAACAGATGCAAATTGACCAACCAGCATGCTTTAATATGAGAAGTACAAAACGATGTGCTCGAAATGATGTCAAAGAAATTACACATAGGCCACTTGTGACGTCTCTAACAGGATGGTGAAGAACTGAAGACTAATGATAAATTGTAATGTGTACCATGAAATATACCTACAGTTTTCACTTTCTTATAATTATGCAAAAAAATAAGAAGACCATTCTCTATTCTGAATTGCTATCATATCAATCAAAAATCTTCTGAAAATCATTAATGAACATGATATATTATTTTAGTGTCTTCAAACTTCTGTTGCTCTTTCTCATTGGTTCCCTTTTGTATTAGATCATAAAGAGATAGCAATAGTGTATAACTATTGATGAGTGAATATGCAGCATATGGATTTCAATGTCTTGAAATGGTTATAGTTATACACCCCTTTATATAGAACATCCCTGCCCTATTCAGTGCTTGTCAAAGTTGAGCAACATCTATGCCATTTGAATTCCTTTAAGCTTCCTTGTCCACAAAACAACGAACAACATTTGGTGTAAGTTATATCATTTGTTTTTTCACTTGTTCATTAGGATGCATTTCAATAGAACAAGAATTTTAGTACAAATTTCAACTGTAAAAAATAGTAAATTCATCATGTCATGGATTTTTTGATGAATAAAAAGTTAACTTTAATTCAGTGATGTAGACATTTGAATATAGATTTCGAGAAAAAGCAGGCATCCATAATGCATACTAGAGTCTATGACAGTGCACTGGGAAGAATCAATGTTATTTTGGGAAGCAGAAAAGCACTCCTGTCACGACGAAACGAACAGACTAAGTGAAATCAATTGTCCAGTTGCACCATAAGAATCAAACTAGTTCCATGAAGAACACCTACCTATCATAATGTGAATTAGTTCTAATCAATTTGGAATTTTTTTCTCTTGTACAACATAGGCATCATGCTTGGGACTAAAAGGCTTGGTTGTTGTCATTGAACATAGGCATCATATTAAAAATTAGCCTCTGACCAAGTTTCAAGCAGAACAATGTGTCGATCTGATAGGCACAGCATGTCATTGGAAAACCAAAAATAAAATGATGCATGAAACATTAATTACAGAAGTAAAACGAAACTGTATATGCAACTACCAGACATCTGCCCTATCTAATCCCAAATTTTAGTGATCAATCAATTACTCTAACACTAATGATTACGGCGGATTGGACGCAATTTTTTGTCAATTTCATGACATTGGCAACAAGTACAGGTATAATTCAACATTGTATGTAGCTGGAGGCGAAAGAGAAGTAACCGAGGATTTTATGGGAATCAAAGAATCCCTTTCAATCAAGAAAAAGATCAAAGCAGATTAAGGGACCATACCTTTGTACCAGGGGCTGAAGGGAGGCCAGGGGCGCCAGGGGACAAGCAGGGTGCCCGTGACATCCAAATGGAGTAGGCCAGGGCCAGGTGCGATGAGATTGGGGAAGCTAGGGTTCCTACATGACGGAGGATAGATGCCTCTTGCACTCGAGGTGGGATGTCCCAGGCTAGAGGTGATGTTTAATGGGCAGAAACGGGCAGTTCGTATCTGACTTACAGGAGTTAGTTAAATGCTTAAGGCCCACAAGGCCCAAACAGAACCAAATTGGTTTGTTCAACTGAATCAAAGTCCATAACGAGTGTGAATACTAGTTTCAATGGATCTAACATATATCGCATTTATTTTTTTAATAATGAAAACTTAGTTTCCGTATTCATTGCTTTAAAGAGAGAATCAAATCGAAATTATTACAACTTAAGTGCACCAGCAAAGTTGACTAATACAGAGTTTTAGCAAATCAAAGGGATATCCTAGCCCCATCTACCGGCCAAATGAAGCAAACACATGTAGGGCTACCGTCTCCACTCGATGACAACCTTCAACAATAACTTGAGTTCGTTCTTTACTTTGCTGCAATTTACCCCATGAACGAAGCCTGTGAATTCATGTGAAAAGAACCTGCAAAAAAGATTGTGATCGACTTTTCTCATAAACAACTTCATTTCTACACAACCATAAAGCCAAGCAAACCCCCGTTGCTGCCAACAGCAGTAGATTGCTCGGATTGTTCCTTCTAAGATGAGACCAAGTTCTATAAAGATCATTAGTCCCTAAAGGTGGAGCAATACCTAAGGCTACATGGCCCATGCGCCACAAGAATTTGGCAGAAGAACACTAAAAAAAGATGTTAAATTGCCTTAGGTGTGCACAAAAAACACGGTTATTGTCCCCCTCGAATTCCACCTACTGAGATTGTCTTTAGTTAACAAAACTTCTCTTTTAAAGTACCACATGAAGATTTTAATCTTTAGTGGTAACTGCGAATACAAGGCATCTTGTGACACTCTAGTGTTATTGTTAATGAGATGTTTGTACATGTTCGAAAAAAGAGATGTTTGTACATATACTGCATTGTGAAGGACCCTTTATTATAAAGATTCTACCTAAACATGTCATTCTCTACTGTTAAACAAACATTCGCCAATCGAAAGACTAAATTATGCCATTATGTAAGCTTGCTCCTAGTCAAAGCTCTTCTAAAAGAGATATTAAAAGATGAAGAGCTTAGGACATCTGCTACAGCTACATTTTTTTCTGAACAATGTTGAGCAGTGATGGATATTGATACTTTGAATGTTGATCTTTAGGCCAAGTATCTTCCCAAAAACTAACTTGGGTCCCATTTTTTGAAATGAAAGACCCAAGTATTTAATCTTCATCAAACCATACCAAAATTGTTAGTCTTCTAGTCACTTGCACACTTGGGTTAGGGTCATATTTGTAAGATATTTATTTTGAATAAGTTGTTGCACATCTCGTCTTATTACAAAGTCTGAATAACCACTTGCATAATAGAGATTTATTCTGAAGGTCAAGATTAAGAAGTAAGAACCTTTGTTTTTTGGTTTGGCACATGATATCCCATCTAGCAAGGTGGTATTTCTTTTTATGTTGATCATTCTGCCAATAAAACCTAGATATATAGTAATCAATTTTCGTAATAACTCCATGTGGGACTTAAAAAAAGATAACATAACATAGCTAGGCTAGACAATAATAATAAATTAATGAACACAAGCCTTCCCCGACTGATAAAAGTCTCCTTTTCCAGCCGCTCAACTGTAACGCCCTAAATTTTGACCCTGAGAAATTTTCTCTAAATCTCCCTCTAATTCAAATTTGATTTTGAAAACCTTGTTTGCTTGAGTGTGTGTTAATGAGCTCAACAAAATCTATATTCTACCAAAGCCCCCGAAAACCCCTGCAAATTTCCGCCACCAAAACTCTCTCAAATTCTCCTCTGAATATCCGATCTCAAATCCAAAGTCCAAAAACCCAAAATCAGAAAATCAAAAATCCCTCTCCCTCTCACTCGGGCTGCAGCCCACCTGCGGCCTCTCTCTTTCTTCTTCTTGGCCCACGCCGGCCTGCTTCCCTCCTGGGCCCAGCCCAAATCTCCCCTCCCCGCTCCTCCCACTGACGCCCTGGCCCCGCCAGTCAGCCTCCTTCCTCCTTCCCTGCTTCTTCTTCCCCTGCCCGACAGAAGCACGCACGTGCTTCACGTGCACGGACGGCGCTCCACCCTAGCCCCACTTCGGACCTACCTCGACGTCGCTCCACGTCATCCTCGCCATCTTGCACCTCGCCCCCTCCTTCCACAGTCCGGGTGCAGCAATTTTTGCCCTCGACCCCTGTTGGCGGTTCTTAGCCTAACAGATTTTACTCTGCAAGCGAACGGAGACCGCTGTAGCTTTCACCCAGGAGTATTTCAAGGTACCGTATTTATCCACAGGGAAGCGTTGAGATAGAGATATTAACTTATCAAACATCTTGTTGTTTTACTCTTTCATTCCAAACGGTAAAAGAAAGGATAACGGCACATTGATACACTCCACAAGGATACATAGCTCAACGAGAAGATAGAAGGACAACAAGACAGAGTCTGGTTCCTGATGAGATCTTCCTCTACTAAGGTCAAGCCAAAAGACAAAGCTAGCTCCAACAATGTCACTCTACTAAGGTCGTGACACGACTGAGGTTATGGTTTGGTCTAGACATCTTTATTGCATCGGGCATCGCGACTATAGAACCACTGCCAGGCACTAGAGTGCTGAATACCCAGCCGAGAAAGGCGGGTTCTAGGAAGTCCGACTATGCGTCTACATCGTGCTATAACAAAACTAGTGTGTTAGCCCGGACGACGGGGGTGGAATACTGAGACCTCTAAAGCCTATGTGTGAAATATGTACGGTACACACGAGGCACCCAGAGCTGCGTGGGACTGGCTGCAAACCAAGGTGAACTTCTAGATTAGACACCATATCTACTTCAAGTTGTTCACACATCCACATGTTGCACAAGTGAATGCATCACAACTGCTACGACTTAACCAACAGCGTGAACAAGGTACCCGCAAGTAAATAGACTAGATTAACCATAACCTCATAGAGCAACGCTAACTATAGTCTAACGACACTCCTACACTACGATCATTACCATAGGAAGGAAAGTAAATGCTTGAACTTAAATAAAGAAATATATTAAATACACTCAAAGTCTTACAGGAAAGGAAAGATACAAGAGTCTCATACCAGACTCTTGAAGACGACTCCGGAACAGGCAGAGCCCGACTCTAACTCCTACTAAACATTGAACTAGAGGGGGTAGCGCCACCCAAAAGGGAGCACCTCCCCAAGGGAGAGAGTGGAGAGAGTACAATGGTGCGAGTTTGGAGTGGGGGAGTGACCCTCTATTTATAGAAGGTTGTAGGTCGGTGAAATGGCTAAGTCTGTAGGCCGGGCGGCTCACCCGCCAGGCCAGGCGGCCTGGCATTGTGGCCTTTCGACCCTTCGATGCACCGACGTTGCTTTGGACGGCTTGATCTTCCATCTTTGAGGCGGTGGCGGTTGATTCGGTTAGAGCACGTGCCAGAAGGCCTAAGTCCTAGGCTGAGCGGCCTGGGACTTAGTCTTTGGCTACCACCTGGATGTTCCCCATTGGTTGGAGAATGTGTCTCAAGGATCCATCCATCATGCATGCCTTTGTTCCTTTGATCGACGGTTGATTTGTGTCCAAGTTGTGTTTCTTTGCATGCATATGTTGTAGGAAGGCCGGGTGACCGAGTGGGAGGCCGAAAGGCCTGAGTACTAGGCCGGACGGCCTGAGTACTAGGCTAGGTGGCCAGCCCTTCCAGCACTTAGTCACTTTTCAGTCCATGTGTTGGCCTTCCGACCATTATCTTCACTTGGGCTTGATCCCCTAGGTGTATATGGGACCTTGGCAACTTCCTTGGGTGATCAAGATGAAGTGTGAGTCATTTGGGGGCCTTGTCTGGCCAGCCGGCCAGGTCCTAGGTCGCCTGGCCTAGGGTCTGACCGCCCGGCCACTCTCGTGTGAAGCCGGCAGGGTTGAACTTGTAACGGCCATGTCTTTTGCGTCCGAACTCCAAATTGATTGAACCAAAACTCCATTTCGATTATTTTGATGAGATCTTTGCAATGGATTGGTTCTTGAGGGCATGGAGATACTTCATAATAGTGTTATTTGTGGTCCATTCTCAAGCCCTTTTGTTCCCACTCTATGTTTGCTCCAAATGATGTAACTTTGCATGGAATTTGAGCATCTCCCTGTGTAACACCGAAAACCACCAAAACTCGTGGAATTCGTTAGTTCAAAGTAAGTAATGCATAGAACTTTGTTCATACCCCATTTATTCACCGAGGAATTCGTGGTCGAAATTAGGAAATGACGACTGCCAACACGCCCCCTAGCTTGTAACTTTTGCTCATCCTCGAGCAAAGGTAAGACTTAGGCTCGGCGGATCAAGGGTTGCATCAATGTCAATAACCCTGCAAGTATTAAGTGCACAACTGAACACTCTACCATTTATGAATTGAACTAACTGGCACAAGTGTATCCCAACCTTTTTATTTATACCTGTGGGGCTTCTTGACTTCTCACCTTGTCTTTGGCGGTTGAGAGACGGAATAACCGCAGTAGAATCTTACCCAATGCAATCTCTTTTCAGGGTTCATACTCGAAGGTTTTTGAAAATTTTGAAATTAAAGCGCCGAGTTCCTTAAATGGTACTCTCGAATCGCTCAGGTGGTTATGAAATTCCTCACCAGGGCCTAAGGCCATTCTTTTTCTCTACAAACTATAGGCTTATGTGGAGCTCAAGGTGGGCATAAAAGAAGGCTTACCTATGTTGTGTATGTTGTTGAGTCAAAAGATGGTTCTAGCAAAGTTAGTGATACCCCTCATTCCGATCAATAGAGAAGAGATGGTGTTTATGGTAGTGGAGAAGATGAACACATGTGGAAGAGTACATGGAAATGGGTCCATCATACTCAACACTTGCGTTTGTGAGGGAATATGGTCTTGGCTAAGATACTCCTTTTGATGGATCGCCTTGTTTGAAACCTTGAAGCCTTTGAGCACATGGAGATATTACTCTTCTTTTTTTTCTAACACTCTCTTTTTTTTTCATTTTCTTCTTTTTTTTCTTTTTTTTCAATAACTCCATGTCTCCTTTTGCAAGGGAACTTGGAATATTTGAGGAATATGACTGGAGTATTTATTTGGAAGACCATATTTGTGGATGGGTAAGTGGATGATGGATATGGTGGTTGTATGATGGTAGAATATCTGGTTTGTGTGAATGCTTGAATTCATTGTGAATTTAAGCATAACCAGATAAAGGAAGGCTAGCATATGAGAGTGGATATGATGGGGTAATTGATCGGGATCTAAGGTGTCACCACTTCATAAGGACTCAAAATTTGATAAAACTCAACACAACAATAAGTAGCATATATAGAGGTTTGATCATGTAAGCATTTGGCTATGGATAGGTATTCCAAACCACTAAGGAACTTGCTTTGGTTTTATTTTCAAAAAGAAAACTCCGAGAATTCACCTTACTAAGATCAAGACGGGTGCAACTCAAACTTTGGTTATATCACATTCTCACAACAACCTAGACTTGGTTTGAAAGTACTTGTTCCCACAAGGTTGAACATTAGAGCAAGGATCACAACCTATGCCGATAAGCTCAAAATTTGCTGGAGACTGTAAAGTTGTATACAAAATACTTACAAGGAATTAACAGAGCAACTATTCATCATTTTCTTTAAGCAAAGGGTATAAACAAAACTCTAGCATTATGGGTAGAAGTTATTTTATTCATGGTTTAAGCAAATATTTTTGGTATTTTTTGGATATGCAAATTTTTATGGTGTTTTTCTTTATTAAGTTTAGAAAAAGAATAAAGCAAACATGTTTTTGGTGTCATGGCAGCTAGGATAAATGATATGATCATGAAAAGCACGACATTCGGCGTGGGGTACATACCTGGTGTGGCGTTCCCCCCAAGCTTAGATCTTGCAACTCAATGCAAACTTGAAGCTTGTGCTTGGTGTATCTCCCCATGTGTCCATAGCATCTTGTGGGGGTGCCTGTCAAATCCTCCCCCAAGCTTGTACTATTGTACGTTACTCTTTAGCTTGCTCCATGGGGTGACGACGATGTTGCTTACTTTCTGTTATGCTCACCTATGTTAGGCGAACTCCCTTCTCACTCTTGTATAGCCTCCTCATCTCTCAAATGTTAGGGGCTATCCATCATATCTCCGATGCTGCTACTTGGACCTTCTACATGGTGTCGTGAGTTTTTGATTAGGCAACTTAGTCTGGTATTATACTTCCTTTGGGGGAATGTCTTCTTAGAGTTGATGTTGGGTTCCTCCCAGCTCCAACATCATATTTGCCTTCAGTTGACATTCTTTCCCAAAGTGACACATGTAGTGGTTCATCCTGTTCGCGTGACATGGAAGAATACCAAGGGTCCATCTCTTCTCAAGAAGAGTGTCCAGAATGGATTGATCTCATGGCAGGTTGCGTTTCCACCTTTCTTTTATTCCATGGCTAGCGGTGACGTCTCACTTAGCCCATGTAGTTGAAGTAAGGGTTGATCTTGAATCCAGTTCTGACATTGACCAGACTTTCTTTCCCAAACAGTTTGAGTCAGGAAGAACAGAGATGGATGTTGTTGGATTTGACTCCATTGCCATTTGCATCTGCCACCAACCTCTGGTTGATGGGTGTTCGCATCCGATAGGTAGAGTAGCTTAGCTTGGCATCTAATTGGCTTGTTGCTCAACTGGCCGGGCAGAAAGGAATTAAGGAAGGCTCTCTATTTGCGTTCCTCCATAACTTGGGTGATGTTCCTTCATATATCTCATGTGATCCAATGCTTTGCATGACTTTGTCACCTGATCTTGTGAGGACAGCCTCTCGGGATGAGAGATGTCTACGTGTTCTTTTCTGTGTCATGCCACTGACATTCGCTTCACAAGTGATGCAGAGCATGGTCGAAGTCTCGCAGAGATCAACCATGATAGGTTGGCCATCGAGTCCTTCCTCTCAGGGGGGTTTAGAGGATGAATGCCTCCTACAACAGGTTAGTGGACAACATATACAATGGGCTTATGTGTAAAGAGTATTAACACTGGGCCCGTTGTACACAATGTGCTAAAAAAATTTGGCGTTTCAAAAGCTCAGAAGCACAAAACCATGTTGTATTGCCATGATCATTACCATCTTCAAAAATTACTCAAATCTAAGGTCATGACATATGGAAAGAGATTATCTAGGACCTTGATTTTTGTCTCCATGGAAACTTGAGAAAACATTTCACAACCAAAACCTACACATAGCTCATCGATCAACGTTGTCAAATTGACCAAAGCAGGCCTTTAGCCTAAGCACCACGCTCAATTTAAGAGGCCTACGGGCACACATTGGATTCCGGCCCAAACTATGTCTAGCCCCAGCAGATTAAAGGTTGCATGAACAAATCATGTAAAGATTTACTCACACGGATAGAGCAAATTGAAGCATGTGATTTTCAATTTTATCATTTTTTTATTTTTTTTCATAAGATAGAAAGAAAGGGTAACAACAACAAGTTGAAAAACAAATTAATATTCTAACTCGCCGCTTCCCCGGCAACGGCGCCAGAAAGCTTGTTGGCGGTTCTTAGCCTAATAGATTTTACTCCGCAAGCAAACGGAGACCGCTATAGCTTTCACCCGGGAGTATTCCAAGGTATCGTATCTATCCACAGGGAAGCATTGAGATACAGATATTAACTTATCAAACATCTTGTTATTTTACTCTTTCATTCCAAATGGTAAAAGAAAGGATAATGGCACATTGATACACTCCACAAGGATACATAGCTCAACGAGAAGATAGAAGGACAACGAGACGGAGTCTGGTTTCTGATGAAATCTTCCTCTACTAAGGTCAAGCCAAAAGACAAAGCTAGCTCCAACAATGTCACTCTACTAAGGTTGCGACACGACTGAGGTTATGGTTTGGTCTAGACATCTTTACTGCATCGGACATCGCGACTATAGAACCACTGCCAGGCACCAGAGTGCTGAATACCCAGCCGAGAAAGGCGGGTTCTAGGAAGTCCGACTATGCGTCTACAACATGCTATAACACAACTAGTGTGTCAGCCCAGACGACGGGGGTGGAATACTGAGACCTCTAAAACTGTCACCTAGAGAGGCTACCTAAAGCCTGTGTGTGAAATATGTACGGTACACATGAGGCACGTAGAGCTGCGTGGGACTGGCTGCAAACCAAGGTGAACTTCTAGATTAGACACCACGTCTACTTCTAGTTGTTCACACATCCACATGTTGCACAAGTGAATGCATCACAACTGCTACGACTTAACCAACAGCGTGAACAAGGAACCCACAAGTAAATAGACTAGATTAACCATAACCTCATAGAGCAACGCTAACTATAGTCTAACGACACTCCTACACTACGATCATTACCATAGGCAGGAAAGTAAATGCTTGAACTTAAATAAAGAAATATATTAAATAAACTCAAAGTCTTACAGGAAAGAAAAGATACAAGGGAGTCATACCAGACTCCTAAAATAAACTCATACCAGGCTTAAATAAAGAAATATATTAAATAAACTCAATGTCTTGCAAAAGTCTGCTTTGGACGGCTTGATCTTCCATCTTTCAGGCGGTGGCGGTTGATTCGGTTAGAGCACGTGCCGAAAGGCCTAAGTCCTAGGCCAGGCGGCCTGGGACTTAGTCTCTGGCTGCCATCTGGATGTTCCTCATTGGTTGGAGAGTGTCTCAAGGATCCATCCATCATGCATGCCTTTGTTCCTTTGATCGACGGTTGATTTGTGTCCAAGTTGTGTTTCTTTGCATGCATATGTTGTAGGAAGGTCGAGTGACCGAGTGGGAGGCCGGAAGGCCTGAGTACTAGGCCGGGCGGCCTGAGTACTAGGCTGGGCGGCCAGCCCTTCTAGCACTTAGTCACTTTTCAGTCCATGTGTTGGCCTTCCGACCATTATCTTCACTTGGGCTAGATCCCCTAGGTGTATATGGGACCTTGGCTACTTCCTTGGGTGATCAAGATGAAGTGTGAGTAATTTGGGGGCCTTGTCTGGCCGGCCGGCCAGGTCCTAGGTCGCCCGGCCTAGGGTCTAACCGCCTGGCCACTCTCGTGTGATGCCGGTAGGGTTGAACTTTTAACGGCCATATCTTTTGTGTCCGAACTCCAAATTGTTGAACCAAAACTCCATTTCGATTATTTTGACGAGATATTTGCAATGGTTTGGTTCTTGAGGGCATTGGAGATACTTCATAATATTGTTATTTGTGGTCCATTCTCAAGCCCTTTTGTCCCCACTCTATGTTTGCTCCAAATGATGTAACTTTGCATGGAATTTGAGCATCTCCCTGTGTAACACCGAAAACCACCAAAACTCGTGGAATTCGTTAGTTCAAAGTAAGTAATGCATAGAACTTTGTTCATACCCCATTTATTCACCGAGAAATTGGTGGTCGAAATTAGGAAATGACGACCGCCAACAACCCCCTCTCCGCCGGCTATAAGAAGACAGCGAACTCCTCCGCTTTTTCCCCCTTCCTACACCGGGCACTCGCAGTGGGCTAACCCACCGAGGAGACCCCCATCGGGCGCTCCCCATCCTCACGCAAAGCCACCAAGCCACTCCACACCTCCGTCCGCTTCCTGCCCTCTCCCGATTTCACGGTCTGCGTTCTTGAACAGACCGAGCGCATCCTCGCTATTCTCCACCTACAGACAACCATAGTCAAATTCCTTCAGCGGTGAGCACCACACCACCTTCCTCTGCACTCGCTCACCCTCAAAATCTATTTCGCACGCTCGAGCGGAGCTCTCCATGGAGCTCCCGGATGGCAACAATGGCCGCCCATGGACGTCCCTACTCAGCTCATCTTCTCCTGCCTGGAACCCCCAAAATAGTCTCGTCTCGCTCTCCTCTTCGCGCCCGTATCCTCGGATTCGCGAACAGAGGTCGAGAACCCTCGTTCCGGCAAACTCCGGCGAACTCGGCCCTGTTTCGGCGAGGAACAGCCAAGGGCTAGCCGAACCGGTGCTCCCTGGGCGTCCTCGTCCCTCTCCTCTTGTCTGACAGGTGGGCCCCACGCCCCACCATGGCCCACCAGTCAACCGCCCCTCCCCTTGGCCTGGGGCTGGCCTGCTAAGGCTATCCACTATGGCACTCTTCAAATTTCACTCCCTATCACTATTCCAACTACTCTCCTCTCTGTCTACAGTGCAACATTTATGTCAAACTATGTCAAACAGTGTTTTGAGGAGTCCTTTTGAGGAATCCATAGTGGATAGCCTAAGGCCCATGGGCAAGGAGGTGGGCGTGGGCTGAGTCAGGCAGGGAAAGGGAGATGGGCTGCGCGCGTCGTTTTCGGCCCGCAGTTCATTTTTCTTTTCTTTTTCAATTTATGAATTTCTATTTCTAAAGAATTTCATATCTTGACGATCGAACTCCGATTTAGGCGATTTCTCCATAAATCAAGCTCTACACATCCGTGCACTTTCCACTAGCTTTCACTACTTCCACGTCGGTTCATTTAGTGGGGCTACGCTCAACCCATTAAACAAACCGTACATCCCGTGTCCGATAGGGCTGACCTGCCCTCCTGCCGATCACGACAACGGGTGACTATCGGGCCCCCCTTGTTGCGATGGGAAGATAGAGCGGGGAATTTCCCACGGTCGTGCTAGTGGTTGGCCGTCAGGCACCATAATCGCGATGTGCGGAATGGTCTGAGCTCTTGATCAGGAATCAGACCGCATATCCTATCTCTGTCTTGTTTCTGCCATATTCCGTCTCGTTCTTCATCGTTGTGTTTTCAGAAACCCTTCTCGCCACCATGCAACCCCCGCACTCTCAGCGCCGTCGCCCTCGCTATAGCCATCCGCAACCACTGCCATGGTACCCCTCCCTCGACCATTATCAAGCCCAACAGCATGTTCAGCTCTCGGCTCAGCACCTCGCCGCGCAGCGCCTAACCCGAGAGCAACTTAGCTCACGGGAGCCAGAACCGCTCGTACGACCTACCAGACAACCAGAAATCCTGGTTGGTACGCCTCTCGCGAGGATGTTTGTGATGCTCGAAGAAAGCAACCGACGTTTGCTGCAGATGCTATACGAACGCGCTAGATGGATGGCACACCATCGCGCCCGACAGTAGGAGTTAGAACGTGTTCGGCAGGCAATGGTGCGCCAACGTGTCCGAGGGATGATTTACCCTTGTCCCCAGCCGGCGATGTTTCGTTAAGCCTCAACAAAGTGAACGGCAAGTCCACTGGAATCCTCACTTGATACACACAACCTATGGCCTGTTTAACGATAAAACGTACATGTTTTGTTTGCTAAGAAAACCTGGTAGGATAGCCACCAAATCCATTCTTAGATGTAGCGCACATAGGTGGATCGCTCACTTAATTATCTATATTAATCTTGTTGATGGAAATATGGTGATGGGTATGGGATTTGTGTGTGCTTTTCGAAAACATGGGGAAAGACCTCGGCCGCCGACTTCTGTCAACTATGCCACGTGTTAAAGGGTGGAATGCCCGGATACCGCTCTTACGGTTTATCTGGAGTCCGGGCCTATTGGAGAGGACTGGACAGGTGGCTCGTATGAGCACCATGGAGTTTCTGCTCTTCTAAGGACCGAGTTGGAATCTCATCTTGCCTAACTCTTTATAGTGCAACCACTCGATGTTGTATGCGGCAACATTGGGCCGGAATCCGCAAGGAACAACCTCCTGATACCCGTAGGCTGGGAGCACCGGGGGACTGGGAATGGTGGAAGTTGTGTGTTTGCTGGCACTGAAACGACGTCGCATGTCTGCTGGCACTGATGCGACAGGGATCCTAGTCTCCCTCTTCGTTGAGGCCGGGGAATACTTGCGGGGGTAGAGCCTTGAGAGGATTCACGTGATGTGGTCGCTCCTGTCACGTATCCGAACTTGTGGGCAAAGTGTGCACCTCTGGCCAGAGTATAAATCTATTCGAATAGTCCATTGTCCACTGGTATAGATGAGTTACGGCTTGGTTTCTACCACTAGATGTTTTATAAAACTGTGTGGGTTTTGGTTGGGTGAAAAACTGTGTGTTTTGGATGCTGCGGGGCGTGGCCCCGTAGCGGTGGAGTAAAACTTTATGGCCTGCGTGCCATAAGCCACGTTCGACTGGCAACTCCAGTGGCACCCTTTTGGAAAAGTCATTTTCTGAAATAAAATTGTGAACTAATGAGCCTTGCATATGAAAATGTTTTCCTGCAAATTTACCATAAGCTCCAGATATATCTTGCTTGTAGACATAGTGTTAACCCCAATTCCTTATGGAGGAAAGTGGGCTTGCGGAGTACCTTTCGTACTCACCCTTGCTTTGTTGTTGGTTTACAGAGAAGACGAAGTTATCGTAATCATGGACGAATAAACGGTTGCGGCCTATCCCCAACTGGTGTTGTGGGGAAGCATGGGTCTACGTTTAAGTTCCGCTGCTTTTGTGTTTGGGGCTGCGCCCCGTTTAGGTCTGTCCCGTTAGGGCGGATCTGTACTACTCTGATGTAAGAATGTGGTTATCATACCCTGGGAATGATAATAAAGCACATTGATGTGGGGCGCTTCAGGTGGTATCAGAGCCTTAAGTTGGCTGTAGGACGTAACCCTTAGGATGGAAAAATGTTTTTGAGTCAAAATCAGTTGAAAAACTTCTCTACTCCTCACCTTGATCCGTTTGAAACCGAGTCTTAGTCCGTTTCTTCCCTTGCTACCATTAAGTGACCGCTTCCTGAGCCATGCTCAAACAAGACCACAAAAGAAGATGCACAGCATGCCGCAAAAGTCAGCGACAGCATTAGAATCTGCGCATGACGTGCACCCCAAGGACCCCGGGAAACAAGGACGTGACTTCCGCTGACCTTTCCTTAAATAAGGCTGGATTATGCAACACAGTTGAGAAGACCGTTCAGATAGGACTGTTTATCAATAGCGTCGCATGGAATCGCTGCCTAACACCGTGTCCCCCGCTCGAGAAGGAACACTGGCAACTAGCCCTGAATGCGCCGGCATTGTGTTTAAAAGAGGGCCATAAGAGACCAGAACCACTCAAGTGCAAGCCGCCATGGACAAGCAACCTCCAATTCTCACTGGCATCCCCACCGGCTTTAAGAAGAGAAAGGCCGAAGACCTCATAGATTGAGTCCCAGTCTTGGAAAGTACCCCAGCCACCCCTCCAGATCATCCAAGCCAACCAGAGCCCTCCCCAACTCCTCCACCAGAACTAGCAGAACCCCTCACCCTGAGGAAGATTCCAACACCCGACCCAGAGTTGCTGGCAAAGGAAGATCCCCCAGAAGCTGCACCAACCTCCCCGCCATCAGAAGAGCTACCCCGAGGTCCACCACCAAGTCCAACAGCCTCATCGACAAAAGCAAGAGTCGAAACATCAGACATTGCTTCACTTTGGTGGCTGTTTGGAGAAGACGACCCGTGGCCTCAACCCAGTCGTCGCCCGAGATCATCGTCATTAGCTCTAGTGAAGAGCGTTCTGAAGAAGCCTCCAACCCCCTCAGCAGCGAGACCTCATGCTCGTGGTCTAGTGATTAGTTGTGCCTAGTTCTCCTCTTACATTGGGTAGTTGAGTTTTTGCTCTGCTTTGGTTAGCACCCTTGTAAGAGTGAATCGTGTAGTTCACGTGTGTGCGTAGTGGTTGTTGTCTTGTGGGTACAATCTGTATCCGTTGTGTGTTAGCCAACGTGTTAGTGACCGTCGTGCTTGGCCGAACCCTGCGTGCTCTGATCAGATGGCAAGCAACACTTGCGTCAGCTCCTACGAAGGTGAAAAAGGTTTTCTTGAGCTCTTAAGGGATACCATGATGCACCTCATGGTCCAAGGATACCCAGAATACTGTGGGAAGCTTCTCCCTGATGAAGAAGAAAGGAAATGGATGGTCACCTTATACATCAGTCCCACGTTCTTAGAAGCCTTCCAGGTTGCTGCACGCGACGCGATCAGGAGGATATGCTCAACCTACTATGGTGCTGCGCAGAATTCACCTATGAGATTCTTTCCACCCATGAATAAGACCGCTCCAGCGTGGCGCAAGAAGACCAAACCCTGACACAAATCAGAACATCTAGGGACCCCATGATAGCCCACCTTGCTCAATATCTAGACACCTTGGATGATGAATACATTAGGCTAAGCCACCTATACCAGAAGGTTGTAGCTCAAAACCGAGAATTAGAAGCAAAATGGTCCCGATACCGGATCAACCTGTTGTATCAAGAACCAAAGGATAACGCCGAACCTAGTTACGGAGCAGGAAGAAAAAGGAGCTTGCCTGATCCCTACGGCCAGACCCTATGGGAAATGCAGCACCCTATGGAAGTTGGAAGATTGGACCCAACTGACCAACCAATTCAAGGCCACCCAGTGAGTGTTCAACACTGCTTGTTCGGTCAGTGGCAACCCTTCGGAGAGAAACCTACGCACCTCACCAACCAAGAAGACCCAGCAAGCATGGGTGCATTCCTGACGCTGTCATGTTTAGGAGAAGGATCCACCTCCCAGCCAGAAGTAATGAGCCCGCAATGGGAACCAATCCAAATCGACTAGCCACGTTAGTGTCTCGTGCGTCGTGTGTTAGTGCTAGTTCGTGACTGTTTGTGTTGTGTGTAGCTCGCCTTGGCTTTATTAGCTAAGACCGACCTTGTTGTATGGTTGTTGCTGTTAATAAAGAGAATGTTAGACCCAATTCTCATCCCTGCTTTTCCCTCTCATCTTAAACCCGTATGCCCAGAAAGGCAGAAATCTTATGAAGGAAGCCATCGGAAAAGCCCCATGCGGCACATGCAAGTGGTCAAAGGGACCCAATCCGTAGTTCAAGGAGGCAACCAAAAGTGACAGCAAACAGACCCCGAACAAATAGTATAGTAGCCTGGGAATCAGGAAAAAGGAAGGAAGAAAAATCCAACCCCACAGTCTACCCATCCGAAGCAGTCTTCCCACAGTGATCACTGTCATTGCTGCTCCCATCTTTTCACCGGCCACGCCGCACACACTGTCACCGACACCACCATCCACTCACCTGTGTCACTGCCTGCGTGCACCGATGCTGCTACCTGCGCACTCCGTCGACACCGCCTGCTACTTTGGGCAGTGCGCGCACCCGCTCCGCCACTGGCCGCACCTGGCCCCTACCTGCTGCGTCTCACGCACCGCCGCGTGTCGTCCACTCTTCAGCTAGCACCCGGCCCCTACTCCGCCTTCGCATGCGTGCCGCCATGTGCCTCGCTCCAACTCCACCGCTCGCGTCGCCTTGATGCATAGGCTGTCGTACCACAACCACTGCTCCCTGGCCACCTATACAAGCCCTCCCCCTGGGCTCTGCTCTCTCCATCACCCCGCCGAGCAAAACCACTCCCCAGCTAAATCAACAGCCAAAACCCCCCTCCCATGTTATACGACACTGAGATAGGGCATTTCCTTCTAGGTTTCTACGCCATTGGCATTTTCACTATCCTCTTCGGTCTCTTGCTCCTTCGAGAGATTAACCGTCCACTTTCCTTGGAAGAAACTCAGCACCACCCCAAACCATCCACCAGAATATGAGCCTAATAGTTTGGTTCGTCACTCTCATGAAGTGCATGCTCATCGCTTACATTCTCTAGGCCTACCTTCAGATCGCAGCCCACTTACTGCGAGAAGGTAACAGGGAAGAAATCATCTGTGAGGAGTACTTGTGAGATTGAAGAAGCAAGTAACCACCAAATCCTCCCCCGAGTTATGAACCCAGAGCCTGTATCCCACTTCGGTACATACTCTTTGCCGAAGCCCTTCTCCTATGCATTCTATTTCTCCTCTGGCTCCTGACTCTCCCACGGCCAAAAAAAGATCCAGAAGAAGCCTTTTACTAGCAAAGCTATGCAAAGTTGAAGAAATGAAGAAAAAGCCAGAAACAGGAAAGAAGATAGAAGAAGTACTTGGGATAAAAAGAATCGTAACAAGCAGTACTTCGGATAAAAAGAATCGTAACGAGGAGAAGGATATCCCAAGTAGCCAGCCTCCCATCAGCTCTCACTCCACTGCTGGTGCAACAACGGCAGTTGAGAAGCACCGCAGCTCCCCACTTCCACAAGGAATATTAAGTGGGGGGTAGTCTCCCTTCTCCTAACTCTGGCAGAGGAAGACCCAGAAATTTGAGGCATGCAAATTTCTGGTTATGGATGGGTTGCCCGTACATGTCACCTCGAAGAGTAGCAAGAGCGGAAGAGAAAGTGCCTTGTTGAATTTTGCTGCTTCTTCCACCAAGGACTCCAGCAACCTTCCAAGTTCATGAAATGGAAGATACTTTTGTGGAAGGCTTGCACAACGACCCCTCCCAGAGAAGAAAATAGAAATGAAAAGGTGATTCAGTCATCTAAATAGTTTGTTGTTGAAATTCCACCTGTCGTTCCGTGTGAAGAAATTAAGTGGCTATTGTATTTTAGAAGTTGCTTAGCTGAAGTAAAGCTACCCCTGTAAACCCTCCAAGCCAAATCTCGAGGACGAGATTCATTTTAAGTGGGGTAGGTCTGTAACACCCTAAAATTTGGCCCTGAGAAATTTTCTCTAAATCTCCTTCTAATTCAAAATTTGATTTTGAAAACCTTGTTTGCTTGAGTGTGTGTTAATGAGCTCAACAAAATCTATATTCTACCAAAGTCCCCAAAAACCCCTGCAAATTTCCGCCACCAAAACTCTCTCCAATTCTCCTCCGAATATTCGGTCTCAAATCCAAAGTCCAAAAACCCAAAATCAGAAAATCAAAAATCCCTCTCCCTCTCACTCGGGCCGCAGCCCACCTGCGGCCTCTCTCTTTCTTCTTCTTGGCCCACGGCGGCCTGCTTCCCTCCTGGGCGCAGCCCAAATCCCCCCTCCCTACTCCTCCCACTAACGCCCCGGCCCCGCCAGTCCGCCTCCTTCCCCATTCCATGCTTCTTCTTCCCCTGCCCGACAGAAGCACGCGCGTGCTTCACGCGCGCGGACGGCACTCCACCCTGGCCCCTCTTCGGCCCTACCTCGACGTCGCTCCACGGCACCCTCGCCATCTTGCACCTCGCCCCCTCCTTCCAGAGTCCGGGTGCAGCAATTTTTGCCCTCGACCCCCTCTCCGCCGGCTATAAGAAGACGGTGAACTCCTCTGCCTTTTCCCCCTCCCTACACCGGGCACACGCGGTGGGCTAACCCACCGAGGAGACCCCCACCGGGCGCTCCCTATCCTCACGCGAAGCCACCAAGCCACTCCACTCCTCCGTCCGCTTCCTGTCCTCTCCCAATTTCGCCGGTCTGCGTTCTTGAACAGACTGCCCGCATCCTCGCCATTCTCCACCTACAGACCACCATAGTCAAATTCCTTCGGCGGTGAGCACCACACCACCTTCCTCTACACTCGCTCACCATCAAAATCTATTTCACATGGTCGAGCGGAGCTCTCCACAGAGCTCCCGGACGGCAACAATGGCCGCTCGTGGATGTCCCTACTCCGCTCATCTTCTCCTGCCCGGAACCCCCAAAATAGTCTCGTCTCGCTCTCCTCTTCGTGCCAGTATCCTCGATTCGCGAACGGAGGTCGGGAACCCTCTTTCCGGCAAACTCGGCACTGTTCCGGCGAGGAACAGCAAGGGGCCAGCCGAACCGGTGCTCCTTGGGCATCCTCATCCCCCTCCTCTTGTCTGACAGGTGGGCCCCACGCCCCACCGTAGCTCACCAGTCAGCCGCCCCTCCCCTTGGCCTGTGGGCTGGCCTGTTAAGGCCCATGGGCAAGAAGGTGGGCATGGGCTGAGTCAGGCAGGGAAAGGGAGATGGGCCGCACGCGTCGTTTTTGGCCCGCGGTTCATTTTTCTTTTCTTTTTCAATTTATGAATTTCTTTTTCTAAAGAATTTCATATCTCGATCAATCGAACTCCGATTTAGGTGATTTTTGCGCCTAAATTCTCCATAAATCAAGCTCTATACATCTGTGCACTTTCTACCAGCTTTCACCACTTCCACGTTGGTTCATTTAATGGGGCTACGCTCAACCCATTAAACAAACCGTACGTCCCGTGTCCGATAGGGCTGACCTGCCCTCCTGCCGATCACGACAACGAGTGACTATCGGGCCCCCCTTGTTGCGATGGAAAGATAAAGTGGGGGAACTGCTACTGGTTGGCCGTCAGGCACCATAATCGTGATGTGCGGAATGGTCTATGCTCTTGATCAGGAATCGGAACTCATATCCTATCTCTGTCTCGTTTCCGCCATAATCCGTCTCGTTCTTCATCGTTGTGTTTTCAGAAACCCTTCTCGCCACCATGCAACCCCTGCGCTCTCAGTGCCGTCGGCCTCGCTATGGCTGTCCGCAACCACTGCCATAGTACCCCTACCTCGACCATTATCAAGCCCAACAGCATGTTCAGCCCTCGGCTATGATGCTCTGGCATCTCAAGTGCATAATCATTCATCATAATGCAACATTCATCATGATGCATCATACAATGACATACATTTGAGCCCAAGTTCAAATTTGGTTGAAATGCCACTTTTTAAAAACCTGTTTCCTGCATATATGCCTTTTTGATTTTGCCTATAGCTCTGATTCTATTTAGATTTGGGTGAAACTCATATTGACAAACTTGAAGACAATTTAATGATAAACAACTTTGGTAATTGGTGCTTTGACATGCATTAAGGTTTGCATAGAGTTTTGGGTCTTTTTCTGTCAGTAATTGTTTTCTGTCCAAACTTGATTTGTTTAGTAATTTCAAATTTAAACAGGTCTACAACCATAATCTTGCAAAACTCCAATTGAATAAGTTGTAGATAATTAAATTCTGAACAACATTGGTATAAAACTTCTCAGGTGAATGTGATTAGAAAATAGACTTTTAGAATTTCTAAACTGGAAGGTTCTGTTGGTCAAACCTTGGTCAGCAGCTTAAATTCAAATTTAAACCAGATTTTTGAATATAACATGGTATACAAGTTTATAATGGAAATGTAGAGAAACAAATTTGGAACATTTCATTCAATTAGGGTATTTTCAAATTCGGCCTCCAACTTGTTCAAAAACGCAAAATACAAACAAAGCTTTCTGCAGTCAAACTGGGGTTTTTCCATTTTCGGGAATTTTGGTTTTCCTCTGTCTCACTGACAACGGGCCCCACTAGTCAGATCACCCTCGGGTTCCCGCCTGCGCGCTTGGAAAACCCGGCCGGTGGGTCCCACCATCCAACGCGTCCGCGCACCCGGTTCATGAGTCCTCCTCTCTCCACCCTACCCCGGTCCCACCTGTCGGCCTCTATGGGTCTATAGACCGCGCCTACCATCTCATCGCCGTCCTCCTTCTCCGCTCCAGTGCGCCCACGCGGTGGACGCGCTCTGCCCACGCCGCGCGTGGCCGACGCCGGCCGGTCGAGGCCGCGCTCCTCCCCGGCGCACCCGCACCTGGACAGGATACCGTCCGCCTTCACTCTCCGCGCCTCCTCTTCAACTCGCCTCGCTCTCTGCCCCTCTCACTCCCTCGCTATCCACTCCGCGCCGAACGCCGCCGCCGCCATAGCCGAGCTCGGAGGCGAGCTCACGCCGGCCGCTCCATCGCTCCCCGAGCCTCCAGAACCCCGTCATTTCACCCGCCTCTACCTCCCGCGCCCAAAGAGCTAGACCTCATCGTCTCCCTCCGCCTTCCCTCCCAAGCACAGAGTGCCCGCCGCCATCGCCGCCGCGGCGAGCTCACGTCACCCGCCGCCTTAAGCCGCCTCCCGCCTTGCCGACGCGCGCCTCACGCTCGCCTCGCGTTAGTCCACCGATCCCGCACGGCCTTGCCGCTCGCCCTCGCCTCCATCGCCCTTCCCCGCGAGCGCTCCCTCCCGGCCGCCATTGCCGCCGCCCCTCGCCGTGGAGACCCACCGCCGAGCCATCCCCGTGCCCCAATTCACCACCGCTGGCCTCCCCTCGTCCTCGTGCCACTCAAGGGCCCTACCATGGCCTTCCCCTTCGCCTAGACCGACGGATCGAACGACGAGCCGCCGCGCACCGCCGCGCCATGGCTCGCGAGTTCACCGCCGCCGTTCCCGCGTGTCCTCTACACCGCAGGCGACTAGATCTACCCGAGGTAGTAGCCCATCACCGGGGGCACCTCCGGCGACTTCCTCGGCTCCAAGACCCGCCTCACCGACGCCAATACCGCGCCAGGAACGCGGGCTGCCGCGCCGCCTTCCCCGTCGGCTCGAGGAAGAAGGAGATGGCGCATTTGCACATCTAACCCTGTGCTTCACCTATTTCACATGATCTGTTAACTGAGCCTAGGTAAAATTTCGTGCTAGCCCCGGAAGTATATGGTTAATTTCGTTTAGGTCCCTGTTTTGTATGTTTTTCTTTTTCTAAATCTGTGAACTTTGGAAAATCATAACAAATCACAGAAAAATCTAAAATGGACAAACTCAGTTGCATTAGACTCCTCTTAAATAGATCTATTGAAGGGATATGACGTGGAGGTGGGAAATGATTGTTTTGCCCTCGGTTTGTTGCATGCACGATTAATTAGGATAAATAACAAAAGTGGGCTAAATGAACTCCAAATGGTATGAAACTTGGACAGTGGCTCTCTTGTGGCATTATAGCACTATGTGAATTTTTATAGCTGTAGCACTTGCTATTTAATTAGCCTTTTACCATTATACATGTGTTATGTGCGTTTATTTAACTTAGAAATTGGAGGCTACATGGAAGATGCTCAAATTGACTCTCTAGCATTTTTCATATACTTTGGGTAGTATAAGTACCCCACTGGTGAAATATGAAGTTGTGCATGTAAAATTTAAATGGTGATTTGAAATTGATAAAATGCTACGTGTTGGAGATGATAAATAGAAAAAAGTGGTCATAGCTTGCTAGAAAAATTCTCTGGAAAATTTGGTAGCTAAATGTTGATGCATAGAGTCCATGAAGTATATTCAAGAACGCTATTTACACTATTCATATGTACGTCTTAAATTCGCACCAGATTAGTATATGGAAAATAGGTGTCTTATCAAACTTGAGAGTTTTAACTTGTAAATTTTTGTACGGGCAGTTCATGCTAGGTGTAGTTCACTGGTAAAATTTCATCTTCAGAAACCATTCCTATAATTTATGAAAATTCTGACAAGGTGTAGGGTTGAGACCTTTTTGTAATTTTAATAAAATAATTATGACTTCAATTGAGATGCAATTTTGGCAGTAGCTTTGGGTATACAGAATCTATATATCGTAAAAGTTTGGTCTCAATTGGTTATGTTTTACTGCTACAACTTAGAGGCATAAATTAATTCACAAATGACAATAAATTACCCTAAGTATAAGCATTTGCAACGTGTTAAATTACCATACCATGTTTTTATCCATGACATTCCTGCTACATTCTAACTTTTGCATTTCACCTACATCCAGTGTACACATATACTTGATTGACTCTTGTTTGCATAGGGTAAGCTAAAGGACAAAGTAAGTTGGTACTTGAGCAAGTATTAAATCCATGTGTTCCCTTATGCATATCCAATTGTCTGTGTGCATACTTACTTTAGGTTCATAGAGGTACTCGTTGTTTAAGTAGTTTATTAATCACTCTTTTCGTCTGCTCATGGAATGATTGACATATATGTACTTGATGGTTATGCATTGCATCTCATTGCTTGCATCATCACGCATGTCATCCATATAGTGGCGCTTATTGCAGATACGCGATCGAGAACCAAGCGCGTGGAACTACTTCAAGCAACGGTGGTCCAAAAGACCAACTAAGGCCCACTCACGACCTGGAGAGCCCATCAGTCGTGTTTGGACGGAGGAGTTTTTCCAAGGGATCAAGGGGTTGCATGGGGCAAAGTCTCACAACCCGGCAAACTAACATTAGCTTAGTTTGTTGGTTTTATTAAATCAAAGGTAGGCAGGACCATGATTTCTCCCAGCAAATACAACTCTTGTTTGATGATTACACATATGCATTAGGAGTTGTTTGAAACCAACTGCATTAGACTTCCTAGCCGCCCTGGCCCTAGCACCTATACGTAGAGTTCGTAGGGCGAGTGCCTAGAATTGCTAGGTATGAGTAGATACGAGTGATTGTACTCGTCTCGTAGGTACGGCTTTACAAAGTGACAGAAATCTTACCTATGGAAGTTACTATACATGCTTATGTTTAAATGGAGACCGGGCGGAGAATTATTGAGTTAATTATTGATTATGGTATTGTGCACTGGACTCCGCCCGAGTCGCATAAGGCCCGTTCGCTGTTCGCCTGCTGATCGGCATAACATTGCTAGAGTGCTTATCCGAAGAACAGAGACAGACTCCTACTGTGACACCTTGGGGAGTTTGTAGTCGAGGAAGGGCTGACCCGACGTGACCGTGGTATCGCTCCTAATACAGCACAACCTGGGAACAACGGAAGGATTGAATCGAACTTGGGATGGGACAAGTGGAGATAGAAGAAGCATATGTGGAACGCTGGGAGTTAGTAAGCATATGCCATCCTGGTGCTTCTAGTTATTCCTGGGAATTAACAAATCGATTCGAATCGCTGATGCTCACCAGGTGTGAGAATGCCAGATATCGCACACGGGCAACGTAGTAATAATTGGAATATACTGTTTATTAAGTCACGCTTTTCAATACAACATGCTTGGATGTGTATGATCCGTCTCATTATTCAGGGTGTCGCCCATCCACTCCTAGGAGGTCGATGGACTTGGGGATGCTTTGAGGTCGAGGGAGGGCTGACCCGACGTACCGTGGTATCGCTCCTGAGACGGCTACTCCCAAGGGGTTAGATAGAGGCGCTGTGAATCTTGGAACGGGACATGTGTTCATTATTTTACTTTTCATGCAAGTATTTACCTTATGATATAAATGAATCTTTATGATTAATGGATGGCAGCTGTCAAATCCTGCTATCTTATGTCAACATGACTTTGTTTAAGAATCAACAGCTAAGGACCCACATGATTAGTAAGCATGCTTTGCGTCAGCCGTAAGCCCCGTCCATTAAGTCCTACTGAGTAATTAGTACTCAGGGTTTGCCCCCACTTTTGGATTACAGGTACCGACGATAGCTGGGCAACTGTGTTGGAGGTGGTAGTACCGGTGGGCTCGGTGCTATTCGCCTTGTTCATCCTTTCGTGAAGACTACTTAAGTATATTGTTTCCGCTGCGAGATTTTGAAAAATGCTTCCACTATACTTATATACTCTGAATTCGCTTCCGCTATATTTTGACTATGTATTTGATTTCATACCTTTGGTTTGTAAATTAAGTCTATTATTCTCTATTTCAACTGCCTGTGATGATGTAATTTGTTGTGGCTCCTTCGAGAGTCGGATGTGTTTGATGTCGGTTCCTCTAGGATTTGGTGTTATCGAGAGCTGTAGTACTCTCGACGGACTACCGGGTTTAGTCTAGCCTAAGTGCACTGCGAGCCAGAGGTGGCAAGTATGCTTAGTCTGGATTAAGCAGGGCGGTTCTGCCACATCGGCTCAGCGCCTCGCCGCGCAGCGCCAAACCAGAAAGCAACTTAGCTCACGGGAGCCAAAACCGCTGGTACGACCTACCAGACAACCAGACCCTCCTCTCGTCACAAACCAAACTCTTGTTGAGCTCATAATATGCTTTGTTTGCTTTGTTCTCCGTTGTTGCACGTAGGTTATACCGGAAATCCTGGTTGGTACGCCTCTCGCGAAGATGTTTGTGATGCTCGAAGAAAGCAACCGACGTTTGCTGCAGATGCTATACGAACACGCTAGATGGATGGCACACCATCGCGCCCGACAGTGGGAGTTAGAACGTGTTCGGCAGGAGATGGTGCACCAACCTGTCCGGAGGATGATTTACCCTCGTCCCCAGCCGATGATGTCTCGTTAAGCCCCAACAAAGCGAACGACAAGTCTACTGGAATCCTCACTTGATGCATAAATTACCCAGTTTTTATGCACACAACCTATGGCCTGTTTAAGGATAAAACTTGCATGTTTTGCTTGCTAAGGAAACCTGGTAGGATAGCCACCTAAGCCAAGTTTAGATGTAGCGCGCATAGGTGGATCGCTCAATTAATTATCTATATTAATCTTGTTGATGGAAATATGGTGATGGGTATGGGATGTGTGTGTGTGCTTTTCAAAAACATGGGGAAAGACCCCGGCCGCCGACTTCTGTCGACTATGCCCCGTGTTAAATGGTGTAATGCCCGGATATCGCTCTTATGGTTTATCTGGGGTCCGGGCCTCGTGGAGAGGACTCGACAGGTGGCTCATATGAGCAGAATGGAGTTTCTGCTCTTCTAAAGACCGAGTTGGAGTCTCATCTTGCCTAACTCTTTATAGTGGAACTACTCGATGTTGTATGCGGCAACACTGGGCCGGAACCCGCAAGGAACAACCTCCTGATACCTGTAGGCTGGGAGCACCGGGGAACTGGGAATGGTGGAAGTCGTGTGTCTGCTGGCACTGAAGCGACGTCGCGTGTCTGCTGGCACTGATGCGACAGGGATCCTAGTCTCCCTCTTGGTTGAGGCCGGAGAATACTTGCGGGGGTAGAGCCTTGAGAGGATTCACATGATGTGGTCGCTCCTGTCACGTATCTGAACTTGTGAGTAAAATGTGCACCTCTGGCCAGAGTATAAATTTATTCGAATAGTCCGTTGTCCACTGGTATGGATGAGTTACGGCTTGGTTTCTACCACTAAATGTTTTATAAAACTGTGTGGGTTTTGGTTGGGTGAAAAACTGTGTGTTTTGGACGCTGCGGGGCGTGGCCCCAGAGCGGTGGAGTAAAACTTTATGGCCTGCGTGCCATAAGCCACATTGGACCGGCAAGTCTAGTGGCACCCTTTTGGAAAAGTCGTTTTCTGAAATAAAATTGTGAACTAATGAGCCTTGCATATGAAAATGTTTTCCTACAAATTTACCATAAGCTACAGATATATCTTGCATGTAGATATAGTGTTAACCCCAATTCTTTATGGAGGAAAGTGGGCTTGCGGAGTACGTTTCGTACTCACCCTGCTTTGTTGTTGGTTTACAGAGAAGACTAAGTTATCGTAATCATGGACGAATAAAGGGTTGGAGCCTATCCCCAACTTGTGGGTCTACGTTTAAGTTCCGCTGCTTTGTGTTTCGGGCTGCGCCCCGTTTAGGTCTATCCTGTTAGGACGGATCTGTACTACTCTGATGTAAGAATGTGGTTATCATACTCTAGGAATGATAATAAAGCACATTTTAGTCCCATTATGGATGTGGGGCGCTTCATCATCCGTTTTCGAACCTATCCAACATTGAGATTTCCAATCTTTGCTACCCAAATTTCTAAAGTGCATAGGGATACCTAAGTATCTAAAGGGGAAAGAACCTACACTACAGAAATGTAGATCATTTTCGGCGGCCAAAAACTACCGAAAATAATTTTTGTTAATTTCGACGGTTTTCGGCGCAGAAGGTGTAGGGCCGAAAGTAAGCCTACCGTGACCGCTCAAAATAGCCGAGGACAGACGCGACAGGTTCCAAATACACCTTATAGAATTTGAAAGTTCGAGAATACCCAGTCAAACTAAGGTCAATAACTTAAATTCAAATTTAAACCAACATTCACTGTATAACCAGGCATAAATTTTTATAACAAAGTTGTAGAGTAAAAACTATAGAATGTTTTATGTATTTTAGAATTTTCCTGAATCGGCCAGTATTGATGTCCAAAACTTCTAAATACAAATGAGACTCCAGGCAATCAAACATCTCTTCCCATTCCCCGTTTTATTTTCTTTTTTTGAAACCATGACAAACGAGACCCACTTGTCTGGGAATTGGGTCCGCGCAGGGACGACAGGACCCCGTCGCTTTCCTAGCTTCAAGCTCGTGATCCAGGGACAACTCCATCCACTAGTGTAGTCCCCGTGTAGATACAGGGAGCTAAATTTTAGCCCCGTCACATCGGTTGTTTAGACGCTAGTTAGAAATATTAAATATAGTCTAATTAGAAAATTAATTACACAATGAGGACTAAACGACGAAACAAATTTATTAAACCTAATTAATTTATGATTAGCGAATGTGATGCTACAGTAATCATTTCGTTAATCATGCATTAATTAAGTTTAATAAATTCATCTCATCGTTTAGTTCCCATATGTGTAATTAATTTTTTTTAATTTAACCATATTTAATAATTTAACCATATTTATATTTTTAACTAATCTCTAAACATTTGATGTGACATGGACTAAAATAGCTCTAGGATCCAAACACCCCCTAAAGACTTCCACAATGGAATCCAAAAGTAGTCCATAGTGATTTAAATATTGTCTTCAATCTAGATGAACCATTGTAGTAGTAGATGAACCATTGCAGAAGTAGTCCATACAGTAGTCCACGGTAAAAAATACGCATATGCATATGGACTGCCCATAAAACATTTAAAATGTTATTCTCTGTTATATTCTCTCGTATCTCTTCAATATCTCTCTTTCTCTTGGATGTACAAGTATCCATAGGTATTATATTCTCTCATCTCTCCTCAATATCTCTCTTTCTATTGGATATAGAAGTATCCATAGATCCTACTAGTATGATCTGCTAAGTTCTATACATTGTGACAATTGCAATAACTAAAAACCACTTACAGTATAGTCCATTCTGATGGACTACTTAGTCCATATGCATTAAAGAAACCCTAAGCACCCGTGTGCTACGTGGAGGGATGACGTGTGTGGCTACGTTTGAGATGATCTTTGGTATCTGGGAGAAAGCAATCCTGACCACGGTACTGGGATGTCTCTTTAAAAAGCGGTATATATTACAAGGTAGCATTAGCCTAGCACATCGGTTGGATCCTACAAAATATACATGAGGGCATAAGGTGTCCAGACATAAGTATGACGATTCTTGAGCAACATAACATAGGTTATCAACTGTGTTACATATGTGCTGCAAACATCAAATTCGATTTCTAACATGGAAATCTGAGTTATATTTACATGAGCTTTAATACAGCCGGGGGAGCGTTTTTTGTAGGTTGTTGAAGAGATCATGTGAGGTAATTATGTGTTAACACAGGTGCCAGCTTCGATCGGATTCCCAGCCGTTGGAACCATCTAAATCTGCAATTGGTACAAATTGGCTCAGCTATCAATATATGACTGTACATGTATCTGTATATGTAGTTATATACAACAGGTATAGATGCAAGAAATTGATTATAGACGTTGCCTGTATCATATCCAGTAAAGAGGGGTTCATCAGGGTCTCTACCAGCATTATAGGCGTCTTCTCCTGGGATGTTAAAGAGAGGGACAGCTAATTATGTTGTGCATGGAATAAGAGACAATGAATGTATATAGTGACAAAGGTGAATGGTCTTAACTGCGAAAGCTTTCTCTCCAAGCCTCGTGTGCTATTTCTCTGTGTACACCATATTCTATTTCTGTAGAAGTAAGTGTGCATTAAAAATGGGTGTTCCACTTGTGGTAAGGTAAAGAAGGATTGCAGTATTAGTACCTGTGTCTGTATTGCTGTGGGGGGCTTGATTATAAGATCCCGAGTTGATAGGCTGGAGCTCATTTTTTGAGAAAGGCGGGTAAGCAGTCTTGTCTGATGCTGTTGTTATCAACGGGTGCATGTCCATACAGGTAGGTATCCAGTTTTAGTGCATAGATACGGTATTGTGTACCGTTGGGACCACGGCGGGGGACTGCAAAGTTGCCACTGGTGGGGATTGCTTCTTTAGCAGCTGTGAGTGCATCAACACGGCAAATACCGCTTTGGGTTAAAGTAGGAAGTCTGGACATCGCAGTACGATGTCAGAATAGAAGAAACGCTGTTTTGAAAAATTGCATAAGGTGGAATGCCAAGAATGTCTATAGTGTTTTTTGTGTCCCAATTGACGATGTTGGCTCTATAGTCATTGGCCCATTGGTGGAGAGCCATTGTAAAGGTGGGACCAATGAGGAATCTATGGGTTTCAACAATGGCACGTTCTTGTGATGTATTGAAACGGATTATGTAATCTGGTGGATAGGCTATGATATCATTTGGCTGGGTTTGATAACTAGACAGGCTATGAATTGTGGCTCTGAGAGTGTCTACATCTGGTAAAAAGGTTGTTGGTTGAACTGGAGAAGCAATAAGTGAGTTTTCCAGAATGGCTTCTTCTGTTATCATAGCTGTGGTTGGTTCAGCGATGAATAACCTTGTTGGAAAATGCGTTTCGGCCTACGTAAGAATCACATAGTATGCACACACGGTTAAGTACTATAAATAGTGATAACAGCATATTAAATAGCGAGGCATACAGCTGTTCAGCACACAATAATAACATTACAATTAGGCTGCGGAATACTTGATGGAAGTGGTATAATCTGGAGCCCTGTTTCACTGCTGATGGATGGTGTGACGGTGTCTTCAACCTCCGTTCTTGTTATATTGACACCACCACAGTGGATGGCATTAGGTGGAAGGTCATAGAGATGTGTTTAAACAGGAAGCCTAACGCAGCACAAGCAGGAGTGATAGCTCATACAAACCAAACATGGGCAATGTACAAAGATGAAAATAAAGGAGGTTAGGAACTGGATGGATTTAACCATGATGATAGCTGATATGTGGTAGTTGAGACGCTAGGTACGGGTAATAATGTTGTGGAGGCTAAGCAATATTCGGTACGGCGTTAGCTGCATTGTCTTTTTTTCAGGTTGTAGGTGTTTGGTGCCGGTCTTGCAAATAATCTGTTGACACAGCGAGTGTTCCTCCTGCTGTGAGAACGGTGGCCCTTCTTGGTTCTGTGGATAGTAGTAGAAGCTGGTTGTATATGTTGGTGAGCGATATGTATGTAGCGTTTTTAGGGATCTCGGTTGATGTGTTGCTGGCTTCGATGGTATCTAGCTGCTGGTCTATAGTTGGAGAGAAGGGATCAGCACACTTGCTATATGTCTGTTTAAGAGCTTTAGCTAGGGCGGCCAGTTGTTCTTTTCGGTAGGAGATATCATGGTGGAGGGATTCTCTCAAAGAGCATTGCCCATGATTTTGCTCTGGATAGCTCCTGGTTTAAAACAGATGCACGGCGATGGTTATAGTTGTCAATGACTATAAATTTGTTGACTGTCAAGTAATCTAGACATGCTTCGTATGCTAATTGTATGGCCATGGTTTCAGTTTTTGTAATTTGTTCATAGAATTCCTTGGTTGTTCTAGCAATTGATTCTCTTGTGACCATGTTTTCTATTTGGATTTTACTGAGAAATGATTCATCATCCAACTGGAGAGTTTCCTCTTTTTTTAAGACAAGGTTGAGTCTATGAGCTGCAGCTTGGAACAGATGTTTCCTATCCACAGTAATTGTTGCTGGGACCTAATGGAGCATAGAAGGAGACGGCTAAGTAAATGCATGGACTAATAGCGGTGTGAGAGGAATCGGTACAAATGGTTCTAACAGTGGGGAATGTAACGCAGGGAACGACGGTACATGCAAACGTAGGAATATGATATAAAGTAGAAAACCTAGATCTAGATTAGATCAGTCATAAGGCAAGGTTTATACCTTAGGGAGGAGGTCGTCATCTTCTATATCCATGGAGATCTGTTCGGAGATAGACGGCGGGCTTTACAGTTGAGAACAATGCCCTGCTCCAGCCGGAGGAGCAGATATAGTGAGATCTGTTAGCCTAAGGCAGTGATGAAGTTAAAAGAAATGAGTGTTAGGCCTGTATTGGGCCAAATGCAATAGAAGTAGACATTACACAATTGATAAGACATAGTAACACAAATTTGTTACAGAGGGAAGGGAAAGGCATACCAACAGAAGGAGTGAAAAAGGTATGAATGTGACAACGTAGAGCACAGAGATACCGTCGTTTCACACACCACCCCACGACCGTTTCTGCAACGAAGACTGCAATAAAAAATAGGATCAGCAGAGAAGAGCAGCCACAGGTGCAGCTGTATAGACAGGTTGTAGGTCAGAGTACCACAGGGTAAACCAACGGTAGGGAAAACAAAAAAATAAATAGGTGAGGAATAGATTGTAAAGGCAATGGTGTTTTCTCATTAAGCACCTCAGGGAAAGAGCAAACGCAGAGGCCGTAGCAGGGACACGGACATCATAACAATGCAATCCGAACCCAAATGGCACTCAAACCTAGGTTGGCAAAAACGCCATGGGATGCCCTGGCGTCATGAACTGGACGGCAATGGATAGCCGACGCAGAGGGCTGTGCAGGTCGCTCAACGGCTGGCGTAGGTATTGGCTCGAATGGGCAAAGCGACGCAGCAGGCGCAGATCCTGCTCTCTTTACGCTGTACGCTAGGTCTACGGCAGCTCGGCATGGTCATAGCGGTGCGTCTCCGGCGATTGGCACTGCTGTTTGCGCGTTGGTGCGTCGACACCGCACGGTCAAGGATAGCGATAGGCGCCGCGGGAGCCAAATCTACGGCAACGACACCAGATCCACTAAATTGACACTCCCTAGAACCGAGCAGGAAAGATAAGGAGGCTACCGCCGGCTCGCCGGCGACGAAACCCTAGGGATCTGCGGCGGGATGGATACGAGCAAAAAGGGGAAAACGAAACACGCACCTGCGGATGGGAGGAGAGCGAGGAAAAGCAAACGGAGCAGCCGAGGAGGGCGATATAGCAGGTTTCATCGCCCTCAACCACTCTGCTGTAGCCACAGCGTGGCGAGGACGGCCGCTCTGTGCACACGGCGACCAGCGTCGGAGCCGTCGTCACATCCATGGAGAGCCCGCAATGACGTGGAGGAGGCACGCGTGGGCCAGTGGTGGCCACAGATCGGACTATTTGTTGTTTTGGGCCTCGAGGAGCTAGAATCGCTAGGTACTTCGGTGCTGTTTGCTTCTTTTGCCCGCTGGTCTTGATTGGCCTTGCTCAGCCTTGCCCAGCCAGGAGAGCTGGAACCACTCTCCACCAAAAGCAAGTTTTTTTTTGCCAGCGCAGTCCCTGAGGAGAAGCCATCCAACATCCAAACGCTAGCCATGCTTCAATATCTGTGACGGAAAAGAATATAAAAACCCCCAGAGGAAAGAGACCCAAGAAAGGCCTGCACGGATCCAAACCGAAGGCCCACGGGCTTACCCAACGCACGGCGACCAGGGCGAGTGAACCAATCCGACCCTCGCCCCGTACGCTCGTACGAGACGGAGGCGGCCGACTTTCCCACGAGGCAGCCGATCCTCAGATCAAGGCTCGGGCAAGGCGGAGAGTCCCGACCGATGCCACGCCCGACGTTAGAACCCACCGGCGTGCGGCCCATGACCAGGCAGCGAAAAGTCCACTCATGGGCCCAGATGATGGGACAACACGCTGCCCTCCTGCGCCCACGCCTGCTACGACGGAACGGCATCACGCGGCCACCGCCTGCCGAGCGCGTGCCCGTGCGCGTGCTCATTGCGACGGGACGGGCCATCTACCACCTGACGCCGCACGCCTGGAACACCCCGCCACGGCGGGGCTAGGGGGATGACGCCGGATAGTGGTTGACCCTATAAACAGAGATACCTGGCAGAGTGAGGCGAGGCCGGCAAAACCGAATAAGCGCAAGAGACAGAACCACCAAGCCCCGCCTCGTACAGACTTACAAAGCGGAAGGCAACCGACCGACCTTCACCCCTCGGCGGGGCGCGATAATGCATGAGGCACCGTTACGGACAGACGGAACGACTCGACAGCAACGCTCCGTAGCCGGATAATCCGCCACCTAACACCACGCCCGTCTGACGCCAAGAGCTAAAGAAAGGAGGCCAGGACGGACGGGATGGAACACCCTCCCCATGCGGCTCTCTGACTCCGTGAGAATAGAAGCATTCGCAGGTACACCGAACCCCCGGCACAGCTCAGTTACAGGATCCCGGACAGACGATCTCATCGCGCGTGACAAAGGCGTGCCAGGAACGCACGGGCTTCTGACAGGACTCTTGTAGCAAGGGGACCCACGTTTCAGGGTCCCCCCTCCCCTTTGTATCCCTTCTTCTAAGGAGGAGAAGCACTCACGAGTAGAGAGAGCAAGCAAGAAGCACACAAAGAGCACAGAGGCCAAGTAACAGGGAGACCCTCTCCGCTGCGCTTGCGCCCACTGTAACACCTCCACACACCTCGTAATACAAGAAACACACTCCACTGGATGTAGGGATTCATCCCGAACCAGTATAAACCTTCGAGTCTACCGGCTCACCATTCAGAGCGAGTCCGTGCTGACATCCCCACCGAACAACAAATCTACTGCTTGTGTCACCCCGGTTCCCGGAACCACGACAGTTGGTGTGCCAGGTAGGGGATCTTCAGCGTGCCTAAATGACATCATCGCTCCGATGGCATCATCATCCACCTCCGTCGGCAACAAGGTCCTCGCACCAGGGAGCCGCATCACCTTCGGCACCTTCACCTTCGTTGCCACTGCCGCCGGCGAGCTCCGCCTCATCGACCCTACTCCATACATCGACGCCCTCACTCAGGGCATGGATAACCTCCAAATCGTGGACGCTCCGCGCGACACGACGATGGGAGAAGCTGCGCACTCGACGCCCGTCGACCTCAACATGGAGGCGCTCACCGACTGCGCCAACGCGCTCCTCCGCTCAACCTCCACTTGTGAGGATCGCGATCAAGTGCTCTATGCACTCACGAATGTGGTAACCCAACTGCATGGGAACCCACCGCTGCCGTCCATGGCGGCGCTCCAAGGCACTACCCCGGACTCGCCCCTCGTAGCGAGGACGGAAGGACCCATACGCCCCGCGCCTGCCGGAACCAAGGCAGATAAGCGGAGGCTGAAGCGACGCACCGCTGCGCTCAAGCGCCGCCCCGACGCACGCATCGCAATCCACGAGGACGGGACGCCTCGTCAATCAACCCTCGTGGCCATGGCGGGCCACTACCCGACGTCCGTCCATGACCTCCTGGAAGATGTTTCCAGCAGCGGGTCCGTCTCCAGCTCGGACGAAAACCACCCCGCCGTGATCGGAAGGGCATGCCTCGTGGCAACCCCTCCCATAGGCGGAGATGCTGGAGGTCAAAAGACCCCCAGCCAAGAGGTGGAGTACCAGCATGACCGACAGGCGCGCACCCTCGCGCGCGAAAACGAGCTCCACCAGAAGGAGAAGGAGATCGACGACCTCGAACATAGGCTCGAGGAGCTCCACTATGAGGTGGGGCGGTGCCAGCATAAGGGCGAAGGGCCCCGCGGGCGCCACGTCTACAACCAGCTCCTTCAAGGGAGTGACGGGACGCCATATTTCCCGCGCCCCGATCAAAATATCGCCGCCGCCGCCATGATGCTCCAGGCAATCCCGGAGCCCAGCGAGCCTGCCGCCAAGGCCACGCTCCAAAACCTTCGCAGCCTCATGCAAAGGGCAGCGGTGCAGCAGGCCGAGTTGGCAAATCAGCCAACAGCGGATACGGATGCACGCACCACGCGGACGGCGACCACACAGGGTAATGGGGCACGGGCGTCCGCGAGACCCGTCAAGGATCGCCTGGGCGACAAGCGTGACGCCCGCGACACCCTCACTGCCCGCCGAAGGAAGCGGGACAACATCGCACACTCGCGCACCCCGGACGTAAGACGCAAGAATGGATCCGGTCCAACTGGACCAGTACCACGCGCTTTTGGGAGCGCAATCCGCGAAGCGCAGTTCCCCTCACGAGTGCGCGCACCCACCAACCTCACCAGGTACGACGGGTCCACGAACCCGGCCGTATGGCTCGAGGATTATCGACTCGCCTGCCGGCTAGCAGGGATCAGGGATGATTCTCTGATCATCCAGTATCTCCCCATCCACCTCGGGGACGCGCCTCGAGCATGGCTCGAGCACTTGCCCGAGGACACCATCCACGACTGGGAAGGCCTCAAGAAGGTCTTTGTAGGGAACTTCCAGGGGACGTACAAGTGCCCCGGGAGCTCCTAGGACCTCAAGAGCTGCACCCAGAAGTCCGGAGAAAGTCTCCGGGACTACATCAGGAGGTTCTCTTAGAAGAGAAACGAGCTCCCGGACATCACTGACGCCGACGTCATCAGTGCCTTCACATACGGCACTACGAACGAGGTGCTCGTCCACGAGCTCGGTCGTGGGCGCCCCAAGACAACGGCCGATCTCCTCGACATCGCCACCAAGTTTGCCGATGGCGAGGACGCGGTCGGCGCCATCTTCCGCAAGGGAAGAACCTCCCGTGATGATGGGGAGGGAACAAGCGGCGCCAAAAAAGATCGGCGCGAGCGCCGCGGCAAGCGCCAGAGGGACGAAAGGCATCAGAGGGACGAGCGCCCACACCACGGGAGAAATGAAGTCGCCGCAGCCGACCGACCTCCCAAGCCACCGGCCAAGTCCAGCAACGAGCACTTCCAAAAGCTCATGGACGGGCCGTGTCAGAACCATGGGTTCCCGGTGCGTCACAAGCTCCGGGAATGCGAACTCCTCAAGCGCTTCGTCGGCAACCCTTCGCAGAAGAAGGCAAAGACGGAGGAGGCCGCCCAGATGGCGGAGAAAAAGGATGACGCCGAGGCATTCCCCGAGACGACGGGATGCCTCATGATCTTCGGGGGGCCGGAGTCCTACGGCGACAAGCGCAAGCTCAAGCTCGCGAACCGCGAGGTAAATGCCGTAAATCCCGCCGTCCCTGAATACCTCCGATGGTCGGAAGAGCCGATTACCTTCGATCGACGCGACCATCCGAACAAAGTCCCACACCCCAGGACCTACCCACTCGTCGTGGAACCGATCATCGGCCCCAAGCGCCTCACAAGGGTACTCATGGACGGCGGAAGCGGCCTCAACATCATGTATGTTGAGATGCTCGACGCGATGGGAATCCCCAGGACAAGCCTTCGGCCCAGTCACGCCCCGTTCCACGGCATCATCCCAGGCCAGCAGGCCTACCCCCTCGGGCAGATCACGCTGCCCGTCACGTTCAGCGACCCTTCGAACTTCCGCACGGAGCGGTTGCAGTTCGAGGTGGTCGACTTCGCGGGGTCATACCACGCGATTTTGGGACGACCATGTTACGCCAAGTTCATGGCCATCCCAAATTACACATATCTCAAGCTAAAGATGCCCGGTCCGCACGGGGTCATCACTGTAGGATCTTCCTTCAAAGAAGCCTACAAGTGCGAGCGGGCCAACTGCGAGCTTGCCGCGTCCCATGTGGCATCCAAGGAGATGGCCGACCTCAAAAAGGTCATGTCAGCGGGTGCCCCCGAGGCAACCAAAGAAACACCCCCAGACGTCCCCGAGCCGTCCAAAGTTGGGGGAGGCACCTTCAAGCCCTCTGAGGACACGAAGGAGGTGCCGCTCGACCCTGCCGACCCTTCCACGAAGGTCAGGATCGGGGCTGCGCTTTCCCAGAAATAGGAAAGCGCGCTCGTCGACTTCCTCCGAGCCAACCGGGACGTCTTCGCTTGGAAGCCTGCCGACATGCCAGGAATCCCCGGGGAGGTCGCCGAGCACTCCCTAAACATCCGACCGATCGCACGACCGGTCGCCCAACGCCTTCGCCGATTCGATAAGGAGAAGCGTAAGGCTATAGGGGAGGAGATCACTAAGCTTTTAGCCGCAGGATTCATAAAAGAAGTGCAATACCCAGAGTGGGTTGCCAATCCTATAATGGTTAAAAAGAAGAATGGGAAGTGGAGGATGTGTGTCGACTACACGAGCCTGAACGAGGCATGTCCAAAGGACCCTTTCCCTCTACCTCGCATTGACCAAGTGGTCGACTCCACTGCAGGTTGTGTGTTGCTATCCTTTTTGGACGCATACTCCGGCTACCACCAAATCGCGATGAAAGAAAGCTACCAGCTCGCCACTTCTTTCATCACTCCCTTCGGTCCCTTCTGTTTCGTATCCATGCCATTCGGCTTAAATAATGCGGGAGCAACATACCAGCGATGCATGCTCCTGTGTTTCGTCGATCAGGTAGAACGAAATGTGGAGGTCTACGTCGACGACATAGTCGTAAAAACCAAGGAATCCGAAGGCCTCATAGCCGACCTTGAGGAAACATTCGCGAACCTCCGCAGGTTCCGGATTAAGCTCAACCCCGAAAAATGCGTTTTTGGGGTCCCCAAGGGCAAACTCCTGGGCTTCATGGTCTCCGAAAGGGGAATCGAGGCTAACCAGGAAAAAATCGACGCCATTCAAAGAATGGGCCCCATTCGAAACCTGAAGGGAGTCCAACGACTGGTAGGATGCGTCGCCTCGCTCAGCCGCTTTATATCCAAGTTCGGCGAACGAGGATGCCGCTCTACAAGCTGCTAAGAAAGGGAGACCGCTTCTCCTAGACCCCGGAGGCCCAAGCGGCCCTAGACAAAATCAAGGCTTTTCTCACGACTCCTCCGGTGTTGGTCGCACCCGACCTAACAGAGACGCTGCTTTTGTACGTCGCCGCCACCACACAAGTGGTCAGCGCGGCCCTGTTTGTAGAGCGAGCGGAAGAGGGCCGAGCGCTCAAAGTACAGAGGCCCGTCTACTTTGTCAGCGAGGTTTTAACCGAGTCCAAGGCTCGGTACCCGCAAGTACAGAAGCTCCTCTATGCGGTACTCATTGCCAAGAGGAAGCTTATCCATTACTTCGACCGCCACTTGGTGACAGTCGTCTCCACTGCTCCTTTGGGTGAAATCATTCGAAACCGCGACGCGACAGGACGCATCGCGAAATGGGCACTCGAGCTCAATGGGCTCGACATTACCTACTTGCCAAGAACTGCGATCAAATCGCAGGCCTTGGCAGATTTCATCGCCGAATGGACCGAAGCACAAGAACCACCGCCGATCGAGGATCCGGAGTACTGGATTTTGTACTTCGACGGGTCCTATCTCAAGACCGGCAGCGAGGCAGGCATTGTCCTCATTTCCCCGCAGGGACATAGGCTGCGGTACACCATACGCCTCCACTTCCCGTCCACCAACAACGTGGCCGAATACGAGGCCCTGGTAAACGGGCTCTGTATAGCAGCAGAGGTGGGGGCAAGGCGCCTCCTCGTGCGAGGAGACTCAAAGCTCGTGGTCGACCAGGTCATGAAGGCGGCCGAGCCTCGCGACCCCAGGATGTGTGCCTACTATAAAGAGGTACGCAAGCTGGAAGAAAAATTTAAAGGCTTCGAGCTCGAGCACAACTATCGACGCTTCAACGAGGAAGCTGACCGACTGTCAACCATAGCGTCCGGTCGGGAACCCGTTCCAGACGGAGTCTTCGCCTCCGACCTTTATAAACCTTCTGTCACGACCGAATCGTTGGACGAGGAACCAACGGCAATTCCCCCTGACCCTGCCACACAGGCTCGGGGGCTGGTAGCTATAGTCGGGGGTCCAGACTGGCGTCTCCCCATCATGAACCGACTCTCCGACGGCAACCTACCCGAGGACACGACCGAGGCCAGACGCGTGGCCCGCAGAGCAAAGTCCTTCGTTATTGTTAATGGAGAGCTCTACAAAAAGAGCGCCTCCGGGATCAAACAGAGGTGCATCCCCACTGATGAGGGGAAGCAGATTCTGGCCGAAATCCATGGAGGCGTCTGCGGGCACCACGCGGCCACAAGGGCACTGGTAGGAAAGGCTTTCCGGCAAGGTTTCTACTGGCCGACAGCCATGGCTGACGCCGAGCAGGTCGTGCGAACCTGCGAAGGATGCCAATTTTTTGCCAGGCAGATTCACATGCCTGCGCAGGCACTCCAAACTATCCCCATCACATGGCCCTTTGCGGTCTGGGGCCTGGATATGGTTGGACCCCTCAAAAAAGCGTCCGGGGGCTTCACCCACTTGTTCGTCGCTGTCGACAAATTCACCAAGTCGATAGAAGCCAGACCCATCGCGCTGCTCACAGCGGTGAACGCCGCCTCCTTCTTCCGTGACATCGTTTACAGGTTCGGAGTACCAAACTCCATCATAACCGACAACGGAGTCCAATTCAAGGGTCATGACTTCCTCCAGTTCTGCGACCAATTCAACATCAAGGTCGAATGGTCCGCCGTGGCGCACCCACGGACCAACGGCCAAGTCGAGCGAGCCAACGGCATGATCTTACAAGGGCTCAAGCCCAGAATCTTCGACAGATTGAAAAAGTTCGGTGGAAAATGGGTGGCCGAGCTACCCGCCATCCTCTGGAGCTTGCGCACAACCCCATCTAGAGCCACTGGATGCACCCCCTTCTTCTTGGCATACGGCGCTGAAGCCGTACTCCCCACGGAGCTCGAATATGGATCCCCTAGGGTCCGAGCGCACGACAGCGAGCGACAAACGACGGACGACGAACTCGCCAACGACCTCCTGGACAAGGCAAGAGAGGCAATAGTCGTCACGTCGGCCAAATACCAACAAGACTTGCGATGCTACCACGACCGCCAGGTCCGCAACAGGTCCCTCAACGTTGGTGATCTAGTACTAAGAAGGGTCATGGACACCAGAGGCAAGCACAAACTCACTCCGCCATGGGAAGGACCTTATATTATCGCTAAGGTCCTACGGCCAGGCTCCTACAAACTCAAAGACTCCGACGGTAACATCTTCACCAACGCATGGAACATTGAAAACCTGAGGAAATTTTATCCTTAGACTACTGTTCGCTCCCCCACATGACTAAGTTGGCCAAACCAACCTATCGGTCGCCTTGCCCAACTCGGGGGCTGGGAGTGAACCAGGCAGACATACTGCCCGACCCAAAAAGTCAATTCGCGGGAGTCTAGGCGCTGCATCGGAGCCTCCACAAGTCGCAAAAATTAATGAAAATCAAAATCACAAGACAAGTACAGGAGTTATTTATTCTTTTGTTCAAAAAACTCTCATTACATCAATATTTGGATCAAAGGGAGCTCTGGGCCCCGCCCCGTGGGGCCAGAGTTGGAAAAGGTCGCACGCATCTTGCGCCGGCGAAGATGGCCCCTCGGGCATTGGCTCTTGTTGGAGTAAGATTCTTGGTGCCTCTGCGGCGGGGGAGGCCACGAACCCCCCCCCACTCAAGAACCTTCCCACTCAACAAGAGCCATCACCCCTTCCTTGTGGGTGTTTTCGCCGTGCGGTAAGCGTCAAAGAAGGCGGGAACCCTCCTCGGCACTCCACCACATAGGGCCTGCCGCCACCAATAAGCATCCTCTTTTGGGAGCTCAATGTAGGGGTCAGGCACCCAATGACGCACCTGAACCAAGGAGAGGGCGGCCGGAAAGCCATCGAGAGCGTGCTGGGCAGAGGGCCAGACTTTGATAGTCGCCCCCCTTACCACCGTCACACCGGCGACTTCTCAGCTCCGGCTCCCGCCGACGGCAGGACGCGTGACCCACCAGGCGGTGGCAGGGCGAAACCCCGCACCACCATCTGGCGCCGGATCCTCGTGGACAACCTCACCTAGGCAACCACCAAAGCCTCTCCCGAGAGGACCCGAGGTGGAACGCCCGCCCGCGCAGGAGGCGCACAGGTACGAGGTCACCGGAGGGTGTTCTAGGTACAGGTGGCGTATACGAAGCCACTCGTAGCCAAAACCTGGCGCGCATACGAAGACACTCATAGCCAAAGACACAGGAATCATGGGGAAGACCATCCTATCCTAAGGTCAGCTTTCCCCACCCGGGACAAAAACCTTTAACCCTGACAACCCTGCTCGCTACAAAGGAAGGAAAGTCGCTCTCCCATGGAACAAGCAAACCCCATGGTTTGTAGAGACTCGAGAGGCTTTGGCTGTCTGGCTCTAGATGCTTTCCTTGGGAGGAATCCCCCCTATTTATAGCCACGGCGGACAGCGGACGAGCGCCCTGGCCGGCATCACAAGTTCCCTGTAGAGGGCCCAACAGACACTACCGGGGCTCGCCGTACCTCTGCCTCGCTCTGGAGACGCGACGGCCCTGCCAAGGGGTGTAGAGGCATCCGATGCCCTGACCCGTCGCAGACGACGCGACTACTCGAAACAAAAAATACGCAAAGATACCATACGCCGCGTCCGGCGCTGCCACGGCCACAATACGCCTCGGGCCAGTAAAAAGAGCGGTACCAGAGACGCACTGGTATAACCGGGCAAAACAGGGGAGATGAGATGGGCCCCCAGGATTGCCATGCCGGATGGCCCCCAAGATAGGTCAGCATGAGGCGCGCAAGGGCCACGGCAAGAGCAATGCAGACAGAGGCGATCCCTTCACCCACACGCGGGATATCAAAAGTGGGTTTCGCAGGAGGGCCGGTGGATCGACATGGCTCGAGACCATCAGGGCATGGGGGCGGACTTCGTCTTCAATCCTCTCCACCTCCTCGTCGGCCACCCCAGCGGCAAACCCCTCCGCGATCGGCGCGAGCACTGGACGGAGCTCCCTAAAGTGCGAAACCGCCTGTGCAAATGACAGGCTGCTCCCAAAGAAGGCAGCCTGCCGCACGACGCGCTCGACGTGCTCCCGAAGGCCCGCCACCCGCTCCAGCAGCGGCACGGGCGACGTTGGCGAAAGCCAGGCGCACGCCGAGCCAACTGCCTCCTGAAGGCTCTGGAGCTCCCCTCGCAGCTCTGAAAAGAAAGAGCACAACAAAATCACAAACGGCCCTCGGGCGAAATCAAGAAACCGCCTCAAAACACCGCTCACCGGCAATGACGGAGGCCTGGGCAGAGAGCTCTGTGCGGGACCGCTCGAGCGAGCCCGTCACCTCAAACAGGGCCTGCTCCGCCTCAGTGGTCCGCCGCGTCGCGACCGTGAGCTCCCGGCGCAACGCCAGAGTATCGTTCACGGCGGCGGTGCGCTCCGCCCGAAGCTGCTCCGTCTCTCGACGGAGGCTCCCTGCCTCGGCGCGCAGCGAGGCTGCTTCAGCCGAAACACTGTTGAGACGCAAGGTCAACATGCTCGCCTGCCGGATGGCAGCGGCCCTCGCCTCCTGCGAGCGCGAGGCATCCGTACGCGCCTGCGCCGCTTCAGCCTGGGCGGCGCCGAATGAAGAGATGCGCTCGGTAGCCCGCGCCAACAGAGCCTACAACAAAAAGGTTCCATGGATCGGAAAGATCCAAAGAGACACCGATACGAAGGAGGACGAAAGGAGGTCACGTACCGCCCCATGACGAAGCACGCGCTGCGAGATCGCTTCCTCAGCACGGCTCGCCGCTGCCAGCGCCATCCGGAGGGATTCCAAAACCATTCCCACGTCGACGGCCGCGCTGGTGGACGCCTCCTGTACGATCCCCCAATCCATCGCCTCCTGCTCCGCGGAGAGCAGCGGAGACTCCTCCCAGACAGCTGGAAGCAACCGGGGAGGGATGAACAGACGGATGGCACCCGATGGAGGAGGCCCAGGAGGGGGTGACGACAGCGGAATCATCGCGCCACCCAAGTCCGCGGCACCCTCGTGAGCAGGCTCCAACTGCTCCAGCGCCGCCTCCCCTACCAGATCCGCCGCGGCGATCCTCGGGCCCGCCGGCGATGCAACAGGGGGTCGGAGGATCAACGCCCCCGGCGAGGAAGGCACCGCCGCGGACGACGACGCCGCAGATGACGCCCCCCTAGCACGCAGCCCGTGCGGCCTCCGAGAGCGACATATGCGGGATAAACCGACTGCATGAAAAGCATTCAGCCATGCGAAACAAGAACGGAGGAAACCACGACCACGACAGAAAGGCGGGAGGATCGCTCACCGAGAAGACCGCGGCGTGGGAAAGAGACGCCTCCAACCTCGAGACGCCATCCCCGGCGGCATGTTCGCACTTGCTGGCAAGGAGACGGATGGCGCGTCGACCCTCAAGGGCGGCCCTGGCACATGAGAAGTGACGGGGGCCACGCTCGCCCCCACCAGCAGCGACGACTCCGACCCAGGAGGCGACCCCTGGACGGTCGCCGCTACCAAAGCGCCCGAAGAAGAGCCGGCAGCAAGCTCGGCCGACGCCCCTGATGGCAACACAGGCGCCCTTGAGCCTCCGGACGCCTCCACCGGCACGGTCCTTGGCGTCGCCACGGATATCGACGTCAAGACCGTGACAGGGACGCCGGACCCTTCCGGCTCCGGCGAGGACGGCACTTCCACAACCGGCTCCACCCGCACCGTAGCCGGAACAGGAACGCGCTGAGACTCCCTCGCCGACCCTTGAGACCCCCTCAACGGGGGCACGGCACTCGCCGCCGGCGGAGTCATGATCAGCATCGCCTCAGAAAGGACGTCCGACCCTGAACTTTCCCCAATCTCGCCAGCAAGCGGCACGGCCTCGAGCGCATCATCCGAAGACCACTCCTCGTCGGATGATGCGGTAGAAGGAGTGGGCGAGCGACCCTCCTCTCGGGCGCGCTGATCGCACTCCTTCTTCTTTCTATCACGGGCAAGCTGATGGCGTTTCTTGCGCTCATCCGCCAAGTGCGCCTCCGTCTCCCTCTTTCGCTTCCGGTCCGCCTTCACGGCGGCATCCTCAGGAAGAGGGGCGGGGCACGGCCTCATAGAACCAATGCCCTAAAACCACACGAGGCGCGATATTAGTAAGCCTAGGAGCACCTATCACACGACCAGTAAAAGAAACTTACCAAGTCCTCTTTGATCGAATGGTTGAGGGCCAGAGGACCGCCAAGGAGGTTCGCCGTCGAGGTCCCCTCGGTGACGGCAATCACACGGAGCCGGATCTCTGCAGGAGTAAGCTCCTCGCCAGAGATTCGATCCGGATCAGCCATGCCGGTATACTCCCACATGGGGAAACAACGGCACCGAAACGGTTGGAGAGCCCTCCGAATGAAGGTCGAAACTAGCACCACGCCGGTCAAGCCGCGGTGACGGAGGAGCCCTATCTTCTCCAAGAGGAACCCCACCTGGTTGGCGCTCTTCTTCTCACGACCCCAGTCCCATTGGACCCGCCTCGAGGGGGCGTCACCGATAAAGGCGGGGGCCCTCCCGATGTCTCCGGGCGGGGGCATGACCCCGTCCGCCAGGGGAGGGTCGCCTAAGTTCTGAACATAGAACCATTCCCCCGAGTACCCATGGATGGAAGATGGGAAGGGGATCTGAAGGTAGTCTTGCCGACGGCCGTTGCGCAGCTGGATGGTCACGCCGCCGACAAGGGACTGCCCGCCTTGCCCCTGCGAGAGCTGGGGGCGAAACAGGTAGCACCACAACTTGAAGTGCGGCGCTATCCCAAGGAAGGCCTCGCACAGCGTGATAAAGCACGCAATGTGAAGCACGGCATTGGGATTCAAGTGCTGAATCTCCAAGCCATAAAAGAAGAGGAGCCCCCGCACGAACGGATGCAGGGGGAGACCAAACCCGCGCTCATAGAAGGGCGCGAGAACGACGATCTCGTTCCCCCGAGGATCAGGCAGGCTACCGAGCTCAGGCAGCCGTGATCCCGACACCGCCCGGGGGGGAAGGAAGCCTTTCTTCTCCAAGAGCGCCAGGCGCGTCCTGGGAGTCTGCACCGGGGGAAGGAAGCCATCGGCGGCGGCGAAGAAGCGCGCAGGAACTAACGAGGAACGCGAGGAAGGAGAAGGCAAACAGCAGAGGCGAAAAAGAGGCAAGTAAACAGTCTAATTCCCTCCTCTTCCCTCATAAACCCGCGCAGAGGATAATGGGGAAACAAGGGACAAGCGGACGTGGACGGCCGTCGATGGGCCCACCACTACGCATTTACCACCACGACCCCCGGCGTCTCCTCGAAAACGGGGCCACGATCGCGCCCCGACTTCTCTCGAATGGTGCGAGAAGGCAGAGAGACGGGACGGCCCGCCTCCCTCAAAAGGTACGACCCCTAAGCTACCCCGCTTGCATTAAATGAGATGGCAGGGAGCCGGCGTCGACGGAACGACACGCGGACGGGTCCTCTACGCCTGAGCGATCCTGGGTAAGCATAAACCTGACTCAAACCAATGCATGATCCAACTTAAATCAGCGCATAGAGCGAGGGACGGTCGGCAGGCAAGCTCCCAAGCGAGCTACATGCCAAGTGAGCCGGCATAAGGCCATTTGCCCCGACCGTGTCCGAGACCATACCTCAAACTCTCTTGCGGTAACCCAGCTGATGGGGTGGCCACGTGGCCCCCCTTTGGACAGACTCCTGACCAAAGGGCCGGAACAAGATCGAGTAAGGAAAGGTTCTTTCAATGAGATGCCCCCAGCGGGTCGAGCCCCTCAACGGGATAACTCGCCACGACCGTTCTAGACCGGAAGAACCGTCGGATCTCACTCGGACTACCCGCTATTAGCTCGATGGCCGCCGCACCCACGCCAACCCGGCTGGTGACGGCCGGCCCAACCTTCAAAAGGTCAAAACGGACAGACCTTCCGGAGGGGGTCGTGCCAAAAATCCTATTCAAAACTGAGTACCCAAGAAAATTCTCTTGAAGATCTGACGATGGGCTTAAAAGGCAAACCCTGTGGTATGCCCATAACGGCTTCACACACACACAAGTCCCTGACAACCCCCGAGCGATTCCTCACGAAATCACTCGGGGGCTCGGGGGCTACATCCCACGGATGCACTTGCACGCCTTCCCCTAGAGTAAGCCTTCAACCAACCACAAAAGGGTTGATCGAAGGCTCGGGGGCTACTAACGGGGGAGAATATAAAACCCCCCAGAGGAAAGAGGCCCAAGAAAGGCCTGCACGGGCCCAAACTGAAGGCCCACGGGCTTACCCAACGCACGACGACTAGGGCGAGTGAACCAATCCGACCCTCGCCCCGTACGCTCGTACGAGACGGAGGCAGCCGACCTTCCCACGAGGCAACCGATCCTCAGATCAAGGCTCGGACGAGGCGGAGAGTCCCGACCGATGCCACGCCCGACGTTGGGACTCACCGGCGTGCGGCCCACGACCAGGCAGCAAAAAGTCCACCCATGGGCCCGGATAATGGGACGACACGCTACCCTCCTGCGCCCACGCCTGCTACGATGGAACGGCGTCACGCTGCCACCGCCTGCCGAGCGCGTGCCCGCGCGCGTGCTCATTGCGACGGGACGGGCCATCTACCACCTGACACCGCACGCCTGGAACACCCCGCCACGGTGGGGCTAGGGGGATGACACTGGATAGTGGTTGACCCTATAAGCCGAGATACCTGGCAGAGTGAGGCGAGGCCGGCAAAACCGAACAAGCGCAAGAGACAGAACCACCAAGCCCCGCCTCGTACAGACTTACAAAGCGGAAGGCAACCGACCGACCTTCACCCCTCGGCGGGGCGCGATGATGCACGAGGCACCGTTACGGACAGACGGAATGACTCGGCAGCAACGCTCCGTAGCCGGATAATCCACCACCTAACACCACGCCCGTCTGACGCCAAGGGCTAAAGAAAGGAGGCCGGGACGGATGGGACGGAACACCCTCCCCATGCGGCTCTCTGACTCCGTGAGAATAGAAGCATTCGCAGGTACACCGAACCCCCGGCACAGCTTAGTTACAGGATCCCAGACACACGACCTCATCGCGCGTGACAAAGGCGTGCTAGGAACGCACGGGCTTCTGACAGGACTCTTGTAGCAAGGGGACCCACGTGTCAGGGTCCCTCCTCCCCTTTGTATCCCTTCTTCTTTTCCCTGGAACTGTAAGCTCCCCCCTTGAACTATAAAAGGAGGGGAAGCACTCACGAGTAGAGAGAGCAAGCAAGAAGCACACAAGGAGCACAGAGGCCAAGTAACAGGGAGACCCTCTCCGCTGCCCTTGCGCCCACTGTAACACCTCCACACACCTCGTAATACAAGAAACACACTCCACTGGACGTAGGGATTCATCCCGAACCAGTATAAACCTTCGAGTCTACCGGCTCACCATTCGGAGCGAGTCCGTGCTGACATCCCCACCGAACAACAAATCTACTGTTTGTGTCACCCCGGTTCCCGGAACCACGACAGTCTGTACCGAGCAAGGCAAGGCAAGGGTTTGGTGGAAAACCAAACAGAACCTTCCTTGTTTCAAAACGGAAAAAATCCGCCACACGTTGCTCAACTTAGCTGAATCTGATTTTCGTCCCTATGGTTCAAAATCGGGTAACACGGGTTTATCTGGTTGTGAAACCGGTCGTGGTTGGTCTTTGGGCGAAACCGACGGTGGTATCGACCGACGTGTCTCCTGTTTTTGCCTACATGGCAATCTAACGTGGCATGGACCCACATGCCATACAAAGTGGTGGTTCGGTGGGCCCCGCAGGTCTTCTTCTTCTCTCTCTTTCCCCCTCTTGTTGGACCGGACGCCGCCCCGCGCCGGCTCTGCTCCGCCTCCGCCTCCCGCGCGGGCCACCGGCGGGCCACCGGAAAGCTTGCTCTCTCGCCGTAGCTCCGGCCTGGCCCGAGAGCGCTCTTATCAATTGGCCCTATCCTCTTGCTCACCAGGTCAAACTACAGCATTGGCCTCATCATCCGGATCGCCCGGTCCTGGTACGGCCTCGTGTTCACCATCTACTTCCTCTCCATCCCAATCATCGTCGTCGCTGTGATGCTCCGGCATCTCAAGTGCAAAATCACTCATCATACATGAAGCATTCATCCTTGAGCATCATGGCATAACATGTGTTTGTGCATTGGAAACAAATTAGGTTTAAACTACAAGTTCAAAACCTTGTTATTTCATGTGTGATTCTATGTTTATAGTCATATCTTTGATTTTGTTGAGATTTGGGTGAAGCTCATATTGGCAAAACTGTAGGTATACATGAGATAAACAACTTTGCTAATTGGGTCCTTGTCATATAATGAGGTTTACAAGGTGATTAAGGTCATTCAATGTCAGCACAGAAAACCAGTTCAGATCTGTCCTGGTTTGAAATCTCAAATTTACTCTAACCTACAGCCACTATCATGCAATACTCAAATTGGAAAAGTTGTAGGTTTTGAAATTCTAAACAAACTTGTCAAAAGGAACCTTGTGAGGTGCCCAGAAATAGGGGTTTTGAATTTCCCAAGTAATAAAGGTCCCCTGTCCCCATCTAAGGCTGCTATATAAATTCAAGTTTAAATCATAATTGCATACTGATTTGGGGGCTGAACCTTTTGACAAAGTTGTAAAGCTTGAAGAGTAGAACATTTCATCCAATTACGACTTTTCCAAAATCGGACTCAAAATAGCCCAAAAACACGATTTACTGAGGGGGAGAAAACACAAATGCAATTGGTTTTTCTCGGAGCCTATGACAGGCGGGTCCCACCTGTCGGGTGGCCACCCTGTTCGGGCCGCCGCGCGCCGTGTGGCCGGCGGCGTACGGCCAGTCCGCCACGCCTCAGATCGCGCCCGCGTGCCCTCGGCCTTCACCTGGACGCGGAACCGTCCCGGGTTCATTCCCTCGCTCGCTCCCTCACTCGCGCTCTCTATCTCGTTCACTCGCCTCGACGTCGTGCCGCCGCTCGGTTCACCTCGGTTCACCGCCGTCGCCGCCTCGTCCGCACCTTCCCTGTCGATGACGCCTACCCAAGGTAGTAGCCCGCACTCTGGGGCACCTCCCGCGCCCCACGTCGCGGCTCCGGCGAGCCCGAGCTCACTGGCGCACGCGCGGCGCGCGCGGCGGGAGGAAGACGAAGGGGGTTGAATCTTCGGATCTACCCCTAGGTTTTTCTATATTTACAGTTTAATCCACGCACTATTCACTGAGTCTCGCCGATCTTCCGTGCTAGACCCTGTAACTTAGGTTTAATTACGGATAGGTCCCTGGATCCGATGTTTTTTCCATTTTATTTTGTGATTTTCGGTTGAAATTTGGAAAATCATAATAAATCAAATAAAAATCGTAAAAAGGTAAACTCAGTTGCATTGTACTCCTTGTTAATAGATCTACACAGTGGGTATGATGTGGAGATGTGCATGTACGGTTTTGCCCCTGTTATTCTGTATGCATGTTAAATCAAGGAAAAATGGAAAACATGGTCTTAGTGAAATCCTAAAATGGTAAAACTTGGTTAGTAGCTTTCTTAGGATGTTTGGACACTGTAAGAATTTTGGTGACCCAAGATATTACTGTTCATTCACTGTTTTATCATTTTGCATGTACTTTATGCATTATTTAATAACTTGGAAATGAGGCCTATGCAAAGTATGATAAATATGACTCACTAGTATTTTTTTTATGTCCTATACAGCGTGTGAATCTCACTGGTAAAATATGAGCCCCTGCCTGTTAAGTTTTATTGGTGATTTGAAAATAATAAAATGCTACATGTTGGAAATGATAATTAGAAAAAGTGGTCAAAAATTGCTAGGAAAATTCTTTGGAAAATTTGGTAGCTTAATGTTGATGCATAGAGTCCAGAAAGTATACTCGAGGAGGCTATTTACACTGTTCATATGTACATCTTAAATTCGCACAAGATTAATATATGGAAAATAGATGTCCTGTCAAACTTGGGAGTTTTAACTTGTAAACTTTTGTGCATGCAGTTCATGCTGAGCATAGCTCACTGGTAAAATTGCAACTTCAGATACCATTCCTATAATTTATAAAAATTCTGACATTGTGTAGGGCTGAGAACTTGTCGTAATTTTAATAAAATAATTATAACTCCAATTGAGTTGAAATTTTGGCAGCAGCTTCGGGTTTGTAGGATCTGTATTTCATAAAAGTTTGGTCTCATTTGGTTATGTTTTACAGCTACAACTCAGGTGCATAAATTAATTCACAAATGAGGATAAATTACTCTAAGTATAAGCTTATACAATATGTAGAACTACTATACCATATTATTTATTCCTGAAATATCTGCTGCATTCTATCATTCGCATTTCATCTACATCCATTGCAAGCATATGCATTCTTGTGCACTCATTCGCTTATGATGTCATGCATATAGATCCAACAAGCGAGTTGCCGACGCAGGAGCAACCACTCATCGAAGAGCCGGATGACCAGGAGCAGGAGTCCCAGCAGCAGGAGGAGAGCTCTCTGCCAACCTCTGACTTGACCGTTGAGACCGCTGACCCGACCGAAGAAGGTAGGCAGGACCATGCTATTCCCAGCAAATAAAATAACTACTGATTCGCATATGCATTAGGTGTTGATTGAAACCAATTGCATTAGATCCCTTGGCCGCCCTGGCCCTAGCACCTATACCTAGAGTTTGTAGGACGAGTGCCTAGAATGGCTAGGTACGAGTAGACACGAGTGAATAAAGACCACTCGTCTCGTAGGGGTTACTTTTCAAAAGAAGAAATCTCACTATGCAAGTTATTGTTATTATGTTATGTTTTAAATGGAGACCGGGCGGAGATATGGGTTTGAATGATGAGATTCGGAATAATGTGTGGTGAACTCCGCCCGAGGCGCATAAGGCTAGTCGTTGTTCGCTTGGGATCGGCATAACATTGCTAGGGTGCTTATCCGGGATAATGGACCGGTGAAAGTCTTACTCGTACCGTCTCAAGCACAGAGACACGTTCCGACCCACTGGTTGAGAGGAAGGTGGCCGCAGAGGCGAGTGTCAAAGGAGGGCTGACCCATTGTATGGTAACGCTCCTACGACAACGCGCTCCGGGAGTCAGTTGGGAGTGGATCGAACTTTAGACGGGATAATTGGAGATGGGGAAGCATATGTGGGAACGCCGGGGGTCAGTAAGCATATGCCATCCTGGTGCTTCTAGTTATTTCCGGGAATATAAAAATCGATTCGAATCGCTGACGCTCACTAGGTGTGAAAATGCCAGTATCACTGCCGGACAAAGTAGCAAACTACTTGAATATGCTGTATTAAGAATTCATGGTTTTGAATACTACATGCTTGGACATACCTGATTTATTTCATGCAATACTTGTCATACTCATGATGGTTTACCAGATTTATTTTCATGCAATACTTTGTCACACTCATAATGTTTCTACAAATATGATGACTTGAGCAGCTGTTGCATCCTGTTCGGGTGAAATAGATCAAGCAGCTGTCAAGCCCTGCATGTAGACAACTAATCTAAGCAGCTGTCAAATCCTGCTTCCACTTATTAACTTGATCCTATTTAAAAGCAATAGCTAAGGATCCAGATGTTAGTAAGTAAGCGCTGCGTCAGCCGTAAACCCCGTCCATTAAGTCCTACTGAGTAATTAGTACTCAGGGTTTTGCTCCCACTTTTGGCTTACAGGTATGGAGTTCCTCTTCTGTGCCTGTGTTGGTGGCGGGCCGTGTTATCATCAGGAATGAGAAGGGTCATGATCTGGAAAGGAACGGCATCAGTGGGCTCGATGCTCGTTCTATTTATGCAAGTCTTTTGGTTACCGTGAAACATGAACTTTAAAAATTTCCGCTGCGAAAAACTATTTGAACTATGTTGTTGTATGAAACTATGTTGAACTCTATTCGATTTCGAACTGGTTTGTAACTTAAAGTCTAAGTATTATCTATTCAACTGCCTGAGATGATGTAATTGTTGTGACTCCATCGAGGGTCAGTGTGTGTGATGTCGGTTCCTCTGGAAATTGGTGTTATCGAGGGCCGAAGGCCACTCAACGGACTACCGGGTTTAGTCCAGCTTAAGTGCACTGCGAGCCAAAGGAGGCAGGTGTGCTTAATCTGGGTTAAGCAGGGCGGTTCCGCCACAGCTGGTATCAGAGCCGATCATACACAGACAACAGTTATATCATCAAGTTTTGATTTACAAACCTATTTTCGAAACTTTTTCAAGTAATTCAAAAATGAGAGTATGCAATATGCCCATATTAAGGATGTTAGTGTTATCCTGGTGACATCGCTGACATTTTGACCTAGATAGAACCCATATGCATATTCGGCGCTTTGGGGAAGCAACTTTTCAGCCATAGTTGCCCCCAGTACTGGTGGAAGCTGTTGGGATTTGCAAACGGTTGTAAACCCTGCATTCAAGCTGTATAAGTAAAAGCTCTCTAAGGGTGGTGGGCATGTTTGAGGCTTTCATACCCACTACACTTACATTTGGTTTTGGGATCCACCTTCTCGACAATCCCCAGTACTGGTGGAAAGTCAGGCTTTAAGGAAAAGGTGCAGCGGCCCACTCAACATTGTCCATGTGGTGGTCACGTGTGGGTACCACATTAGGTGGTAATGTATGAGCATGCATTTTTCTGTAGGTACACTAACTACGTGCGAAAGTAAGAACGGTCAGGAAACGACTAGTTGCATTAGAGAGTGCCGTGCATATGTGTCACCGAAATATTGATAGCTATATGTACTCTTCTTTTAGATGTGGGATGTGAGACCGTTTAGTACGAATCTTGCATCATATTTACTACTTTTATTTATGGTGGGGTATCATTAAAATGCAATGAAATAAATCGTGATTTTAAATTTACCTTCTATACGATGCACTGTTGTACCCTTGTTATAATCTCTCACGTGAAAAATATGTCACTCACTAATGCACAATCTTGCTTATCTAAACAGATGGCCAGAACCAAGCAGACAGCACGCAAGGCAACCGGAGCGAGGATCACTGTTTTCCCTGACGTGACTCACACTCCCCCTGTGGTGGAGGATGGGTTACTCCACACCCATTGTAGAGGGGAGTGTCCTCTGTCTCAGTTGCTGTGCAGGGCCCTAAGGGAGATGGGGCGTCGTCCTTGTCCCTTCATCTCGGTGCAGACGGTGCACGAGGAGGGAGACTGCATGGCCCAGGTTGTCCTTCCACGAGGGACATTCACGGGTCAGGAGACCATCACCACTTACGGGGCCAACGAGGAGGAGCCTTACCGTAAGGAAGTGATGGCAGCCCTCACTTCGCTGAGCTTCGGGTGGGAGGTAGGCCACACGGTCCTGCGCTACCTTCCCACCAACGACCTCGACCACGCTTGGCTAGACCGCCGCGAGCAGCTTCGGGACAGGAACGGCTCCCGACCCTTGGTAGCGTGCATGGACTATGCACGTGAGGCGCGCGGGATGTACCACCGTGCGGAGGGCCTGAACCGTTTCTACTTTGACAAGTACACGGAGACCCGTACCCGTGTGGAGGAGTTGGAGGCCCAGGTGGCGCAGCTGCAGCAGTGTCTGGTAGAGTACGAGGCGCCGCAGCAGGCTGCACCCGCCCCTTTGGAGGAAGAGTCCTCGGAGCCCATGGAGATGGACGAGGAGGAGGAGAACGTTCCGTCTGACGCGAACTCTAGGGTGTAGGGTGACTGATGGATGGATGAAGGGAAGTAAGCTTTAAGTTAGTGACACGTTGAAAGCGATGTTTTGTAATATTCCGCTCCGCGTTTTAGATTCATGGCTGTACTAAAACATTGGTGAGTTGTGAGAGCTCATTCTGTACGCCATTTGATGTCGTGATGGTTATCTTATTATGCACCTTGATGGTTGGTTGATGTAGCCACCATCCTATGATGTAATCTTAAGACTGTTTAGTGGTATTCGAACCTCTCTAAGTGGCGCTAATGTTAGTTCTACGTCGTGGTGGCATTTGAGATGGTTGTGTGAATGGAATTTGGGTTGGCACTTCGTTTTGGATTGCATCTTGCAATCTGAAATTTCGCACAGTTGCAGCTAAAACTGATATTATCTAGGAATGTGTAAGGATTTGGGCCAAGTGTTGAATAGCAAAGTTGTAGAGAGCTGTCTGATGTACAATTTTGTCAATTGGAGCTTTCTTTAATTGTGCTCAGATCTGGAGCTATGGTAGAATCTTTCAGGAGTGTGTAATCTGGACTGAAGCAGCACCAGTAGGAAAACCTCATTTTGCGCACTCTTGGTGCAGGAATTGAGCTGGGAGCGTATTGTCAAAGTTGTAGAACTGGATATGTAGAACAACTTTGTTATACAAAGTTTCTCCGAAAAATGTTTTATTTGGAAGTTATAGCTGAAATCACGCAGTCTCAGAAATCTGAACTAAACTGATATATACTGACGTACATTAAATTTTGATTAAGATACTAATAGAATCACCAAAAACTTTTTATACGAAAGTGAAAGAACACAGAACGAGGGATAACTTTGCTAAAGGGATCATAATCAAAAGATGCACGGTTTAAGTGCAGTTCGCCGTTAAAGTCGTTACCGTCCAAGAATCCACGCAATTGTCGAGTATTAAGAACCAACACGCACGGGCTATGCTGGATATGACGGTGATCGAACCGCTGCAAGGAGAAAGCTAACACTTTACTGCAATTATATGTTTCCGTCCTACATGTTTTAAGTAACTATGTTTCGGCGCATCTAATTGCTTTAAAGTGGTTGGACTAAACACTGTTAGCTTCACTCTTGCAGATGGTGAACACTCGTCAAGGGCAAACCTCGGGCCAGCAACCACACGATGCACCACCTCCGCCGGAATTGGCCACCCTGATCGTGCAACAGGGCGAGCTGATCCGCCTCATGAGGAAAGAACGACAAGCTTAGGGGCAGCAGTGGCCGCGGGAACACCAACCCCGCGGAATCACTTACAAGGACTTTGAGGAGTTGTGCCCTCCAGTCTTCACCATGTGCCTTGAGCCATTTGCTGCGAATGGCTGGCTCCGCATGATCGAATCCAAGTTCACATTGCTTCCTGGGTTGACCGAGCAGGAGAAAGCTCGGTTTGCTGCACAGTTGCTTCAGGGCCCAGTAGGAGCATGGTACGCCACGTTCCAAGCTATGCAGCCACAGGGTCACATAATCACGTGGGAGGAGCTCTGTACAGCTTTTCGGGCCCACTATATCCCGAAGAGTCTTATGGAGCAGAAGTAACGAGAGTTTAGGGAACTGAAGCAGGCTAACAGGACGGTGATGCAGTATGTGCTGTCCTTTATACATCTGTCACAATATTCACCTAGGGACGTTGCTGATGATCCTAGCAGGGCAGCTAGACTCTTGAGCGGGTTCGACTCCACACTCATGACGCATTTGGGGCGTCAATACCAGAGCTTCACAGAGTTGGTGGACACAGCACTCGACATGGAGAACCGCCTCCGTGTTGCAAATGAGGACCAAAAGCGGAAACGTCATGCCAACAGTGCACCTAGGTCGTCTCAGAAGCAGAAGGCCAACTACCAGCAGCCACAGCAGTACCACCAGCAGTCTCGCTTTGTGGTCTGGCCCAATCAGTCGTGTTGGATCCACAGGGCACCGCAGCAACAGAGGTTTCCCACCTACAGCGCACCACCACAGCCGGCGCAGCTTCCTGCACCCCGTGCTCCTTTCACACCGGGAGCTTGGGGTCCTTGCTTTAACTGCAGCAAGACCGGGCACTTCAGCAGGGACTGCAGGGCACCTCGTCGCATCCAGGGTCCCACCTCTGCGGGTGGCAGCCAGAGAAAGCAGAAGGGGTCCGCGCCTAAGACGGGTTGAGTTCACTTCATCCACATGGACCAGATTCCAGCCGGAGAGCCGATACTTGCTGGTACGTTCACAGTCAACGATCACTCGGCCGTCGTGTTATTTGATTCCGGAGCCACACATACATTTCTTAGCAAGTCATATGCATTGAGGCACGGGATAAAAATGTACAAGTTAAAAAAAAATTATCACATCACCGCACCGGATTCCCCTGTCACTACTGGTTTGATGGCCAGACAATTGAAAGTGTACATCGGTCCCGAGAGCTTTGTCATCAATCCCGTGGTGCTGCCACACCAAGGGATTGACGTTATTTTGGGTATGAATTGGATGGTAGAGAACGATGCAGTCCTACATGTTGGCAGCAGGGAAGTGCAATTAAAGTCTAAGGTTACTAGCAAGATACTAAAGGTGCACATACCAGAACAGAAACATATAGAGGCCACAGTAAACACCACCGAATTTCAAGAGATTAAAAAGATACCGGTAGTGTGTGAATTCCCTGATGTATTTTCGGAGGAGCTTCCTGGGCGTCCTCCAGATAGGGATGTGGAGTTTAAGATAGACCTCGTTCCAGGAACGGCACCTGTTTTGAGGAGGCCGTACAGAATGGCACCAGATGGACTTAAAGAATTGAAAACACAACTGCAAGAACAGTTGGATAAAGGGTTCATTCGTCCTAGTTCATCACCTTGGGGCAGTCCTGCTCTCTTTGTGGAGAAGAAAGACCAAGGTGGTAAGAGATTGTGCGTGGACTATAGACCGTTAAATGCAGTCACAGTCAAAAATAAGTACCCACTGCCTCACATTGACATTTTGTTCGATCAGCTAGCAGGGGCTAAAGTTTTCTCAAAAATTGATCTAAGGTCAGGCTACTACCAAATAAAAATTAGGGAAGAAGATATACCCAAAACAGCCTTCTCTACCAGATACAGCTTGTACGAATATCTGGTCATGTCCTTTGGATTAACCAACGCACCGGCTTTCTTCATGTATATGATGAATTCAGTATTCATGAACGAGCTGGATAAATTTGTAGTCGTGTTCATTGACGACATCCTCGTCTACTCTAAGAATGAGGAAGAGCACGAGAAGCACTTGCGGACAGTACTCACCCGGCTTAGAGAACACCAACTCTACGCCAAGTTCAGCAAGTGTGCATTCTGTCTAAGGGAAGTGAGTTTCCTAGGCCACATCTTGTCTGAAAACGGGGTAGCCGTCGATCCGAGTAAAGTGGAGGATGTACTGAGTTGGAAATTAGGAGTTTACTCAGTTTAGCGGGCTACTACTCCGCTTTATCAAGGACTTCTCCAAAACCGCGAAGCCAATGCCATCCCTAACCAAGAAAAACGCGAAATACCTGTGGGATCCAAAGTGTGAAGAGGCCTTTACAAGCTTGAAAAAGTCATTAACCTCTGCACCAATATTAGCTCAACCGGACGTCACTAAACCATTTGATGTATATTGTGATGCCTCCGGCAATGGGTTTGGCTGTGTCCTAATGCAAGAAGAGAGAGTGATTGCCTATGCGTCGCGTCAGCTAAGAAAACAAGAAGCCAACTACGCGACACATGATCTTGAGCTAGCAGCAGTGGTGTACGCCCTAAAGATATGGAGACATTATCTGCTGGGCAACACTTGTCACATATATACAGATCATAAGAGTCTCAAATACATCCTCACGCAACCTGAGCTAAACATGAGACAACGACGGTGGTTAGAACTGATAAAAGATTATGATCTAGAGATTCACTACCACCCTGGGAAGGGTAATGTGGTAGCCAATGCACTAAGCCGTCGGGCACACTGCAACGTAATTAAAATCCGACCCACGGCAAGAGTGATATGTTGTTAGATAGATGCAATCAAAGTGGCCACCGAGCAACTAATAGAACTCTATAACCTCATCATTAAACCCACCATCAAAGAGCAAATTATAGCAGCACAGAAGATAAAGGTATGGCATACATTCGTGAGGGTATAGATGATGAGAAGAGAGCGTGTTTCACGCTTGATGACCAAGGCGTCCTATGGTTCAAGGGTCGCTTAGTGGTACCTAAGGACATGGAGTTGAGAAAGAAAATCCTAGACGAAGCCCACACCTGCATGTTTACCATGCATCCGGGTAGCAACAAGATGTACCAAGATCTGAAACAAAAGTTCTGGTGGACCCGTATGAAACGGGAAATCGCCAAGTACATATCCGAGTGTGACGTATGCTAGAGAGAAAAAGCCGATCACCTAAAACCCACAGGAATGCTTCAGCCCTTAGCACTTCCAGTGTGGAAATGGGAGGACATACACATGGATTTCATTGTGGGGTTGCCTCGCACTCAGAAGGGCTATGACTCCATCAGGGTTATCAATGACTGCTTCATCAAATCTGCTCACTTCATACCAGTGAAGAACCGATACAATGCACAGAGATATGTAGAGATTAATGTCTCCCGCATTGTTTCATTACACGGAGTTCCTAGAACCATCACTTCAGATCGAGGCTCATTGTTTGTGTCCCGTTTCTGGGAACAGTTGCAAACCGCTCTTGGCACCACTTCGATTCACAGTTCCGCATACCATTCGCAAACCAGTGGCCAAGTAGAAAGAGTAAATCAAATCTTAGAAGATATGTTGAGGGCTTGTGCATTAACTTATTCCACCAAATGGGATGAGTGTCTTCCCCTAGCTAAATTCGTTTATAACAACAGCTACCAGAAGAGTTTAGAAATGGCTCCTTTCGAGGCTCTATATGGTAGGAGATGTAGAACACCACTCAACTGGTCCGAACCGGGAGAACGGGTCACCCTTGGCCCTGATTTGGTAACACAAGCCGAAGAGCAAGTTAGACTCATACACAGCAACTTAAAAAGGGCACAGTTGTGGCGGAACCGCCCTGCTTAACCCAGACTAAGCACACCTGCCACCTCTGGCTCGCAGTGCACTTAGGCCGGACTAAACCCAGTAGTCCGTCGAGCTACCCAAAGGGCACTCGATGTAACCATCGCCCGAGGATACCAACATCACACACATGTTCAAGTAGAGAATAAGTCGACTTAGCTTACAAACCGAAGATAATAGCCAAATACATGTTCAAAGATAGCGGAAGCGATTTAAAAATATACATGTGTAGCGGAAGCGTTTCAAAACATCTCACAGCGGAAATAAAACTCAACAAATCTTCATGTAGAGATGAACAAGGCGAATAGCACCGAGCCCACCGGTACTACCACCTCCAACATAGTTGTCCAGCTATCGTCGATACCTGTAATCCAAAAGTGGGGGCAAACCCTGAGTACTAATTACTCAGTAGGACTTAATGGACGGGGCTTACGGCTGACGCAAAGCATGCTTACTAATCCTGTGGATCCTTAGCTGTTGATTTTTAAACAAGGTCATGTTGACATAAGATAGCAGGATTTGACAGCTGCTACCCATTTAATCATGAATATCATTTATATCATAAAGTAAATACTTGCAGGAAAGTAAAACATGAGCACATGTTCTGCCCCAAGATTCACAGCACTTCCATCCCACCCCTTGGGAGTAGCCGTCTTAGGAGCGATACCACTGTACGTCGGGTCAGCCCTCCCTCGACCTCAAAGCATCTCCCAAGTCCATCGACCTCCTAGCAGTGGATGGGCAACACCATGAATAGAGGGACAGATCATACACATCCAAGCATGTTGATATACAAAATCATGAATATAAGCATAAAGTGTTTAAGTTATTACTACGTTCGGACGTCAAAGGCATTGGCATTCTCACACCTGGTGAGCATCAGCGATTCGAATCGATTTGTTAGTTCCCGGGAATAACTAAAAATGCCAGGGGTATATGCTTACTAGCCATCGCGTTCCCACATATAGCCCCCATCTCCACTTGTCCCATCCCAAGTTCGATTCCAACCCGCCACTTCCCCGGGTTTAGCCCCCATGGAGCGTTACCTCGGTTCGTCGGGTCCAGCCCTCCCATGAGATAAGCGCCCTCGGTTCCATGGTAGGAACAAGTCTCTGTTCTTCGGATGGCACAAGTAAGACTTTCACCGGTCCATTATCCCGGATAAGCACCTTAGCAATGTTATGCCGACCAATATGCGAACAACGGACGGGCCTTATACGACTCGGGCGGAGTCCACCAATCCATCCATCTCATCATCATCATTTTTCTTATATACCCATGTCTCCGCCCAGTCTCTATTTCAAACATAGCATAATGATTTCCATAATAGTAAGATTTTTGTGATTGAAAACACCTACGCGACGAGTGACTCCATTCACTCGTGTCTACTCGTACCTAGCATTGCTATGCAACTCGTCCTACGAACTCTAATATATAGGTGCTAGGGCCAGGGCGGCCAAGGAGTCTAATGCAATTGGTTCCAAACAACTCCTAATGCAGATGCGTAAGCGATTCATCAAATATATTTGCTGAGTAAAGCATGGTCCTCCCTACCTTTGCTTGATCTTAAGAAAACCAACAAACTAAACTATGTTAGTTTGCCGGGTTGTGAGTCTTTGCCCCAAGCAACCCCTTGAAACAGGTACGGATGTAATCAGCGACCCTTCGTCTTTAGGTTGGGGAAAGACCAACTCCTGGTGTAATCCGTTGTACGGCTTCTCGATCAAGAGTGGCTCTCGTGTTGATCCTTGTTTCGCGGAATCTATATGCATGGTATAATATGCAAGCGAGTGCAAGAGAATGCAAATACATGCATATGGTACAAGTTATATGTATGACATGGTGCGATAATGAGTGCAACGAATGCAATTGTATATACATGAGGGGCAAATGATACATAATGCATGCCAAGTAGCTTATGACGAATTGATTCGAGTACTCTCAATCTAAACACATTCCATAATAAGAAAATTTAACAACTTTGCTAAGAAATCATACAGCCCATCACCACATTTTATCTTTGAAATTATTAGGAATAAATGTTCTATATGTGTACACAGTCCCTATCGAATGAAATGAAATTGTCTCTTGAAAGCACCTTTATGAATATAATGTACTTATGAGTTCATGTAGTTAGACAACTCAAATTGATCTCCAACTTTTACTACATGCAGAAACATACTTCATAATGCTACTGCCAAAATTTCAGCTACAAACAAGTTATAGTTAATTTATTAGAATTCTAACAAGTTATCAGTCCTATAGCTTCTCAGATTTTTCATAATTTGTAAGAGTAAGTTCTGGACTTGAAATTTCTACAGCAACCATTACATTGCATGAACATCATGTACAAAAATTAGCAAGCACAAAATCCATAGCTTGGTAGGACATCTAATTTCCATATTTTATTTCACCATGAAAATCATATAAATCAAAACAGCGGTATTAAACTGCACAAAATTACTTTCTGGTATCAAGCACTAGTAGGCTACTAGATTTTTCCCATAATTTTCCTAGCAGTTTAAATACACTTTTTCCTATTTTCTTTTTCAACTAGTTGCATTTTGTTAATTTCAAAACAGTGGCTAAAACAAACATGCACAATCTCATACTCTACTAGTGAGCTAACCATACTATATAGAGTACATGAAAAATACCAGAGGTGATATTTGAGCATATTTTATGTGGCCTTCATTCCCCAAGTTAATTAAATACACAAAACACATGCATAAGGGCAAAACAGTAATTAAACAGCCAATACTAAGGCTAACAAAAATCACACAGTACCTAAATGCCATAACAAAGCTACTGTCCAAGTTTCATAATTTTTGGAGTTCATTTGGTCCACTTTTACCATTTATCAACCTACGCCATGCATGCACTAAACCAGGGGCAAAACAGACTTTTCACACATCCACATTATACCTATCCTGTAGATCTACTCAAGAGGAGTCCATAGCCACTGAGTTTGTCCATTTTGGATTTTTTTTATGAATTGTTATGAATTTCTAAAGTTCACAGCTAAATTAAATGCATTTAAATGGAAAACATATGAATCTGGGGGCTAGAACGTAATTAACCATAGATTCCAGGGGCCTGGAAGGAAGATAGCTTAGACTCAGTGAACAGTGCGTGAGAATACTTCTAAGCTCGGGGTTAGATCTGCAAAATGAGATGGCTCGGGTTAAAATGCGAAACCCTAATAGATCTAGGGGGTTATCGGGAAGTATTGCAAGACTCAGTAAACAGTGGTAAAATAATCAACAACCAGAGGGTCTTTTCTGCAAAACGATGCCCTTTCTTCTACCTTCGGCCAGGGGCGAACGGCGTTGCGCGGCTCGCGTTCCCGCGTGCGGGGCGGCGCGTCGGGGCGGGGTCTTGAAGCCGAGGTAGGCCGCGGTCGTGTCTCCCGCGACGGCGAACTCGACACCGTGGGTCTCGTCGTCGGCGGTGAAGAGGAGAGGCGGGATGACGGGGTGAACCGGAGCGGCGGCGGCGCGGTGGTGTGCGGCGGCGTGGCCCGATTTCGTCGGGGTAGGGCACGGCCGGGGCCACCGCTGGGCTGGTGAGCTGCGCGGCGGCGCGACGGTCCCGGTGGTGGAGTCGTGGGGGCGAGGGGAAGGCTGGGAGGTAGCTGTCCACGGCAAGAGGCCGGCGGCGACGGTGGCCGTGGGGTGCGCTCGCGGGGAGGGTGGTTGGAGGCGAGGGCGAAGGGCGAGACCGTGCGGGGAAGATGGAGGGAGGCGCGGGCCGTGCGAGGCGCGCGTCGGCGGGGCTCGAGGCGGCTTGAGGCGGCGGGGGCGGTGAGCTCACCGTGGCGGCAATGGCGGCGGGCACACTGCCCTTGTCGAGGGGAGGCGGAGGGTGACGACGAGGCTTAGCTCTTTGGACACGGGAGACGGAGGCGGAGGTGATGGCGGTGATCTGGGGGCGCGGGAAGCGGCGGAGCGGCCGGCGTGAGCTCGACTCCGAGCTTCGGCAATGGCGGGCCGTCGCGCTTTGAGTGGGCGGAATAGGCGAGGGAGAAGGGAGCGAGTAAGAGCGAGGCGGGGTTGAGGGCGTGGAGACGGCCTGGAAAGCGTCCAGGTGTAGAGGGGTCGGGGTGAAGGCGCGGCGCGGGCAGGGCGCGGCCTCGGCGCGGGCTCAGCCGGCTGGCGTCGAGCGCGTGGCGCGCGCTGTCCGGGCGCGCTCGCCGCGTGGGGAAAGCCGAGGGGGAGAGAGGGACGGCGGCGTTTCGGTGGACGGGGCCCATGGACCCGGAGTGACCGACAGGTGGGGCTGGGTCGGGGTAAAGAGGGAGACGGTCCATGGACCAAGTTCGCGAACGGAGAGGTGAGGTGGGGCCCATGGCCGGGTTTTCCAATCCCGCGGGCGGGATTCCGAAATCGGTCTGCCGGCGGGGCCTGCGTGTCTGTGAGACAAACAAAAAGGAAAATCCCAAAAATTGGAAAATCCAACTTTGACCAAGGAAGGTGTTTTCTGAATTTTGCTTATTTGAACAAATTAGGGACCGAATTTGGCAAAACTCCAATTGGATGAAATGTTCTAAATTTGTTCCTCTACATTTCCCTTATAAACTTGTATACCCTGTTATATTCAAAAATCTAGTTTAAATTTGAATTTAAGCTGCTGACTAAGGTTTGACCAACAAAACCCTCCATCTTGAAAATTCTAAAAGTTTATTTTATGGGCACTTTCACAAAAGGAGTTTTATACCAATGTTGTTGAGAATTCCATAATATACAACTTTCTAAGTATTGCCAGGTTTTGGCTTTAACATCAAGAAAATTTGAATTTACTAAACTGGTCATGTTTGGACAGAATTTACATACTGACAGAAAAAGCCCCAAAACTCTATGCAAACCTTCATGCATGTCAAAGCACTAATTACCAAAGTTGTTCTCCATGAAATTGTCTACAAGTTTGTCAATATGAGTTTCACCCAAATCTAAATAGAATCAAAGTTATAGGTACAATCACAGAGACGTATCAGCAGAAAACAGGTTTCAACAAGTGGCATTTCAACCAAGTTTGAATTAGGGCTCAAATGCATGTCATTGTATGATGCATTATGATGAATGTTGCATGTATGGGGAATGATTATGCACTTGAGATGCCGGAGCATCACAACCCACCCCCCTTAAAGAAATCTCGTCCTGAGATTTTTGATGTGCTGTGGGTGGATAAGTTATACGAGAAGAAAGTGCATTGTGTATGAATTTGAAACTTTTAAACTGCGGTGACGTACTCAATTCGTAGTGGATGGAAGAAATCCGGGGTATCTAGTTTGCAAAAATTCTTCTTGTTCCCACGTTGCCTCTTCTTCGGAGTGGTTACTCCATTGCACTTTGTAGAAGTTAATAGTCCTTCGTGTTGACCTTTGCTTTTGATCGAGGATCTTTATGGGGTGCTCTTCATAAGTGAGGTCCGATTCAATCTGAATTTGAGATGTATCAATTTCTTCTTCTGGCACTCGTAAGCACTTCTTGAGTTGCGAGACATGGAACACATCATGGACCGCAGCAAGGTGTGGAGGTAGCTCTAACCGATAAGCAACTGATCCACATCGTTCGGTGATCTTGAATGGTCCAACGTACCCTGGCGCTAACTTTCCTTTTACCCCAAACCGATGTACGCCTTTCATCGGTGACACCCGAAGGTACACGTGATCGCCCTCTTAAAAAACTAAGGGCCTTCTCCTCTTATGAGAGTAACTTTTCTGCCGTGACTGGGCTCTCTTCAAATTGTTGTGTATCATCTCTACTTGTGCTTCAGCTTGTGTTACCAAATCCGGGCCAAAAGTGACACGCTCTCCAGGTTTAGACCAATTGAGTGGAGTTCTACATCTTTTACCATATAAGGCTTTGAAAGGAGCCATCTCTAAGCTCTTTTGATAGCTGTTGTTGTAAGCAAATTCCGCCAAGGGGAGGCACTCGTCCCACTTGGTGGAATAGGTCATAGCGCAAGCTCTCAGCATATCCTCTAGTATCTGATTCACCCTTTCTACTTGGCCACTGGTTTGAGGGTGGTATGCCGAACTACGAATCAATTTGGTTCCAAGAGCATGTTGCAGTTGCTCCCAGAAGCGAGATACAAACAACGAGCCTCTGTCCGAGGTGATGGTCAGTGGAACACCGTGCAAGGAGACGATTCTTGCTATGTAAAGTTCAGCATAGGTCTTGGCATGATAAATTGTTTTTACCGGAATGAAGTGAGCTGACTTTGTGAACCGGTCAATAATCACCCATATGGAATCATACCCCTTCTATATGCGAGGTAGACCTACAACGAAATCCATATGTACGTCTTCCCACTTCTATGCTGGGACTGCTAGTAGCTGGAGCATACCAGCAGGCTTTAGGTGATCAGCTTTAACTCTCTGACACACGTCGCACTCAGACACATATTTGGCTATCTCCCGCTTCATGCGGGTCCACCAAAATTTCTGTTTCAGGTCTTGGTACATCTTATTACTGCCTGGGTGCATAGTGAACAGGGATGTGTGGGCTTCATCGAGTATCTTCTTTCTTAATTCCATGTCCTTAGGTACAACTAAGCGATTCTTAAACCAAAGGACACCCTGCTCATCAAGCGTGAAACAGGCTTTCTGCTTATCACTTATGCCCTCACGGATATGTGCCATGCCCTTGTCTTGCTTTTGTGCTGCAATGACTAGATCTTTTATTGTTGGTTCAATGATGAGGCTATAGAGCTCAGCATGCTGCTCTGTAGGCATTTCAATCTCGTCTATTTCACAGCATAGTACTCTCACTGTTGGACGTGCCTCAATGAAGTTGCAATGAGCCTTGTGGCTTAACGCGTCTGCTACTACATTTGTTTTGCCGGGATGGTAATGAATCTCTAAGTCGTAGTCCTTTATTAACTCCAACCACCGTCGTTGCCTCATATTCAATTCGGGTTGCGTAAGGATATATTTGAGGCTCTTGTGGTCAGTGTATATGTGGCAAGTATTGCCTAGCAGATAGTGTCTCCAGATCTTCAATGCGTGCACCACTGCTGCTAACTCAAGATCATGTGTCGGGTAGTTGGCTTCATGTTTCCTCAATTGGCGCGAGGCATAGGCAATTACTCTACCTTCCTGCATCAACACACAGCCCAGCCCATTGCCGGAGGCATCACAATACACATCAAATGGCTTAGTGACGTCTGGTTGTGCTAGTACTGGTGCTGATGTTAACAGCTTCTTCAAAGTTTGAAAGGCTTCTTCACAGTTCGAGCTCCATAGGTATTTGGCATTTTTCTTTGTTAGCGAGGTCATTGGCTTTGCAGTTTTGGAGAAGTCCTTAATGAAGCGGCGGTAGTAGCCTGCTAAACCAAGGAAACTCCGAATCTCAGTCACTGTCTCGGGTTGCTTCCAATTTAGAACATCCTTTACCTTGCTAGGATCAACTGCTACCCCCTTCTCAGACAGAATGTGACCTAAGAAACTCACTTCCTTCAGCCAAAAAGCACACTTGCTGAATTTGGCATAGAGCTTGTGATCTCTAAGCCGCGTGAGTACAATCTTCAAGTGCTCTTCGTGTTCTTTTTCACTCTTGGAATAAATTAGTATGTCATCAATGAATACTACCACGAACTTGTCAAGTTCATTCATGAACACCGAATTCATCATGTACATGAAGAACGCCGGTGCATTGGTTAACCCAAAAGACATGACCAGATATTCATACAAGCCATATCGGGTCGAGAAAGCTGTCTTGGGTATGTCTCCTTCTCTGATCTTTATTTGATAGTAGCCGGACCTTAGATCAATTTTTGAAAAGACTTTAGCCCCAGCTAACTGATCAAACAAAATGTCAATGTGCGGCAAAGGGCATTTGTTCTTGATGATGACAGCATTCAAGGGCCGGTAATCAACACATAGCCTTTTACCTCCTTGGTCCTTATTTTCAACAAAGAGGGCTGGGCAACCCCAAGGTGAAGAGCTCGGGTGAATAAACCCTTTGTCCAGCTGTTCTTGCAGTTGTGCTTTCAATTCTCTTAATTCATCAGGCGCCATTCTGTATGGTCTCCTAGAGACAGGTGTTGTGCCTGGAACTAGGTCTATCCTGAACTCAACATCTCTATCTGGGGGAAGTCCTGGAAGTTCTTCCGGAAACACATCTGGATAGTCGCAGACTACCGGAATCTTTGCAAGTGCTTGTGCGTCCCCTTGAGCATCTACGACATTTACCGTGTGAAGCATATTTTTATGAAGTGGCACGTGAACGACTACGTCTGTGCCGCTGCTTGAGCATAACTGAACTGTTCTACTTCCCACATCTATTTTTGCATTGTGTTGTTTCAGCCAATTCATCCCAAGAATAATATCAATCCCTAGCTGTGGGAGTACCAGAGAATTGATGAACAACTTCTCCCTTCCTACTTGCAAACATAAGTCTCTTACCATGTGATTTGTGATTATAGCTGACCCTGCAGTTGTAATGTGGTAGTCCTGCTTCAACTCAATAATATCATACCCCTGTTTCAGTGCATATGCTTCGCTGATAAAAGTGAAGGATGCTCCCGAATCAAACAACACAACCGTAGGGTTAGTGTTGACCAGAAAGGTGCCTGCCAGGACAGGTTCACTTTCTGGAACTTGCTCCAGCTAGCTGTACTGCAATTGGCCCATCTTCGGGGTTGGTTTCTTCCCTTTGCTCAGAGGTACTGCTCCCTGAGTCTTTTGTGGTGTGCGGCAAGTTCGACTAGTATGCCCGGCTTTCCCACACGTGGTGCATGGGTGGCCGATGCCTCGAGTCGCAGGTGGCCACGAAGTAGGTGGATGCGGTGGTACATCGTAGGGTGAGGTTGCTGTTGAGTCCCACTGGGTTGCTCTTGCTGCTGGGGCATGCCAATATAGTATATGTGCGGCGGTGGGCGATGTACGACCCGCTGCCGCTGAGATGAACCCGATGGAGGTGTTCTTGCAATTCACTTCTTCCGCTGATCCTCGTGGGCCCGACTGAGGCGATCCTCCATGTCAATGGCGGCATTTACCAACTGGGTGAAGCTGTCGTAGCTGCGCCCCAAATGAGTCAGCAGAGTGGGATCGAATCCATCTAGCAGACGGGTAGCCCTACGTGGGTCAGTGTCGACGTCTCCAGGGGAGTACTGCGACAGGCGGATGAAAGCTTCCACGTATTCGAGTACCGACATGTCCCCTTGTCGGAGTGCACGGAACTCCCGTTGCTTGAGCTCGATGAGGCTAGGCGGGAGGTAGTGAGCCCGAAAAGCCACACGGAACTCATCCCACGTGACCTGGTGCCCGACTGGTTGCATTGCCACGAATGAAGCACACCAGGCCCTCGAGGGACCATGTAGACACTGTGCCGCGAAGCGAGCCTTCTGTTGCTCAGTGAGTTGGGGCAGTAGACTGAACTTGGACTCAATGATCCGAAGCCAGTCATCAGCATCTAAGGGATCCGTGGCAGTGGTGAAGATTGGCGGTTGGAGTGCCGCAAATTCAGTGTAACTGATCTCTTGCGGGTTGCGCCGTTGTTGCTCTTGAACGAGCATGTTGATGATTTGACCTTGCTGAGCGACCAGAGCAGCCAACTCAGGAGGAAATTGTGCCCCATGGGCGGACCCTTGTGCAGACGTCTCCGGTGGAGTAACCATCTACATGAATGAGGCCAAAATGTGATTAGTCCAACAACTTTAATGCAATCAATGCGGTGATAAAAAGACCATAGCACCATTATTACGTTCTGAATACATGAAAACATGTAGGTGAACAGAACAACTTGACTGCACATAAAGTGTTAGCCATCCTCTTATAGGTTCGGACAATCGTTTACACTAATGGAAAACTTGCGTTTTGTTTTGGATACGGGACAACACTCCTATCAACCTGGCTGGGGCACGTCGTGAAGGTCGATTTACTAGCTGCAGGTATACGTGACTTCAGGTTGCAAGCCGGAACCAAAGCTTCAACTCGATCCTAAGGGTCTCTCCTTAAGGCCTTTAATTTAGCAAGGTGAAACAAGTTCCTAGAACCCAATATTTCCATTAGTGAAACGTGCAGAATGTTGGCTTAATTCACGATTTATTCCATTTGTCTTTTAGTAATATCCCCCCAGAATGATAACAGAAGATACATGATACATGATTCGTCCTATTCGGTCTCACATCACACATCCTATGTAGTGTATATATTGCTAGCGATATTTCGGTGACACATATGCACGTCTCTCTTTAATGCAACTAGTCGTTCTCTAGTCGTTCTTAGTTTCGCACGTGGTTAGTGTACCTGCAGAAGAATGCATGCTCATACATTACCACCTAGTGTGGCATCCACGCGTGACCGCTGCGTGGACAACGTTGGTGGGCCGATGCACCTTTTCCTCAAAGCCTGACTTTCCACCAGTACTGGGGATTGTCGAGAAAAAGGTGGATCCCAAAACCAAATGTAAGTGTGGTGGGTATGAAAGCATCCGAAGCATGCCCACCACCCTTAAAGAGCTTTTACTTATACAGCATGAATGCAGGGTTTACAACCGTTCGCAAATCCCAATAGCTTCCACCAGTACTGGGGACAGCTATGGCCGAAAAGTTGCTTCCCAAAGTGTCGAATATGCATATGGGTTCTATCTAGGTCAGAATGTCAGTGATGTCACCTGGATAACACTAACATCCTTATACGGGCATAGCGTAAACTCTCATTTTTGAATTACTTGAAAAGGGCGTTCGAAAATAGTTTTGCAAACCAAAACTTGATGATATAACTGTTGTCTGTGTATGATCGGCTCTGATACCAGCTGTGGCGGAACCGCCCTGCTTAACTCAGACTAAGCACACTTGCCACCTCTGGCTCGCAGTGCACTTAGGCCGGACTAAACCTAGTAGTCCGTCGAGCTACCCAAAGGGCACTCGATGTAACCATCGCCTGAGGATACCGACATCACACACATTCAGCCCTCGAAAGAGCCACAACAGATTACATCATCCCAGACAGTTGATGTAGAGAATAAGTCGACTTAGCTTACAAACCGAAGATAATAGCCAAATACATGTTCAAAGATAGCGGAAGCGATTTAAAAATATACATGTGTAGCGGAAGCGTTTCAAAACATCTCACAGCGGAAATGAAACTCAACAAATCTTCATGTAGAGATGAACAAGGCGAATAGCACCGAGCCCACCGGTACTACCACCTCCAACATAGTTGTCCAGCTATCGTCGATACCTGTAATCCAAAAGTGGGGGCAAACCCTGAGTACTAATTACTCAGTAGGACTTAATGGACGGGGCTTACGGCTGACGCAAAGCATGCTTACTAATCCTGTGGATCCTTAGCTGTTGATTTTTAAACAAGGTCATGTTGACATAAGATAGCAGGATTTGACAGCTGCTACCCATTTAATCATGAATATCATTTATATCATAAAGTAAATACTTGCAGGAAAGTAAAAGATGAACACATGTTCTGCCCCAAGATTCACAGCACTTCCATCCCACCCCTTGGGAGTAGCCGTCTTAGGAGCTATACCACGGTACGTCGGGTCAGCCCTCCCTCGACCTCAAAGCATCTCCCAAGTCCATCGACCTCCTAGCAGTGGATGGGCAACACCATGAATAGAGGGACGGATCATACACATCCAAGCATGTTGATATACAAAATCATGAATATAAGCATAAAGTGTTTAAGTTATTACTACGTTCGGACGTCAAAGGCATTGGCATTCTCACACCTGGTGAGCATCAGCGATTCGAATCGATTTGTTCATTCCCGGGAATAACTAAAAATGCTAGGGGTATATGCTTACTAGCCATCGCGTTCCCACATATAGCCCTCATCTCCACTTGTCCCATCCCAAGTTCGATTCCAACCCACCACTTCCCCGGGTTTAGCCCCCATGGAGCGTTACCTCGGTTCGTCGGGTCCAGCCCTCCCATGAGATAAGCGCCCCCGGTTCCATGGTAGGAACAAGTCTCTGTTCTTCGGATGGCACAAGTAAGACTTTCACCGGTCCATTATCCCGGATAAGCACCTTAGCAATGTTATGCCGACCAATAGGCGAACAACGGACGGGCCTTATATGACTCGGGCGGAATCCACCAATCCATCCATCTCATCATCATCATTTTTCTTATATACCCATGTCTCCGCCCGGTCTCTATTTCAAACATAGCATAATGATTTCCATAATAGTAAGATTTTTGTGATTGAAAACACCTACGCGACGAGTGACTCCATTCACTCATGTCTACTCGTACCTAGCATTGCTATGCAACTCGTCCTACGAACTCTAATATATAGGTGCTAGGGCCAGGGCGGCCAAGGAGTCTAATGCAATTGGTTCCAAACAACTCCTAATGCAGATGCGTAAGCGATTCATCAAATATATTTACTGGGTAAAGCATGGTCCTGCCTACCTTTGCTTGATCTTAAGAAAACCAACAAACTAAACTATGTTAGCTTGCCGGGTTGTGAGGCTTTGCCCCAGGCAACCCCTTGAAACAGGTACGGATGTAATCAGCGACCCTTCGTCTTCAGATTGGGGAAAGACCAACTCCTGGTGTAATCCGTTGTACGGCTTCTCGATCAAGAGTAGCTCTCGTGTTGATCCTTGTTTCGCGGAATCTATATGCAAGTGAGTGCAAGAGAATGCAAATACATGCATATGGTACAAGTTATATGTATGACATGGTGCGATAATGAGTGCAACGAGTGCAATTGTATATACATGAGGTGCAAATGATACATAATGCATGCCAAGTAGCTTGTGACGAATTGATTCGAGTACTCTCAATCTAAACACATTCCATAATAAAAAAACTTAACAACTTTGCTAAGAAATCATACAGCCCATCACCACATTTTATCTTTGAAATTATTAGGAATAAATGTTCTATATGTGTACACAGTCCCTATCAAATGAAATGAAGTTGTCTCTTGAAAGCACCTTTATGAATATAATGTACTTATGAGTTCATGTAGTTAGACAACTCAAATTGATCTCCAACTTTTACCACATGCAGAAACATACTTCATAATGCTACTGCCAAAATTTCAGCAACAAACAAGTTACAGTTAATTTATTAGAATTCTAACAAGTTATCAGCCCTATAGTTTCTCAGATTTTTCATAATTTGTAAGAGTAAGTTCTGGACTTGAAATTTCTACAGCAACCATTACATTGCATGAACATCGTGTACAAAAATTAGCAACCACAAAATCCATAGCTTGGTAGGACATCTAATTTCCATATTTTATTTCACCATGAAAATCATATAAATCAAAACAGCGGTATTAAAGTGCACAAAATTACTTTCTGGTATCAAGACATCACTAGTAGGCTCCTAGATTGTTACCATAATTTTCTTAGCAGTTTAAATACACTTTTTCCTGTTTTCTTTTTCAACTAGTTGCATTTTGTGAATTTAAAAACAACGGCCAAAACAAACATGCACAATCTCATACTCTACTAGTGAGCTACCCATACTATATAGAGTACATGAAGAATACCAGAGGTGATATTTGAGCATATTTTTTGTGGCCTTCATTCCCCAAGTTAATTAAATACACAAAACACATGCATAAGGGCAAAACAGTAATTAAACAGCCAATGCTAGGGCTAACAAAAATCACACAGTACCTAGATGCCATAACAAAGCTACTGTCCAAGTTTCATAATTTTTGGAGTTCATTTGGTCCACTTTTACCATTTATCAACCTACACCATGCATGCACTAAACCAGGGGCAAAACAGACTTTTCACACATCCACATCATATCTATCCTATAGATCTACTCAAGAGGAGTCCATAGCCACTCATTTTGTCCATTTTGGATTTTTCTATGAATTGTTATGAATTTCTAAAGTTCACAGCTAAATTAAATGCATTTAAATGGAAAACATTTGACTCTGTGAACGTAATTAACCATAGATTCCAGGGGCCTGGAAGGAAGATAGCTTAGACTCAGTGAACAGTGCGTGAGAATACTTCTAAGCTCGGGGTTAGATCTGCAAAATGAGATGGCTCGGGTTAAAATGCGAAACCCTAATAGATCTAGGGGGTTATCGGGAAGTATTGCAAGACTCAGTAAACAGTGGTAAAATAATCAACAACCGGAGGGTATTTTCTGCAAAACGATGCCCTTTCTTCTACCTTCGGCCGGGGGCGAACGGCGTGGCGCGGCTCGCCTTCCCGCGTGCGGGGCGGCGCGTCGGGGCGGGGTCTTGAAGCCGAGGTAGGCCGGGGTCGTGTCTCCCGCGACGGCGAACTCGACACCGTGGGTCTCGTCGCCGGCGGTGAAGAGGAGAGGCGGGATGACGGGGTGAACCGGAGCGGCGGCGGCGGTGTGCGGCGGCGTGGCCCGATTTCGTCGGGGTAGGGCACGGCCGGGGCCACCGCTGGGCTGGTGAGCTGCGCGACGGTCCCGGTGGTGGAGTCGTGGGGACAAGGGGATGGCCGAGAGGTAGCTGTCCACGGCAAGAGGCCGGCGGCGACGGTGGCCGTGGGGTGCGCTCGCGGGGAGGGTGGTTGGAGGCGAGGGCGAAGGGCGAGATCGTGCGGGGAAGATGGAGGGAGGCGCGGGCCGTGCGAGGCGCGCGTCGGCGGGGCTCGAGGCGGCTTGAGGCGGCGGGGGCGGTGAGCTCGCCGCGGCGGCAATGGCGGCGGGCACACTGCGCTTGTCGAGGGGAGACGCAGGGTGACGACGAGGCTTAGCTCTTTGGACGCGGGAGGCGGAGGCGGAGGTGATGGCGGTGATCTGGGGGCGTGGGGAGCGGCGGAGCGGCCGGCGTGAGCTCGACTCCGAGCATCAGCAATGGCGGGCCGTGGCACTTTGAGTGGGCGGAATAGGCGAGGGAGAGGGGAGCGAGTGAGAGCGAGGCGGGGTTGAGGGCGTGGAGACGGCCTGGAAAGCGTCCAGGTGCAGAGGGGTCGGGGTGAAGGTGCAGCGCGGGCAGGGCGCGGCCTCGGCGCGGGCTCAGCCGGCCAGCGTCGAGTGCATGGCGCGCGCTGTCCGAGCGTGCTCGCCGCATGGGGAAAGCCGAGGGGGAGAGAGGGACGGCGGCGTTTCGGTGGACGGGGCCCATGGACCTGGAGTGACCGACAGGTGGGGCCGGGTCGGGGTAAAGAGAGAGACGGTCCATGGACCAAGTTCGCGAACGGAGAGGTGAGGTGGGGCCCACGGCCGGGTTTTCCCAATCCCGCCGGCGGGATTCCGAAAGCGGTCTGCCGGCGGGGCCCGCGTGTTAGTGAGACAAACAAAAAGGAAAATCCCGAAAATTGGAAAATCCAACTTTGACCAAGGAAGGTGTTTTCTGAATTTTGCTTATTTGAACAAATTAGGGACCGAATTTGGCCAAACTCCAATCGGATGAAATGTTCTAAATTTGTTTCTCTACATTTCCCTTATAAACTTGTATAACCTGTTATATTCAAAAATCTGGTTTAAATTTGAATTTAAGCTGCTGACTAAGGTTTGACCAACAAAACCCTCCATCTTGAAAATTCTAAAATTTATTTTATGGGCACTTTCACAAAAGGAGTTTTATACCAATGTTGTTGAGAATTCCATAATATACAACTTTCTCAATACAAGTATTGCCAGGTTTTGGCTTTAACATCAAGAAAATTTGAATTTACTAAACTGGTCATGTTTGGACGGAATTTACATACTAACAGAAAAAGCCCCAAAACTCTGTGTAAACCTTCATGCATGTCAAAGCACCAATTACCAAAGTTGTTCTCCATGAAATTGTCTACAAGTTTGTCAATATGAGTTTCACCCAAATCTAAATAGAATCAAAGTTATAGGTACAATCACAGAGACGTATCAGCAGAAAACAGGTTTCAACAAGTGGCATTTCAACCAAGTTTGAATTAGGGCTCAAATGCATGTCATTGTATGATGCATTATGATGAATGTTGCATGTATGGCGAATGATTATGCACTTGAGATGCCGGAGCATCACAACAGTCCAGACAAAAGAGCTACTCTGACTAGAGGAGACGACCGTTGGTTTTTGAAGTAGGCGATCATGTGTACCTTCGGGTATCACCGATGAAAGGGGTACATCGTTTTGGTGTGAAAAGAAAGTTGGCACCAAGATACATTGGTCCGTTCAAGATTACTGAGCAATGTGGGCCAGTTGCTTACTGGATTGAGCTACCACCACATCTAGCTGCGGTTCATGACGTGTTTCATGTATCGCAACTTAAGAAATGTTTGAGAGTACCGGAAGAAGTGGTCGATACATCCCAAATTCAGATCGAACCGGATCTCACATATGAAGAAAATCCCATAAAAATCCTCGACCAAAAATAGAGAACAACAAGAAGAAAAACAATCAACTTCTACAAAGTGCAGTGGAGTAATCACTCCGAAGAGGAAGCAACTTGGGAGCAAGAAGAATACTTGCAAACCAAATATCCGGGCTTTCTTTCGACTACTGCAAATGAGTATGTATAACCATCTAAATTCAGATTTTACTCGAAACCCTACACAATGCACTATCTCCTCATTTAACTTATCCACCCACATCACATCAACAATCTCGGGATGAGATTTGTTCAACGGGGTGGGTTGTGATGCTCCAGCATCTCTAGTGCAAATTCACTCATCATACATGAAGCATTCATCCATGAGCATCATGGCATAACATGTGTTTGTGCATTGGAAACAAACTTGGTTTAAACTACAAGTTCAAAACCTTGTTATTTCATGTGTGATGCTATGTTTATAGTCATATCTTTGATTCTGTTGAGATTTGGGTCAAGCTCATATTAGCAAAACTGTAGGTCTACATGAGATAAACACCTTTGCTAATTGGGGCCTTGTCATATAATGAGGTTTCCAAGGTGATTAAGGTTATTCAATGTCAGCACAGAAAACCAGTTCAAATCAATCCTGGTTTGAAATCTCAAATTTACTCTAACCTACAGCCACTATCAGGCAATACTCAAATTGGAAAAGTTGTATGTTTTGAAATTTTAAACAAACTTGTCAAAAGGAACCTTGTGAGGTAATATGCAGAAATAGGGGTTTTGAATTTCCCAAATAATAAAGGTCCCCTGTCCCCATCTAAGGCTGCTATATAAATTCATGTTTAAATCATATTTATAAACTGATTTGGGGGTTCAACCTTTTGACAAAGTTGTAGATCCTGAAGAGCAGAACATTTCATCCAATTACCACTTTTCCAAAATCAGATTCAAAATAACCCAAAAACACGATTTACAGAGGGGGAGAAAACACAAATGCAATTGGTTTTTCCCAGAGCCTATAATAGGCGGGTCCCACCTGTCGGGTGGCCACCCTATTCGGGCCGCCGCACGCCGCGTGGCCGGTGGCGTACGGCCAGTCTGCCGTGCCACGGATCGCGCCCGCGCGCCCTCAGCCTTCACCTGGACGCGGAACCGTCTCGGGTTCATTCCCTCACTCGCTCCCTCACTCGCTCTCTCTCTCACTCACGCGCCCGAGACCGCCATTGCCGCCGAGCTCAAGCTTGCTGCGCCGGCCGCCTCGGTCCACCTCCGCGCCTCCAACCACCGCCATCGAGTTTGCCTCGCTCTTGCGCACCCACTGAGCTAGCTCTCGTCGCATCTCCCCTCCCCATTCCCCAGATCCCATCGCGACCCGACGCGACCACCATTGCCGGTCAAGCTCGGAGTTTGAGCTCGCGCCACCACCCTCCGTCCTCCTTGCACCCTAGACCGCCACCACCGCAACCGCCTCGCTCTCATGCACCCGTACGGCTTGACGTCGTCGCCTCCCCGAGCCCCGGACGCTAGATCGACGTTGCCTCGACGTCGCGCTGCCGCTCGGTTCACCGCCGTCGCCGCCTCGTCCGCACCTTCCCCATCGACGACGCCTACTCAAGGTAGTAGCCCGCACTCCGGGGCACCTCCCGCGCCCCACGTCGCGGCTCCGGCGAGCCCGAGCTCGCCAGCGCACGCGGGAGGAAGACGAAGGGGGTTGAATCTTCGGATCTACCCCCGGGTTTTTCTATATTTACAGTTTAATCCACGCACTATTCACTGAGTCTCGCTGATCTTCCGTGCTAGCCCCTGTAACTTAGGTTTAATTACGGAGAGGTCCTTGGATCCGATGTTTTTCCATTTTATTTTGTGATTTTCGGATGAAACTTTGTAAAATCGTAATAAATCAAATAAAAATCGTAAAAAAGGTAAACTCAGTTGCTTTGTACTCTTTGTTAATAGATCTACACAGTGGGTATGATGTGGAGATGTGCATGTACGGTTTTGCCCCTGTTATTGTGTATGCATATTAAATCAAGGAAAAATAGAAAACATGGTCTTAGTGAAATCCTAAAATAGTGAAACTTGGTTAGTTTCTTAGGATGTTTGGACACTGTGAAAATTTTAGTGACCCAAGATATTACTGTTCATTCACTGTTTTATCATTTTGCATGTACTTTATGCATTATTTAATAACTTAAAAATGAGGCCTATGCAAAGTATGATAAATATGACTCACTAGTATTTTTTTTATGTCCTATACAGCGTGTGAATCTTACTAGTAAAATATGAGCCCCTGCATGTTAAGTTTTAATGATGATTTGAAAATAATAAAATGCTACATGTTGGAAATGATAATTAGAAAAAATGGTCGTAAATAGCTAGGAAAATTCTCTAGAAAATTTGGTAGCTTAGTATTGATGCATAGAGTCCAGAAAGTATACTCGAGGAGGTTATTTACACCGTTCATATGTACATCTTAAATTCGCACAAGATTAATATATGGAAAATAGATGTCCTGTCAAACTTGGGAGTTTTAACTTGTAAACTTTTGTGCATGCAGTTCATGCTGAGCATAGCTCACTGGTAAAATTTCAACTTCAGATACCATTCCTATAATTTATGAAAATTCTGACATTGTGTAGGGCTGAGAACTTGTTGTAATTTTAATAAAATAATTATAACTCTAATTAAGTTGAAATTTTGACAGTAGCTTCGGGTACGTAGGATCTGTATATCATAAAAGTTTGGTCTCATTTGGTTATGTTTTACTGCTACAACCTCTGACTTAGCCGTTGAGACCGCTGACCCGACCGAAGAAGGTAGGCAGGACCATGCTATTTCCAGCAAATAAAATATCTATTGATTACGCATATGCATTAGCTAGGAGTTGATTGAAACCAATTATATTAGATCCCTTGGCCATCCTGACCCTACCACCTATACCTAGAGTTCGTAGGACGAGTGCCTAGAATGGCTAGATACGAGTAGACACGAGTGAATAAAGGTCACTCGTCTCGTAGGGGTTACTTTTCAAAAGAAGAAATCTCACTATGGAAGTTATTGTTATTATGTTATGTTTTAAATGGAGACCGGGCGGAGATATGGGTTTGAATGATGAGATCCGGAATAATGTGTGGTGGACTTCGCCCGAATCGCATAAGGCCGGTCGTTGTTCGCTTGGGATCGGCATAACATTGCTAGGGTGCTTATCCGGGATAATGGACCGGTGAAAGTCTTACTCGTGCCGTCTCAAGCACAGAGACACGTTCCTACCCACTGGTTGAGAGAAAGGTGGCCGCGGAGGTGGGTGTCAAGGGATGGCTATCCCATTGCGTGGTAACACTCCTGCAACAACGTGCTCCGGGAGTCAGGCGGGAGTGGATCGAACTTGAGACGGGACAAGTGGAGATGTGGAAAGCATATGTGGGAACGCCGTGGGTCAGTAAGCATATGCCATACTGGTGCTTCTAGTTATTCCAGGGAATATAAAAATCGATTCGAATCGCTGATGCTCACCAGGTGTGAGAATGCCAGTATCACTGCCGGACAAAGTAGTAAACTACTTGAATATGATGTATTAAGAATTCATGGTTTTGAATACTACATGCTTGGACATACCTGATTTATTTCATGCAATACTTGTCACACTCATGATGGTTTACCGGATTTATTTTTATGCAATACTTTATCACACTCATGATGTTTCTACAAATATGATGACTTGAGCAACTGTTAAATCCTGTTCAGGTGAAATAGATCAAGCAGCTGTCAAACCCTACATGTAGACAACTAATCTAAGCAGTTGTCAAATCCTGCTTCCACTTATTAACTTGATCCTGTTTAAAAGCAACTAAGGATCCAGAGGTTAGTAAGTAAGCTTTGCGTCAGCAGTAAGCCCCGTCCATTAAGTCCTACTGAGTAATTAGTACTCAGGGTTTTGCTTCCATTTTTGGTTTACAGGTATGGAGTTATTTTTCTGTGCATGTGTTGGTGGCGGGCCGTGTTATCATCAGGAATGAGAAGGGTCATGATCTGGCAAGAAGCGGCATCAGTGGGTTCGATGCTCGTACTATTTATGCAAGTCTTTTGGTTACCATGAAACATGAACTTTAAAAATTTCCGTTGCGAGACACTATTTGTACTGTGTTGTTGTATGAAACTATGTTGAATTCTATTCGATTTCGAACTGGTTTGTAACTTAAAGTCTAAGTATTATCTATTCAACTGTCTGAGATGATGTAATTATTGTGACTCCATTGAGGGTCAGTGTGTGTGATGTCGGTTCCTCTAGAAATTGGTGTTATCGAGGGTCGAAGGCCACTCGACGGACTACCGGGTTTAGTCCAGCTTAAGTGCACTGCGAGCCAAAGGAGGCAGGTGTGCTTAATTTGGGTTAAGCAAGGCGGTTCGGCCACAGTCGCTGACCGAGCCGTGGCGCACCGTGTCCTGGTGCAGCGCGGCGCGGCCTTCGCTGACCGCCCACCGCCCAACGCCGTCACCGTTCGGATCTTCTCCAGTGACCAGCACACCTTCACATCCGCCACGTACGGTTCGCTCTGGTGCGCGCTCCGCCACAACATCGCCGTCCGCCAGTGTGCTCCACCTGTCGTGCCCTCGCCGCCACGGCGCGACGCGCCCTGCCGCCCTGTCCGGCCTCGTCGCGGGGATCTCGCGGCATGGTCCTCACTGTGGACCTACTGCACCGCGCCATGTTCCATGTGCTCGCCGGACGACGCCATCGTCGAGTCCGTCACCGCGCTGTAGAGGGAGTTCCTGACCTCGATCGTCGGGTTCCGGGTGTTGGGCACGTGCCCGCCGGTCAGCATGCTCCCGTTCCGCTGCCGGTGGAGGAGGATGATGTCCATCCGACAGCGGCAGGAGGAGCTCTACGTCCCGCTGATACGAGCGCGCATGGCGCGGCGCGATGCTGCCACCGGTTAGAACTTCACGGCGACCTACTACGTGGACTCGCTCCTCGGCCTCCGGGTCCCCAACGACGGAGGAGACGGCAGAGGAGACAGGCGAAGCAAGGACGGAGCTGGGGCGAGAGGTCAGCGGAGGGCACGGGAGGCGGAGGCGGAGCAGAGCCAGCACGGTGCGGCGTCCGGTCCAGCGAGAGGGGGGGAAAAGAGATAGAAGAAGAAGACCTGCGGGCCCCACCAAACCACCACTTTGTATGGCATGTGGGTCCATGCCACATTAGATTGCCACGTAGGCTAAAACCGGAGACACGTCGGCCGATACCACTGTCGGTTTCGCCCGAGGGCCAACCACGACCGGTTTCACAACCAAAGGGGCCCGCGTTACCCGATTTTGGACCACAGAGACGAAAATCAGATTCAGCTACAAGTTGAGGGACGTGTGGCGGACTTTTTCCTTTCTAAACACGCTGGTATCTTTTGTTTGTTTTTAAACCTATGCACGCTGGTATATATTGGATGGCTGAACTAACTAAGTAATTAGAAGGTTGTGTCCTGCAATTATTAAACTACGATCATTATACAATTTTATTGAAGAACCAAATCATAGATTGAAGAATAGTAACTCTCGTTATTGGCTTGCTGGCCTAACGTGAATATAAACTCTATGACATTGAAGTGTGGAAAATGCGCTTGTTAATGCTGATATAATCAAATTGGAATTAATACATGGCGAAACTATTTTCTAGTTGTTTATTTCGTACAAGCCGTCTGATGCTCTTTATGTTTTTATAAAAAAAGTGGATGCACCATGCCGATGAAGTTATAGCAACGGACAACGCAATTAAATAGCCAATAGTTAAAGACGATGGTAAGCGCATGGTTTCATAGCTAAAACGACTACAATTTACACCCAGTATATGGTTGCATAGTTAAAACAAGCATAATTTACATTCGAGTTGGCAATGCACAGTGGTGATCCATCGCGGTATCATACAAAGGGTTCTTCAGCTTAGCCAGCAGTTTTAAACATGCTGGGTTACTTAAGGAGATAATCCCATGCGGTGTTCATTAAGACTAAGGTAATGTACCTTGGACTACACAGGGTCTAAGGCACATGACACTTGAACAAACTAAGACCCAAGAGACGAGGCAAACAACGGAGCATCATTAGCGTTTATACATAGCTTTTGGCACCGTGTAATCTGGCTGAACACCTGTAAACCATGCGGAATAAATCTGTTATGGGCCTCTGTCAAATAGAAAGGTAAACGCGCTGTGGGGAAGGAACAAAGATAAATGCATTAAACCTGATTATCTTGATTGGGCTACGACAGGTTGGTGTCTGAAGTGGCATCCGCAACAACAACAGCATCATCATCAGGAGTTGAACCGAAGAGAGTGAACAGGTTTATAAATTTGGTTGGCTATGTATATCATATAACTGATCAAATTCAATTAATGGGAAACATGCATGACAGTCACTGGGGAAAAACATTGTTAGAAACTTTTTTTCTGATTGGCTGGGACCCTCTTTTATATCAACTGGTGTGGATGTCTTCTGGCTTCGCTGTTTCTTTGGTCCAGGTGCTGAAATAACGGTTTCCTCCATAGGATCCACCGCAAATTAAGCACACCCATTGCTGCATACCCATGGAGCCTATCCGGTGGCATCAACAGAGTGAACATAAAAGTGTATGCCTCAGGTGTAGTGTCTCTAGACATCAACAGCTTTCTCTCCGAGCAGTAGTTCGTGTGGTTTTTGTTGCGGAGCACCTGGTCATGCACAATGACCAGGGTAAATGTAAGAAATCTGAGTTAGCATAAATAGTAGTCCCCAGATATGTAAGCCGAAGGTCAACATGTAAGAGAAAAGGGGCGATGTGGATACCTGGCTAAGTCTTTTTTTCCGGAGTGGGCAGCTCTATTTTTCTCAGATGACGTGGCCTGGACCTGCAGAAAACAACAGGTGGCATATGTACCCCCTTATCCTTCAAGAAATCGCCTCCCTCCGGAGGCTCCTCGCATCCTCGGAGGACCACAGCATGACGCGTGTCTGCTCCTTCCATCTCCTGGGCGACGGCGACCGCGTCTCCGACCACCTGTCCGCGCCTCTCCTCTATCCACGCCCGCTCAGCCGCACAAACGCATGTGCGCCCAAGAAAAACGCCGGTCCGCCGTTCCTCCACGCCCGGCGGCTCCTCCTCCGTGCCAGCTCCTCTCCCTCCCCGCCGCCACACCATCCTCCCCGCCCCTCTGCCATCACCGGCGCCTCCTCTCCCTCCCTGCGATGCCTCCTCTCCCTGTCGGCGCCTCCTTTACCGCCACTGCCGACGGACGGGGTCCACTAGCTCCTCCTCCGCCATGTCTCCCTCTCCCACGCTCCGCCGGCCTTGCCAGCCGCGCCGCCGCCCATGGTGGCTAGGTCCGCCCGCTCTTCTCCTCCACCTCGCCTGCTTCCTCCTTCGCCACGCCTCCCTCTCCCACCCGGCGCCCCACCCTACCTCTCCCACGCGCCGCCGGCCATGGTGGCCAAATTCGCCCGCTCTCCTCCTCTGCCCTCGCCTTCATCCTCCTCCGCCAGGCCTTCACAGTTCCGGCCGGATCTGCCTCCAGCGCCGCTCCGTAGATGGCCTATTGCGGGATTCGGCGCCTGCCGCCTGGTGAGTCTCATCTCTTTCTGTTGCCACTCTTTATGATTATATTTATTACCTAAGCAAATTGTGCAATTGATTACAAGAAGTAGTACTAAGTGAATAGAAATTATGTGACTACACTAGAAGCTGCAGGTGTATGCTGGCAAGGCTGTAATGGGCCCTCCAGTATCTCAGATGTAGTTTTAGGGAGAGCCGTTGATATTTCTTGTGCAGCATTATTATCTGTAGGCACATCTGTTTCAGCAGGCGCTTCTAAGTTCTCTCCTTCGAGAGCAGGCTGCTACTTATGGGAAGCCATAGCCTGTGGCTGTACTGCAGAGGCACTGGCTGTGATATCTGAGTGGGGAGTTGATATGTACCTCCTTATCCTTCAAGAAATCGCCTCCCTCCGGAGGCTCCTCGCATCCTCGGAGAACCGCAGCATGACGCGTGTCTGCTCCTTCCATCTCCTGGGCGACGGCGACCGCGTCTCCGACCACCCATCTGCGCCTCTCCTCTATCCATGCCCGCTCAGCCACACAAACGCATGTGCGCCCAAGAAAAACGCTGGTCCGCCATTCCTCCACGCCCAGCGGCTCCTCCTCTGTGCCAGCGCCTCTCCCTCCCCGCCGCCACACCATCCTCCCCGCCCCTCTGCCGTCACCGGCGCCTCCTCTACCTCCCCGCGACGCCTCCTCTCCCTATCGGCGCCTCCTCTACCGCCACTGCCGACGGACGGGGTCCACTAGCTCCTCCTCCACCATGTCTCCCTCTCCCACGCTCCGCCGGCCTTGCCAGCCGCGCCGCCGCCCATGGCAGCTAGGTCCGCCCGCTCTTCTCCTCCACCCCGCCTGCTTCCTCTTTCGCCACGCCTCCCTCTCCCACCCAGCGCCCCACCCTACCTCTCCCACGCGCCGCCGGCCATGGTGGCCAGATCCGCCCGCTTTCCTCCTCTGCCCTCGCCTTCGTCCTCCTCCGCCAGGCCTTCACAAGTTCCGGCAGGATCTGCCTCCAGCGACGCTCCGCAGATGGCCTATTGCGGGATTCGGCGCCTGCCGCCTGGTGAGTCTCATCTCTTTCTGTTTCATGCCACTCTTTATGATTATATTTATTACCTAAGCAAATTGTGCAATTGATTACAAGAAGTAGTACAAAGTGAATAGAAATTATGTGACTACACTGGAAGCTGCAGGTGTATGATGGCAAGGCTGTGATGGGCCCTCCAATATCTCAGATGTAGTTTTAGGGAGAGCCGTTGATATTTCTTGTGCAGCATTATTATCTGTAGGCACATCTGTTTCGGCAGGCGCTTCTAAGTTCTCTCCTTTGAGAGCAGGCTGCTGCTTATGGGAAGCCATACCCTGTGGCTGTACTACAGAGGTACTGGCTGTGATATATGAGTGGGGAATTGAAGCTTGTCTGCCATGAGTACCCAGCACTGATAACATTCTGTAGCTCTTCTCAGCTCTTCCAAAACTTTGATCTGCTAGTGTGATGGCAAAGGTGAACTTCAGAGATACTACAGCAGTAATGTCAGGCGGGAAATCTTCGATTGGCCTTCCTGCTCTCATCAGCTGCTGAACAGGTTTGCCTATAATGCGGATAGCGACATGGTCAAAGCAAACCATTTGTGCTTCGGCGGTTCCATCTGTAACCACAAAGGCTAGTTTATACCTGTATTGATATAAAATGCAAAAGTGTTAAGTAATTCGTGGGACACCACAGGCATAGGTACAGTCAAAAGAAGAGAGTATGAATACAAACTTGAACTTGAGCATAGCTTGCATCTGTAACCAGAGCATTCCTGTATACATGATTTGTTGCATCTTGCACCTAAGGGAAACCACCAGCGCTCCCCCAGCATTAAACGAGCAATGACAATGGTGCGGTGATAACATGTGTCCTACACAGTAAGAAAGCATTATTTTCATGCTTATGACAAGGCATGAGTACAAACAGTGGCGCAGTGCATCTAAAAAACATTTATCTGTAAAAGCATAGGAATACTATATATACCCCAATGGCATATGTGTCCATGGCCTCTAATTTGGCAAGAGTGGTAGCTTCTGCTTATGCCAATGGAAGGCCCTTGGGCTGATTAACAACTGCACGTATGCCTAATTTCAATGCGCTGACCGCTCAGGCTATGCAAACCATGGAATATGTTAGGTTTAACTGGATGAACAAAATGAAGCTACATAACAGATGGGCGACATGGAAGTAGTGAGATCTGTCATAGAATGTGTTTGCTTCCGGTATAGGCGGATTAAAGAACTACCGACACGCGGCACTTCCGCTGAGATAGTGCTGACCTAGAATCACAGGAACCACACTTAGTCAACCACATATAGCAACCATTAGTGAACATAGGAAAATAGAGAGTTATGTCAGCAAAGCATAACTTGATAGCTCTTAACAATGGTACCAATCAGCAGCACAACCACTGGCTTTGATTTATTTGGATCATAGACTGTGTCAACAGTGAAAGAAGACGCTCTATGGCCCCATAGAGTTACCTTGATTTCAAAGTAGCTGCATCCAATACTAGGAATGGACAGCCAATGTTATTGCATGTGATGTAGCCAAGCGATTGATCCACGGAGCACAAAAACAGTAATATAATATTTTCTCTTACAGAAATAAAGAAAAGAAATGAGAGTAAGCAAAAGGAAGGCTGCACACCTGAGGTCACGAAGAACAATATCTCTGGTCACAGTTGGAGTTGGTTTCCCCGTGAGATGCATAACTTTAGTGTCTGAGACTTCAACTAGGACCCCAATGACATCTGAAACCAGTTAGTGCACAACCTCTGTAAATACCAAGGAGCAAAACAATGAAGACTATGTGAAAAGAAATGGACAAGGAGTGACATGCCTATAAAGCGCGAATAAACTCCAACACACTGCTCTAACTCACTGAAGGGTGTAAGATGGTAAACCAATTTTGGTATAGCCAATGCATTATCTATCACTGGATTAACTATGGTATGATAGGTGAACTCAACCATATAATTTCCAGGGACAGGCATAAAAGTGTCCTTAGCATTTGACACCATAAAGCGGCTGATAACATAGACACTGCCTTCTTCCACCAAGGGGCCTTTGCATTGAATCTCCGCTGTTGAAATCTCTGCATACATGCTATTTCCCTATTCAACATTGATTAGATTTGCTGAATAGAAGTTAGGCACAAGGAAAAGTCAGCTTTTTACAGAAACCTATTCTGTGGGAAAACATTCTGTAAGGAGCAATGTATTCAAACCAATACCTTTTCATCAACTAGAACAAGGTCAATATGAACAATCGGTCCATCATCAGTCCCACGAGCACGAAATTCCCACTTCCGGCAGACACGGACACGGATAATGGCGTGTCGGTCACTCGGACGCAGCGATGGTAAGAAAGTAAACGTCATGGCAGGTACCTTCAAGAAAGAAGTAAAACACAAAGTAAAACCATCAGTATATACCAAAGAAGTAGTGAAAATGATAGAGCCAAAGGAAGCATAAATTTGAGGACCAACCGTGTAAAACCACAATTAGAAAGCAACAACTGCTGAAAATAGTGTAGGATAAACTTCAGGAACAAGGGTAAACTGGTAGCACTGGGAAACCAACAATAATCCTATGGAACTAACCAAAAGAAGGACCACTTTGGACGGTCTAGGATGCCACCTATTGGACAAGCAATAGCCACAGTGCACAGGGTCCAACAGGAGCTTCCTAGTTGTAAATACTGGTAGAGAGACCATACGAAGAGGCACAGATTTCATTGTACACTGAGCATGCAAAATGATCAAACCAGTACAACAATAACAGGTTCAGACAAATGCTATACAGTCAAAAACCGGTGCAGGCATGAGGCAGTGGGGATTGCTGCCACCGCCAGAGCAAAAGCAGTGGGTCAAAAAGAGCACCCAAACTACGGAGTGGCAGCACGAGGCTGCCCTGCCATTAGTATCTCTGGATAAACAATGTTTTTTGTTTGATCTGTGCAACCACGGAACCACCGTTTTCATCTTCTATGAATTATGAGGCCTCTCCTCGATGTGGCTTGTGACACAGCAACATATAGCTGACCATGGCTGAAAACAGGTTTGCTCAGATAGATGCCAACAACATTTAGTGTCTGTCCTTGAATTTTATTAATGGTCATTGCATAAGAGACTTTGATGGGAAACTGCCGCCTTTGTAAGACGAAGGGAAGTTTTGTGGTCTAGAGCGCTAGGGATATCCGTGGGATGTCAACTCTTTCACCCATGTGTCTACCTGTAATAATTTCCGCTCTAATAACTGTGTCTCCTAACTGTAGAACAATAAGCCGTGTCCCATTGCATAACCCACCTGCTTGGTCAAGGTTCCTAAGCAGCATTATCGGCACACCTTTTTTTGAGGATAAGCCGATGATAAGGGAAATTATTCCCATTTATGGAATTCAAAAACTCAGTAGGGTATAGGAATTCATAAGATTCATGTGTACCCGCTGTTTTTTGAATTGCATCACAGCTGCGGTATTCCCTCTCAGTGCCTGGAATAAGCGCAACAACATGTGAATTGACGGCATCTACAGCCTCATTAGTTGGTGTTAAGATGGCTCTGCAGCATAAGTAAGATGGATCTGCATGGTTCGTATACAAATCTGGATAAACTGATTGGACAACACATGAGATCTTGTCATCATTTGTCATAAGTAAGAGATCATGTGATATTTGGATCCATGCTGCCTCTGTTTCTCCATCTCTTGTAGCAGCCTCAATTTTACCTTCACTGATATCTAACACCCATTTGCTAAATTGCAGCCTCTTCATGAGCCATACGATCTGATGGAGATGTGCCCAGCACGGCAATTTTCTGGACCAACTCCGAGTCGTATCGGCTCTAACAAGAGCCGATGCTGAGTCCGATCGGGACTCAACCTTGTGGGTTTAACTCAGACACTTGCGTATGGTACGCACAATGAACCTCTATTAGGACTCGGATACTTGATCCGCAAGCAATAGAATCCTAATGGGCCTTTACGCGGCTAAAGCCCATTAGTGGAGACTATATATATGCATGAGAGGGCACGGCTTTGGTAGACCTAATTTTGGTGCGTACGTGAGCCACCGCAGAAAAGGTTTCTGCGGAACCCTAGCTGTGCCCTAGTCTAATCTCTCAAGATCCACCACCAAGTTCGTGGTGCTAGCACGCTAGAACTCGGCGTCGCCTCCCCTCACATGTGGATACCGTAGCGGTGTTGCTATGACTGCTACGCTTATCAACCGACTCATCTCGAAGACGACCGAGTGGTTCCCGATCGAGATCGGCTGGGTGACTCGGCATCGGCTCTTCTCTGCACTAACTCGACACGCTTGACTCAGCACTCGGCTGTGTTAACTCAGCACCCGGCTGCTTCGACTCGTCTTCCGCTGCACTGCGCGTCTAGTGGTAACGATCTATGATCCCTTGCTTGTATGAGTTCCTGTGTTTACGCGGTAGGAGAAAAACGTTTTCATGCTATGGTAGCCTACCCTGTAACCCTACAGTGGTATCAGAGCCGATCGTACGTAGCTTTCTGGTCTTGATCGACGTAATAGATTGGATCTACTACCGTAGTAGATTGGATCTACTGTGGCTCCATGGTAACACATTGGATCTATTATAGGCTCAATACATCGATTCATTGGATGTATTGATTGTAACAGATTGGATCTGTTACAAGCTGTTCACCCTGGTTCATTAGATGAACTGGTGCGAAGTACATGGATGAGACTTGTAGTCAGTTTGATTGGATCAACCTAATGAGTTTTCGTAGATTAGATCTATGGTCCATAATTTTGTTATCACATGCCGATTCTTTTTTGCATTAGATATGTTGGAATAGATTCCCTTAGAAAAATTTAAGAAGTTCTTGATGCCCTTCCAATCGCTACACCTATAAGGATTTCAATCGTTGTTTGGTGGGTCTGCAAAAGCAGGGTGCCATCAATTATCTTAATCAAATAGGGTGGATATCAGACATCCGCGCGTATGGGATTGGTTTGCTTGACGAGGCTATCAAATCTGATTTGGGCCTTGGGCATGATGTTGGATGTCTAGACATGGGATGTCGCCCAACAAATGAGAGTCACATAGGATGTGATTGACAATGGTTGTCTACCAGTTTCGCTAAGTTTCTAGCAGTGACGCTAGAGCTCACTAGAGGCTTAGATAAACGTGGATCTCGTCCAATATGTGTCGTGAAAGGGAATACGATTGCAAACATATAGTGGGGGTATCTTTTGTTAAATTGGTTAATAAAAGATCTACATAAAACATTGTGCTAAATCTTTGCATATTTACTTCCTGTTGTAGTTGATCATGGCCGGTAATCTCGCTCAGAAATCTGGCTTTAATTTGTGATCTATTCTTGATAAAGAAAAGTTGTCTGGAACCAACTTTACTAATTGGTATCGAAACTTGTGAATTGTTCTCAAGCAAGAGAAAAAGGAATATGTTCTTGAGCAGCCCTATCCTGAGGAACCTGAGAATGGTGCTAGTGCTGCTGACTGCAGGGCTTATGAGAAGCATTGCAGTGACTCACTTGATGTTAGCTGTCTCATGCTTGCCACTATGTCCCCTGAGCTTCAGAAGCAATACGAGGACTCGAAGGCCTACAATATGATTGAAGGGCTCCGTGGCATATTTCAGAACTAGGCAAGGGTTGAGTGGTACAACACCTCAAAGGCCTTGTTCGGTAGCAAACTAGATGAGGGGAGTCTTGTCAGCCCTCATGTGATCAAGAGGATTGGTCACATTGAGGCCCTTAACAGACTTGGTTTTGAGCTTGATCCAGAGCTTGCGACGGATGTGATCATCCAATCTCTGCCTCCTAGCTTCAAGCCGTTCATCATGAACTATCATATGAATGGCTTGGATAAGACCTTAACCGAGTTGCATGGGATGCTGAAAACTGCCGAGGATAGCATCAAGAAAACCTCAAATCATGTGATGATGGTCCAAAGGGATAGCAAGAAGTGGAAGCGCAAGGGCAAGGGTAAGGCTAAGGATAGGATCCAAAAGCCGAGAACTGATGCAAAGCCTATGTGGTGGAACCGTCCTACTCAATCCAGGCTAAGCACACCTGCCACCTCTGGCTCGAAGTGCCCTTAGGCTGAACTAAACCCGGTAGTTCGTCTAGAGTCCTTCGACCCCAGATAACACCAAATCCAGAGGAACCGACATCACACATATCGGACTCTCGATGGAGCCACAATAGTTACATCATCATAGGCAGTTGAAATAGAGAGTAAGTAGACTTAGTTCACGAACCAGATATATGTATTCAAATACATGTTCAAAATATAGCGGAAGCGATTTCGAAAATATCTCGCAGCGGAACAAAGTACTTAAGTAGTCTTCATGCAGAGATGAACACAAGGCGAGTAGCACCGAGCCCACTGGTTCTACCCTCCTCCAAATAGCTGACCAGATGTCATCAGTACCTGCGCTCCAAAAGTGGGGGCAAACCCTGAGTACTAATTACTCAGTAGGACTTAATGGAATGGCTTACGGCTGATGCAAAGCTTGCTTACTAAGAAGTGGATCCTTAGCCATTGATTGTTAAATAGGGATGAGTTAATCATAAAGTAACAAGTTCCATCATTTGCATGTATCAACATAATCATAATAACTTGCAGGAATGTAAACATATAATACAAGCATGTAGTGTTTGAAAACATGAGTAATAAGCATAATATATTCAAGTAGTTACTACGTTACCCATCAGTGATATTAGCATTCTCACACCTAGTGAGCATCAGCGATTCGAATCGATTTTTAATTCCCAGGAATAACTAAAGATACCAGGTGGCATATGCTTACTAACCCCCGGCGTTGTCACATATGCCTCCCATCTCCACTTGTCTCGTCCTAAGTTCGATTCACTCCCATCTGACTCCCAGGGTGCGCTGTCTTAGGAGTGATACCACGTGTGCTGGGTCAGCCCTCCCTTGACTACTCACGCCCCCGCGGCCACCTTCCTCTCAACTAGTGGGTAGGAACGTGTTTCTGTGCGTGGGTCGGCACAAGTAAGACTTTCATCAGTCCCACGGCCTGGATAAGCACTCTAGCAATATTATACCGACCAATAGGCGAACAATGGACGGCCTTATGCGACTCGAGAGGAGTCCAATGAGCAACAACATCATGACAAGTAAATACTGAAATAAATCTTCGCCCGGTCTCCACTTTAACTATAAACATAAATGTAACTTCCACAATAGTGAGATTTTTGTAATCTTTGAAAGATCACCTACACGACGAGTGACTCCATTCACTCATGTCTACTCGTACATAGCATTACTAGGCATACTCATCCTACGTATTCTATTGTAGGTGCTAGGGCCAGGGCGGTCAAGGAATCCAATGCAATTGGTTTCAAACAACTCCTAATGCAGATGCGTAATTATCAACACCATAATATATTTGCTAGGAAAAGCATGGTCCTGTCTACCTTTGCTTTACTTTAAGCAAACAACAAACTAAGCTAATGTTAGTTTGCCGGGTTGTGAGGCTTTGCCCTAGGCAACCCCTTGATTACTTGGACAACTCCTCCTTCCAAACACGACTGATGGGCCTCCAGGTCGTGAGTGGGTCTTAGTTGGTCCTTTGGATCACCGTTGGTTGGAGTAGCTCCACGCACTTGCTTCTTGATCATGTATCTGCAATGAGCGCCACTATATGAATGATATGCATGATGCAGTGCATGAGATGCATAAGTGTTAAGCATGCACATGAACAACCATCTCATGGATGGACAGAAAGGTCATTGATAAACTACTTAAGCAAGAACTACTTATGTGCCCCAGGACAAGCTTACCGTTAAGCAATTTAGACATTCACAATGTACATATGGACTTATAGCAAGCACATAAATACATCTATCAAGTTATTGATCGCACAAAAGATGTGTTAATGATGTGGCTTGACGAAAGCAAGCAATAGTTACCCAGACCATTGAGATAATTGTGGTGATGTTTATTTCCATTTAGTAATGAGTTGAAAAACATATATTTCACGCATTCGTAGGAAACACTCTATAACTACATCAAGCACCATGGTTATTTAACGAATTACAACCTACACTTAGTTTAGGTGTTTTACAAGAGTAAGTAAATTAATTCCTTAACAAGTGTGACATGGGGAATAGTAAATAGAATGCAGCAAATGACAGGTTGAAATATGCATGATATAATGCAAGTAAGTGCAACGAATGCAAATGCATGCTTAGGGTGCTGGTGTAATAATCACAATATGCAGCAAGTATCTTTGATACTCATCTACCAATGATTGAACACTATCCTAGCAATTTTATATATATGCATGCAATGCAACAATGCTTACTAAAAGGCAACTCTCAGTTTATATAGTTAGACATTTCCAAATGAGTTCAAACTTTTATGACATACAGGAACATACCACACAATGCTACTGTCAAAATTTCAGCCACAAAGGGGATATAGTGAATTTGTTAAAATTCAAGCCAGTTATTAGCCCATTAATTTTCCAAGATCTTTCTTAATTCATAGAATGAGTTTCTGGTCTTGGAATTCACTCAGTAAACAACATAGGGCATAAGAAACAGTACAAAAATCAGCAAGTGAAAAATCCTTAGTTTGATAGGGCATCTATTTTCCAATTGTTTATTTTAGCCTATTGCAAAGTTAATTTATAACAGTGTTCACATAATTCCCAAAAATACTTTTTAGAACCCTTAAATCACCAGCAAACTACCAAATTTATCATTGAATTTTCCTAGCACTCTAGAACCACTTTTTCCTATTATCCATTTATGCAAGTGACAATTTGTCATTTTCAAATCAGTAACAAAACTAAACATGCATGGCTTCATCTTTCACCAGTGAGCTACTTATGCTAAGGAGAGTACAGAAAAAATACCAAAGAGCCATTTCAAGCATATTTTATGTAGTGTCCCTTTCCCATGTTAGTAAACACACAAATCTCATGCTTAATAGGAAAACAGTAATCAAACAGGCAATGCTAGGGCTACCCAATTTCACACAGTGCCAAAATACCATAATAAAGCTACTATCCAAGTTTCATAGCATTTGGAGTCCATTTAGCCCACTTTTGCCATTTATCTTGTTTTGTCATGCATGAAGCAAACCAAGGGCAAAACAGTCCTTTTACACATCCATATCATACCCATTCTGTAGATCTACTCTAGAGGATCACAATGCAACAAGGTTTACCTTTTTATGATTTTTATTTGATTTGTTATGATTTTCCAAAGTTCATAGCTGAAAAAGGCATTTAGACCCTAGATCTGGGACTTATACGTGATTAACTATAACTTCCAGGGGCTAGAACATAAGATCCTTGAGACTCAGTGTGCAGCGCAAAGGCTAAGTAGGAAAATCGAGAAAAACCAGGGGCCAAATCGCATAACAACCATCTTCTTCCTCCCTCTTCTTCTTTCTCCCGTCAAAGAGGGAGGAAGGGCCGGCGGCTCGCCGGTGGCGGCCGGATAGGGAGAGGAGGGGCCGAAGGTCCTTACCCCTTACCTTGGTCGATGGGAGATGCACGAGGAGGGCTCGACGGCGGTGGTGGCGAGGTGCCGAGGTTCGGTGGCGAACTGTGTGACGGTGGAGCGGTCTCAAAGGCCTAGACCTAGGGGAAATAGTGGAGTGGAGGCTGGGGGAGAGCGGCACGGGAACGGGAAGGCGCAGGGGTGACCGAAGCGGCGGGCGCAAGCTCGAGCCCGAGCCCATGGCAATGGCGGGCGGCAGTGGAGAAATAGAGGGAGCGAGAGGGCTCGGGGAAGAGGCACAGAGTGGGCGAGGGAGAAAGGAGGGGGTGCCCTCCGCCTCCCCTTAAGGCAGGGAGCGGGCCGGTCGGGCGGCCACCGCGGCACTGGCCGTTCGGCGGTGTCCGCGTGGTGCCCCGGCGCTGGTGGCCGTCGTTGTCCATTGGGGGAGGGGCAGCGAGTCGAGCCGGTGGATCGGGTCCGTAGACCACGTGTGGCTGACAAGTGGGACCGGGTGAAGAGATTTGCACAAGTGACTGTAGACCGGGTGTATGGAGGCACGGGGCAGTGGGCCCCACTGACGGATGTCGTCGTCCGGCCTGGGCGGGAAACGGGCGCGTGGGCTCCGCTTGTCATTGACCTGGGTAAAAAGGAAAATTTGGATGAAAAATGGAAAAAATGGAAAAACTGCCTTTGACTGCTGAAACCCCTGTTCGTATTTCGCATTTAGGAACACTCTAGAGGCCGAATTTGGCCAAACTCAAAATACAAGAAATGTTCCAAATTTTCTCCTCTAGAACTTCGTTATAAACTTTTATACCATGTTGTATAGTAGTTTATGATTTAAATTTGAATTTAATGAACTGACCAAGGTACGACCGACTGAACCCATCAGATTAGAAATTCTAAAAGTCCACTTTATGGCCACTTACATAAAAATAGTTTTATACCAATGTTGTTTAGAATTTCATGAGCTACAACTTTCTTATATAAAGTAGTGAAGATTAAGGCTGTAGTTTAAATAAATTTGAATTTATTAAATAGGCCAGGTTTGGACAGAATTCACAGGTTTACATAAAAAGACCCATAACACCATCCAAATCACAGTGCATGTTAACACTCCAATTACCAAAGTTGTTCATGATAGAATTATCTACAAGTTTGGTATATGAAGTTTTGCTTGGATCACCATAGATTTTGAAATACAAGCACAAACATGACCAAAGGTTTGGTAAAAACAGCAAGTTTACTTTATGTAGAGCCTTTCTTGTTTTCAAGTTTTGAAGTGTCAAATGAAGTCCAATCACTCTTAGATCTGAAGCATTTGAAAGGTGATGTGTTTAATTTCATTTCATAGAAATGGAGATTTTTAAGTTGTATAGAAAAATTGAAAGTAATTTCAGAATGAAACTTGGGGACAAGCTGAAAATCTAGACTTAGGAAACTCTTTTGACTAGCTTGAGCTGATTTCGAGGGATGTTTGGGTCAAATTTAAAATAGTTAAATGACAGTTTTGAGCTACTCTCAGTGTAACAAAAGTGTAGTTCATAGTGTGTACAACAACTTTGATAATGAGAGTGAGCTCAGGTGCTTAATGAATTTGAAAGTTTCATTAGGGCTCAAGTTTGGTCATGATCACAATTGCCACCCTTCAAGAAATTGCTGGTTTGATTTGGTTTGGACTTTTAAACCTCATAACATATGATTCTAAAGATGGTCATAATATCAAAGTTGAAGGTAACATCCCGAACTAAGACTTTTGTATTTGGTATTTCAAACGATAGTATAGATTTTTAACTATTCGTCCAAACAACGCAAAGTTTTGTATTTTGGCTGGAAAATTCTTGACTTAGTGGTTCCTCCACCTAGTTCTCATTACTCTTTTAGCATAATTAAGTCATAATTCATCATTAGCTTCTGTCTAACTATGTGTTAGTGCCTTTGAGATGCCGAGGGCATCACAGCCTAAGCTGGTCCCTCTCCCTCGGACAAATGCTTCCACTGTGGGGACAGTGGGCATTGGTCGAGGAACTGCCAGAAGTACCTAGAAGAAAAGAATAACAAGAAGGGAAGTGAGACTTCCACTTCAGGTATTAATGTTATTGAAATTAATATTGCAACTTCATCTAGTGAATCATGGATATTTGATACCGGGTCGATGATTCATACCTGCAAATCGTTGCAGGGACTAAAACAGACTAGAAGTTGGCGAGTTGGACGTGCGAGTCGGCAATGGAGAAAAGGTTGCTGTATTGGTGGTCGGCACATATCACTTGTCACTTCCCTCAGGATTAGTTTTGGAATTAAATAACTGTTATTTTATTCCTGCATTGAGCAAAAACATTATCTCCTCTTCATGTTTAGAGGAGGATGGTCGTTATGAGATAATAATAAAGAACAAGTGTTGTTTTATTTATTTGAATAATATGCTCTATGCACATTGTCCATTAGTGAATGGATTGTATCTTCTTAATCTTGTGGATGAACCGATTCTTAACATTAATGCTAAACGACTCAAGCCGAGTGGTTTGAATCCTGCTTATGTCTAGCATTGTCGCCTTGCATTGACTCTCGGGGTCGTGCTTGGGGCTTAGTGATAGGTGTAAGCCCGATCCTCCGTAAGGTATGTCGGTTTAGGGGTGGAGAACTCGACGTTGATGAAGAAGGCTCCGAGCCATGAGGTTCGAATCCTTGCAATCACTACACCACTGCTCCGATAGTTATCGACCGCGTGACGTGTGCAATCGACCTCGCCAAGAAGGCTATCGTTCTTGCAATGCAACCGAAGAACACCAGCAAGAACGAGAAAGGAATGCAATCAAGAATTAACTTGTGCTCACAAAGTTGGGGTTTCACAAAACGATACACGAACGACGAATTGTTCTCGAAAGAAAACTTCTAAGCAAAACCCAAACCCTAACTCGTGCGGTGGCTACTGTTTATATAGAGTTTAGGGCGACCATATGAAGCCTAGACGCGTCCATGATGGACTCCAAGACGATACATGGGCCAAAAGCCCGAATAGGGAAAAAACAGCCCTTGGACAGATTCTGTCTGCTAACTTCCAAAGTGAATTCCCGATGACTTCGAACTCCAAATGACCTCAAACCTGCGGCATTGGAAAGGTTATCTTCTTAGCTTTCCAGGAATATGTGGATCGTTGAAATCGGAGTCCATTTGCGGCCTGGGCGACGATTTTAGTGAAGACTAGTCCTGAAGGCCGAGAAAGTCGTCTCCGAGTAGAATTGGGCCTCCATCTTGACTTGGACGCCCCTTTGGTCCTCCTCCTGGTCCGTGCTGGTCTCCAAGGCCTCCATGGTCCTCTCCTAAATTCCTAAGTACAATATAATCAATAATATCATTAGGTAGCATACCATCCTTATAAGTAGAATTACGGGCACCTAGAAATGAGCTCACCTGTTGATTCAATTGTTTTGCACGTGCTCTTGTAATTTGTCCTTTCATAACCATAGGAGTGATGTCCTCATCATCCTCCCCCTCTTGAAGCGAAGTTGTCCTCGACGCTAACTCATCCTCTTCTCCCAAGTATGGTTTCAAATCTGCAATGTTAAAGGTGGGACTAACCCAAAAACCTGCAGGCAACTCAAGCTTGTATGCATTATCATTAATCTTTTCAAGCACCTTAAAAGGACCAGTAGCTCGAGGCATAAGTTTGGACTTCCTCAAATCTGGAAAACGTTCTTTGCGCAAGTGTAACCACACCAAATCATCCGGTTCAAAAAGCACTTGTTTTCTACCTTTACTGCCAGCAAGTTTGTACTTCTCATTCATGTTTTCAATATTACTCTTAGTTGTTTCATGTAAGCTTTTTATAAAATCAGCACGTTGTGACGCATCCAAATGCAAAGGTTCCTCAAACGGCAAAGATATCAAATCAATAGGAGCACGAGGATTAAAACCATAAACCACTTGGAAAGGGCTAAGCTTTGTGGTAGAGTGAACGGATCTGTTGTAAGCAAACCCAATATGAGGCAAACACTCCTCCCACATTTTCAAATTTGTTTTAAAAACAGCCCTCAGCATAGTAGACAAAGTTCGATTAAAAACTTCAGTTTGACCATCAGTTTGGGGATGACATGTAGTAGAAAATAAAAGTTTTGTCCCCAATTTATTCCATAAGCTCCACCAAAAGTGACTCAAAAATTTTGCATCACGATCCGAAACAATAGTTGTTGGTAACCCATGTAAACGAACGATCTCATGGAAAAACAAATTAGCAATGTGAGAAGCATCGTCCGTTTTATGACAAGGCAATTTATTCCATAAGCTCCACCAAAAGTGACTCAAAAATTTTGCATCACGATCCGAAACAATAGTTGTTGGTAACCCATGTAAACGAACGATCTCATGGAAAAACAAATTAGCAATGTGAGAAGCATCGTCCGTTTTGTGACAAGGTATAAAATGTGCCATTTTTGAAAAATGATCCACCACAACAAAAATACTATCTCTCACCCTCTTAGTCCGCGGCAAACCCAAAACAAAGTCCACAGAAATATCAGCCCAAGTAACACTAGCAACTGGGAGAGGCAAATAAAGACCATGTGGATTTAGGCGAGACTTAGCTTTATTGCAAGTAGTGTAACGTGCAACATACCGTTCAACGTCCCGCTTCAATTTAGGCCAAAAGAAATGAGCGGTCAGCACTTCCATTGTTTTCTTTACACCAAAATGACCCATCAATCCGCCTCCATGTGCTTCCTATAAAAACAAAAAACGAACGGAACTATCTGGAACGCATAACTTGTTAGCCCGAAAAAGAAGTCCATCATTCAGCACATATTTATTCCATGTTCGGCCCTCTCTACAATTTTGAAAAGCCTTCTTAAAATCAAAATCAGCAGCATACAACCCTTTTATGGTCTCTAAACCAAATATGCGATGATCAAGTTGTGACAACAAAGTATATCGGCTAGATAAAGCATCCGCAATGACATTGTCTTTCCCTTTCTTGTGCTTAATGATATATGGAAACGACTCTATAAATTCAACCTATTTAGCATGTCGTTTATTTAGCTTAGCTTGACTTCTAATATGTTTCAATGATTCATGATCAGAATGGATAACAAATTTTTTAGTCCAAAGATAATGCTGCCAAATCTCCAAAACACGCACCAAAGCATATAACTCTTTATCATAAGTCGAATAATTCAACGAAGGCCCATTCAATTTTTCACTAAAGTACGCAACAGGTTTACCTTCTTGTAGAAGCACACCTCCAATCTCAATTCCGCTCACATCACATTCAAGCTCAAAAGTCTTACCAAAATCTGAAAGTTGTAGTAGAGGTGCATGTGTCAACTTATCTTTCAATGTGTTGAAGGCTTTTTCTTGCGTTGTACCCCAATGGAACGTCACACCTTTCTTCGTCAATTCATTAAGTGGGGCAGCGATGGTGCTAAAATCCTTCACGAAGCGCCGATAGAAACCTGCAAGACCAAGAAAACTGCGCACCTGTGTAATAGTAGTCGGTGTCGGCCAGCTCCGAATAGCATCAATTTTTGTCTCATCCACTTCAATGCCCTGTGGAGTAACAATATAGCCAAGAAATCCAACTCGATCGGTGCAAAAGGTGCACTTCTCAAGGTTAGCAAATAATCGTGCATCGCGTAGCGCAACAAAAACAGCACGTAGGTGATCAAGATGTTCATCAAAAGATTTGCTATAGATTAATATGTCATCAAAATAAACCACCACAAATTTCCCAATAAAAGAATGGAGAACCTCATTCATTAAGCGTATGAAAGTACTAGGTGCACTAGTTAACCCAAAAGGCATGACCAACCACTCATACAAGCCAAACTTTGTTTTGAAAGCAGTTTTCCACTCATCACCTAGTTTCATTCTAATTTGATGGTAGCCACTACGCAAATCAATTTTGGTAAACATGACAGAGCCACTTAATTCATCAAGCATGTCATCTAAACGAGGAATAGGATGACGATAACGAATGGTTATATTATTAATGGCTCGACAGTCAACACACATACGCCACGTACCATTTTTCTTAGGAACCAAAATGACAGGAACAGCACAAGGACTAAGACTTTCACGTACGTACCCATGGTCCAGTAGCTCTTGGACTTGTCTCTGTATCTCCTTAGCCTCCTCTGGATTGGTCCTATATGCAGCATGGTTGGGCAAAGTAGCACCCGGGATCAAATCAATTTGATGCTCAATTCCTCGCAAGGGTGGTAGGCCGGGTGGAATCTCAGCAGGAAAGACATCCTTAAACTCCTGCAAAAGGTTAGCAACAGTAGGCGGCAACGAGGGAGGCATATCACCAAGCGAAAATAGAACCCTCTTGCACAATAAAGCATATCCGAAAACATCATCAAAGGCAGACGCAACAAGATCAGATTTTGTTGCAAGCATAGCACCACCCTTTAATTTAATAGCAGGAGAACTAGTAGGTGGTGTAGACGGTTCAGTTTTAAGTGGAATAATAGATTTTGATGCTTGCTGATTTTCAGAAGCTAAAGCCTTATCACGTTCTGCAGTTTCAGCTATGGCCCTATCACATTTCACAATTTCAGCAGGGGTCAAAGGAAGCAAAGTAATTTTCTTGCCTTTATGCACAAAAGTGTATGTATTAGTTCTACCATGGTGTGTTGCATCAGTATCAAATTCCCAAGGTCTACCCAACAAAAGAGAACATGCTTGCATAGGAACAACATCACAATCTGCATAGTCATGGTAGGTACCAATAGAAAAATGTACACGTGCATTATGTGTTACCTTGGTCTTACCGCTGTTGTTAAGCCATTGAATATTATATGGATGAGTGTGGGCACGTGTCGAAAGACCAAATTTTTTGACAAAATCAGCACTCACCAAATTATTGCAACTCCCACCATCAATGACAGTACGAACACGGCACTTGTTGATGATAAAATAAATCTGAAATAGATTATGCCGCTGCAACTTGTCCTCATGTTCCACCTGTGCACTCAAAACACGCTGAACAACATAGGTGCCATTGTGAGTGTAGTCTTCCGCATCATCTCCGCCAAAAGCTGCTGACTCCTCCTCTGAAGCCTGTACATCCTCCTCAGCTTCACTAATGCTGATGTAACCATCGTTATCTGTAGCAATGTAGGCTCGCTTGCTAGGACACTCCCTCATGACATGTCCCACCCCTTTGCACCGATGGCACACAATGTTTGCTGATGTGGCAGGTGTTGTAGCAGAGATAGTGTCGGTCTTCCCTGTTTTTGGCACAAAAACAGATTTGCTCACCTCGGGCGTAGAAGGCGTCGCTGGTGGTGGTAAAGTACGTCTCGTGTCAGGCGGTGCTGCACGTCCCTTGCTCGATTGCAACCTAGAAGAAGATGAAATACCAAAAGTATTGCGCGAAGATTGCGCACGGTCCTGCAATTCTTGTTCAGCCAAAACAGCAATATGGAACAACTGGTCTGTGGTGTTATAGTCTTTGTAAGCAACAATATTTTGAATATCTTTGCGCAGCCCAGAATAAAAACGTGTCATAGTATCATCATCTTCCTCATCAATATCACAACGCAACATAGCAACATGCAAATCATTATAGTATTCATAAACAGAACGATTGCCATGATCAAAAGGTTGCAATTTCTTTTTCAAATCACACTTATAAGAAAGAGGAATAAAACGACTACGCATAGAACGTTTAAGCTTAGACCATGTATCTGGGTCTTGACCACGTTTAACTAAATCATTCCACCAAAGTATAGCATAACCAATAAATTAACTGGTAGCATATCGAACTCGCTGATTAGCAGGAATCGTATGAGAGTTAAATTTTTGTTCAACCGTCATCTCCTAATCTAAGTAAGCATCAGCATCATATGAACCATCAAAGGGAGGAATTTTAAATTTAACCCTAGTAAACTGGTTATCATTATCACCTCTATTACCTTTGTTTCCGTTGTTGCCGCGACGTGGAGGTGGTGGAGGTGGTCGATGTGGTTTCTTACCCTGTTTACCAGACCGCCAATCTTGTTTACTGTATGCTTCGTCATCCCCTTCCTCACTGGAAACCTCAAACTGGGACTTCTCGGATGGCGAAGAAGAAGAAGTAGAAGTAGCAACCTTGTTTTCAACAGCGTCGAGTCGCGTCGACAAATCATCCATCACATGTCGTATATCGTGCAAAGCTGGAGTAACGTCCGCCCTGAAATCACCAAGAAGCTTGTTTTGCGCAGCAATAAGTCTTTTTAGTTCGCCCTTTGAGACATAGCCATTGTCATCGCCTTGAAAGAAGGGATCAAGTCCTGCCATGGTTAGTGACACAAGACAGAGAAAAAGAAACAAGATTATCCGTAACAAGTAGAAAGGTGGGATCGCTCACACTCCAAGCATATACCAAGCGCTTGCAAATGTTCTTACCGTGCATAGCAAAAGACAATGGCGATCCTAGAAGAGGCGAAGACGGTCAAGAGACAATAACACACCTGAACAGTGGGATGATTGCAAGAGACCGACCTATACTATTCAAAAGAAATATAGTGGAGCTTGGGATGGCTCAATATGTGGCTAAGCAAAAACAATATCATAACAGATTAGCAAAACTGAATAATGATCCAATGCAGGAGGTCATTGCTGGCCAAAAGCTATTCAAAATCAAAGCACCCAAGTATGACAAATTGGAAGGTGGAGAGGTGAAAGAGGAAACAAAACTTGCTGAATCTTTTCTATACTTTTTTTACACTGTTTTTTATTCACTTTTTTTCACTCTCTTTTTTTTTTGCAACTTTTTTTTTCACTTTTGTTCACAGCAGAGAAGGACCATAGAAAATTTCAGAACAAACGGAAACAGGATACGGACTATAGAATGAAAACAGCAAGAACAAGCACGTCAAACACAAGCGTGCCGAAACTTCGATGGCCGAAATCCCGATCTTCTGAGCCGATTTTCGCAAAAATATGTTAGTCAAACCCGATGAACCAGGGGAGAACCAGATGCGAAATTTTCTGTAGATTTCCGAAATGTACTTATTTGCCCTATTCCGAGTTCCGAGCGAAAAGTTACGGCCGTTTTACTGAGGATACCTCAAATTAGGGTTTCAATAGCTGCAGAAAAGACAAACATGGTGTGGATGATAGAAAACGGATGGATGATGATGGAAACAGGGGCACTACGATGATGAACAAACCCTAACCAGCAACAAACTCAACTACAGGGGATGAAAACTCAGCAAAGCAACTGAAAACGAATATTGCGGCACTATGGTTATGGAACAGCGGAATTTTTTTTGGCTTTTTGTGGACTCTAGGTATGAAAAACAAATCTAATCTAAAGGATACAAGGGATTACCTAACGGGCAACCTGGAAACTGATACCAATTGATAGGTGTAAGCCCGATCTTCCGTAAGGTATGTCGGTTTAGGGGTGGAGAACTAGACGTTGATGAAGAAGGCTCCGAGCCAGGAGGTTCAAATCATTGCAATCACTACACCACTGCTCCTCGACGTTGATGAAGAAGGCTCCGAACCAGGAGGTTCGAATCATTGCAATCACTACACCACTGCTCCGATGGTTATCGACCGAGTGACGCACGCAATCGACCTCGCCAAGAAGGCTATCATTCCTGCAATACAACCGAAGAACACCAGCAAGAACGAGGAAGGAACGCAATCAAGAATTAACTTGTGCTCACAAAGTTGGGGTTTCACAAACCGATACACGAATGGCGAATTGTTCTCGAAAGAAAACTTCTAAGCAAAACTCAAACCCTAACTCATGCGGCGGCTACTGTTTATATAGAGTTTAGGGCGACCATATGAAGCCTAGACGCGTCCGTGATGGACTCCATGATGATACATGGACAAAAAGCCCGAATAGGGAAAAAACAGCCCCTGGACAGATTCTGTCCGCTAACTTCTGAAGTGAATTCCCAATGACTCCGAACTCCAAATGACCTCAAACCACCGGCATTGGAAAGGTTATCTTCTTAGCTTTCCAGGCATATGTGGATCGTTGAAATTGGAGTCCATTTGCGGCCTGGGCGATAATTTTAGTGAAAACTGGTCCTGAAGGCCGAGAAAGTCGTCTCCGAGTAGAATTGGGCCTCCATCTTGACTTGGACGCCCCTTTTGTCCTCCTCCTAGTCCGTGCTGGTCTCCAAAGCCTTCATGGTCCTCTCCTAAATTCCTAAGTACAATATAATCAATAATATCATTAGGTAGCATACCATCCTTATAAGTAGAATTACGGGCACCTAGAAACGAGCTCACCTGTTGATTCAATTGTTTTGCACGTGCTCTTGTAATTGGTCCTTGCATAACCATAGGAGTGATGTCCTCATTACTTAGTTGGTCTTCTGGACCACCTTTGCTTGATGTAGCTCCTCGCAATTGCTTATTGGTCACGTACCTATAATAGGCGTCTCTATATGAATGGCATGTATTGAGGCAATGCATAAGATGCATGGAGATAGATTACACACATAACCAATCATTCCACGGATAGGTAGAAAGGTGATTGATAAACTACTTAACAAGAGTACTTTTGTGGACATAAAGCAAGCATATACTCATAAAATCAGATATGATGATATGCACAATGCAACACCTAGATTTAATACAAGATTAGTATCAATTTGAATGTCCTTTATCATACCACATGCAAGCAAAGCATAAAACAAGCATATATTTATACATGTAAGATATTACTAGTTTGGAACATCACTCATAGCACAGTGCATTTTTGTGCACCCAGAGTAGATATGCATTAAAACAATTCCCTATGCACTAGTCAAGTTGTTGATCATAAAGAAAGTGTTTTAGTGTCATTTTAGTTCAATTTGTACACACATGATTACATAGCATGGTATTGAGCTTACACTCTTACAATGACAATTCATGGTATGTATATTATGGTACCTTAACTAAGAAGGGGGCATATTAATTATTTTAGCTATTACTTAGTTGTTTAGTTATCCAACTATAAGATTTAAGCAGACATTGTGTGCTACACTGTGATTTAACCAATTAACTACCCAAATGAAGTATACCAAAAATCTCAAATCAAATTCACATCTAAGTACATACTAGCATCCTGTTTCTATTTTCTTCACCTTTAACACTATTTAAATTCTGGTAAACCTCTCATGGAACGGCAACCAAAATTCCTAAAACTTCACACAAGCATATTATTACACTAACATAGCCATCTAAATTCTGGTGAAATTTTTAGAGCATATTAAATAGCACTTTTCTATTTTATTGATTAGATCACCCTAGCATTTGTCATTTTCAAATCATATAGAAAACAGCAATAAAGACACATGGAACTTTATTATAGACTTCACTGGGCCAAATGAACACCACATAATTTCTATAGTTTTATTGGATCAACTTTTATAAAGCATGCATTCTCATATTTATGAAATACACTAAGTAGCATGCATGTGAGTAAATCTATAATTAAGAGTGAGTGATATGGTCAACAAAATTACTAGTGAACATATATGGCATACTAAGCATCTAGCCCAAGTTTCACAATTTTCGGAGCTCATTCAATCTACTTTTGATGATTAACCAATAAAATGATGCATGCACAAAAGCAGGGTGCAAAATAGTCAATGCACACCTCCACATCATACCCATTCTGTAGATCTCACAAGAAGTTCATAGCCACCGAGTTTTCCCAGTTTGGATTTTTCCACGATTTTATATGATTTTCCAAAGTTATCAGTCGTAATAAAAGAGTTTAAATGGAAAAACTCATAGATCCAGGGACCTATACGTGATTCCACGTAGATCTAGGGGCTACAACGCAAGATCTACCAGACTCATGTTACTGTACGCGAGATTGAAGCGCGAAATCACCAAACTTGGAGGGCCAGATCGCAAAAGTGTCATCTTCTTCCTCGCGACGGGAGGAAGGGACGGCGACGGCGCGGCCCAATCTGGCCTGCCGAGGTCTCGGGGTCAGAGAGAGGGAGAACAGGGCGGGGAACACTTACCCACTACCTGCAGCGACGGAGGAGGTGCAGAGGCATGCAGCGACAACGAGGTGCGCGGGCCGGACTCCGTCGGAGGAATACGGGGTGGTGGGGCGGAGATGGTGGCCTAGATTTGGTCGAGGAGGTGGAGTTGAGGTTGAGGATGGACGGCGCAGTGGTGGGGAGGCGCTGCGTCTAGCGGAATGATGGGCATGAGCTCGGCTCTGAGCTCCCCAATGGCGATAGCGACGGGAGGCAGTGGAGGGGGCGGGGAGAGGCTCGGTGGAGCGAGTGAGAGTGAGAGGGAGACAGAGAGGAGGGGGTGCCCTCGCCTTAAGGCGAGACTGGTGCGGTTGGGATGGTCACTGCCCGCGCTGCCCATACGCCGCCGGCTGCGTGGCGACCACGGTGGGCGCGGTGCCCGTCCGACCGGCGGGCCCCACCTGTCAATGACTCAAAGGGAGAAGAATAAAAACGAAAATAGAAAATCGTTTGTTGACTGCTGGAACACCCGTTGGAAAATACCCGACTTTGAACTGCTTAAAGGCTGAATTAGTGAAAACTCCAAATACAAAAAGTGCTGAAAATTTTGAACTCTACAACTTCCTTATAAACTTTGTGGTGAGGTTCTATTTAAATTTTGAGAGAAATTTTGAATTCAATTGTCTGACCCAGGTTTGACCAACTAAACCCTTGAGTTTAGAAATTCTAAAAGTCCATTTTATGGTCACTATAATACAAGGAGCTTTATACTAATGTTGCTCAGAATTTAATGATCTACAACATTCTTATATGAAGTATTGTAAGATTATGGCTGTAGTTCAAGAAAATTTGAATTTACTAAACAGGTCAGGTTTGGGCAGAATTCACTGGTTTATAGAAAAAGACCCAAAACACCATCCAAAATACTGTGCATGTCAACACTCAAATTACTAAAGTTGTTCATCATGAAATTTTCTAGAGGTTTGGTATATAAAGTTTCATCTAAATCAAAACAGAATATGAACTACAAGCACAAAAATGTTCAAAGGTTGGGTAAAACAGTAGGCTTACTTTATGTAGAGTCTTTACTGTTTCAACCTTTTGGATATTCAGACGAAGTCCAATCATTCAAGGTCTGAAACATTTGAAAGGTGATAAGCTTAATTTCATTTCATAGAAAGAAAGATTTTCAAGTTGTATAGTGAAATCAAAAGTAATATCAGACCGAAGTTTGGGAAAGGGCTGAAATTCCAGATTATTCTAAGTGTTGACCGACCTGGGTTGATTCCAAGAGATATATGGGTGCCATTTAAGGTGGTTAATCTACAGTTTAAACCATGATTGGTGTAACAAAAGTGTAGTATCTGATTTGTATCACCAGGTTGGTATAAAGTTTGAGCAAAGGTGCTTAATGGACTTGAAAGTTTTATCAGGGCTCAAGTTTGGTCAAGGATACCTTGTCACATTTCAAAAAGGACTTTGGCTGGATTCATTCAACTTTTAAACCTCCTATCAATTGATTTTTGAGGATGGTCACAATAGCAAAGTTGAAGAAAATTTCTTGAACTAGAACATTCATATTTGGTGTTTTGCACAAAAGCTTGTGGGTGTTGACTTAAGCAGCCAAACATAGTGTGCATTTGTATTTTGAGTAGTGAATTTTTGGCTTAAGTGATTTGTCCACATAATCCTTATCCTTCCCTAGCATGATTAAGTTATAAATCATCATTACCATCAGTTGAAATGTGTGTTAAGGTCTTTGAGATGCCACGGGCATCACACGCCCTGAAACCTCATAGGATTGTGAGGACCGGATAGTACGGTCTGTAAAGACCGGACTAACCTCCGTACCATGTTTCCTGAAGGGGTGAAGGAATAGGAACCTCACAGTATTGCCACTAGGCTCTACCTCCAATGAGCTTCATTTACAATCCGTGACCATCCCCTACAATATTGCCACAAGTCACATTGGATTTCTTGATGATTCAAGGCAACAAGTCCATAATAAAGGGGGAGAGATGGGCACTACAAGTGATTGATTCAATTGGTATCATCAATTAAGGAGGAGAGCAAGAAAAAGGTAAAATGGCCTCACTAGTATTTTTTCCCTTGCTACTAAGGCTTTTCTTTGCTAGTGGTTGTGTTTAGGTCTTTTAGGTGCTTGATGACAAAGGAGGAGAGAGATCCCATGCAAGCAAGATTACACATTATATGGCGGGAAGAAGTCCCAAGCAAGCATTGCATATCACAAGGGGAAGAGAGATCCCATGCAAGAATTGCATATCTTAAGGGGGAGAAAAAGGTCAAGCACCAAGGGAAGAAATGTGAAGACCATTGGCAAAGGGAAGATGAGGTAAAAACAAAAAGGCAAGGTGATAGGGGAAGGTACTAGTTCAAATATGGGGGAGAATTGCTAAATCCATGATCCTATGAACTAAAGTACCAAGCTCAGTGCTCAATTTGTGCTTTAATCCCTCATATGGATATAAAGCTGGATGCATCAATTGGATCATATGCCGGTGGCAAATGAAGTTGAGCATTGATAAATTCATCTAAGCAAGCTAAGTTGATTCTAACTCATCAAAATTTACATTTGGTATTATTTCTTGCATTTATCTTGCTTGCTTTGGTTGTGTTGTCATCAATCACCAAAAAGGGGGAGATTGTAAGAAAAATGGCATCATGTGCCATATTTTCGTGGTTCTGTTTTGGTGATTCATTGACAACCAACACTTGGACTAATAAACTTGTCTAGATGCACATTCGTAGGTATTTAGGTCCAAGGGATAAAGAAGAAGAAAAGCAAAAGGATAGGCCCAAAGGGCCGTCCCAACGGTGGTTCCGCTACCCGGTTAGCGGATGGGGGTCGAGGGGGAGCCGCCCCTCGCTGGTCTCAGGGCAGCGCGGATTGTGAGGACCGGATGGTACGGTCTGTAAAGACTGGACTGACCTCCATACTGTGGCGGAACCGCCCTGCTTAATCTAGGCTAAGAACACCTGCCACCTCTGGCTCGCAGTGCACTTAGGCTAAACTAAACCCGGTAGTCCGTCGAGAGTCCTTCGACCCTCGATAACACCAAATTTAGAGGAACCGACATCACACACATCCGACTCTCGATGGAGCCACAACAGTTACATCATCACATGCAGTTGAAATAGAGAGTAGATAGACTCAATTTACAAACCAAATATATGTAGTCAAATACATGTTCAAAATATAGCGGAAGCGATTTCAAAAACATCTCGCAGCAGAAATGAAGTACTTAAGTAATCTTCATGCAGAGATGAACATAAGGTGAGTAGCACCGAGCCCACTGGTTCTACCCTCCTCCAAACAGCTGTCTAGATGTCATTAGTACCTGCGCTCCAAAAGTGGAGGCAAACCCTGAGTACTAATTACTTAGTAGGACATAATGGAAAAGGCTTACGGCTGACGAAAAGGTTGCTTACTAATCATGTGAATCCTTAGCCATTGATTTTTAACAAGGTCATATTAACAGCTGCAACCTTTCATCATAATAGTAACAACATCATAATAATGACTTGCATAAAGGTAAAACATACATATCCAAGCATGTGGAATTTTAAAACATGAATAATAAGCATAATCTGTTCAAGTTGTTACGACGTTGAACGTCAATGGCATGGGCATTCTCACACCTGGTGAGCATCAGGGATTCGAATCGATTTTTAATTCCCGGGAATAACTAAAAATGCCAGGTGATATATGCTTACTGGCCATCGCGTTCCACACATATATCCCCCATCTCTACTTGTCCCATCCCAAGTTCGATTCAATCCCGCCATTCTTTCCAGGTTGTGCCCTCGCTGGAGCGATACCTCGGCGTACCGGGTCAGCCCTCCCTTGAGTACAAGCTCCCCAAGGTTTAACAGTAGGAACCTGTCTCTGTTCTTCGGATGGCACAAGTAAGACTTTCACCAGTCCCACGGCCTGGATAAGCACTTTAGCAATGTTATGCTGACCAATAGGCGAACAACGAATGGCCTTATGCAACACGGACGGAGTCCATTGTGCGACATCATGAAAAGTAAATACTGAAATAAAATCTCCGCCCGGTCTTCATTTAAATCATAATCATAATAATAACTTCCACAAGTGATATTTCTGTGATTTTGAAATCACCTATGCGACGAGTGACTCCATTCACTCGTTTATACTCGTTCCTAGCAAGTAGATGAATTTCCGCGCGTTGCTGCGGAAATTTGAGGTACACCCTGCTTGTAAGCCACAAAAAGAATTGCATGCATAAGGTCACATAAAATCGTTGGAAGATATAAATAGATGACTTAGTGGATGGTGATATGGGTACTTAGTAGATGGTGATGTGGCATGGCTGCATGTTGAGAGAAATATGTAGTTGGTGCCTCCTATTTAGATATAGAAGATTCTAGGCACTCATCCTACGAACTCTATGTATAGGTGCTAGAGCCAGGGCGGCCAAGGGATCTAATGGAATTGGTTTCAAACAACTCCGAATGCAGATGTGTAATTATCAATCATATCATTTTAGCTGGGAAAAGCATGGTCCTACCTACCTTTGCTTTACTTTAAGAAAACAACAAACTAAACTAATGTTAGTTTGCTTGGTTTTGAGGCTTTGCCCCAGACAACCCCTTGATCTCTTGGACAACTCCTCCTTCCAAACACGACTGATGAGCCCTCTAGGTCGTGCTTAGGTCTTAGTTGGTCTTTTGGACCACTGTTGGTTGATGTAGCTCCATGCACTTTTTTAAATCATGTATCTGCAAAGAGCGCCACTATATGAATGATATGCATGATGCAGTGAATGAGATGCTTAAGTATTATGCACACACATGAGCAACCATTTCGGGTCAGACAGAAAGGTGATTGATAAACTACTTAAATAGGGTGTACTCTCATAGACACCGAGCAAGAACATAATCACACATATACAACTAGCAAGCTACTGTCTATGTTGCTGACATGGTAAAATTGTGACTCAATAGAAACAAGTTATAGTTACTTGGATTACTAAAATACATGCATGAAGTGTGGTGATGTTCAATCTCTTTTAGCGAGTCCAACACATCAGACATAGTACACGAGAGAAGCACATGATAGAATCCTAGTCTCAAGTCACTCTATTATGCCAATTGTAACAAGCATATAAGTGAACAAGTTATATATAATTGATTTATCTCAAGCTATTGTTATCTACATTTCAACTATGCAATACTTTTATGGTTAAGTATTTGCAACCTAGGCATATGAGGATGAGGCACGCATGTGGAGCATTTAGAGTAATCCATATTACAAGGTTTTATTTTGACATAGCCAAATTAAATATACCAAGTGGAGTTTTATAAGGGCAACCATGAGTGCAGATGAGTGCATTAACATCCCCTTTTCATTTCTTCCCTCTTGACCCTATTTAAATAACTACTTCTAAACCCCTCATGAAACAACAATCATAAAACATGAATGGCTCACATAAACATACTTACAGGGTAACATAGCTGCAGGAGTTTTGGTGGCATTTTTGTAACACACTAAATAGCACTTTTATATTTTGCTGTTTAAGTCACCATAGCAACTGTCATTTTCAAAATACATAGCAAACAACAAGAAAACACATGGAACTTTATTTCTAGTCTACACTGGACCAAATGAGTACAATATAATTTATATGGATTTTTCTGGACACATTTCATATAGAAATCATTTTCATACTCATAAAATGCACAAAATACCTACATGAGGTAAAAACAGTAATGGAAGTATGTGCTAGGGTTGAAAAAAATCACACAGAACCTAAATAACATGTTAAAACTACTATCCAAGTTTCATATCATTTGGAGTTCATTTAGCCTACTTTTACCATTTATCTTGTTTTAAGATGCATGCACCAAAACAGGGGTAAAACAGTCATTTCAGTAATCAATACATTGTCCGCTGTGTAGGTCTATTATCATTTTTATCAATACATTTTTATCATTTTTATCAATACATTGTCCGCACAATACAACTGAGTTTGCATTTTTATCATTTTTATTTGATTTGTTAAGAATTTTCAAAGTTCTCAGCCAAGAAAGTAAATTTAAAGGAAAACTCATAGATATAGGGACCTAGACGCCATTAACTATATACTTTAGGGGCTAGCATGCAAAATATGCAAGACTCAGTGCATAGTGATTGGAATAGAGCGACAATACAGGAAACATCAGTGGTATTTCTGCAAAAGGACCTTCTTCTTCCTCTCCTCTTCTTCTTCCTATGGCTGCGCCCGGGGGAGGGGAAAACGGGGCTGGGAGGGGAAAACGGGGCTGCACCGGCGGCTGTGAGGCCAGACTTGAAGCTGAGGGGGCACAGGAACGTGTTCCCAGTCCCGGGGATTCTATTCCCCCAGATCTCGTCACTAGGGGTGGCTTGGATGAGCGGCGTGAAGGCGGTGAATCGGTGACGAGATGCGGCGGCGCGGCGACTCAATTTTGGCGGGGTCGGGGTCGGGCCTCACGGGTGCGCGAGGATGAGAGAAATCCAACGGAGGCAGACTGGAGGCACGGGGATGGCCCGAAGGGGGTCCTTCATGGGGCGGTCGAGTCGGCCATGGCGGCGTTCATGGTGGCCGAGCGTGGAGATAGATGCTAGGGCGATGTGGATGCTCCAACAGCTTGCTAGAGTGGTTGAGGAGGTTGAGGTGGTCGCGTTTCTCGCGTTGATGGGGCAGAAGGAGGACTGGAGGGGCGAGGCACGAGCTTGCAGCGATGGAGTTCATGGCGCTGGCCATGGCAGCCGTGGCTATGTTGTTTTGGTGGGGTGAGATTATAGACCACAATAGGGTCGAGGATGTGGGGGAAAAGGTAGAGGAGCTTGCGGTGCTCATGGTGCTTGCGCTAGCGTAGCCAGAGGAGGCAGGGAGTGGCGGTGGGGTGAGCTCTAGGAGCTTGCTCCAATGGCAGCGGCGTCCGATGCTTTGGGTGGGAGAAAACGAATGGAGCATGGAGCCGGAGGGGAGTGGAGGGAGGGGTGTTCGGTTTGCTGCGAAGGGAGACGACGCTTTCGTGTTGAAGGCGAGGCCGGGGTGCGGGGCAAGTGGCCGGTGTCCAGGCGCCGGCGTGCATGTGGCGCGGCTCGGCAGAGCGCGCTGGCCACTGGTTGGGGGAGATGGGCGATGGTGGGGCCCACCAAGAAAAATGAAATTCGAAATTAGAAAAAGGCTGGTTGACCACGGAAACAAGTTTCTGAATTTTGTCTATTTGAGAGTCCATTTGTCTAATTTTGAAGAAAGTAAAAATACAAGAAATGTTCCAAACTTTGTATCCTACAACTTTGTTATAACCATTAATATCATATTCTGTATAAAACATTGTCCTAATTTTGAATTTAAGTAACTGACCCAGGTTTGACCGATCCAACCCACCAGTTTAGAAATTCTAAAAGTCCATTTTATGACCACTTTCATACAAATAGTTTTATACCAATGTTGTTCAAAATTTCAAGAGCTACAACTTTCTTATATAAAGTTTTGCATGATAATGGCTGTTGTTCAGCGAAATTTGAATTTTCTCGATAGGTCAAGTTTGAACAGAATTCACAGATTTACATAAAAAGACCCAAAACACCATCCAAATCATAGTGCATGTCAACACTCCAACTACCAAGTTGTTCCTAATAGAATTGTCTACAAGTTGGGTATATAAAGTGTGGTAAAACATGACCAAAGGTTTTGTAAAACAGCAAGTTTACTTTATGTAGATCCTTTCTTGTTTTCAACTTTTGAAGTGTCAAATGAAGTCCAATCACCGCGAGATCAGATGCATTTGAAAGGTAATGAGTTCAATTGCATTTCATAGAAAGGGAGATTGTTAAGTTATATAGTGAAATTGAAACTAATTTCAGAATGAAACTTGGAGACAAGCTGAAAATCTTGACTTAGGAAATATTCTAAGTATAGGCTAGCTTGAGCTGATTTCGAGAGATGTTTGGGCCAAATTTAAAATAATTAATTGACAGTTTTTGAGCTACGTTTGGTGTCACAAAAGTGTAGTCCAGGATGTGTACAACGATTTTGACAATGGAGCTAAGCTCACATGCTTAATGAATTTAAAAGTTTCATTAGGGTCCAATTTGGTCATGATCACATTTATCACATTTCAGAAGGAAGGTTATCGGGATTCAATTCAAACTTTTGAACCTTCGGTCAATTTATTTTGAGGATGGTCACAATAACAAAGTAGAGGATTATTTCTTGAATTAGAATTTTTGTATTGATGTTTTGCACAAAAACTTGTGGGTGTTGACTTACTCAACCAAGAAATGTGTGGTTTTGTATTTTGAATAGGAAAATTTTGACTTAGTGATTTCTCCACCTAGTCCTCATTACTCTCTAAGCATGATTAAGTCCTAATTCATTATTAGCTTGTCTCTAACTGCGTGTTAAGGCTTTTGAGATGCCGGGGGCATCACACGTACCAAGTTTCCTGAAGGGGTGAAGGAATAGAAGCCTGGCGAGTTACAAAGACCGGATGGTACGGTCTATGAAGACCGGACCATGTTCCTCGAGGAGGTTGAGAAGTGAAGGCTTTGGAAGATACATAGACCGGAAGGAACGGTGTAGAAGACCGTCCAAGGAGCGTACCAAATAACCCGTGGGTACCAAACCTTCGGACTAGAGGTAACATAGTACGGTCTCACAAGACCGTCCATGAACCGTGCTAAGATACTCAAGGCTGGGGACTTAGAAGGACTTGCAGTGCACAATAGACCTGTTGACAGCAGAATTTGGCCGTCCTTGTTAATGGGCCAAAATCGGCTTTGGGCTAAAGAGAGGCTATCCAAGGAAGCGACGGCGTGTGGTAAAACAGGCCATTGGGCCTTGTATCGTAGATTAAAGATTAGTTAAAAGAGTCCAGTTTAAGTCAGTTAGGGTTTGTAGTTTAATTATGGAAGGGCAGGCTTGCCGCCCGAGTCTCCAGACTATAAATATGTACCCATTGTTATTGAAATAAAGTTGACGACATATGTTCACCAAGCAGCGGTTGTCTCCACATCCCCTTGGCGCATCGCCACCTCTAGCGACTAAAGTTTCAGGTAATCGTCGTGCTACCTTAACGATTTATTTCGTTATAGCCATTACGACGTTAGTCGCATAGCAAATCGTGTACTGAAGGGTTTTTGATGGCACGATTTGCTAGTTACCATGATGAATCTCGCGATAAGCTTAGCTTAGCGCGAGATCCATTAGTTATCTCGTGAATCTCACATCAAGCTTCGCTTGGCGTGAGATCCATCATGTGCCTGAGTCGATATGCTTGCACGTCGGGTCATGTACAACTTGCTGTTATGCTATCATATCCCATGATGCACGCTTTTACGCTGTTGGTTCGTCATTAGGTTAGTATAGCACAAGTTTAGAACATAGATTAGATCTGTTCTTATAGCTTCATATACAGATCACATGTTGTTAGGAAGATCTGATGCATACCCTGCCATGCCTTTTGTCGTTTTATCAAAGATGCATATGCTTTTATAGCTTTGCTGTAAAATCTTTTGTGTAATAGTAGATTTAAGGCATGTTTGACATTCATCTGGATGTTTTAGCCAACTAGAATAGATCTAGTAGTGTTCCCTCTCCCTTTATTTAAGTACTTTTATATATTATATCTGGATATACTATTGGTAAGACAGCAGGGCCTTGCCGACGAAGAAGATCCGACCCAGGATGAGCCGATCCGAGTGATCCGGCTAGTATTTAACGTTTAATCTGTTTTGTCTGCTTGTACAGGGGAAACAGGGACCAACCAACGCCATCATCACCACCACAACCTTCCTGGATAGGTCATCAGCCAGGTGGCACGCCCGACTAACACCGAGCCAAGACGATCGGCCGATCCGTTTAGCTGGTTGTGGGTCGCAGTAAGGAGGAGCGATCCCTACGATCCACATATACCTCTCGGCCCTATTGTGTGAAGCTCTCCATAGTACTACCCGTCGGTTTACTGGTGCAACAGGACCGGATGGTACGGTTTCTATAAACCGTACTAACCTTCGGACTAAAGTACAGTGACATGGGATTTCAATGACCATTGGGAAAGTGAACGGATTGGATGGTTCGGTCTATGAAAAATGCCTAGAGCGGATAGTACGGTCTACACTACATCAGCAGCTCGTTGGAGCAACGGCTAGTTCGTGTTTGGGGGCTATATAAGCCACCCCACTTGGCCATTTCAAGCGAGTTGGAGCCACTGAAGTTGAGAGCAAGTGTAGAGGTGTATTCCAAGTATATCCATAAACCAACCATTATATAAGCTCTTCTTGTGTGTTGCTTCTGTGAGAGCAATTGGAGAAGCCTTGGCTGCGGTCAAGCCACCTATACTCATTGCTAGACCCTCCTTCCTTGGTGTGGAGTGGCGGCGACAACTTGTGTGGGGACGAGGAGACCCTACAAACTCCATAGTGAAGAATCCGGCGCCTTGTGACCGAGAGAGACGGTGGCGGTGGCTAAGCCTTGGTGGCTTGGTGGCACTTATCCTTTACATGCCGTGAGCCATTTGGTGGCGAGCGCAAGACGGTGATCGGGAGAGTCTTGGTGCTTGGCTCGGATATTGCCTTTGGTGGCAAGCCCTTTGTGGTGAACCACGTTAAATCTCTGCGTCTCCCCGGGAGTTTGCATCCCCTTCCCTTACCTCTTTACTTACCACATTTACGTTTCCGCATGTTCATGCTTGTGTGCCTTTAGCTTTCCTAGTTAGTTTGATTAGGTTTGGCTCTAGGTTGCAAGTCTTTTGGGTAAGTTAGAGCGCACATAGATAAACCTTAGACTTAACTAGCATGTGTAGGGTTTATCTTATGCACTAGATAGCCCTAGGTTTTAGTTGAGCGATTAGCGACCCAATTCACCCCTTCCCACTCTTGGGTCGCATACCCTGGCACATTCCTTTCACTGTGGCCCTGCGCGCATCTCCGGGTCCGCGCGTCAGCCTCCACCCGTCCCAACGTGGACTCTGCATCGACCCAGGTCCGGGTCGAATCAAAGTGTGGAATCGGACTAGCGCCGCCGCCCTTTCCGCTCAAACCCGAGTCAAATTCTCCACCACCGCCCTATAAAACGGTTCAACGACCCCGCAGCCTCACCCTTTTCACCGCCAGACTGCTGCCCATGCCCTAGCCCCACACATCGCTGTAGGACCAAGATGTGCGACTATAGGGGGGGTGAATAGGAGCACTTAAAAACTCAAACTCAATCCCCCGCAGAGCAAACTAAAACAACACGCACAACAAAGCTAGACACCGTCCACTGAGAGGATACGTATCTAGCTCACAACACGTGCTTGGTACCGTCCACTGAACAGATACATACCAAGCACAAAGCGGAAGCACACACACACAAACGCCTAAGACAGAAAAAGCAAAAAGAGCCAACTTTGGGAAACAACAGATTTTAGACAGATAGATCTGCAAAGAGAAATCTCAAAACCCTAGAAGAAAAGCTCCAAACTACCCCCAACAATTACCACACCTTCACAAGACAATAAGGAAAAGGTACAGAAAAATTCAGACCAATTGGAGCAAGTTGTGACCACCGGACTGTCCGGTGGTTAAGCACCGGACTGTCCGGTGCTCACATCCTGACACTCCAAAAAGATTCGGACGAAAACCCAATCAAACCAACTCGAAAAATAATGACATTTTAACTTAAGGTTAAGAAGGGGCCAAGGAACAACTCCACAAATGTTCAGCTCAATTGGACAAGAAATAAAAATCCTAAAGCCACCGGTCCGACCAATGCAGACCCACCGGACTGGCCGGTGGTTGAAAACTGTCAGGCCAACCCCAAGAGAAAAATACCAAAACCAAGGCAAAACACCTCCAAAACTTCTAAAATTTTTATGGGAGCTTTATGATTCACAGGACAAGAGCTCCACAAAATTTCAGAACATTTGGATCATGTTTGACCACTGCCAGAACCACCGGACGAAATAGGAACCCACCGGACGATATAGCTCAGATAAAAACAGCCACCCGAAACTTGAGCTTCCGAAGCCAAAACTTGACCAAACCTTCACCAATCTTCACGAAATTTTGCACACACTAACCTAGCTCCATTCCAAAGCTATTCCCAAAAGATCTATAGAAAAAGATCACGGGATAAGCGGAAATTCTAGATCTCATGAAGAGGGAACCTTTGGGCAAGAAAAGGGGAAAACACAAGGACAACTTGCTCGTTGCAATCCTGCGGGATTGAGATATTCTAAGACATATCTCCACATCCTTGCAAGTCCAAAACACCAACAAAAGATGGGATTCAACCTCGGCCAAAGCAAACACCCGAAAAGCCAAGAATTGAGTCCAAAAACCAAAGGAAAAAGGGAAAAACAAGCACACAAGTTGCTGTACGAAATCGCTTGGATTAATGGCCCAAAATGGGTCTCAAGATCATATTACAACCAAGGAATTCGTCCCAAGCAACCACCTTCTCCTTCTCTCTTGATTTGGAGGCTAGATCTCACCCTAACCCTCCTAAACTTTGAGCTCTTAGCTTAGGGACGAAAATCAGACACAAGACACAAACCCTAGCAGCCAAGAGGAGTCCTAATGACCAGCTCTTACGCTATTTATACACCGGTTCAGTTTTGGCATTTTTACACATAGACCCCTAACACTAGAAACGCCCGAAGGGGCTAAAACAGAAAAGGACCCGAAATATAGGGGACAAATGACGACGATGAAGGCTTAATCTTCTTAGCTTCCACGCAATCTTCAGTTGCTCTCCACGTGGCCCATAGTCCAATCCACCTTTGCACCCCCGGTTTTGACGTCAGAAACCGGAAAACTTTAGGAAGTCTCCATCTGGGCTGGACTTGGCCCATCTTCAATATCTTGGCGAGTCGTGGCCCAACTCACCAAGGCTTGGGTAGCATGGGTGGCGGTTTTGAGCTGAAGCCGCCAAAGCCTCCCTCGCACGTCTTCGCGCCATGCACTCAGGTTGGAGGACCACGGTGGCACCCGGTTTCTCCAGTCCATCGGAGTTGCCTCGCGGTCCATTGGAGAGCTTACACCACCATTGCCGATCCACCCCTCTGTGTACCGAGCTTCCATGGCTGACTAACGTCGAGCTCTTGTGCCTCCGGTCCATTGGAGGACTTTTGTCTCAGTCCATCAAGGTCTTTCTCCTTCTACCTCTAGTCCATCGGAGGGCCTCCAGTCCATCGGAGGGCTTGTACCGTTGACAATCACTCATCACACCAGGAGAGCAATGAGGCCGGTCCATTTGCTCTCAATCTGCCCCTTGATGAGTGCATTGTCAACACCTTCAACCTGTTATCTAAAATAGAACATAGACAAGAGAAAAGCATAAAACTGAAAAAGAAAGAGAAAACGAACAATTGCTCAAGCTGCCCAAAACCAACAAAGGCAAAACACAAAGCAGCCTAAAGCAACAAAAGAAAGCAAAGCATCGGCTCCTTAAGACAGAGGCAAAAGGCTCAACGTACCGATGCAAAGAGCATGATAAAACCTCAAACTCCCCCTGAAATACATCCTCACAAATGCAAAATGAATGCAAAGCTCCCCCTCAACTAAGCCTCTCCCGAGTCCTTCCCCTTTGTCCAATACTTCTCCCCCTTGTTGACAATGGACACATCAAGTGTTCATAGGACTCCTCTTGAACTGGACAACTCCCCCTCAAAATATGTCATGAGATGCAGAGGGTGTACCAGAAAGAGCTCAGAAAGGATGGAAAGCTACAGAGCAAGTGAGGGCAAGGAAGAATGCTGAGAGCCAATGGACCGGCCTCATTGCTCTCATGGTGTGATGAGTGATTGTCAACGTGCTCAAGCCCTCTGATAGACTGGAGGCTCTCCGATGGACTGGAGGTAGAGGATGACGAAGACCTCAATGGACTGAGGCAAAAGTCCTCCAATGGACCGGAGGCAATGCTCGGCGTCGATCGGTCATGGAAGCTCGGTACATGGAGGGGCGGTTCGGCAACGGTGGTGTAAGCCCTCCGATGGACCGTGAGGCAACTCCGATGGACTGGAGAAGCCGGGTGCCACCGTGGTGCTCCAACCTGAGTGCATGGCGCGAAGGCGTGCGAGGGAGGCTTTGGCGGCTTCGGCTCAAAACCGCCACCTAAGTTCAGATGACTTGGTGGGTTGGGCTCCGACTCGCCAAGATTGAAGATTGGGCCAAGACCCGGTCCAAGAAGCCCGCAGAATAAAGTTTACCGGTTTCTGACTTCAAAACCGGGGGAAGCTTCCGGACTACTAGCTACGTGGCGCACATCCAAGCGAGGCGTGGAGAAGAAGAAGATCAAGCCATCATCGTAGTCGTCCGATTGTATCTTTTCGGTTTGGCCCCCTCCGGGCATTTTTAGAGTAGGGGTCTTAATGTAATTGTGTCGTTTAGGGCCTAGGGTATAAATAGACTTGAGAGGCTCCCTTGGAGCTCATCTTGGCAACCACAAACCCTAGTTTTCCTAACCCTAGCAGCCAAGGTCCAAAGAGAGAAAAGAGAGGAGATTAGCTAGGAGATGAGTGCCTAGTTTAGTCTAATCTTGTCATTAGTGGGAGGATGAAGGGAGGTAGGCTCTAGGGAACTTTTGTAACTTGAATTTCATGATTAATCCAAGTTTCCTTCCTTGAGAATCCCATGGAGTGAGCAGCAATTTTCGTTCTTCCCTTTCCCCTCCCCGTTCTTGTTCGTTCTTGGTTCCAATCCTTGGATTCTGGAGTGTTTCCTTTTGTCCAAGGTTGGGATCTTTATTTTGCTGATATTTTGCCTTGCTATGATGTGGTGAATCTCACTAGCCAAGTGCTAGAATCATTGAACCACGAGCAAGGGCCGTTCTTGTCCAATTTCAGTTTTTCGGTGTCAACTCACCTACCTCACGAGATTTGCAATTCCCGTGCATCCCTTGATCTTTTGGAGCTGATCTTTTGGGATTTGCAAGGGAAGGTCCTTAGGATTGTCCATGCAAATTTTCGTAAAGTTTCATTGAGATTTGACCCCGTTTCGATCGATTTTTCGATGGGGTGTCGGGCTGTTTTTCTGCGCAGTTTTTTGGAGAACTGACCGGACAAATCAATTGTCCTTAGGTTTGTCCGAAGTAGGGACTTCGGACTGTCCGGTCTATAGACCTCGGACAGTCCGGTCTGAAGGGTTTTTGGGCTATTTTTGTGTCCTTCTTTGTGTTTGTCCGGTCAGGTCTTTTGGTGGAGAGAGGACTGTCCGGTCTAGTCTTTTTGGGGCTGTTTTCGCGTGTTCTTTGCTCCGCTTGCTTTGGGGTTTGTTTTTCTTGGTTTCTTTGGTCTTTGGAGTGTTGGTGTTTGCTTCAAACTTGTTTTGTGTCAACCACTGCATGCCCATACTCTTTACTCACTTTTCTAAGTGAGGCACGCTCCGGTGTGTTGAGTGGCTAGTGTGTGACACTGGCAAGCTTTGTAGCTTGTCTTGTTTTGTTTGTGCCTTGTTGTTCTTGCTTGCTCTGATGTTGCTTTAGTGTTTTCAGTTTAGGGTTTCTCAATGTGTCCTAGGGTTAATAGCTTGTCTATGCTACGTAACTCTGCACATTAGAGAGGTGTAGTTTTAGGTGTTGTGTGTGTTTGTCTGGGTGTAGTGTGTTTGCTCTTTTAGGTGTAGTTTGGTTGCTCATCTTACATCCTTTTCTTTGGGCGTTAATTCGAGTGCTTCCGCTTTCCACCCGATACGTATCTGTTCAGTGGACAGTATCGGGTGTGTGTGTGTTTTCGGGAGATCGCACTTTGGTGGTTTGAGTTTGAGTTTTTCAAGTGCTCCTATTCACCCCCCTCTAGTCGCACGTCTCGGTCCTACAAGTGGTATCAGAGCCGGTTAGGTTTCCTATACCTTAACCAGTGACGAAACCGTAGCGACGATGACTTACTCCAGGAAAATTCCCGTCCTTGGCTCCGATGGCTATCCTTACTGGAAAGGTAGGATGGAGGCGTTCCTTGTTAGCCAGAGTCAGGACATATGGGATGCTACTCAGAGTACGACTTTTGTGGTGCTTCCAGTCGCTGAGCGTACTACGCGGGATATCGTGGCTCAGCATGAGGCGAATGCCAAGGCTGTTAACTTTCTCTTCTCCGGGCTTGGTCCCATGGATTATGAGAGAGTGAGTCACCTTAAGACTGCGCGTGAGATATGGTCACTGCTTAGTGCACACCATGAGGGTACTGCGACGATTAAGGCTAGGCTTGTGGAGACTTACCGGCGCGAATATGAGAATTTCGTCCAGAAGCCGGGAGAGTCAGTAGACGACTTGTTTGGTAACTTTCAGTCGATCATCAACAAGTTGCGTGTCAACTCTGCCCCCGCTGCCCTCCCATATACCGATCATCAGCAGGCTGTCAAGTTGCTGTATGCTTTGGACAGAAAAATATGGGAGATCAAGGTGAACTCAATCATTGAGTCGGCAGGGTATGATACGATTGGAGTAGAGGCGCTCTATAGTAAGCTCAAGGCCACCGAGGTAGATTACAAGATGAGGGATTCCCTCGCTTGTACTGGTTCTAAGAGTCTGGCCTTGGCTACCCCCTCTAGTGAGTCTGTCACTAACCCCATATTACACAACTTCTCGTTTTCTGCTTTGATGTCTGTTACAGAGGAGCAGTTAGCGACACTTGGGGATGACGAGTTGTGTCTGGTGTCTAGTCGCTTTCAGCGCGCCTATGACAACTGGATGAGCAAGAAGAGGGGCGAGCGGCCCAAGTGCTTCGAGTGCGGAGAGGTCGGCCACTTTATCGCCGAGTGCCCCAACAAGAACGACTACTACAAGAAGGGCAAGAGCTACTCCTGCGACTCCGACAAGTACCACTCCGGCAAGCCAAGCTTTGACAAGCACTGCTCCAGCAAGCACGGCTCCGGCAAGCGCCCCTTCGGCAAGAAGAACTTCCGAAAGGCTTTTAAGAGCTACCAGAAGGACAACCGGAAGCGGGACAAGGCCTTCTTCGCTGAGATCGGGTTCTGCAGCAGCGGATCTTCTTCCTCTTCGTCCTCGTCGAGCTCAAGCGATGAGGAGATCACGTACAGGAAGGACAAGAGGAATGATCAAGGTGGTCCAGCTGGCTTGTGCTTCGTCTCCACCAAGTCCAGGCGCAAGAACAAGGACAAGAGGAGCTCGGTTGCTCCATGGCGCTTGAGGACAAGAAGAACAAGGATGACGGCAGCAACTCTTCTTCCGATGATGAGGTAACTCCTGAGCAAGCCGAAATCCTTCAGATGCTAGAGCAGAACAGCCGGGAACTTAAGGCCCAGGATAAGATGCTGGAGAAGGCAGCTAAGAAGCTGCAGAAGTTGAAAGCCCAACTTGCTGAGGCTTTAGAGGAGAATGAGAGGTTGAGGAGTTTGAGACCCCAATCCAGTGAGATTGAGTGCCCTACCTGCGAGTCTTTCATGACGGAGCTTGGTGACCAGAGAGATAGGTATGCCAAGCGGGTAGAGGAGATAGATGAGCTGAAGGCTGAGCTAGGCAAACTCCAGTCCAAACTAGATGAGCCTACTTTGAGTGGAGAACTTGAGTGTGAGTCTTGCCTCTGTCTAGCTAGAGAGCTAGCTGTTCTGAAGGAGAAGTTTGAGGGGCAGCTCATGGAGCATGAGAAGTTTAGGGCTAGACCTACGCTTTTGGGTGCGTGTATGGTCTGTCCTACTTTGGGAGGTGAGTTTGAGCAGTTGAGAGCTGACTTTGAGGTGCTTTCAGCACCTACTGATACGTGTGAGAACTGCCTAACCCTTAGGATGCAGCTGGTGGATAGGGATGCCACCATTAGGAAGTTGGAAAAAGCTGTTGTGGTTCCCTCCCTAGACTGTGATACCTGTGCTGCCCAGACTGTGATTCTGGAGGATCTGAGGGAGGAGATGTTGTCTTTGCAAAATGACAACAATAGGTTGAGAGAGGTGCTCAGTTGGGTATATGCGAGGCAACCCCAACTAGAGATGATCATAGAGAGCACCAAGAGAGCTGAGGGTGAGACGAGTGGTGTTGGGTTTGGAGAGTGCAGCACTTTGGGTGAGAAGAGTGCCCCAATTAAGGTCAAGACTGCACCTACCCAGCTAGGAGAGACTGTTGATGGGGTTTACTATGAGCCACCCAAGGCTGCCCCAAAGAAGCAGTACTGGACACCCAAGCCTTCTAAGGCTAAGCTGGACAAGATTGTTGAGGAAGAGCTTAAGCCTAAGGGCAAGAAGCCAGTCCAGCAGCCTGAGCCACCCAAGGCCACACCACATAAGCCCAAGTCCCAGCCTAACCCAGTTTCTAGGAGGCCTATCTACCACTGTGAGTTCTGCCAGCGGAATGGCCACCTAGAGGAGTTTTGCTTCAGGGGGAAGCGGGTTGAGAGGCAGGAGAGAGCTTGGGGGAACCAGGATCAGTTCTACCAGGGTGGTAGGCAAGATCCTTCCCACCACGGTGAGATGAGAGACCGCGTTGCTGGTGGTGAGAGAGGAGGTGGCTTTCAGGCTCGTGCTCCTGGTGGTGAGAGACGCTTTACCGGCCGAGCTCCTAGTCATTTTCAGTGCGGCTATGTACCTCGTGACCGAGGCTTTGAGAGAGCTTTCGATGGTTCACGCTTTGGAGGTCGTAGTTACCCTGATCGTCGTGATGATTTTTTTGATTGTGCTTACCCCACTTTTGAGCAGATGGCTCGGCACTGGTACAGCAGTTTTGGGACTAACCCCAGTGCCGGACCATTTGCTCACCGTCGCTTTACTTGACTTTGCAGGATCGAGGCATGGAGGACGTGTGGATCATGGACTCAGGGTGCTCTAGACACATGACAGGGCACCGCAAGTGGTTCTCCAGCTTCAATCCCGTAAGCACCAAGGAGTACATCACATTCGGGGACAATGGTCAAGGTAAAGTGATGGGTGTTGGTTCTGTTTCGCTCTCTGCTAAGCTTTCCCTGAGAGAGGTTGCTTTTGTTCGGAATCTAGGGTTCAATTTGGTCTCTGTTTCGCAACTTCTCGATGAAGGATTTGAGGTTCGGTTTAAGAAGGGTGCGTGCTGCGTTCTTGATGCTGAGGAGACCCTTGTTTGCTCTTTGCTGCCTTTTGTTCAGGTTTTTAGGGTCGACCTCACATCTGTTTTTGGCCCTGCTCGCTGTTTGGTTGCTAGTCCTTCTGCTGATATTTGGAAGTGGCATAGGAAGCTTGGTCACTTGAGCTTTGATCTGCTAGTCAGATTGAGTTCAATGGGCCTAATCCGAGGATTGCCCAAGTTGAGAGCTGAGAAGGACTTAGTATGCCACCCCTGTCGTCATGGCAAGATGGTTGCCGCTTCTCACATTCCTGTGTCTCAGGTTATGACCTCCTATCCGGGTGAGCTACTCCATATGGATACAGTAGGTCCCATTCGGGTAGCGTCAGTCAGTGGGAAGTGGTACGTGCTGGTTGTTGTGGACGATTTTTCGCGGTTCTCGTGGGTATTTTTCATAGAGTCTAAGGATGAGGCGTTTGCTTTTGTTCGGGATCTGGTACTGAGGTTGAGAAACGAGAGTCATAAGGCCATGAGGGCTATCCGCAGTGACAATGGCGGAGAATTCAGAAACTCTCGGTTCAAAAATTTCTGTCGTGACCTAGGTTTTGAGCACCAGTTTTCTTCTCCATATACCCCACCGCAGAACAATGTTGTGGAACGCAAGAACCGCACACTTGTTGAGATGGCACGGACGATGCTCGATGAGCAGAGGACTCCGAGGCGCTTTTGGGCTGAGGCAGTGAATACGGCCTGTTACATTGCGAACCGGATTTTCTTGCGAGCTTTCCTTAGGAAGACCTCGTATGAACTTCGGTTTGGTAGGTAGCCCAGCGTCAAGCATTTGCGAGTGTTTGGCTGCAGGTGTTTTGTGCTGAAGAAGGCGGGGCATTTGGACAAGTTTAAGTCTCATTGTTTGGATGGGATTTTTTTGGGGTGTGCTTCTCGTTCTAGGGCTTTTCGTGTATGGATTTTAGAGGCCAAGCAAGTTATTGAGACTTGTGAGGTTTCTTTTGATGAAACTATGCCCTGCACAACCCCTGCCTTTGAAATTTCAGGTGATGATGAAGAAGGCACCCCCATCTTTGAGGATGAGGAAGGTGCGGTTGATGTTGGTGATGCAGGAGCCACTGCACCGGCTGCAGCTCCTGCCCCCTCTGCTACGAGCTCAGATGATGAAGGAGGACCTTTGCCCACGGCTTCCTTCTCACTCCCCCAACAGCAAGCTCATGCAGAGGCTGGACCCGCTGAGGACGCAGGGGAGGTGACTTCCGAGATTGTTCCATCTCGGCAGGTCCAGCGGGATCACCCTCCACACAGGATGATTGGAGATATTCACCAGCGTGTCACACGCTCTTCGGTTAACTCTCTAGCCTTTTTCTCCCACTCTGCATATGTTGCTTCTTTTGAGCCCCGGGATGTGTCACATGCATTATCTGATCCTAACTGGGTGAACGCCATGCATGAGGAGTTGGAGAACTTTGAGAGAAACCATGTCTGGGATTTAGTTGAACCTCCACCAAACTGTCGCCCTATAGGTACCAAGTGGGTTTTCAAGAACAAACAGGGTGAGGATGGGATGGTTGTGAGGAACAAAGCGAGATTGGTAGCCCAGGGTTTCTGTCAGAAGGAGGGTATAGATTATGAGGAGACCTTTGCCCCTGTAGCTCGTTTGGAAGCCATTAGGATTTTGCTTGCCTTTGCGGCCTCTAAAGGCTTCAAACTGCAGCAAATGGATGTCACGTCTGCTTTCCTGAATGGGTTCATAGAGGAGGAGGTATATGTAAGACAACCTCCTGGCTTTGAGAGTGCTAGATTTCCAGACCGGGTGTATAAGTTGAGGAAAGCCCTTTATGGTCTGAAGCAAGCTCCTAGAGCTTGGTATGCTAGGTTGAAGAGTTTCCTGCTCAAGTCTGGGTTTGTGATGGGTTCAGTAGACAAGACCTTGTTTCTGTTGAGTCGTGGCGGTGACACCCTGATAGTTCAGATATATGTTGATGACATAATCTTTGGTGGTTCATCTCACGCTTTGGTGTCTAGTTTTGCTGAATAGATTAGCAGGGAATTTGAGATGAGTCTTATGGGTGAGCTCCAGTTCTTCCTTGGGCTGCAGATCAAGTAAGGCCCTGAAGGAACATTCGTCCATCAAGCCAAATATACAAGAGACATACTCAAGAAGTTTGAGATGGGTGAATCCAAGCCCATGATGACTCCTATGAGTACAAACACGGCGCTTGATGCTGATGAAGATGGGGAAGCGATGGACCAGAAGGAATTTCGAGGGATGATCGGCTTACTTCTGTACCTAACGGCGACCAGGCCGGACATTCAGTTCGCGGTCTGCCTCTGTGCGCGCTACCAGGCTTCTCCTAGGACTTCTCACCGTCAAGCGGTGAAGCGCATTTTCAGGTATCTGAAATTCACTCCTGAGCTTGGTCTTTGGTATTCCTCGGGTTCTTCTCTTTTTCTTAGAGGGTTCTCAGATGCTGACCATGCTGGCTGCCGGATTGATCGCAAGTCAACCTCCGGCACATGCCAACTCTTAGGAACCTCTCTTGTCTCTTGGTCCTCCCGCAAGCAAGCTAGTGTATCCTTGTCTACCACAGAAGCAGAGTACATAGCTGCTGCTAGCTGCTGCTCCCAGCTTTTATGGATGAAAGCCACCCTTAGTGATTTCGGTCGTAGGTTTGGAAAAATCTCTCTTCTATTTGATTCTACTTCTGCTATTTCTGTAGCTAAGAACCCCGTCTTGCACTCTAGAACTAAACACATAGACGTGAGGTTTCACTTTCTGAGAGATCACTATGAGAAGGGGGACATAGACTTAGTGCATGTTGCTTCTAAAAACCAGTTGGCCGATATCTTTACCAAGCCCCTAGAGTTTGGCGCTTTTGTGCGCTTGAGAGGTGAGCTTGGAGTGTGCTATCCCTTTTAGTCAGGGATAATACGCTATTCCTTTTAGTAAGGAATAGTTTCCATAGTCTAAAATTTGCTTTTATCTTGCTTTTATTTCTCTTTGCTTATTTTGCATATTGTATCATCATGCATCGCATTGTATCATTTGCATTTTCACTTCACTAGTACTAGAGCTCTTTTGGAATGATGAGTTAGTACTTGCTTGTGCTAAATTGTACAGATGCATGCTTGATCATGGTTGGCTAAGCTCTCTTGAGTCTGTTGAATATTAATTTTGAGCTAAGTCATTTTATTCTTTGCAAATCAAAAACCATGATCACCACTTGTTTTGGCTACCTAGCATGTGTAGGAATGTTGAATGCTATGCTATCTTTTCATACCTGGATATGTTAGTTGTATGCCTTTGCCATGATTATGCCTAAGCTTTTATGACACCTTGCTTAAATTGAAATCTGAATCAAAATGCTTACAAGTGGTGTCTTATGTGCTGAATTGAGAAAGATCCAGGTGGGTTTGCCTGTCTCACTGATCTAGTTCGAGACAGCTTGCCTTTGCACTTTGGCATGAACTTGGACTAGACTGTGTATGACCAAAACCTTGTCTTAAGCTTCTAATGGTTATATAACCTAGGCTTGGCATTGGTTGGTAAGAAGTGGCAAAAGACAAGTAAATAACCCCTGGCACAAAAAGAACTTGCTTATGAATACAAATGTCTAAATCTGAAATTTGCAAGTCTCTAAAATGCTTATGGCTGGTTGTATATGCTTTGGTTGAGAGTAGCACACCTTGTATGCATTGCTAGCATCTTGCTGTTCATGCCTATCTTGCTAGGTGCTATTCATGTCGGTGATGCTTTCTTTTCGATAACCCTGAAAAATAAGCTTGCTCTTGACATGTGTAAGATAGATTCATGCAATCCCCGTGCATCCCTTGATCTTTTGGGATTTGCTAGGGAAGGTCCTTAGGATTGTCCATGCAAATTTTCATGAAGTTTCGTTGAGATTTGACCCCGTTTCGATCGATTTTTCGATGGGGTGTCGGGCTGTTTTTCTGCGCAGTTTTTCGGAGAACTGACCGGACAAATCAATTGTCCTTAGGTTTGTCAGAAGTAGGGACTTCGGACTGTCCAGTCTATAGACCTCGGACAGTCCGGTCTGAAGGGTTTTTGGGCTGTTTTTGTGTCCTTCTTTGTGTTTGTCCGGTCAGGTCTTTTGGTGGAGAGAGGACTGTCCAGTCTAGTCTTTTTGGGGTTGTTTTCGCGTGCTCTTTGCTCCGCTTGCTTTGGGGTTTGTTTTTCTTGGTTTCTTTGGTCTTTGGAGTGTTGGTGTTTGCTTCAAACTTGTTTTGTGTCAACCACCGCATGCCCATACTCTTTACTCACTTTTCTAAGTGAGGCACGCTCCGGTGTGTTGAGTGGCTAGTGTGTGACACTTGCAAGCTTTGTAGCTTGTCTTGTTTTGTTTGTGCCTTGTTGTTCTTGCTTGCTCTGATGTTGCTTTAGTGTTTTTAGTTTAGGGTTTCTCAATGTGTCCTAGGGTTAATAGCTTGTCTATGCTACGTAACTCTGCACATTAGAGAGGTGTAGTTTTAGGTGTTGTGTGTATTTGTCTGGGTGTAGTGTGTTTGCTCTTTTAGGTGTAGTTTGGTTGCTCGTCTTACGTCCTTTTCTTTGGGCGTTAATTCGAGTGCTTCCGCTTTCCACCCGATACGTATCTGTTCAGTGGACGGTATCGGGTGTGTGTGTTTTCGTGAGATCGCACTTTGGGGGTTTGAGTTTGAGTTTTTCAAGTGCTCCTATTCACCCCCTCTAGTCGCACGTCTCGGTCCTACAAATGCAACAAGCTCAAATGAATCTATTTTACACATATCAAGAGCTAGCATGTTTTTTTGGGTAGTTTAAAAGAAAGCATCACCAACATGAATAGTATCTAGCAAGATAGGCATGAACAGCAAGATGCTAGCAATGCATACAAGATGTGCTACTCTCAACCAAAGCATATACAACAAGCCATAAGGATTTTAGAGACTTGCATATTTCAGATTTAATCGCTTGTATTACATGAGCAAGTTCCATATTGTGCTACGGGTTATTTACTTGTCTTTTGCCACTTTTTACCAACCAATGCCAAACCTAGGTTCAAGGAACCATCAAAAGCTTAAGACAAGGTTTTGGTCATACACCGCTTAGTCCATGTTCATGCCATAGTGCAAAGGCAAGCAGTCTCAAACTAAGTCAGTGTGACAAGCAAACCCACCTGGATCTTTCATTTCAGCACAAGACACCACTTGTAAACATTTATTTCAGATTTCAAATTAAGCAAGGTGTCATAAAAGCTTAGGCATTAATTTAGCAAAGGCATACAACTAGTATATCCAGGTATAAAAGACAGCATAACATTCAACATTCCTACACATACTAGGCAGCGAAGTCAAGTGGTGAGTTTTTGGATTTTCAGAAAATAAAAGGGCTTAGCTCAGAATTAGTATTCAACAGACTCAAGTGAGCTTAGCCAACCATAATCAAGCAAGCAACTGTACACTCTAGCACAAGCAAGTACTAGCTGGTCATTCCAAATGAGCTCTAGTGCTAGTGTAAGTGAAAATGCATATGATACATGAATGTCATGCATGATATGATCCAAACATGCAGAAAAGCCATCGAATAAGCCAAGACCAAAGTCTTCCCAAAGGAAGACAAGAACTACATCGTATACCTGACAAGCTCAAAAGCTTGAGGCGATCCCGCTGGACCTTTTGGGGTGCATGCACGCCCTAAGGTCACCTCCCCTGTGTGGCGGAACCGCCCTGCTTAATCCAGACTAAGCACACCTGCCACCTCTGACTCGCAGTGCACTTAGGCTGGACCAAACTCGGTAGTCCGTCGAGAGTCCATCGGCTCTCGATAACACCATTCCAGAGGAACCGACGTCATACACATCTGACTCTCGAAGGAGCCACAACAGTTACAACATCACATGCAGTTGAATAGAGTAAATATAGATTAGGGTTACAAACCAGTTCGAATTTAAATTATAGTCTCAACATAAAGTCATAGGATAAAACGAGTTCCCAAAAGTTTTCTCGCAGTGGAATATCAAAGTTCAAGTAGCATGATATTCAAAAGCCTTAGAACATTTAGACAACATCGAGCCCACCGATGTTGCCCTTCAGCCACAGAACAGTTGCCTCAGCCCTGGTAAGAGCAGACACCACCACCTACGCAGGCGCAAAAGACGAACTCCATACTTGTAATCCAAAAGTGGGGGCAAACCCTGAGTACTAATTACTCAGTAGGACTTAGCGGATGTGGCTTACGGCTGACGCAATGGTTCCTTACTAGTCAAGTAGGTCCTTAGCCATTGATTTTTAACAATGTCAAGAAGGCGTAAGAAAGCAGGATTTGACAGCTGCTCTCTTTCATGTTGATTTGTTTGAATTGACAATGAAAGAACTTTGCATGAAAGTAAGACATCAGAGTATATATAATCAAGCATGTGGTATTTGAAAACATGAGTACAACATATAGTATTCAAGTAGTTACTACGTTGCCGTGTGCGATATGTGGCATTCTCACACTTGGTGAGCATCAGCGATTCAAATCGATTTTTATATTCTCGGGAATAACTATCATGCCAGGAGTATATGCTTACTAGCCATCACGTTCCCACATATAGCCCCCTTCTCCACTTGTCCCATCCCAAGTTCGATTCACTCCCGCCTGACCCCCGGGTTGTGCCCCCATGACGAGCCTGCCGACATCTTAGTCTCCCCGTCATGAGTACAAAGCTCCCTCGGGCCACCTTCTTCTGAACCAGTGGGTAGGAACGTGTCTCTGTTCTCGGGATGGCACAAGTAAGGTTTCACCGTGCCCATTTTCTGGATAAGAACTCTAGCAATGTTATGCCGATCAGCAGGCGAACAGCGAACGAGCCTTATATGACTCGGGCGGATTCCATAGTGCGACATTATGAAAAGTAAATATTGAATAAAATCTCCGCCCGGTCTCCACTTAAAACTTGGGCATAGTAATAATTTTTCTTCATAATTAATAAAGGTTTTCTTCTCCTTTTGAAATATCACCTACGCGACAAGTGACTCCTTTCACTCGTGTCTACTCGTACGTAGCATTACTAGGCATACTCGTCCTACGAACTCTAGGTATAGGTGCTAGGGCAAGGGCGGCCGAGAAATCTAATGCAAAGGGTTTCAAGCAACTCCTAATGCATATGCATAATTTAACCACATGGTATTAGCTGGGTTGAAGTATGGTCCTGCCTACCTTTTTCGCTGGGGTTAATCTCCTCGACGATGGGGTCAGTGGTCGGCTGCCGGTCTTCCTGCTCGTCCTCGGGCTCCTCGATCAGTGGTTGCTCCTGCACGACTGGCTCCTCGTCCGCAGAATCTATATGCGATGACATAGTGCGTATGAGTGCAAGGCATGAAATGCAGACACATGTGTAAGAAGAATAAATATGGCGCACGATGTTGATGCAAGACTCAAGAATCCACATTTTCACCTCGTTTTATATCCAGGAGACTTGTAAGCCTCACTTTAAGAAATTGTATACCACTTATTAAGAAATCGTACAAACCATCACTAAAGCCTAGGTAAATCTGTCATCCATGATATTTCAAAGAGCTCAATAGACTATGTCATGGTGTATCAAGTAGTAACATATATATCCAATGTATACACATACATTCATATGCAATTTATCTATTTGTTGCATTTAAGTTCACATGTTGAGTTCATGCTATTACCTAGTCTCAAATGAGCTCAAATAATTATGTCATGCAGTTCAATACCATGATAGTCTGGTGCCAAAATTTTAGTCCTAGATGAGTTATAACTATTTAATAAAAATTCAAGCAAGTTATCAGCCTATTAACTTTCCAGATTTTTTATAAATTGTAGGAATGGTATTTTGACATGAAATTTATTCAGTGAGTATTACTAAACATAAACAGCATGTATAAAAATTGGCAAGTGAAATATCATCAGTTTAGCAGGACATCTATTTTCCATATAAAACTTTGGTGAAATAAACATGCAGGTCAAAACATCAGCAATAAAATCTACAAAAATACTTTCTGAGATCCAGACATCATGTATAGGCTACCACATTTTTCATGGAATTTCCCTAGCAATTTAGAATCACTTTTCTCTATTTTATTTTCTAGCTAGTAGCATTTTGTCATTTTCAAATCAGTGGTCAAATTAAACATGCACAGCCTATAAATTTACTAGGAAGCTACTCATGCTATGGAGAGTACAGAAAAAATACCATGGAGTCAAATCTAACATACTTTTCATAGCAAGCAAGTCACATGCTCCAAAATACTAGAAAACATGGTGATAATTATAAAATTGCAAGTAAATGGATAATGCTAGTGCTAACAAAAATCATACAGTGCCTAGGTATTATGTTAAAGACACTATCCAAGTTTCATCCCATTTGGAGCTCATTAAGGTCATGTTTATCATTTAAGTTGATTTAACATGCTCTCACAAGACCAAGGGAAAAGCTATAAATGCACCTCTCCACATCATACCTATTGTGTAGAGCATTTTATAAGGAGTTCATAGCCACTGAGTTTGTCCATTTTGGATTTTTATTTGATTTTATATGATTTTCCAAAGTTTCAGCCGAAAATATGAAAAATAAACCTAAAATCAATAGATCCAGGGGCTAGACTGCGATTATTTCAAATCTACATGGGCTAGCATGCATGATATACAAGACTCAGCGAATAGCGCATGGATTAAAAAGCAAATACAACAAAACCGAGGGGGTAGATCCGAAAAATCTCCCCTCGTCTTCAACCTTGCGCTGGCCCGCCGCGATGCGGGGTGCGGGAGGTGCACAAGAGCGCGGTGCTCACCGTCGGGTGGAAGGCGGAGACGGAGGAGGACGGATGGCGGCGTACGGCGCGACGTGAACCGGCTTGACATGCGACGTCGAGGCGAGGTTGATCCGGTGACCGGGGCTCGAGGAGGCGACGACGTCAAGCCGTATGGGTGCGCGAGAGCGAGGCGGTTGCGGTGGTGGTGATTTAGTGGAGTGGGAGGGGGTGGAGCTGCGGTGTGAGCTCGAGCTCCAAGCTCGACCGACAATGGCGGTGGCGTGCGGGTCGCAACGTGATCTAGGGAATGGGGAGGGCAGAGGCGACGAGAGCTAGGGCAGGGGGTGTGCAATAGCGAGGCGAACTCGGTGACGGGGTTTTGAGGCGCGGGGACAGACGGAGATGGCCGGCACGGTGAGCTCGAGCTCGTCGGCTATAGCGGCTCGGGTGCGCGTCCGAACGAGAGAGGGAGCGAGTGAGGGCGAGTGAAGGCAAGGGAGTGAATGCGGACGGGAACACGGCCAGTGAAGGCCGAGGCGGGCGCGGGGCGCGATCCGTGGGCGTGGCCGGTTGGGCGTACGCCGGTGGCCACGCGGCGGGCGTCCGCCCGGCCATGGACGCGGCCTGACCGCCGGGCCCCACCGGTCAGTGTGACCCAGAAAAGAAAATGGAAAATTGTGTTTTCTCCTCCACTGAAAACCGCATTTTTAACCTATTTAGAGCCCGATTTTGGGAAAATACCAATTGGATGAAATGTTCTACTCTTTGAGCTCTACAAGTTTGTCAAAAGGTTCAACACTCAAATCTAAATGGAATTATGATTTGAATTTGAATTTAACTAGCAGCCCCCTAATTAAGCAGTGGACCTTTCCTGTTTGAGGAATTCAAAAGTCCTATTTCTAAGCAGTTCCCCCAAAGTGCCTTTTGACAATGTTGTGTAGAATTTCAAGATATATCTTTCATTCCATTTGGGCTTTGCATAAAAATGTCTGTAGGTTGGATAAAACATGAGATTTCCAATCAGGTCAGGTCTGGGCTGGTTTTCTGGGTTAGCAGAAAATGACCCTAAACACCATGTAAACTTCATTTTATGGTCAAACCCCAATTAGCAAAGTTGTTCACCACATTATTACCTACAATTTTGGTAATATGAGCTTTACCTAGTTCTCAACATAATTCAAGTTATGACTCTAACACAATAGCATTTAAGCAGAAAATTGAGCTCACCAAGTTGCACTCTAGCCAAATTTTGAACCATGGATTAAATGCATGCAAAATATGATGCTTTATGATGAATGCTACATGTATGGAAGATGATTATGCACTTGAGATGCTGGAGCATCACATTCTGCGTCCTCAGCAGGCCCATCTCTGCATGTGCAAGAAGCGATCCTTGTAGAGGTGGAACACATGTAGTAGTGGAAGTAGTAGTACAAGTGTCCTCCTCCAAGGTGATAAAACAGAGATGAAGTTCCCCCTCAAAATGAGCCAACTAGCTTTACAAAAGCTAGAAACAATAGAAACAAAAAGAAACCAATGAACTATGATAGTCCATGGCTCAAGTTAGGGGGTTAGAGCAGACAAAAATGCATAACAGAAGCCACTTGTGGAAAGTACCACTTGTGGGATTAAGCATAAAACATGATTCCTGCAAAACAAAGTGAGCAAAAATATACAAAACTCACAGACACAAGGGAAAGCTAGCTCAAGCAAAACAATTAGGCACAAATCTACACTACCCAAGGCAAAGGTAACCAAGTCATGATACAAGGTAGCTAGACTACATGAGAATAGGCTAGAGAAAGCATCACAAAAGTGATATCACATGAATATCATGCCAAGAACAACGTCACTTGAAAGGAACTCAGCTAAAAGCCGCTTGAAATGTCACATGGCATGATGTTCATGAGCTATCATAGGGTAACAGATAAAGGTGACTAGTCCACTAACACAAGCAAACTAACATGATGGTATAAGAAAGGATCACACAAGCTACCAAGTCATGTGGCTAACCCACCAAAACGAAAACAAACCTAGCATGCAAAATCTACTAAATAGAAGAACAAGCTAAGAACAGTCAAACTGATCACAAGTGAATATCATGTCAAAACTGAGAAAGCGTGGCACGAGATTCACAAGGATCACAGGCAAACATACAAGGAGGACTAGACTAGCAACAAATACATACAACTAGCAAACTGAAAGGTAGCATGATATGTGGCTAGTCCACCAAGCATACAAGCATGAAGGCTAAGTACTAAGAGAAACACAGAACAAAAGACACAACTTAGATAAGACACATAAAAGAAAGCAAAGAGCAAAGCTCTGAACTATAGAAAGGATACAAGCCCACATGAGCAACCTCAGAGCCTAGAGAACCATCAACTCTCACTCATCACACATTCTCCAGAACTCAAACCTGCAAGATTAGCGATAGTATGGAGGGGCAGACGGTTCAACACTGGGGTTAGTGAAACTGCTAAACCAGTGCCGAGCCATCTGCTCAAACGAGGGGTAAACACTATCAAAGAAATCACTATCACGCCCAAAGCAACCACGACCTCCAAAGCGTGGCCTCTCAGACTCTCTCACAAAGCCTCGGTCATGAGGTCCATAGCTGTGCTAAAAATGACTAGGAGCATGGCCAACAAAGCGTCTCTCGCCACCAGGAGCACGAGCTAGAAAGCCGTCTCCACGCCTCCCACCAGCAAAGTGGTCTTTCATCTCATTGCGGTGGGGAGGATCTTGCCTACCACCCTGGTAGAACCAATCCTTGTTCCCCCAAGCTCTCTCCTGCCTCTCAACCCGCTTCCTCCTGAAGCAAAACTCCTCCAGGTGACCATTCCGCTAGCAAAACTCACAGTGGTAGACAAGCCTCCTAGGTATAGGGTTAGGTTGAGCTTTAGGCTTGGGTGGTTCAGGCTGCTGGATTGGCTTCTCACCTTTGGGCTTGAGGATCTCAGTCACAATCTTGTCCAACTTGGCTTGTGAGGGCTTGGGTGTCCAATACTGCTTCTTTGGGGTAGCCTTGGGAGGCTCGTGGAAAACCCCATCAACAGTAGGCTGAGGAGAAGCAGTTTTGATCTTAATTGGAGCACTCTTCACACCTGAAGTACTTCACTCCCCAAACCCAAAACCACGCATGTCACCCTCGGCTCTCTTGGTGCTCTCTATAATCATCTCTAGTTGGGGTTGCCTCGCATACACCCAACTCAGCACCTCTCTCAACCTGCAGTTGTCATCTTCCAAAGACAACACTTGCAACCTCAGATCTTCCAGAACTACTGTTTGAGCAGCACAGGTATCACAATTTAGAGAGGGAAACACAGGAGCAGCTTTCTCCAACTTCTTAATGGTGGCATCCCTATACACTAGCTGCATCCTAAGTGTCAGTCAATTCTCACAAGTATCAGAAGCTGCTGAAAGCACCTCAAAGTCAGCTTTCAACTGCTCTAACTCGCCTTTCAAAGTAGGACAGACCATACACACACCCAAAAGCGCAGGTCTAGCCCTAAGCTCCTCAAGCTCTTTGAGCTGCCCCTCAAACTTCTCCTTCAGCACAGCTAGATCACTAGCTAAACAGGGGCAAGACTCACACTCAAGCTCTCCACTCAAGGTAGGCTCATCCAGCTTGGACTTGAGTTTGCCTAACTCAGCTCTCAGCCCATCTATCTCCTCTACCCGCTTGGCATACCTGTCCCTCTGGTCACCAAGCTCTGTCATGAAAGACTCGCAGGTAGGACACTCAGTCTCACTAGGCTGGGCTCTCGCACTCCTCAACTTTTCATTCTTCTCTAAAGCCTCAACAAGCTTGGCTTTCAACTTCTGCAGCTTCTTGGCTGCCTTCTCCAGCATCTTATCCTGGGCTTTCAGCTCTCGATTGTTCTGCTCTAGCATCTCAAAGATTTCGGCTTGCTCAGGAGTTACCTCATCATCGGAGGAAGAGTTCCTGCCATCATCCTTGCTCTCCTTGTCCTCAAGCGCCATGGAGCAAACCGAGCTCCTTTTGTTCTTGTTCTAGCACTTGGACTTGGTGGAGATGAAGCACAAGCCAGCTGGACCTCCTTGATAGTTCCTCTTGTCCTTCTTGTACGTGATCTCCTCATCACTTGAGCTCAACGAGGACGAAGAGGAAGAAGATCCGCTGCTGCAGAGCCCGATCTTGGCGAAGAACGCCTTGTCCCGCTTCCGGTTGTCCTTCTAGTAGCTCTTGAAAGCCTTCCGAAAGTTCTTCTTGCCGAAGTGGCGCTTGACGGAGCTATGCTTGCCGGGGCGAAGCTTGTTGTAGCTAGGCTTGCCGAAGTGGTACTTGTCAGAGTCGCGGAAGTAGCTCTTGCCCTTCTTGCAGTAGTCGTTTTGCTTGTTCGGGCACTCGGCGATGAAGTGGCCGACCTCTCCGCACTCAAAGCACTTGGGCCTTTCGCCCCTCTTCTTGCTTATCTGATTGTCATAGGCGCGCTGAAAGCGACTAGACACCAGACAAAGCTCTTCATCCCCAAGCATCGCCAACTGCTCCTCTGTAACAGACATCATAGCAGAAAACGAGAAGTTGTGAAACAGAGGGTTAGTAGCAAACTCACTAGAGGGGGTAGCCAAGGCTAGACTCTTGGAACCTATACAAGCGAGGGAATCCCTCATCTTGTAATCTACTTCTGTGGCCTTGAGCTTACTATGGAGCGCCTTTACTCCTATCGTATCATACCCCGCCGACTCAATGATTGAGTTCACCTTGATCTCTCATATTTTCTATCCAAAGCATACAACAATTTTACAGCCTGCTGATGATCGGTGTATGGGAGCTCAACGGAGGCAGAGTTGACATGCAACTTGTTGATGATCGATTAAAACAAACCAAACAAGTTATCCACAGACTCTCCCGGCTTTTGGACGAAATTTTCATATTCGCACCGGTAGGTCTCAACAAGCCTCGCCTTAATGGTGGTGGTACCCTCATGGTGTGCAGTAAGCAGGGACCATATCTCGCGCTCCGTCTTGAGGTGGCTCACTCTCTCATAATCCATGGGATCAAGCCCAGAAAAGAGAAAGTTAACAACTTTGGCATTCACCTCATGCTGAGCCACGATCTCAGGCGTAGTACGCTCAGCAAGTAGATGCACCACAAAAGTCGTACTCTGAGTAGCATCCCATATGTCCTGACTTTGGCTAACAAGGAACGCCTCCATCCTACCCTTCCAGTAGGGATAGACATCGGAGCCAAGGACGGAAATCTTCCCAGAGTAAGTAATAGTCGATATGGTTTCTTCACCGGTTGAGGTATGGGAAACATAACTGGCTTTGTACCAGTTGTAGGACCGAAATGTGTGACTAGAGGGGGGTGTAAATAGGAGCACTTAAAAACTCAAACTCAATCCCCCGCAGTGCAAACTGAAACAACACGCACAACAAAGCTAGACACCGTCCACTGAGAGGATACATATCTAGCTCACAACACGTGCTTGGTACCGTCCACTGAACACATTCGTACCAAACACAAAGCGGAAGCACACACACAAACGCCCAAGACAGAGAAAGCAAAAAGAACCAACTCCGGAAAACAGAAGATTTCAGACAGACAGGGCTGCAAAGAAAAATCTCAAAACCCTAGAAGTAAAACTCCAAACCACCCCAAAAAATTAGCACACCTTCACAAGACATAAGGAGCAGCTCCAAAAAAGTTCAAACCAATTGTAGCAAGTTGTTACCACCAGACTGTCTGGTGGTTCACAGCCTGACACTCCAAAAAGATTCAGACGAAAACCCAATCAAACCAACTCGAAAAATTATGAAATTTTTACTTAAGCTCAAGAAGGGGCCAACGAACAATTCCACAATGTTTCTGCTCAATTGGAAAAGAAATAAAAATCCTAGAGCCACCGGACCGTCCGGTGCAGACCCACCGGACCATCCGGTGGTTGAAAACTGTCAGACCAACCCCAAGAGAAAAATACCAAAACTAAGGCAAAACACCTCCAAAACTTATTAAATTTTTATGGGAGCTTTATGATTCACAGGAAAAGAGCTCTACAAAATTTCAGATCATTTGGAGCACATTTGACCACTGCAACAACCACCGGACGAAATAGGAACCCACCGGACGATATAGCTCAGACAAAAACAGCCACCCGAAACTTAAGCTTCCAAAGCCAAAACTTGACTAAACCTTCACCAATCTTCACGAAATTTTGCACACACTAACCTATCTCCATTCCAAATCTATTGCCAAAAGATCTATAGAAAAAGAACACGGGATAAGCGGGAATTCCAGATCTCGTAAAGAGGGAACCTTTGGGCAAGAAAAGGGGAAAACACAAGGACAACTTGCTCGTGGCAATCTTGCGGGATTGAGATATTCTAAGACATATATGAGAGCCAATGGCCGGCATCATTGCTCTCCTGGTGTGAAGAGTGATTGTCAACGAGATCAAGCCCTCCGACGGGCTGGAGACCCTCCGATGGATTGGAGGTAGATGATGAAGACCTCGATGGACTGAGGCAAAAGCCCTCCAATGGACCGGAGGCAATGCTTGGCATCGGTCGGCCATGGGAACTCGGCACATGGAGGGGCGGTTCGGCAACGGTGGTGTAAGCCCTCCGATGGACTGCGAGGTGACTCCGATGGACTAGAGAAGCCGGGTGCCACCGCGGTGCTCCAACCCGAGTGCATGGCGCGAAAACGTGCGAGGGAGGCTTTGGCGGCTTTGGCTCAAAACCACCACCCAAGTTCACATGACTTGGTGGGTTGGGCTCCGACTCGCCAAGATAGAAGATTGGGCCGAGACCCGGCCCAGGAAGCTCGTAGAATAAAGTTTCCCGGTTTCTGACTTCAAAACCGGGGCAAGCTTCCGGACTACTGGCTACGTGGCGTACATCCAAGCGAGACGTGGGGAAGAAGAAGACCAAAGCGTCATCGTAATCATCTGATTGTATCTTTTACATTTCAGCCCCTTCCGGGCATTCTAGAGTAAGGGTCTTAGTGTTAATTGTGTCGTTAGGCCTAGGGCTATAAATACCTAAGTAGCTGGTCATTTAGGTGACTCTCCCACCATTAGAAAACCCTAGGCTTCACTTCCATACAGCCATGTGCTTAAGAGAGAAGAGAGAGCATTAGGGCTAGGATTTGAGTCCCCTAGCTAGTGTTCTTCTCACAAGAGGGAAGGATGAAGGGTGGTAGGCTGTAGGAACCTTGTATGAACTGAAATCCCATCATCAATACATCAAGATTCCACTAAATTTTGAGCTCATGTGTGCAGCCCTCTCTTCCTCCCCCTTCTATTTTGGTTTTTGGGTTCAATCCTTGGCTTTTGCGTGTTTGCTTTGGCCATGGGTGAATCCTTTCTTTTGCCGGTGTTTTGAACTTGCAAGGATGTGGAGATTATGCCCTAGTGCATTACAAACCTGCAGGTTTGCCACGAGCAAGTCGAATTTGAGTTTTTCACTTTTCTTGCCCAAAGTTTGCCTCTTCACGCGATCTGAAATTTCCGCTAATCCCGTGATCATTTTGAGTTGATCTTTTGGGAATAGCTTTGGAATAGTGATCAGATAGCCTGTGTCAAATTTCGTGAAGATTGGACAAGGTTTGGTCAAGTTTAGGGTTTGGGAAGCTCATTTTTCTGCGCCCACCGGACAGTCCGGTTATGCTACCGGACTATCCGGCGTCACCGGACAGTCCGGCGCAGGCCACCGGACAGTCCGGCGTTGGGATCCAGCCTCGGTTCCTATCGGACCATCCGGCCCAGTCATCGGACTATCCGGTTCCACTCGACTGTCCGGTACTGGTCACCGGACAGGCCGGCAGAAGCCTGTAGGTGGCTGTGTGCCTTCTCGTCGTGGTTTTCGCTGCTCGACTTTTGGTTCAACCTTGCTTTTAGTGTTTCTTGTTGCTGCCCATACTCTTAACTTACTGTGACCCAGTAAGATGCATTTCGGTGCGTTGAGTGGCGAACAAGACACTTGTGCGTGAGTCATTGTTTCGCTTGACTTGCGGTCTTGTGATCGTTGAGTCTCGTGCTTCCGCTCGCTTGGTGTGTACTTGTTCAGTGGGCGACACCAAGTGCTGCTAGACACGGTTCCTTTCAGTGGACGGTGTCTAGCGTATTGTAGCTATCAGTCTGCACCGAGGGTTTGTGAGTTTGAGTTTTTAAGTGCTCCTATTCACCCCCCTCTAGTCGCACGTCTCGGTCCTACAAGTGGTATCAAAGCCGGTTAGGTTTCCTATACCTCAACCGGTGAAGAAACCGTAGCGACCATGACTTACTCTGGGAAGATTCCCGTCCTTGGCTCCGATGGCTATCCCTACTGGAAGGGTAGGATGGAGACGTTCCTTGTTAGCCAGAGTCAGGACATATGGGATGCTACTTAGAGTACGACTTTTGTGGTGCTTCTGGTCGCTGAGCGTATTACGCAGGATATTGTGGCTCGGCATGAGGCAAATGCCAAGGCTGTTAACTTTCTCTTTTCTGGGCTTGGTCCGGTGGATTATGAGAGAGTGAGTCACCATAAGACTGTGTGAGGGTACTGCGATGATTAAGGCTAGGCTTGTGGAGACTTACCGGCGCGAATATGAAAATTTCGTCCAGAAGTCAGGAGAGTCAGTAGACAACTTGTTTGGTCGCTTTCAGTCTATCATTAACAAGTTGCGTGTCAACTTTGCCCCCGCTGAGCTTCCATACACCGATCATCACTAGGCTGTCAAGTTGTTGTATGCGTTGGACAGAAAAGTATGGGAGATCAAGGTAAACTCAATCATTGAGTCGGCAGGGTGTGATACGATAGGAGTAGAGGCACTCTATAGTAAGCTCAAGGCCACAGAAGTAGATTACAAATTGAGGGATTCCCTTGCTTGTACAGGTTCTAAGAGTCTGGCCTTGGCTACCCCCTCTAGTGAGTCTGTTGCTAACCCCCTTATGCACAACTTCTCGTTTTCTGCTTTGATGTCTGTGACAGAGGAGGAATTGGCGTTGCTTGGGGATGAAGAGCTATGTCTGGTGTCTAGTCGCTTTCAGCGCGCCTATGACAACCGAATGAGCAAGAAGAGGGGCGAGAGGCCCAAGTGCTTCGAGTGCGAAGAGGTCGGCCACTTCATCGCTGAGTGCCCCATCAAGAACGACTACTACAAGAAGGGCAAGAGCTACTCCCGCGACTTTGACAAGTACCACTCCGGCAAGCCGAGCTTTGACAAGCACCGCTCCAGCAAGCACGGCTTCGGCAAGCGTCCTTTCGGCAAGAAGAACTTCCAGAAGGCTTTCAAGAGCTACCAGAAGGACAACCGGAAGCGGGACAAGGCCTTCTTCGCCGAGATCGGGTTCTGCAGCAGCGGATCTTCTTCCTCTTCGTCCTCATCAAGCTCAAGTGATGAGGAGATCACGTACAAGAAGGATAAGAGGAACGATCAGGGAGGACCAACTGGCTTGTGCTTCGTCTCCACCAAGTCCAGGCGCAAGAACAAGGACAAGAGGAGCTCGATTTGCTCCACGGCGCTTGGGGACAAGGAGAACAAGGATGACGGCAGTAACTCTTCTTCTGATGATGAGGTAACTCCTGAGCAAGCCGAAATCCTTGAGATGCTAGAGCAGAATAGCCGAGAGTTGAAATCCCAGGACAAGATGCTTGAGAAGGCAGCTAAGAAGCTGCAGAAGTTGAAAGCCCAACTTGCTGAGGCTTTAGAGGAGAATGAGAGGTTGAGGAGTGTGAGACCTCAACATAGTGAGCTTGAGTGCCCTACCTACGAGTCTTTCATGACGGAGCTTGGTGACCAGAGAGATAGGTATGCCAAGCGAGTAGAGGAGATAGATGAGCTGAAGGCTGAGCTAGGCAAACTCTAGTCCAAACTGGATGAGCCTACTTTGAGTAGAGAGCTCGAGTGTGAGTCTTGCCCCTGTCTAGCTAGCGAGCTAGCTGTGCTGAAGGAGAAGTTTGAGGGGCAGCTCATGGAGCTTGAGGAGCTTAGGGCTAGACCTGCGCTGTTGGGTGCTTGTATGGTCTATCCTACTTTGAGAGGTGAGTTAGAGCAGTTGAGAGCTGACTTTGAGGTGCTTTCAGCACCTACTGACACTTGTGAGAACTGCCTAACCCCTAGGATGCAGCTAGTGGATAGGGATGCCACCATTAGGAAGTTGGAGAAAGCTGCTGTGGTTCCCTCCCTAGACTGTGACACTTGTGTTGCCCAGACTGTAGTTCTGGAGAATCTGAGGGAGGAGGTGTTGTCTTTGAAAGATGACAACAACAGGTTGAGAGAGGTGCTCATTTCGGTATATGCGAGGCAACCCCAACTAGAGATGATCATAGAGAGCACCAAGAGAGCCGAGGGTGACATGACAGGTTGTGGGTTTGGGGAGTGTAGTACCTCGGGTGAGAAGAGTGCCCCAGTTAAGATCAAGACTGCACCTACCCAGCCAGGAGAGACTGTTGATGGGGTTTACCATGAGCCACCCAAGGCTGCCCCAAAGAAGCAGTACTGGACGCCCAAGCCGTCCAAGGCTAAGCTGGACAAGATTGTTGAGGAAGAGCTTAAGCCCAAGGGCAAGAAGCCATTCCAGCAGCCTGAGCCACCCAAGGCCACACCACCTAAGCCCAAGTCCCAGCCTAACCTGTTCCTAGGAGGCCTGTCTACCACTGTGAGTTCTACCAGCGGAATAGCCACCTAGAGGAGTTTTGCTTCAGGAGGAAGCGGGTTGAGAAGTAGGAGAGAGCTTGGGGGAACTAGGATCAGTTCTACCAGGGTGGTAGGCAAGATCCTCCCCACCGCGGTGAGAGGAGAGACCGCTTTGCTGGTGGTGAGAGACGCTTTGTCAGTCGAGCTCCTAGTCATTTTCAGCGTGACTAAGGACCTCATGACCGAGGCTTTGAGAGAGCTTTTGAGGGTTCACGCTTTGGTGGTCGTGGTTACCCTGATCGTCGTGATGATTTCTTTGACTATGCTTACCCCACTTTTAAGCAGATGGCTCAGCACTGGTGCAGCAGTTTTGGTACTAACCCCAGTGCTGGACAGTTTGCTCACCATCGCTTTACTTGACTTTGCAGGATCGAGGCGTGGAGGACGTGTGGATCATGGACTCCGGTTGCTCTAGGCACATGACAGGGCACCGCAAGTGGTTCTCCAGCCTCAACCCCGTGAGCACTAAGGAGTACATCACATTCGGGGACAATGGTCAAGGTAAAGTGTTGGGTGTTGGCTCTGTTTCGCTCTCTGCTAAGCTTTCCCTGAGAGAAGTTGCTTTTGTCCGGAATCTGGGGTTCAATTTGGTCTCTGTTTCGCAACTTCTCGATGAAGGTTTTCAGGTTCGTTTTAAGAAGGGTGCGTGCCGTGTTCTTGATGCTGAGGAGACCCTTGTTTGCTCTTTGCTGCCTTTTGGTCAGGTTTTTAGGGTTGACCTCATATCTGTTTCTGGCCCTGCGCGTTGTTTGGTTGCTAGTCCTTCTGCTGATATATGGAAGTGGCATAGGAGACTTGGTCACTTGAGCTTTGATCTACTAGTCAGATTGAGTTCAATGGGCCTAATCCGAGGATTGCCCAAATTGAAAGCTGAGAAGGACTTAGTATGCCACCCCTGTCATCGTGGCAAGATGGTTGCTGCTTCTCACACTCATGTGTCTCAGGTTATGACCTCCTATCCAGGTGAGCTACTCCATATGGATACAGTAGGTCCCGCTCGGGTAGCGTCGGTCAGTGGGAAGTGGTACGTGCTTGTCGTTGTGGACGATTTTTCGCGGTTCTCATGGGTATTTTTCATGGAGTTTAAGGATGAGGCGTTTGGTTTTGTTCGGGATCTGGTACTGAGGTTGAGAAACGAGAGTCATAATGCCATGAGGGCTATCCGCAGTGACAATGGTGGAGAATTTAGAAACTTTTGGTTCGAAAACTTATGTCGTGACCTAGGTCTTGAGCACCAGTTTTCTTCTCCATATACCCCTCCGCAGAACGGTGTTGTGGAACGCAAGAACCGCACACTTGTTGAGATGGCACGGACGATGCTCGATGAGCACAGGACTCCGAGACGCTTTTGGGATGAGGCAGTGGATATGGCCTGTTACAATGCGAACTGGATCTTCTTGCGAGCTTTCCTTGGGAAGACCTCGTATTAACTTCAGTTGGGTAGGCAGCCCAGCATCAAGCACTTGCGTGCGTTTGGCTACAGGTGCTTTGTGCTTAAGAAGGCGGGGCATTTGGACAAGTTTGAGTCTCGTTGTCTGGATGGGATTTTTCTGGGGTATGCTTCTAGTTCTAGCGCGTTTCGTGTGTAGATTTTGGAGGCCAAGCAAGTTGTTGAGACTTGTGAGGTTTCTTTTGATGAAACTATGCCCTGCACGACCCCTGCCTTTGAGCTTTCAGGTGATGATGAAGTAGGCACCCCCATCTTTGAGGATTAGGAAGGCGCGGATGATGTTGGTGATGCAGGAGCCACTGCACCGGCTGCTGCTCCTACCTCCTCTACTACGAGCTTTGATGATGATGGAGGACCCTTGCCTACGGTTTCCACCTCACTCCCCCAACAGCAAGCTCAAGCAGAGGCTGGCCCCGCTGAGGACGCAAGGGAGGTGACCTCCGAGATTGTTCTATCTCGGCAGGTCCAGCGGGATCACCCTCCACACAGGATGATTGGAGACATTCACCAGCGTGTCATACGCTCGTCGGGGGAGAATACAAAACCCCCAGAGGAAAGAAGCCCAAGAAAGGCCTGCACAGGCCCAGATCGAAGGCCCACAGCCTTACCCAACGCACAGCGACCGGGGGAGTGAGCCGATCCGACCCTCGCCCCGTACGCTCGTACGGGACGGAGGCGGCCGACCTTCCCACGAGGAGGCCGATCCTCAGATCATGGCTCAGGCGAGACGGAGAATCTCGACCGATGCCGCGCCCAACGTTGGGATCCACCGGCATGCGGCCCATGACTAGGCAGCGAAAATTCCACTCGTGGGCCCGGATGATGGGACGACACGCTGCCCTCCTGTGCCCACGCCTGCTACGACGGAACGGCGTCATGCTGCCACCGCCTGCCAGGCGCATGCCTGCACGCGAACTCTTTGCGACAAGATGTGCCATCAGCCACTTGACGCCGCTCGCCTGGAACACCCCGCCACGACGGGGCTAGGGGGGTGACGCCGGATATAGGTCGACCCTATAAAACGAGATACCTAGCAGGGTGTGGCGAGGCCGGCAAAACCGAACAGGCGCAAGAGACAGAACTACCAAGCCCCGCCTCGTACAGACTTACGAAGCAGAAGGCAACCGACCGACCTTCACCCCACGGCGGGGCGCGATGATGCACGAGGCGCCGTTACGGACAGACAGAACGACTCGGTAGCAACGCACCGTAGCCGGATAATCCGCCACCTAACACCACGCCCGTCTGACGCCAAGAGCTAAAGAAATGAGGCCAGGACGGATGGGACGGAACACCCTCCCCATGCGGCTCTCTGACTCCGTGAGAATAGAAGCATTTGCGGGTACACCGAACCCCCGGCACAGCTCAGCTACAGGATCCCGGACAGACGACCTCATCGCGTGTGACAAAGGTGTGCCAGGAACGCACGGGCTTCTGACATGACTCTTGTAGCAAGGGGACCCACGTGTCAGGGTCCTCCCTCCCCTTTGTATTCCTTCTCCTTTTTCCTGGAACTGTAAGCTCCCCCCTTGAACTATAAAAGGAGGAGAAGCACTCACGAGTAACGGCAAAATAGCAAGGAACACCAAAAAGAGCACAGAGGCCAAGTAACAGGGAGACCCCCCTCCGCTACGCTTGCGCCCACTGTAACACCTCCACACACCTCATAATACAAGAAACACACTCCACTGGACGTAGGGATTCATCCCGAACCAGTATAAACCTTCGAGTCTACCGGCTCACCATTCGGAGCGAGTCTGTGCTGACATCCCCCACCGAACAACAAATCTACTGCTTGTGTCACCCCGGTTCTCGGAACCACGACAGCATATGTTGCTACTTTTGAACTCTGGGATGCGTCACATGCATTATCTGATCCTAATTGGGTGAACGCCATGCATGAGGAGTTGGAGAATTTTGAGAGAAACCATGTCTGGGATTTAGTGGAGCCTCCACCAAACTGTCGCCCTATAGGTACCAAGTGGGTTTTCAAGAACAAACAGGGTGAGAACGAGATGGTTGTGAGGAACAAAGCGAGATTGGTAGCCCAAGATTTCTGTCAGAAGGAGGGGACAGATTATGAGGAGACCTTTGCCCCTGTAGCTCGTTTAGAAGCCATTAGGATTTTGCTTGCCTTTGCGGCCTTTAAAGGCTTCAAACTGCAGCAAATGGATGTCAAGTCTGCTTTTCTAAACGGGTTCATAGAGGAGGAGGTATATGTGAGACAACCTCCTAGCTTTGAGAGTGGTAGATTTCCAGACCGGGTGTATAAGTTGAGGAAAGCCCTTTATGGTCTGAAGCAAGCTCTTAGAGCTTCGTATGCTAGGTTGAAGAGTTTTCTGCTCAAGTCTGGGTTTGTGATGGGTTCAGTAGACAAGACCTTGTTTTTGTTGAGTCGTGGCGGTGACACCCTGATAGTTCAGATATATGTTGATGACATAATCTTTGGTGGTTCATCTCACGCTTTGGTGTCTAGTTTTGCTGAACAAATGAGCAGGGAATTTGAGATGAGTTTTATGGTTGAGCTCCAGTTCTTCTTCGGGCTGCAGATCAAGCAAGGTCTTGAGGGTACCTTCGTCCATCAAGCTAAGTACACAAGGGACATACTCAAGAAGTTTAACATGGGTGACTCTAAACCCATGACAACTCCTATGAGTACAAACACGGCGCTTGATGCTGATGAAGATGGGGAGACGGTGGACCAGAAGGAATTTCGAGGGATGATCGGCTCACTTCTGTACCTGACGGTGACCAGGCCGGACATTCAGTTCGCGGTCTGCCTTTGTACGCACTACCAGGCTTCTCCTAGAACTTCTCACCATCAAGCGGTGAAGCGCATTTTCAGGTATCTGAAATTCACTCCTGAGCTTGGTCTTTGGTATTCCTCGAGTTCTTCTCTTTCTCTTAGAGGGTTCTCAGATGCTGATCATGCTGGCTGCCGGATTGATCGCAAGTCAACCTCTGGCACATGCCAACTCTTAGGAACTTCTCTTGTCTCTTGGTCCTCCCGCAAGCAAGCTAGTGTAGCTCTTTCCACCACTGAAGCAGAATATGTTGCTGCTGCTAGTTGCTGCTCCCAGCTTTTGTGGATGAAAGCCACCGTTAGTGATTTCGGCCTTAGGTTTGGAAAAATTCCTCTTCTAGTTGACTCAACTTCTGCTATCTCTGTAGCTAAGAACCCCGTCTAGCACTCTAGAACCAAACACATAGACGTGAGGTTTCACTTTCTGAGAGATCACTATGAGAAGGGAGACATAGACCTAATCCACGTAGTATCTGCAAACCAGTTGGCCGATATCTTTACCAAGCCCCTAGAGTTTGACGCTTTTACGTGTCTGAGAGGTGAGCTTGGAGTGTGCTATCCCTTTTAGTCAAGGATAGTGTGCTATTCCTTTCAGTAAGGAATAGTTTCTGTAGTTTAGTTTTGCTTTTATCTTGTTTTTATTTTTCTTTGTTTCTTTTGCATATTGTATCATATCATGCATTGCACTATATCATACGCATTTTCATTGTAGGACCGAGACGTGCGACTAGAGGGGGGTGAATAGGAGCACTTGAAAACTCAAACTCAAACCCCCACCGCAGTGCAAAACGAAAACAACGCCCACAACGAAACTAGATACCGTCCACTAAGAGGATACGTATCTAGCTCACAACACGTGCTTGGTACCGTCCACTGAACAGATACGTACCAAGCACCAAGCGGAAGCACACGCTCAAACGGCTAAGAAAAGAGCGCAAAAGGAACCAACTCCGGATAACTGCAGATTTTCAGACTGACAGGGCTGCAAAGATAAATCTCAAAACCCCTTAAGAGAAGCTCCAAAAAATCCCCCAAACTTACCACACCTTCACAAGGCAATAGGGAACAACTCCAAAAAATTTCAGACCAATTGGAGTAAGTTTTGACCACCGAACTGTCCGGTGGTTAACCACCGGACTGTCCGGTGCTTACAGCCTGACACTCCAAAAAGATTCGAATCAAAACCCAATCAAACCAACTCCAAAAATTATGAAATTTTTACTAGAGGTTAATAAGGGGCCAAGGAAAAACTCCACAAATTTTCAGCTCAATTGGACAAGGAATAAAATTCCTAGAGCCAACAGACCGTCCGGTGGTTAACCACCGGACTGTCCGGTGGTTAAAAACTGACAGACTAACCCGAAAAGAAAAATACCAAAACCAGATCAAAACACCTCCAAATGATCTGAAATTTTTATGGGAGCTTTATGATTCACTGATAAAGAGCTCCACAAAATTTTAGCCCAAAATTCGAAGGTTTGACCCCTAAACCAAACAAGGCTTGAAGGTGGACAGAACCAGCAGGAAAACTGGACAGCAGGAAACCTCACACACAAGCAATCCGAAATTTGACCAAACCTTCTCCAAACATCACAAAAATTGGCACAGGCTATCCTAGCCCCATTCCAAAACTATTCTCAAAAGATCTATGGAAAAAGATCACAGGATTAGCGGGAATTTCAGATCTCGTGAAGAGGTGAATATTTGGGCAAGAAGGGGAAAGTTCAAGAACAACTTGCTCGTGGAAATCCTTTGGGGTTGAGATGTTCTAAGACATAATCTCCACGTCCTTGCAAGTCCAAAACACAAGGAAAACAAAGGATTCAACCTTGCCCAAAACAAACACCCAAAAGGCCAAGGATTGAAGCCAAAAACTAAAGAGAACAAAGGGAGGAGAAGCACACAAAGTTGCTGCACGAAACCACTTCGATTATGAGCCTCAAAAGAGGTCTTAGGTCAGATTACAATGAAGGATTTTGTTCCAAGCAACCACCCTCACCTTCCTTCTTGATTTGGAGGCTAGATGTCACCCTAACCCTCCCAAACTTGGAGCTCAAAGCTTGAGGACAAAAATTACACAAAGCAAATGAAAACCTAGCTACCAAGACTACTTCTAATGACCAGCTCTTAGGCTATTTATACACCGGTTCAGTTTTGGCATTTTTACACATAGACCCTAACACTAGAAACGCCCGGAGGGGCTAAAACAGAAAAGAACCCGAAATATTGGGGACGGACGACCACGATGAAGACTTGATCTTCTTAGCTTCCACGCAATCTTTAGATGTCCTCCACGTGGCCAGTAGTCCAATCTGCCTTTGCACCCCCGGTTTTGAAGTCAGAAACCGGGAAACTTTAGGAAATCTCCGTCTGGACCAGACTTGGCCCATCTTATCTATCTTGGCGAGTCGTGGCCCAACTCACCAAGCCTCGGGTAGCTTGGGTGGCGGTTTTGAGCCGAAGCCGCCAAAGCCTCCCTCGCACGCCTTCGCGCCATGCACTCGGGTTGGAGCACCACGGTGGCACCCGGCTTCTCCAGTCCATCGGAGTTGCCTCGCGGTCCATCGGAGGGCTTACACCACCGTTGCCGATCCGCCACTCCGTGTACCGAGCTTCCATGGCCGACCGACGCCGAGCATTGCCTCCGGTCCATTGGAGGGCTTTTGCCTCAGTCCATCGAGGTCTTCATCATCTACCTCCAGTCTATCGGAGGGCCTCCAGTCCATCGGAGAGCTTGAGCTCGTTGACAATCACTCATCACACCAGGAGAGCAATGAGGCCGGTCCATTGGCTCTCATTCATCTCACTAGCACTAGAGCTCTTTTGGAATGTTGAGTTAATACTTGCCTGTGCTAGACTGTACAGTGCTTGCTTGATCATGGTTCGCTAAGCTCTCTTGATTCTGTTGAATACTAATTGTGAGCTAAGTCTTTTGCTTTCCTGAAAATCAAAAACATGATCACCACTTGACTTGGCTACCTAGCATGTGTAGGATTGTTGAATACTATGCTATCTTTTCATACCTGGAAATGCTAGTTGTATGCCTTTGCTAAGTTAATGCCTAAGCTTTTATGACACCTTGCTTAAATTGAAATCTGAATCAAAATGCTTACAAGTGGTGTCTTATGTGCTAAATTCAGAAAGATCCAGGTGGGTTTGTTTGTCACATTGATCTAGTTTGAGACTGCTTGTCATTGCACTTTGACATGAACTTGGACTAGGCTGTGTAAGACCAAAACCTTGTCTTAAGGTTCTGATGGTTCTTTAATCCTAGGCTTGGCATTGGTTGGTAAGAAGTGGCGAATGACATGTAAATAACCCCTGGCACAAAAAGAACCTGCTTATGAATACAAATGTTTAAATCTGAAATTTGCAAGTCTCTAAAATGCTCATGGCTAGTTGTACATGCTTTGGTTGAGAGTAGCACACCTTGTATGCATTGCTAGCATCTTGTTGTTCATGCCTATCTTGCTAGGTGCTATTCATGTTGGTGATGCTTTCTTTTCAATAACCCTGAAAACCATTCTTGCTCCTGATCTGTGTAAGATAGATTCATTTGAGCTTGTTGTATATTCCTTGCCCTCACTTGCTCTGTATGCTAGAACTTGTGATTACTAGCTTTCCATCCCTTCTGAGCTCTTTCAGTTACACTCCTTGCATTTCATGACATATTTTGAGGGGGAGTTGTCTAGTTCAGGGGGAGTTGAGTTCAAGGAACCCTTGATGTGTCCATTGTCAACAAGGGGGAGAAATTTGGGGAGAAATTAGTGTACCTTTCCAAGGGGAAGAAATTTTAAAAATATGGACAAAAAGGGGAGAACTCAGGAGAGGTTTAGTTGAGGGGGAGATTTGCACTCATATTGCATTTGTGAGGATGCATTTTAGTGGGAGTTTGAGCTTTTAGCATGCTCTTTGCATCGGTGTGTTGAGCCTTTTGCCTCTGTCTTGAGGAGTCGATGCTTTGCTTCTTTTTGCTTCAAGCTGCCTTGTGTTTTGCCTTTGTTTGGTTTTGGGCAGCTTGAGTATTTCTTTTCTTTTTCCTTTCTTTTTCGGTTTTACGCTTTTCTTTTTTCTTTATTCTATTTCAGGTTACAGGTTGAAGGTGTTGACAATGCACTCATCAAGGGGGAGATTGAGAGCCAATGGACCGGCCTCATTGCTCTTCTGGTGCGATGAGTGATTGTCAACGAGATCAAGCCCTCCGATGGACTGGAGGCCCTCCGATGGACTGGAGGTAGATGATAAAGACCTCGATGGACTGAGGCAAAAGCCCTCCAATGGACCGGAGGCAATGCTCAGCGTCGGTCGGCCATGGGAGCTCGGTACACGGAGGGGCGGTTTGGCAACGGTGGTCCGATGGACTGCGAGGCGACTCCCGATGGACTGGAGAAGCCAGGTGCCACCGCGGTGCTCCAACCCGAGTGCATGGCGTGAAGACGTGCGAGGGAAGCTTTGGTGGCTTCGGCTCAAAACCGCCACCCAAGTTCACATGACTTGGTGGGTTGGGCTCCGACTCGCCAAAATAGAAGATTGGGCCGAGACTCGGCCCAGGAAGCCCGCAGAATAAAGTTTCCCGGTTTCTGACTTCAAAACCGGGGGAAGCTTCCGGACTACTGGCTATGTGGCGTACATCCAGGCGAGGCGTGGGGAAGAAGATCAAAGCGTCATCGTAGTCGTCCGATTGTATCTTTTACATTTCAACCCCTTCCGGGCATTTTAGAGTAAGGGTCTTAGTATTAATTGTGTCGTCAGGCCTAGGGCTATAAAAACCTAAGTGGCTGGTCATTTAGGTGACTCTCCCACCATTAGAAAACCCTAGGCCTCATTTCCATACAGCCATGTGCCTAAGAGAGAAGAGAGAGCATTAAGGCTAGGATTTGAGTCCCCTAGCTAGTGTTCTTCTCACAAGAGGGAAGGATGAAGGGTGGTAGGCTATAGGAATCTTGTATGAACTGAAATCCCATCTTCAATACATCAAGATTCCACTGAATTTCGAGCTCATGTGTGCAGCCCTCTCTTCCTCCCCCTTCTAGTTTAGTTTTTGGGTTCAATCCTTGGCTTTTGGGTGTTTGCTTTGGCCATGGGTGAATCCTTTCTTTTGCCGGTGTTTTGAACTTGCAAGGACGTGGAGATTATGCCCTAGTGCATCACAAACCTGCAGGTTTGCCACGAGCAAGTCGAATTTGAGTTTTCCACTTTTCTTGCCCAAAGCTTGCCTCTTCACGCGATCTGAAATTCCCACTAATCCCGTGATCATTTTGAGTTGATCTTTTGGGAATAGCTTTGGAATAGTGCTCAGATTGCCTGTGTCAAATTTCGTGAAGATTGGACAAGGTTTGGTCAAGTTTAGAGTTTGGGAAGCTCATTTTTTTGCGCCCACCGGACAGTCCGGTTCTGCTACCGGACTATTTGGCGTCACCGGACAGTCCGGCACAGGCCACCGGACAGTCCAGCGTTGGGATCCAGCCTCGGTTCCTACCGGACCATCCGGCCCAGTCATCAGACTATCCAGTTCCACCCGACAGTCCGGTACTAGTCACTGGACAGTCCGGCAGAAGCCTGTAGGTGGCTATGTGCCTTCTCGTCGTCGTTTCCCTGGCCGGCTTTTGCTTCGACCTCGCTTTTAGTGTTTCTTGTTGCTGCCCATACTCTTAACTTACTGTGACCCAGTAAGACGCATTTTGGTGCGTTGAGTGGCGAACAAGACACTTGTGCGTGGGTCGTGCTTCCACTCGCTTGGTGTGTACCCATTCAATGGGCAACACCAAGTGCTGCTAGACACGTTTCCTTTTAGTGGACGGTGTCAAGCTTTGTAGTGTGTTGTAGCTGTCAGTCTGCTTCCGGGGGTTTGTGAGTTTGAGTTTTTAAGTGCTCCTATTCACCCCCCTCTAGTCGCACGTCTCGGTCCTACAATATATCCATGTCCTTGCAAGTCCAAAACACCAACAAAAGAAGGGATTCAACCTCGGCCAAAGCAAACACCCGAAAAGCCAAGAATTGAGTCCAAGAACCAAAGGAAAACGGGGGAAAAACAAGCACACAAGTTGCTGTATGAAATCACTTGGATTAATGGCCCAAAATGGGTCTCAAGATCAGATTACAACCAAGGAATTCGTCCCAAGCAACCACCCTCTCCTTCCTTCTTGATTTGGAGGCTAGATCTCACCCTAACCCTCCTAAACTTTGAGCTCTTATCTTAGGGATGAAAATCACACACAAGACACAAACACTAGCAGCCAAGAGGAGTCCTAATGACCAGCTCTTACGCTATTTATACACCGGTTCAGTTTTGGCATTTTTACACATAGACCCCTAACACTAGAACGCCCGGAGGTGCTAAAACAGAAAAGGACCCGAAATATCGGGGATGGACGACTACGTGAAGACATCATCTTCTTAGCTTTCACGCAATCTTCAGATGCTCTCCACGTGGCCCGTAGTCCAATCCACCTTTGAACCCCCAGTTTTGAAGTAAAAAACCGGGAAACTTTAGGAAGTCTCCATCTGGGCCAAACTTGGCCCATCTTCTCTATCCTGTCGAGTCGTGGCCCAACTCACCAAGTCTTGGGTAGCTTGGGTGGCGGTTTTGAGTCGAAGCCGCCAAAGCCTCCCTTGCACGCCATCGCGCCATGCACTCGCGTTGGAGCACCACCACGGTGGCACTCGGCTTCTCCAGTCCATCGGAGTTGCCTCGCGGTCCATCGGAGGTCTTACCCCACCGTTGCCGATCCACCCCTCCGTGTACCGAGCTTCCATTGCTGACCGACGTCAAGCTCTTGTGCCTCCAGTCCATTGGAGAACTTTTGCCTCAGTCCATCGAGGTCTTTCTCCTTCTTCTACCTCCAGTCCATTGGAGGACTTGTACCGTTGACAATCACTCAACACACCAGGAGAGCAATGAGGCCGATCCATTTGCTCTCAATTGCTTCCATGGAGTTCTGCCGCCTAGGCTGTCAAGGTGAGCCGCGCTGCCCTCAATTGGCCATGGTTGAGCCTCTTACTGGCTAATTTACCCCTGCTCTGCCTTCGCAGGACCATCTTGAAGCCTCTCCGCCGTCTTTGGAAGCCCCAAAGAAGCTCTTTGGTGCCACCCGCGTGTACCAGCCGTCGCCATCCACACTTGCTGTCGCCGACTGTTGACGGTCGTAATCTCACGATATCTACCATCAATTACCAAACAAATGGGGAAATGCAAGTGAATAAATTTGGACTAACCCTTCTACTAATGAGTTCCACTAGTTTTGTATGAATATTTGGATGCAGGTACCAAAATACACATAAAACAGCTGAAAACATGTCAAGGATCTAAGATGGGGATCACAGGTCAAAGTGGCCAGGTCGGCCGACCCAAGCTGGGTCGGCCAACCTCGGCCAGGCCGACCTTGACCTAGGCCAAGTCGCCCGACCCACCAACAGGGTCAGCCGACCCTGACTCAGGTCGCCCAGGCACCCAATTGAGCCCAAGTGCCACTTCATCGATCCAAATCACAAAGAAACACAAGTGCATGCAAATCCAACCGCAAGACCAAGCATCCAATGTATCCAAAGGCCGAAAATTCACCAAATCACAGATCCATAACGTCAACAATCCAAGGGAAGAGCAATGTGGCCAATGCAAGGATGACACATGGTCGATGAGAGCCAATGGATCGGCCTCATTGCTCTCCTGGTGTGTGAGTGATTGTCAACGAGATCAAGCCCTTCGATGGATTGGAGGTAGATGATGAAGACCTCAATGGACTGAGGCAAAAGCCCTCCAATGGACCGGAGGCAATGCTCGGGGTCGATCGGCCATAGAAGCTCGGTACACGGAGGGGCGGATCGGCAACGGTGGTGTAAGCCCTCCGATGGACCGCGAGGCAACTCCGATGGACTGGAGAAGCCGGGTGCCACCGTGGTGCTCCAACCCGAGTGCATGGCGCGAGGATGTGCGAGAGAGGCTTTGGCGGCTTCGGCTCAAAACCGCCACCCAAGCTACCCAAGGCTTGGTGAGTTGGGCCACGACTCGCCATGATAGAGAAGATGGACCAAGTCCGGCCCAGACGGAGACTTCCTAAAGTTTTCGGGTTTCTAACTTCAAAACCGGGGGTGCAAAGGTGGATTGGACTACTGGCCACATGGAGGACATCCGAAGATTGCGTGGAAGCTAAGAAGATGAAGTCCTCATCGTGGTCGTCCGTCCCCGATATTTCGGGTTCTTTTCTGTTTTAGCCCCTTCGGGCGTTTCTAGTGTTAGGGGTCCTTGTGTAAAAATGCCAAAACTGAGCCGGTGTATAAATAGCCTAAGAGCTGGTCATTATGACTACTCTTGGCTGCTAGGTTTTCATTTGCTTTGTGTAATTTTCGTCCTCAAGATTTGAGCTCCAAGTTTAGGAGGGTTAGGGTGAGATCTAGCCTCCAAATCAAGAGAGAAGGTGAGGGTGGTTGCTTGGGATGAAATTCTTCGTTGTAATCTAACCTAAGACCTCTTTTGAGGCTGATAATCGAAGTGATTTCGTACAGCAACTTTGTGTGCTTCTCCTCACCGTGTTCTCTTTGGTTTTTGGCTTCAATCCATGGCTTTTTGGGTGTTTGCTTTGGCCAAGGTTGAATCCTTTGTTTTCCTTGTGTTTTGGATTTGCAAGGACGTGGAGATTATGTCTTAGAACATCTCAATCCCGAAGGATTGCCACGAGCAAGTTGTTCTTGAGCTTTCCCCTTTCTTGCCCAGATATTCACCTCTTCACGAGATCTAAAATTCCCGCTGATCCCATGATCTTTTTCCACAGATCTTTTGGGAATAGCTTTGGAATGGAGCTAGGATAACCTGTGCCAATTTTCATGGAGTTTGAAGAAGATTTGGTCAAGTTTGTGCTTTGGAAGCTCAAGTTTCAAGTGGCTGTTTTCTGTCTGTGCTATATCGTCCGGTGGGTTCCTATAACGTCTGGTGGTTGGTTCAGTGGTCAAACGTGCTCCAATTGAGCTAAAATTTTGTGGAGCTCTTATACTGTGAATCATAAAGCTTCCATAAAAATTTCAAAATTTCTGGAGGTGTTTTGACCTAGTTTTGGTATTTTTCTTTTGGAGTTGGTCTGTCAGTTTTTTAACCACCGGACAGTCCGGTGGGTCTGCATTAGATGGTCCGGTGGTTCTAGGATTTCTATTTCTTGTCCAATAGAGCTGAAAATTTGTGGAATTGTTCCCTGGCCCCTTCTTAACCTTTAGTAAAAATTTCATAATTTTTGGAGTTGGTTTGATTGGGTTTTGGTCCGAATCTTTTTGGAGTATGAGGCTGTGAGCACCGGACAGTCCGGTGGTCACAACTTGTTCCAATTTGTCTGAATTTTTTTGGAGCTGTTCCTTATTGTCTTGTGAAGGTGTGGTATTTTTTTGGGTGGTTTGGAGCTTTGTTTCTAGGGTTTTGAGATTTTTCTTTGCAGCCCAGTCTGTCTGAAATCTGCAGTTTCCCAGAGTGGGTTCCTTTTGCGCTATTTGTTTTAGCCGTTTGAGCGTGTGCTTCCGCTTTGTGCTAGGTACGTATTGATGACGCGGCTTAAGTACGAAAATTATGCATCATTTTGTGTGGTTTTTCATTGATTTTATGCGTCAACTATATCTTTTACTAACATTTATCACCAATAATTGTGGATTTTGCAATATTGTCTTGAAAATATGCTACATGTGATTTTTACAGGTCTTAGGCTAATTTTTCGCGAAATTCACCATGATCCACTTCGAGTAAGAAAAGACCCCAAAATGACAAGAATTGAAGATGAAGAACAAGGAAGGCTTGGTGAACTCATAATTCCCTCTGTGTTGATCAAGGTTTCCTAATCGTAAGATTCAATGAAGTGTCAAGAGCTACAAGAAAATGAAGATATTTATTCAATAAAGATGTCAAATATGTCAAAGACTAGAAGATTTCATCAAGTCTCGGCCCATTACGAAGATTCCAGAAGGTTTAGAGTCCTAAACGCCCCTGACAAGTGTTGCTTGGACATTAATCAACCACCATGCGAAAGATGGAAGGAAAAAGACGCCAAAAAAGTCCGGGTTGGCTGACCCGGAGTCCTTTGGTCGGCCGACCTCAGGCTTTCCTACGTCGGTTCGAGTTTTTCTTTTTACCACGTCTTCTCTAGGGTATAAATAGCGACCGTAGGCCCCGAGTTTTCCAATTCATTATCAAGGCGCGGAGGCGACGACAAGAGGGACAACAACTGGATGAGAGTAGAGGGTCGAGTTTCTAGGCTAGGATTAGAGTTCTTCTAGTTCCTATAGGTGATTAGAGCCCATGCACGGTGCTCTAATTATCTAGCTCCAAAGGTCTAATTGTATCATCAAGAGGTATGGCCATGGTTGTAAGTATGATACAATTTATTAATGAAGCATTGTTTTTGTCTAATTATCACGTTCTTGTTCTAATTATACTTGTTCTAGCTCTAATTAGCTTTAGATCTAGATGCTTGTTGATTAGATCATGTCTTTAAAAGGTTATGTTCATCTAGCGTTATTGATCGTTGATCTAGCTTACTAATAATATAGTTGTATATCTAGTTCTTGTGATCATGGTGATTAGAGGTTCTAGTTGTGCTAATTATGTTATTAGACCATATAAAGTAATTAGAGGTGCATTCTCTAATTATGTGCCTGTTGAAAGTTTCTCGTCGATTACCTGGTTACTAGTGACAGTAGAGCCCGGGGAAAGGTTAAGCCGATCTAGAGTTGTTAGGTTGATTGACCTTGATTTAATTATGCTACGATGAATATGCTAAAACATGCTTGTCTAACTTGAGCTACTAGTTATCTCGCTACTTTAATTTTGTTGTGGCACCCATTATCATGCTTGTTTTGGATCCATTTAGAGCTTGATTAGAATCTAGTTAATACATTTTGATTAGATTTCTAGTCCTGTTCTAATTGACTATCTTATATATATTAGTATAGTTTAGTTGTAGATTAGATATAGTTTAGGCTAGTTTAGAGATAGATTAGATTACCTTTTTACCATTTAGTTTAACATAAACTCTTGTTAATTAGTTCTCAATTAGTTCGTTTCCTGGATTGATAAACCCAAGATACTCATCCTGGGAAAAAGCTACCGCGATACTATGCGCTTGCAGTATAAGGATTTGGCGTGCTTAAGTGCCGTCAACAAGCTTTTCTAGCGCCGTTGCCGGGGAACTAATTAGTCGAGTCTTAATTAACTTGAGTTTATATATATATATTTAATTTTGTCTTTTACTATTAGTTTTAATAGTTAGTTTGTGTTTGCTAATTGTATGTTAATCTAGTTCTAATTGTGTGCTAATAGTTTTTCTAATTGCTTTTTAATTAGTTAGTGTGTTATAATTTTCTAGTTTGTGTTTAGTCTTTATGTTCTAATTTTATTCTCTAATTGTTTAGTGTGCTCTAGTTATATTTTTATTATCTAAATGTGTTCTTGTGTTCGTCGTTCGTTCTTATGTTTATTCATAGTTTAGACTTTACTGTCATTAGATTTTTGATTTTGTGTTTTTATTAATTTAGCCTTTTATCTATTATTTTATGGCTTTTATTTTATTTTAGTTTATTCTACTATATTTACTTTCTTGCGTTTAATTCTATAATTAGATTGTTTGTTTAGAATAAGTATAACTCTTTTATTTAAGTTTAATCTTTTATAAACTCTATTAGAATATAGTTTCTCCAATATATATTGCTTTAACTAATATTACAGAAAAAATAGACCTCGGTCTAATAAAAAAATCTTTCCCAACCTAGCTCTTTAATGGTAGGTGCTAACGCTGTCAGTGGCTTATGATCTGTTATTGAGTTTTTCTATAGCTATGGCGAAGGAATAACTATGGTGTTAAAGGTAAGTCTGCTGTGTCAATTAAGTTTTTTAAAACTAATGTTTTTGGAGCTTGTTTGTTCTAAGCTACAAATAATGGAGGCAAAGATGAATAGCCGAGAAGGTTCCGAAGGCTAAAGATTACTTGAGTACAAGGAAGACGAGGATACGGAAGGCTTATCTTAAAACCAATCCAAGTTCCAACCAAATCTCGAGCTACTCTCAGAATTCAGGATAGCAACACCTTGTGGAGCCAATCGAAGACATTAACGACGTCAAATGAAGAAAGTCCGAACACCAAAGTTGTAGATCTTTTTAAGCTCTACAAGATAGAGTCCGAATTTGCATTATTTGGACTTCAGATGAGGAAGTTATGATCGAAATACTAAAGGGCCAGAGTAAGAGAAGCTGAATTTCGGGAATGACAAAGCATTCCGCTCCAACACTTGATGGTGCATGCAATCACAGCGTTCCAAGGAAGAAGATGAAGCCACTATGGAGTCAAGATTTGAACTTCACTTCTTCAAGACTAAGGTAATTCTTGTTTTAATCGTAAATATAATTAAAGTTTATCTATGTTTGATTAGAGATGTTTTATTATGATCATTAAAGTGTTGTTTGGTTGATTGTTATTCCCTTATCATTTATTGTGTTTTATTTTTAGCTTTTAGTGAAACTTTTGTTTCCTTAATCCATACCTTGAGAATCGATTAATAAAGTTTGTCTTTAGACTAGTTTCTTTGATCCATGGCTTTGCAATGCTTCATCTTTACACGTGACCTTCCACATGTCTTTTAGTAGATTTTTTTACTTTAATTAATTGATTGAATCTACTCATGCTTAGATATGGTTAGGTTTTGCTAGTTCGTCAATTCTCAGGTATTAGTTAAAGGTTAGTTATAAAAAAAAAATTTTGAGAAGCCAAGGTTTGTGCAAAAGTAGAAGGGGACCGACCACTAATGCTTCCCTAGTGGTTCGGTCCAGGTTTATTTTATGTGCAAATTGTTTTTAAAATTTTAAACATGAACATGTGCATGTTTATCATGACTTATTATTTGTGCATAATACTGTCTTTGAAAATTTGAAATTTCAAAACGTTTGGTCTCTCTACAAAAATAACCCTTATTAGAATTTTATCTAATCCCACTTTTATTTCTTTTAAAATTATCTCTCTAATTTGGCTAAAATAATTAGGAACCCATCGTCTTGTTTATCTCTTGTTTGATTTTATGAATCATGTTTATCTATGAATTATATATGCCTTAGTATTTTGCTATGTGATTTCAATTTGAATTATAGTTGTTTTTGATTCATGATTCAAATGTTTGTTTAAACCCCAATCAACCATGTGACTCTATTTTTATCTCTAATCATTACCATGATGCTATTATATTATATATATATACGTGTGCACTATGAGCTAACCATGCAGAGAAATTCACATTTCATTTGAAACAATTAGACCAATGGGTGAAATAGTTCAAAACAAATTTATGATGATTGATGCAAGAATTGATAAGATTTGAAGACATCAGAATTTGCAAAAGTTTGGTTGAGTTTTAAATTGGAGAGTGAGTGGACTGAATGGAGGAGAAATTAAAGATAAGAATCAAGCCCATGAAGCTTCAAGATCAACAATGGTGGACCCAGACAGTTTCCACCAAGATCCAAGTCCAAAGGTTGAAGATTGTCGACATCGGGAAAGCTAAGAACAGAAGGCTAAAATGTAATCAACGTGGAGCTCGACCTCAGAGGCAAAGACAGAATATTTTCTTATATTTGGAAAGCCCATGAAGTCCTCTTTCCAACGCAATACGAATCACTCAATTTGGAGATTTTTACAAGGAACAATGTGCAAATCATTGAAGGCTGTGCGAGCTAAGTTGAAGTCTGGACAGAACATAGTGCTTGAGTAAAACGGACATAACTCTTTCATACGGAATCGGATTTTAATGCATAAGTACTCGTTGGAAAGATAATTTCAGAGGCTATCCAATGGATCTATTATTTGAGGCATGTTCTGTTCGTGACCAATGAGATATACCACAAAGAAGGTGGTGGCAGCAACAATGGTGATGTCTACTTGAGGAATATGATGGCAACAATGATGAAGAAGAGGATTGTGCACATAAGTGATGCTATGATGAAGACACGATGAAGTTGCACAATCAAGTTATCAAGCTGCATAGATACTTCGGATTCTTACTCTAAGGACCATGGCTTCACTTCAACGAAGGTAAGTAAGAAGTATAGCTTTATGACTTTAAATTAAGTGATTTTTCAGAGGTAACCCGTTTAATTATTCGTTTTTGGTGTCTTATAGTCTTTTAATAGAGAAATGGGAAGCATGGCACCACCATTTGAATCTTTAGCTTGTGGCTAGTTAACTTAATCTAGATAATCATCATCACATCACTTCATATTACGTTTTTCACTTTGCATTTGCATTTATCCATTATATTTGTTTTTTCTTTTAAGATTAATTAGGCCACAAGTTAAAAAGTCATTGGAAATATTTTTAGATTATGGTAAATTGTTTCTACTCTTGACCGTTACCTCGAGAGTAGTACGTGCATTTAAATTGTTTTGCAGAAATTATTTAATGATAAGGAATATCCGGTAACATATTTCTAACACTTTCTCTTTTTTAAATTCTACAAGTATTTACCAATATCTATCAATTTGGTGTTCCCTTTGTGTTTCTCTTGTTTTTAGTGTGTTAGTTTAGATTTATTATGTGATTAATCCTATAACCATGGTCTATGCTTATTTAATTAATGACAACAATGCTTTCAAGAAAATGATGAAAGTTACCGTTTTATCTTTATCATGCTTTGGTTTTGATTAGTTAAATTAGCGGGCTCTCATAATACATATTTAATTGAACTAGTCAGCAAATTTGTGATTGATTATGACTGTTCATAAAGACCCATATGATTTAATTTTTGCAAGGTTTAATCTTTATCATGATCATCTTCTTGTTTATTTTTACTGCTTATAAATTCCAAAATCAACTTTATGAGATTATCTTGCAATAGCCATTCCTACCAGAGCCATATATTTTAAATCTTTAGATTTATCAAATTTGTTTTTCAAATGAGTTGGATCAAGACTGTGATCTAGGGTATGAGACTTAGAAGCTGGTCATTCATTTTCGCGTATCTTTTTTTGCTAGCCTTTCTATCCATGCATTGTGTCTCTCTACATTGGAGAGAGTACAAACTTCACTGGATATCCATTCTTAAGCCAAGATTATCTTTTTGTGTATCCTTCTTGAGCACAACCTACTATTTTCTAGAGTATTTAAGGGATTAAATACTATTCTTTTTATGGGACAGCTCTATCCTCTAAATTAAATTGTTTTAGATATATACTCAAGGGCGAGTGTGAGTATTATTTAAGAGTGGGGATGGAGAGCTGCCATATATAGTTTTTTAGAGAGAAAGATTTTTGAGGGGACAAAAGCAAAAAAAAAAAGAGACCAAGTGGTCGCCATACATATAAAAAAAATCAAAAAAAAGAAAAGAAAAGAGTCGCCCCTCAGTAATCTCCTAAATATTTATTTTTTTAAAGTGTTTTATATAGTTTTCTTTAGCAATAGTAAGGGATATCCTGTTTATATATACTCCAGAAAATTTTCCAACCATGTGCAATCCGATAGCAAGGACTTTATTTGTGCCTTCAGATCATCCTTTGACACTTGCATATGTCCACTTTTCTAAATGTGTTTGTTTCATCCTTTCCCTCTAAATATTATTTTATTCCATGACCTTTTTCACAAGTCTCAGTAAAACCAGCAGATTTCTTATTTAGTTTGACAATATTTTGAAAACAAATTTTGATTAGGATTCATACCAAGCTACAGATAAGCTTCCACCTTATATATATGTTTATTGAATACCATTTAGATATTGAGAGACCGGAGAGTTGAGTGTGTTTTTGGCTTTGCAAGAATTTTTCTCTTAATGTTTGATTATTTTTTTCAAAAACATATTGCTAAAATATGGAGATGAGTCATTGATAAATTTGAATTCTTGCTAATTCTTTTGTTGTGGGATAAGCTTAGTTGAATATCTTTTCTTTCATAATTTGCTGGTTCAAACTTAAAATTTTGAAGAGAGCTTGTTAGTTTGATTAATTAAGATTAGGGTATAAAAAAGTTAATGAAAGGCAATGCTGATTCTTGACTTACTCGAGAACGAGCAAGGTTTAAGAGTGGGGATGTTGTTGACGCGGCTTAAGTACGAAAATTATGCGTCATTTTATGTGGTTTTTCATTGATTTTATGCGTCAACTATATCTTTTACTAACATTTATCACCAATAATTGTGGATTTTGCAATATTGTCTTGGAAATATGCTACATGTGATTTTTACAGGTTTTAGGCTAATTTTTCGCGAAATTCACCATGATCCACTTTGAGTAAGAAAAGATCGCTAGATGACATGAATTGAAGATGAAGAACAAGGAAGGCTTGGTGAACTCATAACTCCCTTTGTGTTGATCAAGGTTTCCTAATCGGAAGATTCAATGAAGTGTCAAGAGCTACAAGAAAATGAAGATATTTATTCAATAAAAATGTCAAATATGTCAAAGACTAGAAGATTTCATCAAGTCTCGGCCCATTACGAAGATTCCAGAAGGTTTAGAGTCCTAAACGCCCCTGACAAGTGTTGCTTGGACATTAAGCAACCACCACGCAAAAGATGGAAGGAAAAAGACGTCAGAAGAGTCCGGGTCGGCCGACCCGGAGTCCTCTAGTCGGCCGACCTCAGGCTTTCCTACGTCGGTTCGAGTTTTCCTTTTTACCACGTCTTCTCTAGGGTATAAATAGCGACCGTAGGCCCCGAGATCGGGCATCCAATTCATTATCAAGGTGCGGAGGCGACGACAAAAGGGACAACAACTAGATGAGAGTAGAGGGTCGAGTTTCTAGTCTAGGATTAGAGTTCTTCTAGTTCCTAGAGGTGATTAGAGCCCTTGCACGGTGGTCTAATTATCTAGCTCCAGAGGTCTAATTGTATCATCAAGAGGTATAGCCATGGTTGTAAGTATGATACAATTTATTAATGAAGCATTGTTCTTGTCTAATTATCACATTCTTGTTCTAATTATGCTTGTTCTAGCTCTAATTAGCTTTAGATCTAGATGCTTGTTGATTAGATCATGTCTTTAAAAGGTTATATTCATCTAGCGTTCGTGATCGTTGATCTAGCTTACTAATAATATAGTTGTATATCTAGTTCTTGTGATCATGGTGATTAGAGGTTCTAGTTGTGCTAATTATGTTATTAGACCATATAAAGTAATTAGAGGTGCATTCTCTAATTATGTGCTTGTTGAAAGTTTCTCGTCGATTACCTGGTTACTAGTGACAGTAGAGCCCGGGGAAAGGTTAAGCCGATCTAGGGGGTTAGGTTGATTGATCTTGATTTAATAATGCTACGATGAATATGCTTGAACATGCTTGTCTACTTGAGCTACTAGTTATCTCACTACTTTAATCTTGTTGTGGCACCCATTATCATGCTTGTTTTGGATTCATTTAGAGCTTGATTAGAATCTAGTTAATACCCTTTGATTAGATTTCTAGTTCTGTTCTAATTGCCTATCTTATATATATATATATTAGTATAGTTTAGCTGTAGATTAGATATAGTTTAGGCTAGTTTAGAGATAGATTAGATTACCTTTTTACCCTTTAGTTTACCATAAACTCTTGTTAATTAGTTCTCAATTAGTTCGTTTTCTGAATTGACAAACCCAAGATACTCATCCTGGAGAAAAGCTATCGCGATATTGTGCGCTTGCAGTATAAGGATTTGGCGTGCTTAAGTGCCGTCAACACGTATCTGTTCAGTGGACGGTACCAAGCACGTGTTGTGAGCTAGATAAGTATTCTCTCAGTGGACAGTGTCTAGCTTTGTTGTGGGTGTTGTTTCAGTTTGCACTATGGGGGATTGAGTTTGAGTTTTCAAGTGCTCCTATTCACCCTCCTCTGGTCGCACGTCTCGGTCCTACAAGTGGTATCAGAGCCGGTTAGGTTTCCTATACCTTAACCGGTGAAGAAACCTTAGCGACCATGATTTACTCTGGGAAGATTCCCGTCCTTGGCTCCGATGGCTATCCCTACTGGAAGGGTAGGATGGAGGCATTCCTTCCTATCCCTACTCAGAGTATGACTTTTGTGGTGCGTCCAGTTGCTGAGCGTACTACGCCTGAGATCGTGGCTCAGCATGAGGCGAATGTCAAGGCTGTTAACTTTCTCTTTTCTGCACTTGGTCCCATGGATCATGAGAGAGTGAGTCACCTCAAGATGGCGCGTGAGATATGGTCCCTGCATAGTGCACATCATGAGGGTACCGCGATGATTAAGGCTAGGCTTGTGGAGATTTACCGGCTCGAATATGAGAATTTCGTCCAGAAGCTGGGAGAGTCAGTAGATGACTTGTTTGGTCGCTTTCTGTCGATCATTAACAAGTTGTATGTCAACTCTGCCCCCGCTGAGCTCCCATACACCGATCATAAGTAGGCTGTCAAATTGTTGTATGCTTTGGATAGAAAAGTATGGGAGATCAAGGTGAACTCAATCATTGAGTCGGCAGGGTATGGTACGATAGGAGTAGAGGCGCTCTATAGTAAGCTCAATGCCACAGAAGTAGACTACAATATGAGGGATTCCCTCGCTTGTACAGGTTCCAAGAGTCTAGCCATGGCTTCCCCCTCTAGTGAGTCTGCTACTAACCCCCTGTTACACAACTTCTCGTTTTCTGCTTTGATGTCTGTGACAGAGGAGCAGTTGGCGATACTTGGGGAGGATGAGCTTTGTCTGATGTCTAGTTGCTTTTAACGTGCCTTTGACAACCGGATGAGCAAGAAGAGGGGCGAGAGGCCCAAGTGCTTCGAGTGCGGAGAGGTCAGCCACTTCATCGCCGAGTGCCCCAACAAGAACGACTACTACAAGAAGGGCAAGAGCTACTCCCGCGACTCCGATAAGTACCACTCCGGCAAGCCAAGCTTTGACAAGCACCGCTCCGGCAAGCCCAGTTTCGGCAAGCGTCCCTTCGGCGAGAAGAACTTCTGGAAGGCTTTCAAGAGCTACTAGAAGGACAATCGGAAGCGGGACAAGGCGTTCTTCGTCGAGATCAGGTTCTGCAGCAGCGGATCTTCTTCCTGTTCGTCCTCGTCGAGCTCAAGTGATGAGGAGATCACGTACAAGAAGGACAAGAGAAACGATCAAGGAGGTCCAGCTGGCTTGTGCTTTGTCTCCACGAAGTCCAAGAGCAAGCACAAGTTCAAGAGGAGCTCGATTTGCTCCATGGCACTTGAGGACAAGGAGAACAAGGATGATGGCAGCAACTCTTTCTCCGATGATGAGGTAACACCTGAGCAAGCCGAAATCCTTGAGATGCTAGAGCAGAACAGCCGAGAGCTAAAAGTCAGGATAAGATGCTGGAAAAGGCAGCTAAGAAGCTGCAGAAGGTGAAAGCCCAACTTGCTGAGGCTTTGGAGGAGAATGAGAGGTTGAGGAGTGTGAGACCCCAACCCAGTGAGTTTGAGTGGCCTACCTGCGAGTCTTTCATAACGGAGCTTGGTGACTAGAGAGATTGGTATGCCAAGCGGGTAGAGGAGATAGATGGGCTGAAAGTTGCATTAGGCAATCTCCAGTCCAAGATGGATGAGCCAACTTTGAGTGGAGAGCTTGAGTGTGAGTATTGCCCCTGTTTAGCTAGAGAGCTCGCTGTGCTGAAGGATAAGTGTGAGGGGCAGCTCAAGGAGCTTGAGGAGCTTAGGGCTAGGCCTGCCCTTTTGGGCGCGTGTATGGTCTGTCCTACTTTGAGAGGCGAGTTGGAGCAGTTGAGAGCTGACTTTGAGGTGCTTTCAGCACCTACTGACACATGTCAGAACTGCCTGACCCTTAGGATGCAACCGGTGGATAGGGATGCCACCATTAAGAATTGGAGAAAGCTACTCCTGTGATACCCTCCTTAGACTGTGACACTTGTGCTGCCCAGACTGTAGTTCTGGAGGATCTGAGGAAGGAGGTGTTGTCTTTGCAAGATGACAACAATAGGTTGAGAGAGGTGCTGAGTTGGGTGTATGCAAGGCAACCCTAACTAGAGATGATTATAGAGAGCACAAAGAGAGCCGAGGGTGACATTAGTGGTCTTGGGTTTGGAGAGTGCAGTACCTCAGGTGAGAAGAGTGCACAAGTTAAGATTAGAACTGCTTCTACCCGGCCAGGTGAGACTGTTGATGGGGTTTAACATGAGCCACCCAAGGCTGCCCCAAAGAAGTAGTACTAGACACCCAAGCCTTCTAAGGCTAAGCTGGACAAGATAATAGAGGAAAAGCTTAAGCCCAAGGGCAAGAAGCCAGTCCAGCAGCCTGAGCCACCCAAGGCCACACCACCTAAGCCCAAGTTCCAGCCTAACCCAGTTCCTAGGAGGCCTGTCTACCACTGTGAGTTCTGCCAGCGGAATGGCCACCTAAAGGAGTTTTGCTTCAGGAGGAAGCGGGTTGAGAGGCAGGAGAGAGCTTGGGGGAACCAGGATCAGTTCTACCAGGGTGGTAGGCAAGATCCTCCCAACCGAGGTGAGATGAGAGACCGTTTGCTGGTGGTGAGCGTGGAGGCGGCTTTCAAGCCCGCGCTCCTGGTGGTGAGAGACGCTTCGTTGGTCGAGCTCCTAGTCGTTTTCAGCGCGGTTATGGACCTCGTGACTGAGGGTTTGTGAGAGATCTTGAGGGGCTACGTTTTGAGGGTCGTGGTTACTCCAGTCATGGTGATTTCTTTGACTGTGCTTACCCAACTTTTGAGCAGATGGCTCGGCACTGGTACAACAGTTTTGGTACTAACCCTAGTGCCGGACCGTTTGTTCACCGTCGCTTTACTTACTTTGCAGGATCAAGGCATGGAGGACGTGTGGATCATGGATTCCGGTTGCTCTAGGCACATGATAGGGCACCGCAAGTGGTTCTCCAGCCTCAACCTTGTGAGTACCCAGGAGTACATCACATTCGGGGACAATGGTCAAGGTAAAGTGTTGGGTGTTGGTTCTGTTTCGCTATCTACTAAGCTTTCCCTGAGAAAAGTTGCTTTTGTCCGGAATCTGGGGTTCAATTTGGTCTCTGTTTCGCAACTTCTCGTTGAAGGATTTGAGGTTCGTTTTAAGAAGGGTGCGTGCGGTTGGCGGTCGATAAAATCCATTTTCGACCACCAATACTTTATGTTTGAGGGCATAATTTATCAAGGTTTCATATATTACTAACCGGTTCCACGAGTTGTGTACAAAAGTTGGATGCAGGAGCATATCATGACCAAAATATCGAAAGAATGTACAAAAGACAGGCAATGTGAGAAGGGGAGAGCAAATGGGCATGGGACCATGGCCGCTCGACCACCTTGAGGGGTCGGTCGGCCACCTGTCAGGGTCGCTCGGCCACCTAGTCAGCTCTTAGACCAACTCAGCCAGCTAAGGTGGCCGCCCGACCCGTTACCATGGTCGCCCGGCCACGTCATCAATCTGAACTTTCGACCTGCATGCAAAGAAGCACAAAAGAAGCTAAATGCAACTGTTGTATCAGGAATCCAATGCATCCAAGGGTCCGAAGAACATCATGCAATGGATCGGTGACGTCAGCAATCTAGGGGAGTGGCCGCCCGACCAATGAGGGTGGTCGGCCGATCACCCCACCGACTCATTTTTCGCATGCACCGACTCCAATAACTACCAACCGACTCCAGGAATGCATATCAACCGTTGGATGGTCAAAGGTGGCAAGATGAGTGGCCGCCCGACCACCCTTGATGGTCGGCCGGCCACCCCCCTGGCCGCCCGAACACCGACCTACCTCCACTACCGACCTAGAGCACCTACAAGTACCCCCCTCAGTCTCCAAGCTATAAATACCCCCTGGGAGGTCACTTGCAAGGTGTGGTGGATCAAGAGAATACAAGTGTGGTTGTATAGTTAAGTGCAGAGTATAGTAGTGAAACCACCCTTGGCATTGTAGAGAGAGCCAAGTTGTATCAAGAGTGAGTAGTGAGTTATAGAGTGAAGGAGTCGAATTTCTCTTCGGTATTCTATTCCTAAGCTCTCAGCCTCAGAGGGATTATTACTCTATTTCCAGGATTGAGTAAAGTTCCTTGCTCCCTTCTTTATTTATTTCATACTTACTTTATTTACATACTCAGTAGTTTACGGGTGCCAAGTGTGCTCTGTGTAGTCTAGCTATACAGTTGTGCTTGCTTTCTGGCTTCGAACCAGAGTAGTAGTAAATTCGGTTGTGTAGATGTGGTGTCTAGACTAGAGTTTACCTTGGAAGGTGTCTTGTCCCACGTAGTTTTGGTTGGTAGTCCCACCTGGTGACAGCGGGTGTGTGTCCTGTGTAGTCCAACCCCGTCGTTCGGATAAGTTGTCATCGACGCATAGCTGAGTTCTATAGTGCCCGCCTTTCTCGTCTGGGTTATCAGCACTTTGGTGCCCGGAAGTGGTTCTATAGCCTTAGTGTCCAAGTAAAACTGCTGAGTAGAATACTAGTTTGTTTAGTAAAGTTAAGTTGTTTTATTTAAAGTAGTGAACCTGCTTCCTCTGTCTTTTATCTCTACAATTGCTGGTTTTACTGTTCATTCCTAACTCTCTACGTTGAGTTACTCCTCGTTCCTTGTGGATTTCGATATCCTGGAATACTCTTGGGTGAAAAGCTACAACGTGTTTCCGTGCGCTTGCGGATTAATTCAGTAGGCTAAGAAACGCCAACAAGCTTTTCTGGCGCCGTTGCCGGGGAATGGTAGCTAACTTAACTAGAACCTTAGGATCGTCCATACTTACACCATACACAACCACCACATATATCCCCACCAAATACCACATATCACCTACCACCATATGGATTCCACGCCTATCTATCGACTCGCCGCACCAAAGGGCGATTATTTGGAGCCTCCACCATCATCCACACCCATCACAGCAGACGGCTATCACCTACTTCCTGGCTTGATAGCCATGGTTCAGGATCAATCATTCGGAGGATTGGAATCTAAATGCCCTTACTCACACCTCCGGGAGTTCGAGCAGCTATGCAGCTGTTTGGTCATCTCGGGGATGTCCAGTGAGACTCTACGATGGTTGCTTTTCCCATTTTCGCTAACGGGAGATGCAAAAATCTGGTGCAATTAGACGGTCAGTAAAGTAGAAGGGAGTTGGGAAGAGCTTAAATCCAGTTTTTGTCTGCGCTTCTTTCCGCCAAACAAGGTTGTCGATCTTCGTTGCGAAGTACTTTCATTTCGACAACGAGAGAGAGAATCCTTGGGGGCAGCATGGGCACGCTTCAACCACCTGACATCCTCAGGCCCAGACTTTGCTATTCCTGAGGCAATGCTACTACAGCACTTCGTCTGAGATCTCTCACCTGGTGCTGACCTTTGCCTCGACCTAGCCTCGGGAGGATCGTTCTCACGCCTAAAGCCATGCGAGGGTCGAAGAATTCTCGACAAAATTCTTGAGAAGGCTTCTGACCTCGGCACTCTAGAAGAACAACCTCCACAGAAGCCACCCAGCCAAAATCCTACTAAAGAGCGACAAATCACACATCAGCCCACTCCACCACCACCATCTCCCCGAATCGAAGAAATCCCAGAACCATCGTCACGGCAAACTGAGAGGGTCAGTTTAGCTTTGACGATCCCTCCGTCGGCACCTCTGTTCTCTTTCGAGGCTGAAATATTCATGGAGTTTGGCAACACCTCTCGGTTGCCTAAACAAGACCGATGCTTCACCAAGGCCTCCAAACCATCATACATATTACCAGACCACAGAGAACATATGAAGGAGGACCTACTCTGGCTTTCAGCAGCAATCAATCGGGAGTGGCTAGAGGAGAGACACCTGGACACAAAAGCAATCAAATTCTATCCAGATCCCAACGTCATCCCTGGCCAAGTATCAAGGCTTCAACCGCAAGACATCATATACGACGCACATATTGGAGTGAACATAATTCCTAAGTATGTGATGGACAATCATTTCCCCATTGAGCCACTATCAAAATCAGCCATCCGTTTGAAATGGACAGATGGCAGATATTTGAAATGCAAAGGTGTGCTCTGGGTAGTACCAACAACCTTGCGGGATACTCAGGTGTTCATGGACTTCCATGTCTTTGACATCCCCGAGGGATCCACACCATTGATTGCGGTAGGGATCCCAATCGTAGCCCTCACCAGCTCAGATATATACAGAGGGAGATTGCAACTTCAATTGGGCAATGAGGACATCAACGTGAACATCGACAGATCACTCACTGCCAAAACAAAAGTGAAGCCAGAGATTGACCCTATGGAAGAAGTGATGAGCCTTTCACTTGAGGAAATGGGTCAATACAAAAGCCTAGAGGAAGAGGCTATTAACGACTTCAGTGCGGAAGAGGAGCCGCTCGAGTTCGAAGAACTTGGTGAATCGTTGCGGCCCGAAGCTCCGAAAATTGAGCTGAAACAACTTCCGCCTGGCCTGAAGTACGCCTTCCTCCACGGGAAAGAGGATAAACCAGTGATCATCAGCGACAAGCTGACAGAGAGTGAGAGCCGGCGATTGCTTTCTATTCTGGAGAAGTATAGTACCGTGTTTGGATACTCTCTCCAAGACCTAAAAGGAATCAGTCCCAACCTGTGCACACACCGCATACCTATGGAGGTCGACCACAAACCCACGCGAGAACCTCAGCGCAGATTAAATAATGCGATGCGAGAAGTAGTAAAGAAGGAAGTGCTCAAACTCCTACACATGGGTATCATCTACCCCGTACAAGATAGTGAATGGGTCAGCCCCGTACAAGTTGTGCCTAAAAAGGGAGGGATGACAGTTGTCAAGAACCAAAACAATGAATTAATTCCACAGAGAACTGTCACCGGTTGGTGGATGTGCATTGATTACAGGAAACTTAATGCCGCCACCAGGAAGGATCATTTTTCTCTTCCCTTCATCGACAAAATGCTAGAGAGGCTGGCTAATCACTCTTTCTTCTGCTACCTCGGTGGTTACTCTGGCTACCACCAGATTCCGATTCACCCGGAGGACCAGAGTAAGACCACTTTCACATGCCCTTACGGAACGTTTGCCTACCGGCGAATGTCGTTCGGGCTGTGTAATGCTCCAGCATCATTTCAGCGGTGCATGATGGCAATCTTCTCTGACTTCATTGAAAACATTATGGAAGTTTTCATGGATGACTTCTCAGTCTATGGCAAGAGCTTTGACCAATGCCTAGAAATCTTGGAAAAAGTTCTGCAGAGATGCAATGAGGTTGACCTGGTGTTAAACTGGGAAAAATATCATTTCATGGTCAGAGAGAGGCATTGAGGTAGATCGTGCAAAGATTGAGGTCATTGAACAGCTACCTCTGCCTACAAACATCAAGGCCTTCCGAAGCTTCTTCGGCCATGCTGGGTTCTACAGGAGATTTATCAAAAATTTCTCCCATATAGCCCGGCCTCTGACTAATGTGCTAGCCAAGGATGCTCCCTTTGTGTTTGACGAGGAATGTCTCGAAGCTTTTCACAAGCTCAAAGAAGCACTGGTCACAGCACCCATCATCCAGCTGCCTGATTGGAACAAACCATTTGAAATCATGTGTGATGCAAGCGATTACGCTGTTGGAGCAGTACTGGGCCAAACAAATGATAAGAAGCACCATGCTATCTCTTATGCAAGCAAAACTCTTACTGGCCCGCAACTGAACTACTCGACCACCGAGAAAGAATTGCTAGCAGTGGTCTTTACAATTGACAAGTTCAGATCATACTTGGTAGGAGCAAAAGTCATCATCTACACAGATCATGCAGCTCTCAAATACCTCCTTACCAAGAAAGATGCAAAGCCACGCCTGATCCGGTGGGTCCTGGTACTCCAAGAATTTGACATTGAAATCAGAGACAAGAAGAAAGTAGAAAATTCAGTTGCAGATCATCTCTCACGGATGAAATTTGAAGAAACATCTCCCTTGCAGATCGATGACTACATGAGAGATGATCAGCTCCTTAAGGTGACAACAGCCCAACCTTGGTATGCTAATCTGGTGAATTACATCATTGCTGGCTATGTCCCTGTGGGAGCAGACAAGAGGAAATTGGCCCACGACAGCCGATTCTATCTCTGGGATGACCCCTACCTATACAAACTCTGCGCAGATAGACTCCTACGTCGCTGCATTCCAGCTTGTGAAGCACCGCAAGTCCTAGATAGATGCCATGCATCCTCTTATGGAGGACACTATGGGGCTTATCGGACTCACGCAAAATTCTGGCAGAGTGGGTTCTACTGGCCCACTATGTACGAGGATGCTAAAGAGTTCGTACGACGGTGTCCAAGGTGCCATCGCCAAGGAAATATAAATCCAAGGGATGCTATGCCACTCACAAGTAATCTTCAAGTTGATGTATTCGACGTGTGGGGCATAGATTTCATGGGACCTTTCCCAAGAATGGAGACAAGGAGTATATTCTGGTTGCAGTGGACTACGTGTCAAAATGGGTAGAAGCACTGCCATGTCCCGTAGCGGACTCAAGACACTCCATAAAGATGTTCTGGGAGACCATCTTTCCTTGCTTTGGAGTACCACGGGTCATTATCAGTGATGGAGGCGCACACTTCATTGACAAGCACTTCAGGAAGTGTCTCGCTGACCTCGGTGTGGACCACCGTTTTGCCACCCCTTATCATCCGCAGACAAGTAGCCAAGCTAAGACGTCGAACAAACAAAACAAGAACATATTGCAAAAGACAGTCAAAGCTATGGGAAAAGAATGGGTATCCAAGCTACCCGATGCTCTCTGGGCATATCGCACAGCATATGAGACTCCCATTGGCATGACACCATACCAGATGGTGTATGGCAAGACTTGTTATCTTCCAGTGGAATTAGAGTTCAAATCTCATTGGGCGGTGAAGAAGTGGAACATAGATCTCCAATCGGCAGGCGTGAGAAGGCAAATTCAACTTGCCAAGCTGGAGGAATGGAGGGAGAAGGCATACCACAGTGCCAAGCTATACAAGGAGCGCACCAAGAGATGGCACGATAAGTGGATCAAGATCAAAACCTTCCAACCGGGAGACAAGGTACTACTCTTTAACTCTCGTATTCATTTATTTGGTCATGGTAAGCTTAGAAGTAAGTGGGAAGGAACTTTTACGGTCCTTGAAGCCGCCGATCACGGCGCCGTCACCCTCCAGGACGATGACGGGAAGGTTTTCAAGGCAAATGGGCAACGCCTTAAAATCTTTCTTGAGCCCGAAATGCCTACGCTCGAAGAAGTGGACGTCTTCGAGCTGCATGAGGTAGTTTGATCACGCGTCCACAGTCGAGCTCAGACCATAAAAGAAGCCATGTACACTACCTTCTTTTCTCCCTTAAAATTCTATCTAATCTCATCTTATTCTCCAAAATCTCAACAAAACCGCTGTTCTGCACGCATAGTTGGATCCGCAATGCACGCCTGGCCCGAGTTGGGCAGGGTCGCCTGGCCATCTTAGGTGGCCGCCCGACCACTTAGGTGGGTCGGTCGGCCATGGAAAGGGAGCCCAGCTGACGGGCTCAGTCGCCACTCTATGAGCCTAGACGCCCGACCCTAAGGGGGGGTCGGCCGGCCATAGGTGGTGGTCACCGACCACCTCTTGTTGCCGTCCGGCCACCGAAAACTCAAATTTTGAGTTGGGAGCGTCGATCCTTTATCTACGGGGTTGTTGAGTGGATGAAGGCGATTTTCTCTGACGTTTTAAGGACGAGGAGCCGTATTCTTCCCCATCTACACTCCACCTTCATCTCCACTTAGCCATGGCACCTCTCTACCCTCGTGGAAAGGGCAAGGCTGCCATCTCCATCTCATCCGACACCACCGCAACCTACAACCCCGCTTCCATGGACTCACCGCAACCTCTCCAAGCCATCCCATTCGAGGAAACCTTGGAAACATCTGTCCAGGAGTCACCCTGGCCGACGGGGCTCGGTCCCCATGGCCGCCCGACCACACCCCATGGCTGCCCGGCCATAGGTGGTGGCCGCTCGGCCATGGGTGACTAACCCTGTGGCCACCCGACTACCTGTGACGGCCGTCCCCACTCCCCACACCTTTCCCATAACATGGACAAGCCAGGGAAGGCCCTGTCTCCGGCAAGAACCATCGCCAAGAAGGTGGCCCGTCTGTCTCCACGTCCCACCATGGGGGTGATCGCCCCCCGTGAACTGTGCCAAGAGCCTCTTCCAAGAGGAGGCCGCCGGACCATCCAAGGAGTCGGTCTTTCCTAGCCCGTCCACCCATACCCTCCATGGGATGAAAACTCCTACGGGTGGGTATGCTAAGGAGTTCATCCCTAGGGTTCCAAAGCCCGATACCTCTATCGATGAGTCCATTGACTCAACGCCACCACGAAGGACGGTGGAGGGGGTGGCCAGGACGCCTTCAATCAAGGGGCCGCCTGGACAGTTCGAGGACTCCTCGGATGAGGAGGAGGAGGAGAAGGACACGGTGGCATCGTTAAGGGAGGAGCTAGCAGGGCTCAAGGCTAAGTTTCAGAACTTAGAAGAGCGCTGTGCTGAGGGCGAGCTTTGGCGGATGGAGATCGATGATAAGATCAACATCCTTAGGAAGGGACTCTCCGCCAAAGTCCGCCGTCTTGCGGATGCAAATGGGCGTCCCGATCTCTATGATCCTCCCGCACCATAGGCGCCCGGTGCATCTAGTTATCATAGGCGCATTTATTTTCAACCATTTAATTCTTAGGTTGTTTTGAACTCATTCATTAATGTAATAAGTGCCTTATATTTTGTTTTCATCCTATAAAGTAGATTTATTTCCCATTCAATAATGAGTTTGAGGAGAATGGGCAAAGCCATTCGACTCCCTATCACTAACCCTGCAGAAACCACGAGCAAAATACGATGTACAGGGTACAACCTCGCTACTCAGAAGCTGTGGCGGAACCACCCTACTTAATCCAAACTAAGCACACCTGCCACCTCTGACTCGCAGTGCACTTAGGCTAGACTAAACCCGGTAGTCCGTCGAGAGTACTTCGGCTCTTGATAACACCATCCCCAAAGGAACCGACATCAAACACATCCGACTCTCGAAGGAGCCACAACAGTTACAATCATCACAGGCAGTTGAAACAGAGAGTAATAGACTTTAATTTACAGATCAAATATATGTAATTGAATACATTTCAAAATATAGCGAAAGCGATTTCAGAGTATATATATAGCGGAAGTGTTTTCAAATCATCTCACAGCGGAAACAAACTCAAATTGTCTTCATGTAGAGATAAACATGGCGAGTAGCACCGAGCCCACCGGTTCTACTCTCCTTCAAGTGGTTGTCCAGAAGTCGTCAGTACCTGTGAGCCAAAAGTGGGGGCTTACCCTGAGTACTAATTACTCAGTAGGACTTAATGGAAATGACTTACGGCTGACGCAAAGCTTGCTTACTAAGAATTTGATCCTTAGCTGTTGATTTTAAACAGGATCAAGTTAACCTGTGGAAGCAGGATTTGACAGCGGCTTGATTTATCATATAGAGGCAGGATTTGACAGCTTCTTAGTTCATCATGTCAATAAATACTAATCATGAGTATCATAATAAATTGCACGAAAGTACAGCATGTAAAACCAAGCATGTAGTATTCAAAACTATGAAATCATAATTCAACATATTCAAGTGGATTACTACTTTGCCCGTAAGTGGTATTGGCATTCTCACACCTAGTGAGCATCAGCGATTCGAATCGATTTTTATATTCCCAGGAATAACTAGAAGTACCAGGATGGCATATGCTTACTAACCTACGGCGTTCCCACATATGCTTCCCCCATCTCCACTCGTCCCGTCTTAAGTTCGATTCACTCCCGCCTGACTCCCGGAGCGCGTCGTCGCAGGAGCGTTACCATGCAATGGGTCAGCCCTCCCTTGACACCCGCCTCCGCGGCCACCTTCCTCCCAACCAGTAGGTAGGAATGTGTCTCTGTGCTTAAGACGTCACAAGTAAGACTTTCACCGGTCCATTATCCCGGATAAGCACCCTAGCAAAGTTATGCCGACCAATAGGTGAACAACGACCAGCCTTATGCGACTCGGGCGAAGTCCACCGAACCATCCGCATCATTTTTCAACATAATAAACCCTTATCTCCGCCCGGTCTCGATTTAACCCATGAGCATCCTCATAGCTTCCATCATAGTAATATTTCTTGTGACTTTTGAAAATCACCTACGCGACGAGTGACTCCATTCACTTGTGTCTACTCGTACCTAGCAATTCTAGGCACTTGTCCTACGAACTCTATGTATAGGTGCTAGGGCCAGGGCGGCCAGGAAGTCTAATGCAGATGTTTCCAATCAACTCCTAATGCAGATGCGTAATCATCAAACAACACTATACTAGCTGGGAGAAACAGTGGTCTTGCCTACCTTTGCTTTACTTTAAGAGAACCAACAAACTATGATAATGTTAGTTTGCCGGGTTATGAGGCTTGGCCCCAGGCAACTCCTTGATCCCTTAGACAACTCCACAATCCAAACACGATTGATGGGCCCTCCAGGTCGTGAATGGGTCTTACTTGGTCTTTTGGACCACCGTTGCTCGAAATAGCTCCACGCACTTGCTTCTTGAAGACGTATCTGAAATAAGCGTCACTATATGAATGCCATGCACGATGCAGTGAATGGGATGCATGAATGACAAGCACACACTTAGAAAAACGTTTCGTGATTAGGCAGAAAGGTGAACAATAGACTACTTAAACAAGATTATTTTTGTGGGTATAAACCTAGCATACGCTCATACAATTAAATATAAACAGTGCAACACATAATTTAGTACATGAGCAAGTTATGAATTTAACTGGTTCTTTATCATTTCATATGTAAGCAAAACGTCACACAAGTATATGATTACATATGTAGTGGATTACTACACCACTCTCCTAGCATTAGTAACAGTAATACCTTCATGAACTGATAACAAGCATATCCAATCACATGCCTAAATAGTAAGTTATTTATTGTAAAGAAAACATGTTGGGTACTAAGTGGATGAAAGCCACACCAGGATGATGCAGAGTTAAAAGATTATTAAATGTTTTGTTTGGAATGAGTTACTTAACATGAAAAGACTACTTCATGCATTCATAGGGAAACACTCACTAATGATATCACACATTTTGTTTATCTAATGGATTAAGGCCTTATATTAACTTTAAGTACTTTACATGGCAAATGAATTAATCCCTCAATCAAGTGTGGCATAGACAATAGTAGATAGCGTGCAGGTAGAAATCAACCCACATGCATAATGATAGCAATTGCAAACAAACACCTACTCTTATAATTAAATAACACATACCCACTTTATGAAAAAAAAACATTACTTGTGTTCATGTAGTTGGACAACTCCAAATAAGCTCAGATTTTTATGATATGTAGATTTATACTACATTATGCTACTGTCAAAATTTCAGCCATAAAGGAGTTATAAATTAATTATGAAAATTCTAGCAAGTTATCAGCCCTATCACTCTCAAATTTTTCATAATTTATAGGATAAGTTTCTGGCCATGAAATTAAATCAGTGAGCAGTGCTTAGCAAAATCTACCTCTACAAAAATCAGCAAGTGAATTACTCTCAGTTTTGTTGGACATTTATTTTCCATATATTTACTGCATGTCAATTCAAATGTACAATATGGCAGTGTCAATAATTCCTCCAAAAATACTTTCTGGACTCTTTATAACACCAACATTATACCTGATTTTCCATAGAATTTTTCTTACATTCTAAAGTCACCTTTTCCATTTATTTAGATAAGCAAGCCATATCTTGTTAATTTCAAATCACTATTCAAACTTTACATGCACAACTTCATATTTCACAAGTGGGCTACTTATACTACCCAAAGTATATGAAAAATGCCAGAGTGTCATTTTGAGCATATTCTATGTAGCCTCCAATTTCTAAGTTAAATAAATGCACATAACACATGTATAATGGTAAAAGGGTAATTAAACAGCAAGTGTTAGGGCTACAAAAATTCACACAGTGCTATAATGTTACAAGAAAGCTACTATCCAAGTCTCATGACCTTTGGAGTCCATTTAGCCTACTTTTAACATTTTCCTAGTTTTAACATGCATGCAACATACCAGGGGCAAGACAGTCATTTTACACATCCACATCATAACCATTCGATAGATCTTTCTAAGAGTTGTCTAATGCAACTGAGTTTACCATTTTATGATTTTTCCTAGATTTGTTATGATTTTCCAAAGTTCACAGCTGATTTAAATGCTTTTAATTGGAAACATTAGATCTCAGGACCTAAACACAATTACACCTAACTTCCAGGGGCTTCTGTGTGAGATCTGCGAGACACATAGCACAGTGTATCAAACAACAGCGCGAAAACTTGAAAACGTAGGGGTTAAATCGCAAGATCACCTCTTCTTCTTCTACCTCAGGCCGCGCGCGGGGAAGGGAAAGGACGAGGCCAAGCCGGCGGCGGTGGGGCCGTACATGGAGCCGAGCGGAGCTGGGGAGGGGTTCCTTGGCTCGGGCTACCCGGTGATGTAAGTGTCGTCGCGATTGGTGGAGCGGAGAGGCGACGTGGAGTCGGTGAACCGGGTGGCCGTGGCGCGCCCGGGCGCGGCGGCGCAATCCGGTGGGATAAGAGGAGGGAAGGGCCGTTGTCGAGCGCTTGGGCTGCGCGGCGAGGTGGTGCACCCGGTGGTGGGGTTTGGAGGTGCGAGGGTGGAGCCAATGAGGCTGCCCACGGTGGGGTCGGCGGCGCGGTAGCGCGTCTCAGTGGCCATGCGTGGGAAGGGGTGAGGGAGGCGGTTTCGGTGGACTAGAGCCTCGGGGTTTGGTGGAGTAGAGCTAGGCGGGCGCGGGACGTGCATCGGATGGGGCGGTGGCGGCGCGAAGCTCGCCATGAGCTCAGCCATGGCGAACGGCCACGGTGTGTGCGCACACGCAGAGGCGCTAGGGCGATTTTAGTCGCCCGGGCCTTGGGAAAATGTTGCGTGCTGGAAGGGGAATGCGACGCGCTCGCTCGTGGGATGGGAGCAGGCCCGGAGCTGTGGTGGCGCGAGCTCAACTGAGTCCGGCCATGGTGGCTCGGTGCGCTTGGCGCTCTGCGCGAGTAGGAGGGAGACCGAGGGGAAGACGGTGAATGCGGCCAGGGGAGCGTCCAGGTGCAAGGTCTTGGCGTCGTCTTGAAGCCGAGGCGCGGCGTCGGCCAGCTCGATCCGTGGGCTCGGCCGCTGCCCGTATGCCGGCGGCCGCGTGGAGCGCACCGGCTGGGCGTAGGCGCGGTGCCGAGACGTGGGGCCCACCCATCAGTGAGACCGAGACCAAAAAAAAGGAAAAATGTGTTTTCTATGTCCCTATAAATCGCATATTTAACCAATTGAGAGGCCGAATTTGACAAAACCCCAATTAGATGAAATGTTATACTCTTAAGGCTCTACAACTTTGTCAAACGGCCTCATATCGAAATCAGTTTGCAAATCTTATTTAAATTTGAATTTACATAACAGCCTTCAATTTGGACAGTGGACCCTTCTCGCTTGAAAACTTCAAAAGTCCTATTTCCAAGTATTTTCACCCAATGTGCCTTCTGGCAATATTGCTTAGAATTTTAAGGCCTACAACTTATCCAATTTGAGTATTGCATGAAAGTGGCTGTAGGTTATAGAAACATTGCGATTACTAAACAAGTCAGATTTGGACTGGTTTTCTGTGTTGGTAGAAAATGACACTAAACTCCATTTAAACCTCAATATATGATCAAACTCTAATTACCAAAGTTGTTCACCACTCAATTGTCCACAGTTTTGGTATAATAAGTTTCATCCAAATCACTACAGATTTTGAAACATCAGTACAATCATGTTCAGAAATTGGATCCAACAGCAGGGTTATTTTATGTAGAGTCTTTCTTGTTTTCAACCTTTGAAGTATCAAATGAAGTCCAAACACTTCTATACTAGGTGCATTTGAAAGATGATAAGTTTAATTTCATTTCATAGAAAGGAATGTTTTGTAGTTGTATAGTCAAATTAAAAGTAATTTCAGAATCCACTTTGGGATAAGCTGAAATCCTAGGGTTGGAGAATTATTCTAGACTCTCTTGGGCTGATTTCTAAGAGAAATGTGGTGCCATTTATAATAGGTTAATGACAGATTTAAACCATGCTTAGTGTAATAAAAGTGAAGTTCACAGCCTGTACAACAACTTTGACAATGGAGGTGAGCCCAGGTACTTTATGAATTTGAAAGTTCCATTAGGGTCCAAATTTGGTCATGATCACAATTGGCATCTTTCAGAGAATTTCTAGCTTGACTTGGTCTCGACTTTTAAACCTCATAACATATGATTTTTAAGGTGGTCATATTATCAAAGTTGAAGGTCACATCCTGAACTAGAACTTTTGTATTTGGTGCTTTGTATAAAAGCTTGTGGGTGGTGACTTAAACAACCAAACCACGTAGAGTTTCGTATTCTCCTAGAAAAATTTTGACTTATTGACTCCTCCATCTAGCCTTCGTTAATCTCTAAGCATCATCAAGTCCTAATTCATTATTAACTTGTCTCTAACTGCGTGCTAAGGCTCTTGAGATGCCGGGGCATCACAACCCACCCCCCTTAAAGAAACCTCGTCCCAAGATTTGGAGAAAGTGAGGTTTTAGGGCTTACTACGTGATCTGAATGGTTTTTTTGGCACGCGGTTCATGTGCTTCTGGTGACACATGGTAACCCTTAATCCTTCACCAATTTGCTTTGTTAACTGGCTCGTGAATGGTTAGTGCCTTTTTAACACAAGGTAGTTACAAAGCTTTAGAATAGGTCTAAGGTGGTCCTTCCCAGGTGCTCGGCAAGTCGTGTTTTATATGAGAGCGAATGAACAAACCGCAAAGACGGTATGGCCATGGTGCAAAAACGACAGTGATTTATTTGAATAATGGAACAGGGTTACACCCTGACTTTGACACCAAGATTTAGAAACATGACAAATATATAGGTCTTAGAACAATTAGAAGCAAAGCGTACGAAATCGGAAGACCGAACCATGAAGGATCTTGTGATTCAAAGGGTTATCAATGGATGTGTTTTTGAGACACACATTCATTTCGTTTGATAGGGACTGTGTACACATATAAGACAGTAATTCTAGGTAAATTCAAAGAAATGGAGTGATGAGGTTCAACACATCTTGTCCTTGGCAGCGAGAAATGTGCACGAGGGTTAATTTAGACTTGACAAGGTGATGGTTTGTACGATTTCTTAGCGTTGGACAAAACTGACCCAGTAAGGTCTGGGTAGACGATGTGTGCTTACTAACAAGTCGACCTACAAGATTGGTAAGTCCACCTTCGAGGATAATTCCATAGGGGGAGAAATACTCACGGAAAGGGGGTGTGGCAGCAACAACAGCCAAGAACAACAGCTAGTGTAGAAGGCGTCCTCAGAATTCACCCTCGGGGAACTAAATTCGTCGAGTCGAAGGAAAAGATACAAGTGAAACAGAGGAGTGGAGTTGATCATTTCCACAAATCAAAGAAGTCAGGGTTAAACCAAGAGGAAAAATGTAACTGCTAGTGGGATCGTGGTAGTCTTCTTCCATGAGTCGCGAAAGTAACGTGAAACAACACAATGGAAGTAGGTGAACAAGGAATGAATGTAGGACTGTTCATTTTCATAGATCAATGGAAGACAGGGTGAAACAACCGAAATGAAAGATATGAACAAGTCGTGGGGTTGAGGTGTATCACTCCCACAAATCAAGAAAGGCAAGGTGAAACAAAGCAATGCTATGATATATTGCAGGGGCGGAAATAGAGTCGATCATTTCCATGAAGTGGATGCATAAAGATCACTAATGGGTGGAAGATGGATGTGAATGTTCCACGATTGAAGTGATGTCTCGCCTTTGCAGGTCTCGATACCAGCGCGGACCTAGTGACACAACCGGGTGACGTCTGTACACGCGGGGTCCTAGGTCCCGTCGCGGCACCATAGATTGCTCGGGCAAACACCACATCAAAGGGGGTCCAACCATACCATTTCTAGAACCATGGGGATCGCAAGGTCACGACACGGAATGAAATAGGGGTTTGACAACAGTATTAGAGCTTTGGGCCTATAAAGCTTAACATGTGAACGATATAAATCCATGAATTAGAGTTTGAACATCATGACGACAACGTAGAGCATCATGGGTTACAAAGACTGAAGTTCCTGAATGTTAGAGCTCAAAACATGACGACTTAAGAATTCAGAATGCATCACAGGACAATCAAGATACGCTAGTCACGAGGATTGGGCACATGTTGATTCTAAGAAGCTAGGTACTGGAGACCCCTATTGGCTATGAGAATCAGAATCCTCTTATTACAAAAGCTCGCGATGGTTGCCATCGTACGAATTGGTACCTAGCTAGTACTGCCTAAACGTAAGATTGATGCATCCAGGACGAAGGCCCGTTTCTTCTTTCAACCAATTTGGTGCAGTGTTGGTCTTCACGTGGGAAATGCCATGAAACAATAGCCTTGATTCTCCACCGAGTATGAGAACGTCACCAGATTCGAGGTTGATCTTGGTCGCTTGGTCTTTGTCTCTCGTGTCGCCGAACAAGAACTCGGCGGTGTCTCCTATGGAGATGGATATGAAAGGTAAACCTTGGGTAAGGCTACTCTTTGACTCGTCCTTGTCTTGGTGAAGTCCGAGCTTCCCGGAGTTGGTGTAGTAGTTGACGATGCATATGTCAGGGTTAATCTGAGGAAACTCGCTTGCAGTGGAGTTCGCAGTTTGGGCAATCATCTTGAAAGCGTCTGCTATTGTCCGGGCTTGTGCTCCATCGAATGGACGTGTGGGTCCATTTGAGCGTGCCGTCGGATCCCAGTTCTTTCCCAGAGACATCATCCATAAATTCAGCTTGGCACCATTCTTATAGCTCGGTCTATAGAATCCTCCCAGACCACGACCCAGTTGTCGGCACATACGAACCATCTCGATCTAATCTTCAGGCTCGACAAATCCTTTTAATAGAACCATCCCGGGTCGCAGATGTTGAACTGAGGCTGCCTCAGTGGAAGACTCTCCCGCTTTTCTCTTCTTATGATCTCGAGGTATTGTTGTTTTAGCTTTCGTGGACTTTTGGTAATTAGGGCATAAGTCGAAGGGCTGTGTCGAGGGCTGCGACATCTGTAGCAAGAAGAATAAGGCCTGTGTCAATTCAAGAATCTTAAAAGCTTGGTACGAACATAGTGCGCTCGTATTTCCTTGCTCGAGAAAATGTAACGAAAACGACCCCATCACAACATGTGACACAACTCTTTATCGCCCCCTTTCTAATGTGAAAAGGTTGCGGTTAGCTTTTGGAAGGAAACCAAAAAGGGATCTGGTAGAAACTCCGAATACGAAGGCCGTGGGAAGTTTTACATCCTACATCATTGGCATGGACGATGTTTACTAGTTCTACCCTGGTATGGTCTAGAACTCAAACTATTCAGCTAGCCAAGATCTGTCCAGGTCATGGTAAAATAGAAAACACTTTGCAAACTTCATGTACTTCGACTTTCTTAGGGATGCCTATGGCCAGTTCTATATTCAAAGGTCTCAAAACTTCAAGTTATCAGATTTTTGTTGTAATTGTCCCAATGTGAAATCCTGGCTTAAAGTGATTGTGAGTTACCTTTACAAACACCCTTGAATCAAAACCAAAATAGAGGAGCTATTTGTCTTGTTGCTCTCTACACTTTGTTATAAAAGTCTTCACTAAAAGGGTTTGTATTGAAGCAGAAGGACAAACTTCCCACAACAAGTCCGATTGGCTGAAGATTTCATTTTTAATTATATTTTTGTTTGTGCCTTTCGGTCCAAGCAAATTCAGAGAGAGCATCTTCTAACAAAGTGGTCACATTTCACATCCTATAAGCATCATACACAAAGTCCCAACTAGTTCGTCTCAGATTTCCATTCACATACCCACAATAGCATCATACATGCAAATCTCATGTTAACTTGTCATTACCAGCCACCATGTGTATGATAAAAATATGAATCTAGTCATTTTAACTCCAACACACAGCAAAGCACATGAGATGAGATGAAATGATGAATGATTCGTCCTAGTTGACCTCACATCACACACCCTAAGTATAGTATGTATAACTAGCGATACTTCGGTGACATGTATGCACGCCTCTCCTTAATGCAACTAGCCGTTCTCTAGTCGTACTTAATTTCGCACGTAGTTAGGTACCTGCAGAAAAATGCATGCTCATACATTACCACCTAGTGTGGCATCCACGCGTGACCGCTGCGTGGACAACATAGAGTAGGCCGTTGCACCCTCTCTCAAAGCCTGACTTTCCATCAGTACTAGGGATTGTTGAGAAGAAGGTGGATCCCAAAACCGAATGTAAGTGTGGTGGGTATGAAAACCCCATGCATGCCCACCACCCTTAAAGAGCTTTTACTTATACAGCATGAATGCAGGGTGTACAACTATTCGCAAACCCCATTAGCATTCCACCAGTACTGGGGATAGCTATGGCCGAAAAGTTGCTCCCAAAGCGCCAAATATGCATATGAGTTCTATCTAGGTCAGAATGTTAGCGATGTCACCTAGATAACACTAACATCCTTATACGGACATAGCGTATACTCTCATTTTTGAATTACTTGAAGATCGGTTTTCGAAAATAGTTTTGTAAATCAAAACTTGATGATATAACTGTTGTCTGTGTATGACCAGCTCTGATACCAGCTGTGGCGGAACTGCCCTGCTTAATCCAGACTAAGCACACCTACCACCTCTGGCTCGCAGTGCACTTAGGCCAGACTAAACCCGATGTCCGTCGAGAGTACTTCGGCTCTCGATAACATCATTCCCAAAGGAACCGACATCAAACACATCCGACTCGAAGGAGCCACAACAGTTACAATCATCACAGGCAGTTGAAACAGAGAGTAATAGACTTTAATTTACAGATCAAATATATCTAATCGAATACATTTCAAAATATAATGGAAGCGATTTCAGAGTATATATATAGCGGAAGCGTTTTCAAATCATCTCGCAGCGGAAACAAACTCAAATAGTCTTCATGTAGAGATAAACAAGGCGAGTAGCACCTAGCCCACCGGTTCTACCCTCCTTCAAGAGGTTGTCCAGAAGTCGTCAGTACCTATGAGCCAAAAGTGGGGGCAAACCCTAAGTACTAATTACTGAGTAGGACTTAATGGAAATGGCTTACGGCTGACGCAAAGCTTGCTTACTAAGAATTTGATCCTTAGCTGTTGATTTTAAACAGGATCAAGTTAACCTGTGGAAGCAGGATTTGACAGCGGCTTGATTTATCATATAGAGGCAGGATTTGACAGCTACTTAGTTCATCATGTCAATAAATACTAATCATGAGTACCATAATAAGTTGCATGAAAGTACATCATGTAAAACCAAGCATGTAGTATTCAAAACCATAAAATCATAATTCAACATATTCAAGTGGATTACTACTTTGCCCGTTAGTGGTATTGGCACTCTCACACCTAGTGAGCATCAGCGATTCGAATCGATTTTTATATTCCCAGGAATAACTAGAAGTACCAGGATGGTATATGCTTACTAACCCACGGCGTTCCCACATATGCTTCCCCCATCTCCACTCGTCCCGTCTTAAGTTCGATTCACTCCCGCCTGACTCCCAGAGCGCGTCGTCGCAGGAGCGTTACCACGCAATGGGTCAGCCCTCCCTTGACACCCGCCTCCGCGGCCACCTTCCTCCCAACCAGTAGGTAGGAATGTGTCTCTGTGGTTAAGACGTTACAAGTAAGACTTTCACCGGTCCATTATCCCGAATAAGCACCCTAGCAATGTTATGCCGACCAATAGGCGAACAATAACCAGCCTTATGCGACTCGAGCGGAGTCCACCAAACCATCCACATCATTTTTCAACAGAATATACCCATATCTCCGCCCGGTCTCGATTTAACCCATGAGCATCCTCATAGCTTCCATCATAGTAATATTTCTTGTGACTTTTGAAATTCACCTACGCGACGAGTGACTCCATTCACTTGTGTCTACTCGTATCTAGCAATTCTAGGCACTTGTCCTATGAACTCTATGTATAGGTGCTAGGGCCAGGGCGGTCAGGAAGTCTAATGCAGATGTTTCCAATCAACTCCTAATGTAGATGCGTAATTATCAAACAACATTATATTAGCTAGGAGAAACAATGGTCCTGCCTACCTTTGCTTTACTTTAAGAGAACCAACAAACTATGCTAATGTTAGTTTGCCGGGTTGTGAGGCTTGGCCTCTGGCAACCCCTTGATCCCTTGGACAACTCCGCCGTCCAAACACGACTGATGGGTCCTCCAGGTCGTGAATGGGTCTTACTTGGTCTTTTGGACCACCATTGCTCGAAATAGCTCCACGCACTTGTTTCTTGATGACGTATCTAAAATAAGTGTCACTATATGAATGCCATGCACGATGCAGTGAATGGGATGCATGAATGACAAGCACACACTTAGAAAAATGTTTCGTGATTAGGCAGAAAGTTGAACAATAGACTACTTAAACAAGATTATTTTTGTGAGTATAAACCTAGCATACGCTCATACAATTAAATATAAACAGTGCAACACATAATTTAGTACATGAGCAAGTTATCAATTTAACTGGTTCTTTATCATTTCATATGTAAGCAAAACATCACACAAATATATGATTACATATGTAGTGGATTACTACACCACTCTCCTAGCATTAGTAACAGAAATATCTTCATAAACTGATAACAAGCATATCCAATCACATGCCTAACTAGTAAATTATTTATTGTAAAGAAAACATGTTGGGTACTAAGTGGATGAAAGCCACCCCAGGATGATGCAGAGTTAAAACATTATTAAGTGTTTTGTTTGGAATGAGTTACTTAACATGAAAAGACTACTTCATGCATTCACAGGGAAACACTCACTAATGATATCACACATTTTGTTTATCTAATGGATTAAGGCCTTATATTAATTTAGATACTTTACATGGCAATTAAATTAATCCCTCAATCAAGTGTGGCATAGACAATAGTAGATAGCGTGCAGCTAGAAATCAACCCACATGCAAAATGATAGCAATTGCAAACAAACACATACTCTTATAATTAAATAACGCATGCCCACTTTATGAACAAAAAGCATTACTTGTGTTCATGTAGCTGGACAACTCCAAATGAGCTCAGATTTTTATGATATGTAGATTTATACTACATTATGCTACTGTCAAAATTTCAGCCATAAAAGATTTATAAATTAATTATGAAAATTCTAGCAAGTTATCAGCCCTATCGCTTCTCAGATTTTTCATAATTTATAGGATAAATTTCTGGCCATGAAATTAAATCAGTGAGCATAGCAAAATCTACCTCCACAAAAATCAGCAAGTGAATTACTCTCAGTTTTATAGGACATTTATTTTCCAAATATTTACTTCATGTTAATTCAAATGTACAATATGGCAGTGTCAATAATTCCTCCAAAAATACTTTCTGGACTCTTTATAACACCAACATTATACCTGATTTTCCATGGAATTTTCCTTGCATTCTAATGTCACCTTTTCCATTTATTTAGATAAGCAAGACATATCTTGTTAATTTCAAATCACCATTCAAACCTAACATGCACAACTTCATATTTCACCGGTGGGCTACTTATACTACCCAAAGTATATGAAAAATGCTAAAGTGTCATTTTGAGCATATTCTATGTAGCCTCCAATTTCTAAGTTAAATAAATGCACATAACACATGTATAATGGTAAAAGGGTAATAAAACACCAAGTGCTAGGGCTACAAAAATTCACACAGTGCTATAATGTTACAAGAAGCTACTATCCAAGTTTCATGGCCTTTGGAGTCCATTTATCCTACTTTTAACATTTTCCTAGTTTTAACATGCATGCAACATACCAGGGGCAAGACAGTCATTTTACACATCCACATCATAACCATTTGCTAGATCTATTTAAGAGTAGTCTAATGCAACTGAGTTTACCATTTTATGATTTTTCCTTGATTTGTTATGATTTTCCAAAGTTCACAGCTGATTTAAATGCTTTTAATTGGAAACATTAGATCTCAGGACCTAAACGCAATTACACCTAACTTCCAGGGGCTTCTGTGTGAGATCTGCGAGACACATAGCACAGTGTATCAAACGACAGTGCGAAAACTTGAAAACGTAGGGGTTAAATCGCAAGATCACCTCTTCTTCTTCTACCTCCGGCGCGCGCGGGGAAGGGAAAGGACGAGGCCGCGCCGGTGGCGGTGGGGCCGTACTTGGAGCCGAGCAGAGCCGGGGAGGGGTTCCTAGGCTCGGGCTACCCGGTGATGTAGGTGTCGTCGCGATTGGTGGAGCGAAGAGGCGACGCGAAGTCGGTGAACCGGGTGGCCATGGCGCGCCCGGGCACGGCGGCGGCGGCGCAATCCGGTGGGACAAGAGGAGGGAGGGGCCGCTGTCGAGCGCTTGGGCTGCGCGGCGAGGTGGTGCACCTGGCGGTGGGGTTTGGAGGCGCGGGGGTGGAGCCAATGAGGCTGCCCACGTCGGGGTCGGCGGCGCGGTAGCACGTCTCGGCGGCCACGCGTGGGAGGGGGTGAGGGAGGCGGTTTCGGTGGACTAGAGCCTCGGGGTTTGGTGGAGTAGAGCTAGGAGGGCGCAGGATGCGCGTCGGATGGGGCAGTGGCAGCCCAAGGTGGTGGCGGCGCGAAGCTCGCCATGAGCTTAGCCATGGCGAACGGCCACGGGGTGTGCACACACGCAGAGGCGCTAGGGCGATTTCGGTGGCCCGGGCCTTGGGAAAATGGTGCGCGCTGGAAGGGGATTGCTACGCGCTCGCTCGTGGGATGGGAGGAGGCCCGGAGCTATGGTGGTGCGAGCTCAACTGAGTCCGGCCATGGTGGCTCAGCGCGCTTGGCGCTCTGCGCGAGTAGAAGGGAGACCGAGGGGAAGACGGTGAATGCGGCCAGGGGAGCGTACAGGTGCAAGGTCTTGGCATCGTCTTGAACCTGAGGCGCGGCGTCGGCCGGCTCGATCCATGGGCGCGGCCGGTGTCAGTACGCCGGTGGCCGCGTGGAGCGCGCCTGCTGGGCGTAGGCGCGGTGCCGAGACGTGGGGCCCACCCGTCAGTGAGACCGAGACCAAAAAAAAAAGGAAAAATGTGTTTTCTATGTCCCTGTAAATCACATATTTGACCTATTGAGATGCCGAATTTGACAAAACCCCAATTAGATGAAATGTTCTACTCTTAAGGCTCTACAACTTTGTCAAAAGGCCACATATCGAAATCAGTTTGCAAATCTGATTTAAATTTGAATTTACATAACAGCCTTCAATTTGGACATTGGACCCTTCTCGCTTGAAAACTTCAAAAGTCCTATTTCCATGTAGTTTCACCCAAAGTGCCTATTAGCAATATTGCTTAGAATTTTAAGGCCTACAACTTATCCAATTTGAGTATTGCATGAAAGTGGCTGTAGGTTATAGAAACATTGCGATTACTAAACAAGTCAGATTTGGACTGGTTTTCTGTGTTGGTAGAAAATGACGCTAAACTCCATTTAAACCTCAATATATGATCAAACTCTAATTACCAAAGTTGTTCACCACTCAATTGTCCACAGTATTGGTATAATATGTTTCACCCAAATCACTACAGATTTTGAAACATCAGTACAATCATGTTCAGAAATTGTATCCAACAGCAGGGTTTGAAAGGTGATAAGTTTAATTTCATTTCATAGAAAGGAAGGTTTTGAAGTTGTATAGTCAAATTAAAAGTAATTTCAGAATCCACTTTGGGATAAGCTGAAATCCTAGGGTTGGGGAATTATTCTTAAGAGACTCTTGGGCTGATTTCCAAGAGAAATGTGGTACCATTTATAATAGGTTAATGACAGATTTAAACCATGCTCAGTGTAACAAAAGTGAAGTTCACAGCCTGTACAACAACTTTGACAATGGAGGTGAGCCCAGGTACTTTATGAATTTGAAAGTTCCATTAGGGTCCAAATTTGGTCATGATCACAATTGGCATCTTTCAAAGAATTTCTAGCTTGACTTGGTCTCGACTTTTAAACCTCATAACATATGATTTTTAAGATGGTCATATTATCAAAGTTGAAGATCACATCCTGTACTAGAACTTTTGTATTTGGTGCTTTGTATAAAAGATTGTGGGTGGTGACTTAAAAAACCAAACCACGTAGAGTTTCGTATTCTCCTAGAAAAATTTTGACTTAGTGACTCCATCTAGCCGTCGTTACTCTCTAAGCATCATCAAGTCCTAATTCATTATTAACTTGTCTCTAACTGCGTGCTAAGGCTCATGAGATGCCGGGGCATCACAGAAATTTTCAAGGGAATTTGGCGAAACGCAGTGGCCGCCTGACCACACATAGTGGCCGCCTGGCCACCTATTTTTCACGAAAACGCGTTGCGCTGACTTGTCACATCTCCCCACAGCTTCCTCGACAAAATGCACCAGCACACGGGTCGAACACCCAAAGTTGTATGGCCACCCGATCACCTCCATGGTGGCCGGCCGACCCTCTCACCTGGCCGTCTGACCATGGTGTTGGGCTGGATGGCCCATCAACACGTTGGACCCATGCCAAGAGGTCAGGTATACATGTTACATTCATGTACCTCCATTTTTATTTGTGCTTTACACATGGACTTGATCAAATCATGCTCTACATGTTCATAATGTCACATCTTACTTGTGCTTGCACCATTTTATTTCCTATGCTTGAGTAATCTTGCCTTTGGATACTATCATGATTAGGGACCCACTTGAGTTTAGATTGTTGATCCATGTGAGATAAGTTAATTAGAGGAAACTAAAGGAACCTGTCATATGAGAAAGAGTTTTATTTTGCAAAACAAAATAAGGGCTTCATCTTTGATGATCTCAAATTCCTGTACTACCAGTGCCACATATGAAAAGAAAACTTGTATATTCTTGCTACCTTGATTGTTTTGAGTCTTATCAAACTTTGTGCCATTATAAGAGTTTGAATCAATTGAGAATTTTTGGCCTTCACACGCACGTTCCATGAAATAAAGTCTCTTAGAAAGGTGTGCAATAAGATGTCAATGATCCCATTTAGTTCTGTTTGAAAAGAAAGAGAGGCATGGAAGTTCGGAACAAAAATAGTGTGTGAAAGAAAGAAAAGTATGAGAAAAAAAATGAGAAAGAGAAAAGAAAAGAACTCCATGCCCTCTACTCAAACATGGGACTCATATCAAGCACCACAAGAGACAAGATCTGTACACTACACTTGGACTTGGCCAAATCTCATTTGATTATGAATTCTTTCTTGACACTTGATTTGATTCGACAATACAAGCATGATAGGAAAGCATCATTTTCCCCACTACCTAGAGCTGCACAAAAAGCCTTAGTAGTATTGGAGGTGAGAACTACAAGATGTTGGCAAGGACACCTCGTCCCGTGAGTGACCGAGAGTTGAACTTGAGATCAAAAGAGTTGGTATGCCCTACTTTTGAAAATCTTGAAAACCTGTTTACTCATGTGGCGTGGGAACCTGAAGTTAACTTTGATACTCTTATTCCATGCTTCAACATTCTAAAACCCAAGTGTAGACACCACTGAAATCCTAGGCGAGATGAAATAGTTGGAAGTACTCTTGTGCTTGCTATAGTGGATGATGATGTTATGCCTTTCCCACTTATGCTTAACTCTACTCTTTGCTCGAGGACGAGTAAAGGTCTAAGTGTGGGGGGTGTTGGCGGTCGATAAAATCCATTTTCGACCACCAATACTTCATGTTTGAGGGCATAATTTATCAAGGTTTCATGTATTACTAACCGGTTCTACGAGTTGTGTACAAAAGTTGGATGCAGGAGCATATCATGACCAAAATATTGAAAGAATGTACAAAAGACAGGCAATGTGAGAAGGGGAGAGCAAATGGGCATGGGACCATGGCCGCCTGACCCAAATCCGTGGCCGCCCGACCACCTTGAGGGGTTGGCCGGCCACCTGTCAGGGTCGCCCGGCCACCCAGTCAGCTCTCAGACCAACTCTGCCAGCTGAGGTGGCCGCCCGACCCCTTACCATGGTCGCCTGGCTACGTGATCAATCCGAACTTTCGACCTGCATGCAAAGAAGCACAAAAGAAGCTAAATGCAACCGTTGTATCAGGAATCCAATGCATCCAAGGGTCGGAAGAACATCATGCAACGGATCGGTGACGTCAGCAATCTAGGGGAGTGGCTGCCCGACCAATGAGGGTGGTCGGCTGACCACCCCACCGACTCATTTTTCACGTGCACCGACTCCAATAACTACCAACCGACTCCAGGAATGCATATCAACCGTTGGATGGTCAAAGGCGGCAAGATGAGTGGCCGCCCGACCACCCTTGATGGTCGGCCGGCCAACCCTCCTAGCCGCCCGGACACCGACCTACCTCCACTACCGACCTAGAGCACCTACAAGTACCCCCCTCGGTCTCCAAGCTATAAATACCCCCGGGAGGTCACTTGCAAGGTGTGGTGGATCAAGAGAATACAAGTGTGATTGTGTAGTTGAGTGTAGAGTATAATAGTGAAGCCACCCTTGGCATTTTAGAGAGAGCCAAGTTGTATCAAGAGTGACTAGTGAGTTGTAGAGTGAAGGAGTCGGATTTCTCTTCGGTATTCTATTCCTGAGCTCTCAACCTCAGAGGGATTATTACTCTATTTCCAAGATTGAGTAAAGTTCCTTGCTCCCTTCTTTATTTATTTCATACTTACTTTATTTACATACTCAGTACTTTACTCAGTAGTTTACGGGTGCCAAATGTGCTCTGTGTAGTCTAGCTATACAATTGTGCTTGCTCTCTGGCTTCAAACCAGAGTAGTAGTAAACTCGGTTGTGTAGACGTGGTGTCTAGACTAGAGTTTACCTTGGAAGATGTCTTGTCCCACGCAGTTTTGGTTAGTAGTCCCACCTGGTGACAGCGGTTGTGTGTCCTGTGTAGTCCAACCCCGTCATTCGGATAAGTTGTCATCGACGCATAGCTGAGTTCTATAGTGCCCGCCTTTCTCGTCTGGGTTATCAGCACTCTGGTGCCCGGAAGTGGTTCTATAGCCTTAGTGTCCAAGTAAACCTGCTGAGTAGAATACTAGTTTGTTTAGTAAAGTTAAGTTGTTTTATTTAAAGTAGTGAACCTGCTGTCCTCTATCTTTTATCTCTACAATTGCTGGCTTTACTATTCGTTCCTAACTATCTACGTTGAGTTACTCCTTGTTCCTCGTGGATTTCGATACCCTGGAATACTCTTGGGTGAAAAGCTACAACGTATTTCCGTGTGCTTGCGGATTTATTCAGTAGGCTAAGAAACGCTAACAAGCTTTTCTCGCGTTCTTGATGCTGAGAAGACCCTTATTTGCTCTTTGCTACCTTTTGGTCAGGTTTTTAGGGTCAACCTCACATCTGTCTCTAGCCATGCGTGTTGTTTGGTTGCTAGTCCTTCTGCTTGTAGGACCGAGACGTGCGACTAGAGGGGGACGGGGTGAATAGGAGCACTTAAAAACTCAAACTCACAACCCCATGGTGCAAATTGATACACTACACTCAATAAACGGTAGACACCGTCCACTGAAAGGAAACGTGTCTAGCAAGCACTTGGTGTCGCCCACTGAACGGGAATACACCAAGCAAGCGGAAGCACAAGACTCAACGATCACGAGATCGCAAGTCAAGCGAAACAACGACTCTTGCACAAGAGGATCCCACATAGCCACTCCGCACCTAAATGCGTCTCACTGAAGATCAGAGAGTGATGAGTATGGGCCAGTGGTGAGAATCACTCAAGCAAGGACGAAGCAAAACACCGAACGGCAAAAGCACCAACGAAAACTGGCAACACAGACCTACGCCGGATAGTCCGGTCCACCTCACCGGACAGTCCGGAAGAAAACCGGATAGTCCGGTGAGCCGCACCGGATAATCCGACAGAGGCCGGGACAGGGGCTGGAGCCGGATAGTCCGGTGCACGCCGTCAGACTGTCCGGCGGGAAACCGGATATTCCGATGGTTGCACCGGATAATCCGGTAGCACCTAGAAACTTGAGCAAATCAAACCCTAACTTGACCAAATCTTGTCCAATCTTCACAAGATTTTGCACAGGCTATTCTGAACCTATTCCAAAGCTTTTCTCAGAAGATCAACTCAAAATGACCACGGAATTAGCGGGAATTTCAGATCTCGTAAAGGGCAAGCTTTGGGCAAGAAGAGAGGAAAACTCAAGTCAAACTTGCTCGTGGCAAACCTGCCGATTTGAGATGCACTAGGGCATGATCTCCACGTCCTTGCAAGTCCAAAACACCGGCAAAAGAAAGGGTTCACCCATGGCCAAAGCAAGCACCCAAAAGCTAAGGATTGAACCCAAAAACCAAATTAGAGAAGGGGAAGGGAGAGGGCTGCACACAAGCACTTCGATTTCAGAGGAATATTGCTGGATTAATCACGAAATTAAGTGCATACAAAGGTTCCTATAGCCTACAACCCTTCATCCTTCCTCTTCATGTGAAGAACACAAGCTAGGGGACTCAAATCCTAGTCTAAAGCTCTCCTTTCTCCCTTTGGCACTTGGCTGTATGGAAACTAAGCCTAGGGTTTTCTAATGGTGGAAGAGTCACCTAAATGACCAGCCACTTAGGTATTTATACCCCAGGCCTAACGACACCATTTAACACTAAGACCCTTACTCTAGAATGCCCGGAAGGGACTGAAATGAACATGATACATTCGGACGACTACGATGACGCTTTGATCTTCTTCTTCTCCACGCCTCGCTTAGATGTACACCATGTAGCCAGTAGTCCGGAAGCTTCCCCCGGTTTTGAAGTCAGAAACCGGAAAAATTTATTCTGCGGGCTTCTTGGGCCGGGTCTTGACCCAATCTTCTATCTTGGTGAGTCGGAGCCCAACCCACCAAGTCATTTGAACTTGGGTGGCGGTTTTGAGCCAAAGCTGCCAAAGCCTCCCTCGCACGTCTACGCACCATGCACTCGGGTTGGAGCACCACGGTGGCACCCGGCTTCTCCAATCCATCAGAGTCACCTCGCGGTCCATCTGAGGGCTTACAACACCATTGCCGAACCGCCCCTCCATGTACCGAGCTCCCATGGCCGACCGACGCCGAGCATTGCCTTCAGTCGATTGGACGGCTTTTGCCTCAGTCCATCGAGGTCTTCATCATCCTCTACCTCCAGTCCATCGGAGGGCCTCCAGTCCATCGGAGGGCTTTGTAGGACCGAGACGTGTGACTAGAGGGGGGTGAATAGGAGCACTTGAAAAACTCAAACTCAATCCCCCAAAGTGCGCTCTCACGAAAACACACGCACACCCGATACCGTCCACTGAACAGATACGTATCGGGTGGAAAGCGGAAGCACTTGAATTAACGCCCAAAGAAACGGACGTAAGACGAGCAACCAAACTACACCTAAACGAACAAACACACTACACCTAGACGAACACACACAACACCTAAAACTACACCTCTCTAATGGGCAAAGTTGCATAGCATGGACAAGCTACCAACCCTAGGACACATTGAGAAACCCTAAACGGAAAAACACTAAAGCACGCAACAAAACAAGCGAGAACGACAAGGCACAAAGAAAACAAGACAAGCTACAAAGCTTGCAAGTGTCGCACACTAGCCACTCAATACACCGAAGCGTACCTCACTTAAGATCAGTGAGTGAAGAGTATGGGCATGCAGTGGTTGACACAAAACAAGTTTGAAGCAAACACCAACACTCCAAAGACCAAAGAGACCAAGAAAAACAAACCCCAAAGCAAGCGGAGCAAAGAACACGCGAAAATAGCCCCAAAAAAACTAGACCGGACAGTCCTCTCTCCACCAAAAGACCTGACCGGACAAACACAAAGAAGGACACAGAAACAGCCCAAACACCCTTCAGACCGGACTGTCCGAGGTCTATAAACCGAACAGTCTGAAGTCCCTACTTCGGACAAACCTAAGGACAATTGATTTGTCCTGTCAGTTCTCCGAAAAACTGCGCAGAAAAACAGCCCGACACTCCATCGAAAAATCGATCAAAATGGGGTCAAATCTCAACGAAACTTCATGAAAATTTGCATGGATAATCCTAAGGACCTTCCCTAGCAAATCCCAAAAGATCAGCTCCAAAAGATCAAGGGATGCTCAGGAATTGCAAATCTCGTGAGGTAGGTGAGTTGAGTCCGAAAAACCGAGAAATGGGAAGAACAGCCCTTGCTCGTGGTTCAATGATTTTAGCACTTGGCTAGTGAGATTCACCACATCATAGCAAGGCAAAATACCAGCAAAAGAAAGATCCCAACCTTGGACAACCCAAAACACACCAAAATCCAAGAATTGGAACCAAAAACGAACTAGAACGGGGAGGGGAAAGGGAAGGATGAAAATTGCTGCTCACTCCATGGAATTTCTCAACAAGGAACCTTGGATTAAACACGAAATTCAGGTTACACAAGTTCCCTAGAGCCTACCTCCCATCATCCTCCCACTAATGACAAGATTAGACTAAACTAGGCACTCATCTCCTAGCTAATCCTCTCTATTTTCTCTCTTTGGACCTTGGCTGCTAGGGTTAGGAAATCCTAGGGTTTGTGGCTGCCAAGATAAGCTCCAAGGGAGCCTCTCAAGTCTATTTATACCCTAGGCCCTAAACGACACAATTACATTAAGACCCCTACTCTAAAAATGCCCGGAGAGGGCCAAACCGAAAAGATACAATCGGACGACTACGATGATGTCTTGATCTTCTTCTTCTCCACGCCTCGCTTGGATGTGCGCCACGTAGCCAGTAGTCCGGAAGCTTCCCCCGGTTTTGAAGTCAGAAACCGGGAAACTTTATTCTGCGGGCTTCCTGGGCCGGGTCTTGGCCCAATCTTCAATCTTGGCGAGTCAGAGCCCAACCCACCAAGTCATCTGAACTTGGGTGGCGGTTTTGAGCCGAAGCCGCCAAAGCCTCCCTCGCACGCCTTCGCACCATGCACTCGGGTTGGAGCACCATAGTGGCACCCGGCTTCTCCAGTCCATCGGAGTCGCCTCGCGGTCCATCGGAGGGCTTACACCGCCGTTGCCGAACCGCCTCTTCGTGTACCGAGCTCCCATGGCCGACCGACGCCAAGACTTGCCTCCGGTCCATTGGAGGGCTTTTGCCTCAGTCCATCGAGGTCTTCATCTCCTCTACCTCCAGTCCATCGGAGGGCCTCTAGTCCATCGGAGGACTTGTACCGTTGACAATCACTCATCACACCAGGAGAGCAATGAGGCCGATCCATTTTGCAATGAGGCAAAACACAAGGCAGCTTGAAGCAAAATGAAAAACAAAACATCGGCTCCTCAAGACAGAGGCAAAAGGCTCAACGCAGCGATGCAAAGAGCATGCTAAAAGCTCAACTCCCCCTGAAATTCATCCTCACAAATGCAAAATAAGTGCAAAGCTCCCCCTCAACTAAAACTCTCCTGCGTTCTCCCCCTTTGTCCATATTTTAAACTTCTCCCCTTGGAAGTACACTAATTTCTCCCCAAATTTCTCCCCCTCGTTGACAATGGACACATCAAGGGTTCTTTGAACTCCCCTGAACTAGACAACTCCCCCTCAAAATATGCCATGAAATGCAAGAAGTGTAATTGAAAGAGCTCAGAAGGGATGTAAAGCTAGTAATCACAAGTTCTAGCATACAGAGCAAGTGAGGGCAAGGAAGCATACAACAAGCTCAAATGAATCTATCTCACACATATCAAGAGTAAGCTTGTTTTTCAGGGTTAATGAAAAAAAAACATCACCAACATGAATAGCTCCTAGCAAGATAGGCATGAACAACAAGATGCTAGCAATGCATACAAGGTGTGCTACTCTCAACCAAAGCATATACAACCAGCCATAAGCATTTTAGAGACTTGCAAATTTCAGATTTATACATTTGTATTCATAAGCAAGTTCTTTATGTGCCAGGGGTTATTTACTTGTCTTTTGCCACCTCTTACCAACTAATGCCAAGCCTAGGTTATATAACCATCAGAAGCTTAAGACAAGGTTTTGGTCATACACAGCCTAGTCCAAGTTCATGCCAAAGTGCAAAGGCAAGCTGTCTCGAACTAGATCAGTGAGACAAGCAAACCCACCTGGATCTTTCTCAATTCAGCACATAAAACACCACTTGTAAGCATTTTGATTCGGATTTCAATTTAAGAAATGTGTCATAAAAGCTTAGGCATAATCATAGCAACTGCATACAACTAGTATATCCAGGTATGAAAAGATAGCATAGCATTCAACATTCCTACACATGCTAGGTAGCCAAATCAAGTGGTGATCATGGTTTTTGATTTGCAAAGAATAAAATGACTTAGCTCACAACTAGTATTCAATAGACTCAAGAGAGCTTAGCCAACCATGATCAAGCATGCATCTGTACAATCTAGCATAAGCAAGTACTAACTCATCATTCCAAAAGAGCTCTAGTACTAGTGAGCCGATCATCCCTCGAAATTCCTTCTGGTCCACCGCCTCCCCATCTTCATCAGCATCAAGCGCCGTGTTTGTACTCATAGGGGTTGTCATGGGTTTGGAGTCACCCATTTCAAACTTCTTGAGTATGTCTCTTGTATACTTGGCTTGATGGACAAAGGTTCCTTCAGGGCCTTGCTTGATCTGCAGCCCGAGGAAGAACTAGAGCTCACCCATAAGACTCATCTCAAATTCCCTGCTCATCTGTTCAGCAAAACTAGACACCAAAACGTGAGATGAACCACCAAAGATTATGTCGTCAACTTATATCTGAACTATCAGGGTGTCACCGCCACGACTCAACAGAAACAAGGTCTTGTCTACTGAACCCATCACAAACCCAGACTTGAGCATGAAACTCTTCAACCTAGCATACCAAGCTCTAGGAGCTTGCTTCAGACCATAAAGGGCTTTCCTCAACTTATACACCCGGTCTGGAAACTTGGAACTCTCAAAGCCAAGAGGTTGTCTCACATATACCTCCTCCTCTATGAACCCGTTCAGAAAAGCAGACTTGACATCCATTTGCTGTAGTTTGAAGCCTTTAGAGGCTGCAAAGGCAAGCAAAATCCTAATGGCTTCCAAACGAGCTACAGGAGCGAAGGTCTCCTCATAATCTATACCCTCCTTCTGACAGAAACCCTAGGCTACCAATCTTGCTTTGTTCCTCACAACCATCCCATCCTCACCCTGTTTGTTCTTGAAAACCCACTTGGTACCTATAGGGCGACAGTTTGGTGGAGGTTCAACTAAATCCCAGACATGGTTTCTCTCAAAGTTCTCCAACTCCTCATGCATGGCGTTCACCCAGTTAGGATCAGATAATGGATGTGACACATCCCGGGGCTCAAAAGAAGCAACATATGCAGAGTGGGAGAAAAAGGCTAGAGAGTTAACCGAAGAGTGTGTGACACGTTGGTGAGTATCTCCAATCATCCTGTGTGGAGGGTGATCCCGCTGGACCTGCCGAGATGGTACAATCTCGGAGGTCACCTCCCCTGCGTCCTCAGTGGGTCCAACCTCTGCATGAGCTTGCTGTCGAGGGAGTGAGGAGGAAGTCGTGGGCAAGGGTCCTCCTTCATCATCTGAGCTCGTAGCAGAGGGGGCAGGAGCTGCAGCCGGTGCATTGGCTCCTGCATCACCATCATTAACTGCACCTTCCTCATCCTCAAAGATGGGAGCGCCTTCTTCATCATCACCTGAAAGCTCAAGGGCAGGGGTTGTGCAGGGCATAGTTTCATCAAAAAAAACCTCACAAGTCTCAACAACTTGCTTGGCCTCCAAAATCCACACAAGAAAAGCCCTAGAACTAGAAGCATACCCCAGGAAAATCCCATCCAAACAATGAGACTCAAACTTATCCAAATGCCTCGCCTTCTTAAGCACAAAACACCTGCAGCCAAACGCTCGCAAATGCTTGATGCTGGGCTGCCTACCAAACCGAAGTTCATACGAGGTCTTCCCAAGGAAAGCTCGCAAGAAGGTCCGGTTTGCAATGTAACAGGCCATATTCACTGCCTCAGCCCAAAAGCGCCTTGGAGTCCTATGCTCATCGAGCATCGTCCGTGCCATCTCAACAAGTGTGCGGTTCTAGCGTTCCACAACACCGTTCTGCGGTGGGGTATTTGGAGAAGAAAACCGGTGCTCAAGACCTAGGTCACTACAGAAGTTTTCGAACCGAGAGTTTCTGAATTCTCCGCCATTGTCACTGCGGATAGCCCTCATGGCCTTATGACTCTCGTTTCCCAACCTCAGTACCAGATCCCGAACAAAACCAAACGCCTCATCCTTAGACTCCATGAAAAATACCCACGAGAACCGCGAAAAATCGTCCACAACAACAAGCACGTACCACTTCCCACTGACCGACGCTACCCGAGCGGGACCTACTGTATCCATATGGAGTAGTTCACCCGGATAGTAGGTCATAACCTGAGACACAGGAATTTGAGAAGCGGCAACCATCTTGCCATGACAACAGGGGTGGCATACTAAGTCCTTCTCAGCTCTCAACTTGGGCAATCCTCGGATTAGGCCCATTGAACTCAATCTGACTAGCAGATCAAAGCTCAAGTGACCAAGCCTCCTATGCCACTTCCAAATATCAGCAGAAGGACTAGCAACCAAACAGCGAGTAGGGCTAGAAACAGATGTGAGGTCGACCCTAAAAACCTGACCAAAAAGGCAGCAAAGAGCAAACAAGGATCTCCTCAGCATCAAGAACGCAGCACGCACCCTTCTTAAACCGAACCTCAAATCCTTCATCGAGAAGTTGCGAAACAGAGACCAAATTGAACCCCAGATTCCGAACAAAAGCAACCTCTCTCAGCGAAAGCTTAGCAGAGAGCGAAACAGAACCAACAGCCAACACTTTACCTTGACCATTGTCCCCGAATGCGATGTACTCCTTAGTGCTCACGGGGTTGAGGCTGAAGAACCACTTGCGGTGCCCTGTCATGTGTCTAGAGCACCCTGAGTCCATGATCCACACGTCCTCCATGCCTCGATCCTGCAAAGTCAAGTAAAGCGACGGTGAGCAAACGGTCCGGCACTGGGGTTAGTCCCAAAACTGCTGTACCAGTGCCGAGCCATCTGCTCAAAAGTGGGGTAAGCACAATCAAAGAAATCATCACGATGATCTGTCCGACCACGACCTCCAAAGCGTGGCCTCTCAAACTCTCTCACAAAGCCTCGGTCACGAGGTCCATAGCCGCGCTGAAAACGACTAGGAGCTCGACCGACAAAGTGTCTCTCGCCACTAGGAGTATGAGCCTGAAAGCCGCCTCCTCTCTTACCACCGGCAAAGCGGTCTCTCATCTCACCGCGGTGGGGAGGATCTTGCCTACCACCCTGGTAGAACTGATCTTGGTTCCCCCAAGCTCTCTCCTGCTCTCAACCCGCTTCCTCCTGAAACAAAACTCCTCTAGGTGGCCATTCTGCTGGCAAAACTCACAGTAGTAGACAGGCCTCCTAGGAACTGGGTTAGGCTGGGACCTGGGCTTAGGTGGTGTGGCCTTGGGTGGCTCAGGCTGCTGGACTGGCTTCTTGCCGTTGGGCTTAAGCTCTTCCTTAACAATCTTGTCCAGCTTAGCCTTAGAAGGCTTGGGTGTCCAGTACTGCTTCTTTGGGGCAGCCTTGGGTGGCTCATGGTAAACCCCATCAACAGTCTCTCCTGGCTGGGTAGGTGCAGTCTTGACCTTAATTGGGACACTCTTCTCACCCGAAGTGCTGCACTCTGCAAACCCAACACCACTCATCTCACCCTCAGCTCTCTTGGTGCTCTCTATGATCATCTCTAGTTGGGGTTGCCTCGCATATACCCAACACAGCACCTCTCTCAACCTGTTGTTGTCATTCTGCAAAGACAACACCTCCTCCCTTAGATCCTCCAGAACTACAGTCTGGATGGCACAAGTGTCATCGTCTAGGGAGGGAACCACAATAGCTTTTTCCAACTTCCTAATGGTGGCATCCCTATCCACCAGCTGCATCCTAAGGGTTAGGCAGTTATCACAAGTGTCAGTAGGTGCTGAAAGCACCTCAAAGTCAGCTCTCAACTGCTCTAACTCACTTCTCAAGATAGGACAGACCATACACGCACCCAAAAGTGTAGGTCTAGCCCTAAGCTCCTCAAGCTCCATGAGCTGCCCCTCAAACTTCTCCTTCAGAATAGCTAGCTCTCTAGCTAGACAGGGGCAAGACTCACACTCAAGCTCTCCACTCAAAGTAGGCTCATCCAGTTTGGACTGGAGTTTGCCTAGCTCAGCCTTCAGCTCATCTATCTCCTCTACCCGCTTGGCATACCTATCTCTCTGGTCACCAAGCTCCGTCATGAAAGACTCGCAGGTAGGGCACTCAATCTCACTGGGTTGGGGTCTCACACTCCTCAACCTCTCATTCTCCTCTAAAGCCTCAGCAAGTTGGGTTTTCAACTTGTGCAGCTTCTTAGCTGCCTTGTCCAGCATCTTATCCTGGGCCTTAAGCTCCCAGCTGTTTTGCTCTAGCATCTCAAGGATTTCGGCTTGCTCGGGAGTTACCTCATCATCGGAAGAAGAGTTGCCGCCGTCATCCTTGTTCTTCTTGTCCTCAAGCGCCATGGAGCAAACCGAGCTCCTCTTGTCCTTGTTCTTGCGCCTGGACTTGGTGGAGACGAAGCACAAGCCAGCTGGACCTCCTTGATCGTTCCTCTTGTCCTTCCTGTACGTGATCTCCTCATCGCTTGAGCTCGACGAGGACGAAGAGGAAGAAGATCCGCTGCTGCAGAACCCGATCTCGGCGAAAAAGGCCTTGTCCCGCTTTGGGTTGTCCTTCTGGTAGCTCTTGAAAGCCTTCCGAAAGTTCTTCTTGCCGAAGGGACGCTTGCCGGAGCTGTGCTTGCTGGAGCGGTGCTTGTCAAAGCCTGCCTTACCGGAGTGGTACTTGTCGGAGTCGCGGGAGTAGCTTTTGCCCTTCTTGTAGTAGTCGTTCTTGTTGGGACACTGGGTGATGAAGTGGCCGACCTCTCCGCACTCGAAGCACTTGGGCCGCTCTCCCCTCTTCTTGCTCATTCGGTTGTCATAGGCGCGCTGAAAGCGACTAGACACCAGACACAACTCATCATCCCCAAGCGTCGCTAGCTGCTCCTCTGTAACAGACATCAAAACAGAAAATGAGAAGTTGTGTAACATGGGGTTAGTGACAGACTCACTAGAGGGGGTAGCCAAGGCCAGACTCTTAGAACCTGTACAAGCGAGGGAATCCCTCATCTTGTAATCTACCTCGGTGGCCTTGAGCATACTATAGAGCGCCTCTACTCCAATCGTATCATACCCTGCCGACTCAATGATTGAGTTCACCTTGATCTCCCATATTTTTCTATCCAAAGCATACAGCAACTTGACAGCCTGTAGATGATAGGTATATGGGAGGGCAGCGGGGGCAGAGTTGACACGCAACTTGTTGATGATCGACTGAAAGCGACCAAACAAGTCGTCTACTGACTCTCCCGGCTTCTGGACGAAATTCTCATATTCGCGCCGGTAAGTCTCCACAAGCCTAGCCTTAATCGTCGCAGTACCCTCATGGTGTGCACTAAGCAGTGACCACATCTCACGCGCAGTCTTAAGGTGACTCACTCTCTCATAATCCATGGGACCAAGCCTGGAGAAGAGAATGTTAACAGCCTTGTCATTCGCCTCATGCTGAGCCACGATATCCTGCGTAGTACGCTCAGCGACTGGAAGCACCACAAAAGTCGTACTCTGAGTAGCATCCCATATGTCCTGACTCTGGCTAACAAGGAACGCCTCCATCCTACCTTTCCAGTAGGGATAGCCATTGGAGCCAAGGATGGGAATTTTCCCGGAGTAAGTCATCGTCGCAACGGTTTCGTCACCGGTTAAGGTATAGGAAACCTAACCGGCTCTGATACCACTTGTAGGACCGAAACGTGCGACTAGAGGGGGGGTGAATAGGAGCACTTGAAAAACTCAAACTCAATCCCCCAAAGTGCGCTCTCACGAAAACACACACACACCCGATACCGTCCACTGAACAGATACGTATCAGGTGGAAAGCGGAAGCACTTGAATTAACGCCCAAAGAAACGGACGTAAGACGAGCAACCAAACTACACCTAAACAAACAAACACACTACACCTAGACGAACACACACAACACCTAAAACTACACCTCTCTAATGTGCAGAGTTGCATAGCATGGACAAGCTACCAACCCTAGGACACATTGAGAAACCCTTAAACGGAAAAACACTAAAGCACGCAACAAAACAAGCGAGAACGACAAGGCACAAAGAAAACAAGACAAGCTACAAAGCTTGCAAGTGTCGCACACTAGCCACTCAATACACCGAAGCGTACCTCACTTAAGATCAGTGAGTGAAGAGTATGGGCATGCAGTGGTTGACACAAAACAAGTTTGAAGCAAACACCAACACTCCAAAGACCAAAGAGACTAAGAAAAACAAACCCCAAAGCAAGCGGAGCAAAGAACACGCGAAAACAGCCCCAAAAAGACTAGACCGGACAGTCCTCTCTCCACCAAAAGACCTGACCGGACAAACACAAAGAAGGACACAGAAACAGCCCAAAAACCCTTTAGACCGGACTGTCCGAGGTCTATAGACCGGACAGTCCGAAGTCCCTACTTCGGACAAACCTAAGGACAATTGATTTGTCCTGTCAGTTCTCCGAAAAACTGCGCAGAAAAACAGCCCGACACTCCATCGAAAAATCGATCAAAATGGGGTCAAATCTCAACGAAACTTCACGAAAATTTGCATGGATAATCCTAAGGACCTTCCCTAGCAAATCCCAAAATATCAGCTCCAAAAGATCAAGGGATGCACGGGAATTGCAAATCTCGTGAGGTAGGTGGGTTGACTCCAAAAAACCGAGAAATGGGAAGAACAGCCCTTGCTCGTGGTTCAATGATTCTAGCACTTGGCTAGTGAGATTCACCACATCATAGCAAGGCAAAATACCAGCAAAAGAAAGATCCCAACCTTGGAAAACCCAAAACACACCAAAATCCAAGAATTGGAACAAAAAACGAACTAGAACGGAGAAGGGAAAGGGAAGGACGAAAATTGCTGCTCATTCCATGGAATTTCTCAACAAGGAACCTTGGATTAAACACGAAATTGAGGTTACACAAGTTCCCTAGAGCCTACCTCCCATCATCCTCCCACTAATGACAAGATTAGACTAAACTAGGCACTCATCTCCTAGCTAATCCTCTCTATTTTCTCTCTTTGGACCTTGGCTGCTAGGGTTATGAAATCCTAGGGTTTGTGGCTGCCAAGATAAGCTCCAAGGGAGCCTCTCAAGTCTATTTATACCCTAGGCCCTAAACGACACAATTACATTAAGACCCCTACTCTAAAAATGCCCGGAGAGGGCCAAACCGAAAAGATACAATCGGACGACTACGATGATGTCTTGATCTTCTTCTTCTCCACGCCTCGCTTGGATGTGCGCCACGTAGCCAGTAGTCCGGAAGCTTCCCCCGGTTTTGAAGTCAGAAACCGAAAAACTTCAATCTTGGCTAGTCGGAGCCCAACCCACCAAGTCATCTGAACTTGGGTGGCGGTTTTGAGCCGAAGCCGCCAAAGCCTCCCTCGCACGCCTTCGCACCATGCACTCGGGTTGGAGCACCACAGTGGCACCCGGCTTCTCCAGTCCATCGGAGTCGCCTCGCGGTCCATCGGAGGGCTTACACCGCCGTTGCCGAACCGCCTCTCCGTGTACCGAGCTCCCATGGCCGACCGACGCCAAGACTTGCCTCCGGTCCATTGGAGGGCTTTTGCCTCAGTCCATCGAGGTCTTCATCTCCTCTACCTCCAGTCCATCGGAGGACTTGTACCGTTGACAATCACTCATCACACCAGGAGAGCAATGAGGCTGATCCATTGGCTCTCAGGCTTGAGCTCGTTGACAATCACTCATCACACCAGGAGAGCAATGAGGCCGGTCCATTGGCTCTCAATCTCCCACTTGATGAGTGCACTGTCAACACCTTCAACCTGTAACCTGAAATAGTACAAAGACAAGAGAAAAGTGTAAAACCAAAAAAGAAAGAAAGAAGAAAGTTGCTCAAAATGCCCAAGAAACAAATACTAGCAAAGAAACAGGGCATAATTGTGGCGGAACCGCCCTGCTTAACCCAGGTTAAGCACACCTGCCTCCTTTGGCTCGCAGTGCACTTAAGCTGGACTAAACCCGGTAGTCCGTCGAGTGGCCTTTGGCCCTCGATAGCACCCATTTCCAAAGGAACCAACATCACACACATTGACCCTCGATGGAGCCACAATTGTTACATCATCACAGGTAGTTGAAGAGGATATTAATTAAGGATAGTTTACAAACTAGTTTAGTATCATAACATAATTGAGTTCAAAAGTATCTCGTAGTGGAATTAAAGTTCATAGCTCCAAGTTCTTACTGACGCAAAAGACTGCAACGATGGAACCACATCGAAGCCCACCGATGTTGTTTCCATGCCAACCATGACGGTTACTCCTGATGATGACATGCACCTCCTCCGACACAGGCGCAAAACGCGAACTCCATACCTGTAACTCAAAAGCGGGGGCAAACCCTGAGTACTGATTACTCAGTAGGACTTAATAGAGAGGCTTATGGCTGATGCGAAGCTTGCTTACTAACCATGTGAGTCCTTAGCATTGATTTTTAAACAAAAGCATGTTAACATGAGATAGCGGGATTTAACAACCGCTATCCACCATCATAACAGGAAATTCATCATGTATGTAAATATCTTGCATAAAATAAAGCATGTATACATCCAAACATGTAATTATTCAAACCATGAATCCATGATACAACATCTTTAGGTGGATTACTACATTGTCCGGCAGTGATACTGGCATTCTCACACCTAGTGAGCATCAGCGATTCGAATCGATTTCTAATTTCCAGGAATAACTATCATTCCAGGAGACATATGCTTACTAGCCATCGCGTTCCCACATATATCCCCCTTCTCCACTTGTCCCATCCCAAGCTTGATTCACTCCCGCTTGATCCCCGGGTTGTGCCCCCATGACGAGCCTGCCGACATCTCGGTCTCCCCGTCATGAGATTAAAGCTCCCCCGGGCCACCTTCCTCTCAACCAGTGGGTAGGAACGTGTCTCTGTTCTCAGGATGGCATAAGTAAGGTTTCACCGGGCCCATTTCCCGGATAAGCACTCAAGCAATGTTATGCCCATCCCAAGCGAACAACGGCCGGCCTTATGCGACTCGGGCGGAGTCCAATGAACAACAACATCATGAAAGTAATACTGAAATAAATCTCCGCCCGGTCTCCATTTAAAACATAGCATAATAATAATAACTTCAATTTAAATCTTTGCCATAATGAAAAGTAGAACTTACGAGACGAGTACAATCACTCGTATCTACTCGTACCTAGCCATTCTAGGCACTCACACCTACGAACTCTAAGTATAGGTGCTAGGGCCAGGGCGGCCGGGATGTCTAATGCAGTTTGGTTTCAATCAGCCCTAATGCATATGCTTAGATCATAACCATTTATTAGCTGGGATTAGTATGATCCGGCCTACCTTCTTCGTTAGGGTTAGTCTCCTCGGCGTTGGGGTCGGTGGTCAGCTGCGGTTCCTCCTGCTCGTCCTCGGGTTCTTCAATCAGTGGTTGCTCCTGCACGGCCTGTCCCTTTTCCGTAGAATCTATATGCGATGATGATACAATGCAAGTAAGTGCAAGAGGATGCAATGTAGTCATGGAGTAGAGAAATGTACAACTATTTACAAGTATCATGCAACATACGACTCACATGTCTTCATTCTTTAGGTTTCATTTGTTGCATATTGTTAAGGAAATTATATGAATCATATTGTTAAGAAATCGTACAAACCATCACTAAAGCTTATGTAAATCTACCATCCATGATACTTTAAGGAGTTAAATGGAATATGATATGGTGTATCAGGTAGTAGCACATATACCCGGTGTATACGCATGTATTTAAATGCAATTTACCTATTTGTTGCATTCAAGTTCACACGTTGAGTTCATGCTGTTACTTAGTCTTAAATGAGCCCAAACAATTATGTTATTGTGATGCTCCGGCATCTCAAATGCATAATCATTCATCATACATGCAAAATTCATCATAATGCATCATACAATGACATGCATTTGAGCCCTAATTCAAACTTGGTTGAAATGCCACTTGTTGAAACCTGTTTTCTGCTGATATGTCTCTGTCATTGTGCCTATAACTTTAATTCTATTTAGATTTGGGTGAAACTCGTATTAACAAACTTCTAGATAATTTGATGATGAACAACTTTGGTAATTAGTGCTTTGATATGCATGAAGGTTTGCATAGAGTTTTGGGGCTTTTTCTGTCAGCATGTGAATTCTGTCCAAACCTGACCTGTTTAGTAATTTTAAAATTTCTTGATCTTAAAGCCAAAACCTTGCAATGCTGGTATTGAGAAAGTTGTATATCATGAAATTTTGAACAACATTGGTATAAAACTCCTTTTGTGAAAGTGTTTAGAAAATGGACTTTTAGAATTTCTAAACTGGAGGGTTCTATTGGTCAAACCTTGGTCAGCAGATTAATTTCAAATTTGCACCAGATTTTCGAATAGAACATGGTATACAAGTTTATAAGGGAAATGTAGAGGAACAAATTTAGAACACTTCCTCCAATTGGGGTATTTTAAGAATCGGCCTCTAACCGGTTCAAAAACGTGATCTTCAAACAAGTGTATCTGCAGTCAAACTCCATTTTTCCATTTTCGGGATTTTCCCTCTCTTTTCCTCTCACTGACCGGCGGGCCCCACCAAGCAGTCCATCGGATTCCCGCCCGCGTCGGACAAACATCCGGTCCAGTGGGTCCCACCATTTCCGCGTCTCCACGCATTCGGTCCATAGACTGTCCCCTTTCCCCGTCGCCCCGGTCCCACCCGGCTATGCCTCCGGTCCATAGACCCGGTCCACGCCGCGGTCACCTCCCTTCTTCCCCGCTCCAGCTCGCCCACGCGGCGGACGCGCTCTGCCCGCGCCACGTCATCGCCGGCCGAGGCCGCGCCCCGCCCGCACCTGGATGGTTTCCCGGCTGCACGCCCCCCTACCCGGTTCCCTTCAGCCTTAAGCAAAGCGGAGGGCACTCTCCTCCACTCACTGCCTCGCTCTCCCCGGTTTTCTCTGCCCAGAGCCGCGCCGGAGCGCCGACCCACCATTGCCGAGAGTGGAGCTCGATCTCATGCCGGCCGCTCCGCCACTCCCCGAGCCTCCAGACCGCCGCCTCCACCTTCGCCTCCACCTCCCGCGCCCAACGCGCTAGGCCTAGTCGTCTCCCTCCGCCTCCCCTCCACAAGCGCAGTACGCCCGCCGCCATTGCCACCGCGGTGAGCTCACAGCCTCCGCCACCTCAAGCCGCCTCGAGCCCCGCCGAAGACCGCCCCGCGCTCGCCTCGCGCTCCTCTGTCTTTTCCCCACACCCTCGGCCTCCAACCGCGCCTCCTTCACCCCTCTCCGCAAGCGCACTCGCGCGGCCGCCATCGTCGCCGGACCCTCGCCGTGGACAACCCTCCTCCGGCCTTCCCCACGCCTCCAGGATACCCCCACTGCCTTCGCCTTGCCCTCGCGCGTCTCCCGCGCTAGACATCGTCACCGTTGCCCTCCTACTTCGCCGAGTCCATGCCCGTGCGCCGCCGGTTCGCGCCGTCGCCGCCCGAGTTCACCACCGTCGCGCGCCGTCTCTGAGCCCTCCCCATCGCTGCAGGTAGTAAGGGTGAGACCCCCGGCCTCCTCTCTCTCTCCCTAGCCACTTCCGGTGTCCGTCCGCGCCCGGCGTGCCGGATTTGGCTTGCGCGCCGCCCGTCTCCTGTCTCTGTCGAGAGGAAGACGATGAACCGAGGAGGAAGAAGCCCACTTTGCGCTATAGCCCTCGGAGTTGTGCGTTTTCTCGTTCCAATCCGAGCGCTGTGCATTGAGACGTGTAGTTCTATCAATCTAGCCCCTGGAGTGTATGGTTAATCACGGATTAGTCCTGGATCTAGGGTTTTTCCTATTTAGTTTGTTTATTTCGGCTGAAAACTTTGAAAAATCATAACAATTCAAATAAAAATCTAAAATGGACAAACTCAGTAGCTATGGACTCCTTGTGAATAGATCTACAGGATGGGTATGATGTGGATGTGTAAAATGTCTGTTTTGCCCTTGTTTAAGTGCATGCATGATGTAGGTAAATAAATGGTAAAACCGGACCAAATGAACTCCAAAAATTATGAAACTTGGACAGTAGCTTTGTTGTGGCATCTAGGTACTGTGTGATTTTTGGTAGCCCGAGCATTGGCTGTTTAATTACTGTTTTGTCCACATGCATGTGTTTTGTGTATTTAATTAACTTGGGAAATGAAGGCTACATAAAATATGCTCAAATATCACCTTTGGTATTTTTCATGTACTCTATATAGTATGGGTAGCTCACTAGTAGAGTATGAGATTGTGCATGTTTGTTTTAGCTGCTGTTTTGAAATTGACAAAATGCTACTAAGTTGAAAAAGAAAATAGAAAAAAGTGTATTTAAACTGCTAGGAAAATTATGGGAAAAATCTAGTAGCCTACTAGTGATGTCTTGATACCAGAAAGTAATTTTGTGCACTTTAATACCGCTGTTTTGATTTATATGATTTTCATGGTGAAAAAAATATGGAAATTAGATGTCCTATCAAGCTATGGATCTTGTGCTTGCTAATTTTTGTACATGATGTTCATGCAATGTAATGGTTGCTGTAGAAATTTCAAGTCCAGAACTCATTCCTATAAATTATGAAAAATCCAAGAAGCTATAGGGCTGAGAATTTGTTGTAATTTTAATAAATTAATTATAACTTGGTTGTAGCTGAAATTTTGGCAGTAGCGCTATGAAGTATGTTTCTGCATGTGGTAAAAATTTGAGATCGATTTGAGTTGTCTAACTACATGAACTTATGAGTGCATTTTATTCATAAAGGTAGCGTGTCCATTAATCTGCATGTATATGTTTAGCTTTAAGAGGCAACTTCATTTCATTTGATAGGGACTGTGTACACATATAAGACAGTAACTCATGATAACTTCAAATATAAAATATGGTGATCGTTTGTACGATTTCTTAGTGATGGGCTGTATGATTTCTTAGCAAAGTCATTAAGTTTTCTTGTTATGGGGTGTGTTTAAACTAAGAGTACCCGAACCCATTCTTCACAAGCTGCTTGATCATGCCTTATATTTCATTGACACCTCACACATAAATCTGCCATTTGTTGTACTCATGTTTGCACTATGCCATGCATATAACACTGTATCGTATACATGCATTTGCATTCTCTTGCACTCACTTGCATTTTATCATGCATATAGACCCCGCGTGCAAGGAGCTATCAACACAAGAGAAACCAGTGATCAAGGAACTGGACGACAGGCTATATTCGGAGCAAGAAGACGAAGGGTCGCTGATTAAATCCGTCCCTGCTTCAAGGCGTTGCCTGGGGCAAAGCCTTACAACCCGGCAAACTAACCTAGTTTGGTTTGTTGGTTTTCTTAAGATCAATCAAAGGTAGGTAGGACCATGCTATTCCCAGCAAATAAAGTAATTGATGATTACGCATATGCATTAGGAGTTGATTGAAACCAATTGCATTAGATTCCCTGGCCGCCCTGGCCCTAGCACCTATACCTAGAGTTCGCAGGACGTGTGCCTAGAATGGTTAGGTGCGAGTAGATACGAGTGAATAAAGGTCACTCGTCTCGTAGGGTTTGATTTTCAAAAGAAGAAATCTCACTGTTACGAAACTTATTATGATTCTGTTATGCTTTAAATGGAGACTGGGCGGAGATATTGAATTTTATGATGAGAATTGGAATAGTGAGTGGTGGACTCCGCCCGAGTCGCATAAGGCCAGTCGTTGTTCGCCTATTGGTCGGCATAACATTGCTAGAGGTGCTTATCCGGGATAATGGACCGGCGAAAGTCTTACTTGTGCCATCCGAAGAACAGAGACTTGGTCCTACCGGACTCTAGGGGCACTCACTCTCACGGAGGGCTAACCCGACGTACCGTGGTATCGCTCTGTGGGGGCTAAACCTAGGGAATGGCGGGTTGGAATCGAACTTGGGATGGGACAAGTGGAGATGGGGGCTATATGTGGGAACGCGATGGCTAGTAAGCATATACCCCTGGCATTTTTAGTTATTCCCGGGAATTAAAAATCGATTCGAATCGCTGATGCTCACTAGGTGTGAGAATGCCAATACCACTAACGGGCAAAGTAGTAATACACTTGAATATGTTGTATTATTAATTCATGGTTTTGTATATCAACATGCTTGGATGTGATGATCCGTTCCACTATTCATGGTGCTGCCCATCCACTGAAGGAGGTCGATGGACTTGGGAGGTGCTTTGAAGTCGAGGGAGGGCTGACCCGACGTACCGTGGTAGCGCTCCTGAGACGGCTACTCCCAGGGGTTAGATGGAGGCACTATGAATCTTGGGACGGGACATGTGTAGAATAGAGGTATATCTTGAATATTATACAAGTTACTGATGGTTCTCAAGTTTTACTTTCAAGCAAGTATTTACTTTATGATATAAAAGAACCTTCATGGTTAATGGATAGCAGCTGTCAAATCCTGCTATCTTATATCAACATGACCTTGTTTAAAAATCAATAGCTAAGGATCCACATGATTAGTAAGCAAGCTTTGCGTCAGCCGTAAGCCCCGTCCATTAAGTCCTACTGAGTAATTAGTACTCAGGGTTTGCCCCCACTTTTTGATTACAGGTACCGACGTTAGCTGGACAACTGTGTTGGAGGTGGTAGTACCGATGGGCTCGGTGCTATTCTCCTTGTTCATTTCTTCATGAAGACTGCTTGAGTTTGTTTTCGCTGCGAGATTTTGAAAACGCTTCCGCTATACATATATACTCTGAATTCGCTTCCGCTATTTTATGAAATGTATTTGACTTCATATATTTGTAAATCTAGTCTATTATTCTCTATTTCAACTGCCTATGATGATGTAATTGTTGTGGCTCCATTAAGAGTCGGATGTGTTTGATGTCGGTTCCTCTGGGATTTGGTGTTATCGAGAGCTGAAGTACTCTCGACGGAATACCGGGTTTAGTCTGGCCTAAGTGCACTGCGAGCCAGAGGTGGTAGGTGTGCTTAGTCTGGATTAAGCAGGGCGGTTCTGCCACAGTTGGTATCAGAGCCGATCATACACAGACAACAGTTATATCATCAAGTTTTGTTTTACAAACATATTTTCGAAAACCCATCTTCAAGTAATTCAAAAATGAGAGTATACGCTATGCCCGTATAAGGATGTTAGTGTTATACAGGTGGCATCACTGACATTCTGACCTAGATAGAACTCATATGCATATTCGGTGTTTTGGGAAGCAACCTTTCGGCCATAGCTGTCCCCAGTACTGGTGGAAGCTATCGGGATTTGCGAACGGTTGTAAACCCTGCATTCATGCCCCGTAGTAAAAGCTCTTTAAGGGTGGTGGGCATGCTTTGGATGCTTTCATACCCACCACACTTATATTTGGTTTTGGGATCCACCTTTTCTCGACAATCCCCAGTACTGGTGGAAAGTCAGGCTTTGAGGAAAAGGTGCATCGGCCCACCAACGTTGTCCACGCAGCGGTCACGCGTGGATGCCACACTAGGTGGTAATGTATGAGCATGCATTCTTCTGCAGGTACACTAACCACGTGCGAATCTAAGAACGACTAGAGAACGGCTAGTTGCATTAAGGAGAGACGTCCATATATGTCACTGAATTATCGCTAGTTATATATATGTATAATACATAGGATGTGTGATGTGAGATCGAACAGGACGAATCATGCATCATGTGTCATTTGTTATCATCTTTGGGGGTATTACTAAAAGACGAATGGAAGAAATCATGACTTAAACCTACCTTCTGCACATTCCGCTACATAATCCGTCAATTGGAAACAACTAATACAATTTGCTAAGCAAAGGCCTCTCCTATGGAGCTCCCGGAGAAGTGTTTCGTTCGAGAGTTATAACTGAAAACCTTCGGGTTCAAAAGTCTAGACACCCATACCGACGAGACACAGCGCACAAGTTTGCCGTTAACAAATACGATTGCCCAAGCTTACCAGATGACAGCTAACACTCTATGTGCCTTCCAGCTATTCTGTCCACTTACATGCTTTCATGTATTCAGAATATATTTATGGTGCTTTGACCTTTTTATCACTGCATCGATTGCACAAAAACTCTTGGACTAAACCCGATTTGCCTTCATTTCTGCAGATGGTCACCCCACCAGAGACATCTGCACAGGGGGTGCTCCTGGAGCACCATCTCCTTCTGAGTTGGCCACTCAGGTTGCTCAGCAACTCATCGACTTGATAGCTCAAGCGCAACAACGGCGCGACCCACAAGAGATCAGCTACACTGACTTTGCGGCGCTACAACCGCCAATCTTCACCGTTGCCACTGATCCACTAGATGCTGATGACTGGCTTCGAATTATTGAGTCCAAGTTCAGTCTACTGCCCCGCCTCAATGAGCAACAGAAGGCTCGCTTCGCGGCACAGTGTCTACATGGTCCCTCGGGGGCCTGGTGTGCTTCGTTCCTGGCAATGCAACCAGCCGGGCACCAGGTCGCGTGGGATGAGTTCCGTGCGGCTTTTCGGGCTCACTATCTCCCGCCTAGCCTCATCGAGCTCAAGCAACGGGAGTTCCGTGCACTTCGACAAGGGAACATGTCGGTACTTGAATACGTGTAGGCCTTCATTCGCCTATCGCAGTACTCCCCTAAAGACGTCAACACCGACCCGCGTAGGGCTGCTCGTCTGTCGGGTGGGTTTGACCCCACTCTCCTGACTCACTTGGGGCGCAGCTACGACAGCTTCACCGAGTTGGTAGATGTCGCCATCGACATGGAGCAAAGCCTTCGTCAGGCCCACGAGGATCAGCGGAGGAAGAGAATTGCAAGCACACCTCCGTCGAGTTCATCTCAACGACAACGGGTTGTGCATCGCGCACCGCCGCACATGTATTACCTCGACATGCCCCAACAGCAAGAGCAACAGTTGGGTACACAACAACACCCGTCATCCTGCAGTGCACCACCTCATCCACCTGCTTCAGTGCCCCTTTCCAAACCAAGCGCTGGCTCCCCTTGCTTAACCTGCGGGAGGGCTGGACATTCCAGTCGCACATGTCGCACGCAACAGAAGACTCCGGGCTCAATGCCTACGGAAGCAGAGAAGAGATCAGCCCCGAAGATGGGCCAACTGCATTATAGCCAGCTTGAGCAAGTTCCAGAGAGTGAACCAGTCTTGGCAGGCACATTTCTTGTAAATGACCATCCTATAGTTGTTTTGTTTGATTCTGGAGCGTCATTCACTTTCATCAGCAAAGCATACGCACTGAAGCATGGGAATGAAATGACAGAGCTGAAACAGAAATACCACATCAAAGCTGCAGGATCATCCATAGTTACCAATCACATAGTGAGAGACTTGCGTTTGCAAGTTGGAAGGGAAAGTTTGTTCATCAGTCCTCTAGTACTTCCACAACTGGGGATTGATGTTATTCTGGGGATGGAATGGCTGAAGCAACATAATGCCATGATAGATGTTGGGAGTAGAACAGTTCAGTTGCGCTCAAGCAGTGGGACCGATGTGGTTATTCATGTGCCACTCCACAAGCATGTGTCTCACACGGTTAATGCTGCAGAAACTCAGACGGAAGCACAAGCACTTGCAAAGATCCCAGTAGCCTGTGACTATCCGGATGTGTTTCCAGAAGAACTTCTTGGACTACCACCGGATAGGGATGTAGAGTTCAGAATAGACCTTGTTCCACGCACGGCACCTGTCTCTAAGAGGCCGTATAGAATGGCACCTGATGAACTGAAGGAGCTAAAAACACAACTGCAGGAGCAGTTAGACAAAGGGTTTATCCGACCTAGCTCATCACCTTGGGGTTGTTCCGCCCTCTTTGTTGAGAAGAAAGACTAAGGTGGTAAGAGATTATGTGTGGACTATCGACCGTTGAATGCTGTTACTGTCAAGAACAAGTACCCTTTGCCACACATTGATATCCTATTTGATCAGCTTGGGGGAGCCACAGTTTTCTCCAAGATTGATCTTAGATCCAGGTACCATCAAATAAAGGTCTGAGAAGAAGACATACCAAAGACCGCTTTCTCCACGCGTTATGGGCTTTACGAGTATCTTGTCATGTCCTTCGGTTTGACTAATGCACCAGCTTTCTTCATGTACCTGATGAACTTGGTGTTCATGAATGAGCTTGACAAATTCGTGGTAGTATTCATTGATGACATCTTAGTGTATTCCAAGAATGAGAAGGAGCACGAAGAACATTTGCGGATAGTGCTATCTCGCCTTAGAGAACATAAACTTTATGCCAAGTTCAGCAAGTGTGCGTTTTGGCTAAAGGAAGTGGCATTCCTAGGCCATATCTTGTCAGCAAAGGGAGTAGCTATCGATCCCAGCAAGGTGGAAGATGTGCTGAATTGGAAGCAGCCACAAACTGTGACAGAGATACGGAGTTTTCTTGGTTTAGCGGGGTAGTACCGCCGATTCATCAAAGATTTCTCTAAAATTGCAAAGCCTATGACAGCGTTGACCCAGAAAAATGCAAAGTTCGCATGGAGCTCAAAATGCGAAGAGGCATTTGGAACATTGAAGAAACTCCTAACTTCAGCACCTGTTCTTGCTCAACCAGACATCACCAAGCCGTTTGACGTGTATTGTGATGCCTCTGGTAGTGGCCTCGGTTGTGTTCTGATGCAAGAAAGAAGAGTTATTGCATATGCATCCTGCCAACTAAGGAAACATGAGGTAAATTACCCAACTCACGATCTTGAGCTACTTGCGGTTGTCTATGCATTGAAGAAATGGAGGCATTACTTGCTAGGCAACACCTGTCACATCTACACTGACCACAAGAGTCTCAAATACATCTTTATCCAACCTGAATTAAATATGAGGCAAAGACGGTGGTTAGAGTTGATAAAAGATTATGACTTAGAGGTTCATTACCACCCCGGCAAGGCTAATGTAGTAGCTGATGCATTAAGCCGTAAGGCTCATTGCAACTTCATTGAAACTCGTCCAACGGTGAGAGTGCTATGTTGTGAGATTGGGGAAATAGAAATGCCAATGGCGCTGGAAGCCGAACTTTACAATCTTGTCCTTGAACCAACCATCAAGGATCAAATCATAGCGGCACAAAAACAAGATAAAGGCATGGCACATATTCGAGATGAGATCGATGACAAAAAGAAGGCCTGTTTCAAGCTTGACGAAGAGGGAGTCTAGTGGTTTAAAAACCGCTTAGTGGTACCAAAGGATATGGAGCTGAGGAAGAAAATCCTAGATGAAGCTCACACCTCCATGTTCACCTTGCTCTCGGGCAACAACAAGATGTACCAAGATCTGAAGCAAAAGTTTTGGTGGACTCGCATGAAACGAGAAATCGCCAAGTATGTATCCGAGTGCGACGTGTGTCAAAGAGTGAAAGCTGACCACCTGAAGCCTGCGGGTATGCTTCAGCCTTTAGCAGTTCCCGCCTGGAAATGGGAGGATATACACATGGACTTCATTGTGGGATTGCCTCGCACATCGAAGGGGTATGATTCCATATGGGTGATCATTGACCGATTCACGAAATTAGCTCACTTCATTCCTGTGAAGACAATTTACCATGCCAAAACCTATGCCGAAATTTATATAACCAGGATTGTCTCTTTGCACGGTGTTCCTCGAACTATCACTTCGGACAGAGGTTCGCTATTTGTGTCTCGCTTCTGGGAGCAATTGCAAACTGCTCTTGGAACCAATTTAATTCACAGTTCAGCATACCATCCTCAAACAAGCGGCCAGGTTGAGAGAGTAAACCAGATCCTAGAAGACATGTTGAGGACGTGTGCTTTGACTTATTCCACCAAGTGGGATGAATGTCTCACCTTGGTAGAGTTCGCCTACAACAACAGCTATCAGAAGAGCTTGGAAATGGCTCCTTTCGACGGTAGACGGTGCAGAACACTCAACTGGTCAGAACCAGGAGAACGTGTCACATTCGGCCCAGACTTGGTAACACAGGCAGAAGAGTAAGTTAAATTCATTCACGACAATCTTAAGAGAGCACAATCTAGGCAGAAAAGCTACTCGGATAAGAGGAGAAGATCCTTAATCTTTGAGAAGGATGATCATGTGTATCTCCGTGTGTCACCCATGAAAGGGGTGCATCGGTTTGGAGTAAAAGGAAAGCTAGCACCAAGGTACATTGGTCCGTTCAAGATACAGAGCAATGTGGGCCAGTCGCTTATCGGCTGGAGCTACCACCACATCTAGCTGCGGTTCATGATGTGTTTCATGTCTCGCGACTCAAGAAGTGTTTACGAGTACTAGAGGAAGTGATCGATACCTCTCAAATTTAGATCCAACCTGACCTCACTCATGAAAAGAAACCCATCAGAATCCTCGACCAAAAGCAAAGAGCAACACGACGAAGAGCCATTAACTTCTACAAAGTGCAATGGAGTAACCACTCCGAAGAAGAGGCAACTTGGGAGCAAGATGAATTCTTGCAAACAAAATATCCTGGTTTTCTTCCCTCCAAGTCAAATTGAGTACGTCACAGCAGCTTAAATTTTCAGATTCATACTCAATGCACTTTCTTCTCGTTTAATTTATCCACCCACATCACATCAGAATCTCGGGACAAGATTTCTCTAAGGGGGTGGGTTGTGATGCTCCGGCATCTCAAGTGCATAATCATTCATCATACATGCAACATTCATCATAATGCATCATACAATGACATGCATTTGAGCCCTAATTCAAACTTGGTTGAAATACCACTTGTTGAAACCTGTTTTCTGCTGATATGTCTCTGTCATTGTGCCTATAACTTTAATTCTATTTAGATTTGGGTGAAACTCGTATTAACAAACTTGTAGATAATTTGATGATGAACAACTTTCATAATTAGTGCTTTGACATGCATGAAGGTTTGCATAGAGTTTTGGGGCTTTTTCTGTCAGCATGTGAATTCTGTCCAAACCTGACCTGTTTAGTAATTTTAAAATTTCTTGATCTTAAAGCCAAAACCTTGCAATGCTGGTATTGAGAAAGTTGTAGATCATGAAATTTTGAACAACATTGGTATAAAACTCCTTATGTGAAAGTGTTTAGAAAATGGACTTTTGGAATTTCTAAACTGGAGGGTTCTATTGGTCAAACCTTGGTCAGCAGCTTAAATTCAAATTTGCACCAGATTTTCGAATAGAACACGGTATACAAGTTTATAAGGGAAATGTAGAGGAACAAATTTAGAACACTTCCTCCAATTGGGGTATTTTAAGAATCGGCCTCTAACCAGTTCAAAAATGTGATCTTCAAACAAGTGTATCTGCAGTCAAACTCCATTTTTCCATTTTCGGGATTTTCCCTCTCTTTTCCTCTCACTGACCGGCGGGCCCCACCTAGCAGTCCATCGGATTCCTGCCCGCGTCGGACAAACATCCGGTCCAGTGGGTCCCACCATTTCCGCGTCTCCACGCACTCGGTCCATGGACCGTCCTCTTTCCCCGTCGCCCCGGTCCCACCAGGCTATGCCTCCGGTCCAAAGACCCAGTCCACGCCGCGGTCAGCTCCCTTCTTCCCCGCTCCAGCGCGCCCCAGCGGCGGACACGCTCTGCCCGCGCCGCGCCATCGCCGGCTGAGGCCGCGCCCCGCGCCCCGCCCGCACCTGGACGGTTTCCCGGCTGCACGCCCCCCTACCCGGTTCCCTTCAGCCTTAAGGCAAAGCGGAGGGCACTCTCCTCCACTCACTGCTTCGCTCTCCCCTGTTTCCTCTGCCCAGAGCCGCGCCGGAGCGCCGACCCGCCATTACCGAGAGCGGAGCTCGAGCTCACGCTGGCCGCTCCACTGCTCCCCGAGCCTCCAAACCGCCGCCTCCACCTTCGCCTCCACCTCCCGCGCCCAACGCGCTAGGCCTAGTCGTCTCCCTCCGCCTCCCCTCCACAAGCGCAGTACGCCCACTGCCATTGCCGCCACGGCGAGCTCACAGCCCCCGCCGCCTCGAGCTGCCTCGAGCCCTACCGAAGACCGCCCCGCGCTCGCCTCGCGCTCCTCTGTCTTTTGCCCACACCCTCGGCCTCCAACCGCGCCTCATTCACCCCTTTCCGCGAGCGCACTCGCGCGGCCGCCATCGCCGCCGGCCCCTCGCCATGGACAACCCTCCTCCGGCCTTCCCCACGCCTCCAGGATACCCCCACCGCCTTCGCCTTGCCCTCGCGCGTCTCCTGTGCTAGACATTGTCGCCGTTGCCCTCCTCCTTCGCCGAGTCCACGTCCGTGCGCCGCCGGTTCGCACCGTCGCCGCCCGAGTTCACCACCGTCGCGCGCCGTCTCTGAACCCTCCCCGTCGCTGCAGGTAGTAACAATGAGACCCCCGGCCTCCTCTCTATCTCCCTAGCCACTTCCGGTGTCCGTCCGCACCCGGCGTGGCCGGATTTGGCCTGCGCGCCGCCCGTCTCCTCTCTTTGTCGAGAGGAAGACGATGAACCGAGGAGGAAGAATCCCACTTTGCGCTATAGCCCTCGGAGTTGTGCGTTTTCTCGTTCCAATCCGAGCGCTGCGCATTAAGCCGTGTAGTTCTTTCAATCTAGCCCCTGGAGTGTATGGTTAATCACGGATTAGTCCTGGATCTTGGGTTTTTCCTATTTAGTTTGTTTATTTCGGCTGAAAACTTTGAAAAATCATAACAATTCAAATAAAAATCTAAAATAGACAAACTCAGTGGCTATGGACTCCTTGTGAGTAGATCTACAGGATGGGTATGATGTGGATGTGTAAAATGTCTGTTTTGCCCTTGTTTAAGTGCATGCATGGTGTAGGTGAATAAATGGCAAAAGCGGACCAAATGAGCTCCAAAAATTATAAAACTTGGACAGTAGCTTTGTTATGGCATCTAGGTACTGTGTGATTTTTTGTAGCCCTAGCATTGACTGTTTAATTACTGTTTTGCCCTTATGCATGTGTTTTGTGTATTTAATTAACTTGGGAAATGAAGGCTACATAAAATATGCTCAAATATCACTTCTGGTATTTTTCATGTACTCTATATAGTATGGGTAGCTCACTAGTAGAGTATGAGATTATGCATGTTTGTTTTAGCTGCTGTTTTGAAATTGACAAAATGCTACTAAGTTGAAAAAGAAAATAGGAAGAAGTGTATTTAAACTGCTAGAAAAATTATGGGAAAAATCTAGTAGCCTACCAGTGATGTCTTGATACCAGAAAGTAATTTTGCGCACTTTAATACTACTGTTTTGATTTATATGATTTTCATGGTGAAAACAAATATGGAAATTAGATGTCCTATCAAGCTATTGATTTTGTGCTTGCTAATTTTTGTATATGATGTTCATGCAATGTAATGGTTGTTGTAGAAATTTCAAGTCCAGAACTCATTGCTATGAATTATGAAAAATCCGAGAAGTTATAGGGCTGAGAACTTGTTGTAATTTTAAGAAATTAATTATAACTTGGTTGTAGCTGAAATTTTGGTAGTAGCGCTATGAAGTATGTTTCTGCATGTGGTAAAAATTTGAGATCGATTTGAGTTGTCTAACTACATGAACTTATGAGTACATTTTATTCATAAAGGTAGCGTGTCCATTAATTTGCATGTATATGTTTAACTTTAAGAGGCAACTTCATTTCATTTGATAGGGACTGTGTATACATATAAGACAGTAACTCATGATAACTTCAAAGATAAAATATGGTAATGGTTTATACGATTTCTTAGTGATGGGTTGTATGATTTCTTAGCAAAGTCATTAAGTTTTCTTGTTATGGGGTGTGTTTAAACAAAGAGTACCCGAACCCATTCTTCACCAGCTGCTTGATCATGCCTTATATTTCATTGACACCTCACACATACATCTGCCATTCGTTGTACTCATGTTTGCACTATGCCATGCATATAACACTGTATCGTATACATGCATTTGCATTCTCTTGCACTCACTTGCATTTTATCATGCATATAGACCCCGCGTGCAAGGAGCTATCAACACAGGAGAAACCAGTGATCAAGGAACCAGACGACAGGCTATATTCGGAGCAAGAAGACGAAGGGTCCCTGATTAAATCCGTCCCTGCTTCAAGGCATTGCCTGGGGCAAAGCCTCACAACCCGGCAACCTAGTTTGGTTTGTTTGTTTTCTTAAGATCAATCAAAGGTAGGCAGGACCATGCTATTCCCAGCAAATAAAGTAATTGATGATTACGCATATGCATTAAAAGTTGATTGAAACCAATTGCATTAGATTCCCTGGCCGCCCTGGCCCTAGCACTTATACCTAGAGTTCGCAGGACGTGTGCCTAGAATGGTTAGGTGCGAGTAGATACGAGTGAATAAAGGTCACTCATCTCGTAGGGTTTGCTTTTCAAAAGAAGAAATCTCACTGTTACGAAACTTATTATGATTCTGTTATGCTTTAAATGGAGACCGGGAGATATGGAATTGTACGATGAGAATTGGAATAATGTGTGGTGGACTCCGCCCGAGTCGCATAAGGCCGGTCGTTGTTCACTTATTGGTCGGCATAACATTGCTAGAGGTGCTTATCCAGGATAATGGACCGGCGAAAGTTTTACTTATGCCATCTGAAGAACAGAGACTTGGTCCTACCGGACTCTAGCGGCGCTCACTCTCACGGAGGGCTGACCCGACGTACCGTGGTATCGCTCTGTGGGGGCTAAACCTAGGAAATGGCGGGTTGGAATCGAACTTGGGATGGGACAAGTGGAGATGGGGGCTATATGTGGGAACGCGATGGCTAGTAAGCATATACCCCTGGTATTTTTAGTTATTCCCGGGAATTAAAAATCGATTCGAATCGCTGATGCTCACTAGGTGTGAGAATGCCAATACCACTGATGGGCAAAGTAGTAATACACTTGAATATGTTGTATTATTAATTCATGGTTTTGTATATCAACATGCTTGGATGTGATGATCCGTTCCACTATTCATGGTGCTGCCCATCCACTGAAGGAGGTCGATGGACTTGGGAGGTGCTTTGAAGTCGAGGGAGGGCTGACCCGACGTACCGTGGTAGCGCTCCTGAGACGGCTACTCCCAGGGGTTAGATGGAGGCACTATGAATCTTGGGACGGGACATGTGTAGAATAGGGGTATATCTTGAATATTATGCAAGTTACTGATGGTTCTCAACTTTTACTTTCAAGCAAGTATTTACTTTATGATATAAAGGAACCTTCATGGTTAATGGATAGCAGCTGTCAAATCCTGCTATCTTATGTCAACATGACTTTGTTTAAAAATCAATAGCTAAGGATCCACATGATTAGTAAGCAAGCTTTGCGTCAGCCGTAAGCCCCGTCCATTAAGTCCTACTGAGTAATTAGTACTCAGGGTTTGCCCCCACTTTTAGATTACAGGTACCGACGTTAGCTGGACAACTGTGTTGGAGGTGGTAGTACCGGTGGGCTCGGTGCTATTCGCCTTGTTCATCTCTTCACGATGACTGCTTGAGTTTGTTTCCGCTGCGAGATTTTGAAAATGCTTCCGCTATACATATATACTCTGAATTCGCTTCCGCTATTTTATGAAATGTATTTGACTTCATATATTTGTAAATCCAGTCTATTATTCTCTATTTCAACTCCCTATGATGATGTAATTGTTGTGGCTCCATTAAGAGTCGGATGTGTTTGATGTCGGTTCCTCTGAAATTTGGTGTTATGAAGAGCTGAAGTACTCTCGACGGACTACCGGGTTTAGTCTGGCCTAAGTGCACTGCGAGCTAGAGGTGGCAGGTGTGCTTAGTCTGGATTAAGCAGGGTGGTTCCGCCACAGTTATGCAGATCAATGATGTGATAAGCTACTGCCAAAATTTCGGCCCTAGAAGAGTTATATTTATTTTTTCTAAAATTCCAGCAATTTACCAGTTTTTTAAATTTCTAGATTTTTCATAAATTGTGGGAATGGTGTTTTGATATAAAATTTATTCAGTAAGCATTACTAAGCATGGACAGCATGTGCAAAAATTAGCAAGTGAAATATCATCAGTTTAGCAAGTCATCTATTTTTCCATATAAAAAACTTAATGGATTTAACGTGGAAGTCAAAACAGCAATAATAAACTCTATAAAAAATGCTTTCTGGAACTCCTACATCAACCACTAGTTGTCATAATTTTTATAGAATTTTCTCAGCGGTCTAAATGCACTTTTTCCTATTTTCCTTTCTAGTTAGTGGCACTTTGTTATTTTCAAATCAGTGATCAAATCAAACATGCACAGCCTCAAAATTTACTAGTGAGCTACTCATGCTATGCAGGACACAGGAAAAATACTATGAAGTCAAACCTAGCATACTTTACATGGCAAGCAAGTCACATGTTTAAAAATACTAGATAACATGGTGATAATTGTAAAACAGCTAGTAAATAGACAAGGCTAGGGCTAACAAAATTCATACAGTGTCTAGGTGTGCATGCATGTCTACTGTCCAAGTTTCATCACAAGAGGAGCTCATCTAGTCTCCTTTTCCCATTTTTTGTATTGATTAAACAAGCTCCCACAAGACCGAGGGCAAAATCATACATGCACATCTCCACATCATACCCACTGTGTAGAGCATTTTATAAGGAGTTCATAGCCACTGAGTTTGTCCATTTTGAATTTTTATTCGATTTATTATGATTTATCAAAGTTTCAGTCGAAATAAACCAAAATAAATAGAAAATACTTAGATCTAGGGACTGGATCGAGATTATTTCAAATCTACAGGGGCTAGCATGCAAGATTTACTAGGCTCAGTGAATAGCGCGTGGATTAACATGCAAATAGTTTGCAACCGAGGGGTAGATCTAAAATCTAATCCCCTCCGTCTTCAATCTCGCGCCGCGCGCGACCGCGCGTCGCGGCGTGTGTGCGCCGGCGAGCTCCGGCTCGCCGGAGCCGCGACGCGGGGCACGAGAGGTGCGCGCGAGCGCGGTGCTTACCCTCGGATAGGTGTCGGCGACAGCGGAGGCGGGGTTGAGGTGAGGAAGGCGGTGAACCGAACGTGAACGGCGGCGAGGTCGGCGTGGACACGACGTCGAGGCGGGGAAGATCCTGGCGTCGGTTGGGGGATTGAAGGCGAGGCTGGGTGCGCCAGGTGCGCAAGAGCGAGGCGAGTACAGTGGAGTAGGTCTAGGGCATGGGGAGGCGGTGGAGGGAGCGGCGCAAGCTCGAGCTCTGAGCTTGACCGGCAATGGCGGTGCGTGCGGGTCGCGATGCGATCTGGGGAATAGGGAGGGGAGGGGCGGCGAGAGTTGGGTCAGGAGATGCGCAGGGGCATGGCGAATGCAGCGATGGGCTTTTGGGGCTTGGAGACGGGCGGAGGTGGCCGGCGCGGCGAGCTCGAGCTCGTCGGCTATGGCGGCTCGGGCGCGCGTCCGGAAGCGAGAGAGGTTGCGAGTGAGGGCGAGAGGGTGAACTGGGACGGAATCGCGACCAGGTGAAGGCCGAGGCGGTGCGGGCGCGATCCGTGGGCACGGCCGGTTGGCCGTACGCCGGCGACCACGCGGCGGGCGTCGCTCCGGACAGGGTGGCAGCCTGACAGGCGGGCCCCACTTGTCGGTGTAACCCAGAAAAGGAAAAGGAAAAATGTGTTTTCTCCTCCACTGAAAATCGCCATTTTGACCTATTTAGAGTCCGATTTTGGAAAACTGCCAATTGGATGAAATGTTCTAGTCTTTGAGCTCTACAAGTTTTTCAAAAGGCTTGATACCTAAAACTGTTTGGAAATATGAATTCTATTTGAATTTAGCTCTCAAGTTCCACTTTGGCCTACAGACCAGATTTATTGAAAATTTCTAAAACTCTCCCTTCCAGCCATTTTCACCCCAGGAGCTTATTGACAACATTGTTGACCACTCCAGGATCTACAAGTTCTATAATTAGGATTTTGCCAAAATATGTTTGTAAGTTGGAGAAAAACTTGATTTACTCTGCAGTTCAAGTTTTGACAGGTTTTCTGTGCTGGGAGTAAAAGGTCCAGAACTCTAGGTAAACATTGTCATATGACTAAGCCCTAATTATGAAAGTTGTGCCCCTCTTGTTTGTCTATAATTTTACTAACATGAGCTTCATCTAGTTCCCAACAAAATTCAAGTTATGGCCCTAACACAGTAGCATTTTTGCAGAAAATTGAGTTCACTAGGTTACGTATCAACCAAACTTTGAACCATGGATCATATGCATGTCAAAACATGATGCTTTATGATGAATGCCACATGTATGCAAGATGATTATGCACAAGATGCTGGAGCATCACAATAATGAGACAACAAAAGAAAACAAAGCATCGGCTCCTCAAGACAGAGGCAAAAGGCTCAACGCACCGATGCAAAGAGCATGCTAAAAGCTCAACTACCCCTGAAATGTATCCTTACAAATGCAATAATGAATGCAAAGCTCCCCCTCAACTAAATCTCTGCCGAAGTCCTCCCCCTGTGTCCAGTACTCCAAAATCTCTCCCCCATGTTGACAATGGACACATCAAGGGTTCCTAGGACTCCCCCTGAACAAAGCAACTCCCCCTTAAAATATGCTATGAAATGCAAAGAGTGTAACTGAAAGAGCTCAGAATAGATGGAAAGCTAGTAATCACAAGTTCTAGCATACAGAGCAAGTGAGGGCAAGGAAGCATGCAACAAGCTCAAATGAATCTATCGTACACAGATCAGGAGCAAGCATGTTTTACAGGGTAGTTTAAAAAAAAGCATCACCTACATGAATAGCACCTAGCAAGATAGGTATGAACAGCACGATGCTAGCAATGCATACAAGGTGTGCTACTCTCAACCAAAGCATATACAACTAGCCATAAGCATTTTAGAGACTTGCATATTTCAGATTTAATCATTTGTATTCATAAGCAAGTTCTTTTTGTGCCAAAGGTTATTTACTTGCCTTTTGCCACTTCTTACCAACCAATGCTAAGTCTATGCTCAAGGAACCATCAGAAGCTTAAGACAAGGTTTTGGTCATACGCAGCCTAGTCCAAGTTCATGTCAAAGTGCAATGACAAGCAGTCTCAAACTAGATCAGTGTGACAAGCAAACCCACCTGGATCTTTCTCAATTTAGCACATAAGACACCACTTGTAAGCATTTTGATTCCACAACAACGTTCTGCGGTGGGGTATATGGAGAAGAAAACTGGTGCTCAAGACCTAGGTCATGACAAAAGTTTTCGAACCGAGAGTTTCTGAATTCTCCGCCATTGTCACTGCGGATAGCCCTCATGGCCTTATGACTCTCGTTTCTCAACCTCAGTACCAGATCCCGAACAAAACCAAACGCCTCATCCTTAAACTCCATGAAAAATGCCCACGAGAACCGCGAAAAATCATCCACAACAACAAGCACGTATTGTCGGTGTTTGATACCGACAATGCACCACGGGGTGTGTTACATAGTGCTTTTGGGGTGGCGAAATCGGTGTAGCTCGATGGTTCGCGTAGAGATGTGACAAAACACAAGGGTTTATACAGGTTCGAGCCGCGAGATGCATAATACCCTACATCCTGTTTGCTACGAATTGTATTGCCTTCGCTTCTCGAGGTTACAATGAAAGCTAGGGCGTTTGGTGGCTGGTATGCGATGAGATGATCGATGATCTACGTAGGGGTCCCTCACCCACCTTATATAGTCTGGCAAGGCTTGGGTTACAAGTCGGTTTCCATCTATGAGTCCTACTCAGTTTGGAATCCTAAAGAGTACACAGAATCTACGATTACATGCTTCCTTTCTTGAGGCCTGCCGCTTCTGGAATCCAGAGTCCGAACCAAACTCTTCATGTCTTTCCTGATTTAGAGCACTTCGGCTTGATCTTTATCCACGTCATCCGTCTTCGGGCCCACGAGACTAGTTGGCGCCCTATTCAGGAGCCTGTTGTCTCTATCGGGCCCTCCAACGGCCTATATACTAAATCCACGCTGTGAGGGCCCAGGGGATATCTATCCCCCACAAGCCCCCAGGCTCGAGTTAATTTAGGAATTAATTGACTCAAGACTCCAAGAAGAATAACGTACTGCTCATGAGTTCCTCATCTGAATCCACAATGTTTCTTTTGGTGCACCGGCAGGTGCAGCCCATGGGGTAGCCCCCGAGCTTCAAGTTGACTTGAGTATCAATCAGCTTGAACATCTAAACCCTTCAATCATACTTCACAGAATGCATCTCTCAAGTGCCGAGACAATTTGAGGAATAACAGATCCTTTTATCCGAGTTACCATCTGTACCCAGTTTTCCGAGTCATAGAAAGCCGACTCAAACTTCCTGTTTTTTCGGATTTTAGGAAAAAGAATAATTTTCCCTCAAATCCTGCACCCCATGGGGTTAACCCAAAGGGAACGAGCGGAAGGTACCGAGGAGTTACCCGAAAAAACCCCAAGAAAATAGGAATCTTTCGAACACGCGTGGAGGAAGTCGAAACGACGTAGCCAATGGAATCGTGCTCACAGAGATCGAAGCGGGGTGACCGTACTATAAGAGCGGAGCCATCACCCGGCCATCCATTACGCCTCCACTGAGTACCCAATGCTTCAAGAAAACCCCAAGAACTTCCCACCCCCTCGCATTCAGCCATGACCGGAGGGAAGGGCAAGAAGCGTGCGCGCTCACCACCGTCATCGAAGTACGAGGACTTCGACGACACGTGGTTTGGCGGCGCATACGACGAGGAGTCCTCAGAGGACTTCTCCTCCAGTGAGGAGGAGAAAGCCCCCGAGGATGCACCGCCGCGGGAGGGCGAGTCGGAGCCCAACACCGACGACTCCCAGGGCTACAACCGCAAGGAGCGTGCCAAGCTCCGTGGCCTCCGCCGCACCGCCCTCCAGGAGTCCTCCGACGAGGAGGAGGAGGAGGACAGCGAGGAGGAGGACTCTGACGATGGCGGCGACGACGACGACGATGCCCCCGGCGGCCAAGATGGTCCGGGCGACCACGACAGCAACAACGGCGGCCACGACGGCGGAGATGAAGCCGACGCTTCGGCCTCCAAGCGCCGCTGTGTCACTGGGCCCTCGGCCGGGCCCTCTACCGGCGTGTACGCCACCACCACCACAACCACCATAGTAGTAGTAGTAGTTAGTAGTAGATTAGGATAATCTCTCCCCTTATATGTAATCCGCCTTGATGAACTATATATTATATAATGAAATCCATCGTATTATCCTTTGCTCTTGAGTTCTTTCGTGTGTTTGTATCTTGAAAATCTTGCATCCTAGTCAAATGCGCCTTTAAATTCTTTGAAGTAAAGACGAAATCGTCATACAACAAAAGAACTCGCACTTTACTTATGCCCAGAGTTTAGGCAAAACTTAACTCGCTGGGTCGAATTAGAAACACCATTCTCCGAGTAATAGAAAACATGAACTTGCACTTATGAGTACCGACTAGAAATCATCCCGACTGAAATCGACAACTTAACCTTAGACAGATCCGACTGAACCTTTATCGACATGAGATCCGAGTTAACGTTTAACGATAACCGCAAATTCCGTTAGTCCACGAGGACTGTTACTAACGCCGTTAGGGTTGTTTGAGATCTATACCCTGAACCAATTTCATCCATCTGAGAACCGTGCTGCCATTCTTCCCCACTGAGACCGCCGCCACCATTGTTTGAACTCAGAGCACTACTGCATCCGTCACTTCTCGAATCTCCAACCCAACAGAGACATCCACATCCATGGCTCCCAAGAAGAAAACCTTGAGTGAGCGTGGAAACACCAGTGAGGGTCTGCCGCACAACGAGAACCCGCAGTTACCTTCGCCATACCTAGCATACCGCCCCTCCACTGTCACTGAGCCCATGCTACAATCATTAGTAGATATGGGCGTCCTGCCACTGAAGGAAGTGGCAAACTGGAGGGTGTACGAGAAGAAGGATGACGCTGCTCCAACTGAGGACACCTATGAGGCAATGGTGTTCATGCTGTTCTTCATTCGCGGGTTAGGTCTCCCTGTCTGCTCATTCGTGCGAGGCCTATTGCAGTTCTATGCAATCAACCTGACTCATCTGAACCCCAATTCGATTCTTCAACTTTCGATTTTCGTCCATCTCTGCGAGGCGTTGGAATTGTCCCTCACTTTGGCTTATGGAAGTACTTATATCATTGCAAAGCCGGTCTGAGAGATGGAGTGTTACAAGTTACTGGAGGGGCCAGCTTTGAGCTGCGGAAGAATCGCAAAGCTGTTTATTTGGATATGCCCCTTCCAGATAACAACAGAGGATGGCACTCCGAGTGGTTCTATATAGAAAACCATGGAAACTCTCTCCCCTTGAGGTCTGGGGGGCAACCTGACAGTAAGCTGGCAAGCTGGGAAGAAGGGCTAACTGTTGAGGAACAAGCTGAGGTCAACGTCCTGTTAGAAGAAATAGCCAATCTGAAGGGAAATGGCCTTACTGCCCATGCTGTGGTCATAGATTTTGTGTATCGCTGCATGCAGCCTCTGAAGAATAGGATTTACCCTACCTATTTGTATGTCGGAGCTAGTGATCCAACTAGAGAGACAACCCGAGCCATGACTGAAGATGATGTCAAAACCCGAGTGGAGTTGATGCTCAGAGGTGAAGCTCACGAGGGTACTCCTAAACCATACTCTGCATGGAATCCAACCCCCAATGTAAGTGATCTTACTATGATTTCTGCAAATGACCTTACTTGCAATCAGCTTCTGACTCATAGAGTTAATGCAGAGCAATATATCCAAGTTCCTGTCAGACCCCACATCTTCTGAACTAACAGGCTATCAAAACGACAATCCGAGTTATCCACTGAGGAGATGGAGGCTGTTGTTGCCGCTGCTCATGGTGCAGAAAACAATGAAGAGCATACCTTCATTATGATACAACGTGCAGCCCAAACCGCTCAAGAAACCAGCATGAGCGACATCACGAAGGCAGCCCCCGAGCCTACAACTGCTCCAAGTGGCGTGAAGACGCGAGCTGCGGCTGGCCAGGGGCGTACCAAGGTGAAGGCCACTCGTGCCATGGTGACACAGAAACAGAGGACAAATAAGAGGACAGTCAAGGATCTAACAAGCTCTCCCGAGTCAACGGCTAAAGCTAGTAAGAAATCCAGGTATTCCTCCCACACTGTAGCTAAAACTGACGACTCATTAGCTAGGGTAAACTGGACAAGCTTGGTTGATGAGGACGATGAAGAAGAAGAGCAAGCTCAACTGTGTCATCGCGAGAGGCGATCCAAGAAACATCACGATGACACCACAGTAGCCCCTTCTGCATCCGCTCTGCCACCTGAAGAGGATGAAATTGATCTGACAGCAGAAGATTTGGACCTAGACTGAATTATCAGAGACACTTGCAAACTTCCCTTCACTTTATGTTCTGATGAAGATATAGACCCTCTGTCAACATGCTCCAAGGGGCAACAGTCTGAGAAATCAAGCCTCGAGTCTCAACAGAGCTAGCACCAAAAGACTTAGAGTCTAAAAACCATGCAGACACAATGCCGGCAGATATTCCTGAGGTTGAAACTGATGCTCACATGAATGAAGCCACTGAAACTGTGCATGAGGCACAAATACCGTCTGACAATTGGCAACAGGCACTAACCGGAGCAGCTCTAGAAGAACTGCAGCAAATGCCTGTGACCGAGCCATTACCTGAAGCCGTCATCTCCCAAGAGCATCCAACTGAGGTTGATGCAGGAGATACTCCCCAACCCTCATTTGAGGCCCATGAGTCAGCTCAAGAGAAAGAGACTGAAGAACCAAAGCGTACTGATCAAGTCGAAGGAGGACAATTAGACTCCCTGGCCACAACTGAGCCAGACAGCGCCCAACCCCCTCCAATTGAGGCAATTGATAACAGTCGCCAACTAGTACTAGCACCCCCAAGCTCAGGGCTACTGACAGCTTTCGAGGTATGCCCACTTTGCAACTTTACATATCTTGTATTGCCTTTGCTGTCGCCTAAACAACTCGAATTACTCTCTGCAGGGACACTACAAGGTGGAATTCAACAGGCCAGCATGATCCATGAGAAGATTGCTGCACTATCCAGCCTTGAGGTTACCACTTTGAGGCAGCAACTAGCTGATTCTAAGGCTGCACGCAAAGCTGAGGCAACAGGTATGTATTCGACCTTTCCGTACACCAATATCTGAGGTCTCAAGCTGAATCGTGTGCTCACTGACAGCTGCTACTGCTGAAATCGCTCGCTTGAAGAAAGCGGCTGTGACTCGAGAGACAGAACACCGTAACACCATTGCTGATAGAGACCAAGCTAGAGACACAGCAGGTGACCTTCGCAGGCAGCTAGATATTGAGAAGAAAAACCATGAGGTAACCCGTCAATAATCTCAACTAGCATATTCTTTGCTCACAGAAGCGTATGAACTGTATCATTCCACAGGAGAAGATGCAACAAAGAAATGATGAGTACCAGCAGCTACAAGAATCTCGAGATGGCTTTGAGAAGTCGTTCCATGAGATTGCCAGTTCATTGGAGTCTTTGAAGAATAGCCACTCCTTAACACGCCAAGCACTTAAGGACAAAGAGACTGAGCTGGCTGAATCCTAGAGCGCCCATGATAAAATGAAGAAGGTGCTAGCCTCTACGAGGTCTGCACTCAAAGAATCCCGAGACGAGGCTGCTCATCAGGCTCAAGTGTCAGAGGTTTTCAAAAAAGAACTATGAGACCAGCAAGAAGAACTGCAACAAACTGAAGGACACCTTTGAGAAAGCAAAAGAGACTGCCTTGGCTGCCAATACTGCTCTGATCAAGATCTTGGACATCTGTGCGCCAGAGAAAGGTGCGCCTCATCCTCTGGGTGATCGAATAACAACTTTCATGGATGACATGAAGTCCAAGATTTCTGAGCGAGTAAAAACCGTTCTTACTCGCGTTCTTATGGTCATCAAGAATTCACAACCTGAGATCGAATTGGCGAGTTTACCAGCGAGGATAGTAGACGAGAACCAGAGTGTTGAGCATGAAGATGAAGCCCGCACGATTGCTAAACTCCTTGTAGGTGACAATGAGTAAACAATGATTCCCCATGTAATATGATGAACTGAATGCTGTGCGTACATATTTGGCTCTTTATGTCGACACCTTAACTATTGTTCTACAAAACAGAGTTAGTTTATAAATGAATCAAAATATTCTATGCGTACCTAAGAGTCGTGTCTGTGTAGAGAAAAAGAGACAATCTTAAGTCGGTAACGTGACCTGAGTTGAAACTTATGATATAGCGGTAAATAAGAAAGTAAGATATAACGGTAATGAGCACGGGTACTGTAAAAAAGAGTAACATGATGAAGCAAAGACATGCAGTATCGAGCTGTAGGCCGCCAGGCCTAAGCCCTCTGTCTTTGTTCGGCTGGGGCCTTGAATGCTCCCCAGTTGTGAGGTCCTGTAAAGGCATGTAGCGCCGTGCTGTCGGTCGACTGACCTAGGCCGACTGCCTTTGTTTTGTTGGGGCCTTGAGTGCTTGTTGGTGGTTCTTAGCCTAACAGATTTTACTCCGCAAGCGAACGGAGACCGCTGTAGCTTTCACCCGGGAGTATTCCAAGGTATCGTATTTATCCACAGGGAAGCGTTGAGATAGAGATATTAACTTATCAAACATCTTGTTATTTTACTCTTTCATTCCAAACGGTTAAAGAAAGGATAACGGCACATTGATACACTCCACAAGGATACATAGCTCAATGAGAAGATAGAAGGACAACGAGACAGAGTCTGGTTCCTGATGAAATCTTCCTCTATTAAGGTCAAGCCAAAAGACAAAGCTAGCTCCAACAATGTCACTCTACTAAGGTTGTGGCACGGCTAAGGTTAAGGTTTGGTCTAGACATCTTTACTGCATCGGACATCGCGACTATAGAACCACTGCCAGGCACCAGAGTGCTGAATACCCAGCCGAGAAAGGCGGGTTCCAGGAAGTCCGACTATGCGTCTACAACATGCTATAACACAACTAGTGTGTCAACCCGGACGACGGGGGTGGAATACTGAGACCTCTAAAGCTGTCACCTAGAGAGGCTACCTAAAGCCTATGTGTGAAATATGTACGGTACACACGAGGCACCCAGAGCTGCGTGGGACTGGCTGTAAACCAAGGTGAACTTCTAGATTAGACACTACGTCTACTTATAGTTGTTCACACATCCACATGTTGCACAAGTGAATGCATCACAACTGCTATGACTTAACCAACAGCGTGAACAAGGAACCCGCAAGTAAATAGAGTAGATTAACCATAACCTCATAGAGCAACGCTAACTATAGTCTAACGACACTCCTACACTACGATCATTACCATAGGAAGGAAAATAAATGCTTGAACTTAAATAAAGAAATATATTAAATAAACTCAAAGTCTTACAGGAAAGGAAAGATACAAGAGACTCATACTAGACTCCTAAAGATGACTCCGGAACAGGCAGAGGCCGACTCTAACTCCTACTAAACATTGAACTAGAGGGGGTAGCGCCACCCAAAAGGGGGCACCTCCCCAAGGGAGAGAGTGGAGAGAGTACAATGGTGCCAATGGCACCGAGGAGGTACGAGTTTGGAGTGGGGGAGTGACCATCTATTTATAGGAGGCTAAAAGTCAGTGAAATGGCTAAGTCTGCAGGCCGGGCGGCCTGGTCCAAGGCCGGGCGGCTTGGTAGGAGGCCGGGCGACCTGGTCTTGTGGCCTTCCAGCCCTTCGATGCACCGACTATGTTGATCCCATGGTAGAGATACACTCTGACCAGGTTTGGCGGTTAAGTTCGTTGTGCTTCTTCCTTGGCCATTGGATTTAGAGTGTGCTTCTTCCTTAGCCACAGGATCAAACTCCCTCGGATCACTGACTTCACCAATCCAGGGCTTGGATTGGTGAAGTGGCGGCCTTCCGGTACCTTGCATGTTGATTGCGTGGCTTCCACAGTGGGATTGTGTTTGACACATATCCTTGTGCATGCACGTCGAAGATGAGCACATTTGGAGACATTTGCGAGCCAGGTGGCCTAGGGTGGGTGGCCGGGCGGCTTGGCTTTTCCTGACTTAGTCAATTTCTTCTCCATATTTTGGCCTTCCGACATTCTATTCGACTTGTGCTTGTTCCCACATGTGTATATGAGACCTTGGTACCTTCCTTGGGTGAACAAGATGAAGAATGACACATTTTGGACACCTATGTGGCCGGCCGGCCTAGTCCTAGGTCGCCCGGCCTGGGGTCTGGCCGCCCGGCCACTCTCCTGTGAGCCGGCAGTGTCCATCTTGTAATGGTCATATCTTTTGCGTCTGAACTCCAAATTGAGTGAACCAAAACTCCATTTCGATTATTTCGATGAGCTCTTCACAATGGTTCAGTGATTGAGGGCATTTGAGATACTTCATAGTGATATTATTTGTAATCCATTCTCCAAGCCCTTTTGTGCCCACTCTATGCTTGCTCCAAATGATGTAACTTTGCATGGAATTTGAGCATCTCCCTGTGTAACACCGAAAACCACCAAAACTCATGGAATTCATTAGTTCAAAGTAAATAACACATAGAACTTTTTTTTTACCCCCATTTATTCACCGAGGAATTGGCGGTCGAAATTAGGAAATAACGACCACCAACATGCCCCCAAGCTTGAACTTTTGCTCGTCCTCGAGCAAAGCTAAGACTTAGGCTCGGCGGATCAGGAGTTACATCAATGGCAATAACCCTACAAGTATTAAGTGCACAACCGAACACTCTACCATTTATGAATTGAACAAACTGGCACAAGTGTATCCCAACCTTTTTATTCATACCTGTGGGGCTTCTTGACTTCTCACCTTGTCTTTGGCGGTTGAGAGATGGAATAACTCAGTAGAATCTTACCCAATGCAATCTCTTTTCGGGGTTCATACTTGGAGGTTTTTGAAAATTTTGCAATTAAAGTGCCAAGTTCTTTAAATGGTACTCTCGAATTGCTCAGGTGGTTATGAAATTCCTCACCAGGGCCTAAGGCCATTCTTTTTCCCTACAAACTATAGGCTTATGTGGAGCTCAAGATGGGGATAAAAGAAGGCTTACCTATGTTGTGTATGTTGTTGAGTCAAAAGATGGTTCTAGCGAAGTTAGTGATACCCCTCATTCCGATCAATAGAGAATGGATGGTGTTTATGGTAGTAGAGGAGATGAACACAAGTGGAAGAGTACATGGAAATGGGTCCATCATACTCAACACTTGCGTTTGTGAGGGAATATGGTCTTGGCTAAGATACTCCTTCTTTTGATGGATCCCCTTGTTTGAAACCTTGAAGCCTTTGAGCACATGGAGTATCACTCTTCTTTCTTTTTTTATAACTCTTTTTTTTTTCATTTTCTTCTTTTTTTTCTTTTTTTTTCAATAACTCCATGCCTCCTTTTGCAAGCAAACTTGGGAATATTTGAGGAACATGAATGGAGTATTTATTTGGAAGACCATATTTGTGAATGGGTAAGTGGATGATGGATATGGTGGTTATATGATGGTAGAATATCTGGTGAGTGTGAATGCTTGAATTCAATGTGAATTTAAACATAACCAGATAAAGAAAGGCTAGAATATGAGAGTGGATATGAAGGGGTAATTGATCGGGATTTGAGGTGTCACCACTTCATAAGGACTCAAAATTTGACAAAACTCAACACAACAATAAGTAGCATACGTAGAGGTTTGATCATGATAGGTATTTCAAATTACACTACAAGAAATCTGAGCATTTGTGACGAGAAATGTTATGATGTACTTGAATAACGTCACAGAATAGTTACCATTTTGTGACGATTGATATATTTTTGTCACTAAGGTGTAGGAATCGTTAGATTTATGACAATTGTATATTTTCGTCATAAAAAATTCAACTATATATGACGATTCTACCTATTCGTCATGGCGTAGGAAAGCATTTTGTGACGATGCTATTCTATGACGATTGTGATTGTGTCAAAAAAGAGTAAGGCCAACCAATTATATTTTTTTATTCAGTGGGCCGCTACAGCCTAGCCCATTGCTGTGTTTGCCTGCTTGCCCGTAGCCCATTGCGCTGCTTGCCTGCTTGCCCTTATCCTCTCGCCCGTCCTTCACTGCTTCACAGTGGTGCCGCCGCCGCTAGCACAGGCCGCCGCCGCGCCGTCCCCGATCTCTCCAGAGTTCAGCCGTGGAAGCCCGAGCTGCCGTCCGTCGTCCTACCGCTCATGTTCTCGCCTGGTGGTGCCAGCCTCGCGTGGATACTGCCGGACGAGACAGCATGACGGCGGAGCCGCGGAGGCAGCTCGCAGTAGTCCCCAATTGCCCAGCGCCCCCTTCCCTCTGCAATTCCTGGCATCTCGGCGGTCGGCCCCTACAGGTATGCTCGCCCGGGGCCCCCTTCCTTCTGCAATTTCAGGTAGTTCTTTGTGTGTGTGTTTTTTTAGAAGTTTTGCGTTGCCATGGCTCAGTGTGTGGTAGTAGATAAATGCATCAGATGTTCACAGATGGAGATGAAACTATAGTTCATGCTTATTACTAACTGAATGTATGCAGATTTTGCTTTATGCCTTGAGGCTTTTGTATTAATCTCAAAACAATGATTCAACCTTTTATGGGGAACAATGGTTCAGCCATTTTTAAGAGAATCAATGATAGGAAAAATTCAGACAGAACATCTTGCTTAGTGCTTTGTGCCTGGGCTAGCTGTTAGGCAATAGTCACATTCTACCTCTGGTTTTAAATCTATATCGCATTTAGTTCAAAAATAAACTAAATGCGACATATATTTAAAACCGGAGGGAGTACGTGGTACCTTGTAGGACAGTAGGAATGGAACGTAAAGCAAATTATTGATATATTTTGATGTCTTTGCACTGAGAAACTAATATATCAAGAATGTTTCTTTTTGCAATTTCGGATTAACAACAATGTGTTTTTCTCCCATGTGTTTGAAAAATTCTTTACATTTCTTAAATTTGTTTTCAGATGGATAAGTCTTGGATAAATGATAGAAAATTTTCCCCAGCATATATTAAGGGTGTGAAGGGCTTCTTGCGCTTTGTTGTGGAACGGTGCAATGTGACAGGTCCAATACATTGCCCATGCTCTGAATGCAATAACAGAAAACATGGACATCTAGCTCAAGTGGAAGATCACATATATATTTATGGAATGTCCAGAACATATACCAAGTGGGTATATCATGGGGAACCGCTTATTGCTGAAGACAATGAAGTTACTCAACAAGAAATTCAGGATGCTGGTCCTATGGTCATTAATTCTTTTGATGAGAACCATGCACCTAACTACCATAGTGACGACGACGATGATGATGGAATTCCTGAATTGCTAGGTGACTTGTACAGAGGCGTTGACAAGGATAAGAACAGTCGTCCAAAGTTTACAAATATCTTAGAAGATGCAAAGTGTGCACTTTACCCTGGCTGCAGTAATTTTTCAAAATTCTCTTTTTTGATCAAGCTACTTCATCTCAACTCCTACTACCGGATCACCAACACTGCCTTTGATGCTCTGCTTTAGTTGTTGTCCTCGGCATTTCCAGATAACAATGCACTCCCCAGATCTTACAGTGAAACAAAAAGTCTTCTTCGTGAACTAGGGCTTGGGTATGAATCAATTCATGTGTGTGAAAATAACTGTGTTCTTTTCTGGAAGAAGTATGCTAAACTTGATCAGTGCCCAGTATGTGAAGAGTCAAGGTGGAAAGATCCAAATGGGAATAAGCGAGTCCCTCGGAAGGTACTCCGCTACTTTCCTTTGAAGCCAAGACTTCGGAGATTATTCATGTCTAAAGAAACATCAAAGAACACTCGGTGGCACAAGTTGAAGCAGCGGATTGTTGAGAATGAAATGAGTCATCCTTCAGATGGTGAGGCATGGAAAGATTTTGACAGGAGGTATGGATGGTTTGCACAAGATGCTAGAAATCTTAGACTTGGTCTCGCCATTGATGGTTTTAACCCTTTTGGGCATATGAGCAGCTCCTACAGTATGTGGCCAGTGTTTGTTATCCCATACAACCTACCACCATGGGCATGCATGGATCAATCTAACTTTATGATGAGCTTGCTAATCCCAGGTTCAAATGCTCCAGGGAAAGATTTTGATGTATTCTTGCAGCCACTAATACAAGATTTGCTTGACCTATGGAAAGGAATCGAGACATATGATGCAGTTACAGATAAAACCTTTACCCTCCATGCTGCTGTTCTTTGGTGTATCCATGTCTATCCAGCCCTAGGCACTTTGTCAGGTCGCAGCACAAAAGGTTATTTTGCTTGTGTCCATTGTGATGAAGATCCTTTATCTCAGGCTCTAATAAATAAACTTGGTTATCTTGATCATCGACGTTACCTTCCAGAGAACCATCCTTGGCAGAAAAGCAAACTATTTAATGGCAAGTATGAAAAGAGAGGAAAACCAAGGGAATTTTCAACATCTGAGATTTTGGAGAAATTAGAAGAGGTAAAGGATGTTAGACCAGGGAAGCACCCTCTTAATAAAAAAAGGAAACGCACAAATAAGGATCAACCAACTTGGCACCTAAGGGTTAGTTTGTGGGACTTGAAATATTGGTCTCAACTAAAGTTGCGGCATAACCTTGATGTGATGCACATTGAAAAGAACATATGTGAGAATTTGCTTTGGACATTTCTTCGTGTTGAGGGGAAGACAAAGGACACTATTAGTGCTAGGATTGATTTAGAAAATCTTGGCATTCAAAAGGAACTACACTTAGTACAGAATGGAGATTCATATGTCAGACCACATGCTTGCTATACAATGACAAATGACCAGAGGGCTGCATTTTGTAAATTTTAAGGGATGTTAAGTTCCCTGATGGATATGCAGCTAACTTGACAAGATGTGTGGATGATGATGGGCATAAGGTTCAACATTTGAAAACTCATGACTGTCATATCCTTTTACAGCGTATTCTTCCGGCTGCATTACGAGGATTGATCCGTAAGGATGTATACGAAGCTGTCTCTGAGCTTGGTAACTTTTTTAGGTAATTGTGTTGTAAAACTCTTAAGGTGGATGTTTTGCAAAGAATGAAGGTTGAGATTCCAATAATTTTGTGCAAGCTTGAGAAAATCTACCCACCTGCCTTTTTTGATGTGATGGTACACTTAGCTGTGCACTTACCTGAAGAGGCACTACTTAGAGGTCCTATACAATATGGGTGGATGTACCCTATTGAAAGGAGATTATGCACTCTAAAGCATTATGTAAGAAATAGGGCAAGACCTGAAGGATCCATTGCTGAGGCATATATAGTTGATGAATGCATGACTTTCTGCTCTAGATATTTCGGTAATGTAGAAACGAGATTTAATAGGCAGGGAAGGCAAAGCAGTTGCCAAGATGATGGTGTACCACAGGATTCTCTCTCTGTTTTTACACATCATGTTAAATTCCTTGGAACTGGAAAAGTGTCATATAATGATGGTGATTTAGATAAATTGATTTGGTACGTGCTCAACAATTGTGAAGAAATTGACCAATACAAGAGGTATGTATTAATGTATCAATATATACTATATGCTTTTCTCCTTTTCTTTAGAAAAGTTTTTAGTTCCTTTCCTGATGTCACCTGCAACTTTTTGTAGCATGTACAGAGAGGAGTTAGAACGTGAAAATGAGCTTGATGTTGACCAGAGGCTAGAAAAGGGGTTTGCACCATGGTTTAAGAACCATGTAAGTTTTCTTTCATAGTTATAACAAAAATAGCTTGTTTTTTTTATTTCTTTGCATAAGACCTTATATTGCTTCTTCATGGACAGATTGCAAAGTTGCATTGTGATGGGGTAGTGGAAGTAAGTGATGATATCTATACCTTGTCATGTGGCACGGATAAAAGAATTGAGAAATACCCATCTTGTGTTGCTAATGGAGCAAGATACAGAATTGTCAGCCATGAGAAATATAGAAAAACCCAGAATAGCAGTATCATGACCGAGGGTACTCACAAAGATGAATCAATTGACTTCTATGGTGTCCTTAATGAAATAATTGTGTTGCGATATCCATCAAATAAACAGTTTACTCGATCTGTTGTTTTATTTAAATGCGACTGGTATGATCTTGAAGGACGAAACATGAGAGATGATGAGTACTTTAGAAGCATCAACGTAGAGCATTATTGGTACAAAAATGATCCATATATTTTAGCCACCCAGGCAGCACAGGTCTTTTATTTGGATGACACAAAGCTTGGTAAAGGGTCGAAAGTGGTGCAGAAATTTGAGCACAGGCACCTATATGATGTGATAGAAACAGAAGATCCTAGTGGTGACGTTGCATATCAGGATGATATCTCCTCTAGCAGAGAACATGTTTTGAGTGATATTGATCCATGCTTGGAGCATTTGCATCGTGTGGATGATGAGGATAGCTGTAGAATTGATCCTAACATTGTTGAAAAAATTAGAAACATCACAGCTGGTGCTTCTCATGACACAGACAACGAATATGAAGATGACACTCTACAACAGTATTTCAGTGACCATGGTGGTTCTGAAGATCCAATGATTGAATCTGATGTTGACTAATCAATGTTATTTATTTCATATGGTCATTTTGACTATGTATTAGTAGGATCATCTTGGGCTACCAATATATGCAGATACGGTAATGCAAACTTGTACCTTGTTCGAGCTTGTTTGACTCTGTTATATTGAACTCTATTATTTTAGATGGTTGTGACTTTGTTTGAATTGATTAGTTATCATATATGCGCCATTATTATTTTTGACCATTTCACTAAAAATATGACATTAAATTCCTAGATACTGCTGTTGATAGCAAAGCTTGATATGTTGTAAAGTGTGTTGGGCAAAAAATACAAAATTTGAGGGAGAGAGAGGGAGTTATTTTAATTAATTCTTAGTAAAACGAAGAACTAAAATAGCGGTAAACTGATGTACCATACTGTTGACTTTCACCATACGCCAATGCTTATGTAGAATCCTAATAGGCATGAAACTGGATCGAATACAGACGGATATCGGAGATTCCGTATTCGATCCTATATTTTTTCTCGAGATACGGATTCCGGCATAATCATTTCAGATACCGATGCGGGTATCTCGGTTAATGGACACGGATTGTTGCAGATCGGATATGCAATAAGCTGGATACAAATAACATTTTTCATGTAGGAACTTGAGGTTCCTTTCTTATACCATGTTTATATTTTTATTTTTCTACAACACTACAATATTTTATGAATTTAATACCATTTTTCATGATTTACTGTAGAAATAAATTAGTAATATACAAATAGCTTTAGAAATTCATGATGTTTGGAGGATGGGCGGTACATGTCAATGTTGAATCATCAATAAAGTTTGGACAAGAAAATCCACAGAGTGCCGGTGTTTTTATTCATATGGCTTCCATTCGTAGTTTAGGTTACACATGATTCATTCTAATCATCCAAGTTTCGACGTGACCAATAATTCACTTTATTGTTTTCATGTAGGAACTTGAGGTTCCTTTCTTATACCATGTTTATTAGTCTTGGTAATTTATTTTTATTTTTTCTATAACACTACAATATTTTATGCATTTAATATCATTTTTCATTATTTACTATAGAAATAAATTAGTAATATACAAATAGCTTCAGAAATTCATGATATTTGGTGGATGGGCGGTACATGTCAATGTTGAATCCTCAAAAAAGATTAGACAAGAAAATCCACAGAGTGCCGGTGTTTTTATTCATATGGCTTCCATTCGTAGTTTAGGTTACACGTGATTCATTCTAATCATCCAACTTTCAACGTAACCAATAATTCACTTTATCGTTTTCATGTAGGAACTTGAGGTTCCTTTCTTATACCATGTTTATATTTTTATTTTTCTAAAAACACTACAATATTTTATGCATTTAATACCATTTTTCATGATTTACTATAGAAATAAATTAGTAATATACAAATAGCTTTAGAAATTCATGATATTTGGCGGATGGGCGATACATGTCAATGTTGAATCCTCAAAAAAGTTTGGACAAGAAAATCCACAGAGTGCCGGTGTTTTTATTCTTATGGCTTCCATTCGTAGCTCAGGTTACACGTGATTCATTTTAATCATCGAATTTTCGACGTGACCAATAATTCACTTTATCGTTTTCACGTAGGAACTTGAGGTTCCTTTCTTATACCATGTTTATTGATCTTGGTAACTTATTTGTATTTTTCATACAACACTACAATACTTTATGCATTTATAATATCATTTTCCTTGATACACTAAAAAATAAATTAATAATATATAAACCATATAGTAGTCTGTTTATATAAACTATAAAATTTCATTAACCTGCATGAAAACCATATAGTAGTCCGTTTATATAAACTATAAAAAATTTCATTAACCTGCATGAATCATATAGTAGTCTGAAACGTTCCCTCCTATTTTTTCATGAAAATTCGTCCGTCCACCCAACCAGCCGCCCGTGGCCCCGCGCAAACCAGAAATTGGCGCCGCTGCCCAGGCCAAAATACCAAATTTGGCGGCCCATATATATCTATCTCACCCAGCGAGACCAATTTCTCGCCTGCGCCGCCGCCCCCAACCCCTCCCGCAGCCTTCTTCCCCAACCTCATCGACCTCCACCAAATCACCCATCCCCGCAGAGCAGCAAATCGACCATCCCGCACCTCTATGGGTTGATCTGTCCCCATTTCGTTGCCTTTGTGAGGTCTCAACCTTGACGACCCCGCAGTTCCGACTTGGGCGGACTCACTCCGCCGACCTCGACGGCGTCGTACATCGACCTCGACGGCCACACCCTGACAACTTCGCCGCAACGACCTTGAAGGCCCTGCCGCCGACTTCGCCAGCGTCGCTACATCAACCTCGACGCCCACACCCTGCTGAACTCAACGACCTTGAAGGCCTTGCTGCACCAACCTTGACGGCCTCACTGAACCAACAAAGAAGGTTCTTTTTTCTCCCTAAAATCTGTATCCCAAATTTCTATGTTTTCCTCTGTCCAAAGTTCGAGGAGGATGACTGTTCATTTGTCGTCATCCTGAGTTCCATGCGGGTTCTGCACTGCTGTTGCATTTGCATGGTAGTTGTCTCTGAATTAAAGCAGTGGGGAATCTTTTGCATTGGATGATGTCTTGAATCTCAGTCTGTAGCTTTGTTTGTGAAATTTGTTACAAAATGAGCTCTCTTTATATGCCACCCCACATTTTTTTAATTACAGAATTAATTACTATACCAACAACTTGACTAATTATATCCTTATTGGTTCATTTAAGCATGCCAATAACTGGATATGAAGAGGAGAGGCGCAGTAGGATTGAGGCTAACATTGCAACAATGAAAGCGCGTGGCATACAAGATGCAGAGATCTTTTTCGATCAGAAGTGTACAAGAAACAAAAGTGATTATAGAATAGTGGCAAGGAAGAAAAACAATCACGATGAATCTACATTGGACTATGAGCCTTGTACTGATGAGAACAATCAATCTGATGAAAGTGATGCTGATTTAGAAGAGGAAGAGGAAATGCCATTGATGAACATATCATCTAGGTCCAAGGTTGAACCACTTATTCTTTTAACTTTAGCAAATGTAATGGGTGTTCACCTACATGTAAATTAATAAAATTCTGTTGCACATGTGATTCTTTTGCTTTTGTTTCTTGTTATTGCTAATTACCAAAAATGATATAATGCATCTTTTTTTTTGTTATGCAGGCTTCAAAAGGCTCTCACATGGCTCCTGGATCAAGACAATCAAAGGCATCAACACACTCCCTAGGTCCTGGAGTATCTTCTAGATTCACGAGGTCAAGATTAGGACCATCGGCCAGTACAAGTATACTTGAAGAAAGGAGTCTTGAGGCTATAGTTGATGAACAACATGTTCCACTGTCAGCACCTGAATCAAGAGGAGTGAGCACACCTATGCTGTTAAGGTCGGCTAGGCCAATTAGTGATGCCGTTGAGCGATCTTCTAGCATTAATCCGATGGACCAAGCTAGTGATATTGCTGGACAGTTTGAGGAGGAGATGACGGTGCTTGATGAAGGTTGGAAAATCCAACAAATTTCATTCCACTTTCTATGTTGAAAGCATGCTTCTCATCCTTTATAAATATATGCTCTTAGTTGCACCAGAAAGGTCCAAGAGAGTCCGTGATCCAACCTGGGGAAGAGGACTTAACAAGCTTACTAAAGCTATGGGTTGTAAAATGTGCCTCTCGTTTGTTGAAGGGAAGAAGCGGCCTGAGCACCCAGTGCAAGCAGCAAAATTAGCTTCAGAGTCAGGCATAGTGGTGCGGGACCATATGCCAATCTACCCACATTGGAAGGATTACAAGAACGAATCTCAGAAATGACAGAAAGACATCCTCAAAGATCACAGGGGCTATCTAGCTGTAAGTGCAAAGACTCAGTCTAAAGGCCATTGTGTACCCTACAGAGGACTATTTTTTTATTGTAGTAATTCTTAAGTCTGAATAATTTATTTTTGGAATTATAACTGATGGTTAGACAATATAGTATGTTCTGATAGGACAGCCAAATTACCTGCTGCATCTTATACGCTACAAGAGGACTTTGGTTTAATTCTTGAATGAAATATCAATTTTACATTAGTCAAATTTTACAGGTTTTATTAGGCCCTGCTTTGTCCACATGTATGATGTTCTTTCATTGTGGCATTTGAAGTCTATTGAGTTGATATCATTTGATTCATATTCATAGATTCGCTTCAATATGGATGTGGATGACGAGATAACCCAGAAAGTTTGTTCTGGTTTGCTCAGAGATGGAGTGCGTCAAGAGTGTTATAAGTTGAAAAAAAATATTTTGATTGTGTTCCTGAGAATGAAGTACTGTCAAGAAAACCACCAAATGTTACTCAACAAGACTGGGCAAAACTTGTGCAGAGGTGGTCTAATCCTAGACACAAGGTATCGAAGATTTGAAGATACTTTACTACATGCATAGCTTGAAAATGGGTGGTAATAAACTAGCACTGAATTTTCTATAGACTAAAGGGTGTAATTTGCTGATCTCCAGCCTTATTTTGCTGCTATTAGTGGTGGGGAAACTAGGGCATTAGAAGGCAGTACCAACGAGTGTGTGTTCTTGCTTGTGAGTTTCCTAGGTGTTCTTTGGACAGTAACTTTGCATGGACCAGTGAGTAATTTACGATATGTGTTTTCAGCTTAGCTTTCTGTTCCTGCTTGCTTGTGAGTTTTCTGAGTGTACTATGTGTTCTTAGCTTGTAGTGAGTAATTTACTTTATAATTTTCTATGGACTAAGGGAAAGCATGATGTTGCTGCTTTATTGTTTGTCTATTTATCTTTATTTAGTTCTTCATGACTGACTGGTAAATTGCACAATGTAGTCACAATGTAGAAGCAACAAAAGAAATCGGGGACATGTTCAGCTTCCCCAAACAACGGGCTCTCAAAGTTATGTTGCTAAGAGATATTGTGTGGTAAGCAAATTGTTTATTAATTCATTAATGTATAGTTGGATACTACCACAGTTCTGATGCATTTGTATCATCAATACAGAGAGAACTTGGTCATGGGGAAGAACCTGATTTCATGGATCTTTTCAAGGCAAGCCACTATAGCAAGAAAAAGGGTTATAGTGATGCAGTACAAGAAGTAATTGTAAGTGTATTTATTGTTGTACACTTGTGATCTTAGTTCAATTCATATTCTAAAATGAAATCTAAAATGAAAAGTACCATCTACCTTGCTGAAATCTCAACTAAAAAATGTTGAATATGCTGTGTTCACTGTATAGTTGTGCCAGCCATGCTTGTTTTTTATCAAATGGTTGCTTCTGAGCTCTATACAATTGATTGCCTGAATTTGTTTCCATTAGATTGGTTGCTTGTATCTATTTTATGAAACAGTCTCTATTCCATCTCTCAATGCAAACCAAATCTAAAATTGTATCTGTTCAATATTAGAATGCCATGGATACTGCAAAGGATCAAATTCCAGAAGGTGAAGAACCTAAATCTATAGATAGGATTGTGGGTGGAGTTCTATCTGAGTACAGTCGATCAAGCAAATTTCTACAGAACATGGGTTTTCATCCTGTTGGAAGCCAACCTGCCAGCACCAACAACTCTAGTGCATGCATAAGAGAGCTTGAAGAAACAATTCAAATGCAAGCTGTGCAGATTGAGAATGGACACAAAAGTGAACAAGAGCTGCGTGCTACAATTACTTCTCAACAGGAAGAAATGTTGGATTTAAAGCAGAAAGTTGAAGAAGCAAATGCGTCAAATAAGAGAAATGAAGATGAGATGGCCATTCTAAAGCAAAAGCAAGAAACTATTGATTCACTTCTCTTGCGTCTTCTTAGCAAATCACCAATCAGTTAGGTTCAGGTTGAACATCCATCTAGTGATAGTATGGTAGATGTTTACATCTTTTGAAGTTTGATCACATCATGGGTCTTAGTTATGCTAATATTTTGTACAATCTGCTGATAAACACTTGGTCATTGCTGCCCTTAACTCTTGTAGGGAGTATACAGGGTGAAAACTTGTGGTAGCAGTGATGATATGGTTCTAATGACATCTACTGGTGTTGTCCTTAGCTTTTGTAAGGCCTATGCAGGGTGAACACTGATGACATGATTCTAATGATATTTATGCATATTTCGTTCTATACGCCTGTGTTCAGTTCTGCAATGATTTTAATTTGTCATGCTTGAATGCATACGTTTTAATGACATTATAAAGAATGTTTATGACGAATTTTTCTTGTTCGTAGAGAGATTTTTATGACAATGCAGCCTATATCGTCATAGATTAGTCATGATTTGTGATGTTTTTTTGCACATTACATGATGAAATAAATTGTCACAGAATGTAAACACTTAGTGACAATATTTTCTTCGTCGTAAGATGTATTCTTTTGACGAAAACGAAACGTCATCATATGGCACTTTGTGACGATATCCAAGCGTCATAAACTAGTGCTGTTTTGTGACGATTTCAGAAATAACATCACTAATATCATTTTTTTGACGATGGTTCTATGACAATGTTTGTGACGCTGCAAAAACGTCATCAATATGCTTCAATGACAAAAAACCTAGTTTTCAGTGACGATAGCCAATCATCAAGAATACTCAAATCTCTTGTAGTGAAACCACTAAGGAACTTGCTTTGGTTTTATTTTAAAAAAGAAAACTCCGAGAATTCACCTTACTAAGATCAAGACGGGTGCAACTCAAACTTTGGTTATATCACATTCTCACAACAATCTAGACTTGGTTTGAAAGTACTTGCTCCCACAAGGTTGAACATTAAAGCAAGGATCACAACCTATGCCAATAAGTTCAAAATTTGCTGGAGAGTGTAAAGTTGTATACAAAATACTTACAAGGAATTAACAGAGTAACTATTCATCATTTCCTTTAAGCAAAGGGTATAAACAAAACTCTAGCATTATGGGTAGGAGTTATTTTATTTATGGTTTAAGCAAATATTTTTGGTATTTTTTTTGGATATGCAAATTTTTATGGTGTTTTTCTTTATTAAGTTTAGAAAAGGAATAAAGCAAACATGTTTTTGGTGTCATGGCAGCTAGGATAAAAGATATGATCATGAAAAGCACGACATTCGGCGTGGGGTACATACCTGGTGTGGCGTTCCCCCCAAGCTTAGATCTTACAACTCAATGCAAACTTGAAGCTTGTGCTTGGCGTATCTCCCCATGTGTCCATAGCATCTTGTGGGGGTGCTTGTCAAATCCTCCCCCAAGCTTGTACTGTTGTACGTTACTCTTTAGCTTGCTTCCTGGGGTGACGACGATGCTGCTTACTTTCTGTTATGCTCACCTATGTTAGGCGAACTCCCTTCTCTACTCTTGTATAGCCTCCTCATCTCTCAAATGTTAGGGGCTATCCATCATATCTCCGATGCTGCTACTTGGACCTTCTACATGGTGTCGGGAGTTTTTGATTAGGCAACTTAGTCTGGTATTCTACTTCCTTTAGGGGGAATGTCTCCTTGGAGTTGATGTTGGGTTCCTCCCAGCTCCATCATCATATTTGCCTTCAGCTGACATTCTTTCCCAAAGTGACACATGTAGTGGTTCATCCTGTTCGCGTGAAATGGAAGAATACCAAGGGTCCTTCTCTTCTCAAGAAGAGTGTCCAGAATGGATTGATCTCATGGCAGGTTGCGTTTCCACCTTTCTTCTATTCCATGGCCAGCAGTGACGTCTCACTTAGCCCATGTAGTTGAAGTAAGTTTTGATCTTGAATCCAGTTCTGACATTGAGCGGACTTTCTTTCCCAAACAGTTTGAGTGGGGAAGAACGGAGATGGATGTTGTTGGATTTGACTCCATTGCCATTTGCATCTGCCACCAACCTCTGGTTGATGGGTGTTCGCATCCGAAGGGTAGAGTAGCTTAGCTTGGCATCTAATTGGCTTGTTGCTCAACTGGCCGGGCAGAAAGGAATTAAGGAAGGCTCTCTATTCGCGTTCCTCCATAACTTGGGTGATGTCCCTTCATATATCTCATGTGATCCAATGCTTTGCATGACTTTGTCACCTGATCTTGTGAGGAAAGCCTCTCAGGATGAGAGATGTCTACGTGTTCTTTTCTGTGTCATGCCACCGACATTCGCTTCCCAAGTGATGCAAAGCATGGTCGAAGTCTCGCAGAGATCAACCATGATAGGTTGGCCATCGAGTCTTTCCTCTCAGGGGGGGTTTAGAGGATGAATGCCTCCTACAGCAGGTTAGTGGACAACATATACAATGGGCCTATGTGTAAAGAGTATTAACACTGGGCCCGTTGTACACAATGTGCTAAAAAAAATTTGTCGTTTCAAAAGCTCAGAAGCACAAAACCATGTTGTATTGCCATGATCATTACCATCTTCAAAAATTACTCAAATCTAAGGTCATGACATATGGAAAGAGATTATCTAGGACCTTGATCTTTGTCTCCATGGAAACTTGAGAAAACATTTCATAACCAAAACCTACACATAGCTCATCGATCAACATTGTCAAATTGACCAAAGCAGGCCTTTAACCTAAGAACCACGCTCAAATTAAGAGGCCTACGGGCACACATTGGATTCCGGCCCAAACTATGTCTAGCCCCAGCAGATTAAAGGTTGCATGAAAAAATCATGTCAAGATTTACTCACATGGATAGAGCAAATTGAAGCATGTGATTTTCAATTTGATCATTTTTTTTGTTTTTTTATAAGATAGAAAGAAAGGGTAACAACAACAAGTTGAAAAACAAATTAATATTCTAACTCGCCGCTTCCCCGGCAACGGCGCCAGAAAGCTTGTTGGCGGTTCTTAGCCTAACAGATTTTACTCCGCAAGCGAACGGAGACCGCTGTAGCTTTCACCCGGGAGTATTCCAAGGTATCGTATTTATCCACAGGGAAGCGTTGAGATAGAGATATTAACTTATCAAACATCTTGTTATTTTACTCTTTCATTCCAAACGGTTAAAGAAAGGATAACGGCACATTGATACACTCCACAAGGATACATAGCTCAATGAGAAGATAGAAGGACAACGAGACAGAGTCTGGTTCCTGATGAGATCTTCCTCTATTAAGGTCAAGCCAAAAGACAAAGCTAGCTCCAACAATGTCACTCTACTAAGGTCGTGACACGACTGAGGTTATGGTTTGGTCTAGACATCTTTACTGCATCGGACATCGCGACTATAGAACCACTGCCAGGCACTAGAGTGCTGAATACCCAGCTAAGAAAGGCGGGTTCTAGGAAGTCCGACTATGCGTCTACAACATGCTATAACACAACTAGTGTGTCAACCCGGACGACGGGGGTGGAATACTGAGACCTCTAAAGCTGTCACCTAGAGAGGCTACCTAAAGCCTGTGTGTGTGAAATATGTACGGTACACACGAGGCACCCAGAGCTGTGTGGGATTGGCTGCAAACCAAGGTGAACTTCTAGATTAGACACCACGTCTACTTCTAGTTGTTCACACATCCACATGTTGCACAAGTGAATGCATCACAACTGCTACGACTTAACCAACAGCGTGAACAAGGAACCCGCAAGTAAATAGACTAGATTAACCATAACCTCATAGAGCAACGCTAACTATAGTCTAACCACACTCCTACACTACGATCATTACCATAGGCAGGAAAGTAAATGCTTGAACTTAAATAAAAAATATATTAAATAAACTCAAAGTCTTACAGGAAAGGAAAGATAGAAGAGACTCATACCAGACTCCTGAAGACGACTCCGGAACAGGCAGAGCCCAACTCTAACTCCTACTAAACATTGAACTAGAGGGGGTAGCGCCACCCAAAAGGGGGCACCTCACCAAGGGAGAGAGTGGAGAGAGTACAATGGTGCCAATGGCACCGAGAAGGTACGAGTTTGGAGTAGGGGAGTGACCATCTATTTATAGGAGGCTGAAAGTCAGTGAAATGGCTAAGTCTGCAGGCCGGGCGGCCTGGTAGGAGGCCGGGCGACCTGGTCTTGTGGCCTTCTAGCCCTTCGATGCACCGACTATGTTGATCCCACGGTAGAGATACCCTCTGACCAGGTGTGGCGGTTAAGTTCGTTGTGTTTCTTACTTGGCCATTGGATTTAGAGTGTGTTTCTTCCTTAGCCACAGGATCAAACTCACTCAGATCACTGACTTCACCAATCCATGGCTTGGATTGGTGAAGTGGCGGCCTTCTGGTACCTTGCATGTTGATTGCGTGGTTTCCACAGTGGGATTGTGTTTGACACGTATCCTTGTGCATGCACGTCGAAGATGAGCACATTTGGAGACATTTGTGAGCCGGGCGGCCTAGGGTGGGTGGCTGGGCGGCCTGGCTTTTTCTGACTTAGTCAATTTCTTCTCCATATTTTGGCCTTCCGACATTCTATTCGACTTGTGCTTGTTCCCACATATGTATATGAGACCTTGGTACCTTCCTTGGGTGAACAAGATGAAGCATGACACATTTTGGACACCTGTATGGCCGGCCGGCCTAGTCCTAGGTCGCCCGACCTGGGGTCTGGCCGCCCGGCCACTCTCTTGTGAACCAGCAGTGTCCATCTTGTAATGGTCATATCTTTTGCGTCCGAACTCCAAATTGAGTGAACCAAAACTCCATTTCGATTATTTCGACGAGCTCTTCACAATGGTTCAGTCATTGAGGGCATTTGAGATACTTCATAGTGATATTATTTGTAATCCATTCTCCAAGCCCTTTTGTGCCCACTCTATGCTTGCTCCAAATGATGTAACTTTGCATGGAATTTGAGCATCTCCCTGTGTAACACCGTAAACCACTAAAACTCGTGGAATTTGTTAGTTCAAAGTAAATAACACATAGAACTTTATTTATACCCCATTTATTCACCGAGGAATTGGCGGTCGAAATTACGAAATAACGACCACCAACAGTGCTCCCCAGGTATGAGTACGAACGAGAGCATGTAACACCGTGCTGTCGGTGAACTAACCTAGGCCGATTACTCTCATGGTGGGGCCGGAGTTATCCCCCTCAAGAGTAAGAGTGGGCATATAGCACCGTACTGTCGGTCAACTGACCTAGGTCAATTGCCCGTACACAGCGAGTGAGTAACGCGAGTAAAAAAAAACATAGAATGCTTTATCCCAAGAGTACTTTTATTCATAGAGTATGAAGAATACAATGAAGGCAGAGTATGAAAAACGACGCTGACTGCTAATTCTAGAAGTCACAGAAAAACACTACGCATAGAACCTGCGCAAATGCTCTATGTTCCAGGAGTTCCCGACTAGTGTCCCATCCATTTGAGATAGACGATATGATCCTGGACGAGTAACTTCTGTGACGATGTATGGACCTTCCCAAGGAGGAGATAACTTATTCTGTCCCGCAGTCTTGAGTACCCTGCGTAATACCAAGTCCCCTATTGAGAAGGAACGAGGCCTCGTGTATCGATCATGGTAACGACGTAGAGTTTGCTGATAACGAGCCGACTGAATAACAGAGTTAAGACGCTCCTCTCCCAAGGAGGAGATAACTTATGCTGTCCCGCGGTCTTGAGTACCCTGCGTAATACCAAGTCCCCTATTGAGAAGGAACGAGGCCTCGTGTATCGATCATGGTAACGACGTAGAGTCTGCTGATAACGAGCGGACTGAATAACAGAGTTGAGACACTCCTCTTCGAGTAAATCGATCTCCTCGATACATTTTGCTTCAGCTTCGGCAATATCCTTGAAGACCAAACGCGGAGCTCCAAACTGCAGGTCGGCAGGCAAAACTGCCTCAGATCCATATACCATGAAGAAGGGCGTGTTCCCTGCGAGGGCTTTACTGGGTTGCGTTCGAAGACTCCGGACCACGTATGGTAATTCACGTATCCACTTGCCAGCCAGCTTCTCGTTCTTGTCAAAGATCATTTTCTTGAGTGCATCCAGAATCATGCCATTGGCTCGTTCAACCTGTCCATTGGCTCTGGGGTGGGCCACTAAGACATACTTGATGCGGATGGACCTTTGCTCGCAGAAATCGAAGAATTCTGAGCCCGTGAAGTTAGACCCCAAATCTGTGATAATAGAGTTCATGATCCCAAAGCGAAAGATGATGTCTTGAATAAATTCCACTGCTTTGGTAGATGTTAATGAGGCAATGGACTTGAACTCAATCCACTTGGTGAACTTGTCGATAGCAACCAACACATGAGTATATCCACCTTGAGCTTTCTTGAAAGGCCCAATCATATCCAGCCCCCAACAGGCAAAGGGCCACGAGACCGATATATTCTGCAACTGCTGTGCTAGAAGATGATGCTGCTTGGCAAGGAACTGACAAGCCTCGTAGTGCTGCACTAACTCGGCAGCATCCTTCTTCACCGTAGGCCAATAAAAACCGGCCCTGAACGCCTTCCCGACCAATGTGCGTGAGGCAGCATGAATCCCACAGACTCCAGCGTGTATATCCTTGGGCAAGCTCTGCCCTGATGAAGTATCTAGGCACTTTAACAAAACTCCTGAGGCAACGCGCTTGTATAACTCGTTGTTGATCAGAGCATAGCTGGAAGACCATCTTGCTATTCGCTCGGCCTCTGCTTTATCATCTGGAGTTTCTTCGTTCAGGATATACCTTATGATGGGGGCCCTCCAGTCAGTCGGCATATTCAGAGTTAAGATATGCCGGTCGGGAGGTATGTTCAGTTCATCTAACTGCACAGAGGGATGATGAAGCTCTTGGACGAAGATACCAGGAGGTACTTTGGCTCATGACGAGCCTAGCTTGGACAAAATATCTGCATCCATGTTGCGATCCCGATCCACATGAATATACTCGAGACCTTGAAACCTGACTTCCAGTTTGTGAACTGCCTCGCAGTATTTGTCCATACTCTCCGTAGAGCGATCCCACTCCTTGTTGACCTGATTGATGACCACTAAAGAGTCTCCATAGGCCATTAACTGCTGAATCCCGAGTGATATGGCTATGCGAAGACTGTGAAGAAGAGCCTCATACTCAGCTGCATTGTTAGACACCGGGAAAAGAATCTATAGCACATACTTGAGTTTTTCCCCTGCTGGTGAGGTGAGACAACACCAGCGCCAGCTCCTTCCAACTTCAGCGAGCCATCAAAATACATCTTCCAGACTTCCATGATTTCTGGCTTTTCAGGCACTTGGTGTTCAGTCCACTCGGAGACAAAACAAACTAGTGCCTGGGTCTTGATGGCAGTATGAGGACGGAACTCAATGTCGTGAGCCTCCAGTTCACAAGCCCACTTGGCGATACGCCCTGTGGCTTCTCGATTCCGTAAGACTTCTCCAATTGGAAACTCAGTGACTACTATGATTTTATGCTCCTCAAAGTAATGATGCAGTTTACGTGCGGTAATGAGAACTGCGTATAATAACTTCTGAACTTGAGGATACCTAATTTTGGAGGGACTGAGGACCTCGCTGATGAAGTAGACCGGATGTTGCCTGGGTACTGTGTGCTGTCCGTCCGGTCGCTCGACCACCAACACGTTACTGATCACATGAGTTGTACAAGTGATGTAGAGGAGCAAATCTTTAGCCGGTGAGTCGGTAGTGGCACTATTGGGAGACTTGAGTACGGGAGGCAAGGTTAGGAAATTTTTTAGAGCATCCAACGCTTCCTGAGCCTCTGTGGTCCACTGAAACCTATCAACCTTCTTGATGAGTTTGTAGAAGGGCATGCCGCGTTCGCCGAGTCGCGAGATGAATTGACTCAAGGCTGCCATGCATCCAGTCAACCTTTGTGCGTCTTTCTGTGATCTGGGTGCATGCGTAGAATAGCCATGATCTTCTCGGGGTTGGCTTCGATTTCTCTGTTGCTAACGACAAAACCGAGTAACTGACCTACAGGGACGCCAAAGATGCACTTGGTAGGATTGAGCTTCCACCGGAATTTCCTCAGGCTGTTGAACACATGGCGCAGATCATCGATGAAGTCCTCTTCGTTCTTAATCTTGATCACGACGTCGTCAACGTAGGCCTCGACACGTTTGCCCTAGTGGTCGGCGAGGCAAGTTTGAATCGCCCTTTGGTACGTTGCTCCGGCGTTCTTCTGCCCGAAAGACATTGAGGTGTAGCAGTAAGCCCCGAAAGGCGTGATGAACGCTGTTTTTTTCCTGATCCTCGGTTGCAAGGCTGATCTGATGGTAGCCTGAATAACAATTGAGAAAAGAGAGTAAAGCGCAGCCGGCCGTAGAGTCAACGACCTGGTCGATGCGAGGCAACCCGAACGGGTCCTTAGGGCAGTGCTTATTGAAATCGGTATAATCAACACACATCTGCCAATCCTTTTTATTCTTTTTGAGAATGAGTACATGATTTGCAAGCCACTCGGGATGCATGACTTCTCTAATAAAACCGGCAGCCTTCAACCGGATTAACTCTGCCCTAATGGCCTCTCGCTTTTCTAGAGTAAATCGCCGCAGCCTCTGCTTGATGGGTTTTGCATTGGGGAACACCTTGAGTTGGTGCTCGGCCAGTTCCCTCGGGACCCCAAGCATATCCGCAGGCTTCCATGCAAACATGTCGCGATTGGCCCTCAAGAACTGGACGAGCGCGTCTTCTTATTTGGGACGAAGAAGAGCGTTGATGGCAGTCGTCTTGGTCGCTTCCGAGAGGTCGAGACTTATCTCCTTCGTCGGGGCGGCTGGTTGGATTGCCACGCTTGAGGCCGCTTCTTGAGTTGGGATCTGGAGGTCTTCTTGTGACATATTGGTTTCGTCCGCCTTGAGCTTCTTCTGTGCCGCCACATGATTCTACTCAAGGGCCATCTGCATGGCCTCTTGCACACACTCTGAGGCTTCCTTGAAGTCGGCGCGTATGGAGAGAGCACCACCTGGGGCTGGCATCTTGAGGACGAGGTATGGGTAATGCGGGATAGCCATGAACTTGGCTAGCCCAGGACACCCAATGATGGCATTGTAGATGCAATTGATGGTCGGAACTTCAAAGCGCAGCGTCTCGATGCGGAAGTTTTCTGCAGTGCCAAAGGCGACCGGCAGATAGATGTGCCCGAGCGGATATTCACCCGCACCTGGAACAATTCCGAAGAACGGGGTATCTGACTTCTTGAGTTCACCGAGCGGGATCCCCATGTCTTGCGGAGCTCTAGGGAACACCACGTTGATGATTGCCCCGCCGTCGATCAGCACCTTCTTGAGTCAGGTATCCCCGACTATGGGCGTTACCAGCAACGGGTACTTGCAGGCTCGTCGAAGTTGAGCCACTGATCCGCCCGACTGAAAGAGATTGGCTCGTGGGACCAATCGTATGGTTGCGGCGGCTCTGAGGTGGCCGCGTTGATCCGTCGGTCCTCCAGCTTCTGCTGGCGCTTGCTCGCATATGCTCCATGCCCCCCTAGGATGAAGTTGACCTCCTTGTTGACGTCGGGGAAACGTTGATTATTGCCTCCGGTTGGTCGTTGTGGAGGCTGGTTCTGCGGCGGGGGCGGCGGCGGAGTAGGCTGCGGCATCGGGAACTGGCCGCGTGTCAGCATGGCTTTGAAGTCGCGGCAGTTCCGGATAGTATGGCGCATATCCTTGTGTGCAGGGCACGGCTCGTCGAGAAGCTGATCGAGGGTCTGAGCTGGGGTAGGAGGCGGGCCACGTGGTCATACTGGAGCTGGAGCCATGACTCGGACCTCCTCCCGAGGCCTCTTGTCCCAGCGACGATCTTGCCGCGAGGGTTCTTCGTGTCTCTCCTGCTTGCCTTTGCCTCGATCGTCCTGTCGGGGGCGGACAAGGTTGCGAGCTCGTTCGTCCGCTGTAATGTAGCAGTCTGCTTCCTGGAAGAGGCGCTCGAGGTAGTGGGCGCTCTCTCCAAAATGCGCTTGACGAAGACCTGGTCATTTGAGCCCTAGAGGAAGTCATCAACACCGTATCCTCATATACGTCGGGGATATGATTCCTGAGAGCCTAGAACCTCTTGAGGTACGATCGCAGGCTTTCTGAATCCTTGCGCCCGATGGTTTTGAGGTCCCATCTCTACGCCGGCTTGTCGGAGAGTGACTAGAAGTTGGCGATGAACAGGCAACGGAAGTCGCCCCAGTCTTCAATGCAGCCCCACCTGAGGTGGCGAAGCCATTGAAGCGCATCCTGCCCCAACTTGATTGGGATGTAGGCCATCATGAGATCTTCTGAGGCAATGGCCGCCCGAGCCGCGGTAGTGTACATGGCCAGCCAGTTCCGCGGATCCATCTTCGTCTCGAACTTTTCAATGTTTGAGATTTTGAAATTCGGCAGCCACTCAACGTCTTGAATCCTCCGACCGAAGGCCGCTATGGCAGCTTCCGCGATGCCAGCCGGGTTACCGCGGTCCTCATCTGGCCGGCGTGGCGGGGACTGAGGGCGATGGTCCCGCTCTGATCTGACTCAGGGAGCGGAGCTGTTCACAGAGACGGCTCCCGAGTGGCCCTTGGTAGCTGGGGCACGCTGAGGGGGGCCATAGTCCCGGTCGTAGTTTGCCCGCCGATATATCTCCAGCTGGTGCCGCTGAGCGCGAGATTGCTCGATGCTGTGATGTGCATCGCAGTTGCCGTTGATGACTTGTCGTGCATTAGCGGCCTCCTGATGCCTGGGCATAAGGTGGTCCACCGCTCGAGCGAGAACGGTTTTGATGGCCTCCCCGACCTCGTTGTTTGGGAGGAGCTCACAGAGCCTGACCAGCGTCCCATCGGCTTGACTCGGGGTCTCCATGACCCCTTCGAACTCCAGAAGATTGCATCCGGGAAGCGTGGCCACCCGCTGTCGTCTGGCTTGACCAGCCTGCCAATTGCGACGCCGCTGCCACGCCTGGTTCCTGCGCCGATGGCTCTGCACTTCTTGCTCATCCTCGCTATCCTGGGTTACCTCGTCTATTGAGACGGGCAGCGTGGGATCTTTGTTGCCCAGAATATGACGACGCCGGATGTTACGAATGCGGTTCGCCTTCTGCCTCCTGTGGCGATCTTGCAAGGTTTCGACGAGGACAGGTTGCTCGTCGTCTGAGACCACCTCATCAATCTCGTTTGGTGCACCGCTGATTACGAGGACCTCAGGAAAACAGAGGGTAGAGCTTGGAAGCAAACCCTTGGATCCACCGGTGGTCGTGGTCCCCACCCCCACACTGTTGTTCGAAGCTAGAACCGTGGTCGTCGTGGTGGTCGCGCCATGTTCAGAGACTGTAGGAGTCTCAATGTTATAGATCATGTGGGGATGCCCCGCATTGTGAGCCCTTCGAGCGACCACCGAGTGGTGAAAAGCCTCGTCGGTCGGCGAGGTGTACTGGCGAATGGATCTCCCCGCCGGAGTAGAATCGATGACGAGCCGTAGGCGACGGCCAATCGGCAGCGCGTCGGGCCCACTGTAGATGCAATCGTCCGGAAGAGGCATGGACTGAGTTGAGTCGGGCACCCCCCGCGCACCCTCGTCGTTGTTGAGGGAAGCCGAGGCACGGGAGAGAAGCCCCTGGTACGTGGTGGTAGAGTTGCGGAGACCGCAGGATGGAGGGAACAACAGGCTCCACCTGAGTCTTTTTTCGGCCCTGGACAGGCGAGGCTGGCCGGGCTCGCTTCGGTGCAGGCGGGGGTGGTGGGACCCGCAGTGGACATGGGACCTGGGAACGAGTATCAACAGGAACTTGCCTCGGGCTCTGTGGAGCGCTGCTTGAGGCGTGGGCCCGCTGTAGATCTCGAGAGGGGTTTCCCGAGGGACCTGCTCTCGGCCCCCGACTAATCCGAGTCCAGACCTGAGTCGGGGAAGTTGGTAGCGCCGTGCGACGAGTCGGGGCTGAAGCGGTGGTTGTTGCAGGTGCTGCTCGAGTCAGCGTGGTCGATGTAGATCCAGCCCTGAAGGAAACCCTCCGGTTAGTTCACGCTCTTGAGTCATGATGACCGCGAGGAGCACTATCCGACTCAACACGACACGGAGGTGGATTCTGGCGAAGGGCCGGTGCCTCGTGCTGACGTGTTGAAGCTTGGCACGGAGTCGGATTAGGCTGTTGAGGCGCTGGTTACTGGTGACGATCCGACGGTGCAGATCGCCCTGGAGTGGTCGATGGTGGTACGACGATGCGCGGTTGCACCGGTGCGCTGCGAAGCTAATGAAGGTCGCCGCTCCGGTCGGCGATGAAGGCGATTGATCCAAACTGGATCATGTCACCTAGGGTGAAGCCGTTGACGAGGTGATCGACCATGGAGCTAGCTGATGTCGATTTTGCCTCCCCCTACCTAGCGTGCTAATTGTCGGTGTTTGATTCCAGGAATGCACCACGGGGTGTGTTACGCAGTGCTTTTTGGGGTGGCGAGATCGGCGTAGCTCGATGGTTCACGTAGAGATGCGACAAAACACAAGAGTTTATACAGGTTCTGGCCACAATGTGCGTAACACCCTACGTCCTGTTTGCTACGAGTTGTGTTGATCTGAGTTCTTGAGGTTACAATGAGGGCTAGGATGTTCGGTAGCTGGTATGCGATGAGATGATCGATGTTCTACGTAGGGGTCCCTCACCCGCCTTATATAGTCTGGCAAGGCTTGGGTTACAAGTCGGTTTCCACCTATGAGTCCTACCCGGCTTGGAATCCTACAGAATCTACGATTATACGCTTCCTTTCCTGATTCCTGCTGCTTCCGAATACAGAGTCCGAACCAACTCCTTTACGCCTTTCCTGAATTACAACGTCTTGACTTGGTCTTCAAACTCGTCATCCGTTCTCAGGCCCACGAGACCAGTCGGCACCCTGTAAAGGAGCCTGCTATCTCCATTGGGCCCTCCAACGGCCCATGTACTGAATCCACGCCGTGAGGGCCCAGAGGATATCTATCCCCTACACCGATGCTATGAATGAGGGTCAAGCACCAACTGAGAATTGGCAAGAAACACTAACTGGCGCAGCTTCAGAAGAGACTCAGCAAGCAACTGTTCCCGATCCCTTACCAGAACCCGACATCATTCAGGAGAAACAGATTGAGGTCAATGCAGGAGATGCTCCCCAGCCAACTTCTAAAACCCATGACTTGTCTCACGCAAAGAGTACTGAAGATCCAGAACGCGCTGAATTGAGTACAGAATTCCAACATGTTGAGAGAGAACAACCTGATACTCTAGCTGTAGCCGATCTAAACAATGCCCAACCCCCTCCAGCTGAAGCAGATGATATCAGTCGCCAATTGGTACCGGCAACCCCAAGGTCAGGGCTACTGACAGCTGTCGAGGTATGTCAATCTTTAACCTTTTATATCCTGCTTTGCCTTCGCTGACACCTAAACAACTCGAATTATTCCCTGCAGGATATGCTGAAGATGCTTCAGGATGGAATACGCAGCAAGCTCAAGTGATTCGAGAGAAGGCTGCTGCACTGCCCAGCCATGACGTGATCACTCTGAGGCAGCAGCTGGCTAATTCTAAGGCTGCTCGCAAGGCTGAGACAATAAGTATGAGTCCAGTCTTCTTGCACCTAGTCAACAACTAAGTTCCCGAGCTAATAAATACTCCTTGACAGCTGCTACTGCTAAAATTAACCGCCTGAAACAAACTGCTGTTACTCGGGAAGCAGAGTAAGCTCGCGATACTGCAGCCATCTTATGCAAGCAGCTGGATAGTGAGACGAAGAAACATGAGGTAACTCGACAAAACTCAACTAGCATACTCCCTTCTCACAGAAGCATATAAGTTGTATCATTCCACAGGAGAAGATGCAGCACAAGACCAATGAGAACCAGCAGCTACAAGCAGAACTCCAGACTATTCAGGAATCCCGTGATGGTTTTGAGAAATCATTCCGCGATACCGTCAGTTCATTGGAAGCCCTGAAGAGCAGTCACACCTTGACTCGTCAGGCCCTTGAGGGCAAAGAGGCCGAATTCGCTGAAGCTCAGAATGCTCATGACAAAATCAAGAAGGTGCTCTCCTCCACGAGGTCTGCACAAAAAGAATCCCGCGATGAGGCTGCTCAGCAAGCTCAAGTATTGGAAGCCTTCAAGAAGAACTACGAGACAAGCAAGAAGAACTGCAGCAAATTGAAGGATGCCTATGAGAAGGCAAAGATGCTGCTCTAGCCGCCAACACAACCCTGACCAAGATTCTAGACATATGTGCGCCAGAAAAAGCTGCGCCTCGTCCACTAGGTGAACAAATAGCAACTTTTATGGATGACATGAAGTCTAAGATCTCTGAGCGAGTAAAAGCCGTCCTTACTCGTGTCCTCATGGTAGTCAAGAAATCACAGCCCGACATTGACTTAGCGAGTTTGCCAGCGAGGATAATAAACAAGACCCAGAATACCGAGCATGAGGATGAAGCCTGAATGATTGCTGAACTCCTTGTGGGAGATGATGAATAGACAATGATTCCATATGTAATGCCATGAACAGAATGCTGTGTATATTGTGTTCTTAGGTCGGTACTTTTAACTATTGTCCTGCAAAACAGAGTTAATATGTTTATAAATGAGACAAATAGTCTGTGCTTACCTGGATGTCATGCCTGTTAGAGAAAAGACAATGCTAAGTCAGCAATGCGACTTGAGTTAATACATGAGACATACAGTAGAAACAGAAGTAAAATATGATGATAAAGAGAGCGAGTACTGTAGAAGAGAGTAATATGATGAAGCAAAGACATGTAGTGCCAAGCTGTTGGTTGTCAAACCCAAGCTCATTGTCTTTGTTCGACTAGGGCCTTGAATGCTCCCCGATGTGAGATCCTGCAAAGGCATGTAGCACCGTGTTGTCGGTCGACTGACCTAGGCCGATTGCCTTTGTTTTGTTGGGGCCCTGAGTGCTCCCCTAATATGAGTACGAACGAGGGCATGTAGCACCATGCTGTCGGTCGACTGACCTAGGCCAATTGCTCTCGTGGTGGGGCCAGAGTTATCCCCGTTAAGAGTAAGAGTGGGCATGTAACACCGTACTGTTGGTCATCTGACCTAGGCCGATTGCCCTTATATCGCGAGTAAATAATGTAGTTGAAAACAGAGAGAGAAAAACATAGAAAGCTTTATCCCAAGAGTACTTTCATTCATAGTGTATAGCGAGTACAATGAAGACAGAGTATAGAGGACGACACTAGCTGCTAACTCTAGAGATCATAGGAGAGTTTTATGCGTAGAACTTGCGCAGATGCTCTATGTTCTAGGAGTTCCTGACTGGTGTCCCGTCCATTTGAGATAGACGATATGATCCTGGACAAGTGACTTCTGTGACGATGTATGGGCCTTCCCAGGGAGGAGACAACTTATGCTGTCCAGCAGTCTTGAGCACCCTGCGTAGCACCAATTCCCCTATTGAGAAGGAACGAGGCCTCGTGAATCGATCATGATACCGGCGTATAGCCTGCTAATAACGAGCCGACTGAATAACAGAGTTCAGGCGCTCTTCTTCGAGTAAGTCGATTTCTTTGATGCGTGTTGCCTCGGCTTCAGCAATATCCTTGAAAGCTAGTCGTGGGGCTCCGAATTGTAGGTCGGCAGGTAGTACTGCCTCCGACCCATAGACCATGAAGAAGGGCGTGTTCCCTGCGAGAGCTTTGCTAGGTTGAGTTCAAAGGCTCCAGACCACATATGGGAGCTCACGTATCCACTTGCCAGCAAACTTCTCGTTCTTGTCAAAGATCTTCTTCTTGAGTCATCGAGAATCATGCCATTAGCTCATTCAACCTGCCCATTGGCTCTAGGATGAGCCACCGAGACATACTTGATGCGAATAGACCTCTGCTCATAGAAATCGAAGAATTCTGAGCCTGTAAAGTTAGACCCCAAATCTGTGATAATAGAGCTTATGATCCCGAAGCGAAAGATGATGTCTTGAATGAACTCAACAGCCTTAGCAGATGTCAATGAGGCAATAGGCTTGTACTCGATCCACTTGGTGAACTTATCAATAGCGACCAATACATGAGTATATCCACCCTAAGCTTTCTTGGAAGGCCCAATCATATCTAGCCCCCAGCAGGCAAAAGGCCATGAGACCGGTATGTTCTGCAACTGCTATGCTGGAAGATGGTGTTGCTTGGCGAGGTATTGACAAGCCTCACATCGCTGCACTAACTCGGCAGCATCCTTCTTTGTTGTGGGCCAATAGAAGCCGGCCCTGAATGCCTTCCCGACTAACGTCCTTGAGGCAGCATGAATTTCACAGACTCCAGCATGTATCTCTTTCAGCAGACTCTGCCCTGATGAGGTATCTAGGCATTTTAAGAAAACTCTTGAGGTGCCACGCTTGTATAACTCATTGTTGATCAGAGTATAGCTAGACGACCGTCTTGCTATTCGCTCGGCCTCTGCTTTATCATCCGGAATCTCTTCATTCAGGATGTACCTAATGATAGGAGCCCTCCAGTCAGTCGAAACATCCTCCAGAGTTAGGATGTGTCGATCGGGCGGTATATTCAGCTCATCTAGCTGAATAGACAGATGATGAAGCTCCTGAACAAAGATACCAGGAGGCACTTTGGCTCGTGATGAGCCCAGTTTGGACAGAATATCAGCGTCCACGTTGTGATCCCAATCCACATGAATATACTCCAGGCCTTGAAATCTGCCTTCTAGCTTACGAACTGCTTCACAGTACTTATCCATATTTTCTGTGGAACGACCCCACTCCTTGTTGACCTAATTAATGACCACCAAAGAGTCTCTGTAGGCCATCAAGCGCTGGATGCCGAGTGATATGGCTATGCACAGACCATGAAGTAGAGCCTCGTACTCGGCTGCATTATTCGAGACCGGGAAGAGGATCTGCAGTACGTACTTGAGTTTTTCTCCTGCTGGTGAGGTAAAGACAACACCAGCACCTGCTCCTTCCAGTTTCAATGAGCCATCGAAATACATCTTCCAGACCTCCATGATTTCTGGCTTCTCGGGGACTTGATGCTCAGTCCACTCGGAGACAAAATCGACCAAGGCCTGGGTCTTGATAGCAGTACGAGGACGAAACTCAATGTCGTGAGCCCCCAGCTCACAGGCCCACTTAGCGATACGTCCTGTGGCCTCCCGATTGCGTAAGACCTCTCCAATTGGGAACTCAGTGACCACTACGATCTTATGCTCCTCAAAATAGTGACGCAGTTTACGTGCGGTAATGAGAACTGCATATAACAACTTCTGGATTTGAGGATACCTGACTTTGGAGAGGCTGAGGACCTCGCTGATGAAGTAGACTGGGTACTGCCTGGGTACTATGTGTTGTCCGTCCGGCCACTCGATCACCAATGCAGTGCTGATCACGTGAGTCGTGCAGGAGATGTAGAGGAGCAAATCTTCAGCTCGTGAGTCGGCAGTGGCGCGATTGGGAGATTTGAGTGCAGGAGGCGTGGTCAAGAACTTTTTTAGGGCGTCCAAAGCTTCCTGAGCCTCCGCGGTCCACTGGAACCGATCTACCTTCTTGAGGAGTTTGTAGAAGGGCATGCCACGCTCGCCGAGTCGCGAGATAAACCGACTCAAGGCCGCCATGCACCCAGTCAGCCTTTGAGTGTCCTTTTGCGATCTGGGGGGTGCATGCGGAGTATGGCCTTGACTTTCTCGGGGTTAGCTTCGATCCCCCTATTGTTGACAACAAAGCCGAGTAACTGGCCTGCAGGGACGCCGAAGACGCACTTGGTGGGATTAAGCTTCCACCGGAATTTTCTAAGACTATCGAACACCTGTTGTAGATCGTCGATGAAATCCTCCGCGTTCTTGGCCTTGATCACGTCGTCGTCATCGTAGGCCTTGACGCGTTTGCCCCAGTGGTCGGCGAGGCACATCTGGATCGCTCGTTGATACGTGGCGTCAGCGTTCTTTAACCCAAACAACATAGAAGTGTAGCAGTACGCACCGAAAGGCGTGATAAACGCGGTTTTCTCTTGGTCCTCGATTGCCAGGCTGATCTAGTGATAGCCCGAGTAACAATCGAGAAAAGTGAGTAGAGCGCAGCCAGCCATAGAGTCAACGACTTGGTCTATACGAGGCAACCGAAACGGGTCTTTAGGGCAGTGCTTATTGAGATCGGTATAATCAACACACATCCGCCAGTCCTTTTTATTCTTTTTGAGAACGAGTACAGGATTTGCAAGCCACTCGGGATGCATGACTTCTCTAATGAAACCGGCAGCCTTAAGCTAGGTTAACTCTGCCCTAATGGCCTCTCGCTTTTCAGGAGTAAATCACCACAGCCTTTGCTTAATGGGTTTTGCATTGGGGAACACCTTGAGTTGGTGCTCGGCCAGTTCCCTCGGGACCCCAGGCATATCCGCAAGCTTCCATGCAAACATGTCACGATTGGCCCTTAGGAACTAGATGAGCACGTCTTCCTATTTGGGAGGAAGAAGAGAGTTGATAGCAGTCGTCTTGGTCGTGTCCAAAGGATCGAGGCTTATTTCCTTCATTGGGACTGCTGGCTGAATTGCCGCGCTTGACGCTGCTTCTTGAGTCGGGATCTGGAGGTCCTCCTGCGACATGTGAGCTGCGTCAGCCTTGAGCTTCTTCTGGGCCACCTTGCTGTTCTGTTCGAGGGCCATCTTGATTGCTTCCTGTACGCACTCTGATGCTCCCTTGAAATCAGCCCGTATGGAGAGAACGCCACGTGGAGCTGGCATCTTGAGGATGAGGTACGGGTAGTGTGGGATAGCCATGAACTTGGCGAGCCCAGGATGCCCGATGATGGCATTATAGACGTAGTTGAAGGTCGGGACCTCGAAACGCAGCGTCTCTATGCGGAAATTTTCCGCAGTGCCAAAGGCGACCGGTAGGTGGATGTGCCCGAGTGGATATTCACCTGCGCCTTGGCACGATTCTGAAGAACAGGGTGTCTGACCTTTTGAGTTCCCTGAGAGGGATCCCCATGTCTTGTAGAGCTCAAGGGAACACGACATTGATGCTCGCACCGCCATCAATCAATACCTTCTTGAGTCGGGTGTCGGGCTCATTGCCGGTCATATGTATCGAACTAACTTCGGAATTGGGCATAGTATCCCCGACTATGGGATTTACTAGCAACGGGTACTTGCCTGGCTCGTCGAAGTTGAGCCACTAATCCGCCCAACCGAAGGAGATTGGCTCGTGGGACCAATTGTATGGTTGCGGCGGCTCTGAGGTGGCCTCGTTGATCCGCCGGTCCTCTAGCTTTTGCTGGCGTTTGCTCGCATGTGCTCCATGCCCTCCTAAGATGAAGTTGACCTCCTTGTTGACATCCGGAAAGCGTTGATTATTGCCTCCGTTTGGTCGTTGTGGAGGCTGGTTCCACGGCGGGGGCAGTGGCAGCGCTGCAGGCTGCGTCATGGGAAGCTGGCCACGCACCAGCATGGCTTTGAAGTCACGGCAGTTCCGGAGAGTGTGGCGCATGTCATTGTGCGTGGGACACGGCTCGTCGAGGAGTTGATCGAGCGTTCGAGCCGGAGCAGGAGGCGGGCCACGTGGATGCGCTGGAGGTGGCGCCACGATTCGGACCTCCTCACGAGGCCTCTTGTCCCAACGACGATCTGTGGCAGAACCGCCCTGCTTAATCTAGACTAAGCACACCTGCCACCTCTAGCTCGTAGTGCTCTTAGGCCAGACTAAACCCGATAGTCCGTCGAGAGTCCTTCGGGCTCTCGATAACACCATTCCCCGAGGAACCGACATCAAACACATCTGACTCTCGAAGGAGCCACAACAGTTACATCATCACAGGCAGTTGAATTATAAGAGAGATAGACTTAGTTTATAACCCAAAATAGATGGAATCAAATACAATTTCAAGATATAGTGGAAGCGATTGCAATATATATATATATATATATATATATATATATATATATATATATATATATATATATATATATATATATACAGCAGAAGCGTTTTCAAAACATCTCGCAGCAGAAATATACTCAAATAGTCTTCATGCGAAGATAAACAAGGCGAGTAGCACCGAGCCTGCCGGTTCTACCCTCCTTCAAGTAGTTGTCTAGGTATCATCGGTACCTGTAATCCAAAAGTGGGGGCAAATCCTGAGTACTAATTACTCAGTAGGACTTAATGGAAATGGCTTACGGCTGACGCAAAGCTTGCTTACTAATTATGTGGGTCCTTAGCCAGTGATTTTTAACAAAACCATATTGATAGGAGATAGCAGGATTTGATAGCTGCCATCTCTCTTTTAGCAGTAACATGATCAGAAGTATACATAGATAACTTGCAAAAATAAGATCCTCACAACATGATAACTTGCATGGTATAAAACATCCATATCCAAACATGTAGATATACAAAATCATGATTTACAAGCATAATAATATTCATGTTGCTTACTACATTGGACGCCAGTGGCATTGGCATTCTCACACCTGGTGAGCATCAGCGATTCGAATCGATTTGTTAATTCCCGGGAACAACTAAATATGCCAGGGGTATATGCTTATTAGCCATCGCGTTCCCACATATAGCCCCCATCTCCACTTGTCCTATCCCAAGTTCGATTCCAACCTGCCATTCCCCAGGTTTAGCCCCCATGGAGCGTTACCACGGCGTACCGGGTCAGCCCTCTACGAGTCAACACCTAAGCGCCCCTAGGCCCGATGGTAGGGCCAAGTCTCTGTTCTTCGGATGGCACTTTCACCGGTCCATTATCTCGGATAGGCATTCTAGCAATATTATGCTGACCAATAGGCAAACAACGACCGGCCTTATGTGACTCGAGCGGAGTCCAATGCACAATATAATAAACGGTAAATAACTCATAAAATCTCCGCCCGGTCTCCGTTTAAATCATAAGCATAAATAATAACTTACCTTAGTGACATTTCTGTAAATTGTGAAACCACCTACGCGACGAGTGACTCCATTCACCCGTGTCTACTCAAACCTAGCATTTACTAGGCACTCGTCCTACGAACTCTAAGTATAGGTGCAAGGGCCAGGGCGGCCAAGAAGTCTAATGCAATTGGTTTCAAGCAACTCCTAATGCAGATGCATAATCATCAAACAAGATTGTATTAGCTAAGAGAAATCATGGTCCTGCCTACCTTTGATTATTCTTATGAAAACCAACAAACTAATCTAAGTTAGTTTGCCGGGTTGTGGGGCTTTGCCCCTGGCAACCCCTTAAAACAGGGACGGATATAATCAGCGACCCTCCGTCTTCAGGTTGAGGAGAAACCAACTCCTGGTGCAGGGGCCCTTCGTCTGGCTGTTCGATCAGCGGTTGCTCCTGCGTTTGTCCTTCGTTCGCGGTATCTATATGCATGATATAATATGCAAGCGAGTGCAAAAGAATGCAAATACATGCATGTGGTACAAGTGAAACATAACGCATGGCCTGGTAGGTTGAATTGACTTTGTGACATTCTTAGCTTACATACATCCCATATTAAGAAAACTTAACAACTTTACTAATAATTCGTACAAACCCTTACTAAGAAATTATACAAACCATCGCTAAGAAATCGTACAAACCATCATTAAAATCTAGTTCAACCCTTCATGCATAAAATGCAGGTGCTATGTATTTCTCCACATCTTATCTCTGAAGTTATCATGAATTACTGTCTTATATGTGTACACAGTCCCTATCAAATGAAATGAAAGTGTCTCTTAAAAACACCTCCATTAATAACCCTTGGAATCACAAGTTGTACTTGATGGTATGCAGCAAGTAACTTTATATATGCACAAAAATGTTGTCACTTGCGGTTAAACATATATACGCAAATTAATGGACAAGCTACCTTTATGAATAAAATGCACTCATGAGTTCATATAGTTAGACAACTCAAATTAATCCCAAACTTTTATCACATGCAGAAACATACTACATAATGCTACTGTCAAAATTCCTGCTACAAACAAGTTATAATTAATTTATTAAAATTCCAATAATTTATCAGCCTTATAGCTTCTCAGGTTTTTTTCATAATTTATAGGGGTGAGTTCTGGACTTGAAATTTCTACAGCAAGCATTTCATTGCATGAACATCATATACAAAAACCAGCAAGCACAAAATCCATAGTTTGATAGGACATCTATTTTTCATATATTTATCTCATGCAAATTAAGAAGTAATTACAAACAGTGTTAATAAATTCTCCAAAAATACTTTCTGGACCCTCTATCATACTAGTAGCATACCAGATTTTTCATAGAATTATCTTTGCATTCTAAAGTCACTTTTTTTTTTCAATTATCAAGTCTAGCAAGTAGCATTTTGCCAATTTCAAAAGAGCAGCTAAAACATGCATGCACAACCTCATCCTTCACCAGTGAGCTACCCATACTATATAAAGTACAAGAAAAATACCAAAGGTCACATTTGAGCATATTTTATGTAGCCTTCATTTTCCAACTTAAATAAATACACAAAACACATGCATAAGGGCAAAACAGTCATTTACCAACCAATGCTAGGGCTACCAAAAATCAAATAGTGTCATCATGCCATAAGAAAGGTACTGTCCAAGTTTCATAATTTTTGGATTTCATTTACATCCATTTTTCCATTTATTTACCCTCAACATGCATGCCCTAAACCATGGGCAAAATAGACTTTTCACACCTCCACATCATACTCTTTTATAGATCTGCTCACAAGGAGTCCATAGCCACTGAGTTTGTCCATTTTGGATTTTTCTTTGATTTATAATGTTTTTCTAAAGTTTCAACCGATTTATTCACAAAATAACAGGGAAACATTAGATCCAGAGACCCCTACGCAATTAACCATATACCTCAGGGGCTAGAACGAGAGATCCGTGAGACTCAATCCACATCGCTTCGGATTAGAATAGAAAACGAACAAAACTCGGGGGCCAGGATACAAAATCATCACCTCTTCTTCTACCTCTCGACGGGGAATTCGGCCAGCGCGCGCGGAGGGAAAACGGGGGTTGCGCCGGCGTGTGGGGGCCCCGGCTTGAAGCCGACGGGGTCCGGGGGCGTGTTCCTGGCTACGGGCTATCCCTCAGGGTAGATCTCGTCACAGGGGGCAATGCGTACGAACGGCGCGGCGGCGTGAACCGGGAGGGCGGCGGCGCGAGGGGGCGCGGCGGCGCGGCTCGATTTCGGTCGGTTTAGGGTGCTATCGAGGTCGCCGTCGGGCGTGGGAGCTACGCGGTGGGGCGGCGAGTCTGGTGGTTGTGTCGTGGAGGCGAGGAGAGGGCCGGGAGATGGCCTCCCGCGGCGAGGGGCCGGCAGCTGTGGGGGATAGATATCCCCTAGGCCCTCACGGCCTGGATTCAGTACATGGGCCGTCGGAGGGCCCATTAGAGACAGTAGGCTCCCAAGCAGGGTGCCGCCTGATCTCGTGGGCCCAGAGACGAATGACGTGCATGAAGGCCAAGGCAAAGTACTACGATTTCGGGAAAGACGTGATGAAGTATGGTTCGGACTCTGGATTACGGGAGCAGCAGGACTCAAGGAAGGAAACATGTAATCGTAGATTCTGTGTACTCTTTTAGGCTTCCAAACAGAGCAGGATTTGTAACCGACTTGTAACCCAAGCCTTGCCAGGACTATATAAGGCGGGTAAGGGACCCCTATGTAGATCATCTATCATCTCATCGCACACCAGCTACCAAACCTCTAGACCCTCGTTGTAATCTCGAGAACTCAGATCAATACAACTCGCCCCAAACAGGATGTAGGGTATTACGCTCATTGCGGCCCGAACCTATATAAACCCTTGTGTTTTGTCGCATCTCTACGTGAACCATCGAGCTATGCCAATCTCGCCACCCCAAAAGCATCACGTGACACACCCCGTGGTGCATTGCCGGTATCAAACACCGACAGTTGGCGCGCCAGGTAGGGAAAGGCGAAATCGGCATCAGCTAGCTCCATGGCCAATCGTCTTGTCAACGGCTTCACCCTAGGCAACATGATCTAGTTCGGATCAATCACCTTCATCGCCGATCGGAGCGGCGACATCCACCAGCTTCGCAGCGCGCCGGTGCGACCGCGCATCATCGTGCAGCCGTCGACCACTCCAGAGCGGTCTACACCATCGGATCGTCACCAGGGACCAGCGCCTTGTCAGCATCCACCAACTCCGCGCTAAGCTCTAGCACGTCGGCACGAGGCGCTGGCCCCTCGCCAAAATCCGCCTCCGTGTCGTGCTGAGTCAGATCGGGCTCCCCGTGGTCGTCGTGACTCGGGAGCGCGAACCGTCCGCAGGGTCTCCTTCAGGGTTGGATCTACATCAACCACGCTAGCCCGAGCAGAACCTGCGACGACCACAGCTTTGGCCCCGACCCGTCGCATGGCGCTCTCAACCTCCCCGACTCAAGCCTGGACCCGGATTAGTCGGGGACCGAGATCAGGTTCCTCAGGAACCCCTCACGAGATCCACGACGGGTCCACGTCTCAGGCAGTACTCCACAGGGCCCGAGGCGAGTTCCTGTTGATACTCGATCCTAGGTCCCATGTCCACTACGGGTCCCACCACCTCCGCCGGCATCGAAGCGAGCCCGGCCAGCCTCGCCTGCCCAGGGCCGAAAGAAGACTCGGGTGGAGCCTGTTGCTCCCTCCATCCCGTTCGGTCTCCGCAACTCTGCTACCACATACTAGGGGCTTCTCTCCCGTGCCTCGGCTCCCCTCAACAATGACGAGGGTACGCGGGGGGCACCCGACTCAAGACAGTCCGTGCCTCTGGACGATCGCATCTACAGTGGGCTCAATGCACCGCCGGCGGGACGTCGCCCGCGACTCGTCATCGATCCCACGCTGGCAGGAAGATCCGTTCGCCGGATCACCTCACCGACTGGCGAGGCTCGCCGTCGTTCGGTGAACATTAAGAGGGCTCGTGATGCGGGGCACCCTCATATGATCTACAACATCGATACTCCTATGGTCTCTGAACACGTTGCGACTACCGCAACGACCACAACATCCACGGTCCCTGCCTCGAACGCCAGCGTGGGGGTGGCAGCCACAACCACCAGCAGGTCCTAGGGATCGTTTCCCGGCTGCACTCTCTGCTTCCTTGAGCTCTTCGTGATCAGCGGCGCGCCGAACGAGATCGACGAGGTGGTCTCGGACGATGAGCAGTCCTCGCCGAAACCTCGCAAGATCGCCACAGGAGGGAGAGGGCGAACCACATCCGTAATATCCGGTGCCGCCACATCTTGGGTACTACCTCTGTCCCAGGAAACAAGTCATTCTGGGTTTGTCCCAAGTCAAAACTTTCTAAAGTTTGACCAAATTTATACGAAAAAGTGTAAATGTTTATAGTACCAAATGGGTATTGTTAGATTCCTTGTCACATATATTTTCATTAGGTACTAATTTGGTTCTCTAAATGACGATATATTTTTTTTATAAATTTGGTCAAACTTTACAAAGTTTGACTTAGGACAAACCCAGAACGACTTGTTTTCTGGGATGGAGGGAGTAACAAGGATCCTACGCTGCCTGTCTCGATAAATGAGGTAACTCAGGAGAGCGAGGATGAGCAGGAAGTGCAGAGCCACCGACGCAGGAACCAGACATGGCAGCGGCGTCGCAATTGGCAGGCTGCTCGGGCCAAGCGATAGCGGCTGGCGGCGCTCCCCGGACGCAATCTTTTGAAGGTGTTCGAAGGGGTCATGGAGACCCCGAGCCAAGCAGGAGGGGCGCTGGTCAAGCTCTGCGAGCTCCTCCCCAACAACGAAGATGGAGCGGCCATCAAGACCGTCCTCGCTCGAGCAGCGGACCACCTTGTACCCAGGCAGCAAGAGGTCGCCGACGCACGACAGGTCATCAATGGCAACCGCGACGCACGTCACAGCAATGAGCAATCTCGCGCTTAGAGACACCAGCTCGAGATGGACCGGCGTGCGAACTACGACTGAGACTACATCCCCCCTCAGTATGCTCCAGCCGCCAGGGGTCACTCGGGAGCTGTTTCCGTGAACAGCTCCGCGCCTCGGGTCAGATCTGAGCGGGATCATCGACCTCAGTCCCCGCCTTGCCGCCCAGTGGAGGACCGCGGTAACCCGGCTGGCACCGCCAAAGCTGCTATAGCAGCCTTCGGCCGGAGAATTCAAGATGTTGAGTGGCCACCCAATTTCAAAATTTCAAACATTGAAAAATTTGAGACGAAGATGGATCCGCAGAACTGGCTGGCCGTGTACACTACCGTGGCCCGGGTGGCCAATGCCTCGGAAGATCTCATGACGGCCTATGTCCCAATCAAGTTGGGGCAAGACGCGCTTCAATGGCTTCGCCACCTCAAGCGGGGCAGCATTGAGGACTGGGGCGACTTCCAGTCTCTCTCCGACAAGCCGGCACAACGGTGGGACCTAAAAACCATCAGGCGCAAGGATTCGGAAAGCCTGCGATCGTACCTCAAGCGGTTCCAGGCTCTCAGAAACCGCATCCTCGACGTATCTGAGGATACGGTGATTGACGACTTTCTCCAGGGCTCCAACGACCAGGTCTTCGTCAAGCACATACTGGAAAGGGCGCCCACTACCTCAGAGCGTCTCTTCCAGGAAGCGGACCGCTACATCACGGCAGACGAACGAGCTCGCGACCTCGTTCGCCCCCGGCAAGACGACTAGGGCAATGGCAAGCAGGAAAGGCATGAAGAACCCCCGCGGCAAGATCGTCTCTGGGACAAGAGGCCTCAGGAGGAGGTCCGTGCCATGGCTCCAGCTCCGGTACGACCACGCGGCCCGCCTCCAGCCTAGGCTCAAACCCTTGATCAACTCCTCGACGAGCCATGCCCTACGCATAAGGATATGCGCCATACTCTCAGACACTGCCGCAACTTCAAAGCCTTGATGACACGCGGCCAGTTCCCGATGGCGCAAGTTCCCCCGCCGCCTCCTCCACCACGGAACCAGCCCCAACAACGGCTAGCTGGAGGCAATAATCAACGCTTCCCCGACGTCAACAAGGAGGTCAACTTCATTCTAGGAGGGCACAGAGCGTATGCGAGCAAACGCCAGCAGAAGCTAGAGGATCGGCAGATCAACGCGGCCACTTCAGAGCCGCCGCAGCCATAAGATTAGTCTCACGAGCCAATCTCGTTTAGTCGGGCGGATCAGTGGCTCAACTTCGATGAGCCAGGCAAGTACCCGTTGCTCGTAACTCCCATAGTCGGGGATACCCGACTCAAGAAGGTTCTAATCGACGGTGGGGCTAGCATCAATGTGGTGTTCCCTAGAGCTTTGCAAGAGATGGGGATCCCGCTTAGCGAGCTCAAGAAGTCGGATACCCCGTTCTTTGGAATTGTTCCGGGCGCAGGCGAATACCCGCTCGGACACATCTATCTGCCGGTCGCTTTTGGCACGGCAGAGAACTTTCGCATCGAGACGTTGCGATTTGAAGTCCCGACCTTCAACTGTGTCTACAACACCATCATCGAGCGTCCTGGGCTGGCCAAGTTCATGGCTATCCCACATTACCCATACCTCATTCTCAAGATGCCAGCCCCAGGTGGTACTCTCTCCATACGCGCCGACTTCAAGGGAGCCGCAGAGTGCATGCAAGAGGCTATGCAGATGGCCCTTGAGCAAAATCACATGGCGGCATAGAAGAAGCTCAAGGCGGACGAAGCCGGCATGTCACATGAAGACCTCCAGATTCCGACTCAAGAGGCGGCCTCAAGCGCAGCAATTAAACCAGCTGTCCCAACAAAAGAGATAAGTCTCGACCCCTCGGACGCGACCAAGACGACCGCCATCAATGCTCTTCTTCCTTCCAAATAGGAAGACGCGCTCGTCCAGTTCCTGAGGGCCAACCGCGACATGTTTTCATGGAAGCCAGCGGATATGCCGAGGGTCCCAAGGGAATTGGCCGAGCACCAACTCAAAGTGTTCCCCAATGCCAAACCCATCTAGCAGAGGCTGCGGCGGTTCACTCCAGAAAAGTGAGAGGCCATTAGGGCAGAGTTAACCCGGCTGAAGGCTGCCGGTTTTATTAGAGAGGTCATGCATCCCGAGTGGCTTGCAAATCCTGCACTCGTTCTCAAGAAGAATAAAAAGGACTGGCGGATGTGTGTTGATTATACCGATCTCAATAAGCACTGCCCCAAGGACCCGTTCGGGTTGCCTCACATTGACCAGGTTGTTGACTCTATGGCCGGCAGTACTTTGCTCTCCTTCCTCGACTGTTACTCAGGCTATCATCAGATCAGCCTAGCAATTGAAGATCAGGAGAAAACAGCATTCATCACGTCTTTCGGTGCCTACTGTTATACCTCAATGTCTTTTGGGTTGAAGAACGCGGGAGCAACATACCAAAGGGCAATCCAAACTTACCTCGCTGATCATTGGGGCGAATGTGTCGAGGCTTACGTTGATGATGTCGTAATCAAGACCAAGAACGAAGAGGATTTCATCAATGATCTGCGCCAGGTGTTCAACAGCCTAAGGAAATTCTGGTGGAAACTCAACCCCACCAAGTGCTTCTTCGGCGTCCCCGTAGGTCAGTTACTCGGTCTTGTCGTCAGCAACAGAGGAATTGAAGCCAATCCTGAGAAGATCAAGGCTATTCTGCGCATGCACCCTCCCAGATCGCAGAAAGATGCTTAGAGGCTGACTGGGTGCATGGCAGCCTTGAGCCGATTCATATCACGGCTCGGTGAACATGGCATGCCCTTCTACAAGCTCCTCAAAAAGGTCGACAGGTTTCAGTGGACTGCAGAGGCTTAGGAGGCGTTGGACACTTTCAAAAAGTTCCTAATGTCACCTCCCGTACTCAAGTCTCCTAATCATGCCACTGCCGACTCACCAGCGGAAGATCTGCTCCTCTACATCTCCTGTACGACTAATGTGATCAGTACAACATTGGTGGTTGAGCGACCGGATGGACAGCACACGGACCTAGGCAACATCTGGTCTACTTCATCAGCGAGGTCCTCAGTCCCTCCAAAATCTGGTATCCTCAAGTACAGAAGTTATTATACGCAGTTCTCATTACCGAACGTAAACTGCGCCATTACTTTGAGCAACATAAAATCATAGTGGTTACGGAGTTCCCAATCGGAGAGGTCCTGCGCAATTGGGAGGCCATAGGGCGTATCGCCAAGTGGGCTTGTGAACTGGGGGCTCATGACATTGAATTCCGCCCTCGTACTGCAATTAAGACTCAAGCACTAGTCGATTTCGTCTCCGAATGGACAGAGCATCAAGTGCCTGAGAAGCCAGAAGTTATGGAAGTTTGGAAAATGTTTTTCGACGGCTCGTTGAAGCTAGAAGGTGCTGGCGCTGGTGTCGTCTTCACCTCGCCTGTGGGGGAAAAACTCAAGTATGTATTACAGATTCTCTTCCTGGTTTCCAACAACGCGGCTGAATACGAGGCTCTCCTTCATGGTCTATGCATCGCCATATCACTCGGGATCTAGCGTCTATTGGCCTACGGAGACTCCTTGGTGGTCATTAATCAAGTCAATAAGGAGTAGGATCGCTGCACAGAAAGTATGGACAAATATTGCGAGGCAGTCCGCAAGCTAGAAGGCAGATTTCAAGGCCTTGAGTACATTCATGTGGATCGGGATCGCAACGTGGACACTGACATTCTGTCCAAATTGGGCTTGTCACGAGCCAAGGTACCCTCTGGCATCTTCGTCCAAGAGCTTCATCATCCTTCCATCCAGCTAGACGAACTGAGCATACCTCCCGACCGGCATATCTTAACTCTGGATGCTCCGATTGATTGGAGGGCCCCATCATCAAGTACTGTCACGCCCGGTTTCAACGAACAAAACCGTGCAACATATATATGCGCCAGGAAACGTCTCGCATATACATGAAAAATTACAGAATACCACAACACATGCCATAGAATAAAAAACGTGCATAACATTAAATATATCATTTATTACACTGTGACACAAGTGTTTAACTCAGAGTATAACGTAGCATAGCGGAAGCATAAAACATAAGTATAACGGGCGCCACAGGGACGTCAACTGGTGAACAAAACGCCTAATACTCATCGTAGTCTTGCACATAATCTTCATTACCACCATCATCTGAGCAGCGGTTGGATTTTTCCCCCAACAAGGAATATATATAAAGAAAACAAGTGTGAGTACAGAATACCCAACAAATATAACATAAACCATGAGGCTCTATGGTTAGCTGACATCTGCATAAGCTTTTAATTTAAAACATTTATTAAGGCCTAATTACTAAGAATTAATAACAAAACCATTAGCCCAAAAGATATTGCATAAGAATTAAATAAGATTAAACAGATATAAACATCATTATCATAACCATAACAAAAACCAAGGAACCTTAGCCAAGGGTCCTTCTAATCACTGAAAAGGGTCTGGGCCGCTCATAACCGTGAGCACGGCTAACATGTTAGTTTTACACTCTCGAGAGGTTGCACATCTTTACCCACAAGTCGTGAGCTACGCTAGGAATTCACCACATTACCGGAGATGAGATGACTAGCAAGCGCACTACGAAGCCTTTACAAAGATCACGTTGGTAAGGTGTAACCGCTAAGGTTTTAGGTTCCGCAACCGTGGAGCAAGCCTCAAGGGGAGAAGCACATACATATAACGTAAAGCACACTCAACCCAAGCAGCGCGAGGGCCACAGAAGCTCACCTCCCCTCTTGCTCCGCAGGTAAGTTACTCCCAAACCAAAACAACCTAATTAATCAGCTAAGTCTGTCCCATTCCAGCCTTGTGGTAGCACTGTTGTCCCAGGTGGTCGCTTTGTGATTCGGTCCTTAGGGAGAGAACCAGCAAAAGCACACGAGCACATTGCTCAAGCTCCCTAAACCAAGGTTGCTAAAAAGCCAATTTTACAAGAGACATGAACCACTCAAGCACACAGCACAGAGGGTCAAGCTCACATTAAGTGCATGTAACCATTAGTCAACATTAATTAACATAAAGGTATGTGTTCACGCAGCACCTAGCACAACTTAACCATATGCATCCCAAAAGGTAGATATATAAGGATAAAAGTAGCTAGGTCAACCTTACAGGCATATAAATTAAAATGCATATGCAGTAAATAAAAAGATTATTAGGTGTTGTTTATGTTATACTTGCCTTCCTCAAAATTTATTCCTTGCTGCTGCTCAGAGGCTTCTAGAGGTTGCTCTTCGAACTCAACAGGCGGATCAATGTCTACGCACGATATACGGCACCAAACAAGCATACACACGATCACACATGCAAGCAAACAAATGCAAAAGGTAAGAAACAGTACATCATGAAATAAAAACAGAAGGTAAAACGTATTTAAAATTATTCTACTCATTGCTACGGTCGCATGGGCACGAGAATCGCCGAAATCGGATTTAAAACGGTGAAGTTATGCCCAAAACAGGGTTCCAGGGGCACAACTGCGAAGAAAAACTAATGTCAGGGGCTAACTTTGGAAAACCAAGGGCCCAAACATAAATAAACTTAACCGCAGAGGACTAAAGCGCTAAAACAGAGGGGCTTGGACTGCGGGTTCTATTTCCGAAAAGGTAAAGGGCAAAACTATTAAAAACAGGGCTACTTTGTAATTACTTTTGTACATGGACAGACTGCGGGTTAATTTGAACAAATCCGAGGGACTCTTTAGCAAAAGTGCCACGGCGGTCGGCGGTTGACCGGTATTGACCGGCGGTTGACTGGTCTCCGGTGGTCTAGGATCGTTGGATCCCCGATGGACGGCTCAGAGCAAGAGAGGGAGGGTGTGACAGTCGGCAACCAAGGCCGTGGCGAAGCCCACCCTGCGCGCGGCGGCGCATCGCCGGAGGACGGCGTTCCGGCCTCGGGAGAGGGCCATGGACCACTAGAGCTAGCCCAAAAGAGAGAGGAAGGTGCGGCGAACTCACCCAGGGGATCAGGTAGGGCGGAGGCGCGATGGAGAGAGCCGGCGGCGAGAGAGGGCGGACGACGGCGTCGGGCGCGCGTGGAGCGGCGCCAAGTGACGATCTCGGCGTCCAAGAACCGGTGGGAAAAGGTTGTGGAGGTCCTGCGAGGGTGGCAAGGTGTTAATCTGGCCGGAGAAGGCTCCACCGACGGCGACCAGTTTGGAGGCGGAAGAACTCACCGTGACGAGCTCTCGGCGGCTAAATTGGCGGCGGCGCGGAGTGCTAGGGCTCTGGCGCGGGCGATTTGAGGCAAAAGGGAGCGGCGGCGGGTCCACAGAAGCCGTTTATTGCGCGGGATTAGGGCGGCGGCGACTGGAATCGAGTTAGACTTGGTTCCCAGTTCGTGCGGAGGCGCGGTGCTACGCCTGGACTCGGGTCCGATTCGAGGACGCGGGTGATGGCGGCTGGCGCGCGGGCCACATGTGCAGGGCAGGCGAGTCGCAGGGCCACCGGGCAGAGAAAGAAAGCCGCGCCTCGGTTCGGCCCAAGGGCAGAGAGGGAAGCGGGTGCTTGCAGCGAGAGAGAAGAGGGAGTGAGGTTGAAGAAGAGCCGTCAGGCTCGGACCCACTGTTCAGAGAGATGAAGGAGGGGGGCTGCGCGAGAGGGAAGGAGTTGGGCTCGGCTCGGTGACGGGCCTAGAGCAGGCCGTCCGGTGGGGAAAAAGAGAAGGGCGCTGGGCCGGTTGGAACGCCGGCCCGGTTGCCTGGCCCTTTTTTTTCTATTTCTATTCCTAAAACAAAATCAAAACCAACACTAATATTCAGTTAAAACCGAACTTTCAGTCCTTATTTCATACAACAAAATAACATATGCACCAGCATGAATGTACAACAAAAGTTGACCTAGGATTAATTTTAATTATTGTAGATAAAATAAATAACTAAATGTATGGCTAAGCATATAAAATCCTAGAAATTTAAATAAGCCATATTAAATTTATTGTAAAATACTGAAAATAAAATTAGGGTGTTATAAGTACATTCTGAACGAAGAAATTCCAGAGGATAAAGCAGAGGCCGAGCGAATAGTGAGACGGTCTTCCAGCTATACTCTCTAATTAATAATGCGTTATACAACCGTGCTGCCTCAGGAGTTTTGCTGAAATGTCTAAGCACCTTATCAGGGCAAAGTTTGCTAAAAGAGATACATGCTGGAGTTTGTGGAATTCATGCTGCTTCACGCACACTGGTCGGGAAGGCGTTCAGGGCCGGCTTCTATTGGCCTACGGCGAAGAAGGACGCTGCCGAGTTGGTGCAGCACTGCGAGGCTTGTCAATTCCTCGCCAAGCAGCATCATCTTCCAGCACAACAGTTGCAGAATATACCGGTCTCATGGCCTTTTGCCTGCTGGGGGCTGGATATGATTGGGCCGTTTAAGAAAGCTCAAGGGGGATATACTCACGTGTTGGTTGCCATCGACAAGTTCACCAAATGGATCGAGTTCAGGCCCATTGCCTCTTTAACGTCGGCCAAAGCGGTGGAGTTCATTCAAGACATCATCTTTCGCTTTGGAATAATGAATTCTATCATCACAGACCTGGGGTCTAACTTCACGGGCTCAGAATTCTTCGATTTCTGTGACCAAAGGTCCATTCGCATCAAGTATGTCTCGGTGGCTCACCCCAGAGCCAACGGACAGATTGAACGGGCCAACGGCATGATTCCGGACGCACTCAAGAAAAAGATCTTTGACAAGAACGAGAAGCTGGCTGGGAAGTGGATACGCGAATTACCGTATGTGGTATGGAGTCTTCGAACGCAACCTAGTAAAACCCTAGCAGGGAACACGCCCTTCTTCATGGTATATGGATCGGAGGCAGTCTTGCCTGCCGACCTACAGTTTGGAGCCCCACATCTGGTTTTTAATAACATTGCTGAAGCTGAAGCAACTCGCCTCGAGGAGGAGCGTCTCAACTCTGTATTCAGTCGGCTCGATATCAACGTCGTTATCATGACCGATATACAAGGCCTCGTTCCTTCTCAATCAGGGACCTGGTACTACGCAAGGTGCTCAAAACTGCGGGACAGCATAAGTTATCTCCTCCTTGGGAAGGCCCATACATCGTGACAGAAGTTACTCGTCTAGGATCATATCGTCTGTCTCAAATGGATGGGACACCAGTCGGGAACTACTGCAATATAGAGCATCTATGCAGATTCTACGCATAGCCTTTTTCTTTCTCTATGACTTTCAGAGTTAGCAGTCAGTATCATCTTTTGTACTCTGTCCTCATTCATGTTCTATAAATAAACGTACTCTTGAGATAAAGTATTCAGTGTTCTCTTTCCAACTTTTTACTCGTGCTACTCACTCGTTGTGTACAGGCAATCGACCTAGATCAGCTGACCGACAGTATGGTGCTACATGCCCACTCTTACTCTTGACGGGGATATCTCCGGCCCCAACCACGAGAGCAATCGGCCTAGGTCAGCTGACCAACAGCACGGTGTTACATGCTCTCGTTCGAACTCATAATAGGGGAGTACTCAAAGCCCCAACAAAACAAAGGCAATCGGCCTAGGTCAGATGACCGACAGCACGGTGCTACATGCCTTTGCAGGACCTCATAATCGGGGAGCATTCAAGGCCCCAGCTGAACAAAGACAGAAGGGCTTAGGTTTTGGTGGCCTACAGCTCATTACTGCATGTCTTTGCTTCATCACAATGCTCTGTCTTACAGTACTCGTGTTTTTACTATTATTGTTGTTTTTCTTGTATTCAGTTCCTACTCAGATCCTAATAATGTCGCTTGTTTTCTCTGCACAGGAATAACTCTCAGGTACGTATGGAATATTTTGATTTGCTCTCTAAATTAACTCAGTTTTGCAGAATAAATAGTCAGGATTACCGGCACAAGATGCCAAAACATGTACGCACAACATTCAGTTCATCATGTTACATGGGAGGTCGTTGTTTTACTCATTACCACCTACGAGGAGTTTGGCAATCGAGCAAGCTTCATCTTCATGCTCAGCACCTTGGCCCTCGTTTATTATCCTCGCTGGTAAATTGGCCAAGTCGATCTCAGGTTGTGAATTTTTGATAACTGCAAGGACATGAGTAAGAACGGTTTGCACTCGCTCAGAAATCTTGGACTTCATATCATCCATGAAAGTTGTTATTCGATCACCCAGAGGACGAGGTGCAGCTTTTTCTGGCACACAGATGTCCAGGATCTTGATCAAGGCAGTATTGGCAGTCAAGGCAGCTTCTTTTGCCTTTTCAAAGGCGTCTTTCAGTTTGTTGCAGTTCCTCTTGCTGGTCTCATAGTTTTTTTTCAAGACCTCTGATACTTGAGCCTGATGAACAGCATGGTCTTCGGATTCTTTAAGTGCAAACCTTGTGGAGGCTAGTACCTTCTTCATTTTCTCATGGGCGCTTCGAGATTCAGCTAGTTCAGTTTCTTTGTCCTTAAGCGCTTGGCGTGCTAGGGAGTGGCTATTCCTCAAGGACTCAAGGAACTGGCAGTCTCACGGAACGACTTCTCAAAGCCGTCTCGCGATTTTTGCAGCTGCCGATACTCGTCATTTCTTTGGCGCATCTTCTCCTGTGGAATGATACAGTTCATATGCTTCTGTGAGCAAAGAATAGGCTAGTTGGGATTCTTGACGGGTTACCTCATGGTTTTTCTTCTCAATATCCAGCTGTCTGCGAAGGTCTGCTGCTATGTCTCTGGCTTGATCTCTGTCAGCAATGGCGTTACGGTGCTCTATCTCTTGAGTCATAGCCGTTTGTTTCAGGCAAGCAATCTCAGCAGCAGCAGCTGGCAACAAGTCCATAGTTCAGTTTGAAATCTCAGATATTGGAGTATGGAACAGTTGCATGCGTACCTGTTGTTTCAGCTTTTCGTGCGGCCTCAGAGTCAGCCAGTTGTTGCCTCAGAGTAGTAACCTCAAGGCCGGAGATTGTAGTAATCTTCTCGTGTATCATACTGGCATGGTGAACTCCCACCTGTAAGGAATAGTTCGGGTTGTTTAGACTACAGCAAAGTCAATACAAGACATATGCACACGTGGCATACCTCGAAAGCTGTCAGTAGCCCTGAGTTTGAGGGTAATGATACTAGTCGATGATCATTATCAACCGCTTCAGCCAACGGGGGTTGAGTGCTGTCTGGCTCAGTTGTAGCCAAGAAGTCGGATTGTCCTCCTTTGACTTGATCAGTATGCGTCGATACTTCAGTTTCTTTCTCTTGGGCCGACTCATGGGCTTCAGATGAGAGATGGGGAATATCGCCTGTATCGATCTCAGTTAGGCGTTCCTAGGAGATAGCGGCTTCAGGTAATGGCTTAGTTGCAGGCTCTTGCTGTTTTTCTTCTGGAGCTGCCCCGGTTAATGCCTGTTGCCAGTTCTCATATGGCATTGGTACCTCATGCATAGATCCAGTGGCTTTAATCATATGAGCAGTCTCATCCTCAAGAATATCTACTGGTGTTGGGCTCGCGGGGTTTTCAGACTCTAAATTCTTTGATTCTAGCTCCGTTTTTGCTTGGGGGCTTGTGGTCTCAGTTTGTTTTCCCTTGGAGCATGTTGACAGTAACTCTATATCTTCATCAGAGCATATGGTGAAGGAGAGTTTGCACGTATCTCTGATAATTCGGTCTAGATCCATATCTTCTTCCGTCAGATCAATTTCATCCTCCTCAGGCGGCAGTATGGATACAGAAGGAGCTGATATAGTGTCATTATGATGATTCTTGGATCGCCTCTCACGATGAGACAATTGAGCTTGCTCTTCTTCTTCTCCTTTGTCCTCATCAACCACGCTATTCCAGTCAACCCCAATTAGGGTGTTGTCAGTTTTAGCAGCGGTATGGGAAGAATATCTGGATTTCTTAGCTTTGTCTGTTGACTCTGGAGAGCTTGTCAGATCTTTGATTGCCCTTTTGTGTGTCCTCTGTCTATGTGTCACCACAGTACGAGTCGCCTTCGCTTTGATGCGTCCCTGGCTAGCTGCAGCTCATGTCTTCACACCGCTTGGAGCAGCTGTAAGCTCGGGGGCTGTTTTGGTGATGTCGCTCACATTGATCTCTTGAGCGGTCTGGGCTGTACGTGGTATCACAATGAATGTATGCTCTTCATTGTTTCCTGCACCATGGGCAGCAGCAACAACGGCTTCCATCTCTTCAGTGGATAACTCAGATTGTCGTTTGGATAGTCCGACAGCTCCAGAGGTTGTAGGGTCTGACAGAAACTTGGATATATTGCTCTGTAGTAATCCTATGAGTCAGAACGTGATTGCAAGCAAGGTTACTTAAGGATATCATAGTAAGATTACTTACAGTGGGAGTTGGATTCCATGCAGAATACGGTTTGGGAGTACCCTCGTTGTGAGCTTCACCTCTAAGCATTAACTCCACTCGGGCCTTGACATCATCCTCAGTCATAGATCGAGCTGTCTCTCTAGTTGGATCACTAGCCCCGACATACAGATAGGCAGGGTAGATCATATCCTTCAGAGGTTGAATGCAGCGATACACAAAATCTGTCACCACAGCATGGGCAGTGAGGCCTCTTTCCTTCAGATTGGCTATTTCTTCCAGCAGTGTGTCAACCTCGGCCTGCTCCTCAACAGTTGGGCCTTCTTCCTAGCTGGGCAGCTTGCTGTTAGGTTGTCTCCCAGACCTCGTGGGGAGAGAGTTTCCATGATTTTCAATGTAAAACCACTCAGAGTGCCATCCTCTGTTGTTATCTGGGAGTGGGATATCCAAATAAACAGTTTTGCGATTCTTCCGCAGCTCAAAGCTGGCCCCTCCAGTTACTTGTAGCACTCCGTCTCTCAGACCGGCTTTGCAGTGATACAGATACTTCCACAAGCCAAAGTGTGGGACAATTCTAAGAAACGCCTCGCAGAGGTGGATGAAAATTGAAAGTTGAAGAATTGAATTGGGATTCAGGTGGGTCAAATTGATTGCATAGAATTGCAAAAGGCTTCGCACAAATGAGCTGACAGGGAGACCTAACCCGCGAATGAAAAACGGTATGAACACCATTGCCTCGTAGGTGTCCTCAGTTGGTGCAGCGTCATCCTTCTTCTCGCATACCCTCCAGTTTGCAACTTCCTTCGGAGGGAGGACGCCCATATCCACTAGTGATTGTAACATGGGCTCAGTGACCGTGGATGGGCGGTAAGCTAAGTATGGTGAAGGTAGCTGCCGGTTCTCGTTCTGCGGCAGGCCCTCAGTGGTGTTTCCACGCTCGCTCAAGGTTTTCTTCTTGGGAGGCATGGAGGTGGATGTCTCTGTTTGGTTGGAGATTTGAGAAGAAGCGGATGCAGTGGCACTTTGATTTCAAACAACAATGGTGGCGGTCTCAGTGGGGAAGAATGGCAGTACAGGTCTTAGATAAGAGAACTTTTGGTTCAGGGTATAGATCTCAAAATAACCCTGACGCCGTTAGTAACAGTTCGCGAGGACTGACGGAACTGGCGGATATCGTTAAGATTGACTCGGATCTCTTGACGGGAACATTTGAGTCAGATTACACTAGAATTAAGTCGTCCATTTCAGTCGGGATGATTTCTTAAGAATGGTTGTTCAGTCGGTATTCATAAGGAAAGGTTCATGTTCTCTATTACTTGGAGAATGGGGTTTTCAATTCGACCTAGCAAGTTGAGTCTTGCCCGATCTCTGGGCATAAGCGAAGTGTGATTTCTTTTGCTGGATGACGATTTCAGTTTTACTTCAAAGAACTCAAAAGATGCATTTGACTCAGATGCAAGATTTTCAAGATAAGAACACACAGAAGAACTGTAACACCCTAATTTTATTTTCAGGAAATTTAATATAAATTACACAGGCTTTATTTATTTTCCTAGGATTTTCTATGTTTAGTTTGCATTATAATGATTTATTTTGCCTTAGTTAAATAAAATCAACTATAGAGCAAACATGGTTGTGCATACATGCTGGTGCATATTTTATTGCTTGAATGTGTTAAGGATTTATTCCCAATTTATTGGGAATTTTTAGAGCTAATTTACCCCTTCAAATAAATCTTTGAAAATGTTTTGAATTTAAAAAGAAAAAAAAAAGAAAAGAAAGAGCAGGCCGGCCAGCCGGGCCGAATGGCCCAGCAGCCAGCCCACCCTCGCGCGCGCGCCCCTCCTCCCACCTGGGCCGAGCCCAACCCCAGCGCCGAGCCGGCCCAGTCCGACCCCGCGCCCCACTCCCACGCCCTCTCTCGCTGACCAGTGGGCCCCGCCCGTCAGCTCCTCCTCTTTCCTTTCGCCGTTGATGGCGCGCCTGCCTCCTCCTCATCCCGCTCGCTCCCGCTCGGCCGAGAGACCCCGACGAAGCTTCCTCCCCCCGAATCCGAGCCCACGCTCCCTTCCTTAAACGCGCCCCGCTCTAAATCCCACAATTTTCGCTCGGTTTCCTTGCTCCCTCCCTTCTTTCCATCCGGGCGCACATGACGCCGAGACCACACCGGAGCGCCCGCTCGTGCCCCCCCATGCGCTCGGCCTCCAAACCTCCATAAAATCCCGCCCCGAGACCCCTCGCGCACCCTTTTCTTCACACTCCGAAGCAATTGCGCTCCCGTGCCCACACGAGCTCACAGTCCGCCATTGGAGCCCGCATCGGTGAACTCTCCCTCGCCCAAATTCGACGTCGCCGCACCAACCCCGGCCCTAATTCTACCTCCTCTCCCTTCGCAGGAACTCACCGGAGCTGTGCCGACCACTTTCGGAGCCCGGAGCCGCGTCGCCCCGCCATTCCGCGAAGACCGAACGTCCACTCGACGCCGCCCGTGCACGCCGTGCCCTGACCGCCGCCGCCGCACCTCGTCCGGCCACCACCGACCCGCTCCCGCCGTCTCCGACCCCTAGGTGAGCTCGCCGCCGCACCCTAGATCTTCTGGGTTAACCCTAGCCGTGCCTAGCGCCGTCCCCGAGCCGTACCGCCGCCGCACGCCGCGCCGTGTCGCGCGACACGAGCGCCATGGGCATGGTCACCACTGCCTACGGCCGCTCTCACCCTCAGCCGTCGGATTCAGATCCAACCGCCCACATGCGCCAGTGACCGGTCAAACTCTGTCAAAACCGGGTCAGCGCCGTGCCTTTTGCTAAAGAGCCCCTGGATTTCTCGGGAATCAACCCGCGGTCCAGCGCAGTTGTAGAATAATTAGATTTAGGTCCTGTTTTATCCTTTTTAGCCCCTGAGTTTTCGGGTTTTCGAACCCGCCGTCCAGAGCTCTGCGTTTTTGCTAGAAAACCCTCGGAGACTTTAGGTTTTCGCAGTTAAGCCCTTGGTTTTGAGAAAGTAGCCCCTGGGTTGACTGTTTTATCACAGTTATGCCCCTGGAACCTTAATTTATGCATAACTTTCACGTCTTAACTCCGTTTTGAGCGATTCTTGCGCTCACGCGACCGTAGCAGTGTGTAGATTAATTTTACGCTATTGTTCCAGTACTGTTTTCATGTAATGGTGTACTGTTTTCTTATAGATGTATGTTTGGTTTGCATGTATGTGTGCTTGTGTTGCTGGGTTTGCCGTGGACGTTAAGTAGACGTTGATCCGTCCGAGGAAGTTGGTGACCAGGTCCCTGAAGCTTTTGAGCAGCAGCAGCAAGACCCCTACGAGGAAGGCAAGTGTAACATGAACACCACCTATCATCTTTATTAATTGCATTTGCATGTGATTTTTTGTTTGCCCTAAGGTTGTCCTAGCTACTTTTATCCAATATTTGTACCTGTCGGGTTGCATTTGGGTAGTTTGTGCTAGGTGCTGCGCGAACACACGTCCTTACTGTTTTAAATATTGATTAGTTATGTCTATGCAACATATTTGTGAGCCTGACCCTCTGTGCTGTGTGCTTGAGTGGTCTTGCCACTGTTAAAACTTGCTTTTTAGCAACTAGGGCTAGGGGGCTTGTGCATGTGCTTTGTGCTTTGCCAGCCACTCTCCGTAAGGACCTGTTCATAGAGCGGCCACCTGGGATAACAGCGCAACCCCAAGTTCTGGAATGGGACGGACGCGGCTCAGTAATTAGGTTGTTTTGGTCGGGAGTAACTTACCTGCGGGGCAAGAGGGGAGGTTAGTGTTTGTGGTCCCTGCGCTACCTCATGGTTGAGTGTGCTGTGTGCTTCTCCCTTTGGAGGCGGGCCCCACCGATGCGACCCTGAAACCTTAGCGGTTACTTCTTACCATCGTGATCTTTGGAAAGGCTCGTAGTGGGTTTGCTAGTCACCTCATCTAAGGGAATGTGGTGAGCTCCTAGCGTAGACTCACGGCTTGGTGGTGAAAGTGCGCAACCTCTCGAGAGTGTACAACTGACATGTCAGCCGTGCTCACGGTCAAGAGCGGCCCAGAACCTCATAATGATTAGTGGTTACCTGATTTTGGTTTGGGGAGTTAAATCTTGTATCTGAATATTGATTAATTTTCTTATGCAATAATTTTGGGTAACGGTTTCTCAACTCATTACTTAGTAAATAGCTTTAAATAAAATTTTACCAACTAAAAGCTAATGCAGTCGAGTCAGCCAACCTTAGAGCCTCATAGTTCGTGTTATGCTTGTTGGGTACATGTTGGTGTACTCACACTTGCTTTCTTTGTACTTTCTCCTGTTGTGGGTCATATCCAACTGCTGCTCAGTCAACGGAGACATGGAGGAGTACATTCAAGACTTCGACGAGTTTTAGGCTCATCGTCCACCAGTCGACGTCCCTGTGGCGGCTCCCTAGTGTTGTTTCCCGCTTCCGCTATCTTTGAGTTGACAATGTGATGCTCCGGCATCTCAAGTGCATAATCACTCATCTTACATGAAGCATTCATCTTGAGCATCATGGCATAACATGTGTGGGTGCATTGGAAACAAGTTTAGTTTATATTGCATGGTGAAAAACACTGTCATTTCATGTGCGATGCCATGTTTATGATCATATCTTTTATCCTGTTGAGATCTGGGTGAAATTCATATTGGCAAAGCTGTAGGTCAACATGATATGAACAACTTTCCTAAATGGAGTCTTGTCTGATAATGAGGTTTAGAAGGTGTTTCGGGTCATTTAATGACAGTACAGAAAACCAGTTCAAATTGGGGCTGGTTTGAAATTCTAAGTTTACCCTGACCTACAGTCACTTTCATGCAAAGCTCAAATTAGAGAAGTTGTAGGAAATGATCTAAGGAGCAACTCTTTCAATTGGGGTCTGGTTAGGAAATGAATTCTAGTTGATGATTTGAGCCATTTTCTGCCAGCCTAGAAACACAGTTTAAATCTGACCAGTTGGTAAACTGGGTTTTTCTCCAACTTAAAGTCATTTTCATGTCAAACCCAAATAGAATGAAATATGTAGGATTTAATTTTAAACAAACTTGTCAATGGGAGTTTTGGAAGTTAGAAACCAGAAATGGGAGTTTTCCCCTTCACAAGAAATAAATATGTTCTGCCCCAACTAGATCTGCTATACAAATTCAAATTTAATTCATATTTGCAAGCTGATTTGGGGGCAGAGCCTTTTGACAAAGTTGTAGAACTCAAAGAGTAGAACATTTCATATAATTGGCACTTTTTCAAAATCGGGCTCTAAATAGGTCAAAATCTCGATTTTCAGAGAAGAAGGAAACACATTTTTCATTTTTCTTTTATTTCCTTTCCCCCGCGGTCGCTGACAGGTGGGCCCGCCTCCGCCGGGCGACCACCGTGTCCGGGGCGTCGCCCGACACGCGGCCGCCGGCGTACGGTCACGCCGGCGCGCCCACGGATCGCCGGCCGCGCCCCTCGGCCTAAACTCGACCGCGTACCCGTCCAGGTACATTCCCCCGTCCATTCCCTCGCTCACGCCTCGCCTCGCCTCGCTCGCTCTCGCCCGAGCCACCGCCATAGCCGCCGGCTTCGAGTTCCCACGCCGGCCGCCTCCGACCCTCCCCGTGCCTCCCGACCCCACCACCGCCTTCGCCTCGCCCGTCCGCCTCTCCTCCGCCCACTCTCGCCGCCGCTACCGCCCTAGGCCGCGAGATCGACTCGCGACCCCGCCCGACCGCCATTACCGAGCCGAGCTCAAGCTCGAGCTCGCGCCGCCCACTCCGCCGCCTCTCGCGCCCCTAGATCTACCCCACCGCACTCGGCTCACTCCCGCGCACCCGACGCGCCCCTCCTCGTCGCCGCTCGCCCCCGCGACGGCCGGATCCTCTCCGCCTCGACGTCGTTCACGGCGCCGTCCACGCCGCCGACCCCCTTCGGTTCACCGCCACGCCGCCTCGCCCGCGCCCTCCCCGACGCCGAGACCTACCCCAGGGTGAGCCCCGTATCCCCGCGCACCCGACGCGCCCCGCGTCGCGGCCCCGGCGAGCCGGAGCTCGCCGGCGCGCGCGCGCGCGCCGCCGCGCCGTCGCGCGCGGCGGGAGGAGGAAGAAAGGGGGGAGCTTTGCATGCTACCCCCCAGAGTTTAATGTATTTGCAATTTAGCCCACGCGCTGTTTACTGAGTCTCGGTATTCTTACGTGCTAGCCCCTGGAGTATAGGGTTAATTGTGTTCTAGTCCTCGGTTCTATTTTTCCATTTCATTTTCGGCTGAAACTTTGGAAATTCATATAAAATCGAATAAAAATCGTAAAAAGGTAAACTCAGTTGCATTGTACTCCTGGTAAATAGATCTACACAATAGGTATGATGTAGTTGTGTGAAAAGACTGTTTTGCCCCTGGATCTTGGCATGCATATGAGAAGGGGATAAATACAAAATATGGTCTAAATGGAGTCTAAAAATCTTGAAACTTGGTCAGTAGCCTTTTTAGGGTGTTGTGATACTGTGGTATTTTCTGGTGAATCAAAACTCTATTGTTCATTCATGGTTTTACTGTTCTATATGTACATTATGCATTATTTGATAATTTGAAAATAAGGTCCATGCAAAACATGTGAAATAAGACCTATTAGTATTTTTCTTAGGTTCTATATAGCTTGTGAACACCCCTGGTAAAATATGAGCCCCTGCATGTATAGTTTTGATGGTGATTTGAAAATGACAAATCTGGACTTGGAGAACTTGATAAATGGAAAAATGAGTCCTAATGTGCAAGATAAATTCTACCAAAATTCTAGTAGCATGTGGGAGTACCGAAGAGTCCAGAAAGTATATGCTTGGGGGCTATTCTCACTGTTTATATGTACATCTTAATTTGCACTAGTTTTACATATGGAAATATATGTCCTGTCAAAAATTTGGAGTTTTAGCTTGTAGATTTTTGTACAGGTAGTTCATACTAAGGATAGCTCACTGGTAAAATTTCGTCTTCAGAAACCATGCCAATAAATTATGAAAATTCTGACAATGTGTAGGGCTGAAAACTTGCTGGAATTTTAATAAAATATTTATAACTCCAATTGAGCTGAAATTTTGACAGTAGCCTTGGGTATGAAATATCTGCTTGTCATAAAATTTTGGTACCATTTGAGTTAGATGAACTGCCAGATCTCAGATGCATATTTAATTCACAAATGCACATGGTTTACACTAAATATATGCATGAAGATTGATTTAACTGCTATGCTCATATCGTTTTCCACGAAGTTTATACCGCATACTGGCATCTGCACTTCGTCTACATCAAATGCATGCATCTGCATTCATAGACGCTCATGTCGGTACTTCTCATGCATATAGACCCCGCGATCGAAGAGACAGTGCAGGAGCAACCCCTAGTCGAGGAACCCGAAGAGGAGCAGGAGGACTTGCTGCCGACCGCTGACGTCACCACCGAAGAGACTAACCCTAACGAGGAAGAAGGTAGGCAGGATCATACAATTCCCAGCAAATAAAATACCTGTTCATTACGCATATGCATTAGGTGTTGTATGGAACCCATTTGCATTAGATCCCTTGGCCGCCTGGCCCTAGCACCTATACCTAGAGTTCGTAGGGCGAGTGCCTAGAATGGCTAGGTACGAGTAGACATGAGTGAATAAAGGTCACTCGTCGCGTAGGTATTACTTTTCAAAAGAAAAAGTCTCACTATGAAAGTTATTATCATCATGCCATGATTTTGATATATTTTTAAATGAAGACCGGGCGGAGATATGGGTATGAATGTTGAGAATTGAGATAATGTGTGGTGGACTCCGCCTGAGTCGCATAAGGCCGGTCGTTGTTCGCCTATTGGTCGGCATAACATTGCTAGGGTGCTTATCCGGAATCTATGGGCCGGTGAAAGTCTTACTTGTGACGTCTCAAGCAAGGGGCACGTTCCTACCCACTGGTTGAGAGGAAGGTGGCCGCGGAGGCGGGTGTCAAAGGAGGGCAGAACCCGACGTAACCGAGGTACCGCTCCTGCGACAACGCGCTCCGGGAGTTAGGCGGGAGTGGTCATCGAACTTGAGACGGGACATGTGGAGATGGGGGAAGCATATGTGGAACGCTGGGAGTTAGTAAGCATATGCCATCCTGGTGCTTCTAGTTATTCCCGGGAATATAAAAATCGATTCGAATCGCTGATGCTCACCAGGTGTGAGAATGCCAATACCACTGACGGGCAAAGTAGTAATCCATATGAATATGTTGTATTGAGAATTCATGGTTTTGACAACTACGTACTTGGATATGCCTGTTTTATCTTGTGAAATATTTGTCACACTTTTGATACAAGCTTTACTTTCATGCCATGCTACACCCTATCTATTATGTTCCACCAATTTTGATGACTCAAGCAGCTGTTAAATCCTGCTCGGGTGCAATAATGTAAGCAGCTGTCAAATCCTGCTTCCACGGTTTTAAGCTTGATACTGTATAAAAGAAATGGCTAAGGACTCAGATGTTAGTAAGCAAGCTTCGCGTCAGCCGTAAGCCTCATCCATTAAGTCCTACTGAGTAATTAGTACTCAGGGTTTGCCCCCACTTTTGGCTTACAGGTACGGAGTTCCTCTTCTGTGCCTGTGTTGGTGGAGGGTCGTGTCCCCATCAAGAATAAGCAGAGTCGTGATCTGGCAAGGAGCGGCATCGGTGGGCTCGATGCTCGTTCTTTTATGCAAGTATTTTGAGTACCATGAAACTGAACTTCAAATTTCCGCTGCGAGAGACTGTTTGAACTATGTTACTATCAGACATTATGTTGAACTGTATTTGATTCCGAACTTGGTTTGTAACTAAAGTTTATGTAATATCTATTCAACTGCCTGCGATGTTGTAATCTGTTGTGGCTCCATCGAGAGTCGGATGTGTATGACGTCGGTTCCTCTGGGAAATGGTGACATCGAGAGCCCGGAGGACTCTCGACGGACTACCGGGTTTAGTCTAGTCTAAGTGCACTGCGAGCCAGAGGTGGCAGGTGTGCTTAGTCTGGATTAAGCAGGGCGGTTCCGCCACAGCTGGTATCAGAGCCGATCATACACAGACAACAGTTACATCATCTAGTTTTGGTTTACAAAAACTATTTTCGAAAGCCCTTTTCAAGTAATTGAAAAATGAGAGTATACGCTATGCCCATATAAGGATGTTAGTGTTATTCAGGTGACATCACTGACATTCTAACCTAGATAGGACTCATATGCATGTTCGGCGCTTTGAGAAACAACTTTTCGGCCATAGCTATCCCCAGTACTGGTGGAAGCTATCGGGTTTTGCGAACGGTTGTGAACTCTGCATTCATGCTGTATAAGTAAAAGCTCTTTAAGGGTGGTGGGCATGTTTGAGGCTTTCATACCCACCACACTTACATTCGGATTTGGGATCCATCTTTTTCTCGACAATCCCCAGTACTGGTGGTAAGTCAGGCTTTGAGGAAAAGGTGCATCGGCCCACCAACGTTGTCCACGCAGCGGTCACGCGTGGATGCCACACTATGTGGTAATGTATGAGCATGCATTCTTCTGCAGGTACACTAACTATGTGCGAAAACTAAGAACGGCCAGGGAACGACTAGTTGCATTAGAGAGTGCCGTGCATATGTGTCACCGAAATAACGATAGCTATATGTACTCTTCTTTTAGATGTGTGATGTGAGACCGTTTAGATACGATTCATGCATCATGTTTACTGTTTTTATTTATGGTGGGATATTATTAAAATGCTATGAAATAAATCGTAAATTTTAAAAGTTTACCTTCCATATGATGCACTATTGTACCCTTGGCTTAATATCTCGTATGAAAAATATATCCCTCACTAATGCACAACCTTGTCTACCTAAAACAGATGGCCAGGACCAAGCAGACCGCACGCAAGGCCACCGGAGCCAGGACCACCGTTCTCCCTGATGTGACCCACACTCCCCCTGTGGTGGAGGATGGGTTGCTCCACACTCGCTGCAGGGAGGAGTGCCCCCTGTCCCAGTTGCTGTGCAGGGCCCTGAGGGAGATGGGGCGTCGTCCTTGTCCCTTCATCTCGGTGCAGACGGTGCACGCGGAGGGCAACTGCATGGCCCAGGTTGTCCTTCCACGGGGGACGTTCGCAGGCCAGCAGACCCTCACCACCTACGGGGCCAATGAGGAGGAGGCTTACCGTAAGGCGGTGATGGGAGCCCTCACCTCGTTGAGCTCCAGGTGGGAGGCAGACCACACGGTCCTGCGCTTCCTCCCCACACGCGACCTCGACCACGCTTGGCAGGAGCGCCGTGGGTGGCTTCGGGACAGGAACGGCTCTCGGCCCTTGGTAGCGTGCATGGACTATGCACGTGAGGCGCACGGGATGTATCAGCGCGCGGAGAACAGGAGCCGCTTCTACTTTTCCAGGTACACGGAGACCCGTACCCGTGTGGAGGAGTTAGAGACCCGGGTGGCGCAGCTGCAGCAGCGTCTGGCCGAGTACGAGCCGCCGCAGCAGCCCGCGCCCTTGGAGGAGGAGGAGGAGGAGGAGTCCTCGGAGCCCATGGAGGTGGAAGAGGAGGGGGAGAACGACCCCTCTGACGCTAACTCCAGGGTGCAGGGCGTTTGATGGATTGATGGGAGGAAGTTAAGCATTAAGTTAGTTACGCGTTGAAAGCGATGTTTTGTAATAATCCGCTCCGCGTTTAGACTCATGGTTGTACAAAAACATTGGTGAGTTGTGAGAGCTCATTCCGTACACCATTTGATGTTATGATGGACCATTTTATTACGCACTATTCGATGGTTGGTTGATGTAGCCACCATCCTATGATGTAAACCTAAGACTCTTTAGCGGTAATTGAACTTTTCTAAGTGGCACTGATGTTGGTTTTACGTCGTACTGGCCTTTGAGATGGTTGTATGTATGGATTTGTGAGTTGCACCTCGTTTTGGATTGCACCTTGCAATCTGGAAATTTTTCGCAGCTGCAGCCAAAAACTGAAGTTATCTTAAGTTGTGTAAGGATTTGAGCCAAGAGTTGAATAGCAAAGTTGTGGAGAACTGTCTGGTGCACAACCTTGCCAATTGGAGCTTCCTCTAATTGTGCTCAGATCTGGAGTTATGGTCAAATTTCTTAAGAACCTGTAATCTGGACTGAAGTAGCACCAGTAGGAAAAATCCTATTTTTCACACCCTTAGTGCAAGAACTGAACTGAGAGCATGTTGTCAAAGTAGTAGATCTGGAAGTGTAGAACAACTTTGTTATACAAAGCTTCTCCTAAATACGACTCATTTGGGAGATATGACTGAAATCACACGGTCACTGAAATCTGAACTGAACTAGTATATGCTGACGTAGACTAAATTTCGAATGGGCTACAAGTGGAATCACCAAAAACATTCTATATGAAAGTGAAAGACCATAGAACGAGAAATAACTTTGCTAAGGGGAGTATAATCAAAAGATGCACGGTTTAGGAGCAGCGCACCGGTACAGTCATGGCTGTCCAGAAATTCATGCGATAGCCGACCGCTAAACACCAACACAACGAGCTATGACTAAATGTGACAATGGTCGAACCGCTGCAAGAAGGAAGCTAACACTTTTCTGCAATTATATGTTTCCGTCTTACATGTTTTGAGTAACTGTGTTTCGGCGCATTTAATTGCTTTAAAGTGGTTGGACTGAACACTGTTAGCTTCATTCTTGCAGATGGTGAACACGCGCAATGGGCAGACCTCAGGCCAGCAGCCACACGATGCACCACCCCCGCCGGAGTTGGCCACCCTGGTCGTGCAGCAGGGCGAGCTGATCCGCCTCATGAGAGAGGAAAGACAAGCTCAGGGGCAGCAGCGGCCGCGGGAACACCAACCCCGCGGGATCACCTACAAGGACTTTGAGGATTTGCGCCCTCCAGTCTTCACCACGTGCCCTGAGCCACTGGCAGCAAACGATTGGCTCCGCACGATCGAGTCCAAGTTCACACTGCTTCCAGGGTTGACCGAGCAAGAGAAGGCTCGGTTTGCGGCACAGCTACTTCAGGGCCCAGCCGGAGCGTGGTATGCCACGTTCCAGGCTATGCAGCCGCAAGGGCACATCATCTCGTGGGAGGAGCTCCGTACAGCTTTTCGGGCCCACTACATCCCGAAGAGTCTTATGGAGCAGAAGCAGAGGGAGTTCAGGGAACTAAAGCAGGGCAACCGAACGGTCATGCAGTACGTGCAGTCGTTCATACACTTGTCGCAATATTCACCAGAAGACGTGGCTGATGATCCTAGCAGGGCAGCTAGGCTCTTGAGTGGGTTTGACTCTACACTTCTGACGCATCTGGGGCGTGAATACCAGAGCTTCTCGGCGCTGGTCGACACTGCACTGGACATGGAGAATCGCCTCCGTGTTGCAAATGAGGATCAAAAGCGGAAACGCCAGGCCAACAATGCACCAGGGTCATCTCAGAAGCAGAAGGCCAACTATCAGCAGCCACAGCAGTACCACCAGCAGCCTCGCTTTGTAGTCCGGCCCAATCAGTCGGGTTGGATTCACAGGGCACCGCAGCAGCAGAGGTTCCCTACCTACCGCGCACCATCCCATCAGGCACAGCTTCCGGCACCTCGTGCTCCTTTCTCACAGGGAGCTTGGGGTCCTTGCTTTAACTGCGGCAAGACTGGACACTTCAGTAAGGACTGCAGAGCACCTCGTCGCATCCAGGGTCCCACCCCTGCGGGTGGCAGCCAGGGGAAGCAAAAGGGGTCCAACTCTAAGACGGGCCGAGTTCACTTCATCCACATGGACCAGGTCCCAGCCGGAGAGCCGGTACTTGCTGGTACGTTCACCGTCAACGGTCATCCGGCCGTCGTGTTATTTGATTCAGGAGCCACACATACATTTCTTAGCAAGTCATATGCATTGAAGCACGGGATAAAAATGTACAAGTTAAAGGAAGATTATCACATCACCGCACCGGGGTCCCCTGTCGCCACTGGTTTAATGGCCAGACAACTGAAGGTAGACATCGGTCCCGAGAGCTTTGTCATAAATCCTGTGGTGCTGCCACACCAAGGGATTGACGTTATTTTGGGTATGAATTGGATGGTAGAAAACGATGCAATCCTACATGTTGGCAGCAGGGAAGTGCAATTAAAGTCTAAGGTCACTAGAAAGATACTAAAGGTGCACATACCAGAACAGAAACATCTAGAGGCCACAGTAAATACATCTGAACTTCAAGAGATTAGGAAGATACCGGTAGTATGTGATTTCCCGGATGTGTTTCCGGAGGAGCTTCCTGGGCTTCCTCCAGATAGGGATGTGGAGTTTAAGATAGACCTCATTCCAGGAACGGCACCTGTTTCAAGGAGGCCGTACAGAATGGCACCAGATGAACTCAAGGAATTAAAAACACAATTACAAGAACAATTGGATAAAGGGTTCATTCGTCCTAGCTCATCACCTTGGGGCTGTCCTGCTCTCTTTGTAGAGAAGAAAGACCAAGGTGGTAAGAGATTGTGCGTGGACTATAGACCATTAAACGCAGTCACGATCAAAAATAAGTACCCACTCCCTCACATTGACATCCTGTTCGATCAGCTAGCAGGAGCCAAGGTGTTTTCAAAAATTGATTTAAGGTCAGGCTACTATCAAATAAAGATCAGGGAAGAAGATATACCCAAGACGGCCTTCTCTACCAGATACGGCCTATATGAATACCTGGTCATGTCCTTTGGGTTAACCAATGCACCAGCCTTCTTCATGTATATGATGAACTCAGTATTCATGAACGAGCTGGATAAATTTGTAGTCGTATTTATTGACGACATCCTCGTCTACTCTAAAAATGAGGAAGAGCACGAGGATCACTTGCGAACGGTACTCACCCGGCTGAGAGAACACCAACTCTACGCCAAGTTCAGCAAATGTGCATTCTGGCTAAGAGAAGTGAGTTTCCTTGGCCACATCTTGTCCGAAAAGGGGGTAGCCGTCGATCCGAGTAAAGTGGAGGATGTACTGAATTGGAAACAACCCGAAACAGTAACAGAAATTAGGAGCTTCCTCGGTTTAGCGGGCTACTACCGCCGCTTTATCAAGGACTTCTCCAAAACTGCAAAGCCAATGACATCCCTGACCAAGAAAAACGCGAAGTATCTATGGGATCCAAAGTGTGAAGAGGCCTTCACAAGCTTGAAAAAGTCATTAACCTCCGCACCAGTGCTAGCTCAACCGGACGTCACTAAACCCTTCGACGTATATTGTGATGCCTCCGGCAATGGGCTTGGCTGTGTCTTAATGCAAGAGGGAAGAGTAATTGCCTATGCGTCACGCCAGTTAAGAAAACATGAAGCCAACTACGCAACGCATGATCTGGAGCTAGCAGCAGTGGTACACGCCCTAAAGATATGGAGACATTATCTGCTGGGCAATACTTGTCACATATACACAGATCATAAGAGTCTCAAATACATCCTCACGCAGCCTGAACTTAACATGAGACAACGACGATGGCTAGAACTGATAAAGGACTATGACCTGGAAATCCATTATCATCCCGGCAAAGCAAATGTCGTAGCAGATGCACTAAGCCGTCGGGCTCATTGCCATATGCTTGAAGTCCGACCCATGGCAAGGGTGATCTGTTGTGAGATAAATGAGATCGAAGTAATCACTGAGCAAATGGCAGAACTTTACAGCTTGATCATAGAGCCTACCATAAAAGAACAAATTATAGCGGCACAGAAACAAGATAAAAGTATGGCATACATTCGGGAAGGTATAAATGAAGAGAAGAGAGCGTGCTTCACGCTTGATGACCAAGGCGTCCTATGGTTCAAGGGTCGCTTAGTGGTACCAAGAGACATGGAGTTGAGAAAGAAAATCCTAGACGAAGCCCACACCTCCATGTTCACCATACACCCGGGTAGCAACAAGATGTATCAAGATCTAAAACAAAAGTTTTGGTGGACCCGTATGAAACGGGAGATCGCCAAATACGTGTCCGAGTGTGACGTGTGCCAGAGAGTAAAAGCCGACCATCTAAAACCGGCGGGAATGCTTCAACCGCTAGCCGTACCATCTTGGAAGTGGGAAGATATACACATGGATTTCATTGTGGGTTTGCCTCGCACTCAGAAGGGCTATGATTCCATATGGGTGATCATTGACCGACTCACAAAATCGGCTCACTTTATTCCCGTGAAAACAATCTACCACGCCAAGACCTATGCTGAATTATACATCGCAAGGATAGTCTCCTTACATGGTGTTCCTCGGTCGATCACTTCAGATAGAGGCTCTCTGTTTGTATCCCGCTTTTGGGAGCACCTACAGGCCGCTCTAGGCACCACTTTGATTCGCAGTTCTGCATACCATCCACAAACCAGTGGCCAAGTCGAGAGGGTAAATCAAATCCTAGAAGACATGTTGAGAGCTTGTGCATTAACTTATTCCACCAAATGGGAGGAGTGTCTTCCTCTAGCTGAGTTCGCCTATAACAACAGCTACCAAAAGAGCTTAGAAATGGCTCCTTTCGAAGCTCTATATGGGAGAAGATGCAGAACACCCCTCAACTGGTCCGAACCAGGAGAACGGCTCATCTTTGGCCCTGATTTGGTAACACAAGCCGAGGAGCAAGTTAAATTTATACATAGCAACTTGAAAAGAGCACAATCTAGGCAAAAGAGCTACTCTGACAAAAGAAGACGACCGTTGGTCTTTGAAGTTAATGATCATGTGTACCTTCGGGTGTCACCAATGAAAGGGGTACATCGTTTTGGTGTGAAAGGGAAGTTAGCCCCGAGATACGTAGGTCCGTTTAAGATCACGGAGCAGTGCGGGCCAGTTGCTTACCGGTTGGAGCTACCTCCACATCTGGCTGCGGTTCATGACGTATTTCATGTCTCGCAACTTAAGAAGTGTTTGAGAGTGCCGGAAGAAGCAGTGGACACCTCGCAAATTCAAATTGAGCCTGACCTCACCTATGAGGAACGTCCTATAAAAATCCTCGACCAGAAACAAAGAGCAACAAGAAGAAGAGCAATCAACTTTTACAAAGTACAATGGAGTAATCACTCCGAAGAAGAAGCGACTTGGGAGCAAGAAGAATACTTGCAAACCAAATACCCGGGTTTCCTTTCAGCTACTACAAACGAGTACGTATAACCATCAAAATACAAATTCTTATTCGAAATCTTACACAATGCACTGCATCCTAAATTACCTTATCCACCCACATCACATCAACAAATCTCGGGACGAGATTTCTTTAAGGGGGGTGGGTTGTGATGCTCCGGCATCTCAAGTGCATAATCACTCATCTTACATGAAGCATTCATCTTGAGCATCATGGCATAACATGTGTGGGTGCATTGGAAACAAGTTTAGTTTATATTGCATGGTGAAAAACACTGTCATTTCATGTGCGATGCCATGTTTATGATCATATCTTTTATCCTGTTGAGATCTGGGTGAAATTCATATTGGCAAAGCTGTAGGTCAACATGATATGAACAACTTTCCTAAATGGAGTCTTGTCTGATAATGAGGTTTAGAAGGTGTTTCGGGTCATTTAATGACAGTACAGAAAACCAGTTCAAATTGGGGCTGGTTTGAAATTCTAAGTTTACCCTGACCTACAGTCACTTTCATGCAAAGCTCAAATTAGAGAAGTTGTAGGAAATGATCTAAGGAGCAACTCTTTCAATTGGGGTCTGGTTAGGAAATGAATTCTAGTTGATGATTTGAGCCATTTTCTGCCAGCCTAGAAACACAGTTTAAATCTGACCAGTTGGTAAACTGGGTTTTTCTCCAACTTAAAGTCATTTTCATGTCAAACCCAAATAGAATGAAATATGTAGGATTTAATTTTAAACAAACTTGTCAATGGGAGTTTTGGAAGTTAGAAACCAGAAATGGGAGTTTTCCCCTTCACAAGAAATAAATATGTTCTGCCCCAACTAGAGCTGCTATACAAATTCAAATTTAATTCATATTTGCAAGCTGATTTGGGGGCAGAGCCTTTTGACAAAGTTGTAGAACTCAAAGAGTAGAACATTTCATATAATTGGCACTTTTTCAAAATCGGGCTCTAAATAGGTCAAAATCTCGATTTTCAGAGAAGAAGGAAACACATTTTTCATTTTTCTTTTATTTCCTTTCCCCCGCGGTCGCTGACAGGTGGGCCCGCCTCCGCCGGGCGACCACCGTGTCCGGGGCGTCGCCCGACACGCGGCCGCCGGCGTACGGTCACGCCGGCGCGCCCACGGATCGCCGGCCGCGCCCCTCGGCCTAAACTCGACCGCGTACCCGTCCAGGTACATTCCCCCGTCCATTCCCTCGCTCACGCCTCGCCTCGCCTCGCTCGCTCTCGCCCGAGCCACCGCCATAGCCGCCGGCTTCGAGTTCCCACGCCGGCCGCCTTCGACCCTCCCCGTGCCTCCCGACCCCACCACCGCCTTCGCCTCGCCCGTCCGCCTCTCCTCCGCCCACTCTCGCCGCCGCTACCGCCCTAGGCCGCGAGATCGACTCGCGACCCCGCCCGACCGCCATTACCGAGCCGAGCTCAAGCTCGAGCTCGCGCCGCCCACTCCGCCGCCTCTCGCGCCCCTAGATCTACCCCACCGCACTCGGCTCACTCCCGCGCACCCGACGCGCCCCTCCTCGTCGCCGCTCGCCCCCGCGACGCCCGGATCCTCTCCGCCTCGACGTCGTTCACGGCGCCGTCCACGCCGCCGACCCCCTTCGGTTCACCGCCACGCCGCCTCGCCCGCGCCCTCCCCGACGCCGAGACCTACCCCAGGGTGAGCCCCGTATCCCCGCGCACCCGACGCGCCCCGCGTCGCGGCCCCGGCGAGCCGGAGCTCGCCGGCGCGCGCGCGCGCGCCGCCGCGCCGTCGCGCGCGGCGGGAGGAGGAAGAAAGGGGGGAGCTTTGCATGCTACCCCCCGTAGTTTAATGTATTTGCAATTTAGCCCACGCGCTGTTTACTGAGTCTCGGTATTCTTACGTGCTAGCCCCTGGAGTATAGGGTTAATTGTGTTCTAGTCCTCGGTTCTATTTTTCCATTTCATTTTCGGCTGAAACTTTGGAAATTCATATAAAATCGAATAAAAATCGTAAAAAGGTAAACTCAGTTGCATTGTACTCCTGGTAAATAGATCTACACAATAGGTATGATGTAGTTGTGTGAAAAGACTGTTTTGCCCCTGGATCTTGGCATGCATATGAGAAGGGGATAAATACAAAATATGGTCTAAATGGAGTCTAAAAATCTTGAAACTTGGTCAGTAGCCTTTTTAGGGTGTTGTGATACTGTGGTATTTTCTGGTGAATCAAAACTCTATTGTTCATTCATGGTTTTACTGTTCTATATGTACATTATGCATTATTTGATAATTTGAAAATAAGGTCCATGCAAAACATGTGAAATAAGACCTATTAGTATTTTTCTTAGGTTCTATATAGCTTGTGAACACCCCTGGTAAAATATGAGCCCCTGCATGTATAGTTTTGATGGTGATTTGAAAATGACAAATCTGGACTTGGAGAATTTGATAAATGGAAAAATGAGTCCTAATGTGCAAGATAAATTCTACCAAAATTCTAGTAGCATGTGGGAGTACCGAAGAGTCCAGAAAGTATATGCTTGGGGGCTATTCTCACTGTTTATATGTACATCTTAATTTGCACTAGTTTTACATATGGAAATATATGTCCTGTCAAAAATTTGGAGTTTTAGCTTGTAGATTTTTGTACAGGTAGTTCATACTAAGGATAGCTCACTGGTAAAATTTCGTCTTCAGAAACCATGCCAATAAATTATGAAAATTCTGACAATGTGTAGGGCTGAAAACTTGCTGGAATTTTAATAAAATATTTATAACTCCAATTGAGCTGAAATTTTGACAGTAGCCTTGGGTATGAAATATCTGCTTGTCATAAAATTTTGGTACCATTTGAGTTAGATGAACTGCCAGATCTCAGATGCATATTTAATTCACAAATGCACATGGTTTACACTAAATATATGCATGAAGATTGATTTAACTGCTATGCTCATATCGTTTTCCACGAAGTTTATACCGCATACTGGCATCTGCACTTCGTCTACATCAAATGCATGCATCTGCATTCATAGACGCTCATGTCGGTACTTCTCATGCATATAGACCCCGCGATCGAAGAGACAGTGCAGGAGCAACCCCTAGTCGAGGAACCCGAAGAGGAGCAGGAGGACTTGCTGCCGACCGCTGACGTCACCACCGAAGAGACTAACCCTAACGAGGAAGAAGGTAGGCAGGATCATACAATTCCCAGCAAATAAAATACCTGTTCATTACGCATATGCATTAGGTGTTGTATGGAACCCATTTGCATTAGATCCCTTGGCCGCCTGGCCCTAGCACCTATACCTAGAGTTCGTAGGGCGAGTGCCTAGAATGGCTAGGTACGAGTAGACATGAGTGAATAAAGGTCACTCGTCGCGTAGGTATTACTTTTCAAAAGAAAAAGTCTCACTATGAAAGTTATTATCATCATGCCATGATTTTGATATATTTTTAAATGAAGACCGGGCGGAGATATGGGTATGAATGTTGAGAATTGAGATAATGTGTGGTGGACTCCGCCTGAGTCGCATAAGGCCGGTCGTTGTTCGCCTATTGGTCGGCATAACATTGCTAGGGTGCTTATCCGGAATCTATGGGCCGGTGAAAGTCTTACTTGTGACGTCTCAAGCAAGGGGCACGTTCCTACCCACTGGTTGAGAGGAAGGTGGCCGCGGAGGCGGGTGTCAAAGGAGGGCAGAACCCGACGTAACCGAGGTACCGCTCCTGCGACAACGCGCTCCGGGAGTTAGGCGGGAGTGGTCATCGAACTTGAGACGGGACATGTGGAGATGGGGGAAGCATATGTGGAACGCTGGGAGTTAGTAAGCATATGCCATCCTGGTGCTTCTAGTTATTCCCGGGAATATAAAAATCGATTCGAATCGCTGATGCTCACCAGGTGTGAGAATGCCAATACCACTGACGGGCAAAGTAGTAATCCATATGAATATGTTGTATTGAGAATTCATGGTTTTGACAACTACGTACTTGGATATGCCTGTTTTATCTTGTGAAATATTTGTCACACTTTTGATACAAGCTTTACTTTCATGCCATGCTACACCCTATCTATTATGTTCCACCAATTTTGATGACTCAAGCAGCTGTTAAATCCTGCTCGGGTGCAATAATGTAAGCAGCTGTCAAATCCTGCTTCCACGGTTTTAAGCTTGATACTGTATAAAAGAAATGGCTAAGGACTCAGATGTTAGTAAGCAAGCTTCGCGTCAGCCGTAAGCCTCATCCATTAAGTCCTACTGAGTAATTAGTACTCAGGGTTTGCCCCCACTTTTGGCTTATAGGTACGGAGTTCCTCTTCTGTGCCTGTGTTGGTGGAGGGTCGTGTCCCCATCAAGAATAAGCAGAGTCGTGATCTGGCAAGGAGCGGCATCGGTGGGCTCGATGCTCGTTCTTTTATGCAAGTATTTTGAGTACCATGAAACTGAACTTCAAATTTCCGCTGCGAGAGACTGTTTGAACTATGTTACTATCAGACATTATGTTGAACTGTATTTGATTCCGAACTTGGTTTGTAACTAAAGTTTATGTAATATCTATTCAACTGCCTGCGATGTTGTAATCTGTTGTGGCTCCATCGAGAGTCGGATGTGTATGACGTCGGTTCCTCTGGGAAATGGTGACATCGAGAGCCCGGAGGACTCTCGACGGACTACCGGGTTTAGTCTAGTCTAAGTGCACTGCGAGCCAGAGGTGGCAGGTGTGCTTAGTCTGGATTAAGCAGGGCGGTTCCGCCACAGACAAGACCGGTGGTCTTGGTGTAATAAAGTGGTACTATACTATTTATCGTTGTAATAACTCTTTGAACATGTGCTGTGTTATTACTTTTGTCATAATATATGCTAGACTTGATCCTGGAGCATATATGTTGTCCTGGTTCCGTTGGTTGAGAACTGGGTTGTGACAAAGTGGTATCAGAGCCGTGTTGACTGTAGGACGGAAGCCTAGTTAGAAACAGACGTAAATAAGGACCTCTTTCCCCTTTGCCCTCTTGCTGATTTACGAAAATTTTATTTTGCTATCAAACTATATGTTCACCCTATGTTAAATTATTATTTTTTTTGCTTTATTCATTCAATCATATAGAACTGATCTCCATTTTACTCCATCCTCCTTATAGGTCATGGCACGCAGCAAGCAGACCACCCGCAAGAGTACCGGGGGCCGCCTTCGCCGTGTTGTACCACCGACCCCACGGCGTACCCCAGAACCTCGTCCACCGCAGCAGATCGAGCCTCCGTCACCGGAGCTGCCCGAGCCGTTGCCACCACCACCCTTCGAGTACGCCCCCATGGACCAGGCGCCACACCCTTTAGAAGGGAATGGTCTGCTTCCGGCAGATACTGACCCCGAGGAGGAGGAGGAGGAGGAGGAGGATCCAGTGGAGGTAGTTTACTACCTCGACTCAGACGGCGATGGTGATGTACGGGGAGAGGCTCCATCGCCACGCCTGCCGACACCGACATCTCCTTCCCCGCGTGCGCCGACACCACCGCCTTCTCCAGCGGCACCTGCAGCTTCACCGGCACCCCCACCGCCACCGCCTGCCGCACCCGAGTGGCCGTATCGTGTGGCTGTCCCTTCCGACGAGGGTGGCCAGCGGGAGGTTGACGCCTGGGTCGACCTGACGCACCCACACCACGGAGCTGACGTGGAGTTCCCGGGGCTACTCCGCGACTGCCTCTACGACCTGGGTTACACTACCCATGAGGTCGTCTACCAGGTTCGGCAGCGAGCGCGCCCGGACCACACCACCCTCTGGTCCGCCGGTGCGCAGATCCTGGAGCCCAACCCCAACCATGGGGGACACACCGTGCTGCGCCGGCATTACAGCATCGCGGAGCACGAGACCATGGAGATGGCCATAGAGGATGCCGCTCAGCAGGCTCTTGGGGTCCTCTGCCAGCACCACCACACTCCGCTCTGCCAGTCTCAGTACCGCTACTTCCCCCGCCGGCAGTCCGGGGATACTGAGCACGAGATCGCGCCCATCTGGGGTGAGGACAACCGGCAGCTGTTAAAGCTGGTCCGGTATGTGTCAGCCCTGGTCACTGCTTACGTCAGGGTGTCCGAGGAGCTCCATCACCGGAACGGTGAGGTGTTCCACCTTCAGGCGCAGCTGGACCGCGTGGCAGGTCCACCACCCCAGGTGCCAGTGGTGGATCCAGCTCAGACTCCACCTCGCCGGAGGCCTGGCACGGGAGAGTTAGGTGGTGCCACCAGGATACTCCCTCGGGATGACTAGTCGTCCTCATGTATCGCGTTAGCACGTTTGTTTAAGTTGTCGTGTTGAGTTGGTCGTGTGGAACTTAAGTTAAAGTGTTGGCTGGTTGTTTGTTATTTTGAACCATGTTTGAGTTGGATCTTTGGTTGTGTGCTGTCCAGCTGTGGGGATTTGTCTACAGCATGAACTAGTTAATGCTATGATTAATAAAATAAAGTTAGTTCGTTGGGTTAAGGACATCTACTCTATTGCTCTCTCTACTTTATCTGTACCCTTTTCTTCCATGCATCTCTTGTCTATCTCTCGCTTATAATCTCTCTACTTCAAACAGATGGTTACCACCAGGAACAACAACACCAACGGTGCCAACCAGAACGGTGGCCAGCCTCTGCCCAACCCACCGCAATTGACTGGAGATCAGTTCTTCCAGCTCCAGATGCAGATGCTAGCCACAATGAACACTGCAGTTCAAGCATTGCAGCAAGCTCAAGCCAACCCTGCTCCTCCACCCCCTCAGCCACGTGATAAGCGTGGGGATTTCATGAAGGGTCATCCACCAACCTTTTCCCATGCCTCCGATCCACTGCAAGCGGATGACTGGGTCAGGGCCATTGAGCGACAGCTGGAGATCGCTCAATGCAATGACAGGGAGAAAGTGCTGTATGCCTCAGGGCAGTTGAGGGGTGCTGCATTAGACTGGTGGGAGTCATACAGGCAGCAAGATAGAGAGGCCTTCACTTGGGAACAGTTCCATGAGAGGTTCAGAAGCCATCACGTGCCTGCCGGCCTGATGAAGTTAAAGAAGAAGGAGTTCCTCTCACTCAAGCAGGGGAACATGTCCGTCACTGAATATCGTGACAAATTCCTTCAGCTTGCCCGCTATGCCACTGCTGAAGTAGCAGAAGATGGGGATAAACAGGAGCTGTTCATGGAAGGACTCAATGACTACCTCCAGTACTCCCTGATGAACCTCAACTTCAACAACTTCAACCATCTGGTGGACCGAGCTCTCATCACCGAGCGCAAGAGGAAGGAGATGGAGGAGAGGAAGAGGAAGATGACTCCGGGGGCTTCCAATAGCAACACTCGCCCTCGCTATCAGCCTCCCCAGCAAGGATACCAGCAACGCCCTCAACAGGGAGCTCAAGGACAGCGGTATCCAAATCAGCAGTCCCGTCCGGCGCCTCAAGCTCCGCGTCAGGGAGTCCCCACTCCTTCCGCGGGTAATCAGAATGCCACTCCACCCCCTGGGCGCAACTGCTACAAGTGTGGAGATCCAGGGCACTACGCCAATGTCTGCCCCCAGAAGCCACTCTCCAACCAGCAGGGTCAGAAGCTCGCTCCTCAGCAGCAACAGGGGCGCCCTGCTCAGCAGAACAAGGCCCCGTGGCAGGGCAAGGTGAACCATGTGACGGCCGAGGCTGCCGCTGAAGCTCCAAACGTTGTCATCGGTACGTTCTTAGTCAACTCCAAGCCTGCTACAGTGTTATTTGATACTGGTGCTACGCATTCATTTATCACCAAATCATATGTTGATCAACATAATCTGCACACCAGCACACTAAAAAGATCTATGTCGGTCACCTCACCAGGAGGGGAGTTAAGAACCAACATAGTCTGCCCCAGAGTTAGTATTAAAATAAGGGGGGTAGAGTTCAGTGCCAATCTAATGGTGATAGAATCAGTGGGAATTGATGTCATTCTGGGTATGGAAACCTTGGTTAAGTAGGGTGTTAAGATTGATTGCACCCAACGGACAGTTCATCTAGCAACCCCGAGTGGCCAAGAAGTAAGGGTTAGTGCATCAAGTCCTTCTGGTTACCTGCATCAACTTGAAGCCAAACCTACTGATGGTTTAAGGGTGGTGCAGAGCTATCCAGATGTTTTCCCTAATGAATTACCAGGTATGCCTCCTGACCGGCATGTTGAGTTTCTGATAGAACTTTTACCTGGTACGGCACCAATTGCCTCAAGGCAGTATAGAATGCCACCTGTAGAACATGATGAAGTTAAAAAGAATATAGATGAGCTACTAGAAAAGGGTTTTATACGACCTAGCACCTCTCCTTGGGCTTCCCCCGTCTTGCTTGTAGAGAAGAAGGATACCAAGGATAAAAGGATGTGTGTGGATTACCGGGCCTTGAATAAGGTGACTGTCAAGAATAAGTACCCTCTTCCCCGGATTGATGATTTATTCGATCAACTTCAAGGTGCTTGTGTGTTCTCCAAGATTGATCTGAGGTCCGGTTACCATCAGTTGAAGATCCGACCTTCAGATATTCCCAAGACAGCCTTCACTACCAAGTATGGGTTGTTTGAGTACACAGTGATGTCCTTTGGCCTGACTAATGCTCCAGCCTACTTTATGCAGTTGATGAACTCTGTGTTTATGGATTACTTGGACAAATTCGTGATTATCTTCATCGACGACATCCTGGTCTATTCCAAGACAGAGGCAGAACATGAAGGACACTTGAGGTTGGTGTTGCAAAGATTGAGGGAACATCGGTTGTATGCCAAGCTGAGCAAATGTGAGTTCTGGATTGACGAAGTACCTTTCCTGGGCCACATAGTTTCCAAGGGAGGAATTGCAGTGGATCCCCGTAAAGTTAGTGCGGTGGTCAATTGGGAAATTCCTCGAACTCCAAGAGAAATCCGTGGGTTCTTGGGTTTAGCGGGATATTATCGGAGATACATAGAGAACTTCTCTAAAGTCGCAAAACCCATGACCTCACTGCTTGAGAAGGATGCAACATTCAAGTGGACAGAGGCAAGACAGAAGGCGTTTGATGAATTGAAGAAACGTCTCACAACGGCACCAATCCTAGTTTTGCCTGATCCTGCAAAGAAGTTCACAGTGTACTGCGATGCATCGAAAGAAGGTTTGGGCTGTGTTCTGATGCAGGAGGGGAAAGTTATCGCCTATGCTTCTCGGCAGTTAAGGAAACATGAGGTGAACTACCCTACTCATGACTTGGAATTGGCAGCTGTGGTTCATGCTTTGAAGATTTGGAGGCACTATCTGTTTGGGACTAAATGTGAGTTCTACACCGATCACAAAAGCCTAAAATACATCTTCACCCAGAATGAGCTGAATATGAGACAGAGAAGGTGGTTGGAACTGATCAAGGATTATGACATGGAGATTCACTACCATCCCGGGAAGGCTAATGTGGTTGCAGATGCCCTGAGCAGAAAGAGTTATGTGAATATGGCCGTTGCTTTTCAAATGCCACCTGAGTTATGCAAGGAATTTGAGAGTCTAAGCTTGGGATTCTTGCATCACACTACCATGTCAACCTTTGAAGCTGAACCGACATTAGAACAAGAGATCAGAAAACACCAGGCGACTGATGCCAAGATCCAGGAGATTCGTGCACTACTTAAGATTGGCAAAGCGCCCCATTTCCATGAAGATGAGCAAGGAACCTTATGGTACAAGAATAGAATCTGTGTGCCAGCAGTGGACAGCATAAGGAAGTTAATACTTAGTGAGGCCCATGACACTGCTTATTCCATCCACCCGGGGAGTACCAAGATGTACTATGATCTGAAGGAGAGATTCTGGTGGTACGGTATGAAGCGATCAGTGGCTGAATATGTTGCAGTTTGTGATACCTGTCAGAGAGTCAAGGCAGAGCATCAGAGACCTGCAGGACTGTTGCAGCCGTTAAAGATTCCAGAATGGAAATGGGAACAGATAAGCATGGATTTCATTGTAGGCTTGCCGAAGAATCAGAGAGGACATGACTCTATCTGGGTAGTAGTAGACTATCTGACTAAGGTGGCTCACTTCATCCCGGTGAGGACCACATACCCTGGTGCGAAATTGGCAGAACTGTACATCTCAAGGATAGTCTGTTTACATGGTGTGCCCAAGAGGATAATATCTGACAGAGGTTCGCAGTTCACATCTCGTTTCTGGGAGCAGTTACATGATTCGTTGGACACCAAACTTCGGTTCAGTACAGCTTATCACCCACAGACGGATGGTCAGACAGAGAGGACCAATCAGGTACTAGAAGATATGTTAAGAGCTTGTGCTATCCAGTATGGCTCTGGTTGGGATAAGATGCTACCCTATGCAGAGTTCTCTTACAACAATAGCTACCAAGCCAGCTTGAAGCAGTCCCCGTTTGAGGCTTTGTATGGCAGAAAGTGCAGGACCCCATTGTTCTGGAATCAGACTGGAGAGAAACAAGTCTTTGGACCTGATATAATCAAAGATGCCGAAGAGCAAGTGAAGATTGTACGGGAAAATCTGAGAGTTGCCCAGTCTAGGCAGAAAAGCTATGCAGACAAGAGGCGTAGAGACTTGACATTTGAAGTCAATGACTTTGTGTACCTGAAAGTGTCACCGATGAGGGGCATTCGCAGATTCAACATCAAGGGAAAGTTAGCTCCCAGGTATATTGGACCATTCAAGGTGCTTGAGAAGAAAGGAGTGGTAGCTTATAAGTTGGAGTTGCCACCCAGTCTTACGGGAGTACATGATGTATTCCATGTCTCTCAGCTGAAGAAGTGTTTGAGGGTACCGGAAGAAGAGACACCCCTGGAGGACCTAGATGTACAGGAAGACCTAACATACACAGAGCATCCAGTGAAGATTCTTGATACAGCAGAAAGAGTTACCAGGAACAAGAGGATCAAAATGTGCAGAGTGCAGTGGAAGCATCACACAGAAGCAGAGGCTACTTGGGAAAGAGAAGAAGAGATGAGAGCAGCTTACCCTAATCTCTTTGCTAGCCAACCTATGTGAATCTCGGGACGAGATTCTTGTTAAGGGGGGTAGGTTTGTAACACCCTAATTTTATTTTCAGGAAATTTAATATAAATTACACAGGCTTTATTTATTTTCCTAGGATTTTCTATGTTTAGTTTGCATTATAATGATTTATTTTGCCTTAGTTAAATAAAATCAACTATAGAGCAAACATGGTTGTGCATACATGCTGGTGCATATTTTATTGCTTGAATGTGTTAAGGATTTATTCCCAATTTATTGGGAATTTTTAGAGCTAATTTACCCCTTCAAATAAATCTTTGAAAATGTTTTGAATTTAAAAAGAAAAAAAAAAAGAAAGAGCAGGCCGGCCAGCCGGGCCGAATGGCCCAGCAGCCAGCCCACCCTCGCGCGCGCGCCCCTCCTCCCACCTGGGCCGAGCCCAACCCCAGCGCCGAGCCGGCCCAGTCCGACCCCGCGCCCCACTCCCACGCCCTCTCTCGCTGACCAGTGGGCCCCGCCCGTCAGCTCCTCCTCTTTCCTTTCGCCGTTGATGGCGCGCCTGCCTCCTCCTCATCCCGCTCGCTCCCGCTCGGCCGAGAGACCCCGACGAAGCTTCCTCCCCCCGAATCCGAGCCCACGCTCCCTTCCTTAAACGCGCCCCGCTCTAAATCCCACAATTTTCGCTCGGTTTCCTTGCTCCCTCCCTTCTTTCCATCCGGGCGCACATGACGCCGAGACCACACCGGAGCGCCCGCTCGTGCCCCCCCATGCGCTCGGCCTCCAAACCTCCATAAAATCCCGCCCCGAGACCCCTCGCGCACCCTTTTCTTCACACTCCGAAGCAATTGCGCTCCCGTGCCCACACGAGCTCACAGTCCGCCATTGGAGCCCGCATCGGTGAACTCTCCCTCGCCCAAATTCGACGTCGCCGCACCAACCCCGGCCCTAATTCTACCTCCTCTCCCTTTGCAGGAACTCACCGGAGCTGTGCCGACCACTTTTGGAGCCCGGAGCCGCGTCGTCCCGCCATTCCGCGAAGACCGAACGTCCACTCGACGCCGCCCGTGCACGCCGTGCCCTGACCGCCGCCGCCGCACCTCGTCCGGCCACCACCGACCCGCTCCCGCCGTCTCCGACCCCTAGGTGAGCTCGCCGCCGCACCCTAGATCTTCTGGGTTAACCCTAGCCGTGCCTAGCGCCGTCCCCGAGCCGTACCGCCGCCGCACGCCGCGCCGTGTCGCGCGACACGAGCGCCATGGGCATGGTCACCACTGCCTACGGCCGCTCTCACCCTCAGCCGTCGGATTCAGATCCAACCGCCCACATGCGCCAGTGACCGGTCAAACTCTGTCAAAACCGGGTCAGCGCCGTGCCTTTTGCTAAAGAGCCCCTGGATTTCTCGGGAATCAACCCGCGGTCCAGCGCAGTTGTAGAATAATTAGATTTAGGTCCTGTTTTATCCTTTTTAGCCCCTGAGTTTTCGGGTTTTCGAACCCGCCGTCCAGAGCTCTGCGTTTTTGCTAGAAAACCCTCGGAGACTTTAGGTTTTCGCAGTTAAGCCCTCGGTTTTGAGAAAGTAGCCCCTGGGTTGACTGTTTTATCACAGTTATGCCCCTGGAACCTTAATTTATGCATAACTTTCACGTCTTAACTCCGTTTTGAGCGATTCTTGCGCTCACGCGACCGTAGCAGTGTGTAGATTAATTTTACGCTATTGTTCCAGTACTGTTTTCATGTAATGGTGTACTGTTTTCTTATAGATGTATGTTTGGTTTGCATGTATGTGTGCTTGTGTTGCTGGGTTTGCCGTGGACGTTAAGTAGACGTTGATCCGTCCGAGGAAGTTGGTGACCAGGTCCCTGAAGCTTTTGAGCAGCAGCAGCAAGACCCCTACGAGGAAGGCAAGTGTAACATGAACACCACCTATCATCTTTATTAATTGCATTTGCATGTGATTTTTTGTTTGCCCTAAGGTTGTCCTAGCTACTTTTATCCAATATTTGTACCTGTCGGGTTGCATTTGGGTAGTTTGTGCTAGGTGCTGCGCGAACACACGTCCTTACTGTTTTAAATATTGATTAGTTATGTCTATGCAACATATTTGTGAGCCTGACCCTCTGTGCTGTGTGCTTGAGTGGTCTTGCCACTGTTAAAACTTGCTTTTTAGCAACTAGGGCTAGGGGGCTTGTGCATGTGCTTTGTGCTTTGCCAGCCACTCTCCGTAAGGACCTGTTCATAGAGCGGCCACCTGGGATAACAGCGCAACCCCAAGTTCTGGAATGGGACGGACGCGGCTCAGTAATTAGGTTGTTTTGGTCGGGAGTAACTTACCTGCGGGGCAAGAGGGGAGGTTAGTGTTTGTGGTCCCTGCGCTACCTCATGGTTGAGTGTGCTGTGTGCTTCTCCCTTTGGAGGCGGGCCCCACCGATGCGACCCTGAAACCTTAGCGGTTACTTCTTACCATCGTGATCTTTGGAAAGGCTCGTAGTGGGTTTGCTAGTCACCTCATCTAAGGGAATGTGGTGAGCTCCTAGCGTAGACTCACGGCTTGGTGGTGAAAGTGCGCAACCTCTCGAGAGTGTACAACTGACATGTCAGCCGTGCTCACGGTCAAGAGCGGCCCAGAACCTCATAATGATTAGTGGTTACCTGATTTTGGTTTGGGGAGTTAAATCTTGTATCTGAATATTGATTAATTTTCTTATGCAATAATTTTGGGTAACGGTTTCTCAACTCATTACTTAGTAAATAGCTTTAAATAAAATTTTACCAACTAAAAGCTAATGCAGTCGAGTCAGCCAACCTTAGAGCCTCATAGTTCGTGTTATGCTTGTTGGGTACATGTTGGTGTACTCACACTTGCTTTCTTTGTACTTTCTCCTGTTGTGGGTCATATCCAACTGCTGCTCAGTCAACGGAGACATGGAGGAGTACATTCAAGACTTCGACGAGTTTTAGGCTCATCGTCCACCAGTCGACGTCCCTGTGGCGGCTCCCTAGTGTTGTTTCCCGCTTCCGCTATCTTTGAGTTGACAAGACCGGTGGTCTTGGTGTAATAAAGTGGTACTATACTATTTATCGTTGTAATAACTCTTTGAACATGTGCTGTGTTATTACTTTTGTCATAATATATGCTAGACTTGATCCTGGAGCATATATGTTGTCCTGGTTCCGTTGGTTGAGAACTGGGTTGTGACAAGAACTCAAGAACGAAGGATAATACGATGGATTTCATTATAATAGAACATAGTTCATCAAGGTGGATTACATATAAGGGGGGAGATTATCCTAATCTACTACTAACTATTACTACTATGGTGGTGGTGGTGGTGGTGGCCTACACGCCGGTGGAGGACCCGGCTGGGGGCCCAGTGACGCGGCGGCGCTTGGAGGCCGGAGCGTCGGCCTCATCACCGCCGTCGTGACCGCCGTCGTCGCTACCGTGGCCGCTGTCGCCTCCATCGTGGCCGCTAGGGCCATCTTGGCCGCCGGGGGCATCGTCGTCATCATCGTCATCGTCGGAGTCCTCCTCGCTGTCCTCCTCCTCGTCGTCGTCGGACTCATGGAGGGTGGCGCGGCGGAGGCTGCGGAGCTTGGCGATCTCCTTGTGGCTGTAGGCCTGGGAGTCATCGTTGTTGGGCTCCGAGTCGTCTTCCTGGGGCGAGGTATCCTCGGGGGCTTCTTCTTCCTCGCTGGAGGTAAAGTCCTCTGAGGACTCATCGTCGTCGTAGGAGCCGCCGAAGAATGCGTCGTCGGAGTCCTCATACTCCGATGACGGTGGCGAGCGCGCGCGCTTCTTCCCCTTACCTCCGGCCATGGCTGAGAGCGAGAGGGTGGGGAGTTCGTGAGGTTTTCTTGAAAAACTGGTACTCAGTGGAGGCACAATGGATGGATGGGTGATGGCTTTGCTATTATAGTACGGCCACCTCGCTTTGATCTCTGTGAAACGATTCAATAGGCTACGTCGTTTCGACTTCCTCCACGCGTCGATTATCGCATGGGTGGGAAGTGGCTGTTGCGTGTTTGGAAGATTCTTGTTTTCTGGGGTCTTTTTTGGGTAACTCCTCCGTACCCTCTGCTCATTCCCTTTGGGTTAACCCCATGGGGTGCGGGATTTGTGGAAAAAATATTCTTTTCCTAAAAATCTGAGAAAACAGGAAGATTGAGTCGGTTTTCGATAACTTGGAGAACTGGGAATAGATGGTAACTCGAATAAGAGGATTTGCTATTCCTCAAGTTGACTTGGCGCTTGAGGATTGCATTCCATGAAGTCTGACCCGAAAGTTTAGATCTTCAAGCTGATTGATACTCAAGTCAACTTGAAGCTCAGGGGCTACCCCATGGGTGCACCTGGTGGTGCACCATGAGAAATAGTATGTTGTTAACTCGGGCGTGGAACTCATGAACAGTATGATACTCTTGTTAGAGCCTTGAGTCAATTAAATCCTAGATTAACCCGAGCCTCGGGGGCTTGTGGGGGATAGATATCCCCTGGGCCCTCACGGCCTGGATTCAGTACATGGGCCGTCGGAGGGCCCATTAGAGACAGCAGGCTCCCAAGCAGGGTGCCGCCTGATCTCGTGGGCCCGGAGACGGATGACGTGCATGAAGGCCAAGGCAAAGTACTACGATTTCGGGAAAGACATGATGAAGTATGGTTCGGAATCTGGATTACGGGAGCAACAGGACTCAAGGAAGGAAACATGTAATCGTAGATTCTATGTACTCTTTTAGGCTTCCATACAGAGTAGGATTTGTAACCGACTTGTAACCCATGCCTTGCCAGGACTATATAAGGTGGGTAAGGGACCCCTACGTAGATCATCTATCATCTTATCGCACACCAGCTACCAAACCTCCAGACCCTCATTGTAATCTCGAGAACTCAGATCAATACAACTCGCCCCGAACAGGACGTAGGGTATTATGCTCATTGCGGCTCGAACCTGTATAAACCCTTGTGTTTTGTCGCATCTCTACGCAAACCATCGAGCTACGCCAATCTCGCCACCCCAAAAGCATCACGTGACACACCCCGTGGTGCATTACCGGTATCAAACACCGACAGCGGCGATGACGGCTGCGTGAGCGTGCACGCGGAGAGAGGTGATGGGGGTGAGGGCGAGGGGCGAGACTTGGCGTGGAAGGCGGAGGGAGGCACGAGTCGCACGAGGCGCGCTTCGGTGGGGCGGGAGGCAGCCTAAGGCGGAGGCGGTGCAAGCTCGCCGCGGCGGTAATGGCGGCGGCGCACTGCGCTTCGGGGAGAGGAAGAGAGCGAGGCGCTTGGGCGAGTGGGAGCGGAGCCGGGAGTGCTTGCAGGTGGGTCCGCTTCCTTCGCTTTGAAGGGAGCTAGAGAGGGCCAGGGCGCGGCGCGCGCGCAGGCGGTGGACGCCGTGTGGGCACGAGCGAGCGGGGGAAGGAGACGGTGGCCGTTGGGTGGACTCAGTCCATGGGCCGCGGGCAACTGACAGGCGGGGCCGAGACAGTTGGAGGGAGAGGGTCCAATGGACCGGGTGCACGGGCTACGTGCGGGGTGGGACCCACCGGTCTGGGTTTCCAATCCCGCGGGCGGGAATCCGATGGCTTTGACGTGTGGGGCCCGCTTGTCAGTGAAACAATGAAAAAGGAAAATCCCGAAATGGAAAAATTCAGCTTTGACCGGTTGTAGGCAGGTTTGACTTCTTTAGATTTGAACTAGTTAGAGACCGAATTTGAAAAGGACCGAATTGGATGAAATGTTCTAAATTTGTTCCTCTACATTTGTCTTATAAACTTGCATACCATGTTATATTCAAAAATTATGGTTTAAATTTGAATTTAAACTGCTGACCAATGTTTGACCAACAGAACCTTCCAGTTTAGAAATTCTAAAAGTCTATTTTCTAGCCACTTTCACACAAAGAGTTTTATACCAATGTTGTTCAGAAATTCAATATCTACAACTGTCTTAATAAAAGCATTGCAAGATTTTGACTTTGAGATCAAGAAAATTTGAATTTACTTATAGGTCAGATTTGGACAGATTTCACAAATTGACATAAAATGCCCAAAAACTCTATGCAAACCTTACTGCATATCAAAGCACCATCTACCAAAGTTGTTTATCATCAAATTGTCTACAAGTTTGGTATTTCAAGTTTCTTCTAATTAACAACAGATTCAAAGTAATAGTGACAAAAGTGGAGGCCTATTTAGGAAAAACTGAATTAAATTGGTTCAAATGACTTGGTCTACTTATTATGCACTCAACATGAAATGTTCATGAGATGATGCACGTATGTCAATGATGCAAATGTAATGCATTTGAGATGCCTGTGGCATCACAACCCCCCTTAAAGAAATCTCGTCCCAAGATTTTGATGTGGTGTGGGTGGATAAGTTAAACTAGGAGGAGAATGCATTGTGTGTGTATTCAAATACGACTCTGAGAGTTAAAACTATGTGACATACTGTAACACCCTAGTTTAAATTCCAGCATTTTATAATAAATTCTAAGTAATTTATTTAATTTTCTAAGGCTTATGTGCTTAGTTGCATTTTTAAATGATTTATTTAAAATCAATACTTGTATAAAATAAACCATAGGCCAAACTTTCTTGTGCATACATGCTGGTGCATCCTCTTTTGGTTGTGTGAATTAAGGATTCAAATTCAAATTTATTTGAATTTTAGACCCATTCTCTATCCCAATTCAAAGGAATTCAAAAAGAAAAAAAAAAAGAAAAAAAAAGGGGGAGCCAGGCCGACCGGCCGGCCCGGCCGATCGGCCAGCCTAGCCCCGCGCCCCCTCTCCCCGCCTGGGCCCCGGCCTGTCCAGCCGCCCCGGCGCCCCCTTCCACCTGGGCCAAAAGGCCGGCCCAAGGCCGCGCCTCCCTCCTCTCTCTGCGCCGTCGGCCCGCGCCCTCGCACCCACTGCCACGCCGGCCCCACGCGTCAGAACCGTCTCCCACCTCCCGCCGGAAATCTCGCGTGCTTTCCTTCCTCCGCTCGGCCACGTCTGCGCCCGAGCCTTGAAGGCCGAGTCGAATCCGCGTCCCGCTCCCTTCCTTAATCGCTCCCCTCTTCAAATCCCGCAGCTCCCGCCCCGGTTCCCCCTTCTCCCTCCTTCCCCTCACTGCGCCGGGTCCGGCCTTCAAAGCCGCCGAGCGGGATCACCGCGGCCGTGCTTATCCCCTTCGCCCGAGGCTCTATAAAACCCGCCCCGAGGCTCGCCTCCGTCCCCTTCGCCTCTCCACCAGAGCTATTGCCCTCCCGTGCCCTCTCGAGCTTGCAATCGCCGCCGGAGCCCCGCCTCGGTAAGCCGCTCCGCCGCCGAATTCGGCGTCGGTGTAGCCCCTCCGGCCCTGACTCCTCCCCCTCTTGTGTCGCAGGAGCATCCCGGAGCTTCGCCACCCATCCTCGGAGTCCCGCAGACGCTTCACCCTCACGTTCCACGCGGGAGAACGCCACCCGTGAACCGACGCCGCCGCCGCTCGTCGCTAGACCGCCACCGACCATCTCTCGCCGCCCCCAAGCCCTCGGTGAGCTCGCCGTAACACCCTCGTCCTTTTAGGCTAGCTCTAGTCGAGCCTAGCACACTCCCTGAGCCGGAACGCCGCCGCGCCGCCGTTCCCGCCGCGCGCCGAGAGCGCCATGGGCGCGGTCGCCGTCGCCCGCGGCCCCGGTCTCCCTCCGCCGTCGGATCTCGATCCGACGCACGAGAACAGAACCCTGATCCGATCTAACGTCGCCGTTGGATCGAGATCTAACCGCTCCCACTCGCCGATGACCGGTCAATACCGGTCAGCGCGGTTCGTTTTGCTAAAGAGCCCCTGGACTTTCGGGAAATCAACCCGCAGTCCACCGACGTTGAAAAGTAATTAGGTTTTAGTCCTGGTTTTAGCGTTTTAGCCCCTGCGCTTTTGAAAATTAGAACCCGCCGTCCAGACCCTGGAGTTTTGCACCAGAACCCTCTGCGGCTAGGTTTAATTACGTATAGGTCCTCGGTTTTTCAAATCTAGCCCCTGGTTTAAGGTTTCTATCACAGTTATGCCCCTAGGAGCCCGTTTTATGCATAACTTTCGCGTTTTAACTCCGTTTTGAGTGATTCTTGCGCTCACGCGACCGTGGAAACACGTAGAATGTTTTTAGTACAGTTTTACCTTCTGTTTTTATGATATGATGTACTGTTTCTCACCTTTGGCCAATTGTTTGCATGTATGTATGCGTGGAAATGTTTGTACGTTGCCGTGATCGTGGTTAGACGGTGAGCAGTTTGTTGGTGACGAGGAGCAGCAGTTTGAGGGTGTTGAGCAGCAGCCTCAAGACCAGTTTGAGCAAGGCAAGTATAGCATGAACACAACCTAATAACCATTTAATCACTTCATATGCATGTGTCTAATTTTGTATGCCAATAAGGACTGTACCTAGCCTCTGTTATCGCAATGTTTACCTATGGGGATGCATGTGGGTTAAGTTTTGCTAGTTGCTGCGCGAACTCATGTATCTTTTGTTAATAATTTTGTTTAATGGATCTATGCAATCAAATCTTGAGCTTGACCCGCTGTGGTTCATGTTCCTTTAAAAATGGCTTTTTAGCAACTTGGTTTAGGGGGCATGAGCATGTGTTTTGCTCATAGCCACTCTCCTTAAGGACCGGTTCGCAAAGCGACAACCTGGGACAACAGTGCTACCATGAGACTGGAATGGGACGGTCTTGGCTAATTAATTGGGTTGCACTGGTTTGGGAGTAACTTACCGACGGGGCAAGAGGGGAGGTGAGCTTCTGTGGCCCTCGCGCTACTTGGGTTGAGTGCGTTTATCTCCCCTTGAGGCTTGCTCCACAGCTGCGGACCCTGAAACCTTAGCGGTTACACCTTACCAACGTGATCTTTGTAAAGGCCTCGTAGTGTGCTTGCTAGCCATCTCATCTAAGGTAATGTGGTGGACCACTAGCGTAGCCCACGACTCATGGGTAAAGATGTACAACCTCTCGAGAGTGTAAAACTGACATGTCAGCCGTGCTCACGGTTATGAGCGGCCCAGATCCTTTATGCAGATTAGTGGTTCTGTTGGGTTATCAAAGTGGTTCTCATGATCATGTTGTTAAATAATGTTCACATGCTATATCTTGGGTTAATGGTTATCAACTCTCTTGTAGATGCTAGTTGTTTAATAAAAACTTGACCAACTAAAAGCTCATGCTAAGTGTCAGCCAACCCTAGATGCCTCATAGTTCATGTTGTGCTTGTTGAGTATGAAATACTCACGCTTGCTTTACTTTAAACCTACTGTTGGCTGGAACCCAACCGCTGCTCAGCTCCAGAAGACTTCGAAGGGTATGTTCAGGACTTCAACGAGTTCTAGGCGTACCGGTCCACCAGTCGACGTCCCTGTGGCGGCTCATTTGTCTTCGTTTACGCTTCCGCTATGACTCTGGTTTAAAGACATGTTGTCTTATTGTAATAAAGTGATGTTATACTCTATGTAAACGTTTTATTTATCGTTAAGCACGTTCTGTGACGTCACTATTGTCATTGTATATGTGAGACACGTTCCTGGCACATATACGTTGTTCCGGTTCCGTTGGTTGAGAACTGGGCGTGACAAAGTGGTATCAGAGCCGTGTTGACTGTAGGACGGAAGCCTAGCTAGAAACAGACGTAAATAAGGACCTCTTTCCCCTTTGCCCTCTTGCTGTTTTATGAAAATTTTATTTTGCTATCAAACTATATGTTCACCCTATGTTAAATTATTACTTTTTGCTTTATTCATTCAATCAAATAGAACTGATCTCCATCTTACTCCATCCTCCTTATAGGTCATGGCACGCAGCAAGCAGACCGCCCGCAAGAGTACCGGGGGCCGCCTTCGCCGTGTTGCACCACCGACCCCACGGCGTACCCCAGTACCTCGTCCACCACAGCAGCTCGAGCCTCTGTCACCGGAGCTGCCCGAGCCGTTGCCACCACCGCCCTTCGAGTACGCCCCCATGGACCAGGCGCCACACCCCTTTGAGGGGAATGGTCTGCTCCCGGCAGACACTGACCCTGAGGAGGAGGAGGAGGAGGAGGATCCAGTGGAGGTGGTTTACTACCTCGACTCAGACGGCGATGGTGATGCACGGGGAGAGGCTCCATCGCCACGCCTGCCGACACCGACACCTCCTTCCCCGCGTGCGCCGACACCACCACCTTCTCCAGCGGCACCTGCAGCTTCACCGGCACCCCCACCGCCACCGCCTGCCGCACCCGAGTGGCCGTTCCGTGTGGCTGTCCCTTCCGACGAGGGTGGCCAGCGGGAGGTTGACGCCTGGGTCGACCTGACGCACCCACACCACGGTGCTGACTTGGAGTTCCCGGGGCTACTCCGCGACTGCCTCTACGACCTGGGTTACACTACCCATGAGGTCGTCTACCAGGTCCGGCAGCGAGCGCGCCCGGACCACACCACCCTCTGGTCCGCCGGTGCGCAGATCCTGGAGCCCAACCCCAACCATGGGGGACACACCGTGCTGCGCCGGCACTACAGCATCGCGGAGCACGAGACCATGGAGATGGCCATGGAGGATGCTGCTCAGCAGGCCCTTGGGGTCCTCTGCCAGCACTACCATACCCCGCTCTGCCAGACTCAGTACCGCTACTTTCCCCGCCGGCAGTCCGGGGATACTGAGCACGCGATCGCGTCCATCCGGGGCGAGGACAACCGGCAGCTGTTGAAGCTGGTCCGGTATGTGTCAGCCCTGATCACTGCCTACGTCAGGGTGTCCGAGGAGCTCCATCACCGGAACGGTGAGGTGTTCCACCTTCAGGCGCAGCTGGATCGAGTGGCAGGTCCACCACCCCAGGTGCCAGTGGTGGATCCAGCTCAGACTCCACCTCGCCGGAGGCCTGGCACAGGAGAGTTAGGTGGTGCCACCAGGATACTCCCTCGGGATGACTAGTCGTCCTCATGTATCGCATTAGCACGGTTGTTTAAGTTGTCGCGTTGAGTCGGTCGTGTGGAACTTAAGTTAAAGTGTGTTGGCTGGTTGTTTGTTATTTTGAACCATGTTTGATTTGGATCTTTGGTTGTGTGCTATCCAGCTGTGGGGATTTGTCCCAGCATGAACAAGTTAATGATATAAGTTAGTTCGTGGGGTTAAGCACTATATCCACTCTATCGCTCTTACTACTTTATCTTTAGTCGTTACCTCTTGTGCACCCTTATGTTGGCTCTATGCTTACGGTGTCTCTGCTACAAACAGATGGTCAACACCAGGCGCAACGCTACCGGTGGAAGTGCTAGCCAGGGTAACCAGGGGGTGGCAACCCGCTGCCTAACCCTCCACCACTGACACCGGAGCAGTTTTACAACCTCCAGATGCAAATGATGGCCACAATGACCAATGCGGTGCACGCTCTCCAGCAAGCCCAAGCTCAACCACCACCCCCACCACCACGGGACAGGCGTGGAGATTTCCTGAAGGGCCATCCACCAACCTTCTCCCATGCCACAGAGCCACTGCAGGCGGATGATTGGCTTCGCGCAGTGGAACGCCAGCTGGATATTGCTCAATGCAATGACCGGGAGAGGGTTTTGTATGGTTCCGGTCAGCTAAGAGGTGCAGCCCTGGATTGGTGGGAATCTTACAGACCCCAAGATAGGGATGCTTTCACTTGGGCACAGTTCAGGGAGAACTTCCGCAACCATCATGTGCCCGCAGGGTTGATGAAGATGAAGAAGAAGGAATTTCTTTCCCTGAAGCAGGGCAGCATGTCTGTGACTGAGTATAGGGATAAATTCCTTCAGTTAGCCAGGTATGCCACTGCAGAGGTGGCAGAGGACAGGGAGAAACAAGAATACTTCTTGGAGGGTCTGAATGATGAGCTCCAGTACCAGCTGATGAATCATACCTTTCCTAGCTTCCATCAACTGGTGGACAGGGCTCTTTTCACTGAGAGGAAGCGCCAGGAGATTGAAGAAAGGAAGAGGAAGTACAACAACTCCTCATCAAGCAGCAACACCCGCCCCCGTTTCTCTCAGGGTCCGAGCTCACAGCAGCAGCGGGCTCAAGGACAGCAAGGCTACCAGTCCCAGCAGCGCTATCAGGGTCAGCCAGCTCGCCCTATGTACCCAGCTCAGCGCCAAGTGCAGACCACTCCTCCCACCACAAACCAGACTACAGGTGTTGGGCCTTGCTACAAGTGTGGTGGAGCGGGCCACTATGCTAACGCTTGTCCCCGTAGGGTGCAAGGTAACCAACAGGGGCAGCAGTCGGGCCAAAGGCAGAACCCTCCCCAGCCGCAGCAAGGGCGCCCCAATCAACAGGGCAAGGCGCCGTGGCAAGGGAAGGTGAATCATGTGACGGCTGAGTCTGCGGCTGAAGCCCCTAACGTCGTGCTTGGTACGTTCCTGGTCAACTCTCACCCCGCTACAGTTCTTTTTGATACCGGTGCCACGCATTCATTTATTACCAAATCATATGCTGAGCAGTACAATATTCCTATAAGGTCTACAAGTAGACCCATGGTAGTATCGACACCGGGGGGAACGTTGAGCACAAGTTTAATATGCCCTCGGGTTAGCATAAACATAAGGGGGGTAGAATTCTGCACCAAGTTGATAATCATTGGTTCCGCGGGAATTGATATCATCTTGGGAATGGAAACGCTTGCTAAGTGGGATGTCAGAATTGATTGTGCCAAGCGAACCGTCCACTTAACAGCTCCTGATGGTCAGAAAGTGGAGGTCAGTGCCACAGAACCTTCTGGTTGTCTGCATCAGATGGAGGCGAAGCCCACGGAGGGAATTCGAGTAGTGTGTGAGTACCCGGATGTCTTTCCAGATGAGTTGCCAGGTATGCCACCTGACCGAGAAATTGAATTTTTAATAGAACTTTTACCTGGTACAGCCCCTATAGCAAAAAGGCAATATAGAGTGGCACCCAAAGAACAAGAGTTAATAAAGGAAAATATAGATGAGTTGTTAGGAAAGGGGTTTATACGGCCTAGTTCTTCACCTTGGGCCTTTCCAGTTCTGTTTGTTGACAAAAAGGATGGGACACGGAGGATGTGTGTGGATTATAGAGCCTTGAATGATGTCACCATCAAAAACAAATATCCCTTACCTCGAATAGATGATTTGTTTGATCAGTTGCAAGGTGCATGTGTGTTCTCAAAGATTGATTTGAGGTTGGGTTATCATCAACTGAAGATCCGTCCATCCGATATTCCAAAGACTGCTTTCATTACCAGATTTGGGTTATATGAATATACAGTGATGTCTTTTGGGTTGACAAATGCTCCTGCTTATTTCATGAATCTTATGAACAAGGTGTTTATGGAGTATCTTGACAAGTTTGTTGTAGTGTTCATTGATGATATATTGATCTACTCCAAGACGGAAGAAGAACATGAAGAACACTTGCGGTTAGTTTTGCGAAGCTGAGAGACCATAAGTTGTATGCAAAGTTGAGCAAGTGTGAGTTTTGGCTTGATCAGGTGCCTTTCTTGGGACATATAGTCTCGAAAGGTGGAATCATGGTGGATCCCAGCAAGATCAGCAGTGTCATGGATTGGAAGGTGCCAGAAGTTGTGAGAGAAGTTCGTGGATTTTTGGGTCTAGCAGGATATTACAGAAGGTTTATCGAGAGTTTCTCCAGGATTGCAAAACCAATGACATCATTGCTCGAGAAGGGTGTTCCATTTAATTGGACTAAGGAGAGGCAAGCTGCATTTGATGAACTAAAGAAGAGACTCACCACAGCCCCAGTGCTTACTCTACCGGACTTAACCAAGAGTTTCACCGTGTATTGTGATGCCTCTAAGGAAGGTTTGGGTTGTGTGCTGATGCAGGAGGGAAAGGTGATTGCTTATGCTTCACGCCAGCTAAGAAAGCATGAGGTCAATTATCCCACTCATGATCTGGAGTTAGCAGCTGTTGTGCATGCTCTGAAGATCTGGAGGCATCATTTGTTCGGGAATAAATGTGAGATATACACCGACCACAAGAGTCTCAAATATATCTTCACACAGAATGAGTTGAATATGAGGCAGAGAAGATGGCTAGAGTTGATTAAAGATTATGACCTGGAGATACATTACCATCCGGGGAAAGCTAATGTGGTAGCGGATGCCTTAAGCAGAAAAAGTTATGTTAATATGGCAGTTGCTTTCCAGATGCCCTTTGAGCTGTGTGTGGAATTTGAGAGTTTGAATTTGGGGTTCGTGCATCACACCACAGTAGCAACCTTTGAAGCAGAGCCTACCCTGGAACAAGAGATAAGGAACCATCAGAAAACGGACGAGAAAATTCAGGAGATCCGGGAACAGATCAAGTTGGGCAAGGCGCCACACTTTCGTGAAGATGAACAAGGTACTGTCTGGTACAAGAATCGGATCTGCGTGCCAGATGTGGACAGTATCAAGAAGTTAATACTCAGTGAGGCTCACGACACCGCTTACTCAATTCACCCGGGCAGTACAAAGATGTATCATGATTTGAAGGAAAGGTTCTGGTGGTATGGAATGAAGAGAGCAGTGGCAGAATATGTCGCAGTGTGTGACACTTGTCAGCGCGTGAAGGCCGAACATCAGAGACCTGCAGGTTTGTTGCAACCTTTGAAGATTCCAGAGTGGAAATGGGAGGAAATAAGTATGGACTTCATTGTGGGGTTACCCAGGACTCAGAAAGGCTACAACTCGATCTGGGTAGTTGTTGATCGGCTGACCAAAGTTGCTCATTTTATTCCGGTAAACACTACTTATTCGGGTGCAAGGTTAGCAGAGTTGTACATCTCCAGAATCGTTTGCTTGCATGGTGTACCTAAGTGGATCATATCTGATAGAGGTTCACAGTTCACATCTCGTTTCTGGGAGCAGTTGCATGATTCATTGGATTCCAAGCTTCGGTTCAGTACAGCGTATCACCCACAGACAGATGGTCAGACGGAAAGAACAAATCAGATTCTAGAGGACATGTTGAGGGCATGTGCTATACAATACGGAACCAGTTGGGATAAGAGTCTGCCTTATGCCGAGTTCTCTTATAACAACAGCTACCAAGCCAGCCTGAAGAAGTCACCATTTGAGGCTCTGTATGGCAGAAGGTGCAGGACACCGCTATTTTGGAATCAAACAGGAGAGAAGCAGGTGTTCGGACCCGACCTTATCAAGGATGCGGAACAGCAGATCAAGATGGTACGTGAGAATTTGAGAGTTGCTCAGTCCAGGCAGAAGAGCTATGCAGATGTGCGACGCAGGGATTTGACCTTTAAGGTTGATGACTTTGTGTATTTGAAGGTGTCACCAATGAGAGGTATCCGGAGGTTTAATATGAAAGGGAAGTTGGCACCAAGATACATTGGTCCATTCAAGATAGTGGAAAGGAAAGGCGAAGTGGCTTATAAGTTGGAGTTGCCACCAAACCTATCTGGCATACACAATGTGTTCCATGTGTCACAACTAAAGAAGTGTTTGAGGGTGCCGGAAGAACAAGCACCACTGGAAGGTCTGGATGTGCAGGAGGATTTGACATATACCGAACACCCAGTGAAGATTCTTGAAACATCTGAAAGGGTTACCCGAAATAGGAGGGTCAAAATGTGCAGAGTGCAGTGGAAACATCACACGGAGGATGAGGCAACTTGGGAAAGAGAGGAGGAGTTGAGAGCCACCTATCCTGGTCTCTTTGCTAACCACCTATGAGAATCTCGGGGCGAGATTCCTATTAAGGGGGGTAGGTTTGTAACACCCTAGTTTAAATTCCAGCATTTTATAATAAATTCTAAGTAATTTATTTAATTTTCTAAGGCTTATGTGCTTAGTTGCATTTTTAAATGATTTATTTAAAATCAATACTTGTATAAAATAAACCATAGGCCAAACTTTCTTGTGCATACATGCTGGTGCATCCTCTTTTGGTTGTGTGAATTAAGGATTCAAATTCAAATTTATTTGAATTTTAGACCCATTTTCTATCCCAATTCAAAGGAATTCAAAAAGAAAAAAAAAAGAAAAAAAAAGGGGGAGCCAGGCCGACCGGCCGGCCCGGCCGATCGGCCGGCCCGGCCGATCGGCCAGCCCAGCCCCGCGCCCCCTCTCCCCGCCTGGGCCCCGGCCCGTCCAGCCGCCCCGGCGCCCCCTTCCACCTGGGCCAAAAGGCCGGCCCAAGGCCGCGCCTCCCTCCTCTCTCTGCGCCGTCGGCCCGCGCCCTCGCACCCACTGCCACGCCGGCCCCACGCGTCAGAACCGTCTCCCACCTCCCGCCGGAAATCTCGCGTGCTTTCCTTCCTCCGCTCGGCCACGTCTGCGCCCGAGCCTTGAAGGCCGAGTCGAATCCGCGTCCCGCTCCCTTCCTTAATCGCTCCCCTCTTCAAATCCCGCAGCTCCCGCCCCGGTTCCCCCTTCTCCCTCCTTCCCCTCACTGCGCCGGGTCCGGCCTTCAAAGCCGCCGAGCGGGATCACCGCGGCCGTGCTTATCCCCTTCGCCCGAGGCTCTATAAAACCCGCCCCGAGGCTCGCCTCCGTCCCCTTCGCCTCTCCACCAGAGCTATTGCCCTCCCGTGCCCTCTCGAGCTTGCAATCGCCGCCGGAGCCCCGCCTCGGTAAGCCGCTCCGCCGCCGAATTCGGCGTCGGTGTAGCCCCTCCGGCCCTGACTCCTCCCCCTCTTGTGTCGCAGGAGCATCCCGGAGCTTCGCCGCCCATCCTCGGAGTCCCGCAGACGCTTCACCCTCACGTTCCACGCGGGAGAACGCCACCCGTGAACCGACGCCGCCGCCGCTCGTCGCTAGACCGCCACCGACCATCTCTCGCCGCCCCCAAGCCCTCGGTGAGCTCGTCGTAACACCCTCGTCCTTTTAGGCTAGCTCTAGTCGAGCCTAGCACACTCCCTAAGCCGGAACGCCGCCGCGCCGCCGTTCCCGCCGCACGCCGAGAGCGCCACGGGCGCGGTCGCCGTCGCCCGCGGCCCCGGTCTCCCTCCGCCGTCGGATCTCGATCCGACGCACGAGAACAGAACCCTGATCCGATCTAACGTCGCCGTTGGATCGAGATCTAACCGCTCCCACTCGCCGATGACCGGTCAATACCGGTCAGCGCGGTTCGTTTTGCTAAAGAGCCCCTGGACTTTCGGGAAATCAACCCGCAGTCCACCGACGTTGAAAAGTAATTAGGTTTTAGTCCTGGTTTTAGCGTTTTAGCCCCTGCGCTTTTGAAAATTAGAACCCGCCATCCAGACCCTGGAGTTTTGCACCAGAACCCTCTGCGGCTAGGTTTAATTACGTATAGGTCCTCGGTTTTTCAAATCTAGCCCCTGGTTTAAGGTTTCTATCACAGTTATGCCCCTAGGAGCCCGTTTTATGCATAACTTTCGCGTTTTAACTCCGTTTTGAGTGATTCTTGCGCTCACGCGACCGTGGAAACACGTAGAATGTTTTTAGTACAGTTTTACCTTCTGTTTTTATGATATGATGTACTGTTTCTCACCTTTGGCCAATTGTTTGCATGTATGTATGCGTGGAAATGTTTGTACGTTGCCGTGATCGTGGTTAGACGGTGAGCAGTTTGTTGGTGACGAGGAGCAGCAGTTTGAGGGTGTTGAGCAGCAGCCTCAAGACCAGTTTGAGCAAGGCAAGTATAGCATGAACACAACCTAATAACCATTTAATCACTTCATATGCATGTGTCTAATTTTGTATGCCAATAAGGACTGTACCTAGCCTCTGTTATCGCAATGTTTACCTATGGGGATGCATGTGGGTTAAGTTTTGCTAGTTGCTGCGCGAACTCATGTATCTTTTGTTAATAATTTTGTTTAATGGATCTATGCAATCAAATCTTGAGCTTGACCCGCTGTGGTTCATGTTCCTTTAAAAATGGCTTTTTAGCAACTTGGTTTAGGGGGCATGAGCATGTGTTTTGCTCATAGCCACTCTCCTTAAGGACCGGTTCGCAAAGCGACAACCTGGGACAACAGTGCTACCATGAGACTGGAATGGGACGGTCTTGGCTAATTAATTGGGTTGCACTGGTTTGGGAGTAACTTACCGACGGGGCAAGAGGGGAGGTGAGCTTCTGTGGCCCTCGCGCTACTTGGGTTGAGTGCGTTTATCTCCCCTTGAGGCTTGCTCCACAGCTGCGGACCCTGAAACCTTAGCGGTTACACCTTACCAACGTGATCTTTGTAAAGGCCTCGTAGTGTGCTTGCTAGCCATCTCATCTAAGGTAATGTGGTGGACCACTAGCGTAGCCCACGACTCATGGGTAAAGATGTACAACCTCTCGAGAGTGTAAAACTGACATGTCAGCCGTGCTCACGGTTATGAGCGGCCCAGATCCTTTATGCAGATTAGTGGTTCTGTTGGGTTATCAAAGTGGTTCTCATGATCATGTTGTTAAATAATGTTCACATGCTATATCTTGGGTTAATGGTTATCAACTCTCTTGTAGATGCTAGTTGTTTAATAAAAACTTGACCAACTAAAAGCTCATGCTAAGTGTCAGCCAACCCTAGATGCCTCATAGTTCATGTTGTGCTTGTTGAGTATGAAATACTCACGCTTGCTTTACTTTAAACCTACTGTTGGCTGGAACCCAACCGCTGCTCAGCTCCAGAAGACTTCGAAGGGTATGTTCAGGACTTCAACGAGTTCTAGGCGTACCGGTCCACCAGTCGACGTCCCTGTGGCGGCTCATTTGTCTTCGTTTACGCTTCCGCTATGACTCTGGTTTAAAGACATGTTGTCTTATTGTAATAAAGTGATGTTATACTCTATGTAAACGTTTTATTTATCGTTAAGCACGTTCTGTGACGTCACTATTGTCATTGTATATGTGAGACACGTTCCTGGCACATATACGTTGTTCCGGTTCCGTTGGTTGAGAACTGGGCGTGACACATACTCATTTGAAGTGGATGGAAGAAAACCAGGGTATTTTGTTTGCAAGAATTCCTCTTGTTCCCATGTTGCCTCTTCTTCGGAGTGATTGCTCTATTGCACTTTGTAAAAGTTAATAGTTCTTCTTCTTGGTGATCTTTGCTTTTGGTCAAGGATTTTTATGGGCTTCTCTTCATAAGTGAGGTCAGGGTCAATTTGGATTTGAGATGTATCAACCACTTCCTCCGGCACTCGCAAACAATTCTTGAGTTGCGAGACATGAAACATGTCATGAACCGCAGCTAGGTGTGGTGGTAACTCTAACCGGTAAGCCACTGATCCACATTTCTCTGTGATCTTGAATGGACCAATGTATCTTGGTGCTATCTTTTCTTTTACTCCGAATCGATGCACTCCTTTCATAAGTGACACCTAGAGATACACATGATCACCCTTCCCAAAGACTAGTGGTCTCCTCCTCTTATCTGAGTAGCTCTTCTGCCTAGACTGTGCTCGTTTCAAATTGCTGTTTATGAACTTAACTTGCTCTTCTGCTTGTGCTACTAGGTCAGGACCGAACGTGACACGTTCTCCTGGTTCCGACCAGTTGAGTGGTGTTCTACACCTCCTACCATATAGGGCCTCAAAAGGAGCCATTTCTAAGCTCTTCTGGTAGCTATTGTTGTAGGCGAACTCTGCCAAGGGGAGACATTCATCCCACTTGGTGGAATAAGTCAAAGCGCATGCCCTCAACATGTCTTCTAGAATTTGATTTACCTTCTCTACTTGTCCACTGGTTTGTGGATGGTATACTGAACTCCGAATCAGAGTGGTCCCTAGAGCAGTTTGCAAATGTTCCCAAAAGAGTGACACAAACAGAGAACCTCTATCTGACGTGATGGTTTGTGGAACGCCGTGCAGAAGGACAATCCTTGCTATATAAAGTTTGGCATAGGTCTTGGCATGGTAAATTATTTTCACAGGAACGAAGTGGGCTGATTTTGTGAATCGGTCAATAATCACCCATATGGAATCATACCCCTTGGGAGTGCAAGGCAAACCTACAATGAAGTCCATATGTATGTCTTCCCATTTCCAGGTTGGAACTGTGAGAGGCTGAAGCATACTCGTAGACTTTAGGTGGTCAGCTTTTACCCTCTGACACACGTCACATTCAGACACATATTTGGCGATCCCCAATTTCATACGGGTTCACCAAAATTTTTGCTTTAAGTCCTGGTACATCTTATTGCTACCCGGGTGTAGGGTGAACATGGAGGTGTGAGCTTCATCAAGGATTTTCTTCCTTAGCTCCATGTCCTTAGGTACCACTAAGCGATTTTTAAACCATAAGACTCCCTCTTCGTCGAGCTTGAAACAAGCCTTCTTCTTTTCATTGATCCCATCTCGAATATGTGCCATGCCCTTATCTTGCTTTTGTGCTGCTATGATTTGATCCTTGATGGTTGGTTCAAGAACAAGATTGTAAAGTTCAGCTTCCAGCACTGTTGGCATTTCTATTTCCCGAATCTCACAACATAGCACTCTCATTGTTGGACGAGCTTCAATGAAGTTGCAATGAGCCTTACGGCTTAATGCATCTGCTACCACGTTTGCTTTACCGGGGTGATAGTGGACTTCCAAGTCATAGTCTTTGATTAACTCCAACCAACGACGTTGCCTTATGTTTAATTCTGGTTGTGCGAATATGTATTTTAGACTTTTGTGATCGGTGTATAAGTGGCAGGTGTTGCCCAACAAGTAATGCCTCCATTTCTTCAGTGCGTAAACTACTGCAAGCAGCTCATGATCATGGGTCGGATAATTCACCTTGTGTTTCCTCAGTTGGCTGTATGCATAGGCAATAACTCTTCCCTCTTGCATTAAGACGCAACCGAGGCCACTACCAAAGGCATCACAATACACGTCAAACGGCTTGGTGATGTCTAGTTGAGCAAGAACAGGTGCTGAAGTTAGGAGTTTTTTCAACATCCCAAATGCTTCTTCGCATTTTGAGCTCCATGCAAACTTTGCATTTTTCTGGGTCAACGCTGTCATAGGCTTTGCAGTTTTAGAGAAATCCTTGATGAAGCGGCAGTAGTACCCCGCTAAACCAAGAAAACTCCGTATCTCGGTCACAGTTTGTGGCTGCTTCCAATTCAGCACATCTTCCACCTTACTGGGATCAACAGCCACTCCCTTCGCTGACAAGATATGGCCTAGGAATGCCACTTCCTTTAGCCAAAAAGCACACTTGATGAACTTGGCATAGAGTTTATGTTCTCTCAGGCGAGATAGCACTATTCGCAAATGCTATTCGTGCTCCTTTTCATTCTTGGAATAAACCAAGATGTCATCAATGAATACTACCATGAATTTGTCAAGCTCATCCATGAACACCGAGTTCATCGGGTACATGAAGAAAGCCGGTGCATTGGTCAACCCGAAGGACATGACAAGATACTCGTAAAGCCCATACCGCGTGGAGAGAGCGGTCTTTCGTATGTCTTCCTCTCGGACCTTAATTTGATGGTACCCGGACCTAAGATCAATCTTGGAGAAAACTATGGCTCCCTCAAGCTAATCAAATAGGATATCAATATGTGGCAGTGGGTACTTGTTCTTGACAGTAACAGCATTCAATGGTCGATAGTCCACACATAACCTCTTACCACCTTGGTCTTTCTTCTCAACAAAGAGGGCGGGACATCCCCACAGTGATGAGCTGGGCCGAATGAACCCTTTGTCTAACTGCTTTGCAGTTGTGTTTTCAGTTCTTTCCGTTCATCAGGTGCCATTCTATACGGCCTCTTGGAGACAGGTGCCGTGCCTGGAATGAGGTCTATTATGAACTCTACATCCCTATCTGGCGGTAGTCCGGGAAGCTCTTCTAGAAACACATCTGGATACTCGCAAGCTACAGGGATCTTTGCAAGCGCTTGTGCCTCAACGTGGGCTTCTGCCACATTGACCGTGTGATACACGTGCTCCTGAAGTGGCACATGAATAATCACATCGGCCTCACTGCTTGAGCGCAACCGAACGGTTCTACTCCCCACATCTATCATAGCATTGTGTTGTTTCAACCATTCCATCCCAAGAATAACATCAATCCCTAGTTGTGGGAGTACCAGAGGACTGATGAACAAACTTTCTTTTCCTACTTACAAACGCAAGTCCCTCACTATGTGGTTTGTATTTATAGATGACCCTGCAGTTGTGATGCGGTATCTCTGTTTCAATTCTATAATTTCATACCTTTGCTTCAGTGCATATGCTTTGCTGATGAAAGTGAAAGTCACTCCAGAATCAAACAAAACCACTGTAGGATGGTCATTGACAAGGAATGTGCCTGCCAAGACTGGTTTACCGTCCAGAACTTGCTCAAGCTGGCTGTAGTGCAATTGGCCCATCTTTGGGGCTTATTTCTTCTCTCCGTCCGTAGGCACTGAGTCCGGAGTCTTTTGGCGTGTGCGACATGCGCGACTAAAATGTCCGGCCCATCCACATTTGAAACAGGGATAGCCGGTGCTTGCTTTGGCGGGTGGCACTGAAGCAGGCGGATGAGGGGGTGCACCGCAGGGTGACACGTGTTGTTGTGTTCCACTGTGTTGCTCTTGTTGCTGAGGCTCCTCAAAGTAACATATTTGCAGTGGGGATTGATGCCCAACTCGTTGCCGCTGAGATGAACTTGATGGAGGTGTGCTTGCAAGTCTCTTCCTCCATTGGTCCTCATGGGCACCGTGGAGGCGATGCTCCATATCGATGGTGGCATGCACCAATTCGGTGAAGCTGTCGTAGCGGCGCCCCAAGTGAGTCAGCAGAGTGGGATCAAACCCACCCAACAGACGGGCCGCCCTACGTGGTTCGGTGTCGACAACTTCTAGGGAGTACTGGGACAGACGAACGAAGGTCTGCACGTACTCGAGTACCGACATGTTCCCTTGCTGAAGTGCTCAAAATTCCCGTTGCTTCAGCTCGATGAGGCTAGGCGGGAGGAAGTGAGCCCGAAAAGCCGCACGGAACTCATCCCACGTGACCTGGTGCCCGGTTGGTTGCATTGACAGGAATGAAGCACACCAGGCCCTCGAGGGACCCTGTAGACACTGTGCCGCGACGCGAGCGTTCTGTTGTTCAGTGAGTCGGGGCAGTAGACTAAACTTGGACTCAATGATCCGAAGCCTGTCATTAGCATCCAAGGGATCTGTGGTAGTAGTGAAGATTGGCGGTTGTAGCGCCGCAAAGTCAGTGTAACTGATCTCTTGCGGGTCACGCCGTCGTTGCTCTTGAGCCCCCTATGCAGATGTCTCTGGTGGGGTGACCATCTGCAGAAATAAAGCCAATCGGATTTAGTCCAAGAACTTTTGTGCAATCAATTCGGCGATAAAAAGATCATAGCACCATAAATATATTCTGGATACATGAAAGCATGTAAGTGAACAGAATAGCTTGATTGCACAGAAAGTGTTAGCCGTCATCTTGTAGGCTTGGGCAATCGTATTCGCTAATGGAAAACTTGTGCGCAGTTTTAGGTGCGGGACAATACTTCTGAGTTTCGTCGGTATGGGTGTCCAGATTTTTGAACCCGAATGTTTTCAGTTATAACTCTCGAACGAAACACTTTTCTGGGAAACTCCATAGGAGAGGCTTTTAATTAGCGAATTGTATTAGTTGCATACAATTGACAGATTATGTAGTGAAACGTGCAGAAGGTATGCTTAAGTTACGATTTATTCCATTTGTCTTTTAGTAATATCCCCAAAGATGATAACAAAAGACACATGATGCATGATTCATCTTATTCGGTCTCACATCACACATCCTATGTATTTATATATAGTTAGCGATAATTCGGTGACATATATGCACGTCTCTCCTTAATGCAACTAGCCGTTCTCTAGTCGTTTCTTAGTTTCGTACGTGGTTAGTGTACCTGCAGAAAAATGCATGCTCATACATTACCACCTAGTGCGGCATCCACGCGTGACTGCTGCATGGACAACGTTGGTGGGTCTTTGCACTTTCTCTCAAAGCCTGACTTTCCACCAGTACTGGGGATTATCGAGAAAAAGGTGGATCCCAAAACCGAATATAAGTGTGGTGGGCATAAAAGCACCCGAAGCATGCCCACCACCCTTAAAGAGCTTTTACTTATACAGCATGAATACAGGGTTTACAACCGTTCGCAAATCCCAATAGCATTCCTCCAGTATTGGGGATAGCTATGGCCAAAAAGTTGCTTCCCAAAGCACCGAATATGCATAATAGGTCACAATGTCAGTGATGTCACCTGGATAACACTAACATCCTTGTACGGGCATAGCGTATACTCTCGTTTTTGAATTACTTGAAAAGGTTTTCGAAAATAGTTTTGGAAACCAAAACTTGATGATACAGCTGTTGTCTGTGTATGAACGGCTCTGATACCAGCTGTGGCGGAACCGCCCTGCTTAATCTAGACTAAGGACACCTGCCACCTCTGGCTCGTAGTGCTCTTAGACCAGACTAAACCCGGTAGTCCGTCGAGAGTCCTTCAGGCTCTCGATAACACCATTCCCCGAGGAACCGACATCAAACACATCCGACTCTCGAAGGAGCCACAACACTTATATCATCACAGGCAGTTGAATTATAAGAGAGATAGACTTAGTTTACAACCCAAAATAGATGGAATGAAATACAAGTTCAAGATACAGCGGAAGCGTATATATATATATATAAACGCATTGAATATATATATATATAAACGCATTGAATATTATTCAACGCGCCGGTGGCCGGAGCACCATCCCAAGCAAAATTCCAGCCAATTTCCCGCAATCGTAAATATCTCTCCCGCAACCGTAAAACCTTAGAACAAAGCTCCGGTTGTAGAAACTGATGGCTGCAAGAGTAAAAGATCATTTTCACAAGCGTAAAAATCAGTTAGATTCATTCCACGACCATAAAATCCAATACGGCAATTATAAATATTATCCCTACAACCGTAAAAACTTAGAACAAAGCTCTATGTGCAATAACTCATGATGAAAAATAAAATAATTATTGGTACATTCGTACAAATTGACTAGATTTATTCCTACAACTATAAATTTTCATAGTTGGAAATATAATTGTTGATTTGTGTTTCCTAGTAGCAAGTAAATTTTATCCTTCTGCATCCCTTGTTCTAATGAAGATTTTTTTAATTACCATATTTTTAATCTAGAGACAGTGCATTCCACAACTTCTTATTGCTTGGTTTATATCTTTTACGAATGCGAACATTGTGTACGAACTCAAATTATTATTACTACTTGATTTAAATATTTACATTTGATTTTATAGTTACAATGAGCAAACTTTTAAGTTTTTGAGATGATAATTTATTGTTGTTGGGCTATAATTGCGGTGAGGAAATGATTATTTATTATGACCGCAAGAGTAAAATAATATTTTACGTTTGTGGAATCAACTCTTTTATGTTTTTGAGAAGATTATTTATTGTTGGGTTATAGCTAGTATTATGGTTAGAAAATAAATATTTATTATCGTCACATGATTATAAGATTATTTTTATGACTGCGGAACAGACTCTCAGCATCTCCTACTACTGTTTTATGTTTGCGGGAAGCACATCTTACGTTTACAGAACAAAAATATAACACTCACGCGAGAGCCAATAATCCACGGATAGCTAGTGGAGTTATAATAACATATATAGTACTATTAAAATATTCCATTACGGTTGAGAATACTAACACTCTTTACAATCACAGTTATTTAAGTATTAACTTATATTTTAGTGTTTACTACCTTAGGGTTGCCCAACTCAATTCTAAATTGTAATTTTACTCTAGTATAACCATGCTCAATGCCTTCTTACGGTTACGGGACTCAACTCAACACATTTTTACGATCAGGGGAACCAATATCTATGAAAACACACACTTTTATGGTTGCGGCAACCTATTTTTACGATTGCGGGTATAGTATTTTACTGTTGAGGGATATGTGGGGTGGGTTTATGGAGTCTTTTACGGTTGTGGTCGATTTTACGGTTGCGGGTGAAATATTTTACTGTTACGGGTTTGGGATCTTTCTTTAGCTGGGGATCGCCGGAGCCGCCGGCGCGTTGAATAAGTATTCAACGCGCTGCGTGCTAAATAGTGTCGTCATATATATATATATATATATATAGAGGACCGAGACGTGCGACTAGAGGGGGTGAATAGAACCAATTGAAAACTCAAACTCAATCCTCCATAGTGCAAACGGAAACAACACCCACAACAAAGCTAGACACCGTCCACTGAGATGATACGTATCTAGCTCACAACACGTGTTTGGTACCGTCCACCGAACAGACACGTACCAAGCACAAAGTGGAAACACACGCTCAAACAGCGAAGACAAAGAGCGCAAAAGTAACCAACTTCGGAAAACTGCAGATTTCAGACAAACACGGCTGCAAAGAAAAATCTCAAAACCCTAGATGCAAAGCTCCAAACCACCCAAAAAATACCACACCTTCACAAGACAATAAAGAACAGCTCCAAAAAATTCATACCAATTGGAGCAAGTTGTGACCACCAAAAAGTCCGGTGGTTAACCACCGGATTGTCCGGTGCTCACAGCCTGACACTCCAAAAAGATTCGGACCAAAACCCAATCAAACCAATTTCAAAAATTATGAAATTTTTACTGAAGGTTAAGAAGGGGCCAGGGAACAACTCCATAAATGTTCAGCTCAATTGGACTAGAAATAAAAATCCTAGAGCCACCGGACCGTCCGGTGCAGACCCACCAGACTGTCCAGTGGTTAAAAAACTGACAGACCAACCCCAAAAGAAAAATACCAAAACTAGGTCAAAACACCTCCAACAATTCTGAAATTTTTATGGGAGCTTTATGATTCACAGTATAAGAGCTCCACAAAATTTCAGCTCAATTGGAACACGTTTGACCATTGAACCAACCACCGGACGTTATAGGAACCCACCGGACGATATAGCGCAGACAGAAAACAGCCACCCGAAACATGAGCTTCCAAAGCACAAACTTAACCAAATCTTCTCTAAACTTCATGAAAATTGGCATAGGTTATCCTAGCTCCATTCCAAAGCTATTCCCAAAAGATCTATGGAAAAAGATCACGGGATTAGCGGGAATTTTAGATCTCGTGAAGCGATGAATACTTGGGCAAGAAAGGGGAAAGCTCAAGAGCAACTTGCTCGTGGAAATCCTTCGGGATTGAGATGTTCTAAGACATAATCTTCACGTCCTTGCAAGTCCAAAACACAAGGGAAATAAAGGATTCAACCTTGGCCAAAGCAAACCCAAAAAGCCAAGGATTGAAGCCAAAACCAAAGAGAACAAGGGGAGGAGAAGCACACAAAGTTGTTGCACTAAATCACTTCAATTATGAGCCTCAAAAGAGGTCTTATGTCAGATTACAACGAAGGATTTCGTACCAAGCAACCACCCTCACCTTCCCTCTTGATTTGGAGGCTAGATCTCACCCTAACCGTCCTACACTTGCAGCTCAAAGCTTGAGGACGAAAATTACCCTAAGGAAATGAAATCCTAGCTGCCAAGAAACTCTCTAATGACCAGCACTTAGGCTATTTATACACCGGTTCAGTTTTGGCATTTTTACATATAGAGCCCTAACACTAGAAACACCCAAAAGGGCTAAAAGAGAAAAGAACCCGAAATATCGGGGACGGACGACCACGATGAAGACTTCATCTTCTTAGCTTCCACGCAATCTTCGGATGTCCTCAACGTGGCCAGTAGTCCAATCTACCTTTGCACCCTCGGTTTTGAAGTCAGAAACCGGGAAACTTTAAGAAGTCTCCGTCTGGGCCAGACTTGGCCCATCTTCTCTATCTTGGCGAGTCGTGGCCCAACTCACCAAGCCTTGAATAGCTTGGGTGGCGGTTTTGAGCCGAAGCCGCCAAAGCCTTCCTCGCACGCCTTCACGCCATGCACTCAGGTTGGAGCACCATGGTGGCACCCGGCTTCTCCAGTCCATCGGAGTCGCCTCGCAGTCCATCGGAGGGCTTACACCACCGTTGCCGAACCGCCCCTCCGTGTACCGAGCTCCCATGGCCGACGGACGCCGAGCATTGCCTCCGATCCATTGAAGGGCTTTTGCTTCAGTCCATCAAGGTCTTCATCATCTACCTCCAGTCCATCGGAGGGCCTACAGTCCATCGGAGGTCTTGAGCTCATTGACATTCACTCATCACACCAGGAGAGCAATGAGGCCAGTCCATTGGCTCTCAATATATATATATAGCAGAAGCGTTTTCAAAACATCTCGCAGCGGAAATATACTCAAATAGTCTTCATGCGGAGATAAACAAGGCGAGTAGCACAAAACCCACCGGTTCTACCCTTCTTCAAGAAGTTGTCTAGGTATCATCGGTACCTGTAATCCAAAAAGGGGGGCAAACCCTGAGTACTAATTACTCAGTAGGACTTAATGGAAATGGCTTACGGCTGACGCAAAGCTTGCTTACTAATCGTGTGGGTCCTTAGCCAGTGATTTTAAACAAAACCATATTGATAGGAGATAGCAGGATTTGACAGCTGCCATCTCTCTTTTAGCAGTAGCATGATCAGAAGTATACATAGATAACTTGCAAAAATAAGATCCTCATAACATGATAACTTGCATGGTATAAAACATCCATATCCAAACATGTAGATATACAAAATCATGATTTACAAGCATAATAATATTCATGTTGCTTATTACATTGGACGTCAGTGGCATTGGCATTCTTACACCTGGTGAGCATCAGCGATTTGAATCGATTTGTTAATTCCCGGGAAGAACTAAATATGCCAGGGGTATATGCTTACTAGCCATCGCGTTCCCACATATAGCCCCCATCTCCACTTGTCCCATCCCAAGTTCGATTCTAACGCGCCATTCCCTAGGTTTAGCCCCCATGGAGCGTTACCATGGCGTATCTGGTCAGCCCTCCACAAGTCAACACCCAAGCGCCCCTGGGCCCGGTGGTAGGACCAAGTCTCTGTTCTTCGGATGGCACAAGTAAGACTTTCACCGGTCCGTTATCCCGGATAAGCATTCTAGCAATGTTATGCCGACCAATAGGCGAACAACGACCGGCCTTATGCGACTTGGGCGGAGTCCAATGCACAATATAATAAATGGTAAACAACTCATAAAATCTCCGCTCGGTCTCTATTTAAATCATAAGCATATATAATAACTTACCCAAGTGAGATTGCAGTGATTTTTGAAAACCACCTACGCGACGAGTGACTCCATTCACCCATGTCTACTCGCACCTAGCATTTACTAGGCACTCGTCCTACGAACTCTAAGTATAGGTGCTAGGACCAGGACGGCCAGGAAGTCTAATGCAATTGGTTTCAAGCAACTCCTAATGCAGATGCGTAATCATCAAACAAGATTATATTAGCTCGGAGAAATCATGGTCCTGCCTACCTTTGATTATTCTTATGAAAACAAACTTACTAATCTAAGTTAGTTTGCCGGGTTGTGGGGCTTTGCCCTAGGCAACCCCTTGAAACAGGGACGGATATAATCAGCGACCCTCCGTCTTCAGGTTGAGGAGAAACCAACTCCTGGTGCAGGGGCCCTTCGTCTGGCTGTTCGATTAACGGTTGCTCCTGCGTTTGTCCTTCATTCGCGGAACCTATATGCATGATATAATATGCAAGTGAGTGCAAAAGAATGCAAATACATGCATGAGGTGCAAGTGAAACCTAACGCATGGCCAGGTAGGTTGAATTGACTTTGACATTCTTAGCTTACATACATCCCATATTAAGAAAACTTAACAACTTTACTAATAATTCGTACAAACCCTCACTAAGAAATCGTACAAACCATCGCTAAGAAATTGTACAAACCATCATTAAAAGCTAGTTCAACCCTTCATGCATAAAATGCAGGTGCTATGTATTTCACCACATCTTATCTCTGAAGTTATCATGAATTACTGTCTTATATGTGTACACAGTCCCTATCAAATGAAATAAAAATGTCTCTCAAAAACATCTCCATTGATAACCCTTGGAATCACAAGATATACTTGATGGTATGCAGCAAGTAACTTTATATATGCACAAAAATATTGTCACTTGTGGTTAAACATATATACGCAAATTAATGGACATGCTACCTTTATGAATAAAATGCACTCATGGGTTCATGTAGTTAGACAACGCAAATTGATCCCAAACTTTTATCACATGCAGAAACATACTGCATAATGCTACTGCCAAAATTCCAGCTACAAACAAGTTATAATTAATTTATTAAAATTCCAATAAGTTATCAGCCTTATAGCTTCTCAGGTTTTTTTTTCATAATTTATAGGAGTGAGTTCTGGACTTGAAATTTCTACAGCAAGCATTTCATTGCATGAACATAATATACAAAAACCAGCAAGCACAAAATCCATAGTTTGATAGAACATCTATTTTTCATATATTTATCTCATCCAAATTAAGAGGTAATTACAAACAGTGTTAATAAATTCTCTAAAAATACTTTCTGGACCCTCTATCATACTAGTAGCATACCAGATTTTTTATAGAATTATCTTTGCATTCTAAAGTCACTTTTTTTCCAATTATCAAGTCTAGCAAGTAGCATTTTGCCAATTTCAAAACAACAGCTAAAACATGCATGCACAACCTCACACTTCACCAGTGATTTACCCATACTATATAAAATACAAGAAAAATACCAGATGTCACATTTGAGCGTATTTTATGTAGCTTTCATTTTCCAAGTTAAATAAATACACAAAACACATGCATAAGGGCAAAACAGTCATTTAGCAACCAATGCTAGGGCTACCAAAAATCATATAGTGTCATCATGCCATAAAAAAGCTACTGTCCAAGTTTCATAATTTTTGGAGTTCATTTACATCCCTTTTTCCATTTATTTACCCTCAACATGCATGCCCTAAACCAGGGGCAAAACAGACTTTTCACACCTCCACATCATACTCTTTCTATAGATCTGCTCACAAGGAGTCCATAGCCACTGAGTTTGTCCATTTGTATTTTTCTTTGATTTATAATGTTTTTCTAAAGTTTCAGCCGATTTATTCACAAAATAACAGGGAAACATTAGATCCAGGGACCCCTACGCAATTAACCATATACCTCAGGGGCTAGAACGAGAGATCCGTGAGACTCAATGTACAGCGCTTTGGATTAGAACAGAAAACAAACAAAACTCGGGGGCCAGGATACAAAATCACCACCTCTTCTTCTACCTCTTGACGGGGAATTCGGCCGGCGTGCGTGGAGGGAAAACGGGGGTTGGGCGGTGTGTGGGGGCCCCGGCTTGAAGCCGATGGGTCTGGGGGCGTGTTCCCAGCTACGGGCTATCCCTCGGGGTAGATCTCGTCGCAGGGGTGTTGACAGTCGTTGTATCACCATTTCGACCGTCAATCCCTCGGTGATTAAATGGGGTATATACAAAGTTCTGTGCATTATTTACCTAATACTGACGAATTCCACGAGTTTTGGTGGTTTTCGATGTATCACAGGAAGAAGCTCATATTCCTTGTAAAAGAACATCATTTGGAGCAGGAGATAAAACACACACAAAAGGGCTTGAGATAAGATTTGCAAATTCCATCACTACAAAGTATCTCAAATGCACTCAAGGACTACACCATTGCGTAGAGCTCGTCGAGACGATCCAACGGACATATTATTTGCATCATTCGGAGTTCGTACGGAAAATATATGGAAAATATAAAATTAGGGGGCAGTGCTGATGTCATGATGACGTCAGCACCACCCCCTATCCGTACAGCGCAGGCTGCCATGGCCCAACAGGCCCAGGTGGCGCCCAACAGCAGCCCATGCATGGTTTAGGGGTTAATCCCACATTGGGAACTCATGGAAGACCCCCCTCACCTCAAGCTATAAATAGAAGGGCACTCCCCCACTCCAAAAATGTACCATTCACCATGTGAATTCTCTCTTTCTCCCTCTAGGAGGCGCCCCACGGGAGGTGCTTCCATCCTGAAAGTAGTGTTTAGGTAGGAGTTAGAGGTAGGGCTCCGTCGTTCCGGAGCTGTCTTCAGGAGTTCGGTATGAATTCTTTTGTATCTTTTCTTTCCTGCAAGACTTGAGCTATTTAATATATTTATCTTTCTTTACTTTTGTGAGCATTTACATTACTCTTACTTTTGGTATTATTCATGCCTTGGCATAGTAATATCTTTTAGACTATAGTTAGAGTTGCTCTGACGGGTAATGAATATTTAGTTTGTCATGCTTATAGATTCCTCGTATGCTCTTTATAGCATTTGACTATACGGTTGTGTATACTTCTATCTATTAGTACCAGTAGAAGTAGAGCCTGCAAGCAGTGGCAAAGCTAGATCAAAATAGAAAGGGGTGCAACTGCCTTGTGGGCGCAAAAACTTTAGCTGTGGAGGGTGCATATATGGTGAAATTTTGCTCATCAGCGCTAGATTTGCATTTAGGAGGGGGTGCATGTGCACCACCTAGCTACAAGGTAGCTTCGCCCTTGCCTGCAAGCGTAGACGTGGTGTCTACAATTGCGGTCACCTTGGTTTCGCAAGTGATTAGACCCCACGCAGTTTTGGGTAGTCGGTGTGCATGTAGACTAGGCGCACCCGGCTTTGGTAGGTCCTCTTGGTGACAGCGGGAGTGTACCTTGTGTAGTCCACCCCCGTCGTTCAGGTTGCTTGTAGCTGCATAGCTGAGTCACTGTGACACCCGCCTTTCTCGTCCGGGTTATCAGCACTCTGGTGCCCGGAAGTGGTTAGCAGGCTCGGTGGCGAAGTAAGTATCTTAGACAACTAGATAAGTCACTACCTCTGTCAGAGCAACATGTTGGTCTAGCTTAGTCTGTGTGGCTCACCTTGGTATAGAAAGTCCTTATCAGGAATCTGAGCTCCCACCTCGTTGTCCTCCTACCTTTACCTGCTTTCTTGCCAACGGTGCTTGGCTTGTATCCCATGGTGCTTGGTGTCATTCGTTACTAGTTATGGGTTGACGTGAGAGAGTAGTAACAGCGAGATGAATGATAGTTTGATATCTCTTTCTCAATGCTTCCCTGTGGATAAATGCGATACCTTGGAATACTCTCGGGTGAAAGGCTACAGCGGTCTCCGTGCGCTTGTGGAGTAAAATCCGGTAGGCTAAGAGCCGCCAACAAGCTTTTCTGGCGCCGTTGCTGGGGAAGCGCCGAGTTAGAATATCCTGCTGTTGTTAATTCTTTTTATTGTTGCTCTTTCATTTTATTTGGAAATCCAAAAAAAAAATTATAAAATAAAAAAGCCATTTTCTTCAATGATGCTCTATCCGTTGTGTAATTCTTGATCACATGTGTGATCCTTGGATATGTTTTTCATGATATCCAAAGTCATGGGACGCCAAAACTTACATGATATTTTATCGGAACATAGCTTGGGTCAGATCCTAACGCGTGCCCAGGGGCTAATTTTCAAATTAAGCATGGTGCTTAGATTGAAATTAGCCGCTTTCTGTCAAATTGGATGCAATGTCAAGTTTGGTAGACAAGCTATGGATGATCTTTGGTAGTGATGTTTCGTTGCTAGTTCATGAGCCGCAATTTTTTAACTAGCTGGATCTCTCAAGTTTCAATGGAGACACAAGATCCTAGTGTTGCTTCAAAAATGCATCCCGTTTTTTTAGACCGTGGATTTGAGCAAAAGTTGGAGAAGTGGAAGTCATGGTTTAGCAACATGATCTGTGCTATGTTTTGATTGAAATATTTTGCGAGCACTTTGTTAACAATGGACCCGATGGTTAATACTCGTCACACATTTTTGGACCCTTGTATATGTTGTACACTAACCTGTTGCAGGAGGCATTCATTCCCCATGAGAGGATATAGGCCCCATGGCTGACATTCTCGTGCTCAACCTCTTGTCCTTTTTGGGAAATAATAGCATCATGTTAAGGTACGCATGAAATTCTATAACACAATATGCTATTATCCATGCTTGAACTTGCACAGCTAGTAGGCCACTGGTCTACTGCCCTACAGGAGAATTGCGTACCCGTGGCGTTTGTGGCGGAACCGCCCTGCTTAATCCAGACTAAGCACACCTGCCACCTCTGGCTCGCAGTGCACCTAGGCTAGACTAAACCCAGTAGTCCGTCGAGAGTCCTTCGAGCTCTCGATAACACCATTTCCCAGAGGAACCGACATCATACACATCTGACTCTCGATGGAGCCACAACAATTACAACATTACAGGCAGTTGAATAGATATTACATAGACTTTAGTTACAAACCAGTTCGAAATCAAATAAAGTTCAACATAGTGTCATCCAACAACATAGTTCCAGAAGTCTCTCGCAGCGGAAATTTTAAAGTTCATGTTTCATAGTAACCAAAAGACTTGCATAAATAGAACGAGCATCGAGCCCACTGATGCCGCTCCTTGCCAGATCATGACTCTTTTTATTCTTGATGAGGACACGACCCTCCACCAACACAGGCACAGAAGAGGAACTCTGTACCTGTAAGCCAAAAGTGGGGGCAAACCCTGAGTACTAATTACTCAATAGGACTTAATGGACATGGCTTACGGCTGACGCAAGGCATAGCCTACTAATCAATGTATGTCCTTAGCCATTGATTTTAATCAACAAAGTGTTAAGAGAAGATAGCAGGATTTGACAGCTGCTACCTTTAATCCTATTAAGAACAGATCCTGATAACAGTAATAACATTTTGCACAAAGGTAAAACATCATAACTTGCTTGAGAGTAAACCATCATAACTTGCCCATAAGTAATCCATCATATACACCAAACATGTTGTATTTGAAAACATGAACATAAGCATGGTATTGAGGTTGTTACTATGTTGCCCGGCAGTGATACTTGGCACTCTCACACCTGGTGAGCATCAGCGATTCGAATCGATTTCTAATTCCCGGGAATAACTAAAAATGCCAAGGGATATATGCTTACTAGCCATCGCGTTCCTCACATATACCCCCCATCTCCACCTGTTCCGTCCCAAGATTCACAGTGCCCCCACCTAACCCTTGGGAGTAGTCGTTTCAGGAGCGATACCACGGTGAGTCGGGTCAGCCCTCCTTCGACTTCCAAGCACCTCCCAAGTCCATCGATCCTCTATCAGTGGATGGACAGCACCATGAATAGTAGGACGGGGCCGGTAAGACTTTCACCGGTCCCATTTCCCGGATAAGCATTTTAGCAATGTTATGCCGATCCCAGGCGAACAGCGAACGGGGTCTTAAGCGACTCGGGCGGAGCCGGAGAACAACAACGCACACCACGAAAGTAAACTTACGCTCCGCCCGGTCTCGATTTAACATCAACATAAATAATCATAAATTGCATCATAATAAGATTTCTGAGATTTTGAAATATCACCTACGCTACGAGTGACATTGCTCACTCGTGTCTACTTGTACCTAGCATTTCTAGGCACTCGTCCTACGAATTCTAGGTGCTATGGCCAGGGCGGCCAGGGAATCTAATGCAATTGGTTCCATTCAACACCTAATGCATATGCGTAATCAACAGATATTTTATTTGCTGGGAATTGTATGGTCCTGCCTACCTTCTTCCTCGCTAGTGTTAGTCTCCTCGGCGGCGGGGTTAGTGGTCAGCTGCTGGTTCTCTTGCTCGTCCTCGGGTTCTTCGATCAGAGGTTGTTCCTGCACCGTCTCTTCTTCGATCGCGGGGTCTATATGCATGAAAGGTGCAGGCATGAGTGCATACGAATGCAGATGCATGCATTTGATGTAGAAGAAATGCAGATGTCCGTATGCAGCATATACTTCATGGGAAATGACATATGCGTAGTAGTTAAAACAACGTACATACACATACTTAGTGTAAACCAAGCACATTTGTGAATTAAAACATGCATTTGAGTTCTAGCAGTTCCATAAATCCAAATGAGACCAAACTTTTATGACATGCAGATACTTCATACCCAAGGCTACTGCCAAAAGTTCAGCCAATTGGAGTTATAATTATTTTAATAAAAATCCAGCAATTTCTCAGCCCTACACATTGTCAGAATTTTCATAATTTATTGGAAGAGTTTCTGAAGGTGAAATTTTACCAGTGAGCTATACTTAGCATTAACTGTATACACAAAAATGTACAAGTTAAAATTCCCAAGTTTGACAGGACATCTATTTTCCATATATAATTTTAGTGCAAGATTAAGATGTACATATAAACAGTGTGAGCAGCCCTCTAGCATAAACTTTCTGGATTCTACAACACTCCCATATGCTACTAGAATTTTTCTAAAATTTATCTTGCACCCATTTTTCCATTTATCTAGTTCCCCAAGTCTAGATTTGTCATTTTCAAATCACCATCAAAACTCAACATGCAGAGGCTTATATTTTACCAGTGGTGTTCACAAGCTATATAGGACCTAAGAAAAATACCAGTGAGTCATATTCAACATACTTTGTATGGCCTCATTTCCAAGTTATCAAATAATGCATAAAGTACATGTAAAATGGTAAAACAGGGCATAAACAGTAATATATTTGGTCACTCTATTTTACACAGTGTGAAAACATTCCAAAACAGCTACTGATCAAGTTTCACCCTCTTAGGATTTCACCTAGACCACGTTTTCAATTTTCCCTAGATTTATCATGCATATACAATATCAGGGGCAAAACCGTACATGCACATCTCCACATCCTACCTACTATGTAGATCTCTTTACCAGGAGTACAACGCAACTGAGTTTATCTTTTTACAATTTTTATTCGATTTTATATGAATTTCCAAAATTTCAGCCGAAATATAGGAAAAAGAAATGGAAAAACATAGATCCAAGGGCAAGAACGCAATTAAACCTAGATTTTAGGGACTAGCACGTAAAAATGCCTAGACTCAATGAATAGCGATAAACGTCACTGCTTGAAATGCAACAACCCCGAGGGCTAACTTGCAAAACCCTGGTCATCTTCTTCCTCCTGCCGCGCACGCTCCGGCGAGCTCCGGAGCCGCGACGTGACGCGCATCGGCTGCGCGCGAGCGCGGCGCTCAAGCCGAGCTAGGCCTCGGCAGCGGGGACGGCGAGGGGAGGTTAGGAGAGGCGGTGAATCAGCGGCGTCGACGGCGCGGCCGTGACGTCGAGCGGTGGTGGATCTACGTGTTTGGTGGGAGAACGGCGACGAGGTCTAGCGCCTCGGGTGCGCGGTGAAGTGGCGCGTGCGGTGAGGGTGGTCTAGGGGTGCGACGAGGGCGGACGGCGGCGGCGCAAGCTCGAGATCGAGCTCGGCCCGGCCATGGCGGATGCGGCGGGGCGCGACTCGATCTAGAGATTGAGGGGAGCAGGGACGGCAAGGTCTACCTCGGCGGCTGCGCAAGGGTGAGGCGAAGCCGATGGCGGTGGTTGGAGGCACGAAGAGGGATCGAGGAGGCTGGTGCGGCGAGCTCAAGGTGGTGGCTATGGCGTCGGCGCGTGAGCGAGAGAGAGAGAGAGAGCAGGTGAGCGAGTGAGGGCGAGGCTGAGGGGGAAATGAACCTGAGCGGGGTCGCGACCAGGTAAAGGCGCGGGCGCGGCCGGGAGAGGGCGATCCGTGGGAGCACGGCGTCAGCCGTACGTCGCCGGCCACGCGGCGGCCGCCGCCCCGGACAGGGTGGCCGCGCTGACGCGCGAGCTCCACCGGTCAGTGGCTCCGGTAAAAGGAAAATGGAGAAAATGGAAAATTGTGTTTTCTCACCTCCTATAATCTATCGTTTTGACACATTTAGATTCTGAATTTAGAAAAGTGGTAATTGGATGAAATGTTCTACTCTTTGAGCTCTACAACTTTGTCAAAAGGTTCCATACCAAAATTCGTTCATAAATATGAATTTCAGTTGAATTTATATGGCGCCTCAATTTGGACAGGGGGACCTTTATTGCTTAGAAATTCAGAAAGTCCTATTTATTTGCATTCTCTCCCAAAGTGTCCTTTGACAAGTTTGTTTAGAATTGTATAACCTACAACTTCTCTAATTTGAGCTTTGTATGAAAGTGGCTGTAGGTTATAGAAACATTGAGGTTACTAAACAGGTCAGATTTGGACTGGTTTTCTGTGTTGGTAGAAAATGATCCTAAACTCCATTTAAACCTCAATATGTGACAAAGCTCTAATTACCAAAGTTGTTTCCCAGCATTTTATATCCAAGTTTGATAATATAAAGTTGGCCTGAATCCCAACAGATTTTGAATTATAGACACAATTATGTTCCAAGGTTTGGTAAAACAGAAATTTCACTTTGTGTAGAGGCTTTCTCGCTTCCCATTTTTGAGGTATCAAACGAAGTTCAATCACTTCCACAATAGGTGCATTTGAAAGGTGATAAGTTCAATTCCATTTCATATAAAGGAAGATTTTGAAGTACTGTAGTGAAATCAAAAGTAATTTCAGAATCAACTTGGGGAAAAGCTGAAAATCCCAGGGTTGGGGAATTATTCTAAGTATGGGCTGATTTTGGTTATTTCCAAGAGAATTTGTGGTGAGGTTTAAAACAGGTTAAGAACATTTTTAAACCATGTTCAGTGTAACAAAAGGGTAGTCCATAACATGTACAACAACTTTGACAATGGAGTTGAGCTCAGGTACTTAATGGATTAGAAAGTTTTATTAGGGCTCAAGTTCGGTCTCGATCACACTTGCTATCCTCGGAAGAAACGTTAGTTGGATTTGGTTTGATCTTTTAAACCTCTTGTCTTTAGATTTTTGAACATGGTCAAACAGAAAGGTCTAGGGTTACTTTCTTATCCGAGGTTTTGTATTTGATGTTGAGCTCAAAAGCATGTGAGTGTTGACTTATCCAACCACGAAATGTGTGGTCTTGTATCTTGTATAGAAAATTTTTGACTTAGTGACTTCTCTACATATTTCTTGTTGCTCTCTAAGCATGATTAAGTCCAAATCTAACATTAGCTTTTCTCTAGCCGCGTGATAAGGCTCTTGAGATGCCAGGGGCATCACAACCCACCCCCCTTAAAGAAATCTCGTCCCGAGATTTGGAGGAAGCGGGGTTCTACGACTTACTGCGAATTGCCAATGGTTTTGGCATCGTTGTTCATGTGCTTCTGTCACACATGGTAAGACTTAATCCTTCATCAATTTGCTTTGTTAACTGGCTCGTGAATGGTTAGTGCCTCTTTAACACAAGGTAGTTACAAAGCTTTTGAATACGTCTAATGTGGTCCTTCCCATGTGTTTGGCAAGTCGTGTTCTATATGAGAGCGAATGAATAAACCACGAGGAAGGTGTGGCCAATACGAAAACGGCAGTGATTGACTGGAACAATAGAACAGGGTTACTCCCTGACTTTGACACCAAGGTTTAGAAACGTGACAAAGATATAGGTCTTAGAACAATAGAAGCAAAGTGTACACAATTAGAGAAATCGAACCATGAAGGATTTTGTGATTCAAAGGGTTATCATGGGATGTGTTTTTGAGAGACACATTCATGTTATTTGATAGGGACTGTGTACACATATAAGACAATAAGTTAGAACATCTTCAAAGAAAGGAGGTGGTGAAGCATATCACATCCTGCACATGGCGGCAAGAAATGTACACGGGACTCAAATAAACTAGATAAGGTGATGGTTCGTACGATTTCTTAATAATGGACAAGACTGATCCAGTAAAATCTAGGGGATGATATGTGCTTACGAATGAAACGATTGGTATGGTTAGTAAACCCATCTTCGAGGAAAATTTCAAAAGAAGAACAGAGCAACTCTTGAAATGGGTAATGTGATAAAACACTAACCGAGAACAAAAGCTTAGTGCGGCTGAAAATTTTAAAGTTCACTTTAGAAGATAAGATTCAATATGTACGGACAAGGGAAACATATGAGATGGCAGTGGAAACATTGCGGATTGTTCCCACAATTCAAGAGAGGCAATTTGGAAAAAGGCAATGGAATAATGTAGCAAGACAGTGGAAATGAAATCAAGCATTCCAATAAATACAAGACATTAGAGATAATCAAGGTAAGCATAGAGAAGTTCGATATTCGGACCCATGGGTGTAAATGTACCATGGAGATAGAGTTGCTCATCCCCATGAATCACGACTAGTAAGAGTAAACAAAGCAAAGAAATGATACAATGCGGTAGTGGAAATAGAGTAAATCATTTCCACGAGTTAGATGCATAGAGGTCAACAAGGCGATCGAGGTAGTCTTTCCCATGAGTCCGGCGAGGCAAGGTGAAACAAGCAATGAAATCAAGTGAACAAGGAATGACCCTAGGATTGATCATTCCCCTGGATCAAGAAAGCCAAGATTAACAAGGTAATAAAAGGTATGAAGAAGCTGCGGGACTGAGATGGATCCTTCCAATAGATCAAGAAGGGCGATGTGGAACAAGGCAATGAAACGACACGATCGGGCCGTGGAGATGGAGTTAAGTATTTCCACGGATCAGAAGTAATGAGTTCCTCAAGGTGATGAAAATTGGATATGAATGGTTCCGTACTTGAAGCGATGTCAAGCCTTCGCATGTTCTGATACCAGCGCGTCCCTAGTGGCACCACCATGTGATGGCCGGTCACAGGGGACCCTAGGTTCTGTCATGGCACCATAGACTACTCGGATAGACATCACAACCAGAGTGGCACAACCATCCAGTCCAACCCCATGGGACTCGAATGCTACAAGATCATGGTAACGAAGCGATCAATAAGTGATATATTTAGTTAAAGGAGCTTAGAGCGCATGGCGTATAATACCCAGGTGGCATGACTCAAGGAAACAAGATATAGTGGTTTACTTTTCAAATGGTTCTTAGTATGGGAATCCTGGGGAACATATGGACAACAAACCCTTGAGTCATGGTGGTTACATAGATTCAGTATGACGTTAATTGGCACGGAATGCCTGGAATACGAGAGTTTGGAACCTTGTAGCGGTTGGAAAATTCATGATACTCTAGAGGTGATTCCAAGGAGTTAAGATCATGTAGCGAAATGAACCATGCTAACCCAAAGTCCAACCAATACAAGTCCAAGCTAAATGTTGTCACTACGCTAATCGATATCCATTTCATTCTCCAAACTAGTTTCTTTTTCCAACTTGGTTGATGCAGCATTGAGCTTCACATGGGTGACACCATGGTGATTGTTGTCTTGATGGACCATCATTTTGCAGAATATTGTTGGAGTCGAGTTGACCCTGAAAGCTTCCTCTTTATCTCTCATGTCATCAACTAAGAACTTTAAGCGTTGCTAGGGTATGTAAGCGATGGTAGAATCTTTTCTGCGGTATCTTCTGAACTCAGCCTTGTCTTGGTGGAGCTCCCGCTTCGTGTGCCAGTGTAGAAGTTGGCGTTGTGTATGTCGGGGTCGGTTAGAGGAGAATTCTCCTGCTTCAGTTATGAGGTGTCAAGCAACCTTCTTGAACGCTTCTAGTATTGCACAAGCTCGTGCACCAGTCTTGCAGTTGTAGATATACCTATTGATTTCTACCAAACGAGCATCTAAGATTTAACATGCTAGAACTATCTTGACTTGATCTTCCGGCTTGGCGAGACCCTTCAGTCGAATAATCACGGGTTGTCGATGTAGGAGTTGCCGCTACGTATATGGAGTCGACTAGAGAAAAGCCCTTCTACTCTGGTGACTGTGTTGATCAATTCTCTCAAAGGCTCCTGATAGTGCATAGGCTTGTGCAAAAGTCTCGTAAGTCTATAAAATCCTAACAAATAAACTCCTAGTTGCTGACACGAAGGAACTATCTCGATTCGATCTTTGGGCTTGATGAATCCCTCCTGCAGAAGCACCTCGAGTCATAGATGTTGAGTTGTGGTCGTGCATCTGGGTCAGCCTTGTCTTACTTCTGGTCCTCCTCTTGTGAAGCTTGGGGAAGTCAATACGGCGTGGATTAGCAGTGATTTGGCCCATAAAACTTATGCATGATTACGAGTTCGTTACAATTATTTGCTTAGGAAAACGTCCCGAAGGGTGAGTCTTCGCAGTGTCGGGGCCCAAGAGGTGTGAATACAACAATTCCAAAGATCTGGATCGTCAGATCAATTTGATTTAGGAACATAGTGACAAGCGAACCAATGTATCATGGATTACTAGGACAGAAACACATGAATGATAAGTGCTTGAACATAAAGATTTGCAAGAGTTCGACGTGCTATTGTAACATGACCAGAAGTACATTAACCTTAAGAATGAGATACACATCGATTCTACACATCTGAGTACACGAGGTCTTCCTGATCTACGAGGGTCAGAATACCACACTACAAAAGTTGGATATAAATATCAACTTACTACTTGCTGCACGGCTAGTGCTGTCTAAGTCTATGATTTAGGCGTCCAGCATTTTAATAAATTCGTGCCATCAACTGATTTGTTCTTTCAACTGGGTTGGTGTAGCATCAGACTTGGAGTGAAAACATGTTGATCCGCCTTGCAATCATTGATGCTTGTCCTCTGGCTCTTTACACCTGATATCGCCATCTTTTGTCATTGGTCCAAGCTGATACGTGGTTTTTGCGTGTCTCGTATTCCTCCCTCTTGAACAACAATTCTGCTCAATATGCCCAGCTTGTCCACAGTTATAGCAATATATCTTTTTAGAAATCCTACAATCCAATTGGTCGAAATGCTCATGGGGTTCTCGTGGGCGCCTTTCCCTGTAGGTTATGTCCCACTCATCAAGATTTATCTCTAGTTTCTCTGGGTAGACATGGCCTACCGGATCTTTCTCATCGTTCACTGGTGCAGAAATGTCCCCATCGTTGCATGGGTGAACCTCTTTGTAGGTGATCGTCCACTCGCTTAAGTCAAGGCGGCGTATCTCATCCTCGATGGCCTCGTGTCTTGCTGACCTGATTTTCTTGCTCACTCTTACCTTCCTTTTGTTGCTTGTAGGAGCCACTTCTTTAACCTGCACCGGCTTGTCGTCACTAGAGCGTGGGTCTAACAGTTGCGACGAGAGCTGCGACATCTGTAACAGGGAGAATAAGGCCCGTGTCAATTTTTTTAAGAATCTAGCTTGGTGCGGTCATAGTGCGTTTCGTATTTATGGGCTGAAGATAATACGCCTAATAAGGGAACTCATCGCAGCACTACGACACAAACTTATATCGTTCCCTTCTCGCGTGTACAACTTACACCTGGATTGTAGAAAGTAGATCTTTGGTCTTTCTAGAACTAAAGATATGAAATTACACAAAAGTTCTTACCCTACACCGTTGGTACAGAAAGTCATTTGTTAGGTCTATTTTGAAATGGTCCCAAAACTCAAATTGTTTAGCTAGCCAAAGCCTGCCCAGATATCAACTTCCAGGCTAATTCTATCATAACTCAACATAGGAGCTGTTTTAGACTAAGACCAAAGTACCGAGGTCGTTCCTTTTGAAGTTCTCTCTAACATTGGTATAGAACACTTCTACTAACGAGCCAAAAATGGATGAAACTCTTGATTACGTGGTTAAATCTGTACTGTCTCGAGTCTTATTTGTATTTTTAGTATCTTGGCCTAGTTAGAAGCATATCCAAAGGATGGTCAAAATAGAAAAGTTGTTACAGGTTTCATGTTCCGTAACTTTGGTATGATAAGCCTTAGCTAATTTGTATGGACCATGCCCAGAACTTCAACCTGTAAGTGTCACAATACCTATCCAGATTTAATCTTCGACTAAAAGTGATTGTAAGTCCTGCTTCTGTGCATCTTTGTAACAAAATAATTATACCAAAGTTGGTTGTTATGTGATTAGCTGCGAGTTTTGTGTAGAAAGCTTTTACTCAACCATTTAGGTAAACCCAAGATTTCAAATCTTCGACAATGGTCATAGTGGTGCAGATTCTACTACGTCCATGCCGAATGTGTGTGGTTTGTAGTAATGGATCCTCTCATATTTAGAGTAAGCGACGTATAACAAGGTGATCACAAATTTTTACATTCTTCAATCATCTTAAATAAAGTTTGTACTGATTCTATTTGCATGTTGAACTACGCATCAAATCAGCAGCACATACACAATTGCAACATGAATCTAGTTACTTTCAATCAAGCACATAGCAAAGTAAATGAGATGAGATGGAATGATGCATGATTCGTCCTATCCGGTCTCACATCACACATCCTATGTATTTTATATATAGCTAGCGGTAATTCGGTGATATATATGCACGTCTCTCCTTAATGCAAGTAGCCGTTGTCTAGTCATTCTTAATTTCGCACGTGGTAAGTGTACCTGCAGAAGAATGCATGCTCATACATTACCACATAGTGTGGCATCCACGTGTGACCGCTGCGTGGACAACGTAGGTGTGCCGATGCACCTTTTTCTCAAAGCCTGACTTTCCACCAGTACTGGGGATTGTCGAGAAAAAGGTGGATCCCAAAACTGAATGTAAGTGTGGTGGGCATGAAAGCCCCAAGCATGCCCACCATCCTTAAAGAGCTTTTACTTATATAGCATGAATGCGGAGATTACAACCGTCCGCAAAACCCGATAGCTTCCACCAGTACTGGGGATATCTAAGCGCCGATGTAACACCCTAGTTTAAATTCCAGCATTTTACAATTAAATTCAAGTAATTTATTTAATTTCCTAAGGCTCATATGTTTAGTTTGCATTTAACAGGTTTTATTCAAAATAAATGCTTGTATAAAATTAATCATAGGCCTAACTTTCTTGTGCATACATGCTGGTGCATTGTTTCTTGATTGTTTGAATTAAGGATTCAAATTCAAATTTCATTTGAATTTTAGAACCATTTCTATCTCCATTCAAAAGAATAAAGAAAAAGAAAAAGAAAAAAAAGAAAGGGGGGCCAAGCCAAGCGGCCGGCCCAAGCCGACCAGCCCAGCCCGGCCAACCCCGCGCCCCGCTCTCCCCGCCTGGGCCCCAACCCGGCCAACCCCCGCTCCCTCCCGCCTGGGCCGAAGGCCAGCCCAGCTTGCCCGCGCGCCTCTTCCTGCGACGCGTCGCTCGGCCCCCACTGACAGGATGGCCCCACCTGTCAGGCCCGTCTCCCTCCTCTCGCCGCAAACCCCGCGCGCCCTTCCTTCTCTACGCAGCATCAACGGCCACCTGGGGGAGGAGGCTTCCTCCGAATCCTCGCCCGCACCCTACCTTAAACCCTCACCTTCAATCCCGCACCCGCCGCGCCGGTTTCCCCTTTTTCCCCCACCTTCCTCCGCTACGCCTTCAAGCACCTTCAAACCCGGGTGGCATCACCGCGCTCGCGTCGCTCCATCCGCCAAGCCTCCTATATATCCCACCCCGAGGGCTGCCTCCGTACCCTTTACCACTCCTCGACTTCAATTGCACTCCCATGCCTCGACGCGCCCACATTTTTTGCCGCCGGAGTGCCGCCTCAGTAAGCTGCTCCGCCGCCAAATTCGCCGCCAGCGTAGTCTCTCCGACCTTCTAATCACCCCCATCGTGTTTGCAGGGCCTTCACGGTGCCGTTCCAGGAACTCTCGACGCAAGGACGAGCCTCTAACACCCGTGTCCACGAGCGCCGACCTCTCCCATCCGCCGGCCTACGTCGCGAGCTCTCACCGTCGCCTCTCCGTCTCCCTCGATCCCTCGGTGAGCTCCACCTCGGCCCCCTCTCCCTTTTCCGCTAGCTCTAGTCCAGCCAGACCCACCCTAGGCCCCGGCGTGCGCCACGCCGGCGAGCTGCCGCCGCGCGGGCCGAACCCCGCCGTGAGTTTTGGTCGCCGCCGGCACCTCACCGTCCCCATGCACCCTGGCCGTCCGATCTATCGCCAACGACTGCGATTAGAACGTGGCGTACCCCTTCGCGGGCCAGTCAGAACGCGCCACGTTGCCCTCACTTAAACCCGATAGCGCGGACCCACCCGTCAGGCCGACGTGTCGCGCCACGCGCGCGCCGCGTCAGCGCCGCGTCAGCGTAGACCCGGTCAACACGGGACTTTCGCAGAAAAGTCCCCGCGTTTCTCTAGAATCAACCCGCAGTCCAGCCCTGTGGAAAAATAATTAGAGTTAGGTCCTGTTTTCTTCGGTTTGGCCCTTGGACTTTCCGTTTTTTGAACCCGCGGTCCAAGTCTTCGGTTTTTGCCCTGAAACCCTCGGCGGCTAGGGTTATTTACGTATAGGTCCTTGGTTTTTCAAATCTAGCCCCTGGTTTCAATGTTTCTATCACAATTATGCCCTTAGGAGCCCGCTTTATGCATAACTTTCTCGTTTTAACTCCGATTTGAGTGATTCTTGCGCTCACGCGATCGTAGAAATGCGTAGAATGTTTTCAGTACAGTTTTATCTTCTGTTTTTATGTTATGATGTACTGTTTCTCACCTTTTGATAAATGTTTGCATGTATGTATGCGTTGGAAATGCTTGTATGTTGCCGTGAACGTGTTTAGACGGTGAGCAGTTTGTTGGTGAAGAAGAGCAGCAATTTGAGGGTGTTGAGCAGCAGCCTCAAGACCAGTTTGAGCAAGGCAAGTATAACTTGGACAACCCAATAACCTCTTAAACACTACATATGCATGTGTCTAAATTTGTATGCCCATAAGGATTTTACTTAGCCTCGTTTATCGATATATTCACCTATGGGTTGCATGTTGGTTAAGTTTTACTAGTTGCTGCGCGAACACATGTTTCCTTTGTTAATAATGTTGTTAATGGATCTATGCAATTTAATCGTTGAGCTTGACCCTCTGTGCTGTGTGCTTGAGTGGTTCATGTCTCGTTAAAATTGGTTTTTTAGCAACTTGGTTTAGGGGGCATGAGTATGTGCTTAGTGGTTTGCTCATAGCCGCTCTCCATAAGGACCGGTTCGCAAAGCGACAACCTGGGACAACCGTGCTACCATGAGACTGGAATGGGACGATCTTAGCTGATTAATTAGATCGTTTTGGTTTGGAGTAACTTACCTGCGGGGCAAGAGGGGAAGTAAGCTTTTGTGGTCGCTGCACTACCTTAGGTTGAGTGTGCTGTGTGCTTCTCCCTTTGTGAGGCGGACAACACAATTGCGGCGCTTGATTCCTTGCGGTTACTTTTTACCAACGTGATCTTTGTAAAGGCTTCGTAGTGTGCTTGCTAGTCATCTCATCTCAGGCAATGTGATGAATTCCTAGCGTAGCTCACGACTTGTGGGTAAAGATGTACAACCTCTCGAGAGTGTAAAACTGACATGTCAGCCGTGCTCACGGTTATGAGCAGCCCAGATCCTTTATGCAGATTAGTGTTTCCTAGTTGGGTTTGGAAGTTGGTTCTAATGTTAATGTTGTTGTTTAAATCTTTTATGCTATACCTTGGGTTAATGGTTTATCAACTCACCTGTAGTAATTAGTCGCTTAATAAAACTTGACCAACTAAAAGCTCATGCTAAGTGTCAGCCAACCCTAGATGCCTTATAGTTCATGTTATGCTTGTTGAGTATGAAATGCTCACGCTTGCTTTACTTTAAACCTACTGTTGGCTGGAATCCAACCGCTGCTCAGCTCCAGAAGACTTCGAAGAGTATGTTCAGGACTTCAACGAGTTCTAGGCGTACCCGTCCATCAGTCGACGTCCCTGTGGCGGCTCGTTTATCTTCGTTTACGCTTCCGCTATGACTCTGGTTTAAAGACATGTTGTCTTATTGTAATAAAGTGATGATGTACGCTATGTAAACATTTTATTTATCGTTTATGCACGTTCTGTGATGTCACTATTGTCATAATATATGTGAGACACGTTCCTGGCACATATATGTTGCTCTGGTTCCGTTGGTTGAGAACTGGGCGTGACAAAGTGGTATCAGAGCCGTGTTGACTGTAGGACGAAAGCCTAGTTAGAAACGGACGTAAATAAGGACCTCATTCCCATTTTGCCCCCTTGCTGTTTTATAAAATTTTTATTTTCGCTATCAAATTATATGTTCACTCTATGTTAAATTATTACTTTTTGTTTTATTCATTCAGTCATATAGAACTGATCTCCATCTTACTCCATCCTCCTTATAGGTCATGGCACGCAGCAAGCAAACCGCCCGCAAGAGTACCGGGGGCCGCCTTTGCCGTGTTGCACCACCGACCCCACGGCGCACCCCAGTACCTCGTCCACCACAGCAGGTCGAGCCTCCGTCACTGGAGCTACCCGAGCCGTTGCCACCACCACCCTTTGAGTACACTCCCATGGACCAGGCGCCACACCCCTTTGAGGGGAATGGTCTGCTTCCGGCGGACACTGACCCTGAGGAGGAGGAGGAGGAGGAGGACCCAGTGGAGGTAGTTTACTACCTCGACTCAGACGACGACGGTGATGCGCGAGAGGAGGCTCCATCGCCACGCCTGCCGACACCGACACCTCCTTCCCCGCGTGCGCCGACACCACCACCTTCTCCAACGGCACCTCCACCTCCACCACCTGCCGCACCTGAGTGGCCGTTCCGCGTGGCTGTCCCTTCCGACGAGGGTGGTCAGCGGGAGGTCGATGCCTGGGTCGACCTGACGCACCCATACCACGGTGCCGACCTGGAGTTCCCAGGGCTACTCCGCGACTGCCTTTACGACCTGGGTTACACTACCCATGAGGTCGTCTACTAGGTCCGGCAGCGAGCGCGCCCAGACCACACCACCCTCTGGTCCGCCGGTGTGCAGGTCCTGGAGCCCAACCCCAACCACGGGGGACACACCGTGCTGCGCCGACACTACAGCATCGCGGAGCACGAGACCATGGAGATGGCCATGGAGGATGTGCTCAGCAGGCTCTTGGGGTCCTCTGCCAGCACTACCACACTCCGCTCTGCCAGACTCAGTACCGCTACTTTCCCCATCGGCAGTCCGGGGAGACTGAGCACGAGATAGCGTCCATCCGGGGTGAGGACAACCGGCAGCTGCTGAAGCTGGTCCGGTATGTGTCAGCCCTGATCACTGCCTACGTCAGGGTGTCCGAGGAGCTCCATCACCGGAACGGTGAGGTGTTCCACCTTCAGGCGCAGCTGGACCGAGTCGCAGGTCCACCACCCTAGGTGCTAGTGGTGGACCCAGCTCAGACTCCCTCTCGCAGGAGGCTTGGCACGGGAGAGTTAGGTGGTGCCACCAGGATACTCCCTCGGGATGACTACTCGTCCTCATGTATCGCGTTAGCACGTTTGATTAAGTTGTTGTGTTGAGTTGGTCGTGTGGAACTTGAGTTAAGTTGTGATGCCTGGATGTTTGTTATTTTGAACCATATTTGATTTGGATCTTTGGTTGTGTGTAATCCAGCTGTGGGGATTTGTCCCAGCATGAACAAGTTAATGTTATAAGTTAGTTCGTGGGGTGAAACACTATATCCACTCTATCGCTCTTACTACTTTATCTTTAGCCCTTTTTTCTGCTGTGCATCCATATGTTAGCTATGTGCTCATGGTGTCTCTGTTACAATCAGATGGTTAACACAAGGAGCAATGCTGGTGGGAATGCCAACAGGAGAACCAAGGAGGTGGCCAACCACTGCCCAACCCACCACCATTGACCCCCGACCAGTTCTACAATCTCCAGATGCAGATGATGAACACCATGACCACTGCCATGCAAGCCCTTCAACAAGCCCACGCCCAACCACCGCCCCCACCACCTAGGGACAAGCGTGGAGATTTCCTGAAGGGTCATCCACCAACCTTCTCCCATGCCACAGAGCCACTACAGGCGGATGACTGGCTTCGTGCTGTGGAATGCTAGTTAGATATAGCACAGTGCAACGACAGGGAAAGGGTTTTGTATGGATCTGGGCAGCTGAGGGGTGCAGCACTGGACTAGTGGGAGTCTTACAGAGTCTAGGATAGGGAAGCTTTCACCTGAGCACAGTTCAGGGAGAACTTCCGCAACCACCATGTGCCTGCAGGGCTGATGAAGATGAAGAAAAAGGAGTTTCTTTCCCTGAAGCAGGGCAGCATGTCTGTGACCGAGTATAGGGACAAGTTCCTTCAGTTGGCCAGATATGCCACTGCAGAAGTGGCAGAGGACAGGGAGAAACAAGAATACTTCCTGGAGGGCTTAAATGATGAGCTCCAATATCAACTGATGAATCACACCTTCCCCAGCTTTCATCAATTGGTGGATAGGGCACTTTTTACCGAGAGGAAGCACCAGGACATCGAGAAAAGGAAGAGGAAGTCCAATAACCCCTCATCAGGCAGCAACACCCGCCCTCGCTATCCCCAGGGTCAGGGTTCTCAGCAGCAGGGGTATCCGCAGCAGCAGCGCAGTCAGGCTCAACAACAGTATCAGGGGTATCCGCTATCAGACTCAGCCTAACTGCCCTGCTTATCAAGCTCAGCGTCAGGTGCAGTCCAACCCTACTCCAACCAGCCAGGCACAGGCTCCAACAGGCAGGAACTGCTACAAGTGTGGAGGTACAGGGCATTATGCCAATGTCTGCCCCTAGAAGACGCCAGCAAACCAACCTGGTCAGCAAGGGCAGAGGCAGAATCATCCGCAGCAGCAGCAAAGGCGCCCCAATCAATAAGCCAAGGCACCATGGCAAGGGAGGGTGAACCACGTGACTGCTGAGACTGCATCGGAAGCTCCTAACATCGTACTTGGTACGTTCCTCATTAAAAACCATCCTGCATCCGTACTTTTTGATACCGATGCAACTCACTCTTTCATTTCAAAGGCATATGCTGAGAAACACGATATAGATATAAGCCCCATGAAAAGGCCTATGGTAATCTCATCACCTGGGGGAAAGATAAATACCGACTTGATATGCTCCAGGGTTAGCATCGTCATAGGGGGGTAGAGTTTTACACTAAGCTAATAGCAATGGACTTAGTGGACATTGATGTCATTCTGGGTATGGAAACTCTTAAAAAGTGAGGTGTCAAAATAGATTGCGCCAGACGAACTGTTCACCTTACAGCTTCAGATGGTCAAGGGGTAGAAATCAGTGCAACAAGTCCTTCTGGTTACCTGCATCAAATGGAGGTTAAACCCACAGATGGGATTAGAGTGGTTCGTGAGTTTCCAGATGTCTTTCCAGATGAGCTGCCAGGTATGCCACCTGACCGAGATGTTGAATTTTTAATAGAACTTTTACCTGGTACAGCACCAATAGCCAAAAGGCAATATAGAGTGGCCCCCAAAGAACAAGAGCTAATAAAGGAAAATAAAGATGAGTTGTTAGGAAAGGAGTTTATTCGGCCTAGTTCTTCACCTTGGGCCTTTCCGGTTCTGTTTGTTGATAAGAAGGATGGGTCAAGAAGGATGTATGTGGATTATAGGGCTTTGAATGATGTCACTATCAAAAATAAATACCCCTTACCCCGAATAGATGATTTGTTTGATCAGTTGCAAGGTGCATGTGTGTTCTCAAAAATTGATTTGAGGTCGGGTTATCATCAAATGAAGATTCGTCCTTCCGATATTCCAAAGACTGCTTTCATTACCAGATTTGGGTTATATGAATATACAGTGATGTCCTTTGGGTTGACAAATGCTCTTGCTTATTTCATGAATCTTATGAACAAGGTGTTTATGGAGTATCTTGACAAGTTTGTTGTGGTGTTCATTGATGATATATTGATCTATTCCAAGACGGAAGAAGAACATGAAGAACACTTGAGATTAGTTTTGCAGAAGCTGAGGGAACATAAGTTGTATGCAAAGTTGAGTAAGTGTGAGTTTTGGCTGTATCAAGTGCCTTTCTTGGGACATATAGTCTCAAAAGGTGGAATCATGGTGGATCCTAGCAAGATCAGCAGTGTCATGGATTGAAAGGTGCCAGAAGTTGTGAAAGAAGTTCATGGATTTTTGGGTCTAGCAGGATATTACAGAAGGTTTATTGAAAGTTTCTCTAGGATTGCAAAACCAATGACATCATTGCTCGAGAAGGGTGCTCCATTTATTTGGACTAAGGAGAGGCAAGCTGCATTTTATGAATTAAAGAAGAGACTCACCACAACCCCAGTGCTTACTCTACCTGACTTAACCAAGAGTTTCACCGTGTATTGTGATGCCTCTAAGGAAGGTTTGGGTTGTGTGCTGATGCAGGAGGGTAAGGTGATTGCTTATGCTTCACGCTAGTTAAGAAAGCATAAGGTCAATTATTCCACTCATGATCTGGAGTTAGCAGCTGTTGTGCATGCTCTGAAAATCTGGAGGCATTATTTATTTGGAAATCGGTGTGAGATATACACCGATCATAAGAGTCTTAAATATATCTTCACACAGAATGAGCTGAATATGAGGCAGAGAAAATGGATAGAGTTGATTAAAGATTATGACCTGGAGATACATTACCATCCAGGGAAAGCTAATGTGGTAGCAGATGCTTTAAGCAGGAAAAGTTATGTTAACATGGCAGTTGCTTTTCAGATGCCTCTTGAGCTGTGTGCAGAATTTGAGAGTCTGAATTTGGGATTCGTGCACCACACCACAGTAGCAACTTTTGAGGCAGAGCCTACCCTTGAACAAGAGATAAGGAAACATCAGAAGACGGACGAGAAAATTCAGGAAATCCGGGAACAGATCAAGGTGGGCAAGGCGCCACACTTCTGTGAAGATGAACAGGGTACTGTATGGTACAAGAACCGGATCTGCGTGCCAGATGTGGGCAGTATAAAGAAGTTAATACTCAGTGAGGCTCATGACACCGCTTACTCCATTCACCCGGGCAGTACCAAGATGTATCATGACTTGAAGGAAAGGTTCTGGTGGTATGGAATGAAGAGAGCAGTGGCAGAGTATGTTGCAGTATGTGACACTTGTCAGCATGTGAAGGCTGAACATCAGAGGCGTGCAGGTTTGTTGCAACCCTTGAAGATTCTATAGTGGAAATGGGAGGAAATAAGTATGGATTTCATTGTGGGGTTACCCAGGACTCAGAAAGGTTACAACTCGATCTGGGTAGTTGTTGATCGGTTGACCAAGGTTGCTCATTTCATTCCGGTGAACACTACTTATTCGGGTGCCAGACTAGCAGAGCTATACATCTCCAGAATCGTTTGCTTGCATGGTGTGCCTAAGCGGATCATATCTGATAGAGGTTCACAGTTCACATCTAGTCTTTGGGAGCAGTTGCATGACTCATTGGATTCCAAGCTTTGGTTCAGTACAGCATATCACCCACAGACAGATGGTCAGACTGAAAGAACAAATCAGATTCTAGAGGACATGTTGAGGGCCTGTGCTATACAGTACGGAACCAGTTGGGATAAGAGTCTGCCTTACGCCGAGTTCTCTTATAATAACAGCTACCAAGCCAGTTTGAAGAAGTCGCCGTTTGAGGCACTGTATGGCAGAAGGTGCAGGACACCGCTATTTTGGAACCAAACAGGAGAGAAGCAAGTGTTCGGACCCGACCTTATCAGGGATGCTGAACAGCAGATCAAAATGGTACGTGAGAACTTGAGAGTTGCTCAGTCCAGACAGAAGAGCTATGCAGATGTGCGACGCAGGGACTTGACCTTTAAGGTTGATGACTTTGTGTATTTGAAGGTGTCACCAATGAGAGGTATCCGGAGGTTTAATATGAAAGGAAAGTTGGCACCAAGATACATCGGTCCATTCAAGATAGTGGAAAGGAAAGGCGAAGTGGCTTATAAGTTGGAGTTGCCATCAAACCTATCTGGCATACACAATGTGTTCCATGTGTCCCAACTAAAGAAGTGTTTGAGGGTGCCAGAAGAACAAGCACCACTGGAAGGTCTGGATGTGCAGGAGGATCTGACATATACCGAACACCCAGTGAAGATTCTTGAAACATCTGAAAGGGTTACTAGGAACAGGAGGGTCAAAATGTGCAGAGTGCAGTGGAAACATCACACGGAGGATGAGGCAACTTGGGAAAGAGAAGAGGAGTTGAGAGCAACTTATCCTGGTCTCTTTGCTAGCCACCCATGAGAATCTCGGGGCGAGATTCCTGTTAAGGGGGGGTAGATTTGTAACACCCTAGTTTAAATTCCAGCATTTTACAATTAAATTCAAGTAATTTATTTAATTTCCTAAGGCCCATATGTTTAGTTTGCATTTAACAGGTTTTATTCAAAATAAATGCTTGTATAAAATTAATCATAGGCCTAACTTTCTTGTGCATACATGCTGGTGCATTGTTTCTTGATTGTTTGAATTAAGGATTCAAATTCAAATTTCATTTGAATTTTAGAACCATTTTTATCTCCATTCAAAAGAATTCAAAAACAGAAAAGAAAAAGAAAAAAAAGAAAGGGGGGCCAAGCCGACCGGCCCGGCCCGGCCAACCCCGCGCCCCGCTCTCCCCGCCTGGGCCCCGACCCGGCCAACCCCCGCTCCCTTCCGCCTGGGCCGAAGGCCGGCCCAGCTCGCCCGCGCGCCTCTCCCCGCGACGCGTCGCTCGGCCCACAGCGCCCTGCGCCCCGCCCCCACTGACAGGACGGCCCCACCTGTCAGGCCCGTCTCCCTCCTCTCGCCGCAAACCCCGCACGCCCTTCCTTCTCTGCGCGGCCTCAACGGCCACCTGGGGGAGGAAGCTTCCTCCGAATCCTCGCCCGCACCCTACCTTAAACCCTCGCCTTCAATCCCGCACCCGCCGCGCCGGTTTCCCCTTTTCCCCCCACCTTCCTCCGCTGCGCCTTCAAGCACCTTCAAACCCAGGCGGCATCACCGCGCTCGCGTCACTCCGTCCGCCTAGCCTCCTATATATCCCACCCCGAGGGCCGCCTCCGTACCCTTTACCACTCCTCCACTCCAATTGCACTCCCATGCCTCGACGCGCCCACATTTTTTGCCGCCGGAGTGCCGCCTCGGTAAGCCGCTCCCCCGCCAAATTCGCCGCCGGCATAGTCTCTCCGACCTTCTAATCACCCCCATCGTGTTCGCAGGGCCTTCGCGGTGCCGTTCTAGGAACTCTCGACGCAAGGACGAGCCTCTAACACCCGTGTCCGCAAGCGCCGACCTCTCCCGTCCGCCGGCCTACGTCGCGAGCTCTCACCGTCGCCTCTCCGTCTCCCTCGATCCCTCGGTGAGCTCCGCCTCGGCCCCCTCTCCCTTTTCCGCTAGCTCTAGTCCAGCCAGACACACCCTAGGCCCCGGCGTGTGCCCCGCCCGCGAGCCGCCGCCGCGCGGGCCGAACCCCGCCATGGGTTTTGGTCGCCGTCGGCACCTCACCGTCCCCATGCACCCTGGCCGTCCGATCTATCGCCAACAGCTGCGATTAGAACGTGGCGTACCCCTTCGCGGGCCAGTCAGAACGCGCCACGTCGCCCTCACTTAAACCCGACAGCGCGGACCCACCCGTCAGGCTGACGTGTCGCGCCACGCGCGCGCCGCGTCAGCGCCGCGTCAGCGTAGACCCGGTCAGCATGGGACTTTCGCAGAAAAGTCCCCGCGTTTCTCTGGAATCAACCCGCAGTCCAGCCTTGTGGAAAAATAATTAGAGTTAGGTCCTGTTTTCTTCGGTTTGGCCCCTGGACTTTCCGTTTTTTGAACCCGCGGTCCAAGTCTTCGGTTTTTGCCCTGAAACCCTCAACGGCTACGGTTATTTACATATAGGTCCTCAGTTTTTCAAATCTAGCCCTTGGTTTCAATGTTTCTATCACAGTTATGCCCCTAGGAGCCCATTTTATGCATAACTTTCGCGTTTTAACTCCGATTTGAGTGATTCTTGCGCTCATGCGATCGTAGAAATGCGTAGAATGTTTTTAGTACAGTTTTATCTTCTGTTTTTATGACATGATGTACTGTTTCTCACATTTTGATAAATGTTTGCATGTATGTATGCGTTGGAAATGCTTGTATGTTGCCGTGAACGTGTTTAGACGGTGAGCAGTTTGTTGGTGAAGAAGAGCAGCAATTCGAGGGTGTTGAGCAGCAGCCTCAAGACCAGTTTGAGCAAGGCAAGTATAACTTGGACAACCCAATAACCTCTTAAACACTACATATGCATGTGTCTAAATTTGTGTGCCCATAAGGATTTTATTAGCCTCGTTTATCGATATATTCACCTATGGGTTGCATGTTGGTTAAGTTTTGCTAGTTGCTGCGCGAACACATGTTACCTTTGTTAATAATGTTGTTAATGGATCTATGCAATTTAATCGTTGAGCTTGACCCTCTATGCTATGTGCTTGAGTGGTTCATATCTCGTTAAAATTGGCTTTTTAGCAACTTGGTTTAGGGGGCATGAGCATGTGCTTAGTGGTTTGCTCATAGCCGCTCTCCATAAGGACTGGTTCGCAAAGCGACAACCTGGGACAACCGTGCTACCATGAGACTGGAATGGGACGGTCTTAGCTGATTAATTAGATCGTTTTGGTTTGGAGTAACTTACCTGTGGGGCAAGAGGGGAAGTAAGCTTCTGTGGTCGCTGCACTACCTTAGGTTGAGTGTGCTGTGCGCTTCTCCCTTTGTGAGGCGGACACCACAATTGCGGCGCTTCATTCCTTGCGGTTATTTTTTACCAACGTGATCTTTGTAAAGGCTTCGTAGTGTGCTTGCTAGTCATCTCATCTCAGGCAATGTGATGAATTCCTAGCGTAGCTCACGACTTGTGGGTAAAGATGTACAACCTCTCGAGAGTGTAAAACTGACATGTCAGCCGTGCTCACGGTTATGAGCGGCCCAGATCCATTATGCAGATTAGTCTTTTCTGGTTGGGTTTGGAAGTTGGTTCTAATGTTAATGTTGTTGTTTAAATCTTTTATGCTATACCTTGGGTTAATGGTTTATCAACTCACCTGTAGTAATTAGTCGCTTAATAAAACTTGACCAACTAAAAGCTTATGCTAAGTGTCAGCCAACCCTAGATGTCTCATAGTTCATGTTATGCTTGTTGACTATGAAATGCTCACGATTGCTTTACTTTAAACCTACTGTTGGCTGGAACCCAACCGCTGCTCAGCTCCAGAAGACTTCGAAGAGTATGTTCAGGACTTCAACGAGTTCTAGACGTACCCGTCCACCAGTCGACGTCCCTGTGGCGGCTCGTTTATCTTTGTTCATGCTTCCGCTATGACTCTGGTTTAAAGACATGTTGTCTTATTGTAATAAAGTGATGATGTACGCTATGTAAACGTTTTATTTATCGTTTATGCACGTTATGTGATGTCACTATTGTCATAATATATGTGAGACACGTTCCTAGCACATATATGTTGCTCCGGTTCCGTTGGTTGAGAACTGGGCGTGACAGCCGAATATGCATATGAGTTCTATCTGGGTCAGAATGTTAGTGATGTCACCTGGATAACACTAACATCCTTAATATGGGCATAGCGTATACTCTCATTTTTGAATTACTTGAATGGAGCTTTCGAAAATAGTTTTGTAAACCAAAACTTGATGATATAACTGTTGTCTGTGTATGATCGGCTCTGATACCAGCTGTGGCGGAACCGCCCTGCTTAATCCAGACAAAGCACACCTGCCACCTCTGGCTCGCAGTGCACCTAGGCTAGACTAAACCCGGTAGTCCGTCTAGAATCCTTCGGGCTCTTGATAACACCATTTCCCAGAGGAACCGACATCATACACATCCGACTCTCGATGGAGCCACAACAGTTACAACATCACAAGCAGTTGAATAGATATTACATAGACTTTAGTTACAAACCAGTTCGAAATCAAATAAAGTTCAACATAGTGTCATCCAACAACATAGTTCCAGAAGTCTCTCGTAGCGGAAATTTTAAAGTTCATGTTTCATAGTAACCAAAAGACTTACATAAATAGAACGAGCATCGAGCCCAATGATGCCGCTCCTTGCCAGATCATGACTCTTCTTATTCTTGATGAGGACACGACCCTCCACCAACACTGGCACAGAAGAGGAACTCCGTACCTGTAAACCAAAAGTGGGGGCAAACCCTGAGTACTAATTACTGAATAGGACTTAATGGACATGGCTTACGGCTGACGCAAGGCATAGGCTACTAATCAATGTATGTCCTTCGCCATTGATTTTAATCAACAAAGTGTTAAGAGAAGATAGCAGGATTTGACATCTGCTACCTTTAATCCTATTAAGAATAGATCCTGATAACAGTAATAACATTTTGCTGGAAGGTAAAACATCATAACTTGCTTGAGAGTAAACCATCATAACTTGCTCATAAGTAATCCATCATATACACCAAACATGTTGTATTTGAAAACTTGAACATAAGCATGGTACTGAGGTTGTTACTATGTTGCTCGGTAGTGATACTTGGCACTCTCACACCAGGTGAGCATCAGCGATTTGAATCGATTTGTAATTCCTGGGAATAACTAAAAATGCCAAGGGATATATGTTTACTAGCCATTGTGTTCCTCACATATACCCCCCATCTCCACCTGTCTCGTCCCAAGATTCACAGCGCCCCCACCTAACCCTTGGGAGTAGCCGTCTCAGGAGCGATACCACGGTGAGTCGGGTCAGCCCTCCTTCGACTTCCAAGCACCTCCCAAGTCCATCAGCCCCCTATCAGTAGATGGGCAGCACCATGAATAGTAGGACGGGGCCGGTAAGACTTTCACCGGTCCCATTTCCCGGATAAGCATTTTAGCAATGTTATGCCGATCCCAAGCGAACAGCGAACGGGGTCTTAAGCGACTCGGGCGGAGCCGGAGAACAACAACACACACCATGAAAGTAAACTTACGCTCCGCCCGGTCTCGATTTAACATCAACATAAATAATCATAAATTGCATCATAATAAGATTTCTGAGATTTTGAAATATCATCTACGCGACGAGTGACATTGCTCACTCGTGTCTACTCGTACCTAGCATTTCTAGGCACTCGTCCTATGAATTCTAGGTATAGGAGCAATAGCCAGGGCGGCCAGGGAATCTAATGTAATTGGTTCCATTCAACACCTAATGCATATGCGTAATCAATAGATATTTTATTTGCTGGGAATTGTATGGTCCTGCCTACCTTCTTCCTCGCTAGGGTTAGTCTCCTCGGCGGCGGGGTCAGTGGTCGCCTGCTGGTTCTGTTGCTCTTCCTCGGGTTCTTCGATTAGAGGTTGTTCCTGCACCGTCTCTTCTTCGATCGCGGAGTCTATATGCATGAAAGGTGCAGGCATGAGTGCATACGAATGCAGATGCATGCATTTGATGTAGAAGAAATGCAGGTATCAGTATGCAGCATATACTTCATAGGAAATGACATGTGCGTAGTAGTTAAAACAACGTACATTGTTGACGCGGCTTATGAACGAAAATTATACATTATTTTATATTGTTTTTACCTATTATTATGCGTCAACTTTGCCTTTCACTAACAAATAACATAGATTATTGTGGATTTTGCAATATTGTCTTGGAAATTGTTTACTTGTAATTTTTTGCAGGTTTTGGGCCAATTTTAAGCAAAATTCATCAAAGTCTACCTCGAGTAAAAAGACCTCTGAATATTATTCAATAATGGAAGAAGAAGCCCAATTAAAGACCCATCAAATGAAGCCCAATTCTAGAAGACTCGACAAGATCTCGGGATACAGAAGAATCTGGAAGGTTTAGAGTCCGAAAAAGACTCCACGAAGATTTACATGAAGGTTATCCCGAAGCCCGCGAAAGATGGAAAGCAGAGGAGGTCCAGGGACTCCAGGTCGGCCGACCTGGAGCCCTTTGGTCGGCCGACCCCACCCCCTCCCGAAGGCGGTTGAGGTTTCCTTTTCGGCTACGGCATCCTCAGGGTATTTAAAGCGAAGCTGAGCCCCTGGTCGAGGCATCCAATTCATTATCAAGGCGACAAGATGTAGAGAAGAGGGACAACAACTAGATGAGAGCTGAGGGTCGAGTTTCTAGGCTAGAATTAGGGTTCTTCTAATTCCTAGAGGTGATTAGAGGCCTTGCATGGCTCTCTAATTACCTAGCTCCAGAGGTCTAATTGTATCATCAAGGGTAGGTATGGCCATGGTTGTAAGTATGATACAGGTATATTAATGAAGCATTGTTCTTGTCTAATTACCATGTTCTTGTTCTAATTATGCTTGTTCTAGTTCTAATTAGATTTAGATCTAGTTTGCATGTTGATTAGAACATGTCTTTTAAAGGTTATATTCATCTAGTGTTCTTGTTCTTTGATCTTTGATCTAGCTTACTAATGATATAGTTGTATATCTAGTTCTTGTGATCATGGTGATTAGAAGTTCTAGTTGTGCTAATTATGTTATTAGACCATATAAAGTGATTAGGGGTGCATTCTTTAATCATGTGCCTGTTGAAAGCTTCTCGTCGATTACCTGGTTCTAGTGACAGTAGGGCTGGGGAAAGGTTAAGCCAATCTAGGGGGTTAGGTTGATTGATCTAGATCTATTTATGCTATGATGAATATGCTTGATCATGCTTGTTTACCTTGAGCTACTAGTTACTCGTTGTTCTTATCTATTTGTGATGCCCGTTATTATGCTTTGTCTTGGATCCAATTAGAGCTTGATTAGAAGCTAGTTAATACCCCTTAATTAGTGTTCTAGTCTTGTTCTAGTTGTTTATCTTCTATCTTTAACGTAGATTAGATGCAGATTAGATATAGATTAGAGGTAGTTTTAGATCTATACTCTATGCCTTAGTTTACTTTAAACTCTTATTAGTTAGTTCTCAATTAGTTCGTTCCCTGAATTGACAAAACCCATGATACTCATCCTGGGGAAAAGCTACCACGATACTGTCGCTTGCAGTATAAGGTTTGGCGTGCTTAAGTGCCGTCAACAAGCTTTTCTGGCGCCGTTGCCGGGGAACTAATTAATCGAGTTCTAATTAATTTGGGTTTATGTATATATCTAATTTGTCTTTTATTTCTAGTTAGTTTATTGTTTTTCTTGTATATATTTGTTTTGACTAACATTTAAAAAAAAATTAATGGACCTCGGTCCAATCAAAAAAAAATCTCTCTTTTCCAATCTAGCTCTTTAATAGTAGGTGCTAACGCTGTTAGTTGCTTATGATCTATTATTGAGTTTTTCTACAGCTATCACGGAGCAACTCCGATGATAAAGGTATGTCTGCTGTGTCAATTTATTTTTAATACTAATGTTTCTTTGGAGCTTGTTTGTTCTAAGCTACAGATAATGGAAGCGGAGATATGATTAGCCGAGAAGGTTCCGGAGATCAAGGATTGCTTGAGTACAAGGAAGGTGAAGATATGGAAAGCTTATCTCAAGTCCAATCCAAGCTCCAACCAAATCTCGAGCTACTCTCGAAATTCAGGACAGCAGCACCTTGTGGGGCCAATTCGGAGACCTTAACGATGTCAAATGAAGAAAGTCCAATTGACAAAGTTGTAGATCTTTTCGTGCTCTTCACGAAAATGTCCGAATTTGCATTATTTGGATTTCGGATGACAAAGTTATGGTCGAAATACTAAAGGGGTCAGAACAAGGGTGGCTGAATTTCGAGAAAGACAAAAGTGTTCCTCTCCAATATTTGATGGTGCATGCAATGATGGCATTCAAGGAAGAAGGTGAGTTACCATAGTTTCACTTCTTCAAAACTAAGGTAATTTTTATTTTTATCGTAAAATAATTAAAAAGTTTACCTATGTTTAATTAGAGAAGTTTCACAATGATCACTAATAGGATGTTTGGTTGATTGTTACCCTTCTATTCTTTCTTTTGTTTTGTTTTATCCTTTTGTTAACCTTTGTTCCCTTAATTCTTATCTTGAGAATCATCTAGACTAGGTTCTTTAATCCATAGCTTTGCAATGCTTAATTCCAAGCATGTTTACAGTCCACCATGAAGATGAAATTTCATGTGTTCATGCTCTTTTAGTAGATCTTTTTTTACTTTAATCAGTCAATTGAATCTACTCATGCAAAGTGATGGATATGATTTGCTAGTCTATTTTAATTCTCAAGTTTAGGCTTTAAGGTTAGTTTAGAAAAAATTAAGAGCCAAGGTTTGTGCAAAAGTAGAGGTTGACCGACTGCTTATGTCTCCTTGAAGTGGTTCGGTTAAGGTTTAATTGTTGTGCAAATTGCTTTTGAAATTTTAAACATAAACATGTGCATGTTTCTCATGATTTATTATCTGTGCACAATATTATCTCTGAAATTTTTAAAGTTTCAAAACGTTTGGTCTCTTTACAAAAAGAACCCTGGTTATAATTTTATCTAAGCCTATTTTTATTTCTTTCAAAATCATCTCTCTATTTTAGCCAAAATCATTAGGAACCTATAACCTTGTTTATCCCATGTTTGATTTCATGAATCATGTTCATCTATGATTTACATATGCTTTAGTGCTTTGCTATATAATTTCAATTTGAATTATAGTTGTCCTTGATTCATGAATCAAATGTTTGTTTAACCTCAATCAACCTTATGAACATGCATTTATCTCTAATCGTTGCCATGATGCTTTCATTTTATACATGTGTGTGTGCACTATGAGCTAACCATGTAGAGAAATTCACACTTCATTTGAAACAATGAGATCAATGTGGTAAAAGAGTACAAGACAAATTCATGATGATTCAAGAAAGGATTGCAAGATTTAAAGACATCATCAGAATTTGCAAAAGTTTGATTGAGTTTCAACTTGAGGAGTGGGTGGACTGAATGGAGGAGGAATTGAAGACAAAGATCAAGCCCATGAAGCTTCAAGATCAACCATGGTGGACTCTGTCAAATTCCACCAAGGCACAAGTCCAAAAGATGAAGATTGTCAACATCGGAAAGCTGAAAACGGAAGGCTGAAATATCATCAACATGGAGCTCGACCTCAGAAGGATATACCGCGAAGAAGGAGGTAGCAGCAACAATGGTGATGACTACTTGAAGAAGATGGTGACAACGACGATGAAGAAAGCTTGGGCGAAGCTTCCATGAAGTATTTCATGATCAAGTTCAGTTACAAGGAGCTTCAAAAACATTAGTACATGAACACACAAGCAGAGGATTGTGCACACAAGTGATGCTTTGATCAAGACACGATGAAGCTGCACAATCAAGTTATCAAGCTGCATGGACACTTCGGATTCTTACTCCAAGGACCATGGCTTCACTTCAACGAAGGCAAGTAAGAAGTCTAGCTTTATGACTTTAAATTAAGCGCTTTTTCGAGAGGCAACCCATTTTATTTATTTGTCTATACTGTTAGAGTCTTTATAGAGAATTAGGAAGCATGACACTACCCTTTTATTCTTTAGCTTGTGGCTAGTTAACTTAATTTAGATAATCATCATCATATCATTGCATATTTAGTTTTATTCCTTGCATTTGCATTATCATTGTTTCTCCACACTTGTTTTATTAGTTTTGAAATTTTCATAAGCTTTTTGATGTATGCTTTATAATTATGCTGAAACTCGGCCGAGTTTTCTTCTCGGAAAATTAAGTGTAAACATGGTGTTTAGATTTAATTTGAGACCATCATCATTAAGTTTATTTAAAAGTTTCTTTCTAATCATGTCTTTTGTGGATAAACTTGTTGCATTCTTGCATAAACCACCTTTGCATTTAGATTAGATTTACATACTTGCATTATAATTGGCTTGGTTGTTTATTTAACTTCATGATGAGTGCTTTTCATGTTTATTATGACATCGCTAGAGTGTTGTAATTTAGCAGTTTTATGTAAGCATGGTGCTTAGATTAAATTGTTGATCATCATGATGAAGTTAATTAACCTTGCTAGTTATACATAATTTCATTTGATTAAGTTTATAAGCTTTGCTATGTGCTTTGTTTATCTTATGCTGTTATGAGTTAACAACCTTGATAAAGCATGGTGTTTTAATCTTGGTTATTTAATTTTTGATGGCTATAGAGAGACTTAGCAATCATGTTGTAAACATGGTGTTTAGAACTTGATTTAATCATTGTCTTAGTTTATATGCTTATTTCTTGCATACATTTACAAGTTTAGTTTTTCTTTTCGTTAAGTTTAGCTAGGCCACAAGTTAATAGAAATTGGGAATATTTTTAGATTATGGTAAACTGTTTCTACTCTCGACCGTTACCTCGAGAGTAGTATGTGCATTTGAATTATTTTGCAGGGAGTTATTTAATGAAAAAAAGAAAATTGAAGGACTATCCGGTAACAAATTTCTAACACCTTCTCTTTTCATTTTTAAATTCTGCAAATATTTACCTATATCTATCAATTCGGTGTTCCCTTTGTGTTTCTCTATATTTGTAGTGTGTTAGTTTAGATTTAAAGTTTGATTTTTAGTTTTATCTTTTATGAGTGATTTTATTTTCTTTATGTTAGTTAGTTTAATCATGATCATGTTGTATCCTTGAAATAAAAATGTTTGTTTGCTTGTAATCTGATGTCTTTTAATTAAGCTAATTTTATACTCTCAATTAATGCATGTTAATTAAATTATGACTTAGCATTTATATAGTAAGTTTGATATTTCATAAAGACCCGCATTTTATTAATATTTGATTTCAAGTTTTTGTCATTATGGATCTCCTTATAATTTTTATTTGAGCTATTAATGTTATAATCAATGATTCTTATGATTATCTTATATAGGCCCTACCTATTAGAGCTTTTATTTGAAAACCATAGTTTGATCAAATTTAATTCTTGGCTGAATTGGATTAAGATTTGAATCTAGGGTCTGAGATTTCAAAGCTGGTCATTCAATTTGCTTATCTTTCATTTGCTAGCCAAATTATCCATGCATTGTAACTCTCTACATTGGAGAAATTACAAAACTCGCTGGATATCCTCCCTAAACCAAATATCGTTTCATTTATCTCCCTTGTCCACAACCTATTGTTTTCTGGAGTTTTCAATCAAAACAAAAAGAGGTGTTTAGACAAGCAAATCCCCAAAATACTATTCAATAAGATACTCAAAAGTGAGTATTATCTAAGAGTGGGGATATTGCTTGTCAAATTTTCATTCAATCTTTGAGGAGGTATTGTCTATTAAAAAAAAAAAAAAAAAAAAAAAAAAAAAAAGAGGACGACCAAGTGGTCGCCACATATATATAAAAAAAAAAGGGTGAATAAAAAAGAGACCAAGTGGTCAAAGTAGAATTAGGAATTTATAGATATGCCCCTCATTGATCTACTTTTGTTTTACCTCTTTTTGAATCCTCTTCAATAAAACTCCAGAAAATACTCCAATCATATGCAATCCGATAACAAGGACTTCATTTGTGCCTTGAGATCAAATAGATATATTTGCATATGACCACTTTTCTATATTTTTTTCTTTAGTCCTTTTTCATCATTATGAATTCCATGACCTTTTTGAGAAATCTCAGTAATTCCAGCAGATTCTTTTCTTAGTTTGATAATATATTGAGATTAAATTTTGATTAGGATCCATACCAAGCTCCAGATAAAGCCTACACATATATATTATAGATTAGTACTTAACCTGCTTGTCTATATACTTTGAGAGCCTGGAAAGATGAGAGTTTGGGCCTTATAATTTAATCTTTGATCATTGATTTATCTTTTGAAAAAATTATTGAAAACATAAGGAGATCTGTTTTGATGAATTCTTGATTTCTTATATATATATGATTGTGGGATATGCTTACATGAATATCTACTTGTCTATATATCTTGCTAGTCTAAACTTAGAAAAATTTTGAGAGTTTAATTTTAGTTTGATTAATTGATGTTAGTTTATAAGTAGACTTATTTATAAAATTTTGACTTACTCGAGGACGAGCAAGGTTTAAGAGTGGGGATATTGTTGACGCGGCTTATGAACGAAAATTATACATTATTTTATATTGTTTTTACCTATTATTATGCGTCAACTTTGCCTTTCACTAACAAATAACATAGATTATTGTGGATTTTGCAATATTGTCTTGGAAATTGTCTACTTGTAATTTTTTGCAGGTTTTGGGCCAATTTTAAGCAAAATTCATCAAAGTCTACCTCGAGTAAAAAGACCTCTGAATATTATTCAATAATGGAAGAAGAAGCCCAATTAAAGACCCATCAAATGAAGCCCAATTCTAGAAGACTCGACAAGATCTCGGGATACAGAAGAATCTGGAAGGTTTAGAGTCCGAAAAAGACTCCACGAAGATTTACATGAAGGTTATCCCGAAGCCCGCGAAAGATGGAAAGCAGAGGAGGTCCAGGGACTCCAGGTCGGCCGACCTGGAGCCCTTTGGTCGGCCGACCCCACCCCCTCCCGAAGGCGGTTGAGGTTTCCTTTTCGGCTACGGCATCCTCAGGGTATTTAAAGCGAAGCTGAGCCCCTGGTCGAGGCATCCAATTCATTATCAAGGCGACAAGATGTAGAGAAGAGGGACAACAACTAGATGAGAGCTGAGGGTCGAGTTTCTAGGCTAGAATTAGGGTTCTTCTAATTCCTAGAGGTGATTAGAGGCCTTGCATGGCTCTCTAATTACCTAGCTCCAGAGGTCTAATTGTATCATCAAGGGTAGGTATGGCCATGGTTGTAAGTATGATACAGGTATATTAATGAAGCATTGTTCTTGTCTAATTACCATGTTCTTGTTCTAATTATGCTTGTTCTAGTTCTAATTAGATTTAGATCTAGTTTGCATGTTGATTAGAACATGTCTTTTAAAGGTTATATTCATCTAGTGTTCTTGTTCTTTGATCTTTGATCTAGCTTACTAATGATATAGTTGTATATCTAGTTCTTGTGATCATGGTGATTAGAAGTTCTAGTTGTGCTAATTATGTTATTAGACCATATAAAGTGATTAGGGGTGCATTCTTTAATCATGTGCCTGTTGAAAGCTTCTCGTCGATTACCTGGTTCTAGTGACAGTAGGGCTGGGGAAAGGTTAAGCCAATCTAGGGGGTTAGGTTGATTGATCTAGATCTATTTATGCTATGATGAATATGCTTGATCATGCTTGTTTACCTTGAGCTACTAGTTACTCGTTGTTCTTATCTATTTGTGATGCCCGTTATTATGCTTTGTCTTGGATCCAATTAGAGCTTGATTAGAAGCTAGTTAATACCCCTTAATTAGTGTTCTAGTCTTGTTCTAGTTGTTTATCTTCTATCTTTAACGTAGATTAGATGCAGATTAGATATAGATTAGAGGTAGTTTTAGATCTATACTCTATGCCTTAGTTTACTTTAAACTCTTATTAGTTAGTTCTCAATTAGTTCGTTCCCTGGATTGACAAAACCCATGATACTCATCCTGGGGAAAAGCTACCACGATACTGTCGCTTGCAGTATAAGGTTTGGCGTGCTTAAGTGCCGTCAACATACATACACATACTTAGTGTAAACCAAGCACATTTGTGAATTAAAACATGCATTTGAGTTCTAGCAGTTCCATAAATCCAAATGAGACCAAACTTTTACGACATACAGATACTTCATACCCAAGGCTACTGCCAAAATTTCAGCCCAATTGGAGTTTTAATTATTTTACTAAAAATCCAGCAATTTCTCAGCCCTACACATTGACAGAATTTTCATAATTTATTGGAAGAGTTTCTGAAGGTGGAATTTTACCAGTGAGCTATACTTAGCATTATCTGTATAAAAAAAATTTACATGTTAAAATTCTCAAGTTTGCAGGACATCTATTTTCCATATATAATTCTAGTGCAAGATTAAGATGTACATATAAACAGTGTGAGCAGTCCTCTAGCATATACTTTCTGGATTCTACAACACTCCCATATGCTACTAGAATTTTTCTATAATTTATCTTGCACATTAGAACCCATTTTTCCATTAATCTAGTTCCCCAAGTCTTGATTTATCATTTTCAAATCACCATCAAAACTCAACATGCAGAGGCTTATATTTTATCAGTGGTGTTCACAAGCTATATATGACCTAAGAAAAATACCAGTGAGTCATATTCAACATACTTTGTATGGCCTCATTTCCAAGTTATCAAATAATGCATAAAGTACATGTAAAATGGTAAAACAGGGCATAAACAGTAATATATTTGGTCACTCTACTTTATACAGTGTCAAAACATCCCAAAACAGCTACTGACCATTTTCACCCTCTTAGGATTTCATCTAGACCACGTTTTCTATTTTCCCTAGATTTATCATCCATATACAATATTAGGGGCAAAACCATACATGCACATCTCCACATCCTACCTACTGTGTAGATCTCTTTACCAGGAGTACAACGCAACTGAGATGAATTTCCAAAATTTCAGCCGAAATATAGGAAATAGAAATGGAAAAACATAGATCCAAGGGCTAGAACGCAATTAAACCTAGACTTTAGGGACTAGCACGTAAAAATACCTAGACTCAATGAATAGTGATAAACGTCACTGCTTGAAATGCAACATCTCCGAGGGCTAACTTGCAAAACCCCCGGTCATCTTCTTCCTCCCACTGCGCGCGACGGCGCGGCGGCGCACGCGCTCTGGCGAGCTCGGGCTCGCCGGAGCCGCGACGTGACGCGCATTGGCGGCGCGCAAGCGCGGCGCTCAAGCCGAGGTAGGCCTCGGCGGCGGGGACGGCGAGGGGAGGTCGGGGGAGGCGGTGAACCGGCGGCGTCGACGGCGCGGCCGTGACGTCGAGCCGTGGTGGATCTACGTGTTTGGTGGGAGAACGGCGACGAGGTCTAGCGCCTCGGGTGCGCGGTGAAGTGGCGCGTGCGGTGAGGGTGGTCTAGGGGTGCGACGAGGGCGGACGGCGGTGGCGCAAGCTCGAGATCGAGCTCGGCCCGGCCATGGCGGACGCGGCGGGGCGCGACTTGATCTAGAGATTGTGGGGAGCAGGGACGGCGAGGTCTACCTCGGCGGGTGCGCAAGGGTGAGGCGAAGCCGATGGCAGTGGTTGGAGGCGCGGAGAGGGATCGAGGAGGCCGGCATGGCGAGCTCAAGGTGGCGGCTATGGCGTCGGCGCGCGAGCGAGGGAGAGAGAGCGGGTGAGCGAGTGAGGGCGAGGCTGAGGGGGAAATGAACCTGGGCGGGGTCGCGGCCAGGTAAAGGCACGGGCACGGCCGGGAGAGGGCGATCTGTGGGAGCGCGGCGTCGGCCGTACATCACCGGCCACGCGGCGGCCGCCGCCCCGGACAGGGTGGCCACGCAGACGCGCGGGCCCCACCGGTCAGTGGCTCCGGTAAAAGGAAAATGTAGAAAATGGAAAATTGTGTTTTCTCACCTCCTGTAATCCGTCGTTTTGACACACTTAGAGTCTGAATTTGGAAAAGTGGTAATTGGATAAAATGTTCTACTCTTTGATCTCTACAACTTTGTCAAAAGGTTCCATACTAAAATCGTTTCATAAATATGAATTTCAGTTGAATTTATATGGCAGCCTCAATTTGGACAGGGGGACCTTTATTGCTTAGAAATTCAGAAAGTCCTATTTATGTGCATTCTCTCCTAAAGTGTCCTTTGACAAGTTTGTTTAAAATTTCATAACCTACAACTTATCTTATTTGAGCTTTGCATAAAAGTGGCTGTAGGTTATAGAAACATTGAGGTTACTAAACAGGTCAGATTTGGACTGGTTTTCTGTGTTGGTAGAAAATGATCCTAAACTCCATTTAAACCTCAATATGTGACCAAGCTATAATTGCCAAAGTTGTTCCCCAGCATTTTATCTCCAAGTTTGATAATATAAAGTTGGCCTGAATCCCAAAAGATTTTGAATTATAGACACAATTATGTTCCAAGGTTTGGTAAAACAGAAATTTCACTTTGCGTAGAGGCTTTCTCGCTTCCCACTTTTGAGGTATCAAACGAAGTTCAATCACTTCCACAATAGGTGCATTTGAAAGGTGATAAGTTCAATTCCATTTCATAGAAAGGAATATTTTGAAGTACTGTAGTGAAATCAAAAGTAATTTCAGAATCAACTTGGGGAAAAGCTGAAAATCCCAGGGTTGGGGCATTATTCTGAGCTGATTTTGGTTATTTCCAAGAGAATTTGTGGTGAGGTTTAAAACTGGTTAAGAACATTTTTAAACCATGTTCAATGTAACAAAAGGGTAGTCCATAACATGTACAACAACTTTGACAATGGAGTTGAGCTCAGGTACTTAATGGATTAGAAAGTTTTATTAGGGCTCAAGTTCGGTCTCGATCACACTTGCTATCCTCGGAAGAAATGTTAGTTGGATTTGGTTTGATCTTTTAAACCTCTTGTCTTTAGATTTTTGAACATAGTCAAACAGAAAGGTCTAGGGTTACTTTCTTATCCGAGGTTTTGTATTATGTTGAGCTCAAAAGTATGTGAGTGTTGACTTATCCAACCACGAAATGTGTGCTCTTGTATCTTGTATAGAAAATTTTTGACTTAGTGACTTCTCTACATATTTCTTGTTGCTCTCTAAGCATGATTAAGTCCAAATCCAACATTAGCTTTTCTCTAGCTGCGTGATAAGGCTCTTGAGATGCCAGGGGCATCACACTGGCGTCCAATTCTTTCCATCATTTGCGGGGTAGTTCCTTGATGATTAAGTAATGTTCGTGCGGGGTCTTCACGGACTTTTGGGCTTCTGGAATCTTCTTGATGGGCCGAGGTTGACGAAATCTCCTAGTCTTTAATATCTTCAATGAATGTCGATTTAAAGGTCCTTTCTTACTCGACGTAGATCTTTGTGAATTTTGTGAAAAATAGGCCTAAAACCTGTAAAAATCACATACAGCATATTTCCAAGATAATGTTGCAAAATCCACAATTATCGATGATAAATGTTAGTAAAAGATACAGTTGATGCTTGAAATTAATGAAAAACCATGTAAAATGATACAAAATATTCGTACTTAAGCCGCGTCAACACCGACCCCAACACTGGGCCGGCTGATCACCACCTGCAGGTAAGGCATAAGGGGGGGTGACCAAGTGGCCGGCTGATCACGGCCCCGGTCGGCCGACCACCCCTCTCTCACTCTCCTCTTTTCCTCCTTCCTCTCCCTCCTTTCTCTTTACCCCTCTCTTTTCTTTTTTCTTTCTTCTTTCTCTTTTCTTCTTGCTCTCCCCCTAAGCAATGCACAAGTGGAGAGGGGCAGCACTCGTGTGGCTGGCCGACCGCATACCAGGCCGCTCGACCACTTCTCTCCCCTCTCTCCTTTCTTTCTCTCCTCCTTTTCCCTTTTCACTTTCCTTACTTTGCTATTTGCTTCCAACCGAAGCGAGCTCACAAGGCAGGTGCTAGGGGCCGGCCGACCGCACCCCATGGCCACCCGACCGAGCTCCTTGGTCGGCCGACCACTCTAGCTTTCGGCGCATCCCTTTGCTGCACCCTCACACAAAGACGGCCGACCAAGCACATAGGGTCGGCCGACCAGCACTGAGGTCGCCCAACCTGCATCTCAGGCCGGCCGACCCCCTGCTGCTGCTCGTTTGGCCTATAAATAGCACCCCCATTCTCTTGCTCAATGCACCAAGCATAAGCACCCTTCTCCCCCTCTCAAATTCCCTTGTTTACTAGTTAATTTAGCGCTCTTTGCTTAGCCAAAATAATGTCTGAATAAAAATCTAGTTGAGCAAATAAATTAGCTACTAGCCCCTCTCTTTTTGCAAGACCAAGAATGAGTTGTGGCGGTGTCATGCCCCACAAGGACGACTAACGACTAACGCTAATTTTATTTTGTCGTCTCGTAGTTCTTGTGTTCATTTTTTTGCAGGATGAGGCGCGCTCTCAAGAGGGCCAGAAGTGCCATCCACAGGGCAGGACAGCACATTCGGTTCTCGACATCCTCCGGTTCACAAAACTCTCAGACAGTGTCCGATAGAGGCTCATCAAGTGCTGGGCCGGGAGGAGAAGAAGCTACATCATCAAACACCGGGCCCGTATTGCCGCTGGATTCCCAATTCCAGACGCGCAATCAAGATGAAGCCGACCTGCTGAGGCGACTCCACACCAAGCCTATCAGCCTCACCAAGTGCTTCGATTTGGTACTCATTACAAGCACAGGTATGGACGATGAATTTGATGAAATTTTCAGTATGGTAGGCTGGGATAATTTTGCACATGTTAGTGAGGGAGGCATAGTCCTCCTCACCAAGGAGTTCCTAATGACCCTTCGAGTAGTATCACTGCAGTCTGACACGACTGTTCATTTCAGACTCTTTAACTCTGAGCATGAGCTGACACTTTATCAGTTCAGCAATACTCTCAGGTTCTCACCTCGCTGCTCCATAGCAGCCGAACCCATAGGCTTTAATGCAATAAAGTTCTGGAAGGAACTAGCCGGTCCAGACTATAAGGGGAAGAAGAGTATCACACACATTAAGCACCCCACCATGCGGTTCATGGCCCATTGGATTACTATCATAGTCCTTCCCTGTGATAACACACGCTGTGTGACCATAGAGGATTTAAAAATCCTCTATGCCATGTGGCGTAAGCAGAAGTATGCACCAGTCATCGCCATGCTCTATCACTGGATGAAACTAGTTTGGGATGAAAATTCCATAACAATCATGTCCTTTGTGACGAGGATTGCATCCGAACTAGGGGTCTTAGCAAATGTCCAGGTGGCATTCTTACGCCCAGACACACTCAACCTAGTCACAGCGAGCCATTTTATCCAGGGACACTTTCTGTGCAAGAACCCCAGCACAGATACCTATGTCATGATCTACAGGGGGTACAACTTTGAAGTGCCTCTACTAGCACCACAGTTCAAAATCTACCACGTGGACACACTCTCTATGCCAATAGAGGGCGCCCCAGTAGAAGAGCCTTTAGAGGAGCCCAGACATAGTGTAGCGGGAGTCATGACCAGGGCACAGAGAAGAGCAGCCCAAGAGCGCCTACAAAAGCAAGCATAGGACGCACAAGCCACCGGGACGGGACCTACCTGGTTCCATACCGCGGCTAGCACGTCCTGGCAAACCTAGGGAACAAACCCGACGTGGCAGCCCCACGGAGGATCTACAAACACACCATGGGGACATGAGCCGAGCGCTTCATTCTCTAAGCAGCAAGGAGGAGGAACCTACTATGGGTATGGGTCAGCACCGTATGAGGCTGGACCATCTGCCTCTGCACGCTTTGTAGGAGACCCTTTGAGCGCCATCTTTGGGTCCCTGACCATTCAGGACCAGCGCACAGCTGGGATGGCCCAGCAGCTTAATCAGGTCGATGAGCACACTCAAGTCATCCAGCAGACCCAGGACGAACAATATAACTGCCTCCTAGAAATAGAAGCGACGGCTTAGCGCACCTTCGATGAGTCCCAGCGATTCTTCCAATACTACGGATACTACCCCGAGTAGCTTCGTTGAAGCTTGGGGGGACCCGAATGTGATGCCCAGGCATCTTAAAAGACTTAACACGCAGCTAGAGACAAGCTAATAATGAATTGGGACTTGATGATGCTTAAAGAGTAACGAGGACTAGATGGAGAAGTCACTAAGTCAAAATTTTCCTAGGAAAATACAAAAACTCTACGTGGTATGGTTGTTTAAGTCACCACCCACAAGCTTTTATGCAAAACACCAAATACAAAAGTTTTAGTTTGAGATGTTACCTTCAACTTTGGTATTATGACCATCTTTGAAAATCATATGTTATGTGGTTTAAAAGTCGAGACCGAATCAAGCCAAAAATTCTTGAAAGGTGCCAATTGTGATCGTGACCAAATTTGAGCCCTAATAAAACTTCCAAATCCATTAAGCACCTTTGCTTAAACTTTATGTCAAACTTGTGGTGCAGATCATGTACTACACTTTTGCTACACTAAGCATAGATCAAAACTATCATCTACTTATTTCAAATTGAACCTGAATGCCTCTTGAAGTCAGCCCAAGTCAGTCAAAAATTCTCGAGTCTGAATTTTCAGCTCATCCCAAATTTGAATTTGAAATTACTTTTGATTTCACTATACAACTTCAAAATCTTCCTTTCTATGAAGTGAAATTAAACTTATAACCTTTCAAATGCACCTAGTGTGGAAGTGATTGGACTTCATTTGATACTTCAATTTGAAAACAAGAAAATCCCTACATAAGGTAAATTTCCTGTTTGACCAAACCTTTGAGCACAATTGTGTTTGTATTTCAAAATCTGTTGCGAAACAGACAAAACTTAATATACCAAACTTGTAGGACATTTCATGATGAACAACTTTGTTACTTGGTGCTTTGACATGCATTAGGGTTTGCATGGTGTTGGTGTTTTAGCTTGATCTCTGTTGAACTGACAAAACTGTCAAAACCTGACCTGTGTAGTAAATTCAAAATTTCCTGATCTATAGCCATAATCTTGCATATCTTTATTTGAGAAAATTATAGCTCTTGAAATTCTGAACAACATTGGTATGAAAATCTTTTGATGAAGGTGACCACAAATTGGGCTCTTAGAATTTCCAAACTGGTGGGTTGCATTGGTCAAACCGGGGTCACTTATTCAATTTCAAATTTAATCCATATTTGTATATAGAACTGGGTGCCAGAGTCTATAAGGAAGTTGTGGAGTACAAAATTTACAACAGTTCTTGTATTTTGGGTTTGATCAAATTCGGCCTCTAGGGTGTCCAAAACGTTGAAATTAAAACGGAGCATTCTGCAGTCAAACCACCATTTTGCAATTTCGGGATTTTTTCTCTTTCTTTCTGAGTCTATGACACGTGGGCCCCACTCTGCAGCGCCCTCTGATCTGCGCGGGACAACAGCAGTTGTGGGTCCCATCGTCTCCCCAACCTCGTGCACTCGGCCCATTGGGCCGTTACCCCTCCCCTCTCTCCCGGTTCCACTTGTCGGCCTCCCTTGGTCCATGGACAGCGCCCACGCACCGCGCCCCTCCTCTCCTCCCCTTTCCCCTGCGCGCACGTGGCAGGCTCGCCCTGCCTGCGCTGCGCCATGGCCGCTGGCTCAGCCATAAGGGCGAGGCCGCGCCCGCACCTGGATGGGATCCCGGCCCTGTGCCCACTTCCTCACTCCGCTCGCTCACCTACTCCTGCCCCATCGGCGCTCGCCCTCCCCGCTCGTGCACAGCACGAGCGCGCTCTGCTCCGCCATGGCCGCTCGAGCTTGAGCTCATCGCGTCGGCCGTTCCTCTCGTCCCCATGCCACTAGACCGCCACCACCATTGCCACGACCTCGTGCCCCCGTGACGCTTGACGTCGCCGCCTTTCTCCACCCCGACAAGCAGACCGAGCCGCCACTCGACGTCCGCGCCATGCCGGTTCATGCCCAGTTCACCATCGTCGCACCGGCCGTTCCCCTCCTCGCACCCCCAGGTCACTGTGCCGAGCTGCGCCACCCTCCACTCCACCGATTCACCTAGGCCTAGGCTTTCGATTTCACTTCCCGCATTTGGCCGCCGAAGGTCCCACCTCTTGGACCTCGAGTTACGGCTGTTGCCCTACTACTCTGCTGCTCCCTGCGCCTCCCCACCACTGCGCCGTCCACCCTCGACCTTAACTCCACCTCCTCGACCTAATCTAGGCCACCATCTCTGGCCCACCACCCCGCATTCCTTCGCCGGAGTCCGGCCCGCTCGTCGTCGCGGCGTGCCTCTGCGCCTGCTCCGTCGTTGCAGGTAAGGGGTAAGTGTTCCCCGCCCTCTTCTCCCTCTCTCCGACCTCCGGCGGTGGGTCCTCGAAGCCCCGATAGGCCGGATTGGGCCGCGCCGTCCCAGTTCCTTCCTCCCGTCGCGAGGAAGAAGACGACGGGAGGAAGGAGATAGAACTTTTGCGGTCTGGCCCTCCTCGTTCAACGTTTTCACACTCCAAACCCGCGTACAGTAACATGAGTCTGGCGAATCTTACACGCTAGCCCCTGGAATCTATAGTTATTTACGTTCTAGTCCCTAGATCTAAAGTTTTTCCCATTTAAATGCATTTATTTTGGCTGGGAACTTTGGAAATTCATAACAAATCAAAGAAAAATCCTAAAAAGGCAAACTTAGTTGCATTAGACTCCTCTTAAATAGATCTATTGAATGGTTATGATGTGGATGTGTAAAAGGACTGTTTTGCCCCTAGTATGTTGCGTGCATGTTAAAACTAGATAAATGTTAAAAGTGGGCTAAATGGACTCCAAATGCTATGAAACTTGGGAAGTAGCTTTATTATGGTATTTTGGCTCTGTGTGAAATTGGGTAGCCCTAGCATTGACGATTTGATTACTGATTTCCTATCATACATGAGTTTTACGTATTTTATCAATATGGAAAGCACTTGCCACATGAATTATGCTCCTAATGGTAAACCAAAATTTATGGGCACTCTTTATGATACATGTAGCTCATTGTTGAAGTCTGAGGCCATGCCTGTTAAGTTTGTGTGGTGATTTGAAAATGACAAGTAATGACTTGGTTAATATAATAATAGGAAAAAGAGGTTCTAGAGTGCAAGAATAAATACATGAAAAATATGGTGGTATGCTGATGGTATAGGTTCCGAAAAATATTTTCGTGGAATTTGTGAGGACTGTTTTGGTGTGCAGTTGAATTAGACCCCATTATTTATATGGAAAATAGATTTCATATTAAACTATGGATATTTCACTTGCTGATTTTTGTTTATGTCCAATGTTGCTTACTGAGTAAATTTCAGAACCAGAAACTTATCCTATAAATTATGAAAAATCTGAGAAGCAATAGGGCTGATAACTTGCTAGAATTTTAATAAATAAATTATAACTCTTTTGTGACTGAAATTCTGACAGTAGCATTGTATAGTGGAATTCTACATGTCATAAAAATTTGAGCTCCTTTGTCATTGTCTAACTGCATGAACTCTGATGGGCGTTTTATTCGTAAAATGAGCATGTATGCCGATTATATGTGTAGGTGTTTATTTGAAATTGGTATCATTATGAATATGGGTCTATGTCTTGCTACATACTGTCTGCTATTCTCCATGTCACACTTGATTAAGAAATTAGTTTGCTTACTCACGTAAACTACCTTAAGTCAATATAGTGCTTAAATCCATTAATAAGAGCATAGTGCCTGATATACCTAGTGAATGGTTCCTTTAAATGCATAAAGGAGATGATTTTGACTTGTTAGCCGTTGAATGGAAATAAACACCACCCCACCCATCTCAGTGTTCAAAAATATAACACCTGCGTTTATCGTATCACATCATTAACATGTGGTTAATATAATCAATAGCTCGTATATGGGTGATCTTATGATTCTGTGTTGGTTCCTTGTCCATTGGACTACTCTTCATTTAAGTAGTGTATCAATCAACTTTCTGCATGCCCATGAAATGATTGGTTATGTGCGTAATTTATCTCCATGCACCTTCTGCATCATATCAATGCATGCCATTCATGTAGAAACGCTTATTGCTGATACGTGATCAAAAAGCAAGTGCGTGGAGCTACATCGAGCATCGGTGGTTCAAAAGACCAAGGGGTTGCCTGGGGCAAAGCCTCACAACCCGGCAAACTAACATTAGCTTAGTTTGTTGGTTTTCTTAAAATAAGGCAAAGGTAGGCAGGACCATGCTTTTCCTAGCAAATATAATATGGTTGACAATTACGCATCTGCATTAGGGGTTGTTTGAAACCAATTGCATTAGAGTCCTTGGCCGCCCTGGCCCTAGCACCTATAATAGAGTGTAGGACCGAGACGTGCGACTAGAGGGGGGGTGAATAGGAGCACTTAAAAACTCAAACTCACGAACCCCCGTGCAGACTGACTAGTACAACACACAACAAACGCTAGACACCGTCCACTGAAAGGAAACGTGTCTAGCAGCACTTGGTGTCGCCCACAGAACGGGTACACACCAAGCTAGCGGAAGCACGAGACTCAACGATCACAAGATCGCAAGTCGAGCGAAACAACGACTCACGCACTAGCGTCTCGTTCGCCACTCAAGGAACACTAAAAGCGAGGTTAAGAGTATGGGCAGCAACAACGAACACTAAAAGCAAGGTCGAAGCAAAAGCCGGGCAGCGAAAACCTCAATGAAAAAGCTCACAGCCACCTTACAGGCTGCTGCAAGACTATCCGGTAGCGCTCACCGGACGGTCCGGTGGAACCGGATGGTCCGGTAACTGAGCCGGATGGTCTGGTAGCAGCGGGGCTAGAAACCCAACGCCGGACTGTCCGTTCGCCTGCGCCGGACTGTCCGGTGACGCCGAATAGTCCGGTAGCAGAACCGGATTGTCCGGTGGGTACAGAAAAATGAGCTTCCCAAACCCTAAACTTGACCAAACCTTGTCCAATCTTCACAAAATTTGACACAGGCTATCTGAGCACTATTCCAAAGCTATTCCCAAAAGATCAACTCAAAATGATCACTGGATTAGCGGAAATTTTAGATCGCGTGAAGAGGCAAGCTTTGGGCAAGAAAAGAGGAAAACTCAAATTCAACTTGCTCGTGGCAAACCTGCAGGTTTGTGATGCACTAGGGCATAATCTCCACGTCCTTGCAAGTAAAAAACACAGGCAAAAGAAAGGATTCACCCATGGCCAAAGCAAACACCCAAAAGCCAAGTATTGAACACAAAAACCAAACTAGAAAGGGGAGGAGGAGAGGGCTGCACACATGAGCTCGAAATTTAGTGGAATCTTGATGTATTGAAGATGGGATTTCAGTTCATACAAGGTTCCTACGGCCTACCACCCTTCATCCTTCCCTCTTGTGAGAAGAACAGTAGCTAGGGGACTCAAATCCTAGCCCTAATGCTCTCTCTTCTCTCTTAGGCACATGGCTGTATAGAAATGAAGCCTAGGGTTTTCTAATGGTGGGAGAGTCACCTAAATGACTAGCCACTTAGGTATTTATATCCCTAGGCCTGACGACATAATTAACACTAAGACCCTTACTCTAGAATGCCCAGAAGGGGCTGAAATGCAAAAGATACAATCGGACGACAACGATGACGCTTTGGTCTTCTTCTTCTCCATGCCTCGCTTAGATGTACGCCACGTAGCCAGTAGTCCGGAAGCTTCCCCCGGTTTTGAAGTCAGAAACCGGGAAAGTTTATTCTGCGGGCTTCCTAGGCCTGGTCTTGGCCCAATCTTCTATCTTGGTGAGTCAGAGCCCAACCCACCAAGTCATGTGAACTTGGGTGGCAGTTTTGAGATGAAGCCGCCAAAGCCTCCCTCGCACGTCTTCGTGCCATGCACTCGGGTTGGAGCACCGCAGTGGCACCCGGCTTCTCTAGTCCATCGGAGTCGCCTCGCGGTCCATCGAAGGGCTTACACCACCGTTGCCGAACCGCCCCTCCATGTACCGAGCTCCCATGGCCGACCGACGCCGAGCATTGCCTCCGGTCCATTGGAGGGCTTTTGCCTCAGTCCATCGAGGTCTTCATCATCTACCTGAGCTCGTTGACAATCACTCATCAAACCAGGAGAGCAATGAGGCCGGTCCATTGGCTCTCAATCTCCCCCTTGATGAGTGCATTGTCAACACCCTCAACCTGGAACCTGAAATAGAACAAAGACAAAAGAAAAGCGTAAAACAGAAAGAGAAAGGAAAAAGAAAAGAAATGCTCAAGCTGCCCAAAACCAAACAAAGGCAAAACACAAGGCAGCTTGAAGCAAAAAGAAGCAAAGCATCGGCTCCTCAAGACAGAGGCAAAAGGCTCAACGCACCGATGCAAAGAGCATGCTAAAAGCTCAAACTCCCCATGAAATGCATCCTCACAACTGCAAAGTGAACAAATGCAAAGAGAGTGCAAAGCTCCTACTCAACTAAATCTCTCATGAATTCTCCCCCTTGGAGAGGTACACTAATCTCTCCCCAAATTTCTCCCCATTAGTGACAATGGACACATCAAGGGTTCCTTGAACTCATCTCCCCTTGAACCAGACAACTCCCCCTCAAAATATGCCATGAAATGCAAGGAGTGTAACTGAAAGAGCTCAGAAGTGATGGAAAGCTAGTACTCACAAGTTCTAGCATACAGAGCAAGTGAGGGCAAGGAAGCATATAACAAGCTCAAATGAATCTATCTTACACATATCAAGAGCAAGCTTGTTTTTCAGGGTACTTTTGAAGAGAAAGCACCACCAACATGAATAGCACTTAGCAGGATAAGCATGAACAACAAGATGCTAGCAATGCATACAAGGTGTGCTACTCTCAACCAAAACATATATAACTAGCCATAAGCTTTTTAGAGACTTGCAAATTTCAGATTTAAACATTTGTATCCATAAGCAAGTTCTTTTTGTGCCAGGGGTCATTTATGTATTTTGCCACTTCTTACCAACCAATGCCAAGCCTAGGCTCAAAGAACCATCAAATGCTTAAGACAAGGTTTTGATCATACACAGCCTAGTCCAAGTTCATGTCAAGGTGCAATGACAAGTAGTCTCAAACTAGATCAGTGTGCCAGCAAACCCACCTGGATCTTTCTCATTATAGCACATAAGACATCACTTATAAGCATTTTGATTCGGATTTTAATTTAATCAAGGTGTCATAAAAGCTTAGGCATTAACATAGCAAAGGCATACAACTAGCATATCCAGGCATGAAAAGATAGCATAGTATTCAACATTCCTACACATGCTAGGTAGCCAAATCAAGTGGTGATCATGGTTTTTGATTTGCAAAGAATAAGATAATTTAGCTCACAACTAGTATTCAACAGACTCAAGCGAGCTTAGCCAACCATGATCAAGCATGCATCTGTACAAACTAGCACAAGAAAGTACTAACTTAACATTCCAAAAGAGCTCTGGTGCTAGTGAGGTGAAAATGCGTATGATACAGTGCAATGTGTGATGCTCCAGCATATCAAGTGCATTCTCGTCATTCATACATGCACCATTCATCATAAAGTATCATACATTGATATGCATTTAAACCCCAGTTCAAACTTGGTCGAAATGCAACTTGTCGAAACCTGTTTTCTGCATATATGTCTGTGTGATTGTGCCCATAACTTTTATTCTATTTAGATTTGGGTGAAAACCATATTGACAAACTTGTAGATAATTTAATGATAAACAACTTTGGTAATTGGTGCTTTGACATGCATGAAGGTTTTCATAGAGTTTTGGGGCTTTTTCTGTAAGCATATAAATTCTGACCAAACTTGACTTGTTTAGTAATTTCAAATTTTATTTGGTCTACAGCCAAAATCTTGCAAAACTCAAGTTGAATAAGTTCTAGATCTTGAAATTCTGAACAACATTGGTATAAAACTTCTTGGGTGAATGTGACCATAAAATGGACTTTTAGAATTTCTAAGCTTATGGGTTCTATTGGTCAAACCTTGGTCAGCAGTTTAAATTCAAATTTAAACCATATTTTTGAGTATAACATGGTAGGAAAGTTTATAAGACAAACGTAGAGAGACAAATTTAGAACATTTCATTCAATTGGGTCATTTTCAAATTTGGCCTCTAACCTGTTCAAAAACGTGAAATACAAACAAAGCTTTCTGCGGTCAAAGCTGAATTTTCCAATTTTCGGGATTTTCCTTTTCATTGTCTCTATGACAAGTGGGCCCCACATGTCAGCCCACTTTGGCTTCCTGCCCGCGTCGGACGAAAACCGGACTAGTGGGTCCCACCCTCGCGTGCCTCCGTGCGCCTGGTCCGTGGACCACCTCCTTTCCGTCCCGCCTCGGTCCCCACCTGTCATTGACCCTAGGTCCGTAGACCTAGTCCACGCCACGGCCGTCTCCTCCCTCCCCCTCTCCCTTGCGTGCACGCGACAGGCGCGCTCTGCCGCGCCGCGCCATGTTCGCCGGCCGAACCCCACCCGACGCGCCCCTCTCCGCACCTAGACGCCTTCCCGGCCGTAAGGTCCTTCGCCCTAAAGCAACCGGCCACCCTTAACCCCGCCTCTGCGCCTCACCGAGCTCCTTCCCTTTCTCGCTTTCCCACCGCACCGAACGCCGCCGCCATTACCGAGCTCGGAGCTCGAGCTCCCGCGGCCGCCTCCGCTGCTCCCCGTGCCTCCAGGCCGCCGTCATTTCGCTCGCCGCCACCTTCCGCGTCTAACACCCTAGGTCCCGTCGCCCCTCCGCCTCTCCATTGCCACACCGAGTGCGTGTTCGCCATGAGAGCCGCCATGGCCATGAGCTCTGAGCTCACGCGCTAGCTGCCTCGAGCCGCCTCTCGCTCCGCCGAAGAGCGCCTCGCGCTCGCCTCACCGTCCTTCACCACCTCCGCACCGTCTCGCCCTTCGCCATTGGCTCCATCACCTCTCTCCGTGCGCGCGCTCACCGCGGCCGCCATTGCCGTCGCCCCTCATCGTGGAAGGCCACCCTCCGGCCCTTCCCTCGCCTTCACGACTCCATCCCCGGAACCCTCGCGCCGCCGCGCAGGTCCCAAGCCCAGCGGTGGCCGCTATAGTGCCCTACCCCGACGAAATCGAGCCGCCCCGTCGCCGTCTCGGTTCACCGCCGCCGCTCGCCTCTCCTCTTCACCGCCGGCGATGAGACCTAAAGGGTCAAGTTCGCCGTCGCGGGAGGCACAACCCCGGGCCACCACGGCGTCAAGTCGTCGCTCCCACACGTCGCACTGCGCCTGAGTACGCAGGCCGCCGCCGCGCGTCCCGTCCCCGGCCGAAGGTAGAAGAAAGGGCGTCGCTTTGCAGAAAAGGCCCTCCGGTTATTAGTTATTTTACCACTGTTTTCAGAGTCTTGCAAAAATTCCCGATAACCCCCTAGATCTATTAGGGTCTCGCATTTTAACCCGAGCCTTTGCATGTTTGCAGATCTAACCCCGGGCTTTAGGAGTATTCTCACGCGCTGTTCACTGAGTCTAAGCAATCTTCCTTGCAGGCCCCTGGAGTCTACCGTTAATTAGGTATAGGTCCATGGTCAGTGGATAATTGTAATTTAAAAGCATTTTTCTTGATTTTAAACTTTGGAAAATCATAACAATTCATAGAAAAATCCAAAATGGACAAACTCAGTGGCTATGGATTCCTTGAGAGTAGATCTACATGATAGGTATAATGTGGAAGTGTGAATTGACTGGTTTGGCCCTAGTTTATTGCATGCATGATTAGGGTAAATAAATGATAAAAGTGGACTAAATGACCTCCAAAAATTATGAAACTTAGACAGTAGCTTTGTTATGGTATCTAGGTACTGTGTGAATTTTTCTTGCAGTAGCACTCACTGTTAAATGACTGATCTACCCCTAGGCTTAGGTTTTTGCAATAAAAATGCATGGGAAGTACTTACTATACAAAACTTTCTCCAAAGGCTATACTAGATTTTTGGGACACACCTTGGGCTAGGTTTAGCTTGCTGATAAAGTTTGAGCCTCTGCATGTTAAGTTCGAGTGGTGATTTGAAAATGACAAAGTGTCACATGCTTAACTAAATAAAAAGGAAAAAGTGGTCTTAGGATGCATAATTAATTCCATGGAAAATTTGGTAGCTTGTTAATGAATGCATAGGTTCTGAAAAGTATTTTTGTGAAGCTGTGAGTACTGTCTTAATGTGCATTTATCATAGATAATTATATAGAAAATAGATGTCCTATCAAACTATGGATTTTGTGCTTGCTGGTTTTTGTATATGGTGTTCATGCAATAAGATACTTGATGTAGAAATTCCAAGTCCAGAACCCATTTCTATAAATTATGAAAAATCTGAGAAAACTATAGGGCTGGTAACATGCTGGAATTTATTAAATTAATTATAACTTGTTTATGGCTGAAATTTGGACTGTAGCCTCTTGCACTATTGGTTTTCATGTCATAAATATTTGAGATCAATTGGAGTTATCCAATAGCATGAACTTGACATGAACACTTTAATTCCATAAATAGATAAGCTTACTTAATGAACCTAAGTGCATTTCATGTGAGAGTAATATTGCATGCTGCTTGCTACGTCATACTTGCTGAATGTTCTTTGTGATATCCAAAATGATAGGTCGAACTAACTTTTGGGGATGGGTTGTACGATTTTTTAGTGATGGGTTGTATGATTTCTTAAGTTGTGGGTTGTACGATTGCTTAGTAAAGTGTTAAGCTTCTTAGTGCGGGAAGTATTTAAACTAAGAATACTTGAGTCATTTCTTCACAAGCTGCTTGACATGCATTATGTTTCATTGGCACCTCATGCATACATTTGCAATTCGTTGCACTCATGATTGCACTATGTCATGCATATAACCTGTATCATATGCATGTATTTGTATTCTCTTGCACTCACTTGCATATTATATCATGCATATAGATTCCGCGAAGGAAGGATCAACATAGGACTGCTATTGATCGATAAGCCGAACAACGAATTGCACCAAGTGCAAGAAGACGACGTGTCGCTGATTCTCCGTCCCTGTTTCAAGGGGTTGCCTGGGGCAAAGCCTCACAATCCGGCAAACTAACTTAGATTAGTTTGTTGGTTTTCATAAGAACAATCAAAGGTAAGCAGGACCATGATCGTCCCAGCTAATATGATTATGATTGATGATTACGCATCTGCATTAGGAGTTGATTGGAACCAATTGCATTAGATTCCCTGGCCGCTGTGGCCCTAGCACCTATACATAGAGTTCGTAGGACGAGTGCCTAGTAATGCTAGGTGCGAGTAGACACGAGTGAATGGAGTCACTCGTCGCGTAGATGATTTCAATCACAAAAATCTTACTATTATGGAAATTATTATGCTTATGTTTTAAATGGAGACCGGGCAGAGATTTTATGAGTTATTGGTTGTTTATGGTATTGTGCATTGGACTCCGCCCGAGTCGCATAAGGCCCGTTCGCTGTTCGCCTGCTGATCGGCATAACATTGCTAGAGTGCTTATCCAGGATAATGGACCGGTGAAAGTCTTACTTGTGCCATCCGAAGAACAGAGATAGACTCCTACTGTGACACCTTGGGGAGCTTGTAGTCGAGGGAGGGCTGACCCGGTGTGACCGTGGTATCGCTCCTAAGGCGGCACAACCTGGGAACAACGGAAGGATTGAATCGAACTTGGGATGGGACAAGTGGAGATGGAGGAAGCATATGTGCGAACGCCGGGGGTTAGTAAGCATATGCCATCCTGGTACTTCTAGTTATTCCCGGGAATTAACAAATCGATTCGAATCGCTGATGCTCACCAGGTGTGAGAATGCCAGATATCGCACACGGGCAACGTAGTAACTATCTAAACATGTTACATTATTATTCATGCTTTCAAATACTACATGCTTGTATTTGTATGCTTACCTTTCTTCAAGTTATCATGGTTATGATGGTATATGCAAGTGAGGAAATGTTACTTTATGTCAATATCTCATTGCTAAAATCAATGGCTAAGGATCAAATGTTAGTAAGCAAGCTTTGCGTCAGCCGTAAACCCTTCCATTAAGTCCTACTGAGTAATTATTACTCAGGGTTTGCCACCATTTTTGGCTTACAGGTACTGATGACTTCTGGACCACCACTTGAAGAAGGGTAGAACCGGTGGGCTCGGTTCTACTCACCTTGTTTATCTCTACATGAAGACTAGTTGAGTTTGTTTCCGCTGCGAGATGATTTGAAAATGCTTCCGCTATACATGTATATTTTGCAATCGCTTCCGCTATAATTGAACATGTATTTGATTACTTATCTTTGGTTTGTAAACTAAGCCTACCTATTCTCTACTTCAACTGCCTGTGATGATGTAACTGTTGTGGCTCTTTCGAGGGCTGAATGTGTGTGATGTCGGTATCCTCGGGCGATGGTTACATCAAGTGCCCTTTTGGGTAGCTCGATGAACTACCGGGTTTAGTCTAGCCTAGGTGCACTGCGAGCCAAAGGTGGCAGGTGTGCTTAGACTGGATTAAGCAGGGCGGTTCCGCCACACAATGCATGATATGATACAATATGCAAAAGAAACAAAGAAAAATAAAAGCAAGATAAAGGCAAACTCTAAACTACAGAAGCTATTCCTTACTAAAAGGAATAGCAAACTATCCCTAACTAAAAGGGATTGCACACTCCAAGCTCACCTCTCAGACGCGTAAAAGCGTCAAACTCTAGGGGCTTGGTAAAGATATCGGCCAACTGGTTTGCAGATACTACGTGGATTAGGTCTATGTCTCCCTTCTCACAGTGATCTCTCAGAAAGTGAAACCTCACGTCTATGTGTTTGGTTCTAGAGTGCAAGACGGGGTTCTTAGCTACAGAAATAGCAGAAGTAGAGTCAACTAGAAGTGGGATCCTTCCATACTTAAGGCCAAAATCACTAAGGGTGGCTTTCATCCACAACAGCTGGGAACAGCAGCTAGCAGCAGCTATGTACTCTGCTTCTGTGGTAGACAGGGATAGGCTAGCTTGCTTGCGGGAGGACCAAGAGACAAAAGAGATTCCTAAGAGTTGGCATGTGCCGGAAGTTGACTTGCGATCAATCCGGCAGCCAGCATGGTCAGCATCTGAGAACCCTCTAAGAGAAAGAGAAGAACCCGAGGAATACCAAAGACCAAGCTCAGGAGTGAATTTCAGATACCTGAAAATGCGCTTCACCGCTTGACGGTAAGTGTTCGCGGCTCTTAGCCTAATAGATTTTACTCCGCAAGCGTACGGAGACCGCTGTAGCTTTCACCCGGGAGTATTCCAAGGTATCGTATTTATCCACAGGGAAGCATTGAGATAGAGATATTAACTTATCAAACATCTTGTTATTTTACTCTTTCATTCTAAACGGTAAAAGAAAGGATAACGGCACACTGACACACTCCACAAGGATACATAGCTCAACGTGAAGCTAGGAGGACAACGAGACGGATCTGGTTTCTGATGAGATCTTCCTTTACTAAGGTCAAGCCAAAAGACAAAGCTAGCTCCAACTGTCACTCTACTAAGGTCGTGACACGACTGAGGTTATGGTTTGGTCTAGTCATCTTTACTGCATCGGACATCGCGGCTATAGAACCACTGCCAGGCACCAGAGTGCTGATTACCCAGCCGAGAAAGGCGGGTTCTAGGGAGCCCGACTATGCATCTACATACATGTTGGATCACAACCTGGCGCCAGCCCGAACGACGGGGTGGAATACTGAGACTCCTAACGCTGTTCACTGAGAGGAGCTACCTAAAGCCTGTGCGGTACACACAAGGCACCCAAAGCTGTGTGGGGCTGGTTGCAAACCAAGGTGAACTCGCAGAGTAAACTCTGGTTATTCACATACTCCACTTGGCTAGAAACAAGTGGAAGCATCACAACTGCTACGACTTAACTAACAGCGTGAACAAAGAACCCACAAGTAAACAGACTAGATTAACCATAACCTCATAGAGCAACACTAACTAAGTCTAATGACATCCCTACACTATGATCCTAACTATAGGCTGGAAAGTAAATGCTTGAACTTAAATAAAGAAATAAATTAAATAAACTCAAAGTCTTATAGGAAAAGAAAGATACAAGAGACTCATAGCAGACTCCTAAATACCGCTCTGGAATAGGCAGAGCCTGACTCTAACTCCTACTAAACATTGAACTTAAAGGGGTAGCGCCACCCAAAAGGGGGCACCTCCCCAAGGGAGAGAGTGAAGAGAGTACAATGGTGCCAATGGCACCGAAAAGGTACGAGTTTGGAGTGGGGGAGTGACCATCTATTTATAGGAGGCTGAAAGTCGGTGAAATGGCTAAGTTTGCAGGCCAGGCGGCCTTGTCCAAGGCCGGGCGGCCTGGTAGGAGGCCAGGCGACCTGGTCTTGTGGCCTTCCAGCCCTTCGATGCACCAACTATGTTGATCCCACGGTAGAGGTACCCTCTAACCAGGTGTGGCGGTTAAGTTCGTTGTGCTTCTTCCTTGGCCATTGGATTTAGAGTGTGCTTCTTCATTAGCCACAGGATCAAACTCCCTCGGATCACTGACTTCACCAATCCAGGACTTGGATTGGTGAAGTGGCGGCCTTCCGGTACCTTGCATGTTGATTGCGTGGCTTCTACCGTGGGATTGTGTTTGACACATATCCTTGTGCATGCACATTGAAGATGAGCACATTTGGAGACATTTGTGAGCTGGGCGGCCTAGGGTGGGTGGCTGGGCAGCCTGGTTTTTCCTGACTTAGTCAATTTCTTCTCCATATTTTGGCCTTCCGACATTGTATTCGACTTGTGCTTGTTCCCACATGTGTATATGAGACCTTGCTACCTTCCTTGGGTGAACAAGATGAAGCATGACACATTTTGGACACCTGTGTAGCCGGCCGGCCTAGTCCTAGGTCGCCCGGCCTGGGGTCTGGCCGCCCGGCCACTCTCCTGTGAGCCGGCAGTGTCCATCTTGTAATGGTCATATCTTTTGCGTCCGAACTCCAAATTGAGTGAACCAAAACTCCATTTCGATTATTTTGATGAGCTCTTCGCAATGGTTCAGTCATTGAGGGCATTTGAGATACTTCATAGAGATGTTTTTTGTAATCCATTCTCCAAGACCTTTTGTGCCCACTCTATGCTTGCTCCAAATGATGTTACTTTGCATGGAATTTGAGCATCTCCCTGTGTAACACCAAAAACCACCAAAACTCGTGAAATTCGTTAGTTCAAAGTAAATAATGCATAGAACTTTATTTATACCCCATTTATTCACCGAGAAATTGGCGGTCGAAATTAGGAAATAACAACCACCAACATGCCCCCAAGGTTGAACCTCGAGCAAAGCTAAGACTTAGGCTTGGCGGATCAGGAGTTGCATCAATGTCAAATACCTTGCAAGTATTAAGTGCACAACCGAACACTCTACCATTTATGTATTGACCAAATTGGCACAAGTGTATCCCAACCTTTTTATGCATACCTGTGGGGCTTCTTGACTTCTCACCTTGTCTTTGGCAGTTGAGAGATGGAATAACTACAGTAGAATCTTACCCAATACAATCTTTTTTCCAGTTTCATACTCGGAGGTTTTGAAAATTTTGCTATCAAAGCACCAAGTTCCTTAAATGGTACTCTCGAATCGCTCAAGTGGTTATGAAATTCCTCACCAGGGCCTAAGGCCATTCTTTTTCCCTACAAACTATAGGCTTATGTGGAGCTCAAGGTGGGGATAAAAGAAGGCTTACTTATGCCATGTATGTTGTTGAGTCAAAAATTGGTTCGAGTGAAGTTAGTGATACCCCTCATTCTGATCGATAGAGAATGGATGGTGTCTTTGTGGTGGTGGAGAAGATGGACACAAGTGGAAAGTATATGGAGATGAGTCTAGTATACTCAACATTGTGTTGATGGGGAATATGGTCTTGGGTGAAAACTCCATATTTTGATGGATCCCCTTGTTTGGAAATTTGAAATCTTTGAGCACATGGAGCTATCACTTTTTTTTTTCTTTTTCTTCATATCTCATTCTCACCCCTTTTTATTATTATTTTTTTCATAGCTCCATGTCTCATTTTGCAAGGGAACTTGGGGATATCTTATGGAATATGACAGGAGTATTTATTTGGAAGACCATATTTGTGGATGGGTAAGTGGATGATGGATGTAGTTTTGGTATGGTGGTGGAATATCTGGTGACTGTGGATGCTTGAATTCAATGTGAATTTAAGCATAACCAGATATAGGAAGGCTAGCAAATGAAAGTGGATATGAAGGGGTAATTGATCGGGATTTGAGGTGTCACTACTTCATATGGACTCAAAGTTTGACAAAACTCAACACAACAATAAGTAGCATATGTAGAGGTTTGATCATGTAAGCATTTGGCTCTGGATAGGTATTTCAAACCACTAAGGATTTTGCTTCATTTTTATTTTCAAAAAGAAAACTCCGAGAATTCACCTTACTAGGATCGAGACGGGTGCAACTCAAACTTTGGTTATATCACATTCTCACAACAACCTAGACTTGGTTTGAAAGTACATGCTCCCACAAGGTTGAACATTAGAGAAAGGATTACAACTTATGCTAATAAGTTCAAATTTTGTTGGAGAGTATCAAGTTGTATACGAAATACTTACAAGAAATTAACAGAGCAACTATTCATCATTTCCTTTAAGCAAAGGGTATAAACAAAACTCTAGCATTATGGGTAGGAGTTATTTTATTCATGGTTTAAGCAAATATTTTTGGTATTTTTTGGATATGCAAATTTTTATGGGGTTTTTCTTTATTGGGATTAGAAAAGGAATAAAGCAAGCATATTTTTGGTATCATGGCAGATAGGATAAAAGATATGATCATGAAATGCATGACATTCGGCGTGGGGTACATACCTGGTGCAGCATTCCCCCCAAGCTTAGATCTTGCAACTGAATGCAAACTTGAAGCTTGTGCTTGGCGTATCTCCCCATGTGCCCATTGCATCTTGTGGGGGTGCCTGACAAATCCTCCCCCAAGCTTGTACTGTTGTACCTTACTCTTTAGCTTGCTCCCTGGGGTGACAACGATGCTCCTTACTTCTATTATGCTCACCTATGTTAGGTGAACTCCCTTCTCTACTCTTGTATAGCCTCCTCATCTCTTTCAATTAAATGTTAGTGGCAATCCGTCATATCTCTGCTGCTGCTACTTGGATCATCTACATGGTGTCAGGAGTTTTTGATTTGTAGGCAACTCAGTCCTGGTATTCTACTCTCTTTGGGTGAATGTCTCCTTGTAGTTGATGTCATGTTCCTCCCAGCTCCAACATCATATTTTCCTTCAGCTGACATTCTTTTCCAAAGTGACACATATAGTGGTTCATCCTTTTCACATGAAATGGAAGAATACCAATGGTCCTTCTCTTCTCAAGAAGAGTGTCAAGAATGGATTCATCTCGTGGCAGGTTGCGTTTCCACCTTTTTTCTATTCCATGGCCAGCGGTGACGTCTCACTTGGCTCATGTAGTTGAAGTAAGGGTTGATCTTGAATAGAGTTCTGACACTGAGCAGACTTCCAAGTGATGACTATGGCTTGCACAGACCACTTGTTTTTCTTCCCAAATGAGTGGAAAGACGGAGACGGATGTTGTTGGATTTGACACCATTGTCAGTTGAATCTGCCACCAACCTCTAGTTGATGGATGTTTGCATCTGATGGGTAGAGTAGCTCAGCCTGACCTCTGGTTGGCTTGTTGCTCAACTGGCCAGGCAGAAAGGAATTAAGGAATGCTCTCTATTCGCATTCCTCCATCATTGGGTGATGTCTCTTCATATATCTTATGTGATCCAATGCTTTGCATGACTTTGACACCTAATCTTGTGAGGACAGCCTCTCAGAATGAGAGATGTCTACGTGTTCTTTTCTGTGTCATGCCGCTGACATTCGCTTCCCAAGTGATGCAGAGCATGGTCGAAGTCTCGCAGAGATCAACCATATATGACAGGTTGGACATTGGGTCCTTCCTCTCAAGGGGGGTTTAGAGGATGAATGTCTCCTACAACAGGTTATTGGACAACATATACAATGGGCCTATGTGTAAAGAGTATTAACACTGGGCCCGTTGTACACAATGTACTAAAAAAAATTGGCATTTTTAAAAGCTCAAAAGCACAAAACCATGTTGTTGCCATGATCATTACCATGTTCAAGAATCTACTCAAATCTAAGGTCACGACATGTGAAAAGAGATTACTCAGGACCTTGATTTTTATCTCCATGGAAACTTGAGAAAATTGACCGGCACCCGATTCAATTGATAGCGACGGTGGATATTTCACAACCAAAATCTACTCATAGCTCATTGATCAACGTTGTCGAATTGACCAAAGCGGGCCCTTAACCTAAGCACCACGCTAAATTTAAGAGGCCTACGGGCACACATTGGATTTGGGCCCAAACTATGACTACCCCCAGCAGATTAAGGTTGCATGAAAAACATGGTCAAGATTTACTCACATGGATAGAGCAAAATGAAGCATGGAGTGTTCAATTTTATCATTTTTTGTTTTTTTATAAGATAGAAAGAAAGGGTAACAACAACAAGTTGAATAACAAATTAATATTCTATCTCGCCGCTTCCCCGGCAACGGCGCCAGAAAGCTTGTTGGCGGCTCTTAGCCTAACAGATTTTACTCCGCAAGCGTACGGAGACCGCTGTAGCTTTCACCCGGGAGTATTCCAAGGTATCGTATTTATCCACAGGGAAGCATTGAGATAGAGATATTAACTTATCAAACATCTTGTTATTTTATTCTTTCATTCTAAACGGTAAAAGAAAGGATAACGGCACACTGACACACTCAACAAGGATACACAGCTCAACGTAAAGCTTGGAGGACAACGAGACGGATCTGGTTCCTGATGAGATCTTCCTTTACTAAGGTCAAGCCAAAAGACAAAGCTCTACTAAGGTCGTGACACGACTGAGGTTATGGTTTAGTCTAGTCATCTTTACTGCATCGGACATCGCAGCTATAGAACCACTGCCAGGCACCAGAGTGCTGATTACCCAGCCGAGAAAGGCGGGTTCTAGGGAGCCCGACTATGTGTCTACATACATGTTGGATCACAACCTGGCGCTAGCCCGAACAACGGTGTGGAATACAGAGACTCCTAACGCTGTTCACCGAGAGGATCTACCTAAAGCCTGTGCGGTACACACAAGGCACCTAGAACTGCGTGGGGCTGGTTGCAAACCAAGGTGAACACCTAGAGTAAACTCTGGTTATTCACATCCTCCACTTGGCTAGAAACAAGTGGAAGCATCACAACTGCTACGACTTAACTAACAGCGTGAATAAGGAACCCGCAAGTAAACAGACTAGATTAACCATAACATCATAGAGCAACACTAACTAAGTCTAATGGCATCCCTACACTATGATCATAACCATAGGCAGGAAAGTAAATGCTTGAACTTAAATAAAGAAATAAATTAAATAAACTCAAAGTCTTACAGGAAAAGAAAGATACAAGAGACTCATACCAGACTCTTGAAGACCGCTCTAGAACAGGCAGAGCCTGACACTAACTCCTACTAAACATTGAACTTAAAGGGGTAGCGCCAGGCAAAGGGGGCACCTCCCCAAGGGAGAGAGTGAAGAGAGTACAATGGTGCCAATGGCACTGAAAAGGTACGAGTTTGGAGTAGGAGAGTGACCATCTATTTATAGGAGGCTGAAAGTCGGTGAAATGGCTAAGTTTGCAGGCCGGGCGGCCTTGTCCAAGGCCGAGCGGCCTGGTATGAGGCCGGGCGACCTGGTCATGTGGCCTTCCAGCCCTTCGATGCACCGACTATGTTGATCCCACGGTAGAGATACCCTCTGACCAGGTGTGGCGGTTAAGTTCGTTGTGCTTCTTCCTTGGCCATTGGATTTAGAGTGTGGTTCTTCCTTAGCCACAGGATCAAACTCCCTCGGATCACTGACTTCACCAATCCAAGGCTTGGATTGGTGAAGTGGTGGCCTTCCGGTACCTTGCATGTTGATTGCGTGGCTTCTACCGTGGGATTGTGTTTGACACGTATCCTTGTGCATGCACGTCGAAGATGAGCACACTTGGAGACATTTGTGAGCCGGGCGGCCTAGGGTGGGTGGCCAGGCGGCCTGGTTTTTCCTAACTTAGTCAATTTCTTCTCCATATTTTGGCCTTCCGACATTGTATTCAATTTGTGCTTGTTCCCACATGTGTATATGAGACCTTGGTACCTTCCTTGGGTGAACAAAATGAAACATGACACATTTTGGACACCTGTGTGGCCGGCCGGCCTAGTCCTAGGTCGCCCGGCCTGGGGTCTGGCCGCCCGGCCACTCTCCTGTGAGCCGGCAGTGTCCATCTTGTAATGGTCATATCTTTTGCGTCCGAACTCCAAATTGAGTGAACCAAAACTCCATTTCGATTATTTCGACGAGCTCTTCGCAATGGCTCAGTCATTGAGGGCATTTGAGATACTTCATAGTGATGTTATTTGTAATCCATTCTCCAAGCCCTTTTGTGCCCACTCTATGCTTGCTCCATATGATGTAACTTTGCATGGAATTTGAGCATCTCCCTGTGTAACACCGAAAACCACCAAAACTCGTGGAATTCGTTAGTTCAGAGTAAATAATGCATAGAACTTTATTTATACCCCATTTATTCACCGAGGAATTGGCGGTCGAAATTAGGAATTAACGACCACCAACAGTGAGAAGTCCTAGGAGAAGCCTGGTAGCGCGCACAAAGCCTTTAGAGGCCACAAAGGCAAGGAAAATCCTAATGGCTTCCAAACGAGGTACAAGGGCAAAGGTCTCCTCATAATCTATCCCCTCCTTCTGATAGAAACCCTGGGCTACCAATCTCGCTTTGTTCCTCACAACCATCCCATTCTCACCCTGTTTGTTTTTGAAAACCCACTTGGTACCTATAGGGCGACAGTTTGGTGGAGGTTCAACTAAATCCCAGACATGGTTTCTCTCAAAGTTCTCCAACTCCTCATGCATGGCGTTCACCCAGTTAGGATCAGATAATGCATGTGACACATCCCGGGGTTCAAAAGTAGCAACATATGCAGAGTGGGAGAAAAAGGCTAGAGAGTTAACCGAAGAGCGTGTGACTCGCTGGTGAAGATCTCCAATGATCCTATGTGGAGAGTGATCCCGTTGGACCTGCCGAGATGGAACAATCTCGGAGGTCACCTTCCCTGCGTCCTCAGCGGGGCCAGCCTCTGCTTGAGCTTGCTGTCGGGGGAGGGAAGAGGAAGCCATGGGCAAGGGTCCTCCTTTATCATCAGACCTCGTAGCAGAGGGGGCCGGAGCTGCAGCCGGTGCAGTGGCTCCTGTATCACCAACATCATCTGCACCTTCCTCATCTTCAAAGATGGGGGTGCCTTCTTCATCATCTCCTGAAAGCTCAAAGGCAGGGGTTGTGCAGGGCATAGTTTCATCAAAAGAAACCCCACAAGTCTCAACAACTTGCTTAGCCTCCAAAATCCACACACGAAAAGCCCTAGAACAAGAAGCATACCCCAGAAAAATCCCATCCAAAGAACGAGACTCAAACTTGTCTAAATGCCCTGCCTTCTTAAGCACAATGCACCTACAGCCAAACGCCCGCAAATGCTTGACGCTGGGCTACCTACCAAACCGAAGTTCATACGAGGTCTTCCCAAGGAAAGCTCTCAAGAAGATCCGGTTCGCAATGTAACAGGCCGTAGTCACTGCCATCTCAACAAGTGTGCGGTTCTTGCGTTCCACAACACCGTTCTGCGGTGGGGTATATGGAGAAGAAAACTGGTGCTCAAGACCTAGGTCACGACAGAAGTTTTCGAAATGAGAGTTTCTGAATTCTCCACCGTTGTCACTGCTGATAGCCCTCATGGCCTTTATGACTCTCGTTTCTCAACCTCAGTACCAGATCCTGAACAAAACCAAATGCCTCAACCTTATACTCCATGAAAAATACCCACGAGAACCGCGAAAAGTCGTCCACAATGACAAGCACTTACCACTTCCCACTGACCGACACTACCCGAGCGGGACCTACTGTATCCATATGGAGTAGCTCACCCGGATAGGAGGTTATAACCTGAGACACAGGAATGTGAGAAGTGGCAACCATCTTGCCATGACGACAGGGGTGGCATACTAAGTCCTTCTCAGCTCTCAACTTGCGCAATCCTCGGATTGGGCCCATTGAACTCAACCTGACTAGCAGATCAAAGCTCAAGTGACCAAGCCTCCTATGCCACTTCCAAATATCAGCAGAAGGACTGGCAACCAAACAGCGAGCAGAGCCAGAAACAGATGTGAGGTCAACCCTAAAAACTTGACCAAAAGGCAGCAAAGAGAAAACAAGGGTCTCCTCAGCATCAAGAACGCGGCACGCACTCTTCTTAAAATGAACCTCAAAACCTTCATCGAGAAGTTGCGAAACAGAGACCAAATTGAACCCCAGATTCCGGACAAAAGCAACTTCCCTTAGGGAAAGCTTAGCAGAGAGCGAAACAGAACCAACACCTAACACTTTACCTTGACCATTATCCCCGAATGTGATGTACTCCTTGGTGCTCATGGGGATGAGGCTGGAGAACCACTTGCGGTGCCCTGTCATGTGCCTAGAGCAACCAGAGTCCATGATCCACACGTCCTCCATGCCTCGATCCTGCAAAGTCAAGTAAAGCGATGGTGAGCAAACGGTTCGGCACTAGGGTTAGTACCAAAACTGCTGTACCAGTGCCGAGCCATCTGCTCAAAAGTGGGGTAAGCACAATCAAAGAAATCATCATGACGATCAGGGTAACCACAACCTCCAAAGCGTGAACCCTCGAAAGTTCTCTCAAAGCCTCGGTCACGAGGTCCATAGCCACGCTGAAAACGACTAGGAGCTTGACCGCGCGTCTCTCACCACCAGGGGCACGGGCCTGAAAGCTGCCTCCTCTCTCACCACCAGCAAAGCGGTCTCTCCTCTCACCGCGGTGGGGAGGATCTTGCCTACCACCCTGATAGAACTGATCCTGGTTCCCCCAAGCTCTCTCCTGCTTCTCAACCCGTGGCCATTCCGCTGGCAAAACTCATAGTGGTAGACATGCCTCCTAGGAACTGGGTTAGGCTGGGATTTGGGCTTAGGTGGTGTGGCCTTGGGTGCTTTAGACTGCTGGACTGGCTTCTTGCCCTTGGGCTTAAGCTCTTCCTCAACAATCTTGTCCAGCTTAACCTTGGAAGGCTTGGGTGTCCAGTACTGCTTCTTTGGGGCAGCCTTGGGTGGCTCATGGTAAACCCAATCAACAGTCTCTCCTGGCTAGGTAGGTGCAAGCTTGATCTTAACTAGGGCACTCTTCTCACCCGAAGTGCTGCACTCTCCAAACCTAACACCACTCGTCTCACCCTCAGCTCTCTTGGTGCTCTCTATGATCATCTCTAGTTGGGGTTGCCTAGCATATACCCAACTGAGCACCTTTCTCAACCTGTTGTTGTCATTTTGCAAAGACAACATCTCCTCCCTCAGATCCTCCAAAACCACAGTCTGGGTAGCACAAGTGTCACAGTCTAGGGAGGGAACCACAGCAGCTTTCTCCAACTTCCTAATGGTGGCATCCCTATCCACCAGCTGCATCCTAAGGGTTAGGCAGTTCTCACAAGTGTCAGTAAGTGCTGAAAGCACCTCAAAGTCAGCTCTCAACTGCTCTAACTCACCTCTCAAAGTAGGACAGACCATACACGCACCCAAAAGCATAGGTCTAGCCCTAAGCTCCTCAAGCTCCATGAGCTGCCCCTCAAACTTCTCCTTCAGCACAGCTAGCTCTCTAGCTAGACAGGGGCAAGACTCACAATCGAGCTCTTCACTCAAAGTAGGCTCATCCAGTTTGGACTCGAGTTTGCCTAGCTCAGCCTTCAGCTCATCTATCTCCTCTACCCACTTGGCATACCTATCTCTTTGGTCACCAAGTTCTGTCATGAAAGACTCGCAGGTAGGGCACTCAATCTCACTAGGTTGAGGTCTCACATTCCTTAACCTCTTATTCTCCTCTAAAGCCTCAGCCTGTTGGGCTTTCAACTTCTGTAGCTTCTTAGCCGCCTTCTCCAGCATCTTATCCTGGGCTTTCAACTGACGACTGTTCTACTCTTGCATCTCAAGGATTTAAGCTTGCTCAGGAGTTACCTCATCATCGGAAGAAGAGTTGCAGCCGTCATCCTTGTTCTCCTTGTCCTCAAGTGCCATGGAGCAAACCGAGCTCCTCTTGTCCTTGTTCTTGCGCCTGGATTTGGTGGAGACGAAACACAAGCCAGCTGGTCCTCCTTGATCGTTCCTCTTGTCCTTCCTGTACGTGATCTTCTCATCACTTGAGCTTGACGAGGACGAAGAGGAAGAAGATCTGCTACTGCAGAACCCGATCTCGGCGAAGAAGGCCTTGTCCCGCTTCCGGTTGTCCTTCTGGTAGCTCTTGAAAGCCTTTCGGAAGTTCTTCTTGCCAAAGGGACGCTTGCCGAAGCCGTGCTTGCTGGAGCGGTGCTTGTCAAAGCTGGGCTTACCGGAGTGGTACTTGTCGGAGTCGCGGGTGTAGCTCTTGCCCTTCTTGTAGTAGTCGTTCTTGTTGGGGCACTCGGCGATGAAGTGGCCGACCTCTCCGCACTCGAAGCATTTGGGCCGCTCGCCCCTCTTCTTGCTCATCCGGTTGTCATAGGCGCACTGAAAGCGACTAGACACCAGACAAAGCTCATCATCCCCAAGTGTCGCCAACTGCTCCTCTGTAACAGACATCAAAGCAGAAAATGAGAAGTTATGTAATAGGGGGTTAGTGACAGACTCACTAGAGAGGGTAGCCAAGGCCAAACTCTTAGAACCTGTACAAGCAAGGGAATCCCTCAACTTGTAATCTACTTCTATGGCCTTGAGCTCACTATAGAGCGCCTCTACACCTATCGTATCATACCCTACCGACTCAATGATTGAGTTCACCTTGATCTCCCACACTTTTCTGTCCAAAGCATACAGCAACTTGACAGCCTGCTGATGATCGGTGTATGGGAGCTCAGCGGGGCCAGAGTTGACATGCAACTTGTTGATGACCGAATGAAAGTGACCAAACAAGTCGTCTACTGACTCTCCCGGCTTTTGGACGAAATTTTTATATTCGCGCCGGTAAGTCTCCACAAGCCTAGCCTTAATCGTCGCAGTACCCTCATGGTGTGCACTAAGCAGTGACCATATCTCACGTGTAGTCTTAAGGTGACTCACTCTCTCATAATCCACGGGACCAAGCCCGGAAAAGAGAAAGTTAACAGCCTTGTCATTTGCCTCATGCCAAGCCACGATATCCTGCGTAGTACGCTCAGCGACTGGAAGCACCACAAAAGTCATACTCTGAGTAGCATCCCATATGTCCTGACTCTGGCTAACAGAGAATGCCACCATCCTACCTTTCCAGTAGGGATAGCCATCGAAGCCAAGGACGGGAATCTTCCCGGAGTATGTCATCGTCGCTACGGTTTCGTCACCGGTTAAGGTATAGAAAACCTAACCGGCTCTGATACCACTTGTAGGACCGAGACGTGCGACTAGAGGGGGGTGAATAGGAGCACTTAAAAACTCCACGAACCCCCGGTGCAGACTGACTACTACAACATACAACAAACACTAGACACCATCCACTGAAAGGAAACGTGTCTAGCAGCACTTGGTGTCGCCCATAGAATGGGTACACACTAAGCGAGCGGAAGCACGAGACTCAACGATCACAAGATCGCAAGTCGAGCGAAACAACGACTCACGCACTAGCATCTCATTCGCCACTCAACGCACCGAAATGCACCCTACTGGATCACAGTAGGTTAAGAGTATGGGCAGCAACAAGGAACACTAAAAGCGAGGTCGAAGCAAAAGCCAGGCAGCGAAAACCTCAACGAAAAAGCTCACAGCCACCTTGCAGGCTGCTGCCAGACTGTCCGGTAGCGGTCACGGGACTGTCCTGTAGAACCGGATGGTCCGGTGACTGAGCCGGATGGTCTGGTAGCAGCGGGGCTAGAAACCCAACGCCGGACTGTCCGGTGGCCTGCGCTGGACTGTCCGGTCACGCCGGATAGTCCGGTAGCAGAACTGGACTGTCCGGTGGGCGCAGAAAAATGAGCTTCCCAAACCCTAAACTTGACCAAACCTTGTCCAATCTTCACGAAATTAGACACAGGCTATCTGAGCACTATTCCATAGCTATTCCCAAAAGATCAACTCAAAATGATCACGGGATTAGCGAGAATTTCAGATCGCATGAAGAGGCAAGCTTTGGGCAAGAAAAGAGGAAAACTCAAATTCGACTTGCTCATGGCAAACCTGTAGGTTTGTGATGCACTAGGGCATAATCTCCACGTCCTTGCAAGTACAAAACACTGGCAAAAGAAAGGATTCACCCATGGCCAAAGCAAACACCCAAAAGCCAAGGATTGAATCCAAAAACCAAACTAGAAAGGGGAGGAGGAGAGGGCTGCACACATGAGCTCGAAATTCAGTGAAATCTTGATGTATTGAAGCTGGGATTTCAATTCATACAAGGTTCCTACAGCCTACCACCCTTCATCCTTCCCTCTTGTGAGAAGAACACAAGCTAGGGGACTCAAATCCTAGCCCTAATGCTCTCTCTTCTCTCTTAGGCACATGGCTGCATGGAAATGAAGCCTAGGGTTTTCTAATGGTGGGAGAGTCACCTAAATTACCAGCCACTTAGGTATTTATAGCCCTAGGCCTGACGACACAATTAACACTAAGACCCTTACTCTAGAATGCCTGGAAGGGGCTGAAATGTAAAAGATGCAATCGGACGACTACGATGACGCTTTGGTCTTCTTCTTCTCCACACATCGCTTGGATGTTTGCCACGGAGCCAGTAGTCCGAAAGCTTTCCCTGGTTTTGAAGTTGGAAACCGGGAAACTTTATTCTGCGGGCTTCCTGGGCTGGGTCTTGGCCCAATCTTCTATCTTGCCAAGTCGGAGCCCGACCCACCAAGTCATGTGAACTTAGGTGGCGGTTTTGAGCCAAAGCCACCAAAGCCTCCCTCGCACGTCTTCGCGCCATGCACCCGGCTTCTCCAGTCCATCGGAGTCGCCTTGCGGTCCATCGGAGGGCTCACACCACCGTTGCCGAACCGCCCCTCCGTGTACCGAGCTCACATGGCCGACCGACGCCGAGCATTGCCTCCGGTCCATTGGAGGGCTTTTGTCTCAGTCCATTGAGGTCTTCATCATCTACGTCCAGTCCATCGAAGGGCCTCTAGTCCATCGGAGGGCTTGAGCTCGTTGACAATCACTCATCACACCAGGAGAGCAATGAGGCCGGTCCATTGGCTCTCATAGAGTATGTAGGCCGAGTATGCCTAGTAATGTTAGGTACAAGTAGACACGAGTGAATGGAGTCACTCACGTAGGTGGTCTTGCAAAGGTTTCAAAAATATCACCAGGATGGAAGTTACATTTATGTTTATAATTAAATGGAGACCGGGCGGAGATATGGGTAAATAATAAAAATGAGTGGTGATGTTGGTTATAAAAGTGGCTGGTGGACTCCGCCCGAGTCGTTTAAGACCCCGTCCGCTGTTCGCCTACTGATCGGCATAACATTGCTAGAGTGTGTAGGACCGAGACGTGCGACTAGAGGGGGATGTAGGACCGAGACGTGCGACTAGAGGGGTGGTGAATAGGAGCACTTAAAAACTCAAACTCACGAACCCCGGTGCAGACTGACAGACACTTCACACAACAAACGCTAGACACCGTCCACTGAAAGGAAACGTGTCTAGCAGCACTTGGTGTCGCCCACTGAACGGGTACAAACCAAGCGAGCGGAAGCACAAGACTCAACGACCACAAGATCGCAAGTCTAGTGAAACAACGACTCACGCACAAGCGTCTTGTCCGCCACTCAACGCACCTAAATGCATCTCACTGGATCACAGCAAGTTAAGAGTATGGGCAGCAACAAGAACCACTGAAAGCGAGGTCGAAACAAAGATCCGGACAGTGAAAACTCAAACAAAAAACACTACAGCCAACTCCCAGGCAACTGCCGGACTGTCCGGTGGAACCGGATGGTCTGGTGACAGAATTGGATGGTCTGGTAGAAGCTGGGGCAAAATCCCAATGCCAGACAGTCCGCCGAAGCCGGATGTTCCGGTACAGGTACCGGATGTTCCGGTGGGAGGCTGGAACTTGGGTTTTCAAACCCTAAATCTGACCAAACCTTGTCCAAACTTCACAAAATTTGACACAGGCTATCTAAGCACTATTCCAAAGCTATTCCCAAAAGATCAACTCAAAATGATCACGGGATTAGCGGGAATTTCAGATTGCGTGAAGAGGCAAGCCTTGGGCAAGAAAGGGCAAAACTAAAGCTCGACTTGCTCGTGGCAAACCTGAAGGTTTGTGATGCACTAGGGCATAATCTCCACGTCCTTGCATGTCCAAAACACCGGCAAAAGAAAGGATTCACCCATGGCCAAAGCAAACACCCAAAAGCCAAGGATTGAACCCAAAAACCAAACTAGAAGGGGGAGGAGGAGAGGGCTGCACAATGAGCTCGAATTTCTAAGGAATATTGCTGGATTAATCATGAAATTGAGTTCATACAAAGTTTCTACAGCCTACCACCCTTCATCCTCCCTCTTGATGTGAAGAACACTAGCTAGGGGACTCAAATCCTAGCCCTAATGCTCTCTCTTCTCTCTTTGGCACTTGGCTGATTAGAAACAAAGCCTAGGGTTTTCTTATGGTGGAAGAGTCACCAAAATGACCAGCCACTTAGGTATTTATAGCCCTAGTCCTGACGACACAATTAACACTAAGACCCTTACTCTAGAATACCCGGAAGGGGCTGAAATGTAAAAGATACAATTGGACGACTACGATGGCACTTTGATCTTCTTCTTCTCCACACCTCGCTTGGATGTATGCCACGTACCCAGTAGTCTGAAAGCTTCCCCCGGTTTTGAAGTCAGAAACCGAAAAACTTTATTCTGCGGGCTTCCTAGGCCGACTCTTGGCCCAATCTTCTATATTGGCGAGTCGGAGCCCAACCCACCAAGTCATTCAAACTTGGGTGGCAGTTTTGAGCCGAAGCCGCCAAAGCCTCCCTCGCACATCTTCGCGCCATGCACTCGTGTTGGAGCACCATGGTGGCACCCGGCTTCTCTAGTCCATCGGAGTCGCCTCGCGGTCCATCGGAGGGCTTACACCACCATTGCCGATCCGCCCCTCCGTGTACCGAGCTCCCATGGCCGAGCGACGCCGAGCATTGCCTCCGGTCCATTGGAGGGCTTTTGCCTCAGTCCATCGAGGTCTTCATCATCCACCTCCAGTCCATCGGAGGGCCTCCAGTCCATCGGAGGTCTTGAACTCGTTGACAATCACTCATCATACCAGGAGAGCAATGAGACCGGTCCATTGGCTCTCAGTCTCCCCCTTGATGAGTGCATTGTCAACACATCTCCAACCTGTAACCTGAAATGGAACAAAGACAAAAGAAAAAGCGTAAAACCGAAAAAGAAAAGAAAATAAGAGAAATGCTCAAGCTGCTCAATACCAAACAATGGCAAAACACAAGGCACATTGAAGCAAAAAGAAAACAAAGCATCGGCTCCTCAAGACAGAGGCAAAAGGCTCAACGCACCGATGCAAAGAGCATGCTAAAAGCTCAACTCCCCCTGAAATGCATCCTCACAAATGCAATATGAGTGCAAAACTCCCCCTCAACAGAATCTCTCCCGAAAGTCCTCCCCCTGTGTCCAAATTTCTCCCCCTTGTTCACAATGGACACATCAAGGGTTCCTAGGACTCCCCCTGAACTAAGCAACTCGCCCTCAAAATATGCCATCAAATGCAAGGAGTGTAACTGAAAGAGCTCAGAAGGGATAGAAAGCTAGTAATCACAAGTTTTAGCATACAGAGCAAGTGAGGGCAAGGAAGCAGGAACATGCTCAAATGAACCTATCTTAGACATATCAGGAGCTAGCATGTTTTTCAAGGTAGTTTAAAAGAAAGCATTACCAACATGAATAGCACTTAGCAAGATAGGCATAAACACAAGATGCTAGCAATGCATACAAGGTGAGCTAGTCTCAACCAAAGCATATACAACTAGCCATAAGCATTTTAGAGACATGCAAATTTCAGATTTAAACATTTATATTCATAAGCAAGTTCTTTTTGTGCCAGGGGTTATTTACTTGTCTTTTGCCACTTCTTACCAACCAATGCCTAGCCTAGGCTCAAGGAACCATCAGAAGCTTAAGACAAGGTTTTGGTCATACACAGCCTAGTCCAAGTTTATGTCAAAGTGCAATGACAAGCAATCTCAAACCAGATCAGTGTGACAAGCAAATCCACCTGGATCTTTCTCAATTTAGCACATAAGACACCACTTGTAAGCATTTTGATTCAGATTTCTATTTAAGCAAGGTGTCATAAAAGCTTAGGCATTAACTGAGCAAAGGCATACAACTAGCATATCCAGGTATGAAAAGATAGCATAGCATTCAATACTCCTATACATGCTAGGTAGCCAAGTCAAGTGGTGATCATGTTTTTGATTTGCAAGGAATAAAATGACTTAGCTCACAACTAGTATTCAACAGACTCAAGAGAGCTTAGCCAACCATGATCAAGCAAGCACTGTACAGTCTAGTACAAGCAAGTACTAACTCATCGTTCCAAAAGAGCTCTAGTGCTAGTGAAGTGAAAATGCATATGATACAGTGTAATGCATGATATGATACAATATGCAAAAGAAACAAAGAAAAATAAAAGCGAGATAAAAGTAAAAACTAAACTACAGAAGCTATTCCTTACTAAAAGGGATAGCATACTATCCCTGACTAAAAGGGATAGCACACTCCAAGCTCACCTCTCAGACGCGCAAAAGCATCAAACTCTATGTGACGGAACTGCCCTACTTAATCCAGACTAAGCACACCTGCCACCTCTGGCTCGCAGTGCACTTAGGCCAGACTAAACCCGATAGTCCGTCGAGAGTCCCTCGGGCTCTCGATAACACCATTCCCAGAGGAACCGGCATCAAACACATCCGACTCTCGAAAGAGCCACAACAATTACATCATCACAGGTAGTTGAAATAGAGAGTAATAGACTTAATTTACAAAACAAATATATGAAATCAATTACATGTTCAAATATAGCGGAAGCGTTTGCAAAATTTTATATAGCGGAAGCGTTTTTGAAACATCTCGCAGCAGAATCATGATACTTAAGCAGTCTTCACGAAGAGACGGACGAGGCGTGTAGCACCGAGCCCACTGGTACTACCACCTCCAACACAGTTGTCTAGATGTCGCCGGTACCTGTAATCCAAAAGTGGGGGCAAACCCTGAGTACTAATTACTCAGTAGGACTCAATGGATGGGGCTTACGGGTGACGCAAAGAATAGCTTACTAGGCAGGTGGATCCTTAGCAATTGATTTTATACAAGGTCATGTTGACATCAGATAGCAGGATTTGACAGCTGCTATCCATTAACCAAGAAGGTCATTGGTATCATAAATTAAATACTTGCATGAAAGTAAAACATTAGGACCCATCAGTAACTTACATAATAGTATATCAATACACATCCAAGATATACCCCTCATCTACACATGTCCCGTCCCAAGATTCACAGCGCCCCCACCTAACCCTTGGGAGTAGCCGTCTCAGGAGCGATACCACGGTACATCGGGTCAGCCCTCCCTCGACCTCAAAGCACCTCCCAAGTCCATCAGCCCCCTATAAGTGGATGGGCAGCACCTTGAATAGTGGGACAGATCATACACATCCAAACATGTTGATATACAAAATCATGAATTAATAATACAACATATTCAAGTGGATTACTACTTTGCCCATCAGTGGTATTGGCATTCTCACACCTGGTGAGCATCAGCGATTCGAATCGATTTGTTAGTTCCCGGGAATAACTAAAAATGCCAGGGGTATATGTTTACAAGCTATCGCGTTCCCACATATAGCCCACATCTCCACTTGTCCCATCCCAAGTTCGATTCCAACCTGCCATTCCCCAGGTTTAGCCCCCATGGAGTGTTACCACGGCGCACCGGGTCCAGCCCTCCACGAGTCAACACCCAAGCGCCCCTGGGCCCGATGGTAGGACCAAGTGTTTGTTCTTCGGATGGCACAAGTAAGACTTTCACCGGTCCATTATCCCGGATAAGCACCTTAGCAATGTTATGCCGACCAAAAGGCGAACAACGACCGGCCTTATGCGACTCGGGCGGAGTCCAATGCACAATATTATAACCAGTAAATAACTCAAAAAATCTCCGTCCGGTCTCCATTTAAATCAGAAGCATATATAATAACTTACCTCGGTGAGATTTCTGTGAATTTTGAAACCACCTACGTAATGAGTGACTCCATTCACTCGTGTCTACCCGTACCTAGCAATTTCTAGGCACTCGTCCTACGAACTCTAAGTATAGGTGCTAGGGCTAGGGCGGCCAGGAAGTCTAATGCAGTTGCTTTCAAACAACTCCTAATGCAGATGCGTAATCATCAAACAGGATTGTATTAGCTGGGAGAAATCATGGTCCTGCCTACCTTTGATTGTCCGAATGAAAACCAACAATCTAAGTTAGTTTGCTGGGTTGTGAGGCTTTGCCCCAGGCAACCTCTTGAAACAGGGACAGATGAAATCAGCGACACGTCGTCTTCTTGCTCTTGGTGCAATTCGTTGTTCAGCTTATCGATCAATAGCAGCTCCTGTGTTGATCCTTCCTTCGTGGAATCTATATGCATGACATAGTGCAATAATGAGTGCAACGAATGCAATTGTATGCATGAGGTGCAAATGATACATAATGCATGTCAAGTAGCTTGTGACGAATTGATTCGAGTACTCTCAGTTTAAACACATCCCATAATAAGAAAACTTAATAACTTTCCTAAGAAATCGTACAACCCATCACTAAGAAATCATACAAACCATCATCACATTTTATCTTTGAAATTATCAGGAGTTACTATCTTATATGTGTACACAGTCCCTATCAAATGAAATGAAGTTGTCTCTTGAAAACACCTTCATTGCATACCCTTGGAATCACAAGATGTATTTAATGGTGTGCAGCAAATAACTTTATATATACACAAAAATGTTGTCATTTGCAGTTAAACATATACACGCAAGGTAATGGACACGCTACCTTTATGAATATAATGCACTCATGAGTTCATGTAGTTAGACAACTCAAATTGATCTCAAATTTTTACCACATGCAGAAACATACTTCATAGTGCTACTGCTAAAATTTCAGATATAAACAAGTTATAATTAATTTATTAAAATTCCAATAAGTTATCAGCCCTATAGATTCTCAGATTTTTCATAATTTGTAGGAGTGAGTTCTGGACTTGAAATTTCTACAGCAAGCATTTCATTATATGAACATCTTATACAAAAACCAGCAAGCACAAAATCCATAGTTTGATAGGACATGTATTTTCCTATATTTATCTCATGCAAATTAAGATGTACATTTGATTAGTGTTAATAAATTCTTCAAAAATACTTTCTGGACTCCCTATCAAACTAGTATCATACCAGATTTTTTATAGAATTATCTTTGCATTCTAAAGTCACTTTTTCTAATTATCAAGTCTAGCAAGTATCATTTTGTCAATTTCAAAACAGCAGCTAAAACATGCATGCACAACCTCATATCCCACCAGTGAGTTACTCATACTATGTGAAGCACATGAAAAATACCAGAGGTCACATTTGAGCATATTTTATGTAGCCTTCATTTTCCAAGTTAATTTAATACACAAAACACATGCATAAGGGCAAAACAGTAATTTACCAAGCCGTGCCATGGCTACCAAAAATCACACAGTACCTAGATGGTATAACAAAGCTACTGTCCAAGTTTCATAATTTTAGGAGCTCATTTAGTCTATTTTTACCATTTATTTACCCTCAACATGCATGCACTAAACCAGGGGCAAAACAGACTTTTCACACATCCACATCATACCTATCCTGTAGATCTACTCAAGAGGAGTTCATAGCCACTGAGTTTGTCCATTTTGGATTTTTCTTTGAATTGTTATGATTTTTCAAAGTTCACAGCCTAATATAAATGAAATAAATGGAAAAACTCATAGATCGAGGACTTGAACGTAATTAACCGTAACCTCCAGGGGCTAGATCATAAGATCAGCAAGACTCAGTGCATAGTACGTCGGATGAAAACATGATACGCTGAGACGCCGAGGGCCTAAACGCAAACACGCCATCACCTTCTTCAACCTCCCGACGGGGAGAGAGAAGGGCGGCGGCGCGCACGGGAACCGGCCGCGCGGGGCCCTAGGGCTCGCTGGCGGGGTCGAGGAGAGAGAGGGGAGTGTGGGAAACCTTACCCCCTACCTTGATTCGATGGGGAACGAGCGGTGAAGGCCGGCGACGATGACCCGGAGAGGTGGAGGTCCGGCGAGTGAATGTGGTTCAGTGGGGCAGCTTCGGCGGGCTAGATCTAGGGGGAACGGTGGAGGGGAGGTAGGTGAGGGCCGGCGTGGTGGTGGTGAGGCGTGCGGATGAGAGGAATCGCGGGCGCTACTTGAGCCCCGAACTTCGCCAATGGCGGGGTTCGGCGGCGGAATGTACCTTGGTGAGGAGGATACAGCGGCCTAGGTCTAGGCGTGGTGGTGGAGTCGAGGAAGGGGAAAAGCGGCGCGGTATCGTGGTGGCGCGAGGATGGCTGGAGCGGCGGGCGCGGGGTCAACCCGAGCTCGTGTCAATGGCGGGCGGTGGTGGGAGGCAATGGAGAGAAGGGAGGCGTTCGGGCGAGGGACGAATGGGGGAGGGGAGCGGAGAGAGCGAGTGAGAGGAGGCGCTCGCTTCCCTTTGAAGGAAGCCGGGCGGGGCAGGGAGGCGACCTTGGCCAGCAGACGACAGGCGGCGTCCGCCGTGTGGAGGCGAGCAAGCGGGGAGAAGACAGTGGCGCGGTGCGTGAAACGGGTCCATAGACCCAGAGTCTATGGCATGTGGGACCGGGTGATGATGCTGAACGGGTGGTCCATGGACCGAGTGCACGGAGACGTAGGGATGGTGGGACCCACCGGCCGGGTTTTTCCAATTATTCGGCGGGAATCCGACGCGGTCTGCCGGTGGGGCCCGCGTGTCAGTGAGACAAAAAGAAATAAAATTCCGAAATTGAAAAATCCCAGTTTGACTGCAGGAACCTTCATTTGTATTTCTAGTTTTTGCACAGGTTAGAGGCTGAATTTGCAAATGACCCAATTGAATGAAATGTTCTAAATTTGTTATTCTACATTTTCCTTATAAACTTGTATACCATATTATAATAAAAAATATGGTTTAAATTTGAATTTAAGCTGCTGACCAAGGTTTGACCAACAGAACCCATAAGTTTAGAAATTCTAAAAGTCTATTTTGTATTCACATTCACTCAAAAAAGTTTTATACCAATATTGTTTAGAATTTCAAGATCTACAACTTTCTCAATAAAAGCATTGCAAGACTTTGGCTTTAAGATCAAGAAAATTTAAAATTACTAAACTGGTCATGTTTGGACAGAATTCACATGCTGACAGAAAAAGCCCCAAATATCTATGCAAACCTTAATGCATGTCAAAGCACCAATTAACAAAGTTGTTTATCCTAAAATTGTCTACAAGTTTGTCAATATGAGTTTCACCCAGATCTAAATAGAATCAATATTATGGGCACAATCAGAGAGACATATATGCAGAAAACAGGTTTCGACAAGTTTCATTTCAACCAAGTTTGATCTAGGGCTCAAATGCATGTCATTGTAGGATGTTTCATGATGAATGATTATGCACTTGAGATGCCGGAGCATCACAACCCACCCCCCTTAAAGAAATCTCATCCCGAGATTTTGATGTGATGTGGGTGGACAAGTTAAATGAGAAGAAAGTGCATTGCGTATGAATTTGAAACTTTAAACTGCCGTGACATACTCAATTTGAAGTGGATGGAAGAAAACCGGGGTATTTGGTTTGTAAAAATTCCTCTTGTTCCCAAGTTGCCTCTTCTTCGGAGTGATTACTCCATTGCACCTTGTAGAAGTTAATAGTTCTTCTTCGTGTTGATCTTTGCTTTTGGTCAATGATTTTTATGGGCTTCTCTTCATAAGTGAGGTCTAGTTGGATCTGAATTTGAGAGGTATCAATCACTTCCTCTGGCACTCGTAAGCACTTCTTGAGTTGCGAGACATGAAACACGTCATGAACCGCAGCTAGGTGTGGTGGTAGCTTCAGTCTATACGCAACTAGCCCACATTGCTCTGTGATCTTGAACGGACCAACATATCGTGGTGCTAACTTGCCTTTTACTCCAAACCGATGCATCCCTTTCATGGGTGACACTCGGAGATACACATGATCATCCTTCTCAAAGACTAGCGGTGTCCTCCTCTTATCTGAGTAGCTCTTCTGCCTAGTTTGCTCTCTCTTTAGATTGTCGTGAATGAATTTAACTTGCTCTTCTGCCTGTGTTACCAAGTCTGGGCCGAATGTGACACGCTCACCTGGTTCAGACCAGTTGATTGGTGTTCTACACCGTCTACCGTATAGGGCCTCGAAAGGAGCCATTTCTAAGCTCTTTTGATAGCTGTTGTTGTAGGCGAACTCTGCCAATGGGAGACATTCATCCCCACTTGGTGGAATAAGTCAGAGCACACACCCTCAACGTGTCTTCTAGGATCTGGTTCACTCTTTCAACTTGGCCGCTCGTTTGAGGATGGTATGCCGAACTGTGAATTAAATTGGTCCCAAGAGCAATTTGCAGTTGCTCCCAGAAGCGGGACACAAATAGCGGACCTCTGTCCGAAGTGATAGTTCGAGGAACACCGTGCAAAGAGACAATCCTGGCTATATAAAGTTCAGCATAGGTCTTGGCATGGTAAATTGTTTTCATAGGAATGAAGTGAGCTGATTTCGTGAATCGGTCAATGATCACCCATATAGAATCATACCCCTTGGGAGTGCGAGGCAAACCTACAATGAAATCCATATGTATGTCCTCCCATTTCTAGGCTAGAACTGCTAGAGGCTGAAGCATACCCGTAGGCTTTAGGTGGTCAGCTTTCACTCTTTGACACACGTCGCACTCGGATACATATTTGGCGATTTCTCGTTTCATACGAGTCCACCAAAACTTTTGCTTCAGATCTTGGTACATCTTGTTGCTGCCCGGGTGCAAGGTGAACATGGAGGTGTGAGCTTCATCTAGGATTTTCTTCCTCAGCTCCATATCCTTTGGTACCACTAAGCGGTTTTTGAACCACAAGACTCCCTCTTCGTCGAGCTTGAAACAAGCCTTCTTCTTGTCATTGATCTCATTTTGAATATGTGACATGCCCTTATCTTGCTTTTGTGCGGCTATGATTTGATCTTTGATGGTTGGTTCAAGGACAAGATTGTAAAGTTTAGCTTCCAGCGCCGTTGGCATTTCTATTTCCCCAATCTCACAACATAGCACTCTCACCATTGGACGAGCTTCAATGAAGTTGCAATGAGCCTTACGGCTTAATGCATCAGCTACTACCTTAGCCTTGCCGGGGTGGTAATGAACCTCTAAGTCATAATCTTTTATCAACTCTAACCACCGTCTTTGCCTCATATTTAATTCAGGTTGGGTAAAGATGTATTTGAGACTCTTGTGGTCAGTGTAGATGTGACATGTATTGCCTAGCAAGTAATGCCTCCATTTCTTCAGTGCATAGACTACCGCAAGTAGCTCAAGATCGTGAGTTGGGTAATTCACCTCATGTTTCCTCAGTTGGCAGGATGCATAGGCAATCACTCTCCCTTCTTGCATCAGAACACAACCGAGGCCACTACCAGAGGCATCACAATACATGTCAAACGGCTTGGTGATGTCTGGTTGAGCAAGAACAGGTGCTGAAGTTAGGAGTTTCTTCAATGTTCCAAATGCCTCTTCGCATTTTGAGCTCCATGCGAACTTTGCATTCTTCTGGGTCAATGCTGTCATAGGCTTTGCAATTTTTGAAAAATCTTTGACGAAGCAGCGGTAGTACCCCGCTAAACCAAGAAAACTCCGTATCTCGGTCACAGTTTGTGGCTACTTCCAATTCAGCACATCTTCCACCTTGCTGGGATCGACAGCCACTCCCTTCGCTGACAAGATATGGCATAGGAATGCCAGAAAAGCACACTTGCTGAACTTGGCATAAAGTTTATGTTCTCTAAGGCGAGATAGCACTATTCGCAAATGCTCTTCGTGCTCCTTCTCATTCTTGGAATAGACCAAGATGTCATCAATGAATACTACCACGAATTTGTCAAGCTCATTCATGAACACCGAGTTCATCAGGTACATGAAGAAAGCCGGTGCATTAGTCAACCCGAAGGACATGACAAGATACTCATAAAGCCCATAACGCGTGGAGAAAGCAGTCTTTGGTATGTCTTCCTCTCGGACCTTAATTTGATGGTACCCAGACCTAAGGTCAATCTTGGAGAAAACTGTGGCTCCCCCAAGCTGATCAAATAAGATATCAATGTGTGGCAACGGGTACTTGTTCTTGATAGTGATAGCATTCAATGGTCGATAATCGACACATAACCTTTTACCACCTTGGTCTTTCTTCTCAACAAAGAGGGCGGGACAACCCCAAGGTGATGAGCTAGGTCGGATAAACCCTTTGTCTAACTGCTCCTGCAGTTGTGTTTTCAGCTCTTTTAGTTCATCAGGTGCCATTCTATACGGTCTCTTGGAGACAGGTGCCGTGCCTGGAACAAGGTCTATTCTAAATTCTACATCTCTATCTGGCGGTAGTCCGGGAAGCTCTTCTGGAAACACATCCGGATACTCGCAAGCTACAGGGATCTTTGCAAGTGCTTGTGCCTCGGTTTGAGCTTCTGCAACATTAACCGTGTGAGACACATGCTTATGAAGTGGCACATGAATAATCACATTAGTCCCACTGCTTGAGCGTAACTGAACGGTTCTGCTCCCAACATCTATCATGGCATTGTGTTGTTTCAACCATTCCATACCAAGAATAATATCAATCCCTAGTTGTGGAAGTACTATAGGACTGATGAACAAATTTTCTTCTCCTACTTGCAAACGCAAGTCCCTCACTATGTGATTGGTATTGATAGATGACCCTACAGCTGTGATGTGGTATTTCTGTTTCAACTCTATAATTTCATACCCATGCTTCAGTGCATACGCTTTGCTGATGAATGAAAAAGTCGCTCCAGAATCAAACAAAACAACCGTAGGGTGGTCATTGACAAGAAATGTGCCTGCCAAGACAGGTTCACCTTCTGGAACTTGCTCAAGCTGACTAGTGCAGCTGGCCCATTTTTGGGGCTGAGCTCTTCCCTTCGCCCGTAGGCACTGATCCTGAAGTCTTTCAGTGCGAGTGACAGGTGCGACTGAAATGTTCGGCCTTCCTACATTTGAAGCAGGTATAGCCGGTGCTTGGCTTAGTGGGTGGCACTGAAGCAGGTGGAGGAGGTGGTACATGTCAGGATGACATGGGTTGTTGTGCCCCACTGTACTGTTCTTGTTGCGGAGGCTCTTCTAGGTAATATATGTGCGGTGGGAATTGATGCTCAACCGGTGGCCGCTGAGATGGACTCGATGGAGGTGTACTTGCAAGTCTTTTCCTCTGCTGGTCCTCATGGGCCTGACGGAGGCGTTGCTCCATGTCGATGGCGACATTTACCAACTCGGTGAAGCTGTCGTAGCGGTGCCCCAAGTGAGTCAGGAGAGTGGGATCAAACCCTCCCAACAGACGGGCAGCCCTATGCAGGTCGGTGTCGACGTCTTCAGGGGAGTACTGCAACAGGCGGATGAAGGCCTGCACGTATTCGAGCACTGACATGTTCCCTTGTTGAAGTGCATGAAATTCCTGTTGCTTGAGCTCGATGAGGCTAGGCGAGAGGTAGTGAGCCCGAAAAGCCGCATGGAACTCATCCCACGTGACTTGGTGCCCGGCGGGTTGCACTGCCAGGAATGAAGCACACCAGGCCCCCGAGGGACCATGTAGACACTGTGCCGCGAAGCGAGCCTTCTGTTGCTCAGTGAGACGGGGCAATAGACTAAACTTGGACTCAATGATCCGAAGCCAGTCATCAGCATCCAACGGGTCTGGGGCAGTGGTGAAGATTGGCGGTTGTAGCGCTGCAAAGTCAGTGTAACCGATCTCTTGCGGGTCACGCCGTCGTTGCTCTTGAGCTATCAGGTTGACGAGTTGTTGAGCGACCTGAGTGGCCAACTCAGAATGAGATGGTGCCCCATGAGCAGCCCCCTGTGCAGATGTCTCTGGTGGGGTGACCATCTGCAGAAATAAGCTAAGCAGGTTTAGTCCAAGAACTTTTGTGCGATCGATGCGGTGATAAAAGGTCATAGCACCATAAATATGTTCTGACTACATGAAAGCCTGTAAGTGGACAGAATAGCTGGATTGCACATAAAGTGTTAGCCGTCATCTTGTAGGCTTGGGCAATCGTATTCGCTAGTGGAAAACTTGTGCACTGTGTCTCGACGGTATGAGTGTGCAGATTTTTGAACATGAAGGTTTTTAATCATAACTCTCGAACGCAACACTTTTCCGGGAAACTCCATAGGAGAGGCTTTTACTTAGCAAAATGCATTAGTTGCTTACAATTGACAGCTTTATGTAGCGAAACGTGCAAAAGGTAGGTTTAAGTCACGATTTATTTCATTTGTCTTTTATTAATATCCCCCAGAATGATAACAAAAGATACATGATGCATGATTCATCCTATTCGGTCTCACATCACACATCCTATGTATTATATATATAACTAGCGATAATTCGGTGACATATATGCATGTCTCTCTTTAATGCAACTAGTCGTTCTCTAATCGTTCTTAATTTCGCACGTGGTTAGTGTACCTGCAGAAAAATGCATGCTCATACATTATCACCTAATGTGGCATCCACACGTGACCGCTGCGTGGACAACGTTGGTGGGCCGCTGCACCTTTTCCTCAAAGCCTGACTTTCCACCAGTACTGGGGATTGTTGAGAAGAAGGTGGATCACAAGACCGAATGTAAGTATGGTGGGTATGAAAGCCTCAAACATGCCCACCACCCTTAAAGAGCTTTTACTTATACAGCATGAATGCAGAGTTTACAACCGTTCGCAAAACCCAATAGCTTCCACCAGTACTAGGGACAGCTATGGCCGAAAAGTTGCTTCCCAAAGAGCCGAACATGCATATGAGTTCTATCTAGGTCAGAATGTCAGTGATGTCATCTAGATAACACTAACATCCTTAATATGGGCATATCGTATACTCTCATTTTTTAAGTACTTGAAGATGGGTATTCGAAAATAGGTTTGTAAAACAAAATTTGATGATATAACTGTTGTCTGTGTATGATCGGCTCTGATACCAGCTGTGGCGGAACCGCCCTGCTTAATCCAGACTAAGCACACCTACCACCATTGGCTCGTAGTGCACTTAGGCTAGACTAAACCCGGTAGTCCGTCGAGAGTCCCTCGGGCTCTCGATAACACCATTCCCAGACGAACTGACATCAAACACATCCGACTCTCGAAAGAGCCACAACAATTACATCATCACAGGCAGTTGAAATAGAAAGTTATAGACATAATTTACAAACCAAATATATGAAATCAATTACATGTTCAAATATAGCGGAAGCGTTTGCAAAATTTTATATAGCGGAAGCGTTTTCGAAACATCTCGCAGCGGAATCATGATACTTAAGCAGTCTTCACGAAGAGACGAACGAGCGTGTAGCACCGAACCCACCGGTACTACCACCTCCAACACAGTTGTCCAGATGTCGCCGGTACCTGTAATCCAAAAGTGGAGGCAAACCCTGAGTACTAATTACTCAATAGGACTTAATGGATGGGGCTTATGGCTGACGCAAAGCATAGCTTACCAGGCAGGTGGATCCTTAGCCATTGATTTTATACAAGATCATGTTAACATCAGATAGCAGGATTTGACAGCTGCTATCCATTAACCATGAAGGTCATTGGTATCATAAATTAAATACTTGCATGAAAGTAAAACATTAGGACCCATCAGTAACTTGCATAATAGTATATCAATACACATCCAAGATATACCCCTCATCTACACATGTCCCGTCCCAAGATTCACAGTGCCCCCACCTAACCCTTGGGAGTAGCCGTCTCAGGAGCGATACCACGGTACGTCGGGTTAGCCCTCCCTCGACCTCAAAGCACCTCCCAAGTCCATCAGCCGCCTATCAGTGGATGGGCAGCACCATGAATAGTGGGACAGATCACACACATCCAAACATGTTGATATACAAAATCATGAATTAATAATACAACATATTCAAGTGGATTACTACTTTGCCCGTCAGTGGTATTGGCATTCTCACACCTGGTGAGCATCAGCGATTCGAATCGATTTGTTAGTTCCCGAGAATAACTAAAAATGCCAGGGGTATATGCTTACTAGCCATCGCGTTTCCACATATAGCCCCCATCTCCACTTGTCCCATCCCAAGTTCGATTCCGACCCGCCATTCCCCAGGTTTAGCCCCCATGGAGCGTTACCACGGCGCACCGGGTCCAGCCCTCCATGAGTCAACACCAAAGCGCCCCTAGGCCCGATGATAGGACCAAGTCTCTGTTCATCGGATGGCACAAGTAAGACTTTCACCGGTCCATTATCCCAGATAAGCACCTTAGCAATGTTATGCCGACCAATAGGCGAACAATGACCGGCCTTATGCGACTCAGGCGGAGTCTAATGCACAACATAATAACCAGTAAATTACTCAAAAAATCTCCGCCCGGTCTCCATTTAAATCAGAAGCATATATAATAACTTACCTCAGTGAGATTTCTATGAATTTTGAAACCACCTACGTAACGAGTGACCCCATTCACTCGTGTCTACCCGTACCTAGCAATTTCTAGGCACTCGTCCTACGAACTCTAAGTATAGGTGCTAGGGCCAGGGCGGTCAGGAAGTCTAATGCAGTTGGTTTCAAACAACTCCTAATGCAGATGCGTAATCATCAAACAGGATTGTATTAGCTGGGAGAAATCATGGTCCTGCCTTCCTTTGATTGTCTGTATGAAAACCAACAAACTAATCTAAGTTAGTTTGTCGGGTTGTGAGGCTTTGCCCCAGGTAACCCCTTGAAACAGGGACGGATGAAATCAGCGACACGTCGTCTTCTTGCTCTTGGTGCAATTCGTTGTTCGGCTTATCAATCAATAGCAGCTCCTATGTTGATCCTTCTTTCGTGGAATCTATATGCATGACATAGTGCAATAATGAGTGCAACGAATGCAATTGTATGCATGAGGTGCAAATGATGCATAATGCATGTCAAGTAGCTTGTGACGACTTGATTCGAGTACTCTCAGTTTAAACACATCCCATAATAAGAAAACTTAACAACTTTCCTAAGACATCGTACAACCCATCACTAAGAAATCATACAAACCATTATCACATTTTATCTTTGAAGTTATCAGGAGTTACTGTCTTATATGTGTACACAGTCCCTATCAAATGAAATCACAAGATGTATTTAATGGTGTGTAGCAAATAACTTTATATATACACAAAAATGTTGTCATTTGCAGTTAAACATATACACGCAAGGTAATGGACACGCTACCTTTATGAATATAATGCACTCATGAGTTCATGTAGTTAGACAACTCAAATTGATCTCAAATTTTTACCACATGCAGAAACATACTTCATAGTGCTACTGCCAAAATTTCAGCTACAAACAAGTTATAATTAATTTACTAAAATTCCAACAAGTTATCAGCCCTATAGCTTCTCAGATTTTTCATAATTTGTAGGAGGGAGGCGCGGCCTCGGCCGGCCGACGGCAGACAGCGTCCGCCGCGTGGAGGCGAGCGAGCGGGTAGAAGACGGTGGCGCGGTGCGTGAAACGGGTCTATAGACCCGGAGTCTATGGCATGTGGGACCGGGTGATGATGGTGAACGGGTGGTCCATGGACCAAGTGCACGGAGACGTAGGGATGGTGGGACCCACCGGCCGGGTTTTTCCAATTATTCGGCGGGAATCCGACGCGGTCTGCCGGTGGGGCCCGCGTGTTAGTGAGACAAAAAGAGAAATAAAATTCCGAAATTGAAAAATCCGAGTTTAACCGCAGGAACCTTCATTTGTATTTCTTGTTTTGCACAGGTTAGAGGCTGAATTTGCAAATGACCCAATTGAATGAAGTGTTCTAAATTTGTTACTCTACATTTCCCTTATAAACTTGTATACCATGATATATTCAAAAATATGGTTTAAATTTGAATTTAAGCTGCTGACCAAGGTTTGACCAACAGAACCCATAAGTTTAGAAATTCTAAAAGTCTATTTTATATTCACATTCACTCAAAAAGTTTTATACCAATATTGTTCAAAATTTCAAGATCTACAACTTTCTCAATAAAAGCATTGCAACACTTTGGCTTTAAGATCAAGAAAATTTAAAATTACTAAACTGGTCATGTTTGGACAGAATTCACATGCTGACAGAAAAAAGCCCCAAAACTCTATGCAAACCTTAATGCATGTCAAAGCACCAATTAACAAAGTTGTTTATCATCAAATTGTCTTTAAGTTTGTCAATATGAGTTTCACCTAGATCTAAATAGAATCAAAGTTATGGGCACAATCATAGAGACATATATGCAGAAAACAGGTTTTGACAAGTTTCATTTCAACCAAGTTTGATCTAGGGCTCAAATGCATGTCATTGTAGGATGTTTCATGATGAATGCTGCACATATGCTGAATGATTATGCACTTGAGATGCCGGGACATCACACTCTAGGGGCTTGGTAAAGATATCGGCCAACTGGTTTGTAGATACTACATGGATTAAGTCTATGTCCCCCTTCTCTTAGTGATCTCTCAGAATGTGAAACCTCACGTCTATGTGTTTGGTTCTAGAATGCAAGACGGGGTTCTTAGCTACAGAAATAACAGAAGTAGAGTCAACTAGAAGAGGGATTTTTCTAAACTTAAGGCCGAAATCACTAAGGGTGGCTTTCATCCATAAGAGTTGGGAGCAGCAGCTAGCAGCAGCTATGTACTCTACTTCTGTGGTAGACAGCGATACGCTAGCTCGCTTGCGGGAGGACCAAGAGACAAGAGAGGTTCCTAAGAGTTGGGATGTGCCGGAGGTTGACTTGCGATCAATCCAGCAGGCAGCATGGTCAGCATCTGAGAACCCTCTAAGAAAAAGAGAAGAACCCGAGGAATACCAAAGACCAAGCTCAGGAGTTAATTTCAGATACCTAAAAATGCGCTTCACTGCTTGACGGTGAGAAGTCCTAGGAGAAGCCAGGTAGCGCGCACAAAGGCAGACCACGAACTGAATGTCCGGTCTGGTTGCCGTCAGGTACAGAAGTGAGCCGATCATCCCTCGAAATTCCTTCTGGTCCACCGCCTCCCCATCTTCATCTGCATCAAGCGCCGTGTTTGTACTCATAGGAGTCGTCATGGGCTTGGAGTCACCCATCTCAAACTTCTTGAGTATGTCCCTTGTGTACTTGGCTTGATGGACGAAGGTTCCTTCAGGGCCTTCCTTGATCTGCAGCCCGAGGAAGAACTGGAGCTCACCCATAAGACTCATCTCAAATTCCCTGCTCATCTGTTCAGCAAAACTAGACACCAAAGCGTGAGATGAACCACCAAAGATTATGTCATCAACATATATCTGAACTATCAGGGTGTCACCGCCACGACTCAACAGAAACAAGGTCTTGTCTACTGAACCCATCACAAACCCAGACTTGAGCAGGAAACTCTTCAACCTAGCATACAAAGCTCTAGGAGCTTGCTTCAGACCATAAAGGGCTTTCCTCAACTTATACGCCCGGTCTGGAAATCTAGTACTCTCAAAGCCAGGAGGTTGTCTCACATATACCTCCTCCTCTATGAACCCGTTCAGGAAAGCAGACTTGACATTCATTTGCTGCAGTTTGAAGCCTTTAGAGGCCGCAAAGGCAAGCAAAATCCTAATGGCTTCCAAACGAGCTATAGGGGCAAAGGTCTCCTCATAATCGATCCCCTCCTTCTGACAGAAACCCTGGGCTACCAATCTCGCTTTGTTCCTTACAACCATCCCATTCTCACCGTGTTTGTTCTTGAAGACCCATTTGGTACCTATAGGGCGATAGTTTGGTGGAGGTTCAACTAAATCCCAGACATGGTTTCTCTCAACGTTCTCCAACTCCTCATGCATGGCGTTCACCCAGTTAGGATCAGATAATGCATGTGACACATCCCGGGGTTCAAAAGTAGCAACATATGCAGAGTGGGAGAAAAAGGCTAGAGAGTTAACCGAAGGGCGTGTAACACGCTGGTGAATGTCTCCAATCATCCTGTGTGGACGGTGATCCCGCTGGACCTGCCGAGATGGAACAATCTCGGAAGTCACCTCCCCTGCGTCCTCAGCGGGACCAGCCTCTGCATGAGCTTGCTGTCGGGGGAGTGAGGAGGAAGCCATAGGCAAGGGTTCTCCATCATCATCAGAGCTTGTAGCAGAGGGGGCAGGAGCTGCAGCCGGTGCAGTGGCTCCTGCGTCACCATCATCAACCACACCTTCCTCATCTTCAAAGATGGGGGTGCCTTCTTCATCATCACCTGAGAGCTCAAAGGCAGGGATTGTGCAGGGCATAGTTTCATCAAAAGAAACCTTACAAGTCTCAACAACTTGCTTGGCCTCCAAAATCCACACACGAAATGCCCTAGAACTAGAAGCATACCCCAGAAAAATCCCATCCAAACAATGAGACTCAAAACTTGTCCAAATGCCCCGCTTTCTTACGCACAAAACACCTGTAGCCAAACGCTCGCAAGTGCTTGACGCTGGGCTGCTTACCAAACCGAAGTTCATACGAGGTCTTCCCAAGGAAAGCTCGCAAGAAGATCCGGTTCGCAATGTAATAGGCCGTATTCACTGCCTCAGCCCAAAAGCGCCTCGGAGTCCTGTGCTCATCGAGCATCGTCTGTGCCATCTTAACGATGTAGGACCGAGACGTGCGACTAGAGAGGGGGGTGAATAGGAGCACTTAAAAACTCAAACTCACGAACCCCCGGTGCAGACTGACTACTACAACACACAACAAACGCTAGACACCGTCCACTGAAAGGAAATGTGTCTAGCAGCACTTGGTGTTGGCCACAGAACGAGTACACACCAAGCGAGCGGAAGCACGAGACTCAACGATCACAAGATCGCAAGTCGAGCGAAACAAAGACTCACGTACTAGCGTCTCGTTCACCACTCAACGCACCGAAATGCGCCCTACTGGATCACAGCAGGTTAAAAGTATGGGCAGCAACAAGGAACACTAAAAACGAGGTCGAAGCAAAAGCCAGGCAGCAAAAACCTCAACGAAAAAGCTCACAGCCACCTTACAGGCTGCTGCCGGACTGTCCGGTAGCGCTCACCGGACGGTCCGGCGGAACCGGATGGTCCGATGACTGAGCCGGATGGTCTGGTAGCAGCGGGGCTGGAAACCCAACGCCGGACTATCTGGTGGCCTGCGCCGGACTGTCCGGTGACGCCGGACAGTCCGGTTGTAGAACCGGACTGTTCGGTGGGCGTAGAAAAATGAGCTTCCCAAACCCTAAACTCGACCAAACCTTGTCCAATCTTCACGAAATTTGACACAGACTATCTGAGCACTATTCCAAAACTATTCCCAAAAGATCAACTCAAAATGATCACGGGATTAGCGGGAATTTCAGATCATGTGAAGAGGCAAGCTTTGGGCAAGAAAAGAGGAAAACTCAAATTCGACTTGCTCGTGGCAAACCTACAGGTTTGTGATGCATTAGGGCATAATCTCCACGTCCTTGCAAGTCCAAAACACCAACAAAAGAAACGATTCACCCATGGCCAAAGCAAACACCCAAAAGCCAAGGATTGAACCCAAAAACCAAACTAGAAAGGGGAGGAGGAGAGGGCTGCACACATGAGCTCGAAATTCAGTGGAATCTTGATGTATTGAAGATGGGATTTCAGTTCATACAAGGTTCCTACAGCATACCACCCTTCATCCTTCCCTCTTGTGAGAAGAACACTAGCTAGGGGACTCCAATCCTAGCCCTAATGCTCTCTCTTCTCTCTTAGGCACATGGCTGTATGGAAATGAAGCCTAGGGTTTTCTATTGGTGGGAGAGTCACCTAAATGACCAGCCACTTAGGTATTTATAGCCCTAGGCCTAACGACACAATTGACACTAAGACCCTTACTCTAGAATGCCCGAAAGGGGCTGAAATGTAAAAGATACAATCAGACGACTACGATGACGCTTTGTTCTTCTTCTTCTCCATGCCTCGCTTAGATGTACGCCACGTAGCCAGTAGTCCGGAAGCTTCCCCCGGTTTTGAAGTCAGAAACCGGAAAACTTTATTCTGCGGGCTTCCTGGGCCGGGTCTTGGCCCAATCTTCTATCTTGGCGAGTCGGAGCCCAACCCACCAAGTCATGTGAACTTGGGTGGCGGTTTTGAGCCGAAGCCGCCAAAGCCTCCCTCGCATGTCTTCGCGCCATGCACTCGGGTTGGAGCACCGCGGTGGCACCCGGCTTCTCCAGTCCATCGGAGTCGCCTCGCGGTCCATCGGAGGGCTTGCACCACCGTTGCCGAGCCGTCCCTCCGTATACCGAGCTCCCATGGCCGACCGACGCCGAGCATTGCCTCCGGTCCATTGGAGGGCTTTTGCCTCAGTCCATCGAGGTCTTCATCATCTACCTCCAGTCCCTCGGAGGGCTTGAGCTCGTTGGCAATCACTCAACACACCAGTTGAGCAGTGAGGCCGGTCCATTGGCTCTCAATCTCCACCTTGATGAGTGAATTGTCAACACCCTTAACCTGTAATCTGAAATAGAACAAAGACAAAAGAAAAGCGTACAATCGAAAAAGAAAGAAAAAAGAAAAGAAATGCTCAAGCTGCCCAAAACCAAACAAAGGCAAAACACAAGGCAGCTTGAAGCAAAAAGAAGCAAAGCATCGGCTTCTCAAGAAAGAGGCAAAAGGCTCAACGCACCGATGCAAAGATCATGCCAAAAGCTCAAACTCCCCCTGAAATGCTCCTCATAAATGCAAAGTGAACAAATGCAAAGTGCCCCCCTTGGAGAGGTACACTAATCTCTCCCCCTTGTTGACAATGGACACATCAAGGGTTCCTTGAACTCATCTCCCCCTGAACCAGACAACTCCCCCTCAAAATATGCCACGAAATGCAAGGAGTGTAACTGAAAGAGCTCAGAAGTGATGGAAAGCTAGTAATCACAAGTTCTAACATACAGAGCAAGTGAGGGCAAGGAAGCATATAACAAGCTCAAATGAATCTATCTTACACATATCAAGAGCAAGCTTGTTTTTCAAGGTAGTTTTGAAGAGAAAGCATCACCAACATGAATAGCACTTAGCAGGATAGGCATGAACAACAAGATGCTAGCAATGCATACAAGATGTGCTACTCTCAACCAAAGCATATATAACTAGCATTTTAGAGACTTGCAAATTTTAGATTTAAACATTTGTATCCATAAGCAAGTTCTTTTTGTGCCAGGGGTTATTTACTTGTCTTTTTCCACTTATTACCAACCAATGCCAAGCCTAGGCTCAAAGAACCATCAGAAGCTTAAGACAAGGTTTTGATCATACACAGCCTAGTCCAAGTTCATGTCAAGGTGCAATGACAAGCAGTCTCAAACTAGATCAGTGTGCCAGCAAACCCACCTGGATCTTTCTCATTATAGCACATAAGACACCACTTATAAGCATTTTGATTCGGATTTCAATTTAAGCAAGGTGTCATAAAAGCTTAGGCATTAACATAGCAAAGGCATACAACTAGCATATCCAGGCATGAAAAAATAGCATAGTATTCAACATTCCTACACATGCTAGGTAGCCAAATCAAGTGTTGATCATGGTTTTTGATTTGCAAAGTATAAGATAACTTAGCTCACAACTAGTATTCAACAGACTCAAGAGAGCTTAGCCAACCATGATCAAGCATGCATCTGTATAAACTAGCACAAGCAAGTACTAACTTAACATTCCAAAAGAGCTCTAGTGCTAGTGAGGTGAAAATGCGTATGACACAGTGCAATGCATGATATGATACAATATGCAAAAGAAACAAAGAAAAATAAAAGCAAGATAAAGGCAAACTCTAAACTACAGAAGCTATTCCTTACTAAAAGGAACAGCAAACTATCCCTAACTAAAAGGGACAGCACACTCCAAGCTCACCTCTCAGACGCGTAAAAGCACCAAACTCTAGGGGCTTGGTGAAGATATCAGCCAATGTTGACGGTCATAATCTCACGATATCTACCATCAATTACCAACCAAATGGAGCTATGCAAGTGAATAAATATGGACTAACCCCTCTACTAATGAGTTCCACAAGTTTTGTAAGAATATTTGGATGCAGGTACCAAATTCACATAAAATAGATGAAAACATGTCAAGGATCAAAAGATGGAAACCACTGGTCAAGGTGGCCAGGTCGGCCGACCCACACCCAGGTCGGCCGACCAGGGCAAAGCTTGCCCTGGCTCAGCCATGTCGGCCAACCAGAGGGCTGGCCGCCCGACCCAGTGACAGGGTCGGCCGACCCCTGGTCAGGCCGCCCGACCTCCCAAGTCAGCCAATTGCCACATCATTGATCCACATCATGAAGGAAACACAAGTGCACTCAAATCCAACCGCAAGACCAAGCATCCAATGTATCCAAAGGCCAAAAATGTACCAAGTCACAGATCCACAACGTCATCAATCCGAGGGAGAAGCAAAAGGGCCAATGCAGGCCTGACACGTGGTCGCCCGACCTCCTACAAGGTCGGATGACCTACCCGCGGAGGCATTTTACACGTGCAACAACTGTCCTAACCGCCAACTGCCATGGGGAAGCAAGATCAAGCCGTTGGAGTGCAAAGGCGGTGGATCGGGTGGTCGCCCGACCTCGGAGTAGGTCGGCCGACCTCCCCCTAAGTTGGCTGGCCACCGACCTAAGCTTCCTACAAATACCCCCCTCTCATATGGGACTATAAATAGGCCTGTAGAGCTCATTTGTAAAGGTGTGGAGAAGTTGAGAGCCATATCCTACCTTAGAGAGTGTCATTTTCCACATCTTAGTAGTTAGGATAGTCCTAGGAGTTAGAGTGAGTCGAGCTTTGCCTCGGAGTTCTCGGAGATTCTTCTGAGTCTGCGGTAACAGCTCTTGTATCTTTAGTACTCAATCTTCAATATAATTCAGTTATATTTTACTTTATTTCTATCTCTTGCAAGTGTGATGTACCCTTTATTTTGCATACTTGCTAGGCTTAGACTTGTGGTTATCTTAGTTAGTCAAGTCCCGTTATTCTTGCTGGTGCTATAATCCAACCTGTATGCCAGGCTCTGGTTAGGTCCTCTCCTCTAATCAAGGACGATCTATTGTTACTCAAGCTTCGCTTGAGTATGTTTATAGCGTACCAGCCTATCCACGCAGATTTGCTTGGTAGCCCCACTCGGTGACAGCGTGTGGTGTGCTTGTGTAGTCCAGGCCCGTTCGTTCGGTAGGCCCGTAGGCGTTAGCCGGGTCTCCTTCGGTTGTCTACTATCTACCCCCTGACTCCTCGAGGCGCCGGAATTTCGCTCGACGCGAGACCCTGACTTGCTACTTGAGTTTCTTAGTTAACTACGATAGAGTCTTTGCAGCCAAATAGAATAGAGTTTGGGAACTTTATCTCACTCGTTGTCCTCCTAGGCAACTATACCTTTCTACGTGTATCTTAGGTAGTTCAATTTACTTCTTCCCACCATACACCGATCCGTTTACCAGACTTACCCCTGTCTAGTGACTAGCTGGTATATTTATTTAAGTACGGTTCATTCGATTTGAGTCTATTCAACTATACTCTCTCGCCTGCTGCTTCCCTGTGGATAAAAATACGATACTCGGAATACTCTGAGTGAAAAGCTACAGCGGTCTCCGTGCGCTTGCGAAATAAAATCTTATAAGGCTAAGAGACGCCCACAAGCTTTTTTAGCGCCGTTGCCGGGGATGCAATCGGCAGAGATATAGTTGATAATCTCTTTTTGAACCCCGTGTCTTTAATAAAAATACCAACTAGTCGTTAGCAGGACTTGTCTCTGTTGTTTATGTTGTGGTTGCAACAGAGAGGTGTATGACCGGTTTCGACCTGCCGGAAAATTTCCACAATAACCTAGAGGTTCTGCTTAGGAGGGTCCATTCCAAGACCATTCACGGGCAGATACCTGTTCCAAGGGAATTGAACCTTGAAACGGCCACGTCAAGTAGTTCCTCGAACACCGACGACATGGCCGTACCTTTCGAGAAGACCATCCGTGAGTTCTCCATCCCATCCAGTAGCAATGTCCCTACGGGACCAGCCGTGAACGCAGGGGAGAACTTCGAACTCAAGCTAGGAGTCATTCACAAGGTTCAAGCCATTCCCTTCTGCGGTTTAGCAACGGAGGATGCCAACAACCACCTGCAGCAATTCCTGGAAATCTGCAGCACATTTACCATGAAAGGTGCGTCCGCCGATGCTGTCAAGTTACAATTCTTCCCATTTTCACTTGTCGGAAAGGCAAAGCAATGGTTCTACCTCAATCGCGCAACACTAACAACGTGGGATGCGTGCTCAAACACATTCCTCGCCAAGTACTTCCCTCTGGGAAAGACCAACGTGTTGAGGAACAAGATCTCGAGCTTTCAACAGCTGGCAGATGAAACAGAGGCGGAGGCCTGGGAAAGATTACAAGAGTATATAGAAGCCTGCCCCCACCATGGCATGGAAGAATGGCTGATCATTCAGAGTTTCTTTCACGAGTTAAACCGTACTGCTCAAGAGCACCTGGATGCAGCCGCTGGAGGATCTTTCCTATCCCAAAGTGTGAGAGCGGCCAAAAATCTGATTGAAAAGATCGCCACTAATCAGGGATGGAAGGAAGATAGGTCACACTCACGATCCCGTGGAGTCCATCACACCGACAGCACGGACATGCTGGCCGCCCAGATGGACCTGCTTTTAAAGAAGCTAGAAGACAATCCTGAGACCGCACCAGTCCAGGCCCTCGACACTCGCATGACTTGTGAAGTCTGCGGAAACACGGGGCATTCATGGAGCAGCTGTCCTGAAATGCGACCGGAAGATGCCAACTTCATCAGTCATTCTAGTAACTTCAACAACGGGAATCATCCCCAACCAGGCTGGAATTCACGCCCATATATGCCATTCTCCGGACAAGGTAACTCCTCAGGTAACTCACAGCAGTTCAATAAGCCTAGTTCTTTTGATCCTAAAGCTGTGTATGATAGCATTAGTAAAAAGTTTCATGCAAATGATAGACTTTTTGAATCTATTTCCTTGCAAATGGAAACTTTCAACAGTGCTATGAAAAATCAACTGAGTTTCAATAAAATGTTAGAAACACAAATAGCTCAGTTGGCTGCCTCTTTGCCTAATGCTAATGCGGAAAAGCTTCCGGGACAACCAGAACCTCCTCCCAAAGAGCACATTAATGCCGTCACCACTAGGGGTGGTAAGTCCACTCAGGACCCTCCACATCCTAGTGGTGCGTCACGCACTAACCATACAGGCAAGGAACAGGAGAAGACCACCAAAACGGAGGAGAATGATGATCCAGAGACCAGCACTGGTGCCGCAAAGAAGAAGGCACCACCGAAAACTCTCCCACACGAGTTTTATGACTCAACGGTGTTGCCATTCCCTCAGCGCAATAAAAAGGCTGCTGCCGATGAACAATATAGTAAGTTTGTTGAGGTCATTAAGAAATTATATGTCAATATTTCTCTGCTAGATGCAATGCAGGTACCAACATATGCAAAGTACTTGAAAGATATACTCAACAATAAGAAACCACTGCCATCAGCGGAAATTGTGCATTTGACCGAGGAGTGTAGCGCAGCTATACTCAACCAACCTCCACAGAAAAAGAAGGACCCTGGTAGTCCTACTATTCCATGCTCAATCGGGAACCAAGTCTTCAATCAAGCCTTATGTGATCTCGGAGCAAGCGTCAGCGTTATGCCAAAAATTGTTTTCGACAAACTCAATCACGCGGCACTCGTGCCCACAAGCATGTGCCTGCAACTTGCGGACCAATCTATCCGACACCCCGCAGGAATCGCCGAGGATGTCCCGGTGAAGATCCGGAACTTCCTCATTCCCGTGGATTTTGTGGTATTGGATATGGAGATTGATGCCAAGACACCGCTCATTCTTGGGCGGCCGTTTCTGAGCACCATGGAAGCAAGCATAGATGTTGGGGCCGGAGAAGTTCACCTCAACATAAACGGAATGAGGGAGACATTCTCCTTCAAACCAAAAGTGGAGCAGTGTAGCCAAGTGAAGATCTTCAAGTGCCAAAAGTATGTGCCAAAGCCGCCAATCTACGATGCTTCCGGGAAAGAGATGGACAGTCTCGTAGCATTTATGAAACGGAAGTTAGCCACTGAGGCTGCTATCCGACAACGAGAGGAAGACGAATGGAAGAAGGAGAGAGGCATGAAGGCTAACCGCAAGAACCAGGAAATAGGAGGCAAAGCTCCTGTTAAGAAGGTCGGCACCCATGATTTTACAAGACCCACCAACCAAGGGTGCAATAAAAATCAACATTCCCATGGAGGCCCTAGGATAAATACTATGGGGCATGTTGACAATGAGCGCGCCCAGGATCCATCCACGACAAATTCCAAGTGGCTCGCAAAGGTACCGCTTACCTCCCCGTACGTACGCTCACGCGACATCCCGAAGGACGGTAAATGGTTCGCTCCCGCCAAGAGGTAAACCTAGCATTATCTTCCGACGGCATATTTATTTCCCGCTAGTTAAATTCTCATCCTCAATTGCATATTTAAATTTAGCAATCACTTTGTTATCTTTCTTTGCATTTAGTTTATAACCCTCATTTTAGAAAAAAAATATATATAGGGTCGGCCGACCCTACACAGGGCCGGCCGACCACCACCTGTAGGAAAGGCAGGGGCGGCATTGGCCAAGGCCGGCCGACCATATGGTCAGGCCGCCAGACCAGCCTGCCCCCCCTCTCTTCCCATTCTTCCTCCTTTCTCTTCTTATTTTCTCCTTTCTCTTTTCTCTTTTCTTTTTCTTTCACCCTCCTTCCTTTAGCTTTAGGGGGCAAGGGAGCACCGGCAAGGCCGGCCGACCAGAAGGTCAGGCCGCCCAACCGTGCCTCCCCCTTCCTCCTCTTATTTCTCTTTTCCCCTCTCTTTATTTTTCTTTCCTCCTTTCTCTCTTTTCCTTTGCTTTCTCTTTCTCTTTTATCACTTCCTAAGCAAGGCACAAGTGGAGAGGGGCACTACCGGTGGTCGCCCGACCAACCTACATGGTCGCCCAACCTTCGCTCTTCTCTTCCTCAGCATTCTCTTTGCGCACACAAAACAACAAGGCCGGCCGACCCATTGATGAGGTCGCCCGACCCCCTGCTTTTTCCCTCCAGAGCACAAGCAGCAAGTCCACCGGTCGCCCGACCATGGGTGAGGTCCGGCCGGCCATGCAGCCAGGCCGCCCGACCTCTCTTCAGCCTGACGCGTGCTTGAGCGGTCACCCGACCCTGCCATCATGGCCGCCCGACCATCTTCCAGTGCAAGCAGCCCTCTCCTCTCTCTCCGTTTCTCCTTGCACTTGCTTGACCACGAAGCAAAGCTGCAAAGCAGCCAGAGCAGGCCGGCCGACCAGGCCACTAGGCCGGCCGACCACCCACTGGTCGCCCAACCCTTCACCTGGCCGCCTGACCCCCTGCTCCATCCATTCATCTATAAATAGCCCTTCACTCCCCTTGTTCAATGCACAACACAACTCCCTTCTCTCCCTCTCAAAATTCCCTTGTGTAGTAGTTGTTTTAGCTCGTGCTTAGCCAAAACAATACCCAAATAAAAATCTAGTTGAGCAAAATAATTTAGCTACTAGCTCCTCTCTTCGGCAAGACCACGAACGAGTTGTGGTGGTGTCACGCCCCGTAAGGACGACTAACCACTAACGCTAATTTTATTTTGTCGTCTCGTAATTTTTGTGGTCAATTTTTGTGCAGGATGAAGCGCGCATTCAAGAGGGCGAGAAGCGCCATCAGCAAGGCCGGGTAGCACATACGGTTCCCGACGTCCTCTAGCTCGTAGAACTCGCGGATGGTGTCAGACAGAGGTTCATCGAGTGCTGGGCCGGGAGGAGAAGAAGCTTCGTCCTCCATCAACGGGCCTGTATTGCTGCTGGATTCTCAAATCCAAACGCACAATCAAGACGAGGCTGACTTGCTGAGGCGACTCCACACCAAGCCTATCACCCTCACCAAGTGCTTCGATGAAGTCCTCATGATGAGCACAGGTATGGATGACCAATTCGATGAAATTTTCAATATGATAGGCTATGAGAATTTTGCACATGTTAGCGAGGGCGGCTTAGTCCTCCTCACAAAGGAATTTCTTATGACCCTCCGAGTAGCATCACTGGAGTCCGGCACAACGGTTCACTTCAGACTCTTTAACTCTAAGCATGAACTGACACTCCGTCAGTTCAGCAATGCTCTCGGGTTCTCACCCCGCTGCTCTATAGCAGCCGAACCCGTAGGCTTCAATGCAACAGAGTTCTGGAAGGAACTAGCCGGGCTGGACTATAAGGGGAAGAAAAGCATCACGAACATTAAGCACCCCACTATGCGGTTCATGGCCCGCTGGATTACCATCGTAGTCCTGCCCCGCGATGACACACGTTGCGTGACCATAGAGGACTTAAAAATCCTCTATGCCATGTGGCGTAAGCAGAAATATGCACCTGTCACCGTCATGCTCTACCATTGGATGAAGCTAGTTTGGGATGAAAATTCCATATCAATCACGTCATTCGTGACGAGGATTGCATCCGAGCTAGGGGTATTAGCTAATGCCCAGGTGGCATTCTTACCCCCTGACACACCCAACCTAGTCACCGAGAGCCATTTCATCCGGGCACACTTCCTGCGCAAGAACCCCAGCACGGACACGTATGTCATGATCTATAAGGGGTACAACTTTGAAGTGCCTCTACCAGCGTCTCAGTTCAAAATCTACCATGTGGACACACTCTCTATGCCATTAGAGAGCGTCCCAGAGGAAGAGCCTTTAGAGGAGCCAGGCACAGTGTAGCAGGAGTCATGACCAGGGCACAAAGGAGGGAAGCCAAGAGCGCTTATAGAAACAAGCCCAGGATGCACAGACATCTGGGACGGGACCTACCTGGTTCTATACCGCGGCTGGCACATCCTGGCACACCCAGGGACCAGACCCGACGTGGCAGCCCCACGGAGGCTCTGGAACACAATAGGGACACGAGCCTAGCGCTGCATTCTCACAGCAGCAAGGAGGAGGAACCTTCTATGGATTTGGGTCAGCACCATACGAGGCAGGACCATCTGCCTCTGCACGCTTTTCAGGAGACCCGTTGAGTGCCATCTTTGGGTCCCTGACCATTCAGGACCAGCGCACAGCTGGGATGGCCCAGCAGCTTAACCAAGTAGATGAGCGCACTCAGGTCATCCAGCAGACCCAGAACGAACAGTACAACCGCCTCCTCGAAATAGAAGCGACGGCTCAGCGCACCTTTGATGAGTCCTAGCGATTCTTCTAGTACTATGGGTACTACCCCGAGTAGCTTCGTTAAAACTTGGGGGGAACCTGAATCGACAGCTGGGCATGTATGCAGACCCCCGATTTCTGCACCACTCATGTATCTTTGCTTTGAGAGTTTATTAGTTTGTTTGCTCAATCTAGTTTGTTTAATTTAGTTTGTTTAATTTTAGTTTGTTTATTTCAGCATATAAAAAAAACTCCCATGTTTTAATGATAAGTTCACATGCTAGCTTCGTTTTATAAATGATGAGTAATTGCTATATCAAGTGAATGATTTAATTCTTACATGTGACTTATGTTTAGTTTAATTTTGAGTTTGTGAATAAAAAAAGTAAACCAAGGTTCTATCTTGTGGATGCCATTTGTGATAACAAGACTAAATTGTTGTGAAATGAATGATATGACTTGAATATGGGATAATTCTCTCATGCTCTTAGTAAGATGAACATCTCAGGTTTTTATTTTGAAAATAACAAAATATAGCTCCCTCTTGGTTAAAAATACCTACCAGAGCCAAAAATGCTTCAATTAGTTTGAAACTGCTACAAAGAGCTGCTTAGTGATGTTTTGAGCTTTGTCAAATTTTGGGTCTCTTTGAGTAGAAATATCACCTTCTGTTGATAGCTGGAGTATAAAAGCAAAAAATGCAAGTGATCCATTCCGGACTTTGCATCCACCAAAATGTCTCCAAATACTTCTCATAGTCTCTAGCCTTCAAATCTCAAGGAGTAAGGGTATGGAGCCAAAAAGAAAAGCATGCAAAAGCATGGCAAAAAGAAACATGCGTGCAAAAGCACGGCAAAATGAAAAGCATGCAAAGTCAAGCATGGCAAAAATAAATAAAAGCTTCATATCCACTCCAAACATACAAAAGGCTACAAGGGATGAATACCAAGAGAAGGAGGCATAAAGTACCACCACTCATACTCCAGTGATCAATAGAAGAAGTGATAGAGTACACTCTTTGGTCCAATCTTTGGCTTAGCAAAATAAATATCCTAAGTGTGCCACTTTCTCCCTACCCAAAGCTCCACAAAAGCCTTAGTGTAGGAAACTGTTGGCCGAATCCTGGCCCTTGGTGAGGATACACATTTGAGCGCCTGAGAGCACCTTGGGGAAGCTACTTTTGTTTTGAAAAATCTTGAAAACTCCTGAGAAAGACATCCAAAAAAGAGCAAGTTAGAAGAACTCCTGTACAATGGTCATTCCATCTCTCAACCGCCCAAGACAAGGTAAGCAAACAGATGCACCACAGGTAGTACACAAGGTGAGCTTCAATTATTTCACTTCTCGAAACAAAAGCATGAGTATCAAGTCATGTATAACAATTTATCATCATCTTCGATATTTCAGCAACTCCTGATCCACTTTCAGTCTTAGCTTTGCTCGAGGACGAGCAAAAGTTTAAGCTTGGGGGGTGTTGATTGTCGTAATCTCACGATATCTACCGTCAATTACCAACCAAATGGAGCTATGGAAGTGAATAAATATGGACTAACCCCTCTACTAATGACTTCCACATCTTTGTATGAATATTTGGATGCAGGTACCAAAATGCACATAAAATAGATGAAAACATGTCAAGGATCAAAAGATGGAAACCACTGGTCAAGGTGGCCAGGTCGGCCGACCCACAACCAGGTCAGCCGACCAGGGCAAAGCTTGCCCTGGCTCAGCCAGGTAGGCCGACCAGAGGGCTGGCCGCCCGACCCGGTGACAGGGTCGACCGACCCCTGGTCAGGCCGCCCGACCTCCCAAGTCAGCCAATTGCCACATCATTTATCCATATCATGAAGAAAACACAAGTGCACTCAAATCCAACCGCAGGACCAAGCATCCAATGTATCCAAAGGCCAAAAATGCACCAAGTCACGTCATCAATCCGAGAGAGAACCAAAAGGGCCAATGCAGGCCTGACACGTGGTCGCCCGACCTCCTACAAGGTCGGCCGACCTACCCGCGGAGGCATTTTACACGTGCAACAACTGTCCTAACTGCCAACCGCCATGGGGAAGCAAGATCAAGCCGTTGGAGTGCAAAGGCGGTGGATCAGGTGGTCGTCCGACCTCGGAGTAGGACGGCCGACCTCCCCCTAGGTCGGCCAGCCACCGACCTCGGCCTCCCACCGACCTAAGCCTCCTACAAATACCCCCCTCTCATATGGGACTATAAATAGGCCTGTAGAGCTCATTTGTAAAGGTGTGGAGAAGTTGAGAGCCATATCCTACCTTAGAGAGTGTTATTTTCCACATATTAGTAGTTAGGATAGTCCTAGGAGTTAGAGTGAGTCGAGCTTTGCCTCGGAGTTTTTGGAGATTCTTCTGAGTCTGCGGTAACAGCTCTTGTATCTTTAGTACTCAATCTTCAATATAAGTCAGTTATATTTTACTTTATTTCTATCTCTTGCAAGTGTGGTGTACCCTTTATTTTGCATACTTGCTAGACTTAGACTTGTGGTTATCTTAATTTGTCAAGTCCAGTTATTCTTGCCAGTGCTATAATCCAACCTGTACGCCTGGCTCTGGTTAGGTCCTCTCCTCTGATCAAGGACGATCTATTGTTACTCAAGCTTCGCTTGAGTACGTTTATAGCGTGCCAGCCTATCCACGCAGATTTGCTTGGTAGCCCCACTCGGTGACAGCGTGTGGAGGGCCTGTGTAGTCCAGGCCAGTTCGTTCGGGTAGGCCTGTAGGCGTTAGCCGGGTCTCCTTCGGTTGTCTACTATCTACCCCCTGACTCCTCGAGGCGCCGGAATTTCGCTCGACGCGAGACCCTGACTTGCTACTTGAGTTTCTTAGTTAACTACGATAGAGTCTTTGCAGCCAAATAGAATAGAGTTTGGGAACTTTATCTCACTCGTTGTCCTCCCAGGCAACTATACCTTTCTACGTGTATCTTAGGTAGTTCAATTTACTTCTTCCCACCATACACCGATCCGTTTACCAGACTTACCCTTGTCTAGTGACTAGCTGGTATATTTATTTAAGTACGGTTCATTCGATTTGAGTCTATTCAACTATACTCTCTCGCCTACCGCTTCCCTGTGGATAAAAATACGATACTCGGAATACTCTGAGTAAAAAGCTACAGCGGTCTCCGTGCGTTTGTGGTTTCTCTCAAAGTTCTCCAACTCCTCATGCATGGCGTTCGCCCAGTTAGGATCAGATAATGCATGTGACACATCCCGGGGTTCAAAAGTAGCAACATATGCAGAGTGGGAGAAAAAGGCTTGAGAGTTAACCGAAGAGCGTGTGACTCACTGGTGAAGATCTCCAATGATCCTGTGTGGAGGGTGATCCCACTGGACCTGCCGAGATGGAACAATCTTGGAGGTCACCTCCCCTGCGTCCTCAGTGGGGCCAGCCTCTGCTTGAGCTTGTTGTCGGGGGAGTGAAGAGGAAGCCGTGGGCAAGGGTCCTCCATCATCAGAGGTCGTAGCAAAGAGGGCAGGAGCTGCAGCCGGTGCAGTGGCTCCTGCATCACCAACATCATCTGTGCCTTCCTCATCTTCAAAGATGGGGGTGCCTTCTTCATCATCTCCTGAAAGCTCAAAGGCAGGGGTTGCGCAGGGCATAGTTTCATCAAAAGAAACCTCACAAGTCTCAACAACTTGCTTGGCCTCCAAAATCCACACAAGAAAAGCCCTAGAACTAGAAGCATTCCCCAGAAAAATCCCATCCAAACAACGAGACTCAAACTTGTCCGAATGCCCTGCCTTCTTAAGCACAAAGCACCTGCAGCCAAACGCTCGCAAATGCTTGACGTTGGGCTGCCTACCAAACCAAAGTTCATACGAGGTCTTCCCAAGGAAAGCTCGCAAGAAGATCCGGTTCGCAATGTACCAGGCCGTATTCACTACCTCAGCCCAAAAGCGCCTCGGAGTCCTATGCTCATCGAGCATCGTCCGTGCCATCTCAGCAAGTGTGCGATTCTTGCGTTCCACAACACCGTTCTGCGGTGGGGTATGTGGAGAAGAAAACTAGTGCTCAAGACCTAGGTCACGACAGAAGTTTTCGAAATGAGAGTTTCTGAATTCTCCACCGTTGTCACTGCGGATAGCCCTCATGGCCTTATGACTCTCATTTCTCAACCTCAGTACCAGATCCCGAACAAAACCACACGCCTCAACCTTAAGCTCCATGAAAAATACCCACCAGAACCATGAAAAGTCGTCCACAACGACAAGCACGTACTATTTCCCACTGACTGACACTACCCAAGCGGGACCTACTATATCCATATGGAGTAGCTCACCCGGATAGGAGGTCATAGCCTGAGACACAGAAATGTGAGAAGCGGCAACCATCTTACCATGACGACAGGGGTGGCATACTAAGTCCTTCTCAGCTCTCAATTTGGGCAATCCTCGGGTTAGGCCCATTGAACTCAACCTGACTAGCAGATCAAAGCTCAAGTGACCAAGTCTCCTATGTCACTTCCATATATCAGCAGAAGGACTGGCAACCAAACAGCGCGCAGAGCCAGAAACAGATGTGAGGTCGACCCTAAAAACCTGACCAAAAGGCAGCAAAGAACAAACAAGGGTCTCCTCAGCATCAAGAACGCGGCATACACCCTTCTTAAAATGAACCTCAAATCCTTCATCGAGAAGTTGCGAAAGAGAGACCAAATTGAACCCCAGATTTCGAACAAAAGCAACTTCTCTCAGGGAAAGCTTAGCAGAGAGTGAAACAGAACCAACACCCAACACTTTACCTTGACCATTGTCCTAGAATGTGATGTACTTCTTGGTGCTCACAGGGTAGAGGCTGGAGAACCACTTGCGGTGCCCTGTCATGTGCCTAGAGTAACCGTAGTCCATGATCTACATGTCATCCATGCCTCAATCCTGCAAAGTCAAGTATAGCGACGGTGAGCAAACGGTCCGGCACTAGGGTTAGTACCAAAACTGTTGTACCAGTGCCGAGCCATCTACTCAAAAGTTGGGTAAGCACAGTCAAGGAAATCACCACGACTAGAGTAACCACGACCCTCAAAGCGTGGCCTCTCAAGCTCTCTCGCAAACCCTCGGTCATGAGGTCCATAGCCGTGCTAAAAACGACTAGGAACTCGACCGACAAAGCGTTTCTCACCACCAAGAGCATAGGCCTGAAAGCCGCCTCCTCTCTCACCACCAGCAAAGCGGTCTCTCCTCTCACCGCGGTGGGGAGGATCTTGCCTACCACCCTGGTAGAACTGATCCTGGTTCCCCCAAGCTCTCTTCTGCCTCTCAGCCCGCTTCTGTGATGCCCCTGGCATCTCAAAAGCCTTAACACACGGTTAGATGAAAGCTAACGATGGATTAAGGCTTAATCATGGTGATTAACAGGAAACACGTGGAGGAGCCACTAAATCAAAATTTTCTACACAAGATACAAGACCACACATTTCGTGGTTGAATAAGTCAACACTCACATGCTTTTGAGCTCAACTCCAAATGCCAAACCTCGGATAAGAAAAGTAGCCCTAGACCTTTCTGTTGGACAATGTTCAAAAATCTAAAGACAGGAGGATTAAAAGGTCCAATCCAAAGTTTCTTGATAAGTGCCAGTTGTGATCGTGAGCAAACTTGAGCCCTAATAAAGCTTTCAAATTCATTAACTACCCGAGCTCAACTCCGTTGACAAACTTGTTGTACATGCTCTGGACTATCCTATTGCTACACTGAGCAGGGATCAAAGCTATCGTCTACTCACTCAAATTTTCACCCAAATATCTCATGGAAACAACTAGATCAACCCACACTTAGAATTTTCCCAAGTATGGATTTTCAGCTTTTCCCTAAGTTGAATCGGAAATTACTTTTGATTTCACTATACAACTTCAAATTCTCCCTTTCTATGAAATGAAATTGATCTTATCACCTTTTAAATGCACCTATAGTGGAGGTGTTTAGACTTCATTTGAGTATTCAAAAGTTTGAAACAAGAAAGACTCTACTTAAACTAAAGCTGCAGTTTTACCAAACCCTCAACAATGTTTGTGCTTATAATTCAAAATCTGTGGTGATCCAAGCCAAACTTTATATACCAAACTTGTAGAAAATTATATTAGGAACAACTTTGGTAATTGGAGTGTTGACATGCATAGTGATTTGAATAGTGTTTTGGGACCTTTTCTTTCAGCATGTGATTTCTGTCCAAACTAGATTTGATTAGTAATTTCAAATTTAAATTGGTCTACAGCTATAATCTTGCAAAACTCCAATTGAATAAGTTGTAGATCATGAAATTCTAAACAACATTGGTATAAAATTTCTTGTATGAAAATGGGCAGAAGGTGGAATTTTAGAAGTTCTAAGCAGGAGGGTTTTTTTTGGTCAAACATTGGTCAGCGGGGTAAATTCAAATTTAAACCACATTTCTCCACAGAACTTGGTATCATGGATTTTGCCAAAGTTGTAGACCTCGGAGAGTAGAACATTTCATCCAATTGAGGCATTTTCGAATTCGGCTTCTAAATTGGTCAAATAGACAGAATCCAGAAACAACTCTAGCTGGTCAAACCTCACATTTCCATTTTCGGGATTTGCTTTTCCATTTTGTCTCTATGACACGTGGGCCCCACCAGTCAGCCCGTCTCGGATTCCCGCCGGTGGAGGGCATTTGTGGGTCCCACATCTGTTTCCTTCCGCGAACCGAGTCCATAGACCGCTCCCTCTCCACTCCTCACCCGGTCCTACTCGTCAGAGACACGGTCCACTGGACCGCGTCCATGCAACCCTCGCCGCCCATCTTCCCCGCTCCAGCTCGCCCACGCGGCGGGCGACGCCTGCCCGCACCGCGCGTGGCCGACGCCGGCCGATGCCGAGGGCCGCGCCCTGCCTGCTCCGCATCTAGACGAGAACGCGGCCCCGTCCACTCTCGCCCTCACTTCCTTGCCCGGCTCCCTTGCCTCTCTCTGCCTCCGCTTGCGCAGAGTGGAGCGCTGCCCGCCATGGACACCGAGCCCGAGCTCGTGACGAGCTCGTGCACCCGCCGTCTCGGTCTGCGTCCTCTCCATGCGTCGCAACCACCACCATCACCTCGATACCCTCCACCGAATCCCCCAGAGCCCTGCACTGCCCGAGCGTTCTCCGCGTACGTGCACGCCATGGCCGCCGCCATGGCCACAGGAGCGCAAGCTCATGCCCCGGCTACCCTCGGTTCTATCCCTCCATGCCTTCCCCGTCACCATGTCCGCGCGGCCCTCCTCTACCATCCCCACTGCGTATCGGCCTCCACCAGTGCCTCACGCGCCCCCTCCACGCGCGGCCGCCATGACAGCCGTGGCCAAGCTTGGGCTCACCGTGGAGACCCATCTCCGGGTCGTCCCCGCGTCTCCACTCCACCACCTTCGGATTCGCCTCGTCCTCGCGCAGCCGGAGCGCCCCTCCGCTTCCCTTCCCGTCACCGGAGCCGGTGGATCACATCCGCGCCGCCGCGCCGTGACTCACGGGTTCACCGCAGCCGCCCCACTTCCACGGTCCATCCCGCACGACGAAAGCTGGGGGGAAAGAAGCCCCACTGCCGGGCGCACCTCGCCAAAGCCCGTCGGCTCCAAGTGCGCGTCCCACGCCGCTGGCGGAGCGCCACCGCCCCCTTCCCCTGCGTTCGGCCAAAGGAGGAAGAGGTGGAAGGTAGAAAGAGAGGCCGGTTTTGCGAAAAGGCCCCTGTCGCTTTGTTTATTTCAGTTCAAGTTCAATACACTATTCACTGAGTCTACGTATACTTGCGTGCAGGTCCCTGAAAGCTATGGTTATTCACGATCTAGTCCCTCGTCTAGTGTATTTCTAATTATATGCATTTATTTCGTCAGCAAACTTTGGAAAATCATATAAAATCACAGAAAAATCCAAAATGGACAAACTCAGTTGCGTTAGACTCCTCTTCATTAGATCTACATGATTGGTATGATGTGGAAGTGTGAAATGTCTGTTTTGCCCTTGGTTTTTGCATGCATGATTAATTAGGATAAAAGTCGAAAGTGGACTAAATGAACTCCAAATGCTATGAAATTTGGAGAGTAGCTTTCTTGTGATATTGTAGCACTATGTGAATTTTTATAGCCCTAGCACTTAATGTTTATTTACCCTTTTACCATTATACCTGTGTTATGTGCTTTTATTTAACTTAGAAATTGGAGGCTACAAAGAATATGCTCAAATTGACTCTCTAGCATTTTTCATATACCTTAGGTAGTATAAGTATCTCACTGGTAAAATATGAGCCCCTTCATGTTAAATTTCATTGGTGATTTGAAAATAATAAAGTGGAGCATGTTGGAAATGATAAATAGAAAAAGTGGTCATGACTTAGGAAAAATTCTCCGAAAAATTTGGTAGCCTAAGGTTGATGCATAGAGTCCAGAAAGTATATGCTAGAAGGCCATTCACACTGTTCATATGTACATCTTAATTTGCACTATATATATACATGGAAAATAGATGTCCTGTCAAACTTGGGAATTTTAACTTGTAAATTTTTGTACATGCAGTCCATGCTAAGTATAGCTAAAGAATGCTTCATATAAATGCTTAGTGTGACATGTTCTCCCTTTATGATGTATAACTCATTCCAAACAAAACACCGAATAATGTTTTGGCTTTGCATCATCATTGTGTGGTTTCATCCCCTTAGTACCCAACATGGTTCCTTTACGATAAATGACTTACTAGCTAGCCATGTGATTGGATAAGCTTGTTATCAGTTCATGAATGTATTACTGTTACTCATGTTAGGAGAATGGTGTAGTAATTCACTACAGGTGTAGTCATATACTTGTGTGACGTTTTGCTTACACATAAAATGATAACGAACAATCTAATTTGATATCTTGCTCATGCATTAGTCCGAGTGTTGTATTGCGTGTCCCTAATTATATGGGTTATGCTAGCTTTATGTCCACCAGGGTGATCTTGTTTAAATGATTGTCAATCACTTTTTTTGTCTAATCATGCAATGACCGTTTATCGCGTGTGCGTGATATTCATGCATCCTATTCCTTGCATCATCACGCATGTCATCCATATAGTGGCGCTTATTGCAGATACGTGATCGAGAACCAAGTGCGTGGAACTACTTCAACCAACGGTGATCCAAAAGACCAACTAAGACCCACTCACGACCTGGAGAGCCCATCAGTCGTGTTTGGACGGAGGAGTTGTCCAAGGGATCAAGGGGTTGCCTGAGGCAAAGCCTCACAACCCGGCAAACTAACAATAGCTTAGTTTGTTGGTTCTATTAAAGTGAATCAAAGGTAGGCAGGACCATACTATACCCAGCAAACATCTTATGTCTTGATGATTAGGCATATGCATCAGGAGTTGTTTGGAACCAACTGCATTAGACATCCTGGCCGCCCTGGCCCTAGCACCTATACATAGAATTCGTAGGACGAGTGCCTAGAATTGCTAGGTACGAGTAGATACGAGTGAATGGAGTCACTCGTCGCGTAAGTGATTTTACAAACCTCAGAAATCTTACTATGATACAATTTATGATTATTATTGCTGATGTTAAATAGAGACCGGGCGGAGTTATGGGAATATTATAAGAAAAATGATGATGTGGCAAGCTATGGTGGACTCCGCCCGAGTCGCATAAGGCCCGTTCGCTGTTCGCCTGCTGATCGGCATACCATTGCTAGAGTGCTTATCCGGGTCGTGGGACCGGTGAAAGTCTTACCGGCCCCGTCCTACTATTCATGGTGCTGCCCATCCACTGATAGGGGGCCGATGGACTTGGGAGGTTCTTGGAGGTCGATGAAGGGCTGACCCGACGTACCGTGGTATCGCTCCTGAGACGGCTACTCCCAAGGGTTAGTTGGGGGTGCTGTGAATCTTGGGACGGGACAGGTGGAGATGAGGGATATATGTGTGGAACGCGATGGCTAGTAAGCATATATCACTTGGCATTTTTAGTTATTCCCGGGAATTAACAAATCGATTCGAATCGCTGATGCTCACCAGGTGTGAGAATGCCAGATATCGCACACGGGCAACGTAGTAATAACTGTAACATGCTGGTTATTAAGTCACGCCTTTTTATACAACATGCTTGGATGTGTATGATCCGTCTCACTATTCAGGGTGTCGCCCATCCACTGCTAGGAGGTCGATGGACTTGGGAGATGCTTTGAGGTCGAGGGAGGGCTGACCCGACGTACCGTGGTATCGCTCCTGAGACGGCTACTCCCAAGGGGTTGGATGGAGGCGCTGTGAATCTTGGGACGGGAAATGTGTTCATTACTTTACTTTCATGCAAATGTTTATTTTTTTCTTGATATAACTGATTCTCATGATTAATGGATAGCAGCTGTCAAAATCCTGCTATCTGATATCAATATGACCTTGTTTAAGAATCAACAGCTAAGGATCCACATGATTAGTAAGCATGCTTTGCGTCAGCCGTAAGCCCCGTCCATTAAGTCCTACTGAGTAATTAGTACTCAGGGTTTGCCCCCACTTTTGGATTACAGGTACCGACGATTCTGGACAACTGTGTTGGAGGTGGTAGTACCGGTGGGCTCGGTGCTATTCGCCTTGTCATCTCTTCCTGAAGACTACTTAAGTATATTATTCCGCTGCGAGATGTTTTGGAAATGCTTCCGCTATATTTATATACTCTGAATTCGCTTCCGCTATATTTGAACATGTATTTGATTTCATACAATTGAGTTGTAAATTAAATCTATTATTCTCTATTTCAACTGCCTGTGATGATGTAATTGTTGTGGCTCCTTCGAGAGTCGGATGTGTTTGATGTCGGTTCCTCGGGAATTTGTGTTATCGAGAGCTCGAAGGACTCTCGACGGACTACCGGGTTTAGTCTGGCCTAAGTGCACTGCGAGCCAGAGGTGGCAGGTGTGCTTAGTCTGGATTAAGCAGGGTGGTTCCGCCACAGCTGGTATCAGAGCCGATCATACACAAACAACAGTTATATCATCAAGTTTTGGTTTACAAAACTATTTTCGAAAGCCTCTTTTCACGTAATTAAAAAATGAGAGTAAGCGATATGCCCGTGTAAGGATGTTAGTGTTATCCAGGTGACATCACTGACAATCTGACCTAGATAGAACTCATATGCATATTCGGCGCTTTGGGAAGCAACTTTTCGGCCATAGCTGTCCCCAGTACTGGTGGAAGCTACTGGGATTTGCGAATGGTTGTATACCCTGCATTCATGCCCCGTAGTAAAAGCTCTTTAAGGGTGGTGGGCATGCTTTGGATGCTTTCATGCCCACCACACTTATATTTGGTTTTGGGATCCACCCTTTTCTTCGACAGTCCCCAGTACTGGTGGAAAGTCAAGCTTTGAGGAAAAGGTGCATCGGCCCACCAACGTTGTCCACGCAGCGGTCACGCGTGGATGCCACACTAGGTGGTAATGTATGAGCATGCATTCTTCTGCAGGTACACTAACCACGTGCGAATCTAAGAACGACTAGAGAACGACTAGTTGCATTAAGTAGAGACGTGCATATATGTCACCGAAATATCGTTAGATATATATAATATACCAAGGATGTGTGATGCGAGACCGAATAGGACGAATCATGCATCATTCCATCTCATCTCATGTGCCTAGCTATGTGTTTGCTTGAAAGCAACTAGATTCTTACTGCATCTATAAATATGTTTGTTTGGTAGTAACAAGTTGCACATGAGTTTTGTCTGTGGCTACTGTTTCTGGTGTGAAGTTCAAGATGCAAATAGAATTGGTACAGATTTTATACAAGGTGATAGTAGCACGTAAGGTTGTAATCACTTTGTTAGACAATGTTTTCTCCGAACATGCTTGGGTTTCAAAGCCCAACTTAAAACGTGTTAAAAACCAAAATCTGCACTTATGCGACCTACAGTGTGAAATTTCAAATCTGGTAATACTCTAAAGGCATTTAAGGAAAATTTTCAACTTTCTATACCAAAGTCGTAGAGAACAAACTTAGGTATGCCTATGGCATCCCGATCTTTTGCAGACTATCTTAATTCACCTCTGGTAATTGGCTGCAAGCTGTACACGTTAGAAGGAAAGGTAGTAATCAGGTCCTAGAATTGGTAGTAGTCTCCCCTTTTTGGCATATTTTATTGATCTCGTAAATGTAACACCTGTGTTATACAAAAGATTTTCGAAAGCCATGTCGCCACTGACTTAAGCTTTATTGACCTCGTCAAAGATATCATAAGAAGAGTGAAGAATAGGCGAAGCTGAAGAAGACTTCACAAACACTACTTCGATTCAACATATACGGCCTAGGATGCTTCAGTTAATGAGGTTCTATAAGCCCGAAGATCAAGTCAAGACAGTCAGACGTGTTACCACCTAGGTCCTAGTTGCTATGACTCAGTAGGCATGTCTACACCCATAAGGATGACGCACAAGCCCCTGATGTACCGAAGCATACAAAGAAGATTTCCCAACACACATCGCCGGAGCGGGACGAGTTTCTCCAGTCGACCCAACTAACGAAATATCGACTCCTACATCGACAACACACGATTATTCGACTAAAGGGCTTCGCCACGCCTGAAGATGAAGTCAGGGTAGTTCGTACATGTTTACTTTTACGTACTGGGTCCATAGGATTCTATAGGCCTAGCCATCGGAACAATAAGCAAGCCTCCAAGAATTCTTCGAGAAGAATGCCCAAGCCTTCATCATCGAAGACTTTTCTCCAATCAACCCAACATACATAGCATCAACATCTACGTCGACGCAACAAGTTGAAGCTCCACCAAGACAGAAACGAGTCTAGAAGAAGCCTCGATCGAGAGTTGACCGTCGCTCACATGTCCCTAGGCAAGGATATAGAGTTCCTATCTGGCAACATGAGAGATAAAAAGAAAGCATCCTGAATCAACCACGACTTCGGCAACGTCCTCAGATTTGGCGTTTAATCAAGATTCAACACCATGGTGTCTCTCACATGAAGCTCAATGCCGCATCAACATGAATAAAAGGAGAAGCTCGCTTTTGACCCAATTGTTTTAAATCCTACGATTAGGCAAACCGTACGGGTATCAATTTGTGTAGGTAACCATGTTTGGCCAGACATTGAGTAAATATGGTTTATTGTGTTACTCGAGCCTAACTCCTTGGAATCAACTCTAGTGTATCATGTCTTTACCAACAATTGCAATTTCTTGAGTTCCAAGCTTTACTATTCCGTGCATTTCCAGCTCTTGCCCTCCACGCATTTCAAACTTTTGTAGTCCACATGTTTTGGGTTCACGCCAAATTCATGTACTTCTGAGTCTATGTCACCACCCCAACTCAACAGTTGATGGGCCCTATTTCTCTCGTTCTCATGATTCTTGAGTTTCCAACCTTTAAATACTATTTGTTCAGGTCCTTATGTAACCTGATATTGTTCGCATCTCCTGAAATTGGATAGTTGTGCCACTCTTGATGTAGTGTTTACCCGAGCAGTCTGTGGTGCCGCGACGGAACCTAGGGCCTCGTGTGTACGGCCGTCACTCGGTTGTGTCACTAGGTGCGCGCTGGTATCAAGGCATGCAAAGGCATGACACCGCTACAATTGTGGAACATTCCTACCCAACTTCTAACGCCTTGTTGACCTCTATCCCTCTAATTCGTGGAAATAATTCACTCTATTTCCACTGCCGCCTAGTATCGTTTCTTTGCTTTGTTTCACCTTGCCTTTCTTGATCTGTGGGAAAAATCCATCTCAATCCCCGTATCGTTCACACCTTTGCCTCGCCTTGTTGAATCATGGTCTTCTCGATCAGTGGAGACGGATCGACTCTATGGTTCCACTCGTCCACATCTTTTCGTTGACTTTGTTTATCCTTGCTAGTCGTGCTTCATGGGGATGATCAATTCTAATCTCCATGGTACGATCACAACCATTGGTCCTAGTCTCGGACTCCTCTATGCTTACCTTGATCAGCTTTAACGACCGTATCTGTGGGAATGCTTGGTTCCATTTCCACTGTTTTGCTACATCATTCCATGGCCTTCTTCCAATTTGCGTCGCTTGATTTGCGGGAAGCAATCAACTCTGTTTCCACCACTCTATCTTATGATTTCTTCCTTCGTATAAATTGAATCTTATCTCCTAAAGAAGAACTTCAGCATCATCCACTGCACTAAGCTTTTGTTCTCGGCTAGTGCTTTCATCGCATTGTTCTTTTCAAGAGTTGCTTCATTCTTCTTTTGAAGTTATCCTCAAAGTTGGGCTCACTAACCTTGGTGATCTGTTAGTAAGCATAAGCCCTCTGCCTGTACTTTTCTTGGTCAATCTTGATCAATTATATGAAATCATGCAAACCATCACCTTATCTAGGTGAATATGTCCTATTCTCTTTCCACGGCATCTTTCTCGAAACAATGAGTAGAATGTGCTATGTATCACCACATCTTACTCTTTGAAGAATGTTCGGATTTAATACCTTATATGTGTACACAGTCCATATCAAATGAAATGAATGTGTCTCTCAAAAGCACATCCATTGATAACCCTTTGAATCCCAAGAGCCTTCGCGGTTCGGTCCTACGATTGTGTACCCCTTGCTTCTAATTGTCCTAAGACCTATATATTCATCACGTTTATAAATCTTGGTGTCAAAGTCAGGGAGTAACCCTGTTCCATTTTTCGAGTAAAGCACTGCCGTTTTCACATTGGCCACACCGTCTGGGCGGTTTGTTCATTCGCTCTCATATAAACCACGACTTGCCGAGCCCCTGAGAAGGACCACCTTGGAAGTATTCAAAAGCTTTGTAACTAATTTGTGTTAAAGAGGCACTAACCATTCACGAGCCAGTTAACAAAGCAAATTGATGAAGGAGTAAGTGTTACCATGTGTGACAGAAGCACACAAACAACGATGCCAAGACCATTTGCATTGCGCAGTAAGCCGTAGAACCCCGCTTCCTCTAAAATCTCGAGACGAGATTTCTTTAAGGGGGGTGGGTTGTGATGCCCCTGGCATCTCAAAAGCCTTAACACATGGTTAGATGAAAGCTAACGATGGATTAAGGCTTAATCATGCTTAGTGATTAACAGGAAACACGTGGAGGAGCCACTAAATCAAAATTTTCTATACAAGATACAAGACCACACATTTCGTGGTTGAATAAGTCAACACTCACATGCTTTTGAGCTCAACTCCAAATGCCAAACCTCGGATAAGAAAAGTAGCCCTAGACCTTTCTGTTGGACAATGTTCAAAAATCTAAAGACAGGAGGATTAAAAGGTCCAATCTAAAGTTTCTTGATAAGTGCCAGTTGTGATCGTGAGCAAACTTGAGCCCTAATAAAGCTTTCAAATTCATTAACTACCCGAGCTCAACTCCGTTGACAAACTTGTTGTACATGCTCTGGACTATCCTATTGCTACACTGAGCAGGGATCAAAGCTATCGTCTACTCACTCAAATTTTCACCCAAATATCTCATGGAAACAACTAGATCAACCCACACTTAGAATTTTCCCAAGCATGGATTTTCAGCTTTTCCCTAAGTTGAATCGGAAATTACTTTTGATTTCACTATACAACTTCAAATTCTCCCTTTCTATGAAATGAAATTGATCTTATCACCTTTTAAATGCACCTATAGTGGAGGTGTTTAGACTTCATTTGAGTATTCAAAAGTTTGAAACAAGAAAGACTCTACTTAAACTAAAGCTGCAGTTTTACCAAACCCTCAACAATGTTTGTGCTTATAATTCAAAATCTGTGTTGATGTAAGCCAAACTTTATATACCAAACTTGTAGAAAATTATATTAGGAACAACTTTGGTAATTGGAGTGTTGACATGCATAGTGATTTGAATAGTGTTTTGGGACCTTTTCTGTCAGCATGTGATTTCTGTCCAAACTAGATTTGATTAGTAATTTCAAATTTAAATTGGTCTACAGCTATAATCTTGCAAAACTCCAATTGAATAAGTTGTAGATCATGAAATTCTAAACAACATTGGTATAAAATTTCTTGTATGAAAATGGGCAGAAGGTGGAATTTTAGAAGTTCTAAGCAGGAGGTTTTTTTTTGGTCAAACATTGGTCAGCGGGGTAAATTCAAATTTAAACCACATTTCTCCACAGAACTTGGTATCATGGATTTTGCCAAAGTTGTAGACCTCGGAGAGTAGAACATTTCATCCAATTGAGGCATTTTCGAATTCGGCTTCTAAATTGGTCAAATAGACAGAATCCAGAAACAACTCTAGCTGGTCAAACCTCACATTTCCATTTTCGGGATTTGCTTTTCCATTTTGTCTCTATGACACGTGGGCCCTACCAGTCAGCCCGTCTCGGATTCCCGCCGGTGGAGGGCATTTGTGGGTCCCACATCCGTTTCCTTCCGCGAACCGAGTCCATAGACCGCTCCCTCTCCACTCCTCACCCGGTCCTACTCGTCAGAGACACGGTCCACTGGACCGCGTCCACGCAACCCTCGCCGCCCATCTTCCCCGCTCCACCTCGCCCACGCGGCGGGCGACGCCTGCCCGCGCCGCGCGTGGCCGACGCCGGCCGATGCCGAGGGCCGCGCCCTGCCTGCTCCGCATCTAGACGAGAACGCGGCCCCGTCCACTCTCGCCCTCACTTCCTTGCCCGGCTCCCTTGCCTCTCTCTGCCTCCGCTTGCGCAGAGCGGAGCGCCGCCCGCCATGGACACCGAGCCCGAGCTCGTGACGAGCTCGTGCACCCGCCGTCTCGGTCCGCGTCCTCTCCATGCGTCGCAACCACCACCATCACCTCGATACCCTCCACCGAATCCCCCAGAGCCCTGCACTGCCCGAGCGTTCTCCGCGTACGTGCACGCCATGGCCGCCGCCATGGCCACAGGAGCGCAAGCTCATGCCCCGGCTACCCTCGGTTCTATCCCTCCATGCCTTCCCCGTCACCATGTCCGCGCGGCCCTCCTCTACCATCCCCACTGCGTATCGGCCTCCACCAGTGCCTCACGCGCCCCCTCCACGCGCGGCCGCCATGACAGCCGTGGCCAAGCTCGGGCTCACCGTGGAGACCCATCTCTGGGTCGTCCCCGCGTCTCCACTCCACCACCTTCGGATTCGCCTCGTCCTCGCGCAGCCGGAGCGCCCCTCCGCTTCCCTTCCCGTCACCGGAGCCGGTGGATCACATCCGCGCCGCCGCGCCGTGACTCACGGGTTCACCGCAGCCGCCCTACTTCCACGGTCCATCCCGCACGACGAAAGCTGGGGGGAAAGAAGCCCCACTGCCGGGCGCATCTCGCCGAAGCCCGTCGGCTCCAAGTGCGCGTCCCACGCCGCCGGCGGAGCGCCGCCGCCCCCTTCCCCTGCGTTCGGCCAAAGGAGGAAGAGGTGGAAGGTAGAAAGAGAGGCCGGTTTTGCGAAAAGGCCCCTGTCGCTTTGTTTATTTCAGTTCAAGTTCAATACACTATTCACTGAGTCTACGTATACTTGCGTGCAGGTCCCTGAAAGCTATGGTTATTCACGATCTAGTCCCTCGTCTAGTGTATTTCTAATTATATGCATTTATTTCGTCAGCAAACTTTGGAAAATCATATAAAATCACAGAAAAATCCAAAATGGACAAACTCAGTTGCGTTAGACTCCTCTTCATTAGATCTACATGATTGGTATGATGTGGAAGTGTGAAATGTCTGTTTTGCCCTTGGTTTGTTGCATGCATGATTAATTAGGATAAAAGTCGAAAGTGGACTAAATGAACTCCAAATGCTATGAAATTTGGAGAGTAGCTTTCTTGTGATATTGTAGCACTATGTGAATTTTTATAGCCCTAGCACTTAATGTTTATTTACCCTTTTACCATTATACCTGTGTTATGTGCTTTTATTTAACTTAGAAATTGGAGGCTACAAAGAATATGCTCAAATTGACTCTCTAGCATTTTTCATATACCTTAGGTAGTATAAGTATCTCACTGGTAAAATATGAGCCCCTTCATGTTAAATTTCATTGGTGATTTGAAAATAATAAAGTGGAGCATGTTGGAAATGATAAATAGAAAAAGTGGTCATGACTTAGGAAAAATTCTCCGAAAAATTTGGTAGCCTAAGGTTGATGCATAGAGTCCAGAAAGTATATGCTAGAAGGCCATTCACACTGTTCATATGTACATCTTAATTTGCACTATATATATACATGGAAAATAGATGTCCTGTCAAACTTGGGAATTTTAACTTGTAAATTTTTGTACATGCAGTCCATGCTAAGTATAGCTAAAGAATGCTTCACATAAATGCTTAGTGTGACATGTTCTCCCTTTATGATGTATAACTCATTCCAAACAAAACACCGAATAATGTTTTGGCTTTGCATCATCATTGTGTGGTTTCATCCCCTTAGTACCCAACATGGTTCCTTTACGATAAATGACTTACTAGCTAGCCATGTGATTGGATAAGCTTGTTATCAGTTCATGAATGTATTACTGTTACTCATGTTAGGAGAATGGTGTAGTAATTCACTACAGGTGTAGTCATATACTTGTGTGACGTTTTGCTTACACATAAAATGATAATGAACAATCTAATTTGATATCTTGCTCATGCATTAGTCCGAGTGTTGTATTGCGTGTCTCTAATTATATGGGTTATGCTAGCTTTATGTCCACCAGGGTGATCTTGTTTAAATGATTGTCAATCACTTTTTTTGTCTAATCATGCAATGACCGTTTATCGCGTGTGCGTGATATTCATGCATCCTATTCCTTGCATCATCACGCATGTCATCCATATAGTGGCGCTTATTGCAGATACGTGATCGAGAACCAAGTGCGTGGAACTACTTCAACCAACGGTGATCCAAAAGACCAACTAAGACCCACTCACGACCTGGAGAGCCCATCAGTCGTGTTTGGACGGAGGAGTTGTCCAAGGGATCAAGGGGTTGCCTGAGGCAAAGCCTCACAACCCGGCAAACTAACAGTAGCTTAGTTTGTTGGTTCTATTAAAGTGAATCAAAGGTAGGCAGGACCATACTATACCCAGCAAACATCTTATGTCTTGATGATTAGGCATATGCATCAGGAGTTGTTTGGAACCAACTGCATTAGACATCCTGGCCGCCCTGGCCCTAGCACCTATACATAGAATTCGTAGGACGAGTGCCTAGAATTGCTAGGTACGAGTAGATACGAGTGAATGGAGTCACTCGTCGCGTAAGTGATTTTACAAACCTCAGAAATCTTACTATGATACAATTTATGATTATTATTGCTGATGTTAAATAGAGACCGGGCGGAGTTATGGGAATATTATAAGAAAAATGATGATGTGGCAAGGTATGGTGGACTCCGCCCGAGTCGCATAAGGCCCGTTCGCTGTTCGCCTGCTGATCGGCATACCATTGCTAGAGTGCTTATCCGGGTCGTGGGACCGGTGAAAGTCTTACCGGCCCCGTCCTACTATTCATGGTGCTGCCCATTCACTGATAGGGGGCCGATGGACTTGGGAGGTGCTTGGAGGTCGATGGAGGGCTGACCCGACGTACCGTGGTATCGCTCCTGAGACGGCTACTCCCAAGGGTTAGTTGGGGGCGCTGTGAATCTTGGGACGGGACAGGTGGAGATGAGGGATATATGTGTGGAACGCGATGGCTAGTAAGCATATATCACTTGGCATTTTTAGTTATTCCCGGGAATTAACAAATCGATTCGAATCGCTGATGCTCACCAGGTGTGAGAATGCCAGATATCGCACACGGGCAACGTAGTAATAACTGTAACATGCTGGTTATTAAGTCACGCCTTTTTATACAACATGCTTGGATGTGTATGATCCGTCTCACTATTCAGGGTGTCGCCCATCCACTGCTAGGAGGTCGATGGACTTGGGAGATGCTTTGAGGTCGAGGGAGGGCTGACCCGACGTACCGTGGTATCGCTCCTGAGACAGCTACTCCCAAGGGGTTGGATGGAGGCGCTGTGAATCTTGGGACGGGAAATGTGTTCATTACTTTACTTTCATGCAAATGTTTATTTTTTTTTTTGATATAACTGATTCTCATGATTAATGGATAGCAGCTGTCAAAATCCTGCTATCTGATATCAACATGACCTTGTTTAAGAATCAACAGCTAAGGATCCACATGATTAGTAAGCATGCTTTGCGTCAGCCGTAAGCCCCGTCCATTAAGTCCTACTGAGTAATTAGTACTCAGGGTTTGCCCCCACTTTTGGATTACAGGTACCGACGATTCTGGACAACTGTGTTGGAGGTGGTAGTACCGGTGGGCTCGGTGCTATTCGCCTTGTCATCTCTTCCTGAAGACTACTTAAGTATATTATTCCGCTGCGAGATGTTTTGGAAATGCTTCCGCTATATTTATATACTCTGAATTCGCTTCCGCTATATTTGAACATGTATTTGATTTCATACAATTGAGTTGTAAATTAAATCTATTATTCTCTATTTCAACTGCCTGTGATGATGTAATTGTTGTGGCTCCTTCGAGAGTCGGATGTGTTTGATGTCGGTTCCTCGGGAATTTGTGTTATCGAGAGCTCGAAGGACTCTCGACGGACTACCGGGTTTAGTCTGGCCTAAGTGCACTGCGAGCCAGAGGTGGCAGGTGTGCTTAGTGTGGATTAAGCAGGGCGGTTCTGCCACAGCTTCCTCCTAAAGCAAAACTCCTCTACGTGGCCATTCCGCTGGCAGAACTCACAGTGGTAGACAGGCCTCCTAGGAACTGGGTTAGGCTGGGACTTGGGCTTAGGTGGTGTGGCCTTGGGTGGCTCAGGCTGCTGGACTGGCTTCTTGCCCTTAGGCTTGAGCTCTTCCTCAACAATCTTGCTCAGCTCAGCCTGAGAGGGCTTGGGTGTCTAGTACTGCTTCTTTGGGGCAGCCTTGGGTGGCTCATGGTATACGCCATCAACAGTCTCTCCTAGCTGGGTAGGTGCAGTCTTGATCCTAATTGGGGCACTCTTCTCACCCGAGGTGCTGCACTCTCCAAACCCAAAACTACTCGTGACACCCTCAGCTCTCTTGGTGCTCTCTATGATCATCTCTAGTTGGGGTTGCCTAGCACATACCCAAGTGAGCACCTCTCTCAACCTGTTGTTGTCATTTTGCAAAGACAACACTTCCTCTCTCAGATCCTCCAGAACTACAGTCTGGGCAGCACAAGTATCACAATCTAGAGAGGGAAACACAGCAGCTTTCACCAACTTCCTAATGGTGAAATCCCTATCCACCAGCTGCATTCTAAAGGTTAGGCAGATCTCACAAGTGTCAGTAGGTGCTGAAAGCACCTCAAAGTCAGCTTTCAACTGCTCTAACTCACTTCTCAAAGTAGGACAGACCATACACGCACCCAAAAGTCTAGCCCTAAGCTCCTCAAGCTACATGAGCTGCCCCTCAAACTTCTCCTTAAGCATAGCTAACTCACTAACTAAACGGGGGCAAGACTCACACTCGAGCTCTCCACTCAAAATAGGCTCATCCAGCTTGGACTGGAGTTTGCCTAACTCAGCCTTCAGCCCATCTATCTCCTCTATCCACTTGGCATACCTATCTCTCTGGTCACCAAGCTCCGTCATGAAAGACACGCAGGTAGGGCACTCAAACTCACTGGGTTGGGGTCTCACACTCCTCAACCTCTCATTCTCCTCTAAAGCCTCAGCAAGTTGGGCTTTCAACTTCTGCAGCTTCTTAGCTGCCTTCTCCAGCATCTTGTCCTGGGCTTTCAACTCTTAGCTGTTCTGCTCTAGCATCTCAAGGATTTTGGCTTGCTCAGGAGTTACCTCATCATCGGAAGAAGAGTTGCTGTCGTCATCCTTGTTCTTCTTGTCCTCAAGCGCCATGGAGCAAACCGAGCTCCTCTTGTCCTTGTTCTTGCGCCTGGACTTGGTGGAGACGAAGCACAAGCCAGCTGGACCTCCTTGATCGTTCCTCTTGTCCTTCCTGTACGTGATCTCCTCATCACTTGAGCTAGACGAGGACGAAGAGAAAGAAGATCCGCTGTTGCAGAACCCGATCTCGGCGAAAGAAGGCCTTGTCCTACTTCCGGTTGTCCTTCTGGTAGCTCTTGAAAGCCTTCCGGAAGTTCTTCTTGCCGAAGGGACGCTTGCCGAAGCTGTGCTTGCTGGAGCGGTGCTTGTCATAGCTTGGCTTGCCGGAGTGGTACTTGTCAGAGTTGCGGAAGTAGCTCTTGCTCTTCTTGTAGTAGTCGTTCTTGTTGGGGCACTCGGCGATGAAGTGGCCGACCTCTCCGCACTTGAAGCACTTGGGCCTCTCGCCCCTCTTCTTGCTCATCCGGTTATCATAGGCACGCTGAAAACGACTAGACACCAGACATAGCTCCTCATCCCCATGCAACGCCAACTGCTCCTCTATCACAGACATCAAAGCAGAAAACGAGAAGTTGTGCATAAGGGGGTTAGCAACAGACTCACTAGAGGCCAGACTCTTAGAACCTGTACAAGCAAGGGAATCTCTCAACTTGTAGTCTACTTCTGTGGCCTTGAGCTTACTATAGAGCACCTCTACTCCTATCGTATCATACCCTGCTGACTCAATGATTGAGTTCACCTTGACCTCCTATACTTTTCTATCCAAAGCATACAGCAATTTGACAGCCTGCTGATGATCGGTGTATGGGAGATCAGCGGGGCAGAGTTGACACGCAACTTGTTAATGATCGACTGAAAGCGACCAAACAAGTCGTCTACTGACTCTCCCGGCTTCTGGACAAAATTTTCATATTCGCGCCGGTAAGTCTCCACAAGCCTAGCCTTAATCATCGCAGTACCCTCATGGTGTGCACTAAGCAGTGACCATATCTCACGCACCATCTTGAGGTGACTCGCTCTCTCATAATCCATGGGACCCAGCCCAAAAAAGAGAAAGTTAACAGCCTTGGCATTTGCCTCATGCCGAGCCACGATATCAGGCGTAGTACACTCAGCGACTGGAAGCACCACAAAAGTCATACTCTGAGTAGCATCCTATATGTCCTGACTCTGGCTAACAAGGAACGCCTCCATCCTATCCTTCCAGTAGGGATAGCCATCGGAGCCAAGAACCGGAATCTTCCTAGAGTAAGTCATAGTCGCTACGGTTTCGTCACCGGTTAAGGTATGGAAAACCTAACCGGCTCTGATACCACTTGTAGGACCGTAGGACCGAGACGTGCGACTAGAGGGGGTGAATAGGAGCACTTAAAAACTCAACTCATGAACCCCGGTGCAGGCTGACAGACACTTCACACAACAAACGCTAGACACCGTCCACTGAAAGGAAACGTGTCTAGCAGCACTTGGTGTCGCCCACTGAACGGGTACACACCAAGCGAGCGGAAGCACAAGACTCAACGATCACAAGATCGCAAGTCTAGTGAAACAACGACTCACGCATAAGCGTCTTTTCCGCCACTCAACGCACCTAAATGCGTCTCACTGGATCATAGCAAGTTAAGAGCATGGGCAGCAACAAGAACCACTGAAAGCGAGGCCAAAGCAAAGATCCGGATAGCGAAAACTCAAACGAAAAACGCTACAGCCAACTCCCAGGCGACTGCCGGACTGTCCGGTGTCGTTCGTCGGATGGTCCGGTGATAGAGCCGGATGGTCCGGTAGAAGCTGGGGCGAAATACCAACGTCGGACAGTCCGGTGGTCGGCGCCGGACAGTCCGCCGAAGCCGGATGTTCCGGTACAGGTACCGGGTGTTCCAGTGGGGGGCAGGAACTTGGGATTTCAAACCCTAAATCTGACCAAACCTTGTCCAAACGTCACGAAATTTGACACAGTGTAACACCCTAGTTTAAATTCCAGCCTTTTACAATAAAATTCAAGCAATTTATTTAATTTCCTAAGGTTTATGTGTTAGTTTGCATTTATCATGATTTATTTAAATTAAATAAATGCATAAAAGTAACCTAGGCCTAACTTTCTTGTGCATACATGCTGGTGCATTGTTTCTTGTTTGATTGAATTAAGGATTCAAATTCAAATTTATTTGAGTTAATAGAACTACCTCTTTCCCAATTCAAAAGTATCCGAAAACAGAAAAAGAAAAAGAAAAAAAAAAGAGAGAGCCAGGCCGACCGGCCGGCCCCGTCGACCGGCCCGCCCAGCCCCCGCCCCCTCTCCCTGCCTGGGCCCCGGCCCGGCCAATCCCCACTCCCTCCCGCCTAGGCCGGAGCCGGCCCACTCCCCCACAGCGCGCGCCACCCCCTCTCTCCGCGCCTCGCCGATAGGCGGGCCCGCGCCCTCGCTCCCACTGACCGACGGGTCCCACCGGTCAGCCTCGTCTCCCTCCTCTCGCCGCAAATCCCGCCGTCCCTGCCTCTCTCTCCGCTCGGCCATGTCGGCGCACCGGTGAAGGAAAGCCGAAACCGAGTCCACCGCTTCTCCCTCCTTTCCTTCACGGCGCTTTGACGAGCTTCAAAGCCGCCGTCCACCTCTCTCGCGTACGCAATGCCCTAGCGCCCTAAACCCCTATAAAACCCGACCCCGAGCGTTGCCCCGAGCTCCTTTACCACTCCATCTCCCCAATTCGGCTCCCGTGCATCGACGCGCCTGCAATCCGCCGCCGGAGTTCCGCTTCGGTAAGACGCTGCGACGCCGAATTCCCCGTCGGTGTGCCCTCTCTGGCCCTCTAACCGCCCCCATCACGTTCGCAGGGTCTTCGCGGAGCCGTTCCAGGAGGTCTTGACGCGAGGCCGAGCCTCCAACGCTCTCGTCTGCGAGCGCCGCCCGAGCCCGTCCGCCGGTCACCGTCGCCAAGCCCCGCCGTCCGCTCCCTATCTCCCTCGATCCCTCGGTGAGCTCCACCTCGACCTCCTCTCCCTTTTCCGCTAGGTCTAGTCCAGCGAGACGGCCCCTAGGCCCCGGCGTGCACGACGCCGGCGAGCCACCGCCCCGCGGGCCGAAACCCCGCCATGGGTTTTGGTCGCCGCCGGCGCCTCACTGTCCCCGTTCCCCATGGCCGTCCGATCTGTCGCCAACGGCCGCGATTAGAACGCGGCGTACCCCTTCGCGGGCCAATCACAGAGCGCCACGTCGCCTTCACTTAACCCGATAGCGCGGTCCCACCCGTCAGGCCGACGTGTCGCGCCACGCGCGTGCCGCGTCAGCACCGCGTTGGCGTAGACCCGATCAGTGCGGGACTTTAGCAGAAAAGTCCCCGCGTTTCTCTGGAATCAACCCGCGGTCCACCGGCTTAGAAAAATAATTAGATTTAGGTCCTGTTTTCTTCGGTTTGGCCCCTGGACTTTTCGGTTTTTGAACCCGCGGTCCAGGTCTCGGCGGTTTTGCCTGGAAACCCTCGGCAGCTATAGTTATTTACGGATAGGTCCTCGGTTTTTCAAATCTAGCCCGTTTTATGCATAACTTTCACGTTTTAACTCCGTTTTGAGTGATTCTTGCGCTCACGCGATCGTGGTAATGCATAGAATGTTTTTAATACAGTTTTATCTTCTGTTTTTATGATATGATGTACTGTTTCTCACCTTTTGTTAATTGTTTGCATGTATGTATGCGTGGAAATGCTTGTATGTTGCCGTGTACGTGTTTAGACGGTGAGCAGTTTGTTGGTGAAGAAGAGCAGCAGTTTGAGGGTGTTGAGCAGCAGTCTCAAGACTAGTTTGAGCAAGGCAAGTATAACCTGGACAACCTAATAACCATTTAATCAGTTCATATGCATGTGTCTAAACTTGTATGCCCTAACGACTGTACCGTAGCCCCTTTTATCGATATGTTCACATATGGGATGCATGTTGGTTAAGTTTTGCTAGTTGCTGCGCAAACACATGTTACTTTTGTTAATAATCTTGTTAATGGATCTATGCAATTTATCTCGGAGCGTGACCCTCTGTGCTGTGTGCTTGAGTGGTTCATGTCTCTTTAAAAATGGCTTGTTAGCAACTTGGTTTAGGGGGCATGAGCATGTGCTTAGTGGTTTGCTCATAGCCGCTGTCCATAAGGACCGGTTCGCAAAGCGACAACCTGGGACAACCGTGCTACCATGAGACTGGAATGGGACGGTCTTAGCTGATTAATTAGATCGTTTTGGTTTGAAGTAACTTACCTGCGGGGCAAGAGGGGGAGTACGCGGTTGTGGTCGCTGCACTACCTTAGGTTGAGTGTGCTGTCTGCTTCTCCCTTTGTGAGGCGGACACCACAATTGCGGCGCTTGATTCCTTGCGGTTACTTTTTACCAACGTGATCTTTGTAAAGGCTTCATAGTGTGCTTGCTAGTCATCTCATCTCAGGCAATGTGATGAACTCCTAGCGTAATACACGGCTTGTGGGTAAAGATGTACAACCTCTTGAGAGTGTAAAACTGACATGTCAGCCGTGCTCACGGTTATGAGCAGCCCAGATCCGTTATGCAGATTAGTAGTTCTTGGTTAGGTTTGAAAGTTGGTTCTAATGTTAATGTTGTTATTTAAATCTTTTATGCTATACCTTGGGTTAATGGTTTATCAACTCACTTGTAGTAATTAGTCGCTTAATAAAACTTGACCAACTAAAAGCTCATGCTTAGTGTCAGCCAACCTTAGATGCCTCATAGTTCATGTTATGCTTGTTGAGTATGAAATGCTCACGCTTGCTTTACTTTAATCCTACTGTTGGCTGGAACCCAACCGTTGCTCAGCTCCAGAAGACTTCGGGGAGTATGTTCAGGACTTCAACGAGTTCTAGGCGTACCAGTCCACCAGTCGACGTCCCTGTGGCGGCTCGTTTTATCTTTGTTTACGCTTCCGCTATGACTCTGGTTTAAAGACATGTTGTCTTATTGTAATTGTAATAAAGTGATGATATACGCTATGTAAACGTTTTATTTTATCTTTTATGCACGTTCTGTGATGTCACTATTGCCATAATATTTGTGAGACACGTTCCTGGCACATATATGTTGTTCTGGTTCCATTGGTTGAGAACTGGGCGTGACAAAGTGGTATCAGAGCCGTGTTGACTGTAGGACGGAAGCCTAGTTTGAAACGGACGTAATTAAGGATCCCGCTCCTATTTGCCCTCTTGCTGTTTTATGAAAAAGTTATTTTCGCTATCAAATTATATGTTCACTCTGTGTTAAATTATTACTTTTTGCTTTATTCATTCAATCATATAGAACTGATCTCCATCTTACTCTATTCTCCTTATAGGTCATGGCACGCAGCAAGCAAACTGCCCGCAAGAGTACCGGGGGGCGCCTTCGCCGTGTTGCACCACCGACCCCACGGCGTACCCCAGTACCTCGTCCACCACAGCAGATCGAGCCTCCGTCACCGGAGCTGCCCGAGCCGTTGCCACCATCACCCTTCGAGTACGCTTCCATGGACCAGGCGCCACACCCCTTTGAGGGGAATGGTCTGCTTTCGGCGGACACTGACCCTGAGGAGGAGGAGGAGGACCCAGTGGAGGTAGTTTACTCCCTCGACTAAGACGACGACGGTGATGCGCGAGAGGAGGCCCCATCGCCACGCCTGCCGACACCGACACCTCCTTCCCCGCGTGCGCCGACACCACCACCTTCTCCAGCGGCACCTGCAGCTTCACCGGCACCTCCACCGCCGCCACCTGCCGCACCCAAGTGGCCATTCCGCGTGGCTGTCCCTTCCGATGAGGGTGGTCAGCGGGAGGTCGATGCCTGGGTCAACCTAACGCACCCACACCACGGTGCCGACCTAGAGTTCCCAGGGCTACTCCGCGACTGCCTCAATGACCTGGGTTACACCACCCATGAGGTCATCTACCAGGTCCGGCAGTGGGCGCACCCGGACCACACCACCCTCTGGTCCGCCGATGTGCAGGTCCTAGAGCCCAACCCCAACCATGGGGGACACACCGTGCTGCGCCGACACTACAGCATCGCGGAGCACGAGACCATGGAGATGGCCATGGAGGATGCTGCTCAGCAGGCTCTTGGGGTCCTCTGCCAGCACTACCACACTCCGCTCTGCAAGACTCAGTACCGCTACTTCCCCCGCCGGCAGTCCGGGGATACTAAGCACGAGATAGCGTCCATCCAGGGTGAGGACAACAGGCAGCTGCTGAAGCTGGTCCGGTATATGTCAGCCCTGATCACTGCCTACGTCAGGGTGCCCGAGGAGCTCCATCACCGAAACGGTGAGGTGTTCCACCTTCAGGCTCAGCTGGACCGAGTGGCAGGTCCACCACCCCTGGTGCCAGTGGTGGACCCAGCTCAGACTCCCCTTCGCAGGAGGCCTGGCACGGGAGAGTTAGGTGGTGCCACCAGGATACTCCCTCAGGATGACTAGTCGTCCTCATGTATCGTGTTAGCACGTTGAATAAGTCGTCGTGATGAGTTGGTTGTGTGGAACTTAAGTTAAGTTGTGTTGGCTGGTTGTTTGTTATTTTGAACCATGCTTGATTTGGATCTTTGGTTGAGTGTTATATCCAGCTGTGGGGATTTGTCCCAGCATGAACAAGTTAATGTTATCAAATAAAGTTAGCTCGTGGGGTTAAAAACACTATATCCACTCTATCGCTCTTACTACTTTATCTTTAGTCGCTACTGCTTGTGCACCCATATATTGGCTATGTGCTTACGGTGTCTCTGTTACAAACAGATGGTTAACACAAGGCGCAACGCTGCTGGTGGAAATGCTAACCAAGGTAACCAGGGGGTGGCAACCCGCTGCCTAACCCTCCACCACTGACACCGGAGCAGTTCTATAATCTCCAGATGCAGATGATGGCAACAATGACCAACGCTGTGCAAGTTCTCCAGCAGGCTCAAGCTCAACCACCACCCCTGCCACCTAGAGATAGGCATGGAGACTTCTTGAAGGGCCACCCTCCCACTTTCTCTCATGCTACAGAGCCACTACAGGCGGATGACTGGCTTCGTGCTGTGGAACGCTAGTTAGATATAGCACAGTGCAATGACAGGGAAAGGGTTTTGTATGGATCTGGACAGCTGAGGGGTGCAGCACTGGACTGGTGGGAATCTTACATAGTCCAGGATAGGGAAGCTTTTACCTGGGCACAGTTCAGGGAGGACTTCCGCAACCACCATGTGCCTGCAGGGCTGATGAAGATGAAGAAAAAGGAGTTTCTTTCCCTGAAGCAGGGCAGCATATCTGTGACTGAGTATAGGGACAAGTTCCTCCAGTTGGCTAGATATGCCACTGCAGAGGTGGCGGAGGATAGGGAGAAGCAAGAATACTTCCTGGAGGGCTTAAATGATGAGCTCCAATATCAACTGATGAATCACACCTTCCCCAGCTTTCATCAATTGGTGGATAGGGCACTTTTCACTGAGAGGAAGCGCCAGGACATCGAGAAAAGGAAGAGGAAGTTCAATAACCCTTCATCAGGCAGCAACACCCGCCCTCACTTTCCCCAGGGTCAAGGCTCTCAACAGCAGGGGTACACACAGCAGCAGCGCAACCAGGCTCAACAGCAGTATCAGGGGCAGCACTATCAGGCTCAGCCCAACCGTCCTGCTTATCAAGCTCAGCGTCAAGGGCAGACCAACCCTTCCCAACCAACCAGGCCCAGGTTCCGGCAGGTCGGAACTGCTACAAGTGCAGAGGTACAGGGCATTATGCAAATGTCTGCCCCCAGAAGACGCCAGTAAACCAACCTGGTCAGCAGGGCCAGAGGCAGAATACTCCGCAGCAGCAGCAAGGGCGCCCCAATCAACAAGCCAAGGTGCCATGGCAAGGGAGGGTGAACCACGTGACTGCTGAGACTGCATCGGAAGCTCCTAACATCGTACTTGGTACGTTCCTCGTTAAAAACCATCCTGCATCCATACTTTTTGATACTGGCGCAACTCACTCTTTCATTGCAAAGGCATATGCTGAGAAACACAATATAGATATATGCCCCATGAAAAGGCCTATGGTAATCTCATCACCTAGGGGAAAGATAAATACCGACTTGATATGCTCCCAGGTTAGCATCGTCATAAGGGGGGTAGAGTTTTACACTAAGCCAATAGCAATGGACTTAGTGGACATTGATGTCATTCTGGGTATGGAAACTCTTAATAAGTGGGGTGTCAAAATAGATTGCGCCAGACGAACTGTTCACCTTACAGCTTCAGATGGTCAGGGGGTAGAAATCAGTGCAACAAGTCCTTCTGGTTACCTGCATCAAATGGAGGTTAAACCCACAGATGGGATTAGAGTGGTTCGTGAGTTTCCAGATGTCTTTCCAGATGAGCTGCCAGGCATGCCACCTAACCGAGATGTTGAATTTTTAAAAGAACTTTTACCTTGTACAGCACCAATAGCCAAAAGGCAATATAGAGTGGCCCCCAAAGAACAAGAGTTAATAAAGGAAAATATAGATGAGTTGTTAGGAAAGGGGTTTATTCGGCCTAGTTCTTCACCTTGGGCCTTTCCGGTTCTGTTTGTTGATAAGAAGGATGGGTCAAGAAGGATGTGTGTGGATTATTGGGCTTTGAATGATGTCACCATCAAAAATAAATACCCCTTACCTCGAATAGATGATTTGTTTGATCAGTTGCAAGGTGCATGTGTGTTCTCAAAAATTGATTTGAGGTCGGGTTATCATCAAATGAAGATTCGTCCTTCCGATATTCCAAAGACTGCTTTCATTACCAGATTTGAGTTATATGAATATACAGTGATGTCTTTTGGGTTGACAAATGCTCCTGCTTATTTCATGAATCTTATGAACAAGGTGTTTATGGAGTATTTTGACAAGTTTGTTGTGGTGTTCATTGATGATATACTGATCTATTCCAAGACGGAAGAAGAACATGAAGAACACTTGAGATTAGTTTTGCAGAAGCTGAGAGAACATAAGTTGCATGCAAAGTTGAGCAAGTGTGAGTTTTGGCTTGATCAAGTGCCTTTCTTGGGACATATAGTCTCAAAAGGTGGAATCATGGTGGATCCTAGCAAGATCAGCAGTGTCATGGATTGGAAGGTGCCAGAAGTTGTGAATGAAGTTCGTGGATTTTTGGGTCTAGCAGGATATTACAGAAGGTTTATTGAAAGTTTCTCCAGGATTGCAAAACCAATGACACCATTGCTCGAGAAGGGTGTTCCATTTATTTGGACTAAGGAGAGGCAAGCTGCATTTGATGAATTAAAGAAGAGACTCACCACAGCCCCAGTGCTTACTCTACCAGACTTAACCAAGAGTTTCACCGTGTATTGTGATGCCTCTAAGGAAGGTTTGGGTTGTGTGCTGATGCAGGAGGGTAAGGTGATTGCTTATGCTTTACGCCAGTTAAGAAAGCATGAGGTCAATTATCCTACTCATGATCTGGAGTTAGCAGTGGTTGTGCATGCTCTAAAAATCTAGAGGCATTATTTATTTGGGAATCGGTGTGAGATATACACTGATCATAAGAGTCTTAAATATATCTTCACACAGAATGAGCTGAATATGAGGCAGAGAAGATGGCTAGAGTTGATTAAAGATTATGACCTGGAGATACATTACCATCTAGGGAAAGCTAATGTGGTAGCAGATGCTTTAAGCAGAAAAAGTTATGTTAACATGGCAGTTGCTTTTCAGATGCCTCTGGAGCTGTGTGCAGAATTTGAGAGTTTGAATTTGGGATTCGTGCACCACACCACAGTAGCAACTTTTGAAGCAGAGCCTACCCTTGAACAAGAGATAAGGAAACATCAGAAGACGAACGGGAAAATTCAGGAGATCCGTGAATAGATCAAGGTGGGCAAGGCGCCACACTTTTGTGAAGATGAACAGGGTACTGTATTGTACAAGAACTGGATCTGCGTGCCAGATGTGGACAGTATCAAGAAGTTAATACTCAGTGAGGCTCACGACACTGCTTACTCAATTCACCCGGGCAGTACAAAGATGTATCATGATTTGAAGGAAAGGTTCTAGTGGTATGGAATGAAGAGAGCAGTGGCAGAATATGTTGCAGTATGTGACACTTGTCAGCGTGTGAAGGCTGAACATCAGAGACCTGCAGGTTTGTTGCAACCCTTGAAGATTCCAGAGTGGAAATGGGAGGAAATAAGTATGGATTTCATTGTAGGGTTACCCAGGACTCAGAAAGGTTACAACTCGATCTGGGTAGTTGTTGATCGGTTGACCAAGGTTGCTCATTTCATTTCGGTGAACACTACTTATTCGGGTGCCAGACTAGCAGAGCTATACATCTCCAGAATCGTTTGCTTGCATGGTGTGCCTAAGCGGATCATATTTGATAGAGGTTCACAGTTCACATCTCGTTTTTGGGAGCAGTTGCATGACTCCTTGGATTCCAAGCTTCGGTTTAGTACAGCATATCACCCATAGACAGATGGTCAGACTAAAAGAACAAATCAGATTCTGGAGGACATGTTTAGGGCGTGTGCTATACAGTACGGAACCAGTTGGGATAAGAGTCAGCCTTACGCCGAGTTCTCTTATAACAACAGCTATCAAGCTAGTTTGAAGAAGTCACCATTTGAGGCACTATATGGTAGAAGGTGCAGGACACCGCTATTTTGGAACCAAACAGGAGAGAAGCAAGTGTTCAGACCCGACCTTATCAGGGATGCTGAATAGCAAAGCAAGATGGTACGTGAGAGGAATCCGGAGTTTTAATATGAAAGGAAAGCTGGCACCAAGATACATCGGTCCATTCAAGATAGTGGAAAGGAAAGGCGAAGTGGCTTATAAGTTGGAGTTGCCATCAAACCTATCTGGCATACACAATGTGTTCCATGTGTCCCAACTAAAGAAGTGTTTGAGGGTGCCAGAAGAACAAGCACCACTGGAGGGTCTGGATGTGCAGGAGGATCTGACGTATATCGAACACCCAGTGAAGATTCTTGAAACATCTGAAAGGGTTACCAGAAACAGGAGGGTCAAAATGTGCAGAGTGCAGTGGAAACATCACACGGAGGATGAGGCAACTTGGGAACGAGAGGAAGAGTTGAGAGCAACTTATCCTGGTCTCTTTGCTAGCCACCTATAAGAATCTCGGGGGCGAGATTCCTGTTAAGAGGGGTAGGTTTGTCACGCCCAGTTCTCAACCAACGGAACCGGAACAACATATATGTGCCAGGAACGTGTCTCACATATATTATGACAATAGTGACATCACAAAACGTGCATAAAAGATAAAATAAAACGTTTACATAGCGTATATCTTCACTTTATTACAATTACAATAAGACAACACGTCTTTAAACCAGAGTCATAGCGGAAGCGTAAATGAAGATAAAACGAGCCGCCACAGGGACGTCGACTGGTGGACTGGTACGCCTAGAACTCGTTGAAGTCCTGAACAAACTCCCCGAAGTCTTCTGGAGCTGAGCAGCAGTTGGGTTCCAGCCAACAGTAGGTTTAAAGTAAAGCAAGCGTGAGCATTTCATACTCAACAAGCATAACATGAACTATGAGGCATCTAAGGTTGGCTGACACTAAGCATGAGCTTTTAATTGGTCAAGTTTTACTAAGCGACTAATTACTACAAGTGAGTTGATAAACCATTAACCCAAGTTATAGCATAAAAGATTTAAACAACAACATTAACATTAGAACCAACTTCCAAACCCAACCAGGAACCACTAATCTGCATAAGGGATCTGGGCCGCTCATAACCGTGAGCACGACTGACATGTCAGTTTTACACTCTCGAGAGGTTGTACATCTTTACCCACAAGCCGTGTACTACGGTAGAAGTTCATCACATTGCCTGAGATGAGATGACTACCAAGCACACTACGAAGCCTTTACAAAGATCACGTTGGTAAAAAGTAACCGCAAGGAATCAAGCGCCGCAATTGTGGTGTCCGCCTCACAAAGGGAGAAGCAGACAGCACACTCAACCTAAGGTAGTGCAGCGACCACAACCGCTTACTCCCCCTCTTGCCCCGCAGGTAAGTTACTTCAAACCAAAACGATCTAATTAATCAGCTAAGACCGTCCCATTCCAGTCTCATGGTAGCACGGTTGTCCCAGGTTGTCGCTTTGCGAACCGGGCCTTATGGAGTGCGGCTATGAGCTAACCACTAAGCACATGCTCATGCCCCCTAAACCAAGTTGCTAACAAGCCATTTTTAAAGAGACATGATCCACTCAAGCACACAGCACAGAGGGTCACGCTCCGAGATAAATTGCATAGATCCATTAACAAGATTATTAACAAAAGTAACATGTGTTCACGCAGCAGCTAGCAAAACTTAACCAACATGCATCCCATAGGTGAACATATCGATAAAAGGGGCTACGGTATAGTCCTTAGGGCATACAAGTTTAGACACATGCATATGAACTGATTAAATGGTTATTAGGTTGTCCAGGTTATACTTGCCTTGCTCAAACTGGTCTTGAGGCTGCTGCTCAACACCCTCAAATTGCTGCACTTCTTCACCAAGAAACTGCTCACCGTCTAAACACGTACACGGCAACATACAAGCATTTCCACGCATACATACATGCAAACAATTAACAAAAGGTGAGAAACAGTACATCATATCATAAAAACAGAAGATAAAACTGTATTAAAAACATTCTATGCATTACCACGATCGCGTGAGCGCAAGAATCACTCAAAACGGAGTTAAAACGTGAAAGTTATGCATAAAACGGGCTCCCAGGGGCATAACTGTGATAGAAACACTGAAACCAGGGGCTAGATTTGAAAAACCGAGGACCTATCCGTAAATAACTACAGCCGCCGAGGGTTTCCAGGCAAAACCGCCGAGACCTGGACCGCGGGTTCAAAAACCGGAAAGTCCAGGGGCCAAACCGAAGAAAATAGGACCTAAATCTAATTATTTTTCAAAGCCGGTGGACCGCGGGTTGATTCCAGAGAAACGCGGGGACTTTTCTGCGAAAGTCCCGCGCTGACCGGGTCTACGCCGACGCGGTGCTGACGCGGCGCCCGCGTGGCGCGACATGTCGGCCTGACGGGTGGGACCGCGTTGTCGGGTTAAGTGAAGGCGACGTGGCGCTCTGTGATTGGACCGCGAAGGGGTACGCCGCGTTCTAATTGCGGCCATTGGCGACAGATCGGACGGCCATGGGGAACGGGGACAGTGAGGCGCCGGCGGTGACCAAAACCCATGGTGGGGTTTCGGCCCACGCGGCGGTGGCTCGCCGGCGTCATGCACGCCGGGGCCTAGGGGCCGTCTCGCTGGACTAGACCTAGTGGAAAAGGGAGAGGAGGTCGAGGCGGAGCTCACCGAGGGATCGAGAGAGACGGGGAGCAGACGGCGAGGCTTGGTGACGGTGACCGACGGACGGGCTCGGGCGGCGCTCGCGGACGAGAGCGTCGGAGGCTCGGCCTCACGTCAAGACCTCCTGGAACGGCTCCGCGAAGACCCGGCGAACGTGATGGGGGCGGTTAGAGGGCCGGAGAGGGCACACCGACGGCGAATTCAGCGTCGCAGCGTCTTACCGAAGCGGAACTCCGGCGGCGGATTGCAGGCGCGTCGATGCACGGGAGCCGAATTGGGGAGATGGAGTGGTAAAGGAGCTCGGGGCGACGCTCGGGGTCAGGTTTTATAGTGGTTTAGGGCACTAGGGCACTGCGTACGCGAGAGAGGTGGACGGCGGCTTTGAAGCTCGTCAAAGCGCCGTGAAGGAAAGGAGGGAGAAGGGGAAACCGGTGCGAGAGTTGGGGGATTGATGGAGGAGCGATTAAGGAAGGAGCGGTGGACTCGGTTTCGGCTTTCCTTCACCGGTGCGGTTTCGGCTTTCCTTCACCGGTGCGCCGACGTGGCTGAGCGGAGAGAGAGGCAGGGACGGCGGGATTTGCGGCGAGAGGAGGGAGACGAGGCTGACCGGTGGGACCCGTCGGTCAGTGGGAGCGAGGGCGTGGGCCCGCCTGTCGGCGAGGCGCGGAGAGAGGGGGTGGCGCGTGCTGCGGGGGAGTGGGCCAGCTCTGGCCCAGGCGGGAGGGAGCGGGGATTGGTCGGGCTGGGGCCCAGGCGGGGAGAGGGGGCGGGGGCTGGGCTGGCCGGTCGGCTAGGCCGGCCGGTCGGCCTGGCTCTCTCTTTTTTTTCTTTTTCTTTTTCTGTTTTCGAATACTTTTGAATTGGGAAAGAGGTAGTTCTATTAACTCAAATAAATTTGAATTTGAATCCTTAATTCAATCAAACAAGAAACAATGCACCAGCATCTATGCACAAGAAAGTTAGGCCTAGGTTACTTTTATGCATTTATTTAATTTAAATAAATCATGATAAATGCAAACTAACACATAAACCTTAGGAAATTAAATAAATTGCTTGAATTTTATTGTAAAAGGCTGGAATTTAAACTAGGGTGTTACACACAGGCTATCTGAGCACTATTCCAAAGCTATTCCCAAAAGATCAACTCAAAATGATCACGGGATTAGCGGGAATTTCAGATCGCGTGAAGAGGCAAGCCTTGGGCAAGAAAGGGCAAAACTCAAGCTCGACTTGTTTGTGATGCACTAGGGCATAAGCTCCACGTCCTTGCAAGTCCAAAACACCGGCAAAAGAAAGGATTCACCCATGGCCAAAGCAAACACCCAAAAGCCAAGGATTGAACCCAAAAACCAAACTAGAAGGGGGAGGAGGAGAGGGCTGCACACATGAGCTCGAATTTCTGAGGAATATTGCTGGATTAATCACGAAATTGAGTTCATACAAAGTTTCTACAGCCTGCCACCCTTCATCCTCCCTCTTGATGTGAAGAATACTAGCTAGGTGACTCAAATCCTAGCCCTAATGCTCTCTCTTCTCTCTTTGGCACTTGGCTGATTAGAAACAAAGCCTAGGGTTCTCTTATGGTGGAAGAGTCACCTAAATGACCATCCACTTAGGTATTTATAACCCTAGCCCTGACGACACAATTAACACTAAGACCCTTACTCTAGAGTACCCAGAATGGGTTGAAATGTAAAAGATACAATCGGACGACTACGATGATGCTTTGATCTTCTTCTTCTCCACGCCCAGAATGGGTTGAAATGTAAAAGATACAATTAACACTAAGACCCTTACTCTAGAGTATGCCACGTAGCCAGTAGTCCGGAAGCTTCCCCCGGTTTTGAAGTTAGAAACCGGAAAACTTTATTCTACGGGCTTCCTGGGCCGGGTGTTGGCCCAATCTTCTATCTTGGCGAGTCGGAGCCCCACCCACCAAGTCATTCGAACTTCGGTGGCGGTTTTGAGCCGAAGCCGCCAAAACCTCTCTCGCACGTCTTTGCGCCATGCACTCGGGTTGGAGCACCACGGTGGCACCCGGCTTTTCCAGTCCATCGGAGTCGCCTCGCGGTCCATTGGAGGGCTTACACCACCATTGCCGATCCGCCCCTCCGTGTACCGAGCTCCCATGGCCAAGCGACGCCGAGCATTGCCTCCGGTCCATTGGAGAGCTTTTGCCTCAGTCCATCGTGGTCTCCATCATTTACCTCCAGTCCATCGGAGGTCTTGAGCTCATTGACAATCACTCATTCCATTGGCTCTCAGGGGGTGAATAGGAGCACTTAAAAACTCAAACTCACAAACCCCCGGTGCAAACTGACAGACACTCCACACAACAAACGCTAGGCACCGTCCACTGAAAGGAAACGTGTCTAGTAGCACTTGGTGTCACCCACTGAATGGGTACACACCAAGCGAGCGGAAGCACAAGACTCAACGATCACAAGATCGCAAGTCACGCGAAACAACGACCCACGCACGAGCGTCTTGTCCGCCAATCAACGCACTAAAATGCGTCTTACTGGATAACAGCAAGTTAAGAGTATGGGCAGCAACAAAGGACACTAAAAGCGAAGTCGAAGCAAAGAGCCAAACACCAAAAACCCCAAAGAAAGGCAAGGCTGCCTGGGAACACCGGATGTTCCGGTAGGTGCTATCGGATGTTCCGATAGGCTCCACCAGATGTTCCGGTGAACTCTATCGGATGTTCCGGTAGACCGGCCCGAGGCTAAACAGCCGGATGTTCCGGTAGGAGCTACCGGATGTTCCGGTAGTTCCCGCCAGATTTTCTGGTGGCTCAACCGGATGTTTCGGTGGTGCCAGCAACAGCCTTTGTTCTTGAGCTCTCAAACCTCAAACTTGACCAAATCTGCTCCAAACTTCACGAAAATTGGCACAGGCTATCCTAGCTCCATTCAAAAGCTATTCCCAAAAGATCTATGGAAAAAGATCACAGGATTAACGGGAATTTCAAATCTCGTGAAGAGGAGAGTATTTGGGCAAGAAAGTGAAAAACTTAAGAACGACTTGCTCGTGGCAAACCTGAAGGTTTGAGATGATCTAAGTCATAATCTCCACGTCCTTGCAAGTCCAAAACACCAAAAGAAGTGGGGAAAACTCGTAGGCAAAGCAAAGCACCAAAAGCCTTGAGAATTCACCCAAAAACCAAACTAGAGAAGGGGAAGGGAGAGGGCTGCACACAAGCACTCCAATTTCAGAGGAATATTGCTGGATTAATCACGAAATTAAGTGCATACAAAGGTTTCTACAGCCTACCACCCTTCATCCTCCCTTTTGATGTGAAGAACACTAGTTAGGGGACTCAAAACCTAACTCTAATGCTCTCCTTTCACTATTTGGTTCATGGCTATATGGAAACTAAGCCAGGGTTTTCTAATGGTGGAAGAGTCACATAAATGACCAGCACTTAGGTATTCATAGCCTAGGCCTAGCGACACTATTTAACACTAAGACCCTTACTCTAGAATGCCCGAAAGGGGCTGAAATGAAAAAGATACAATCGGACGACTACGATGACGCTTTGATTTTCTTCTTCTCCACGCCTCGCTTGGATGTACGCCACGTAGCCAGTAGTCCGGAAGCTTCCCTCGGTTTTGAAGTCAGAAACCGGAAAACTTTATTCGACGGGCTTCCTAGGCCGGGTCTTGGCCCAATCTTCCATCTTGGTGAGTCGGAGCCCAACCCACCAAGTCATTTGAACTTGGGTGGCGGTTTTGAGACGAAGCCACCAAAGCCTCCCTCGCATGTCTTCGCGCCATGCACTCGGGTTGGAGCACCACGGTGGCACCCGGCTTCTCCAGCCCATCGGAGTCGCCTCGCGGTCCATCGGAGGGCTTACACCACCGTTGCCGATCCGCCCCTCCGTGTACCGAGCTCCCATGGCCGAGCGACGCCGAGCATTGCCTCCGGTCCATTGGAGAGCTTTTTGCCTCAGTCCATCGTGGTCTTCATCATTTACCTCCAGTCCATCGGAGGGCCTCCAGTCCATCGAAGGTCTTGAGCTCGTTGACAATCACTCATCACACCAGGAGAGCAATGAGGCCGGTCCATTGGCTCTCAATCTCTCCCTTGATGAGTGCATTGTCAACACAACTCCAACTTGTAACCTGAAATGGAACAAAGACAAAAGAAAAGCGTAAAACCAAAAAAAGGGAAACAAAAGAAATGCTCAAGCTGCCCAAAACCAAACAAAGGCAAAACACAAGGTAGCTTGAAGCAAAAAGAAAACAAAGCATCGGCTCCTCAAGACAGAGGCAAAAGGCTCAACGCACAGATGCAAAGAGCATGCTAAAAGTTCAACTCCCCCTGAAATGCATCCTCACAAATGCAAAATGAATGCAAAGCTCCCCCTCAACTAAATCTCTCCCGAGTCCTCCCCCTATGTCCATCATTTCTCCCCCTTGTTGACAATGGACACATCAAGGGTTCCTAGGACTCCCCCTGAACTAAGCAACTCCCCCTCATAATATGCCATGAAATGCAGAGAGTGTACCAGAAAGAGCTCAGAAGGGATGAAAAGCTAGTAATCACAAGTTCTAGCATACAGAGCAAGTGAGGGCAAGGAAGCATATAACAAGTTCAAATCAATCTATCTTACACATATCAAGAGCAAGCTTGTTTTTCACAGAGTTTTTTTTAAAGAGAAAGCATCACTAACATGAATAGCACCTAGCAAGATAGGCATAAACAACAAGATGCTAGCAATGCATACAAGGTGTGCTACTCTCAACCAAAGCATATACAACTAGCCATAAGCATTTTAGAGACTTGCAAATTTCAAATTTAAACAAGTATATTCAGAAGCAAATTCTTTTTGTGCTAGGGATTATTTACTGGTCTTTTGCCACTTCTTACCAACCAATGCCAAGCCTAGGCTCAAAGAACCATCAGAAACTTAAGACAAGGTTTTGGTCATACACCGCCTAGTCCAAGTTCATGTCAAGGTGCTATGACAAGCAGTCTCAAACTAGATCAGTGTGACAAGCAAACCCAACTAGATCTTTCTCAATTTAGCACATAAGACACCACTTATAAGCATTTTGATTTCAGATTTTAATTTAAGCAAGGTGTCATAAAAGCTTAGGCATTAATTCAGCAAAGGCATACAACTAGCATATCTAGGCACGAAAAGATAGCATAGCATTCAACACTCCTACACATGCTAGATAGCCAAGTCATGTGGTGATCATGTTTTTGATTTTCAGGAAAGCAAAAGACTTAGCTCACAATTAGTATTCAACAGACTCAAGAGAGCTTAGCCAACCATGATCAAGCAGGCACTGTACAGTCTAGCACAAGAAAGTACTAACTCATCATTCCAATAGAGCTCTAGTGCTAGTGAAGTGAAAATGCATATGGTATAGTGCAATGCATGATATGATACAATATGCAAAAGAAACAAAAAGAAATAAAAGCAAGATAAAAGCAAAAACTAAACTACAGAAGTTATTCCTTACTAAAAGAAATAGCATACTATCCCTGACTAAAAGGGATAGCACACTCCAAGCTCACCTCTCAAGCGCTTAAAAGCATCAAACTCTAGGGGCTTGGTAAAGATATTGGCCAACTGGTTTGCAGATACTACATGGACTAAACTATGTCACCCTTCTCATAGTGATCTATAAGAAAGTGAAACCTCACTTCTATGTGTTTGGTTCTAGAGTGCAAGATGGGGTTCTTAGCTACAGAAATAGCAGAAGTAGAGTCAACTAGAAGCGGGATTTTTCCAAACCTAAGGCCGAAATCACTAAGGGTGGCTTTCATCTATAAAAGCTGGGAGCAACAACTAGCAGCAGCAACATATTCTGCCTCAGTGGTGGAAAGAGCTACACTATCTTGCTTGCGGGAGGACCAAGAGACAAGAGAGGTTCCTAAGAGTTGGCATGTGCCGGAAGTTGACTTGCGATCAATCCGGCAGCCAGCATGGTCAGCATCAAAGAACCCTCTAAGAGAAAGAGAAGAACCCGAGGAATACCAAAGACCAAGCTCATGAGTGAATTTCAGATACCTGAAAATGCGCTTCACCGCTTGACGGTGAGAAGTGCTAGGAGAAGCCTCGTAGCGCGCATAAAGGCAGACTACGAACTGAATGTCCGGCCTGGTCGCCGTCAGATACAGAAGTGAGCCGATCATCCCTCGAAATTCCTTCTGGTCCACCGCCTCCCCATCTTCATCAGCATCAAGCGCTGTGTTTGTACTCATAGGAGTTGTCATGGGTTTAGAATCCCCCATGTCAAACTTTTTGAGTATGTCCCTTGTGTACTTGGCTTGATGGACGAAGGTTCCTTCAGGGCTTTGCTTGATCTGCAGCCCGAGGAAGAACTGGAGCTCACCCATAAGACTCATCTCAAATTCTCTACTCATCTGTTCAGCAAAACTAGACACCAAAGCGTGAGATGAACCACAAAAGATTATGTCATCAACATATATCTGAACTATCAGGGTGTCACCGCCACGACTCAACAAAAACAAGTTCTTGTCTACTGAACCCATCACAAACCCAGACTTGAGTAGGAAACTCTTCAACCTAGCATACCAAGCTCTAGGAGCTTACTTCAGACCATAAAGGGCTTTCCTCAACTTACACACCCGGTCTCGAAACTTGGCACTCTCAAAGCCAGGAGGTTGTCTCACATAAACCTCCTCCTCTATGAACCCATTTAGGAAGGCTGACTTGACATCCATTTGCTGCAGTTTGAAGCCTTTAGAGGCCGCAAAGGCAAGCAAAATCCTAATGGCTTCCAAACGAGCTACAAGGGCAAAGGTCTCCTCATAATCTATCCCCTCCTACTAATAGAAACCCTGGGCTACCAATCTCGCTTTGTTCCTCACAACCATCCCGTTCTCACCCTGTTTGTTTTTGAAAACCCACTTGGTACCTATAGGGCAACAGTTTGGTGGAGGTTCAACTAAATCCCAGATATGGTTTCTCTCAAAGTTCTCAACCTCCTCATGCATGGCGTTCACCTAGTTTGGATCAGATAATGCATGTGACACATCCCGGGGCTCAAAAGAAGCAACATATGCAGAGTGGGAGAAAGAGGCTAGAGAGTTAACCGAAGAGCGTGTGACGCGCTGGTGAATGTCTCCAATCATCCAGTGTGGAGGGAGATCCCGCTGGACCTGCTGAGATGGAACAATCTCTGAGGTCACCTCCCCTGCGTCCTCAAAGGAGCCAGGCTCTGCTTGAGCTTGCTGTCGGGGAGTGAGGAGGAAGCCGTAGGCAAGGGTCCACCATCATCATCAGAGCTCGTAGCAGAGGGGGCAGGAGCTGCAGTCGGTGCAGTGGCTCCTGCATCACCATCATCACCCGCACCTTCCTTATCCTCAAAGATGGGGGTGCCTTCTTCATCATCACCTGAAAGCTCAAAGGCAGGGGTTGTGCAGGGCATAGTTTAATCAAAAGAAACCTCACAAGTCTCAACAACTTGCTTGGCCTCCAAAATCCTCACACGAAAATCCCTCGAACTAGAAGCATACCCCAAAAAAATCCCATCCAAACAACGAGACTCAAACTTGTCCAAATGCCCCGCCTTCTTCAGCACAAAGCACCTGTAGCCCAATGCTCGCAAATGCTTGACGCTGGGCTGCCTACCAAACCGAAGTTCATACGAGGTCTTCCCAAGGAAAGCTCGCGAGAAGATCCGGTTCGCAATGTAACAGACTGTATTCACTGCCTCAGCCCAAAAGCACCTCGGAGTCCTATACTCATCGAGCATCGTCTGTGCCATCTCAACGAGTGTGCGGTTCTTGCATTCTACAACACCGTTCTACGGTGGGGTATATGGAGAAGAAAACTGGTGCTCAAGACCTAGGACACGACAGAAGTTTTTGAACCGAGAGTTTCTGAATTCTCCACCATTGTCACTGCGGATAGCCCTCATGGCCTTATGACTCTCGTTTCTCAACCTCAGTACCAGATCCCAAACAAAACCAAACGCCTCATCCTTAAACTCCATGAAAAATACCCACGAGAACCGCGAAAAGTCGTCCACAACGACAAGCATGTACCACTTCCCACTGATCGACGCTACCCGAGCAGGACCTACTGTATCCATATGGAGTAGCTCACCCGGATAGGAGGTCATAACCTGAGACACAGGAGTGTGAGAAGCAGCAACCATCTTGCCATGACGACAGGGGTGGCACACTAAGTCCTTCTCAGCTTTCAATTTGGGCAATTCTCGGATTAGGCCCATTGAACTCAACCTGACTAACAGATCAAAGCTCAAGTGACCAAGGCTCCTATGCCACTTCCATATATCAGCAGAAGGACTAGCAACCAAACAATGCGCAGGGCCAGAAACAGATGTGAGGTCGACCCTAAAAACCTGACCAAAAGGCAGCAAAGAGCAACCAAGGGTCTCCTCAGCATCATGAATGTGGCACGCACCCTTCTTAAAACGAACCTCAAAACCTTCATCGAGAAGTTGCGAAACAGAGACCAAATTGAACCCCAGATTCCGGACAAAAGCAACTTCTCTCAGGGAAAGCTTAGCGGAGAGCGAAACAGAACCAACACCCAACACTACCAGTGCCGAGCCATCTGCTCAAAAGTGGGGTAAGCACAATCAAAGAAATCATCATGACGATCAGGGTAACCACGACCTCCAAAGCGTGAACCTCGAAAGCTCTCTCAAATCCTCGGTCACGAGGTCCATAGCCGCGCTGAAAACGACTAGGAGCTCGACCGATAAAGCGTTTCTCACTACCAGGAGCGCGGGTCTGAAAGCCGCCTCCTCTCTCACCACCAGCAAAGAGGTCTCTCATCTCACCGCGGTGGGGAGGACCTTGCCTACCACCCTGGTAGAACTGATCCTGGTTCCCTCAAGCTCTCTTCTGCCTCTCAACCCGCTTCCTCCTAAAGTAAAACTCCTCTAGGTGGCCATTCCGATGGCAGAACTCACAGTGGTAGACAGGCCTTCTAGGAACTGGGTTAGGCTGGGACTTGGGCTTAGGTGGTGTGGCCTTGAGTGGCTCAGGCTGCTGGACTGGCTTCTTGCCCTTAGGCTTAAGCTCTTCCTCAACAATCTTGTTCAGCTCAGCCTGAGAAGGCTTGGGTGTCCAGTATTGCTTCTTTGGGGTACCCTTGGGTGGCTCATGGTAAACCCCATCAATAGTCTATCCTGGCTGGGTAGGTGCAGTCTTGATCTTAATCGGGGCACTTTTCTCACCCGAAGTGCTGCACTCTCCAAACCCACAACCTCTCATTTCACCCTCGGCTCTCTTGGTGCTCTCTATGATCATCTCTAGTTCGGGTTGCCTCGCATATATTCAACTCGGCACCTCTCTCAACCTGCAGTTGTCATCTTGCAAAGACAACACCTGCAACCTCAGATCTTCCAGAACTATTGTCTGGGCAGCACAGGTATCACAGTCTAGAGAGAGAAAAACAGGAGCAGCTTTCTCCAACTTCCTAATGGTGGCATCCCTATCCACTAGCTGCATCCTAAGGGTCTGGCAGTTCTCACAAGTGTCAGTAGGTGCTGAAAGCACCTCAAAGTTAGCTCTCAACTGCACTAACTCACCTCTCAAAGTAGGACAAACCATACACACCCAAAAGCGTAGGTCTAGCCCTAAGCTCCTCAAGCTCCATGAGCTGCCCCTCAAACTTCTCCTTTAGCACAACTAGCCCTCTAGCTAGACAGGGGCAAGACTCACACTCGAGCTCTCCACTCAAAGTAGGCTCATCCAGTTTGGACTGGAGTTTGCCTAGCTCAGCTCTAAGCCCATCTATCTCCTCTACCCGCTGGGCATACCTATCTCTCTGGTCACCAAGCTCCGTCATGAAAGACTCACAGGTAGGGCATTCAAGCTCACTGGGTTAGGGTCTCACACTCCTCAACCTCTCATTCTCCTCTAAAGCCTCAGCAAGTTGAGCTTTCAACTTCTGCAGCTTCTTACCTGCCTTCTCCAGCATCTTATCCTAGGCTTTCAACTCTCGGCTGTTCTGATGTAGCATCTTAAGGATTTCGGCTTGCTCAGGAGTTACCTTATCATCGGAAGAAGAGTTGCTGCCGTCATCCTTGTTCTCCTTGTCCTCAAGCGCCATGGAGCAAACCGAGCTCCTCTTGTCCTTGTTCTTGCGCCTGGACTTGGTGGAGACGAAGCACAAGCCAGCTGGACCTCCTTGATCGTTGCTCTTGTCCTTCCTGTACGTGATCTCCTCATCACTTGAGCTTGACGAGGACGAAGAGGAAGAAGATCCGCTGTTGCAGAACCCGATCTCGGCGAAGAAGGCCTTGTCCCGCTTTCGGTTGTCCTTCTGATAGCTCTTGAAAGCCTTCTGAAAGTTCTTCTTGCCGAAGCTGTGCTTGCTGGAGCGGTGCTTGTCATAGCTTGGCTTGCCGGAGTGGTACTTGTCGGAGTCGCGGGAGTAGCTCTTGCCCTTCTTGTAGCAGTCGTTCTTGTTGGGGCACTCGGCGATGAAGTGGCCGACCTCTCTGCACTCGAAGCTCTTGGGCCTCTCTCCCCTCTTCTTGCTCATCCGGTTGTCATAGGCGCGCTGAAAGCGACTAGACACCAGACAAAGCTCATCATCCCCAAGCATCGCCAACTGCTCCTCTGTAACAGACATCAAAGCAGAAAACGAGAAGTTGTGTAACAGGGGGTTAGTAGCAAACTCACTAGAGGGGGTAGCCAAGGCCAGACTCTTGAAACTTGTACAAGCAAGGGAATCCCTCATCTTGTAATCTACTTTTGTGGCCTTGAGCTTACTATAGAGTGCCTCTACTCCTATCGTATCATACCCTGCCGACTCAATGATTGAGTTCACCTTGAACTCCCATACTTTTCTATCCAAAGCATACAACAATTTGACAGCCTGCTAATGATCGGTGTATGGGAGCTCAGTGGGGGCAGAGTTGACACGCAACTTGTTAATGATCGACTGAAAGCGACCAAACAAGTCGTCTACTGACTCTCCCAGCTTCTGGACGAAATTTTCATATTCGCGCCTATAAGTCTCCACAAGCCTAGCCTTAATCGTCGCGGTACCCTCATGGTGTGCACTGAGCAGTGACCATATCTCACGCGCCGTCTTGAGGTGACTCACTCTCTCATAATCCATGGGACCAAGCCCGGAAAAGAGAAAGTTAACAGCCTTGGCATTCACCTCATGCTGAGCCACGATCTCAGGCGTAGTACGCTCCGCAGCTGGAAGCACCACAAAAGTTGTACTCTGAGTAGCATCCCATATGTTCTGACTCTGGCTAACAAGGAACGCCTCTATCCTACCCTTCCAGTAGGGATAGCCATTGGAGCCAAGAACGGGAATCTTCCCAGAGTAAGTCATAGTCGCTACGGTTTTTTCACCGGTTAAGGTATGGGAAACCTAACCGGCTCTGATACCACTTGTAGGACCGAGACGTGTGACTAGAGGGGGGTGAATAGGAGCACTTAAAAACTCAAACTCACGAACCCCCGCTGCAAACTGACAGACACTCCACACAACAAACGCTAGGCACCGTCCACTGAAAGGAAACGTGTCTAGTAGCACTTGGTGTCGCCCACTGAACGGGTACACACCAAGCGAGCGGAAGCACAAGACTCAATGATCACAAGATCGCAAATCAAGTGAAACAATGACCCACGCACTAGCGTCTTGTCCGCCACTCAACGCACTAAAATGCATCTTACTGGATCACAGCAAGTTAAGAGTATGGGCAGCAACAAGGGACACTAAAAGCGAAGTCAAAGCAAAGAGCCAAACACCAAAAACCCCAAAGAAAGGCAAGGCTGCCTGTGAACACCGGATGTTTCGGTAGGTGCTATCGGATGTTCCGATAGGCTCCACCGGATGTTCCGATGAACTCTATCGGATGTTCCAGTAGACCGGCCCGAGGCTGAACAGCCGAATGTTCCGGTAGTTCTCGCCGGATGTTCTAGTGGCTCAACCGGATGTTTCGGTGGTGCTAGAAACAGCCTTTGTTCTTGAGCTCTCAAACCTCAAACTTGACCAAATCTTCTGCAAACTTCACGAAAATTGGCACAGGCTATCCTAGCTCCATTCCAAAGCTATTCCCAAAAGATCTATCGAAAAAGATCACGAGATTAACGGGAATTTCAAATCGCGTGAAGAGGAGAGTATTTGGGCAAGAAAGTGAAAAACTCAAGAACGACTTGCTCGTGGCAAACCTGAAGGTTTGAGATGATCTAAGTCATAATCTCCACGTCCTTGCAGGTCCAAAACACCAAAAGAAGTGGGGAAAACTCGTAGGCAAAGCAAAGCACCAAAAGCCTTGAGATTTCACCCAAAAACCAAACTAGAGAAGGGGAAGGGAGAGGGCTGCACACAAGCACTCCAATTTCAGAGGAATATTGCTGGATTAATCACAAAATTAAGTGCATACAAAGGTTTCTACAGCCTACCACCGTTCATCCTCCCTCTTGATGTGAAGAACACTAGTTGGGGGACTCAAAACCTAACTCTAATGCTCTCCTTTCTCTCTTTGGCTCATGGCTATATGGAAACTAACCCTAGGGTTTTCTAATGGTGGAAGAGTCACCTAAATGACCAGCCACTTAGGTATTTATATCCTTGGCCTAATGACACCATTTAACACTAAGACCCTTACTCTAGAATGCCCGAAAGGGGCTGAAATGAAAAAGATACAATCGGACGACTACAATGACGCTTTGATCTTCTTCTTCTCCGCGCCTCGCTTGGACGTACGCCATGTAGCGAGTAGTCCGGAAGCTTCCTCCGGTTTTGAAGTCAGAAACCGAAAAACTTTATTCTGCGGGCTTACTGGGCCGGGTCTTGGCCCAATCTTCCATCTTGGCGAGTCGGAGCCCAACCCACCAAGTCATTTGAACTTGGGTGGCCTTTTTGAGCCGAAGCCGCCAAAGCCTCCCTTGCACGTCTTCGCGCAATGCACTCGGGTTGGAGCACCACGGTGGCACCCGGCTTCTCCAATCCATCGGAGTCGCCTCGCGGTCCATCGGAGGGCTTACACCACCGTTGCCGAACCGCCCCTCCGTGTACCGAGCTCCCTTGGCCGACCGACGCTGAGCATTGCCTCCAGTCCATTGGAGGGCTTTTGCCTCAGTCCATCGAGGTCTTCATCATCTACCTCTAGTCCATCAGATGGCCTCCAGTCCATCGGAGGGTTTGAGCTTGTTGACAATCACTCATCACACTAGGAGAGCAATGAGGCCGGTCCATTGGCTCTCAGAGTGCTTATCCGGGATAATGGACCGGTGAAAATTTTACTTGTGCCATCTGAAGAACAGAGACACGTTCCTACCCACTGGTTGAGAGGAAGGTGGCCCGGGGGAGCTTGGTACTCATGGCGGGGAGACCGAGATGTCGGCAGGCTCGCCATGGGGGCACAACCCGGGTGTCAGGCGGGAGTGAATCGAACTTGCGATGGGACAAGTGGAGATGGAGGCTATATGTTTGAACGTGATGGCTCCCCTGGCATGATAGTTGTTCCCGGGAATATAAAAATCGATTCGAATCGCTGATGCTCACCAGGTGTGAGAATGCCAGATATCGCATACGGGCAACGTAGTAACAACTTGAATATATTCTGCTTATTATTCATGTTTTCAAATACCACGTGCTTGTATTGTATGTTTACATTCCTGCAAGTTATCATGATTACATTGATACATGCAAATGATGGAACTTGTCACTATATGGTTAACTCACCACTGTTTAACAATCATTGGCTAAGGATCCACTTATTAGTAAGCAAGCTTTGCGTCAGCCTAAGGGACTCAAGTGTACCGAGTCTGGTCTTTCGACCTGGCTGTGATGAGAGCCTATCAACACCGAAGACTTGCTGATGGATAAGCAAGCACCTCCTAAGTGTGACCTGGAGGAGAAGCCCTCTCGAGTGGACTGAGAGGCAGCGCTACAGTGGACTTGGTGTGACAAAAACCCTACCGAGTGGACTGGCAGGTGGCTTGGGTGGAGGCCCAAGTTAGGCTCGGCCCACAAGTGCGATCGTGGGTGCGGGACGGTGTCGTGAGCCATAAAATCACTCAAGTGGAGGCCCAACAATCGTTTCCTAGTTCCACCGTCAAAACCAGGGGTTGGTTGCCGGTATCCCAAAACCGGTAGTTATCCAAAGGGATGAGTTACTGACCACGTGGAGGACATCGGGAGATTACTTCGAGCCGAAGAAGATCAAGGACTCCATCGTGGCCGTTCATCTGAGTTTCCTGTGTCTTTTCTGGCCTCTACAGGCATTTTAGTGTAATTGCGTCTGTATCTTAGGGGGCTATTTGCAAAACAGCCTAGACTGAGTCTTGTAGTATAAACAAGGGAGATGGCTGTCTAATCTCCCTCTCTTGGCTGGTTGAGTTGTGCTTAGGGCTTAGAAAACCCTAGGTTTTAGGTCTCCAAGCAAGAGCATCAAGGATTAGTGAGGTTTGAGTGATCTAGCCTCCACAAAAAGTGGGTAGATGAGGGTGGCTGCTTGGTGAATGTGATTCATCTTATAATCTGGATCTAAGACCTCTTTGAGGCTATTAATTGATGGATTTCGAGCAGCCCCTTGAGTGTTCTTCCTTCCTCCTCTCTTGATTGGCTTTTGATCTTCGTTTTCTTGCCTTTTTGTGTGTTTGTGTGATGCTCCGGCATCTCAAGTGCATAATCACTCATCATATATGAAGCATTCGTCTTGAGCATCATGGCATAACATGTGTGTGTGCATTGGAAACAAGTTTGGTTTATATTACATAGTGAAAAACCCTGTCATTTCATGTGTGATGCTACGTTTATAGTCGTATCTTTGATTCTATTGAGATCTAGGTAAAGTTCATATTGACAAAACTGTAGATCCATACGAGATAAACAACTTGCTAATTGGAGTCTTGTCATATAAGGAGGTTTACAAGGTGATTAGGGTCATTTATTGTCAGTATAGAAAACCCGTTTAACTCAGAGCTGATTTGAAATCTTAAATTTACTCTAATCTACAGCCACTTTCATGCAAAGCTCAAATTAGAGAAGTTGTAGGTTATGAAATTCTAAACAAACTTGTCAAAAGGCACATCGGGAGAGAATGCATATAAATAGGACTTTCTGAATTCTTAAGCAATAAAGGTCCCTCTGTCCAAATTGGGGCTGCCATACAAATTCAACTGAATTCATATTTATGAAACGATTTTGGTATGGAACCTTTTGAAAAAGTTGTAGAGTTCAAAGAGTAGAACATTTCATCCAATTACCACTTTTCCAAATTCGGACTCTAAGTGTGTCAAAATGATGAATTACAGGAGGTGAGAAAACACATTTCTCATTTTCTCCATTTTCTTTTCCCCCGCGGTCACTGACCGGTGGGCCCGCCACGCGCGTCCACCGTGTCAGGGACAACGGCCGGCGCGTGGCCGGTGGTGTACAGCCACGCCGCGCTCCCACAGATCGCCCCGGCCGCGCCCGCGCCTTCACCTAGACGCGCCCCCGCCCAGGTTCATTTCCCCATCCATCCCGCACTCGCTCACTCGCTCCCTCTCGCTCGCGCGCCGACGCCATAGCCGCTGCCTTGAGCTCACTACGCCGGCCGCCTCGGTCCGCCTCCGCCGCTCCAACCGCCGCCATCGGCTTCGCCTAGCTCTGGCGCACCCGCCGATGTAGACCTCGCCGTCCCTCTCCTCCCCAATCTCTAGATCGGGCCGACCCCGTCGCGTCCGCCATGGCCGGGCCGAGATCGGTCTCGAGCTTGCGCCGCCGCCGTGCGTCCACATCGCACCCGTAGACTACCCTCACCGCACGCGCCACTCCACCGCGCACCCGAGGCGCTAGACCTCGTCGCCGGTCTCCCACCGAGCGTCTAGATCCACCATCGCCCGACGTCGCGGCCGCGCCGTCGCCGCCGCCGGTTCACCGCCTCCCCCGACCTTGCCTCGCCTTCCCCCATGCCGAGATCTAGCTCACCTAGAAGCCCACGCTTGCGCGCACCCGATGCGCGTCGCGTCGCGGCTCCGGCGAGCCCGAGCTCGCCGGCGCGTGCGCGCCGCCGCGCGCTACCACGCGGCGGGAGGAAGGAGAAAGACCGAGGGGGATTTGCAAGCTACCCCCGTAGTTTGGTTTATTTACATTGTAAATCGCGCGCTATTCACTGAGTCTGCGCGTTCTTGCATGCTAGCCCCTGGGATCTACGGTTAATTCCGTTCTAGTCCCCGGATTTGAGTTTTTCCATTTTATTTTCCTTTATTTCGGCTGAAACTTTGGAAATTCGTATAAAATCAAATAAAAAATCGTAAAAAGGTAAAATCAGTTGCGTTGGACTCCTTGTGAGTAGATATACAAAGTGGGTATGATGTGGAGGTGTGCATGTACAGTTTTGCCCCTGTTTTTGAATATGCATGATAAATCAAGGAAAAATAGGAAACATGGTTTAGTTGAAATCCTAAGGGAGTGAAACTTGGTCTGTAGCCTTCTTAGGGTGTTTTGATACGGTGGTAACTTCTGGTGACTCAATATCTTACTGTTCATTCATGGTTTTACCATTTTGCATGTATTTTATGCTTTATTTGGTAGCTTGGAAATGTGGTGCATGCAAAATATGTTGAATATGACTCAATGGTATTTTTTCTAGGTCCTATATAGTTTGTGAACCTCACTGGTAAAATATGAGCCCCTGCATGTTGAGTTTTGTTGGTGATTTGAAAATGACAAATTTTCACTTGGGGAACTAGATAAATGGAAAAATGGATTCTAATATGCAAGATAAATTCTAGCAAAATTCTAGTAGCATATGGGAGTGCTGTAGAGTCCAGAAAGTATATGCTAGAGGGCTATTCACACTGTTTATATGTACATCTTATTTTTGCACTAGATCTATATATGGAAAATAGATGTCCTGTCAAACTTGAGAGTTTTGACCTGTAAATTTTTGTACATGTAGTTCATGATAAGTATAACTCACTGGAAAAGTTTCACCTTTAGAAACCATTCCTATAATTTATGGAAATTCTGACAATGGGTAGGGCTGAAATTTTGCTGGAATTTTAATAAAATAATTATAACTCCAATTGGCCTGAAATTTTGACAGCAGCTTTGGGTATGCCTAATCTATATGTCATAAAAGTTTGGGCTCATTTGGTTATGTTTCACCGCTGCATCTTGAGTACGTAACTTTATTCATAAATGAGCATGATTTACACTAAACATATGCATGTATAGCAATGTATCTACTACACACATGCCTTTTTCCATAAAGTGTCTCCTGCATATTAACATCGGCATTTCATCTACATCAAATGCATATATCTGCATTCGTATGCACTCACGCCTGCATCTTTCATGCATATAGATCCCGCGAACGAGGAGCTGCCATCGGAACAACCGCTGATTGAGGAGCCCGAGGACGAACCAGAAGACCCGCACTCGACCGCTGATCACCTCGCTGAGGAAGCACCCTCTAACCCGAGCGGAGAAGGTAGGCAGGACCATACTACCCAGCTAATATAACAATGCTTATGGATACGCATATGCATTAGGAGTTGACTGAAACCAATTGCATTAGATATCCCGGCCGCCCTGGCCCTAGCACCTATGATTAGAGTTCGTAGGACGAGTGCCTAGAAATGCTAGGTACGAGTAGACACGAGTGAGCACTGTCACTCGTCACGTAGGTGCTATTTCAAAATCTCAGAAATTTTACTATGATGCAATTTAAACTGAGACGGGGCGGAGCGTAAGTTTACTTTCGTGGTGTGCGTTGTTGTTCTGTGGCTCCGCCCTTGTCGCATAAGGCCCGTTCGCTGTTCGCCTGCTGATTGACACAACATTGCTATGAGTGCTTATCCGGGACATGGGACTTGTGAAAGACTTACCGGCCCCGTCCTACTATTCATGGTGCTGCCCATCCACTGATAGGGGGCCGATGGACTTGGGAGGTGCTTGGAAGTCGAGGGAGGGCTGACCCGACTCACCGTGGTATCGCTCCTGAGACGGCTACTCCCAAGGGTTAGGTGGGGGCGCTGTGAATCTTGGGACGGGACAGGTGGAGATGGAGGGTATATGTGAGGAACGCGATGGCTAGTAAGCATATATCCCTTGGCATTTTCAGTTATTCTCGGGAATTAAAAATCGATTTGAAACGCTGATGCTCACCAGGTGTGAGAGTGTCAAATATCACTGACGGGCAACGTCGTAATCACCTGAATATTATTGCTAATGTACATGTTTTCGAATACAACCTGTTTGGTGTATATGATGGCTCACTTATATGCAAGTTATGATGGATTACTCTCAAGCAAGTTATGATGGTTTACCTTTCTGCAAGATGTTATTACTGTTATCATGACCTGTTCTTAATATGATTTAAGGTAGCAGCTATCAAATCCTGCTATCTTCTCTTAACACCTTGTTGGATAAATATCAATGGCTAAGAACAAACATGGATTAGTAAGCTATGCTTCGCGTCAGCCGTAAGCCATGTCTATTAAGTCCTATTGAGTAATTATTACTCAGGGTTTGCCCCCATTTTTGGCTCACAGGTATGGAGTTTCTCATGTGTCTCTGCATTGGAGGGGGCACATGTGTGCAACATAACTAGAAGATGACGTGTGTGGCACCAGGACAACATCAGTGGGCTTGATGTTGATCCCCTTTTGCAAATTCCACTGCATTATCTGAACTCTGAACTACTTCTACTTCTGCTGCAAGACAATTGAAAACTTATGATGTTTTTATGACTATGTTGGATTTGGAACTTTAATTTGAACTGGTCTGTAATCTAATTTCTATTATCTATCCATATTCAACTGCCTGTGATGATGTAATTGTTGTGGCTCCATCGAGGGTCAATGTGTGTGATGTCGGTTCCTCTGGAAATTGGTGTTATCGAGGGCCGAAGGCCACTCGACGGACTACCGGGTTTAGTCCAGCTTAAGTGCACTGCGAGCCAAAGGTGGCAGGTGCGCTTAATCTGGGTTAAGCAGGGCGGTTCCGCCACAGCTGGTATCAGAGCCGATCATACACAGACAACAGTTATATCATCAAGTTTTGGTTCACAAAACTATTTTTGAAAGCTCTTTTCAAGTAATTCAAAAATGAGATTATGCGATATGCCCATATTAAGGATGTTAGTGTTATCCAGGTGACACAACTGACAATCTGACCTAGATAGAACTCATATGCATATTCGGCGCTTTGAGAAGCAACTTTTCGACCATAGCTCTCCCCAGTACAGGTGGAAGCTATTGGGTTTTTGCGAACGGTTATAAACTCTGCATTCTTGCTGTATAAGTAAAAGCTCTTTTAAGGGTGGTGGGCATGTTTGAGGCTTTCATACTCACCACACTTACATTTGGATTTGGGATCCATCTTTTTCTTAACAAATCCCCAATACTGGAGGAAAGTCAGGCTTTGAGGAAAAGGTGCATCGGCCCACCAACGTTGTACACGCAGCGGTCACGCGTGGATGCCACACTATGTGGTAATGTATGAGCATGCATTCTTCTGCAGGTACAGTAACTACGTGCAAAGTTAAGAACGGTCAGGAAACGACTAGTTGCATTAGAGAGTGCCGTGCATATGTGTCACCGAATTACCGATAGTTATATGTACTCTTCTCCTAGATGTGTGATGTGAGACCGTTTAGATACAAATCATGCATCATGTTTACTGCTTTTATTGGTGGGATATTATTAAAATGCAATGAACTAAATCGTGATTTTTAAATTTACCTTCCATACGATGCACTGTTGTACCCTTGTCATAATCTCTCACATGAAAAATATGTCCCTCACTAATGCACAACTTTGCTTATCCAAACAGATGGTTAGAACCAAGCAGACCGTACGCAAGGCCACCGGAGCGAGGACCACAGTCCTCCCGGACGTGACTCACACTCCCCCTGTGGTGGAGGATGGGTTACTCCACACCCGTTGCAGAGAGGAGTGTCCCCTGTCCCAGATGCTGTGCAGGGCCCTAAGGGAGATGGGGCGTCGTCCCTGTCCCTTCATCTCGGTGCAGACGGTGCACGAGGAGGGCAACTGTATGGCCCAGGTTGTCCTTCCCCGAGGGACGTTCGCAGGCCAGGAGACCCTCACCATTTACGGGGCCAACGAGGAGGAGGCTTACCGTAAGGCGGTGATGGGAGCCCTCACTTCACTGAGCTCCAAGTGGGAGGTAGGCCACACGGTCCTGCGCTTCCTCCCCACACGCGACCTCGACCACGCTTGGCAGGACCGCCGCGAGCAGCTCCGGGACAGGAACGGCTCCTGCCCCTTGGTAGCGTTCATGGACTATGCACGTGAGGCACGCGGGATGTACCAACGTACGGAGAACCGGGGCCGCTTCTACTTTGAGAGGTTTGTGGAGACGCGCACCCGAGTGGAGGAGCTGGAGGCTCAAGTGGGTGCACTTCAGCAGCGCCTTGCCGAGTACGAGCCGCCGCAGCAGGCCATACCCGCCTCTTCAGAGGGAGAGTCTTCGGAGCCCATGGAGGTAGAGGAGGAGGAGGATGCTCCGTCGGACGCGAACTCCTGGGTGTAGGAGGATGTGATGATGAAGATGTGGACTGACGTTTGTAGGAACAGCACGTTGAAAGCGTTGTTTTGTAATATTCCGCTCCATGCTTTCGATTCATGGTTGTACTAAACACTGGTGAGATGTGAGAGCTCATTTAAGTACGCCATTTGAAGTAGTTTGGGAACATTTTAGCCTGTAATATTTGATGGTTGGTCGATCCGACCATCGTACTGCGATGTAACCGTAAGACCTTTTAATGTTGCTTGAACTATCTATGTGGTTCTTGAAGCTAGATTGATGGCGTTGAAATGATGGGATGAGTTGCATGGAGGTGAAGGAAGTTGTACCCGTTTTGGTTTGCGTCTTGCAATCTGAAATTTTTGCACAGCTGCGGTTAAAACTGATGTTATCTTGGATTGTGTAAGGAATTGACCCAAGAGTTGGTTACCAAAGTTGTAAGAAAGTTTCTGGTGCACAACTTTGTCAATAAGAGTTTTCACTGAATGTGTTCGGTTTCGGAGTTATGTTCAGAATTCCACTGAACATGCATTCTGAACTGGAACAGTACAGATAGTAAAAGTGGTCTTTTGCACAACCTTAGTGCGGGAATTGAACTGGGGGAGTTTTACCAAAATTGTAGATACTACAGTGACCAACAACTTCTCTATACAAAGTTTTCTCTGAAAGTATACCGATTGAGAGTTATAACTAGAAATGTCCAGATCACTAAATCTGGACAGAACTGACACATCCCCGTAAAAGCTAAAATTCGAACCATTTCCAAACTAGGTTGGCAAAAACTTTCTATAACAAAGTTCAAAAGCACTGAACATGGAACAACTTTTCTAAGAAGGTCATAGTCGCAAAACGCACGGATTAAGAACAGATCGCAATTTAAAATCAGCGACTGCCCCAGGATGGACTGACAGCCTGGGTACAGCCAGTAAATCGATCGTTGCACCACTATACTGATCAAATCAGTAAAAATGGTAAATACGAGAGTTGTAGGGGACTAAATTTTGGACAACTTTTGTATGGAAAGTTTCATCTAAATCAATTGTTTTGCTGTGCACAATGGCAAAATTCAGAAGCAATGTTGCACCCCAAGACAGCACCTTGCCATCACTTATTCGTTTTTTCCGAGTGTCTCGAGATGAGGGCTAACACTCTACTGCAATTATATGATTTCGTATTACATGTTCCCATGTATTTACAATGTTATCTTCGATGCTATGATCTGTTATCTGTGCGTCTAATTGCAATAGAGTTGTTGGACTAAATATGCACAACCTCATCTTGCAGATGGTGAACACTCGCAATGGGCAGACCTCGGGCCAGCAGCCGCGTGATGCACCACCCCCACTGGAGCTCGCTACTCTAGTGGTACAGCAGGCGGAGTTAATCCGCATGATGGCAGAGTAACGCCAAGCACAGGGGCAACAGCGGGTATGGGAACACCAGCCCCGCGGCATCACCTACCAGGACTTCGAGGGGCTGCACCCTCCTGTCTTCACCACGTGCACTGAGCCACTCACAGCAAATGATTGGCTCCACACAATTGAGTCCAAGTTCACACTGCTTCCGAGGTTGACTGAGCAGGAGAAAGCTCGGTTTGCGGCACAGTTACTTCAGGGCCCCGTTGGAGCTTGGTACGCCACGTTCTAGGCGATGCAGCAGCAGGGTCATGAGATCTCATGGGAGGAGCTCCGTACGGCTTTCCGGGCCCACTACATCCGGGCAAGTCTTATGGAGCAGAAGCAGCACGAGTTCAGGGAGCTCAAACAGGGCAATCGCACGGTGCTGCAGTACGTGCAAACATTCATTCAGCTGTAGCCGTATTCACCTCGGGATGTTGCAGATGATCCTAGCAGGGCAGCCAGGCTCTTGCAGGGTTTTGACCCCACCCTCCAGACACATCTCGGGCGTCATTACCAGAGCTTCTTAGAGCTGGTCGACACTGCACTGGACATGGAGAATCGCCTCCGTGTTGCAAATGAGGACCAGAAGCGGAAACGTCAGGCCAGTAGTGCACCCGGGTCATCTCAGAAGCAGAAGACCAATTACCAGCAGCAGTCCCGCTATGTTGTCCGGCCCAATCAATCGGGCTGGTTCCACCGAGCTCCACAACAGCAGCAGTGCCCGGCCTACCGTGCATCCACGCAGCTTCCTGCCCCTCGTGCTCCCACCGCACCAGGACCCGGGAACCCTTGCTTCAATTGTGGCAAGACAGGCCACTTCAGCAGGGAGTGCCGCGCTCCTCGCAGGATTCAAGGCCCCACTCCTGCGGGTGGCAGCCAGCAGACCAAGCCCAAGGGGAACACGCCGCGGAAGGGCCAAGTGCACTACATTCACCTAGAGCAGATCCCCGTCGGGGAACCGGTACTTGCTGGTACGTTCTCAGTCAACGGTCATCCCACCGTCGTGCTATTTGATTCTGGGGCCACGCACACCTTCATTAGTCAGTCTTATGCATCGAAGCATGGGATAGAAACTTCTTGCATAAAAGAAAGTTACAACATCTCTGCACCTGAAAACCCCATTAACACGAATTTGATAGTAAAGAGGTTGCTTTTAAGTATAGGAGGGGAAGATTTCATCATCAGTCCTGTGGTGCTGCCACACCAAGGGATCGATGTCATACTGGGAATGAATTGGATGAATGAAAATCATGCAGTCCTAGATATTGACAGCAGGACAGTACAGTTAAAGTCTAATGTTAGTGGAAAGATTCTCAAGATCCACATACCTAACCAGAAGCACATCGAACCTACTGTGAATGCAACTGAAATACAAGAAATCAAGAAGATACCTGTAGTATGTGAATTCCCAGACGTATTTTCGGAGGAGCTACCTGGTCTCCCACTGGATAGGAATGTTGATTTTAGCATCGAACTGGTTCCATGTACGGCACCCGTCTCTAGGAGACCGTACAAGATGGCACCAGACGAACTTAAAGAGTTAAAAACACAGTTGCAAGAACAGCTAGATAAAGGTTTCATCCTCCCTAGCTCATCACCTTGGGGGTGCCCAGTCCTCTTTGTCGAAAAGAAGGACCAAGGTGGTAAACGGCTATGTGTGGACTATCGGCCTTTAAATGCAGTCACAGTCAAAAACAAATACCCACTGCCACATATTGATATTCTGTTTGATCAGCTAGCTAGGGCTAAAGTCTTCTCAAAAATTGACCTGAGATCTGGGTACTATCAGATAAAAATCTGAGAGGAGGATATCCCTAAAACGGCTTTCTCGACTACATATGGCTTGTATGAGTACCTAGTCATGTCTTTCAGATTGACCAACGCACCGGATTTCTTCATGTATATGATGAACTCGGTGTTCATGAATGAACTGGACAAATTTGTGGTAGTGTTCATTGATGATATACTAATCTACTCCAAGAATGAAGAAGAACACGAAGAACACTTGCGGATTGTACTCACTCGGCTTAGAGAACACAAACTCTACGCCAAGTTCAGCAAGTGTACGTTTTGGCTGAAAGAAGTAAGCTTCTTGGGTCACATATTGTCCAAAAAGGGGGTAGCCGTTGATCCCAGCAAGGTAGAAAGCGTACTAAATTGGAAGCAACCCGAAACTGTAACTGAGATCCGGAGTTTCCTCGGTTTAGCGGGCTACTACCGCCGCTTTATCAAGGATTTCTCCAAGACGGCAAAGCCAATGACCTCATTGACCAAGAAAAATGCTAAGTACACGTGGAGTCCGAACTGTGAGGAAGCCTTCCAGAGTTTGAAGAGATCCTTGACAACCGCACCAGTACTAGCACAACCAGACATCACATAACCGTTCGATGTGTATTGTAACATCTCCGGCAATGGGCTTGGCTGTGTCCTAATGCAAGAAGGGAGGGTAGTCGCTTACGCTTCCCGTCAATTGAGAAAACATGAAGCCAATTATCCAACTCATGATCTAGAACTGGCAGCAGTGGTTCACGCACTGAAAATATGGAGGCACTATCTGCGAGGCAATACTTGTCATATCTACACCGACCACAAGAGCCTCAAATACATCCTCACCCAACCCGAATTGAATATGAGACAGCGCCGATGGTTAGAGTTGATAAAAGACTATGACTTGGAAATTCATTATCATCCTGGCAAGGCGAATGTAGTAGCGGATGCGCTATGCCGTCGGGCTCATTGCAATGTGATTGAAGCCCGGCCTACAGTAAGAGTGCTATGTTGTGAGATAGATGAAATCGAATTGCCTACAGAACAACTAGCTGAACTTTATAACCTCATTGTTGAGCCCACCATCAAAGAACAAATCATAACGGCACAAAAGCAAGATAAAGGCATGGAGTTCATTCGCGAGGGTATGGATGAGAAGAAGAGGGCATGCTTCACACTTGATGATCAGGGTGTGTTATGGTTCAAAAATCGGTTAGTGGTCCCTAAGGATATGGAGTTGAGGAAGAGGATTCTAGATGAAGCTCACACGTCTATGTTCACTATGCACCCGGGCAGTAACAAAATGTACCAAGACCTGAAACAGAAGTTTTGGTGAACTCGTATGAAACGAGAAATCGCCAAGTACGTGTCCGAATGTGATGTGTGTCAGAGAATAAAAGCTGATCACCTCAAACCCGCGGGAATGCTTCAGCCCTTAGCACTTCCAGCGTAGAAATGGGAAGATATACACATGGATTTCATTGTGGGTTTGCCTCACACTCAGAAGCGTTATGACTCCATCTGGGTTATCATTGACCGTCTCACCAAATCAGCACACTTCATACCTATTAAGACAAACTACACAGCAGCCACGTATGCCGGGTTATACGTTTCCCGAATTGTGTCCCTGCACGGTGTGCCTCGGACTATCACTTCGGACAGAGGATCGCTATTTATGTCACGTTTCTGAGAGCATCTGCAAACTGCTCTCGGGACTACCTTGATTCACTGTTCGGCATATCATCCACAAACCAGCAGCCAAGTTGAGAGAGTAAATCAGATCTTAGAAGATATGTTGAGAGCATGTGCACTAACTTATTCCACTAAGTGGGATGAGTGTCTTCCTCTAGCTGAGTTCGCCTATAACAACAGCTACCAGAAGAGCTTAGAAATGGCTCCTTTCGAGGCTCTATATGGTAGGAGATGTAGAACACCCCTAAACTGGTCTGAAGCGGGTGAACATGTCACTTTTGGCCCTGATTTGGTAACACAAGCCGAAGAGCAGGTTAAACTAATACACAGCAAATTAAAAAGAGCACAGTCGAGACAAAAGAGCTACTCTGACAAAAGAAGACGACCGTTGATTTTTGAAGTAGATGATCATGTGTACCTTCGAGTGTCACCGATGAAAGGGGTCCATCGTTTTGGTGTGAAAGGGAAGTTAGCCCCAAGATACGTGGGTCTGTTTAAGATCACTGAACAGTGCGGACCAGTTGCTTACCGGTTGGAGCTACCTCCACATCTGGCTGCGGTTCATGACGTGTTTCATGTCTCGCAACTAAAGAAGTGTTTGAGAGTGCCAGAAGAAGCAGTGGACACCTCTCAAATTCAAATCGAGCCTGACCTCACTTAAGAAGAACGTCCTATAAAAATCCTCGACCAAAAACAAAGAGCAACAAGAAGAAGAGCAATCAACTTTTACAAAGTACAATGGAGTAATCACTCCGAAAAAGAAGCAACTTGGGAGCAAGAAGAATACTTGCAAACCAAATACCCGGGTTTCCTTTCGGCTACTACAAACGAGTATGTATAACCACCTAAATGCAAAGTTTTACTCGAAACCCTACACAATGCACTGCATCCTAATTTAACTTATCCACCCACATCACATCAACAAATCTCAGGACGAGATTTCTTTAAGGGGGGTGGGTTGTGATGCTCCGGCATCTCAAGTGCATAATCACTCATCATGCATGAAGCATTCATCTTGAGCATCATGGCATAACATGTGTGTGTGTGCATTGGAAATAAGTTTGGTTTATATTACATAGTGAAAAACCCTGTCATTGCATGTGTGATGCTACGTTTATAGTCGTATCTTTGATTCTATTGAGATCTAGGTAAAGTTCATATTGACAAAACTGTAGATCCACATGAGATAAACAACTTTGATAATTGGGGTCTTGTCATATAAGGAGGTTTACAAGGTGATTAGGGTCATTTATTTTCAGTACAGAAAACCAGTTTAACTCAGGGCTGATTTGAAATCCTAAATTTACTCTAACCTACAGCCACTTTCATGCAAAGCTCAAATTAGAGAAGTTGTAGGTTATGAAATTATAAACAAACTTGTCAAAAGGCACATTAGGAGGGAATGCATATAAATAGGACTTTCTGAATTCTTAAGCAATAAAGGTCCCCCTGTCCAAATTGGGGCTGCCATACAAATTCAACTAAAATTCATATTTATGAAACGATTTTGGTATGGAACCTTTTGACAAACTTGTAGAGTTCAAATATTAAAACATTTCATCCAATTACTACTTTTCCAAATTCAGAATCTAAGATTGCCAAAATGACGAATTACAGGAGGTGAGAAAACACATTTCTCATTTTCTCCATTTTCTTTTCCCCCGCGGTCACTGACCGGTGGGCCCGCCGCGCGCGCGTCCACCGTGTCGGGGACGACGGCTGCCGCATGGCCGGCGGTGTACGGCCACGCCGCGCTCCCATGGATCGCCCCGGCCGCGCCCGCGCCTTTACCTAGACGTGCCCCCGCCCAGGTTCATTTCCCCCTCCATCCCTCACTCGCTCACTCGCTCTCTCTCTCGCTCGCGCGCCGACGCCATAGTCGCCGCCTTGAGCTCACTATGCCGGCCGCCTCGGTCCACCTCCGCCGCTCCAACCGCCACCATCGGCTTCGCCTAGCTCTTGCGCACCTGCCGAGGTAGACCTCGCCGTCCCTCTCCTCCCCAATCTCTAGATCGGGCCGAGCCCCGCCGCGTCCGCCATGGCCGGGCCGAGCTCGGTCTCGAGCTTGCGCCGCTGCCGTCCGTCCACCTCGCACGCGTAGACTACCCTCACCGCACGCGCCACTCCACCGCGCACCCGAGGCGCTAGACCTCGTCGCCGTTCTCCCACCGAGCGTCTAGATCCACCATCGCCTGACGTCGCGACCGCGCCGTCGACGCCACCGGTTCACCGCCTCCCCAGACCTTGCCTCGCCTTCCCCCACGCCGAGATCTAGCTCACCTAGAAGCCCGCGCTCGCGCGCACCCAATGCGTGTCGTGTCGCGGCTCCGGCGAGCCCGAGCTCGCCGGCGCGCGCGCGCCGCCGCGCTACCGCGCGACGGGAGGAAGGAGAAAGACCGGGGGGGAGGGAATTTGCAAGCTACCCCCGGAGTTTGGTTTATTTACATTGTAAATCGCGCGCTATTCACTGAGTCTACGCGTTCTTGCATGCTAGCCCCTGGGATCTACGGTAAATTCCGTTCTAGTCCCCGGATCTGAGTTTTTCCATTTTATTTTCCTTTATTTCGGCTGAAACTTTGGAAATTCGTATAAAATCAAATAAAAATCGTAAAAAGGTAAACTCAGTTGCGTTGGACTCCTTGTGAGTAGATATACATAGTGGGTATGATGTGGAGATGTACATGTACAGTTTTGCCCCTATTTTTGAATATGCATGATAAATCAAGATAAAATAGGAAACATGGTTTAGTTGAAATCCTAAGGGAGTGAAACATGGTCTGTAGCCTTCTTAGGGTGTTTCGATATTGTGGTAACTTCTGGTGACTCAATATCTTTCTGTTCATTCATGGTTTTACCATTTTGCATGTATTTTATGCTTTATTTGGTAGCTTGGAAATGTGGTCCATGCAAAATATGTTGAATATGACTCAATGGTATTTTTCCTAGATCCTATATAGTTTGTGAACCTCACTGGTAAAATATGAGCCCTGCATGTTGAGTTTTGTTGGTGATTTGAAAATGACAAATTTTGACTTGGAGAACTAGATAAATGGAAAAATGGATTCTAATATGCAAGATAAATTCTAGCAAAATTCTAGTAGCATATGGGAGTACTGTAGAGTGCAGAAAGTATATGCTAGAGGGCTATTCACACTGTTTATATGTACATCTTATTTTTGCACTAGATCTATATATGGAAAATAGATATTCTGTCAAACTTGGGATTTTTGACCTGTAAATTTTTGTACATGTAGTTCATGATAAGTATAACTCATTGGTAAAATTTGACCTTCAGAAACCATTCCTATAATTTATGGAAATTCTAACAATGGGTAGGGCTGAAAACTTGCTGGAATTTTAATAAAATAATTATAACTCCAATTGGGCTGAAATTTTGGTAGTAGCTTTGGGTATGCATAATCTATATGTCATAAAAGTTTGGGCTCGTTTGGTTATGTTTCACTGCTGCATCTTAAGTACGTAACTTTATTCATTAATGAGCATGATTTACACTAAACATATGCATGTACAGCAATGTATCTACTACACACATGTCTTTTTCCATAAAGTGTCTGCTGCATATTAACATCGGCATTTCATCTACATCAAATGCATACATCTGCATTCGTATGCACTCACGCCTGCATCTTTCATGCATATAGATCCCGCGAACGAGGAGGTGCCATCGGAACAACCGCTGATTGAGGAGCCCGAGGACGAACCAGAAGACCCGCACTCGACCGCTGACCACCTCGCCGAGGAAGAACCCTCTAACCCGAGCGGAGAAGGTAGGCAGGACCATTCTACCCAGCTAATATAACAATGCTTATGGATACGCATATGCATTAGGAGTTGACTGAAACCAATTGCATTGGACATCGCGGCCGCCCTGGCCCTAGCACCTCTGATTAGAGTTCGTAGGACGAGTGCCTAGAACTGCTAGGTACGAGTAGACACGAGTGAGCACTGTCACTCGTCACGTAGGTGCTATTTCAAAATCTCAGAAATTTTACTATGATGCAATTTATGTTGATATTAAACTGAGACGGGGCGGAGCGTAAGTTTACTTTCGTGGTGTGCGTTGTTGTTATCCGGCTCCGCCCTTGTCGCATAAGGCCCGTTCGCTGTTCGCCTGCTGATTGATACAACATTGCTATGAGTGCTTATCCGGGACATGGTACCGGTGAAAGTCTTACCGGCCCCGTCCTACTATTCATGGTGCTGCCCATCCACTGATAGGGGGCCGATGTACTTGGGAGGTGCTTGGAAGTCGAGGGAGGGCTGACCCAACTCACCGTGGTATTGCTCCTGAGATGGCTACTCCCAAGGGTTAGGTGGGGGCGCTGTGAATCTGGGACGGGACAGGTGGAGATGGGGGGTATATGTGAGGAACATGATGGCTAGTAAGCATATATCCCTTGGTATTTTTAGTTATTCCCGGGAATTAAAAATCGATTCGAATCGCTGATGCTCACCAGGTGTGAGAGTTTCAAATATCACTGATGGGCAACGTCGTAATCACCTGAATATTATTGCTAATGTACATGTTTTCGAATACAACCTGTTTGGTGTATATGATGGCTCACTTATATGCAAGTTATGATGGATTACTCTCAAGCAAGTTATGATGGTTTACCTTTCTGCAAGATGTTATTACTGTTATCATGACATGTTCTTAATATGATTTAAGGTAGCAGCTGTCAAATCCTGCTATCTTCTCTTAACACTTTGTTGGATAAAAATCAATGGCTAAGGACAAACATGGATTAGTAAGCTATGCTTCGCGTCAGCCGTAAGCCATGTCCATTAAGTCCTATTGAGTAATTAGTACTCAGGGTTTGCCCCCATTTTTGGCTCACAGGTATGGAGTTTCTCATGTGTCTCTGCATTGGAGGGGGCACATGTGTGCAACATGACTAGAAGATGACGTGTGTGGCACCAGTAGAACATCAGTGGGCTTGATGTTGATCCCCTTTTGCAAATTCCGCTGCATTATCTGAACTCTGAACTACTTCTACTTCCGCTGCAAGACAATTGAAAACTTATGATGTTTTTATGACTATGTTGGATTTGGAACTTTAATTTGAACTGGTCTGTAATCTAATTTCTATTACCTATCCATTTTCAACTGCCTGTGCCATCGAGAGTCAATGTGTGTGATGTCGGTTCCTCTGGAAATTGGTGTTATCAAGGGCCGAAGGCCACTCGACGGACTACCGGGTTTAGTCTAGCTTAAGTGCACTGCTAGCCAAAGTTGGCAGGTGCGCTTAATCTAGGTTAAGCAGGGCGGTTCCGCCACAGTTTGGCTTTGGGCAAGAGCAAGATCTTTCTATTGCTGGTGTTTTGGACTGCTAGGATGTGGTTTTGATTGTGGTTGTGTTGCCTAATCTTTGAATCCATGAGCAGCCCCTCCTCTTTCGTTCTTGGCAAGTGGACTTCACTTCGGGACAAGTCAAATCCATGGAGAAAAACTTAAGTCTAGGGCTTGATCTGTTGGGAAGAGCACCTTCATGGCCTAGACAAAGCCCTTGCAAAGTTTGGTGAAGTTTGGAGTCCATTTGATCAAGATTTGGATCTATTTTGAGGATTCTCGTGCTGTTTTCTCCCCTCGGGCTGCCCTGTTTCATACCACCGGACTGTCTGGTGGGTAGACATCGAACTGTCCGGAGGCCATGGGTTTAGCCCGGGCGGAGTCTACGAGGCTCGGCCTCTTAGGCTTTTAGCAGCCACCGGACTGTCCGGCGGTGAGCCACCGGACTGTCCGATGGTGCTGCTCGAGGGTCAAGCCCTTAGCCTTTTCCGTCTGGTGGGTGGCACCGGACTGTCCGACAGCTTCGTGTCCGACTGTCCGGTGGTGCACCGAACTGTCCGGTGGGATGGACTCGAGGGTGAAGACCGCAGTCTTTACCGTCCAGTGGGTGGCACCGGACTGTCCGACGCTTAGGCACCAGACTGTCCGGTGGTGCTGTCGGACTGTCCGGTGCGTTGGCATCGGACTGTCCGGTGGCTCCTGCTCCTAGCAGTTCTAGGCTCGTTTTGCGTCATTTTCTCTCGACGTTTGAGCAAGTGCTGTGTAGTGCTTCCGTAGTGCTTTCCTCGACATGTCTTAGGGTTGGTAGCTTGTCCTAGCTACGTGATCCTACACGGGTAAGAAGAGAGGGTTTTGGGGGTCATAGGTTTTTAGGTGTCGACCTATTCACCCCCCTCTAGGTCGCTCTTTCGGTCCTCAATTGGTTTCAGAGCTAGGCTAGGGTCTTCTATACCTTAACTGGTTCTAGACCCATCAAGGGCGACCATGGATCAGTCCGTTGGCAAGATTTTAGGGTTCGATGGCTCCGATTACTCATATTGGAAGATTCGCATGTCGGCATTCCTCTAGAGCCAACATTCATCCGTCTGGGATATTTGTCAGCGTGCTGATTTTGAGGTGCTTGAGGAGCGTGTTACTCAGCCGCAGCAGTGGGAACACGAAGCGAACAACAAGGCTAGGAATTTTCTCTTGACAGCCCTGAGTCGCTCTGAGTTCAATAGAGTGAGTCATCTTAGGAAGGCTCATGAGATCTGGATTACCCTTGCAAACTTCCATGAGGGGACAAGTATGGCGGAACCGCCCTGCTTAATCCAGACTAAGCACACATGCCATCTCTGGCTCGCAGTACACTTAGGCCAGACTAAACCCGGTAGTCCGTCGAGAGTACTTCGGCTCTCGATAACACCATTCCCAGAGGAACTGACATCAAACACATCCGACTCTCGAAGGAGCCACAACAGTTACAATCATCACAGGCAGTTGAGACAGAGAGTAATAGACTTTAATTTACAGACCAAATATATGTAATCGATTACATTTCATAATATAGCGGAAGCGATTTCAGAGTATACGTAGTGGAAGCGTTTTCAAAACATCTCGCAGCGGAAACAAACTCAAGTAGTCTTCATGAAGAGATGAACAAGGCGTGTAGCACCGAGCCCACCGGTCCTACCACCTTCAACACAGTTGTCCAGATGCCGCCAGTACCTGTAATCCAAAAGTGGAGGCAAACCCTGAGTACTAATTACTCAGTAGGACTTAATGGACAGAGCTTACGGCTAACGCAAAGCTTGCTTACTAATCATATGGGTCCTTAGCCATTGATTTTGAAACAAGGTCATGTTGACATAAGATAGCAGGATTTGACAGCTGCTATCCCTTAATCATGAAGATTCATTTACATCATAAAGTAAATACTTGCATGAAAGTAAAGCATGAGAACCCAGCAGTAACTTGCATAATAGTATATCCTACACATCCTAGATATACCCCTCATCTACACATGTCCCGCCCTAAGATTCACAGCGCCCCAACCTAACCCTTGGGAGTAGCCGTCTCAGGAGCGATACCACGGTACATCGGGTCAGCCCTCCCTTGACCTCAAAGCACCTCCCAAGTCCATCGGCCCCCTATCAGTGGATGGGCAGCACCATGAATAGTGGGACGGATCATACACATCCAAGCATGTTGTATTGAAAAGCGTGATTAAATAAACAACATGTTAAAGTGGATTACTACTTTGCCCGTCAGTGGTATTGGCATTCTCACACCTGGTGAGCATCAGCGATTCGAATCGATTTGTTAGTTCCCGGGAACAACTAAATATGCCAGGGGTATATGCTTACTAGCTATCGCGTTTCCACATATAGTCCCCATCTCCACTTGTCCCATCCCAAGTTCGATTCCAACCCGCCATTCCCCAGGTTTAGCCCCCATGGAGCATTACCACGGCGCACCGGGTCTAGCCCTCCACGAATCAACACCCAAGCACCCCTGGGCCCAATGGTAGGACCAAGTCTCTGTTCTTCGGATGGCACAAGTAAGATTTTCACCGGTCCATTATCCCGAATAAGCATCTCTAGCAATGTTACGCCGACCAATAGGCGAACAACGACCGGCTTTATGCGACTCGAGCGGAGTCCAATGCACAATATAATAATCAGTAAGTAACTCATTGTGATGCCCCAGGCATCTCAAGTGCATTACAATTGCATCATTGACATATGTGCATCATCTCATGAACATTTTGTACTGAGTGCATAAGTAGACCAAGTCATTTGAATCAATTAAATTCAGTTTTTCCTGAGTAGGCCTCCAAACTTGTCACTATAACTTGGAATGTATTGTGATCTAGGTGAAACTTTTTATACCAAACTTGTAGACAATTTCATGATGAACAACTTTGGTAATTGGTGCTTTGACATGCAGTAAGGTTTGCATAGGGTTTTGGGTCTTTTTCTGTCAGCATGTGATTTCTGTCCAAACTTGACTTGTTTAGTAATTTCAAATTTAAATTGGTCTACAGCCATAATCTTGCAGAACTCCAATTGAATAAGTTGTAGATCATGAAATTCTAGACAACATAGGTATAAAACTCTTTTAGTGAGTGGTTAGAAAATAGACTTTTAGAATTTCTAAACTTATGGGTTCTGCTGGTCAAACATTGGTCAGCAGCTTAAATTCGAATTTAAACCATATTTTTAAATACAACATGGTATGTAAGTTTATAAGGCAAATGTAGGGGAACAAATTTAGAACATTTCATCCAATTGGAGCATTTCCGAATTCGGCCTCTAACCTGTTAAAAAAAATGAGGATTTCCTAGGGTGTGGGCCTTTTACTGCCAACACAGAAAGCCTGCCTAAATCTGAACTGCAGAGTAATTCAATTTTTCTCCAACCTACAAGCATATTTTGGCAAAGTCCTAATTAAAGAAGTTGTAGATCCTAGAGTTGGCAACAACATTGTTGATAGGCTCTTTGAGTGAATACAACTGGAAAAGGGTCTTTTAGAATTTCTTTAAAAACCTGGCATGTAGGCCAAATGAAATTGAAGAGCCAAATTCAAATGAAATTCATATTTCCAAAGTGCTTTTTGTATCATGGCTTTTGGCAAAGTTGTAGATCTCAAATAGTTGAGCATTTCATTCAATTGGCACTTTTCCAAATTCGGCTTTTAAATAGGTCAAAAGGGTGAATTTCAGAGGGGGGGAAACACATTTCTCCAATTTGGGGATTTTCTTTTCCCCGAGTCGCTGACAAGTGGGGCCGTCGATCCGGGGGATCGACCGGCGCCCCGGGCAGTGGCTGCCACGCGGCCGCCGGCGTATGGCCGACGCCGCGGCGCCCTGCCTGGCCTGCCCGCGTCCCCGGCCGAAAGGGTGAGAGCCCTCACTCTGCTCTCTCTCTCTCCCATTTTTCCCTCTCCCATTTCCCGTCCTCCCCTCTCCCTCTCTGTTTTGGGCCGCCGCCATTAGAGACCACCGAGCTCGAGCTTCGGCCTGCCCGCTCCGGCCACTCTAGAGCCTCCCCATCACCGCGCCGTCATTTCTCATACTCCTCTCCGCCGAACCCCTTGGTCTAGGCTGACGAGACCCCTCCTCCATGCCGCATTACCTCGCCGAAGTCCCGAGCCTACTGAGCTTCGTCGCGGAACCTCCTCGCTACTCTCCCTGCCGTCCCACGCGACTCCGCTTCTCCCTGGCACCACGCCGCCCTTCTCCTCATTCCGCTCCACCGCCCCGTCCTGGTCTAGGCCGCCGATTTTGCTCCACCGCCGCGCATTCCGCCGCCGGACCTCCACCTCTTCGGGCCACAGTCGCCGGCCTCCTCCGCCGCTTTGCCGCCGAAACACGTAGTTGGGTGAGGTTCGCCATCCTCCTCTCATCCTCCTCGGCCTCCTCCGGTGGGCTCCCACGCCCTGGATGGCTGGGACGGTCCGCGCCGCCGCCATGCTCATCTTCCCGTCAGGAGGTAGGAGAAAGAGGGGAGGAAGACGAGCGAGTTTTGCGTTTAGGCCCCTGCACTTTTGACTATTCGTGTTTCCATCCCGAGCGCTGTTGATAGTGTCTTGAGAGCCCTACGGTCTAGCCCCTGTACTTTTAAAATAATCACGGATTAGTCCCAGATCTATAGTTTCCTTTATATTTTGTTTATTTTAGGATAAAACGTTTGGAAAATCGTATAAAATTGTAGAAAAATCCAAAATGGGTAAACTCAGTTGCGTTGGACTTCTCTTGAGTCGATCTACAGAATGAGTATGATGTGGATGTGTGAAAAGTCTGTTTTGCCCTTGTTTAAGTTGCATGCATGTGAGGGTTAATAAATGGTAAAAGTGGACCAAATGAACTCCAAAAATTTTGAAACTTGGATAGTAGCTTTGTTATGGCATCTAGGTACTGTGTGATTTTTGGTAGCCCTAGCATTGCTTGGTAAATTATGGTTTTGCCCCTATGCATGTGTTTTGTGTATTTATTTGACTTGGAAAACGGAAGATACATAAAGTATGACAAGTATGACTCACTAGTATTTTTCTTATATCCTATATAGCTTGTGAATCCCATTGGTAAAATATGAGCCTCTGCATGTCAAGTTTTAATGGTGATTTGAAAATGATAAAATGCTACATGTTGGAAATGATAATTAGAAAAAGTGATCATAAATGGCTAGGAAAATTTTCTGGAAAATTTGGTAGCTTAATGTTGATGCATAGAGTCCAGAAAGTATATTCGAGAAGGCTATTTACACTGTTCATAAGTACATCTTAAATTCACACCAGATTAGTATATGGAAAATAGACGTCTTGTCAAACTTGGGAATTTTATCGTGTAAATTTTTGTACGGGCAGTTCGTGCTAGGTATAGCTCACTGGTACAATTTCACCTTCAGATACCATTCCTATAATTTATAAAAATTCTGACAATGTGTAGGGCTGAGAACTTGTTGTATTTTTAATAAAATAATTACAACTCCAATTGGGCTGAAATTTTGGTAGTAGTCTTGGATATGCAGGATCTGTATGCCATAAAAGTTTGGTTTCATTTGGCTATGGTTTACTACGTAACTTAGTTGCTTAGATTAATTCACAAATGAGAATAAATTATCCTAATTGAATGCATATACACGTGTTAGACTACTATACCACGTATTTTGTTGAAAATTTCTGATTAGTTAAGTATGATAGATTATACTAGGCTTGAGTGATGGTTTGTAGGATTTCTTAGTGATGGTTTGTATGATTCTTAGTGATGGATTGTATGATTTCTTAATAAAAGTTGGCAGGGTTTTCTTTCTTGTGGTATAAATTAGAATGGGAACACTTACCTCTTTTGTCACATTGCTACTCACCATGAATTAACTTTCACGTGCACCATATGCATGTCAATACATTTCTTTGCACTCATGTTGCATTTTATCAAGCATATAGACCCCGCGTGCAAGGAGCTATCAACGCAGGAGAAACCAGTGATCAAGGAACCGGACGACAGGCTATATCCGGAGCAAGAAGATGAAGGGTCGCTGATTAAATCCGTACCTGTTTCAAGGGGCAAAGCCTCCCAACCCGGCAAACTAATTTAGATTAGTTTGTTGGTTTTCATAAGAATACTCAAAGGTAGGCAGGACCATGATTTCTCCTAGCTCACATAATCTTGTTTGATGGTTTATGCATCTGCATTAGGGGTTGATTGAAAACATCTGCATTAGACTTCTCGGCCGCCTTGGCCCTAGCACCTATACGTAGAGTTCGTAAGACGAGTGCCTAGAATTGCTAGTACGAGTAGACACGAGTGATTGTACTCGTCTCGTAGGTGTGACTTTACACTATGATAGAAATCTTGTTATTATGGAAGTTATTATATATACTTATGGTTTAAATGGAGACCGGGCGGAGATTTTATGAGTTGTTACTGTTCATTTTATTAAGCATTGGACTCCGCCCGTGTCTCATAAGGCCCGTCCACTGTCCGCTTGGGATCGGCATAACATTGCTAGAGTGCTTATCCGGGATAATGGACTGGTGAAAGTCTTACTTATGCCATCCGAAGAACAGAGATAGGCTCCTACTGCTACACCTTGGGGAGCTTGTAGTTGAGGGAGGGCTGGACCTGGTACGCCGAGGTAATGCTCCAAAGGCGGCACAACCTGGGAACTACAGCGGGATTGAATCGAACTTCGGATGGGACAAGTGGAGATGAGGGAAGCATATATGAGGAACGCCGGGGGTTAGTAAGCTTATGCCATCCTGGTACTTCTAGTTATTCCCGGGAATTAAAAATCGATTCGAATTGCTGATGCTCACCAGGTGTGAGAATGCCAGTATGACTGCCGGGCAACGTTGTAACAACTTAAACATCTATACTTATATTCGTGTTTTGAACCCAACATGTTTGATGGTATTTATGTATACTTTATGATCAAGAGTTATGCAAGAAACTATTCATGCTTTACTTTCATGAAAATTTTATTTATGAGACTTGATATTCATGGTTAAGGGATAGCAGCTGTCAAATCCTGATATCCTATGGCAATATGTTATAATTAAGAATCAATGGCTAAGGACTCATCTGACTAGTAAGCTATGCTTTGCGTCAGCCGTAAGCCCCGTCCGTTAAGTCCTACTGAGTAATTAGTACTCAGGGTTTGCCCCCACTTTTGGATTACAGGTACTGATGACATCTGGACGACCGTGTTGAAGGTGGTAGTACCAGTGAGCTCGGTGCTACACGCCTCGTTCGTCTCTTCGTGAAGACTGCTTAAGTATCATGATTCCACTGCGAGATGTTTTGAAAATACTTCCGCTATATATCCTCTAAAGTCGCTTCCGCTATATTTGAACTTGTATTTGATTTCATATATTTGGTTTGTAAATTAAGTCTATTACTGTCTATTTCAACTGCCTGTGAGGATGTAATTGTTGTGGCTCTTTCGAGAGTCGGATGTGTTTGATGTCGGTTTCTCTGGGAATGGTGTTATCGAGAGCCCGAGGGACTCTCGATGGACTACCGGGTTTAGTCTGGCCTAAGTGCACTGCGAGCCAGAGGTGGCAGGTGTGCTTAGTCTGGATTAAGCAGGGCGGTTCCGCCACAGCTGGTATCAGAGCCGATCATACACAGACAACACTTATATCATCAAGTTTTGTTTTACAAACTTAACTTCGAAAACCCATCTTCAAGTAATTCAAAAATGAGAGTATACGCTATGCCCGTATAAGGATGTTAGTGTTATACAGGTGACATCATTGACATTCTGACCTAGATAGAACTCATATGCATATTCGACGCTTTGGGAAGCAACTTTTCGGCCATAGCTGTCCCCAGTACTGAAGGAAGCTATTGGGATTTGCGAACGGTTGTGGACCCTGCATTCTTGCTGTATATGTAAAAGCTCTTGAAGAGTGGTGGGCATGCCTTGGAGCTTTCATGCCCACCACACTTTCATTCGGTTTTGGGATCTACCTTTTTCTCGACAAACCCCAGTACTGGTGGAAAGTCAGGCTTTGAGGAAAAGGTGCAGCGGCCCACCAACGTTGTCCACGCAGCGGTCATGCGTGGATGCCACACTAGGTGGTAATGTATGAGCATGCATGTTTCTGCAGGTACACTAACCACATGCGAAACTAAGAACGACTAGACCACGGCTAGTTGCATTAAGGAGAGACGTGCATATATGTCACCGAATTATCGCTAGCTTTATATATTATACATAGGGTGTGTGATGTGAGACTGAATAGGACGAATCATGCATCATGTACCTTTTGTTATCATTCTGGGGGATATTAATAAAAGACAAATGGAATAAATCGTGATTTAAGCAAACTTTCTGCACGTTTCACTCTCACCATACAGTTAATTTTGTGAAGAAAAGTCCCAAACGACCTACACGGGCAAACCGTGGAACTCGACCGGGTTGCAAAAGGAATTTGTCGGAACTCTATGTAACAAAGTTATAAAGCATGACATATGGAACAGCTTTGTTATAGGTGATATCACGGGGAAAATGCACGGAAGAAGAACAGTTTAATTTTTAAACTAGTGACTGACTTAGGTGGAGCTGAGAACCTGAGTACTGTTAGTAAATCGACTTTACGCCGTTGGCCCAGTCAGATTGGTAGAAGTGATGTCCTGCCTGAAAAATGATGCACAAGTTTCCATTAGCAAAGACGCTTGTCCAAACCTACAAGATGTTGGCTAACACTTTATGTGCAAACAAGTTATTCTGTTCACTTACATGCTTTCATGTATTCAGAATATATTTATGGTGCTATGACCTTTTATCACCGCATCGATTGCACAAAAGTTCTTGGACTAAACCTGATTGGCTTATTTCTGTAGATGGTCAACCCACTAGAGACATCTGCACAGGGGGCTGCTCATGGAGCACCTTCTCCTTCTGAATTGGCCACTCAGGTCACTCAGCAACTCATCAACTTGATAGCTCAAGAGCAACGACGGCGTGACCCGCAAGAGATCAGCTACACTGACTTTGCGGCGCTGCAACCGCCAATCTTCACTGCTGCTACAGATCCCTTGGATGCTGATGACTGGCTTCAGATCATTGAGTCCAAGTTCAGTCTACTGCCCCGACTCACTGAGCAACAGAAGGCTTGCTTCGCGGCACAGTGTCTACATGGTCCCTCGGGGGCCTAGTGTGCTTCATTCTTGGCAATGCAACCAGCCGGGCACCAGGTCTCGTGGGATGAGTTTCGTGCGGCTTTTCGGGCTCACTACCTCCCGCCTAGCCTCATCGAGCTCAAGCAATGGGAATTTCGTGCACTTCAACAAGGGACATGTCGATACTCGAGTATGTGTAGGCTTTCATCCGCTTGTCCCAGTACTCCCCTGAAGACGTCAACACCGACCCGCGTAGGGCTGCCCGTCTGTTGAATGGGTTTGATCCCACTCTCCTAACTTACTTGGGGCGCAGCTATGACAGTTTCACTAAGTTGGTAGACGTCGCCATCGACATGGAGCAACGCCTCCATCAGGCCCATGAGGACCAGCGAAGGAAAAGAATTGCAAGCACACTTTAGTCGGTTTCATCTCAGCGGCAACGGGTCATGCATCGCCCACCGCCGCGCATCTGTTACATTGATGTGCCCCATCAGCAAGAACAACACTGTGGAACACAACACCACCCCTCCTCCTGCAGTGTACCGCCTCATCCGCCTGCTTCAGTGCCACCGGCCAAACCAAGTGCCAAATACCCCTGCTACAAGTGCGGAAAGACCGGCCATTTCAGCAAGAATTGTCTTGCCCTTCGACGAAGCCAGGCACCAGTGTTGATTAGAGGCAACCAACACTAGAATAAGAAGAAAGGACCGGCGCGAGACTTAGTCCCAAGGGAGGGTCGTGTGCACTATACCCACAGTGTTGGCAAGCACATTTCTTGTCAACGAGCACCCTACAGTGGTTTTGTTTGACTCCAGAGCAACACACACCTTCATCAGCAGGTCATATGCAACCAAGCATGGTTATCACATTGATAATATGATGGCAAAATACCATATCACAGCCCTGGGGTCACCAATTGACACGAATCAGATTATGAGGCACTTACGCCTTGCATAGGCACAGAGGAATTCTATGTTGATCCTGTGGTACTTCCTAACCAGGGGATTGACATTATCTTAGGGATGGATTGGATGAAAGAACACAACGTCTTGTTGATGAGGACATCACTCCTATGGTTATGCAAGGACCAATTACAAGAGCACGTGCAAAACAATTGAATCAACAGGTGAGCTCGTTTCTAGGTGCCCGTAATTCTACTTATAAGGATTGTATGCTACCTAATGATATTATTGATTATATTGTACTTAGGAATTTAGGAGAGGACAATGAAGGCCTTGGAGGAGGACCAAAGGGGCGTCCAAGTCAAGATGGAGGCCCAATTCTACTCGGAGACGACTTTCTCGGCCTTCAGGACAAGTCTTCATTAAAATCGTCGCCCAGGCCGCAAATGGACTCCGATTTCGACAATCCACATATGCTTAGAAAGCTAAAAAGATAACCTTTCCAATGCCACTAGTTTGAGGTAATTTGGAGTTCGGAGTCATTAGGAATTCACTTCAAAAGTTAGTAGACAGAATCTGTCCAGGGGCTGTTTTTTTCCTATTCGGGCTTTTGGCCCATGTATCGTCTTGGAGTCCATCACGGACGCGTCTAGGCTTCATATGGTCACCCTAAATTCTATATAAACAGTAGCCGCTGCACGAGTTAGGGTTTGGGTTTTGCTTAGAAGTTTTCTTTCGAGAACAATTCGCCATTCGTGTATCGGTTTGTGAAACCCCAACTTTCTGAGTACAAGTTAATTCTTGATTGCGTTCTTTCCTCATTCTTGCTGGTGTTCTTCGGTTGCATTGCAGGAATGATAGCCTTCTTGGCGAGGTTGATTGCGCGCGTCACGCGGTCGATAACCATCGGAGCAGTGGTATAGTGATTGCAAGGATTCGAACCTCCTGGCTCGGAGCCTTCTTCATCAACATCGAGTTCTCCACCCCTAAACCGACATACCTTATGGAAGATCAGGCTTACACCTATCAATTGGTATCAGTTTCCAGGTTGCCCGTTAGGTAATCCCTTGTATCCTTTAGATTAGATTTGTTTTTCATACCTAGAGTCCACAAAAAGCCAAAAAAAATTTTTCCGCTGTCCCATAACCATAGTGCCGCAATATTCGTTTTCAGTTGCTTTGCTGAGCTTTCATCCCTTGTGGTTGAGTTTGTTGCCGGTTAGGGTTTGTTCATCATCGTAGTGCCCCTGTTTCCATCATCATCCATCTATTTTCCATCATCCACACCACGTTCGTCTTTTCTGCCGCTGTTGAAACCCTAATTTGCGGTATCCTCAGTAAAACGGCCGTAACTTTTCGCTCGGAACTCGGAATAGGGCAAATAAGTACATTCCGAAAATCTGCAGAAAATTTCGCATCTAGTTCTCCCTCGCTTTGTTGGGTTCGGCGACCGTATTTTTGCGAAAATCAGCCCAGAAAATCGGGATTTCGGCCATTGAAGTTTGGGCACGCTTGTGTTTGACGTGCTTGTTCTTGCTGTTTTCCTTCTATAGTCCATATCCTGTTTTCTTTTGTTCTGAAATTTTCTGTGGTCCTTCTCTGCTGTGAACAAAAGTGAAAAAAAAGAGTGAAAAAAAGTGAAAAAAAACAGTGTAAAAAAATATAGAAAATATTCAGCAAGTTTTCGTTTCCTCTTTCACCTCTCCACCTTCCACCTTTCAATTTATCATACTTGGATGCTTTGATTTTGAATAGCTTTTGGCTAGCAACGACCTCCTGCATTGGATCATTATTCAGTTTTGCTAATCTGTTACGATATTGTTTTTGCTTAGCCACATATTGAGCCATCCCAAGCTCCACTATATTTCTCTTGAGCAGTACAGGTCGGTCTCTTGCAATCATTCCACTGTTCAGGTGTGTTATTGTCTCTTGACCGTCTTCGCCTCTTCTAGGATCGCCATTGTCTTTTGCTGTGCACGGTAAGAACATTTGCAAGCGCTTGGTATACGCTTGGAGTGTGATCAATTCCACCTTCCTACTTGTTACGGATAATCTTGTTTCTTTTTCTCTGTCTTGTGTCACTAACCATGGCAGGACTTGATCCCTTCTTTCAAGGCGACGACGATGGCTATGTCTCAAAGGGCGAACTAAAAAGACTTATTGCTGCGCAAAACAAGCTTCTTGGTGATTTAAGGGCGGACGTCACTCCAGCTTTGCACGATATACTACATGTGATGGATGATTTGTCGACGCGACTCGACGCCGTTGAAAACAAGGTTGCTACTTCTACTTCTTCTTCTTCGCCATCCGAGAAGTCCCAGTCCGAGGTTTTCAGTGAGGAAGGGGATGACAAAGCATATAGTAAACAAGATTGGCGGTCTGGTAAACAGGGTAAGAAACCACATCGACCACCTCCACCACCTCCACGTCGCGGCAACAAAGGAAACAAAGGTAATAGAGGTGATAATGATAACCAGTTTGCTAGGGTTAAATTTAAAATTCCTCCCTTTGATCGTTCATATGATGCTGATGCTTACTTAGATTGGGAGATGACGGTTGAACAAAAATTTAACTCTCATATGATTCCTGCTAATCAGCATGTTCGATATGCTACTAGTGAATTTACTGGTTATGCTATACTTTGGTGGAATGATTTAGTTAAACGTGGTCAAGACCCAGCTACATGGTCTAAGCTTAAACGTTCTATGCGTAGTCGTTTTATTCCTCTTTCTTATAAGCGTGATTTGAAAAAGAAATTGCAACATTTTGATCAAGGCAATCGTTCTGTTCATGAATACTATAATGATTTGCATGTTGTCATGTTGCGTTGTGATATTGATGAGGAAGATGATGATACTATGACACGTTTTTATTCTGGGCTGCGTAAAGATATTCAAAATATTATTGCTTACAAAGACTATAACACCACAGACCAGTTGTTCCATATTGCTGTTTTGGCTGAACAAGAATTGCAGGACCGTGCGCAATCTTCGCGCAATACTTTTGGTGTTTCATCTTCTTCCATGTTGCAATCGAGCAAGGGACGTGCAGCACCGCCTGACACGAGACGTACTTTACCACCACCAGCGATGCCTTCTACGCCCGAGGTGAGCAAATATGTTTTTGTGCCAAAAATAGGAAAGACCGACACTATCTCTGCTACAACACCTACCACATCAGCAAACATTGTGTGCCATCGGTGCAAAGGGATGGGACATGTCATGAGGGAGTGTCCTAGCAAGCGAGCCTACATTGCTACAGATAATGGTGGTTACATTAGCACTAGTGAAGTTGAGGAGGATGTACAGGCTTTAGAGAAGGAGTCAGCAGCTTTTGGCGGAGATGATGCGGAAGACTACACTCACAATGGCACCTATGTTGTTCAGCGTGTTTTGAGTGCACATGTGGAACATGAGGACAAGTTGCAACGGCATAATCTATTTCAGATTTATTTTATCATCAACAAGTGCCGTGTTCGTACTATCATTGATGGTGGGAGTTGCAGTAATTTGGTGAGTGCTGATTTTGTCAAAAAATTTGGTCTTTCGACACGTGCTCACACTCATCCATATCATATTCAATGGCTTAACAACAGCGGTAAGGCCAAGGTAACACATACTGTACGTGTACATTTTTCTATTGGTACCTACCATGACTATGCAGATTGTGATGTTGTTCCTATGCAAGCATGTTCTCTTTTGTTGGGTAGACCTTGGGAATTTGATACTGATGCAACACACCATGGTAGAACTAATACATACACTTTTGTGCATAAAGGCAAGAAAATTACTTTGCTTCCTTTGACCCCTGCTGAAATTGTGAAATGTGATAGGGCTATAGCTGAAACTGCAGAACGTGATAAGGCTTTAGCTTCTGAAAATCAGCAAGCATCAAAATCTATTGTTCCTCTTAAAACTGAACCGTCTACACCACCTACTAGTTCTCCTGCTATTAAGTTAAAGGGTGGTGCTATGCCTGCAACAAAATCTGATCTTGCTGCGTCTGCCTTTGATGATGTTTTCGGATATGCTTTATTGTGCAAGAGGGTTCTATTTTCGCTTGATGATATGCCTCCCTCGTTGCCGCCTGCTGTTGCTAACCTTTTGTAGGAGTTTAAGGATCTCTTTCCTGCTGAGATTCCACCTGGCCTACCACCCTTGCGAGAAATTGAGCATCAAATTGATTTGATCCCGGGTGCTACTTTGCCCAACCGTGCTGCATATAGGACCAATCCAGAGGAGGCTAAGGAGATACAGAGACAAGTCCAAGAGCTACTGGACCATGGGTACGTATGTGAAAGTCTTAGTCCTTGTGCTGTTCCTGTCATTTTGGTTCCTAAGAAAAATGGTACGTGGCGTATGTGTGTTGACTGTCGAGCCAGTAATAATATAACCATTCGTTATCGTCATCCTATTCCTTGTTTAGATGACATGCTTGATGAATTAAGTGGCTCTGTCATGTTTACCAAAATTGATTTGCATAGTGGCTACTATCAAATTAGAATGAAACTAGGTGTTGAGTGGAAAATTTCTTTCAAAACAAAGTTTGGCTTGTATGAGTGGTTGGCCATGCCTTTTGGGTTAACTAATGCACCTAGTACTTTCATGCGCTTAATGAATGAGGTTCTTCATTCTTTTATTGGAAAATTTGTGGTGGTTTATTTTGATGACATATTAATCTATAGCAAATCTTTTGATGAACATCTTGATCACCTACATGCTGTTTTTGTTGCGCTACGTGATGCGCGCTTATTTGTTAACCTTGAGAAGTGCACCTTTTGCACCGATCGAGTTGGATTTCTTGGCTATATTGTTACTCCACAGGGCATTGAAGTGGATGAGACAAAGATTGATGCTATTCGGAGCTGGCCGACACCGACTACTATTACACAGGTGCGTAGTTTTCTTGGTCTTGCAGGTTTCTATCGGCGCTTCGTGAAGGATTTTAGCACCATCGCTGCCCCACTTAATGAATTGACGAAGAAAGGTGTGATGTTCCATTGGGGTACAACGCAAGAAAAAGCCTTCAACACATTGAAAGATAAGTTGACACATGCACCTCTACTACAACTTCTGGATTTTGGTAAGACTTTTGAGCTTGAATGTGATGCGAGCGGAATTGGGTTTGGAGGTGTGCTTCTACAAGAAGGTAAACCTGTTGCGTACTTTAGTGAAAAATTGAATGGGCCTTCATTGAATTATTCGACTTATGATAAAGAATTATATGCTTTGGTGCGTGTTTTGGAGACTTGACAGCATTATCTTTGGCCTAAAGAATTTGTTATTCATTCTGATCATGAATCATTGAAACATATTAGAAGTCAAGCTAAGCTAAATAAACGACATGCTAAATGGGTTGAATTTATAGAGTCGTTTCCATATATCATTAAGCACAAGAAAGGGAAAGACAATGTCATTGCGGATGCTTTATCTCGCCGATATACTTTGTTGTCACAACTTGATCATCGCATCTTTGGTTTAGAGACCATAAAAGGGTTGTATGCTGCTGATTTTGATTTTAAGGAGGCTTTTGAAAATTGTAGAGAGGGCCGAACATGGAATAAATATGTGCTAAATGATGGACTTCTTTTTCGGGCTAACAAGTTTGCGTTCCAGATAGTTCCGTTCGTCTTTTGTTTTTACAGGAAGCACATGGAGGCGGATTGATGGGTCATTTTGGTGTAAAGAAAACAACGGAAGTGCTGACCGCTCATTTCTTTTGGCCTAAATTGAAGCGGGACGTTGAACGGTATGTTGCACGTTGCACTACTTGCAATAAAGCTAAGTCTCGCCTAAATCCACATGGTCTTTATTTGCCTCTCCTGGTTGCTAGTGTTCCTTGGGCTGATATTTCTATGGGCTTTGTTTTGGGTTTGCCGCGGACTAAGAGGGGGAGAGATAGTATTTTTGTTGTGGTGGATCGTTTTTCAAAGATGGCACATTTTATACCTTGTCATAAAACGGACGATGCTTCTCACATTGCTAATTTGTTTTTCCATGAGATCGTTCGTTTACATGGGATGCCAACTACTATTGTTTCGGATCGTGATCCAAAATTTTTGAGTCACTTTTGGCGGAGCTTATGGAATAAATTGGGGACAAAGCTTTTATTTTCTACTACATGTCATCCCCAAACTGATGGTCAAACTGAAGTTGTTAATCGAACTTTGTCTACTATGCTGAGGGCTGATCTTAAAACAAATTTGAAAATGTGGGAGGAGTGTTTGCCTCATATTGAGTTTGCTTACAACAGATCCGTTCACTCTACCACAAAACTTAGCCCTTTCCAAGTGGTTTATGGTTTTAATCCTCGTGCTCCTATTGATTTGAAATCTTTGCCTTTTGAGGAACCATTGCATTTGAATGCGTCACAACGTGCTGATTTTATAAAAAGCTTATATGAAACAACTAAGAGTAGTATTGAAAACATGAATGAGAAGTACAAACTTGCTGGCAGTAAAGGTAGAAAACAAGTGCTTTTTGAACCGGGTGATTTGGTGTGGTTACACTTGTGCAAAGAACATTTTCCAGATTTGAGGAAGTCCAAACTTATGCCTTGAGCTGCTGGTCCTTTTAAGGTGCTTGAAAAGATTAATGATAAAGCATACAAGCTTGAGTTGCCTGCAGATTTTGGGGTTAGTCCCACCTTTAACATTGCAGATTTGAAACCATACTTGGGAGAAGAGGATGAGTTAGCGTCGAGGACGACTTCGCTTCAAGAGGGGGAGGATGATGATGACATCACTCCTATGGTTATGCATGGACCAATTACAAGAGCACGTGCAAAACAATTGAATCAACAGGTGAGCTCGTTTCTAGGTGCCCGTAATTCTACTTATAAGGATAGTATGCTACCTAATGATATTATTGATTATATTGTACTTAAGAATTTAGGAGAGGGCCATGAAGGCCTTGGAGACCAGCACGGACTAGGAGGAGGACCAAAGGGGCGTCCAAGTCAAGATGGAGGCCCAATTCTACTCGGAGACGACTTTCTCGGCCTTCAGGACCAGTCTTCACTAAAATCATCGCCTAGACCGCAAACGGACTCCGATTTCGACGATCCACATATGCTTGGAAAGCTAAAAAGATAACCTTTCCAATGCATGAGGTCATTTGGAGTTCGGAGTCATCAGGAATTCACTTCAGAAATTAGCGGACAGAATCTGTCCAGGGGCTGTTTTTTTCCTATTCGGGCTTTTGGCCCATGTATCGTCTTGGAGTCCATCACGGACGCATCTAGGCTTCATATGGTCACCCTAAACTTTATATAAACAGTAGCCGCCACATGAGTTAGGGTTTGGGTTTTGCTTAGAAGTTTTCTTTCGAGAACAATTCGCCGTTCGTGTATCAGTTTGTGAAACCCCAACTTTGTGAGCACAAGTTAATTCTTGATTGCGTTCTTTCCTCGTTCTTGCTGGTGTTCTTCAGTTGCATTGCAGGAACGATAGCCTTCTTGGCGAGGTCGATTGCGCCCGTCACGCGGTCGATAACCATCGGAGCAGTGGTGTAGTGATTGCAAGGATTCGAACCTCCTGGCTCGGAGCCTTCTTCATCAACGTCGAGTTCTCCACCCCTAAACCGACATACCTTACGGAAGATCGGGCTTACACCTATCACTTGTTAGACTTTACTAGCAGGACAGTTCAAATGAAGTCTAGCTGGAGTGGAAAAACTATGCACATACATCTGCCAAGCCACAAACATTTGCCACCCACAGGTAATGCCACAGAAGCCCAGTTGATTAAGAAGATACCGGTGGTTTCTGATTTTCCAGATGTGATTCTGGAAGAGCTTCCCGGGCTCCCACCAGACAGAGATGTTGAGTTCGCCATCGAGCTTGTACCTGGCACTGCACCTGTCTCCCGGAGGCCATACAGAATGGCACCGGATGAATTGAAAGAGCTGAAAGTGCAGTTGCAAGAACAGCTAGATAAAGGGTTTATTCGACCTAGCTCATCACCTTGGGGTTGCCCAGCCCTCTTTGTTGAAAAGAAGGACCCAGGTGGTAAAAGGCTATGTGTTGATTACCGGCCTTTGAATGCTGTCACCATCAAGAATAAATACCCGCTACCACACATTGACATTTTGTTTGATCAGTTAGCTAGAGATAAGGTCTTTTCAAAAATCGATCTGAGGTCAGGCTACTATCAAATAAAGATCCGAGAAGAAGATATACCCAAGACAGCTTTTTCGACCAAATATGGCTTGTATGAGTATTTGGTCATGTCCTTTGGGTTAACCAATGCACCGGCTTTCTTCATGTACATGATGAATTCAGTGTTCATGAATGAACTTGATAAGTTTGTAGTGGTGTTCATCGACGACATATTAATCTACTCTAAAAGTGAGGAAGAACATAGGGAGCACTTGAGGATAGTACTCACTCGGCTTAGAGAGCACAAGCTCTATGCCAAGTTCAGTAAGTATGCATTCTGGCTGAAGGAAGTGAGTTTCTTAGGTCACATTCTGTCTGAGAAGGGGGTAGCAGTTGATCCTAGCAAGGTAAAGGATGTTCTGAACTAGAAGCAACTCGAGTCAGTGACTGAGATTCAGAGTTTCCTTGGTTTAGCGGGCTACTACCGCCGCTTCATCAAGGACTTCTCCAAAACTGCGAAGTCAATGACCTCACTAACAAAGAAGAATGCGAAGTATGTATGGAGCTCAAACTGTGAGGAAGCCTTTCAAACGTTGAAGAAATTGTTAACATCTGCACCAGTGCTAGCACAACCGGACGTCACTAAACCATTTGATGTGTATTGTGATGCCTCCGGCAATGGGCTGGGCTGTGTCCTAATGAAAGAAGGGAGAGTAATTACCTATGCCTCGCGCCAACTGAGAAAGCATGAAGCCAACTACCCAACGCATGATCTTGAGCTTGCAGCAGTTGTACACGCACTGAAGATATGGAGACACTATCTGCTAGGCAATACGTGTCACATCTACACTGACCACAAGAGTCTCAAGTATATCCTCACACAATCCGAATTAAATATGAGGCAACGATGGTGGTTAGAGCTTATAAAATATTATGATCTAGAGATTCACTACCATCCTGGCAAGGCCAATGTAGTAGCTGATGCATTAAGCCGTAAGGCTCATTGCAATGTCATTGAAGCCCGTCCGACGGTGAGAGTTATATGTTGTGAGATGGATGAGATCAAAATGCCTACAAAGCAGCACGCCGAACTCTACAACCTCATCATTGAACCTACAATAAAAGATCAAATCATTGTAGCACAAAAGAAAGATAAGGGCATGGCACACATTCGAGATGAGATAAATGAAAAGAAGAAGGCATGTTTCAAGCTTGATGAAGAAGGAGTCTTGTGGTTCAAAAACTGCTTAGTGGTACCTAAAGACATGGAGCTAAGAAAGAAAATTCTTGATGAAGCCCACACCTCCATGTACACAATGCACCCAGGAACCAACAAAATGTACCAGGACCTGAAACAGAAATTTTGGTGGACTCGTATGAAATGAGAGATAGCCAAGTATGTGTCCGAGTGTGATGTATGTCAGAGAGTAAAAGCTGATCACCTGAACCCTGCCGGTATGCTTCAGCCACTAGCAGTTCCGGCCTGAAAGTGGGAGGACATATATATGGATTTCATTGTAGGCCTACCTCGTACTCAGAAGGGATATGATTCCATTTGGGTTATCATCGATTGCTTAACCAAGTCAGCACACTTCATCCCGGTAAAGAACCGGTACCATGCACAGAATTAAGCAGAAATCTACGTTTCCCGGATTGTATCATTGCACGGTGTTCCTAAAAACATCACTTTGGATAGAGGTTCGTTGTTTATATCCCGTTTCTAGGAGCAGTTGCAAGCTGCCCTTGGAACCAAATTGATTCGGAGCTCAGCATACCATCCTCAGACAAGTGGCCAAGTCGAAAGAGTAAATCAGATCCTAGAAGATATGTTGAGGGCGTGTGCTTTGACCTATTCCACCAAGTGGGATGAGTGTCTCCCCTTAGCAGAGTTTGCTTACAACAACAGCTACCAAAAGAGTTGGGAAATGGCACCTTTCGAAGCTCTTTATGGTAGGAGATGTAGAACACCAATCAACTTGTCAGAACTAGGTGAACGCGTCACATTCAGTCCAGACTAGGTAACACAAGCTGAGGAGCAAGTAAAATTCATTCACAGTAATCTGAAGAGAGCCCAGTCTAGACAGCAGAGCTATTCTGATAGACGGAGGAGACCACTAGCCTTTGAAGAAGGTGATCATGTGTATCTTCGAGTGTCACCGATGAAGGGGGTACATCGATTTAGTGTAAAGGGAAAATTAGCACCGCGGTATGTTGGTTCATTCAAGATCACAGAAAGGTGTGGATCAGTAGCTTACCGGTTAGAGTTGCCACCACATCTTGCTGCGGTTCACGACGTGTTTCATGTCTCCCAACTAAAGAAATGCCTAAGAGTACTGGGAGAAGTGGTTGATACCTCACAAATTCAGATCCAACCAGACCTCACCTGTGAAGAGAAGCCCATAAGAATCCTCGACCAAAAGCAACGCTCAACACGACGAAGAAACATTAACTTCTTCAAAGTTCAATGGAGTAATCACTCCGAAGAAGAGGCAACATGGGAACAAGAGGATTTCTTGCAAACAAAATATCCGGGTTTTCTTCCATCCACTTCAAATGAGTATGTCGCATAGTTTTAAATTCTCAGATTCGTATTTGAATGCATACACTATGCACTCTCTTCTCATTTAACTTATCCACCCACATCACATCAAAAATCTCGGGACGAGATTTCTTTAAGGGGGGTGGGTTGTGATGCCCCAGGCATCTCAAGTGCATTACAATTGCATCATTGACATATGTGCATCATCTCATGAATATTTTATATTGAGTGCATAAGTAGACCAAGTCATTTGAATCAATTAAATTCAGTTTTTCCTGAGTAGGCCTCCAAACTTGTCACTATAACTTGGAATGTGTTGTGATCTAGGTGAAACATTTTATACCAAACTTGTAGACAATTTCATGATGAACAACTTTGGTAATTGGTGCTTTGACATGCAGTAAGGTTTGCATAGGGTTTTGGATCTTTTTCTGTAAGCATGTGATTTCTGTCCAAACTTGACTTGTTTAGTAATTTCAAATTTAAATTGGTCTACAGCCATAATCTTGCAGAACTCTAATTGAATAAGTTGTAGATCATGAAATTCTAGAAAACATAGGTATAAAACTCTTTCAGTGAATATGGTTATAAAATAGACTTTTAGAATTTCTAAACTTATGGGTTCTGCTGGTCAAACATTGGTCAGCAGCTTAAATTCGAATTTAAACCATATTTTTGAATACAACATGATATGCAAGTTTATAAGGCAAATGTAGGGGAACAAATTTAGAACATTTCAAGCAATTGGAGCATTTCCGAATTCGGCCTCTAACCTGTTAAAAAAACAAGGATTTCCTAGGGTGTGGGCCTTTTACTGCCAACACAGAAAGCCTGCCTAAATCTGAACTGCAGAGTAATTCAATTTTTCTCCAACCTACAAACATATTTTTGTCAAAGTCCTAATTAGAGAAGTTGTAGATCCTAGAGTTGGCAACAACATTGTCAATAGGCTCTTTGAGTGAATACAACTGGAAAAGGGTCTTTTAGAATTTCTTTAAAAACCTGGCTTGTAGGCCAAATGAAATTGGAGAGCCAAATTCAAATGAAATTCATATTTCCAAAATGATTTTTGTATCAAGGCTTTTGATAAAGTTGTAGATCTCAAAGAGTTGAGCATTTCATTCAATTGGCACTTTTCCAAATTCCGCTTTTAAATAGGTCAAAAGGGTGAATTTCAGAGGGGGGGAACACATTTCTCCAATTTGGGGATTTTCTTTTCCCCGAGTCGCTGACAAGTGGGGCCGTCGATCCGGGGGATCGTGTAACACCCTAGTTTAAATTCCAGCATTTTATAATAAATTCTAAGTAATTTATTTAATTTTCTAAGGCTTATGTGCTTAGTTGCATTTTTAAATGATTTATTTAAACTCAATACTTGTATAAAATAAACCATAGGCCAAACTTTCTTGTGCATACATGCTGGTGCATCCTCTTTTGGTTGTGTGAATTAAGGATTCAAATTCAAATTTATTTGAATTTTAGACCCATTTTCCATCCCAATTCAAAGGAATTCAAAAAGAAAAGAAAAAAAAAAGAAAAGGGAGCCAGGTCGGCCGGCCGGCCCGGCCGACCGGCCAGCCCAGCCCCGCGCCTCCTCTCCCCGCCTGGGCCCAGCCCAGCTCCCGCTCCCTCCCGCCTGAGCCCCGGCCCGTCCCGTCGCCCGCGCCCCCTTCCACCTGGGCCAAAAGGCCGGCCCAAGGCCACGCCTCCCTCCCCTCTCCGCGTCTCGCCGACAGGCGGACCCCACGCGTCAGACCCGTCTCCCTCCTCCCGCCGCAGACACCGCGCCTTCCTTCTCTGCTCGGGCCACGCCAGCGCTTCGCCCGCGGGGGAAGCCGAATCCGAGGCCGCTCTCCCCCTTCCTTAAACGCCCGCAGTCAAACCCCGCCATCCCCGCACCGGTTTCCCTCTCCCTCGCCTTCCTTCACTGCCGACGCGAGCTTTCAAAGCCGCCGAGCGGGATCACCGCGGCCGTGCTTATCCCCTTCGCCCGAGGCTCTATAAAACCCACCCCGAGGCTCGCCTCCGTCCCCTTCGCCTCTCCACCAGAGCTATTGCCCTCCCGTGCCCTCTCGAGCTTGCAATCGCCGCCGGAGCCCCGCCTCGGTAATCCGCTCCGTCGCCGAATTCGGCGTCGGTGTAGCCCCTCCGGCCCTGACTCCTTCCCCTCTCGTGTCGCAGGAGCACCCCGGAGCTTCGCCGCCCATCCTCGGAGTCCCGGAGACGCTTCACCCTCACGTTCCACGCGGGAGAACGCCACCCGTGAACCGACGCCGCCGCCGCTCGTCGCCAGACCGCCACCGACCATCTCTCGCCGCCCTCAAGCCCTCGGTGAGCTCGCCGTAACACCCTCGTCCTTTTAGGCTAGCTCTAGTCGAGCCTAGCACACTCCCTGAGCCGGAACGCCGCCGCGCCGCCGTTCCCGCCGCGCGCCGAGAGCGCCATGGGCGCGGTCGCCGTCGCCCGCGGCCCCGGTCTCCCTCCGCCGTCGGATCTCGGTCCGACGCACGAGAACAGAACCCTGATCCGATCTAACGTCGCCGTTGGATCGAGATCTAACCGCTCCCACTCGCCGATGACCGGTCAATACCGGTCAGCGCGGTTCGTTTTGCTAAAGAGCCCCTGGACTTTCGGGAAATCAACCCGCAGTCCACCGACGTTGAAAAGTAATTAGGTTTTAGTCCTGGTTTTAGCGTTTTAGCCCCTGCGCTTTTGAAAATTAGAACCCGCCGTCCAGACCCTGGAGTTTTGCACCAGAACCCTCTGCGGCGACGTTTAATTACGTATAAGTCCTCGGTTTTTCAAATCTAGCCCCTGGTTTAATGTTTCTATCACAGTTATGCCCCTAGGAGCCCGTTTTATGCATAACTTTCACGTTTTAACTCCGATTTGAGTGATTCTTGCGCTCACGCGACCGTGGAAACACGTAGAATGTTTTTAGTACAGTTTTACCTTCTGTTTTTATGATATGATGTACTGTTTCTCACCCTTGGCCAATTGTTTGCATGTATGTATGCGTGGAAATGTTTGTACGTTGCCGTGATCGTGGTTAGACGGTGAGCAGTTTGTTGGTGACGAGGAGCAGCAGTTTGAGGGTGTTGAGCAGCAGCCTCAAGACCAGTTTGAGCAAGGCAAGTATAACATGGACACAACCCAATAATCCTTTAATCACTTCATATGCACGTGTCTGTTTTGGTATGCCCATAAGGACTGTACCTAGCCTCTTTATCGCAATGTTTACCTATGGGAATGCATGTTGGTTAAGTTTTGCTAGTTGCTGCGCGAACTCATGTATCTTTTGTTAATAATTTTGTTTAATGGATCTATGCAATCAAATCCTGAGCTTGACCCTCTGTGGTTCATGTTTCTTTAAAAATGGCTTTTTAGCAACTTGGTTTAGGGGGCATAAGCATGTGGTTTGCTTATGGCCACTCTCCTTAAGGACCGGTTCGCAAAGCGACAACCTGGGATAACAGTGCTACCATGAGACTGGAATGGGACGGTCTTGGCTAATTAATTAGGTTACTTTGGTTTGGGGGTAACTTACCGACGGGGCAAGAGGGGAGGTGAGCTTCTGTGGCCCTCGCGCTACTTGGGTTGAGTGCGTTTATCTCCCCTTGAGGCTTGCTCCACAGCTGCGGACCCTGAAACCTTAGCGGTTACACCTTACCAACGTGATCTTTGTAAAGGCCTCGTAGTGTGCTTGCTAGCCATCTCATCTAAGGTAATGTGGTGGATCACTAGCGTAGCCCACGACTCATGGGTAAAGATGTACGACCTCTCGAGAGTGTAAAACTGACATGTCAGCCGTGCTCACGGTTATGAGCGGCCCAGATCCTTTATGCAGATTAGTGGTTCTGTTGGGTTTTCAAAGAGGTTCTCGTGATCATGTTGTTAAATAATGTTCACATGTTATATCTTGGGTTTAAGGGTTATCAACTCTCTTGTAGATGCTAGTTGTTTAATAAAAACTTGACCAACTAAAAGCTCATGCTAAGTGTCAGCCAACCCTAGATGCCTCATAGTTCATGTTGTGCTTGTTGAGTATGAAATACTCACGCTTGCTTTACTTTAAACCTACTGTTGGCTGGAACCCAACCGCTGCTCAGCTCCAGAAGACTTCGAAGAGTATGTTCAGGACTTCAACGAGTTCTAGGCGTACCGGTCCACTAGTCGACGTCCCTGTGGCGGCTCACTCGTCTTCGTTTACGCTTCCGCTATGACTCTGGTTTAAAGACATGTTGTCTTGTTGTAATAAAGTGATGTTATACTCTATGTAAACGCTTTATTTATCGTTTAAGCACGTTCTGTGATGTCACTATTGTCATTATATATGTGAGACACGTTCCTGGCACATATATGTTGTCCCGGTTCCGTTGGTTGAGAACTGGGCGTGACAAAGTGGTATCAGAGCCGTGTTGACTGTAGGACGGAAGCCTAGTTAGAAACAGACGTAAATAAGGACCTCTTTCCCCCTTTGCCCTCTTGCTGTTTTATGAAAATTTTATTTTGCTATCAAACTATATGTTCACCCTATGTTAAATTATTACTTCTTGCTTTATTCATTCAATCATATAGAACTGATCTCCATCTTACTCCATCCTCCTTATAGGTCATGGCACGCAGCAAGCAGACCGCCCGCAAGAGTACCGGGGGCCGCCTTCGCCGTGTTGCACCACCGACCCCACGGCGTACCCCAGTACCTCGTCCACCACAGCAGCTCGAGCCTCTGTCACCGGAGCTGCCCGAGCCGTTGCCACCACCGCCCTTCGAGTACGCCCCCATGGACCAGGCGCCACACCCCTTTGAGGGGAATGGTCTGCTTCCGGCAGACACTGACCCTGAGGAGGAGGAGGAGGAGGAGGATCCAGTGGAGGTGGTTTACTACCTCGACTCAGACGGCGATGGTGATGCACGGGGAGAGGCTCCATCGCCACGCCTGCCGACACCGACACCTCCTTCCCCGCGTGCGCCGACACCACCACCTTCTCCAGCGGCACCTGCAGCTTCACCGGCACCCCCACCGCCACCGCCTGCCGCACCCGAGTGGCCGTTCCGTGTGGCTGTCCCTTCCGACGAGGGTGGCCAGCGGGAGGTTGACGCCTGGGTCGACCTGACGCACCCACACCACGGTGCTGACCTGGAGTTCCCGGGGCTACTCCGCGACTGCCTCTACGACCTGGGTTACACTACCCATGAGGTCGTCTACCAGGTCCGGCAGCGAGCGCGCCCGGACCACACCACCCTCTGGTCCGCCGGTGCGCAGATCCTGGAGCCCAACCCCAACCATGGGGGACACACCGTGCTGCGCCGGCACTACAGCATCGCGGAGCACGAGACCATGGAGATGGCCATGGAGGATGCTGCTCAGCAGGCTCTTGGGGTCCTCTGCCAGCACTACCACACTCCGCTCTGCCAGACTCAGTACCGCTACTTTCCCCGCCGGCAGTCCGGGGATACTGAGCACGCGATCGCGTCCATCCGGGGCGAGGACAACCGGCAGCTGTTGAAGCTGGTCCGGTATGTGTCAGCCCTGATCACTGCCTACGTCAGGGTGTCCGAGGAGCTCCATCACCGGAACGGTGAGGTGTTCCACCTTCAGGCACAGCTGGATCGAGTGGCAGGTCCACCACCCCAGGTGCCAGTGGTGGATCCAGCTCAGACTCCACCTCGCCGGAGGCCTGGCACAGGAGAGTTAGGTGGTGCCACCAGGATACTCCCTCGGGATGACTAGTCGTCCTCATGTATCGCATTAGCACGGTTGTTTAAGTTGTCGCGTTGAGTCGGTCGTGTGGAACTTAAGTTAAAGTGTGTTGGCTGGTTGTTTGTTATTTTGAACCATGTTTGATTTGGATCTTTGGTTGTGTGCTATCCAGCTGTGGGGATTTGTCCCAGCATGAACAAGTTAATGTTATAAGTTAGTTCGTGGGGTTAAGCACTATATCCACTCTATCGCTCTTACTACTTTATCTTTAGTCGTTACCTCTTGTGCACCCTTGTGTTGGCTACATGCTTACGGTGTCTCTGCTACAAACAGATGGTCAACACCAGGCGCAACGCTACCGGTGGAAGTGCTAGCCAGGGTAACCAGGGGGGTGGCAACCCACTGCCTAACCCTCCACCACTGACACCGGAGCAGTTTTACAACCTCCAGATGCAAATGATGGCCACAATGACCAATGCGGTGCACGCTCTCCAGCAAGCCCAAGCTCAACCACCACCCCCACCACCTCGGGACAGGCGTGGAGATTTCCTGAAGGGTCATCCACCAACCTTCTCCCATGCCACAGAGCCACTGCAGGCGGATGATTGGCTTCGCGCAGTGGAACGCCAGCTGGACATTGCTCAATGCAATGACCGGGAGAGGGTTTTGTATGGTTCCGGTCAGCTAAGAGGTGCAGCCCTGGATTGGTGGGAATCTTACAGACCCCAAGATAGGGATGCTTTCACTTGGGCACAGTTCAGGGAGAACTTCCGCAACCATCATGTGCCCGCAGGGTTGATGAAGATGAAGAAGAAGGAATTTCTTTCCCTGAAGCAGGGCAGCATGTCTGTGACTGAGTATAGGGATAAATTCCTTCAGTTGGCCAGGTATGCCACTGCAGAGGTGGCAGAGGACAGGGAGAAACAAGAATACTTCTTGGAGGGTCTGAATGATGAGCTCCAGTACCAGCTGATGAATCATACCTTTCCTAGCTTCCATCAACTGGTGGACAGGGCTCTTTTCACTGAGAGGAAGCGCCAGGAGATTGAAGAAAGGAAGAGGAAGTACAACAACTCCTCATCAAGCAGCAACACCCACCCCCGTTTCTCTCAGGGTCCGAGCTCACAGCAGCAGCGGGCTTAAGGACAGCAAGGCTACCAGTCCCAGCAGCGCTATCAGGGTCAGCCAGCTCGCCCTATGTACCCAGCTCAGCGCCAAGTGCAGACCACTCCTCCCACCACGAACCAGACTACAGGTGTTGGGCCTTGCTACAAGTGTGGTGGAGCGGGCCACTATGCTAACGCTTGTCCCCGTAGGGTGCAAGGTAACCAACAGGGGCAGCAGTCGGGCCAAAGGCAGAACCCTCCCCAGCCGCAGCAAGGGCGCCCCAATCAACAGGGCAAGGCGCCGTGGCAAGGGAAGGTGAATCATGTGACGGCTGAGTCTGCAGCTGAAGCCCCTAACGTCGTGCTTGGTACGTTCCTGGTCAACTCTCACCCCGCTACAGTTCTTTTTGATACCGGTGCCACGCATTCATTTATTACCAAATCATATGCTGAGCAGTACAATATTCCTATAAGGTCTACAAGTAGACCTATGGTAGTATCTACACCGGGGGGAACGTTGAGCACAAGTTTAATATGCCCTCGGGTTAGCATAAACATAAGGGGGGGTAGAATTCTGCACCAAGTTGATAATCATTGGTTCCGCGGGAATTGATATCATCTTGGGAATGGAAACGCTTGCTAAGTGGGATGTCAGAATTGATTGTGCCAAGCGAACCGTCCACTTAACAGCTCCTGATGGTCAGAAAGTGGAGGTCAGTGCCACAGAATCTTCTGGTTGTCTGCATCAGATGGAGGCGAAGCCCACGGAGGGAATTCGAGTAGTGTGCGAGTACCCGGATGTCTTTCCAGATGAGTTGCCAGGTATGCCACCTGACCGAGAAATTGAATTCTTAATAGAACTTCTACCTGGTACAGCCCCTATAGCAAAGAGGCAATATAGAGTGGCACCCAAAGAACAAGGGTTAATAAAGGAAAATATAGATGAGTTGTTAGGAAAAGGGTTTATACGGCCTAGTTCTTCACCTTGGGCTTTTCCAGTTCTGTTTGTTGACAAAAAGGATGGGACACGGAGGATGTGTGTGGATTATAGAGCCTTGAATGATGTCACCATCAAAAACAAATATCCCTTACCTCGAATAGATGATTTGTTTGATCAGTTGCAAGGTGCATGTGTGTTCTCAAAAATTGATTTGAGGTCAGGCTATCATCAACTGAAGATTCGTCCATCCGATATTCCAAAGACTGCCTTCATTACCAGATTTGGGTTATATGAATATACAGTGATGTCTTTTGGGTTGACAAATGCTCCTGCTTATTTCATGAATCTTATGAACAAGGTGTTTATGGAATATCTTGACAAGTTTGTTGTAGTGTTCATTGATGATATATTGATCTATTCCAAGACGGAAGAAGAACACGAAGAACACTTGAGGTTAGTGTTGCAGAAGCTGAGAGACCATAAGTTGTATGCAAAGTTGAGCAAGTGTGAGTTTTGGCTTGACCAAGTGCCTTTCTTGGGACATATAGTCTCGAAAGGTGGAATCATGGTGGATCCCAGCAAGATCAGCAGTGTCATGGATTGGAAGGTGCCAGAAGTTGTGAAAGAAGTTCGTGGATTTTTGGGTCTAGCAGGATATTACAGAAGGTTTATTGAGAGTTTCTCCAGGATTGCAAAACCCATGACATCATTGCTCGAGAAGGGTGTTCCATTTCATTGGACTAAGGAGAGGCAAGCTGCATTTGATGAACTAAAGAAGAGACTCACCACAGCCCCAGTGCTTACTCTACCGGACTTAACCAAGAGTTTCACCGTGTATTGTGATGCCTCTAAGGAAGGGTTGGGTTGTGTGCTGATGCAGGAGGGTAAGGTGATTGCTTATGCTTCACGCCAGTTAAGAAAGCATGAGGTCAATTATCCCACTCATGATCTGGAGTTAGCAGCTGTTGTGCATGCTCTGAAGATCTGGAGGCATTATTTGTTCGGGAATAAATGTGAGATATACACCGACCACAAAAGTCTTAAATATATCTTCACACAGAATGAGCTGAATATGAGGCAGAGAAGATGGCTAGAGTTGATTAAAGATTATGACCTGGAGATACATTACCATCCAGGGAAAGCTAATGTGGTAGCGGATGCCTTAAGCAGAAAAAGTTATGTTAATATGGCAGTTGCTTTTCAGATGCCCTTTGAGCTGTGTGTGGAATTTGAGAGTTTGAATTTGGGATTCGTGCATCACACCACAGTAGCAACCTTTGAAGCAGAGCCTACCCTGGAACAAGAGATAAGGAACCATCAGAAAACGGACGAGAAAATTCAGGAGATCCGGGAACAGATCAAGTTGGGCAAGGCGCCACACTTTCGTGAAGATGAACAAGGTACTGTCTGGTACAAGAATCGGATCTGCGTGCCAGATGTGGACAGTATCAAGAAGTTAATACTCAGTGAGGCTCACGACACCGCTTACTCAATTCACCCGGGCAGTACAAAGATGTATCATGACTTGAAGGAAAGGTTCTGGTGGTATGGAATGAAGAGAGCAGTGGCAGAATATGTCGCAGTGTGTGACACTTGTCAGCGCGTGAAGGCCGAACATCAGAGACCTGCAGGTTTGTTGCAACCTTTGAAGATCCCAGAGTGGAAATGGGAGGAAATAAGTATGGATTTCATTGTGGGGTTACCCAGGACTCAGAAAGGTTACAACTCGATCTGGGTAGTGGTTGATCGGTTGACCAAAGTTGCTCATTTTATTCCGGTGAACACTACCTATTCGGGTGCAAGGTTAGCAGAGTTGTACATCTCCAGAATCGTCTGCTTGCATGGTGTGCCTAAGCGGATCATATCTGATAGAGGTTCACAGTTCACATCTCGTTTCTAGGAGCAGTTGCATGATTCCTTGGATTCAAGCTTCGGTTCAGTACAGCATATCACCCACAGACCGATGGTCAGACGGAAAGAACAAATCAGATTCTAGAGGACATGTTGAGGGCATGTGCTATACAATACGGAACCAGTTGGGATAAGAGTCTGCCTTATGCCGAGTTCTCTTATAACAACAGCTACCAAGCCAGTCTGAAGAAGTCACCATTTGAGGCACTGTATGGCAGAAGGTGCAGGACACCGCTATTTTGGAACCAAACAGGAGAGAAACAGATGTTCGGACCCGACCTTATCAAGGATGCTGAACAGCAGATCAAGATGGTACGTGAGAATCTGAGAGTTGCTCAGTCCAGACAGAAGAGCTATGCAGATGTGCGACGCAGGGATTTGACCTTTAAGGTTGATGACTTTGTGTATTTGAAGGTGTCACCAATGAGAGGTATCCGGAGGTTTAATATGAAAGGAAAGCTGGCACCAAGATACATTGGTCCATTCAAGATAGTGGAAAGGAAAGGCGAAGTGGCTTATAAGTTGGAGTTGCCACCAAACCTATCTGGCATACACAATGTGTTCCATGTGTCACAACTAAAGAAGTGTTTGAGGGTGCCGGAAGAACAAGCACCACTGGAAGGTCTGGATGTGCAGGAGGATTTGACATATACCGAACACCCAGTGAAGATTCTTGAAACATCTGAAAGGGTTACCCGAAATAGGAGGGTCAAAATGTGCAGAGTGCAGTGGAACCATCACACGGAGGATGAGGCAACTTGGGAAAGAGAGGAGGAGTTGAGAGCAACTTATCCTGGTCTCTTTGCTAACCACCTATGAGAATCTCGGGGGTGAGATTCCTGTTAAGGGGGGTAGGTTTGTAACACCCTAGTTTAAATTCCAGCATTTTATAATAAATTCTAAGTAATTTATTTAATTTTCTAAGGCTTATGTGCTTAGTTGCATTTTTAAATGATTTATTTAAAATCAATACTTGTATAAAATAAACCATAGGCCAAACTTTCTTGTGCATACATGCTGGTGCATCCTCTTTTGGTTGTGTGAATTAAGGATTCAAATTCAAATTTATTTGAATTTTAGACCCATTTTCCATCCCAATTCAAAGGAATTCAAAAAGAAAAGAAAAAAAAAAGAAAAGGGAGCCAGGCCGACCGGCCGGCCCGGCCGACCGGCCAGCCCAGCCCCGCGCCTCCTCTCCCCGCCTGGGCCCAGCCCAGCTCCCGCTCCCTCCCGCCTGAGCCCCGGCCCGTCCCGTCGCCCGCGCCCCCTTCCACCTGGGCCAAAAGGCCGGCCCAAGGCCGCGCCTCCCTCCCCTCTCCGCGTCTCGCCGACAGGCGGACCCCACGCGTCAGACCCGTCTCCCTCCTCCCGCCGCAGACACCGCGCCTTCCTTCTCTGCTCGGGCCATGCCAGCGCTTCGCCCGCGGGGGAAGCCGAATCCGAGGCCGCTCTCCCCCTTCCTTAAACGCCCGCAGTCAAACCCCGCCATCCCCGCACCGGTTTCCCTCTCCCTCGCCTTCCTTCACTGCCGACGCGAGCTTTCAAAGCCGCCGAGCGGGATCACCGCGGCCGTGCTTATCCCCTTCGCCCGAGGCTCTATAAAACCCACCCCGAGGCTCGCCTCCGTCCCCTTCGCCTCTCCACCAGAGCTATTGCCCTCCCGTGCCCTCTCGAGCTTGCAATCGCCGCCGGAGCCCCGCCTCGGTAAGCCGCTCCGTCGCCGAATTCGGCGTCGGTGTAGCCCCTCCGGCCCTGACTCCTCCCCCTCTCGTGTCGCAGGAGCACCCCGGAGCTTCGCCGCCCATCCTCGGAGTCCCGGAGACGCTTCGCCCTCACGTTCCACGCGGGAGAACGCCACCCGTGAACCGACGCCGCCGCCGCTCGTCGCCCGACCGCCACCGACCATCTCTCGCCGCCCTCAAGCCCTCGGTGAGCTCGCCGTAACACCCTCGTCCTTTTAGGCTAGCTCTAGTCGAGCCTAGCACACTCCCTGAGCCGGAACGCCGCCGCGCCGCCGTTCCCGCCGCGCGCCGAGAGCGCCATGGGCGCGGTCGCCGTCGCCCGCGGCCCCGGTCTCCCTCCGCCGTCGGATCTCGGTTCGACGCACGAGAACAGAACCCTGATCCGATCTAACGGCGCCGTTGGATCGAGATCTAACCGCTCCCACTCGCCGATGACCGGTCAATACCGGTCAGCGCGGTTCGTTTTGCTAAAGAGCCCCTGGACTTTTGGGAAATCAACCCGCAGTCCACCGACGTTGAAAAGTAATTAGGTTTTAGTCCTGGTTTTAGCGTTTTAGCCCCTGCGTTTTTGAAAATTAGAACCCGCCGTCCAGACCCTGGAGTTTTGCACCAGAACCCTCTGCGGCTACGTTTAATTACGTATAAGTCCTCGGTTTTTCAAATCTAGCCCCTGGTTTAATGTTTCTATCACAGTTATGCCCCTAGGAGCCCGTTTTATGCATAACTTTCACGTTTTAACTCCGATTTGAGTGATTCTTGCGCTCACGCGACCGTGGAAACACGTAGAATGTTTTTAGTACAGTTTTACCTTCTGTTTTTATGATATGATGTACTGTTTCTCACCCTTGGCCAATTGTTTGCATGTATGTATGCGTGGAAATGTTTGTACGTTGCCGTGATCGTGGTTAGACGGTGAGCTGTTTGTTGGTGACGAGGAGCAGCAGTTTGAGGGTGTTGAGCAGCAGCCTCAAGACCAGTTTGAGCAAGGCAAGTATAACATGGACACAACCCAATAATCCTTTAATCACTTCATATGCACGTGTCTGTTTTGGTATGCCCATAAGGACTGTACCTAGCCTCTTTATCGCAATGTTTACCTATGGGAATGCATGTTGGTTAAGTTTTGCTAGTTGCTGCGCGAACTCATGTATCTTTTGTTAATAATTTTGTTTAATGGATCTATGCAATCAAATCCTGAGCTTGACCCTCTGTGGTTCATGTTTCTTTAAAAATGGCTTTTTAGCAACTTGGTTTAGGGGGCATAAGCATGTGGTTTGCTTATGGCCACTCTCCTTAAGGACCGGTTCGCAAAGCGACAACCTGGGATAACAGTGCTACCATGAGACTGGAATGGGACGGTCTTGGCTAATTAATTAGGTTACTTTGGTTTGGGGGTAACTTACCGACGGGGCAAGAGGGGAGGTGAGCTTCTGTGGCCCTCGCGCTACTTGGGTTGAGTGCGTTTATCTCCCCTTGAGGCTTGCTCCACAGCTGCGGACCCTGAAACCTTAGCGGTTACACCTTACCAACGTGATCTTTGTAAAGGCCTCGTAGTGTGCTTGCTAGCCATCTCATCTAAGGTAATGTGGTGGATCACTAGCGTAGCCCACGACTCATGGGTAAAGATGTACGACCTCTCGAGAGTGTAAAACTGACATGTCAGCCGTGCTCACGGTTATGAGCGGCCCAGATCCTTTATGCAGATTAGTGGTTCTGTTGGGTTTTCAAAGAGGTTCTCGTGATCATGTTGTTAAATAATGTTCACATGTTATATCTTGGGTTTAAGGGTTATCAACTCTCTTGTAGATGCTAGTTGTTTAATAAAAACTTGACCAACTAAAAGCTCATGCTAAGTGTCAGCCAACCCTAGATGCATCATAGTTCATGTTGTGCTTGTTGATTATGAAATACTCACGCTTGCTTTACTTTAAACCTACTGTTGGCTGGAACCCAACCGCTGCTCAGCTCCAGAAGACTTCGAAGAGTATGTTCAGGACTTCAACGAGTTCTAGGCGTACCGGTCCACCAGTCGACGTCCCTGTGGCGGCTCACTCGTCTTCGTTTACGCTTCCGCTATGACTCTGGTTTAAAGACATGTTGTCTTGTTGTAATAAAGTGATGTTATACTCTATGTAAACGCTTTATTTATCGTTTAAGCACGTTCTGTGATGTCACTATTGTCATTATATATGTGAGACACGTTCCTGGCACATATATGTTGTCCCGGTTCCGTTGGTTGAGAACTGGGCGTGACAGATCGACTGGCGCCCCAGGCAGTGGCTGCCACGCGGCCGCCGGTGTACGGCCGATGCCGCGGCGCCCTGCCTGGCCTGCCCGCGTCCCCAGCCGAAAGGGCGAGAGCCCTCACTCTGCTCTCTCCCTCTCCCATTTCCCGTCCTCCCCTCTCCCTCTCTGTTTTGGGCTGCCGCCATTAGAGGCCACAGAGCTCGAGCTTCGGCCTGCCCACTCCGGCCACTCTCGAGCCTCCCCATCACCGCGCCGTCCTTTCCCGTACTCCTCTCCGCTGAACCCCTCGATCTAGGCTGACGATACCCCTCCTCCACGCCGCATTACCTCGCCGAAGTCCCGAGCCTACTGAGCTTCGTCGCGGACCCTCCTCGCTACTCTCCCCGCCGTCCCACGCGACTCCACTTCTCCATGGCACCATGCCGCCCTTCTTCTCATTCCGCTCCACCGCCCCGTCCCGGTCTAGGCCGCCGATTTTGCTCCACCGCCGCGCATTCCGCAGCCGGACCTCCACCTCTTCGGGCCATAGTCGCCGGCCTCCTCCGCCGCTTCGCCGCCGAAACAGGTAGTTGGGTGAGGTTCCCCATCCTCTTCTCATCCTCCTCGGCCTCCTCCGGTGGGCTCCCACACCCTGGATGGCCGGGACGGCGCGCGCTGCCGCCATGCTCACCTTCCCGTCGGGAGGTAGAAGAAAGAGGGGAGGAAGACGAGCGAGTTTTGCATTTAGGCCCCTGCACTTTTGACTATTCGCGTTTCCATCCCGAGCGCTGTTGATAGTGTCTTGGGAGCCCTACGGTCTAGCCCTTGTACTTTTAAAATAATCGCGGATTAGTCCCAGATCTATAGTTTCCTTTATATTTTGTTTATTTTAGGATGAAACGTTTGGAAAATCGTATAAAATTGTAGAAAAATCCAAAATGGGTAAACTCAGCTGCGTTGGACTCCTCTTGAGTCGATCTACAGAATGAGTATGATGGGGATGTGTGAAAAGTCTGTTTTGCCCTTGTTTAAGTTGCATGCAAGTGAGGGTTAATAAATGGTAAAAGTGGACCAAATGAACTTCAAAAATTTTGAAACTTGGACAGTAGCTTTGTTATGGCATCTAGGTATTGTGTGATTTTTGGTAGCCCTAGCATTGATTGGTAAATTACGGGTTTACCCCTATGCATGAGTTTTGTGTATTTATTTGACTTGGAAAAGGGAAGCTACATAAAGTATGACAAGTATGACTCACTAGTATTTTTAATATATCCTATATAGCTTGTGAATCCCATTGGTAAAATATGAGCCCCTGCATGTCAAGTTTTAATGGTGATTTGAAAATGATAAAATGCTACATGTTGGAAATGATAATTAGAAAAAGTGATCATAAATGGCTAGGAAAATTCCCTGGAAAATTTGGTTGCTTAATGTTGATGCATAGAGTTTAGAAAGTATATTCGAGAAGGCTATTTGCACTGTTCATGAGTACATCTTAAATTCGCACCAGATTAGTATATGGAAAATAGACGTCTTGTCAAACTTGGGAATTTTATCGTGTAAATTTTTGTACGGGCAGTTCGTGCTAGGTATAGCTCACTGGTAAAATTTCACCTTCAAATACCATTCCTATAATTTACAAAAATTCTAACAATGTGTAGGGCTGAGAACTCCAATTGGGCTGAAATTTTGGTAGTAGTCTTGGGTATGCAGGATCTGTATGCCATAAAAGTTTAGTTTCATTTAGCTTTGTTTTACTACTGTAACTTAGTTGCTTAGATTAATTCACAAATGAGAATAAATTACCGTAATTGAATGCATATACACGTGTTAGACTACTATGCCATGTATTTTGTTGAAATTTTCTGATTAGTTAAGTATGATAGATTATACTAGGCTTGAGTGATGGTTTGTAGGATTTTTTAGTGATGGTTTGTATGATTCTTTGTGATGTATGATTTCTTAATAAAAGTTGGCAGGGTTTTCTTTCTTGTGGTATAAATTAGAATGGAAACACTTACGTCTTTTGTCACATTGCTACTGACCATAAATTACCTTTCACCTGCACCATATGCATGTCAACACATTCCTTTGCACTCTTGTTGCATTTTATCATGCATATAAACCCCGCGTGCAAGGAGCTATCAACGCAGGAGAAACTAGTGATCAAGGAACCGGATGACAGGCTATATCCGGAGCAAGAAGACGCAGGGTCGCTGATTAAATCCGTACCTGTTTCATAGGGTTGCCTGGGGCAAAGCCTCACAACCCGACAAACTAACTTAGATTAGTTTGTTGGTTTTCATAAGAATACTCAAAGGTAGGCAGGACCATGATTTCTCCCAGCTCACATAATCTTGTTTGATGGTTTACGCATCTGCATTATGGGTTGATTGAAAACATCTGCATTAGACTTCCCGGCCGCCCTGGCCCTAGCACCTATACATAGAGTTCCTAAGATGAGTGCCTAGAATTGCTAAGTATGAGTAGACACGAGTGATTGTACTCGTCTCGTAGGTGCGACTTTACACTATGACAGAAATCTTGTTATTATGGAAGTTATTATATATGCTTATGGTTTAAATGGAGACTGGGCGGAGATTTTATGAGTTATTACTGTTTATGTTATTATGCATTGGACTCCGCCCGTGTCGCATAAGGCCCGTCCGCTGTCCGCTTGGGATCGGCATAACATTGCTAGAGTGCTTATCCGGGATAATGGACCGGTGAAAGTCTTACTTATGCCATCCGAAGAACAGAGACAGGCTCTTACTGTTACACCTTGGGGAGCTTGTAGTCGAGGGAGGGCTGGACCCGGTATGCCGAGGTAACGCTCCTAAGGCAGCACAACCTGGGAACTACAGCGGGATTGAATCGAACTTCGGATGGGACAAGTGGAGATGGGGGAAGCATATGTGAGGAACGCCGGGGGTTAGTAAGCTTATGCCATCCTGGTATTTCTAGTTATTTCCGGGAATTAAAAATCGATTCGAATCGCTGATGCTCACCAAGTGTGAGAATGCCAGTATCACTGCCGGCCAACGTCGTAACAACTTAAACATCTATACTTATATTCGTGTTTTGAACCCAACATGTTTGATGGTATTCATGTATACTTTATGATGAAGAGTTATGCAAGAAACTATTCATGCTTTACTTTCATGCAAATTTTATTTATGAGACTTGATATTCATGGTTAAGGGATAGCAGCCGTCAAATCCTGCTATCCTATGCAATATGTTATAATTAAGAATCAATGGCTAAGGACTCACCTGACTAGTAAGCTATGCTTTGCGTCAGCCATAAGCCACGTCCGTTAAGTCCTACTGAGTAATTAGTACTCAGGGTTTGCCCCCACTTTTGGATTACAGGTACTGATGACATCTAGACGACCGTGTGGAAGGTGGTAGTACTGGTGGGCTCGGTGCTACACGCCTCGTTCGTCTCTCGTGAAGACTGCTTAAGTATCATGATTCCGCTATGAGATGTTTTGAAAACGCTTCCGCTATATATCCTCTGAAGTCGCTTCCGCTATATTTGAACTTGTATTTGTTTTCATATATTTGGTTTGTAAATTAAGTATATTACTCTCTATTTCAACTGCCTGTGATGATGTAATTGTTGTGGCTCTTTCGAGAGTCGGATGTGTTTGATGTCAGTTCCTCTGGGAATGGTGTTATCGAGAGCCCGAGGGACTCTCGACGGACTATCGGGTTTAGTCTGGCCTAAGTGCACTGCGAGCCAGAGGTGGCAGGTGTGCTTAGTCTGGATTAAGCAGGGCGGTTCAGCCACACTCATAAAATCTCTGCCTGGTCTCCATTTAGATCATAAGCATATAAAATAACTTACCATAGTGAGATTTCTGTGATTTTGAAACCACCTACACGACGAGTGACTCCATTCACCCGTCTCTACTCGTACCTAGTAGGCACTCATCCTACGAACTCTAAGTATAGGTTCTAGGGCCAGGGCGACCAGGAAGTCTAATGCAGTTGGTTTCAAACAACTCCTAATGCATATGCATAATCATCAAACAAGATTTGTATTAGCTGCGAGAAATCATGGTCCTGCCTACCTTTGAGTATTCTTATGAAAACCAACAAACTAAACTAAGTTAGTTTGCCGAGTTGTGGGGCTTTGCCCCAGGCAACCCCTTGAAGCAGGGACGGATTTAATCAGCGACCCTTCGTCTTCTTGTTTCGGATATAGCCTGTTGTTCGGTTCCTTGATCACTGGTTTCTCCTGCGTTGATAGCTCATTGCACGCGGGGTTTATATGCATGATAAAATGCAACATGAGTGCAAAGGAATGTATTGACATGCATATGGTGCAGGTGAAAGGTAATTCATGGTGAGCAGCAATGTGACAAAAGACGTAAGTGTTCTCATTCTAATTTATACCACAAGAAAGGAAACCCTGCAAACTTTTATTAAGAAATCCTACAATCCATCACTAAGAATCATACAAACCATCACTAAGAAATCCTACGAACCATCACTAAGAAATCCTACAAACCATCACTCAAGCCTAGTATAATCTATCATACTTAACTAATCAGAAACTTTCAACAAAATACAGGGTATAGTAGTCTAACACGTGTATATGCATTCAATTAGGGTAATTTATTCTCATTTGTGAATTAATCTAAGCAACTAAGTTACAGCAGTAAAACATAGCCAAATGAAACCAAACTTTTATGGCATACAGATCCTGCATACCCAAGACTACTACCAAAACTTTAGTCCAAATGGAGTTGTAATTATTTTATTAAAAATACAACAAGTTCTCAGCCCTACACATTGTCAGAATTTTTATAAATTACAGGAATGGTTTCTAGAAGTGAAACTCTACCAGTGAGCTATAGTTGGCATGATCTGCATGTACAAAAATTGGCAAGTGAAATTTCCTCAATTTAGTAGGACATCTATTTTCCATATTTTATTTCACCATGAAAATCATATAAATCAAAACAGCAGTTAACACATACATGCACAACCTCATACTTTACCAGTGAGTTACTCCCACTATATGAAGTACATGAAAAAATACCAAAGGTCATATTTGAGCATATTTTATGCAGCCTTCATTTTCCAAGTTAAATAAATACATAAAACTCATGCATAAGGGCAAAACAGTAATTAAACAGTCAATGCTAGGGCTACCAAAAATCACACAGTGTCATAATGCCACAAGAAAACTACTGTCCAAGTTTCATAATTTTTGGAGCTCATTTAGTCTATTTTTACCATTTATTTACCCGCAACATGCATGCACTAAACCAGGAGCAAAACAGACTTTTAACACATCCACATCATACCTATCCTGTAGATCTACACAAGAGGAGTCCATAGCCACTGAGTTTGTCCATTTTGGATTTTTCTTTGAATTGTTATGATTTTTCAAAGTTCATAGCCTAATATTATTGAAATAAATTGAAAAATCTATAGATCGGGGACTTAAACGAAATTAACCGTAACTTTCAGGGGCTAGATCGTAAGATCCGCAAGACTCAATGTACAGTGCGCAGGATTTTAATGGAAAACGCCAAAACACCGAGGGTTAAAATGCAAAAGTTCGGTTTTCTTCAACCTCCCGCCGGAGGGGGGTTGACCGGCGGTGGCGCGCGTGGAACCGGTCGCGCGGGGCCCGCGGGCTCGTCGGCGGGGGTCGAGGAGAGGGAGAAGGGGTCGGGGAACCTCACCCACTACCTTGATTCGGCGGAAACGCGTCGAGGAGTGCCGGCGACGTAGCGCATGGGAGGCAGAAATCCGGCGTGGTGGTGGGGCTCGACGGTAGGGTCTCGTCGGCCTAGGGTTCGTGGTTTCGGTGGAGGGGAGGATGGGGAGTGCCGGCGTGGGGGTGTGGAGGAGCAGGGGCGAGCTTGACGGCGGGCGCGGCTTGAGCCCCGAGCTTCGCGGCTATGGCGGTTCGGCGGCAAAATGCGCGGCGGTGGAGCAATCGCAGTGGCCTAAACCTAGGTGAATCGGTAGAGGGGAGGCCGGGAAAGATCGGCACGGTGACGTGGGGCGTGGAAGCGGCCGGAGCGATGGGCGTGAAGTTGGCCCGAGCTTGCGGCAATGGCGGCGGTCGGTGGAGAAAACAGAGGGAGTAAGGGGTTTGGTGAGGACCGAGTGGGAGAGGGAGAGAGCGGAGGGAGTGAGCAGAGGGGAGGGCTCGGCTTTCTCTTGAAGCCGGGCGGGGCCGGGCGTCGAGGCCTCGGCCGGCCCCCGGCAGGCGCCGGGCGCCGCGCGGAGGCGACGGGTAGGGGAGGAAAACGGTGGCGCGTGGGTGAACGTGGTCTATGGATCGGGGTAGCTGACAGGTGGGACCGGGCTGGAGTGGAAAAGGGACGGTCTATGGACCGAGTGCGCGGACGAGTGGGATGGTGGGATCCACCGGCCGGATTTTCCAATCCCGCGGGCAGGAATCCGAGGGGCCCGATAGGTGGGACCCGCCTGTCATAGAGACAGAAAAAGAGGGAAAATCCCAAAATTGATAAAACCCCTGTTGACTGCAGGAACCCTTGTTTGTATTTCGTATTTTTGAATGAGTTAAAGACCGAATTTGAAAATACCCCAATTGGATGAAATGTTCTAAATTCATTCCTCTATATTTCCCTTATAAACTTGTATACCATGTTATATTCAAAAATCTGGTGTAAATTTGAATTTAATCTGCTGACCAAGGTTTGACCAACAGAACCCTCCAGTTTAGAAATTCTAAAAGTCTATTTTCTAGTCACCTTCACTCAAAGAGTTTTATACCAATGTTGTTCATAATTTCAAGACATACAACTTTCTCAATAAAAGAATTGCAATATTTTGGCTTTAAGATCAAAAAAATTTAAAATTACTAAACTGGTCATGTTTGGACAGAATTCACATGCTGACAGAAAAAGCCCCAAAACTCTATGCAACCCTTAATGCATGTCAAAGCACCAATTACCAAAGTTGTTTATCATCAAATTGTATACAAATTTGTCAATATGAGTTTCACCCTGATCTAAATGGAATCGAAGTTATGGGCGCAATCTCAGAGACATACACGCAGAAAACAGGGTTTAGCATGTGGCACATCAATCAAGTTTGACCATGGCGTTCAAATGCGTGTCATTGTATGATGCATCATGATGAATGTTGCATGTATGTGAGATGAAAATGCACTTGAGATGCCGGAGCATCACAACCCACCCCCTTTAAAGAAATCTCGTCCTGAGATTTTGATGTGATGTGGGTGAATGAGTTAAATGAAAAGGAAGTGCATTGTATATGAATTTGAAACTTTTAAACTGCTATGACGTACTCAATTTGAAATGGAGGGAAGAAAACCAGGATATTTTGTTTGCAAAAATTCCTCTTGCTCCCAAGTTGCCTCTTCTTCGGAGTGATTACTCTATTGCACTTTGTAGAAGTTAATGGTTTTTTGCCGGGTTGATCTTTGCTTTTGGTCAAGGATCTTTATAGGCTTCTCCTCGTAAGTGAGGTCTGGTTGGATCTGAATTTCAGAGGTATCGATCACTTCCTCTGGCACTCGTAAACACTTCTTGAGTTGCGAGACATGAAACACGTCATGAACCGCAGGTAGATGTGGTGGTAGCTCCAGCCGATAAGCAACTGGCCCACATTGCTCTGTGATCTTGAACGGACCAACATATCGTGGTGCTAACTTGCCTTTTACTCCGAACCGATGCACCCCTTTCATGGGTGACACTCGGAGATACACATGATCATCCTTCTCAAAGACTAAGGGTCTTCTCCTCTTATCTGAGTAGCTCTTCTGTCTAGACTGTGCTCTTTTTAGATTGCTATGTATGAATTTCACTTGCTCTTCTGCCTGTGTTACCAAGTCTGGGCCGAATGTAACACGCTCACCTGGTTCAGACCAGTTGAGTGGTGTTCTACACCGTCTACTGTATAGGGCCTCGAAAGGAGCCATTTCTAAGCTCTTTTGATAGCTGTTGTTGTAGGCGAACTCCGCCAAGGGGAGACATTCATCCCACTTGGTGGAATAAGTCAAAGCGCATGTCCTCAACATATCTTAAAGGATCTGGTTCACTCTTTCAACTTGGCCGCTTGTTTGAGGATGGTATGCCGAGTTGTGAATTAAATTGGCTTCAAGAGTAGTTTGCCATTGCTCCCAGAAGCGAGACACAAACACTGAGCCTCTGTCCGAAGTGATGGTTCGAGGAACACTGTGTAAAGAGACAATCCTGGCTATATAAATTTTGGCATAGGTTTTGGCATGGTAAATTGTCTTCGCAGGAATGAAGTGAGCTAATTTCGTGAATCGGTCAATGATCACCCATATGGAATCATACCCCTTTGATGTGCGAGGCAATCCCACAATGAAGTCCATGTGTATATCCTCCCATTTCCAGGCGGGAACTGCTAGAGGCTGAAGCATACCCGCAGGCTTTAGGTGGTCAGCTTTCACTCTTTGACACACGTCGCACTCGGATACATATTTGGCGATTTCTCGTTTCATACGAGTCCACCAAAACTTTTGCTTCAGATCTTGGTACATCTTGTTGCTGCCTGGGTGCAAGGTGAACATGGAGGTGTGAGCTTCATCTAGGATTTTCTTTCTCAGCTCCATATCCTTTGGTACCACTAAGCGGTTTTTGAACCACAAGACTCCCTCTTCGTCAAGCTTGAAATAGGCCTTCTTCTTTTCATTGATCTCATCTCGAATATGTGCCATGCCCTTATCTTTCTTTTGTGCTGCTATGATTTGATCCTTGATGGTTGGTTCAAGGACAAGGTTATAAAGTTCGGTTTCCAGCGTCGTTGGCATTTCTATTTCCCCAATCTCACAACATAGCACTCTCACTGTTGGACGAGCTTCAATGAAGTTACAATGAGCTTTATGGCTCAATGCATCTGCTACCACGTTTGCTTTACTAGGGTGATAATGGACTTCCAAGTCATAGTCTTTTATCAATTCTAACCACCATCTTTGCCTCATATTTAATTCAGGTTGGGTAAAGATGTATTTGAGACTCTTGTGGTCAGTATAAATCTGACATGTATTGCCTAGCAAGTAATGTCTCCATTTCTTCAGCGCATAAACAACTGCAAGTAGCTCAAGATCGTGAGTTGGGTAATTCACCTCATGTTTCCTCAGTTGGCAGGATGCATATGCAATCACTCTCCCTTCTTGCATCAGAACACAACTGAGGCCACTACCAGAGGCATCACAATACACGTCAAACGGCTTGGTGATGTCTGGTTGAGCAAGAACAGGTGCTAAAGTTAGGAGTTTCTTCAATGTTCCAAATGCCTCTTCGCATTTTGGGCTCCACGTAAACTTTGCATTTTTCTAGGTCAACGCTGTCATAGGCTTTGCAATTTTAGAGAAATCTTTGATGAAGCGGAGGTAGTACCCCGTTAAACCAAGAAAACTCCGTATCTTGGTCACGGTTTGTGGCTGCTTCCAATTCAGTACATCTTCCACCTTGCTGGGATCGATAGCCACTCCCTTCGCTGACAAGATATGGCCTAGGAATGCCACTTTCTTTAGCGAAAAAGCACACTTGCTGAACTTGGCATAAAGTTTATGTTCCCTAAGGCGAGATAGCACTATTCGCAAATGCTCTTTGTGCTCCTTCTCATTCTTGGAATAAACCAGGATGTCATCAACGAATACTACCACAAATTTATCAAGCTCATTTATGAACGCCGAGTTCATCAGGTACATGAAGAAAGTCGGTGCATTAGTCAACCCGAAGGACATGACAAGATACTCATAAAGCCCATAACGCATGGAGAAAGCAATCTTTGGTATGTCTTCCTCTCGGACCTTAATTTGATAGTACCCGGATCTAAGGTAAATCTTGGAGAAAACTGTGGCTCCCTCAAGCTGATCAAATAAGATATCAATGTGTAGCAACGGGTACTTGTTCTTGACAGTGACAGCATTCAATAGTCGATAATCGACGCATAACCTTTTACCACCTTGGTCTTTCTTCTCAACAAAGAGGGCGGGACAACCCCAAGGTGATGAGCTAGGTCGGATAAACCCTTTGTCTAACTGCTCCTGCAGTTGTGTTTTCAGCTCTTTCAGTTCATCAGGTGCCATTCTATACGGCCTCTTGGAGATAGGTGCCGTGCCTGGAACAAGGTCTATTCTGAACTCTACATCCCTATGTGGCGGTAATCTGGGAAGTTCTTCTAGAAGCACATCCGGATACTCGCAAACTACAGGGATCTTTGCAAGTGCTTGTGCCTCGGTTTGAGCTTCTGCAACATTAACCGTGTGACACACATGCTTATGAAGTGGCACATGAATAATCACATCAGTCCCACTGCTTGAGCGCAACTGAACGGTTCTGCTCCCAACATCTATCATAGCATTGTGTTGTTTCAACCATTCCATCCCAAGAATAACATCAATCCCTAGTTGTGGGAGTACTAGAGGACTTATGAACAAACCCTCCCTTCCAACTTGCGAACGCAAGTCCCTCACTATGTGATTGGTATTGATAGATGACCCTGCAGCTGTGATGTGGTATTTTTGTTTCAACTCTATAATCTCATACCCGTGCTTCAGTGCATATGCTTTGCTGATGAATGAAAAAGTCGCTCCCGAATCAAACAAAACAACCGTAGGGTGGTCATTGACAAGAAATGTGCCTGCCAAGACGGGTTCACCCTCCGAAACTTGCTCAAGCGGACTATAGTGCAGTTGGCTCATCTTTGGAGCTGATTTCTTCCCTTCGCCCATAGGCACTGATCCTGAAGTCTTTCGGTGTGAGTGACAGGTGCTATTGAAATGTCCGGCCTTCCCACATTTGAAACAGGTATAGCCAGTGTTTGGTTTGGCGGTTGACCCTGGAACAGGTGGAGGAGGTGGTGCATTGCAGAATGACATGGGTTGTTGTGCCCCACTGTGTTGTTCTTGATGCGGAGGCTCTTCTAGGTAATATATGTGCGGTGGGAATTGATGCTCAACCCGTGGCCGCTGAGATGGACTCGATGGAGGTGTACTTGCAAGTCTTTTCCTCTGCTGGTCCTCATGGGCCTGGTGGAGGCGTTGCTCCATGTCGATGGCGACATCTACCAACTCGGTGAAGCTGTCGTAGCGGCGCCCCAAGTGAGTCAGAAGAGTGGGATCGAACCCTCCCAACAGACGGGCAGCCCTACGCAGGTCAGTGTCGACGTCTTCAGGGGAGTACTGCGACAGGCGGATGAAGGCCTGCACGTATTCGAGTACTGACATGTTCCCTTGTTGAAGTGCACAAAATTCCCGTTGCTTGAGCTCGATGAGGCTAGGCGGGAGGTAGTGAGCCCGAAAAGCCGCACGGAACTCATCCCACATGACCTGGTGCCCGGCTGGTTGCATTGCCAGGAATGAAGCACACCAGGCCCCCATGGGACCATGTAGACATAGTGCCGCGAAGCGAGCCTTCTGTTGCTCAGTGAGACGGGGCAGTAGACTGAACTTGGTTTCAATGATCCGAAGCCAGTCATCAGCGTCCAAGGGATCGGTGGCCGTGGTGAAGATTGGCGGTTGTAGTGCCGCAAAGTCAGTATAACTGATCTCTTGCGGGTCACGCCGCCGTTGCTCTTGAGCTATCAGATTGATGAGTTGCTGAGCGACCTGAGTGGCCAACTCAGAAGGAGGTGGTGCTCCATGTGCAGGCCCCCGAGCAAATGTCTCTGGTGGGGTGACCATCTGTAGAAATAAAGCCAGTCGAGTTTAGTCCAAAAACTTTCGTGCAATCGATGCGGTGATAAAAAGACCGTAGCACCATAAATATATGCTGGATACATGAAAGCATGTAAGTGAACAGAATAACTCAATTGCATGTAAAGTGTTAGCCATCATATTGTAGGCTTGGGCAATCGTATTCGCTAACGGAAAAAGTTGTGCGCTGTGCCTCGTCGGTAAGGGTGTCCAGATTTTTGAACCCGAAGGTTTTCAGTTATAACTCTCGAACGAAACACTTTTTCGGGAAACTCCATAGGAGAGGCTTTTACTTAGCAAATTGTATTAGTTGCTTACAATTGACAGATTTATGTAGCGAAACGTGCAAAAGGTAGGTTTAAGTCATGATTTATTCCATTTGTCTTTTATTAATATCCCTAGAATGATAACAAAAGATACATGATGCATGTTTCGTCCTATTCGGTCTCACATCACACACCCTATGTATTTCATATATAGCTAGCGATAATTCGGTGACATATATACACGTCTCTCCTTAATGCATCTAGCCGTTCTCTAGTCGTTCTTAGTTTCGCACGTGGTTAGTGTACCTGCAGAAGAATGCATGCTCATACATTACCACCTAATGTGGCATCCACGCGTGACCACTGCGTGGACAACGTAGAGTGGGCCGTTGCACCTTTTCCTCAAAGCCTGACTTTCCACCAGTACTAGGGATTGTCGAGAAGGTGGATCCCAAAACCAAATGTAAGTGTGTTGAGTATGAAAACCTCAAACATGCCCACCACCCTTAAAGAGCTTTTACTTATACAGCATGAATGCAGGGCTCACAACCATTCGCAAATCCTGATAGCTTCCTCCAGTACTTGGGATAGCTATGGCCGAAGAGTTGCTTCCCAAAGCACCAAATATGCATATGAGTTCTATCTAGGTCAGAATGTTAGCGATGTCACCTGATAACACTAACATCCTTATACGGGCATAGCGTATACTCTCATTTTTGAATTACTTGAAGATGGGTTTTCGAAAATAGGTTTGTAAAACAAAACTTGATGATATAACTGTTGTCTGTGTATGATCGGCTCTGATACCAGCTGTGGCGGAACCGCCCTGCTTAATCCAGACTAAGCACACCTGCCACCTCTGGCTCGCAGTGCATTTAGGCCAGACTAAACCCGGTAGTCCATCGAGAGTACTTCGGCTCTCGATAACACCATTCCCAGAGAAACCGACATCATACACATCCGACTCTTGAAGGAGCCACAACAGTTACAATCATCACAGGCAGTTGAGACAGAGAGTAATAGACTTTAAATTACAGACCAAATATATGTAATCGAATACATTTCATAATATAGCGGAAGCTATTTCGGAGTATATGTAGTGGAAGCGTTTTCAAAACATCTCGCAGCGGAAACAAACTCAAGTAGTCTTCATGAAGAGATGAACAAGTCGTGTAGCACCGAGCCTATAAGGAAAATGGGCCCTAAGCCTTGTGCTTTGTTTCCATAAGTGGTTTTGGTGGTTGAATTGACAACACGTGCCATGGGACTAATATTAGTGTGCAAGTGTTTTTGTTGAAGTCTCAGGGTGCAAAAGGTGGACTTGGGGTATAAACACCTCAAATGAGGAATTAAAAGGCACAAGAGAAGGCCCAAGCCGCCATCAAGGTGCAAGCTAAGGTCCTGATTTGGCGGTTCCGCTGACCGGCCAGCGGGCCAATTTTTTGGGGCACCAAGAGGTCCGGAGAAGCCCCATCGAGTGCACCGGCGAGAAGAAGAAACCCAAAAGTCGAAGGCTGAAGACCCCATGCAAATTCATGCACCGGACAGTCCGGTGGCTGACCACCGGACGTTATAGGCTGAGAAGGAAGAGGCGGAGTTCGGCGCTAGATCCACCGTCGGACAGTCCGGTGGCTCACCACCGGACAGTCCGGTGGTGCCACCGGACAATATAAGCTGAGTAGAAAAGGGGCGAAGTCCGGCGCAAAACCTACCGCCGGACAGTCCGGTGGCTCACCACCGGACAGTCCGGTGGTGCCACCGGACAATATAAGCTGAGTAGAAAAGGAGCGAAGTCTGGCGCAAAACCTACCGTCGGACGGTCTGGTGGCTCACCACCAGACGATATAGACCGAGGATAATCCACGTTGAAGACCCGGCGCTACAACGCACCGGACAGTCCGGTGGCTCACCGTCAGACAGTCCGGTGGTGCCACCGGACAGTCCGGTGGCTCCAACGGTCATATTGTCAGAGCAATGGTCGACTTAAAGAGGAGAAAATTTACACGCACCGAACAGTCCGGTGGTGCTGTCCGGTGGGTACGCAGAAAAGTGAAACTTGCCTCTAACAGCTAGTTTTTGGGGAGGAGGCTATATATACCCCCTTGGCCGACCTTCCCATTGTGGTTGGAGTATCCTGAGCCTAGCACAAGTGTTTAGACACATTTCCATGCCCATTTGAAGTGTAGTTACCACATTTGTGAGCCCAACCACCATATGAGCAAATAGACACATCCCGGCATAGCAAGAGCTTGTTAGCTTCTTGGCTTAGGCCTATTTGTCTAGTATCCGTGCCTGCGTGCACGACCTTGTGTCAAGTGCGGTGTTGGCGGTTGTTATAACATATTTCGACCACCAATACTTCATGTTTCAAGGGTAAGTGATAAAGGACACGCCTACGCTGTCCGAGATAATCCCAATCTTTCACGATACTTGAATAAACAACTGAACAGTTCACAGTATTCTTCTCCAAAATACCGAGAAATAAATCTGCCCAACACTAGAATATTACTGACACAGCTCAATTAATATTTAATAACGCAAGTATCACAAATACTCTAGAAGTGTTGCAGAGTATAGCAATATGTTTGACTGATCACCAAAACAATCTCAAACAAGCAGATGTTTTATTGTCGTAACCTCAATAGGGCAAGCTGTATTTCTAGCACTGTCCAAGCGATAGCTATATCACATATGCAAGGGATTAAATTAATTGGATGACTGCTATCTCACGTGAGAACAGATACGCGAGATTAATCCAACTAAAGTGTCGCCACAAACTGTGATAACTCGAACAGATAATTCTCACGGCAATGAATAGTAACAGTAGCAGAAATAGATAACTGGCAGGAGAGCTCGGCTTACAATAGACGATGCAATCCAAACCCTAATGAGTCCTTCCACCCGTGGCAACGAACCACGATCAGAAGACAGAAATTCCGAAGGAATCCGGAGAACGCCCAAGCAGCAGCTTGCTCGCACACCAACACAAATCCACGCGGGATCCGGATCGATAATCTTCGGGACAAAGAACCTAGGGAATCACCACCTAGGGTTCTAGGGAGCGACGGCTCGCCGAGGATAAAATCCACAATAAACAAAACCTGCCCTGTTACAAGGCTGACCTAGGCCAATATAGGGTGCGCACAGGCACCAGAATCTGACCTTCGACTCAAACTAGTTCAGACTCGGCGGCCAACCAAGTCCGACTCAATCAAGTCCTGGTCCTACTATGCACGTGCACCACACATGCACAAACTTGATTTATCCAAGTGCACGCAGGCACAAAAAAGAAATGCAAATAAACTATTCGGACTCCTAAAGACATGGGAACTAAAACAAAACCATGGAAATAATAGAATAACTAGCCATATGCCATTCACATTGGGAAACCTCCATGGAGCCGATCTAAATATATTTCAATTTCTTCTTGCCTTCCATCTTCATGATAAATTCGGCACCAATAAAAATAATATTGGACAATAGCCCAGTCAATGTAAATGTTCTATCATGCTGCTCGATATATTTTTTATCGATAGGAAGTATACCAAACTGAAGATTTGAATACTTTTGAGAATCACTGGCCGCCAATTCTGAATTAACACAAGAATTCTCTGTAGAAATATATTGATGAGTCATGGGCTCATCAGTAAGTTTATGCAAATTTCATACATATTAACCGGTTCCACGAGTTGTGTACAAAGGTCTTGCAGCAACACATGTCACGGTGCAAAAACATAGGAAACATGGAGAAAACATGTGAACCAGGAAGAAGAGCTGGATATGGGCTAAGGATCTAGGCCACCCAACTCAGGCCCAAGCCGCCCGGCCTGTGAAACTCTCCAAATGCCGCCATCTTCCACCTGCATGCAAGAGACAACGTGTCAAGTACAACTCCATGGTGGAATCCGAGAAAACCAATCACCATGTCACAGAAGGCCTTGCCACTTCATCAATCCAGCCCACGGATTGGCTAAGTCAGCAATCCAGGGGAGTTCCATCCAATGGCTAAGGAAGAAACACAAAAGGATCCAATGGTTGAGGCAAAAGCAAACAAGAATAACCGCCAACCGACCTATAACCGCCTTGGAGGAGCAATATGGACCGTGGGATGAAGTGAGACGGTGGATCCAAGGGATGGCCAGGCCGCCCGGCTTGGGACCAGGTCGCCCGGCTCCACCCCAAGCCGCCCGGCTTGGCACCCAAGCCGCCCGGCCTCTAACCGTCTCCAACCGCCACAACTGACCTTCTCCATCACTTAGCACTATAAATACCCCCTTAGACCTCCCTTGTGAGGTGTGGATTAGTGGACAAATGTAGTGGTAGAGTGTATAGTGTGGAGAAGTGAAGCTTTCCCTTAGCATTGTAGAGAGAGTTCCTCTTGTATTAAGGAGAGTAGTGAGTGCAGAGTTCGGGAGTGGGATTTCTCTTCTCTCCCAGGCTTGTATCATCAAAGGAAGGATATTCAATTCCAGGATTGAGTAAAGTTCCTTGTCTCTCACCTTTGTTATTACATTCTTACTTTACTTTCATACTTAGTTTTATACTTGTCTGTTTACGGGAACCTTGTGCATGCTTATAGTGTTGGCTATATAGTAGTGCTTGCTTTTCTGGCTCATTACCAGTAAGTAGTAAACTCTCTGAGTGGCACGACGGTGTTCATACTTAGAGTTTGCCTTGGTTGGTCGGCTATCCCACGCAGCTCTGGTTGGTAGACACACTAGGTGACAGCTTTTGTGTTCTCAGTATTCCAATCCCGTTCGTTCGGATAGACTCGCTGACGATATAGCCGAAACCTGTAGTGCCCGCCTTTCTCAGCTGGGTTATCAGCACTCTGGTGCCTGGCAGTGGCTCTGCAGGTTTGGTGTCTATGTTTACATGAAAAGTATAGTGCTTTGCATGTTTAGTATAGCAAGGTGCTTTAACATTTGTTGAGAACCTGCTTTCCTGTCTTTTATCCTCTACTTGCTAGCTTCGCTAGTTTGGCCATTGTGTTGTATGATTATTATACTCCTCGTTCCTCGTGGATTCGATACCCTGGAATACTCTCGGGTGAAAGGCTACAACGCGTTTTCCGTGCGCTTGCGGATTTATATCTAATAGGCTAAGGAATGCCAACAAGCTTTTCTGGCGTCGTTGCTGGGGCACGGTAGCTATTTTAACACAGAACCAAGGTCATCCTATCTCCCACTATACAACCACTACACCACTATCCCACCATATCACCATACCACCCCATGGATCACACGCCTATCTGCGAGTTATCAGCTCCGAAGGGCGATTTTCTGGAGCCTCCACCATCATCCGCCCCCATCATCACAGATGGCTATCAGCTACGTCCCGGCTTGATAGCCACGGTTCGGGACCAATCCTTCGCAGGATTGGAATCAGAGAGTCCCTACACACACCTCCGAGAGTTCGAGCAGCTCTGCAGCTGTATCTCCATCTCGGGTATGCCTGGAGAAACCCTCCGATGGTTGCTATTTCCGTTCTCATTGACGGGAGCAGCAAAATCGTGGTACAACCGAGCAGTCGGTGCAGTAGAGGGGAGTTGGGAGAGACTCCAAGTCAAATTCTATCTGCACTTCTTCCCACCAAATCGAGTCGTTGACCTCCGATGTGAAGTTCTCAACTTTCGTCAAGGAAGCGACGAGACTTTGGCGTTAGCCTGGTCACGTTTCACCGGTCTGGTCGCATTTGGCCCAGATCTGGCGATCCAAGAGTCCATGCTCTTGCAGTACTTTGTCAAAGGCCTTTCACCAGGCGCAGGACTATGCTTGGACTTAGCTTCAGGAGGATCGTTTTCTCACCTATCTGCCCCAGAAGGACGAAAAGTCCTTGATAAAATCCTCGAAAAATCTTCTGATGGCAGTACGATCGAGAAACCACGCTCACATCCACAAGATCCACCTGAACCTAGCTACCAAGAAGAGGGTCAGAATACCCATACCCCATCTCCACAAACTCTCATGATCACAGATATCCCCGAACCTAGCACGTCATAGGACACTGAGAGGGTCAGTGAATCCGTGACGAATCCTGCGTCGGTTCCCCCATTCTCGTTTGATGACGAGATACTAACGAGCTTTGGTAAAACATCTCGGTTGCCCAAAGAGAGCCAACGCTTCAAAAGGACCTCTCAACCAGCATATCTACTCCTAGAACAAAAACATCAAATGAGAGAGGACCTTCTTTGGCTTACAGCTGTGCTGAATCAGGAATGGCTAGAAGAGAGACGACTCGACACGAAAATGGTTAGGTTCTACCCAGGACCATCTCTCGTCTCTGGCCATGTATCCGACATGTTCCCACAAGATATATTGTACGACCCACGAGCTAGGGTGAACATCATTCCTAAACATGTTGTAGACACCCATTTCCCCACTCTCCCACGATCAAAATCCGACATTCGCTTGAAGTGGAACAAGAACGAATCGTTGGAAAATCATGGAGTTATCAGGGTCATACCAGTAACCTTGCGAGACAAGCGGATGTTCTTAGATTTCCACGTCTTTGACATACCCGAGGAACCCATGCCACTCATACTGGTTGGGATCACTATTGCTTCCTTGATCAAAACTACAGCAACCCCAGGGCAGCTACAGCTCTAGTTTGGCAAAGAAGTGTTCGAAGTTGGCATGAGTCGAGCACTGAACACCAAAACGGAGGCTAAGCCAGAGGTTGATCTCCTAGAAGAAGTGATGGGTATTTCACTTGAGGAAGAGGAAGATCAACAAAGCCTAGAGGAAGAGGCTAGCAACTTCAGTGCGGTAGAAGAGCTGCTTGAGTTTGAGAAACTGGGTGAATCCTTGCGGCCCGACCCCCTGAAAATTGAGCTCAAACAGCTACCGCCTGGCCTGAAGTATGCCTTCCTCAATAGGAATCCGGACACACCGGTAATCATCAGCGACAAGCTGACCGAGAATGAGAGCCGGCGATTAATCGCAGTCTTGGAGAAGTACAGATCAGTGCTTGGGTACTCACTCCAAGATCTGAAGGGAATCAGTCCGAACCTGTGCACTCATCGCATCCCGATGGAGACTGAGCACCGGACCTCACGGGAACCTCAACGAAGACTCAATCAAGCGATGAGAGAGGTAGTCAAGAAGGAGGTGCTTAAACTCCTACATGCGGGTATCATCTACCCAGTGCAAGATAGTGAATGGGTCAGTCCAGTTCAAGTTGTACCAAAGTGTCACGCCCAGTTCTCAACCAATGGAACCGGAACAACATATATGTGCCAGGAACGTGTCTCACATATATTATGACAAAAGTGACATCACAGAACGTGCATAAACGATAAATAAAATGTTTACATAGAGTATATCATCACTTTATTACATTAAGACAACATGTCTTTAAACCAGAGTCATAACGGAAGCGTAAACGAAGATAAACGAGCCGCCACAGGGACGTCGACTGGTGGACGGGTACGCCTAGAACTCATTAAAGTCCTGAACATACTCTTTGAAGTCTTCTGGAGCTGAGCAGCGGTTGGGTTCCAGCCAACAGTAGGCTTAAAGTAAAGCAAGCGTGAGTATTTCATACTCAACAAGCATAACATGAACTATGAGGCATCTAAGGTTGGCTGACACTTAGCATGAGCTTTTAGTTGGTCAGGTTTTATTAAGCGACTAGTTACTACAAGTGAGTTGATAAACCATCACCCCAAGGTATAGCATAAAAGATTTAAACAACAACATTAACATTAGAACCAACTTCCAAACCCAACCAGGAACCACTAATCTGCATAAAGGATCTGGGCCGCTCATAACCGTGAGCACGGCTGACATGTCAGTTTTACACTCTCGAGAGGTTGTACATCTTTACCCACAAGTCGTGAGCTACGCTAGGAATTCATCACATTGCCTGAGATGAGATGACTAGCAAGCACACTACGAAGCCTTTACAAAGATCACGTTGGTAAAAAGTAACCGCAAGGAATCAAGCGCCGCAATTATGGTGTCCGCCTCACAAAGGGAGAAGCACACAGCACACTCAACCTAAGGTAGTGCAGCGACCACAACCGCTTACTCCCCCTCTTGCCCCGCAGGTAAGTTACTTCAAACCAAAATGATCTAATTAATCAGCTAAGACCGTCCCATTCCAGTCTCATGGTAGCACGGTTGTCCCAGGTTGTCGCTTTGCGAACCGGTCCTTATGGAGAGCGGCTATGAGCAAACCACTAAGCACCTGCTCATGCCCCCTAAACCAAGTTGCTAAAAAAAACCATTTTTAAAGAGTCGGGAACCACTCAAGCACACAGCACAGAGGGTCACGCCCGAGAATAAATTGCATAGATCCATTAACAAGATTATTAACAAATGTAACATGTGTTCGCGCAGCAACTAGCAACTTAACCAACATACATCCCATAGGTGAACATTGCAATAAAAGAGGCTAGGTACAGTCCTTATTGGCATACAAGTTTAGACACATGTATATGAACTGATTAAATGGTTATTAGGTTGTCCAGGTTATACTTGCCTTGCTCAAACTGGTCTTGAGGCTGCTGCTCAACACCCTCAAACTGCTGCTCCTCTTCACCAACAAACTGCTCACCGTCTAAACACGTACACGGCAACATACAAGCATTTCCACGCATACATACATGCAAACAATTAACAAAAGGTGAGAAACAGTACATCATATCATAAAAACAGAAGATAAAACTGTATTAAAAACATTCTACGCATTACCACGATCGCGTGAGCGCAAGAATCACTCAAATCGGAGTTAAAACGCGAAAGTTATGCATAAAACGGGCTCCTAGGGGCATAACTGTGATAAAAACATTGAAACCAGGGGCTAGATTTGAAAAACCGAGGACCTAACCGTAAATAACTATAGCCGCCGAGGGTTTCCAGGCAAAACCGCCGGGTCCTGGACCGCGGGTTCAAAAACCGGAAAGCCTAGGGTTCAAACCGAAGAAAACAGGACCTAAATCTAATATTTTTCAAAGCCGGTGGACCGCGGGTTGATTCTAGAGAAACGCAGTGACTTTTCTGCGAAAGTCCCGCGCTGACCGGGTCTATGCCGACGCGGCGCGCGCGTGGCGCGACACGTCGGCTTGACGGGTGGGTCCCTGCTGTCGGGTTTAAGTGAGGGCGACGTTGCGCGTTCTGATTGGCTCGCGAAGGGGTACGCTGTGTTCTAATCACGGCCGTTGGCGACAGATCGGACGGTCAGCGTGCACGGGGACGGTGAGGTGCCGGCGACAACCAAAACCCACGGCGGGGTTCAGCCCGCGCGGTGGCGGCTCACCGGCGTGGCGCACGCCGGGGCCTAGGGTGGGTCTGGCTAGACTAGAGCTAGCGGAAAAGGGAGAGGAGGTCGAGGCGGAGCTCACCGAGGGATCGAGGGAGATGGGGAGCGGACGGCGGGGCTTGGCGACGGTGACCGGCGGACGGGTTCAGGCGGTGCTTGCGGACGTGGGTGTTGGAGGCTCGTCCTTGCGTCAAGAGCTCCTGGAACGGCACCGTGAAGGCTCTGCGAACACGGTGGGGGTGGTTAGAAGGCCGGAGAGACTACGCCAGCGGCAAATTGGGCGGCGGAGCGGCTTACCGAGGCGGGACTCCGGCGGCGAATTGCGGGCGCGTCGAGGCACGGTAGTGAAATTGGTGAGGTAGGGAGGTAAAGGGGACGGAGGTGAGCCTCGGGGTGGGTTTTATAGGAGGCTAGGCGGGGCGGAGTGACGCGAGCGCGATGATTCCGCCCGCGCCTTGAAAGCTCGCGACGGCCAGCGAGGGAAAGCGAGGGGGAGGGGGAAACCGGTGCGGGAGTTGGGGGATTGACGGAGGAGCGATTAAGGAAGGGGTAGTGGGGCTCGGTTTCGGCTTTCCTTCACCGGTGTGCCGACGTGGCCGAGCGGAGAGGGAGGCAGGGACGGTGAGAATTGCGGCGAGAGGAGGGAGACGAGGTTGACCGGTGGGCCCCGTCGGTCAGTGGGTGCGAGGGCGCGGGCCCGCCTGTCGGCGAGGCGCGGAGAGAGGGGTGGAGCGCGCTGGCGGGCCGAGCGGCGCTGAGGAAGAGGGGCGCGGTCGAGTGGGCCGGCCTCTCGGCCCAGGCGGGAAGGGGGCGGGGTCGGCTGGGCTGAGCCGGGCCTAGCCGGCCTGGCTGCCCCTTTTCTTTTTTTTTCTTTTTCTTTTCTGTTTTTGAATTCTTTTGAATGGAGATAGGAATGGTTCTAAAAATCAAATGAAATTTGAATTTGAATCATTAATTCAACAATCAAGAAACAATGCACCAGCATGTATGCACAAGAAAGTTTGGCCTATGATTAATTTTATACAAGCATTTATTTTGAATAAAACCTGTTAAATGCGAACTAAACATATAAGCCTTAGGAAATTAAATAAATTTCTTGAATTTAATTGTAAAATGCTGGAATTTAAACTAGGGTGTTACAAACCTACCCCCCTTAACAGGAATGTCGCCCCCGAGATTCTCATAGGTGGTTAGCAAAGAGACCAGGATAAGTTGCTCTCAACTCCTCCTCTCTTTCCCAAGTTGCCTCATCCTCCGTGTGATGTTTCCACTACACTCTGCATATTTTGACCCTCCTGTTTCTGGTAACCCTTTCAGATGTTTCAAGAATCTTCACTGGGTGTTTGGTATATGTCAGATCCTCCTGCACATCCAGACCTTCCAGTGGTGCTTGTTCTTCTGGCACCCTCAAACACTTCTTTAGTTGGGACACATGGAACACATTGTGTATGCCAGATAGGTTTGATGGCAACTCCAACTTATAAGCCACTTCGCCTTTCCTTTCCACTATCTTGAATGGACCGATGTATCTTGGTGCCAGCTTTCCTTTCATATTAAACCTCTGGATACCTCTCATTGGTGACACCTTCAAATACACAAAGTCATCGACCTTAAAGGTCAAGTCCCTGCGTCGCACATCTGCATAACTCTTCTGTCTGGACTGAGCAACTCTCAAGTTCTCACGTACCATTTTGATCTGCTGTTCAGCATCTCTGATAAGGTCGGGTCCGAACACTTGCTTCTCTCCTATTTGGTTCCAAAACAATGGTGTTCTGCACCTTCTGCCATACAACGCCTCAAATGGTGACTTCTTCAGACTAGCTTGATAGCTGTTGTTATAAGAGAACTCGGCGTAAGGCAGACTCTTATCCCAACTGGTTCCGTATTGTATAGCACATGCCCTCAACATGTCCTCTAGAATCTGATTTGTTCTTTTCGTCTGACCATCTGTCTGTGGGTGATATGCTGTACTGAACTGAAGCTTGGAATCCAATGAGTCATGCAACTGCTCCCAAAAACAAGATGTGAACTGTGAACCTCTATCAGATATGATCCGCTTAGGCACACCATGCAAGCAAACGATTCTGGAGATGTATAGCTCTGCTAGTCTGCCACCCGAATAAGTAGTGTTCACCGGAATGAAATGAGCAACCTTGGTCAACCGATCAACAACTACCCAGATCGAGTTGTAACCTTTCTGAGTCCTGGGTAACCCCACAATGAAATCCATGCTTATTTTCTCCCATTTCCACTCTGGAATCTTCAAGGGTTGCAACAAACCTACAGGCCTCTGATGTTCGGCCTTCACACGCTGACAAGTGTCACATACCGCCACATACTCTGCCACTGCTCTCTTCATTCCATACCACCAGAACCTTTCCTTCAAGTCATGATACATCTTGGTACTGCCCGAGTGAATGGAGTAAGCGGTGTCATGAGCCTCACTGAGTATTAACTTCTTTATACTGTCCACATCTGGCACGCAGATCCGGTTCTTGTACCATACGGTACCCTGTTCATCCTCACGAAAGTGTGGCGCCTTGCCCACCTTGATCTGTTCCTGGATCTCCTGAATTTTCTCGTTCGTTTTCTGATGGTTCCTTATCTCTTGTTCAAGGGTAGGCTCTGCCTCAAAAGTTGCTACTGTGGTGTGGTGCACGGATCCCAAATTCAAACTCTCAAATTCTGCACACAGCTCAAGAGGCATCTGAAAAGCAACTGCCATGTTAACATAACTTTTTTTGCTTAAAGCATCTGCTACCACATTAGCTTTCCCTGGATGGTAATGTATTTCTAGGTCATAATCTTTAATCAACTCTAGCCATCTTCTCTGCCTCATATTCAGCTCATTCTGTGTGAAGATATATTTAAGACTCTTATGATCGGTGTATATTTCACACCGATTCCCAAATAAATAATGCCTTCAGATTTTTAGAGCATGCACAACAGCTGCTAACTCCAGATCATGAGTGGGATAATTGACCTCATGCTTTCTTAACTGGTGTGAAGCATAAGCAATCACCTTACCCTCCTGCATCAGCACACAACCCAAACCTTCCTTAGAGGCATCACAATACATGGTGAAACTCTTGGTTAAGTCTGGTAGAGTAAGCACTGGGGCTGTGGTGAGTCTCTTCTTTATTTCATCAAACGCAGCTTGCCTCTCCTTAGTCCAAATAAATGGAACACCCTTCTCGAGCAACGATGTCATTGGTTTTGCAATCCTGGAGAAACTTTCAATAAACCTTCTGTAATATCCTGCTAGACCCAAAAATCCACGAACTTCTTTCACAACTTCTGGCACCTTCCAATCCATGACACTGCTGATCTTGCTAGGATCCACCATGATTCCACCTTTTGAGACTATATGTCCCAAGAAAGGCACTTGATCCAGCCAAAACTCACACTTGCTCAACTTTGCATACAACTTATGTTCTCTCAGCTTCTGCAAAACTAATGTCAAGTGTGCTTCATGTTCTTCTTCCGTCTTGGAATAGATCAGTATATCATCAATGAACACCACAACAAACTTGTCAAGATACTCCATAAACACCTTGTTCATAAGATTCATGAAATAAGCAGGAGCATTTGTCAACCCAAAAGACATCACTGTATATTCATATAACCCAAATCTGGTAATGAAAGCAGTCTTTGGAATATCGGAAGGACGAATCTTCATTTGATAATAACCCGACCTCCAATCAATTTTTCAGAACACACATGCACATTGCAACTGATCAAACAAATCATCTATTCGAGGTAAGGGGTATTTATTTTTGATGGTGACATCATTCAAAGCCCTATAATCCACACACATCCTTCTTGACCCATCCTTCTTGTCAACAAACAGAACCGAAAACGCCCAAGGTGAAGAACTAGGCCGAATAAACCCCTTTCCTAACAACTCATCTATATTTTCTTTTATTAACTCTTGTTCCTTGGGGGTCACTCTATATTGCCTTTTGGCTATTGGTGCTGTACCAGGTAAGAGTTCTATTAAAAATTCAACATCTCGGTCAGGTGGCATACCTAGCAGCTCATCTGGAAAGATGTCTGGAAACTCACGAACCACTCTAATCCCATCTGTGGGTTTAACCTCCATTTGATGCAGGTAACCAGAAGGACTTGTTGCACTGATTTCTACCCCCTGACCATCTGAAGCTGTAAGGTGAACAGTTCGTCTGGCACAATCTATCTTGACACCCCACTTATTAAGAGTTTCCATACCCAGAATGACATCAATGTCCACTAAGTCCATTGCTATTAGCTTAGTGTAAAACTCTACCCCCCTTATGATGATGCTAACCCTGGAGCATATCAAGTCAGTATTTATCTTTCCCCCAGGTGATGAAATTATCATAGGCCTTTTCATGGGGCTTATATCTATATTGTGTTTCTCAACATATGCCTTTGAAATGAAAGAGTGAGTTGCGTCGGTATCAAAAAGTACGGATGCAGGATGGTTTTTAACGAGGAACGTACCAAGTACGATGTTAGGAGCTTCCGATGCAGTCTCAGCAGTCACGTGGTTCACCCTCCCTTGCCATGGTGCCTTGGCTTGTTGATTGGGGCGACCTTGCTGCTGCGGAGGATTCTGCCTCTGGCCCTGCTGACCCGGTTGGTTCACTGGCATCTTCTGGGGGCAGACATTGGCATAATGCCCTGTACCTCCACACTTGTAGCAGTTCCTGCCTGAGGGAACCTGTGCCTGGTTCGTTGGGGAGGGTTGGACTGCACCTGGCGCTGAGCTTGATAAGCAGGACGATTAGGCTGAGTCTGATAACGCTGCCCCTGGCCAACATGTTGACCCTGGCTGCGTTGCTGCTGGTAACCCTGCTGTTGAGAGCCTTGACCCTAGGGAAAGCGAGGACGGGTGTTGCTGCCTGAGGACGAGCTATTGAATTTCCTCTTCCTCTCTTCTATGTCCTGGCACTTCCTCTCAGTGAAAAGCGCCCTATTCACCAATTGATGAAAGCTGGGGAAGGTGTGATTCATCAACTGATATTGGAGCTCATCATTTAAGCCCTCCAGGAAGTATTCTTGCTTCTCCCTGTCCTCTGCCACTTCTGCAGTGGCATATCTGGCCAACTGAAGGAACTTGTCCCTATACTCGGTCACAGACATGCTGCCCTGCTTCAGGGAAAGAAACTCCTTTTTCTTCATCTTCATCAACCCTGCAGGCACATGGTGGTTGTGGAAGTTCTCCCTGAACTGTGCCCAGGTGAAAGCTTCCCTATCCTGGACTCTGTAAGACTCCCACCAGTCAAGTGGTGCACTCCTCAGCTGTCCAGAACCATACAAGACCCTTTCCCGGTCGTTGCACTGTGCTATATCTAACTGGCGTTCCACAGCACGAAGCATAGCATGAGAGAAAGTGGGAGGGTGGCCCTTCAGAAAATCTCCACGCCTATCTCTAGGTGGCGGGGGTGGTGGCTGAGCTTGAGCCTGCTGGAGAACGTGCACCGCCTTGGTCATTGTCGCCATCATCTGCATCTGGAGGTTATAGAACTGCTCCGGTGTCAGTGGTGGAGGGTTGGGCAGCGGGTTGCCACCCCCCTGGTTACCCTGGTTAGCATTTCCACCAGCAGCATTGCGCCTTGTGTTAACCATCTGTTTGTAACAGAGACACCATAAGCTCATAGCCATCATATGGGTGCACAAGCAGTAGCGACTAAAGATAAAGTAGTAAGAGCAATAGAGTGGATATAGTGTTTAACCCCACGAACTAACTTATAACATTAACTTGTTCATGCTGGGACAAATCCCCACAGCTGGATAACACACAACCAAAGATCCAAATCAAACATGGTTCAAAATAACAAACATCCAGGCATCACAACTTAACTAAAGTTCCCCACGACCAACTCAACACGACGACTTAAACAAACGTTCTAACGCGATACATGAGGACGACTAGTCATCCCGAGGGAGTATCCTGGTGGCACCACCTAACTCTCCCGTGCCAGGCCTCTTGCGAGGGGGAGTTTGAGCTGGGTCCACCACTGGCACCTGGGGTGGTGGACCTGCCACTCGGTCCAGCTGCGCCTGAAGGTGGAACACCTCACCGTTCCGGTGATGGAGCTCCTCGGACACCCTGACGTAGGCAATGATCAGGGCTGACACATACCGGACCAGCTTCAGCAGCTGCCAGTTGTCCTCACCCCGGATGGACGCTATCTCGTGCTCAGTATCCCCGGACTGCCGGCGGGTGAAGTAGCGGTACTAAGTCTGGCAGAGCGGAGTGTGGTAGTGCTGGCAGAGGACCCCAAGAGCCTGCTGAGCAGCATCCTCCATGGCCATCTCCATGGTCTCGTGCTCCGCGATGCTGTAGTGCCGGCGCAGCACGGTGTGTCCCCCATGGTTGGGGTTGGGCTCCAGAACCTGCACACCGGCGGACCAGAGGGTGGTGTGGTCCGGGCGCGCTCGCTGCCGGACCTGGTAGACGACCTCATGGGTAGTGTAACCCATGTCGTACAGGCAGTCGCGGAGTAGCCCTGGGAACTCCAGGTCAGCACCGTGGTGTGGGTGCGTCAGGTCGACCCAGGTATCGACCTCCCGCTGACCACCCTCGTCGGAAGGGACAGCCACGCGGAATGGCCACTCGGGTGCGGCAGGTGGTGGTGGTGGAGGTGCCATTGAAGCTGCAGGTGCCGCTGGAGAAGGTGGTGGTGTCGGGGCACGCGGGGAAGGAGGTGTCGGTGTCGGCAGGCGTGGCGATGGGGCCTCCTCTCGCGTATCACCGTCGTCGTCGGAGTCGAGGTAGTAAACTACCTCCACTGGGTCTTCCTCCTCCTCTTCCTCCTCCTCAGGGTCAGTGTCCGCAGGAAGCAGACCATTCCCCTCAAAGGGTGTGGCGCTTGGTCCATAGGAGCGTACTCGAAGGGTGGTGGTGGCAACGGCTCAGGCAGCTCCAGTGACAGAGGCTCGATCTGCTATGGTGGACGAGGTACTGGGGTGCGCCGTGGGGTCGGTGGTGCAACACGGCGAAGGCGGCCCCCGGTACTCTTGCGGGCGGTTTGCTTGCTGCGTGCCATGACCTAATAGGAGGATGGAGTAAGATGGAGATCAGTTCTATATGATTGAATGAATAAAGCAAAAAGTAATAATTTAACATAGAGTGAACATATAATTTGATAGCGAAAATAAAATTTTCATAAAACAGCAAGAGGGCAAAAGGGGAATGAGGTCCTTATTCACGTCCGTTTCTAACTAGGCTTCCGTCCTACAGTCCACACGGCTCTGATACCAATTTGTCATGCCCAGTTCTCAACCAATGGAACCGGAACAACATATATGTGCCAGGAACGTGTCTCACATATATTATGACAAAAGTGACATCACAGAACGTGCATAAACGATAAATAAAACGTTTCCATAGAGTATATCATCACTTTATTACATTAAGACAACATGTCTTTAAACCAGAGTTATAGCGGAAGCGTAAACGAAGATAAACAAGCCGCCACAGGGACATCGACTGGTGGGCGGGTACGCCTAGAACTCGTTGAAGTCCTGAACATACTCTTCGAAGTCTTCTGGAGCTGAGCAGTGGTTGGGTTCCAGCCAACAGTAGGTTTAAAGTAAAGCAAGCGTGAGTATTTCATACTCAACAAGCATAACATAAACTATGAGGCATCTAAGGTTGGCTGACACTTAGCATGAGCTTTTAGTTGGTCAGGTTTTATTAAGTGACTAGTTACTACAAGTGAGTTGATAAACCATCAACCCAAGGTATAGCATAAAAGATTTAAACAACAACATTAACATTAGAACCAACTTCCAAACCCAACCAGGAACCACTAATCTGCATAAAGGATCTGGGCCGCTCATAACCGTGAGCACGGCTGACATGTCAGTTTTACACTCTCGAGAGGTTGTACATCTTTACCCACAAGTCGTGAGCTACGCTAGGAATTCATCACATTGCCTGAGATGAGATGACTAGCAAGCACACTACGAAGCCTTTACAAAGTTCACGTTGGTAAAAAGTAACCGCAAGGAATCAAGCGCCGCAATTGTGGTGTCCGCCTCACAAAGGGAGAAGCACACAGCACACTCAACCTAAGGTAGTGCAGCGACCACAACCGCTTACTCCCCCTCTTGCCCCACAGGTAAGTTACTTCAAACCAAAACGATCTAATTAATCAGTTAAGACCGTCCCATTCCAGTCTCATGGTAGCACGGTTGTCCCAGGTTGTCGCTTTGCGAACCGGTCCTTATGGAGAGCGGCTATGATCAAACTACTAAGCACCTGCTCATGCCCCCTAAACCAAGTTGCTAAAAAAAACCATTTTTAAAGAGTCGGGAACCACTCAAGCACACAGCACAGAGGGTCATGCCCAAGAATAAATTGCATAGATCCATTAACAAGATTATTAACAAATGTAACATGTGTTCGCGCAGCAACTAGCAACTTAACCAACATGCATCCCATAGGTGAACATTGCAATAAAAGAGGCTAGGTACAGTCCTTATTGGCATACAAGTTTAGACACATGCATATGAACAGATTAAATGGTTATTAGGTTGTCCAGGTTATACTTGCCTTGCTCAAACTGGTCTTGAGGGTGCTGCTCAACACCCTCAAACTACTGCTCCTTTTCACCAACAAACTGCTCACCGTCTAAACACGTACATGGCAACATACAAGCATTTCCACGCATACATACATGCAAACAATTAACAAAAGGTGAGAAACAGTACATCATATCATAAAAACAGAAGATAAAACTGTATTAAAAACATTCTACGCATTACCACGATCGCGTGAGCGCAAGGCGCAAGAATCACTCAAATCGGAGGTAAAACGCGAAAGTTATGCATAAAACGGGCTCCTAGGGGCATAACTGTGATAAAAACATTGAAACCAGGGGCTGGATTTGAAAAACCGAGGACCTAACCGTAAATAACTATAGCCGCCGAGGGTTTCCAGGCAAAACCGCCGGGTCCTGGACCGCGGGTTCAAAAACCGGAAAGCCTAGGGGCCAAACCGAAGAAAACAGGACCTAAATCTAATTATTTTTCAAAGCCGGTGGACCGCGGGTTGATTTCAGAGAAACGCGGGGACTTTTCTGCGAATGTCCCACGCTGATCGGGTCTACGCTGATGCGGCGCTGACTCGGCGCGCGCGTGGCGCGACACGTCAGCCTGACGGGTGGGTCCCCGCTGTCGGGTTTAAGTGAGGGCGACGTGGTGCGTTCTGATTGGCTCGCGAAGGGGTACGCTGTGTTCTAATCGCGGCCGTTGGCGACAGATCGGACGGTCAGGGTGCACGGGGACGGTGAGGTGCCGGCGGCGACCAAAACCCACGGCGGGGTTCGGCCCGTGCGGCGGCGGCTCACCGGCGTGGCGCACGCCGGGGCCTAGGGTGGGTCTGGCTGGACTACTAGCGGAAAAGGGAGAGGAGGTCGAGGCGAAGCTCACCGAGGGATCGAGGGAGACGGGGAGCGGACGGCGGGGCTTGGCGACGGTGACCGGCGGACGGGTTCGGGCGGTGCTTGCGGACGCGGGTGTTGGAGGCTCGTTCTTGCGTCAAGAGCTCCTGGAACGGCACCATGAAGGCTCTGCGAACACGGTGGGGGTGGTTAGAAGGCCGGAGAGACTACGCCGGCAGCGAATTGGGCGGCGGAGCGGCTTACCAAGGCGGGACTCCGGTGGCGGATTGCGGGCGCGTCGAGACACGGTAGTGAAATTGGTGAGGTGGGGAGGTTAAGGGGACGGAGGCGAGCCTCGGGGTGGGTTTTATAGGAGGCTAGGCGGGGCGGAGTGACGCGAGCGCGATGATTCTGCCCTCGCCTTGAAAGCTCGCGACAGCCAGCGAGGGAAAGCGAGGGGGAGGGGGGAAACGGTGCGGGAGTTGGGGGATTAACGGAGGAGCGATTAAGGAAGGGGTAGTGGGGCTCGGTTTCAGCTTTCCTTCACCGGTGTGCCGACGTGGCCGAGCGGAGAGGGAGGCAAGGACGGCGGGAATTGCGGCGAGAGGAGGGAGACGAGGCTGATCAGTGGGCCCCATCGGTCAGTGGGTGCAAGGGCGCGGGCCCGCCTGTCGGCGAGGCGCGGAGAGAGGGGCGGCGTGCGCTGGCGGGCCGAGCGGTGCTGAGGAAGAGGGGCGCGGCCGAGTGGGCCGGCCTCTTGGCCCAGGCGGGAAGGGGGCGGGGTCGCCTGGGGCGAGCCAGGCCTGGCCGGCCTGGCTGCCCCTTTTCTTTTTTTTTCTTTTTCTTTTCTGTTTTTGAATTCTTTTAAATGGAGATAGGAATGGTTCTAAAATTCAAATGAAATTTGAATTTGAATCCTTAATTCAACAATCAAGAAACAATGCACCAGCATGTATGCACAAGAAAGTTAGGCCTATGATTAATTTTATACAAGCATTTATTTTGAATAAAACCTGTTAAATGCAAACTAAACATATAAGCCTTAGGAAATTAAATAAATTACTTGAATTTAATTGTAAAATGCTGGAATTTAAACTAGGGTGTTACATAAAGAAGGGAGGAATGACAGTTGTGAAGAATCAGAACAATGAACTAATTCCTCAGCGCACTGTCACCGGATGGCGTATGTGTATCGATTACAGAAAACTCAATGCAGCCACCCGGAAAGATCACTTCCCCCTTCCTTTCATCGATGAAATGCTCGAGAGACTGGCCAATCACTCCTTCTGCTATCTTGATGGCTACTCCGGTTATCACCAGATCCCCATTCACCCGGATGACCAGAGTAAGACCACATTCACCTGTCCCTATGGCACTTTTGCCAATCGGCAAATGTCATTTGGGCTATGCAATGCTCCAGCATCGTTCCAGCGTTGCATGATGGCCATATTCTCTGACCTTATAGAGAACATAATGGAAGTATTCATGGACAATTTCTCAGTCTATGGCAAGACCTTTGATGGATGTCTTGAGAACTTAGAAAAGATTCTCCAGAGATGCAAAGAAGTAGACCTTGTCCTAAACTAGGAGAAATGTCACTTCATGGTCAGAGAAGGGATTGTGCTAGGAGACAAGGTTTCAGAGAGAGGCATAGAGGTGGACCGTGCAAAAATAGAAGTTATTGAGCAATTCCCACCTCCAACAAACCTCAAGGCACTCCGAAGCTTCCTTGGTCATGCTGGGTTTTATAGGAGATTTATCAAAAACCTCTCCTTTATTGCCCGACCACTGTCCAACTTGTTGGCTAAGGATACACCCTTTGTGTTTGATGACGCATGCCTAGAAGCCTTCCGTACACTCAAGAAAGCTCTTGTCACAGCACCCATCATCCAACCACCAGACTGGAATGCTCCATTTGAAATCATGTGCGATGCCAGCGACTATGCTGTAGGAGCAGTCCTAGGCTAGAGCAAGGATAGAAAACATCATGCCATATCCTATGCTAGCAAGACGCTGACTGGCCCGCAGCTGAACTACTCCACCACCGAAAAAGAGTTATTGGCCGTTGTCTTTGCCATTGACAAATTCAGATCATATTTGGTAGGAGCCAAGGTCATAATATACACAGACCATGCAGCTCTCAAATACCTCCTCATCAAGAAAGATGCAAAGCCACGACTAATACGGTGGGTCCTGCTACTTCAAGAGTTTGACATTGAAATCAGTAAGTAACTCATAAAATCTCCGTCCGGTCTCCCTTTAAATCATAAGCATATAAAATAACTTACCATAGTGAGATTTCTATGATTTTGAAACCACCTACGCGACGAGTGACTCCATTCACCCGTGTCTACTCGTACCTAGCATTACTAGGCACTCGTCCTATGAACTCTAAGTATAGGTTCTAGGGCCAGGGCGGCCAGGAAGTCTAATGCAGTTGGTTTCAAACAACTCCTAATGCATATGCGTAATCATCAAACAAGATTTGTATTAGCTGGGAGAAATCATGGTCCTGCCTACCTTTGAGTATTCTTATGAAAACCAACAAACTAAACTAAGTTAGTTTGCCGGGTTGTGGGGCTTTGCCCCAGGCAACCCCTTGAAGCAGGGACGGATTTAATCAGCGACCCTTCGTCTTCTTGCTCCAGATATAGCCTGTCGTCCGGTTCCTTGATCACTGGTTTCTCCTACGTTGATAGCTCCTTGCACGCGGGGCCTATATGCATGATAAAATGCAACATGAGTGCAAAGGAATGTATTGACATGCATATGGTGCAGGTGAAAGATAATTCATGGTGAGTAGCAATGTGACAAAAGATGTAAGTGTTCCCATTCTAATTTATACCACAAGAAAGGAAACCCTGCAAACTTTTATTAAGAAATCATACAATCCATCACTAAGAATCATACAAACCATCACTAAGAAATCCTACAAACCATCACTAAGAAATCCTACAAACCATCACTCAAGCCTAGTATAATCTATCATACTTAACTAATCAGAAACTTTCAACAGAATACAGGGTATAGTACTCTAACACGTGTATATGCATTCAATTAGGGTAATTTATTCTCATTTGTGAATTAATCTAAGCAACTAAGTTACAGCTGTAAAACATAGCCAAATGAAACCAAACTTTTATGGCATATAGATCCTGCATACCCAAGACTACTACCAAAACTTCAGTCCAATTGGAGTTGTAATTATTTTATTAAAAATACAACAAGTTCTCAGCCCTACACATTGTCAGAATTTTTATAAATTATAGGAATGGTATTTGGAAGTGAAACTCTACCAGTGAGCTATAGTTGGCATGATCTGCATGTACAAAAATTGGCAACTGAAATTCCCTCAATTTAGTAGGACATCTATTTTTCATATTTTATTTCACCATGAAAATCATATAAATCAAAACAACAGTTAAAACATACATGCACAACCTCATACTTTACTAGTGAGTTACTCCCACTATATGAAGTACATGAAAAATACCAGAGGTCATATTTGAGCATATTTTATACAGCCTTCATTTTTCAAGTTAAATAAATACATAAAACTCATGCATAAGGGCAAAACAGTAATTAAACAGTCAATGCTAGGGCTACCAAAAATCACACAGTGTCATAATGCCACAAGAAAACTACTGTCCAAGTTTCATAATTTTTGAAGCTCATTTAGTCTATTTTTACCATTTATTTACCCTCAACATGCATGCACTAAACTAGGGGCAAAACAGACTTTTCACACATCCACAATATACCTATCCTGTAGATCTACTCAAGGGGAGTCCATAGCCACTGAGTTTGTCCATTTTGGATTTTTCTTTGAATTGTTATGATTTTTCAAAGTTCACAGCCTAATATAATTGAAATAAATGGAAAAATCTATAGATCGGGGACTTAAACGAAATTAACCGTAACTTCCAAGGGCTAGATCGTAAGATCCACAAGACTCAATGTACAGTGCGCCGGATTTTAATGGAAAACGCTGAAACACCGAGGGTTAAAATGCAAAAGTTCGGTTTTCTTCAACCTCCCGCCGGGGGGAGGGGGTTGACCGGTGGTGGCGCTCGTGGAACCGGCCGCGCGGGACCCGCGGGCTCGCTGGCGGGGGTCGAGGAGAGGGAGAAGGGGTCGGGAAACCTCACCCACTACCTTGATTCGGTGGAAACGCGTCGAGGAGTGCCGGCGACGTAGCGCAGGGGAGGCGGAAATCTGGCGTGGTGGTGGGGCTCGGCGGTAGGGTCTCGCCGGCCTAGGGTTCAGGGTTTCGGTGGAGGGGAGGATGGGGAGTGCCGGCGTGGGGGTGTGGAGGAGTGGGGGCGAGCTTGACGGCGGGCGCGGCTTGAGCCTTGAGCTTCGCGGCTATGGCGGTTCGGCGGCAAAATGCGCGGCGGTGGAGCGATCGCGGTGGCCTGGACCTAGGTGAATCGGTGGAGGGGAGGCCGGGGAAGAGCGGCACGGTGACATGGGGCGTGGAAGCGGCCGGAGCGACGGGCGTGAAGTTGGCCCGAGCGTGCGGCAATGGCGGCGGCCGGTGGAGAAAACAGAGTGAGTAAGGGGTTCGATGAGGACCGAGTGGGAGAGGGAGAGAGCGGAGGAGTGAGCAGAAGGGAGGGCTCGGCTTCCTCTTGAAGCCGGGCGGGGCAGGGCGTCGGGGCCTCGGCCGGCCGCCGGCAGGCGCCGGGCGCTGCGTGGAGGCGACGGGTAGGGGAGGAGAACGGCGGTGCGTGGGTGAATGTGGTCGATGGACCGGGGTAGCTGACAGGTGGGACCGGGCTGGAGTGGACAAGGGACGGTTTATGGACCGAGTGCGCGGACGAGTGGGATGGTGGGACCCACCGGCCGGATTTTCCAATCCCGCGGGCAGGAATCCGAGGGGCCCGACAGGTGGGACCCGCATGTCATAGAGAGAGAAAAAGAGGGAAAATCCCAAAATTGATAAAACCCCTGCTGACTGCAGGAACCCTTGTTTGTATTTCGCATTTTTGAACAAGTTAAAGGCCGAATTTGAAAATACCCCAATTGGATAAAATGTTCTAAATTCATTCCTCTACATTTCTCTTCTAACTTGTATACCATGTTATATTCATAAATCTGGTGTAAATTTGAATTTAAGCTGCTGACCAAGGTTTGACCATCAGAATCCTCCAGTTTAGAAATTCTAAAAGTCTATTTTCTAATCACTTTCACTCAAAGAGTTTTATAACAATGTTGTTAAGAATTTCAGGTCCTACATCTTTATCAATAAAAGCATTACAAGATTTTGGCTTTAAGATCAAGAAAAGTTAAAATTACTGAACTGGTCATGTTTGGACAGAATTCATATGCTGACAGAAAAAGCCCCAAAACTCTATGCAACCCTTAATGCATGTGAAAGCACCAATTACCAAAGTTGTTTATCATCAAATTGTCTACAAGTTTGTCAATATGAGTTTCACCCAGATCTAAATGGAATCAAAGTTATGGGCGCAATCACAGAGACATACACGCAGAAAACAGGGTTTAGCAAGTGGCACATCAATCATGTTTGACCATGGGGTTCAAATGCATGTCATTGTATGATGCATCATGATGAATGTTGCATGTATGTGAGATGAAAATGCACTTGAGATGCTGGAGCATCACAACAAGTCAGGTCAAGGCCAGGCTGTACGAGACGTACAAGCGAGAGTACGAGAATTTCTCCCAGCAACCTGGTGAGAGCATTGACGACTTGTTCAGTCGGTTTCAATCGATTGCCAAAAAGATTCGTGCTAATGCAAGAAATGGGGCTTAGCCGTACAATGACCATGAGCAGGCTTGCAAGCTACTCTTTGCCTTGGATCATAGTATTGGGCAAATGAAGAAGGAGTCTATAGTCGAGTCAAGTGGCTATGAGTCTCTCACCACAGACGAGCTGTATAGTAAGTTGAAGGCTTCAGAGGTTGACGCTCAGGCGCAGTCCAGAATGAGCGGACCAACTCCTAAGTCCCTAGCTCTTATGTCTGGCCCTTGTAGTGGTGGTGCTGCTAACGCTAACCCTTCTGTTGGCTATGCTTTGTCCTTGATTGCAGCTAAGGAGGAGGAACTGGAGGCTCTTGATAATGATCAGCTGTGTTTACTCTCCAACAAGTTCTAGCGCCTCTACTCCAACAGGATGAGCCGCAGAAGAGGTGACAAGCTCCAGTGCTATGAGTGTGGGAAGACGGACCACTTCATCGCCGACTGCCCCCAGAGGAGAGCTCAGGAGAAGTACTCCACCGGCAAGGATCACAAGTACAATTTGGTCAAAAAAAAGGATCACAAGTACAAGGGCGAGTACACCTCCGACAAGAAGAAGGGCAAGTACAAAGGCGACAAGAAGAAGCGGCCGTACTTCAGCAAGGGGGAGTTCGTGAAGCAGTACCAGAAGCACGCGCAAAAGCGACTGTGCTTTCCTCGCTAGCTTGAGTGACTGCGATGACACTTCCAGTGACTTCGGCTCCGACAGCGACGATGATGGTGAGAAGAAGATCGTCGGACACGCCGGACTCCACTTCTTTGGTGACGAGATCGGCTACTGTACCATGGCGATCAAGGGTGATCAAGCCGGCTCCACCAACTCTGACTTCTGCAACAAGTCCAACTCCGAGCCCCAGGTGAGCGATGATGATGATGAGGCAATGTTTACTGCTTTGAAAAACCAGGATCGCTTGCTTAGAGTTGCTGCTATGGACCTTAGGCTTGCTAATGCTAAGGTTGCTACTTTAGAGGATGAGCTTGAGACTTTGAAGTCTAAACTTGATTGTGCTTTGAATGATCTGTCTGTTGCTAAGGAAGCTTGTGCTGTTGCCGATGAGATTGAGTGCACTGATTGTCAAGTTCTAGCTATGGAAATTGCTAATCTCCGCACTAAGCATGCTAGTAATGTAGATTTGCTTCATTCTACTACTGCAGTGCTAGAGGAGTTGAAGGCTAGGCCGACTTTGCTTGCCAAGTGTGACGCTTGTCCTACACTTAGAAAGGAGTTAGAGGAAGTTAGGGTTGCTTTGAGGAAGTCTGAGAAGACTGCTAGCCCTACTAGTATTGCTTGTTCCAAGTGTAAGGATCTTGGAGATTTGCTTGATGCTTTAGCCATTGAGAATGTTCAGTTGGAGGATGAGAACACCTATGTTAGAACCATTCTCAGTTGGATTTCTGCTAGAGAGCCTCAACTTGGTATGATCATTTCCTCTTTTAAGTTGAGTGACAAGTTGGGGGTTGGCTACCACTAAACCCAAGCTGATTTTGATCAGCTGTATGGGAAGATTGGTGATTTGTGTGGGATCCCTTTGAGTGAGAAGTTTCCTTTAACCCACAACAAGCCCGACTTTCAGTCTGACAATCCTAAGGAGGGTGTGTGGACTGACAAGCCTAGGGAGCCACCTAAGAAACAAGTGTGGACTCCCAAGCCTAACTTTGTGAGGAACCCCCTTGACACTTTGCCCAAGAGGAACCCACCTGAGATACCTCTAGAGAGCTCCAAGCAAGGTGCTAAGAGGAATGTTCCTCCTAAGCCTACTCCAGAGCCAAAGGGCTAGCCCAAGAACCAAAACCAACCAAAGGGTGCTCCACCCAAGAGGTACGTGTGTGACTACTGCCATAGGGAGGGTCACCTGGTGGAGTTTTGCTACCGTAGGTTGAGGGCTGAGAGGCGTGAGGTTGAGATGAGAAATGAGGACAGGTACTACCAGGGTGGTAGACCTGCTGTTGAGACTCGGCACGAGGATAGGCGAGACCGCTGGCCACGTCGTGTAGGTGGAGGTAGAGGAGACCACTTTCCTCGTGGTGCTCCAGGTGATGGTGGACGTTTTGCCGGCAGGGCACCGGGTCGTGAGTAGTACGGCTACAGTTCACTTGACCGAGGCTTTGAGAGACCACGTTTTGATAGACGTGGTGATAGGCAGTTTCAGGCTCCGCAGGATTGGGGACAAGGGATGTTTAATTGTGATTTTGCTAACCTTTCTTTTGAGCAGATGGCTCGGCACTGGTTTGCTTCTTTTCATTCTAACCCTAGTGTCCGACCATATGCTCAACCCATGAACAATTTTTGATGCAGGACGGAGGCCTGGAGAACATATGGCTAATGGATTCCGGTTGTTCACGCCACATGACCGGTAATCACAGATGGTTCTCCAGTCTCACCTAGTGAGCTCCAGCGAGCACATCATTTTCGAGGATAAAGGTACAGGTAAGGTAAAGGGTGTTGGTGCTGTTCCAGTTTCTGAGAGTTTTATCCTAAGGGGTGTTGCTTTGGTTGGTAACCTTGGTTACAACCTTCTGTCTGTTTCGCAACTTCTCGAGGAAGGATATGTGGTGCGCTTTAAGAAGGGCTTTTCTTGTGTTTTAGATGCTCAAGGGTCTTTGGTGTGTCCTGTTGTTCCTTTTGGGAAGGTTTTTCGTGTTGACTTCTTGAGCTCCTCTGGTCCTTCTCGGTGTTTGGTGGCCGGTCCCTCCTCTGATTTATAGAAGTGGCATAGGAGGCTTGGTCATTTGAGCTTTGATTTGCTTGCAAAGCTTAGCTCACTTGATCTAATCCGAGGATTGCCTAAATTGAAGAGTGATTTTGTATGCCATCCTTGTCGCCATGGGAAGATGGTGGCTGCTTCTCACACACCTGTTAATCAGGTGATGACGGCTCGCCCTGGGGAGTTGCTCCACATGGATACTGTGGGACCTTCTCGGGTGTGGTCTGTTGGTGGGAAGTGGTACGTTCTTGTGATCGTGGACGACTTTTCTCGTTGGTCTTGGGTGCATTTTATGGAGAGTAAGGATGAGGTTTTTGAGTTTGTTCATGACTTGGTTGTGAGGTTGAGAAATGAATCAAGACATGCCATGAGAGCTTTACGTAGTGACAATGGCTCAGAATTCAAGAATGATCGTTTCAAAGCCTTTTTCCATAGCCAAGGTCTTGAACACCAGTTTTCGTCTCCATATGTTCCTCAGTAGAACGGGGTGGTTGAGCGCAAGAATCGGACCCTAGTTGAAATGGCCAGGACGATGCTTGATGAGCATATGACTCCTAGGAAGTTTTGGGCCGAGGCAATCAACACCGCGTGCTACGTGTCAAATCGTATTTTCCTACGAGTTGTCCTTAACAAGACATCGTATGAGCTACGATTTTAGCGGCAGCCTAAAGTGAGCCACCTGCGGGTGTTCGGCTGCAGGTGCTTTGTTCTCAAGCAGGGGAACTTGGACAAGTTCGAACCTTGCAGTTTTGACGGAGTTTTTCTTGGTTATGCCACGCACTCGCGTGCATACCGCGTTTGGCTCTTGGACTCCGGCATGATTGTAGAGACTTGTGAAGTTACTTTTGATGATACTATGCCTTGGACAACCCCTGGCTTTGAGCTTGCAGGTGATGATGAGATAGGTACTACCATCTTTGAGGATGATGAGGAAGATGTTGGTGTTTCTGGTGATACTGTGCCGGCTGCAGCTCCAGAACCTGCTGCTTCACTTTCAGAGGACGATGAGGGAGCTCTAGTACCTTCTTCTTCGACCACATGGGAGCAACCTCCACTCGATCCACCTGTACATGCAGTAGGGCCCGCTGAGGACGTAGGGGAGGTGACCACCAAGCCACAGTCGTCTCGGATGGTCCAGTGGGATCACCCTTCAAGAAACATCATTGGTGGCCTGAATGAGAGAGTTACTAGATCCAGGTCTACTTCTCTTGCTCATTTTGCACATTCTGCATTTGTTGCTTCTTTTGAGCCCCATGATGTTAGACATGCTTTATCTAATGCAAACTGGGTCAATGCCATGAATGAGGAATTAGAAAATTTTGAGAGGAACCAAGTTTGGGTTTTAGTTGAGCCTCCACCACACTGCAATCCTATAGGAACCAAATGGGTTTTCAAAAACAAACAGGGAGAGGATGGAGTTGTGGTGAGAAACAAGGCAAGACTTGTTGCTCAAGGTTTTTGCCAAAAAGAGGGGATAGACTATGAGGAGACCTATGCCCCTATAGCCAGATTAGAAGCCATTCACATTCTTTTAGCCTTTGCAGCTTCAAAAGGGTTCAAGCTATTTCAGATGGATGTAAAGAGTGCCTTCCTAAATGGGTTTATAGAGGAAGAGGTCTATGTGAGGCAATTCCCAGGCTTTGAGCATCCCAAATTTCCTAACCGAGTGTTCAAATTGAAGAAGGCTTTGTATGGCCTAAAGCAAGCTCCCCGGGCTTGGTATGAGAGACTTAGGAAATTTCTAGTGGACCAGGGTTTCCAGATGGGGAGTGTGGACAAGACTCTTTTTCTTCTTAAGCATGGCAAAGATCTTTTGATTGTTCAGATTTACGTGGATGATATCATCTTTGGTGGCTCTTCTCATGCTTTGTGTAGCAAGTTTTCTGAGCAGATGAGCAGGGAGTTCGAGATGAGCATGATGGGAGAACTTCAGTTCTTCCTTGGGCTCCAGATCAGGCAGACCCCACAAGGTACCTTCGTCCACCAGAGCAAGTACACGAGGGATCTACTCCGGAAGTTTGAGATGGCAGATGCTTCACCTCAGATGACTCCGATGAGTACATCTATCGCTTTGGACGCTGATGAAGATGGTAAGGAGGTTGATCAGAAGGTGTACCGAAGGATGATCGGGTCGCTGTTGTACTTGGCTGCTACGAGGCTGGATATACAGTTCGCTGTAGGTCTATGTGCTCGTTTTCAGGTCTCTCTGAGGGAGTCACACCGCACCGCTGTCAAGCGGAGTTCATTCTTTGGTACTCTGCGGATTCCTCTCTTTCCCTCCTTGGCTTTTCGGATTCGGATCATGCTGGGTGCCGGATAGACCGCAAGTCTACTTCTGGTACTTGTCAGGTTTTAGGTACTTCTCTAGTCTCCTGGTCTTCTCGTAAGCAGTCTAGTGTAGCCACTTCCATATGTGAGGCAGAGTATGATGCCGCTGCTTCCAGATCCTATGGATGCTTGCTACCCTGAGAGACTATGGCCTTACCTATGGAAGGATTCCCATCTTGTGTGATAGTTACAGTGCCATTAGTGTTGCTAAGAACCCAGTTCTTCACTCTAGGACTATATCGGTGTTTGATACCGGCAATACACCACGGGGTGTGTCACGTGATGCTTTTGGGGTGGCGAGATCGGCGTAGCTCGATGGTTCGCGTAGAGATGAGACAAAACACAAGGGTTTATACAGGTTCGGGCCGCGATATGCGTAACACCCTACATCCTGTTTGCTGTGAGTTGTATTGATCTGAGTTCTCGAGGTTACAATGAGGGCTTGGATGTTCGGTGGCTGGTATGCGATGAGAGGATCAATGTCTACGTAGGGGTCCCTCACCCGCCTTATATAGTCTGGCAAGGCTTGGGTTACAAGTCGGATTCTATCTACGAGTCCTACTCTGTTTGGAAGCATAAAAGAGTATACAGAATCTACTATTGCATGTTTCCTTCCTTGAGTCCTGCTGCTTCTAAACGCAAAGTCCGAACCAACTCCTTTACGCCTTTCCTGAATTATGACGCTATTGACTTGGTCTTCAAGCTCGTCGTCCGTTCTTGGGCCCACGAGATTAGCCGGCACCCTGCAAAGGGCCTGCCATCTCCATTGGGCCTTCCAACGGCCTATGTACTGAATCCGCGCCGTGAGGGCCCAGGGGATATCTATCCCCCACAAGCCCTCGAGGCTCAAGTTAATTTAGAGATTAATTGACTCGAGACTCCAAAGAGAATAGCATACTGCTCATGAATTCCTCACCTGAATCCATACTGTTTCTTTTGGTGCACTGCCAGGTGCACCCCATGGGGTAGCCCCCGAGCTTCAAGTTGACTTGAGTATCAATCAGCTTGAAGATCTAAACTCTTCGATCAAACTTCTCAGAATGCAATCCTCAAGTGCCGAGTCAACTTGAGGGATATTAAATCCTCTTATCCGAGTTACCATCTATACCCATTTTTCCGAGTCATAGAAAACCGACCCAAGCTTTCTGTTTTCTCGAATTTTAGGAAAAAGAATAATTTTCCCACAAATCCCGCACCCCATGGGGTTAACCCAAAGGGGATGAGCGTAGAGTACCGAGGAATTACTCAAAAAAACCCTAAGAAAATAGGAATCTTTCGAACACGCAACAGCCATTGCTCACCCAAGAAAATAACTGGCACGTGTAGGAAGTCGAAACGATGCGGCCTCTTGAATCGTGTTCACAGAGAACGAAGCGGGATGGCCGTATTATAAGAGCAGAGCCATCGCCCGGCCATCCATCACGCCTCCACTGAGCACTCACCACTTCAAGAAAAACCCTAAGAAGACTCCCCACCCCCTCACTCGCAGCCATGGCCGGAGGGAAGGGGAAGAAGCGCGCGCACTTGCCACCGTCGTCGGAGTATGAGGACTCTGACGACGCGTACTTCGGCGGTGCCTATGATGAGGAGTCCTCGGAGGACTTCTCCTCCAGTGAGGAGGAGGAAGCCCCCAAGGATACACTGCCCCGGGAGGACGACTCGGAGCCCAACACCGACGACTCCCAAGGCTACAACTGCAAGGAGATCGCCAAGCTCCGCGGCCTCCGCCGCACCACCCTCTAGGAGCCCGACAATGACGAGGAGGAGGACAGCGAGGAGGAGGACTCCGACTCCGACGACGACGATGCCCCCGGCGGCCAAGATGGCCTGGGCGGCCACGGTGGCGACGACAGCGACCATGACGGCGGAGATGAGGCCGACGCTCCGGCCTCCAAGCGCCGCCGCGGCACTGGGCCCTCTGCCGGGCCCTCCGCCGGTGTGTAGTCCACCACCGCAACCACCACCATAGTAGTAGTAGTAGTTAGTAGTAGATTAGGATAATCTCCCCCCTTATATGTAATCCACCTTGATGAACTATATATTATATAATTATCCCTTGTCACTGAGTTCTTCCATGTGTATGTATCTTCCAGATCCTTGCATCCGAGTCAAATGCATCTTGAGATTCTATGAAGCAAAGACAAAATCATCCCAAAACAAAAGAAATCGTACTTCACTTTTGCCCAGAGTTTAGACAAAACTCAACTCGCTAGGTCAAATTAGAAACCCCATTCTCCGAGTAATAAAGAACATGAACTTGCACCGATGAGTACCGACTAGAAATCATCCCGGCTGAAATCGACGACTTAATCTCAGAAAGATCCGACTGAACCTTCGTATGTCATGATATCTGAGTCATTGCTAACGGTAACCGCAAATTCTGTCAATCCACGAGGACTATTACTGACGGCGTCAGGGTTGCTTGAGATCTATACGCTGAACCAATTTTCATCCATCTGAAAATCGTGCTGCCATTCTTCCCCACTGAGACCGCCGCCACCATTGATTGAACTCAGAGCGCTACTGAATCTGTCAATTCTCAAATCTCCAACCCAACTAAGACAACCACATCCATGGCTCCCAAGAAGAAAACCTTGAGCGAGCGCGGAAACACAAGCGAGGGCCTGCCGCACAATGAGAACCGGTAGATACCTTCACCATACTTAGCATATCGCCCCTCCACTGTCACCGATCTTATGCTACAATCATTAGTGGATATGGGCATCCTGCCACCGAAAGAAGTAGCAAACTAGAGGGTGTGCGAGAAGAAGGATGACACTGCTCCAACTGAGGGCACCTACGAGGCATTGGTGTTCATGTCGTTCTTCATCCGAGGGTTAGGTCTCCCTGTCTGCTCATTCGTACGAGGCCTATTGCAATTCTATGCAATCAATCTGACTCATCTGAACCCCAATTCGATTCTCCAACTTTTGATTTTCGTCCACCTCTGCGAGGCTGTTGACGGTCGTAATCTCACGATATCTACCGTCAATTACCAACCAAATGGAGCTATGCAAGTGAATAATTATGGACTAACCCCTCTACTAATGAGTTCCACAAGTTTTGTATGAATATTTGGATGCAGGTACCAAAATGCACATAAAATAGATGAAAACATGCCAAGTATCAAATATGTGGCACACTGGCCAAAGTGGCCGGGTCGGCCGACCCCCCCACCTGGTTGGCCGACCAAGGGTCAGGCCTGCCTTGTGCAGCCAGGTTGGCCGACCTGGGGGCTGGCCGCCCGACCCATGGACAGGGTCGACCGACCCCTGGTCAGGCCGCTCGACCTCCCAAGTCAGCCACTTGCCACATCATTGGTCCACATCATGAAGAAAACACAAGTGTACTAAAATCCAACCGCAAGACCAAGCATCCAATGTATCCAAAGGCCAAAAATGCACCAAGTCACGGATCCACAACGTCATCAATCTGAGGGAAGAGCAAAGTGGGCAATGCAGGCCTGACACGTGGTCACCCGACCTCCTACAAGGTCGGCCGACCTACACTCGAAGGCATTTTCCACGAGCAACAACTGTCCTAACCGCCAACCGCCATGGGGAAGCAAGATCAAGCCGTTGGAGTGCAATGTCGGTGGATTGGGTGGTCGGCCAACCTCGGTGTGGGTCAGCCGACCTCCCCCATAGGTCGGACGGCCACCGACCTCGGCCTCCCACCGACCTAAGCCTCCTACAAATACCCCCCTCTCATATGGGACTATAAATAGGCCTGTAGAGCTCATTTGTAAAGGTGTGGAGAAGTTGAGAGCCATATTCTACCTTAGAGAGTGTCATTTTCCACATCTTAGTAGTTAGGATAGTCCTGGGAGTTAGAGTGAGTCGAGCTTTGCCTCGGAGTTCTCGGCGATTCTTCTGAGTCTGCGGTAACAGCTCTTGTATCTTTTGTACTCAATCTTCAATATAATTCAGTTATATTTTACTTTATTTCTATCTCTTGCAAGTGTGGTGTACCCTTTATTTTGCATACTTGCTAGGCTTAGACTTGTGGTTGTCTTAGTTAGTCAAGTCCCATTATTCTTGCCGGAGCTATAATCCAACCTGTACGCCAGGCTCTGGTTAGGTCCTCTTCTCTGATCAAGGACGATCTATTGTTACTCAAGCTTTGCTTGAGTACGTTTATAGCGTGCCAGCCTATCCACGCAGATTTGCTTGGTAGCCCCACTCGGTGACAGCGTGTGGTGTGCCTGTGTAGTCCAGGCCCATTCGTTCGGTAGGCCCGTAGGCGTTAGCCGGGTCTCCTTCGGTTGTCTACTATCTACCCCCCTGATTCCTCGAGGCGCCGGAATTTCGCTCGACGCAAGACCCTGACTTGCTACTTGAGTTTCTTAGTTAACCACGACATAGTCTTGGGAACTTTATCTCACTCGTTGTCCTCCCAGGCAACTATACCTTTCTACGTGTATCTTAGGTAGTTTCATTTACTTCTTTCCACCATACACCTATCCGTTTACCAGACTTACCTCTGTCTAGTGACTGGCTAGTATATTTATTTAAGTACGGTTCATTCGATTTGAGTTTATTCAACTATACTCTCTCGCCTGCCGCTTCCCTGTGGATAAAAATACGATACTCGGAATACTCTGAGTGAAAAGCTACTGCGGTCTCCGTGCGATTGTGGAATAAAATCTTATAAGGCTAAGAGACGACAACAAGCTTTTCTAGCGCCGTTGCCAGGGAAGCAATAGGCAGAGATATAGTTGATAATCTCTTTTCGAACCCCGTGTCTTTAATAAAAATACCAACTAGTCGTTAGCAGGCTCACTTGCCTCTGTTGTTCATGTTGTGGTTGCAACAGAGAGGTGTATGATCGGTTTCGACCTGCCGGGAAATTTCCACAATAACCCAGAGGTTCTGCTTAGGAGGGTCCGTCCCAAGACCATTCATGGGCAGATACCTATTCCAAGGGAATTGAACCTTGCAACGGCCATGTCAAGTAGTTCCTCGAATACAGACTCGTCAAGTAGTTCTTCGAACACCGACGACATGGCCGCCGCTCCTGAGAAGACCATCCGTGAGTTCTCCATCCCATCCAGTAGCAATGTCCCTACGGGACCGGCCGTCAATGCAGGAGAGAACTTCAAACTCAAGCCGGGAGTCATTCACATGGTTCAAGCCATCCCTTTCTGCGGTTTAGCAACGGAAGACGCCAACAACCACTTGCAGCAATTCCTGGAAATCTGTAGTACATTTACCATGAAAGGTGCGTCCGCCGATGCTGTCAAGTTACAACCACATCCATGGCTCCCAAGAAGAAAACCTTGAGCGAGAGCGGAAACACTAGCGAGGGCCTGCCGCACAATGAGAACCGGCAGATACCTTCACCATACTTAGCATATCGCCCCTCCACTGTCACCGATCCTATGCTACAATCATTGGTGGATATGGGCGTCCTGCCACCGAAAGAAGTAGCAAACTAGAGGGTGTGCGAGAAGAAGGATGACACTGCTCCAACTGAGGACATCTATGAGGCAATGGTGTTCATACCGTTCTTCATCCGAGGGTTAGGTCTCCCTGTCTGCTCATTCGTGCGAGGCCTATTGCAATTCTAGGCAATCAATCTAACTCATGTGAACCCCAATTCGATTCTCCAACTTTTGATTTTCGTCCACCTCTGCGAGGCTGTTGACGGTCGTAATCTCACGATATCTACCGTCAATTACCAACCAAATGGAGCTATGCAAGTGAATAATTATGGACTAACCCCTCTACTAATGAGTTCCACAAGTTTTGTATGAATATTTGGATGCAGGTACCAAAATACACATAAAATAGATGAAAACATGCCAAGTATCAAATATGTGGCACACTGGCCAAAGTGGCCGGGTCGGTCGACCCCACCACCTGGTTGCCCGAGCAAGGGTCAGGCCTGCCTGGTGCAGCCAGGTTGGCCGACCTAGGGGCTGGCCGCCCGACCCAGTGACAGGGTCGGCCGACCCCTGGTCAGGCCGCTCGACCTCCCAAGTCAGCTAATTGCCACATCATTGGTCCACATCATGAAGAAAACACAAGTGTACTAAAATCCAACCGCAAGACCAAGCATCCAATGTATCCAAAGGCCGAAAATGCACCAAGTCACGGATCCACAACATCATCAATCCGAGGGAAGAGAAAAGTGGCCAATGCAGGCCTGACATGTGGTCGCCCGACCTCCTACAAGGTCGGCCGACCTACCCTCGGAGGCATTTTCCACTTGCAACAACCATCCTAACCACCAGCCGCCATGGGGAAGCAAGATCAAGCCGTTGGAGTGCAAAGTTGGTGGATCGGGTGGTCGGCCAACCTCGGTGTGGGTCGGCCGACCTCCCCCATAGGTCGGCCGGCCACCGACCTCGGCCTCCCACCAACCTAAGCCTCCTACAAATACCCCCCTCTCATATGGGACTATAAATAGGCCTGCAGAGCTCATTTGTAAAGGTGTGGACCATTCACGGGCAGGTACCTGTTCCAAGGGAATTGAACCTTGCAACGGCCACGTCAAGTAGTTCCTCGAACACAGAGTCGTCAAGTAGTTCTTCAAACACCGACGACATGGCCGCCGCTCCTGAGAAGACCATCCGTGAGTTCTCCATCCCATCCTGTAGCAATGTCCCTACGGGACCGGCCATCAATGCAGGGGAGAACTTCGAACTCAAGCCGGGAGTCATTCACATGGTTCAAGCCATCCCTTTCTACGGTTTAGCAACGGAGGATGCCAACAACCACCTGCAGCAATTCCTGTAAATCTGTAGTACATTTACCATGAAAGGTGCGTCCGCCGATGCTGTCAAGTTACGCCTCTTCCCATTTTCACTTGTCGAAAAGGCGAAGCAATGGTTCTACCTCAACCGCGCAACACTGACAACGTGGGATGCGTGCTCAAACACATTCCTCGCCAAGTACTTCCCTCTGGGAAAGACCAACACGTTGAGAAACAAGATCTCGAGCTTTCAGCAGCTCGGAGATGAAACGGTGGCGAAGGCCTGGGAAAAATTACAGGAATACATAGCAGCCTGCCCCCACCATGGCATGGAAGAATGGCTGATCATTCAGAGTTTCTTTCACGCCGTACTGCTCAAGAGCACCTGGATGCAGCCGCTGGAGGATCTTTCCTATCCCAAAGTGTGAGAGCGGCCAAAAATCTGATTGAGAAGATCGCCACTAATCAGGGATGGAAGGAAGATAGGTCACACACACGATCCCGTAGAGTCCATCACATCGACAGCACAGATATGCTGGCCGCCAAGATGGACTTGCTTTTAAAGAAGCTAGAATACAATCCTGAGACCGCACCAGTCCAGGCCCTCGACACTCGCATGACTTGAGAAGTCTGCGCGAACACAGGGCATTTAGGGAGCAGCTGCCCTGAAACGCGATCGGAAGACGCCAACTTCATCGGTAATTCTAGCAACTTCAACAACGGGAATCATCCGCAACCAGGCTGGAATACACGCCCATATATGCCATTGTCTGGACAAGGTAACTCCTCTAGCAATTCACAATAGTTCAATAAGCCTATCTCTTTTGATCCTAAAGCTGTGTATGATAGCATTAGTAAAAAGTTTCATGCAAATGATAGACTTTTTGAATCTATTTCTTTACAAATGGAAACTTTTAACAGTGCTATGAAAAATCAACTGAGTTTCAATAAAATGTTAGAAACACAAATAGCTCAGTTGGCTGTCTCTTTGCCTAATGCTAATGCGGGAAAGCTTCCGGGACAACCGGAACCTCCTCCCAAAGAGCACATCAATGCCGTCACCACTAGGGGTGGTAAGTCCACTCAGGACCTCCACATCCTAGTGGTGCATCACGCACTAACCATACAGGCAAGGAACAGGAGAAGACCACCAAAATGGAGGAGAATGATGATCCAGAGACCAGCACTGGTGCCGCGAAGGAGAAGGCACCACCGAAAACTCTCCCACACGAGTTTTATGACTCAACAGTGTTGCCCTTCCCTCAGTGCAACAAGAAAGCTGCCGCCGATGAACAATATAGTAAGTTTGTTGAGGTCATTAAGGAGTTATATGTCAATATACCTCTCCTAGATGATATGCAGGTATCGACATATGCAAAGTACTTGAAAGATATACTCAACAATAAGAAACCACTGCCATCAGCGGAAATTGTGCATATGACCGAGGAGTGTAGCGCAGCTATACTCAACCAACCTCCACAGAAGAAGAAGGACCCTGGTAGTCCTACCATTCCATGCTCAATTGGGAACCAAGTCTTCAATCAAGCCTTATGTGATCTCGGAGCAAGCGTCAACGTTATGCCTAAAATTGTCTTCGACAAACTCAATCACGCAGCACTCGTGCCCACAAGTATGTGCCTGCAACTTGCAGACCAATCTATCCGACACCCCGCGGGAATCGCCGAGGATGTCCTGGTGAAGATCTGGAACTTCCTCATTCCCATGGACTTTGTGGTATTGGACATGGAGATTGATGCAAAGACACCACTCATTCTTGGGCGGCCGTTTCTGAGCACCGCGGAAGCAAGCATAGATGTTGGGGCCGGAGAAGTCCACCTCAACATAAATGGAATAAGGGAGACATTCTCCTTCAGACCAAAAGTGGAGCAGTGTAGCCAAGTAAAGATTTTCAAGTGCCAAAAATATGTGCCGAAGCCGCCAGTCTACGATGCTTCCGGGAAAGAGATGGACAGTCTCGTAGCATTCATGAAACGGAAGTTAGCCACCGAGGCTGCCATCCGACAACGAGAGGAAGACGAATGGAAGAAGGCGAGAGCCATGAAGGCTAACCGCAAGAACTAGGAAACAGGAGGCAAAGCTCCTGTTAAGAAGGTCGGCACCCATGATTTTACAAGACCCATCAACCGAAGGTGCAATGAAAATCAACATACACATGGAGGCCCTAGGATAAATTCTATGGGGCATGTTGACGACGAGCGCGCCCAAGACCCATCGACGACAAATTTCAAGTGGCTCGCAAAGGTACCGCTTACCTCCCCGTACGTACGCTCATGCGACATCCCGAAGGACGGTAAAGGGTTCGCTCCCACCAAGAGGTAAACATGGCATTATCATTCGACGGCATTTTTATTTCCCGCCAATTTTAAATTCTCATCTTCCACTGCATATTTAAATTTTAGCAATGCACTGTTTCTATCTTCTTTGCATTTAGTTTTTAACCCTCATTTTCAAAAAAAAAATTATTAGAGGCCAGCCGACCACCACCTTCCAAGGGGGGACAGGGGGCACCGGCCAAGGCCGGCCGACCACGGTGGTCAGGCCGCCCGACCAGCCTGCCCCCTCTCTCTCACTCCTTCTTTCCTCCTTTCTCCCTTTATTTTCTTTTCCCTTTTCTTCTCTTTAGCTTTGCCAACACTCTAGCAACACACAAGTGGAGAGAGGCAGGCACCAAGGGGCCGGCCGACCAAGCCACTGGCCAGCCGACTGCACCACCCCCTTCCTCTCTTTCTCTTTTCTTTGTCTCCTTTGCTCCTTGCTCTTTGCTTCACTCCTAAGCAAGACACAAAAGAGGGCAGCTCCATTGAGGTCGCCCGACCACGGCCAGAGTCGCCCGACCTCCACTCTTCTCTCCCCTATTTTTCCCTCTGCGCATGCAAGGCCACAAGGTCGCCCGACCATTCGAGTGGCCGCCCGACCAGTCTTCCCCTGCCCTTTCCCTTTGCTGCAGACCCACGCAAGGTCGCCCCACCACGGGAGAAGGCCGACCTCCAACACTGGCCGCCCGACCTCCCTGGTGCTCCCATTTTGCTATAAATATCCCCCATAACCTCCTTCTCTAATGCACCAAGCAGCAGCAAGCAATTCCCTTCTCTCCCTCTCTTAATCTCTTTGCTTAGTAGTAGTTTAGCTCTTGCTTAGCCAAAATAATACCCGAATGAAAATCTAGTTGAGCAAAAATAATTTAGCTACTAGCCACTCTCTTCGGCAAGACCACGAACGAATTGTGGTGGTGTCACGCCCCACAAGGATGACTAACCGCTAACGCCAATTTCATTTTGTCGTCTCGTAGTTTTTGTGGTCACTTTTTTATGCAGGATGAAGCGCGCATTCAAGAGGGCAAGAAGTGCCATCAGTAAGGCCAAGCAGCATATACGGTTCCCGACGTCCTCCAGCTCGCAGAACTCGCGGACGGTGTCTGACAGAGGTTCATCAAGTGCTGGACCAGGAGGAGAAGAAGCTTCGTCCTCCATCACCGGGCCTGTATTGCTGTTGGATTCTCAAATCTAAACGCGCAATCAAGACGAGGCCGACTTGCTGAGGCGACTCCACACCAAGCTTATCACCCTCACCAAGTGATTCGGTGAGTTACTCATGACAAGCACAGGTCATCCAGCAGACCCAGGACGAATAGTACAACCGCCTCCTCGAAATAGAAGCGACGGCTCAGCGCACCTTTGATGAGTCCCAGCGATTCTTCCAATACTATAGGTACTACCTCGAGTAGCTTCGATGAAGCTTGGGGGCAACCCAAATCGACAGCTGGGTATGTATGACAGTCCCCCGATTTTTGCACCACCCATGTATCTTTGAGAGTTTGCTAGTCTATTTAATTTGCTCAGTCTAGTTTGTTTAATTTAATTTGTTTAATTCAGTTTGCTTTACTTAGTTTGTTTATTTCAGCATATAAAAAAGAACTCCCATGCTTTAATGATAACTTCACATGCTAGCTTCATCTTGGAAATGATGAATAGTTGCTCTATCAAGTGAATGATTTAATTCTTGCATGTGACTTATGCTTAGCTTTATTTTGAGTTTGCGAATAAAAGAAGTAAACCAAGGTTCTATGTTGTGGATGCCATTTGTGATAACAAGCCTAAGTTGTTGTGAGATGAATGAGATGACTTGAATATGGGATAATTCTCTCATGCTCTCAGTAAGATGAACATCTCAGGTTTTTATTTTTAAAATAACAAAATATAGCTCCCCTTGGTCAAAAATACCTACCAGAGCCAAGAATGCTTCAATTAGTTTGAAACTGCTATAAAGAGCTGCTTAGTGATATTTTGAGCTTTGTCAAATTTTGAGTCTCTTTGAGTAGAAATATCACCTTTTATTGATAGCTGGAGTACAAAAGCAAAAATGCAAGTGATCCATTCCGAACTTTGCATCCACCAAAATGTCTCCAAATACTTCACATAATCTCTAGCCTTCAAATCTCAAGGAGTAAGGGTATGGAGCCAAAAAGAAAAGCATGCAAAAGCATGGCAAAAAGAAGAAAAATGCGTGCAAAAGCATGGCAAAATGAAAAGCATGCAAGTTCAAGCATGGCAAAAATAAATAAAAGCTCTATATCCACTCCAAATCTACAAAAGGCTACAAGGGATGAATACTAAGAGAAGGAGGTATACAATGCCACCACTCATACTCCAGTGATCAATATAAGAAGTGATAGAGTATACTTTTTGGTCTAATCTTTGGCTTAGCAAAATAAATATCCTAAGTGTGCCAGTTTGTCCCCACCTAAAGCTCCACAAAGGCCTTAGTGTAGGAAAGTATTGGCCGAGTCTTGGCCCTTGGTGAGGATACACATTTGAGCGCCTGAGAGCACCTTGGAGATGCTACTTTTGTTTTGAAAACCTTGAAACTCCTGAGAAAAACATCCAAAAAAAGAGCAAGTTAGAAGAACTCCTGTATAATGGTCGTTCCATCTCTCAACCGCCCAAGGCAAGGTAAGCAAAAAGATGCACCACAGGTAGTACACAAGGTGAGCTTCAATTATTTCACTTCTCAAAACAAAAGTATGAGTATTGAGTCATGTATAAGAATTTCTCTTCATCTTCGATATTGCAGCAACTCCTGATCCACTTTCAGTCTTAGCTTTGCTCGAGGACGAGCAAAAGTTTAAGCTTGGGGGGGTGTTGACGGTCGTAATCTCACGATATCTACCATCAATTACCAACCAAATGGAGCTATGCAAGTGAATAATTATGGACTAACCGCTCTACTAATGAGTTCCACAAGTTTTGTATGAATATTTGGATGTAGGTACCAAAATGCACATAAAATAGATGAAAACATGCCAAGTATCAAATATGTGGGACACTGGCCAAAGTGGCCAGGTCGGCCGACCCCACCACCTGGTTGGCCGACCAAGGATTAGGCCTGCCTGGTGCAGCCAGGTCGGCCGACCTGGGGGCTGGCCGCCCAACCTCCCAAGTTAGCCAATTGCCACATCATTGGTCCACATCATGAAGAAAACACAAGTGCACTCAAATCCAACCGCAAGACCAAGCATCCAATGTATCCAAAGGCCGAAAATGCACCAAGTCACGGATCCACAACGTCATCAATCCGAGGGAAGAGCAAAGTGGCCAATGCAGGCCTGACACGTGGTCACCCGACCTCCTACAAGGTTGGCCGACCTACCCTCGGAGGCATTTTCCACGTGCAACAACTGTCCTAAACGCCAACCGCCATGGGAAAGCAAGATCAAGCCGTTGGAGTGCAAAGTCGGTGGATCGGGTGGTCGGCCAACCTCGGTGTAGGTCGACCGACCTCCCCCCTAGGTCGGCCGGCCACCGACCTCAGCCTCCCACCGACCTAAGCCTCCTACAAATACCCCCCTCTCATATGGGACTATAAATAGGCCTGTAGAGCTCATTTGTAAAGGTGTAGAGAAGTTGAGAGCCATATTCTACCTTAGAGAGTGTCATTTTCCACATCTTAGTAGTTAGGATAGTCCTAGGAGTTATAGTGAGTCGTGCTTTGCCTCGGAGTTCTCAAAGATTCTTCTAAGTCTGCGGTAACAGCTCTTGTATTTTTTGTACTCAATCTTCAATATAATTCAGTTATATTTTACTTTATTTCTATCTCTTGCAAGTGTGGTGTGCCCTTTATTTTGCATACTTGCTAGGCTTAGACTTGTGGTTATCTTAGTTAGTCAAGTCCCGTTATTCTTGCGGGTGCTATAATCCAACCTGTTCGGCAGGCTCTGGTTAGGTCCTCTCCTTTGATCAAGGACAATCTATTGTTACTCAAGCTTTGCTTGAGTACGTTTATAGCGTGCCAGCCTATCCACGCAGATTTGCTTGGTAGCCCCACTCGGTGACAGCGTGTGGTGTGCCTGTGTAGTCCAGGCCTGTTCATTCGGTAGGCCGGTAGGCGTTAGCCGGGTCTCCTTCGGTTGTCTACTATCTACTCCCTGACGCCTCGAGGCGCCGGAATTTCGCTCGACGCAAGACCCTGACTTGCTACTTGAGTTTCTTAGTTAACTACGACATAGTCTTTGCAGCCGAATAGAATAGAGTTTGGGAACTTTATCTCACTCGTTGTCCTCCCAGGCAACTATACCTTTCTATGTGTATCTTAGCTAGTTTCATTTACTTTTTTCCACCATACACCTATCCGTTTACCAGACTTACCTCTGTCTAGTGACTAGCTGGTATATTTATTTAAGTACGGTTCATTCGATTTGAGTTTATTCAACTATACTCTCTCGCCTGCCGCTTCCCTGTGGATAAAAATACGATACTCGGAATACTCTGAGTGAAAAGCTACAACGCTCTCCGTGCGCTTGCGGAGTAAAATCTTATAAGGCTAAGAGACGCCAACAGAGGCGTTTCTTGGAATTGTCCCACACTTTCGTTTATGGAAGTACCTATATCATTGCAAAGCCGGTCTGAGAGACGGAGTGTTACTAGTAACTAGAGGGGCCAGCTTTGAACTGCGGAAAAATCGCAAAGCTATTTATTTGGATGTCCCCCTTCCAGATAACAATAGAGGATGGCACTCCGAGTGGTTCTATATTGAAAACCATGGGAACTCTCTCCCCTCGAGATCTGGGAGGCAACCTGACAGCAAGCTGGCAAGATGAGAAGAAGGACCAACTGTTGAAGAACACACTGAAGTCAACGCACTGCTAGAAGAAATAGCCAATCTGAAGAAAAATGGCCTTACTGCCCATGCTGTTGTGGTAGATTTCATGTATCGCTGCATTCAGCCACTGAAGGATAGGATCTACCCTGCCTATCTGTATGTCGGAGCTAGTGATCCAACTAGAGAGACAACTCGGTCCATGACTGAAGATGATGTCAAAGCCCAAGTAGAGTTGATACTCAGAGGTGAAGCTTACAATGAGGGTACTCCTAGACCGTATTCTGCATGGAATCCAACTCCCAATGTAAGTGCTCTTACTATGATTTCTGTAAGTAACCTTGCTTGCAATCATCTCCTGACCCATAGAATTATTGCAGAGCAATATATCCAAGTTTCTGTCAGACCCTAAAATCTCTGGAGCTGACAGGCTATCCAAACGACAATCCAAGTTATCCACTGAAGAGATGGAAGCTGTTGTTGCTGCTGCCCATGGTGCAGGAAACAATGAAGAGCATACCTTCATTGTGATACCGCGTGCAGCCCAGAGCGCTCAAGAGATCAGTATGAGCGACATCACCAAGGCAACCCCCGAGCTTACAGCTGCTCCAAGTGGCGTGAAGACGCGAGCTGCAGCTGGCCAGGGGCGTACCAAGGCAAAAGCCACTCGTACCGTGATGACACAGAGATAGAGGATGAACAAGAGGGCAATCAAGGATTTGACAAGCTCTCCCGAGTCAACCGACAAAGCTAGCAAGAAATCCAGGTATTCCTCCCATACCGTAGCTAAAACCGATAACTCAGTATCTGAGGTAAACTAGACAAGCTTAGTTGATGAGGTCGAAGAGGAAGAAGAGCAAGCTCAGCTGTGTCATCGTGAGAGGCGATCCAAGAAACATCACGATGACATTATAGTAGCCCCTTCTGTATCCACACTGCCACTTGAGGAGGATGAAATTGATCTGACGGCAGAAGACATGGACCTAGACTGAATTATCAGAGATACATGTAAACTTCCCTTCACTTTATGCTCTGATGAAGATATAGAGCCACTGTCAACATGCTCGAGGGGGCAACAACCTGAGACCACAAGCCCCCGAGCGATAACAGAGCTAGCGTCAAAGAAATTAGAGCCTGAAAATCCCGTAGACCCAATGCCGGCAGATATTCCTGATGATGAGATTGATGCTCATATGAATAAAGCCACTGAAACTGTGCATGGGGCACAAATGCCATCTGACAACTGGCAACAGGCACTAACCGGTGTAGCTCCAAAAGAAAAGCAGCAAATGCCTGCAACCAAGCCATTACCTGAAGCCATAATCTCCCAAGAGCATCCTACTAAGATTGATGCAGGAGATACTCCCCAGCCCTCATCTGAAGCCCATGAGTCGGCTCAAGAGAAAGAAACTGAAGAACAAACACATACTGATCAAGTCGAAGGAGGACAATCAGACTCCGTTACTACAACTGAGCCAGACAACGCCCAACCCCCTCTGATTGAGGCAGTTGATAACAATCGCCAACTAGTACCAGCATCCCCAAGCTCAGGGCTGCTAACAGCTTTTGAGGTATGCCAACTTTGCAACCTTACATATCCTGTATTGACTTTGCCGTTGCCTAAACAACTCGAATTACTCTTTGCAGGCTATGCTAAAGACGCTACAAGGTGGGGTTCAATAGGCCAGCATGATCCACGAGAAGATTGCTGCAATCTCCAGCCTTGAGGTTACCACTCTGAGGTAGCAACTAGCTGACTCTGAGGCTACACGCAAAGCTGAGGCAACAGGTGCGTATTCAACCTTTCCATACACCAATACCTGAGATCTCAAGCTGAACCATGTACTTGCCACCAGCTGCTGCTGCTGAAATTGCTCGCCTGAAGCAAGTGGCTATGACTCGAGAGACAGAACACCATAATGCCATTGCTGATAGAGACCAAGCTAGAGACACAGCAGCAGACCTTCACAGGTAGCTAGATATTGAGAAGAAAAACCATGAGGTAACCTGCCAAGAATCCCAACTAGCATACTCTTTGCTCACAGAAGCATATGAACTATATCATTCCGCAGGAGAAAATGCGGCAAAGAAATGATGAGTACCAGCGGCTACAAGAGTCTCGAGATGGCTTTGAGAAGTCATTCCGCGAGACTGCCAGTGCATTGTATTCTCTGAAGAATAGTCACTCCTTGACACGCCAAGCGCTTAGGGACAAAGAGACTAGACTGGCTGAATCCCAGAGCGCCCATGATAAAATGAAGAAGGTGCTAGCCTCTACGAGGTCTGCACTTAAAGAATCTCGAGACGAGGCTGCTCATCAGGCTCAGGTGTCAGAGGTATTCAAAAAGAACTATGAGACCAGCAAGAAGAACTGCAACAAACTGAAAGACGCCTTTGAGAAGGCAAAAGAAGCTGCCTTGACTGCCAATACTGCCTTGATCAAGATCCTGGACATCTGTGCGCCAGAGAAAGCTGCACCTCATCCTCTGGGTGATCGAATAACAACTTTCATGGATGACATGAAGTCCAAGATTTCTGAGCGAGTGAAAACCGTTCTTACTCGCGTTTTTGTGGTCATCAAAAACTCACAATCTGAGATCGACTTGGCTAGTTTACCAATGAGGATAGTAAACGAGAGCCAGAGTGCTAAGCATGAAGATGAAGCCCGCTCGATTGCCAAACTCCTTGTAGGCGACAGTGAGTAAACGATGATTCCCCATGTAATATGACGAATTGAATGCTGTGTGTAAATGTTTGGCTCCTCATGTCAATAACTTGACTATTATTCTGCAAAACAGAGTTAGTTTATGAATGAATCAAAATATTCTATGCGTACCTGAGAGTCATGCCTGTGTAGAGAAAAGAGACAATGTCAAGTCGGTAACACGACCTGAGTTTAAATTGATGATATAAGAAAGTAAGATATAACGGTGATGAGTACGAGTACTGTAGGAAAGAGTAACATGATGAGGCAAAGACATGCAATATTGAGTTGTAAGCCGTCAAACCTAAGCTCACTGTCTTTGTTCGGCTGGGGCCTTGAATGCTCCCTGGTTATGAGGTCCTGCAAAGGCATGTAGCATCATGCTGTCGGTCGACTGACCTAGGCCGATTGCCTTTCTTTTGTTGGGGCCTTGAGTGCTCCCCGAATATGAGTACGAACGAGAGCATGTAACACCTTGCTGTCGGTCAACTGACCTAGGCCGATTGCTCTCGTGGTGGGGCTGGAGGTATCCCCGTCAAGAGTAAGAGTGGGCATGTAGTACCGTACTGTCGGTCAACTGACCTAGTTCGATTGCCCGTATACAATGAGTGAGTAACACGAGTAAAAATAGGGAAAAGAACACAGAATGCTTTATCTCGAGAGTGCATTTATTTATAGAGTACGAAGAGTACAATGAAGACAGAGTACAAAAAACGACACCGACTGCTAACTATAGAAGTCATAGGAAAAACTCTACGCATAGAACCTATGCAAATTCTCTATGTTCTAGGAGTTCCCAACTGGTGTCCGATCCATTTGAGATAGGCGATATGATCCTGGACGAGTAACTTCTGTGACGATGTATGGACCTTCCCAACGAGGAGATAACTTATGCTGCCCCGCAGTCTTGAGCACCCTGCGTAATACCAGGTCCCCTATTGAAAAGGAACGAGGCCTCGTGTATCGATCATGGTAACGATGTAGAGTCTGCTGATAACGAGCCGACTGAATAACAGAGTTGAGACGCTCCTCCTCGAGTAAGTCGATCTCCTCGAGGCGTGTTGCTTTAGCTTCGGCAATGCTATTGAAAGCCAGACGTGGGGCTCCAAACTGTAGGTCGGTAGGCAAGACTACCTCCGATCCATAAACCATGAAGAAGGGTGTGTTCCCTGTGAGGGCTTTACTGGGTTGTGTTTGAAGACTCCAGACCACATATGGCAATTCACGTATCCACTTGCCAGCCAGCTTCTTGTTCTTGTCAAAGATCTTTTTCTTGAGTGCATCCAGAATCATGCCGTTGGCCCGTTCAACCTGTCCATTGGCTCTAGGGTGGGCCACCAAGACATACTTGATGCGGATGGACTTTTGCTCACAGAAATCGAAGAATTCTGAGCCCGTGAAGTTAGACCCCAGATCTGTGATAATAGAGTTCATGATTCCAAAGTGAAAGATGATGCCTTGAATAAATTCCACTGCTTTGGCAGATGTTAACGATGCGATGGGCTTGAACTCGATCCACTTAGTGAACTTGTCGATGGCAACCAACATGTGAGTATATCCGCCTTGAGCTTTCTTGAAAGGCCGAATCATATCCAGCCCCCAGCAGGCAAAAGGCCATGAGACCGGTATATTCTGCAACTGTTGTGCTGGAAGATGATGCTGCTTGGCGAGGAACTGACAAGCCTCGCAGTGCTGCACCAACTCAGCAGCATCCTTCTTCACCATAGGCCAATAGAAGCTGGCCCTGAACGCCTTCCCAACCAATGTGTGTGAGGCAGCATGAATTCCACAGACTCCAGCATGTATCTCCTTGAGGAAGCTCTGCCCTGATGAGGTGCCTAGGCATTTCAACAAAACTCCTGAGGCAGCACGCTTGTATAGGTCATTATTAATCAGAGTATAGCTGGGAAACCGTCTTGCTATTCGCGCGGCCTCTACTTTATCCTCCAGAGTTTCTTCGTTCAGGATATACTTGATGATGGGGGCCCTCTAGTCAGTCGGCATACCCAGAGTTAAGATGTGCCGGTCGGGAGGTATGTTCAGCTCACCTAGCTGAACAGAGGGATGATGAAGCTCTTGGATGAAGATGCCAGGGGGTACTTTGGCTCGTGACGAGCCTAGCTTGGACAGGATATCAGCATCCACATTGCGATCCTGATCCACATGAATGTACTCAAGGCCCTGAAACCTGCCTTCTAGTTTGTGAACTACCTCGCAATACTTGTCCATACTTTCTGTAGAGCGATCCCACTCCTTGTTTACCTGATTGATGACCATCAAGGAATCTCCATAGGCCATTAGACGCTGAATCCCGAGCGATATGGCTATGCGAAGGCCATGAAGAAGAGCCTCATATTCAGCTGCATTGTTAGACACCGAGAAGAGGATCTGTAGCACATATTTGAGTTATTCCCCTGCTGGTGAGGTGAAAACAACACCAGCGCCAGCTTCCTCCAGCTTCAACGAGCCATCAAAATACATCTATCAAGCTTCCATGATTTCTGGCTTCTCGGGCACTTGGTGTTCAGTCCACTCGGAGACAAAATCAACTAGTGCTTGGGTTTTGATGGCAGTACGAGGACGGAATTCAATGTCATGAGCCCCCAGCTCACAAGCCCACTTGGCGATATGCCCTGTGGCCTCCCGATTGCGTAAGACTTCTCCGATTGGAAACTCAGTGACCACTATGATTTTATGCTCCTCAAAGTAATGATGCAGTTTACGTGTGGTAATGAAAACTGCGTATAATAACTTCTATACTTGAGGATACCTGATTTTGGAGGGACTAAGGACCTCGCTGATGAAGTAGACCGGATGTTGCCTGGGTACTGTGTGTTGTCCATCCGGTCACTTGACCACCAACGCGGTGCTGATCACATGAGTCGTACAAGAGATGTAGAGGAGCAAATCTTCAACCGGTGAGTCGGTAGTGGCTCGATTGGGAGACTTGAGTACAGGAGGCGAGGTTAGGAACTTTTTCAGAGCGTCCAATGCTTCCTGAGCCTCTGTAGTCCACTGAAACCTGTCGACCTTCTTAAGGAGTTTGTAGAAGGGCATGCCACGTTCACCAAGTCGCGAGATGAATCGGCTCAAGGCTGCTATGCACCCAGTCAGCCTTTGAGCGTCTTTCTGTGATCTGGGAGGGTGCATGCATAGAATAGCCTTGATCTTCTTGGGATTGGCTTCGATTCCTCTGTTGCTGACGACAAAACTGAGTAACTGACCTGCAGGGACGCCGAAGACGCACTTGGTGGGGTTGAGCTTCCACTGGAATTTCCTCAAGCTGTCGAACACCGGGCGCAGATCATCAATGAAGTCCTCTTCGTTCTTCGTCTTGATTACGACGTCGTTAACGTAGGCCTCGACACATTTGCCCAGTGGTCGGCGAGGCAAGTTTGAATCGCCCTTTGGTACGTCGCTCCGGCGTTCTTCAACCCAAAAGACATTGAGGTATAGCAGTAAGCCCCAAAAGGCGTGATGAATGCTGTTTTCTCCTAATCTTCGATTGCCAAGCTGATCTGATGGTAGCCTGAGTAACAATCGAGAAAGGAGAGTAAAGCGCAGCCGGCCGTACAGTCAACGACCTGGTCGATGCGAGGCAACCCGAACGGGTCCTTAGGGCAGTGCTTATTGAGATCGGTATAATCAACACACATCCGCCAGTCCTTTTAATTCTTCTTGAGAACGAGTACAGGATTTGCAAGCCACTCAGGATGCATGACCTCTCTAATAAAACCGGCAGCCTTTAGCCGGGTTAACTCTGCCCTAATGGCCTCTAGCTTTTCTGGAGTAAATCGCCGCAACCTCTGCTTGATGGGTTTGGCATTGAGGAACACCTTGAGTTGGTGCTCGGCTAGTTCCCTCGGGACCACAGGCATATCCGCCGGCTTCCATGCAAACATGTCGCAATTGGCCCTCAGGAACTGGACGAGCGCGTCTTCCTATTTGGGAGAAAGGAGAGCGTTGATGGCAGTCGTCTTGGTTGCGTCCGAGGGGTCAAGACCTATTTCTCTCGTCGGGATGGCCGGTTGAATTGCCACCCCTGAGGCCGCTTCTTGAGTCAGGATCTGGAGGTCTTCCTGTGACATGCTAGTTTCGTCCGTCTTGAGCTTCTTTTGTGCCGCCATATGATTCTGCTCAAGGGCCATCTGCATGGCCTCTTGCACACACTCCGAGGCTCCCTTGAAGTCGGCGTGTATGGAGAGAGCACCACCTGGAGCCGGCATCTTGAGGACGAGGTATGGGTAGTGCGGGATAGCCATGAACTTGGCTAGCCCAGGACGCCCGATGATGGCGTGGTAGACGCAGTTGAAGGTCGGGACTTCAAAGCACAGTGTCTCGATGCGGAAGTTTTCTGCCGTGCCAAAAGCTACTGGTAGATAAATGTGCAATTCCGAAGAACGGGGTATCCGACTTCTTGAGTTCGCTAAGTTGGATCCCCATGTCTTGCAGAGCTCGAGGGAACACCACGTTGATGCTCGCCCCGCCGTCGATCAGTACCTTCTTGAGTCGGGTATCCCCGACTATGGGAGTTACGAGCAACGGGTACTTGCCTGGCTCATCGAAATTGAGCCACTGATCCGCCCGACTGAAGGAGATTGGCTCGTGGGACCAATCGTATGGTTGCGGCGGCTCTGAGGTGGCCGCATTGACCAGCTGATGCTCCAGCTTCTGCTGGCGCTTGCTCGCATATGCTCCATGCCCCCCTAGGATGAAGTTGACCTCCTTGTTGACGTCGAGGAAGCGTTGATTATTGCCTCCAGCTGGTCGTTGCGGAGGCTGGTTCCGCGGTGGAGGAGGCGGCGGAGTAGGCTGTGGCATCAGGGAACTGGCCGCGTGTCAGCATGGCTTTGAAGTTGCGGCAGTTCCTGAGAGTATGGTGCATATCCTTATGTGCAGGGCACGGCTCATCGAGGAGTTGATCGAGGGTCTGAGTCGGGGCAGGAGGCGGGCCACATGGTCGTAATGGGAGTGGAGCCATGACTCTGACCTCCTCCCGAGGCCTCTTGCCCCAGCGACGATCTTGCCGTGAGGGTTCTTCGTGTCTCTCCTACTTGCCTTTGCCCCGATCGTCCTGTCGGGGGCGGACAAGGTCGCAAGCTCGTTCATCCACCGTAATGTAGCGGTCCGCTTCTTGGAAGAGATGCTCCGAGATAGTGGGCGCCCTTTCTAGTATGTGCTTGACGAAAATCTGGTCATTGGAGCCTTGGAGGAAGTCGTCAATCACCGTATCCTCAGATACGTCAGGAATACGATTCCTGAGAGCCTGGAACCGTTTGAGGTACGATCGTAGGCTTTCTGAATCTTTGTGCCTGATGGTTTTGAGGTCCCATCGCTGCACCGGCTTGTCGGAGAGTGACTGGAAGTTGGCGATGAATAGGCGACGGAAGTCACCCCCGCCTGAGGTGGCGAAGCCATTAAAGCGCATCCTGCCCCAACTTGATTGGGATGTAGGCCGTCATGAGATCTTCTAAGGCGTTAACCGCCCGGGCCGCGGTAGTGTACATAGCCAGCCAGTTCCGCGGATCCATCTTCGTCTCAAATTTTTCAATGTTTGAGATTTTGAAATTGGGCGGCCACTCGACGTCTTGAATCCTCCGACCGAAAGCCGCTATGGCAGCCTCAGCGGTATCGGCCGGGTTACCGCGGTCCTCAACTGGCCTGCGCGGCGGGGACTGAGGGCGATGATCCCGCCCAGATCTAACTCGAGGAGTGGAGCTGTTCATGGAGACAGCTCCCGAGTGACCCCTGGCAGCTAGTGCACGCTGAGGGGGGCCGTAGTCTCGGTCGTAGTTCGCCCGTCGGTCTATCTCAAGCTGGTGCCGCTGAGCGCGAGATTGCTCAATGCTATGACGCGCGTCGCGGTTGCCGTTAATGACCTGTCGTGCATCAGCGACCTCTTGATGCCTGGGCACAAGGTGGTCTGCTGCCCGAGCGAGAACGGTCTTGATGGCTTCCCCATCCTCGTTGTTGGGGAGGAGCTCGAAGAGTTTGACTAGCGCCCCTCCTGCTTGACTTGGGGTCTCCATGACTCCTTCGAACTCCTTCAGAAGATTGCAACCGGGGAGCGCGGCCACCCGCTGTCGTCTGGCTTGACCAGCTTGCCAATTGCGACACCGCTGCCGCGTCTGGTTCCTGCGCCGATGGCTCTGCACTTCTTGCTCGTCCTCGCTATCCCGGGTTACCTCGTCTATCGAGACGGGCAGCGTGGGATCTTTGTTGCCCAGAATATGATGACGCCGGATGTTACGGATGCGGTTTGCCCTCTTCCTCCTGTGGCGATCCTGCGAGGTTTCGGCGAGGGCAGGTTGCTCGTCGTCTGAGACCACTTCATCGATCTCGTTTGGTGCACCGCTGATCACGAGGAGCTCAGGAAAACAGAGGGTAGAGCTTGGAAGCGAACCCTCGGATCTATAGGTGGTCGTGGTCTCCACCCCCATGGTAGTGTTCGAAGCAGGTACCATGGTCGTCGTGGTGGTCGCGCCGTGTTCAGAGACCGTAGGAGTCTCGATGTTGCAGATCATGTGGGGATGTCCCGCATTGCGAGCCATCTGAGCGACCAGCGAGTGGTGACGAGCCTCGTCGGTCAGCGAGGTGTACTGGCGAACAGATCTTCCCACCGGGGTGGAGTCGACGACGAGTCATAGGCGACGATCAATTGGCGGCGCGTCGGGCCCGCTGTAGATGCAATCGTCCGGAAGAGGCACAGACTGTCTTGAGTCGGGCACCCCCCGCGCACCCTCATCGTTGTTGAGGGGAGCCGAGGCACGGGAGAGAAGCCCCTGGTATGTGGTAGTAGAGTTGCGGAGACCGAACGGGATGGAGGGAACAACGGGCTCCACCCGAGTCTTCTTTCGGCCCTGGACAGGCAAGGCTGGCCGGGCTCGCTTCGGTGCGGGCGGAGGTGGTGGGACGCGTAGCAGAGGTAGGACCCAGGAACGAGTATCAACAGGAACTCGCCTCGGGCTCTATGGAGCGCCGCCTAAGGCGTGGGCCCGCCGTGGATCTCAAGAGGGGTTTCCTGAGGAACCTGATCTCAGCCCCCGACTAATCCGAGTCTAGACTTGAGTCGGGGAAGTTGAGAGTGCCGTGCGACGAGTCGGGGCCGAAGCGGTGGTCATTGCAGGTGCTGCTCGAGCCGGCGTGGTCGATGTAGATCCAGCCCTGAAGGAGACCCTCCGGTTGGTTCGCACTCCCGAGTCATGATGACCACGAGGAGCACGATCCGACTCAGCACGACGCGGAGACGGATTCTGGCGAGGGGCCGACGCCTCGTGCCGACGTGTTGAAGCTTGGCGCGGAGTCAGAGGAGACTGACGAGGCGCTGGTCCCTGGCGACGATCCGATGGTGCAGATAGTGCTGGAGTGGTCGATGATCACACGACGATGCGCGGTTGCACCGGTGCGCTGCGAAGCTGATGAAGGTCGCTTCTCCGATCGGCGATGAAGGTGATCGATCCAAACTGGATCATGTCACCTGGGGTGATGTCATTGACGAGGTGATCGGCCATGGAGCTAGCTAATGTCGATTTCGCCGCCCCCTACTTGGCGCGCCAACTGTCGGTGTTTGATACCGGCAATACACCACGAGGTGTGTCATGTGATGCTTTTGGGGTGGCGAGATCGGCGTAGCTCGATGGTTCACGTAGAGATGCGACAAAACACAAGGGTTTATATAGGTTCGGGCCGCGATATGCGTAACACCGTACGTCCTGTTTGCTACGAGTTGTATTGATCTGAGTTCTCGAGGTTACAATGAGGGATTGGATGTTCGGTGGCTGGTATGCGATGAGACGATCAATGTCTACGTAGGGGTCCCTCACCCGCCTTATATAGTCTGGCAAGGCTTGGGTTACAAGTCGGATTCTATCTACGAGTCCTACTCTGTTTGGAAGCATAAAAGAGTATACAGAATCTACTATTGCATGTTTCCTTCCTTGAGTCCTGCCGCTTCTAAACGCAGAGTCCGAACCAACTCCTTTACGCCTTTCCTGAATTATGACGCTATTGACTTGGTCTTCAAGCTCGTCGTCCGTTCTCAGGCCCACGAGATTATCCGGCACCCCGCAAAGGGCCTGCCATCTCCATTGGGCCCACCAACGGCCCATGTACTGAATCCGCGCCGTGAGGGCCCAGGGGATATCTATCCCCCACGGACTAAGCACATAGATGTGAGATATCACTTCTTGAGAGATAACTATGAAAAGGGCATGATAGATATAGTGAAAGTGGCGAGTGAAAACCAAGTGGCTGATATCCTAACCAAACCACGAGATTTAGAGACCTTTGCTAGGTTGAGAGGGGAGTTAGGTGTTTGCTTTCCCTTTTAGTCAGGGAGAGTTTTGGTAGCTTTTTGGTATTTCTTTTGCTTTTGGCTTTCTTTTGCTTCTTTATGCATCTTGTATCATATTCATGCATTGCATCATATACATTTGTAGTATACACTAGCACTTGAGCTCTTTTGGTATGAGTAGTTAGTATTTACTTGTGCTAGATTGTACATTGCTTGCTTGATCATGGATGGCTTGAGCTCTTTTGGATCTATTGTGTGCTATTTGAGAGCTAAGTCATTTTGTTTTTTCCTAAAAATTTTTGAACATGATCACCACTAGACTTGGCTACCTAGCATGTGTAGGAGTGTTGAATGCTTATGCTATCTTTCCATGCTTGGTTATGCTAGTTGTCTACCATTGCAAGTTGTTTGCCTAAGCATTTGTGATACCTTACCTAAATCTGAAAATCTGATTTAAAATGTCAAGTATTTTGGTATCTTCTGAGCTGAAATGAAAAGATCCAGGTGGTTTTGCTTTGTCACACTGACTTGGCATGAGACTGCTCACCTTTGCACTTTGGTGTGAACTTGGCCATGACTGTGAATGGCTAAAACCTTATCTTAAGCTCCTGATGGTCTTTCGAGGCCTAGGATTGGCATTGGTTGGCAAGAAGTGGTCCGACAAGCAAATAACCCCTGGCAACTAAGTGAAACTTACTGAAATTTAATTGGTATCAAATTCAGAAGTGCAAGTCTCAAATTGCTTAGGGCTTTGTTGATGTATGCTTTGGATAGGATTAGCTCACCTTGTATGCATTGCTAGCATTTTGTGTTCATGCCTATCTTGCTAGATGCTATTCTTGTGGTGATGCTTCCTTTTCAAACCAAATCTGAAATCATGCTTTGCTCCTGAACAGTGTGAGATAGGTTCATTTGAGCTTGGTGCATGCCCCGTAGCCCTCACATGCTCTGTATGCTAGAACTTGTATCTACTAGCTTTTCATTCCTGAATGAGCTCATTTTGTTCACTTGTGACACTTGCACCTCATGTTTTGGGTGGGAGATACCTTGATTTGTGCTTTGTCAACAAGGGAGAGAGATTTCACCAACCTTGGACAAGGGGGAGAGACCTTGTACAAGGGGATCAGAGTTTCAGGGGGAGAGCTACATCCCAAGGGGAGAGTTGCATTGTGAGATGGGCTGTAATGCAGGGGGAGTTGGAGTTTTAGCATGCTCTTTTGGCCAGCTGTGTCGAGCCTTTGCCTCTTTCTGGACGAACTGGTCTTTTGCTTCTAGCATGGCTGTGTTGAGCCCTGCCTCTTTCTTGAGGGGCCATGCTTTGTTGATCGGCTACGTTGAGCAGTTACCCTTGTCTTAGGAGGCCGATCTTTTGGCTTTGCTTTGTTCACTACTTGTGCCCCAGTTTCTACCTTTCTTTGGCTTTTGGGCATTTGAGTGGATTTTCTTTGTTTTTCTTTCTTCTATTGTTCTTTGTTACGCTTTTCTTTTCTTGTCTATGATTTCAGGTGGTTGGTGAGGGTGTTGACAAGGCACTCATCAAGGGAGAGATTGAGGGGCTCAAGTGTACCGAGTCTGGTCTTTCGTCCTGGCTATGATGAGAGCCTGTCAACACCGAAGACTTGCTGATGGATGAGCAAGCACCTCCTAAGTGTGACCTGGAGGAGAAGCCCTCTCGAGTGGACTGAGAGGCGGCGCTAGAGTGGACTTGGCGTGACAAAAGCCCTGCTGAGTGGACTGGCAGGTGGCTTGGGTGGAGGCCCAAGTTAGGCTCGGCCGACAAGTGCGACTGTGGGTGCAGGACGATGTCGTGAGCCATAAAATGCCCAACAATCGTTTCCTGGTTCCACCGTCAAAACCAGGGGTTGGTTGCCAGTATCCCAAAACCGGTAGTTATCCAAAGGAATGAGCTACTGACCACGTGAAGGACATCGGGAGATTACTTCGAGCTGAAGAAGATCAAGGACTCCATCGTGGCCGTTCATCTGAGTTTCCTGCGTCTTTTCTGGCCTCTACAGGCATTTTAGTGTAATTGCGTCTGTATCTTAGGGGGCTGTTTGCAAAACAGCCTAGAATGAGTCTTGTAGTATAAATAAGGGAGATGGCTGTCTAATCTCCCTCTCTTGGCTGGTTGAGTTGTGCTTAGGGCTTAGAAAACCCTAGGTTTTAGGTCTCCAAGCAAGAGCATCAAGGATTAGTGAGGTTTGAGTGATCTAGCTTGCACAAAAAGTGGGTAGGATGAGGGTGGCTGCTTGGTGAACGTGATTCATCTTGTAATCTGGATTAAGACCTCTTTGAGGCTATTAATTGATGGATTTCGTGCAACCCCTTGAGTGTTCTTCCTTCCCCCTCTCTTGATTGGCTTTTGATCTTCGTTTTCTTGCCTTTTTGTGTGTTTGGCTTTGGACAAGAGCAAGATCTTTCTATTGCCGGTGTTTTAGACTGCTAGGATGTGGTTTTGATTGTGGTTGTGTTGCCCAATCTTTGAATCCACGAGCAGCCCCTCCTCTTTCGTTCTTGGCAAGTGGACTTCACTTCGGGGACAAGTCAAATTCGTGGAGAAAAATTTAAGCCTAGGGCTTGATCTGTTGGGAAGAGCACCTCCATGGCCTAGACAAAGCCCTTGCAAAGTTTGGTGAAGTTTGGAGTCCATTTGATCAAGATTTGGATCGATTTTGAGGATTCTCGGGCTGTTTTCTCCCCTCGGGCTGCCCTGTTTCATACCACCGGACTGTCCGGTGGGTAGGCACCGGACTGTCCAGTGGCCTTGGGTTTAGCCCGGGCGGAGTCTACGAGGCTCGGCCTCTCAGGCTTTTAGCAGCCACCGGACTGTCCGGCGGTGCTGCTCGAGGGTCTAGCCCTCAGCCTTTTCCGTCTGGTGGGTGGCACCGGACTGTCCGACGGCTTGGTGTCGGACTGTCCGGTGGTGCACCGGACTGTCCGGTGGGTTGGACTCGAGGGTCAAGCCCTCAGTCTTTACCGTCCGGTGGGTGGCACCGGACTGTCCGATGCTTAGGCACCGGACTGTCCGGTGGTGCCGTTGGACTGTCCGGTGCGTTGGCATCGGACTGTCCGGTGGCTCCTGCTCCCGGCGGTTCTAGGCTCGTTTTGCGTCGTTTTCTCTCGACGTTTGAGCGAGTACTGTGTAGTGCTTCCGTAGTGCTTTCCTCGACGTGTCTTAGGGTTGGTAGCTTGTCCTAGCTACGTGATCCTACACGGGTGAGAAGAAAGGGTTTTTCGGGTCATAGGTTTTCAGGTGTCGACCTATTCACCCACCTCTAGGTCGCTCTTTCAGTCCTCACAGCCGTAAGCCATTCCATTAAGTCCTACTGAGTAATTAGTACTCAGTGTTTGCCCCCACTTTTGGAGCGCAGGTACCATTGACGTCTGGACAGTTGCTTGGAGGAGGGTGGTACCGGAGGGCTCGGTGCTGCTCGTCTCGTTCATCAGTGCATGAGGACTACTACTTAAGTAATTTGTTTCCGCTGCGAGATGTTTTAAATATCGCTTCCGCTTTTGATTTGAACATGTATTTGAGTACCTATATTTGATTTGTAATCGCTTTATCTTATCTTCACCATTAAACTGCCTGTGATGATGTAACTGTTGTGGCTCCATTGAGGGCTGAATGTGTGTTATGTCGGTATCCTCAGGCGATGGTTACATCGAGTGCCCGTTAGGGTAGCTCGACGGACTACCGGGTTTAGTTCAGCCTAAGTCCACTGCGAGCCAGATGTGGTAGGTGTGCTTAGCCTAGATTAAGCAGGGCGGTTCCGCCACACCGAATCGACAGCTAGGTACCACCCATGTATCATGCTTTGAGAGTTTGCTAGTTCGCTTAATTCAGTTTGCTTAATTTAGTTTGTTTAATTCCATTACTGAAAAAAAAACTCCCATGCTTTAATGATAAGTTCATATGCTAGCTCCATTTTGGAAATGATGAATAGTTGCTCTATCAAGTGAATGATTTAATTCTTGCATGTGACGTATGCTTAGCTTAGTTTTGAGTTTGTGAATAAAAGAAGTAAACCAAGGTTCTATCTTGTGGTTGCCATTCGTGGTAACAAGCCTAAACTGTTGTGAGATGAATGATATGACTTGAATATGGGATAACTCTTTCACGCTCTTAGTAAGATGAACATCACAAGTTTTTATTTTGAAAATAACAAAATATAGCTCCCCTTAGTCAAAATACCTAACAGAGCCAAAAATGCTTCAATTAGTTGAAACTGCTACAAAGAGCTGCTTAGTGATATTTTGAGCTTTGTCAAATTTTGAGTCTCTTTGAGTAGAAATATCTCCTTCTGTTGATAGCTGGAGTGCAAATGCAAAAATGCAAGCGATCTATTCCGGACTTTGCATCCACCAAAATGTCTTCAAATACTTCTCATAATCCCTAGCCTTCAAATCTCAAGGAGTAAGGTTATGGAGCTCAAAAGAAAAAAAAAATGCGTGCAGAAGCACGGCAAAATGAAAAGCATGCAAGTTCAAGCATGGCAAAAAATAAATAAATAAAAGCTCCATATCCACTCCAAATCAACAAAAGGCTACAAGGGATGAATACCAAGAGAAGGAGGCATATAGTACCACCACTCATACTCCAGTGATCAATTAGAAGAAGTGATAGAGTACACTCTTTGGTCCAATCTTTGGCTTAGCCAAATAAATATCCTAAGTGTGCCACATCCTCCCTACCTAAAGCTCCACAAAGTCCTTAGTGTAGGAAAGTGTTGGCCGAATCTTGGCCCTTGGTGCGGAAACACTTTTGAGCGCCTGAGAACACCTTGAGGAAGCTACTTTTGTTTTTAAAATCTTGGAAACACCTGAGAAAGACATCCAAAAAGAGCAAGTTAGAAGAACTCCTGTACAATGGTCGTTCCACCTCTCAACCGCCCAAGCCAAGGTAAGCAAAAAGATGCACCATAGGTAGTACACAAGGTGAGCTTCAATTATTTCACTACTCGAAACAAAAGCATGAGTATTGAGTCATGTATAAGAATTTATCTTCATCTTCAATATTGCAGCAACTCCTGATCCATTTTCAGCCTTAGCTTTGCTCGAGGACGAGCAAAAGTTTAAGCTGGGGGGGTGTTGATGGTCGTAATCTCACGATATCTACCGTCAATTACCAACCAAATGGGGAAATGCAAGTGAATAAATTTGGACTAACCCTTCTACTAATGAGTTCCACTAGTTTTGTAAGAATATTTGGATGCAGGTACCAAAATACACATAAAACAGCTGAAAACATGTCAAGGATCTAAGATGGGGATCACTGGTCAAAGTGGCTAGGTCGGCCGACCCAAGCTGGGTCGGCCCACCCCAGCCAGGGCAACCCAGGCCAGGTCGCCCGACCCACCAACAGGGTCGGCCGACCCTGACTCAGGTCGGTCAGCCACCCAACTGAGCCCAAGTGCCACTTCATCGATCCAAATCACAAAGAAAAACAAGTGCATGCAAATCCAACCGCAAGACCAAGCATCCAATGTATCCAAAGGCCAAAAATTCACCAAATCACGGATCCATAACGTCAACAATCCAAGGGAAGAGTAATGTGGCCAATGCAAGGCTGACACGTGGTCGCCCGACCTCCTCCAAGGTCGGTTGACCTACCCACGGAGGCATTTTACACATGCAACAACTGTCCTAACCACTAACCGCCATGGAGACGCAAGATCAAGCCGTTGGAGTGCAAAGGCTGTGGATCGGGTGGTCGCCCGACCTCGGGCTAGGTCGGCCGACCTCCCCCCCAGGTCGGCCGACCACTGACCTCGGCCTCCCACCAACCTTTGCCACCTATAAGTACCCCCCTCACATATTGGACTATAAATAGGCCTGTAGAGCCCATTTGTAGAGGTATGGAGAAGTTGAGAGCCATATTCTACCTTAGAGAGTCCTATTTCTACATCTTAGTAGTTAGGATAGTCTTGGGAGTTAGAGTGAGTCGAGCTTTGCCTCGGAGTTCTCGGAGATTTTTCTAGGTCTGTGGTAAAAGCTCTTGTATCTTTTGTACTCTTATCTTCAATATAATTCAGTTATATGTTACTTTACTTCTATCTCTTGCAAGTGTAGTGTACCTTTTATTTTGCATACTTGCTAGGCATAGGCTGTGGTTATCTTAGTTAGTCAAGTCCCGTTATTCTTGCCGGTGCTATAATCCAACCTATATGCCAGGCTCTGGTGAGGTCCTCTCCTCTGATCAAGGACGATCTATTGTTACTCAATCTTTGCTTGAGTACATTTATAGCATGCTAGCCTATCCATGCAGATTTGCTTGGTAGCCCCACTCGGTGACAGGATGTGGTGTACCTATGTATCCCAGGCCCGTTCTTTCAGTAGGCCCGTAGGCGTTAACCGGGTCTCCTTCGGTGGTCTACTATCTAGCCCTTGACCCCTTGAGGCGCCGGAATTTCGCTCGACGCGAGACCCTGACTTGCTACTTGAGTTTCTTAGTTAACCACGACATAGTCTTTGCAGTAAAATAGATTAGAGTTTGGGAACTTTATCTCACTCGTTGTCCTCCTAGTCAACTATACCTTTCTACGCGTATCTTAGGTAGTTTAATTTACATCTTTCCACCATACATCTTTCCGTTTACCAGACTTACCCCTGTCTAGTGACTAGCTGGTATATTTATTTCAGTACGGATCTTTCGATTTGGGTTTATTCAATTATACTCTCTCGCCTGCCGCTTCCCTGTGGATAAAAATACGATACTCGGAATACTCTGGGTGCAAGGTACAGCGGTCTCCGTGCGCTTGCGGAGTAAAATCTTTAAGGCTAAGAGACGCCAACACTGACCCATTTCCATCGCGACTTGGCCGTCCCCAATCCCACGGTGAGGACCTCCATGATCTACTCTCTCTTCCAAGACAATCCCCGTCACCCCTAGACACCTCCCGAGCCGGGGACGTGCTGCTCCGATGAGGCACCGCCGCAAGCAGAGGCCCCGCCGCCGCGGTATTTGGTCATCACCGGCGCCATCCTCCCTTTCCATCCCTAACCGCCGGATCTCGATCCTATAGACCCCATGCGCCGATGACACGGTCAGAAGCCGATCAATGCCGGTCAGCCCCGCTGCTTTTGCAGAAAGACCCCTCCATTTTATCAATATTAATCCGCAATACATCATAGCAGTAAGCAGGCCCCTGTTTTTATCTCTTGAACCCTGGTTTTCGAAAATTATCTGCGGTTAGAACCTATCACCTTGAAAAGCTCGTATCTTTCACGTTTTATATCCGTTTTCGACGATTCTTGCGTTCATGTGCTTGTAGTTATACATAGAACAATTTTGCAAACCTTTTATCTTCAGTTTTGATGATATGGGGTACTGTTTCTTATAGTTGGTACATGTTTGCTTGCATGTGTGTACCTGTGTGATTGTGTGGTGCCCCGATGAACGTTTAGACGTCGTTCCCTTCATCCGGATGACATCCAGATGTGCAATATCAAGATCAACACCAAAAGACTCTGAGCAGCATATTTTTTAAAGGAAGGCAAGTATAATATAAACAAAACCCAATAACCTTTTTAATAATTGCATGTGCATTTCATTTTGTTTACCTGTAAGGTTTTACATAGCTACTTTATTCTTTATATATTACCTTTTGGGATGCATATGGTAAGTTGTGCTAGGTGCTGCGTGAACACAGGTCCTTTTGTTAATTAATGTTGATTAATGGTTCTATGCAATTAACTGTTGTGCTTGACCATTAAGCGGTTCAAGTCTATTTAAAAGGAATGTTTTTAGCAACATGGTTTAGGGAACTGAGCAATGTGCTCATGTTCTTTTGCGGTTCTCTCCCTAAGGACCGGTTCACAAAGCGACCACCTGGGACAACAGTGCTACCACAAGATTGGAATGGGACGTCTTAGCTAAGTAATTAGGTTATTTTGGTTTGGAGTAACTTACCTGCGGGGCAAGAGGGGGAGTAAGCTTATGTGGACCTTGTGCTACTTGGAATGAGTGTGCTTTACGTTATATGTATGTGCTTCTCCCCTTGAGGCTTGCCCCACCGTTGCGGCGCTTGATTCCTTCCGGTTATTTTTTACCACGTTATCTTTGGAAAGGCTTCATAATGTTGATTGCTAGTCATATCATCTAAGGTAATGGGGTGAACAACTAGCATAGCTCACGACTTGTGGGTCAAGATGTGCCACGTCTTGAAGTGTAAAACTGATATATCAGCTGTGTTCACAGTTATGAGCGGCCCAGACCCTTCCCAGTGATTAGTAGGATCCTTGGCTAAGGTTCCTTGGTTTGGTATGGATATGGTTATGGCTTTTGATACCCTGGAATACTCTTGGGTGAAAAGCTACAACATGTGTCCGTGCGCTTTTCGGATTTATTTAGTCGGCTAAGAAAAGCCAACAATTAGTCAACATTATTAATAGAGATAGCCAGTTCATGCATGTTCATCATAGCTTGTACGGGGCCTCTCGGACTCTTGGGCTTCTAGAATCTTCGATATGAGCCGAGATTTGACGAAGTCTTCTAGTCTTTGATGTATTTGACATATTTATTTAATAATTATCTCCAATTCCTTGTAGCTCTTGACACCTTCTTGAAGCTTCTGATTAGAAAGCCTTGATCAACACAGGGGGGCATGAATTAATCAAGCCTTCCTTGTTCATTATCCTCAATAAATGTCATCTTAGTGGTTTTTTCTCACTCAACGTAGATCGTTGTGAATTTCGTGAAAATTGGTCGAAAACCTGTAAAAATCACATATAGCATGTTTCCAACACAATGTTGCAAAATCCACAATAATCGGTGATAATTGTTAGTAAAAGAAATAGTTGACGCTTAAAAATCATGAAAAACTATGTAAAATGATACAAAATATTCGTTCATAAGCCGGGTCAACAACATCACCACTCTTAAACCTTGCTCGTCCTCGAGTAAGTCAAATTTTATAATTAAGTTAACTTATAAGCTAATATCAAATAATCAAACTAAATTTAAACTCTCAAATTTTTCTATGTTTTAGACTAACAATTTATATAGATAAATAGATATTCATGTAAGCATACCCCACAATATATAAGAAGAAATCAAATTCATCAATAACAAATCTCCTCACTTTCAAATAAATTTTTTTTCAAAAAAGATCAAGTATAAAAGATTAAAATATATAAAGCCCAAGAATTACTCTCATCTTTCCAGGCTGTCAATATATGTGTGGAAATAAACTAAACTATAAGAATATATATAAGTGTAATCTTATCTACAGCTTGGTAAGAATCCTAATCAAAATTTAATCTCAATATATTATCAAACGAAGAAAAGAATCTACTGGTATTACTGAGACTTTTCAAAAAGGTCATGGAAATCATAATGATTAAAGGATAAGAAGAAATATATATAGAAAAGTGGACATATGAAAATAAATTAATGATCTCAAAGCACAAATGAAGTCCTTGTTATCAGACTGCATATGGTTGAAAAATTTTCTGGAGTATTTCTACCAAACTAAGTCATGTAGGAAATCAATGACGAGCATCATATATATATTTTTTTAGACAACTAATTCTACTTTGACCACTTGGTCTTTTATTTTTTTTATATGTGTGGCGACCACCCTTTTTTTTTACTTTTGCCTCCTCAAAGACCCTTAAATATGACAGCTCCATCCCCACTCTTAGATAATACTCATCCTCGAGTTTGATAACAGGGGAATATTACTGACTAAAAATCCTCTTCCTCTTTTTTGTATTTAAATACTCCAGAAAATTATAGGTTGTGGCAAAGGAAGATATATGAAATGATAGTCTTGGTTGAAGGATAGATATCCAGGGAAGTTTGCAATCTCTCCAATGTAGAGAGTTACAATGCATAGATAAAAAGGCTAGCAAATGAAAAGATAAGCAAATATGAATGACCAGCTTTGAAATCTCAAACCCTAGATTCAAATCTTAATCCAACTCAATCAAGAATTAAATTTGATCAAACTATGGTTTAAAAATAAAGCTCTAATAGGTAGGGCCTATATAAAATAATCATTAGAAATTTGATCATAAATTTGATAGGTCAAAATAAAATTTTAAGGAGATTATGACAAAAATGAAATCTAAACATGAATAACATATGGGTCTTTATGAAATATAATATCTACTACATAAATGTTAATCATAATTTTGATTCAATTGCATTAATGAGAGCATAAATTACCTTAATTAATGACATCAGATTATAAGAAAACAAACATTTTATTTTATTTCACCATAGGATGATACATGATCATGATTAAACTAATTTACAAAAGATAACTTAAATCACTCATAATTATACATAAATAGATAATAAAAATAAAGATAAAATAAAGATAAAGATAAAGAAAAAGAAAAATACATAAATAAAAATAAAATCAAACTGAAATCTTCAACGTCCTTGATTCCACATGCGAAGATTATAGAGTTGTTCTTCAATGCCCTGAGTATTTTCTTCATATTGATCCATATTCTGCCTCACATTATCAATGATCTGATAATTTTCCGCAAACATATTCTCCATGCCATAAAAAGCTTGTTGTGGCATACCCTGCGCTGCAACTTCTTCAGCAGTGTAAGTCCTTACTCTTCTTGGAATGAACGTTGCAGGTGGAAGGATATAAGTTGATGGCTGGAACACTGGTGTGGAGGTAGGATCATAAGAGCTAACTGGTCTTGGATTGTAAATTGGACCTTGTGATGATCCTGCTCCTCTGAATTCCTCACTCATGAATTGTTGGCCAGGTTGTGCAGGGAAAGGCTCCCAGGCGCCCCATCCAGATGATGGTTGTAACACCCTAATTTTTGCTATATGAAAAATCTTTCCTAAAATAAATCAATTTTGCTTAGAGTTGGATTTATTTATGCATGACACCATAATATTTTGTTTATTTCTAATATTAACCCAGTAAAATAAATCATAAGACCAACTTGTTTGAGCATACATGCCGCTGCATACTTCCTTGGTTGCTTTGCCTTGCTTTGGTTTGAATCCAAATACATTTAAACTCATCAAAATTTCCTCAAATCCCTAAAGAATTCTGGAAAAGTCCTCTTTTCCTCCCTCTCCCTTTTTCTTCGGTTTCGGCCCAACCGGCCCAGCTAACCTGGCCGGCCCAGCTGGCACTCCCCTCCCTTTTTCCTTGGCGCCAGCCCAGCCGCGGCCCAGCAGCCAGAGCGGCCCAGCAGGCTGCCGCCTCCTTCCTCCCTCTCGCTGACCGGTGGGACCCGCCTGTCGGGCACTCCCCCTACCTCTCGCTACCGCGCCGCTCCGCCGGCGGACGAGCTCGCGCTCGAGCTGCGTTGCGGCCTCGGTCCCGGCCCCTCGCGCTACGCTTTCCCTGTCCCCTCTCCGAGGATCACGCGCCGCGCCTCCGCCCTTCCTTTCCGCGCCCGCGCCTTCCTTTCCCTGCTCTCGCGCGCGCCGTGGGTGACGCGGACATCGAATCCGACCCAAACCGGACTTGCCCCCGCTGCGCCGCCTTGCCTTGCCCCTCCCCCAAGTCTCGGCCTCGCCCCTATATAAGCCGCCGGCCCCGACACCCAAGGCACCAAATCCAAGCCCTAGCTAGCCGCCTTGCGCTCGAGCTCGCCGCGAGTTCTTCAAGTTGCACCGCGACGTTCATCGAGTTCACGTGCCGGGTTTCTCATCTACAAGCCGCCATCGCCGACGAGATCAACCCCACTGCTTTCGTCTTGAGATAGAGTCCCTAAACGCCTAACCCCAGCCCTAGTTTTGCCTCGGTTCGCCGGTTTGACCTCAACGCGCCGCTCGGTTCGTGCACAGGAAGCCGCCACCGTCGCCATACGCCGTCGCCGCCTCTCCGTCGCCCACATCTACACCCGGAGCTTCGCCGTGAGGTGAGGAACCTATCTAGCCTACCCTCGTCCCTAATCGTGCCCTACACCGACAGCAATTGCTCGCCGGACTTACTCCGTCGCGCCGCCCCATCGTCAGCCGCCCCCGGCCAATGCGCCGCCACCCGAACCGCTCCGCCCGCTTCGCGCAGCCGCCTGCTCGCTCGCGCACCCCGCTCTGCTAGGTCTAGGCCCCCGGAACCGCGGAATCGCAGGACTCCGGTGAACCTCCACCGCGCGTCGAGGTCACCGCCGGTCAAACCCGCCGCCGGGTTTCCTCCTCACCCTCAGTTCTAATCTGAGCCGTCCATCCCAGATCCAACGGCCAGAGCCACGCGACCCGGGTCAAGTACCGGTCAGCGCCGGGAGTTTTACTAAAGAGCCCCTGAGTTTTCCCGAAATCAACCCGCAGTCCAGATTTGTTAGATTTAGGTCCCTGATTTTCGCAGTTTAGTCCCCGGAGTTTCAAATCTCTTTTATTTTAAGCCTTTAAATTTGTTTTATTCATATCTTCTGCGTTTTAACTCCGATTTGAGTGATTCTCGAACCTACGGGATCGTGATAATGCGTAGATTAGTTTTATATCCTTTTTAATCTCTGTTCATGATGTTTGGTGTACTGTTTTAGTTATTTTGTGCTCATTGCCTGTATGTGTGCAACGTGTAGGAGACGAACCGGTTGTGTTTACTGAAACTCCATCTTCGGAAGTTCCTAAGCAAGCTTTTGCTAGGAAAGGCAAGTATTCTTTGACCTATGTCCTATTTACATTAACTACACAATGTAGAGCCCAATTTGATTGCTCCTAATAAGGATGATTAGCTTCATATACCATTACATGTCTATGAAACATGGGATGAGCTGTGATGTGTAGATTAATGCTACCGCTCAACATATTTTTATGTTGCTAATCTTGATTAATTAATGATGATGAAAGTTTGGTTATTTTAGCAACATGGAGACTTGAGCATGTTTTTGTTGGTTTTGCTCAAGTACTTTGCCCTAAGGATCGGTTCGCCGAGCGACCACCCAGGAAAACAGTGCAACCACAAGAGATGGAATGGGACATCCTTGACTGATTAATTAGATGAACTAGAGTTTTGGCCTGCTTCCCTGAAACATGGCGTATGAGGGGTCTGGGGGATATGGGACTTTGCCCTTTGCCATCGTGGTTAATCACCCTTTGGAACGGAACTCCCATATCTTTAGTTAACTGGAGTAACCTGTAACGGGCATACCCCGACTCTAGGGATTCTTTGTAAAGGTTTCGTAATGAAACCCTGCCGATTCATCAAAGGATAGTGAATATATGGGGTTTGGCCACCTCTTGGCATATGGGAATCATGACTTGTGGGTAAAGATGTACAACCTCTCGAGAGTGTTTAAAACTGATATATCAGCCGTGCTCACGGTTAAGAGCGGCCTGGACCCTCACAGATTAGAGTTTTCAAAGAAAGAGGCTTATGGAGATCATGGTAATGATGGTGATAACAACGGTTATGGTTATGGTTCATGCTTATTTACTTATTATGCATTACTGTCTTTATAATAAAGGGGTGGGTTATGCTAATCATTGCTAGTAATAAAATTTGACCAACTAGAAGCAACTGCTATTGCCTGTCCACCATAAAGCCAGTCCACTTTTATCCTAAATGGAATACTTGCTGGGTAAGGGATGTACTCATTCTTGCTTGTTTTATACCACGTTGCATCCATTGCAACCGCTGCTCAGATCCAGAAGGGAATGGTGATGAATTCTAATCAGAAGTTCCAAGACTACGACGAGTTCTAGGCTGGTGTGCCATCCGTCAGTCGCCTGTGGAGCATTGGTCATCTTCCGCTGTCGTTTAGTTATTTCGTTTTCGTTAAAATACTCGGTTTCAATAAAGACATTATGGTCTGTAATATTGGTTATTACTCTTAAGTTAAAGTACTGGTTGTGTTATTAATTTTGTTGATACTGTGTATGTGGTTAAACTGATCCTGGCACATACATAGTGAGCACTTGGTTTTGTTTCTAAAATCGGGTGTCACAATGGTGGTTGCTGGCTTGATTCCCATTCCTCAAACATGAATTTCTCTAACCAATCAATTCTCCCTTTAGCAAATAAAGCAAGCCTCTGATTGAGAATTTTGAAATTGGTCTTGCTAACAAAGAAGCCACTAGCAATATTTCCATAAATATATTTTCCTTCCCTTAAGGAATTTTCATCGATATTGGCTGGTGTCTTTGTAAAGATTGGATTGAACACTAATTCAGGCTTTAATGAAGAAGCAATCATAGTCAAATAATGCCCAAATCCAAGTAACCCAGTGCTTCTATTCCTTTGGATAATCCAATGATTGATTATAGAATGAACTGGATTAATTCCCATAGGCTGACGAAGTGCAACATAAAGCCAATTTAATTCAGAAGACTGCGCTTTGGTGTCATCTAGCCTTTCCAAAACTCTAACAGTCATGTATCTATGGATAATTCTGATTATGGGATTAACTATCCTCATTCTTTCCTTGGAAGAATTAGAAGCAATTTGCAACAAGAAATTATCTAGGACATCTTGATTCACATCAATACTATCAAGTGCATTCTCCCAAAATCCCAACAATGGACCAATCATACCCAAAGATATCTCTACCCACTCCTCCTTGATTCTAAACCTCAGGGTATAATTTAAATAAGAGGATTGAACTATATACATGGTTGTCATAACTTCTAATGCTATGTCCCACTGATATATAGCACTAAGGTGAATAAAATTACTCTAACCCAAATTCTGGAAAGCTTTCTCTATGCTTGGAGTAAAATCTAGATAGCTCATGTAGTCGAAATCCAGATCAAAGTTGGATGTAATTCGGCCTTTACAATTATCATACCTCTGTTCTTCAAAAGAGGTTCGCAGCGAGAAACCTTCCGGAAAGAACTTCTACTCTTCTTCATCAACATTCATGGGTTGAGAGGCTTGATCTTGAGCTCGAGTAGAAGAACGGGTTCTCGGCCTCCTTGCCGGCTCCAAAACATCATCAACATTAATAGAGAAGCGGGAAGAACAACCTCGTAGGCCTTGATCATGACGAAGAGTCCTCCTAGAGTCGGAGCTTCCCATCTCAGAGACGGAGTGCCTTCTTAATGAATATCTTGATGAATCTTCCTCCTCCTTACGGGAACCGTCTCTTGATGAAGAACCTTTGAAGGTCTTTTTGAAAAACTTGACAGTTTGCTTCATCCTCTCAAGATTTTTCTCTCAAACTCTTCACCTCTTCTCCTCTCCCCGGGAAAACTAGGCTCTGGTGGTGCTTGTGGTGGTGATAGGCTGATACAACTACTCCAGTTATATAGGCAAAGAAGGGATGCGAAGGGAAGGTGCAACTGGTGCAGGAATACCCGGGGTCGGCCGACCCAGGGGTGCTGGTGGGCCGAGCCAGGCTCTTTCTGGCTCCAAAACTTCATTGATACGCTACCCATATGATTCCTTGCAATCATAGCTAGCTTCCACAGCAAGATTGTCGACATTCATGCAGGCTTTGATACAAATTCAATCAAGTTTTAAAGTTTGTCCCCTTGGATGCTTGTCCTTTGATTCTTTCCTATTCAAAATTTTTAATCATAGCCCATGTTTCTATGTTTGCTGGTTATATTATGGTCAAGGTAGGATCCTATGTTGCCTAATTAACTTTCTTTACTAAGTAGTTGATTATCTTCACTAATTCTATGTCCTTAATTTGCAATTATTGCAACATAACTAAATATATATATACATAAAAACACTCAATCAAAGAAAGTTTATTTTTAAGATAAAAGATATTCTTAAATTGCTATTCTTAAAATAAACCTATGTTATGTTTTGTATAAAAACAAATGTTCGGTTTATTCAACCGTGTTAATTTCAGAATAAAGATAAGCAACTCAATTCATGGATTGAATTGAATTTACTCACCTTATCTCTTTAGCGTGGCTTAGGTGTATGCCCAGTTTTTGGATAAAATAGAGAGAAAATTTTGAAATCACATAATAATATGGAGATTAAAATCTAAGAAAAAAGTGTCTCTATTTATTTTATAAATCGCTTAAAATCGAACCGAATTGAAAAACCGGCAAAAGCTTCGCAAAATTTTTTCAAAGTCAGACAACTACGTAAGTGAGAGTAGCCATCTTTTTACCATTAAAACTAAACATCAAAATCAAATTTTAACTAATCTAAACACTTCATTAATTTAACCATGGTTCATCAAAACACTGAAGTTTTCCATCTAAAACTCTCTAAGAAAAGCTAATAAACTAAATTAAACTAAAAACTTTCTAAAAATACCTGGGTTGCCTCCCATAAAGCGCTTGAGATAAGTCCTTCAGCCAAACTTCTTCCAGGCGCCATCCAATGTCTTGTGTAGACATTGCAGATGAGTCTTCTTCTTCAAGCTTCGTCCTCTTCAATTGCTCGACACACTTCATATCTTGGATGAAATTTGAATGAGCTTGATTCTCCATTGATGTTGAACTTGATCATTCCTTCTCCCACATTGATGTTGGCTTGAGCTATCCTGAGAAAAGGTCTTCCAAGTATCAATGGCGATTTCGAGCTTCCTCCCATCTCCAGAATAACGAGTCAACTGGTACAAGATTTTCTCCAATCATGACTGGCACATCTTCAGCTACTCCTTCTGGATATCTTACTGAGTGATCTACTAGCTCAAGACACATGGATGTAGGCTCAGGCTTTGGCAGCTTTAGCTTGTCAAACACTGACTTAGGCATGACACTCACACTTGCTCCTAGATCACATAAAGCCTTGTCAATGTTGAGTGTACCAATAGAGCATGGGATAGTAGGACATCCTGGATCTGCCTTCTTTTGCAAAGGAGCATCCATGATAGGTGCACTACACTCAGTTGTCAACTTCATACACTCAGATAGCATTTCCCTCTTATTAGATAGTATATCCTTGAAGTACTTGGCATAAGTGGGAACTTGAAGTGCATCCAACAATGGCATATGGATATATAGCTGCTTGATCACTTCAAGAAACTTATTGAAATGCTCATCTGTCTTGTTCACTCGAACCCTGCTCTTTTCTGGCAGTATCCTTGTGTCTTCCACTGTCACTTCAGGTTCATCTTCACTCTGTGCTTCAGCTTCCACTGTACTAGCAAGTCTTCTAGGCATTTGTGGGTCTCTTGTCTCCTTTACAGATCTAGTAGTGACTGCTTTAAGTGACTCTTTAGACTGTGGTTGTCCAGGAAACTTTCCATCATTCTTGTTCAGGAGATGCTCCGCAAGTTGAGAGAGTTGATTCTCCAAAATCATCATCATCCCCATTAACTGTTGATTTGAACTTCCCACAGTGGTGATCTTGCCATCAATGTTCTCTAGCACCTTGTCCATAGCCTTGAACTTGGAGTGTGTATCCTTGTTGATCTTTGCTTGTTCTTCCATAAAGTCTTTAAGTTGAATCTATAGAGGAATGGCATTTTGAAGAGCTAATCCAGCAGTGAACTGTTGTCGATTCTCTCCATAGTTGGTCAGAGGAATCCAACCATCCTTTCTTGCATAGTCCAAAGCCTTAGCTTTCTCTGGGCAACTTTTCTTTGAATGTCCATATTCTCCACACTCTTCACAAGTCATCATGGCTTCTGTGGACTTCACTTCCTCCACTCTACCACTTTCCATCTTCTCGATCCATCTCATGAGTGAGTCGATCTTTCCACCTAGGATCTCCATCCTCTCCACTTCTAGCACACTCTTCACCACTCCAGCTGAAGTAGACGCCACCCTGTCTACTCCCCATGTTCCATTCTCGGCGATCTTCTTGAACAAAGCTTCGGTCTCTGTAGGAGTGAGACTAAGAATTGATCCTCCGGTTGATGCGTCAATCTGAGCTCTACATACTGTGTTGAGTCCACCATAAAATTTTTGAACTAAATCCTATTTCTGAAAGTTGTGGTGAGGGCACGCTGACAAATAGTCGTTGAAACTCTCGTAGGCTTCATCGAATGTCTCCGTGGGGTATTGCACAAATGGTGAGATCTTGTTGCGCAGAGCTTGAGTCTTTTCAGGTGAAAAGTACATGGCGATGAATGCTTGTAGTAACTGCTGCCAGTTGTTGATTGTATCTTCTGGAAGTGTGGACAGCCACTGATGAGCTTTCCCAATTAGTGAGAATGGGAACAATCTTGCTCTGATCTGATCGTTAGTGACTCCATCAATGTTGAAAGTGTTGCAAATCTGCAGAAACGTCTTCAAGTGTTGATTCGGGTCTTCCTTTCCACTGAATGGTTGATTCTGCACCATGCTAATCACTGAGCTTCTGATCTCAAATGCTCTCTGAGGTGGAGTGAGGTCTCTAATCTTCAAATCAGCTGAGGTTGGCACACATAGCTCCATGAGCCTTCTTTCTTGGTTGTTGTCGTCATCCATTTCCAGCAGAGTTTCGTCTTGCTTCCGGAAAAATTTGGCAGAGCTTTGGAACTTTCTTAGTAACTTCTCTGGATCATCCACATAATTAGTTGGTTTATTGGACAGTGGCCATTCCTGCTAATGTTAGTGGCAGAGAATGTATACAAAGAAAAACTAAAGTCTAGAAAATTTACACTAAACTATAAAGCAATATTTTAACTATACATAAAAATTATTATACAAAAGATAATAAAGAAAAATACTATAAAACAAAAAGGAAAAGAAAAAAATTCATTTATATATGGCGAAAGAAATAAAATAAAACTAAAATAAATAAATAAAAATAGAGAAATAAAGAAAAACTAAAATATATAAAACTAAAATTATATGTAAAAAATAAAAGTTAAATACATGTAAATTCAAGTTAATTAGAAGATGACTAATTAGTTCCCCGGCAACGGCGCTAGAAAAGCTTGTTGACAGCACTTAAGCATGGCAAACCTTATACTGCAAGCGACAGTATTGTATGCAGTTTTTCCCAGAATGAGTATCATGGGTTTTGTCAATCCAAGGAACGAACTAGTACAATCTAACTAACAAGAGTTTATAGGAAACTACAGGGTAAAAAGGTAGTCTAATTTATCTCTAAGCCAATCCTTAATCTAAACCAATACTTAGCCTAATCTAAATAGAAACTATACTATATAAATATAAGATAGGCAATTAGAACATAACTTGAGCACTAATCAAAGGGTATTATCTAGGTCTCCAATCAAGCTCTAATTGGATCCAAAGCATATGTGATATATGGACGCCACTTCAAAAATAGAGTAGCGAGATAACTAGTAGCTCAAGGTAAACAAGCATGTTCATGCATATTCATCATAGCATGATTAAATCAAGATCAACCAATCTAATCCCCTAGATCGAGTTTAACATTTCCCTGGGCTCTACTGTCAATAGTAACCAGGTAATCGACGAGAAACTCTTAACAGACATACATAATTAGAGAACGCGCTTCTAATTACTTCACATAGTCTAATAACATAATTAGAGCAACTAGAAACTCTAATCACCATGATTACAGCAACTAGAAACACAACCATATCATTAGTAAACTAGATTAGAGATAAAGATCGCTAGATGAATAACACCCTTAATGTCATGATCTAATCAACAAGCATCTAGACAAAAAGTGAATTACTGCTAGAACATGTGTAATTAGAACAAGAACATGATAATTAGACAAGAACAATGCTTCATTAATAAATTGTATCAAGATTACAATCATGTGTTGATGGTCGTTATTTCACGATATCAACTGTCAATTATCCACCAAATGAAGCTAAACAAGTGAAGTATATGGACTAACCCTTACTACTAATGAGTTCCACAAGATGTACAAGAATATTTGGATGCAGGTACCAAAAATCACTCAAACAAGGTTGGATATGCACCAAATATCAAAGATGGGCAACATTGGTGACTGGGCCATGGCCGCCCGACCATATACCATGGTCGGCCGACCATGGTTGGTGGCCGCCCGACCACCCTCCAGGGTGGAATGGGGTCTACGACCACGTGGAATGGTCCCTTGACCACTTCATGTGCCATGTCATTGATCCGGTATCAAACAAACACAAAATGGTGAAAATCCAACAATACAAGAGAGCATCCAATATATCCAAGGGTCACAATGTGCCGGGACAAGGATTGGTGACGTCAAGGATCCGAAGGGAACAACATGCAACGAATCGGAGCAAAACACGTGGCTGCCCGACCACTTAGGGTGGTCGGCCGACAACCCTCGGCGGCATTTTTCACGTGCACCAACTGATTCAACCGCCAACCAACATGAGGGAGTGAGATCAACCATCGGATGCTCAAGGTCGGTGAATTGGGTGGCCGCCCGACCACCCCCTGTGGTCGGCCGGCCACCGACTTTGGCCGCCCGGCAACCGCCTCGGCCCCTTTACCGACCTAGTGCACATATAAATACCCCCCTTACTTCCTAGGCTATAAATAGACCCCGGGAGCTCATTTGCAAGGTGTGGAGTGAAGGAGAGTTGAGTTGATAGTCTACCTAAGAGTGCTTCACTCTTTTCTTAGTAGTTAGGATAGTCCTGGGAGTTAGAGTTGAGTCGAGCTTTGCCTCGGAGTCTCTGGAGTTATCTTTGAGTCTGTGGTAAAACTCTTGTATCTTTTGGATTCAGATTATCTTCAATATAATTCAGTTATATTTTACTTTATTTCTATCTCCTGCAAGTGTGGTGTACCTTTATTTTGCATACTAGCTAGGCTTAGATTGTGTTTCACTTAGCTATTCAAGTCTTGTTATTCTTGCGGGTGCTATAACTCAACCCTAGACTTAGACGCTAGGCTCTGGCTAGATCCACTCCTCTGATCCAGGAAGATCTATCGTTGTTCAAGCTTCGCTTGAACACATTTATAGCTTGCCATCCTCTCCACGCAGCTTTGCTTGGTAGCCCCACTCGTTGACAGCATGTGGTGTGCCTGTGTAGTCTAGGCCCGTCGTTCGGGAGGCCCGTATGTGTTAGCCAGACTCCCTTTGGGTACCTACTATCTACCCCCTGGTACCCTCGAGACTCTGGAATTTTGTTCGATGCAAGATCCTGGCTTGTTTATTTGAATAGCTTAGTTAGACACAGATAATCTTTGCAGCCGATTAGAATAGAGTTTGCTGACTTTATCTCACTCGTTGTCCTCCCAGGCAACTATACCTTTCTACAGATAGCTTAGATAGATATCCTCCTCCGCCATACACCTATCTTTATCACGTTTACCCCTGTTCAACTACTAGTTGGTATAATTTATCCAAGTTTACAGTTCATTCGATTTGAGTTTATTCAATTACACTCTTGAGCCTACCGCTTCCCTGTGGAAATTTACGATACTCGGAATACTCTGAGTGAAAGGCTACAGCGGTCTCCGTGCGCTTGCGGAGTAAAACCTGTAAAGGCTAAGAGACGCCAACAAGCTTTTCTGGCGCCGTTGCCGAGGAAGCAATTGGCCAAGAGATAATTGATATCTCATTTCGAACCTGTATACTTGATAGGTTTTACCGCTTGGTGTTAACAGGCTCACTTTGCTCTGTTGTTTTGTTGTGGTTGCAACAGAGAGGTGTATGACCGGTTTCGACCTACTGGTAATGTAACACCCTAATTTTATTTTCAGGAAATTTAATATAATTTACCCAGGCTTTATTTATTTTCCTAGGATTTTTTATGTTTAGTTTGCATTATAATGATTTATTTTGCCTTAGTTAAATAAAATTAACTATAGAGCAAACATGGTTGTGCATACATGCTGGTGCATATTTTATTGCTTGAATGTGTTAAGGATTTATTCCCAATTTATTGGGAATTTTTAGAGCTATTATACCCCTTCAAATAAATCTTTGAAAATGTTTTGAATTTAAAAAGAAAAAAAAAAGGAAAGAAGGAGCAGGCCGGCCAGCCGGGCCGAATGGCCCAGCAGCCAGCCCACCCCCGCGCGCGCGCCCCCCTCCTTCCCACCTGGGCCGAGCCCAACCCCGCGCCGAGCCGGCCCAGTCCACCCCGCGCCCCACTCCCGCGCCTCTCTCGCTGACCAGCGGGCCCCGCCCGTCAGCTCCTCCTCCTTCCTTCCGCCGCTGATGGCGCGCCTGCCTCCGCCTCATCCCGCTCGCTCCCGCTCGGCCGAGAAACCCGACGAAGCTTCCTCCCCCGAATCCGAGCCCACGCTCCCTTCCTTAAACGCGCCCCGCTCTAAATCCCACAAGTTTCGCTCGGTTTCCTTGCTCCCTCCCTTCTTTCCATCCGGGCGCACATGACGCCGAGACCACACCGGAGCGCCCGCTCGTGCCCCCCATGCGCTCGGCCTCCAAACCTCCATAAAATCCCGCCCCGAGACCCCTCGCGCACCCTTCTCTCCGCACTCCGAAGCAATTGCGCTCCCGTGCCCACACGAGCTCACAGTCCGCCATTGGAGCCCGCATCGGTGAGCTCTCCCTCGCCCAAATTCGACGTCGCCGCACCAACCCCGGCCCTAATTCCCCCCTCCTCTCCCTTCGCAGGAACTCACCGGAGCTGTGACGACCTCTTTCGGAGCCCGGAGCCGTGTCGTCCCGCCACTCCGCGAAGACCGAACGTCCTCTCGACGCCGCCAGTGCACGTCGTGCCCCGACCGTCGCCGCCGCACCTCGTCCGGCCACCACCGACCCGCTCCCGCCGTCTCCGACCCCTAGGTGAGCTCGCCGCCGCACCCTAGACCTTCTGGGATAACCCTAGCCGTGCCTAGCGCCGTCCCCGAGCCGTACCGCCGCCGCACGCCGCGCCGCGTCGCGCGACACGAGCGCCATGGGCATGGTCACCACTGCATACGGCCGCTCTCACCCTCAGCCGTCGGATCCAGATCCAACCGCCCACATGCGCCAGTGACCGGTCAAACTCTGTCAGAACCGGGTCAGCGCCGTGCCTTTTGCTAAAGAGCCCCTGGATTTCTCGGGAATCAACCCGCGGTCCAGCGCAGTTATAGAATAATTAGATTTAGGTCCTGTTTTATCTTTTTTAGCCCCTGAGTTTTCGGGTTTTCGAACCCGCCGTCCAGAGCTCTGCGTTTTTGCTAGAAAACCCTCGGAGACTTTAGGTTTTCGCAGTTAAGCCCTCGGTTTTGAGAAAGTAGCCCCTGGGTTGACTGTTTTATCACAGTTATGCCCCTGGAACCTTAATTTATGCATAACTTTCACGTCTTAACTCCGTTTTGAGCGATTCTTGCGCTCACGCGACCGTAGCAGTGTGTAGATTAATTTTACGCTATTGTTCCAGTACTGTTTTCATGTAATGGTGTACCGTTTTCTTATAGATGTATGTTTGGTTTGCATGTATGTGTGCTTGTGTTGCTGGGTTTGCCGTGGACGTTAAGTAGACGTTAATCCGTCCGAGGAAGTTGGTGACCAGGTCCCTGAAGCTTTTGAGCAGCAGCAGCAAGACCCCTACGAGGAAGGCAAGTGTAACATGAACACCACCTATCATCTTTATTAATTGCATTTGCATGTGATATTTTGTTTGCCCTAAGGTTGTCCTAGCTACTTTTATCCAATATTTGTACCTGTCGGGTTGCATTTGGGTAGTTTGTGCTAGGTGCTGCGCGAACACACGTCCTTACAGTTTTAAATATTGTTTAGTTATGTCTATGCAACATATTTGTGAGCCTGACCCTCTGTGCTGTGTGCTTGAGTGGTCTTGCCTCTGTTAAAACTTGCTTTTTAGCAACTTGGGCTAGGGGGCTTGTGCATGTGCTTTGTGCTTTGCCAGCCACTCTCCGTAAGGACCTGTTCATAGAGCGGCCACCTGGGATAACAGCGCAACCCCAAGTTCTGGAATGGGACGGACGCGGCTCAGTAATTAGGTTGTTTTGGTCGGGAGTAACTTACCTGCGGGGCAAGAGGGGAGGTTAGTGTTTGTGGTCCCTGCGCTACCTCATGGTTGAGTGTGCTGTGTGCTTCTCCCTTTGGAGGCGGGCCCCACCGATGCGACCCTGAAACCTTAGCGGTTACTTCTTACCATCGTGATCTTTGGAAAGGCTCGTAGTGGGTTTGCTAGTCACCTCATCAAAGGGAATGTGGTGAGCTCCTAGCGTAGACTCACGGCTTGGTGGTGAAAGTGCGCAACCTCTCGAGAGTGTACAACTGACATGTCAGCCGTGCTCACGGTCAAGAGCGGCCCAGAACCTCATAATGATTAGTGGTTACCTGTTTTTGGTTTGGGGAGTTAAATCTTGTATCTGAATATGGATTAATTTCTTATGCAATAATTTTGGGTAACGGTTTCTCAACTCATTACTTAGTAAATAGCTTTAAATAAAATTTTACCAACTAAAAGCTAATGCAGTCGAGTCAGCCAACCTTAGAGCCTCATAGTTCGTGTTATGCTTGTTGAGTACATGTTGGTGTACTCACACTTGTTTTCTTTGTACTTTCTCCTGTTGTGGGTCATATCCAACTGCTGCTCAGTCAACGGAGACATGGAGGAGTACCTTCAAGACTTCGACGAGTTTTAGGCTCATCGTTCACCAGTCGACGTCCCTGTGGCGGCTCCCTAGTGTTGTTTCCCGCTTCCGCTATCTTTGAGTTGACAAGACCGGTGGTCTTGGTGTAATAAAGTGGTACTCTACTATTTATCGTTGTAATAACTCTTTGAACATGTGCTGTGTTATTACTTTTGTCATAATATATGCTAGACTTGATCCTGGAGCATATATGTTGTCCTGGTTCCGTTGGTTGAGAACTGGGTTGTGACAAAGTGGTATCAGAGCCGTGTTGACTGTAGGACGAAAGCCTAGTTAGAAACAGACGTAAATAAGGACCTTTTTCCCCTTTGCCCTCTTGCTGTTTTATGAAAATTTTATTTTGCTATCAAACTATATGTTCACCCTATGTTAAATTATCACTTTTTGCTTTATTCATTCAATCATATAGAACTGATCTCCATCTTACTCCATCCTCCTTATAGGTCATGGCACGCAGCAAGCAGACCGCCCGCAAGAGTACCGGGGGCCGCCTTCGCCGTGTTGCACCACCGACCCCACGGCGTACCCCAGTACCTCGTCCACCACAGCAGCTCGAGCCTCTGTCACCGGAGCTGCCCGAGCCGTTGCCACCACCGCCCTTCGAGTACGCCCCCATGGACCAGGCGCCACACCCCTTTGAGGGGAATGGTCTGCTTCCGGCAGACACTGACCCTGAGGAGGAGGAGGAGGAGGAGGATCCAGTGGAGGTAGTTTACTACCTCGACTCAGACGGCGATGGTGATGTACGGGGAGAGGCTCCATCGCCACGCCTGCCGACACCGACACCTCCTTCCCCGCGTGCGCCGACACCACCACCTTCTCCAGCGGCACCTGCAGCTTCACCGGCACCCCCACCGCCACCGCCTGCCGCACCCGAGTGGCCGTTCCGTGTGGCTGTCCCTTCCGACGAGGGTGGCCAGCGGGAGGTTGACGCCTGGGTCGACCTGACGCACCCACACCACGGTGCTGACTTGGAGTTCCCGGGGCTACTCCGCGACTGCCTCTACGACCTGGGTTACACTACCCATGAGGTCGTCTACCAGGTCCGGCAGCGAGCGCGCCCGGACCACACCACCCTCTGGTCCGCCGGTGCGCAGATCCTGGAGCCCAACCCCAACCATGGGGGACACACCGTGCTGCGCCGGCACTACAGCATCGCGGAGCACGAGACCATGGAGATGGCCATGGAGGATGCTGCTCAGCAGGCTCTTGGGGTCCTCTGCCAGCACTACCACACTCCGCTCTGCCAGACTCAGTACCGCTACTTTCCCCGCCGGCAGTCCGGGGATACTGAGCACGCGATCGCGTCCATCCGGGGCGAGGACAACCGGCAGCTGTTGAAGCTGGTCCGGTATGTGTCAGCCCTGATCACTGCCTACGTCAGGGTGTCCGAGGAGCTCCATCACCGGAACGGTGAGGTGTTCCACCTTCAGGCGCAGCTGGATCGAGTGGCAGGTCCACCGCCCCAGGTGCCAGTGGTGGATCCAGCTCAGACTCCACCTCGCCGGAGGCCTGGCACAGGAGAGTTAGGTGGTGCCACCAGGATACTCCCTCGGGATGACTAGTCTTCCTCATGTATCGCGTTAGCACGTTTGTTTAAGTTGTCGTGTTGAGTTGGTCGTGTGGAACTTAAGTTAAAGTGTTGGCTGGTTGTTTGTTATTTTGAACCATGTTTGAGTTGGATCTTTGGTTGTGTGCTGTCCAGCTGTGGGGATTTGTCTACAGCATGAACTAGTTAATGCTATGAGTAATAAAATAAAGTTAGTTCGTTGGGTTAAAGACATCTACTCTATTGCTCTCTCTACTTTATCTGTACCCTTTTCTTCCATGCATCTCTTGTCTATCTCTCGCTTATAATCTCTCTACTTCAAACAGATGGTTACCACCAGGAACAACAACACCAACGGTGCCAACCAGAACGGTGGCCAGCCTCTGCCCAACCCACCGCAATTGACTGGAGATCAGTTCTTCCAGCTCCAGATGCAGATGCTAGCCACAATGAACACTGCAGTTCAAGCATTGCAGCAAGCTCAAGCCAACCCTGCTCCTCCACCCCCTCAGCCACGTGATAAGCGTGGGGATTTCATGAAGGGTCATCCACCAACCTTCTCCCATGCCTCCGATCCACTGCAAGCGGATGACTGGGTCAGGGCCATTGAGCGACAGCTGGAGATCGCTCAATGCAATGACAGGGAGAAAGTGCTGTATGCCTCAGGGCAGTTGAGGGGTGCTGCATTAGACTGGTGGGAGTCATACAGGCAGCAAGATAGAGAGGCCTTCACTTGGGAACAGTTCCGTGAGAGGTTCAGAAGCCATCACGTACCTGCCGGCCTGATGAAGTTAAAGAAGAAGGAATTCCTCTCACTCAAGCAGGGGAACATGTCCGTCACTGAATATCGTGACAAATTCCTTCATCTTGCCCGTTATGCCACTGCTGAAGTAGCAGAAGATGGGGATAAACAGGAGCTGTTCATGGAAGGACTCAATGACCACCTCCAGTACTCCCTGATGAACCTCAACTTCAACAACTTCAACCATCTGGTGGACCGAGCTCTCATCACCGAGCGCAAGAGGAAGGAGATGGAGGAGAGGAAGAGGAAGATGACTCCGGGGGCTTCCAATAGCAACACTCGCCCTCGCTATCAGCCTCCCCAGCAAGGATACCAGCAACGCCCTCAACAGGGAGCTCAAGGACAGCGGTATCCAAATCAGCAGTTCCGTCCGGCTCCTCAAGCTCCGCGTCAGGGAGTCCCCACTCCTTCCGCGGGTAATCAGAATGCCACTCCACCCCCTGGGCGCAACTGCTACAAGTGTGGAGATCCAGGGCACTACGCCAATGTCTGCCCCCAGAAGCCACTCTCCAACCAGCAGGGTCAGAAGTTCGCTCCTCAGCAGCAACAGGGGCGCCCTGTTCAGCAGAACAAGGCCCCGTGGCAGGGCAAGGTGAACCATGTGACGGCCGAGGCTGCCGCTGAAGCTCCAAACGTTGTCATCGGTACGTTCTTAGTCAATTCCAAGCCTGCTACAGTGTTATTTGATACTGGTGCTACGCATTCATTTATCACCAAAGCATATGTTGATCAACATAATCTGCACACCAGCACACTAAAAAGATCTATGTCGGTCACCTCACCAGGAGGGGAGTTAAGAACCAACATAGTTTGCCCCAGAGTTAGTATTAAAATAAGGGGGGTAGAGTTCAGTGCCAATCTAATGGTGATAGAATCAGTGGGAATTGATGTCATTCTGGGTATGGAAACCTTGGTTAAGTGGGGTGTTAAGATTGATTGCGCCCAACGGACAGTTCATCTAGCAACCCCGAGTGGCCAAGAAGTAAGGGTTAGTGCATCAAGTCCTTCTGGATTACTGCATCAACTTGAAGCCAAACCTACTGATGGTTTAAGGGTGGTGCAGAGCTATCCAGATGTTTTCCCTAATGAATTACCAGGTATGCCTCCTGACCGGCATGTTGAGTTTCTGATAGAGCTTTTACCTGGTACGGCACCAATTGCCTCAAGGCAGTATAGAATGCCACCTGTAGAACATGAGGAAGTTAAAAAGAATATAGATGAGCTACTAGAAAAGGGTTTTATACAACCTAGCACCTCTCCTTGGGCTTCCCCCGTCTTGCTTGTAGAAAAGAAGGATACCAAGGATAAAAGGATGTGTGTGGATTACCGGGCCTTGAATAAGGTGACTGTCAAGAATAAGTACCCTCTTCCCCGGATTGATGATTTATTCGACCAACTTCAAGGTGCTTGTGTGTTCTCCAAGATTGATCTGAGGTCTGGTTACCATCAGTTGAAGATCCGACCCTCAGATATTCCCAAGACAGCCTTCACTACCAAGTATGGGTTGTTTGAGTACACAGTGATGTCCTTTGGCCTAACTAACGCTCCAGCCTACTTTATGCAGTTGATGAACTCTGTGTTTATGGATTACTTGGACAAATTCGTGATTATCTTCATCGACGACATTCTGGTCTATTCCAAGACAGAGGCAGAACATGAAGAACACTTGAGGTTGGTGTTGCAAAGATTGAGGGAACATCGGTTGTATGCCAAGCTGAGCAAATGTGAGTTCTGGATTGACGAAGTACCTTTCCTGGGCCACTAGTTTCCAAGGGAGGAATTGCAGTGGATCCCCGTAAAGTTAGTGCGGTGGTCAATTGGGAAATTCCTCGAACTCCAAGAGAAATCCGTGGGTTCTTGGGTTTAGCGGGATATTATCGGAGATACATAGAGAACTTCTCTAAAGTCGCAAAACCCATGACCTCACTGCTTGAGAAGGATGCAACATTCAAGTGGACAGAGGCAAGACAGAAAGCGTTTGATGAATTGAAGAAGCGTCTCACAACGGCACCAATCCTAGTTTTGCCTGATCCTGCAAAGAAGTTCACAGTGTACTGCGATGCATCGAAAGAAGGTTTGGGCTGTGTTCTGATGCAGGAGGGAAAAGTTATCGCCTATGCTTCTCGGCAGTTAAGGAAACATGAGGTGAACTACCCTACTCATGACTTGGAATTGGCAGCTGTGGTTCATGCTTTGAAGATTTGGAGGCACTATCTGTTTGGGACTAAATGTGAGTTCTACACCGATCACAAAAGCCTAAAATACATCTTCACCCAGAATGAGCTGAATATGAGACAGAGAAGGTGGTTGGAACTGATCAAGGATTATGACATGGAGATTCACTACCATCCCGGGAAGGCTAATGTGGTTGCAGATGCCCTGAGCAGAAAGAGTTATGTGAATATGGCCGTTGCTTTTCAAATGCCACCTGAGTTATGCAAGGAATTTGAGAGTCTAAGCTTGGGATTCTTGCATCACACTACCATGTCAACCTTTGAAGCTGAACCGACATTAGAACAAGAGATCAGAAAACACCAGGCGACTGATGCCAAGATCCAGGAGATTCGTGCACTACTTAAGATTGGCAAAGCGCCCCATTTCCATGAAGATGAGCAAGGAACCTTATGGTACAAGAACAGAATCTGTGTGCCAGCAGTGGACAGCATAAGGAAGTTAATACTTAGTGAGGCCCATGACACTGCTTATTCCATCCACCCGGGGAGTACCAAGATGTACTATGATCTGAAGGAGAGATTCTGGTGGTACGGTATGAAGCGATCAGTGGCTGAATATGTTGCAGTTTGTGATACCTGTCAGCGAGTCAAGGCAGAGCATCAGAGACCTGCAGGACTGTTGCAGCCGTTAAAGATTCCAGAATGGAAATGGGAACAGATAAGCATGGATTTCATTGTAGGCTTGCCGAAGACTCAGAGAGGACATGACTCTATCTGGGTAGTAGTAGACTATCTGACTAAGGTGGCTCACTTCATCCCGGTGAGGACCACATACCCTGGTGCGAAATTGGCAGAACTGTACATCTCAAGGATAGTCTGTTTACATGGTGTGCCCAAGAGGATAATATCTGACAGAGGTTCGCAGTTCACATCTCGTTTCTGGGAGCAGTTACATGATTCGTTGGACACCAAACTTCGGTTCAGTACAGCTTATCACCCACAGACGGATGGTCAGACAGAGAGGACCAATCAGGTACTAGAAGATATGTTAAGAGCTTGTGCTATCCAGTATGGCTCTGGTTGGGATAAGATGCTACCCTATGCAGAGTTCTCTTACAACAATAGCTACCAAGCCAGCTTGAAGCAGTCCCCGTTTGAGGCTTTGTATGGCAGAAAGTGCAGGACCCCATTGTTCTGGAATCAGACTGGAGAGAAACAAGTCTTTGGACCTGATATAATCAAAGATGCCGAAGAGCAAGTGAAGATTGTACGGGAAAATCTGAGAGTTGCCCAGTCTAGGCAGAAAAGCTATGCAGACAAGAGGCGTAGAGACTTGACATTTGAAGTCAATGACTTTGTGTACCTGAAAGTGTCACCGATGAGGGGCATTCGCAGATTCAACATCAAGGGAAAGTTAGCTCCCAGGTATATTGGACCATTCAAGGTGCTTGAGAAGAAAGGAGTGGTAGCTTATAAGTTGGAGTTGCCACCCAGTCTTATGGGAGTACATGATGTATTCCATGTCTCTCAGCTGAAGAAGTGTTTGAGGGTACCGGAAGAAGAGGCACCCCTGGAGGGCCTAGATGTACAGGAAGACCTAACATACACAGAGCATCCAGTGAAGATTCTTGATACAGCAGAAAGAGTTACCAGGAACAAGAGGATCAAAATGTGCAGAGTGCAGTGGAAGCATCACACAGAAGCGGAGGCTACTTGGGAAAGAGAAGAAGAGATGAGAGCAGCTTACCCTAATCTCTTTGCTAGCCAACCTATGTGAATCTCGGGACGAGATTCTTGTTAAGGGGGGTAGGTTTGTAACACCCTAATTTTATTTTCAGGAAATTTAATATAATTTACCCAGGCTTTATTTATTTTCCTAGGATTTTTTATGTTTAGTTTGCATTATAATGATTTATTTTGCCTTAGTTAAATAAAATTAACTATAGAGCAAACATGGTTGTGCATACATGCTGGTGCATATTTTATTGCTTGAATGTGTTAAGGATTTATTCCCAATTTATTGGGAATTTTTAGAGCTATTATACCCCTTCAAATAAATCTTTGAAAATGTTTTGAATTTAAAAAGAAAAAAAAAAGGAAAGAAGGAGCAGGCCGGCCAGCCGGGCCGAATGGCCCAGCAGCCAGCCCACCCCCGCGCGCGCGCCCCCCTCCTTCCCACCTGGGCCGAGCCCAACCCCGCGCCGAGCCGGCCCAGTCCACCCCGCGCCCCACTCCCGCGCCTCTCTCGCTGACCAGCGGGCCCCGCCCGTCAGCTCCTCCTCCTTCCTTCCGCCGCTGATGGCGCGCCTGCCTCCGCCTCATCCCGCTCGCTCCCGCTCGGCCGAGAAACCCGACGAAGCTTCCTCCCCCGAATCCGAGCCCACGCTCCCTTCCTTAAACGCGCCCCGCTCTAAATCCCACAAGTTTCGCTCGGTTTCCTTGCTCCCTCCCTTCTTTCCATCCGGGCGCACATGACGCCGAGACCACACCGGAGCGCCCGCTCGTGCCCCCCATGCGCTCGGCCTCCAAACCTCCATAAAATCCCGCCCCGAGACCCCTCGCGCACCCTTCTCTCCGCACTCCGAAGCAATTGCGCTCCCGTGCCCACACGAGCTCACAGTCCGCCATTGGAGCCCGCATCGGTGAGCTCTCCCTCGCCCAAATTCGACGTCGCCGCACCAACCCCGGCCCTAATTCCCCCCTCCTCTCCCTTCGCAGGAACTCACCGGAGCTGTGACGACCTCTTTCGGAGCCCGGAGCCGTGTCGTCCCGCCACTCCGCGAAGACCGAACGTCCTCTCGACGCCGCCAGTGCACGTCGTGCCCCGACCGTCGCCGCCGCACCTCGTCCGGCCACCACCGACCCGCTCCCGCCGTCTCCGACCCCTAGGTGAGCTCGCCGCCGCACCCTAGACCTTCTGGGATAACCCTAGCCGTGCCTAGCGCCGTCCCCGAGCCGTACCGCCGCCGCACGCCGCGCCGCGTCGCGCGACACGAGCGCCATGGGCATGGTCACCACTGCATACGGCCGCTCTCACCCTCAGCCGTCGGATCCAGATCCAACCGCCCACATGCGCCAGTGACCGGTCAAACTCTGTCAGAACCGGGTCAGCGCCGTGCCTTTTGCTAAAGAGCCCCTGGATTTCTCGGGAATCAACCCGCGGTCCAGCGCAGTTATAGAATAATTAGATTTAGGTCCTGTTTTATCTTTTTTAGCCCCTGAGTTTTCGGGTTTTCGAACCCGCCGTCCAGAGCTCTGCGTTTTTGCTAGAAAACCCTCGGAGACTTTAGGTTTTCGCAGTTAAGCCCTCGGTTTTGAGAAAGTAGCCCCTGGGTTGACTGTTTTATCACAGTTATGCCCCTGGAACCTTAATTTATGCATAACTTTCACGTCTTAACTCCGTTTTGAGCGATTCTTGCGCTCACGCGACCGTAGCAGTGTGTAGATTAATTTTACGCTATTGTTCCAGTACTGTTTTCATGTAATGGTGTACCGTTTTCTTATAGATGTATGTTTGGTTTGCATGTATGTGTGCTTGTGTTGCTGGGTTTGCCGTGGACGTTAAGTAGACGTTAATCCGTCCGAGGAAGTTGGTGACCAGGTCCCTGAAGCTTTTGAGCAGCAGCAGCAAGACCCCTACGAGGAAGGCAAGTGTAACATGAACACCACCTATCATCTTTATTAATTGCATTTGCATGTGATATTTTGTTTGCCCTAAGGTTGTCCTAGCTACTTTTATCCAATATTTGTACCTGTCGGGTTGCATTTGGGTAGTTTGTGCTAGGTGCTGCGCGAACACACGTCCTTACAGTTTTAAATATTGTTTAGTTATGTCTATGCAACATATTTGTGAGCCTGACCCTCTGTGCTGTGTGCTTGAGTGGTCTTGCCTCTGTTAAAACTTGCTTTTTAGCAACTTGGGCTAGGGGGCTTGTGCATGTGCTTTGTGCTTTGCCAGCCACTCTCCGTAAGGACCTGTTCATAGAGCGGCCACCTGGGATAACAGCGCAACCCCAAGTTCTGGAATGGGACGGACGCGGCTCAGTAATTAGGTTGTTTTGGTCGGGAGTAACTTACCTGCGGGGCAAGAGGGGAGGTTAGTGTTTGTGGTCCCTGCGCTACCTCATGGTTGAGTGTGCTGTGTGCTTCTCCCTTTGGAGGCGGGCCCCACCGATGCGACCCTGAAACCTTAGCGGTTACTTCTTACCATCGTGATCTTTGGAAAGGCTCGTAGTGGGTTTGCTAGTCACCTCATCAAAGGGAATGTGGTGAGCTCCTAGCGTAGACTCACGGCTTGGTGGTGAAAGTGCGCAACCTCTCGAGAGTGTACAACTGACATGTCAGCCGTGCTCACGGTCAAGAGCGGCCCAGAACCTCATAATGATTAGTGGTTACCTGTTTTTGGTTTGGGGAGTTAAATCTTGTATCTGAATATGGATTAATTTCTTATGCAATAATTTTGGGTAACGGTTTCTCAACTCATTACTTAGTAAATAGCTTTAAATAAAATTTTACCAACTAAAAGCTAATGCAGTCGAGTCAGCCAACCTTAGAGCCTCATAGTTCGTGTTATGCTTGTTGAGTACATGTTGGTGTACTCACACTTGTTTTCTTTGTACTTTCTCCTGTTGTGGGTCATATCCAACTGCTGCTCAGTCAACGGAGACATGGAGGAGTACCTTCAAGACTTCGACGAGTTTTAGGCTCATCGTTCACCAGTCGACGTCCCTGTGGCGGCTCCCTAGTGTTGTTTCCCGCTTCCGCTATCTTTGAGTTGACAAGACCGGTGGTCTTGGTGTAATAAAGTGGTACTCTACTATTTATCGTTGTAATAACTCTTTGAACATGTGCTGTGTTATTACTTTTGTCATAATATATGCTAGACTTGATCCTGGAGCATATATGTTGTCCTGGTTCCGTTGGTTGAGAACTGGGTTGTGACAGGTAAATTTCCACAATTACCCAGAGTCACTGCTCCGGAGAGTTCGATCAAAGACTATCCACGGCTAGAGACCTGTACCCAGGGAGCTAGAACCAAGTACTTCGTCCAGTACTCCACGTTTCACCACCATGGCCGAAAAGACCATCCGTGAGTTCTCCATTCCCTCAAGCGACAACGTTCCTACGGGACCTGAGGTGCAAGTGGGGGAGAACTTCGAGCTCAAACCGGGGGGTGATTCACATGGTTCAAGCTATGCCTTTCTGCCAATAATCATTTGCAGCAATTTTTGGAGATCTGCAGTACATTCAACATGAAAGGAGCATTGCCTGACGCCGTCAAGCTTCGTCTCTTTCCCTTCTTTCTTGTTGGGAAAGCAAAACAATGGTTCTACCTCAACCGAGCAACACTCACAACTTGGAACACATGTTCCGATGCATTCTTAGCGAAGTATTTCCCGCTAGGGAAAACTAACGCGTTGAGGAACAAGATCTCAAGCTTCCAACAGCTCGCAGATGAAACCGTGGCTGAAGCTTGGGCACGACTGCAAGAATACATTGCAGCCTGCCCCCACCACGGAATGCAAGAGTGGCTGATCATTCAGAGTTTCTTTCATGGGCTCACCCGCTCAGCTCAAGAACACTTGGATGCAGCCGCTGGAGGATCCTTCCTCTCCTTGAGTATCTTGGTGGCCAAGAATCTCATTGAGAAGATGGCCACCAATCAATGATGGAGAGAAGAGAGGTCTAGTACCTGTTCCCGTGGCGTCCATCAGATCGAGAGCACTGACATGCTCGCTGCAAAGATGGACTTGCTGCAGAAGAAGCTAAACGACGCTCCAGAAGCCACTCCGGTACACGCCCTCGACTCTCACATGACTTGCGAAGTCTGTGGGAATACAGGACACTCAGGGAACAACTGCCCTGAGACGCAACCCGAAGATGCGAACTTCATCGGTAACAGTACCAATGGCTTCAACGGGAATCGTCCTCAGCCAGGATGGAATTCACGACCAAGTCTCCCTTTCTCTGGGCAAGGTAACTCTTCAATTTCGCAGCAATTTTCTAAGAGTAATTATACTTTTGATCAAAAAGCTATGAATGATAGCATTAGTAAAAAGTTCCATGCTAATGATAGGTTGTTTGAATCTATATCTTTGCAAATGGAAACTTTGAATAGAGCTATGAAAAACCAACTTAGCTTCAATAAAATGCTGGAAACTCAGATAGCTCAGTTGGCTGCTGCTCTACCTAACCCTAATGCGGGCAAGCTGCCTGGACAACCTGAAGCTCCTCCCAAGGAGCACTTAAATGCAGGAACCACTAGGGGTGGAAAGTCCACACAGGACCCCCCATCTCTTAGTCATGCAGGTAAAGCGCAAGAGAAGACCGCCGAGTCAGAAGACAAGGTTGGAGACGAAGATACACCTGGCAAGGAGGAAAAACCAGCATCGAAACATCTACCACATGAGTTATACGACACAACGGTGCTACCATTTCCTTCGAGAAACAAGAAGGCTGCCGCTGACGAACAATATAGTAAGTTCGTTGAGGTCATTAAAAAGCTTTATGTCAACATATCTCTGCTAGATGCTATGCAGGTACCGACATATGCCAAGTACTTAAAGGATATCCTCAACAATAAGAAACCCCTACCGTCAACGGAAATTGTGCACTTAACGAAAGAGTGTAGCGCAGCTATATTCAAGAAAAAGGACCCTGGGAGCCCTACCATCTCATGCTCGATTGGTACCCAACACTTTGATCAAGCATTGTGTGACCTTAGAGCCAGTGTCAGCGTAATGCCGAAGGTCATCTTCGACAAGCTGAATCATGACGCACTTGCTCCCACAGCTATGTGTTTACAGCTTGCGGATCAATCCGTCCGTTACCCCGAAGGAGTGGCAGAGAACGTTCCGGTGAGAATACGGAATTTTCTCATTCCAGTGGACTTCGTGGTGCTGGATATGGAGATTGACTCAAAAACCCCATTCATCCTTGGGCGACCGTTTTTGAGCACCGCCGATGCAACAATCGACGATGGAGCAGGAAAGGTTCACCTGAACATTAACGGAAAGAAGGAAACATTTGCCTTCAAACCAAAAGTGGAACAATGCAACAAGGTGAAGACTTTCAAGTGCCAGGCCAAGAAGGATGAACCCAAGGCCAAGACCGGAACCAATCCATCAAATTCCAAAGAAGACAATCTCGTGACATTTATGCTGAAGAAATTGAAAATCGAGTCTGAAATTCAACAAATGGAGTATGAGAGGGCAATGCAAAATAGAAGATCGAGAAGCCAAGAGACGAGGTGCGACAGGCCCAGAACTGCACCAGGAGGCAAAGCTCCTGAGAAAAGACACAATGCTGAAAGCAAATTGACTACGCCAAAGTGGCCAACCGAACCAGCACCCGAGAACAAGGTCGACGCCGAAGACAAATTGACATCAGTGCGGCGTAGAAGAAATAGAACACAGTGGAAGGCAGCCCCCAGCTATAGTTTCTATGAAACTCTGAAGGGCAAGACATGGGCTCCCCTCACCAAAAGGTAAATTGGCACACTACCCATCGATGGCATATTTACTTTCCCCTCCAAGTTTAATTTTTTAGCAACCCACTGCATTTTTAATTTTTGCACGTCCAATTTTAATTTTTGCATTAGTTTAATTTCTTAAACACTGCATTTTTGGAAAAAAAGAAAAGAGGGTGGCCGGCCGGCCACCACCACTGGCCAGCCGACCAGGCCAAGTGGCCGCTTGGCCACACTCCGCACCCCTCTGCCTCACTCTCTTTCTTTTCCCTTTTTGCTAATCACCTTCTTCTCTCTCTTTTTGCTAAGCACCTCCCTTTCTCTTCTCTTTTGCTAAACACTCCCCACCATCTCAAGTTGGAGGCAGCTTTTGACCATGGCTTTCAAACTTTCGGTGCATGCATGCACACCTGCTCCTCCCACTCACTCGAGAGTCAGGTGCATGAGCACCATGCATGGCCGCCCGGCCTTGGAAGGTGGCCGCCCGGCCCTCCACTTTCTCTCTTTCAGCGCGCACTAACTCCCTTAGCTCCCCTTTTCTCTCCTCTTTGCAAATGCACGCGCCTTGGTACCCTTGCATGGCCGGCCGACCAAGGAAGGTGGCCACCTGGACCCTCAACCACCTCTCTTTCGGCACACAACCTTCCCTCAGCTCGCCTGCACGAAGGAGCTAGTGCCCTGGCAACTTGGGATGGCCGGCCGACTGGGGCCTATGACCGCCCGACCACCATGCATGGCCGCCCGGCCCTCTGCATGCACCCCTCTGGCTATAAATATGCTCTCCTGCCTCCTAGCTCAGTGCACCACGCAGCAATACTCTTCTCCCCCTCTAATCTCTCCGTTAGTGCTTAAGCTCACTAGCTTAGTTAAATAATGCCCGAATAAAATTTGGTTGGCCAAATAAAATTCCGGCAACTCTCACTCTTTGCGAAGCAGGACGAGAACGTTTTGTGGAGGCTCTGCCCCGCAAGGACGCTGTTTTTATATGATTAACCCGCTAACGCTAATTTTTATTGTCGTCTATCCTTCGGGTATCGTGCTTTTGTTGTGTGTCTTACAGGATGAAGAACGCATTTAAGAAGGCGAAGAAGGCCATCAGCAAGGCAGGACAACATATCCGTTGGTCATCCTCAGAGAGTGGCTCCGGCTTGGCAAGCCGGCATGCTGCCTCTGAGAAGATGTCCATCAGCACGGAGGGGCCTGAAGAATTCCAGACGTCGTCCACCACCGGCCGATACTCATCCTCGATTCGCAGCTCGTGTCGCGTAGTCAAGATGAGGCCAAGGCATTAAGGTCTTTAAACCAAAAGACTTATGCCTTGACCATATGCTTCGACGAGGACCTCCTCGCTGACACCGGCATGAGGGAGGAGTTCAACGAGTGTTCCAGGCCATTGGGTGGAGCAACTTTGCAGAAATCCCAGAGGGAGGAATCATCCTCCTCACCAAAGAATTCCTCATGACGCTCCGCACCGACACCCAAAGGGATGGTACGTACATCTGGTTCCGTCTTTTCAATACTGATTTTGAGCATACTCTGCGCTAATTTAGCAACTTGCTTGACTTCTCACCTCAATGCACCTTGAGTGAGAATCTAGCGGGGTTTAATTCAGCAGAGTTTTGGAAAGAGTTGGTAGGACCAGATGCCCTTAGGAAAAAGAGCATCGCTCACATTAGGCACCCCACTTTGCGGTTTTTAGCCCGCTGGCTCACCATGGTTATCTTCCCGCGGGATGATACCCGCTGTGTCATAGTAGAGGATGTTAGATGTCTCTATGCCATGTGGAAGAAAATAAAGTTTGCCCTTACACTTAGCATGGTTCGCCACTGGCAAGGACTAGCTCAGAGTGGTCATATCATCTCGATGACGTCATTCGTGACAAGGATCGCCAATGGGTTGGGGATGCTAGCAAATGCTACCATCTCCTTTATGCCAAATGACCCTACACGAGTAGTCAAAGAGTCGCACTTCATCCATGCACACTTTTTGAGGAAGGACAAACTGGAATTACATCATGACTTTCAGAGGTTCTGACTTTGAGCTGCCACTCCCAACACCGCAGCTCCAATTATACTCTGTGAGAACACTAACCATGCAGCTGGAGCCCGAGCTAGAACCAGGAAGAAACAGTGTCTCCGGAGTCATGACTCACGCCCAACGACGCCGAGCAGAGGAGCAAATCCGCAAGGCCAACGACGATGCACAGCAGCCAGGAGCCGGACCTGCATGGGCTCATCCCAGCACACCTGCTTGGGAAGCCAACCCATAGGGTTCCTGGCACAGCTCGTGGAACTCAATTGTGCCCTCCGCCAACCCGTCATATCACAGCGGAGGTGAGTACTATTATGGTCATGGTGCAGGTCCGTCCCATTCTGCCCGCTATACCGGTGGCGAACTCGATGGGAACTTCACCGCCGTCTTCGGGGCGTTAGATCTCCAAGAGCATCGCACTTTGGGGGAAGGTCGGTCGACCTACTCCGAGGTCGAGCGACCACCCGATCCACCGCCTTTGCACTCCAACGGCTTGATCTTGCTGCCCCATGGCGGTTGGCGGTTAGGATGGTAGTTGCACGTGGAAAATGCCTCCGAGGGTAGGTTGGCCGACCTTGTAGGAGGTCGGGCGACCACGTGTCAGCCTTGCATTGGCCACTTTACTCTTCCCTCGGATTGATGACGTTGTGGATCCGTAACTTGGTGCATTTTCGGCTTTTGGATACATTGGATGCTTGGTCTTGCGGTTGGATTTTAGTGCACTTGTGTTTTCTTCAAAATGTGGATCAATGATGTGGCAAGTGGCTGACTTGGGAGGTCGGGCGGCCTGACCAGGGGTCGGCCGACCCTATCACTAGGTCGGGCGGCCCGCCCCTTGGTCGGCCGACCTGGCTGCACCAGGCAGGCCTGACCCTTGGTCGGCCGACCTGGTGATGGGGTCGGTCGACCTGGCCACTTTGGCTAGTGTGCCACATATTTGGTCTTTGGCATGTTTTCATCTATTTTATGTGCATTTTGGTACCTGCATCCAAATATTTATACAAAACTTGTGGAACTCATTAGTAGAAGGGTTAGTTCATAATTATTCACTTGCATAGCTCCATTTGGTTGGTAATTGATAGTAGATATCGTGAGATTACGACCGTCAACACCCCCCCAAGCTTAAACTTTTGCTCGTCCTCAAGCAAAGCTAAGACTAAGAGTGGATCAGAAGTTGCTGCAATATCAAAATGAAGAAAAATTCTTATATGTGACTCGATACTCATGCTTTTGTTTCGAGAAGTGAAATAATTGAAGCTCACATTGTGTACTACCTGTGGTGCATGTGATGCTCCGGTATCTCAAGTGCATAATCATTCATCATACATGCAAAATTCATCATAAAGCATCATACATTAGCATGCACTTGAACCCTAATTCAAACTTGGTTGAAATGCCACTTGTTAAAACCTGTTTTCTGCATATATGTCTCTGTGATTGAGCTCATAACTTTTATTCAGTTTAGATTTGGGTGAAATCCATATTGACAAACTTGTAGATAGTTTAATGATAAACAACTTTGGTAATTGGTGCTTTGACATGCAGTAAGGTTTGTATAGAGTTTTGGGTCTTTTTCTGTCAACCTGTGAATTCTGTCCAAACAAGACCTGTTTAGTAATTTTAAATTTACATTGGTCTACAGCCATAATATTGTAAAACTCTAATTTAATAAGTTGTAGATCATGAAATTCTGAACAACATTGGTATAAAACTCCTTGGGTGAATGTGAATAGAATAGACTTTTAGAATTTCTAAACTGGAAGGTTCTGTTGGTCAAACCCTGGTCAGCAGCTTAATATCAAATTTAAACCACATTTTTGAATATAACATGGTATCCAAGTTTATAAAGAAAATGTATAGAAACATATTTACAACATTTCATCCAATTGGGGTATTTTCATATTCAGCCTCTAACCTGTTCAAAAACGCAAAATACAAACATGGGTTCCTGCAGTCAAAGCTGGTTTTTCATTTTTCGGGATTTTTGGATTTCCTACTCTCACTGACAAACGGGGCCCACGCGTCCGTTTTCCGCCTCGGCCGGATGACGACATCCGCCCGTGGGGCCCACAATCCCGCGCCTCGGTGCACCGGGTCCATTGGATCATTACCTCCGCCCCTCACCCGGTCCCACCTGTCAGCAGCACCGGGTCCGTGGACCAAGTCCACCCCGCGCCCTACCGTCTCCCTCCCCGCTCGGCTTCGCCCACGCGGCGCTGGCCGCCTGGCCGCCATGGGCACGCGCTGGACACACCCTGCCCCGCGCCTTCACCCCGCCCGCACCTGGACGCCTTCCTGGCCGAGTGGAGAGGCCAAGACCCCGGCTCCCTTCGCCTCGCTCATGCCACTCCCACTCGCCCAAACGCCTCGCTCCCGGCCCTCCTCCGAAGCGCAGTGCACCGCCCGCCATTGCCGAGCTCGGAGGCGCTCTCACGCCGGCCGCTCCGCTGCTCCCTGCGCCCCCAGATCACCGCCATCACCTCCGCCTCCACCTCCCGCGTCCAAAGAGCTAGACCTCGTCGTCTCCCTCCGCCTTCCCTCCACAAGCGCAGTGTGCCCGCCGCCATTGCCACCACGGCGGCACACAGCAACCGCCGCCTCGAGCCGCCTACCGCACCGCCGATGCGCGCCTCGCGCTCGCCTCACCACCCTCCACCTCTCCCCTGAGCTCTCGTTCACCCTCGGCGACTCCAACCACTCTCCCCGCGAGCGCACCCCCACGGCCACCATCGCCGCCGGCCCCTCTCCGTGGACACCTACCTTTCGGCCCTCCCCACACCTCTAGGATCCCACTACCGAGACCGTTGCGCCGCCGCGCAGCTCCCACGCCCGACGGCGACCCCAATCGTGCCCTACCCCGACCGGAATCGAGCCAAGACGCCGCGCACCGCCGTGCCGTCGCCTTCTCGGTTCACCGCCGCCGCTCGCCTCTACTCTTCACCGCCGGCGACGAGACCCACGGTGTCGAGTTCACCGTCGCGGGAGACACGACCTCAGCCTACCTCGGCTCCAAGACCCCGCCCCGACGCGCTGCCCCGCACGCGGGAACGCGAGCCGCGCCACGCCGTTCGCCCCGGCCAAAGGTAGAAGAAGGAGGCGCTGTTTTTGCAGAAGAACCCCTCCCCTTATTGCATATTATATCACTGTTGATTGTGTCGTGAATATCTTGTGAAAAAACCCCTAGATCTATTAGGGTTTCGCATTTTTAACCGAGCCTCATTCTTGCAGATCTAACCTCGGGTTTTAGGAGATTCTCATGCACTGTGCACTGAGTCGGGATAATTTCACGATCTAGCCCCTAATGTATACGGTTAATTACGTTCAAGCCCTCGGTCTATGAGATTTTATATTTAATTCACTTATATTAGGCTGTGAACTTTGAAAAATCATAGCAATTCAAAGAAAAATCCAAAATGGACAAACTCAGTATCTATGGACTCCTCTTGAGAAGATCTACAAGATAGGTATGATGTGAATGTGTGAAAAGTCTGTTTTGCCCCTAGTTAAGTTGCATGCACGTGAGGGTAAATAAATGGCAAAAGTGGACTAAATGAACTCCAAAAATTATGAAACTTGGACAGTAACTTCCTTATGGCATTATGGCACTATGTGATTTTTGGTAGCCCTAGCATTGGCTATTTAATTACTGTTTTTCCCTTATGCATGTGTTTAGTGTATTTATTTAACTTGGGAAATAAAGGCTACATAAAATATACACAAATATGATCTCTGGTATTTTTCCTGTACTCTATATCACATGAGTAGCTCACTGGTGGAGTAGGAAGTTGTGCATGTAAGTTTAGCTACCGTTTTGGAAATTGACAAATGATACTTGCTAGAGTTGATAACTGTAAAAAGTGACTTTAGGATGCAAAGATGATTTTATAAAAATTTGAGAAGCCATAGGGACTGTGTACACATATAGAACAATAATTCCAAATAACTTCAAAGATAAATTGTGGTGATGGTTTGTACGATTTCTTAGTAATGGGTTGTATGATTTCTTAGCAAAGTCGTTAAGTTTCCTAGTATGGGGTGTGATTGGACTAAGCATGCTTGAGTCATCTCATCACTAACTACTTGACACGCCTTGTGTTTCATTTGCACCGCATACATACAATTGCATTCGTTGCACTCATGGTCGCACCATGTCATTCATATAACTTGTACAATATGCATGTATTTGTATTCTCTTGCACTCACTTGCATATTATACCATGCATATAGATTCCGCGAAAGAAGGATCAACACCAGAGCCACTATTGATCGGGAAGCCGTACAACAGATTGCACCAGGAGTTGGTTCTTCCCCAACCTGAAGACGAAGGGTCGCTGATTACATCCGTACCTGTTTCAAGGGGTTGCTTGGGGCAAAGCCTCACAACCCGGCAAACTAACCTAGTTTAGTTTGTTGGTTTTCTTAAGATTAAGCAAAGGTAGGCAGGACCATGATTTCTCCCAGCTCACATAATCTTGTTTAATGAGTTACGCATCTGCATTAGGAGTTGATTGAAACCATCTGCATTAGACTTCCCGGCCGCCCTGGCCCTAACACCTATACGTAGAGTTCGTAAGACGAGTACCTAGAATCACTAGGTACGAGTAGACACGAGTGATTGTACTCATCTCGTAGGTGCGACTTTACACTATAACAGAAATCTTGTTATTATGGAAGTTTATTATATATGCTTATGGTTCAAATGGAGACCGGGCGGAGATTCTATGAGTTATTTATTGTTTATGGTATTGTGCACTGGACTCCGCCCGAGTCGCATAAGGCCCGTTCGCTGTTTGCCTGCTGATCGGCATAACATTGCTAAGGTGCTTATCCGGGATAATGGACCGGTGAAAGTCTTACTTGTGCCATCCGAAGAACAGAGACTTGTTCCTACCATGGAACTGGGGGCGCTTATCTCATGGGAGGGCTGACCTGACGTAATGTGGTAACGCTCCATGGGAGCTAAACCTGGGGAAGTGGCGGGTTGGAATCGAACTTGGGATGGGACAAGTGGAGATGGGGGCTATATGTGGGAACGCGATGGCTAGTAAGCATATACCCCTGGCATTCTTAGTTATTCCCGGGAATTAACAAATCGATTCGAATCGCTGATGCTCACCAGGTGTGAGAATGCCAGATATCGCACACGGGCAATGTAGTAATAACTGTAACATGTTGTTTATTAAATCACGCTTTTTAATACAACATGCTTGGATATGTATGATCCGTCCCACTATTCAGGGTATTGCCCATCCACTGCTAGGAGGTCGATGGACTTGGGAGATGCTTTGAGGTCGAGGGAGGGCTGACCCGACGTACCGTGGTATCGCTCCTGAGACGGCTACTCCCAAGGGGTTGGATGGAGGCGCTGTGAATCTTGGGACGGGACATGTGTTCATGTTTTACTTACCTGCAAGTATTTACTTTATGATATAAGTGATCTTCATGATTAATGGATAGCAGCTGTCAAATCCTGCTATCTTATGTCAACATGACTCTGTTTAAGAATCAACAGCTAAGGATCCACATGGTTAATAAGCATGCTTTGCGTCAGCCGTAAGCCCCGTCCATTAAGTCCTACTGAGTAATTAGTACTCAGGGTTTGCCCCCATTTTTGGATTCCAGGTACTGACGACATCCGGGCAACTGTGTTGGAGGTGGTAGTACCGGTGGGCTCGGTGCTACACGCCTTGTTCATCTCTTCATGAAGACTGTTTGAGTTGTTTCCGCTGCGAGATGTTTTGAAAACGCTTCCGATATTTATATATACTCTGAATTCGCTTCCGCTATATTTGAACATGTATTTGATTTCATATATCTGGTTTACAAATTAAGTCTATTATTCTCTATTTCAACTGCATGTGATGATGTAATTGTTGTGGCTCCTTCGAGAGTCGGATGTGTTTGATGTCGGTCCCTCGGGAAATGGTGTTATCGAGAGCCCGAAGGACTCTCGATGGACTACCGGGTTTAGTCTGGCCTAAGTGCACTGTGAGCCAGAGGTGACAGGTGTGCTTAGTCTAGATTAAGCAGGGCGGTTCCGCCACAGTGCATCTTTTTGTTTGCCTTGCCTTGGGCGGTTGAGAGATGGAATGACCATTGTATAGGAATTCTTTAACTTGCTCTTTTTGGATGTCTTTCTCATGAGTTTTCAAAATTTTTCTAAACAAAAGTAGCTTCCCCAAGGTGCTCTCAGGCTCTCAAATGTGTGTCCTTACCAAGGGCCAGGATTCGGCCAACACTTTCCCACACTAAGGCTTTTGTGGAGCTTCGGGTAAGGAGAATGTGGCACACTTAGGATATTTATTTTGCTAAGCCAAAGATTAGACCAAAGAGTGTACTCTATCACTTCTTCTATTGATCACTGGAGTATGAGTGGTGGTACTTTATGCCTCCTTCTCTTGGTATTCATCCCTTGTAGCCTTTTGTATATTTGGAGTGGATATGGAGCTTTTATTTACTTTTGCCATGCTTGAACTTGCATGCTTTTGATTTTGCCATGCTTTTGCACGCATTTTTCTTTTTGCCATGCTTTTGCATGCTTTTCTTTTTAGCTCCATACCCTTACTCCTTGAGATTTGAAGGCTAGGGATTATGAGAAGTATTTGGAGACATTTTGGTGGATGCAAAGTCCGAAATGGATCACTTGCATTTTTGCTTTTGTACTCCAGCTATCAACAGAAGGTGATATTTCTACTCAAAGAGACTCAAAATTTGACAAAGCTCAAAATACCGCTAAGCAGCTCTTTGTAGAAGTTTCAACTAATTGAAGCATTTATGGCTCTGGTAGGTATTTTTGACCAAGGGAGCTATATTTTGGTATTTTCAAAATAAAAACCTGAGATGTTCATCTTACTAAGAGCATGAGAGAATTATCCCATATTTAAGTCATATCATTCATCTTACAACAATTTAGGCTTGTTATCACAAATGTCATCCACAAAATAGAACCTTGGTTTACTTCTTTTATTCACAAACTCAAAACTAAGCTAAGCATAAGTCACATGCAAGAATTAAATCATTCACTTGATAGAGCAACTATTCATCATTTCCAAAATGAAGCTAGCATGTGAACTTATCATTAAAGCATGGGAGTTTTTTTTATATATACTGAAATAAATAAACTAAACTAAACAAACTAAACTCAGCAAACAAACTAGATTGAGCAAACAAACTAACAAACTCTCAAAGCAAAGATACATGAGTGGTGCAGAAATCGGGGGACTGTCATACATACCCATCTGTCGATTCGGGTTCCCCCCAAGCTTCAACGAAGCTACTCGGGGTAGTACCCGTAGTACTGGAAGAATCGCTGGGACTCATCGAAGGTACGCTGAGCCGTCACTTCTATTTCGAGGAGGCGGTTGTACTGTTCGTCCTGGGTCTGCTGGATGACCTGAGTGCGCTCATCTACTTGGTTAAGCTGCTGGGCCATCCCAGCTATGCGCTGGTCCTGAATGGTCAGGGACCCAAAGATGGCACTCAACGGGTCTCCTGCAAAGCGTACAGAGGCAGATGGTCTTGCCTCGTATGGTGCTGACCCATATCCATAGAAGGTTCCTCCTCCTTGCTGCTGTGAGAATGCAGCGCTCTGCTCGTGTCCCCATTGTGTTCCAGAGCCTCCGTGGGGCTACCACGTCGGGTCTGTTCCCTAGGTGTGCCAGGACGTGCCAGCCGCGGTATGGAACCAGGTAGGTCCTGTCCCGGCGGTTTGTGCATCCTGGGCTTGCTTCTGTAAGCGCTCTTGGGCTGCCCTCCTTTGTGCCCTGGTCATGACTCCCGCTACACTATGCCTGGGCTCCTCTAAAGGCTCTTCCTCTGGGACGCTCTCTAATGGCATAGAGAGTGTGTCCACGTGGTAGATTTTGATCTAAGGCGCTGGTAGAGGCACTTCAAAGTTGTACCCCTTATAGATCATGACATACGTGTCCGTGCTGGGGTTCTTGCGCAGGAAGTGTGCCCAGATGAAATGGCTCTCGGTAACTAGGTTGGGTGTGTCAGGGGGTAAGAATGCCACCTGGGCATTAGCTAAAACCCCTAATTCTGATGCAATCCTCATCACGAATGACGTGATTGATATGGAATTTTCATCCCAAACTAGCTTCATCCAATGGTAGAGCATGGCGGTGACAGGTGCATATTTCTGCTTGCGCCACATGGCATAGAGGATTTTTAAGTCCTCTATGGTCACGCAACGTGTGTCATCGCGGGGCAGGACTACGATGGTAATCCAGCGGGCCATGAACCGCATGGTGGGGTGTTTAATGTTTGTGATGCTCTTCTTCCCCTTATGGTCCGGCCTGGCTAGTTCCTTCCAGAACACTGTTGCATTGAAGCCTACGGGTTTGGCTGCTATAGAGCAGCGGGGTGAGAACCCGAGAGCATTGCTGAACTGACGGAGTGTCAGTTCATGCTCAAAGTTAAAGAGTCTGAAGTGAACTGTTGTGCCGAACTCCAGTGATACTACTCGGAGGGTGATAAGAAACTCCTTTGTGAGGAGGACTATGCCTCCCTCACTAACATTTGCAAAATTCTCCCAGCCTACCATACTGAAAATTTCATCGAATTCGTCATCCATACCTGTGCTTGTCATGAGTAACTCATCGAAGCACTTGGTGAGGGTGATAAGCTTGTTGTGGAGTCACCTCAGCAAGTCGGCCTTGTCTTGATTGCGCGTTTGGATTTGAGAATCCAGCAGCAATACGGGCCCAGTGACAGAGGATGAAGCTTCATCCCCTCCCGGCCTAGCACTTGATGAGCCTCTATCGGACACTGTCCGCGAGTTCTGTGAGCTGGAGGATGTCAGGAAGCGTATGTGCATTCCTGCCTTGCTTATTGCGCTTCTTGCCCTCTTGAATGCGCGCTTCATCCTGCACAAAAAAGTGACCACAAAAACTACGAGGCGACAAAATGAAATTGGCGTTAGCGGTTAGTCGTCCTTGTGGGGCGTGACACCACCACAACTTGTTCGTGGTCTTGCCGAAGAGAGTGGCTAGTAGCTAAATTATTTTTGCTCAACTAGATTTTTATTCGGGTATTATTTTGGCTAAGCAAGAGCTAAACTACTACTAAGCAAAGAGATTAAGAGAGGGAGAGAAGGGAATTGCTTGCTGCTGCTTGGTGCATTGGAGAAGGAGGTTATGGGGGCTATTTATAGCAAAATGGGAGCACCAGGGAGGTCGGGCGGCCAGTGTTGGAGGTCGGCCGACCCATAGTGCTGGTCGGCCGGCCTTCTCCCGTGGTCGGGCGACCTTGCGTGGGTCTACAGCAAAGGGAAAGGGCAGGGGAAGGTTGGTCGGGCGGCCGGTGCTAGTGGTCGGGCGACCACTCGAATGGTCAGGCGACCTTGTGGCCTTGCGTGCGCAGAGAGAAAAATAGGGGAGAGAAGAGTGGAGGTCGGGCGACTCTGGCCATGGTCGAGCGACCGCAACCGTAGTCGGCCGGCCTCTGAGAGTGTCGGGCGACCACTTGAGCATGGTGCTTTGAGTGAGTGAGAGAAGATGTACTGAAAGCACCAAGGGGGTGGTCGGCCGACTCGATATCTTGGTCAGGCGACCTCAATGGAGCTGCCCTCTTTAGTGTCTTGCTTAGGAGTGAAGCAAAGAGCAAGGAGCAAAGGAGACAAAGAAAAGAGAAAGAGAGGAAGGGGGGTGGTGCGGTCGGCCGGCCAGTGGCGGGCCGGCCCCTTGGTGCCTGCCTCTCTCCACTTGTGTGTTGCTAGAGATTGGCAAAGCTAAAGAGAAGACAAGGGAAAAGAAAAGAAAGGGAGAAAGGAGGAAAGAAGGAGTGAGAGAGGGGGCAGGCTGGTCGAGCGGCCTGACCACCGTGGTCGGCCGGCCTTGGCCGGTGCTCCCTGTCACCCCTTGGAAGGTGGTGGTCGGCCGGCCTCTAATAATTTTTTTTTTTGAAAATGAGTGTTAAAAACTAAATGCAAAGAAGATAAAAACAGTGCATTGCTAAAATTTAAATATGCAGTAGAAGATGAGAATTTAAAACTGGCGGGAAATAAATATGCCGTCGAATGATAATGCCAGGTTTACCTCTTGGCGGGAGCGAACCATTTACCGTCCTTCGGGATGTCGCGTGCGCGTACGTACGGGGAGGTAAGCGGTACCTTTGCGAGCCACTTGGAATTTGTCGTGGATGGGTCCTGGGCGCGCTTGTCGTCAACGTACCCCATAGTATTTATCCTAGGGCCTCCATGGGTATGTTGATTTTCATTGCACCTTCGGTTGATGGGTCTTGTAAAATCATGGGTGCCGACCTTCTTAACAGGAGCTTTGCCTCCTGTTTCCTGGTTCTTGCGGTTAGCCTTCATGGCTCTCACCTTCTTCCATTCGTCTTCCTCTCATTGTCGGATGGCAGCCTCGGTGGCTAACTTCCGTTTCACGAATGCTGCGAGACTGTCCATCTCTTTCCCGGAAGCATCGTAGACTGGCGGCTTCGGCACATATTTTTGGCACTTGAAAATCTTCACTTGGCTACACTGCTCCACTTTTGGTCTGAAGGAGAATGTCTCCCTCATTCCATTTATGTTGAGGTGGACTTCTCCGGCCCCAACATCTATGCTTGCTTCCGCGGTGCTCAGAAACGGCCGCCCAAGAATGAGTGGTGTCTTTGCATCAATGTCCATGTCCAATACCACAAAGTCCACAGGAATGAGGAAGTTTCGGATCTTCACCGGGACATCCTCGGCGATTCCCACGGGGTGTCGGATAGATTGGTCCGCAAGTTACAGGCACATACTTGTGGGCACGAGTGCTGCGTGATTGAGTTTGTCGAAGACAATTTTCGGCATAACGCTGACGCTTGCTCCGAGATCACATAAGGCTTGATTGAAGACTTGATTCCTTATTGAGCATGGAATGGTAGGACTACCAGTGTCCTTCTTCTTCTGTGGAGGTTGGTTGAGTATATCTGCGCTACACTCCTCGGTCATATGCACAATTTCCACTGATGGCAGTGGTTTCTTATTGTTGAGTATATCTTTCAAGTACTTTGCATATGTCGGTACCTACATAGCACCTAGCAGAGGTATATTGACATATAACTTCTTAATTACCTCAACCAACTTACTATATTGTTCATCTGCAGCAGCCTTCTTGTTGCGCTGAGGGAAGGGCAACACCGTTGAGTCATAAAACTCGTGTGGGAGAGTTTTCGGTGGTGCCTTCTCCTTCGCGGCACCAGTGCTGGTCTCTGGCTCATCATTCTCCTCCGTTTCGGTGGTCTTCTCCTGTTCCTTGCCTGTATGGTTAGTGCGTGACGCACCACTAGGATGTGGAGGGTCCTGAGTGGACTTACCACCCTTAGTGGTGACGGCATTGATGTGCTCTTTGGGAGGAGGTTCCGGTAGTCCCGGAAGCTTTCCCGCATTAGCATTACGCAAAGAGGCAGCCAACTGAGCTATTTGTGTTTCTAACATTTTATTAAAAACTCAGTTGATTTTTCATTGCACTGTTAAAAGTTTCCATTTACAAGGATATAGATTCAAAAAGTCTATTATTTGCATGAAGCGTTTTACTAATGCTATCATACACAGCTTTAGGATCAAAAGAACTAGGCTTATTGGACTCTTGTGTATTACCTGGAGGAGTTACCTTGTCCGGAGAATGGCATATATGGGCACGAATTCCAGCCTGGTTGGGGACGATTCCCGTTGTTGAAGTTGCTAGAATTACCGATGAAGTTGGCATCTTTCGGTCGCGTTTCAGGGCAGCTGCTCCCTGAATGCCCTGTATTTCCACAGACTTCACAAGTCATGCGAGTGTCGAGGGCCTGAACTGGTGCGGTCTCAGGATTGTCTTCTAGCTTCCTTAAAAGTAGGTCCATCTTGGCGGCCAGTATGTCCGTGCTGTCGATGTGATGGACTCCACGGGATCGTGGGTGTGACCTATCTTCCTTCCATCCCTGATTAGTGGCGATCTTCTCAATAAGATTTTTGGTCGCTCTCACATTTTGGGATAGGAAAGATCCTCTAGCGGCTGCATCCAGGTGCTCTTGAGCAGTACGGTTTAACCCGTGAAAGAAACTCTGAATGATCAGCCATTCTTCCATGCCATGGTGGGGGCAGGCTGCTATGTATTCCTATAATCTTTCCCAAACCTCCACCACCGTTTCATCTGCGAGGTGTTGAAAGCTCGAGATCTTGTTTCTCAATGCGTTGGTCTTTCCTAGAGGGAAGTACTTGGCGAGGAATGCGTTTGAGCATGCATCCCACATTGTCAATGTTACGCGGTTGAGGTAGAACTATTGCTTTGCCTTTCCGACAAGTGAAAATGGGAAGAGGCGTAACTTGACAGCATCGGTTGACGCACCTTTCATGGTAAATGTACTACAGATTTCCAGGAATTGCTGAAGGTGATTGTTGGCATCCTCCGTTGCTAATCCGCAAAAGGGAATGGCTTGAACCATGTGAATGACTCCCGGCTTGAGTTCGAAGTTCTCCCCTGCGTTGACGGTTGGTCCCGTAGGGACATTGCTACTGGATGGGATGGAGAACTCACGGATGGTCTTCTTGGAAGGTACGGCCATATCGTCGGTGTTCGAAGAACTACTTGACGAGTCTGTGTTCGAGGAACTACTTGACGTGGCCGTTTCAAGATTCAATTCCCTTGGAACAGGTATCTGCCCGTGAATGGTCTTGGGACGGACCCTCCTAAGCAGAACCTCTGGGTTATTGTGCAAATTTTCCGGTAGGTCGAAACCGGTTGTACACCTCTCTGTTGCAACCACAACATAAACAACAGAGACAAGTGAGCCTGCTAACGACTAGTTGGTATTTTTATTAAAGACACGGGGTTCGAAAAGAGATTATCAACTATATCTCTGCCTATTGCTTCCCCGGCAACGGCGCTAGAAAAGCTTGTTGGCGTCTCTTAGCCTAATAAGATTTTACTCCGCAAGCGTACGGAGACCGCTGTAGCTTTTCACTCAGAGTATTCCGAGTATCATATTTTTATCCACAGGGAAGCGGCAGGCGAGAGAGTATAATTGAATAAACTCAAATCGAATGATCCGTACTTAAATAAATATACCAGCTAGTCACTAGACAGGGGTAAGTCTGGTAAACGGATAGGTGTATGGTGGAAAGAAGTAAATGAAACTACCTAAGATACACGTAGAAAGGTATAGTTGCCTGGGAGGACAACGAGTGAGATAAAGTTCCCAAACTCTATTCTATTCGGCTGCAAAGACTATGTCGTGGTTAACTAAGAAACTCAAGTAGCAAGTCAGGGTCTTGCGTCGAGCGAAATTCCGGCGCCTCGAGGAGTCAGGGGGTAGATAGTAGATGTGATGCCCCCGGCATCTCAAAAGCCTTAACACAACATTAGAGACAAACTAGTAATAAATTAAGACTTGATGATGCTTAGAGAGTAACGAAGACTAGATAGAGAACTCACTAAGTCAAAAATTTTCTTGGAAGATACAAAACTCTATGTGGTTTGGTTGTTTAAGTCACTACCCACAAGCTTTATGCAAAACACCAAATACAAAAGTCTTAGTTTGGGATGTTATCTCCAACTTTGATAATATGACCATCGTAAAAATCATATGTTATGAGGTTTAAAAGTAAAGACCAAATCCAACCAGAAATTCCTAGAAAGATGCCAATTGTGATTATGACCAAATTTGAACCCTAATAAAACTTTTAGATTCATTAAGCAACTAAGCTTAGCTCCATTATCAAATTTGTCATACATACCGTGAACTTCACTTTTGTTACCCCGAGCATGTTTAAAACTGCCTCTACCTATTTTCAATTTTGACCCCAAGTACCTCATGAAATCAGCCCCAAGTTAGTCCACTTAGAAAAATTTTCAAGTCTGAGTTTCAGCTCACTCCAAATTTGAATCTGAAATTACTTTTGTTTTCAACATGCAACTTCAAAATCTTCCTTTCTATGAAGTGAAATTAAACTTATCACCTTTCAAATGCACCTAGAGTGGAGGTGTTTTGACTTCATTTGAGTATTGAAAAGTTTGAAACGAGAAAGACTCTACTTAAACTAAAGCTGCAGTTCTACCAAACCATCAACAATGCTTGTGCTTGTAATTCAAAATCTATGGAGATCCAAGCCAGACTTTATATACCAAACTTGTAGAAAATTATATTAGGAACAACTTTGGTAATTGGAGTGTTGACATGCACAGTGATTTGAATAGTGTTTTGGGACCTTTTCTGTTAGCATGTGATTTCTGTCCAAACTTGATTTGTTTAGTAATTTCAAATTTAAATTGGTCTGCAGCCATAATCTTGCAAAACTCCAATTGAATAAGTTGTAGATCATGAAATTCTAAACAACATTGGTATAAAACTCCTTGAGAGAATATGACCATAAGAGGGACTTTTAGAATTTCTGAATTGATGTGTTTAGTTGGTCAAACCTTGGTCAGCAGATTAAATTCAAATTTAAACCTCATTTCTATACAAAACATGGTGTCAAGGCTTTTGACAAAGTTGTAGATAACAAAGTGTGCAACATTTCTTCTAATTGGAGGTTTTCCAAATTCGGTTGTTAAACTGATCAAATACATGAATTTCAGACGGGGGTTTCTGCAGTCAAAACAGGATTTTCCAAATTCGTATTTTATTTTTCCCCCTGAGCCACTTAAAGGTGGGCCCCACCTGTCGGACTTCGGATCCGGGCGCGGACAACAGCAGCTGTGGGCCCTTCCTAGGTTTCTCCTCCGTGCACTCGGTCCATTGGACCGCCACCTCTTCACCCTCGCCCGGCCCCACCTGTCAGCCCTCCGGTTCGGTAGACCACGTCCACGCACCCCACCCCTCCCTCCTTCCCCGCTCCAGCTCACCCATGCGGTGGGTGCACCCTGCCTCGATGCACTCTCGCCCTCCACTCCCTCGTTCCCGTACCTCTTCTCCCTCCCACGAACACGGCCGCCATGACCGCCATGGACGGCGCGGCTCAAGCTCCCGTGCCCTGCGCCTCCAGCCCTCTCCCTCCGCGACACCGCGCTCACCTCGAGCCCCTTTACCGAACCCCCGAAGCCTCGGCCGCCGCCATTGCCTCTAGCCCCTTTCCCCACGCGCGCGCCACCGCGGCCGCCATAGCCGCCGACCCCTCACCGCGGAGGACCACCCTCGGGCTACCCCCGCACCTCCACTCCACCTCCATTGAGTTCCCCTCATCCTAGCGCAGCTGTGAAGCCCGACCGTAGCCCCTACCGCCTCCTACACCGATGATTCGAGCGGAAGACGCCGCGCACCGCCATGCCATGGCCGTCCCGGTTCAATGCCGCCGCGCCGCCTCTCCTCTCCCTCACCGGCGACGAGATCTTGAGGAAACAAATCCCCATGGCCGGGCACATGCTCCGCAACCCCTACGGCTCCAAGTCCGCGGCCCTACGCGCGCGGGAACGCCGGCCACCGCGCGTCGTTCGCCCTGTCGAGAGGGAAGAGGAAGAAGAAAGGGGGAAGGTTTGCAGAAAACCTCCTGCCTTTTCTCAGTTTCGCGCGACCTCATTTGCTTGCTATGCGCTGAGTCTTGGGATAATTGCTTGCTAGCCCCTGAAAACTATGGTTATTTACGTTCTAGTCCCCAGATCTAATGTTTTCCATTTAAATGCATTTAAATCGGCTGTGAACTTTAGAAAATCATAATAAATCAAATAAAAATCGTAAAATGTAAACTCAGTGGCTATGAACTCATCTTGAGTAGATCTACACAGTGGGTATGATGTGGAGATGTGCATGTACGGTTTTGCCCCTGTTATTGTACATGCATGTTAAATCAAGGAAAAATGGAAAAACATGGTCCTAATGAAATCCTAAAATGGTGAAACTTGGTGAGTAGCTTTCTTAGGACATTTGGACACTGTGAAAATGTTGGTGACCCTAGGTCTTACTGTTCATTCACTGTTTTATCATTTTACATGTACTTTATGCAATATTTAGTAACTTAAAAATGAGACCTATGCAAAGTATGATAAATATGACTCACTAGTATTTTTTTATGTGCTATATAGTTTGTGAACCTCATTGGTAAAATATAAGCCCCTGCATGTTATGTTTTAATGGTGATTTGAAAATGAGAAAATGCTACATGTTGGAAATGATAAATAGAAAGAGTGGTCATAGCTTGCTAGAAAAATTCTCTGGAAAATTTGGTAGCTTAATGTTGATGCATAGAGTCCAGAAAGTATATTCGAGAATACTAATTACACTGTTCATATGTACATCTTAAATTCGCACACGATTTATATATGGAAAATAGATGTCGTGTCGAACTTGGGAGTTTTAGCATGTAAATTTTTTTACATGCAGTTCATGCTAGGTATAGCTCACTGGTAAAATTTCACCTTCAGAAACCATTCCCATAATTTATGAAAATTCTGACAATATGTAGGACTGAGAACTTGTCATAATTTTAATAAAATAATTATAACTCAAATTGAGTTGAAATTTTGACAGTAGCTTTGGGTATGCAGAATCTATATGTCATAAAAGTTTGGGCTCGTTTGGTTATATTTTACTGCTACAACTTAGGTGCACAATTTAATTCACAAATGAGGATAAATCACCCTAAGTATAAGCATATGCAATGTGTTAAACTACGGTACCATATTATCTATCCATGACATACTGCTGCATTCCAACATTTGCATTTCATCTATACTCAGTACAAACATATGCATTCTTGTGCACTCATTCGCATATGATGTCATGCATAAAGATCCCGCGAATGAAGAGCTGCCACGAGAGCAACCGCTGATCGAGGAGCCCGAGGACGAGCAGGAGGACCCGCAGCTGACCGCTGATGACATCACCGAGGAAGCACCCTCTAACCCTAGCGGAGAAGGTAGGCAGGACCATGCTATTCCAAGCAAATAAAATGCTTATTGATTACGCATATGCATTAGGAGTCGATTGAAACCAACTGCATTAGAATCCTTGGCCGCCCTGGCCCTAGATCCTATGAATAGAGTTCGTAGGACGAGTATGCCTAGAAATACTAGGTACGAGTAGACACGAGTGAGCACTGTCACTCGTCGCGTAGGTGATATTTCAAAATCTCCGAAATCTTACTATGATGCAATTTATGATTATTTATGTTGATGTTAAATCGAGACCGGGTAGAGTGTAAGCTTACTTTCATGGTGTGCGTTGTTGTTCTCCGGCTCCGCCCTGGTCGCATAAGGCCCATTCGCTGTTCGCCTGTTGATTGGCACAACATTGCTAGGAGTGCTTATCTGGGACATGGGACCGGTGAAAGTCTTACCGGCCCCGTCCCACTATTCATGGTGCTGCCCATCCACTGATAGAGGGAAGATGGACTTGGGAGGTGCTTTGAGGTCGAGGGAGGGCTGACCTGACGTACCGTGGTATCGCTCCTGAGACGGCTACACCCAAGGGTTAGGTGGGGGCGTTGTGAATCTTGGGACGGGACAGGTGGAGATGGGGGGTATATGTGAGGAACGCGATGGCTAGTAAGCATATATCCCTTAGCATTTTTAGTTATTCCCGAGAATTAGAAATCGATTCGAATCGCTGATGCTCACCAGGTGTGAGAGTGCCAAGTATCACTGCCTGGCAACGTAGTAATAACTTAAATACTTTATGCTTATATTCATGTTTTTCAATACAACATGCTTGGATGTGTATGATCCATCCCACGATTCATGGTGCTGCCCATCCACTGATAAGGGGCAGATGGACTTGGGAGGTGCTTTGAGGTCGAGGGAGGGCTGACCCGATATACCGTGGTATCGCTCCTGAGACGGCTACTCCAGGGGTTAGGTGGGGGCGCTGTGAATCTTAGGACGGGACAGGTGGGGATGAGGGGGTATATTTTGGATGTGTAGGATATACTATTATGCAAGCTACTGATGGGTTTTCATGCTTTACTTTCATGCAAGTATTTACTTTATGATGTAAATGAATCTTCATGGTTAATGGATAGCAGCTGTCAAATCCTCCTATCTTATGTCAACATGACCTTGTATAAAAATCAATGGTTAAGGATCCACATGATTAGTAAGCAAGCTTTGCGTCAGCCGTAATCCCCGTCCATTAAGTCCTACAGAGTAATTAGTACTCAGGGTTTGCCCCTACTTTTGGATTACAGGTACGGATGACATCTGGACAACTGTGTTGAAGGTGGTAGTACCGGTGGGCTCGGTGCTACACGCCTCGTTCGTCTCTTCATGAGGACTGCTTAAGTATCATGATTCCGCTACGAGATGTTTTGAAAACGCTTCCGCTATATATATATACTCTGAAATCGCTTCCGCTATATTTGAACGTGTATTTGATTTCATATATTTGGTTTGTAAATCAAGTCTATTACTCTCTATTTCAACTACCTGTGATGATGTAATTGTTGTGGCTCCTACGAGAGTCGGATGTGTTTGATGTCGGTTCCTTTGGGATTGGTGTTATCGAGAGCCGAAGTACTCTCGACGGATTACCGGGTTTAGTCTGGCCTAAGTGCACTGCGAGCCAGAGGTGGCAGGTGTGTCTGGATTAAGCAGGGCGGTTCCGCCACAGCTGGTATCAGAGCCGATCATACACAGACAACAGTTATATCATCCAGTTTTGGTTTACAAAACTACTTTCGAAAGCCATTTTCAAGTAATTTAAATATGAGAGTATGCGATATGCCCATATTAAGGATGTTAGTGTTATCCAAGTGACATCACTGACATTCTGACCAAGATAGAACTCATATGCATATTCAGCGCTTTGAGAAGCAACTTTTCGGCCATAGCTGTCCCCAGTACTGGTGGAAGCTATTGGGTTTTGCGAACGGTTGTAAACTCTGCATTCATGCTGTATAAGTAAAAGCTCTTTAAGGGTGGTGGGCATGTTTGAGGCTTTCATACCCACCACACTTACATTCGGTTTTGGGATCCACCTTTTTCTCGACAATCCCCAGTACTGGTGGAAAGTTAGGCTTTGAGGAAAAGGTGCAGCGGCCCACCTACATTGTCCACACAGCGGTCACGCGTGGATGCCACATTAGGTGGTAATGTATGAGCATGCATTTTTCTGCAGGTACACTAACTACGTGCGAAAATTAGGAACGACTAGAGAACGACTAGTTGCATTAGAGAGAGACGTGCATATATGTCACCGAGATACCGCTTGTTATATATAATATACCTAGGATGTATGATGTGAGACCGACTAGGATGAAGCATGCATCATATCATCTCATCTCATGTCTTTCATTATGTGTGTGGTTGGAAATGATAAGATTCACGTCATTAATATATGTGTACATCCCTATGTGATGATTTAGAATACTATGTTTGGAATGCGATTTATACGTATGCTACTATTGTTTGGATGTGTAGATTGAGATGCAAACATAATCGGTACAACCTTTATATAAGATGATTGTAGGATGTGAAATTTGTAATCACCTCACTATAGAATGTTTTCTCAAAAAATGCCTGGATTTTGAAGCCCAACCTAAAACATGTTGAAAACCGAAATCTGCACCTATGTGACCGTTCCTTGAAGATCTGAAATTTGGTGTTGATCTAAATGCTTTTAGTAAAACTTTCTATACAAAAGTTGTAAAAAATACTTGAACAAACAACTTGTCTATTTTGACTTTGTTGCAAAAATGCATGTAAGGATGCTCTATAGACACTTTAAGTCAAAATTTAAGTCTGGACAGATTTCAACTAGCTGAGTAATCCGAGTTCTAGGACCGTTTCAAAGTAGAAATAGCAAGCACTTTCTATACCAACAATGTGTTGACGCGGCTTAAGTACGAAAATTATGCATCATTTTATGTGGTTTTTCATTGATTTTATGCGTCAACTATATCTTTTACTAACATTTATCACCAATAATTGTGGATTTTGCAATATTGTCTTGGAAATATGCTACATGTGATTTTTACAGGTTTTAGGCCAATTTTTCGCGAAATTCACCATGATCCACTTCGAGTAAGAAAAGACCGCTAGATGACATGAATTGAAGATGAAGAACAAGGAAGGCTTGGTGAACTCATAACTCTCTCTGTGTTGATCAAGGTTTCCTAATCGGAAGATTCAATGAAGTGTCAAGAGCTACAAGAAAATGAAGATATTTATTCAATAAAGATGTCAAATATGACTACAAGATTTCATCAAGTCTCGGCCCATTACGAAGATTCCAGAAGGTTTAGAGTCCTAAACGCCCCCGACAAGTGTTGCTTGGACATTAAGCAACCACCACGCGAAAGATGGAAGGAAAAAGACACTAGAAGAGTCCGGGTCGGCCGACCTGGAGTCCTCTGGTCGGCCGACCTCAGGCTTTCCTACGTCGGTTTGAGTTTTCCTTTTTACCACGTCTTCTCTAGGTTATAAATAGCGACCGTAGACCCCGAGATTGGGCATCCAATTCATTATCAAGGCGCGGAGGCGACGACAAGAGGGACAACAACTAGATGAGAGTAGAGGGTCGAGTTTCTAGTCGAGGATTAGAGTTCTTCTAGTTCCTAGAGGTGATTAGAGCCCTTGCACGGTGCTCTAATTATCTAGCTCCAGAGGTCTAATTGTATCATCAAGAGGTATGGCCATGGTTGTAAGTATGATACAATTTATTAATGAAGCATTGTTCTTGTCTAATTATCACGTTCTTGTTCTAATTATGCTTGTTCTAGCTCTAATTAGCTTTAGATCTAGATGCTTGTTGATTAGATCATGTCTTTAAAAGGTTATGTTCATCTAGCGTTCTTGATCGTTGATCTAGCTTACTAAAAATATAGTTGTATATCTAGTTCTTGTGATCATGGTGATTAGAGGTTCTATTTGTGCTAATTATGTTATTAGACCATATAAAGTAATTAGAGGTGCATTCTCTAATTATGTGCCTGTTGAAAGTTTCTCGTCGATTACCTGGTTACTAGTGACAGTAGAGCCCGGGAAAACGTTAAGCGATCTAGGGGGTTAGGTTGATTGATCTTGATTTAATTATGCTACGATGAATATGCTTGAACATGCTTGTCTACCTTGAGCTACTAGTTATTTCGCTACTTTGATCTTGTTGTGGCGCCCATTATCATGCTTGTTTTGGATCCATTTAGAGGTTGATTAGAATCTAGTTAATACCCTTTGATTAGTTTTCTAGTTCTGTTCTAAATGCCTATCTTATATATACATTAGTATAGTTTAGCTGTAGATTAGATATAGTTTAGGCTAGTTTAGAGATAGATTAGATTACCTTTTTACCCTTTAGTTTACCATAAACTCTTGTTGATTAGTTCTCAATTAGTTTGTTTCCTAGATTAACAAACCCAAGATACTCATCCTGGGAAAAAGCTACCGCGATACTGTGCGCTTGCAGTATAAGGATTTGGCGTGCTTAAGTGCCGTCAACAAGTTTTTGTGGCGCCGTTGCCGGAAAACTAATTAGTCGAGTCTTAATTAACTTGAGTTTATATATATATATTTAATTTTGTCTTTTATTATTAGTTTTAATAGTTAGTTTGTGTTTGCTAATTGTATGCTAATCTAGTTCTAATTGTGTGCTAATAGTTTTTCTAATTGCTTTCTAATTAGTTAGTGTGTTATAATTTTCTAGTTTGTATTTAGTCCTCATGTTCTAATTTTATTCTCTAATTGTTTAGTGTGCTCTAGTTATATTTTTATTCTCTAATTGTGTTCTTGTGTTCGTCGTTCGTTCTTATGTTTATTCATAATTTAGACTTTACTGTTATTAGATTTTTTATTTTGTGTTTTTATTAATTTAGCTTTTTATCTATTATTTTATGGCTTTTATTTTATTTTAGTTTATTCTACTATATTTACTGTATTGCGTTTAATTCTATAATTAGTTTGTTTATTTAGAATAAGTCTAACTCTTTTATCTAAGTTTAATCTTTTATAAACTCTATTAGAATATAGTTTCTCCAATATATATATTGCTTTAACTAACATTACAGGAAAAATGGACCTCGGTCCAATAAAAAAATCTTTTCCAACCTAACTCTTTAATGGTAGGTGCTAACGCTGTTAGTGGCTTATGATCTATTATTGAGTTTTTCTACAGCTATCGCGAAGAAATAACTATGGTGTTAAAGGTAAGTCTGATGTGTCAATTAAGTTTTTTAAAACTAATGTTTTTGGAGCTTGTTTGTTCTGAGCTACAGATAATGGAGGCAAAGATGATTAGCCGAGAAGGTTCTGAAGGCTAAGGATTGCTTGAGTACAAGGAAGACGAAGATACGGAAGGTTTATCTCAAAACCAATCCAAGTTCCAACCAAATCTCGAGCTAATCTCGGAATTCAGGACAGCAACACCTTGTGGAGCCATTTCGAAGACCTTAACGACGTCAAATGAAGAAACTCCGAATACCAAAGTTGTAGATCTTTTTTAGCTCTACAGGATAGAGTCCGAATTTATATTATTTGGATTTCAGATGAGGAAGTTATGATCGAAATACTAAAGGGCCAGAGTAAGGGAAGCTGAATTTCGGGAAAGACAAAGCATTCCTCTCCAACACTCGATGGTGCATGCAATTATGGCGTTCCAAGGAAGAAGATGAAGTCACTATGGAGTCAAGATTTGAACTTATCTTCTTTAAGACTAAGGTAATTCTTGTTTTAATCGTAAATATAATTAAAGTTTACCTATGTTTGATTAGAGATGTTTTATATTGATCATTAAAGTGTTATTTGGTTGATTGTTATCCCCTTTATCATTTCTTGTGTTTTGTTTTTAGCTTTTAGTGAAACTTTTTGTTTCCTTAATCCATACCTTAAGAATTGATTAATAAAGTTTGTCTTTAGACTAGTTTCTTTGATCCATGGCTTTGCAATGCTTCATCTTTACACGTGACCCTCCACATGTCTTTTATTAGATTTTTTTACTTTAATTAGTTGATTAAATCTACTCATACTTAGATATGGTTAGGTTTTGCTAGTTCGTCAATTCTCAGGTATTAGTTTAGGGTTAGTTATAAAGAAAAAATTTTGAGAAGCCAAGTTTTGTGTAAAAATAGAAGGGGACCGACCACTAATGCTCCCTAGTGGTTCGGTCCAGGTTTATTTTATGTGCAAATTGTTTTTAAAATTTTAAACATAAACATTTGCATGTTTATCATGACTTATTATTTGTGCACAATACTGTCTTTGAAAATTTAAAATTTCAAAACGTTTGGTCCCTCTACAAAAAGAACCTTTGTTAGAATTTTATCTAAGCCCACTTTTATTTCTTTCAAAATTATCTCTCTAATTTGGCTAAAATAATTAGGAATCCATCGTCTTGTTTATCTCTTGTTTGATTTTATGAATCATGTTCATCTATGAATTATATATGCCTTAGTATTTTGCTATGTGATTTCAATTTGAATTATTGTTGTTATTGATTCATGAATCAAATGTTTGTTTAAACCCCAATCAACCATGTGACTTTATTTTTATCTCTAATCATTGCCATGATGCTATTATATATATATACGTGTGCACTATGAGCTAACCATGCAGAGAAATTCATACTTCATTTGAAACAATGAGACCAATGGGTGAAATAGTTCAAGACAAATTCATGATGATTGATGCTAGGATTTGATAAGATTTGAAGACATCAGAATTTGCAAAAGTTTGAAATTGAAGAGTGAGTGGACTGAATGGAGGAGGAATTAAAGACAAGAATCAAGCCCATGAAGCTTCAAGATCAACAATGGTGGACCCAGACAATTTTCACCAAGATCCAAATCCAAAGGTTGAAGATTGTCGACATCGGGAAAGTTGAGAACAGAAGGCTAAAATGTCATCAATGTGGAGCTCGACCTCGGAGGCAAAGACAGAATATTTTCTTATATTTGGAAAGCCCATGAAGTCCACTTTCCGATGCAACAAGAATCACTCAATTTGGAGATTTCTACAAGTAGCAATGTGCAAATCATTGAAGGCTGCGCGAGCTGAGTTGAAGTCTGGACAGAACGCAGTGCTTGAATAAAACGGGCATAACTCTTTCATACGGAATCGGATTTTAATGCATATGTACTCGTTGGAAAGATAATTTCAGAGGCTATCCAATGGATCTATTATTTGAGGCATGTTCTATTCGTGTCCAATGAGATATACCACGAAGAAGGAGGTGGCAACAACAATGGTGATGTCTACTTGAGGAAGATGATGACAACAATAATGAAGAAGAGGATTGTGCACACAAGTGATGCTATGATCAAGACATGATAAAGCTGCACAATCAAGTTATCAAGCTGCATAGACACTTCGGATTCTTACTCCAAGGACCATGGCTTCACTTCAATGAAGGTAAGTAAGAAATCTAGCTTTATGACTTTAAATTAAGTGATTTCCCAAAGGTAACCCGTTTAATTATTCGTTTTTAGTGCTGTTGACGCGGCTTAAGTACGAAAATTATGCATCATTTTATGTGGTTTTTCATTGATTTTAAGCGTCAACAATATCTTTTACTAACATTTATCACCAATAATTGTGGATTTTGCAATATTGTCTTGGAAAAATGCTACATGTGATTTTTACAGGTTTTAGGCCAATTTTTCGCGAAATTCACCATGATCCACTTCAAGTAAGAAAAGACCGCTAGATGACATGAATTGAAGATGAAGAACAAGGAAGGCTTGGTGAACTCATAACTCCCTCTGTGTTGATCAAGGTTTCCTAATCAGAAGATTCAATGAAGTGTCAAGAGTTACAAGAAAATGAAGATATTTATTCAATAAAGATGTCAAATATGTCAAAGACTAGAAGATTTCATCAAGTCTCGGCCCATTACGAAGATTCCAGAAGGTTTAGAGTCCTAAACGTCCCCGACAAGTGTTGCTTGGACATTAAGCAACCACCACGCGAAAGATGGAAGGAAAAAGACACCAGAAGAGTCGGAGTCGGCCGATCCGGAGTCCTCTGGTCGGCCGACCTCAGGCTTTCCTACGTCGGTTCGAGTTTTCTTTTTTACCACGTCTTCTCTAGGGTATAAATAGCGACCGTAGGCCCCGAAATCGGGCATCCAATTCATTATCAAGGCGCGGAGGCGACGACAAGAGGGACAACAACTAGATGAGAGTACAGGGTCAAGTTTCTAGTCTAAGATTAGAGTTCTTCTAGTTCCTAGAGGTGATTAGAGCCTTTGCATGGTGCTCTAATTATCTAGCTCCAGAGGTCTAATTGTATCATCAAGAGGTATGGCCATGGTTGTAAGTATGATACAATTTATTAATGAAGCATTGTTCTTGTCTAATTATCACGTTCTTGTTCTAATTATGCTTGTTCTAGCTCTAATTAGCTTTAGATCTAGATGCTTGTTGATTAGATCATGTCTTTAAAAGGTTATGTTCATCTAGCGTTCTTGATCGTTGATCTAGCTTACTAATAATATAGTTGTATATCTAAGTTCTTGTGATCATGGTGATTAGAGGTTCTAGTTGTGCTAATTATGTTATTAGACCATATAAAGTAATTAGAGGTGCATTCTCTAATTATGTGCCTGTTGAAAGTTTCTCGTCGATTACCTGGTTACTAGTGACAGTAGAGCCCGGGGAAAGGTTAAGCCGATCTAGGGGGTTAGATTAATTGATCTTGATTTAATTATGCTACGATGAATATGCTTGAACATACTTGTCTATCTTGAGCTACCAGTTATTTCGCTACTTTAATCTTGTTGTGACGCCCTTTATCATGCTTGTTTTGGATCCATTTATAGCTTGATTAGAATCTAGTTAATACCATTTGATTAGATTTCTAGTTCTGTTCTAAATGCCTATCTTATATATATATTAGTATAGTTTAGCTGTAGATTAGATATAATTTAGGCTAGTTTAGAGATAGATTAGATTACCTCTTTACTCTTTAGTTTACCATAAACTCTTGTTAATTAGTTCACAATTAGTTAGTTTCCTGGATTGACAAACCCAAGATACTCATCTTGGGAAAAACTACCGCGATACTGTGCGCTTGCAGTATAAGGATTTGGCGTGCTTAAGTGCCGTCAACAAGTGTCTTAGAATCTTTTAATAGAGAAATGGGAAGCATGACACCACCCTTTGAATCTTTAGCTTGTGGCTAGTTAACTTAATCTAGATAATCATTATCACATCACTTCATATTACGTTTTTCACCTTGCATTTGCATTTTCATTTATTTTCACACTTGCTATGTTAGTTTTGAAATTTTCATAACTTTATGATGGAAGCCTTATATTTATGTTGAATCTCGATGGAGTTTTTTTTTCTTCATAAATTAAGTGTAAATATAGTGTGTAGATTTAATTTGAGACCATTATTATTAAGTTTAATTGAAAGTTTCTCGCTAAATCATAGCTTTTGTGGATAAACTTTCTGCATTTGTTTTTTTATGTTATTAATTTCATGCATAAACCACCTTGTTACATTTAGATTAGAATTGCATTATAATTGGCTTGGTTGTTTATTTAACTTCATGATGTATGTTTTTATGTTTATAATAACATTTCGCGAATGTTTTTCTTAGCAATTTTATGTAAGCATGGTGTTTAGATTAAATTGTTGATCATCATGATGTAGTTAATTAACCTTGCTAGTTATCTATAATTTCATTTGATTAGTTTATAAGCTTTGCAATATGCTTTGTTTTTCTTCTGCTGTTTTAAGTTAATAATCTTGAATAAACATAATGTTTTAATCTTGGTTAATTAAAGTTTTGATGGATATAGAGAGACTTAGCGATCATGTTGTAAACATAGTGTTTAGAACGTGATTTAATCATTGTCTTTGTTTATATGCTTTTCTCTTGCATAATTACGTGCTTGCATTCACATACATCCATTATATTTGTTTTTTCTTTTAAGATTAATTAGGCCACAAGTTAAAAAGTCATTTAGAATATTTTTAGATTATGGTAAATTGTTTCTACTATTGACCGTTACCTCGAGAGTAGTACGTACATTTAAATTGTTTTGCAGAAATTATTTAATGATAAATAAATTGAAGGAATATCCGGTAACATATTTCTAACACCTTCTCTTTTTTAAATTCTGCAAGTATTTACCAATATCTATCAATTTGGTGTTCCCTTTTGTGTTTCTCTTGTTTTTAGTGTGTTAGTTTAGATTTATTGTGTGAGTAATCCTATAACCATGGTCTATGCTTATTTAATTAATGACAACAATGCTTTCAAGAAAATGATGAAAGTTGCCGCTTTATCTTTATCGTGCTTTGATTTTGATTAGTTAAATTAGCGGGCTCTCATAATACATATTTAATTGAACTAGCCAGCAAATTTGTGATTGATTATGACTGTTCATAAAGACCCATATAATTTAATTTTTGCAAGGTTTAATCTTTATCATGATCATCTTCTTGTTTTTTTTATTGTTTATAAATTCCAAAATCAACTTTATGAGATTATCTTGCGATAGCCATTCCTACCAAAGCCATATATTTTAAATCCTTAGATTTATCAGATTTGTTTTTCAAATGAGTTGGATCAAGACTGTGATCTAGGGTATGAGACTTAGAAGCTGGTCATTCATTTTCGCGTATCTCTAGCCTATCTATCCATGCATGGTGTCTCTCTACATTGGAGAGAGTACAAACTTCGCTGGATATCCATCCTTAAGCCAAGATTATCTTTTTGTGTATCCTTCTTGACCACAACCTACTATTTTCTGAAGTATTTAAGGGATTAAATACTATTCTTTTTATCGGACAGCTCTATCCTCTAAGTTAAATTGTTTTAGATATATACTCAAGGGCGAGGATGAGTATTATTCAAAAGTGGGGATGGAGAGCTGCCATATATAGTTTTTTTAGAGAGAAAGATTTTTGAGGGGACAAAATCAAAAAACAAAAAGGGACCAAGTGGTCGCCATACATATATAAAAAAAAAGAAAAGAAAAGAGTCGCCCCTCAATGATCTCCTAAATATTTATTTTTTTAAAGTGTTTTATATAGTTTTCTTTAGCAATAGTAAGGGATATCCTGTTTATATATATTCCAGAAAATATTCCAACCATGTGCAATCCGATAGCAAGGACTTCATTTGTGCCTTCAGATCATCCATTGACACTTGCATATGTCCACTTTTCTAAATGTGTTTGTTTCATCCTTTCCCTCTCAATATTATTTTATTCCATGACCTTTTTGACAAGTCTCCGTAAAACCAGCAGATTTCTTTTTTTGGTTTGACAATATTTTGAAAACAAATTTTGATTAGGATTCATACCAAGCTCCAGATAAGCTTCCACCTTATATATATATATGTTTGTTGAATACCATTTAGATATTGAGAGACTGGAGAGTTGAGTGTGTTTTTGGCTTTGCAAGAATTTTTCTCTTAATATTTGATTATCTTTTTCAAAAACATATTGCTAAAATAAGGAGATGAGTCATTGATAAATTTAAATTCTTGCTAATTCTTTTGTTGTAGGATAAGCTTAGTTGAATATCTTTTCTTTCATAATTTGCTGGTTCAAACTTAAAATTTTGAAGATAGCTTGTTACTTTGATTAATTAAGATTAGGGTACAAAAAAGTTAATGAAAGGCAATGCTGATTCTTGACTTACTCGAGGACGAGCAAGGTTTAAGAGTGGCGATGTTGTTGATGTGGCTTAAGTACGAAAATTATGCATCATTTTATGTGGTTTTCATTGATTTTCTGCGTCAACTATATCTTTTACTAACATTTATCACCAATAATTGTTAATTTTGCAATATTGTCTTGGAAATATGATACATATGATTTTTACAGGTTTTAGGCTAATTTTTCACGAAATTCACCATGATCCACTTCGAGTAAGAAAAGACCGCTAGATGACATGAATTGAAGATGAAGAACAAGGAAGGCTTGGTGAACTCATAACTCCCTCTGTGTTGATCACGGTTTCCTAATGGGAAGATTCAATGAAGTGTCAAGAGCTACAAGAAAATGAAGATATATATTCAATAAAGATGTCAAATATGACTAGAAGATTTCATCAAGTCTCAGCCCATTTCGAAGATTCCAGAAGGTTTAGAGTCCTAAACGCCCCCGACAAGTGTTGCTTGGACATTAAGCAACCACCACGCGAAAGATGGAAGGAAAAAGACACCAGAAGAGTCCTCTGGTCGGCCGACCTCAGGCTTTCCTACGTCGGTTCGAGTTTTCCTTTTTACCACGTCTTCTCTAGAGTATAAATAGCGACCGTAGGCCCCGAGATCGGGCATCCAATTCATTATCAAGGCGCGGAGGCGACGACAAGAGGGACAACAACTAGATGAGAGTAGAGGGTCGAGTTTCTAGTCTAGGATTAGAGTTCTTCTAGTTCCTAGAGGTAATTAGAGCCCTTGCACGGTGCTCTAATTATCTAGCTCCAGAGGTCTAATTGTATCATCAAGAGGTATGGCCATGGTTGTAAGTATGATACAATTTATTAATGAAGCATTGTTCTTGTCTAATTATCACGTTCTTGTTCTAATTATGTTTGTTGTAGCTCTAATTAGCTTTAGATCTAGATGCTTGTTGATTAGATCATGTTTTTAAAAGGTTATGTTCATCTAGCGTTCTTGATCATTGATCTAGCTTACTAATAATATAGTTGTATATCTAGTTCTTGCGATCATGGTGATTAGAGGTTCTAGTTGTGCTAATTATGTTATTAGACCATATAAAGTAATTAGAGGTGCATTCTCTAATTATGTGCCTGTTGAAAGTTTCTTGTCGATTACCTGGTTACTAGTGACAGTAGAGCCCGGGGAAAGGTTAAGCCGATCTAGGGGGTTAGGTTGATTGATCTTGATTTAATTATGCTACGATGAATATGCTTGAATATGCTTGTCTACCTTGAGCTACTAGTTATTTCGCTACTTTAATCTTGTTGTGGCGCCCATTATCATGCTTGTTTTGGATCCATTTAGAGCTTGATTAGAATCTAGTTAATACCCTTTGATTAGTTTTCTAGTTCTGTTCTAAATGCCTATCTTATATATATATTAGTATAGTTTAGCTGTAGATTAGATATAGTTTAGGCTAGTTTAGAGATAGATTAGATTACCTTTTTACCCTTTAGTTTACCATAAACTCTTGTTAATTAGTTCTCAATTAGTTCGTTTCCTGGATTGACAAACCCAAGATACTCATCCTGGGGAAAAGTTACCGCGATACTGTGCGCTTGCAGTATAAGGATTTGGCGTGTTTAAGTGCCGTCAACACAATGTAGGGTATAACTTTACGCACGACTTTTATGTTCTGAGTGTCTACAAAGTCCATCCATTTGCCCTCAGAAATCAGATTGCAAACTGCACGCGTGGTGAGGAAGCCTACAAGTTGGACCTCAATGCTGTGGTTGTTTCATCCTTCATTGTGTTTTCTTAAACCCGGTAATTATAACCCGCACTCAGTATCGTGTAAAAGCTTTAGGAGCCACCGCTGACCTCCGCCTTATGGACCTCATCGAAGTTATCACCCGAAGACAAAACTAAAGAACACTTCGATTACGCGACCTCTGTTCAACATCCGCAACTCGAAATCAATCTGCTGAAGGGTTTTAGTGAAACCTGAAGGTGAAGTCAAGCTAATCCATACATGATGATGACTAGGTGCAATGTTGCCGTAAACGGCCGTGTAGGCCGTGTACACGGCGTGTACACGGTACACGGCGTGTACACGGTACACGACGGTAAACCGTGATGTTTAGAGCATATTCGGTCTATTACACGGCTGGACCGTGTACACGGTCAAACACGGTCGTACACGGGTTAAACGGTCAGCCTAACACGGGAAAAAACGTTTTGACACGGCGTGTACAGCGTGTAAGTCACCGTTTTTGTGAACAAAGGTTTCTAGGCGGGAGGTGAAATTTACACTTAAGTTGTATGGATGATTGGATGTCAAATGTCATTGCTATCATCTTTCATCTGTGACCTATGGATGATTGGACGCCATTTATCATTTGTGTATTATTCTTGCATTCGTATTTATCTTATATTTTCATTTTGCTGGTCCGATATAATCATATAAAATTATAAATGCAAGTATACATATGCTGATATGCATGATTTTTTTTGTTTTATACAAAAACGTGTAACCCGTGTAAACACCGTTTACACACCGTGTACACGGGCTACTCGCTACTCGGTGGGTGACCGAACGACTACCGTGTAGCGTTTATGGCAACCTTGACTAGGTGTGATTTAGTAGGATCCTATAGGCCTACATACGAGAATAATGCAAGAGCCTCTACAATATCACAAGTGTTCAAAAAGATTGCTCGAGCCGTCATCACCGACCCAAGAGGAGTTTTCTTCAATCGACTCCATATACAACACCAACATCTACGCCGATACAACAAGTTGAAGCTCTACCAAGACAAAAGGGAGTCTAGAAGAAGCCTCGATCAAGAGCTGACCGTCGCTTACATACCTCTAGCAACGCTTAGAGTTCTTAGTTGGTGACGTGAGTGATGAAGAGACAACATCTTGGATCAACCTCGACTTCGACAACGTCCTCAGATTTGGCACTCAATCAAGATTGGAACACCCTGGCGTCTCCCGCATGAAGTTCAACGCCGCATTAGCAAAATTCGAAAGAAGAGACTAGCTTTTGACCTCAAGCGATTTGTACCATGCAATTAGGCAAAAGTAAATAGGTATCGATTTGCGTAGAGACAACATTAGCTTGGACTTGTATTGGTTGGACATTCGATTAGCATGGTTCATTGCGCCACTTGATCCTAACTCCTTGGAATCACCTCTAGTGTATCATGAATTTTCCAATTGTCACAACTCTTTGGTTCCAAGCTCCCATATTCCAGGCATTCCGCTCTCGCATTTCCATGCATTTTGAACTCTTGTAGTCTTCATGCTTCAAACTCCCGTCAATTAATGCGCTGCCGAATCTGTGTAATTGGCATGACTCAAGAGTTGCTGTCCTTATGTTCCTCATGATCCCCCTACTTTAACCATTTTTGAAGTCACTATGTGTTTGTTTTCTTGAATCAAACCACCCGGGTATTATTCATCAGGCACTCTAAACTCTTTTAGCTAGATATATCACTTATTGATCGCTTCGTTACCATGATCTTGTAGCATTCGAGCCCCATGGGGTTGGACTGGATGGTTGTGCCACTCTGGTGGTGATGTCTATCCAAGCAGTCTATGGTGCCGCGACGGAACCTAGGGTCCCATGTGACCGGCCATCACATGGTGGTGCCACTAGGGGCGCGCTGGTATCAAGACATGCGAAAGCTTGACATCGCTTCAAGTGCGGAACATTCATATCCATTTTCTTACCTTGTGGAACTCGCTACTCTTGACCCGTGGAAGTGCTTGAATCCATTTCCACCACCTCAATACGTCATCTCACTGCTTTATTTCACCTTACCTTTCTCGATCTGTGTGAATGATCCACCTCAATCCAACAACTTGTTCATATCTTTCATTACTTGTGTTACGATGTCTTTCTGACCTACGTGAATGAACAGTCCTATGTTGATTCCTTGTTTACACATTTTAGTTGTGTAGTTTCATGTTACTTTCTCAACTCATGGGAAAGATTAGCTTGATTCCCTTAGCGGTTACATCTTTTCCTCTTGATTTAACCTTGCCGTCATTGATTTGGGCAAACGATCAACTCTACTCCATTATTTCACTTGCATATTTTCTTTCGACTTGATGAACTCAATTCCCGAGGGTGAATTTCAAAGTCGCCTTCTACACTAGCTTTGTTCTCGGCTGGTGCTGCGGACATGCCGCCCTCTCAATGAGTCGTCTCCATCTTCTCCAACTTCTCCTCGATGGTGGGCGAACTCACCTTGCCGATCATTTCGTTAGTAAGCACATATCATCCCCTAGACTTTACTGGATCAGTCCTGTCCATTACTAAGAAATCGTACAAACCATCACCTTGTCAAGTCTATCTCAACCCTTGTGTACAGTCTTGCTACCAAAGGCAGGATGTGTGGTATTGCACCACATCTTTCCTTTGAAGTTACCTTGAATTACCATCTTATATGTGTACACAGCCCCTATCAAATGAAATGAATGTGTCTCTCAAAAGCACATCCGTTGATAACCCTTTGAATCACAAGATCCTTCATGGTTCGATTTTTTCCGATTGTGTACACTATGCTTCTATTGTTCTAAGACCTATATATATTTATCACGTTTCTAAACATTGGTGTCAAAGTCAAGGAGTAATCCTGTTCTATTGTTCCAATCAATCGCCGTCACTTTAGCACTGTGGCCACAACTTCTTTGTGGTTTATTCATCCGCTCTCATATAAAACACGACACGGCGAGTAACTTAGAAAGACCACCCTAGACCTATCCAAGAAGCTTTGCAACTACCTTGTGTTAAGGAGGCACTAAACATTCACAAGATAGTTGACAAAGCAAACCTGTGGCGGAACCGCCCTGCTTAATCCAGACTAAGCACACCTGCCACCTCTGGCTCACAGTGCACTTAGGCCGGACTAAACCCGGTAGTCCGTCGAGCTACCCAAAGGGCACTCGATGTAACCATTGCCCGAGGATACCGACATCACACACGTTCAGCCCTCGAAAGAGCCACAACAGATTACATCATCACAAACAGTTGAAATAGGGAATAAGTAGACTTAGTTTACAAACCGAAGATAAATAGTCAAATACATGTTCAAATATAGCGGAAGCGATGTCAAAATATACATGTATAGATACATATAGCGGAAGCGTTCAAAACATCTCACAGCGGAAATAAAACTCAACTAGTCTTCAAGTAGAGATAAACAAGGCGAGTAGCACCGAGCCCACCGGTTCTACCACCTCCAACATAGTTATCCAGCTGTCATCAGTACCTGTAATCCAAAAGTGGGGGCAAACCCTGAGTACTAATTACTCAGTAGGACTTAATGGACGGGGCTTATGGCTGACGCAAAGCATGCTTACTAATCATGTGGATCCTTAGCTGTTGATTCTTAAACCAAGTCATGTTGACATAAGATAGCAGGATTTGACAGCTGCTATTCATTAATCATGAAGATCATTTATATCATAAAGTAAATACTTGCAGAAAGTAAAACACAAACACATGTCCTGTTCCAAGATTCATAGCACTTCCATCAAACCCCTGGGAGTAGCCGTCTCAGGAGCGATACCACGGTACGTCGGGTCAGCCCTCCCTCGACTCCAAAGCATCTCCCAAGTCCATCGACCTCCTACTAGTGGACGGGCAGCACCAAGAATAAGGGAACGGATCATATACATCCAAGCATGTTGTAATAGAGAAACGTGATTATAAGTACAAAGTATTTGAATTATTACTACGTTCGGACGTCAAAGGTATTGGCATTCTCACACCTGGTGAGCATCAGCGATTCGAATCGATTTGTTAATTCCTGGGAACAACGAAAAATGCCAAGGGTATATGCTTACTAGCCATCGCGTTCCCACATATAGCCCCCATCTCCACTTGTTCCATCCCAAGTTTGATTCCAACCCGCCACTTCCCTGAGTTTAGCCCCCATGGAGCGTTACCTCGGTTCGTCGGGTCCAGCCCTCCCATGAGATAAGCGCCCCCAGTTCCATGGTAGGAACAAGTCTCTGTTCTTCAGATGGCACAAGTAAGACTTTCACCGGTCCATTATCCCGGATAAGCACCTTAGCAATGTTATGCCGACCAATAGGCGAACAACGGATGGGCCTTATACGACTCGGGCGGAGTCCACCATACCTTGCCACATCATTTTTCATAATATTCCCATAACTCCGCCCGGTCTCCGTTTCAAACATAGCATATGATAATCTTCCATAAGATTTTTGTTTTGAAAACACCTACGCGACGAGTGACTCCATTCACTCGTGTCTACTCGTACCTAGCATTACTAGGCAACTCGTCCTACGAACTAATATATAGGTGCTAGGGCCAGGGCGGCCAGGAAGTCTAATGCAGTTGGTTCCAAACAACTCCTAATGCAGATGCGTAAGCAATTCATCAAATATATTTGCTGGGTAAAGCATGGTCCTGCCTACCTTTGCTTGATCTTAAGAAAACCAACAAACTAAACTAAGTTAGTTTGCCGAGTTGTGAGGCTTTGCCCCAGGCAACCCCTTGAAACAGGTACGAATGTAATCAGCGACCCTTCGTCTTCAGGTTGGGGAAAGACCAACTCCTGGTGAAATCCGTTGTACGGCTTCTCGATCAAGAGTGGCTCTTGTGTTGATCCTTGTTTCGTGGAATCTATATGCATGGTATAATATGCAAGTGAGTGCAAGAGAATGCAAATACATGCAATAGGTACAAGTTATATGTATGATACGGTGCGATAATGAGTGCCACGAATGCAATTGTATATATGAGGTGCAAATGATACATAATGCACGCCAAGTAGCTTGTGACGAATTTATTCGGTTACTCTCAATCTAAACACATTCCTTAATAAGAAAACTTAACAACTTTCCTAAGAAATCATACAGCCCATTGCTAAGAAATCGTGCAAACCATCGCCACATTTTATCTTTGAAGTTATTAGGAAGAATTGTTCTATATGTGTACACAGTCCCTATCAAATGAATGAAGTTGTCTCTTAAAGTTAAACATATACATGCAATTTAATGGACACGCTACCTTTATGAATAAAATGCACTCATAAGTTCATGTAGTTAGAAAACTCCAATCGATCTCAAATTTTTTCCACATGCAGCAACATACTCCATAACGCTACTAGATTTTTCCCAAAATTTTCCTAGCAGTTTAAATACACTTCTTCCTATTATTTAGTTAAGCATGTGACACTTTATTATTTTCAAAACACCATTCAAACATTACATGCAACGTCTCAAACTTTACCCGCAAGCTACCCAAACTATATAAAGCACATGAAAAATACCAGAGGTCATATTTGAGCATCTTTTATATAGCCTTCATTTTCCAAGTTAATTAAACACACAAATCACATGCATAAGGGCAAAACAGTAATTAACCAGTCAATGCTAGGACTACCAAAAATCACACAGTACCTAGATGCCATAGCAAAGCTACTGTCCAAATTTCATGATTTTTGGAGTTCATTTGGTCCACTTTTACCATTTATTTACCTACACCATGCACGCACTAAACCAGGAGCAAAACAGTCTTTTTACACATCCCCATCATACCTATCCTGTAGATCTACTCAAGAGGAGTCCATATCCACTGAGTTTGTCCATTTTGGATTTTTCTATGAATTGTTATGAATTTCTAAAGTTCACAACTAAATTAAATGCATTTAAATGGAAAACATTTGAATCTGGGGGCTACAACGTAATTAACCGTATACCTCAGGGGCTAGAACAGAAGATTATCCTGACTCAGTGCACAGTGCATGAGAATCTCCTAAAACTCGGGGTTAGATCTGAAAAATGTAAAGGCTCGGGTTAAAATGTGAGATCCTAATAGATCTAGGGTCTAACCTGCAAGTTTCGGAAGACACAATGAATAGTTAATTAATATGCAGAATTCAGAGGGGCTCAAATGCAAAATGAAGTCTTCTTCTTCTACCTCTCGACGGCCGATGCACGCGCGGCGCGGCTCGCGCTCGCGCGGCGTCGCCGGCGCGTGGGGGCGGCTTCTTCGAGCCGAGAGGGCTCTGGAGGGTGCCTCCCGCGACGGCGAACTCGACAGTGTAGGTCTCGTCGCCGGCGGTGAAATGTAGAGGCAAGCGGCGGCGGTGAACCGAGACAGCTGTGGCGCGGCGGTGCGCGGCGGCTCCGGCTCGACGCGGCGGCACCGGCGATGAAGGGGGCCGAGGTGGGGTCCTAGGGCTGCGCTACGACGCGGCGAAGGCGGTGGGGTTGAAGTGGAGGTGAGGGGAGGGCCGGGAGATGGCCTTCCACGGCGAGGGCCGGCGGCGATGGTGGCCGTGGGGTGCGCTCGCGGGGAAGAGGTCTAGAGGCACCGGCGGCGGACGAGAGTTTGGGGGAAAGGTGGCGGACGGCGAGGCGAGCGCGAGGCGCTCCTCAGCGGGGCGAGAGGCGGCTCGAGGCGGCGGGTGCCGTGAGCTCGCCGCAGCGACAACGGCGGCGGGCACACTGCGCTCGGGAGGGAGAGGCGGGGGGAGACGACGAGGCTTAGCTCGTTGGACGCGGAAGGCAGAGGCGGAGGTGATGGCAGTGATCTGGGGGCGCGGGGACGGCCGTGGTGACCGGCGCGACGAGCTCGAGCTCGGCGCCAATGGCGGGTGGCGGTGTTCGGTGCGCAGAGGGAGAGCGAGGGAGTGAGAGGGCAGAGATTGAGGGAGTGAGGCGAGTTGAAGGGCGAGCCGAGCGCGAAGGGGGCCGGCTTCCCGTCCAGATGCAGAGGGGCCGGGCGCGGTCTCGGCCGGCGTCGGCGCAGCGTCGAGCGCGTGGCGCGCGGGGTCGGGGCGCGCTCGCCGCGTGGGCAGAGCCGAGGGGGCGACGGACGGTGGCGCGGATAAATGGACAGGGTCCATGGACCGCGAGTCACAGCCGGGTGGGACCGGGGCGACGGGGAAACGGGACGGTCTATGGACCGGGTGTACAGACGATGCAAATGGAGGGACCCACGGCTCGGGTTTTCCAAGCGCACAGGCGGGAACCCAAGGGTGATCTGACGAGTGGGGCCCGCTGTCAGTGAGACAGAGGAAAACCAAAATTCCCGAAAATGGAAAAACCCCAGTTTGACTGCAGAAAGCTTTGTTTGTATTTTGCGTTTTTGAACAAGTTGGAGGCCGAATTTGAAAATACCCTAATTGAATGAAATGTTCCAAATTTGTTCCTCTACATTTCACTTATAAACTTGTATACCATGTTATATTCAAAAATCTGGTTTAAATTTGAATTCAAACTGCTGACCAAGGTTTGTCCAACAGAACCCTTCAGTTTTGAAATTCTAAAAGTCCATTTTCTGGTCACATTCACTCAAAGAGTTTTATACCAATGTTGTTTAGAATTTCATGATCTACAATTTATTCAATTGGAGTTTTGCTATATTATGGCTGTAGATCAATTAAAATTTGAAACTACTAAACAAGTCAAGTTTGGACAGAAATCCTATGCTGATAGAAAAATCCCCAAAACTCTATGCAAACCTTCATGCATGTCAAAGCACCAATTACCAAAGTTGTTCATCATGAAATGGTATACAAGTTTGTCAATATGAGTTTCACCTATATAACTACAGAACTAAAGTTATGAGCACAATCACAGAAGCACACATGCTGAAAACAGGGCTTAATAAGTTTTCTTTCACTCTAGTTTGATCATGTAGCTTAATTATATGCCATGACATCATGCTTCATGATGAATGTTGCAGGTATGATGAATGATTATGCACTCGAGATGCCGAAGCATCACAACCCACCCCCCTTAAAGAAATCCCGTCCCGAGATTTTTGATGTGCTGTGGCTGGATAAGTTATACGAGAAGAAAGTGCATTGTGTATGAATTTGAAACTTTTAAACTGCGGTGACGTACTCAATTCGTAGTGGATGGAAGAAATCCGGGGTATCTAGTTTGCAGAAATTCTTCTTGTTCCCACGTCGCCTCTTCTTCGGAGTGGTTACTCCATTGCACTTTGTAGAAGTTAATAGTCCTTCTTCGTGTTGACCTTTGCTTTTGATCGAGGATCTTTATGGGGTGCTCTTCATAAGTGAGGTCCGGTTCAATCTGAATTTGAGATGTATCAATTTCTTCTTCTGGCACTCGTAAGCACTTCTTGAGTTGCGAGACATGGAACACATCATGGACCGCAGCAAGGTGTGGAGGTAGCTCTAACCGATAAGCAACTAATCCACATCGTTCGATGATCTTGAATGGTCCAACGTACCTTGGCGCTAACTTTCCTTTTACCCCAAACCGATGTACGCCTTTCATCGGTGACACCCGAAGGTACATGTGATCGCCCTCTTCAAAAACTAAGGGTCTTCTCCTCTTATCAGAGTAACTTTTCTGCCGTGACTGGGCTCTCCTCAAATTGTTGTGTATCATCTTTACTTGTGCTTCAGCTTGTGTTACCAAATCCGGGCCAAAAGTGACACGCTCTCCAGGTTCAGACCAATTGAGTGGAGTTCTACATCTTTTACCATATAAGGCTTCGAAAGGAACCATCTCTAAGCTCTTTTGATAGCTGTTGTTGTAAGCAAATTCCGCCAAGGGAAGGCACTCGTCCCACTTGGTGGAATAGGTCATAGCGCAAGCTCTCAGCATATCCTCTAGTATCTGATTCACCCTTTCTACTTGGCCACTGGTTTGAGGGTGGTATGCCGAAGTACGAATCAATTTGGTTCCAAGAGCATGTTGCAGTTGCTCCCAGAAGCGAGATACAAACAACGATCCTCTGTCCGAGGTGATGGTCAGTGGAACACCGTGCAAGGAGACAATCCTTGCTATGTAAAGTTCAGCATAGGTCTTGGCATGATAAATTGTTTTTACCGGAATGAAGTGAGCTGACTTTGTGAACCGGTCAATAATCACCCATATGGAATCATACCCCTTCTGTGTGCGAGGTAGACCTACAATGAAATCCATATGTACATCTTCCCACTTCCATGCTGGGACTGCCAGTGGCTGGAGCATACCAGCAGGCTTTAGGTGATCGGCTTTAACTCTCTGACATATGTCGCACTCGGACACATATTTGGCGATCTCCCGCTTCATGCGGGTCCACCAAAACTTCTGTTTCAGGTCTTGGTACATCTTATTACTGCCTGGGTGCATAGTGAACAGGGATGTGTGGGCTTCATCGAGTATCTTCTTTCTTAATTCCATGTCCTTAGGTACAACTAAGCGATTCTTAAACCAAAGGACACCCTGCTCATCAAGCGTGAAACAGGCTTTCTGCTTATCACTTATGCCCTCACGGATATGTTCCATGCCCTTGTCTTGCTTTTGTGCTGCAATGACTAGATCTTTTATTGTTGGTTCAATGATGAGGCTATAGAGCTCAGCATGCTGCTCTGTAGGCATTTCAATCTCGTCTATTTCACAGCATAGTACTCTCACTGTTGGACGTGCCTCAATGAAGTTGCAATGAGCCTTGCGGCTTAACGCGTCCGCTACTACATTTGCTTTGCTGGGGTGGTAATGAATCTCTAAGTCGTAGTCCTTTATTAACTCCAACCACCGTCGTTGCCTCATATTCAGTTCTAGTTGCGTGAGGATATATTTGAGGCTCTTGTGGTCAGTGTATATGTGGCAAGTGTTGCCTAGCAGATAGTGTCTCCAGATCTTCAGTGCATGCACAACTGCTGCTAGCTCAAGATCATGTGTTGGGTAGTTGGCTTCATGTTTTCTTAGTTGGCGCGAGGCGTAGGCAATTACTCTGCCTTCCTGCATCAACACACAGCCCAGCCCATTGCCGGAGGCATCACAATACACATCAAATGGTTTAGTAACGTCCGGTTGTGCTAGTACTGGTGCTGATGTTAACAGTTTCTTCAAAGTTTGAAAGGCTTCTTCACAATTTGAGCTCCATAGGTATTTGGCATTTTTCTTCGTTAGCGAGGTCATTGGCTTTGCAGTTTTGGAGAAGTCCTTAATGAAGCGGCGGTAGTAGCCCGCTAAACCAAGGAATCTCCGAATCTCAGTCACTGTCTCGGGTTGCTTCCAATTTAGAACATCTTTTGCCTTGCTAGGATCAACTGCTACCCCCTTCTCAGATAAAATGTGACCTAAGAAACTCACTTCCTTCAGCCAAAAAGCACACTTACTGAATTTGGCATAGAGCTTGTGCTCTCTAAGCCGCGTGAGTACAATCTTCAAGTGCTCTTCGTGTTCTTTTTCACTCTTGGAATAAATTAGTATGTCATCGATGAATACTACCACAAACTTGTCAAGTTCCTTCATGAACACCGAATTCATCATGTACATGAAGAAAGCCGGTGCATTGGTTAACCCAAAAGACATGACCAAATACTCGTATAAGCCATATCTGGTCGAGAAAGCTGTCTTGGGTATGTCTTCTTCTCTGATCTTTATTTGATAGTAGCCAGACCTTAGATCAATTTTTGAAAAGACTTTAGCTCCAGCTAACTGATCAAACAAAATGTCAATGTGTGGCAAAGGGTATTTGTTCTTGATGGTGACAGCATTCAAGGGCCGGTAATCAACACATAGCCTTTTACCACCTTGGTCCTTCTTTTCAACAAAGAGGGCTGGGCAACCCCAAGGTGAAGAGCTCGGGCGAATAAACCCTTTGTCCAACTGTTCCTGCAGTTGTACTTTCAATTCTCTTAATTCATCAGGCGCCATTCTGTATGGTCTCCTAGAGACAGGTGCTGTGCCTGGAACTAGGTCTATCCTGAACTCAACATCTCTATCTGGGGGAAGTCCTGGAAGTTCCTCCGGAAACACATCTGGATAGTCGCAGACTACTGAGAGCTTTGCAAGTGCTTGTGCGTCCCCTTGAGCATCTACGACATTTACCGTGTGAAGCATATTTTTATGAAGTGGCACGTGAATGACTACGTCTGTGCCGCTGCTTGAGCATAACTGAACTGTTCTACTTCCCACATCTATTTTTGCATTGTGTTGTTTCAGCCAATTCATCCCAAGAATAATATCAATCCCTAGCTGTGGGAGTACCAGAGAATTGATGAACAACTTCTCCCTTCCTACTTGCAAAGATAAGTCTCTTACCATGTGATTGGTGATTATAGCTGATCCTGCAGCTGTAATGTGGTAGTCCTGCTTCAACTCAATAATATCATACCTCTGTTTCAGTGCATATGCTTCGCTGAAAAAGTGAAGGATGCTCCCGAATCAAACAACACAACCGTAGGGTTTGTGTTGACCAGAAAGGTGCCTGCCAGGACAGATTCACTTTCTGGAACTTGCTCCAGCTGGCTGTACTGCAGTTGGCCCATCTTCGGGGTTGGTTTCTTCCCTTCGCTCAGAGGTACTGCTCCCTGAGTCTTTTGTGGTGTGCGGCAAGTTCGACTAGTATGCCCGGCTTTCCCACACTTGGTGCATGGGTGGCCGATGCCTCGAGTTGCAGGCGGCACTGAAGTAGGTGGATGCGGTGGTACATCGTAGGGTGACGGTTGCTGTGGAGTCCCATTGGGTTGCTCTTGCTGCTGGGGCATGTCAATATAGTATATGTGCGGCGGTGGGCGATGTACGACCCGCTGCCGCTGAGATGAACCCGATGGAGGTGTGCTTGCAATTCTCTTCTTCCGCTGATCCTCGTGGGCCCGCCTAAGGCGATCCTCCATGTCGATGGCGGCATCTACCAGCTGGGTGAAGCTGTCATAGCTGCGCCCCAAATGAGTTAGCAGAGTGGGATCGAATCCATCCAGCAGACGGGTAGCCCTACGTGGGTCAGTGTCGACATCTCCAGGGGAGTACTGCGACAGGCGGATGAAAGCTTCCACGTATTCGAGTACCGACATGTCACCTTGTCGGAGTGCACGGAACTCCCGTTGCTTGAGCTCGATGAGGCTAGGCGGGAGATAGTGAGCCCGAAAAGCCACACGGAACTCATCCCACGTGACCTGGTGCCCGGCTGGTTGCATTGCCAGGAATGAAGCACACCAGGCCCCCGAGGGACCATGTAGACACTGTGCCGCGAAGCGAGCCCTCTATTGCTCAGCGAGTTGGGGCAGTAGACTGAACTTGGACTCAATGATCCGAAGCCAGTCATCAGCATCCAAGGGATCCGTGGCAGTGGTGAAGATTGGCGGTTGGAGCGCCGCAAATTCAGTGTAACTGATCTCTTGCGGGTTGCGCCGTTGTTGCTCTTGAACGAGCAGGTTGATGATTTGACCGTGCTGAGCGACCAGAGCAGCCAACTCAGGAGGAAATTGTGCCCCATGGGCAGCCCCTTGTGCAGACGTCTCCGGTGGAGTAACCATCTACATGAATGAGGCCAAAAGTGATTAGTTCAACAACTTTTAATGCAACCAATGCGGTGATAAAAAGACCACAGCACCATAATTACGTTCTGAATACATGAAAGCATGTAAGTGAATCAGAACAACTTGATTGCACATAAAGTGTTAGCCATTATCTTATAGATCTGGACAATCGTTTATGCTAATGGAAAGCTTGTGCGTTGTTTTGGATACGGGATGACACTCCCATCCATCTGATTGGGACGACGTCGTAAGGTCGATTTACTAACTGCTCTTAGGTTTTTCAGCTCCACTTAAGGCAATCAGTAGTTCAAAAATGTAAACTGTTCTCCTTCCGTGCATTTCCCGTGATATCTCTTATAACCAAGCTGTTCCACATGTCGTGCTTTATAAGCTTTGTGACATAGAGTTCCGACAAATCCCCTCTTCGAATAATTATATTGTGAGAGTGAAACGTGCAGAGAGTTGCTTAAGTCACGATTTATTTCATTTGTCTTTTAATAATGCCCCCCAAAATGATAACAGAAGATACATGATGCATGATTCGTCCTATTCGGTCTCACATCACACATCCTATGCAGTGTATATATAGCTAGCGATATTTCGGTGACACATATGCACGTCTCTCTTTAATGCAACTAGTCGTTCTCTAGTCGTTCTTAGTTTCGCACGTGGTTAGTGTACCTGCAGAAGAATGCATGCTCATACATTACCACCTAATGTGGCATCCACGCGTGACCGCTGCGTGGACAACATTGGTGGGCCGATGCACCTTTTCCTCAAAGCCTGACTTTCCACCAGTACTGGGGATTGTCGAGAAAAAGGTGGATCCCAAAACCAAATGTAAGTGTGGTGGGTATGAAAGCATCCAAAGCATGCCCACCACCCTTAAAGAGCTTTTACTATGGGGCATGAATGCAGGGTTTACAACCGTTCGCAAATCCCAATAGCTTCCACCAGTACTGGGAACAGCTATGGTCGAAAAGTTGCTACCCAAAGCGCCGAATATGCACATGAGCTCTATCTGGGTCAGAATGTCAGTGATGTCACCTGGATAGCACTAACATCCTTAATATGGGCATATCGCATACTCTCATTTTTGAATTACTTGAAAAGGGCTTTCGAAAATAGTTTTGTAAACCAAAACTTGATGATATAACTGTTGTCTGTGTATGATCGGCTCTGATACCAGCTGTGGCGGAACCGCCCTGCTTAATCCAGACTAAGCACACCTGCCACCTTTGGCTCACAGTGCACTTAGGCCGGACTAAACCCGGTAGTCCGTCGAGCTACCCAAAGGGCACTCGATGTAACCATCGCCCGAGGATACCGACATCACACACATTTAGCCCTCGAAAGAGCCACAACAGATTACATCATCACAAACAGTTGAAATAGAGAATAAGTAGACTTAGTTTACAAACCGAAGATAAATAGTCAAATACATGTTCAAATATAGCGGAAGCGATGTCAAAATATACATGTATAGATACATATAGCGGAAGCGTTCAAAACATCTCACAGCGGAAATAAAACTCAACTAGTCTTCAAGTAGAGATAAACAAGGCGAGTAGCACCGAGCCTACCGGTTCTACCACCTCCAACATAGTTATCCAGCTGTCATCAGTACCTGTAATCCAAAAGTGGGGGCAAACCCTGAGTACTAATTACTCAGTAGGACTTAATGAACGGGGCTTACGGCTGACGCAAAGCATGCTTACTAATCATGTGGATCCTTAGCTATTGATTCTTAAACCAAGTCATGTTGACATAAGATAGCAGGATTTGACAGCTGCTATTCATTAATCATGAAGATCATTTATATCATAAAGTAAATAATTGCAGAAAGTAAAACACAAACACATGTCCCGTTCGAAGATTCATAGCACTTCCATCACACCCCTGGGAGTAGCCGTCTCAGGAGCGATACCACGGTACGTCGGGTCAGCCCTCCCTCGACTCCAAAGCATCTCCCAAGTCCATCGACCTCATACTAGTGGACGGGCAGCACCAAGAATAAGGGAACGGATCATATACATCCAAGCATGTTGTAATAGAGAAACGTGATTATAAGTACAAAGTATTTGAATTATTACTATGTTCTGACGTCAAAGGTATTGGCATTCTCACACCTGGTGAGCATCAGCGATTCGAATCGATTTGTTAATTCCCGGGAACAACTAAAAATGCCAAGGGTATATGCTTACTAGCCATCGCGTTCCCACATATAGCCCCCATCTCCACTTGTCCCATCCCAAGTTTGATTCCAACCCGCCACTTCCCTGATTTTAGCCCCCATGGAGCGTTACCTCGGTTCGTCGGGTCCAGCCCTCCCATGAGATAAGCGCCCCCCAGTTCCATGGTAGGAACAAGTCTCTGTTCTTCGGATGGCACAAGTAAGACTTTCACCGGTCCATTATCCCGGATAAGCACCTTAGCAATGTTATGCCGACCAATAGGCGAACAACGGATGGGCCTTATACGACTCGGGCGGTGTCCACCATACCTTGCCACATCATTTTTCATAATATTCCCATAACTCCGCCCGGTCTCCGTTTCAAACATAGCATATGATAATCTTCCATAAGATTTTTGTTTTGAAAACACCTACGCGACGAGTGACTCCATTCACTCGTGTCTACTCGTACCTAGAATTACTAGGCAACTCGTCCTACGAACTAATATATAAGTGCTAGGGCCAGGGCGGCCAGGAAGTCTAATGCAGTTGGTTCCAAACAACTCCTAATGCAGATGCGTAAGCAATTCATCAAATATATTTGCTGGGTAAAGCATGGTCCTGCCTACCTTTGCTTGATCTTAAGAAAACCAACAAACTAAACTAAGTTAGTTTGCCGGGTTGTGAGGCTTTGCCCCAGGCAACCCCTTGAAACAGGTACGGATGTAATCAGCGACCCTTCGTCTTCAGGTTGGGGAAAGACCAACTCCTGGTGAAATCCGTTGTACGGCTTCTCGATCAAGAGTGGCTCTTGTGTTGATCCTTGTTTCGCGGAATCTATATGCATGGTATAATATGCAAGTGAGTGCAAGAGAATGCAAATACATGCAATAGGTACAAGTTATATGTATGATACGGTGCGATAATGAGTGCCACGAATGCAATTGTATATATGAGGTGCAAATGATACATAATGCACGCCAAGTAGCTTGTGACGAATTTATTCGGTTACTCTCAATCTAAACACATTCCTTAATAAAAAAACTTAACAACTTTCCTAAGAAATCATACAGCCCATTGCTAAGAAATCGTGCAAACCATCGCCACATTTTATCTTCGAAGTTATTAGGAAGAATTGTTCTATATGTATACACAGTCCCTATCAAATGAAATGAAGTTGTCTCTTAAAGTTAAACATATACATGCAATTTAATGGACACGCTACCTTTATGAATAAAATGCACTCATAAGTTCATGTAGTTAGAAAACTCCAATCGATCTCAAATTTTTACCACATGCAGCAACATACTCCATAACGCTACTAGATTTTTCCCAAAATTTTCCTAGCAGTTTAAATACACTTCTTCCTATTATTTAGTTAAGCATGTGACACTTTATTATTTTCAAAACACCATTCAAACTTTACATGCAACGTCTCAAACTTTACCCGCAAGCTACCCATACTATATAAAGCACATGAAAAATACCAGAGGTCATATTTGAGCATCTTTTATATAGCCTTCATTTTCCAAGTTAATTAAACACACAAATCACATGCATAAGGGCAAAATAGTAATTAACCAGTCAATGCTAGGACTACCAAAAATCACACAGTACCTAGATGCCATAGCAAAGCTACTGTCCAAATTTCATGATTTTTGGAGTTTATTTGGTCCACTTTTACCATTTATTTACCTACACCATGCACGCACTAAACCAGGAGGAAAACAGTCTTTTTACACATCCCCATCATACCTATCCTGTAGATCTACTCAAGAGGAGTCCATATCCACAGAGTTTGTCCATTTTGGATTTTTCTATGAATTGTTATGAATTTCTAAAGTTCACAGCTAAATTAAATGCATTTAAATGGAAAACATTTGAATCTGGGGGCTACAACGTAATTAACCGTATACCTCAGGGGCTAGAACAGAAGATTATCCTGACTCAGTGCACAGTGCATGAGAATCTCCTAAAACTCGGGGTTAGATCTGAAAAATGTAAAGGCTCGGGTTAAAATGTGAGATCCTAATAGATCTAGGGTCTAACCTGCAAGTTTCGGAAGACACAATGAATAGTTAATTAATATGCAGAATTCAGAGGGGCTCAAATGCAAAATGAAGTCTTCTTCTTCTACCTCTCGACGGCCGATGCACGCGCGGCGTGGCTCGCGTTCGCGCGGCGTCGCCGGCGCGTGGGGGCGGCTTCTTGGAGCCGAGAGGGCTCTGGAGGGTGCCTCCCGCGACGGCGAACTCGACAGTGTAGGTCTCGTCGCCGGCGGTGAAACGTAGAGGCAAGCGGCGGCGGTGAACCGAGACGGCTGTGGCGCGGCGGTGCGCGGCGACTCCGGCTCGACGCGGCGGCACCGGCGATGAAGGGGGCCGAGGTGGGGTCCTAGGGCTGCGCGACGACACGGCGAAGGCGGTGGGGTTGAAGTGGAGGTGAGGGGAGGGCCGGGAGATGGCCTTCCACGGCGAGGGCCGGCGGCGATGGTGGCCGTGGGGTGCGCTCGCGGGGAAGAGGGCTAGAGGCACCGGCGGCGGACGAGAGTTTGGGGGAAAGGTGGCGGACGGCGAGGCGAGCGCGAGGCGCTCCTCAGCGGGGCGAGAGGCGGCTCGAGGCGGCGGGTGCCGGGAGCTCGCCGCGGCGACAACGGCGGCGGGCACACTTCGCTCGGGAGGGAGAGGCGGAGGGAGACGAAGAGGCTTAGCTCGTTGGACGCGGAAGGCAGAGGCGGAGGTGATGGCGGTGATCTGGGGGCGCGGGGACGGCCGTGGTGACCGGCGCGACGAGCTCGAGCTCGGCGCCAATGGCGGGTGGCGGTGTTCGGTGCGCAGAGGGAGAGCGAGGGAGTGAGAGGGCAGAGAGTGAGGGAGTGAGGCGAGTTGAAGGGCGAGCCGAGCGCGAAGGAGGCCGGCTTCCCATCCAGATGCAGAGGGGCCGGGCGCGGTCTTGGCCGGCGTCGGCGCGGCGTCGAGCGCGTGGTGCGCGGGGTCGGGGCGCGCTCGCCGCGTGGGCGGAGCTGAGGGGGCGACGGACGGTGGCGCGGATAAATGGACAGGGTCCATGGACCGCGAGTCACAGCCGGGTGGGACCGGGGCGACGGGGAAAGGGGACAGTCTATGGACCGGGTGTACAGACGATGCAAATGCCGGGACCCACGGCTCGGGTTTTCCAAGCGCACAGGCGGGAACCCGTGGGTGATCTGACGAGTGGGGCCCGCTGTCAGTGAGACAGTGGAAAACCAAAATTCCCGAAAATGGAAAAACCCCAGTTTGACTACAGAAAGCTTTGTTTGTATTTTGCATTTTTGAACAAGTTAGAGGACGAATTTGAAAATACCCTAATTGAATGAAATGTTCCAAATTTGTTCCTCTAAATTTAACTTATAAACTTGTATACCATGTTATATTCAAAAATCTGGTTTAAATTTGAATTCAAACTGCTGACCAAGGTTTGACCAACAGAACCCTTCAGTTTTGAAATTCTAAAAGTCCATTTTCTGCTCGCATTCACTCAAAGAGTTTTATACCAATGTTGTTTAGAATTTCATGATCTACAATTTATTCAATTGGAGTTTTGCAATATTATGGCTGTAGATCAATTAAAATTTGAAACTACTAAACAAGTCAAGTTTGGACAGAAATCCTATGCTGATAGAAAAATCCCCAAAACTCTATGCAAACCTTCATGCATGTCAAAGCACCAATTACCAAAGTTGTTCATCATAAAATGGTCTACAAGTTTGTCAATATGAGTTTCACCTATATAACTACAGAACTAAAGTTATGAGCACAATCACAGAAGCACACATGCTGAAAACAGTCCTTAATAAGTTTTCTTTCACTCTAGTTTGATCATGTAGCTTAATTATATGCCATGACATGATGCTTCATGATGAATGTTGCAGGTGTGATGAATGATTATGCACTTGAGATGCCGGAGCATCACAAAACCCATGAAGAACTAGATGCTACCACGTGTTTCCAAAAGCCTAGGAACAACGACGCTAAAACCATTTGCATTTCGCAGTAAGCCGTAGAACCCCGCTTCCTCCAAATCTCAGGACGAGATTTCTTTAAGGGGGATGGGTTGTGATGCCCCCGGCATCTCAAAAGCCTTAACACAACATTAGAGACAAACTAGTAATAAATTAAGACTTGATGATGCTTAGAGAGTAACGAAGACTAGATGGAGAAGTCACTAAGTCAAAAAATTTCTAGGAAGATACAAAACTCTACGTGGTTTGGTTGTTTAAATCACTACCCACAAGCTTTATGCAAAATACCAAATATAAAATCTTAGTTTAGGATGTTATCTCCAACTTTGATAATATGACCATCGTAAAAATCATATGTTATGAGGTTTAAAAGTCAAGACCAAGTCAAACCAGAAATTCCTAGAAAGATGCCAATTGTGATTATGACCAAATTTGGACCCTAATAAAATTTTAGATTCATTAAGCAACTGAGCTTAGCTCCATTATCAAAGTTGTCATACATACCGCGAACTTCACTTTTGTTACCCCGAGTATGGTTTAAAACTGCCTCTAACTATTTTAAATTTTGACCCCAAGTACCTCATGAAATCAGCCCCAAGTTAGTCCACTTAGAAAAATTCCCAAGTCTGAGTTTCAGCTCACTCCAAATTTGAATCTGAAATTACTTTTGTTTTCACCATACAACTACAAAATCTTCCTTTCTATGAAGTGAAATTAAACTTATCACCTTTCAAATGCACCTAGAGTGGAGGTGTTTAGACTTCATTTGAGTATTCAAAAGTTTGAAATGAGAAAGACTCTACTTAAACTAAAGCTGCAGTTCTACCAAACCCTCAACAATGTTTGTGCTTGTAATTCAAAATCTGTGGTGATCAAAGCCAAACTTTATATACCAAACTTGTAGACAATTATATTAGGAACAACTTTGTTAATTGGAGTGTTGACATGCACAGTGATTTGAATAGTGTTTTGGGACCTTTTCTGTCAGCATGTGATTTCTATCCAAACTTGATTTGTTTAGTAATTTCAAATTTAAATTGGTCTACAGCCCTAATCTTGCAAAACTCCAATTGAATAAGTTGTAGATCATGAATTTATAAACAACATTGGTATAAAACTCCTTGAGAGAATGTGAACATAAGAGGGACTTTTAGAATTTCTAAATTGATGTGTTCAGTTGGTCAAACCTTGGTCAGCAGATTAAATTCAAATTTAAACCACATTTCTATACAAAACATGGTGTCAAGGCTTTTGACACAGTTGTAGATCGGAAAGTGCGCAACATTTCTTCTAATTAGAGCTTTTCCAAATTCGGCCGTTAAACTGATCAAATACACGAATTTCAGACAGGGATTTCTGCAGTCAAAACAGGATTTTCCAAATTCGTATTTTATTTTCCCCCCTGAGCCACTTACAGGTGGGCCCCACCTGTCAGACTTCGGATCCGGCGCGTGGATAACAGCAGCTGTGGGCCCCGCCTAGATTTCTCCTCCGTGCACCCGGTCCATTGGACCGCCACCTCTTCACCCTCGCTCGGCCCCACCTGTCAGCCCTTCGGTTCGGTGGACCGCGTCCGTGCACCCCGCCCCTCCCTCCTTCCCCGCTCCAGCTCACCCACGCGGCGGGTGCACCCTGCCTCAATGCACTCTCGCCCTCCACTCCCTCGTTCCCCTGCCTCTCCTCCCTCCCACGAATGCGGCCGCCATGACCGCCATGGACGGCGCGGCTCAAGCTCCTGCGCCCCGCGCCTCCAGCCGTCTCCCTCCGCGACACCGCGCTTCTCGTGCTCGCCTCGAGCCCCTTTACCGAACCCCCAAAGCCTCGGCCGCCGCCATTACCTCTAGCCCCTTTCCCCACGCGCGCGCCACCACGGCCGCCATAGCCGCCGACCCCTCACCGCGGAGGACCACCCTCGGGCTACCCCCGTGCCTCCACTCCACCTCCATTGAGTTCCCCTCGTCCTAGCACAGCTGTGAAGCCTGACCGTAGCCCCTATCGCCTCCTACACCGCCGATTCGAGCGGAAGACGCCGCACACCGCCGTGCCTTGGCCGTCTCGGTTCAACGCCGCCGCGCCGCCTCTCGTCTCCCTCACCGGCGACGAGATCTTGAGGAAAGGAATCCCCATGGCCGGGCACACGCTCCGTAACCCCTACGGCTCTAAGTCCGCGGCCCTACGCGGCGCGCCGCGCGCGGGAACGCCGGCCACCGCGCGTCGTTCGCCTGTCGAGAGGAAGAGGAAGAAGAAAGGGGGAAGGTTTGCAAACCTGCCTTTTCTCAGTTTCACGCGACCTCATTTGCTTACTATGCGCTGAGTCTTGGGATAATTGCTTGTTAGCGCCTGAAAACTATGGTTATTTACGTTCTAGTCCCCAGATCTAATGTTTTCCATTTAAATGCATTTAAATCGGCTGTAAACTTTGGAAAATCATAATAAATCAAATAAAAATCGTAAAAAGGTAAACTCAGTGGCTATGAACTCATCTTGAGTAGATCTACACAGTGGGTATGATGTGGAGATGTGCATGTACGGTTTTGCCCCTGTTATTGTACATGCATGTTAAATCAAGGAAAAATGGAAAAACATGGTCCTAATGAAATCCTAAAATGGTGAAACTTGGTGAGTAGCTTCCTTAGGACATTTGGACACTGTGAAAATGTTGGTGACCCTAGGTCTTACTGTTCATTCACTGTTTTATCATTTTACATGTACTTTATGCAATATTTAGTTACTTAAAAATGAGGCCTATGCAAAGTATGATAAATATGACTCATTAGTATTTTTTTTATGTCCTATATAGTTTGTGAACCTCACTGGTAAAATATGAGCCCCTGCATATTAAGTTTTAATAGTGATTTGAAAATGATAAAATACTACTTGTTGGAAATGATAAATAGAAAAAGTGGTCATAGCTTGATAGGAAAATTCTCTGGAAAATTTGGTAGCTTAATGTTGATGCATAGAGTCCAGAAAGTATATTCGAGAAGACTAATTACACTATTCATATGTACATCTTAAATTCGCATACGATTTATATATGGAAAATAGATGTCCTGTCAAACTTGGGAGTTTTAGCTTGTAAATTTTTGTACATGCAGTTCATGCTAAGTATAGCTCACTGGTAAAATTTCAACTTCAGAATCCGTTCCCATAATTTATGAAAATTCTGACAATATGTGGGGTTGAGAACTTGTCGTAATTTTAATAAAATAATTTTAACTCAAATTGAGTTGAAATTTTGACAGTAGTTTTGGGTATGCAGAATCTATGTGTCATAAAAGTTTGGACTCCTTTGGTTATGTTTTACTGCTACAATTTAGGTGCACAATTTAATTCACAAATGAGGATAAATCACCCTAAGTATAAGCATATGCAATGTGTTAAACTACTGTACCATATTATCTATCCATGACATACCTGCTGCATTCCAACATTTGCATTTCACCTACATTTAGTACAAGCATATGCATTCTTGTGCACTTATCCACATATGATGTCATGCATATAAATCCCGCGAACGAGGAGCTGCCACGAGAGCAACCGCTGATCGAGGAGCCCGAGGACGAGCAGGAGAACCTGCAGCCGACCGCTGATCACATCACCGAGGAAGCACCCTCTAACCCAGCAGAGAAGGTAGGCATGACCATGCTATTCCCAGCAAATAAAATGCTTATTGATTACGCATATGCATTAGGAGTCGATTGAAACCAACTGCATTAGAATCCTTGGCCGCCTTGGCCCTAGATCCTATGAATAGAGTTCGTAGGACGAGTATGCCTAGAAATGCTAGGTATGAGTAGACACGAGTGAGTACTGTCACTCGTCGCGTAGGTGATATTTCAAAATCTCCGAAATCTTACTATGATGCAATTTATGATTACTTATGTTGATGTTAAATAGAGACCGGGCGGAGCGTAAGTTTACTTTCATGGTGTGCATTGTTGTTCTCCGGCTCCGTCCTGGTCGCATAAGGCCCGTTCGCTGTTTGCCTGTTGATTGGCACAACATTGCTAGGAGTGCTTATCTGGGACACAGGACCGGTGAAAGTCTTACCGGCCCCGTCCCACTATTTATGGTGCTGCCTATCCACTGATAGATGGAAGATGGACTTGGGAGGTGCTTTGAGGTCGAGGGAGGGCTGACTCGACGTACCGTGGTATCGCTCCTGAGACGGCTACTCCCAAGGGTTAGGTGGGGGCGCTGTGAATCTTGGGACGGGACAGGTAGAGATGGGGGGTATATGTGAGGAACGCGATGTCTATTAAGCATATATCCCTTAGCATTTTTAGTTATTTCCCGGGAATTAGAAATCGATTCGAATCGCTGATGCTCATCAGGTGCGAGAGTGCCAAGTATCACTGCCGGGCAACGTAGTAATAACTTAAATACTTTATGCTTATATTCATGTTTTTCAATACAACATGCTTGGATGTGTATGATCCGTCCCACGATTCATGGTGCTGCCCATCCACTAATAGGGGGCAAATGGACTTGGGAGGTGCTTTGAGGTCGAGGGAGGGCTGACCCGACGTACCGTGGTATCGCTCCTGAGACGGCTACTCACAGGGGTTAGGTGGGGGCGCTATGAATCTTGGGACGGGACAGGTGGGGATGAGGGGTATATTTTGGATGTGTAGGATATACTATTATGCAAGTTACTGATGGGTTCTCATGCTTTACTTTCATGCAAGTATTTGCTTTATGATGTAAACGAATCTTCATGGTTAATGGATAGCAGCTGTCAAATCCTGCTATCTTATGTCAACATGACCTTGTATAAAAATCAATGGTTAAGGATCCACATGATTAGTAAGCAAGCTTTGCGTCAGCCGTAAGCCCCGTCCATTAAGTCCTACTGGTGATGGGGTCGGCCGACCTGGCCACTTTGGCCAGTATGCCACATATTTGGTCCTTGGCATGTTTTTATCTATTTTATGTGCATTTTGGTACCTGCATCCAAATATTTATATAAAACTTGTGGAACTCATTAGTAGAAGGGTTATTTCATAATTATTCACTTGCATAGCTCCATTTGGTTGGTAATTGACGGTAGATATCGTGAGATTACGACCGTCAACACATATTTCCATGACAATGTTGCAAAATCCACAATAATCGGTGATAATTGTTAGTAAAAGATATAGTTGATGCTTAAAAATCATGAAAAACTATGTAAAATGATACAAAATATTCGTTCATAAGCCACGTCAACATCGGGCGGCCCTCCAACCATTGGATGCATTGGATTCTTCATCCAATGACTACGTTTAACTTGGTTTGTGTTTCTTAAGTCCTCTATAGTCACACAGCGTGTGTCATCTCGGGGAAGGACTACCATGGTAATCCAACGGGCCATGAACTGCATGGTGGGGTGCTTTATGTGTGTGATACTCTTCTTCCCCTTATAGTCTGCACCGGCTAGTTCTTTTTAGAACTCTGTTGCATTAAAGCCTATGGGTTCGGCTGCTATGGAGCAGCGAGGTGAGAACCCGAGAGCATTGCTGAACTGATGAAGTGTCATTTCATGCTCAGTGTTAAAGAGTCTGAAGTGAACAGTCGTGTTGGACTGCAGTGATACTACTCGGAGGGTCATTAGAAACTCCTTGGTGAGGAGCACTATGCCTCCCTCACTAATATTTGCAAAGTTATCCCAGCCTACCGTACTAAAAATTTCATCGAATTCATCGTCCATACCTGTGCTTGTCATGAGCACTTCATCGAAGCACTTGGTGAGGCTGATAGGCTTTGTGTGGAGTCGCCTCAGCAGGTCAGCTTCATCTTGATTGCGTGTCTGAATTTGGGAATCCAGCAGCAATACGGGCCCGGCATTTGATGATGTAGCTTCTTCTCCTGCCGGTCCAGCACTTGAGGAGTCTCTGTCGGACACTGTCCGAGAGTTTTGGCTCTGTGAACCGGAGGACGTCGGGAACCGAATGTGCTGCCCTGCCCTGCTAATCGCACTCCTGGCCCTCTTGAGAGCGTGCCTCATCCTGCACAAAATAGACACAAGAGCTACAAGACGACAGAATAATATTAGCGTTAGTCGTCCTTGTGGGGCATGACACCGCCACAGCTCGTTCTCGGTCTTGTCAAAAGATTGGAGCTAGTAGCTAATTTATTTGCCTAACTAAATTTTTATTTGGACATTATTTTGGCTAAGCAAAAGATCTATATTAGCTACTAAACAAGGGAATTATGAGAGGGGGAGAGGTGTTTGCAGTGTTGCTGCGTGGTGCACTGAGCAAGGAAGTTGAGGGAGCTTTTTATAGGCGAATGGAGCGAGCAGGGGGCCGGGTGGCCGAGGCAGGAGGTCGGGCGACCTCTGCTTGGGTCAGCCGGCCTGAGGCCTGGTCGGCCGGCTTGCCGCGCCTGTCCGGTGGCTGCTTGATTGCTTAGTGAAGCAAAAGAGTGCAGCAGGGGTGAGAAATGTGCACTGATTTGGGAAACAACGAGACGGTGGGAGAGTTCTCAGCTTGCATGCACCGAAAGCATGGAAGAGGAGGTCGGGCGACCATCATTGGGTCGGTCGGCCTAGGTGCCTGCTTTGCGCAAGGAGGGGACAGGAGGTCGGGCGACCGGAGTAGCAGGTCGGCCGGCCTCACGTGCTGGTTGGCCGGCTCTAAGCCATGGTCAGCAGGCCTGGCTTTGCGTGAGGGTGCAGAGTGCACCGAAAGTGAAGAAGGGGTGGTCGGCCGGCCTGAGGTCTCGGTCGGGCGACCACTGGATGCTGGCGTATGATGGAAGGGGCAGGAACGTGGGTCGGTTGGCCATGATTGCTGGTTGGACAGCCTAGGATGTGGTTGGCCGGCCGTTGGTGGTGGTCGGGCGGCTCCTAATGAGGTCGGCCGACCTCTTGCTTTACTTCGGAAGGAGGTAAAGAGAAAGGTGAAAGCAAAGAGAGGAAAGGGAAAGAGAGAAAGAGGGAGGAGAGGAAGTGAGGGGAGAAGAGAGAGATTGGGCGACCTAAAGGGCTTGGTCGGCCGGCCCCTTGCTCTGCCCCCTTTTGCCTTACCTGTGTAGGTTGGTCAACCGGCCCTAGTGCAGGGTCGGCCGACCCAAGGATTTATTTTTTTCAAAAATAAGGGAGGATAAAAAAACTAAATGCAAAGAAATTAACTTTGTGCATTGCAAAAATTTAAATATGCTATGGAGAACGAGAAATTAAAACAAGCGGGAAGTAAATATGCCGTCGAGAGATAATGCCAGTTTTACCTCTTGGCGTTAGCGAACCATTTACCACCCTTCGGGATATTGCATGGACGTGTGTATGGGGAGGTAAGTGGTACTTTTGCGAGCCACTTCGAGTTTGTCGTAGATGGGTCCTGGGCACGCTCGTCCACAACATTGTTGATGCTCGTTATATACTAAAAATATGCTCTATTTTCATATGATTTTATATCTTTTCAGAGGTTAATCTTATGATTTAGTCTTGTTTTGCTAACAGATAACCCCGTTTTCGAGAATTCTCTTTTTTTTATGCAATATTGATTTTTGCAGGAAAATAGGTATAATTGTGATAATTTTGAGGATTTCTCGAATAAAGGATTTATGCTACAAGTCCAGGGAGGTGAGATGATTAATAAAATAAGAACAATTAAAGCCCAAAGAGAAGGCCCAAGCCCATTATGGAGAAGATTCCAGAGGCTTAAGATTGCTTGAGTACGAAAAATACGAAGATAAGGAAGGTTTATCAAGAGTCCAATCCAAGCTCCAATTAGATCTCGTGATATTCTCGGATTTCAGGACAGCAGCACTTTGTGGGCCCAATTCGGAGACATTAACGACGTCAAATGAAGAAAGTTTGAATACCAAAGTTGTAGATATCTTCGAGCTTTACAATTTAGAGTCCGAGGTTGCCTTATTTAGTCTCCGGATGAGGGAGTTATGGTCGAAATACTAAAAGCTACAGAATGGCCCAGTAGCTTAATCAGGTCATCCAACAGACCCAGGATGAGCAATATAACCGCCTTCTAGAAATAGAAGCGACGGCTCAGCGCACCTTTGATGAGTCCCAGCGATTCTTCCAGTACTACGGGCACTACCCCGAGTAGCTTCGTTGAAGCTTGGAGAGGGGAACCCAAATCGACTGCTGGATACGTATGACAGTCCCCAGATTTCTGCACCACCCATGTATCCTGCCTTGGAAGATTGCTAGTGTGTTTAATTTAGTTGTTTAATTCAGTTTGTTTAATTTAGTTTGCTTCGTTATTTATGCTTTATGATAATTTCACATACTAGCCTTATTTTGGAAATGATGAATAGTTGCTCTATCAAGTGAATGGCTAAATTCTTGCATGTGACTTATGCTTAGATTAGTTTTGAGTTTGTGAATAAAAGATGTAAACCAAGGTTCTATCCTGTGGATGCCATTTGTGATAACAAGCCTAAGTTATTGTGAGATGTTGATATGACTTGAATATGGGATAAATCTTTTATGTTCTTTGTAAGATGAACATCTCAGGTTTTTATTTTGAAAATAACAAAATATAGCTCTCCTTGGTCAAAATACCTACCAGAGCCATATACGCTTCAATTAGTTAAAAACTGCTAAAAAGAGCTGCTTAGTGATATTTTGAGCTTTGTTAAATTTTTAGTCTCTTTGAGTAGAAATATCACCTTCTGTTGATAGGTAGAGTACAAAAGCAAAAATGCAAGTGATCCACTTCGGACTTTGCATCCTCCAAAAAGTCTCCAAATACTTCTCATAATCCCCTAGCCTTCAAATCTCAAAGGAGTAAGGGTATGGAGCCCAAAAAGAAAAGCATGGCAAAAGAAAGAAAAATGCGTGCAAAAGCACGGCAAAATGAAAAGCATGCAAGTTCAAGCATGTCAAAAATAAATAAAAGCTCCATATCCACTCAAAATCTACAAAAAGGTACAAGGGATGAAAACTAAAAGAAGGAGGCATACAGTACCACCATTCATACTCTAGTGATCAAATAGAAGAAGTGATAAAGTACACTCTTTGGTGCAATCTTTGGCTTAGCAACATAAATATCCTAAGTGTGCCACATTGTCCACACCTAAAGCTCCACAAAGGCCTTAGTGTAGGAAAGTGTTGGCCAAATCTTGGCCCTTGGTGAGAAAACACATTTGAGGGACTGAGAGCACCTTAGGGAAGCTACTTTTGTGTTTGAAAATCTTGAAAACACCTGAGAAAGACATCCAAAAAGAACAAGTTAGAACAAGCAAAAACATGCACCACAGATAGTACGCAAGGTGAGCTGCAATTATTTCACTGCTTGAAACAAAAGCTTGAGTAATGAGTCATGTATAAGAATCTTCCTTCATTTCGATATTGCAGCAACTCCTGATCCACTTTCAGTCTTAGCCTTGCTCGAGGACGAGCCAAAGTTTAAGCTTGGGGGTGTTGATGGTCGTAATCTCACGATATCTACCGTCAATTACCAACCAAATGGAGCAATGCAAGTGAATAAAAATAGACTAACCCTTCTACTAATGAGTTCCACAAGATGTGCATGAATATTTGGTTGCAGGTACACATTTACATATAAAAATGGATAACACAATGCCAAAGAGTGGAGATGAGACAAATAGGCCAACAGCCAGTGGCTGCCCGACCTAGTGCCAAGGTCGGCTGACCACCTGGCAAGCCACTCAACCACTTCATCAAGTTGGTTTTGTCCCCTTTCACTCATGCATGCAAAGAAACACATGTACAAGTCAATCCAACCGTTATATCTAGCATCCAATGTATCCAAAGGCTGAAAGTCCACCAAACCACGGATCAATGATGTCACCAATCCAAGAGAAGAGCCATGCAACAAATCAAAGGCTGACACGTGGTCGCCCGACCTCCCCCAAGGTCGCCTGACCTACATTCGGAGGCATTTTCCATGTGCATCAACGGAATTAACTGCCAACTTCCATAGGGGATCAAGATCCAGCCATTGGAGGGCTGAGGCGGTGGATCTGGTGGACGTGCGACTAGAAGGGGGTGAATAGGAGCACCAAAAACTCAAACTCACAACCCCCTGGTGCAAACTGACACACTACACACCAAAACTGCTAGACACTGTCCACTGAAAGGAAATGTGTCTAGTGAGCACTTGGTGTCACCCACTGAACGGGTACACACCAAGCGAGCGCAAACACAAGACTCAACGACCACGAGATCGCAAGTCAAGCGAAACAACCCCTCTTGCAAAAGAGGATCCCACGTAGCCACTCCGCACATAAATGCGTCTCATTGATAAATAGAGAGCGAAGAGTATGAGCTAGTGGTGAGAATCACTCGAGCAAGGACGAAGCAAAAACTAAACGGCGAAAAACACCAACAAAAACCGACTACGCAGACACACGCCGGATAGTCCTGTGCACTTCATTGGACAGTCCGGTAGAGACCGGATAGTTCGGTGACCTGCATCGGATAGTCCGACAAGTGCTGGGACGAGGGCCTGAGCCGGATAGTCCGGAGCACGCCGTCGGACTGTTCGGTAAAATACCGGATAGTCCGGTAGCACCTTGGAACTTGAGTTCCCAAACCTAAAACTTGACCAAACCTTGTCCAATCTTCACGAAAATTGACACAGGCTATCTGAGCACTATTCCAAAGCTACTCCCAAATGATTCATGGAAAAAGATCAACGGATTAGCGGGATATTCAGATCTCGTGAACCAGCTTTGGGCACAAGAATAGGAAAAACTCAAGATCTGCTTGCTCGTGGCAATCTAGCAGGATTGAGATGATCTAAGTCATAATCTCCACGTCCTTGCAAGTCCAAAACACTAAAAGAATTGGAGAAAACTCGTAGGCAAAGCAAAGCACCAAAAGCCTTTGAGAAATCACCGAAAAGCCAAACTAGAGAAGGGGAAGGGAGAGGGCTGCACACAAGCACTCCAATTTCTGAGGAATATTGCTGGATTAATCACGAAATTGAGTTCATACAAAGGTTCTTATAGCCTACCACCCTTCATCCTCCCTCTTGATGTGAAAAGCACTTGCTAGGGGACTCAAATCCTAGCCTAAAGCTCTCCTTTCTCTCTTAAGCACTTGGCTGTATGGAAACTAAGCCTAGGGTTTTCTAATGGTGGAAGAGTCACATAGATGACCAGCCACAACGCTATTTATACTCCAGGCCTAACGACACCAATTAACACTAAGACCCTTACTCTAGAATGCCCGGAAGGGGCTGAAATGAAAATGATACAATCGGACGACTACGATGATGCTTTGATCTTCTTCCTCTCCATGCCTCGCTTGGATGTACGCCACGTAGCCAGTAGTCCGGAAGCTTTCCCCGGTTCTGAAGTAAGAAACCGGGAAACTTTATTCTGTGGGCTTCCTAGGCCGGGTCTTGGCCCAATCTTCTATCTTGGCGAGTCGGAGCCCAACCCACCAAGTCATTTGAACTTGGGTGGCGGTTTTGAGCCGAAACCGCTAAAGCCTCCCTCACACGCCTTCGCCCCATGCACTCGGGTTGGAGCACCATAGTGGCACCCGGCTTCTCTAGTCCATCGGAGTCACCTTGCAGTCCATCGGAGGGCTTACACCACCGTTGTCGAACCGCCCCTCTGTGTACTGAGCTTCCATGGCCGACCGACGCCGAGATTTGCCTCTAGTCCATCGGAGGGCTTTTGCCTCAGTCCATCGAGGTCTTCATCATCCTCTACCTCCAGTCCATCGGAGGACTTGAGCTCGTTTCATGAGCATGTTTATTCTATGGTTCATGTTGGATCCATGCTTAGGGTGGTTCATAGTTTATAAGAAGTTTGTCTCATATCTTTGCTAATCCCTAAGCTGTATTAGCTTCTTTATCGATCTTGCTTTTGATCTTATCAATCCATTGTTCTTGATCTAGTTTATGCCATAGTTAGTTTCATATCTAGTTTATAATTAGATTATCATTTATCATCCTTTAGTTTAGTTTAGATATAGATTAGTCAATAATTAGACTCCCTTTTATTCTTTAGTTTATTAGATCTATTAGAGCTAGTTAGTAATTGATTAATCCTTGATTAATAGTAGTTTAAACCCAATTTTCTATAGATTGACAAAACCCTTGATACTCATCTCGGGGAAAGGCTACACCGATACTGTATGCTTGCAGTATAAGGTTTGACATGCTTAAGTGCCGTCAACAAGCTTTTCTAGCGCCGTTGCTGGGGGAAACTATCATTTAAGTTATTATTAATCTTGTATTAGCCTTTTACTACTAGTTTTGATAGTTAGTTTGTGTTTGCTAATTGTGTGCTAATCTAGTTCTAATCGTGTGGTAGTCTAGTTTTAATTGTGTGCTAATAGTTTGCTAATTGCGTTCTAATTAGTTAGTGTGTTCTAATTCTATAGTTTGTGTTTAGTCTTTGTGTTCTAATATTAGTCTATTTGTTTAGTGTTCTCTAATTTTAGTTTCTAATTGCTTAGTGTGCTCTTATTACATTCTTGTTCTCTAATTGTGTTTTTGTGTTCATCCTTCGTTCTTGTGTTCGTTCATAATTTAGACTAACCCAGCAACTTTGCTGTCATTAGATTTTGGTTTTTGTGTTTTTCTTTGTGATTTTGTGTTAGATATGACAACATTACTAGAACATTGGATGAGAGCAACGTTGAGTGAGTCAACAATTCAAGAGCTGACGCCACAAAATCAAATGTGAAGCCAACAGCCAAATCCTACGAACTGAACCCAAAGATCATCATACTTGCTGCTAAACTTTCTTTCAGAGGAGCTAATTCAGAAAATCCATACAAGCACTTGGAGAAGCTCAGTGAGATCTACCACACATTCCAACAAGACGGAGTTCCAGAAGAGTGGGTTAAGTGGAACCTCTTTCCATTCACACTCGTCAATAAAGCTCAGAGATGGTACCAACTTGCCTCAAGAGAAGCTCAAGGAGACTGGTGATTGCTAGTGGAGAAATTCGTCACCACGTTCTTCTCCATAGTTAGGGTGCACATGTTGAGAAAGCAAGTGTGGAGCTTTGAGCAAAAAGAGAGTGAAGACATTGACGAAGCTTGGGAAAGACTTAACAATCTGCTTACTCAAGGACCGAATCTTAGAGTGACGTCTGATGAGTTACTGGATATATTCTACTACGGGTTAAGTTCAGAAGCTTTCACATATGTGAACATGTGCTGGAGGAAATCTTATGAGCAAGTCAATCAGTGAAGCCAATGAGATCTTATCCAATATCTGTTTGACCTCCAAGGAGAAGAGAGAAAGGAGAGAAAGAGAAGCCAAAGGAGCAGAGGTGGAGCCTACACCAGAAGACCAACCTCCAGTGTCATTTGGATTTGATGAAAGAGAATATGAGAGATTACACTGGATAGGTGTTGATTTTAGAGAACCATTTAAGAGTGAAGGACTCTCCTATATGACCAAAGTACAGGGGAAATGCTGCCGAAATGGTTCAAGCCAAAACAAGAGGAGATGCTCAATATCACTCCACAAAAGAGAAGTGTTAGCATGTTTGAGGAAGAAGAAGATCAGCTACTTGCCTTCAATACAACTGAAGCTAGCTCAAGCTTAGTGGAAGTGAAGACATCAGAGTTACCATCAATATACATTGAAAAATCACTTCCATCAGACAAGCTAATGGATGACTCTATCATAAGGGAAATGCTGCAGAACTTTCAAGTCAATGAGCAAAGCTATCCTTTCTCAGTGACAGCTGACACAACTGAAGAAATGGAAGATGAATTCTACGGCATGTCATTTGAGAGACAAACAATGGCATTTGATGAAGACTAGAGTAATGATGAGTGGAAGACAAGCTATCAATCAGATTGGAGTCACTCAGCTTGTATTAGCTCACCCAAGGAAGACTCTAGATACTCAGCTACTTTCTCATTTGTCAACACTGTGTGTGCTGCTCAAGATCTCACTCTAGAGAATCAGTATGTGACGAAGCTTAAAGATGAAGAGACTGATTCAACATCAACCATGCTCAAGACTAAAGATTTAGAAGGACAACTCAGTGGTGAAATTGAAGATCTTCAAACTAAGGTGAATTCATTTTAAGATGTTGAGATTGAAATTCCATTTCAGAAGCCGAGGGATGAGCTCTTTGAAAATTCGAACCCAAGGTACGCAAATCTTTCTCAAAATTACATTTATTTTAATGATTTTTTCAATTTGAATAAGATGATTCTTGATGTTAAGCCTTGTTATGACAATAATCATGTTTATAGGCTAGATTTTCTTGATAAAGAAAATGGAGGTATAAATTTTAACTTTGATAATTTTATGCCTAATAAACCTGAGTTAGAGAAAAAATTTAATACTAATATATGATCCATGCTCTAGTTAACCACAATTTGCTTTGCTTCTGCAATTTGATCACAATTGTAGTTATGGATGCTTATGTTTATCACAAATTTTGTAAATCCTGACTTTATTAATATTTTTAAACTTGTGATAATAATTAGTCTAGCTCTAGACTATAAATTAAGCACTTTTCGGGAAGCAACCCGTTTTTAGTTATTTTTTGTTTTTTGTTAGAAAGCTTAAACACCTTCCTTTGATTACTAATTTGTGGCTAATTACCTGAAAAATTTTGGTTTAGATTGCATTCATATCATATCTCATGTTTTATTTGATTGCATTTTGCATATATCACCCTGTTGCATTTAGATTAAAATTGCATGTTTGCATTTTAATTGGCTTGGTTGATTAAATTAACTTCATGATATGTGCTTTCATGTTTATGTTAAAGGCTTTATTAGCGTTTTTCCTTAACAGTTTTGCGTAAGCATTGTGCTTAGACTAGATTGTTGTTCATTATGATGAAGTTCAATTAAACCTTGCTAGTCATCCATATTTATATTTCATTGATTAGTTTATAAGCTTTGCAATGCGCTTTGTTTTTCTTGTGCTGTTATGAGTTTATGACCTTGATAAAATATGGTGTTTCAATCTTGGTTAGTTAAATCTTTATGGTTATAGAGAGACTTAGCAATCTTGTTGTAGACGTGGTGTTTAGAATTTGATTCAATCATTGCCTTTGTTTATATGCCTATCTCATACATACATTTAAATTTGCACATTCATATACTCATATAGGTTTTATTAATCTTTGTTTTAACTAGATTAATTAAGCCATAAGTTAGGAATCATTAGATGTGTTAGATGAAGGTAGATTATAGCCACTCCCCGATTATCACCCCGGGAGTAGATATGTACGCTCAAATTATTTTGTAGGGATAGAGTGTGTTTATGAGGTTTGGAGGAATCTTTTGGGATTAAGATGAAAGGAAAACATTGAGAAAAGTGTTTCAAGAACCAATATATATACCACTATGGTGCCCAAGGATTGAAGGATTGAGAATTGTCAATATCTCTGAAGTTTGAATCTGGAACCTGAAGAAGTCGTCAAGTTTTTTGTCGACTCCATTTGAAGCCCCATCAAGTTAGCTTTCCAACGGATCAAACGGAGCTTCATTTAAAATTTTCTACAAGGATTTATGGCCAAAACATTGGACGTAACTCGAGCTGTAAACAGTTCTGACAGCACGAAGTCTCTAGAAGTAAAGATGGCATAACTCCTTCATTCGGAATCAGATTTTGGTGCATGAGTACTCGTTGGAAAGGTAATTTCAAGGGCTATCCAATAGATCTATTATTTGAGGCATGTTCTGTTCAACATAAAGGAGACATTCCATGAAGAAAAGAAGGTCAGCTACAATGGTGATGACTAGATGAGGAAGATAATGACAATAACAAGGAAGAAAGGAGGGGCAATGCTTACATAAAAGACTCATGAGCTAATTCAGAGGATCATAGTCATCTCAAAGGACTCCATGAGTTAGACATTCAAGAAGGTGGTACAACATTTGAAGATGCCAAGAGAAACAACATGATTAACATGAAGAGGCGTCGGTTCAGTTACATCAACATTTTCTATATTTGGTGAAGCCATAAATGGGAAGCTTGGAGATTGTTGGATGATGAATAAGTGAAGTGTGTGAAGATGAAATTGCTTGTACATTAGCAAGCAACTAATAAGAAGCCTAGAAGACCATTTAATTTTCGTCCTTCCATACACTTCATCAAACGGATGGTAACATTTTCTTAATCCTCCTCTCTGCATTCATACTTTACCTACTATTATGCTTTCATTTATCTATTTGATGATTATATTTTATGCTTTGAGTGAATAACTATGGGGATATTGCATTGTTTAAGTTGGGGAGGATAACCATCAAATGTGTTTTTGCTTTGTTTATAAAATAAAAATTTTTGCAAGTCTTAGTTAGTGTGTGTTTGAAAAAAATTTCTTACTAAATTTAAGTTTGTTCTTTATGATTACTTTGAAAATTAATCTTGTCTAGATTCGTAATATGTCTATTATGGTGCTTAAAGGTGCATAACCCATGATTTGATTAGAGAGATAATATTTTATAACTTTGCTTAGCTTCTTTAAGAAAAGATTTGGAGGATGATTTATTTATTTATTTAAAAAAACTCTTATGATCAAGTGCTCCATCCCTTTGTGAAGAGAGGATAAATCCTATTAGAACCTAGTTGAAAACACAATTTATAAACTAGTTATAAATGAGTTTGGTTAAGTTCGATTCCTTTAGAAAGTTTGATCCTTTGAAAAAATTGGTCATCTATTTTTATCTCTTGATTGCTAGCCTCCACATATATATTCAGTACTAGTTGTTCTACACTGCAACACTAGCATTTGCTGAATTCCATATCGTTAAACCCTTTGATCTTTCGACACTTATTACCCACATAGTGAAGTTTTAGCTCTTTTGCTAATCACAGGGGAAAGTTCTATAGTTATCTTGATCTAGCAAATCAAATGGCAGAGTAAAAAAGAATAGAGGTTGAAAAAAAAGAGAAGAGAAAGACAGGGGCGAAAAAAAGAAAAAAATAAAAATAAAAAAAGAAGGTGGCGCCCAAATAAAAAGAAAAAAAAGAGAGGAAAAGAAAGTAGAATTAGGAGACAAAGTAGAATTAGGAAAGTTTTGGAAAAGAGGAAGAGAGGTTTAGTGTTTATCAGTGTAATGAGCCAAAACTTTCACTTTTTCCAACCATGTGCAATTTTTGAGAATTATCCTAATTCATTTATTCAATATTGCACATGTCTACTGTCTATATCTTCTTTTTCTTTCTCTCTGTTTATGCATATTTATTTTCTTATTTTTGGTGACCATGTTAATTCAAGGTGATTAGATGATCTTTAGGGAGATATCTTAGCTGAACAATAAGTTCAGTTAACTTTGCTAATCTTTTACCAAGCTCCTCTTAAACTCTTGCGAGATGTGAGAGAGAGTGATTTTATATGATCAATAGGATAGCCACAAAATATGAGTGCCTACATATGAGCTGGACAAAGAAGGACCGATGTAATTTCTTTATCTTTGGAGATTATTTGTCATAAAAAAAACCCTCCATTTTAATTCTAAAGAAAGTCTTGGTTTTGCTATGATTCATTTGATTTTGAAAATTTCTGTGGGAGTTTCTATGCATGAAAGTTGATTAAAATGTCCATGTTGAGATTGAATTGAATACTGAACTTGATTAGTTTGAGAAGTGATTGTTTAGAACTAGCTTCGATTTAGTTGAGTTATTTGTTCGATCTCTTTGCTCGAGGACTAGTAAGATCTAAGTGTGGGGATATTGTTGACGCTCGTTATGTACTAAAAATAAGCTCTATTTTCATATGATTTTATATCTTTTCAGAGGTTAGTCTTATGATTTAGTCTTGTTTTGCTAACAAATAACCCCATTTTCGATAATGTTCTTTATTTTGTGCAATATTGATTTTTGTAGGAAAATAGGTATAGCTGTGATAATTTTGAGGATTTCTCGAATAAAGGATTTATGCTACAAGTCCAGGGAGGTGAGATGATTAATAAAAGAAGAATAATTAAAGCCCAAAGAAAAGGCCCAAACCCATTATGGAAAAAGTTCCAGAGACTTAAGATTGCTGGAGTATCAAGAATATGAAGATAAGAAAGGTTTATAAAGAGTTCAATCCAAGCTCCAATTAGATCTCGAGATATTCTCGGATTTTAGAACAGCAGCACTTTGTGGGTCCAATTCGGAGACCTTAACGATGTCAAATGAAGAAAGTTTGAATATCAAAGTTGTATATATCTTTGAGCTCAACAATTTTGAGTCCGAGTTTGCCTTATTTGGACTCCAGACGAGGGAGTTATGGTCAAAATACTAAAAGCTACAGAATATGGAAAGCTGATTTCGGAAAGGACTAGGGACAAGGACTTCTTCTCCAAGCAAGGAAGCTTCATGGACGCCCAAGAACCTTCAAGACTCTTGTATATACAAATAGGTCTATTAGGACTCTTATAACCGACCTATTAGATTCCATGTATAGGGGACTCTCTGGATGGACTAGTCCGCAAGTTGCAGCCACATACTTGTGGGAACGAGTGCAACGTCATTAAGTTTGTCGAAGACAATTTTGGGCATAACACTGACACTTGCTCCGAGATCACATAAGGCTTGATTAAAGACTTGGTTCCCAATTGAGCATGGAATGGTAGGACTGCCAGGGTCCTTCTTCTTCTGTGGAAGTTGATTGAGTATAGATGCGCTACACTCCTCGGTCATGTGCACAATTTCCGCTGATGGCAATGGCTTCTTATTGTTGAGTATATCTTTGAAATACTTGGCATATGTCGGTACCAGCATAGCATCTAGCAGGGGTATATTGACATATAACTTCTTAATGACAGTTGACGGTCGTAATCTCAAGATATCAACCGTCAATTATCCACCAAATGAAGCTAAACATGTGAAATATATGGACTAACCCTTGCTACTAATGAGTTCCATAAGATGTACATGAATATTTGGATGCAGGTACCAAAATGTATACAAAATGCTTGAAAACACACCATATACCAGAGATGGGCTGAAATGGTGCTAGGGCCCTGGCCATCCGGCCATGTGCCATGGCCGCCCGGCCATGGCTGGAGGCCGCTCGGCCACCCCCAGTGCCCATCTGGAACCACGACCACGTGGAATGGTCCCTTGACCACTTCACTTGCCACGTCTTCGATCCTACGTGCAACAAACAAAAAATGGTGAAGATCCAACCATACAAGAGAGCATCCAATGTATCCAAGAGTCACAACGTGTTGGGACAAGGATTGGTGATGTCGAGGATCCAAGGGGAACAACATGCATCCAATTAGAGCTAGACACGTGGCCGCCTGACCACTTAGGGTGGTTAGCCGACCACCCCTCGGCGACGTTTTCCACGTGCACCAACTCTTTTAACTAGTAACTGACATGGGGAGGCCTTCCCAGCCGTTGGATGGGCTAAGTCGGTGAATCAAGTGGTCGGCCGACCACTTGACTTAACCATTTTGCACGTGCACCAACTTGAGAAGCTACTAACCGACTTCCAGGAGGGAGATCTGCCGTCGGTGTGCAAGGTCGGCACATCAGGTGGCCGCCCGACCACCCCTAGTGACCGCCCAGCCACCGACCCTGCACCAAACCGACCTTCCCTGCCTACAAATGCCCCTGTTACTTGTACAAGCTACAAATAGACCCATGGAGCTCATTTGTAAAGTGTGGAGTTGAGTTAAGAGAGTTCTATCTTAGAGTGCTTCATTCCTTCGAAGTAATTAGGATAGTTGTGATGCCACTGGCATCTCAAGAGCCTTAACACGCAGCTAAAGACAAGCTAATGATGGATTAAGACTTAATCATGCTTAGAGAGTGACAAGAAATAGGTGGAGAAATCACTACATCAAAATTTTTCTATACAAGATACAAGACCACACAATTCGTGGTTGGATAAGGCAACGCTCACATGCTTTTGAGCTCAATACCAAATGCAAAACCTCGGATAAGAAAGTAACCCTAGATCTTTCTGTTTGACCATGTTCAAAAATCTAAAGGCAAGCGGTTTAAAAGATCAAACCAAATCCAACTAACGTTTCTTCCGAGGATAGCAAGTGTGATCGAGACCAAACTTGAGCCCTAATAAAACTTTCAAATTCATGAAGTACCTGAGCTCAACTCCATTGTCAAAGTTGTTGTACATGTTAAGGACTACGCTTTTGTTACACTGAACATGGTTTAAAAACGTCTTTAGCCTGTTTTAAACCCCACCACAATTCTCTTGGAAATAACCAAAATCAGCCCACCCAGAAATTTCCCAAGTATGGATTTTCAGCTTTTCCCCAAGTTGATTCTGAAATTACTTTTGATTTCACTATACAACTTCAAATTCTCCCTTTCTATGAAATGAAACTGAACTTATTACCTTTCAAATGCACCTATTGTGGAAGTGATTGGACTTCATTTGATACTTCAAAGGTTGAAAACAAGGAAGACTTTACATGAAGTAAAAATGCTGTTTTACCAAACCCTTGGATATGATTGTGCTTGTAGTTTAAAAATCTATTGTGAATTATGTGAAACTTTTTATACCAAACTTGTAGAAAATTGTATGGTGAACAACTTTGTTAATTGGTGCTTTGACATGCACTAAGGTTTACCTAGTGTTTTGGGCCCTTTTCTTTCAACATAAGAAATCTGCCCAAACCTGACCTGTGTAGTAAATTCAAATTTCCTTGGTCTTACAGCCAAAATATTGAAATAGTTATATTGAGAAAGTTGTAGGGCTTGCAATTATAAACAACATTGTTAAGAAGCACCTCGGGTGAAAGTGACCGGAAATAGGACTTTTAGAATTTGTAAACTGATAAGGTTCTGTTGGTCAAACTGGAGTCAGCAGGGTAAATTCAAATTTTAACCACATTTTACACAGAACATGGTACCAAGGCTTTTGACAAAGTTGTAGATCCCAAAGAATACAATAATTCCTCCAATTGGTGTTTTCCCTAAATCGGCCTCTAAATAACTCTAAATAACGGATTTCAAACACCTCTGTAGGCAGTCAAACCTTGAGTTTTCCATTATCGAATTTTATAATTTTCCTTTGTCTCTATGACATGCGGGCCCCACCTGTCGGGTTCCCGCTGGAGGACGATGTCGACATACGGCTGTGGGCCCCACCTGTCCACTCCCTCGTAAACTCGGTCCGTGGACTGCTACCCTCTCTTCTCTCACCGGCCCCACATGTCAATGAAACGTAGTCCATGGACAGGGTTCACCTACCTCTCTCTCCTTCTCTTCCCCAACCGGACGCCGCTGCGCTCAGAACGCGGCTGCCACACGCACGGCGGTGAACGGACGACCGGCGCGGTGCCTTAGGCGCCCCTGCCCGGCTCTGCCCGCGCCCTGCCTCCTCCGCATCTAGACGAGAACGCGGCCCCATCCACTCACGCCCTCACTCCCTTGCCCGGCTCCCTTGCCTCTCTATGCCTCTGCTTGCGCAGAGCGGAGCGCCGCCCACCATGGCCCGAGCTCGTTGCGCTCGCGCCTCCACCTCCTCTGGCTCCTCACGATCCAAGCCAACACCCGTGCCACGCTCACGCGACGGCGCTACACCTTCTTCCCCAACCCCTCGGCCGTCGCCAACGGCCCTAGCCCTCTCTCCACGTGCGCGCCACCCCGGCCGCCCTGAGCTTAATGCTCTCGCGCGCCGCCACCGCCTTGGGCTGCCTCCTCCCTGTACGAAGCGCGTCCCGCACTCGCCGTGGTCCGCACCACCTTCCTAGCCACTTACCAGCCTCCGCCATCGTCTCCTCCAACTCTCCCTATGAGCGCCTCCACGGAGCCCCGGTTCGAGCTCCTCCATCGCCGTGGAGAGCCACCGCCGGAGCCCTTCCCCGCCTCCAGACCACCTCCGCCGCATGCGCCATCTCCCCGCGCAGCTCACACCCCCAACCGTGGGCTCCTTCCTCCCTCCGGCACCGTCGAATCAAGCGGCGCACCGCCACCATGGCCGCGCCGACGCCGCCCAGTTCACCGCCTCCGCGCTGGTTGTCCACGCCACCCCGTGACTCGAGACCAAGGGGGAAAGGTAGACCTTCAACGGGAACATGTGCCCACACCATCTCGGCGTCAAGTCCAGGCCCCACATCGCCGGCGCAGGCCGCCGCTTTCTCCTCTGCCGCGCGCCGTTCGCCCTGCCTGAGGAAGAAGAAGGTCTTTTTGCAAGGATCCCCCTGCAGTATCCCCTTTTTACGCGCTCAAAACAACTGCTATTCATTGAGTCTAGTATATCTTACACGCTAGCCCCTGAGAACTATGGTAATTTATGTTTAGGTCCTAAGATCTAATGTTTTCCCAATTTAAATGCATTTAAATCGGCTGTGGACTTTAGAAAATCATATAAAATCACAGAAAAATCCAAAATGGACAAACTCAGTTGCATTAGACTCCTCTTCAGTAGATCTACAGAATAGGTATGATGTGGATGTGTGAAATGACTGTTTTACCCTTGTTTAGTTGCATGCATGTTAAGTCAACATAAATGGCAAAAGAGGGTCAAATGAACTTCAAATGCTATTAAACTTGGACAGTGGCTTTAACATGTTATCTTGGCACTTTGTGAATTTTGGTGGCCCTAGCATTGACTGTATAATCACTGTTTTGCCATTTCACATGTGTTTTGTGCATTTATTTAACTTGGAAAGTGTAGGCTATATGACTTGGTCTCAAAGTGACTCCCTAGTTTTTTCCTAGGCTTTTGGTAGTGTAAGTAGCTCACTGATGCAATGAGAAGCTGTGCATGTTTGATTTGGTCACTGATTTGAAAATGACAAGTTGGTACTAGCTAGAAAAACAAAATAGGAAAAAGTGTGTTTAAAAGCTAGGAAAATTCTGGGAAAAATCTAGTAGTCCACTAGTGATATCTTGATTCCAGAAAGTATTTTTGTGCATTTTATTGCTACTGTTTTGATTTATATGAATATCATGGTGGAATAAAATATGAAAAATAGATGTCCTACTAAACTGATGATATTTCACTTGCTAATTTTTGTACATGTTGTTTAGGCCTTGTATTGTTTGCTGGGTAAATTTCATGACCAGAAACTCATCCTATAAATTATGAAAAATCTGAGGAGCTATAGGGCTAGGAAATTGCTGGAATTTTAATAAATTTTGGTAGTGGCCATGTGTAGTGAGTTTCTGCATGTCATAAAAATCTGAGCTCATTTGAGATTGTCTAACTACATGAACTTATATGTGCATTTTTATTCGTAATTGGACATGTTGCATTTCATGTATATAGGTGTTGTCTTAAACCTTGAATCATTTATAAATGTTGGTCCAAGTTACTTGCTACATACTGTCCCTCATGTCTTGCTTGTTAAGGAATTAGTTTACTTACTCATGTAAATTACGCGAAGTCAATATTGGGTTTAAAGCCATTAAACAATTGTAATGCTTGATATAACTAGTAAATGTTTCCTGTGAATGACTTGTTAAGTGTTTATATGATTGTGTGGGTGTAGGCTTGCTCTAAGTTCATAAGGGTACTATTGTCTCTAGTACTAAGAGTGTTGCTAGAAATCCATCACATGTGTAACCATATACTTGTTTGATGTTTTGCTTGCATGTGGTGTGAAATAGTAACAACTTAACTTATACTTAACCATGTAATAACTTTTTATAATGCATTGTGAGTGAATGATTGCATAGCATATGCTTAACCTAAGAACATAAAAACACCTCTTGTTAAATTAATTTATCAATCACCTTTCGGTCTACCCACCAGTTAGTCGTTCGTTAGTGTGCTTAATATGCATGCATCTTATTCATTGCACCATGCATATCGTTCATATAGCAACGCCTATTGCAGATACGTCATCAAGGAGCAAGTGCATGGAGCTACTTCAAGCAACGGTGGTCCAGAAGACCAACTAAGCCCCAAGCACGACCTAGAGAGCCCATCAGTCGTGCTTGGAAGGAGGAGTTGTCCAAGGGATCAAGGGGTTGCCTGGGGCAAAGCCTCACAACCCGGCAAACTAACATTAGCATAGTTTGTTGGTTCTCTTAAAACAAATCAATGGTAGGCAGGACCATGCTTTACCCAGCAAATATACTTGATGAATGCTTACGCATCTGCATTAGGAGTTGTTTGGAACCAATTGCATTAGACTCCTTGGCCGCCTTGGCCCTAGCACCTATATGTTAGAGTTCGTAGGACGAGTTGCCTAGAATTGCTAGGTACGAGTAGACACGAGTGAATGGAGTCACTCGTCGCGTAGGTGATTTTTCAAAAGTTACAAGAAATCTCACTATTATGAATCTTATTTTGATTACGTTATGTTTTAAATGGAGACCGGGCGGAGATATGGAAATGTATGATGAGAATTGGAATAATGTGTGGTGGACTCCGCCCGAGTCGCATAAGGCCGGTCGTTGTTCGCCTATTGGATGGCATAACATTGCTAGGATGCTTATCCAGGATAAAGGACCGGTGAAAGTCTTGTGCCATCCGAAGAACAGAGACAGACTCCTACTGTGACACCTTGGGGAGCTTGTAGTCGAGGGAGGGCTGGCCCGACGTGACCGTGGTATCGCTCCTAAGGTGGCACAACCTGGGAACAACGGAATGATTGAATCGAACTTGGGATGGGACAAGTGGAGATGGGGGCTATATGTGGGAACGCGATGGCTAGTAAGCATATACCCCTGGCATTTCTAGTTATTCCCGGGAATATAAAAATTGATTCGAATCGCTGATGCTCACCAGGTGTGAGAATGCCAATACCACTGACGGGCAAAGTAGTAATCCACTTGAATATGTTGTATCATTAATTCATGATTTTATATATCAACATGCTTGGATATGTATGTTTCGTCCCACTATTCATGGTGCTGCCCATCCACCGAATGGAGGTCGATGGACTTGGGAGATGCTTTGAGATCGAGGGAGGGCTAACCCGACGTACTGTGGTATCGCTCCTGAGACGGCTACTCCCAAAGGTTCGATGGGGGGCACTATGAATCTTGGGATGGGACATGTGTAGAATAGGGGTATATTTTGGATATTATGCAAGTTACTGATGTGTTCTCATGTTTTACTTTCCTGCAAGTATTTACTTTATGATATAAATGATCTTCATGGCTAATGGATAGCAGCTGTCAAATCCTATCAACAGCTAAGGATCCAATTCTTAGTAAGCCAGCTTTGCGTCAGCCGTAAGCCCCGTCCATTAAGTCCTACTGAGTAATTAGTACTCATGGTTTGCCCCCACTTTTGGATTACAGGTATTGGCGACATCCGGATAGCTATGTTGGAGGTGGTAGTACCGGTGGGCTCGGTGCTACTCACCTTGTTCATCTCTTCATGAAGACTACTTAAGTATATTGTTTCCGCTGCGAGATTTTGAAAACGCTTTCGCTAGATATATATACTCTGAATTCGCTTCCGCTATATTTGAACATGTATTTGATTTCATACACTTGGTTTGTAAATTAAGTCTATTATCCTCTATTTCAACTGCCTGTGATGATGTAATTGTTGTGGCTCCTTCGAGAGTCGGGTGTGTTTGATGTCGGTTCCTCGGGAAATGGTGTTATCGAGAGCCTGAAGGACTCTCGACGGATTACCGGGTTTAGTCTGGCCTAAGTGCACTGCGAGCCAGAGGTGGCTGGTGTGCTTAGTTTGGATTAAGCTGGGCAGTTCCGCCACAGCTTGTATCAGAGCCGATCATACACAGACAACAGTTATATCATCAAGTTTTGGTTTACAAAACTATTTTCGAAAGCCCCTTTTCAAGTAATTCAAAAATAAGAGTATACGTTATGCCCGTATAAGGATGTTAGTGTTATACAGGTGACATCACTGACATTCTGACCTAGATAGAACTCATATGCATATTCGGTGCTTTGGGAAACAACTTTTTGGCCATAGCTGTCCCCAGTACTGGAGGAAGCTATTGGGATTTGCGAACGGTTGTAAACCATGCATTCATGTTGTATAAGTAAAAGCTATTTAAGGGTGGTGGGCATGTTGGAGGCTTTCATACCCACCACACTTACATTCGATTTTGGGATCCACCTTTTTCTCGACAATCCCCAGTACTGGTGGAACGTCAGGCTTTCAGGAAAAGGTGCAGCGGCCTACTAACGTTGTCCACGCAGCGGTTACGCATGGATGCCACACTAAGTGGTAATGTATGAGCATGCATTCTTCTGCAGGTACACTAACCACATGCGAATCTAAAAACGACTAGAGAACGACTAGTTGCATTAAGGAGAGACGTGCACATATGTCACCGAACTATCGTTTGCTATATATAAAATACATAGAATGTGTGATGTGAGACCGAATAGGACGAATCATGCATCATTCCATCTCATCTCATGTGCCTTGCTATGTGTTTGCTTGAAAGTAACTAGATTCTTACTGTATCTATAAATATGTTTGTTTGGTAGTAACAAGTTGCACATGAGTTTTGTCTGTGGCTACTGTTTCTAATGTGAAGTTCAAGATGCGAATAGAATTGGTACAAGTTTTATATAAGGTGATTGTAGAACGTAAAAATTCGTAATCACTTGGTTATACGATGTTTTCTCCGAAAATGCTTGGGTTTCAAAGCCCAACTTAAAACATGTTAAAAACCAAAATTCTGCACTTATGCAACCTACAGTTTGAAATTTCAAATCTGGAGATACTCTAAAGACATTTAAGGAAAACTTTCTATACCAAAGTCATAGAGAACAAAATTAGGTATAACTACGGCATCCTGATCTTTTGCAGACTATCTTAATTCACCTCTGGTAGTTGGCTGCAAGCTGTACACGTTAGAAGGAAAGGTAGAATCAGGCCCCAGAATTGGTAGTAGTCTTCCCTTTTTGGCATATTTTTTTGAGCTCGTAAATGTAACACACATGTATCATACAAAAGATTTTCGAAAGCCATATCGCCACTGACTAAAGCTTTATTGACCTCGTCAAGGGTATCACAAGAAGAGTGAAGAATAAGTGAACCTGAAGAAGACTCCACAAACACTACTTCGATTCAACATATACGGCCTCGGATGCTTTAGTTAATGAGATTCTATAAGCTATATTTGAACATGTATTTGATTTCATACACTTGGTTTGTAAATTAAGTCTATTATCCTCTATTTCAACTGCCTGTGATGATGTAATTTTTGTGGCTCCTTCGAGAGTCGGATGTGTTTGATGTCGGTTCCTCGGGAAATGGTGTTATCGAGAGCCTGAAGGACTCTCGACGGACTACCGGGTTTAGTCTGGCCTAAGTGCACTGTGAGCTAGAGGTAGCAGGTGTGCTTAGTTTGGATTAAGCAGGGCGGTTCCGCCACAATAGTCCTAGGAGTTTGATGAAACGCCCCAGTTTCCATAATGGGACTAAAATGTGCTTTATTACCATCCCAAGGCTTGGTAATCACATTATTACATCTGAGTGATGCAGATCCGCCCTAACAGGTCGGACAACAAAGGGGCATAGCCCTTGAAGACTAAGCAGCGGAATATAAACGTAGACCCAAATTTTTCCACGTCGCGGTTGGGAAGTAGGCCGTAGCCCTTAATCGCTATCGTACGTGGTGCACTCATTGCTTCCACTGGAAAAACATCAATAAAGCAAGGGTGAGTACAATCGTACTCCGCAGGCCCACCTTCCTCCATAAGGAGTGGGGGTGTTGCTACATCTATATGCAGGATATATCTGGAGCTTAGGGAGGTTTTGCATAAAAACACTTGTATGCCAGGTTCGAGATAGTCTAACAAGTTTTAATCATTCAGAGACAGGGTTTTTCTTAAAAAGGGGTGCCACTGGACTTGCCGGTCCGCATGGCCAATGACCTTCCACCCATCACACTTTCCACGCCGCTACAGGGTTCTACCCCCGTAGCTTAACTTCCACCCAAAAACCATTCCAGACCAAAACCAGATCTTTCCCACAGTTTTAGTTTATGAAAAATGCTAATTGAAGAACCAAGCCGTAACTCATCCATACCAGCGGACTCAGACTATTCGAATAGGTTTTACTCTGATCAGAGGTTGTACTAATTCCCACAAGTTGGACTCAGCGACACTTACGACCAAATAAGCATCCGAATTCCAAACCAAATCGTTGCCTTTGTTTCATCGCCTAGCAGTACCTTAGGGGTTCGGGCCTCCGAGCCGCACCTTGGTGTCCCCCGACACCCCCTCGGCACACCACCCCTTCCCTTGCCCCTTGTGCGCCAGCACAGAAGCTACTAGGCTATCCACTCCGCCTCGGGCCCAGTCAATGCCTCATACAAAGCGAGTGGTTGTACTAAGAGAGTTAGGCCAGATGAAAATCAACGCGGTACTTACAGAGCACAGGTAGAACCGTTCTAACTTTCCACTTGCTCGACACTGCGAGCATCCGTCTACCTGGTCGTCTCCACGACTCCCGGGACTTAGGGTAACCGCGGGTTGCTAAGTTACCGTTCATACCCTGCTCTTGAATGGCTAGTTCGGCGCGTAGCCGGATTCCGACGAGGTGGGTTGCCAGGGTTCTTCCTCATTTTATTTCAAAACACACCCACCTATCCTCATTCCAAACCCATCAAGTTCCACAACCATAATCCCAACTTAGCATCAAGATTATGATAGATATAATTAAGTGAGCGATCCCACCTATGCGCCTTACATCTAAAATAGGCTTAGGTGGCAGTATATTTGTGGGGTTACCTTAGCAGGCAAAACATGCAAGTTTTTATAGTGATTATCAGGCCAAGGGTTGTGTTTGCAAAACATAGGAATTTTATGCATCAAGTGGGGATTCCAGTGGACTTGCCGTGGTCCTCCTTGCTTCTGCATAACACGTCGGTATAGTGCCCAATATTGGGCATTCTCGTGCTCCTCCTGTCGGCGCTGATGACGCACTAGCCACTGGTGGCGGAGGTACGCCATCTGCCGAATGCGTTGGTATTCCAACTGCTGGGCACGATGGTACCTCAACCACTGGGCATGCCGAGCATGTTGCTGTGCGCGGTGGTGCGCCATCCAATGAGCGTGCTCTGCTAGTATCTGTTGCAATCGCCGGGCGCAGGCCTCGAGCCTCATGGAGATCCTTGCAAGAGATGTACCGGCTATGCTACTCGGTATGACCAACGCGCACAAACAAGGAAGCACACATATCGAGGGTAAACATGAGATCAACATAAATCGTTTGGTGTTTATTTGGATGGTCGGATCTTACTAGAGTGGTTGGCTCTGGAAAGTGGTGGAGGGGAGCTCGCGGTGGTGCGGGTTGTTGGCTCTGCTGACGGGCATGGTGGCGGTTATGGAAATATTGCCCCGATAGTGGGTCGGGGCGGTTAGGGCGATGGCGGGAGGGTGGTCGCATGGCGATGTGGTAGGGGAAAAGATCTTTGGTAGTGTGTATGGATGGGTAGAGCTTGATTTTAGATGAATTTAGGCGCGAAAATCACCAAAATCCGAGTTCAAACGGAGGAGATACGGAGTATATAGTGTTAAGGGGTAGATTTAGACTTTTCTGGAAGGTTCAGGGGGTAGTTTTGGCCTTTTACTCGGTTTCGGCCCGCGGGAAAACAAAACCTGGGCCGGGGGGTAATTCGGCCCGTGGCGGCCCGACGCGGCCCACGCGCGCGGCCCGGCCGGCTGGGCCGACCCACGAGGGCGGGGCGGCGCGGTTAACGCTGTCCGCGTGGGGCCCGCGTGGCAGCGACTGCAGGGGGGCAACGGCATCGGTCGGGGAAAACGGCGGCGGCTCGGTTCGGGCGAACCGGTGCGTGGCGGTCCGAGGAGACCTCACCGGCGGTCCTCACCGCCGGTGGCGGTTCCGGCGACAAGACCTAGACTACGAGCACCAGGATGAGGGGGCGAATCTTGCTGGGGTATCGTGGGCGTGGATCGGGGGTTCAGGGTGGGGTGTCCACGGAGTGGCGGTGCGGGGTGCGCCCTGCGGCAGAGGGGATTCGCATCGCGGTGGCTCTGGTTGGGGTAGGGAGGTGACGGCGATGGCCGAAGATGGTGGAGCGAGGTGAGGCAGACCTAGGGATAAGTGGAATCGAGCTCTGGTGGTTGGGGGAGGGCGAATTTGGCAGCGGTGAGCTTGCCGGAGCAGAGGTAGAGCAGTGGAGGGGGCGGTGGCTTGCCTGCGTGGCTATTTATAGCCAGAGGAAGGAAGGAGGCCGGGCTCGGCGAGACGGTGCGGAGGCGGGGCCGGGTAAAGGCGGAGGAGTTCGGGCGCGGCGCGTGGCAGGGGAGCGGGCGGGGTCCGGGCGCAGCGGGCTTCTACCACTGCCGTGCGCCACGGGCTCTGCCTGGCGGTCCGAGGAGGGGGGCCCGTGCGAGCGCGACGGGGACCGGCGTGGGGATGCGACGCGTGGGCGCGGCGGCGGCGGGGTCCGGGCAGCGCACGGTGAAGCGGTGCGGAGGCGGGCCGTGGGTGTCCGGGGCCGGAGCACGGCGAGGCGGCGGACGTCGGCGGGTCCTGGCAGCATGCGGCGAGGCACGACGCGTGGGCGCGGTACGCCGGGGCCAGGCGCAGCAGGACGCGACGGCGCGCGGCGCGTGGTGCATACCGTGCCGACGGAAGCAGGAGGAGGGGGGAGGATGCCCGGCGGGGCCCGCTGGGCAGAGGCAGCCAGGGGAGGTGGCGTGCTGCTAGGCCGCGGGAGGAGTTGGTTTTGGCCCAAGGAGATTTTCACCTTTTTCAGAATTTCGTACTTGAATTTGGGGAGGATTTTAGACAAGGAATTTAGGTAGGGTGTCTGAGGAATATTTGGAGAAAAATTATTGTGATTGCGGGGAGAATTTTGTTGAGCTCATATTACCGCACAAGTCAAAGAAACAAACGTGGTTTTCGAAAATTGATTTTGAGTTAGGGAGAGAGATTAGGAGAAAATTTCCGAGGCTAAATTTCGAGGTGTCACATTAGAGTTGAGTCGAGCATTGCCTCGGAGTCTCTGGAGTTTTCTTCGATTCTGTGGTAAAACTTTTGTATCTTTTGGATTCAAATTATTTTCAATATAATTGAGTTATATTTTACTTTATTTCTATCTCCTACAAGTGTGGTGTACCTTTATTTTGCATACTTGCTAGGCTTAGATTGTGTTTCACTTAATTATTCAAGTCTTGTTATTCTTGCGGGTGCTATAACTCAACCCTAGACTTAGACGCTAGGCTCTGGCTAGATCCACTCCTCTGATCCAAGAAGATCTATCGTTGTTCAAGTTTCGCTTGAACACGTTTATAGCTTGCCATACTCTCTACGCAGCTTTGCTTGGTAGCCCCACTCGGTGACAGCGTGTGGTGTGCCTGCGTAGTCCAGGCCCGTCGTTTGGGAGGCCCATAGGTGTTAGCCAGACTCTCTTTAGGGACCTACTATCTACCCCCTGGTACCCTCGAGACTCTGGAATTTCGCTCGATGCAAGACCCTGGCTTGTTTATTTGAATAGCTTAGTTAGACACGGATAATCTTTGCAGCCGATTAGAATAGAGTTTGGTGACTTTATCTCACTCGTTGTCCTCCCAGGCAACTATACCTTTCTATAGACAGCTTAGATAGATATCCTCCTCCACCATACACCTATCTTTATCACGTTTACCCCTGTTCAACTACTAGTTGGTATAATTTATCCAAGTTTACAGTTCATTCGATTTGAGTTTATTCAATTACACTCTTGAGCCTACCGCTTCCCTGTGGAAATTTACGATACTCGGAATACTCTAACTGAAAGGCTACAGCGGTCTCCGTGCGCTTGCGGAGTAAAACCTGTAAAGGCTAAGAGACGCCAACAATGACCTCAACAAACTTACTATACTATTCATCGGCGGCAGCCTTCTTGTTGCGCTGGGGGAAGGGCAACACCATTTTGTCATAGAACTCATGTGGAAGAGTTTTTGATGGTGCCTTCTCCTTCGCGGCTTCAGTGCTGGTTTCTAGATCATCCTTCTCTTCTGTTTCGGCGGTCTTCTCCTGTTCCTTGCCTGCATTGTAAGATCGTGGTGCACTACTAGGATGTGGACGGTCCTGAGTGGACTTACCACCCCTAGTGGTGACAACATTGATGTGCTCTTTGGGAGGAGGTTCCGGTTGCCCCGGAAGCTTTCCCGCATTAGCATTAGGCAAAGAGGCAGCCAACTGAGCTATTTGTGTTTCTAAATTTTATTAAAACTCAGTTGATTTTTCATAGCATTGTTCAAAGTTTCCATTTGTACTGAAATAGATTCGAAAAGTCTATCATTTGCATGAAACTTTTTACTAATGCTATCGTACACAGCTTTTGGATCAAACGAGCTAGGATTATTTAACTGCTGTGAACTGCTAGAGGAGTTACCTTGTCCAGAGAATGGAATATATGGTCGCGAATTCCTACCTGGTTGGGGACGATTCCTGTTGTTGAAGTTGCTAGAATTACCGATGAAGTTGGCGTCTTCCGGTCGAGTTTCAGGGCAGCTGCTCCTGAATGCCTAGCGTTCCCGCAGACTTCACAAGTCATGCGAGTGTCGAGGGCCTTGACTGGTGCGGTCTCAGGATTGTTTTCTAGCTTCTTTAAGAGCAGGTCCATCTTGGCGGCCAGCATGTCCGTGCTGTCGATGTGATGGACTCCACGGGATCGGGTGTGTGACCTTTCTTCCTTCCATCCTTGGTTAGTGGCGATCTTCTCAATCAGATTTTTGGCCGCTCTCACACTTTGGGATAGGAAAGATCCTCCAACGGCTGCATCTGAGTGCTCTTGAGCGATACGGTTCAATCTGTGAAAGAAACTTTGAATGATCAGCCATTCTTCCATTCCATGGTGGGGGCAGGCTGCTATATACTCCTTTAATCTTTCCCAGGCCTCCGCCACTGTTTCATCTGTGAGCTGTTGAAAGCTCGAGATCTTGTTTCTCAACGCGTTGGTCTTTCCCAGAGGGAAGTACTTGGCGAGAAATGCATTTGAGGACGCATCCAATGTTGTTAGTGTTGCACGGTTGAGGTAGAACAATTGCTTCACCTTTCCGACAAGTGAAAATGGGAAGAGGCGTAACTTGACGGTGTCAGGGGATGCACTTTTCATGGCGAAAGTACTGCAGATTTCTAGGAATTGTTGCAGGTGATTGTTGGCATCCTCCGTTGCTAGTCCATAGAAAGGAATGGCTTGAACCATGTGAATGACTCCCAGCTTGAGTTTGAAGTTCTCCCCCGCGTTAACTGCTGGTCCCTGTTGGCGGCTCTAAGCCTAACAGATTTTACTCCGCAAGTGCACGGAGACCGCTGTAGCCTTTCACCCGGGAGTATTCTAAGGTATCGTATTTATCCATAGGGAAGCAGAGATAGAGATATCAAACTATCATTCATCGAATTGTTACTACTCTTTCACGTCAACTGATAGCTAGGAAAGGTTGACACCAAACACCATGGGGTACAAGCCAAGCACCGTTGGCAAGAAAACAGATAAAGCTAGGAGGACAATGAGACAGGGACTGCAGTACGGTCTTCTATCTCTGCACTACTACAAAACATAGCTACCGTAACACAGTTTTGTAACACATATATCTATGTGTCACAAAAAACTTTTATAGTAACACAAACTATGTGTTACAGTGGAAACTAGTAACACATAGCGTTTATTCCGTAAAAATGTGTTACAAATAATGTCTATAGCAACAGAAAAAGTTTTGTTACTCCTAAAGTGTTACAAATATCATAGATATTGTAACACATAGATGGAACACGTAGAATATGATGCGAAAACATCCCAAATAGTAGCACAAAATAATTTTACCTATCAAGTGTTACGAAGAAACATATATGATACCATTCAATACTACAAAATTGGTTTTTACACGAACCTCCCCGTTTTATTTATTTGTGGAGACTACTAAAAATGGAGCCGTGTATACTCTTGGTAGCATTGGCTCCACCAAAATATCGCCCTTGGATTAGGTTTTAGAGGTCGTCCATATTATAGGCCGCCTCTAGAAATAGCCATTGTTCTCAAAATGCTCTCGAGTCGATCCACATCATGGACCTCTTATAAAAATGATTCTTTAGAAATAGATTTCTAAGTAAAAAATCATAATTGTTTAATATCAACATACATGAAGGTATAATAACAAAATTACAGTACTCAAAGAGATCCATAGCTTTGATAAAATTTTCATTTGAGATCATTTACTGCCCCCTATAAATTCCAATATATTTTCTATTTTTGTGAAATAATAATTTGGAATTTATCAAATAATCTCATATGCATACATCGCCTATACAAAAATATGTAGTGTTAGAAGAGATCTAAAACTTTGTAGTTGAGAGCGTTTTCATTTAAGATCATTTAAGGGTTCAAATGTGGAATAGAAAATTTATCATAGTGTATAGAAAAAGAAAACATCCCTTCTTTATACACAAGTTCTTGTCTAGCGCAGTGGAGTGGAAGTGTCTTGGGAGACATGAGGTTGTGAGTTCAATTCCTCACAAAGAAACATAATTTTATCATTTTTAGAAAAATATGTTACAAAGTAGTAACACTAATTAGTAACACTTTTTTTACTGTAAAGGAACACTTTTTTAGATGAAAAAGAACACATGTCTTGTGTTATAGAATATGAACCTTATAGTAACATAGGCATTCGTAACACAAACAAAATGTGTTATTAGAAGAGCTAGTAACACTTTAATTGAGATACAGTAACACAAATTGGTGTTATCAAAAGGATGCCAACAGAGTTATGACTTGCGTCGAGCGAAATTCCGGCACCTCGAGGTGTCAGGGGGTTGATAGCAGACCACCGAAGGAGACCCGGCTAACGCCTACGGGTGTACCGAACGAACGGGCCTAGGATACACAGGCACACCACACACTATCACCGAGTGGGGCTACCAAGCAAATTTGTGTGGATAGGCTGGCACGCTACAAACGTGTTCAAGCGAAGCTTGAACCATAATAGTTCATCCTTAGCTAGAGGAGAGGAACTAAACAGAGCCTAGCATATAGGTTGGATTGTAACACTGGCAAGCATAACAACGATCAATCAATTCTAGTTTAGCACAACTTAGGCCTAGAACTTGGCATGCCCAAAAGGAAAAAGATGCTAAAAAGCCGCATACATACCAAGCGAGTAACTAACTAGAGCAGAAGATAAGTGCATAAAGTAGGAAAGTAAAGTACTTGCACCAGTCAATAATCGGAAAGTAATGCTTAAGATATCAAAATAAAATACATTACTGAAGATTCCGACTGACTTCGAAACAGCAGACCCTTATCTAATTCCTAACTAAACACTGCTTTCAGAATGGAAGCACCTCCCGTGGGGCGCCTCCTAGAGGGAGAAAGAGAGAATTCACATGTTGAATGGTACATTTTTGGAGTGGGGGAGTACCCCTCTACTTATAGCAGTCACAAGGTCGGTGGGGGAGCAAAGGCGGTTGGTCGGGCGGCCACGTGGGCGGTCGGCTGGCCATCACGGAGGTCGGCTGACCTAGCCCATGGTCGGCCGACCATCCCCCAAGGTCGGCTGACCGTCCGATGCACCGCCCCGCTTCTCCAATGCCTAGGATGCCTTTTCGAAGTCGGTTTCCGTTGATACACGTGTTGAGTATATCCGGGCGTCCAACGTGGTGACTGTGCAGGCAAGTAATGGGCCGGGCGGCCATTTGAGGTGGTCGGCCGGATAAGCCTAGAGTCAGCCAACCAAGCCCAAGGTCGACCGGCCTAGCCCAAGGTCGGCCGGCCATCATTTCAGCCTTTTAGCAGTTCCTCGGCCCGTGTGGTGGCATTCCGACGTTGGATTCGACTTGGGCTTGTTCCACCTTGTGTATTTGGGCTCTTGATGACTTCCTTGGATGAATAAGATGAAGTATGAGGTATTTTGGGAGAGTAGGTGGTCGGCCGGCCATGCCTTTGGTCGCTCGACCAAGGTCATGGTCGCCCGACCATCCTTCACAACCCATGTTGTCAACCTTGTGACAGCCATAACTTTAGCGTTCTGACTCCAAATTGAGTGAACCAAATCTCCATTTTAATTATTTTGACGAGCTCTTTGCAATGGCTTAGTCCATGAGGGCATTTGAGATACTTCATAATGATGATATTTCCCATTCATTCTCAAGCTCTTTTATGTGATAATTCTCTCTTGCTCCATATGATGTTCTTTTGTATGGAATGTGAGCTTCTCCCCGTGATACATCGAAAACCACCAAAACTCGTGGAATTCGTCAGTGTTAGGTAAATAATGCATGGAACTTCATGTATACCCCATTTATTCACCGAGGGATTGATGGTCGAAATAGGAAAATAACGACTGTCAACAGTCCCGTAGGGACATTGTTGCTGGATGGGACGGAGAACTCACAGATGGTCTTCTCAGGAGCTGCGGCCATGTCGTCAGTGTTTGATAAACTACTTGACGTGGCCGGTTCAAGGCTCAGTTCCCTTGGAATAGGTCTGCCCGTGGATGGTCTTGGGACGGACCCTCCTGAGCAGTGACTCTGGATTATTGTGGAAGTTTTCCGGCAGGTCGAAACCGGTCATACACCGCTCTGTTGCAACCACAACAAAAACAACAAAGATAAGTGAGCCTACTAAAGACTAGTTGGTATTTTTATGAAAGACATGGGGTTGGAAAAGAGATTATCAACTATATCTCTGCCTATTGCTTCTCCGGCAACGGCGCCAGAAAAGCTTGTTGGCGTCTCTTAGCCTTAAAAGATTTTACTCACCAAGCACACGGAGACCGCTGTAGCTTTTCACCTAGAGTATTCTAAGTATCGTATTTTTATCCATAGGGAAGTGGCAGGCGAGAGAGTATAATTGAATAAACTCAAATCGAAAGATCCGTACTTAAATAAATATACCATCTCGTCACTTAGACAGGGGTAAGTCTAGTAAACGGATAGGTGTATGGTGGATAGAAGTAAAATAAACTACCTAAGATACATGTAGAAAGGTATAGTTGCCTGGGAGGACAATGAGTGAGATAAAGTCCCCAAGCTCAATTCTATTCGGCTGCAAAGACTATGTTGTGGTTAACTAAGAAACTCAAGTAACAAGTCAGGGTCTCGCGTCGAGCGAAATTCCGGCGCCTCGAGGGGCTAGGGGGTAGATAGTAGACCACCAAAGGAGACCCGGCTAACGCCTACGGGCCTACCATACGAACGGGCCTGTGATACACAGGTACACCACATGCTGTCACCGAGTGGGGCTACCAAGTAAATCTGCATGGATAGGCTGGCACGCTATAAACGTACTCTAGCAAAACTTGGGTAACAATAGATTGTTCTTGATCAGAGGAGAGGACCTAACCAGAACCTAGCGTACAGGTTGGATTATAGCACTGGCAAGAATAACAAGACTTGACTAACTAAGATAACCACAGTCTAAGCCTAGCAAGTATGCAAAATAAAGGGTACAGCACACTTGCAAGAGATAGAAATAAACTAAAGCATAAATGTATTATACTGAAGATAAGAGTAACAAGATACAAGAACTTTACCACAGACTCAGAAATATCTCTGAGAAATCCGAGGCAAAGCTCAACTCACTCTAACTCCCAAGACTATCCTACTACTAAGATATGGAAAATAACACCCTCTCAGGTAGAATGTAGCTCTCAACTTCTCCACAGCTTTACAAATGAGCTCTACAGGCCTATTTATAGTCTACAACCAGGAGGGGGTACTTGTAGGTGGCTAATGTCGGTGGGGGGCCAAAGTCGGTGGTTGGCCTTGCCTGAGGTCAGGCGGCCACTCGATCCACCGCCTCAGCCCTCCAACAGCTAGATCTTGATCCCGTACAGCGGTTGGCAGTTAATTCCGTTGATGCATGTGGAAATTGCCTCCGAAGGTAGGTCGGCCGACCTTGGGGGAGGTCGCGCGACCGCGTGTCAGCCTTTGATTTGTTGCATGGCTCTTCCCTTGGATTGGTGACATCATTGATCCATGGCTTAGTGGACTTTCGGCCTTTGGATACATTGGATGCTAGATACAACGGTTGGATTGACTTGTACATGTGTTTCTTTGCATGCATGAGTGAAAGGGAACAAAACCAACTTGATGAAGCGGTTGGGCGGCCAGCCAGGTAGTCGGCCGACCTAGCACTGGGTCGGCCGACCTGCCAGGTGGTCGCCCGACCTTGGAATTGGGTCGGGCGGCCACCAGGTGTCGGCCTGTTTGTCTCATCTCCACTCTTTGGCCTTGTGTCATCCATTTTTATATGTAAATGTGTACCTATAACCAAATATTCATGCACATCTTGTGGAACTCATTAGTAGAAGGGTTAGTCCATTTTTATTCATATGCATTGCTCCATTTGGTTGGTAATTGACGGTAGATATTGTGAGATTACGACCATCAACAATCAATCGACTCCACTCCACCAAGAAGGACGGTGCACAAGGTGATGCCACCAGCTCCAATTAAGGGACCACCAGGGCGTTTCAAAGATTCATCTGATGATGAAGACATGGTGGCCTCCCTTAGGAAGGAGAACATAGCGCTTAGGGCAAAACTGCAAAACTTAGAGGAGCACTGCGCAGAAGGCGAACTATGGCGGATGGACATTAATGATAAGTTTGATATCCTTAGGAAAGGAATGACTGCCAAAGTTCACTGCCTCGCAGAAGCTATGGGACGTCCTGATCTCTATGACCCACCACAGCCATAGCTCTTGCATTTTTATTTCTAGGGCTTAATTTTGTTTTGTTTTGTTTACATTCCCTTTGTAACAAGCGCCTACACTTTTATTCAATAAAGGTTGGGATTTCAATAATTGATTTTGGGTAGAATGGGCAAGGCCATTCGACCCCCTGTCACTAACCCTGCAAAAAACAGAAGCAAAACACGATGAACAGGGTACCAGCACGCTTATCAAAAAAAATTAGGGGAAACGGACGAGACGGCAGGGTCGGCCGACCTACACCAAGTCCGCCTGACCTACACCAGGGTCGGCCGGCTGCCCCTCAGGTCACCCGACTTCAACTTCTCGCAAAAATATGTTACGTTGCACCATCACGTCTCTCCCAGGCTTTCTCGTCAAAAACAAACCAGCGCTCGGGCCAAACCATGACGAGGAAGGGTCGGCCGACCGCCCCCAAGGTCGCCCGACCTTGGTCATGGGTTGGCTAGCCCATTCTCATCTCAAACCCACCTTTTGGAGGCCAGGTTTGAACATTCCATCTTAAACACTTCTGAAATTTCACGCTGCTTACATGAAACCTTGTTAATTATGCTCTACATGATCACAATGTCTTCTTCAACCTGTGCTTGCACCATTTTATTCCTTATGCTATACTAATCTTGCCTTTGGAGACCATCATGATTAGGGACCCACTTATTGTTTAATTTGTTGATTCATGAGATATGCGATAATTAGAGAAGACTAAAGGAACCTTCCACGTGAGTAAAGAATATTATTTGCAGAACGAAAGGAGAGCATCATTCTTGGATGATCTTTGTCAAATTAGAGAAGACTAAAGGAACCTTCGTATCCTTTACCTACTAGAGACAAAAAAAATGCTTCAAATAGTTGAAAACAGCTACAAAGAGCTGCTTAGGATTGTTTTGAGCTTTGTCAAATTTTGAGTCTCATCGAGTAGAAATATCACCTTCTTTTGATAGCTGGAGTACAAAAATAAATGCAAGTGATCCAATTCGTACTTTGCATCCACCAAAAAGTCTCCAAATACTTCTCATAATCCCTCAGCCTTCAAACTCAAAGGAGTAAGGGTATGGAGCTAAAAATAAATGCATGCAAAAACATGACAAAAAAAATTGCGTGCAAAAGCATGGCAAAATGAAAAGCATTTAAATTCAAGCATGGCAAAAATAAATAAAAGCTCCATACTCTATCTACATATGCAAAAGGCTATAAGGGATGAAAATCAATAGAAGGAGACTTTAAGTATCACCACTCATGCTCCAGTGATCAAATAGAAGAAGTGATGAAGTACACTCTTTGGTCCAATCTTTGGCTTAGCAAAATAAACATCCTAAGTGTGCCACATCTTTCCCAACCTAAAGCTCTACAAAAGCCTTAGTATAGGAAAGTGTTGGCCAAATCATGGCCCCTGGTAAGGAAGCACCCTTGAGTGACTGAGAGTTGATCTTGAGATCAAAAGAGGTGATATGCCCTGTTTTCAAAATTTTGAAAACCTCTGAAGTTAGCTCTGATATATTCTTGTTCCATGTTTCAACATTCCAAAACTTAAGTGTAGACACCATTGAAATCCTAGGCAAGATGAAATAGTCGGGAATAACCTTGTGCTTGCTATGGTGGTTGTTGATGTTATGCCCCTTCCACTTGCGCTTAACTCTCTTCTTTGGTCGAGGACGAGCAAAGGCTTAAGTGCAGGGGTTGTTGGCGGTCGATAAAACCCATTTCGATCACCAACATTTCATGTTTTAGAGTATACTTTACCAAGTTTTCATTTATCTCTAACTAGTTCCATGAGTTGTGCATGAAAGTTGTATGCAGGAGCTTCTCATATGCAAAACAATGGAAGATAAAACAAAACAAAGGCAATGAGGCAAAGGGAGAAGAAATGGGCCAGACCCTAGGGTCGGCCGACCTTCACCTTGGGTCGCCCCTCCACCCTCTGGGTCGGCCGACCTTCACCTTGGGTCGCCTGACCATCAGGGGAAGCAGGCAGCCAAAGGCCCAGAAGGCAGGGTCGCCCGACCTTGGCCTAGGTCGCCCGACCCTGTCACGTTACTAATTCTCACCTGCATGCAAAGAAACACAAAACACGTTAAATGCAACTGTTGGCTCGAGTATCCAATGCATCCAAGCCTCGAAAGGCCATCATATAAGGGATTGATTGTGATGCCACGGCATCTCAAAAGCCTTAACACATAGTTAGAGATAAGCTAATAATGAATTAGGACTTAATGATGCTTGGAAAGTAATGAGGACTAGGTGGAGAAGTCACTAAGTCAAAATTTTTCTAGGAGAATGCAAAACTCTACGCGGTTTGGTTGTTTAAGACAACACCCACAAGCTTTTACGCAAAACACCAAATACAAAAGTCTTAGTTCGGGATGTTACCTTCAACTTTGGTATTATGATCATCTTTACAATCATATGCTATAAGGGTTAAAAGTCGAGGCCAAATCAAATCAGAGATTCCTGGAGAGGTGTCAATAGTGGTCGTGACCAAATTTGAGCCCTAATAAAACTTTCAAATTCATTAAGCACCTTTGCTTAAACATTATATTAAACTTGTGGTGCAGATCATGTACTACGCTTTTGTTATACTGAGCATGGATCAAAACTATCATCTACTCACTCCTAATTGCACCCAAATATCTCATAGAAACAACCAGGTCAGCCTACACAGAATATTTTTCCCAAGACTGAATTTCAGCCCTTCCCAAACTTGAATCTGAAATTACTTTTGATTTCACCATACAACTTGAAAATCTTCCTTTCTATGAAATGAAATTAAACTTATCACCTTTCAAATGCACCTAGAGTCGAAGTGTTTGGACCCCATTTGTGTATTCAAAAGTGTGAAACAAGAAAGACTCTACTTGAGTTGAAGCTGTAGTTTTACCAAACCTTCAACAATGTTTGTGCATGTAATTCAAAATCTGTGGTGATTCAAGCCCGACTTTATATACCAAACTTGTAGATAATTCTATTAGAAACAACTTTGGTAATTGGAGTGTTAACATGCACTGTGATTTGGATAGTGTTTTGGGACCTTTTATGCCAATACATGAAATCTGTTCAAACCTGACCTGTGTAGTAAATTCAAATTTCCTTGGTCTTACAGCTATAATCTTGAAATGGTTATATTGAGGAAGATGTAGACATAAAATTCTGAACAATATTGGTATAAAACTCTTTGTATGAAAGTGGTCACAAAATAGACTTTTAGAATTCCTAAGCTGAGGGTTTCAGTTGGTCAAACCAGGGTCAGCGAGTTAAATTCAAATTTAAACCCACTTTTACTTCAGAACATAGTATGAATGTTTATAAAGAAGTTAAAGAGAACAAAATTTAGAACACTTCTTGTATTTCAGGTTTTGCCAAAATCAGTCTCTAACTTATTCAAAAACCACGATTTCAAACGTGGGTCCTAGCAGTCAAACAGACCTTTTCTATTTTCGTCATTTCACTTTCCCTTCTGTGTCTATGACACGCGGGCCCCACAGGTCAGCCCGGCCTTGGATCCTCCTTCGGCCGGCGCTGCGCTCAAAACGCGGATGCCACACGGCTGACGGTCTCCGGTGAAGCTGCCCGCCCCTGCCCGCGCTGCCCTTGCCGCGGCTTCATCCGGACGGAAACGCTTCACTCTCACCCTCACTCGCCTCTCCCTCTGCCCTCGCCCTCCTAGCTCGTGCAGAGTGCACGCCATGGCCGCCACCATGGCCGAGCTCAGCTCGAGCCTCATGCCACCACTATGCCCCTCCTCTCTCCGACTTACGATGAGCACCGCTACCCCGCCGTCCCTCCTCGTCAATCCCGCTGGTTCTGGGAGCTTCTTAGCCGCCCTAGCGCCCCTGCACGTGCACGCATGCCATGGCCGCCGCCATGGCCGAGCTCGGCTCAAGCTCGCGCCGCGCGCCCTCCAATCCTCCATCCGCCCTATCAACGCGAGAACTGCCACCACCTCAACCTCCTTCTCCACCCTATCAAGCAATTAGGGCACCCACATCGCCCTAGCACCTACCTCCACGCGCGGCCACCATGGACACCGCGACCACTCGACCTCACCGTGGAGAACCCCCTCTGGGCCATCCCTGTGCCTTAACTCTACCTCCGATGGGTTCCTCTCATCCTCGCGCAGCCGTGAGGCCCGACCTCGGCCCCTCCCACACCCCCAATCCTCCACTCCACTTGCGCCACCTGCCATGGCCGCGCCGCGCCACGACTCGCCGTGGACCGCCATCTTCGGGCCACCCCCGCGCCTCCACTCCTCCTCCGCCAGACTCGCCACACCGTCGCGCAGCCGAAGCGCCCTTCCACTTCCCTTCCCATCGCCGGAGCCGCGGGATCCAGCCCGCGGCCACCGAGCCCCGTGCGCCGTCGCCGCGCCGGTACACGGGCTCCGCGTCACCCGCTCGCTCTACCACGCACGATGAGGTCTTGGGGCATTGGAAGCCCACGACGGGGAACATGCCCCCGTGCCCACTCGGCTCCAAGCCGGGCCTCCACGCCGCCGACGGAGTGCCGCCTTTCCTCCCTGCGCGCCGGCCAAGCTCCCCGTTCGGAGGTAGAAGAAAGAAGGCCCCTTTTTCTCTTTAGCCCCTGAACTTTCGAGCTTTTACCTTTCTGTCCAGGCGCTGTGCACTGTGTGTGGGATTTCTCACGTTCTACCCCCTGTCAGCTATGGTTATTCACGTTTAAGTCCTAGATCTAGGGTTAATGTGCAAATTTTGGCTGTAAACTTCGAAAAATCATAACAAATCGAAGAAAAATCCTAAAAAGGCAAACTTAGTTGCATTGTACTCCTTGATTATAGATCTACACAGTGGGTATGATGTGGAGATATGCATGTACGGTTTTGCCCCTGTTATTGTGTATGCATGATAAATCAAGAAAAAATGAAAAACATGGTCTTAATGAAATCCTAAAATGATGAAACTTGGTTAGTAGCTTCCTTAGGACATTTGGACACTGTGAGAATCTTGGTGACCCTAGGTCTTACTGTTCATTCACTGTTTTATCATTTTACATGTACTTTATGCATTATTTAATAACTTGGAAATGAAGCCTATGCAAAGTATGATAAATATGACTCACTAGTATTTTTCTTATGTCTTATATAGCGTGTGAATCTCACTGGTAAAATATGAGCCCCTGCATGTTAAGTTTTAATGGTGATTTGAAAATGATAAAATGCTACATGTTGGAAATGATAATTAGAAAAAAGTAGTTATAAATGGCTAGGAAAATTCACTGGAAAATTTGGTAGCTTAATGTTGATGGATAGAGTCCAGAAAGTATATTCGAGGAGACTATTTACACTGTTCATATGTACATCTTAAATTCGCACAAGATTAATATATGGAAAATAGATGTCCTGTCAAACTTGAGAGTTTTAACTTGTAAATTTTTGTGCATGCAGGTCATGCTGAGTATAGCTCACTGGTAAAATTTCACCTTCAGATACCATTCCTATAATTTATGAAAATTCTAAAAATTTGTAGGGCTGAGAACTTGTTGTAATTTTAATAAAATAATTATGACTCCAATTGAGCTGAAATTTTGATAGTAACCTCGAGTATGCAGAATCCGTATGGCATAAAAGTTTGGTCTCATTTGGATATATTTTACTGATACAATTCAGGTGCATAAATTAATTCACAAATGAGGATAAATTACCCTGAGTGTAAGCATATGCAATATGTAAAACTATTATACCATGTTATTTATCCATGAAATACCTGCTGCATTCTATCCTTCGCATTTCTTCTACATCCATTGCAAGCATATGCATTCTTGTGCACTCATTCGCATACAATGTCATGCATATAGATCCAGCAAGCGAGTTGCCGACGCAGGAGCAGCCACTGATCGAAGAGCCACACGACCAGGAGCAAGAGTCCCAGCAGCAGCAGGAGAGCTCTCTGCCAACTTCTGACTTGACCGTTGAGACCACTGACAAGACCGAAGAAGGTAGGCAGGACCATGCTATTTCCAGCAAATAAAATAACTATTGATTACGCATATGCATTAGGAGTTGATTGAAACCAATTGCATTAGATCCCTTAGTCGTCCTGGCCCTAGCACCTATACCTAGAGTTCATAGGGCGAGTGCCTAGAATGGCTAGGTACGAGTAGGCACGAGTGAATAAAGGTCACTCGTCTCGTAGGGGTTACTTTTCGAAAAGAAGAAATCTCACTACGAAAGTTATGGTTATTATGTTATTATGTTATGTTTTAAATGGAGACCGGGCGGAGGTATGGGTTTGAATTATGAGATCCGAAATAATGTGTGGTGGACTCCGCCCGAGTCGCATAAGGCCGATCGTTGTTCGCTTGGGATCGGCATAACATTGCTAGGGTGCTTATCCGAGATAATGGACCGGTGAAAGTCTTACTTGTGCCGTCTCAAGCACAGAGACACGTTCCTACCCATTGGTTGAGAGGAAGGTGGCCGCGGAGGCGGGTGTCACTGGAGGGCTGACCCATTGCATGGTAACGCTCCTGCGATAACGCGCTCCGGGAGTCAGGCGGGAGTGAATCAAACTTGAGACGGGACAAGTGGAGGTGGGGGAAGTATATGTGGGAACACCGGGGGTCAGTAAGCATATGCCATCCTGGTACTTCTAGTTATTTCCGGGAATATAAAAATCGATTCGAATCGCTGATGCTCACCTGGTGTGAGAATGCCAGTATCACTGCCGGACAATGTAGTAATCCACTTGAATATGCTGTATTATGATTTCATGGTTTTGAATACTACATGCTTGGATATACCTGATTTATTTCATGCAATACTTGTCACACTCATGATGCTTTACTGGTTTTATTTTCATACAATACTTTGTCACACTCATGATGTTTCTACAAATATGATCACTTGAGCAGACTTGAGCAGCTGTTAAATCCTGCTCGGGTGCAATAGATCAAGCAGCTGTCAAACCCTGCTCATAGACAACTAATCTAAGCGGCTGTCAAATCCTGCTTCCACTGTTAATTTGATCCTAGTTAAAATCAACAGCTAAGGATCCAATTCTTAGTAAGCAAGCTTTGCGTCAGCCGTAAGCCATTTCCATTAAGTCCTACTGAGTAATTAGTACTCAGGGTTTGCCCCCACTTTTGGATTACAGGTGTGAAGTTCTTCGTGTGCGTCTAAGTTGGAGGAGGGTAGTACCGGTGGGCTCGGTGCTGCTCGCCTTGTTCATCTGCATGAAGACTACTACTAAGTATCTTATTTCCGCTGCGAGATGTTTTTGAAATCGCTTCCGCTGTATTTTGAACATGTATTTGATTACATATAATTGGTTTGTAAGAACTTTATCTTATTTTCACTATTAAACTTCTTGTGATGGTGTAACTGTTGTGGCTCCATCGAGGGCTAGATGTGTGTGATGTCGGCATCCTCAGGCGATGGTTACATCGAGTGCCCTCCGGGGTATCTCGAAGGACTAACGGGTTTAGTTCGGCCTAAGTGCACTGCGAGCCAAATGAGGCAGGTATGCTTAGCCCGAATTAAGCTGGGCGGTTCCGCCACAGCTGGTATCAGAGCCGATCATACACAGACAATAGTTATATCATCAAGTTTTGTTTTACAAACCTATTTTCGAAAGCCCATCTTCAAGTAATTCAAAAATGAGAGTATGCGATACGCCCATATTAAGGATGTTAGTGTCATCCAGGTGACAACACTGACATTCTGACCTAGATAGAACTCATATGCATATTCGGCGCTTTGGGAAGCAACTTTTTGGCCATAGTTGTCCCCTGTACTGGAGGAATGCTATTGTGATTTGCGAACGGTTGTAAACTCCGCATTCATACTGTATAAGTAAAAGCTCTTTAAGGGTGGTGAGCATGCTTCGGGCTTTCATGCCCACCACACTTACATTTGGTTTTGGGATCCATCTTCTTCTCGACAATCCCCAGTAATAGTGGAAAGTCAAGCTTTGAGAGAAGGTGCAAAGGCCCACCTACATTGTCCACGCAGCGGTTACGCGTGGATGCCACACTAGGTGGTAATGTATGAGCATGCATTCTTCTGCAAGTATACTAACCAGTGCAAAAATTAGGAACGACTAGAGAACGACTAGTTGCATTAGAGAGAGACGTGCATATATGTCACCGAGATACCGCTTGTTATATACAATATACCTAGGATGTGTGAGGTGAGACCGACTAGGACGAATCATGCATCGTATCATCTCATCTCATGTCTTTCATTATGTGTGTGGTTGGAAATGATAAGATTCACGTTGTTAATATATGTGTAGATCCCTATGTGACGATTTAGAATACTATGTTTGGAATGCGATTTATACGTATGCTGCTATTGTTTGGATGTGTAGATCGAGATGCAAATATAATCAGTACAACCTTTATATAAGATGATTGTAGGATGTGAAATTTGTAATCACCTCACTACAGAATGTTTTCTCAAAAAATGCCTGGATTTTGAAGCCCAACCTAAAACATGTTGAAAACCGAAATCTGCACCTATGTGACCGTTCCTTGAAGATCTGAAATCTGGTGTTGATCTAAATGCTTTTAGTAAAACTTTCTATACAAAAGTTGTAGATAATACTTGAACAAACAACTTGTATATGTTGACTTTGTTGCAAAAATGCATGTAAGGATGCTCTATAGTCAGTTTAAGTCGAAATTTAAATCTGGACAGCCAATGCTAAGCCCGCAAATTGAAATTCTGGGCATGATCTAAAAGGAACTAGCTAAAACTTTTTATACCAAAGTTGTAGTAAATTAAATTGGTAACGACTTTCCTATTTTGACCATCTCTTGGAAATGCTTCTAACTGAACCTAACATCAGAATCTAAAACGAGACTCAAATCTGGACAGATTACACCACACGTTAGTAATTTGAAGTTTCGTGTGTTTTCAACACAGAACTGATAGAAATCTTCTATACCGATGTTGTAGGAAACTTCGAAAGGAACGACTTTAGTATTTTGGTCTTGGTCTAAAACAGCCCCTATGAGGCGTTATAGCAGGATTAGTACAGGAGTTGGAAATCTGGACAGGCTTTGGCTAGCTGAAAATTTTGAGCTTCTGGACCAATTCGAAGTAGAGCTCCCAAGCATTGCTATACCAATGATGTAGAATATAAACATTAGGCATGACTATGGCATTCTGATCTTCTGCAACTCCTCTTAATCCACCTCCAAAAGTTGGTTACAAGCTGTACACGATAGAAGGAAAGGTAGTAATCGTACCTCGGTATTCGGATAGGCCCACCCATTGGCATATTTTCTTAAGCTTGGAAATCCAATCACCACTGTCCTAAGCCTAGCTGCCCTCACCAAAGGTATCTCAACAAGAGAATGAGAAGACGAAGATGAAGAGTACTCCATAGATACGGCTTCAGTTCAACGTCTGCGACTCGAGAGGATTCTACTGAAGGGAATCGCCAAGCCTGAAGATGAAGTCAGGATAGCTCATACATGTTTACCTTTACGTACTGGGTCCATAGGATTCTATAGGCCTAGCCACCAGAACAATAAGCAAGCCTCCAAGAAGTCTTTGAGAAGAATGCCCGAGCTTTCATCATCGAAGACTTTTCTCCAATCAACCCGACATACATAGCGTCAACATCTACACCGATACAAGTAGGAGCTCCACCGAGACAAGAATGAGTCCAGAAGGTGCCGCGGCAAGGTTCTACTATCGCTTACATACCCCTAGCAACACTTAGAGTTCTTAAGTTGATGACATGAGAGATAAAGAGGAACCTTTAAAGATCAACCTTGACTCCAGCAACATTTTCCAAATTGATGGTCTATCAAAGCAACAATCATCATGGTGTCCCCCACGTGAAGCTCTGCGCTGCATCGACATGACTGAAAGAAGAAGCTAGCTGTTGACCAAAATGTTTTAAATTCTACGACTAGGCAAACCGTACGGGTACCAATTGGTGTAGTAACAATGTTTAGCTTTGTCATGTATTGGCTGCACATTGAGTAAGTACGGTTCACTGTGCCACTTGATCCTAACTTCTTGGAATCAACTCTAGTGTATCATGCCTTTCCCAACAATTGCAAGACTAGAGTTCCAACCTCCACTGTTCCGTGCATTTCAAGCTCTTGCACTCCACGCATTTCAAACTCTTGTAGCCCACATGTTTTGAATCCACACCAATTCATGTACTTCCGAATCTATGTCACCACTCCAACTCGACAGTTGGTGGGCCATATGTCTCTCGTTCTCATGATTCCTGTGTTTCCAACCTTTGAAATCTATGAGCTTTCGACTCTTTGGTCTACATCACCAATACATTGAGATTCATGTCATCCAAACTACTTGTTCAGGTCTTTCTATAACCTGATATTGTTCGCATCTACTAAGATTGGATAGTTGTACCGCTCTTAATGTGGTGTTTACCTGAGCAGTCTATGGTGCCGCGATGGAACCTAGGGCCCTGTGTGTACGGCCGTCACTCGGTTGTGTCACTAGGTGCGCACTGGTATCAAGACTTGCAAAAGGCATGACACCGCTTCAGATGTGGAACATTCATATCCATTTTCTATCGCCTTGTTGACCTCTATACATCTAATTCATGGAGATAATTTACTCTATTTCCACTGCCGCCTTGTATCATTCCCTGCTTTGTTTCACCATTGGCCTTCCTGATCTGTGGGGAAAGACCCATCTTAATCCCATTGTCGTTGACACCTTTCCATTGCCTTGTTGAACCATGTCTTTCTCGATCCGTGGAGACGGATCAATTCTATGTTCACACTTAGTCCACACCTTTTTCATTGCTTTGTTTACTCTTGCTAGTCGTGATTCATGGGGATGATCAATTCTATCTCTATGCTTATCTTGATTTTCTTTAACGTCTTGTATTTGTGGGAATGCTTGACTTCCCTTCCACTGTCTTGCTACATCATTCCATTGCCTTCTTACAACTTACCTCTCTTGATCTGTGGGAACCATCAACTCTGTTTCCACTGCTTTCTCTTATGTCCTTTCTGGTGTATATTGAACCTTATCTCCTGAAGGTGAACTTCGGCATCATCCGCTGCACTAAGCTTTTGTTCTTGGCTAGTGCTTTTGTCATATCATCCTTTTCAAGAAGTTGCTTTGTTCTTCTTTGAAAATAATCCTCAGATAAGCTTACTAACACTGTCTATTGTTTCATTAATAAGCACACATCATATACCTAGACTTTCTTGGTCAGTCTTGACCAAGCTAAGAAATCGTACAAACCATCACCTTATCAAGTCTATCTTAACCCTCGCGTACATTCTTGCTGCTAAAAGCAGGATGTGTTGTACTGCACCACATCTTTTCTTTGAAGCTACCTTGAATTACTATCTTATATGTGTACACAGTCCCTATCAAATGAAATGAATGTGTCTCTCAAAAGCACATCTGTTGATAACCCTTTGAATCACAAGATCCTTCATGGTTCAATTTTTCCGATTGTGTACACTATGCTTCTATTGTTCTAAGACCTATATATTTATCACGTTTCTAAATCTTGGTGTCAAAGTCAGGGAGTAACCCTGTTCTAATGTTCGAATCAATCGCTGTCGCTTTCGCACGGTGGCCACACCTTCCCTGTGGTTTATTCATTCGCTCTCATATAAGACACGACTTGGCGAGTATCTTAGAAAGGCCACCATGGACCAATTAAAAGAAGCTTTGTAACTACCTTGTGTTAGAGAGGCACTAACCCTTCATGAGCCAGTTAACAAAGCTAATAGAGGAATAATTAAGTGTTATTATGTGTCACCAGAAGCAAACGAGAAGCATGCCAAAACCATTCGCATTACGCAGTAAGCCGTAAAACCTCGCTTCCTCCTAATCTCGGGACGAGATTTCTTTAAGGGGGATGGGTTATGATGCCCCACATCTCAAAAGCCTTAACACACAGTTAGAGACAAGCTAATAATGAATTAGGACTTAATGATGCTTGGAAAGTAATGAGGACTAGGTGGAGAAGTCACTAAGTCAAAAATTTTCTAGGAGAATGCAAAACTCTACGCGGTTTGTTTGTTTAAGACAACACCCACAAGCTTTTATGCAAAACACCAAATACAAAAGTCTTAGTTCGGGATGTTACCTTCAACTTTGGTATTATGATCATCTTTACAATCATACACTATAAGGGTTAAAAGTCGAGGCCAAATCAAATCAGAGATTCCTGGAGAGGTGTCAATAGTGGTCGTGACCAAATTTGAGCCCTAATAAAACTTTCAAATTCATTAAGCACCTTTGCTTAAACTTTATATCAAACTTGTGGTGCAAATCATGTACTACGCTTTTGTTACAATGAGCATGGATCAAAACTATCATCTACTCACTCCTAATTGCACCCAAATATTTCATAGAAACAACCAAGTCAGCCTACACTTAGAATATTTTTCCAAAGACTGAATTTCAGCCCTTCCCAAATTTGAATCTAAAATTACTTTTGATTTCAACATACAACTTGAAAATCTTCCTTTCTATGAAATGAAATTAAACTTATCACCTTTCAAATGCACCTAGAGTCGAAGTGTTTGGACCCCATTTGGGTATTCAAAAGTGTGAAACAAGAAAGACTCTACTTGAGTTGAAGCTGTAGTTTTACCAAACCTTCAACAATGTTTGTGCATGTAATTCAAAATCTGTGGTTACCAAACTAGTAGATAATTCTATTAGAAACAACTTTGGTAATTGAAGTGTTAACATGCACTGTGATTTGGATAGTGTTTTGGGACCTTTTCTGCCAATACATGAAATCTGTTCATACTTGACCTGTGTAGTAAATTCAAATTTCCTTGGTCTTACATTCATAATCTTGAAATGGTTATATTGAGAAAGATGTAGCACATAAAATTCTGAACAATATTGGTATAAAACTCTTTGTATGAAAGTGGGCACAAAATGGACTTTTAGAATTCCTAAGCCGAGGGTTTCAGTTGGTCAAACCAGGGTCATCGAGTTAAATTCAAATTTAAACCCACTTTTACTAAAGAACATAGTATGAATGTTTATAAAGAAGTTAAAGAGAACAAAATTTAGAACACTTCTTGTACTTCAGGTTTTGCCTAAATCAGTCCCTAACTTATTCAAAAACCAGGATTTCAAACGTGGGTCCTAGCAGTCAAACTGGCCTTTTCTATTTTCGTCATTTCACTTTCCCTTCTGTGTCTATGACACACGGGCCCCACGGGTCAGCCCGGCCTTGGATCCTCCTTCGGCCGGCGCTGCGCTCAAAACGCGGACGCCACGCGGCCGACGGTCTCCGGCGAGGCTGCCCACCCCTGCCCGCGCTGCCCTTGCCGCGGCTTCTTCCGGATGGAAACGCGACCCCCTTCACTCTCACCCTCGCTCGCCTCTCCCTCTGTCGTCGCCCTCCTCGCTCATGCAGAGTGCACGCCATGGCCGAGCTCAGCTCGAGACTCGCGCCACCACTATGCCCCTCCTCTCTCCGACTTACGATGAGCACCGCTACCCCGCCGTCCCTCCCCGTCAATCCCGCTGGTTCTGGGAGCTTCTCAGCCGCCCTAGCGCCCCTGCGCGTGCACGCATGCCATGGCCGCCGCCATGGCCCAGCTCGGCTCGAGCTCGTGCCGCACGCTGTCCAATCCTCCATGCGCCCCATTAACGCGAGAAATGCCACCACCTCAACCTCCTTCTCCACCCTATCAAGCAATTGGGGCACCCACATCGCCCTAGCACCTACCTCCACGCGCGGCCGCCATGGACACCGCCGCGACCACTCGACCTCACCATGGAGAACCCCCTCCGGGCCATCCCTATGCCTTAACTCCACTTCCAATGGGTTCCTCTCGTCCTCGCGCAGCCGTGAGGCCCGACCTCGGCCCCTCCTGCACCCTCAATCCTCCACTCCACTTGCGCCACCCGCCATGGCCGCGCCGCGCCACGACTCGCCGTGGACAGCCACCTTCGGGCCACCCCCGCACCTCCACTCCTCCTCCGCCGGACTCGCCACACCGTCGCGCAGCCGAAGCGCCCCTCCGCTTCCCTTCCCATCGCCGGAGCCGCGGGATCGAGCCCGCGGCCACCGAGCCCCGTGCGCCGTCGCCGCGCCGTTACATGGGCTCCGCGTCACCCGCTCGCTCTACCACGCATGACGAGGTCTAGGGGCATTGGAAGCCCACGACGGGGAACATGCCCCGTGCCAACTCGGCTCCAAGCCGGGCCTCCATGCCGCCGGCAGAGCGCCGCCTTTCCTCCCTGCGCGCTGGCCAAGCATCCCGGAGGTAGAAGAAAGAAGGCCCCTTTTTCGCTTTAGCCCCTGAACTTTTGAGCTTTTACCTTTTTGTCCAGGCGCTGTGCACTGTGTGTGGGATTTCTCATGTTCTACCCCCTGTCTGCTGTGGTTATTCACGTTTAAGTCCTAGATCTAGGGTTAATGTGCATATTTTGGCGGTAAACTTCGGAAAATCATAACAAATCGAAGAAAAATCCTGAAAAGGCAAACTCAGTTGCATTGTACTCCTTGATTATAGATCTATACAGTGGTTATGATGCGGAGATGTGCATGTACAGTTTTGCCCCCGTTATTGTGTATGCATGATAAATCAAGGAAAAATGAAAAACATGGTCTTAATGAAATCCTAAAATGATGAAACTTGGTTAGTAGCTTCCTTAGGACATTTGGACACTGTGAGAATCTTGGTGACCCTAGGTCTTACTGTTCATTCACTGTTTTATCATTTTACATGTACTTTATGCATTATTTAATAACTTGGAAATGAGGCCTATGCAAAGTATGATAAATATGACTCACTAGTATAAATAATGGTGATTTGAAAATAATAAAATGCTACATGTTGAAAATGATAATTAGAAAAAGTGGTCATAAATGGCTAGGAAAATTCTCTGGAAAATTTGGTAGCTTAATGTTGATGCATAGAGTCCAGAAAGTATATTCGAGGAGGCTATTTACATTGTTCATATGTACATCTTAAATTTGCACAAGATTAATATATGGAAAATATATGTCATGTCAAACTTGGGAGTTTTAACATGTAAATTTTTGTGCTTGCAGTTCATGCTGAGTATAGCTCAATGGTAAAATTTCACCTTCAGATACCATTCCTATAATTTATGAAAATTCTGACAATGTGTAGGGCTGAGAACTTGTTGTAATTTTAATAAAATAATTATAACTCCAATTAAGCTGAAATTTTGACGGTAGCCTCGGGTATGCAGAATCTGTATGTCATAAAAGTTTGGTCTCATTTGGATATATTTTACTGATACAACTCTGGTGCAAAAATTAATTCACAAATGAGGATAAATTACCCTAAGTGTAAGCATATGCAATATGTAAAACTATTATACCATGTTATTTATCCATGAAATACCTGCTGCATTCTATCCTTCGCATTTTCTCTACATCCATTGCAAGCATATGCATTCTTGTGCACTCATTCGCATACAATGTCATGCATATAGATCCAGCAAGCTAGTTGTCGACGCAGGAGCAGCCACTAATCGAAGAGCCGGACAACCAGGAGCAGGAGTCCCAGCAGCAGGAGGAGAGCTCTCTGCCAACCCCTGACTTGACCATTGAAACCGCTGACCCGACCGAAGAAGGTAGGCAGGGCCATGCTATTCCTAGCAAATAAAATAACTATTGATTACGCATATGCGTTAGGGGTTGATTGAAACCAATTGCATTAGATCCCTTGGCCGCCCTATCCCTAGCACCTATACCTAGAGTTCGTAGGGCGAGTACCTAGAATGGCTAGGTACGAGTAGGCACGAGTGAATAAAGGTCACTCGCCTCGTAGGGGTTACTTTTCAAAAAGAAGAAATCTCACTATGGAAGTTATGGTTATTATGTTATTATGTTATGTTTGTAACACCCTAATTTTATTTTCAGGAAATTTAATATAATTTACCCAGGCTTTATTTATTTTCCTAGGATTTTTTTATGTTTAGTTTGCATTATAATGATTTATTTTGCCTTAGTTAAATAAAATTAACTATAGAGCAAACATGGTTGTGCATACATGCTGGTGCATATTTTATTGCTTGAATGTGTTAAGGATTTATTCCCAATTTATTGGGAATTTTTAGAGCTATTATACCCCTTCAAATAAATCTTTGAAAATGTTTTGAATTTAAAAAGAAAAAAAAAAAAAGGAAAGAAGGAGCAGGCCGGCCAGCCGGGCCGAATGGCCCAGCAGCCAGCCCACCCCCGCGCGCGCGCCCCCCTCCTTCCCACCTGGGCCGAGCCCAACCCCGCGCCGAGCCGGCCCAGTCCACCCCGCGCCCCCCTCCCGCGCCTCTCTCGCTGACCAGCGGGCCCCGCCCGTCAGCTCCTCCTCCTTCCTTCCGCCGCTGATGGCGCGCCTGCCTCCGCCTCATCCCGCTCGCTCCCGCTCGGCCGAGAAACCCGACGAAGCTTCCTCCCCCGAATCCGAGCCCACGCTCCCTTCCTTAAACGCGCCCCGCTCTAAATCCCACAAGTTTCGCTCGGTTTCCTTGCTCCCTCCCTTCTTTCCATCCGGGCGCACATGACGCCGAGACCACACCGGAGCGCCCGCTCGTGCCCCCCATGCGCTCGGCCTCCAAACCTCCATAAAATCCCGCCCCGAGACCCCTCGCGCACCCTTCTCTCCGCACTCCGAAGCAATTGCGCTCCCGTGCCCACACGAGCTCACAGTCCGCCATTGGAGCCCGCATCGGTGAGCTCTCCCTCGCCCAAATTCGACGTCGCCGCACCAACCCCGGCCCTAATTTCCCCCCTCCTCTCCCTTCGCAGGAACTCACCGGAGCTGTGACGACCTCTTTCGGAGCCCGGAGCCGTGTCGTCCCGCCACTCCGCGAAGACCGAACGTCCTCTCGACGCCGCCAGTGCACGTCGTGCCCCGACCGTCGCCGCCGCACCTCGTCCGGCCACCACCGACCCGCTCCCGCCGTCTCCGACCCCTAGGTGAGCTCGCCGCCGCACCCTAGACCTTCTGGGATAACCCTAGCCGTGCCTAGCGCCGTCCCCGAGCCGTACCGCCGCCGCACGCCGCTCCGCGTCGCGCGACACGAGCGCCATGGGCATGGTCACCACTGCATACGGCCGCTCTCACCCTCAGCCGTCGGATCCAGATCCAACCGCCCACATGCGCCAGTGACCGGTCAAACTCTGTCAGAACCGGGTCAGCGCCGTGCCTTTTGCTAAAGAGCCCCTGGATTTCTCGGGAATCAACCCGCGGTCCAGCGCAGTTATAGAATAATTAGATTTAGGTCCTGTTTTATCCTTTTTAGCCCCTGAGTTTTCGGGTTTTCGAACCCGCCGTCCAGAGCTCTGCGTTTTTGCTAGAAAACCCTCGGAGACTTTAGGTTTTCGCAGTTAAGCCCTCGGTTTTGAGAAAGTAGCCCCTGGGTTGACTGTTTTATCACAGTTATGCCCCTGGAACCTTAATTTATGCATAACTTTCACGTCTTAACTCCGTTTTGAGCGATTCTTGCGCTCACGCGACCGTAGCAGTGTGTAGATTAATTTTACGCTATTGTTCAAGTACTGTTTTCATGTAATGGTGTACCGTTTTCTTATAGATGTATGTTTGGTTTGCATGTATGTGTGCTTGTGTTGCTGGGTTTGCCGTGGACGTTAAGTAGACGTTGATCCGTCCGAGGAAGTTGGTGACCAGGTCCCTGAAGCTTTTGAGCAGCAGCAGCAAGACCCCTACGAGGAAGGCAAGTGTAACATGAACACCACCTATCATCTTTATTAATTGCATTTGCATGTGATATTTTGTTTGCCCTAAGGTTGTCCTAGCTACTTTTATCCAATATTTGTACCTGTCGGGTTGCATTTGGGTAGTTTGTGCTAGGTGCTGCGCGAACACACGTCCTTACAGTTTTAAATATTGTTTAGTTATGTCTATGCAACATATTTGTGAGCCTGACCCTCTGTGCTGTGTGCTTGAGTGGTCTTGCCTCTGTTAAAACTTGCTTTTTAGCAACTTGGGCTAGGGGGCTTGTGCATGTGCTTTGTGCTTTGCCAGCCACTCTCCGTAAGGACCTGTTCATAGAGCGGCCACCTGGGATAACAGCGCAACCCCAAGTTCTGGAATGGGACGGACGCGGCTCAGTAATTAGGTTGTTTTGGTCGGGAGTAACTTACCTGCGGGGCAAGAGGGGAGGTTAGTGTTTGTGGTCCCTGCGCTACCTCATGGTTGAGTGTGCTGTGTGCTTCTCCCTTTGGAGGCGGGCCCCACCGATGCGACCCTGAAACCTTAGCGGTTACTTCTTACCATCGTGATCTTTGGAAAGGCTCGTAGTGGGTTTGCTAGTCACCTCATCAAAGGGAATGTGGTGAGCTCCTAGCGTAGACTCACGGCTTGGTGGTGAAAGTGCGCAACCTCTCGAGAGTGTACAACTGACATGTCAGCCGTGCTCACGGTCAAGAGCGGCCCAGAACCTCATAATGATTAGTGGTTACCTGTTTTTGGTTTGGGGAGTTAAATCTTGTATCTGAATATGGATTAATTTCTTATGCAATAATTTTGGGTAACGGTTTCTCAACTCATTACTTAGTAAATAGCTTTAAATAAAATTTTACCAACTAAAAGCTAATGCAGTCGAGTCAGCCAACCTTAGAGCCTCATAGTTCGTGTTATGCTTGTTGAGTACATGTTGGTGTACTCACACTTGTTTTCTTTGTACTTTCTCCTGTTGTGGGTCATATCCAACTGCTGCTCAGTCAACGGAGACATGGAGGAGTACCTTCAAGACTTCGACGAGTTTTAGGCTCATCGTTCACCAGTCGACGTCCCTGTGGCGGCTCCCTAGTGTTGTTTCCCGCTTCCGCTATCTTTGAGTTGACAAGACCGGTGGTCTTGGTGTAATAAAGTGGTACTCTACTATTTATCGTTGTAATAACTCTTTGAACATGTGCTGTGTTATTACTTTTGTCATAATATATGCTAGACTTGATCCTGGAGCATATATGTTGTCCTGGTTCCGTTGGTTGAGAACTGGGTTGTGACAAAGTGGTATCAGAGCCGTGTTGACTGTAGGACGAAAGCCTAGTTAGAAACAGACGTAAATAAGGACCTTTTTCCCCTTTGCCCTCTTGCTGTTTTATGAAAATTTTATTTTGCTATCAAACTATATGTTCACCCTATGTTAAATTATCACTTTTTGCTTTATTCATTCAATCATATAGAACTGATCTCCATCTTACTCCATCCTCCTTATAGGTCATGGCACGCAGCAAGCAGACCGCCCGCAAGAGTACCGGGGGCCGCCTTCGCCGTGTTGCACCACCGACCCCACGGCGTACCCCAGTACCTCGTCCACCACAGCAGCTCGAGCCTCTGTCACCGGAGCTGCCCGAGCCGTTGCCACCACCGCCCTTCGAGTACGCCCCCATGGACCAGGCGCCACACCCCTTTGAGGGGAATGGTCTGCTTCCGGCAGACACTGACCCTGAGGAGGAGGAGGAGGAGGAGGATCCAGTGGAGGTAGTTTACTACCTCGACTCAGACGGCGATGGTGATGTACGGGGAGAGGCTCCATCGCCACGCCTGCCGACACCGACACCTCCTTCCCCGCGTGCGCCGACACCACCACCTTCTCCAGCGGCACCTGCAGCTTCACCGGCACCCCCACCGCCACCGCCTGCCGCACCCGAGTGGCCGTTCCGTGTGGCTGTCCCTTCCGACGAGGGTGGCCAGCGGGAGGTTGACGCCTGGGTCGACCTGACGCACCCACACCACGGTGCTGACTTGGAGTTCCCGGGGCTACTCCGCGACTGCCTCTACGACCTGGGTTACACTACCCATGAGGTCGTCTACCAGGTCCGGCAGCGAGCGCGCCCGGACCACACCACCCTCTGGTCCGCCGGTGCGCAGATCCTGGAGCCCAACCCCAACCATGGGGGACACACCGTGCTGCGCCGGCACTACAGCATCGCGGAGCACGAGACCATGGAGATGGCCATGGAGGATGCTGCTCAGCAGGCTCTTGGGGTCCTCTGCCAGCACTACCACACTCCGCTCTGCCAGACTCAGTACCGCTACTTTCCCCGCCGGCAGTCCGGGGATACTGAGCACGCGATCGCGTCCATCCGGGGCGAGGACAACCGGCAGCTGTTGAAGCTGGTCCGGTATGTGTCAGCCCTGATCACTGCCTACGTCAGGGTGTCCGAGGAGCTCCATCACCGGAACGGTGAGGTGTTCCACCTTCAGGCGCAGCTGGATCGAGTGGCAGGTCCACCGCCCCAGGTGCCAGTGGTGGATCCAGCTCAAACTCCACCTCGCCGGAGGCCTGGCACAGGAGAGTTAGGTGGTGCCACCAGGATACTCCCTCGGGATGACTAGTCTTCCTCATGTATCGCGTTAGCACGTTTGTTTAAGTTGTCGTGTTGAGTTGGTCGTGTGGAACTTAAGTTAAAGTGTTGGCTGGTTGTTTGTTATTTTGAACCATGTTTGAGTTGGATCTTTGGTTGTGTGCTGTCCAGCTGTGGGGATTTGTCTACAGCATGAACTAGTTAATGCTATGAGTAATAAAATAAAGTTAGTTCGTTGGGTTAAAGACATCTACTCTATTGCTCTCTCTACTTTATCTGTACCCTTTTCTTCCATGCATCTCTTGTCTATCTCTCGCTTATAATCTCTCTACTTCAAACAGATGGTTACCACCAGGAACAACAACACCAACGGTGCCAACCAGAACGGTGGCCAGCCTCTGCCCAACCCACCGCAATTGACTGGAGATCAGTTCTTCCAGCTCCAGATGCAGATGCTAGCCACAATGAACACTGCAGTTCAAGCATTGCAGCAAGCTCAAGCCAACCCTGCTCCTCCACCCCCTCAGCCACGTGATAAGCGTGGGGATTTCATGAAGGGTCATCCACCAACCTTCTCCCATGCCTCCGATCCACTGCAAGCGGATGACTGGGTCAGGGCCATTGAGCGACAGCTGGAGATCGCTCAATGCAATGACAGGGAGAAAGTGCTGTATGCCTCAGGGCAGTTGAGGGGTGCTGCATTAGACTGGTGGGAGTCATACAGGCAGCAAGATAGAGAGGCCTTCACTTGGGAACAGTTCCGTGAGAGGTTCAGAAGCCATCACGTACCTGCCGGCCTGATGAAGTTAAAGAAGAAGGAATTCCTCTCACTCAAGCAGGGGAACATGTCCGTCACTGAATATCGTGACAAATTCCTTCATCTTGCCCGTTATGCCACTGCTGAAGTAGCAGAAGATGGGGATAAACAGGAGCTGTTCATGGAAGGACTCAATGACCACCTCCAGTACTCCCTGATGAACCTCAACTTCAACAACTTCAACCATCTGGTGGACCGAGCTCTCATCACCGAGCGCAAGAGGAAGGAGATGGAGGAGAGGAAGAGGAAGATGACTCCGGGGGCTTCCAATAGCAACACTCGCCCTCGCTATCAGCCTCCCCAGCAAGGATACCAGCAACGCCCTCAACAGGGAGCTCAAGGACAGCGGTATCCAAATCAGCAGTTCCGTCCGGCTCCTCAAGCTCCGCGTCAGGGAGTCCCCACTCCTTCCGCGGGTAATCAGAATGCCACTCCACCCCCTGGGCGCAACTGCTACAAGTGTGGAGATCCAGGGCACTACGCCAATGTCTGCCCCCAGAAGCCACTCTCCAACCAGCAGGGTCAGAAGTTCGCTCCTCAGCAGCAACAGGGGCGCCCTGTTCAGCAGAACAAGGCCCCGTGGCAGGGTAAGGTGAACCATGTGACGGCCGAGGCTGCCGCTGAAGCTCCAAACGTTGTCATCGGTACGTTCTTAGTCAATTCCAAGCCTGCTACAGTGTTATTTGATACTGGTGCTACGCATTCATTTATCACCAAAGCATATGTTGATCAACATAATCTGCACACCAGCACACTAAAAAGATCTATGTCGGTCACCTCACCAGGAGGGGAGTTAAGAACCAACATAGTTTGCCCCAGAGTTAGTATTAAAATAAGGGGGGTAGAGTTCAGTGCCAATCTAATGGTGATAGAATCAGTGGGAATTGATGTCATTCTGGGTATGGAAACCTTGGTTAAGTGGGGTGTTAAGATTGATTGCGCCCAACGGACAGTTCATCTAGCAACCCCGAGTGGCCAAGAAGTAAGGGTTAGTGCATCAAGTCCTTCTGGATTACTGCATCAACTTGAAGCCAAACCTACTGATGGTTTAAGGGTGGTGCATAGCTATCCAGATGTTTTCCCTAATGAATTACCAGGTATGCCTCCTGACCGGCATGTTGAGTTTCTGATAGAGCTTTTACCTGGTACGGCACCAATTGCCTCAAGGCAGTATAGAATGCCACCTGTAGAACATGAGGAAGTTAAAAAGAATATAGATGAGCTACTAGAAAAGGGTTTTATACAACCTAGCACCTCTCCTTGGGCTTCCCCCGTCTTGCTTGTAGAAAAGAAGGATACCAAGGATAAAAGGATGTGTGTGGATTACCGGGCCTTGAATAAGGTGACTGTCAAGAATAAGTACCCTCTTCCCCGGATTGATGATTTATTCGACCAACTTCAAGGTGCTTGTGTGTTCTCCAAGATTGATCTGAGGTCTGGTTACCATCAGTTGAAGATCCGACCCTCAGATATTCCCAAGACAGCCTTCACTACCAAGTATGGGTTGTTTGAGTACACAGTGATGTCCTTTGGCCTAACTAACGCTCCAGCCTACTTTATGCAGTTGATGAACTCTGTGTTTATGGATTACTTGGACAAATTCGTGATTATCTTCATCGACGACATTCTGGTCTATTCCAAGACAGAGGCAGAACATGAAGAACACTTGAGGTTGGTGTTGCAAAGATTGAGGGAACATCGGTTGTATGCCAAGCTGAGCAAATGTGAGTTCTGGATTGACGAAGTACCTTTCCTGGGCCACATAGTTTCCAAGGGAGGAATTGCAGTGGATCCCCGTAAAGTTAGTGCGGTGGTCAATTGGGAAATTCCTCGAACTCCAAGAGAAATCCGTGGGTTCTTGGGTTTAGCGGGATATTATCAGAGATACATAGAGAACTTCTCTAAAGTCGCAAAACCCATGACCTCACTGCTTGAGAAGGATGCAACATTCAAGTGGACAGAGGCAAGACAGAAAGCGTTTGATGAATTGAAGAAGCGTCTCACAACGGCACCAATCCTAGTTTTGCCTGATCCTGCAAAGAAGTTCACAGTGTACTGCGATGCATCGAAAGAAGGTTTGGGCTGTGTTCTGATGCAGGAGGGAAAAGTTATCGCCTATGCTTCTCGGCAGTTAAGGAAACATGAGGTGAACTACCCTACTCATGACTTGGAATTGGCAGCTGTGGTTCATGCTTTGAAGATTTGGAGGCACTATCTGTTTGGGACTAAATGTGAGTTCTACACCGATCACAAAAGCCTAAAATACATCTTCACCCAGAATGAGCTGAATATGAGACAGAGAAGGTGGTTGGAACTGATCAAGGATTATGACATGGAGATTCACTACCATCCCGGGAAGGCTAATGTGGTTGCAGATGCCCTGAGCAGAAAGAGTTATGTGAATATGGCCGTTGCTTTTCAAATGCCACCTGAGTTATGCAAGGAATTTGAGAGTCTAAGCTTGGGATTCTTGCATCACACTACCATGTCAACCTTTGAAGCTGAACCGACATTAGAACAAGAGATCAGAAAACACCAGGCGACTGATGCCAAGATCCAGGAGATTCGTGCACTACTTAAGATTGGCAAAGCGCCCCATTTCCATGAAGATGAGCAAGGAACCTTATGGTACAAGAACAGAATCTGTGTGCCAGCAGTGGACAGCATAAGGAAGTTAATACTTAGTGAGGCCCATGACACTGCTTATTCCATCCACCCGGGGAGTACCAAGATGTACTATGATCTGAAGGAGAGATTCTGGTGGTACGGTATGAAGCGATCAGTGGCTGAATATGTTGCAGTTTGTGATACCTGTCAGCGAGTCAAGGCAGAGCATCAGAGACCTGCAGGACTGTTGCAGCCGTTAAAGATTCCAGAATGGAAATGGGAACAGATAAGCATGGATTTCATTGTAGGCTTGCCGAAGACTCAGAGAGGACATGACTCTATCTGGGTAGTAGTAGACTATCTGACTAAGGTGGCTCACTTCATCCCGGTGAGGACCACATACCCTGGTGCGAAATTGGCAGAACTGTACATCTCAAGGATAGTCTGTTTACATGGTGTGCCCAAGAGGATAATATCTGACAGAGGTTCGCAGTTCACATCTCGTTTCTGGGAGCAGTTACATGATTCGTTGGACACCAAACTTCGGTTCAGTACAGATTATCACCCACAGACGGATGGTCAGACAGAGAGGACCAATCAGGTACTAGAAGATATGTTAAGAGCTTGTGCTATCCAGTATGGCTCTGGTTGGGATAAGATGCTACCCTATGCAGAGTTCTCTTACAACAATAGCTACCAAGCCAGCTTGAAGCAGTCCCCGTTTGAGGCTTTGTATGGCAGAAAGTGCAGGACCCCATTGTTCTGGAATCAGACTGGAGAGAAACAAGTCTTTGGACCTGATATAATCAAAGATGCCGAAGAGCAAGTGAAGATTGTACGGGAAAATCTGAGAGTTGCCCAGTCTAGGCAGAAAAGCTATGCAGACAAGAGGCGTAGAGACTTGACATTTGAAGTCAATGACTTTGTGTACCTGAAAGTGTCACCGATGAGGGGCATTCGCAGATTCAACATCAAGGGAAAGTTAGCTCCCAGGTATATTGGACCATTCAAGGTGCTTGAGAAGAAAGGAGTGGTAGCTTATAAGTTGGAGTTGCCACCCAGTCTTACGGGAGTACATGATGTATTCCATGTCTCTCAGCTGAAGAAGTGTTTGAGGGTACCGGAAGAAGAGGCACCCCTGGAGGGCCTAGATGTACAGGAAGACCTAACATACACAGAGCATCCAGTGAAGATTCTTGATACAGCAGAAAGAGTTACCAGGAACAAGAGGATCAAAATGTGCAGAGTGCAGTGGAAGCATCACACAGAAGCGGAGGCTACTTGGGAAAGAGAAGAAGAGATGAGAGCAGCTTACCCTAATCTCTTTGCTAGCCAACCTATGTGAATCTCGGGACGAGATTCTTGTTAAGGGGGGTAGGTTTGTAACACCCTAATTTTATTTTCAGGAAATTTAATATAATTTACCCAGGCTTTATTTATTTTCCTAGGATTTTTTTATGTTTAGTTTGCATTATAATGATTTATTTTGCCTTAGTTAAATAAAATTAACTATAGAGCAAACATGGTTGTGCATACATGCTGGTGCATATTTTATTGCTTGAATGTGTTAAGGATTTATTCCCAATTTATTGGGAATTTTTAGAGCTATTATACCCCTTCAAATAAATCTTTGAAAATGTTTTGAATTTAAAAAGAAAAAAAAAAAAGGAAAGAAGGAGCAGGCCGGCCAGCCGGGCCGAATGGCCCAGCAGCCAGCCCACCCCCGCGCGCGCGCCCCCCTCCTTCCCACCTGGGCCGAGCCCAACCCCGCGCCGAGCCGGCCCAGTCCACCCCGCGCCCCACTCCCGCGCCTCTCTCGCTGACCAGCGGGCCCCGCCCGTCAGCTCCTCCTCCTTCCTTCCGCCGCTGATGGCGCGCCTGCCTCCGCCTCATCCCGCTCGCTCCCGCTCGGCCGAGAAACCCGACGAAGCTTCCTCCCCCGAATCCGAGCCCACGCTCCCTTCCTTAAACGCGCCCCGCTCTAAATCCCACAAGTTTCGCTCGGTTTCCTTGCTCCCTCCCTTCTTTCCATCCGGGCGCACATGACGCCGAGACCACACCGGAGCGCCCGCTCGTGCCCCCCATGCGCTCGGCCTCCAAACCTCCATAAAATCCCGCCCCGAGACCCCTCGCGCACCCTTCTCTCCGCACTCCGAAGCAATTGCGCTCCCGTGCCCACACGAGCTCACAGTCCGCCATTGGAGCCCGCATCGGTGAGCTCTCCCTCGCCCAAATTCGACGTCGCCGCACCAACCCCGGCCCTAATTTCCCCCCTCCTCTCCCTTCGCAGGAACTCACCGGAGCTGTGACGACCTCTTTCGGAGCCCGGAGCCGTGTCGTCCCGCCACTCCGCGAAGACCGAACGTCCTCTCGACGCCGCCAGTGCACGTCGTGCCCCGACCGTCGCCGCCGCACCTCGTCCGGCCACCACCGACCCGCTCCCGCCGTCTCCGACCCCTAGGTGAGCTCGCCGCCGCACCCTAGACCTTCTGGGATAACCCTAGCCGTGCCTAGCGCCGTCCCCGAGCCGTACCGCCGCCGCACGCCGCGCCGCGTCGCGCGACACGAGCGCCATGGGCATGGTCACCACTGCATACGGCCGCTCTCACCCTCAGCCGTCGGATCCAGATCCAACCGCCCACATGCGCCAGTGACCGGTCAAACTCTGTCAGAACCGGGTCAGCGCCGTGCCTTTTGCTAAAGAGCCCCTGGATTTCTCGGGAATCAACCCGCGGTCCAGCGCAGTTATAGAATAATTAGATTTAGGTCCTGTTTTATCCTTTTTAGCCCCTGAGTTTTCGGGTTTTCGAACCCGCCGTCCAGAGCTCTGCGTTTTTGCTAGAAAACCCTCGGAGACTTTAGGTTTTCGCAGTTAAGCCCTCGGTTTTGAGAAAGTAGCCCCTGGGTTGACTGTTTTATCACAGTTATGCCCCTGGAACCTTAATTTATGCATAACTTTCACGTCTTAACTCCGTTTTGAGCGATTCTTGCGCTCACGCGACCGTAGCAGTGTGTAGATTAATTTTACGCTATTGTTCCAGTACTGTTTTCATGTAATGGTGTACCGTTTTCTTATAGATGTATGTTTGGTTTGCATGTATGTGTGCTTGTGTTGCTGGGTTTGCCGTGGACGTTAAGTAGACGTTGATCCGTCCGAGGAAGTTGGTGACCAGGTCCCTGAAGCTTTTGAGCAGCAGCAGCAAGACCCCTACGAGGAAGGCAAGTGTAACATGAACACCACCTATCATCTTTATTAATTGCATTTGCATGTGATATTTTGTTTGCCCTAAGGTTGTCCTAGCTACTTTTATCCAATATTTGTACCTGTCGGGTTGCATTTGGGTAGTTTGTGCTAGGTGCTGCGCGAACACACGTCCTTACAGTTTTAAATATTGTTTAGTTATGTCTATGCAACATATTTGTGAGCCTGACCCTCTGTGCTGTGTGCTTGAGTGGTCTTGCCTCTGTTAAAACTTGCTTTTTAGCAACTTGGGCTAGGGGGCTTGTGCATGTGCTTTGTGCTTTGCCAGCCACTCTCCGTAAGGACCTGTTCATAGAGCGGCCACCTGGGATAACAGCGCAACCCCAAGTTCTGGAATGGGACGGACGCGGCTCAGTAATTAGGTTGTTTTGGTCGGGAGTAACTTACCTGCGGGGCAAGAGGGGAGGTTAGTGTTTGTGGTCCCTGCGCTACCTCATGGTTGAGTGTGCTGTGTGCTTCTCCCTTTGGAGGCGGGCCCCACCGATGCGACCCTGAAACCTTAGCGGTTACTTCTTACCATCGTGATCTTTGGAAAGGCTCGTAGTGGGTTTGCTAGTCACCTCATCAAAGGGAATGTGGTGAGCTCCTAGCGTAGACTCACGGCTTGGTGGTGAAAGTGCGCAACCTCTCGAGAGTGTACAACTGACATGTCAGCCGTGCTCACGGTCAAGAGCGGCCCAGAACCTCATAATGATTAGTGGTTACCTGTTTTTGGTTTGGGGAGTTAAATCTTGTATCTGAATATGGATTAATTTCTTATGCAATAATTTTGGGTAACGGTTTCTCAACTCATTACTTAGTAAATAGCTTTAAATAAAATTTTACCAACTAAAAGCTAATGCAGTCGAGTCAGCCAACCTTAGAGCCTCATAGTTCGTGTTATGCTTGTTGAGTACATGTTGGTGTACTCACACTTGTTTTCTTTGTACTTTCTCCTGTTGTGGGTCATATCCAACTGCTGCTCAGTCAACGGAGACATGGAGGAGTACCTTCAAGACTTCGACGAGTTTTAGGCTCATCGTTCACCAGTCGACGTCCCTGTGGCGGCTCCCTAGTGTTGTTTCCCGCTTCCGCTATCTTTGAGTTGACAAGACCGGTGGTCTTGGTGTAATAAAGTGGTACTCTACTATTTATCGTTGTAATAACTCTTTGAACATGTGCTGTGTTATTACTTTTGTCATAATATATGCTAGACTTGATCCTGGAGCATATATGTTGTCCTGGTTCCGTTGGTTGAGAACTGGGTTGTGACAATGTTTTAAATGGAGACCGGGCGGAGGTATGGGTTTGAATGATGAGATCCGGAATAATGTGTGATGGACTCCACCCGAGTTGCATAAAGCCAGTCGTTGTTCGCTTGGGATCGGCATAACATTGCTAGGGTGCTTATCGGGGATAATGGACCGGTGAAAGTCTTACTTGTGCCGTCTCAAGCACAGAGACACGTTCCTACCCACTGGTTGAGAGGAAGGTGGCCGCGGAGGCGGGTGTCAAGGGAGGGCTGACCCATTGCGTGGTAACGCTCCTGCGATAACGCGCTTCGGGAGTCTGGCGGGAGTGTATCGAACTTGAGACGGGACAAGTGGAGATGGGGGAAGCATATGTGGGAATGCCGGGGGTTTGTAAGCATATGCCATCCTGGTACTTCTAGTTATTCCCGAGAATATAAAAATCGATTCGAATCGTTGATGCTCACCAGGTGTGAGAATGCCAGTATCACCGCCGGACAATGTGGTAATCCACTTGAATATCCTGTATTATGATTTCATGGTTTTGAATACTACATGTTTGGATATACCTGATTTATTTCATGCAATACTTGTCACACTCGTGATGGTTTACTGGTTTTATTTTCATACAATACTTTGTCACACTCATGATGTTTCTACAAATATGATGACTTGAGCAGCTGTTAAATCCTGCTCGGGTGCAATAGATCAAGCAGCTGTCAAACCCTGCTCGTAGACAACTAATCTAAGCAGCTGTCAAATCCTGCTTCCTCTGTTAATTTGGTCCTAGTTAAAATCAACAGCTAAGGATCCAATTCTTAGTAAGCAAGCTTTGCGTCAGCCGTAAACCATTTCCATTAAGTCCTACTGGGTAATTAGTACTCAGGGTTTGCCCCCACTTTTGGATTACAGGTGTGAAGTTCTTCGTGTGCGTCTAAGTTGGAGGAGGGTAGTACCGGTGGGCTCGGTGCTGCTCGCCTTGTTCGTCTGCATGAAGACTACTACTAAGTATCTTATTTCCGTTGCGAGATGTTTTTGAAATCGCTTCCGCTGTATTTTGAACATGTATTTGATTACATATAATTGGTTTGTAAGAACTTTATCTTATTTTCACTATTAAACTGCTTGTGATGGTGTAACTGTTGTGGCTCCATCGAGGGCTAGATGTGTGTGATGTCGGCATCCTCGGGCGATGGTTACATCGAGTGCCCTCTGGGGTAGCTCGATGGACTACCGGGTTTAGTTCGGCTTAAGTGCACTGCGAGCCAAAGGAGGCAGGTGTGCTTAGCCCGGATTAAGCTGGGCGGTTCCGCCACATTGATGACGTCAGCAATTCGAGGGGAACAACACGCAGCCAATCAAATGGTCGCCCAACCTCATCCCAAGGTCGGCCAACCTTGCACCGACCCCGTTTTGCACATTCTTCAACTGCCACAACTGTCAACTGACGTCTGGAGTGCATCGCAGCCGATGGATCAAACAAGGCGGTTCATCGGAGGGTCGCTCGACCTCTAGGAGGGTCAGCTGACCTAACCCCCAAGGTCGGCCAACCACCGACCTACCCCAATTACTGACCTACACACCTACAAGTACCCCTCTCGGCCATCCAAGCTATAAATACCCCCGGGAGGTCACTTGCAAGGTGTGGTGGATCAATAGAACACAAGTGTGGTTGTGTAGTTGAGTGTGAGTGTTGTAGTGAAGCCACCCTTGGCATTGTAGAGAGAGCCAAGTTGTATCAAGAGTGAGTAGTGAGTTGTAGAGTGAAGGAGTCGGATCTCTCCTCGGTATTCTATTCCCGAGCTTTTACTCTAAGAGGAATTATTACTTTATTTCTAGGATACAGTAAAGTTCCTTGCTCCCTCCTTTATTTATTACATACTTACTTTATTTACATACTCAGTGCTTTGCTCAGTAGTTTACGGGTGCCAAGTGTGCTCTGTGTAGTTTAGCTATACAGTTGTGCTTGCTCTCTGGCCTCGAACCAGGGAAGTAGAAAACTCGGTTGTGTAGATGTGGTGTCAGGACTAGAGTTTGCCTTGGAGAGTGTCTTGTCCCATGCAGCTTTGGTGGTAGGTCTGCTTGGTGACAGCGAGCGTGTACCCTGTGTACTCCACCCCGTCGTCCGGATAAGTAGTCATCGACGCATAGCTGAGTTCTATAGTGCCCGCCTTTCTTGTCTAGGTTATCAGCACCCTGGTGCCCGGAAGTGGTTCTATAGGCTTAGTGTCCAAGTAACCTGCTGAGTAGAATAATAGTCTGTTTAGTAAAGTTAAGTTGTTTTATTTAAAGTAGTGAACCTGCTCTACTCTGTCCTTTATCTCTACTTTTGCTAGTTTTACTGTTCGGTTCTACCTGTTCTACGTTGAGTTACTCCTCGTTTCTCGTGGATTTCGATACCTTGAAAAACTCTTGGGTGAAAAGCTACAAGGTGTTTCTGTATGCTTGCGGATTTATATCAATAGAATAAGAAACGCCAACAGTCCTTCCCCATGATGACACACGCCGTGTGACCATAGAGGACATAAAAATCCTCTATGCCATGTGGCTTAAGCAGAAATATGCACCAGTCATAGCCATGCTCTTTCACTGGATGAAAACTCCATAACAATCACGTCCTTTATGATGAGTATTGCATCCGAGTTAGGGGTTTTAGTAAATACCCAGGTGGCATTCTTAACCGCAGACACACCAAACTTAGTTACAAAGAGCCATTTTATTCGGGGACACTTCCTGCGCAAGAACCCAAGCATAGAAACCTATGTCATGATCTACAAGGGGTATGAGTTCGAGGTGCCGCTGCCGGCACCACAGTTCAAACTCTACTCCATGGACACTCTCTCCCTGCCACCAGAGGGGCCTTCTATTCTAGTAAAGGAGCCATGATACAGTGTTGCGGGAGTTATGACTAGGTCACAGAGGAGAGCAACACAGGAACGCCTACAAAAGCAAGCCGCAAAAGCACAAGCCACCGGGACGCGACCTACATGGTTTCATACCGCAACTGGCACATCCTGGCTAACCCAGGGTCCAGACCCAACGTGGCAGCCCCACGGAGGATCTGTACATACATCATGGGGACACGAGCCGAGCGCTGCACACTCTCAGCAGCAAGGAGGAGGAACCTACTATGGGTATGGGTCAGCACCTTATGAGGCAGGACCATCTGCCTCAGCACGCTTTGCAGAGGATCATTTGAGCGCCATCTTTGGGTCCCTGACCATCCAAGACCAACGCACTACCCATGTATCCTGCCATCCAAGACCAACGCACTACCCATCTTTGAGTCCCAGCGATTCATCTAGTACTACGGATACTACCCCGAGTAGCTTCATTGAAGCTTGGTGGGAAACCCAATCGACAGCTGGGTATGTATGTCAGCCCCTTTTCTGCACTACCCATGTATCCTGCCATGAGAGATTGTTAGTAATAATTATGTTTAGTTTGTTTCTTATCAATTTATCCTTTACTTATAAAAAACTCCCATGCTTTATTGATAATTTCACATGTTAGCTTCATTTTGGAGATGGTGAATAGTTGCTCTATCAAGCGAATGAGTTAATTCTTGCATGTGACTTATGCTTAGCTTAGTTTTGAGTTTGTGAATAAAAGAAGTAAACCAAGGTTCTATCTTGTGGATGCCACTTGTGATAACAAGCCTACGTTGTTGGGAGATGTTGATATGACTTGAATATGGGATAATTCTTTCATGTTCTTAGTAAGATGGACATCTCAGGTTTTTATTTTGAAAATAGCAAAATATAGCTCCCCTTGGTTATAAATTCCTACCAGAGCCAAAAATGCTTCAAATAGTTGAAACTACTACAAAGAGCTACTTAGAAATGTTTTGAGCCTTGTCAAATTTTGAGTCTCTTTGAGTAGAAATATCACCTTCTATTGATCGCTGGAGTACAAAAGCAAAAATGCAAGTGATCCACTCCGGACTTTGTATCCACTAAAAAGTCTCCAAATACTTCTTATAATCCCCTAGCCTTCAAATCTCAAGGAGTAAGGGTATGGAGCCAAAAGAAAATGCATGCAAAAGTGTAATACCCAAGTTTAAATACCAGCATTTTTACAATTAATTGCAAGCAAATTATTTAATTTTCTAAGGCTCATGTGCTTAGTTTGCATTTAGCATGTTTTATTTAAAATAATTACTCGTATAAAATTAATCATAGGCCTAACTTTCTTGTGCATACGTGCTAGTGCATTGTTTCTTGGTTGTTTGAATTAAGGATTCAAATTCAAAATTTATTGAATGGCTAGAACTATTCCTTCCTCAATTCAAAAGAATTAAAAAAAGAAACAGAAAAGAAAAAGAAAAAAACAAAAGGGGGGGGGGGGGCGGAACCGGCCAGACCGACCTAGCCCATCGGCCTCCCGCCTTGGCCGAAAGCCGGCCCGCCCGCGCAGCCGCGCCCCCCTCTCCCTCAGCGCGCCGCCGACAGGTGGGGCCGCGCCCCTTCTCTCCCTGACCAGCGGGCCCCCTTCGTCAGGACCTCCTTCTTCCTGTAGCCGCCATCTCCGCCGTGTCTCCCGCTCAGCCACATCAGTATGCGAGCAAAGGAACCTCGAATCCGAGCCCCGCTCCTTTCCTTTACACCCCGCCTTTAATCCCGCATCCGCCGGGCTGGTTTTCTCTTTCCCCTCCACCTTCCTTCACTCCGCTTTGAAGCGCGTTCAAACCCCAAGCGGCATCACCGCGCCACAACGCCCTCGGCCCTCACAATGCCTATAAAACCGACCCCGAGCTTCGCCCTCGGCCTCTTAACCACTCCACCTCTCCAATTCCACTCTCGTCCACCGAAGGGCTCACAATCCGCCGTCGGAGCTCTGCCCGGTAAGTGGTGGCGCCGCCCAATTCATCGTCGGCAACCATTTCTGGCCTTCTAATCCCCGCCTTGTCGTTCGCAGGAGCGTCGCGGATCTTTCCCGTGGGTCTTGGACGGAAAACGAGCCACCGTCGACCTCTTCCATGAGCACCCCTCGCCGTCGTCCGTCTATTCCCGTCGCCAAGCCGAGCCGCTGCTTCCCCGTCATCACTTAACCCCTGGTGAGCTTCGCCTTGGCCCCCTCTCTCTCCCGAGCCAGCCCAAGGGCACCTGGACCGCCCCTAGGCCTCGGCGTGCACCATGCCGGCGAGCCACCGCCGCGCGGGACGGACTCCGCCGTGGAGTAAGGTCACCGCCGGTGCCAAACCCCCCTTTCTGATCCGGACCCTTGGATCTAGAGTGCCATACCCCTTCGCCAGCCAATCACGGAGCGCCACGTCGCACCACATAATCCCAGTCAGCGTCGGCCCCACGCGTCAGGCCGACGTGGCAACCACGCGCGTGCCACTTGCGTGACGCGTCAGCTCTGCATCAGCGCGGACCGAGTCCACCACGGGACTTTTGCAGAAAAGGCCCCGCGTTTTCCTGAAATCAACCCGCAGTTCGCTTACGTTGAAAAGTAATTAGGTTTCGGTCCTGTTTTTATCGGTTTAGACCCTGAGCTTTCTGGGATTTTGACCCGCAGTCCAGGCTCTCAGGTTTTTGCTCTAAAACCCTCAGCGGCTATGTTTAATTGTGGATAGGTCCTCGGTTTTGCAAAGTTAGCCCCTGGTTTAGTTGTTTTATCACAGTTTTGCCCATAGGTGCTTGTTTTATGCATAACTTTCGCGTTTTAACTCCGATTTAAGTGATTCTTGCACTCACGTGATCGTAGCAATGCGTAGAATGTTTTTAGTACAGTTTTATCTTTTATTTTTATGAAATGATGTACTGTTTCTTATCTTTTTTTTTGTTTGCATGTATGCGTGTTTGGAATGCTTGTATGTTGCCGTTATCACGTTTAGACGGTGAACCTTTCGTTGGAGATGGCGAGCAGCAGTTTGAAGGTGTTGAACAGCAGTTTGAGGAAGGCAAGTATAGCATGAACACAACCTAATAACCATTTAATCACTTTATATGCATGTGTCTAATTTTGTATGCCCTAAGGACTATACCGTAGCCTCTTTTATCGATATGTTACCTATGGGAATGCATGTTGGTTAAGTTTTGCTAGTTGCTGCGTGAACTCATGTATCTTTTGTTAATAATTTTTGATTAATGGATCTATGCAATTAAATCTTGAGCTTAACCCCCCCTGTGGTTCATGTCACTTTAAAAATGGCTTTTTAGCAACTTGGTTTAGGGGGCATGAGCATGTGTTTTGCTTATAGCCACTCTCTGTAAGGACCGGTTCGCAAAGCGACAACCTGGGACAACAGTGCTAGCATGAGACTGGGATGGGACGGTCTTGGCTAACTAATTAGGTTGCATTGGTTTGGGAGTAACTTACCGACGGGGCAAGAGAGGAGGTGAGCTTCTGTGGCCCTCGCACTACTTGGGTTGAGTGGGTTTATCTTCCCTTGAGGCTTGCTCCACAGTTGCGGATCCTAAAACCTTAGCGGTTACACCTTACCAACGTGATCTTTGTAAAGGCCTTGTAGTGTGCTTGCTAGCCATCCCATCTAAGGTAATGTGGTGGACCACTAGCGTAGCTCACGACTCATGGGTAAAGATGTACAACCACTCGAGAGTGTAAAACTGACATGTCAGCCGTGCTCACGGTTATGAGCGGCCCAGATCCTTTATGCAGATTAGTGGTTCCTGGTTTGGTTTTGGGAGCTGTTTCTTTTGTTAATAATGTTGATTAATGTTCTTATGCAATATCTTGGGCTAAATGGTTTATCTACTCATTTGTAGTAACTAGTTGTTTAATAAAACTTGACCAACTAAAAGCTCATGCAACGTGTCAGCCAACCTTAGAGCCTCATGGTTCATGTTATGCTTGTGGAGTACGAGTTGAAGTACTCATGCTTGTTTCTTTTATTTCAACCTACTGTTGGCTGGAACCCAACCGCAGCTCAGTTCCAGAAGACTTCGAGGAGTATGTTCAGGACTTCAATGAGTTCTAGGCGTACCAGTCTACCAGTCGACGTCCCTGTGGCGGCTCGTTTTGTTTTCGTTTAAGCTTCCGCTATGACTCTGGTTTAAAGACATGTTGTCTTATTGTAATAAAGTGATGATATACGCTATGGAAATGTTTTATTTTATCTTTTTATGCACGTTCTTTGATGTCACTATTGTCATAATATATGTGAGACTCGTTCCTGGCACATATATGTTGTTTCGGTTCCGTTGGTTGAGAACTGGGTGTGACAAAGTGGTATCAGAGCCGTGTTGACTGTAGGATGAATTTATTTTCTCTATCAAATTATATGTTAACTTTATGTTAAATTATTACTTTTGCTTTATTCATTCAATCACATAGAACTGATCTTGATCTCATTCTATCCTTCTTATAGGTAATGGCTTGCTACAAGCAAACCTCCCGCAAGAGTACCGGAGGCCGCCTTCACCGTGTTGCACCACCGACTCCACAGCGTACCCCTGTACCTCGGCCACCACAGTTGATCGAGCCTCCGCCCGAGCCATTGCCACCGCCGCCCTTCGAGTACGCCCCCATGGACCAGGCGCCACACCCCCTTGAGGGGAATAGGATGCTCCCGGCGGACACCGACCCTGAGGAGGAAGAGGAGGAGGACCGGTGGAGGTAGTCTACTACCTCAACTCGGATGATGATGAAGATGCACAAGAGGAGACTCCACCGACACCCCTGCCGACGCCGACACCCCCTTCCTCGTGTGCGCCGACACCACCGCCATCTCCTGTGGCACCTGCAGCTTCACCGACACCTCCACCGCTACCACCTCCCGCACGCGAGTGGCCCTTCCGTGTGGCCGTCCCTTCGAACGATGGAGGTCAGCGGGAGGTTGACGCCTGGGTCCATCTGACGCACCCACATAATGGTGCCGACCTGGAGTTCCCTCAGCTACTCCGCGACTGCCTCTACGACATGGGCTACACCACCCATGAGGTCGTCTACCAGGTTCGGCAGCGGATGCGCCCGGACCACACCACACTCTGGTCCGCCGGTCTGCAAGTCCTGGAGCCCAACCCCAACCATGGAGGACACACCATGCTTCGTAGGCACTACAGCATCGCGGAGCACGAGACCATGGAAATGGCCATGGAGGACGCCGCTCAGCAGGCTCTTGGGGTTCTCTACCAGAACTACCACACACCACTCTGCCAGTCTCAGTACCGTTACTTTCCTCGTCGGCAGTCCGGGGAAACGGAGCATGAGATAGCTTCCATTCGGGGTGAGGACGACCTGCAGTTGCTAAAGCTGGTCCGATACGTGTTGGCTCTGACTACTGCCAACGTCAGAGTGTCCAAGGAGCTCCATCATAGGAACGGTGAGGTGTTTCACCTTTAGCCTCAGCTGGACAAAGTGGCAGGACCACCACCCTAGGTGCCAGTGGTGGACCCAGCTCAGTCTCCTCCTCGCAAGAGGACTCGCACCAGAGAGTTAGGCGGTACCACTAGGATACTCTCTCGGGATGACTAGTCGTCCTTATGTATCGCGTTAGCACATTTGAGTTGAGTCGTCGTGTTGAGTTGGTTGTGTTGAACTTGAGTTAAAGTTGTGGTGTATGGATGTTTGTTATTTTGAACTATGTTTGATTTGGATCTTTGGTTGTGTGTTACATCCAGCTGTGGGGATTTGTCCCAGAATGAACAAGTCAATGTTATCAAGAATAAAATAAAGTTAGTTCGTGGGGTTAAAAAAATATCATATCCACTCTATTGCTCTTGCTACTTTATCTTTAGCCGTTATCGCTTGTGCATCCATATATTAGACATGTGCTCATGGTGTCTTCATTACAATCAGATGGTTAACACAAGGAGCAATGCTGCTAGTGGGAGTACCAACCAGGGGAATCAAGGAGGCGGTCAACCACTGCCCAATCCACTACCATTGACCCCCGAGCAGTTCTACAATCTCCAGATGCAAATGATGACCACTGTGACCACTGCTATGCAACCCCTTCAGCAGGCTCATGCACAACCACCACCCCCACCACCTAGAGATAGGCGTGGAGATTTCTTGAAGGGTCATCCACCAACCTTTTCCCATGCTACAGAGCCACTGCAAGCTGACGACTGGCTTCGTGTTGTGGAACGCCAGTAGGAGATTGCACAATGCAACGACAGGGAGAGGGTCTTGTATGGGTCAGGACAGTTAAGAGGAGCAGCCCTGGATTGGTGGGAATCCTATAGACCACAAGACAGGGATGTTTCACTTGGGCACAGTTCAGGGAAAATTTTCGCAACCATCACGTGCTTGCGGGGTTGATGAAAATGAAGAAGAAGGAGTTCCTTTCCTTGAAGCAAGGCAGCATGTCTGTGACTGAGTATAGGGACAAGTTCCTTCAGTTGGCAAGGTATGCTACTGCAGAGGTGGCTGAAGATAGGGAGAAGCAAGAGTACTTCCTGGAAGGTTTAAATGATGAGCTTCAATACTAGTTGATGAACCATACCTTCCCTAGTTTTCATCAATTGGTGGATAGGGCGCTTTTCACTGAAAGGAAGCGCCATGAAATAGAAGAAAGGAAGAGGAAGTACAACAACTCTTCGTCAAGCAGCAACACCCGCCCCCGTTTCTCCCAGGGTTCGAACTCTCTGCAACAAGGGTATCAGCAGCGTGCTCAAGGATAGCAAGGATACCAGTACCAGCAGCGCACTCAGGGCCAACAGATGAGCCAAGGACAACGCTATCAAAGTCAGCCGACTCGTCCTACGTATCCAGCTCAGCGTCAAGTGCAGACTACCCCTCTCGCAACCAATCAGACTGCAGGCGTTGGGCCTTGCTACAAGTGTGGTGGCGCAAGCCATTATGCTAGTGCTTGCCCCCGTAAGGTGCAAGGTAACCCACAGGGACAGCAATAGGGCCAAAGACAGAACCCTCCCCAGCAGCAGCAAGGACGCCCCAATCAACAAGGCAAGGCGTCGTGGCAAGGGAGGGTGAACCATGTGACAGCTGAGACTGCAGTCGAAGCTCCTAACGTCGTGCTTGGTACATTCCTAGTCAACTCTCGCCCTACTACAATTCTTTTCGATACCGGTGCTACGCATTCGTTTATTACAAAATCATATGATGAGCAGTGCAATATTCCTATAATATCTACATATAGACCCATGGTAGTATCTACACCGGGGGGAAAGTTGAGCACAAGTTTAATATGTCCTCGAGTGTGGGGGATAGATATCCCCTGGGTCCTCATGGAGTGTATTTTCTAGCTGGGCCGTCAGAGGGCCCAACCCAGAAGACGACTGACTGACTTGGCGCACAAGACAAGGACTCGACATGTACCAAGAAGATCTAAGAAGAATCCTAGTAGAAGAGGTAACCAATCCTACTAGGACTAGAACTCCTTGTAACCCAAGCTACGCCGGACTATATAAGGCGGGCTAGGGATCCCTCTCAATAACACAACTCTCCAACGCCCTCAACTTCATACGCCCTCATTGTGCCCTCGAGAGCTCAAATCAATACAATCAGCCCCAAACAGGATGTAGGGTATTACGCATCTCGTGGCCCGAACCTGTATAAATCGTGTCTCATTTGTGTTTTGTGTTCTTCGTCGCATCTCAAAGCGAACCATCGAGCTACGGTTGATACAGACGCCCACAAAAGCATCCCATGGTACATCCTATAGTGCATTGCCAGATTAAAACCCCGACATCGATTTAGCATGAACATAAAGGAGGTAGAATTCTGCACCATGTTGATAAATGTCTTTCCAGATGAGTTGCCAAGTATGCCACCTGACCGAGAAGTTGAATTTTTAATAGAACTTTTACCTGGTACAACACCTATAGCAAAAAGGTAATATAGAGTGGCACCCAAAGAACAAGAGTTAATAAAGGAAAATATAGATGAGTTGTTAGAAAAGGGGTTTATTCGGCCTAGCTCTTCACCTTGGGCGTTTCCAGTTCTGTTTATTGATAAAAAGGATGGGTCCGGAAGGATGTGTGTGGATTATAGAGCCTTGAATGATGTCACTGTGATGCCCTAGGCATCTTCAGTGCATTACCATTGCATCATTGACATATGTGCATCATCTCATGAACATTTCATGTTGAGTGCATAAGTAGACCAAGTCATTTGAACCAATTTAATTCAGTTTTTCCTGAATTGGCCTCTACTTTTGTCACTATAACTTTGAATCTGTTGTGAATTAGGTGAAACTTGAAATACCAAACTTGTAGACAATTTGATGATAAACAACTTTGGTAAATGGTGCTTTGACATGCGGTAAGGTTTGCATAGAGTTTTGGGGCTTTTTCTGTCAGCATGTGAATTCTGTCCAAACTTGACCTGTTTAGTAATTTCAAATTTTCTTGATCTTAAAGCCAAACTCTTGCAATGCTTTTATTGAGAAAGTTGTAGACCTTGAAATTCTGAACAACATTGGTATAAAACGCCTTGTGTGAAAGTGGCTAGAAAATACTTTTAGAATTTCTAAACTGGAAGGTTCTGTTGGTTAAACATTGGTCAGCAGTTTAAATTTAAGTTTAAACCATATTTTTGAATGTAATGTGGTATACAAGTTTATAAGACAAATGTAGAGGAACAAATTTAGAACATTTCATCCAATTGGGGAATTTTCAAATTCGGCCTCTAGAGTATTCAAAAACTTGAAATACAAATAAAGGTCTCTGCAGTCAAAGCTGGTTTTTCAATTTCTAGATTTTCTTTTCTTTTTGTCTCACTGACACGCGGGTCCCACGCGGCAGCCGTCCTTGGATTCCCGCCCGCGTAATTGGAACGGGCCGGGCCGTGGGCCCCACCATCTCACTCGTCCGCGCACCCGGTCCATGTACTGTCTTCTTTTTCCCCGCCTCGGCCCCACCTGTCGGCCTCTACATGTCTATAGACCGCGTCCACCCTTTTCCAACCGGCCCTCCTCCCCTACCTAGCCCCTCCACGCGGCCGACGCCCGGCCGAGGCCGCCTCTGCCATTCCTTCGGCCATAAGCATCGCAGAGGGCACCTTCCCTCCACTCTCTGCCTCACTCTCTCTCCCTTACTCGCTCTACCGAGCCCCTCGCCTCTCTCTCCGTTTTTCCGCACCGCCCGCCTTTGGAAGAAGCTTGGGCCAAGCTTGGTCTGCCCCCTCTGGCCACTCCCATGCCACCCCACCACCATGCCGCTCTTCCCCGTTCACCCCTCCGCTAGTTCCACGATCTAGGCCGCCGATTCCTCTCCACGAAGCCACTTTTCACCGCCGAACTCCTCCGTCCTCCTCTCTGTCTTGCTCACCGCCGCCGGCCTTGCGCCCACCGCTTCGCTCGCCCTCACACCTCCGCATCACCGCATCGACGCTCCTCGGCCTCCACTCCACCGCCTCCGGTAGCTCTAGGCCACCGGACCCCTTCCACCGCACCACCATTCATTGCCGGACCTTACCGTCCTCTGCTCACCGTCGCCGGCCCTTCTCGACGCTCCTCCATCGAATCAAGGTAGGGGGTAAGATTCCTCGCCCTCCCCTCTCTCTCCTCGACCACTGCCGGCGAGCCTCCGGGCCCGGACGGCCGGACTCCGCTGCACGCCGCCGCCGGTAACACCCCCCCCCCGGCGGGAGGTTGAAGACGATGGTAGTTTTTCAATTTAGCCCCCATCGTTTTGGCGTTTTCTGTTCTAATCCGACGTACTGTGCAATGAGTCTAGGTATTTTCACGTTCTAGCCCTCGCAGGTTACGGTTAATTGCGTTCAAGTCCTCGATCTATAGGTTTTTCCTTTTATTTCATTTATATTGAGCTGAGAACTTTAGAAATTCATATAAAATCATAGAAAAATTCAGAATGGACAAACTCAGTGGCTATGAGTTCCTTCTGAATAGATCTACAGGATAGGTGTGGATGTGTGAAAGTACAGTTTTGCTCCTAGTCTAGTGCATGCACGTTGAGGGTAAATAAATGGTAAAAGTGGACTAAATGAACTCCTAAAATAGTGAAATTTGGTCAGTACCTTTCTTATGGTATTATGGCACTATGTGATTTTTGGTAGCCCTAGTATTGGTTGGGAAATAACTATTTTGCCTTTATGCATGTGTTTTGTGTATTTAATTAACTTGGAAAAAGGAAGGCTATATAAAATATGCTCCAATATGACCTCTGGTATTTTTCATGTACTCTATATAGTATGAGTAACTCACTGATAAAGTATGAGGTTGTGCATGCATGTTTTAGCTGCTGTTTTGAAATTGGCAAAATACTACTTGCTAGAATTGATAATTGGAAAAAGTGACTTTAGGATGCAAAGAAAATTCTATGAAAAATCTGGTATGCTACTAGTATGATAGGGAGTCCAGAAAGCATTTTTGGAAAATTTACAAACACCGTTTGTAATTACCTCTTAATTTGCATGAGATAAATATATGAAAAATAGATGTCCTACAAAATATGGAATCTGAGCTTGCTGATTTTTGTGAGTGGTTCTTATGCAATATTATGCTTTCTGTAGAAATTTTAGGTCCAGAACTCACTCCTATAAATCATGAAAAACCTGGGAAGTTAAAAGGCTGTCATATTGTTAGAATTTTAATAAAATAATTTTAAGTCTTTTGTGGCTGAAATTTGAGCAGTAGCATTATGTAGTATGTTTCTGCATATGGTAAAAGTTTGAGATCAATTTGAGTTGTCTAACTACATAAACCCATGAGTGCATTTTATTCATAAAGGTAGCATGTCCATTATTTGGTGTGTATAGGTTTAACCGCAAGTGACAACATTTTTGTGCATATATAAAGTAACTTGCTGCATACCATCAAGTACATCTTGTGATTCCAAGGGTTATCAATGTAGGTGTTTTTGAGAGACACTTTCATTCATTTGATAAGGACTGTATACACATATAAGACAGTAATTCATGATAACTTCAGAGATAAGATGTGGTGAAATACATAGCACCTGCATTTTATGCATGAAGGGTTGAACTAGCTTTTGGTGATGGTTTGTACGATTTCTTAGTGATGGTTTGTACGATTTCTGAAAATAATGGGTTGTACGGTTTCTTAGTAAAGTTGTTAAGTTTTCATATTATGGGATGCATTTCAACTAAGGATACTCGAGTCAATTCGTCACAAGCTACTTGACATGCATTAGGTTTCATTTACACCTCATGCATACATTTGCATTCGTTGCACTCACCGTTGCACTATGTCATGCATATAGATTCCGCGAAGCAAGGATCAACACAGGAGCTGCTAGTGATCGAGAAGCCGAACAACGAGTTGCATGAAGAGCAAGAAGACGACGTGTTGCTGATTAAAAACCGTCCCTAGTTCAAGGGGTTGCTTGGAGCAAAGCCCCACAACCCGGCAAACTAACTTAGATTAGTTTGTTGGTTTTCAAAAGAATAATCAAAGGTAGGCAGGTCCATGATTTCTCCTAGCTAATACAATGTTATTTGATGATTACGTATTTGCATTAGGAGTTGCTTGAAACCAATTGCATTAGACTTCCTGGCCGCCCTGGCCCTAGAACCTATACTTAGAGTTCGTAGGAGGAGTGCCTAATAATGCTAGGTACGAATAGACACGAGTGAATGGATTCACTCGTCACGTAGGTGGTTTTCAAAAATCACTGCAATCTCACTTAGGTAAGTTATTATAAATGCTTATGATTTAAATGCAGACCGGGCGGAGATTTTATGAGTTATTTACTGTTTATTATATAGTGCATTGGACTCCGCCCGAGTCGCATAAGGCCGGTCGTTGTTCATCTATTGGTCGGCATAACATTGCTAGAGTGCTTATCCGGGATAATGGACTGGTGAAAGTCTTACTTGTGCCATCCGAAGAACAGAGACTTGGTCCTACCATCGGGCCCAGGGGCGCTTGGGTGTTGACTCATGGAGGGCTGACCCGGTACGCCGTGGTCACGCTCCATGGGGGCTAAACCTGGGGAATGGCGGGTTGGAATCGAACTTGGGATGGGACAAGTGGAGATGGGGGCTATACGAGGAAACGCGATGGCTAGTAAGCATATACCCCTGGCATATTTAGTTGTTCCTGGGAATTAACAAATCGATTTGAATCGCTGAGGCTCACCAGGTGTGAGAATGCCAATGCCACTGACGTCCAATGTAGTAAGCAACATGAATATTATTATGCTTGTAAATCATGGTTTTGTATATCTACATGTTTGGATATGGATGTTTTATACCATGCAAGTTATCACGTTATGAGGATCTTATTTTTGCAAGTTATCTATGTATACTTCTGATCATGTTACTGCTAAAAGAGAGATGGCAGCTGTCAAATCCTGCTATCTCCTATCAATATGGTTTTGTTAAAAATAAATGACTAAGGACCTATATGATTAGTAAGCAAGCTTTGCGTTAGCCGTAAGCCATTTCCATTAAGTCTTACTGAGTAATTAGTACTCAGGGTTTGCCCCCACTTTTGGATTACAGGTACCGATGATACCTGGACAACTGCTTGAAGGAAGGTGGAACCGGTAGGCTCGGTGCTACTCGCCTTGTTTATCTCCGCATGAAGACTATTTGAGTTTGTTTCCGCTGCGAGATGTTTTGAAAATGCTTGCGCTATATATATCTTTTGCAATCGCTTCCGCTATATGTTGAACCTGTATTTGACCACTTATGTTTGGTTTGTGATTTATGACTATCCATCTTATATTACAACTGCCTGCGATGATGTAACGGTTGTGGCTCCTTTCAGAGTCGGATGTGTTTGATGTCGGTTCCTCGGGGAATGGTGTTATCGAGAGCTCGAAGGACTCTCGACGGACTACCGGGTTTAGTCTGGCCTAAGTGCACTATGAGCCAGAGGTGGCAGGTGTGCCTAGTCTAGATTAAGTAGGGCGGTTCCGCCACAGCTAGTATCAGAGCCGATCATACACAGACAACAGTTATATCATCAAGTTTTGGTTTCCAAAACTAATTTCGAAAACCTCTTTTAAGTAATTCAAAAATGAGAAGTATACGATATGCCCATATCATGGATGTTAGTGTTATCCAGGTGACATCGCTAACATTCTAAACTAGATAGAACTCATATGCATATTCGGCGCTTTGGGAAGCAACTTTTCGGCCATAGCTATCCCCAGTACTGGAGAAATGCTATTGGGATTTGCGAATGGTTGTAAACCCTGCATTGATGCTATATAAGTAAAAGCTTTTTAAGGGTGGTGGGCATGCTTTGGAGCTTTCATGCCCACCACACTTACATTTGGTTTTGGGATCCATCTTTTTCTTGACAATCTCTAGTACTGGTGGAAAGTCAGGCTTTGAGAGAAGGTGCAAAGGCCCACTCGACGTTGTCCACGCAGCGGTCACACGTGGATGCCACACTAGGTAGTAATGTATGAGCATGCATTTTTCTGCAGGTACACTAACCACGTGCGAAACTAAGAACGACTAGAGAACGACTAGTTGCATTAGAGAGCATCGTGCATACGTGTCATCGAAATATCGCTAGATATATAATGTATACTTAGGGGTGTGATGTGAGAACGAATAGGACGAATCATGCATCATGGCATTCATGCTTCCCTCATCTATACCTTAAGTTTACTCTTTCTATCAATCTTGTTCTTTAAAAGTCGAAAGAGAAATCAAATAAGAATGAAGACATTACTCATCACGTTTCACCCACCAAAAATTGGAACTTCACCCTCTCGTTAACCTAACATGTATGAAGTCATTGTTCCCCCATGAGTAAGGCACAAGACAAGGAACCACTTCTCTAAGAATGTCTTAGCATGAGAATGCACGGATTCGGAGCGGTTTTAATTTAATCAGTGGCTGTCCGAGGTTGGACTGAAAACCTGAGCGCAGCTAGTAAATCGACCTTGCACCGTCATCCCAGCCCGGTTGGTAAGAGAGACCTATGAGAAAGGTGCAGGGGACTAATCATTGAACAACTTTTGTATGTGGACTTCCACCCAAATCGATCGTTTTGACACCCATATCGACGAAATTCAGAAGTGCTATCCTGCATCTAAGACTGCACGCGGGATTTTCCTTTCAGCACATACGATTGTCCAAACCTACGAGATATTGGCTAACACTTTATGTGCAATTAAGCTATTCTGTTCACTTACATGCTTTCATGTATCCAGAATATATTTATGGTGCTATGATCTTTTTATCACCGCATCGATCGCACAAAAGTTCTTGGACTAAACCCGATTGGCTTTATTTCTACAGATGGTCACCCCACCAGAGACATCTGCACAGAGAGCTGCTCATGGAGCACCACCTCCTTTTGAGTTGGCCACTCAAGTCGCCCAGCAACTCATCAACTTAATAGCTCAAGAGCAACAACGGCACGACCTGCAAGAGATCAGTTACACTGACTTTGCGGCGCTACAACCGCCAATCTTCACCACTGCCACAGACCCGTTGGATGCTGATGACTGGCTTTGGATCATCGAGTCCAAGTTCAGTCTACTGCCCCGCCTCACTGAGCAACAAAAGGCTCGCTTCGCGGCACAGTGTCTACATGGTCCCTCGGGGGCCTGGTGTGCTTCATGCCTGGCAATGCAACCAGCCGGGCACCAGGTCACGTGGGATGAGTTCCGTGCGGCTTTTCGTGCTCACTATCTCCCGCCTAGCCTCATCGAGCTCAAACAACAGGAGTTTCGTGCACTTCAACAAGGGAGTATGTCGGTACTCGAGTACGTGCAGTCGTTCATCCGCTTGTCCCAGTACTCCCCTGAATACATCGACACTGATCCACGTAGGGCTGCTCATCTGTTGGAAGGGTTCGATCGTGGTTTTTTTTTTTTCACATTGGCCCATTGTAAAAACTTTTTTCATTAGTAGACCCCTGACGAAACTTATTCTAAAAATGGACCCAAAGCTCGGCGCTATAGGATGGAACGCCGAGGTACAACGGGTCGGTGCCAGGAGAGTTAGCGCCAAACACGCCACGTCAGTGCCGATGTGGCTGTAGGGCCGAACCTCGGCGCTCTATAAATTCACACCGAGGTTAGCTATCTCGGCGTCATACTAATTCACGCCGAGGTACAGTACCGGAATTTATAATTTTTATTAGAAAAAATACCTCGGCGATGGGTGAGTTGACGCCAAGCTCTGGTACATTGGCGCGGCTTGCTCCAATGCCGAGCTCCTGCTACAGTACAAGCTAACAAGAAATTGCACATTTGTATCATCCATTCAAGATCTTGTGAAATTTGTACAAAAATAAATATAGATGCGATTTATGTAAGATAAGTATTATTATATTCAAAATGTTATCCTCTACATGATAAAAATATATGGACTCATAAAACATTTTTCTACGATTTTTAGAAATAACTTAGATGTATATACATCGTTTAACTCATATTTTTTTGTATTGTTTACCAGAATATTTTACGCCTTATTTTTCTAATGTCGCTTAATCTTATAAAATTCATAGGAAATCGTATTTGCTATTAAAATTATAAAATCAATATTGTTACACGATCTAGTTTACAAAATGGAGACGCTCTCCCGAACTCATAGGCCTAGGGTTGCTGTATGGATTCGATGATTCTAGAGGATTATTGCTCGACCTTATATAGTTCGAAAGGGCAGGATTACACAATACGATCTAATCCCGTGATCCGGGTCGGTTCCATTTCCTATATTATTGGTATCGCCTTCCTTCCTTTTGCCAATCGGTTATTTTTGTATCCTGCGAAACTTGCTCAGCATGCCCTACCAAACAATGGTCCTGTCTAGAAACTAGTCATATACGTCAGCCGACTGGCTTCCTCCTTTTTTGTCGTACCTCACTATTAGCACATGCATAGTAAATCGCATTTGCTCTTAAAATCATAAATTTAATATTAGCTTGACGTGGCTATATACAATATTTTATAAATACTTTAATCCATTGAATATAATGGAACAAATTAAGCATTCTATTTGATGAGCACAAGTTGTCTTTGATTTGGAACTAGTTCATGTTTTTATATAACCATTTGATTTGTTAGACTATATGCTACTTAAAATGACTATAAGTTGGATTTACTATCTGAACTATATTTTAATTTATGTGAAATAAAATATAGAATCACCCCAAAATGCTCCTATCCCTTTTACATTATTATGTTCTACCTTTTAAAGTTGGACTCATATGTCTTTGTTGTCTATTTCATGATTTTATGTGAATTGAAATTTGCAATCTTATTGATTACATGAGAATTATTCACGAGATGAAATCAATTGCTTAAAAAGTTTCAAAGCGAGCAATTGGATTTTGTTTGTAGAATGATTTCATGATTTTATGTGAAATTAGAAGATATGGACAAGCATGGCAAATTCTACTCAAAAGCTAGTCCAAAACACCAACTCTGCTACTACAAGTGTATTCAATCACAATATGTACTATCCTAAGCATATCAATATAGCATAAATGTTGATAAGCTTAAACACTTTGCAATGTCAATTTCAATTCAAACTAATTTTCATCGCGTATTATTTTCTCCAAGGGCTGATAAGAATCTAGCGTCAATTTAATAAGATTTATTAGCATTAGAAACAAGTCTAAAATTATACCAATAAACAATAGCATATGCCAGTTCGTTGTACAATACCAAGGGGACCTAGACAGGTTGATTTCATGATTATTGGATTAAATATGAGTTAAACGATGCACAAACAAAGAGTCATTTTTAGAAATTCTAGAAAAAAAAATTTATGAGTCCATATATTTCAGTCATGTGGACAATAACATTTTGAATCTAACAAAACTTATCTTACATAAATCGCATCTATATTTATTTTTGTACAATTTTCACAAGATCTTGAATGGATGGTACAAATATGCAAGTTCATGTTAGCTTGCACTGTAGTAGGAGCTCGGCGTTGGAGCAAGCAGCGCCGATGTTCCAGAGCTCGGCGTCAACTCACCCAGCGCCGAGGTATTTTTCTATTATAAATTTCGGTACTGTAGCTCGGCGTGAATTAGTGTGACGCCGAAATAGCTAACCTTGGCATGAATTCATAGAGCGCCGAGGTTTGGCCCTACAGCCACGTCGGCGCTGTCGTGGTGAGTTCGGCGTTAACTCTCTTGGCGCCGACCCGTTGTATCTCGGTGTTCCATTCTATAGCGCCGAGCTTTGGATCCATTTTTGGAATAAGTTTCGTCAGGGGTCTACTTATAAAAAAAGTTTTTACAAAGGGTCAATTTGAAAAAAAACCTCGGGTTCGATCCCACTCTCCTGACTCACTTGGAGCGCCGCTACGACAGCTTCACCGAGTTGGTAGATGCCGCCATCGACATGGAGGATCGCCTCCACGAGGCCCAACAGAGGAAAAGACTTGCAAGCACACCTCCATCGAGTCCATCTCAGCGGCCACGAGTTGGGCATCAATCCCCACCGCAAATATGTTACCTCGAGGAGCCTCAGCAACAAGAGCAACACAGTGGGGCACAACAACACTTGTCATCCTGTAGTGCACCACCTCATCCGCCTACTTCAGTGTTGCCCGCCCAACCAAGCGTCGGCTATCCCTGCTTCAAATGCGGAAAGGCCGGACATTTCAGTCGCGCATGTCACTCGCACCGGAAGACTCCAGGATCAGTGCCTATGGGCGAAGGGAAGAGATCAGCCCCAAAGATGGGCCAACTGCACTACAGCCAGCATGAACAAGTTTCGGAGGGTGAACCAGTCTTGGCAGGCACATTTCTTGTCAACGACCACACTACGGTTGTTTTGTTTGATTCTGGAGCGACTTTCACTTTCATCAGCAAAGCATATGCACTGAAGCATGGGTATGAAATTATAGAATTGAAACGGAAATACCGCATCACAGCTAGAGGGTCATCTATAAATACAAACCACATAGTGAGACCCTAAACCTCCTAAACTTGGAGCTCAAAGCTTGAGGACGAAAATTACCCTAAGGAAATGAAAACCAAGCTGCTAAGACACTCTCTAATGACCAGCACTTAGGCTATTTATACACCGATTCGGTTTTGGTATTTTTACACATAGACCCCTAACACTAGAAACGCTCGGAGGGGCTAAAACATTAAAGAATCCAAAATATCGGGGACGGACGACCACGATAAAGACTTCATCTTCTTAACTTCCACGCAATCTTCGGATGTCCTCCACGTGGCCAGTAGTCCAATCCACCTTTGCACCCCCGGTTTTGAAGTCAGAAACCGAGAAACTTTAGGAAGTCTCCGTTTGGGCCGGACTTGGCCCATCTTCTCTATCTTGGCGAGTCGTGGCCCAACTCACCAAGCCTTCAATAGCTTGGGTGGCGGTTTTGAGCCGAAGCCGCCAAAGCCTCCCTCGCACGCCTTCGCGCTATGCACTCGGGTTGGAGCACCACGGTGGCACTCGGCTTCTCCAGTCCATCGGAGTCGCCTCGCGGTCCATCGAAGGGCTTACACCACCGTTGCCGAACCACCCCTCCGTGTATCGAGCTCCCATGGCCGACCGACGCCGAGCATTGCCTCCGGTCCATTGGAGGGCTTTTGCCTCAGTCCATCGAGGTCTTCATCATCTATCTCTAGTCCATCGGAGGGCCTCCAGTCCATCGGAGGGCTTGATCTCGTTGACAATCACTCATCATACCAGGAGAGCAATGAGGCCGGTCCATTGGCTCTCAGAGTCAACAACCTGGTCTATATGAGGCAACCTAAACGGGTCTTTAGGGCAGTTCTTATTGAGATCGGTATAATCAACACACATCCGCCAGTCCTTTTTATTCTTTTTGAGAACGAGTACAGGATTTGCGAGCCACTCAGGATGCATGACCTCTCTAATGAAACCGGCAGCCTTCGGCCGGGTTAACTCGGCCCTAATTGCCTCTCCCTTTTTAGGAGTAAATCGCCACATCCTCTGCTTGATGGGTTTCGCGTTGGGGAACACCTTGAGTTGGTGCTCGACCAGTTCCCTCGGGACCCCAGGCATATCCGCAGGCTTCCATGCAAACATGTCGCGATTGGCCCTTAGGAACCGGACGAGCGCGTCTTCCTATTTGGGAGGAAGAAGCGCATTGATGGCAGTCGTCTTGGTCGCGTCCGAGGGATCGAGGCTTATTTCCTTTGTAGGGACCGCCGGCTGTATTGCTGCGCTCAACGCCGCTTCTTGAGTCGGGATCTGGAGGTCTTCCTGCGACACGTTAGCTGCGTTAGTCTTGAGCTTCTTCTGGGCCGCCATGCTGTTTTGCTCGAGGACCATCTGGATTGTTTCCTGTACACACTCTGATGCTCCCTTGAAATTAGCCCGGATAAAGAGAACACCGCGTGGAGCTGGCATCTTGAGGACGAGGTACGGGTAGTGCGGGATGGCCATGAACTTGGTGAGCCCAGGACGCCCAATGATGGCGTTATAGACGCAGTTGAAGGTCGGGACCTCGAAACGCAGCATCTCAATGCGGAAATTTTCCACGGTGCCAAAGACGACGGGCAGGTAGATGTGCCCGAGTGGATATTCACCCGCACCCGGCACAATCCCGAAGAACGGGTTATCTGACCTCTTGAGTTCACTGAGAGGGATCCCCATGTCTTGTAGAGCTCGAGGGAACACGACATTGATGCTTGCACCACCGTCGATCAATACCTTCTTGAGTCGGGTGTCGCCAACTATGGGATTTACCAACAACGTGTACTTCCCTGGCTCGTTGAAGTTGAGCCACTGATCCGCCCGGCTGAAGGAGATTGGCTCGTGGGACCAATCGTACGGATGCGGCGGCTCTGAGGTGGCCGCGTTGATCCGCCGGTCTTCTAGCTTCTGCTGCTGCTTGCTCGCGTGGGCTCCGTGTCCACCCAGGATAAAGTTGACCTCCTTGTTGACGTCTGGGAAGCGTTGATTATTGCCTCCGTTTGGTCGTTGTGGAGGCTGGTTCCGTGGCGGGGGCGGCGGCGGTGCTGCCGGCTGCGCCATGGGAAGCTGGCCACGCACCAGCATGGCTTTGAAGTTGCGGCAGTTCTGGAGAGTGTGGCGCATGTCTTTGTGCATAGGACACGGCTTGTCGAGTAGTTGATCGAGGGTCCGAGCTGGAGCGGGAGGCAGGCCACGTGGACTCGAGGCCTCTTGTCCCAGCGACGATCCTGCCGCGAGGGTTCCTCGTGTCTCTCTTGCTTGCCCTTGCCCCAATCATCCTGTCGGGGTTGGACAAGATCACGAGCCCGTTCGTCCGCTGTGATGTAGCGGTCTGCTTCTAGGAAAAGGCGCTCCGAGGTAGTGGGCGCTCTTTCCAGTATGTGCTTGATGAAGACTTGGTCGTTCGACCCCTAGAGGAAGTCGTCAATCACCGTATCCTCAGATACATTGGGGATACGATTCCTAAGAGCCTAGAACCGCTTGAGGTACGATCGCAGGCTCTCTGAGTCTTTGCGCCTGATGGTTTTGAGGTCCCATCGCTGCACCGGCTTGTCACAGAGTGATTGGAAGTTGCCAATGAACAGGCAATAAAAATCGCCCCAGTCTTCAATGCAGCCCCGCCTGAGGTGGCGAAGCATGTAGGACCTAGATGTGCGCCTAGAGGGGGTGAATAGGAGCACTTAAAATATCAAACTCACGAACCCCAGTGCAAACTAACAGACACTTCACACAACAAACACTAGACTCCATCCACTGAAAGGAAACGTGTCTAGCAGCACTTGGTGTCGCCCAGTGAACGGGTACACACCAAGCGAGCGGAAGCACAAGACTCAACGATCACGAGATCGCAAGTCAAGCGAAACAACGACTCACGTACTAGTGTCTTGTCCGCCACTCAACGCACCAAAATGCGCCTTACTGGTTCACAGCAAGTTAAGAGTATCGGCAGCAACAAGGGACACAAAAACGAGGTCGAAGCAAAAGCCGGATAGCGAAAACCCCAACGAAAAGCGCACTCAGCTAGCCCAGGGCCCTGCCGGACTGTCCGGTGGCCTGTACCGGACTGTCCGGTGGAACCGGATGGTCTGGTAACAAGACTGGATGGTCCGGTATGGACAACGGCTGGAAACCCTACGCTGGACTGTCCGGTGGCCGGTGCCAGACTGTCCGGTGAAGCCGGAAGGTCCGGTGGCAGCACCGGACTGTCCGGTGGGAGGCTAGAACTTGAGCTTTTCAACCCTAAACCTGACCAAACCTTGTACAATCTTCACAAAATTTGACACAGGCTATCTAAGCACTATTCCAAAGCTATTCCCAAAAGATCAACTCAAAATGATCACGGGATTAGCGGGAATTTCAGATCACGTGAAGAGGCAAGCTTTGGGCAAGAAATGGGGAAAACTCAAATTTGACTTGCTCGTGGCAAACCTGTTGGTTTGAGATGCTCTAGGGCATAATCTCCACGTCCTGGCAAGTCCAAAACACCAGCAAAAGAAAGGATTCATCCATGGCCAAAGCAAACACCCAAAAGCCACGGATTGAACCCAAAAACCAAACTAGAAGGGGGAAGAGGAGAGGGCTGCACACATGAGCTCGAATTTTAGAGGAATATTGATAGATTAATCATGAAATTGAGTTCATACAAAGTTTCTACAGCCTACCACCCTTCATCCTCCCTCTTGATGTGAGGAACACTAGCTAGGGGACTCAAATCCTAGCCCTAATGCTCTCTCTTCTTTCTTTGGCACATGGCTGATTAGAAACAAAGCCTAGGGTTTTCTAATGGTGAAAGAGTCACCTAAATCACCAACCACTTAGGTATTTATGGCCCTAGGCCTAACGACGCCAATTAACACTAAGACCCTTACTCTAGAATGCCCGAAAGGGGCTGAAATGAAAAAGATACAATCGGACGACTACGATGACGCTTTGATCTTCTTCTCCACGCCTCGCTTGGATGTACGCCACGTAGCCAGTAGTCTGGAAGCTTCCCCCGGTTTTGAAGTCAGAAACCGAAAAACTTTATTCTGTGGGCTTCCTGGGCCGGGTCTTGGCCCAATCTTCTAACTTCGCGAGTCGGAGCCTAACCCACCAAGTCATGTGAACTTGGGTGGCGGTTTTGAGTCGAAGCCGCCAAAGCCTCCCTCGCACGTCTTCGCGCCATGCACTCGGGTTGGAGCACCCCGGTGGCACCTGGCTTCTCCAGTCCATCGGAGTTGCCTCACGGTCCATCGGAGGGCTTACACCACCATTGCCGATCCGCCCTTCTGTGTACCGAGCTCCCATGGCCGACCGACACCGAGCATTGCCTCTAGTCCATTAGAGGGCTTTTGCCTCAGTCCATCGAGATCTTCATCATCTACCTCCAGTCCATCGGAGGGCCTCCAGTCCATCGGAGGTCTTGAGCTCATTGACAATCACTCATCACACCAGGAGAGCAATGAGGCCGGTCCATTGGCTCTCAAAGCCATTGAAGTGCATCCTGTCCCAACTTAATCGGGATGTAGGCCATCATGAGACCTTCTGATGCATTGGCCGGTCGGGCCGCTGTAGTGTACATGGCCAGCCAATTCCGCGGGTCCATATTCGTCTCGAATTTTTCAATGTTTGAGATCTTGAAGTTGGGCGGCCATTCGACGTCTTGAATCCTCTGACAGAAGGCTGCCATGGCCGCTTCGGTGCTGCCAGCCGGGTTGCCACGGTTCTCATCTGGTCGACGTGGCGGGACTAAGGGCGGAGGTTATCCCCCGTCCTGACTTGAGGCATGGAGCTGTTAACGGAGGCAGTTCCCGAGTGACCCCTGGCAGCCGGAGCATGCTGAGGGGGGCCATAGTCCCGGTCGTAGTTTGCTCGCCGATCTAACTCGATCTGGTGTCGCTGAGCGTGAGACTGCTCGATGCTGTGACGCGCGTCACGGTTGTTGTTGATGACTTGACGCGCATTAGCTACCCCATGATGCTTGGGCATGAGGTGGTCCGCCGCCCGAGTGAGAACAGTCTTGATGGCCTCCCCATCCTCGTTGTTGGGGAGGAGCTCGGAGAGCTTGACTGGTGCCCCGCCGGCTTGGCTCGGAGTCTCCATGACCCCTTCGAACTCCCTTAGAAGATTGCGCCCAGGGAGTGCGGCCACGCGGTGTCGCCTAGCTTCGTGAGCTTGCCAGTCACGACGCCGCTGTCGAACCTGGTTCCTACGTTGATGGCTCTGAACTTCTTGCTCGTTCTCGCTATCTCGCGTCACCTCGTCCATTGAGACAGGTAGTGTGGGGTCTCTATTGCCTAGGAGGTGACGACGCCGGATGTTGCGGATGCGGTTTGCCCTCTCCCTCCTGTGGTGATCCTGTGAGCTCTCAGCGAGGACAGGCTGCTCGTCATCTGAAACTTCCTCGTTGATCTCGTCCCCTGCGCCGTTGATCACGAGGAGCTCAGGAAAACAAAGAGTCATCGGCGAACCTTCAGAGTCATCGGCGAGCGTGGTCTCCATCCCCACACTGGTGTTGGAGGCTGGAGCCGTGGTCGTCGTTGTGGTCGCACCATGGTCAGAGGCCGTAGGAGTCTCGATGTTGCAGATCATATGGTGATGGCCTGCATCGCAATCCTCCCGAGTGATCGCTGAGTGACGAGAGGCCTTGCCGGTCTGCGAGCTACGCCACCGAACTGTTCTCCCTATCGGGGTTGAGTTGATGACGAGCCGCAGGCGACGGCCAGTCGATGGCGCATCGTACTCGTTGTAGATGCTATCGTCCGGAAGAGGCACAAACTGAGTTAGGTCAGGTGTCCCCCGTGCACCCTCGTCATTATTGAGGGGAGCCGAGGCACGGGAGAGGAGCCCCTGGTACGTGGTGGCGGAGTTGCGGAGATCGAACGGAGCAGAGGGAACGAAGGGCTCCACTCGAGTCCTTTTGCGACCCTAGACAGGCGAAGCTGGCCGGGTTTGCTTTGGTGCGGGCGGTGGTGGTGGGACCCGCAGTGGTCGAGGGACCCAGGAGCGGGTATCGACAGGAACTTGTCGTGGGCTCCGCCGAGGGCTGCCTGAGGTGTGGGCCCGCCGTGGATCTCGAGGGTGACTTCCTGAGGAACACCTCCTCGACCCCCGACTAATCCGAGTCCAGACTTGAGTCGGAGAGGTTGAGGGCGCCGTGTGGCGAGTTGGCGCTAGAGCGATGGTCGTTGTTGGAGCCGCTTGAATCGGCGCCGTTGATGTAGATGTGCGCCTGAGGAAGATCCTCCCATCAAGTCGTGCTCCCGAGTCATAGTGAACCCGGGGAGCACGATCCAACTCAGCGTGCCGTGGTGGCGGGTTTTGGTGACGAGTGTTGGCGTCTCTTAGCCTTATAAGATTTTACTCCGCAAGCGCACGGAGACCGCTGTAGCTTTTCACTTAGAGTATTCCGAGTATCATATTTTTATCCACAGGGAAGCGGCAGGCGAGAGAGTATAGTTGAATAGACTCAAATCGAATGAACCATACTTAAATATACCAGCTAGTCACTAGACAGGGGTAAGTCTGGTAAACGGATCGGTGTATGGTGGGAAGAAGTAAATTGAACTACCTAAGATACACGTAGAAAGGTATAGTTGCCTGGGAGGACAACGAGTGAGATAAAGTTCCCAAACTCTATTCTATTCGGCTGCAAAGAGTCTATCGTGGTTAACTAAGAAACTCAAGTAGCAAGTCAGGGTCTCGCGTCGAGCGAAAATCCGGCGCCTCGAGGAGTCAGGGGGTAGATAGTAGACAACCGAAGGAGACCCGGCTAACGCCTATGGGCCTACCGAACGAACGGGCCTAGACTACACAGGCACACCACACGCAGTCACCGAGTGGGGCTACCAAGCAAATCTGCGTGGATAGGCTGGCACGCTATAAACGTACTCAAGCGAAGCTTGAGTAATAATAGATCGTCCTTGATCAGAGGAGAGGACCTAACCAGAGCCTAGCGTACATGTTGGATTATAGCACCGGCAAGAATAATAGGACTTGACTAACTAAGATAACCACAAGTCTAAGCCTAGCAAGTATGCAAAATAAAGGGTACACCATACTTGCAAAAGATAGAAATAAAGTAAAATATAACTGAATTATATTGAAAATTGAGTACTAAAGATACAAGAGCTGTTACCGCAGACTCAAAAGAATCTCCGAGAACTCTGAGGCAAAGCTCGACTCACTCTAACTCCTAGGACTATCCTAACTACTCAGATGTGGAAAATGACACTCTCTAAGGTAGGATATGGCTCTCAACTTCTCCACACCTTTACAAATGAGCTCTACAGGCCTATTTATAGTCCAATATGAGAGGAGGGTACTTGTAGGAGGCTTAGGTCGGTGGGAGGCCTAGGTCGGTGGTTGGCCGACCTGGGGAGGGGTCGGCCGACCTACTCCGAGGTCGGGCGACCACCCGATCCACCACCTTTGCACTCTAACGGCTTGATCTTGCTTCCCCATGGCAGTTGGCGGTTAGGACGGTTGTTGCACATGGAAAATGCCTCTGAGGCTAGGTCAGCCGACCTTGTAGGAGGTCGGGTGACCACGTGTTAGGCCTGCATTGGCCACTTTGCTTCTCCCTCGGATTGATGACGTTGTGGATCCGTGACTTGGTGCATTTTCGGCCTTTGGATACATTGGATGCTTGGTCTTGCGGTTGGATTTGAGTGCACTTGTGTTTTCTTCATAATGTGGATCAATGAGGTGGCACATGGCTGACTTGGGAGGTCGGGCGGCCTGACCACGTGTCGGCCGACCCTGTCACTGGGTCGAGCGGCCAGCCCTCTGGTCGACCGACCTGGCTGAGCCAGGGCAAGCTTTGCCCTGGTCGGCCGACCTGGGTGTGGGTCGGCCGACCTAGCCACTTTGGCCAGTGTGCCACATATTCGATCCTTGGCATGTTTTCATCTATTTTATGTGCATTTTGGTACCTGCATCCAAATATTGATACAAAACTTGTGGAACTCATTAGTAGAACGGTTAGTCCATAATTATTCACTTGCATAGCTCCATTTGGTTGATAATTGACGGTAGATATCTTGAGATTACGACCGTCAAAAATGAGCCGGCGCCTCGCGCCGACGTGTTGGAGCCTAACGCTGAGTCGATGGAGGCTGACGAGGTGCTGGTCCCTGGCAGCGATCTGGCGGTGTAGATCGTCCATCTGGTCTTGGAGTGGTCGATGGTCGCACGACGACGTGTGGTTGCGCTAGTGCGTTGCGAAGCTGGTGGGGGTCGCCGCACCGATCAGCGATGAAGGTGATCGACCCAAAGCGGATCATGTCACCCGGAGCGAAGCCGTTGATGAGGTGGTCAGCCATGGAGCTAGCTTGATGTCGATCTCGCCGTCCCCTACCTGGCGCGCCAACTGTCGGTGTTCAGAGCCAATGGACCGGCCTCATTGCTTTCCTGGTGTGATGAGCGATTGTCAACGAGCTCAAGCCCTCCGATGGACTGGAGGTTGATGATGGAGACCTCGATGGACTGAGGCAAATGCCCTCCAATGGATCGGAGGCAATGCTCGGCGTCGGTCGGCCATGGAAGCTCGGTACACGGAGAGGCGGATCGGCAACGGTGGTGTAAGCCCTCCAATGGACTGCGAGGCAACTCCGATGGACTGGAGAAGCCGGGTGCCACCGTGGTGCTCCAACCTGAGTGCATGGCGCGAAGACGTGCGAGGGAGGCTTTGGCGGCTTCGGCTCAAAACCGCCACCCAAGCTATTGAAGGCTTGGTGAGTTGGGCCATGACTCGCCAAGATAGAGAAGATGGGCCAAGTCCGGCCCAAACGGAGACTTCCTAAAGTTTCCCGGTTTCTGACTTCAAAACCGGGGGTGCAAAGGTGGATTGGACTACTGGCCACATGGAGGACATCCGAAGATTGCGTGGAAGTTAAGAAGATGAAGTCTTTATCGTGGTCGTCCGTCCCCGATATTTTGGATTCTTTCATGTTTTAGCCCCTCCGAGCATTTCTAGTGTTAGGGGTCTATGTGTAAAAATACCAAAACTGAACCGGTGTATAAATAGCCTAAGAGCTGGTCATTAGAGGAAGTCTTGGCAGCTAGGTTTTCATTTGCTTTGTGTAATTTTCGTCCTCAAGCTTTGAGCTCCAAGTTTAGGAGGGTTAGGGTGAGATCTAGCCTCCAAATCAAGAGGGAAGGTGAGGGTGGTTGCTTGGGACGAAATCCTTCGTTGTAATCTGACCTAAGACCTCTTTTGAGGCTCATAATTGAAGTGGTTTCATGCATCAACTTTGTGTGCTTCCCCTCCCTTTGTTCTCTTTGGTTTTTGACTTCCATCCTTGGCCTTTTGGGTGTTTGTTTTGGGCAAGGTTGAATCCTTTGTTTTCCTTGTGTTTTGGACTTGCAAGGACGTGGAGATTATGTCTTAGAACATTTCAATCCCAAAGGATTGCCACGAGCAAGTTGTTCTTGAGCTTTTCCCTTTCTTGCCCAAACATTCACCTCTTCACGAGATCTGAAATTCCCACTAATCCCGTGATCTTTTTCCATAGATCTTTTGGGAATAGTTTTGGAATGGGGCTAGGATAGCCTGTGCCAATTTTCGTGATGTTTGGAGAAGGTTTGGTCAAGTTTCGGATTGCTTTTGTGTGAGGTTTCCTGCTGTCCAGTTTTCCTGCTGGTTCTGTCCGTCTTCAAGCCTTGTTTGGTTTAGGGGTCAAAACTTCTAATTTTGGGCTGAAATTTTGTGGAGCTCTTTATCAGTGAATCATAAAGCTCCCATAAAAATTTTAGATCATTTGGAGGTGTTTTGACCTGGTTTTGGAATTTTTCTTTTCGGGTTAGTCTGTCAGTTTTTAACCACCGGACAATCCGGTGGTTAACCACCGGACGGTCCGGTGGACTCTAGGAATTTTATTCCTTTTCTAATTGAGCTGAAAATTTGTGGAGTTGTTCCTTGTCCCCTTCTTAACCCCCAGTAAAAATTTCATAATTTTTGGAGTTGGTTTGATAGGGTTTTGGTCCGAATCTTTTTGGAGTGTCAAGCTGTAAGCACCGGACAGTTCGGTGGTAAAAACTTGCTCCAATTGGCCTGAAATTTTCTGGAGTTGTTCCCTATTGCCTTGTGAAGGTGTGGTAATTTTGGGGGATTTTTTGTAGCTTTTCTTGAGGGGTTTTGAGATTTTTCTTTGCAGCCCTGTCTGTCTGAAATCTGCAGTTCCTCGGAGTTGGTTTCTTTTGCGCTCTTTTTTTTAGCCATTTGAGCATGTGCTTCCGCTTGGTGCTTGGTACGTATCTGTTCAGTGGACGGTACCAAGCACGTGTTGTGAGCTAGATACGTATCCTCTCAGTGGACGGTGTCTAGTTTCATTGTGGGCGTTGTTTCCGTTTTGCACTGCGGTGGGGGTTTGAGTTTGAGGTTTCAAGTGCTCCTATTCACCCCCCTCTAGTCGCACGTCTCAGTCCTACAAGTGGTATCAGAGCCGGTTAGGTTTTCCATACCTTAATCAGTGATGAAACCGTAGCGACTATGACTTGCTCTGGGAAAATTCCCGTCCTTGGCTCTGATGGCTATCCCTACTGGAAGGGTAGGATGGAGGCATTCCTTGTTAGCCAGAGTCAGGACATATGGGATGCTACTCAGAGTACGACTTTTGTGGTGCTTCCAGTCGCTGAGCGTACTACGCAGGATATCGTGGCTCAGCATGAGGCGAATGCCAAGGCTGTTAACTTTCTCTTCTCCGGGCTTGGTCCCATGGATTATGAGAGAGTGAGTCACCTTAAGACTGCGCGTGAGATATGGTCACTGCTTAGTGCACACCATGAGGGTACTGCGACGATTAAGGCTAGGCTTGTGGAGACTTACCGGCGCGAATATGAGAATTTCGTCCAGAAGCCGGGAGAGTCAGTAGACGACTTGTTTGGTCGCTTTCAGTCGATCATCAACAAGTTGCGTGTCAACTCTGCCCCCGTTGCCCTTCCATATACCGATCATCAGCAGGCTGTCAAGTTGCTGTATGCTTTGGACAGAAAAATATGGGAGATCAAGGTGAATTCAATCATTGAGTCGGCAGGGTATGATACGATTGGAGTAGAGGCGCTCTATAGTAAGCTCAAGGCCACCGAGGTAGATTACAAGATGAGGGATTCCCTCGCTTGTACATGTTCTAAGAGTCTGGCCTTGGCTACCCCTTCTAGTGAGTCTGTCACTAACCCTATGTTACGCAACTTCTCGTTTTCTGCTTTGATGTCTGTTACAGTGGAGCAGCTAGTGACGCTTGGGGATGATGAGTTGTGTCTGGTGTCTAGTCGCTTTCAGCGTGCCTATGACAACCGGATGAGCAAGAAGAGGGGAGAGCGGCCCAAGTGCTTCGAGTGCGGAGAGGTCGGCCACTTCATCGCCGAGTGCCCCAACAAGAACGACTACTACAAGAAGGGCAAAAGCTACTCCCGCGACTCCGACAAGTACCACTCCGGCAAGGCAGGCTTTGACAAGCACCGCTTCAGCAAGCACGGCTCCGGCAAGCGCCCCATCGGCAAGAAGAACTTCCGGAAGGCTTTCAAGAGCTACCAGAAGGACAACCGGAAGCGGGACAAGGCCTTCTTCGCCGAGATCGGGTTCTGCAGCAGTGGATCTTCTTCCTCTTCGTCCTCGTCGAGCTCAAGCGATGAGGAGATCACGTACAAGAAGGACAAGAGGAATGATCAAGGCGGTCCAGCTGGCTTGTGCTTCGTCTCCACCAAGTCTAGGCGCAGGAACAAGGAGAAGAGGAGCTTGGTTTGCTCCAATGCGCTTGAGGACAAGGAGGACAAGGATGACGGCAGCAACTCTTCTTCCGATGATGAGGTAACTCCTGAGCAAGCCAAAATCCTTGAGATGCTAGAGCAGAACAGCCGAGAGCTTGAGGCCCAGGATAAGATGCTGGAGAAGGCAGCCAAGAAGCTGCAGAAGTTGAAAGCCCAACTTGCTGAGGCTTTAGAGGAGAATGAGAGGTTGAGGAGTGTGAGACTCCAACCCAGTGAGATTGAGTGCCCTACCTGCGAGTCTTTCATGACGGAGCTTGGTGACCAGAGAGATAGGTATGCCAAGTGGGTAGAAGAGATAGATGAGCTGAAGGCTGAGCTAGGCAAACTCCAGTCCAAACTGGATGAGCCTACTTTGAGTGGAGAGCATGAGTGTGAGTCTGGCCCCTATTCTAGCTAGAGAGCTAGCTGTTCTGAAGGAGAAGTTTGAGGGGCAGCTCATGGAGATTGAGGAGCTTAGGGATAGACCTACACATTTGGGTGCGTGTATGGTCTGTCCTACCTTGAGAAGTGAGTTAGGGCAGTTGAGAGCTGACTTTGAGGTGCTTTCAGCACCTACTGACACTTGTGAGAATTGCCTAACCCTTAGGATGCAGCTGATGGATAGGGATGCCACCATTAGGAAGTTGGAGAAAGCTGTTGTGGTTCCCTCCCTAGATGATGACACTTGTGCTATCCAGACTGTAGTTCTAGAGGATCTAAGGGAGGAGGTGTTGTCTTTGCAGAATGACAACAACAGGTTGAGAGAGGTGCTCAGTTGGGTATATGCTAGGCAACCCCAACTAGAGATGATCATAGAGAGCACCAAGAGAGCTAAGGGTGAGACGAGTGGTGTTGGGTTCGGAGAGTGCAGCACTTCGGGTGAGAAGAGTGCCCCAATTAAGGTCAAGACTGCACCTACCCAGCCAAGAGAGACTGTTGATGGGGTTTACCATGAGCCACCCAAAGCTGCCCCAAAGAAGCAGTACTGGACACCCAAGCCTTCTAAGGCTAAGCTGGACAAGATTGTTGAGGAAGACCTTAAGCCCAAGGGCAAGAAGCCAGTCCAGCAGCCTGAGCCACCCAAGGCCACACCACCTAAGCCCAAGTCTCAGCCTAACCCAGTTCCTAGGAGGCCTGTCTACCACTGTGAGTTTTGCCAGCGGAATGGCCACCTAGAGGAGTTTTGCTTCAGGAAGAAGCGGGTTGAGATGCAGGAGAGAGCTTGGGGAAACCAGGATCAGTTCTACCAGGGTGGTAGGCAAGATCCTCCCCACCGCGGTGAGATGAGAGACCGCTTTGCCGGTGGTGAGAGAGGAGGCGGCTTTCAGGCTCGTGCTCCCGGTGGTGAGAGATGCTTTACCGGCCGAGCTCCTAGTCGTTTTCAGCGCGGCTATGGACATCGTGACCGAGGTTTTGAGAGAGCTTTCGAGGGTTCACGCTTTGGAGGTCGTGGTTACCCTGATCGTCGTGATGATTTCTTTGATTGTGCTTACCCCACTTTTGTGCAGATGGCTCGGCACTGGTACAGCAGTTTTGGGACTAACCCAGTGTCGGACCGTTTGCTCACCGTCGCTTTACTTGACTTTGCAGGATCGAGGCATGGAGGACGTGTGGATCATGGACTCCGGTTGCTCTAGGCACATGATAGGGCACCGCAAGTGGTTCTCTAGCCTCAACCCCGTAAGCACCAAGGAGTACATCACATTTGAGGACAATGGTCAAGGTAAAGTGATGGGTGTTGGTTCTGTTTCGCTCTCTGCTAAGCTTTCCCTGAGAGAAGTTGCCTTTGTCCGGAATTTGGGCTTCAATTTGGTTTCTGTTTCGCAACTTCTCGATGAAGGATTTGAGGTTCGTTTAAGAAAGGTGCGTGCTGCGTTCTTGATGCTGAGGAGACCCTTGTTTGCTCTTTGCTGCCTTTTGGTCAGGTTTTTAGGGTCGACCTCACATCTGTTTCTGGCCCTGCGCGCTGTTTGGTTGCTAGACCTTCTGCTGATATATGGAAGTGGCATAGGAGACTTGGTCACTTGAGCTTTGATCTGCTAGTCAGGTTAAGTTCAATGGGCCTAATCCGAGGATTGCCCAAATTGAGAGCTGAGAAGGACTTAGTTTGCCACTCCTGTCGTCATGGCAAGATGGTTGCCGCCTCTCACATTCCTGTGTCTCAGGTTATGACCTCCTATCCGGGTGAGCTACTCCATATGGATACAGTAGGTCCCGCTCGGGTAGCGTCGGTCAGTGGGAAGTGGTACGTGCTTGTCATTGTGGATGACTTTTCGCGGTTCTCGTGGGTATTTTTCATGGAGTTTAAGGATGAGGCGTTTGGTTTTGTTCGGGATCTGGTACTGAGGTTGAGAAACGAGAGTCATAAGGCCATGAGGGCTATCCGCAGTGACAATGGCAGAGAATTCAGAAACTCTCGTTTCGAAAACTTCTGTTGTGACCTAGGTCTTGAACACCAGTTTTCTTCTCCATATACCCCTCCACAGAACGGTGTTGTGGAACGCAAGAACCGCACACTTGTTGAGATGGCACGCACGATGCTCGATGAGCATAGGACTCCGAGGCGCTTTTGGGCTGAGGCAGTGAATACGGCCTGTTACATTGGAAACCGTATTTTCTTGCGAGCTTTCCTTGGGAAGACCTCGTATGAACTTCGGTTTGGTAGGCATCCCAGCGTCAAGCATTTGCGAGCGTTTGGCTGCAGGTGCTTTGTGCTGAAGAAGGCGGGGCATTTGGACAAGTTTAAGTCTCGTTGTTTGGATGGGATTTTTCTAGGGTATGCTTCTAGTTCTAGGGCTTTTCGTGTGTGGATTTTAGAGGCCAAGAAAGTTGTTGAGACTTGTGAGGTTTCTTTTGATGAAACTATGCCCTGCACAACCCCTGCCTTTGAGCTTTCAGGTGATGATGAAGAAGGCACCCCCATCTTTGAGGATGAGGAAGGTGCAGTTAATGATGGTGATGCAGGAGCCACTGCACCGGCTGCAGCTCCTACCCCCTCTGCTACGAGCTCAGATGATGAAGGAGGACCCTTGCCCACGGCTTCCTCCTCACTCCCCCGACAGCAAGCTCATGCAGAGGCTGGACCCGCTGAGGACGCAGGGGAGGTGACCTCCGAGATTGTCCTATCTCGACAGGTCCAGCGGGATCACCCTCCACACAGGATGATTGGAGACATTCACCAGCGTGTCACACGCTCTTCGGTTAACTCTCTAGCCTTTTTCTCCCACTCTGCATATGTTGCTACTTTTGAACCCCGGGATGTGTCACATGCATTATCTGATCATAACTGGGTGAACGCCATGCATGAGGAGTTGGAGAACTTTGACAGAAACCATGTCTGGGATTTAGTTGAACCTCCACCAAACTGTCGCCCTATAGGTACCAAGTGGGTGTTCAAGAACAAACAGGGTGAGGATGGGATGGTTGTGAGGAACAAAGCGAGATTGGTAGCCCAGGGTTTCTGTCAGAAGGAGGGGATAGATTGTGAGGAGACCATTGCCCCTGTAGCTCGTTTGGAAGCCATTAGGATTTTGCTTGCCTTTGCGGCCTCTAAAGGCTTCAAACTACAGCAAATGGATGTCAAGTCTGCTTTCGTGAACGGGTTCATAGAGGAGGAGGTATATGTGAGACAACCTCTTGGCTTTGAGAGTGCTAGATTTCCAGACCGGGTGTATAAGTTGAGGAAAGCCCTTTATGGTCTGAAGCAAGCTCCTAGAGCTTGGTATGCTAGGTTAAAGAGTTTCCTGCTCAAGTCTGGGTTTGTGATGGGTTCAGTAGACAAGACCTTGTTTTTGTTGAGTCATGGCGGTGACACCCTGATAGTTCAGATATATGTTGATGACATAATCTTTGGTGGTTCATCTCACGCTTTGGTGTCCAGTTTTGCTGAATAGATGAGCAGGGAATTTGAGATGAGTCTTATGGGTGAGCTCCAGTTCTTCCTCGGGCTGCAGATCAAGCAAGGCCTTGAGGGTACCTTCGTCCATCAAGCCAAGTACACAAGGGACATACAAAGAAGTTTAACATGGGCGACTCTAAACCCATGACAACTCCTATGAGTACAAACACGGCGCTTGATGCTGATGAAGATAGGGAGGCGGTGGACCAGAAGGAATTTCGAGGGATGATCGGCTCACTTCTGTACCTGACGGCGACCAGGCCGGACATTCAGTTCGCGGTCTGTCTTTGTGCGCGCTACCAGGCTTCTCCTAGGACTTCTCACCGTCAAGCGGTGAAGCGCATTTTCAGGTATCTGAAATTCACTCCTGAGCTTGGTCTTTGGTATTCCTCGGGTTCTTCTCTTTCTCTTAGAGGGTTCTCAGAAGCTGACCATGCTGGCTGCCGGATTGATCGCAAGTCAACCTCCGGTACATGCCAACTCTTAGGAACCTCTCTTGTCTCTTGGTCCTCCCGCAAGCAAGCTAGTGTAGCTCTTTCCACCACTGAAGCAGAATATGTTGCTGCTGCTAGTTGCTGCTCCCACCTTTTATGGATAAAAGCCACCCTTAGTGATTTCGGCCTTAAGTTTGGTAGGATCCCTCTTCTTGTTGACTCTACTTCTGCTATCTCTATAGCTAAGAACCCCGTCTTGCACTCCAGAACCAAACATATAGACGTGAGGTTTCACTTTCTGAGAGATCACTATGAGAAGGAAGACATAGACCTAATCCACGTAGTATCTGCAAACCAGTTGGCCGATATCTTTACCAAGCCCCTAGAGTTTGACGCTTTTACGCGTCTGAGAGGTGAGCTTGGAGTGTGCTACCCCTTTTAGTCAGGGATAGAGTGCTATTTCTTTTAGTAAGGAATAGCTTCTATAGTTTAAATTTTGCTTTTATCTTGCTTTTATTTCTCTTTGTCTCTTTTGCATATTGTATCATATCATGCATTGCATTGTATCATATGCATTTTCACTTCACTAGCACTAGAGCTCTTTTGGAATGCAGAGTTAGTACTTGCTTGTGCTAGATGGTACAGTGCTTGCTTGATCATGGTTGGCTAAGCTCTCTTGAGTCTATTGAATACTAATTGTGAGCTAAGTCATTTTATTCTTTGTAAATCAAAAACCATAATCATCACTTGATTTGGCTACCTCGCATGTGTAGGATTGTTGAATGCTATGCTATCTTTTCATACCTGGATATGCTAGTTGTATGCCTTTGCTAAGTAAATGCCTAAGCTTTTCTGACACCTTGCTTAAATTGAAATCTGAATCAAAATGCTTACAAGTGTGTCCTATATGATGAATTGAGAAAGATCCAGCTGGGTTTGCTTGTCACACTGATCTAGTTCGAGACAGCTTGCCTTTGCACTTTGACATGAACTTGGACTAGGCTGTGTATGATCAAAACCTTGTCTTAAGCTTCTGATGGTTATATAACCTAGGCTTGGCATTGGTTGGTAAGAAGTGGCAAAAGACAAGTAAATAACCCTTGGCACAAAAAGAACTTGCTTTTGAATACAAATGTTTAAATCTGAAATTTGCAAGTCTCTAAAATGCTTATGGCTAGTTGTATATGCTTTGGTTGAGAGTAGCACACCTTATATGCATTGCTAGCATCTTGTTGTTTATGCCTATCTTGCTAGGCGCTATTCAGGTTGGTGATGCTTTCTTTTCATTAACTCTGAAAAACAAGCTTACTCTTGATATGTGTAAGATAGATTCATTTGAGCTTGTTGTATGCTTCCTTACCCTCACTTGCTCTGTATGCTAGAACTTGTGATTACTAGCTTTTTATCCCCTCTGAGCTCTTTCAGTTGCACTCCTTGCATTTCATAGCATTTTTTGAGGGGGAGTTATCTAGTTCAGGGGGAGTTGAGTTCAAAGAACCCTTGATGTGTCCATTGTCAACAAGGGGGAGAAATTTGGGGAGAGATTAGTGTACTTCTCTAAGGGAAAGAAATTTAAAAATATGAACAAGGGGGAGAACTCAGGAGAGATTTTGTTGAGGGAGAGCTTTGCATTCATATTGCATTTGTGAGGATGCATTTCAGGGGGAGTTTGAGCTTTTAGCATGCTCTTTGCATCGGTGCGTTGAGCCTTTTGCCTCTGTCTTGAGGAGCCGATGCTTTGCTTTCTTTTGTTGTCTCATTGTGCCCTATTTCTTTGCTTGTATTTGGTTCTCGGGCATTTTGAGCAACTTTCTTCTTTCTTTCTTTTTTTTTCGGTTTTACGCTTTTCTCTTGTCTTTGTTCTATTTCAGGTTACAGGTTGAAGGTGTTGACAATGCACTTATCAAGGGGGAGATTGAGAGCCAATGGACCGGCCTCATTGCTCTCCTGGTGTGATGAGTGATTGTCAACGAGCTCAAGCCGTCCGATGGACTGGAGGTTGATGATGAAGACCTCGATGGACTGAGGCAAAAGCCCTCCAATGGACCGGAGGCAATGCTCGGTGTCGGTCGGCCATGGAAGCTCGGTACACGGAGAGGCGGATCGGCAACGGTGGTGTAAGCCCTCAGATGGACCGCGAGGCAACTCCGATGGACTGGAGAAGCCGGGTGCCACCGTGGTGCTCCAACCCGAGTGCATGGCGCGAAGGCGTGCGAGGGAGGCTTTGGCGGCTTCGGCTCAAAACTGCCACCCAAGCTACCCAAACCTTGGTAAGTTGGGCCACGACTCGCCAAGATAGAGAAGATGGGCCAAGTCCGGCCCAGACGGAGACTTCCTAAAGTTTTCCGGTTTCTGACTTCAAAACCGGGGGTGCAAAGGTGGATTGGACTACTGGCCACGTCGAGGACATCCGAAGATTGCGTGGAAGCTAAGAAGATCAAGTCTTCATCGTGGTCGTCCGTCCCCGATATTTCGGGTTCTTTTCTGTTTTAGCCCCTCCGGGCGTTTCTAGTGTTAGGGGTCTATGTGTAAAAATGCCAAAACTGAACCGGTGTATAAATAGCCTAAGAGCTGGTCATTAGAGGAAGTCTTGGCAGCTAGGTTTTCATTTGCTTTGTGTAATTTTTCGTCCTCAAGCTTTGAGCTCCAAGTTTAGGAGGGTTAGGGTGAGATCTAGCCTCCAAATCAAGAGGGAAGGTGAGGGCGGTTGCTTGGGACGAAATCCTTCGTTGTAATCTGACCTAAGACCTCTTTTGAGGCTCATAATCGAAGTGGTTTCGTGCAGCAACTTTGTCTGCTTCCCCTCCCTTTGTTCTCTTTGGTTTTTGACTTCAATCCTTGGCCTTTTGGGTGTTTGTTTTGAGCAAGGTTGAATCCTTTGTTTTCCTTGTGTTTTGGACTTGCAAGGACGTGGAGATTATGTCTTAGAACATCTCAATCCCAAAGGATTGCCACGAGCAAGTTATTCTTGAGCTTTTCCCCTTCTTGCCCAAATATTCACCTCTTCACGAGATCTGAAATGCCCGCTAATCCCGTGATCTTTTTCCATAGATCTTTTGGGAATAGTTTTGGAATGAGGCTAGGATAGCCTGTGCCAATTTTCGTGATGTTTGGAGAAGGTTTGGTCAAGTTTCGGATTGCTTTTGTGTGAGATTTCCTGCTGTCCAGTTTTCCTGCTGGTTCTGTCCGTCTTCAAGCCTTGTTTGGTTTAGGGGTCAAACGTTCTATTTTGGGCTGAAATTTTATAGAGCTCTTTATCAGTGAATCATAAAGCTCCCATAAAAATTTCAAATCATTTGGAGGTGTTTTGACCTGGTTTTGGTATTTTTCTTTTCAGGTTAGTCTGTCAGTTTTTAACCACCGGACAGTCCGGTGGTTAACCACCGGATGGTCCGGTGGATCTAGAAATTTTATTCCTTGTCCAATTGAGCTGACAATTTGTGAAGTTGTTCCTTGGCCCCTTCTTAACCTCCAGTAAAAATTTCATAATATTTGGAGTTGGTTTGATAGGGTTTTGGTCCGAATCTTTTTGGAGTGTCAGGCTGTAAGCACCGGACAGTCCGGTGGTAAAAACTTGCTCCAATTGGCCTGAAATTTTCTGGAGTTGTTCCCTATTGCCTTGTGAAGTGTGGTAATTTTGGGGGATTTTTTGGAGCTTTTCTTGAGGGGTTTTGAGATTTTTCTTTGCAGCCCTGTCTGTCTGAAATCTGCAGATCCTCGGAGTTGGTTTCTTTTGCGCTCTTTTTCTTAGCCGTTTGAGCGTGTGCTTCCGCTTGGTGCTTGGTACGTATCTGTTCAGTGGACGGTACCAAGAAGTGTTGTGAGCTAGATACGTATCCTCTCAGTGGACGGTGTCTAGTTTCGTTGTGGGCGTTGTTTCCGTTTTGCACTGCGGTGGGGGTTTGAGTTTGAGTTTTCAAGTGCTCCTATTCACCCCCCTCTAGTCGCACGTCTCGGTCCTACAGGTGTTTGATACCGGCAATGCACCACGGGGTGTGTTACGTAGTGCTTTTGGTGTGGCGAAATCGGCGTAGTTCAATGGTTCGCGTAGAGATGCGACAAAACACAAGGGCTTATACAGGTTTGGGCCGCGAGATGCGTAATACCCTACGTCCTGTTTGCTGTGAGTTGTATTGCCTTTGCTTCTCTAGGTTACAATGAAAGCTAGGGCGTTTGGTGGCTGGTATGCGATGAGATGATCGATGATCTATGTAGGGTCCCTCACCCACCTTATATACTCCTGGCAAGGCTTAGGTTACAAGTCGGTTTTCATCTATTAGTCCTACTCTATTTGGAAGCCTAAAAGAGTACACAGAATCTACGATTACATGTTTCCTTCCTTGAGTCCTACGGCTTCTATAATCCAGAGTCCGAACCATACTTCGTCACGTCCTTCCTGAAATCGTAGTGCTTTGACTTGGTCTTCATACACGTCATCCGTCTCCGGGCCCACGAGATCAAGCGGCGCCCTGTTCAGGAGCCTGCTGTCTCTATTGGGCCCTCTGATGGCCCATACACTGAATCCAGGCCGTGAGGGCTAGGGGATATCTATCCCCCACAAAGTCCTGGAGCGTACTCGAAAGCATGGCATACGTATTAATCCTGATAAATGCGCATTCGGTGTTACGGCTGGCCAATTCTTGGGATTTATGATACACGAGAGGAGAATAGAAATTGGTTCAAAGAGTAAGCATGCTAACGAGACAATGATGCCCCCAATGACCAAGAAGGAACTTCAAGAGCTGATCGGCAAGATTAACTATATTAGGAGGTTCATCCCTAATTTATCGGCTAAGCTTGAAGCATTTATGCCATTGACCAGGACGCAGAAGAGCAGTCAATTTATATGGGGGCCTGACCAGCAATTGGCATTTGATAATCTGAAGAAGTATTTGACAGCACCTCCAATGATGGTTCCACCACGTCTCGATATTCCATTCATTGTCTATTTATCGGCTGGTGAGACATCCATTGGCTCCGTTCTGATTCAGGAAGTTGATGGGAAGGAGCGCGTTGTCTACTACCTCAGCCGACGACTCCTCGATGCGGAGACCAGGTATTCCGAGATGGAGCGTTAATGCTTATGTTTATACTTTATATGCACCAAATTACAGCAGTATCTACTCAACGCTGAAACATGGGTGGTGTGTAAAGCTGACATTATTAAGCATATGCTCTCAGCCCCAATTCTCAAAGGGAGGCTCGGCAAATGGATGTTTGCTCTATCAGAATTTGATATCAGGAACAAGCCGGCCAGGGCTGTCAAGGGCCAAGCATTAGCCGATCTTGTCACTGAACGATCGGCTCCACAATGCTGTTTCATCAGCATATCGTCTTGGGCTTTATTTTTTGATGGGTCTACGTGTGATGCTGGCTGTGGCATTGGACCTTTTATTGTTTCCCCTCGGGGGGCACAGTTTGAATTTGCTTTTTTGCCTCAGCGAGCGGCACACTAACAACCAGACAGAATATGAAGCTTTGTGCAAGGGTCTTGAATTGCTACTGGAAGCTGGCGCCGAAGCACTAGAAGCCTTTGGCGATTCCAGGGTTGCCATTATCCAGTCAACGGAGGATTTCAACTGTGCAAGCGATTTGTTATATCCTTATCTCCTATGTTGTCAAGAGTTGATGGCAAAATTCAGATACGTCCAGTTAAAATGGATACCGAGAGAAGAAAATGTAGAGGCCAATAAATTGGCACAAATGGCTTCTGGCTACACAGATCAAGACAATGATGTTTGTGTCGACGTCATGCAGATAACAAGGCATCGTGCTTTGAAACACGTGCTTATTGGCGATGAACTTTACTTTCGGACCTTAGAAGGGCTGTTGCTAAGGTGCCTAGGACCGTTAGAAGCGCTTGGAGTTATGAACAATGTTCATGAAGGGGTATGCTGTGGCGGAACCGCCCTGCTTAATCTAGACTAAGCACACCTGCCACCTCTGGCTCGCAGTGCAATTAGGCCAGACTAAACCCGGTAGTCCGTCGAGCTACCCAAAAAGGGCACTCGATGTAACCATCGCCCGAGGATACCGACATCACACACATTCAGCTCTTGAAAAAGCCACAACAGTTACATCATCACAGGCAGTTGAAATATAAGATAGATAGACTTGGTTTACAATCCAAATGTATGAAATCAAATACAGGTTCAAAATATAGCGGAAGCGATTTCAGATCTATATATAGCGGAAGCGTTTTCAAATCCTCTCGCAGCGGAAACAAATTCAATTAGTCTTCATGTAGAGATAAACAAGGCGAGTAGCACCGAGCCCACCGGTTCTACCCTCCTTCCAGCGGTTGACCAAGAGACGTCAGTACCTGTAAGCCAAAAGTGGGGGCAAACCCTGAGTACTAATTACTCAGTAGGACTTAATGGAAGCGTTTACGGCTGACGCAAAGCATAGCTTACTAGTCAGGTGAGTCCTTAGCCATTGATTCTTAATTATAACATGTTGCCATAGGGTAGCAGGATTTGACAGCCGCTATCCCTTAACCATGAATATCAAGTCTCATGAATAAAATTTGCATGAAAGTAAAGCATGAATAATTTCTTGCATACCTCTTGATCATAAAGTATACATGAGTATCATCAAACATGTTGGGTTCAAAACACGAATATAAGGATAGATGTTTAAGTTGTTACGACGTTGCCCGGCAGTGATACTGGCACTCTCACACCTGGTGAGCATCAGCGATTCGAATCGATTTTTAATTCCCGAGAATAACTAGGAGTACTAGAAGGGCATATGCTTACTAACCCCAGGCGTTCACACATATGCTTCCCCCATCTCCACTTGTCCCATCCGAAGTTCGATTCAATCCCGCTGTAGTTCCCAGGTTGTGCTGCCTTAGGAGCGTTACCTCGGTGTACCGGGTCCAGCCCTCCCTCGACTACAAGCTCCCAAGGTGTAACAGTAGGAGCCTGTCTCTATTCTTCGGATGGCACAAGTAAGACTTTCACCGGTCCATTATCCCGGATAAGGACTCTAGCAATGTTATGCCGATCCCAAGCGGACAGCGGAGGGCCTTATGCGACACGGGTGGAGTCCAATGCATAATAACATAAACAGTAACAACTTATAAAATCTCCGCCCGGTCTCCATTTAAACCATAAGCATCTATAACAACTTCCATAATAACAAGATTTCTGTCATAGTGTAAAGTCGCACCTACGAGACGAGTACAATCACTCGTGTCTACTCGTACCTAGTAATTCTAGGCACTCGTCTTACGAACTCTATGTATAGGTGCTAGGGCTAGGGCGGCCGGGAAGTCTAATGCAGATGTTTTCAATCAACTCATAATGCAGATGCGTAAACCATCAAACAAGATTATGTGAGCTGGGAGAAATCATGGTCCTGCCTACCTTTGAATATACTTATGAAAACCAACAAACTAATCTAAGTTAGTTTGCCGGGTTGTGGGGCTTTGCCCCAGGCAACCCCTTGAAACAGGGACGGATATAATCAGCGACCCTTCGTCTTTAGGTTGAGGGGAAACCAACTTCTGGTGCAGGGGCTCTTCGTCTGGCTGTTCGGTCAGCGGCTGCTCCAGCGTTGATCCTTCGTTCGTGGAATCTATATGCATGGTACAATATGCAAGTGAGTGCAAGAGTATGCAAATACATGCATATGGTACAGGTTATATGCGTGACATTGTGCAACCATGAGTGCAACGAATGCAATTGTATACTTGAGGTGCAATTGAAACACAATGCATGTCAAGTAGCTAGTGACGAGATGACTCAAGCATACTTAGTCCAATTACACCCCATATTAGGAAACTTAACAACTTTGCTAAGAAATCATACAACCCATCACTAAGAAATCGTATAAACCATCACCAGAAGCTAATTCAACCCACCATACATGCTATCACAAAGAAACAAGTAACATTAAACTCTTACATGAAATGCATTTAGGTTCATTATGTAAGTTTATCTATTTACTGAATTAAACCGTTCATGTCAAGTGCCTGCTATTTAGACAACTCCACTTGGTCTCAAATATTTATGACATGAATACTAATACTGCAAGAGGCTACAGTCCAAATTTCAGCCATAAACAAGTTATAATTAATTTATTAAAATTCCAGCAAGTTACCAGCCCTATACCTTTTCAGATTTTTCATAATTTATAGGAATAGGTTCTGGACTCGGAATTTCTACAGCAAGCATCTTATTGCATGAACATCATATACAAAAATCAGCAAGCACAAAATCCATTGTTTGATAGGATATCTATTTTCCACATAATTAACTTATGCAAATTAAGATGTACTTAGAAACAGTGTTAATAAATTCTTCAAAAATACTTTCTGGACTCCCTATCATAATAGTAGCATACCAGATTTTTCATAGAATTATCTTTGCATTCTAAAGTCATTTTTTCTAATTATCAAGTCTAGTAAGTAGCATTTTGTCAATTTCGAAACAGCAGCTAAAACATACAAGCACAACCTCATACTTTACCAGTGAGCTACTCATACTATATAAAGTACATGAAAAATACCAGAGGTCATATTTGAGCATATTTTATATAGCCTTCATTTTTCAAGTGGAATAAACACACAAATCACATGCATAAGGGCAAAACAATCATTTACCAACTAATTCTAGGGCTATCAAAAATCACACAGTACCTAGATGCCATAACAAAGCTTCTACCCAAGTTTCATAATTTTTGGAGTTTATTTAGTCCATTTTTCCCATGCATGCACTAGACCAGGGGCAAAACAGACTTTTCACACATCCAGATCATACCTATCCTGTAGATCTACTCAAGAGGAGTGCAACGCAACTGAGTTTGTCCATTTTGGATTTTTCTATATTTTTCTTTGATTTTCCAAAGTTTCAGTCGAAATATGCATATTAACCCTAGATCTAGGACCTATACGTAATTATCCATAACCCCCAGGGGCTAGATCGTGAGATTTGCAAGGCACAGTGCACAGCGCGTTGGATTTACTCGTGAAACGTCAAAAGGCTGAGGGTTACAATGCAAAACCCGCCGTCTTCTTCCTCCCGACGTGGAGAGAAAGGGCGGCGGCGCACGGCGCGCCGGCCACTTGGGGCCCGGCGAGCTCGGCGGCGGCGGTCGGGGAGAGAGAGTGGAGCGTGGGGAGTCTCACCCATCTACCTAATTCGACGGAGGATGGCCAGAATGGCGCGGCGACGAAGCGCAGGGGAGGCAGAGGTCCGGCGGCGAAGTGCGCCCGGTTGGAGAGAAACCGGCGGCCTAGACTTGGGGTATGCGGTGGCGGAGAGGATGAGGAAGCTAAAAGTGGCGGCGGTGGGTCGTGCGGACGAGCGGAGCAGCAGGCCCAAGCTTCAAGCTTAGCTTGCGGCTCTGGTGAGGTCCGGCGAAGGATTACATGGCGGTGGAGGGATTTTGGTGGCCTAGAGTTAGGCGTGGTGGTGGAGTGGAGGCCGGGCAAGAGCGGCGCGGGGGCGTGGGGGCACGAGGACGGCCGGAGCGGTGGGCGCGGCTCGAGCTCCGAGTTTGCGTTTATGGCGGGCGTCGGTGAAATGGAGGGAGAATGGAGGGGAACGAGAGGAAGAGGCAGGCGAGGGGTGAGCGAGAAAGGCGCAGTGAGCGGCTGGTTGCTTTGGGCGAAGGGAGCCCGTCCCCCGGCTTTGCCTTATGGCCGGTGTCGGCCTCAGCCGACGGCAGGCGCCGGGCGCCGCCTGGGCGAGCGGGATAGGGGAGGAGGAAGGCGCGCGGTGGATGGACCTGGTCCATAGACTGACGACGCTGACAGGTGGGACCGTGGAGAGAGTGGAGAGGGAGCGTCCATGGACCGGGTGTACGGCAGCTCGCGAGTGTGGGACCCACTGGACCGCTCGTTCCAATTTCTCGGGCGGGAATCCGATGGCGTCTGTCTAGGTGGGGCCCGCTTGTCATAGAGACAAACAAAGAGAAAATGCCCGAAATTGTAAAATCCCAGTTTGACCGCAGGAACTCTTGTTTGTATTCTTAGTTTTTGAACAGGTTAGAGGCCGAATTTAAAAAGGACCCAATTGGATGAAATGTTCTAAATTTAGAGCTCTATAACTTTCTTATAAACTTTCATACCATGTTCTACTCAAAAATATGATTTAAATTTGAATTTAATCTGCTGACCAAGGTTTGACCAACAGAACCCATTAGTTTAGAAATTCTAAAAGTCCATTTTCTTGTCACATTCACTCAAGGAGTTTTATACCAATGTTGTTCAGAATTTTATGATCTACAATTTTCTCAACTAGAGTTTTGTATAAAAATGGCTTTTGGTTAGAGAAAATGTAGAATTACTAATCAGACCAGATTTGGACAGAAAACACATGTTGACAGAAAAAACCCCAAATCTCTATGCAAACCTTAATGCATGTCAAAGCACCAATTACTAGAGTTGTTTATCATTAAGTTATCTACAAGTTTGTCAATATGAGTTTCACCCAAATATAGATAGGATCAAAGTGATGGGCACAATCACAGAGACATATATGCAGAAAACAGGTTTCGACAAGTTGCATTTCAACCAAATTTGAACTAGGGTTCAAATGCATGCCAATGTATGATGCTTCATGATGAATGCTGCACATATGAAGAATGATTATGCACTTGAGATGCTGGAGCATCACAACCCACCCCCCTTAAAGAAATCTCGTCCCGAGATTTTTGATGTGATGTGGGTGGATAAGTTAAATGAGGAGGGGAGTGCATTGTGTATGCATTTAAATACGAATCTGAGAATTAAAATTAGGTGACATACTCATTTGAAGTGGATGGAAGAAAACCCGGATATTTTGTTTGGAAAAATTTCTCTTGTTCCCATGTTGCCTCTTCTTCGGAGTGATTACTCCATTGCACTTTGTAAAAGTTAATGTTTCTTCGTCGTGTGGAGCGTTGCTTTTGGTCGAGGATTCTTATGGGCTGCTCTTCATAGGTGAGGTCAGGTTCAATCTGAAGTTGAGATGTATCTACCACTTCTTCCGGTACTCGTAAGCACTTATTGAGTTGTGAGACATGAAACACGTCATGAACCGCAGCTAGGTGTGGTGGTAGCTCTAACCGGTAAGCAACTGATCCACATCGTTCGGTGATCTTGAATGGACCAATGTACCTTGGTGCTAGTTTTCCCTTTACACCAAATCGATGTACCCCCTTCATCGGTGACACTCGAAGATACATATGATTGCCTTCTTCAAAGGCTAGTGGTCTTCTCCGTCTATCAGAATAGCTCTACTGTCTAGATTGGGCTCTTTTCAGATTACTGTGAATGAATTTTACTTGCTCTTCAGCTTGTGTTACCAAGTCTGGACCAAATGTGACACATTCACCTGGTTCAGACCAGTTGAGTGGGGTTCTGCATAGCCTACCATATAGAGCCTCGAAAGGAGCCATTTCTAAGCTCTTCTGGTAGCTGTTGTTGTAAGCAAACTCTGCTAAGGGAAGACACTCATCCCACTTAGTGGAATAGGTCAAAGCACATGCCCTCAGCATGTCTTCTAGGATCTGATTTACTCTTTCCACCTGGCCACTTGTCTGAGGATGGTATGCTGAGCTCCGAATCAATTTGGTTCCAAGGGCAGCTTGCAACTGCTCCCAGAAACGGGATATAAACAGCAAGCCTCTATCCGAAGTGATGGTTTTTGGAACACTGTGCAAGGACATAATCGGGAAACGTAGATTTCTGTGTAATTCTGTGCATGATACCGGTTCTTTACCGGGATGAAGTGTGCTGACTTGGTGAAGCGATCGATGATAACCCAAATGGAGTCATATCCCTTCTGAGTGCGAGGTAGGCCTACAATGAAATCCATATGTATGTCCTCCCACTTCCAGATTGGAACTGCTAGTGGCTGAAGCATACCGGCAGGATTCAGGTGATCAGCTTTTACTCTCTGACATACATCACACTCGGACACATGCCTGGCTATCTCTCGTTTCATACGAGTCCACCAAAATTTCTGTTTCAGGTCCTGGTACATTTTGTTGCTTCCTGGGTGCATTGTGAACATGGAGGTGTGGGCTTCATCAAGTATTTTATTTCTCAACTCCATGTCCTTAGGTACCACTAAGCGATTTTTAAACCATAGGATGCCCTCTTCGTCAAGCCTAAAATAAGCCTTCTTCCTTTCATTGATCTTGTCTCTAATGTGGGCCATGCCCATATTCTGCTTTTGTGCTGCTATGATTTGATCCTTTGTTGTAGGTTCAATGATGAGGCTATACAGTTCAGCGTGCTGCTCTGTAGGCATTTCGATCTCATCTATCTCACAACATATGACTCTCACTGTCAGGCGGGCTTCAATCACATTGCAATGAGCCTTACGGCTTAATGCATCAGCTACTACATTGGCCTTGCCAGTATGGTAGTGAATCTCTAGATCATAATCTTTTATCAGCTCTAACTACCGTCGTTGCCTCATATTTAACTCAGGTTGTGTGAGGATATACTTGAGACTCTTGTGGTCAGTGTAGATGTGACACGTATTGCCTAGCAGATAGTGTCTCCATATCTTCAGTGCGTGTACAACTGCCGCAAGCTCAAGATCATGTGTTGGGTAGTTGGCTTCATGTTTTCTCAGTTGGCGCGAGGCGTAGGCGATTACTCTCCCTTCTTGCATTAGGACACAGCCAAGCCCATTGCCGAAGGCATCACAATACACATCAAATGGTTTAGTGACGTCCGGTTGTGCTAGTACTGGTGCAGATGTTAACAATTTCTTCAACGTTTGAAAGGCTTCCTCACAGTTTGAGCTCCACACATACTTCACATTCTTCTTTGTTAGTGAGGTCAATGGCTTCGCGGTTTTGGAGAAGTCCTTAATGAAGCGGCGGTAGTAGCCCGCTAAACCAAGGAAACTCCGAATCTCAGTCACTGTCTCGGGTTGCTTCCGGTTCAGAACATCCTTTACCTTGCTAGGATCAACTGCTACCCCCTTCTTTGAATTTGACCTAAGAAACTCACTTCCTTCAACCAAAAAGCACACTTACTAAACTTGGCATAGAGCTTGTGCTCTCTAAGCCGAGTGAGTACTATCCTCAAGTGCTCCTTGTGCTCTTCCTCACTTTTAGAGTAGATTAATATGTCGTCAATGAACACCACTACAAACTTGTCAAGCTCCTTCATGAACACCGAATTCATCATGTACATGAAGAAAGCCGGTGCATTGGTTAACCCAAAGGACATGACCAAATACTCATACAAGCCATATCTAGTCGAGAAAGCTATCTTGGGTATATCCTCTTCTCTGATCTTTATTTGATAGTAGCAAGACCTCAGATCGATTTTTGAAAAGACCTTAGCTCCAGCTAACTGATCAAATAAGATGTCAATGTGTGGCAGTGGGTATTTGTTCTTGATGGTGACAGCATTCAAAGGCCGGTAATCAACACATAGCCTTTAACCACCTTGGTCCTTTTCAACGAAGAGGGCTGGGCAACCCCAAGGTGATGAGCTAGGTCGAATGAACCCTTTATCTAGCTGTTCTTGCAGCTGCACTTTCAGCTCTTTCAACTCATCCGATGCCATCCTATATGGCCTCCGGGAGACAGGTGCGGTGCCAGGTACAAGCTCGATGGCGGACTCAACATCTCTGTCCGGAGGGAGTCCCAAAAGTTCTTCTGGAAACACATCTGAAAGCTAAGAAACCACCGGTATCTTCTCGATCAGCTGAGCTTCTGTGGCATTTACTGTGTGTGACGAATGCTTGTGACTTGGCAGATGAATGTGCATAACTTTCCCACTCTTGCTAGACTTCATTTGAACTGTCCTGCTAGTAATGTCTAACAAGACATTGTGCTCTTTCATCCAATCCATCCCTAAGATGATGTCAATCCCCTAGTTAGGAAGTACCACAGGATCAACATAGAATTCTTCTGTGCCTATGCATAAGCGTAAGTGCCTCACAATCTGATTCATGTCAATTGGTGACCCTGGGGCTGTGATGTGGTATTTTGTCTTCATATTATCAATATGATAACCATGTTTGGTTGCATATGACCTGCTGACGAAAGTGTGTGTTGCTCTGGAGTCAAACAAAACCACTGTGGGGTGTTCATTGACAAGAAACGTGCTTGCTAACACTGGTTCACCTTCTGGAATCTGAACTATGTGGGTATAGTGTACACGACCCTCTGTTGGGGCTGGATCTCGCTTTGGTCCTTTCTTCTTATTCTGGCGTTGGTTGTCTCTAATCAACACTGGTGCCTGGCTTCGTCGAAGGGCAAGACAATTCTTGCTGAAATGGCCGGTCTTTCCGCACTTGTAGCAGGGGTATTTGGCACTTGGTTTGGCCGGTGGCACTGAAGCAGGTGGATGAGGCGGTACACTGCAGGAGAAGGGATGGTGTTGCGTCCCACAGTGTTGTTCTTGCTGCTGGGGCATGTCAATGTAACAGATGCGCGGCGGTGGGCGATGCATGACACGTTGCCACTGAGATGAACCCGACTGAAGTGTGCTTGCAAGTCTTTTCCTCCGCTGATCCTCGTGGGCCTGACTGAGGCGATGCTCCATGTCGATGGCGGCATCTACCAACTCGGTGAAGCTATTGTAGCGGCGTCCCAAGTGAGTCAGCAGAGTGGGATCAAACCCACCCAACAGATGGGCAGCCCTACGCGGGTCGGTGTCGACGTCTTCAGGGGAGTATTGCGACAGGCAGATGAAAGCCTGCACATACTCGAGTACTGACATGCTCCCTTGCTGAAGTGCACGAAATTCCCGTTGCTTGAGCTCGACGAGGCTAGGCGGGATAGTGAGCCCGAAAAGCCGCTTGGAACTCATCCCACGTGACCTGGTGCCCGGCTGGTTGCATTGCCAGAATGAAGCACACCAGGCCCCCGAGGGACCATGTAGACACTGTGCCGCGAAGTGAGCCTTCTGTTGCTCAGTGAGCTGGGGCAGTAGATTGAACTTGGACTCAATGACCCGAAGCCCGTTATCAGCATCCAATGGATCCGTGGCAGTGGTGAAGATTGGCGGTTGGAGTGCCGCAAATTCAGTGTAACTGATCTCTTGCGGATTGCGCCGTTGTTGCTCTTGAACGAGCATGTCGATGATTTGATCTTGCTGAGCGACCAGAGCAGCCAACTCAGGAGGAAATTTATGGCGGAACCGCCCTGCTTAACCCAGATTAAGCGCACCTACCACCTTTGGCTCGTAGTGCACTTAAGCTGGACTAAACCCGGTAGTCCATCGAGTGGCCTTCGGCCCTCGATAACACCAATTTCCAGAGGAACCGACATCACACACATTGACCCTCAATGGAGCCACAACAATTACATCATCACAGGTAGTTGAATATGGATAGATAATAGAAATTAGATTACAGGCCAGTTTAAATTAAAGTTCCAAATCCAACATAGTCATAAAAACATCATAAGTTTTCAATTGTCTTGCAGCGGAAGTAGAAGTAGTTCAGAGTTCAGATAATGCAGCGGAATTTGCAAAAGGGGATCAACATCAAGCCCACTGATGTTGTCCTGGTGCCACACATGTCATCTTCTAGTCATGTTGCACACATGTGCCCCCTCTAATGCAGAGACACATCAGAAACTCCATACCTGTGAGCCAAAAATGGGGGCAAACCCTAAGTACTAATTACTCAATAGGACTTAATGGACATGGCTTACGGCTAACGCGAAACATAGCTTACTAATCCATGTTTGTCCTTAGCCATTGATTTTTATCCAACAAAGTGTTAAGAGAAGATAGCAGGATTTGACAGCTGTTACCTTAAATCAAATTAAGAACAGGTCATGATAACAGTAATAACATCTTGCAGAAAGGTAAACCATCATAACTTGCTTGAGAGTAATCCATCATAACTTGCATATAAGTGAGCCATCATATACACCAAACAGGTTGTATTCGAAAACATGTACATTAGCAATAATATTCAGGTGATTACGACGTTGCCCATCAGTGATATTTGACACACTCACACTTGGTGAGCATTAGCGATTCGAATCGATTTTTAATTCCCGAGAATAACTAAAAATGCAAAGGGATATATGCTCACTAGCCATCGCGTTCCTCACATATACCCCCCATCTCCACCTGTCCCGTTCCAAGATTCATAGCGCCCCCACCTAACCCTTGGGAGTAGCCGTCTTAGGAGCGATACCACGGTGAGTTGGGTCAGCCCTCCCTCGACTTTCAAGCACCTCCCAAGTCCATCGGCCCCCTATCAGTGGATGGGCAGCACCATGAATAGTAGGACGAGGCCGATAAGACTTTCACCGGTCCCATGTCCCGGATAAGCACTCCTAGCAATGTTGTGTCAATCAGCAGGCGAACAGCGAATGGGCCTTATGCGACAAGGGCGGAGCCGTTGAACAACAACGCACACCACGAAAGTAAACTTACGCTCCGCCCCGTCTCAGTTTAATATCAACATAAATAGCATAAATCGCATCATAGTAAAATTTTTGAGATTTTGAAATAGCACCTACGTGACGAGTGACAGTGCTCACTCGTGTCTACTCGTACCTAGCATTTCTAGGCAGTCATCCTACGAACTCTAATCATAGGTGCTAGGGCCAGGGCGGCCGGGATGTCTAATGCAATTGGTTTCAGTCAACTCCTAATGCATATGTGTATCCATAAGCATTGTTAAATTAGCTGGGTAGTATGGTCCTGCCTACCTTCTCCGCTCGGATTAGAGGGTGCTTCCTCGGCGAGGTGATCAGCGGTCGAGTGCGGGTCTTCTGGTTCGTCCTCGGGCTCCTCAATCAGCGGTTGTTCCGATGGCAGCTCCTCGTTCGCGGGATCTATATGCATGAAAGATGCAGGCATGAGTGCATACGAATGCATATGTATGCATTTGATGTAGATGAAATGCCGATGTTAATATGCAGCAGACACTTTATGGAAAAGCACATGTGTGTAGTAGATACATTGCTATACATGCATATGTTTAGTGTAAATCATGCTCATTTATGAATAAAGTTACGTACTCAAGATGCAGCGGTGAAACATAAACAAACGAGCCCAAACTTTTATGATAAAATAGATTAGGCATACCCAAAGCTACTGTCAAAATTTTAGCCCAATTGGAGTTATAATTATTTTATTAAAATTCCAGCAAGTTTTCAGCCCTAACCAATGTCAGAATTTCCATAAATTATAGGTATGGTTTCTGAAGGTGAAATTTTACTAGTGAGTTATACTTATCATGAACTACATGTAGAAAAATTTACAGGTCAAAACTCCCAAGTTTGACAGGACATCTATTTTTCATATATAGATCTAGTGCAAAAATAAGATGTACATATAAACAGTGTGAATAGCCCTCTAGCATATACTTTCTGGACTCTACAGCACTCCCGTATGCTACTAGAATTTTGCTAGAATTTATCTTGCATATTACAACCCATTTTTCCATTTATCTAGTTCTCCAAGTCAAAATTTGTCATTTTCAAATCACCAACAAAACTCAACATAGAGGGGCTTATATTTTACCAGTGAGGTTCCCAAACTATATAGGACCTAGGAAAAATACCATTGAGTCATATTCAACATATTTTACATGGACCACATTTCGAAGCTACCAAATAAAGCATAAAATACATGCAAAATGGTAAAACCATGAATGAACAGTAAGATATTGAGTCACCAGAAGTTACCACAGTATCAAAACACCCTAAGAAGGCTACAGACCGAGTTTCACTCTCTTAGGATTTCAACTAAACCATGTTTCCTATTTTTCCTTGATTTATCATGCATATTCAAAAATAGGGGCAAAACTATACATGCACACCTCCACATCATACCCACTGTGTAGATCTACTCACAAGGAGTCCAACGCAATTGAGTTTACCTTTTTACGATTTTTATTTGATTTTATACGAATTTCCAAAGTTTCAGCCGAAATAAAGGAAAATAAAATGGAAAAACTCAGATCCGGGGACTAGAACGGAATTAACCGTAGATCCCAGGGGCTAGCATGCAAGAACGCGCAGACTCAGTGAATAGCGCGCGATTTAAAATGTAAATAAACCAAACTCCGGGGGGTAGCTTGCAAATTCCCTCCCCGGTCTTTCTCCTTCCTCCCGCCGTGCGGTAGCGCGCGGCGGCGCGCGTGCGCGCCGGCGAGCTCGGGTGCGCCGGAGCCGCGCCGCGACGCGCATCGGGTGCGCGCGAGCGCGGGCTTCTAGGTGAGCTAGATCTCGGCGTGGGGGATGGCGAGGCAAGGTCGGGGGAGGCGGTGAACTGGCGGCGTCGACGGCGCGGCCGCGACGTCGGGCGATGGTGGATCTAGACACTCGGTGGGAGAACGGCGACGAGGTCTAGCGCCTCGGGTGCGAGGTGGAGTGGCGCGTGCGGTGAGGGTAGTCTACGGGTGCGAGGTGGACAGACGGCGGCGGCGCAAGCTCGAAACCGAGCTCGGCCCGGCCATGGCGGACGCGGCGAGGCTCGGCCCGATCTAGAGATTGGGGAGGAGAGGGACGGCGAGGTCTACCTCGGTGGGTGCGCAAGAGCTAGGCGAAGCCGATGGCAGCGGTTGGAGCGGCGGAGGCGGACCGAGGTGGCCGGCGTAGTGAGCTCAAGGCGGCGGCTATGGCGTCGGCGCGCGAGCGAGAGAGAGCGAGTGAGCGAGTGAGGGATGGAGGGGGAAATGAACCTGGGCGGGGGCGCGTCTAGGTGAAGGCGCGGGCGCGGCCGGGGCGATCCGTGGGAGCGCGGCGTGGCCGTACACCACCTGCCACGCGGCGGCCGTCGTCCCCGACACGGGGGACGCGCGCGGCGGGCCAACCGGTCAGTGACCGCGGGGGAAAACAAAATGGTGAAAATGAGAAATGTGTTTTCTCACCTCCTGTAATTTTTCATTTTGACACACTTAGAGTCCGAATTTGGAAAAGTGGTAATTGGATGAAATGTTCTACTCTTTGAACTCTACAACTTTGTCAAAAAGTTCCATACCAAAATCGTTTCATAAATATGAATTTCAGTTGAATTTGTATGGCAGCCGCAATTTGGACAGGGGGACCTTTATTGCTTAAGAATTCAGAAAGTCCTATTTATATGCATTCTCTCCCAATGTGCCTTTTGACAAGTTTGTTTAGAATTTCGTAGCCTACAACTTCTATAATTTGAGCTTTGCATGAAAGTGGATGTAGGTTAGAGTAAATTTAGGATTTCAAATCAGCCCTGAGTTAAACTGGTTTTCTGTACTGACAATAAATGACCCTAATCACCTTGTAAAACTCCTTATATGACAAGACCCCAATTAACAAAGTTGTTTATCTCGTGTGGATCTACAGTTTTGTCAATATGAACTTTACCTAGATCTCAATAGAATCAAAGATACGACTACAAACGTAGCATCACACATGAAATGAGAGGGTTTTTCACTATGTAATATAAACCAAACTTGTTTGCAATGCACACACACATGTTATGCCATGATGCTCAAGAAGAATGCTTCATGTATGATGAGTGATTATGCACTTGAGATGCCAGAGCATCACAAAATTGTGCCCCATGGGCAGCCCCTTGTGCAGACGTCTCTGGTGGAGTAACCATCTACATGAATGAGGCCAATTGTGATTAGTCCAACAACTTTAATGCAATCCATGCGGTGATAAAAAAAATCATAGCACCATAAATATATTCTGAATACATGAAAGCATGTAAGTGATCAGAATATCTTGATTGCACATAAATTGTTAGCCAACTTCTCGTAGGTTTGGACAATCGTTTATGCTAATGGAAAACTTGTGCGTTGTTTTGGATACGGGACAACAATCCTATCAACCTGGCTGGGACATGTCGTGAAGTCAATTTACTAACTGCTCTCAGGTTTTCAACTCCACCTAAGACAACCACTAGTTCAAAAACTAAACTGTTCTCTTTCCGTGCATTTCCCTGTGATTATCATCTATAACAAAGTTGTTTCATATGTCGTGCTCTATAACTTTGTTACATAGAGTTCCAACTAATTCCTTTTGCAACTTAGTCGAGTTCCACGGTTTGTCCATGTATGTCGGTTGGGAACCTTTTTCATAAAATTAACTATATTATAATAGTGAAACGTGTAGAAAGTTGCTTAAGTCACGATTTATTTCATTTGTCTTTTAGTAATATCCCCCACACTGATAACAAGAGATACATGATGCATGATCCGTCCTATTAGGTCTCACATCACACATCCTATGTATTATATATAGCTAGCGATAATTCGGTGACATGTATGCACGTCTCTCTCTAATGCAACTAGTCGTTCTCTAGTTGTTCTTAGTTTCGCATGTGGTTAGTGTACCTATAGAAAAATGCATGCTCATACATTACCACCTAATATGGCATCCACGCGTGACCGCTGCGTGGACAACGTTGAGTGGGCCATTGCACCTTTTCCTCAAAGCCTAACTTTCCACCAGTACTGGGGATTGTCGAGAAAAAGGTGGATCCCAAAATCAAATGTAAGTGTGGTGGGTATGAAAGCTCCAAAGCATGGCCACCACCCTTAAAGAGCTTTTACTACGGGGCATGAATGCAGGGCTTACAACCATTCGCAAATCCCGATAGCTTCCTCCAGTACTGGGGACAACTATGGCCGAAAAGTTGCTTCCCAAAGCGCCGAATATGCATATGGGTTCTATCTAGGTCAAAATGTCAGTGATGTCACCTGAATAACACCAACATCCTTAATATGGGCTTATCGTATACTATCATTTTTGAATTACTTGAAAGGGTTTTTCAAAAATAGTTTTGTAAACCAAAACTTGATGATATAACTGTTGTCTGTGTATGATCGGCTCTGATACCAGCTATGGCGGAACCACTCTGCTTAATCTAGACTAAGCACACCTGCCACCTCTGGCTCGCAATGCAATTAGGCCAGACTAAACCCAGTAGTCCGTCGAGCTACCCAAAAAGGGCACTCGATGTAACCATCGCCCGAGGATAGTGACATCACACACATTCAGCTCTCGAAAGAGCCACAATAGTTACATCATCACAGGCAGTTGAAATATAAGATAGATACACTTGGTTTACAATCTAAATGTATGAAATCAAATATAGGTTCAAAATATAGCGGAAGCGATTTCAGATCTATATATAGCGGAAGCGTTTTCAAATCCTCTCGCAGCAGAAACAAATTCAATTAGTCTTCATGTAGAGATAAACAAGGCGAGTAGCACCGAGCCCACCGGTTCTACCCTCCTTCCAGCGGTTGTCCAAGAGACGTCAGTACCTGTAAGCCAAAAGTGGGGGCAAACTCTGAGTACTAATTACTCAGTAGGACTTAATGGAAGGGTTTACGGCTGACGCAAAGCATAGCTTACTAGTCAGGTGAGTCCTTAGCCATTGATTCTTAATTATAACATTTTGCCATAGGATAGCAGGATTTGACAGCTGCTATCCCTTAACCATGAATATCAAGTCTCATGAATAAAATTTGCATGAAAGTAAAGCATGAATAATTTCTTGCATAACTCTTGATCATAAAGTATACATGAGTATCATCAAACATGTTGGGTTCAAAACACGAAAATAAGTATAGATGTTTAAGTTGTTACGACGTTGCCGGCAGTGATACTGGCACTATCACACCTGGTGAGCATCAGCGATTCGAATCGATTTTTAATTCCCGGGAATAACTAGGAGTACCAGGAGGGCATATTCTTACTAACCCCCGGCGTTCCCACATACGCTTCCCCCATCTCCACTTGTCCCATCCGAAGTTCGATTCAATCCCGCTGTAGTTCCCAGGTTGTGCCGCCTTAGGAGTGTTACCTCGGCGTACCGGGTCCAGCCCTCCCTCAACTACAAGCTCCCCAAGGTGTAACAGTAGGAGCCTGTCTCTATTCTTCGGATGGCACAAGTAAGACTTTCACCGGTCCATTATCCCGGATAAGCACTCTAGCAATGTTATGCCGATCCCAAGCGGACAGCGGACGGGCCTTATGCGACACGGGCGGAGTCCAATGCATAATAACATAAACAGTAACAACTCATAAAATCTCTGCCCGGTCCCCATTTAAACCATAAGCATATATAATAACTTCCATAATAACAAGATTTCTGTCATAGTGTAAAGTCACACCTACGAGACGAGTATAATGACTCGTGTCTACTCGTACCTAGCAATTCTAGGCACTCGTCTTACGAACTTTACATATAGGTGCTAGGGCCAGGGCGGCCGGGAAGTCTAATGCAGATGTTTTCAATCAACTCCTAATGCGGATGCGTAAACCATCAAACAAGATTATGTGAGCTGGAAGAAATCATGGTCCTGCCTACCTTTGATTGTACTTATGAAAACTAACAAACTAATCTAAGTTAGTTTGCCGGGTTGTGGGGCTTTGCCCCAGGCAACCCCTTGAAACAGGGACGGATATAATCAGCGAGCCTTCGTCTTCAGGTTGAGGGGAACCAACTTCTGGTGCAGGGGCTCTTCGTCTGGCTGTTCGATCAATGGCTGCTCCTGCGTTGATCCTTCGTTCGCGGAATCTATATGCATGGTACAATATGCAAGTGAGTGCAAGAGAATGCAAATACATGCATATGGTACAGGTTATATGCATGACATTGTGCAACCATGAGTGCAACAAATGCAATTGTGTGCTTGAGGTGCAATTGAAACACAATGCATGTCAAGTAGCTAGTGACGAGATGACTCAAGCATACTTAGTCCAATTACACCCCATACTAGAAAACTTAACAACTTTGCTAAGAAATCATACAACCCATCACTAAGAAATCGTACAAACCATCACCAGAAGCTAGTTCAACCCACCATACGTGATATCACAAAGACTTGCAACAAGTAACATTACACTCTTACATGAAATGCATTTGGATTCATTATGTAAGTTTATCTATTTACTGAATTAAACCGTTCATGTCAAGTGCCTGCTATTTAGACAACTCCACTTGGTCTCAAATATTTATGACATGAATACTAATAGTGCAAGAGGCTACAGTCCAAATTTCAGCCATACACAAGTTATAATTAATTTATTAAAATTCCAGCAAGTTACCAGCCCTATAGGTTCTCAGATTTTTCATAATTTATAGGAATGGGTTCTGGACTCAGAATTTCTACAGCAAGCATCTTATTGCATGAACATCATATACAAAAATCAGCAAGCACAAAATCCATAGTTTGATAGGACATCTATTTTCCATGTAATTAACTTATGCAAATTAAGATGTACTTAGAAACAGTGTTAATAAATTCTTCAAAAATACTTTCTGGACTCCCTATCATACTAGTAGCATACCAGATTTTTCATAGAATTATCTTTGCATTCTAAAGTCACTTTTTCTAATTATCAAGTATAGCAAGTAGCATTTTTCCAATTTCAATAGCAGCTAAAACATGTTGCATTTTCAAAAATCACACAGTACCTAGATGCCACAACAAAGCTTCTGCCCAAGTTTCATAATTTTTGGAGTTCATTTAGCCCATTTTTCCCATTTATTTACCCTCCACATGCATGCACTAGACCAAGGGCAAAACAGACTTTTCACACATCCAGATCATACCTATCCTGTAGATCTACTCAACAAGAGTGCAACGCAACTGAGTTTGTCCATTTTGAATTTTTCTATATTTTTTTATGATTTTCCAAAGTTTCAGCCGAAATATGCATATTAGCCCTAGATCTAGGACCTATACGTAATTATCCATAACCCCTAGGGGCTAGATCGTGAGATTTGCAAGGCACAGTGCACAGCGCGTTGGATTTACTCGTGAAACGTCAAAAGGCCAAGGGTTACAATGCAAAACCCGCCGTCTTCTTCCTCCCGACGGGGAGAGAAAGGGCGGCGGTTGGGGAGAGAGAGTGGAGCGTGGGGAGTCTCACCCATCAACCTGATTCGACGGAGGATGACCAGAACGGCGCAGCGACGAAGCGCAGGGGAGGCAGAGGTCCGGCGGCGAAGTGCGCCCGGTTGGAGAGAAACCGGCGGCCTAGACTTGGGGTATGCGGTGGCGGAGAGGATGAGGAAGCTAAAAGTGGCGGCGGTGGGTCATGCGGACGAGCGGAGCAGTGGGCCCAAGCTTCGAGCTTAGCTTGCGGCTCTGGTGAGGTCCGGCGAAGGATTACACGGCGGTGGAGGGATTTTGGTGGCCTAGAGTTAGGCGTGGTGGTGGAGTGGAGGCCGGGCAAGAGCGGCGCGGGGGCATGGGGGCACGAGGACGGCCGGAGTGGCGGGCGCGGCTTGAGCTCCGAGCTTGCGTCTATGGCGGGCGTCGGTGAAACGGAGGAAGAATGGAGGGGAACGAGAGGAAGAGGCAGGCAAGGGGTGAGCGAGAAAGGCGCAGTGAGGGCGGCCGGTTGCTTCGGGGCGAAGGAAGCCCGGCCCACGGCTTTGCCTTATGGCCGGCTTCAGCCTCGGCCGACGGCAGGCGCCGGGCACCGCGTGGGCGAGCGGGGGAGGGGAGGAGGAAGGCGCGCGGTGGATGGACCTGGTCCATAAACCGACGACGCTGACAGGTGGGATCGGGGAGAGAGTGGAGAGGGAGCGTCCGTGGACTAAGTGTATGGCGACTCGCGAGTGTGGGACCCACTGGACCGCGTGTTCCAATTTCTCGGGCGGGAATCCGATGGCGTCTGTCCCGGTGGGGCCCGCTTGTCATAGAGACAAACAAGAGAAAATGCCCAAAATTGTAAAATCCCAGTTTGACCGCAGGAACTCTTGTTTGTATTCTTAGTTTTTGAATAGGTTAGAGGCCGAATTTGAAAAGGACCAAATTGGATGAAATGTTCTAAATTTTGAGCTCTACAACTTTCTTATAAACTTTCATACCATGTTCTATTTAAGCATATGATTTAAATTTGAATTTAAACAGCTGACCAAGGTTTGACCAACAGAACCCATAAGTTTTGAAATTCTAAAAGTCCATTTTCTGGTCACATTCACTCAAGGAGTTTTATACCAATGTTGTTCAGAATTTTATGATCTACAACTTTCTCAACTAGAGTTTTGTATAAAAATGGGTGAGGTTAGAGAAAATGTAGAATTACTAATCAGATCATATTTGGACAAAAAACACATGTTGACAGAAAAAACCCCAAATCTCTATGCAAACCTTAATGCATGTCAAAGCAGCAATTACCAAAGTTGTTTATCATTAAATTATCTACAAGTTTGTCAATATGAGTTTTACCAAAATCTAGATAGGATCAAAGTTACGGGCACAATCACAGAGACATATATATAGAAAACAGGTTTCAACAAGTTGCATTTCAACCAAATTTGAACTAGGGTTCAAATGCATGCCAATGTATGATGCTTCATGATGAATGTTGCACATATGAAGAATGATTATGCACTTGAGATGCTGGAGCATCACATATGCGGAACCCATCAATCGGCCCATAAAATGAAGTGGCTGATCAGAAGGTCGGGGTACTACTGGCCAACTGTTGACGGTCGTAATCTCACGATATCTACCGTCAATTACTAACCAAATGGAGCAATGCAAGTGAATAAATATGGACTAACCCTTCTACTAATGAGTTCCACTAGTTTTGTATGAATATTTATATGAAGGTACCAAAATGCATATAAAACAGATGAAAACATGTCAAGGATCTAAGATGGGGTTCACTGGTCAAAGTGGCCAGGTCGGCCGACCCAAGCCTAGGTCGGCTGACCAGGGCCAGGCCAACCTTGACTCAGCCAGGTCGGCCGACCTGGGGCCTGGTCGCCCGACCCACCATCAGGGTCGGCCGACCATAAGCCAGGCCACCCGGCCACTCAAGCCAGCCAAATGCCACCTCATCGATCCACATCACAAAGAAACACAAGTGCACTCAAATCCAACCGCATGACCTAGCATCCAATGTATCCAAAGGCCGAAAATACACCAAGTCACGGATCCACAACGTCAACAATCTGAGGGAAGAGCAATGTGGCCGATGCAAGGCTGACACGTGGTCGCCGGACCTCCTACAAGGTCGGCCGACCTACCCTCGGAGGCATTTTACACGTGCAACAACCGCCCTAACCGCCAACTGCCATGGGGACGCAAGATCAAGCCGTTGGAATGCAAAGGCGGTGGATCGGGTGGTCGCCCGACCTCAGGCTAGGTCGGCCGACCTCCCCCTAGGTCGGCCGACCACCGACCTCGGCCTCCCACCGACCTAAGCCTCCTACAAGTACCCCCTCACACATATGGGACTATAAATAGGCCTGTAGAGCTCATTTGTAAATGTGTGGAGAAGTTGAGAGCCATATTCTACCTTAGAGAGTGTCATTTTCCACATTTTAGTAGTTACGATAGTCCTGGGAGTTAGAGTGAGTCCAGCTTTGCCTCGGAGTCCTCGGAGATTCTTCTGAGTCTGCGGTAACAGCTCTTGTATCTTTTGTACTCATATCTTCAATATAATTCAGTTACATTTTACTTTACTTCTATCTCTTGCAAGTGTGGTGTACCCTTTATTTTGCACACTTGCTTGGCTTAGACTTGTGGTTATCTTAGTTAGCCAAGTCCTGTTATTCTTGCCGATGCTATAATCCAACCTGTATGCCAGGCTCTGGTTAGGTCCTCTCCTCTAATCAAGGACAATCTATTGTTACTCAAGCTTTGCTTGAGTACGTTTATAGCGTGCCAGCCTATCCAAACAGATTTGCTTGGTAGCCCCACTCGGTGACAGCGTGTGGTCTGCCTGTGTAGCCTAGGCCCGTTCGTTTGGCAGGCCCATAGGCGTTAGCCGGGTCTCCTTCGGTGGTCTACTATCTACCCCCTGACCCCTCGAGGCGCAGGAATTTTGCTCGACGTGAGACCCTGACTTGCTACTTGAGTTTCTTAGTTAACCACGACATAGTCTTTGCAGCCGAATAGAGTAGAGTTTGGGAACTTTATCTCACTCGTTGTCCTCCCAGGCAACTATACCTTTCTACGTGTATCTTAGGTAGTTTAATTTACTTCTTTCCACCATACACCTATCCGTTTACCAGACTTACCCCCGTCTAGTGACTAGCTGGTATATTTATTTAAGTACGGATCATTCGATTTGAGTTTATTCAATTATACTCTCTCGCATGCCGCTTCCCTGTGGATAAAAATACGATACTCGGAATACTCTGGGTGAAAAGCTACAGCGGTCTCCGTTCGCTTGCGGATTAAAATTTTAAGGCTAAGAGACGCCAACACCAACCATGTTAGAGGATTGCTTCAAGTATTACAAAGGTTGTCAAGATTGTCAGAAATTTAGAGCTGTCTAGATGGCCTCAGCTGGGCCATTGAATCCTATCGTCAAACCATGGCCGTTCAGAGGCTGGGGTATGGACATGATTGGGCAGGTAAACCCTCCGACCAGCAAGGGACATAAGTGGATTTTGGTCGCCACTGACTACTTCACCAAATGGGTAAAGGCTGTGCCGATGAGAAACGTCATGGCTAAGGATGTGGTACACTTTGTTAAAGAACACATTATCTATCGGTTTGGTATACCACAGACTATTACAACGGATCAGGGTACCGTCTCTTTGGTTGAAGAATTCAAAAGATTTGCCAAAGAAATGGGTATTACTTTGATACAATCTTCACCGTACTCTGCCCAAGCCAATGGACAAGCCGAGGCGTCGAACAAGAGTCTTATCAAATTGATCAAGCGGAAAATAGATGAGTATCTTAAACAATGGCACGATCGGCTAGCTGAGGCGTTATGGGCATACAAGATGTCATGCCATGGAGCTGCTAAATGTACTCCATATCAGCTGGTATATGGCCAGGAGGCCGTTATGCCATGGGAAATCAACATCGGCTCACGGAGGGTGCAGTTTCAAAATGACCTATCAGCCGATGAATACGCATCTCTTATGATCATTAACACAGATGACTTAATAGAACTTCGGCTTTGGGCTTTTGAAAAGATCAAGGATAATAAAGCTAGAGTAGCAAAAGCTCACAATAAGAAGGTAAAGCCGAAGAATTTCAAGATGGGTGACCTTGCATGGGAGCTGATCTTGCCAGTTGGCACAAAAGATCCAGCATTTGGAAAGTGGTCGCCTAATTGGCATGGACCTTATCGTATAGTAGAGACCGCTCCAGGGAATTCATACATGATGGAAACATTGGAAGGAGTCCGGTTTAGCAGGAACATCAACGGCAAATACTTAAAGAAGTATTACCCTAGCCTATGGGTTGGATCATGATTTACACAAAGACTGATGCTTTGCCATTTGTTGATTAGAGTCGATGTACCAAGCATCGCCTTAAGAAGAAAATTAGACCGATGCGTTGCCATCTGGTCTCGATAGAGCCGATGCATAAGAACATCACCTTGAGGAGATGAAATTGAAAAAAGCAAAACAAATAGACAATGAATTTCAGGGCCACACCACACTTGCAAGAGTAAGAACCAAAGTAAAATATAACTGAATTATATTGAAGATAATCTGAATCCAAAGATACAAGAGTTTTACCACAGACTCGAAGATAACTCCGGAGACTCTGAGGCAAAGCTCGACTCAACTCTAACTCCCAAGACTATCCTAACTACTGAGAAAAGAGTGAAGCACTCTAAGATAGCTCTTGAACTCAACTCCACACCTTGCAAATGAGCACTCTGGGCCTATTTATTGCTTGTACAAGTGAGGGGGGTATTTATATGCAGACTAGGTTGATTAGATGCTGAGGTCTGTGGCCAGCCGACCAAGGGGGTGGTCGGGCGGCCACCCATCTTGTCAACTTTGCCCATCCAACGGTTGATCTTGTGTCCCCGAGTCGGTTGGCGGTTGTGCACGTGAACAATGCCGCCGAGGGGTGGTCGGGCGGCCACACTAAGTGGTCGGGCGGCCACGTGTTCCGCTCCAATTTGTCGCATGTTGCTTCCCTCGGATCCTTGACATCACCAATCCTTGTCCTAACACTTTGTGGCCCTTGGATATATCAGATGCTCTCTTGCATGGTTGGATTTTCACCATCTTGTGTTTGTTTGCATGCAGGATCGATGATATGGCACCTAAGTGGTCGTGGACCCATCCCACGTGGTCATAGGTCCAGACACACCCAGGACGGTGGCCGGGTGGCCATGGCCATCTCAAATATGTTGCCCATCTTCGGTATTTGGTGTATTTCCAACCATTTTGTGTGCATTTTGGTACCTGCATCCAAATATTCATGTACATCTTGTGGAATTCATTAGTAGCAAGGGTTAGTCCAAATTTATCACTAGTTTAGCTTCATTTGGTGGATAATTGACGGTTAAAATCGTGGAATTACGACCGTCAACAGTAGCTTCTTCTCTTGCCGGTCCAGCACTTGAGGAGCCTGTGTCGGACACTGTCCGAGAGTTTTGGCTCTGTGAACCGAAGGATGTCGGGAACCGAATGTGCTGCCTCGCCCTGCTAATCGCACTCCTGGCCCTCTTGAGAGAGCGCCTCATCCTATACAAAAGAAATAGACACAAAAACTGCAGGGCGACAAAATAATATTAGCGTTAGTTGTTAGTCGTCCTTGTGGGGCATGACACTGCCACAACTTGTTCTCGGTCTTGCCAGAAGAGAGGCGCTAGTAGTTAATTTATTTGGTTAACAAGATTTTTATTCGGACATTTTAACTAAGCATAAGAGCTTAATTAAACACTAAACTAGGGAATTTGAGAAGGGGAGAAGTGTGCTTGTGCTTGGTGCATTGAGCAAGGGAACAAGGGGTGCCCTTTTATAGGCAAGGTGTAGAGGAGGAGGTCGGGTGACTTGAGGGGCAGGTCGGCCGGCCGGCTCTAGGCCATGGTCGGCCGGCCTAGCTTTGCGTGAGGGTGCAGCAAAGGGAGAGAGGAAGAATGCACCTAAAGTGAAGAAAGGGTGGTCAGCCGGCTTGAGGTCTTAGTTGGGCGACCACTTGATGCTGGTGTGCTCTGGAATGGGCAAGAACATGGGTCGGCCGGCCATGATTGCAGGTTGGGTGGCCTCGGCGTTGGTCGGCCGGCCTGGGACGTTGCATGCACTGAAAGTGGGTGGTGCTGGAGGTGAGAAGGGCACGGTTCGCAAGTGGAGGAGGTCGGCCAGCCTACCCTTGTATCTTTGCTTCGGGAGAAGGTAAAGAGAAAGGTGGAAGAAAAGAGAATGAAGGAAAGAAAGAGAAGGGAAGGAAGAAAAAGAAAGGAGCAAGAGGGAGATAGGGGAGGTGGTTGGGCGGCCTCATGACCGTGGTCGGCTGGTCACTCGAATACCCCTTGCCTTACCTTTGTAGGGTGGTAGGGCGGCCTTTGTGCAGGGTCGGCCGACCCCTAAAAGTCTTTTTTTGAAATAAGGGAGGATTATAAACTAAATGCAGAGAAATTAAATTTGTGCATTGCAAAAAATTGAATATGCCATTGAAAACGAGAAATTGAAATTAAAATTAGCGGGAAGTAAATATGCCATCGAGAGATAATGCCAGTTTTACCTGTTGGCGTGAGCGAACCATTTACCACCCTTCAGGATGTACTTATGGGGAGGTAAGTGGTACTTTTGCGAGCCACTTGGAGTTTGTCATAGATAGGTCCTGGGCACGCTCATTCGCAACATGCCCCATAGTGTTTGTCCTAGATTCTCCATGGGTATGCTGTGGGGGATAGATGTCCCCTGGGCCCTCATGGCGTGGATTCAGCATATGGGCCGTTAGAGGGCCCAATGGAGATAGCAGGCTCCCAAACAGGGCGCCGCCTGATCTCGTGGGCCCGGAGACGGATGATGTGTTTGAAGATTAAGCCAAAGCGCTGTAATTCGGGAAAGACGTAAAGAAGATGGCTTGGACTCCAGATTCCAGAAGCGGCACGACTCAAGAAAGGAAGCGTATAATCGTAGATTCTATGTACTCTTTTAGGATTCCAGACCGAGTAGGACTCATAGATAGAAACTGACTTATAACCCAAGCCTTGCCAGACTATATAAGGCGGGTGAGGGACCCGTACGTATAACATCTAGCATCTCATCGCATACCAGCCACCAGACGCCCTAGCTTTCATTGTAATCTCGAGAGCAAAGGCAATACAACTCGCAGCAAACAGGACGTAGGGTATTACGCATCTCGCAGCCCGAACCTATATAAACCCTCGTATCTCGTCGCACCTCCACGCGAACCATCAAGCTACGCCGATTTCGCCACCCCAAAAGCACTACGTAACACACCCCGTGGTGCATTGCCGGTATCAAACACCGACAATTGGCGCGCCAGGTAGGGGGCGGCGAGATCGACATCAGCTAGCTCCATGGCCAACCACTTTATCAACGGCTTTGCTCTGGGCGACATGATCCGCTTTGGGTCGATCACCTTCATCGCCGACCGGCGTCGAGATCTCCACCAACTTTGTAACGCACCGGCGTAACCACGTTTCGTTGTGCGGCCACCAACTACTCCAGGACCCGATGGACGATCTACGCCGCCAGATCGCCGCCAGGAACCGGGGCCTCGTCAACCTCCACCGACTCAGCGTCCAGCTTCAACACGTCGGCGCGAGGCGCCGGCCCGTCGCCAGAACCCGCTCTCATGGCATGCTGCGTCGGATCGTGTTCCCCAAGGTCTCTATGGCTCGGGAGTACGAGCCGACGGGAGGTCCTTCTTCGGGCCAAGATCTACATCGACAGCGCCGACTCAAGCGGCCCCAGTAACGACCACCGCTTCGACGCCAACTCGCCGTACGGCGCTCTCAACCTCTCCGACTCAAGTCTGGACTCAGATTAGTCGGGGGCCGTGGGGATGCTTGTCAGGAAGCCCCTCTTGAGATCCGCGGCGGGCCCACACCTCAGGCAGCCCTCCGCGGAGCCCACGACGAGTTCCTGTCGATACCCGCTCCTGGGTCCCTTGCCCGCTACGGGTTCCACCACCGCCACGTGCACCAAAGTGGACCGCGCCATCTTCGACTGACCAGGGGCGCAAAAGGACTCGGGTGGAGTCCTTCGCCCCGTTCGGTCTCCGCAACTCTACCGCCACATACCAGTGGCTTCTTTCCCATGCCTCGGTTCCCCTCAACGACAACGAGGGTGCGCAGGGGACGCCCGACCCAACTCAGTCCATGCCTCTTCCGGACGATGACGTCTACAACGAGCCCGATGTGCTGTTGACCAGCCTTCGCCTAGGGCTTGTCATCAACTCTACTCCGATGGGGAGAACCGTTCGCCGACGTAGCTCGCAGACCGTCACCATGCCGGCACATACCTCCGGGCCACATGAAGCCTCTCATCACTCGACGGTCGCTCGGGAGGATCGCGACGCAGGGCATCACCACATAATCTACAACATCGAGGGTCCTACGACCTCTGATCACGGTGCGGCCACCACGACCGCCACTGCTCCAGCGTCAAATACCAGTATGGAGATGGAGACCACGCTCGCTGATGATCCCAAGAGTTCGCTTCCAAGCTCGACTCTCTGTTTTCCTGAGATCCTCGTGATCAACGGTCCAGGGAACGAGATCGAGGAGGTAGTCTCAGACGACGAGCAACCCGTCCTCGCTGAAACCTCGTAGGATTGCCACAGGAGAGAGAGGGCAAACCGCCTCCATAACATTCGGCGTCGTCATATCCTAGGCAACAGAGACCCCACGTTACCAGTCTCGGTGGATGAGGTGATGCGGGATAGCGAGAACAAGCAAGAAATTCAGAGCCATCGACGCAAGAACGAAGTCCGACAGCAGCGTCGTGGCTGGCAAGCTGGCGAAGCTAGGCGACGGCGGGTGGCCAGGCTTCCCGGGCATAATCTTCTAAAAGAGTTCGACGCGGTCATGGAAACTCCAAGTCAAGCCGGCGGGGCATTGGTCAAGCATTGCGAGCTCCTCCCCAACAACGAAGATGGGGAGGCCATCAAGAATGTCCTCACTCGAGTAGCGGATCACCTCATGCCAGATGCGCGGCAGATCATCAATGACAACCGTGACGCGCGTCTCAACATCGAGCAATCTCGTGCTCAGCGACACCAGATCGAGTTGGATTGGAGAGCAAACTACGACCGGGACTATGGACCTCCTCAGCATGCTCCAGCTGCCAGAGGTCACTCGGGAGTCGCCTGTGTCAACAGCCCCGTATCCCGAGTCAAGGCTGGGGATGACCTTCGCCCTCAATCCCCGCCACGCCGTCCAGATGAAAACCGCGGCAACCCAGCTGGCAGCTCTGAGGTAGCCATGACGGCCTTTGGTCGGAGGATTCAGGACGTCGACTGGCCGCCCAATTTCAAGATCTCAAATATTGAAAAATTCGAAACAAAGATGGACCAGTGAAATTGGCTAGCTGTGTACACTACCGCGGCCCGAGCGGCCAATGCATCAGAAGATCTCATGACGGCCTACATCCCGATCAAGTTGGGACAGGAAGCGCTTAAATGGCTTCGCCACCTCAGGTGGGGTTGCATTGAAGACTGGGGCGACTTCTGTCGCCTTTTTGTTGCTAATTTCCAATCACTCTCCGACAAACCAGCGCAGCGATGGGACCTCAAAACCATCAGACGCAAGGACTCAGAGAGCATGCGATCGTACCTCAAGCGGTTCCAGGCTCTAAGGAATCGCATCCCCGATGTCTCTGAGGATACGGTGATTGATGACTTCCTCCAGGGATCGAACGATCAAGTGTTCGTCAAACACATACTGGAAAGAGCGCCCACTACCTCGGAGCGCCTTTTCCAAGAGGCAGATCACTACATCACAGCGGACGAACGCGCTCGTGACCTCATCCACCCTCGATAGGATGATCGGGGCAAAGGCAAGCAAGAGAAGCATGAAGAATCCTGGCGGCAGGATCGTCGCTGGGAGAAGAGGCCTCGAGAGGAGGTCCGTTTCGTGGCACCACCTCCAGCGCGTCCACGTGGCCCACCTCCTGCTCCGCCCTGGACGCTTGATCAACTCCTCGATGAGCCGTGCCCCACGCACAAAGACATGCGCCACACTCTCTGGAACTGCCGCGACTTCAAAGCTATGCTGGCGCGTGGCTGGTTTCCCATGTCGCAGCCTGCCCCGCCGCAGCCCCCGCCATGGAACCAGCCTCCGCAATGCCTGAACGGAGGCAATAACCAACACTTCCCAGATGTCAACAGGGAGGTCAACTTCATCCTGGGAGGGCACGGAGCCCACGCGAGCAAGCGACAGCAGAAGCTAGAAGACCGGTGGATCAATGCGGCCACCTCAAAGCCGCCACAACCATATGATTGGTCCCACAAGCCAATCTCTTTCAATCGGGCAGATCAGTGGCTCAACTTTGATGAGCCAGGCACGTACCCATTGCTGATAAATCCCATAGTTAGCGACACCCGACTCAAGAAGGTGATGATCGATGGCGGGGCAAGCATCAACGTCCTGTTCCCTCGAACTCTGCAAGACATGGGGGTCCCTCTCAGCGAACTCAAAAAGTCAGATGCCCCATTCTTCATAATCATGCCGGGTGCAGGGGAGTATCTGCTCGGGCATATTTACCTGCCGGTCACCTTTGGCACCGCGGAAAATTTCCGCACAGAGACACTGCGTTTCGAGGTCCCGACCTTCAACTCTGTTTACAATGCCATCATTGGGCGTCCTGGGCTCGCCAAGTTCATGGCCATCCCACACTACCCGTACCTTGTCCTCAAAATGCCAGCTCCAGCCGGCGTTCTCTCCATACGGGCCGACTTCAAAGGAGCTTCGGAGTGTGTACAGGAAGCAATCCAGATGTCCCTCGAACAGAACAGCATGGCGGCACAGAAGAAGCTCAAGGCAGATGCAGCTCATATGTCGCAGGAAGACCTCTAGATCCCGACCCAAGAAGCGGCGTCAAGCGCAGCAATACAGCCGGCGGTCCCTACGAAGGAAATAAGCCTCGATCCCTGGGACGTGACTAAGACAACCGCTATCAATGCTCATCTTCCTCCCAAATAGGAAGACGCGCTCGTCTAGTTCCTAAGGGCCAATCGCGACATGTTTGCATGGAAGCTTGCGGATATGCCTGGGTCTCGAGGGAACTGCCGAGCACCAACTCAAGGTGTTCCCCAACGCAAAAGCCATCAAGCAGAGGCTGTGGCGATTTACTCCTGAAAAGCGAGAGGCAATTAGGGCAGAGTTAACCCGGCTGAAGGCTGCCAGTTTTATTAGAGAAGTCATGCATCCCGAGTGGCTTGCGAACCCTGTACTCGTTCTCAAAAAGAATAAAAAGGACTGGCGGATGTGTGTTGATTATACTGATCTCAATAAGCACTGCCCCAAAGACCCGTTTGGGTTGCCTCATATAGACCAGGTCGTTGACTCTATGGCCGGCTGCGCTTTACTCTCTTTTCTCGATTGTTACTCGGGCTACCACCAAATTAGCCTAGCGATCGAGGATCAGGAGAAGACCGCATTCATCACGCCTTTCGGCGCGTACTGTTATACCTCTATGTCTTTCGGGTTAAAGAACGCTGGTGCCACGTATCAAAGAGCGATCCAGACATGCCTCGCTGACCACTGGGGCAAGCATGTCGAAGCCTATGTTGACGATGTCGTAATCAAGACCAAGAACACGGAAGATTTCATTGACGATCTACAACAGGTGTTCGACAACCTGAGGAAATTTCGGTGGAAGCTTAATCCCACCAAGTGTGTTTTCGGGGTCCCCGTGGGCCAGTTACTCAGTTTTGTTGTTAGCAACAGGGGAATCGAAGCTAACCCTGAAAAGGTTAAAGCCATACTCCGGATGCAGCCTCCCAGATCGCAAAAGGACGCTCAAAGGTTGACCGGGTGCATGGCAGCCTTGAGTCGGTTCATCTCGCGACTCGGCGAAAGTGGCATGCCCTTCTACAAACTCCTCAAGAAGGTAGATTGGTTTCAGTGGACCACAGAGGCTCAAGAAGCTTTGGAAGCCCTGAAAAAAATCTTGACCACGCCTCCTGTACTCAAATCTCCCAATCGTGCCACTGCCGACTCACCAGCTGAAGATCTGCTCCTCTATATCTCCTGTACGACTCATGTGGTTAGTACCGCATTGGTGGTTGAACGATCGGACGGAGAACACGCAGTACCTAGGCAACACCCGGTCTACTTCATCAGCGAGGTCCTTAGCCCCTCCAAAATCAGGTATCCTCAAGGTTAGAAGTTATTATACGCAGTTCTCATTACCGCACGCAAATTGCGTCATTATTTTGAGGAGCATAAGATCGTGGTGGTTACTGAGTTCCCAATTGGAGAAGTCTTGCGCAATCGGGAGGCCACAGGGCGTATTGCCAAGTGGGCCTGCGAGCTGGGGGCTCACGACATCGAGTTTCGTCCCCGTACTGCCATCAAGACCCAAGCGCTTGTCGACTTCGTCTCCGAGTGGACTGAACACCAAGTCCCTGAGAAGCCAGAAGTCATGGAGGTCTGGAAGATGTATTTTGATGGCTTGCTGAAACTGGAAGGAGCCGGCACTGGTGTTGTCTTCACCTCACCAGCAGGGGAAAAACTCAAGTACGTACTATAGATTCTTTTCCCAGTATCCAATAATGCAGCTGAGTACGAGGCTTTACTTCATGGTTTGCGCATAGCTATATCACTCGGGATCTAGCGGTTGATGGCCTACGGATATTCTTTAGTGGTCATTAATCAAGTCAACAAGGAGTGGGAACGCTCTACAGAAAATATGGACAAGTACTGTGAAGCAGTTCGCAAGCTAGAGGGCAGGTTCCAAGGTCTGTAGTATATTCATGTGGATCGGGACCGCAACACGGACGCCGATATTTTGTCCAAACTGGGCTCATCACGAACCAAAATGCCTCCTGGTATCTTCGTTCAAGAGCTTCATCACCCCTCTACTCAGCTAGAAGTGCTGAATATACCACCCGACTGACACATTCTAACCCTGAGTGATATTCCGACTGATTGGAGGGCCCCTATCATCAGGTACATCTTAAATAAAGAAACTCTAGATGATAAAGCAGAGGCTGAGCGACTAGCAAGATGATCGTCCAGCTATACTCTGATCAACAACGAGTTATATAAGCGTAGCGCTTCAGGAGTACTGTTAAAATGCCTAGATGCCTCGTCAGGGCAGAGTTTGCTAAAAGAGATACACGCTGGAGTCTGTGGAATTCATGCCGCCTCACGGACTTTGGTCGGGAAGGCGTTCAGGGCCGGATTCTATTGGCCGACAGCGAAGAAGGACGCTGCCGAGTTAGTGCAGCATTGCGAGGCTTGCCAGTACCTCGCCAAGCAGCACCATCTTCCAGCACAGCAATTGCAGAATAAACAGATGTCATGGCCCTTCCATGTTGGGGGCTGGACATGATCAGGCCTTTCAAGAAAGCTCAGGGTGGATACACTCATGTGTTGGTTGCCATTGATAAGTTCACCAAATGGATTGAGTATAAACCCATTGCCGCCTTGACATCCGCCAAAGCCGTGGAGTTTATTCAAGACATCACCTTTCGCTTTGGGATCATGAACTCTATTATCACAGATCTGGGGTCCAATTTTACGGGTTCAGAATTCCTTGATTTCTGCGAGCGAAGGTCTATTAACATTAAGTATGTCTCGGTAGCTCATCCTAGAGCTACTGGGCAGGTTGAGCGAGCTAATGGGATGATTCTGGTGTAGGACCGAGACGTGCGACTAGAGGGGAGGTGAATAGGAGCACTTGAAAAACTCAAACTCAAACCCCCCAAAATGCACTCTTACGAAATCACACACACACCCGATACCGTCCACTGAACAGATACGTATCGGGTGGAAAGCGGAAGCACTCGAATTAACGCCCAAAGAAAAGGACGTAAGACGAGCAACCAAACTACACCTAAAAGAGCAATCACACTACACCCAGACAAACACACACTACAAAACAATCGAAAGCAACACGGCACAAACAAACCAGAACAAGCTATAAAGCTTGCAAATGTCTCACACTAGCCACTCAACACACCGAAGCGTGTCCCACTAAGAATAGAGAGTGAAGAGTATGGGCATGCAGTGGTTGACACAAACAAGCTTGAAACCAACAACACACACACGAGGAAGAACGACTTGGAAACAGAGAAAAATCCCTACGAGTGCAGCTAGACTATCCTAGAGCCTGACCGGACAGTCAGGTCTAGCTCCTAGAGCTTGACCGGACAAACCTTCGGACCAAGCAGCTCAACACGCAAAGGCAGAAGAAGCACAAGGGACCGGACAGTCCGGTTCTACCCGGAGGGCCTGACCGGACAAAGCTTCGGACAAAGCAACTCAACACGCTAAGTGCCGAAGAGAACAACGGACCGGACAGTCCGGTTCTACCCGGAAGGCCTGACCAGACAAAGCAAATGAGAAATGAACTACGGGTGGTGAAAACCAAAGGACCGGACTGTCCGGTTTAGCAGACCGGACAAAACTTCAGACAAAGAAACCCGAGACACACACTCGAGGTGGCCAAGCCTCGGTTTCTCCGTCACACAGACCGGACAGTCCGCTTGAATGAACCGGACAAATGGACGGATTGTCCGGTCAGGTCTCGCTGCTGGCCCGAGTCCGAACCTGAGAAATCAGCCTGCGAATCCACCAAAAAATTGACCAAACCCAAGCCAAAACTCAACCAAACTTCACGAAAATTTGCACAGAGGAACTTGATTCCATTCCAAAGTAAACCCCTCAAAAATCAACTCAAAATGATCTAGGGATTTACGGGAATTGCTGATCTCGTGGAAGTGATGTGAGAAAGCCTAGGAACCGAAAAACATCAAGAACGGCCTTTGCTCGTGGTTGGATGATTCTAGCACTTGGCTAGTGAGATGCACCACATCTTAGCAAGGCAAAATTCCGGCAAAAGAAAGGTCTCATCCTTGGACAACACAAAACGAGCCAAAATCCAAGAAACGGGACCAAAAACCAAACTAGAAGGGAGAAGGAAGGAGGAGGGACGAAATTGCTGCTCAAGACATAGAATTTCTCAACAAGGAATCTTGGATTGATCACGAAATTCAGATTACACAAGTTCCCTAGAGCCTACCTCCCTTCATCCTCCCACTAAAGACAAGATTAGACTAAACTAGGCACTCATCTCCTAGCTAATCCTCTCTATTTCTTCTCTTTGGACCTTGGCTGCTAGGGTTAGGAAATCCTAGGGTTTGTGGCTGCCAAGATGAGCTCCAAGGGAGCCTCTCAAGTCTATTTATACCCTAGGCCCTAAACGACACAATTACACTAAGACCCCTAGTCTAAAAATGCCCGGAGGGGACCAAACCGAAAAGATACAATCGGACGACTACGATGACGTCTTGATCATCTTCGGTTTCTCCGCCTCGCTTGGATGTGCGCCACGTAGCCAGTAGTCCGGAAGCTTCCCCCGGTTTTGAAGTCAGAAACCGGAAAACTTTATTCTGCGGGCTTCCTGGGCCAGGTCTTGGCCCAATCTTCTATCATGGCGAGTCGAAGCCCAACCCACCAAGTCATTTGAACTTGGGTGGCGGTTTTGAGCCGAAGCCGCCAAAGCCTCCCTCGCATGCCTTCACGCCATGCACTCGGGTTGGAGCACCACAGTGGCACTCGGCTTCTCCAGTCCATCGGAGTCGCCTCGCGGTCCATCGGAGGGCTTACACCACCGTTGCCGAACTGCCCCTCCGTGTACCGAGCTTCCATGGCCGACCGACGCCGAGCATTGCCTCCGGTCCATTGGAGGACTTTTGCCTCAGTCCATCGAGGTCTTCGTCTTCCTCTACCTCCAGTCCATCGGAGGACTTGTGCCGTTGACAATCACTCATCATACCAGGAGAGCAATGAGGCCGATCCATTGGCTCTCAATCTCCCCCTTTATGAGTGCATTGTCAACACATCTCCAACCTATAACCTGAAATAGAACAAAGACAAAAGAAAAGCGTAAAACCAAAAAAGAAAGGAAAAAGAAAAGAAATGCTCAAGGTGCCCAAAACCAAACAAAGGCAAAACACAAGGCAGCTTGAAGCAAAACGAAAAACAAAAACATCGGCTCCTCAAGACAGAGGCAAAAGGCTCAACGCACCGATGCAAAGAGCATGCTAAAAGCTCAAACTCCCCCTGAAATGCATCCTCACAAATGCAATATGAATGCAAAGCTCTCCCTCAACTAAATCTCTCCTGAGTTCTCCCCCTTTTCCATATTTTTAAATTTCTTCCCCTTGGAGAAGTACACTAATCTCTCCCCAAATTTCTCTCCCTTGTTGACAATGGACACATCAAGGGTTCTTTGAACTCAACTCCCCCTGAACTAGACAACTCCCCCACAAAGTATGCCATGAAATGCAAGGAGTGTAACTGAAAGAGCTCAGAAGGGATGGAAAGCTAGTAATCACATGTTCTAGCATACAAAGCAAGTGAGGGCAAGGAAGCATACAACAAGCTCAAATGAATCTATCTTACACATATCAAGAGTAAGCTTGTTTTTCAGGGTTAATGAAAAGAAAGCATCACCAACATGAATAGCACCTAGCAAGATAGGCATGAACAACAAAATGCTAGCAATGCATACAAGGTGTGCTATTCTCAACCAAAGCATATACAACCAGCCATAAGCATTTTAGAGACTTGCAAATTTCAGATTTATACATTTGTATTCATAAGCAAGTTCTTTTTGTGCCAGGGGTTATTTACTTGTCTTTTGCCACTTCTTACCAACCAATGCCAAGTCTAGGTTATATAACCATCAGAAGCTTAAGACAAGGTTTTGGTCATACATAGTCTAGTCCAAGTTCATGCCAAAGTGCAAAGGCAAGCTGTCTCGAACTAGATCAGTGAGACAAGCAAACCCACCTGGATCTTTCTCAATTCAGCACATAAGACACCACTTGTAAGCATTTTGATTCAGATTTCAATTAAAGCAAGGTGTCATAAAAGCTTAGGCATTAACTTAGCAAAGGTATACAACTAGCATATCTAGGTATGAAAAGATAGCATAGCATTCAACAATCCTGCACATGCTAGGTAGCCAAATCAAGTGGTGATCATGGTTTTTGATTTGCAAAGAATAAAATGACTTAGCTCACGACTGTATTCAAACTCAAGAGAGCTTAGCCAACCATGATCAAGCATGCAACTATACAATCTAGCACAAGCAAGTACTAACTTATCATCTCAAAAGAGCTCTAGTGCTAGTGAAGTGAAAATGCATATGATATAGTGCAATGCATGATATGATACAACATGCAAAAGAAGCAAAGAGAAATAAAAGCCAGATAAAAGTAAATTCTAGACTATGGAAGCTATTCCTTACTAAAAGGAATAGCGTATTATCCCTGACTAAAAGGGATAGCACACTCCAAGCTCACCTCTCAAGCGCACAAAAGCGCCAAACTCTAGGGGCTTGGTAAAGATATCGGCCAACTGGTTTTCAGATGCTACATGGACTAAGTCTATGTCCCCCTTCTCATAGTGATCTCTCAGGAAGTGAAACCTCACGTCTATGTGTTTGGTTCTAGACTGCAAGACGGGGTTCTTAGCTACAGAAATAGCAGAAGTAGAATCAACTAGAAGAGGGATTTTTCCAAACCTAAGACCGAAATCACTAAGGGTGGCTTTCATCCATAAAAGCTGGGAGCAGCAGCTAGCAGCAGCTATGTACTCTACTTTTGTGGTAGACAAGGATACACTAGCTTGCTTGCGGGAGGACCAAGAGACAAGAGAGGTTCCTAAGAGTTGGCATGTGCCGAAGGTTGACTTGCGATCAATCCGGCAGCCAGCATGGTCAGCATCTGAGAACCCTCTAAGAAAAAGAGAAGAACCCGAGGAATACCAAAGACCAAGCTCAGGAGTGAATTTCAGATACCTAAAAATGCGCTTCATCGCTTGACGGTGAGAAGTCCTAGGAGAAGCCTGGTAGCGCGCACAGAGGCAGACCGCGAACGGAATGTCCGGCCTGGTCGCCGTCAGGTACAGAAGTGAACCGATCATCCCTCGAAATTCCTTCTGGTGCACCGCTTCCCCATCTTCATCAGCATCAAGCGCCGTGTTTGTACTCATAGGAGTCATCATGGGCTTGGAGTCACCCATCTCAAACTCCTTGAGTATGTCTCTTGTATATTTGGCTTGATGGACGAATGTTCCTTCAGGGCCTTGCTTGATCTGCAGCCCGAGGAAGAACTGGAGCTCACCCATAAGACTCATCTCAAATTCCCTACTCATCTGTTCAGCAAAACTAGACACCAAAGCGTGAGATGAACCACCAAAGATTATGTCATCAACATTATCTGAACTATCAGGGTGTCATCGCCACGACTCAACAGAAACAAGGTCTTGTCTACTGAACCCATCACAAACCCAGACTTGAGCAGAAAACTCTTCAACCTAGCATACCAAGCTCTAGGAGCTTGCTTCAGACCATAAAGGGCATTCCTCAACTTATACACCCGGTCTGGAAATCTAGCACTCTCAAAGCTAGGAGGTTGTCTCACATATACCTCCTCATCTATGAACCCGTTCAGGAAAGCAGACTTGACATCCATTTGCTGCAGTTTGAAGCCTTTAGAGGCCGCAAAGGCAAGCAAAATCCTAATGGCTTCCAAACGAGCTACAGGGGCAAATGTCTCCTCATAATCTATCCCCTCCTTCTGACAGAAACCCTGGGCTACCAATCTCGCTTTGTTCCTCACAACCATCCCATCCTCACCCTGTTTGTTCTTGAAAACCCACTTGGTACCTATAGGGCGACAGTTTGGTGAAGGTTCAACTAAATCCCAGACATGGTTTCTCTCAAAGTTCTCCAACTCCTCATGCATGGCGTTCACCCAGTTAGAATCAGATAATGCATGTGACACATCCCGGGGCTCAAAAGAAGCAACATATGCAGAGTGGAAGAAAAAGGCTAGAGAGTTAACCGAAGAGCGTGTGACACGCTGGTGAATATCTCCAATCATCCTGTGTGGAGGGTGATCCCGCTGGACTTGCCGAGATGGAACAATCTCGGAAGTCACCTCCCCTACGTCCTCAGCGGGTCCAGCCTCTGCTTGAGCTTGCTATCGGGGGAGTGAGGAGGAAGCTGTGGGCAGGGGTCCTCCTTCATCATCTGAACTCATAGCAGAGGGGGTAGGAGCTGTAGCCGGTGCAGTGGCTCCTGCATCACCATCATTAACCACACCTTCCTCATCCTCAAAGATGGGAGTGCCTTCTTCATCATCACCTAAAAGCTCAAAGGCAGGGGTTGTGTAGGGCATAGTCTCATCAAAAGAAACCTCACAAGTCTCAACAACTTGCTTGGCCTCTAAAATCCACACACGAAAAGCCCTAGAATTAGAAGCATACCCCAGAAAAATCCCTTCCAAACAACGAGACTCGAACTTGTCCAAATGCCCCGCCTTCTTCAGCACAAAGCACCTGCAGCCAAACGCTCGTAAATGCTTGACGCTGGGCTGCCTACCAAATCGAAGTTCATACGAGGTCTTCCCAAGGAAAGCTCGCAAGAAAATCCGGTCCATTGGAGGACTTTTGCCTCAGTCCATCGAGGTCTTCGTCTTCCTCTACCTCCAGTCCATCGGAGGGCCTCCAGTCCATTGGAGGACTTGTGCCGTTGACAATCACTCATCACACCAGGAGAGCAATGAGGCCGATCCATTGGCTCTCATCTGGATGCGCTCAAGAAGAAGATCTTTGACAAAAATGAGAAGCTAGCTAGCAAGTGGATACGTGAGCTCCCGTATGAGAGCCAATGGACCGGCCTCATTGCTCTCCTGGTGTCATGAGTGATTGTCAACGAGCTCAAGCCCTCCGATGGACTGGAGGCCCTCCGATGGACTAGAGGTAGATGATGAAGACCTCGATGGACTAAGGCAAAAGCCCTCCAATGGACCGGAGGCAATGCTAAGCATCGGTCGGCCATGGAAGCTCGGTACACGGAGGGGCATTTGGCAACGGTGGTGTAAGCCCTCCGATGGACCGCGAGGCAACTCCGATGGATTGGAAAGCCGGGTGCCACCATGGTGCTCCAACCCGAGTGCATGGCGCGAAGGCGTGCGAGGGAGGGTTTGGCGGCTTCGGCTCAAAACCGCCACCCAAGTTCAAATGACTTGGTGGGTTGGGCTCCGACTCGCCAAGATAGAAGATTGGGCCAAGACCCGGCCCAGGAAGCCCGCAGAATAAAGTTTCCCAGTTTCTGACTTCAAAACCGGGGAAAGCTTTTGGACTACTGGCTACGTGGCGCACATCCAAGCGAGGTGTGGAGAAGAAGAAGATCAAGCCGTCATCGTAGTCGTCCGATTGTATCTTTTCGGTTTGGCCCCCTCCGGGCATTTTTAGAGTAGGGGTCTTAATGTAATTGTGTCGTTTAGGGCCTAGGGTATAAATAGACTTGAGAGGCTCCCTTGGAGCTGATCTTGGCAGCCACCATACCCTAGTTTCCCTAACCCTAGCAGCCAAAGTCCAAAGAGAGAAAAGAGAGGAGATTTGCTAGGAGATGAGTGCCTAGTTTAGTCAAATCTTGTCATTAGTGGGAGGATGATGGGAGGTAGGCTCTAGGGAATTTGTGTAACCTGAATTTCGTGATTAATCCAAGTTTCCTTCCTTGTGAATCCCACGGAGTGAGCAGCAATTTTTGTCCTTCCCTTTTCCCTTCCCGTTCTAGTTTGTTTTTGGTTACAATCCTTGGATTTTGGTGTGTTCAGTTTGTCCAACGTTGGAATCTTTCTTTTGCTGGTATTTTGCCTTGCTATGATGTGGTGAATCTCACTAGCCAAGTGCTAGAATCATTGAACCATGAGCAAGGGCCGTTCTTCCCTTTTCTTGGTTTTTCGGTGTCAACTCACCTAACTCACGAGATCTGCAATTCCCGGGCAATCCTTGATCTTTTGGGATTTGCTAGGGAAGGTCCTTAGGATTATCAATGCAAATTTTTGTGAAGTTTCGTTGAGATTTGACCCGGTTTCGATCGAGTTTTTGGTGAGTCAGAGGGCTGTTTTTTCTGTCTGTGAACACAGGACGTTTTATAACGTCCGGTGAAACGTCCGGTGAGTAGTTTTTCGGGGCTGTTTTGTTCGTTTTGCATCCGTTCTTTTGGGTGTTCATTCGAGTGCTTCCGCTAGGCTTTTCTCAACGTGTCCTAGGGTCAGTAGCACTTTTTTGCTATGTGATCTTGCACGGTGTGAGAAGAAAGGGTTTAGATTGCTTTTCGGTCCTAACACCGATACGTATCTGTTTAGTGGACGGTATCGGTGTGCATGTTTTGTGAGGACGCTTTTTGGGGGTTTTGAGTTTGAGTTTTGAAGTGCTCCTATTCACCCCCTCTAGTCGCACATCTCAGTGCTACACCGTACGTGGTCTGGAGCCTTCGAACGCAACCTAGCAAAGCTCTTGCAGGCACGTCTTGGTCCTACAAGTGGTATCAGAGTCGGTTAGGTTTCCTATACATTAACCGGTGACGAAACCGTAGCGACGATGACTTACTCTAGGAAAATTCCCGTCCTTGGCTCCGATGGCTATCCCTACTGGAAGGGTAGGATGGAGGCGTTCCTTGTTAGCCAGAGTCAGGACATATGTTATGCTACTCAAAGTACGACTTTTGTGGTGCTTCTAGTCGCTGAGCGTACTACGCAGGATATCGTGGCTCGGCATGAGGCGAATGCCAAGGCTGTTAACTTTCTCTTTTCCGGGCTTGGTCCTGTGCATTATGAGAGAGTGAGTCACCTTAAGACTGCGCGTGAGATATGGTCACTGCTTAGTGCACACCATGAGGGTACTGTGACGATTAAGGCTAGGCTTGTGGAGACTTATCGGCGCGAATATGAAAATTTCGTCCAGAAACCGGGAGAGTCAGTAGACGACTTGTTTGGTCGCTTTCAGTCGATCATCAACATGTTGCATGTCAATTCTGCCCCCGCTGAGCTCCCATACACCGATCATCAGCAGGCTGTCAAGTTGCTATATGCTTTGGACAGAAAAGTATGGGAGATCAAGGTGAACTCAATCATTGAGTCGGTAAGGTATGATACGATAGGAGTAGAGGCGCTCTATAGTAAGCTCAAGGCCACAGAAGTAGATTACAAGTTGAGGGATTCCCTTGCTTGTACAGGTTCTAAGATTCTGGCCTTGGCTACCCCCTCTAGTGAGTCTGTTGCTAACCCCCTTATGCACAACTTCTCGTTTTCTGCTTTGATGTTTGTGACAGAGGAGCAGTTGGCGTCGCTTGGGGATGAGGAGCTATGTCTGGTGTCTAGTCGCTTTCAGCGCACCTATGACAACCGGATGAGCAAGAAGAGGGGCGAGAGGCCCAAGTGCTTTGAGTGCGGAGAGGTCGGCCACTTCATCGCCGAGTGCCCCAACAAGAATGACTACTACAAGAAGGGCAAGAGCTACTCCCGCGACTCTGACAAGTACCACTCCGACAAGCCGAGCTTTGACAAGCTCCGCTCTAGCAAGCACAACTTCGGCAAGAAGAACTTCCGGAAAGCTTTCAAGAGCTACCAAAAGGACAACCGGAAGCGGGACAAGGCCTTCTTCGCCGAGATTGAGTTCTGTAGCAGCGGATCTTCTTCCTCTTCGTCCTCATCAAGCTCAAGCGATGAGGAGATCACGTACAGGCAGGACAAGAGGAACGATCAAGAAGGTCCAGCTGGCTTGTGTTTCGTCTCCACCAAGTCCAAGCGTAGGAACAAGGAGAAGAGGAGCTTGGTTTGCTCCATGGCGCTTAAGGACCAGGAGGACAAGGATGACGGCAGCAACTCTTCTTCCGATGATGAGGTAACTCCTGAGCAAGCCAAAATCCTTGAGATGTTAGAGCAGAACAGCTGAGAGTTGAAAGCCCAGGGCAAGATGCTTGAGAAGGCAGCTAAGAAGCTGCAGAAGTTGAAAGCCCAACTTGCTGAGGCTTTAGAGGAGAATGAGAGGTTGAGGAGTGTGAGACCCCAACCCAGTGAACTTGAGTGCCCTACCTGCGAGTCTTTCATGACGGAGCTTGGTGACCAGAGAGATAGGTATGCCAAGCGGGTAGAGGAGATAGATGAGCTGAAGGCTGAGCTAGGCAAACTCCAGTACAAACTGGATGAGCCTACTTTGAGTGGAGAGCTCGAGTGTGAGTCTTGCTCCTGTCTAACTAGAGAGCTAGCTGTTTTGAAGGAGAAGTTTGAGGGGCAGCTCATGGAGCTTAAGGAGCTTAGGGCTAGACCTATGCTTTTGGGTGCGTGCATGGTTTGTCCTACTTTGAGAGGTAAGTTAGAGCAGTTGAGAGCTGACTTTGAGGTGCTTTCAGCACCTACTGACACTTGTGAGAACTGTCTAACCCTTAGGATGCAGCTGGTGGATAGGGATGCCACCATTAGGAAGTTGGAGAAAGCTGCTGTGGTTCCCTCCCTAGACTGTGACACTTGTGCTACCCAGACTATAGTTCTAGAGGATCTGAAGGAGGAGGTGTTGTCTTTGCAGAATGACAACAACAGGTTGAGAGATGTGCTCATTTGGGTATATGCTAGGCAACCCCAACTGGAGATGATCATAGAGAGCACCAAGAGAGCTGAGGGTGAGACAAGTGGTGTTGGGTTTGGAGAGTGTAGCACTTCGGGTGAGAAGAGTGCCCTGGTTATGACCAAGACTACACCTACCCTGCCAGGTGAGACTGTTGATGGGGTTTACCATGAGCCACCCAAGGCTGCCCCAAAGAAGCAGTACTGGACACCCAAGCCTTCCAAGGCTAAGCTGGACAAGATTGCTGAGGAAGAGCTTAAGCCCAAGGCCAAGAAGCCAGTTCAGCAGCCTGAGCCACCCAAGGCCACACCACCTAAGCCCAAGTCCCAGCCTAACCCAGTTTCTAGGAGGCCTGTCTACCACTGTGAGTTTTGCCAGCGGAATGGCCACCTAGAGGAGTTTTGCTTCAGGATGAAGCGAGTTGGGAGGCAGGAGAGAGCTTGGGGGAACCATGATCAGTTCTACCAGGGAGGTAGGCAAGATCCTCCCCACCGCGGTGAGAGGAAAGACCGTTTTGCTGGTGGTGAGAGAGGAGGCGGCTTTCAGGCCCGTGCTTCTGGTGGTGAGAGACGCTTTGTCGGTCGAGCTCCTAGTCGTTTTCAGCGCGGCTATGGACCTCGTGACCGAGGCTTTGAGAGAGCTTTCGAGGGTTCACGCTTTGGAGGTCGTGGTTACCCTGATCGTCGTGATGACCTTTTTGATTGTGCTTATCCTTCTTTTCAGCAGATGGCTCGGCACTGGTACAGCAGTTTTGGTACTAACCCCAGTGCCGGACCGTTTGCTCACCATCGTTCTACTTGACTTTGCAGGATCGAGGCATGGAGAACGTGTGGATCATGGACTCCGGTTGCTCTAGGCACATGACAGGGCACCGCAAGTGGTTCTCCAGCCTCAACCCCGTGAGCACCAAGGAGTACATCACATTCGGGGACAATGGTCAAGGTAAAGTGATGGGTGTTGGTTCTGTTTCGCTCTCTGCTAAGCTTTCCCTGAGAGAAGTTGCTTTTGTCCAGAATCTGGGGTTCAATTTGGTTTCTGTTTCACAACTTCTCGATGAAGGTTTTGAGGTTCGTTTTAAGAAGGGTGCGTGCTGCGTTCTTGATGCTAAGGAGACCCTTGTTTGCTCTTTGCTGCCTTTTGGTCAAGTTTTTAGGGTCGACCTCACATCTGTTTTTGGCCCTGCTCGCTGTTTGATTGCTAGTCCTTCTGCTGATATTTGGAAGTGGCATAGGAGGCTTGGTCACTTGAGCTTTGATCTGCTAGTCAGGTTGAGTTCAATGGGTCTAATCCGAGGATTGCCCAAGTTGAGAGCTGAGAAGGACTTAGTATGCCACCCCTATCGTCCTAGCAAGATGGTTGCCGCTTCTCACATTCCTGTGTCTCAGGTTATGACCTCCTATCCGGGTGAGCTACTCCATATGGATACAGTAGGTCCCGCTCGGGTAGCGTCGGTCAGTGGGAAGTGGTACGTGCTTGTCGTTGTAGACGATTTTTCGCGGTTCTCATGGGTATTTTTGATGGAGTTTAAAGATAAGGCGTTTGGTTTTGTTCAGGATCTGGTATTGAGGTTGAGAAACGAGAGTCATAAGGCCATGAGGGCTATCCGCAGTGACAATGGCGGAGAATTCAGAAACTCTTGTTTTGAAAACTTCTGTCGTGACCTAAGTCTTGACTACCAGTTTTCTTCTCCATATACCCCTCCGCAGAACGGTGTTCTGCAATGCAAGAACCGCACACTTGTTGAGATGGCACGGACGATGCTCGATGAGCATAGGACTCCGAGGCGTTTTTGGGCTAAGGCAGTGAATACGGCCTGTTACATTGTGAACCGGATCTTCTTGTGAGCTTTCCTTGGGAAGACCTCGTATGAACTTTGGTTTGGTAGGCAGCCCAGCGTCAAGCATTTGCGAGCGTTTGGCTGCAGGTGCTTTGTTCTTAAGAAGGCAGGGCATTTGGACAAGTTTGAGTCTCGCTGTTTGAATGGGATTTTTCTGGGGTATGCTTCTAGTTCTAGGGCTTTTTGTGTGTGGATTTTGGAGGCCAAGCAAGTTGTTGAGACTTGTGAGGTTTCTTTTGATGAAACTATGCCCTGCACAACCCCTGCCTTTGAGCTTTCAGATGTTGATGAAGAAGGCACCCCCATTTCTGAGGATGAGGAAGGTGCGGTTGATGTTGGTGATGCAGGAGCCACTGCACCGGCTGCAGCTCCTGCCCCCTCTGCTACGAGCTCTGATGATGAAGGAGGACCCTTGCCCACGGCTTTCTCTTCACTCCCCCAACAGCAAGCTCAAGCAGAGCCTGGCCCTGCTGAGGACGCAGGGGAGGTGACCTCTGAGATTGTTCCATTTCGGCAGGTCCAGTGGGATCACCCTCCACACAGGATGATTGGAGACATTCACCAGCGTGTCACACGCTCGTCGGTTGCTTCTCTAGCCTTTTTCTCCCACTCTGCATATGTTGCTTCTTTTGAGCCCCGGGATGTGTCACATGCATTATCTGATCCTAACTAGGTGAACGCCATGCATGAGGAGTTGGAGAATTTTGAGAGAAACCATGTCTAGGATTTAGTTGAGCCTCCACCAAACTGTCGCCCTATAGGTACCAAGTGGGTTTTCAAAAACAAACAGGGTGAGGATGGGATGGTTGTGAGAAACAAAACGAGATTGGTAGCCCAGGGTTTCTGTCAGAAGGAGGGGATAGACTATGAGGAGACCTTTGCCCTTGTAGCTCATTTGGAAGCCATTAGGATTTTGCTTGCCTTTGCGGCCTCTAAAGGCTTCAAACTGCAGCAAATGGATGTCAAGTCTGCTTTCCTGAACGGGTTCATAGAGGAGGAGGTATATGTGAGACAGCCTCCTGGCTTTGAGAGTGCTAGATTTCCCGACCGGGTGTATAAGTTGAGGAAAGCCCTTTATGGTCTGAAGCAATTTTCTAGAGCTTGGTATGCTAGGTTGAAGAGTTTCCTGCTCTAGTCTGGGTTTGTGATGGGTTCAGTAGACAAGACCTTGTTTTTGTTGAGTCGTGGTGGTGACACCCCGATAGTTCAGATATATGTTGATGACATAATCTTTGGTGGTTCATCTCACGCTTTGGTGTCTAGTTTTGCTAAACAGATGTGCAGGGAATTTGAGATGAGTCTCATAGGTGAGCTCCAATTGTTTCTCGGGCTGCAGATCAAGCAAGGCCTTGAAGGAACCTTCGTCCATCAAGCCAAGTACACTAAGGACATCTTGAAGAAGTTTGACATGGGCGACTCAAAGCCCATGACAACTCCAATGAGTACAAACACGGCGCTTGATGCTGACGAAGATGGGGAGGCGGTGGACCAGAAGGAATTTCGAAGGACGATCGGCTCACTTCTGTACCTGACGGCGACCAGGCCGGACATTCAGTTTGCGGTTTGCCTTTGTGCGCGCTACCAGGCTTCTCCTAGGACTTCTCACCGTCAAGCAGTGAAGCGCATTTTCAGGTATCTGAAATTCACTCCAGAGCTTGGTCTTGGTACTCCTCGGGTTCTTCTCTTTCTCTTCGAGGGTTCTCAGATGCTGACCAAGCTGGTTGCCGGATTGATCGCAAGTCAACCTCCGGCACATGCCAACTCTTAGGAACCTCTCTTGTCTCTTGGTCCTCTCGCAAGCAAGCTAGTGTTTCCTTGTCTACCACAAAAGTAGAATACATAGCTGCTGCTCCTAGCTTTTATGGATGAAAGCCACCCTTAGTGATTTCGGCCTTAGGTTTAGAAAAATCCCTCTTCTAGTTGACTCTACTTTTGCTATTTCTGTAGCTAAGAACCCCGTCTTGCACTCTAGAACTAAACACATAGACGTAAGGTTTCACTTTCTGAGAGATCACTATGAGAAGGGTGACATAAACTTGATCCATGTAGCAACCGAGAACCAGTTGGCCGATATCTTTACCAAGCCCCTAGAGTTGAGCGCTTTTGCGCGCTTGAGAGGTGAGCTTGGAGTGTGCTATCCCTTTTAGTCAGGGATAGTGTGCTATTCCTTTTAGTAAGGAATAGCTTAGATTTTGCTTTTATATTGCTTCTATTTCTCTTTGTTCCTTTTGCATTCTGTATCATATCATGCATTGCACTGTATCATATGCATCTTCACTTCACTAGCATTAGAGCTCTTTTGGTATGATTGAGTTAGTACTTGCTTGTGCTAGACTGTACAGTGCTTGCTTGATCATGGTTGGCTAAGCTCTCTTGAGTCTGTTGAACACTAGTTATGAGCTAAGTCATTTTATTCTTTGCAAATCAAAAACCATGATCACCACTTGATTTGGATACCTAGCATGTGTAGGATTATTGAATAATATGCTATTTTTTCATACCTGGATATGCTAGTTGTATGCCTTTGCTAAGTTAATGCCTAAGCTTTTATAACATCTTGCTTAAATTGAAATCTGAATCAAAATGCCTACAAGTAGTGTCTTATGTGCTAAATTGAGGAAGATCCAGGAGGGTTTGCTTGTCACACTGATCTAGTTTGAGACTGCTTGTCATTGCACTTTGACATGAACTTGGACTAGGCTATGTATGACCAAAACCTTGTCTTAAGCTTCTGATGGTTCCTTGAGCCTAGGATTGGCATTGGTTGGTAAGAAGTGGCAAAAGACAAGTAAATAACCCCTGGCACAAAAGGAACTTGCTTATGTATACAAATGTTTAAATCTGAAATTTGCAAGTCTCTAAAATGCTTATGGCTAGTTGTATATGCTTTGGTTGAGAGTAGCACACCTTGTATGCATTGCTAGCATCTTGTTGTTCATACCTATCTTGCTAGGTGCTATTCATGTTGGTGATGCTTTTTCTTAAAAACTACCCTGAAAAACAAGCTTGCTCTTGATATGTGTAAGATAGATTCATTCGAGCTTGTTATATGCTTCCTTGCCCTCACTTGCATTGTATGCTTGAACTTGTGAATACTAGCTTTCCATCCCTTCTGAGCTCTTTCAGTTGCAATCATTGCATATCATGGCATATTTTGAGGGGGTGTTATTTAGTTCAGGGAGAGTCATAGGAACCCTTGATGTGTCCATTGTCAACAAGGGGGAGAATTTTGGGGAGAAATTTTGAAGTATTGGACACAGGGGGAGGACTTCGGGAGAGATCTAGTTGAGGGGGAGCTTTGCACTCATATTGCATTTGTGAGGATGCATTTTAGGGGGAGTTGAGCTTTTAGCATGCTCTTTGCATTGGTGCATTGAGCCTTTTGCCTCTGTCTTGAGGAGCCGATGTTTTGTTTTCTTTTTGCTTCAAGTGCCTTGTGTGTTGTCTTTGTTTGGTTTTGGGTGTTGGCGGTTCTTAGCCTAACAGATTTTACTCCGCAAGCGTACGGAGCCCGCTGTAGCTTTCACCCGGGAGTATTCCAAGGTATCGTATTTATCCACAGGGAAGCATTGAGATAGAGATATTAACTTATCAAACATCTTGTTATTTTACTCTTTCATTCTAAACAGTAAAAGAAAGGATAACAGCACACTGACACACTCCACAAGGATACACGGTTCAACGTGAAGCTAGGAGGACAACGAGACGGATCTGGTTCCTGATGAGATCTTCCTTTTCTAAGGTCAAGCCAAAAGACAAAGCTAGCTCCAACTGTCACTCTACTAAGGTCGTGACACGACTGAGGTTATGGTTTGTTCTAGTCATCTTTACTGCATCGGATATCGCGGCTATAGAACCACTGCCAGGCACCAGAGTGCTGATTACCCAGCCGAGAAAGGCGGGTTCTAGGGAGCCCGACTATGCGTCTACATACATGTTGGATCACAACCTGGCGCCAGCCCGAACGACGGGGTGGAATAATGAGACTCCTAACGCTGTTCACCGAGAGGAGCTACCTAAAGCCTGTGCGGTACACACAAGGCACCCAGAGCTGCGTGGGGCTGGTTAAAAACCAAGGTGAACTCCCAGAGTAAACTCTGGTTATTCACATCCTTCACTTGGCTAGAAACAAGTGGAAGCATCACAACTGCCACGACTTAACTAACAGCGTGAACAAGGAACCCGCAAGTAAACAGACTAGATTAACCATAACCTCATAGAGCAACGCTAACTATAGTCTAATGACATCCCTACACTACGATCATAACCATAGGCAGGAAAGTGAATGCTTGAACTTAAATAAAGAAATATATTAAATAAACTCAAAGTCTTACAAGAAAGGAAAGATACAAGAGACTCATACCAGACTCCTGAAGACCGCTCCGGAACAGGCAGAGCCTGACTCTAACTCCTACCAAAACATTGAACTAAAGGGGTAGCGCCACCCAAAAGGGGGCACCTCCCCAAAGGAGAGAGTGGAGAGAGTACAATGGTTCAAGTGAGAGTGAGGGGGTGCCTCTCTATTTATAGTGGAGGAGGTGCCTTGGAGAGGTGGAGATGCTCCCTTGATCCTAGGGAATATTCCCTCACATGCATGGCTGCTTAGGAGTGAAGGCACTTGCATATGGATGACAAGTGGGGCCGGGAGGCCTCTCCTCCAAGCCGGGCGGCTTGCATGTGGGGCCGGGCAGCGTCCCCCTTGGTCGGCCGGCCCTTAGATCCACTGCCTTCGCTTCATCGACGGTCCAGGACTCCTTACAAGGTCGGTAACCAACTGGGCACGTGTTACATAGGTCGGGCGGCCAAGGTAGTTGGCCGGGCGACCTCCCTCTTAGGTCGGGCGGCCCATGTGCTTCCTCCTCTGCTGTCCGATTAACCGTCTTAGTGTTGGACGTTGAGGATTGAACGATGTCGGATCGATGACGTCACTAATCCGTTGTATTCTTGCATGCAGGTGACGTGGCATGGCTTAAGGCAGGACAAAGGGGTCGGGCGACTTGGTGGAGGTCGGCTGGCCTGCATGTGGGGCCGGGTGACCTGAGCTGGGGTCGGCCGGCCTACATGTGGGGCCGGCCGACCCTGGGCCCTTGTCCAATTTATCCCCTGCTCCATATGATGTATATTTCTGTGGAATTTGAGCGTCTCCCTACAAAATAGCTTCAACCACCAAAACTCGTGGAAGATATTAGTTCAAAGTAAGTAATGCATAGAACTTTGCTTATTCCCCATTTATTAACCGAGGAATTGGCGGTTGAAATTAGGAAATAACGACCGCCAACATTGGGCAGCTTGAGCATTTCTTTCTTTTTTCCTTTCTTTTTCGGTTTTACGCTTTTCTTTTGTTTTTGTTCTATTTCAGGTTACAGGTTGGAGAGGTGTTGACAATGCACTCATCAAGGGGGAGATTGAGAGCCAATGGATCGGCCTCATTGCTCTCCTGGTGTGATGAGTGATTGTCAACGAGCTCAAGCCCTCTGGTAGACTGGAGGTAGATGATGAAGACCTCGATGGACTGAGGCAAAAGCCCTCCAATGGACCAGAGGCAATGCTCGGCGTCGGTCGGCCATGGAAGCTCGGTACACGGAGGGGCGGTTCGGCAACGGTGGTGTAAGCCCTCCGATGGACCGCGAGGCAACTCCGATGGACTGGAGAAGCTGGGTGCCACCGTGGTGCTCCAACCTGAGTGCATGGCGCGAAGGCGTGTGAGGGAGGCTTTGGCGGCTTTGGCTCAAAACCGCCACCCAAGTTCAAATGACTTGGTGGGTTGGGCTCCGACTCGCCAAGATAGAAGATTGGGCCAAGACCCGGCCCAGGAAGCCCGCAGAATAAAGTTTCCCAGTTTCTGACTTCAAAACCGGGGGAAGCTTCTGGACTACTGGCTACGTGGCGCACATCCAAGCGAGGCATGGAGAAGAAGAAGATCAAGCCGTCATCGTAGTCGTCCGATTGTATCTTTTTGGTTTGGCCCCCTCCGGGCATTTTTAGAGTAGGGGTCTTAATGTAATTGTGTCGTTTAGGGCCTAGGGTATAAATAGACTTGAGAGGCTCCCTTGGAGCTGATCTTGGCAGCCACCATACCCTAGTTTCCCTAACCCTAGCAGCCAAGGTCCAAAGAGAGAAAAGAGAGGAGATTTGCTAGGAGATGAGTGCCTAGTTTAGTCAAATCTTGTCATTAGTGGGAGGATGATGGGAGGTAGGCTCTAGGGATTTTGTGTAACCTGAATTTCATGATTAATCCAAGTTTCCTTCCTTGTGAATCCCACGGAGTGAGCAGAATTTGCGTCCTTCCCTTTTCCCTTCCCGTTCTAGTTTGTTTTTGGTTACAATCCTTGGATTTTGGTGTGTTCGGTTTGTCCAAGGTTGGAATCTTTTTTTGCTGGTATTTTGCCTTGCTGTGATGTGGTGGATCTCACTAACCAAGTGCTAGAATCATTGAACCACGAGCAAGGGCCGTTCTTCCCTTTTCTCGGTTTTTCGGTGTCAACTCACCTACCTCACGAGATCTGCAATTCCCGGGCAATCCTTGATCTTTTGGAGCTGATCTTTTGGGATTTGCTAGGGAAGGTCCTTAGGATTATCCATGCAAATTTTTGTGAAGTTTTGTTGAGATTTGACCCGGTTTCGATCGAGTTTTCGGTGAGTCGGAGGGCTATTTTTTTCTGTCTGTGAACACAGGACGTTTTATAACGTCCGGTGAAACGTCCGGTGATTAGTTTTTCGGGGCTGTTTTGTTCGTTTTGCATCCGTTCTTTTGGGTATTGATTCGAGTGCTTCCGGTAGGCTTTTCTCAACGTGTCGTAGGGTCAGTAGCACTTCTTTGCTATGTGATCTTGCACGGTGTGAGAAGAAAGGGTTTAGATTGCTTTCCGGTCCTAAAACCGATACGTATCTGTTCAGAGGACGGTATCGGTGTGCGTGTTTTGTGAGGACGCTTTTTGGGGGTTTTGAGTTTGAGTTTGCAAATGCTCCTATTCACCCCCTTCTAGTCGCACGTCTCGTTCCTACACCGTATGTGGTCTGGAGCCTTAGAACGCATCCTAGCAAAGCTCTTGCAGGCAATGTGGGGGATGGATATCCTCTAGGCCCTCATGGCGTGGATTCAGCATATGGGCCGTCGGAGGGCCCAATGGAGATAGCAGGCTCCCAAATAGGGCGCCACCTGATCTCGTGGGCCCGGAGACGGATGACGTGCATGAAGATCAAGTCAAAGTGCTGTAATTCAGGAAAGACATGAAGAAGATGGCTTGGACTCTGAATTCCAGAAGTAGCAGGACTCAAGAAAGGAAGCGTGTAAACATAGATTCTATGAACTTTGTTAGGATTCCAAACCGGGTTGGACTCATAGATGGAAACCGACTTGTAACCCAATCCTTGCCAGACTATATAAGGCGGGTGAGGGACCCCTACGCAGAACATCTAGTATCTCATCGCATACCATCCACCAGACGCCCTAGCTTTCATTGTAACCTCGAGAGCAAAGGCAATACAACTCGCAGCAAATAGGACGTAGGGTGTTACGTTCCGGCAGCCCGAACCTGTATAAACTCTCGTGTCTTGTCGCATCTCCACGCGAACCATCGAGCTACTTGCATCGCCGCAAAAGCACTACGTGACACACCCCGTGGTGCATTGCCGGTATCAAACACCGACAGGCAATAGGTCGGAGGCGATATTACTTGCCGACCTACAGTTTGGAGCCCCACGACTGGCTTTCAAGGATATTCCTGAAGCCGAGGCAACACGCATTGAGGAGATCGACTTACTCGAGGAGGAGCGCCTGAACTCTGTTATTCAGTCAGCTCGCTACCAACAGACTCTACGCCGTTATCATGGTAGAAACATGAGGCCTGGTTCCTTCTCAATAAGGGAATTGGTGCTACGCAGGGTGCTCAAAACAGCTAGACCTCCTCCTTGGGAAGGTCCATACATTGTCACAGAAGTCACTCGTCCAGGATCGTACCGTCTATCTCAAATGGATGGGACTCCAATTGGAAACTCCTGGAACATAGAGCACTTGCGCAAATTTTATGCTTAAAGTCTTCTGGTGCTTTCTAGAATTAGTGGCTAGTGTTGTTCTCTATATTCCATCTTCATTGTACTCCTTATACTCTATGAATAAAGTACTCTTGGGGCAGGCATTCTATGTTTTTCTCTGTTTCGTGTGCATTATTTACTCGCTGTACAAGGGCAATCGACCTAGGTCAGATGACCGACAGTCAAGGTAATAAATAGCATATAGTGGGGTCGTAGCGGATTGGCATTGATGTAGCGGATAGCGGGTGCTATTGCGGGCGCTAAGTTACAATAGCAGAACCCAAATATCACAGATAAATTTGAGTATATATATCATAGAACATGGATTTCTACCACTTTAACAATCTAACATAACATGTCAACGCATAGAATAATTTAAAAGTTCAAAAAGACATCCATCCATCAACTGATCAACCATTCAACTATCTTCACCCTGGTGAGAACCAGCCTCCTCATTCTCATGCTCACTTGATTCATCCGCATATGGAATAATTCCCTCATCTTCATGTTCACTCTCAGAAGAGTCAAACACTTCTTCCTCATCTTCTTCCATTACCTGAGATTCTTTTGTTGATTGGCTTCCTTTGTTGATTTCTAGCTTCCTTTCCAGTCAATGGTAAGGCATACTCCCAAGCTGGATCCTTCCTTGATGTTGATTGGCTTGTACGTGCAGTGGATGCAGCAGAAGACATTGTGCTTGTGCAGCTATTTAGCTAACTAGCAAGAAAAAAAAGATTTCCTCAGCTTAGTGTAGCCTGATCTACGGAAGGGAACTGGAAGCAGATGGATGATTGCAGACTTTGCACAGTGCCGGCATGCTGCGGGCCTACGGCTAGGCAGCCACTGACGTGCGGCCGGCCAGTCGTGACTCCATGCAGCAAGCGCGTAGAATCGTACCTTGTTTTAGTGGTCGAGGCCTCGACCTCGAGTCCCTTGATTCAGCAGAGAAGAGCCAGGCGGCAAGGAGGCGGAGCACGAACTCCGGTAGCCGGCACCCGATGGCCGACCAGCTAGCCGTCGAATCCGAAGAGCGCGCAACGGTTATGACTTGTGGACATACCCCGTAAATGGGCTAGGGTCAGTACTATTCAGCCCGCGATTGCGGCCCGCTAATTCATATTAGTTGTCTCCTCCTTGGGAAGGTCCATACATTGTCACAGAAGTCACTCGTCCAGGATCGTACCATCTATCTCAAATGGATGGGACACCGATTGGAAACTCCTGGAACATAGAGCACTTGCGCAAATTTTATGCTTAAAGTCTTCTGGTGCTTTCTAGAATTAGTGGCTAGTGTTGTTCTCTATATTCCGTCTTCATTGTACTCCTTATACTCTATGAATAAAGTACTCTTGGGGCAGGCATTCTATGTTTTTCTCTGTTTCGTTTGCATTATTTACTCGCTGTACAAGGGCAATCGACCTAGGTTAGATGACCGACAGTCAAGGTAATAAATAGCATATAGTGGGGTCGTAGCGGATTGGCATTGATGTAGCGGATAGCGGGCGCTATTGCGGGCGCTAAGTTACAATAGCAGAACCCAAATATCACAGATAAATTTGAGTATATATATCATAGAACATGGATTTCTACCACTTTAACAATCTAACATAACATGTCAACGCATAGGATAATTTAAAAGTTCAAAAAGACATCCATCCATCCATCAACTGATCAACCATTCAACTATCTTCACCCTGGTGAGAACCAGCCTTTTCATTCTCATGCTCACTTGATTCATCCGCATATGGAATAATTCCCTCCTCTTCCTGTTCACTCTCAAAAGAGTCAAACACTTCTTCCTCATCTTCTTCCATTACCTGGGATTCTTTTGTTGATTGGCTTCCTTTGTTGATTTCTAGCTTCCTTTCCAGTCAATGGTAAGGCATACTCCCAATCTAGATCCTTCCTTGATGTTGATTGGCTTGTACGTGCAGTGGATGCAACAGAAGACATTGTGCTTGTGCAGCTATTTAGCTAACTAGCAAGAAAAAAAGATTTCCTCAGCTCAGTGTAGCCAGATCTACGGAAGGGAACTGGAAGCAGATGGATGATTGCAGACTTTGCACAGTGCCGGCATGCTGCGGGCCTACGGCTAGGCAGCCACTGACGTGCGGCCGGCCAGTCGTGACTCCATGCAGCAAGCGCGTAGAATCGTACCTTGTTTGAGCGGTCGAGGCCTCGAGCTCGAGTCCCTTGATTGAGCAGAGAAGAGCCAGGTGGCAAGGAGGCGGAGCACAAACTCCGGTAGCCGGCACCCGATGGCCGACCAGCTGGCCGTCGAATCCGAAGAGCGCGCATCGGTTATGACTTGTGAACATACCCCGTAAATGGGCTAGGGTTAGTACTATTCACCCCGCGATTGCGGCCCGCTAATTCATATTATGGCCGCTATTGCGGCCTGCTATTGCGCTGTATCGGCCGCTACGTTCCTGTCCGCAACACGCAGAGCGCTACGCCGTAGCGGTAGCGCCTCCCTGCCGCTACCGCAATATCGGCCGCTATATCGGATGCTACGGCCGCTATTTATTACGTTGCCGACAGTACGGTGTTACATGCCCACTCTTACTCTTGACGGGGATGACTCCGGCCCCACCACGAGAGCAATCGGCCGTCAGTCGACCGACAGCACGGTGTTACATGCTCTCGTTCGTACTCATGCCAGGGGAGCACTCAGGGCCCCAACAAAACAAAGGCAATCGGCCTAGGTCGGAAGACCGACAGCACGATGTTACATGCCTTTGCAGGATCTCATAATCGGGGAGCAATCAAGGCCCCAGTCAAACAAAGACAACGGGCCTAGGTTCGATGACCTACAACCCGATGCTACATGTCTTTATTTCATAGCAAATCGATGTTACTCTATTTTACAGCACACATTCTCTTTGTCGTTATGTTTACTTTCGTTTCATCTTTACTGTAACACCCTAATTTTCATTTTCAGTACTTAAAATAATTAAAATGCTTTTCTGAATTTATTAAGGATTTTGGTGTTTAGAATGAGCATTTAAATGATTTTATAAAATAAAGTTTAAAGAAAATAAAATAAATTTAGGCCAACTTGGTTGTTGCATTCATGCCGTTGCATTGTTTTATTTGCTTGTATGAACTAAGGACTGGAATTCAAATTTATTTGAATTCATAGTTTGGTTTTGGCTTTGGTTCAAAAAAAAAGAAAGAAAAAAAACCCAGCCCAGCCCCCGGCCTGCTCCCCCTTCTGGCCCACTGGCGCCCACCAGGCCCAAGCGGAGCCAGCCCCTCTTCCGCGCGCCCTCTCCCCTTTTCTCTCTGCCGCGTGGGCCTGCCTCTCCTATGCCGCTGACCGGTGGGGCCCGGCAGTCAGTGCCGTCTCCCTCCTCCGTCCGAGGACCGCACGCCTCCCTACTTCCTCTGACCTTGGCCCCGCGCCGCCGGTAGCCAGGCCCGCCTGCCAGACTTGTTTCCCCTCTGCGAGGCGCACTCCAAGTGGAATCGACGCGGACTCAAGGCCGACCCAGGACCGATCCGAGTTGGACCCTGGACGACGCGCACCCTGAACACCATCAAGCCGAATTTGGATTCCACCGCCGCCCTAGCTCTGCTTCTCCTATAAAAGGGTCTCCTGGCCCCGCCGCCGCGCCCCTTTCGTCTCACGCCCAGTGCCCTAGCCCTAGCCGCCTGCGTCGCTGTCAATTCTGCCATCGGAGCCGAAGGTGAGCCGTCGCCCCTGCTCTCGATTCCTCGCCGTCGACTCCTCTCCGCTCCCCTTTGACCCTTGTTCCGCGCTCGCAGGAGCCTACTGAAACCTCGCTGCCTCTTTTGGGAGCCCAAAACCGTCGTCTTCTTCTCGTTCCGCGAATCCCGACCTCGCCGTCTGCTCGAGCTCGTCGCCGCGCCCCTACACATCGACACGACCTAAGATGAGCCTCTGGAGAGCCTCGTCGCCTTCCCCTCTCTCTCGTAAGCCTATCCTAGTCGTCTCTAGTCCGCTGCCAAGGCCAGAGCACGTCGCGCCGGTGAGCCACCACCGCGGACAGGTGACGCGCCGCCGCCCCTGATGGTCACCGCCGGCTTTCCCCTTCCCCGTTTAATCCTATCCGCTAGATCAAGATCCGACGGTTCCCAGGCACCGGCGACTGACTCAACATCGGTCAGCACCAGTCCACCCTAGAGTTATTTTGCAAAAGAGCCCCATTGTTTTATCTGAATCGATCCGCAGTCCACGACAGTGTTGACCAGGCCCTGTTTTTAGTGTTTTCAACCTCAGTTTTCGAAATGTATTTCCAACCAAACCCCTACAACCTTCAAAACCTCATATCTTTTTCGTTTTATACCCATTTTCGATGATCCTTGCACCCACGAGTTCATAGCGATGCGTAGAACAGTTTTATAAACCTTTTATCTTCTGTTTTAATGATATGGTGTACTTTTTCTTATAGTTGGTATTTGTTTGCTTGCATGTATGAGTTTGTATGCCTGTGTGGTGTTCCGATGATCGCGTAGACGATGGTTTTGTTCGTGGAATCTCAAGTGCAACTCAAGATCAACAACAGAAGACTCTGAGCAGTGTTTATTTTTAAAGGAAGGCAAGTATAACATAAACACCACTCAATAACCTTTTAATCATTGCGTGTGCATTTAATTTTGAGTACCCATAAGGTTATTCCTAGCTACTTTTATCCTCACATATTTACCTTTTGGGTTGCATATGGTTAAGTTGTGCTAGGTGCTGCACAAACTCATGTCCTTTTGTTAATTTAATTTTGATTAATAATCCTATGCAATTAATTGTTTGGCTTGACCCTGATCCGTTCATGTCCATTTTAATATGGCTTTTTAGCAACATGGTTTAGGGAGCTTGAGCAATGTGCTCGTGTGCTTTTGCTAGTTCTCTCCCTAAGGACCGAATCACAAAGCGACCACCTGGGACAACAGTGCTACCACAAGGCTGGAATGGGATGGACTTAGCTGATTAATTAGGTTGTTTTGGTTTGGGAGTAACTTACCTGCGGGGCAAGAGGGGAGGTTAGCTCCAGTGGTCGCTGCACTACCTCATGGTTGAGTGTGCTTTACGTTATATGTATGTGCTTCTCCCTTTGGAGGCGGACACTACCGTTGCGACCCTGAAACCTTAGCGGTTACACCTTACCAACATGATCTTTGTAAAGGCTTCATAGTGCGCTTGCTAGTCATCTCATCTCCGGTAATGTGATGAACTCCTAGCGTAGCTCACGACTTGTGGGTAAAGATGTGCAACCTCTCGAGAGTATAAAACTAACATGTTAGCCGTGCTCACGGTTATGAGCGGCCCAGACCCTTCCCAGTGATTAGTAGGATCCTTGGCTGAGGTTCCTTGGTTTTGGTTATGGTTTTGATAATGGTTATATCTGTTTAATCTTATTTAATTCTTATGCAATATCTTTTGGGCTAATGGTTTTGTTACTAATCATAGTAATTACGCCTTAATAAAAGTTATCAATTAAAAGCTCATGCAGTCTGTCAGCTAACCTTAGAGCTTCATGGTTTATGTTATATTTGTTGAGTGCGAGATGTACTCACGCTTACTTCTTTATATTTATTCCTTGTTGGGGGAAAATTCCAACCGCTGCTCAGAAAGACGAAGGCCTGAAAGTGTACAAATGAAGGTTCGTGAAGTTCTAGGCATGCGACCCCCAGTTGGTTTCCCTGTGGATGGCTCGAAGATTTAGTTACGCTTCCGCTACTCTGTGTATGTCTTATGTAAATGTTGTTTAACGTAATATAATAAAGCATGTTCTGTTATATCACTGTTTATTGTCTCTATATGTGTGAGATTAAATCCTGGCACACATATAGTTTTGCTCTGGTTTGTGTTTTTAAAACCAGGGTGTGACATTTACTACTGTGTCACAAGTATTAACTTAAGTCGCGCTGCCGACTAAACATTGCTTTTTCTCTAGCTGATACGACCTCTAGGTAAGCATAGACTACTAGTTCATTTATAAGCATACTAACTATTTTTTGCAGGATAGTAGCTAGGGTACCGATCTAAGAGCATAACATATCCATACAAGCACTCAGTTCACTACATTACATGGGAAACCATTGCCTATTCAATGTCATCTACAAGGAGTTCAGCAACCACTCGGTCCTCATTCTCATACTCTGTGCCTTGGGTTTCGCTCGTCACCCCTGTTGACAAACTCGCCAAGTCTATGTCGGGCTGTGACTTCTTGATCACCACGAGGACACGAGCGAGGATGGTTTTCACTCGCTCAGATGTTCTTGCCTTGAGATCATCCACAAAGGTGGCTATTCGGTCACCCAGGGGACATGACGCGTCTTCCTCTGGCGCACATATGTCTAGAATTTTGGTTAGAGCTGTGTTTGCAGCTAGAGCAGCTTCTTTTGCCTTCTCATAAGCGTCCTTCAGTCAGCTGCAGTTCTTTTTGCTGGTATCATAATTCTTCTTGAAGGACTCCAACACGTGAGCTTGTTGTGCGGCTTCATCACAGGATTCTTTTAGTGTAGACCTTGTGGAGGATAGCACCTTCTTCATATTGTCATGAGCATTCTGAGATTCAGTTAATTCAGCCTCTTTGGCTTCAAGCGCTTGACGAGTCAAGGAATAGCTATTCTTCAAAGCTTCCAAAGAACTGACAGTATCATGGAATGATTTCTCAAATCCATCCCGAGATTCCTGAACAGTTTGTAGTTTCGCTTGCAGCCGCTGGCATTCATCGGTCATTTGCTGCATCTCTTCCTGTGGAACGATACAATTCATATGCTTCTGTGAGCAGGGAATATGCTAGTTGAGATTCTTGATGAGTTACCTCATGTTTCTTCTTCTCGCTATCTAGCTGCCTGCGCAGGTCGGCTGCTGTGTCGCGAGCTCGGTCTTTATCTATGATGGCATTGCGGTATTCTACTTCACGAGCAACAGCGGCTTGTTTCAGGCGGGTAATCTCAGCAGCAGCAGCTGTCAATGAACATTTATTAGCTCAGGAACTCAGTTATTGACTATTGCAAGTAGGTTGGATACATACCTGTTGTTTTAGCTTTGCGAGCGCCTTTGGAATCAGTTAGCTGCTGCCTCAGATTGATGACCTCATGGCTGGGCAACGCAGCAATCTTCTCCCGAATCATGTTGGCTTGTTGTACTCCACCTTGTAGCATCTTCAGCATATCCTGCAGGGAACAATTTGAGCTATTTAGATGACGACAAGGGCAAAGCGAGATGTACACGTTGAAGATGGGCATACCTCAACAACTGACAGTAGCACTGAACATGGGGTTGTTAGCGCCAATTGACGGTCGGCGCCATTTGACTCAACTTGAGGAGGCTGGGTATTGCTTGGCTTAACTATAGCTTGAGCATCAAGTTGTTCCTTCTCTGCATGTTGCAGTTTTGCACTTGCTTCATGGTGTTCAGGTTCTTCAACATTTCTTTCTAGCACTGTGTCTAGCACCTCTGAAGTTGGTTGAGGAGCATCTTCCACATTGACCTCAGCTTGTTGCTCTTGGGTGATGTCAGCCTCAGGCAATGGTTCGGGCACAGTTGTATGCTGAAGTTCTTCTAAGGCTGCTCCAGTCAGCACTTCTTGCTAGTTCCCGGCTGGTATTTGTCCTTCATTCACAACTTCAGTGGACTCATCCATGTGAGTTTCAGTCTCGACCTCAGGAATGTCTGTGAGCACTGTATCTGCATGCCCTTCTGTTGTCAAGTCTCTAGGTGTCAGCTCTGGTGATGCTCAGGGGCTTTGTTTCTCAGGCCTTTGGTCCTTGGAACATGATGACAATGGATCTATGTCATCGTCAGTGCGCAGTGTGAATGAAAATCTGCAAGCATCCTTGATAATCTGATCTAAATCTAAACTTAAGTCCTCTGCAGACAGGTCTATTTCATCCTCATTTGGGGGAAGAGTAGATGAAGATTGGGCTGCTGTAGCATCATCGTGATGTTTCTGGGATCGCCTTTCACGATGGTGAAGCTAAGCTTCCTCCTGTTCTTCCTCATTCTCATCAATCAAGCGACTCCAGTTCACCCCGACTGACGAATCATCGGTCTTGGCCACTACCTGTGAGGAATATCTGGATTTCTTGCTCAATTTTTCTGTTGACTCGGGGGATTCAGTGATTGCTCTTTCGTTTGTTCTCTATTTTCGCGGCACCATGGGACCAGTAGCACTGGCCTTAGTATGCCCTTGACCGGCTGTGGCTCGAGTCTTGACACCACTTGTGGTGGCTGTACGCTTGGGGGCTATTTTGTTGACATTGCTCACTCCTGTTTCTTGAGCAGTTTGAGTTGCACGCTTTATTATTATGAAGGAGTGCTCCTCGTCATTTCCTTTGCCATGAGCAGCAGCAACAATGGCTTCCATTTCTTCTGCAGATAGCTCGGATTGTCGCTTTGATAACCTATCAGCACCAGAAGACAATGGATCTGATAGGAACTTGGATATATTGCTCTGCATCAACTCTACATGTCAGAAACTGATTACAAGAAATTGAGGTCACAGGAATAACAGTCACAACACTTACATTTGGAGTCGGATGCCAGGCAGAGTATGGCCTGGGAGTGCCTTTATTATGAGCTTCGCCTCTCAGCTTTAATTCAACTCAGGCCTTGACATTTTCTTCAGTCATAACCCGGGTCATCTCTCGAGTAGGATCACTGGCTCCAACATAAAGATATGCACGGTATATCCTATCCTTGAGTGGTTGTATACAGCGGTACACAAAATCTATGACCACTGCATGGGCATTCAAGCCATTTTCTTTAAGATTGGCAATCTCCTCCAATAGCACCTCTACCTCGGCTTGTTCTTCAAGAGTTGGTCCTTCCTCCCAACTGGTTAGCTTGTTGTCAAGTTGTTTACCAGACCTGACGGGTAGGGAATTCCCATGGTTCTCTATGTAAAACCACTCGGAATGCCATCCTCTGTTATTATCCGGAAGAGGGATATCCAAATAGACAGATTTGCGATTCTTGCGAAGCTCGAAGCTGGCTCTTCCAGTGACTTGCAGAACGCCATCTCTCAGACCGGCTTTGCACTGGTACAGATATTTTCACAAACCGAAATGAGGAACTATTCCAAGAAATGCTTCGCAGAGATAGATAAAAATCAAAAGTGGAAGCACAGAATTGGGATTCAGATGCGTCAAATTGATGGAATAGAACTGTAATAGGCCCCGGACGAAGGAGCACACAGGAAGGCCTAACCCGTGGATGAAGAAAGGAGCAAACACCATTGACTCGTGGGTATCTTCAGTTGGGGCGGCATCATCTTTCTTTCCGTAGACCCTCCAGTTTGTCACTTCCTTTGGTGGCAAGACGCCCATAGCTACCAGCAATTCAAGCATGGGTTCAGTAATGGTGGAGGGCCGGTATGCCAGATATGGAGAGGGTAGCTGTCGATCTTCACTGTGTGGAAGTCCCTCAGTGGTGTTTCCGCGCTCACTCAAGGTCCTCTTCTTGGGAGCCATTGGTGTGCATGTTCCTATCAATTTGGGTATTCAAAGCAGAGAAGGAAGCAGTAGCGCTGTATGCTTAGCAATGGTGGCGGCGGACTCAGTGGGGGAAAACGATTGCACAGTACTCAGATGGATGAGATCGGCTCACGGTGTAGATCTTGAATAACCCTTGACGCCGTCAGCGACAGTCATCGAAAAGTTGATGGAAACCGTGCCTACTGTTATCTTAACTTGGATTTTTAACTGCTTGTTTTGGTTGAGTCAGTTTTTTATGAGATTGGGCGTCGATTTCAATCGGGTTGTTTCTTAAGAATAATGATTGTTCAGTCGGTTTCCTTGGCACAAGTAAACATCCTCTATCACTCGGAAGATGGGATCTCTGAAACAGAATTTAACTCGACGCAACAATTGATATACTGCCTATCCTCTGGGCATAGCGAAGTATGATATCTTCAGTCGTTCGTTGGTTTCTACTCAGAAGATGCGTTTAACTCGGATGATTGTTTTTCAAGATAAGAACACACAAGATATCAATGTGGAGCATAATATGATGGCTTTTGATTATATATATATATAGTTCATTACAATGGATTACATATAGATGGATTGTGCTAAGCTACTGCTACTACTACTATGGCGATGATGGTGTACCTACTGGCCGGTGGATGGCCCGGTCGAGGGCCCGGTGATGCGGCGGCACTTGGATGCCGGGGCGCCGGCCTCGTCTCTGCCGTCGTAGCCGCCGTCGTCCCCGTCGGATCCGCCCGATGTGATGCTCCGGCATCTCAAATGCATAATCATTCATCATACATGCAACATTCATCATAATGCATCATACAATGACATGCATTTGAGCCCTAATTCAAACTTGGTTGAAATGCCACTTGTTGAAACCTGTTTTCCGCTGATATGTCTCTATGATTTTGCCTATAACTTTGATTCTATTTGGATTTGGGTGAAACTCATATTGACAAACTTGTAGACAATTTCATGTGAACAACTTTGGTCATTGGTGCTTTCACATGCTTTAAGGTTTGCATAGAGTTTTGGGGCTTTTTATGTCAGCATGTAAATTCTGTCCAAACCTGACCTGTCCAGTAATTTTAAAATTTCTTGATCTTAAAGCCAAAATCTTGTAATGCTTGCATTGAGAAAGTTGTAGGTCTTGAAATTCTGAACACAATTGGTATAAAACTCCTTTTGTGAAAGTATACAGAAAGTAGAATTTTAGAATTTCTAAACGGGAAGGTTCTGTTGGTCAAACCTTGGTCAGCAGATTAAATTCAAATTTAAACCATATTTTTGAATATAACATGGTATACAAGTTTATAAGGTAAATGTAGAGGAACAAATTTAGAACATTTCATCCAATTGGAGTTTTGCCAAATTCGGTCCCTAGGTTGTTCAAATAAGCAAAGTTCAGAAACACCTTCATCGGTCAAAGCTGGTTTCTCATTTTCGGGATTTTTCCCTCTCTTTTTCTCACACTGACCGGCGGGCCCCACATGTCAGGACCGGGCCGGTTCCCGCCTGCGCAGTTGGAACGCGCCAACGGTGGGTCCCAGACTGCGCGTCGCTTAGTGCACTCGGTCCATAGACCCTCCCTCTCTCTTTCCCACCTCGGCCCCACATGTCACTAACTGCCGGTCCATAGACCAAATCCACCGAACCACCACCGTCACCCTCTCACCCTCGGCTCCGCCCACGCGGCGAGCACGCCTGGACGGCGCGCGCCACGCGCTCGACGCCGGCCAGCTGAGTCCGCGCCGAGGCCGCGCCCTGCCCCTCTTCACCTGGACGGGGTTCCGGCCTCCTCCACTCCACTCGCTCACTCGTCTCCCTTTCCCACGCTCTCCCTGCATCGTTTCTCCAGAGCGCAGAGCGCCAGCCGCCATTGGAGCTCGGCGTCAAGCTCGCGCCCCCACGCCTCCAACCACCCTCGCGCCTTCCCGTCGCCACCCAGAGCTCCGCTCTCCACTCCACCACCCGGTGTAGGTCTCGGCCTTCCCCATCGCCTCTAGCCTCTCTCCCCACGTGCGCGCCCCCGCGGCCGCCATAGCCGCCGACGCCTCACCGCGGGAGACTTCCCTCCGGCCATCCCCCTGCCTTCACTCGAATCCCAGCGGCTTCCCCACCTCCCCGCGCAACCGGCGCGGCACCCCATGGCCTTTCCTCTCGCCGGAGCTGGCGGATCGAAGCCGCGCCGACACGCTCCGCGCTCCAACACCGCCGCCAGTTCATCGCCGTCGTTCCGCCTCCTCGCCACCGAGCCCGACCCTTGTGCGCCGCCAAGGGTCGCCGCCTCACCCTCACCGTCGCCGGCCTCCTCCGGTCACCCTCCGTCGAATCCAGGTAGAGGGTAAGGTTCCCCATGCCCCTCTCCCTCTTCTCGGCCACCGCCGGCGAGTCACCGGGCCCGTGCGACCGGAGTCCACCGCGCCGCCGCCGGTCAACCCCCCCCCCGGGCGGGAGGTAGAAGAACGCGGGGGGTTTTGCACTTTGGCCCTCAGAGTTTCAACGTTTCGCGATTTGATCCAAAGCGCTGTATACTGAGTCTCGTGAATCTTACGGTCTAGCCCCCGATATCTACGGTTAATTGCATATGGGTCCCTGGATTTAATTTTTCCCTGTTATTTTGTGAATAAATCGGCTGGAACTTTGAAAATCATAATAAATCAAGTAAAAATCCAAAATGGACAAACTCAGTGGCCATGGACTCCTCTTGAGTAGATCTACAGGATAGGTATGATGTGGATGGGTGAAAAGTCTGTTTTGCCCCTGGGTTAGTGCATGCATGGTGTAGGTAAATAAATGGTAAAAGTGAACCAAATGAACTCCAAAAATTATGAAACTTGGACAGTAGCTTTGTTATGGCACCCAGGTACTGTGTGATTTTTGGTAGCCCAAGCATTGATGGTTTAATTACTGTTTTGCCCTTATGCATGTGATTTGTGTATTTAATTAACTTGGAAAATGAAGGCTATATAAAAGATGCTCAAATATGACCTCTGGTATTTTTCATGTATTTTATATAGTATGGGTAGCTTGCTATTAAAGTTTGAGTGGTGTTTTGAAAATAATAAAGTGTCACATGCTTAACTAAATAATAGGAAAAAGTGTATTTAAACTGCTACGAAAATTTTGGGAAAAATCTAGTAGCCTACTAGTGATGTCGTGATTCCAGAAAATAATTTTGTGCACTTTATTACTATTGTTTTGAATTATATGATTTTCATGGTAAAATAAAATATGGAAAATAGATGTCCTATCAAACTATGGATTTTGGGCTTGCTGATTTTTGTATATGATGTTCATGTAATAAAAGGCTTGCTGTAGAAATTTCAAGTTCAGAACCTATTCCTATAAATTATGAAAAATCTGGGAAGCTATAGAGCTGATAACTCGTTGTAATTTTAATAAATTAATTATAACTTTTTTGTAGCTGAAATTTTAGCAGTAGCATCATGTAGTATGTTTCTGCATGTGGTAAAAATTTGAGATCAATTTGAGTTGTCTAACTACATGAACTCATAAGTACATTATATTCATAAAGGTGTTTTCAAGAGACAACTTCATTTCATTTGATAGGGACTGTGTACACATATAGAACAATTATTCCTAATAACTTCAAAGATAAAACGTGGTGATGGTTTGTACGATTTTTCAGTGATGGGTTGTATGATTCCTTAGGAATGTTGTTAGGTTTTCTTGTTATGGGATGTGTTAAACTGAGAGCACTCGCATCCATCCTTCACAAACGGCTTGATCATGCATTACATTTCATTGACACCTCATGCATACATTTGCAATTCGTTGCACTCATGATTGCACTATGTCATGCATATAACCTGTATCATATACATGTATTTGCATTCTCTTGCACTCACTTGCATTCTATCATGCATACAGACCCCGCATGCAAGGAGCTATCAACGCAGGAGAAACCAGTGATTAAGGAACCGGACGACAGGCTATATCCGGAGCAAAAAGACGAAGTGTCGCTGATTAAATCCGTCCCTGCTTCAAGGGGTTGCCTGGGGCAAAGCCTCACAACCCAGCAAACTAACTTAGTTTAGTTTATTGGTTTTCATAAGAATACTCAAAGGTAGGTAGGACCATGATTTCTCCCAGCTAATACGAATCTTGTTGATGATTACGAATATGCATTAGGAGTTGATTGAAACCAACTACATTAGACTTCCTGGCCGCCCTGGCCCTAGCACCTATACGTAGAGTTCGTAAGACGGGTGCCTAGAATTGCTAGGTGTGAGTAGACACGAGTGATTGTACTCATCTTGTAGGTGCGAATTTACAATGTGACAAAAATCTCACTTATGGAAGTTATTATACATGCTTATGTTTTAAATGGAGACCGGACGGAGATTTTATGAGTTATTTATTGTTTATGGTATTGTGCACTGGACTCCACCCGAGTCGCATAAGGCCAGTCGTTGTTCGCCTATTGGTCAGCATAACATTGCTAGGGTGCTTCTCCGGGATAATGAACCGGTGAAAGTCTTACTTGTGCCATCCGAAGAACACAGACAGACTCCTACTGTGACACCTTGGGGAGCTTGTAGTCGAGGGAGGGCTGACCCGACGTGACCATGGTATCGCTCCTAAGGCGGCACAACCTGGGAACAACGGAAGGATTGAATCGAACTTGGGATGGGACAAGTGGAGATGGGGGCTATATGTGGGAACGTGATGGCTAGTAAGCATATACCCCTGGCATTTCTAGTTATTCCCGGGAATATATAAATCTATTCGAATCGCTGATGCTCACCAGGTGTGAGAATGCCAATACCACTGACGGCCAAAGTAGTAATCCACTTGAATATGTTGTATTATTAATTCATGATTTTGTATATCAACATGCTTGGATGTGTATGTTTCATCCCACTATTCATGGTGCTGCCCATCTACTGGTTGGAGGTCGATGGACTTGGGAGGTGCTTGGAAGTCGAGGAAGGGCTGACCCGACGTACCGTGGTATCGCTACTGAGACGGCTACTCCCAAGGGTTAGATGGGGCGCTATGAATCTTAGGACGGGACATGTGTTCATGTTTTACTTTCCTTCAAGTATTTACCTTATGATATAAATGATCTTCATGATTAATTGATAGCAGCTGTCAAATCCTGCTATCTTATGTCAACATGACTTTGTTTAAAAATCAACAGCTAAGGACCCACATGATTAGTAAGCATGCTTTGCGTCAGCTGTAAGCCCCGTCCATTAAGTCCTACTGAGTAATTAGTACTCTGTTTGCCCCCACTTTTGGATTACAGGTACTAGCGACATCTGGACAACTGTGTTGGAGGTGGTAGTACCGGTGGGCTCGGTGCTACTCGCCTTGTTCATCTCTTCGTGAAGACTACTTAAGTTTGTTCCGCTGCGAGATTTTTGAAACGCTTCCGCTATATATACTCTAAATTCGCTTCCGCTATATTTTGACTATGTATTTGATTTTATACAATTGGTTTGTAAATTAAAGTCTAGTATTCTCCGTTTCAACGGAAATGGTGTTATCGAGAGTCCGAAGGACTCCCGACGGACTACCGGGTTTAGTCTAGCCTAAGTGCACTGCGAGGCAGAGGTGGCAGGTGTGCTTAGTCTGGATTAAGCAGGGCGGTTCCGCCACAGCTGGTATCAGAGCCGATCATACACAGACAACAATTATATTATCAAGTTTTGTTTTACAAAACTATTTTCAAAAGCCCTTCTCAAGTAATTCAAAAATGAGAATATACGCTATGCCCGTATAAGGATGTTAATGTTATCCAAGTGACATCACAGACATTCTGACCTAGATAGAACTCATATGCATATTCAACACTTTGGGAAGCAACTTTTTGGCCATAGCTGTCCCTAGTACTGGTGGAAGCTATTGGGATTTGCGAACGGTTGTGAACCCTGCATTCATGCCCCGTAGTAAAAGCTCTTTAAGGGTGGTGGGCATGTTTGAGGCTTTCATACCCACCACACTTACATTCGGTTTTGGGATCCACCTTTTTCTCGACAATCCCCAGTACTGGTGGAACGTTAGGCTTTGAGGAAAAGGTGCATCGGCCCACCAACGTTGTCCACGCAGCGGTCACGCATGGATGCCACACTAGGTTGTAATGTATGGGCATGCATTCTTCTGCAGGTACACTAACCACGTGCGAATCTAAGAACGACTAGAGAATGACTAGTTGCATTAAGGAGAGACGTGCATATGTGTTACCGAAATATCGCTAGCTATATATAAGATACATAGGATGTGTGATGTGAGACCGAATAGGACGAATCATGCATCATGTGTCTTTTGTTATCATCTTTGGGGGTATTACTAAAAGACAAATGAAATAAATCGTGGCTTATGCAAACATTCTGCACGTTTCGCTACATAATCCGTCAATTGGAAACAACTAATACAATTCGCTAAGTAAAAGCCTCTCCTATGGAGCTCCTGGAAAAGTGTTTCGTTCGAGAGTTATAACTGAAAACCTTCGGGTTCAAAAGTCTAGACACCCATACCGATGAGACACAGCGCACAAGTTTACCGTTAACAAATACGATCGCCCAAGCTTACCAAATGACCACTAACACTTCATGTGCCATCCAATTATTCCGTTCACTTACATGCTTTCATGTATCCAGCATATATTGGTGGTGCTGCAGTCTTTTTATCACCGCATCGGTTGCACAAAAGTTCTTGGACTAAACCCGATTTGGCTTTATTTCTGCAGATGGTTACCCCACCAGAGACATCTACTCAGGGGGCTGCTCGTGGAGCACCATCTCCTTCTGAGTTGGCCACTCAGGTCGCTCAGCAACTCATCGACTTGATGGCTCAAGCGCAACAACGGCGCGGCCCACAAGAGATCAGCTATACTGACTTTGCGGCGCTACAACCACCAATCTTCACCGTTGCCACTAATCCACTAGATGCTGACGACTGGCTTCGAATCATTGAGTCCAAGTTCAGTCTACTGCCCCGACTCACTGAGCAACAGAAGGCTCGCTTCACGGCATAGTGTCTACATGGTCCCTCGGGGGCCTGGTGTGCTTCATTCCTGGCAATGCAACCAGCCGGGCACCAGGTCACGTGGGATGAGTTCCGTGCGGCTTTTCGGGCTCACTATCTCCCGCCTAGCCTCATCGCGCTCAAGCAACGGGAGTCCCGTGCACTTCGACAAGGGGACATGTCGGTACTCGAGTACGTGCAGGCTTTCATCCGCCTATCGCTGTACTCCCCTGAAGACGTCGACAGTGACCCACGAAGGGCTACCCGTCTGTTGGATGGATTCGATCCCACTCTCCTGACTCACTTGGGACGCAACTACGACAGCTTCGCCGAGTTGGTAGACGTCGCCATTGACATGGAGCAACGCCTCCGTCAGGCCCATGAGGCTCAGTGCAGGAAAAGACTTGCAAGCACACTTCAGTCAGGTTCATCTCAGCGACAATGGATTGTGCATCGCGCATCGCCGCACATGTATTACATCGACATGCCCCAATAGCAAGAGCAACAGTTGGGTACACAACAACACCCGTCATTCTGTAGTGCATCGCCTCATCCACCTGCTTCAGTGCCATCGGCCAAACCAAGTGCCAAATACCCCTGCTACAAGTGTGGGAAGACCGGCCATTTCAGCAAGAATTGTCTTGCCCTTCGGCGAAGCCAGGCACCATTGTTGATTAGAGACAACCCACGCCAGAATAAGAAGAAAGGACAAAAGCGAGATCCAGCCCCCAACAGAAGGTCGTGTGCACTACACCCACGTAGATCAGATTCCAGAAGGTGAACCAGTGTTAGCAAACACATTTCTTGTCAACGAGCACCCTACAGTGGTTTTGTTTGACTCCGGAGCAACGCACACTTTCATCAGCAGGTCATATGCAACCAAACATGGTTATCACATTGATAATATAAAGGCCAAATACCATATCACAGCCCCGGGATCACCAATTGACACGAATCAGATTGTGAGACACTTACGCTTATGCATAGGCACAGAGGAATTCTATGTTGATCCTGTGGTACTTCCTAACCAGGGGATTGACATCATCTTAGGGATGGATTGGATGAAAGATGTGATGCCCCAAGCATCTCAAGAGCATAATCATTCATCATATGTGCAGCATCTATCATAATGCATCATATTATGACATGCATTTGAACCCTAGTTCAAATTTGGTTGAAGTGCAACTTGTCAAAACCTGATTTCTGCATATATGTCTCTGTGCTCATAACTTTAGTTCTATAGTGATATAGGTGAAACTCATATTGAGAAACTTGTAGACAATTTAAGGATGAACAACTTTGTTAATTGGTGCTTTGACATGCATGAAGGTTTGCATAGAGTTTCGGGGCTTTTTCTGTCAGCACATGATTTCTGTCCAAACTGGACTTGTTTAGTAATTTCAAGTTTTAATTGGTCTACAGCCATAATCTTTCAAAACTCCAATTGAATAAATTGTATATCATGAAATTCTAAACAACATTGGTATAAAACTCCTTGGATGAATGTGGATAGAAAATGGACTTTTAGAATTTTTAACCTGGAAGGTTCTATTGGTCAAACCTTGGTCAGCAGCTTAAATTCAAATTTAAACCACATTTTTGAATATAACATGGTATACAAGTTTATAAAGAAAATGTAGAGAAACAAATTTAGAACATTTCATCCAATTGGGGTATTTTCAAATTCGGCCTCTAACCTGTTCAAAAATGCAAAATACAAACATGGGTTCCTGCAGTCAAAGCTGGTTTTTCATTTTTCGGCATTTTTGGATTTCCTACTCTCACTGACAAATGGGGCCCACGCGTCCGTTTCCCGCCTCGGCCGGATGACGACATCTGCCCGTGGGGCCCACAATCCCGCGCCTCGGTGCACCGGGTCCATTGGACCATTACCTCCGCCCCTCACCCGGTCCCACCAGTCAGCAGCACCAGGTCCGTGGACCAAGTCCACCCCGCGCCCTACCGTCTCCCTCCCCGCTCGACTTCGCCCACGCGGCGCTGGCCGCCTGGCCACCATGGCTACGCGCTGGACGCACCCTGCCGCGCCGCGCCTTCACCCCGCCCGCACCTGGATGCCTTCCTGGCCGAGTGGAGAGGCCAAGACCCCGGCTCCCTTTCGCCTCGCTCTTGCCACTCCCACTCGCCCAAACGCCTCGGTCCCGGCCCTCCTCCGAAGCGCAGTGCGCCGCCCACCATTGCCGAGCTCGGAGGCGCCCTCACGCCGGCCGCTCCGCTACTCCCCGCGCCCCCAGATCACCGCCATCACCTCCGCCTCCACCTCCCGCGTCCAAAGAGCTAGACCTCGTCGTCTCCCTCCGCCTCCCCTCCACAAGCGCAGTGTGCCCGCCGCCATTGCCGCCGCGGCGCGCACACAGCAACCGCCACCTCGAGCTGCCTCCCACACCGCCAACGCACGCCTCGCGCTCGCCTCACCACCCTCCACCTCTCCCCTGAGCTCTCGTTCACCCTCGGCGACTCCAACCACCCTCCCCGCGAGCGCACCCCACGGCCACTATCGCCGCCGGCCCCTCGCCGTGGACAGCTACCTTCCGGCCCTCCCCACACCTCTTGGATCCCACCACCGAGACCGTCGTGCCACCGCGCAGCTCCCACGCCCGACGGCGACCCCAATCGTGCCCTACCCCGACCGGAATTGAGCCAAGACACCGCGCACCGCTGCGCCGTCTCCTTCTCGGTTCACCGCCGCCACTCGCCTCTACTCTTCACCGCCAGCGACGAGACCCACAGTGTCTAGTTCGCCGTCATGGGAGACACGACCTCGGCCTACCTCGGCTCCAGGACCCCCCTCCCCGACGCGCTGCCCCGCACGCGGGAACGCGAGCCGCGCCACGCCGTTCGCCCCGGTTGAAGGTAGAAGAAGGAGGCGCTGTTTTTGCAAAAGAACCCCTCCCCTTATTGCATATTATATCACTGTTGATTGTGTCGTGAATATCTTGTGAAAACACCCCTATATCTATTAGGGTTTCGCATTTTTAACCGAGCCTTCGCATTCTTGCAGATCTAACCTTGGGTTTTAGGAGATTCTCATGCACTGTGCACTGAGTCGGGATAATTTCATGATCTAGCCCCTAAGGTATACGGTTAATTACATTCAAGCCCTCGGTCTATGAGATTTTCCATTTATTTCATTTATATTAGGCTGTGAACTTTGAAAAATCATAGCAATTCAAAGAAAACTCCAAAATGGACAAACTCAGTGTCTATGGACTTCCCGGCCGCCCTGGCCCTAGCACCTATACGTAGAGTTCATAAGACGAGTGCCTAGAATTGCTAGGTACGAGTAGACACGAGTGATTGTACTCGTCTCGTTGGTGCGACTTTACACTATAACAGAAATCTTGTTATTATGGAAGTGTATTATACATGCTTATGGTTTAAATGGAGACCGGGTGAAGATTTTATGAGTTATTTTTTGTTTATGGTATTGTGCATTAGACCCCGCCCGAGTCGCATAAGGCCCGTTCGCTGTTCGCCTGCTGATCGGCATAACATTGCTAAGGTGCTTATCCAGGATAATGGACCGGTGAAAGTCTTACTTGTGCCATCCGAAGAACAGAGACTTGTCCCTACCATGGAACTGGGGGCGCTTATCTCATGGGAGGGCTGACCCGACGTACCGTGGTAACACTCCATGGGGGCTAAACTTGGGGAAGTGGCGGGTTGGAATCGAACTTGGGATGGGACAAGTGGAGATGGGGGCTATATGTGGGAACGCGATGGCTAGTAAGCATATACCCTGGCATTTTTAGTTATTCTCGGGAATTAACAAATCGATTCAAATCGCTGATGCTCACCAGGTCTGAGAATGCCAGATATCGCACACGGGCAACATAGTAATAACTGTAACATGTTGTTTATTAAATCACGCTTTTTAATACAACATGTTTAGATATGTATGATCCGTCCCACTATTCAGGGTGTTGCGCATCCACTGCTAGGAGGTCGATGGTTGTTGACAGCACTTAAGCATGCCAAATCCTTATACTGCAAGCGCACAGTATCGCGGTAGCTTTTCCCCAGGATGAGTATCTTGGGTTTATCAATCCGGGATTAATTATGTTTAAAATGCTATTAATCAATTATTAACAATATTACTATCTAATTCTAATATATCTAATAAGCTTAAATAAGAGATAAAAGTTATCTAATTACAACTAATAAAGACTCTAATTCTACTCTAATCAAGATCTAATCTATATTCTAATCTATTGCATAAAAGGTATAAGCAAAGACTTAAACTCGGGGTATATAGGATTTAAACAGGCAAAAGGATCCACAAGAGATATGAGACAAACTACTAAAGTACTACGAACCTCCTTGACTTAGATCTAAACATTAAGCATAGAATAAGCATGAACATGAATGTCAAGAACCTACTCGAACCTTTCCCCGGGCTCCACTGTCACTGGTAACCAGGTAATCGACGAACTAGTAAACCCTAACTATGCCTAACATGAGCAGATTAAATCTACTAAAAGACATGTGAAGTACTTAACAGTGGCCACTGATTTACACAATTAGACAACAAGCATTGCTAAGCATAGATCATAAACAAGCATAAACAAGAAGCAAAATCTAAAAGACAACTTTATAGATCCATAATCAAGGTTTTATCATAGTACAGAAGAAGTTCGAGGGGTTTACTCAAGATACATCGGAATTCGTGACCCAAAGTCGTCGAGATGAACTAGACGAAGAAGTCGACGAAAGACGAACTCGATCTGCCCTCGGGATGCCAGGGGTCGGCCGAGCCAGACCCCTAGGGGTCGGCCGACCTCCCTGGGTCCTGCCTCCTCTTGCTTCCTCCTTTCGCCGAGATGTTCCTCCCGCCGAGTTGAACTCCTTTGGCCCTCGAGCTCTGCCCTAGCCTCTCGGTTACAATGGATTTGTGGCGAGTCTCCCCCTCATCTCCCTAGATGGAGCCCTCTATTTATATCTCGAAGGAAACCCTATACATGGAAACTAATAGGTCGGTTCTAAGAGTCCTAGAACACCTCATACATCTATTTCCAAGTATAATCAAGCTTCTAGAAGAGTCCCGGTCGTCCATATCTTTCCTTGCTTGATGACGAAGTCTTCTCTCTTTAATTCCCGAAATAAACCTTCCCGGTTCTGCAACTTGTAGTAAATCGACCATAACTTTGCCTTCCGAAGTCCAATAAATGCAAACTCGGACTCTAAATTGTAGAGCTCGAAGAGATCTACAACTTTGGTATTCAAACTTTCTTCATTTGACGTCGTTAAGGTCTCCAAATTGGGCCCACAAGTTGCTGCTGTTATTGACTTCGCGAATATTTCAGGAATTGCCTTTCCTATCAACCTTCATCTTCTAGAATACTCTTTTAATTTGGGCTTTATCCTTCAATTGGGCTTCATTATCCTTTTGCACTTGGGCTTTGCTCATCTTAGCATAAATCCTATTTCCGAGAATTCTTCAAATATATCAATTATTACCTGATTTCCTGCAAAAAATGAATAATGCACAAAAACAAAGAGCATTCTCGAAAACGGGGTTAATTGTTAGTAAAATAATAATAAATCACAATATTAATTCATTAAACGGCATAAAATCATATGAAATTATAACATAAATTTAGTACTTAAGCCGCGTCAACAATATCCCCACACTTAGATCATGCTAGTCCTCGAGCATAAGATCGATAAATCTTAAAATAAACTCTCAACTAAATTTATGTTCATTCTAAACAAATACCCATCAAAAATAACTTTACTTCAGAAATCACTCAAATCATAACATGGGAATATTTATTTAACTTTCATGCATATAGATCCCCACAAGATTTATCGAGATTAAATAAATCATAACTATGCCAAAGTCTCTTTTCAGAATATAAAAGAGGTTTTTCAATATATTTTTTTAGAAAAAGCAAAAACTCTTCAAATGATCAAGAAATTACTAATCCCTTTTAATCAAGCTCTCAAAAAGACACTCTATATAGGTGGCTATCTTAAAAGATAACACTCTCTCTCTCACAAAGGAAATATATGTGGAGCTTGGTAAAGGCCTAGCAAAGTTAAACATTTTATTGTTCAAATAAGTTATCTTTCTAAAGCTCAATCAATCAAATTAAACAACCTTGGTCATCGAGAATAAAGAAAATAATATATATAGACAAAGGAAAAGAAGATATAGATAGTGGACATGTGCATATAGATGATGAAATTGGAATAAATTCCGGAATTTTTGCACATGGTTGGAAAAAGTGAAAGTCTTTGCCCATTAATTTTTAAACAACAATATGTGAGACTTTCAAAGAAACTAACTTTTAATTTTATATAAATTTTCTCCCCCTTTTCTCCTTTTTCCTAATTCTACCTCTCTTTTCCTTACCCTTTTTTATTTATTTCGGCCACTTGGCCATTATTTTCTCCCTCTATTTTTTTTCCTTCTCTTTTTTTTCCCTTTTTTTTTTAACTAGAACCTCTTCTCTTTCTCCTTTTTCATCTCAAAAAGTCCCTTTTTATTTCAATTTTAATTAATGAGCAAAAACCTCACTTAAATAGGTAAAGATAGACAAATGAGATGAAAGGTTTATAAGGTAAAGGAATTGCTTATTATTTTTAAGCAATTGGAATATAATAAGGCTAGCAAACGATGAAAAATATCAATGACCGATGATTATTTAAATGATCAAAATTACTAAAGAAATCAAACTTAATCAAACTCACATGAAATAACCTGCTTATAAAGTGGACTAAAACTAAGCTCTAATAGGTATTTTTAAAAAAAAACTCTCTCTTGATTAAGGAATGTAAAACTTGATCAAATAAAGATAAATTTAAACAAAAGATTTTTATAAACCCCTCTAATTTTTTCTTAATTGGAAACTTTGGCAAAGCTATAAAACATCATCTCCCAACAAAACATGGGTTATACATTATTAGTCATTTTAATAATTCCCACATTACTCAAATCATGATAACTTAGGCAAAATTAAATATCAAAGTAATTGCATAGAATAAACTTAAATAAAGCGAGACAAAATTATCACTAACACTAATACTTTTATTAATAATATAATAAAGAATATAATAACGCCATCACACCTAATAATAAAAGAAAAATGATAAATGAAAAAGATAAATGATAAATGGGCGTTATTATATCAAACGCTTTATTCTTCTAATGGGGAAAATACATCCCCACACTTAGCTAATGCTAAGTGTCCTAATCATCTTCGATGTCCCACTCCCAGCCATCCTCTGGATCGAGTGGATCTTCCTCTGGTCCGTAGAAATCGGGCTCTTCATCCTCTGGCTCATCCCAAACTTCATTTGGTTGATAATATGGATTATTCAGCTTGAAGTTGATGTTCTCAAGAGCATTGTTCAGGTGTTGCATCTCCCTCAGTAGAAAGCCCACTTCTCCCTTCATGCGCCTAGTGAAACTCTCAACATCTCTCCTGATTCCGATCATCTCAGTGGAAAGCCTGTTTTCGAGATCATCTATAACGGCGAAGGTGTCACTATTCTTTTGCACAAGAGCTCTAATGGCCTCTCTACACTTGGCACAGCAACGTTGTCCATCCCCACTTGTACCCCCCAGATGGTAAGTGTCAATTCTAGGGACAACATGCACTGAACTTACTTCTTCACAGTCAACCTCTTCTGGATAATCACTTTCATCAGAGTGGATGGTCCCTCCTTCGCTGACTGAAGACTCCGCATAATTGATCTTCTTCTTGCCTTCATTCCGCTTGGACCGCTTCATCTCTACCGGCTCAATGGATAGCTTGGCTAACCTCTTCGAAACATCACGACGTCTTCCAGCTGCAGCACATACCCTCTCAAGTTCCTCATCATCAGAGAAGACAACCTGAGAAAAATTGTTGCGAGCACCCTTGAAAACGAGGTAGGTCGGCCGAGCCTGGGCCTTCTGGTCGGCCGATCCCCCTTCCTTGTTGCTCTCCTCGCCTCCGTTCTTCTCGAGTTGCTTCTCCATGGCTCTGAAAATTGTTGTGGCTATGGTTTGGTTGTGTTTGATTTTGATGTCTTGATGCAAAGGTCTGCCTATGGTTTTATACTCCGGAGAAACGATAGTTTTGGCAGGAAAAATTTCCAATCCGACTCGAACTCCAATCCAAAACAACTCAGAACACCGCGAGACATCGTATACCAAAAATTGAAATGAATCCGACCCGAAAACCCCCCATGTCGGCCGAGTTGGGCCTCTCTGGTCGGCCGACCTGGGCCCCCCTTCTGGCTGCTGGGCCTCAGGTTTGGTCGGAAGGTTTATTTATTAAATAAAAATATTTATGTACAGAAAAATTTTGAAAAATATTTAAACTACGCAACTAAAATATATACAAAGGATAGGTTACTTATGGAAATCTAAGGGTCATATCTATGGTAACCAACTCTAACTTCTTTGAAAATGAAAGTCTCGATATAATTGATGTCAAATTTTTCCTCTTCAACGTAGACCTTCAATCTTTGTCCATTTACCATATACTTGTTCCCTTCAAAATCCATAATGGTAACAGCTCCGGCAGGTGATACGTCATGAACAATATAAGGTCCATCCCATTTACTTTGTAATTTTCCTTTTCCAAATAATTTGAATCTTGAATTATAAAGAAGAACCTTATCACCTGGCTTAAACTCCTTCTTGACGAGCTTCTTGTCAAACCATCTCTTAATCCTCTCCTTATAAATGGTAGCATTATGATAGGCTTGCAAACGAGCTTCATCAAGGGTACTTAATTGAATCCTTCTTTTAACTAAGGCGGCATCTAGGTCTAAATTTAATTCCTTAATTGCCCAATAAGCTTTATGTTCTAGCTCAACTGGTAAATGACAAGTCTTTCCATAAACTAATTGATAGGGTGTCATTCCAATAGGTGCTTTAAATGCAGTCCTATAAGCCCAAAGAGCATCATTAAGCTTCTTTGACCAATTTTTGCCTCCTTTAATTATCGTCTTTTTAAGGATTTCTTTTAATTGTTTATTTGATGTTTCGGCTTGGCCATTAGTCTGTGGGTGATAAGCTGTAGAAACTCTATGTTCAATTCCCATCTTAGCCAGATAATCCGTAAACTCCTTACCAATAAAATGCGATCCTCCATCAGAGATAATTACTCTAGGTACTCCATATCTTGGAAAGATGTTATTCTTGATCATCTCTATGGACTCTTGCGTTGACGCTTTCTTACATGGCAAGGCTTCTACCCACTTTGAGACATAATCCACAGTTACTAAAATATACTCATATCCATGTGAATTCTCAAAGGGTCCCATAAAATCCATTCCCCAAACATCAAATAAATCAATCTGTAGATTGTATGTCAAAGGCATAGAATTTCTAGCTGTTATATTTCCAGTTCTCTGACACTCAGGACAAGAAGCGACAAATTTCCTTGCATCCTCATGCATTCCTGGCCAATAGAATCCACTCGCCCATATCTTAGCCTGGGTTCTGAAATGTCCATGATGCCCCCCATATTCTGCAGCGTGACACTTTCTCAAAATCTCACTTCTCTCATCTGCAGGTACGCATCTTCTGAGGACTCCATCAGATCCAAATCTATATAAGTAGGGTGAATTCCAATAAAATTTCTTGGCTTCGGCAAGGACTTTCCTTTTTGAATTATAGTTGAGATGAGTCAATGGCTCTCCTTTAATGGCTCTAATTACGTCTAACATCCAAGAGTCCTTGTCTATAACTGCATAAAGGGTGTCGTCTCTTAATGCATCTTCAATTGGTGGACCTCCTTTACTATGGCTCATCCTAGACAAGTGATCTGCCACTACGTTCTCAACTCCCTTCTTGTCTCTGATCTCTACATCGAATTCTTGTAACATAAGGATCCATCTAATTAAACGAGGTTTAGCATCTTTTTTAGTTAAAAGGTATTTGATAGCAGCATGATCAGTGTAGACTATAACCTTTGAATTAACTATGTAGGATCTAAATTTCTCAAAGGCAAAAACTACTGCTAATAACTCCTTTTCAGTGGTTGCATAATTAACTTGGGCCTCGTTAAGAGTCTTGCTGGCATAATAAATGGCATGTACTCTTCCGTCTTTTCTCTGCCCCAGCACAGCTCCTACGGCATAGTCACTGGCATCACACATGATCTCAAAGGGTAAATTCCAATCAGGTGGTTGAATGATAGGTGCCTTAACTAGTAATTCCTTAATTTTTCTAAAGGCTACTTCACACTCATCAGTAAACTCAAATGGAACGTCCTTCTGGAGTAGGTAATTCAGTGGCTTAGCTATTTTAGAAAAATCCTTAATAAATCTCCTATAAAACCCAGCATGTCCGAGAAAGCTTCTAAGAGATCTAATATCTGTAGGTGGTGGCAATCTTTCTACAGTCTCTATCTTGGCTTTATCTACTTCAATTCCTTTCTCGGAAATGATGTGTCCCAACACAAGTCCTCTTCTCACCATGAAATGACACTTCTCCCAATTCAACACTAAGTCTACTTCTCCACATCTCTTCAGAACTTTCTCTAAATTCTTTAGACAGTGGTCAAAACTAGTGCCGTGAACTGAGAAATCGTCCATGAAAACCTCCATGATATCCTCAATGAAGTCTGAGAAAATGGCCATCATACACCGTTGAAATGACGCTGGTGCATTGCATAATCCAAAGGGCATTCTCCTATAGGCAAAGGTTCCATAAGGACAAGTGAAAGTTGTCTTGTGTTGATCGTCTGGATGGATAGGGATTTGAAAGAATCCAGAATAACCATCTAAATAGCAAAAATGGGTATTCTTAGCAAGTCTCTCTAGCATTTCGTCAATAAAGGGTAAAGGGAAGTGATCTTTCTTAGTGGCTTTATTAAGCTTCCGGTAATCTATACACATTCTCCAACCAGTGACAGTCCTTTGTGGAATTAATTCATTATTCTCATTTTTAACTACAGTTAAACCTCCCTTCTTAGGCACACAATGAACTGGGCTAACCCACTCACTAGTTGGTACTGGGTAAATAATTCCGGCGTTTAGTAATTTGATTACTTCCTTCTTCACTACAGATCTCATTTCGTTACTCAGTCTCCTTTGATTGTCTACCACTGGTTTGTGGTCTTCTTCCATTGGAATCCTATGAGTACAAAATGCTGGGCTAATTCCTTTAAGATCTGCTAGAGAATAACCTATTGCCTTCTTATGTTCCCTCAACATTCCTAGCAGTCTTTCCACCTCTTCTGGACTTAGCTGGTCACTAATTATTACAGGATAGGTTTTATCTTTTCCTAAGAATTCATACTTAAGTCCTTCGGGTAGTGGTTTAAGCTCAACATCGGGCGCCTCCTGTGGATTAAGGTCTCCTAATGGTTCTACAGGAATGTCTTTGGTTTCTTCTTGATTAAGGTCAAGTTGTTTAGTGGCAATGGTTGTTTCCTCAGAGAAGAATCCTTCTTCTCCTCCTTCTAATACTAATTTTAATGGCTCTCTAAAGGCATTAATATAATTAATACTCTCTATCTCCTCTATATCGGGAGTGAGATTAATAGGCACTTTAGATGCCGGTAGGAAATCAAAGTCATATTTTAATCCATTAATATTAATATTGATTTTTCCTTTATCATTATTTACTACGGCATTAACCAACTTAAGAAAAGGTCTACCAAGAATTATATTAATATCATTATCGTAGACATTAATTATATAAAAATCAGTTGGTATAATATTATTAGCAAAGTTAACTTCAACATCTTTAATTAAGCCTACAGGTCGAATTATTTCATTATTAGGAAGTTTAATCTTAATACTAGTAGAAACTAAGTGTGGTTTATTACTTAAAGTACAATAAACTTCATAGCTCATAGTACTTACCTGGGCTTCCATAGAGCAGTGAATATTGTTGAAGTCTTCTTTGTTGATGGAGCAAGAAATACCAGTCGAAGATTCTTCTGGCTCCAGGTGGACGATAACCTCCTCAGTTAGTGATGACTCCGGCTTGACACCAATCACCCGCTTCACTTCAGAAACAAAGTCACTGTCCAGCTCCTCCTCTTGGAATAATTTCTGCAGCACCTCCCCTGAACTTAAATCATCAGAGCTTCTCCTTAGTGATACCTCTGGTGGAAACAGCTCTTCTTCTTCTTCTAAGACCTCCAGTGGAAGTGGTCCTGCACATGTCAGTGTATCTCCAAAGTCTACTGGCATCCAGCTCGTCTTGTCGAATTCTGTCAGTGGTTTTGCACTAGCAAGGCTTCCAAAATCTGAACACTCTGTCTTCACTTGTGGTGCAAAACACTCGTACTCCTCTTCCTCAGCTGCATAAGACACTGGAGTCTTTCTGGCAGGTTGTTGCTCCTTGTAGTTAGCATATGTAGACGTCACTCCTGCTAGCTTCTGCTCTTCACTCTCCCTCCTATCTCTTTCAGCCTTCGCGGTCAAGCAGCAATCTGACAGAATCTTCATAGCTTCATCTACATTTCGGCTCAGCAGTGATCCTCCAGCACAGATGTTCACTTGCTTGAAGTCTCTAGTGTTTAGACTGAAGTAGAAGGTTGAAATGATTGTCTCCTCGTCAAAGTTAATGGGTGGTCCTTGTGTCCTCAGTTCTTCCAGTCTGTCCCATGCTTCATCAAGGTCTTCACTCTCAAGTTGCTTGAAGTTTATGATTGCTTTCTTCAACAGGTGTACTTTTATTGGAGAAAAGAATCTTTTGGTGAACTTCACTTTGAGAGCGTCCCAATCGCCTTCAGCTTCTATTGATGCAGTGTCGTACCACTTTCTGGCTCTGTCTTCCAATGTAAACGGAAAGAGATTCCACAAAACCCATTCTTCTGGAACTCCGTCATGATGGAATGTGCGACACACTTGCACTAGCCTCTTCAAGTGAGTGTACGGGTTCTCATCGTCTTCACCACTGAACGGATGTTCGGCAGCAATTCGGATGATTCCTGGCTTCAGCTCGTAGGATCCTGATTCCGGCTGCAGATTTGATCTTTGGAACTTCAAATCTTCCGCTCTTGGAGTTAAAAACTCCCCAAGCGTCAATTTTCTGCCCAACGTAGTCATACCTGAAATTTAAACAAAAACAAAAACAAAGATCTATGACAGCAAAAATTTGCTGTACTTTAGACCAAATTAAATCCAAACAAAATAACAGAATTTAAAATTTCAGAATTTTAAAAATTACTCCTAATTTCGAAAATTGTAAAATAAAATAAATCTAAAACACTAATTAATAACAAAATTAACTAAAAACAATAAACAAAACTAAATATTAAAACTAGAAGTAGCAAAACTTAATAAAAGATTAATAATAATTTAAACGATAATTATTCCCCGGCAACGGCGCCAGAAAAGCTTGTTGACAGCACTTAAGCATGCCAAATCCTTATACTGCAAGCGCACAGTATCGCGGTAGCTTTTCCCCAGGATGAGTATCTTGGGTTTATCAATCCGGGATTAATTATGTTTAAAATGCTATTAATCAATTATTAACAATATTACTATCTAATTCTAATATATCTAATAAGCTTAAATAAGAGATAAAAGTTATCTAATTACAACTAATAAAGACTCTAATTCTACTCTAATCAAGATCTAATCTATATTCTAATCTATTGCATAAAAGGTATAAGCAAAGACTTAAACTCGGGGTATATAGGATTTAAACAGGCAAAAGGATCCACAAGAGATATGAGACAAACTACTAAAGTACTACGAACCTCCTTGACTTAGATCTAAACATTAAGCATAGAATAAGCATGAACATGAATGTCAAGAACCTACTCGAACCTTTCCCCGGGCTCCACTGTCACTGGTAACCAGGTAATCGACGAACTAGTAAACCCTAACTATGCCTAACATGAGCAGATTAAATCTACTAAAAGACATGTGAAGTACTTAACAGTGGCCACTGATTTACACAATTAGACAACAAGCATTGCTAAGCATAGATCATAAACAAGCATAAACAAGAAGCAAAATCTAAAAGACAACTTTATAGATCCATAATCAAGGTTTTATCATAGTACAGAAGAAGTTCGAGGGGTTTACTCAAGATACATCGGAATTCGTGACCCAAAGTCGTCGAGATGAACTAGACGAAGAAGTCGACGAAAGACGAACTCGATCTGCCCTCGGGATGCCAGGGGTCGGCCGAGCCAGACCCCTAGGGGTCGGCCGACCTCCCTGGGTCCTGCCTCCTCTTGCTTCCTCCTTTCGCCGAGATGTTCCTCCCGCCGAGTTGAACTCCTTTGGCCCTCGAGCTCTGCCCTAGCCTCTCGGTTACAATGGATTTGTGGCGAGTCTCCCCCTCATCTCCCTAGATGGAGCCCTCTATTTATATCTCGAAGGAAACCCTATACATGGAAACTAATAGGTCGGTTCTAAGAGTCCTAGAACACCTCATACATCTATTTCCAAGTATAATCAAGCTTCTAGAAGAGTCCCGGTCGTCCATATCTTTCCTTGCTTGATGACGAAGTCTTCTCTCTTTAATTCCCGAAATAAACCTTCCCGGTTCTGCAACTTGTAGTAAATCGACCATAACTTTGCCTTCCGAAGTCCAATAAATGCAAACTCGGACTCTAAATTGTAGAGCTCGAAGAGATCTACAACTTTGGTATTCAAACTTTCTTCATTTGACGTCGTTAAGGTCTCCAAATTGGGCCCACAAGTTGCTGCTGTTATTGACTTCGCGAATATTTCAGGAATTGCCTTTCCTATCAACCTTCATCTTCTAGAATACTCTTTTAATTTGGGCTTTATCCTTCAATTGGGCTTCATTATCCTTTTGCACTTGGGCTTTGCTCATCTTAGCATAAATCCTATTTCCGAGAATTCTTCAAATATATCAATTATTACCTGATTTCCTGCAAAAAATGAATAATGCACAAAAACAAAGAGCATTCTCGAAAACGGGGTTAATTGTTAGTAAAATAATAATAAATCACAATATTAATTCATTAAACGGCATAAAATCATATGAAATTATAACATAAATTTAGTACTTAAGCCGCGTCAACAATGGTTTTGGGAGATGCTTTGAGGTCGAGGGAGGGCTAACACGACATACCGTGGTATCGCTCCTGAGACGGCTACTCCCAAAGGGTTGGATGGTGGCGCTGTGAATCTTGGGACGGGACATGTGTTCATGTTTTACTTACCTGCAAGCATTTACTTTATGATATAAGTGATCTTCATGATTAATGGATAGCAGCTGTCAAATCCTGCTATCTTATGTCAACATGACTCTGTTTAAGAATCAACAGCTAAGGATCCACATGCTTAGTAAGCATGCTTTGCGTCAGCCGTAAGCCCCGTCCATTAAGTCCTACTGAGTAATTAGTACTCAGGGTTTGCCCCCACTTTTGGATTACAAGTACTGACGACATCCGGGCAACTGTGTTGGAGGTGGTAGTACCGGTGGGCTCTGTGCTACACGCCTTGTTCATCTCTTCATGAAGACTGTTTGAGTTGTTTCCGCTGCAAGATGTTTTGAAAACGCTTCCGATATTTATATATACTCTGAATTCGCTTCCGCTATATTTGAACATGTATTTGATTTCATATATCTGGTTTACAAATTAAGTCTATTATTCTCTATTTTAACTGCATGTGATGATGTAATTGTTGTGGCTCCTTCGAGAGTCGGATGTGTTTGATGTCGGTTCCGTGGGAAATGGTGTTATCAAGAGCCCGAAGGACTCTCGATGGACTACCGGGTTTAGTGTGGCCTAAGTGCACTGCGAGCCAGAGGTGGCAGGTGTGCTTAGTCTAGATTAAACAGGGCGGTTCCGCCACAGCTGGTATCAGAGTTGATCATACACAGACAACAGTTATATCATCAAGTTTTGTTTTACAAACCTATTTTCGAAAACCCATCTTCAAGTAATTCAAAAATGAGAGTATACGCTATGCCCGTATAAGGATATTAGTGTTATCCAGGTGACATCACTGATATTCTGACCTAGATAGAACTCATATGCATATTCGGCGCTTTGGGAAGCAACTTTTCGGCCATAGCTATCCCCAGTACTGGTGGAAGCTATTGGGATTTGCGAATGGTTGTGCACCTTGCATTCATGCTGTATAAGTAAAAGCTTTTTAAGGGTGGTGGGCATGCTTCGGGCTTTCATACCCACCACACTTACATTCGGTTTTGGGATCCACCTTTTTCTCGACAATCCCCAGTATTGGAGAAAAGTCAGGCTTTGAGGAAAAGGTGCATCGGCCCACCAACATTGTCCACGCAGCGGTCACGCGTGGATGCCACACTAGGTGGTAATGTATGAGCATGCATTTTTCTGCAGGTACACTAACCACATGCGAAACTAAGAACGACTAAAGAACGGCTAGTTGCATTAAGGAGAGACGTGCATATTTGTCACCGAATTTTTGCTAGTTATATGAAATACATAGGATGTGTAATGTGAGACCGAATAGGACGGATCATGCATCATGTATCTTTTGATTCATTTTGAGGGACATTATTAAAAGACAACTGAAATAAATCATGACTTAAGCAACTTTCTGCACATTTCACTCTCACAATACCGTTAATGCTATGAAGTAAGGTCCCAAACGACAGACACGAACAAACAGTGGAATTCGACCGAGTTGCAAAAGGAGTTAGTTGGAACATTAGGTAACAAAGTTATAGAGCACAACACATGTAAAAACCTTGTTATAGATGGTACTGCAAGAAACGCATGGAAGGAGAACAGTTTAAATTTTTAAACGAGTGGCTGTCCTAGAGTGGGTTAAAAACCTGAGTGCAGCTAGTAAAACGACCTTGCACCGTTGTCCCAGTCAGATAGATAGGAGTGTTGTCCTGTATCCAAAACAACGCACAAGTTTTCCATTAGCATAAACGCTTGTCCAAACCTACGAGAAGATGGCTAACACTTTATGTGCAATTAAGTTGTTCTGTTCACTTACATGCTTTCATGTGTTCAGAACGTAATTATGGTGCCATGATCTTTTATCACCGCATTGGTTGCATTCAAGTTGTTGGATTGATCATATTTGGCCTCATTCATGTAGATGGTTACTCCACCGGAGACGTCTGCACAAGGTGCTGCCCATGGGGCACAATTTCCTCCTGAGCTGGCTACTCTGGTCGCTCAGCAAGGTCAAATCATCGACATGCTTGTTCAAGAGCAACAACGGCGCAATCCGCAAGAGATCAGTTACACTGAATTTGCGGCACTCCAACCACCAATCTTCACCACTGCCACGGATCCCTTGGATGCTAATGACTGGCTTCGGATCATTGAGTCCAAATTCAGTCTACTGCCCCAACTCACTGAGCAACAGAAGGCTCGCTTCGCGGCACAGTGTCTACATGGTCCCTCGGGGGCCTGGTGTGCTTCATTCCTGGCAATGCAACCACCGGGCACCAGGTCTCTTGGGATAAGTTTCGTGCGGCTTTTCGGGCTCACTATCTCCCGCCTAGCCTCATTGAGCTCAAGCAACGGAAATTTCGTGCACTTCAACAAGGGAACATGTCGGTACTCGAGTACGTGCAGGCTTTCATCCGCCTGTCGCAGTACTCTCCTGAAGATGTCGACACCGACCCACGTAGGGCTACCTGTCTATTGAATGGGTTTGATCCCACTCTCCTGACTCACTTGGGGCACAGCTACGACAGCTTCACCGAGTTGGTAGACGTCGCCATCGACATGGAGCAACGCCTCCGTCAGGCCCATGAGGACCAACGGAAGAAAAGACTTGCAAGAACACCTCCATCGGGTTCATCTCAGCGGCAGCGGGTCGTACATCGCCCACCGCCGCACATATATTATGTTGACATGCCCCAGCAGCAAGAGCAACCCAGTGGGACTCAACAACAACCGTCACCCTGTGGTGTACCCCCGCATCCACCTATTTCACGACCACCCGCGACTCGAGGCATCGGCCACCTATGCACCGAGTGTGGGAAAGCCGGACATACCAGTCGAACTTGCCGCACACCACAAAAGACTCAAGGAGTAGTACCTCTGAGCGAAGAGAAGAAACCAGCCCTGAAGGTGGGCCAATTGCAATACAGTAAGCTGGAGCAAGTTCCAGAGAGTGAGCCTGTCCTGGCAGGCACCTTTCTGGTCAACACTTACCCTATGGTTGTGTTGTTTGATTCGGGAGCATCCTTCACTTTTATCAGCAAAGCATATGCACTGAAACAAGGGTATGATATTATTGAGTTGAAGCAAGATTACCACATCACAGCTACAGGATCAGCTATAATCTCCAATCTCATGGTGAGAGACTTATGTTTGCAAGTAGGAAGGGAGAGGTTGTTCATCAATTCTCTGGTACTCCCACAGCTAGGGATTGATATTATTCTTGGGATGAATTGGCTGAAGCAACACAATGCGAGGATAGATGTGGGAAGTAGAACAATTCAGTTATGCTCAAGCAGCGACACAGATGTAGTCATTCATGTGCCACTTCATAAAAGTATGTCTCACACGGTGAATGTAGCAGATGCTCAAGGGGACGCACAAGCACTTGCAAAGATCCCTGTAGCTTGCGAGTATCCGGATGTGTTTCCTAAAGAGCTTCCCGGACTACCGCCTGATAGGGATGTAGAGTTCAGAATAGACCTTGTTCCAAGCACGGCACCTGTCTCCAAAAGGCCATATAGAATGGCGCCTGATGAACTGAAGGAGCTAAAAACACAATTGCAAGAGCAGTTAGACAAAGGGTTCATTCGGCCCAGCTCGTCACCTTGGGGCTGTCCCGCCCTCTTTGTTAAGAAAGACCAAGGTGGTAAGAGATTATGCATGGACTATCGACCACTGAATGCTGTCACTGTCAAGAACAAGTACCCACTACCACACATTGATATCCTATTTGATCAGCTTGGGGGAGCCACAGTTTTCTCCAAGATTGATCTTAGATCCGGGTACCATCAAATAAAGGTCTGAGAGGAAGACATACCAAAGACCGCTTTCTCCACGCGGTATGGGCTTTACGAGTATCTTGTCATGTCCTTTGGGTTGACTAATGCACCTGCTTTCTTCATGTACCTGATGAACTCGGTGTTCATGAATGAGCTTGACAAATTCGTGGTAGTATTCATTGATGACATCTTGGTTTATTCCAAGAACAAGAAAGAACATGAAGAGCATTTGTGGATAGTGCTATCTCGACTTAGAGCACATAAACTTTATGCCAAGTTCAGCAAGTGTGCGTTTTGGCTAAAGGAAGTGGCATTCCTAGGCCATATTTTGTCAGCAAAGGGAGTGGCTGTTGATCCCAGCAAGGTGGAAGATGTGCTAAATTGGAAGCAGCCACAAACTGTGACAGAGATACGGAGTTTTCTTGGTTTAGCAGGCTACTACCGCCGCTTCATCAAGGATTTCTCAAGAATTTCAAAGCCTATGACAGCGTTGACCTAGAAAAATGCAAAGTTTACGTGGAGTCCAAAATGCGAAGAAGCATTTGGAACATTGAAGAAACTCCTAACTTCAGCACCTGTTCTTGCTCAACCAGACATCACCAACCCATTTGACGTGTATTGTGATGCCTCTGGTAGTGGCCTCGGTTGTGTTTTAATGCAGGAGGGAAGAGTTATTGCCTATGCATCCAGCCAACTGAGGAAACACGAGGTGAATTATCCGACTCATGATCTTGAGTTGCTTGCAGTTGTTTACGCGCTAAAGAAGTGGAGGCACTACTTGTTGGGCAACACCTGCCATATATACACCGATCCCAAAAGTCTGAAATACATATTCACGTAGCCAGAACTAAACATGAGACAACGTCGTTGGTTAGAGTTAATCAAAGACTATGACTTGGAAGTCCACTATCACCCCGGTAAAGCAAATGTAGTAGCTGATGCATTAAGCCGCAAGGCTCATTGCAACTTCATCGAGGCTCGTCCAACAGTAAGAGTGCTATGTTGTGAGATTGGGGAAGTAGAAATACCATCGTTGCTGGAAGCTGAACTTTACAATCTTGTCCTTGAACCAACCATCAAGGATCAAATCATAGCAGCAAAAAAGCAAGACAAGGGCATGGCACATATTCGAGAAGAGATCAATGACAAGAAGAAGGCTTGTTTCAAGCTTGATGAAGAGGGAGTCTTGTGGTTCAAAAACCGCTTAGTGGTACCAAAGGACATGGAGCTAAGGAAGAAAATTCTGGATGAAGCTCACACCTCCATGTTTGCCATGCACCCGGGCAGCAATAAAATATACCAAGATCTAAAGCAAAAGTTTTGGTGGACTCGCATGAAACGAGAAATAGCCAAGTATGTGTCTGAGTGCGATGTATGCCAAAGAGTAAAAGCTGACCACCTAAAGCCTGCGGGTATGCTCCAACCATTAGCAGTTCTAGCCTGGAAATGGGAGGACATACATATGGATTTCACTGTAGGCCTACCTCGCACACAGAAGAGGTACGATTCCATTTGGGTGATTATTGACCGGCTCACAAAATCTGCACATTTCATCTCTGTCAAGACCACCTATCGGGCAAAACAATATGCTGAACTATATATTTCCCAGATTGTATCCTTGCACGGTGTCCCTCAAACCATCACTTCTGACAGAGGTTCGCTATTTGTATCTCGCTTCTGGGAGCAATTACAAACTGCTCTTGGAACCAATTTAATCCACAGTTCGGCATACCATCCTCAAACAAGCGGCCAAGTTGAAAGAGTGAATCAGATCCTTGAAGATATGCTGAGAGCTTGCGCTTTGACCTATTCCACCAAGTGGGATGAGTGCCTTTCCTTGGTGGAATTTGCGTACAACAACAGCTATCAAAAGAGCTTAGAGATGGCTCCTTTCGAAGCCTTATATGGTAAAAGATGTAGAACTCCACTCAACTGGTTTGAACCTGGAGAGCGGGTCACTTTTGGCCCGGATTTGGTAACACAAGCTGAAGCACAAGTAAAAATGATACACAGTAATTTGAAGAGAGCCCAGTTGCGACAGAAAAGCTACTCTGATAAGAGGAGAAGACCCTTAGTTTTTGAAGAGGGTGATCACGTGTACCTTCGGGTGTCACCAATGAAAGGCGTACATCGGTTTGGAGTAAAAGGAAAGTTAGCACCAAGGTACATTGGTCCATTCAAGATCACCGAACGATGTGGATCAGTTGCTTACCGGTTGGAATTGCCACCACACCTTGCTGCGGTCCATGATGTGTTTCATGTCTTGCAACTTAAGAAGTGTCTGAAAGTGCTGCAAGAAGTGATTGATACATCTCAAATTCAGATTGAACCGGACCTCACTTATGAAGAGCACCCCATAAAGATCTTTGACCAAAAGCAAAGAGCAACGCGACGAAGAGCTATTAACTTCTACAAAGTGCAATGGAGTAACCACTCCGAAGAAGAGGCAACATGGGAACAAGAAGAATTTTTGCAAGCTAGATACCCTGGGTTTCTTCCATCCACTACGAATTGAGTACGTCACAGCAGTTTAAAAGTTTTAGATTCATACACAATGCACTTTCTTCTCGCTTAACTTATCCACCACATCACATCAAAATCTCGGGACGAGATTTCTTTAAGGGGGGTGGGTTGTGATTCCCCAGGCATCTCAAGAGCATAATCATTCATCATATGTGCAGCATGACATGCATTTGAACCCTAGTTCAAATTTGGTTGAAGTGCAACTTGTCAAAACCTGATTTCTGCATATATGTCTCTGCGATTGTGCTCATAACTTTAGTTCTATAGTGATATAGGTGAAACTCATATTGAGAAACTTGTAGACAATTCAAGGATGAACAACTTTGTTAATTGGTGCTTTGACATGCATGAAGGTTTGCATAGAGTTTCGGGGCTTTTTCTGTCAGCATATGATTTCTGTCAAAACTTGACTTGTTTAGTAATTTCAAATTTTAATTGGCCTACAGCCATAATCTTGCAAAACTCCAATTGAATAAAATGTAGATCATGAAATTTTAAACAACATTGGTACAAAACTCCTTGGATGAAACTGGTTAGAAAATGGACTTCTAGAATTTTTAACCTGGAAGGTTCTGTTGGTCAAACCTTGGTCAGCAGCTTAAATTCAAATTTAGACCACATTTTTGAATATAACATGGTATACAAGTTTATAAATAAAATGTAGAGAAACAAATTTAGAACATTTCATCCAATTGGGGTATTTTCAAATTCGGCCTCTAACCTGTTCAAAAATGCAAAATACAAATATGGGTTCCTGCAGTCAAAGCTGGTTTTTCATTTTTCGGGATTTTTGGATTTCCTACTCTCACTGACAAATGGGACCCACGCGTCCGTTTCCCGCCTCGGCCGCATGACGACATCCGCCCGTGGGGCCCACAATCCCGCGTCTCGGTGCACCGGGTCCATTGGACCATTACCTCCGCCCCTCACCCGGTCCCACCTGTCAGCAGCACCGGGTCCGCGGACCAAGTCCACCCCGCGCCCTACCGTCTCCCTCCCCGCTCGACTTCGCCCACGCGGCGCTGGCCGCCAGGCCGCCATGGCCACGCGCTGGACGCGCCCTGCCGCGCCGCGCCTTCACCCCGCCCGCACCTGGACGCCTTCCCGGCCGAGTGGAGAGGCCAAGACCCCGGCTCCCTTTCGCCTCGCTCTTGCCACTCCCACTCGCCCAAACGCCTCGCTCCCGGCCCTCCTCCGAAGCGCAGTGCACCGCCCACCATTGCCGAGCTCGGAGGCGCGCTCACGCGCCAGCCGCTCCGCTGCTCCCCGCGCCCCCAGATCACCGCCATCACCTCCGCCTCCACCTCCCGCGTCCAAAGAGCTAGACCTCGTCGTCTCCCTCCGCCTCCCCTCCACAAGCGCAGTGTGCCCACCGCCATTGCCGCCGCGGCGCGCACACAGCAACCGCCAACTCGAGCCGCCTCCCGCACCGCCAACGCACGCCTCGCGCTCGCCTCACCACCCTCCACCTCTCCCCTGAGCTCTCGTTCACCCTCGGCGACTCCAACCACCCTCCCCGCGAGCGCACCCCACGGCCACCATCGCCATCGGCCCCTCGCCGTGGACAGCTACCTTCCGGCCCTCCCCACACCTCTAGGATCCCACCACCGAGACCATCGCGCCGCCGCGCAGCTCCCACGCCCGACGGCGACCCCAATCGTGCCCTACCCCGACCGGAATTGAGCCAAGACACCGCGCACCGCTGCGCCGTCCCCTTCTCGGTTCACCGCCGCCGCTCGCCTCTACTCTTCACCGCCGACGACGAGACCCACAGTGTCGAGTTCGCCGTCGCGGGAGAAGAACCCCGCCCCGACGCGCCGCCCCGCACGCGGGAACGCGAGCCGCGCCACGCCGTTCGCCCCGGCTGAAGGTAGAAGAAGAAGGCGCTTTTTTTGCAGAAGAACCCCTCCCCTTATTGCATATTATATCACTGTTGATTGTGTCGTGAATATCTTGTGAAAACACCCCTAGATCTATTAGGGTTTCGCATTTTTAACCGAGCCTTCGCATTCTTGCAGATCTAACCTCGGGTTTTAGGAGATTCTCATGCACTGTGCACTGAGTCAGGATAATTTCACGATCTAGCCCCTAAGGTATACGGTTAATTACGTTCAAGCCCTCGGTCTATGAGATTTTCCATTTAATTCATTTATATTAGGCTGTGAACTTTGAAAAATCATAGCAATTCAAAGAAAAATCCAAAATGGACAAACTCAGTGTCTATGGACTCCTCTTGAGAAGATCTACAGGATAGGTATGATGTGGATGTGTGAAAAGTTTGTTTTGCCCCTAGTTAAGTTGCATGCATGTGAGGGTAAATAAATGGCAAAAGTGGACTAAATGAACTCCAAAAATTATGAAACTTGGACAGTAGCTTCCTTATGGTATTATGGCACTATGTGATTTTTGGTAGCCCTAGCATTGGCTGTTTAATTACTGTTTTGCCCTTATGCATGTGTTTAGTGTATTTATTTAACTTGGGAAATGAAGGCTACATAAAATATACACAAATGAAGCCTATGACAGCGTTGACCCAGAAAAATGCAAAGTTCGCATGGAGCACAAAATGCGAAGAGGCATTTGGAACATTGAAGAAACTCCTAACTTCAGCACCTATTCTTGCTCAACCAGACATCACCAAGCCATTTGATGTGTATTGTAATGCCTCTGGTAGTGGCCTCGGTTGTGTTCTAATGCAAGAAGGGAGAGTGATTGCGTATGCATCCTGCCAACTGAGGAAACATGAGGTGAATTACCCCACTCACAATCTTGAGCTACTTGCTGTTGTTTATGCGCTGAAGAAATGGAGACATTACTTGCTAGGCAACACCTGTCACATTTACACTGACCACAAGAGTCTCAAATACATCTTTACCCAATCTGAATTAAATATGAGGCAAAGACGGTGGTTAGAGTTGATAAAAGATTATGACTCGGAGGTTCATTACCACCCCAGTAAGGCTAATGTAGTAGCAGATGCATTGAGCCGTAAAGCTCATTGCAACTTCATTGAAGCTCGTCCAACAGTGAGAGTGCTATGCTGTGAGATGGGGGACATAGAAATGCCAACAGTGCTGGAAGCCGAACTTTATAATCTTGTCCTTGAACCAACCATCAAGGATCAAATTATAGCAGCGCAAAAGCAAGATAAGGGCATGGCACATATTCGAGATGAGATCGATGACAAGAAGAAGGCTTGTTTTAGGCTTGACGAAGAGAGCATCCTATGGTTTAAAAATCGCTTAGTGGTACCGAAGGATATGGAGCTGAGAAAGAAAATCCTAGATGAAGCTCACACCTCCATGTTCACCTTACACCCGGGCAGCAACAAGATGTACGAAGATCTGAAGCAAAAGTTTTGGTGGACTCGTATGAAACGAGAAATAGCCAAGTATGTGTCTGAGTGTGACGTATGCCAAAGAGTAAAAGCTGACCACTTAAAGCCTGCAGGTATGCTTCAACCTCTAGCAATCCCAGCCTGGAAATGGGAGGACATACATATGGACTTCATTGTAGGTTTGCCTCGCACACAGAAGGGGTACGATTCCATATGGGTGATCATTGACCGATTCACGAAATCAGCTCACTTCATTCCTGTGAAGATAATTTACCATGCCAAGACCTATGCTGAACTTTATATAGCCAGAATTGTCTCCTTGCACGGTGTTCCTTGAACTATCACTTCGGACAGAGGCTCACTATTTGTGTCACGCTTCTGGGAGCAATTACAAACTGCTCTTGGAACCAACTTAATTCACAGTTCAGCATACCATCCTCAAACCAGTGGCCAAGTTGAGAGAGTGAACCAAATCCTAGAAGATATGTTGAGGGCATGCGCTTTGACTTATTCCCCCAAGTGGGATGATTGTCTCCCCTTGGCGGAGTTCGCCTACAACAACAGCTATCAAAAGAGCTTAGATATGGCACCTTTTGAGGCCCTATATGGTAGACGATGTAGGACACCACTCAACTGGTCTGAACCAGGTGAGCGTGTCACATTCGGCCCAGACTTGGTAACACAGGAAGAAGAGCAAGTTAAATTCATTCACGACAATCTAAAGAGAGCACAATCTAGGCAGAAAAGCTACTCGGATAAGAGGAGAAGACCCTTAATCTTTGAGAAGGATGATCATGTGTATCTCCGTGTGTCACCCATGAAAGGGGTGCATCGGTTTGGAGTAAAAGAAAAGCTAGCACCAAGGTACATTGGTCCGTTCAAGATCACAGAGCAATGTGGGCCAGTCGCTTATCGGCTGGAGCTACCACCACATCTAGCTGCGGTTCATGATGTGTTTCATGTCTCGCAACTCAAGAAGTGTTTAAAAGTACCAAAGGAAGTGATCGATACCTCTCAAATTCAGATCCAACCTCACCTCACTTATGAAGAGCAACCCATAAAAATCCTCGACCAAAAGCAAAGAGCAACACAACGAAGAGCCATTAACTTCTACAAAGTGCAGTGGAGTAATCACTTCGAAGAAGAGGCAACTTGGGAGCAAGAAGACTTCTTGCGAACAAAATATCCTGGTTTTCTTCCATCCACTTCAAATTGAGTATGTCACCGCAGTTTAAAAGTTTCAAATTCATACACAACGCACTTTCTTCTCATTTAACTTATCTACCCACATCATATCAGAATCTCGGGACGAGATTTCTTTAAGGGGGTGGGTTGTGATGCTCCGGCATCTCAAGTGTATAATCATTCATCATACATGCAACATTCATCATAATGCATCATACAATGACATGCATTTGAGCCCTAATTCAAACTTGGTTGAAATGCCACTTGTTGAAACCTGTTTTCCGCTGATATGTCTCTGTGATTTTGCCTATAACTTTGATTCTATTTGGATTTGGGTGAAACTCATATTGACAAACTTGTAGACAATTTCATGTTAAACAATTTTGGTAATTGGTGCTTCGACATGCATGAGGTTTGCATAGAGTTTTGAGGCTTTTTATGTCAGCATGTAAATTCTGTCCAAACCTGACCTGTCTAGTAATTTTAAAATTTCTTGATCTTAAAGCCAAAATCATGTAATGCTTGCATTGAGAAAGTTGTAGATCTTGAAATTCTGAACAAAATTGGTATAAAACTCCTTTTGTGAAAGTATAGAGAAAATAGAATTTTAGAATTTCTAAACGGGAAGGTTCTGTTGGTCAAACCTTGGTCAGCAGATTAAATTCAAATTTAAACCATATTTTTGAGTATAACATGGTATACAAGTTTATAAGGAAAATGTATAGGAACAAATTTAGAACATTTCATCCAATTGGAGTTTTGCCAAATTCGGTCCCTCAGTTGTTCAAATAAGAAAAGTTCAGAAACATCTTCATCGGTCAAAGCTGGTTTTTCATTTTCGGGATTTTTCCCTCTCTTTTTCTCACACTGACCGGTGGGCCCCACACGTCAGGACCGCGCCGGTTCCCGCCTACGTAGTTGGAACGCGCCGACGGTGGGTCCCACGCCGCGCGTCGCTTAGTGCACTCGGTCCATAGACCTTCCCTCTCTCTTTCCCACCTCGGCCCCACATGTCACTGACTGCCGGTCCATAGACCAAATCCACCGAACCACCACCGTCACCCTCTCCCCCTCGGCTCCGCCCACGCGGCGAGCGCGCCCGGACGGCGCGCGCCACGCGCTCGACGCCGGCCAGCTAAGTCCGCGCCGAGGCTGCGCCCTGCCCCTCTTCACTTGGACGGGGTTCCGGCCTCCTCCACTCCACTCGCTCACTCGTCTCCCTCTCCCACGCTCTCCCTGCATCGTTTCTCTAGAGCACAGAGCGCCAGCCGCCATTTGAGCTCGGCGTCGAGTTCACGCCCCCACGCCTCCAGCCACCCTCGCGCCTTCCCATCGCCACCCGAGCTCCGCCGCTCTCCACTCCACCACCCGGTGTAGGTCTCGGCCTTCCTCATCGCCTCTAGCCTCTCTCCCCACGCGCGCCCCCACGGCCGCCATAGCCGCCGATGCCTCACCACGGGGGACTACCCTCCGGCCATCCCCCTGCCTCTACTCCAATCCCAGCGGCTTCCCCACCTCCCCGCGCAACCGGCGCGCCACCCCATGGCCTTTCCCCTCGCCGGAGCAAGCGGATCGAAGCCGCACCGACACGCTCCGCGCTCCGACACCGCCGCCAGTTCATCGCCGTCGTTCTGCCTCCTCACCACTGAGCCCGACCCTTGCGCGCCGCCGAGGGTCGCCGCATCACCCTCACCGTCGCCGGCCTCCTCCGGTCACCCTCCGTCAAATCCAGGTAGAGGGTAATGTTCCCCATGCCCCTCTCCCTCTCCTCGGCCACCGTCGGCGAGCCGCCGGGCCCGCGCGGCCGGAGTCCACCGCGCCGCCACCGGTCAAACCCCCCCGCCCCCAGTGGGAGGTTGAAGAACGCCGGGGGTTTTGCACTTTGGCCCTCGGAGTTTCAACGTTTCGCGATTTGATCCAAAGCGCTGTACACTGAGTCTCGTGAATCTTACGGTCTAGCCCCCGATATCTACGGTTAATTGCATATGGGTCCCTGGATTTAATTTTTTCCTGTTATTTTGTGAATAAATCGGCTGGAACTTTGAAAAATCATAACAAATCAAATAAAAATCCAACATGGACAAACTCAGTGGCCATGGACTCCTCTTGAGTAGATCTACAGGATAGGTATGATGAAAAGTCTGTTTTGCCCCTAGGTTAGTGCATGCATGGTGTAGGTAAATAAATGGTAAAAGTGAACCAAATGAACTCCGAAAATTATGAAACTTGGACAATAGCTTTGTTATGGCATCTAGGTACTGTGTGATTTTTGGTAACCCTAGCATTGACTGTTTAATTACTGTTTTGCCCTTATGCATGTGATTTGTGTATTTAATTAACTTGGAAAATGAAGGCTATATAAAAGATGCTCAAATATGACCTCTGGTATTTTTCATGTACTTTATATAGTATGGGTAGCTTGCTGGTAAAGTTTGAGACATTGCATGTAAAGATTGAGTGGTGTTTTGAAAATAATAAAGTGTCACATGCTTAACTAAATAATAGGAAAAGTGTATTTAAACTACTAAGAAAATTTTGGGAAAAATCTAGTAGCCTACTAGTGATGTCTTGATTTCAGAAAGTAATTTTGTGCACTTTATTACTGCTGTTTTGAATTATATGATTTTCATGGTGAAATAAAATATGGAAAATAGATGTCCTATCAAACTATGGATTTTGGGCTTGCTGATTTTCGTATATGATGTTCATAGTGATGAAAGGCTTGCTGTAGAAATTTAAAGTTCAGAACCCATTCTTATAAATTATGAAAAATCCGGGAAGCTATAGGGCTGATAATTTGTTGTAATTTTAATAAATTAATTATAACTTGTTTGTAGCTGAAATTTTAGTAGTAGCATCATGTAGTATGTTTCTGCATGTGGTAAAAATTTGAGATCAATTTGATTTGTCTAACTACATGAACTCATAAGTACATTATATTCATAAAGGTGCTTTCAAGAAACAACTTCATTTCATTTGATAGGGACTGTGTACACATATAGAACAATTATTCCTAAAAACTTCAAAGATAAAATGTGGTGATGGTTTGTACGATTTCTTAGTGATGGGTTGTATGATTTCCTAGAAATGTTGTTAGGTTTTCTTGTTATGGGATGTGTTAAACTGAGAGCACTCGCATCCATCCTTCACAAACGGCTTGATCATGCATTACATTTCATTGACACCTCATGCATGCATTTGCAATTCGTTGCACTCATGATTGCACTATGTCATGCATATAACCTGTATCATATACATGTATTTGCATTCTCTTGCACTCACTTGCATTCTATCATGCATATAGACCCCGCATGCAAGGAGCTATCAACGCAGGAGAAACCAGTGATCAAGGAACCGGACGACAGGCTATATCCGGAGCAAGAAAACGAAGTGTCGCTGATTAAATCCGTCCCTGCTTCAAGGGGTTGCCTGGGGCAAAGCCTCACAACCCGGCAAACTAACTTACTTTAGTTTGTTGGTTTTCATAAGAATACTCAAAGGTAGGCAGGACCATGATTTCTCCCAGCTAATACAAATCTTGTTGATGGTTACGCATATGCATTAGGAGTTGATTGAAACCAACTGCATTAGACTTCTTGGCCGCCCTGGCCCTAGCACCTATACGTAGAGTTCGTAAGACGAGTGCCTAGAATTGCTAGGTGCGAGTAGACACGAGTGATTGTACTCGTCTCGTAGGTGTGAATTTACAATGTGACAAAAATCTCACTTATGGAAGTTATTATACATGCTTATGTTTTAAATGGAGACCGGACGGAGATTTTATGAGTTATTTATTGTTTATGGTATTGTGCACTGGACTCCGCCCGAGTCGCATAAGGCCAGTCGTTGTTCGCCTATTGGTCGGCATGACATTGCTAGGGTGCTTCTCCGGGATAATGAACCGGTGAAAGTCTTACTTGTGCCATCCGAAGAACAGAGACAGACTCCTACTGTGACACCTTGGGGAGCTTGTAGTCGAGGGAGGGCTGACCCGACGTGACCATGGTATCGCTCCTAAGGCGGCACAACCTGGGAACAACGGAAGGATTGAATCGAACTTGGGATGGGACAAGTGGAGATGGGGGCTATATGTGGGAACGCGATGGCTAGTAAGCATATACCCCTGGCATTTCTAGTTATTTCCGGGAATATATAAATCGATTCGAATCGCTGATGCTCACCAGGTGTGAGAATGCCAATACCACTGACGGGCAAAGTAGTAATCCACTTGAATATGTTGTATTATTAATTCATGATTTTGTATATCAATATGCTTGGATGTGTATGTTTCATCCCACTATTCATGGTGCTGCCCATCTACTGGTTGGAGGTCGATAGACTTGGGAGGTGCTTGGAAGTCGAGGAAGGGCTGACCTGACGTACCGTGGTATCGCTCCTGAGACAGATACTCCCAAGGGTTAGATGGGGCGCTATGAATCTTGGGACAGGACATGTGTTCATGTTTTACTTTCCTGCAAGTATTTACCTTATGATATAAATGATCTTCATGATTAATTGATAGCAACTGTCAAATCCTGCTATCTTATGTCAACATGACTTTGTTTAAAAATCAATAGCTAAGGACCCACATGATTAGTAAGCATGCTTTGCGTCAGCCGTAAGCCCCGTCCATTAAGTCCTACTGAGTAATTAGTACTCAGGATTTGCCCCCACTTTTGGATTACAGGTACTGTTAACATCTGGACAACTGTGTTGGAGGTGGTAGTACCGGTGGGCTCGGTGCTACTCGCCTTGTTCATCTCTTCGTAAAGACTACTTAAGTTTGTTCCGCTGCGAGATTTTTGAAACGCTTCCGCTATATATACTCTGAATTTGCTTCCGCTATATTTTGACTATGTATTTGATTTTATACAATTGGTTTGTAAATTAAAGTCTAGTATTCTCTATTTCAACTGCCTGTGATGATGTAATTGTTGTGGCTCCTTCGAGAGTCGGATGTGTTTGATGTCGGTTCCTCGGAAATGGTGTTATCGAGAGCCCGAAGGACACTCAACGGACTACCGGGTTTAGTCTAGCCTAAGTGCACTACGAGCCAAAGGTGGCAGGTGTGCTTAGTCTGGATTAAGTAGGGCGGTTCCGCCACACCCGAGCCATCATGGTCCTCGGGGCCATCGTCATTGTCGTCGTCGTCCTCGTCCTCGTCCTCGTCCTAATCGTCGTCATCCTCCTCCTCCTCACTGTCCTCCTCCTCCTCCTCGTCAGAGCCTTGGAGGCCGGCGCGATGGAGGCTGCGGAGCTTGGCACGCTCCTTGTAGCTGTACCCCTGGGAGTCGTCGGTATCGGGGGCCTCATTATCCTCCTTCGGAGGCGGGTTGCCGTACAGCACCGCCTCCTCAGGGATCTTCTCTTCCTCGCTGGAGGAGTAGTCGAGGGAGGAGTCTTCCTCGTCGAACTCCCCGGCGAAGAGCGCGTCATCGGAGTCAGAGAACTCGTGTTGCGGAGGCGCGGATGAGCCCGCGCGCTTCTTTCCCTTGCCGCCGGCCATGGTGAACAGGAAGCGAAGAGAACTTGGGTTTTTTGGGGTGATAAGTGTTTGCAGTGGTGGCATAATGGATGGCCGGGCTATAGCTCTGGTTTTATAGCACGTTCACTTCGCTTCGTTTTCCGTGAACGCGATACAAGAAGCTGCGTCGTTTCGACTTCCTCCACACATTAGTTATTTCTTGGGAAACTGTCACGCCCAGTTCTCAACCAACGGAACCGAAACAACATATATGTGCCAGGAACGTGTCTCACATATATCGTGACAATAGTGACATCACAGAACGTGCATAAACGATAAATAAAACGTTTACATAGAGTATAACATCACTTTATTACAATAAGACAACATGTCTTTAAACCAGAGTCATAGCGAAAGCGTAAACAAAGATAAACGAGCCGCCACAGGGACGTCGACTGGTGGACCGGTACGCCTAGAACTCGTTGAAGTCCTGAACATACTCTTCGAAGTCTTCTGGAGCTGAGCAGCGGTTGGGTTCCAGCCAACAATAGGTTTAAAGTAAAGCAAGCGTGAGTATTTCATACTCAACAAGCATAACATGAACTATGAGGCATCTAGGGTTGGCTGACACTTAGCATGAGCTTTTAGTTGATCAGGTTTTTATTACACAACTAGTTACTACAGGTGAGTTGATAAACCATTAACCCAAGATATAGCATGTGAACATTAGTCAACAACATTAACATAAGAACCACTTTCAAAACCCCACAGAACCACTAATCTGCATAAAGGATCTGGGCCGCTCATAACCGTGAGCACGGCTGACATGTCAGTTTTACACTCTCGAGAGGTCGTACATCTTTACCCATGAGTCGTGGGCTACGCTAGTGGTCCACCACATTACCTTAGATGAGATGGCTAGCAAGCACACTACGAGGCCTTTACAAAGATCACGTTGGTAAGGTGTAACCGCTAAGGTTTCAGGGTCCGCAGCTGTGGAGCAAGCCTCAAGGGGAGATAAACGCACTCAACCCAAGTAGCGCGAGGGCCACAGAAGCTCACCTCCCCTCTTGCCCCGTCGGTAAGTTACCCCCAAACCAATGCAACCTAATTAATTAGCCAAGACCGTCCCATTCCAGTCTCATGGTAGCACTGTTATCCCAGGTTGTCGCTTTGCGAACCAGTCCTTAAGGAGAGTGGCTATAAGCAAAACACATGCTCATGCCCCCTAAACCAAGTTGCTAAAAAAGCCATTTTTAAATGAACATGAACCACAGAGGGTCAAGCTCAAGATTTGATTGAATAGATCCAATTAAACAAATTATTAACAAAAGATACATGAGTTCGCGCAGCAACTAGCAAAACTTAACCAACATGCAACCCATAGGTAAACATATCGATAAAAGAGGCTAGGTACAGTCTTTATTGGCACACAAAATTAGACACATGCATATGAAGTGATTAGAGGGTCGTTAGGTTGTGTTCATGCTATACTTGCCTTGCTCAAACTAGTCTTGAGTCTGCTGCTCAACACCCTCAAACTGCTGCTGTTCGTCACCAACAAACTGCTCACCGTCTAACCACCTTCACGGCAACGTACAAGCATTTCCACGCATACATACATGCAAACAATTACCTAAAAGTGAGAAACAGTACATCATATCATAAAAACAGAAGATAAAACTGTACTAAAAACATTCTACGTGTTTCTACGGTCGCGTGAGCGCAAGAATCACTCAAATCGGAGTTAAAACGTGAAAGTTATGCATAAAACGGGTTCCTAGGGGCATAAATGTGATAGAAACATTGAAACCAGGGGCTAGATTTGAAAAACTGAGGACTTAAACGTAATTAACCGTAGCCGCCGAGGGTTTCCAGGCAAAACCACCGGGGCCTGGACGGCGGGTTCTATTTTCCAAAAGCACAGGGGCTACAACGCTAAAACTAGGACTAAAATCTAATTACTTTTCAACGCTGGTGGACTGCGGGTTGATTTCCCGAAAGTCCAGGGGCTCTTTAGCAAAACTATCGGCGCTGACCGGTATTGACCGGTCATCGGTGAGTGTGAGCGGTTGGATCTCGATCTAACAGGTGACGTTAGATTGGATCGGGGTTCTGATCTCGTGCGTCGGATCGAGATCCGACGGCGGAGAGAGGCCGGGGCCGAGGGCGACGGTGACCACGCCCATGGCGTTCTCGTCGCGCGGCGGGGCCAGCGGCGCGGTGGCGTTCCGGCTCAGGGAGGGCCCTAGGCTCGACTAGAGCTAGCCCAAAAGAGCGAGGGTGTTGCGGCGAGCTCACCGAGGGCTTGAGGGCGGCGGGAGATGGTCGGTGGCAGTCCAACGACGAGTGGCGGCGGCGTCGGTTCACGGGCGGTGTTCGTCCGCGTGGAACGCTGGGGTGGAGCGTCTCCGGGACTCCGAGGATGGGCGGCGAAGCTCCAGGGTGCTCCTGCGACACGAGAAGAGGAGGAATCAGGGCCGGAGGGGCTTCGCCGACGGCGAATTTGGTGTCGGGGCGGCTTACCGAGGCGAGGCTCCAATGGCGGTTGCGAGCTCGAGACGGCACGGGAGTGGAATTGGTGAGATGGGGAGGTAAAGGGGACGGATGCGAGCCTCTGGGTGGGTTTTATAGGACTCTAGGTGGCCGAGGGTGATGGGCGCGGTGTTGGGGCGGAAGACCGGGGCATTCATCACTGCGCAATGAAGAGAGAGGGAGGGGAAAGGGGAAACCGGGCGGATTGTGGGGGATTGGAAGCGGGGCGAGCAAGGAAGGAGAGCGGGGTGCGGATTCGGGGAGGGATCCCCTCGGTTAGCCGTTGTGGCCGAGCGAGGATGAGAGCGGGGCGAGCGAAATCACCGGCGGGAGGAAGGGGACGGGTATGACAGGTGGGGTCAACCGGTCATTGGGGGAACGGGGCGCGGACGCTGCGGGCCGGGCGGCGCGCTGAGGAGGGGAGAGAGGGAGGCGCGGGTTGGGCCGGCCTTCGGCCCAGGCGGGAGAGGTGGGGCGCCGGGGTGGCTGGGCCGGGCCCAGGCGGGGAGAGGGGGCGGGGGGCTGGGCGGGCCGGTCGGCTGGGCCGGCCGGTCGGCCTGGCTCTCTCCCCTTTTTTTTTCTTTTTCCTTTCTGATTTTGAATTCCTTTGAATGGAGATAGAAATGGTTCTAAAATTCAAATGAATTTGAATTTGAATCCTTAATTCAAGCAAACAAGAGACATTGCACCAGCATGTAATGCACAAGAAAGTTGGGCCTATGATAAATTTTATTCTAGTATTTATTTTAAATAAAACCTGTTAAATGCAAACTAAACATATAAGCCTTAGGAAAATTAAATAAATTGCTTGAGTTTTATTGTGAAATGCTGGAATTTAAACTAGGGTGTTACAAACCTACCCCCCTTAACAGGAATCTCGCCCCCGAGATTCTCATGGTGGCTAGCAAAGAGACCAGGGTAAGTTGCTCTCAACTCCTCCTCTCTTTACCAAGTTGCCTCATCCTCCGTGTGATGTTTCCACTGCACTCTGCACATTTTGACCCTCCTGTTTCGGGTAACCCTTTCAGATATTTCAAGAATCTTCACCGGGTGTTTGGTATATGTCAAATCCTCCTGCACATCTAGACCTTCCAGTGGTGCTTGCTCTTCCGGTACCCTCAAACACTTCTTTAGTTGTGACACATGGAACACATTGTGTATGCCAGATAGGTTTGATGGCAACTCCAACTTATAAGCCACTTCGCCTTTCCTTTCCACTATCTTGAATGGACCGATGTATCTTGGTGCCAGCTTTCCTTTCATATTAAACCTCCAGATACCTCTCATTGGTGACACCGTCAAATACACAAAGTCATCAACCCTAAAGGTCAAATCCCTGCGTCGCACATCTGCATAGCTCTTCTGTCTGGACTGAGCAACTCTCAAATTCTCACGTACCATCTTGATCTGCTGTTCAGCATCCCTGATAAGGTCGGGTCCGAACACCTGCTTCTCTCCTGTTTGGTTCCAAAATAGCGGTGTCCTGCACCTTCTGCCATACAGTGCATCAAATGGTGACTTCTTCAGACTGGCTTGGTAGCTTTGTTATTAGAGAACTCGGCATAAGGCAGACTCTTATCCCAACTGGTTCCGTATTGTATAGCACATGCCCTCAACATGTCCTCTAGAATCTGATTTGTTCTTTCCGTCTGACCATCTGTCTGTGGGTGATATGCTGTACTGAACCGAAGCTTGGAATCCAAAGAATCATGCAACTGCTCCCAGAAACGAGATGTGAACTGTGAACCTCTATCAGATATGATCCGCTTAGGCACACCATGCAAGCAAACGATTCTGGAGATGTACAACTCTGCTAACCTTGCACCCGAATAGGTAGTGTTCACCGGAATGAAATGAGCAACTTTGGTCAACCGATCAACAACTACCCAGATCGAGTTGTAACCTTTCTGAGTCCTGGGTAACCCCACAATGAAATCCATACTTATTTCCTCCCATTTCCACTCTGGGATCTTCAAAGGTTGCAACAAACCCGCAGGTCTCTGATGTTCAGCCTTCACACGCTGACAAGTGTCACATACTGCAACATATTCTGCCACTGCTCTCTTCATTCCATACCACCAGAACCTTTCCTTCAAATCATGATACATCTTTGTACTGCCCGAGTGAATGGAGTAAGCGGTGTCGTGAGCCTCACTGAGTATTAACTTCTTGATACTGTCCACATCTGGCACGCAGATCCGATTCTTGTACCATACAGTACCTTGTTCATCTTCACGAAAGTGTGGCGCCCAACTTGATCTGTTCCCGGATCTCCTGGATTTTCTCGTCCGTTTTCTGATGGTTCCTTATCTCTTGTTCCAGGGTAGGCTCTGCTTCAAATGTTGCTACTATGGTGTGATGCACGAATCCCAAATTCAAACTCTCAAATTCCACACACAGCTCAAAGGGCATCTGAAAAGCAACTGCCATATTAACAAAACTTTTTCTGCTTAAGGCATCCGCTACCACATTAGCTTTCCCTGGATGGTAATGTATCTCCAGGTCATAATCTTGAATCAACTCTAGCCATCTTCTCTGCCTCATATTCAGCTCATTCTGTGTGAAGATATATTTAAGACTCTTGTGGTCGGTGTATATCTCACATTTATTCCCGAACAAATAATGCCTCCAAATCTTCAGAGCATGCACAACAGCTGCTAACTCCAGATCATGAGTGGGATAATTGACCTCATGCTTTCTTAACTGGCGTGAAGCATAAGCAATCACCTTACCCTCCTGCATCAGCACACAACCCAAACCTTCCTTAGAGGCATCACAATACACGGTGAAACTCTTGGTTAAGTCCGGTAGAGTAAGCACTGGGGCTGTGGTGAGTCTCTTCTTTAGTTCATCAAATGCAGCTTGCCTCTCCTTAGTCCAATTAAATGGAACACCCTTCTCGAGCAATGATGTCATTGGTTTTGCAATCCTGGAGAAACTCTCAATAAACCTTCTGTAATATCCTGCTAGACCCAAAAATCCACGAACTTCTTTCACAACTTCTGGCACCTTCCAATCCATGACACTGCTGATCTTGCTAGGATCCACCATGATTCCACCTTTCGAGACTATATGTCCCAAGAAAGGCACTTGATCAAGCTAAAACTCACACTTGCTCAATTTTGCATACAACTTATGGTCTCTCAGCTTCTGCAAAACTAACCTCAAGTGTTCTTCATGTTCTTCTTCCGTCTTGGAATAGATCAATATATCATCAATGAACACTACAACAAACTTGTCAAGATACTCCATAAACACCTTGTTCATAAGATTCATGAAATAAGCAGGAGCATTTGTCAACCCAAAAGACATCACTGTATATTCATATAACCCAAATCTGGTAATGAAAGCAGTCTTTGGAATATCGGATGGACGAATCTTCATTTGATGATAACCCGACCTCAAATCAATTTTTGAGAACACACATGCACCTTGCAACTGATCAAACAAATCATCTATTCGAGGTAAGGGATATTTGTTCTTGATGGTGACATCATTCAAGGCTCTATAATCCACACACATCCTCCGTGTCCCATCCTTTTTATCAACAAACAGAACTGGAAAAGCCCAAGGTGAAGAACTAGGCCGTATAAACCCTTTTCCTAACAACTCATCTATATTTTCCTTTATTAACTCTTGTTCTTTGGGTGCCACTCTATATTGCCTTTTTGCTATAGGGGTTGTACCAGGTAAAGGTTCTATTAAAAATTCAACTTCTCGGTCAGGTGGCATACCTGGTAACTCATTTGGAAAGACATCCGGGTACTCGCACACTACTCGAATTCCCTCCGTGGGCTTCGCCTCCATCTGATGCAGACAACCAGAAGGTTCTGTGGCACTGACTTCCACTTTCTGACCATCAGGAGCTGTTAAGTGGACGGTTCGCTTGGCACAATCAATTCTGACATCCCACTTAGCAAGCGTTTCCATTCCCAAGATGATATCAATTCCTGCGGAACCAATGATTATCAACTTGGTGCAGAATTCTACCCCCCTTATGTTTATGCTAACCCGAGGGCATATTAAACTTGTGCTCAACGTTCCCCCCGGTGTAGATACTACCATGGGTCTACTTGTAGACCTTATAGGAATATTGTACTACTCAGCATATGATTTGGTAATAAATGAATGCGTGGCACCGGTATCGAAAAGAACTGTAGCGGGGTGGGAGTTGACCAGGAACGTACCAATCACGACGTTAGGAGCTTCAGCTGCAGACTCAGCTGTCACATGATTCACCTTCCCCTGCCACGGCGTCTTGCCCTGTTGATTGGGGCGCCCTTGCTGCGGCTGGGGAGGGTTCTGCCTTTGGCCCGATTGCTGCCCCTGTTGGTTACCTTGCACCTTACGGGGACAAGCATTAGCATAGTGGCCCGCTCCACCACACTTGTAGCAAGGCCCAACACCTGTAGTCTGGTTTGTGGTGGGAGGGGTGGTCTGCACTTGGCGCTGAGCTGGATACATAGGACGAGCTGGCTGACCCTGGTAGCGCTGCTGGTACTGGTAGCCTTGCTGTCCTTGAGCCCGCTGCTGCTGTGAGCTCGAACCCTGAGAGAAACGGGGACGGGTGTTGCTGCCTGATGAAGAGTTGTTGTACTTCCTCTTCCTTTCTTCAATCTCCTGGCGCTTCCTTTCAGTGAAAAGAGCCCTGTCCACCAGTTGATGGAAGCTAGGAAAGGTATGGTTCATCAGCTGGTATTGGAGCTCATCATTTAGACCCTCCAAGAAGTATTCCTGTTTCTTCCTGTCCTCTGCCACCTCTGCAGTGGCATATCTGGCCAATTGAAAGAACTTATCCCTATACTCAGTCACAGACATGCTGCCCTGCTTCAGGGAAAGAAACTCCTTCTTCTTCATCTTCATCAACCTTGTAGGCACATGGTGGTTGCGGAAGTTCTCCCTGAACTGTGCCCAAGTGAAAGCATCCCTATCTTGGGGTCTGTAAGATTCCCACCAATCCAGGGCTGCACCTCTTAGCTGACCGGAACCATACAAAACCCTCTCCCGGTCATTGCATTGAGCAATGTCCAGCTGGCGTTCCACTGCGCGAAGCCAATCATCAGCTTGCAGTGGCTCTGTGGCATGGGAGAAGGTTGGTGGATGACCCTTCAGGAAATCTCCACGCCTGTCCCGAGGTGGTGGGGGTGGTGGTTGAGCTTGGGCTTGCTGGAGAACGTGCACCGCGTTGGTCATTGTCGCCATCATTTGCATCTGGAGGTTGTAAAACTGCTCCGGTGTCAGTGGTGGAGGGTTAGGCAGCGGGTTGCCACCCCCCTGGTTACCCTGGCTAGCATTTCCACCAGCAGTGTTGCGCCTTGTGTTGACCATCTGTTTGTAGCAGAGACACCGTAAGCACATAGCCAACATATGGGTGCACAAGCGGTAACGACTAAAGATAAAGTAGTAAGAGCGATAGAGTGAATATAGTGTTTAACCCCACGAACTAACTTATAACATTAACTTGTTCATGCTGGGACAAATCCCCATAGCTGGATAGCACACAACCAAAGATCCAAATCAAACATGGTTCAAAATAACAATCAACCAGCCAACACACTTTAACTTAAGTTCCACACGACCAACTCAACACGACAACTTAAACAAACGTGCTAACGCGATACATGAGGACGACTAGTCATCCCGAGGGAGTATCCTGGTGGCACCACCTAACTCTCCCGTGCCAGGCCTCTTGCGAGGTGGAGTCTGAGCTGGATCCACCACTGGCACCTGGGGCGGTGGACCTGCCACGCGGTCTAGCTGCGCCTGAAGGTGGAACACCTCACCGTTCCGGTGATGGAGCTCCTCGGACACCCTGACGTAGGCAGTGATCAGGGCTGACACATACCGGACCAGCTTCAACAGCTGCCGGTTGTCCTCACCCCGGATGGACGCGATCTCGTGCTCAGTATCCCCAGACTGCCGGCGGGGGAAGTAGCGGTACTGAGTCTGGCAGAGCGGAGTGTGGTAGTGCTGGCAGAGGACCCCAAGAGCCTGCTAAGCAGCATCCTCCATGGCCATCTCCATGGTCTCGTGCTCCGCGATGCTGTAGTGCTGGCGCAGCACGGTGTGTCCCCCATGGTTGGGGTTCGGCTCCAGGATCTGCACACCGGCGGACCAGAGGGTGGTGTGGTCCGGGCGCGCTCGCTGCCGGACCTGGTAGACGACCTCATGGGTAGTGTAACCCAGGTTGTAGAGGCAGTCGCGGAGTAGCCCCGGGAACTCCAGGTCAGCACCGTGGTGTGGGTGCGTCAGGTCGACCCAGGCGTCAACCTCCCGCTGGCCACCCTCATCGGAAGGGACAGCCACACGGAACGGCCACTCGGGTGCGGCAGGCGGTGGCGGTGGGGGTGCCGGTGAAGCTGCAGGTGCCGCTGGAGAAGGTGGTGGTGTCGGCGCACGCGGGGAAGGAGGTGTCGGTGTCGGCAGGTGTGGCGATGGAGCCTCCTCCCGCGCATCACCATCGTCGTATGAGTCGAGGTAGTAAACTACCTCCACTGGGTCCTCCTCCTCCTCCTCCTCCTCAGGGTCAGTGTCCGCCGGAAGCAGACCATTCCCCTCAAAGGGGTGTGGCGCCTGGTCCATGGGAGCATTCTTGAAGGGTGGTGGTGGCAACGGCTCGGGCACCTCCGGTGACGGAGGCTCGAACTGCTGTGGTGGACGAGGTACGGGGGTGCGCCGTGGGGTCGGTGGTGCAACACGGCGAAGGCGGCCCCCGGTACTCTTGCGGGCGGTTTGCTTGCTGCGTGCCATGACCTATAAGGAGGATGGAGTAAGATGGAGATCAGTTCTATATGATTGAATGAACAAAGCAAAAGGTAATAATTTAACATAGGGTGAACATATAGTTTGATAGCAAAAATAAAATTTTCTTAAAACAGCAAGAGGGCAAAGGGGAATGAGGTCCTTATTTACGTCCGTTTCTAACTAGGCTTCCGTCCTACAGTCAACACGGCTCCGATACCACTTTGTCACGCCCAGTTCTCAACCAACGGAACCGGAACAACATATATGTGCCAGGAACGTGTCTCACATATATCATGACAATAGTGACATCACAGAACGTGCATAAACGATAAATAAAACGTTTACATAGAGTATAACATCACTTTATTACAATAAGACAACATGTCTTTAAACCAGAGTCATAGCGGAAGTGTAAACGAAGATAAACGAGCCGCCACAGGGACGTCGACTGGTGGACCGGTACGCCTAGAACTCGTTGAAGTCCTGAACATACTCTTCGAAGTCTTCTGGAGCTGAGCAGCGGTTGGGTTCCAGCCAACAATAGGTTTAAAGTAAAGCAAGCGTGAGTATTTCATACTCAACAAGCATAACATGAACTATGAGGCATCTAGGGTTGGCTGACACTTAGCATGAGCTTTTAGTTGATCAGGTTTTTATTACACAACTAGTTACTACAGGTGAGTTGATAAACCATTAACCCAAGATATAGCATGTGAACATTAGTCAACAACATTAACATAAGAACCACTTTCAAAACCCCACAGAACCACTAATCTGCATAAAGGATCTGGGCCGCTCATAACCGTGAGCACGGCTGACATGTCAGTTTTACACTCTCGAGAGGTCGTACATCTTTACCCATGAGTCGTGGGCTACGCTAGTGGTCCACCACATTACCTTAGATGAGATGGCTAGCAAGCACACTACGAGGCCTTTACAAAGATCACGTTGGTAAGGTGTAACCGCTAAGGTTTCAGGGTCCGCAGCTGTGGAGCAAGCCTCAAGGGGAGATATACGCACTCAACCCAAGTAGCGCGAGGGCCTCAGACGCTCACCTCCCCTCTTGCCCCGTCGGTAAGTTACCCCCAAACCAATGCAACCTAATTAATTAGCCAAGACCGTCCCATTCCAGTCTCATGGTAGCACTGTTATCCCAGGTTGTCGCTTTGCGAACCGGTCCTTAAGGAGAGTGGCTATAAGCAAAACACATGCTCATGCCCCCTAAACCAAGTTGCTAAAAAAGCCATTTTTAAATGAACATGAACCACAGAGGGTCAAGCTCAAGATTTAATTGCATAGATCCAATTAAACAAATTATTAACAAAAGATACATGAGTTCGCGCAGCAACTAGCAAAACTTAACCAACATGCAACCCATAGGTAAACATATCGATAAAAGAGGCTAGGTACAGTCTTTATTGGCACACAAAATTAGACACATGCATATGAAGTGATTAGAGGGTTGTTAGGTTGTGTTCATGCCATGGTTTTAAATAGCGGGCTATAGCCCAGCTATAGCGGCGCTATAGCCTTTGGAAAGGCCTTTCGCTACGATATTGGCATTTGTCCGCTATCGGAGATACGCAGGCTATAGCCCGATTTAGCGCCGCTAAATGCCGTAGCTTTAGCGCAAAAATAGCGGCCGCTATTCAGATTTTTCCCCAGCACGCGAAATCAGCCTGCCAGGCTCAAGGACATGGCCCACGAAGGCCCAAAACCACCTCCTCAAACCCTAAAACGCCCAGGTCTTGCTCCTACGCTCTCCCAGACTCCCATTCGACAAAAAAAAGGGGCGGCGGCGTCTCGGCCTTCGGCGGTTCAATTGTGGCGGCGTGCTGTGGTGCTTGTGGCCGGAGACACAGCAGCGATGGGTGGATTTCACTCCTGTGCTTGCGACAGGTAGGATCCCATTCCTCTGCTTGTGATCGGCGGGCTGCAGCCGCCGCATCTGCTCGGCTGCTACGTTGCCGGCCACCGTCGACGAGCAAGCTCAGCCGCGGAGCAGGAGCAGCATCTACAACAGCAAATCAATATGTCTCAGCCCCAGCAGCCAGGCAAGTTCATCTCATAATCATCCCTAACTCCCTCTCGGCATCTCCCAGTATTTAACTGTCCACTGTCTACTTGTCTAGCGAGTAGCAACTAGCAGTGTAGCACACAGCCACCAATTGACAGTGTGAAGATCTTAGTATTTACATTTGGTAACTATTTTATTTTGTTGCATAGGCGTTGCTGGTGTTCTCTCAAGTTCTGCATCTGCGCCAGTAGCTCAAAATGTCCCTTCTGTTGCTGTTGCTAATTCAACAACAGATCCTGCATGGAAGTATGCTACCGTTCCTGACAAGGCCTTTAAGCATCAAGTCAAGTGCAATTTTTGTCTGAATACCTATGCAGGTGGAATAACAAGGATCAAGTACCATCTAGCCAAAATTCCTAAGAGCAATGTTGTAGCATGTGAGAAGGTTCCAACTGATGTATATGAGGAAATGTTGGCATTGCTCACAAAGAAAAATGAAAAAAAGGAGAAGAAAGCCAAAGATAGGCAGAGTGCTAGAGCTGCAGTTAACTTGAATCACTCAGAGGGAGAAGAATCAAGTGAAGAAGAGCCTAGCAACGCTGTTGTTGTTCTGAAAGAAGGAAGATCCGGAAGTGCAAGTAGTGCTAAAGGTGGCCCTATGGAGAGGTTCTGCAAGTCAACTGTAGAACAAACTTCTGCTGCAAAGAAGGGGTCCAGCCTCAGCAACAAGGTGCAAACCAAGCTGTCAACTCAAAAAAAAGAAGAAAGGAGAGATCGAGCTTGTGAGTACATTTGCCAATTCTTTTATGAAGCCAGCATTCCACACAATGCGGCAACACTTCCTAGCTTTGATCTCATGATTGAGGCAATTGGAGACTTTGGCAGATATTTAAAAGGACCTAGTCCACATGAGATAAGTGGTGAATTTTTACAGAAAGCAAAGAAAAAAGTCAAAGCTTCATTCAAGAACCATAAGGAACAATGGGCACTCTCAGGTTGTTCACTTATGACTGATGCATGGACAGATAAGAGGGGCAGAGGAGTAATGAACCTTGTGGTTCATAGTGCATATGGTGTCTGTTTCTTGGATTCAGTAGAATGCTCATCTGCCAAGAAAGATGGCAAGTTCATCTTTGATCTTGTAGATAACTGCATTGAAGATATAGGGGAGGACAAAGTGGTTCAAGTGGTCACAGACAATGCTAGTTCCAACTTGGCAGCAGCAGCCCTATTAAAGGCAAAGAGACCTTCAATTTTCTGGAATGGTTGTGCTGCCCACACAATTGATCTTATGCTAGAGGATATTGGAAAGATTAAGCAAGTTGATCAAACAATTGTGAGAGCAAGATCTTTGACCGCGTTCATTTATTCTCATACAAGAGTGTTGGCACTCATGAGAAATTACCTAGGCAAGGATTTGGTGCGTGCTGGAGTCACACGCTTTGCTACAGCATACTTGAACTTGAAAAGCTTGCTAGACAACAAGAAAGAGTTGGGAAGGATGTTTAGATCAGATGAACTAATTGCAATGGATTATTTAAAGAAAGATAAAGGGAAGAATGCTAGCAAAATAGTGAGGTCTGAAACATTTTGGAAAAATGTTGATTCTGCTGTCAATTTTTTTGAGCCGCTAGCTAATGTCCTTAGAAGGATGGACAGTGATGTACCAGCCATGGGTTTCTTACATGGTGCTTTGTTGGATGCAAAGAAGGATATTGCTAAAAGGTTTGACAATGATGAGCGTCGTTTCAAAGATGTTTGGGATATTATTGACAAGAGGTGGGATACTAAGCTAAAAACCCCTTTGCATCTAGCTGGTTATTACTTGAACCCATACTACTATTATCCAAACAAGTTGGAGATCGAGTTAGATGGAACATTTAGAGAGGGTCTAGTATTTTGTGTCACAAAGATGATTAAAGAGGCAGACCTCCAAGATAAGATAATGGATGAGCTCAATATGTACCAAGATGGGATGGGATCATTTGGAAAAGACATTGCCACAAGGCAGAGAAGGAAAGAAAATTTTGACCCAGGTGAGTAGATCATGTCAAAATCTGCATTTTCATGTCCTTCACCCAATTAGCATTTAGATGTACTCATGGGCTGAATCTAAATTCTCTACTATTTTTATGAAGCTAAATGGTGGCTAAATCATGGAACTAGTTCTCCAAATCTTAGAAACTTGGCGACAAGAATTTTGGGCTTGACATGCAGCTCCTCAGCCTGTGAGAGGAATTGGAGTGCTTTTGAACAAGTAAGAATAATTGTGTATATTACATAGCTGTCTACTTTACAGGAATACCACTTCACTTTCATTTTGAATTCAACACTATTCTATTTGAACATATAGGTTCATTCAAAAAGAAGGGCCAGATTGCTCCATGACAGGATGAGGGACCTTGTATTTGTAAAATTTAACTCTAAGCTCAAGCAAAAGAGACAGAACAAATTAAGGGATCCAATTGAAAAGCAGGTTGCTGATATTCTAGAAGAAGATAGCAATGAATGGATCACTGGAGTTGCAGAAAATGTTGAGCAAGCACAAGACCATGAAGCTGTAGGTGCAAAAGAACAAGATGGAGCAGTGCCAGGAAAGGGGAAAAGGAAGAGAGTTTGCTGCCCAAGGAAGAGGAGGACCAGAAGGATCATTGACATTACCGAAGGCAATGAAGATGAACCCGATGCTGCTTCATCTTCTGAATCTGATACAGAAGATGATCATGACGCTGACGTGGCTGAGGATAGTGATCACTCTTCCAGTTCTAATGACTCCATGTTTGATGAATAGATTGTCGGCAAACTTCAACTTTGCAAGTCTAATCTTTATGTTATCCACCTTAACTTAGTGCTCTCTATGGACTTATGGTTTGTATGTAGTATGTATCTGCTGAACTAGACAACTAGAACAAATTATGGTTTGTATGTAGTATGTACCTGCTGAACTAGGCAACTAGAACTAGCTAATTTGATCTCAGCTGTCAACGTCAAGTGCTCAAGTTATTTTCAATTCATGGTATTGGGTGTTGTCAATGTTCTGTGGCTGTTATTCATGTTTTTCTTTATTTTTTTTAGGAATTCCGCTATCGGCCATAGCTGCGCTATAGCTGCACTATAGCCTTATAGCTGCTGGAAAAAACTTTCCGCTATTTGCCGTAGCCCGCTGTTTAAAACCATGGTTCATGCTATACTTGCCTTGCTCAAACTAGTCTTGAGTCTGCTGCTCAACACCCTCAAACTGCTGCTCTTCGTCACCAACAAACTGCTCACCGTCTAACCACCTTCACGGCAACGTACAAGCATTTCCACGCATACATACATGCAAACAATTACCCAAAAGTGAGAAACATTACATCATATCATAAAAACAGAAGATAAAACTGTACTAAAAACATTCTACGTGTTTCTACGGTCGCGTGAGCGCAAGAATCACTCAAATCGGAGTTAAAACGTGAAAGTTATGCATAAAACGGGCTCCTAGGGGCATAACTGTGATAGAAACATTGAAACCAGGGGCTAGATTTGAAAAACCGAGGACTTAAACGTAATTAACCGTAGCCGCCGAGGGTTTCCAGGCAAAACCACCGGGGCCTGGACGGCGGGTTCTATTTTCCAAAAGCACAGGGGCTACAACGCTAAAACTAGGACTAAAATCTAATTACTTTTCAACGCTGGTGGACTGCGGGTTGATTTCTCGAAAGTCCAGGGGCTCTTTAGCAAAACTATCGGCGCTGACCGGTATTGACCGGTCATCGGTGAGTGTGAGCGGTTGGATCTCGATCTAACGGGTGACGTTAGATCGGATCGGGGTTCTGATCTCGTGCGTCGGATCGAGATCCGACGGCGGAGAGAGGCCGGGGCCGAGGGCGACGGTGACCACGCCCATGGCGTTCTCGTCGCGCGGCGGGGCCGGCGGCGCGGCGGCGTTCCGGTTCAGGGAGGGCCCTAGGCTCGACTAGAGCTAGCCCAAAAGAGCGAGGGTGTTGCGGCGAGCTCACCGAGGGCTTGAGGGCGGCGGGAGATGGTCGGTGGCAGTCCAACGACGAGTGGCGGCGGCGTCGGTTCACGGGCGGTGTTCGTCCGCGTGGAACGCTGGGGTGGAGCGTCTTCGAGACTCCGAGGATGGGCGGCGAAGCTCCGGGGTGCTCCTGCGACACGAGAAGAGGAGGAATCAGGGCCGGAGGGGCTTCGCCGACGGCGAATTTGGCGTCGGGGCGGCTTACCGAGGCGAGGCTCCAATGGCGGTTGCGAGCTCGAGAGGGCACGGGAGTGGAATTGGTGAGATGGGGAGGTAAAGGGGACGGATGCGAGCCTCTGGGTGGGTTTTATAGGACTCTAGGTGGCCGAGGGTGATGGGAGCGGTGTTGGGGCGGAAGACCGGGGCGTTCATCACTGCTCAATGAAGAGAGAGGGAGGGGAAAGGGGAAACCGGGCGGATTGTGGGGGATTGGAAGCGGGGCGAGCAAGGAAGGAGAGCGGGGTGCGGATTCGGGGAGGGATCCCCTCGGTTAGCCGTTGTGGCCAAGCGAGGATGAGAGCGGGGCGAGCGAAATCACCGGCGGGAGGAAGGGGACGGGTATGACAGGTGGGGTTAGCCGGTCAGTGAGGGAACGGGGCGCGGACGCTGCGGGCCGGGCGGCGCGCTGAGGAGGGGAGAGAGGGAGGCGCGGGTTGGGCCGGCCTTCGGCCCAGGCGGGAGAGGCGGGGCGCTGGGGTGGCTGGGCCGGGCCCAGGCGGGGAGAGGGGGCGGGGGGCTGGGCTGGCCGGTCGGCTGGGCCGGCCGGTCGGCCTGGCTCTCTCCCCTTTTTTTTTTCTTTTTCCTTTCTGATTTTGAATTCCTTTGAATGGAGATAGAAATGGTTCTAAAATTCAAATGAATTTGAATTTGAATCCTTAATTCAAGCAAACAAGAGACAATGCACCAGCATGTAATGCACAAGAAAGTTGGGCCTATGATAAATTTTATTCTAGTATTTATTTTAAATAAAACCTGTTAAATGCAAACTAAACATATAAGCCTTAGGAAAATTAAATAAATTGCTTGAGTTTTATTGTGAAATGCTGGAATTTAAACTAGGGTGTTACAGAAACAAAGGCTGTTGTGTGTTTGGTGGTTCCCTATTTTCTGGGAAGTCCACGGATAACTCTTCGGTGTCCTCTGCTCGTCCCCTTTGGGTTAACCCCATGGGGTGCGGGATTTGTTGGAAAAAATATTCTTTTTCCTAAAAATCTGAAAAGCAGAAGTTTGGATCGGCTTTTTATGACTCGAAAAGCTGGGAGAGAAATGGCAACTTGGATGTGGGGATCCGTTATTTCTCAAATTGACTCAGAACTTGGAGGATACGTCTGGTCAGTTATTTCTCTCTGATTTTTTGGATCTTCAAGCTGATTTGTACTCAAGTCAACTTGAAGCTCGGGGGCTACCCCATGGGGTGCGCCTGGCGGTGCACCATGAGAAAAAGTATGTTGTTAACTCGGGCATGGAACTCATGAACAGTATGTTATTCTTTTTAGAGTCTCGAGTCAATTAATTCCTAAATTAACTCGAGCCTCGGGGGCTTGTGGGGGATAGATGTCCCCTGGGCCCTCACGGCGTGGATTCAGCATATGGGCCGTCGGAGGGCCTAATGGAGATAGCAGGCTCCGAAACAGGGCGCCGCCTGATCTCGTGGGCCTGGAGACGGATGACGTGTTTGAAGATTAAGTCAAAGCTCTGTAATTCGGGAAAGACGTAAAGAAGATGGCTTGGACTCCGGTTTCCAGAAGCAGCAGGACTCAAGAAAGGAAGCGTATAATCGTAGATTCTATGTACTCTTTTAGGATTCCAGACCGAGTAGGACTCATAGATGGAAACCGACTTGTAACCAAGCCTTGCCGGACTATATAAGGCGGGTGAGGGACCCCTACGTAGAACATCTAGCATCTCATCGCATACCAGCCACCAGATGCCCTAACTTTCATTGTAATCTCGAGAGCAAAGGCAATACAACTCGTAGCAAACAGGACATAGGGTATTACGCATCTCGCGGCACGAACCTGTATAAACCCTCGTGTCCCATCGCATCTCCACGCGAACCATCAAGCTACGCCGATTTCGCCACCCCAAAAGCACTACGTAACACACCCCGTAGTGAATTGCCGGTATCAAACACCGATATATGCTGACTCTTGTTACACCCTTGATTGATGGGTCTTATAGGCTCATGGGTGCCGACCTTCTTAACAGGAGCTTTGCCACCTGTTTCCTGGTTCTTGCGGCTAGCCTTGATTGCTTTCACCTTCTTACATTTGTCTTCTTCCCATTGTCGGATGGCAGCCTCGATGGCTAACTTCCGTTTCTTGAATGCTACTAGACTGTCCATCTCTTTTCCGGAAGCGTCGTAGACTGGTGGCTTCGGCACATACTTTTGGCATTTGAAAAACTTCACTTTATTACACTGTTCCACTTTTGGTTTGAAGGAGAATGCCTCCCTCATTTTGTTGATGTTGAGGTGGACTTCTCCGGCTCCAACATCGATGCTTGCTTCTGCGGTGCTCAGAAACGGCTGCCCAATGATGAGCGGTGTCTTGGCATCTATTTCCATGTCCAACACCACAAAGTCCACAAGATTAAAGAAATTCCGGATCTTCACCGGAACGTCCTCGGCGATTCCCGTGGGGTGTCGGATGGATTGGTCCACAAGTTGCAGGCACATACTTGTGGGGACAAGTGCAACATGATTGAGTTTGTCGAAGACAATTTTGGGCATAACACTGACGCTTGCTCCGAGATCACATAAGGCTTGGTTGAAGACTTGGTTCCCAATGGAGCATGGAATGGTAGGACTGCCAGGGTCCTTCTGTGGAGGCTGGTTAAGTATAGCTGTGCTACACTCCTCGGTCATGTGTACAATTTCTGCTGATGGCAATGGCTTCTTATTGTTGAGTATATCTGTTACGTACTTGGCATATGTTGGTACCTGCATAGCATCTAGCAGGGGTATATTGACATATAATTTTTTAATAACCTCAATAAACTTACTGTACTTTTTATCAGCGGCAGCCTTCTTGTTGCGCTGGGGGAAGGGCAACACCGTTGTGTCGTAAAACTCATGTGGAAGAGTTTTCGATGGTGCCTTCTCCTTCGCGGCTTCAGTGCAGGTTTCTGGATCATCCTTCTCTTCTGTTTCGGTGGTCTTCTCCTGTTCCTTGCATGTATTAATAGTGCGTGGTGCACTACTAGGATGTGGAGGGTCCTAAGTGGACTTACCACCCCTAGTGGTGACTCCATTGATTTGCTCTTTGGGAGGAGGTTCCGGTTGGCCCGGAAGCTTTCCCGCATTAGCATTAGGCAAAAAGGCAGCCAACTGAGCTATTTGTGTTTCTAACATTTTGTTGAAACTCAGTTGATTTTTCATAGCACTGTTCAAAGTTTCCATTTGTAATGAATTAGATTCAAAAAGTCTATCATTTGCATGAAACTTTTTAATAATGCTATCGTACACAGCTTTTAGATCGAAAGAGCTAGGCTTATTGAACTGCTGTGAACTGCTAGAGGAGTTACCTTGTACAGAAAGTGGAATATATGGTCGCGAATTCCAGCCTAGTTGGGGACAATTCCCGTTGTTGAAGTTGCTAGAATTACCGATGAAATTGGCGTCTTTTGGTTGAGTTTCAGGGCAGTTGCTCCCTGAATGCCCCGTGTTCCCGTAGACCTCACAAGTCATGCGAGTGTCAAGGGCCTAGACTGGTGTGGTCTCAGGATTGTCTTCTAGCTTTTTTAAAAGCAAGTCCATCTTAGCGGCCAGCATGTCCGTGATGTCGATGTAATGGACTCCATGGGATCGGGTATGTTCCTCAACGCGTTGGTCTTTCCCAGAGGGAAGTACTTGGCGAGGAATGGTTTTAGCACGCATCCCATGTTGTCAGTGTTGCACGTTTGAGGTAGAACCATTGCTTTGCCTTTCCGACAAGTGAAAATGGGAAGAGGCATAACTTGACGGCGTCGGGGGATGCACCTTTCATGGTGAAAGTACTGCAGGTTTCCAGGAATTGCTGCAAGTGGTTGTTGGCATCCTCCGTTGCTAGTCTGCAGAAGGGAATGGCTTGAACCATGTGAATGACTCCCGGCTTGAGTTCGAAGTTCTCCCCTGCGTTGACTGCTGGTCCTGTAGGGACATTGTTGCTGGATGGGACGGAGAACTCATGGATGGTCTTCAGCTGCAGCCATGTCGTCGGTGTTCAATGAACTACTTGACGTGGCCGGTTCAAGGTTTAGTTCGCTTGGTACAGGTATCTGCCTATGGATGGTCTTGGGACGGACCCTCCGGAGCAGTGACTCTGGATTATTGTGGAAGTTTTCCGGCAGGTCGAAACCGGTCATACACCTCACTGTTGCAACCACAACAAAAACAACAGAGATAAGTGAGCCTGCTAAAGACTAGTTGGTATTTTTATAAAAGACACGGTGTTCGAAAAGACATTATCAACTATATCTCTGCCTATTACTTCCCCGGCAACGGCGCCAGAAAAGCTTGTTGGCGTCTCTTAGCCTTAAAAGATTTTACTCCGCAAGAGCACGGAGACCGCTGTAGCTTTTCACCCAAAGTATTCCAAGTATCGTATATTTATCCACAGGGAAGCGGCAGGCGAGAGAGTATGCGGATTGAATGATCCGACCCGTGAAGATGACAAGCCAGTCAGCGAGGAGGAGGTCTTCTTTAGGGTGTCTCAGTTTTTTACCGGCAAGGTGTATAATCTCGGTGCGCCCAAGTCGCTCTCGGTTTACCACTTTCCCATGGAGGTAAGAGTGCCTGCTCCCTTATAGTTGAGAGCCAATGGACCGGCCTCATTGCTCTCCTGGTGTGATGAGTGATTGTCAACGAGCTCAAGCCCTCCGATGGACTGGAGGCCCTCCGATGGACTGGAGGTAGACGATGAAGACCTCGATGGACTGAGGCAAAAGTCCTCCAATGGACCGGAGGCAATGCTCGGCGTTGGTCGGCCATGGAAGCTCGGTACACGGAGGGGCGGTTCGGCAACGGTGGTGTAAGCCCTCCGATGGACCGCGAGGCAACTCCGATGGACTAAAGAAGCCGGGTGCCACCGTGGTGCTCCAACCCGAGTGCATGGCGCGAAGGCGTGCGACGGAGGCTTTGGCGGCTTCGGCTCAAAACCGCCACCCAAGTTCAGATGACTTGGTGGGTTGGGCTCCGACTCACCAAGATTGAAGAGTGGGCCAAGACCCGGCCTAGGAAGCCTGCAGAATAAAGTTTCCCGGTTTCTGACTTCAAAACCGGGGGAAGCTTTTGGACTACTGGCTACGTGGCGCACATCCAAGTGAGGCGGAGAAACCGAAGATGATCAAGACGTCATCGTAGTCGTCCGATTGTATCTTTTCGGTTCGGCCCCCTCCGGGCATTTTTAGAGTAGGGGTCTTAATGTAATTGTGTCGTTTAGGGCCTAGGGTATAACTAGACTTGAGAGGCTCCCTTGGAGCTTATCTTGGCAGCCACAAACCCTAGGATTTCCTAACCCTAGCAGCCAAGGTCCAAAGAGAAGAAATAGAGAGGATTAGCTAGGAGATGAGTGCCTAGTTTAGTCTAATCTTGTCATTAGTGGGAGAATGAAGGGAGGTAGGCTCTAGGGAACTCTTGTAACCTGAATTTCGTGGTTAATTCAAGGTTCTTTGTTGTGAAATTCCAAGTCTTGAGCAGCAATCTCGTCCCTCCCTCTTTGCCCCTTTTCTAGTTTCGTTTTTGGTCCCGTTTCTTGGATTTTGGCTCGTTTTGTGTTCTCCAAGGATGATACCTTTCTTTTGCCGGTATTTTGCCTTGCTAGGACGTGGTGCATCTCACTAGCCAAGTGCTAGAATCATCCAACCACGAGCAAGAGCCGTTCTTGACGTTTCTAGGTTTTTCGGCTTCAACTCACCAACCTCACGAGATCTGAAATTCCCGTGCAACCTTTGATCTTTTCAAGTGGATCTTTTTGAGTTTGCTAGGGAAGGTACTTAGGATCATCCATGCAAATTTTCGTGAAGTTTCGTTGAGAATTGACCCGGTTTTGGTTCGGTTTTTGGAGTGCCTGCGTGTAGTTTTTTTGGGTTGTCAACTCACCTAACTCACGAGATTTGCAATTCTCGTGCATCCCTTGATCTTTTGGAGCTGATCTTTTGGGATTTGCTAGGGAAGGTCCTTAGGATTGTCCATGCAAATTTTCATGAAGTTTCGTTGAGATTTGACCCCGTTTCGATCGTTTTTCGTAGAGGTGTCGGGCTGTTTTCTGCGCGCAGTTTTTCGGAGAACTGACAGTACTAATCGTTTGTCCTTAGGTTTGTCCGAACCCTATACTTTGGATTGTCCGATCCCCTTCCCTCGGATTGTCCGGTCTATAGGTTTTTAGGGCTGTCTCAGCCCCTTTCTTTGGGTTTATCCGGTCAGTTCTTTTGGTTGAGACAGTATTGTCCGGTCTAGTGTATTTAGGGCTGTTTTTGCGTGTTTCTTGCTCCGCTTGCTTTGGGGTTTGTTTTTCTTGGTTTCTTTGGTTTTTTAGAGTGTTGTGATTTGCTTCAAGCTTGTTTTGTGTCAACCACTGCATGCCCATACTCTTCACTCACTGTTCTTAAGTGAGGCACGCTTTGGTGTGTTGAGTGACTAGTGTGCGACGCTTGCAAGCTTTGTAGCTTGTCTTGTTTTGTTTGTGCCTTGTTGTTCTTGCTTGCTTTGATGGTGCTTTAGTGTTTTCAGTTTAGAGTTTCTCAATGTGTCCTAGGGTTAGTAGCTTGTCTATGCTACGTAACTCTGCACATTAGAGAGGTGTAGTTTTAGGTGTTGTGTGTGTTTGTTTGGTTGTAGTGTGTTTGCTCGTTTAGGTGTAGTTTGGTTGCTCATCTTACGTCCTTTTCTTTGGGCGTTATTTCGAGTGCTTCCGCTTTCCACCCGATACGTATCTGTTCAGTGGACGGTATCGGGTGTGCGTGTGTTTTCGTGAGAGCGCACTTTGGGGGTTTGAGTTTGAGTTTTTCAAGTGCTCCTATTCACCCCCCCTCTAGTCGCACGTCTCGGTCCTACAAGTGGTATCAGAGCCGGTTAGGTTTCCTATACCTTAACCGGTGACGAAACCGTAGCGACGATGACTTACTCCGAAAAAATTCCCGTCCTTGGCTCCGATGGCTATCCCTACTGGAAAAGTAGGATGGAGGCGTTCCTTGTTAGCCAGAGTCAGGACATATGGGATGCTACTCAGAGTACGACTTTTGTGGTGCTTCCAGTTGCTGAGCGTACTACGCAGGACATCGTGGCTCAGCATGAGGCGAATGCCAAGGCTGTTAACTTTCTCTTCTCCGGGCTTGGTCCCATGGATTATGAGAGAGTGAGTCACCTTAAGACTGCGCGTGAGATATGGTCACTGCTTAGTGCACACCATGAGGGTACTGAGACAATTAAGGCTAGACTTGTGGAGACTTACCGGCGCGAATACGAGAATTTCGTCCAGAAGCCGGGAGAGTCAGTAGACGACTTGTTTGGTCGCTTTCAGTCGATCATCAACAAGTTGCGTGTCAACTCTGCAGGTTATGATACGATTGGAGTAGAGGCGCTCTATAGTAAGCTCAAGGCCACCGAGGTAGATTACAAGATGAGGGATTTCCTCGCTTGTACAGGTTCCAAGAGTCTGGCCTTGACTACTCCCTCTAGTGAGTCTGTCACTAACCCCATGTTACACAACTTCTCATTTTCTGCTTTGATGTCTGTTACAGAGGAGCAGCTAGCGACACTTGGGGATGGTGAGTTGTGTCTAGTGTCTAGTCACTTTCAGTGCGCCTATGACAACCGGATGAGCAAGAAGAGGGGAGAGCGGCCCAAGTGCTTCGAGTGCGGAGAGGTCGGCCACTTCATCGCCGAGTGCCCCAACAAGAACGACTACTACAAGAAGGGCAAAAGCTACTCCCGCGACTCCGACAAGTACCACTCCGGCAAGCCAAGCTTTGACAAGCACCGCTCCAGCAAGCACGGCTCCGGCAAGCGCTCCTTCGGCAAGAAGAATTCCGGAAGGCTTTCAAGAGCTACCAGAAGGACAACCGGAAGCGGGACAAGGCCTTCTTCGCCGAGATCGGGTTCTGCAGCAGCGGATCTTCTTCCTCTTCGTCCTCGTCGAGCTCAAGCGATGAGGAGATCACGTACAGGAAGGACAAAAGGAACAATCAAGGCGGTCCAGCTGGCTTGTGCTTCGTCTCCACCAAGTCCAGGCGCAAGAACAAGGACAAGAGGAGCTCGGTTTGCTCCATGGCTCTTGAGGACAAGGAGAACAAGGATGACAGCAGCAACTCTTCTTCCGATGATGAGGTAACTCCTGAGCAAGCCGAAATCCTTGAGATGCTAGAGCAGAACAGCCGAGAACTTAAGGCCCAGGATAAGATGCTGGAGAAGGCAGCTAAGAAGCTGCAGAAGTTGAAAGCCCAACTTGCTGAGGCTTTAGAGGAGAATGAGAGGTTGAGGAGTGTGAGACCCCAACCCAGTGAGATTGAGTGCCCTACCTGCGAGTCTTTCATGACGGAGCTTGGTGACCAGAGAGATAGATATGCCAAGCGGGTAGAGGAGATAGATGAGCTGAAGGCTGAGTTGGGCAAACTCCAGTCCAAACTGGATGAGCCTACTTTGAGTGGAGAGCTTGAATGTGAGTCTTGCCCCTGTCTAGCTAGAGAGCTAGCTGTTCTGAAGGAGAAGTTTGAGGGGCAGCTCATGGAGCTTGAGGAGCTTAGGGCTAGACCTACGCTTTTGGGTGCGTGTATGGTCTTTCCTACTTTGAGAGGTGAGTTAGAGCAGTTGAGAGCTGACTTTGAGGTGTTTTCAGCACCTACTGATACTTGTGAGAACTGCCTAACCCTTAGGATGCAGCTGGTGGATAGGGATGCCACCATTAGAAAGTTGGAGAAAGCTGTTGTAGTTCCCTCCCTAGACTGTGATACATGTGCTGCCCAGACTGTGATTCTGGAGAATCTGAGGGAGGAGATGTTGTCTTTGCAAAATGACAACAATAGGTTGAGAGAGGTGCTTAGTTGGGTATATGCGAGGCAACCTCAACTAGAGATGATCATAGAGAGCACCAAGAGAGCTGAGGGTGAGACAAGTGGTGTTGGGTTTGGAGAGTGCAGCATTTCGGGTGAGAAGAGTGCCCCAATTAAGGTCAAGACTGCACCTACCCAGCCAGGAGAGACTGTTGATGGGGTTTACCATGAGCCACCCAAGGCTGCCCCAAAGAAGCAGTACTGGACACCCAAGCCTTCTAAGGCTAAGCTGGACAAGATTGTTGAGGAAGAGCTTAAGCCCAAGGGCAAGCTGCCAGTCCAGCAGCGTGAGCCACCCAAGGCCACACCACCTAAGCCCAAGTCCCAGCCTAACCCAGTTCCTAGGAGGCCTGTCTACCACTGTGAGTTTTGCCAGCGGAATGGCCACCTAGAGGAGTTTTGCTTCAGGAGGAAGCGGGTTGAGAGGCAGGAGAGAGCTTGGGGGAACCAGGATCAGTTCGACCAGGGTGGTAGGCAAGATCCTCCCCACCGCGGTGAGATGAGAGACCGCTTTGCCGGTGGTGAGAGAGGAGGCGGCTTTCAGGCTCGTGCTCCTAGTGGTGAGAGACGCTTTACCGACCGAGCTCCTAGTCGTTTTCGGCGCGGCTATGGACCTCGTGACCGAGGCTTTGAGAGAGCTCTCGAGGGTTCACGCTTTGAAGGTCGTGGTTACCCTGATCGTCGTGATGATTTCTTTGATTGTGCTTATCCCACTTTTGAGCAGATGGCTCGACACTGGTACAGTAGTTTTGGGACTAACCCCAGTGCCGGACCGTTTGCTCACCGTCGCTTTACTTGACTTTGCAGGATCGAGGCATGGAGGACGTGTGGATCATGGACTCCGGTTGCTCTAGGCACATGACAGGGCACCGCAAGTGGTTCTCCGGCCTTAACCCCGTAAGCACCAAGGAGTACATCACATTCGGGGACAATGGTCAAGGTAAAGTGATGAGTGTTGGTTCTGTTTTGCTCTCTGCTAAGCTTTCCCTGAGAGAAGTTGCTTTTGTTCGGAATCTGGGGTTCAATTTGGTCTCTGTTTCGCAACTTCTCGATGGAGGATTTGAGGTTCGGTTTAAGAAGGGTGCGTGCTGCGTTCTTGATGCTGAGGAGACGCATGTTTGCTCTTTGCTGCCTTTTGGTCAGGTTTTTAGGGTCGACCTCACATCTGTTTCTGGCCCTGCTCGCTGTTTGGTTGCTAGTCCTTCTGCTGATATATGGAAGTGGCATAGGAGGCTTGGTCAGTTGAGCTTTGATCTGCTAGTCAGATTGAGTTCAATGGGCCTAATCCGAGGATTGCCCAAGTTGAGAGCTGAGAAGGACTTAGTATGCCACCCCTGTTGTCATGGCAAGATGGTTGCCGCTTCTCACATTCCTGTGTCTCAGGTTATGACCTCCTATCCGGGTGAGCTACTCCATATGGATACAGTAGGTCCCGCTCGGGTAGCGTCGGTCAGTGGGAAGTGGTACGTGCTTGTTGTTGTGGACGACTTTTCGCGGTTCTCGTGGGTATTTTTCATGGAGTCTAAGGACGAGGCGTTTGGTTTTGTTCGGGATCTGGTACTGAGGTTGAGAAACGAGAGTCATAAGGCCATGAGGGCTATCCGCAGTGACAATGGCGGAGAATTCAGAAACTCTCGGTTCGAAAACATCTGTCGTGACCTAGGTCTTGAGCACCAGTTTTCTTCTCCATATACCCCACCGCAGAACGGTGTTGTGGAACGCGAGAACCGCACATTTGTTGAGATGGCACGGACGATGCTCGATGAGCATAGGACTCCAAGGCGCTTTTGGGCTGAGGAAGTGAATACGGCCTGTTACATTGCAAACCGGATCTTCTTGCGAGCTTTCCTTGGGAAGACCTCGTATGAACTTCGGTTTGGTAGGCAGCCCAGTGTCAAGCATTTGCAAGCGCTTGGCTGCAGGTGCGTTGTGCTTAAGAAGGTGGGGCATTTGGACAAGTTTGAGTCTTGTTGTTTGGATCGGATGTTTCTGGGGTATGCTTCTAATTCTAGGGCTTTTCGTGTGTGGATTTTGGAGGCCAAGCAAGTTGTTGAGACTTGTGAGGTTTCTTTTGATGAAACTATGCCCTGCACAACCCCTGCCTTTGAGATTTCAGGTGATGATGAAGAAGGCACCCCCATCTTTGAGGATGAGGAAGGTGTGGTTGATGTTGGTGATGCAGGAGCCACTGCACCGGCTGCAACTCCTGCCCCCTCTGCTACGAGCTCAGATGATGAAGGAGGACCCTTGCCCACGGCTTCCTCTTCACTCCCCCGACAGCAAGCTCAAGCAGAGGTTGGCCCCGCTGAGGACGCAGGGGAGGTGACTTCCGAGATTGTTCCATCTCGGCAGGTCCAGCGGGATCACCCTCCTCACAGGATGATTGGAGACATTCACCAGCGTGTCACACGCTCTTCGGTTAACTCTCTAGCTTTTTTCTCCCACTCTGCATATGTTGCCTCTTTTGAGCCCCGGGATGTGTCACATGCATTATCTGATCCTAACTGGGTGAACGCCATGCATGAGGAGTTGGAGAACTTTGAGAGAAACCATGTCTGGGATTTAGTTGAACCTCCACCAAACTGTCGCCCTATAGGTACCAAATGGGTTTTCAAGAACAAACAGGGTGAGGATGGAATGGTTGTGAGGAACAAAGCGAGATTGGTAGCCCAGGGTTTCTGTCAGAAGGAGGGGATAGATTATGAGGAAACCTTTGCCCCTGTAGCTCGTTTGGAAGCCATTAGGATTTTGCTTGCCTTTGCGGCCTCTAAAGGCTTCAAACTGCAGCAAATGGATGTCAAGTCTGCTTTCCTGAACGGCTTCATAGAGGAGGAGGTATATGTGAGACAACCTCCTGGCTTTGAGAGTGCCAGATTTCCAGACCGGGTGTATAAGTTGAGGAAAGCCCTTTATGGTCTGAAGCAAGCTCCTAGAGCTTGGTATGCTAGGTTGAAGAGTTTCCTGCTCAAATCTGGGTTTGTGATGGGTTCAGTAGAGAAGACCTTGTTTTTGTTGAGTCGTGGCGGTGACACCCTGATAGTTCAGATATATGTTGATGACATAATCTTTGGTGGTTCATCTCACGCTTTGGTGTCTAGTTTTGCTGAACAGATGAGCAGGGAATTTGAGATGAGTCTCATGGGTGAGCTCTAGTTCTTCCTCGGGCTGCAGATCAAGCAAGGCCCTGAAGGAACCTTTGTCCATCAAGCAAAGTATACAAGGGACATACTCAAGAAGTTTGACATGGGGGATTCTAAACCCATATAAACTCCTATGAGTACAAACACAGCACTTGATGCTATTGAAGATGGGGAGGCGGTGGACCAGAAGGAATTTCGAGGGATGATCGGCTCACTTCTGTACCTGACGGCGACCAGGCCGGACATTCAGTTCGCGGTCTGCCTTTGTGCGCGTTACCAGGCGTCTCCTAGGACTTCTCACCGTCAAGCGGTGAAGCGCATTTTCAGGTATCTGAAATTCACTCCTGAGCTTGGTCTTTGGTACTCCTCAGGTTCTTCTCTTTTTCTTAGAGGGTTCTCAGATGCTGACCATCCTGGCTGCCGGATTGACCGCAAGTCAACCTCTGGCACATGCCAACTCTTAGGAACCTCTCTTGTCTCTTGGTCCTCCCGCAAGCAAGCTAGTGTATCCTTGTCTACCACAGAAGTAGAGTACATAGCTGCTGCTAGCTGCTGCTCCCAGCTTTTATGGATGAAAGCCACCCTTAGTGATTTCGGCCTTAGGTTTGGAAAAATCCCTCTTCTAGTGGACTCTACTTCTGCTATTTCTGTAGCTAAGAACCCCGTCTTGCACTCCAGAACCAAACACATAGACGTGAGGTTTCACTTTCTGAGAGATCACTATGAGAAGGGGGACATAGACTTAGTGCATGTAGCTTCTGAAAACCAGTTGGCCGATATCTTTACCAAGCCCCTAGAGTTTGGCGCTTTTGTGCGCTTGAGAGGTGAGCTTGGAGTGTGCTATCCCTTTTAGTCAGGGATAATACGCTATTCCTTTTAGTAAGGAATAGCTTCCATAGTCTAGAATTTGCTTTTATCTTGCTTTTATTTCTCTTTGCTTCTTTTGCATATTGTAACATATCATGCATCGCATTGTATCATTTGCATTTTCACTTCACGAGTACTAGAGCTCTTTTGGGATGATGGGTTAGTACTTGCTTATGCTAGATTGTACAGATGCATGCTTGATCATGGTTGGCTAAGCTCCCTTGAGTCTGTTGAATACTAATTGTGAGCTAAGTCATTTTATTCTTTGCAAATCAAAAACCATGATCACCACTTGTTTTGGCTACCTAGCATGTGTAGGAATGTTGAATGCTATGCTATCTTTTCATACCTGGATATGCTAGTTGTGCTATGATTATGCCTAAGCTTTTATGACACCTTGCTTAAATTGAAATCTGAATCAAAATGCTTACAAATGGTGTCTTATGTGCTGAATTGAGAAAGATCCAGGTGGGTTTGCCTGTCTCACTGATTTAGTTCGAGACAGCTTGCCTTTGCACTTTCGCATGAACTTGGACTAGACTGTGTATGACCAAAACCTTGTCTTAAGCTTCTAACGGTTATATAACCTAGGCTTGGCATTTGTTGGTAAGAAGTGGCAAAAGACAAGTAAATAACCCCTGGCACAAAAAGAACTTGCTTATGAATACAAATGTCTAAATCTGAAATTTGCAAGTCTCTAAAATGCTTATGGCTGGTCGTATATGCTTTGGTTGAGAGTAGCACACCTTGTATGCATTGCTAGCATCTTGTTGTTCATGTCTATCTTGCTAGGTGCTATTCATGTCGGTGATGCTTTCTTTTCGATAACCCTGAAAAATAAGCTTGCTCTTGACATGTGTAAGATAGATTCATTTGAGCTTGTTATATGCTTCCTTGCCCTCACTTGCTCTGTATGCTAGAACTTGTGATTACTAGGTTTCCATCCCTTCTGAGCTCTTTCAGTTACACTCCTTGCATTTCATGGCATACTTTGATGGGGAGTTGTCTAGTTCAGGGAGAGTTGAGTTCAAAGAACCCTTGATGTGTCCATTGTCAACAAGGGGGAGAAATTAGTGTACTTCTAAAGGGAGAAGTCTTAAAATATGGACAAAGGGGGAGAACTCAGGAGAGTTTTAGTTGAGGGGGAGCTTTGCATTCATATTGCATTTGAGAGGATGCATTTTAGGGGGAGTTTGAACTTTTAAGTATGCTCTTTGCATCGGTGCATTGAGCCTTTTGCAACTGTCTTGAGGAGCCGATGCTTTGCTTCTTTTTGCTTCAAGTTGCCTTGTGTTTTGCCTTTGTTGGGTTTTGGGCAGCTTGAGCATTTCTTTTATTTTCTTTCTTTTTCGGTTTCACACTTTTCTTTTGTCTTTGATCCATTTCAGGTTACAGGTTGAAGGTGTTGACAATGCACTCATCAAGGGGGAGATTGAGAGCCAATGGACCGGCCTCATTGCTCTCCTGGTGTGATGAGTGATTGTCAACGAGCTCAAGCCCTCCGATGGACTGGAGGCCCTCCGATGGACTAGAGGTAGACGATGAAGACCTCGATGGACTGAGGCAAAAGTCCTCCAATGGACCGGAGGCAATGCTCGGCGTTGGTCGGCCATGGAAGCTCGGTACACGGAGGGGCGGTTCGGCAACGGTGGTGTAAGCCCTCCGATGGACCGCGAGGCAACTCCGATGGACTGGAGAAGCCGGGTGCCACCGTGGTGCTTCAACCCGAGTGCATGCCGCGAAGGCGTGCGAGGGAGGCTTTGGCGGCTTCGGCTCAAAACCGCCACCCAAGTTCAGATGACTTGGTGGGTTGGGCTCCGACTCCCAAGATTGAAGATTGGGCCAAGACCCGGCCCAGGAAGCCCGCAGAATAAAGTTTCCCGGTTTCTGGCTTCAAAACCGGGGGAAGCTTTCGGACTACTGGCTACGTGGCGCACATCCAAGCGAGGCGGAGAAACCGAAGATGATCAAGACGTCATCGTAGTCGTCCGATTGTATCTTTTCGGTTTGGCCCCCTCCGGGCATTTTTAGAGTAGGGGTCTTAATGTAATTGTGTCGTTTAGGGCCTAGGGTATAAATAGACTTGAGAGGCTCCCTTGGAGCTTATCTTGGCAGCCACAAACCCTAGGGTTTTCTAACCCTAGCAGCCAAGGTCCAAAGAGAAGAAATAGAGAGGATTAGCTAGGAGATGAGTGCCTAGTTTAGTCTAATCTTGTCATTAGTGGGAGGATGAAGGGAGGTAGGCTCTAGGGAACTCTTGTAACCTGAATTTCGTGGTTAATTCAAGGTTCTTTGTTGTGAAATTTCAAGTCTTGAGCAACAATCTCGTCCCTCCCTCTTTGTCCCTTTTCTAGTTTCGTTTTTGGTCCCGTTTCTTGGATTTTGGCTCGTTTTGTGTTGTCCAAGGATGAGACCTTTCTTTTGCCGGTATTTTACCTTGCTAGGACGTGGTGCATCTCACTAGCCAAGTGCTAGAATCATCCAACCACGGGCAAGGGCCGTTCTTGACGTTTCTAGGTTTTTCGGGTTCAACTCACCAACCTCACGAGATCTGAAATTCCCGTGCAACCTATGATCTTTTCAAGTGGATCTTTTGGAGTTTGCTAGGGAAGGTACTTAGGATCATCCATGCAAATTTTCGTGAAGTTTCGTTGAGAATTGACCCGGTTTTGGTTCGGTTTTTGGAGTGCCTGCGTGCAGTTTTTTCGGTTGTCAACTCACCTAGCTCACGAGATTTGCAATTCCTGTGCATCCCTTGATATTTTGGAGCTGATCTTTTGGGATTTGCTAGGGAAGGTCCTTAGGATTGTCCATGCAAATTTTAATGAAGTTTCGTTGAGATTTGACCCCGTTTCGATCGTTTTTCGTAGAGGTGTCGGGCTGTTTTCTGCGCGCAGTTTTTCGGAGAACTGACAGTACTAATCGTTTGTCCTTAGGTTTGTCCGAACCCTATACTTTGGATTGTCCGATCCCCTTCCCTCGGATTGTCCGGTCCATAGGTTTTTAGGGCTGTTTCAGCCCCTTTCTTTGGGTTTGTCCGGTCAGTTCTTTGTTGAGACAGTATTGTCCGGTCTAGTGTATTTAGGGCTGTTTTTGCATGTTTCTTGCTCCGCTTGCTTTGGGGTTTGGTTTTCTTGGTTTCTTTGGTTTTTTGGAGTGTTGTGGTTTGCTTCAAGCTTGTTTTGTGTCAACCACTGCATGCCCATACTCTTCACTCACTGTTCTTAAGTGAGGCACGCTTCGGTGTGTTGAGTGGCTAGTGTGCGACGCTTGCAAGCTTTGTAGCTTGTCTTGTTTTGTTTGTGCCATGTTGTTCTTGCTTGCTTTGATGGTGCTTTAGTGTTTTCAGTTTAGGGTTTCTCAATGTGTCCTAGGGTTAGTAGCTTGTCTATGCTACGTAACTCTGCACATTAGAGAGGTGTAGTTTTAGGTGTTGTGTGTGTTTGTCTGGGTGTAGTGTGTTTGCTCGTTTAAGTGTAGTTTGGTTGCTCATCTTACGTCCTTTTCTTTGGGCGTTATTTCGAGTGCTTCCGCTTTCCACCCGATACGTATCTGTTCAGTGGACGGTATTGGGTGTGCGTGTGTTTTCGTGAGAGCACACTTTGGGGTTTGAGTTTGAGTTTTTCAAGTGCTCCTATTCACCCCCCCTCTAGTCGCACGTCTCGGTCCTACAATAGTTGCTCTTGATATGATCTTGCTTCTGCAGTTGGTTTCCTAACTTTCTTCTTTTGATATCTAGAGACGTGTTGTGAATTATCTATCCCATCCCCCGATGCCTAAGGGGCTTCACTTGAAGACGATGGTTGAGGATGACATTGCCAAGAGCATTGTATCCTGACTTGAATCCGAGAGCTGCCCTGTCGACTTCTACATCGATATTGGGGTTGAATGACCATCTGGCAATGAGGGTCTTGGCGTTTCTTCTGCAGAAGGTGCCGCTGACAAGGCTACCTTGGAGAGACCTCGTCGAACTCGACAGACTGTGCCAAGGTTGATACCGTTATTCCCAAGGTGGCGGTGAACCCAACGGAGGATGATCTGCCTTCCGACAGCGAGACTCTTGCTCAGAGGCAATGTAAGAGTAAGCTGTCGGAAGTCACTGCGCATGGGCAGCTCGTTGTCGAGTCTTCACAGTCCGTGGTTCCCCCTTTATAGCCTCGTCTCAAGGGATACAAGAGGATGCAAAGGAGCTTCAGTGCATAAGTGTCCTTTGGCCCTTGAGCAATTTGACTTTGTGAGTATTACTTGATCTTGTTGTTGCTGCAATTCTAGTGGAGTGCCTTCTGGAGCCCCAAGGATGACAAGGGGGGCCAAAGTCGGTTCCCCTAACATCCGAGAGCCGATCGAAGAGGTTCCCGGTCGTGAGGTCGCCGGGGAGCACCCGGTGCGGGGCCTTGACGCTTCAGGAGGCGAAGTCCCCCGGCGTAGCGATGATGCTATTGCACTCAATGAAGTTGTCAAGCGCCATGATTCAAACCCCACAAGTGAAGTAAACGAAATGATTTCCTTGCCGAGATATTTTTATAACTTGCTTTGTGCTTGAGCTGTTTAAATTCGACGTAGTCAACATTGTTCCCCTCGCGCCACCCCGGGTACATGACCACGCATCAGGTTCTGGTGGTGAGCTGCAGTAAGCCGATAGAGCGAAGTGCTCGACGCTGGCGGCCGCAGAGTCCCAAACGAGTGTTCCTCGAGTGAGACTGGCACTTGCGCAGCTCCCAAGCTTGTTGTTGCCCTCCCTATAAGTGTTTGGCTGCCCTGTATTTTCTTTTGTAGTTTTCTTGACCCGTGTCGATCCGCTGCAGGGTCCCATGCAGAAGATTCACTGAGTCTATGAGGAGAATGCCCGGCTTAAGGAGGAGATTGCTGTTGTTCGGTCCTCCGGGCTTTGCGAAGAAGTTGCTAAGTTGAAACAAGAGCTGAGCACCGCTAGGGCATCGGCTACTGGTGAGTTGCCTCGCCCCCCTAGCTCCACTTGACTTTGCACGTTGTGACTTCTGGATGTCTTTTGCTTATAAAAAGTTGGTTTGGAGAACCAAATCAATACCTTGACCGAGCAGAAGGATATGGCCGAGGCTGAGTCCTCTCGACTGAGGGGTGAGCTTGCCATTCTAAAGAGATCGTTTGAGGTAATCTCCAAGGACCTTGAAATTTCTTATAAGATGCTTGCTGCTTCACCGTCTTTACTCGAGAAACGTTCAGGCAAAGGCTCTTGAAGACAAAGCCGATTACGAGCGGGAAATTAAAGCCGTCTCTGAGGCTCAGCGGAAGGCTCTAGAGGAGTTGTCCTGGCAGCGGACTCTGCGCTGCGATGCTGACAAGCTAAGCGATCGGCTTGCCCAACAATGTGGTGAACTAGAGACGTCAAAGGGCCAGTTGGAGACTGGAGTGGTTGTTCTTCTTGATGTTATCGCACCAGAGGATCCTCCAAGACCCATTGCCCAGCGTGTGGAGACCTCTCTAAGGGATGCTGAGGCTTTCTTCAAGGGTGCTGTGAAGGACGGCGTCACAGATTCTGCTGCGGTTATCAAGACTCATTATACTGAGGTGGATCTCATGGCAGTGGCTGCTGGACCGAAGCCTGGAACTACCCTGGACATGTTTGACAGCTATGTAGCCTCCGCCGGGCCTCTTGGTGACTATGTGGCTAGGCAGCTTATATTTGCCCCTTTAGAAGATTAGTTGATCTGGATGGATATCACACTTGTAAAGGATTCTCTTGTGGTTGTGCTTTTGTTGACTATTCAATCCTTGTCGAGTGCTTGTGACTCATGCTTTGCAACCTTGCTGTCTTGGTGCTTACCAGTAATATAGTTGTCTTTTCGAGTGCTTATAGATTCTGTCATCGTAGCTTTTAATCGGGTGTTGGGGTGCTCGCAGTTCTTAAGACTCAGACCCAGTCATTGCAACTTTGGTTGCAGCAGACGCCTTCAGACATTGAGTGCTTCGGACTCTTGTGATTAGTAGAGCACCTTTGTCGTGTATCTGAAAGCTTAGTACTCGGTTTTCGGTCTTTACAACTCGTGGTTGTAGCGCAAGTCTTAGGACTTTGAGTTCTTAGGACTCTTGGGGCAGGCGGCACAAGTCTTTAGACATTGAGTGCTAAAGATTCTTTTGTGTAGGAAAGAGTAGTCGAATGCTTCAGATTTGTTTATTCATCACAACTTCAATTGTGGAAGTTCTGGTACATGAGCTCTTCTAGCTCTTACAAGGTCGGCGCTTACTAGCCTCATTGAGTCTTCGGACTCGAAAGGTTGGTTTACTGCTGCCAAGTGCTTATGACTCATATATGCTTGTTGGAGCCTCTCGGCCTATGGACCGCTTTAGGCTATGCATAGAAGCATTGAGCTATCCGAGTTCCATGTATTCTTCAGTTGGACGCTGTCTTCGTCTTCCAGCCTGAATGTGGTGGGACTGAGTACTTTCGATATAATGCAAGGGCCCTCCCACGGGAGCTTAGTTTCCTCTGACCCACGGTGGTGTTCTTCTGCTTCAAAACGAGGTCGCCAACATTGAATGTTTTTATCTTTACGTTCTTGTCGTAGTACCGCTTCAGCGACTGCTGGTATGCTGCCGCCTACAGCACTACATCGAGGCCTTCTAGCATATCACAGGTCCTCCAGACTTGACTTCTCTGCTTCTGTGATGTTGTCGAAGGAGACCCTTGGAACCCCGTGAATTAGGTCTGCCGAGATTATTGCCTCGGATCCATAGACCATGAAGAAAGGAGTGTGGCCCCCTATTGCTTTGCTTGGTTGAGTCCTCAGCCCCAGACTGGAGCCACTTGTCCTCGAACTTCTTGAGCCTGTCAAAGATTCGAGGCTTGAGGCCCTGCAGGATGAGGCTGTTAGCTCTTTCGACTTGGCCATTAGCGGATGTTGTGAGCGCAGTTCTCACAGTACTCCTCGAATTCTCCCCCAATGAAGTTGGTTCCTAGGTCTATTATTATCTCGTCGGGATGCCGAATCTATGGATGATCTCTTCTATGAAGTCTGTAGCCTTTTTGGCCGTGAGCTGACTGATCGGCTTGTACTCTATCCACTTGGTGAACTTGTCGACCGCTACCCGGACGTGGTCATAGCCACCAGGGGCTTTCTTGAAAGGCCAAATCATGTCGAACCCCCAGCATGCAAATGGCTAGGAGAGTGGTATGTTGTTGAGCGCTGAAGCAGGCTGATGCTTTGTAGAGCGAAGAATGGGCAGCCTTCACACATTCGCACCACAGTCTAGGCGTCTTGTTTCACAGTCGGCCAATAGAAACCTGACCTGAACGCTTTGCCAACCAGAGTTCTCCACCCTACGTGGTTGCCACGGAACCTGGCATGGATTTCTTCTAGGAGGTCGAGTCCTTCCTCTCGCCGTATGCACTTCATGAGCACGCCGGATGCTGCTGCGAGCTTATATAACTAATCACCTATTTGGGTGTAACACTTGCTTCTCCTGTGCACTCTATCGCCTACTGCCTTTGGCTCCGGTGCTAATCTTGAGCTATGATGAGAACTGACTGCTCTACCTGGCACTCGGCTTTGGTGGGTCTTCTTCTTCCTTTACGGTTGGCTTTTCCAGGACTTGCACGAATATTCCCGCCTGGACTTCTGCTCTTGTAGAGACAAGCTTGGCTAGTACGTCAGTTGTGACATTCTTGTCTCTAAAAACATGGTGGAACTCGAGCCCCATGAATTTGCTTTCCATCTTTCGCACCTCTACACAGTTAGCACTCATCTTCTCCATTGTGCAGCTCTAGTCTTTGATTACTTGGTTGATCACCATGAGGGAGTCGTCCTAGACGAGGAGCTAGTTGATGCTGATGGATTTGGCAATACATAGTCCATGTAGGAGGGCTTCATACTCGGCCGCGTTGTTAGACAGCTTGAATTTCAGTTGGAGCACGTATTTAAGTTGTTCGCCCTTTGGGGAGATTAGTAGTACTCCTACTCCTACACCTTCCAGCATGAGTGACCCAACAAAGTACATGATCTAGTGCTCGGGTCACTCGGGGTTTGCTGGGACATGCTGCTCTGTCCATTCCGCGACGAAGTGTGCTAGTGCCTGTGACTTGATTGTTCTTCTTGGCTTGAAGTCGATGTCAAAGGCTCCCAGCTCACATGCCCATTTCACAATCTGTGATGCGGCTTCTTTGTTGCGCAGGATGTCACCAATCGGGAAGGACGTGATAACTACTACTCGGTGTTCTTTGAAATAGTGTCTCAACTTGCATGCGGTGATCAACACTGTATACAATAACTTTTGGACATGGAGGTATCTTACTTTTGACTCGCTTAGCTCCTCGTTGATGAAGTATACTGGGTGCTGGGTCTCATAGTAGTGAACCTGATCCTGCCGTTCCACGACGAGTGCTGAGCTGACTACATGAGTAGTGCAGGACAGGTATAGGTACAACCCTTCTGCCGGTTGGCCGTCCTTGGCCCTTACCGAAGCCATGAGGACTGGCGGTTTGGTGAGGAAGCACTTCAATCGTCCAAGGCCTGTTGGGCATCTTCGGTCCATTTGAAGGAGTCCAGCTTCTTCATTAGTTTGAAAAATGGGAGCCCCTTTTCTCCAAGTCGCGATATGAAGCGACTTAGGGCTGCCATGGACCCAGTTAGCTTCTGCACGTCCTTCTGGTAAGTCAGGGGACTCATGTTGGCGATGGCTACTATCTTTTAGGTTTGGATTCGATACCCCTGTGGTTGACGATAAAGCCTAGGAGTTTACCGGAGGGGACGCCGAACACATACTTCTAAGGCTTCAGCTTCCACCGGTACTAGCGCAGGTTGTTGAAAGTTTCTTCAATATCCTTGATGAAGTCTTCTAGGTCTTTAGTCTTGATCACCATGGCATCCACATAGGCCTCCGCATTCCTGCCCCATTGGCTGGCCAGGCAGGCTTGAATACATCTCTGGTATGTGGCTCCAGCGTTCTTTAGGCCGAGTGACATCGTCTTGTAGCAGTACGCCCCGTATGGGTTGATGAACGATGTCTTCTCTTCGTCTTCTGGTGCCAAGGCTATTTGATGGTAGCCTAAGTAGCAGTCAAGGAAGGACAGCAGGGTGCATCCTGCCGTAGAATCTACCAGTTGGTCGATGCATGACAGGCCGAAGGGGTCCTTCGGGCAGTGTCTGCTGAGCTCTGTATAATAAACGCACATTCTCCACTCTTTATTGTTCTTTCTTAAGACGAGTACAAGGTTGGCTAACCACTCGGGGTGGTACACTTCTCTAATAAAGCCGGCTGCTTGGAGCCATGCTACTTCTAATCTAATGGCCTCCTTCTTGTCATTGGAGAACCGGTGAAACATCTGCTTGACTGGCTTCGCGTCTGGGAATATCTTCTGCTTGTGCTCGGCCAACTCCCATGGGACGCCAGGCATGTCAGACGGTTGCTAGGCGAACATGTCCCAATTAGCGCGTAGGAGCCGGATGAGCGCGTCTTTCTATTTTGGCACCAGTCCGGTGCCGATGACGACCTGATTGGAGGGATCCACCAGTCCCAGGTCGATTCTATTGACATCGGAATTTGACCAATCCAGTTAATGGGCCCAAATGTGATGCCCCAAGCATCTCAAGTGCATTACATTTGCATCAATAACATATTTGCATCATCGCATGAACATTTCATGTTGAGTGCATAAGTCATTTGGATCAATTAAATCCAGTTTTTCCTGAATTGGCCTCTATTTTTCTCACTATAACATTGAATCTGTTGTGAATTTGAAGAAACTTGATATACCAAACTTGTAGACAATTTTATGCTTGACAACTTTGCTATTTTGTGTGTTGACATGCATAATGGTTTGGGTGATGTTTTGGGACTTTTTCTGTAAACCTGTGTTTTCTGTCCAAACCTGACCTGATTAGTAATTCTACATTTTCTCTAATCTACAGCCCTTTTTATGCAAAAATTTATTTCCGAAAGTTGTAGATCATAAAATTCTGAACAACATTGGTATAAAACGCCTTGTGTGAGAGTGAATGAAAAGTGGACTTTTAGAATTTCCAAACTTATAAGTTCTGCTGGTCAAACTGGGGTCAGCAGTTTAAATTCAAATTTAAACCATATTTTTGAATATAACCTGGTATGCAAGTTTATAAGACAAATGTAGAAGAACAAATTTAGAACATTTCATCCAATTGCGGCATTTTCAAATTCGGCCTCTAACCTATTCAAAAATGGAGTTTTCTAATAATGGTTCAGGCAGTCAAACTGGACTTTTCATTTTCGGATTTTGAATTTCCCTTTTTGTCTCAATGACGCGCGGGACCCACCCGTCGGGCCTTGGATCCGGGCAGGAACGGCGTCAGCTGTGGGCCCCACTCGGCCTTGCTTCGTGCACCCGGTCCACAAGTGCCGATTCGATTCCCCGCGCCCGGTCCCACCTGTTAGTCTCACCCGGTCCACGCCTGCGCCACCGTCTTCCTCTTCCTCTCCCACTCGCCCACGCGGCGCCCGAGCTCTACAAAGGCCAGCGCCGCGGCCGGCCCTACCCCCGTACCTGGATGCCATCCCGGCCACAAGGCGAGGCCTAGCCTCGGCCCTTGCTCTCTCCTCCTCACTCTCGCCTCGTCTCTCTGCCCCTCTCGCTCTCCCTCCGCGCTCGCTTCCCACACGCACAACGCCGGCCGCCAGTGGCTCCGAGCTTGAAGCTCATCGCGCCGTCGCCTCCGTCCACCTCCGCTCCCCAAGACCGCCAACATCGCATTCGTCATTCCACCGCAAATCCAATGCCCTAGATCTCGTCGCCGCTCCGCCTCTCCATCGCCACATCCACATCGACGCCGCGCCGCCGTCGCCATGCCGCGGCCGCGCCCTAGTTCACCGCCGTCGCGCGCCTCATCCGCGCCACCACCAATGACGAGACCATCACCAACGTACTCGCCGCTCCCCCGCGCACCTCCTACGCTTGACCTCGTCGCCGTTCCTCTCCTCCATCGCCGGAATCACCTCCGCTCGCCGCGCCGGTTCACCTTTGAGCTCCTCACTGTCGTCGGCCTCCTCGGGCCATCCCCGAGCCACCCCATCACCACGCCGGGCTTCGCCAACCACCCGACACCGCATACCCTGGACCTAGACCGCCGTTTACTCTCCACTCACCCGCATTCCACCGCCGGACCTCCGCCGTCCATGAGCTCCTTCGCGGGCCTCTTCCGGTCATTCCCCGTCGAATCCGGTAGGGGGTAAGTGTTTCCCTGGGTGGCCGGAGCGCCGCACGCCGCCGCCCTCCTCTCTCCCTGTCGGGAGGTAGAAAAAGGAGGGAGGTATGATGTGGATGTGTGAAAAGTCTATTTTGCCCTTAGTCTTGTGCATGCATGCTTAATCAAGATAAATGTTAAAAGTGGACTAAATGAGCTCCAAAAATTATGAAACTTGGACATTAGCTTTCTTAGAGTATTGTGGCACTGTGTGATTTTTAGTAGCCCTAGCATTGGCTGGTAAATTATTGTTTTGTCATTTTGCATGTGCTTTGTGTATTTATTTAACTTGGGAAATGAAGACTACATAAAATATGCTAAAATATGACCTCTGGTATTTTTCATGTATGAGTAGCTCACTGGTGAAGCATGAGGTTGTGCATGCATGTTTTAGCTGCTATTTTGCAATTGGCAAAGTGCTACTTGCTAGACTTGATAATTGAAAAAAAGTGACTTTAGGATGCAAAGATAATTCTATGAAAAATCTGGTATGCTACTAGTATAATAGGGAGTCCAGAAAGTATTTTTAAAGAATTTATTAATACTGTTTAGAAGTACAACGTAATTTGCATGAGATAAATATATGGAAAATAGATGTCGTGTTAAACTAAGGGTATTTCACTTGCAAATTTTTGTACATGCTACTGATATCAAATAGTGCTCACTGCATAAATTGCATGTCTAAATTCCATTCCTGCAAATTATGAAAAATCTAGAAATAATAGGGCTGATAACTTGCTGAAATTTTAGTAAATTCATTATAACTCCATTGTGGCTGAAATTCTGGCAGTAGTGTTATGTAGTATGTTTCTGCATGTCATAAAAATTCGAGGTCAATTGGAGTTGTCTAACTATAAGAACTCATAGGGGCATTTTTATTCACAAAGGAAGCATGTGCATTCATTTGGTGTGTCTATGTTTACCCACAAGCGACCTCTTTGTTGTGCGTTTGTAAAGATTCTTTCTACATACCATCATGTGCATATAACCTGTACCATATGTATGTATTTACATTCTTTTGCACTCACTTGCATATTATACCATGCATATAGATCTCGCGAACGATGGACAAACGCAGTAGCAGCCGCTGATCAAACAGTCAGACGAAGAGCCCCTGCACCAGGAGTTGGTTTTTCCTCAACCTGAAGACGGAGGGTCGCTAATTATATCCGTCTCTATTCCAAGGGGTTGCTTGGGGCAAAGCCCCACAAACTGGCAAACTAACTTAGATTAGAATGTTGGCTTTCATAAGAATAATCAAAGGTAGGCAGGACCATGATTTCTCCCAGCTCACATAATCTTGTTTAATGATTACGCATCTGCATTAGGAGTTGATTGGAAACATCTGCATTAGACTTCCCGGCCGCCCTGGCCCTAGCACCTATACATAGAGTTCGTGGGACGAGTGCCTAGAGTTGCTAGGTACGAGTAGACACGAGAGATTGTACTCGTCTCGTAGGTGCTACTTTACGATATGACAGAAATCTTACTATTATGAAAGTTATTATATATGCTTATGTTTTAAATGGAGATCGGGCGGAGATTTTATGAGTTATTTACTGTTTATGTTATTATGCATTGGACTGTTATTATGCATTGGACTTCGCCCGTGTCGCATAAGGCCCGTCCGCTGTTCGCTTGGGATCGGCATAACATTGCTAGAGTGCTTATCCGGAATAATGGACCGGTGAAAGTCTTGCTTGTGACATCCGAAGAACAGAGACAGATTCCTACTGTTACACCTTGGGGAGCTTGTAGTCGAGGGAGGGCTGACCCGGTACGCCGAGGTATCGCTCCTAAGGCGGCACAACCTTGGAACTACAGAAGGATTGAATCGAACTTGGGATGGGACAAGTAGAGATGGGGGGCATATGTGAGAACGCCGTGGGTTAGTAAGCATATGCCACCTGGTATTTCTAGTTATTCCCAGGAATTAGAAATCGATTCGAATCGCTGATGCCCGCCAGGTGTGGGAATGCCAGTATCACTGCCGGGCAACGTCGTAACAACTTAAAACCATTTATGCTTATATTCATGATTTCAAAGACCTACATGCTTGGATATGTGTGTAATGAATCATGCAAGTTATTATGTTGTCATGATCTTATTTATGCAAGTTATCTATATTATCCTGATTATGTTACTGCTAAAAGAGAGATGGCAGCTGTCAAATCCTGCTATCTCCTAACAATATGATCTTGTTTAAAATCAATGGCTAAGGAGCCACATGATTAGTAAGCAAGCTTTGCGTCAGCCGTAAGCCATTTCCATTAAGTCCTACTAAGTAATTAGTACTCAGGGTTTGCCCCCACTTTTGGAGTGTACGTACCGAGGACATCCGGACAGCTGTTTGGAGGAGAGTAGAACCGGTGGGCTCGGTGCTACTCGCCTTGTTCATCTCTGCATGAAGACTATTTAAGTAATTTGTTTCCGCTGTGAGATATTTTTGAAATCGCTTCCCCTGTACTTTGAACATGTATTTGATTATATATATTTGGTTTGTAAACTAAGTCTACTACTCTCTATTTCAACTTTCTGTGATGATGTATCTGTTGTGGCTCCATCGAGAGTCGGATGTGTTTGATGTCGATTCCTCTAGGATTTGGTGTTATCGAGAGCCCGAAGGACTCTCGACGGACTACCGGGTTTAGTTCAGCCTAAGTGCACTGCGAGGCAGAGGTGGCAGGTGTGCTTAGTCTGGATTAAGCAGGGCGGTTCCGCCACAGCTGGTATCAGAGCCGATCATACACAGACAACAGTCATATCATCAAGTTTTGTTTTGCAAATTATTTGCGAAAATCCCTTTTCAAGTACTTCAAAAATGAGAGTATACGATATGCCCATATTAAGGATGTCAGTGTTATCCAGGTGACATCGCTAACATTCTAAACTAGATAGAACTCATATGCATATTCGGTGCTTTGGGAAGCAACTCTTCGGCTATAGCTATCACCAGTACTGGAGGAACACTATCGGGATTTGCGAATGGTTGTAAGCCCTGCATTCATGCCTTATAGGAAAAAGCTCTTTAAGGGTGGTGGGCATGCTTGGGAGCTTTCATGCCCACCACACTTATATTTGGTTTTGGGATCCACCTTTTTCTCGACAATCCCCAGTACCGGTGGAAAGTCAGGCTTTGAGAGAAGGTCCAAAGGCCCACTCAACGTTGTCCACGCAGCAGTCACGCATGGATGCCACATTAGGTGGTAATGTATGAGCATGCATTTTCTGCAGGTACACTAACCACGTGCGAAACTAAGAACGACTAGAGAACGGCTAGTTGCATTAGAGAGCATCTTGCGAATATCGCTAGCTATATATATAATGTACATAGGGGTGTGATGTGAGAACGAATAGGACGAATCATGCATCATGACACTCATGCTTCTTTAAACTATATCTTAAGTTTGCTCTTTCTATCAATCTTGTTCTTTAAAAGTCGAAAGAGAAATCGAATGAGAATGAAGACATCCCTCCTCACGTTTCACCCCCCAAATGTGAAACTTGCACACCCTCATTAATTAACATGATATGAAGTCACTTCTCTCCACGTTTAATGCAACAAAGAAAAATCAAGTAAGAACAAAAGATGTGAGAAATGATATGCGTCTCAAGGTGTATTCCGTAGTCAGGTGCAAACCAAAAGGGATGAGAGGGGTCACAAATGACAAACTGACAAACCGTGGAACTCGACCGATTTGCAAAAGAAATTAATTGGAACTCTATGTAACAAAGTTATAGAGCACAACATATGGAGCAACTTTGTTATAGATGATATTGCATGGAAATGCACGGAATGAGGACAATTTAATTTTTAAACTAGTGGCTGTCTTAGGTGGAGCTGAAAACCTGAGTGCAGTTAGTAAAACAACTTTACGTCATTGTCCCAGTCAGATTGATAGAAGTGTTGTCCTGCATCTAAAACAACGCACAAGTTTTCCGTTTGCATATACTATTGTCCAAGCCTATAAGATGACGGCTAACACTTTATGAGCAATCGAGTTATTCTGTTCACTTACATGCTTTCATGTATTCAGGATATAATTATGGTGCTACGATCTTTTTATCACCGCATCGAATGCACAAAAGTTCTTGGACTAAACCCGATTGGCTTTATTTCTGCAGATGGTCACCCCACCAGAGACATCTGCACAGGGGCTGCTCATGGAGCACCACCTCCTTCTGAGTTGGCCACTCAAGTCGCTCAGCAACTCATCAACTTGATAGCCCAAGAGCAACAACGGCGCGACCCGTAAGAGATCAGTTACACTGACTTCGCGGCGCTACAACCGCCAATCTTCACCACTGCCACGGATCCTTTGGATGCCGATGACTGGCTTCGGATCATTGAGTCAATATTACCCCATCTCACTGAGCAACAGAAGGCTCGCTTCGCGACACAGTGTCTACATGGTCCCTCGGGGGCCTGGTGTGCTTCATTCCTGGCAATGCAACCAGCTGGGCACCAGGTCACGTGGGATGAGTTTCGTGCGGCTTTTCGGGCTCACTACCTCACGCCTAGCCTCATCGGGCTCAAGTAGCAGGAGTTCCGTGCACTTCCTCAAGGGGACATGTCTGTACTTGAGTACGTGTAGGCCTTCATCCGCCTGTCCCAGTACTCCCCTGAAGACGTCAACACCGACCCACATAGGGCCACCCGTCTGTTGGGTGGGTTCGATCCCACTCTCCTGACTCACTTGGGGCGCCGCTACGACAGCTTCACCGAGTTGGTGGATGCCACCATCGACATGGAGCATCGCCTCCGTGAGTCCCATGAGGATGAGCGGAGGAGAAGACTTGCAAGCACACCTCCATCGAGTTCATCTAAACGACAACGGGTTGTGCATCGTGCACCGCCACACGTATGTTACATCGATGGACCCCAACAGCAAGAACAACACTGTGGGACACAACACCATCTATCTTCCTGCCGTGTACCGCCTCATCCAACTGCCTCAGTGCCACCGGACAAACCAAGTGCCAAATACCCCTGCTACAAGTGTGGGAAAACCGGCCACTTCAGCAAGAATTGTCTTGCCCTTCGACGAAGCCAGACACTAGTGATAATTAGAGGCAACCAACGTCAGAATAAGAAGAAAGGACCAAAGCAAGATCCAGCCCCAAAAGAGGGTCATGTGCACTATACCCACGTAGATCAGATTCGAAAAGGTGAACCAGTGTTAGCAAGCACATTTCTTGTCGACGAGCACCCCACAGTGGTTTTGTTTGACTCCGGAGCATCACGCACCTTCATTAGCAGGTCATATATACCAAAACATGGGTATCACATTGATAATATGAAGACAAAATACCACATCATAGCCCCAGGGTCACTAATTGACACGAATCAGATTGTGAGGCACTTACGCTTGTGCATAGGCACAGAGCATTTCTATGTTGATCCTGTAGTACTTCCTAACCAGGGGATTGACATCATCTTAGGGATGGATTGGATGAAAGAGCACAACGTCTTGTTGGATATTACTAGCAGGATAGTTCAAATGAAGTCTAGAAGGAGTGGAAAAACCATGCACATTCATCTGCCAATTCACGAACAGCTATCGCACACAGTAAATGCCACAGAAGCTCAACTGATTGAGAAGATACCGGTGGTTTCTGACTTTTTAGATGTGTTTTCGGAAGAGCTTCCGGGACTCCCACAGGACAGAGATGTTGAGTTCGCCATCGAGCTTGTACCTGGCACCGCACCTGTCTCTCGAAGGCCATACACAATGGCACCGGATGAGTTGAAAGAGTTGAAAGTGCAGCTGCAAGAACAGCTAGATAAAGGGTTCATTCGACCTAGCTCATCACCTTGGGGTTGTCCAGCCCTCTTTGTTGAGAAGGACCAAGGTGGTAAAAGGCTATGTGTCGATTATCGGCCACTAAATGCAGTGACCGTCAAAAACAAATACCCACTACCACACATTGACAGCTTGTTTGATCAGCTAGCTGGAGCTAAGGTCTTTTCAAAAATCGATCTGAGGTTTAGCTACTATCAAATAAAGATCTGGGAAGAGGATATACCCAAAACTGCCTTCTCGACCAGATATGGTTTGTATGAGTATTTGGTCTTTGGGTTAACCAATGCACCGGCTTTCTTCATGTACATGATGAATTCAGTGTTCATGAATGAACTGTATAAGTTCGTAGTAGTGTTCATTGATGACATATTAATCTACTCTAAAAGTGGGGAAGAACACAAAGAGCACTTGAGGATAGTACTCACTTGGCTTAGAGAGCACAAACTCTATGCCAAGTTCAGTAAGTGTGCATTTTGGCTAAAGGAAGTAAGTTTCTTAGGTCACATTCTGTTTGAGAAGGGGGTAGCAGTTGATCCTAGCAAGGTAAAGGATATTCTAAATTGGAAGCAACCCGAGACAGTGACTGAGATTCGGAGTTTCCTTGGTTTAGCGAGCTACTACCGCTGCTTCATTATGGACTTCTCCAAGACTGCGAAGCCAATGACCTCATTAACAAAGAAAAATGCAAAATATCTATAGAGTCCGAAATGTGAGAATGCCTTTCAAACATTGAAGAAATTGTTAACATCTGCACCAGTCCTAGCTCAACCGGACATCACTAAGCCATTTGATGTGTATTGTGATGCCTCCTGCGGTGGGCTTAGCTGTGTCTTAATGCAAGAAGGGAGAGTAATCGCTTACGCATACCGCCAACTGAGAAAGCATGAAGCAAACTACCCGACACATGATCTGGAGCTAGCAGCAGTTGTGCACGCGGTGAAGATATGGAGACACTATCTGCTAGGCAATACGTGTCACATCTACACTAACCACAAGAGTCTCAAATACATCTTCACCCAACCTGAACTAAATATGAGACAAAGACGGTGGTTAGTGTTGATAAAAGATTATGACCTAGAGGTTCATTACCATCCTAGTAAGGCTAATGTAGTAGCTGATGCATTAAGCCGTAAGGCTCATTGCAATGTGATTGAGGCCCGCCCTATGGTGAGAGTTATATGTTGTGAGATGGATGAGATCGAAATGCCGAAAGATCAGCACATTGAACTCTACAACCTCATCATTGAACCCACAATAAAAGATCAAATCACAGAGGCACAAAAGAAAGACAAGGGTATGGCACACATTCGAGATGGGATCAATGAAAAGAAGAAGGATTGTTTTAAGCTTGATGAAGAGGGAGTCCTGTGGTTTAAAAATCACTTGGTGGTACCTAAGGACATGGAGTTGAGGAAAAAAATACTTGATGAAGCCCACACTTCCATGTTCACAATGCACCCGGGCAGCAATAAAATGTACCAAGACCTGAAGCAAAAATTTTGGTGGACCCGTATGAAACGGGAGATCGCAAAGTATGTGTCTGAGTGTGATGTGTGTCAGAGAGTCAAAGCTGACCACCTAAAGCCTGCGGGTATGCTTCAGCCACTAGCCGTTCCAGCATGGAATGGGAGGATGTACACATGGATTTCATTGTAGGCCTACCTCGCACTCAGAAGGGATATGACTCCATTTGGGTTATCATTGACCGCTTCACCAAGTCAGCACACTTCATCCCGGTAAAGAACCGGTATCATGCACAGAATTACGCAGAAATCTACGTTTCCTGGATTGTGTCCTTGCACGGTGTTCCTAAAACCATCACCTCGGATAGAGGCTCGTTGTTTATATCCCGTTTCTGGGAGCAATTGCAAGCTGCCCTTGGAACCAAATTGATTCGGAGTTCAGCATACCATCCTCAAACAAGTGGCCAAGTTGAAAGAGTAAATCAGATCCTAGAAGATATGCTGAGGGCGTGTGCTTCGACCTATTCCACCAAGTGGGATGAGTGCCTTCCATTAGCAGAGTTTGCTTACAACAATAGCTACCAGAAGAGCTTAGAAATGGCTCCTTTCGAGGCTCTATATGGTAGGCGATGCAGAACCCCACTCAACTGGTCCGAACCAGGTGAACGTGTCACATTTGGTCCAGACTTGGTAACACAAGCCGAAGAACAAGTAAAATCCATTCACAGTAATCTGAAAAGAGCCAAGTCTAGACAGCAGAGCTATTCTGATAGACGGAGGAGACCACTAGCCTTTGAAGAGGGCGATCACGTGTACCTTCGGTGTCACCAATGAAGGGAGTACATCGATTTGGTGTGAAGGGAAAGCTAGCACCAAGATACGTTGGTCCATTCAAGATCACAGAAAGATGTGGATCAGTAGCTTACCGGTTAGAATTGCCACCACACCTTGCAGCGGTTCATGACGTGTTTCATGTCTCACAACTAAAGAAATGCCTAAGAGTGCCAAAAGAAGTGGTTGATACATCTCAAATTCAGATCCAACCAGACCTCACATATGAAGAGCACCCCATAAAAATCCTTGACCAAAAGCAAAGATCAACAAGACGAAGAGCGATTAACTTTTACAAAGTACGATGGAGTAATCACTCCGAAAAAGAGGCAACATGGGAACAAGCGGAATTTTTGTAAACAAAATATCCTGGTTTTCTTCCATCCACTTCAAATGAGTATGTCACATAGTTTTAATTCTCAGGTTCGTATTTGAATACATACAAAATGCACTCTCCTTCTCATTTAACTTATCCACCCACATCACATCAAAATCTCGGGACGAGATTTCTTTAAGGGGGGTGGGTTGTGATGCCCCAGGCATCTCAAGTGCATTACATTTGCATCATCGCATGAACATTTCATGATGAGTACATAAGTAGATCAAGTCATTTGGATCAATTAAATCCAGTTTTTTCCTGAATTGGCCTCTACTTTTGTCACTATAACATTGAATCTGTTGCGAATTTGAAGAAACTTGATATACCAAACTTGTAGACAATTTTATGCTTGACAACTTTGGTATTTTGTGTGTTGACATGCATAATGGTTTGGGTGATGTTTTGGGCCTTTTTCTGTAAACCTGTGTTTTCTGTCCAAACCTGACCTGATTAGTAATTCTACATTTTCTCTAATCTACAGCCCTTTTTATGCAAAACTTTAGTTGAGACAGTTGTAGATCATAAAATTATGAACAACATTGGTATAAAACTCCTTGTGTGAAAGTGACTGAAAAGTTGACTTTTAGAATTTCCAAACTTATAGGTTCTGCTGGTCAAACTGGGGTCAGCCGTTTAAATTCAAATTTAGACCATATTTTTGAATATAGCCTGGTATGCAAGTTTATAAGACAAGTGTAGAAGAATAAATTTAGAACATTTCATCCAATTGCAGCATTTTCAAATTCGGCTTCTAACCTATTCAAAAATGGAGTTTTCTAACAATGGTTCAGGCAGTCAAACTGGACTTTTCATTTTCGGATTTTGAATTTCCCTTTTTGTCTCAATGATGCGCGGGACCAACCCGTCGGGCCTCGGATCCGGGCGGGAACGGCATCAGCTGTGGGCCCCACTCAGCCTCTCGCTTCGTGCACCTGGTCCACAAGGGCCGATTCGATTCCCCATGCTCGGTTCCACCTGTCAGTCTCACCCGGTCCACGGACCGCATCCACGCCCGCGCCACCGTCTTCCTCTTCCTCTCCCGCTCGCCCACGCGGCGCCCGAGCGTTGCCATGGCCAGCACCGAGGCCGGCCCTGCCCCCGTACCTAGACGCCATCCCGGCCACAAGGCGAGGCCTAGCCGCGGCCCTTGCTCTCTCCTTCTCATTCTCGCCTCGTCTCTCTGCCCCACTTGCTCTCCCTCCGCGCTCGCTTCCCACACGCAGAACGCCGGCTGCCATTGGCTCCGAGCTTGAAGCTCGGCGCGCCGTCGCCTCCGTCCACCTCCCGACCGCCACCATCGCATTCGTCGTTCCACCATGAATCCGACGCCCTAGATCTCGTCGCCGCTCCGCCTCTCCATCGCCGCATCGATGCCGCGCCGCCATCGCCACGCTGCGGCCACGCCCCAATTCACCGCCGTCGCACGCCTCATCCGCGCCACCACCAACGACGAGACCATCACCAATGCACTCACCGCTCCCCCACGCACCTCCTGTGCACGACCTCGTCGCCGTTCCTCTCCTCCATCGCCGGAATCACCTCCGCTCGCCGTGCCGGTTCACCTTTGAGCTCCTCACCGTCGCCGGCCTCCTCGGGCCATCCACGAGCCACCCCGTTACCGTGTCGGGCTTCACCAACCACCCCGTCACCGCATACCATAGACCTAGACCGCCGTTTTCTCTCCACCCACCCGCATTCCACCGCCGGACCTCCGCCGTCCGCGAGCTCCGTCGCGGGCCTCTTCCGGTCATTCCCCGTCGAATCAGGTAGGGGGTAAGTGTTTCCCCGCCCCTCCTTTCTCTCCCCGACCGCCGCCGGCGAGCTCGCCGGGCCCCGTGTGGCCGGAGCGCCGCGCGCCGCCGCCCTCCACTCTCCCCGTTGGGAGAAAGAAGACGCGATGTTTTGCGTTTAGGCCCCTGCCATCCCGCGTTTTCACGTTTCCACCCGAGCACTGTGTAGTAAGTCTTGCAGATCTTACGATCTAGCCCCTGTACTTCTGAAATAATCACGGATTAATCCCTGGGTCTATAGTTTTTTCATTTAAAATGCATTATTTTGGCTGTAAACTTTGAAAAATCATAACAATTCAAAAAAAAAATCCAAAATGGACAAACTCAGTGGCTATGAACTCCTTGAGAGTAGATCTACAGGATAGGTATGATGTGGATGTGTGAAAAGTCTGGTTTGCCATTAGTCTTGTGCATGCATGCTTAATCAAGATAAATGTTAAAAGTGGACTAAATGAGCTCCAAAAATTATGAAACTTGGATAGTAGCTTTCTTAGAGTATTGTGGCACTGTATGATTTTTGGTAGCCCTAGCATTGGCTGGTAAATTACTGTTTTGCCATTTTGCATGGGCTTTGTGTATTTATTTAACTTGAAAAATGAAGGCTACATAAAATATGCTCAAATATGACCTCTGGTATTTTTCATGTACCATATATAGTATGAGTAGCTCACTGGTGAAGCATGACGTTGTGCATACTTGTTTTAGCTGCTATTTTGAAATTGGCAAAATGCTACTTGCTAGAATTGATAATTGGAAAAAAGTGTCTTTAGGATGCAAAGATAATTCTATAAAAATTTGTTATGCTACTAGTATGATAGGGAGTCCAGAAAGTATTTTCGAAGAATTTATTAGCACTGTTTATATTTACAACTTAATTTGCATGAGATAAATATATGGAAAATAGATGTCCTGTTAAACTAAGGGTATTTCACTTGCCAATTTTTGTACATGCCACTGATATCAAATAGTGCTCACTTCATAAACTGCATGTCTAAATTCCATTCCTGCAAATTATGAAAAATCTAGAAAGATAATAGGGCTGATAACTTGCTGAAATTTTAATAAATTCATCATAACTCCATTGTGGCTGAAATTCTGACAGTAGTGTTGTGCAGTATGTTTTTGCATGTCATAAAAATTAGAGGTCAATTGGAATTGTCTAACTATGAGAACTCATAGGGGCATTTTTATTCATAAAGGAAGCATGTGCATTGATTTGATGTTTATATGTTTACCCACAAGCGACCTATTTGTTGTGCGTTTGTAAAGATTCTTTCTACATACCATCATGTGCATATAACCTGTATCATATGCATGTATTTGCATTCTTTTGCACTCACTTGCATATTATACCATGCATATAGATCCCGCGAACGAAGGACAAACGCAGGAGCAGCCGCTGATTGAACAGCCAGACGAAGAGCCCCCTGCACCAAGAGTTGGTTTTTCCTCAACCTGAAGACGGAGGGTCGCTGATTATATCCGTCCCTGTTCCAAGGGGCTGCTTGGGGCAAAGCCCCACAACCCGGTAAACTAACTTAGATTAGTTTGTTGGTTTTCATAAGAATAATCAAAAGTAGGCAGGACCATGATTTCTCCCAGCTCACATAATCTTGTTTAATGATTACACATATGTATTAGGAGTTGATTAGAAACATTTGCATTAGACTTCCGAGTCGCCCTGGCCCTAGCACCTATACATAGAGTTCGTAGGACGAGTGCGTAGAGTTGCTAGGTACGAGTAGACACGAGTGATTGTATTCGTCTCGTAGGTGCTACTTTACGATATGACAGAAATCTTACTATTATGGAAGTTAATATATATGCTTATGTTTTAAATGGAGACCGGGCAGAGATTTTATGTGTTATTTACTGTTTATGTTATTATGCATTGGACTCCGCCCGTGTCGCATAAGGCCCGTCCGCTGTCCGCTTGGGATCGGCATAACATTGCTATAGTGCTTATCCGGGATAATGGGCCGGTGAAAGTCTTGCTTGTGCTATCCGAAGAACAGAGACAGATTCCTACTATTACACCTTGGGGAGCTTGTAGTCGAGGGAGGGCTGACCCGGTGTTGGCGGTTCTTAGCCTAACAGATTTTACTCCGCAAGCGTACGGAGACCGCTGTAGCTTTCACCCGGGAGTATTCCAAGGTATCGTATTTATCCACAGGGAAGCATTGAGATAGAGATATTAACTTATCAAACATCTTGTTATTTTACTCTTTCATTCTAAACAGTAAAAGAAAGGATAATGGCACACTGACTCACTCCACAAGGATACACAGCTCAACGTGAAGCTAGGAGGACAACGAGACGGATCTGGTTCCTGATGAGATCTTCCTTTACTAAGGTCAAGCCAAAAGACAAAGCTAGCTCCAACTGTCACTCTACTAAGGTCGTGACACGACTGAGGTTATGGTTTGGTCTAGTCATCTTTACTGCATCGGACATCGCGGCTATAGAACCATTGCTAGGCACCAGAGTGCTGATTACCCAGCCGAGAAAGGCGGGTTCTAGGGAGCCCGACTATGCGTCTACATACATGTTGGATCACAACCTAGCGCTAGCTCGAACGACGGGGTGGAATACTGAGACGCCCTAATGCTGTCACCAAAAGGGGCTACCTAAAGCCTGTGCGGTACACACGAGGCACCCAGAGCTGCGTGGGGCTAGTTGCAAACCAAGGTGAACTTCCAGAGTAAACTCTGGTTATTCACATCCTCCACTTGGCTAAAAACAAGTGAAAGCATCACAACTGCTACGACTTAACTAATTGCGTGAACAAGGAACCCGCAAGTAAAAAGACTAGATTAACCATAACCTCATAGAGCAACACTAACTAAGTCTAATGACATCCCTACACTACGATCATAACAATAGGCAGGAAAGTAAATGCTTGAACTTAAATAAAGAAATATATTAACTAAACTCAAAGTCTTACAGGAAAAGAAAGATACAAGAGACTCATACAAGACTCCTGAAGACTGCTCCGGAACATGCAGAGCCTGACTCTAACTCCTACCAAAACATTGAACTAAAGGGGTAGCGCCATCCAAAAGGGGGCACCTCCCCATAGGAGAGAGTGGAGAGAGTACAATGGTGCAAGTGAGAGTGAGGGGGGTGCCTCTCTATTTATAGTGGAGGAGGTGCCTTGGAGAGGTGGAGATGCTCCCTTGATCCTAGGAATATTCCTTTCTTGCATGCATGGCAACTTAGGAGTGAAGGAACTTGCATGTGGATGACATGTGGGGCCAAGTGACCACTCTCCAGACCGGGCGACCTGCATGTGGGGCCGAGCGGCGTCCCCCCTGGTCGGCCGGCCCTTAGATCCACCGCCTTCACTTCATCGAAGGCTCAGGACTCCTTCCAAGGTCGGTAACCAACTGGGCACGTGTTACATAGGTCGGGCGGCCAAGGTAGTTGGCCGGGCGACCTCCCTCTTAGGTTGGGCAGCCCATGTGCTTCCTCCTCCGCTATCCGATTAACCATCTTAGTGTTGGACGTTGAGGATTGAACGGTGTCGGATCGATGACTTCACTAATCCGTTGTATTCTTGCATGCAAGTGACGTGGCATGGCTTAAGGCAGGACAAAGAGGTCGGGCGACCTGGTGGAGGTCGGCCGGCCTGCATGTGGGGCCGGGCGACCCTGGCCCCTTGTCCAATTTACCCCCTGTTCCATATGATGTATATTTCTGTGGAATTTGAGCATCTCCCTACAAAATATCTTCAACCACCAAAACTCGTGGAAGATATTAGTTCAAAGTAAATAATGCATAGAACTTTGCTTATTCCCCGTTTATTAACCGAGGAATTGGTGGTCGAAATTAGGAAATAACAACCGCCAACACCCGGTACGCCGAGGTATCGCTCCTAAGGCGGCACAACCTGGGAACTACAGAAGGATTGAATCGAACTTGGGATGGGACAAGTGGAGATGGGGGGCATATGTGAGAACGCCGTGGGTTAGTAAGCATATGCCACCTAGTATTTCTAGTTATTCCCGGGAATTAGAAATCGATTCGAATCGCTGATGCCCACTAGGTGTGGGAATGCCAGTATCACTGTAGGGCAACGTCATAACAACTTAAACCATTTATGCTTATATTCATGATTTCAAAGACCTACATGCTTGGATGTGTGTGTAATGAATCATGCAAGTTATTATGTTGTCATGATCTTATTTATGCAAGTTATCTGTATTATCCTGATCATGTTACTGCTAAAAGAGAGATGGCAGTTGTCAAATCCTGCTATCTCCTAAAAATATGATCTTGTTTAAAATCAATGGCTAAGGATCCACATGATTAGTAAGCAAGCTTTGCGTCAGCCGTAAGCCATTTCCATTAAGTCCTACTGAGTAATTAGTACTCAGGGTTTGCCCCTACTTTTGGAGCGCAGGTACTGAGGACATCCGGACAGCTGTTTGGAGGAGAGTAGAACCGGTGGGCTCGGTGCTACTCGCCTTATTCATCTCTGCATGAATATTATTTAAGTAATTTGTTTCCGCTGCGAGATATTTTTGAAATCGCTTCCGCTATACTTTGAACATGTATTTGATTATATATATTTGGTTTGTAAACTAAGTCTAATACTCTCTATTTCAACTGCCTGTGATGATGTAACTGTTGTGGCTCCATCGAGAGTCGGATGTGTTTGATGTCGATTCCTCTGGGATTTGGTATTATCGAGAGCCCAAAGGACTCTCGATGGACTACCGGGTTTAGTTCAGCCTAAGTGCACTGCGAGCCAGAGGTGGCAGGTGTGCTTAGTCTGGATTAAGCAGGGCGGTTCCGCCACACCAAATCGGCTTTGGGCTGAGAGAAGCTATCCAAGGGAGCGATGGCGTGCACCATGTCGAGTAGGCCAATAGGCCTTGTATTGTAGTTTAATGGTTTAGGTTAAAAGAGCCCAGTTAGAGATCGAGTCGGTTAGGGTTTTAGCTTAATTAAGGAAAGGGCAGACTTGCCACCCAAGTCCACAGGATTATAAATATGTACCCGTACTGTTGAATAAAATTGAGAACACACATTCACCAAGCAGCGGTTGTCTCCACATCCCTTTGGTGCATCACCGCCCCTAAGCAATTTGGGTTTTCAAGGTATATCGTCATGCTGCTCTATTGATCTATCTAGTAGATGTTGATAGGGCATCGCGGCGTTTTGCCGATGGTAGTTCTTGCACTAAGCGTTGTTCTTGACAAGATCTACTAGTTATCTCATGCATCAAGTTGGCGTGCTTGCATATCGACTCATGCACAACTTGATTCATGTTAATAATTTCTGTGATGCATGTCTTTGCGTTGCATGGTTAATGTTGTAAGGTTAGCATGATGCAAGCTTCATATCTAGGTTTGATCTGTCCTTAGAAGACATATCTACAGGTCATCTCCTGCTAGAAAAGATCCAATGTTCTCTTTACCATGTTTCATCTTTGCCGATCTCAACAAAGATCCATTCTTTTATGTTTGTTTCTTTGTTTAATCTTGGGCATAAGTTTAATCTCAAAGCATAATGGGTACTCGGATAGATCTCGACTGTCTAGAAAAGATCTAGATAGATTTTTCTTTCCCTTTATTCCATATCTGTACACACTATTTGGATGTATGATTGGCAAGACAGCAGGGTCATGCCGATATTGAAGATCCGTTGTGGGAAGAGCCGATCCGAGCGATCTGGCTAGTATTTAACGTTTGCCCTGTTTTGTTCGTCCTTGCAGAGGAAATAGGAGCTAACAACCATCACCACAACCTTCCTGGCTATGTCGTCAGCCAGGTGGCACGCACAAGCACCATCGCTAGCGATCAGTTAACTGATTAGCTGATCGGGAGCCGCAGCAAGGAGGAGCGACCCTTACGTCCACATACACCTCCCGGCTCGCATTGTGTTGACTCAACAAGGATACTACCCATCGGTTTCCTGGTGCAACACATTTTTGGCATGCCCAGTGGGACCAAGATCTCAACTCATCATCATGGCTGGAGACACTCGCAAGAATACCAACAACGATGAGGAAGTTACACCTGTCGACAAAGTTGAAGACCTCTCGGAAGCGCACCAAAAGCAGTACGCCACGATCGTGGAAAACCTAAAGAAGAAGCTGCTCGCCATGTATGGGCGATCTCGTCATGGCCACGTCAGGATCCAAGGAGTCCCTGATACACTTATCGATAAAGTTGTGTGATGCCCCAGGCATCTCAAGTGCATAATCATTCATCATATGTGTAGCTTTCATCATGAAGCATCATACATTGGCATGCATTTAAACCCTAGTTCAAATTTGGTTGAAATGCAATTTGTTGAAACCTGTTTTCTGCATATATGTCTCTGTGATTGTGCCCATAACGTTTATTCTATTTAGATTTGGGTGAAACTCATATTGACAAACTTGTAGCCAATTTCATGGTGAACAACTTTGGTAATTGGTGCTTTGACATGCATGAAGGTTTGCATAGGGTTTTGGGGCTTTTTCTATCAGCATGTGAATTCTGTCCAAACATGACCAGTCTAGTAATTTTAAACTTTCTTGATATTAAAGCCATAATATTGCAGAACTCTAATTGAATAAGTTGTAGATCATGAAATTCTGAACAACGTTCGTATAAAACTCCTTCAGTGAATGTGAATAGAAAATAGACTTTTAGAATTTCTAAATTTATGGGTTCTGTTGGTCAAACCTTGGTCAGTGGCTTGAATTCAAATTTACACCTGATTTTTGAGTATAACATGGTATACAAGTTTATAAGGGAAATGTAGAGGAACAAATTTAGAACATTTCATCCAATTTGAGTTTTGCGAAATTCAGCCTCTAACCTGTTCAAAAACGTGATCTTGAAACAAGTGTATCTGCAGTCAAACTCCATTTTTCCATTTTCGGAATTTCCCTCCTTCCTTGTGTCACTGACGCGCGGGCCCCACACGCCAGTCGCCCCCGGTTCCCGCCTGCGCAATTGGAAAGTCCGGTCTAGTGGGTCCCACTCGCTTTCTCCCTCCGCGCACCCGGTCCATGGATCTCTCCCCCCTCACCCTCACCCGGTCCCACCTATCACTGACTTGCGGTCTACGGACTGAGACCACCCACCGCGCGCCCTTCCTCTTCCCCCCTCCGACGCCACCACACGGCGAGCGCCTCCTGCCGCGCCGCGCCGAAGCCGGCCGAGGGCCGCGCCCCGCGTCCCCGCTCGCACCTGGACCGATTCCCGGCCAAGGCCACCTTGCCTTCGGCCTTAAGCTGCGGAGGGCACCCCCTCTCTGCCCTCTCACTCCCTCGCTCTCTGCCTCTCCCCTCCGCACCGAACGCCGCCGCCATTGCCGAGCTCGGAGGCGAGCTCATGCCAGCGGCTCTGCTGCTCCCCGCACCTCCAGACCACCGCCATCACCTCCGCCTGCACCTCCCGCGTCCAATGCGCTAGACCTCGTCGTCTCCCTCCGCCTCCCCCTCCACAAGCGCAGTGTGCCCGCCGCCATTGCCACCGCGGCGCGCACACTGGAACCGCCACCTCGAGCCGCCTCTCACCCCGCCGAAGCGCGCCTCGGCCTCGCCTCGCCGTCCTCCACCTTTTCCCCAAACCCTCGTCTACCGCTGGTGCCTCGAGCACCCTTCTCCACGTGCGCGCTGACCCCGACCGCCATTGCCGCCGCCCCTCATCGTGGAAGGCCACCCTCCGGCCCTTCCCTCGCCTTCATAGCCCAACTGCCGAAACCGCCGCTCCACCGCGCAGCTCACGCGCCTGCCGGCGTGGCCGTTCCACCCCGCGACCGTCGGATCGAGTCGCCGTGACGCCACGCCACGCCGAGCCGACGCGTCCCGGTTAACTGCCTCCACGCTGCTCGTCCACGCCACCTCGCGCGACGAGATCTTCGGGGAAGGAACCACCGTGGCCCGAGGCACCTCCCGAGATCCACTCGGCTCCAAGTGCCGCGTCCACGGTGCCGGCGCAGCCCAGCTGTTCCATCCCCCGCGCGCCACCTCCTCTTTCGAGAGGAAGAAGATGACGGTGGTGATTTTACCCGAAACCCCCTGCCGTTCCTTGGTTTTACGCGCTCTCATTTGAGTACTGTTCACTGAGTCTGGGTTTATTTGTGTGCTAGCCCCTGGATCCGAGGGTTAATTACGTTTAAGCCCTAGGTCTAATGTTTCTCCATTTATTCTTATTTATTTCGGCTGAAACTTTGAAAAATCATAACAATTCAAAAAAAATCCAAAATGGACAAACTCAGTGGATATGGACTCCTCTTGAGTAGATCTACAGGATAGGTATGATGTGGATATGTGAAAAGTCTGTTTTGCCGTTGGTTTAGTGCATGCATGTTGAGGGTGAATAAAAGGGAAAAATGGACTAAATGAACTCCAAAAATTATGAAATTTGGACAGTAGCTTTCTTATGGCATTTAGGCACTGTGTGAATTTTTGTTGCAGTAGCACTTGCTGTTAAATGTCTAATCTACCCCTAGGTTTGAGTTTTTGCAATAAAAATGAATAGAAAGTGCTCACCATATGAAACTTGCTCCAAAGGTTGAACAAGATTTTTAGGACACACCTTATGCTGCATATAACTTGCTGGTAAAGTTTAAGGCCTTGCATGTTAAGTTCGAATGGTGATTTGAAAATGATAAAATGCTACATGTTGGAAATGATAATTAGAAAAAGTGGTCATAAATGGCTAGGAAAATTTCTGGAAAATTTGGTAGCTTAATGTTGATGCAAAGAGTCCAGAAAGTATATTCTAGGAGGCTATTTACACTGTTCATATGTACATCTTAATTCGCACCAGATTACTATATGGAAAATAGATGTCTTGTCAAACTTGGGAGTTTTAACTTGTAAATTTTTGTATGGGCAGTTCATGCTAGGTATAGCTTACTGGTAAAATTTCACCTTCAGATACCCTTCCTATAGTTTATAAAAATTCTAACAATGTGTAGGGCTGAGAACTTGTTGTATTTTTAATAAAATAATTACAACTCCATTTGGGCTGAAATTTTGGTAGTAGTCTTGGGTATGCAGGATCTGTATGCCATAAAAGTTTAGTTTCATTTGGCTATGTTTTACTGTTGTAACTTAGTTACTTAGATTAATTCACAAATGAGAATAAATTACCCTAATTGAATGCATATACACGTGTTAGACTACTATACCATGTATTTTGTTGAAAGTTTCTGATTAGCTAAGTATGATATATTAAACTAAGTTTAGATGATGGTTTGTATGATTTCTTATAATAGGTTGTACGATTTCTTAGTAAGGTATTTTAGTTTTCATATTATGGGATGCATTTAAACTAAGAATACGTGAGTCATTTTTGTCATAAGCTACTTAACCATGCCTTATGTTCACGTGCATCTCATACACGCATTTGCATTCGTTGCACTCATTATTTCACTATGTCATGCATATAACCTGTATCATATGCATGTATTTCCATTCTCTTACACTCACTTGCATATTATATCATGCATATAGATTCTGCGAAGGAAGGATCAACACAAGAGCCGCTATTGATCGATAAGTCGTACAACGGATTGCACCAAGAACAAGAAGACGACGTGTCATTGATTTTTCGTCCCTGTTTCAAGGGGTTGCCTAGGGCAAAGCCTCACAACCCGGCAAACTAACTTAGTTTAGTTTGTTGGTTTTGTTAACAATCAAAGGTAGGCAGGACCATGATTTCTCCCAGCAAATATAAATCTTGCTGGATAATTACGCATATGCATTAGGAGTTGTTTGAAACCAACTGCATTAGACTTCCTGGCCGCCCTGGCCCTAGCACCTATACATAGAGTTCGTAGGACGAGTTGCCTAGAATTGCTAGGTACGAATAGACACGAGTGAATGGAGTCACTCGTCGCGTAGGTGATATTTCAAAATCTCAGAAATCCTACTATGATGCGATTTATGATTATTTATATTGATGTTAAATCGAGACCAGGCGGAGTGCAAGTTTACTTTTGGGGTGTACGTTGTTGTTCTCCGGCTCCGCCCGAGTTGTTTAAGGCCCGTCCGTTGTTCGTCTGCTGATTGGCATAACATTGCCTAGAGTGCTTATCCAGGACATGGGCCTGGTGAAAGTCTTACTTGTGCCATCCGAAGAACAGAGACAGACTCCTACTGTGACACCTTGGGGAGCTTGTAGTCGAGGGAGGGCTGACCCGATGAGACCGTGGTATCGCTCCTAAGGCGGCACAACCTGGGAACAACGGAAGGATTGAATCGAACTTGGGATGGTAGAAGTGGAGATGGGGGAAGCATATGTGGGAACGCCTGGGGTTAGTAAGCATATGCCATCCTAATACTTCTAGTTATTCCCGAGAATATAAAAATTGATTCGAATCGCTGATGCTCACTAGGTGTGAGAGTGCCAAATATCACTGTCGGGCCACGTAGTAACAAGTTAAATATCTTATGCTCATATTCATGTTTTTCCAATACAACATGCTTGGATGGGTATGATATACTGTTATGCAATTTACTGATGGTACTCATGTTTTACTTTCATGCAAGTATTTATATTATGATGTAAAGGATCTTCATGGTTAAGGGATAGCAGCTGTCATATCCTGCTATCTTATGTCAACATGACCTTGTATAAAAATCAATGGCTAAGGATCCACATGATTAGTAAGCAAGCTTTGCGTCAGCCGTAAGCCCCGTCCATTAAGTCCTACTGAGTAATTAGTACTCAGGGTTTGCCCCCACTTTTGGATTATAGGTACAGATGACATCTGGACAACCTATGTGGAAGGTGGTAGTACTGGTGGGCTCGGTGCTACACGCCTCGTTCGTCTCTATGTGAAGACTGCTTAAGTATCATGATTCCGCTACGAGATGTTTTGAAATGCTTCCACTATATATATAATTTTGCAAACGCTTGCGCTATATTTGAACATGTATTTGATTTCATATATTTGGGTTGTAAATTAAGTCTATTACTCTCTATTTCAACTGTCTGTGATGATATAATTGTTGTGGCTCCATCGAGAGTCGGATGTGTTTGATGTCGGTTCATCTGGGAATGGTGTTATCGAGAGCCGAAGTACTCTCGACGGACTACCGGGTTTAGTCTGGCCTAAGTGCACTGCGAGCCAGAGGTGGCAGGTGTGCTTAGTCTGGATTAAGCAGGACGGTTCCGCCACAGCTGGTATCAGAGCCGATCATACACAGACAACAGTTATATCATCAAGTTTTAGTTTACAAAAACTATTTTCGAAAACCCATTTTCAAGTACTTCAAAAATGAGAGTATACGATATGCCCATATTAAGGATGTTAGTGTTATCCAGGTGATATCACTGACATTCTGACCTAGATAGAACTCATATGCATATTCGGCGCCTTGGGAAGCAACTTTTTGGCCATAGCTGTCCCCAGTACTGGTGGAAGCTATTGGGATTTGCGATGGGTTGTGAGCCCTGCATTCATGCTGTATAAGTAAAAGCTCTTTAAGGGTGGTGGGCATGTTTGAGGCTTTCATACCCACCACACTTACATTCGGTTTTTGGGATCCACCTTTTTCTCGACAATCCCCAGTACTGGTGGAACGTCAGGCTTTGAGGAAAAGGTGCAGCGGCCCACCAACGTTGTCCACGCAGCGGTCACGCGTGGATGCCACCCTAGGTGGTAATGTATGAGCATGCATTCTTCTGCAGGTACACTAACCACGTGTGAATCTAAGAACGACTAGAGAACGACTAGTTGCATTAAAAAGGGTCGTGCATATATGTCACCGAATTATCGCTAGTTATATATATAATACATAGGATGTGTGATGTGAGACCGAATAGAACGAATCATGCATCATGTATTTTTTGTTATCATTGTAAGGGGGTATTACTAAAAGACCAACGAAATAAATCGTGATTTAAGCAAACTTTCTGCACGTTTCACTCTCACAATACAGTTAATTTTGTGAAAAAGGGTCCCGAACAACATACACAGACAAACCGTGAACTCGACCGAGTTGCAAAAGGAATTAATCGGAACTCTATGCAACAAAGTTATAGAGCACGACATATGGAACAACCTTGTTATAGATGATATCACAGGGAAAGGCACGGAAGGAGAACAGTTTAAATTTTGAGCTAGTGGTTGTCTTAGGTGGAGCTGAAAACCTGAGAGCAGTTAGTAAATCGACTTCACGACGTGTCCAAGCCAGGTTGATGGGAGTGTTGCCCCGTATCCAAAACAACGAACAAAGTTTTTCATTAGCATAAACGATTGCCCAAACCTATGAGAAGTTGGCTAACAATTTATGTGCAATCAAGATATTCTGATCACTTACATGCTTTCATGTATTCGGAATATATTTATGGTGCTATGGTCTTTTTATCACCGCATTGGTTGCATTAAAGTTGTTGGACTAATCACATTTGGCCTCATTCATGTAGATGGTTACTCCACCGGAGACGTCTGCACAAGGGGCTGCCCATGGGGCACAATTTCCTCCTGAGTTGACTGCTCTGGTCGCTCAGCAAGGTCAAATCATCGACATGCTCGTTCAAGAGCAACAATGGCGCAATCCGCAAGAGATCAGTTACACTGACTTTGCAGCCGTCGATCTTCACTGCTGCCACAGATCCCTTGGATACTGATGACTGGCTTCGGATCATTGAATCCAAGTTCAGTCTACTGCCCCGACTCACTAAGCAACAGAAGGCTCGCTTCGCGGCACAATGTCTACATGGTCCCTCGGGGGCCTAGTGTGCTTCATTCCTGGCAATGCAACCAGCCGGGCACTAGGTCTCGTGGGAGGAGTTTCTTGCGGCTTTTTGGGCTCACTATCTCCCGCCTAGCCTCATCGAGCTCAAGCAACGGGAGTTTCATGCACTTCAGCAAGGGAACATGTCGGTACTCGAGTATGTGCAGGCTTTCATCCGCCTGTCCCAGTACTCCCCCGAAGACGTCAACACCGACCGGCGTAGAGCTGCCCGTCTGTTGTGTGGGTTCGATCCCACTCTCCTGACTCACTTGGGGCGCCGCTACGACAGCTTCACCAAGTTGGTAAACGTCACCATCGACATGGAGCAACGCCTCCGTCAGGCCCATGAGGATCAGCGGAGGAAAAGACTTGCAAGCACACTCCCGTCAGGTTCATCTCAGCGGCCACGGGTCGTGCATCGCCCACCGCCGCGCATCTGTTACATTGACTTGCCCCAGCAACAAGAACAATACTGTGGGACGCAACACCATCCCTCCTCCTGCAGTGTACCGCCTCATCCGCCTGCTTCAGTGCCACCCACCAAACCAATTGCCAAATACCCCTGCTACAAGTGTGGAAAGACTAGCCATTTCAGCAACAGTTGTCTTGCCCTTCGACGAAGCCAGGCACCAGTGTTGATTACAGATAATCCACTCCAGAATAAGAAGAAAGGACCAAAGCGAGATCCAGCCCCAACAGAGGGTCGTGTGCACTATACCCACGTAGATCAGATTCCAGAAGGTGAACCCGTGTTAGCAAGCACGTTTCTTGTCAACGAGCACCCTACAGTGGTTTTGTTAGACTCTGGAGCAACACACACTTTCGTCAGCAGGTCTTATGCAACCAAACATGGTTATCACACTGATAATATGAAGGCAAAATACCATATCACAGCCCCGGGGTCACCAATTGACACGAATCAGATTGTGAGGCACTTACGCCTGTGCATAGGCATAGAGGAATTCTATGTTGATCCTGCGGTACTTCCTAACCAGGACTTCTCCAAAACTGCGAAACCAATGACCTCACTAACGAAGAAAAATGCGAAGTATGTATGGAGTTCAAATTGTGAGGAAGCCTTTCAAACTCTGAAGAAATTGTTAACATATGCACCAGGGCTAGCACAACCGGACGTCACTAAACCATTTGATGTGTATTGTGATGCCTCCGGCAATGGGCTTGGCTGTGTTCTAATGCAGGAAGGGAGAGTAATTGCCTACGCCTCGCGCCAACTAAGAAAATATGAAGCCAACTACCCAACGCATGATCTTGAGCTTGCAGCAGTTGTACACGCACTAAAGATATGGAGACACTATCTGCTAGGCAATACGTGTCACATCTACACTGACCACAAGAGTCTCAAGTATATCCTCACACAACCCGAATTAAATATGAGGCAACGATGGTGGTTAGAGCTGATAAAAGATTATGATCTAGAGATTCACTACCATCCTGGCAAGGCCAATGTAGTAGCTGATGCATTAAGCCGTAAGGCTCATTGCAATGTGATTAAAGCCCGCCCGATGGTGAGAGTTATATGTTGTGAGATAGATGAGATCGAAATGCCTACAGAGCAGCACGCTGAACTATATAGCCTCATCATTGAACCTACAATAAAGGATCAAATCATCGTTGCACAAAAGCAAGATAAGGGTATGGCACATATTCGCGAAGGATTAGATGAGAAGAAAAGAGCAAGCTTCACACTTGATGACCAGGGAGTCTTATGGTTTAAGAATCGCTTAGTGGTACCTAAGGACATGGAGTTGAGAAAGAAGATACTTGACGAAGCCCACCCTTCCATGTTCACCATGCACCCGGGCAGCAATAAAATGTACCAAGACTCGAAACAAAAATTTTGGTGGACCCGTATGAAACAGGAGATCACCAAATATGTGTCTGAGTGCGACGTGTGTCAGCGAGTCAAAGCCGACCATCTAAAGCCTGCTGGTATGCTCAAGCCATTTGCAATTCCAGCCTGGAAATGGGAAGATGTACACATAGAATTCATAGTGGGTTTGCCTCGCACCCAGAAGGGCTATGACTCCATTTAGGTCATTATTGATCGTCTTACCAAATCCGCTCACTTCTTGCCTGTCAAAACTCATTACACTGCGGCCACTTATGCTGAGCTCTACATATCCCGGATTGTATCCTTGCATGGTGTGCCACAAACCATCACTTCCGATCGGGGATCGTTGTTTGTGTCTCACTTCTGGGAGCAATTGCAGACTGCTCTTGGAACCAACCTGATTCATAATTCAGCATATCATCCTCAAACAAGTGGCTAAGTTGAAAGAGTAAATCAGATCCTAGAAGATATGTTGAGGGCGTGTGCTTTGACCTATTCCACCAAGTGGGATGAGTGTCTACCCTTGGCGGAGTTTGCTTACAACAACAGCTACCAAAAGAGTTTGGAAATGGCACCTTTCGAAGCTCTTTATGGTAGGAGATGTAGAACACCACTCAACTGGTCCGAACCAGGAGAACGCGTAACTTTCGGTCCAGATTTGGTAACACAAGCTGAAGAGCAAGTAAAATTCATACACAACAACCTAAAAAGGGCACAATCGAGGCAGAAAAGCTATTCAGATAAGAGAAGGCGGCCATTAGACTTTGAAGCGGATGATCATGTGTATCTTCGGGTGTCACCAATGAAAGGAGTACACCGGTTTGGAGTAAAAGGCAAGCTAGCACCAAGATATGTTGGTCCATTCAAGATCACAGAGAGATTTGGATCAGTAGCTTATAGATTGGAATTGCCACCACACCTTGCTGCGGTCCATGATGTGTTTCATGTCTCGCAACTCAAGAGGTGCCTACGAGTGCCAAAAGAAGTGATTGATACGTCTCAAATTCAGATCCAACCAGACCTCACCTATGAAGAGAAGCCCATAAAAATCCTTGACCAAAAGCAAAGATCAACACCACGAAGAACCATTAGCTTCTACAAAGTGCAATGGAGTAATCACTCCGAAGAAGAGGCAACATGGGAACAAGAGGAATTTTTGCAAACAAAGTATCCTGGTTTTCTTCCATCCACTTCAAATTGAGTACGTCACAGCAGTTTAAAGTTTCAAAATTCATACACAAGGCACTTTCTCCTCGTCTAACTTATCCACCCACAGCACATCAAAAATCTCGGGACGAGATTTCTTTAAGGGGGTGGGTTGTGATGCCCCATGCATCTCAAGTGCATAATCATTCATCATATGTGCAGCATTCATCTTGAAGCATCATACATTGGCATGCATTTAAACCCTAGTTCAAATTTGATTGAAATGCAATTTATTGAAACCTGTTTTATGCATATATGTCTCTATGATTGTGCCCATAACGTTTATTCTATTTAGATTTGGGTGAAACTCATATTGACAAACTTGTAGACAATTTCATGGTGAACAACTTTGGTAATTGATGCTTTGACATGCATGAAGGTTTGCATAGGATTTTGGGGCTTTTTCTGTCAGCATGTGAATTCTGTCCAAACATGACCAGTCTAGTAATTTTAAACTTTATTGATATTAAATCCATAATCTTGCAGAACTCTATTTGAATAAGTTTTAGATCATGAAATTCTGAACAACGTTGGTATAAAACTCCTTCAGTGAATGTGACTTGAAAATAGACTTTTAGAATTTCTAAATTTATTGGTTTTATTGGTCAAACTTTAGTCAGCAGCTTGAATTCAAATTTATACCAGATTTTTGAATATAACATGGTATACAAGTTTATAAGGGAAATGTAGAGGAACCAATTTAGAATATTTCATCCAATTGGAGTTTTGCCAAATTCGGCCTCTAACCTGTTAAAAAATGTGATCTTCAAACAAGTGTATCTGCAGTCAAACTCCATTTTTCCATTTTCGGAATTTTCCCTTCTTCCTTGTGTCACTGACGCGCGGGCCCCACACGCCAGTCGCCCTCGGTTCCCGCCTGCGCAATTGGAAAGTCCGGTCCAGTGGGTCCCACTCGCTTTCTCCCTCCGCGCACCCCGTCCATGGATCTCTCCCCCCTCACCCTCACCCGGTCCCACCTGTCACTAACTTGCGTTCTACGGACCGAGACCACCCACCATGCGCCCTTCCTCTTCCCCGCTCCGACGCCACCACGCGGCGAGCGCCTCCTGCCGCATCGCGCCGACACCGGCCGAGGGCCGCGCCCCGCGCCCCCGCCCGCACCTAGACGGATTCTCGGCCAAGGCCACCTTGCCTTCGGCCTTAAGCCGCGGAGGGCACCCCTCTCTGCCCTCTCACTCCCTCGCTCTCTGCCTCCCCCCTCTGCACCGAACGCCGCCGCCATTGCCGAGCTTGGAGGCGAGCTCACGCCGGCCGCTCCGCTGCTCTCCACGCCTCCAGACCACCGCCATCACCTCCGCCTCCACCTCCCGCGTCCAATGCGCTAGACCTCGTCGTCTCCCTCCGCCTCCCCCTCCACAAGCGCAGTGCGCCCGCCGCCATTGCCGGCGCGGCGAGCACACAGCAACCGCCACCTCGAGCTGCCTCTCACCCCGCCGAAGCGCGCCTCGGCCTCGCCTCGCCGTCCTCCACCTTTCCCCCAAACCCTCGTCCACCGCTAGTGCCTCTAGCACCCTTCTCCGCGTGCGCGCTCACCCCGGCCGCCATTGCCGCCGCCCCTCATCGTGGAAGGCCACCCTCCGGCCCTTCCCTCACCTCCACGGCCCAACCGCCAGAACCGTCGCTCCACCGCGCAGCTCACGCGCCCGCCGGCGTGGCCGTTCCACCCCGCGACCGCCGGATCGAGTCGCCGCGACGCCACGCCACGCCGAGCCGACGCGTCCCAGTTCACCGCCTCCGCGCTGCTCGTGCACGCCACCTCGCGCGATGAGATCTTCGGGGAAGGAACCACCGTGGCCCGGCGCACCTCCCGAGATCCACTCGGCTCCAAGTGCCGCCTCCACGGCGCCGGCGCAGCCCAGCTCTTCCATCCCCCGCGCGTGCCACCGCCTCTGTCGAGAGGAAGAAGATGATGGTGGTGATTTTACCCGAAACCCCCTGCCGTTCCTTGGTTTTACGCGCTCTCATTTGAGTACGGTTCACTGAGTCTGGGTTTATTTGTGTGCTAGCCCCTGGATCCGAGGGTTAATTACGTTTAAACCCTGGGTCTAATGTTTCTCCATTTATTCTTATTTATTTCGGCTGAAACTTTGAAAAATGATAACAATTCAAAGAAAAATCCAAAATGGACAAACTCAGTGGCTATGGACTCCTCTTGAGTAGATCTATAGGATAGGTATGATGTGGATATATGGAAAGTCTGTTTTGCCCCTGGTTTAGTGCATGCATATTGAGGGTGAATAAAAGGGAAAAATGGACTAAATGAACTCCAAAAATTATGATTTGGACAGTAGCTTTCTTATGGTTTTTAGGCACTGTGTGAATTTTTATTGCAGTAGCACTTGCTGTTAAATGTCTAATCTACCCCTAGGCTTGAGTTTTTGCAATAAAAATGCATAAAAGGTACTCACCATATGAAACTTGCTCCAAAGGTTGAACAAGATTTTTAGGACACACCTTATGCTGCATATAGCTTGCTGGTAAAGTTTGAGGCCTTGCATGTTAAGTTCGAGTGGTGATTTGAAAATGATAAAATGCTACATGTTGGAAATGATAATTAGAAAATGTGGTCATAAATGGCTAGAAAAATTTCTGGAAAATTTGGTAGCTTAATGTTGATGCAAAGAGTCCAGAAAGTATATTCTAGGAGGCTATTTACACTGTTCATATGTACATCTTAATTCGCACCAGATTACTATATGGAAAATAGATGTCTTGTCAAACTTGGGAGTTTTAACTTGTAAATTTTTGTATGGGCAGTTCATGCTAGGTATAGCTTACTGGTAAAATTTCACCTTCAGATACCCTTCCTATAGTTTATAAAAATTCTAACAATGTGTAGGGCTGAGAACTTGTTGTATTTTTAATAAAATAATTACAACTCCATTTGGGCTGAAATTTTGGTAGTAGTCTTGGGTATGCAGGATCTGTATGCCATAAAAGTTTAGTTTCATTTGGCTATGTTTTACTGTTGTAACTTAGTTACTTAGATTAATTCACAAATGAGAATAAATTACCCTAATTGAATGCATATACACGTGTTAGACTACTATACCATGTATTTTATTGAAAGTTTCTGATTAGCTAAGTATGATAGATTAAACTAAGTTTAGATGATGGTTTGTATGATTTCTTATAATAGGTTGTACGATTTCTTAGTAAGGTATTTTAGTTTTCATATTATGGGATGCATTTAAACTAAGAATACGTGAGTCATTTTTGTCATAAGCTACTTAACCATGCCTTATGTTCACGTGCATCTCATACACGCATTTGCATTCGTTGCACTCATTATTTCACTATGTCATGCATATAACCTGTATCATATGCATGTATTTCCATTCTCTTACACTCACTTGCATATTATATCATGCATATAGATTCTGCGAAGGAAGGATCAACACAAGAGCCGCTATTGATCGATAAGTCGTACAACGGATTGCACCAAGAACAAGAAGACGACGTGTCATTGATTTTTCGTCCCTGTTTCAAGGGGTTGCCTAGGGCAAAGCCTCACAACCCGGCAAACTAACTTAGTTTAGTTTGTTGGTTTTGTTAACAATCAAAGGTAGGCAGGACCATGATTTCTCCCAGCAAATATAAATCTTGCTGGATAATTACGCATATGCATTAGGAGTTGTTTGAAACCAACTGCATTAGACTTCCTGGCCGCCCTGGCCCTAGCACCTATACATAGAGTTCGTAGGACGAGTTGCCTAGAATTGCTAGGTACGAATAGACACGAGTGAATGGAGTCACTCGTCGCGTAGGTGATATTTCAAAATCTCAGAAATCCTACTATGATGCGATTTATGATTATTTATATTGATGTTAAATCGAGACTAGGCGGAGTGCAAGTTTACTTTTGGGGTGTACGTTGTTGTTCTCCGGCTCCGCCCGAGTTGTTTAAGGCCCGTCCGTTGTTCGTCTGCTGATTGGCATAACATTGCCTAGAGTGCTTATCCAGGACATGGGCCTGGTGAAAGTCTTACTTGTGCCATCCGAAGAACAGAGACAGACTCCTACTGTGACACCTTGGGGAGCTTGTAGTCGAGGGAGGGCTGACCCGATGAGACCGTGGTATCGCTCCTAAGGCGGCACAACCTGGGAACAACGGAAGGATTGAATCGAACTTGGGATGGTAGAAGTGGAGATGGGGGAAGCATATGTGGGAACGCCTGGGGTTAGTAAGCATATGCCATCCTAATACTTCTAGTTATTCCCGAGAATATAAAAATTGATTCGAATCGCTGATGCTCACTAGGTGTGAGAGTGCCAAATATCACTGTCGGGCCACGTAGTAACAAGTTAAATATCTTATGCTCATATTCATGTTTTTCCAATACAACATGCTTGGATGGGTATGATATACTGTTATGCAATTTACTGATGGTACTCATGTTTTACTTTCATGCAAGTATTTATATTATGATGTAAAGGATCTTCATGGTTAAGGGATAGCAGCTGTCATATCCTGCTATCTTATGTCAACATGACCTTGTATAAAAATCAATGGCTAAGGATCCACATGATTAGTAAGCAAGCTTTGCGTCAGCCGTAAGCCCCGTCCATTAAGTCCTACTGAGTAATTAGTACTCAGGGTTTGCCCCCACTTTTGGATTACAGGTACAGATGACATCTGGACAACCTATGTGGAAGGTGGTAGTACTGGTGGGCTCAGTGCTACACGCCTCGTTCGTCTCTATGTGAAGACTGCTTAAGTATCATGATTCCGCTGCGAGATGTTTTGAAATGCTTCCACTATATATATAATTTTGCAAACGCTTGCGCTATATTTGAACATGTATTTGATTTCATATATTTGGGTTGTAAATTAAGTCTATTACTCTCTATTTCAACTGTCTGTGATGATATAATTGTTGTGGCTCCATCGAGAGTCGGATGTGTTTGATGTCGGTTCATCTGGGAATGGTGTTATCGAGAGCCGAAGTACTCTCGACGGACTACCGGGTTTAGTCTGGCCTAAGTGCACTGCGAGCCAGAGGTGGCAGGTGTGCTTAGTCTGGATTAAGCAGGACGGTTCCGCCACAGCTGGTATCAGAGCCGATCATACACAGACAACAGTTATATCATCAAGTTTTAGTTTACAAAAACTATTTTCGAAAACCCATTTTCAAGTACTTCAAAAATGAGAGTATACGATATGCCCATATTAAGGATGTTAGTGTTATCCAGGTGATATCACTGACATTCTGACCTAGATAGAACTCATATGCATATTCGGCGCCTTGGGAAGCAACTTTTTGGCCATAGCTGTCCCCAGTACTGGTGGAAGCTATTGGGATTTGCGATGGGTTGTGAGCCCTGCATTCATGCTGTATAAGTAAAAGCTCTTTAAGGGTGGTGGGCATGTTTGAGGCTTTCATACCCACCACACTTACATTCGGTTTTTGGGATCCACCTTTTTCTCAACAATCCCCAGTACTGGTGGAACGTCAGGCTTTGAGGAAAAGGTGCAGCGGCCCACCAACGTTGTCCACGCAGCGGTCACGCGTGGATGCCACCCTAGGTGGTAATGTATGAGCATGCATTCTTCTGCAGGTACACTAACCACGTGTGAATCTAAGAACGACTAGAGAACGACTAGTTGCATTAAAAAGGGTCGTGCATATATGTCACCGAATTATCACTAGTTATATATATAATACATAGGATGTGTGATGTGAGACTGAATAGAACGAATCATGCATCATGTATTTTTTGTTATCATTGTAAGGGGGTATTACTAAAAGACCAACGAAATAAATCGTGATTTAAGCAAACTTTCTGCACGTTTCACTCTCACAATACAGTTAATTTTGTGAAAAAGGGTCCCGAACAACATACACAGACAAACCGTGAACTCGACCGAGTTGCAAAAGGAATTAATCGGAACTCTATGCAACAAAGTTATAGAGCACGACATATGGAACAACCTTGTTATAGATGATATCACAGGGAAAGGCACGGAAGGAGAACAGTTTAAATTTTGAGCTAGTGGTTGTCTTAGGTGGAGCTGAAAACCTGAGAGCAGTTAGTAAATCGACTTCACGACGTGTCCAAGCCAGGTTGATGGGAGTGTTGCCCCGTATCCAAAACAACGAACAAAGTTTTTCATTAGCATAAACGATTGCCCAAACCTATGAGAAGTTGGCTAACAATTTATGTGCAATCAAGATATTCTGATCACTTACATGCTTTCATGTATTCGGAATATATTTATGGTGCTATGGTCTTTTTATCACCGCATTGGTTGCATTAAAGTTGTTGGACTAATCACATTTGGCCTCATTCATGTAGATGGTTACTCCACCGGAGACGTCTGCACAAGGGGCTGCCCATGGGGCACAATTTCCTCCTGAGTTGACTGCTCTGGTCGCTCAGCAAGGTCAAATCATCGACATGCTCGTTCAAGAGCAACAATGGCGCAATCCGCAAGAGATCAGTTACACTGACTTTGCGGCGCTGTAGCCGTCGATCTTCACTGCTGCCACAGATCCCTTGGATACTGATGACTGGCTTCGGATCATTGAATCCAAGTTCAGTCTACTGCCCCGACTCACTAAGCAACAGAAGGCTCGCTTCGCGGCACAATGTCTACATGGTCCCTCGGGGGCCTAGTGTGCTTCATTCCTGGCAATGCAACCAGCCGGGCACTAGGTCTCGTGGGAGGAGTTTCTTACGGCTTTTCGGGCTCACTATCTCCCGCCTAGCCTCATCGAGCTCAAGCAACGGGAGTTTCATGCACTTCAGCAAGGGAACATGTCGGTACTCGAGTATGTGCAGGCTTTCATCCGCCTGTCCCAGTACTCCCCCGAAGACGTCAACACCGACCCGCGTAGAGCTGCCCGTCTGTTGTGTGGGTTCGATCCCACTCTCCTGACTCACTTGGGGCGCCGCTACGACAGCTTCACCAAGTTGGTAAACGTCACCATCGACGTGGAGCAACGCCTCCGTCAGGCCCATGAGGATCAGCGGAGGAAAAGACTTGCAAGCACACTCCCGTCAGGTTCATCTCAGCGGCCACGGGTCGTGCATCGCCCACCGCCGCGCATCTGTTACATTGACTTGCCCCAGCAACAAGAACAATACTGTGGGACGCAACACCATCCCTCCTCCTGCAGTGTACCGCCTCATCCGCCTGCTTCAGTGCCACCCACCAAACCAATTGCCAAATACCCCTGCTACAAGTGTGGAAAGACTAGCCATTTCAGCAACAGTTGTCTTGCCCTTCGACGAAGCCAGGCACCAGTGTTGATTAGAGATAATCCACTCCAGAATAAGAAGAAAGGACCAAAGCGAGATCCAGCCCCAACAGAGGGTCGTGTGCACTATACCCACGTAGATCAGATTCCAGAAGGTGAACCTGTGTTAGCAAGCACGTTTCTTGTCAACGAGCACCCTACAGTGGTTTTGTTAGACTCTGGAGCAACACACACTTTCGTCAGCAGGTCATATGCAACCAAACATGGTTATCACACTGATAATATGAAGGCAAAATACCATATCACAGCCCCGGGGTCACCAATTGACACGAATCAGATTGTGAGGCACTTACGCCTGTGCATAGGCATAGAGGAATTCTATGTTGATCCTGCGGTACTTCCTAACCAGGACTTCTCCAAAACTGCGAAACCAATGACCTCACTAACGAAGAAAAATGCGAAGTATGTATGGAGTTCAAATTGTGAGGAAGCCTTTCAAACTCTGAAGAAATTGTTAACATATGCACCAGGGCTAGCACAACCGGACGTCACTAAACCATTTGATGTGTATTGTGATGCCTCCGGCAATGGGCTTGGCTGTGTTCTAATGCAGGAAGGGAGAGTAATTGCCTACGCCTCGCGCCAACTAAGAAAATATGAAGCCAACTACCCAACGCATGATCTTGAGCTTGCAGCAGTTGTACACGCACTAAAGATATGGAGACACTATCTGCTAGGCAATACGTGTCACATCTACACTGACCACAAGAGTCTCAAGTATATCCTCACACAACCCGAATTAAATATGAGGCAACGATGGTGGTTAGAGCTGATAAAAGATTATGATCTAGAGATTCACTACCATCCTGGCAAGGCCAATGTAGTAGCTGATGCATTAAGCCGTAAGGCTCATTGCAATGTGATTAAAGCCCGCCCGATGGTGAGAGTTATATGTTGTGAGATAGATGAGATCGAAATGCCTACAGAGCAGCACGCTGAACTATATAGCCTCATCATTGAACCTACAATAAAGGATCAAATCATCGTTGCACAAAAGCAAGATAAGGGTATGGCACATATTCGCGAAGGATTAGATGAGAAGAAAAGAGCAAGCTTCACACTTGATGACCAGGGAGTCTTATGGTTTAAGAATCGCTTAGTGGTACCTAAGGACATGGAGTTGAGAAAGAAGATACTTGACGAAGCCCACCCTTCCATGTTCACCATGCACCCGGGCAGCAATAAAATGTACCAAGACTCGAAACAAAAATTTTGGTGGGCCCGTATGAAACAGGAGATCACCAAATATGTGTCTGAGTGCGACGTGTGTCAGCGAGTCAAAGCCGACCATCTAAAGCCTGCTGGTATGCTCAAGCCATTTGCAATTCCAGCCTGGAAATGGGAAGATGTACACATAGAATTCATAGTGGGTTTGCCTCGCACCCAGAAGGGCTATGACTCCATTTAGGTCATTATTGATCGTCTTACCAAATCCGCTCACTTCTTGCCTGTCAAAACTCATTACACTGCGGCCACTTATGCTGAGCTCTACATATCCCGGATTGTATCCTTGCATGGTGTGCCACAAACCATCACTTCCGATCGGGGATCGTTGTTTGTGTCTCGCTTCTGGGAGCAATTGCAGACTGCTCTTGGAACCAACCTGATTCATAATTCAGCATATCATCCTCAAACAAGTGGCTAAGTTGAAAGAGTAAATCAGATCCTAGAAGATATGTTGAGGGCGTGTGCTTTGACCTATTCCACCAAGTGGGATGAGTGTCTACCCTTGGCGGAGTTTGCTTACAACAACAGCTACCAAAAGAGTTTGGAAATGGCACCTTTCGAAGCTCTTTATGGTAGGAGATGTAGAACACCACTCAACTGGTCCGAACCAGGAGAACGCGTAACTTTCAGTCCAGATTTGGTAACACAAGCTGAAGAGCAAGTAAAATTCATACACAACAACCTAAAAAGGGCACAATCGAGGCAGAAAAGCTATTCAGATAAGAGAAGGCGGCCATTAGACTTTGAAGCGGATGATCATGTGTATCTTCGGGTGTCACCAATGAAAGGAGTACACCGGTTTGGAGTAAAAGGCAAGCTAGCACCAAGATATGTTGGTCCATTCAAGATCACAGAGAGATTTGGATCAGTAGCTTATAGATTGGAATTGCCACCACACCTTGCTGCGGTCCATGATGTGTTTCATGTCTCGCAACTCAAGAGGTGCCTACGAGTGCCAAAAGAAGTGATTGATACGTCTCAAATTCAGATCCAACCAGACCTCACCTATGAAGAGAAGCCCATAAAAATCCTTGACCAAAAGCAAAGATCAACACCACGAAGAACCATTAGCTTCTACAAAGTGCAATGGAGTAATCACTCCGAAGAAGAGGCAACATGGGAACAAGAGGAATTTTTGCAAACAAAGTATCCTGGTTTTCTTCCATCCACTTCAAATTGAGTACGTCACAGCAGTTTAAAGTTTCAAAATTCATACACAAGGCACTTTCTCCTCGTCTAACTTATCCACCCACAGCACATCAAAAATCTCGGGACGAGATTTCTTTAAGGGGGTGGGTTGTGATGCCCCATGCATCTCAAGTGCATAATCATTCATCATATGTGCAGCATTCATCTTGAAGCATCATACATTGGCATGCATTTAAACCCTAGTTCAAATTTGATTGAAATGCAATTTATTGAAACCTGTTTTATGCATATATGTCTCTATGATTGTGCCCATAACGTTTATTCTATTTAGATTTGGGTGAAACTCATATTGACAAACTTGTAGACAATTTCATGGTGAACAACTTTGGTAATTGATGCTTTGACATGCATGAAGGTTTGCATAGGATTTTGGGGCTTTTTCTGTCAGCATGTGAATTCTGTCCAAACATGACCAGTCTAGTAATTTTAAACTTTATTGATATTAAATCCATAATCATGCAGAACTCTAATTGAATAAGTTGTAGATCATGAAATTATGAACAACGTTGGTATAAAACTCCTTCAGTGAATGTGACTTGAAAATAGACTTTTAGAATTTCTAAATTTATTGGTTTTATTGGTCAAACTTTAGTCAGCAGCTTGAATTCAAATTTATACCAGATTTTTGAATATAACATGGTATACAAGTTTATAAGGGAAATGTAGAGGAACCAATTTAGAATATTTCATCCAATTGGAGTTTTGCCAAATTCGGCCTCTAACCTGTTAAAAAATGTGATCTTCAAACAAGTGTATCTGCAGTCAAACTCCATTTTTCCATTTTCGGAATTTTCCCTTCTTCCTTGTGTCACTGACGCGCGGGCCCCACACGCCAGTCGCCCCCGGTTCCCGCCTGCGCAATTGGAAAGTCCGGTCCAGTGGGTCCCACTCGCTTTCTCCCTCCGCGCACCCCGTCCATGGATCTCTCCCCCTCACCCTCACCCGGTCCCACCTGTCACTAACTTGCGTTCTACGGACCGAGACCACCCACCATGCGCCCTTCCTCTTCCCCGCTCCGACGCCACCACGCGGCGAGCGCCTCCTGCCGCACCGCGCCGACACCGGCCGAGGGCCGCGCCCCGCGCCCCCGCCCGCACCTAGACGGATTCTCGGCCAAGGCCACCTTGCCTTCGGCCTTAAGCCGCGGAGGGCACCCCTCTCTGCCCTCTCACTCCCTCGCTCTCTGCCTCCCCCCTCTGCACCGAACGCCGCCGCCATTGCCGAGCTTGGAGGCGAGCTCACGCCGGCCGCTCCGCTGCTCTCCACGCCTCCAGACCACCGCCATCACCTCCGCCTCCACCTCCCGCGTCCAATGCGCTAGACCTCGTCGTCTCCCTCCGCCTCCCCCTCCACAAGCGCAGTGTGCCCGCCGCCATTGCCGCCGCGGCGGGCACACAGCAACCGCCACCTCGAGCTGCCTCTCACCCCGCCGAAGCGCGCCTCGGCCTCGCCTCGCCGTCCTCCACCTTTCCCCCAAACCCTCGTCCACCGCTAGTGCCTCTAGCACCCTTCTCCGCGTGCGCGCTCACCCCGGCCGCCATTGCCGCCGCCCCTCATCGTGGAAGGCCACCCTCCGGCCCTTCCCTCACCTCCACGGCCCAACCGCCAGAACCGTCGCTCCACCGCGCAGCTCACGCGCCCGCCGGCGTGGCCGTTCCACCCCGCGACCGCCGGATCGAGTCGCCGCGACGCCACGCCACGCCGAGCCGACGCGTCCCAGTTCACCGCCTCCGCGCTGCTCGTGCACGCCACCTCGCGCGATGAGATCTTCGGGGAAGGAACCACCGTGGCCCGGCGCACCTCCCGAGATCCACTCGGCTCCAAGTGCCGCCTCCACGGCGCCGGCGCAGCCCAGCTCTTCCATCCCCCGCGCGTGCCACCGCCTCTGTCGAGAGGAAGAAGATGATGGTGGTGATTTTACCCGAAACCCCCTGCCGTTCCTTGGTTTTACGCGCTCTCATTTGAGTACTGTTCACTGAGTCTGGGTTTATTTGTGTGCTAGCCCCTGGATCCGAGGGTTAATTACGTTTAAACCCTGGGTCTAATGTTTCTCCATTTATTCTTATTTATTTCGGCTGAAACTTTGAAAAATGATAACAATTCAAAGAAAAATCCAAAATGGACAAACTCAGTGGCTATGGACTCCTCTTGAGTAGATCTATAGGATAGGTATGATGTGGATATATGAAAAGTCTGTTTTGCCCCTGGTTTAGTGCATGCATATTGAGGGTGAATAAAAGGGAAAAATGGACTAAATGAACTCCAAAAATTATGATTTGGACAGTAGCTTTCTTATGGTTTTTAGGCACTGTGTGAATTTTTATTGCAGTAGCACTTGCTGTTAAATGTCTAATCTACCCCTAGGCTTGAGTTTTTGCAATAAAAATGCATAAAAGGTACTCACCATATGAAACTTGCTCCAAAGGTTGAACAAGATTTTTAGGACACACCTTATGCTGCATATAGCTTGCTGGTAAAGTTTGAGGCCTTGCATGTTAAGTTCGAGTGGTGATTTGAAAATGATAAAATGCTACATGTTGGAAATGATAATTAGAAAAAGTGGTCATAAATGGCTAGGAAAATTTCTGGAAAATTTGGTAGCTTAATGTTGATGCAAAGAGTCCAGAAAGTATATTCTAGGAGGCTATTTACACTGTTCATATGTACATCTTAATTCGCACCAGATTACTATATGGAAAATAGATGTCTTGTCAAACTTGGGAGTTTTAACTTGTAAATTTTTGTATGGGCAGTTCATGCTAGGTATAGCTTACTGGTAAAATTTCACCTTCAGATACCCTTCCTATAGTTTATAAAAATTCTAACAATGTGTAGGGCTGAGAACTTGTTGTATTTTTAATAAAATAATTACAACTCCATTTGGGCTGAAATTTTGGTAGTAGTCTTGGGTATGCAGGATCTGTATGCCATAAAAGTTTAGTTTCATTTGGCTATGTTTTACTGTTGTAACTTAGTTACTTAGATTAATTCACAAATGAGAATAAATTACCCTAATTGAATGCATATACACGTGTTAGACTACTATACCATGTATTTTGTTGAAAGTTTCTGATTAGCTAAGTATGATAGATTAAACTAAGTTTAGATGATGGTTTGTATGATTTCTTATAATAGGTTGTACGATTTCTTAGTAAGGTATTTTAGTTTTCATATTATGGGATGCATTTAAACTAAGAATACGTGAGTCATTTTTGTCATAAGCTACTTAACCATGCCTTATGTTCACGTGCATCTCATACACGCATTTGCATTCGTTGCACTCATTATTTCACTATGTCATGCATATAACCTGTATCATATGCATGTATTTCCATTCTCTTACACTCACTTGCATATTATATCATGCATATAGATTCTGCGAAGGAAGGATCAACACAAGAGCCGCTATTGATCGATAAGTCGTACAACGGATTGCACCAAGAACAAGAAGACGACGTGTCATTGATTTTTCGTCCCTGTTTCAAGGGGTTGCCTGGGGCAAAGCCTCACAACCCGGCAAACTAACTTAGTTTAGTTTGTTGGTTTTGTTAACAATCAAAGGTAGGTAGGACCATGATTTCTCCCAGCAAATATAAATCTTGCTGGATAATTACGCATATGCATTAGGAGTTGTTTGAAACCAACTGCATTAGACTTCCTGGCCGCCCTGGCCCTAGCACCTATACATAGAGTTCGTAGGACGAGTTGCCTAGAATTGCTAGGTACGAATAGACACGAGTGAATGGAGTCACTCGTCGCGTAGGTGATATTTCAAAATCTCAGAAATCCTACTATGATGCGATTTATGATTATTTATATTGATGTTAAATCGAGACCAGGCGGAGTGCAAGTTTACTTTTGGGGTGTACGTTGTTGTTCTCCGGCTCCGCCCGAGTTGTTTAAGGCCCGTCCGTTGTTCGTCTGCTGATTGGCATAACATTGCCTAGAGTGCTTATCCAGGACATGGGCCTGGTGAAAGTCTTACTTGTGCCATCCGAAGAACAGAGACAGACTCCTACTGTGACACCTTGGGGAGCTTGTAGTCGAGGGAGGGCTGACCCGATGAGACCGTGGTATCGCTCCTAAGGCGGCACAACCTGGGAACAACGGAAGGATTGAATCGAACTTGGGATGGTAGAAGTGGAGATGGGGGAAGCATATGTGGGAACGCCTGGGGTTAGTAAGCATATGCCATCCTAATACTTCTAGTTATTCCCGAGAATATAAAAATTGATTCGAATCGCTGATGCTCACTAGGTGTGAGAGTGCCAAATATCACTGTCGGGCCACGTAGTAACAAGTTAAATATCTTATGCTCATATTCATGTTTTTCCAATACAACATGCTTGGATGGGTATGATATACTGTTATGCAATTTACTGATGGTACTCATGTTTTACTTTCATGCAAGTATTTATATTATGATGTAAAGGATCTTCATGGTTAAGGGATAGCAGCTGTCATATCCTGCTATCTTATGTCAACATGACCTTGTATAAAAATCAATGGCTAAGGATCCACATGATTAGTAAGCAAGCTTTGCGTCAGCCGTAAGCCCCGTCCATTAAGTCCTACTGAGTAATTAGTACTCAGGGTTTGCCCCCACTTTTGGATTATAGGTACAGATGACATCTGGACAACCTATGTGGAAGGTGGTAGTACTGGTGGGCTCGGTGCTACACGCCTCGTTCGTCTCTATGTGAAGACTGCTTAAGTATCATGATTCCGCTACGAGATGTTTTGAAATGCTTCCACTATATATATAATTTTGCAAACGCTTGCGCTATATTTGAACATGTATTTGATTTCATATATTTGGGTTGTAAATTAAGTCTATTACTCTCTATTTCAACTGTCTGTGATGATATAATTGTTGTGGCTCCATCGAGAGTCGGATGTGTTTGATGTCGGTTCATCTGGGAATGGTGTTATCGAGAGCCGAAGTACTCTCGACGGACTACCGGGTTTAGTCTGGCCTAAGTGCACTGCGAGCCAGAGGTGGCAGGTGTGCTTAGTCTGGATTAAGCAGGACGGTTCCGCCACAGCTGGTATCAGAGCCGATCATACACAGACAACAGTTATATCATCAAGTTTTAGTTTACAAAAACTATTTTCGAAAACCCATTTTCAAGTACTTCAAAAATGAGAGTATACGATATGCCCATATTAAGGATGTTAGTGTTATCTAGGTGATATCACTGACATTCTGACCTAGATAGAACTCATATGCATATTCGGCGCCTTGGGAAGCAACTTTTTGGCCATAGCTGTCCCCAGTACTGGTGGAAGCTATTGGGATTTGCGATGGGTTGTGAGCCCTGCATTCATGCTGTATAAGTAAAAGCTCTTTAAGGGTGGTGGGCATGTTTGAGGCTTTCATACCCACCACACTTACATTCGGTTTTTGGGATCCACCTTTTTCTCGACAATCCCCACTGGTGGAACGTCAGGCTTTGAGGAAAAGGTGCAGCGGCCCACCAACGTTGTCCACGCAGCGGTCACGCATGGATGCCACCCTAGGTGGTAATGTATGAGCATGCATTCTTCTGCAGGTACACTAACCACGTGTGAATCTAAGAACGACTAGAGAACGACTAGTTGCATTAAAAAGGGTCGTGCATATATGTCACCGAATTATCGCTAGTTATATATATAATACATAGGATGTGTGATGTGAGACCGAATAGAACGAATCATGCATCATGTATTTTTTGTTATCATTGTAAGGGGGTATTACTAAAAGACCAACGAAATAAATCGTGATTTAAGCAAACTTTCTGCACGTTTCACTCTCACAATACAGTTAATTTTGTGAAAAAGGGTCCCGAACAACATACACAGACAAACCGTGAACTCGACCGAGTTGCAAAAGGAATTAATCGGAACTCTATGCAACAAAGTTATAGAGCACGACATATGGAACAACCTTGTTATAGATGATATCACAGGGAAAGGCACGGAAGGAGAACAGTTTAAATTTTGAGCTAGTGGTTGTCTTAGGTGGAGCTGAAAACCTGAGAGCAGTTAGTAAATCGACTTCACGACGTGTCCAAGCCAGGTTGATGGGAGTGTTGCCCCGTATCCAAAACAACGAACAAAGTTTTTCATTAGCATAAACGATTGCCCAAACCTATGAGAAGTTGGCTAACAATTTATGTGCAATCAAGATATTCTGATCACTTACATGCTTTCATGTATTCGGAATATATTTATGGTGCTATGGTCTTTTTATCACCGCATTGGTTGCATTAAAGTTGTTGGACTAATCACATTTGGCCTCATTCATGTAGATGGTTACTCCACCGGAGACGTCTGCACAAGGGGCTGCCCATGGGGCACAATTTCCTCCTGAGTTGACTGCTCTGGTCGCTCAGCAAGGTCAAATCATCGACATGCTCGTTCAAGAGCAACAATGGCGCAATCCGCAAGAGATCAGTTACACTGACTTTGCAGCCGTCGATCTTCACTGCTGCCACAGATCCCTTGGATACTGATGACTGGCTTCGGATCATTGAATCCAAGTTCAGTCTACTGCCCTGACTCACTAAGCAACAGAAGGCTCGCTTCGCGGCACAATGTCTACATGGTCCCTCGGGGGCCTAGTGTGCTTCATTCCTGGCAATGCAACCAGCCGGGCACTAGGTCTCGTGGGAGGAGTTTCTTGCGGCTTTTCGGGCTCACTATCTCCCGCCTAGCCTCATCGAGCTCAAGCAACGGGAGTTTCATGCACTTCAGCAAGGGAACATGTCGGTACTCGAGTATGTGCAGGCTTTCATCCGCCTGTCCCAGTACTTTCCCGAAGACGTCAACACCGACCCGCGTAGAGCTGCCCGTCTGTTGTGTGGGTTCGATCCCACTCCCCTGACTCACTTGGGGCGCCGCTACGACAGCTTCACCAAGTTGGTAAACGTCACCATCGACATGGAGCAACGCCTCCGTCAGGCCCATGAGGATCAGCGGAGGAAAAGACTTGCAAGCACACTCCCGTCAGGTTCATCTCAGCGGCCACGGGTCGTGCATCGCCCACCGCCGCGCATCTGTTACATTGACTTGCCCCAGCAACAAGAACAATACTGTGGGACGCAACACCATCCCTCCTCCTGCAGTGTACCGCCTCATCCGCCTGCTTCAGTGCCACCCACCAAACCAATTGCCAAATACCCCTGCTACAAGTGTGGAAAGACTAGCCATTTCAGCAACAGTTGTCTTGCCCTTCGACGAAGCCAGGCACCAGTGTTGATTAGAGATAATCCACTGCAGAATAAGAAGAAAGGACCAAAGCGAGATCCAGCCCCAACAGAGGGTCGTGTGCACTATACCCACGTAGATCAGATTCCAGAAGGTGAACCCGTGTTAGCAAGCACGTTTCTTGTCAACGAGCACTCTACAGTGGTTTTGTTAGACTCTGGAGCAACACACACTTTCGTCAGCAGGTCATATGCAACCAAACATGGTTATCACACTGATAATATGAAGGCAAAATACCATATCACAGCCCCGGGGTCACCAATTGACACGAATCAGATTGTGAGGCACTTACGCCTGTGCATAGGCACAGAGGAATTCTATGTTGATCCTGCGGTACTTCCTAACCAGGACTTCTCCAAAACTGCGAAACCAATGACCTCACTAACGAAGAAAAATGCGAAGTATGTATGGAGTTCAAATTGTGAGGAAGCCTTTCAAACTCTGAAGAAATTGTTAACATATGCACCAGGGCTAGCACAACCGGACGTCACTAAACCATTTGATGTGTATTGTGATGCCTCCGGCAATGGGCTTGGCTGTGTTCTAATGCAGGAAGGGAGAGTAATTGCCTACGCCTCGCGCCAACTAAGAAAATATGAAGCCAACTACCCAACGCATGATCTTGAGCTTGCAGCAGTTGTACACGCACTAAAGATATGGAGACACTATCTGCTAGGCAATACGTGTCACATCTACACTGACCACAAGAGTCTCAAGTATATCCTCACACAACCCGAATTAAATATGAGACAACGATGGTGGTTAGAGCTGATAAAAGATTATGATCTAGAGATTCACTACCATCCTGGCAAGGCCAATGTAGTAGCTGATGCATTAAGCCGTAAGGCTCATTGCAATGTGATTAAAGCCCGCCCGATGGTGAGAGTTATATGTTGTGAGATAGATGAGATCGAAATGCCTACAGAGCAGCACGCTGAACTATATAGCCTCATCATTGAACCTACAATAAAGGATCAAATCATCGTTGCACAAAAGCAAGATAAGGGTATGGCACATATTCGCGAAGGATTAGATGAGAAGAAAAGAGCAAGCTTCACACTTGATGACCAGGGAGTCTTATGGTTTAAGAATCGCTTAGTGGTACCTAAGGACATGGAGTTGAGAAAGAAGATACTTGACGAAGCCCACCCTTCCATGTTCACCATGCACCCGGGCAGCAATAAAATGTACCAAGACTCGAAACAAAAATTTTGGTGGACCCGTATGAAACAGGAGATCACCAAATATGTGTCTGAGTGCGACGTGTGTCAGTGAGTCAAAGCCGACCATCTAAAGCCTGCTGGTATGCTCAAGCCATTTGCAATTCCAGCCTGGAAATGGGAAGATGTACACATAGAATTCATAGTGGGTTTGCCTCGCACCCAGAAGGGCTATGACTCCATTTAGGTCATTATTGATCGTCTTACCAAATCCGCTCACTTCTTGCCTGTCAAAACTCATTACACTGCGGCCACTTATGCTGAGCTCTACATATCCCGGATTGTATCCTTGCATGGTGTGCCACAAACCATCACTTCCGATCGGGGATCGTTGTTTGTGTCTCGCTTTTGGGAGCAATTGCAGACTGCTCTTGGAACCAACCTGATTCATAATTCAGCATATCATCCTCAAACAAGTGGCTAAGTTGAAAGAGTAAATCAGATCCTAGAAGATATGTTGAGGGCGTGTGCTTTGACCTATTCCACCAAGTGGGATGAGTGTCTACCCTTGGCGGAGTTTGCTTACAACAACAGCTACCAAAAGAGTTTGGAAATGGCACCTTTCGAAGCTCTTTATGGTAGGAGATGTAGAACACCACTCAACTGGTCCGAACCAGGAGAACGCGTAACTTTCGGTCCAGATTTGGTAACACAAGCTGAAGAGCAAGTAAAATTCATACACAACAACCTAAAAAGGGCACAATCGAGGCAGAAAAGCTATTCAGATAAGAGAAGGCGGCCATTAGACTTTGAAGTGGATGATCATGTGTATCTTCGGGTGTCACCAATGAAAGGAGTACACCGGTTTGGAGTAAAAGGCAAGCTAGCACCAAGATATGTTGGTCCATTCAAGATCACAGAGAGATTTGGATCAGTAGCTTATAGATTGGAATTGCCACCACACCTTGCTGCGGTCCATGATGTGTTTCATGTCTCGCAACTCAAGAGGTGCCTACGAGTGCCAAAAGAAGTGATTGATACGTCTGAAATTCAGATCCAACCAGACCTCACCTATGAAGAGAAGCCCATAAAAATCCTTGACCAAAAGAAAAGATCAACACCACGAAGAACCATTAGCTTCTACAAAGTGCAATGGAGTAATCACTCCGAAGAAGAGGCAACATGGGAACAAGAGGAATTTTTGCAAACAAAGTATCCTGGTTTTCTTCCATCCACTTCAAATTGTGTACGTCACAGCAGTTTAAAGTTTCAAAATTCATACACAAGGCACTTTCTCCTCGTCTAACTTATCCACCCACAGCACATCAAAAATCTCGGGACGAGATTTCTTTAAGGGGGTGGGTTGTGATGCCCCATGCATCTCAAGTGCATAATCATTCATCATATGTGCAGCATTCATCTTGAAGCATCATACATTGGCATGCATTTAAACCCTAGTTCAAATTTGATTGAAATGCAATTTATTGAAACCTGTTTTATGCATATATGTCTCTATGATTGTGCCCATAACGTTTATTCTATTTAGATTTGGGTGAAACTCATATTGACAAACTTGTAGACAATTTCATGGTGAACAACTTTTGTAATTGATGCTTTGACATGCATGAAGGTTTGCATAGGATTTTGGGGCTTTTTCTGTCAGCATGTGAATTCTGTCCAAACATGACCAGTCTAGTAATTTTAAACTTTATTGATATTAAATCCATAATCTTGCAGAACTCTAATTGAATAAGTTGTAGATCATGAAATTCTGAACAACGTTGGTATAAAACTCCTTCAGTGAATGTGACTTGAAAATAGACTTTTAGAATTTCTAAATTTATTGGTTTTATTGGTCAAACTTTAGTCAGCAGCTTGAATTCAAATTTATACCAGATTTTTGAATATAACATGGTATACAAGTTTATAAGGGAAATGTAGAGGAACCAATTTAGAATATTTCATCCAATTGGAGTTTTGCCAAATTCGGCCTCTAACCTGTTAAAAAATGTGATCTTCAAACAAGTGTATCTGCAGTCAAACTCCATTTTTCCATTTTCGGAATTTTCCCTTCTTCCTTGTGTCACTGACGCGCGGGCCCCACACGCCAGTCGCCCCCGGTTCCCGCCTGCGCAATTGGAAAGTCCGGTCCAGTGGGTCCCACTCGCTTTCTCCCTCCGCGCACCCCGTCCATGGATCTCTCCCCCCTCACCCTCACCCGGTCCCACCTGTCACTAACTTGCGTTCTACGGACCGAGACCACCCACCATGCGCCCTTCCTCTTCCCCGCTCCGATGCCACCACGCGGCGAGCGCCTCCTGCCGCACCGCGCCGACACCGGCCGAGGGCCGCGCCCCGCGCCCCCGCCCGCACCTAGACGGATTCTCGGCCAAGGCCACCTTGCCTTCGGCCTTAAGCCGCGGAGGGCACCCCTCTCTGCCCTCTCACTCCCTCGCTCTCTGCCTCCCCCCTCTGCACCGAACGCCGCCGCCATTGCCGAGCTTGGAGGCGAGCTCACGCCGGCCGCTCCGCTGCTCTCCACGCCTCCAGACCACCGCCATCACCTCCGCCTCCACCTCCCGCGTCCAATGCGCTAGACCTCGTCGTCTCCCTCCGCCTCCCCCTCCACAAGCGCAGTGTGCCAGCCGCCATTGCCGCCGCGGCGAGCACACAGCAACCGCCACCTCGAGCTGCCTCTCACCCCGCCGAAGCGCGCCTCGGCCTCGCCTCGCCGTCCTCCACCTTTCCCCCAAACCCTCGTCCACCGCTAGTGCCTCTAGCACCCTTCTCCGCGTGCGCGCTCACCCCGGCCGCCATTGCCGCCGCCCCTCATCGTGGAAGGCCACCCTCCGGCCCTTCCCTCACCTCCACGGCCCAACCGCCAGAACCGTCGCTCCACCGCACAGCTCACGCGCCCGCCGGCGTGGCCGTTCCACCCCGCGACCGCCGGATCGAGTCGCCGCGACGCCACGCCACGCCGAGCCGACGCGTCCCAGTTCACCGCCTCCGCGCTGCTCGTGCACGCCACCTCGCGCGATGAGATCTTCGGGGAAGGAACCACCGTGGCCCGGCGCACCTCCCGAGATCCACTCGGCTCCAAGTGCCGCCTCCACGGCGCCGGCGCAGCCCAGCTCTTCCATCCCCCGCGCGTGCCACCGCCTCTGTCGAGAGGAAGAAGATGATGGTGGTGATTTTACCCGAAACCCCCTGCCGTTCCTTGGTTTTACGCGCTCTCATTTGAGTACTGTTCACTGAGTCTGGGTTTATTTGTGTGCTAGCCCCTGGATCCGAGGGTTAATTACGTTTAAACCCTGGGTCTAATGTTTCTCCATTTATTCTTATTTATTTCGGCTGAAACTTTGAAAAATGATAACAATTCAAAGAAAAATCCAAAATGGACAAACTCAGTGGCTATGGACTCCTCTTGAGTAGATCTATAGGATAGGTATGATGTGGATATATGAAAAGTCTGTTTTGCCCCTGGTTTAGTGCATGCATATTGAGGGTGAATAAAAGGGAAAAATGGACTAAATGAACTCCAAAAATTATGATTTGGACAGTAGCTTTCTTATGGTTTTTAGGCACTGTGTGAATTTTTATTGCAGTAGCACTTGCTGTTAAATGTCTAATCTACCCCTAGGCTTGAGTTTTTGCAATAAAAATGCATAAAAGGTACTCACCATATGAAACTTGCTCCAAAGGTTGAACAAGATTTTTAGGACACACCTTATGCTGCATATAGCTTGCTGGTAAAGTTTGAGGCCTTGCATGTTAAGTTCGAGTGGTGATTTGAAAATGATAAAATGCTACATGTTGGAAATGATAATTAGAAAAAGTGGTCATAAATGGCTAGGAAAATTTCTGGAAAATTTGGTAGCTTAATGTTGATGCAAAGAGTCCAGAAAGTATATTCTAGGAGGCTATTTACACTGTTCATATGTACATCTTAATTCGCACCAGATTACTATATGGAAAATAGATGTCTTGTCAAACTTGGGAGTTTTAACTTGTAAATTTTTGTATGGGCAGTTCATGCTAGGTATAGCTTACTGGTAAAATTTCACCTTCAGATACCCTTCCTATAGTTTATAAAAATTCTAACAATGTGTAGGGCTGAGAACTTGTTGTATTTTTAATAAAATAATTACAACTCCATTTGGGCTGAAATTTTGGTAGTAGTCTTGGGTATGCAGGATCTGTATGCCATAAAAGTTTAGTTTCATTTGGCTATGTTTTACTGTTGTAACTTAGTTACTTAGATTAATTCACAAATGAGAATAAATTACCCTAATTGAATGCATATACACGTGTTAGACTACTATACCATGTATTTTGTTGAAAGTTTCTGATTAGCTAAGTATGATAGATTAAACTAAGTTTAGATGATGGTTTGTATGATTTCTTATAATAGGTTGTACGATTTCTTAGTAAGGTATTTTAGTTTTCATATTATGGGATGCATTTAAACTAAGAATACGTGAGTCATTTTTGTCATAAGCTACTTAACCATGCCTTATGTTCACGTGCATCTCATACACGCATTTGCATTCGTTGCACTCATTATTTCACTATGTCATGCATATAACCTGTATCATATGCATGTATTTCCATTCTCTTACACTCACTTGCATATTATATCATGCATATAGATTCTGCGAAGGAAGGATCAACACAAGAGCCGCTATTGATCGATAAGTCGTACAACGGATTGCACCAAGAACAAGAAGACGACGTGTCATTGATTTTTCGTCCCTGTTTCAAGGGGTTGCCTGGGGCAAAGCCTCACAACCCGGCAAACTAACTTAGTTTAGTTTGTTGGTTTTGTTAACAATCAAAGGTAGGCAGGACCATGATTTCTCCCAGCAAATATAAATCTTGCTGGATAATTACGCATATGCATTAGGAGTTGTTTGAAACCAACTGCATTAGACTTTCTGGCCGCCCTGGCCCTAGCACCTATACATAGAGTTCGTAGGACGAGTTGCCTAGAATTGCTAGGTACGAATAGACACGAGTGAATGGAGTCACTCGTCGCGTAGGTGATATTTCAAAATCTCAGAAATCCTACTATGATGCGATTTATGATTATTTATATTGATGTTAAATCGAGACCAGGCGGAGTGCAAGTTTACTTTTGGGGTGTACGTTGTTGTTCTCCGGCTCCGCCCGAGTTGTTTAAGGCCCGTCCGTTGTTCGTCTGCTGATTGGCATAACATTGCCTAGAGTGCTTATCCAGGACATGGGCCTGGTGAAAGTCCTACTTGTGCCATCCGAAGAACAGAGACAGACTCCTACTGTGACACCTTGGGGAGCTTGTAGTCGAGGGAGGGCTGACCCGATGAGACCGTGGTATCGCTCCTAAGGCGGCACAACCTGGGAACAACGGAAGGATTGAATCGAACTTGGGATGGTAGAAGTGGAGATGGGGGAAGCATATGTGGGAACGCCTGGGGTTAGTAAGCATATGCCATCCTAATACTTCTAGTTATTCCCGAGAATATAAAAATTGATTCTAATCGCTGATGCTCACTAGGTGTGAGAGTGCCAAATATCACTGTCGGGCAACGTAGTAACAAGTTAAATATCTTATGCATATATTCTTGTTTTTCCAATACAATATGCTTGGATGTGTATGATATACTATTATGCAAGTTACTGATGGTACTCATGTTTTAGTTTCATGCAAGTATTTATATTATGATGTAAAGGATCTTCATGGTTAAGGGATAGCAGCTGTCAAATCCTGCCATCTTATGTCAACATGACATTGTATAAAAATCAATGGCTAAGGATCCACATGATTAGTAAGCAAGCTTGTGTCAGCCGTAAGCCCCGTCCATTAAGTCCTACTGAGTAATTAGTACTCAGGGTTTGCCCCCACTTTTAGATTACAGGTACAGATGACATCTGGACAACCTGTGTGGAAGGTGGTAGTACCAGTGGGCTCGGTGCTACACGCCTCGTTCGTCTCTACGTGAAGACTGCTTAAGTATCATGATTCTGCTGTGAGATGTTTTGAAACTCTTCCGCTATATATATAATTTTGCAAACGCTTTCGCTATATTTGAACCTGTATTTGATTTCATATATTTGTGTTGTAAATTAAGTCTATTACTCTCTATTTCAACTGCCTGTGATGATGTAATTGTTGTGGCTCCATCGAGAGTCGGATGTGTTTGATGTCGGTTCCTCTGGGAATGGTGTTATCGAGAGCCGAAGTACTCTCGACGAACTACCAGGTTTAGTCTGGCCTAAGTGCCCTGCGAGCCAGAGGTGGAAGGTGTGCTTAGTCTAGATTAAGCAGGGCGGTTCCGCCACAAGTTGACCTCACGACTCCCTCACGCGAGCGTACTAAGGTGCTCCGTGAAAAAATTCAGAGGATCACGGCGCACGCCCTCATCCGACAGTCAGAGGCGACCACCAACCGCATGGATAGCATCGTGTTCAAGGCTGTCCGAGCTGCTCCGGCGGGTGAGCCCCTTCACATCACCGGCCCCTAAGAGCCAATGGACCGGCCTCATTGCTCTCCTGGTGTGATGAGTGATTGTCAACGCGCTCAAGCCCTCCGAAGGACTAGAGGCCCTCTGATGGACTAGAGGTAGAGGATGATGAAGACCTCGATGGACTGAGGCAAAAGCCTTTCGATGGACTGAAGGCAAGTCTCGGCGTCAGTCGGTCATGGAAGCTCAGTACACGGAGGGGCGGTTCGGCAACGGTGGTATAAGCCCTCCGTTGGACCGCGAGGTGACTCCGATGGACTGAAGAAGCCGGGTGCCACCGTGGTGCTCCAACCTGAGTGCATGGCGCGAAGGCATGCGAGGGAGACTTTGGCGGCTTCGGCTCAAAACCGCCACCCAAGGTCAAATGACTTGGTGGGTTGGGCTCCGACTCGCCAAGATAAAAGATTGGGCCAAGACCCGGCCTAGGAAGCCCGCAGAATAAAGTTTCCCGGTTTCTGTCTTCAAAACCGGGGGAAGCTTTCGGACTACTGCTACGTGGTGTACATCCAAGCGAGGCGTGGAGAAGAAGAAGATCAAAGCGTCATCGTAGTCGTCCGATTGTATAATTTTCATTTTAGCCCCTTCCGGGCTTTCTAGAGTAGGGGTCTTAGTGTTAAATGGTGTCGTTAGGCCTGGGGTATAAATAGCCTTGTGGCTGGTCATCTAGGTGACTCTTCCATCATTAGAAAACCCTAGGCTTAGTTTCCATACAGCCAAGTGCCAAAGAGAGAAAGGAGATCTTTAGGCTTGGATTTGAGTCCCCTAGCTAGGGTTCTTCAACTCAAGAGGGAGGATGAAGGGTGGTAGGCTGTAGGAACCTTTGTATGAACTCAATTTCGTGATTAATCCAGCAATTTTCCTCTGAAATTGAAGTGCTTGTGTGCAGCCCTATCCCTTCCCCTTCTCTAGTTTGGTTTTTGGGTGATTTCTCAAAGGCTTTTGGTGCTTTGCTTTGTCTATGAGTTTTCCCTACTTCTTTTGGTGTTTTGGACTTGCAAGAATGTGGAGATTATGACCTAGATCATCTCAAACCTACAGGTTTGCCACGAGCAAGTCAAATTTGAGTTTTCCCCTTTTCTTGCCCAAAGCTTGCCTCTTCACGAGATCTAAAATTTCCGCTAATCCCTTGATCTTTTTCCATGGATCTTTTGGGAATAGCTTTGGAATAGTGCTCAGATAGCCTATGTCAATTTTTGTGAAGATTGGACAAGGTTTGGTCAGGATTTAGGTTTGGGAACTCAAGTTCCAGGGTGCTACCGGAATATCCGGTGCAACCACCGGACTATCCGGTCCTCTACCAGACAGTCTGACGGCGTGCACCGGACTATCCAGCTCCGGCCCTCGTCCCAGCCTTTACCGGACTATCCGGTGCAGGTCACCGGACTATCCGGTCTCTACCGGACTATCAGGTGAAGTGCACCGGACTATCTGGCGTGTGGCTGCGCAGTCGGTTTTAGTTGGAGTTTTTGCCATTTGGGTTTTGCTTCGTCCTTGCCCGAGTGATTCTCACCACTAGCCCATACTCTTCGCTCTCTGTTCATCAGTGAGACGCATTTAGATGCGGAGTGGCTACATGGGATCCTCTTTTGCGAGAGACGTTGTTTCACTTGACTGGCGATCTTGTGGTCGTTTAGTCTTGTGCTTCCGCTCGCTTGGTGTGTTCCCGTTCAGTGGGAGACACCAAGTGTTTGCTAGACATGTTTTCTTTCGGTGGACGGTGTCTAACGTTTGTTGTGTGAAGTGTGGTAGTTTGCACCAGGGGGTTGTGAGTTTGAGTTTTTAAGTGCTATTCAACCCCCCCATCTAGTCGCACGTCTCGGTCCTACAGCCTCGAGTCGAACGGCCATGTTGGAGAGACCATGTTCTACTCCAGGCCGCTCACCCCCATTTGCATCGAGGTTCAAGGTGACAACGTCACAGAGTTCGTTATGCATCCTTATTGACAGCACTTAAGCATAGCAAACCTTATACTGCAAGCGACAGTATCGTATGTAGCTTTTCCCCAAGATGAGTATCGTGGGTTTTGTTAATCCAAGGAACGAACTAGTATACTCTAATTAACAAGAGTTTAAGCTAAACTAAAGGTAAAAAGATAGTCTAATCTACATCTAAACCAATTCTTTCCATCTTTCGCGGGGTAGTTCCTTGATGACTTGGTAGAAAAGGCAAATCGAACCGCCTTCGGGAGTCCCTAGGTCGGCCGACCTGGGGAGTCTGGGTCGGCTGACCCGGACTCTCTTGGCGTCCAATTCTTTCCATCTTTCGCGGGGTAGTTCCTTGATGATTAAGTAATGTTTGTGCGGGGTCTTCACGGACTTTTGGGCTTCTAGAATCTTCTTCATGGGCCGAGGTTGATGAAATCTTCTAGTCTTTGATCTATTTAATAATTGTCTTCAATTCCCAATAGCTCTTGATACCTTCTTGAAGCTTCTAATTACGAAACCATGATTGACACAGAGGAGAGTATGAGTCAACCTAGCCTTCCTTGATCATCGTCTTCAGTGAATATCGATTTAAAGGTCTTTTCTTACTCGACGTAGATCTTTGTGAATTTCGTGAAAAATAGGCCTAAAACCTGTAAAAATCACATACAACATATTTCCAAGACAATGTTGCAAAATCCACAATAATTGGTGATAAATGTTAGTAAAAGGTACAGTTGACGCTTGAAATCAATGAAAAATCATGTAAAATGATACAAAATATTCGTACTTAAGCTGCATCAACAACATCCCCATTCTTGAACCTTGCTCGTCCTCGAGTAAGTCAAATTTTATAAACATGTTAACTCGTAATCTAACATCAAATAATCAAACTTTAATTTAAACTCTCAAATTTCATATTTTCGACTAACAAATCACATTGATAGATAGATATTCATGTAAGCATATCCCACAACATATATATATATATATAGAAATCAAATTCATCAATAACAAATCTCCTTGTTTCAAAATAAAATTTCAAAAAGGATCAAGTGTCAAAGATTAAAATATATAAGACCCAAGAATTACTCTCATCTTTCTAGGCTCTCAACATATGTGTGGAAAAATAAATCTAAACCATAAGGATATATAAGTGTGGGCTTATCTGGAGCTTGGTAAGAATCCTAATAAAAAATTTAAACTCAATATATTAACAAACTAAGAAAAAAATCTGCTGGAATTACTGAGACTTCTCAAAAAGGTCACAGAAATAATAATGATTAAAGAAAAAAGAAGAAATATATATATAGAAAGGTGGACATATGGAAATAAACTATTGATCTCAAGGCACAAATGAACTCCTTGCTATCGGATTGCATATGGTTGGAAAATCTTCTGGAGTATTTCTAATAAGTTAACACCATAAATATAGGAAATCAATGAGGTGCAAAATATTTATTTATATTTTTTTAGACAAGTAATTCTACTTTGCCCACTTGGCCCTTTTTTTTTATATATATATGGAGGCGTCCACATCCCTCTGTTTTTTTTTACATTGCCTCCTGAAAGATCCTAAAAATGAAGTGCAACATCCCCTCTTAGATAATACTCATCCTTGAGTATTTTTTTTATAGTGATAATAGGGGAAAACACTTTATCCAAAAATCCTTTCATACTCCAGAAAATTAATAGGTTATGGCAATGGAAGATATATGAGATGATATTTTTGGTTTAAGGATGGATATCCAGCGAAGTTTGCAATTTCTCCAATGTAGCGAGTTACAATGCATGGATAAAAAGGCTAGCAAATGAAAAGATAAACAAATTTGAATGACCAGCTTTGAGGTCTCAAACCCTCGATTCAAATCTTAATCCAACTCAATTGAGAATGAAATTTGATCAAACTATAGTTTAAAAAATAAAGCTCTAATAGGTAGGGTATTTATAAAATAATCATAAGAAACTTGATCATAAAGTTGATAGTTCAAAAATAAAATTAAGGAGATTCATTATGACAAAAAATGAAATCAAAACATGAATAACATGTGGGTCTTTATGAAATATCATATCTATTATATAAATGTTAATCATAGTTCAATTAAATTGCATTAATGAGAGTATAAATTTAGTTCAATCAATGACATCTTATTATTAGAAAACAAACATTTTATTTTATTCCAACAAAAAGAAATACATGACCATGAACTCTCAAAATAAAAAAATAAAATAAAACAAAAGCACTCATAATTATACATAAAAAGATAAAAAGATAAAAAAAACTAAAATACATGATAGAAATAAAAGGAAATAAATAAAAAAATGAAAATACAAAAGCAAACCAATAGCCTTCACTGTTGATGCATCTGGTGCCATAGCCTCAGATTATGCAGCTGCTCTTCTATAGTATGTGTGTTCTGCTCGAACTAGTTGGTGTTTGTTCTAATCTGATCAATGATCTGATAGTTCTCTGCAGTCATGTTTTCTATCCTATAGAATACTTGCTGAGGCATATTCTGAGCTGAAATAAATCCAGGCGCATGAAATCTAGCACTCCTTGGAACAAAAGCTTGAGGCAGGAGAAATTGTGCCGAGGGGTTGAACACTGGGGTAGTAGTAGGATCAAAAGAGCTAACTGGCCTTGGATTAAACATAGGCGTATAAGATGATGATCCTGCTCTAAATTCTTCACCCGTAAAGTGCTGACTTGGCTATGCAGATGGTGTCTCCCAAGCGCCCCATTCAGATAATGGCGGTTGTTGGCTTGATTCTCCTTCCTCAGTCATGAATTTTTTCAACTAATGAGTTCTCCCTTGTGCAAATAAAGCAAGTCTAGGACTAGGGATCCTGAATTTGGTCTTACTAACAAAGAAACCAGAATTTTTATTCCCATAAATATACTTTCCTTTCCTTAGGGAATTTTCATCAATATTAGCCGGTAACTTTGTTTGACTAGGATTGAACACTAAATTTGGGTTCAAGGTTGAAGCAATGATAGTGAGATAATGCCCAAACCCAAGCAATCCAATATTTCTATTCCTCTGAATAATCCAATGATTGACCATGGAATAGATTGGATTAATTCCCATAGGCTGACAAAGTGCAATATAAAGCCATTTCAATTCTGCATTTTGCACTTTTGTATCATCTAGCCTTTCTAAGACTCTGACAGTCATGAACCTATGAATGATTCTGATTATGGGATTGACTATTCTCATTCTTTGTTTGGAAGAATTCTCAGCAATTTGTAACCAAAAACTTTCTAAGACTTCTTGGTTAACTTCAATAGTTTCAGGCGTATTCTCCCAAAATCCCAACAAAGAACCAATCGTACCAAAGGATATTTCCACCCAGTCCTCTTTTAATCTAAATCTCAGGGTATGGCTTGAATCAGAGGAATTGACTATATCCATGGCGGTCATAATCTCTAGTGCTGTATCTCTTTGATATGTAGCACTAATATGAATAAAATTACTCCAGCCCAAATGTTTGAAAGCTTTCTCTATGCTTGGAGCAAAATCTAGACGGCCCAGGAAATCAAAGTCTAGATCAAAATTGAAGGTTATGCGGTTCTGACAGCTGTTATACCTTTGTTCTTCAAGATTTGTTCGAAGTGAAAATCCTTCTGGCGTGAACTTCCACTGGTCTTCATCAACATTCATGGGTTGAGGGGTTGTTCTTGAGCTCGGGTAGAAGAACGAGTCCTCCTTCTTGACGGCTCCAAAATTTCATCAATGTTGACGGCGAAACGGGAAGAACACCAATGTAGGCCTTGATCACGATGAAGGTTTCGATCGGAGTCGGAACTCCCCATCTCGGAGACGGAGTATCTCTTTGGTGTAGGCCTTGATGAACCTTCCTCCTCTTGAGAAGAGTTTCCTCTAGATGAGGTACTCTTGAAAGTCTTCTTGAAGAACTTCTTCATCTTCCTCTCAATTTTTTTTCTCCCAATACTACTACTCTTCTCCTCCTCCTGGGTGTTTCTGGCCTGTTGGTAGTTGTGTTGGTGATGAAACATAGCAGCATTGGCTTCTAATTTATAGGCAAAGAAGTGGCTCAAAGGGGAGGGTGATCTGGTGAAGGGCTGCCTGGGGTCGGCCGACCCAGGGGGTGTCAAAACACTAGGACATGCAGGTTTTGACAGAAAAACAATCAAAGGTTTAAAGTTTGTCTCCTTGGATGCTAGCCATTTGATTCTTTCCTACCAAACTTTCAATTATTACCCATGTCCTAGTGTTTGCTAGTTATATTATACCAAAAGAGGATCCTATGTTGCCTAATTTAACTTTTCTTTATTAAGAAGTTTGATTATCTTCACTAATTCTATGTCCTTAATTTGCTATTATGCAATATATTTATTAATATGCCTACTATAGTAGGTTTTAAACATTCAATGTTTATATCACTCAACATAAGTTTTAACTTTTTAAGATAGTTTTTATTTGCTAATCCTAAAACCTATGTTTTATTTTGCATAAAAACAAATGTTCGGTTATTCAACCAAATTAATTTCAGAACAAAGATAAGCAACTCAATTCATGAATTGAATTGAATATACTCATCTTATTTCTTTAGCGTGGTTTAGGTATACGCCTAGTTTCTGAATAAATTAGAGAGAAGATTTTGAGATCATATAATAATTCAGAGATTAAAACCTAAGAAAAATGTCTCTCTTTTTATTTTATAAACCGCTTCGAAAATCGAATCGAATTCAAAAACGGTAAAGGCTTCGTTAAAATTTTCAAAATTTAGATAGCTACGTAAGTGAGAGTAGACATCTACTATAAAGATTGAAAATTAAATTTTAACTAAACAAAATCCTTCATTAATTTCGACCATGGTTCACTTTAACACTTAGAGTTTTTAAACTAAAAACTATTTCTAAGAAAAAGCTAAAACTAAACTAAATAAAACTTTCTAAAAATACCTGGGTTGCCTCCCATAAGCGCTTGAGATAAGTCCTTCAGCCCGACTTCTTCTTCCTCTGGGCGCCCACCAATGTCTCGCATGGACATTGCAGATGAGTCTTGTCTTCAAGCTCGTCCCCTTCAATGGCTTGGCACACCTCGAATCTTGGACGGAACTTGAACGAGCTTGATTCTCCATTGATGTTGAACTTGATCATCCCTTCTCCCACATTGATGTTGCCTTGAGCTGTTCTGAGAAAAGGTCTTCCAAGTATCAATGGTGATCTTGTGCTTCCACCTATCTCTAGAATAACGAAGTCAACTGGTACAAGATTTGCTCCAATCTTGACTGGCATGTTCTCAGCTACTCCTTCTAGATATCTGACTGATTGATCTGCTAGCTCTAGACACATGGAAGTAGGCTCTGGTTTTGGCAGCTTCAGCTTGTCAAACACTGACTTAGGCATGACACTTACACTTGCTCCGAGATCACAAAGAGCCTTGTCAATGTTGAGTGCACCAATAGAACACGGGATAGTGGGACATCCCGGATCTGCCTTCTTCTGTAAAGGAGTATCCATGATAGCTGCGCTACACTCAGTTGTCAACTTCACACACTCAGATGGCATCTCCCTCTTGTTAGCTAAAATATCTTTGAAGTACTTGGCATAAGTGGGAACTTGAAGTGCATCTAGTAGTGGCATATGAATATAAATCTACTTGATCACTTCAAGAAACTTACTGAAATTCTCATCTGTCTTGTTCACTCGAACCCTGCTCTTTTCCGGTAGTATTCTTGTGTCTTCCACTGTCATTTGATGTTCGTCTTCACTCTATGCTTCGATTTCCACTGAACTGGCAAGTCTTGTTGGCACTTATGGGTCTCTTGTCTCTCTTCCAGATCTAGTAGTGACTGCTTTAAGAGACTCTTTAGGCTGTGGTTGTCCAGGCAACTTTCCTTCGTTCTTGTTCGGGAGATGTTCCGCAAGTTGAGAGAGTTGATTCTCCAAAATCTTCATCATTCCCATCAGCTGTTGATTTGAACTCCCCATAGTGGTGATCTTGCCATCAATGTTTTCCAGCACCTTGTCCATAGCCTTGAACTTAGAGTGTGTATCCTTGTTGATCTTTGCTTGCTCTTCCATAAAATCTTTAAGCTGAATCCGTAGAGGAATGGCATTCTGAATAGCTGATCCGGCAGTGAACTGTTGTCGATTTTGTCTATAGTTGGATGGAGGAATCCAACCTTCCTTCCTTGCATAGTCCAAAGCCTTAGCTTCCTCTGGGGAACTTTCCTTTGAATGTCCATATTCTCCACACTCTTCACAAGTGTTGGCGTCTCTTAGCTTTATAAGGTTTTACTCCGCAAGCGCACGGAAACCGCTGTAGCTTTTCACTCAGAGTATTCCGAGTATCGTATTTTTATCCACAGGGAAGCGGCAGGCTAGAGAGTATAGTTGAATAAACTCAAATCGAATGAACCGTACTTAAATAAATATACCAGCTAGTCACTAGACAGGGGTAAGTCTGGTAAACGGATAGGTGTATGGTGGAAAGAAGTAAATGAAACTACCTAAGATACACGTAGAAAGGTATAGTTGCCTGGGAGGACAACGAGTGAGATAAAGTTCCCAAACTCCGAGCGAAATTCCGGTGCCTCGAGGAGTCACGGGGTAGATAGTAGACAACCGAAGGAGACCCGGCTAATGCCTACGGGCCTACCGAACAAACGGGCCTAGACTACACAGGCACACCACACGCTGTCACCGAGTGGGGCTACTAAGCAAATCTGCGTGGATAGGCTGGCACGCTATAAACGTACTCAAACGAAGCTTGAGTAACAATAGATCGTCCTTGATAGAGGAGAGGACCTAACCAGAGCCTGGCATACAGGTTGGATTATAGCACCGGCAAGAATAACGGGACTTGACTAACTAAGATAACCACAAGTCTAAGCCTAGGAAGTATGCAAAATAAAGGGTACACCACACTTGCAAGAGATAGAAATAAAGTAAAATATAACTGAATTATATTAAAGATTGAGTAAACAAGATACAAGAGCTGTTACCGCAGACTCAGAAGAATCTCTGAGAACTCCGAGGCAAAGCTCGACTCACTCTAACTCCCAGGACTATCCTAACTACTAAGATGTGGAAAGTGGCACTCTCTAAGGTAGGATAAGGCTCTCAACTTCTCCACACCTTTACAAATGAGCTCTACAGGCCTATTTATAGTCCCATATGAGAGGGAGGTATTTGTAGGAGGCTTAGGTCGGTGGGAGGCCGAAGTCGGTGGTCGGCCGACCTAGGGGGGAGGTCGGGCGACCACCCAATCCACCGCCTTTGCACTCCAACGGCTTGATCTTGCTTCCCCAAGGCGGTTGGCGGTTAGGACAGTTGTTGCATGTGAAAAATGCCTCCGAGGGTAGGTCGGCCGACCTTGTAGGAGGTCGGGCGACCACGTGTCAGGCCTGCATTGGCCATTTTGCTTCTCCCTCGGATTGATGACGTTGAGGATCCGTGACTTGGTGCATTTTTGGCCTTTGGATACATTGGATGCTTGGTCTTGCGGTTGGATTTGAGTGCACTTGTGTTTTTTTCAAAATGTGGACCAATGATGTGGCAATTGGCTGACTTGGGAGGTCGGGCGGCCTGACCAGGGGTCGGCCGACACTGTCACTGGGTCGGGCGGCCAGCCCCCAGGTCGGCCGACCTAGCTGCTCCAGGCAAGCCTGACCATTGGTCGGCCGACCAGGTGGTGTGGTCGGCCGCCCTGGCCAATTTGTTCAGTGTGCCACATATTTGGTCCTTGGCATGTTTTCATCTATTTTATGTGCATTTTGGTACCTGCATCCAAATATTCATACAAAACTTGTGGAACTCATTAGTAGAGGGGTTAGTCTGTAATTAGTCACTTGCATAGCTCCATTTGGTTGGTTATTGACGTTAGATATCGTGAGATTACGACCATCAACACCCCCCAAGCTCAAACTTTTGCTCGTCCTCGAGCAAAGCTAAGACTGAAAGTGGATCAGGAGTTGCTGCAATATCGAAGATGAAGAGAAATTCTTATATGTGACTCAATACTTACGCTTTTGTTTTGAGAAGTGAAATAATTGAAGCTCACCTTGTATACTACCTATGGTGCATATGTTTGCTTACCTTGCCTTGGGCGATTGAGAGATGGAACGACCATTGTACAGGAGTTCTTCTAACCTGCTCTTTTTGGATGTCTTTCTCAGGAGTTTTCAAGATTTTTCAAAACAAAAGTAGCTTCCCCAAGGTGCTCTCAGGCGCTCAAATGTGTATCCTCACCAAGGGCCAAGATTCGGCCAACACTTTCCTACGCTAAGGCCTTTGTGGAGCTTTGGGTAGGGAGAATGTGGCACACTTAGGATATTTATTTTGCTAAGCCAAAGATTAGACCAAAGAGTGTACTCTATCACTTCTTCTATTGATCACTGGAGTATGAGTGGTGGTACTTTATGCCTCCTTCCCTTGGTATTCATCCCTTGTAGCCTTTTGTATGTTTGGAGTGGATATGGAGCTTTTATTTATTTTTACCATGCTTGAACTTGCATGCTTTTCATTTTGCCATGCTTTTGCACGCATTTTTCTTTTTACCATGATTTTGCATTCTTTTCTTTTTGGGCTCCATACCCTTACTCCTTAAGATTTGAAGGCTAGGGATTATGAGAAGTATTTGGAGACATTTTGGTGGATACAAAGTCCGGAATGGATCACTTGCATTTTTGCTTTTGTACTCCAGCTATCAACAGAAGGTGATATTTCTACTCAAAGAAACTCAAAATTTGACAAAGCTCAAAATATCACTAAGCAGCTCTTTGTAGCAGTTTCAACTAATTGAAGCATTTTTTTGGCTCTAGTAGGTATTTTTAACAAAGGGGAGCTATATTTTGTTATTTTCAAAATAAAAAAAAACTGATATGTTCATCTTACTAAGAGCATGAAAGAATTACCCCATATTCAAGCCATATCATTCATCTCATAACAACTTAGCTTTGTTATCACAAATGGCATCCACAAGATAGAACCTTGGTTTACTTCTTTTATTCACAAACTCAAAACTAAGCTAAGCATAAGTCATATGCAAGAATTAAATCATTCACTTGATAGAGCAACTATTCATTATTTCCAAAATGAAACTAGCATGTGAACTTATCATTAAAGCATGGGAGTTCTTTTTTTTTATATATATACTGAAATAAACTAAACTAAACTAAACAAACTGAATTGAACAAATTAAACAGACTAGCAAACTCTCAAAGATACATGGGTGGTGCAGAAATCGGGAGACTATCATACATACCCAGCTGTCGAGTCGGGCACCCCAAGCTTCAACGAAGCTACTCGGGGTAGTACCCGTAGTACTAGAAGAATCGCTGGGACTCATCAAAGGTGCGCTGAGCCGTCGCTTCTATTTCGAGGAGGCGGTTGTACTGTTCATCCTGGGTCTGCTGGATGACCTAAGTGCGCTCATCTACTTGGTTAATCTGCTGGGCCATCCCAGCTGTGCGCTGGTCCTGAATGGTCAGGGACCCAAAGATGGCACTCAACGGGTCTCCTGCAAAGCGTGCAGAGGCAGATGGTCCTGCCTCGTATCGTGCTGACCCAAATCCATAGAAGGTTCCTGCTCCTTGCTACTGTGAGAATGCAGCGCTCGGCTCGTGTCCCCATTGTGTGGTTCCAGAGCCTCCGTGGGGCTGCCACGTCGGGTCTGGTCCCTGGGTGTGCCAGGATGTGCCAGCCGCGGTATGGAACCAAGTAGGTCCTATCCCAGCAGTCTGTGCATCCTGGGCTTGCTTCTGTAAGCGCTCTTGGGCTGCCCTCCTTTGTGCCCTGGTCATGACTCCCGCTACACTATGCCTGGGCTCCTCTAAAGGCTCTTTCCTCTGGGACGCTCTCTAATGGCATAGAGAGTGTGTCCACGTGGTAGATTTTGAACTGAGGCGCTGGTAGAGGCACTTCAAAGTTGTACCCCTTGTAGATCATGACATACATGTCCGTGCTGGGGTTCTTGTGCAGGAAGTGTGCTCGGATGAAATGGCTCTCGGTGACTAGGTTGGGTGTGTCAGGGGGTAAGAATGCCACCTGGGCATTAGCTAATACCCCTAATTCGGATGCAATCCTCGTCACGAATGACGTGATTGATATAGAATTTTCATCCCAAACTAGTTTCATCCAATGGTAGAGCATGACGGTGACAGGTGCATATTTCTGCTTACGCCACATGGTGTGATGCTCTGGCATCTCAAGTGCATAAACCCCGCGGCATCACCTACCAAGACTTCGAGGGTCTGCGCCCTCCTGTCTTCACTACATGCCCTGAGCCGCTCGCAGCAGATGACTGGCTCCGTACAATCGAGTCCAAGTTCACCCTGCTTCCGGGGTTGACTGAGCAAGAAAAAGCTCGGTTTGCGGCACAGCTACTTCAGGGCCCCGCGGGAGCTTGGTACGCCACATTCCAGGCTATGCAGCAGCGGGATCACGTTGTCACATAGGAGGAGCTCCGTACTGCCTTCCGGGCCCACTACATCCCGGCAAGTCTTATGGAGCAGAAGCAGCGAGAGTTCAGGGAGCTCAAACAGGGCAGTCGCATGGTGATGCAGTACGTGCAGACGTTCATACAGCTGTCACAGTACTCGCCTAGGGATGTGGCAGATGATCCTAGCAGAGCGACCAGACTCTTGCAGGGTTTCGACCCCACCCTCCAGACACACCTCGGGCGTCGTTACCAGAGCTTCTCGGAGCTGGTCGACACTGCACTGGACATGGAGAATCGCCTCCGTGTTGCTAATGAGGACCAAAAGAGGAAGCGTCAGGCCAGTAGTGCACAGGGGCCGTCTCAGAAGCAGAAGGCCAATTACCAGCAGCAGCCCCGCTACGTGATCCGGCCCAATCAATCGGGTTGGTTCCACCGAGCTCCGCAGCAGCAGCAGTACCCGGCCTACCGTGCACCCGCGCAGCTTCCCGCTCCTCGTGCTCCCACCGCACCAGGACCCGGGAATCCCTGCTTCAATTGTGGCAAGACAGGCCACTTTAGCAGGGAGTGTCGCACTCCTCGCAGGATCCAAGGCCCCACTCCTGCGGGTGGCAGTCAGCAGAGCAAGCCCAAGGGGAACGCACCGCGGAAGGGCCAAGTGCACTACATTCACTTAGAGCAGATCCCCGTCGGGGAACCGGTACTCGCTGGTACGTTCTCAGTCAATGGTCACCCAACCGTCGTACTATTTGATTCTGGGGCCACGCACACTTTCATTAGTCAGTCATATGCATCGAAGCATGGGATAAAAACTTCTTGCATAAAAGAAAGCTACAACATCTCTGCACCTGGAAACCCCATTAACACGAATTTGATAGTGAAGAGGTTGCTTTTAAGCATAGGAGGGGAAGATTTCGTCATCAGTCCTATGGTGCTGCCACACCAAGGGATCGATGTCATATTGGGAATGAATTGGATGAACGAAAACCATGCAGTCCTGGATATTGGCAGCAGGACAGTACAACTAAAGTCTAATGTCAGTGGAAAGGTTCTAAAGATCCACATACCAAATCAAAAGCACATCGAACCTACTGTGAATGCAACTGAGCTACAAGAAATCAAAAAGATACCTGTAGTATGCGAATTCCCAGACGTGTTTCCGGAGGAGCTGCCGGGTCTTCCACCGGATAGGAATGTTGAGTTTAGCATCGAGCTGGTTCCAGGTACGGCACCCGTCTCTAAGAGGCCGTACAGGATGGCACCAGATGAACTTAAAGAGTTGAAAACGCAGTTGCAAGAACAGCTGGATAAAGGTTTCATCCGCCCTAGCTCGTCACCTTGGGGGTGCCCAGCCCTCTTTGTCGAAAAGAAAGACCAAGGTGGTAAACGGCTATGTGTAGACTATCGGCCTCTAAATGCAGTCACAGTCAAAAACAAATACCCACTGCCACATATTGACATTCTATTTGATCAACTAGCTGGGGCTAGAGTCTTCTCAAAAATTGACCTAAGATCAGGATACTATCAGATAAAAATCAGAGAGGAGGATATCCCCAAAACAGCTTTCTCGACTAGATATGGCTTGTATGAGTACCTAGTCATGTCTTTCGGATTGACCAATGCACCGGCTTTCTTCATGTATATGATGAACTCGGTGTTCATGAATGAACTGGACAAATTTGTGGTAGTATTCATTGATGATATACTGATCTACTCCAAAAATGAAGAAGAACACAGAGAACACTTGCGGGTTGTACTCACTCGGCTCAGGGAACATAAACTCTATGCCAAGTTCAGCAAGTGCGCGTTTTGGTTAAAAGAAGTAAGCTTCTTGGGTCACATATTGTCCGAGAAGGGGGTAGCTGTTGATCCCAGCAAGGTAGAGAGTGTACTAAATTGGAAGCAACCCGAATCCGTAACTGAGATCCGGAGTTTCCTCGGTTTAGCGGGCTACTACCGCCGCTTTATCAAGGATTTTTCCAAAACGGCAAAGCCAATGACCTCATTGACCAAGAAAAATGCTAAGTACACGTGGAGTCCGAACTGTGAGGAAGCCTTCCAGAGTTTGAAGAGATCCTTGACAACCGCACCAGTACTAGCACAACCGGACGTCGCGAAGCCATTCGATGTGTATTGTGACGCCTCCGGCAATGGGCTTGGCTGTGTGCTAATGCAAGAAGGGAGGGTAGTCGCTTACGCTTCCCGTCAATTGAGAAAACATGAAGCCAATTACCCAACCCATGATCTAGAACTGGCAGCAGTGGTACACGCTTTGAAAATATGGAGGCACTATCTGCTAGGCAATACTTGTCATATCTACACCGACCACAAGAGCCTCAAATACATCCTCACCCAGCCCGAATTGAATATGAGGCAGCGACGGTGGTTAGAGTTGATAAAGGATTATGACTTGGAAATTCATTATCATCCAGGCAAGGCTAACGTAGTAGCGGATGCGCTAAGCCGTCGGGCTCATTGCAATGTGATTGAAGCCCGACCCACAGTAAGGGTGCTATGTTGCGAGATAGATGAAATCGAATTACCTACAGAACAGCTAGCTGAGCTCTATAACCTTATTATTGAGCCCACTATCAAAGAACAAATCATAACTGCACAAAAGCAAGATAAGGGCATGGCATTCATTCGTGAAGGAATGGATGAGAAGAAGAGAGCATGCTTCACACTCGATGACCAAGGTGTGTTGTGGTTCAAAAACCGGTTAGTGGTCCCTAAGGATATGGAGTTGAGGAAGGGGATTCTAGATGAAGCTCACACGTCTATGTTCACTATGCACCCGGGCAGTAACAAAATGTACCAAGACCTGAAACAGAAGTTTTGGTGGACTCGTATGAAACGAGAGATCGCCACGTACGTGTCCGAGTGTGACGTGTGTCAAAGAATAAAAGCTGATCACCTAAAGCCTGCAGGTATGCTTCAACCGCTTGAGGTTCCCGCCTGGAAATGGGAAAACATACACATGGACTTTATTGTGGGCCTACCTCACACACAAAAAGGGTATGATTCGATCTGGGTAGTCATTGACCGATTCACGAAAGCCGCACATTTCCTTCCTGTCAAGACCACTTATCGAGCAAAACAATATGCCGAGTTATATATCTCTCGAATTGTGGCACTACACGGTGTTCCTCTGACCATCACTTCGGACAGAGGCTCATTGTTTGTGTCACGCTTTTGGGAGCATTTGCAAACCGCTCTTGGAACTACCTTGATTCACAGTTCGGCGTATCATCCACAGACCAGCGGCCAAGTTGAGAGAGTAAATCAGATCTTAGAAGATATGTTGAGGGCTTGTGCTTTAACTTATTCCACCAAATGGGATGAGTGTCTCCCCCTAGCAGAGTTTGCTTATAACAACAGCTACCAGAAGAGCTTAGAGATGGCTCCTTTCGAGGCTCTGTATGGTAGGAGATGTAGAACACCCCTAAACTGGTCCGAACCGGGAGAACTTGTCACCTTTGGCCCTGATTTGGTAACACAAGCCGAGGAGCAAGTTAAACTTATACACGGCAACTTGAAAAGAGCACAGTCTAGACAAAAGAGCTACTCTGACAAAAGAAGACGACCGTTGGTCTTTGAGTTAGATGATCATGTGTACCTTCGGGTGTCACCAATGAAAGGGGTACATCGTTTTGGGGTGAAAGGGAAGTTAGCCCCGAGGTACGTAGGTCCGTTTAAGATTACTGAGCAGTGTGGGCCAGTTGCTTACCGGTTGGAGTTACCTCCACATCTGGCAGCGGTTCATGACGTATTTCATGTCTCGCAACTTAAGAAGTGTTTAAGAGTGCCGGAAGAAGCAGTGGACACCTCACAAATTGAAATTGAGCCTGACCTCACCTATGAGGAACGTCCTATAAAAATCCTCGACCAAAAACAAAGAGCAACAAGAAGAAAAGCAATCAACTTTTACAAAGTGCAATGGAGTAATCACTCCGAAGAAGAAGCGACTTGGGAGCAAGAAGAATACTTGCAAACCAAATACCCGGGTTTCCTTTCAGCTACTACAAACGAGTATGTATAACCGTCTAAATACAAATTTTATTCGAAATCCTACACTATGCACTGCATTCTAATTTGGCTTATCCACCCACATCACATCAACAAATCTCGGGACGAGATTCCTTTAAGGGGGGTGGGTTGTGATGCTCTGGCATCTCAAGTGCATAATCACTCATCTTACATGAAGCATTCATCTTGAGCATCATGGAAAATCATGTGTGGGTGCATTGGAAACAAGTTCGGTTTATATTACTAAGTGAAAAACCCTGTCATTTCATGTGAGATGCTTTGTTATGGTCGTATCTTTGATTCCATGGAGATCTGGGTGAAGTTCATATTGACAAAACTGTAGATACACATGAGATAAACAACTTTGTTAATTGGGGTCTTGTCAGATAATGAGGTTTGGAGGGTGATTAGGGTCATTTAATGACAGTACAGAAAACCAGTTCAAATTGGGGCTGATTTGAAATTCTAAGTTTACTCTGACCTACGGCCACATTCATGCAAAGACCAAATTATAAAAGTTGTAGATCATGAAGTTTTCAACAATATTGTCAAAAAGCTCCTTGGGTGAAAATGGCTGGAAGGGGGAGTTTTGGAATTTTCAAATAAATGGGGTCTGTGGGTCAAACTAAACTTGAGAGCTAAATTCAAATGAATTTCATATTTATGCACCGAATTTGAAGATGAGCCAATTGACAAAGTTGTAGAACTCAAAGAGTAGAACATTTCATATAATTGGCACTTTTTCAAAATCGGGCTCTAAATAGGTCAAAATTTCGATTTTCAGAGAAGAAGGAAACACATTTTTCTTTTTCTTTTATTTCTTTTCCCCGCGGTCGCTGACAGGTGGGCCCGCCTCCGCCGGGCAGCCACCGTGTCCGGGGCGCCGCCCGACACGCGGCCGCCGGCGTACGGTCACGCCGGCGCGCCCACGGATCGCCGACCGCGCCCCTCGGCTCTACACTCGCCCGCGTACCCGTCCAGGTGCATCCCCGCCCATTCCCCTCACTCACGCCCTCGCCTCGCTCGCTCTCGCCCGAGCCGCCCGCCATTGCCGCCGGCTTCGAGCTCCCACGCCGGCCGCCTCCGACCCTCCCCGTGCCTCCAGACCCCACCACCGCCTTCGCCTCGCCCGTCCGCCTCTCCTCCGCCCACTCTCGCCGCCGCTCCCGCCCTAGACCGCGAGATCGGCTCGCGACCCCGCCCGACCGCCATTACCGAGCCGAGCTCAAGCTCGAGCTCGCGCCGCCCACTCCGCCGCCTCTCGCGCCCCTAGATCTACCCCACCGCACTCGGCTCACTCCCGCGCACCCGACGCGCCCACTCTCGTCGCCGCTCGCCCACGCGACGCCCGGATTCCCTCCGCCTCGACGTCGTTCACGGCGCCGTCCACGCCGCCGACCCTCTTCGGTTCACCGCCGCGCCGCATCGTCCGCACCCTCCCCGACGCCGAGGCCTACCCCAGGGTGAGCCCCGTGTCCTCGCGCACCCGACGCGTCCCGCGTCGCGGCCCCGGCGAAGGAAGAAAGGCCGGGGGGTTTTTGCAAGCTACCCCCCGGAGTATAGTTTATTTACGTTTTAAACCACGCGCTGTTTACTGAGTCTTGGCATTCTTACGTGCTAGCCCCTGGAGTATAGGGTTAATTGTGTTCTAGTCCTCGGTTTTATCTTTTTCCATTTCTTTTTCCTATATTCGGCTGAAACTTTGGAAATTCATATAAAATCGAATAAAAATCGTAAAAAGGAAAACTCAGTTGTGTTGTACTCCTAGTAAATAGATCTACACAGTAGGTATGATGTGGGGATGTGCATGTACGGTTATACCCCTGTTTTTAAAGATGCATGATAAATCAATGAAAAATAGAAAACATGGCCTAGATGGAATTCAAAAATGACGAAACTTGGTCAGTAGCCTTCTGAGGGTGTTTTGATACTGTGGAAATTTCTGGTAACTCAATACCTTACTGTTCATGCATAGTTTACCATTTTATATGTACTTTATGCATTATTTGATAACTTGAAAATAGGGTCCATGCAAAATATGTGAAATGAGGCTCACTAGTATTTTTCTCAGGTTCTATATATCTTGTGAACGCCACTGGAAAAATATGAGCCCCTGCATGTATAGTTTTGATGGTGATTTGAAAATGACAAATCTTGACTTGGAGAACTTGATAAATGGAAAAATGAGTCCTAATGTGCAAGATAAATTCTACCAAAATTCTAGTAGCATGTGGGGGTATTGTAGAATCCAAAAAGTATATGCTTGGAAGCTATTCTCACCGTTTATATGTACATCTTAACTTGCACTAGTTTTATATATGAGAAATAGATGTCCTGTCAAAACTTGGGAGTTTTAGCTTGTAAATTTTTGTACATGCAGTTCATACTAAGGATAGCTCACTGGTAAAATTTCACCTTCAGAAACCTTTCTAGTAATTTATGAAAATTCTGACAAGGTATAGGGCCGAGAAATTGCTGGAATTTTAATAAAATAATTATAACTCCGATTGAGCTGAACTTTTGACAGTAGCTTTGAGTATGAAGTGTATGCTTGTCATAAAAGTTTGGTACCATTTAGTTAGTGGAACTACTAGAACTCAGAGGCATGATTTTATTCACAAATTAGCACAATTCACCCTACGCACATACATGTACAGTGATTCATCTACTGCATACGTATCATTTCTCATAAAGTATTTGCTGCACATTAACATGGGCATTTCATCGACAACAAGTGCATACATTTGCATCCGTATGCACTCATGCCTGCACCTTTCATGCATATAGATCCCGCGAACGAGGAGCTGCCACCGGATCAACCACTGATTGAGGAGCCTGAGGACGAGCCCGAAGACCCGCACGCGACTGCTGATCACCCCGCCGCGGAAGCACCCACTAACTCGAGCGGAGAAGGTAGGCAGGACCATACTACCCAGCTAATATAATAATGCTTATGAATTACGCATATGCATTAGGAGTTGAATGAAAACAATTGCATTAGACATCCCGGCCGCCCTGGCCCTAGATCCTATAAATAGAGTTCGTAGGACGAGTATGCCTAGAAATGCTAGGTACGAGTAGACACGAGTGAGCACTGTCACTCGTCGCGTAGGTGATATTTCAAAACCTCAGAAATACTACTATGATGCAATTTATGGTTATTTATGTTGATATTAAATTGAGACGGGGCGGAGCGTACATTTACTTTCGTGGTGTGCGTTGTTGTTCTCCGGCTCCGCCCCTGTCGCATAAGGCCTGTTCGCTGTTCGCCTGCTGATTGACACAATATTGCTAGGAGTGCTTATCCGGGTCGTGGGACCGGTGAAAGTCTTACCGGCCCCGTCCTACTATTCATGGTGCTGCCCATCCACTGATAGGGGGTCGATGGACTTGGGAGGTGCTTGGAAGTCGAGGGAGGGCTGACCCTACACACAGTGGTATCGCTCCTGAGACGGCTACTCCCAAGGGTTAGGTGGGGGCGCTGTGAATCTTGGGACGGGACAGGTGGAGATGGGGGATATATGTGTGGAACGCGATGGCTAGTAAGCATATATCACTTGGCATTTTTAGTTATTCCTGGGAATTAAAAATCGATTCGAATCGCTGATGCTCACCAGGTGTGAGAGTGTCAAATGTCGCACACGGGCAACGTAGTAACAATCCAAATTACTATGCCAATGTACATGTTTTCAAATACTACATGTTTGGGGTACATGATGGATTTCTTACATGCAACTGATGATGGATTACTCTCATGCAAGTTTTTATGATTTACTTTTCTGCAAAGAGTTACCCTGTCACCATGATCTGTTCTTAATACGATAAAGGATAGCAGCTGTCAAATCCTGCTGTCATCAAACTAACACTTTGATGAAATAAAATCAATGGCTAAGGACAAACAATGATTAGTAAGCTATGCATCGCGTCAGCCGTAAGCCATGTCCATTAAGTCCTATTGAGTAATTAGTACTCAGGGTTTGCCCCCATTTTTGGCTCACAGGTATGGAGTTTCTGATGTGTCCCTGCATTGGAGGGGGCACATGCGTGTAACACGATTAGAAGATGACATTGTGGCAACAGGACAACATCAGTGGGCATGATGTTGTCTCTCTTTTGCATATTCCGCTGCATGACCTGAACTATGAACTATCTATATCTTCCGCTGAGAGACATTTAAGAACTTATGTTATCCTATGACTATGTTGGATTTGAAACTTTGATTTGAACTGGTCTGTAAACTAATTCTATTATCTATCTACATTCAACTGCCTGTGATGATGTAATGGTTGTGACTCCGTCGAGGGTCAATGTGTATGATGTCGGTTTCTCTGGGATTGGTGTTATCGAGGGCCGAAGGCCACTCGACGGACTACCGGGTTTAGTCCAGCTTAAGTGTACTGCAAGCCAAAGGTGGCAGGTGCGCTTAATCTGGATTACGCAGGGCGGTTCCGCCACACATGGCATAGAGGATTTTTAAGTCCTCTATGGTCACGCAACGTGTGTCATCGTGGGGCAGGACTACGATAGTAATCCAGCGGGCCATGAACCGCATAGTGGGGTGCTTAATGTTTGTGATGCTTTTCTTCCCCTTGTAGTCTGGCCCGGCTTGCATTGAATCCTACGGGTTCGGCTGCTATAGAGCAGCGGGGTGAGAACCCGAGAGCATTGCTGAACAGACGGAGTGTCAGTTCATGCTCAGAGTTAAAGAGTCTGAAGTGAACCGTTGTGCCGGACTCCAGTGATACCACTCGGAGGGTCATAAGAAACTCCTTTGTGAGGAGGACTATGCCTCCCTCGCTAACATTTGCAAAATTCTCCTAGCCTACCACACTGAAAATTTCATCGAATTCGTCATCCATACCTGTGCTTGTCATGAGTAACTCATCGAAGCACTTGGTCAGGGTGATAAGCTTGGTGTGGAGTCGCCTCAGCAAGTCGGCCTCGTCTTGATTGTGCGTTTGGATTTGAGAATCCAGCAACAATACGGGCCCGACGGAGGACGAAGCTTCTTCTCCTCCCGGCCCAGCACTCGATGAACCTCTGTCAGACACCATCCGCGAGTTCTGTGAGCTAGAGGACGTCGGGAACCGTATGTGCTGCCCCGCCTTGCTGATGGCACTTCTTGCCTTCTTGAATGCGCACTTCATCCTGCACAAAAAGTGACCACCAAAAACTACGAGACGACAAAATGAAATTGGGGTTAGCGGTTAGTCGTCCTTGTGGGGCGTGACACCACCACAACTCGTTCGTGGTTTTGCGAAGAGAGGACTAGTAGCTAGAATATTTTTGCTCAACTAGATTTTTATTCCGGTATTATTTTGGCTAAGCAAGAGCTAAACTACTACTAAGCAAAGAGATTAAGAGAGGGAGAGAAGGGAATTGCTTGCTGCTGCTTGGTGCATTGGAGAAGGAGGTGAGGGCTGCTATTTATAGATGAATGGGAGCAGTAGGGGGTCGGGCGGCCAGGTGAAGGGGTCGGCCGACTTGCTTCCGGTGGTCGGCCGGTCCTGGCTGCTGGTCGGCTGGCTTGCGTGGGCGTGCAGCAAAGGGGAAGGGCAAGGGAAGGCTGGTCGGGCGACCGAAATGCCTGGACGAGCGACCTTGGCCATGGTCGGCCGGCGTGGAGACATGGTCGTCTGGCCATAATTGCCTGTCTGCTCCACTTTGCTTGAGTTGGAGGCAAGAGAAAAAGAAGGAAAGGAAAGGAGAGGATGGTCGGCCGGCCTTCTCCCATGGTCGAGCGACCAGCTCGTGTGAGGGTGCAGCAAAGGGGGGAGTGAGGCCCTTTAGGCTTGGCCGGCCGGCTTGGAAAGGGGGGTTGGGCGACCGTTGTAGGGGTCGGCCGGCCCTAGGCCGTGGTTGGCCAACCACCGGTGCTGCCACTCTCTTCTACCTTGCTTAGGAATGGAGCAAAGTAACAAAGATAAAGATAAAGAGGTAGAGACAAAGAAGAGAGAGGAGCATGAGAAGAAAGAAAAAGAGAAAGAAGAGGGAGAGGGGAGGCACGTTCGGTTAGGCGGCCTGACCACCGTGGTCGGCCGGCCCTAACCGGTGCCTGCCTGCCTTACCTTATGGCGGTGGTGGTCAGCCGGCCCTGTGCTAGGGTCGGCCAGCCCTATATTTTTTTTCGAAAATGGAAGGTGTAAACTAAATGCAAAGAAAGATAAAAAAATGCATTGCCGAAAATTTAAATATGCAGTGGAGCGTTTAAATTAAAATTGGCGGGAATTAAATATGCCGTCGAATGATAATGCCAGGTTTACCTCTTGGTGGGAGCGAACCATTTACCGTCCTTCGGGATGTCGCGTGAGCGTACATACGGGGAGGTAAGCGGTACCTTTGCGAGCCACTTGGAATTTGTCGTGGATGGGTCCTAGGCGCGCTCGTTGTCAACATGCCCCATAGTATTTATCCTAGGGCCTCCATGGGTATGTTGATTTTTATTGCACCCTCGGTTGATGGGTCTTGTAAAATCATGGGTGCCGACCTTCTTAACAGGAGCTTTGCCTCCTGTTTCCTGGTTCTTGCGGTTAGCCTTCATGGCTCTCGCCTTCTTCCATTCATCTTCCTCTCGTTGTCGGATGGCAGCCTCGGTGGCTAACTTCCGTTTCATAAATGCTACGAGACTGTCCATCTCTTTCCCGGAAGCATCGTAGATTGGCGGCTTCGGCACATATTTTTGGCACTTGAAGATCTTCACTTGGCTACACTGCTCCACTTTTGGTTTGAAGGAGAATGTCTCCCTCATCCCGTTGATGTTGAGGTGGACTTCTCCGGCTCCAACATCTATGCTTGCTTCCGCGGAGCTCAGAAACGGCCGCCCAAGAATGAGCGGTGTCTTTGCATCAATCTCCATATCCAATACCACAAAATCCACGGGAATGAGGAAGTTCCGGATCTTCACCGGACATCCTTGGCGATTACCGCGGGGTGTCGGATAGACTGGTCTGCAAGTTGCAGGCACATACTCGTGGGGATACTCGTGGGGACGAGTGCCACGTGATTGAGTTTGTTCCGAGATTACATAAGGCGTTATTGAAGACTTGGCTCCCAATTGAGCATGGAATAGTAGGACTACCAGGGTCCTTCTTCTTTTGTGGAGGTTGGTTGAGTATAGCTGCGCTACACTCCACGGTCATATGCACAATTTCTGCTGATGGCAGTGGTTTCTTATTGTTGAGTATATCTTTCAAGTACTTTGCATATGTCGGTACCTGCATTGCATCTAGCAGAGGTATATTGACATATAATTTCTTAATGACCTCAACAAACTTACTATATTGTTCATCGGCGGCAGCCTTCTTGTTACGCTGAGGGAATGGCAACACCGTTGAGTTATAGAACTCATGTGGGAGAGTTTTCAGTGGTGCCTTCTCCTTCGCGGCAACAGTACTGGTCTCTGGATCATCATTCCCCTCCGTTTCAGTGGTCTTCAACTGTTCCTTGCCTGTATGGTTAGTGCGTGACGCACCACTAGGATGTGGGGGTCCTGAGTGGACTTACCATCCCTAGTGGTCACGGCATTGATATTCTCTTTGGGAGGAGGTTCTGGTTGTCCCGGAAGCTTTCCCGCATTAGCATTAGGCAAAGAGGCAGCCAACTGAGCTATTTGTGTTTCTAACATTTTATTAAAACTCAGTTGATTTTTCATAGCACTGTTAAAGGTTTCCATTTGTAAGGAAATAGATTCAAAAAGTCTATCATTTGCATGAAACTTTTTACTAATGCTATCATACACAGCTTTCGGATCAAAAGAACTAAGCTTATTGAACTGCTGTGAATTACCTGAGGAGTTACCTTATCCAGAGAATGGCATATATGGGCGTGTGTTCTAGCCTGGTTGGGGACGATTCCCATTGTTGAAGTTGCTAGAATTACCAATGAAGTTGGCGTCTTCCGGTCGCGTTTCAGGGCCGCTGCTCCCTGAATGCCCCGTATTCCCGCAGACTTCACAAGTCATGCGAGTGTCGAGGGCTAGGACTGGTGCGGTCTCAGAATTGTCTTCTAGCTTCTTTAAAAGCAAGTCCATCTTGGCAGCCAGCATATCAGTGCTGTCGACGTGATGGACTCCACGGGATCGTGAGTGTGACCTATCTTCCTTCCATCCCTGATTAGTGGCGATCTTCTCAATCAGATTTTTGGTCGCTCTCACACTTTGGGATAGGAAAGATCCTCTAGCGGCTGGATCTAGGTGCTCTTGAGCAGTACGATTTAACCCGTGAAAGAAACTCTGAATGATCAGCCATTCTTCCATGCCATGTTGGGGGCAGGCTGCTATGTATTCCTGTAATCTTTTCCAGGCCTCCGCCACCGTTTCATCTGTGAGCTGCTGAAAGCTCAAGATCTTGTTTCTCAACGCGTTGGTCTTTCCCAAAGGGAAGTACTTGGCGAGGAATGCGTTTGAGCACGCATCCCACATTGTCAGTGTTGCGCGGTTGAGGTGGAACCATTGCTTCGCCTTTCCGACAAGTGAAAATGGGAAGAGGCGTAACTTGACAGCATCGGCGGACGCACCTTTCATGGTAAATGTGCTGCAGATTTCCAGGAATTGCTGCAGGTGGTTGTCGGCATCTTCCGTTGCAAAACCGCAGAAGGGAATGGCTTGAACCATGTGAATGACTCCCGGCTTGAGTTCGAAGTTCTCCCCTGTGTTGACGGCCGGTCCCGTAGGGACATTACTACTGGATGGGACGGAGAACTCACGGATGGTCTTCTCGGAAGGTACGACCATGTCATCGGTGTTCGAGGAACTACTTGACGTGGCCGTTTCAAGGTTCAATTCCCTTGGAACAGGTATCTGCCCGTGAATGGTCTTGGAACGGACCCTCCTAAGTAGAACCTCTGGGTTATTGTGGAAATTTTCCGGCAGGTCGAAACCGGTCATACACCTCTCTGTTGCAACCACAACATAAACAACAGAGACAAGTGAACCTGCTAACGACTAGTTGGTATTTTTATTAAAGACACGGGGTTCGAAAAGAGATTATCAACTATATCTCTGCCTATGCTTCCGCAGCAACGGCGCCAGAAAAGCTTGTTGGCATCTCTTAGCCTTATAAGGTTTTACTCCGCAAGCGCACGGAGACCGCTGTAGCTTTTCACTCAGAGTATTCCGAGTATCGTATTTTTATCCACAGGGAAGCGGCAGGCTAGAGAGTATAGTTGAATAAACTCAAATCGAATGAACCATACTTAAATAAATATACCAGCTAGTCACTAGACAGGGGTAAGTCTGGTAAACGGATAGGTGTATGGTGGAAAGAAGTAAATGAAACTACCTAAGATACACATAGAATGGTATAGTTGCCTGGGAGGACAGCGAGTAAGATAAAGTTCCCAAACTCTATTCTATTCGGCTGCAAAGACTATGTCGTGGTTAACTAAGAAACTCAAGAAGCAAGTCAAGGTCTTGCGTCGAGCGAAAATTCGGCGCCTCGAGGAGTCAGGGGGTAGATAGTAGACAACCGAAGGAGACCCGGCTAACGCCTACGGGCCTACCGAACGAATGGGCCTGGACTACACAGGCATACCACACGCTGTCACCGAGTGGGGCTACCAAGCAAATCTGCGTGGATAGGCTGGCACGCTATAAACGTACTCAAGCGAAGCTTGAGTAACAATAGATCGTCCTTGATCAGAGGAGAGGACCTAACCAGAACCTGGCGTACAAGTTGGATTATAGCACTGGCAAGAATAACGGGACTTGACTAACTAAGATAACCACAAGTCTAAGCCTAACAAGTATGCAAAATAAAGGGTACACCACACTTGCAAGAGATAGAAATAAAGTAAAATATAACTGAATTATATTGAAGATAAGAGTACAAAAGATACAAGAGCTGTTACCGCAGACTCGGAAGAATCTCCGAGAACTCCGAGGCAAAGCTCGACTCACTCTAACTCCCAAGACTATCCTAACTACTAAGATGTGGAAAGTGACACTCTCTAAGGTAGGATATGGCTCTCAACTTCTCCACACCTTTATAAATGAGCTCTACAGGCCCATTTATAGTCCCATATGAGAGGGGGTATTTGTAGGAGGCTTAGGTCGGTGGGAGGCCGAAGTCGGTGGTCGGCTGACCTAGGGGGGAGGTCGGCTGACCTACTCTGAGGTCGGGCGACCACCCGATCCACCGCCTTTGCACTCCAACGGCTTGATCTTGCTTCCCCTTGGCGGTTAGGACGGTTGTTGCACATGGAAAATGCCTCTGAGGGTAGGTCGGGCGACCTTGTAGGAGGTCGGGCGACCACGTGTCAGGCCTGCATTGGCCATTTTGCTTCTCCCTCGGATTAATGATGTTGAGGATCCGTGACTTGGTGCATTTTTGGCCTTTGGATACATTGGATGCTTGGTCTTGCGGTTGGATTTGAGTGCACTTGTGTTTTCTTCAAAATGTGGACCAATGATGTGGCAATTGGCTGACTTGGGGGGTCGGGCGGCCTGACCAAGGGTCGGCCGACCCTGTCACTGGGTCGGGCGGCCAGCCCCCAGGTCGGCCGACCTGGCAGGCAGGCCTGACCATTGGTCGGCCGACCAGGTGGTGTGGTCGGCCGACCTGGCCACTTTGGCCAATGTGCCACATATTTGGTCCTTGGCATATTTTCATCTATTTTATGTGCATTTTGGTACCTGCATCCAAATATTCATACAAAACTTGTGGAACTCATTAGTAGAGGGGTTAGTCCGTAATTATTCACTTGCATAGCTCCATTTGGTTGGTTATTGACGGTAGATATCGTGAGATTACGACCGTCAACAACATGTCATCCTGGCTTCTGTGGACTTCACTTCCTCTGCTCTGCGACTTTCCATCTTCTCGGTCCTCCTTAGGAGTGAGTCAATCTTTCCACCTAGAATTTCCACCTTCTAAACTTCCAGCATGCTCTTCACTACTCCAGTAGATGGAGTAGGCGCCACCCTGTCTGCTACTGTCCCCCAAGTTCCATTCTCCGCGATCTTCTTGAACAAAGCTTCGGTCTCTATAGGAGTGAGACTGAGAATTGATCCTCCGGACGATGCGTCGATCTGAGCTCTACACACTGCATTGAGTCCACCACAGAACTTCTGGATTAAGTCCGACTTCTGAAAGTTGTGATGAGGGCAGGCTGACACATAGTCATTGAATCTCTCGTAGGCTTCATCGATTGTCTCTGTGGGGTACTGCACAAATGTTGAGATCTTGTTGCGCAGAGCTTGAGTCTTCCCAGGTGAAAAGTACTTGGCGATGAAAGCTTGTAGCAACTGCGGCCAGTTGTTGATGGTAGTCTCCGGAAGTGTTGACAGCCACTTAAGCATGGTAGTTCAATTCTTTCCATCTTTCGCGGGGTAGTTCCTTGATGATTAAGTAATGTTTATGCGGGGTCTTCACGGACTTTTGGGCTTCTGGAATTTTCTTCATGGGCCGAGGTTGACGAAATCTTCTAGTCTTTGATATTTTTAATAATTATATTAAATAATTGTCTTCAATTCCCAATAGCTCCTGACACCTTCTTTAAGCTTCTAATTAGGAAACCATGATTGACACAGAGGTTAGTATGAGTCAACCTAGCCTTCCTTGATCATCGTCTTCAATGAATGTCGATTTAAAGGTCCTTTCTTACTCGACGTAGACCTTTGTGAATTTCGTGAAAAATAGGCCTAAGACCTGTAAAAATCACATACAGTATATTTCCAAGACAATGTTGCAAAATCCACAATAATTGGTGATAAATGTTAGTAAAAGGTACAGTTGACGCTTGAAATCAATGAAAAATCATGTAAAATGATACAAAATATTCGTACTTAAGCCGTGTCAACAATCCTCCACGCGACGGCATCCCCTTGCAGCCCCGGGTATATTCTACTCCACCATTGGTTATACCTGATGGATACTTCTGCCGGTTGAGGTATCGACAGTTGGAAGACGGGGAAGCGCGTCCTCCCCCGTACCCCAATCTGGTCCTTGTCAATCCGCGACGAGGCTAGCAGCAGGACCCGCCAGAAGCTCGGCCCCCACAGGGGGCAGGAAAAGCCGCAGATCAGGAGATGCTTGACTGGCAATGCACGTATGGGACTGGGCCGATCCAAAATGATCAGGCCATGTATGTTGTAGGAGCCGATCCTGACGCCGTTCGGGATCAGATTTTTGAAATTCTGAGGAGTCAATACGGGATTACGCCTAAACGTGGAGTCACCTACTCAAAACCCTACCTAGAGGTATATGACCACCTCGAAGCGCCTCCCAAGTTCAAGATCCCAGATTTCTCCAAATTCAGTGGCAACGACGGCGCCAGCACCGTCGAGCATGTTAGCCGATACTTGGCACAGCTGGCACCTGCATCTCGAGCTGAACCTATGAAGATTCGGCTATTCTCTCTATCACTAACCAGGCCAGCCTTTGGGTGGTACACCACGTTGGCCCCTGGATCAATTACTACCTGGAAACAGTTGGAGAAGAAGTTCCACGCGCAATTCTTCTCTGGATTTGATGAAGCGACAATGACAAACCTCATCAGCATTTACCAATACCCAGGAGAGTCGGTATAAATGTACATCCAGCGGTTCCGCGAGTTGAGGAACAGGTGCTATTCCCTCCACCTAGAGGAAAGGTTCTTGGCGAAACTATCATACAAGGGCCTGAACAAAGCCGTCAAGGCAGCATATGGGCCGACTAATTTTGAATTTGTCGGCCACTTAGTGTCCAAAGTCTCTGCCTACGAACGAAGCCACCTAGAGGCTTTCCAAGAGAAGCAAAGGAGGAACATCGGCTAAATCCAAACCGAAGAAGACGATCCTCTAGATGATGCCGATGTGTACCTTGTTCGGTGGGCAAGAACGAACCAACCATTGCAGTGTCAGTGGGTGAAGCAGCCTGAAGCTACCCTAGGTTTTGACTTCGACGTTTCTAAGACTGAAGCCATCTTTGACTTGCTGCTCAAGGAAAAACACTTGGTGCCAATAGCCAGGCATCAGGCACCCACGGCCGAAGAAATACGTGGCCACAAGTACTGCAAATGGCATAACAAGCTCGATAGGCATAATACAGTTGACTGCAGGATCCTGTAGTCTGAGATTCAGAGGGCTATCAAGCAAGGAATGGTTAGTCTTTGCCCGCACTCCAATGAAGGTCGATACAACGACTTTCCTAGTCAACGCGGTCTACACAACTGGTTCGCTGCCCATGGAAAGTTACTCGGCGTTGGCCTTCGCCGAGTCAACATTCTGAGCATGCCTGGGGGAAGCAATTACTGCAGGCAAGGTCCTACGTAGTGCTACTTAAGAGCTGTACGCTCTCGATTAACATGGTTAATACACCCACAGATGATATGGGGAAGGCCAAAGCTGATCCACGTGATGATCTGCCTTTGGAGTTTAGGGCTAGAGAACACACTTTGGCCAGAACAATTGAAAGAAATCGACGATTCTGCCCTAACTCGGGAGAATTGATTGGCATGTACGCGTGCCACCATCGAAGCAATGAGGAGCGACGTCGCGTTGAAGAAGAGGAAGTCTACTACCGCGAACGATGTCGTCATCATGAGGAGCGTCGCCGCCAGTACCCTCATTCGCCTAGGCGTGAAGAGAGGCACTGGGAGGACCGTCGGTGGTACGAGGAGCACCGCGACGCCGTCAATCGCGAGGAACATTGGCGCTGCCCCTACTTCTACTTCTGCTGGAGCCAAGATATGGACAGGCTTCCAACCATTGATGACTGCCTAGAATGTTCCAACCGCAGGGCTCAGCACGGTAAAGTGACTGTGTTCGAACGCTTGCGACGCGCGCCGTCGCCACACCGTCATCGCACGCCCTCGCCACGCTGTGCACGTGAAATTACCACACCTTCACAAGGCAATAGGGAACAACTTCAGAAAAATTCAGGCCAATTGGAGCAAGTTGTGACCACCGGACTGTCCGGTGGTTAAGCACCGGACTGTCCGGTGCTCACAGCCAGACACTCCAAAAAGATTCGGACCAAAACCTAATCAAACCAACTCCAAAAATTATGTAATTTTTACTGAAGGTTCAGAAGGGGCCAGGGAACAACTTCACAAATTTTCAGCTCAATTGGACAAGAAATAAAAAATCTAGAGCTACCGGACCGTCCGGTGCAGACCAACCGGACTGTCCGGTGGTTTAAAAACTGTCAGACCAACCCCAAAAGAAAAATACCAAAACCAGGTCAAAACACCTCCAAAAAATCTAAAATTTTTATGGAAACTTTATGATTCACAGGATAAGAGGTCTACAAAATTTTAGGTCATTTAGAGCACGTTTGGCCACTGAACGAACCACTGGATGTTATAGAAACCTACCGGACGTTATAGACAGACAGAAAATCAGCCACATGAAACTTGAACTTCCGAAGCCAAAACTTGACCAAACCTTCACCAATCTTCATGAAATTTTGCACAAAATAACCTAGCTCCATTCCAAAGCTATTCCCAAAAGATCTATTGAAAAAGATCAAGGGATTAGCGGGAATTTCAGATCTCGTGAAGAGGTGAATATTTGGGCAAGAAAGGGGAAAGCTCAAGAACAACTTGCTCGTGGCAATCCTTCGGGATTGAGATGTTTTAAGACATAATCTCCACGTATTTGCTAGTCCAAAACATAAGGAAAACAAAGGATCCAACCTTGGCCAAAGCAAACACCCAAAAAGCCAAGGATTGAAGCCAAAAATCAAAGAGAACAAGGGGAGGAGAAGCACACAAAGTTGCTGCACGAAACCACTTCGATTATGAGCCTCAAATGAGGTCTTAAGTCAGGTTACAACAAAGGATTTCGTCCCAAGCAACCATCCTCACCTTCCCTCTTGATTTGGAGTCTAGATCTCACCCTAACCCTCCTAAACTTGGAGCTCAAAGCTTGAGGATGAAAAACACACACAAGACACAAACCCTAGCAGCCAAGTGTAGTCCTAATGACTAGCTCTTAGGCTATTTATACACCGGTTCAGTTTTAGCATTTTTACGCAAAGACCCCTAACACTAGAAACGCCCGGAGGGGCTAAAACAGAAAAGAACCTGAAATATCGAGGACGGACGACCATGATGAAGACTTCATCTTCTTAGCTTCCACGCAATCTTTGGATGTCCTCCACGTCGCTAGTAGTCCAATCCACCTTTGCACCCCCGGTTTTGAAGTCAGAAACCGAAAAACTTTATGAAGTCTTCGTCTGGGCCGGACTTGGCCCATCTTCTCTATTTTGGCGAGTCATGGCCCAACTCACTAAGCCTTGGGTAGCTTGGGTGGCGGTTTTGAGCCAAAGCCGCCAAAGCCTCCCTCGCACGCCTTCGCGCCATGCACTCGGGTTGGAGCACTGTGGGGGATAGATATCCCTTGGGCTCTCACGGCCTGGATTCAGTGTATGGGACGTCAGAGGGCCCAATGGAGACAACGGGCTCCCGAATAGGGCGCCAACTAGTCTCGTGGGCCCGAATACGGATGACGTGGATAAAGATCAAGTCGAAGTGCTCTAATTCAGGAAAGACGTGAAGAGTTTGGTTTGGACTCTGTACTCCAGAAGCAGCAGGACTCAAGAAAGGAAGCATGTAATCGTAGATTCTGTGTACTCTTTAGGATTCCAAACTGGGTAGGACTCATAGATGGAAACTGACTTGTAACCAAAGCCTTGCCGGATTATATAAGGTGGGTGACGGACCCCTACGTAGAACATCGATCATCTCATTACATACCAGCCACCAAACGCCCTAGCTTTCATTGTAACCTCGAGAAGCAAAGGCAATACAACCCACAGCAAACAGGACGTAGGGTATTACACATCTCGCGGTCCGAACCTATATAAACCCTTGTGTTTTATCGCATCTCTACGCGAACCATCGAGCTACGCCGATTTCGCCACCCCAAAAGCACTACGTAACACACCCCGTGGTGCATTGCCGGTATCAAACACCGATAGTTGGCGCGCCAGGTAGGGGGCGGCGAGATCAACATCAGCTAGCTCCATGGCTGATCACTTCATCAACGGCTTCGCTCCGGGCGACATGATCCGCTTTGGATCAATCTCCTTCATCGTCGATCGGTGCGGAGACATCCAACAGCTTCGCAACGCGCCGGTGCAGCCCGCTTCGTCGTGCGACCACTGACTACTCCAGGACCTGATGGACGATCTGCACCTCCAGATCGCCGCCAGGGACCCGCTCCTCGTCAGCCTCCACCGACTCAGCGTCAAGCTTCCACACGCCGGCGCGAGGCGCCGACCCATCGCCAGAACCCGTTCTCGCGACATGCTGAGTCGAATCGTGCTCCCTGTAGGACGAGACGTGCGACTAGAGGGGGGTGAATAGGAGCACTTGAAAACTCAAACTCAAACCCCCACCGCAGTGCAAAACGGAAACAACGCCCACAACGAAACTAGATACCGTCCACTAAGAGGATACGTATCTAGCTCACAACACGTGCTTGGTACCGTCCACTGAACAGATACGTACCAAGCACCAAGCGGAAGCACACGCTCAAACGGCTAAGAAAAGAGCGCAAAAGGAACCAACTCCGGAGAACTGCAGATTTTCAGACTGACAGGGCTGCAAAGATAAATCTCAAAACCCCTTAAGAGAAGCTCCAAAAAATCCCCCAAAATTACCACACCTTCACAAAGCAATAGGGAACAACTCTAGAAAATTTCAGTCCAATTGGAGCAAGTTTTGACCACCGGACTGTCCGGTGGTTAACCACCGGACTGTCCGGTGCTTACAGCCTGACACTCCAAAAAGATTCGAATCAAAACCCTATCAAACCAACTCCAAAAATTATGAAATTTTTACTGGAGGTTAATAAGGGACCAAGGAACAACACCAAAAATTTTCAGCTCAATTGGACAAGGAATAAAATTCCTAGAGCCACCGGACCGTCCGGTGGTTAACCACCGGACTGTCCGATGGTTAAAAACTGACAGACTAACCCGAAAAGAAAAATACCAAATCCAGGTCAAAACACCTCCAAATGATCTGAAATTTTTATTGGAGCTTTATGATTCAGTGATAAAGAGCTCCACAAAATTTTAGCCCAAAATTAGAAGGTTTGACCAATAAACCAAACAAGACTTGAAAGTGGACAGAATCAGCAAGAAAACTGGACAGCAGGAAACCTCACGCAAAAGCAATCCGAAACTTGACCAAACCTTCTCCAAACATCACAAAAATTGGCACAGGCTATCCGAGCCCCATTCGAAAACTATTCCCAAAAGATCTATGGAAAAAGATCACGGGATTAGCGGGAATTTCAGATCTCGTGAAGAGGTGAATATTTGGGCAAGAAGGGAAAAGCTCAAGAACAACTTGCTCGTGGGAATCCTTTGGGATTGAGATGTTCTAAGATATAATCTCCACGTCGTTGCAAGTCCAAAGCATAAGGAAAACAAATGATTCAACCTTAGACAAAACAAACATCCAAAAGGCCAAGGATTGAAGCCAAAAACCAAAGAGAACAAAGAGAGGAGAATCACACAAAGTTGCTGCATGAAACCACTTCGATTATGAGCCTCAAAAGAGGTCTTAGGTCAGATTACAACGAAGGATTTCGTCCCAAACAACCACCCTCACCTTCCCTCTTGATTTGGAGGCTAGATCTCACCCTAACCCTCCTAAACTTGGAGCTCAAAGCTTGAGGACAAAAATTACCCTAAGCAAATGAAAACCTAGCTGCCAAGACTACCTTTAATGACCAGCTCTTAGGCTATTTATACACTAGTTCAATTTTGGCATTTTTACACATAGACCCCTAACACTAGAAACGCCCGGTAGGGCTAAAACAGAAAAGAACCCGAAATATCGGGGACGGACGACCACGATGAAGACTGGATCTTCTTAGCTTCCACGCAATCTTCAGATGTCCTCCACGTGGCCAGTAGTCCAATCCGCCTTTGCACCCCCGGTTTTGAAGTCAGAAACCGGGAAACTTTAGGAAATCTCCGTCTGGGCCGGACTTGGCCCATCTTCTCTATCTTGGCGAGTCGTGGCCCAACTCACCAACCCTTGGGTAGCTTGGGTGGCGGTTTTGAGCCGAAGCCGCCAAAGCCTCCCTCGCACGCATTCGCGCCATGCACTCAGGTTGGAGCACCACGGTGGCACCCGGCTTCTCCAGTCCATCGGAGTTGCCTCGCGGTCCATCGGAGGGCTTACACCACCGTTGTCGATCCGCCGCTCCGTGTACCGAGCTTCCATGGCCGACCGACGCCGAGCATTGCCTCCGGTCCATTAGAGGGCTTTTGCCTCAGTCTATCGAGGTCTTCATCATCTACCTCCAGTCCATCGGAGGGCCTCCAGTCCATCGGAGGGTTTGAGCTCGTTGACAATCACTCATCACACCAGGAGAGCAATGAGGCCGGTCCATTGGCTCTCAATCTCCCCCTTGATGAGTGCATGGTCAACACCTTCAACCTGTATCCTGAAATAGAACAAAGACAAGAGAAAAGCGTAAAACCGAAAAAGAAAGAAAGAAAGAAAGAAGAAAGTTGCTCAAAATGCCTAAGAACCAAATACAAGCAAAGAAACAGGGCACAATGAGACAACAAAAGAAAGCAAAGCATCGGCTCCTCAAGACAGAGGCAAAAGGCTCAACGCACCGATGCAAAGAGCATGCTAAAAGCTCAAACTCCCCCTGAAATGCATCCTCACAAATGCAATATGAATGCAAAGCTCTCCCTCAACAAAATCTCTCCTAAGTTCTCCCCCTTGTCCATATTTTTAAATTTTTTCCCACTAATCTCTCCCCAAATTTCTCCCCCTTGTTGACAATGGACACATCAAGGGTTCCGTAAACTCAACTCCCCTGAACTAGACAACTCCCCCTCAAAATATGCTATGAAATGCAAGGAGTGTAACTGAAAGAGCTCAGAAGGGATGGAAAGCTAGTAATCACAAGTTCTAACATACAGAGCAAGTGAGGGTAAGGAAGCATACAACAAGCTCAAATGAATCTATCTTACACATATCAGGAGTAAGCTTGTTTTTCAGGGTTAATGAAAAGAAAGCATCACCAACATGAATAGCACCTAGCAAGATAGGCATGAACAACAAAGAGACAAGAGAGGTTCCTAAGAGTTGGCATGTGCCGGAGGTTGACTTGTGATCAATCCAGCAGCCAGCATGGTCAGCATCTGAGAACCCTCTAAGAGAAAGAGAAGAACCCGAGGAATACCAAAGACCAAGCACAGGAGTGAATTTCAGATACCTGAAAATGCGCTTCACCGCTTGACGGTGAGAAGTCCTAGGAGAAGCCTGGTAGCGCGCATAAAGACAGACTGCGAACTGAATGTCCGGCCTGGTCGCCGTCAGGTACAGAAGTGAGCCGATCGTCCCTCGAAATTCCTTCTGGTGCACCGCCTCCCCATCTTCATCAGCATCAAGCGCCGTGTTTGTACTCATAGGAGTTGTCATGGGTTTAGAGTCACCCATGTTAAACTTCTTGAGTATGTCCCTTGTGTACTTGGCTTGATGGACGAAGGTATCTTCAAGGCCTTGCTTGATCTGCAGCCCGAGGAAGAACTGGAGCTCACCCATAAGACTCATCTCAAATTTCCTGGTCATCTGTTCAGCAAAACTAGACACCAAAGCGTGAGATGAACCACCAAAGATTATGTCATCAACATATATCTGAACTATCAGGGTGTTACCGCCACGACTCAACAAAAACAAGGTCTTGTCTACTGAACCCATCACAAACCCAGATTTGAGCAGGAAACTCTTCAACCTAGCATACCAAGCTCTAGGAGCTTGCTTCAGACCATAAAGGGCTTTCCTCAACTTATACACCCGGTCTGGAAATCTAGCACTCTCAAAACCAGGAGGTTGTCTCACATATACCTCCTCCTCTATGAACCCGTTCAGGAAAGCAGACTTGACATCCATTTGCTGCAGTTTGAAGCCTTTAGAGGCCGAAAAGGCAAACAAAATCCTAATGGCTTCCAAACGAGCTACAGGGGCAAAGGTCTCCTCATAATCTATCCCCTCCTTCTGACAGAAACCCTAGGCTACCAATCTCGCTTTGTTCCTCACAACCATCCCATCCTCACCCTGTTTGTTCTTGAAAACCCACTTGGTACCTATAGGGCGACAGTTTGGTGGAGGTTCAACTAAATCCCAGACATGGTTTCTCTCAAAGTTCTCCAACTCCTCATGCATGGCGTTCACCCAGTTAGGATCAGATAATGCATGTGACACATCCCGGGGCTCAAAAGAAGCAACATATGCAGAGTGGGAGAAAAAGGCTAGGGAGTTAACCGAAGAGCGTGTGACACGCTGGTGAATATCTCCAATCATCCTGTGTGGAGGGTGATCCCGCTGGACCTGCCGAGATGGTACAATCTCGCAGGTCACCTCCCCTGCGTCCTCAGCGGGTCCAGCCTCTGCATGAGCTTGCTGTCGGTGGAGTAAGGAGGAAGCCGTGGGCAAAGGTCCTCCTTCATCATCTCAGCTCGTAGCAGAGGGGGAAGGAGCTGCAGCCGGTGCAGTGGATCCTGCATCACCATCATTAACTGCACCTTCCTCATCCTCAAAGATGGGGGTGCCTTGTTCATCATCACCTGAAAGCTCAAAGATAGGGGTTGTGCAGGGCATAGTTTCATCAAAAGAAACCTCACAAGTCTCAACAACTTGCTTGGCCCATAAAATCCACACACGAAAAGCCCTAGAATAAGAAACATACCCCAGAAAAATCCCATCCAAATAACAAGACTCAAACTTGTCCAAATGCCCCGCCTTCTTAAGCACAAAGCACCTGCAGCCAAACGCTCGCAAATGCTTGACGCTGGGCTGCCTACCAAACCAAAGTTCATACGAGGTCTTCCCAAGAAAAGCTCGCAAGAAGATCCGGTTCGCAATGTAACAGGCCGTATTCACTGCCTCAGCCCAAAAGCGCCTTGGAGTCCTATGCTCATCGAGCATCGTCCGTGCCATCTCAATAAGTGTGCGGTTCTTGCATTCCACAATACCGTTCTACGGTGGGGTATATGGAGAAGAAAACTGGTGCTCAAGACCTAGGTCACGACAGAAGTTTTCGAACCGAGAGTTTCTGAATTCTCCGCCATTGTCACTACGGATAGCCCTCATGGCCTTATGACTCTCGTTTCTCAACCTCAGTACCAGATCCCGAACAAAACCAAACGCCTCATCCTTAGACTCCATGAAAAATACCTACGAGAACCGCGAAAAATCGTCCACAACAACAAGCACATACCACTTCCCACTGACCGACGCTACCCGAGCGGGACCTACTGTATCCATATGGAGTAGCTCACCCGGATAGGAGGTCATAACCTGAGACACAGGAATGTGAGAAGCGGCAACCATCTTGATGCCGGGAAAACGGGCGGCCGAAGGCCCCGCCTCCGCGTCACAGAGACAAATGTAATTTAATTTAATTTAAAGGAGACAAAATAAATAGATACAGGTATTGCAGGTCCATACTTACATAATTCTTACATTTGCATAAAAATTATGTTAATTACATCTTCGTAGAGAACACCCCTGATTAGGAGTTCCAACATGAAAATAAAAATTACAACATATGGCTTCCTATTACATGACTAAAAAAAAGGAGTCTTCAGCTTCGCTTCCATGATGATCAACATTTGTGCGATGATAATTTGGCATACGCTTTTCGATATGATTATGATATGGTATTTATTTGTGCATCAAGCCAGCCTGCAGATTGGGACAGCATAATGCATTTAGTTTTAATTTATTTTTACTGCTAACACATTTATGTGTGTATCATAGTGTATTCTAAATAAATTGCATATGCATTTAATTGCACATTTGCGGCATAGACATATAGAATATCCATTTTCAACATATGGAACATCTACTTATTTTTTTGGGTATATAATTTAAATCAAACCATTCAATTTGGCTAATTTAAATATAATATTCACGCATGGGGATTTTGGATGACCATACTTATATATTTTGATAGGAAGATTTAATTCATATGATGCATAACTCTGACAGAGTTTTGTTTCTTTCACATATATTTTTACTACTGGCATAATTATCATGTTTGCATGTAGTATATTTTGGGAAATAGGAATATAGCCTTGGCCATAGTTTTGTTTATATATTCATTTTTTTTTACTACTAGCACAACCATTTGCGTGCATATAGTATAACTTGGAAATTAGTAATATCCCCGTGCATAAACGAAATGTTTGTTTATTTATTTTTGCACCATATGAATTTAGCCGACAATGATGACACATATATGTGTTTATTTCTTTTTTTAGCTTCATATATTTGGATTACAAGGATGACGCATATGCATATCATTTGTTTGTATCAATCGTGGGGACCGAACAAGATTCAAAAATCATATGGCCTCTCAGTCTTTACTTGTATCCGCCAGTCAGACCAAGCAAAGGGGCATACGGACACCACATATATTTCACGTAAGTTGAGAATATTGATTTTTCCGGGTTTGAATCCGACATAGAGGGTCCAACCAAGGTGATGAAATTATTATGCACAGCCGTTGTTTGTATCCACTGTAGGATCAAGCAAGATTCAAGAACCATATGGCCTCTCAGTCTATACTTGTATCGCCTAACCGGACCGAACAAGGAGGCATAGAGATAATTTCATCAATAATATAAGAAATATAAAACATAGTATTTGATTTTCCCATATTTGCATTTAACATAGAGGACCAAATTAAGGTGATGAAATTACTATGCACAGCCGTTCTTTGTATCCACCGTAGGGACCAAGCAAGATTCAAGAGCCATTTGGTCTATCATTCTGTACTTGTATCGGCTAACCGGATCGAGCAAGGAGGCATAAACATAATTTCAACGTCAACATGAGAAACGCATAGAGTGGAATTTAATTTCTCCAAGCTTGTATCCAACGTAGAGGACCAGACCATGATGATGGATTTATAATGCTCAGCCATTGTTTGTATCCACTGTAGGGACCCAGCAAGATTCAACAACCATAAGGTCTATCAGTCTATACTTGTATCGTCTAACCGGACCGAACTAGGAGGCATAACCAAAATGATGATTTAGAACATGATTTAGATGATAGGATTAAAGGAGAGGCCCGATGGAGATTCTCACCTTGCAGCAACTTGATGTGCAGCGATTCAACGGAGTCGTAGCGCAACCACACGGGGTTGAAATTTGTAGGATTTTGATGATGAACTTGCAGGCGCACTGATGGATGGCGATCTCCTTCCCGGCGTGGCAGCCTGTCAGAAGGTCTTGCTTGTCGAAGCGGCAGCCTGGCGGCGATAGTATTTGTGTCCTTCGCTTACCGGCAGCCTGGAGGCGAGAGCTCTTTCGTCGATGTCCTCGGCTCTTGCGGTGGCTTGGTATTTATAGAGCTGAATGGATGAGTTAGTTGTGAAGGATTTGGCCTGCGGCGTGGACTGCTTGGACGTGCAGTAGTTGCGCACGTCGCCCGGTTATGCAGGTCGTGGCCTCGATCGTGGCCTCGTGCGTGTTTTGTAGCGACGTGGACGATTCCTTCTCGATGATGTAGCTTTATCCTTTTCATTTCCGACCAGCAATGAGCAACCTCGTGGCACTGATCAATGGACCCAGCATGATTAAAGGGGTGAGCTGGACCTTGGTGAGTATATAGGTTGTTTGACCATGGAGTTGTGTGCGTGTTGATGGTTTATCATCACACGTAAACATACTTGCATGTGGATGCTGCCGGCTGGACCATGCTTTGACCAATTATTGTATGCACGTTTGAACAGGTGTGACTCATCCTTGAGCTTGCTTTGTGATTTGTTTAACAATTAAGTACGTAGTCAAGGTGCATTGTGGCAAACGTACCTACATGGGTTTGATTTTTTTTAATGTATTTTATTTTCACATTTTTCGGTTCACGTGTGGCACTTGATTTTAAGTGCCATATGTATATGTTGATTTCTCTAGCTGACTAATTATTGAACTGTCCAGGGATATCCTCGGTTCATAGCATTTTATATGACGCTTCGCATTAGGCTACCCCATACATTTGCATGGGTATATATTTGGAAATCATACGTATTTCAATCTCTTGGCATGTTAAAATTTCAATGCCTGCCGGATACGGTGCGGTAAAATAGTCACCTAACATGCTTATCTATTTTGCACGTAAGAAAGGAATTTAGCGATGGATATTATTTGGTCAACTATCGTACATATTTTGAGGTGGCCAAAATCCGTGTCAACAGATTCCCCCTCGAGGTCCGGATGCGTGAATTTATATTAACGAATTCGGATCTCGAAACTTGAGATATTGCGTGCAGCCGTTTTTCTTTCTAATCGGATTTTTTTTTTTTTGGCACCTGGTACGCTCAAATTCATTTGCACATCTATTCGTATTATTTATTTTTTTTTATACTCGGGGCATGTGTATTTTATCCCCTCATGCAGAGAGTTTTTATTTTGTTATTGGAGGAGGCCGGGAATTCCAACCCCCCGTCATATTTTTTGCATGTACTTTTATTTCAGGTTTCACCGGTATACTTTCTTCCTTATATACTTTTTTTTTTTTTTGTGTATGTCGCACTAATGGGCTATGCTTACCGTGGCCTCACCTATACGTGTGGCCCATCGCCGGTGCATGCTGTCCTCGTTAGCACCCGATTGGAAATTTGGACTCCCTAAAACATAGGATGACTCATGTTAGACGGAGGTTGTTTTAAAGATCTGCTATTTTTTTGGGCTCCACGCACAGTTTTCACCGACCTATTCCGGAGCCTGCGTAGTTTACCGGCGGCTCCGTGCGAGGGCTTTTCCTTCGGTGATTCACTCCCGTAGAGATCACGTACTGCTTCTTGCAATTCTAGCGGTGGCCATTGCCGCCGCGCGTCCTGTTCGGCTGGAGGTATGACGGCGTGCTTTCACTACGTAGCTTTCGAATCCATCTTGATTTTATCACGAGCTCTATCTTAGCATCGTCCTGATCTTCCAAGGAGCATCCAGTCACCCTTCTGGTCGCTTTTGCATAATATGTGATCTGGCGGAAGGACGTGATTGGCAGCCGTCTGTTATTCGCGTCTTATACTGACGCTTGAATTAGGATGCCTAGCTAGTCAAGCATTATGCCACCTGGCGTGTTTATGGTGTTTTATTCGCATATGCTTAACTTTTTTTTTTTTACTTCTGTCTTTTCATTACACGGGACTGTATTTTGATCGCGATTTTTTTTCTCTTTATAGATGGCCAACTTTCACAACATGTCCATCACGGCGTTAGCCAAGAAACAACTATATGAACCCGACGACAGTGATGTGGCCAATCCTATGATTGGAGAGGTGCGCATCGCTCCGGGGGAGCCTGATAATTGTAGGCATGGGTGGATATCCATGGGGCCTTCGTTCTCGGGGCTCTCTTATTCATCATCGGCCCCAATGCCTAAGGATATTCAGGCAGCCACTTTGGGCACAAGCATGGTAGAGAAAGGACTTGGTTGGGAGACTCATGACATAGAATATGTGTCCCTTCCACGTGGGTACCGGGCATGGGGCATTAACATCTTGAAAAACCACTCGCTCCATTTAAAAGGACAAGTAGATGGGGACGATTTTATCTACGGGTCCATTTACTGCTCACTTGGAGATTATTCTATTTCCCCTTCCTTGCTCAAGGCTTTGCTAGAAAAATGGAATTCCCGGACGAATACATTCTTGTTCCCTTACGGGGAACATACAGTGACCCTCCTAGACTTGCATCACATGAGTGGTTTACCTGTGGATGGAGAATTTTATGAAGAGTATATCCCCGCTGCTCATGAACTGGAGCCATCACTTTTGATGTACCCAGATTTTCTGTCATATCTGCTGGAAATATGGGATGAGCTTTCTGTAGGTGGCGAAGTAAAGTTCCAAGCCTGGTGTGATTATTTTTACAATAGGCACCGCGGTCTCGTACCATTGTCGAGTGTTCGTGATGAGCATATTTTTGTCGCTGCTTTTATTGCGCTTTGGCTTTGTTGTTTTGCCATCGTGGGCAGTGGGCCACACATTCGCCGGGGTGTTCTGGTCATGGCTGCGTGGATGTCTTTGGGACGGCAAATTTCATTAGCTCCACCAGCACTGTGCTCTTTATATTATTCCTTGCGTCTTATCAGCAATCATCCTATTGGTCCTTCTTATTCAAAACGGGCTTGGCCGGTTCACTTTGTCATTGGATGGGCGGGCTTGTGTTTGAGGCGAATTTTTGGTAGCAAAGAAAGGTTGGAGAATTTTCCGGTCTATAATCACCAGTACAGTGCCCATAAGCCTTCCATGATAAATACTATGTGCCGAACCCCTGAACCTTTCGACGCGGAGCGCGCCCATGATTATTTTTATAAGCGCTCTAATATACCGTGGTGCGCCTATAAGTCCGAGCATATGAAGGCTGTAAAACAATTGAGGAGGACATTTTGGATTTCCACCCGTCGTGGGATGCTCGCGTGGAGACGTGCCGGGATACATTCTGATCTACTCGTAGCTGAGCCTTACCATCCTGAACGCATTGCGCGACAATTCGGATTTGACCAAATAATACCCTTCGCTCCACTGCCTAGCCTATACACAATGGACGATATCGGGATTGCATATGCATATTGGGAGCACTTGTTATGTCCAGGGCTGTTGGAACCATATGTGATCCCTCCTGATTCACGATTCGGAAGAGCTTCTGTATCCTGGGCTGAATGGTGGCATAAGTTTATGGAGCCATTTGCATCAGTCTCGCAAGATCTCCGCCATGGTAATGCTCGCGGTCGTGTGCCTTATGCGGACAGGAAGCAGAAATGTAAGACGGAGGGTCGGGTTTCTGCCCGCAGAATTTCTAATGAGGACCTTTTTGTGGTGAGGGAAGTCGCTATCACGCGCCGGGATGCACGGACTGCTCATATAGAGGCTAGAGAGGAGGCACGCAGGGCCATCTTGATGCCAATGTTGCAGGTCTACCTCCATGGTGCTGCTCCTCCGGGCCGATCTGAGAGGGTAAGCTTATATATTTTCATGCAAACTATATTTCAGCTCGCATATTTGCCTTATACACATCTAAAGAGTGATGCTTGCACCCCATATTGAAACTTCTCATTCATTTTTTTTTTTTTACATTTTTTTGGCAGTGGCATATGGACCAAGTAGGCGCAGGGCAGATGGTGGGTTCCTTGTCTAACCCAGTAATTGTTGATCCCCTCGTGGAGGAGGATTTGATAGAAGGGCATGTTGATGTGTCCCCTGGGTTAAACAGCGTCAAACGTGCTTCCACCCTAGTTATTTCTCCTGGGAGGGAGCAAGGCCCACCCACCAAGAAACTTTTTGATGATGGTGATACTGCTGGTGGCTCACTACCCCTGCTCAGTCCGCAAGTCAGTGCTGCAACCAATGCTGCGGCGCCTGTTTTGGCGGTTTCAAATACAAACGACTCCTCGTTTGATGATCTTGGTGACCTTGCGGGCTATTTTATCTCGGCACCAGGAGGGAATGCTCAATCTATCCCTTTTCCAAGCGAAGAGGCATCTTTTCCTGCCATAGGACATGACGAGGCCTTATTACAGATTCCCCCTAATCTGGGCGATATCGCTAATCCCTGTTTTGATACCAATGACGCAACAGCTTCTTATCTGAATGGTGGTTTTAAATTTTATCGATATTAATATATCATATGCTCTGTATATTCAGCTCATTCTGTCGCTTTGTTTTCAGATTGTGAACAAGGGCCGGAGAACATACTCCGTGGCGGAACTCCACCTGTTCTCGCACCAACGCAGGATATGGATGCTCTATTTGAGAGTGTTTTCCTGGAGGCTACTAGCAAGATTCTTGTTGGGGCTCTCCAAGGGGTTGATGCCACTGCTCTGAAGGATTCAAGATGCTGTGACATGTTGCACAAGACTGCTGAAAATCTTCCTGCCCATATTCCTCGCATACTTGAAGCAAAGGAAATGTTGCTCCAGCTGTGTGCCATTTCGCGGCAGCTGCAGCAAGGCCAGGAGGAGTCAGAATTCGATGATCAGGCTACCGCTGAGATAAAGCGTGCATTATCAGCTCAAGAGGAGGCTTTCAACTCCACTGTTCAAGAGATAGATTCTACTGAAAAGGAGAAGAATGCCACTCTCGAGGAGGTTGCTAAGCTCAATCAAGTTTTGCAGGGTGTTGAGCAGAAGATCACTCGTCTATCAATAACACGTTCCACTCAAGATGCGGAAGTGAAGAGGTTGCAGAACGAGCTGCGTGTCATAGTGAAAAAGCACGCCGCTGATTCGGAAGCGAAGATCGCAACTTTGGACGAGGAAGCTAGCAGGCTCATCGCGAATTTAACTGGATACTGCGCTGGCTCTAGCTCCAACTAGGACAGGCCGGTTGATTCGGTCTCCATATTTATTTGAGTTTGGGTATTTCCATTACTTAGTGCGTTCATTTGTTATTGTAATAATTGAGTACTTCACTCCGAATTCTGTTTAACTCCAAGAACCTTGGGTTTTTTTAGCAGAGTTTCATGCACTGGGAACTTGTTTATTTAATCATATCATTTGTTTGACATTGTGACTGCAATGGAATTTGGGAGCAGCTGAGATATGATCTCTTGTTCGTTTCCTTTAAATATGTAGCGCATATTACTTTTTTTATAGGCTTACAGCTTATGTCATGATAATGACCATTTGGTTCTAATGAGTTTATCTAGGCGTTTATTTGGATAGCATCAACTTACTAGGATAGGCCATGCTCGCTTATTTATTTACAATCATGCGGCGTTCGAGCTTATTTATTTATTTGCTAACAGTTTAGACTCGTGAAGCATTGGAGCAATCCGCTTTTTATTTTATTTTTTTATTTATGCTTACAGTTTAGGCTCATAAAGCAATGGAGCGTATATAGTTTTGTTCATTTATTTATTTTATTGCTTATAGTTTAGGCTCAGGAAGCATTGGAGGATTTTTTTTCTTTTTTTTATTTGTCTTGTTTATTTATTCATTTCATTGCTTACAGTTTAGGCACGTGAAGCAATGGAACCCTCCGTTTGTTTATTTTATTTTCTTTATTTATGCTTACGGTTTAGGCTCATGAAGCAATGGAGCAATTCTTTTTTTTTTTTTTGCTTATGGTGCTTTTAATTTTTTTTATCACTTACAGTTTATGCTCGTGAAGCGTTGGAGCTTAATGTTTTCTTTTAGCGGTTTCGTTTAGGCATAATACCGTTTCAAGAATTTACCGTTTATTGATGGAGGACAATATTCGCCGTCGGGCGAAATGATTCGATACGCGCCATTTGAATATACATCTTTTATAACATATATGGACCCTCCCATTTGGGCTCGAATTTTCCTTTCATTCGGTGCATAACATTCATAGGGCGGATGACCGCAAGCACCAGGTCGCCCTGTTTGAACGACCTCCTTTTCAGACGTTTATCAAAGGCCCGAGACATCCTTGCTTGGTATGCCTCCAAATTTTGCAACGCTTGAAGACGTTTCTCCTCTAGGTTATCCAGCTCGCTCAAGCGTAGTTTTGCCGCTTCATCTTCTGTGAGCTTTTCGTGAATAGCGACTCTTACAGAAGCGATTTGTATCTCTAACGGTAAGACTGCCTCTCCCCCGTACACAAGGGAGTAAGGAGTCATACCTGTTGGTGTACGCGTCGTGGTTCTATATGCCCACAAAGACTCGAGCAACTTTTCGTGTCAATGTCTCTTATTTTGTGAGACCACTTTTTTAAGTAACTTGCATAACACCTTATTGAATGCTTCCGCCTGGCCATTGGCAGCCGGGTTATATCCTGTGGAGAAGTGGTATTTAATTTTGAATTTGGCGGTCATCTTTTCTATTTATTTGCTTCTGAAGGAGGGCCCGTTATCGGATATCATCCGAGATGGGACACCGAAGCAATATATGAGATTGGTTCTTATAAATTGTTCTACATTTTCGGCTTTGACTTCTTTTAGTGCCACAGCTTCCGCCCACTTTGAGAAATAATCTGTAGCAGCTAAAATGAATTTGTGCCCTTTAGAGGATGGTGGATAAATTGGTCCCACTACATCCATTCCCCACATTTCAAAGGGCCAGGACATATTAATCGGATGCAGAGGTTCATGTGGTTGATGCATGAAGTTACCATGTATTTGACATTCGTGACATTTTTTTGCGAATTTCATGGCATCATCAAACATTGTAGACCAATAATAACCTAAATGCTTTAGTTGATAGTGCAATTTGGGTCCTGATTGGTGTGCACCACATACTCCGGCATGAACTTCATTTAAGGCCTCTATGACCTCATTGCCTGCGAGGCAACGAAGTAGGATGCCGTCGCTCGAACGCCGGTATAGTGTGTCATTTATGCACGTATAATTTACAGATCTTTTCCGAACTCGAGATCTCTCGCATGAGTCGAGAGGCAGATAACCATGGAGCAAGTATTCCAGAAAGGGTGTCCTCCAGTCCCCCAGCTCAATTTCATATGAGTCAATGGACATTGATGAAAGGGGGATGGCATCCTCCTATTTACTAAATATTGGGAGAATTCTCCTTTCTTCTTACATGAATATCCATGGTTTCATTAGAATTTAGTGCCATACTGGCAGCCAGACTTGCTAATGCATCAGCCTTTTCGTTTTGTCCTCTCATAATGTGCTCAACTTTTAGGTCAGCGAACATGGATATGAGTTCTTTAGCCTTTGTGAAATATGGCACGAGTCCCTGCTTTTTAACTGTGTATGTGCCCAGTAATTGATTTACTATCAATTGAGAATCTCCATAGACCTGGAGTGTATCTAGCCCCATTTGGTGAGCGATTTCAAGTCCAACAATTAGAGCTTCGTATTCAGCGGCGTTATTTGATACCGCTGAGGTTAGTGTAAAGGAATATGGAATGATCGCCTTGTCGGGTGTGACGAAAACCACTCCTGCACCTGCTCCTGATTTTCGACAGGCGCCATCAAAATACATTTGCCAAGTGGATTTGGCCAACGTAGTAGTGAAAACTTCCTCGTCTGGCAAATCATCGTCTATGGGAAAATTGTCGGGAATGGGGTGTGCTGCTAAGAAATTAGCCAACCCTTAACCTTTTATGGCCTTCTGAGGTACAAACACAATGTCAAATTGTGAGAGAAGCATCGCCCATTTTGCTAATCTCCCTGACAATAACATTTTACCTAGAATATAGCGGAGCGGATCCGCTCTAGAAACAAGATGCACTGTATGTTCTAGCATATAATGGTGGAGCTTTTGTGCTGCGAATACAAGCGCTAAACATATCTTTTCTATGTCTGGGTAATTGCATTCTGCCCCCAGCATGGTACGACTAAGGTAATATAAGGATACCTCTTGTCCTGTATCGTTTTCCTGTGCTAAAACAGCGCCTAATGAGGTAGGCATGGCCGCTGTATATAAAATTAGTGGCCGTCCCTTAACTGGTGCACCTAGTACAGGTGGATTCGTTAAATATCTCTTGATATCCATGAATGCATTTTGGCATGCTTGGTTCCACAAAAACGGGACTCCTTTTTTCGTTAATCGAGAAAAAGGTTTGCATCTCCCCAATAAATTTGAAATAAACCTCCTAATATAAGCCAAATGACCCTGGAGGCTTTTAGCTCGTGTACGTTTTTAGGTGAAGGCATTTTAATAATTGCCTTTATTTTTTTGGGGTCAACTTCAATTCCATGTTTTGTCACTATGAAACCGAGGAATTTTCCGGATGACACTCCAAAAGCGCATTTCAGTGGGTTCATCCTTAACTTATATTTTCTAAGACGCTCAAACACTGTTTCCAAGTGTTTTAGATGATCTGTCTCGTGCTTAGACTTCACGATGATATCATCTATGTAGCACTCGACAATTTTATATAATAACCCATCGAGGATGATAGTCATAGCGCGCTGATATGTGGCGCCTGCATTCTTTAATCCAAAGGGCATCACTCTATAACAGTATATGCCCTTAGGGGTTCGAAATGCGGTTAATTCTTGATCTTCTGGAGCTATTTTTATTTGATTGTATCCAGAATAACTATCCATAAAAGAAAATATCTCATAACCCATAGTAGCATCGATGAGGATCTCGGAAATTGGGATTGGAAAGTCGTCTTTTGGACAAGCCTTATTTAAATCTCTAAAATCGACACATACACGAAGTTTCCCACTTTTCTTTATCGAGGGAACTATACTAGATATCCACTTTGGGTATTTAACTTCTCTAATAAACCCTGCAGCAATAAGTTTATCAACCTCTGCTTCAATTTGTGGAAGAAGATCCGGTCGATATCTCCGCTGCCCTTGCTTTACCGGGGTCGCATCTTCCTGCACGGCCAACTTGTGCACTGCGACAGCTAGGTCCAGACCTGGCATTTCTTCATAAGACCATGCAAACACATCCCTATTTGCAGAAAGAAATTTATGATATTCTTTCTTACTTTCTTTGGAGAGATGTTTGCTGATGAATATAGGACGCGGATCTTCCGACGTACCAATATTTATTTCTTCCAATTCATCAATAGTTGGTTGATTTCCGTCTTCCATTTGAGGAGGTACTGATGTAGTATCAATCGGTTCGACTGAGGTCATATGAACCTCGTAACCCAACCCATACTTTTCTTCTTTTAATATTTGGTCTCCATGCAAAGCATTAAGCTGTGCCTGGGACATCACCTTTTCGAATGGTGCGAGCTGCCCCCGGCCATCGCAAAGAGAAGGGCCAGTGGATGTATCATATCCCATCTGTTGCATCATATAAAGAACTTTATTATCATATAATGAGATGGGTAAAGTGTTGTCATCTTTATTTAATAAAGTAACATGTGCGGCGATTTTATTTTTCTTGAGCCGCTCAATTTGAGCTTGTTTTACTTTATATTGCACCAAAGGAGGTAGAGGGGTAGGGAATGTAATACCTTTGTTGTGAGGTATTTTATTTACGATGCGAAATATTGGATCGCCTTTCTTTCTTTGGTTGCTAGGTACATATTGGTACCTCTTTTGGCTTGAGGAAGACTCTCCCTCACTTTTATTCAGGCTGCCTTGTTGATTTGGCACTATTGACTTTGGTTTTGGAATCTTATCCACAGGTTCAATATAGAATTTTGCATCAGCATAGAAGGATTCAGCCACTGTGAATGGCTTCTTATCTGCAAATATTCGTACTATTTCTCCGGATGGGTTCCTGTATTTGATGCACTAGTGGAGAGTAGACGGGACAACTCCATTTTCATGCAACCATGGGCGACCGATCAGGGCGTTGTATGAAGTGGCCGCGTCGATCACATGGAAGGTTACATAAGTCATCAGGCTGTCTAGCCTTAAGACTAAGGAAATGGTACCTAAAGCCTCTTGACCAGTCTGGTTGAAACCATGAATGATAATATTAGACCGGCTTAGATCTCTAGTAGAGTACCCTATCTTTTTGAGTGTACCTAAAGGTAACAAATTAATGGCTGAGCCACCATCAATCATTATACGACCAACGGACAAGTCATCAATTTGTTCAAACATAAGAAGAGGCCTGTTATGTTTCTTATCACCTAGCAACAGATCTTCATCATCGAAAGTCATGTTTTGAGCATGAGCCAATTCTGTTTGTACTTGGGAAACCTCAGCCCTGTAATCTTCAGGAAATGAAAGCGCTGCAACAAGAGCTTTACTCAATTCAAGCGACAGACACAGAGCATCATACACGGAAAGCATAGCTGGTATTTTCTTTAGGTGTGCGATTACATCATACTTGACCGACACACTAGGCGCAGGGTCAGTCACATCATCCAAAGCTACATCTTTGTTCTGGGTATTTTTTGGAGGAGGACGCGAATTGGGAAGTTGACGGCCTGATCTAAGCTGAATTTCATCAACTTCCTGACCCCCTTCTTGTGGGAAGCAAAGGGACCCATCAACATCCTCAAACACTCCTATGGCAAAACTAGCACACTTTTGGGGAAGGTCATCCCTGTGCTTCCTAGCATCGAGAGTGAAGCACAGGAGTCCATCTTTCTCCATCATTCGTCGTACAGCAAGTCGTCTTGAGAGCTGCTGCCGACGCTCTCCTGATCTTTTGGTTGTAGATACCTTGCCTCTCGGGGTGCGGATCCACCTACAGAGAGCCTTGCTTTCATCTTGGCGCTCAGCTTGCTGTTGCGGATATCCTGAGATAGGAATATTAACATACTCAGGTTTTGATATCAGCTTACATTGACGATAAGTTGGCGACATTTTTGAGACTGCGCAACTCACCGAATTATCATGAAAGGTGGCGACATTTATGGTGGCCATTTTCTTTCCTTTCTTCATGCTCTTGAGGAGGTCAGCATTTATGGTTCCCTCGTCTATCAATTTCTGGATGATGTTTTTCACCACGAAGCAATCTTTGAGTGTATGGCCCAAAATGCGATGGTAGTGGCAGAAATTTGGCTCCTTGAACTTGGAAGCCTCTTCTGGTCTTTTTGGTTTCGGAAGCTCTATGAGGTTTAGCTCCCGCAGGCCCCTGAAAAGATCCTCAACCTCTTCCGCTGGGAAGGAATATTCTTGATTTTGGCGCTCGCTTAGAGTTGGCCTTTTAGGAGTTGATGTCTCCCCCCTGTTTTGGTTTCTTTCTGCGGTTCCCCCAGTTTGGAATCTTCGAGGAGCTGTCGTAGCCTCCATTGTGTGCACATGCTTTGGCTTAGCGGGGCCCTTGTCATGGTGAGTGCCCCTGTCAACTGTTTTGTTGAATGGCCTAGCATGGCGAGACACGTGTTGCATATAATTTTCAATATCTGTGGCTTTTGAGGCCAACTCTTCAAAGGTGATTGGACGAACACCTTGCAAATAAATTGCCATATCTGGACTTAGATTATTCATACACATGCGAACCGCTTCTGGTTCTGTGATTGGTTGAGGGCAATGAAGGCTCAAATTCCTCCATCGGTTGATAAAGTCAGCGGCCTTTTCGTGAGCCCCCTGCAATGTTTGTGTCAGCTCTGTGATCCGCACCGTCCTTTGAGTGCTGTAAAAGCGCTCTAGGAAGGCGTCTTGCATTTGCTTCCATGTCTTAATGGAGCCCGGTGCTAACTTGCTGTACCATGTAAAGGCTGGTCCAGACAGTGTTTGCACGAACTGTCGAAGCAAGAGAGCCCCATTATGCGATGTATCTTGACACGCGGCCAAGAAGTGAGCCACGTGTTCATGGGGAGACCCAGTTCCATTGAATTTGCTGAACTGTGGCTGACGGTAGTTGTTTGGGAATGGCACCATGTCAACTTCAGGCGGGTATGGTTTGACATACCCTGGGCGCATTGAGTAGTGTGTCTGCATATATTGTGCTCGAACACCTTCTGAGATCATCCTCTATATGGCTTCAAGGGTAATTTCTGGAGCACGCTGTCGGTTGTGTTGGTTTATAGAACCTCCCGACCCATCATTATGGTTTGAATGGTTAGCTATTCGCTCACGGAGTGCTGCTAACTCATCATCTCTTTGTTGGAGCGCAGCTGTGAGCTGGTTGATTTGTTCTTGGGTTGAGCTACTTTCATTTGTAGCAAACACTTGCTCAACCAAATTTGTCCCGCCTTCCATCCTTGGAGAAGTGAGTGGTTCATCGTTATTTTGGGCGTTTTGATTGCCCTCACCTGCAGAACCCAAAATTTTAATTTCAGGGCACAGAGATTCATTGTATAGGGGATTATGACACCCCACATAAATTGTATGATTTTTTTCATTACCAGAATTTCTCAGACTTTGAGTCACCGGGCGATGGCCCAATGGGATTTGCTGGCGAGGCTTCTTTCTCTTGAAATGCACCGAAGCAGAAGATGCCTCACTGGTGCTTGAGGTAGCTTCCGTGATCTCCACCGGCATCGATGAAAGCACTTCAAATTTATTGTTTGGGGCCCTCTTTCTAGTGGGCCATGGAGAAATACGCGGTGCAGTCGTCGTTGGTGGTATCGATGTTTTTGTTTCTTCTTGATAGCCATCAACATGACTTGACGATGCAGCCCAATGCACCCTGCTAGCCATGGAATCGGCTGGTAGGGCCATCTCTCTTCTCTTGTAGCCAGCACGTCTTTCGCGCACATTGGCAGCTTGTCTGGCATATTTTGTTCGCCGAGAGTCCTTTTTGATGAACTCTTGGTACTCCGTCCATTTGGCCAAAGCTTCTGCTCGGCGCATGATCTCACCCTCTGCATTGTCAGTGGATGAAGATAAACCTGGCAACAAGTTCCTTAGATCTTGGCATATTGTTCTTTGTATAGATGCCTCAATCTCTCGCCTCGCCGCGTCTTGAATTTTGCGGCGGTCTCTTCTATGTTGCGCCAAAAGCGAATCACAGACAAAAGCACGCTGTTCATTAGTCATGGTGTCCACTGCGTTTGAGAAGTCTGCCCATGCCCGATGAATATTGCGTTGCCGTCGGCGGTGACGCTTTGGAGACATAGAGCTGTGAACTGATGGTCGTGGAAGTGTACTCTCTGACGATATAGGGTCAGAGAGTGCGGCGGTTGGGTCCACATGTCCCTTCTTTATGTTATCATGGGACAAGTAGACCCCTTGCCACCGTACTTCACGCTTGGGCTGAACCTTGCCGGAGTTATAGACCGGTGAAGGAATGAACTCTGGTGACTCGACGCGAAGTCGTGACTTTGTGGATGATGCGTTGCTTTCGGTGAATAAAGTATTTTCCATCATCACCGCCTTCCCTTTGTCACAGGGCAGTGGACGACGAGTTGGATCCACCATTATTGGAGTTGTTGGAGACGCAGATAGCGGTGCCCTCAATATGATTGGGGCTGGTTTGGTGGAGCATTCACCCTGTGCTTTGGTGAAAGTCGGTGAAGTCGCTTTTGTCGGTGCAGATGATGCTGACTTTGTAGAACCTCCGCGCTTCACTAGAATGGGCCATTCCCCAGTGTTGTTCGGCAGGAGCTCGGCTTCACCTCATGCCTTGGAGGTGTGGAGCTTGCAGGCTTCGAGAAGCCAGGAGGGGTTGCCCTAGAAGGCGCAGCCTTGCGCACGTTGGTAGTGCGATTTTTTAAGGCAACGACTCTTGCCATTGCAGCAGCTCTCCTCACCCTCCTCTTTGCTGCCTTGGAGACAACGGGGGTGAACTCCCCCTCGGGCTTGGAGTTGACTTCTTGTTCATGCACAACCACAGTTGGTGATGCGGTCGTGGTGCAGAGCGACTCAGCACTGTTGGTAGCCATGAAGGGTCCTACTGGAACATCAATCCAGAGGGAACCGATGCGGATCGTGATGAAGTCTTGGACGCGACCAGCCATACCTTCATATAAGAAAACCGTATATGAGTTTTCTTGAATGCATATATGTGTGCATCATTTTTTTGACAATTTAAGTCGAAGCCATATGCTGTAGCTATGCTGGAACTCGAAGATGAGGGGAGAAGTATGTCCCACCGAGCGTGCCAGAATCTGATGCCGGGAAAACGGGCGGCCGAAGGCCCCGCCTCCGCGTCACAGAGACAAATGTAATTTAATTTAATTTAAAGGAGACAAAATAAATAGATACAGGTATTGCAGGTCCATACTTCCATAATTCTTACATTTGCATAAAAATTATGTTAATTACATCTCCGCAGAGAACACCCCTGATTAGGAGTTCCAACATGAAAATAAAAATTACAACATATGGCTTCCTATTACATGACTAAAAAAAAAGGAGTCTTCAGCTTCGTTTCCATGATGATCAACATTTGTGCCACGATAATTTGGCATACTCTTTTCGATATGATTATGATATGGTATTTATTTGTGCATCAAGCCCGCCTGCAGATTGGGACAACATAATGCATTTAGTTTTAATTTATTTTTACTGCTAACATATTTATGTGTGTGTCATAGTGTATTCTAAATAAATTGCACATGCATTTAATTGCACATTTGCGGCATAGACATATAGAATATCCATTTTCAACATATGGAACATCTACTTATTTTTTTGGCATATAATTTAAATCAAACCATTCAATTAGGCTAATTTAAATATAATATTCACGCATGGGGATTTTGGATGACCATACTTATATATTTTGATAGGAAGATTTAATTCATATGATGCATAACTCTGACAGAGTTTTGTTTCTTTCACATATATTTTTACTACTGGCATAATTATCATGTTTGCATGTAGTATATTTTGGGAAATAGGAATATAGCCTTGGCCATAGTTTTGTTTATATATTCATTTTTTTTTACTACTAGCACAACCATTTGCATGCATATAGTATAACTTGAAAATTAGTAATATCCCCGTGCATAAACGAAATGTTTGTTTATTTATTTTTGTACCGTATGAATTTAGCCGACAATGATGACATATATATGTGTTTATTTTTTTTTAGCTTCATATATTTGGATTACAAGGATGACGCATATGCATATCATTTGTTTGTATCAATCGTGGGGACCGAACAAGATTCAAGAACTATATGGCCTCTCAGTCTTTACTTGTATCTGCCAGTCAGACCAAGCAAAGGGGCATACGGACACCACATATATTTCACGTAAGTTGAGAATATTGATTTTTCCGGGTTTGAAACCGACATAGAGGGTCCAACCAAGGTGATGAAATTATTATGCACAGCCGTTGTTTGTATCCACTGTAGGATCAAGCAAGATTCAAGAACCATATGGCCTCTCAGTTTATACTTGTATCGTCTAACTGGACCGAATAAGGAGGCATAGAGATAATTTTAACAATAATATAAGAAATATAAAACATAGTATTTGATTTTCCCATATTTGCATCTAACATAGAGGACCAAATCAAGGTGATGAAATTACTATGCACAGCCGTTGTTTGTATCCACCGTAGGGACCAAGCAAGATTCAAGAGCCATTTGGTCTATCAGTCTGTATTTGTATCGCCTAACCGGATCGAACAAGGAGGCATAAACATAATTTCAACAACAACATGAGAAATGCATAGAGTGAAATTTAATTTCTCCAAGCTTGTATCCAACATAGAGGACCAAACCATGATGATGGATTTATAATGCTCAGCCATTGTTTGTATCCACTGTAGGGACCAAGCAAGATTCAAGAATCATAAGGTCTATCAGTTTATACTTGTATCGTCTAATCGGACCGAACAAACAGGCATAACCAAAATCATGATCTAGAACATGATTTACATGATAGGATTGAAGGAGAGGCCCGATGGAGATTCTCACTTTGCAGCAACTTGATGTGCAGCGATTCAACAGAGTCGTAGCGCAACCACACGGAGTAGAAATTTGCAGAATTTTGATGATGAACTTGCAGGCGCACTGATGGATGGCGATCTCCTTCCCGGCGTGGCAGCCTGTCAGAAGGCCTTGCTTGTCGAAGCGGCAGCCTGGCGGCGATAGTATTTGTGTCCTTCGCTTACCGGCAGCCTGGAGGCGAGAGCTCTTTCGTCGATGTCCTCGGCTCTTGCGGTGGCTTGGTATTTATAGAGCTGAATGGATGAGTTAGTTGTGAAGGATTTGGCCTGCGTCGTGGACTGCTTGGACGTGCAGTAGTTGCGCACGTCGCCCGGTTATGCAGGTCGTGGCCTCGATCGTGGCCTCGTGCGTGTTTTGTAGCGACGTGGACGATTCCTTCTCGATGATGTAGCTTTATCCTTTTCATTTCCGACCAGCAATGAGCAACCTCGTGGCACTGATCAATGGACCCAGCATGATTAAAGGGGTGAGCTGGACCTTGGTGAGTATATAGGTTGTTTGACCATGGAGTTGTGTGCGTGTTGATGGTTTATCATCACACGTAAACATACTTGCATGTGGATGCTGCCGGCTGGACCATGCTTTGACCAATTATTGTATGCACGTTTGAACAGGTGTGACTCATCCTTGAGCTTGCTTTGTGATTTGTTTAACAATTAAGTACGTAGTCAAGGTGCATTGTGGCAAACGTACCTACATGGGTTTGATTTTTTTTAATGTATTTTATTTTCACAGTTTTCGGTTCACGTGTGGCACTTGATTTTAAGTGCCATATGTATATGTTGATTTCTCTAGCTGACTAATTATTGAACTGTCCAGGGAAATCCTCGGTTCATAGCATTTTATATGACGCTTCGCATTAGGCTACCCCATACATTTGCATGGGTATATATTTGGAAATCATACGTATTTCAATCTCTTGGCATGTTAAAATTTCAATGCCTGCCGGATACGGTGCGGTAAAATAGTCACCTAACATGCTTATCTATTTTGCACGTAAGAAAGGAATTTAGCGATGGATATTATTTGGTCAACTATCGTAAATATTTTGAGGTGGCCAAAATCCGTGTCAACACATCTTGCCATGACGATAGGGGTGGCATACTAAGTCCTTCTCAGCTCTCAACTTGAGCAATCCTCGGATTAGATCCATTGAACTCAATCTGACTAGCAGATTAAAGCTCAAGTGACCAAGCCTCCTATGCCACTTCCAAATATCAGCAGAAGGACTAGCAACCAAACAGCGAGCAGGGCTAGAAACAGATGTGATGCCGACCCTAAAAACCTGACCAAAAGACAGCAAAGAGCAAACAAGGGTCTACTCAGCATCAAGAACACAGCACGCACCTTTCTTGAAACGAACCTCAAATCCTTCATCGAGAAGTTGCGAAACAGAAACCAAATTGAACCCCAAATTCCGGACAAAGGCAACTTCTCTCAGGGAAAGCTTAGCAGAGAGCGAAACAGAACCAACACCCATCACTTTACCTTGATCATTGTCCCCGAATGTGATGTACTACTTGGTGGTTACAGGGTTGAGGCTGGAGAACCACTTGCGGTGCCCTGTCATGTGTGTAGAGCAACCGGAGTTCATGATCCACACGTCCTCCATGCCTCGATCCTGCAAAGTCAAGTAAAGCGACGGTGAGCAAACGGTCCGGCACTGGGGTTAGTCCCAAAACTGCTGTACCAGTGCCGAGCCATCTGCTCAAAAGTGGGGAAAGCACAATCAAAGAAATCATCACGACGATCAGGGTAACCACGACATCCAAAGCGTGAACCCTCGAAAGCTCTCTCAAAGCCTCGGTCACGAGGTCCATAGCCGCGCAGAAAACGACTAGGAGCTCGGCCGGTAAAGCGTCTCTCACCACCAGGAGCATGAGCCTGAAAGCCGCCTCCTCTCTCACCACCGGCAAACCGGTCTCTCATCTCACCGCGGTTGGGAGGATCTTGCCTACCACCCTGGTAGAACTGATCCTGGTTCCCCCAAGCTCTCTCCTGCCTCTCAACTCGCTTCCTCCTAAAGCAAAACTCCTCTAGATGGCCATTCCGCTGGCAAAACTCACAGTGGCAGACATGCCTCCTAGGAACTGGGTTAGCCTGGGATTTGGGCTTAGGTGGTGTGGCCTTGGGTGCCTCAGGCTGCTGGACTGGCTTCTAGCCCTTGGGCTTAAGCTCTTCCTCAACAATCTTGTCCAGCTTAGCCTTAGAAGGCTTGGGTGTCCAGTATTTCTTCTTTGGGGCAGCCTTAGGTGGCTCATGGTAAACCCCATCAACAGTCTCTCCTGACTGAGTAGGTGCAGTCTTGACCTTAATTGGGGCACTCTTCTCACCCGAAGTGCTGCACTCTCCAAACCCAACACCAATCGTCTCACCCTCAGCTCTCTTGGTGCTCTCTATGATCATCTCCAGTTGGGGTTGCCTCGCATATACCCAACTGAGCACCTCTCTCAACCTGTTGTTGTCATTCTGCAAAGACAACACCTCCTCCCTTAGATCCTCCAGAACTACAGTCTGGATAGCACAAGTGTCACCGTCTAGGGAGGGAACCACAACAGCTTTCTCCAACTTCCTAATGATGGTATCCCTATCCATCAGCTGCATCCTAAGGGTTAGGCAGTTCTCGCAAGTGTCAGTAGGTGCTGAAAGCACCTCAAAGTCAGCTCTCAACTGCTCTAACTCACTTCTCAAGGTAGGACAGACCATACACACACCCAAAAGCGTAAGTCTAGCCCTAAGTTCTTCAAGCTCCATGAACTGCCCCTCAAACTTCTCCTTCAGAACAGCTAGCTCTCTAGCTAGACAGGGGCAAGACTCACACTCAAACTCTCCACTCAAAGTAGGCTCATCCAGTTTGGACTGGAGTTTGCCTAGCTCAGCCTTCAGCTCATCTATCTCCTCTACCCGCTTGGCATATCTATCTCTCTGGTCACCAAGCTCCGTCATGAAAGACTCGCAGGTAGGGCACTCAATCTCACTGGGTTGGGGTCTCACACTCCTCAACCTCTCATTCTCCTCTAAAGCCTCAGCAAGTTGGGCTTTCAACTTCTGCAGCTTCTTAGCTGCCTTCTCCAGCATCTTATCCTGGGCCTTAAGCTCTCGGCTGTTCTGCTCTAGCATCTCAAGGATTTCGGCTTGCTCAGGAGTTACCTCATCATCGGAAGAAGAGTTGCTGCCGTCATCCTTGTTCTCCTTATCCTCAAGCGCCATGTAGCAAACCGACCTCCTCTTGTCCTTGTTCTTGCGCCTGGACTTGGTGGAGACGAAGCACAAGCCAGCTGTTCTGCCTTGATCGTTCCTCTTGTCCTTCCTGTACGTGATCTCCTCATCGCTTGAGCTCGACGAGGACGAAGAGGAAGAAGATCCGCTGCTGCAGAACCCGATCTCGGCGAAGAAGGCCTTGTCCCGCTTCCGGTTGTCCTTCTGGTAGCTCTTGAAAGCCTTCCGGAAGTTCTTCTTACCGAAGGGGCGCTTGCCGGAGCCGTGCTTGCTGGAGCAGTGCTTGTCAAAGCTTGCCTTGCCGGGGTGGTACTTGTCGGAGTCGCGGGAGTAGCTCTTGCCCTTCTTGTAGTAGTCGTTCTTGTTGGGGCACTCGGCGATGAAGTGGCCGACCTCTCCGCACTGGAAGCACTTGGGCCGCTCTTCCCTCTTCTTGCTCATCCGGTTGTCATAAGCGTGCTGAAAGCGACTAAACACTAGACACAACTCATCATCCCCAAGCGTCGCTAGCTGCTCCTCTGTAACAGACATCAAAGCAGAAAACGAAAAGTTGTGTAACATGGCGTTAGTGACAGACTCACTAGAGGGGGTAGCCAAGGCCAGACTCTTAGAACCTGTACAAGCGAGGGAATCCCTCATCTTGTAATCTACCTCGGTGGCCTTGAGCTTACTATAGAGCGCCTCTACTCCAATCGTATCATACCCTGCCGACTCAATGATTGAGTTCACCTTGATCTCCCATATTTTTCTGTCCAAAGCATACAACAACTTGACAGCCTGCTGATGATCGGTATATGGGAGGGCAGCAGGGGCAGAGTTGACACGCAACTTGTTGATGATCAACTGAAAGCGACCAAACAAGTCGTCTACTGACTCTCCCGGCTTCTGGACGAAATTCTCATATTCGCGCCGGTAAGTCTCCACAAGCCTAGCCTTAATCGTCGCAGTACCCTCATGGTGTGCACTAAGCAGTGACCATATCTCACGCGCAGTCTTAAGGTGACTCACTCTCTCATAATCCATAGGACCAAGCCCGGAGAAGAGAAAGTTAACAGCCTTGGCATTCGCCTCATGCTGAGCCACGATATCCTGCGTAGTACGCTCAGCGACTGGAAGCACCACAAAAGTCGTACTCTGAGTAGCATCCCATATGTCCTGACTCTGGCTAACAAGGAACGCCTCCATCCTACCCTTCAAGTAGGGATAGCCATCGGAGCCAAGGACGAGAATTTTCCTAGAGTAAGTCATAGTCGCTACGGTTTCTTCACCGGTTAAGGTATGGGAAACCTAACCAGATCTGATACCACTTGTAGGACCGAAACGTGCGACTAGAGGGGGTGAATAGTAGCACTTGAAAACTCAAACTCAAACCCCCACCGCAGTGCAAAACGGAAACAATGCCCACAACGAAACTAGATACCGTCCACTGAGAGGATACGTGTCTAGCTCACAACACGTGCTTGGTACCGTCCACTGAACAGATACGTACCAAGCACCAAGCGGAAGCACACGCTCAAACGGCTAAGAAAAGAGCGCAAAAGGAACCAACTCCGGAGAACTGTTTTCAGAATGACAGGGCTGCAAAGATAAATCTCAAAACCCCTTAAGAGAAGCTCCAAAAAATCCTCCAAAATTACCACACCTTCACAAGACAATAGGAAACAACTCCAAAAAATTTCAGGCCAATTGGAGTAAGTTTTCACCACCGGACTGACACTCCAAAAAAATTTGAATCAAAACCCTATCAAACCAACTCCAAAAATTATGAAATTTTTACTGGAGGTTAATAAGGGGCTAAGGAACAACTCCACAAATTTTCAGCTCAATTGGACAAGGAATAAAATTCCTAGAGCCACCGGACCGTCCTGTGGTAAACCACCGGACTGTCCGGTGGTTAAAAACTGACAGACTAACCCGAAAAGAAAAATACCAAAACCAGGTCAAAACACCTCCAATTGATCTGAAATTTTTATGGGAGCTTTATGATTCACTGATAAAGAGCTTCACAAAAGTTCAGCCAAAAATTCGAAGGTTTGACCCCTAAACCAAACAAGACTTGAAAGTGGACAGAATTAGCAAGAAAACTGGACAGCAGGAAACCTCACGCAAAAGCAATCTGAAACTTGACGAAATCTTCTCCAAACATCACGAAAATTGGCACAGGCTATCCTAGCCCCATTCCAAAATTATTCCCAAAGGATCTATGGAAAAAGATCACGGGATTAGCGGGAATTTCAGATCTCGTAAAGAGGTGAATATTTGGGCAAGAAGGGAAAAGCTCAAGAACAACTTGCTCGTGGGAATCCTTTGGGATTGAGATGTTCTAAGACTTAATCTCCACGTCCTTGCAAGTCCAAAGCATAAGGAAAACAAAGGATTCAACCTTAGCCAAAACAAACATCCAAAAGGCCAAGGATTGAAGCCAAAAACCAAAGAGAACAAAGGGAGGAGAAGCACACAACGTTGCTGCACGAAACCACTTCGATTATGAGCCTCAAAAGAGGTCTTAGGTCAGATTACAACGAAGGATTTCGTCCCAAGCAACCACCCTCACCTTCCCTCTTGATTTGGAGGCTAGATCTCACCCTAACCCTCCTAAACTTGGAGCTCAAAGCTTGAGGACGAAAATTACCCTAAGCAAATGAAAACCTAGCTGCCAAGACTACCTCTAATGACCAGCTCTTAGGCTATTTATACACCGGTTCAGTTTTGGCATTTTTACACATAGACCCCTAACACTAGAAACGCCCGGAAGGGCTAAAACAGAAAAGAACCCGAAATATCGGGGACGGACGACCACGATGAAGACTTGATCTTCTTAGCTTCCACGCAATCTTCAGATGTCCTCCACATGGCCAGTAGTCCAATCCGCCTTTGCACCCCCGGTTTTGAAGTCAGAAACCGGGAAACTTTAGGAAATCTCCGTTTGGGCCGGACTTGGCCCATCTTCTCTATCTTGGCGAGTCGTGGCCCAACTCACCAAGCCTTGGGTAGCTTGGGTGGCGGTTTTGAGCCGAAGCCGCCAAAGCCTCCCTCGCACGCCTTCGCGCCATGCACTCGGGTTGGAGCACCACGGTGGCACCTGGCTTCTCCAGTCCATCGGAGTTGCCTTGCGGTCCATCGGAGGGCTTACACCACCGTTGCCGATCCGCCCCTCCGTGTACCGAGCTTCCATGGCCGACCGACGCCGAGCATTGCCTCCGGTCTCCATTGGAGGGCTTTTGCCTCAGTCCATCGAGATCTTCATCATCTACCTCCAGTCCATCGGAGGGCCTCCAGTCCATCGGAGGGCTTGAGCTCGTTGACAATCACTCATCACACCAGGAGAGCAATAAGGCCGGTCCATTGGCTCTCACTCCCCGGTGTCACTATGACTCGGGAGCACGACTTGACGGGAGGATCTTCCTCAGGCCCAAATCTACATCGACAGCGCCGACTCAAGTGGCCCCAGCGAGGACCACCGCCTCGACGCCAACTCGCCGTACGGCGCTCTTGACCTCCCCGACTCAAGTCTGGACTCATATCAGTCGGGGGCCGACGGTGGGTGCATCGGGGAGCCCCTCTCGAGATCCACGACGGGCCCACACCTCAGGCAGCCCTCCACGGAGCCCGCGACAAGTTCCTGTCGATACCCGCTCCTGGATCCCTCGACCACTACGGATCCCACCACCACCGCCTGCACCAAAGCGAACCCAGTCAGCTTCGGCTGACCAGGGCCGCAAAAGGACTCGGGTGGAGTCCTTACCCCGTTCGGTCTCCGCAACTCCACCGCCACGTACCAGGGGCTTCGCTCCCGTGCCTCGGCTCCCCTCAACAATGATGAGGATGCGCGGGGGACGCCCAACCTAACTCAGTCCGTGCCTCTTCCGGACGACGACATCTACAACGAGCCTAACGTGCCGTTGACTGGCCTTCGCATGGGGCTCGTCATTGACTCTACCCCGACAGGGAGAGCTGTTCGCTGGCGAAGCTCGCGGACAGACGAAACCTCTCATCACTCGGTGGTCGCTCGGGAGGCCCGCGACGTAGGACTTGACCACATAATCTGCAACATCGAGACTCCTACTACCTCTGATCACGACGCGACCGCCACAACAACCACGGCTCCAACCTCTAACACCAGCATGGGGGTGGAGACCACGCTTGCTGATGGCTCCGAAGGTTCGCTTCCAAGCTCGACTCTTTGTTTTCCTGAGCTCCTCTTGATCAACGGTACAGGGAACGATATCGAGGAGGCGGTCTCAGACGATGAGCAACCCGCCCTCGCTGAAACCTCGTAGGATCAATGAGGAGGGAAAGAGCCAATCACCTCCGCAACATTCGACGTCGTCACCTCCTGGGCAATAGAGACCCCACGCTGCCCGTATCGCTAGATGAGGTGACACGGGACAGCGAGAACGAGCAAGAAGTTCAAAGCCATTGACGCAGGAACGAGGCCCGATAACGGCATCGTGACTGGCAAGCTGGTGAAGCTAGGCGACGCCGCGTGGCCGCACTTCCTAGGCGCAATCTTCTAAGGGAGTTCGAAGGGGTCATGGAGACCCCGAGTCAAGCCGGCGGGGCGCTAGTCAAGCTCTACGAGCTCCTCCCCAATAACGAGGATGGGGAGGCCATCAAGAACGTTCTTACTCGGGTGGCGGACCACCTCGTGCCCAGGCAACCCAGGGCAAGAGACGCGCGGCAGATCATCAACGACAACTGCGATGCACGTCATAGTATCGAGCAATCTCATGCTCAGTGGCACCAGATCGAGTTGAACTGGCATGCAAACTATGACCAGGATTGTGGCCCCCCTCAGCGTGCCCCGACTGCCAGGGGTCACTCGGGAACTGCCTCCATTAATAGCTCCGTGCCTCGAGTCAGGACCAGGGATAACCTCCGCCCTCAGTCCCCGCCACGTCGACTAGATGAGAACCGTGGCAACCCAGCCGGCTGCTCTGAGGTAGCCGTGGCAGCCTTTGGTCGGAGGATTCAGGACGTCGACTGGCCACCCAACTTCAAGATCTCGAATATCGAAAAATTCGAAACGAAGATGGACCCACGGAATTGGCTCGCCGTGTACACTACCGCGGCTCGAGCGGCCAATGTGTCGGAAGATCTCATGACGGCTTACATCCCGATCAAGTTGGGACAGGAGGCACTCCAATGACTCCGCCACCTCAGGCAGGGTTGCATTGAAGACTGGGGCGACTTCTGTCACTTGTTCGTTGCAAATTTCCAATCACTCTCTGACAAGCCAGCGCAGCGATGGGGCCTCAAAACCATCAGGCACAAAGACTCAGAGAGCTTGCGATCGTACCTCAAGCGGTTCCAAGCTCTAAGGAATCGCATCCCCAATGTATCTGAGGATACGGTGATCGATGACTTCCTCCAAGGGTCGAACGACCAGGTGTTCATCAAGCACATACTGGAAAGAGCGCCCACTACCTTGGAGCGCCTTTTCCAAGAGGCAGATCGCTACATCACAGCGGACAAACGTGCTCGTGATTTCATCCGCCCTCGACAGGATGATCGGGGCAAGGGCAAGCAAGAGAAGCACGAAGAGTCCTCGTGGTAGGATCTTCGCTGGAGAAGAGGCCTCAAGAGGAGGTCCGTACCGTGGCGCCAGCTCCAGCGCGTCCACGTGGCCCGCCTCCTACTCTGCCAGGACACTCGATCAACTCCTCGACGAGCCGTGCCCCACACACAAGGACATGCGCCACACTCTCCGGAACTGCCGCGCCTTCAAAGCCATGCTGGCGCGTGGCCAGTTCCCGATGCCGCAGCCTACTCCGCCGCCGCCGCCGCCGCGGAACCAGCCTCCGCAACGTCCGAACGGAGGCAATAATCAACGCTTCCCAGATGTCAACAGGGAGGTCAACTTCATCCTGGGAGGACACGGGGCTCTAGCAAGCAATCGGCAGCAGAAGCTAGAAGACCGGTGGATCAACACGGCCAGCTTAGAGCTGCCGCAACCATACGATTGGTCCCACAAGCCAATCTCCTTCAACGGGTGGATCAGTGGCTCAACTTCGACAAGCCAGGCAAGTACCCGTTGCTGGTAAACCCCATAGTCGGGGACACCCGACTCAAGAAGGTGCTGATCGACGACGAGGCAAGCATCAATGTTGTGTTCCCTAGAGCTCTGCAAGACATGGAGATCCCACTCAGCGAACTCAAAAAGTCAGATACCCCGTTCTTCGGAATCGTGCCGGGTGTGAGTGAATATCCACTTGGGCACATTTACCTGTCGGTCGCCTTTGGCACCACGGAAAATTTCCGCATTGAGACGCTGCGTTTCGAGCTCCCGACCTTCAACTATGTCTATAACGCCATCATTGGGCGTTCTGGGCTAGCTAAGTTCATGGCTATCCCACATTACCTATACCTCGTCCTCAAGATGCCAGCTCCAGGTGGCGTTTTCTACATACGCGCTGACTTCAAGGGAGCTTTAGAGTGTGTACAGGAAGCAATACAGATGGCCCTCGAGCAGAATCACATGGCGGCGCAGAAGAAGCTCAAGACAGACGAAACCCACATGTCGCAGGAGGACCTCCAGATCCTGACTCAAGAAGCGGCGTCAAGCGCGGCAATACAACCGGCAGTCCCGACGAAGGAAATAAGCCTCGATCCTTCGGACGTGACCAAGAGGACTGCTATCAACGCTCTTCTTCCTCCCAAATAGGAAGACGTGCTCGTCAAGTTCCTAAGGGCCAATCACGACATGTTTGCATGGAAGCCTGCAGATATGCCTGGGTCCCGAGGGAACTGGCCAAGCACCAACTCAAGGTGTTCCCCAATGCAAAACCCATCAAGCAGAGGCTGTGGCGATTTACCCCTGAAAAGCGAGAGGCCATTACGGCAGAGTTAACCCAGCTGAAGGCTACCGGTTTTATTAATAGGTCATGCATCCCGAGTGGCTTGCAAATCCTGTACTCATTCTCAAAAAGAATAAAAAGGACTGGCGAATGTGTGTTGATTATACCGATCTCAATAAGCACTGCCCAAAAGATCCGTTTGGATTGCCTTGTATAGACCAGGTCATTGACTCTATGGCCGGCTGTGCGTTACTCTCTTTCCTCGATTGTTACTCAGGCTATCACCAGATTAGCCTAGCGGTCGAGGATCAGGAGAAAACAGCGTTTATCACGCCCTTCGGTGTGTATTGTTATACTTCTATCTCGTTCGGGTTAAAAAAAACGCTGGCGCCACGTATCAAAGAGCGATCCAGACATGCCTCGCTAACCACTGGGGCAAGCGTGTCGAAGCCTACGTTGATGACATTGTAATCAAGACCAAGAACGCGGAGGATTTCGTCGACGATCTGCAGCAGGTGTTCGACAGTCTGAGGAAATTCCGGTGGAAGCTTAATCCCACCAAGTGCGTCTTCGGCGTCCCTGCAGGCCAGTTACTTGGCTTTGTTGTTAGCAACAGGGGAATTGAAGGTAACCCCAAAAAAGTCAAGGCCATACTCCGCATGCACCCTCCCAGGTCGCAAAAGGACGCTCAAAGGTTGACTGGGTGCATGGCGGCCTTGAGTCGGTTCACGACTCGGTGAACGTGGCATGCCCTTCTACAAGCTCCTCAAGAAGGTAGATCGGTTTCAGTGGACTACAGAGGCTCAGGAAGCTTTGGAAGCCCTAAAAAAGTTCTTGACCACACCTCCTGTACTCAAATCTCCCAATCGTGCCACTGCCGACTCACCAGGTGAAGATTTGCTCCTCTATATTTCTTGTATGACTCATGTGATCAATACTGCATTGGTGGTTGAGCGGCCGGACGGACAGCACATAGTACCTAGGCAACACCCGGTCTACTTCATCAGCGAGGTCCTCAATCCCTCCAAAATCAGGTATCCTCAAGTTCAAAAGCTATGATATGCAGTTCTCATTACCGCACACAAGCTACGTCATTAATTTGAGGAGCACAAGATCGTAGTGGTCGTAGTGGTCACTGAGTTTCTAATTGGAGAAGTCTTGCGCAATCGGGAGGCCACAGGGCATATTGCCAAGTGGGCCTGTGAGCTGGGGGCTCACGACATCGAGTTTCGTCCTCGTACTGCCATCAAGACCCAGGCGCTGGTCGATTTTGTCTCCGAGTGGACTGAGCACCAGGTCCCTGAGAAGCTAGAAATCATAGACGTCTGGAAGATGTATTTCGATGGCTCGTTGAAGCTGGAAGGAGCTGGCGCTGGCGTTGTTTTCACCTTACCAGCAGGGGAAAAACTCAAGTATGTGCTACAGATTCTTTTCCCGGTTTTTAATAATGCAGCTGAGTATGAAGCTCTACTTCATGGTCTGCGCATAGCCATATCACTCGGGATCCAGCGGTTGATGACCTATGGAGATTCTTTAGTGGTCATCAATCAGGTCAACAAGGAGTGGGACCGCTTTACAGAAAGTATGGACAAGTACTGTGAAGCAGTTCGCAAGCTAGAGGGCAGGTTCCAAGGCCTGGAATACATTCATGTGGATCGGGATCGCAACGTGGACGCTGATATTCTGTCCAAACTAGGCTCATCACGAGCCAAAGTGCCTCCTGGTATCTTCGTTCAGGTGCTTCATCATACCTCTATTCAGTTAGATGAGTTGAATATACCACCCGACCGACACATCTTAACCCTGGTGATATGCCGACTAATTGGAGGGCTCCCATCATCAGATACATCTTGAATGAAGAGACTCCAGATGATAAAGCTGAGGCCGAGCGAATAGCAAGGCGATCGTCTAGCTATACTCTGATCAACAACGAGTTATATAACCAGGGCGCCTCAGGAGTTCTGTTAAAATGCCTAGATACCTCATCAGGGCAGAGTTTGCTGAAAGAGATACACGCTGGAGTCTGTGTAATTCATGCCGCTTCACGGACATTGGTCGGGAAGGTGTTTAGGGCCGGCTTCTATTGGCCTACAGCAAAGAAGGATGCAGCTGAGTTAGTACAGTGCTGCGAGGCTTGCCAATACCTTGCCAAGCAGCACCATCTTCCAGCACAGCAGTTGCAGAACATACCAGTCTCATGGCCTTTTGCCTGCTGGGGGCTGGACATGATTGGGCCTTTCAAGAAAGCTCAGGGTGGATATACTCATGTATTGGTCGCTATTGATAAGTTCACCAAGTGGATCGAGTACAAGCCTATTGCCTCATTGACATCTGTCAAAGCTGTGGAAGTTATTCAAGACATCACCTTTCGCTTTGGAATCATGAACTCTATTATCACAGATTTGGGGTCTAATTTTACGAGCTCAGAATTTTTCGATTTCTGTGAGCAAAGATCTATTCGCTTCAAGTATGTCTTGGTGGCTCACCCTAGAGCCAATGGGCAGGTTGAACGAGCCAATGGCATGATTCTGGATGCACTCAAGAAGAAGAACTTTGACAAGAATGAGAAGCTAGATGGCAAGTGGATACGTGAACTGCCATACGTGGTTAGGAGCCTTTGAACACAACCTAGCAAAGCTCTCGCAGAGAACACACCCTTCTTCATGGTATATGGGTCGGAGGCAGTATTGCCTGTTGACCTACAGTTTGGAGCCCCACGACTGGCTTTCAAGGATATTGCTGAAGCCGAGGCAACATGCCTCGAGGAGATCGACTTACTCGAAGAGGAGCGCCTGAACTCCGTTATTCAGTCGGCGCGTTATCAGCAGGCTCTACGCCATTACTGTAACACCCTAGTTTAATTACCAGCATTTTTACAATTAATTGCAAGCAATTTATTTAATTTTCTAAGGCTCATGTGCTTAGTTTGCATTTAACATGCTTTATTTAAAATAAATACTTGTATAAAATTAATCATAGGCCTAACTTTCTTGTGCATACATGCTGGTGCATTGTTTCTTGGTTGTATGAATTAAGGATTCAAATTCAAATTCATTTGAATTTTAGAGCTATACCTTCCTCAATTCAAAAGAATTCAGAAAAGAAAAAGAAAAAGAAAAAAAGGAAGGAGGCAGACTAGGCCGGCTAGAGCCAGCCCGGCCCGGCTCGGCTCCCACCCCGCCTAGGCCGAAAGCCGGCCCAGCCAGCGCAGGTCCCTCCCTCTCCCTTCGCTGCGCCTCACCGCCAGGTGGGCCCACGCCCCGCGCTCTCTGACCGCCGGGCCCCGCTTGGCCGGCCCGTCCCCTTCCTCCCGCCAGATCCCACGCTCCCTTCCTTCCCCGCTCAGCCGCGTCAACGTTCGAGCAACGGGACCCAAATCCTCGCCCGCACCCCTGCCTTAATCACCCCGCCCACAATCCCACAGTCGCCGTGCCGGTTTCCCCTTTTTCCCCTCCACCTTCCTCCGCTCCGCCTTCAAGAGCATTCAAGCCCGAGCGGCATCACCGTGCCACGACGCCCTCAGCCCTCACATGCCTATAAAATCCGACCCCGAGCTTCACCCCGAGCCCCTTTACCACGCCTCCACTCCAATTCCACTCCTGTGCACCGACGAGCTCGCAATCCGCCACCGAAGTCCGGCCTCGGTAAGCCGCTCCGTCGTCGAATTCGTCGCCGTGGGTCCATCTCCGGCCTTCTAATCCCCACCTTGTCTTTCGCAGGACCTTCGCGGAGCTGCTCCGTGGGTTGTGGTCACAAGAACGCGACACCGACGCCCCTGTCCGCGAACACCGAACAAGCTCGTCCGCCGTCCTCCGTCGTGAGTCCTCTCCACCGCTTCTCCGTCCGAATCGACCCCTCGGTGAGCTTCGTCTCGGCCTCCTCTCCCTTTTTGTCTAGCCCTAGTCCAGCGGGACCGCCCCTAGGCCCCGGCGTGCGCCACGCTGGCGAGCCGCCGCAGTGCGGGACGGACTTCGCCGCGGAATTAGGTCACCGCCGGCGCCAAACCCCCCTTCCGATGTGAACCCTTGGATCTAGAGTGCACGGCCACGATTAGAACGTGCCATACCCCTTCGCCAGCCTATCACAGAGCGCCACCTCGCCCTCACTTAACCCAGTCAGCGTGGCCCCACCCGTCAGGCTGACATGGCATGCCACGTGCGCGCCGCGTCAGCTCCGCGTCGGCGTATACCAAGTCAGCCACGGGTTGTTTGCAAGAAAGCCCCCGCTTTTTCCTGAAATCAACCCGCAGTCCGCTTACGTTGAAAAGTAATTAGGTTTTAGTCCTGTTTTTATCGGTTTAGACCCTGAGCTTTACGGGATTTTAACCCGCAGTCCAGGCTCTCAGATTTTTGCTCTAAAACCCTCGATGGCTAGGTTTATTTACGGTTAGGTCCTCGGTTTTGCAAAGCTAGCCCTTGGTTTAGTTGTTTTATCACAAATTTGCCCCTGGGAGCTTGTTTTATGCATAACTTTCACATTTTAACTCCGATTTAAGTGATTCTCGCGCTCACGTGATCGTAGCAGTGCATAGAATGTTTTCAATACAGTTTTATCTTTTGTTTTTATGAGATGATGTACTGTTTCTTACCTTTTTGTTCTTGTTTGCATGTATGCGTGTTTGGGAATGCTTGTATGTTGCCGTGATCACGTTTAGACGGTGAACCTTTCATTGGTGAAGGCGAGCAGCAGTTTGAAGGTGTTGATCAGCAGCCCAAACAGTTTGAGGAAGCCAAGTGTAGCATGAACACAATCTAATAACCATTTAATCACTTCATTTGCATGTGTCTAATTTTGTATGCCCAAAAGACTGTACCGTAGCCTCTTTTATCAAAATGTTTACCTATGGGAATGCATGTTGGTTAAGTTTTGCTAGTTGCTGGGTGAACTCATGTATCTTTTGTTAATAATTTTGATTAATAGATCTATGCAATCAAATCTTGAGCTTGACCCTCTGTGGTTCATGTTCCTTTAAAAATGGCTTTTTAGCAACTTGGTTTAGGGGGCATGAGCATGTGTTTTGCTTATAGCCACTCTCCATAAGGACCGGTTTGCAAAGCGACAACCTGGGACAATAGTGCTATCATGAGATTGGAATGGGACGGTCTTGGCTAACTAATTAGGTTGCATTGGTTTGGGAGTAACTTACTGACGGGGCAAGAGGGGAGGTGAGCTTCTATGGCCCTCCCGCTACTTGGGTTGAGTGCGTTTATCTCCCCTTGAGGCTTGCTCCACAGTTGCGGATCCTGAAACCTTAGCGGTTACACCTTACCAACGTGATCTTTGTAAAGGCCTCGTAGTGTGGTTGCTAGCCATCTCATCTAAGGTAATGTGGTGGACCACTAGTGTAGCCCACGACTCATGGGTAAAGATGTACGACCTCTCGAGAGTGTAAAACTGACATGTCAGCCGTGCTCACGGTTATGAGCGGCCCAGATTCTTTATGCAGATTAGTGGTTCCGTTTGGGTTTGAAAGTGGTTGTTTTGTTAAAATTGTTGAATAATGTTCTTATGCAATATGTGGGGCGTAATGGTTTATCTACTCACTTGTAGTAACTAGTTGTTTAATAAAACTTGACCAACTAAAAGCTCATGCAACGTGTCAGCCAACCTTAGAGCCTCATAGTTCATGTTATGCTTGTGGAGTACGAGTTGAAGTACTCACGCTTGTTTCTTTTATTTCAACCTACTATTGGCTGGAACCCAACCGCTGCTCAGTTCAAGAAAACTTCGAGGAGTATGTTCAAGACTACAATGAGTTCTAGGCGTACCAGTCCACCAGTCGACGTCCCTGTGGCGGCTCGTTTTGTTTCGTTTACGCTTCCGCTATGACTCTGGTTTAAAGACATCTTGTCTTATTGTAATAAAGTGATGATATACGCTATGTAAATGTTTTATTTTTTTTATGCACGTTCTGCGATGTCACTATTGTCATAATATATGTGAGACTCATTCCTGGCACATATATGTTGTTCCGGTTCCGTTGGTTGAGAACTGGGCGTGACAAAGTGGTATCAGAGCCGTGTTGACTGTAGGACGAAAGCCTAGATAGAAATGGTCATAATTAAGGATTTCACTTCTCTTGTCCTCCTGCTGTTTTATAAAATTTATTTTCGCTATCAAATTATATGTTCACTTTATGTTAAATTATTTCTTTTGCTTTATTCATTCAATCACATAGAACTGATCTTGATCTCATTCCATTCTTCTTATAGGTAATGGCACGCAACAAGCAAACCGCCCGTAAGAGTACCGGAGCCCGCCTTCGCCGTGTTGCACTACCGACTCCATAGCGAAATTTCTGTTAAGGGGGGTAGGTTTGTAACACCCTAATTTAATTACCAGCATTTTTACAATTAATTGCAAGCAATTTATTTAATTTTCTAAGGCTCATGTGCTTAGTTTGCATTTAACATGTTTTATTTAAAATAAATACTTGTATAAAATTAATCATAGACCTAACTTTTTTGTGCATACATGCTGGTGCATTGTTTCTTGGTTGTTGGCATTAAGGATTCAAATTCAAATTCATTTGAATTTTAGAGTAATACCTTCCTCAATTCAAAAGAATTCAGAAAAGAAAAAGAAAAAGAAAAAGAAAGGAAGGAGGCAGACCAGGCCGGCTAGAGCCAGCCCGGCCCGGCTCGGCTCCCACTCCGCCTGGGCCAAAAGCCGGCCCAGCCCGCGCAGGCGCCTCCCTCTCCCTTCACTGCGCCTCACCGCCAGGTGGGCCCGCGCCCCGCGCTCTTTGACCGCCGGGCCCCGCCTGCCGGGCCCCGCGCTCCCTTCCTTCCCCGCTCGGCCGCGTCAACGTTCGAGCAACGGGACCCAAATCCTCGGCCACACCCCTGCCTTAATCACCCCGCCCTCAATCCCGCAGCTGCCGCGCCGGTTTCCCCTTTTTCCCCTCCACCTTCCTCCGCTTCGCCTTCAAGAGCATTCAAGCCCGAGCGGCATCACCGCGCCACGACACCCTCGCCCATCACACGCCTATAAAATCCAACCCCGAGCTTCACCCCGAGCCCTTTTACCACGCCTCCACTCCAATTCCACTCCCGTGCACCGACGAGCTCGCAATCCATCGCTGAAGTCGGCCTCGGTAAGCCGCTCCGTCATCGAATTCGTCGCCGTGGGTCCATCTCCGGCCTTCTAATCCCCGCCTCGTCATTCGCAGGACCTTCGCGGAGCTGCTCCGTGGGTTGTGGTCGCAAGAACGCGACGCCGTAGCCCGTGTCCGCGAGCGCCGACCAAGCTCGTCCGCCGTCCTCCGTCGCGAGTCCTCTCCACTGCTTCTCCGTCCGAATCGACCCCTCGGTGAGCTTCGTCTCGGCATCCTCTCCCTTTTTGTCTGGCCCTAGTCCAGCGGGACCACCCCTAGGCTGTGATGCTCCGGCATCTCAAGTGCATAATCACTCATCTTACATGAAGCATTCATCTTGAGCATCATGGCATATCATGTGTGGGTGCATTGGAAACAAGTTTGGTTTATATTACTAAGTGAAAAACCCTGTCATTTCATGAGTGATGCTATGTTATAGTCGTATCTTTGATTCCATTGAGATCTGGGTGAAGTTCATATTGACAAAACTGTAGATACACATGAGATAAACAACTTTGCTAATTGGGGTCTTGTCATATAAGGAGGTTTACAAAGTGATTAGGGTCATCTAATGACAGTACAGAAAACCAGTTTAAATTAGGGCTGAATTGAAATTCCAAATTTACTCTAACCTACAGACACTTTCATGCAAATCTCATTTTATCAAAGTTGTAGGTAATGATCTAGGGAGCAACTTTTTCATTTGGGGTCTGGTTATAAAATGAAATCTAGTAAATGTTTTGGACCATTTTCAGTCAGCCTAGAAACACAGTTTAAATCTGACCAGTCGGGTAATTTAGGTTTTTCTCCAACTCAAAGTCATTTTCATGTCAAACTCAAATAGAATTAAATGTGGGATATGGAATTCCAAACAAACTTGTCAACTGGAGTTTTAAGAGTTAATAAAGCTCACAAATAGGAGTTTTTCCCATCACAAGGAATAAGGTGACCCTGTTCCTAACTAGAGCTGCTATACAAATTCAAATGAAATTCATATTTGCAAACTGATTTGGGGGTGGAGCCTTTTGACAAACTGGTAGAACTGGAAGAGACCAACATTTTATCCAATTACAACATTTCCTAAATCGGCCTCTAACAGGGTTAAAAAGGGGAAAAACTGGAAGGGAGAAAACACAAACAAAAATGGGTTTTTTCTGAGTGGCTGACCGGTGGGACCCAGCGCCCGGGAGGCCATGGTGTCGCCGCCGGCGCCGAGCGCGTGACCGCCGGCGTACGGCCCGTTTGCCTCGCCCACGGATCGCCCTCCCTCGGCCGCGCCTTTAACCCGAGGCCGACGCGCCTCTCTCCCCTCTTTCACCTCCACTTGTCGCCTGCCACTCCCGAGCCCTCTCGCCTCCACTTCGCCGCGCGAGACTGAGCCGCCATTGACGAGCTCGAGTTTGGCCCCGAGCGCACGCCGCCGCCGTCCGTCCTTCCTCCGCCTCGAGGTCTACCTCACCGCACTCGCCACTCCACCCCGCCCCTTCTCCACTAGACCTCGTCGCCTCTCTCACTCCCCACCGCTAGATCGAGAGGCGACCGACGCGGGCCACCATTTCCGGCAAAGCTCGGTGCGAGCTCGCGCCGGCCGTCTCCGTCCACCCCACGCCCCTAGACCCCCGCCATTGCCTTTGCCTCGCTCCCGCGCACCCGAAACCCTAGATCTCGTCGACGTTCCACTTCTAACCGCGGAGATCGACCTCGGCGCGACGTCCTCGCCGCGCCGCCGTCACCGCCGTTCACGCTCCGTTGCCGCCTCGTCCTCGCCCCACCGCCAACGACTTCTACCGGAGGTAGTAGCCCTCGCTCAGGGACACCGCCCGCGCCTCGCGTCGCGGCTCCGGCGAGCCCGAGCTCGCCGGCGCGCGCGCCGCCGCGCCGTCGCGCGCGGCGGGAGGAGGAAGAAAGGCCGGGGGGTTTTGCAAGCTACCCCCCCTCGGAGTATGGCTATTTACATTTTTAACCCACGCGCTGTTTACTGAGTCTTGGCATTCTTACGCGCTAGCCCCTGGAGTATAGGGTTAATTGTGTTCTAGTCCTCGGTTTTATCTTTTTCCATTTCTTTTTCCTATATTCGGCTGAAACTTTGGAAATTCATATAAAATTAAATAAAAATCGTAAAAAGGAAAACTCAGTTGCGTTGTACTCCTAGTAAATAGATCTACACAGTAGGTATGATGTGGGGATGTGCATGTACGGTTTTACCCCTGTTTTTAAAGATGCATGATAAATCAATGAAAAATAGGAAACATGGCCTAGATGGAATTCAAAAATGACGAAACTTGGTCAGTAGCCTTCTTAGGGTGTTTTGATACGGTGGAAATTTCTGATGACTCAATACCTTACTGTTCATGCATGGTTTTACCATTTTATATGTACTTTATGCATTATTTGATAACTTGAAAATGGGGTCCATGCAAAATATGTGAAATGAGGCTCACTAGTATTTTTCTCAGGTTCTATATATCTTGTGAACACCACTGGTAAAATATGAGCCCCTGCATGTATAGTTTTGATGGTGATTTGAAAATGACAAATTTTGACTTGGAGAACTTGATAAATGGAAAAATGGGTCCTAATGTGCAAGATAAATTCTACCAAAATTCTAGTAGCATGTAGGGGTACTGTAGAATCCAGAAAGTATATGCTTGGAAGCTATTCTCACTGTTTATATGTACATCTTAACTTGCACTAGTTTTATATATGGGAAATAGATGTCCTGTCAAAACTTGGGAGTTTTAGCTTGTAAATTTTTGTACATGCAGTTCATACTAAGGATAGCTCACTGGTAAAATTTCATCTTCAGAAACCATACCAATAAATTATAAAAATTCTGACGATGTGTAGGGCTGAAAACTTGCTGGAATTTTAATAAAATAATTATAACTCCAATTGAGCTGAAATTTTGACAGTAGCCTTGGGTATGAAGTATCTGCTTGTCACAAAAGTTAGGTACCATTTGAGTTAGTTGAACTGCCAGAACTCAGATGCATGTTTTTATTCACAAATGAGCATGATTTACCCTAAGCACATACATGTACAGTGATTCATCTACTGCATACGTATCATTTCTCATAAAGTATTTGCTGCACTTTAACATTGGCATTTCGTCTACAACAAGTGCATACATTTGCATCCGTATGCACTCATGCCTGCACCTTTCATGCATATAGATCCCGCAAACGAGGAGCTGCCACCGGGTCAACCATTGATTGAGGAGCCCGAGGACGAGTCAGAGGACCCGCACGCAACTGCTGATCACACCACCGAGGAAGCACCCACTAACCCGAGCGGAGAAGGTAGGCAGGACCATACTACCCAGCTAATATAATAATGCTTATGAATTACGCATATGCATTAGGAGTTGAATGAAAACAATTGCATTAGACATCCCGGCCGCCCTGGCCCTAGATCCTATAAATAGAGTTCGTAGGACGAGTATGCCTAGAAATGCTAGGTACGAGTAGACATGAGTGAGCACTGTCACTCGTCGCGTAGGTGATATTTCAAAACTTCAGAAATCTTACTATGATGCAATTTATGGTTATTTATGTTGATATTAAATTGAGACGGGGCGGAGTGTACATTTACTTTCGTGGTGTGCGTTGTTGTTCTCCGGCTCCGCCCCTGTCGCATAAGGCATGTTCGCTGTTCGCCTGCTGATTGACACAACATGGCTAGGAGTGCTTATCCGGGTCGTGGGACCGGTGAAAGTCTTACCGGCCCCGTCCTACTATTCATGGTGCTGCCCATCCACTGATAGGGGGCCGATGGACTTGGGAGGTGCTTGGAAGTCGAGGGAGGGCTGACCCTACACACAGTGGTATCGCTCCTGAGACGGCTACTCCCAAGAGTTAGGTGGGGGCGCTGTGAATCTTTGGACGGGACAGGTGGAGATGGGGGATATATGTGTGGAACGCGATGGCTAGTAAGCATATATCACTTGGCATTTATAGTTATTCCCGGGAATTAAAAATCGATTCGAATCGCTGATGCTCACCAGGTGTGAGAGTGTCAAATGTCGCACACGGGCAACGTAGTAACAATCCAAATTACTATGCCAATGTACATGCTTTCAAATACAACATGCTTGGTGTATATGATGGTTACTACCATGCAAGCTGTGATGGTTTACTTTCATTGCAAGTGTTATGGTTTACTTTCCTGCAAGAACATCAGTACTGCTATTGTCATCATCTAATTTGAATAAGACTAAGGTAGCAGCTGTCAAATCCTGCTATCTTCTCTTAGCCTTTTTTTTTTTTTGAAATAAAATCAATGGCTAAGGACAAACAATGATTAGTAAGCTATGCTTCGCGTCAGCCGTAAGCCATGTCCATTAAGTCCTATTGAGTAATTAGTACTCAGGGTTTGCCCCCATTTTTGGCTCACAGGTATGGAGTTTCTGATGTGTCCCTGCATTGGAGGGGGCACATGCGTGCAACACGATTAGAAGATGACGTTGTGGCAACAGGACAACATCAGTGGGCATGATGTTGTCTCTCTTTTGCACATTCCGCTGCATGACCTGAACTCTGAACTATTTCTATCTTCCGCTGAGAGACATTTAAGAACTTATGTTATCCTATGACTATGTTGGATTTGAAACTTTGATTTGAACTGGTCTGTAAACTAATTCTATTATCTATCTACATTCAACTGCCTGTGATGATGTAATGGTTGTGACTCCATCGAGGGTCAATGTGTATGATGTCGGTTTCTCTGGGATTGGTGTTATCGAGGGCCGAAGGCCACTCGACGGACTACCGGGTTTAGTCCAGCTTAAGTGTACTGCAAGCCAAAGGTGGCAGGTGCGCTTAATCTGGGTTAAGCAGGGCGGTTCCGCCACAGCTGGTATCAGAGCCGATCATACACAGACAACAGTTACATCATCTAGTTTTGGTTTACAAAACTATTTTCGAAAGCCCTTTTCAAGTAATTGAAAAACGAGAGTATACGCTATGCCCGTATAAGGATGTTAGTGTTATTCAGGTGACATCACTGACATTCTAACCTAGATAGAACTCATATGCATGTTCGGCGCTTTGAGAAACAACTTTTCGGCTATAGCTATTCCCAGTACTGGTGGAAGCTCTGCATTCATGCGGTATAAGTAAAAGCTCTTTAAGGGTTGTGGGCATGTTTGAGGCTTTCATATCCACCACACTTACATTTAGTTTTGGGATCCACCTTTTTCTCGACAATCCCCAGTACTGGAGGAAAGTCAGGCTTTGAGGAAAAGGTGCATCGGCCCACCAACGTTGTCCACGCAGCGGTCACGCGTGGATGCCACACTATGTGGTAATGTATGAGCATGCATTCTTCTGCAGGTACACTAACTACGTGCGAAATTAAGAACGGCCAGGGAACGACTAGTTGCATTAGGGAGTGCCGTGCATATGTGTCACCGAAATATCGATAGCTATATGTACTCTTCTTTTAGATGTGTGATGTGAGACCGTTTAGATACGATTCATGCATCATGTTTACTGCTTTTATTTATGGTGGGATATTATTAAAATGCTATGAAATAAATCGCAATTTTAAAAGTTTACCTTACATATGATGCACTATTGTACCCTTGGCTTAATATCTCGTATGAAAAATATATCCCTCACTAATGCACAACCTTGTCTACCTAAAACAGATGGCCAGGACCAAGCAGACCGCACGCAAGGCCACCGGAGCCAGGACCACCGTTCTCCCTGACGTGACCCACACTCCCCCTGTGGTGGAGGATGGGTTGCTCCACACTCGCTGCAGGGAGGAGTGCCCCCTGTCCCAGTTGCTGTGCAGGGCCCTGAGGGAGATGGGGCGTCGTCCCTGTCCCTTCATCTCGGTGCAGACGGTGCACGAGGAGGGCAACTGCATGGCCCAGGTTGTCCTTCCACGGGGGACGTTCGTGGGCCAGCAGACCCTCACCACTTACGGAGCCAATGAGGAGGAGGCTTACCGTAAGGCGGTGATGGGAGCCCTCACCTCGTTGAGCTCCAGGTGGGAGGCAGACCACACGGTCCTGCGCTTCCTCCCCACACACGACCTCGACCACGCTTGGCAGGAGCGCCGTGGGTGGCTTCGGGACAGGAACGGCTCTCGGCCCTTGGTAGCGTGCATGGACTATGCACGTGAGGCGCACGGGATGTACCAGCGCGCGGAGAACCGGAGCCGCTTCTACTTTTCCAGGTACACGGAGACCCGTACCCGTGTGGAGGAGTTAGAGGCCCGGGTGGCGCAGCTGCAGCAGCGTCTGGCCGAGTACGAGCCGCCGCAGCAGCCCGCGCCCTTGGACGAGGAGGAGGAGGAGTCCTCGGAACCCATGGAGGTGGAAGAGGAGGAGGAGAACGACCCCTCTGACGCCAACTCCAGGGTGCAGGGTGTTTGATGGATTGATGGAAGGAAGTTAAGCATTAAGTTAGTGACGCGTTGATAGCGATGTTTTGCAATATGCCGCTCCGCGTTTTAATGCAGGGCTGTACTGAACATTGGTGAGCTGAGAGAGCTCATTGAGTACGCCATTTGCTTATGTTGTGGACAATTAAATGTTTGCTATTTGATGATGGGGTTGATGGAACCCACATCCCCCCCTATGTATATTGGGACCTCCTAGTAGTATTTGAACCTTATTATGTTGCACTTGAAGTATGTTTAAGTCCGTGTGGAAGTTGAGATATGATGCGTGGATGAATGTGGGATGGTAGCTCCATTTTGTTTGCTGGTTGCGAATCTGGAATTCTGTACAGCAGCAGCAAAAACTGAGTGTATCTTGAAATCTGGGATGATTGGGGTTAGGAGTTTTATACCAAAGAGGTAGGAAAGTCCCTGGCGCACAACTTTGTCAATAGAAGTTTTCGCTGAATGCATTCGGTTTCGGAGTTATGTTCAGAATTCCACTGAACATGCATTCTGAACTGAACGGTACAGTTAGAAAAAGGGGTCTTTGCACAACCTTCGTGCGGAAATTGAACTGGGAAATTATTACCAAAGTTGTAGAGACTACAGTGGCCAATAACTTTTCTATACAAAGTTTTCTCTGTAAGTGTACCGATTGAGAGTTATAACTAGAAATGTCCAGGTCATTTAAATCTGGACAGAACTGACACCTCCCCGCAAAAGCTAAAATTCGAACCATTTCCAGGCTGGGTTGGCAAAAACTTTCTATAGCAAAGTTCAAAAGCACTGAACATGGAGTAACTTTGCTAAGGGGGTCATAATCAAAAGAGGCACGGATTAAGAGCAGCGCACCGTTAAAGTTGTTGCTGTCCAGAAATTCACGAGATAGCCGAGTGTTAAATGCCAACCCATCGAGCTATGACTAGATGCGACAGTGGTCGAACCGCTCCGAGAAGGAAGCTAACACTTTACTGCAATTATATGTTTCCGTCTTACATGTTTTGAGTAACTGTGTTTCGGCGCATTTAATTGCTTTAAAGTGGTTGGACTAAACACTGTTAGCTTCACTCTTGCAGATGGTGAATACTCGTCAGGGACAAACCTCGGGCCAGCAGCCACACGATGCACCCCCTCCGCCGGAGCTGGCTACTCTGGTTGTGCAGCAGGCGGAGTTGATCCGCATGATGGCAGAGGAACGCCAAGCACAGGGGCAACAGCGGGCACGGGAGCACCAGCCCCGCGGCATCACCTACCAAGACTTCGAGGGTCTGCGCCCTCCTGTCTTCACTACGTGCCCTGAGCCGCTCGCAGCAGATGACTGGCTCCGTACAATCGAGTCCAAGTTCACACTGCTTCCAGGGTTGACTGAGCAAGAAAAAGCTCGGTTTGCGGCACAGCTACTTCAGGGCCCCGCGGGAGCTTGGTATGACACGTTCCAGGCTATGCAGCAGCGGGATCACGTTGTCACATGGGAGGAGCTCCGTACTGCCTTCCGGGCCCACTACATCCCGGCAAGTCTTATGGAGCAGAAGCAGCGCGAGTTCAGGGAGCTCAAACAGGGCACTCGCACGGTGATGCAGTACGTGCAAACCTTCATACAGCTGTCGCAGTACTCGCCTGCGGATGTTGCGGATGATCCTAGCAGGGCGACCAGGCTCTTGCAGGGTTTCGACCCCACCCTCCAGACACACCTCGGGCGTCGTTACCAGAGCTTCTCGGAGCTGGTCGACACTGCACTGGACATGGAGAATCGCCTCCGTGTTGCTAATGAGGACCAGAAAAGGAAGCGTCAGGCCAGTAGTGCACAGGGGCCGTCTCAGAAGCAGAAGGCCAATTACCAGCAGCAGCCCCGCTACGTGATCCAGCCCAATCCATCGGGTTGGTTCCACCGAGCTCCGCAGCAGCAGCAGTACCCGGCCTACCGTGCACCCGCGCAGCTTCCCGCTCCTCGTGCTCCCACCGCACCAGGACCCGGGAATCCTTGCTTCAATTGTGGCAAGACATGCCACTTTAGCAGGGTGTGTCGCGCTCCTCGCAGGATCCAAGGCCCCACTCCTGCGGGTGGCAGTCAGCAGAGCAAGCCCAAGGGGAACGCACCGCGGAAGGGCCAAGTGCACTACATTCACTTAGAGCAGATCCCCGTCGAGGAACCGGTACTCGCTGGTACGTTCTCAGTCAACGGTCACCCAACCGTCGTACTATTTGATTCTGGGGCCACGCACACTTTCATTAGTCAGTCATATGCATCGAAGCATGGGATAAAAACTTCTTGCATAAAAGAAAGCTACAACATCTCTGCACCTGGAAACCCCATTAACACGAATTTGATAGTGAAGAGGTTGCTTTTAAGCATAGGAGGGGAAGATTTCGTCATCAGTCCTGTGGTGCTGCCACACCAAGGGATCGATGTCATATTGGGAATGAATTGGATGAACGAACACCATGCAGTCCTGGATATTGGCAGCAGGACAGTACAACTAAAGTCTAATGTCAGTGGAAAGGTTCTAAAGATCCACATACCAAATCAGAAGCACATCGAACCTACTGTGAATGCAACTGAGCTACAAGAAATCAAAAAGATACCTGTAGTATGCGAATTCCCAGACGTGTTTCCGGAGGAGCTGCCTGGTCTTCCACCGGATAGGAATGTTGAGTTTAGCATCGAGCTGGTTCCAGGTACGGCACCCGTCTCTAAGAGACCGTACAGGATGGCACCAGATGAACTTAAAGAGTTGAAAACGCAGTTGCAAGAACAACTGGATAAAGGTTTCATCCGCCCTAGCTCGTCACCTTGGGGGTGCCCAGCCCTCTTTGTCGAAAAGAAAGACCAAGGTGGTAAACGGCTATGTGTGGACTATCGGCCTCTAAATGCAGTCACAGTCAAAAACAAATACCCACTGCCACATATTGACATTCTGTTTGATCAACTAGCTGGGGCTAGAGTCTTCTCAAAAATTGACCTAAGATCAGGATACTATCAGATAAAAATCCGAGAAGAGGATATCCCCAAAACGGCTTTCTCGACTAGATATGGCTTGTATGAGTACCTAGTCATGTCTTTCGGATTGACCAATGCACCGGCTTTCTTCATGTATATGATGAACTCGGTGTTCATGAATGAACTAGACAAATTTGTGGTAGTATTCATTGATGATATACTGATCTACTCCAAAAATGAAGAAGAACACAGAGAACACTTGCGGATTGTACTCACTCGGCTCAGGGAACACAAACTCTATGCCAAGTTCAGCAAGTGCGCGTTTTGGTTAAAAGAAGTAAGCTTCTTGGGTCACATATTATCCGAGAAGGGGGTAGCTGTTGATCCCAGCAAGGTAGAGAGTGTACTAAATTGGAAGCAACCCGAATCCGTAACTGAGATCCGGAGTTTCCTCGGTTTAGCGGGCTACTACCGCCGCTTTATCAAGGATTTCTCCAAAACGGCAAAGCCAATGACCTCATTGACCAAGAAAAATGCTAAGTACACGTGGAGTCCGAACTGTGAGGAGGCCTTCCAGAGTTTGAAGAGATCCTTGACAACCGCACCAGTACTAGCACAACCGGACGTCGTGAAGCCATTCGATGTGTATTGTGACGCCTCCGGCAATGGGCTTGGCTGTGTGCTAATGCAAGAAGGGAGGGTAGTCGCTTACGCTTCCCGTCAATTGAGAAAACATGAAGCCAATTACCCAACCCATGATCTAGAACTAGCAGCAGTGGTACACGCTTTGAAAATATGGAGGCACTATCTGCTAGGCAATACTTGTCATATCTACACCGACCACAAGAGCCTCAAATACATCCTTACCCAACCCGAATTGAATATGAGGCAGTGACGGTGGTTAGAGTTGATAAAGGATTATGACTTGGAAATTCATTATCATCCAGGCAAGGCAAATGTAGTAGTGGATGCGCTAAGCCGTCGGGCTCATTGCAATGTGATTGAAGCCCGGCCCACAGTAAGAGTGCTATGTTGCGAGATAGATGAAATCGAATTGCCTACAGAACAGCTAGCTGAGCTCTATAACCTTATTATTGAGCCCACTATCAAAGAACAAATCATAACTGCACAAAAGCAAGATAAGGGCATGGCATTCATTCGTGAAGGAATGGATGAGAAGAAGAGAGCATGCTTCACACTTGATGACCAAGGTGTGTTGTGGTTCAAAAATCGGTTAGTGGTCCCTAAGGATATGGAGTTGAGGAAGAGGATTCTAGATGAAGCTCACACGTCTATGTTCACTATGCACCCGGACAGTAACAAAATGTACCAAGACCTGAAACAGAAGTTTTGGTGGACTCGTATGAAACGAGAAATCGCCACGTACGTGTCCGAGTGCGACGTGTGTCAAAGAATAAAAGATGATCACCTAAAGCCTGTGGGTATGCTTCAACCGCTTGAGGTTCCCGCCTGGAAATGGGAAGACATACACATGGACTTCATTGTGGGCCTACCTCCCACACAGAAAGGGTATGATTCGATCTGGGTAGTCATTGACCGATTCACGAAAGCCGCACATTTCCTTCCTGTCAAGACCACTTATCGAGCAAAACAATATGCCGAGTTATATATCTCTCGAATTGTGGCACTACACGGTGTTCCTCTGACCATCACTTCGGACAGAGGCTCATTGTTTGTGTCACGCTTTTGGGAGCATTTGCAAACCGCTCTTGGAACTACTTTGATTCACAGTTCGGCGTATCATCCACAGACCAGCGGCCAAGTTGAGAGAGTAAATCAGATCTTAGAAGATATGTTGAGGGCTTGTGCGTTAACTTATTCCACCAAATGGGATGAGTGTCTCCCCCTAGCCGAGTTTGCTTATAACAACAGCTACCAAAAGAGCTTAGAGATGGCTCCTTTCGAGGCTCTATATGGTAGGAGATGTAGAACACCCCTAAACTGGTCCGAACCGGGTGAACGTGTCACCTTTGGCCCTGATTTGGTATCACAAGCCGAGGAGCAAGTTAAACTTATACACGGCAACTTGAAAAGAGCACAGTCTAGACAAAAGAGCTACTCTGACAAAAGAAGACGACCGTTGGTCTTTGAGTTAGATGATCATGTGTACCTTCGGGTGTCACCAATGAAAGGGGTACATCGTTTTGGTGTGAAAGGGAAGTTAGCCCCGAGGTACGTAGGTCCGTTTAAGATCACTGAGCAGTGTGGGCCAGTTGCTTACCGGTTGGAGCTACCTCCACATCTGGCTGCGGTTCATGACGTATTTCATGTCTCGCAACTTAAGAAGTGTTTAAGAGTGCCGGAAGAAGCAGTGGACACCTCACAAATTCAAATTGAGCCTGACCTCACCTATGAGGAACGTCCTATAAAAATCCTCGACCAAAAACAAAGAGCAACAAGAAGAAAAGCAATCAACTTTTACAAAGTGCAATGGAGTAATCACTCCGAAGAAGAAGCGACTTGGGAGCAAGAAGAATACTTGCAAACCAAATACCCGGGTTTCCTTTCAGCTACTACAAACGAGTATGTATAACCATCTAAATACAAATTTTATTCGAAATCCTACACTATGCACTGCATTCTAATTTAACTTATCCACCCACATCACATCAACAAATCTCGGGACGAGATTTCTTTAAGGGGGGTGGGTTGTGATGCTCCGGCATCTCAAGTGAATAATCACTCATCTTACATGAAGCATTCATCTTGAGCATCATGGCATATTATGTGTGGGTGCATTGGAAACAAGTTTGGTTTATATTACTAAGTGAAAAACCCTGTCATTTCATGTGTGATGCTATGTTATAGTCGTATCTTTGATTCCATTGAGATCTGGTTGAAGTTCATATTGACAAAACTGTAGATACACATGAGATAAACAACTTTGCTAATTGGGGTCTTGTCATATAAGGAGGTTTACAAAGTGATTAGGGTCATCTAATGACAGTACAGAAAACCAGTTTAAATTAGGGCTGAATTGAAATTCCAAATTTACTCTAACCTACAGACACTTTCATGCAAATATCATTTTATCAAAGTTGTAGGTAATGATCTAGGGAGCAACTTTTTCATTTGGGGTCTGGTTAGAAAATGAAATCTAGTAAATGTTTTGGACCATTTTCAGTCAGCCTAGAAACACAGTTTAAATCTGACCAGTCGGGTAATTTAGATTTTTCTCCAACTTAAAGTCATTTTCATGTCAAACTCAAATAGAATTAAATGTGGGATATGGAATTCCAAACAAACTTGTCAACTGGAGTTTTAAGAGTTAAAGCTCACAAATAGGAGTTTTTCCCATCACAAGGAATAAGGTGACCCTGTTCCTAACTAGAGCTGCTATACAAATTCAAATGAAATTCATATTTGCAAACTGATTTGGGGGTGGAGCCTTTTGACAAACTGGTAGAACTGGAAGAGGCCAACATTTTATCCAATTACAACATTTCCTAAATCGGCCTCTAACAGGGTTAAAAAGGGGAAAAACTGGAAGGGAGAAAACACAAACAAAAATGGGTTTTTTCTGAGTGGCTGATCGGTGGGACCCAGCGCCCGGGAGGCCACGGTGTCGCCGCCGGCGCCGAGCGCGTGGCCGCCGGCGTACGGCCCGTTCGCCTCGCCCATGGATCACCCTCCCTCGGCCGCGCCTTTAACCCGAGGCCGACGCGCCTCTCTCCCCTCTTTCGCCTCCACTTGTCGCCTGCCACTCCCGAGCCCTCTCGCCTCCACTTCGCCGCGCGAGACCGAGCCGCCATTGACGAGCTCGAGTTTGGCCCCGAGCGCACGCCGCCGCCGTCCGTCCTTCCTCCACCTCGAGGTCGACCTCACCGCACTCGCCACTCCACCCCGCCCCTTCTCCACTAGACATCGTCGCCTCTCTCACTCCCCACCGCTAGATCGAGAGGCGACCGACGCGGGCCACCATTTCCGGCAAAGCTCGGTGCGAGCTCGCGCCGGCCGTCTCCGTCCACCCCACGCCCCTAGACCCCCGCCATTGCCTTTGCCTCGCTCCCGCGCACCCGAAACCCTAGATCTCGTCGACGTTCCACTTCTAACCGCGGAGATCGACCTCGGCGCGACGTCCTCGCCGCGCCGCCGTCACCGCCGTTCACGCTCCGTTGCCGCCTCGTCCTCGCCCCGCCGCCGACGACTTCTACCGGAGGTAGTAGCCCTCGCTCAGGGACACCGCCCGCGCCTCGCGTCGCGGCTCCGGCGAGCCCGAGCTCGCCGGCGCGCGCGCGCCGCCGCGCCGTCGCGCGCGGCGGGAAGAGGAAGAAAGGCCGGGGGGGTTTTGCAAGCTACCCCCCCGGAGTATGGCTATTTACATTTTTAACCCACGCGCTGTTTACTGAGTCTTGGCATTCTTACGCGCTAGCCCCTGGAGTATAGGGTTAATTGTGTTCTAGTCCTCGGTTTTATCTTTTTCCATTTCTTTTTCCTATATTCGGCTGAAACTTTGGAAATTCATATAAAATCGAATAAAAATCGTAAAAAGGAAAACTCAGTTGCGTTGTACTCCTAGTAAATAGATCTACACAGTAGGTATGATGTGGGGATGTGCATGTACGGTTTTACCCCTGTTTTTAAAGATGCATGATAAATCAATGAAAAATAGGAAACATGGCCTAGATGGAATTCAAAAATGACGAAACTTGGTCAGTAGCCTTCTTAGGGTGTTTTGATACGGTGGAAATTTCTGGTGACTTAATACCTTACTGTTCATACATGGTTTTACCATTTTATATGTACTTTATGCATTATTTGATAACTTGAAAATGGGGTCCATACAAAATATGTTAAATGAGGCTCACTAGTATTTTTCTCAGGTTCTATATATCTTGTGAACACCACTGGTAAAATATGAGCCCCTGCATATATAGTTTTGATGGTGATTTGAAAATGACAAATTTTGACTTGGAGAACTTGATAAATGGAAAAATGGGTCCTAATGTGCAAGATAAATTCTACCAAAATTCTAGTAGCATGTAGGGGTACTGTAGAATCCAGAAAGTATATGCTTGGAAGCTATTCTCACTGTTTATATGTATATCTTAACTTGCACTAGTTTTATATATGGGAAATAGATGTCCTGTCAAAACTTGGGAGTTTTAGCTTGTAAATTTTTGTACATGTAGTTCATACTAAGGATAGCTCACTGGTAAAATTTCGTCTTCAGAAACCATACCAATAAATTATAAAAATTCTGACGAGGTGTAGGGCTGAAAACTTGCTGGAATTTTAATAAAATAATTATAACTCCAATTGAGCTGAAATTTTGACAGTAGCCTTGGGTATGAAGTATCTGCTTGTCACAAAAGTTTGGTACCATTTGAGTTAGTTGAACTGCCAGAACTCGGATGCATGTTTTTATTCACAAATGAGCATGATTTACCCTAAGCACATACATGTACAGTGATTCATCTACTGCATACGTATCATTTCTCATAAAGTATTTGCTGCACTTTAACATTGGCATTTCGTCTACAACAAGTGCATACATTTGCATCCGTATGCACTCATGCCTGCACCTTTCATGCATATAGATCCCGCAAACGAGGAGCTGCCACCGGGTCAACCATTGATTGAGGAGCCCGAGGACGAGTCAGAGGACCCGCACGCGACTGCTGATCACACCACCGAGGAAGCACCCACTAACCCGAGCGGAGAAGGTAGGCAGGACCATACTACCCAGCTAATATAATAATGCTTATGAATTACGCATATGCATTAGGAATTGAATGAAAACAATTGCATTAGACATCCCGGCCGCCCTGGCCCTAGATCCTATAAATAGAGTTCGTAGGACGAGTATGCCTAGAAATGCTAGGTACGAGTAGACATGAGTGAGCACTGTCACTCGTCGCGTATGTGATATTTCAAAACTTCAGAAATCTTACTATGATGCAATTTATGGTTATTTATGTTGATATTAAATTGAGACGGGGCGGAGCGTACATTTACTTTCGTGGTGTGCGTTGTTGTTCTCCGGCTCCGCCCCTGTCGCATAAGGCCTGTTCGCTGTTCGCCTGCTGATTGACACAACATGGCTAGGAGTGCTTATCCGGGTCATGGGACCGGTGAAAGTCTTACCGGCCCCGTCCTACTATTCATGGTGCTGCCCATCCACTGATAGGGGGCCGATGGACTTGGGAGGTGCTTGGAAGTCGAGGGAGGGCTGACCCTACACACAGTGGTATCGCTCCTGAGACGGCTACTCCCAAGAGTTAGGTGGGGGCGCTGTGAATCTTTGGACGGGACAGGTGGAGATGGGGGATATATGTGTGGAACGCGATGGCTAGTAAGCATATATCACTTGGCATTTATAGTTATTCCCGGGAATTAAAAATCGATTCGAATCGCTGATGCTCACCAGGTGTGAGAGTGTCAAATGTCGCACACAGGCAACGTAGTAACAATCCAAATTACTATGCCAATGTACATGCTTTCAAGTACAACATGCTTGGTGTATATGATGGTTACTACCATGCAAGCTGTGATGGTTTACTTTCATTGCAAGTGTTATGGTTTACTTTCCTGCAAGAACATCAGTACTGCTATTGTCATCATCTAATTTGAATAAGACTAAGGTAGCAGCTGTCAAATCCTGCTATCTTCTCTTAGCCTTTTTTTTTTTGAAATAAAATCAATGGCTAAGGACAAACAATGATTAGTAAGCTATGCTTCGCGTCAGCCGTAAGCCATGTCCATTAAGTCCTATTGAGTAATTAGTACTCAGGGTTTGCCCCCATTTTTGGCTCACAGGTATGGAGTTTCTGATGTGTCCCTGCATTGGAGGGGGCACATGCGTGCAACACGATTAGAAGATGACGTTGTGGCAACAGGACAACATCAGTGGGCATGATGTTGTCTCTCTTTTGCACATTCCGCTGCATGACCTGAACTCTGAACTATTTCTATCTTCCGCTGAGAGACATTTAAGAACTTATGTTATCCTATGACTATGTTGGATTTGAAACTTTGATTTGAACTGGTCTGTAAACTAATTCTATTATCTATCTACATTCAACTGCCTGTGATGATGTAATGGTTGTGACTCCATCAAGGGTCAATGTGTATGATGTCGGTTTCTCTGGGATTGGTGTTATCGAGGGCCGAAGGCCACTCGACGGACTACCGGGTTTAGTCCAGCTTAAGTGTACTGCAAGCCAAAGGTGGCAGGTGCGCTTAATCTGGGTTAAGCAGGGCGGTTCCGCCACATAGGCCCCGGCGTGCGCCACGCCGGCGAGCCACCGCCGCGCGGGACGGACTCCGCCGCGGAGTGAGGTCACGTTTTAACTCCGATTTAATTGATTCTCGCGCTCACGTGATCGTAGCAGTGTGTAGAATGTTTTTAGTACAGTTTTATCTTCTGTTTTTATGAGATGATGTACTGTTTCTTACCTTTTTGTTCTTGTTTGCATGTATGCGTGTTTGGGAATGCTTGTATGTTGCCGATCATGTTTAGACGGTGAACCTTTCGTTGGTGAAGGCGAGCAGCAGTTTGAAGGTGTTGATCAGCAGCCCGAACAGTTCGAGGAAGGCAAGTATAGCATGAACACAACCTAATAACCATTTAATCACTTCATATGCATGTGTCTAATTTTGTATGCCCTAAGGACTATACCGTAGCCTCTTTTATCGAAATGTTTACCTATGGGAATACATGTTGGTTAAGTTTTGCTAGTTGCTGCGCGAACTTATGTATCTTTTGTTAATAATTTTGATTAATGGATCTATGCAATCAAATCTTGAGCTTGACCCTCTGTGGTTCATGTTCCTTTAAAAATGGCTTTTTAGCAACTTGGTTTAGGGGGCATGAGCATGTGTCTTGCTTATAGCCACTGTTGGCATCTCTTAGCCTTTACAGGTTTTACTCCGCAAGCGCATGGAGACCGCTGTAGCCTTTCACTCAGAGTATTCCGAGTATCGTAAATTTTCACAGGGAAGCGGTAGGCTCAAGAATGTAATTGAATAAACTCAAATCGAATGAACTGTAAACTTGGATAAATTATACCAACTAGTAGTTGAATAGGGGTAAACGTGATAAAGATAGGTGTATGGTGGAGGAGGATATCTATCTAAGCTATCTGTAGACAGGTATAGTTGCCTGGGAGAACAACGAGTGAGATAAAGTCACCAAACTCTATTCTAATCGGCTGCAAAGATTATCCGTGTCTAACTAAGGTATTCAAGTAAACAAGCCAGGGTCTTGCATCGAGCGAAATTCCAAAGTCTCGAGGGTACCAGGGGGTAGATAGTAGGTCCCGAAAGAGAGTCTGGCTAACACCTACGGGCCTCCCGAACGACGGGCCTGGACTACACAGGCACACCACACACTGTCACCGAGTGGGGCTACCAAGCAAAGCTGCGTGGAGAGGATGGCAAGCTATAAACGTGTTCAAGCGAAGCTTGAGCAACGATAGATCGTCCTTGAACAGAGGAGAGGATCTAGCTAGAGCCTAGCGTCTAAGTCTAGGGTTGAGTTATAGCACCCGCAAGAATAACAAGACTTGAATAACTAAGTGAAACACAATCTAAGCCTAGCAAGTATGCAAAATGAAGGTACACCACACTTGCAGGAGATAGAAATAAAGTAAAATATTACTGAATTATATTGAAGATAATGTGAATCCAAAAGATACAAGAGTTTTACCACAGACTCGAAGATAACTCCGGAGACTCCGAGGCAAAGCTCGACTCAACTCTAACTCCCAGGACTATCCTAACTACTAAGGAAAGAGTGAAGCACTCTTAGGTAGACTCTCAACTCAACTCTCCTTCACTCCACACTTTGCAAATGAGCTCCCAGGGTCTATTTATAGCCTAGAAAGTGAGGGGGGTATTTATATGTGCACTAGGTCGGTAAAGGGGCCGAGGCGGTTGCCGGGCGGCCAAAGTCGGTGGCCGGCCGACCATAGGGGGTGGTCGGGCGGCCACCCGATTCACCGACCTTGCGCATTCGATGGTTGATCTCACTCCCTCATGTTGGTTGGCGGTTTGATCAGTTGGTGCACGTGAACAATGCCGCTGAGAGGTGGTCGGCCGACCACCCTAAGTGGTCGGACGGCCACGTGTTTTGCTCCGATTCGTTGCATGTTATTCCCCTCGGATCCTTAACATCACCAATCCTTGTCCCGGCACATTGTGACCCTTGGATATATTGGATGCTCTCTTGTATGGTTGGATCTTCACCATTTTGTGTTTGTTTGACACCGGATCGATAACATGGCACATGAAGTGGTCAAGGAACCATTCCACGTGGTCGTAGACCCCATTCCACCCAGGAGGGTGGTCGGGCGGCCACCAACCATGGTCGGCCGGCCATGGCCCAGTCACCAATGTTGCCCATCTTTGATATTTGGTGCATATCCAACCTTTTTGAGTGATTTTTGGTACCTGCATCCAAATATTCATGTACATCTTGTGGAACTCATTAGTAGCAAGGGTTAGTCCATATACTTCACTTGTTTAGCTTCATTTGGTGGATAATTGACGGTTGATATCGTGAAATAATGACCGTCAACACCCTCCCAAGCTTAGACCAGCTAAGACTGAAAGTGGATCAGGAGTTGCTACAATATCCAAGTGAAGGAAAATTCTTATATGCAACTCAAAACTCAAACTTTTGCCCCAAGTAGTGAAATAATCAAAGCTCACCTCGGCCATACCTGTGGTACATCTTTTTGCTTACCTTGCCTTGGGCGGTTGAGAGACAGAACGACTTTATTGTAGGTGTGTTTCTAACTCATTCTTTTTGGATGTCCTTCTCAGGTGTTTTCAAGATTTTCAAAACGAACATAAGCTTCCCCTTGGTACTCTCAAACGCTCAGAAGTGTTTCCTCACCAAAGGCCATGATTTTGGCCAACATTTTCCTACACTAAGGCTTTTGTGGAGCTTTAGGTGGGGGAGAATGTGGCACACTTAGAATGCTTATTTTGCTAAGCCAAAGATTGGACCAAAAAGTGTACTCTACCATTTCTTCTGTTTGATCACTGGAGTATGAGTGGTGGCACAATGTGTCTCCTTCTCTAGATTTTCATCCCTCTAGCCTTTATAGATTTGGAGTGGGTATGGAGCTTTATTTCTTTTTGCCATGCTTGAACTTGCATGCTTTTCATTTTGCCGTGCATTTGCACGCATTTTTTTTTCTTTTTGCCATGCTTTTGCATGCATTTTTCTTTTGGGCTCCATACCCTTACTCCTTGAGATTTGAAGGCTAGGGGATTATGAGAAGTATTTGGAGACTTTTGGTGGATGCAAAGTCCGGAATGGATCACTTGCATTTATTTCTTTTGTACTCCAGCTCTCAACAGAAGATGATATTTCTACTCAATGAGACTCAAAATTTGACAAAGCTCAAAACATATCTAAGTAGCTTTTGGTAGCTGGTTTAGAACATTTGAAGCATATATGGCTCTGGTAGGACTTTTTAACCATGGGGAGTTTTATTTTGTTATTTTCAAAGATAAAAACCTGAGATATCCATCTTACTAGGAATTTGAAAGAATCATCCCATTCTTTAGTCATATCATGATCTCACAACAGGCTTGTTATCACAAATGGCATCCACAAGGTAAAACTTTTGGTTTACTTATCTTTATTCACCAACATAGGACTAAGCTAAGCATAAGTTGTCATGCAAGAATTAAACCATTCACTTGATAGAGCAACTATTCACCATTTCCAAAACGAAGCTAGCAAGTGAATTTAGCAATTAAGCATGGGAGTTATTTATTAGGATACACATTTTTTTTAACTACTGGAATTAAAAGATACAATGGGCACTTCTCTCACGGGTAAAGCAAATAGAACTAGACACGAAGGTACAGGGGTGAACAAGGCGATGTTGGAACACACATTCCTTAGCTGTTGGTTCTCCCCCCAAGCTTCAATGAAGCTTACTCGGGAAAGAACCCTTTCCAGTTGTAGTACATCAGGTTCTGCTCTTGCATGCGGTCGACAGTCGCTCTTGTCTTCAAGATCTGTGCATCCTTGTTGGCCTTGCGGATTTGCTTCTCTGCTCGGCGTCGTTGGGCGCGAGTCATGACTCCTAAGATACTGTTTCTTCCTGGTTCTATCTCGGGCTCTAGCATCCCTTCGGGTGTCGGTGTGGAGCGTCATGAGGAATTCTTTGGTGAGGAGGATGATTCCTCCCTCTGGGATTTCTGCAAAGTTGCTCCACCCAATGGCCTAGAACACCTCGTTGAACTCCTCCCGCATGCCGGTGTCAACGAGGACGTCCTCGTCGAAGCATTTGGTCAAGGCATAAGTCTTTTGGTTTAAAGACCTTAATGCCTTGGCCTCATCTTGACCACGCGGGGAGCTGCGAATCGAGGATGAGTATCAGCCGGTGGGTGGACGACGTCTGGAATTCTTCAGGCTTCTCCGTGCTGATGGACATCCTCTCGGAGGCAGCATGCTGGCTTGCCGAGCCGGATCCACTCTCCGAGGAGGACCAGCGGATATGTTGTCCTGCCTTGCTAACGGCCTTCTTCGCCTTCTTAAATGCGTTCTTCATCCTGCAAGGCACACAACAAATGCACGATACCCGAAGGATAGACAACAATAAAAATTAGCGTTAGCGCGTTAGTCATCTAAAAACAGCGTCCTTGCGGGGCAGAGCCTCCACAAAACGTTCTCATCCTGCTTCACAAAAGAGAGAAAGTGTTGCCGGAAATTTATTTGGCAAACCAAATTTTATTCGGGCATTATTTTGACTAAGCCAGTGAGCTTAAGCACTAATGGAGAGATTAGAGAGGGAGAAATGTGTTTTGCTGCGTGGTGCACTGAGCTAGGAGGCAGGGGAGCGTATTTATAGCTGGAGGGGTGCATGCAGAGGGCCGGGCGGCCATCCAAGGTGGCTGGGCGGCCACTGGCCCCGGTCGGCCGGCCAGTATGCAAGGCCAGGCGGCCATCTCTCACGTGTGATGAAAAAGAGGGTGCAGGGTGCCGAAAGCAGCAGGAAGGAGGTGGCCGGCCGGCCATAGGCCTAGGCCGGCCGGCCGGCCATGGCAGGGCACCAGGGCGCATGCACTTGTAGGAAGGAGTGAAGAGGGGAGCAAGAGTGCATGCATGCACCGAAAGTGAGAGAGCTATGGTCAAAAGCTGCCTCCAAAGTGAGATGGTGGGGAGTGTTTAGCAAAAGAGAGGAGAAGGAAGGTGATTAGCAAAAGGGAAAGAGAGGCGGGTGATTAGCAAAAGGGGAAGAAATGAAGGGTGAGGCAGAGGGGTATGGCCGGGCAGCCACTTGGCCTGGTCGGCCGGCCAGTGGTGGTGGCCGGCCGGCCACCCTTTTTTTTCCGAAAATGCGGTGTTTAAGAAATTAAACTAATGCAAAAATTAAAATTGGACGTGCAAAAAATAAACATGCAGTGAAGTGCTAAAAATTAAACTTTGGAGGAAAAGTAAATATGCCGTCGATAGGTAGTGTGCAATTTACCTTTTGGTGAGGGGAGCCCATGTCTTGCCCTTCGGAGTTTCATAGAAACTATAGCTGGGGGCTGCCTTCCACTGTGTTCTATTTCTTCTACGCCGCCTTGATGTCAATTTGTCCTCGGCGTCGACCTTGTTCTCAGGCGCTGGTTCGGTTGGCCACTTTGGCGTAGTCAATTTGCTTTCAGCATCGTGTCTTTTCTCAGGAGCTTTGCCTCCTGGTGCAGTTCTGGGCCTGTCGCATCTCGTCTCTTGGCTTCTCAATCTTCTACTTTGCATTGCCCTGTCATACTCCATTTGTTGAATTTCAGACTCGATTTTCAATTTCTTCAGCGTAAATGCCACGAGACTGTCTTCTTTGGAATTTGATGGATTGGTCCCGGTGTTGGCCTTGGGTTCATCCTTCTTGGCCTGGCACTTGAAAGTCTTCACCTTGTTGCATTGTTCCACTTTTGGTTTGAAGGCAAATGTTTCCTTCTTTCCGTTAATGTTCAGGTGAACCTTTCCTGCTCCAATGTCGATTGTTGCATCGGCAGTGCTCAAAAACGGTCGCCCAAGGATGAGTGGGGTTTTTGAGTCAATTTCCATATCCAGCACCACGAAATCCACTGGAATGAGAAAATTCCGGATTCTCACCGGAACGTTCTCTACCACTCCTTCGGGGTAATGGATGGATTGATCCGCAAGCTGTAAACACATAGCTGTGGGAGCAAGTGTGTCATGATTCAGCTTGTTGAAGATGACCTTCGGCATTACGCTGACACTGGCTCCAAGGTCGCACAATGCTTGATCAAAGTGCTGGGTACCAATCGAGCATGAGATGGTAGGGCTTCCAGGGTCCTTTCTCTTGAGTATAGCTGCGCTACACTCTTCCGTTAAGTGCACAATTTCTGTTGACGGTAGGAGTTTCTTGTTGTTGAGGATATCCTTTAAGTACTTGGCATATGTCGGTACCTGCATAGCATCTACCAGAGGTATGTTGACATAAAGCTTTTTAATGACCTCAACGAACTTACTATATTGTTCGTCAGCGGCAGCCTTCTTGTTTCTCGACGGAAATGGTAGCACCGTTGTGTCGTAGAACTCATGGGGTAGATGTTTCGATGCTGGTTTTTCCTCCTTGCCAGGTGTATCTTCATCTCCAACCTTGTCTTCTGACTCGGCAGCCTTCTCCTGCGCTTTACCTGGATGACTAGGAGATGGGGGGTCCTGTGTGGACTGTCCACCCCTAGTGGTTACTGCATTTATGTGCTCCTTGGGAGGAGCTTCAGGTTGTCCAGGCAGCTTGCCCGCATTTGGGTTAGGTAGAGCAGCAGCCAACTGAGCTATTTGAGTTTTCAGCATTTTATTGAAGCTAAGTTGGTTTTTCATAGCACTATTCAAAGTTTCCATTTGCAAAGATATAGATTCAAACAACCTATCATTAGCACGGAACTTTTTACTAATGCTATCATTCACAGCTTTTTGATTAAAACTATAATTATTCTTAGGAAATTGCTACAAATTTGAAGAGTTACCTTGCCCATAGAAAGGGAGACTTGGTCATGAATTCCATCCTGGCTGAGGACGATTCCCGTTGAAGCTATTGGTACTATTACCGATGAAGTTCGCATCTTCGGGTTGCGTCTCAGGGCTGAGTGTCCTGTATTTTCACAGACTTCGCAAGTCATGTGAGAGTCGAGGGCGTGCACCGGAGCGGCTTCTGGAGCATCATTTAGCTTCTTCAACAGCAAGTCCATCTTTGCAGCGAGCATGTCAGTGCTCTCGATCTGATGGACGCCACGGGAACGGGTACTAGACCTCTCTTCTCTCCATCCTTGATTGGTGGCCATCTTTTCAATGAGATTCTTGGCCGCCGAGATACTCAAGGAGAGGAAGGATCCTCCAGTGGCTGCATCCAAGTGTTCTTGAGCTGAGTGGTTGAGCCCATGAAAGAAACTCTAAATGATCAGCCACTCTTGCATTCCGTGGTGGGGGCAGGCTGCAATGTATTCTTGCAGTCGTTCCCAAGCTTCAGCCACGGTTTCATCTACGAGCTGTTGAAAGCTCGAGATCTTGTTCCTCAACGTGTTGGTTTTCCCTAGCGGGAAATACGTCACCAAGAATGCATCGGAACATGCGTTCCAAGTTGTAAGAATGCATCGGAACATGCGTTCCAAGTTGTGAGAGTTGCTCGGTTGAGGTAGAACCACTGTTTTGCTTTCCCAACAAGAGAGAAGGGAAAGAGACGAAGCTTGACGGCGTCAGGCGATGCTTCTTTTGTGATGCTCCAGCATCTCAAGTGCATGATCATCTTTACAACATGGATCATTCATCATAAAGCATCATGTCATGGCATGTAATTAAACCTCATGATCAAATTTGATTTAGATGCAACTTGTTAAACCCTGTTTTCTGCAATAGTGCTGCTCTGATTGATGGGTATAACTTTAATTCTGTGGTGAATTAGGAGAAACTTTCTAGACCAAACTTGTAGACGATTTCATGATGAACAACTTTGATAATTGGTGCTTTGACATGCAGTAAGGTTTGCATAGAGTTTAGGGGTTTTTTCTGAAAACATGTGAATTCTGTCCAAACTTGACCTGAGTAGTAAATTTAAATTTTCTTTGGACTACAGCCATTTTCGTGCAAAACCTTAGTTGAGAAAGTTGTAGATCTTGAAATTTTAAACAACATTAGTATAAAACTCTTTTTATGAAAATAATCGTAAGGTGGACTTTTAGAATTTTAAAACTGGCCTGTCCTGTTAGTCAAACATGAGTCAGCCGATTAAATTCTAATTTAAACCATGATTCTGTATAGAACATGGCAGGAATGTCTATAAGAAAATTGTAGAGCTATAAATTTTGAACACTTCTTGTATTTTGAGTTTCATCCAAATCGGCCCAAAGGATGTCCAGAAATGCGAAATACAAACAATGGTTTCTGCAGTCAAACCAAGTTTTTCCATTTTGACGAATTTTTCCTTTTCCTCGTCTCACTGACACGTGGGGCCCACGCGTCAGTTTCCCGCCTCGGCCGGATGACGACATCCGCCCGTGGGGCCCACAATCCCACGCCTCGGTGCACCCGGTCCATTGGACCATTACCTCCGCCCCTCACCCGGTCCCACCTGTCAGCAGCCCGTGGTCCATGGACCAAGTTCACCGCCGTGCCCGCGCTTCTCCTCCCTGCTCCAGCGTGCCCACGCGGTGGACAACGCCTGCCCGCGCCGCGCGTGGCCGACGCTGGCCGTCGCCGATGCCGCGCCCTGCCTCCCCGCACCTAGACACCATTTCGGCCATAAGACGGAGCCGGTGCCGAGCACCCTTCACCCTAAAGCGATCTGTCTCGCCAAGCTCTTTCCCTCTCTTGCTTCCCCCTCCGCACCGAACGCCGCCGCTATTGCCGAGGTCGGAGGCGAGCTCACGCCGGCTGCTCCGCAACTCCCCGCGCCTCCAGACCACCGCCATCACCTCCGCCTCCACCACCCGCGTCCAATGCGCTAGACCTCGTCGTCTCCCTCCGCCTCCCCCTCCACAAGCACAGTGCGCCGCCGCCATCACCACCATGGCGAGCTCACAACACCCGCCGCCTCAAGCCGCCTCTCGTCCCACCAAAGCGCGCCCCACACTCGCCTCGACTTCCTCCACCACCCCCACGCAGTCTCGCCCCTCGCCCTCGACACCTTCACCCCTCTCCACGTGCGCGCCCGCGCGGCCACCATAGCCGCCGGCCCCTCGCCGTGGACAACCCTCCTCCGGCCATCCCCTCGCCTCCACAACCTAACCACCGAACCCGCCGCCCCACCGCGCAGCTTCCGCGCCCGACGGCGACCCCTACCGTGCACTAACCCGACGGATTGAGTCGGAGCCGCCACGCACCGCCGCACTGTTGCCGTCCCGGTTCACCATCGCCGCGACGCCTCTCCTCTCCATTCCGCACGATGAGATCTACACCGAAGGGAAGCCCGTCGACGGCGACACCAACCGCCACCCCATAGGCGTCAAGTCCTTGACCCTACGCACCGGCGCCGCCGCGAGAAAGCCGGCCCGCCGCGCGGCCTTTCCCCGTCCGAAGGTAGAAGGCCATCTTGCGATTTGGCCCCTGGGTTTCCCTGTTTTCGCGTTTCCATTTTCTACGCTGTGCGCTGAGTCTAGTACATATCACGATCTAGTCCCGGGTAGCTATAGATAATTATGTCAAGGTCCCGGATCTAGGATTAAGGTGTTAATTTTAGGCTGAAACTTCCAAAAATCATAATAAATCAAATAAATATCCAAAATGGACAAACTCAGGGGCTATGAACTCCTTGTGAGTAGATCTACAGGATAAGTATGATGTGGATGTGTGAAAAGTCTGTTTTGCCCCTGGTTTGGTGCATTCATGTTGAGGATAAATAAATGGTAAAAATAGACTAAATGAGCTACTAAAATTATGAAACTTGGACAGTAGCTTTGTTATGGTATCTAGGTACTGTGTGATTTTTTGGTAGCCCTAGCATTGGTTGGTAAATTACTGTTTTGCCCCTATGCATGTGTTTTCTGTATTTATTTGACTTGAAAAATGGAAGCTACATAAAGTATGACAAATATGACTCATTAGTATTTTTCTTATGTCCTATATAGCTTGTGAATCTCACTGGTAGAATATGAGCCTCTGCATATCAAGTTTTAATGGTGATTTGAAAATGACAAAAATGCTACATGTTGGAAATGATAATTGGAAAAAGTGGTCATAAGTGGCTAGGAAATTTCCCTGTAAAAATTTGGTGGCTTAATGTTGATGCATAGAGTCCAGAAAGTATACTCCAGAAGGCCATTTACACTGTTGATATGTACATCTTAAATTCACACCAGATTAGTATATGGAAAATAGATGTCTTGTCAAACTTGGGAGTTTTAACTTGTAAATTTTTGTACGGGCAGTTCATGCTATGTATAGCTCACTGGTAACATTTCACCTCCAGAAACCATTCCTATAATTTACAAAAATTCTGACAATGTGTAGGGCTGAGAACTTGTTGTATTTTTAATAAAATAATTACAACTCCAATTAGGCTGAAATTTTGATAGTAGTCTTGGGTATGCAGGATCTGTATGCCATAAAAGTTTGGTTTCATTTGATTATGTTTTACTGCTGTAACTTAGTTGCTTAGATTAATTCACAAATGAGAATAAATCACCCTAATTGAATGCATATACACGTGTTAGACTACTATACCATGTATTTCGTTGAAAGTTTCTGGTTAGTTAAGTATGAAAGGTTATACTAGGCTTGAGTGATAGTTTGTAGGATTTCTTAGTGATGGTTTATATGATTTCTTAGTGATGGTTTGTATGACTCTTAGTGAAGGATTGTATGATTTCTTAATAAAAAGGTTGCAGGGTTTCCTTTCTTGTAGTATAAATGAGAATGGGGAACACTTACATCTTTTGTCACATTGCTACTCACCATGAATTACCTTTCACCTGCACCATATGCATGTCAATACACTCCTTTGCACTCATGTTGCATTTTATCATGCATATAGACCCCGCGTGCAAAGAGCTATCAACGCAAGAGAAACCAGTGACCAAGGAACCAGACGACAGGCTATATCCAGAGCAAGAAGACGAAGGGTCGCTGATTAAATCCGTCCCTGCTTCAAGGGGTTGCCTGGGGCAAAGCCCCACAACCCGGCAAACTAACTTAGTTTAGTTTGTTGGTTTTCTTAAGAACAAGCAAAGGTAGGCAGGACCATGCTTTACCCAGCAAATATACTTGATGAATTGCTTACGCATTTGCATTAGGAGTTGTTTGGAACCAATTGCATTAGACTCCTTGGCCGCCCTGGCCCTATCACCTATATATTAGAGTTCGTAGGACAAGTTGCCTAGAATTGCTAGGTACGAGTAGACACGAGTGAATGGAGTCACTCGTCGTGTAGGTGTTTTCAAAACAGAAAGCTTATGGAAGATTATTATATGCTATGTTTGAAATAGAGACCGGGCGGAGTTATGGGAATATTATGAAAAATGATGTGGCAAGGTATAGTGGACTCCGCCCAAGTCGTATAAGGCCCGTCCGTTGTTCGACTATTGGTCGGCATAACATTGCTAAGGTGCTTATCCGGGATAATGGGCCGGTGAAAGTCTTACTTGTGCCATCCGAAGAACAGAGACTTGTTCCTACCATAGAACTAGGGGAGCTTATCTCATGGGAGGGCTGACCCGATGTACCGTGGTAACGCTCCATGGGGGCTAAACCCAGGAAAGTGGCGGGTTGGAATCGAACTTGGGATGGGACAAGTGGAGATGGGGGCTATATGTGGGAACGCGATGGCTAGTAAGCATATACCCCTGGCATCTTTAGTTATTCCCGGGAATTAACAAATCGACTCGAATCGCTGATGCTCACCAGGTGTGAGAATGCCAATGCCTTTGACATCCAAACGTAGTAACTACTTGAATATTTATTGCTTGTTAATACATGCTTTCAAATTCCAACATGCTTGTATTGTATGCTTTACGTTTATGCAAGATATATCATGGATGCTATGATGAAAAGATATGAGATGATGGTTTTTGATACATGATACATGATGGAGTAGGCAGCTGTTAAATCCTGCTACACATGGATAATGTGATGTTTATTAAAATCAACGGCTAGGGATCCACGTGATAGTATGCTAGCTTTGCGTCAGCCGTATGCCAATTCCATTAAGTCCTACTGAGTAATTAGTACTCAGGGTTTGCCTCCACTTTTGGCTTACAGGTACTGAAGACTTTCAGACAATTGCTTGAAGGAGGGTAGAACCGGTGGGCTCAGTGCTACTCACTTCGTTTATCTCTTCATGAAGACTATTTTGAGTTGTTTCCGCTGCGAGATGATTTGAAAATGCTTCCGCTATACATGTATATTTTGAAATCGCTTCCGCTATAATTGAACATGTATTTGATTACTTATCTTCGGTATGTAAACTAAGTCTACCTATTCTCTACTTCAACTGCCTGTGATGATGTAACCGTTGTGGCTCCATCGAGAGTCGGATGTGTTTGATATCGGTTCCTCTGAGAATGGTGTTATTGAGAGCCGAAGGACTCTCGACGGACTACCGGGTTTAGTCTGGCCTAAGTGCACTGCGAGCCAGAGGTAGCAGGTGTGCTTAGTTTGGATTAAGTATGTGATGCTCTGGCATCTCAAGTGCATAATCACTCATCTTACATGAAGCATTCATCTTGAGCATCATGGAAAATCATGTGTGGGTGCATTGGAAACAAGTTCGGTTTATATTACTAAGTGAAACACCCTGTCATTTCATGTGAGATGCTATGTTATGGTCGTATCTTTGATTCCATGGAGATCTGGGTGAAGTTCATATTGACAAAACTGTAGATACACATGAGATAAACAACTTTGTTAATTGGGGTCTTGTCAGATAATGAGGTTTGGAGGGTGATTAGGGTCATTTAATGACAGTACAGAAAACTAGTTCAAATTGGGGCTGATTTGAAATTCTAAGTTTACTCTGACCTACGGCCACATTCATGCAAAGACCAAATTAGAAAAGTTGTAGATCATGAAGTTTTCAACAATATTGTCAAAAAGCTCCTTGGGTGAAAATGGCTGGAAGGGGGAGTTTTGGAATTTTCAAATAAATGGGGTCTGTGGGTCAAACTAAACTTGAGAGCTAAATTCAAATGAATTTCATATTTATGCACCGAATTTGAAGATGAGCCAATTGTCAAAGTTGTAGAACTCAAAGAGTAGAACATTTCATATAATTGGCACTTTTTCAAAATCGGGCTCTAAATAGGTCAAAATTTCGATTTTCAGAGAAGAAGGAAACACATTTTTCTTTTTCTTTTATTTCTTTTCACCGCGGTCGCTGACAGGTGGGCCCGCCTCCGCCGGGCAGCCACCGTGTCCGGGGCGCCGCCCGACACGCGGCCGCCGGCGTACGGTCACGCCGGCGCGCCCACGGATCGCCGACCGCGCCCCTCGGCTCTACACTCGCCCGCGTACCCGTCCAGGTGCATCCCCGCCCATTCCCCTCACTCACGCCCTCGCCTCGCTCGCTCTCGCCCGAGCCGCCCGCCATTGCCGCCGGCTTCGAGCTCCCACGCCGGCCGCCTCCGACCCTCCCCGTGCCTCCAGACCCCACCACCGCCTTCGCCTCGCCCGTCCGCCTCTCCTCCGCCCACTCTCGCCGCCGCTCCCGCCCTAGACCGCGAGATCGGCTCGCGACCCCCGCCCGATCGCCATTACCGAGCCGAGCTCAAGCTCGAGCTCGCGCCGCCCACTCCGCCGCCTCTCGTGCCCCTAGATCTACCCCACCGCACTCGGCTCACTCCCGCGCACCCGACGCGCCCACTCTCGTCGCCGCTCGCCCACGCGACGCCTGGATTCCCTCCGCCTCGACGTCGTTCACGGCGCCGTCCACGCCGCCGACCCTCTTCGGTTCACCGCCGCGCCGCCTCGTCCGCACCCTCCCCGACGCCGAGGCCTACCCCAGGGTGAGCCCCATGTCCTCGCGCACCCGACGCGCCCCGCGTCGCGGCCCCGGCGAGCCGGAGCTCGCCGGCGCGCGCGCGGCGGGAGAAGGAAGAAAGGCCGGGGGGTTTTTGCAAGCTACCCCCCGGAGTATAGTTTATTTACATTTTAAACCACGCGCTGTTTACTGAGTCTTGGCATTCTTACGTGCTAGCCCCTGGAGTATAGGGTTAATTGTGTTCTAGTCCTCGGTTTTATCTTTTTCCATTTCTTTTTCCTATATTCGGCTGAAACTTTGGAAATTCATATAAAATCGAATAAAAATCGTAAAAAGGAAAACTCAGTTGCGTTGTACTCCTAGTAAATAGATCTACATAGTAGGTATGATGTGGGGATGTGCATGTACGGTTATACCCCTGTTTTTAAAGATGCATGATAAATCAATGAAAAATAGAAAACATGGCCTAGATGGAATTCGAAAATGACGAAACTTGGTCAGTAGCCTTCTTAGGGTGTTTTGATACTGTGGAAATTTCTGGTAACTCAATACCTTACTGTTCATGCATGGTTTACCATTTTATATGTACTTTATGCATTATTTGATAACTTGAAAATAGGGTCCATGCAAAATATGTGAAATGAGGCTCACTAGTATTTTTCTCAGGTTCTATATATCTTGTGAACGCCACTGGAAAAATATGAGCCCCTGCATGTATAGTTTTGATGGTGATTTGAAAATGACAAATCTTGACTTGGAGAACTTGATAAATGGAAAAATGAGTCCTAATGTGCAAGATAAATTCTACCAAAATTCTAGTAGCATGTGGGGGTATTGTAGAATCCAGAAAGTATATGCTTGGAAGCTATTCTCACCGTTTATATGTACATCTTAACTTGCACTAGTTTTATATATGAGAAATAGATGTCCTGTCAAAACTTGGGAGTTTTAGCTTGTAACTTTTTGTACATGCAGTTCATACTAAGGATAGCTCACTGGTAAAATTTCACCTTCAGAAACCTTTCCAGTAATTTATGAAAATTCTGACAAGGTATAGGGCCGAGAAATTGCTGGAATTTTAATAAAATAATTATAACTCCGATTGAGCTGAACTTTTGACAGTAGCTTTGAGTATGAAGTGTATGCTTGTCATAAAAGTTTGGTACCATTTAGTTAGTGGAATTACTAGAACTCAGAGGCATGATTTTATTCACAAATTAGCACAATTCACCCTACGCACATACATGTACAGTGATTCATCTACTGCATACGTATCATTTCTCATAAAGTATTTGCTGCACATTAACATGGGCATTTCATCGACAACAAGTGCATACATTTGCATCCGTATGCACTCATGCCTGCACCTTTCATGCATATAGATCCCGCGAACGAGGAGCTGCCACCGGATCAACCACTGATTGAGGAGCCTGAGGACGAGCCCGAAGACCCGCACACGACTGCTGATCACCCCGCCGCGGAAGCACCCACTAACTCGAGCGGAGAAGGTAGGCAGGACCATACTACCCAGCTAATATAATAATGCTTATGAATTACGCATATGCATTAGGAGTTGAATGAAAACAATTGCATTAGACATCCCGGCCGCCCTGGCCCTAGATCCTATAAATAGAGTTCGTAGGACGAGTATGCCTAGAAATGCTAGGTACGAGTAGACACGAGTGAGCACTGTCACTCGTCGCGTAGGTGATATTTCAAAACCTCAGAAATACTACTATGATGCAATTTATGGTTATTTATGTTGATATTAAATTGAGACGGGGCGGAGCGTACATTTACTTTCGTGGTGTGCGTTGTTGTTCTCCGGCTCCGCCCCTGTCGCATAAGGCCTGTTCGCTGTTCGCCTGCTGATTGACACAATATTGCTAGGAGTGCTTATCCGGGTCGTGGGACCGGTGAAAGTCTTACCGGCCCCGTCCTACTATTCATGGTGCTGCCCATCCACTGATAGGGGGCCGATGGACTTGGGAGGTGCTTGGAAGTCGAGGGAGGGCTGACCCTACACACAGTGGTATCGCTCCTGAGACGGCTACTCCCAAGGGTTAGGTGGGGGCGCTGTGAATCTTGGGACGGAACAGGTGGAGATGGGGGATATATGTGTGGAACGCAATGGCTAGTAAGCATATATCAGTTGGCATTTTTAGTTATTCCCGGGAATTAAAAATCGATTCGAATCGCTGATGCTCACCAGGTGTGAGAGTGTCAAATGTCGCACACGGGCAACGTAGTAACAATCCAAATTACTATGCCAATGTACATGTTTTCAAATACTACATGTTTGGGGTACATGATGGATTTCTTACATGCAACTGATGATGGATTACTCTCATGCAAGTTTTTATGATTTACTTTTCTGCAAAGAGTTACCCTGTCACCATGATCTGTTCTTAATACGATGAAGGATAGCAGCTGTCAAATCCTGCTGTCATCAAACTAACACTTTGATGAAATAAAATCAATGGCTAAGGACAAACAATGATTAGTAAGCTATGCATCGCGTCAGCCGTAAGCCATGTCCATTAAGTCCTATTGAGTAATTAGTACTCAGGGTTTGCCCCCATTTTTGGCTCACAGGTATGGAGTTTCTGATGTGTCCCTGCATTGGAGGGGGCACATGCGTGCAACACGATTAGAAGATGACGTTGTGGCAACAGGACAACATCAGTGGGCATGATGTTGTCTCTCTTTTGCACATTCCGCTGCATGACCTGAACTATGAACTATCTATATCTTCCGCTGAGAGACATTTAAGAACTTATGTTATCCTATGACTATGTTGGATTTGAAACTTTGATTTGAACTGGTCTGTAAACTAATTCTATTATCTATCTACATTCAACTGCCTGTGATGATGTAATGGTTGTGACTCCGTCGAGGGTCAATGTGTATGATGTCGGTTTCTCTGGGATTGGTGTTATCGAGGGCCGAAGGCCACTCGACGGACTACCGGGTTTAGTCCAGCTTAAGTGTACTGCAAGCCAAAGGTGGCAGGTGCGCTTAATCTGGATTAAGCAGGGCGGTTCCGCCACAGCTGGTATCAGAGCCGATCATGCACAAACAACAGTTACATCATCTAGTTTTGGTTTACAAAACTATTTTCGAAAGCCCTTTTCAAGTAATTGAAAAATGAGAGTATACGCTATGCCCATATAAGGATGTTAGTGTTATTCAGGTGACATCACTGACATTCTAACCTAGATAGAACTCATATGCATGTTCGGCGCTTTGAGAAACAACTTTTCGGCCATAGCTATCCCCAGTACTGGTGGAAGCTATCGGGTCTTGCGAACGGTTGTGAACTCTGCATTCATGCTGTATAGGTAAAAGCTCTTTAAGGGTGGTGGGCATGTTTGAGGCTTTCATACCCACCACACTTACATTCGGATTTGGGATCCATCTTTTCCTCGACAATCCCCAGTACTGGTGGTAAGTCAGGCTTTGAGGAAAAGGTGCATCGGCCCACCAACGTTGTCCACGCAGCGGTCACGCGTGGATGCCACACTAAGTGGTAATGTATGAGCATGCATTCTTCTGCAGGTACCCTAACTACGTGCGAAAACTAAGAACGGCCAGGGAACGACTAGTTGCATTAGAGAGTGCCGTGCATATGTGTCACCGAAATAACGATAGCTATATGTACTTTTCTTTTAGATGTGTGATGTGAGACCGTTTAGATACGATTCATGCATCATGTTTACTGTTTTTATTTATGGTGGGATATTATTAAAATACTATGAAATAAATCGCAATTTTAAAAGTTTACCTTCCATATGATGCACTATTGTACCCTTGGCTTAATATCTCGTATGAAAAATATATCCCTCACTAATGCACAACCTTGTCTACCTAAAGCAGATGGTCAGGACCAAGCAGACCGCACGCAAGGCCACCGGAGCCAGGACCACCGTTCTCCCTGACGTGACCCACACTCCCCCTGTGGTGGAGGATGGGTTGCTCCACACTCGCTGCAGGGAGGAGTGCCCCCTGTCCCAGTTTCTGTGCAGGGCCCTGAGGGAGATGGGGCGTCGTCCCTGTCCCTTCATCTCGGTGCAGACGGTGCACGCGGAGGGCAACTGCATGGCCCAGGTTGTCCTTCCACGGGGGACGTTCGCAGGCCAGCAGACCCTCACCACTTACGGGGCCAATGAGGAGGAGGCTTACCGTAAGGCGGTGATGGGAGCTCTCACCTCGTTGAGCTCCAGGTGGGAGGCAGACCACACGGTCCTGCGCTTCCTCCCCACACGCGACCTCGACCACGCTTGGCAGGAGCGCCGTGGGTGGCTTCGGGACAGGAACGGCTCTCGGCCCTTGGTAGCGTGCATGGACTATGCACGTGAGGCGCACGGGATGTATCAGCGCGCGGAGAACAGGAGCCGCTTCTACTTTTCCAGGTACACGGAGACCCGTACCCGTGTGGAGGAGTTAGAGACCCGGGTGGCGCAGCTGCAGCAGCGTCTGGCCGAGTACGAGCCGCCGCAGCAGCCCGCGCCCTTGGAGGAGGAGGAGGAGGAGGAGTCCTCGGAGCCCATGGAGGTGGAAGAGGAGGGGGAGAACGACCCCTCTGACGCTAACTCCAGGGTGCAGGGTGTGTGATGGATTGATGGGAGGGAGTTAAGCATTAAGTTAGTAACGCGTTGAAAGTGATGTTTTGTAATAATCCGCTCCGCGTTTAGACTCATGGTTGTACGAAAACATTGGTGAGTTGTGAGAGCTCATTCCGTACACCATTTGATGTTATGATGGACCATTTTATTAGGCACTATTCGATGGTTGGTTGATGTAGCCACCATCCTATGATGTAAACCTAAGACTCTTTAGCGGTAATTGAACTTTTCTAAGTGGCACTGATGTTGGTTTTACGTTGTAATGGCCTTTGAGATGGTTGTATGTATGGATTTGTGAGTTGCACCTCGTTTTGGATTGCACCTTGCAATCTGGAATTTTTCGCAGCTGCAGCCAAAAACTGAAGTTATCTTAAATTGTGTAAGGATTTGAGCCAAGAGTTGAATAGTAAAGTTGTGGAGAACTGTCTGGTGCACATCCTTGCCAATTGGAGCTTTCTCTAATTGTGCTCAGATCTGGAGTTACGGTCAAATCTCTCACGAACCTAAAATCTGGACTGAAGTAGCACCAGTAGGAAAATCCCATTTTTCACACCCTTAGTGCAAGAACTGAACTGAGAGCATGTTGTCAAAGTAGTAGATCTGGAAGTGTAGAACAACTTTGTTATACAAAGCTTCTCCTAAATACGACTCATTTGGGAGATATGACTGAAATCACACGGTCACTGAAATCTGAACTGAACTAGTATATGCTGACGTAGACTAAATTTCGAATGGGCTACAAGTAGAATCACCAAAAACATTCCATATGAAAGTGAAAGACCACAGAACGAGGAATAACTTTGCTAAGGGGAGTATAATCAAAAGATGCACGGTTTAGGAGCAGCGCACCGGTACAGTCATTGCTGTCCAGAAATTCATGCGATAGCCGACTGCTAAACACCAACACAACGAGCTATGACTAAATGTGACAGTGGTCGAACCGCCGCAAGAAGGAAGCTAACACTTTACTGCAATTATATGTTTCCGTCTTACATGTTTTGAGTAACTGTGTTTCGGCGCATTTAATTGCTTTAAAGTGGTTGGACTGAACACTGTTAGCTTCATTCTTGCAGATGGTGAACACGCGCAATGGACAAACCTCGGGCCAGCAGCCACACGATGCACCCCCTCCGCCGGAGCTGGCTACTCTGGTTGTGCAGCAGGCGGAGTTGATCCGCATGATGGCAGAGGAACGCCAAGCACAGGGACAACAGCGGGCACAGGAACACCAGCCCCGCGGCATCACCTACCAAGACTTCGAGGGTCTGCGCCCTCCTGTCTTCACTACATGCCCTGAGCCGCTCGCAGCAGATGACTGGCTCCGTACAATCGAGTCCAAGTTCACCCTGCTTCCGGGGTTGACTAAGCAAGAAAAAGCTCGGTTTGCGGCACAGCTACTTCAGGGCCCCGCGGGAGCTTGGTACGCCACGTTCCAGGCTATGCAGCAGCGGGATCACGTTGTCACATGGGAGGAGCTCCGTACTGCCTTCCGGGCCCACTACATCCCGGCAAGTCTTATGGAGCAGAAGCAGCGAGAGTTCAGGGAGCTCAAACAGGGCAGTCGCACGGTGATGCAGTACGTGCAGACGTTCATACAGCTGTCACAGTACTCGCCTAGGGATGTGGCAGATGATCCTAGCAGAGCGGCCAGACTCTTGCAGGGTTTCGACCCCACCCTCCAGACACACCTCGGGCGTCGTTACCAGAGCTTCTCGGAGCTGGTCGACACTGCACTGGACATGGAGAATCGCCTCCGTGTTGCTAATGAGGACCAAAAGAGGAAGCGTCAGGCCAGTAGTGCACAGGGGCCGTCTCAGAAGCAGAAGGCCAATTACCAGCAGCAGCCCCGCTACGTGATCCGGCCCAATCAATCGGGTTGGTTCCACCGAGCTCCGCAGCAGCAGCAGTACTCGGCCTACCGTGCACCCGCGCAGCTTCCCGCTCCTCGTGCTCCCACCGCACCAGGACCCGGGAATCCCTGCTTCAATTGTGGCAAGACAGGCCACTTTAGCAGGGAGTGTCGCGCTCCTCGCAGGATCCAAGGCCCCACTCCTGCGGGTGGCAGTCAGCAGAGCAAGCCCAAGGGGAACGCACCGCGGAAGGGCCAAGTGCACTACATTCACTTAGAGCAGATCCCCGTCGGGGAACCGGTACTCGCTGGTACGTTCTCAGTCAACGGTCACCCAACCGTCGTACTATTTGATTCTGGGGCCACGCACACTTTCATTAGTCAGTCATATGCATCGAAGCATGGGATAAAAACTTCTTGCATAAAAGAAAGCTACAACATCTCTGCACCTGGAAACCCCATTAACACGAATTTGATAGTGAAGAGGTTGCTTTTAAGCATAGGAGGGGAAGATTTCGTCATCAGTCCTTTGGTGCTGCCACACCAAGGGATCGATGTCATATTGGGAATGAATTGGATGAACGAAAACCATGCAGTCCTGGATATTGGCAGCAGGACAGTACAACTAAAGTCTAATGTCAGTGGAAAGGTTCTAAAGATCCACATACCAAATCAAAAGCACATCGAACCTACTGTGAATGCAACTGAGCTACAAGAAATCAAAAAGATACCTGTAGTATGCGAATTCCCAGACGTGTTTCCGGAGGAGCTGCCGGGTCTTCCACCGGATAGGAATGTTGAGTTTAGCATCGAGCTGGTTCCAGGTACGGCACCCGTCTCTAAGAGGCCGTACAGGATGGCACCAGATGAACTTAAAGAGTTGAAAACGCAGTTGCAAGAACAGCTGGATAAAGGTTTCATCCGCCCTAGCTCGTCACCTTGGGGGTGCCCAGCCCTCTTTGTCGAAAAGAAAGACCAAGGTGGTAAACGGCTATGTGTAGACTATCGGCCTCTAAATGCAGTCATAGTCAAAAACAAATACCCACTGCCACATATTGACATTCTATTTGATCAACTAGCTGGGGCTAGAGTCTTCTCAAAAATTGACCTAAGATCAGGATACTATCAGATAAAAATCAGAGAGGAGGATATCCCCAAAACAGCTTTCTCGACTAGATATGGCTTGTATGAGTACCTAGTCATGTCTTTCGGATTGACCAATGCACCGGCTTTCTTCATGTATATGATGAACTCGGTGTTCATGAATGAACTGGACAAATTTGTGGTAGTATTCATTGATGATATACTGATCTACTCCAAAAATGAAGAAGAACACAGAGAACACTTGCGGGTTGTACTCACTCGGCTCAGGGAACATAAACTCTATGCCAAGTTCAGCAAGTGCGCGTTTTGGTTAAAAGAAGTAAGCTTCTTGGGTCACATATTGTCCGAGAAGGGGGTAGCTGTTGATCCCAGCAAGGTAGAGAGTGTACTAAATTGGAAGCAACCCGAATCCGTAACTGAGATCCGGAGTTTCCTCGGTTTAGCGGGCTACTACCGCCGCTTTATCAAGGATTTTTCCAAAACGGCAAAGCCAATGACCTCATTGACCAAGAAAAATGCTAAGTACACGTGGACTCCGAACTGTGAGGAAGCCTTCCAGAGTTTGAAGAGATCCTTGACAACCGCACCAGTACTAGCACAACCGGACGTCGCGAAGCCATTCGATGTGTATTGTGACGCCTCCGGCAATGGGCTTGGCTGTGTGCTAATGCAAGAAGGGAGGGTAGTCGCTTACGCTTCCCGTCAATTGAGAAAACATGAAGCCAATTACCCAACCCATGATCTAGAACTGGCAGCAGTGGTACACGCTTTGAAAATATGGAGGCACTATCTGCTAGGCAATACTTGTCATATCTACACCGACCACAAGAGCCTCAAATACATCCTCACCCAGCCCGAATTGAATATGAGGCAGCGACGGTGGTTAGAGTTGATAAAGGATTATGACTTGGAAATTCATTATCATCCAGGCAAGGCTAACGTAGTAGCGGATGCGCTAAGCCGTCGGGCTCATTGCAATGTGATTGAAGCCCGACCCACAGTAAGGGTGCTATGTTGCGAGATAGATGAAATCGAATTACCTACAGAACAGCTAGTTGAGCTCTATAACCTTATTATTGAGCCCACTATCAAAGAACAAATCATAACTGCACAAAAGCAAGATAAGGGCATGGCATTCATTCGTGAAGGAATGGATGAGAAGAAGAGAGCATGCTTCACACTCGATGACCAAGGTGTGTTGTGGTTCAAAAACCGGTTAGTGGTCCCTAAGGATATGGAGTTGAGGAAGAGGATTCTAGATGAAGCTCACACGTCTATGTTCACTATGTACCCGGGCAGTAACAAAATGTACCAAGACCTGAAACAGAAGTTTTGGTGGACTCGTATGAAACGAGAGATCGCCACGTACGTGTCCGAGTGTGACGTGTGTCAAAGAATAAAAGCTGATCACCTAAAGCCTGCAGGTATGCTTCAACCGCTTGAGGTTCCCGCCTGGAAATGGGAAAACATACACATGGACTTTATTGTGGGCCTACCTCACACACAAAAAGGGTATGATTCGATCTGGGTAGTCATTGACCGATTCACGAAAGCCGCACATTTCCTTCCTGTCAAGACCACTTATCGAGCAAAACAATATGCCGAGTTATATATCTCTCGAATTGTGGCACTACACGGTGTTCCTCTGACCATCACTTCGGACAGAGGCTCATTGTTTGTGTCACGCTTTTGGGAGCATTTGCAAACCGCTCTTGGAACTACCTTGATTCACAGTTCGGCGTATCATCCACAGACCAGTGGCCAAGTTGAGAGAGTAAATCAGATATTAGAAGATATGTTGAGGGCTTGTGCTTTAACTTATTCCACCAAATGGGATGAGTGTCTCCCCCTAGCAGAGTTTGCTTATAACAACAGCTACCAGAAGAGCTTAGAGATGGCTCCTTTCGAGGCTCTGTATGGTAGGAGATGTAGAACACCCCTAAACTGGTCCGAACCGGGAGAACGTGTCACCTTTGGCCCTGATTTGGTAACACAAGCCGAGGAGCAAGTTAAACTTATACACGGCAACTTGAAAAGAGCACAGTCTAGACAAAAGAGCTACTCTGACAAAAGAAGACGACCGTTGGTCTTTGAGTTAGATGATCATGTGTACCTTCGGGTGTCACCAATGAAAGGGGTACATCGTTTTGGGGTGAAAGGGAAGTTAGCCCCGAGGTACGTAGGTCCGTTTAAGATTACTGAGCAGTGTGGGCCAGTTGCTTACCGGTTGGAGTTACCTCCACATCTGGCAGCGGTTCATGACGTATTTCATGTCTCGCAACTTAAGAAGTGTTTAAGAGTGCCGGAAGAAGCAGTGGACACCTCACAAATTGAAATTGAGCCTGACCTCACCTATGAGGAACGTCCTATAAAAATCCTCGACCAAAAACAAAGAGCAACAAGAAGAAAAGCAATCAACTTTTACAAAGTGCAATGGAGTAATCACTCCGAAGAAGAAGCGACTTGGGAGCAAGAAGAATACTTGCAAACCAAATACCCGGGTTTCCTTTCAGCTAATACAAACGAGTATGTATAACCGTCTAAATACAAATTTTATTCGAAATCCTACACTATGCACTGCATTCTAATTTGGCTTATCCACCCACATCACATCAACAAATCTCGGGACGAGATTCCTTTAAGGGGGGTGGGTTGTGATGCTCTGGCATCTCAAGTGCATAATCACTCATCTTACATGAAGCATTCATCTTGAGCATCATGGAAAATCATGTGTGGGTGCATTGGAAACAAGTTCGGTTTATATTACTAAGTGAAAAACCCTGTCATTTCATGTGAGATGCTATGTTATGGTCGTATTTTTGATTCCATGGAGATCTGGGTGAAGTTCATATTGACAAAACTGTAGATACACATGAGATAAACAACTTTTTTAATTGGGGTCTTGTCAGATAATGAGGTTTGGAGGGTGATTAGGGTCATTTAATGACAGTACAGAAACCCAGTTCAAATTGGGGCTGATTTGAAATTCTAAGTTTACTCTGACCTACGGCCACATTCATGCAAAGACCAAATTAGAAAAGTTGTATATCATGAAGTTTTCAACAATATTGTCAAAAAGCTCCTTGGGTGAAAATGGCTGGAAGGGGGAGTTTTGGAATTTTCAAATAAATGGGGTCTGTGGGTCAAACTAAACTTGAGAGCTAAATTCAAATGAATTTCATATTTATGCACCGAATTTGAAGATGAGCCAATTGACAAAGTTGTAGAACTCAAAGAGTAGAACATTTCATATAATTGGCACTTTTTCAAAATCGGGCTCTAAATAGCTCAAAATTTCGATTTTCAGAGAAGAAGGAAACACATTTTTCTTTTTCTTTTATTTCTTTTCCCCGCGGTCGCTGACAGGTGGGCCCGCCTCCGCCGGGCAGCCACCGTGTCCGGGGCGCCGCCCGACACGCGGCCGCCGGCGTACGGTCACGCCAGCGCGCCCACGGATCGCCGACCGCGCCCCTCGGCTCTACACTCGCCCGCGTACCCGTCCAGGTGCATCCCCGCCCATTCCCCTCACTCACGCCCTCGCCTCGCTCGCTCTCGCCCGAGCCGCCCGCCATTGCCGCCGGCTTCGAGCTCCCACGCCGGCCGCCTCCGACCCTCCCCGTGCCTCCAGACCCCACCACCGCCTTCGCCTCGCCCGTCCACCTCTCCTCCGCCCACTCTCGCCGCCGCTCCCGCCCTAGACCGCGAGATCGGCTCGCAACCCCGCCCGACCGCCATTACCGAGCCGAGCTCAAGCTCGAGCTCGCGCCGCCCACTCCGCCGCCTCTCGCGCCCCTAGATCTACCCCACCGCACTCGGCTCACTCCCGCGCACCCGACGCGCCCACTCTCGTCGCCGCTCGCCCACGCGACGCCCGGATTCCCTCCGCCTCGACGTCGTTCACGGTGCCGTCCCCGCCGCCGACCCTCTTCGGTTCACCGCCGCGCCGCCTCGTCCGCACCCTCCCCGACGCCGAGGCCTACCCCAGGGTGAGCCCCGTGTCCTCGCGCACCCGACGCGCCCCGCGTCGCGGCCCCGGCGAGCCGGAGCTCGCCGGCGCGCGCGCGCGCGCCGCGCCGTCGCGCGCGGCGGGAGAAGGAAGAAAGGCCGGGGGGTTTTTGCAAGCTACCCCCCGGAGTATAGTTTATTTACGTTTTAAACCACGCGCTGTTTACTGAGTCTTGGCATTCTTACGTGCTAGCCCCTGGAGTATAGGGTTAATTGTGTTCTAGTCCTCGGTTTTATCTTTTTCCATTTCTTTTTCCTATATTCGGCTGAAACTTTGGAAATTCATATAAAATCGAATAAAAATCATAAAAAGGAAAACTCAGTTGCGTTGTACTCCTAGTAAATAGATCTACACAGTAGGTATGATGTGGGGATGTGCATGTACGGTTATACCCCTGTTTTTAAAGATGCATGATAAATCAATGAAAAATAGAAAACATGGCCTAGATGGAATTCGAAAATGACGAAACTTGGTCAGTAGCCTTCTTAGGGTGTTTTGATACTGTGGAAATTTCTGGTAACTCAATACCTTACTGTTCATGCATGGTTTACCATTTTATATGTACTTTATGCATTATTTGATAACTTGAAAATAGGGTCCATGCAAAATATGTGAAATGAGGCTCACTAGTATTTTTCTCAGGTTCTATATATCTTGTGAACGCCACTGGAAAAATATGAGCCCCTGCATGTATAGTTTTGATGGTGATTTGAAAATGACAAATCTTGACTTGGAGAACTTGATAAATGGAAAAATGAGTCCTAATGTGCAAGATAAATTCTACCAAAATTCTAGTAGCATGTGGGGGTATTGTAGAATCCAGAAAGTATATGCTTGGAAGCTATTCTCACCGTTTATATGTACATCTTAACTTGCACTAGTTTTATATATGAGAAATAGATGTCCTGTCAAAACTTGGGAGTTTTAGCTTGTAAATTTTTGTACATGCAGTTCTTACTAAGGATAGCTCACTGGTAAAATTGCACCTTCAGAAACCTTTCCAGTAATTTATGAAAATTCTAACAAGGTATAGGGCCGAGAAATTGCTGGAATTTTAATTAAATAATTATAACTCCGATTGAGCTGAACTTTTGACAGTAGCTTTGAGTATGAAGTGTATGCTTGTCATAAAAGTTTGGTACCATTTAGTTAGTGGAACTACTAGAACTCAGAGGCATGATTTTATTCACAAATTAGCACAATTCACCCTACGCACATACATGTACAGTGATTCATCTACTGCATACGTATCATTTCTCATAAAGTATTTGCTGCACATTAACATGGGCATTTCATCGACAACAAGTGCATACATTTGCATCCGTATGCACTCATGCCTGCACCTTTCATGCATATAGATCCCGCGAACGAGGAGCTGCCACCGGATCAACCACTGATTGAGGAGCCTGAGGACGAGCCCGAAGACCCGCACACGACTGCTGATCACCCCGCCGCGGAAGCACCCACTAACTCGAGCGGAGAAGGTAGGCAGGACCATACTACCCAGCTAATATAATAATGCTTATGAATTACGCATATGCATTAGGAGTTGAATGAAAACAATTGCATTAGACATCCCGGCCGCCCTGGCCCTAGATCCTATAAATAGAGTTCGTAGGACGAGTATGCCTAGAAATGCTAGGTACGAGTAGACACGAGTGAGCACTGTCACTCGTCGCGTAGGTGATATTTCAAAACCTCAGAAATACTACTATGATGCAATTTATGGTTATTTATGTTGATATTAAATTGAGACGGGGCGGAGCGTACATTTACTTTCGTGGTGTGCGTTGTTGTTCTCCGGCTCCGCCCCTGTCGCATAAGGCCTGTTCGCTGTTCGCCTGCTGATTGACACAATATTGCTAGGAGTGCTTATCCGGGTCGTGGGACCGGTGAAAGTCTTACCGGCCCCGTCCTACTATTCATGGTGCTGCCCATCCACTGATAGGGGGCCGATGGACTTGGGAGGTGCTTGGAAGTCGAGGGAGGGCTGACCCTACACACAGTGGTATCGCTCCTGAGACGGCTACTCCCAAGGGTTAGGTGGGGGCGCTGTGAATCTTGGGACGGGACAGGTGGAGATGGGGGATATATGTGTGGAACGCGATGGCTAGTAAGCATATATCACTTGGCATTTTTAGTTATTCCCGGGAATTAAAAATCGATTCGAATCGCTGATGCTCACCAGGTGTGAGAGTGTCAAATGTCGCACACGGGCAACGTAGTAACAATCCAAATTACTATGCCAATGTACATGTTTTCAAATACTACATGTTTGGGGTACATGATGGATTTCTTACATGCAACTGATGATGGATTACTCTCATGCAAGTTTTTATGATTTACTTTTCTGCAAAGAGTTACCCTGTCACCATGATCTGTTCTTAATACGATGAAGGATAGCAGCTGTCAAATCCTGCTGTCATCAAACTAACACTTTGATGAAATAAAATCAATGGCTAAGGACAAACAATGATTAGTAAGCTATGCATCGCGTCAGCCGTAAGCCATGTCCATTAAGTCCTATTGAGTAATTAGTACTCAGGGTTTGCCCCCATTTTTGGCTCACAGGTATGGAGTTTCTGATGTGTCCCTGCATTGGAGGGGGCACATGCGTGCAACACGATTAGAAGATGACGTTGTGGCAACAGGACAACATCAGTGGGCATGATGTTGTCTCTCTTTTGCACATTCCGCTGCATGACCTGAACTATGAACTATCTATATCTTCCGCTGAGAGACATTTAAGAACTTATGTTATCCTATGACTATGTTGGATTTGAAACTTTGATTTGAACTGGTCTGTAAACTAATTCTATTATCTATCTACATTCAACTGCCTGTGATGATGTAATGGTTGTGACTCCGTCGAGGGTCAATGTGTATGATGTCGGTTTCTCTGGGATTGGTGTTATCGAGGGCCGAAGGCCACTTGACGGACTACCGGGTTTAGTCCAGCTTAAGTGTACTGCAAGCCAAAGGTGGGAGGTGCGCTTAATCTGGATTAAGCAGGGCGGTTCCGCCACAAAGTAGGGCGGTTCCGCTACAGCTGGTATCAGAGCCGATCATACACAGACAACAGTTATATCATCAAGTTTTGGTTGACAAAACTAATTTCGAAAACCCATCTTCAAGTAATTCAAAAATGAGAGTATACGCTATGCCCGTATAAGGATGTTAGTGTTATCTAGGTGACATCGCTGACCATTCTGACCTAGATAGAACTCATATGCATATTTGGCGCTTTGGGAGCAACTTTTCGGCCATAGCTGTCCCCAGTACTGGTGGAAGCTATTGGGATTTGCGAATGGTTGTGAACCCAGCATTCATGCTGTATAAGTAAAAGCTCTTTAAGGGTGGTGGGCATGCTTTGGATGCTTTCAGGACCACCACTTATATTCGGTTTTGGGATCCACCTTTTTCTCGACAATCCCCAGAACTGGTGGAAAGTCAGGCTTTGAGGAAAAGGTGCAGCGGCCCGCCAACGTTGTCCACGCAGCGGTCATGCGTGGATGCCACACTAGGTGGTAAATGATGAGCATGCATTCTTCTGCAGGTACACTAACCACGTGCGAAACTAAGAACGACTAGACAACGACTAGTTGCATTAAGGAGAGACGTGCATATATGTCACCGAATTTCCGCTAGCTATATATAAAATACATAGGATGTGTGATGTGAGACCGAATAGGACGAATCATGCATCATGTATCTTTTGATTCATTTTGAGGGACGTTACTAAAAGACAAATGAAATAAATCGTGACTTAAGCAACTTTCTGCACGTTTCACTCTCACAATACATTTAATTTTATGAAGAAGGGTCCCAAACGACATACACAGACAAGCAGTGGAATTCGACCAATTTGCAGAAGGAATTAGTCGGAACTCTATGTAACAAAGTTACAGAGCACGACATATGGAACAACTTTGCTATAGGTGATATCACAGAAAAAATGCACGGAAGGAGAACAGTTTAATTTTTGAACTAGTGATTGTCTTAAGTGGAGCTGAAAACCTGAGAGCAGTTAGTAAATCGACTTCACGACGTGTCCCAGCTAGGTTGATAGGAGTGTTGTTCCGTATCCAAAACAAATCATAAGTTTTCCATTAGCATAAACGATTGTCCGAACCTCCAAGATGATGGCCAACACTTTATGTGCAATCAAGTTGTTCTGTTCACTTACATGCTTTCATGTATTCAGAATGTAATTATGGTGCTGTGGTCTTTTTATCACCGCATTGGTTGCATTAAAGTTGTTGGACTAATCACATTTGGCCTCATTCATGTAGATGGTTACTCCACCAGAGACGTCTGCACAAGGGGCTGCCCATGGGGCACAATTTCCTCCTGAGTTGGCTGCTTTGGTCACTCAGCAAGGTCAAATCATCGACATGCTCGTTCAAGAGCAACAATGGCGCAATCCGCAAGAGATTAGTTACACTGAATTTGCGGCACTACAGCCGCCAATCTTTACTGCTGCCGCGGATCCCTTGGATGCTGATGACTGGCTTCGGATCATTGAGTCCAAGTTCAGTCTACTGCCCCAACTCACTGAGCAACAGAAGGCTCGCTTCGCGGCACAGTGTCTACATGGTCCCTCGGGGGCCTGGTGTGCTTCATTCTTGGCAATGCAACCAGCCAGGCACCAGGTCTCGTGGGATGAGTTTCGTGCGGCTTTTCGGGCTCACTACCTCCCGCCTAGCCTCATCGAGCTCAAGCAACGGGAATTTCGTGCACTTCAACAAGGGGACATGACGGTACTCGAGTACGTGCAGGCTTTCATCCGCTTGTCCTAGTACTCCGCTGAAGATGTCAACACCGACCCGCGTAGGGCTGCCCGTCTGTTGGGTGGGTTCAACCCCACTCTGCTGACTCACTTGGGGCGCCGCTACGACAGCTTCACCGAGTTGGTAGACGTCGCCATCGACATGGAGCAACGCCTCCATCAGGCCCATGAGGTCCAACGGAAGAAAAGACTTGCAAGTACACCTCCATCGGGTTCATCTCAGCGGCAGCGGGTCATACATCGCCCACCGCCGTACATATGTTGTATTGACATGCCCCAGCAGCAAGAGCAACCCAGTGGGACTCAACAGCACCCGTCACCGTGTGGTGTACCACCGCATCCACCTACTTCGCGGCCACCTACGACTCGAGGCATCAGCCACCCATGCACCACGTGTGGGAAAGCCGGGCATACCAGTCGAACTTGCCGCACACCACAAAAGACTCAGGGAGCAGTACCTCTGAGCGAAGGGAAGAAACCAGCCCCAAAGGTGGGCCAATTGCAGTACAGTCAGCTGGAGCAAATTCTAGAGAGTGAGCCTGTCCTGGTAGGCACCTTTCTGGTCAACACTAACCCTACGGTTGTGTTGTTTGATTCAGGAGCATCCTTCACTTTTATCAGCAAAGCATATGCACTGAAACAGGGGTATGATATTATTGAGTTGAAGCAAGATTACCACATCACAGCCGCAGGATCAGCTATAATCACCAATCACATGGTGAGAGACTTATGTTTGCAAGTAGGAAGGGAGAGGTTGTTCATCAATTCTCTGGTGCTCCTATAGCTAGGGATTGACATTATTCTTGGGATGAATTGGCTGAAGCAACACAATGCGAGGATAGATGTGGGAAGTAGAACAGTTCAGTTATGCTCAAGCAGTGGCACAGACGTCGTCATTCACGTGCCACTTCATAAAAGTATGCTTCACACGGTGAATGTCGCAGATGCTCAAGGGGACGCACAAGCACTTGCAAAGATCCCAGTAGTCTGAGACTATCCGGATGTGTTTTCGGAAGAACTTCCGAGACTTCCCCCGGATAGGTATGTTGAGTTCAAGATAGACCTAGTTCCAGGCACAGCACCTGTCTCTAGGAGACCATACAGAATGGCGCCTGATGAATTAAGAGAATTGAAAGTACAACTGCAAGAACAATTGGACAAAGGGTTTATTCGCCCGAGTTCTTCACCTTGGGGTTGCCCAGCCCTCTTTGTTGAAAAGAAGGACCAAGGTGGTAAAAGGCTATGTGTTGATTACCGGCCTTTGAATGCTGTCACCATCAAGAACAAATACCCTTTGCCACACATTGACATTTTGTTTGATCAGCTAGCTGGAGCTAAAGTCTTTTCAAAAATTGATCTAAGGTCTGGCTACTATCAAATAAAGATTAGAGAAGAAGACATACCCAAGACAGCTTTCTCGACCCGATATAGCTTGTACGAATATTTGGTCATGTCTTTTGGGTTAACCAATGCACCGGATTTCTTCATGTACATGATGAACTCGGTGTTCATGAATGAGCTTGACAAGTTTGTGGTAGTATTCGTCGATGACAGTGAAAAATAACACGAAGAGCACTTGAAGATTGTACTCACGCGGCTTAGAGAGCACAAGCTGTATGCCAAATTCAGCAAGTGTGCTTTTTGGCTGAAGGAAGTGAGTTTCTTAGGTCACATTCTGTCGGAGAAGGGGGTAGCGGTTGATCCTAGCAAGGTAAGAATGTTCTAAATTGGAAGCAACCCGAGACAGTGACTGAAATTCGGAGTTTCCTTGTTTTAGCAGGCTACTACCGCCGCTTCATTAAGGACTTCTCCAAAACTGCAAAGCCAATGACCTCACTAACGAAGAAAAATGCCAAATACCTATGGAGCTCGAATTGTGAAGAAGCCTTTCAAACTTTTGTTAACATCCGCACCAGTGCTAGCACAACCGGATGTCACTAAGCCATTTGATGTGTATTGTGATGCCTCCGGCAATGGGCTTGGCTGTGTTTTGATGCAAGAAGGGAGAGTAATTGCCTACGCCTCACGCCAATTGAGGAAACATGAAGGCAACACCTGTCACATCTACACGGACCACAAGAGCCTCAAATACATCCTCACACAACCTGAATTGAATATGAGGCAACGACGGTGGTTGGAATTGATAAAGGACTACGACTTAGAGATTCATTACCATCCTGGCAAAGCAAATGTGGTAGCAGATGCGTTAAGCCGCAAGGCTCATTGTAACTTCATCGAGGCTCGTCCAACAGTGAGAGTGCTATGTTGTGAGATGGATGAAGTCGAGATACTTGCAGAGCAGCCTGCTGAGCTATATAGTCTCATTATTGAACCAACAATAAAAGATCTAGTCATTGCAGCACAAGAGCAAGATAAGGGCATGGCACATATCCGTGAAGGCATAAGTGATAAGCAGAAAGCATGTTTCACGCTTGATGAGCAGGGTGTCCTTTGGTTTAAGAATCATTTAGTTGTAACTAAAGACATGGAATTAAGAAAGAAGATACTCTATGAAGCCCACACATCCCTGTTCACTATGCACCCAGGCAGTAATAAGATGTACCAAGACCTGAAACAGAAATTTTGGTGGACCCGCATGAAGCGGGAGATCGCCAAATATGTGTTTGAGTGCAACGTATGTTAAAGAGTTAAAGCTGATCACCTAAAGCCTGCTGGTATGCTCCAGCCACTAGCAGTCCCAGCATGGAAGTGGAAGGATGTACATATGGATTTCATTGTAGGTCTACCTCGCACACAGAAGGGGTATGATTCCATATGGGTGATTATTGACCGGTTCACAAAGTCGGCTCACTTCATTCCGGTAAAAACAATTTATCATGCCAAGACTTATGCTGAACTTTACATAGCAAGAATTGTCTCCTTGCACGGTGTTCCACTGACTATCACATCAGACAGAGGCTCGCTGTTTGTGTCTCGTTTCTGGGAGCAACTGCAACTTGCTCTTGGAACCAAATTGATTCGTAGTTCGGCATACCACCCTCAAACCAATGGCCAAGTAGAAAGAGTAAATCAGGTACTAGAGGATATGCTGAGAGCTTGCGCTTTGACCTATTCCACCAAGTGGGATGAGTGCCTTCCCTTGGCGGAATTTGCTTACAACAACAGCTATCAAAAGAGCTTAGAAATGGCTCCTTTCGAAGCCTTATATGGTAAAAGATGTAGAACTCCACTCAACTGGTCTGAACCTGGAGAGCGTGTCACTTTTGGCCCGGATTTGGTAACACAAGTTGAAGCACAAGTAAAAATGGTACACAGCAATTTGAAGAGAGCACAATCGCGACAGAAAAGTTACTCTAATAAGAGGAGAAGATCCTTAGTTTTTGAAGAGGGCGATCACGTGTACCTTCGGGTGTCACCGATGAAAGGCGTACATCAGTTTGGAGTAAAAGTAAAGTTAGCCCCAAGGTACGTTGGACCATTTAAGATCATAGAGAGATGTGGATCAGTTGCTTATCAGTTAGAGCTACCACCACATCTTGCTGCGGTTCATGACGTGTTTCATGTCTCGCAACTCAAGAAGTGTTTAAGAGTGCGGGAAGAAGTGGTAGACACCTCACAAATTCAGATTGAACCGGACCTCACTTATGAAGAAAAGCCCATAAAAATCCTTGACCAAAAGCAAAGATCAACAAGACGAAGAGCTATCAACTTTTACAAAGTGCAATGGAGTAATCACTCCGAAGAAGAAGCCACTTGGGAACAAGAGGAATTTTTACAAACTAAAAACCCGGGATTTCTTCCATCCTCTTCGAATGATTACGTTACAACAGTTTAAATTTCAAATTCATGTTTTAAATTGGTACACTATGCACTCTCTTCTCTTTTAACTTATCCACCCACATCACAAAAAAATCTCGGAACGACATTTCTTTAAGGGGGGTGGGTTGTGATGCTCCAGCATCTCAAGTGCATGATCATCTTTAAAACATGGAGCATTCATCATAAAGCATCATGTCATGGCATGTAATTAAACCTCATGATCAAATTTGATTTAGACGCAACTTGTTAAACACTGTTTTCTGCAAGAGTGCTGCTGTGATTGATGAGTATAACTTTAATTCTGTGGTGAATTAGGAGAAACTTTCTAGACCAAACTTGTAGACAATTTCATGATGAACAACTTTGATAATTGGTGCTTTGACATGCAGTAAGGTTTGCATAGAGTTTTGGGGTTTTTTTCTGAAAACATGTGAATTCCGTCCAAACTTGATCTGAGTAGTAAATTTAAATTTTCTTTGGACTACAGCCATTTTTGTGCAAAACCTTAGTTGGGAAAGTTGTAGATCTTGAAATTCTGAACAACATTGGTATAAAACTCTTTTTATGAAATTGATCATAAGGTGGACTTTTAGAATTTTAAAACTGGCCTGTCCTGTTAGTCAAACATGAGTCAGCCGATTAAATTCAAATTTAAACCATGATTTTGTATAGAACATGGCATGAATGTCTATAAGAAAGTTGTAGAGCTATAAATTTTGAACACTTCTTGTATTTTTAGTTTCATACAAATCGGCCCAAAGGATGTCCAGAAATGCGAAATACAAACATTGGTTTCTGTAGTCAAACCAAGTTTTTCCATTTTCCTGAATTTTTCCTTTTCCTCGTCTCACTGACACGTGGGGCCCACGCGGCCGTTTCCCGCCTCGGCCGGATGACGACATCCGCCCGTGGGGCCCACAATCCCGCGCCTCGGTGCACCCGGTCCATTGGACCATTACCACCGCCCCTCACCCGGTCCCACCTGTCAGCAGCCCGTGGTCCATGGACCAAGTTCACCGCCGAGCCCGCGCTTGTCCTCCCCGCTCCAGCGCGCCCACGCGGCGGACGACGCCTGCCCGCGCCGCGCGTGGCCGACGCCGATGCCGCGCCCTGCCTCCCCGCACCTGGACGCCATTCCGGCCATAAGAAGGAGCCGGTGCCGAGCACCCTTCGCCCCGAAGCAATCCGCCTCGCCAAGCTCTTTCCCTCTCTTGCTTCCCCCTCCGCACCGAACGCTGCCGCCATTGCCGAGCTCGGAGGAGAGCTCATGCCGGCCGGTTCGCTACTCCCCACGCCTCCAGACCACTACCATCACCTCCGCCTCTACCTCCCGCGTCCAATGCGCTAGACCTCGTCGTCTCCCTCCGCCTCCCCCTCCACAAGCGCAGTGCGCCGCCGCCATCGCCGCCGCGGTGAGCTCACAACATCCGCCGCCTCAAGCCGCCTCTCGTCCCGCCGAAGCACACCCCACACTCGCCTCGACTTCCGCCACCACCCCCGCGCAGTCTCACCCCTCGCCCTCGACTCCTTCACCCCCTCTCCACGTGCGCGCCCGCGCGGCCACCATCGCCGCCGGCCCCTCGCCGTGGACAACCCTCCTCCGGCCATCCCCTTGCCTCCACAACCTAACCACCGAACCCGCCGCCCCACCGCGCAGCTTCTGCGCCCGACGGCGACCCCTACCGTGCACTAACCCGACGGATTGAGTCAGAGCCGCCGCGCACCGCCGCGCCGTCACCGTCCCGGTTCACTATCGCCGCGACGCCTCTCCTCTCCGTTCCACACGATGAGATCTACACCGAGGGGAAGCCCGTCGACGGTGACACCAACTGCCACCCCCGTCGGCGTCAAGTCCTTGCCCTTACGCGCCGGCGCCGCCGCGAGAAAGCCGGCCCGCCGCACGGCCTTTCCCCGTCCAAAGGTAGAAGAAGGCCATCTTGCGATTTGGCCCCTGGGTTTCCCTATTTTCGCGTTTCCATTTTCTGCGATGTGCACTGAGTCTGGTACATATCATGATCTAGTCCCTGGTAGCTATAGATAATTATGTCTAGGTCCCGGATCTAGGATTAAGGTGTTAATTTTAGGCTAAAACTTCCAAAAATCATAATAAATCAAATAAAAATCCAAAATGGACAAACTTAGGGGCTATGAACTCCTTGTGAGTAGATCTACAGGATAAGTATGATGTGGATGTGTGAAAAGTCTGTTTTGCCCCTGGTTTGGTGCATACATGTTGAGGATAAATAAATGGTAAAAATAGACTAAATGAGCTACTAAAATTATGAAACTTGGATAGTAGCTTTGTTATGGCATCTATGTACTATGTGATTTTTTGGTAGCCCTAGCATTGGTTGGTAAATTACTGTTTTGCCCCTATGCATGTGTTTTCTATATTTATTTGACTTGGAAAATGGAAGCTACATAAAGTATGACAAATATGACTCACTAGTATTTTTCTTATGTCCTCTATAGCTTGTGAATCTCACTGGTAGAATATGAGCCTCTGCATGTCAAGTTTTAATGGTGATTTGAAAATGACAAAAATGCTACATGTTGGAAAAGATAATTGGAAAAAGTGGTCATAAGTGGCTAGGAAAATTCCCTGTAAAAATTTGGTGGCTTAATGTTGATGCATAGAGTCCAGAAAGTATACTCCAGAAGGCCATTTACACTGTTGATATGTACATCTTAAATTCACACCAGATTAGTATATAGAAAATAGATGTCTTGTCAAACTTGGGAGTTTTAACTTGTAAATTTTTGTACGGGCAGTTCATGCTAAGTATAGCTCACTGGTAACATTTCACCTCCAGAAACCATTCCTATAATTTACAAAAATTCTGACAATGTGTAGGGCTGAGCACTTGTTGTATTTTTAATTAAATAATTACAACTCCAATTGGGCTGAAATTTTGGTAGTAGTCTTGGGTATGCAGGATCTGTATGCCATAAAAGTTTGGTTTCATTTGACTATTTTTACTGCTGTAACTTTGTTGCTTAGATTAATTCACAAATGAGAATAAATCACCCTCATTGAATGCATATACACGTGTTAGACTACTATACCATGTATTTTGTTGAAAGTTTCTGGTTAGTTATGTATGATAGGTTATACTAGGCTTGAGTGATGGTTTGTAAGATTTCTTAGTGATGGTTTTTATGATTTCTTAGTGATTGTTTGTATGACTCTTAGTGATGGATTGTATGATTTCTTAATAAAAAGGTTGCAAGGTTTCCTTTCTTGTAGTATAAATGAGAATGGGGAACACTTACGTCTTTTGTCACATTGCTACCCACCATGAATTACCTTTCACCTGCACCATATGCATGTCAATACATTCCTTTGCACTCATGTTGCATTTTATCATGCATATAGACCCCGCGTGCAAAGAGCTATCAACGCAGGAGAAACCAGTGACCAAGGAACCGGACGACAGGCTATATCCGGAGCAAGAAGACGAAGGGTCGCTGATTAAATCTGTCCCTGCTTCAAGGGGTTGCCTGGGGCAAAGCCCCACAACCCGGCAAACTAACTTAGTTTAGTTTGTTGGTTTTCTTAAGAACAAGCAAAGATAGGCAGGACCATGCTTTACCTAGCAAATATACTTGTTGAATTGCTTACGCATCTGCATTAGGAGTTGTTTGGAACCAATGCATTAGACTCCTTGGCCACCCTGGCCCTAGCACCTATATATTAGAGTTCATAGGACGAGTTGCCTAGAATTGCTAGGTACGAGTAGACACGAGTGAATGGAGTCACTCGTCGCGTAGGTGTTTTCAAAACAAAAATCTTATGGAAGATTATTATATGCTATGTTTGAAATAGAGACCGGGCGAAGTTATGGGAATATTATGAAAAATGATGTGGCAAGGTATAGTGGACTCCACCCGAGTCGTATAAGGCCCGTCCGTTGTTCGACTATTGGTCGGCATAACATTGCTAAGGTGCTTATCCGAGATAATGGACCGGTGAAAGTCTTACTTGTGCCATCCGAAGAACAGAGACTTGTTCCTACCATGGTACTGGGGGCGCTTATCTCATGGGAGGGCTGACCCGACGTACTGTGGTAACGCTCCATGGGGGCTAAACCCAGGGAAGTGGCGGGTTGGAATCGAACTTGGGATGGGACAAGTGGAGATGGGGGCTATATGTGGGAACGCGATGGCTAGTAAGCATATACCCCTGGCATCTTTAGTTATTCTCGGGAATTAACAAATCGATTCGAATCGCTGATGCTCACCAGGTGTGAGAATGCCAATGCCTTTGACGTCCAAACGTAGTAACTACTTGAATATTTATTACTTGTTAATACATGCTTTCAAATTCCAACATGCTTGTATTGTATGCTTTATGTTTATGCAAGATATATCATGGATGCTATGATGAAAAGGTATGAGATGATGGTTTTTGATACATGATACATGATGGAGTAGGCAGCTGTTAAATCCTGCTATACATGGATAATGTGATGTTTATTAAAATCAACGGCTAAGGATCCACGTGATAGTATGCTAGCTTTGCGTCAGCCGTATGCCAATTCCATTAAGTCCTACTGAGTAATTAGTACTCAGGGTTTGCCTCCACTTTTGGCTTACAGGTACTGAAGACTTTCAGACAATTGCTTGAAGGAGGATAGAACCGGTGGGCTCAGTGCTACTCACTTCGTTTATCTCTTCATGAAGACTATTTTGAGTTGTTTCCGCTGCGAGATGATTTGAAAATGCTTCCGCTATACATGTATATTTTGAAATCGCTTCCGCTATAATTGAACATGTATTTGATTACTTATCTTCGGTATGTAAACTAAGTCTACCTATTCTCTACTTCAACTGCCTGTGATGATGTAACCGTTGTGGCTCCATCGAGAGTCGGATGTGTTTGATGTCGGTTCCTCTAGGAATGGTGTTATCGAGACTCGAGGGACTCTCGACGGACTACCGGGTTTGGTCTGGCCTAAGTGCACTGCGAGCCAGAGGTGGTAGGTGTGCTTAGTTTGGATTAAGCAGGGCGGTTCCGCCACACCTTTCATGTTGAATGTACTGCAGATCTCCAAGAATTGCTGCAGATGATTATTGGCATCTTCCGTAGCTAGTCCGCAGAAAGGGATAGCTTGAACCATGTGAATCACCCCCGGTTTGAGCTCGAAGTTCTCCCCCACTTGCACCTCAGGTCCCGTAGGAACGTTGTCACTTGAGGGAATGGAGAACTCACGGATAGTCTTTTCGGCCATGGTGGTGAAACGTAGAGTACTGGTTGAAGTACTTGGTTCTAGCTCTCTAGGTACAGGTCTCTGTCCGTGAATAGTCTTGCGACGGACTTTTCGGAGCAGTGACTCTGGGTTGTCGTGGAAATTTACCGGCAGGTCGAAACCGGTCATACACCTCTCTGTTGCAACCACAACAAAACAACAGAGCAAAGTGAGCCTATTAACACCTAGCGGTAAAATATATCAAGTATACAGGTTCGAAATGAGATATCAATTATCTCTTGGCCAATTGCTTCCCCAGCAATGGCGCCAGAAAAGCTTGTTGGCGTCTCTTAGCCTTTACAAGTTTTACTCCGCAAGCGCATGGAGACCGTTGTAGCCTTTCACTCAGAGTATTCCGAGTATCGTAAATTTCCACAGGGAAGCGGTAGGCTCAAGAGTGTAATTTAATAAACTCAAATCGAATGAACTGTAAACTTAGATAAATTATACCAACTAGTAGTTGAACAGGGGTAAACGTGATAAAGATAGGTGTATGGTGGAGAAGGATATCTATCTAAGCTATCTGTAGAAAGGTATAGTTGCTTGGGAGGACAACGAGTGAGATAAAGTCACCAAACTCTATTCTAATCGGCTGCAAAGATTATCCGTGTCTAACTAAGCTATTCAAGTAAACAAGCCAGAGTCTTGCATCGAGCGAAATTCCAGAGTCTCGAGGGTACCAAGGGGTAGATAGTAGGTCCCGAAAGAGAGTCTGGCTAACACCTACGGGCCTCCTGAATGACAGGCCTAGACTACACAGGCACACCTCACGCTGTCACCGAGTGGGGCTACCAAGCAAAGCTGCGTGGAGAGGATGGCAAACTATAAATGTGTTCAAGCGAAGCTTGAACAATGATAGATCATCCTTGATCAGAGGAGAGGATCTAGCAAGAGCCTAGCGTCTAAGTCTAGGGTTGAGTTATAGCACCCACAAGAATAACAAGACTTGAATAACTAAGTGAAACACAATCTAAGCCTAGCAAGTATGCAAAATAAAGGTACACCACACTTGCAGGAGATAGAAATAAAGTAAAATATAACTGAATTATATTGAAGATAATCTGAATCCAAAAGATACAAGAGTTTTACCACAGACTCGAAGATAACTCCGAAGACTCCGAGGCAAAGCTCGACTCAACTCTCACTCCCAAGACTATCCTAACTACTAAGGAAAGAGTGAAGCACTCTTAGGTAGACTCTCAACTCAACTCTCCTTCACTCCACACTTTGCAAATGAGCTCCCGGGGTCTATTTATAGCCTAAAAATGAGGGGGTTATCAATATGTGCACTAGGTCGGTAAAGGGGCCGAGGCGGTTGCCGAGCGGCCAAAGTCGGTGGCCGTCCGACCATAGGGGGTGGTCGGGCGGCCACCTGATTCACCGACCTTGCGCATCCGACAGTTCATCTCACTCCCTCATGTCGGTTGGCGGTTGAATCAGTTGGTGCACGTGAAAAATGCCGCCGAGGGTCGGTTGGTCGGCCGACCACCCTAAGTGGTCGGGCGGCCACGTGTTTTACTCTGATTCGTTGCATGTTGTTCCTCTTGGAGCCTTGACATCACCAATCCTTATCCCGGCACATTGTGACCCTTGGATATATTGGATGCTCTCTTGTATGGTTGGATCTTCACCATTTTGTGTTTGTTTGACACCGGATCGATAACATGGCACATGAAGTGGTCAAGGGACCATTCCACGTGGTTGTAGACCCCATTCCACCCTGGAGGGTGGTCGGGAGGCCACCAACCATGGTCGGCCGGCCATGGTATATGGTCGGGCGGCCATGGCCCAGTCACAATGTTGCCCATCTTTGATATTTGGTGCATATCCAACCTTTTTGAGTGATTTTTGGTACCTGCATCCAAATATTCATGTACATCTTGTGGAACTCATTAGTAGCAAGGGTTAGTCCATATACTTCACTTGTTTAGCTTCATTTGGTGGATAATTGATGGTTGATATCGTGAAATAACGACCGTCAACAGCCACTCTCCATAAGGACCGGTTCGCAAAGCGACAACCTGGGACAACAGTGCTACCATGAGATTGGAATGGGACGGTCTTGGCTAACTAATTAGATTGCATTGGTTTGGGAGTAACTTACCGACGGGGCTAGAGGGGAGGTGAGCTTCTGTGGCCCTCGCGCTACTTGGGTTGAGTGCGTTTATCTCCCCTTGAGGCTTGCTCCACAGTTGCAGACCCTAAAACTTTAGCGGTTACACCTTACCAACGTGATCTTTGTAAAGGCCTCGTAGTGTGCTTGCTAGCCATCTCATCTAAGGTAATGTGGTGGACCACTAGCATAGCCCACGACTCATGGGTAAAAATGTACGACCTCTCGAGAGTGTCAAACTGACATGTCAGCCGTGCTCACGGTTATGAGTGGCCCAGATCCTTTATGCAGATTAGTGGTTCCGTTTGGGTTTGAAAGTGGTTCTTTTGTTAAAATTGTTGAATAATGTTCTTATGCAATATCTTGGGTTTAATGGTTTATCTACTCACTCGTAGTAACTAGTTGTTTAGTAAAACTTGACCAACTAAAAGCTCATGCAACGTGTCAGCCAACCTTAGAGCCTCATAGTTCATGTTATGCTTGTGGAGTACGAGTTGAAGTACTCACGATTGTTTCTTTTATTTCAACCTACTGTTGGCTGGAACCCAACCGCTGCTCAGTTCAAGAAGACTTCGAGGAGTATGTTCAGGACTACAATGAGTTCTTGGCGTACCAGTCCACCAGTCGACGTCCCTGTGGCGGCTCATTTTGTTTCATTTACGCTTCTGCTATGACTCTGGTTTAAAGACATGTTGTCTTATTGTAATAAAGTGATGATATACGCTATGTAAACGTTTTATTTTATCTTTTATGCACGTTCTGTGATGTCACTATTGTCATAATATATGTGAGACTCGTTCCTAGCACATATATGTTGTTCCAGTTCTGTTGGTTGAGAACTGGGCATGACAGTTTCCATGATCGATACATGAGGCCCCGTTCCTTCTCAATAGGGGAATTGGTGCTACGTAGGGTGCTCAAGACTACTGGACGACATAAGTTGTCTCCTCCCTGGGAAGGCCCATACATCGTCATGGAAGTCACTCGTCCAGGATCATATCGTCTATCTCAGATGGACGGGACACCAGTCGGGAACTCTTGGAACATAGAGCATCTGCGCAGGTTCTACGCGTGAAGCCTTCCTGTGATCTCTAGAATTAACAGCTAGTGTCGTTCTCTGTACTCTGCCTTCGTTGTACTCTTTATACTCTGCGAATAAAGCACTCTTGGGATGAATATTCTATGTTTCTTTCTGTTTTCGTTTGCATTACTCACTCGCTATGTAAGGGCAATCGACCTAGGTCAGTCGACCGACAGTACGGTGTTACATGCCCACTCTTACTCTTGACGGGGATGACTCCGGCCCCACCACGAGAGCAATCGGCCTAGGTCAGTCGACCGACAGTACGGTGTTTCATGCTCTCGTTCGTACTCATGCTCGGGGAGCACTCAGGGCCCCAACAAAACAGAGGCAATCGGCCTAGGTCGGAAGACCGACAGCACGGTGCTACATGCCTTTGCAGGACCTCACATCGGGGAGCAATCAGGGCCCCAGTCAAACAAAGACAATGGGCTTAGGTTTGATGACCTACAACCCAAAACTATACGTCTTTGCTTCATTATGCAACTCTTTTCTCGCAGCGTACTCTTTCTTTATCATTGTGTTTATTTTCGTTCTCATCTTTTCTGCTATATTAACTCAAGTCGCGCTGCCGACTTAACATTGTGCTTTTTTCTCTAGCAGACACGACTTCCGGGTAAGCATAGACTACTTGTTTCATTTATACGCATACTAACTCTATTTTGCAGAACAACAGTCAAGAAATCGACTTAAGAGCATAAAGTATACATACAGCACCATGTTCATTGCATTACATGGGGAATCACTGGTCATTCAATGTCATTTACAAGAACTTCAGCAATCACTTGGGCCTCGAACTCATACCTGGTACTCTGGATCTCGCTGTTCACTCCAGTGGACAAACTTGTCAAGTCTATGTCGGGTTTTGATTTCTTGATCACAGCAAGGACACGAGTGAGGATAGTCTTCACCAGCTCAGATGACCTAGCCTTCATATCATCAATAAAAGTAGCTATTCAGTCACCAAGGGGACGTGGCGCGGCTTTCTCAGGTGCACAGATGTCCAAAACCTTGGTTAAGGCCGTGTTTGCAGCTAGAGCAGCCGCTTTTGCCTTCTCATAGGCATCCTTCAATCGGCTTCAATTTTTCTTGCTGGTCTCATAATTCTTCTTGAAGGACTCTAGCACCTGAGTTTGTTGAACAGCTTCATCTCAAGATTCTTTCAGTGCAGACCTTGTGAAGGATAGCACCTTCTTCATGTTATCATGGGCACTCTGAGCTTCAGTTAATTCGGCCTCTTTGTCTTTAAGCGCTTGACGAGTCAAGGAGTGGCTGTTCTTCAAAGCCTCCAAGGAACCGACAGTCTCACTGAAAGATTTCTCAAATCCGTCTTGAGATTCTTGAACAGTCTGGAGTTCTGTTCGCAGCTGCTGGTACTCATCAGTCTTTTGCTGCATCTTCTCCTGTGGAATGATACAATTCATATGCTTCTGTGAGCAGAGAATATGCTAGTTGAGTTTCTTGTCGAGTTGCCTCATGTTTTTTCTTCTCGCTTTCTAGCTGCCTGCGTAAGTCGGCTACTATGTCGCGAGCTTGGTCTCTATCCAGGATGGCATTACGATACTCTGCTTCATGACCAACAACGGCTTGTTTCAGGCGGTTAATTTCAGCAGTAGCAGCTGTCAAGGAACATTTGTTAGCTCAGGAACTCAGATATTGATCAATGCAAGAAGGTTGGATACATACCTGTTGTCTCAGCCTTGCGAGCAGCTTCAGAATCAGCCAGCTGCTGCCTCAGAGTGATGGCCTCATGGACGGGTAAGGCAGTGGCTTTCTCTCGAATCACTCGGGCTTGCTGTATTCCATCCTGAAGTATCTTCAACATATCCTGTGGGGAGCAGTTTCAGTTATTTAGGTGACAACAAGGGCGAAACAAGATATAAGACATCGGAAATTGGCACACCTCAACAGCTGGTAGTAATCCTATGCTCGGGGTTGCTGGCACCAATTGGCGATCGATGTCATCTGCCCCAACTGGAGGAGGGTGGGCATTGCTTAGCTCGGCTACAGCTAGAGTATCAGGGTGCCCTCCCTCAACATGTTACAGTTCTGTACTCAATCCAGCGCGCTCTGGTTCTTCAATACTCTTTTCTTGAGATGAATCATGGGCTTCAGAAGTTGGCTGATGAGCATCTTCCATATTGACTTCAGCTGGTTGCACCTGGATGCTGTCAAACAGGCAAAGGTTCAGATGCAGAGGTATGATGAGGTTCTTCTGTGGCTGCCCCAGTTAGCACTTCTTGCTAGTTCTCGGTTGGCATTTGTCCCTCAGTAGCAACTTCAGCTGATTCATCCATTTGAGTTTCAGTCTCGACCTCAGGAATTTCTGTCAGCACTGTATCTGCATGCCCTTCTGTTGTCAAGTCCCTAGGTGCTAGCTCTGGTGATGCTCGGGGGCTTGGCTTCTCAGGCCTTTGGTCCCCTGAGCACGATGTCAATGGATCTATGTCATCGTCAATGCGCAGTGTGTATGGGAATCTGCAGGCATCCTTGATAATCTAATCTAAACTTAAGTCCTCTGCTGTTAGATCTATCTCATCCTCATTGGGTAGAAGCATGGCTGCAGAAGGGGATACTGTAGCATCATCATGATGTCTCTTAGATCGTCTTACAAAATGATGGAGTTGAATTTCCTCCTCTTCTTCCTCATCTTCATCAATCAGGTGACGCCAGTCTACTCCGACTGATGAATCATCAGTTTTAGCCACAGTGTGAGAGGAGTACTTGGATTTCTTGTTTGTTCTTCCGGTTGACTCGGGAGAGCTTGTGACATCCTTAATCGTTCTCTTACTCGTCCTTAGTTTTCTTGGCATTGTGGTACCAGTGGCACTTGCCTTGGTACGCCCCTGACTGGCTAAGGCCCGAGTCTTGACCCCAATGGTGCTAGCTGTACGCTTGGGGGCTACTTTAGTGATGTTGCTCACTGCGGTCTCTTGGGCAGTTTGAGCGGCACACTGTATTACTATGAAGGTGTGCTCCTCGTCATTCCCTGCACCATGAGCAGCGGCGACAACGGCTTCCATTTCCTCAGTAGATAGCTCGGATTGTCTCTTTGATAGCCTATCAATGCCAGAAGACGACGGATCTGATAGGAACTTGGACATGTTGCTCTGCATTAACTTTACAAGTCAGGAACTGATTACAAGCAAGCTTAGTCACAGAAGTAAGAGTGAGATCACTTACATCGGGAGTCGGATGCCAGGCAGAGTAAGGCCTGGGAGTGCCCTCATTGTGAGCTTCGCCTCTGAGCATCAACTCAACTCGGGCCTTAACAATTTCTTCAGTCATAGCTCGGGTCGTCTCTCTAGTTGGATCACTTGCTCCGACGTACAGATAGGCAGGGTATATCCTATCTTTCAATGGCTGAATGTAGCGATACACAAAGTCTATGACCACTGCATGGGCTGTCAGGCCATTTTCTTTCAGGTTGGATATTTCCTCCAACAGCACATTGACCTCGGTTTGTTCTTCAGCAGTTGGCCCTTCCTCCCAGCTTGCCAGCTTACTGTCAGGCTGCCTGCCAGACCTCGAGGGAAGCGAATTTCCATGGTTCTCTATATAAAACCACTCGGAGTGCCATCCTTTGTTGTTATCTAGAAGAGGGATATCCAAGTAAGCAGCTTTCGGTTCTTGCGAAGTTCAAAGCTGGCCCCTCCGGTCACTTGCAACACCCCATCCCTCAAACCGGCTTTGCAGTGGTATAAATATTTCAATAAGCCAAAGTGGGGGACAATCCTGAGGAACTGTCACGCCCCAGTTCAACAAACAAAACCATGCAACATATATATGCGCCAGGAAACGTCTCGCATATACATGACAAATTACAGAATACCACAACACATGCCAAAGGTAAAAACGTGCATAACATTAAATATATCATTATTACACTGTGACACAAGTGTTTAACTCAGAGTATAATGTAGCATAGCGGAAGCATAAAACATAAATATAACGGGCGCCATAGGGACGTCAACTGGTGAACGAAACGCCCAATACTCATCGTAGTCTTGCACATAGTCTTCATTACCTCCATCATCTGAGCAGCGGTTGGATTTTTCCCCCCAACAAGAAATAAATATAAAGAAACAAGCGTGAATACAGAATACCCAACAAATATAACATAAACCATGAGGCTCTATGGTTAGCTAACAATCTGCATTAGCTTTTAATTTTAAAACATTTATTAAGGCCTAATTACTATGAATTAATAACAAAACCATTAGCCCATAAGATACTGCATAAGAAATTAAATAAGATTAAACAGATATAACCATTATCAAAACCATAACCAAAACCAAGGAACCTCAGCCAAGGGTCCTTCTAATCACTAGGAAGGGTCTGGGCCGCTCATAACCGTGAGCACAGCTAACATGTTAGTTTTACACTCTCGAGAGGTTGTACATCTTTACCCACAAGTCGTGAGCTACGCTAGGAGTTCATCACATTACCGGAGATGAGATGACTAGCAAGCGCACTATGAAGCCTTTACAAAGATTGCATTAGTAAGGCGTAACCGCTAAGGTTTCAGGTTCCGCAGGGGCAAGCCTCAAGGGGAGAAGCACATACATATAACGTAAAGCATACTCAACCCAAGTAGCGCGAGTGCCACAGAAGCTCACCTCCCCTCTTGCCCCGCAGGTAAGTGACTTCCAAACCAAAACAACCTAATTAATCAGCTAAGATCGTCCCATTCCAATCTTGTGGTAGCACTGTTGTCCCAGGTGGTCGCTTTGTGATTCGATCCTTAGGGAGAGAACTAGCAAAAGCACACGAGCACATTGCTCCAGCTCCCTAAACCATGTTGCTAAAAAACCATATTAAAATGGACATGAACCGATCGGGGTCAAGCCCAACAATTAATTGCATAGGATTATTAAACAAAATTAAATTAACAAAGGATATGAGTTTGCGTAGCACTTAGCACAACTTGACCATATGCATCCCAGAAGGTAAGATATATAAGGATAAAAGGTAGCTAGGTAAACCTTACAGGCACATAAATTAAAATGCACATGCAGTAAGTTAAAAAGATTGTTAGGTGTTGTTTATGTTCTACTTGCCTTCCTCAAAATTTATTCCTTGCTGCTGCTCAGAGGCTTCTGGAGGCTGCTCTTTGAACTCAACAGGCGGATCAACGTCTACGCACGATACACGGCACCAACAAGCATACACATGATCACACATGCAAGCAAACAAATGCAAAAGGGGTAAGAAACAGTACATCATTACATAAAAACAGAAGGTAAAATGTATTTAAAATTATTCTACTCATTGCTACAGTCGTGTGGGCGCGAGAATCGCCGAAAACGGATTTAAAATGTGAAAGATATGACCTTTTAAAGATGATAGGACCTATCTGCAATTATATTTCGAAAACTAGGGGTAAAAACATTAAAAATAGGGCCTCGGTTCTAAAGGGATGGACTGCGGGTTGATTTTCGCCAACCCGAGGGCCTCTTTTGCAAAAACGCCAGGCTGTCCGGCGGTTGACCGGTATTGACCGGGTCGCCGGTGGATCTAGGCCCTTGGATTGGGATCGGACGGCAGGGAACAAAGAGCCCAGGTTTGATCGCCGATGACCACAAACCGCGGCGGCCTTCCTTGGCCGCGGCGGCGCCTCATCGGAGAGCGGCCGTCCGGGCTTTCTAGGGCTCGGGACAGGGAGAGAGTAGGCCAGAGAGCGGGAGGAGACGACTGCGAACTCACGGAGGGGCTCGGAGCAGGCGGAGGTGCACTGGAGGTGGCCCGCGACGGAGGAGGGCGGACTACGGCGGCGGCGTTCGCGGAGAAGCGCCAAGAAGCGGCTACGGGGCTCCAAGAACCGGCGGAATGACTTCGTGGAGGTCCTGCGATGGGGTATCAAGGATTAATTTGGTCGGAGAGGCCTCAATGACGGCGAATTTTGGCGGCGGCGGTGGCTCACCTTGCGTCCTCGGGCGATGGAAATTGACGGCGCAGAGGTGAGCTAGGGCTTGGGCATTGTGCGCTTTGCGGAAAGAGGGCGGCGGCGGATCTCAGGGACCTCTTTATAGGCGGTGTTGCTGGTCCAACTCGGGCTCGTGCGGCGCGAGCTCACCCCGGGTCCGGTTCGATCCGAAATCGAGTCTAGCTCGACTCCACGCGGATTCCAAACGGGGAAGGGAAGGCGGCAGGTGACAGGTGGGCCAGGGGCACGGTCCAGCTGCGAGGGGAGGGGTGCACGGCCAAGTGCAGAGAGGGAGAGCAGGGCTGCAGGACCAAGGTGCAGAGGAGGCGGTCCACGCACAACGGCGGGAGGTCGGGGACGACCCTGACCCGCGGGCCCCGTTAGGCAGCGGCTCGGGGTCGCGGACCCAGAGAGAGCGAGGGGGGAGAAGGAGGGCGCGAGACGGGCCAACGGCCTGCTGGGCCTGGCGCGAGCGGGAGGGAGGAAATGGGCCGGCTCATGCTGGGCCTGGTGGCTCGGCTGGGCAGGCCGGTTTGGGTTTTTTTTTTCCTTTTCTCTATTTCCCCTCCCCCCCTCCTCTTCTCATTTTAAAACCGAAGCCACACCAAATCTAAAATTCAAATAAATTTGAATTCTCCTTCTTAGTTCATACAAGAAAATAAAGCAATGCACCAGCGTCAATGCACCAACAATGTTGACCTATGATGAATTTAAATTACTTGTTTAATAAAATAAATCATGAACAAACCTTAGAAAATTAAATAAACCATATTAAATTTATTGTAAAATACTGAAATTAAAATTAGGGTGTTATAGGAACGCTTCGCAAAGATGGACGAAAATTGAAAGTTGAAGCACAGAGTTGGGGTTCAGGTGTGTCAAATTGATGGAATAGAATTGCAAAAAGCCTCGCACGAATGAGCACACAGGAAGGCCTAACCCTTGGATGAAGAACGGAACAAACACCATCGCCTCGTAAGTGTCCTCGGTCGGTGCGGCATCATCTTTCTTCTCGCAAACCCTCCAGTTGGCCACCTCATTTGGTGGCAGAACGCCCATGGCTACTAGTGATTCTAGCATGGGTTCGGTGACGGTGGAGGGGCGGTATGCTAGGTATGGTGAGGACAACTGTCGATGCTCACTGTGTGGAAGACCTTCACTGGTGTTTCCGCGTTCACTCAAGGTCTTCTTCTTGGGAGCCATGGGTGTGGGTGTTCTTATTGACTTGGGGGTTCGAGCAATAAAGAAGGCAGTAGCGCTCTTTGTTCAAACAATGGTGGCGGCGGACTCAGTGGGAAAGAATGGCAGCACAATCCTCAGATGGATGAAGTTGGCTAACAGTATAGATCTCAAATAACCCTGACGCCGTTAACATTGGTCCTCGAAGAATTGACGGAAACCGTGACCACTGTTATCTTAACTCGGATTTCATGCTATTTGCGGTTGAGTCGGGTATTTTTGAGATTGGCTCAGTGATTTCAGCCGGGATGCTTCTTCTGCAACATGGCCGTTCAGTTGGTTTCCTTGGCACAAGAACATATTCTCTATCACTCGAAGAATAAGTCATGATTTCTACTCTACTTTAAGCACTCGGAATATGCGTTTAACTCGGACGCTTGTTTCTTAAAGATGAAAAAGCACAAGATCTCAAGAGTGAAGCTTAAAATGATGGATTTCATTATATATATATATAGTTCATTACATGGATTACATATAGATAATCATCCTACTCTAATGCTACTACTGCTATGGTGGTGGCCTAATGGCCGGTGGATGGGCCGGCCGAGGGCCAGGTGACGCGGCGGCACTTGGAGGCCAGAGCGTTGGCCTCGTCTTTGCCGTTGTGGCAGCCGTCATCCGTGTCAGGGCTGCCCGAACCATCATGGCTGCCGGAGGCATCGTCGTCGTCATCGTCGTCCTCGTCCTCGTTGTCCTCCTCCTCGCTGTCTTCCTCCTCCTCGTCGGAGTCCTGGAGGCCGGCGCGGCGGAGGCCACGGAGCTTCGCGCGCTCCTCGGCGTCGTAGCCCTGGGAGTCGTCGGTGCCAGGCTCCGACTCGTCCTCCTTCGGAGGCAGGTTGCCATGCAACACCGCCTCCTCGGGGACCTGCTCCTCCTTGCTGGAGGAGCGGTCGTCGGAGGACTCCCCATCATACGTGCCGCCGAAGAGCGCGTCGTCGGAATCCGAGTACTCTTCCCCGCTGGAGCGCGTGCGCTTCTTCCCTTTGCCACCAGCCATAGTGGAGATGAGTGGAGAGTTCTTGGGGTTTTCTTGGATGAATGAGTACTCAGTGGAGGCGTAATGGATGGCCGGGCCATCTCTCTGCTCTTATAGTACGCTCACTCCGCTTCGTTTTTTGTGAACGCGATTCAAGAGGCCGCGTCGTTTCGACTTCCTCCACGCGTAAGTTATTTTCTTGGGCAACAAAGGCTATTGCGTGTTTGGAAGATTCCTGTTTTAAGGGAAGTGTACGGGTAATCTCTTGGTGTCCTCTGCTTGTATCCCATTGGGTTAACCCCATGGTGTGTAGGATTTGTGGGAAAAATATTCATTTTCCTAAAAATTTGAAAAGTAGAAGTTTGAATCGGCTTTCTATGACTCGGAAAGCTGGGTGAGAAATAGTAACTCGAATGTGGAATCTGTTATTTCTCAAATTAACTCAGAGCTTGGAGGATACGTTTGATAAATCTGACTGAAGGGTTTTGAAGTATATTCTCTCTCTGGTTTCTTGGATCTTCAAGCTGATTGATACTCAAGTCAACTTGAAGCTCGGGGGCTACCCCATGGGGTGCACCTGGCGGTGCACCATGAGAAAAGGTATGATTGATAACCCAGGCGAGGAGCTCATGAACAGTGTGTTACTCTTGTTAGAGTCTCGAGCCAATTAATTTCTAAATTAACTCAAGCCTCCGGGGCTTGTGGGGGATAGATATCCCCTGGGCCCTCACGGCCTGGATTCAGTGTATGGGCCATCGGAGGGCCCAATGGAGACAGCGGGCTCCCGAATAGGGCGCCAACTAGTCTTATGGGCCCGAAGACGGATGAGTGGATAAAGATCAAGTCGAAGTGCTCTAATTCAGGAAAGACGTGAAGAGTTTGGTTCGGACTCTATACTCCAGAAGCAGCAGGACTCAAGAAAGGAAGCGTGTAATCGTAGATTCTGTGTACTCTTTAGGATTCCAAACTGGTAGGACTCATAGATGGAAACTGACTTGTAACCCAAGCCTTGCCGGATTATATAAGGCGGGTGAGGGACCCCTACGTAGAACATCGATCATCTCATCGCATACCAGCCACGAAACGCCCTAGTTTTCATTGTAACCTCGAGAAGCAAAGGCAATGCAACTCGCAGCAAACAGGACGTAGGGTATTATGCATCTCGTGGCCCAAACCTTTATAAACCCTTGTGTTTTATCGCATCTCTACGCGAACCATCGAGCTACGCCGATTTCGCCACCCCAAAAGCACTACGTAACACACCCCGTGGTGCATTGCCGGTATCAAACACCGACATCCCCTATACATGGAATCTAATAGGTCGGTTCTAAGAGTTCTAATAGACCTATTTCTATGTATATACATGTATCTTGAAGAGTCCCGGTCGTCCATGAAGCTTCCTTGCTTGGAGATGAAGTCATTGTCCTAGTCCTTCCCGAAATCAGCTTTCCATATTCTGCAGCCTTTAGTATTTCAACCATAACTTCCTCATCTGAAGTCCAAATAATGAAAACTCGGACTCTAAATTGTAGAGCTCGAAGATATCTACAACCTTAGTATTCAAACTTTTTTCATTTGACGTCGTTAAGGTCTCCGAATTGGGCCCACAATGTGCTGCTATCCTGAAATCCGAGAATATCTCGAGATTTAATTGGAGCTTGGATTGGACTCTTGATAAACCTTCCTTATCTTTATATTCTTCATACTCAAGCAATCCTTAGCCTCCGGAACCTTCTCCATAATGGGCTTGGGCCTTCTTTTGAGCTTCAATTGTCCTTTTTTTATTTATCATCTCACCTCCCTGGACTTGCAGCATAAATCCTTTCTTCGAGAAATCCTCAAATTATCACAATTATATCCAATTTTCCTGCAAAAATCAATATTGCACAAAAACAAAGAGCATTCTCGAAAACAGGGTTATTTGTTAGCAAAATAAGACTAAATCATAAGATTGTCCTCTAAAAAGGCATAAAATTATATAAAAATAGAGCATAATTTTAGTCAATATCTTGCGTCAACAACTACTCTCTCACGTCAACCGATAACTAGGAACGATTGACACCAAGCACCATGGGATACAAGCCAAGCACCGTTGGCAAGAAAGCAGGTAAAGGTAGGAGGACAACGAGGTAAGAGCTCAGATTCCTGATGAAGACTTTCTATACCAAGGTAAGCCAGACAGACTAAGCTAGACCAACATGTTGCTCTAACAGAGGTAATGACTTATCTAGTTGTCTAAGATACTTACTTCGCCACCGAGCCTGCTAACCACTTCTGGGCACCAGAGTGCTGATAACCCAGACGAGAAAGGCGGGTGTCACAGTAACTCAGCTATGCGGCTACAAGCGACCCGAACGACGGGGGTGGACTACACAGGGTACACTCCCGCTGTCACCAAGAGGACCTACCAAAGCCGGGTGCGCCTAGTCTACATGCACACCGACTACCCAAAACTGCGTGGGGTCTAATCACTTGCGAAACCAAGGTGACTGCAATTGTAGACACCATGTCTACGCTTGCAGGCACTACTTCTACTGGTACTAACAGGTAAAAGTATACACAACCGTATAGTCAAATGCTATAAAGAGCATACGAGGAATCTATAAGCATGACAAATTAAATATTCATTACCCGTCAGAGCAACTCTAACTATAGTCAGAAAGACATTACTACGCTAAGGCATGAATAATACTAAAAGAAAGAGTAATGTAAATGCTCACAAAAGTAAAGAAAGATAAATATATTAAATAACTCAAGTCTTACAGGAAAGAAAAGATACAAAAGAATTCATACCGAACTCCTGAAGACAGCTCCGGAACAACGGAGCCCTACCTCTAACTCTTACCTAAACACTACTTTCAGAATGAAAGCACCTCCCGTGGGGCGCCTCCTAGAGGGAGAAAGAGAGAATTTACATGGTGAATGGTACATTTTTGGAGTGGGGGAGTGCCCCTCTGTTTATAGCTTGAGGTGAGGGGGTCTTCCATGAGTTCCCAAGGTAGGATTAACCCCCAAACCATGCATGGGCTGCTGTTGGGCACCACCTGGGCCTGTTGGGCCATGGCAGCCTATGCTCTACGGACGGGGAGCACTGCCCCCTAATTTTGTATTTTCCATATATTTTCCGTACGAACTCCGAACGATGCAAAAAATATGTCCGTTGGAATCGTCTCGACGAACTCTACGCAATGGTGTAGTCCTTGAGTGCATTTGAGATACTTTGTAGTGATGGAATTTGCAAATCTTATCTCAAGCCCTTTTGTGCGTGTTTTCTCTCCTGCTCCAAATGATATTCTTTTATACTGAATGTGAGCTTCTCCCTGTGATACACCGAAAACTACCAAAACTCGTGGAATTCGTTAGTGTTAGGTAAATAATGCACATGACTTTATCTATACCCCATTTATTCACCGACAGTTGGTGGTCGAAACCTTGCAATAACGACCACCAACACACCCCCAAGCTTGAACTTGTGCTCGTCCTCGAGCAAAGCTAAGACTTAGGCTCGGCGGATTAGGAGTTGCGTCAATGTCAATGTCCTACAAGTATTAAGTGTACAATCCAACACTCTACCTTTATGTTTGAACAAACTGGCATAAGTGTACCCCCAATCTTTTTATCTATACCCGTGGGGCTTCTGGCTTCTCTTACCTCGTCTTTGGCAGTTGAGAGATGGAACAATCTCAGCTGAGTGTTACCGACCTCTATCTCCTTTCTGGTTTCATGCTCGGGGGGTTTTGAATTTTTTGAAAAGAAAGCATTAAGTTCCTCAAATGGTACCCTCGATCACTCAAGTGGTTGTGTATTTCCTCGCCAGGCCATTTGCCAAACTTTTCCCTATCAACTAAAAGGCATATGTGGAGCTCAAGGTAGGGATAAAGTTAGCTTACCTATGTCATGTATTTTGTTAAGTCAAAGATTGGTCCTAGCGAAGTATGTGATACCTCTCATCCCGATTGTAGGACCGAGACGTGCGACTAGAGGGGGGTGAATAGGAGCACTTGAAAACTCAAACTCAAACCCCCACCTCAGTACAAAACGGAAACGACACCCACAACGAACCTAGACACCGTCCACTGAGAGGATACGTATCTAGCTCACAACACGTGCTTGGTACCGTCCATTGAACAGATACGTACCATGCACCAAGCGGAAGCACATGCTCAAACGGCTAAGAAAAAGAGCGCAAAAGGAACCAACTACGGGAAACTGCAGATTTCAGACAGACAGGGCTGCAAAGAAAAATCTCAAAACCCTAGAAGCAAAGCTTCAAACCACCCCAAAAAATTACCACACCTTCACAAGCCAATAGGGAACAGCTCCAAAAAATTTCAGGCCAATTGGAGCAAGTTGTGACCACCGAACTGTCCGGTGGTTAACCACCGGACTGTCCGGTGCTTACAGCTTGACACTCCAAAAAGATTCGAATCAAAACCCTATCAAATCAAATCCAAAAATTATGAAATTTTTACTGGAGATTAAGAAGGGGCCAAGGAACAACTCCACAAATTTTTAGCTCAATTGGACAAGGAATAAAAATCCTAGACCCGCCAGACTTTCCGGTGGTTAACCACCAGACTGTCCGGTGGTTAAAAAACTGACAGACCAACCCTAAAAGAAAAATACCAAAACCAGGTCAAAACACCTTCAAAAAATATGAAATTTTTATGGGAGCTTTATGATTCACAGGAAAGGATCTCTACAAAATTTTAGGTCATTTGGAGCAGGTTTGATCACAGAACCAACCACCGGACTAAATAGACACCCACCGGACGTTATAGACAGACAGAAAAACAGCCATACGAAACTTGAACTTCCGAAGCCAAAACTTGAACAAACCTTCACCAATCTTCATGAAATTTTGCACACACTAACCTAGCTCTATTCCAAAGCTATTCCCAAAAGATCTATTGAAAAAGATCAAGGGATTAGCTGGAATTTCAGATCTCGTGAAGAGGTGAATATTTGGGCAAGAAAGGGAAAAGCTAAAGAACAACTTGCTCGTGGTAATCCTTCGGGATTGAGATGTTCTAAGACATAATATCCACGTCCTTGCAAGTCCAAAACACAAAGAAAGCAAAGGATTCAACCTTGGCCAAAACAAACACCCAAAAAGCCAAGGATTGAAGCCAAAAACACAAGAGAACAAGGGGAGGAGAAGCACACAAAATTGCTGCATGAAACCACTTCGATTATGAGCCTTAAAAGAGATCTTAGGTCAGATTACAACGAAGGATTTCGTCCCAAGCAACCACCCTCACCTTTCCTCTTGATTTGGAGGCTAGATCTCACCCTAACCCTCATAAACTTGTAGCTCAAAGCTTGAGGACGAAAATTACACAAAGCAAATGAAAACCTAGCTGCCAAGACTACCTCTAATGACCAGCTCTTAGGCTATTTGTACACCGGTTCAGTTTTGGCATTTTTACACATAGACCCCTAAAACTAGAAACGCCTGGAGGGGCTAAAACATAAAAGAACCCAAAATATCGGGGACGGACGACCACGATGAAGACTTGATCTTCTTAGCTTCCACGCAATCTTCGGATGTCCTCCACGTGGCCAGTAGTCCAATCCGCCTTTGCACCCCTAGTTTTGAAGTCAGAAACCGGGAAACTTTAGGAAGTCTCCGTCTGGGCCGGACTTGGCCCATCTTCTCTATCTTGGCGAGTCGTGGCCCAACTCACCAAGCCTTGGGTAGCTTGGGTGGCGGTTTTGAGCCGAAGTCGCCAAAGCCTCCCACGCACTCCTTCGCACCATGCACTCGGGTTGGAGCACCACGGTGGCACCCGGCTTCTCCAGTCCATCGGAGTCGCCTCGCGGTCCATCGGAGGTCTTACACCACCGTTGCCGAACCGCCCCTCCGTGTACCGAGCTTCCATGCCGACCGACGCCGAGCATTGCCTCCGGTCCATTGGAGGGCTTTTGCCTCAGTCCATCGAGGTCTTCATCATCTACCTCCAGTCCATCGGAGGGCCTCCAGTCCATCGGAGGGCTTGAGCTCGTTGACAATCACTCATCACACCAGGAGAGCAATGAGATCGGTCCATTGGCTCTCAATCTCCCCCTTGATGAGTGCATTGTCAACACCTTCAACCTGTAACCTGAAATAGGACAACGACAAGAGAAAAGCGTAAAACCGAAAAAGAAAGAAAGAAAGAAGAAAGTTGCTCAAAATGCCCAAGAACCAAATACAAGCAAAGAAACAGGGCAGAATGATACAACAAAAGAAAGCAAAGCATCGGCTTCTCAAGACAGAGGCAAAAGGCTCAACGCACCGATGCAAAGAGCATGCTAAAAGCTCAAACTTCCCCTGAAATGCATCCTCACAAATGCAATTGTAGGACCGAGACGTGCGACTAGAGGGGGGGTGAATAGGAGCACTTGAAAAACTCAAATTCAAACCCCAAAGGGCGCTCTCATAAAAGCACACGCACAACCAATACCGTCCACTGAACAGATACGTATCGGGTGCAAAGCGGAAGCACACACCACCTAGACAAACACAACAAAGCACAGACAAAATGAAACAAGCTACAAAGCTTGCAAGTATCGCAAACAAGCCACTCAACACACCGAAGTGTGCCTCACTTAGAAAAGTGAGTGAAGAGTATGGGCGTGCAATGGTTGACACAAAGCAAGTTTGAAGCAAACAACAACACTCCAAAAACTAAAGAAACTAGACAACACAAACCCTAGACCGGACAAACCTGCGGGCCAAACAACATAACACGCAAAACACAAAAGAGAAACAAGGGACCGGACAGTCCGGTCTTGGGTAAAAGAAGGGACCGGACAAACACAGAGCGAGGGAGAGAGATAGCGAAAGAAGGAGGGAGACCGGACAATCCGATTCTTCAAATCGGACACAACTCGGACAAAGAAACCAAGAAAAACAAACCCTAAAGCAAGCGGAGCAAAGAACACGCAAAAATAGCCCTAAATACACTAGACCGGATAATACTGTCTCAACCAAAAGAACTGACCGGACAAACCCAAAGAAAGGGGCTGAAACAGCCCTAAAAACCTATAGACCGGACAATCCGAGGAAAGGGGATCGGAGAATCCGAAGTATAGGGTTCGGACAAACCTAAGGACAAACGATTAGTACTGTCAGTTCTCCGAAAAACTGCGCGCAGAAAACAGCCCGACACCTCAACGAAAAACGATCAAAACGGGATCAAATCTCAACGAAACTTCACAAAAATTTGCATGGACAATCCTAAGGACCTTCCCTAGCAAACCCCAAAAGATCAGTTCCAAAAGATCAAGGGATGCACGGGAATTGCAAATCTCGTGAGGTAGGTGAGTTGACTCCGAAATCGAAAACCGTCAAGAACGGCCCTTGCTCGTGGTTGGATGATTCTAGCACTTGGCTAGTGAGATGCACCATGTCCTAGCAAGGCAAAATACAAGCAAAAGAAAGGTCTCATCCTTGGACAACACAAAACGAGCCAAAATCCAAGAAACGGGACAAAAAAACGAGACTAGAAAGGGGGCAAAGAGGGAGGGATGAAATTGCTGCTCTAGGACATGGAATTTCTCAACAAGAAACCTTGGATTAATTTATGAAATCAGATTACAAAAGTTCCCTAGAGCCTACCTCCCTTCATCCTCCCACTAATGACAAGATTAGACTAAACTAGGCACTCATCTCCTAGCTAATCTCCTCTCTTTTCTCTCTTTGGACCATGGCTGCTAGGGTTAGGGAAAACCTAGGGTTTGTGGCTGCCAAGATCAGCTCCAAGGGAGCCTCTCAAGTCTATTTATACCCTAGGCCCTAAACGACACAATTACATTAAGACCCCTACTCTAAAAATGCCCGGAGGGGGCCAAACCAAAAAGATACAATCGGACGACTACGATGACGTCTTGATCATCTTCGGTTTCTCCGCCTCGCTTGGATGTGCGCCACGTAGCTAGTAGTCCGGAAGCTTCCCCCGATTTTGAAGTCAGAAACCGGAAAACTTTATTCTGCGGGCTTCCTGGGCCAGGTCTTGGCCCAATCTTCTATCTTGGCGAGTCGGAGCCCAACCCACCAAGTCATTTGAAATTGGGTGGCGGTTTTGAGCCGAAGCCGCCAAAGCCTCCCTCGCACGCCTTCACGCCATGCACTCGGGTTGGAGCACCACAGTGGCACCCAGCTTCTCCAGTCCATCGGAGTCGCCTCGCGGTCCATCGGAGGGCTTACACCACCGTTGCCGAACCGCCCCTCCATGTACCGAGCTTCCATGGCCGACCGACGCCGAGCATTGCCTCCGGTCCATTGGAGGACTTTTGCCTCAGTCCATCGAGGTCTTCGTCTTCCTCTACCTCCAGTCCATCGGAGGGCCTCCAGTCCATCGGAGGACTTGTGCCGTTGACAATCACTCATCACACCAGGAGAGCAATGAGGCCGATCCATTGGCTCTCAATCTCCCCCTTGATGAGTGCATTGTCAACACATCTTCAACCTGTAACCTGAAATAGAACAAAGACAAAACCAAAGCGTAAAACTGAAAAAGAAAGGAAAAAGAAAAGAAATGCTCAAGCTGCCAAAAACCAAACAAAGGCAAAACACAAGGCAGCTTGAAGCAAAACGAAAAACAAAACATCGGCTCCTCAAGACAGAGGCAAAAGGCTCAACGCACCGATGCAAAGAGCATGCTAAAAGCTCAACTCCCCTTGAAATGCATCCTCACAAATGCAAAATGAATGCAAAGCTCCCCCTCAACTAAAACTCTCCTGAGTTCTCCCCCTTTGTCCATATTTTAAGACTTCTCCCTTTGGAAGTACACTAATTTCTCCCCAAATTTCTCCCCCTTGTTGACAATGGACACATCAAGGGTTCTTTGAACTCAACTCCTCCTGAACTAGAAAACTCCCCCTCAAAGTATGCCATGAAATGCAAGGAGTGTAACTGAAAAATCTCAGAAGGGATGGAAAGCTAGTAATCACAAGTTCTAGCATACAGAGCAGGCAAGGAAGCATATAACAAGCTCAAATGAATCTATCATACACATGTCAAGAGCAAGCTTATTTTTCAGGGTTATCGAAAATAAAGCATCACCGACATGAATAGCACCTAGCAAGATAGACATGAACAGCAAGATGCTAGCAATGCATACAAGGTGTGCTACTCTCAACCAAAGCATATACAACTAGCCATAAGCATCTTAAAGACTTGCAAATTTCAGATTTAAACATTTGTATTCATAAGCAAGTTCTTTTTGTGCCAGGGGTTATTTACTTGTCTTTTGCCACTTCTTACCAACCAATGCCAAGCCTAGGTTATATAACCATCAGAAGCTTAAGACAAGGTTTTGGTCATACACAGTCTAGTCCAAGTTCATGCCAAAGTGCAAAGGCAAGCTGTCTCGAACTAGATCAGTGTGACAAGCAAACCCACCTGGATCTTTCTCAATTCATCATATAAGACACCACTTGTAAGCATTTTGATTCAGATTTCAATTTAAGCAAGGTGTCATAAAAGCTTAGGCATTAACTTAGCAAAGGCATACAACTAGCATATCCAGGTATGAAAAGATAGCATAGCATTCAACAATCCTACACATGCTAGGTAGCCAAAACAAGTGGTGATCATGGTTTTTGATTTGCAAAGAATAAAATGACTTAGCTCACAACTAGTATTCAACAGACTCAAGAGAGCTTAGCCAACCATGATCAAGCATGCAACTGTACAATCTAGCACAAGCAAGTACTAACTCATCATCTCAAAAAAGCTCTAATGCTAGTGAAGTGAAAATGCATATGATACAGTGCAATGCATGATATGATACAACATGCAAAAGAAGCAAAGGGAAATAAAAGCCAGATAAAAGCAAATTCTAGATTATGGAAGCTATTCCTTACTAAAAGGAATAGCGTATTATCCCTGACTAAAAGGGATAGCACACTCCAAGCTCACCTCTCAAGCGCACAAAAGCGCCAAACTCTAGGGGCTTGGTAAAGATATCGGCCAACTGGTTTTCAGAAGCTACATGCACTAAGTATATGTCCCCCTTCTCATAGTGATCTCTCAGAAAGTGAAACCTCACGTCTATGTGTTTAGTTCTGGAGTGCAAGACGGGGTTCTTAGCTACAGAAATAGCAGACGTAGAGTCCACTAGAAGAGGGATTTTTCCAAACCTAAGGCCGAAATCACTAAGGGTGGCTTTCATCCATAAAAGCTGGGAGCAGCAGCTATGTACTCTGCTTCTGTGGTAGACAAGGATACACTAGCTTGCTTGCGGGAGGACCAAGAGACAAGAGAGGTTCCTAAGAGTTGGCATGTGCCGGAGGTTGACTTGCGGTCAATCCGGCAGCCAGCATGGTCAGCATCTGAGAACCCTCTAAGAAAAAGAGAAGAACCTAAGGAGTACCAAAGACCAAGCTCAGGAGTGAATTTCAGATACCTGAAAATGCGCTTCACCGCTTGACGGTGAGAAGTCCTAGGAGACGCCTGGTAACGCGCACAAAGGCAGACCACGAACTGAATGTCCGGCCTGGTCGCCGTCAGGTACAGAAGTGAGCCGATCATACCTCGAAATTCCTTCTGGTCCACCGCCTCCCCATCTTCATCAGCATCAAGTGCCGTGTTTGTACTTATAGGAGTTGTCATGGGTTTAGAATCCCCCATGTCAAACTTCTTGAGTATGTCTCTTGTGTACTTTGCTTGATGGACAAAGGTTCCTTCAGGGCCTTGCTTGATCTGCAGCCCGAGGAAGAACTGGAGCTCACCCATGAGACTCATCTCAAATTTCCTGCTCATCTGTTCAGCAAAACTAGACACCAAAGCGTGAGATGAACCACCAAAGATTATGTCATCAACATATATCTGAACTATCAGGGTGTCACCGCCACGACTCAACAAAAACAAGGTCTTGTCTACTGAACCCATCACAAACCCAGACTTGAGTAGGAAACTCTCCAACCTAGCATACCAAGCTCTAGGAGCTTGCTTCAGACCATAAAGGGCTTTCCTCAACTTATACACCCGGTCTGGAAATCTAGCACTCTCAAAGCCAGGAGGTTGTCTCACATATACCTCCTCCTCTATGAACCCGTTCAGGAAAGCAGACTTGACATCCATTTGCTGCAGTTTGAAGCCTTTAGAGGCCGCAAAGGCAAGCAAAATCCTAATGGCTTCCAAACGAGCTACAGGGGCAAAGGTCTCCTCATAATCTATCCCCTCCTTCTGACAGAAACCCTGGGCTACCAATCTCGCTTTGTTCCTCACAACCATCCCATCCTCACCCTGTTTGTTCTTGAAAACCCACTTGGTACCTATAGGGCGACAGTTTGGTGAAGGTTCAACTAAATCCCAGACACGGTTTCTCTCAAAGTTCTCCAACTCCTCATGCATGGCGTTCACCCAGTTAGGATCAGATAATGCATGTGACACATCCCGGGGCTCAAAAGAAGCAACGTATGCAGAGTGGGAGAAAAAGGCTAGAGAGTTAACCGAAGAGCGTGTGACACGCTGGTGAATGTCTCCAATCATCCTGTGTGGAGGGTGATCCCGCTGAACTTGCCGAGATGGAACAATCTCGGAAGTCACCTCCCCTACGTCCTCAGCGGGTTCAGCCTCTCCTTGAGCTTGCTGTTGGGGGAGTGAGGAGGAAACTGTGGGCAGGGGTCCTCCTTCATCATCTGAACTCGTAGCAGAGGGGATAGGAGCTGCAGCCGGTGCAGTGGCTCCTGCATCACCATCATTAACCACACCTTCCTCATCCTCAAAAATGGAAGTGCCTTCTTCATCATCACCTGAAAGCTCAAAGGCAGGGGTTGTGCAGGGCATAGTCTCATCAAAAGAAACCTCACAAGTCTCAACAACTTGCTTGGCCTCTAAAATCCACACACGAAAAGCCCTAGAATTAGAAGCATACCCCAGAAAAATCCCATCCAAACAACGAGACTCAAACTTGTCCAAATGCCCCGCCTTCTTAAGCACAAAGCACCTGCAGCCAAACGCTCGCAAATGCTTGACGCTGGGCTGCCTACCAAACCGAAGTTCATACGAGGTCTTCCCAAGGAAAGCTCGCAAGAAGATTCGGTTTGCAATGTAACAGGCCGTATTCACTGCCTCAGCCCAAAAGCGCCTTGGAGTCCAATGCTCATCGAGCATCGTCCGTGCCATCTCAACAAGTGTGCGGTTCTTGCATTCCACAACACCATTCTGCGGAGGGGTATATGGAGAAGAAAACTGGTGTTCAAGACCAAGGTCACGACAGAAGTTTTCAAAACGAGAGTTTCTGAATTCTCCACCATTGTCACTGTGGATAGCCCTCATGGCCTTATGACTCTCGTTTCTCAACCTCAGTACCAGATCCCGAACAAAACCAAATGCCTCATCCTTAAACTCCATGAAAAATACCCACGAGAACCGCGAAAAATCGTCCACAACGTCAAGCACGTACCACTTCCCACTGATTGACGCTACCCGAGCGGGACCTACTGTATCCATATGGAGTAGCTCACCCGGATAGGAGGTCATAACCTGAGACACAGGAATGTGAGAGGCGGCAACCATCTTGCCATGACGACAGGGGTGGCAAACTAAGTCCTTCTCAGCTCTCAATTTGGGCAATCCTCGGATTAGGCCCATTGAACTTAACCTGACTAGCAGATCAAAGCTCAAATGACCAAGTCTCCTATGCTACTTCCATATATCAGCAGAAGGACTAGCAACCAAACAACGCGCAGGGCCAGAAACAGATGTGAGGTCGACCCTAAAAACCTGACCAAAAGGTAGCAAAGAGCAAACAAGGGTCTCCTCAGCATCAAGAACGCAGCACGCACCTTTCTTAAAACGAACCTCAAATCCTTCATCGAGAAGTTGCGAAACAGAAACCAAATTGAACCCCAAATTCCGGACAAAGGCAACTTCTCTCAGGGAAAGCTTGGCGGAGAGCGAAATAGAACCAACACCCATCACTTTACCTTGACCATTATCCCCGAATGTGATGTACTCCTTGGTGCTTACAGGGTTGAGGCCGGAGAACCACTTGCGGTGCCCTGTCATGTGCCTAGAGCAACCGGAGTCCATGATCCACACATCCTCCATACCTCGATCCTGCAAAGTCAAGTAAAGCGACGGTGAGCAAACGGTCCGGCACTGGGGTTAGTCCCAAAACTGCTGTACCAGTGCCGAGCCATCTTCTCAAAAGTGGGGTAAGCACAATCAAAGAAATCATCACGACGATCAGGGTAACCACGATCTCCAAAGCGTGAACCCTCGAAAGCTCTCTCAAAGCCTCGGTCACGAGGTCCATAGCCGCGCTGAAAACGACTAGGAGCTCGGCTAGTAAAGCGTCTCTCACCACCAGGAGCACGAGCCTGAAAGCCGCCTCCTCTCTCACCACCGGCAAAGCGGTCTCTCATCTCACCGCGGTAGGGAGGATCTTGCCTACCACCCTGGTAGAACTGATCCTGGTTCCCCCAAGCTCTCTCCTGCCTCTCAACCCGCTTCCTCCTGAAGCAAAACTCCTCTAGGTGGCCATTCCGCTGGCAAAACTCACAGTGGTAGACAGGCCTCCTAGGAACTGGGTTAGGCTGGGACTTGGGCTTAGGTGGTGTGGCCTTGGGTGGCTCAGGCTGCTGGACTGGCTTCTTGCCCTTGGGCTTAAGCTCTTCCTCAACAATCTTGTCCAGCTTAGCCTTAGAAGGTTTGGGTGTCCAATACTGCTTCTTTGGGGCAGCCTTGGGTGGCTCATGGTAAACCCCATCAACAGTCTCTCCTGGCTGGGTAGGTGCAGTCTTGACCTTAATTGGGGCACTCTTCTCACCCGAAATGCTGCACTCTCCAAACCCAACACCACTTGTCTCACCCTCAGCTCTTTTGGTGCTCTCTATGATCATCTCTAGTTGAGGTTGCCTCGCATATACCCAACTGAGCACCTCTCTCAACCTGTTGTTGTTATCTTGCAAAGACAACATCTCCTCCCTCAGATCCTCCAGAATCACAGTCTGGGCAGCACAGGTATCACAGTCTAGGGAGGGAACCACAACAGCTTTCTCCAACTTCCTAATGGTGGCATCCCTATCCACCAGCTGCATCCTAAGAGTTAGGCAGTTCTCACAAGTATCACTAGGTGCTGAAAGCACCTCTAAGTCAGCTCTCAACTGCTCTAACTCACCTCTCAAAGTAGAACAGACCATACATTCACCCAAAAGCGTAGGTCTAGCCCTAAGCTCCTCAAGCTCCATGATCTGCCCCTCAAACTTCTCCTTCAGAACAGCTAGCTCTCTAGCTAGACAGGGGCAAGACTCACACTCAAGCTCTCCACTCAAAGTAGGCTCATCCAGTGTGGCCTGGAGTTTGCCCAGCTCAGCCTTTAGCTCATCTATCTCCTCTACCCGCTTGGCATACCTATCTCTCTGGTCACCAAGCTCCGTCATGAAAGACTCGCAGGTAGGGCACTCAATCTCACTGGGTTGGGGTCTCACACTCCTCAACCTCTCATTCTCCTCTAAAGCCTCAGCAAGTTGGGCTTTCAACTTCTGCAGCTTCTTAGCTGCCTTCTCCAGCATCTTATCCTGGGCCTTAAGTTCCCGGCTGTTCTGCTCTAGCATCTCAAGGATTTCGGCTTGCTCAGGAGTTACCTCATCATCGGAAGAAGAGTTGCTGCCGTCATCCTTGTTCTCCTTGTCCTCAAGCGCCATGGAGCAAACCGAGCTCCTCTTGTCCTTGTTCTTCCGCCTGGACTTGGTGGAGACGAAGCATAAGCCAGCTGGACCGCCTTGATCGTTCCTCTTGTCCTTCCTGTACGTGATCTCCTCATCGCTTGAGCTCGACGAGGACGAAGAGGAAGAAGATCCGCTGCTGCAGAACCCGATCTCGGCGAAGAAGGCCTTGTCCCGCTTCCGGTTGTCCTTCTGGTAGCTCTTGAAAGCCTTCCGAAAGTTCTTCTTGCCGAAGGAGCGCTTGCCGGAGCCATGCTTGCTGGAGCGGTGCTTGTCAAAGCTTGGCTTGCCGGAGTGGTACTTGTCGGAGTCGCGGGAGTAGCTCTTGCCCTTCTTGTAGTAGTCGTTCTTGTTGGGGCATTCGGCGATGAAGTGGCCGACCTCTCCGCACTCAAAGCACTTGGGCCGCTCGCCCCTCTTCTTGCTCATCCGGTTGTCATAGGCACGCTGAAAGCGACTAGACACCAGACACAACTCGTCATCCCCAAGTGTCGCTAGCTGCTCCTCTGTAACAGACATCAAAGAAGAAAACGAGAAGTTGTGTAACACGGGGTTAGTGACAGACTCACTAGAGGGGGTAGCCAAGGCCAGACTCTTAGAACCTGTACAAGCGAGGGAATCCCTCATCTTGTAATCTACCTCGGTGGCCTTGAGCTTACTATAGAGCGCCTCTACTCCAATCGTATCATACCCTGCCGACTCAATGATTGAGTTCACCTTGATCTCCCATATTTTTCTGTCTAAGGCATACAACAACTTGACAGCCTGCTGATGATCGGTATATGGGAGGGCAGCGGGGGCAGAGTTAACATGCAACTTGTTGATGATCGACTGAAAACGACCAAACAAGTCGTCTACTGACTCTCCCGGCTTCTGGACGAAATTCTCATATTCGCGCCGGTAAGTCTCCACAAGTCTAGCCTTAATTGTCGCAGTACCCTCATGGTGTGCACTAAGCAGTGACCATATCTCACGCGCAGTCTTAAGGTGACTCACTCTCTCATAATCCATGGGACCAAGCCCGGAGAAGAGAAAGTTAACAGCCTTGGCATTCGCCTCATGCTGAGCCACGATATCCTGCGTAGTACGCTCAGCGACTGGAAGCACCACAAAAGTCGTACTCTGAGTAGCATCCCATATGTCCTGACTCTGGCTAACAAGGAACGCCTCCATCCTACCTTTCCAGTAGGGATAACCATCGGAGCCAAGGACGGGAATTTTCCCGGAGTAAGTCATCGTCACTACGGTTTCGTCACCGGTTAAGGTATAGGAAACCTAACTGGCTCTGATACCACTTGTAGGACCGAGACGTGCGACTAGAGGGGGGGTGAATAGGAGCACTTGAAAAACTCAAATTCAAACCCCAAAGGGCGCTCTCATAAAAGCACACGCACAACCAATAATGTCCACTGAACAGATACGTATCGGGTGCAAAGCGGAAGCACACACCACCTAGACAAACACAACAAAGCACAGACAAAATGAAACAAGCTACAAAGCTTGCAAGTATCGCAAACAAGCCACTCAACACACCGAAGTGTGCCTCACTTAGAAAAGTGAGTGAAGAGTATGGGCGTGCAATGGTTGACACAAAGCAAGTTTGAAGCAAACAACAACACTCCAAAAACTAAAGAAACTAGACAACACAAACCCTAGACCGGACAAACCTGCGGGCCAAACAACATAACACGCAAAACACAAAAGAGAAACAAGGGACCGGACAGTCCGGTCTTGGGTAAAAGAAGGGACCGGACAAACACAGAGCGAGGGAGAGAGATAGCGAAAGAAGGAGGGAGACCGGACAATCCGATTCTTCAAATCGGACACAACTCGGACAAAGAAACCAAGAAAAACAAACCCTAAAGCAAGCGGAGCAAAGAACACGCAAAAACAGCCCTAAATACACTAGACCGGACAATACTGTCTCAACCAAAAGAACTGACCGGACAAACCCAAAGAAAGGGGCTGAAACAGCCCTAAAAACCTATAGACCGGACAATCCGAGGAAAGGGGATCGGACAATCCGAAGTATAGGGTTCGGATAAACCTAAGGACAAACGATTAGTACTGTCAGTTCTCCGAAAAACTGCGCGCAGAAAACAGCCCGACACCTCAACGAAAAACGATCAAAACGGGATCAAATCTCAACGAAACTTCACAAAAATTTGCATGGACAATCCTAAGGACCTTCCCTAGCAAACCCCAAAAGATCAGTTCCAAAAGATCAAGGGATGCACGGGAATTGCAAATCTCGTGAGGTAGGTGAGTTGACTCCGAAATCGAAAACCGTCAAGAACGGCCCTTGCTCGTGGTTGGATGATTCTAGCACTTGGCTAGTGAGATGCACCACGTCCTAGCAAGGCAAAATACAAGCAAAAGAAAGGTCTCATCCTTGGACAACACAAAACGAGCCAAAATCCAAGAAACGGGACAAAAAAACGAGACTACAAAGGGGGCAAAGAGGGAGGGACGAAATTGCTGCTCTAGGACATGGAATTTCTCAACAAGAAACCTTGGATTAATTCATGAAATCAGATTACAAAAGTTCCCTAGAGCCTACCTCCCTTCATCCTCCCACTAATGACAAGATTAGACTAAACTAGGCACTCATCTCCTAGCTAATCTCCTCTCTTTTCTCTCTTTGGACCATGGCTGCTAGGGTTAGGGAAAACCTAGGGTTTGTGGCTGCCAAGATCAGCTCCAAGGGAGCCTCTCAAGTCTATTTATACCCTAGGCCCTAAACGACACAATTACATTAAGACCCCTACTCTAAAAATGCCCGGAGGGGGCCAAACCAAAAAGATACAATCGGACGACTACGATGACGTCTTGATCATCTTCGGTTTCTCCGCCTCGCTTGGATGTGCGCCACGTAGCTAGTAGTCCGGAAGCTTCCCCCGATTTTGAAGTCAGAAACCGGAAAACTTTATTCTGCGGGCTTCCTGGGCCAGGTCTTGGCCCAATCTTCTATCTTGGCGAGTCGGAGCCCAACCCACCAAGTCATTTGAAATTGGGTGGCGGTTTTGAGCCAAAGCCGCCAAAGCCTCCCTCGCACGCCTTCACGCCATGCACTCGGGTTGGAGCACCACAGTGGCACCCAGCTTCTCCAGTCCATCGGAGTCGCCTCGCGGTCCATCGGAGGGCTTACACCACCGTTGCCGAACCGCCCCTCCGTGTACCGAGCTTCCATGGCCGACCGACGCCGAGCATTGCCTCCGGTCCATTGGAGGACTTTTGCCTCAGTCCATCGAGGTCCTCGTCTTCCTCTACCTCCAGTCCATCGGAGGGCCTCCAGTCCATCGGAGGGCTTGTGCCGTTGACAATCACTCATCACACCAGGAGAGCAATGAGGCCGATCCATTGGCTCTCAGCAATATGAATGCAAAGCTCTCCCTCAGCAAAATCTCTCTTGAGTTCTCCTCCTTGTCCATATTTTTAAATTTCTTCCCCTTGGAGAAGTACACTAATCTCTCCCCAAATTTCTCCCCCTTGTTGACAATGGACACATCAAGGGTTCCATGAACTCAACTCCCCCTGAACTAGATAACTCCCCCTCAAAATATGCCATGAAATGCAAGGAGTGCAACTGAGCTAAGAAGGGATGGAAAGCTAGTAATCACAAGTTCTAGCATACAGAGCAAGTGAGGGCAAGGAAGCATACAGCAAGCTCAAATGAATCTATCTTATACATATCAAGAGTAAGCTTGTTTTTCAGGGTTAATGAAAAGAAGGCATCACCAACATGAATAGCACCTAGCAAGATAGGCATGAACAACAAGATGCTAGCAATGCATACAAGGTGTACTACTCTCAACCAAAGCATATACAACTAGCCATAAGCATTTTAGAGACTTGCAAATTTCAGATTTAAACATTTGTATTCATAAGCAAGTTCTTTTTGTGCCAGGGGTTATTTACTTGTCTTTTGCCACTTTTTACCAACCAATGCCAAGCCTAGGTCATATAACCATCATAAGCTTAAGACAAGGTTTTGGTCATACACAGCCTAGTCCAAGTTCATGCCAAATTGCAAAGGCAAGCTGTCTCAAACTAGATCAGTGTGACAAGCAAACCCAACTGGATCTTTCCCAATTCATCACATAAGCCACACTTGTAAGCATTTTGATTCAGATTTCAATTTAAGCAAGGTGTCAGAAAAGCTTAGGCACTAACCTAGCAAAGGCATACAACTAGCATATCCAGGTATGAAAAGATAGCATAGCATTCAACAATCCTACACATGCTAGATAGCCAAATCAAGTGGTGATCATGGTTTTTGATTTACAAAGAACAAAATGACTTAGCTCACAACTAGTATTCAACAGACTCAAGAAAGCTTTGCCAACCATGATCAAGCAAGCATTGTACAATCTAGCACAAGCAAGTACTAACTCGTCATTCCAAAAGAGCTCTAGTGCTAGTGAAGTGAAAATGCATATGATACAATGCAATGCATGATATGATACAATATGCAAAAGAGACAAAGAGAAATAAAAGCAAGATAAAAGCAAAATTTAAACTACAAAAGATATTTTTTACTAAAAGGAATAGCACACTATCCCTGACTAAAAGGGGTAGCACACTCCAAGCTCACCTCTCAGACGCATAAAAGCGTCAAACTCTAGGGGCTTGGTAAAGATATCGGCCCACTGGTTTGCAGATACTACGTGGATTAGGTCTATGTCTCCCTTCTCATAGTGATCTCTCAGAAAGTGAAACCTCACGTCTATGTGTTTGGTTTTAGAGTGCAAGACGGGGTTCTTAGCTACAGAGATAGCAGAAGTAGAGTCAACTAGAAGAGGGATTCTTCCATACTTAAGGCCGAAATCACTAAGGGTGGCTTTCATCCACAAGACCTGGGAGCAGCAGCTAGCAGCAGCAATGTACTCTGTTTTTGTAGTGGAAAGTGCTACACTAGCTTGCTTGCGGGAGGACCAAGAGACAAGAGAGGTTCCTAAGAGTTGGCATGTGCCGGAGGTTGACTTGCGATCAATCCGGCAGCCAGCATGGTCAGCATCTGAGAACCCTCTAAGAGAAAGAGAAGAACCCGAGGAATACCAAAGACCAAGCTCAGGAGTGAATTTCAGATACCTGAAAATGCGCTTCACCGCTTGACGGTGAGAAGTCCTAGGAGAAGCTTGGTAGCGCGCATAAAGGCAGACTGCGAACTTAATGTTTGGCCTGGTCGCTGTTAGGTACAGAAGTGAGCCGATCATCCCTTGAAATTCCTTTGGGTCCACCGCCTCCCCATCTTCATCAGCATCAAGCGCCGTGTTTGTACTCATAGGAGTCATCATGGGTTTAGAGTCACCCATGTTAAACTTCTTGAGTATGTCCCTTGTGTACTTGGCTTGATGGACGAAGGTACCCTCAAGGCCATGCTTGATCTGCAGCCTGAGGAAGAACTGGGGCTCACCCATGAGACTCATCTCAAATTCCCTGCTCATTTGTTCAGCAAAACTAGACACCAAAGCGTGAGATGAACCACCAAAGATTATGTCATCAACATATATCTGAACTATCAGGGTGTCACCGCCACGACTCAACAAAAACAGGGTCTTGTCTACTGAACCCATCACAAACCCAGACTTGAGCAGAAAACTCTTCAACCTAGCATACCAAGCTCTAGGAGCTTGCTTCAGACCATAAAGGGCTTTCCTCAACTTATACACCCGGTATGGAAATCTAGCACTCTCAAAGCCAGGAGGTTGTCTCACATATACCTCCACCTCTGTGAACCCATTCAGGAAAGCAGACTTGACATCCATTTGCTGCAGTTTGAAGCCTTTAGAGGCCGCAAAGGCAAGCAAAATCCTAATGGCTTCCAGACGAGCTACAGGGGCAAAGGTCTCCTCATAATCTATCCCCTCCTTCTGACAGAAACCCTGGGCTACCAATCTCGCTTTGTTCCTCACAACCATCCCATTCTCACCCTGTTTGTTCTTGAAAACCAACTTGGTACCTATAGGGCGACAGTTTGGTGGAGGTTCAACTAAATCCCAGACATGGTTTCTCTCAAAGTTCTCCAACTCCTCATGCATGGCGTTCACCTAGTTAGGATTAGATAATGCATGTGACACATCTCGGGGCTCAAAAGAAGCAACATATGCAAAGTGAGAGAAAAAGGCTAGAGAGTTAACCGAAGAGTGTGTGACACGCTGGTGAATGTCTCCAATCATCCTGTGAGGAGGGTGATCCCGCTGGACCTGCCGAGATGGAACAATCTCGGAGGTCACCTCCCCTGTGTCCTCAGCGGGTCCAGCCTCTGCATGAGCTTGCTGTCGGGGGAGTGAGGAGGAAGCCGTGGACAAGGGTCCTCCTTCATCATCTGAGCTCATAGCAGAGGGGGCAGGAGCTGCAGCCGGTGCAGTGGCTCCTGTATCACCATCATTAACCACACATTCCTCATCCTCAAAGATGGGGGTGCCTTCTTCATCATCACCTGAAAGCTCAAAGGCAGGGGTTGTGCAGGGCATAGTTTCATCAAAAGAAACCTCACAAGTCTCAACAACTTGCTTGGCCTCTAAAATCCACACACGAAAAGCCCTAGAACTAGAAGCATACCCCAGAAAAATCCCATCCAAACAACGCGACTCAAACTTGTCCAAATGCCCAGCCTTCTTAAGCACAAAACACCTGCAGCCAAACGCTCGCAAGTGCTTGACGCTGGGCTACCTACCAAACCAAAGTTCATACGAGGTCTTCCCAAGGAAAGCTCGTAAGAAGATCCGGTTCGCAATGTAACAGGCCGTATTCACTGCCTCAGCCCAAAAGTGCCTCGGAGTCCTATGCCCATCGAGCATCGTCCGTGCCATCTCAACAAGTGTGCGGTTCTTGCGTTCCACAACACCGTTCTGCGGAGGGGTATATGGAGAATAAAACTGGTGGTCAAGACTTAGGTCACGACAGAAGTTTTCGAAACGAGAGTTTCTGAATTCTCCGCCATTGTCACTGTGGATAGCCCTCATGGCCTTATGACTCTCATTTCTCAACCTCAGTACTAGATCCCAAACAAAACCAAACGCCTCATCCTTAGACTCCATGAAAAATACCCACGAGAACCGCAAAAAATCGTCCACAACAACAAGCACGTACCACTTCCCACTGACCGACGCAACCCGAGCGGGACCTACTGTATCCATATGGAGTCTCTCACCTGGATAGGAGGTCATAACCTGAGACACAGGAGTGTGAAAAGCAGCAACCATCTTGCCATCACGACAAGGGTGGCAAACTAAGTCCTTCTCAGCTCTCAATTTGGGCACTCCTCGGATTAGGCCCATTGAACTCAACCTGACTAGCAGATCAAAGCTCAAGTGACCAAGTCTCCTATGCCACTTCCATATATCAGCAGAAGGATTAGCAACCAAACAGCGCACAGGGCCTGAAACAGATGTGAGGTTGACCCTAAAAACCTGACCAAAAGGCAGCAAAGAACAAACAAGGGTCTCCTCAGCATCAAGAATGCAGCACGCACCCTTCTTAAAACGAACCTCAAATCCTTCATCGAGAAGTTGCAAAACAGAAACCAAATTGAACCCTAGATTCCGGACAAAAGCAACTTCTCTCAAGGAAAGCTTAGCAGAGAGCGAAACAGAACCAACACCCATCACTTTACCTTGACCATTGTCCCCGAATGTGATGTACTCCTTGGTGCTCACGGTGTTGAGGCTGGAGAACCACTTGCGGTGCCCTGTCATGTGCCTAGAGCAACCGGAGTCCATGATCCACACGTCCTCCATGCCTCGATCCTGCAAAGTCAAGTAATGCGACGGTGAGCAAACGGTCCGGCACTGGGGTTAGTATCAAAACTGATGTACCAGTGCCGAGACATCTGCTCAAAAGTGGGGTAAGCACAATCAAAGAAATCATCACGACGATCAGGGTAATCACGACCTCCAAAGCGTGAACCCTCGAAAGCTCTCTCAAAGCCTCGGTCACGAGGTCCATAGCCGCGCTGAAAACGACTAGGAGCTCGGCCGGTAAAGCGTCTCTCACCACCTGGAGCACGGGCCTGAAGGCCGCCTCCTCTCTCACTGCCAGCAAAGCAGTCTCTCCTCTCACCATGGTAGGGAGGATCTTGCCTACCACCCTGGTAGAACTGATCCTGGTTGCCCCAAGCTCTCTCCTGTCTCTCAACCCGCTTCCTCCTGAAGCAAAACTCCTCTAGGTGGCCATTCCACTGGCAAAACTCGCAGTGGTAGACAGGCCTCCTAGGAACTGGGTTAGGCTGGGACTTGGGCTTAGGTGGTGTGGCCTTGGGTGGCTCAGGCTGCTAAACTGGCTTCTTGCCCTTGGGCGTAAGCTCTTCCTCAACAATCTTGTCCAGCTTAGCCTTGGAAGGCTTGGGTGTCCAATACTGCTTCTTTGGGGCAGCCTTGGGTGGCTCATGGTAAACCCCATCAACAGTCTCTCCTAGCTGGGTAGGTGCAATCTTGACCTTAACTGGAGCACTCATCTCACCCCAACACCACTCGTCTCACCCTCGGCTCTCTTGGTGCTCTCTATGATCATCTCCAGTTGGGGTTGCCTAGCATATACCCAACTGAGCACCTCTCTCAACCTGTTATTGTCATTCTGCAAAGACAACACCTCCTCCCTTAGATCCTCCAGAACTACAGTCTGGGTAGCACAAGTGTCACAGTCTAGGGAGGAAACCACAGTAGATTTCTCCAACTTCCTAATGGTGGCATCCCTATCCACCAGCTGTATCCTAAGGGTTAGGCAGTTCTCACAAGTGTCAGTAGATGCTGAAAGCACCTCAAAGTCAGCTCTCAACTGCTCTAACTCACCTCTCAAAGTAGGACAGACCATACACGCACCCAAAAGCATAGGTCTAGCCCTAAGCTCCTCAAGCTCCATGAGCTGCCCCTCAAACTTCTCCTTCAGAATAGCTAGCTCTCTAGCTAGACAGGGGCAAGACTCACACTCGAGCTCTCCACTCAAAGTAGGCTCATCCAGTTTGGACTGGAGTTTGCCTAGTTTAGCCTTCAGAACATCTATCTCCTCTACCTGCTTGGCATACCTATCTCTCTGGTCACCAAGCTCCGTCATGAAAGACTCGCAGGTAGTTCACTCAATCTCACTAGGTTGGGGTCTCACACTCCTCAACCTCTCATTCTCCTCTAAAGCCTCAGCAAGTTGGGCTTTCAACTTCTGTAGCTTCTTAGTTGCCTTCTCCAACATCTTATCCTGGGCTTTCAACTCACAGCTATTTTGCTCTAGCATCTCAAGGATTTCGGCTTGCTCAAGAGTTACCTCATCATCGGAAGAAGAGTTGCTGCCGTCATCCTTGTCCTCCTTGTCCTCAAGCGTCATGGAGCAAACCAAGCTCCTCTTCTCCTTGTTCCTGCGCCTGGACTTGGTGGAGACGAAGCACAAGCCAGCTGGACCTCCTTGATCATTCCTCTTGTCCTTCCTGTACGTAATCTCCTCATCGCTTGAGCTCGACGAGGACAAAGAGGAAGAAGATCCGCTACTGCAGAACCCGATCTCGGCAAAGAAGGCTTTGTCCCGCTTCCGGTTGTCCTTTTGGTAGCTCTTGAAAGCCTTCCCGAAGTTCTTCTTGCCGAAGGGGCGCTTGCCGGAGCCGTGCTTGCTGGAGCGGTGCTTGTCAAAGCTTGCCTTGCCGGAGTGGTACTTGTCGGAGTCGCGGGAGTAGCTCTTGCCCTTCTTGTAGTAGTCGTTCTTGTTGCGGCACTCGGCGATGAAGTGGCCGACCACTCCGCACTTGAAACACTTGGGCCGCTCTCTCCTCTTCTTGCTCATCCGATTGTCATAGGCGCGCTGAAAGCGACTAGACACTAGACACAACTCATCATCCCCAAGTGTCGCTAGCTGCTCCTCTGTAACAGACATCAAAGCAGAAAACGAGAAGTTGTGTAACATGGGGTTAGTGACAGACTCACTAGAGGGGGTAGCCAAGGCCAGACTCTTGGAACCTGTACAAGTGAGGGAATCCCTTATCTTGTAATCTACCTCGGTGGCCTTGAGCTTACTATAGAGCGCCTCTACTCCAATCGTATCATACCCTGCCGACTCAATGATTGAGTTCACCTTGATCTCCCATATTTTTCTGTCCAAAGCATACAGCAACTTGACAGCCTGCTGATGATCGGTATATGGGAGGGCAGCGGGGGCAGAGTTGACATGCAACTTGTTGATGATCGACTGAAAGCGACCAAACAAGTCGTCTACTGACTCTCCCGGCTTCTGGACGAAATTCTCATATTCGCGCCGGTAAGTCTCCACAAGCCTAGCCTTAATCATCGCAGTACCCTCATGGTGTGCACTAAGCAGTGACCATATCTCACGCGCAGTCTTAAGGTGACTCACTCTCTCATAATCCATGGGACCAAGCCCGGAGAAGAGAAAGTTAACATCCTTGGCATTCACCTTATGCTGAGCCACGATATCCTGCGTAGTACGCTCAACGACTGGAAGCACCACAAAAGTCATACTCTGAGTAGCATCTCAAATGTCCTGACTCTGGCTAACAAGGAACGCCTCCATCCTACCCTTCGAGTAGGGATAGGCATCGGAGCCAAGGACGAGAATCTTCCAAGGGTAAGTCATAGTCGCTACGGTTTCGTCACCGGTTAAGGTATGGGAAACCTAACCGGCTCTGATACCACTTGTAGGACCAAGACGTGCGACTAGAGGGGGGTGAATAGGAGCACTTGAAAACTCAAGCTCAAACCCCCACCGCAGTACAAAACGAAAACGACACCCACAACGAACCTAGACACCGTTCACTGAGAGGATACGTATCTAGCTCACAACACGTGCTTGGTACCGTCCATTGAACAGATACGTACCAAGCACCAAGCGGAAGCACATGCTCAAACAGCTAAGAAAAAGAGCGCAAAAGGAACCAACTCCGAAAAACTGCAGATTTCAGACAGACAGGGCTGCAAAGAAAAATCTCAAAACCCTAGAAGCAAAGCTCCAAACCACCCCAATAAGTTACCACACCTTCACAAGGCAATAGGGAACACTCCAAAAAATTTCAGGCCAATTGGAGCAAGTTGTGACCATCGGACTATCTGGTTGTTAACCACCGGACTGTCCGGTGCTTACAGCTTGACACTCCAAAAAGATTCGAATCAAAACCCTATCAAACCAACTCCAAAAATTATGAAATTTTTACTGGAGGCTAAGAAGGGGCCAAAGAACAACTCCACAAATTTTCAGCTCAATTGGATAAGGAATAAAAATCCTAGAGCCACCGGACTGTCTGGTGGTTAACCACCAGACTGTCTGGTGGTTAAAAAACTGACACACCAACCCCAAAAGAAAAATACCAAAAACAGGTCAAAACACCTCCAAAAAATCTGAAATTTTATGGGAGCTTTATGATTCACAGGAAAACAGCTCCACAAAATTTTAGATCATTTGGAGTAGGTTTGATCGTAGAACCAACCACCGGACTAAATAGATAGCCACCGGACGTTATAGACAGACAGAAAAACAGCCACACGAAACATGAACTTCCGAAGCCAAAACTTGACCAAACCTTCACCAATCTTCACAAAATTTCGCACACACTAACCTAGCTCCATTCCAAAGCTATTCCCAAAAGATCTATTGAAAAAGATCAAGGGATTAGCAGGAATTTCAGATCTCGTGAAGAGGTGAATATTTGGACAAGAAAGGGGAAAGCTCAAGAACAACTTGCTCATGGCAATCCTTCGGGATTGAGATGTTCTAAAACATAATCTCCACGTCCTTGCAAGTCCAAAACACAAAGAAAACAAAGGATTCAACCTTGGCCAAAACAAACACCCAAAAAGCCAAGGATTGAAGCCAAAAACCAAAGAGAACAAGGGGAGGATAAGCATATAAAGTTGCTGCACGAAACCACTTTGATTTTGAGCCTCAAAAGAGGTCTTAGGTCATATTACAACGAATAATTTTGTCCCAAGCAACCACCCTCACCTTCCCTCTTGACTTGGAGGCTAGATCTCACCCTAACCCTCCTAAACTTGGAGCTCAAAGCTTGAGGACGAAAATTACACAAAGCAAATGAAAACCTAGCTGCCAAGACTACCTCTAATGACCAGCTCTTAGGCTATTTATACACCGGTTCAGTTTTGGCATTTTTACGCATAGACCCCTAACACTAGAAACGCCCGGAGGGGCTAAACCAGAAAAGAACCCAAAATATCGGGGACGGACGACCACGATGAAGACTTGATCTTCTTAGCTTCCACGCAATCTTCGGATGTCCTCCACGTGGCCAGTAGTCCAATCCGCCTTTGCACCCCCGGTTTTGAAGTCAGAAACCGGGAAACTTTAGGAAGTCTCCGTTGGGCCGGACTTGGCCCATCTTCTCTATCTTGGCGAGTCGTGGCCCAACTCACCAAGCCTTGGGTAGCTTGGGTGGCGGTTTTTAGCCGAAGTCGCCAAAGCCTCCCTCGCACTCCTTCGCACCATGCACTCGGGTTGGAGCACCACGGTGGCACTCGGCTTCTCCAGTCCATCGGAGTTGCCTCACGGTCCATCGGAGGGCTTACACCACTGTTGCCGATCCGCCCCTCCGTGTACCGAGCTTCCATGGCCGACCGACGCCGAGCATTGCCTCTGGTCCATTGGAGGGCTTTTGCCTCAGTCCATCGAGGTCTTCATCATCTACCTCCAGTCCATCGGAGGGCCTCCAGTCCATCGGAGGGCTTGAGCTCGTTGACAATCACTCATCACACCAGGAGAGCAATGAGGCCGGTCCATTGGCTGGAGAATGGATTGGTTTTGTGGATGGATAAGGTCTATGGATGAAAACTCCTTATTTTATGGATCCCCTTTTGAAACTTTGAAGCTTTTGAGTACATAGAGCTATCCTTTTCCTTTCTTTCTCTTTTCTCTTTTTTTTTTGCCACTTTTTTCTCTTTTTTTCGATAGCTCCATGTCTCTTTCTTGTATGAGAACTTTGGGGATATTGCTAGAATATGAATGGAGTATTTATTTGTAAGACCATATTTGTGGATAGGTAAGTGAATGATGGATATGGTGGAGAAACGTCTGGTGTAGGTGGATGCTTGAATCCAGTGTAGATTTAAGCATGACCAGACAAAGAAAGGCTAGCAATTGGATATGAAAGTGAGGTATTTTGATCGGGACTTGAAATGCTACTACCTCGTAAAAACTCAAAATTTGACAAAACTCAACATAACAATAGGTAGCATATGTAGAGATTTCATCATGTAAGCATTTGGCTCTAGATAGGTATTTAAAACCACTACGGAACTTTCTCATTTTAATTTTATAAAAGAAAACTCCGAGAATTCACCTTACTAGGATCAAGATGGGTTAAACTCAAGCTTTGATTATATCACATTTCACAACAACTTAGACTTGGTTTAAAAGCACTTGCTCCCACAAGGTTAAAGATTAAATGTAGAATCATGACAAATGCCAATAAGTTCAAATTTCAGGAGAGTGTCAAGTTGTAAACAAAATACTTACAAGAAATTAACAGAGCAACTATTCATCATTTCCTTTAAGCAAGGGTATAGACAAAGTTCTGGCATTATAGGAGTTAGTTTATTCATGGTAAAAAGCAAATCTTTTTGTAGGTTTTTTTGAATTATGCAATTTTTTATAGTTTTTCCTTTTATTTGGGATAACAAGAAAGTAAATGTTTTTTTTTTGTCATGGCAATTTTCAGGATTTAAGATATTCATATAAATACAGAGCATTCGGGGTACTCACCTGGTGATCTTCCCCCAAGCTTAGTTCTTGCAAGTGATTGCCAAGAAACTAAGCTTTAGAATTACCTGGTATTGCCTCCCCCAAGCTTGCTTGTTCCCTGGGTAACGACGATGCTGCTTGTGTAGCTCACCTGTGTTAGGCGAATTCGCTTCTCTCTCTACTCTTGTTCTGCCTCCTCTAAAAAAAATGACTGTTTAGATGATTTTTTTCAATGCTACTATGTGGACCGTCTGCAAAGTGTCAGGAGCTTTGATTAGACACATCTGATCTGATGATACTACTCCCATGGATGAATGTCACTTGTTGGATCTCCCGCTCCAACATCATATTTGCCTTAAGTCCGACATTCTTCCAAGGTGACACAATTTCGGTCGCGGCCAGATGTTTATTCCCAAACGGACTGAGTGGAATGATAGGGGTGGATCTTTGTCAGAATGGACTCCTTTGCATCCTTGGCAGTTTGCCACCAATCTTCGGGAGATGGTTGTTCGCCATGTTTGTGATTGGCGTGCTGACTCATGTTGCGCCATGCTTATGATGTCGTAGATGGCTCATTGGCGCATTGACTCATGAGTAGAGTAGATCAATCTGACCTCTGGTAAACTGCTTTTTCTTGTTGTATGTCTCACTAGGGGAAGGGAATTAAGGAATGCTCACTCGTAGCGTTCCTCCATACTTGGGTGATGTCTCGATATATCTTATGACAGTAGCAGCCTCTTACTATAGAGACATCTGGTCTTGTGGTGTTGGAGATGAACTCTCGGGATGAGATCTATCTATGGCCTTTTGCTCACTTCCCAAGTGATGCAAAGCATGGTCAATGTCTTGCAGCGATCAACCGTTGTTGGTTCAATGTCGAGGTCCTTCCTCTCAGGGGTTGGGTTGGAGGATGTGTGATATTACTTGGTATATACTCCCCCAAGCTTGATTCTTGTGGTGTGATGAAACAACCCTTTTATTCATATTTCCTGATCTGTGAATGAAGCTTTCCTTTGTTCCGCTTTGACCCTTGTTTTGGTTCCATTGGGAGGCATTGTCCAATCACGGTGTGAAGAGAAGCCCTCGATAGGTGTTGAGAATGGTTTCTTTGTGATAGCCTTTTTGTTCTTCCTTCATGATAAAGGAAGTATTGATGCTAAATCTCCATCTCAATTGACAATTGGTACTCCGAGTTCTCACCCCTTGGGATGTCAATGTAGCTGATGTCCTTTAAGTGCGGCTTCGTTGGCTTCAAAATTTGGTTGTTTCCATAAAAAGCTTGTCAAATGCCAGGCAATTCTCTCCCCCAAGCTTTGATTTTGCAGTGAATGCTTGCTCCCTATGAAGTTTAATTGTCTTCCTAGGCTTGGATTAATCTGTTAACAACACTTATTGTGGGAGGATCCTAAAACAACACTTATTGTAGGACGGAGGGAGTAGACCGGAAACTTCACCAGAAATCTCAATTTGTTCGCTCCCTCGTTTTTCCTCAGAGAGGACTGTCCGGTCCATGTATCTTTTTCTGATTTCTAACTTTCTTCAAGTGATTTGATTTGAACTTTGTTTTTCTTGGACCTTGACCTATGTAGCTTGCCCTTTGCTATCTTTGACTGATTTGGCTTGTATGTGCATCCAAAACTTGGTAAATCACTCGATCAAGATACTAACCATTGACCCCTCTTAATAGTGCGGACACTAAAAAGCTATAAACCCTACCAAAGCAAGGATCCTCCAACACCATGATCCCTGACTCTAGAAGAGTCCTTAGCCTTCGAAATACAGATGAAAACCAAGTCCGCTTCCTTGAAGTATAACATTTAAATTAGGGGCCATTCACTATAATCCAATGAGCAACCATTTCATATTCATTTTTAATCCAGCACTTATGACCTCATTAGACAACAAATAAGCTTGTCATTCAATCACTGAAACTCACTTTAGGGCCTAGATGCTGTTGACGGTCATTATTGCACTACCAATGACCATCAACTAACCACAAACATGGAGGAAAATACATCAAAGTATGGATTAACCTTTGCTACTAACATAGTTCCACAAGTTGTGTTGAATATTTGATTGTAGGTGAAAGATCATCTGAAAACAGGCAAAATATGGCTAAGTCAGGAGGTGCCTGACAAGTGGGCCAGGCCGCCCGGCTCCACCCCAGGCTGCCCGACCTGGCAAAGTGGCCAAATCACTCCATCTTCGACCTGCATGCACAACAATAACGTGTCAACACAGTTGTGATGTCCAAATGCCGAAACCAACACGTCAAGTACCGGAAGGCTTGCCACATCACCGATCCAACACGTGGATTGGTGAAGTCAGCAATCCTCGGCACTTCAATCCTGCGGCTAAGGAAGAAACACAAGTGAGATCCAATGGCTCGGGAGAAAACACAAGGATAACCGCCTTAACCACCATGCAACCGACTTGGGGAGTCAAGATGGACCACAAGATGAAGAATGGCGGTGGATCCAATTGTTGGCCAGGCCGCCCGACCTCCTACCAGGCGGCCCGACCTGCCACCTGTCCTCTTAACCGCCATACCGACCCTATAAGTACCCCCACTCACTTGGTGGCTATAAATACCCCCGAGCTCTCATTTGTGAAGTGTGGAAGTTGAGTAGCTCATACTATCACTTAGTCTAGTAGCACTAGGTTAGTCCTAGGAGTTAGAGTTGAGTCTGAGCATTTGCCTCAGGGATTCCGGAATCCTCTTTGAGTCTTGGTAAAGCTCTTGTATCTTTCTATCTTTGTACACTTGTTACTCTAGTATAATATATTTCATTGTTCTATCTTCTGTTATACTTTACTTCTTAACGCTTGCCTAGTGTGGTGTACCTTTATTGCACATTAGATCCAAGGCTTAGGTTTGTGTTGTTCTTAAGTTATCTGAATCTTGTTAGACTTGCCGGTGCTATAAGCTTGTCTTAGGCTTTTGATCTAAGATTAAGTTAGTTCTCACCCTCTGATCAAGGAAGAGCTTTATTGTTCAAGTTCTCACTTGAACACTAGCATAGCATGACATCTTACCCACACAGATCTGGTTGGTAGCCTCTCTAGGTGACAGCTCTAGAGGTCTCAGTATTCCACCCCGTCGTTCGGTAAGCCCGTAGGCGTTAGCCAGATCTCCTTCGAAGGTCTACTATCTACCCCTTGACCCCTCGAGGCGCCGGAATTTCGCTCGATTCAAGATCCTAGCTTGTTTCCAGTTAACTTAGTTCAACCACGAATACCCCTCTGCAGCGGTTAAGTAGTAGAGTTTAGAAATCTAATCTCACTCGTTGTCCTCCCAGGCAACTACCTAAGTGTTAGGTTTCTTTAGTCCCTGATTTACTCTTCCCACCATACACTATCTTGTTCTCTTACCCCCGTTGTAAGATTAGCAGGTGTTTTATCTAAGTTATAGTACTGCTTGAAAGTTCGACATTTCATTCCACCTAGTCGCCCTTGCTTCCCTGTGGATTTTTACGATACTCGGAATACTCTGAGTGAAAAAGCTACAGCGAATCTCCGTGCGCTTGCGGAGTAAAATCTGTTACGCTAAGAGACGTCAACAGATGCTTACAAGGAAAGCTGATCCTGGTTGTGCATGGTGGTGCGGGCGTGCCACCTGGCTTGACCTTACACCTAGGAAGGTTGTGTGGATGTTGCTGTTGGCTCCTATTCTCCCTGAAAAATGTACACAACAGATATAAACATTAAATTCCTGCTGATCGCTAGGATCGGCAAACACGAGGGTTCGTGTACTCCAGTCGGCCGATGCGCGGGCATCGGTTGGTCGGCATGATGTGTAGACATATAGTACAAAAAATAGCCAAAGCATGCATCTAGAGTACGAGAGATATAAAGCCCTATCTAAAAGGATGATATAATAGATCTATTGAGCCAGATCGGCTTCAAACCAGGACCGCCAAATGAATCCATCTAACTAAACAGATACAAATTAAGACATGTATAGATAGGGTGCTCAATCTATGCTGATCTATTGGCAAGTCGCGTGCACATGCTGTAGTGGCATGTCGTGGATTGTAACAAACGATGAGGTAGCATAGAATGAGCTACACAAAAACCAATATATAGCATGAAGCATAAACGAAGAAGTAGATCAGCAAACGTGCAAAGTAAAGAGATAAATCCCATGCCAAGCAAAAAAGCTTGATTCGAGCTTCATCGAGATAACTAATGGATCTTGTGCCGAGTTAGACTCGGAACGAGATTCATCAGGATAACTAGGAAACCGCACCATAAAAAACGCTTCAGTACACGGTTCGCCATATGGCTCACGCCCTAATGCCCTAGCGAAGTAAATCATTAGCGCAACATGACAATTACCTTGAAAAACCCTAGTTGCTAGGTATGGTGATGCACCGAGAGAAGTTGGAGACACGTAGTTGTTCGTGAGCATAATGTCATTGGTTTATTCCGTAGAACATGGGTACATATTTGTAGTCCGTAGACTTGGACAACAAGTCCGACGCTTGCCAAAAACTCGTTCTATACCTAAGCAAATCTATTTATAAACATACTAGTCCTAACTCAACTCAAACTGGGCTAAGATACATGGCCTGTTAACCTTGGCGTCGCGTCTTCCCTGGATGACTTCGACAACCCATTAGCCGATTGATCTATTTCTAAATTGACACTTCTAGCCCATTTAGCCAACCCGGCCCATCTGGTACATCAGCTAAATTCTGGTGCTAAAACCCGGTCATCTCCACGAATCCTGGGACCTGAGTAATCGCGAGTTGCAATTACCCATTCGTACCCCGCCCTTTAAGTGGCTATTTTGGCTCGAAGCTGGATTCCGACAGGGTCGGTTGCCAGGGTTCTTCCCTATTTTCGAAAAGACATCCCATCCCAATACCAACCATCCCATAATACCAACCATACCATCCCACACGCTTAACCATAGATTTTAGTATAAGCAGTTGAATGAGCGATCCCTCCTAAGCGCACTACTTCTAGGGTTGGCTAGGGTTACTATCCTACCAGGTTTTTCCTTAGCATGCAAAACATGCAGTTTTTATTCGGTTGAACCGGCCAAGGTGATTTTTGTAAAATTTGGGAATTTTATGCATCAAGTGAGGATTCCAATGGACTTGTCGTTGTCTAGGTCCTCGTTGCAGTGGAAGTCAGTGTTCGGTTCTTCGGGCTCCTGGTCCGCAACGTTCGTCCCTAGCTCCTGGCTCTCCTCGGGAATATTGTCTAACGTACACAAACAAAAACATACAATAAACACAATCTTTCATGCCCAAAATATTTTTGAAGAGGGTAGGATTTGATAGAGGAGGATATCAGAAGAATGTAGGAGGAAGAATCATCCTAAATGGAGTTGCAATGGGGAAGATATGGAGGTTTGTGTGCAAGGGGTAGGGTTAATCTTTTCTGGAAAAAGGAAAACTAGCGTCACGGGCCAAAATTAGAGCGCGCGGCCCACACACGCGGCGAGAGCTTGGCCTGTCCCAGCCTGCACACGACACGACACGGTCGATGGGCCAGCCCATTCGCGCAGTGGGGCAGCAGACGGCGTGGCGCAACGGCGTCAAGCCGGGCCTACCTGACAGTGGAAGGGGAACCAGTGACGACGTCAACAAGGTGACGGAGTTGGCGGTTCAGTCGGTCTGGTGAACCGACCATGCGACAGAACAGTGGCTCGCCGGCGGTTCTCCGCCAATGGCACGGTCCTAGTGGCGAGGGTTTGGGTGTGAGAAGGAGGGTGGCGTGGCGATGCTAATGGTGTCGGTGCACGGGTTAAATGGGGTAAGGAGTTGCCCTGGTGGCGAACGCCAATGCGGTGCATGACAGGGTCGGGCAGCGCGTCACCGCGCTGGGGTGTCTCCCAAGTAACTCCGGGCTAGAGAGGGGTGGAAGTGGTGTGCAGTGCAGAGGCGGAGGCAGAGGCAGTACACACTGGCAATCGGGCGGAGGAAGCTCGGACTGGTGGAATCGAGCTCAAAGCTCGTCGGCGATGAGGCTGGGGTGAAGGCGCTCTAGCGTGTAGCCGCGCCGAGAGTACCGGGGTGCTCCTAGGCTAGAGTCAGTGTAAGTAAGAGGCATGCGGTGTGTTGTGCGGGTTCGGCCCGCAACGAAGGGAAAGGGGTATTTATAGGTGCAATCGTATGGTGGCGCCGGTGGCGTGGTGCACGTGCACCTCGGTGCGCCCAGGGTGTGTGCTGTGCCTGTGGGGTAGTGCGGACACATGTGGCGGCGACGTGGCGTCGCTGGTAATGGTGTAGCAGGGAAGTTAGGCAGGGGGCCATACCGGCGGCACGAGGAAGGAGCAGGCAGAGGAAGGCCGGCAGCAGGGTCGTGATGTGATAGGGTGGGGTGGGGCCAGTGAGAGCCAATGGACCGGCCTCATTGCTCTACTGGTGTGATGAGTGATTGTCAATGAGCTCAAGCCCTCCGATGGACTGGAGGCGTTCTGAAGGTGTTGACGTCTCTTAACGTATCAGATTTTACTCCGCAAGCGCACGGAGATTCGCTGTAGCTTTTTCACTCAGAGTATTCTGAGTATCGTAAAAATCCACAGGGAAGCAAGGGCGAATAGGTGGAATGAAATGTCGAACTTTCAAGCAGTACTATAACTTAGATAAAACACCAGCTAATCTTATAACGAGGGTAAGATAAAAGGTAGTGTATGGTGGGAAGAGTAAAACAGGGACTAAAGAAACCTAACACTTAGGTAGTTGCCTGGGAGGATAACGAGTGAGATTAGATTTCCAAACTCTACTACTTAACAGCTGTAGAGGAGTATTCGCGGTTGAACTAAGTTAACTGGAAACAAGTTAGGATCTTGCGTTGAGCGAAATTTCGGTGCCTCGAGGGGTCAAGGGGTAGATAGTAGACCTCCGAAGGAGACCCGGCTAACGCCTACGGGCTTACCGAACGACGGGGTGGAATACTGAGACCTCTAGAGCTGTCACCTAGAGAGGCTACCAACCAGATCTATGTGGGTAAGATGGCACGCTATACTAGTGTTCAAGTGAGAACTTGAACACTAAAGCTCTTCCTTGATCAGAGGGTGAGAACTAACTTAATCTTAGATCAAAAGCCTAAGACAAGCTTATAGCACCGGCAAGTCTTACAAGATTCAGATAACTTAAGAACAACACAAACCTAAGCCTTGGATCTAGTGTGCAACAAAGGTACACCACACTAGGCAAGCGTTAAGAAGTAAAGTATAACAGAAGATAGAACAATGATATATATTATACTGGAGTAACAAGAGTACAAAGATAGAAAGATACAAGAGCTTTACCAAGACTCGAAGATGACTCCGGAATCCCTGAGGCAAAAGCTCAGACTCAACTCTAACTCCCAGGACTAACCTAGTGATACAAGACTAAGCGATAGTATGAGCTACTCAACTTCCACACTTCACAAGTGAGGCCTAGGGGGGTATTTATAGCTTCTAAGGTCGGTAAAGCAGTTAGAGAGGCGGTTAGAGGTCGGGCGGCCTCTTGTGGATCCGGGCGGCTCAACCCCAGGCCGGGTGGCCCGGGTGACCGTCTGATCCACCGACTTGTGTCATCCAATGCTCCATATTGCTTCCCTAGGTCGGTTGCATGGCGGTTATGGCGGTTATAGTTGTGCTTTTTCCTCAACCATTGGTCTCACTTGTGTTTCTTCCTTAGCCGCAGGATTGAAGTGCCGAGGATCGCTGACTTCACCAATCCAAGTGTCGGATCGATGATGTGGCAAGCCTTCCGGTACTTGACGTGGTGGTTTCGGCATTTGGACTTCACAGTTGTGTTGACACGTCACTTAGGCACATGCAGGTCGAAGATGAAGTGAATTGGCCACATTGTCAGGCCGGGCGGCCTGGGGTGGGGCCGGGCGGCCTGGCCCACTTGCCAGTCATCTCCTGACTTAGCCATATTTTGCCTATTTTCTGCTGATCTTTCACCTGCAATCAAATATTCAACACAACTTGTGGAATTGTGTTAGTAGCAAGGGTTAATCCATATTTTGGCATATTTTCCTCCATGTTTGTGGTTAGTTGATGGTCATTGGTAGTGCAATAATGACCGTCAACACCCCCCAAGCTTAGACCTTTGCTCGTCCTCGAGTAAAGCCAAGATGGGTTATGGATCAGGAGTTGCTGCAATATCGATGCTCATAGATAGAAGTTATGCACAGACGACACCCATGCTTTTACCTCGAACCATAGTGTATGCAATGATCGCTCTTACTCATACCTGTGGTGCATCTTTTTGTCTTACTATGTCTTGGGTGGTTAAGAGAAAGAACGACTTAGCTGTAGGTTCTGCTCCAAGCATGTCTTTTGGGATTCCCATCTCAGGTGTTTTTAAAGATTTTTCAAAAGAAAACAAGTTTCCCCAAAGGTACTCTTGACCGCTCAAAGTGTATCCTCACCATTTGAAGCCAAAAGCATGGCTAAGAACTTCCTATACTAAGGCTTATGTGGAGCTCAGGGTCATGCAAGAATTTAGCTTACTTAAGTTGCTTGTTTTGCGAAGCCAAAAATTGGACCAAAGAAATGTACTACATCATCTTGCCTTGTTCATTGTTGGAGCTTTATTTGGTGGATGGATGGATGAATCTCCTTGTTTCCTTTCCTTCTCCTTTTTGATTGATAGGTATGAATATTGAGCCTTTTTATATTTTTGTCTCTTTTTTGCCATGCTTGACTAGCATGCTTTTCTTTTTCTCATATTTTTGTTGGCTCTATACTCTACCTCTTTTTGATTGGAAGGAGTAAGGATAAGGGTATTATTTTGGAGATGTATGGGATGCATACCCAGGATAGGTAAATGTATTTGTGGTGGTGGATTTTTGCTCCAACAATTCACAAGATAGAGATGATTCCATTCTAAGAGACTCAAAATTTGACAAAGCTCAGAACAACTTTAAGTAGCTTAAATAAGGTAGGCTCAGATATTTCAGTGTATTTGGCTCTGGTAGGTGTTCAAAACCGATGGGGGAACTTCATTTTATTTTTCAAAAGAATAAACCTGAGAAGTTTATCTTACTAGGGACATGTGAAGACAACCTAGTGCTTAGCCATATCATTCCTTACAACAACTTAGACAAGGTTATGCAAACGGCATCCACTAAGTACAAGATCAAGTTTTCAACTTATACACATGAGCTTAAAATTAAGCTAAGTGTAGAACGTGCATAAACAACTAAATATGAACATAATAGAGCAACTATTCATCATTTCCATATGAAGAATATATGCATCAAAGTTGGGAGTTGCTTTTATTGACATTTTTTGATAAAGCAATAAAAAGGAAGATACATAAAAATATTATTGAAAGTACTTACCTTGGTTGGACGGTGGTGCTGCTGCTCGGTCGGATGGGGTACTGCTGGTACTGGTAGGACGGGTGATGCTGCTGCTTGGTCGGACAAGGGTACTGCTGCTGCACATGGGAGGAGACAAGGACAAGAGACGGGGACACCTTACTCTGAGGGGACACAGGCGCGAGGAGGCATGCTCATAACGGTCTGCCATCCCCCCCAAGCTTCAATGAAGCTAGGGATTTTGGCATTAGTAGTTCTAGAAGTTCTGAGCATTGAGGAAGCCGGCTACAACTTGCTCGTTCAGGTTCTGGAGCATTTCCGTGTTGGTTTAGAGCCGTTGACCCATCTCTTCCGTGCGTTGGTAGATGTCACATACCTGCTGATACAGCCTCTGATCGTACTGGCCCAAGTTCATCCCCCCATTGCGGAGTTGATGTCGGCCATGTCAGGTGTGTGGTAGCGGGCTGAAGCAAAGTGACCTAGGTCTCTACTGAGTGCACGTGATGCACTACTGCCTCCGTAGTATTGTGTACTATGGGAAGGCTGGTAGGAACTCTCGCCACCGGTGCTGGAGAAGTACCAGGATGGCTCAGATGGTAAGGAAGCATGGACGGGTTCCTCAGAATCCTCTCCTCGGGCTCTGTGGTGTGACTCCTCCGCTCGCCGTCGCTGGGCTCTGGTCATGACGCCGCCGATGCTTTGGCGTGGTGCCTCCACATCTAGCTGCATGGTTAGGCTTCTAACGGTGTACATGTCGAACTGCGGTGCTGGAAGCAGTAGCTCAAGACTGTGCCCGAACCATGTCATGATCATTCTCGCAGTTGTGGCGTCTTGCCTCATAAAATGTGCCTAGACAAAGTGCTGCTCCCCTACATAGTGTGATGTGTCGTCGGGAAGGTAGTCAAGCTGGGCATTCTCTAGGAGGCCCAACTTGGCTGCTATCCTAGTGACAAAGGAAGTGATGCTTATGGGGGTGTTGGTCGCTCTCATGCCCATCCAGTGGTGGACAATGTCGAGGACCGGAGCATAGCGCTTCTTTTTTACCATGGCATAGAGGCACTTGAAGTCTTCGTTGGGTGCACAACGAACCTCGCCTCTTAGGAAGACGATGAGCGAGACCCAGTGAGCTAAGAGTCTCAGAGTGGGATTGTGAATTTTGGTGGTGCTGTGTTTCCCCTTCCCGTACTCTCCACATATTTCCACCCAAAAAGATTTCATATCATACCCTGCCGGGTCACTCAACGAACAGTTGGAGTGGAAGCCCAGGAGGTCGGCAAACTGCCGTGGGTAGACAGAGAATTCAGTGTTGAACAGGCAGAAATTTATAAACATACCTGTTGTACGCTTGTCCACGCGGAGAGTCATCAGGAACACTTGTGTGAGAAGGACGGATCCTTCCTTTGTAATGTTAGCGAAATCCGACGAACCCACATAATCAAAGGCTTTAATGAATGGGTCCAACATACCTATCTCGACGAGGAAGAAGGCGTCGAAGCACTTGGTCCTCCCAAAGGTCTTGGTGGTAAGAGCTTGTAACACCTGGGCTTCCTGATCGCCTTGGATGTTGATATCCTGCTGGTTCATCAGTCGGCGCTGTGGTTGTTGCTGAGAAGAAACTCCTCCATCTTGCTCCTGGTCCTAGCGGCTGCGTGTACCGCTGACAGACATCCTGTCGGACATTGCGGGAGTCCTGTCGAATGCTGCTGGGGTCCTGGAGCTTTCGCTTTGTGAACGAGAGCGAGAGCGCTCGTCCGACGAAGACGGGAACTTCAGGTGCAGTCCCTTCCCTGTGTTGCTCAGGGCCTTCTTCGCTTTCCTAAAGAAAGAAGACATCCTGCAAAAATAGACAATATGCTACACAAGGGACAAAATAGACACAAATATTAGCGTTAGCGGTTAGTCATCCAGAAGTCAATCCTCCAAGAGTTAGTCGTCCTTGCGGGGCAGAGCCTCCACAAAACGTCCAAAAACCGAGAGTGTAGCACTTATTTTATTGGGCAGAATTTCAACTAAGTGCTGGAATTAAACTAAGTACTTAACTAAGCTTAAGAGAGTGATTAGGGCGGGAGAAGGGAGTGCTCATGTTGCTGAGCGGTGCGAGGGAGAAGAGGGAGCGTGCATGCGTATTTATAGGAGCGAGGGGGTGCATGCATGCAGGCAGGTGAGGCCGGGTGGCCTGCCCTGGGGCCGGGCAGCGTCGGCAAAGGCCGGGCGGCGCCGGTGGATGGCCGGGCGGCCTAGGGGCTATGCCCCTAGCCTGGTGGGTGCGGTGCGCGGCGATGGGACTTCAACGGTGCACACGGGAGCGGGCAGCGTCGGCACGCAGGGGCCGGACGGCACCAACCGGGGCCGGGCGGCCTGGTGGAGCGCGCAGAAGAGGAGTGGAGGGAGCAGGGAGGTGACCAGGGGGCCAGGCGGCCTGTGCACAGGGCCGGGCGGCTCCAATGGCTTGGCCACTTGCCTCGTGTGCGCGTGGAAGAAGCAGAGGGGCCGACCGGCCCCTGGTGGGGCCGACGGCTCCAAATGTTTTTTTTTCGCAAAATTAGAACTAGCTAAATGCAAACTTAAAACAAAAATTTGATGAAAATTAAACATGCAATGGTGAAATTCAAAGTAAGTGCAGGAAAGATAGGAAAATTATAATGCGAAAAATTAAATATGCAGTGGAGGATAAGGCCAGTTTACCTCCTGGCGAGGGCAAGTCATACCTTTAGTGTAGTGTCAGTGCTTGACGGAGACTTAGCGGCCGTCTGGGCTGCAACTTTTGCTCGGCAAACCTTCTTGGTTGCCACAGCCTTTTACTTCTGAGTTTTTGTCTTCTTCTCTGGCTGGGCTTTTGGCGTTTCCTCTTTCTTCCGCCATTCTTGAGACCTGTTCATTGCCTTGGCGGTGACCTTCTTTTCAGGAGCTTTGCCTCCTGATTCCTTTGTCGGCGGCTGAGCCAGTGAGGCACGTCTCCATGACTCGGCTTTACGATCGGCTTTGAGCTTGCGGGCTTCTCCATCGTACAGGAGCTTTTCCATGGCTACGAGTAGAGAGTCCATCTTCGGCCTGCTTGGCGAAAGCTCAATCTTCTCTCTTGGTGTTTCTCGGGGTGCCTGACACTTAAGTTTGAAACTTTTTACCTGTCGGCACTGTTCGACCTTCGGTTTGAAGGCGAACGTCTCCCGTCTGCCATTGATGTTGAGGTGGACTTCTCCAGCTCCAACATCAATGTTGGCCTCAGCGGTGCTTAGGAATGGTCACCCAAGGATGAGCGGCGTCTTCGTGTCTGTGATACCCTGGTATCTCAAAAGCCTTAACACATAGTTAAACGTAAGCTAATGGTGAATTAGGATTTAATCATGCTTAGAGAGTAATGAGGAACTAGGTGGAGAAATCACTAAGATGAAATTTTCTATTCCAGATACAAAACCGAGTGTGGTTTCGCTTGGTAAGTCAAAAGCCACAAGCTTTTAGTTAGAGATATTCCCTTAAGTTTCACTATTTGACCATCTTTAAAAATCTTATGTTAAGAGGTTCAAAAGTTCGGATCGAATTCAGCCAACATTCCTTTAAAAGGGTAGCAAGTGTGATCAGACCAAACTTGAGCCCTAATAAAAAAACTTTCAAATTTATTAAGTACCTGAGCTCAACTCCACTGTTAAAGTTGTTGTACATGTTATGGACTACCCTTTTGTTACACTGAACATGGTTTAAAAATGTCTTTAACCTATTTCAAACTTCACCACAATTCCCTTGGAATTAACAAAAATCAGCCTACACTTAGAAATGTTCTCAAGCAGGAATTTTCAGCTCATCACAAATTTAAATCTGGAATTACTTTTGAATTCACTATACAACTTCAAATTCTCCCTTTCTATGAAGTGAAACTAAACTTATCACCTTTCAAATGCACCTAGAGTGGAAGTGTTTGGACTTCATTTGAGTATTCAAAAGTGTGAAATAAGAAAGACTCTACATAAAGTGAGACTTTTGTTTAACCAAACCTGGGAGCACAATTGAGTCTATAGTTCAAAATCTGTTGGGATTCAGACCAAGTTTATATTACCAAACTTGTAGATAATTTATTGGAGAACAACTTTGTTAATTGGGGATTGACCATATACTGAAGATTAAGTGGAGTTTAGAGACATTTTCCACCAGCACAGAAAACCAGTCCAAACCTGACTTGTTAAGAAATCTCAAGCTTTCTCCAAGAGTAGAACATTTCATCTAATTTAGGTTTTGACAAATTCGGTCTCTAAATTGGTCAAAATGGCGATTTTTAGCAGAGGAGAAAACACATTTTTCCATTTTCTCCTTTTTTTCCATTTCCCTGAGTCCCTGACCGGTGGAGCCCACGCCTCGGCGCCGCGCCCATGGCCAGGTGGACGGCCGCCGCGCGGACGCCGGCGTATGGCCAGGCGCCCGCGCCCACGGATCGCCACCCCACACCCGCGTCGGCTTCACCTGGATGCTCTCCCGTCCCCATTCACTCCCCGCCTCACTCTCGCTCTCTCCCCGCACTCGTTCTCTCGTGGGACGCGCCCGAGCCGCCATGGCCGAGCTCGGTTGAGCTCGCGCCACCGCCCTTCTAGACCTCCGCTAGCCCAGCCACCAACCCCACCGCAATCGCCTCGAGCTCCTCCACCGTCCCCGCTGCTCCTCAGCCCCGCCTCGCCACCTCCGGCCGTTCCGCGTGCGAGCACGCCGTGGCCACTCGCCATGGTCTAGCTCGCGGCGAGCTCACTACGCCGGTCGCCTCGGGCCGCCTCCACTTCGCCCAACGCGCGCCCCGTCATCGCTACACCTCCCTCCACCTTTCCCCTGCCTCCGGGGCCGCCGCCATCGGCCCTAGCGTCCTCTCCACGTTCGACCGCCATTACCGCTCAGTTCGAGCTCTAGGCCGCCGTTGAGGACCATATTCAAGCCATCCCCGCACCTCCAATCCGCCTCCTCCGGCATCGACTCGTCCCCGCGCAGCTCACAAGCCCGACCAACAGCCCCTACCGCCTCCTACACCGCCGAATCGAGCGGGCGCCGTCCCGCACCGCCGCACCGTGGCCGTCCGGGTTCACCACCCTGCGCCGCTCGTACAAGCCTCCCCGCGCTACTAGATACAGGGGAGACGAAACCCCGTGGTCGGAAGCACCCGGCTTGATGAACCCTTCTGTTCACACGCACCGGCCCCATTCACTTGCAACTCGTAGAGGCTGTAAGTAAACAGTGCCCCACTAAATTCAAAGTGACGGTGGTGTTGAAAGACGAGAGTGCCTACCCCCGAGCCGAGAGTGCCCGCCCTTTCTGTTAAGTAGGCTACTTTTTCCGGAATGCAGTCCGGAATAAGCGTTCCTGTGTATATAGATATCTTCGATGCTGTCATTTCGCGCCACCGCCACGGCTCCAAGTTCACACCTCCACGCGCCGGCGCAAGCGTCGAAACGCCGGCCGCCGCGCGCCCTCTCCCCCGTTCGGAGGTAGAAGAAAGAAAGCCCCTTTTTCGCTTTAGCCCCTGAACTTTTGAGCTTTTACCTTTCTGTCCAGGCGCTGTGCACTGTGTGTGGGATTTCTCACGTTCTAGCCCCTGTTAGCTATGGTTATTCACGTTTAAGTCCTAGATCTAGGGTTAATGTGCATATTTCGGCTAAAACTTTGGAAAATCATAATAAATCAAATAAAAATCATAAAAATGTAAACTCAGTTGCATTGTACTCCTTGTTAATAGATCTGCACAGTGGGTATGATATGGAGATGTGCATGTACGGTTTTGCCCCTATTATTGTGTATGCATGATAAATCAAGAAAAAATGGAAAACATGGTCTTAATGAAATCCTAAAATGATGAAACTTGGTTAGTAGCTTTCTTAGGACATTTCGACACTATGAGAATCTTGGTGACCCTAGGTCTTACTGTTCATTCACTGTTTTATCATTTTACATGTACTTTATGCATTATTTAATAACTTGGAAATTAGGCCTATGCAAAGTATGATAAATATGACTCACTAGTATTTTTTTAGGTCCTATATAGCTTCTGAATCTCACTGGTAAAATATGAGCCTCTGCATATTAAGTTTTAATGGTGATTTGAAAATGATAAAATGCTACATGCTGGAAATGATAATTAGAAAAAGTGGTCATAACTTGCTAGAAAAATTCTCTGAAAAATTTGGTAGCTTAATGTTGATGCATAGAGTCCAGAAAGTATATTCGAGAAGGCTATTTACACTGTTCATATGTACATCTTAATTCGCACAAGAATAATATATGGAAAATGGATGTCCTGTCAAACTTGGGAGTTTTAACTTGTAAATTTTTGTACATGCAGTCCAAGCTAAGTCTAGCTCACTGGTAAAATTTCACCTTCAAAAACCGTTCCTATAATTTATGAAAATTCTGACAATGTGTAGGACTGAGAACTTGCTAGAATTTTAATAAATTAATTATAACTTCAATGTAGCTGAAATTTTGCCAGTAACATTTTGAAGTTAGTTTCTACATGTCATAAATATTTAATATCATTTGGCCCTATGTACTTACCAAAAGTTGGGGTGTCCCTTTGAATAGTAAATGATCAATTTGTATAAACCATTAATATTGTTTCCTTGTTTTTGCATCATCCTTGCGTGTCTTTCATCTACATGTTGCTATACTTGATCATGTAAACAATTCTATGTTGCCTTGTGAATGGTTGATTTCATAGCTGTGTGATTGTCCTAGATGCATACGGTCACTTCTTGTTAGTATAGTTTGTCAATCACCTTTCTGTCCATCCATGAGATGGTTATTCATGTATGTGCTTAATACTTATGCATCTCATGCATGCACATCATTCATGTAGAAACGCTTGCTGCAGATACGTGATCAAAGAACAAGTGCGTGGAACTGCTTCAAGCAACGGTGGTCCAAAAGACCAACTAAGACCCACTCACGACCTGGAGGGCCCATCAGTCGTGTTTGGACGGAGGAGTTGTCCAAGGGATCAAGGGGTTGCCTGGGGCAAAGCCTCACAACCTGGCAAACTAACATTAGCATAGTTTGTTGGTTCTCTTAAAGTAAAGCAAAGGTAGGCAGGACCATGCTATTCCCAGCAAATAAAATAACTGTTGATTACGCATATGCATTAGGAGTTGATTGAAACCAATTGCATTAGATTCCTTGGCCGTCTCGTAGGTGTTACTTTTCAAAAAAAAGAAATCTCACTATGGAAGTTATTGTTATTATGCTATGATTATGTTATGTTTTAAATGGAGACCTGGCGGAGATATGGGTTTGAATGATGAGATCTGGAATAATGTGTGGTGGACTCCACCTGAGTCACATAAGGCCGGTCGTTGTTCGCTTGGGATCGGCATAACATTGCTAGGGTGCTTATCCGGGATAATGGACAGGTGAAAGTCTTACTTGTGCCATCTCAAGCACAGAGGCACGTTCCTACCCACTGGTTGAGAGGAAGGTGGCCGCGGAGGCGGGTGTCAAGGGAGGGCTGACCCATTGCGTGGTAATGCTCCTGCGACAACACGCTCCAGGTGTCAGGCGGGAGTGGTTTCGAACTTGAAACGGGACAAGTGGAGATGGGAGAAGAATATGTGGGAACGCCGAGGGTTAGTAAGCATATGCCATCCTGGTGCTTCTAGTTATTCCTGGGAATATAAAAATCGATTCGAATCGCTGATGCTCACCAGGTGTGAGAATGCCAGTATCACTGCCGGACGAAGTAGTAATCCATTTGAATATGTTGTATTAAGAATTCATGGTTTTGAATACTACATGCTTGGATATACCTGATTTGTTTTCATGCAATACTTGTCACACTCATGATGGTTTACTGGATTTACTTTCATGCAATACTTTGTCACACTCATGATGTTTCTACAAGTATGATGACTTGAGCAGCTATTAAATCCTGCTCGGGTGCAATAATATAAGCAGCTGTCAAATCCTGCTTCCACTTTTTAACTTGATCCTATTTAAAAGCAATAGCTAAGGATCCAAATGTTAGTAAGCAAGCTTTGCGTCAGCCATAAGCCCCGTCCATTAAGTCCTACTGAGTAATTAGTACTCAGGGTTTTGCCCCCACTTTTGGTTTACAGGTATGGAGTTCCTCTTCTGTGCCTGTGTTGGTGGTGGGCCGTGTCACCATCAGAAATGAGAAGGGTCATGATCTGGCAAGGAACGGCATCAGTGGGCTCGATGCTCGTTCTATTTATGCAAGTCTTTTGGTTACCGTGAAACATGAACTTTAAAATTTCCGCTGCGAGAGACTATTTGAACTATGTTGTTGTATGACACTATGTTGAACTCTATTTGATTTTTGAACTGGTTTGTAACTAAAGTCTATGTAACATCTATTCAACTGACTGTGATGTTGTAACTGTTGTGGCTTCATCGAGAGTTGGATGTGTATGATGTCGGTTCCTCTGGGGAATGGTGTTATCGAGAGCCCGAAAGACTCTCGACGGACTACCAGGTTTAGTTTAGCCTAAGTGCGCTGCGAGCCAGAGGTGGCAGGCGTGCTTAGTCTAGATTAAGGTGGGCGGTTCCACCACAGCTGGTATCAGAGCCGATCATACACAGACAACAGTCATATCATCAAGTTTTGATTTACAAACCTATTTTCAAAAACCCATCTTCAAGTAATTCAAAAATGAGAGTATACGCTATGCCCGTATAAGGATGTTAGTGTTATACAGGTGACATCACTGACATTCTGACCTAGATAGAACTCATATGCATATTCGGCGCTTTGGAAAGCAACTTTTCGGCCATAGCTATCCCCAGTACTGGTGGAAGCTATTGGGATTTGCGAACAGTTGTAAACCCTGCATTCATGCTGTACAAGTAAAAGCTATTTAAGGGTGGTGGGCATGTTTGAGGATTTCATACCCACCACACTTACATTCGGTTCTTGGGATCCACCTTTTTCTCGACAATCCCTAGTACTGGTGGAAAGTCAGGCTTTGAGGAAAAGGTGCAATGGCCCACTCAACGTTGTCCACGCAGCGGTCACGCGTGGATGCCATATTAGGTGGTAATGTATGAGCATGCATTCTTCTGCAGGTACACTAACCACGTGCGAAAATTAAGAACGACTAGAAAACGACTAGTTGCATTAAGGAGGGACGTGCATATATGTCACCGAGATACCGCTTGTTATATATAATATACCTAGGATGTGTGATGTGAGACCGACTAGGACAAATCATGCATCATATCATCTCATCTCATGTCTTTCATTACGTGTGTGGTTGGAAATGATAAGATTCACGTCGTTAATATATGTGTGCATCCCTATGTGATGATTTAGAATACTATGTTTGGAATGCGATTTATACGTATGCTGCTATTGTTTAGATGTGTAGATCGAGATGCAAATATAATCATTACAACCTTTATATAAGATGATTGTAGGATGTGAAATTTGTAATCACCTCATTACAGAATGTTTTCTCAAAAAAATGTCTGGATTTTGAAGCCCAACCTAAAACATGTTGAAAACCGAAATCTGCACCTATGTGACCGTTCCTTGAAGATCTGAAATCTGGTGTTGATCTAAATGCTTTTAGTAAAACTTTCTAAACAAAAGTTGTAGATAATACTTGAACAAACGACTTGTCTATTTTGACTTTGTTGCAAAAATGCATGTAAGGATGCTCTATAGTCACTTTAAGTCGAAGTTTAAGTCTGGACAGCCAGTGCTAAGCCCGCAAATTGAAATTCTGGGCATGATCTAAAAGGAACTAGCTAAAACTTGTTATACCAAAGTTGTAGTACATTAAATTGGTAACGACTATCCTATTTTGACCATCTCTTGGAAATGCTTCTAACTGCGCCAAAAATCTAGACTTAAAACAGGACCCAAATCTGGACAGATTAGACCCCGTCTGGGTAATCTGAAGTTTTGCTTACTTTAAACTTACAACTAGTATAAATCTTCTATACCAATGTCATAGGAAACTTAAAACGGAGACACTTTGATACTTTGGTCTTGGCCTGAAACCGCTTCTGTGACAAACTATAGCAGGATTTGTGCAAAATTTGAAGTCTGGACAGATTTCAACTAGCTGAGTAATCCGAGTTCTAGGCCGTTTCGAAGTAGAAATAGCAAGCACATTCTATACCAACAATGTAGGGTATAACATTACGCATGACTTTTATATTCTGAGTGTCTACAAAGTCCATCCATTTACCCTCAGAAATCAAGTTGCAAACTGCACGCGTGGTGAGGAAGCCTACAAGTTGGACCTCGATGCTGCGGTAGTTTCATCCTTCATTGTGTTTCCTTAAACCCGGTAATTATAACCCGCACTCGTATCGTGTAAAAGCTTTGGGAGCCACCACTGACCTCCGCCTTATGGACCTCATCGAAGTTATCACCCGAAGACAGAACTAAAGAACACTTCGATTACGCGACCTTTGTTCAACATCCGCAACTCGAAATGAATCTGCTGAATGGTTTTCGTCAAACCTGAAGGTGAAGTCAAGATAGCTCGTACATGTCACGTCTACAGACTTGTTCGAGAGGATTCTATAGGCCAACCTACATGAATGATACGCGAGCCTCAGCAGTGCGAGGAGCTTTCAGGAAGATTGTCGAACCATCATCACCGAAGTAGAAGGAGTTTCTCCAATCAACCCGACATACACAGCGTCAACATCTACACCGATACAAGTTGGAGCTCCACCGAGACAAGAATGAGTCCAGAAGTCGGCAAGGTTCTACTGTCGCTTACATACCCCTAGCAACACTTAGAGTTCTTAAGTTGATGACGTGAGAGATAAAGAGGAACCTTTCAAGATCAACCTTGACTCCAGCAATATTTTCCAAATTGATGGTCTATCAAGGCAACAATCATCATGGTGTCACCCATGTGAAGCTCCGCGCTGCATCGACATGACTGAAAGAAGAAGCTAGCTGTTGACCAAAATGTTTTTAAATCCTACGACTAGGCAAACCGTACGGGTACCAATTAGTGTAGTAACAATGTTTAGCTTTGTCATGTATTGGCTGCACATTGAGTAAGTACGGTTCACTGTGCCACTTGATCCTAACTTCTTGGAATCAACTCTAGTGTATCATGCCTTTCCCAACAATTGCAAGACTAGAGTTCCAAGCTCCACTGTTCCGTGCATTTCAAGCTCTTGCACTCCACGCATTTCAAACTCTTGTAGCCCACATGTTTTGAATTCACACCAATTCATGTACTTCGGAATCTATGTCACCACCCCAACTCGACGGTTGGTAGGCCATATGTCTCTCGTTCTCATGATTCCTGTGTTTCCAACCTTTGAAATCTATGAGCTTTCGACTCTTTGGTCTACATCAGCAATACATTGAGATTCATGTCATCCAAACTACTTGTTCAGGACTTTCTATAACCTGATATTGTTCGCATCTCCTGAGATTGGATAGTTGTGCCGCTCTTGATGTAGTGTTTACCCGAGCAGTTTATGGTGCCGCGACGGAACCTAGGGCCTCGTGTGTACGGCCGTCACTCGGTTGTGTCACTAGGTGCGCGCTGGTATCAAGACTTGCAAAGCTATGACCCTACTTTAGTTGTGGAATATTCATATCCATTTTCTATCGCCTTGTTGACCTCTATACATCTAATTCGTGCAGATAATTTACTCTATTTCCATTGCCACCTTGTATCATTTCCATGCTTTGTTTCACCTTGCCTTTCCTAATCTGTGGGGAAAGATCCATCTTAATCCCACTGTCGTTCACACCTTTTCATTGCCTTGTTGAACCATGTCTTTCTCGATCCGTGGAGACGGATCAATTCTATGTTCACACTTAGTCCACACCTTTTCATTGCTTTGTTTACTCTTGCTAGTCGTGATTCATGGGATAATCAATTCTATCTCTATGGTTACCTTGATTATCTTTAACGTCTTGTATTTGTGGGAATGCTTGATTCCATTTCCACTGTCTTGCTACATCATTCCATTGCCTTCTTACAACTTACCTCTCTTGATTTGTGGGAACCATCAACTCTGTTTCCATTGCTTTCTCTTACGTTTCTTTCTTGTATATATTGAACCTTATCTCCTGAAGGTGAACTTCAGCATCATCCGCTGCACTAAGCTTTTGTTCTCGGCTAGTGCTTTTGTCATATCATCCTTTTCAAGAAGTTGCTTTGTTGAAAATCATCCTCAGTTAAGCTTACTAACACTGTCCATTGTTTCGTTAGTAAGCACACATCATATACCTAGACTTTCTTGGTCAGTCTTGACCAAGCTAAGAAATCGTACAAACCATCACCTTATCAAGTCTATCTTAACCCTCGCGTACATTCTTGCTGCCAAAAGCAGGATGTGTTGTACTGCACCACATCTTTTCTTTGAAGCTACCTTGAATTACTATCTTATATATGTACACAGTCTCTATCAAATGAAATGAATGTGTCTCTCAAAAGCACATCAGTTGATAACCCTTTGAATCACAAGATCCTTTATGGTTCAATTTTTCCGATTGTGTATACTATGCTTCTATTGTTCTAAGACCTATATATATTTATCACATTTCAAAACCTCGGTGTCAAAGTCAGGGAGTAACCCTGTTTTATTGTTCCAATCAATCGCTGTCGCTTTTGCACTGTGGCCACACCTTCTTTGTGGTTTATTCATTCGCTCTCATATAAGACACGACTCGGCAAGTAACTTAGAAAGACCACCCTAGAGCTATTCGAGAAGCTTTGTAACTACCTTGTGTTAAGGAGGCACTAACCATTCACAAGATAGTTGACAAAGCAAACCCATGAAGAATTGGATACTACCACATGTTTCCAAAAGCCTAGGTACAACGATGCCAAAAACCATTCACATTACGCAGTAAGCCGTAAAACCCCGTTTCCTCCAAATCTCGGGACGAGATTTCTTTAAGGGGGGTGGGTTGTGATGCCCTGGCATCTCAAAAGCCTTAACACACAGTTAAACGTAAGCTAATGGTGAATTAGGATTTAATCATGCTTAGAGAGTAATGAGGAACTAGGTGTAGAAATCACTAAGACGAAATTTTCTATTCCAGATACAAAACCGTGTGTGGTTTCGCTTGGTAAGTCAAGAGCCACAAGCTTTTAGTTAGAGATATTCCCTTAAGTTTCACTATTTGACCATCTTTAAAAATCTTATGTTAAGAGGTTCAAAAGTTCGGATCGAATTCAGCCAACGTTCCTTTAAAAGGGTAGCAAGTGTGATCAGACCAAACTTGAGCCCTAATAAAAAAACTTTCAAATTTATTAAGTACCTGAGCTCAACTCCACTGTTAAAGTTGTTGTACATGTTATGGACTACCCTTTTGTTACATTGAACATGGTTTAAAAATGTCTTTAACCTATTTCAAACTTCACCGCAATTCCCTTGGAATTAACCAAAATCAGCCTACACTTAGAAATGTTCTGAAGCAGGGATTTTCAGCTCATCACAAATTTAAATCTGGAATTACTTTTGAATTCACTATACAACTTCAAATTCTCCCTTTCTATGAAGTGAAATTAAACTTATCAACTTTCAAATACACCTAGAGTGGAAGTGTTTGGACTTCATTTCAGTATTCAAAAGTGTGAAATAAGAAAGACTCTACACAAAGTGAGACTTTTGTTTTACCAAACCTAGGAGCACAATTGAGTCTATAGTTCAAAATCTGTTGGGATTCAGACCAAGTTTATATTACCAGACTTGTAGATAATTTATTGGAGAACAACTTTTTTAATTGGGGATTGACCATATACTGAAGATTAAGTGGAGTTTAGAGACATTTTCCACCAGCACAGAAAACTAGTCCAAACCTGACCTTTTAAGAAATCTCAAGGTTTCTCCAACCTACAGGCATTTTCATGCAATACTCAAATTGGATAAGTTGTAGGCCTTAAAATTCTAAGCAATATTGCCAAAAGGCACTTTGGGTGAAAATACATGGAAATAGGACTTTTGAAGTTTTCAAGCGTGAAAGGTCCACTGTCCCAATTGAAGGCTGATATTTAAATTCAAATTTAAATCATATTTGCAAACTGATTTTGATATGAGGCCTTTTGATAAAGTTGTAGAACTCAAAGAGTAAAACATTTCATCTAATTGGGGTTTTGACAAATTCGGTATCTAAATTGGTCAAAATGGTGATTTTTAGCAGAGGAGAAAACACATTTTTCCATTTTCTCTATTTTTTTCCATTCCCCTGAGTCCCTGACCGGTGGGGCCCACGCCTCGGCGCCACGCCCATGGCTGGGTGGACGGCCGCCGCATGGACGCCGGCATATGGCCAGGCGCCCGCTCCCACGGATCGCCACCCCGCACCCACGTCGGCTTCACCTGGACGCTCTCCCATCCCCATTCACTCCCTGCCTCACTCTCGCTCTCTTCCCGCACTCGCTCTCTCGCGGGACGCGCCTGAGCCGCCATGGCCGAGCTCGGTTGAGTTCGCGCCGCTGCCCCTGTAGACCTTCACTAGCGCAGCCACCACCCCCACCGCAATCGCCTCGAGCTCCTCCACCGTCCCCGCTGCTCCTCGGCCCCGCCTCGCCACCTCCGGCCGTTCCGCATGCGTGCACGCCGTGGCCACTCGCCATGGTCTAGCTCGCGGCGAGCTCACTACGCCGGTCGCCTCGAGCCACCTCCCCTTCACCCAACGCGCACCCCGTCATCGCCACACCTCCCTCCACCTTTCCCCTGCCTCCGGGGCCGCCGCCATAGGCCCTAGCGTCCTCTCCACGTTCGACCGCCATTACCGCTCAGTTCGAGCTCTAGGCCGCCATTGAGGACCACCTTCGGGTCATCCCCGCACCTCCAATCCGCCTCCTCCGGCATCTACTCTTCCCCGCACAGCTCACAAGCCCGACCAACAGTCCCTACCGCCTCCTACACCGCCGAATCGAGCGGGCGCCGCCGCGCACCGCCGCACCGTGGCCGTCCGGGTTCACCACCCCGCGCCGCTCGTACAAGCCTCCCCGCGCGACTAGATCTAGGGGAGACGAAACCCCGTGGTCGGAAGCACCCTCGGCCACCGCCTCGGCTCCAAGTTCACGGCTCCACGCGCCGGCGCAAGCGCCGGGGCGCCGGCCGCCGCGCGCCCTCTCTCCCGTTCGGAGGTAGAAGAAAGAAAGCCCCTTTTTCGCTTTAGCCCCTGAACTTTCGAGCTTTTACCTTTTTGTCCAGGCGCTGTGCACTATGTGTGGGATTTCTCACGTTCTAACCCCTGTCAGCTATGGTTATTCACGTTTAAGTCCTAGATCTAGGGTTAATGTGCATATTTCGGCTGAAACTTTGGAAAATCATAATAAATCAAATAAAAATCGTAAAAAGGTAAACTTAGTTGCATTGTACTCCTTGTTAATAGATCTACATAGTGGGTATGATGTGGAAATATGCATGTACGGTTTTGCCCCTGTTATTGTGTATGCATGATAAATCAAGGAAAAATGAAAAACATGGTCTTAATGAAATCCTAAAATGATGAAACTTGGTTAGTAGCTTTCTTAGGACATTTGGACACTGTGAAAATCTTGGTGACCCTAGGTCTTACTGTTCATTCACTGTTTTATCATTTTACATGTACTTTATGCATTATTTAATAACTTGAAAATTTGGCCTATGCAAAGTATGATAAATATGACTCACTAGTATTTTTTTTAGGTCCTATATAGCTTGTGAATCTCACTGGTAAAATATGAGCCTCTGCATATTAGGTTTTAATGGTGATTTGAAAATGATAAAATGCTACATGCTGGAAATGATAATTAGAAAACGTGGTCATAACTTGCTAGAAAAATTCTCTAGAAAATTTGGTAGCTTAATGTTGATGCATAGAGTCCAGAAAGTATATTCGAGAAGGCTATTTACACTGTTCACATGTACATCTTAATTCGCACGAGAATAATATATGGAAAATGGATGTCCTGTCAAACTTGGGAGTTTTAACTTGTAAATTTTTGTACATGCAGGCCAAGCTAAGTCTAGCTCACTGGTAAAATTTCACCTTTAGAAACCATTCTTATAATTTATGAAAATTCTGACAATATGTAGGACTGAGAACTTGCTAGAATTTTAATAAATTAATTATAACTTCAATGTAGCTGAAATTTTGCCAGTAACATTTTGAAGTTAGTTTCTATATGTCATAAATATTTAATGTCATTTGGCCCTATGTACTTACCAAAAGTTAGGGTGTCCCTTTGAATAGTAAATGATCAATTTGTATAAACCATTAATATTGTTTCCTTGTTTTTGCATCATCCTTGCGTGTCTTTCATCTACATGTTGCTATACTTGATCATGTAAACAATTCTATGTTGCCTTGTGAATGGTTGATTTCATAGCTGTGTGATTGTCTTAGATGCATACGATCACTTCTTGTTAGTATAGTTTGTCAATCACCTTTCTGTCCATCCATGAGATGGTTATTCATGTATGTGCTTAATACTTATGCATCTCATGCATGCACATCATTCATGTAGAAACGCTTGCTGCAGATACGTGATCAAAGAACAAGTGCGTGGAACTGCTTCAAGCAACGTTGGTCCAAAAGACGAACTAAGACCCACTCACGACCTGGAGGGCCCATCAGTCGTGTTTGGACGGAGGAGTTGTCCAAGGGATCAAGGGGTTGCCTGGGCCAAAGCCTCACAACCTAGCAAACTAACATTAGCATAGTTTGTTGGTTCTCTTAAAGTAAAGCAAAGGTAGGCAGGACCATGCTATTCCCAGCAAATAAAATAACTGTTGATTACGCATATGCATTAGGAGTTGATTGAAACTAATTGCATTAGATCCCTTGGCCGTCTCGTAGGTGTTACTTTTCAAAAGAAGAAATCTCACTATGGAAGTTATTGTTATTATGCTATGATTATGTTATGTTTTAAATGGAGACCGGGATGAGATATGCGTTTGAATGATGAGATCTGGAATAATGTGTGGTGGACTCCACCCGAGTCGCATAAGGCCGGTCGTTGTTCGCTTGGGATCGGCATAACATTGCTAGGGTGCTTATCCGGGATAATGGACCGGTGAAAGTCTTACTTGTGCCGTCTCAAGCACAGAGGCACGTTCCTACCCACTGGTTGAGAGGAAGGTGGCCGCAGAGGCGGGTGTCAAGGGAGGGCTGACCCATTGCGTGGTAACGCTCCTACGACAACACGCTCCAGGTGTCAGGCGGGAGTGGTTTCAAACTTGAGACGGGACAAGTGGAGATGGGGGAAGCATATATGGGAACGCTGAGGGTTAGTAAGCATATGCCATCCTGGTGCTTCTAGTTATTCCTGGGAATATAAAAATCGATTTGAATCGCTGATGCTCACCAGGTGTGAGAATGCCAGTATCACTGCCGGACAAAGTAGTAATCCATTTGAATATGTTGTATTAAGAATTCATGGTTTTGAATACTACATGCTTGGATATACCTGATTTGTTTTCATGCAATACTTGTCACACTCATGATGGTTTACTGGATTTACTTTCATGCAATACTTTGTCACACTCATGATGTTTCTACAAGTATGATGACTTGAGCAGCTGTTAAATCCTGCACGGGTGCAATAATATAAGCAGCTGTCAAATCCTGCTTCCACTTATTAACTTGATCTTGTTTAAAAGCAATAGCTAAGGATCCAAATGTTAGTAAGCAAGCTTTGCGTCAGCCGTAAGCCCCGTCCATTAAGTTTTACTGAGTAATTAGTACTCAGGGTTTTGCCCCCACTTTTGGCTTACAGGTATGGAGTTCCTCTTCTGTGCCTGTATTGGTGGTGGGCCGTGTCACCATCAAGAATCAGAAGGGTCATGATCTGGCAAGGAACGGCATCAGTGGGCTCGATGCTCGTTCTATTTATGCAAGTCTTTTGGTTACCGTGAAACATGAACTTTAAAATTTCCGCTGCGAGAGACTATTTGAACTATGTTGTTGTATGACACTATGTTGAACTCTATTTGATTTCAAACTGGTTTGTAACTAAAGTCTATGTAACATCTATTCAACTGTCTGTGATGTTGTAACTGTTGTGGCTCCATCGAGAGTCGAATGTGTATGGTGTCGGTTCCTTTGGGGAATGGTGTTATCGAGAGCCCGAAGGACTCTCGACGGATTACCGGGTTTAGTCTAGCCTAAGTGCGCTGCGAGCCAGAGGTGGCAAGCGTGCTTAGTCTGGATTAGGCTGGGCGGTTCCGCCACAGTGTCTACCTCCATGTGTAGCACCACGAAAACCACCGAGATGACGAAGTTTCGGATTTTCATCGGGACATCTTCGGCGATCCCGACGGGGTAGCGAATAGATTGATCCGCTAGCTGCAGGCACATAGCAGTAGGGGCAGGTGTAGCATGCGTAAGTTTATCAAAGACTACCTTTGGCATGACGCTGACGCTTGCTCCCAGATCACAGAGAGCTTGATCAAAGTTCTGGGTCCCGATTGAGCATGATATGGAGGGGTTCCCAGGATCCTTCTTCTTTTCAGGCGGCTAGTTGAGTATAGCAGCGCTACACTCCTCCGTGAGGTGCACAACTTCGGTCGATGGCAGCAGCTTTTTGTTGTTGAGGATGTCCTTCAGGTACTTAGCATATGTAGGCACCTGCATCGCATCTAGCAATGGGATATTGACATATAATTTCTTGATTACCTCAACAAATTTGCCAAATTGATCGTCGACCGAGGCCTTTTTCTGCCTTTGAGGAAAAGGGAGCACTGTGCTGTCATAAAACTCATGTGGAGCTGACTTTGGTGCTTCCTTCACCGGTGGTGGTTCACAATCCACCTCATCTTCCTCCTCTGGTGCGGCCCGCTTTCCCTGTTCTTTTCCTACATCTCTAGGATGTGGGGGGTCTTGTGTAGACCTTCAACCCCTAGTGGTTACAGCATTTATATGTTCCTTCGGGGGTGGCTCGAGCTGTCTCGGAAGCTTCCCCGAAGTAGGACTAGGTAGAGCGGCGGCAAGCTGAGCTATCTGGGTTTCTAGCATTTTATTAAAGCTTAGCTGGTTCTTCATGGCACTATTCAAAGTTTCCATTTGATTTGACAGAGATTCAAGAACTCTATCATTCGCATGGAACTTCTTACTAATGCTATCGTTCACAGCTTTTTGATCAAAAGAATTTTTATTAAACTGCTGAGAACTACCAGAAGACATACCTTGACCAACGAAAGTTAAGTTGGGTCGTGAATTCCAACCTGGTTGAGGACGAGGCCCGTTGCTGAAGCCATTGTTGTTGATGAAGTTAACGTCCTCCGATCCATTTTCGGGGCAGCTGTTCCCCGTGTGGCCGGTGTTCCCACAATGTTCGCAAGTCATGCGAGAATCCAGTGCCTAGACCGGCACAGCTTCAGGAGCGCCCTCCAGCTTCTTTAGCAGGAGGTCCATTTTGGCGGCAAGCATGTCGGAGCCGTCAATATGGTGGACTCCACGGGGCTTATTGTTCGCCCTCTCCTCTCTCCATCCTTTGTTGCTTGCCATCTTCTCGATGAGAGTGCGGGCAGCGGCAATGCTCAAGGATAAGAATGATCCTCCAGCAGCTGCATCGAGGTGCTCTTGCGCGGACCGGTGTAGTCCATGGAAGAAATTCTAGATTATCAGCCACTGTTCCATACCATGGTGGGGGCAGACGGCGATGTACTCTTGTAGTCTCTCCCATGCCTCCACCACGGACTTGTTAGCGAGCTGTTTGAAGCTCGAGATTCGGTTCCTCAGTAAGCTTGTCTACCCCAGAGGGAAGTACTTTGCAAGGAAGGCATTGGAGCATGCCTCCCAGGTCGTCAAGTTGTTGCGGTTCAGGTAGAACCACTATTTCGCCTTCCCTATCAAAGAGAATGGGAAGAGGCAAAGCTGAACAGCATCGGTGATTGCACCCTTGATGGTAAAAGTGCTGCATATCTCCAGAAATTGCTGGAGATGGCTGTTTGCATCCTCCGACGCTAATCTGCAGAATGGGCTAGCTTGGACCATGTGGATGACACCTGGCTTGAGCTCGAATCCATCTCCAACAGTCACACTTGGCCCCGTAGGGATGTTGTTGCTGGATGGGACAGAGAACTCGCGAATGGTCTTCTCGGCCATGTGTGTTGTGTCGGTTGTGCTTGATGATCCAAACTCCAGTGTAGCTGGCGCAGGCCTCTGCCCGTGGATCATCTTCTGATGGACTCTCCTTCTGAGCAGCGACTCCGGATTGTTGTGAAAGTTTGCCGATAGGTCAAAACTGGTCATACACCTCTCTGTCACCCAACAATAAAGTAGATAGAGACAAATAAGCCCGCTAAGAAATAGCTGTATGTTATCAAGTTATAAGTACCTAGGTTCGAACAAATCAAACTTCTATTGCCAATTGCTTCCCCGGCAACGGCGCCACAAAAAGCTTGTTGACGTCTCTTAGCATAACAGATTTTACTCCGCAAGCGCATGGAGATTCGCTGTAGCTTTTTCACTTAGAGTATTCCGAGTATCGTAAAAATCCACAGGGAAGCAAGGGCGAATAGGTGGAATGAAATGTCGAACTTTCAAGTAGTACTATAACTTAGATAAAACACCAGCCAATCTTATAACGGGGGTAAGATAAAAGGTAGTGTATGGTGGAAAGAGTAAAACAGGGACTAAAGAAGCCTAACACTTAGGTAGTTGCCTGGGAGGACAACGAGTGAGATTAGATTTCCAAACTCTACTACTTCACCGCTGCGGAGGAGTTTTCGCGGTTGAACTAAGTTAACTGGAAACAAGTTCGGACCTTGCGTCGAGCGAAATTCCGGCGCCTCGAGGGGTCAAGGGGTAGATAGTAGACCTCCGAAGGAGACCCGGCTAACGCCTACGGGCTTACCGAACGACGGGATGGAATACTGAGACCTCTAGAGCTGTCACCTAGAGAGGCTACCAACCAAATCTGCGTGGGTTAGATGGCACGCTATACTAGTGTTCAAGTGAGAACTTGAACACTAAAGCTCTTCCTTGATCAGAGGGTGAGAACTAACTTAATCTTAGATCAAAAGCCTAAGACAAGCTTATAGCACCGGCAAGTCTAATAAGATTCAGATAACTTAAGAACAACACAAACCTAAGCCTTAGATCTAGTGTGCAATAAAGGTACACCACACTAGGCAAGCGTTAAGAAGTAAAGTAAAGTATAACAGAAGATAGAACAATGATATATATTATACTGGAGTAACAAGAGTACAAAGATAGAAAGATACAAGAGCTTTACCAAGACTCGAAGAAGGCTCCGGAATCCCTGAGGCAAAAGCTCAGACTCAACTCTAACTCCCAGGACTAACCTAGTGATACAAGACTAAGCGATAGTATGAGCTACTCAACTTCCACACTTCACAAGTAAGGCCTAGGGGGGTATTTATAGCTTCTAAGGTCGGTGAGGCAGTTGGAGAGGTTAGAGGTCGGGCGGCCTCTGGTGGGGCCGGGCGGCTCCAGGTAGGGCCGGGAGGCTCCACCCCAGGCCGGGCGGCCCGGGTGACCGTCTGATCCCCCGACTTGTGTCATCCAACGCTCCATATTGCTTCCCTAGGTCGGTTGCATGGCGATTATGGCGGTTATAGTTGTGCTTTTTCCTCAACCATTGATCTCACTTGTGTTTCTTCCTTAGCCGCAGGATTGAAGTGCCCTAGATCACTGACTTTACCAATCCAAGTGTTGAATCGATGATGTGGCAAGCCTTCCGGTACTTGACGTGGTGGTTTCGGCATTTGGACTTCACAGCTGTGTTGACACGTCACTTAGGCACATGCAGGTCGAAGATGAAGTGAATTGGCCATATTGCCAGTCACCTCCTGACTTAGCCATATTTTGCCTGTTTTCAACTGATCTTTCAACTGCAATCAAATATTCAACACAACTTGTGGACTTGTGTTAGTAGCAAGGGTTAATCCATACTTTGGCATATTTTCCTCCATGTTTGTGGTTAGTTGATGGTCATTGGTAGTGCAATAATGACCGTCAAACAGAAGGACTGGAGGTAGAGGATGATGAAGACCTCGATGGACTGAGGCAAAAGCCCTCCGATGGACTGGAGGCAAGTCTTGGCGTCGGTCGGCCATGGAAGCTCGGTACACGGAGGGATGGTTCGGCAATGGTGGTACAAGCCCTCCGATGGACGTGTGGATCATGGACTCCGGTTGCTCTAGGCACATGACAGGGCACCGCAAGTGGTTCTCCAGCCTCAACCCCATGAGCACCAAGGAGTACATCACATTCGGGGACAATGGTCAAGGTAAAGTATTGGGTATTGGTTCTATTTCGCTCTCTGCTAAGCTTTCCTTGAGGGAATTTGCTTTTGTTCGGAATCTGGGGTTCAATTTGGTTTCTGTTTCGCAACTTCTCGATGAAGGATTTGATGTTCGTTTTAAGAAGGGTGCATGTCGCATTCTTGATGCTGAGAAGACCCTTGTTTGCTCTTTGCTGCTTTTTAGTTAGGTTTTTAGGGTCGACCTCACATCTGTTTCTGGCCCTGCGCGTTGTTTGGTTGCTAGTCCCTCTGCTGATATTTGGAAGTGGCATAGGAGGCCTGGTCACTTGAGCTTTGATCTGCTAGTCAGGTTGAGTTCAATGGGCCTAATCCGAGGATTGCCCAAATTAAAAGCTGAGAAGGACTTAGTGTGCCACCCCTGTCGTCATGGCAAGATGGTTGCTGCTTCTCACACTTCTGTGTCTCAGGTTATGACTGCCTATCTAGTGAGCTACTCCATATGGATACAGTAGGTCCCGCTCGGGTAGCGTCGGTCAATGGGACGTGGTACGTGCTTGTTGTTGTGCATGACTTTTCTCGGTTCTCGTGGGTATTTTTCATGGAGTTTAAGAATGAGGCTTTTGGATTTTTTGGGATCTGGTACTGAGGTTGAGAAACGAGAGTCATAAGGCCATGAGGGCTATCCGCAATGACAATGGTAAAGAATTCAGAAACTCTCAATTCGAAAACTTCTGTCATGACCTAGGTCTTGAGCACCAGTTCTCTTCTCCATATACCCCACCACAGAACGGTGTTGTGGAACGCAAGAATCGCACACTCGTTGAGATGGCACGAACGATGCTCGATGAGCACAGGACTCCTAGGCGCTTTTGGGCTGAGGCAGTGAATACGGCCTGTTACATTGCAAACCAGATCTTCTTGCGAGCTTTCCTAGGAAAGACCTCGTATGAACTTCAGTTTGGTAGGCAGCCTAGCGTCAAGCATTTGAGACTGTTTGGGTGCAGAAGCTTTGTGCTAAAGAAGGCGGGTCATATGGATAAGTTTGAGTCTCGCTGCCTGGATAGTGTCTTTCTAGGGTACGCCTCGAGCTCTAGGGCTTTTCGAGTGTGGATCATAGAAACCAAATAGGTAGTTGAGACTTTTGAGGTTTCTTTTGATGAATCTTTGCCTTGCACAACCCCTGCCTTTGAGATTTCAGGTGATGATGAGGAAGGCACCTCCATCTTTAAAGATGAGGAAGGTGCAGAAGATGCGGGTGATGTGGGAGCCTCTGCACCGGCTGCAGCTCCTGCCCCCTCTGCTACGAGCTCTGATGATAATGGAGGACCCTTGCCTATGACTTCCTCTTCACTCCCCCGACAGCAAGCTCAAGCAGAGGCTGGCCACGCTGAGGACGCCGGGGAGGTGACCTCCGAGATTGTTCCATCTCGGCAGGTCCAGCGGGATCACCCTCCACATAGGATCATTGGAGATCTTTACTAGCGGGTCATACGCTCTTCGGTTAACTCTCTAGCCTTCTTCTCCTACTTTGCATTAGTTGCTTCTTTTGAGCCCCGGGATGTGTCACATGCATTATCTGGTCCTAACTGGGTGAACGTCATGCATGAGGAGTTGGAGAACTTTGAGAGAAACCATGTCTGGGATTTAGTTGAACCTCCACCAAACTATCGCCCTATAGGTACCAAGTGGATTTTCAAAAACAAACAGGGTGAGAATGGGATAGTTGTGAGGAACAAGGCGAGATTGGTAGCCTAGGGTTTTTGTCAAAAAGAGGGAATAGACTATGACGAAACCTTTGCTTCTGTAGCCCGTTTAGAAGCCATTAGAATTCTGCTTGCCTTTGCGGCCTCTAAAGGCTTCAAACTGCAGCAGATAGATGTCAAGTTAGCTTTCCTAAATGGTTACATAGAGAAGGAGGTATATGTGAGACAACCTCCTAGCTTTGAGAGTGCCAAGTTTCCAGACCAGGTGTATAAGTTGAGAAAAGCCCTGTATGGTCTGAAGCAAGCTCCAAGAGTTTGGTACGCTAGGTTGAAGAGTTTCCTGCTCAAGTCTGGGTTTGTGATGGGTTCAGTAGACAAGACCTTGTTTTTGTTGAGTCGTGGCGATGACACCCTGATAGTTCAGATATATGTTGATGACATAATATTTGGTGGTTCATCTCACGCCTTGATATCTAGTTTTGCTGAACAGATGAGCAAGGAGTTTGAGATAAGTCTCATCGGTGAGCTCCAGTTCTTCCTTAGGCTGTAGATCAAGCAAGGCCCTGAGGGTACCTTCATCCATCAAGTCAAGTACACAAGAGACATCCTCAAGAAGTTTGACATGGGTGACTCAAAACCTATGACAACTACAATGAGTACAAACATGGCGCTTGATGCTGATGAAGATAGGGAGGCGTTGGACCAGAAGGAATTTCGAGGAATGATCGGCTCACTTCTATACCTGACGGCGACCAGACCGGACATTCAGTTCGCTGTTTCTCTTTGTGCGCGTTATCAAGCTTTTCCTAGAACATTTCACCGGCAAGCGGTGAAGCGCATCTTCAGGTATCTGAAGTTCACTCCTGAGCTTGGTCTTTGGTACTCCTCGGGTTCTTCTCTTTCTCTTAGAGGGTTCTCAGATGCTGACCATGCTGGCTGCCGGATTGATCGCAAATCAACATCCGGTACTTGCCAATTCTTAGGAACTTCTCTTGTCTCTTGGTCCTCTCGCAAGCAAGCTAGTGTCTCCTTGTCTACCATAGAAGCAGAATGCATAGCTGTTGCTAGCTGCTGTTCTCAGCTACTTTGGATAAAAGCCACCCTGAGCGACTTTGGGCTGAGTTTTGGGAGGATCCCTCTTCTAGTAGACTCTACTTCTGCTATTTCTGTAGCTAAGAACCCCGTCTTGCACTCTAGAACCAAACACATAGATGTGAGGTTTCACTTTCTCAGAGATCACTATGAGAAGGGAGATATAGACTTGATCCATGTAGAAACCCAGAAACAGCTAGCTGATATCCTTACCAAGCCACTAGATTTTAGCGCTTTTGCGCACTTGAGAGGTGACCTTGGAGTGTGTTATCTCTTTTAGTCAGGGATAGCTTTAATAGTTTAGGATTTGCTTTTGTTTTTTTTCTTCTTTGCTTCTTTTGCATTTTGTATCATATCATGGATTGCACTGTATCATATACATTTTCACTTACACTAGCACTAGGGCTCTTTTGATATGTTGAGTTAGTATTTGCTTGTGCTAGTTTGTACAGATGCTCGCTTGATCATGGTTGGCTAAGCTCACTTGAGTTTGTTGAATACTAACTGTGAGCTCAGTTCTTTTGTTTCCTGAAAATCCAAAAACATGATCACCACTTGACTTGGCTGCCTAGCTTGTGTAGGAGTGTTGAATGCTATGCTATCTTTTCATACCTGGATATGCTAGTTGTCTGCCTTTGCTAAATTAATGCCTAAGCTTTTAAGACACATTGATTAAATTGAAATCTGAATTAAATGTTTACAAGTGGTGTCTTGTGTTGAAATGAAAAGATCTAGGTGGGTTTGCTTGTCACACTGACTTAGTTCGAGACTGCTTGCCTTTGCACTTTGGCATGAACTTGGACTAGGCTGTGTATGACCAAAACCTTGTGTTAAGCTTCTGATGGTTTCTTGAACCTAGGCTTGGCATTGGTTGGTAAGAAGTGGCAAACGACAAGTAAATAACCCCTGGCACAGTATGGAACTTGTTTATGTAATACAAGTGATTAAATCTGAAATATGCAAGCCTATAAAATGCTTATGGCTAGTTGTATATGCTTTAGTTGAGAGTAGCACACCTTGTATGCATTGCTAGCATCTTGCTGTTCATGCCTATCTTGCTAGATACTATTCATATTGGTGATGCTTTCTTTTAAACTACTTTGAAAAACATGCTAGCTCCTAATCTGTGTAAGATAGATTCATTTGAGCATGTTGTATGCTTCCTTGCCCTCACTTACTCTGTATGCTAGGACTTGTGGATACTAGCTTTCCATCCCTTCTGAGCTCTTTCTGGTACACTCTCTCATCTCATGGCATATTTTGAAGGGGAGTTGTCTAGTTCAGGGGGAGTTGAGTTCCAGGAACCCTTGATGTGTCCATTGTCAACAAGGGGAAGAAATTGTACTTCCCAGGGAGAAATGTTGGAATGTGGACAAAGGGGGAGAACTCGGGAGAGATTTAGTTGAGGGGAGTCTTGCATTCATATTGCATTTGTGAGGATGCATTTGGGGGGGGGAGTTTGAGCTTTTAGCATGCTCTTTGCATCGGTGCGTTGAGCCGTTTGCCTCTGTCTTGAGGAGCCGATGCTTTGTTTTATTTTGTTGTCTCTACATGCCCTGTTTCTTTGCTTGACTTTGGCTTTTGGGCATATTGAGCAACTTCTTCTTTTCTTCTTTCTTTTCCAGTTTTACGCTTTTCTCTTGTCTTTGTTCTATTTTAGGTTATAGGTTGAAGGTGTTGACAATGCACTCATCAAGGGGGAGATTGAGATCCAATGGACCGGCCTCATTGCTCTCCTAGTGTGATGAGTGATTGTCAACGAGCTCAAGCCCTCCGATAGACTGGAGGCCCTCAGATGGACTAGAGGTAGAGGATGATGAAGACCTTGATGGACTGAGGCAAAAGCCCTCCGATGGACTGGAGACAATTCTCGGCGTCGGTCGACCATGGAAGCTCGGTACACGAAGGGGCGGTTCGGCAACGGTGGTATAAGCCCTCCGATGGACTGCGAGGTGACTCTGATGGGCTGGAGAAGCCGGGTGCCACCGTGGTGCTCCAACCCGAGTGCATGGCGCGAAGGCGTTCGAGGGAGGCTTTGGTGGCTTTGGCTCAAAACAGCCACCCAAGTTCAAATGACATGGTGGGTTGGGCTCCGACTCGCCAAGATAGAAGATTGGGCCAAGACTCGGCCTAGGAAGCCCGCGGAATAAAGTTTCCCAGTTTCCGACTTCTAAACCAGGGGAAGCTTCTGGACTACTGGCTACGTGGCGTACATCCAAGTGAGGCATGGAAAAGAAGAAGAACAAAGTGTGATCGTAGTCGTCTGATTGTATCATTTTCATTTCAGCCCCTTTCGGGCATTCTAGAGTAGGGGTCTTAGTGTTAAATGGTGTCGTTAGGCCTGGGATATAAATAGACTTGGTGGCTGTCTTAGATGGCTTCTTGGCTGGTCACAAACCCTAGGTTTAGCTATTCCTTGCAGCCAAGAGCTTAGAGAGAAAATCGGGTCCTTAGACTAGGTTTTGAGATCCTAAGTGTGAGGGCTTTGCATCAAGATGGTGGATGAAGGGTGGTAGGCTCTAGGGATCTTGTATGAACTAATTTCCCACTTCAATCCAAGCAAGATTCGTCCTCACCTTGAGTGCTTGTGTGCAGCCCCTTTCTCTTCTCCCTTCTAGTTTGGATTTTGGATGAAACTAAAGGCTTTTGGTGATTTGTGTTTGCCCACGAGTTAATCCATTTCTTTTGGTGTTTTGGACTTTGCAAGGACGTGGAGATTATGACCTAGTTCATTTCAAATCTGCAGGTTTGCCATGAGCAAGACGTTTTTGAGTTTTCCCCTTTCTTGCCCAAATATTCACCTCTTCGTGAGATCTGAAATTCCTGCTAATCCTGTGATCTTTTTCCAAAGATCTTTTGGGAATAGCTTCGGAATAGAGCTAGGATAGCCTGTGCCAATTTTTGTGAAGTTTGGAGAAGATTTGGACAAGTTTTTGGTTTTGGAACTCAAGTTCCTAGAACCCATCGGATTATCCGATGCAGGTCACCGGACTATCCGGTTTCTACCAGATTGTCAGGTAGAGTGCACCGGACTATCCGGTGGGTGTCTACGTCCCAGCCCATATCGAACTATCCAGTGCAGGTCACCGGACTATCTGGTTTCTACCGGACTGTCCGGTGAAGTGCGCCGGACTATCCGGCGTGGGTCGGTGCAGTTGGCTTTTGTTGGATTTCTTGCTGTTCGGGATTTGCTTCATCCTCGCTTGAGTGATTCTCACCACTGGCCCATACTCTTCGCCGCTGTTCATCAGTGAGACGCATTTAGGTGCGGAGTGGCTACGTGAGATTCTTGTTTGCGAGAGGCGTTGTTTCACTTGACTTGCGATCTCGTGATCATTGAGTCTTGTGCTTCCGCTTGCTTGGTGTGTTCCCTTTCAGTGGGCGACACCAAGTGCTTGCTAGACATGTTTCCTTTTAGTGGACGATGTCTAGTGGTTGTTGTCAGAAGTGTGTCGATTTGCACCAGGGGGTTTGAGTTTGAGTTTAAGTGCTCCTATTCACCCCCCTCTAGTCGTACGTCTTGGTCCTACAGCCAGTGGGATTGGCTGGCTGGCGCGTTGCGCCGAGCTCTAGCGCCGGTGTGTGGGTCGCACGGGCGAGACGGAGACGGAAACGAAGGCGCCAACAGACGGGGTGCGCGCATCAGCGAGAGGGATGGGCACGTGGAGGTGGGGCTGATGGGGTCTATGAGTGGGGGAGGGGAGTAGGGGCGAGCTGGGCTGTGGTGGCCTAGGGGCAGCCCAAGCGGAGGGGTTAGTAGCGGGCCGAGGCGGTGGCTAGTTGGGCCAGGGGAAGGAGGAAGCTGGCCTGCGGAGTTTTCCCCTTTTTCTTTTTGGGATTTTCTGGTTTTGGAGTTTTTGGTGAAGGAACTATTTGGAGAAGACTACGAGATGGTGGTTGAGGGTCTCTTTGGTGGGGAAGGATTTTTGGCATAGGGCAACTAAAAGGATTTCTAGGAGCAAGGCTTTGGATTTATTTTGGAAGGAGGGATTTTGAAAACCGGGTGATATAGTCTAAGCGATATACTTAGGCGATTTTTATTTTGCTAATTTTTGGGGTGTTACAACACCCTTCTAATGGAGATGCATGGAAGGCTTTCGACAGCTTTGACCCAAAGTTCACTAAGGATGCGAGAAATATTCACATTGGTTTGGCAACTGATGGCTTCACACCTTTCTATCAAACGACCGCTTCCTACTCTTGTTGGCCTGTGTTTGCTATTCCATACCTTCCACCTTCTCTTTGCATGAATTATGAACTTATGTTCCTTTGCCTCATCATACCTGGTTCAGAACATCCTGGAACAGAACTCAACGTGATGTTACAACCCTTGATCAAAGAGTTGAAATAGTTGTGGAGGGGTGTCGAAGCATATGACATTTTCTTAAAGAAAAATTCAACCTTAGTACTGCGTACCTGTGGTCAATTCATGATTTCTTGGCGTATTGTATCTTTGCTACATGGAACATTAATGGGACCTTTACATATCCGATATATGGTGCTGACACTAGATGTTTCCGTCTTGAGTTTGGTAGGAAGACCTTCCACTTTAATTGCCACAGATATTGGTTGCCTTCCGATCATATATTTAGAGGCAAAAAGGATAACTTTAGAAAAAACACCTTCAGCTACGAGGGACCGCCGAAAAGGCAAAACGGGCAAGAAATTGCTGATCAGCTCACAAGCCTTGCCCTAAACAAGGAAATTGCTTTGGTTCTTCTATGTGTTTAGCATGCTCAGTTCGGTTCGAATTATTAAAGAACCAAAATATCCAATTAACTGAGGAATCAAACCGAATCGATGACTAAATGCCCAACTCTAGATGGGGAGGGAATACAACGTGCCTGTCGTCTACGCAGCCTGGATGGTCTCGTTGATCTCTTCAAGGATGCAGTTTTCGGTCTGAGTGTAGTTATGAGTGTGTTTGAGTGCATGTGGTGTGACATGTGAGTGTGTACATGTGTGGTAGTGTGTGTAATATACTTGAACAGATACTACAACTATATGATAGAAGGGTGCCCCCTGGCAGATACTACAATTGTATGGGAGAAGGGGTGCCCCCTTGTAAAAGGGGGTCACAGTGACGAGGCTCGGGTGACTGTTTACCAAAAACATAGGTCTCCGCAAAGTCATAAGACCATGTATGGGGGTTGATGCCTGCCCAGTACCAGAAGGTCAAGGAACTTGGTGACCTGATGGAAGATTAAAAAAAGAAAGATGGGAGGCTAAAAAAGATAGGGAGGAAAGAAAGAGAATGAGAAGAGGATAGACGAGGTGAGAGGAATGGAGAGGGAAAGAGGTTACAAGAGAGAGGTCCCGTGACAGAGATAGGCAGAGGTTACATGAGAGAGTGGGAGGGAAAGAGATAGGTTAAAAAAGAAGAGATTAAGGCAAAGAAGAGTGAGAGATCATGCATGAAGGGGACTCACATGATAAAGAGGAAGGAAGAGGGTGAGCATGGGAGAGGTTACATGAGAGAGAGGAAGGAAAAAAATAGGTTACAAAAGAGGGGGGACATGGAGTCAAGGGATAGAGTGAGAGATCTTGCATGAAGGTAGAGCGAGGAAAAAGAGGGAAATGTAAATAAAGGGAGAAAGAGAGGGAAGGAACAAAACAGAGTGAGAGATAGAGGGAGATGGAGTAAGGCAAAGAAGGGAAAAGAGGAAGACAAAGGGAGGAATACAGAGACAAAGGGAGAGATAGTGGTAGGGGAGAGAGGCTATATTAGAGAGAGTGTGTGAGGCAGGGGAGGGACAAAGGTTTATAACTAGAGAAAAAGGTTAGAATAAAGAGACGGAGATGGCAGTCAGAGGGAGAGAGATGAGAGGACAAGAAAGGATTCATAGGGGATAAAGAAAGAGGGGTAGAGCGAGTGATATGGCAACTCAAATAATTTATTGTTATATGAGTATAACTTTTAGACATCTCTGTGTCGTTGGCGCTGAGTGAGGAAGGGTGGCGGTGGAGGCAAGAAGGTTATGGGACCGGATCAAAGGGTGGCTGGTAGGCGGCGGAGGCCGCCAACCGCGTGTATGTTTGGAATAAGAAAGATTTTTTTTTATTTTGTGCGTGTCGCAGTGCATGGCGCTACCGGTCTATACCTAATATTAAAGCAAATAAGGTTTCTTGGTCCGTCCTGACAGGCGGACCCCACCTGTCAGCGACCCCTCCGCGTGACCGCGTCGTTGTCTATGCGCGAGTCCCATCTCTGCCCCGCCTCCGTCTTTGGCGTGTCCCTTTCGCCTGGACGAGTCCGCAGCCGGCCATGCATTGCCGCGCTAGGGCCACGCCGGGCTGCTGCGAGCGCCACGCCGGGTGCCGCGCACTGCAGCCGCCGCGCTGGGTTCTTGGTCCGTCCCAGCCCCGGTCAGCCTCCTCTACGCCCGTCAAAACAGAAGAACTCGTGAACACAAAATGACGGCCCAATAACCCTCCTGTAATCCTCAACAACCCAACAATAAACACGGGTACAAGATACAGATACATCACACAATAATACCAAATCGTTTATGGAACATTGAATTATCCTACTCAAACATCATGACCAAGCGCATCTGTCGCAAGCAAATTAGGGGAAAATCAAACGAACGAAAGTGGCCTAGCTTCCGCACCACTGTGATTCCTGTCGTCCAATTTGGGTCTGGGCTGACCAGCACCTGAGATTGTTGGCGCTGAAATTGCAGGAGAAAAGAAGAAAAAACAATCACTGCTCGAGAATGCCATTGGCGCAGAGGCAAGAGGCAAGCTTGGAGCTTGTGAGTGAGAGTGACGGCTTACCTGATTTGATGATGACCGGGGAGGCAAGCTAGAGAGAGAAGGGGAAAGACGGGGGGACTTTGAGTAGAAGCGGCGCCGGCGCTCTCCTAACCAAGGAAGTTCGATGGGGTGGCGGGGGTGTCCGAACCCTAAACCCGTGGCACCTAGGCCTGATTGTGGGCCGTTGCAGCCAATTTGACACAACGTACGCCAATTGGGCCTTCTTATGTGTTTGGGCTATTTGAACCCAGGACGGGAATAAAAGTGCAAAATAATTTTCAACGCCACCCTAATTTTATGTTCAAATCAACTTTTTTGTTCGGTCCAAACCACCCCTTAATAAAATTTGTTGTTGTTATTGCACTCGAGTTAAAATTATATATAGACTCAAGGGCCAAAGTGCTTATAAATTATGCAAGGCCATAATTGTATTAACACGAACCAAACATGACTAAATATATAGGGTGCACTTAATACAGTGGAGGAATAAACTTAGGCATACTTAGCCATGAATCAAATATGCTAATTCCACGTGTTTCTAAAGAAGGCACATTAAAATCAATCATATGCCCTATTCCGCGTCTCATCCTTGACCAGCCTCACAATTGTGCTCATCTTTGTCTGTGTGCCTCGCTTTCAAGGACAAGGTAAGCAGCTCTCAGCCAACTAGCCGCCGGTCGCACTGCCGCGCCGGGGCCTGCGTGGGCATGCTTTGGCTGGTGGCGGCGAGGACCATCACGGCAGCAGTCGTCCGAATGGCCCATGCGGAGCCTCCCCCTGCTCCCACGTGCGGCGGCTCCCCACGCGACGGCAGCTGCACATTGCCGCATCGGACGAGCGGTGGCGAGGAGTGGCGGGAATGACCGTGAGCGCCTGGAAGCTCTAGGGGCTTTCTTGTTTTTAAATGCCGCTTGCAGTCTATGATAATATAAAGTGGCTTTATTGAGTAAGATCATTTGTACCAATACATCGAGGAGCCTAGGTTCCCTTTATCCTTTTGCCATCGCTTATTTTTCGAAATTATGATGCGTACTGTGTCTTTTTCCTAACTTTTAAGAGTAGTTGAAAACACACTGTATCACATTTAGCAATGCATAAGCACATTACTGTGATAATATATTTATATGGTTGTCACCCGATGCAACGCACGAGTATGTTCTCTAGTAAAAAAAATATATAGCGGTGGACTGGTCGGACGGGGCGTTCCAGTCCGGCTGTCCGACTCGTCGGAAGGCAACGACCAACGAGTCCAACAACCTCCTCTCGGAACCATCGCGCGGCTGATACATGTGGACCAGGTAATTCCCAATGAATTATTTGTTTTGCTAAGAAAAAAATAGTCGACAAGGAAAAACCAGGACCAAAATAGGGGCCCAACCGCCGGGTCCCTTTTTTCCTTACTCCGCGATATCCCTCTTCCTTCTCCGGTTACCCCCCTTGATTCCTCATCCCCGCCCCGCGTGCTTCCAGAAGGTGTTGGTGGCGGTTGCCTAATCCTTGGCTCGCCACGCCAATCTCCGGTCAGCAATGCTGCAGGAGTTCGTCGACAACGTCATCGCCGTCACCAAGGAGTAAGCAGCCCCTCTTCCTCGTATCCCCGCGGCGATTTCGCGGTATGCGTATATGTGTGTTCGTTGGCGTGATGTTTCACTGACTGGTTTGCATGGCGAGGGGAGCCAGCGAGTTGAGGGGATTGGTGCGCCCCGGATGAGATGGTTGGGGACTTGGGTAGGGTTGGAGGATGTCGCTGTTTGATGGAGCGATCTGGGGCTGCGAGCTGCAGGTTGTTACTGAAGAATTTCAAGTTGAACCAACACTTGTCGTTGGAGATCAATGATCATGCAGGGTGTCATTCTCCATAGTGTTGAGTATGGTAACTCACAGTTGCAGACTTGCAGTATGTTTTTAGATCAAAGGCTTTTCACCTGGTTTTTGTTGAAAACGAAGAACCTAGGATCTATACTAGTGAAACCAGTTTTTACATCAAACATCGCAACAGATTTTGAAGAAACGATGGGTACGCAGGCCACTCCTCACGCTACCTTGCCACAGCACCTAACCAAAACACACAGAAAGACGCTAAAAGAACACAAAGTTCCAACCATAAAAAAAGCCTCACCCCACCAAATCACATCATCTCCACATCCCCATCCCCATCCCAGCAGCATCAACAACTGCGGCAACAGCAGCACCAGCGGCCTCTACAGAGGGGAAGGCAGCCCCGCAAACACCCGCATCTACAGCACCGTCTATGGTTCTTTCAGCCTCCTCACTAACGGCAGTGCTGCATCCTCTTCAGAAACATCACCTATGCCGTTGGCCCCTGCAGCACCATCAGCAGCAAAACCATCTCCGCCACAACCGCCATTCCTAATCCTAGCAAGGCGATCCTTCCCACTGGCAGTGTCAGCATCTGTTTCAGCCTCAACTGCCCTTTCACTAGCGAAGACCCAACCTTCAACGGCACCAGCACCTTCAGCCTCGAAGTCCTCTGCCACGGCAACAATGACAGCGCCCCCTTCCCCAACTTCAGCACTGCCACCACCAGCAATAGCACCGGGAGCAACATCTTCACAAGCAGCTTCAGCACCAACAACCTCTACTGGAAAATAGATAACAGTGGGGGCGGCAGTGACTCCCACCATTGAGAAGATCCTGGCCTAGATCGACTCAATCCTCGCATCTCCACCACCATGGCAGCCACTGTTGCAACAACATTGCCGTCTGTACCTTCCTCTTCACAACCAGTGCCGCTGCCATCGTCAACGCCATCACCAGCACAGACTGGTCCAGGCTACTGAACCTCCCAACCTTGATGTCCTCTGTCCCGGTGACTATGACAGCTTCTCCTTCGGCAATATTGCTGCCATGCACAACGCCAACTGCAGCCACTATTGCATCAGCAATGACAGACGCCTAAACTGCTGGACCAGCAACCTTGACACCCACTGCATCTTCTTCACTAGTGGCCTCACTTGTGACTGTCGTGGTGCTAGATATGGCGACTTCTGCTGCGGCATCATCAATGCCACTGCCCAGGCTTGTTGTGGCTGTCAGCGCAACGTTGAGCAAGGGTCTGATCTATGCAACGCTGGCTATGCTGGAGCCATCTGCCTATGGCTTGGACAGGGCATTATTCCTAGTTTGGCTGGCTGGAAATGGACACGCAGCTTTCTACCTAGCTTGGCGGCACACCTCACTTCATGGGCTGCAACCTTGGCGGCACACCTCGCTTCATGGCTGGCTGGAACTGGACACACAGCTCTCTACCTAGCTTGGCGGCACACCTCACTTCATGGGCTGCAACCTTGGCGGCACACCTCACTTCATGGCTGGCTGGAACTGGACACGCAGCTCTCTGCCTAGCTTGGCGGCATTTTTCCTGGTCATGGGCAGGGAACGAACAATTGTTGTTGGCTGGTTTACCACTGTGTATGTCAACACAAGTCCTACCAGCAAACATACACAACTTTGATGACCACCCAGATGTGCTAACATTCTGCTTGGTGCAAGAGTTGTTGCTACCTTCCAACGACTGCATTACAAGCTCTGATCACCACCACAGCCTGAGGACGAGCAATCTTGAAGGGTGGTGTATACGGTAGTGGGACAGGATGGCACTGTTCACGCGGGTACTGTAGCGCGAACAGTGCCGTGATTAGATTAGATTGGATTGGTATTAGTCCGGTTTGTTAGGAAGTAGATAAGTTAGATTAGATTAGGATATACTAATGGGCCAAGCAAATCTCTCTATATAGGATAGGGGATGTATCTATCAAAGGAAAGCAAGAAGAACCCTAAAAGGAGGGAGGGCGACTAGCTGGTTCTTCCTGCTATCCCTAGATTTACCTTATCATCGTTCTTGAAGAAGATGCTTCCGATGGCACTCGATTCCGTGCTAGCGCCATGGGGAGAGGAAGCAAGAAACAAGTGTGACCGATAACAACATGATGCCGATAGGAGAACTTGGCAGACATGAGAGCAATGGGTTTTGTGGGGGCTTTGGTTGGGCTTGGGGTAAATTGGACATTTCGCACATGATTTCGCATGTCGGCCACAAAAACCCTTGTTGTGTTGCTGATTGGGTAGGCGATGTGGCATGCCACATCGGCCCAGGAGCGAGCTTGAGGCTAGGAGCAAAAGTTTAAGGACTACAATGGTCACTTTGGTAGTTAGTTCAAGGACGGATTTGACCTTTCAGCAATAGTTGAGGGACGAAAGTGGCTATTCCGCTTTTTTCTTGAACAACGCAGGAGAGCTGCACATCATTTCACTTAAGGTAGAAAAACAAGGACATTAGGTAGGATGAAGGAATCACGAAACTCGAACACAACACACAAACACCACACTTGGGACTTCTCAAAAAAACAAAAAAACACGACCCAAACCGCCAGATCTTCTAAAAAGCTCCTAGAGATTAGCAGCTCCAGCCATACACCAAAGTATTCCTTCATTTCCTATTATTTATTGGAGCTGCTGGACACTCAGTTGAGAACCCTCAAACACACGTGTTTCGGAACTTCTAAGTCTCCCATGCCACCAGGATAAAAGGGTTTTAAGCCCTTTCTGTACCTCCTTAGGTGCCTGCTTGATGGAGTGTGCCCACCAGGGAAAGAAGCGAGTATGTGCAGCCCAAGGTGCAGAGGAGGCTAGATTCTGGGACTGAGGGATCATGGCCAAGATTTGCCTGGCGAAAACAAAGCCAACCAAGATGTGCTGAATGGTCTCGTCTGCCTGGTCACATATGGGACAAGCCATAGGATGTGGAAGATCCCGCTTAGCGAGACGATCTGCCGTCTAGCAACTGTTATTCTTTACAAGCCAAATGAAGAACTTGCCCTTTAGGGGTGCCCAGCTCTTCCAGATCCCCTTCAAAGAACCAAACTTAACAGACCCCATAAAGAAAGCAGAGTAGGCAGACTTGCTGCTGTAACAGCTAGACTGGGTGAGCTTCCACTGGTTCTGGTCTGGCACATCCTGTTGGAGAACCACACCTTCCACCAAATCCCAGACCAGCAGATAATCAACCAGCACTTGCACGGTTAGAGCACCACTGATGTTAGAAACCCAAGCTCTATTGTGAAGGGTATGAGCCAGAGTCTGACTTTTAATTGCCTTCTTTGGAATCGCTTTGAATAAAGATGCTGCCAACTCAGCTTTTTTTTCCATCGAGCCATCTATCTGTCCAAAATTTTGTCAATTTTCCATCTCCAATAGCTGTAATCAATGCCATATCGAACATGGCCCTAGCCTTTGACGGAGAGGTAGGAAGGCCAGCCCAGAGTCTATTGGGGTCTGTTCGTTGAGCGCAAAGCCAGCGAATTCTTAAAGCCTAACCAAGGACTTTGAGGTTGTGTATTCCCAGACCTCCCAACTCCAAAGGCCGTTGTATCCATTCCCATGATACCAAGCAATTTCCTCCATTGGCTTGCTCCTATCCTTTCCAAAGGAAGCCTCTACGCCTTTTGTCGATAGCCTTAATTTCCCATTTTGGAATGTCAAGGGCAATCAAATGATGAATGGTAGTGGCTGCCAAAGCTGCCAAAAACCACACGAACCATAATAAGACGCCCAGCCCTTTTCATTAGTGAGTCCTTCCATCTGTGCAGATGGTCCACAACTTTGTCAATGAGAGGCAACAGCATGTCCTTGGTTGGTTTGTGGACACAGAGCGGCAGCCCAAGATAAGTGCAAGGTAATTCCTAAATCTCACAAGACAGAACCTCTGCAGTAAGTGCAGGGCCTTGGCTCTTGGCAAGGTTAGTTCGAAGCCCTGAAGCATGCCCAAAGTACCCAAGGATACACTGAAGTACCTGAAGATCAGTGCTAGCTGGTCCGAGAAAAATCACAGCATCATCCACATAGAAAGAGATCCAGTGTCTAACTTGCTGGACAGCAAGTGGCTGCCGAAGGTGCTCATCTGTGGCATACTGGACCAAGGAGTTGATAACATCCATCACTAGAATAAACAGCATCGGAGAGAGGGGGTCTCCCTGATGAAGTCCGTGACGATGGAAAATGTTTTCCCCTGGTTGCTCATTCAACATAACCTGAGTAGAGGACGTGGATATGAGTAAACACAGTAGGTTATGCGTCCACTGTCCAAAACCCAAATGCTGCGCAACCTCCAGCAAGAAAGACCAAGAAACTGAGTCAACCGCCAGCTTAAGAAGAATATGTGCCTCCTTCCCATGACGTGATTTCACCATTTGCTGAACAAAAAGGTAGTTGTCATGAATATTGCAGGAACCATAACAGTCAGAAGAGTTGCCAATCTATTGCCCATAATCTGTCACCAATTTGGCAACACCGTGGATCAAGCTTAGTCCTTAACCTGAATAGCGTCCACCTTCTTTGGCAGGAGGGTGATGAAGGCTGTATTGAGCAGCCTGAACCTGGATACATGCCCACCTTCAATAGCTGCAAGCGCAGCCAAGATATCCCTTTTTATACTACTACAGCAATTTGTGTAAAAACGACCAGTGAACCCATTCGGCCCGTGGATTTATCCATAGGCAGATTCTTGACCGTAGTCCAAACCTCACCCTCTGTGAAGGGATTATCAAGAGAAGACAGATCATGTTGATGGATGCTGAGCGCTGCCAAATTCAAGGTATATTCCCTTTCGTTAGTAGAGTAGTAGACCCAAGTAGGTTCTCCTAAAATTTCAGAACGGCTTCCTGTTTATCTTCCTGAGTGACCAAGATCTGATCAGCTACCTGAAGTTTGGCAATAAAATTCTTCTTTTTCCGGTACCTGGTCTGCTGGTGAAAGGAGGTATTTGCGTCTCCTTCAGAGGTAGAGAATCTTAGAATGCAGCTGGGCAATATTGCGCTCGAGGGAAGCCAAGCCAAGACAATGAAGCTTTAATTTCTTACTCAAGCGTCACCGCACTCAAGAACACACGCAAGAACAGATGAACTCCAGTTTTTGGTGCTGCCCAAAAGCGCAGCGTTTTCTGTTTACTCTTCCCCTTTTATTGTTAATCAATTACAGAACGTGGCCGAGCTTCACTGCCATCCTAGCGAGCTTCTAGCGCACGCACACACGACGCGCGCACTCCCACTCCGCGACCACGGCGCCATGACGCCCAGCTCCACAAAACCCGCTGAGCTCCTAACTACTTGGAGAAGACGACCTCCTAGACTCTAGCTGACACGCTAACACGCTAACAGAACACACTAATAGACTAACAAACTAGATTAACTAACATTACTCCCCCTAATCTAGTTCTTTATCACATCGACAACGCCGAGCTTTGATCGTAGGACTTGAAAGCGCACCTTGCCCAGAACTTTGGTCAGGATGTCTGCAAATTGATCGTCGGTGTGGATCTTCCGGACGATGACTTGGCCGCCCTTAACGCAGTCCCTGATGAAGTGGAACCGCGTCTCAATGTGCTTGCTCCAGCCATGGAAAACCGGATTCTTGCATAGCTGAATTGTCAGAAAGATCAAGAGAATCCCCCAGAGTTTCTAAACGGTGGAGAATCTCCTTGGCCATCCCTATTTGCATCTTGATATTTTCAACTCTTCTCTGTGCCCACCTTTGGAGACCTCTGCTGAGCCGTTGCGTTTTCGCAATGGGTCACGTGCGGCAACGAAATGGCGCGAAACCACCCAAAACATGAATTTTGAACCTCTGCACACACCGACGCAACTAGAACGTCCTAGTTCTACTGAACCGTTTCAATAAAACTTGGAATCTTTGTCCAAAAACTCTCGAAGTGATACCTACGTTTTCCACTGGTGCTGATCCTCAACCCAAGAATTAGAGTGCAATGATACAAGACTACGGAAGCAAAGCTTTGAAGGACTGAGTCCTTGAAAATCTCTTCCCATCCCAAGCAACAGAAAGCCTGGTCTAATCTTACGAGGGTTGGAGAGGATCTTACATTTGACCAAGTATATTTTGTTGAATCTAATCACCCATGCACTTAACTTGATCATGTATCCTAGTATTAGGTATGTATCCTAGTAGTTGGTAGGGCTAGTGCTCTATAGATGTTACAGGCCATACATGACCAGAGTGGACTTTTGCCCCTGCTGTATGATGGGAGTAGAAGTAGCAGGTATGTAGTTGGTAGCAGTACTGTAGTTGGTAGTAGTTGAGAGTAGGAGTACTCACTATGTACTTGTATGTATTTCACTTCTTTGACTCTATAAATAGAACTAGCAGCAAGCTGCAAAGGCAGCACACAAGAACAAGTGTTCTCTGTTCTCCACTTCCTCTCCAGTTCAGCCAAGAGTGTGTAGGAATTGCAGCAGCTGAACAAGCTGCTTAGTGATCCTAAATTGGGCTAACAGTGGTATCAGAGCCTAATTCGGGTGATTAGGGAGCCAATTAGAGGTAGATGTCTTCTTCAACTGGCAGTGTGCAGTCCCGCCTCGACGGCAACCGTGGATGCCGGTCGTCCAGGCAGCCCAGAGAGCAACCGTCTAGATCACCAACCCGCCCGCGGGTCATGGTGAAGATGGTGCGCGATGTAGGAGGTGCGCAGTTCCCGGTCCTAACGTGCACAAACTATGACGAGTGGGTGACGGTGATGAAGATCATGCTCAAGGGCAGGGGCCTTTGGCTGGTCGTCCAGCACGAGCAAGAAGACCAGATGGCCATGGAGGCCATCCTCAAGGGAGTACCCCTTGAGTACGTCGCCACTCTGGGAAGCAAGGACTTCACCAAGGAGGCCTGGCGCAGCCTGGAGGCCATGCGCGTCGGCAGCGACCGCGTGAAGAAGGCGAAGGTGCAGTAGCTGCGGCGCGAGTTCGAGACCATCGCATTTCGTGATGGGGAGGTGGTGGAGGACTTCGCGCTGCGCCTCACCTCCCTAGTGAGCCAGCTCGGGGCGTTGGGTGAGACGATCAAGGAGGAGGCGGTGGTGACGAAGTATCTGCGCGTCGTGGGAAATCTCCATCGAGACTCTCCTCGACCTTGAGACCCTTTCCATCGAGGAGATCATCAGGCGGCTGAAGGCGGTCGAGGACCGCGCTGGTGCCCCGACGGCGCAGGGAGAAGGCCCGAAACGGCAGCTCCTCCTCACGGAAGAGGAGTGGACGGCTCGGATGAAGGAGCGGCAGCGTGGAGATGCCGGCGCATCCTCGAGCAAAGGGAGCGGGCGGCATCGTGGCAAGCCAAGGAAGAAGGCGGCCGTCAGCGAGCCCAAGGAAGAAGGCGGAAAGGCCGTGGCGAAGGGCAAGTGCCTGAACAACGGCAAATTCGGGCATTGGACGCGCAATTGCCGTGCTCCCCGACGCCGTTTGCAGGCAAATTTGGCGCAAGAAGAGGAAGAGGAGCCGGCGCTGCTCCTCGCGCGCTCCTGCAGCGTTGTGGAAGAAGCAGAGAAGCCTGCTATAAATAGAACTAGCAGCACACAAGCAGAGGAGCCGGCGGTGCTCCTCGTGCGCTCCTCACTTCTCTATAAATAGAACTAGCAGCACACAAGAACAAGTGTTCTCTGTTCCCCACTTCCTCTCCAGTTCAGCCAAGAGTGTGTGTGTGTAGGAATTGCAGCAGCTGAACAAGCTGCTTAGTGATCCTAGATTGGGCTAACATATTTGCGGCCCACAATGGTGATCTAACTTCCATATCATCCAGGAACCTTCCGTATCTATCCATCATTGCTCTTTCTAGATTGGAATTCTTGTCGGCTGCCCGGTATACTAAATTGAAATCCCCAGCAACCAGCCATAGTCCATGTCCCTGAGTTCTTGCAAGAAAATCACCTTCTCAGTATCAAGTTGTGGAACATATACTCCTGCGAAGTGGGTAGACTGAGGTGTCACCCAGGTAGCGATAGCCTGACAAACGCTTCCTTTCCATGCCACAAGGATGCCCCCTGTGCCAATAGCCGGTAGCTGGTAAGATCACAGACTTTTCATAGTCAATACCAAATACCGACAGGAACAACATATGTAGACTGATGTCTGTGTCTGCATTCGTTGAAAGAATAACATCTCGTATAGAGTTGCGTCTATCCTTTTGTTTTGACGACATGCGTTCCAGATCAAGCTTGAGGAAAGATTCATTAGGAACCTTAAACAGTAGGACAATCGAAGACAAACAACTCAGAGCCCATCGAATGCTTCTATGGAGTGCACCTGTCCGCCATCATCAGCTGACCATCCAAAGATCGCAGCTATTGCAGACAGATGTGCATCAGAAAGCTCACAACTAAAGAGCCTGCTATACTCATCTTGCATCTTGAGATCGATTTTCTTGCTAGTACCAAATCCGAGACTTCGCATACCACGCTCTGGAAATCGTTGAGCACCGGGCTCCGACGATTGTCCTGCTTCTGTGAGGAAGGGCCTCCGGATGAGGCATCTTGCATCTTCTTCCGCGGGAAATTGGGATGGGCATCAATTTGTCCATCGACAAGAGTCTCCCTCAAGATGCATTGAGGAGGAGGTGGTATTTGAGGAGAGGCAACACCCGAGCAAGGTGAGTAAACCTTTGAAGGTGCAAGGCAAGGGGGAAATGTCAATGAAGGCGGTGGGGCGAGCAGCGCAGCTACCGGAACACGGGGGCCATAGGAGACGCCGGAGCAAACGAGGAATGTGTGTGCCAAGCCGCCGGTTTTGGTGAGGCTTGCCTAGGAGCAGTGATCGGCCTAGGCTCATCCTCAAGGTCTAGGGGAGCACCAATCATGGGCTCAAACACTGGCCAAGCATTTGGGCCAACATCACTCTGCTAGAAGGAGCAGGCCCACCACCGTTAGGACTTGAGGACGAGGACACGTGGGGGGCCCACATAGCAGAAGCGGACACGCCGACTTGGGATTGAGTGCCACCTCCTTGTGGCCACGCGCCGACTTGGGATTTAATGTCGCCTCCTTGTGGCCTTCAGGCTCAACACCCGAGCAATCACCACCTAACGGGGATGCTGGGCATGCCGAGCCTGACACCAGCCCCTCGTATGGCAACCAAGCCCCAATCGAGAGTGCACGGGGCACGAGCAGGGCTAGACACCAAAACTACCCTGACACTCACCCAGGCAACGAAGCATCCTCTGGGGAATCACGCCAGCCTTGCCATTGGTGCCGCCACAGACCGGTGGCTGGAGGTGGTGGTGGAGTATCCGAATCTGGCGGCAGGGATTACAGGGAGGTACTAATCACGACTAGGTAGGAGAGGGTGCGTGCTTTCGAAGGTTCGTCCTCAACAGCAACATGCAGCTCCTCGGTGAAGAGATCCATAGCACTTGGGATGAGCTCAGGTGCGAGCACCATGCACTGATCAATCAAAACTCTTCCAGGAGGAGTGCCACCATCCCTATGTCCCAAGACTGCGCCGGGGTCCCTTGTATTTCCACGTCGGCCGAATGGGACAGAGCAACCCTAAAAGAACGGAAGAACCGTGTCCATCATGCAAGATAGAGGCTAAGCGTGGAGGATATCGCTCGCCTACCACCATCAAAGACTAAGCATTGTTGCCTCGTCAGGCAGGAGGAGGAACTCTGATGCGGTGGCACGCTTAAACACCATAGAAGTGACAATGAGGGGGCACACTGCGGGCTCTTTCTTCCATACCACCAATGTCAGCGGAACAAGCAAAGAAGCGTCCAAGCTTCACCCGAGGACACCATCAGCGAGCCATCATCCATGAAACCTGATGTAGATGGAGAACTCCTTGAAGCGCGACGGGGCTGGGGCTGACGGCGATGGAGATGCCCACTCCTTGCCAACAGGCCCTGCTGCCTAGCCCCTTGTTGGCCCGAGAATCGTCATCACCAGGGGAACGGGGAGGGAGAGCGCACGACCTGGTGCCACTCCAAACGCTATGTTGGGACTCGACGGCTCGGACAAGGCGTAGCACGATGAGCATCTGCCAAGCAATGGAAGCAACGAGGGCGGTGATAACAACGCAATGAGAGCTGGAGAGGCAGTTGAAGCACTTCACCTTCAGGTCCTCCAACACCGGCCTTCATACACATGCATGGCTGAGCCAACGTTGGCTAGATGAGACAGGCGTTGGCGGTAGTTCATCCTAAGAGGCAGCGAGTGGTGCGTCATGGTAGGAAGCGGAAGAAGGGAACCAAGACTCACGCCGTCGGGAGAAGGATCGGAGTCCCTCCACCTCATCGACTTGGGAAGAGGAAACGATGAACTCTGGTGCCTCCAGGGGTGGGGTGGCTGCATGTATAGGGTGCGCAGCCTTGACGGTTGTTGCCGGGTTTGGGCTAGACTCTGGCGTGGGGCTGAGGGAGAGGCGGGAGGGGAGACGGAGGGATCATGCTGTAGACTTCAGTAAGTTATAGAGACACTACCACTGCGCGCAATGGTCCTTCTTATCATAACATCTATCACCTTCAAGAACCATTTTACCTTCTCGGCGGAGATACTTTGTATCTCAAAATTTGTTGTTGTGGAAAGGCTTTCATGTCCATGCATCTAATTTATATATCGGCAGGACAATTCCTGGAACTCAAACTAAAGTACTAAACTAATTGGTTTCATGTTGAATTTTTTTGGTTTCTTCAATATGTTCATGGGCGACGGTAGGTATAGTTTACCTGGTGCCTTGGCACCATGGTAAAATGAAATTTTCCACTAACTAAATATTCTTTGACCATGTATTTCTAGAAACTTAGGCATATTTCTTAAGCTGTGCACCACGGTAGATCTAGCGCTGGCTTCGCCTCTGAATATGTTGCTTTAAGAGCAGGATTGTAAGTGTTAGTTAAATTGATCTTGTTTTAGCCCTTCTGCAGAAGCATAATTCTAGTTTTGAACAGAAAAGTGCAAGTTAGTTGATCTTTTCTTTGCTCCTTTGTACATATGGCTTGCACTATTTGACTTCTGGTGCTTCTATGGGCAGATCAGTGAAGACATTCACTTATGAGTCACTGAACAACATTGCAAGATTCATAAATGGAATATCAGCACTCCTATTGACTCTATTACCTGGAAAAGGCAACATTTTAGAAGGTATTAGTGGCTGGGAACTTAAGCCAGCTCTCCGTGGGCCACGTCTTCCTCGTTGGATGGAAAGGTAATTTTAAAGTTCTTCCTATGACTTAGATTATAGTGAAAATTTATGGAATATGCTGTACCCCAATTGGTCCGTGATGCTGAAGAACATACTATTCGTATACCTAAGTAGGCAAATGGCATGTAATATGTATTGATGGAATCTGTTCCTGTCCATAGGCCATAGCCCTGTATGAGCGTTTGATTCTCCATAACCTTTTACTTTATCATATATTCTATAATCTATACCAACTATTTAAAGCCCCAGTGAGACCTATGTTTGGTTGCTTGATAGATTCTGTGTCATATGTAATGGTAAATTGCGCGGTCCAGTTTGTTTTCATTTCTTGGAACTTTATAACTAATATTAACCTGGTGACGTATACCATCACTATGCATATTCCTGTTTACTTTTAACTAGTTTAGTTTTGGATACCCTAACTAGTTCGTGCTTCGTTTTATTTGGTAACATAGTTCACTCTTTTCTGATGACTTCATTATTTTTTGCTAAACTTAGTGGGGTCTCTTCATTTAATGAGTTCATTCATGAACTTTCTGTCGATTCGGATACTGAATCAGTTGCTGACTCTATCATCGGGGATGATGACAATGAAGAGTTTGTTTGCCCTCCTTCTCCATTATCCCAAAGTTCACGACTCTCACATGCAAGCAGCTTTGGTAGACGTGATCGTCGACTGAGGAGACATATCAGATATGCAGTTTCATGGATTATTTGGCCGCTGAGATTCTCCATATCTTTGATACTTATTTTGTTCAATGCTATCAAGTTTCAGATAGTAAGGTCACCAGTTAAAAGTGCAGAAACTCCTCGTCTTTCAAGAAATAGTCCTGCCAAGAAATCGTTTCATATAAGGGATCAGTTTCTCCAACGCACAACCGATAGAAGGCGTGGAGTTTTTGAGGTAGCGTTTGAAGTTTCTTTTCACTCTGTTTACTTTCTTTTGGCAAGTTAAGGATACTTTGAACCTTTTCTTCTTCAGATATTTCTACGCATGTCTAATGGTTATCCACTCATATGGTTACTTTTCACATAGGATCTCCATCTGGCAATTGAGATTTTCATTGAATCAATATTTGACATTGTCCACAAAGGAGCACATTATATTTTCTCACCTTCAGAAGTGTGGCAGAAGATATTTTGCTGGATTCATGGAAGTGGTCGTGATAATAGTACTGTTGTTGATGTACCAACAGCTAATGTTGGCAGTGATAATCCAGTTCCAACTGAGAGGAAAACTGTGTATCGTCATTCTTTGAACACAGATTCCCGAACTTGTGAGGATGTTATTACTGAGCTTGGGTGAGCACCTCTACCCCTTTCCAGTGTAAAGAACTCAGGAATTTCTTTAATGATGCTTATTTGTTATTGACTATGGCCATGTTATGTCACGCATCCGTGATTGATTTTTTCTTGTTGACTTTTTTCAGTTATCCTTTTGAGGCTATAAAGGTTGTTACTTCAGATGGATATGTTCTGTTACTGGAGAGAATTCCAAGGTGACAATATTAACTGTCTCCATGTTACTGTCTTTCCTGATGTTTCTGGACTGGGACCTGATGCATTACTCTTTTAGGCGTGATTCACGGAAGGTTGTCTTGTTGCAACATGGAATATTGGACTCGTCTATGGGGTGAGTGACCTACCAAATTACTATTGACAATGTCATCAACATTCTATACAGCTTTAGGACATTCGCTGGCCACAATTTGCATTACTTCATTGGCATTATGTTTTCGTGGCTATCCTTTGTTTTATCTTTTACAACCTAAACAGCTTTGCCAAGCATGTGAGATTAAGTCTTCATGGAAAGTTGTCAATTGTTTGAGTTGTTTAACTGGTTGGAGTGTGGGAATTTATACAAATTACAACATCATCTAGAGTTAGTGAGCTAAGAGTATAGTTGATGTTTTCCTGTAAATAGCTAAAGAGATGAGACAGTGCGGTAGATTTTGTACTTAAAATTAACACATTAAACAATCATGGGTCTTGTGTGGTGCTTCCCTGTTTGATCATTGTTGCTAGTCAACACTGGTACTGCAGAAACTTGTATTTTTATAGCTGTTCTTAACCATGAGTTCTTCATTTAATATTTTTTTTGTGAACTTGTAACTCGAGTGAAGCAGTGACATTGAGATCCATCATACATGGATGTTTAGTTTTGTAACATGGGTTCCTTAAAGTTGGACATGGACAGTGACCATCTAAAATTATTTTATATGTTTATAATATTCTAAAATTTCTGTCTATAGCTGAACTTGCATGTTTCTGTTTTCCCTCAGATAATTAGAACCTCTGAATGGTACTGTTTATATTTGAATTTTTCGATGCTACTGAACATAGAGTCCAAATACTGAAGCAGGGCTGAGATCAATGAGTATTTTGGGGGTATCAGGGAAAGATTTTGAGTTAAAACTGTTTAAACTTCAGTTCAAAGCAGTTTGTGTGGTGCACATAGTTTGGTTCTTGATGTTAGTTGTGCCTCATCTGTGGTCCTGTTATTTACCCTGCAGTTGGGTGTCGAATGGCGTTGTTGGCTCACCAGCATTCGCTGCTTATGATCAAGGTCATAAATAGACATTGGATACTATGTGCCTTATTTCTGTGAAGTAAAAGCTCATAGTTCCTTTTCTGGAATGTAGGGTACGATGTTTTCCTTGGAAATCTCCGTGGCCTTGTCTCAAGAGAGCACGTAGATAAAAATATTTCTTCCTACAAGTAAGTAAAGCTGCTTCGTGTATCTGGTTTATCCCAAGCAGGAAATTTATTTATCTGAATCAAGTTGTTTTGTTCACTGTACATGTTTATGCCTGCTTATCACTCCTGAATCTTCATCAGATATTGGAAATATTCTGTTAATGAGCATGGAACTAAAGATATGCCAGCGATAATTGAGGAAATCCACAAGATTAAAACTACAGAACTTCAGCCTCCATCAGGGGAGGAGACAGAAGATCAAAATGCTAAGGTCAAAAATTTGGAATCGCAAGCTTCACAGGAAGACAGTACAGAAGGTCAACCCTACAAGCTTTGTGCTGTATGCCACAGCCTGGGTGGTGCAGTTATGTTGATGTATGTAGTGACTTCAAGGATCGCACAAAAGCCCCATAGGTTGTCAAGACTAGTCCTGCTATCCCCAGCAGGTTTTCACGAGGATTCCAATGCGATGTTCAGTATGGTGGAAAAGCTTATCCTGCTTGTTGGTCCAGTACTCGCACCGCTAATACCTGGACTTTACATACCAACTCGATTCTTTAGGATGCTTCTGAACAAATTAGCTAGGGATTTCCACAATTATCCGGCATTGGGCGGACTTGTCCAGACCCTTATGGGCTATGTCGTTGGTGGTGACAGTTCAAATTGGGTGGGAGTGCTTGGTCTGCCCCACTACAACATGGATGACATGCCTGGTGTGTCATTTCATGTTGCACTGCACCTTGCCCAGATAAAGAGGGCAAAGAAGTTTCAAATGTATGACTATGGCAGCCCAGTGGCAAATACTGAGGCATATGGAACACCAGAACCATTCGACTTGGGAGCTAATTATGGTCTCATTGACATCCCTGTGGATTTAGTCGCGGGGCAGAGGGACAGAGTTATCTCACCATCCATGGTAAAGAAGCACTACAAACTGATGCGGAAGTCGGGGGTGGAGGTCTCATACAATGAGTTTGAGTATGCTCATTTGGATTTCACATTCTCACATAGGGAGGAGCTTTTGTCCTATGTTATGTCCCGCCTACTCTTAGTAACCGATCCAAGTAAAGGGTGCATCAAACAAACCTCTCTGCGCCTCAGGAAATCAAAGAAAGTTCAGTCTGAAATTGAGGAGAGCATGGAGTGTAGAGCCAAGGAGGAATCCGATGGACGAGCCGGACGTTCAGCATGATGTGGAGCCTGCAGGTTTAGTGTGTTGTACGTAAGTTTGTGAATATGATACTCGCGCCATCTCTATACATTGTGCACCGTGTAGAAGATTTAGGGTTGAATAGGTCTGTTTTCACTGGTTATGTTCGCAGGGATCGCTTTTTTGTGTCCCTGTAGGAAACAGTAGGGCTAAACATGCATAGTCTATGTTACATGTATTATACTTAGTGTTCGTGCGGACGGAAGGAAAAAAAAAAAAACCTTAAGCACATCATATTGTTTCGACTTTTTCTATTGAATGAGAGCGAATTTTAAGGTGACTTTAGTTTGTTGGAAATATTATCATTTTAGCTTTTCATCGATATATAGAATATCGAAAATGGAATCCGTATGCGATCTGGACGTCCGTTTTCACGTGGGCTACTCGTGTAGTCCGAATCGGGATCGTGAGTAAACTTCACGTCATATTTTTTTTATGATCCCATTAACTGAGAGTGAATCTTAGGGTAGTGTCCATTGGGTTAGAAACATTATCATTTTAGTTTTCCATCGCTCGTCGAAAACGAAGTTGTCATGCGTAGGCTCCTGTACAGTATGAATCGGGTTCGCGAATAAATTACACGTCATATTGTTTTCTTTTAAATTTATATTGTTTCATTTGTATTTAATGATCTTGAAAGATGAAGATGTCTAGAGGGGGTGAATTGGATTTCTAATTTCAAAATTTGAAATTAAATCCTATCGATCAAAGTCCCAATTCACTTTAGTGCCTAAAGAATGTGTAGAGTTCTACACGATATAAAAGTCTTGCAAGCTAGAGCCGAGCATGCGAGTCTAAGAATGTAAAAAAGCAGAAAGTAAAGAGAACAAGTGACGACGATCTTTTTCCTAAGGTATCAAGGAGTCACGAATCCCTAGTCCTCATTTGGTGCCTCTCGCAAGGCTTTGCTCTCGCGGCTCTTTGCAAGGATCCTGGCCTCAAACCTCGCAAGGAGAGGGGTTGGCAAAGTGATTTCTGCGGGAATCAAGCTACCTTTTGACCTTCGTAAAGAAGAAGCGCTCTCTTCTTGATGCTCTTCTCCACTTCGGAACGGTGAGTTTGAATCGCTCACAATGCCTTTGCAAAGGCCTTCTCCCGCTTCTTCCATAATCTCCGCGAAGCTCACGGAAGGCACGACTCGCAAGGCGTCTAGGTGATCGCGATCACCAAGAGTAACAAGCCTTGGTCTTCACTTGATTCAACTTTAACTCAAAAAGTTCTCTCTCAAGTCTCTTGCCCCAAAGCTTGAACATTTGTGTGGATTTTGGTGCTTGGGTGACCTTTCTGTGATTGTGAGTGTTTCCTGGTCGCAAAGATATAAAATGGAGGGATGGGGGTTCCTTTTATATAGGCTAGAGCTCAAAAACTAGCCGTTGGGAGCTCACAGCCTATTTCTGTGCAACCATCGGACGGTCCGATACACGTAATTTTCAAACACCCCATTTTCCCTCCCTGTCCAGATGGTCCAATGGACCATCGGACGGTCCGATGGTGGTTTTAGCCTGGGAACCACCTGGAACAGACTCCCTGTCTATTTGGTCCGATGGACCGGTCAGGCCATCGGACGGTCCGATAGTCACTAAAACGCTGCAAACAGACCGTTAGAGATAGGAAAGAAGATTGTGAGAGTTTCTTTTGAACTTTTTCATTAAGGTGAGTGTGTTATATAACACATTTTATGTATTTAAGCTTTAGGATTAGTCTTTTCCGTGTGAGCCATTGAAAAAGTTTGGCCTTCCAAAACTGCCACTAAAATTTTCTCCACTACCTTTTAGCCACTACTCAAAATTTGCCTTGCCTTGGGAGCTGCTGCCGTCAATTTTGTGGCAAACGGCTGGTAACGGGAAAGAAAAAAGTCGATTCTGCCCTTGTACCCAAACGGTGACGTAAATTGGGTCGTTCCCTATTTGCCATGACCGACAGCTCGGTGTTACATGCCTTTTGATGAGGACATCACTCCTATGGTTATGCAAGAACCAATTACAAGAGCACGTGCAAAACAATTGAATCAACAGGTGAGCTCGTTTCTAGGTGCCCGTAATTCTACTTATAAGGATGGTATGCTACCTAATGATATTATTGATTATATTGTACTTAGGAATTTAGGAGAGGACCATGAAGGCCTTGGAGACCAACACGGACCAGGAGGAGGACCAAAGGGGCGTCCAAGTTAAGATGGAGGCCTAATTCTACTCGGAGACGAGACGACTTTCTCGGCCTTCAATACTAGTCTTCACTAAAATCGTCGCCCAGGCCGCAAACGGACTCCGATTTTGACGATCCACATATGCCTGGAAAGCTAAGAAGATAACCTTTTCAATGGTGCTGGTTTGAGGTCATTTGGAGTTTAGAGTCATCGGAAATTCACTTCAGAATTTAGTGGACAGAATCTGTCCAAGGGCTGTTTTTTCCCTATTCGGGCTTATGGCCCATGGATCGTCTTGGAGTCCATCACGGACGCGTCTAGGCTTCATATGGTCGCCCTAAACTCTATATAAACCCTAACTCATGCGGGGGCTAGTGTTTATATAGAGTTTAGGGTGACCACCCATGGATCGTCTTGGAGTCCATCACGGACGCGTCTAGTCTTCATATGGTTGCCCTAAACTCTATATAAACAGTAGCCGCCGCACGAGTTAGGGTTTGGGTTTTGCTTAGAAGTTTTCTTTCGAGAACAATTCGCCGTTCGTGTATCGGTTTGTGAAACCCCAACTTTGTGAGCAAGTTAATTCTTGATTGCGTTCCTTCCTCGTTCTTGCTGGTGTTCTTCGGTTGCATTACAGAAACGATAGCCTTCTTGGCGAGGTCGATTGCGCGCGTCACGCGGTCGATAACCATCGGAGCAGTGGTGTAGTGATTGCAAGGATTCGAACCTCCTGGCTCGGAGCCTTCTTCATCAACGTCGAGTTCTCCACCCCTAAACCGACATACCTTACGGAAGATCGGGCTTACACCTATCAATTGGTATCAGTTTCCAGGTTGCCCGTTAGGTAATCCCTTGTATCCTTTAGATTAGATTTGTTTTTCATACCTAGAGTCCACAAAAAGCCAAAAAAAAAGTTTCCGCTGTCCCATAACTATAGTGCCGCAATATTCGTTTTCAGTTGCTTTGCTGAGTTTTCATCCCCTGTGGTTGAGTTTGTTGCTGGTTAGGGTTTGTTCATCATCGTAGTGCCCTTGTTTCCATCATCATCCATCCGTTTTCCATCATCCACACCACGTTCGTCTTTTCTGCCGCTGTTGAAACCCTAATTTGAGGTATCCTTAGTAAAACGGCCGTAACTTTTCGCTCGGAACTCGGAATAGGGCAAATAAGTACATTTCGGAAATCTGCAGAAAATTTCGCATCTGGTTCTCTCCGCTTCGCCGGGTTCGGCGACCGTATTTTTGTGAAAATCAGCTCAGAAGATCGGGATTTCGGCCATCGAAGTTTCGGCACGCTTGTGTTTGACGTGCTTGTTCTAGCTGTTTTCCTTCTATAGTCCATATCCTGTTTCTGTTTGTTCTGAAATTTTTTGTGGTCCTTCTCTGCTGTGAACAAAAGTGAAAAAAAAAGTTGCAAAAAAAAAGAGAGTGAAAAAAAAGTGAAAAAAAACAGTGTAAAAAAATATAGAAAAGATTCAGCAAGTTTCGTTTCCTCTTTCACCTCTCCGCCTTCCACCTTCCACCTTCCAATTTGTCATACTTGGGTGCTTTGATTTTGAATAGCTTTTGGCCAGCAACGACCTACTGCATTGGATCATTATTCAGTTTTGCTAATCTGTTACGATATTGTTTTTGCTTAGCCACATATTGAGCCATACCAAGCTCCACTATATTTCTCTTGAGCAGTACAGGTCGGTATCTTGCAATCATCCCACTGTTCAGGTGTGTTATTGTCTCTTGACCGTCTTCGCCTCTTCTAGGATCGCCATTGTCTTTTGCTGTGCACGGTAAGAACATTTGCAAGCGCTGGGTATACGCTTGGAGTGTGAGCAATCCCACCTCTCTACTTGTTACGGATAATCTTGTTGCTTTTTCTCTGTCTTGTGTTACTAACCATGACAGGACTTGATCCCTTCTTTCAAGGCGATGACGATGGCTATGTCTCAAAGGGTGAACTAAAAAGACTTATTGCTGCGCAAAACAAGCTTCTTGGTGATTTCAGGGCAGACGTTACTCCAGCTTTGCACGATATACGACATGTGATGGATGATTTGTCGACGCGACTCGACGCTGTTGAACACAAGGTTGCTACTTCTACTTCTTCTTCTTCGCCATCCGAGAAGTCCCAGTCCAAGGTTTCCAGTTAGGAAAGGGATGACAAAGCATATAGTAAACAAGATTGGCGGTCTGGTAAACAGGGTAAGAAACCACATCGACCACCTCCACCACCTCCACGTCGCGGCAACAAAGGAAACAAAGGTAATAGAGGTGATAATGATAACCAGTTTGCTAGGGTTAAATTTAAAATTCCTCCCTTTGATGGTTCATATGATGCTGATGCTTACTTAGATTGGGAGATGACGGTTGAACAAAAATTTAACTCTCATATGATTCCTGCTAATCAGCGTGTTCGATATGCTACTAGTGAATTTACTGGTTATGCTATACTTTGGTGGAATGATTTAGTTAAACATGTTCAAGACCCAGATACATGGTCTAAGCTTAAACGTTCTATGCGTAGTCGTTTTATTCCTCTTTCTTATAAGCGTGATTTGAAAAAGAAATTGCAACGTTTTGTTCAAGGCAATCGTTCTGTTCATGAATACTATAATGATTTGCATGTTGCCATGTTGCGTTGTGATATTGATGAGGAAGATGATGATACTATGACACGTTTTTATTCTGGGCTGCGCAAAGATATTCAAAATATTGTTGCTTACAAAGACTATAACATCACAGACCAGTTGTTCCATATTGCTGTTTTGGCTGAACAAGAATTGCAGGACCATGCGCAATCTTCGCGCAATATTTTTGGTGTTTCATCTTCTTCCAGGTTGCAATCGAGCAAGGGACGTGTAGCACCGCCTGACACGAGACGTACTTTACCACCACCAGCGACGCCTTCTATGCTCGAGGTGAGCAAATCTGCTTTTGTGCCAAAAATAGGGAAGACCGACACTATCTCTGCTACAACACCTACCACATCAGTAAACATTGTGTGCCATCGGTGGAAAGGGATGGGACATGTCATGAGGGAGTGTCCTAGCAAGCGAGCCTACATTGCTACAGATAATGGTGGTACAGGCTTCAGAGGAGGAGTCAGCAAACATTGTGACTCACACCAGCAAACATTGTGTGCCACATCAGCACTAGTGAAGCTGAGGAGGATGTACAGGATTCAGAGGAGGAGTCAGCAGCTTTTGGCGGAGATGATGCAGAAGACTACACTCACAATGGCACCTATGTTGTTCAGCGTGTTTTGAGTGCACAGGTGGAACATGAGGACAAGTTGCAGCGGCATAATCTATTTCAGATTTATTTTATCATCAAAAAGTGCCGTGTTCGTACTATCATTGATGGTGGGAGTTGCAATAATTTGGTGAGTGCTGATTTTGTCAAAAAATTTGATCTTTCGACACGTGGCCACACTCATTCATATCATATTCAATGGCTTAACAACAGCGGTAAGACCAAGGTAACACATACTGCACGTGTACATTTTTCTATTGGTACCTACCATGACTATGCAGATTGTGATGTTGTTCCTATGCAAGCATGTTCTCTTTTGTTGGGTAGACCTTGGAAATTTGATACTGATGCAACACACCATGGTAGAACTAATACATACACTTTTGTGCATAAAGGCAAGAAAATTACTTTGCTTCCTATGACCCCTGCTGAAATTGTGAAATGTGATAGGGCCATAGCTGAAACTGTAGAACGTGATAAGACTTTAGCTTCTGAAAATCAGCAAGCATCAAAATCTATTGTTCCACTTAAAACTGAACCGTCTACACCACCTACTAGTTCTCCTGCTATTAAGTTAAGGGTGGTACTATGCTTCCAACAAAATCTGATCTTGCTGTGTCTGCCTTTGATGATGTTTTCGGATATGCTTTATTGTGCAAGAGGGTTCTATTTTCGCTTGATGATATGCCTCCCTCGTTGCCGCCTGCTGTTGCTAACCTTTTGCAGAAGTTTAAGGATGTCTTTCCTGCTGAGATTTCACCCGGTCTACCACCCTTGCGAGGAATTGAGCATCAAATTGATTTGATCCCGGGTGCTACTTTGCCCAACCGTGCTGCATATAGGACCAATCTAGAGGAGGCTAAGGAGATACAGAGACAAGTCCAAGAGCTACTGGACCATGGGTACGTACGTGAAAGTCTTAGTCCTTGTGCTGTTCCTGTCATTTTGGTTCCTAAGAAAAATGGTACGTGGCGTATGTGTGTTGACTGTCGAGCCATTAATAATATAACCATTCGTTATCGTCATCCTATTCCTCGTTTAGATGACATGCTTGATGAATTAAGTGGCTCTATCATGTTTACCAAAATTGATTTGCGTAGTGGCTACCATCAAATTAGAATGAAACTAGGTGATGAGTGGAAAACTGCTTTCAAAACAAAGTTTGGCTTGTATGAGTGGTTGGTCATGCCTTTTGGGTTAACTAATGCACCTAGTACTTTCATGCGCTTAATGAATGAGGTTCTCCTCTCTTTTATTGGAAAATTTGTGGTGGTTTATTTTGATGACATATTAATCTATAGCAAATCTTTTGATGAACATCTTGATCACCTACGTGCTGTTTTTGTTGCGCTACGCGATGCGCGCTTATTTGCTAACCTTGAGAAGTGCACCTTTTGCACCGATCGAGTTGGATTTCTTGGCTATATTGTTACTCCACAGGGCAATGAAGTGGATGAGACAAAGATTAATGCTATTCGGAGCTGGCCGACACCGACTACTATTACACAGGTGCGCAGTTTTCTTGGTCTTGCAGGTTTCTATCGGCGCTTCGTGAAGGATTTTAGCACCATCGCTGCCCCACTTAATGAATTGACGAAGAAAGGTGTGACGTTCCATTGGGGTACAACGCAAGAAAAAGCCTTCAACACATTGAAAGATAAGTTGACAGATGCACCTCTACTACAACTTCCGGATTTTGGTAAGACTTTTGAGCTTGAATGTGATGCAAGCGGAATTGGGATTGGAGGTGTGCTTCTACAGGAAGGTAAACCTGTTGCGTACTTTAGTGAAAAATTGAATGGACCTTCGCTGAATTATTCGACTTATGATAAAGAGTTATATGCTTTGGTGCGTGTTTTGGAGACTTGGCAGCATTATCTTTGGCCTAAAGAATTTGTTATCCATTCTGATCATGAATCATTGAAACATATTAGAAGTCAAGCTAAGCTAAATAAACGACATGCTAAATGGGTTGAATTTATAGAGTCGTTTCCATATATCATTAAGCGCAAGAAAGGGAAAGACAATGTCATTGCGGATGCTTTATCTCGCCGATATACTTTGTTGTCACAACTTGATCATCGCATCTTTGGTTTGGAGACCATAAAAGGGTTGTATGCTGCTGATTTTGATTTTAAGGAGGCTTTTCAAAATTGTAGAGAGGGCCGAACATGGAATAAATATGTGCTGAGTTCCGTTCGTCTTTTGTTTTTACAGGAAGCATATGGAGGCGGATTGATGGGTCATTTTGGTGTAAAGAAAACAACGGAAGTGCTGACCGCTCATTACTTTTGGCCTAAATTAAAGCGGGACGTTGAACGGTATGTTGCACGTTGCACTACTTGCAATAAAGCTAAGTCTCGCCTAAATCCACATGGTCTTTATTTGTCTCTTCCGGTTGCTAGTGTTCCTTGGGCTGATATTTCTATGGACTTTGTTTTGGGTTTGCCGCGAACTAAGAGGGGGAGAGATAGTATTTTTGTTGTGGTGGATCGTTTTTCAAAGATGGCACATTTTATACCTTGTCATAAAACGGACGATGTTTCTCACATTGCTAATTTGTTTTTCCATGAGATCGTTCGTTTACATGGGTTGCCAACTACTATTGTTTCGGATCGTGATGCAAAATTTTTGAGTCACTTTTGGCGGAGCTTATGGAATAAATTGGGGACAAAGCTTTTATTTTCTACGACATGTCATCCCCAAATTGATGGTCAAACTAAAGTTGTTAATCGAACTTTGTCTACTATGCTGAGGGCTGTTCTTAAAACAAATTTGAAAATGTGGGAGGAGTGTTTGCCTCATATTGAGTTTGCTTACAACAGATCCGTTCACTCTACCACAAAGCTTACCCCTTTCCAAGTGGTTTATGGTTTTAATCCTCGTGCTCCTACTGATTTGATATCTTTGCCTTTTGAGGAACCTTTGCGTTTGGATGCGTCACAACGTGCTGATTTTATAAAAAGCTTACCTGAAACAACTAAGAGTAATATTAAAAACATGAATGAGAAGTACAAACTTGTTGGCAGTAAAGGTAGAAAACAAGTGCTTTTTGAACCGGGTGATTTGGTGTGGTTACACTTGCGCAAAGAACGTTTTCCAGATTTGAGAAAGTCCAAACTTATGCCTCGAGCTGCTGGTCCTTTTAAGGTGCTTGAAAAGATTAATGATAATGCATACAAGCTTGAGTTGCCTGCAGATTTTGGGGTTAGTCCCACTTTTAACATTGCAGATTTGAAACCATACTTGGGAGAAGAGGATGAGTTAGCATCGAGGATGACTTCGCTTCAAGAGGGGGAGGATGATGAGGACATCACTCCTATGGTTATGCAAGGACCAATTACAAGAGCACGTGCAAAATAATTGAATCAACAGGTGAGCTCGTTTCTAGGTGCCCGTAATTCTTCTTATAAGGATGGTATGCTACCTAATGATATTATTGATTATATTGTACTTAGTAATTTAGAAGAGGACCATAAAGGGCTTGGAGACCAGCACAGACCAGGAGGAGGACCAAAGGGGCGTCCAAGTCAAGATGGAGGCCCAATTCTACTCGGAGACGAGACGACTTTCTCGGCCTTTAGGACCAGTCTTCACTAAAATCGTCTTCCAGGCCGCAAACGGACTCCGATTTTGATGATCCACATATGCCTGGAAAGCTAAGAAGATAACCTTTCCAATGCCACTGGTTTGAGGTCATTTGGAGTTCGGAGTCATCGGGAGTTCACTTCGGAAGTTAGCGGACAGAATCTGTCCAGGGGCTGTTTTTTCCCTATTCGGGCTTTTGGCCCATGGATCGTCTTGGAGTCCATCACGGACGCATCTAGGCTTCATATGGTCGCCCTAAACTCTATATAAACAGTAGCCGCCGCATGAGTTAGGGTTTGGGTTTTGATTAGAAGTTTTCTTTCGAGAACAATTCGTCGTTCGTGTATCGGTTTGTGAAATCCCAACTTTGTGAGCACAAGTTAATTCTTGATTGCGTTCCTTCCTCGTTCTTGCTGGTGTTCTTCAGTTGCATTGCAGGAACGATAGCCTTCTTGGCGAGGTCTATTGCGTGCGTCACGCGGTCGATAACCATCGGAGCAGAGGTGTAGTGATTGCAAGGATTCGAACCTCCTAGCTTGGAGCCTTCTTCATCAACGTCAAGTTCTCCACCCCTAAACCGACATACCTTACGGAAGATCGGGCTTACACCTATCACCTTTGCGGTACTCATATCGGGGAGCACTCAGGGCCCCACCAAAACAAAGGCAATCGGCCTAGGTCATATGACCGACAGCTCCATGCTACATGCTTTACAGTACTCATAACAGGGTGCACTCTGGCCCTCTACTTGGGTCATAACCTGACCTACAGCTAGTGTTACATGCTCTCGCTTGCTTATATAGGGTAGTTGGTCTGGCCCACCGACGCTCAATGCCTTCGGTATACTCGGAATTTAAACAGGGTGTCCACTCTTTTCTCCATCAGCTAAGTTACTTCTATATTTGCACATAAGTCGTTTATCCAATTGGTTTGCTCTATCGCTTCGATATTATTTGAGTATATTTTCTCTCCAAACAATACTACTCGGGTTGTTTCTTGATTATTGTTTCAGGGAAATACTTTCTATGCCAGTGCAAAGTCTACGCCAATAGTATGCTGAGTCAGCTCGGGGGCTGCGCCGCCGCGCGCCTCGCCGACTCACTACTTCGTTGCGCTGCCGCGTGCCTTGCCGACTGTGGCGGAACCGCCGATTTAATACGGGCTAAGTACACCTGCCACCACTGGCCCACAGTGCACTTAGACCGAACTAAACTCGGTAGTCCGTCGAGCTACCCAGAAGGGCACTCGATGAAACCATCTTCCAGGGATGCCGACATCACACACGTTAAGCTCTCGGAAGAGCCACAACAACTACAACAACCCACCATTTCATACAGACATAATTTGGTTGAGTACAAATATTTTTGCTCAAAAAGAGTACAAGGTAGTGAAAAGAACGTCAAAATAAACCTCGCAGCGGAAATAATATCGTTACAAAGATGTAACGTGCAGCGGAAAGTGAACATCAAGTATGACCTCGAGCCCACCGTAGTCATCCTTGATCATAATCTGATATGCACCTAAAAGAAAAATATCAACAACAAACGGTGAGTTCGTGGGGAACTCGTAGGACTTACCCGTGGGCGGTTTCAGCCCGACACATCTGAGATTATGCAAGGCTTTTTGGTGGACTGACTTCTAACCCGCATAAGCTTACTAGAAGTGGGTCCTTAGCCATTGATGGTTTATTTAAAACATGTTATCATAAGATAGCAGGATTTGACAGCTGCTACCCCTTAGTTATGATTATCAACAATATCATAGGGGGAAAACTTGCAGAGAAAATAAAACATGAACGCATGCCCCGTCCCAAGATTCATAGAGTCTCCATCGAACTCTTGGGAGTAGCCGTCTCAGGAGCGATGCCCCTATACGTCGGGTCATCTCTCCCTCGACCTCGAAGCATCTCCCAAATCCATCAACCTCCTCTCAGTGGATGGGCAGCACTATGAATAGTTGGACGGATCATACTTATCCAAGCATGTTGTATATAAAACATGAATATAAGCATAAAGTATTTAAGTTGTTACTACGTTGCCCGGCAGTGATATTTGGCATTCTCACACCTGGTGAGCATCAGCGATTCGAATCGATTTTTAATTCCCGGGAATAACTAAAAATGCTAGAGGCCCATATGCTTACTCACACGACGGCTTTCCCACATATGGTCCCCCACCTCCACTTGTCCCATCCCAAGTTCGATTCACTCCCGCCTGACCTCCGGGTTGTGCCCCCATGACGAGCCTGCCGGCATCCCGGTCTCCCCGTCATGAGTACCAAGCTCCCCCGGACCACCTTCCTCTCAACCAGTGGGTAGGAACGTGTTTCTGTTCTCCGGATGGCACAAGTAAGGTTTCACCGGCCCCATATACCGGATAAGCACTCTAGCAATGTTATGCCAATCAGCAGGCGAACAGCGGACGGGCCTTAATCGACTCGGGCGGAGTCCACCAACACATTATCACAATCTCATCATATCAAACCATATCTCCGCCCGGTCTCAACTTATCATCAAGTCATAACAGATTTCCTTTCGATTCCAAGGTTTTGTAAAAACATTTGTAGGCCCTATCATCTCGCGAGTGAATACCTTCACTCGTCTTCTACCGTCTAAGCAGGGCTAAGCATAGACTTCGTTTTATCCTTTCTACTTTGGGCATCAAGGATTTATGCATGTGGGGTTTCATAAAATCCCTAAACGTAATGCACAAACAAGAATAGGGTGGTGAAACTCCCTAGATAGGTGAAAATGCCTAAGGGGCCTACCTTTGTTGTTGACAACTTGAACAAACTAAACTACTGTTAGTTTGCCGGGTTGTGAGGCTGTGCCCCAGGCAACCCCTTGTTACAGGGACGGCCAACTCAGCGACACGTCGTCTTCGTGCTCCGGGTTCCACTTGTCGTCTGGCTTCTCGATCAACGGTAGATCCTGCGTCGGCTCCTCGATCTCGTGGTCTATATGCATGCCAGATATGTAAATGAGTGTAAGGATGCAATGCAGGATAGAGTGCAGTAGAAAATTAACCCACGGTGGATACTACATGTCAAAGTAAACAAGCCTTCTCATTTAAGGTCTACTCCCGAGGAAAGCATTCATACTCTCCTAGGAAATCCTGCATGCCATCTTTTAAGAAATCGTATAAACCATCACCTAAAGCTAGCTCAACTAATCATATTAACTAAACTAGCTTACTCTTAGAGTGTAATTAGCAAAAGAGTTTACCTAATACAAAACAGTGGTTTAAACATGCACATATATACTTTCTGAGTCCTATGTATCATGTACAAGCTACCAAAGTTCTCCTGAGATTTTCCTAGCCATTTAACCCCATTTTTTCTTATTTTCTTTCCTAGCTAGTGGCACTTTGTCCATTTCAAAACACCACTCAAACTTGACATGCACAAACTCATATTTTACCAGTGACTCTTATCAGTTATCTAGTGCATAGGAAAAATACCAGATGACTCATTCTAGCAGGTTTTGCATGGTGTTCACTTTTTAATTAATAGAAAGGTACATTATGCAAATATAATGGCAAAGCCCCACCTAACAGCAAGCACTATGGCCATAAAGTTTGTCATAGTGTTCTCATGTGCTACAAAGCATACTGACCAAGTTTTACCATTTTAGAAGTTCATCTAGATCACTTTTTCTATTTATTTTCCTTTTACATACATGCACAAAACCGAGGGTAAAATGGTCATTTCACTCATCCGCATCATACCCATTCGATAGATCTATTCAAGAGGAGTCTAACGCCACTGAGTTTGTCCATTTTGGATTTTTCTGTGATTTTATATGATTTTCCAAAGTTCATACCTAATTTAAATGCATCTAAATAGAAAAATACTCAGACTAAGGACCCGAACGTAATTAACCATAGCTTTCGGGGGTTAGCGTGCAAGAATCACCAGACTCATACCACAGTGCACCGAATGACTTTGTGAAACTTCAAAAGGTCGGGGGCCGGATCGCAAAATCTCCTTCTTCTTCTTCTTCCTCGGGCCGACGGGCGACGGCGCGCGACGCGGGGAGAGGCGCGGCTGCGCCGGCGGCGGGGAAGCCGGACTTGGAGCCGAGGCGGCACCGCACGGTGGCCTCGACCTCGAGGGTTTGTTCCCCCTAGGTCTAGTCGTGCGGTGAGGAGCGTACGGGCGGCGCGGGCGGTGAACTGAAGGCGGTCACGGCGCGGCGGTGCGCGGCGGAGCGGCCTCGATCCCGCGGCCCAGTCGGAGGCGGAGGCCTCGGAGGTGCGTCCCAGATGCGCGAGGGGATGGCGAGCCCGGCGGTGGCAGTCTGGAGGCACGGGGACGGCCCGGAGAGGGCTCTCCACGGCGAGCCCGTGGGCGGCACGGGTGCACGCGAGCGGCGCGCGCGGGGAGAGGTGGAGGAGGCAATGGCGGCGGCGGTATCTAGCGCGTTGGGTGCGCGAGACCGAGGCGGAGCTGGCGGTGGGGTCTGGAGCACCGGGAGGCGGTGGAGGGTGGTACGCGATGGGGTGAACCGGCGGTGAACCGGAGCGACGGCGGCGCGGGCTTGACGTCGAGCGGAGGTGGATCTCGGTGCCGGGTGGGGGAGAGGCGACGAGGTCTAGGGCGTTAGGTGCGCGGCGGTGTGGGGAGTGCGGCGGTGGTGGCCTCGGGGTGAGCGGGGGTCGGACGGCGGCGGCGCGAGCTCGAGCTTTGAGCTCGGGTCACCCATGGTGGACACGGACCGAGAGCGAGAGAGAGGGAGGGGTGCTCGGGTCTTGGGGGCTGAGGAAGTGAACAAGGGCGGGCGAAGGAGGTCGCGGCCTCGGCGCGGCATGGGCAGGCCGGGCAGCGCAGCAAGGACGGCAGCGTCGGAGACCGGCGGCCGCGTGGCGTCGGCCGTGCAAGGCGCCGGACACTCCCTTGGATCGAAGGGCCCACCTGTCACTGACCCCGGGAGAAGAAAAGAGAAAATGTGTTTTCCCCACTGCTGTAAACTGCCGTTTTGACCAATTTGGAGACCGAATTTGGGAAAATGGTAATTGGAGGAATTGTTGTACTCTCAAAGCTCTACAAGTTTGTCAATTGGCTCATATTCAAATTCGGCCGCAAAATATGAAATGTGTTTGAATTTATGCAGCAGCCATAGGTAGGGATAGGGTAGGTCCTCTGCTTGGGAGGGGAAAATACCCTAGTTATAGGCCTCAACTCCACTTGCTCCTTTTGACAAATTTGTTGGGTACTTTCTAAACTATATTTCATCTCATTAGGGCAGGTCATGAAAATGGCTCTACGGGTAAGAAATTCTCAAATTACCAGACTGGACAGAGTAGGGGTGTGTTTCTGGGCTGACAAAATTTGGTTGAAAAGACCAATTTGAATTCATATTATGACCTGACTCATATTGAAAAAGTTGTTTCCTAGATCATTACCTACAACTTTGTTAATATGATCCTCCTCTAAATCACAACATATTTTGAAATACAACCCCAATCTTGTTTAGGATTTTGGTAAAACAACAGATTTACTCTAAGTAAAGCTTTTCTTGTTTTCAACTTTTGAAGTATCAAATGAAGGCCAATCACTTCCACAATAGGTGCATATGAAAGGTTATAAGTTTAATTCCACTTCATAGAAAGGAAGATTTTGAAGTTGTGTAGTGAATTCAAAAGTAATTTCAGAATCAACTTGGGGATGGGCTCAAATTTCAGATTTGAGAAATTCTGACTTAGTGGTTTATCTACCAATCCCTCATTAGTCTCTTAAGCATGATTTAGTTTTAATTCATCATTAGTTTACGTATAATTGTGTGTACGGCTTCTGAGATGCCTGGGGCATCACACCGACTCACTACTTCGTCAACTCGGGAGTTGCGCCACCGCGCACCTCACCGACTCGCTACTTCGTCAGCTCGGGGGCTGGGCTGCTGTCCACCTTGCCGACTCACTACTTCATCGACTCGGGAGTTGCGCCGCCGCGGGCCTCATCGATTCGCTACTTCGTCAGCTCGGGAGTTGTGCCGCCGCGCACCTCGCTGACTCGCTACTTTGTCAGCTCGGGGGCTGGGCTGTTGTTTGCCTTGCCGACTCACTACTTCGTCGACTCAGGCCGCGCAACTCGCCGACTCACTACTTCGTCAGCTCGGGGGCTGAGCCGCCGCGCGCCTCACCGACTTACTACTTCGCTGACTCAGGAGGCTACTGTCTCATGACTCAGGAGGCTATGTCACCGCATCGTTGACTCAGGAGGCTACACCATTGTCTACGCCGTGTATTGTTATCAAGACTACTCGGATGAACAAGCTACTTGATCCTCAACCTGATTATGCTAATCAGCTTAAGGCTCGGGGGCTGCATGGAGGATACCATCAGAAATTTTTCGAAGACAACAAAGCAAGATACTCGGAAGGCTATGAAGCAAGACAATTCAGAAAGCAGAATTTGGACCTTCAAGCTGGTTTTTCTCAAGTCAACTCGAGCCAAAAGACAAATTAAGTCGGAAGGAATGGAGCGTTGGTTTAAGTCAGAAGATTGTGCAGGCAAATGATGAATTCGGAAATGAGGATTTCTTTGGAGTCTCGGGTTAATTATTTTTAGAATTAACTCGAGCCTCGGGGGCTTGTGGGGGATAGATATCCTCTGGGTCCTCATGGAGCGTATTTTCTACCTGGGCCGTCGGAGGGCCCAACCCAGAAGACGACTAACTGACTTGGCGCACAAGACAAGGACCCGACGTGTACAAGGAAGATCTAAGAAGAATCCTAGTAGAAGAGGTAACCAATCCTACTAGGACTAGAACTCCTTGTAACCCAAGCTACGCCGGACTATATAAGGCGGGCTAGGGATCCCTCTCAACAACACAACTCTCCAACTCCCTCAACTCGACTCATAGCAACCCAACTCATAGCCCTCATTTTACTCCTGAGAGATCAAAGCAATACAATCAGCCCTAAACAGGACGTAGGGTATTACGCATCTCGCGGCCCGAACCTCTATAAATCGTGTCTTCTTTGTGTTTTGTGTTCTTCATCGCATCTCAAAGCGAACCATCGAGCTATGGTTGATGCAGACGCCCACAAAAGCATCCCATGGTACATCCCGTGGTACATTGCCGGTACTAAACACCGACATCGATGGCTCTGATTACTCATATTGGAAGATCCGCATGTCTGCATTCCTCCAGAGCCAACATTCGTCTGTCTGGAATATTTATCAACGTGCTAATTTTGAGATTCTTGAGGAGCGTGTGACCCAACTATAGCAGTGGGAACACGAAGCAAACAACAAGGCTAGGAATTTCCTCTTGACAGCCCTGAGCCACTCTGTGTTCAATAGAGTGAGTCATCTTAAGACGGCTCATGAGATCTGGACTACCCTTGCAAATTTCCATGAGGGGACAAGTCAAGTCAAGGCTAGGCTGTACGAGACCTACAAGCGAGAGTATGAGAACTTCTCCTAGCAACCTGGCGAGAGCATTGACGACTTTTTCAGTTGGTTTCAATTGATTGCCAACAAGATTCGTGCTAATGCAAGAAATGGGGCTTTGCCATACGATGACCGTCAGCAGGCTTGCAAGCTACTCTTTGCCTTGGATCGTAGTATTTGGCAAATGAAGAAGGAGTCTATAGTCGAGTCAAGTGGCTATGAGACTCTCACCACACATGAGCTGTATAGCAAGTTGAAGGCTTCGGAGGTTGACGCTCAGGCGCAGGCCAGAATGAGTGGACCAACTCCCAAGAGCCTAGCTCTGATGTCTGGCCCTAGTGGTGGCGGTACTGCTAACGTAAACCCTTCTGTTGGCTATGCTTTGTCCTTGATTTCAGCAACGGAGGGGGAACTGGAGACTCTTGATGATGACAAGTTGTGCCTACTTTCCAACAAGTTCCAGCGTCTCTACTCCAACAGGATGAGCCAAAAAAGAGGTGACAAGCTCCAGTGCTACGAGTGTGGGAAAACGGACCGCTTCATCGCCGACTGCCCTCAAAGGAGAGCTCAAGAGAAGTACTCCGCTGGCAAGAACCACAAGTACAAGGGCGAGTACACATCTGACAAGAAGAAGGGCAAGTACAAGGGCGACAATAAGAAGCGGCCGTACTTCAGCAAGAGGGAGTTTGTGAAGCAGTACCAGAAGCATGCCTAAGAGTGCGACAGTGCTTTCCTCGCCAGCTTGAGTGATTGGGACGGCACTTCCAGCGACTTCGGCTCCGACAGCGATGATGGTGATGAGAAGAAGACTATCGGGCACGCCGGACTCTGTTTCTTCGGTGACGAGATCGGCTACTGTAACATGGCGATCAAGGGTGATGAAGCTGGCTCCACCGACTCTGGCGTCTGCAACTATTTCTCCACCGAGCCCAATGTGAGCGATGATGAGAATGAGGAGGATGCTATGTTGTTTGCTTTGAAGAACTAGGATCGCTTGCTTAGAGTAGCTGCTAAGGATTTTAGGGCTGCAAATGCTAGAGTTGCTACACTAGAAGCTGAGCTTGAAATGTTGAAGTCTAAATTTGATTGTGCCTTGAATGATCTTGCTACTGCTAAGGAAGCTTGTGTTGTTGCCAATGAGATTGAGTGCACTGATATGGCGGAACAGCCCTGCTTAACCTAGACTAAGCACACCTGCCACCTCTGGCTCGCAGTGCACTTATGCCAGACTAAACCCGGCAGTCCGTCGAGAGTCCCTCGGGCTCTCGATAACACCATTCCCAGAGGAACCGACATCAAACACATCTGACTCTCAAAGGAGCCACAACAATTACATCATCACAGGCAGTTGAAATAGAGAATAATAGACTAGATTTACAAACCAAATATATGAAGTCAAATACATTTCATAAAAATTAGCGGAAGCGATTTCAGAGTGTACATATAGCGGAAGCGTTTTCAAAACCTCGAAGCGGAAACAATATACTTAAGTAGCCTTCACGAAGAGATGAACAAGGCGAGTAGCACCGAGCCCACCGGTACTACCACCTCCAACACAGCTATCCAGATGTCGCCAGGACCTGTAATCCAAAACTGGGGGCAAACCCTGAGTACTAATTACTCAGTAGGACTTAATGGACGGGGCTTACGGCTGACGCAAAGCATGCTTACTAATCATGTGGATCCTTAGCTGTTGATTCTTAAACAAAGTCATATTGACGTAAGATAGCAGGATTTGACAGCTGCTATCCATTAATCATGAAGATCATTTATATCATAAGGTAAATACTTGCAGGAAAGTAAAACATGAACACATGTCCCGCCCCAAGATTCACAGCGCCTCCATCCCACCCCTTGGGAGTAGCCGTCTTAGGAGCGATACCACGGTACGTCGGGTCAGCCCTCCCTCGACCTCAAAGCATCTCCCAAGTCTCTCGACCTCCTAGTAGTGGATGGGCAACACCATGAATAGAAGGACGGATCATACACATCCAAGCATGCTGTATTTAAAAGCGTAACTTAATAAACCGTATGTTATTATTACTACGTTGCCCGTGTGCGATATCCGGCATTCTCACACCTGGTGAGCATCAGCGATTCGAATCGATTTGTTAATTCCCAGGAATAACTAGGAATGCCAGGGGTATATGCTTACTGGCCATCGCGTTCCCACATATAGCCCCCATCTCTACTTGTCCCATCCCAAGTTTGATTCAATCCTTCCGTTGTTCCCAGGTTGTGCCGCCTTAGGAACGTTACCTCGGCGTACCGGGTCCAGCCCTCCCTCGACTACAAGCTCCCCAAGGTGTCACAATAGGAGTCTGTCTCTGTTCTTCGGATGGTACAAGTAAGACTTTCACCGGTCCATTATCCCGGATAAGCACTCTAGCAATGTTATGCCGATCAGCAGGCGAACAGTGAACGGGCCTTATGCGACTCGGGCGGAGTCCACCATACCTTGCCACATCATTTTTCACAATATTCCCATAACTCCGCTCGGTCTCTATTTAACATCAGCAATAATAATCATAAATTGTATCATAGTAGTATTTCTGAGATTTGTAAAAATCACCTACGCGACGAGTGACTCCATTCACTCGTGTCTACTCGTACCTAGCATTCCTAGGCACTCGTCCTACGAACTCTATTCATAGGATCTAGGGCCAGGACGGCCAGGAAGTCTAATGCAGTTGGTTTCAAACAACTCCTAATGCATATGCGTAATCATCAAACAAGATTTGTATTTGCTGGGAGAAATCATGGTCCTGCCTACCTTTGATTCACTTTAATAAAACCAACAAACTAAGGTACTGTTAGTTTGCCGGGTTGTGAGGCTTTGCCCCAGGCAACCCCTTGATCCCTTGGACAACTCCTCCGTCCAAACACGACTGATGGGCCCTCCAGGTCGTGAGTGGGTCTTAGTTGGTCTTTTGGATCACCGTTGGTTGAAGTAGTTCCACGCGTTCGTTTCTTGATCACATATCTGTAATGAGCGCCACTATATGATTGACATGCGAGATGGTGCAAGGAATGAGATGCATGAATACGAAGCACACATATGAATAACCATTTCATGAACAGGCAAAAGGTGATTGATAAGGTATTTAAATAGAGAGTATTTTTATGGACTCAAAGCAAGAGCACAATTATTCAATCACACATAAACAAGTTACTGATCCTACTCATATTGATAACATGTTAATGCTACGACTTGATAACAACATGCAAAAACAATTTTGATTATTAAGATACATGCATGGAGTATGGTGATGTTTAATCCCTCTCAATCAAGTGTGGCATTGACATCAGTAGATAGCGTGCAGCTAGAAATCAACCCACATGCATAATGATATCAATAGCAAACAACACCTACTCTTATAATTACATAACACATGCCTACTTTATGAATAAAAAGTATTACTTGTGTTCATGTAGTTAGACAACTCCAGTTGAGCTTAGATTTTTATGACATGTAGGTTTATACTGCTTTATGCTACTGTCAACGTTTCGGCCCCAAGGAGTTATAAATTAATTATGAAAATTCTAGCAAGTTATCAGCCCTATAGCTTCTCAGATTTTTCATAAATTATAGGAATGGTTTCCGAAGGTGATATTTTACCAATGAGCTATGCTTAGCATGGACTGCATGTACAAAAATTTACAAGTTAAAACTCCCAGGTTTGACAGGACATCTATTTTCCATATATTAATCCTGTGCGAAATTTAGACGTGCATATGAACAGTGTGAATAGCCCGCTAGCATATACTTTCTGGACTCTATGCATCAACCTTAGGCTACCAAATTTTCTTGAGAATTTTCCTAGCTATTTATGACCACTTTTCTTAATTATCTTTTCTAACATGTAGTATTTTATCATTTTCAAATCACCATTAAAACTTAACATGCAGGGGCTCATATTTTACCAGTGAGATACTTATACTACTCTAGGTATAGGAAAAATGCTATGAGCATATTCCATGTAGCCTCCAATTTCTAAGTTAAATAATTGCACATGGCACATGTATAATGGTAAAAGGTAACTAAACAGTAAGTGCTGGGCTACAAAAATTCACATAGTGCTACAATGCAACAAGAAAGTTACTGTCCAAGTTTCATGCCATTTGGATTTCATTTAGTCCACTTTTATCATTTATTTACCCTAATCATGCATGCAATAAACTAGGGGCAAAACAGACTTTTCACACATCCACATCATACTTATCCTGTAGATCTACTCAATAAGAGTCCATAGCCACTGAGTTTGTCTATTTTAGATTTTTCTTTGAATTGTTATGATTTTCCAAAGTTCACAGATTTAGAAAAAGAAAAACATACAAAACAGGGACCTAAACGAAATTAACCATATACTTCAGGGGCTAGCACAAAATTTTACCTAGGCTCAGTGAACAGATCCTATGAAATAGGTGAAGCACAGGGTTAGATCTGCAAAAATGAAAAGCTTCGGGTAAAAATGCGAAACTCTAATAGATCCAAGGGTTATCTGCAGTTTTATCAAGGCACATTCAATAGTGAATAGAATAACAAAAACTACAGGGGCTAACGTGCAAATGCGCCATCTTCTTCCTCAGGCCGATGGGGGGGGGGGCGACGTGGCGGCTCGGTGTGTCGGCGCCCGCTCCGGCGTGTCGAGGCACGGTCTTGGAGCCGAGTTGGCTCGGGGGGTTGCCCCTGGCCACGGGGATTCCTCTCCTCAAGGTCTCGTTGCGGGAGGAGGCCTGGGCGGCCGCGTAACTCGCGTGAACTGGAGGTGAACTAGAGCGACGTCCGCGCGGCAGTGACGCACGGCGGCGGCTTGATCTCGGGGCACCGGTGAGGGAGGAGACCATGGTGGGGCGTGAGAGCTGCGCAAGGATGTGGTGGGTCCAGCGGTGTGGAAGTAGAGGCGTGGGGACGGCCCGAAGATGGGTCTCCACGGTGAGGTGGTGCGCGGCCGGTGCGGCATGCGGCGACGCACATAGGAACGGGTGCTAGGACCGATGGCGGTGGCCTAGAGTGTGGGGATTCGGCGGAGGAGCCTGAGGCGGGCACGGGGCACGCGTCAGATGAGGCGGAGGTGGTCCGAGGCGGCGAAGGCGCGAGCTCGCCGCGACGGGGTTCATGGCGCTGGCCATGGCGGGCGGCACCCAGAGCACGGGAGAGCAGGAGGGCTAGGAGCGGTGGCATGCCACTAGAGCTAGGGGAAGGTGGCGCGGAGGAGGACTCGACGCCGGTGCGCAATGGGGTTGGGAAAGGGAAGGCTAGAGGTGGCCGGCGCGCGAGCTCGCGGCCGAGCTCCGATGGCGGCCCGTGGCTGCGCTCCGCGGAAGCAGGAGCAAGGCGAGGCAAAAGGGAAGTGGGAGGCGAGGCCAATGAACCAGGACGGACCGTCGTCCAAGTGAAGAGGCCGAGCGCGGCGTGAGTGTGGCGGAACCGCCCAATTTAGTACGGACTAAGCACACCTGCCACCTCTGGCTCGCAGTGCACTTAGGCCAGACTAAACCCGGTAGTCCGTCGAGAGTACTACAGCTCTCGATAACACCAAATCCCAGAGGAACCGACATCAAACACATCCGACTCTCGAAGGAGCCACAACAATTACATCATCACAGGCAGTTGAAATAGAGAATAATAGGATTAATTTACAACCCAAATGTATGGAATCAATACATTTTCAAATATAGCGGAAGCGAAATCAGAGTATAAAAATATAGCGGAAGCGTTTTCAACACATCTCGCAGCGGAATATTATACTTAAGTAGTCTTCAGGAAGAGATGACAAGGCGAATAGCACCGAGCCCACCGGTACTACCACCTCCAACACAGTTGTCCAGCTATCGTCGGTACCTGTAATCCAAAAGTGGGGGCAAACCCTGAGTACTAATTACTCAGTAGGACTTAATGGACGGGCTTACGGCTGACGCAGAGCATGCTTTACTAATCATGTGGATCCTTAGCTGTTGATTCTTAAACAAGATCATGTTGATATCAGATAGCAGGATTTGACAGCTGCTATCCTCTACTCATAAATAGTCATTTATATCATAAGGTAAGTACTTGCATGAAAAGTAAAACATGGAAACATGTCCTGTCCCAAGATTCACAGCGCCTCCATCCAACCCCTTGGGAGTAGCCGTCTCAGGAGCGATACCCAGTACGTCGGGTCAGCCCTCCCTTGACCTCTAAGCATCTCCCAAGTCCATCGACCTCCTAGCAGTGGATGGGCGACACCCTGAATAGTGAGACGGATCATACACATCCAAGCATGTTGTATAGAAAGGCGTGACTTAATAAACAGTATGTTACAGTTATTACTACGTTGCCCGTGTGCGATATTGGCATTCTCACACCTGGTGAGCATCAGCGATTCGAATCGATTTGTTAATTCCCGGGAACAACTAACAATGCCAGGGGTATATGCTTACTAGCCCTCGCGTTCCCACATATAGCCCCCATCTCCACTTGTCCCATCCCAAGTTCGATTCCAACCCGCCATTCCCCAGGTTTAGCCCCCGTGGAGCGTTACCTCGGCCGCACCGGGTCCAGCCCTCCACGAGTCTACACCCCAAGCGCCCCTGGGACCGATGGTAGGACCAAGTCTCTGTTCTTCGGATGGCACAAGTAAGACTTTCACCGGTCCATTATCCCGGATAAGCACCTTAGCAATGTTATGCCGATCAGCAGGCGAACAGCGAACGGGCCTTATGCGACTCGGGCGGAGTCCAGTGCACAATATCATAAACCATGAGTAACTCATAAAATCTCCGCCCGGTCTCCATTTAAATCAGAAGCATATATAACAACTTACTTCAGTGAGATTTCTGTAAGTTTTTGAAATCACCTACGCGACGAGTGACTCCATTCACCCGTGTCTACTCGTACCTAGCATTACTAGGCACTCGTCCTACGAACTCTAGGTGTAGGTTCTAGGGCCAGGGCGGCCAGGATATCTAATGCAGCTGGTTTCAAACAACTCCTAATGCAGATGCGTAATCATCAAACAAGATAGTATTTGCTGGGAGAAATCATGGTCCTGCCTACCTTTATTTGATCTTAAGAAAACCAACAAACTAAACTAGGTTAGTTTGCCGGGTTGTGAGGCTTTGCCCCAGGCAACCCCTTGAAGCAGGGACGGATTTAATCAGCGACCCTCCGTCTTCTTGCTCCGGATATAGCCTGTCGTCCGTTTTCTTGAGCACTGGTTTCTCCTGTGTTGGTAGCTCCTTGCACGCGGGGTCTATATGCATGATAAAATGCAAGTGAGTGCAAGAGAATGTAAATACATGCATATGATACAGGTTATATGCATGACATAGTGCAGTCATGAGCGCAACGAATCGCGAATGTATGCATGAGGTGTCAATGAAATATAATGCATGATCGAACAACTTGTGAAGAATGGGTTCAGGTATCCTTAGTTTGAACACACCCCATAACAAGAAAACTTAACGACTTTGCTAAGAAATCATACAGCCCAACACTATGAAAATCGTACAAACCGTTACCACATCTTATCTTTGAAGTTATTAGAAATAATTGTTCTATATGTGTACACAGTCCCTATCAAATGAAGTGAACATATACATGCAAATTAATGGACACGCTACCATTATGAATAAAATGCACTCATAAGTTCATGTAGTTAGAAAGCTCCAATCGATTTCAAATCTTTACCACACGCAGCAACATACTCCATAACGCTACTAGATTTTTCCCATAATTTTATTAGCAGTTTAAATACACTTTTCCCTATTTTCTTTTTCAACTAGTAGCATTTTATTATTTTCAATTCAGCAGCTTAAACATGCATGCACAACCTCATATTCTGCCAGTGAGTTACTCATACTATGTGAAGTGCATGAAAAATACTAAAGGTCATATTTGAGCATATTTTATATAGTCTTCCTTGTCCAAGTTAATTAAATACACAAATCACATGCATAAGGGCAAAACAGTAATTAAACAGTCAATGCTAGTGTCACAAAAAAAAATCACACAGTAACTAAATGTCATAACAAAGCTACTGTCCAAATTTCATAATTTTTGGAGTTCATTTGGTACACTTTTACCATTTATTTACCTACACCATGCATGCACTAAACCAGGGGCAAAACAGTCTTTTCACACATCCACATCATACCTATCCTGTAGATCTACTCACAAGGGGTCCATAGCCACTGAGTTTGTCCATTTTGGATTTTTATTTTAATTGTTATGATTTTTCAAAGTTTCAGCCAAAATAAATAAAAATAAAATGAAAAATCATTAGATCCAGGACTTGTTCGCAATTAACCATAACTTCCAGGGGTTAATGCGTAAAAATACTGTGACTCATCGAACAGCGCTCGGACGAAACCGTAAAAACATAAAAGTTCAGGGCCTAAACGCAAAAATGCGCGCCTTCTTCAACCTCCCGCCGGTGGGGTTTGACCGGCGGCGGCGGCGCGTTGAGCCGGCCGCGCGGGGCCCGAGGGCTCGCCGGCGATGGCCGGGGAGAGAGAGGAGGGGGTGGGGAACCTTACCCCCTACCTTGCTTCGGCGGAGAAGCGCCGGAGGAGGCCGGCGACGAGGAGGCGGGAGCGCGGAGCGCCGGCGAGGTGGCGCGGGGCGGAGGCGCGATGGCGGCGGCCTAGAGCGGCGCGGGGAGGTGGAGTCAAAGGAGGAGAGGAGCGGCGCGGCGTCGTGGGGCGCGGGGAGGCCGGAGGCGGCGGGGAGCTCGAGCTCCGAGCTCGCGCCAATGGTGGCGGCGAGCGGCGCTCGGTGCGGGCGGAGGCGGAGAGAGGGCAGGGCGTGGGCGAGTGTGAGTGAGGGGCGGGCGGGGTCGCGTCCGCGCCCGGGTGAAGGGTCGGCGTGGGGCCGAGCCACGGCGGCGATCCGCGGCGCGCCGGCTCTGCCCGGTCGCCGCCGGCCGCGTGGTGGCCGCCGGCCCGGACACGGTGGCGTGTCGGGCCGGTGGGCCCCACCGGTCAGTGAGAGTAGGAAATAGGAAAAATAGAAAAATAAAAAATGTGTTTTCTCTCCTGCTGAAAATCGCCATTTTGACCAATTTAGAGGCCGAATTTAGAAAAACTCCAATTGAATGAAATGTCCTACTCTTTGAACTCTACAACTTTGTCAATAGGCATGATTTCAAATTAGGCATGGAAATATGAAATTCATTTAAATTTAGCTCTCAAGTTTAATTTGGCCCACAAACCCCTTTTATTGGAAAATTCCAAAACTCCTATTTATGGACATTATCTCCCAAGGTGCCTTTTGAAAAGTTTGTTTAGAATTTTAAAACCTACAACTTCTCCAATATGAACTTTGCATGAAAGTGGCTGTAGGTTAGTCCAAATTTGAGATTTTTAAACAGGTCAGGTTTGAGCTGGTTTTCTAGGTTGGCAGTAAATGGTCCAAAACTCTAGTTAAACATTCTTATATGGCTAAGCCCCAAATATAGAAGTTATTCACCTCTTGTTTGTCTACAACTTTGCTAATATGATCTTCACCCAACTCTCGACAGAATCAAAGTTATGACTATAAACATAGTATCGCACATGCAACAAACAATGTTTTGAACTTGTAGTTTAAGCCAAATTTGATCCTAATGCACAAACACCCGTTATGCCATGATGCTTAAGGATGATGCTTCATGTATGAGGTGTGATTATGCACTTGAGATGCAGGAGCATCACAACCCACCCCCCTTAAAGAAATCTCGTCCCGAGATTTTGATGTGTTGTGGGTGGAGAGTTCATAGAGATGAGAAAGTGCAGTGCGACTGGTATTTAAAGGTTTTAAGCAAGTCGAAACATACTCGTTCGAGGTGGACGGAAGGAAACCCGGATACTTGGTTCGCAGGTACTCCTCCGTCTCCCACGTGGCCTCCTCTTCGGTGTGCTCACTCCATTGCACCTTATACATGGTGACCGTGCTACGTCGAGTCGATCGTTGCTTTTGGTCCAGGACTTTCACCGGTCTGGCCTCATAAGTGAGGTCCGGTTCAATCTGAACTTGGGATGTGTCAATCTCTTCCTCTGGCACTCTCAGGCACTTCTTAAGTTGTGACACGTGAAAGATGTCATGGACTGCCGCGAGGCGTGGTGGTAGCTCTAACCGGTAAGCCACGGGTCCACATTTCTCGGAAATCTTGAATGGCCCAACGTACCGCGGTGCTAGCTTCCCTTTTACCCCAAACCGGTGCACACCTTTCATCGGCGATACCCGGAGATACACGTGATCACCCTCTTTAAACACTAGCGGTCTCCTCCTTCTATCAGAGTAGCTTTTTTGCCTTGACTGTGCCCTTTTTAGGTTCTCCTGTATAAACCTCACTTGCTCTTCGGCTTGTGTTACCAAATCGGGCCCGAAGGTGACTCGCTCTCCAGGTTCTGACCAGTTCAGAGGTGTTCTGCACCTCCTCCCATACAGAGCCTCGAAAGGAGCCATCTCCAAGCTCTTTTGGTAGCTGTTGTTATATGCAAACTCTGCTAGGGGCAAACACTCATCCCACTTGGTGGAATAGGTTAAGACACAGGCCCGAAGCATGTCTTCTAGGATCTGATTTACTCTTTCTACTTGACCACTAGTCTGAGGGTGGTACGCTGAGCTGTGGATCAACTTTGTGCCTAGAGACTTCTGTAGCTGCTCCCAGAAACGAGACACAAAGACTGAGCCTCGATCCGAGGTAATGGTCCGAGGGACACCATGTAAGGATACAATCTTTGCTATATACAACTCGGCATACGTGTTGGCACGGTAGACTGTTTTTACAGGGAGAAAATGGGCCGATTTCGTGAACCGGTCGATAATCACCCATATGGAATCATACCCCTTCTGAGTGCGGGGCAAACCCACCACAAAATCCATGTGTATATCTTCCCACTTCCAAGCTGGGATGTTCAAGGGTTGAAGCATACCGCCCGGTTTTAAGTGGTCAGCTTTCACCCTCTTACACACGTCGCATTCTGACACATATTTGGCTATCTCCCGTTTCATACGGGTCCACCAAAATTTTTGCTTTAAATCTTGGTACATCTTGTTGCTACCCGGGTGTAGGGTGAACATGGAAGTGTGAGCTTCATCTAGGATTTTCTTTCTTAACTCCATGTCCTTTGGTACTACTAAACGGTTTTTGAACCACAAGACTCCTTCTTCGTCGAGCTTGAAACAGGCCTTCTTCTTGTCATTGATCTCATCTCGAATATGTGACATGCCCTTATCTTGCTTTTGTGCTGCTATGATTTGATCCTTGATGGTTGGTTCAAGGACAAGGTTATAAAGTTCTGCTTCTAGTGCTGTTGGCATTTCTATGTTCCCAATCTCACAGCATAGCACTCTCACTGTTGGACGAGCTTCAATGAAGTTGCAATGAGCTTTACGGCTCAATGCATCTGCTACTACATTAGCCTTACCGGGGTGGTAATGAACCTCTAGATCATAATCTTTTATCAACTCTAACCACCGTCTTTGCCTCATATTTAATTCAGGTTGGGTAAAGATGTATTTGAGACTCTTGTGGTCAGTGTAAATGTGACAAGTGTTGCCTAGCAAGTAATGTCTCCATTTCTTCAGAGCATAGACAACCGCAAGTAGCTCCAGATCGTGAGTTGGGTAATTCACCTCATGTTTCCTCAGTTGGCAGGATGCGTATGCAATCACTCTTCCTTCTTGCATCAGAACACAACCGAGGCCGCTACCAGAGGCATCACAATAAACGTCAAACGGTTTGGTGATGTCTGGTTGAGCAAGAACAGGTGCTGAAGTTAGAAGTTTCTTCAGCATTCCAAATGCTTCTTCGCATTTTGGACTCCACGCAAACTTTGCATTTTTCTGGGTTAACGCTGTCATAGGCTTTGCTATTTTGGAGAAATCTTTGATGAAGCGGCGGTAGTAGCCCGCTAAACCAAGAAAACTCCGTATCTCTGTCACAGTTTGTGGCTGCTTCCAATTCAGCACATCTTCCACCTTGCTGGGATCGACAGCCACTCCCTTCGCTGACAAGATATGGCCTAGGAATGCTACTTCCTTTAGCCAAAACGCACACTTGCTGAACTTGGCGTAAAGTTTATGTTCTCTAAGACGAGATAGCACTATTCGCAAATGCTCTTCGTGCTCCTTCTCATTCTTGGAATAAACCAGGATGTCATCAATGAATACTACTACAAATTTGTCAAGCTCATTCATGAACACCGAGTTCATCAGGTACATAAAGAAAGCCGGTGAATTTGTCAAACCGAAGGACATGACAAGATACTCATAAAGCCCATAACGTGTGGAGAAAGCAGTCTTTGGTATGTCTTCTTCTCGGACCTTAATTTGATGGTACCCGGACCTAAGGTCAATCTTGGAGAAAACTGTGGCTCCCCCAAGCTGATCGAATAGGATATCGATGTGTGGCAGTGGGTACTTGTTCTTGACTGTAACAGCGTTCAGTGGTCGATAATCGACGCATAACCTTTTACCACCTTGGTCTTTCTTCTCAACAAAGAGGGCGGGACAACCCCAAGGTGATGAGCTAGGTCGGATAAACCCTTTGTCTAACTGCTCCTGCAGTTGTGTTTTCAGCTCTTTCAGTTCATCTGGTGCCATTCTATATGGCCTCTTGGAGACAGGTGCCGTGCCTGGAACAAGGTCTATTCTGAACTCTACATCCCTATCTGGTGGTAGTCCGGGCAGCTCTTCTGGAAACACATCTGGATACTCACAAGCTACAGGGATTTTTGCAAGTGCTTGTGCTTCAGTCTGAGTTTCGGCAACACTAACCGTGTGAGACACGTGCTTGTGAAGTGGCACATGAATGATCACATCGGTCCCATTGCTGGAGCGCAACTGAACGGTCCTGCTCCCAACATCTATCATCGCCTTGTGTTGTTTTAGCCATTCCATACCAAGAATAACATCAATCCCTAGTTGTGGAAGTACTATAGGACTGATAAACAAACTTTCTTTGCCTACTTTCAGACACAAGTCCCTCACTATGTGATTGGTACTGATAGATGACCCGGCAGCTGTGATGTGGTATCTCTGTTTCAGCTCTATAATTTCATACCCGTGCTTCAGTGCATATGCTTGGCTGATGAATGAAAAAGTCGCTCCAGAATCAAACAAAACAACCGTAGGGTGGTCATTGACAAGAAATGTGCCTGCCAAGACTGGTTCACCCTCCGGAACTTGCTCAAGCTGGCTGTAGTGCAGTTGGCCCATCTTTGGGGCTGATTTCTTCCCTTTGCCCATAGGCACTGATCCTGGAGTCTTTTGGTGCGAGTGACAGGTGCGACTGAAATGTCCGGCCTTCCCACATTTGAAGCAGGTATAGCCGGTGCTTGATTTGGTTGGTGGCATTGGAGCAGGTGGGGAAGGTGGTGCACTGTAAAATGACATGGGTTGTTCTGCCCCACTGTATTGTTCTTGTTGCGGAGGCTCTTCTAGGTAGTATATGTGCGTTGGGAATTGATACTCAACCCGTGGCCGCTGAGATGGACTCGATGGAGGTGTACTGGCAAGTCTTTTCTTCTGCTGGTCCTCATGGGCCTGACGGAGGCGATGCTCCATGTCGATGGCGACATCCACCAACTCATTGAAGCTGTCATAGCTGCGCCCCAAGTGAGTCAGCAGAGTGGGATCGAATCCATCCAACAGACGGGTAGCCCTCCGTGGGTCAGTGTTGACGTCTTCCGGGGAGTACTGGGACAAGCGGATGAAAGCTTGCACATATTCGAGTACCGACATGTCCCCTTGTCGTAGTGCACGAAATTCTCTTTGTTTGAGCTCGATGAGACTAGGCGGGAGGTAGTGAGCCCGAAAAGCCGCACGGAACTCATCCCACGTGACCTGGTGCCCGGCTGGTTGCATTGCCAGGAATGAAGCACACCAGGCCCCCGAGGGACCATGCAGACATTGCGCTGCAAAGCGAGCCTTCTGTTGCTCACTGAGGTGAGGCAGTAAACTGAACTTGGACTCGATGATCCGAAGCCAGTCATCAGCATCCAATGGATCTGGGGCAGTGGTGAAGATGGGTGGTTGTAGCGCCGCAAAGTCAGTGTAGCTGATCTCTTGCGGGTCGCGCCGTTGTTTCTCTTGAGCTATCAAGTCGATGAGTTGCTGAGCGACCTGAGTGGCCAACTCAGAAGAAGATGGGGCTCCATGAGCAGCCCCCTGAGCAGATGTCTCTGGTGGGGTGACCATCTGCAGAAATAAAGCCAGTCGAGTTTAGTCCAAGAGCTTTTGTGCAGCCGATGCGGTGATAAAAAGGTCATAACACCATAATTACATGCTGGATGCATGAAAGCATGTAAGTGAACAGAATAGCTCAATTGCACTTAGAGTGTTAGCAAACGTCTTATAGGTCTGGATAAACGAATCTGCTAATGGGAACTTGGGCGCAGTTTTAGATGCTGGTCAAGACGATCGATTGGGATGGATGTCCAATTATGGAAGTTCTCTAATGACTAGTCCTTTGGTATGTAACTAGCTCTAATATCAAATTTCTCACGAATTGGGTGAGGGATGCAACTTCATTCAGGTGTTGCTTCTGACCGTGGTCGTTCGGGTTATCGTGGGGAAACTCCTCTTTGTAAAATTACTTGTATTATGAGAGTGAAATGTGCAGGAAGTTTGTTTAGGTCACGATTTATCCCATTTGCCTTTTTGTAGTATCCCCAAAACGATAGCAAAGATACATGATGCATGATTCGTCCTATTCGGTCTCACATCCCACATCCTATGTATTATATATATAGCTAGCGATAATTCGGTGACATATATGCACGTCTCTCTCTAATGCAACTAACCGTTCTCTAGTCGTTCTTAGTTTCGCACGTGGTTAGCGTACCTGCAGAAGAATGCATGCTCATACATTACCACCTAATGTGGCATCCACGCGTGACCGCTGCGTGGACAACGTAGGTGGGGCGATGCACCTTTTCCTCAAAGCCTGACTTTCCACCAGTACTGGGGGTTGTCGAGAAAAAGGTGGATCCCAAAACCAAATGTAAGTGTGGTGGGTATGAAAGCCTCAAACATGCCCACCACCCTTAAAGAGCTTTTACTTATACAGCATGAATGCAGAGTTCACAACCGTTCGCAAAACCCGATAGCTTCCACCAGTACTGGGGATAGCTATGGCCGAAAAGTTGTTTCTCAAAGCACCGAATATGCATATGAGTTCTATCTAGGTCAGAATGTCAGCGATGTCACCTGGATAACACTAACATCCTTATACGGGCATAGCGTATACTCTCACTTTGAATTACTTGAAGATGGGTTTTCGAAAATAGGTTTGTAAAACAAAACTTGATGATATAACTGTTGTCTGTGTTTGATCGGCTCTGATGATACCAGCTGTGGCGGAACCGCCCAATTTAGTACGGACTAAGCACACCTGCCACCTCTGGCTCGCAGTGCACTTAGGCCAGACTAAACCCGGTAGTCCGTCGAGAGTACTACAGCTCTCGATAACACCAAATCCCAGAGGAACCGACATCAAACACATCCGACTCTCGAAGGAGCCACAACAATTACATCATCACAGGCAGTTGAAATAGAGAATAATAGGATTAATTTACAACCCAAATGTATGGAATCAATACATTTTCAAATATAGCGGAAGCGAAATCAGAGTATAAAAATATAGCGGAAGCGTTTTCAACACATCTCGCAGCGGAATATTATACTTAAGTAGTCTTCAGGAAGAGATGACAAGGCGAATAGCACCGAGCCCACCGGTACTACCACCTCCAACACAGTTGTCCAGCTATCGTCGGTACCTGTAATCCAAAAGTGGGGGCAAACCCTGAGTACTAATTACTCAGTAGGACTTAATGGACGGGCTTACGGCTGACGCAGAGCATGCTTTACTAATCATGTGGATCCTTAGCTGTTGATTCTTAAACAAGATCATGTTGATATCAGATAGCAGGATTTGACAGCTGCTATCCTCTACTCATAAATAGTCATTTATATCATAAGGTAAGTACTTGCATGAAAAGTAAAACATGGAAACATGTCCTGTCCCAAGATTCACAGCGCCTCCATCCAACCCCTTGGGAGTAGCCGTCTCAGGAGCGATACCCGGTACGTCGGGTCAGCCCTCCCTTGACCTCTAAGCATCTCCCAAGTCCATCGACCTCCTAGCAGTGGATGGGCGACACCCTGAATAGTAGGACGGATCATACACATCCAAGCATGTTGTATAGAAAGGCGTGACTTAATAAACAGTATGTTCCAATTATTACTACGTTGCCCGTGTGCGATATTGGCATTCTCACACCTGGTGAGCATCAGCGATTCGAATCGATTTGTTAATTCCCGGGAACAACTAACAATGCCAGGGGTATATGCTTACTAGCCCTCGCGTTCCCACATATAGCCCCCATCTCCACTTGTCCCATCCCAAGTTCGATTCCAACCCGCCATTCCCCAGGTTTAGCCCCCGTGGAGCGTTACCTCGGCCGCACCGGGTCCAGCCCTCCACGAGTCTACACCCCAAGCGCCCCTGGGACCGATGGTAGGACCAAGTCTCTGTTCTTCGGATGGCACAAGTAAGACTTTCACCGGTCCATTATCCCGGATAAGCACCTTAGCAATGTTATGCCGATCAGCAGGCGAACAGCGAACGGGCCTTATGCGACTCGGGCGGAGTCCAGTGCACAATATCATAAACCATGAGTAACTCATAAAATCTCCGCCCGGTCTCCATTTAAATCAGAAGCATATATAACAACTTACTTCAGTGAGATTTCTGTAAGTTTTTGAAATCACCTACGCGACGAGTGACTCCATTCACCCGTGTCTACTCGTACCTAGCATTACTAGGCACTCGTCCTACGAACTCTAGGTGTAGGTTCTAGGGCCAGGGCGGCCAGGATATCTAATGCAGCTGGTTTCAAACAACTCCTAATGCAGATGCGTAATCATCAAACAAGATAGTATTTGCTGGGAGAAATCATGGTCCTGCCTACCTTTATTTGATCTTAAGAAAACCAACAAACTAAACTAGGTTAGTTTGCCGGGTTGTGAGGCTTTGCCCCAGGCAACCCCTTGAAGCAGGGACGGATTTAATCAGCGACCCTCCGTCTTCTTGCTCCGGATATAGCCTGTCGTCCGTTTTCTTGAGCACTGGTTTCTCCTGTGTTGGTAGCTCCTTGCACGCGGGGTCTATATGCATGATAAAATGCAAGTGAGTGCAAGAGAATGTAAATACATGCATATGATACAGGTTATATGCATGACATAGTGCAGTCATGAGCGCAACGAATCGCGAATGTATGCATGAGGTGTCAATGAAATATAATGCATGATCGAACAACTTGTGAAGAATGGGTTCAGGTATCCTTAGTTTGAACACACCCCATAACAAGAAAACTTAACGACTTTGCTAAGAAATCATACAGCCCAACACTATGAAAATCGTACAAACCGTTACCACATCTTATCTTTGAAGTTATTAGAAATAATTGTTCTATATGTGTACACAGTCCCTATCAAATGAAGTGAACATATACATGCAAATTAATGGACACGCTACCATTATGAATAAAATGCACTCATAAGTTCATGTAGTTAGAAAGCTCCAATCGATTTCAAATCTTTACCACACGCAGCAACATACTCCATAACGCTACTAGATTTTTCCCATAATTTTATTAGCAGTTTAAATACACTTTTCCCTATTTTCTTTTTCAACTAGTAGCATTTTATTATTTTCAATTCAGCAGCTTAAACATGCATGCACAACCTCATATTCTGCCAGTGAGTTACTCATACTATGTGAAGTGCATGAAAAATACTAAAGGTCATATTTGAGCATATTTTATATAGTCTTCCTTGTCCAAGTTAATTAAATACACAAATCACATGCATAAGGGCAAAACAGTAATTAAACAGTCAATGCTAGTGTCACAAAAAAAAATCACACAGTAACTAAATGTCATAACAAAGCTACTGTCCAAATTTCATAATTTTTGGAGTTCATTTGGTACACTTTTACCATTTATTTACCTACACCATGCATGCACTAAACCAGGGGCAAAACAGTCTTTTCACACATCCACATCATACCTATCCTGTAGATCTACTCACAAGGGGTCCATAGCCACTGAGTTTGTCCATTTTGGATTTTTATTTTAATTGTTATGATTTTTCAAAGTTTCAGCCAAAATAAATAAAAATAAAATGAAAAATCATTAGATCCAGGACTTGTTCGCAATTAACCATAACTTCCAGGGGTTAATGCGTAAAAATACTGTGACTCATCGAACAGCGCTCGGACGAAACCGTAAAAACATAAAAGTTCAGGGCCTAAACGCAAAAATGCGCGCCTTCTTCAACCTCCCGCCGGTGGGGTTTGACCGGCGGCGGCGGCGCGTTGAGCCGGCCGCGCGGGGCCCGAGGGCTCGCCGGCGATGGCCGGGGAGAGAGAGGAGGGGGTGGGGAACCTTACCCCCTACCTTGCTTCGGCGGAGAAGCGCCGGAGGAGGCCGGCGACGAGGAGGCGGGAGCGCGGAGCGCCGGCGAGGTGGCGCGGGGCGGAGGCGCGATGGCGGCGGCCTAGAGCGGCGCGGGGAGGTGGAGTCAAAGGAGGAGAGGAGCGGCGCGGCGTCGTGGGGCGCGGGGAGGCCGGAGGCGGCGGGGAGCTCGAGCTCCGAGCTCGCGCCAATGGTGGCGGCGAGCGGCGCTCGGTGCGGGCGGAGGCGGAGAGAGGGCAGGGCGTGGGCGAGTGTGAGTGAGGGGCGGGCGGGGTCGCGTCCGCGCCCGGGTGAAGGGTCGGCGTGGGGCCGAGCCACGGCGGCGATCCGCGGCGCGCCGGCTCTGCCCGGTCGCCGCCGGCCGCGTGGTGGCCGCCGGCCCGGACACGGTGGCGTGTCGGGCCGGTGGGCCCCACCGGTCAGTGAGAGTAGGAAATAGGAAAAATAGAAAAATAAAAAATGTGTTTTCTCTCCTGCTGAAAATCGCCATTTTGACCAATTTAGAGGCCGAATTTAGAAAAACTCCAATTGAATGAAATGTCCTACTCTTTGAACTCTACAACTTTGTCAATAGGCATGATTTCAAATTAGGCATGGAAATATGAAATTCATTTAAATTTAGCTCTCAAGTTTAATTTGGCCCACAAACCCCTTTTATTGGAAAATTCCAAAACTCCTATTTATGGACATTATCTCCCAAGGTGCCTTTTGAAAAGTTTGTTTAGAATTTTAAAACCTACAACTTCTCCAATATGAACTTTGCATGAAAGTGGCTGTAGGTTAGTCCAAATTTGAGATTTTTAAACAGGTCAGGTTTGAGCTGGTTTTCTAGGTTGGCAGTAAATGGTCCAAAACTCTAGTTAAACATTCTTATATGGCTAAGCCCCAAATATAGAAGTTATTCACCTCTTGTTTGTCTACAACTTTGCTAATATGATCTTCACCCAACTCTCGACAGAATCAAAGTTATGACTATAAACATAGTATCGCACATGCAACAAACAATGTTTTGAACTTGTAGTTTAAGCCAAATTTGATCCTAATGCACAAACACCCGTTATGCCATGATGCTTAAGGATGATGCTTCATGTATGAGGTGTGATTATACACTTGAGATGCAGGAGCATCACAGTGAGGGGACCGATCCGTGGCATGGCCACGCTGCCCGGCCGCCGGCGGCCGCGTGGAGCGCGCCGGCTGGGCGTGGGCGCGGCGCTGACACCGCGGGCCCACCGGTCAGCGGCTGGAAAGAGGGAAAAAGGAAAATGTGTTTTCTTATCTACTAAAAATCGCTATTTTGACCAATTTAGAAACTGAATTTGTCAAAACCACAATTAGATGAAATGTTCTACTCTTCAAGCTCTACATCTTTGTCAAAAGGTTCAATACCAGATTCTAAGTGGAAATACGACTTATACATGAATTTATATAGCAGCCTTCAATTAGGACAGGGAACCTTTATTACTTGGGAAAATCACAACTCCTATTTCTGTGCTTTACCTCCCAAAGTGCCTCTTGACAACATTGTTTAGAATTTCATAACCTACAACTTCTTCAATTTGATCTTTGCATGAAAATGGCTGTAGGTTATAGAAACATTGAGATTACTACACAGGTCAGAGTTGGACTGGTTTCTGTGTTGGTAGAAAATGACACTAAACTCCATTTAAAACTCAATATATGATCAAACCCCAATTAACAAAGTTGTTCTTCAGCCATTTATCTGAAAGTTTGGTAATATAAAGTTGGCCTGAATCCCAACAGATTTTGAATTATAGACACAAATATGCTCCAAGGTTTGGTAAAACAGAAATTTCACTTTGTGTAGAGGCTTTCTTGTCTCCCACTTTTGAAGTATCAAATGAAGTCCAATCTCTTCCATAATAGGTGCATTTGAAAGGTGATAAGTTCAATTCCATTTCATAGAAAGGGAGAATTTGAAGTTGTATAGTGAAATCAAAAGTAATTTCAGAATGAACTTGGGGAAAAGCTGAAAATCCATACTTGGGAAATTTCTAAGTGTGGGCTGATTTTGGTTATTTCCAAGAGAATTGTGGTGCTATTTATAATAGGTGAATGACAGATTTAAACCATGCTTAGTGTAACAAAAGGTTAGTCCATAACATGTACAACAACTTTGACAATGGAGTTGAGCTCAGGTACTTAATGGATTAGAAAGTTTTATTAGGGCTTGAATTTGGTCACGACCACTATTGACACCTCTCCAGGAATCTCTGATTTGATTTGGCCTCGACTTTTAAACCTCCTAACATATGATTCTAAAGATGGTCATAATATCAAAGTCGAAGACATCATCCCGAACTACGACTTTTGTATTTGGTGTTTTGCCCAAAAGTTTGTGGGTGGCGATTTAAACAACCAAACCACGTAGAGTTTCGCATTCTCTTAGAAAATTTTTTGACTTAGTGACTTTTTCATCTAATCCTCATTACTCTCTAAGCATCATTAAGTCCTAATTCAGTATTAGCTTGTCTCTAACTGCGTGTTAAGGCTTTTGAGATGCCGGGGCATCACAACCCACCCCCCTTAAAGAAATCTCGTCCCGAGATTTGGAGGAAGCGGGATTTTACGGCTTACTGCGTAATGTGAATGGTTTTTTGGCCCACGGTTCGTGTGCTTCTGTCACACATGGTAACATGTGAATCTTCATCTATTAGCTTTGTTAACTGGCTCGTGAATGGTTAGTGCCTCTTTAACACGAGGTACTTACAAAGCTTCTTTTTATTGGTCCGGGGTGGCCTTTCTAAGATACTCGCCAAGTCGCGTTTTGTATGAGAGCGGATGAATAAGCCACAAAGAAGGTGTGTCCACAGTGCAAAAGCGACAACGATTGATTCGTACAATAGAACAGGGTCACTCCATGACTTGGACACCAAGGTTTAGAAACGTGATAAAGATATAGGTCTTAGAGCAATTAGAAGCAAAGAGTACGAAATCGGAAAAATCGAACCACGAAGGATCTTGCATTTCAAAGGGTTATCAATGGATGTGTTTTTGAGACGCACATTCATTTTATTTGATAGGGACTGTGTACACATATAAGGTATTAAATCTGAATATCTTCAAAGAGTAGGATGTGGTGAAACATAGTACATCCTACGGATCGCGACAAGAAAGGTACAAGGCGCAAGGTAGGGTATATTCACCTTGACAAGGTGATGGTTTGTACGATTTCTTAGCTTGGTCAAGACTGACCAAGAAAGTCTAGGTATATGATGTGTGCTTACTAACGAAACAATAGACAGTGTTATTCAGCTTAACTGAGGATGATTTTCAAAGAAGAACAAAGCAACTTCTTGAAAAGGGATGATATGACAAGAGCACTAGCCGAGAACAAAAACTTAGTGCAGCGGAGGATGCTGAGTTCACCTTCAGGAGATAAGGTTCAATATATACAAGAAAGGAATGTAAGAGAAAGCAGTGGAAACAGAGTTATTGTTCCCACAGATCAAGAGAGGTAAGTTGTAAGAAGGAAGTGGAATGATGTAACAAGACAGTGGAACTAGAATCAAGCATTCCCACAATTACAAAACGCTAAAGATAATCAAGGTAACCATAGGGATAGGATTGATCATCCCCATGCATCACTACTAGCAAGAGTAAACAAAGCAACGGATAGGTGTGGACTATGTGTGAACATAGAATTGACCCGTCTCCACGGATCGAGAAAGACATGGCTCAGCCAGGCGATGGAAAAATGCGAACAATAGTGGGATTTCGGTGGATCTTTCCCCACAGATCAAGAAAGGCAAGGTGAAACAAAGCAAAGAAATAATACAATGCGGTAGCGTAAATAAAGTAAATCGTATCCACGAATTAGATGTATAGGGTTGACAAGGGGATAGAAAATGGATACGAATGTTCCACAACTTAAGCGGCGTCATGCCTTTGTATGTCTTGATACAGCGCGAGCCTAGGGATTTACCCGGTGTCGGCCATACACATGGGACCCTAGGTTCCATCGTGGCACCATAGACTACTCGGGTAAACACCACATCAAGAGTGGCACAGCTATCCAACGTCAGGAGATGCAAGCAATACAAGGTTATGGAAAGACACGAACACGGAGTTGGGAGCACATGAATGTCAATGTATGGGTGACCTGAATCAAAGAGTCGAAGGCACATAGATTTCAAGGGTTGGAAACACAAGAATCATGAGAACGAGAAACATATGGACCACCAACCTTTTAGTCGTGGTGTTGCATGGATTTGGAAGTACACGAATTGGCAAGAGCTCAAAGCATGTGCACCACAAGAGTTCGAAATGAGGGGAGCGCAGGAGCTTGAAATGCACGGAATAGTGGAGCTTGGAACTCAAAAATTGTAATGGTTGGAAAATCCATGATACACTAGAGTTGAATCCAAGAAGTTAGGATCAAGTGGCACAATGAACCATACGAACCCTATGTCCAGCCAATACAAGTCCAAGCTAAACGTTGTTAATACGCTAATCGATACCCGTTCCGGTTTGCCAAATCGTATGTTCAAAACATTTGGGTCAAAAGTGAGCTTCTCCTTTCATTCGTGTTGATGCGGCATTGAGCTTCATGTGGGAGGCACCATGGTGTTGAATCTTGATTCAATGCCAAATCTGAGGACGTTGCCGAAGTTGAGGTTGATCCAGGATGCTTTCTTTCTATCACTCATGTTGCCAGATAGGAACTCTATATCGTTGCGTGTGAGCGACGGTCACTCTCGATCGAGGCTTCTTCTAGACTCGTTTCTATTTTGGTGGAGCTTCAATTTGTTGCGTCGACGTAGATGTTGATGTTGTGTATGTTGGGTTGATGGGAGAAAAGTCTTCGATGATGAAAGCTCGGGCATTCTTCTCGAAGACTTCTTGGAGGCTTGCTTATTGTTCTGGTGGCTAGGCCTATAGAATCCTATGGATCCAGTACGTAAAAGTAAGTATGTACGAACTATCTTACCTTCATCTTCAGGCTTGGTGAGGCCCTGTAGTCGAATAATCGTGTGTTGTCGATGCAGGAGTCGATATTTCGTTTGTTGGATCGATTGGAGAAACTCATCCCGCTCCGGTGATGGGTCTTGGGAAATCTTCTTTGTATGCTTCGGTACATCAGGGACTTGTGCGTCATCCTTGTGGTTGTAGACATGCCTACCGAATGATAGCAAACTAGGACCTAGATGATAACACGTCCGATTGTTTTGACTTGATGTTTGGGCTTGTAGAATCTCTTTAACTGAAGCACCCTAGGCCATATATGTTGAATCAAGGTAGTGTTTGTGGAGTATTCTTTAGCTTCGCCTATTCTTCACCCTTCTTGTGGTATCTTTGACGAGGTCAATAAAGCTTTAGTCAGTGGCGATATGGCTTTCGAAAATCGTTTGTGTGATACAAGTGTGTTACATTCACGAGCTCAAGAAAATATGGGAGACTACTACCTTTCCTTCTAACGTGTACAGTTTGCGACCAGCTTCCGGAGGTGGATTAAGAGGGGTTGCAAAAGATCAGAATGCCATAGTCAAGCCTAATGTTTATATTCTACACCATTAGTATAGCAATGCTTGTTAGCTCTACTTCGATTTGGTCCAGAATTCAAGTTTCAACGAAACCTTACGATAACTTTGGAACAAGGCACACTTCGAAGAGACTCCAATTGACAAGGTTGTGCACCCCCAAAAGCGCTCATCATGTTTGATATACAAACCCTAATTCAGATCCACCTAGATTTCGAGTTACACTAGGACTTAGCTACAACCTTCTAGAGTGTAGTTTTAGATTTTTGTTGCCTATGTCACTCATCTCCCTATTAGCACGTGACTAGGGAATGTTTCCGAATTGCGCATTAAAGGGTCCCGATAAGAGAGATTTTTATATGATGTGGTGCATTAGTCCCATGTAATTAACAGAACCGAAAATCGTGAGCTGTGCAGTAATTATATTAAATCTTCATGATGTACTTGTATTTTTCCACCATGTATCAAAACAGTAGCAACACATGTACAGTTGTAATATGAATCCAATTACTTTCAATCAAACACATAGCAAAACACATGAGATGAGATGGAATGATGCATGATTCGTCCTATTCGGTCTCACATTACACCTCCTATGTATAATACATTAACTAGCGATATTTCGGTGACATATATGCACGTCTCTCCCTAATGCAACTAGCCGTTCTCTAGTCGCTCTTAATTTTTCGCACGTGGTTAGTGTACCTGCAGAAGAATGCATGCTCATACATTACCACCTAGTGTGGCATCCACGCGTGACCGCTGCGTGGACAACGTTGGTGGGCCGATGCACCTTTTCCTCAAAGCCTGACTTTCCACCAGTACTGGGGATTGTCGAGAAAAAGGTGGATCCCAAAACCAAATATAAGGGTGGTGGGCATGAAAGCATCCAAAGCATGCCCACCACCCTTAAAGAGCTTTTACTACGGGGCATGAATGCAGGGCTTACAACCATTCGCAAATCCCAATAGCTTCCATCAGTACTGGGGACAGCTATGGCCGAAAAGTTGCTTCCTAAAGTGTTGAATATGCATATGAGTTCTATCTAGGTCAGAATGTCAGTGATGTCACCTGGATAACACTAACATCCTTATACGGGCATAGCGTATACTCTCATTTTTGAATTACTTGAAAAGGGCTTTCGAAAATAGTTTTGTAAACCAAAACTTGATGATATAACTGTTGTCTGTGTTTGATCGGCTCTGATACTAGCTGTGGCAGAACTGCCCTGCTTAACCTAGACTAAGCACACCTGCCACCTCTGGCTCGCAGTGTACTTAGGCCAGACTAAACCTGGTAGTCCGTCGAGAGTCCCTCGGGCTCTCGATAACACCATTCCCAGAGGAACCGACATCAAACACATCCGACTCTCGAAGGCGCCACAACAATTACATCATCACAGGCAGTTGAAATAGAGAATAATAGACTAGATTTACAAACCAAATATATGAAGTCAAATACATTTCATAAAATTAGCGGAAGCAATTTCAGAGTGTACATATAGCGGAAGCGTTTTCAAAGCCTCGTAGCGGAAACAATATACTTAAGTAGCCTTCACGAAGAGATGAACAAGGCGAGTAGCACCGAGCCCACCGGTACTACCACCTCCAACACAGCTATCCAGATGTCGCCAGGACCTGTAATCCAAAAGTAGGGGCAAACCCTGAGTACTAATTACTCAGTAGGACTTAATGGACGGGGCTTACGGCTGACGCAAAGCATGCTTACTAATCATGTGGATCCTTAGCTGTTGATTCTTAAACAAGGTCATATTGACGTAAGATAGCAGGATTTGACAGCTGCTATCCATTAATCATGAAGATCATTTATATCATAAGATAAATACTTGCAGGAAAGTAAAATGTGAACACATGTCCCGCCCCAAGATTCACAGCGCCTCCATCCCACCCCTTGGGAGTAGCCGTCTTAGGAGCGATACCACGGTACGTTGGGTCAGCCCTCCCTCGACCTCAAAGCATCTCCCAAGTCCCTCGACCTCCTAGCAGTGGATGAGCAACATCATGAATAGAGGGACGGATCATACACATCCAAGCATGTTGTATTTAAAAGCGTAACTTAACAAACCGTATGCTACAGTTATTACTACGTTGCCCGTGTGCGATATCCGGCATTCTCACACCTGGTGAGTATCAGCGATTCGAATCGATTTGTTAATTCTCGGGAATAACTAGGAATGCCAGGGGTATATGCTTACTAGCCATCGCGTTCCCACATATAGCCCCCATCTCCACTTGTCCCATCCCAAGTTCGATTCAATCCTTCCGTTGTTCCCAGGTTGTGCTGCCTTAGGAGCGTTACCTCGGCGTACCGGGTTCAGCCCTCCCTCGACTACAAGCTCCCCAAGGTGTCACAGTAGGAGTCTGTCTCTGTTCTTCAGATGGCACAAGTAAGACTTTCACCGGTCCATTATCCCGGATAAGCACTCTAGCAATGTTATGCCGATCAGCAGGCGAACAGCGAACGGGCCTTATGCGACTCGGGCGGAGTCCACCATACCTTGCCACATCATTTTTCACAATATTCCCATAACTCCGCTCGGTCTCTATTTAACATCAGCAATAATAATCATAAATTGTATCATAGTAGTATTTCTGAGATTTGTAAAAATCACCTACGCGACAAGTGACTCCATTCACTCGTGTCTACTCGTACCTAGCATTACTAGGCACTCGTCCTACGAACTCTATTCATAGGATCTAGGGCCAGGACGGCCAGGAAGTCTAATGCAGTTGGTTTCAAACAACTCCTAATGCATATGCGTAATCATCAAACAAGATTTGTATTTGCTGGGAGAAATCATGGTTCTGCCTACCTTTGATTCACTTTAATAAAACCAACAAACTAAGCTACTGTTAGTTTACCGGGTTGTGAGGCTTTGCCCCAGGCAACCCCTTGATCCCTTGGACAACTTCTCCGTCCAAACACGACTGATGGGCCCTCCAGGTCGTGAGTGGGTCTTAGTTGGTCTTTTGGATCACCGTTGGTTGAAGTAGTTCCACGCGTTCGTTTCTTGATCACGTATCTGTAATGAGCGCCACTATATGATTGACATGCGGGATAGTGCAAGGAATGAGATGCATGAATACGAAGCACACGTATGAATAACCATTTCATGAACAGGCAAAAGGTGATTGATAAGCTATTTAAATAGAGAGTATTCTTATGGACTCAAAGCAAGAACATAATTATTCAATCACACATAAAAAAGTTACTGATCCTACTCATATTGATAACATGTTAATGCTACGACTTGATAACAACATGCAAAAGCAATTTTGATTATTAAGATACATGCATGGAGTATGGTGATGTTTAATCCCTCTGAATCAAGTGTGGCATAGACATCAGTAGATAGCGTGCAGCTAGAAATCAACCCACATGCATAATGGTATCAATAGCAAACAACACCTACTCTTATAATTACATAACACATGCCTACTTTATGAATAAAAAGTATTACTTGTGTTCATGTAGTTAGACAACTCCAATTGAGCTCAGATTTTTATGACACGTAGGTTTACACTGCTTTATGCTACTGTTAACATTTCGGCCCCAAGGAGTTATAAATTAATTATGAAAATTCTAGCAAGTTATCAGCCCTATAGCTTCTCAGATTTTTCATAAATTATAGGAATGGTTTCCGAAGGTGATATTTTACCAATGAGCTATGCTTAGCATGGACTGCATGTACAAAAATTTACAAGTTAAAACTCCCTGGTTTGACAGGACAACTATTTTCCATATATTAATCCTATGCGAAATTTAGATGTGCATATGAACAGTGTGAATAGCCCGCTAGCATATACTTTCTGGACTCTATGCATCAACCTTAGGCTACCAAATTTTCCAGAGAATTTTCCTAGCTATTTATTACCACTTTTCTTAATTACCTTTTCTAACATGTAGCATTTTATCATTTTCAAATCACCATTAAAACTTAACATGCAGGGGCTCATATTTTACCAGTGAGATACTTATACTACTCTAGGTATAGGAAAAATGCTATGAGCATATTCCATATAGCCTCCAATTTCTAAGTTAAATAATTGCACATAGCACTTGTATAATGGTAAAAGGTAACTAAACAGTAAGTGCTGGGCTACAAAAATTCACATAGAGCTACAATGCCACAAGAAAGCTACTGTCCAAGTTTCATGCCATTTGGATTTCATTTAGTCCACTTTTATCATTTATTTACCCTAATCATGCATGCAATAAACCAGGGGCAAAACAGACTTTTCACACATCCACATTATACTTATCCTGTAGATCTACTCAAGAAGAGTCCATAGCCACTGAGTTTGTCCATTTTAGATTTATCTTTGAATTGTTATGATTTTCCAAAGTTCACAGATTTAGAAAAAGAAAAACATACAAAACAGGGACCTAAACGAAATTAACCATATACTTCATGGGCTAGCACGAAATTTTACCTAGGCTCAGTGAACAGATCCTGTGAAATAGGTGAAGCACAGGGTTAGATCTGCAAAAATGAAAAGCTTCGGGTAAAAATGCGAAACTCTAATAGATCCAGGGGTTATTTGCAGTTTTATCAAGGCACATTCAATAGTGAATAGAATAACGAAAACTACAGGGGCTAACGTGCAAATGCGCCATCTTCTTCCTCGGGCCGACGGGGAGGGGGGTGACGCGGCGTCTCGGCGTTCCGGCGCCCGCTCCGGCGTGTCGAGGCACCGTCTTGGAGCCGAGTTGGCTCGGGGCGGTGCCCCTGGCCACGGGGATTCCTCTCCTCAAGGTCTCATCGCGCGAGGAGGCCTGGGCGGCCGGGTAACTCGTGTGAACCAGAGGTGAACCAGAGCGACGTCCACGCGGCAGTGACGCACGGCGGCAGCTCGATCTCGGGGCCCGGTGAGGGAGGAGACCATGGTGGGGCGTGAGAGCTGCGCGAGGATGTGGTGGGTCCAGCGGTGTGGAAGTGGAGGCGTGGGGACGGCCCGAAGATGGGTCTCCACGGCAAGGTGGTGTGCGGCCGGTGCGGCACGCGGCGGCGCACGTGGGAAGGGGTGCTAGGACCGATGGCGGTGGCCTAGAGTGTGGGGATTCGGCGGAGGAGCCTGAGGCGGGCACGGGGCACACGTCAGATGAGGCGGAGGTGGTCTGAGGCGGCGGAGGCGCGAGCTCGCCGCGACGGGGTTCATGATGCTGGCCATGGCGGGCGGCACCCAGAGCACGGGAGAGCAGGAGGGCTAGGAGCGGTGGCATGCCACTAGAGCTAGGGGAAGGTGGCGCGAAGGAGGACTCGATGCCGGTTCGCACTGGGGTTGGGAAGGGGAAGGCTAGAGGTGGCCGGCGCGCGAGCTCACGGCCGAGCTCCGATGGCGGCCCGTGGTTGTGCTCCGCGGAAGCAGGAGCAAGGCGAGGCAAAAGGGAAGTGGGAGGCGAGGCCAATGAACCGGGACGGACCCTCGTCCAAGTGAAGAGGCCTAGTGCGGCGTGAGGGGACCGATCCGTGGCATGGCCGCGCTGCCCGGCCGCCGGCGGCTGCGTGGAGCGCGCCGGCTGGGCGTGGGCGCGACGCTGACACCGCGGTCCCACCGGTCAGCGGCTGGAAAGAGGGAAAAAGGAAAATGTGTTTTCTTCTCTGCTAAAAATCGCTATTTTGACTAATTTAGAGACCGAATTTGTCAAAACCCCAATTAGATGACATGTTCTACTCTTCAAGCTCTACATCTTTGGCGAAAGGTTCAATACCAGATTCTAAGTGAAAATATGACTTATACATGAATTTATATAGCAGCATTCAATTAGGACAGGGAACCTTTATTACTTGGGAAAATCACAACTCCTATTTCTGTGGTTTACCTCCCAAAGTGCCTCTTGACAACATTGTTTAGAATTTCATAACCTACAACCTCTTCAATTTGATCTTTGCATAAAAATGGCTGTAGGTTATAGAAACATTGAGATTACTAAACAGGTCAGAGTTGGACTGGTTTTCTGTTTTGGTAGAAAATGACACTAAACTCCATTTAAAACTCAATATATGATCAAACCCCAATTAACAAAGTTGTTCTTCAGCCATTTATCTGCAAGTTTGATACGATAAAGTTGGCCTGAATCCCAACAGATTTTGAATTATAGACACAAATATGCTCCAAGGTTTGGTAAAACAGAAATTTCACTTTGTGTAGAGGCTTTCTTGTTTTCCACTTTTGAAGTATCAAATGAAGTCCAATCTCTTCCATAATAGGTGCGTTTGAAAGGTGATAAGTTCAATTCCATTTCATAGAAAGGGAGAATTTGAAGTTGTATAATGAAATCAAAAGTAATTTTAGAATGAACTTGGGAAAAAGCTGAAAATCCATACTTGTGAAATTTCTAAGTGTGGGCTGATTTTGGTTATTTCCAAGAGAATTGTGGTGCTATTTATAATAGGTGAATGACAGATTTAAACCATGCTCAGTGTAACAAAAGGTTAGTCCATAACATGTACAACAACTTTGACAATGGAGTTGAGCTCAGGTACTTAATGAATTAGAAAGTTTTATTAGGGCTTGAATTTGGTCACGACCACTATTGACACCTCTCTAGGAATCTCTGATTTGATTTGGCCTCGACTTTTAAACCTCCTAACATATGATTCTAAAGATGGTAATAATATCAAAGTCGAAGACATCATCCCGAACTACGACTTTTGTATTTGGTGTTTTGCCCAAAAGTTTGTTGGTGGCGATTTAAACAACCAAACCACGTAGAGTTTCGTATTCTCTTAGAAAATTTTTTGACTTAGTGACTTTTTCATCTAATCCTCATTACTCTCTAAGCATCATTAAGTCCTAATTCAGTATTAGCTTGTCTCTAACTGCGTGTTAAGGCTTTTGAGATGCCGGGGCATCACAACTGATTGCCAGGTTCTAGCTACAGAATTGTCTGATTTACGCTCTAAGCATGCAAGTAATGTAGATTTACTGTTCTCTACTACTGCAGCGTTAGAGGAGTTGAAGGCTAGGCCGATTTTGCTTGGTACTTGTTCTGCTTGTTCCACCCTTAGGAAGGAGTTGGATGAGACTAGGGTTGATTTGAGGAAGTCTGAAAAGACTGCTAGCCCTGATAGCGCTGATTGTTCCAAGTGTAAGGACCTTGGAGATATGCTTGATGCGTTAGCCATTGAGAAAGTTCAGTTGGAGGATGAGAACACCTATGTTAGAACCACTCTCAGTTGGATTTCAGCTAGGGAACCTCAGCTTGGCATGATCTTTCCTCTTTTAAGTTGGGTGACAAGTTGGGGGTTGGCTATCACTACACTCAGGCTGATTTTGATCAGTTGTATGGAAAGATTGGTGACTTGAGTGGGGTACCTGTGAGTGAGAAGTTTCCTGTGACCCACAACAAGCCCAATTTCCAGCCAAACAACCCTAAGGATGGTGTATGGACTGACAAGCTGTTGCACTAGGGAACCAACGAGTAGCACCCTTGGGAGTTCAACACAATAGAGCCGGGAGGTATATGTAGACGTAGAGGTCTCTCCTCCTTGCCGCGGCTCACGATCGGCTAAAACAATGAGCCGATCGACTAGCGGTGGTGGTTGGGCGTGCCACCTGGTTGATGACCTAACCAGGAAGGTTGTGATTGTGGAGGTGGTGGTGATGGTCAACTCCTGTTCCCCTGCAAAGACAACACAGACATATGAAATGTTAGATACTAGCCAGATTGCTCGGATCGGCTCTCCCCACGTCGTATCTTCTACATCGGCTTTAATATGCTTGCCGATGATACACTCAAATTATTTATAAAATATTCAATGAGAAGGAATAATGGCCAATCTAGATTTATTCCAGACAAGCAAACTTCAGCCTAATACTTCCATGCTCTTAGAACCAAACTTGTGCTTAGAGATTATACTAATAGATCAACAAAAAGACAAATCTCTGTAAATATCGGCAAAAGACAAGAACGTGGAGATATCGGATCTTCTCTGGCAGTAACTGATCTGTATGTATATCTTCTAAAGACAGATCAAGCTTGAACATCAAACTCGCATTATGTTAATCATACAACATAAACCATGTAGCATAGGAGCGTACATCATAAAGATCATTAACATAAAGCGTGTTGTATATGAACCGATGTGTATCGGCTCATTGCACGTGAACCAATCTACCACATGAAGCATGCATATATGAAAAGATGGGCAAACATACAAGGGTAGAGATAAATGATGTATCTCATGCCGAGCTAGGCTCACCATGAGATTTATCGAGGTAACTAATGGATCTCGTGCCAAGCTAAGCTTGACACGAGATTCATTGTGGTAACTAGCAAAACGTGCCATAAAAAACATTTCAGTACACGATCTGCCAGGCGACTAACGTCTGATGCCCTAACGAAGCAAATCATTAGAGCAGCATGACGATTACCTGAAACTCTAGTCGCTAGAGGTGGTGATGCGCCGAGGGAATATGTAGACAACCGCTGCTTGATGAACGTATGTCATCACTCTTATTCAATAGTCATAGGTATATATTTATAGTCCCGTAGACTTGGGTGGCAAGCCTGCCCTTTCCTTAATTAATGATAAAACCCTAACCAACCCAATTCCTAACTAGACTCTCTTAGCTTAAATTACTAAACTACGATACAAGGCTTGGCGGCCTACTCGGACTTGGTGCATGCCACCACTTCCTTGGATGGCTCTCCTCAGCCCAAAGCTGATTTTGGCCCATTAACCGGGTCGGCTAAATTCTGGTGCCAACACATGCCCCCTCGGTTTTTGCAAATAATACTTTTTATTTCAAAACCAAGATAAGAAGGAACCTCTGGCCCAAACGTCCCGTCGATCTGAACCGCCACACGGTCTTCCATAGAAACCATAGTGATGACCCGCGTGACCCTTCAGTTTCCCCGTACGGCACCTCTTCACCTTCCATTGCCTCTCGCTTAATAAAAGGTGTGGCTCCTCTGCCTCTTCTTCATCGGCATCTACTCTTCTTCTTCCTCTAGCCAAAAGAGCCGAGCCACAACTCCCTTTCCCGCCATGTCTTCCATTGGCAGCAACATCCCCTCGGAGCCCTCTTCTCCTTCCGTGATGGGACCTTGAGAGCCCACTCCACCCGCCTCGCCCTCCTTTGTCTCCATCAAGGGCAAGGTGGCTTCAGCCGCCAATGTGCAAGCCCCGCCGCCACCTGGCCCTAATGCACGCCGGGCCTTGCTCCCCTGCTAGCAGTGGGAGCCGATCAGGTTCCTCCGGCTGTGCCGGTAGGCGGCGAAGAGGGATCGCCGGACCAGGCCACCAAGGCCTGGTTGAAGATCTTTGGCCCTGACATCCCGGACCCTCCGTCCAGGGTGTGGGTGAACCTTGGGTGCGCCGAGGGCCAAGAGGACGCAGTGGCGTCTCCTCTGTGGAACCCTCCTCCCCAGCAACGGTCGCCAACGCCGAAGCGCCCCGCCAAGAGGAGGCGGGTGGAGGTGCCATCGGTCGACGACGACGAGCACGACAAGGAGGAGGAGGAGGACGACGATGAAGAGGCAACGAGTGAGAGCCAATGGACCGGCCTCATTGCTCTCCTGGTGTGATGAGTGATTGTCAACGAGCTCAAGACCTCCGATGGACTGGAGGCCCTTCGATGGACTGGAGGTAGATGATGAAGACCTCGATGGACTGAGGCAAAAGCCCTCCAATGGACCGGAGACAATGCTCGGCGTCCGTCGGCCATGGGAGCTTGGTACACGGAGGGGCGGTTCGGCAACGGTGGTGTAAGCCCTCCGATGGACCGCTTGACGGAGGGGCGCATTTTCAGGTATCTGAAATTCACTCCTGAGCTTGGTCTTTTGTATTCCTCGGGTTCTTCTCTTTCTCTTAGAGGGTTCTCAAATGCTAACCATACTGGCTGCCGGATTGATCGTAAGTCAACCTCCGGCACATGCCAACTCTTAGGAACCTCTCTTGTCTCTTGGTCCTCCCACAAGTAAGCTAGCGTATCCTTGTCTACCACAGAAGCAGAGTACATAGCTGCTGCTAGCTGCTGCTCCTAGCTCTTATGGATGAAAGCCACCCTTAGTGATTTCGGCCTTAAGTTTGGAAAAATCCCTCTTCTAGTTGACTCTACTTCTGCTATTTCTGTAGCTAAGAACCCCGACTTTCACTCTAGAACCAAACACATAGACGTGAGGTTTCACTTTCTGAGAGATCACTATGAGAAGGGGAACATAGACTTGATCCATGTAGTATCTGCAAACCAGTTGGCCGATATCTTTACCTAGCCCCTAGAGTTTGACGCTTTTACGCGCTTGAGGGGTGAGCTTGGAGTGTGCTATCCCTTTTAGTCAGGGATAGTATGCTTTTTCTTTTAGTAAGGAATAGCTTCTGTAGTTTAGTTTTTGCTTTTATCTTGCTTTTATTTCTTTTTGTTTCTTTTGCATATTGTGTCATATCATGCATTGCATTGTATCATAAGCATTTTCACTTCACTAGCACTAGAGCTTTTTAGGAATGATGAGTTAGTACTTGCTTGTGCTAGATTGTACAGATGCTTGCTTGATCATGGTTGGCTAAGCTCTCATGAGTCTGTTGAATACTAGTTGTGAGCTAAGTTATTTTATTCTTTGCAAATCAAAAACCATGATCACCACTTGACTTGGCTACCTAGCATGTGTAGGAATGTTGAATGCTATGCTATCTTTTAATGCCTGGATATGCTAGTTGTATGCCTTTGCTAAGTTAATGCCTAATCTTTTATGACACCTTGTGTAAATTGAAATCTGAATCAAAATGCTTACAAATGGTGTATTATGTGCTGAATTGAGAAAGATCCAGGTGGGTTTGCTTGTCACACTGATCTAGTTTGAGACTGCTTGTCATTGCACTTTGATATGAACTTGGACTAGGCTGTGTATGACCAAAACCTTGTCTTAAGCTTCTGATGGTTCTTTGAGCCTAGACTTGGCATTGGTTGGTAAGAAGTGGCAAAAGACAAGTAAATAACCCCTGGCACAAAAAAAACTTGCTTATACATATAAATGTTCAAATCTGAAATTTGCAAGTCTCTAAAATGCTTATGGCTAGTTGTATATTCTTTGGTTGAGAGTAGCACACCTTATATGCATTGCTAGCATCTTGTTGTTCATGCCTATCTTGCTAGGTGCTATTCATGTTGATGATGCTTTCTTTTAAACTATCCTGAAAAACATGCTTGCTCCTGATCTGTGTAAGATAGATTCATTTGAGCTTGTTGCATGCTTCCTTGCCCTCACTTGTTCTGTATGCTAGAACTTGTGATTACTAGCTTTCCATCCCTTCTGAGCTCTTTCAGTCACACTCCTTGCATTTCATGGCATATTTTGAGGGGGAGTTTCTTAATTCAGGGGGAGTCCTAGGAACCCTTGATGTGTCCATTGTCAACAAGGGGGAGATTTTGGAGTATTGGACACAAGGGGAGGACTTCGGGAGAGATTTAGTTGAGGGGGAGCTTTGCATTCATCTTTGCATTTGTGAGGATGCATTTCAGGAGGAGTTGAGCTTTTAGCATGCTCTTTGCATCGGTGCGTTGAGCCTTTTGCCTCTGTCATGAGGAGCCGATGCTTTGTTTTTTTTTTTTTGCTTCAAGCTGTCTTGTGTTTTGCCTTTGTTTGGTTTTGGGCAGCTTGAGCATTCTCTTATTTTCCTTTCTTTTTCAATTTTACGCTTTTCTTCTTGTCTTTGTTCCATTTCAGGTTACAGGTTGGAGATGTGTTGACAATGCACTCATCAAGGGGGAGATTGAGAGCCAATGGACTGGCCTCATTGCTCTCCTGGTGTGATGAGTGATTGTCAACGAGCTCAGGACTCCGATGGACTGGAGGCCCTCTGATGGACTGGAGGTAGATGATGAAAACCTCGATGGACTGAGGCAAAAGCCCTCCAATGGACCAGAGGCAATTCTCGGCGTCGGTCAGCCATGGGAGCTCGGTACACGGAGGGGCGGTTCGGGAACGGTGGTGTAAGCCCTCCGATGGACCGCGAGGCGACTCCGATGGACTGGAGAAGCCGGGTGCCACCGTGGTGCTCCAACCCGAGTGCATGGCGCGAAGACATGCGAGGGAGGCTTTGGCGGCTTCGGCTCAAAACCGCCACCCAAGTTCAGATGACTTGGTGGGTTGGGCTTCGACTCGCCAAGATAGAAGATTGGGCCAAGACCCGGCCTAGGAAGCCCGTAGAATAAAGTTTTCCGGTTTCTGACTTCAAAACCGGGGGAAGCTTCTGGACTACTGGCTACATGGTGTACATCCAAGCGAGGCGTGGAGAAGAAGAAGATCAAAGCGTCATCATAGTCGTCCGATTGTATCTTTTTCATTTCAGCCCCTTTCGGGCATTCTAGAGTAAGGGTCTTAGTGTTAAATGTGTCGTTAGGCCTAGGGCTATAAATACCTAAGTGGCTGGTCATGTAGGTGACTCTTCCACCATTAGAAAACCCTAGGCTTTGTTTTTATTCAGCCAAGTGCCAAAGAGTGAAAGGAGAGCATTAGGGCTAGGATTTAAGTCCCCTAGCTAGTGTTCTTCACATCAAGAGGGAGGATGAAGGGTGGTAGGCTGTAGAAACTTTGTATGCACTTAATTTCGTGATTAAACTAGCAATATTCCTTAGAAATTCGAGCTCATGTGTGCAGCCCTCTCCTCCTCCCCCTTCTAGTTTGGTTTTTGGGTTCAATCCTTGGGTTTTGGGTGTTTGCTTTGGCCATGGGTGAATCCTTTCTTTTGCCGGTGTTTTGGACTTGCAAGGACGTGGAGATTATGCCCTAGTGCATCACAAACCTGCAGGTTTGCCACGAGCAAGTCGAATTTGAGTTTTCCTCTTTTCTTGCCCAAAGCTTGCCTCTTCACGTGATCTGAAATTCCCGCTAATTCCGTGATCATTTTGAGTTGATCTTTTGGGAATAGCTTTGGAATAGTGCTCAGATAGCCTGTGTCAAATTTCGTGAAGATTGGACAAGGTTTGGTCAAGTTTAGGGTTTGAGAGGCTCAAGTTTCTGCCCCCACCGGACAGTCCGGCTCTGCTACCGGACTATCCGGCGTCACCGGACAGTCCGGAGCAGGCCACCGGACAGTCCGGTGTTGGGAGTCTAGCTCCGCTGCTACCGGACCATCCGGCTCAGTCACCGGACCATCCGGTTCCACCGGACAGTCCGGCAGTAGCTTGTAAGGTGGCTGTGAGCTTTTTCGTTGGGGTTTTCGCTGTTCGGCTTTTGCTTTGACCTCGCTTTTAGTGTTCCTTGTTGCTGCCCATACTCTTAACCTGCTGTGAACCAGTAGGGCGCATTTCGGTGCGTTGAGTGGCGAACAAGACGCTAGTGCGTGAGTCATTGTTTCGCTTGACTTACGATCTTGTGATCGTTGAGTCTCATGCTTCCGCTCGCTTGGTGTGTACCCGTTCAGTGGGCGACACCAAGTGCTGCTAGACACGTTACCTTTCAGTGGACGGTGTCTAGCGCTTGTTGTGTGTAGTTGCCGTCAGTTTGCACCGGGGGTTCGTGAGTTTGAGTTTTTAAGTGCTCCTATTCACCCCCTCTAGTCGCACGTCTTGGTCCTACAACGAGGACGGCGACGATGAGCTGGAGGAGTCCGATGAGGACGTTGTTGGCGTTTCTTAGCCTACTGATATAGATCCGCAAGCGCACGAAAACACGTTGTAGCTTTTCACCCAAGAGTATTCCAGGGTATCGAAATTGACGAGGAACGAGGAGTAACTCAACGTAGAACAGGTAGAACCGAACAGTAAAGCCAGCGAATGTAGAGGCAAAGGACAGAGTAGAGCAGGATCTCTTCTTTAAATAAAACAACTTAACTAAACAAACTAGTGTTCTACTCAACAGGTTACTTGGACACTAAGCCTAAAGAACCACTTCTGGGCACCAGAGTGCTGATAACCCAGACGAGAAAGGCGAGCACTATAGAACTCAGCTATGCGTTGATGACTACTTATTCGGATGACGGGGTGGAGTACACAGGGTACACGCTTGCTGTCACCAAGCGGTCCTACCACCAAAGCTACGTGGGACAAGACACCCTCCAAGGCAAACTCTAGTCTAGACACCACATCTACACAACCGAGTTTACTACTACACAGGTTCGAGGTCTGAGTGCAAGCACAACTGTATAGCTAAACTACACAGAGCACACTTGACACCCATAAACAAATGAGTAAAGCACTGAGTATGTAAATAAAGTAAGTATGAAATAAATAAAGAAGGGAGCAAGGAACTTTACTGTATCATGGAAATAGAGTAATAATTCCTTTGAGAATAAGAGCTCGGGAATAGAAGACCAAAGAGAATTCCGACTCCTTCACTCTACAATTCACTACTCACTCTTGATACAACTTGGCTCTCTATACAATGCCAAGGGTGGCTTCACTACAACACTCACACTCAACTACACAACCACACTTGTATTCTATTGATCCACCACACCTTGCAAATGACCTCCGGGGGGGGGGGGGTATTTATAGCTTGAATGGCTGAGGGGGGTATTTGTAGGTGTGTAAGTCAGTAGTGGAGGTAAGTCGGTGGTCGGCCTACCTAGTCGGTGGTCGGCCAACCTCCTCGGAGGTCGGGCGGCCATCCGATGCACCGCCTTTTGTGATCCAGCGGCTGCTATGCACTCCAAACGTCGGTTGGCGGTTGGACCACATGAAAAATGCTTCCGAGGGGAGGTCGGCCGACCTTAGGGGAGGTCGGGCGACCACGTGTTGGCTCTCAATTGGTTGCATGGCCCTTCCCCTGGATTGATGACATCATTGATTCACGGTTTGGTAATCTTTCGACGCTTGGATTCCCCTGGCATTTGATCCAATGGTTGTGGTTGTCGTGCTTTGTGTTTCCTTGCATGCAGGTTTAGGATCGGTGATGTGGTAGGTCGGGCGACCTGGTTCCTGCGTCGGGCGACCTGGGTCCTGGGTCGGCTGACCTGGCCTCCTGGGCCTGGGCTGCTGATGGGCCACCCGGGTTGGCTGACCTGGTCGGGCGACCACGCCTTGGTCGGCCGACCTAGGATGGTGGTCGGCCGGCCTGGGTTTCTGGCCCACTGCTTCCCTTCTTGCCACATTGTCTCCACTTGTTCATATCTATGTGGTTTTGAATGTGTAGGCCCCTGCATACAACTTTTATACACAACTCGTGGAACTAGTTAGAATAAAATGAAATCTTGGTAAAGTATACTCTAAATCATGAAATGTTGGTGGTTGAAATGGGTTTCATCGACCGTCAACACCCCCCCACACTTAAACTTTTGTTCATCCTCGAGCAAAGACGAGTGTTAAGCATAAGTGAAAAAAGGGCATAACATCACAACCACCATAGCAGGCACAAAGTTATTCCCGACCATTTCATCTTGCCTATGATTTCAATGGTGTCTACACTTAAGTTTTGGAATGTTGAAACATGGAACAGAATATATCAGAGTTAACTTCAGGTTCCCACACCACATGAGTAGAGAGGTTTTCAAGATTTTCAAAATAGGGCATGTCAACTTGTTTGATCTCAAGTCTAGCTCTCAGTCACTCATAGGATAAGGTGTCCTTGCAAGAGTTTTACATTCCTCATATTCTATACTACTAAGGCTTTTGTTGAGCTTTTGGTAGTTGGACGAATGATGCTATCCTGTCATGCTTATGTTGTCGAATCAAATCAAGTGTCAAGAAAGAATCCATAATCAAGTAAGATTTAGCCAAGTGCAAGTGTAGTGAGGGACTTGTCTTTTGCAGGTGTTTGTTTTGAATCCCAAGTTTGAGTAGAGGGCATGTAGTCTTTTTCTTTTTCTCATCATTTTTCTTTTCTTATACTTTTTTTTGAACTTCCGTGCCACTCTTTCTTTCAAGCAGAACTTGGATGGGATCATTGGCATTTTACTGCACACCTTTTTGAGAGACTTTATTTCATGGAACGTGCATGTGAGGGCCAAAATTCTCAAATGATTCGAATTCTTTTAATGGCACAAAACTTGATAGGACTCAAAACAATCAAGGAAGCATGAATGTACAAATTCTCTTTTTCATATGTGGCACTGGTGAGATGGGATCAGAACTTGAGATCATCCAAGATGGAACCCTCTTTTTTATTTTGCAAATAAAACTCTTAACTCATGTGGGAGGTTCCTTTAGTTATATCCAATTATCTCATCTCTCATGAATCAACAATCTAAACATAAGTGGTTCCCTATTCATGATGGTATCCAAAGGCAAGATTACTCTAGCATAAGAAATAACATGGTGCAAGCACAAGTGAGATGTGACATTATGATCATGTAGAGCATAGCTTAACAAGGTTTCATGTAAAACAAACGCAAAGTCTGAGAGGTACAAATAATAAAAAGTGCAAACCTGACCTCCAAATGCGGGCTCGAGATGGGAGTGGGCCAGCCAGCCCAGAGCCAGGGTTGGCCGACCCTGTCACCAGGTTGGGCGGCCATGGTTGAGTCAGGCGGCCACCCCTCTTTGTGGTTTGACCCGTGCGCTTGTTTGTTTCGGACGAGAGAACCTTGGGGAGACGTGACAACGCGGTGTACCATGTTTTTGCGCAATTCGCGTGGTTGGCCGACCCGGACCGAGGTCGGACGACCTGACCAGTAGGTCGGGCGCCTGAACCCAGGTCGGACGACCTGTGTTGTTGCCGTTTTCCCCTGAATTTTTTCTGAGTAGCATTGTAGATCCTGCATAAAGTGTTTTCTTGCGTGGTTTCTGTAGGATTAGTAACAGGAGGTCGAATGGCTTTGGCCATTCCACCCAAACTTTATTGAAAAGGGAAACTATCCTACCTTTATTGAATCAAATGAATAAAAATTGTAGGCGCTCATTACAAAAGGTAAATTAAACAAACAAAAATTATTCAACCTAAGAATTAAAAACCTAAAAAGCGCCTAGGATAACTAGAAGCATGGACATCTATGGCTGTGGTGGGTCATAGAGCTCGGGATGCCCTATTGCTTCTGCAAGGCGGCGAACCTTGGCGGACAGTCCCTTCCTAAGGACATCAAATTTATCATTAATGTCCATCCGCCAAAGTTCACCTTCAGCACAACGCTCCTCTAGATTCTGCAGTTTAGCCCGGAGCGCTATGTTTTCCTCCCTAAGAGAGGCCACCCTGTCTTCATCGTCAGATGGATCTTCAAATTTTCCTGGCGACCCCCTAATGGGAGGTGGGACAGCCACCCTCTTCACTGTCCTCCTTGGTAGCGTTGAGTCGATGGACTCATCTATGGAGTTGTCCGGGATCGCCACCCTAGACACAAACACCTTGGCATACCCACCTGTGGTAGTTTTCATCCCACAGAGGGTATGGGTGGAGGGGCTCGGCTCCTTAGATGAACCAGCGGCCTCTTCCTGGAAGAGGCTCTTGACGCACTTCACAGGAGCGATGGCCCCCATGGTAGGATGTGGAGATGGGCGTGCCACTTTCTTCCCAATGGCCCTTGTGGGGGATAGACCGTGAGGGGGCTTGTCGATGCTATGGGAACACTGAGGGGAGCCTGGGTGGCCATCACAGGAAGTCGGCCGACCATGCGGGGAGACACCCCTGGTCAGGCGACCTGTCGCTAGGGTCGGGCGACCCTGATCCAGGTCGACCGGCCCTGGGTTGCTAGTCCCGTCGGCCAGGGTGACCTCCTGACGGGTCTCTCGGGGCTCTCCTCCCTCGGGATGGATGATAGCGGGCGTGGAGAGTCCTCGGATGCTGGAGTGTAGGTGGCAGTGGTGTCGGAGGTGAGGGAGATGATGGCCTTGCCATTGTTGTGTGGAGAAAGTGGTGCCATGGCTGAATTCTGGATGAGATGGGGTGAGAGTGTGATGTGTGAGGAAGAAGATGACCCTTTTTCACATTAAAACGTCGGAATCCCGATCTCATCCACTCAACAGAACCGAAGAAGAAGGGAAAAAGGCTCCAAAATCTGAAACTTGAATTTTGGCAGTCAGGTGGCCTGGTTGGAGGTCGGGCGACCTGAACCCTGGGTCGGGCGACCTGACACTGTGGTCGGACGACCTGACTCCTGGGTCGGCCGACCCGGCCTCACACCTAGTGGCCTGGCTGCTGCACCGGGGGTCGGGCGACCTGACCCAGAGGTCGGTCCATTTCAACCCTTGGCTGGACGTGCCAAGAGTTGGGTTTACCCCCTTTTGGTGACCTTAAACCCAAAAACATGTGTTGGACATTGGTTCTATTGAGATTTCTTAGCAAAAGGTCATATTAGAGGAGTTTTAAGGGAGAGAAAGCAAGTAGTATACATGGCTTCTTTTAAGGTCTGAGCTCGACCATGGATTTGTGATCAAACTACCTCATGTAGCTCGAAGACATCCATTTCTTCGAGCTGAGGCATTTTGGGCTCAAGAAATATTTTAAGGCATTGCCCATTCGCCTTGAAAACATTCCCTTCATTGTCCTGGAGGGTGATGGCTCCGTGATCGGCGGCTTCAAGGACCGTGAATAGCCCTTCCTACTTACTTCTAAGCTTACCATGACCAAAGAGACATATACGGGAATTAAAGAGTAGTACCTTATCTCCCGGTTTGAATGTTTTGATCTTGATTCGCCTATCGTGCCATCGTTTGGTGCGCTCCTTGTATAGCTTGGCACTGTGGTATGCCTTCTCCCTCCATTCCTCCAGTTCGGCCAATTGCATTTGCCTTCTTACACCTGCCGACTGGAGATCCATGTTCCACCTCTTCACCGCCTAGTGAGATTTGAATTCGAGTTCCACTGAAAGATGACAAGTCTTGTCGTACACCAATTGATATGGTGTCATGCCAATGGGAGTTTTGTATGTAGTGCGATATGCCCAGAGAGCATCGGGTAGCTTGGATACCCATTCTTTTCCCATACCTTTGACCGTCTTTTGCAGGATGTTTTTGATTTGCTTATTCAACGTCTCAGCTTGGCCACTTGTCCGCGAATGGTAAGGGGTGGCAACACGGTGGTCCACACCGAGTTCAGCGAGGCACTTCTTGAAGCGCTTGTCAATGAAGTGGCTACCCCCATCGCTGATGATGACCCGCGGTACTCCAAAATGAGGAAAGATTGTTTCCCAGAACATCTTAATGGAGTGTCTTGAGTCCGTTGCAGGACATGGCATTGCCCCTACCCATTTTGATACATAATCGTCTGCGACCAGAATACACTCCTTGTCTCCATTCCTGGGAAAAGGTCCCATGAAATCTATGCCCCACACGTCGAATATATCTAGTTGGAGATTGCTTGTGAGTGGCATAGCATCTCTTGGATTTATATTCCCTTGGCACTGGCACCTTGGACACCGTCGCACGAACTCTTTTGCATCCTCATGCATAGTAGGCCAGTAGAACTCATTTTGCCAGATTTTTGCATGAGTCCGATAAGCCTCATAGTGACCTCCGTAGGAGGATGCATGTCATCTATCAAGGACTTGCAGTGCTTCACAAGCTGGAATGTAGCGACGTAGGAGTCCGTTTGCGCAGAGTTTGTATAGGTAGGGGTCATCCTAGAGATAGAGTTGGCTGTCGTGGGCCAATTTCCTCTTATCTGCTCCTTCGGGGACATAGCCAGCAATAATGTAATTCACAAGATTGGCATACCAAGGTTGGGCTGTTGTCACCATTAGGAGCTGATCATCTCTCATGTAGTCATCGATCGGCAAGGGCAATGTTTCTTCAAATTTCATCCGTGAGAGATGATCTGCAGCTAAATTCTCTACTCCCTTTTTATCTCTGATTTCAATATCGAATTCTTGGAGTAACAGCACCCACCGGATCAATCGTGGTTTTGCATCTTTCTTGGTTAGGAGGTATTTGAGAGCTGCATGATCTGTGTAGATGATGACTTTCGATCCTACCAAGTATGATCTGAACTTGTCGATTGCAAATACCACTGCTAATAGTTCTTTCTCGGTGGTTGAGTAATTCAGTTGTGGGCTAGTGAGCATTTTGCTTGCATAAGAGATAGCATGATGCTTTTTATCCTTGCTTTGACCCAATACTACTCCAACAGCGAAGTCGCTTGCATCACACATGATTTCAAAAGGTAAGTTCCAGTCGAGTGGCTGAAAGGCTGAGACCAGTGCCTTTTTAAGCGTGTGAAAGGCCTCGAGACATTCTTCATCGAACACAAAGGGAACATCCTTAGCCAACAAGTTGGTCAGAGGCCGGGCTATATGGGAGAAATTTTTGATGAATCTCCTATAAAACCCTGCATGGCCTAAGAAGCTTCAGATGGCCTTTATGTGACCTCGATCTTTGCACGATCTACCTCTATGCCTTTTTCTAAAATTTTATGTCCCAGAACGATTCCTTCTCTGACCATGAAGTGGCATTTCTCCCAGTTCAGGACAAGATCAACTCCTTGGCATCTTTTGAGAACTTGTTCAAGGTTCGCTAAACATCCGTCGAAGCTCTTGTCGTATACTGAGAAATGATCCATAAATACTTCCATGATATCTTCGATGAAATCAGAGAATATTGCCATCATACACCGCTGGAATGATGCTGGAGCATTACATAGCCCAAACGACATTCGCCTGTAAGTGAAAGTTCCGTAAGGGCATGTGAAAGTCGTCTTACTCTGGTCCTCCGAGTGAATCGGAATCTGTGGTATCCAGAGTAGCCGTCGAGGTAGCAGAAAAAGGAATGTTTTGCCAGTCTTTCCAACATTTCATCAATGAAAGGAAGAGGAAAGTGATCTTTCCTGGTGGCGGCATTAAGCTTTCTGTAGTCAATGCACATCCGTTAACCTGTGACAGTCCTCTGTGGTACGAGCTCATTGTTCTGATTCTTGACAACTGTCATCCCTCCTTTCTTTGGCACAATTTGTACTGGATTGACCCATTCGCTGTCACTCATGGGGTATATGATTCCCGCGTGAAGTAGTTTTAGTACTTCCTTCTTAACTACCTCTCTCATCGAATTGTTAAGTCGACGCTATCGCTCCCTAGTTGGCTTGTGATCAGCCTCCATAGGGATACGATGAGTGCATAGGTTGGGACTGATTCCTTTCAGGTCTTGAAGAGAGTATCCAAGCACAGATCTATACTTCTCCAGAACTGAAAGTAATCACCGGCTCTCACTCTCTGTCAGCTTGTCGCTGATGATCACCGTGTGTCCTCATTCCCGTTGAGGAAGGCATACTTCAGGCCAGGCGGTAGTTGCTTTAGTTCTATTTTCGGAGCTTCGGGACATAAGGATTCACCAAGTTCTTCGAACTTCCATGGCTCCTCTACCGTACTGAAGTCGCTAAAAGCCTCTTCCTCTAGGCTATCTTGACCCATTTCCTCAAGTGCAAGGCTCATCACTTCTTCCATAGGGTCAATCTCTGGCTTTGCTTCAGTCTTGACATTGAGTGGCCTATCGATATTGACGTTGATTTCTTCATTGCCAAGCTGAAGCTGCAATCTCCCTCTGTATATATCTGAGCTGGTGAGGGCGGCGATTGGGATCCCTAGCACAATCAATGGTGGAGACCCCTCGGGGCTGTCAAAGACGTGGAAGTCTAAGAACACCTGAGTATCCTGCAAGGTTGTTTGAATTACCCTCAGAACACCTTCGCATCTCAAATAGCTACCCTTTGTCCATTGTAGACGCATGGCAGATCTTGATAGCGGCTGTGTCGGGTAGTACTCGTCCATTACGTGCTTAGGGATTATATTGATTCCTACCCTTGGGTCATATGTAATATCTTGTGGTTGAAGCCTTGATACTTGGCCCGGAATGACGCTGGGTCTGGATAAAATTTGACTGTGTTCGTGTCTAGTCGTCTCTCCTCTAGCCAATCCTGATTGATTGCTGCTGAAAGCTAGAGTAGGTCCTCCTTCATATGTTCTTTATGATCTGGCAGTATGTATGTTGGTCTTGAGGTCCTGATGAAGCGTTGGTCTTGTTTTGGTAACCGAGAGGCGTCACCAAAATCCATGAAGAGTTCGTCGTCAAAAAAGAACGTAGGTGCCGACGGAGGAACCGTCAAGGTTAAACTGACCCTCTCAGTTTGCCTAGACGATGGTTTTGGGATTTTCTCAATTCGGAGGGGTAATGGTGGAGATAGGGTATATGGTGTTTGTCTCTCTTCAGTTTCGAGTGTCTTGGGTGGCTTCTGTGGAGGTGGTTCTTCTAATGTACCGAGGTCAGAAGCTTTCTCGAGGATTTTGTCAAGATTTTTTCTTCCTTCGGATGGTGTCAAGTGGTAGAATGACCCTCCTGAGGTTTGGTCGAGACAGAGATCAGCTCTGGGTGTAAGGCCCCGAACGAAATGCTGTAGCAACATTGCCTCTGATGAGGCCAGACGGTTGAAGCGTTCCCAAGATGCCCCTAAGGATTCTCTCTCGTGGTCGGAAGTAGAGTACTTCGCAGCGGAGATCGATAACCTTATTTGGCGGAAAGAAACTGGTTTTCAAGTCCTCCCAACTCCCTTCTACTTTACCAACTGCCTGCTTGCACTAGATTTTTGCCTCCCCTATTAGCGAAAACGGAAAAAGCAGCCATCGAAGTGTGTCGCTAGACAGACCAATCGGATCTTGATGTACCAGTAGGTTCTCGAGATGACCAAACAGTTGCATAACTATTCGAACTCCCGGAGGTATGCGTAGGGACATTCTGATTCGTGCCCTCCGAATGATTTGTCCCAAACCATGGCTATCAAGCCGGGACGTAGCTGATAGCCTTCTATGGTGATAGGTGCGGATGATGGTGGAGGCCCCAAATAATCGCCCTTTGGAGCGGCGAGTTGAAAGAAAGGTGTGGAATCCATATGGTAGATGGGATGTGATATTTGGTGGGGAAATATGTGGTGCTTGTGTATGGTGTGAGTATGGATGATCCTAAGTTCTAATTGAATTAGCTACCATTCCCCGGCAATGGCGCCAGAAAAGCTTGTTGGCGTTTCTTAGCCTACTGATATAGATCCACAAGCACACGGAAACACGTTGTAGCTTTTCACCCAAGAGTATTCCAGGGTATCAAAATCCACGAGGAACGAGGAGTAACTCAACGTTGAATAGGTGGAACCGAACAGTAAAGCCAGCAAATGTAGAGACAAAGGACAGAGTAGAGAAGGATTTCTTCTTTAAATAAAACAACTTAACTTTACTAAACAAACTAGTGTTTTACTCAACAGGTTACTTGGACACTAAGCCTACAGAACCACTTCCGGGCACTAGAGTGCTGATAACCCAGACGAGAAAGGCGGGCACTATAGAACTCAGCTATGCGTCGATGACTACTTATCCGGACGACGGGGTAGAGTACACAGGGTACACGCTCGCTGTCACCAAGCGGACCTACCACCAAAGCCGCGTGGGACAAGACACCCTCCAAGGCAAACTCTAGTCTATACACCACGTCTACACAACCGAGTTTACTACTACATAGGTTCGAGGCTTGAGAGCAAGCACAACTGTATAGCTAAACTACACAGAGCACACTTGGCACCCGTAAACTAATGAGTAAAGCACTGAGTATGTAAATAAAGTAAGTATGAAATAAATAAAGAAGGGAGCAAGGAACTTTACTGTATCCTGGAAATAGAGTAATAATTCCTCTGAGAATAAGAGCTCGGGAGTAGAAGACCAAAGAGAATTCCGACTCCTTCACTCTTGATACAACTTGGCTCTCTCTACAATGCCAAGGGTGGCTTCACTACAACACTCACACTCAACTACACAACCACACTTGTATTCTATTGATCCACCAAACCTTGCAAATGACCTCCCGGGGGGTATTTATAGCTTGGATGGCTGAGGGGGGTATTTGTAGGTGTGTAAGTCGGTAGTGGAGGTATGTCGATGGTCGGCCGAACTAGTCGGTGGTCGGCCGACCCTAGGGGCAGGTCAACCGACCTCATCGGAGGTCGGGCGACCATCCGATGCACCGCCTCTTGTGATCCAGCGGCTGCTGTGCACTCCAAATGTCGGTTGGCGGTTATGGCGGTTAGAAAACATGAAAAATGCTTCCGAGGAGAGGTCGGCTGACCTTAGGGGAGGTCGGGCGACCACGTGTTGGCTCTCAATTGGTTGCATGGCCATTCCCCTAGATTGATGACATCATTGATTCACGGTTCAGTAATCTTTCGACGCTTGGATTCCCCTGGCATTTGATCCAATGGTTGTGGTTGTCATGCTTTGTGTTTCCTTGCATGCAGGTTTAGGATCGGTGATGTGGCAGGTCAAGCGACCTGGGTCCTGGGTCGGCTGACCTGGCCTCCTAGGCCTAGGGCTGCTGATGGGCCACTCGGGTCGGCTGACCACACCCTGGTCGGCCGACCTAAGATGGTGGTCGGCTGGCCTGGGTTTCTGGCCCACTGCTTCCCTTCTTGCCACGTTGTCTCTACTTGTTCATTTCTATGTGGATTTGAATGTGTAGGCCCCTGCATACAACTTCTATACACAACTCGTGGAACTAGTTAGAATAAAATGAAATCTTGGTAAATTATACTCTAAATCATCACTAATAGAAAATTGGTCCATTGCAACAATGAAATATTGTTGCAATAGGACCCAAATCGTAGCAATTGATACAAATAGCAACAAATTCAAAATCGTTGGCAAGTGTAGAAAGTACTTGAGTTGTTGAAAGTTTGGACCACGAATTGCTTTTTGTGGCAATTGCTATTCCAATCACAACAGATATTAGCTGTTGCATTAGGTAATGATTGCAACAACTAGAAACTATCCGATTTAATAAAAATGTAAAAATATGCACCTACTAGGATTCGAACTAAAGATGCTCATCTCCAAAGCATATAACCATGCTCCCCTGACCAACTAAACGTATTTTCACTTGTGCTTTTTATACTATTGGTTATATTAATAAATATATTTAGATCTTACCTAATACCACGATATAGTTTCTTATTGTGGCAATAGACAACCTTTTGCAACAAAAGCCACATCAAGTAGCAACAATAGAATCGTGTAGCAATATATCTTATATAATGCAACTTTTTCATTTTTTGGTTGCAATAGGTCTCACCTTTTGCAACAAAAAATTCATCAAATCACAACAATAAAAATTGTGTGGCAATATTTCATATCTAATGTTGTGGTTTTATTTTCGTTGCAATAGGCAAAACCTTTTGCAACAATAATTAATAGTACCGCAACATAATAATTTGTGGGAATATATTTGTCATATTTCCACAATTTTATGAAATGTGGCAAAAACATCACTCTAATGCAACATATTTTATGGTGTTGGAAAAAATTAGTGGCAATAGCCCTGTTTTCTAGTAGTGCATGAAATGTTGGTGTCGAAATGGGTTTTATCGACCGTCAACAGACGCCTCGGAGGAGGATGCAGACCTCCTTGCTCAAACCGAGGAGAGCCTGTCCAACCTTCACTCCTCCAGGAGTGATGACGCCGGCGATGAGGTCGACGGCGGCAATGAAGAAGCCGACGACGAGTCAGCCGATGACAGTGATGCTTAGAGCATCACTATTTAGCAAAAAATAGGATTAGTTAGATTTTTAGTAATAGCCGTTGCATCGGGTACTACGAAGGAAAGTCCCCAAATTTTGGAGATTCGCAGCCGTAATGTTGGCTCAGGGGATGTAAATATATTTTGCTATGTAAATTAATGAAATTTCCTTCCTAAAATCATGTTTCCTTTCGCCGATTACTTCTTGCCTTAGTGCTTTCACCGTAGCAAGAATTGGCTCAGTGGCAACGCACTGACCCATGAACTCCCAGGATCGGCTTTGAGTAACGATACAACAAGCCAATCCGCTTAATCAGCCGTTTCTCAATAAAATCGACTCGTTAGTTGACCTCAGATCGGCTCTGACAAAAACATTGACTTAGTCCAAACTAAGCCGATCTAGCCAAAGACGCACTACCTTTGGTCGAAATTTGCAAATCCCGCACGGGCCAGCACCCTATAAAAGCACACGTGCCGAGCCTAAAGAACATCTCCCATCTTTTACCACTGAAATCATCTTACCACCACACGTGCCGAGCCAGAAGTAACCCTTTGTGAACGCGTCTTTGGATTGAAGGTAAAGAACTTGCCTCTTTCTAAAAACCCCATGATACTTGCATGACTGTCACCTTTACCTTGAATTTTGTTTTCAATTATTCAGGCCAATGAAATGTTAATTGCAACGTCGGCCAACTCAAGATCCTTTAGTTTAGGACCAAAATCCTATGAGCCTCCATACAAACTGGCTAGAACAGAGACCAAGCGCTTGTCCTTTGTTCATATCAACCCAGACCTAGATCTATGGACAAATCAACTCCGTGCCTAGCCGTTTCCCATGGACGGGTGGGTTGAATGGTACAAACTCGTCGAGCATGTACATAGTTCGATTTGGCAAACCACCCATATAGCCGATGCTTTAACTTTATCTCTTTCTCCCACGGAGAAAGATGACAACCTTCTTAGATCCATTGGCTATTTCTGGTCAGACAGCCTGAATTGTTTCATGTTCGGCTTTGGATCCATGACGCCTACTCTGATGGACGTTGTCATGATCTTAGGTCTATATGTGCAATCCACGTGCCCTTCTCCCTTTTTCTTGGCTGAATGACCCCACAAGAAAATAGTAGAGAAAAGTAGCACTCGAAATTGGAGCCAGTATATCAGCCAGCACAATAAATAAACCGGCCCAGTCACAGAGAAAGAACACATCGCCTTTCTGAACTTTTGGCTTGACCATTTTCTCTTCAATGGTCCTTCTTTGGCCCCAAAAAAGAATTACCTCAATTTAGCCACTGCTTTAGCCAAAGGCCAGACCCTTGCACTAGGAAAGCTCTTCCTAGGTGTATTATACCGTCACCTTTCTCTGAATACCTAGCGCATCCTGGCTAGACACCGTATCAAGACAGGTGGACCTTGGTGGTTTGTTTAGCTCTAGAGTCAACTGTACTTTCGTAATGAAATCCCGGACTTTCCACAGCTTGAGTCTCAGTCTTTTCCAGATCTTTTAGGCAAATCTATCCGCTGTACTTCATTTGGCCAAGCCTTGCACCAATTGTCCATAACCCAAACCGATGCAGCCGAAATAGCCAAATGGTACAAATGCTTCTACGTCTCTCAAACCACCCCTGTATATGACGCATATGCCGAATCTGAGCAATTTGAGAACCTATCCTTCTTCAGACTAGAGAATTTTGAGTTTGATGAGGATTCTCGCATAATATTCGGCATTATGGTTACTCCTTGTCTTCTCCCAGTTAGCATGAGCACTAGCAATAGAATCAACAAGCCAGGGTATGAATCATACCAACCTGTTCTACCTGCTCGTCAACTCGGCTTGAACTAGACTTCTCCCCGCCTGATTATCCGCGAGAAAATTCAAAGCCGAGCGGAACTAAGCGACTCTCTTGTAGCCTCCAAAGCCTACTCCATTTTTTCTAACCTCATACTAAACATACCCGATGAAATGGAGTTCATCCGCACAGCTGATGGCTTCAACCTTTGGTGGGACTTCTGGAAGCCTCACCTTTTCCAGCGTGCAGTGGCATCGGCTCTGCTTGCAATCAACCCAGATCATGAGGCTACACCCGAGGAGGTAAATTTTCATTCAGCTTTTTTTTTCCTTACCATACTGCTTTGTTTTAACCGAACTCTCTCTCTGTTCAGACATAGGAATGTCCTATTCCAACTGACGAAACTGGCCAGCCATTTAAATACCTTGAAATGGCCCCATTGCTTGTATATCAAGCTAAAGCACCTTCCTTTGACATGGTCATCTTCGCTGCTCCTGAATGCAAACGCAAACGAGAAAGAAAAGGACCTCGCCAGCTGAGGCTCAAGAGAATTTCTACTAAGATTCCAATCGTTGCCTCAGCTCCGCCACCTCTCTCTAATTCACCAGTAAACATCCATCAGCAATCTAGACTCTTATTGCTCACTGAATCTTGCATTCAATTATGCATTTTGCTTGTTGTACAGGACAACAGTTCTCATAGCCAAGAGCAAGAAGCTGACAGAGAAGAAGTCTCCCATGGCCAGACTCATGCTTCCTCCAAAAAAACATCGGGTCATGTGGACGAAGGACACAGTGCAGAACCTGACCTTCCTGAGGTATATTTCTTTATGCACCTTCTCTTACTTGAAATCATTCAAATTGACTTACTTTGCTTGTCAGACTTTTGATGTAGCAGAGCTGTTGAATTTCGATCTTTCATCCATTGGCAAATCTTTGACAACTGACAGTCCTCCCATATCGCCTACGACTGCATCCGATGTGATATCCAAGCTTGAAGACATCGTCAAACAGTTGGAAACTCCAATTGAGCAGTTGGTCGTCAAATGTGACGGGATTCGCACGGTCCTTGAGCCGATTGCTGATGCGTTTTCCATAAGCTTGAAGCTAGTACTCCGGCCTACGGCCCATCTTGGTTTCCTCCGTGAAGACGTATTGGCAGCCACATCACGCATAGCTTCTTGCAACAACCAGCCAGCTCTGAAGGAAGAGATTACCAAGGAATGTACTACAACAAACCAACTCAAGACGGCTCTGGATGATCAAAGAGAGGAAACACGACTGAAGACGTCCAAGCAAGAGCTCATTGCGAGGAAGATGAAGATTACTGATGAAATCAAGCGCCTCCAGGAAGAGTTGACTGAAGTTGATGTTGCTATTTTGGCCAATGATGCAGACGTAAAGAAAGTTGCTGATGAGAAACAAGGCCTATCAACATCACTCAAGACCATCATAGCACGCATTCGAGAGCTAAACAAGAGGTTAGTTGTTGGCTCTGATGAACCAGATCGGCAAATCCTCAACTCTGTCGATGAAGTTCGGCTAAAAGCCCTCATTGCGGTTCGTCAACATCTTCAGAAACTGACAGCATCTCCCTCTGCGTAACCGCTTCCTTTATTACTGAATGTATCCTCTTAATCGTGCCCCCCGAGCATACAGCTCGGCAAGAACATTGAACTCTTTTATTGTATGTTTGTACTAAAGGCGATGCCTAGCATCGGCTTTATTTTGAGGCCAATGGTGTACATCGGCCCTACTACTCATAGATTTTTTTTTCTAAAGGCGATGTTTCCACCACATCAGCTCTGTTGAGATCAGATGGCAAGGCATCGACCCAATTTTTTTCTCAAGGCGATGTTTCCACCACATTGGCTCTATTGAGACAAGATGGCAAGGCACCGGCTCAATTTTTTTTTTCACTAGAGGCAATGCTGGTGCATCGGCTATCTCAAGCCCAGATGTTGCTGCAACGACTCTCATATGGGTCACGACCCAATCCACAGGCTAGGATAATATTTCTTTAAGTATTTACCACTGACATTTGTTGACGCGGCTTATGAATAAATATTTTGTATCATTTTACATAGTTTTTCATTGATTCTAAGCTTCAACTATATCTTTTACTAACAATTATCACCGATTATTGTGGATTTTGCAACATTGTCTTGGAAATATGCTATATGTGATTTTTACAGGTTTTTGACCAATTTTCGCGAAATTCACAACGATCTACATCAAGTGAGAAAAGACCTCTGAGATGACATTCATTGAAGATGATGAACAAGGAAGGCTTGGTTAATTCATGACCCCCTCTGTGTTAATCAAGGCTTTCTACCTAGAAGCTTCAAGAAGGTGTCAAGAGTTACAAGGAATTAGAGATAATTACATAATAAAGATGTCAATTATATCAAAGACTAGAAGATTCCGTCAAATCTAGGCCCATACCGAAGATTCCAGAAGCCCAAGAGTCCGAGAGGCTCCGTACAAGTATTTCTTAGGGGACAAGCACCGTCCCCGCGAAAGATGGAAACAACCGGGCGAAGGAGGAGTCCTGGTCGGCCGGCCAGACCCCCCTAGTCAGCCGACCCAGGGACTTCCTACGTCGGTTTGAGGTTTCCTTTCTACCACGTCTTCTCCAGGGTATAAATAGCGACCATAGGCCCCGAGACAAGGCATCCAATTCATTATCAAGGCGACAAGATGTAGAGATGAGGGACAACAACTAGATTAGAGTAGAGAGTCGAGTTTCTAGTCTAGGATTAGAGTTCTTCTAGTTCCTAGAGGTGATTAGAGCCCTTGCATGGTGCTCTAATTATCTAGCCCTAGAGGTCTAATTGTATCATCAAGAGCTACGGCCGTGGTTGTAAGTATGATACAATTTACTAATGAAGCATTGTTCTTGTCTAATTATCATCTTCTTGTTCTAATTATACTTATTCTAGATCCAATTAACTTTATGTCTAGATGCATGTAAATTAGAGCATGTCATTAAGGGTTATATTCATCTAGCGTTCTTGATAATTGATCTAGCTTACTAATGATATAGTTGTATATCTAGCTCTTATGATCATGTTGATTAAAAGTTCTAGTTGTGCTAATTAACTTTATGTGAAGTAATTAGAAGTGCATCCTCTAATTATGTATGCCTGTTGAGAGTTTCTCGTCGATTAACTGGTTCTAGTGACAGTAGGGCTGGAGAAAGGTTAAACTCGATCTAGCGGGTTAGGTAGATTGATCTTGATTTAATCATGCTATGAAGTTTATGCTTGATCATGCTTATTTCTACCTTGAGCTACTAGTTGTCTCGTTGCTCTTACCTATTTGTGGCACCTATATCATGCATGTCTTGGATCCAATTAGAGCTTGATTAGACTCTAGTTAATACCCCTTAATTGGTGTTTTAGTTCTGTTCTAATTGCTTATCTTATAGTATTAGTATAGTTTAGACGTAGATTAGATATAGTTTAGGGTTAGTTTAGAGGTAGATTAGAGCCTAGTTTTATACCCTTGGTTTACCATAAACTCTTGTTAATTAGTTCTCAATTAGTTCGTTTCCTGAATTGACAAAACCCATGATACTTGGGTAAAAGCTACACACGATACTGTCGCTTGCAGTATAAGATTTGCCGTGCTTAAGTGCCGCCAACAAGCTTTTCTGGCGCCGTTGCCGGGGAACAAATTAATCGAGTCCTAATTAACTTGAGTTTATGTATTGTTGACGGTCGTTATTTCATCATTTTGACCGTCAAGCCCTCGGTGAATAAATGGGGTATACATAAAGTTCTAAGCATTATTTACCTAACACTGACGAATTTCACGAGTTTTGGTGGTTTTCGATGTATCACAGGGAGAAGCTCATATTCCTTGCAAAAGTACACCATATGGAGCAAGAGAGAATTTGGACATAAAAGGGCTTGAGAACCAATTGCAAATTCCACAACTACAAAATATCTCAAATGCCCTCAAGACATACACCATTGCGTAGAGCTCGTCGAGACGATTCCAACGGACATATTATTTGCATCGTTTGGAGCTCGGATGGAAAAGATATAAGAATACAAAGAAATTCTGGCACAATCCGTACGGCGCCTGGGCGGGATTCGCCCAGGAAATGATGCATGGTAGGCTGCAATTGGAGGCCAAGGACAGCACACGGATCGTCATCCGTGGGAGCCTGGCCCAGCCAACCACCGCCTGACACGTGGCAGGCCAGGGCAGGACTCGCGCCCGCGTGGGCGGCTCGCTCGGTCCGATCGGGACGCCCAATCGGAGGAGTACAAGTGGCGGCCCCTGGATGGCGTGCGCACGTGCGGAGCGTGGGAAGGCCTGCCCGCCGGACCAGGTGGCAGCCTGGGAGTGGCTGGCGCCGCGGTTTGAACGGATGGAGGCCGGTTCGGCCCGTTTGACCGCCTGGTTTGCACCTATTTTGACCGGTTTTAGACCCAGTAGCATTCCAACGGCCGGTTCACCGACCTAACAACCGGTTCTCGGCCGGTTCTTGGCACCTGCACGTGGGGAACTGCCCCACCGACCTTTCTAGGTCAGTTTCCTGGCCAGGGGGCGCCCAAGGAGCAATTGGTGGAAGGATCTTGCATGGGGTGCCTTGGAATATTCCCTCCTCCTCCACCTATAAATTGAGAGGCACCCCCTCACTTCATTCATGTACCATTTCACACCATGTGAACTCTCTTTCTCCCTCTAGGAGGCTCCCCACGGGAGGGGCTTCCATTCTGAAAGTATTGTTTAGTTTAGGAGTTAGAGAAGGTCTGCTATATCGGACTCGGTCGGAATATTCGGTAATGTATTCTATTTTGATATTTTAAGCATTACTTTCCGGCTATTGACTAGTGCAAGTACTTTACTTACCTACTTTATGCACTTACCTTTCTGTTCTAGTTAGTTACTCGCTTGGTGTGTATGCGGCTTTTTTAGCATCTTTTTCCTTTTGGGCATACCAAGTTGAGGCCTGAGTTGTGCTAAACTAGAATAGATTGATCGTTGTTATGCTTGCCGGGGTTACAATCCAACCTATACGCTAGGCTCTGGTTAGTTCCTCTCCTTTGGCCAAGGATGAACTATTGTTGTTCAAGCTCCGCTTGAACACATTTGTAGCGTGCCAGCCTATCCACGCAGATTTGCTTGGTAGCCCCACTCGGTGACAGCGTGTGGTGTGCCTGTGTATCCCAGGCCCGTTCATTCGGTAGGCCTGTAGGCGTGAGCCGGGTCTCCTTCGGTGGTCTACTATCTACCCCCTGACCCATCGAGGCACCGAAATTTCGCTCGACGCAAGTCATAACTATGTTGAGATCCTTTCGACCCTTAGCACGGATAGCTCTTGTATGCTAGCAGAGATAGAAGACCGTATAGCAGTCCCTGTCTCGTTGTCCTCCTAGCTTTACCTGTTTTCTTGCCAACGGTGCTTGGCTTGTATCCCATGGTGTTTGGTGTCAACCTTTCCTAGTTATCGGTTGATGTGAAAGAGTAGTAACAGCTGGATAAACGATGGTTTAATATCTCTATCTCAATGCTTCCCTGTGGATAAATACGATACCTTGGAATACTCCCGGGTGAAAGGCTACAATGGTATCCGTGCGCTTGCGAAGTAAAATCTGTTAGGCTAAGAGCCGCCAACAAGCTTTTCTGGCGCCGTTGCCGGGGAAGCGCCGAGTTAGAGTATTATTCTGTTGTTCATCCTTTTGTTATTGCTCTTTCTTTTTATTCAAAAATTCAAAAAAATAGAAAAATAGAAAACCTTCTCTTTAATTTTGCTCTATCCGTTGAGTAAATCTTGATCATGCTTGTTCATGCTGCCCAAAGTTTACCATGAAAGCACAGCTTGGGCCATTGTGTGCCTAGAGGCTAATTTTCAAATTAAGCGTGGTGCTTAGGTTGGATTAGCTTCTTTTTATCAAACGATGTGTCGGGATAAATGAGCTATGCATAGACTTTGGTTGTGATGTTCCATGCTAGTTCTTGAACCGCGATCCTTGAGCTAGCTGGATCTCTCAAGTTTCATGGAGACACAAAAATCCTTTCAAAAATGTACCCGTTTTTTTTAGACCGAAGATTTTGAGTAAAGTTGAAGGGATGGAAGTCATGGTTTAACAACAGGTTTTGTGCTATATTTTGATTGAAATATTTTGCTAGCACTTTGTTAACAACGGGCCCGGTAGTTAATGCTCTTCATGCATTTTTTGGTCCCTTGTATATGTTGTACACTAACCTGTTGCAGGAGGCATTCATCCCCCACACGATAAGAGAGGCCCCATGGCCAACATTCTCGTGCTCAACCTCTTGCCCTTTTTGGGAAATGATAGCATTGTGACATGGATGACTGATGAAGTGGTGTGACACGACTGTCCTCATCACAAAAGAGCATCATATCAAGGTTGGCATGAAAATTCTATATCACATTGTGCTATCTTCCATGCTTGAATTTGCATAGCTAGTAGGCCACTGGTCTACTGCCCCACGGGAAAGTTGCGTACCCGATGGAGTTGTGGTGTAGATCCCAAAATCGGCAGGCATAGACGTCTCTCATTGCGGGAGAGCTCCGTCTTAAGCACCACAAAGGCAAACACAAATCAATACCTACAAGCATGGTGAGAACATCGAGGTCATGATGTGCAGTCAATGGCTTTGTGGCACAAAGGCAGGCAACAACTGATGGCACATGTCATGTTTGACAAGTATCAATCCCAATAAGAGCATGGTAGGGAGCAAGTTTGGAATTAGCATTCAGTGCAGAAACCAAGCTTGGGGGAGAAAATTGTCTAGCATTTGACAAGCTTCAAGAGAAACAACCAAAATTTTCAAGTCAACGAAGCAGCACTTATTGAATGTCCGTTATAATACATTCCATTAACCAACCATGGAGAAAGAACCCGATGTACCTACTGTCGAGATGGAATTTTTAGCATCGTTACTCCCAACGTCAATGAAGGTAACCCCCTCTAACGGCTGTTTTCAACATTCACTTTTTAGAGGTTGTTTTAAAATGCCTGTTAGCGATAGCTCTTGGAACAAAGCTTTCTTTGTGCTAGGATCTTCAAGTAGTGCTATCATGGTAGCACTTGAAACCAAACTTTCATGCTAAGATCTTGCTGCCATAATATCTTCCAACAGTGCTATCTCAGGTTAGCTTATCCTGATGAGTTAAGCTAGCCCTCTACTTTGCCCAACCTAGGAAAAATCTTGTTAGGTAGACAAGCACATGTGTCGAACCCTAACATGCAGGGAAAGGTAGAAGGAGGTTTTCGGAGATCGGAATGGAGGAATGAAAATGCCAGCACGTCATCTACCCTCGATCCTAAGTATCTCTTTGCGCCATGATTGGACAACGCCTTCCATTGGAATCTGAACAAAGGTCAAAGCGGAACATAAAAACTTCGACAGAAGGATTGTTTCATGACAACTCAAGAATCAAGCTTGGGGGAGGATATACCAAGTGATATCATACATCCTCCAACCCAACCCCTGAGAGGAAGGACTTCGATATTCAACCTACAATAGTGGTTGATCACTGCAAGACATTGACCATGCTCTGCATCACTTGGGAAGCGAGCATAAAGGCTATCTCTCATCCTGAGAGTACTTCTCAAACACCACAAGACTAGATGTCTCTATAGTGAGAGGTTGCAAGTGGCATAAGATCTATGTAGTGACATCACCCAAGTATGGAGGAACGCTACGAGTGAGCATTCCTTAATTCCCTTCCCCTGGCCAGTCATACAACAGGACAAACCAGAGGTCAGGTTGATCTACTCTACTCATGAGTCAATGCGCCAATGAGCTACCTGACATCACAAGCATGGCGCAACATGAGTCAGCACGCCAATCACAAACATGGCGAGTAGCCATCTCCCAAAGATTGGTGGCAAACTGACAAGGATGCAAAGGAGTCAACTCCAACAAACATCCACCTCTACCATTCCACGTAGTTTGTTTGGGAATAAACAGCTGGCCACGAACGAAACAGTGTCACTTTGGAAGAATGTTAGGCTAAAGGCAAAAATATGATGTTGGAACGGGAGATCCAACAAGAGACATTCATCCACGGGAGTAGTATCATCAGATCGGATAAATCCAAGCTCCCGACACTTTGCAGACGGTCCAAACAGCAGCACGAGAACTGCTCATCAAACAGTCATTTTAGAAATAGAGGAGGCAGAACAAGAGTAGAGAGAGAAGTGAATTCGCCTAACACAGGTGAGCAACAAAAGCAGCATCATCGTCGCCTAGGGAACAAGCAAGCTTGTAGGAGGCAATGCCAGGTAATGCTGAAGCTCAGTTTCTTGGCAATCACTTGCAAGAACTAAGCTTGGGGGAAGATCACCCGGTGAGTACCCCGAATGCTCTGTATCAATTTGATATCTTAAATAATCCTGAAAACTGCCATGACACCAAAAATATCTACTTCCTGTTTTCCCAAATAAAAGAAAAGCTACAAAAATTTGCATAATTTGAAAACTACAAAAAGATTTCTGTTTTTAGGATAAATAAACTAACTCCTAGCCATAATGCTAGAACTTTGTTTATACCCTCGCTTAAAGGAAATGATGAATAGTTGCTCTGTTAATTTCTTGTAAGTATTTTGTATACAGCTTGACACTCTCTTGAAATTTGCACAAGAAGTATTCTTCTCCAACACTTGATGGTGCATGCAATCATGGTATTTCAAGGAAGAAGATGAAGCCACCATGGAGGCAATGATGAGATTTGAACTTCACTTCTTCAAGATTAAGGTAATTTTTATTTTAATCATAAATATAATTAAAGTTTACCTATGTTTGATTAGAGATGTTTCATAATGATCATTAAAATGTTGTTTGGTTGATAGTTATACTCCTATCATTTCTTGTGTTTTGTTTTTAGCTTTTTGTTAAAACTTTGTTCTCTTAATTCATACCTTGAGAATCATGTAGACTAGCTTCTTGTTTATACATGACCTTTGATCCATGACTTTGCAATGCTTAATTCCAACATGTTGCCTGGCCGAAGTTAAATATCTTCCATGTTTTTTTAGTAGATCTTTTTACTTTAATTAGTTGATTGAATCTACTCATGCATCTAAATGGTTAAGGTTTGCTAGTTGATCGATTCTCAAGTTTGAGGTTGGATATAAATAAAAAAACCTAAGAGTTAAGATTTGTGCAAAAGTAGAAGGGGACCGACCGCTTATTCCCCAGTAAGTGGTTTGGTCCAGGTTTAATTTTTGTGAAAATTGCTTTTGAAATTTTAAACAAGAACATGTGCATGTTTATCATGACTTATTATTTGTGCACAATATTATCTTTGAAATTTGAAATTTCAAAACGTTTGGTCTCTCTTAAAAAATCCCTTTTAGAATTTTATCTAAGCCTAATTTTGTTTTATTTATTTCAAAATTATCTATCTAGTTTGGTAAAAATATTAGGAACCCATCATCTTGTTTATCCCTTGTTTGCTTTTATAAATCAATATAATCTATGAATTATGTGTTTTGCTATGTAATTTCAATTTGAATTATAGTTGTCTTTGATTCATGAATCAAATATTTGTTTAAACCAATCAACCATGTGACTCTATTTTTATCTCTAATCATTGCCATGATGTTATTATATATATATGGACACTATGAGATAACCATGCAGAGAAATTCACACTTCGTTCGACACAATGAGACCAATGTATGAAAGAGTACATGACAAATTCATGATGATTGATACAAGGATTTGGCAAGGATTTGAAGACATCATCAGAATTTGCAAAAGCTTGATTGAGTTTCAAATTGAAGAGTGTGTGGACTGAATGGAGGAAGAATTGAAGATAAGAATCAAGCCTTTGAAGCTTCAAGGTCAACAATGGTGGACTCAGACAATTTTTACAAAGACCCAAGTCCAAAAGGTTGAAGACTGTCAACATCGGAGAGTTGAAAATAGGAAGCTGAAGATGTCATCAACATGTACCTCGGCGTCAGAAGGCAATGACAGAATATTTTCTTATATTTGGAAAGCCTATGAAGTTCTCTTTCCAACGCAACAAGAATCACTCAATTTGGAGATTTCTACAAGGAGCAATTTGCAAATCATTGAAGGCGCTAGCTGAGTTGATGACTGGACAGAACGCAGTGCTTTAGTAAAAAGGGCATAACTCCTTCATACGGAATCGGATTTTAGCGCATAAGTACTCGTTGTAAAGATAATTTCAGATGCTATCCAATGGATCTATTATTTGAGGCATGTTATGTTCGAGACCAATGAGTTATACCACGAAAAAAGAGGCGGCAGCAACAATGGTGATGTCTACTTGAGAAAGAAGATGGCAATAATGATGAAGAAAGCTTGGGCAATGCTTCTATAGGATCTTCATGATCAAATTCAGTTGCAAGGAGTTTCAAAGACATTGGCATATGAACACTCAAGCAGAGGATTGTGCACACAAGTGATTCTATGATCAAGACATGATGTAGCTGCACAATCAAGTTATCAAGCTGCATGGACACTTTGGATTCTTACTCCTAGGACATGGCTTCACTTCAATGGAGGTAAGTAAGAAGTCTAGCTTTATGACTTTAAATTAAGCGCTTTTCGGGAGGCAACCCGTTTAATAATTTGTTGTTAAGAGTTTTAGAGTCTTTTAATAGAGAGATGGGAAGCATGACACCACCCTTTGAATCTTTAGCTTGTGGCTAGTTAACTTAGTCTAACTTTTTCACCATCACATCACTTCATATTATGTTTTCCACCTTGCATTTGCATTATCATTTGTTTCTCCACACTTATTTTATTAGTTTTGAAATTTTTATAAACTTCATGATGGATGCTTATAATTATGTTGAAACTCAGCGTGGAGTTTTTCTCCTTATTAAATTAAGTGTAAACATGGTGTTTAGATTTATTTTGTGTCGACACTCGTTAAGTACTAAAATTTTGCTTTATTTTTATATGTTTTTATATCTTTTCTAGAGTTAATCTCATCATTTAGTCTTGTTTTACTAACAAATAACCCCGTTTTCGAGAAAGCTCTTTGTTTTTGTGCAATGTTCATTTTTGCAGGAAAATAGGGAATAATTGAAGATATTTGAGAATTTCTCAAAGAAAGGATTTATGCTATGAAGATGGCTTTAAAATAAAGATTAATTGAAGCCCATTAGAGGAAGAAGCTCGTTAAGAAAAGAAGTCCTGAAAGATAAAGATTGCTTGAAGGACTAAATCCTGAAATCTTCTCGAAATTCATGACAGCAGCAGGTTGTGGGCCCAATTCGGAGACCTTAACGACGTCAAATGAAGAAAGTTTGAATACCAAAGTTGTAGATCTATTCGAGCTCTACAATTTAGAGTCTGAGTTTGCATTATTTAGACTTCAGATAAGGAAGTTATGGTCGAAATACTAAAGGCTACAGAATATGAAAGAGTCCAACTCAGGAAGGACATGGATGAAAGCTTCATCTACAAGCAAGGAAAGGCATGGACATCCGGGACTCTTTTAGAAACTTATATATACTAGGAAATAGGAGTTTTAGGTGTTTTAGGACTCTTAGAACCGACCAATTAGATGCCATGTATAGGGTTCCCTCCAGGGTATAAATAGAGAGCCTCCCAAGGGGAGAGGCATCATAGTCCGCCGCATTATTCATCGCAAGTCGAGAGTCTAGGGCAAGGGTCGGGGTCGAGAAGCGTTCAACTCGGCGAGAAGACCATCTCGGCGAAAGGAGGAAGGAAGAGGAGACAGGAGGGGGGCCGGTCGGCCGACCCCTAGGGGGTCGGCCGACTGACCCATGCCCTTCCAAGGAGGTCTCGAGGTCATCTTTCGACATGTTCTTCGTCGAATTCATCCCGACGACTATGCTTCAAAGTTTACGATGTATCTCGAGTAATTCCGTGTACTTCCTTCGATACTTTGATGAAACCTTGTTACTTGATCAATAAAGTTTGTCTTTTAGACCTAGCTTGTTGTTTATGCATGATACTTGATCCATATCTTTGTAATGCTTAATTCTAGCATGGTTTGCTGGCCAGCATTTAACGTTATCATGTTCTTTTAGTAGATCTCCTTACTTTAATTAGTTGATTGAATCTGCTCATGCTTAGAGATGGTTAGGGTTTGCTAGTTCGTCGATTACCTGGTTACTAGTGACAGTAAAGCCCGGGGAAAGGTTCGAGTAGATCCTTGACATTCATGATCATGTTTATTCTTTGCTTTATGTTTAGATCTAGTTTCAAGGTGGTTCTTAGTATGTTGGTTGTTTGTCTCATATCTCTTGATGATCCTTTTGCCATGTTAAACCTATCGTTCTCACGTTTATAACCTAAACCCTGTTCTATCATTTTATGCTATAGATTCATCTTGTTTAGAGCCTTATTAGAGTATAGATTAGAGTTTATTTGATTAGTTTTATCTCTTGTTTAAACTTGTTTAGATCTATTAGGATTAGTTAGTAATTCAGTTAATATTAGATAAATAATATCTTAAACATAATTATCTCTGGATTGACAAATCCAAGATACTCATCCTGGGGAAACCTACCACGATACTGTGCGCTTGCAGTATAAGGTTTGACGTTCTTAAGTGGCGTCAATAGGCTTTTCTGGCGCTGTTGCCGGGGAATCCTAATTATCGTTTAAGTTATTATCAATCTTTTATTAGCTATATTGCTACTAGTTTTGATAGTTAGTTTGTTTGCTTTTTGTGCGTTCAAATTGTGTTCTAGTTTTTACTTTTTCGTTATTTTTGTAGTTACTTAGTTTTATTTAATTTTGTTCTTATCCTTAGTTTATTCAAGTTAACCCAGCATCTTTGCTGTCATAGATTCTTTGTTTTGTGTTTTTGTTTTTATAATTAGTTTCAGATATGGCTTCAAAGTCTGAAGAGTGGGAGCTTTTGACACTTGGGGAGTACATGACTCCAAAAGCTGTAGACCTCAAGTTTTAAGGATCCAACAAGAAGCCGGACTCAGGATCATACGAGCTGAAGCCAGGGATTATCAGGATTGCTGCCAAAAATCCATTCAGTGGAGAAGACGACGAGAACCCGTACAAGCATTTGGAGAAGCTCAGGCAAGTGTGCCACACTTTCTATCAAGAAGGAGTTCTGGTGGAGTGGGTCAAATGGAATATCTTTCCATTTACTCTCGTGGATAAAGCCAGCAAGTGGTACCAAGCTGCCTCAATCGAAGCTAAAGGAGACTGGGAAATTCTTGAGCAGAAGTTTCTAGCAAGATTTTTCTCGTCACTAAAAGTGTACAACTTGAGGAGGCAAGTGTTAACTTCGAGCAAAGACAAGATGAAGACATCGATGAAGCTTGGGAGAGACTTGAAGGCTTGCTCACACAAGGACCACTACTTGATGTAACACCAATAGTACATTTGCATATCTTCTACTATGGTCTGACGCCAGAAGCTTTCGAGAAAGTGAATATTACGGCTGGAGGATCACTGTTGAGCAGAACATGGAGTGAATCTAAGCAGATTTTATCTGATATCTGCATGGGCTGCAAGTTCAACAGAGAAAGAAAACACGATGGAGTGAAGACACGGAAGGAGCACATGGCGCCCACCTATGCTATCTTTGAAGACCAACCACCTGTCAAAAAGACTACAGTGTCTTATGCTTCTGATGAGGAGGATTATGAAAGTTTTGCACTTCAAGAGGAGACCAAGAGTGATTATAGAAGTCTTGCCAGTGCAAAGCCTTAGACAGAGTTCGAGAAGATGAGCTGGATGCCAGTAGAGTTTGGAGATACACTCAAGTGTGTAGGACCACTTCCAACAGAAGACTTAGTGGAAGAAGAAGAGTGGTTCCCACCAGAAGCACCACTAAGGAAGAGCGATGATAGTCAAGATACAGGGAAGGTGCTGCAGAAATTATTCCAAGAAGAGGAGATGGATAGTGACTTCGTCTCTGAAGTGAAGCTAGTGATCGGAGTCAAGCCGGAGTCATCACTTACTGAGGAAGTTATCGTTCAGCTACCAGCCGAGGAATCACCAACTGGATTTTCGTGCTCCATCGACAAAGAAGTCTTCAACAACATACACTGCGCTATGAAAGCCCAGGTAAGTACAATGATCTATGAAGTTTATTCTAAGTTAAGTGATAAACCATGTTTAATTTCTACTAATCTTAAGATTAAACTTGCTAGTAATGAAGTAATTAAACCTGTAGGCTTAATTAAAGATATTGAAGTTGACTTTGCTAGAAAAATTATACCAACTGATTTCTATGTCATTAATGTCTATGATGATGATATTAAATTAATTTTTGGTAGACCTTTTCTTAAGGTGGTTAATGCCGTAGCTAATAATGAAAAAGGAAAAGTCACTTTAAATATTAATGGATTAAAATATGACTTTGATTTCTTACCGGCATCTAAAGTACCTATTAATCTCACTCCCGATATAGAGGAGATACAGAGTATTAATTATATTAACGCTTTTAGAGAACCTTTAAATCTAGTCTTAGAGGGAGAAGACGAAGGGTTTTTCTCTGAAGAAGCAACCAATGCCACTAATGAATTAGAACAGAATATAGAAGAAACCCAAGACTTACTAGTAGAGCCATTAGGTGACCTCAATCATCAAGAGGCGCCTGATGTAAAGTTAAAACCGCTACCTAATGGACTTAGATACGAGTTTTTAGGAAAAGATAAAACCTATCCAGTAATTATCAGTAACGAGCTAAGTCCAGAAGAAGTAGAGAGGCTACTGGAAGTGTTAAGGAAACATAAGAATGCCATTGGTTATTCTTTAGCAGATCTTAAAGGAATCAGCCCCGCGTTTTGTACTCATCGCATTCCAATGGAAGAAGACCACAACCCAATTGTTGACAACCAAAGAAGACTGAGTAACGAGATGAGGTCTGTAGTCAAAAAGGAAGTTATCAAGCTTTTAAATGCCGGAATTATCTATCCAGTACCAACTAGTGAGTGGGTTAGCCCTGTTCATTGTGTGCCTAAAAAGGGAGGTTTAATTGTAGTTAAAAATGATAAAAATAAATTAATTCCACAAAGAACAGTGACTGATTGGAGAATGTGCATAGATTATCGGAAGCTTAATAAAGCCACTAAGAAAGATCACTTTCCTTTAGCCTTTATAGATGAGATGTTATAGAGACTCGCTAAGAATACCTATTTTTGCTATTTAGATGGATATTTTGGATTCTTTCAAATCCCTATTCACCCAGATGATCAGCATAAAACTACCTTCACATGTCCCTACGGAACTTTTACCAATAGAAGAATGCCCTTTGGACTTTGTAATGCGCCTGCATCCTTTCAAAGGTGTATGATGGCTATTTTCTCAGATTTCATTGAAGATATCATGTAAGTTTTTATGGACGATTTCTCAGTTCATGGTACAAGTTTTGACCACTGCCTAAAGAATCTAGAGAAGGTGCTTAAGAGATGTAAAGAGGTCGACTTAGTGCTAAACTGAGAGAAATGCCACTTCATGGTTAGAAGAGGACTTGTATTAGGGCACATCATTTCCGAGAAAGGGATTGAAGTAGATAAAGCCAAAATAGAGACCGTAGAAAAACTGCCACCACCTTCTGTCATTAAATCTCTATGAAGTTTTCTTGGTCATTCTGGATTTTATAGGAGATTTATTAAAGATTTTTCTAAAATAGCTATACCACTTACTTGCTTCAAAAGGACGTTCCTTTCGAGTTTACTAAAGAATGTGAGGTTGCTTTTAGAAAAATTAAGGAGTTGCTTATTAGTGCACCTATCATTCAACCACCTAACTGGAATTTGCCTTTTGAGATCATGTGTGATGCAAGTGATTACGCAGCAGGAGCTGTGCTGGGTCAAAGGAAGGATGGAAAGGTGCATGCCATTTATTATTGTGGGGGATAGATATCCCCTAGGCCCTCACGGCGCGGATTCAGTACATGGGCCATTAGAGGGCCCAGTAGAGACAGCTAGCCCTTCTCAGGGTGCCGACTGGTCTCATGGGCCCGAGAACAGAGGATAAGCTTGAAGACTAGGTCAAAGGTGCTATAATTCGGGAAAAGACACGGCGGAGATGGTTCGGACTCTGCGTAACAGGAATAGCGGGACTCAAGGAAGGAAACATGTAATCGTGGATTCTGTGTATTCTTTAGGTTTCCAAACAGAGTAGGACTCGTAGAGAGAACTTGACTTGTAACCCAAGCCCGGCCGGATTATATAAGGCGGGCAGAGGACCCTTCCCATAGAACTCAACTCATAGGAACCCAACTCATAGCACAGAACACAATAGATCATTGAACGTCTCATCGCATACCAGCCACCAGACCTCAAAACCCTCATTGTAACCTTGAGAACTCAGATCAATACCACTCGTCTCAAACAGGACGTAGGGTGTTACGCTTATTGTGGCCCGAACCTGTATAAACCCCTGTGTTTTGTTGCATCTCAACGCAAACCATCGAGCTACGCCGATCTCGCCACCCCAAGAGCATCACATAACACATCCCGTGGTGCATTGTCGGCATCAAACCCCGACAGTTGGCGCGCCAGGTAGGGGCAGGCCAAATCAGCATCAGCTAGCTCCATGGCTAATCGTCTCGTCAACAGCTTCGCTCCAGGCGACATGATCTAGTTCGGATCAATCACCTTCATCGCCGATCGAAGCGGCGACCTCCACCAGCTTCATAGCGCGCCGATGCAACCGCGCATCGTCGTGCGACCATCAACCACTTCGGGGCGACCTGCGTCGTCAGATCATCGCCAGGGACCGGCGCCTCGTCAGCATCCATCAACGCCGCGCCAAGCTCCAGCAACTCGGCGCGAGGCGCCGGCCCCTCGCCCAAATTCGGCTCCACGTCGCGCTGAGTCAGATCGGGCTCCTCGCGGTCGCCGTGACTCGGAAGCGCGAAGCAACCGCAGGGTCTCCTTCAGAGTTGGATCTACAACGACCACGCCAGCTCGAGTGGAACCTGCGACCACCACCACTTCGACTCCGACTCGTCGTACGGCGCTCTCAACCTCTCCGACTCAAATCTGGACTCGAATTAGTCGGGGGTCCAGATCAGGTTCCTCAGGGAACCCCACACAAGGCCCACAGAGGGCCCGCGCCTCAGGTAACACTCCACAAGGCCCAGGGCGAGTCCCGGTTGACACTCGTTCCTGGGTACCACGTCCGCTACGGGTCCCTCCACCTCCGCCAGCATTGAAGCGGGCCCGACCGACATCACCCACCCAGGGCCAAAAGAAGACTCGGGTGGAGCCTGTCGTTCCTTCCATCCCGTTTGGTCTCCGTAACTCTGCTGCTACGTACCAGGGGCTTCTCTCCCGTGCCTCGGCTCCCCTCAACAACGATGAGGGTGCGCAGGGGGCGCCCAGCTCGAGACAGTCCGTGCCTCTTCCGGACAATCGCATCTACAATGGGTCGCCCACGACTCGTCATCGATCCCGCACCGGCGGGAAGATCCGTTCGCCAGAACACCTCGGCGGCTCGCGAGGCTCGCCGTCGCCCGGAGACCATTGAGAGGGCTTGTAACTCAGGCCGCCCCCATATGATCTACAGTATCGACACTCCTACGGTCTCCGAACACGCTGCAACGCCCACAACGACCACGACATCTACGGTCCCTGCCTCAGACGCCGCCATGGAGACAGCGACCACGACCACCAGTAGGTCCCAGGGATCATTTTCTGACTACGCCCTTTGCTTCCCCAAGGTCTTTGTCATCAGCGGTGCGGGGAACGAAATCGATGAAGTGGTCTCGGATGATGAGCAACTCATCCTCGCCGAGACCTCACAAGATCGTCACAGAAGGGAGAGGGCGAACCGCATCCGTAACATCCGGCGCCGCCACATCCTGGGAAACAAGGACGCTATGCTGCCTGTCTCGAACGATGAGGTAACTCGGGCGAGTGAAAATGAGCAAGAAGTACAGAGCCACAGACGCAGGAACCAGACGCGGCAGCGGCACCGCGACTGGCAGGCTGGTCAAGCCAGGCGACAGCGCGGGGTGACAATCCCCGCGCGTAATCTCCTGAAGGAGTTCGAGGGGGTCATGGTGACCCTGAGTCAAGCTGGAGGGGCATTGGTCAAGCTCTACGAGCTTATCCCCGACAATGAAGATGGGATGGCCATCAAGACCGTTCTCGCTCGGGCAGCAGACCACCTCATGCCCAGGCAGCCGGACATTGCCGACGCGCGACAAATCATCAACGGCAACCGCGACGCGTGCCACAGCATTGAGCAATCTCGTGCTCAGAGACACCAGCTCGAGATAGATCGATGCGCGAACTATGACCGAGACTTCGGCCCCACGCAGCGTGCTCCAGCCGCCAGGTGTCACTCGGGGGCTGTCTCCGTGAACAGCTCTACCCCCCGAGACAAATCTGAGCGGGATCGTCGACCTCAATCCCCGCCTCGTCGCCCAGTGGAGGATCGTGGTAACTCGGCTGGCATCGCCGAGGCAGCTATAGCCGCCTTTGGTCGGAGAATTCAAGATGTCGAGTGGCCACCCAACTTCAAAATCTCAAACATCGAAAAATTTGAGACGAAGATGGACCCGCGGAACTGGCTGGCCGTGTATACTACCGCGGCCCGAGCGGCCAATGCCTCGGAGGATCTCATGATAGCATATGTCCCCATCAAGCTGGGACAGGACGCGCTTCAATGGCTTCGCCACCTCAGGTGGGGCAGCATCGAGGACTGGGGTGACTTCCGTCGCCTGTTCATCGCCAATTTCCAGTCCCTCTCTGATTAGCCGGCACAGCGGTGGGATCTCAAGGCCATCTGCCGCAAGGACTCAGAAAGCCTGCGATCGTATCTCAAGCGGTTCTTGGCTCTTAGGAATCGCATCCCCAACATATCTGAGGACACGGTGATCAACGACTTCCTTCAGGGCTCCAACGACCAAGTCTTCATCAAGCACATACGCCCACCACCTCGGAGCGTCTCTTCCAGGAAGCAGACCACTACATCACGGCAGACGAATGAGCTCGCGACCTCGTTCACCCCCGGCAGGACGACCGGGGCAAGGGCAAGCAGGAGAAGCATGAAGAACCTCCGCGACAAGATCGGCGCTGGGACAAGAGGCCTCGGGAGGAGGTCCGAGCCATGGCTCCAGCCCCGGTACGACCACGTGGCCCACCTCCAGCCCAAGCTCGAACTCTTGATCATCTCCTCGACGAGCCATGCCTGGCACACAAGGATATGCGCCATACTCTCAAGCATTGCCACAACTTCAGGGCCATGTTGAATCGTGGTCAGTTTTTGACGATGCAAGCTCCTCCACCGCCTCCTCCACCACGGAACCAGCTGCCGCAAAGGCTGGCTGGAGGCAGTAATCAGCGCTTCCCCAATGTCAACAAGGAGGTCAACTTCATCCTAGGAGGGCACGAAGCGTACTTGAGCAAATGCCAGCAGAAACTGGAAGATCGGCGGATCAACGCGGCCACCTCAGAGCCACCGCAACCATACGATTGGTCTCACGAGCCGGTCTCGTTCAGTCGGGCGGATCAGTGGCTCAACTTCGATGAGCCGGGCAAGTATCCGCTGCTGGTTACCCCCATAGTCGGTGACACCCGACTCAAGAAGGTTCTGATCGACGGAGGGGCCAGCATCAACGTGGTGTTCCCCAGGGCTCTGCAAGAGATGGGGATCCCGCTTAGCGATCTCAAGAGATCGGATACCCCATTTTTTGGGATTGTCCCAGGCGTGGGTGAATACCCGCTCGGACACATCTATTTGCTGGTCGCTTTTGGCACGGCAGAGAATTTTCGCATGGAGACGTTGAGATTTGAAGTCCCGACCTTCAACTGCGTCTACAACGCCATCATCGGGCGTCCAGGGCTAGCCAAGTTCATGGCTATCCCACATTATCCATACCTCGTCCTCAAGATGCCAGTTCCAGGAGGTACTCTCTCCATACGCGCCGATTTCAAGGGAGCATCGGAGTGCGTGCAAGAGGCCATGCAAATGGCCCTTGAGCAGAACCACATGGCGGCTTAGAAGAAGCTCAAGGCAGATGAAACCGGCATGTTGCAGGAAGACCTCCATATTCTGACTCAAGAGGCAGCCTCCAGCGCGGCGATTCAGCTGGCCGTCCCGACGAAAGAGATAAGTCTCAACTCCTCGGATGCGACCAAGACGACCACCATCAACGCTCTCCTTTCTCCCAAGTAGGAAGACGCTCTCGTCTAGTTCCTGAGGGCCAATCGCGACATATTTGCATGGAAGCCAGCGGATATGCCTGGGGTCCCGAGGGAATTGGCCGAGCACCAACTCAAAGTGTTCCCCAACGCCAAGCCCATCAAGTAGAGGCTGCGGCGATTTACTCCAGAAAAGTGAGAGGCTATTAGGGCAGAGTTAACCCGGCTGAAGGCTGCCAGTTTCATTAGAGAGGTTATGCATCCCGAATGGCTTGCAAATCCTGTACTCGTTCTCAAAAAGAATAAAAAAGACTGGCGGATGTGTGTTGATTATACCGATCTTAATAAGCACTGCCCTAAGGACCCGTTCGGGTTACCGCGCATTGACCAGGTTGTTGACTCTACGGCCGGCTGCGCTTTACTCTCCTTCCTTGATTGTTACTCGGGCTATCATCAGATTAGCCTAGCGACCGAGGATCAGGAGAAGACAGCGTTCATCACGTCTTTCGGTGCCTACTGCTATACCTCAATGCCTTTCGGCTTGAAAAACGCAGGAGCAACGTACCAAAGGGCGATTCAAGCATGCCTCACCGATCACTGGGGCGAACGTGTTGAGGCCTACGTTGATGATGTTGTAATCAAGACTAAGAACGAAGAGGATTTCATTGACGATCTGCGCAAGGGTTCGACAGCTTGAGGGAATTCCGGTGGAAGCTCAACCCCACCAAGTGCGTCTTTGGTGTTCCCGCAGGTCAGTTACTCGATTTTGTCGTCAGCAACAGGGGAATCGAAGCCAACCCCGAGAAAATCAAGGCTATTCTGCGCATGCACCCTCCCAGATCGCAGAAAGACGCATAGAGGCTGACTGGGTGCATGGCAGCCTTGAGCTGATTCATATCACGGCTTGGCGAACGTGGTATGCCTTTCTACAATCTACTCAAAAAGTTCGACAGATTCCAATGGACTATAGAGGCACAGGAAGCATTAGATGCTTTGAAGAAGTTCCTCATGTCACCTCCTATACTCAAGTCTCCTGATCGTGCTACAGCCGACTCACCGGCGGAAGATTTGCTCCTCTACATCTCCTCTACGACTCATGTGGTCAGCACCGCATTGGTGGTTGAGCGACCGGATAAGCAGCACACGGTGCCCAGACAACACCCGGTCTACTTCATCAGCGAGGTCCTCAGTCCCTCCAAAATCAGATATCCTCAAGTACAGAAGTTATTATACGCAATTCTCATTACCGCACGCAAGCTGCGCCATTACTTTGAGGAACATAAGATCATAGTGGTCACGGAGTTCCCAATCGGAGAGGTCTTGCGTAATCGAGAGGCCACGGGGCGTATCGCCAAGTGGGCTTGCGAGCTGGGGGCTCACGACATCGACTTCCGTCCTCGTACTGCAATCAAGACTCAAGCACTAGTCAATTTTGTCTCCGAGTGGACTGAGCATCAAGTGCCTGAGAAACCTGAAATCATGGAGATTTGGAAGATGTATTTCGATGGCTCGTTGAAGTTGGAAGGAGCCGGTGCTGGTGTCGTCTTCACCTCGCCAGTAGGGGAAAAACTCAAGTATGTGTTACAGATTCTTTTCCCGGTTTCAAACAATGCAGCTGAGTATGAGGCCCTCCTCCACGGCCTGCCCATCGCCATATCACTCGGGATCCAGCGTCTAATGGCGTACGGTGACTCCTTGGTGGTCATTAACCAAGTCAACAAGGAGTGGGATCGATCCACAGAAAGCATGGACAAATACTGCGAGGCAGTTCGTAAGCTGAAAGGTAGATTTCAGGGCATCGAGTATATTCACGTGGATCGGGATCGCAATGTGGACGCTAATATTCTGTCCAAGCTGGGTTCGTCACGAGCCAAGGTACCTTTTGGCGTTTTTGTCCAAGAGCTTCATCATCCTTCTGTTCAGCTAGACGAACTGAGCACGCCTCCCAACCAGCATATCTTAACTCTGGATACGCCGACTGATTGGAGGGCCCCTATCATCAAGTACATCCTGAACGAAGAAATTCCAAAGGACAAAGCAGAAGCTGAGCAAATAGCAAGACGGTCTTCCAGCTATACTCTGATCAATAACGAGTTATACAAGCGAGTCGCCTCAGGAGTTTTGTTAAAATGCCTAAGTACCTCATCAGGGTAGAGTTTGCTACAAGAGATACACGCTAGAATCTGTGGAATTCATGCCGCCTCACGCACATTAGTCGGGAAGGCATTCAGGGCTAGTTTCTATTGGCCCACGGCGAAGAAGGATGCTGCCGAGTTAGTGCAGCATTGTGAAGCTTGTCAGTTCCTCGCCAAGCAACATCACCTTCTGGCACAGCAGTTGCAGAATATACCGGTCTCATGGCCTTTTGCCTGCTGGGGGCTGGATATGATTGGGCCTTTCAAGAAAGCTCAAGGTGGATACACTCATGTGCTGGTTGCCATCGACAAGTTCACCAAATGTTTCGAGTTCAAGCCCATCGCTTCTTTAACATCTGCCAAAGCGGTGGAGTTTATTCAAGACATCATCTTTCGGTTTGGGGTCATGAATTCCATTATCACAGATCTAGGATCCAACTTCACGAGCGCAGAATTCTTCAATTTCTGCGAACAAAGGTCCATCCGTGTCAAGTATGTCTCAGTGGCCCACCCCAGAGCTAATGGACAGGTCGAGCGAGCTAATGGCATGATACTGGATGCACTCAAGAAAAAGTTCTTCGACAAAGATAAGAAGTTGGCTGGGAAGTGGATACGTGAACTGCCATACGTGGTATGGAGCCTCCGAATACAACCTAGCAAAGCTCTCGCAGGGAACACGCCTTTCTTCATGGTTTATGGATCAGAAGCAGTCTTACCTGCTGACCTCAAGTTTGGAGCTCCACGTTTGGTCTTCGATAGCATTGCTGAGGTTGAAGCAACCCGACTTGAGGAGATGGACCTACTCGAGGAGGAGCGTCTTAACTCTGTTATTCAGTCGGCTCGATATCAGCAGACTTTGCGTCGTTACCATGATCGGTACACGAGGCCTCGTTCCTTCTCAATCGGGGACCTGGTGCTATGCAGGGTGCTCAAAACTGCAGGACAGCATAAGTTATCTCCTTCCTGGGAGGGCCCATACATCGTGACAGAAGTTACTCATCCAGGATCATATCATTTGTCTCAAATGGATGGAACACTAGTTGGGAACTCCTGGAACATAGAACATCTGCGCAAATTCTACGCGTAGTACGACTTTTTGAGTTAGTAATCAGTGTCATCTTTTGTACTCTGTCCTCATTCATGTTATATAAATAAACATACTCTTGGGTTGCGATATCCAATGTTCTCTTTCAAACTTTTTACTCGTAATATTCACTTGTCATATACAGGCAATCGGCCTAGGTCGTATGACCGACAGCACGGTGTTACATGCCCACTCTTACTCTTGATGGGGATATCTCCGGCCCCAACCACGAGAGCAATCGGCCTAGGTCGTATGACCGACAGCACGGTGCTACATGCTTTCGTTCGAACTCATAATAGGGGAGCATTCAGGGCCCCAATAAAACAAAGGCAATCGGCCTAGGTCAGGCAACCGACAGCACGATGCTACATGCCTTTGCAGGACCTCATACTCGAGGAGCATTCAGGGCCCCGCCTAAACAAAGACAGAAGGGCATAGGTCTTGACGACCTATAGCTCATCAGTGCATGTCTTTGCTTCGTCACAATACTCTGTCCTATAGAATTCGTATTTCTTGACTCCCATATGTTGTTTCTCTTTTATTCAGCTCAAACTCTGATCATGATAATATCAATCGTTCTCCCTGCACAGGAATAATTCCCAGGTACGTATGGCATACTTTGATTTGCTCTTTAAACTAACTTGCTTTTGCAGAATAAATACTCAGGATTGTTCACGCAAGATACAAAAATACATATACACAGTATTCAAATCATTTCATTATGTGCGAAATCATTGTTCACTCATTATCACCAACAAGAAGCTCAGCAATCACTCGGGCCCCATCCTCATGTTCAGCACTTTGATTCTTGTTTACTATCTTCTCTGGTAAACCGGCCAAGTCGATCTCAGGTTGTGAACTCTTGATGACCATAAGGACGCGAGTAAGTACAGTCTTTACTCGTTCCGACACTTTGGACTTCATATCATCCATGAAGGTTGCTATTCGGTCACCTAGGGGCCGAGGCGCAGTTCTCTCCGGCACACAGATGTCCAGGATTTTGATCAAGGTAGTATTGGCATTCAAGGCAGCTTCCTTTGCCTTCTCAAAGGCGTCTTTTAGCTTGTTGCAGTTCTTCTTGCTGGTCTCATAGTTCTTTTTCAAGACCTCTGACACTTGAGCCTGATGAACAGCATGATCTTGGCACTCTTTAAGGGCAGACCTTGTGGATGCTAGTACCTTCTTGATTCTCTCAAGGGCGCTTTGGGATTCAGCCAGTTCGGTTTCTTTGTCCTTAAGCGCTTGGCGAGTTAACGAATGGCTATTCTTCAAAGACTCCAAGGAGCTTGCAGTCTCGCGGAATGACTTCTCAAAGCCATCTCGCGATTTCTGTAGCTGTTGGTACTCATCGTTTCTTTGGCGCATCTTCTCCTGTGGAATGATACAGTTCATATGTTTCTGTGAGCAAAGAATAGGCTAATTGGGATTCTTAACGGGTTACCTCATGGTTTTTCTTCTCAATATCCAGCTGCCTGCGCAGATCTGCTGCTAAGTCTCTGGCTTGATCTCTATCAGTAATAGCATTGCGGTGCTCTGTCTCCCGAGTTATAGCCGTTTGTTTTAGACGAGTAATCTCAGCAGCAGCAGCTGGCAGCAAGTCCGCGGTTCAGTTTAAGATCTCAAATATTGGAGTATGTAACAGTTGTCTGCGTACCTGTTGTTTCAGCTTTTCGAGCAGCTTCTGAGTCAGCTAGTTGTTGCCTAAGTGTAGTAACCTCCAGACTGGATAAGGCAGCAATCTTCTCATGGATCACGTTTGCCTGCTGCATCCCACCTTGGAGTGTCTTTAGCATAGCCTACAGGGAGAAATTAAAGTCATTCAAGCAACAGTAAGGTTAAATTTAGGTTATGTGCACAGTTAACATACCTCAAAAGCTGTGAGCAATCTTGAGCTTGGGGGTGCTGGCACTATTTGGCGACTGCTATCACCTGCCTCAGTTGTCGAAGGTTCAATGCTGCCGGGCTCATTCGGGGCTAGGGAGTCTGATTGTCCCTTCTCGACTTGATCAGTATCCTTGGGCTCTTCAGCAGCTTTCTCCTGGGCCGAATCATGAATTTCAGACAAGGGATGAGGAGTATCGCTCATATTGACCTCAGTCTGGCATTCCTGCAAGCCAGTAGTTTCAGGTAACGGCTTGGTGGCAGGTTCTTATTGTTTTTCTGGGACTTTTTCAGTTAGTGTTTGTTGCCAGTTCTCAGACGGCATGGGCACTTCATGCCCAGTCTCAGTGGCTTTACTTGTATGAGCAACCTCATCTTTAGGAATATTTCCTGACGTTGGGCTTGAGGGGTTCTCAGATTCTACACTCTTTGATCTCAGCTCTGTTTTTGCTCGGGCGCTTGTGGCCTCAGCTTGTTTTCCCCTGGAGCATGTTGACAGTGATTCTATATCTTCATCAGAGCATATAGTGAATGGGAGCTTGCATGTATCTCTAATAATTTGTTCTAGATCCATATGCTCTGCTGTCAGATCAATTTTGTCTTCCTCAGGAGGTAATATGGATGCAGAAGGGTCTGAGATAGTGTCATCGTGGTGCTTCTTGGATCGCCTCTCACGATGAGAAAGTTGAGTTTCTTTCTCTTCTTCTTCGTCTTCATCAACCAAGCCGCTCCAGTCAACCCCAGCGATGCTGTCATCCTTAGCAGTGGTATGGAAAGAATGTCTGGACCTCTTAGCTTTGTCAGATGACTCTGGAGAGCTTATCAGCTCTTTGATCGTCCTCTTGTGGGTCCTCTGTCTGCGTGTCACCACAGTACGAGTTGCTTTAGCCTTGATACGCCCTTGGCCAGCGGCAGCTCGTGTCTTCACCCCACTAGGAGCAGCTGTTAGCTTGGGGGCTTTGGTGACGTTGCTCGCACTGAACTCTTGTGTGGCTTGAGCTGTATGAGGTATCACAATGAATGTGTGCTCCTCATCGTTTCCTGCACCATGAGCAGCAGCAACAACAGCTTCCATCTCTTCAGTGGATAACTCGGATTGTCGCTTTGATAGCCTGGCAGTTCCAGTGGTTGTTGGATTTGACAGAAACTTGGATATGTTGCTCTACAGTAATTTAATGAATCAGAATGCGGTTATAGGACAGGATGGTTAAAGGAATTACAGTAAGGTTACTTACAGTGGGAGTTGGATTCTAGGCAGAATATGGTTTGGGAGTACCCTCATTGTGAGCTTCACCTCTAAGTATCAACTCTACTCGAGCCTTGATATCATCCTCAGTCATAGGTGGGGCTGTCTCTCTAGTTGGATCACTAGCTTCAACATATAGATAGGCAGGGTAAATTCTGTCCTTCAGTGGCTGAATGCAGCGATACACAAAATCTATCACCATAGCATGGGCTGTGAGGCCTCTTTATTTCAAGTTGGCTATTTCTTCCAATAGTGTGTTGACCTCGGCCTGCTCCTCAACAGTTGGGCCTTCTTCCTAGCTGGGCAGTTTGCTGTCAGGTTGTCTCCCAGACCTCGAGGGGAGAGAATTTCCATGATTTTCGATATAAAACCACTCGGCGTGCCATCCTCTGTTGTTATCTGGGAGGGGGATATCCAAATATACAGCTTTGCGATTATTTCACAGTTCAAAGCTGGCCCCTCCAGTTACTTGTAGAACTCCGTCCCTCAGACCGGCTATGCAGTGGTAAAGGTACTTCCACAAGCCAAAGTGTGGAACAATTCCGAGGAATGCCTCGCAGAGGTGGATAAAGATTGAAAGTTGCAGGATCGAATTGGGATTCAGATGGGTCAGGTTGATGGCATAAAATTGGAATAGGCCTCGCGCAAATGAGCAGATGGGGAGGCCTAACCCGCGGATGAAGAATGGCATGAACACCATGGCTTCGTAAGTATCTTCAGTTGGAGCAGCATCATCTTCTTTGTCGCATACCCTCTAGTTGGATACTTCCTTGGGAGGAAGGACGTCCATATCCACCAAGGATTGTAGCATGGGCTCAGTGACAATGGAGGGGCGGTATGCCAGGTATGGTGAGGGTACCTGCCAGTTCTCGTTGTGCGGCAGGCCCTCAGTGGTATTTCCGCACTCACTCAAGGTTTTCTTCTTGGGAGCCATGGAAGTGGATATTGATCTCTAGATTGGGACTCGAGAAGCAGTGGATGCAGCGGAACTCAGATTTCAAACAGCAATAGCGGCGATCTCAGTGGGGAGGAAGAACAGTTCAGGTCTTGGATAAAAGAACTTGTGGTTCAGGGTATAGATCTCAAAACAACCCTGACGCCGTTAGTAACAGTTCGTGTGGATTGACGGAACAGGTGGATATCGTTAAGGATTAACTCGGATTTCTTGATGGTAATATTTGAATCGAATTGCACTAGAATTAAGTCGTCCATTTCAGTCGAGATGATGTTTTAAGCATAGTTATTCAGTCGGTATTCACAACTACAGGACCATGTTCTCTATTACTCGGAGAATGAGTTATTCAGTCGGACCTAGCGGGATAAGTCTTGCCTGAACTCTGGGCATAAACAAAGTATGGTTTCTTTTGCTGTATCACACTCTTAGTCTTAGTTCAGAGAACTCAAAAGGTGCATTTGACTCGGATGCGAGATTCTTAAGATACGAACACACATATGAACTCAGAAACAAAGGATAATCGATGGATTTCATTATATATAGTTCATCAAAGTGGATTACATATAGGCGGAGAGATTATCCTAATCTACTACTAGCTACTACTACTATGGTGGCGGTGGTCCTGGCGGCCTACACGCCCGTGGATGGCCCGGCCGGAGGTTCGGTAACGCGGCGGCGCTTGGAGGCCAGAGCGTCAGCCTCATCTCGGCCGTCGTGGCCGCCGTCGTTGCTGCCATGGCCGCCAACGCCGCCATCGTGGCCACCCGGGCCATCGTGACTACCGGGATCGTCGTCGTCATCGTCGTCGTCGGAGACCTCCTCCTCGCTCTCCTCTTCCTCGTCGGCGGAGTCCTCGAAGGCGACGCGACGGAGGCCCCGGAGCTTGGCGCGCTCCTTGGCACTGTAGCCCTGGGAGTCGTCGGTGTTGGGCTCCGAATCGACCTCCCGGGGTGGGGCATCCTTGGGGGCTTCCTCCTCCTCGCTGGAGGAGAAGTCCTCTGAGGACTCCTCGGCATCGTCGGAGTCCTCGTACTCCGACAACGGTGGCGAAAGAGCACGCTTCTTGCCTTTGCCACCGGCCATGGCTAGGAGCAGGGGAGTGGAGAGTTTTTTGGGGTTTTCTTGACGAACTGGCACTCAGTGGAGGCGTAATGGATGGATGGGCGATGCCTCTGCTCTTATAGCATGGCCGCTTCGCTTCGATCTTTGTGCAGACGATTCCATAGGTCGCGTCGTTTCTACTTCCTCCACGCATCAATTATCGTGTGGGAGGGTAATGGCTGTTGCGTATTTGGAAGTTTCCTGTTTCCTGGGGCCTTTCTTGAGGTAACTCCTCGGTCCCTCTGCTCGTTCCCTTTGGGTTAACCCCATGGGGTGCGGGATTTGTGGAAAATTATTCTTTCTCCTAAAATCTGAGAAAACAGGAAGCTTGAGTTGGTTTTCAATAACTCGGAAAACTGGGAGTAGACGATAACTCGGACAAAAGGATTTGCTATTCCTCAAGTTGACTCGGCACTTGAGGAACGCATCCTGTGAAGCTTAATCAGAAAGTTTAGATTTTCAAGCTGATTGATACTCAAGTCAACTTGAAGCTCAGGGGCTACCCCATGGGGTGCACCTAGCGGTGCACCATGAGAAATAGTTTGGACTCAGGTAAGGAACTCATGAGCAGTATGTTATTTATTCTGGAGTCTCGAGTCAATTAATCTCTAAATTAACTCGAGCCTCGGGGGCTTGTGGGGGATAGATATCCCCTGGGCCCTCACGGCGCGGATTCAGTACATGGGCCATTGGAGGGCCAGTAGAGACAGCTGGCCCTTCTCAGGGTGCCGACTGGTCTCATGGGCCCGAGAACAGAGGACAAGCTTGAAGACTAGGTCAAAGGTGCTATAATTCGGGAAAAGACACGGCGGAGTTGGTTCGGACTCTGCGTAACAGGAATAGTGGGACTCAAGGAAGGAAACATGTAATCGTGGATTATGTGTATTCTTTAGGTTTCTAAACAGAGTAGGACTCGTAGAGAGAACTTGACTTGTAACCCAAGCCCGGCCAGATTATATAAGGCGGGCAGAGGACCCTTCCCATAGAACTCAACTCATAGGAACCCAACTCGTAGCACAGAACACAATAGATCATCAAACGTCTCATCGCATACCAGCCACCAGACCTCGAAACCCTCGTTGTAACCTCGAGAACTCAGATCAATACCACTCGCCTCAAACAAGACGTAGGGTGTTACGCTTATTGCGGCCCGAACCTGTATAAACCCCTGTGTTTTGTTGCATCTCAACGCAAACCATCGAGCTATGCCGATCTCGCCACCCCAAGAGCATCACATAACACATCCCGTGGTGCATTGTCGGCATCAAACCCCGACAATTATGCCAGCAAGACTCTTAATGAAGCTCAAGTAAATTACGCTACTACGGAGAAGGAGTTGTTAGCAGTAGTTTTTGCCTTTGAAAAATTTAGATCTTATATAGTTAATTCAAAGGTTATAGTTTATACCGATCATGCTGCTATTAAATACCTTCTTACTAAAAAAGACGCTAAGCCTCGTTTAATTAGATGGATTTTAATGTTACAAGAGTTCGATATAGGGATTAGAGACAAGAAGGGAGTTGAGAATGTAGTGGCAGATTATTTATCTAGAATGAACCACGCTAAGGGTGGACATCCTATAGAAGACGCGTTAAGAGATGATACCCTTTATGCCGTTTTAGATAAAGATTCTTGGATGATAGACGTTATAAGAGCCATAAGAAAAGAGCCGTTAACTCATCTCAACTATAATTTGTGGCGGAACTGTCCTGCTTAATTCAGACTAAGCACACCTGCCATCTCTGGCTCGCAGTGCACTTAGGCCAGACTAAATCCGGTAGTCCGTCGAGCTACCCAAAACGGCACTCGATGAAACCATCGCCCGAGGATACCGACATCACACACATTCAGCCCTCGAAAGAGCCACAACAGATTACATCATCACAGGCAGTTGAAGTAGAGAATAAATAGACTTAGTTTACAAACCGAAGATAATAGTCAAATACATATTCAAAGATAGCGGAAGCGATTTAAAAATATACATGTATAGCGGAAGCGTTTCAAAACATCTCACAGCGGAAATGAAACTCACCAAATTTTCATGTAGAGATAAACAAGGCGAGTAGCACCGAGCCCACTGGTACTATCACCTCCAATATAGTTGTCCAGTGTCGCCAGTACCTGTAATCCAAAAGTGGGGGCAAACCCTGAGTACTAATTACTCAGTAGGACTTAATGGAATTGGCTTACGGCTGACGCAAAGCTTGCTTACTAAGAATTTGATCCTTAGCTGTTGATTTTTAAACATGATCAAATTAACAGGTGGAAGCAGGATTGACAATTGCTTGATTTATCATGGTAGAAGTAGGATTTGACAGCTACTTAGTTCATCCTATCCATAATACTAATCATGAGTACAATAATAAGTTGTCTGAAAGTAAAGCATGTATATTCAAGCATGTAGTATTCAAAACTATGAACTCATAATACAACATATTCAAGTGGATTACTACTTTGCCCGTCAGTGGTATTGGCATTCTCACACCTGGTGAGCATCAGCGATTCGAATCGATTTTTATATTCCCAGGAATAACTAGAAGCACCAGGATGGCATATGCTTACTAACTCCCAGCGTTCCACATATGCTTCCCCCATCTCCACTTGTCCCGTCTCAAGTTCGATGACCACTCCCGCCTGACTCCCGGAGTGCGTCGTCACAGGAGCGTTACCTCGGTTACGTCGGGTTCTGCCCTCCTTTGACACCCGCCACCGCGGCCACCTTCCTCTCAACCAGTGGGTAGGAACGTGCCCCTTTCTTGAGACGTCACAAGTAAGACTTTCACCAGCCCATAGATTCCAGATAAGCACCCTAGCAATGTTATGCCGACCAATAGCGAACAACGACCGGCCTTATGCGACTCGGGCGGAGTCCACCATACCATCCATATCATCATCATCATTTTTCTCATATAACCATATCTCCGTCCGGTCTCGAGTTAAAACCACGAGCATCCTCATAGCTTTCATCATAGTAATAGTTCTTGTGACTTTTGAAAAATCACCTATGCGACGAGTGACTCCATTCACTCGTGTCTACTCGTACCTAGCATTACTAGGCACACTCGCCCTATGCACTCTATTGTAGGTGCTAGGGCCAGGGCGGCCAAGGAGTCTAATGCAAATGAGTTCCAAACAACTCCTAATACAGATGCGTAAGCATTCAACAAAATCATTTGCTAGGTAAAGCATGGTCCTGCCTACCTTTGATTCACTTTAATAAAGCCAACAAACTAAGCTACTGTTAGTTTACCGGGTTGTGACGCTTTGCCCCAGGCAACCCCTTGATCCCTTGGACAACTCCTCCGTCCAAACACGACTGATGGGCCCTCTAGGTCGTGAGTGGGTCTTAGTTGGTCTTTTGGATCACCGTTGGTTGAAGTAGTTCCACGCGCTCGTTTCTTGATCACGTATCTGTAATAAGCGCCACTATATGATTGACATGCGGGATGATGCAAGGAATGGGATGCAAAGTTAAAACATTATTAAAAGTTTTGCTTGGAATGAGCTATTTAACAGGAAAAGACTACTTCATGCACACATAGGGGAACATTCACTAATGACATCACACATTCCGGTTATCTAATGGATTAAGGCCCTATATTAACCTTAAGTGTTTTACACAGCAAATGAGTTCATTTTTCAATCAAGTGTGGCATAGACAACAGTAGATAGCGTGCAGCTAGAAATCAACCCACATGCATAAGGATATCAATAGCAAACAACACATATTCTTTTAATTACCTAACACATGCCTACTTTATGAATAAAAAGCATTACTTGTGTTCATGTAGTTAGATGTGATGCTCCGGCATCTCAAGTGCTTAATCATCCATCATACATGCAACATTCATCATAATACATCATGCAATGACATGCACTTGAACCCTAATTCAAACTTGGTTGAAATGCCACTTGTTAAAAACCTGTTTTCTGCATATATGTCTCTGTGTTTGAGCCCATAACTTTGATTCTATTTAGATTTGGGTGAAACTTATATTGACAAACTTGTAGACAATTTTGTTGTGAACAACTTTGGTAATTGGTGCTTTGACATGCATGAAGGTTTGCATAGAGTTTTGGGGCTTTTTCTGTCAGTATGTGAAATCTGTCCAAACTTGACCTGGAGGGTAAATTCAAATTTTCTTGATCTTAAAGCCAAAACCTTGCAATGCTGGTACTGAGAAAATTGTAGATCATAAAATTCTGAACAACATTGGTATAAAACTCTTTTTGTGAAAGTGTCTAGAAAATAGACTTTTAGAATTTCCAAGCTGGAGGGTTTTGTTGGTCAAACCTTGGTCAGCAGACTAAATTCAAATTTAAACCATATTTTTGAATATAACATGTATGAAATATTATGAGGAAGTTGTAGAGGAACAAATTTAGAACATTTCATCCAATTAGAGTTTTGTCAAAATCGGTCTCTAACCTGCTCAAAAACGGGATCTTCAAACATTGGTTCCTGCAATCAAAAATTGATTTTTCCAATTTTCGGGATTTTCTCCCTTTTCCCCTCTCTATGACAAGTGGGCCCCACCGGCAGTCCACTTTCGGGATCCCGCTCGCAGGATTGGAAAAACCCGGCCGTGGGCCCCACCACTTTCCGCTCTCCGCGCAACCGGTCCATAGACCCTCCTCTCATTTGCCCGCCCGGTCCCACCTGTCACTGACCACTGGTCCATGGACCCTGTCCATTTCTCCGGCCACCGTCCTCTCCCCCGTTGGCTCCCTTCAAGACGAAGGAACCCGCCTCACCTGGACGCTCTCCTGTCTCCATACGCGCTCGCCTCCCTGCCTCTCCAGCTCGCGCAGAACGCCGCCCGCCATTGGAGCTCCCGCAGCGAGCTCGCCCTGCCGCCGCCACGGGCCGCCTCCTCCCCGTCCGACGCGCGCCCCGCACGCCCCTCGCCTCCCTCCATCCTCCGAGGTAGATCTCGTCCACCGCCGGCACCCCTAGCACCTTTCCCCGCGCGCCGTTGCCATTGCTCGAGGTCCGAGCTCGACCTCGCCGTGGACGGCTACCCTCCGGCCATTCCCTTGCCTCCACTTCACCACCGACGCGATCCCTGCGTCCTCGCGCAGCCGAGGCGCCACCCCGTGGCCCTTCCCCTCACCGGAGCCGCCGGATCCGCGCCCGCGCCGCCGTCGGTGCACGCCACCGCGGCCGCCGGTTTACCACCGCCGCCTGCCTCTCCTTTGCACCGCCGGCGACGAGACCTAGAGGGTCAAGTTCGCCGTCGCGGGAGGCACAACCCCGGCCTACCTCGGCTCCAAGACCCCGTCCCGACGCGCCGCCCCGTAGGCGGGAACGCGAGCCGCCGCCGCGCGTTCGTTCCCCCGGCCGAAGGTAGAAGAAGGGGTGAGGATTTTGCATCCTGGCCCCCGAGCTTCATCCATTTTCTGTTTTAATCCGAGCGCTGTGCATTGAGTCATGTAGTTCTTTCAAGCTAGCCCCTGAGGTCTATGGTTAATTGCGTACAGGTCCTTGATCTATAAGATTTTCGTTTATTTCATTAATAAATCGGCTGAAACTTTAGAAAATCATAACAATTCAAATAAAAATCCAAAATGGACAAACTCAGTGGCTATGGACTCCTCTTGAGTAGCTCTACAGGATAGGTATGATGTGGATGTGTGAAAAGTCTATTTTGCCCCTGATTTAATGCATGCATGGTGTAGGTAAATAAATGGTAAAAGTGAACCAAATGAATTCCAAAAATTATGAAATTTGGACAGTAGCTTTGTTATGACATCTAGGCACTGTGTGAATTTTTGTGGTAGTAGCACTTGTTGTTAAATGACCGATCTACCCCTAGGCCTACGTTTTTGTAATAGAAATGTATGGGAAGTACTTGTCTTATGAGAATTGCTCCAAATGTTATACTAGATTTTTAGGACACACATTATGCTACATATAGCTTCCTGGTAAAGTTTGAAGCCTTGCCTGTTAAGTTTGAGTGGTGATTTGAAAATGACAAAGTGTCACATGCTTAACTAAATAATAGGAAAAAGTGTATTTAAACTGCTAGGAAAATTTTGGGGAAAAATCTAGTAGCACTATGAAGTATGTTTCTGCATGTGGTAAAAATTTGAGATCGATTTGAGTTGTCTAACTACATGAGCTTATGAGTGCGTTTTATTCATAAAGGTAGCGTGTCTCTTAATTTGCATATATATGTTTAACTTCAAGAGACAACTTCATTTCATTTGATGGGGACTGTGTACACATATAAGACACTAACTCCTAATGACTCCAAGGATATAATGTAGTGATGGTTTGTACGATTTCTTAGTGATGGGCTGTATGATTTCTTAGCAAAGTCATTAAGTTTTCTTGTTACGGGGTGTGTTTAAACTAAGAATACCCGAACCCATTCTTCACAAGCTGTTTGATCATGCATTATATTTCATTGACACCTCATGCATACATTCGCAAGTCGTTGCACTCATGATTGCACTATGTCATGCATATAACCTGTATCATATGCATGTATTTGCATTCTCTTGCACTCACTTGCATTTTATCATGCATATAGACCCCGCGTGCAAGGAGCTACCAACACAGGAGAAACCAGTGATCAAGAAAACGGACGACAGGCTATATCCGGAGCCAGAAGACGAAGGGTCGCTGATTAAATCCGTCCCTGCTTCAAGGGGTTGCCTGGGGCAAAGCCTCACAACCCGGCAAACTAACCTAGTTTAGTTTGTTGGTTTTCTTAAGATCAAGCAAAGGTAGGCAGGACCATACTATACCCAGCAAACATCTTATGTCTTGATGATTAGGCATATGCATCAGGAGTTGTTTGGAACCAACTGCATTAGATATCCTGGCCGCCCTGGCCCTAGAACCTACACCTAGAGTTCGTAGGACTGGTGCCTAGTAATGCTAGGTACGAGTAGACACGGGTAAATGGAGTCACTCGTCGCGTAGGTGATTTCAAAAATTTACAGAAATCTCACTGAGGTAAGTTGTTTATATGCTTCTGATTTAAATGGAGACCGGGCGGAGATTTTATGAGTTATTCATAGTTTTTGGTATTGTGCACTGGACTCCGCCCTAGTCGCATAAGGCCCGTTCGCTGTTCGCCTGCTGATCGGCATAACATTGCTAAGGTGCTTATCCGGGATAATGGACCGGTGAAAGTCTTACTTGTGCCATCCGAAGAACAGAGACTTGGTCCTACCATCGGTCCCAGGGGCGCTTGGGGTGTAGACTCGTGGAGGGCTGGACCCGGTGTGGCCGAGGTAACGCTCCACGGGGGCTAAACCTGGGGAATGGCGGGTTGGAATCGAACTTGGGATGGGACAAGTGGAGATGGGGCTATATGTGGGAAAGCGATGGCTAGTAAGCATATACCCCTGGCATTGTTAGTTGTTCCCGGGAATTAACAAATCGATTCGAATCGCTGATGCTCACCAGGTGTGAGAATGCAATTATCGAACACGGGCAACGTAGTAATAACTATAACATGCTGTTTATTAAGTCACGCCTTTTTATACAACATGCTTGGATGTGTATGATCCGTCTCACTATTTAGGGTGTCGCCCATCCACTGCTAGGAGGTCGATGGACTTGGGAGATGCTTAGAGGTCGAGGGAGGGCTGACCCGACGTACCGTGGTATCGCTCCTGAGATGGCTACTCCCAAGGGGTCGGATGGAGGCGCTATGAACCTTGGGACGGGACATGTATTTCTGTTTTACTTTTCTGCAAGTATTTACTTTATGAGATAAATGATATTCATGATTAATGGATAGCAGCTGTCAAATGCTGCCATCTTATGTCAACATGACTTTGTTTAAGAATCAACAGCTAAGGACCCACATGATTAGTAAGCATGCTTTGCATCAGCCGTAATCCCCGTCCATTAAGTCCTACTGAGTAATTAGTACTCAGGGTTTGCCCCCACTTTTGGATTACAGGTACCGACGATAGCTGGACAACTGTGTTGGAGGTGGTAGTACCGGTGGGCTCGGTGCTATTCGCCTTGTCATCTCTTCCTGAAGACTACTTAAGTATATTATTCCGCTGCGAGATGTTTTGAAAACGCTTCCGCTATATTTATATACTCTGAATTCGCTTCCGCTATATTTGAACATGTATTTGATTTCATACAATTGAGTTGTAAATTAAATCTATTATTCTCTATTTCAACTGCCTGTGATGATGTAATTGTTGTGGCTCCTTTGAGAGTCGGATGTGTTTGATGTCGGTTCCTCGGGAATTGGTGTTATCGAGAGCTCGAAGGACTCTCGACGAACTACCGGGTTTAGTCTGGCCTAAGTGCACTGCGAGCCAGAGGTGGCAGGTGTGCTTAGTCTAGATTAAGTAGGGCGGTTCCGCCACAGCTGGTATCAGAGCCGATCAAACACAGACAATAATTATATCATCCAATTTTGGTTTACAAAACTATTTTCGGAAACCTTTTCAAGTATTTGAAAAATGAGAGTATACGATAAGCCCATACTAAGGATGTTAGAGTTATCCAGGTGACATCGCTGACAGTCTGACCTAGATAGAACTCATATGCATATTCAGTGCTTTGGGAAGCAACTTTTCGGCCATAGCTGTCCCAGTACTCGAGGAAGCTATTGGGATTTGCGAACGGTTGTGAACCCTGCATTCATGCCCCATAGTACAAGCTCTTTAAGGGTGGTGGGCATGTTTGAGGCTTTCATACCCACCACACTTATATTCGGTTTTGGGATCCACCTTTTTCTCGACAATCCCCAGTACTGGTGGAAAGTCAGGCTTTGAGGAAAAGGTGCATCGGCCCACCTACGTTGTCCACGCAGTGGTCACGCGTGGATGCCACATTAGGTGGTAATGTATGAGCATGCATTCTTCTGCAGGTACACTGACCACGTGCGAAACTAAGAACGACTAGAGAACGGCTAGTTGCATTAGAGAGAGACGTGCATATATGTCACCGAATTATCGCTAGCTATATATATAATACATAGGATGTGGGATGTGAGACCGAATAGGACGAATCATGCATCATGTATCTTTTGTTCTCATTTTGGGAATATTAATAAAAGACAAATGGAATAAATCATGACTTAAACCTACCTTCTGCATGTTTCGCTACATAATCTGTCAATTGTAAGCAACTAATACAACTCGCTAAGTAAAAGCCTCTCCTATGGAGTTTCCTAGGAAAGTGTTCGTTCGAGAGCTATAACTGAAAACATTTGGGTTCAAAAATCAGGACACCCATACCAACGAGACACAGCGCACAAGTTTTTCCGTTAACTAATACGATTGCCCGAGCTTACCGGATGACGGATAACACTTTATGTGCCATCCAGTTTTTCTGTTCACTTACATGCTTTCATGCATCCAGCATGTAATTATGGCGTTATGACCTTTTTATCACCGCATCGGCTGCACAAAAGCTCTTGGACTAAACTCGACTGGCTTTATTTCTGCAGATGGTCACCCCACCAGAGACATCTGCTCAGGGGGCTGCTCATGGAGCACCATCTCCTTCTGAGTTGGCCACTCAGGTCGCTCAGCAACTCATCAACTTGATAGCTCAAGAGAAACAACGGCGCGACCCGCAAGAGATCAGCTACACTGACTTTGCGGCGCTACAACCGCCCATCTTCACCACTGCCCCAGATCCATTGGATGCTGATGACTGGCTTCGGATCATCGAGTCCAAGTTCAGTCTACTGCCTCACCTCAGTGAGCAACAGAAGGCTCGCTTTGCAGCACAGTGTCTGCATGGTCCCTCGGGGGCCTGGTGTGCTTCATTCCTGGCAATGCAACCAGCCGGGCACTAGGTCACGTGGGATGAGTTCCGTGCGGCTTTTCGGGCTCACTACCTCCCGCCTAGTCTCATCAAGCTCAAGCAAAGAGAATTTCGTGCACTTCGACAAGGGGACATGTCGGTACTCGAATATGTGCAAGCTTTCATCCGCTTGTCCCAGTACTCCCCTGAAGACGTCAACACTGACCCACGGAGGGCTACCCGTCTGTTGGATGGATTCGATCCCACTCTGCTGACTCACTTGGGGCGCAGCTATGACAGCTTCAATGAGTTGGTGGATGTCGCCATCGACATAGAGCATCGCCTCCGTCAGGCCCATGAGGACCAGCAGAAGAAAAGACTTGCCAGTACACCTCCATCGAGTCCATCTCAGCGGCCACGGGTTGAGTATCAATTCCCAATGCACATGTACTACCTAGAAGAGCCTCCGCAACAAGAACAATACAGTGGGGCACAACAACCCATGTCATTTTACAGTGCACCACCTTCCCCACCTGCTCCAATGCCACCAACCAAATCAAGCACCGGCTATACCTGCTTCAAATGTGGGAAGGCCGGACATTTCAGTCGCACCTGTCACTCGCACCAAAAGACTTCAGGATCAGTGCCTACGGGCAAAGGGAAGAAATCAGCCCCAAAGATGGGCCAACTGCACTATAGCCGGCTTGAGCAAGTTTCGGAGGGTGAACCAGTCTTGGCAAGCACATTTTTTGTCAATGACCACCCTACGGTTGTTTTGTTTGATTCTGGAACGACTTTTTCATTCATCAACAAAGCATATGCACTGAAGCATGGGTACAAAATTATAGAGCTGAAACAGAGATATCACATCACAGCTGCCGGGTCATCTATAAGTACCAATCACATAGTGAGGGACTTGTGTCTGCAAGTAGGAAAAGAAAGTTTGTTCATCAGTCCTATAGTACTTCCACAACTAGGGATTGATGTTATTCTTGGTATGGAATGGTTGAAACAACACAACGCCATGATAGATGTTGGGAGCAGAACCGTTCAGTTACGCTCAAGCAGTGGGACTGGTGTAATTATTCATGTGCCACTTCATAAGCATGTGTCTCACACGGTTAATGTGGCAGAAGCTCAAACCGAGGCACAAGCACTTGCAGAGATCCCTGTAGCTTGTGAGTATCCGGATGTGTTTCCAAAAGAACTTCCCGGACTACCGCCAGATAGGGATGTAGAGTTCAGAATAGATCTTGTTCCAGGCACGGCACCTGTCTCCAAGAGGCCATATAGAATGGCACCAGATGAACTGAAAGAGCTGAAAACACAACTGCAGGAGCAGTTAGACAATGGGTTTATCTGACCTAGCTCATCACCTTGGGGCTGTCCCGCCCTCTTTGTTGAAAAGAAAGACCAAGGTGGTAAAAGGTTATGCGTCGATTATCGACCATTGAATGCTGTCACTGTTAAGAACAAATACCCATTGCCACATATTGATATCCTATTTGATCAGCTTGGGGGAGCCACAGTTTTCTCCAAGATTGATCTTAGGTCCGGGTACCATCAAATTAAGGTCCGAGAAGAAGACATACCAAAGACTGCTTTCTCCACGCGTTATGGGCTTTATGAGTATCTTGTCATGTCCTTCGGTTTGACAAATGCACCGGCTTTCTTCATGTACCTAATGAACTCGGTGTTCATGAATGAGCTTGACAAATTTGTAGTAGTATTCCTTGATGACATCCTGGTTTATTCCAAGAATGAGAAGGAGCACGAAGAGCATTTGCGAATAGTGCTATCTCGTCTTAGGGAACATAAACTTTATGCCAAGTTCAGCAAGTGTGCATTTTGGCTAAAGGAAGTGGCATTCCTAGGCCATATCTTGTCAGCGAAGGGAGTGGCTGTCGATCCCAGCAAGGTGGAAGATGTGCTGAATTGGAAGCAGCCACAAACTGTGACAGAGATACGGAGTTTTCTTGGTTTAGCGGGCTACTACCGCCGCTTCATCAAAGATTTTTCAAAAATTGCGAAGCCTATGACAGCGTTGACCCAGAAAAATGCAAAGTTCGCATGGAGCTCAAAATGCGAAGAAGCATTTGGAACGTTGAAGACACTCCTAACTTCAGCACCTGTTCTTGCTCAACCAGACATCACCAAGTCGTTTGACGTGTACTGTGATGCCTCTGGTAGTGGCCTCGGTTGTGTTCTGATGCAAGAAGGGAGAGTGATTGCATATGCATCCTGCCAACTGAGAAAACATGAGGTGAACTACCCAACTCACGATCTTGAGCTACTTGCAGTTGTTTATGCACTGAAGAAATGGAGACATTACTTGCTAGGCAACACTTGTCACATTTACACTGACCACAAGAGTCTCAAATACATCTTTACCCAACCTGAATTAAATATGAGGCAAAGACGGTGGTTAGAGTTGATAAAAGATTATGACCTAGAGGTTCATTACCACCCCGGTAAGGCTAATGTAGTAGCAGATGCATTGAGCCGTAAAGCTCATTGCAACTTCATTGAAGCTCGTCCAACAGTGAGAGTGCTATGCTGTGAGATTGGGGACATAGAAATGCCAACAGCGCTAGAAGCAGAACTTTATAACCTTGTCCTTGAACCAACCATCAAGGATCAAATCATAGCAGCACAAAAGCAAGATAAGGGCATGTCACATATTCGAGATGAGATCAATGACAAGAAGAAGGCCTGTTTTAAGCTCGACAAAGAAGGAGTCTTGTGGTTCAAAAACCGCTTAGTAGTGCCAAAGGATATGGAGCTGAGAAAGAAAATCCTAGATGAAGCTCACACCTCCATGTTCACCCTACACCCGGGCAGCAACAAGATGTACCAAGATTTAAAGCAAAAATTTTGGTGGACCCGTATGAAACGGGAGATCGCCAAGTATGTGTCTGAATGTGACGTATGCCAAAGAGTGAAAGCTGACCACTTGAAGCCTGCGGGTATGCTTCAGCCCCTAGCAGTTCCCACCTGGAAGTGGGAGGATATACACATGGACTTCATTGTGGGATTGCCTCGCACACAGAAGGGGTATGATTCCATTTGGGTAATTATTGACCGGTTCACAAAATCTGCACATTTCATCCCTGTCAAGACCACCTATCGAGCAAAACAATATGCTGAACTATATATTTCCCGAGTTGTATCCTTGCACGGTGTCCCTCTAACCATCACTTCGGACAGAGGCTCACTGTTTTTGTCACGCTTCTGGGAGCAATTACAAACTGCTCTTGGAACCAACTTAATTCACAGTTCGGCATACCATCCTCAAACAAGCGGCCAAGTTGAAAGAGTGAATCAGATCCTTGAAGATATGTTGAGGGCATGCGCTTTGACTTATTCCACCAAGTGGGATGAATGTCTCCCCTTGGCAGAGTTTGCTTACAACAACAGCTATCAGAAGAGCTTAGATATGGCACCTTTCGAGGCCCTATACGGTAGACGGTGTAGAACACCACTCAACTGGTCAGAACCAGGTGAGCGTGTCACATTTGGACCTGACTTGGTAACACAAGCAGAAGAACAAGTTAAATTCATTCACGACAATCTAAAGAGGGCACAGTCTAGGCAGAAAATCTACTCAGATAAGAGGAGAAGACCCTTAGTCTTTGAGAAGGATGATCATGTGTATCTCCGTGTGTCACCCATGAAAGGGGTGCATCGGTTCGGAGTGAAAGGCAAGTTAGCGCCACGATATGTCGGACCGTTCAAGATCACAGAACAATGTGGGCCAGTTGCTTATCGACTGGAACTGCCACCACACCTGGCTGCGGTTCATGACGTGTTTCATGTCTCGCAACTCAAGAAGTGTTTACGAGTGCCAGAGGAAGTAATTGATACATCTCAAATTCAGATCCAACCTGACCTCACTTATGAAGAGAAGCCCATAAAGATCCTTGACCAAAAGCAAAGATCAACACGGCGAAGAAACATTAACTTCTACAAAGTTCAATGGAGTAATCACTCCGAGGAAGAGGCAACATGGGAACAAGAGGAATTTCTGCAAACCAAATACCCCGGTTTTCTTCCATCCACTTCAAATTGAGTACGTCACAGTAACTTAAAGTTTCAAACTCATACACAATGCACTTTCTTCTCATTAACTTATCCACCCACATCACATCAGAATCTCGGGACGAGATTTCTTTAAGGGGGGTGGGTTGTGATGCTCTGGCATCTCAAGTGCTTAATCATCCATCATACATGCAACATTCATCATAATACATCATGCAATGACATGCACTTGAACCCTAATTCAAACTTGGTTGAAATGCCACTTGTTAAAAACCTGTTTTCTGCATATATGTCTCTGTGTTTGAGCCCATAACTTTGATTCTATTTAGATTTGGGTAAAACTTATATTGACAAACTTGTAGACAATTTTGTTGTGAACAACTTTGGTAATTGGTGCTTTGACATGCATGAAGGTTTGCATAGAGTTTTGGGGCTTTTTCTGTCAGTATGTGAAATCTGTCCAAACTTGACCTGGAGGGTAAATTCAAATTTTCTTGATCTTAAAGCCAAAACCTTGCAATGCTGGTATTGAGAAAATTGTAGATCATAAAATTCTGAACAACATTGGTATAAAACTCTTTTTGTGAAAGTGTCTAGAAAATAGACTTTTAGAATTTCCAAGCTGGAGGGTTTTGTTGGTCAAACCTTGGTCAGCAGACTAAATTCAAATTTAAACCATATTTTTGAATATAACATGGTATGAAATATTATGAGGCAGTTGTAGAGGAACAAATTTAGAACATTTCATCCAATTAGAGTTTTGTCAAATTCGGCCTCTAACCTGCTCAAAAATGTGATCTTCAAACATTGGTTCCTGCAGTCAAAAATTGATTTTTCCAATTTTCGGGATTTTCTCCCTTTTCCCCTCTCTATGACAAGTGAGCCCCACCGGCAGTCCACTTTCGGGATCCCGCTCGCGGGATTGGAAAAACCCGGCCATGGGCCCCACCACTTTCCGCTCTCCGCGCAACCGGTCCATAGACCCTCCTCTCATTTGCCCGCCCGGTCCCACCTGTCACTGACCACTGGTCCATGGACCCTGTCCATTTCTCCGGCCACCGTCCTCTCCCCCGCTGGCTCCCTTCAAGACGAAGGAACCCGCCTCACCTGGACGCTCTCCCATCTCCATACGCGCTCGCCTCCCTGCCTCTCCAGCTCGCGCAGAACGCCGCCCGCCATTGGAGCTCCCGCAGCGAGCTCGCCCCGCCGCCGCCTCGGGCCGCCTCCTCCCCGTCCGACGCGCGCCCCGCACGCCCCTCGCCTCCCTCCATCCTCCGAGGTAGATCTCGTCCACCGCCGGCACCCCTAGCACCTTTCCCCGCGCGCCGTTGCCATTGCTCGAGGTCCGAGCTCGACCTCGCCGTGGACGGCTACCCTCCGGCCATTCCCTTGCCTCGACTTCACCACCGACGCGATCCCTGCATCCTCACGCAGCCGAGGCGCCACCCTGTGGCCCTTCCCCTCACCGGAGCCACCGGATCCGCGCCCGCGCCGCCGTCGGTGCACGCCACCGGCCGCCGGTTCACCACCGCCGCCTGCCTCTCCTCTGCACCGCCGGCGATGGGCCCTAGAGGGTCAAGTTCGCCGTCGCAGGAGGCACAACCCCGGCCTACCTCGGCTCCAAGACCCCGTCCCGACGCGCTGCCCCGTAGGCGGGAACGCGAGCCGCCGCCGCGCGTTCGTTCCCCCGGCCGAAGGTAGAAGAAGGGGTGAGGATTTTGCATCCTGGCCCCCGAGCTTCATCCATTTTCTGTTTTAATCCGAGCGCTGTGCATTGAGTCATGTAGTTCTTTCAAGCTAGCCCTTGAGGTCTATGGTTAATTGCGTACAGGTCCTTGATCTATAAGATTTTCGTTTATTTCATTAATAAATCGGCTGAAACTTTAGAAAATCATAACAATTCAAATAAAAATCCAAAATGGACAAACTTAGTGGCTATGGACTCCTCTTGAGTAGCTCTACAGGATAGGTATGATGTGGATGTGTGAAAAGTCTATTTTGCCCCTGATTTAATGCATGCATGGTGTAGGTAAATAAATGGTAAAAGTGAACCAAATGAACTCCAAAAATTATGAAATTTGGACAGTAGCTTTGTTATGACATCTAGGCACTGTGTGAATTTTTGTGGTAGTAGCACTTGTTGTTAAATGACCGATCTACCCCAAGGCCTACGTTTTTGTAATAGAAATGTATGGGAAGTACTTGTCTTATGAGAATTGCTCCAAATGTTATACTAGATTTTTAGGACACACATTATGCTACATATAGCTTCCTGGTAAAGTTTGAAGCCTTGCCTGTTAAGTTTGAGTGGTGATTTGAAAATGACAAAGTGTCACATGCTTAACTAAATAATAGGAAAAAGTGTATTTAAACTGCTAGGAAAATTTTGGGGAAAAATCTAGTAGCACTATGAAGTATGTTTCTGCATGTGGTAAAAATTTGAGATCGATTTGAGTTGTCTAACTACATGAGCTTATGAGTGCGTTTTATTCATAAAGGTAGCGTGTCCCTTAATTTGCATATATATGTTTAACTTCAAGAGACAACTTCATTTCATTTGATGGGGACTGTGTACACATATAAGACACTAACTCCTAATGACTCCAAGGATAAAATGTAGTGATGGTTTGTACGATTTCTTAGTGATGGGCTGTATGATTTCTTAGCAAAGTCGTTAAGTTTTTTGTTACGGGGTGTGTTTAAACTAAGAATACCCGAACCCATTCTTCACAAGTTGTTTGATCATGCATTATATTTCATTGACACCTCATGCATACATTCGCAAGTCGTTGCACTCATGATTGCACTATGTCATGCATATAACCTGTATCATATGCATGTATTTGCATTCTCTTGCACTCACTTGCATTTTATCATGCATATAGACCCCGTGTGCAAGGAGCTACCAACACAAGAGAAACCAGTGATCAAGAAAACGGACGACAGGCTATATCCGGAGCCAGAAGACGAAGGGTCGCTGATTAAATCCGTCCCTGCTTCAAGGGGTTGCCTGGGGCAAAGCCTCGCAACCCGGCAAACTAACCTTGTTTAATTTGTTGGTTTTCTTAAGATCAAGCAAAGGTAGGCAGGACCATACTATACCCAGCAAACATCTTATGTCTTGATGATTAGGCATATGCATCAGGAGTTGTTTTGAACCAACTGCATTAGATATCCTGGCCGCCCTGGCCCTAGAACCTACACCCAGAGTTCGTAGGACGGGTGCCTAGTAATGCTAGGTACAAGTAGACACGGGTAAATGGAGTCACTCGTCGCGTAGGTGATTTCAAAAATTTACAGAAATCTCACTGAGGTAAGTTGTTTATATGCTTCTGATTTAAATGGAGACCGGGCGGAGATTTTATGAGTTATTCATAGTTTATGGTATTGTGCACTGGACTCCGCCCAAGTCGCATAAGGCTCGTTCGCTGTTTGCCTGCTGATTGGCATAACATTGCTAAGGTGCTTATCCGGGATAATGGACCGGTGAAAGTCTTACTTGTGCCATCCGAAGAACAGAGACTTGGTCCTACCATCGGTCCCAGGGGCGCTTGGGGTGTAGACTCGTGGAGGGCTGGACCCGGTGTGGCCGAGGTAACGCTCCACGGGGGCTAAACCTGGGGAATGGCGGGTTGGAATCGAACTTGGGATGGGACAAGTGGAGATGGGGGCTATATGTGGGAAAGCGATGGCTAGTAAGCATATACCCCTGGCATTGTTAGTTGTTCCCGGGAATTAACAAATCGATTCGAATCGCTGATGCTCACCAGGTGTGAGAATGCCAATATCGCACACGGGCAACGTAGTAATAACTGTAACATGCTGTTTATTAAGTCACGCCTTTTTATACAACATGCTTGGATGTGTATGATCCGTCTCACAATTCAGGGTGTCGCCCATCCACTGCTAGGAGGTCGATGGACTTGGGAGATGCTTAGAGGTCAAGGGAGGGCTGACCTGACGTACCGTGGTATCGCTCCTGAGACGGCTACTCCCAAGGGGTCGGATGGAGGCGCTATGAACCTTGGGACGGGACATGTATTCCTGTTTTACTTTTCTGCAAGTATTTACTTTATGAGATAAATGATATTCATGATTAATGGATAGCAGCTGTCAAATCCTGTCATCTTATGTCAACATGACTTTGTTTAAGAATCAACAGCTAAGGACCCACATGATTAGTAAGCATGCTTTGCGTCAACCGTAATCCCCGTCCATTAAGTCCTACTGAGTAATTAGTACTCAGGGTTTGCCCCCACTTTTGGATTACAGGTACCGACGATAGCTGGACAACTGTGTTGGAGGTGGTAGTACCGGTGGGCTCGGTGCTATTCGCCTTGTCATCTCTTCCTGAAGACTACTTAAGTATATTATTCCGCTGCGAGATGTTTTGAAAACGCTTCCGCTATATTTATATACTCTGAATTCGCTTCCGCTATATTTGAACATGTATTTGATTTCATACAATTGAGTTGTAAATTAAATCTATTATTCTCTATTTCAACTTCCTGTGATGATATAATTATTGTGGCTCCTTAGAGAGTCGGATGTGTTTGATGTCGGTTCCTCGGGAATTGGTGTTATCGAGAGCTCGAAGGACTCTCGACGGACTATCGGGTTTAGTCTGGCCTAAGTGCACTGCGAGCCAGAGGTGGCAGGTGTGCTTAGTCTAGATTAAGCAGGGCGGTTTCACCACATTAGACAACTCCAATTGAGCTCAGATTTTTGGAACATCTAGATTTACACTACATTATGCTATTGTCAAAATTCCAGCCATAAAGGAGTTATAAATTAATTATGAAAATTCTAGCAATTTATCAGCCCTATAGATTCTCAGATTTTTCATAAATTATTGGAATGCTTTCCGAAGGTGAAATTTTACCAGTGAGCTATACTTAGCATGGACTACATGTACAAAAATTTAAAAGTTAAAACTCCCAAGTTTGACAGGACATCTATTTTTCATATATTAATCTAGTGCAAATTAAGATGTACATATGAACAGTGTAATTAGCCTTCTCGGATATACTTTCTGGACTCTATGCACCCACATTAAGCTACCAAATTTTCCGGAGAATTTTACTAGCAAGTTATGACCACTTTTTCTAATTATTCTTTCCAATATGTATCATTTTGTCATTTTCAAATCACCATTAAAACTTAACATGCAGGGGCTCATAATTTACTAGTGAGATACTTATACTACCTAAAGTATATGAAAAATGCTAAAGAGTCAATTCGAGCATATCCTATGTAGCCTCCAATTCCCTAGTTTAATTAAATGCACATAACACATGTATAATGGTAAAAGGGTAATTAACAGCAAGTGCCAGGGCTACAAAAATTCACATAGTGCTACAATGCCACAAAAAAGCTACTTTTCAAGTTTCATAGCATTTGGAGTTCATTTAGTCCCCCTTTGATATTTATACTAATTTATCATGCATCCAACTAACCAAGGGCAAAACAGATATTTCACACTTCCACATCATACCTATCATGTAGATCTACTCAAGAGGAGTCTAACGCAACTGAGTGTGTCCATTTTGGATTTTTCTGTGATTTTATACGATTTTCCAAAGTTCACAGCTAATTTAAATGCATTTAAACAGAAAACATTAGACCTAAGGACTACAACGAAATTAACCCTAGTTTCCAGGGGCTAGTGGGTAAGAATCGCTGGACTCGTACCACAGTACATGAAACGAATCTACGAAACTTCAAAAGTCCGGGTGCTATATTGCAAAACCTCCTTCTTTCTTCTTTCTCGGTCCGGCAAGGGGAGACGGCGCGCGACGGGGGGAGAGGCGCAGAGACGGGGGGAGAGGCGCGGCTGCGCCGGTGGCGATGAGGCTGCACTTGGAGCCGACAGGGGTGGGGAAGGCGTTCCCGTTCAAGGGGATTCGATTCCCCCAGACCTTGTCGCGGGAGGAGGTGAGGACAAGCGGAGCGGCGGCGGTGAACCGAAGCCGCGGGAGCTCGCGCGTGGCGCGGCGGCGCGGCGTCGATCCGGCGGTCGAGGCGGCGAATGGCAGGGCCAAAGGGCACTCGAGCTACGCGGGGACGAGGCGAACCCGACGGAGGCGAAGTGGAGGCGCGGAGATGGCCCGAGGGTGGCTGTCCACGGTGGCTCGGAGTTTAACCCGGGCGGCAATGGTGGCCGCGCGCGGAGGGAGGCAAGGAAAGGTCAGAGCGGCGGCCGCGTCTGGTGCGTCGGGTGCGCGAGGCCGAGGCGGAGCCGGCTGTGGTGATCTGGATGTGAGGAAGGCACTGGAAGGTGGCGCGCGACGGCGGTGAACTAAAGGGCACGGTTCGCGCCGAGGACGTCGCGGACGGCGAGCGGCGGCTCGATCTACCCAATGGGGAGGGGAAAGGCGAGGAGGCTTAGAGCTCCGGGTGCGCGGGGTCGCGGCGCAGGTGATGGTGGCGGTCTAGGGCGAGGGGAGACAGTGAAGTGGCGGCAGGCTCGAGCTCTACGCTCGGGCGGCCATGGCGGCTCGCACAAGGAGAGACAGAGGGAGCGGGTTCCGGTGGAGGGCAGAGCGAGCGAGAGGGAGGAACTTGGACGGGGTTGCGGCCAGGTGAAGAGGGGCGCGGACGCAGCTCGGCCGGGGTGGCGATCCGTGGGTGCGGCCACTGCCCGCTCGCCGTCGCCCACACGGCGGCCGCCTTCTGAGCGCGGCAGCGGCGCTGACAACCCGGGCCCACCCGTCGGTGACTCAGAGGAAAAACAAATGAAAAATGTGTTTTCCCCCGTCTAGAAAATAGCCATTTTGACCTAGTTAGAGTGCGATTTTGGTAAAACCCCAATTAGATGAAATGTTCTACTCTTCGAGTTCTACAAGTTTGTCAAAAGGTTCAACACCAAATTCTAGGAAAAAATATGATTTATACATAAATTTATATAGCAGCCTTCAGTTTGGACAGGGATCCTTTATTACTTGGGAAAATCACAACTCCTATTTCTGGGCATTATCTCCCAAAGTGCCTCTTGACAACATTGTTTAGAATTTCATAACCTACAACTTCTTAAATTTTATCTTTGAATGAAAATGGCTGTAGGCTATAGAAACATTGAGTTTACTAAACAGGTCAGACTTGGACTGGTTTTCTGTGTTGGTAGAAAGTGACCCTAAACTCCATTTAAAACTCAATATATGCTCAAACCCCAATTAATAAAGTTGTGCTCCAGCACTTTATCTCCAAGTTTGATAATTAAAGTTGCTCTGAATCCCAACAGATTTTGAATTATAGACACAAATATGTTCCAAGGTTTATTAAAACAGAAATTTCACTTTGTGTAGAGACTTTCTTGTTTCCAACTTTTGGAGTATCAAATGAAGTCCAATCACTTCCACAATAGGTGCATTTGAAAGGTGATAAGTTCAATTCCATTTCTTAGAAAGGAAGGTTTTGAAGTTGTGTAGTGAAATCAAAAGTAATTTCAGATTCAAGTTTGGGAAAAGCTGAAAATCCAGACTTGGGAAATTTCCAAGTGTGGGCTGATTTTGGTTATTTCCAAGAGAATTGTGGTGGGGTTTAAAATAGGTTAAAGACATTTTTAAACCTTGTTCAGTGTAATGAAAGGTTAGTCCATAACATATACCGTAACTTTGACAATGGAGTTAAGCTTAGGTGCTTAATGAATTAGAAAGTTTTATTAGGGCTCAAGTTTGGTCTCGATCACACTTGCTATCCTCGGAAGAAACGTTAGTTGGATTTGGTTTGATCTTTAAACCTCTTGTCTTTAGATTTTTGAACATGGTCAAACAGAAAGGTCTAGGGTTACTTTCTTATCCGAGGTTTTGTATTTGATGTTGAGCTTGAAAGCATGTGAGTGTTGACTTATTCAACCACGAAATGTGTGGTCTTGTATCTTGTGTAGAAAATTTTGATTTAGTGGCTCCTCCACATATTTCTTGTTACTTCTCTGAGCATGATTAAGTCTTAATCCATCGTTAGCTTGTCTCTAACCGCGTCTTATGGCTCTTGAGATGCCAGGGGCATCAAAACCCACCCCCCTTAAAGAAATCTCGTCCCGAGATTTGGAGGAAGCGGGGTTCTATGGCTTACTGCGCAATGCAAATGGTTTTGGCATCGTTGTTCGTGTGCTTCTGTCATACATGGTAACATTAAATCCTTCATCAATTTGCTTGGTTAATTGGCTCATGAATGGTTAGTACCTCTTTAACACGAGGTAGTTACAAAGCTTTTGAATACGTCTAAGGTGGTCCTCCCCAGGTGCTCGGCAAGTCGTGGTTTATATGAGAGCGAATGAACAAACCGCAAAGACGATGTGGCCATGGTGCGAAAATAACAGTGATTTGTTCGAGGATTAAAACAGGGTTACTCCCTGACTTTGACACCAAGATTTAGAAACGTGATAAACATATAGGTCTTAGAATACTTAGGAGCAAAGCGTACGAAATCGGAAGACCGAACCACGAAGGCTCTTGAGATTCAAAGGGTTATCAATGGATGTGCTTTTGAGAGACACATTCATTTCATTTGATAGGGACTGTATACACATATAAGATATTAAATCCGAACATTCTTCAAAGAGTAAGATGTGGTGATACATAGCACATTCTACTCATTGTTTCGAGAAAGATGCTGTGGAAAGAGGATAGGACATATTCACCTAGATAAGGTGATGGTTTGTATGATTTCATAGAATTGATCAAGACTGGCCAAGAAAAGTATAGGCAGAGGGCTAGTGCTTACTAACAGAACACTTATCAAGGTTAGTGAGCCCAACTTTGTGGATAATTTCAAAGAAGAATAAAGCAACTCATGAAAAGGACAATGCGATGAAAGCATTAGCCGAGAACAAAAGCTTAGTGCAGTGGATGATGCTGAAATTCACCTTTTGGAGATAGGATTTGATATACGAAGGAAAATAACCTAAGATGAAACGGTGGAAACTGAGTTGATTGTTTCCCACCATCCAAAAGAGGTAAATTGGAAGAAGGCAATGGAATGATGTAGCAAAACAGTGGAAATGAAACCAAGCATTCCCAAAAATACGGACGTTAGAGCCGATCAAGGTAAGCATAGAGGAGTCCGAGACTAGGACCAATGGTTGTAATCGTACCATGGAGATTAGAATTGATCATCCCCATGAAGCACGACTAGCAAGGATAAGCAAAGTCAACGAAAAGATGTGGACGAGTGGAAACATAGAGTCGATCCGTCTCCACTGATCGGGAAAAACATGATTCAACAAGGCGAGGCAAAGGTGTGAACGATACCGAGATTGAGAGGGATTTTTCCCCACAGATCAAGAAAGGCAAGGTGAAACAAAGCAAAGAAACGATACAAGGCGGTAGTGCAAATAGAGTAAATTATTTCCACGAATTAGATGTATAGAGGTCAACAAGGTGTTAGGAGTTGGATAGGAATGTTCTACAACTGCAGCGGTGTCATGCCTTTGCATGTCTTGATACCAGCGCGCCCCTAGTAGAACCGAGTGACGGCCGTACACACGGGACCCTAGGTTCTGTCGCGGCACCATAGACTACTCAGGTAAACACCCCGTCAAGAGCGGTATTTCCATCCAACCTCAAGGGATATGCGAATACACAAGGTTATAGAAAGACATGAATAAGGAGTCTTACATGCCATATCACAATGTTTTCGAAGGTATAATTTATCGAATTTATTTGAATCGGAAAACAGGGTAATAACAACTAAGGTGTCATGGATTACAAAGATTGAAGTGCCTGAATGACAAGAGCATGAAGCGTGAGAACTACAAGAGTACAAAATGCTCCATTGAAAACAGAGATACATTAAACATGAGGGTTGGACACATGCCGACTGCAAGGAGCTGGATACATGGGAAACTCAAGAGTTATGAGAGTCAACCTTCTCTCATTACAAAAGTTTGCGATGACTGCTAGCACACCAACTAGTATCTAGCTAATACTGCCTAAACGTAAGATTGATACGTCCAGAACGAAGGCCCGTTTCTTCTTTCAACCAACTTGGTGCAGTGTTGGTCTTCACGTGAAAATGCCATGAAACAATAGTCTTGATTCTCCACCGAGTATGAGAACGTCACCAAATTCGAGGTTGATCTTGGTCGCTTGGTCCTTGTCTCTCGTGTCGCCGAACAAGAACTCGGTAGTGTCTCATATGGAGATGGATATGAAAGGTAAACCTTTGGTAAGGCTACTCTCTGACTCGTCCTTGTCTTGGTGAAGTCTGAGTTTCTCGGAGTTGGTGTAGTAGTTGACGATACATATGTCAGGGTTAATTTGAGGAAACTCGCTTGCAGTGGAGTTCGCCGTTTGAGCAATCATCTTGAAAATGTCCGGTATTGTCGGGGCTTGTGCTCTATCGAATGGACGTGTGGGTCCATATGAGCGTGCCGTCGGATCCCAATTCTTTCCCAGAAACATCATCCATAAATTCAACTTGGCACCATTCTTGAGGCTTGGTCTGTAAAATCCTCCTGGGCCCTTACCCAGTTGTCGATACATACAAACCATCTCGATTTGATCTTCAGGCTTGACAAATCCTTTTAATATAACCTTCCCGGGTCGCAAACGTTGAACTGAGGCTGCTTCAGTGGAAGATTCTCCCACTTTTCTCTTCTTATGGTCTCGAGGTATTGTTGTTCTAGCTTTCGTGGATTCTTGGTAATTAGGGCATAAGTCGAAGGGTTGCGTCGAGGGCTGCGACATCTGTAGCAGGAAGAACAAGGCCTGTGTCAATTCAAGAATCTTAAAAATCTTGGTACGGTCATAGTGCGATCGTAATTCCTTGCTCGAGAAAAAGAAATGAAAATGACCGCATCACAACGTGTGACACCACTCTTTATAGCCTCCTTTCTAATGGGAACATGTTGCGGTTAGCTTTTGGAAGGAAACAAAAATGGATCTGGTAGAAGCTCCGAATATGAAGGCCGTAGGAAGTTTTACATCCTAAATCGTTGGCATAGACGATGTTTACTAGCTCTACCACGGTATGGTCTTGAACTCAAACTATTCAGCTAGCCAAGATCTGTCCAGGTCATGGTAAAAATAGAAAACACTTTTGCAAACTTCCTATACTTCATCTTTCTCAGAGATGCCTATGGCCAATTCTATATCCAAGGTCTCAAAACTTCAAGTTACCAGATTTTGGCGTAATGGTCCCGATGTGGAGCTCTGGCTTAAAGGAATTGTGAGTTATCTTTACACACACATTTGAATCAAAACCAAAATAGAGGAGCTATTTGTTTTGTTGTTCTCTACAGCTTTGTTACAGAAAGTTTCCAGTAAAAGCGTTTGTATTAATGCAGAAAGTACAACATCGGCAAAGGTCACAATTTCACATTTCATAAGCACCTTATACCACGTTTCATAAGCATCTCATGTTAACTTGCTCTTACTAACAACCATGCATACGATAAAAATATGAATCCAGTCATTTTTAATCCAACACATAGCAAAGCGCATGAGATGAGATGAAATGATGCATGATTCGTCCTATCCGGTCTCACACCGCACATCCTAGATATATTATATATAACTAGCGATACTTCGGTGACATATATGCACGTCCCTCCATAATGCAACTAGCCGTTGTCTAGTCGTTCTTAATTTCGCACGTGGTTTGTGTACCTGCAGAAGAATGCATGCTCATACATTACCACCTAGTGTGGCATCCACACGTGACCGCTGCGTGGACAACGTAGATGGGCCGCTGCACCTTTTCTCAAAGCCTGACTTTCCACCAGTACTGGGGATTGTCGAGAAGAAGGTGGATCCCAAAACCGAATGTAAGTGTGGTGGGTATGAAAACCTCAAACATGCCCACCACCCTTAAAGAGCTTTTACTTATACAGCATGAATGCAGAATTTACAACTATTCACAAAACCCAATAGCTTCCACCAGTACTGGGGACAGCTACGGCCGAAAAGTTGCTTCTCAAAGCACCGAATATGCATATGAGTTCTATCTAGGTCAGAATGTCAGTGATATCACCTAGATAGCACTAACATCCTTAATATGGGCATATCGCATACTCTCATTTTTGAATTACTTGAAAAGGGCTTTCGAAAATAGTTTTGTAAACCAAAACTTGATGATATAACTGTTGTCTGTGTATGATCGGCTCTGATACCAGCTGTGGCGGAACCGTCCTGCTTAATCCAGACTAAGCACACCTACCATCTCTGGCTCGCAGTGCACTTAGGCCAGACTAAACCCGGTAGTCCGTCGAGCTACCCAAAAGGGCACTCGATGAAACCATCGCCCGAGGATACCGACATCACATACATTCAGCCCTCGAAAGAGCCACAACAGATTACATCATCACATGCAGTTGAAGTAGAGAATAAGTAGACTTAGTTTACAAACCGAAGATAATAGTCAAATACATGTTCAAAGATAGCGGAAGCGATTTAAAAATATACATGTATAGCGGAAGAGTTTCAAAACATCTCATAGCGGAAATGAAACTCAACAAATCTTCATGTAGAGATAAACAAGGCGAGTAGCACCGAGCCCACCGGTACTACCACCTCCAATATAGTTGTCTAGTGTTGCCAGTACCTGTAATCCAAAAGTGGGGGCAAACCCTGAGTACTAATTACTCAGTAGGACTTAATGGAATTGGCTTACGGCTGATGCAAAGCTTGCTTACTAAGAATTTGATCCTTAGCTGTTGATTTTTAAACAGGATCAAATTAATAGGTGGAAGCAGGATTGACAGTTGCTTGATTTATCATGGTAGAAGTAGGATTTGATAGCTACTTAGTTCATCCTATCCGTAATACTAATCACGAGTACAATAATAAGTTGTCTGAAAGTAAAGCATGTATATTCAAGCATGTAGTATTCAAAACTATGAATTCATAATACAACATATTCAAGTGGATTACTACTTTGCCCGTCAGTGGTATTGGCATTCTCACACCTGGTGAGCATCAGCGATTCGAATCGATTTTTATATTCCCGGGAATAACTAGAAGCACCAGGATGGCATATGCTTACTAACTCCCAGCATTCCACATATGCTTCCCCCATCTCCACTTGTCCCGTCTCAAGTTCGATGACCACTCGCGCCTGACTCCCGGAGCGCGTTGTCGCAGGAGCGTTACCTCGGTTACGTCGGGTTCTGCCCTCCTTTGACACCCGTCTCTACGGCCACCTTCCTCTCAACCAGTGGGAAGGAACGTGCCCCTTGCTTGAGACGTCACAAGTAAGACTTTCACCGGTCCATAGATTTCGGATAAGCACCCTAGCAATGTTATGCCGACCAATAGGCAAACAACGACCGGCCTTATACGACTCGGGCGGAGTCCACCATACCATCCATATCATCATCATCATTTTTCTCATATAACCATATCTCCGCCTGGTCTCGAGTTCAAACCATGAGCATCCTCATAGCTTTCATCATAGTAATAGTTCTTGTGACTTTTGAAAAATCACCTACGCGACGAGTGACTCCATTCACTCGTGTCTACTCGTACCTAGCATTACTAGGCACACTCGCCCTACGCACTCTATTGTAGGTGCTAGGGCCAGGGCGGCCAAGGAGTCTAATGCAAATGGGTTCCAAACAACTCCTAATGCAGATGCGTAAGCATTCAACAAAATCATTTGCTAGGTAAAGCATGGTCCTGCCTACCTTTGATTCACTTTAATAAAGCCAACAAACTAAGCTACTGTTAGTTTGCCGGGTTGTGACGCTTTGCCCCAGGCAACCCATTGATCCCTTGGACAACTCCTCCGTCCAAACACGACTGATGGGCCCTCCAAGTCGTGAGTGGGTCTTAGTTGATCTTTTGGATCACCGTTGGTTGAAGTAGTTCCACGCGCTCGTTTCTTGATCACGTATCTATAATGAGCGCCACTATATGATTGACATGCGGGATGATGCAAGGAATGGGATGCAAAGTTAAAACATTATTAAATGTTTTGCTTGGAATGAGCTATTTAACAGGAAAAGACTACTTCATGCACACATAGGGGAACATTCACTAATGACATCACACATTCCGGTTATCTAATGGATTAAGGCCCTATATTAACCTTAAGTGTTTTACACAGCAAATGAGTTCATCTTTCAATCAAGTGTGGCATAGACAACAGTAGATAGCGTGCAGCTAGAAATCAACCCACATGCATAATGATATCAATAGCAAACAACACATATTCTTTTAATTACCTAACACATCCCTACTTTATGAATAAAAAGCATTACTTGTGTTCATGTAGTTAGACAACTCCAATTGAGCTTAGATTTTTGGGACATCTAGATTTACACTACATTATGCTATTGTCAAAATTCCAGCCATAAAGGAGTTATAAATTAATTATGAAAATTCTAGCAAGTTATCAGCCCTATAGATTCTCAGATTTTTCATAAATTATTGGAATGGTTTCCGAAGGTGAGATTTTACCAGTGAACTATACTTAGCATGGACTACATGTACTAAAATTTACAAGTTAAGACTCCAAAGTTTGACAGGACATCTATTTTCCATATATTAATCTAGTGCAAATTAAGATTTACATATGAATAGTGTAATTAGCCTTCTCGGATATACTTTCTGGACTCTTTGCACCCACATTAAGCTACCAAATTTTCCGGAAAATTTTACTAGCAAATTATGACCACTTTTTCTAATTATCCTTTCCAATATGTATCATTCTGTCATTTTCTAATCACCATTAAAACTTAACATGCAGGGCTCATAATTTACCAATGAGATACTTATACTACCTAATATATATGAAAAATGCTAGAGAGTCAATTTGAGAATATCCTATGTAGCCTCCAATTCCCTAGTTCAATTAAATGCACATACCACATGTACAATGGTAAAAGGGTAATTAACAGCAAGTGCTAGGGCTACAAAAATTCACATAGTGCTACAATGCCACAAAAAAGCTATTGTCCAAGTTTCATAGCATTTGGAGTTCATTTAGTCCCCCTTTGATATTTATACTAATTTATAATGCATGCAACCAACCAAGGGCAAAACAGACATTTCACACTTCCACATCATACCTATCATGTAGATATACTCAAGAGGAGTCTAACGCAACTGAGTTTGTCCATTTTGGATTTTTCTGTGATTTTATACGATTTTCCAAAGTTCACAACTAATTTAAATGCATTTAAACAGAAAACATTAGACCTAAGGACTAGAACGAAATTAACCCTAGTTTCCAGGGGCTAGCGGGTAAGAATCGCCGGACTCATACCACAGTACATGAAACGAATCTGCGAAACTTCAAAAGTCCGGGGGCTATATTGCAAAACCTCCTTCTGTCTTCTTCCTCGGTCCGACAGGGGGAGACGGCGCGCGACGGGGGGAGAGGCGCGGCTGTGCCGGCGGCGGTGAGGCTGCACTTGGAGCCGACGGGGGCGGGGAAGGCGTTCCCGTCCAAGGAGATTCGATTCCCCCAGACCTCGTCGCGGGACGAGGTGAGTACAAGCGGAGCGGCGGTGGTGAAACGAAGCCGCGGGAGCTCGGCGTGGCGCGGCGTCGATCCGGCGGTCGAGGCGGCGAATGGCGGGGCCAAAGGGCGCTCGAGCTGCGCGGGGACGAGGCGAACCCGGCAGAGGCAAAGTGGAGGCGCGGAGATGGCCCGAGGGTGGCTGTCCACAGTGGCTCGGAGTTTAACCCGGGCGGCAATGGTGGCCGCGCGCGGAGGGAGGCTAGGAAAGGTCGGAGCGGCGGCCGCGTCTGGTGCGTCGGGTGCGCGAGGCCGAGGCGGAGCCGGCTGTGGTGGTCTGGATGTGAGGAAGGCACTGGAAGGTGGCGCACAACGGCGGTGAACCGAAGGGCGCGGTTCGCGCCGAGGACATCGCGGACGGCGAGCGGCGGCTCGATCTACCCAACGGGGTGGGGAAAGGCGAGGAGGCTTAGAGCTCCGGGTGCGCGGGGTCGCGGCGCAGGTGATGGTGGCGGTCTAGGGCGAGGGGAGACAGTGAAGCGGCGGCAGGCTCGAGCTCTACGCTCGGGCGGCCATGGCGGCTCGCACAAGGAGAGACAGAGGGAGCGGGTTCCGGTGGAGGGGAGAGCGAGCGAGAGGGAGGAACTTGGACGGGGTTGCGGCCAGGTGAAGAGGGGCGCGGACGCAGCTCGGCCGGGGTGGCGATCCGTGGGTGCGGCCACTGCCCGCTCGCCGTTGCCCACGCGGTGGCCGCGTTCTGAGTGCAGCAGCGGCGCTGACAACCCGGGCCCACCCGTCGGTGACTCAGAGGAAAAACAAATGAAAAATGTGTTTTCCCCCATCCAGAAAATAGCCATTTTGACCTAGTTAGAGTCTGATTTTGGTAAAAACCCAATAATATGAAATGTTCTACTCTTCGAGTTCTACAAGTTTGTCAAAAGGTTCAACACCAAATTCTATGTAGAAATATGATTTATACATGAATTTATATAGCAGCCTTCAGTTAGGATAGGGATCCTTTATTACTTGGGAAAATCACAACTCCTATTTCTGGGCATTATCTCCCAAAGTGCCTCTTGACAACATTGTTTAGAATTTCATAACCTACAACTTCTTCAATTTTATCTTTGAATGAAAATGGCTGTAGGCTATAGAAACATTGAGTTTACTAAACAGGTCAGACTTGGACTGGTTTTCTGTGTTGGTAGAAAATGACCCTAAACTCCATTTAAAACTCAATATATGCTCAAACCCCAATTAACAAAGTTGTGATCCAGCACTTTATCTACAAGTTTGATAATATAAAGTTGGCCTGAGTCCCAACAGATTTTGAATTATAGACACAAATATGTTCCAAGGTTTACTAAAACAGAAATTTCACTTTGTGTAGAGACTTTATTGTTTCCAACTTTTGGAGTATCAAATGAAGTCCAATCACTTCCACAATAGGTGCATTTGAAAGATGATAAGTTCAATTCCATTTCCTAGAAAGGAAGGTTTTGAAGTTGTGTAGTGAAATCAAAAGTAATTTCAGATTCAAGTTTGGGAAAAGCTAAAAATCCAGACTTGGGAAATTTCTGTGGGCTGATTTTGGTTATTTCCAAGAGAATTGCGGTGGGGTTTAAAATAGGTTAAAGACATTTTTAAACCTTGTTCAGTGTAACAAAAGGGTAGTCCATAACATATACCACAACTTTGACAATGGAGTTAAGCTTAGGTGCTTAATGAATTAGAAAGTTTTATTAGGGCTCAAGTTTGGTCTCGATCACACTTGCTATCCTCGGAAGAAACGTTAGTTGGATTTGGTTTGATCTTTTAAACCTCTTGTCTTTAGATTTTTGAACATGGTCAAACAGAAAGGTCTAGGGTTACTTTCTTATCCGAAGTTTTGTATTTGATGTTGAGCTCAAAAGCATGTGAGTCTTGACTTATTCAGCTACGAAATGTGTGGTCTCGTATCTTGTGTAGAAAATTTTGATTTAGTGGCTCCTCCACATATTTCTTGTTACTTCTCTAAGCATGATTAAGTCTTAATCCATCGTTAGCTTGTCTCTAACTGTGTGTTATGGCTCTTGAGATGCCAGGGGCATCACATAATTCCAAAAGAAAAGTCCTAGCCAAAGCTAAGAAGTTCTACTCGAATGCCCCTTACCTATATAGGGTTGGATCTGACGGAGTCCTCAGAAGATGTGTGCCTACAGAAGAGAGAGAAGAAATTCTTAGGAAGTGTCATGCTTCAGAATATGGAGGGCTTCATGGACATTTCAGAACTCAAGCCAAGATATGGGGAAGTGGATTTTATTGGCCGGGAATGCATGAAGATGCAAGGAAATTCATTGCTTCTTGTCCTGAGTGTTAAAGGACTGGAAATATTACATCTAGAAACTCAATGCCTCTCACTTATAACCTACAAATTGATTTATTTGATGTTTGGGGAATGGATTTCATGGGTCCATTTGAAAATTCACATGGACATGAATACATTCTGGTGACCGTGGATTATGTCTCAAAGTGGGTAGAAGCTTTACCATGTAAAAAGGCGACTACACAGGAGTCCATAGAGATGAATAGAAATAATATCTTTCCAAGATATGGAGTCCCTTGAGTAATCATCTCAGATGGAGGATCACATTTTGTTGGTAAAGAGTTTACTAATTACTTAGAGAAGATGAGAATTGAACATAGAGTTTCCATAGCTTATCACCCACAAACAAATGGCCAAGCCGAAACATCAAATAAACAATTAAAAAATTCTTAAAAAGACAATAATTAAAGGAGGTAAAAATTGGTCGAATAAGTTTAGCGACGCTTTGTGGGCATATAGGACTGCGTTTAAGGCACCAATTGGAATGACGCCTTATCAGTTAGTCTATGGAAAAACCTGTCATTTACCGGTGGAGATGGAGCATAAAGCTTATTGGGCAATTAAGGAATTAAATTTAGATTTAGACGCTGCTCTAGTTAAAAGGAGGATTCAACTTAGTACCCTTGATGAGGCAAGATTGCAAGCTTATCATAATGCCACTATCTATAAGGAAAGGGTTAAGAGATGGTTTGATAAGAGAATCCTAAAGAAGGAGTTTAAGGTAGGTCATAATGTTCTTCTTTTTAATTCAAGGTTTAAATTGTTTGGAAAAGGAAAATTACAAAGTAAATGGGATGGACCTTATACAGTACATGATGTATCACCTACTAGAGCAGTTACCATTATGGATCTAGAAGGAAACAAGTTTATGGTAAATAGTCAAATACTTAAGGTTTTCCTTTAAGGGGATAAATTTGAAGTTAATTATATTGATACATATGAATTCAAGGAAGTGGGGATTCATTACCATGGCCATACTCTCTAGTTTTCCATAGTTTCCATACCTTTGTATGTATATAGTCACGTTTAGTTTAGTTTTTTCTAAAAATTTAGTTCCATTTGTATTTTAAATTAGGAAATAGGGTTACTGACAAAACTTGGACTCTTTTCGCGAAGGAAAGAGCCCAGGTCGGCCGACCCCTAGGGAGTCTGGTCGGGCGACCTAGGGACTTTCCGAGGAGTTTTGTTTCCAAATTTTGCTGGTAGAGTCCGCGTTGTATTTTAAGTAAGTTAGTGTAGAGTTCGGATCGGAATCGTTGTTTTGTTTCCAAATCTCGCCAATCTCCGGAGTATAAAACCATAGGCAAGCCATAGAGCCGAGACATCTAACTCAAAACACATCCAAGCCTAGCCACGACAAGTTCAGAAGCAATGGAGATGCAGCTCGTGAAGAAGGACGCCGAGGCGCCGCAAGAGGGAGCCTGGTCGGCCAACCAGGGGGAGTCTAGTCGGCCGACCAGCTCTGTCTTGTGGGGAATTCGCCGCAATTTTTCACAAAGTGATCTATGATGATGAAGATGAAGGGCCAAGGGGTGTGGATCAGCTGACAAACAAGGAATTTCGAAGCACATGGTGAAACTTTCAATTCAACCTTTGAAGATGAAGGTTAGAAGGTCCCGGAGAATTGGAAGGATGCCCAGGATTAATTATCAAGAGAGTCGTGTCCGTTCTGGGGGGGGGGACTATCAATTCAAGCGAGGATCAATCTATGAACTTTGGTGATTTTTAAGGATCAGAGACTGAGGAGGTAAATTCAATCAATTTCGTTCCTTGTTTCAATACTTATCATATTGGAGCAGAGGATGGAGTAGATTGTTGCCCAAAGTGTAGAGAAGCCATCTACTTCAATAAACAGAAAAGTGAGGATATTCTTGATATAGTCATTGATGTAGAGGAGAGGCTTCACAAAGAAATATGAGAAACAAGGGAGAGGGTTGACAATTTTGTCAAAAACCTAAAAGGGCAAGTTAATTACCTTCAAAGTGTTTGAGAGAGTCAGAAGCGAGTAATTGATTTCATTTGGGGCCATGTTACAAGACTGTAAGGAGGAGGTTATTAGCCAGATGCTACTTGGGATGAGCCAGAAGAGACATATTCACCTCCACCCAATTATCTACCTGGTGAAGATCCTCTTGATGGTCCGGTGGATAATACACACTGGTTCAGCGGTGACGATTAGGAGCTTTGCATAGTTTAAGTGTGGGGATATTAATAGAATGTCCCATTTAGATAGAGAGTTTAGATTAAATAGAGTTTATAGTCTTTAAAGTTAGTTTAAAGAGTCAGTTGTCTTTTGTGTAATCGGTCTATTAGATTAATAAAGTGTGAGATTGAATAATTTACTTTACTTTATTTATGTTTGTTCTTTATTTTTGCTTTAATGATTAATCTTGCTTAAAGTTTTATGATTTGATTAATATGGTGATTGCTAGATTAATTAATTTTGCATAACCCATATGGTTATTGAAGGATTATGTTTTATAGCTTTGCCAAAAATTTTAATTAAGAAAAAGATTAGAGGAATATTATCTTTTCATTAAAATTTCTTTTTCTTGGATCAACTTTTACATCCCTATGTTAAGAGAGAGCTTAAGATTCCTAGTAGAGCTTAGGTTTATGAAACTTAGTTTGAAAAGCAAAGTTGTCTTATATGAGTTTGGTTAAGTTTGATCCCTTTAGATGTTTTGATCACTTAGAATTATCTTGGTCATCTATTTTCAGCTTTTGCTAGCCTTTCAATATATTCCAATTGCTTACTTGAATAGAGAAATTTCTTTAATCCTTCAAGCCTTATTTATCTCATTATTTTATCTTTACCTATATAAAGTTTTTGCTCAAAATAATACTTCATAAAAGCAGTTTATTCAAAGAAAGGTGGTGAAAAGAGGAAAGAGGCGCCCATCTAGTGAAAAAAAATAAAAAAACAGTTGTGGCGCCTAGAAAAAAAATAGAGAGAAAGAAAAAAAAAGAAAAGGGAGAAAAAAATGGCCAAGTGGTCGAATTATAAAAAGGTAGAATTAGGAAAAGGAGAAGGGGGAAGATGTAAAAGTTTGGAGAAATAAAAAGAGTTTTTATAATCCTGTTAAATATAATGAGCAAAGACTTTTTCCAACCATGTGCAAAAATTTCGTAATTTATTCCACTTCATTTTTGTTCTTGCACATGTCCACTATCTATATCTTCTTTTTCCTTGACCTTTGCTATAATCTCTTTTCTTATTTCGATGACCAAGATAGTTTATAAGTTGGTTGAATAATCTTTAGAGAGATACCTTAGCTAGGCAATAGAATAAGCAGCTCTGCTTAGCCTTTACCAAGCTCCACTTAAATTCTAGTGAGATGAGAGAAAAGGAGTGTTTTCTATAGGATAGCCACTTATAAGAGTGCCATTTTGAGAGCTTAACCTCTGGGATATAGTAATTTTTTGATCCTTGAAAGTTTTATTTCAAATTTAAAAAAAAAAACCTCTTTGATGATTTCGAAAAAAAAGACTTTTGGCATTGCTATAATTCGTTTGACTTAGATAAACTTTGTGGAGATCTGTTTGCATGAAAATTAATCTGGAAGGATCCATGTTATGATTTGAATAAATTCTAAAGGCATGGTTATTTCTGAAAAGTAATTATTTAGAATTTGCTTAAATATAGTTAAGTTTTTTTATCGATCTTATGCTCGAGGACTAGCAAGATCTAAGTGTGGGGATATTGTTGACGCTCGTTAAGTGCTAAAATTTTGCTTTATTTTCATATGTTTTTATGTCTTTTCGAGAGTTAATCTTATCATTTAGTCTTGTTTTACTAACAAATAACCCCGTTTTCGAGAATGCTCTTTGTTTTTGTGCAATGTTCATTTTTGCAGAAAAATAGGGAATAATTGAAGATATTTGAGAATTTCTCGAAGAAAGAATTTATGCTATGAAGATGACTTTAAAATAAAGATTAATTGAAGCCCATTAGAGGAAGAAGCCCGTTAAGAAAAGAAGACCTGCAGCTTGTGGGCCCAATTCGGGGACCTTAACGACGTCAAATGAAGAAAGTTTGAATACCAAAGTTGTAGATCTCTTCGAGCTTTACAATTTAGAGTCCGAGTTTGCATTATTTTGTGGCGGAACCACCCTACTTAATTAAGACAAAGCACACCTGCCACCTTTGGCTCGCAATTCACCAAGGCTAGACAAAATCCGGTAGTCCGTCGAGCTACCCAAAGGGTACTCGATGTAACCATCGCCCGAGGATACCGACATCACACACATTCAGCCCCCGAAAGAGCCACAACAGTTACATCATCACAGACAGTTGAAGTAGAGAATAGGTGGACTTAGTTTACAAACCGAAGATAAGTAATCAAATACATGTTCAATTACAGCGGAAGCGATTTCAAAATATACATATATAGCGGAAGCATTTTCAAATCATCTCGTAGCAGAAACAACTCAATAAGTCTTCATTTAGAGATAAACAAGGCGAGCAGCACCGAGCCCACCGGTTCTACCCTCCTTCAAGCGATTGTCCAAAAGTCTTCAGTACCTGTAAGCCAAAAGTGGGGGCAAACCTTGAGTACTAATTACTCAGTAGGACTTAATAGAAGGGCTTACGGCTGACGCAAAGCATAGCTTACTAGTCAGGTAGATCCTTAGCCATTGATTTTATACAAGGTCATGTTGACATAAAATAGCAGGATTTTACAGCTGCTATCCATTAACCATGAAGGTCATTGATATCATAAAGTTACTTGCATGAAAGTAAACATGAGAACCCATCAGTAACTTGCATAATAGTACATCATACACATCCAAGATATACCCCTCATCTCCATCTGTCCTGTCCCAAGATTCACAGCGCCCCCACCTAACCCTTGGGAGTAGCCGTCTCAGGAGCGATACCACGGTACGTCGGGCCAGCCCTCCCTCGACCTCAAAGCACCTCCCAAGTCCATCGGCCCCCTATCAGTGGATGGGCAGCACCATGAATAGTGGGACGGATCATACACATCCAAGCATGTTGTATTGAAAAGCATGATTTAATAAACAATATGTTAAGGTTATTACTACGTTGCCCGGCAGGGATACTGGCATTCTCACACCTGGTGAGCATCAGCGATTCGAATCGATTTTTAATTCCCGGGAATAACTAGAAATGCTAGGGGTATATGCTTACTAGCCATCGTGTTCCCACATATAGCCCCCATCTCCACTTGTCTCATCCCAAGTTTGATTCAATCCTTCTGTTATTCCCAGGTTGTGCCACCTTAGGAGCGTTACCTCGGCGTAACGGGTCCAGCCCTCCCTCGACTACAAGCTCCCCAAGGTGTCACAGTAGGAGTCTGTCTTTGTTCTTCGGATGGCACAAGTAAGACTTTCACCGGTCCATTATCCAGGATAAGCACTCTAGCAATGTTATGCCGATCCCAAGTGGACAGCAGACGGGGTCTTAAACGACTCGGGCGGAGTCCACCAAACCATCCACATCATCTTTCAACATAATATCCCCATGTCTCCGCCCGGTCTCGATTTAAGCCAAGAGCATCCTCATAGCTTCCATCATAGTAATATTTCTTGTGACTTTTGAAAATCACCTACGCGACGAGTGACTCCATTCACTCGAGTCTACTCGTACCTAGCATTACTAGGCATACTCGTCCTATGAACTCTAAGTATAGGTGCTAGGGCCAGGGTGGCCGGGAAGTCTAATGCAGATGTTTCCAATCAACTCCTAATGCAGATGCGTAATCATCAAACAAGATTATATTAGCTGGGAGAATTTATGGTCCTGCCTACCTTTGCTTTACTTTAAGAGAACCAACAAACTATGCTAATGTTAGTTTGCCGGGTTGTGAGGCTTGGCCCCAGACAACCCCTTGATCCCTTGGACAACTCCTCCTTCCAAACACGACTGATGGGCCCTCCAGGTCGTGTTTGGGTCTTAGTTGGTCTTTTGGACTACCGTTGGTTGAAGTAGTTTCACGCGCTCGTTTCTTGATCATGTATCTGCATTGAGCGCCACTATATGATTGACATGCATGACGCAATATACGAGATGCATGAATGTTAAGCACACACATGAATAACCATTTCATGAACAGGCAAAAAGGTGACTGATAAAGTACTTAAACAAGGAGTACCTTTATGGACCTAGATCAAACATATACTCAATCGACCATATGATTGCACTTATCAAGTTAGTGATCATACGACAAATGTATTAATGATGTGAGCTGGTAAAAGCAAGTAATGTATCATGGAACACTAAGATGGGTGAGGCGGTGGTGTTTATTTTCATTCAACAACAAGTTGAAATCATACACTTCATGCCGGCATAGGGAATACGCACTAATTATACCACACACCTTGTTTGCTTAATGGATTAAGACCCTATATTGACCACAGGTGTTTTACAGGAGTAGGTAGCTTAATTTCTTAACAAGTGTGACATAAAGAAAGAGTAGATGGTATGCAGCGAGAAATCATTCAATATTCACAATGATGCTAATTGTAAATAAACACCTATACATATAATTAAACAACACATGCCCACTTTGTGAATAAAAGCATTACTTGTGTTCATATAGTTGGACAACTCCAAATGAGCTCAGATGTTTATGACATATAGATTCTGCATACCCAAAGCTACTGTCGAAATTTCAACTCAATTGGAGTTATAATTATTTTATAAAAATTACACCTAGTTCTCAACCCTACATATTGTCAGAATTTTCATAAATTATAGGAATGGTTTCTGAAGGTGAAATTTTACCAGTGAGCTAGACTTAGCATGGAATGCATGTACAAAAATTTACAAGTTAAAACTCCCAAGTTTGGTAGGACATCTATTTTCCATATATTAACCTTGTGCGAATTAAGATGTACATATGAACAGTGTAAATAGCCTTCTCTAATATACTTTCTGGACTCTATGCATCAGCATTAAGCTTCCAAATTTTCCAAAGAATTTTCCTAGCAAGCTATGACCACTTTTTCTATTTATTCTTTCCAACAAGGAGCATTTTATCATTTTCAAATCACTACTAAACCTTAACATGTAGGGGCTCATATTTTACCAGTGAGATTCATAACCTATATAGGACATAAAAAAAATGCTAGTGAGTCATATTTATCATACTTTGCATAGGCCTCATTTCCATGTTATTAAAAAATGCATAAACTACATGTAAAATGATAAAACAGTGAATGAACAGTAAGACCTAGGGTCACCAAAATTCTCACAGTGTCCAAATGTCCTAAGGAAGTTATTAACCAAGTTTCATCATTTTAGGATTTTATTAAGACCATGTTTTCCATTTTTCATTGATTTAACATGCATATACAATAACAGGGCCAAAACCGCACATGCACATCTCCACATCATACCCACTGTGTAGATCTACTCAAGATGAGTTCATAGCCACTGAGTTTGTCTTTTTATGATTTTTCCTTGATTTGTTATGATTTTCCAAAGTTCACAGGTTTAGAAAAATGCATTCAGATGAAATTCATACAGATCAGGGACTTAAACGAAATTAACTATATACCTCAGGTGCTAGCTTGTAAGATCTGTAAGGACAGTGAACAGCGAGCGCAAATAGAACAACACCAAGGGGGTTTTCCTTTCTTCTTCCTTTGGGCAGGGGGTTGGCCGGTGCGTAGGGGAGGTAAGGCGGCGCTCCGCCGGCGGCGTGGAGGCTCGGCTTGAAGCCGAGTGGGCCCAGGGGCGTGTTCCCCGTCGCGGGCTTCCATCTCCCCCTGATCTAGTTGACGGAGGTGGAGAGGAGAGGTGGTGCGGCGGCGGTGAACTAGACGGCGTCGGCTTGGCCATGGTGGCGGCGGCGCAGCTCAATCCGCCGGGTAGGAGGAGGTAGGTGTTGAGGTTGGGCCTTACGGCTGCGCGAGGGCAAGGGGAACCCAGCGGTGGGGGTGTGGAGGCGCGGGGTTGGCCCGAATGGGGCCTCGCACGGCGGTGCGGAACTTGCCATGGTGGCCATGGCGGCGGCGCTCGGGGCGAGGGTGGAGGAGGCGATGACGGCGACCGAGGACGTAGGGGTTGGGTGGAGGGAGATGTCGCAACGACGTTGCACGATGTAGCCGGAGGGGAGGCGGCTCAAGGTGGCCGTGACGTGAGCTCACTGCGAGCTCGGCCATGGCGTGCACGCACGCGGATGAGGCCGTTAGAGGCGATGGCGATGGGCTAGGATTTGGGGGTTCGGTGGAGTGGAGTGAGGTGAGCGCGATACGAGCGATGGCTTGGATGGAGGGCAACTCAGGGTGGCGGCTCAATGAGCTCGCCGCGAGCCGGCCATGGCGGCTCGGCCTCCGCTGCTCCGCGTGAGCGGGTAGGCGAGGGACAGGGCAAGGGACTGAGGGCGAATGGGTGAGTGGGAGTTGAAGGGGGACGCGAACCCGTCCAGGTGAAGAAGCCGGGGCCGTCGAGCGGAGACCGGGGCACCGCGGCCTCGCCCGGCCGTCGCCGGCCATGTGGCGAGCTCGGCCTGGGCGCGGCCGATTTCCACCCAGGTCGGCCCCACCGGTCAGTGGCTCAAGGGAGAGAGAAAATACGAAAAATGTAAAATCCCCCATTTGACTACAAAACCCCCGTTCGAATTTCTCATTTTTGAGCTCCCTAAAGGCCAAATTGGACCAAACTCAGAATACAAGAAATGTTCTAAATTTCATACTCTATAAATCCCTTATAAACTTGAATACTAAGTTCTGTTGAAATTTGTGGTTTAAATTTGAATTGAACTGACTGGCCCAGATTTGACCAACTAAACTCATTTGGATAAAAATTCTTAAAGCCCACATTAGGGCCACTTACACAAAAAGAGTTTCATATCAATGTTGTTTAGGATTTCTTGAGCTACAAACTTCTCAATATAACCACTTCAAGATTATGGCTATAAGACCAAGGAAAATTTGAATTTACTACACAGGTCTGGTTTTTGCAGATTCACAGATTTACATAAAAAGACCCAAAACACCATCCAAATCCCAGTGCATGTCAACACTCCAATTACCAAAGTTGTTCCTAATAGAATTATCTACAAGTTTGGTATATAAAGTCTTGCTTGGATCACCACAGATTTTGAATTATAAGCACAAACATTGCTGTAGGTTTGATAAAACTGCTGCTTCAATTTACGTAAAGTCTTTCTTGCTTCAAACCTTTGGATATTCAAATGAAGTCCAAACACTTCCACTCTAGGTGCATTTGAAGGGTGATAAGTTTAATTTCACTTCATAGAAAGGAAGATTCTAAAGTTGTATAGTGAAATCAAAAGTAATTTCAGATTCGAGTTTGGGAAGGGCTGAACATTTTTGACTTGGAAAATATTCTGTGTAGGCTGACTTAGTTGTTTTCATGAGATATTTGGGTGCAATTAGGAGTGAGTGAATGATAGTTTCAAGCCATGCTCAGTGTAGCAAAAGTGAGCTTCATGGTACGTATGACAACTTTGATAATGGAGCTAAGCTCAGTTGCTTAATGAATCTAATAGTTTTATTAGGGCCCAAATTTGGTCACAAACACTATTGGCACCTCAAGGAATCTCTGGTTCGACCTGATCTCGACTTTTAAACCTCATAACATATGATTTCAAGGATGGTCATAATATCAAAGTTGAAGGTAACATCTTGAACTAAGACTTTTGTATTTGCTGCTTTGCCTAAAAGTTTGTGGGTGGCGATTTAAACAACCAAACCACGTAGAGTTTCGTATTCTCCTATAAAAATTTTGACTTAGTGATTTCTCTAGCTAGTCTTCGTTACTCTCTAAACATCATCAAGTCCTAATTCATTATTAACTTGTCTCTAGCTGTATGTTAAGGCTTTTGAGATGCCGCAGGCATCACAACCCACCCCCCTTAAAGCAATCTCGTCCCGAGATTTGGAGGAAGCAGGGCTCTACGGCTTACCACAGAATGCAATTGGTTTTGGCACGCGGTTCGTATGTTTCCATACACATGGGGTAACATTCAATTCTTCCTACGTTAGCTTTGTTAACTGGCTTGTGAACGGTTAGTACCTCTTTAACACAAGCAGTTACAAGGCGCCATCTAGTAAGGTTATGGAGGTCTTTCTAAGGTACTCGACAAGTCGTGCCATATATGATAACGAACGAACAAACCAAGAAAAGAATGTGGCGGTAGTGAGTGAATGACCACGATTGGTCCAAGTAAGGTAGAGGAGTTAACGCCTGACTTTGACACCAAGAGTAGAGACGTATTAAAGTTGTGATTTATGATGACAATAGAAGACAAGTGTACACGGTCAGGAATTGAACCAACGGGATCGTTTTGACTCAAAGGGACGTCAATGGATGTGCTTTTGAGAGGCACACTCATTTTATTTGATAGGGACTGTGTACACATATAAGATATCAAATCTGAATATCTTCAAAGAGTAAGATGTGGTGAAACATAGCACATTCTACTCGTTGCGACAAGAAAGGTACGAAAAGGATAAGATAGGACATATTCACCTTGACAAGGTGATGGTTTGTACGATTTCATAGGATTCGTCAAGACTGACCAAGAAAAGTATAGGTAGATGATATGTGCCTACTAACAAATCAATGGCAACGTTAGTAAGCCCCACTTTGCGGATAACTTTAAAGAAGAAGGAAGCAATTCATGGAAAGTGTGGTATGACAACGGCACCAACCGAGAGCAAAAGCTAGTGCAGAGAATGGCTCTGAAATTCACCTTCAGGAGATAAGGTTTAATATTTACGAAGAAAAGAAACATAAAGGAGGGTAGTGGAAACAGAATTGAATGTTCCCACAAATCAAGAGAGGTAAGGTTAATCGTAGAGGTGAATAAGCGTATTTAGACATTAGGAATGAGACTTGTCACCCCATGAATCAAGGAAACAAGGTTAAACAAAGAAATAATAAGGTGCGAACAAGTTGTGGGTGGAGACGGATCCTTCCCACCAAATCAAGAAAGGAAAGGTGAAACAAAGAAATGAAATGACAAAATGAGGCAGTGGAATTAGAGTAAATCATTTCCACAAATAGATGTATAGAGGTCAACAAGGCGATAGAAAATGGATATGAATGTTCCACAATTGAAGCAGTGTCATGCCTTTGTATGTCTTGATACCAGCGCGAACCTAGGGGTTTACCCAGTGTCGGCCATACACATGGGACCCTAGATTCCGTCGCGGCATCATAGACTATTCGGGTAAACACCTCATCAAGAGCGGCACAACTATCCAACCTCAGAGTATGCGAATAACACAAGGTTATAGAAAGACATGAACAAGGAGTTTGGAGCGCATGAATCTCAAGGTATGGGTAACCCGAATCAAAGAGTTGAAGGCACATAGATTTCAAAGGTTGAAAACACAGGAATCATGAGAACGAGAAACATACGGACCACCAACTTTAGAGTTGTGGTGGTGACATAGATTTGAAAGTACATGAATTGGCAAGAGCTCAAAACATGTGGACTACAAGAGTTTGAAATGCGTGGAGCGCACGAGCTTGGAATACACGGAGTAGTGGAGTTTGAAACTCAAGACTTGCAATTGTTGGGAAAGACATGATACACTAGAGTTGATTCCAAGGAGTTAGGATCAAGTAACACAATGAACCATACTTACTCAATGTCCAGCCAATACAAGTCCAAGCCAAACATTGTTACCTACGCAAATCGATACCCGTACGGTTTGCCTAATCATAGGATTTAAAACAATTGGGTCAAAAGCGAGCTTCTCCTTTCATTCATGTTGATGCGGCGTTGAACTTCATGTGGGAGACACCATGGTGTTGAATCTTGATTAAACGCCAAATCTGAGGGCATTGCCAAAGTCGAGGTTGATCCAGGATGCTATCTCTCTATCACTCATGTTGCCAGACAGGAACTCTATATCGTTACCAAGGGACATGTGAGCGACGGTCAACTCTCGATCGAGGCTTCTTCTAGACTCGTTTCTGTCTTGGTGGAGCTTCAACTTGTTGCGTCGACGTAGATGTTGATGCTGCGTATGTCGGATCAGTTGGAGAAAAGTCTTCGATGATGAAAGCTCGGGCATTCTTCTCAAAGACTTCTCGGAGGCTTGCTTATTGTTCTAGTAGCTAGGCCTATAGAATCCTATCGACTCAGTACGTAAAAGTAAATATGTACGAACTATCCTGACTTCATCTTCAGGCTTGGCGATTCCCTTCAGTAGAATCCTCTCAAGTCGCAGATGTCGAACTGAAGCCGCATCTATGGAGTACTCTTCATCTTCGTCTTCTCATTCTCTTGTTGTGATACCTTTGGTGAGGGCAGCCAGGCTTAGAGCAGTGGTGATTTGAATTCCAAGCTTAAGAAAATATGCCACAGGGTGGCCTATCCGAATACCGAGGTACGATTACTACCTTTCCTTCTCACGTGTACTGCTTGTGACCAACTTCCGGAGGTGGATTAAGAGGAGTTGCAAAAGATCAGAATGCCATAGTCAAGCCTAATATTTATATTCTACATCATCGGTATAGCAATGCTTGTTAGCTCTACTTCGAACTGGTCCAGAAGCTCAAAATCTTCAGCTAACCAAGGGCTGTCTAGATTTCCAACTCCTGTACTAATCCTGCTATAATGCATCATAGGGGCTGTTTTTGACCAAGACCAAAATACCAAAGTCGTTCCTTTTGAAGGTCCCTACAACATTGGTATAGAAGATTTCTATTAGTTTTGTGTTGAAAACACATGAAACTTCGAATTACTAACGTGTGGTATAATTTGTCCAAATTTGAGTCTTGTTTTAGATTCTGACGTTAGGTTCAGTTAGAAGCATTTCAAGGGGCGGTCAAAATAGAAAAGTTGTTACACATTTTATGTACTACAACTTTGGTATAATAAGTTTTAGCTAGTTTTGTTTAGATCATGCCCATAATTTAAATTTATAAGTGTCACACTGCCTGTCTAGAAATCAAGCTTCAACGAAACCTAACTATAACTTTGGAACAAGGCACATTCAGAAGAGACTTCAATTGACAAAGATGTGCACCCATGCAATATGAATCTAATTACTTTTAATCAAACACATAGTAAAGCACATGAGATGAGATGGAATGATGCATGATTCGTCCTATCCGGTCTCACATCACACTTCCTATGTATAATATAATAACTAGCGATATTTCGGTGACATATATGCACGTCTCTCCCTAATGCAACTAGCCGTTCTCTAGTCGTTCTTAATTTCACATGTAGTTAGTGTACCTGCAGAAAAATGCATGCTCATACATTACCACCTAGTGTGGCACCCACGCGTGACCGCTGCGTGGACAACGTTGAGTGGGCCTTTGCACCTTCTCTCAAAGCCTGACTTTCCACCAGTACTGGGGACTGTCGAGAAGAAGATGGATCCCAAAACCAAATGTAAGTGTGGTGGGCATGAAAGCCCGAAGCATGCCCACCACCCTTAAAGAGCTTTTACTTATACAGCATGAATGCAGGGTTTACAACCGTTCGCAAATCCCAATAGCATTCCTCCAGTACTGGGGATAGCTATGGCCGAAAAGTTGCTCCCAAAGCGCCGAATATGCATATGAGTTCTATCTAGGTCAGAATGTCAGTGATGTCACCTGGATAACACTAACATCCTTAATATGGGCATATCGTATACTCTCATTTCTGAAGTACTTGAAAAGGGGCTTTCGAAAATAGTTTGTAAAACAAAACTTGATGATATGACTGTTGTTTGTGTATGATCAGCTCTGATACTGCTGTGGTGGAACCGCCCTGCTTAATCCAGACTAATCACACCTGCCACCTTTGGCTCGCAGTGCACCTAGGCTAGACTAAACCCTGTAGTCCATCGAGCTAACCAAAGGGTTCTCGATGTAACCATCGCCCGAGGATACCGACATCACACATATTTAGCCTTCGAAAGAGCCACAACAGTTACATCATCACAGGCAGTTGAAGTAGAGAATAGGTAGACTTAGTTTACAAACCGAAGATAAGTAATCAAATACATGTTCAATTATAGCGGAAGCGATTTCAAAATATACATATATAGCGGAAGCATTTTCAAATCATCTCACAGCGGAAACAACTCAATTAGTCTTCATTTAGAGATAAACAAGGCGAGCAGCACCGAGCCCATCGGTTCTACCCTCCTTCAAGCGATTGTCCAAATGTCTTCAGTACCTGTAAGCCAAAAGTGGGGGCAAACCCTGAGTACTAATTACTCAGTAGGACTTAATGGAAGGGCTTACGGCTAACGCAAAGCATAGCTTACTAATCAGGTGGATCCTTAGCCATTGATTTTATACAAGGTCATGTTGACATAAAATAGCAGGATTTGACAGGTGCTATCCAATAACCATGAAGGTCATTGATATCATAAAGTAAATACTTGCATGAAAATCAAACATGAGAACCCATCAGTAACTTGCATAATAATATATCATACACATCCAAGATATACCCCTCATCTCCACCTGTCCCGTCCGAAGATTCATAGCACCCCCACCTAACCCCTGGGAGTAGCCGTCTCAGGAGTGATACCACGGTACGTCGGGTCAGCCCTCCCTCGACCTCAAAGCACCTCCCAAGTCCATCGGCCCCCTATCAGTGGATGGGCAGCACCATGAATAGTAGGACGGATCATACACATCCAAGCATATTGTATTGAAAAGCATGATTTAATAAACAATACGTTAAGGTTATTACTACGTTGCTCGGCAGTGATACTGGCATTCTCACACCTGGTGAGCATCAGCGATTCGAATCGATTTTTAATTCCCGGGATTAACTAGAAATGCCAGGGGTATATGCTTACTAGCCATCACGTTCCCACATATAGCCCCCATCTCCACTTGTCCCATCCCAAGTTCGATTCAATCCTTCTGTTGTTCCCAGGTTGTGCCGGCTTAGGAGCGTTACCTTGGCGTACTGGGTCCAGCCCTCCCTCGACTACAAGCTCCCTAAGGTGTCACAGTATGAGTCTGTCTTTGTTCTTCGGATGGCACAAGTAAGACTTTCACCGGTCCATTATCCCGGATAAGCACTCTAGCAATGTTATGCCGATCCCAAGAGGACAGCGGACGGGGTCCTAAACGACTCGGGCGGAGTCCACCAAACCATCCACATCATCTTTCAACATAATATACCCATGTCTCCGCCCGGTCTCGATTTAAACCATGAGCATCCTCATAGCTTCCATCATAGTAATATTTTTTGTGACTTTTGAAAATCACCTACGCGACGAGTGACTCCATTCACTCGTGTCTACTCGTACCTAGCATTACTAGGCATACTCGTCCTATGAACTCTAAGTATAGGTGCTAGGGCCAGGGCGGCCGGGAAGTCTAATGCAGATGTTTTCAAGCAACTCCTAATTCTGATACGTAATCATCAAACAAGATTATATTAGCTGGGAGAATTTATTGTCCTGCCTACCTTTGCTTTACTTTAAGAAAACCAACAAACTATGCTAATGTTAGTTTGCCGGGTTGTGAGGCTTGGCCCCAGGCAACCCCTTGATCCCTTGGACAACTCCTCCTTCCAAACACGACTGATGGGCTCTCCAGATCGTGTTTGGGTCTTAGTTGGTCTTTTGGACCACCATTGGTTGAAGTAGTTTCACGCGCTCGTTTCTTGATCACGTATCTGCAGTAAGCGCCACTATATGGTTGACATGCATGACGCAATATACGAGAAGCATGAATGTTAAGCATGCACATGAGTAACCATTTCATGAACAGGCAAAAAGGTGATTGATAAACTACTTAAACAAAGAGTACCTTTATGGACCTAGATCAAACATATACTCAATCGACCATATGATTGCACTTATCAAGTTAGTGATCATAAGACAAACGTATTAATGATGTGAGCCGGTAAAAGCAAGTAATATATCATGGAACACTAAGATGGGTGAGGTGGTGTTTATTTCCATTCAACAACAAGTTGAAATCATACACTTCATGCCGGCATAGGGAATACGCACTAATTATACCACACACCTTGTTTGCTTAATTGATTAAGACCCTACATTGACCACAGGTGTTTTATAGGAGTAGGTAACTTAATTTCTTAACAAGTGTGACATAAAGAAAGAGTAGATGGTATACAGCGAGAAATCATTCAATATTCACAATGATACCAATTGTAAATAAACGCCTGTACATATAATTAAACAACACATGCCCACTTTGTGAATAAAAGCATTACTTGTGTTCATATAGTTGGACAACTTCAAATGAGCTCAAATTTTTATGACCTATAGATTCTGCATACCCAAAGCTACTGTCGAAATTTCAACTCAATTAAAGTTATAATTATTTTATTAAAATCAACCATTCACAAGACAACATAGAATTGTTTACATGATCAAGTATAGCAACATGTAGATGAAAGACACGCAAGGATGAGGCAAAAACAAGGAAACAATATTAATGGTTTATACAAATTGATCATTTACTATTCAAAGGGACACCCTATCTTTTCGTAAGTACATAGGGCCAAATGACTTTAAATATTTATGACACGTAGAAACTATCTTCAAAATGTTACTGGCAAAATTTCAGCTACATTGAAGTTATAATTAATTTATTTAAATTCTAGCAAGTTCTCAGTCCTACACATTGTCAGAATTTTCATAAATTATAGGAATGGTTTCTGAAGGTGAAATTTTACCAGTGAGCTAGACATAGCATGGACTGCACGTACAAAAATTTACAAGTTAAAACTCCCAAGTTTGTAGGACATCTATTTTCCATATATTAACCTTGTGCGAATTAAGATGTACATATGAACAGTGTAAATAGCCTTCTCGAATATACTTTCTGGACTCTATGCATCAACATTAAGCTACCAAATTTTCCAGAGAATTTTCCTAGCAAGCTATGACCACTTGTTCTATTTATCATTTCCAACATGTAGCATTTTATCATTTTCGAATCACTACTAAAACTTAACATGCAGGGGCTCATATTTTACCAGTGAGATTCACAAGCTATATAGGACATAAAAAAATGCTAGTGAGTCATATTTATCATACTTTGCATAGGCCTTATTTCCAAGTTATTAAATAATGCATAAACTACATGTAAAATGATAAAACAGTGAATGAACAGTAAGACCTAGGTCACCAAAATTCTCACAGTGTCCAAATGTCCTAAAGAAGCTACTAACCAAGTTTCATCATTTTAGGATTTCATTAAGACCATGTTTTCCATTTTTCCTTGATTTAATATGCATATACAATAACAGGGGCAAAACCGTACATGCACATCTCCACATCATACCCACTGTGTAGATCTACTCAAGATGAGTTCATAGCCACTGAGTTTGTCTTTTTAGGATTTTTCCTTGATTTGTTATGATTTTCCAAAGTTCACAGGTTTAGAAAAATGCATTTAGATGAAATTCATACAGATCAGGGACTTAAACGAAATTAACTATATACCTCAGGGGCTAGCTTGTAAGATCTGTAAGACACAGTGAACAGCGAGCGCAAATAGAACAACAACGAGGGGGTTCTGGGGAAAACCCCCTCCTTTCTTCTTCCTCTGGGCAGAGGGTTGGCCGACGCGTAGTGGAGGTAAGGCGGCGCTCCACCGGCGCCGTGGAGGCTCGGCTTGAAGCCGAGTGGGCCCAGGGGCATGTTCCCCGTCGCGGGCTCCATCTCCCCCTGATCTAGTCGACGGAGGTGGAGAGGAGAGGCGGTGCGGCGTTGGTGAACTGGACGGCGTCGGCTTGGCCATGGTGGCGGCGGCGCAGCTCAATCCGCCGGGGTAGGAGGAGGTAAGCATTGAGGTTGGGCCTTACGGCTGCGCGAGGGCAAGGGGAACCCAGCGGTGGGGGCGTGGAGGCATGGGGTCGGCCCGAATGGGGTCTTCCACGGCAGTGCGGAACTTGCCATGGTGGCCATGGCGGCGGCGCTCGGGGCGAGGGTGGAGGAGGCGATGACGGCGACCGAGGACGTGGGGGTTGGGTGGAGGGAGATGTGGCAACGGTGTTGCACGGTGTAGCCGGAGGGGAGGCGGCTCAAGGCGGCCGTGACGCGAGCTCGCCGCGAGCTCGGCCATGGCGTGCACGCACGCGGATGAGGCCGTTAGAGGCGACGGCGATGGGCTAGGAGTTGGGGGTTCGGTGGAGCGGAGTGAGGTGAGCGCGATACGCGCGGTGGCTTGGATGGAGGGCAACTTAGGGCGGCGGCGCAGTGAGCTCGCCGCGAGCCGGCCATGGCAGCTCGGCCGCCGCTGCTCCGCGTGAGCGGGTAGGCGAGGGACAGGGCAAGGAAGTGAGGGCGAGTGGGTGAGTGGGAGTTGAAGGGGGACGCAAACCCGTCCAGGTGAAGAAGCCGGGGCCGTCGAGCGGAGGCCAAGGCACTGCGGCCTCGCCCAGCCGTCACCGGCTGCGTGGTGAGCTCGGCTTGGGCGCGGCCGATTTCCGCCCAGGTCGGCTGTCACGCCCGAACAAAACCGTGCAACACATATATGCGCCAGGAAACGTCTCGCATATACATGACAAATTACATAATACCATCACACATGCCAAAGATAAAAATGTGCATAACATTGAATATATCGTTTATTACACTGTGACACAAGGGTTTAACTCAGAGTATAACGTAACATAGCGGAAGCATAACACATAAACATAACGGGCGCCACAGGGACGTCAACTGGTGAACGAAACGCCTAATACTCGTCGTAGTCTTGCACATAGTCTTCATTACCACCATCATCTGAGCAGCGGTTGGATTTTTCCCCCAACAAGGAATAAATATAAAGAAACAAGCGTGAGTACAGAATACTCAACAAATATAACATAAACCATGAGGCTCTATGGTTAGCTGACAACTGCATAAGCTTTTAATGTAAAACGTTTATTTAAAGCCTATTTACTATGAATTAATAACAAAACCATTAGCCCAAAAGATACTGCACAAGAATTAAATAAGATTAAACAGATATAAACATCATTATCATATCCATAACAAAAACCAAGGAACCTTAGCCAAGGGTCCTTCTAATCACTGGGAAGGGTCTGGGCCGCTCATAACCGTGAGCATGGCTAGCATGTTAGTATTACACTCTCGAGAGGTTGCACATCTTTACCCACAAGTCATGAGCTACGCTAGGAATTCACCACATTACCGGAGATGAGATGACTAGCAAGCGCACTACGAAGCCTTTACAAAGATTGCATTAGTAAGGTGTAACCGCTAAGGTTTCAGGGTCGCAATGGTGGTGTCCGCCTCCAAAGGGAGAAGCAGATACCTATAACGTAAAGCACACTCAACCATGAGGTAGTGCAGCGACCACTGATGCTAGCCTCCCCTTTTGCCCCGCAGGTAAGTTACTCCCAAACCAAAACAACCTAATTAATCAGCTAAGTCTGTCCCATTCCAGCCTTGTGGTAGCACTGTTGTCCCAGGTGGTCGCTTTGTGATTCGATCCTTAGGGAGAGAACTAGCAAAAGCACACGAGCACATTGCTCAAGCTCCCTAAACCATGTTGCTAAAAAGCAAGTTTTAAACGAGACATGAACCACTCAAGCACACAGCACAGAGGGTCAAGCTCACATTAATTGCATAGGATCATTAATCAAAATTAAGTTAACAAAAGAGGTGAGGTTGCACAGCACCTAGCACAACTTAACCATATGCATCCCACAAGGTAGATATAAAAGGATAAAAGTAGCTAGGTAAACCTTACGGCATATAAATTAAAATGCACATGCAGTAATTAAAAAAGATTATTGGGTGTTGTTTATGTTATACTTGCCTTCCTCAAAATTTATTCCTTGCTGCTGCTCAGAGGCTTCTGGAGGTTGCTCTTCGAACTCAACAGGCGTATCAACGTCTACGCACGATCGTAAAGCACCACACAAGCATCCACGTGATCACACATGCAAGCAAACAAATGCAAAAGATAAGAAACAGTACATCATGACATAAAAATAGAAGATAAAACGTATATAAAATTATTCTACACATTACTACGGTCACGTGGGCGCGAGAATCGCCGAAATCGGATTTATAACGAAGAAGTTATGGCCTTTTAAAAGCTGTTAGGACTGAAATGTAATTATTTTCCAAAATTTCGGATTAAAAGGATAAAACAAGCCCTTCTCTACTACTGGCCTGGACGGCAGGTTAAATCCTGGGAAACTGAGGGCCTCTTTTGCAAAATGGTTCCGGCTGATCGGCCTTTAGCCAACGTTGACCGGTATTGACTCAGTCTTCGGTGGTTTCGGGCCGTTGGATCGAGATCGTGCGGCTAAGATTGAAGGGGAGGGATATGACCGGCAGCGACTAGCAGAGGTGGCGGCGCTGTGCGTGCCTCCGGCGGCGGCTCGCCGGAGCGCTTGCGCGGAGGGACCCCAGGGCATGGCGCGCGACTAGAGTGGGCAGGGGAGAGAGAGAAGGCCACAGGGAGTCTCACCGCGGGCTTGGATCGGGCGGAGGATGACCGACAAAGGGTCGGCGATGATGGCGGACCGAGGCGGTCGTCGGTGCTCGCGGGATAGCAAGATGGAGCGGCTCTGAGGCCTCCAAAACTGGTGGACAGGCAGTGGAATCGATCTGCGAACACGGGGAGAGAGGTGTGAGGGCCGGAGATGCCACGGACGACGACCAATTCGGAGGCGGAGAAACTCACGAGGAGTGCTCTGGTGGTGAAATTGGCGCGGCGCTGGCGACTAGGGCTTGGTCCAGCGACTTGGTGGCGTAAAGGGGTCGGCGGCTGAGCTCGGGGAACCTTTTATAGGGACCAGGTTAGGGCGGCGGCATGGAATCGAGTCCGACTCGAGTTCTTGGCGATACGGGTTCAACCGGAGTCCGATCCGATGGTTTGGTCCAGGCGGCGTCCGCGTCGGGGCGGCGCTGCGACACTGGCAGGAGGGCCTCGGTTTGGTCGGCGCAGGTCCAAGGCGCAGAGGGAAAGCGGAGGAGGGAGGCAAAGCTTGGTCCACCATCAGAGGCAGCGGCTCGGGCAGGAGGTCGGAGACGACCCTGGCCAGCGGGTCCCGCGCGCCGGTGGGAGAGAGGAGGAAGAGGGGGCGCGGATGGGCCGCCTGCTTGGGCCCGGGTGTGCACGAGCAGGGAGGCCCAGGTGGCGCGGGCGGCAGGCCGTGGGGGGGAAAGGGGTTGGAGTCGGGCTGGGCCGGCCCGGGCGGCTAGCCTGGTTTCTCTTCTTTCCTTTTTTTTCTGTTTTCTGCATTTCCTTTCCAAAACAAAACCAAACCAACACTGATATTCACTTAAAACCGAACTTTCAGTCCCTAATTCATACAACAAACTAACATATGCACCAGCATGAATGTACAACAAAAGTTGATTTAGGATTAATTTTAATTATTGTAGATAAAATAAATCATTAATTGCATGGCTAAACATATAAAATCCTAGAAAATTAAATAAACCATATTAAATTTATTGTAAAATATTGAAAATAAAATTAGGGTGTTACATCGGCCCCACCGGTCAGTGGCTCAAGGGAGAGAGAAAATACGAAAAATGTAAAATCCCCCGTATGACTGCAAAACCCCCGTTCGAATTTCTCAATTTTGAGCTCCCTAAAGGCCAAATTGGACCAAACTCAGAATACAAGAAATGTTCTAAATTTCATACTCTATAACTCCCTTATAAACTTGAATACTAAGTTCTGCTGAAATTTGTGGTTTAAATTTGAATTGAACTGACTGGCCCAGGTTTTCCAACTAAACTCATCCGGGTAAAAATTCTTAAAGCCCACTTTAGGGCCACTTACACAAAAAGAGTTTCATATCAATGTTGTTCAGGATTTCTTGAGCTACAAACTTCTCAATATAACCACTTCAAGATTAAGGCTGTAAGACCAAGGAAAATTTGAATTTACTACACAGGTCAGGTTTTGGCAGATTCACAGATTTACATAAAAAGACCCAAAACACCATCCAAATCCCAATACATGTCAACACTCCAATTACCACAGTTGTTCCTAATAGAATTATCTAGAAGTTTGGTATATAAAGTCTTGCTTGGATCACCACCGATTTTGAATTATAAGCACAAACATTGTTGTAGGTTTGATAAAACTGCTGCTTCAATTTACGTAAAGTCTTTCTTGCTTCAAACCTTTGAATATTCAAATGAAGTCCAAACACTTCCACTCTAGGTGCATTTGAAGGGCGATAAGTTTAATTTCGCTTCATAGAAAGGAAGATTCTAAAGTTGTATAGTGAAATCAAAAGTAATTTCAGATTCGAGTTTGGGAAGGGCTGAACATTTTTGACTTGGAAAATATTCTAAGTGTAGGCTAACTTAGTTGTTTTCATGAGATATTTGGGTGCAATTAGGAGTGAGTGAATGATAGTTTCGAGCCATGCTCAGTGTAGCAAAAGTGAGGTTCACGGTATGTACGACAACTTTGATAATGGAGCTAAGCTCAGTTGCTTAATGAATCTAATAGTTTTATTAGGGCCCAAATTTGGTCACGAACACTATTGGCACCTCTCAAGAAATCTCTGGTTCGACCTGATCTTGACTTTTAAACCTCATAACATATGATTTCAAGGATGGTCATAATATCAAAGTTGAAGGTAACATCTTGAACTAAAACTTTTGTATTTGGTGCTTTGCCTAAAAGTTTGTGGATGGCGATTTAAACAACCAAACCACGTAGAGTTTCGTATTCTCCTAGAAAAATTTTGACTTGGTGATTTCTCTAGCTTCTTCGTTACTCTCTAAACATCATCAAGTCCTAATTCATTATTAACTTGTCTCTAGTTGTGTGTTAAGGCTTTTGAGATGCCACGGGCATCACATATTTGGACTTCGGATGAGGAAGTTATGGTCGAAATACCAAAGGCCGCAGAATATGAAAGAGTCCAACTCGGGAAGGACAAGGATGGAAGCTTCATCTACAAGCAAGGAAAGGCATGGACGTCCGGGACTCTTTTAAAAACTTATATATACTTGGAAATAGGAGTTTTAGGTGTTTTAGGACTCTTAGAACCGACCAAGCAGATGCCATGTATAGGGTTCCCTCTAGGGTATAAATAGAGAGCCTCCCAAGGGGAAAGGCATCATAGTCCACCAGATTATTCATCACAAGTTGAGAGTCTAGGGCAAGGGTCGGGGTCGAGAAGCGTTCAACTCGGCAAGAAGACCATCTCGGCAAAAGGAGGAAGCAAGAGGAGACAGGAGGGGGGCCGATAGGCCGACCCAGGCCCTTCCAAGTAGGTCTCGAGGTCATCTTTCGACATGTTCTTCGTCGAGTTCATCCCGACGACTATGCTTCAAAAGTTTACGATGTATCTCGAGTAATTCCTTGTACTTCCTTCGATACTTTGATGAAACCTTGTTACTTGATCAATAAAGTTTGTCTTTTAGACCTAGCTTGTTTTTTATGCATAATACTCGATCCATATCTTTGCAATGCTTAATTCTAGCATGGTTTGCTGGCCAGCATTTAACGTTATCATGTTCTTTTAGTAGATCTCTTTACTTTAATTAGTTGATTGAATCTGCTCATGCTTAGAGATGGTTAGGGTTTGCTAGTTCGTCGATTACCTAGTTACTAGTGACAGTAGAGCCTGAGGAAAGGTTCGAGTAGATCCTTGACATTCATGATCATGCTTATTCTTTGCTTTATGTTTAGATCTAGTTTCAAGGTGGTTCTTAGTATATTGGTTGTTTGTCTCATATCTCTTGTGGATCCTTTTGCCATGTTAAACCTATCGTTCTCACGTTTATAACCTAAACCCTGATCTATCATTTTATGCTATAGATTTATCTTGTTTAGAGCCTTATTAGAGTATAGATTAGAGTTTATTAGATTAGTTTTATTTCTTGTTTAAGCTTTTTTAGATCTATTAGGATTAGTTAGTAATTCAGTTAATATTAGATAGATAAAATCTCAAACATAATTATCCCTGTATTGACAAACCCAAGATACTCATCCTGGGGAAAGCTACCACGATACTGTGCGCTTGCTGTATAAGGTTTGATGTTCTTAAGTGGCGTCAACATTTTGACATAATCATCATTAGGTTTAATCGAAAGTTTCTTGCTAATCATGTCTCTTGTGGATAAACTTTCCGCCTTCGTTATGTTAACATGTTTTGGTTTTCTAAACTAATTAGAGTGCTCTGTTTCTTAGTGTTCAATATTAGGTGTAAACTCTTTTTAGTTTGGTTTATATCATGCCCGTTTTTGCATTTAGATTAAAGTTGCATGTTTGCATTATAATTGGCTTGGTTGTTTAATTAACTTCATGATGTGTGCTTTCATGTATATGATAACATGTCGACAATGTTTTCCTTAGCAATTTTATGTAAGCATGGTGCTTAGATTAAATTATTGATCATCGCGATGAAGTTAATTAACCTTGGTAGTTTTCCATAATTTCATTTGATTAGTTTATAAGCTTTGCAATATGCTTTGGTTTTCTTGTGTTGTTATGAGTTGATGATCTTGATAAAACATGGTGTTTTAATCTTGGTTATTTAAAATTTTGATGGCTATAGAGAGACTTAGCAATCATGTTGTAAACATGGTGTTTGGAACTTGATTTAATCATTGTTTTTGTTTATATGCTTATCTCTTACATAATTACACGCTTGCATTCACATACACCCGTTAGGTTTTTGTTTTTCTTTTATTTAAAATTAATTATGCCACAAGTTAAAAGTCAATGGGGGATATTATTAGAGTATGGTAAATTGTTTCTACTCTCGACCGTTACCTCGAGAGTAGTATGTGCGCTTGAATTGTTTTGCAGGAAATTATTTAATGATAAGGAAATTGAAGGAATATCCGGTAACAAATTTCTAGCACCTTTTCTTTTTATTTTAAATTCTGCAAATATTTACCTATATCTATCAATTTGGTGTTTCCTTTGTGTTTCTCTTGTTTTTAGTGTATTAGTTTAGATTTATTGTGATTAATACTACAACCATGATTTATGCTTAATTAATTAATGATAACAATGTTTTAAAGAAATTGATGAAAGTTGCTGCTTTATCTTTATAATGCTTTGGTTTTGATTTGTTAAATTAGCGGGTTCTCATAATACATGTTTAATTGAATCAGCCAGCAATTTTGTGATTGATTATGATTGTTCATAAAGACTTATATGATTTAATTTTTGCAAAGTTTATTCTTTATCATGGTCATCTCTTTGTTTATTTTTACTGCTTATAAATGCCATGATCAACTTTATGAGGTTATATTGCAATAGCCATTCCTACCAGAACCATATATTCTTTTAGATTTGTTTTTCAAATGAGTTGAATCAAGACTGTGATCTAGGATATGAGACTTAGAAGCTAGTCATTCATTCGCATATCTTTTCTTTGCTGGCCTTTCTATCCATGCATTGTGTCTCTCTATATTAGAGAGAATGCAAACTTCGCTGGATATCCATCCTTAAACCAAGATTATCTTTTTGTATCCTCCTTGACCACAATCTATTTTTATTTCTGGAGTATAAAAGGGTTGAAATTTATTTTATTAGACAGCTCTATCCTCTAAGTTAAATTGTTTTAGAGATATATACTAAAGGGCGAGGGTGAGTATTATTCAAGAGCGGGAATGGAGAGCTGTCATATATAATTTTTTTATATATATAGAAAGATTTTTAAGGAGGCAAAAGAAAAAAAAATAAAATATTAATAAAAAACCATGTTGTCGCCATAAAAAAAGAAAAAAAGAAAAAAATGAAAGCTCCTAAAAAATCTCTTGTTAGTTTAAGTTATTAATATTAATGAGGGTTATCCTGTTTATATATACTTGAGAAATTTTCCAACCATGTGCAATCTGATAGCAAGGACTTCATTTGTGCCTTGAGATCATCCATTGACACTTGCACATGTCCATCCTTCTAAATGTGTGTGTTTTATCTTTTCCCTCTCAACATTGTTTTATTCCATGACCTTTTTGACGAGTCTCAGTAAAACCAGCAGATTTCTTTCTTGGTTTGACAATATTTTGAAAACAAGTTTTGATTAGGATTCATACCAAGCTCCAGATAAGCTTCCACCTTATATATATATATATGTTTATTGAATACCATTTAGGTATTGAGAGACTGGAGAGTTGAGTGTGTTCCTTGGCTTTGCAAGAATTTTTCTCTAAATGTTTGATTATCTTTTTCAAAAACAAATTGCTAAAATAAGGAGATGTGTCATTCATAAATTTGAACTCTTGCTAATTCTTTTATTGTGGGATGAGCTTAGCTGAATATCTTTTCTTTCATGATTTGTTTGTGCACACTAAAATTTTGAGAGAGCCTGTTAGTTTGATTGATTAAGATTAAAGTATGAAAAAGTTAATATAGGGTAACGCTGATTGTTGACTTACTCGAGGACGAGCAAGGTTTAAGAGTGGGGATGTTGTTGACGCGGCTTATGAACGAATATTTTGTATCATTTTACATATTTTTTCAATGATTCTAAGCGTCAACTATATCTTTTACTAACAATTATCACTGATTATTGTGGATTTTGCAACATTATCTTGGAAATATGCTATATGTGATTTTTACAGGTTTTTGAACAATTTTCGCGAAATTCACAACGATCTGCGTCGAGTGAGAAAAGACCTCTGAGGTGACATTCATTTAAGATGATGAACAAGGAATGCTTGGTTAATTCATAACCCCCTTTGTGTTAATCAAGGCTTTCTACCCAGAAGCTTCAATAAGGTGTCAAAAGTTACAAAGAATTAGAGATAATTACATAATAAAGATGTCAATTATATCAAAGACTATAAGATTCCGTCAAATCTCGGCCCATACCGAAGATTCCACAAGCCCAAGAGTCCGAGAGGCCCCGTACAAGTATTTCTTAGGGGACAAGCAACGTCTCCGCGAAAGATGGAAACAACCGGGCGAAGGAGGAGTCCTAGTCGGCCGACCAGACCCCCCTGGTTGGCCGACCTAGGGACTTCCTATGTCGGTTCGAGGTTTCTTTTCTACCACGTCTTCTTCAGGGTATAAATAGCGACCATAGGCCCCGAGACAAGGCATCCAATTCATTATCAAGACGATAAGATGTAGAGATGAGGGACAACAACTAGAGAAGAGCAGAGGGTCGAGTTTCTCGTCTAGAATTAGAGTTCTTCTAGTTCCTAGAGGTGATTAGAGCCCTTGCATGGTGCTCTAATTACCTAGCTCCAGAGGTCTAATTGTATCATCAAGAGCTACGGCCGTGGTTGTAAGTATGATACAATTTACTAATGAAGCATTGTTCTTGTCTAATTATCATCTTCTTGTTCTAATTATGCTTATTCTAGATCCAATTAACTTTATGTCTAGATGCATGTTAATTAGAGCATGTCATTAAGGGTTATATTCATCTAGCATTCTTGATCATTGATCTAGCTTACTAATGATATAGTTGTATATCTAGTTCTTATGATCATGGTGATTAGAAGTTCTAGTTGTGCTAATTATGTTATTAGACTATGTGAAGTAATTAGAAGTGCATTCTCTAATTATGTATGCCTGTTGAGAGTTTCTCATCGATTAACTGGTTCTGGTGACAGTAGGGCTGGAGAAAGGTTAAACTCGGTCTAGGGGGTTAGGTTGATTAATTTTGATTTAATCATGCTATGAAGTTTATACTTGATCATGCTTATTTCTACCTTGAGCTACTAGTTATCTCATTGCTCTTGCCTATTTGTGGCACCCATATCATGCATGTCTTGGATCCAATTCGAGTTGATTAGAATCTAGTTAATACCCCTTAATTGGTGTTCTAGTTCTGTTCTTATTACTTATCTTATGGAATTAGTATAGTTTAGACATAGATTAGATATAGTTTAGGGTTAGTTTAGAGGTAGATTAGAGCCTAGTTTTATACCCATGGTTTACTATAAACTCTTGTTAATTAGTTCTCAATTAGTTCGTTTCCTGGATTGACAAAACCCATGATACTCATCCTGGGGAAAAGCTACACACGATACTGTCGCTTGCAGTATAAGGTTTGCCGTGCTTAAGTGCCGTCAACAAGCTTTTCTGGCGCCGTTGTCGGGGAACTAATTAATCGAGTCCTAATTAACTTGAGTTTATGTATAAATTTAATTTTGTCTTTTACTACTAGTTTTAATAGTTAGTTTGTATTTGCTAATTGTATGCTAATCTAATTCTACTCGTGTGCTAATAGTTTTTCTAATTATGTTCTAATTAGTTAGTGTGTTATAATTCTCTAGTTTGTGTTTAGTTTTCGTGTTCTAAATCTTATTCTCTACTAGTGATAGTAGAGCCCGGGGAAAGGTTCGAGTAAGTCTTTGACATTACCTAAGATACACGTAGAAGGGTATAGTTGCCTGGGAGGACAACGAGCGAGATAAAGTTCTCAAACTCTATTCCATTCGGCTGCAAAGAGTATGACGTAGCTAACTAAGAAACTCAAGTAACAAGTCAGGGTCTCACGTCGAGCGAAATTCCGTCTGTAGGACCGAGACGTGTGACTAGGAGGGTGAATAGGATCACTTAAAAACTCAAACTCACAGCCCCCTGGTGCAAACTGACACACTACACTCAACAAACGCTAGACACCATCCACTGAAAGGAAACGTGTCTAGCAAGCACTTGGTGTCGCCCACTGAACGGGTACACACTAAGTGAGCAGAAGCACGAGACTCAACGATCACAAGATCGCAAGTCAAGCGAAACAATGACTCACTCACAAGTGTCTTGCCCGCCACTCAACGCACCAAAATAAGTCTCACTGGTTCACAGCAAGTTAAGAGTATGGGCAGCGGCAAGGAACACCGAAAGCGAGGTAGAAGCAAAGAGCCAAACAAGAAATGCTCCAAAAACAGCAGGCTGCCTAGATCTACCGGATGTTCCGATAGCAGCCGTCGGATGTTCCGGTGAAACCGGATGTTCTGATGGCCGCTGTCGGATGTTCCGGTAGGACCTGAAGGTGGCACTCCTCAAGCCCGACCTATTGGATGTTCCGGTGGCTCCTGTCGGAACTTCCGGTGGAGCCGGATGTTCCGGTAGAGACACCGGACTATTCGGTGTACACCTAGAACTTACACCACTGAACGGGAACACACCAAGCGAGCGGAAGCACAAGACTCAACGATCACGAGATCGCAAGTCAAGCGAAACAACGACTCTTGCACAAGAGGGTCCCACGTAGCCACTCCGCACCTAAATGCGTCTCACTGAAGATTAGAGAGCAATGAGTATGGGCCAGTGGTGAGAATCACTCAAGCAAGGACGAAGCAAAACATCGAACGGCAAAAGCACCAATGAAAACCGGCAGCACAGACCCACACCGGATAGTCCGGTCCACCTCCCCGGACAGTCCGGTAGAAAACAGGATAGTCCGGTGAGCCGCACCGGATAATCCGACAGAGGCCGGGACAGGGGTTGGAGCCGGATAGTCTAGTGCACGCCGCCGGCCTGTCCGGTAGAAAACCGGATAGTCCGGTGGTTGCACCGGATAGTCCGGTAGCACCCAGAGACTTGAGCAAATCAAACCCTAACTTGACCAAATCTTGTCCAATCTTCACGAGATTTTGCACAGGCTATTATGACCCTATTCCAAAGCTTTTCCTAGAAGATCAACTCAAAATGATCACGGGATTAGCGGGAATTTCAGATCTCGTGAAGGGCAAGTTTTGGGCAAGAAGAGAGGAAAACTCAAGCCAAACTTGCATGTGGCAAACCTGCTGGTTTGAGATGCACTAGGGCATGATCTCCACGTCCTTGCAAGTCCAAAACACCGGCAAAAGAAAGGATTCACCCATGGCCAAAGCAAACACCTAAAAGCCAAGGATTGAACCCAAAAACCAAACTAGAAAGGGGGGAAGAGAGAAGGCTGCACACAAGCACTCCAATTTCAGAGTATTAATCACGAAATTGAGTTGATACAAAGATTCCTACAGCCTACCACCCTTCATCCTCCCTCTTGATGTGAAGAACACTAGCTAGGGGACTCAAATCCTAGCCTAAAGCTCTCCTTTCTCTCTATGGCACTTGGCTGTATGGAAACTAAGCCTAGGGTTTTCTAAATGATGGAAAAGTAACATAGATGGCCAGCCACAAAGCTATTTATACCCCAGGCCTAACGACACAATTTAACATTAAGACCCTTACTCTAGAATGCCCGGAAGGGGCTGAAATGAAAATGATACAATTGGACGACTACGATGACGCTTTGATCTTCTTCTTCACCACGCCTCGCTTGGATGTACGCCACGTAGCCAGTAGTCCGGAAGCTTCCCCCGGTTTTGAAGTCAGAAACCGGAAAACTTTATTCTGCGGGCTTCCTAGGCCGGGTCTTGGCCCAATCTTCTATCTTGGCGAGTCGGAGCCCAACCCACCAAGTCATTTGAACTTGGGTGGTGGTTTTGAGCCGAAGCCGCCAAAGCCTCCCTCGCACGTCTTCGCGCCATGCACTCGGGTTGGAGCACCACGGTGGCACCCAGCTTCTCTAGTCCATCGGAGTCGCCTCGCGGTCCATCGGAGGGCTTACACCACCGTTGCCGAACTGCCCCTCCATGTACTGAGCTTCCATGGCCGACCGACGCCGAGCATTGCCTCCGGTCCATTGGAGGACTTTTGCCTCAGTCCATCGAGATCTTCATCATCTACCTCTAGTCCATCGGAGGGCCTCCAGTCCATCGGAGGTCTTGAGCTCGTTGACAATCACTCATCACACTAGGAGAGCAATGAGGCCGGTCCATTGGCTCTCAATCTCCCCCTTGATGAGTGCATTGTCAACACCTTCAACCTGTAACCTGAAATAGAACAAAGACAAGAGAAAAGCGTAAAACCGAAAAAGAAAGAAGGAAAGAAGAAAGTTGCTCAAAATGTCCAAGAACCAAATACAAGCAAAGAAACAGGGCATAATGAGACAACAAAAGAAAACAAAGCATCGGCTCCTCAGGACAGAGGCAAAAGTGTCACGCCCAGTTCTCAACCAACGGAACCGGAACAACATATATGTGCCAGGAACGAGTCTCACATATATTATGACAATAGTGACATCACAGAACGTGCAAAAGATAAAATAAAACGTTTACAAAGCGTATATCATCACTTTATTACAATAAGACAACATGTCTTTAAACCAGAGTCATAGCGGAAGCGTAAACGAAGGTAAAACGAGCCGCCACAGGGACGTCGACGGGTGGACTGGTACGCCTAGAACTCGTTGAAGTCCTGAACATACTCTTCGAAGTCTTCTGGAGCTGAGCAGCAGTTGGGTTCCAGCCAATAGTAGGTTTAAAGTAAAACAAGCGTGAGTATTTCATACTCAACAAGTATAACATGAACTATGAGGCTCTAAGGTTGGCTGACACGTTGCATGAGCTTTTAGTTGGTCAAGTTTTATTAAGCAACTAATTACTACAGGTGAGTTCATGAACCATTAAACCCAAGATATTGCATAAAAGATTAAACCACATTGTTAACACAAGAACCAACTTCCAAACCCAACCAGGAACCACTAATCAGCATAAAGGATCTAGGTCGCTCATAACCGTGAGCACGGCTAACATGTCAGTTTTACACTCTCGAGAGGTCATACATCTTTACCCACAAGCCATGTGCTACGCTAGGAGTTTATCACATTGCCTGAGATGAGATGACTAGCAAGCACACTACGAAGCCTTTACAAAGATCACGTTGGTAAAAAATAACCGCAAGGAATCAAGCGCCGCAATTGTGGTGTCCGCCTCACAAAGGGAGAAGCACACAGCACACTCAACCTAAGGTAGTGCAGCGACCACAAAAGCTTACTCCCCCTCTTGCCCCGCAGGTAAGTTACTCCAAACCAAAACGATCTAATTAATTTGCTAAGACCGTCCCATACCAGTCTCATGGTAGCATGGTTGTCCCAGGTTGTCGCTTTGCGAACCGGTCCTTACGGAGAGCGGCTATGAGCAAACCACTAAGCACATGCTCATGCCCCCTAAACCAGGTTGCTAAAAAGCCAATTTTAAGGAGACATGAAACACTCAAGCACACAGCACAAAGGGTCAAGCTCAACAATTATATTGCATAGAACCATTAACAATATTATTAACAAAAGTAACATGTGTTCGCGCGACAGCTAGCAAAACTTAACCAACATGCAACCCATAGGTGAAAATATCGATAAAAGAGGCTACGATACAGTCCTTAGGGCATACAAGTTTAGACACATGCAAATGAACTGATTAAATGGTTTTTAGGTTGTCCAAGTTATACTTGCCTTGCTCAAACTGGTCTTGAGGCTGCTGTTCAACACCCTCAAGCTGCTGCTCTTCTTCACCAACAAACTGCTCACCGTCTAAACACGTTCACGGCAACATACAAGCATTTCCACACATACATACATGCAAACAATTATCAAAAAGTGAGAAACAGTACACCATATCATAAAACAGAAGATAAAACTGTACTAAAAACTTTCTACGCATTTCTGCGAACACGTGAGTGCAAGAATCACTCAAATCGGAGTTAAAACGTGAAAGTTATGCCTAAAACAAGCTTCTAGGGGCATAACTGTGATAGAAAAAACTAAACCAGGGGCTAGATTTGAAAAACCGAGGACCTATCCGTAATTAACCATAGCCGTCGAGGGTTTTAGGGCAAAAAGCCGAAGGCCTGGACTGCGGGTTCAAAAACCGAGATGTGCAGGGGCCAAACCGAAGAAAACAGGGCCTAACTATAAATATTTTTCCACAGAGCTGGACCGCAGGTTGATAACCGAAAAAGACAGGGGCTTAACCGCAAAAGTCTGCGGTTTACCGGGTCTGCGCTGACGCGGCGCGCTTGTGGCGTGACACGTCGGCCTGACATGCGAGGCCGGGCTGAGTCAGATAAGTGAGGGCGACGTGGCGCTCGGTGATTGGCCAACGAAGGGATATGGCACGTTATGATCTCGGCCGCCCAGATCAGATTCGAGGGCCAGGGTTGAACGGGAGAAGGGGGCGTCGGCGGCGACCATTCCCCACGGTGGAGGTTCGGCCCGCACGGCGGCGGCTCGCCGGATGCGCGTGCGCCAGGGCCTAGGGCGGGTCTGGCTGGACTAGAGCTAGATGGAAAGGGAGAGGAGGCCGAGGCGGAGCTCACCGAGGGGTCAAATCGGGTGGAGACGCGGCAGAGAGGGCTCGCGAGGGAGGACGGCGGACGGCTCAGACGGCGTTTGCGGGCAGAGGCTTCGGAGTGGCGTGCTCGCGACTAGAATCCACGGAACAGATTCCCGAAGCTCCTGTGAGCAAGTTGGTGGTGGTTAGAGGGCCGAAGACGGCTCGCCGGCGAGGAATTTGGGCAGCGGAGCGACTTACCGAGGCGGGACTCCAGCGGTGGATTGCGGGCGCGTCGAGGCACGGGAGTGAAATTGGAGAGGTGGAGTGGTAAAGGGGCTCGGGGTGAAGCTCGGGGTCGGGTTTTATAGGCGTGGGAGAGCCGAGGGCGTTGTGGCGCGGTGATGCCGCTCGGGTTTGAATGTGCTTGAAGGCGGAGCGGAGGAAGGTGGAGGGGAAAGGGGAAACTGGCGCGGCGGCTGCGGGATTGAGGACAGGGTGATTAAGGCAAGGGTGCGGGCGAGGATTCATGTCCCTCCGCTCGAACGTTGACGCGGCCGAACAGGGAAGTAAGGAAGGCAGCGAGAAATCCGGTGGGAGGAGGGAGATGAGCCTGCCAGTGGGTCCCGGCGGTCAGTGGGGGGACGGGGCGAGGCCCGCCAGTCAATGAGGCGCGAAGGAGAGGGGCGCTGGCGGGCCGACGGCGCGCTGAGGGGGAGAGGCGCGACCGGGTGGGCCGGCCTTTCGGCCCATGCGGGAAGAGGAGGCGCGGGAGCTGGGCGAGCCGGTTGGCTTAGGCCGGCCGGTCGGCTTGGGCTCCCCCCTTTCACTTTTTTTTTCTTTTTCTTTTCTGCTTTTGAATTCTTTTGAAATTGAGAAAGCAAGGGTTCTAAAACTTAATTCAATCAACCAAGAAACAATGCACCAGCATGTATGCACAAGGAAGTTGGGCCTATGATTTATTTTATACAAGTATTTATTTTAAATAAAATTTGTTAAATGCAAACTAAACATATGAGCCTTAGAAAATTAAATAAATTGCTTGAATTTAATTGTAAAATGCTGGAATTTAAACTAGTGTGTTACAAAAAAGCTCGACGCACCGATGCAAAGACCATGCTAAAAGCTCAACTCCCCTTGAAATGCATCCTTACAAATGCAAAAAATGAATGCAAAGCTCTCCCTCAACTAAATCTCTCCCGAGTCCTCCCCCTATGTCCAATACTTCTCCCCTTGTTGACAATGGACACATCAAGGGTTCATAGGACTCCCCCTAAACTAGATAACTCCCCCTCAAAATATGCCATGAGATGCAGAGAGTGTACCAGAGAGAGCTCAGAAGGGATGGAAAGCTAGTATTTACAAGTTCTAGCATACAGAGCAAGTGAGGGCAAGGAAGCATATAACAAGCTCAAATGAATCTATCTTACACATATCAAGAGCAAGCTTGTTTTTCAAGATAGTTTTTAAGAGAAAGCATCACCAACATGAATAGCACCTAGCAAGATAGGCATGAACAACAAGATGCTAGTAATGCATACAAGGTGTGCTATTCTCAACCAAAGCATATACAACTAGCCATAAGCATTTTAGAGACTTGCAAATTTCAGATTTAAACATTTGTATTCATAAGCAAGTTCTTTTTGTGCTAGGGGTTATTTACTTGTCTTTTGCCACTTTTTACCAACCAATGCCAAGTCTATGCTCAAAGAACCATCAAAAGCTTAAGATAAGGTTTTGGTCATACACAGACTAGTCCAAGTTCATGTCAAAGTATAATAACAAGCAGTCTCAAACTAGATCAGTGTGACAAGCAAACCCACCTGGATCTTTCTCAATTTAGCACATAAGACATCACTTGTAAGCATTGTGATTCAGATTGTAATTTAAGCAAGGTGTCATAAAAGCTTAGGCATTAACTTAGCAAAGGCATACAACTAGCATTTCCAGATATAAAATGATATCATAGTATTCAACAATCCTACACATGCTAGGTAGCCAAATCAAGTGGTGATCATGTTTTTTGATTTTCAAGAAAACAAAAGACTTAGCTGACAATTAGTATTCAACAGACTCAAGAGAGCTTAGCCAACCATGATCAAGCAAGCATCTGTACAATCTAGTACAAGCAAGTACTAACTCATCATTCCAAAAGAGCGCTAGTGCTAGTGAAGTGAAAATGCATATGATACAATGCAATGCATGATATGATACAATATGCAAAAGAAACAAAGAGAAATAAAAGCAAGATAAAAGCAAAAACTAAACTATAGAAGCTATTCCTTACTAACAGGAATAGCACACTATTCCTGACTAAAAGGGATAGCATACTCCAAGCTCACCTCTCAAGCGCACAAAAGCGCCAAACTCTAGGGGCTTGGTAAAAATATCGGCCAACTGGTTTTCAGATGCTACATGGACTAAGTCTATGTCCTCCTTCTCATAGTGATCTCTCAGAAAGTGAAACCTTACGTCTATGTGTTTGGTTCTAGAGTGCAAGACGGGGTTCTTAGCTACAGAGATAGCAGAAGTTGAGTCCACTAGAAGAGGGATCCTCCCAAACTTAAGGTCAAAGTCACTAAGGGTGGCTTTCATCCATAAGAGCTAGGAGCAGCAGCTAGCAGCAGCTATATACTCTACTTCTGTGGTAGACATGGATACGCTAGTTTGCTTGTGAGAGGACCAAGAGACAAGAGAGGTTTCTAATAGTTGGCATGTACCGGAGGTTGACTTGCGATCAATCCGGCAGCCAGCATGGTCAGCATCTGAGAACCCTCTAAGAGAAAGAGAAGAACCTGAGGAATACTAAAGACTAAGCTCAGGAGTGAATTTTAGATACCTGAAAATGCGCTCCACCGCTTGACAATGAGAAGTCCTAGGAGAAGCCTGATAGCACGCACAAAGGCAGACCGCGAACTGAATGTTCGGTCTGGTCGCCGTCACGTACAGAAGTGAGCCGATTATCCCTCGAAATTCCTTCTGGTCCACCGCCTCCCCATCTTCATCCGCATCAAGTGCCGTGTTTGTACTCATTGGAGTTGTCATGGGTTTAGAGTCGCCCATGTTAAACTTCTTGAGTATGTCCCTTGTGTACTTGGCTTGATGGACGAAGGTACCCTCAAGGCCTTGCTTGATCTGCAGCCCGAGGAAGAACTGGAGCTCACCCATGAGACTCATCTCAAATTCCCTGCTCATCTGTTCAGCAAAACTAGACACCAAAGCGTGAGATGAACCACCAAAGATTATGTCATCAACATATATCTAAACTATCAGGGTGTCACCGCCACGACTCAACAAAAATAAGGTCTTGTCTACTGAACCCTTCACAAACCTAGACTTGAGCAGGAAACTCTTCAATCTAGCATACCAAACTCTTGGAGCTTGCTTCAGACCATACAGGGCTTTCCTCAACCTATACACCCAGTCTGGAAACTTGGCACTCTCAAAGCCAGGAGGTTGTCTCACATAAACCTCCTCCTCTATAAACCCATTTAGGAAGGCTGACTTAACATCCATCTGCTGTAGTTTGAAGCCTTTGAAGGCAGCAAAAGAAGCAGAATCCTAATGGCTTCCAAATGAGCTACAGGGGCAAAGATCTCCTCATAATCTATCCCCTCATTCTGATAGAAACCTTGGGGTACCAATCTGACTTTGTTCCTCACAACCATCCCATTCTCACCCTGTTTGTTCTTGAAGACCCACTTGGTTCCTATAGGGCGGCTATTTGGTGGAGGTTCAACTAAATCCCAGACATGATTTCTCTAAAAGTTCTCAAACTCCTCATGCATGGCATTCACCCAGTTAGGATCAGATAATGCATGTGACACATCCCGGGGCTCAAAAGACGCAACATATGCAGAGTGGGAAAAAAAGGCTAGAGAAGCAACCGTAGAGCGTGTAACACGCTGGTGAATATCTCCAATCATCCTGTGTGGAGGGTGATCCCGCTGGACCTACCGAGATGGAACAATCTCAGAAGTCACCTCCCCTGCGTCCTTAGCGGGGCTAGCCTCTATTTGAGCTTGCTGTCGGCAGAGTGAGGAGGAAGCCATGGGCAAGGGTCCTCCTTCATCATCAGCGCTCGTAGCAGAGAGGGCAGGAGCTAGCAAGTAGAGGATAAAAGACAAGAAAGCAGGTTCTCAACAAATGTTAAAGCACCTTGCTATACTAAACATGCAAAGCACTATACTTGTCATGTAAACATAGACACCAAAGCTGCAGAGCCACTGCCAGGCACCAGAGTGCTGATAACCCAGCCGAGAAAGGCAGGCGCTACAGGTTTCGGCTATATCGTCAGCGAGTCTATCCGAACGAACGGGATTTGAATACTGAGAACACAAAAGCTGTCACCTAGTGTGTCTACCAACCAGAGCTGCATGGGATAGCCGACCAACCAAGGCAAACTCTAAGTATGAACACCGTCGTGCCACTCAGAGAGTTTACTACTTACTGGTAATGAGCCAAAAATGCAAGCAATACTATATAGCCAACACTATAAGCATGCACAAGGTTTCCGTAAACAGACAAGTATAAAACTAAGTATGAAAGTAAAGTAAGAATGAAATAACAAAGATGAGAGACAAGGAACTTTACTCAATCCTGGAACTGAATATCCTTCCTCTGATGATACAAGCCTGGGAGAGAAGAGAAATCCCACTCCCGAACTCTGCACTCACTACTCTCCTTGATACAAGAGGAACTCTCTCTACAATGCTAAGGGAAAGCTTCACTTCTCCACACTATACACTCTACCACTACATTTGTCCACTAATCCACACCTCACAAGGGAGGTCTAAGGGGGTATTTATAGTGCTAAGTGATGGAGAAGGTCGGTTGTGGCGGTTGGAGACGGTTAGAGGCCGGGCGGCTTGTGTGCCAAGCCGGGCGGCTCGGGGTGGAGCCGAGCGACCTAGTCCCAAGCCGGGCGGCCTGGCCATCCCTTGGATCCACCGCCTCACTTCATCCCACGGTCCATATTGCTCCTCCAAGGCTGTTATAGGTCGATTGGCGGTTATTCTTGTGTGCTTTTGCCTCAACCATTGGATCCCTTTGTGTTTCTTCCTTAGCCATTGGATGGAACTCCCCTGGATTGCTGACTTAGCCAATCCGTGGGCTGGATTGATGAAGTGGCAAGGCCTTCCGTGGCATGGTGATTGGTTTTCTCGGATTCCACCATGGAGTTGTACTTGACACGTTGTCTCTTGCATGCAGGTGGAAGATGGTGGCATTTGGAGAGTTTCACAGGCCGGGCGGCTTGGGTCGGAGCCGGGCGGCTGGGGCCTGAGCCGGGCGGCCTGGGTCCTTAGCCCATATCCAGCTCTTCTTCCTGGTTCACATGTTTTCTCCATGTTTTCTATGTTTTTGCACCGTGACATGTGTTCCTGCATGACCTTTGTACACAACTCGTGGAACCGGTTGATATGTATGAAACTTGCATGAATTTACCCTTGAAACATGAACTATTGGTGGTCGAAATAGGTTATAACGACCGCCAACAACCGTGGTGGGGAGGATCTTGCCTACCACCTAGGTAGAACTGATCCTGGTTCCCCCAAGCTCTCTCCTGCCTCTCAACCCGCTTCCTCCTGAAGCAAAACTCCTCTAGGTGGCCATTCCGCTGGCAGAACTCACAATGGTAGACAGGCCTCCTAGGAACTAGGTTAGGCTAGGACTTGGGCTTAGGTGGTATGGCCTTGGGTAGGTCAGGCTGCTAGACTTGTCCAGCTTAGGCCTTAGAGGGCTTCGGTGTCTAGTACTACTTCTTTGGGGTAGCCTTGGGTGGCTCATGGTAAACCCCATCAACAGTCTCACCTGGCTGGGTAGAAGCAGTTCTAATCTTAACTTGTGCACTCTTCTCACCCGAGGTATTGCACTCTCCAAACCCAAAACCACTCATGTCACCCTCGGCTCTCTTGGTGCTCTCTATAATCATCTCTAGTTGGGGTTGCCTTGCATACACCCAACTCAGCACCTCACTCAACCTATTGTCGTCATCTTGCAAAGACAACACCTCCTCCATCAGATCCTCCAGAACTACAGTCTAGGCAACACAAGTGTCACAGTCTAGGGAGGGTATCACAGGAGTACCTTTCTCCAACTTCTTAATGGTGGCATCCCTATCCACTAGCTGCATCCTAAAGGTCAGGCAGTTCTCACAAGTGTCAGCAGGTGCTGAAAGCACCTCAAAGTCAGCTATCAAATGCTCTAACTCACCTCTCAAAGTAGGACAGACCATACACGCACCCAAAAGCGCAGGTCTAGCCCTAAGCTCCTCAAGCTCCTTGAGCTGCCCCTCAAACTTATCCTTCAGCACAGCTAGCTCTCTAGCTAAACAGGGGCATCCAACTTTGACCGGAGTTTGCCTAACTCAACTTTCAGCCCATCTATCTTCTCTACCCGCTTGGCATACCTATCTCTCTGGTCACCAAGCTCTGTCATGAAAGACTCGCAGATAGGGCACTCAAACTCACTGGGTTGGGGTCTCACACTCCTCAACCTCTCATTCTCCTCTAAAGCCTCAACAAGTTGGGCTTTCAACTTCTGCAGCTTCCTAGCTGCCTTCTCCAGCACCTTATCCTGGGCTTTCAGCTCTCGGCTATTCTGCTCAAGCATCTCAAGGATTTCGGCTTGCTCAGGGGTTACCTCATCATCGGAGGAAGAGTTGCAGCCATCCTCCTTGTTCTCCTTGTCCTCAAGCGCCAGGGAGCAAACCGAGCTCCTCTTGAACTTGTGCTTGCGCTTGGACTTGGTGGAGACAAAGCACAAGCCAGCTGGACCTCCTTAATCGTTCCTCTTTTCCTTCTTGTACGTGATCTCCTCATCACTTGAGCTCGACGAGGACGAAGAGGAAGAAGATCTGCTGCTGTAGAACCTGATCTCGGCGAAGAACGCCTTGTCCCGCTTTCGGTTTTCCTTCTGGTAGCTCTTGAAAGCCGTTCGGAAGTTCTTCTTGCCGAAGGGACGCTTGCCGAAGCTGTGCTTGCTGGAGCGATGCTTGTCAAAGCTTGGCTTGCCAGAGTAGTACTTGTCAGAGTCACGGGAGTAGCTCTTGCCCTTTTTGTAGTAGTCGTTCTTGTTGGGGCACTCGGCGATGAAGTGACCGACCTCTCCGCACTCGAAGCACTTGGGCCTCTCGCCCGTCTTCTTACTCATCCGGTTGCCATAGGCGCGCTGAAAGCGACTAGACACCAGACAAAGCTCATCATCCCCAAGCATCGCCAACTGCTCCTCTGTAACAGACATGAAAGCAGAAAACGAGAAGTTGTGTAACAGGGGTTAGTAGCAGACTCACTAGAGGGGGTAGCCAAGACCAGAATCTTGGAACCTGTACAAACGAGGGAATCCCTCATCTTGTAATCTACTTCTGTGGCCTTGAGCTTACTATAGAGCACCTCTACTCCTATCGTATCATACCCTGCCGACTCAATGATTGAGTTCACCTTGATCTCCCATACTTTTCTATCCAAAACATACATCAATTTGATAGCCTGCTGATGATCGGTGTATGGGAGCTCAGCAGGGGCAGAGTTGACACGCAACTTGTTAATGATCTACTGAAAGCGACCAAACAAGTCATCTACTGACTCAACCGGCATCTGGACGAAATTCTCATATTCACGCCGGTAAGTCTCCACAAGCCTAGCCTTAATGGTCGCGGTACCCTCATGGTGTGCACTAAGCAGGGACCATATCTCACGCGCCGCCTTGAGGTGCCTCACTCTCTCATAATCCATGGGACCAAGCCCGGAAAAGAGAAAGTTAACAGCCTTGGCATTTGCCTCATGCCGAGCCACGATCTCAGGCGTAGTACGTGTAACACCCTAATTTTATTTTCAGTATTTCACAATAAATTTAATATGTTTTATTTAATTTTCTAAGGTTTTATATGCCTAGGCTTGCATTTACATAGTTTATTTTATTAAACAAGTAATTTAAATTTATCATAAGACAACAATGTTGGTGCATTCATGCTGGTGCATTGCTTTATTTCTTGTATGAACTAAGGATGGGAATTCAAACTTGTTGGAATTTTAGTTTTGTTTTGGCCTTGGTTTTAAAAAGAAAAGGGAGAGGAAAAAGAGAAAAAAAAAAACGGGGCAGGCCAAGCCAGCCGGCCGGCCCAGCCCACCGCACTGGCGCCTCAGCCCAGGCGGAGCCGGCCCAGCCGCGCGCCCCTTTCTCCCTCTCTTTCTCTGCACCGTGGGCCCGCCCGTCAGGGCTCTCTTCCACCTTCGGCCACTCTCCCACGCCACCCTGTCTCTCTGCCCGTGGCCCTCGAGTCAGCGCCACCCCGCTCCCTCTGACCCTGGTCCCGCCTCCGTTTCCCCTGCGCCGCGACCTAGGCCCATCTGCCATCCTCCTTCTCCCGCTCGCGCGCGACGCACGGTCGACACGGACCCGACCTCGGGTTGAACCGGACGAACCCGCGCCGCCTCTGCTCTCCCTCTGTCCGAGGCGCCGCCTCCTCTGCACCGTGGACCCGCGCCGCCGTGGCCAAGGCCCGCCTGCCAGCCTCTCCATGCCCTCCTCGCTCGGACTCCACGTAGGACGATACGACGCGCCGCAGACCCGAGTCCAGGTTGCGTCCAACCCGACGCGCCGCGCCATCCCTAGGCCCGCTGCACCGCCCTATAAAGGGCATGCGCAAGCCACTGCTGTGCCCCTTTATGCCCTCAATCTGACGCTCTAGCCCTAGGGCTCCGCGCCGCCACCAATTTCCATCACCGGAGTTCGCACGGTGAGCCACCATTGCCCCCAATTCGCCACTGTCGAGGCGTTGCCGGTCCAATTGAGCACAGCTCCACCTTCGTAGGACCCCACCGAAGGCCGCCCGCTAGTTCTTGGGCACTAGGACCGCTCCCCTGCGCCCCTCCACGCGCGCCCTCCATCTCCGTCCGCCCGTGCCCGTGGGGAGCCGCCTCCGTTGGGGCACCGCCAAATCTGAGCCCCTGGGTGAGTTCCTTGCGCCTCTCTCTCGCTCCCTGGCCTGTCTCCATCTCTCTCCGTGCCCTGGAGTGCCCTCGCGCCGGCTCTCCGGTGAGGCGCCACCATGGCAAGCGGACTCCGCCGTCCCAGGAGGTCGCCTCCGGCCACGCCACTGTCCCATTAGATTTAGGCCATCCGATAACGATCCGAAGGCCCAGGTGCACCGGACACCCGGTCAATACCGGTCAACTCCGGTCCACCGCAGTAGATTTGCTAAAGAGACCCTTGACTTTACCAAAATTATGCCGCAGTCCATCCCCGTAGAAGCCAGGCCCTGTTTTTATCTTTTAAACCCGGATTTTCGAAAAATAATTGCAGATAGGTCCTATCATCTTCAAAAGGTCATATCTTTCACGTCTTAAATCCGTTTTTGGCGATTCTCGCGTCCACGCGATTGTATAAATGTGTAGAATAATTTTATATACGTTTTACCTTCTGTTTTTATGTAATGATGTAATGTTTCTTACCCTTTTGCATTTGTTTGCTTGCATGTGTGATCATGTGTATGGTTGTTTGGTGCCGTGTATCGTGCGTAGACGTTGATCCGCCGGTGGAGTTCGAAGAGCAACCTCTAGAAGCCTCTGAGCAGCAGCAAGGAATAAATTTTGAGGAAGGCAAGTATAACATAAACAAAACCTAATAACCTTTTTATTTACTGCATGTGCATTTTAATTTGTATGCCTGTAAGGTCTACCTAGCTACTTTTATCCTTATATATCTACCTTTTGGGATGCATATGGTTAAGTTGTGCTAGGTGCTGCGCAAACTCATATCTTTTGTTAATTTAATTTTGATTAATGATCCTATGCAATTAATTGTTGGGCTTGACCCTGATCGGTTCATATCCATTTTAATATAGCTTTTTAGCAACATGGTTTAGGGAGCTTGAGCAATGAGCTCGTGTGCTTTTGCTAGTTCTCTCCCTAAGGACCGAATCACAAAACGACCATCTGGGACAACAGTACTACCACAAGGCTGGAATGGGACAGACTTAGCTGATTAATTAGGTTGTTTTGGTTTGGGAGTAACTTACCTGCGGGGCAAGAGGGGAGGTGAGCTTCTATGGCCCTTGCCCTGCTTGGGTTGAGTGTGCTTTACGTTATATGTATGTGCTTCTCCCCTTGAGGCTTGCTCCATGGTTGCGGAACCTGAAACCTTAGCGGTTACGCCTTACTAATGCAATCTTTGTAAAGGCTTCGTAGTGCGCTTGCTGGTCATCTCATCTCTGGTAATGTGATGAATTCCTAGCGTAGCTCATGACTTGTGGGTAAAGATGTACAACCTCTCGAGAGTGTAAAACTAACATGTTAGCCGTGCTCACGGTTATGAGCGGCCCAGACCCTTCCAGTGATTAGAAGGACCCTTGGCTGATGTTCCTTGGTTATGGTTATGGTTATGGTTCTGATAATGTTTATATCTGTTTAATCTTATTTAATTTTCTTATGCAATATCTTTTGGGCTAATGGTTTTGATATTAATTCATAGTAATTAGGCCTTAATAAATGTTTTAATTTAAAAACTTATGCAGTTGTCAGCTAACCGTAGAGCCTCATGGTTTATGTTATATTTGTTGGGTATTCTGTACTCACGCTTGTTTCTTTATATTTATTCCTTGTTGGGGGGAAAAATCCAACCGCTGCTCAGATGATGGAGGTAATGGAGACTATGTGCAAGACTACGACGAATTTTAGGCGTTTCGTTCACCAGTTGACGTCCCTGTGGCGCCCGTTATATTTATGTTTTATGCTTCCGCTATGCTACGTTATACTCTGAGTTAAACACTTGTGTCGTAGTGTAATAATGATATATTTAATGATTATGTACGTTTTTGTCTTTGGCATGTGCTGTGGTATTCTGTAATTTATCATGTATATGCGAGACGTTTCCTGGCGCATATATATGTTGCACGGTTTTGTTCGTTGAAACCGGGCGTGACAAATTTGGTACCAGAGCCCTGTTGACTGTAGGACGAAAGCCTAGTTAGAACTGGTCGTGTTTAAGTACTTCACTTTCCTTTGTCTTACCTGCTGATTTTTTTAAATGCTTTGTCTTTATTTTATTTTTTTACTGATTAATTGCTCACATTATGTTCAAATTATTTTTTTATTTATTCCTTCTGTCATATAGAACATAACTCAAGTATTTCTATCGTTTCTATAGATGTCATCATTAGGGTGTCTTTATATGAGAATTAGATTACCCTTATAATGTCTCGTTAGCACGCTTTGTTTTGGTGTGTGAATGCTTGTCATGCTGAACTATGCTTGATTTGGTTCTTTGCTTGATTGATAGTCTATCTGTGATATATGTCCACAGTATAAACAACTATGAAGATTAAAGTAATTAAATAAATTATTTAATAAAGATTAGATCGTTGGGGGTTATAAATAGTCATCTACTCTTTTCTCTTTACTTTATCGGTCACCGTTGTTTATCACCCTGGATATGTGCAACAATTGCTTACTGATGTTGTCTCAACTACTGCAAACAGATGGTAAACACCAGGAACAGAGGCAATGGACCGGAGGATCACAATCAGACCAATGGCAATCCACCATAGAACCCTCCGCCACTGACAGCAGATCAATCCTTTCAACTCCAGATGCAGATGATGGCTACTCTCAACAATACGGTACAGGCTATACAAACTGTTCAAGCCAACCAACAGCCGCAGCAGAGGGACAGGCGTGGAGACTTCATGAAGGGGCACCCGCCAACTTTCTCCCATTCTGCTGATCAACTTCAGGCAGATGACTGGCTCTGTGCAGTGGAGCGATAGCTTGACATTGCACAGTGCAATGATCAAGAAAGGGTCCTGTATGCCGCAGGACAGCTTCGAGGTGCTGCTCTGGACTGGTGGGAATCGTACAGACAGTAGGACAGAGAATGTTTCACCTGGGCTCAGTTCCGCGAGAGGTTCAGGAGTCACCATGTGCTTGCGGGCATAATGAAGATGAAGAAGGAGTTCCTCTCTCTGAAACAGGGGAACATGTCAGTCACAGAGTACCGTGACAAGTTTCTGCAGCTTGCGCGCTATGCTCCCACAGAAGTTGCAAAGAATGGTGACAAGCAGGAGCACTTCCTGGAGGGTCTTAATGACAACCTCCAGTTACAGCTGATGAACAACACGTTCAATAATTTCAACCACCTGGTGGACCGTGCCTTGCTTACAGAATAGAAGCGCAGGGAGATTGATGAGAAGAAAAGAAAGCTCAACCCTGCTTTCTCCAACAGCAACACCCATCCCCGTTACCCACAGCAGTACCACCAACAGCAGTACCAGCAGCGACAGCAGCCACAGCAGCAGCAGTACCAGCAGCAGACAGGTCAGGGTCAGCGTTATCAGAATCCGAACCAACGCCCTACCTACCGAGCTATGCCACAGGGGCAGTCCAACCCACCTGCCCCAAATCAGGCTACTGTTCCAGTTGTTAGGAACTGCTACAAGTGTGGCGACAGTGGGCACCTTGCCAAGAACTGCCCTCAGAGGGGGCAACAGCAGCAGCAGGGCAGGCAGAACGCCCCACAGCAGCAGCAGGGGCGCCCCCCCAGCAGAATAAGGCACCACTTCAGGGCAAGGTCAATCATGTGACGGCAGAAACTGCAGCAGAAACCCCAAACGTTGTGCTTGGTACGTTCACAGTCAACTCCAACCCTGCTACAATACTTTTTGATACTGGTACTACGCATTCTTTTATTACAAGATCATTTTCTGAAAAACATAACCTCCCCTTAAACAGCATGAAAAGACCTATGGTAATTAATTCACCGGGAGGAAAGATAACTACCAATACAGTCTGTACCAGAGTTAGTATCAACATAAGGGGGGTAGAGTTTTCGCACTGGGTTGCTAGTTATTGATTCCGTGGATATTGATATCATCTTGGGCATAGACACTCTGGAGAAGTGGGGTGTCAAAATAGATTGTGCTCAACGGACAGTTCACCTAGCAGCATCAGATGGCCAGGAAGTGGGGATTAGCGCATCAAGTCCTTCAGGTTATTTGCATCAGATGGAAGCTAGACCTACAGATGATATTCGGATAGTGTGTGATTATCCAGACGTCTTCCCTGATGAGTTGCCAGGTATGCCGCCTGACAGAGATATTAAGTTTTTAATAGAGCTTTTACCTGGCACTGCACCCATAGCAATGAGGCAATATAGAATGGCACCTATAGAGCACGAGGAGGTTAAAAAGAATATAGATGAATTGCTAGCTAAAGGATATATCCGCCCTAGTTCCTCTCCTTGGGTTTTTCCAGTCTTGCTTGTTGAGAAAAAGGATACTGATGTGAAAAGGATGCGTGTGGATTACCGAGCTCTAAATAAAGTCACCATTAAAAACAAGTACTCGCTCCCCCCGCATTGATGATTTGTTTGATCAGCTTCAGGGTGCTTGTGTTTTCTCCAAAAATTGATTTGAGATCTGGTTATCATCAGTTAAAAATTCGTCCCCCAAATATTCCTAAGACTGCCTTCACCAATAAGGACGGCTTGTATGAGTATACAGTAATGTCCTTTGGCCTAACTAATGCTCCTGCCTATTTTATGCAACTGATGAATTTAGTATTTATGGATTATTTAGACAAGTTTGTGGTGGTTTTTATTGATGACATTCTGATTTATTCCAAGACTAAAGCAGAACATGAGGAGCATTTAAGATTAGTTCTTCAGAGATTGAGGGAACACAAGCTGTACGCCAAGTTCAGCAAATGTGAATTTTGGATTGATGAAGTGCGTTTCCTTGGTCACGTCGTCTCCAAAGGAGGAATTGCAGTGGATCCAAGCAAGGTCAGTACTGTCACGAACTGGAAGGTACCGGAAATACCAAAAGGGGTTCGTGGATTTCTGGGTTTAGCTAGTTATTATCGGAGATTTATTGAGAATTTTTCAAGAATTGCGAAACCCATGACTTCCCTGCTAGAGAAGGATGTAGAATTTAGATGGACAAATGCACAGCAAGCTGCTTTTGATGAGTTGAAAAAGAGATTGACTACTGCACCTGTGTTGACATTGCCTGACCAACAGAAGAAATTCATAGTTTATTGTGATGCTTTCAGGGATGGTTTGGGATGTGTTCTGATGTAGGAAGGTAAAGTGATTGCCTACGATTCACGGCAGTTGCGCAAGCATGAGGTGAATTATCCGACACATGACCTGGAACTTGCAGCAGTGGTGCACGCACTGAAGATTTGGCGTCACTATTTATACGGGCAGCGTTGTGAAATTTATACTGATCATAAGAGCCTCAAATATATCTTCACACAGAACGAGTTAAATATGCGGCAGCGAAGATGACTGGAATTAATTAAGGATTATGATATGGAAATTCATTATCATCCTGGCAAGGCTAATGTGGTGGCAAACACTCTGAGTAGGAAGAGTTATGCTAATATGGCTTTGGGTTTCATGATGCCGCATGAGTTATGTGAAGAGTTCAAAAGATTGAGCTTGGGTTTTCTACATCACACTACAGTAGTAGCATTTGAGGCAGAGCCGACATTAGAACAAGAGATTCGGGAACACCAGAAGGATGATGAGAAGTTGCAGGAAATTCGTGAGTTGCTCAAATTAGGCAAGGCGCCTCACTTCAGGGAAGATGAACAGGGAACTTTATGGTACAAGAACAGGATATGTGTGCCTAATGTGGACCGTATCAGGAAGTTGATTTTGAGTGAAGCTCATGATACGGCTTATTCTATTCATCCCGGCAGCACCAAGATGTACTATGACCTGAAGGAAAGGTTTTGGTGGTACGGTATGAAGCGTGCCGTAGCTGAGTATGTAGCTATTTATGATACCTATCAGCGTGTGAAGGCTGAACATCAGAGACCAGCAGGTTTATTACAGCCGTTGAACGTGCCAGAATGGAAGTGGGAAGAAATAACTATGGATTTCATTGTGGGTTTGCCTCGTAATCAGAAAGGTTATAATTAAATATGGGTAGTAGTGGATCATTTAACCAAGATAGCTCATTTTATACCGGTTAACACTACTTATTCAGGTGCTAAGTTAGCTGAGCTGTACATCTCTAGAATTGTCTGCCTGCATGGCGTTCCTAAGAGAATTATATCTGATCGAAGTTCGCAGTTTACTTCTCGGTTTTGGGAGCAGTTGCATGATTCTTTGGACAAAAAGCTCAGATTCAGTACAGCGTACCATCCTCAGACAGACGGGCAGACAGAAAGAACTAATCAGATACTTGAGGATATGTTGAGAGCTTGTGCCATACAGTACGGCACTAGTTGGGATAAGTGTTTGCCGTATGCTGAGTTTTCCTATAATAACAACTATCAAGCCAGTCTGAAAAAGTCGCCGTTTGAAGCATTGTACAGCAAGAGGTGCAGAACGCCGTTGTTCTGGAATCAAACAGGTGAGAAGAAGGTATTTGGACCTGACATAATACAGGATGCTGAACAGCAATTGCGGATTGTTCAGGAAAATTTGAGAGTTGCCCAGTCCAGGCAGAGAAGTTATGCTGATATTCGCAGGAGGGATTTGTCCTTTAAAGTGGATGACCATGTGTACTTGAAGGTGTCACCAATGGGAGGTATTCGCAGATTCAACATGAAAGGGAAGCTAGCGCCAAGATACATTGGACCATTTAAAATATTGGAGAAGAAAGGTGAAGTAGCCTACCGCCTGGAATTGCCTCCCAGTCTGTCAGGTGTGCATGATGTTTTCGATATATCTCAGTTGAAGAAGTGCTTGAGAGTGCCCGAAGAGCAAGCACCGCTAGAGGGATTGGAGGTACAGGAGGATCTGATCTACACAGAGTATCCAGTAAAAATTTTAGATACATCAGAGAGGTCTACTAGAAACAAGGGGATCAAGATGTGCCGTGTGCAGTGGAGTCATCACACAGAAGCCGAGGCAATATGGGAACGAGAGGATGAATTAAAAGCAGCATACCCCGCTCTCTTTGCTAACTAGTCTATCTAAATCTCGGGGCGAGATTCTCGTTAAGCGGGGTAGGTTTGTAATACCCTAATTTTATTTTTCAGTATTTTACAATAAATTTAATATGGTTTATTTAATTTTCTAAGGTTTTATATGCCTAGGCTTGCATTTACATAGTTTATTTTATTAAACAAGTAATTTAAATTTATCATAGGACAACAATGTTGGTGCATTCATGCTGGTGCATTGCTTTATTTCTTGTATGAACTAAGGATGGGAATTCAAACTTGTTGGAATTTTAGTTTAGTTTTGGCCTTAGTTTTAAAAAGAAAAGGGAGAGGAAAAAGAGAAAAAAAAACGGAGAAGGCCAAGCCAGCCGGCCGGCCCAGCCCAGCGCACTGGCGCCTCGGCCCAGGCGGAGCCGGCCCAGCCGCGCGCCCCTTTCCCCCTCTCTTTCTCTGCACTGCGGGCCCGCCCGTCAGGGCCCTCTTCCACCTTCGGCCGCTCTCCCACGCCACCTCGTCTCTCTGCCCGTGGCCCTCGAGTAAGCGTGCCACCCCGCTCCCTCTGACCCTGGTCCCTCCACCATTTCCCCTGCGCCGCGACCTAGGCCCATCTCCCATCCTCCTTCTCCCGCTCGCGCGTGATGCACGGTTGACGCGGACCCGACTCCGGGTTGAACCGGACCAACCCGCGCCGCCTCTGCTCTCCCTCTGTCCGAGGCGCCGCCTCCTCTGCACGTGGAGCCGCACCGCCGTGGCCAAGGCCCGCCTGCCAGCCTCTCCATGCCCTCCTCGCTCGAACTCCACGTAGGACGCTACGACGCGCCGCGGACCTGAGTCCGGGTTGCGTCCAACCCGACGCGCCGCGCCATCCCTAGGCCCGCTGCGCCGCCCTATAAAGGGCATGCGCAAGCCGCTGCCGCGCCCCTTTACGCCCTCAATCCGACGCTCTAGCCTTAGGGCTCCGCGCCGCCGCCAATTTCCGTCACCGGAGTTCGCTTGGTGAGCCACCATTGCCCCAAATTCGCCACTGTCGAGGCGTTGCCGGTCCAATTGAGCACAGCTCCACCTTCGAAGGACCCCAACGAAGGCCGCCCGCTAGTTCTTGGCCACCAGGACCGCTCCCCTGCGCCCCTCCACGCGCGCCCTTCATCTCCGTCCGCCCGTGCCTGTGGGGAGCCGCCTCCGTTGGGCCACCGCCGAATCTGAGCCCCTGGGTGAGTTCCTTGCGCCTCTCTCTCGTTCCCTGGCCTGTCTCCATCTCTCTCCGTGCCTTGGAGCGCCCTCGCGTCGGCGCTCCGGTGAGGCACCACCGCGGCAAGCGGACTCCGCCATCCCAGGAGGTCGCCTTCGGCCACGCCACTGTCCCATTAGATTTAGGCCATCCGATCACGATCCAAAGGCCCAGGTGCACCGGACACCCGGTCAATACCGGTCAACTCCGGTCAGCCGCAGCAGATTTGCTAAAGAGACCCCTTACTTTATCAAAATTAAGCCGCAGTCCATCCCCGTAGATGCCAGGCCCTGTTTTTATCTTTTAAACCTGGATTTTCGAAAAATAATTGCAGATAGGTCCTATCATCTTCAAAAGGTCATATCTTTCACGTTTTAAATCCGTTTTCGGTGATTCTCGTGCCCACGCAATCGTATAAATGTGTAGAATAATTTTATATACGTTTTACCTTCTGTTTTTATGTAATGATGTACTGTTTCTTACCCTTTTGCATTTGTTTGCTTGCATGTGTGATCATGTGTATGGTTGTTTGGTACCGTGTATCATGCGTAGACGTTGATCCGTCGGTGGAGTTCGAAGAGCAACCTCCAGAAGCTTCTGAGCAGCAGCAAGGAATAAATTTTGAGGAAGGCAAGTATAACATAAACAACACCTAATAACCTTTTTATTTACTGCATGTGCATTTTAATTTGTATGCCTGTAAGGTCTACCTAGCTACTTTTATCCTTATATATCTACCTTTTGGGATGCATATGGTTAAGTTGTGCTAGGTGCTGCGCAAACTCATATCTTTTGTTAATTTAATTTTGATTAATGATCCTATGCAATTAATTGTTGGGCTTGACCCTGATCGGTTCATGTCCCTTTTAATATGGCTTTTTAGCAACATGGTTTAGGAAGCTTGAGCAATGTGCTCGTATGCTTTTACTAGTCCTCTCCCTAAGGACCGAATCACAAAGCGATCATCTGGGACAACAGTGCTACCACAAGGCTGGAATGGGACAGACTTAGCTAATTAATTAGGTTGTTTTGGTTTGGGAGTAACTTACCTGCGGGGCAAGAGGGGAGGTGAGCTTCTATGGCCCTTGCGCTGCTTGGGTTTAGGGTGCTTTACGTTATATGTATGTGCTTCTCCCCTTGAGGCTTGCTCCACGGTTGCGGAATCTGAAACCTTAGCGGTTACACCTTACTAAAGCAATCTTTGTAAAGGCTTCGTAGTGCGCTTGCTAGTCATCTCATCTCTGGTAATGTGATGAATTCCTAGCGTAGCTTATGACTTGTGGGTAAAGATGTACAACCTCTCGAGAGTGTAAAACTAACATGTTAGCCGTGCTCATGGTTATGAGCGGCCCAGACCCTTTCTAGTGATTAGAAGGACCCTTGGCTGAGGTTCCTTGGTTATGGTTATGGTTCTGATAATGTTTATATCTGTTTAATCTTATTTAATTTTCTTATGCAATATCTTTTAGGCTAATGGTTTTGATATTAATTCATAGTAATTAGGCCTTAATAAATGTTTTAAATTAAAAGCTTTTGCAGTTGTCAGCTAACCGTAGAGCCTCATGGTTTATGTTATATTTGTTAGGTATTCTATACTCACGCTTGTTTCTTTATATTTATTCCTTGTTGGGGGAAAAAATCCAACCGCTGCTCAGATGATGGAGGTAATGAAGACTGTGTGCAAGACTACGACGAATTTTAGGCGTTTCGTTCACCAGTTGACGTCCCTATGGCGCCCGTTATATTTATGTTTTATGCTTCCGCTATGCTACATTATACTCTGAGTTAAACACTTGTGTCACAGAGTAATAATGATATATTTAATGATTATGTACGTTTTTGTCTTTGACATGTGCTGTGGTATTCTGTAATTTGTCATGTATATGCGAGACCTTTCCTGGCGCATATATATATTGCACGGTTTTGTTCGTTGAAACCGGGCGTGACAGTACGCTCAATGACCGGAAGCACCACAAAAGTCGTACTCTGAGTAGCATCCCATATGTCCTGACCTTGGCTAACAAGGAACGCCTCCATCCTACCCTTCCAGTAGGGATAGCCATCGGAGCCAAGGACGGGAATCTTCTTAGAGTAAGACATAGTCACTACGGTTTCTTCACCGGTTAAGTTATGGGAAACCTAACCGGCTCTGATACCACTTGTAGGACTGAGACGTGCGACTAGAGGGGGGTGAATAGGAGCACTTAAAACTCAAACTCACAACCCCCTAGTGCAAACTGACACACTAGAATCAACAAACACTAGACACCGTCCACTGAAAGGAAACGTGTCTAGCAAGCATTTGGTGTCGCTCACTGAACGGGAACACACCAAGCAAGCGGAAGCACAAGACTCAACAACCACGAGATTGCAAGTCAAGCGAAACAATGACTCTTGCACAAGAGGATCCCACGTAGCAACTCCGCACCTAAATGCGTCTCACTGAAGATCAGAAAGCGATGAGTATGGGCCAGTGGTGAGAATCACTCAAGTAAGGATGAAGCAAAACACTGAACAGCAAAAGCACCAACGAAAACCGCAACACAGACCCACACCGGATAGTCCGGTCCACCTCACCGGACAGTCCGTGTAACATCCCGAAAATTAGGCCCCAAAATTTTTCTCCTAATCTCCCCCATTTCAAAATTAATTTTTTGAAACCTTGTTTGTTTGTTTGCCATGTATGTATTATGAGCTCAACAAAAATCTACAAATATTCCATATAGCCCCACCAAAATCTCCACAAAGTTTTTCCAAAAGGTCCATCTCCAAATTCTCTCCAAAATTCTTCCAAATTCAAATCTAGAAATCCAAAAGAAAAAGGAAAAACCCCCTTTAGCCCTATCTCCTCCGCGGCCCACCACCCCTTCCACTTCCCGCCCGGCCCAACCTTCCCCCCCGGCCCAACCTCCCCCCGGCCCGCCAGCCCCTTCCCCTTTCCTCTCATTGCCACCTCGGGCCTGCGCCCTCGTCTCACCGCCCGCCGGGCCCCACCCATCAGCCTCACCCCTCCCTTGTCTTCTTCCTCCGGCACGCGCCGTGCACGCTGTTCGTGCACGCCGGCCCCGCCGCGCGCTGTTGTGGTCCCCGCTACCATGGCCCGCCGCCGGCCCCGCCTCGCCAGCGCTCCGGCCCCGCCATCGTCTGCCCCGACCCCACGCCTTGATTGCGCCGCAAGCGCACCGCCTGCCGCTGCACATGCACGACACCACCGGCGCCGCGCCGCGACAAGCCGCTCTGGCCCCAGCTCCACAGTGCCCCGCCGCCACACCGCTCCGCCACCTGGACCCCGCGCCGCTCCGCCATTTCGGTAGCGCACCGCGCCGCCATGTCACCGCCGCGCACCCATACCCCGCCACTCGCATAGCACCGCTACTCCGGCTATAAAAGCAGGCCGCCGCCGCCCGTCGCCCTCGCCATCCCTTCCCCTCCCCCCCACACACACGCGCACCGGCCCAAAAATCCGCCCCGGGTGTAACCCTGGAGTGGTGACGCGCCAAAACCACACCGCCGCCCTCCTTTTCCTTCGCTCCGGTGCGCCACCACCACCGCAAGCACCTGCCACCCAATCTCCCCCCTACGCCGACCGCCGGAGCTCGATTCCCTGCTCCCCGGGCTTCACCGCACCACCCCCTATCTCCCCTCCCCGGCCCCTCGCTGTCCCCTCCCTGCCTCACCAGAGGCGCCGCGGCGCGAGCACCCCTCGCCGCCGACGCACGCACCCGCGTCGCCGCCGTGTGCAGCCCTCCCCACTCACCCAGCCACTCCCACGATACCCCCACTGGGTTCGCCATGGCGCGAGAGTGCTCACACTGGTGACCTCGTCGCCGGAACCGCCACCGGTGGTTAGAACTGCCGACGAGCCGGGCTCGACCGCCGCCGTCCGGTTCACCCCGGACCGAACCGGCGCCGTCACCCCCCTCCCCAGACGCCGTCGCCCCTCCGTGCCTCTGATGCGCGGGTCCCGCGCCACGGCGTCGGCCATGCCGTCCCGCGCCACGTGGGCCGGCCCAGTGAGGCCACGCGCCGCGCGTGGGCCGCGCCGGGCCGAAAATGCCCCCGGCCCAAGTTCAGTTTTCCCGGGCCAAATTCGGTGAAAAGTCTATTTTCTACTCCTTGAACTTTCTAGAAAAGTCTATATCTACCCCCTAGACACTATATACCCCATATCTTCTCCGTTCGAACTCCGATTTGGGCGATTCTTGCGCCTAAATTCATCTAAAATCAAGATCTACCCATCCATACACTCCACATAATCTTTTCCCTGGCCGGAAGACGCCGCCATGACACCATGACGCGTCCTACGCCCAGTCAGTGCTTCACACTTGCCCCACATAAGTTTGTGTGCCTGGTGTGATGCCGTTGACCTCCTACTCTCTATCAAAAAGATTCTTATCTTGATCCTCTCAGTTCCACTTCAGATGATGATGAAACCGAAAATCATCTGAACATTGATTCTATTTCACAAAAACCTTCCCCACTCGAATCATCATCATGCGACCGCCTCCCCTTCGGCGTCGTCGCCCTCGCATCATCGTCCCACCACCCCTACCATGGCGTCTCCGTAACTGTCATTATTGAGCCCGCCAAATCGCCCGAAAGCTCGCTACACCCCAACCACTTGCAATGATACCGCCAGTAAGAACCCCAGATAATCCTTGTCCTCTCCATCCAAACTCCAACCCAACAAATACTCGTTGAGCTCATATAGTACCTCATGCGTTGTGTGCTTTCTTGTTTGTGCACGTAGGAGAGTCCGATCGTCCCGGTTCCCGAAACATCCGATCCGGCGACCATAGAGCTCACGATGCCCAAACATCAATCGCTTCATGTTCAAGTTGAAAGGCAAGCCCACTGGAATCCCCACTTGATGCATAAAATTTCTATGTTTACAACCACATCCCTTGGCCAAATAAACACATAAAAACTTGCATGTTTTGCTTGCTAAGGTAAACCCACTAATATACAGCCACCTAAGCCTAATCTAGATATAGTGCGCATAGGTGGGATCACTCACTTAATTATATGTATCATAATCTTGATGATAAGTTGGGATTATGGTTATGGAACTTGATGGGTTTGGGAATGAGGATGTGTGTGTGTTTTCGAAATAAAATGGGGAAGAACCCCGGCAACCGACTTTGTTGGAATACGGCTACGCGCCGAACTAGCTGTTGGCCGTTCTTAGCCTAACAGATTTTACTCCACAAGCGTACAGAGACCGCTGTAGCTTTCACCTAGGAGTATTCCAAGGTATCGTATTTATCCACAGTGAAGCATTGAGATAGAGATATTAACTTATCAAACATCTTGTTATTTTACTCTTTCATTCTAAATGGTAAAAGAAAGGATAACGGCACACTAACACACTCCACAAGGATACACAGCTCAACGTGAAGCTAGGAGGACAACGAGACGGATCTGGTTCCTGATGTGATCTTCCTTTACTAAGGTCAAGCCAAAAGACAAAGCTAGCTCCAACTGTCACTCTACTAAGGTCGTGACACGACTGAGGTTATGGTTTGGTCTAGTCATCTTTACTGCATCGGACATCGCGGCTATAGAACCACTGCCAGGCGCCAGAGTGCTGATTACCCAGCCGAGAAAGGCGGGTTCTAGGGAGCCCGACTATGCGTCTACATACATGTTGGATCACAACCTAGCGCCTAACGCTGTTCACCGAGAGGAGCTACCTAAAGCCTGTGCGGTACACACAAGGCACCTAGAGCTACGTGGGGCTGGTTGCAAACCAAGGTGAACTCCCAGAGTAAACTCTGGTTATTCACATCTTCCACTTGGCTAGAAACAAGTGGAAGCATCACAACTGCTACGACTTAACTAATAGCGTGAACAAGGAACCCGCAAGTAAAAAGACTAGATTAACCATAACCTCATAGAGCAACACTAAATAAGTCTAATGACATCCCTACACTACGATCATAACCATAGGCAGGAAAGTAAATGCTTGAACTTAAATAAAGAAATATATTAAATAAACTCAAAGTCTTACAGGAAAGGAAAGATACAAGAGACTCATACCAGACTCCTGAAGACTGCTCCGGAACAGGTAGAGCCTGACTCTAACTCCTACCAAAACATTGAACTAAAGGGGTAGCGCCACCCAAAAGGGGGCACCTCCCCAAATGAGAGAGTGGAGAGAGTACAATGGTGCAAGTGAGAGTGAGGGGGTGCCTCTCTATTTATAGTGGAGGAGGTGCCTTGGAGAGGTGGAGATGCTCCCTTGATCCTAGGGAATATTCCCTCGCATGCATGGCTGCTTAGGAGTGAAGGTACTTGCATGTGGATGACAAGTGGGGCCGGGCGGCCTCTCCTCCAAGCCGGGCGGCCTACATGTGTGGCCGGGTGGCGTCCCCCTTGGTCAGCCAGCCCTTAGATCCACCGCCTTCGCTTCATCGACGGTCCAGGACTCCTTCCAAGGTCGATAACCAACTGGGCACGTGTTACATAGGTCGGGCGGCCAAGGTAGTTGGCCGGGCGACCTCCCTGTTAAGCCCGGCGGCCCATGTGCTTCCTCCTCTGCTGTCCGATTAACCGTCATAGTGTTGCACGTTGAGGATTGAACGATGTCGGATCGATGACGTCACTAATCCGTTGTATTCTTGCATGCAGGTGACGTGGCATGTCTTAAGGCAGGACAAAGGGGTCGGGCGACTTGGTGGAGGTCGGTCGGCCTGCATGTGGGGCCGGGCGACCTGAGGTGGGGTCGGCCGGCCTGCATGTGGGGCCGGGCGACCCTGGCCCCTTGTCCAATTTATCCCCTGCTCCATATGATGTATATTTCTGTGGAATTTGAGCGTCTCCCTACAAAATAGCATCAACCACCAAAACTCGTGGAAGATATTAGTTCAAAGTAAATAATGCATAGAACTTTGCTTATTCCCCATTTATTAACCGAGGAATTGGCGGTCGAAATTAGGAAATAACGACCGCCAACACTAGCCATCTAAGGGCAGGGTATGAACGGATAACTTAGCAACCCGCGGTTACCCAGGTCCCGGTCTTCGTGGAGATGACAGGGTAGGTGGATGCTCGCTGTGTCGAGCAGTGTAAGGTGTTGATGGTTCTACCTGAGCTCTATAAGGACCGTGTTGATAAAGATCTTGCCTAACTCTTTAGTACAACCACTCGCTCTGTATGAGGCATTGGCTGGGCCCGAGCTGGAGTGGATAGCCTAGTAGCTTCAGTGTTGGCGCACAAGGGGCAAGGGAAAGGGTTGTGTGCCGAGGGGGTGTCGAGGGACACCAGGGTGCGGCTCGGTGGCCCGAACCTCTAAAGTACTGCTAGGCGATGAAACGAAGGCAACGGTTTGGTTTGGAATTCGGACGCTTATTTAGCGGTAAGTGTCACTGAGTCCAACTTGTGGGAATTAGTACAACCTCTGATCAGAGTGAAACCTATTCAAATAGTCCGAGTCCATTGGTATGGATGAGTTACAGCTTGGTTTTTTCGATTAGCACTTTTCATAAACTAAAAATGGTGAGAATTGGTTTGGTTTTGGGTTTGGAACAAAATGGTTTTGGGTGGATGCTGTGCTACAGGGGTAAAACCCTGTGGAAAGTGTGATGGCTGGAAGGTCATTGGCCATGTAGACCGGCAAGTCCAATGGCGCCCCTTTTTGAGAAAAACCCTGATTTCTGAATGGTTAAAACTTACTAGACTAGCTTAAAACTCTACATACAAAATGTTTTCATGCAAAACTTCCTGAGCTCCAGATATGACTTGCATGTAGATATAGCTATACCCCTACTCCTTATAGAGGAAGGTGGGCTTGTTTGAGTACGTATGTACTCACCCTTGCTTTGTTGTTGGTTTACAGAGAAGGAGAAATCATCGTGTACCTACTAAATTAAGGGCTACGACCTACTTCCCAACGTGACATGTGGAAGCTTGGGCCTACGTTTTATATTGCGCTGCTTAGATTCAGGGCTGCGCCCCTTTGCTGTCCGACCCGTTAGGGCGGATCTGTATCACTCCGATGTAAGAATGTGATTACCAAACCCTGGGATGGTAATAAAGCACATTTTAGTCCCATTATGGAAACTGGGGCGTTTCAGGTGGTATCAGAGCCGTAGTTGGCCGTAGGACGTAACTCTAAGGTTGGAGAACATTTTGAGCCCAAAATCAGTTTGAAAAACATCTCTGCTCCTCATCTCACTCCGTTTCAAAAACGTTTTGGCCCTTTCCTACGCCAAACAGCCGTCGTCAACCAGTCAAGCTTCTGCTAGAAAGAAATTACGCTTCCCATGCAAGCCAGGACAAGCGGACCCAAGCACAATGCATGGACCAGATAGACATGATGGGTCGATGTTAAGGAATCAGTGCTCACTGTAAGAAAGCATCACCATCATAGAGATACCTAGCACGACCCTAAGATATCGACCACCCTGGTCAAGCCTTTGACTGTATGGACGACCAGGGCACGTGCACCCGGAATCGAGGCAAACAAGGATATGACCGCTACAGTATGCCTCGTTATCAGTGCAACACAATTGACAAACGACCCCTCAGGCAGAGCTGTGCACTAGTGATGCAGCACCAACTGGCCACCCTGTCTGCCACCATGGATACCAAGCACTACTGAAGAAATCCAAAAGGATGTGCCAGCTACCTGCTTAAAAGCTCGCCCAGAAGAGTCTTGGACCTCCAAAATAAAGCCGCCATGGCAGAAGAACCTCCAGACTCCCCCGGACGCCCTGAGCCCCTTAAGAAGAGGAAGCGCATAGAGCTCTCCGTAGAAATCCCAGTGCGGAGAAGCATACCCACTGTCTTCCGAGAGACTAAAAGCCAGCCTGTCCCACCAAGAGCCCCCACTCCTAGAGAAACCCCAGCACTCGAGCTAGAGTGTTCGGAGCGGTTGCTAGAGGAAGAGCTGCCCATAGGCCCACCTCCAAGCCCGGTCTCCCCAAACGAACCAACAGCTCCAGCCTCGCCAGCAGAAGCAAGGCTAGAACCCTCGGGTATCACCTCGCCTTGGGGACTGACGGAAGAAGACGACCCCCTAATCTGGACTCAGTCATCGCCAGGAGTCATCATCATCAGCTCCAGTGATGGATCTTTTAGTGGAGGATTCTCCAGTGACGATGTGATGCCCTGGCATCTCAAAAGCCTTAACACGCAGTTAGAGACAAGCTAATATTGAATTAGGACTTAATGATGCTTAGAGAGTAATGAGGATTAGATGAAAACGTCACTAAGTCAAAAAATTTTCGAAGATAGTGCGAAACTCTACGTGGTTTGGGCAAAACACCAAATACAAAAGTTGTAGTTTGGGATGACGTCTTCGACTCTGATATTATGACCATCTTTAGAATCATATGTTAGGAGGTTTAAAAGTCGAGGCCAAATCAAATCAGAGATTCCTAGTGAGGTGTCAATAATGGTCGTGATCAAATTTGAGCCCTAATAAAACTTTCTAATCCATTAAGTACCTGAGCTCAACTCCATTGTCAAAGTTATTGTACATGTTATGGACTAACCTTTTGTTACACAAAACATGGTTTGAATCTGTCATTAACCTATTATAAATGGCACCACACTTCTCTTGGAAATCAGCCCAAGAGAGTCTATACTTAGAATAATTCCCCAACCCTAGAATTTCAGCCCTTCCCAAACTTGAATCTGAAATTACTTTTAATTTCATTATAGCACCTGAAAACCTTCCTTTCTATGAAATGGAATTGAACTTAACACCTTTAAAATGCACCTATTGTGGAAGTGATTGGACTTCAATGGTATTTCAAATGTGGGAAACAAGAAAGCCTCTACACAAAGTGAAATTTCTGTTTTACCAAACCTTGGAACACATTTGTGTCTATAATTCAAAATCTGTAGGGATTCAGGCCAACTTTATATTATCAAACTTGCAGATAAAGTGGTGGAGAACAACTTTGTTAATTGGGGTTTGATCATATATTGAGGTTTGAATGGAGTTTAGTATCATTTTCTACCAACACAGAAAACCAGTCCAAATCTGACCTGTTTAGTAAACTCAATATTTCTATAACCTACAGCCATTTTTATAAAAAGATCAAATTGAAGAAGTTGTAGGTTATGAAATTCTAAACAATGTTGGTAAGAGGCACTTTGGGAGATAAAGCACTGAAATAGGAGTTTTGAATTTCCCAAGCAATAAAGGTCCCCTGCCCAAATTTGGGGATGCTAGTTAAATTCAAGTTTAAATCATATCTCCACTCAGATTTTGGTAATTGCCCTTTTGACAAAGTTGTAGAACTTGAAGAGTAGAACATTTCATCCAATTGGAGTTTTCCCAGTCAACATCTAAATTGGTCAAAAAGGCAAATTTCTAGAGGGGGAAAACACATTTTTTCCTTTCCCTTCTTCCCTCCCACTGACGGGTGGGCCCTCGATCCCCGACAACGGCCATTGCTGAGCCAGCGAACGCCATGCGGATGCCGGTGTACGGCTTTCGCCGCGGCGCCGCTGCCCGGCCTGCCTTGCCCTCTCTGTACCTGGACGGGATCGCGTCCTCGTCCTCCCTCACGCTCGCACTCGCCCCCTGCCTGTCTGCCTCTGCCTCTCCCCCACGCAGCAGAGCCGTGGCCGCCATTGAAGCCACGGGCTCGAGCTCGACCTCGCTCCTCCTCCGGTCCTCTCCGCCTCGAGCCACCACCGCCCCATCCACCTCGTGCACCGCGTTCGCAGCACCTCCCTCTACCGAATCCCCAAAGAGTCGACGTCGATTGCGTCCCCCACCACCATCTTCCATGGGTGAACGCCATGGCCGCCGCCATGGCCGCGAGAGCGCAAGCTCGTGCGCCGGTCTCCTCCGGCCCTCTCCCTCCACGCCTCTACCGTCACCACTTCTGTGCAGCCCTCCTCCATCGCTCATCCACACCCTCAGCCTTTTCCAGAGCCTCATGTGCCCCCTCCACGCGCGGCCGCTGTGACCACCACGCTCACCGTGGAGACCCATCCTCGAGCCACCACCGCGCCTCCACTCCACCACCACCGGCTTCCCCATCTCACCGCGCAGCTGTGAGGCCCAGCCACAGCCTCTATCTCCTCCTCCCTGCACTGAATCGAAGCACACCGCCGCGCCATGGCTCGCGTGTTCACCACCGCCGTTCTCGCTTGTCCTCTACACCGCCGGCGACTAGATCTGCCCAAGGTAGTAGCCCATCACAGGGGGCACCTCCGGCGACCCGCTCGGCCTCTAGCCCGGGCCTCCACGCGCCGAACCGCACGCCGGGAACGCGGGCCGTCGCGCGCCATCATCCCCCGTCCGAGGAAGAAGATGGCGCATTTGCACGTTAGCCTCTGTAGTTTTCGTTATTCTATCCACTATTGAATGTGCCTTGATAAAACTGCAGATAACCCCCTGGATCTATTAGAGTTTCGCATTTTTACCCGAAGCTTTTCATTTTTGCAGATCTAACCCTATGCTTCACCTATTTCACAAGATCTGTTCACTGAGCCTAGGTAAAATTTCGTGCTAGCCCCTAAAGTATATGGTTAATTTCGTTTAGGTCCCTGTTTTGTATGTTTTTCTTTTTCTAAATCTATGAACTTTGGAAAATCATAACAATTCAAAGAAAAATCCAAAATGGACAAACTCAGTGGCTATGGACTCCTCTTGAGTAGATCTACAGGATAGGTATGATGTGGATGTGTGAAAAGTCTGTTTTGCCCCTGGTTTATTGCATGCATGATTAGGGTAAATAAATGATAAAAGTGGACAAAATGAACTCCAAATGGCATGAAACTTGGACAGTAGCTTTCTTGTGGCATTGTAGCACTATGTGAATTTTTGTAGCCCTAGCACTTACTGTTTAATTACCTTTTACCATTATACATGTGCTATGTGCAATTATTTAACTTAGAAATTGGAGGCTACATGGAATATGCTCAAATTGACTCTCTGGCATTTTTCACATACTTTGGGTAGTATAAGTAGCCCACTAGTGAAATATGAAGTTGTGCATGTAAAGTTTGAATGGTGATATGAAATCAACAAAATATGGCTTGCTTATCTAAATAAATGGGAAATGTGATTTTAGAATGCAAGGAAAAATCCATGGAAATTTTGCTACACTTATTTGGTCCAGTGCAGTCTATAAATAAAGTTTCATGTGTTTTGCTTGCTGATTGCTATGTGGTATGAAAATGACAAGTGCTACTATGATTTAATCCATAAAATAGAAATGGGATGCTAGTATGTACTCAGAAGTGACTTTCTATATACTCTTTATGGGTAGTTAATTGGTTAATCCATAGTATAGCACCTAATGTCTGCTTACATCTTGTAGTCGTATAACTGAACACCTAAGTACTAGCTAAAATAACTATTATGCCCCTTCTTAGTTAAGGTAACAATAATGTACATACCATGATTAGTCATTATAAGGGTCTAAACTTAATATCATGCTTTGTAAACCATGTGTGTCCAAACTAAAGTAAAGATGACACTACCACACTCTCTTTTGATCAATAACTTGACTAGTGCAAGGAGAGTTGTTTAAACGCATGTGTTGGGCACACAAAAGTACTACTATCCATATGCTAGGAACAATGTTTCAAAATAGTAATACCTTACATGCATAAATATATGGTTGTTGTATGCTTTGCTTGCATAGAGTATGATAAAGAACAGTCACGTTGATACTTAATCATGTTTTAATTCCATGTGTTGCAATGAGAATACCCGATTGCGTGCTTACTCTAAGTCCATAAAGGTACTTCTATGTCACCAGTATTACTACAGTGATGTTACTAGATGTTCAATACATGAAACTTTATATGTATTATATGATTGATTGAGTGCATGTTGCTCTAGGTCCATAAAAGTACTCCTTGTTTAAGTAGTTTATCAATCACCTTTCTGTTCGCCCATGAAAGGATTGTCCTTGTGTGTGCCTGATATTCATGCATCTCATGAGTTGCATCATGCATATCATTCATATAGTGGTGCTCATTGCAGATACGTGATCAAGAAACGAGCGCGTGGAACTACTTCAACCAACGGTGATCCAAAAGACCAACTAAGACCCATTCACGACCTGGAGGGCCCATCAGTCGTGCTTGGAAGGAGGAGTTGTCCAAGTGATCAAGGGGTTGCCTAGGGCAAAGCCTCACAACCCGGCAAACTAACAGTAGCTTAGTTTGTTGGTTTTATTAAAGTGAATCAAAGGTAGGCAGGACCATGATTTCTCCCAGCTAATACTATCTTGTTTGATGATTACGCATCTGCATTAGGAGTTGTTTGAAACCAACTGCATTAGACTTCCTGGCTGCCCTGGACCTAGCGCCTAAAATACAGTACGTAGGACGAGTATGCCTAGTAATGCTAGGTACGAGTAGACACAAGTGAATGGAGTCACTCGTCGTGTAGGTGATTTTACAAATCTCAGAAATCTTGATTATTATTGTTGATGTTAAATGGAGACCGGGCGGAGATATGGAATTGTATGATGGGAATTGGAATCATGTGTGCTGGACTCCGCCCGAGTCGCATAAGGCCCGTTCGCTGTTCGCCTGCTGATCGGCATAACATTGCTAGAGTGCTTATCCGGGATAATGGACCGGTGAAAGTCTTACTTGTGCCATCCGAAGAACAGAGACAGACTCCTACTGTGACACCTTGGGGAGCTTGTAGTCGAGGGAGGGCTGACCCGACATGACTGTGGTATCGCTCCTAAGGTGGCACAACCTAGGAACAACGGAAGGATTGAATCGAACTTGGGATGGGACAAGTGAAGATGGGGGCTATATGTGGGAACGCGATGGCTAGTAAGCATATACCCCTGGCATTTCTAGTTATTCCCGGGAATTAAAAATCGATTCGAATAGCTGATGCTCACCAGTTGTGAGAATGACAGATATCGCACACGGGCAACGTAGTAATCACTGTAACATGCTGTTTATTAAGTCACGCTTTTAATACAACATGCTTGGATGTGTATGATCCGTCCCACTATTCATGGTGTTGCCTATCCACTGATAGAAGGTCGATGGACTTGGGAGATGCTTTGTGGTCGAGGGAGGGCTGACCCGACATACCGTGGTATCGCTCCTGAGACGGCTACTCCCAAGGGTTCGATGGGGGCGTTGTGAATCTTGGGATGGGACATGTGTTCATGTTTTACTTTCCTACAAGTATTTACTTTATGATATAAATGATCTTCATGAATAATGGATAGCAGCTGTCAAATCCTGCTATCTTATGTCAACATGACTTTGTTTAAGAATTAATAGCTAAGGATCCACATGATTAGTAAGCATGCTTTGCGTCCGCCGTAAGCCCCGTTCATTAAGTCCTACTGAGTAATTAGTACTCAGGGTTTGCCCCCACTTTTGGATTACAAGTACTGGCGACATCTGGATAGCTGTGTTGGAGGTGGTAGTACCGGTGGGCTCGGTGCTACTCGCCTTGATTCCTCTCTTCATGAAGACTACTTAAGTATACTGTTTCCGCTGCGAGATTTTGAAAAACCTTCCGCTATATATATATATACTCTGAATTCGCTTTTGCTATATTTGAACATGTATTTGATTTCATACATTAGTTTATAAATTAAGTCTATTATTCTCTATTTTAACTACCTGTGATGATGTAATTGTTGTGGCTCCTTCGAGAGTCAGATGTGTTTGATGTCGGTTCCTCTGGGAATGGTGATATCGAGAGCCCGATGGACTCTCGACGGACTACCGGGTTTAATCTGGTCTAAGTGCACTGCGAGCCAGAGGTGGTAGGTGTGCTTAGTCTGGATTAAGCAGGGCGGTTCCGCCACAGTCGAGACCTCTGAGGAGACCACCAACCCCTCGTCAGAATCACCCTTCGAGTTCAGCAGGGAATGAAGCCGTTTGGTTCGAAGTTAGTTGTCTCTAGTGTCCCTCTTACTTTTGGGTGGTGAAGTTTTTCCTTCGCATTGGTTAGCACCCTTGTAAGAGCAAACCGTGTAATTTGCGTGCGTTGTAGGCGTTGCTTTGTTGCTTGTTTGCTTTGTTTGTTGTGTGTTGCGTGACTCAAGTAGCTAGGCCGAGACCTGCGTGTCTCGATCAGATGGCAAGTAACGCCTGTGTCAGCTCCTGTGAAGATCAAAAAGGTTTTCCTAAGCTCCTAAGGGATACCGTGATGTATCTTCAAGTTCAAGGATGCCCAGAATACTGTGGGAAGCTACTGCGCGAAAGGGAAGGAAGAAAGTGGGCAGTCACTTTGTACATCAAGGATAGCCCCGCTCTCGTGGAATGGAAAGCCACTGCTGTCAGCCACAAGTTCTTCGAAGCCTGCCACGTGGTAGCTCGCGAAGCGATCAAGAAGATATGTTCTACCTATCATGGGATGGTGCAACATACTCCCATGAGATTCTTCCCACCCATGAATAAGTGCGCCTTAGCATGGCGTAAGGGGACTGCAGTCCTAACAGAGGTTAGGGCATCCAAGGATCCTACCATAGCCTACCTTGCCCAATATTTGGACGCCTTGGATGATGAGTATGGCAGGCTGAGCAGCATATACGACAAAGTGGTGGCCCGAAACCGGGAGCTAGAAAAAAAGTGGTCCTCACATCGGATCAATCTAATGTACCTAGGGTCAAAGGACAACACTGAACCGAGCCATGAAGCAAGCCAGAAGAGAAGCATGCTCAACCCTTATGGTCAGACTGTGTGGGAAATGCAACACCCCATGATGGGAGGCGTGTCATACCCACCAGCACCACCAATTTATGGTCACCCAGTGAGTGTTCAGCACCGCTTGTTCAGTCAAATGCCACCCCACGAAGAGAGACCAGAGCACCCCACCAACCAGGAAGACCCAGTTAGCATGGGCAAGTTCTTGGCACTCTTGTTGTCAGATGAAGGGCCCAGTTTTCAGCAACAAGGGGAAGCCTCCAGCAGCCAGAGGATCAAGTCGGTCCGGTTTGAGTAAATCGCGTTAGGGTGTCCGTCTCCGTGTTTGTAGTGTTTTGCTTGTTGTGCTTGTGCTTTTGCCTAGTCAATATGTGCCTTGTGTTTGGTTTTCCTTAAAGAAAACATCGTTAGAGCTAAACCTAACCCGTGCTTTTCTTTACCCCCCCTTAAAAACCCATTTGCACAAGGAAGCAGTGCCTTTTGAGAGAGGCCACCAGAGGAAAAGTCTCGGTCAAAGGAAAGTACCGACAACGACTAATGAAACTCTGCCCAAGGAACGACATAGTGTAGTCAGAAAGACCGGAGTTAAGATGTCATAGACAAAGGAACAATAGCCCTGGGAAAATAAATAGAGACCGGAGGAAAAACATTTCGTACCACAGTAACACTGCACAGTTCCCCATTGCTCACATTTTTCCACTACCCCTGCCATCTCTCTGCCGCGCCCGCCGCATCCAATGCTGAGGCCCCACCACTCACCTCTGTCGCCATCGGTGCACGCCGCCTGCCGCCTGCCGCCTCTCGCAGCACGTCCACGCCCCGCTATCGGCCGATACCCGGCCCCTACACCCCGGCGATCGCTCACCGCCATGTGTCCCCTGCCCGCCGTCGGTGGATGCCCGGCCCCACAGCCACTCACCACCGACCGCCGCGTGCTCCACCTCCACCGCCCATGTTGCCTCAGTGCACAGCACACCGAACCTCAACCACCCGCCTGCGCGCATCAATAAAACCCCCCACCCTCCCGAGCTCAGCTCCTCACTCACCTCGCAGAGCCACAACACACCCAACCTCCTCCAGCTAAACCAGCAACCTAATTCCTCATGTTCGGCGATTCCTGGTTGGGACATGTCCTCTTAGGATTCTACACTCTCGCCGCTTTCACCATCCCCTTTTGCCTCCTTTTCCTTTGGGTAATCCATCGCCCCCTTCCCTCGGAACTGCATCGCCCCAAACCATCTGCCAACTCCACCCCTAGATGATCAACCTAGCCATCATCACACTCCTTCTAATCCAGTGCGTATTACTCTACAAAATCTCAAAAGTCCTTCTCCTACTCACAAGAAGCGTAGTCCGATTCCAGGACCGCCTAAGCCAGATCCTAGCACACTATCCTCCAAATCCATCCGAGGCATGAACCCAAAGCCCAAAGTTTGCATCCCACTTCACTACATACTCTTTGCCGAAATCGTCCTCCGATGCCTCCTAATCATCCTCCAGTTGATAACCCTCCCACGGGCAGAGCAGAAGCTAGAAGATGCTTCCTGCTAGCAAAGTTGTGCCAAGATGAAGAAGCCCGAGATGGGCCAAGAAGCGAGCAAGAAGATAAAAGAAGAGGTGCTTGGGGCAAAAAGAAAAGTAACATGAAGCAGGTTATCATAGATAGCTGTTTCTTCTCAACCCGCCCTCCGTCTGCTGATGCAAGAACAGCAGTTGGAAAACACAGCCGCTCCCCGCTTCCAGAGGCATGCCTAACCTACTCAAGTAGGGGTTTTCGCCCTATTTAAGTGGGGTAGTCGCCTTTCTGTTAGCGCTGGTGTGGGATAATCCGGACCCCTGAGGTATGCAGAAACTTCGATTATGGATGGGTTACCCGGATTATACCACCATCTAGAGAGCAGAAAGTGCCTTGCTGAATTTTTGGCGCTCTCTGGAAAGCTCCGTCTGAAGCTGCCAAGCAATGGTTCAACCTTCCAAGTTCATGAAGTGATGGAGATAGAAATACCTCCTTTGTATGTGGAAGGCTTGTACAACAACGCCCCCTAGAGAAGAAAAGAGAAATGAAAAGAGGGATCTCGAGAATTGTTGAAGTTCCACCTGCCATTCCGTGTAGAAGATCAGGCTACCATTGTAAAGATAACCTAGCTGAGGCAAAGCTATCCCTGTATACCTTTTAAGCCGAATCTCAAGGACGGGATTCATTTTAAGTGGGGTAGATCTGTAACATCCCGAAAATTAGGCCCCAAAATTTTTCTCCTAATCTCCCCCTATTTCAAAATTAATTTTTTGAAACCTTGTTTGTTTGTTTGCCATGTGTGCTCAACAAAAATCTACAAATATTCCATATAGCACCACCAAAATTCTCCACAAAGTTTTTCCAAAAGGTCCATCTCCACATTCTCTCCAAAATTCTTCCAAATTCAAATCCAGAAATCCAAAAGAAAAAGGAAAAACCCACCCTTGGGCCCTATCTCCCCCATGGCCGGGCCCACCCCTCCCCCCTTCCACTTCCCTCCCGGCCCAACCTTCCCCCCCGGCCCAACCTCCCCCCCCGGCCCGCCAGCTCCCTTCCCTTTTCCTCTCACTGCCACCTCGGGCCTGCGCCCTGCTCTCACCGCCCATCGGGCCCTACCCGTCAGCCTCACCCCTCCCTCGTCTCCTTCCTCCAGCACGCGTCGTGCACGCCGTGCGTGCACGACGGCCCCGCCACGCGCCGTTGTGGTCCCCGCTACCATGGCCCGCCACCGGCACCGCCTCGCCAGCGCTCTAGCCCCGCCGTCGTCTGTCCCAACCCCACGCCCTGATTGCGCCGCAGGCGCACCGCCTGCCGCTGCACATGCACGACGCCACCGGCGCCACGCCGCGACAAGCCGCTCTGGCCCCAGCTCCACAGCGCCCCGCCGCCGCGCCGTTCCGCCACCTGGACCCCGCGCCACTCCGCCATTTGGGTAGCGCACCGCGCCGCCACGTCGCGGCCACGCACCCACACCCCGCCACTCGCATGGCACCGCCGCTCCGGCTATAAAAGCAGGCCGCCGCTGCCCATCGCCCTCACCGTCCCTTCCTCCCCCCACACACACACGTGCACCGGCCCAAAAATCCGCTCCGGGGGTAACCTCGGAGTGGTGACGCGCCAAAACCACACCGCCGCCCTCCTCTTCCTTCGCTCAGTGCGCCACCACCACCGCAAGCACCCGCCACCCAATCACCCCCCTACGCCGATCGCCGGAGCTCGATTCCCTGCTCCCCGGGCTTCGTCGCACCACCCCCTATCTCCCCGGCCCCTCGCCGTCCCCTCCCCGCCTCACCAGAGGCGCCACGGCGCGAGTACCCCTCGCCACCGACGCACGCACCCGCGTCGCCATAGTGTGCAGCTCTCCCCACTCACCCAGCCACTCCCACGATACCCCCACTGGGTGCGCCATGGCGCGAGGGTGCTCACACCGGTGACCTCGTCTCCGGAACCGCCACCGGTGGTTAGAACCGCCGGCGAGCCGGGCTTGACCGCCGCCATCCGGTTCACCCCGGACCAAACCGACGCCGTCACCCTCTCTCCCAGACGCCGTCGCCCCTCCGTGCCTCTAACGCGTGTTGACGGTCGTTATTGCACTACGAATGACCTCAACTATCCCTGAACATGAAGAAAAACATGCCAAAGTATGGATAAACCTGTGCTACTAACATATTTCCACAAGTTGTATTGAATATTTGATTGTAGGTACAAAGATCAGCAGAAAACAAGCAAATTTGGCTAAGTCACAGGGTCACTGGCCAGTGGGCCAGGTCGCCCGGCTCCAAGCTAGGCCGCCCGGCACCATGCCAAGCCGCCCGGCCTGACTGTAACGCCCTAGTTTCAATTCCAGCAATTTTTTACAAAAAACTCCAAGCAATTTATTTAATTTTCCTAAGGTTTATGTGTTAGTTTGCATTTATCCTGATTTATTTAAATTAAAAAATGCATAAAAGTAACATAGGCCCAACTTTCTTGCATTACATGCTGGTGCATTGCCTCTTGTTTGCTTGAATTAAGGATTCAAATTCAAATTCATTTGAATTTTAGACCCAATTTCTATCCCAATTCAAAGGAATTCAAAAAGAAAAGAAAAAAAAAAGAAAGAGAGCCACCGACCGGCCGGCCCAGCCGACCGGCCAGCCCAGCCCCCGCCCTCTCTCCCCGCCTGGGCCGGCCCCGCCGACCCTCGCCCCGCGCCCCCTTCCTGCCTGGGCCGGCTTCCGTCCCAGCCAGCCGCGCCGCGGCGCCTTCCCCTCCCTCACGCCGCTGCCGCACCGGCCCCACGCGTCAGGCCCGTCTCCCTCCTCTCGCCGCAGTCACCGCGCGCCTTTCCTTCTCTGCGCGGCCTCAACGGGCACCTGGGAGGGAGGAAGCTTCCTCCGTATCCTCGCCCACGCCTTCCTTAATCGCTCCCCTCTTCAAATCCCACAGCTCCCGCCCCGGTTCCCCCTTCTCCCTCCTTCCCTTCACTGCGCCGGGCCCGGCTTTCAAAGCCGCCGGGCGGAATCACCGCGGCCGTGCTTATCTCCTTCGCCCGAGGCTCTATAAAACCCACCCCGACGCTCGCCTCCGTCTCCTTTACCTCCCCTCCTCACCAATTTCACCACCGTGCCCTCTCGAGCTTGCAATCGCCGCCGGAGTCTCACCGCGGTAAGCCACTCCGTCGCCAAATTCGGCGTCGGTGTAGTCCCTCCGGCCCTGACTCCTCCCCCTCTCGTGTCGCAGGAGCATCCCGGAGCTTCGCCGCCCATCCTCGGAGTCCCGGAGACGCTTCACCCTCACGTTCCACGCGGGCGAACGCCACCCGTGAACCGACGCCGCCGCCGCTCGTCGCTAGACCGCCACCGACCATCTCTTGCCGCCCTCAAGCCCTCGGTGAGCTCGCCGTAACACCCTCGTTCTTTTAGGCTAGCTCTAGTCTAGCCTAGCACCCTCCCCGAGCCGGAACGCCGCCGCGCCGCCGTTCCCGCCGCGCGCCGAGAGCGCCATGGGCGCGGTCACCGTCGCCCGCGGCCCCGGTCTCTCTCCGCCGTCGGATCTCGATCCGACGCACGAGAACAGAACCCCGATCTGATCTAACGTCACCGTTGGATCGAGATCCAACCGCTCGCACTCGCCAATGACCGGTCAATACCGGTCAGCGCTGTTCGTTTTGCTAAAGAGCCCCTGGACTTTCGGGAAATCAACCCGCAGTCCACCGACGTTGAAAAATAATTAGGTTTTAGTCCTGGTTTTAGCGTTTTGGCCCCTGCGCTTCTGAAAATTAGAACCCGCCGTCCAGACCCTGGAGTTTTGCACCAGAACCCTCTGCGGCTAGGTTTAATTACGTATAGGTCCTCGGTTTTTCAAATCTAGCCCCTGGTTTAATGTTTCTATCACAGTTATGCCCCTAGGAGCCCGTTTTATGCATAACTTTCACGTTTTAACTCCGATTTGAGTGATTCTTGCGCTCCCGCGACCGTGGAAACACGTAGAATGTTTTTAGTACAGTTTTACCTTCTGTTTTTATGATATGATGTACTGTTTCTCACCTTTGGCCAATTGTTTGCATGTATGTATGCGTGGAAATGTTTGTACGTTGCCGTGATCGTGGTTAGACGGTGAGCAGTTTGTTGGTGACGAGGAGCAGCAGTTTGAGGGTGTTGAGCAGTAGCCTCAAGACCCGTTTGAGCAAGGCAAGTATAACATGGACACAACCCAATAATCATTTAATCACTTCATATGCATGTGTCTGTTTTTGTATGCCAATAAGGACTGTACCTAGCCTCTTTATCGCAATGTTTACCTATGGGAATGCATGTTGGTTAAGTTTTGCTAGTTGCTGCGCGAACTCATGTATCTTTTGTTATAATTCTGTTTAATGGATCTATGCAATCAAATCTTGAGCTTGACCCTTTGTGGTTCAGGTTCCTTTAAAAATGGCTTTTTAGCAACTTGGTCTAGGGGGCATGAGCATGGGTTTTGCTTATAGCCACTCTCCTTAAGGACCGGTTCGCAAAGCGACAACTTGGGATAACAGTGCTACCATGAGACTGGAATGGGACGGTCTTGGCTAATTAATTAGGTTACATTGGTTTGGGGGTAACTTACCGACGGGGCAAGAGGGGAGGTGAGCTTCTGTGGCCCTCGCGCTACTTGGGTTGAGTGCGTTTATCTCCCCTTGAGGCTTGCTCCACAGCTGCGGACCCTGAAACCTTAGCGGTTACACCTTACCAACGTGATCTTTGTAAAGGCCTCGTAGTGTGCTTGCTAGCCATCTCATCTAAGGTAATGTGGTGGACCACTAGCGTAGCCCACGACTCATGGGTAAAGATGTACGACCTCTCGAGAGTGTAAAACTGACATGTCAGCCGTGCTCACGGTTATGAGCGGCCCAGATCCTTTATGCAGATTAGTGGTTCTGGGTTGGGTTTGGAAGTTGGTTCTTATGTTAATAATGTGGTTTAATCTTTTATGCAATATCTTGGGTTTAATGGTTTATCTACTCTCTTGCAGTAGTTAGTTGTTTAATAAAACTTGACCAATTAAAAGCTCATGCTAAGTGTCAGCCAACCCTAGTTGCCACATCGTTCATGTTATGCTTGTTGAGTATGAAATACTCACGCTTGCTTTACTTTAAACCTACTGTTGGCTGGAACCCAACCGCTGCTCAGCTCCAGAAGACTTCGAAGAGTATGTTCAGGACTTCAACGAGTTCTAGGCGTACCGTTCCACCAGTCGACGTCCCTGTGGCGGCTCACTCGTCTTCGTTTACGCTTCCGCTATGACTCTGGTTTAAAGACATGTTGTCTTATTGTAATAAAGTGATGTTATACTCTATGTAAACGCTTTATTTATCGTTTAAACACGTTCTGTGATGTCACTATTGTCATTATATATGTGAGACACGTTCCTGGCACATATATGTTGTCCCGGTTCCGTTGGTTGAGAACTGGGCGTGACACTGACTCAGGAGCCAAATCAGCTCATCTTCGACCAGCATGTGCATAAATGATGTGTCAACACACTTGTGAAGTCCAAATGCCGAATGCAACGTGTCAAGTACCGGAAGGCTCCACCTCATTGATCCAAGCACTTGGATTGGTGAAGTCAGCAATCCGCGAGACTTAAATCCTGCGGCTAAGGAAGAAACACAAGTGAGATCAACGGTTGAAGGGAAAACACACTTGTAACCGCCATAACTGCCATGCAACCGACTTGGGGAGTCAAGATGGACCGTAGGACGAAGAATGGCCGTGGATCCAAGGGCTGGCCAGGCCGCCCGGCCTGAGGTGGGGCCGCCCGGCCTCCTACCAGGCCGCCGGCCTACAACCTGTCCCCTTAACCGCCATACCGATCCTATAAGTACCCCCACTCACTTGGTGACTATAAATACCCCCTAGCTCTCATTTGTAGAGTGTGGAAGTTGAGTAGCTCACACTATCGCTTAGTCTTGTATCAATAGGTTAATCTTGGGAGTTAGAGTTGAGTGTAAGCTTTTGCTTCAGGGATTCCGGAGTCTTCTTCGAGTATCGGTAAAGCTCTTGTATCTTTCTATCTTTTGTACTCGTTACTCCAGTATAATATTTATCATTGTTCTATCTTCTATTATACTTTACTTTACTTCTTAACGCTTGCCTAGTGTGGTGTACCTTTATTGCACACTAGATCTAAGGCTTAGGTTTATGTTGTTCTTAAGTTATCTGAATCTTGTTAGACTTGCCGGTGCTATAAGCTTGTCTTAGGCTTTTGATCTAAAATTAAGTTAGTTCTCACCCTCTGATCAAGAAAGAGCTTTAGTGTTCAAGTTCTCACTTGAACACTAGTATGGCGTGCCATCTTACCCACGCAGATCTGGTCGGTAGCCTCTCTAGGTGATAGCTCTAGAGGTCTCAGTAATCCACCCCGTCGTTCGGTGAGCCCGTAGGCGTTAGCCGGGTCTCTTTCGGAGGTCTACTATCTACCCCTTGACCCCTCGAGGTGCCAAAATTTCGCTCGATGCAAGATCCTAGCTTGTATCCAGTTATCTTAGTTCAACCGCGAATACTCCTCTGCAGCGGTTAGGTAGTAGAGTTTGGAAATCTAATCTCACTCGTTGTCCTCCCAGGCAACTACCTAAGTGTTAGGCTTCTTTAGTCCCTATTTTACTCTTCCCACCATACACTATCTTTATATCTTACCCCCGTTGTAAGTTTAGCTGGTATTTTATCTAAGTTATAGTACTGCTTGAAAGTTCAACATTTCATTCCACCTATTCGCCCTTGCTTCCCTGTGGATTTTTACGATACTCGGAATACTCTGAGTGAAAAAGCAACAGCGAATCTCCGTGCGCTTGCGGAGTAAAATCTGTTACGCTAAGAGACGTCAACAAGCTTTTTCTGGCGCCGTTGCCGGGGAAGCAATTGGCAATAGAAGTTTGATTTGTTCGAACCTAGGTACTTATAACTTGATAACATACCGCTATTTCTTAGTGGGCTTATTTGCCTCTGTCTACTTCATTGTTGGGTGATAGAGAGGTGTATGACCAGTTTTTACCTACCGGCAAACTTTCACAACAATCCGGAGTCGCTGCTCAGAATGAGAGTCCGTCAGAAGACGATCCACGGGCAGAGGTCTGTGCTAGCTACACTGGAGTTTGGATCCACAAGCACAACTGACACGACACATATGGCTAAGAAGACCATTCGCGAGTTCTCTATCCCATCCAGCAACAACATCCCCACTGGACCAAGTGTGACTGTTGGAGATGGATTCGAGCTCAAGCCAGGTGTCATCCACATGGTCCAAGCTAGCCCATTCTGCGGATTGGCGTCGGAGGATAAAAACAGCCATCTCCAGCAATTCCTGGAGATATGCAGCACTTTCACTATCAAGGGTGCAACCACCGATGCTGTTCGGCTTCGCCTCTTCCCATTCTCCCTGATTGGGAAGGCGAAACAGTGGTTCTACCTGAACCGCAACAACTTGGCGACTTGGGAGGCATGCTCCAATGCCTTCCTTGCAAAGTACTTCCCGCTGAGGAAGACAAGCTCACTGAGGAACCGAATCTCGAGCTTCAAGCAGCTCGGTGATGAGTCCGTGGCGGAGGCATGGGAGAGACTACAAGAGTACATCGCCGCCTGTCCCCACCATGGTATGGAATAGTGGTTGATAATTCAGAATTTCTTCCATGGACTACACCGGTCCGCGCAAGAACACCTCGATGCAGCCGCTGGAGGATCATTCTTGTCCTTGAGCGTTGCCGCTGCCCGCACTCTCATCGAGAAGATGGCAAGCAACCAAGGATGGAGAGAGGAGAGGGCGAACAATAAGCCCCGTGGAGTCCACCATATTGACGGCTCCGACATGCTTGCTGCCAAAATGGACCTCTTGCTAAAGAAGCTAGAGGGCGTTCCTGAAGCTGTACCGGTCCAGGCACTGGATTCTCGCATGACTTGCGAGCATTGTGGGAACACAGGCCACACGGGGAACAGCTGCCCCGAAAATGGATCGGAGGACATCAACTTCATCAACAACAATAGCTTCAGGAACGGGCCTCGTCCTCAACCAGGTTGGAACTCACGACCCAACTTACCTTTCGCTGGTCAAGGTATGTCTTCTAGCAGTTCTCAGCAGTTTAATAAAAATTCTTTCGATCAAAAAGCTGTGAACGATAGCATTAGTAAGAAGTTCCGTGCGAATGATAGAGTTCTTGAATCTTTGTCAAATCAATTGGAAACTCTGAATAGTGCCATGAAGAACTAGCTGAGCTTTAATAAAATGCTAGAAACCCAGATAGCTCAGCTTGCCGCCGCTCTTCCTAGTCCTACTTCAGGGAAGCTTTCGGGACAGCCTGAGCCACCCCCGAAAGAACATATAAATGCTATAACCACTAGGGGTGGAAGGTCTACACAAGACCCTCCACATCCTAGAGCTGCAGGAAAAGAACAGGGAATGCGGGCCGCACCAGAGGAGGAAGATGAGGTGGATCGTGAACCACCACCGGTGAAGGAAGCACCAAAGTCAGTTCCGCATGAGTTTTATGACAGCATAGTGCTTCCTTTTCCTCAAAGGCAGAAAAAGGCCTCGGTCGACGATCAGTTCGGCAAATTCGTTGAGGTAATCAAGAAATTATATGTCAATATCCCATTGCTAGATGCGATGCAGGTGCCTACATATGCTAAGTACCTGAAGGACATCCTCAACAACAAAAAGCCACTGCCATCAACCGAAGTTGTGCACCTCACGGAGGAGTGGAGCGCTGCTATACTCAACCAGCCGCCTGAAAAGAAGAAGGATCCTAGGAACCCCTCCATATCATGCTCAATCGGAACCCAGAATTTTGATCAAGCTCTCTATGATCTGGGAGCAAGCGTCAGCGTCATGCTAAAGGTAGTCTTCGATAAACTTACGCATGCTACACTAGCCCCTACTACTATGTGCCTGCAGCTAGCGGATCAATCGATTCGCTACCCTGTCGGGATCGCCGAAGATGTCCCGGTGAAAATCTGGAACTTCATCGTCCTGGTGGATTTCGTGGTGCTAGATATGGAGGTAGACACGAAGACGCCGCTCATCCTTGGGCGACCATTCCTAAGCACCGCTGAGGCCAACAATGATGTTGGAGCTGGAGAAGTCCACCTCAACATTAATGGCAGACGGGAGACGTTCGCCTTCAAACCAAAGGTCGAACAGTGCCGACAGGTAAAAACTTTCAAATTTAAGAGTCAGGCACCCCGGAAAACACTAAGAGAGAAGATCGAGCTTTCGCCAAGCAAGCCGAAAATGGACTCGCTCCTCGTAGCCATGGAAAAGCTCCTGTACGATGGGGAAGCCCACAAGCTGAAAGCCGATCGCAGAGCCGAGTCACTGAGACGTGCCTCACAGGCCTAGCCACCGACAAAGGACTCAGGAGGCAAAGCTCCTGAGATAAAGGTCACTGCCAAGGCAACGAACACATCTCAAGAATGACGGAAGAAAGAGGAAACGCCAAAGCCAAAGCCAGAAAAGAAGACTAAAACTCAGAAACAAAAGGCTGTGGCAACCAAGAAGGTTTGGCGAGCAAAAGTTGTAGCACAGACGGCCGCTAAGTCTCCGTTGAGCGCTGACACCAAACCAAAGGTATGACTTGCCCTCGCCAAGAGGTAAACTGGCCTTATCCTCCACTGCATATTTAATTTTCCGTGTTACAATTTTCCTATCTTTTATGCACTTACTTTGAATTTCACCACTGCATGTTTTAGTTTCATCAAAAATTTTGTTTTAAGTTTCCATTTAGCTAGTTCTAATTTTGAAAAAAAAAACAAAAAGTTGGAGCCGCCCGGCCCCAGCAGGGGCCAGCTGGCCGGCCCCTCTGCTCCCTCTTCTGCGCGCTCCACCAGGCCGCTCGGCTCCTGCTGGCGCTGCCCGACCCCCCTACACACCGGCCCTGCCCCGCAAGGACGACTAACTCTTGGATGATGGACTTTTGGACGAGTAACCGCTAACGCTAATATTTGTGTCTGCTTTGTCCCTTGTGTAGTATATTGTCTATTTTTGAAGGATGTCTTCTTTCTTCAGGAAAGCGAAGAAGGCCCTGAGCAACACAGGGAAGGGACTACACCTGAAGTTTCCGCCTTCGTCGGATGAGCGCTCGCGCTCTCGTTCACAAAGCGAAAGCTCCAGGACCCCAGCAGCATCCGACAGGACTCCCGTAGTGTCCGACAGGATGTCTGTCAGCGGTACACGCAGCCGCTAGGACCAGGAGCAAGATGAAGGAGTTTCTTCTCAGTAACAACCGCAGCACCAACTGATGAACCTGCAGGATATCAACATCCAAGGCGATAAGGAAGCCCAGGTGTTAGAAGCCCTTACCACCAAGACCTTTTAGAGGACCAATTGCTTCGACGCTTTCTTCCTCGTCGAGATAGGTATGTTGGACCCGTTCATTAAAGCCTTTGATTATGTAGGTTGGTCGGATTTCGCTAACATTACAGAGGAAGGATCCGTTCTTCTCACACAAGAGTTCCTGATGACTCTCCGCGTGGACAAGCGTACAACAGGTACGTTCATAAATTTTCGCCTGTTCAATACTGAATTTTCTGTCTAACCGCGGCAGTTTGCCGACCTCCTGGGTTTCCACTCCAACTGCTCGTTGAGTGACCCAGCCGGGTATGACATGAAATCTTTTTGGGTGGAAATATGTAGAGAGTACAAGAAGGGGAAACACAGCACCACCAAAATTCACAATCCCACTCTGAGACTCTTAGCTCGCTGGGTCTCGCTCATCGTCTTTCCAAGAGGCGAGGTTCGTTGTGCACCCAACGAAGACCTCAAGTGCCTCTATGCCATGGTCAAAAAGAAGCGCTATGCTCCGGTCCTCAACATTGTCCACCACTGGATGGGCATGAGAGCGACCAACACCCCTATAAGCATCACTTCCTTTGTCACCAGGATAGCAGCCAACTTGGGCCTCCTAGAGAATGCCCAACTTGACTACCTTTTCGACGACACATCACACTATGTGGGGGAGCAGCACTTTGTCCAAGCACATTTCATGAGGCGAGACGCCAAAACTGGGAAACTAGGAGCTGCCGCTTCCAGCACTGCAATTCGACATGTACACCATCAGGAGCCTAACCATGCAGCTAGATGTGGAGGCACCACGCCAAAGCATCGGCGGCGTCATGACCAGAGCCCAGAGACGGCGAGCGGAGGTGTCACACCGTAGAGCCCGAGGAGAAGATTCTGAGGAACCCATCCATGCTTCCATACCATCTGAGCCATCCTGGTACTTCTCCAATACCGGTGGCAAGAGTTCCTACCAGCCTTCCCATAGTACACAACACTACGGAGGCGGTAGTGCATCACGTGCACTCAGTAGAGACCTAGGTCACTCTGCTTCAGCCCGGTACCGCACACCTGACATGGCCGACATCAACTCCGCAATGGAGGGGATGAACTTGGGCCAATACGATCAGTGGCTGTATCAGCAGGTAGGTGACATCAACCAACGCACGTAAGAGATGGGTCAACGGCTCCAAACCAACACAGAAATGCTCCAGAACCTGAATGAGTAAGTTGGAGCCGGCTTCCTCAATGCTCAGAACTTCTACAACTACTACTACCAAAACCCCTAGCTTCATTGAAGCTTGGGGGGATGGTAGACCGTTATGAGCATGCCTCCTCGCGCCTGTGTCTCCTCAGAGTAAGGTGTCCCCGTCTGTTGTCCTTGTCTCCTCCCATGTGCACCAGCAGTACGCCTGTCCGACCAAGCAGCAGCATCACCCGTCCTACCAGTACCAGCAGTACCCCGTCCGACTGAGTAGCAGCATCACCGTCCTACCGAGGTAAGTACTTTCAATAATGTTTCTATTTATTTCCCTTTTTATTGCTTTATCTAAAAAAAAAGTGTCAATAAAAACAACTCCCAACTTTGATGCATATATCCTTCATATGGAAATGATGAACAGTTGCTCTATTATGTTCATGCTTAGTTGTTTGTGCACATTCTACACTTAGCTTAATTTTGAGCTTGTGTGTATAAGTTGAAATCTTGATCTTGTACTTAGTGGATGCCATTTGCATAACCTTGTCTAAGTTATTGTGAGAAATGATATGGCTAAGCACTAGGTTTTCTCCACATATCCGTAGTAAGATAAACATCTCAGGTTTATTCTTTTGAAAAATGAAATGAAGTTCCCCCATCGATTTTGAATACCTAACAGAGCCAAATACATTGAAATATCTGAGCCTAGCTTGTTTAAGCTACATAAAGTGTTTTGAGCTTTGTCAAATTTTGAGTCTCTTAGAATGGAATCTTCTCTATCTTGTGAATTGTTGGAGCACAAATCCACCACCACAAATGCATTTACCTATCCTGGGTATGCATCCATATATCTCCAAAATAATACCCTTAGCCTTACTCCTTCCAATCAAAAAGAGGTAGAGTATGGAGCCAACAAAAATATGAGAAAAAGAAAAGCATGATAGTCAAGCATGGCAAAAATATGAGAAAAAGAAAAGCATGCTAATCAAGCATCGCAAAAAGAGAAGAAAAATACAAAAAGGCTCCATATTCATATCTAGCAATCTAAAAGGAGAAGGAAACAAGGAGATTCATCCATCCATCCACCAAATAAAGCTCCAACAATGAACAAGGCTAGATGATGTAGTACATTTCTTTGGTCTAATCTTTGGCTTTGCAAAACAAACAACTTAAGTAAGCTAAGTTCTCCTATGACCCTGAGCTCCACATAAGTCTTATCATAAGAAGTTCTTATCCATGCTCTTGGCTTCAAATGGTGAGGATACACTTTGAGCGATCAAGAGTACCTTTGGGAAAACTTGTTTTCTTTTGAAAAATCTTTAAAAACACCTGAGATGTGAATCCCAAAAGACATGCTTGGAGCAGAACCTGCAGCTAAGTCGTTCTTCCTCTCAACCGCCCAAGACATGGTAAGACAAAAAGATGCACCACAGGTATGAGTGAGAGTGATCATTGCATACACTATGGTTCGAGGTAAAAGCATGGGTGTCGTCTGTGCATAACTCCTATTCATGAGCATCGATATTGCAGCAATGCCTGATCCATAACCCATCTTGGCTTTACTCGAGGACGAGCAAAGGTCTAAGCTTGGGGGGGTGCTGACGGTCGTTATTGCACTACCAATGACCGTCAACTATCCATAAACATGGAGGAAAACATGCCAAAGTATGGATAAACCAGTGCTACTAACATATTTCCACAAGTTGTGTTGAATATTTGATTGTAGGTACAAAGATCAGCAGAAAACAGGCAAATTTGGCTAAGTCACAGGGTCACTGGCCAGTGGGCCAGGTCGCCAGGCTCCAAGCCAGGCCGCCTGGCACCATACCAAGCCGCCCGGCCTGACTCAGGAGCCAAATCAGCTCATCTTCGACCTGCATGTGCATAAATGATGTGTCAACACACTTGTGAAGTCCAAATGCCGAATGCAACGTGTCAAGTACCGGAAGGCTCCACCTCATTGGTCCAAGCACTTGGATTGGTGAAGTCAGCAATCCGCGAGACTTCAATCCTGCGGCTAAGGAAGAAACACAAGTGAGATCAACGGTTGAAGGGAAAACACACTTGTAACCGCCATAACCGCCATGCAACCGACTTGGGGAGTCAAGATGGACCGTAGGATGAAGAATGGCGGTGGATTCAAGGGCTGGCCAGGCCGCCCAGCCTCCTACCAGGCCGCCTGGCCTGCCACCTATCCCCTTAACCGCCATACCGACCCTACCCCCACTCACTTGGTGACTATAAATACCCCCTAGCTCTCATTTGTAGAGTGTGAAAGTTGAGTAGCTCACACTATCGCTTAGTCTTGTATCACTAGGTTAATCTTGAGAGTTAGAGTTGAGTCTGAGCTTTTGCCTCAGGGATTCCGGAGTCTTCTTCGAGTCTCGGTAAAGCTCTTGTATCTTTCTATCTTTTGTACTCGTTACTCCAGTATAATATTTATCATTGTTCTATCTTCTGTTATACTTTACTTTACTTCTTAATGCTTGCCTAGTGTGGTGTACCTTTATTGCACACTAGATCCAAGGCTTAGGTTTGTGTTGTTCTTAAGTTATCTGAATCTTGTTAGACTTGCCGGTGCTATAAGCTTGTCTTAGACTTTTGATCTAAGATTAAGTTAGTTCTCACCCTCTGATCAAGGAAGAGCTTTAGTGTTCAAGTCCTCACTTGAACACTAGTATAGCGTGCCATCTTACCCACGCAGATCTGGTCGGTAGCCTCTCTAGGTGACAGCTCTAGAGGTCTCAGTAATCCACCCCATCGTTCGGTAAGCCCGTAGGCGTTAGCCAGGTCTCCTTCGGAGGTCTACTATCTACCGCTTGACCCCTCGAGGCGCCGGAATTTTGCTCGACGCAAGATCCTAGCTTGTATCCAGTTATCTTAGTTCAACCGCGAATACTCCTCTGCAGCGGTTAAGTAGTAGAGTTTGGAAATCTAATCTCACTCGTTGTCCTCCCAAGAAACTACCTAAGTGTTAGGCTTCTTTAGTCCCTGTTTTACTCTTCCCACCATACACTATCTTTATATCTTACCCCCGTTGTAAGTTTAGCTGGTATTATATCTAAGTTATAGTACTACTTGAAAGTTTGACATTTCATTCCACCTATTCGCCCTTGCTTCCCTGTGGATTTTTACGATACTCGGAATACTCTGAGTGAAAAAGATATAGCGAATCTCCGTGCGCTCGCGGAGTAAAATCTGTTACGCTCAGAGACGTCAACAACGCGCGATTCCCGCGCCGTCACGCGCCGCGTGGGCCGGCCCAGTGAGGCCGTGCGCCGCGCGTGGGCCGGGCCGGGCCGAAAACGCCCCCGGCCCTAGTTCAGTTTTCCGGAGCCAAATTCGGTGAAAAGTCCATTTTCTACTCCCTGAACTTTCTAGAAAAGTCTATATCTACCCCCTAGACACTATATACCCCATATCTCCTCCGTTCGAACTCCGATTTGGGCGATTCTTGCGCCTAAATTCATCTAAAATCAAGATCTACCCATCCCTACACTCCACATAATCTTTTCCCTGGCCGGAAGACGCCGTCATGCCAACATGATGCGGCCTACGCCCAGTCAGTGCTTCACACTGGCCCCACATAAGTTTGTGTGCCTGGTGTGATGCCGTTGACCTCCTACTCTCTATCAAAAAGATTCTTATCTTGATCCTCCCAGTTCCACTTCAGATGATGACGAAACCGAAAATCATCTGAACATTGATTCTATTTCACAAAAACCTTCCCCACTCCAATCATCATCATGCGACCGCCTTCCCTTCGGCGTCGCCGCCCTCACATCATCGTCCCACCACCCCTACCTTGGCGTCTCCGAAACTGTCATTACCGAGCCCACTAGCTCGCCCAAAAGCTCGCTACACCCCAACCCCAACCACTTGCAATGATACCGCCAGTAAGAACTCCAGATAATCCTTGTCTTTTCCATCCAAACTCCAACCCAACAAATACTCGTTGAGCTCATATAGTACCTCATGCGTTGTGTGCTTTCTTGTTTGTGCACGTAGAAGAGTCCGATCGTCCCGGTTCCCGAAACATCCGATCCGGCGACCATAGAGCTCACGATGCCCGAACATCAACCGCTTCATGTTCAAGTTGAAAGGCAAGCCCACTGGAATCCCTACTTGATGCATAAAATTCCTATGTTTACAACCACATCCTGGCCTAATAAACACATAAAAACTTGCATGTTTTGCTTTCTAAGGTAAACCCACCAATATACATCCACCTAAGCCTAATCTAGATATAGTGCGCATAGGTGGCATCGCTCACTTAATTATTTGTATCATAATCTTGATGATAAGTTGGGATTACGGTTATGGAACTTGATGGGTTTAGGAATGAGGATGTGTGTGTGTGTTTTCAAAATAAAATGGGGAAGAACCCCGGCAACCGACTTTGTCGGAATACGGCTACGTGCCGAACTAGCCATCTAAGGGCAGGGTATGAACGGATAACTTAGCAACCCGCGGTTACCCGGTCTCGGTCTTCGTGGAGATGACTGGGTACGTGGATGCTCGCGGTGTCGAGCAGTGTAAGGTGTTGATGGTTCTACCTGAGCTCTATAAGGACCGCGTTGATTAATATCTTGCCTAAATCTTTAGTACAACCACTCGCTCTGTATGAGGCATTAGCTGGGCCCGAGCTGGAGTGGATAGCCTAGTAGCTTCTGTGTTGGCGCACAAGGGGCAAGGGAAAGGGTTGTGTGCCGAGAGGGTGGCGAGGGACACCAGGGTGCAGCTCAGTGGCCCGAACCTCTAAAGTACAGCTAGGCGATGAAACGAAGGCAACGGTTTGGTTTGGAATTCGGACGCTTATTTAGCGGTAAGTGTCGCTGAGTCCAACTTGTGGGAATTAGTACAACCTCTGATCAGAGTAAAACCTATTCGAATAGTACGAGTCCATTGGTATGGATGAGTTACGGCTTGGTTTTTTCGGTTAGCACTTTTCATAAACTAAAAATGGTGAGAATTGGTTTGGTTTTGGGTTTGGAACAAAATGGTTTTGGGTGGATGCTGTGCTACAGGAGTAAAACCCTGTGGAAAGTGTGATGGCTGGAAGGTCATTGGCCATGTGGACCGGCAAGTCCAATGGCGCCCCTTTTTGAGAAAAACCCTGATTTCTGAATGGTTAAAACTTATTAGACTAGCTTAAAAATCTGCATACAAAATGTTTTCATGCAAAACTTCCTGAGCTCTAGATATGACTTGCATGTAGATATAGCTATACCCCTACTCCTTATGGAGGAAGGTGGGCTTGTTTGAGTACGTATGTACTCACCCTTGCTTTGTTGTTGGTTTACAGAGAAGGAGAAATCATCGTGTACCTACTAAATTAAGGGCTATGACCTACTTCCCAACGTGACGTGTGGAAGCTTGGGCCTACGTTTTATATTCCGCTGCTTAGATTCAGGGCTGCGCCCCTTTGCTGTCTGACCCATTAGGGCGGATCTGTATCACTCTGATGTAAGAATGTGATTACCAAACCCTAGGATGGTAATAAAGCACATTTTAGTCCCATTATGGAAACTGGGGCGTTTCAAGTGGTATCCGAGCCGTAGTTGGCCGTAGGACGTAACCCTAAGGTTGGAAAACATTTTGAGCCCAAAATCAGTTTGAAAAACATCTCTGCTCCTCATCTTACTCTGTTTCAAAAACGTTTTGGCCCTTTCTTACCCCAAACGGCCGTCGTCAACCTGTCAAGCTTTTGCTAGAAAGAAATTACGCTTCCCATGCAAGCCAGGACATGCGCACCCAAGCACAGTGCATGGACCAGATAGACGTGATGCGTCGATGTTAAGGAACCAGTGCTCACTGTAAGGAAGCATCACCATCACAGAGACACCTGGCATGACCCTAAGATATGGACCACCCTGGTCAAGCCTTTCACTGTATGGACGACCAGGGCACGTGCACCCGGAATCGAGGCAAACAAGGATATGACCGCTACAGTACGCCTCGTTATCAGTGCAACACAGTTGACAAACGACCCCTCAGGCAGAGCTGTGCACCAGTGATGCAGCACCAACTGGCCACCCTGTCTGCCACCATGGACGCCAGGCACTACAGAAGAAACCCAAAAGGATGTGCCAGCTACCTGCTTAAAAGCTCGCCCAGAAGAGTCTTGGACCTCCAGAATAAAGCCGCCATGGCAGAAGAACCTCCAGACTCCCCTGGACGCCTTGAGCCCCTTAAGAAGAGGAAGCGCATAGAGCTCTTAGTAGAAATCCCAGTGCGGAGAAGCATACCCACTGTCTTCTGAGAGACTGAAAGTCAGCCAGTCCCACCAAGAGCCCCCACTCCTAGAGAAACCCCAGCACTCGAGCTAGAGTGTTCAGAGCGGTTGGTAGAGGAAGAGCTGCCCATAGGCCCACCTCCAAGCCCGGCCTCCCCAAACGAACCAACAGCTCCAGCCTCGCCCGCAGAAGCAAGGCTAGAACCCTCGGTATCACCTCGCCTTGGGGACTGACGAAAGAAGATGACCCCCTAATCTGGACTCAGTCATCGCCAGGAGTCATCATCATCAGCTCTAGTGACGGATCTTTTAGTGGAGGATTCTCCAATGATGAGACCTTTGAAGAGACCACCAACCCCTCATCAGAATCACCCTCCGAGTTCAGCAGGAATGAAGTCGTTTGGTCCGAACTTAGTTGTCTCCAGTGTCCCTCTTACTTTTGGGTGGTGAAGTTTTTCCTTCGCATTGGTTAGCACCCTTGTAAGAGCAAACCGTGTAATTTGCGTGCGTTGTAGGCGTTGCTGTGTTGCTTGTTTGCTTTGTTTGTTGTGTGTTGCGTGAGTCAAGTAGCTAGGCTGAGTCCTGCGTGTCTCGATCAGATTGCATGTAACGCCTGTGTCTGCTCCTGTGAAGATGAAAAAGGTTTTCCAGAGCTCCTAAGGGATACCATGATATATCTTCAAGTTCAAGGATGCCCAGAATACTGTGGGAAGCTACTGCGTGAAAGGGAAGGAGGAAAGTGGGCAGTCACTTTGTACATCAAGGAAAGCCACTGCTGTCAGCGACAAGTTCTTCCAAGCCTGCCACGTGGTAGCTCGCGAAGCGATCAAGAAGATATGTTCTACCTATCATGGGATGGTGCAACATACTCCCATGAGATTCTTCCTACCCATGAATAAGTGCGCCCCAGCATGGCGTAAGAGGACTGCAGTCCTAACAGAGGTTAGGGCATCCAAGGATCCTACCATAGCCTACCTTGCCCAATATTTGGACGCCTTGGATGATGAGTATGACAGGCTGAGCGGCCTATACGACAAAGTGGTGGCCCGAAACCGGGAGCTAGAAGAAAAGTGGTCCCGACATCGGATCAATCTGATGTACCAAGGGTTGAAGGACAACACTGAACTGAGCCATGAAGCAAGCCAGAAGAGAAGCATGCTCAACCCTTATGGTCAGACCCTGTGGGAAATGCAAGACCCCATGATGGGAGGCATGTCATACCTACCAGCACCACCAATTTATGGTCACCCAGTGAGTGTTCAGCATCGCTTGTTCAGTCAAAGGCCACCCCACAAAGAGAGACCGGAGCATCCCACCAACCAGGAAGACCCAGTCAGCATGGGCAAGTTCTTGGCACTCTTGTTGTCAGATGAAGGGCCCAGTTTTCAGCAACAAGGTGAAGCCTCCAACGGAACCGGAACAACATATATGTGCCAGGAACGTGTCTCACATATATTATGACAATAGTGACATCACAGAACGTGCATAAAAGATAAAATAAAATGTTTACATAGCGTATATCATCACTATATTACAATAAGAAAACATGTCTTTAAACCAGAGTCATAGCGGAAGCGTAAACGAAGATAAAATGAGCCGCCACAGGGACGTCGACTGGTGGACTGGTACGCCTAGAACTCGTTGAAGTCCTAAACATACTCTTCGAAGTCTTCTGGAGCTGAGCAGCGGTTGGGTTCCAGCCAACAGTAGGTTTAAAGTAAAACAAGCGTGAGTATTTCATACTCAACAAGTGTAACATGAACTATGAGGCTCCAAGGTTGGCTAACACAAGGCATGAGCTTTTAGTTGGTCAAGTTTTTATTAAACAACTAGTTACTACAGGTGGGTTGATAAACCATTAAGCCCAAGATATTGCATAAGAACATTATTCAACAACATTAACATAAGAACCACTTTCAAACCCAACAGAACCACTAATCTGCATAAAGGATCTGGGCCGCTCATAACCGTGAGCACGGCTGACATGTCAGTTTTACACTCTCGAGAGGTCGTACATCTTTACCCATGAGTCGTGGGCTACGCTAGTGATCCACCACATTACCTTAGATGAGATGGCTAGCAAGCACACTACGAGGCCTTTACAAAGATCACGTTGGTAAGGTGTAACCACTAAGGTTTCAGGGTCCGCGACTGTGGAGCAAGCCTCAAGGGGAGATAAACGCACTCAACCCAAGTAGCGCGAGGGCCACAGAAGCTCACCTCCCCTCTTGCCCCGTCGGTAAGTTACTCCCAAACCAATGCAACCTAATTAGTTAGCCAAGACCGTCCCATTCCAGTCTCATGGTAGCACTATTGTCCCAGGTTGTCGCTTTGTGAACCGGTCCTTAAGGAAAGTGGCTATGAGCAAAACACATGGTCACGCCCCCTAAACCAAGTTACTAAAAAGCCATTTTTAAAGAAACATGAACCACAGAGGGTCAAGCTCAATATTTGATTGCATAGATCCATTAACAAAATTATTAACGAAAGGTAACATGTGTTTGTGCAGCAACTAGCAAAACGTAACCACATGCATCCCAAGGTAACATATTGATAAAAGAGGCTAAGTACAGTCCTTATTGGTAAACAAGTTAGACACATGCACATGAGATGATTATATGGTTATTAGGTTGTCCAAGTTATAATTGCCTTGCTCAAACTGGTCTTGAGGCTGCTGCTCAACACCCTCAAACTGCTGCACTTCTTCACCAACAAACTGCTCACCGTCTAAACACGTTCACAGCAACATACAAGCATTTCCACGCGTACATACATGCAAACAATTATCCAAAGGTGAGAAACAGTACATCATATCAAAAAAACAGAAGATAAAACTGTATTAAAAACATTCTACGCTCTGCTACGATCACATGAGCACGAGAATCACTCAAATCGGAGTTAAAACGTGAAAGTTATGCATAAAACAAGCTCCTAGGGGCATAACTGTGATAGAAACAACTAAACCAGGGGCTAGATTTGAAAAACCGAGGACTTATACGTAAATAACCATAGCCGCCGAGGGTTTAAGGGCAAAAACCCGAGACCTGGACCGCAGGTTCAAAACCCGGGAAGTTTAGGGGCTAAACCAAAGAAAACAGGACCTAGATCTAAATACTTTTCAATAGAGGCGGACCGCGGGTTGATTCCAGGGAAACGCGGGGGCCTTTCTGCGAAAGTCCTGCGGTAGACTCGGTCAGCACGACGTGGCCGTGACGTGGCTGGCCATGTGGCCTGACAAGCGGGGCCGGCGGCTGACTGGGATTATGAAGGCGACGTGGCGTTGTGTGATTTGCCGAACGAATGGGTATGGCATGTTATGATCTCGGCCGCCCAGATCAGATCCGAGGGCCAGGGTTGAAACGGAGAAGGGGGCGCCGGCGGCGACCACTCCCCACGGTGGAGTTCGGCCTGCGCGGCGGCGGCTCGCCGGAGCAAGGAGCGCCGAGGCCTACGGGCGATTTCGCTGGACTAGATCTAGCTCGGGAGGGAGAGAAGGCAGAGGCGGAGCTCACCACGGGCTCGAGGGAGATGAGGAGGCGGCGGTGAGAGCTCGCGATGTAGACCGGCGGACGGCTCGGATGGCCCTCGCGGGAAAGGGCTTCGGAGTGGCGTGCTCACGACTAGAACCCACGAAACGGCACCACGAAGCTCCTGCGAACGAGATGGGTGCGGTTAGAAGGTTGGAGATGGACCCACGGCGTCGAATCGAATGGCGGAGCGGCTTACCGAGGCAAAACTCCGGCGGCGAAATGCAAGCGCGTCAGTGCACGGGAGTAGAATTGGAGTGGATGAGTGGTAAAGGGTACGGAGGTGAGCCTCGGGGTGGGATTTATAGGAGGCTAGGCGGGGCGGAGTGACGCGAGCACGGTGATTCCGCTCGCGGCTTGAAAGCTCACGTCGGCAGCGAAGGAAGGTGAGGGAGAGGGGAAACCGGTGCGAGAGTTGGGGGATTGATGGAGGAGCGATTAACGAAGGAGTAGTGGGTCTCAGTTTCGGCTTTCCTTCACCGGTGCGCCGACGTGGCCGAGCGGAGAGAGAGGCAGGGACGGCAGGATTTGCGGCGAGAGGAGGGAGACGAGGCTGACCGGTGGGACCTGTCGGTCAGTGGGAGCGAGGGCGCGGGCCCGCTTGTCGGCGAGGCGCGGAGAGAGGGGGCGGCGCCCGCTGGGCGGGCCGGGCGGTACTCTGCGGGGGCGCGGCTGAGTGGGTCGGCCTTTCTGGCCCAGGCAGGAGGGAGCGGGGTGGCTGGGCCGAGTCGGCCTAGCCGGCCTGGCTGCCACCGTTCTCCTTCTTTTCTTTTTTTTTTCTGATTGTGAATTCCTTTCAATGGAGATAGAAAATGGTTCTAAAATTCAAATAAATTTGAATTTGAATCCTTAATTCAATCAAACAAGAAACAATGCACCAGCATGTATGCACAAGGAAGTGGGGCCTACGATTTATTTTGTACAAGTATTTATTTTAAATAAAACCTGTTAAATGCAACTAAACATATGAGCCTTAGGAAATTAAGTAAATTTCCAGCAATAATTTGTAAAAAGCTGGTATTTAAACTAGGGTGTTACAAACCTACCCCCCTTAACAGGAATCTCGCCCTCGAGATTCTTATAGGTGGCTAGCAAAGAGACCAGGATAAGTTGCTCTCAACTCTTCCTCTCTTTCCCAAGTTGCCTCATCCTCCGTGTGATGTTTCCACTGCACCCTGCACATTTTGACCCTCCTATTTCGGGTAACCCTTTCAGATGTTTCAAGAATCTTCACTGGGTGTTCGGTATATGTCAGATCCTCCTGTACATCCAGACCCTCCAGTGGTGCTTGTTCTTCCGGCACCCTCAAACACTTCTTTAGTTGGGACATGTGGAACACATTGTGTATGCCAGATAGGTTTGATGGCAACTCCAACTTATAAGCCACTTCGCCTTTACTTTCCACTATCTTGAATGGACCGATGTATCTTGGTGCCAGCTTTCCTTTCATATTAAACCTCCGGATTCCTCTCATTGGTGACACCTTCAAATACACAAAGTCATCAACCTTAAAGGTCAAGTCCCTGCGTCGCACATCTGCATAACTCTTCTGTCTGGACTGAGCAACTCTCAAGTTCTCACGTACCATCTTGATCTGTTGTTCAGCATCCCTAATAAGGTCAGGTCCAAACGCTTGCTTCTCTCCTGTTTGGTTCCAAAATAGCGGTGTCCTGCACCTTCCGCCATATAGTGCCTCAAATGGTGACTTCTTCAAACTAGCTTGATAGCTGTTGTTATAAGAGAACTCGACGTAAGGCAGACTCTTATCCCAACTGGTTCCGTACTGTATAGCACATGCCCTCAACATGTCCTCTAGAATCTGGTTTGTTCTTTCAGTCTGACCATCTGTCTGTGGGTGATATGTTGTACTGAACCGAAGTTTGGAATCCAAGGAGTCATGCAACTGCTCCCAAAAACGAGATGTGAACTGTGAACCTCTATCAAATATGATCCGCTTAGGCACACCATGCAAGCAAACGATTCTGGAGATATACAACTCTGCTAACCTTGCACCAGAATAGGTAGTGTTCACAGGAATGAAATGAGCAACCTTGGTCAACCGATCCACGACTACCCAGATCGAGTTATAACCTTTTGAGTCCTGGGTAACCCCACAATGAAATCCATACTTATTTCCTCCCATTTCCACTCTGGAATCTTCAAGGGTTGCAACAAACCTACAAGTCTCTGATGTTCAGCCTTCACACGCTGACAAGTGTCACATACTGCAACATATTCTGCTACTGCTCTCTTCATTCCATACCACCAGAACCTTTCCTTCAAGTCATGATACATCTTGGTATTGCCCGGGTGAATGGAGTAAGCGGTGTCATGAGCCTCACTGAGTATTAACTTCTTTATACTGTCCACATCTGGCACACAGATCCGGTTCTTATACCATACGGTACCCTGTTCATCCTCACGAAACTGTGGCGCCTTGCCCACCTTGATCTGTTCCCGGATCTCCTAAATTTTCTCATCCGTCTTCTGATGTTTCCTTATCTCTTGTTCAAGGGTAGGCTCTGCTTCAAAAGTTGCTACTGTGGTGTGATGCACGAATCCCAAATTCAAACTCTCAAATTCTGCACATAACTCAAGGGGCATCTGAAAAGCAACTGCCATGTTAACCTAACTTTCTTCTTAAAGCATCTGCTACCACATTAGCTTTTCCTGGATGGTAATGTATCTCAAGGTCATAATCTTTAATCAATTCCAGCCATCTTCTCTGCCTCATATTCAGCTCATTCTGTGTGAAGATATATTTAAGACTCTTATGATCGGTGTATATCTCACACCGATTCCCAAATAAATAATGCCTCCAGATTTTCAGAGCATGCACAACAGCTGCTAACTCCAGATCATGAGTGGGATAATTGACCTCATGCTTTCTTAAGTGGTGTGAAGCATAAGCAATCACCTTACCCTCCTGCATCAGCACACAACCCAATCCTTCCTTAGAAGCATCACAGTACACGGTGAAACTCTTGGTCAAGTCAGGTAGAGTAAGCACTGGAGCTGTGGTGAGTCTCTTCTTTAATTCATCAAATGCAGCTTGCCTCTCCTTAGTCCAAATAAATGGAACACCCTTCTCGAGCAATGATGTCATCGGCTTTGCAATCCTGGAAAAACTCTCAATAAACCTTCTGTAATATCCTGCTAGACCCAAAAATCCACGAACCTCTTTCACGACCTCTAGCACCTTCCAATCCATGACACTGCTGATCTTGCTGGGATCCACCATGATTCCACCTTTTGAGACTATGTGTCCCAAGAAAGGCACTTGATCAAGCCAAAACTCACACTTGCTCAACTTTGCATACAACTTATGTTCCCTCAGCTTCTGCAAAACTAGTCTCAAGTGTTCTTCATGTTCTTCTTCCGTCTTGGAATAGATCAATATATCATCAATGAACACCACAACAAACTTGTCAAGATATTCTATAAACACCTTGTTCATAAGGTTCATGAAATAAGCAGGAGCATTTGTCAAACCAAAAGACATCACTGTGTACTCATATAACCCGAATCTGGTAATGAAAGCAGTCTTTGGAATATCAGAAGGGCGGATCTTCATTTGATGATAACCTGACCTCAAATCAATTTTTGAGAACACACATGCACCTTGTAATTGATCAAACAGGTCATCTATTCAAGGTAAGGGGTATTTATTCTTGAATGTGACATCATTCAAGGCTCTATAATCCACACACATCCTTCGGGTCCCATCTTTTTTATCAACAAATAGAACCGGAAAAGCCCAAGGTGAAGAACTAGGCCGAATAAACCCTTTCCCTAACAACTCATCAATATTTTCCTTTATTACCTCTTGTTCTTTGGGTGCCACTCTATATTGCCTCTTTGCTATAGGGGCTGTACCTGGTAAAAGTTCTATTAAAAATTCAACTTCTCGGTCAGGTGGCATACCTGGTAACTCATCTGGGTTGACATTCGGGTACTCGCACACTACTCGAATCCTCTCCATGGGCTTAGCCTCCATCTGATGCAGACAACCAGAAGGTTCTGTGGCACTGACTTCCACTTTCTGACCACCAGGAGCTGTTAAGTGGATGGTTCGCTCGGCACAATGAATTCTGACATCCCACTTAGAAAGAGTTTCCATTCCCAAGATGATATCAATTCCCGCGGAACTAATGATTATCAACTTGGTGCAGAATTCTACCCCCCTTATGTTTATGCTAACTCGAGGGCATATTAAACTTGTGCTCAATGTTCCCCCCAGTGTAGATACTACCATGGGTCTATTTGTAGACCTTATAGGAATATTGTACTGCTCAGCATATGATTTGGTAATAAATGAATGCGTGGCACCGGTATAAAAAAGAACTGTAGCAGATTGAGAGTTGACCAGGAACGTACCAAGCACGACGTTAGGAGCTTCAGCTGCAGACTCAGCTGTCACATGATTCACCTTTCCTTGCCACGGCGCCTTGCCTTGTTGATTTGGGCGCCCTTGCTGCGGCTAGGGAGGGTTCTGCCTTTGGCCCGGTTGCTGCCCCTGTTGTTTACTTTGCACCTTACGGGGACAAGCATTAGCATAGTGTCCCGCTCGACCACACTTGTAGCAAGTCCCAACACCTGTAGTCTGGTTTGGGGTGGAAGGGGTGGTCTGCACTTGGCGCTGAGCTAGATACATAGGACGAGCTGGCTGACCCTGGTAGCGCAGCTGGTACTGGTAGCCTTGCTATCCTTGAGCCTGCTGCTGGTGCCCCTACTGCTGTGAGCTCAGACCTTGAGAGAAACAGGGGCGGGTGTTGCTGCTTGATGAAGAGTTGTTGTACTTCCTCTTCCTTTCTTCGATCTCCTGGCGCTTCCTTTCAGTGAAAAGCGCCCTGTCCACCAGTTGATGAAAGCTAGGAAAGGTATGGTTCATCAACTGGTATTGGAGCTCATCATTTAAACCCTCCAGGAAGTATTCTTGCTTCTCCCTGTCCTCCGCCACCTCTCTAGTGGCATATCTGGCCAACTGAAGGAACTTGTCCCTATACTCAGTCACAGACATGTTGCCCTGCTTCAAGGAAAGGAACTCCTTCTTCTTCATTTTCATCAACCCCGCAGGCACATGGTGGTTGCGAAAATTCTCCCTAAATTGTGCCCAGGTGAATGCATCCTTGTCTTGGGGTCTGCAGGATTCCCACTAGTCAAGTGCTGCACCCCTCAACTGTCCAGAGCCATACAAACCCTTTCCCTGTCGTTGCACTGTGCTATATCTAACTGGTGTTCCATAGCACGAAGCCAGTCATCTGCCTGTAGTGGCTCTTTAGCATGAGATAAAGTGGGAGGATGGCCCTTCAAGAAATCTCCATGCCTATCTCTAGGTGGCGGGGGTGGTTGTGATGCCCCTGGCATCTCAGAAGCCGTACACACAATTATACGTAAACTAATGATGAATTAAGACTAAATCATGCTTAAGAGAGTAATGAGGGATTGGTAGATAAACCACTAAGTCAAAATTTCTCAAATCTGAAATTTTAGCTCATCCCCAAAGTTGATTCTGAAATTACTTTTGAATTCACTATACAACTTTACATTCTCCCTTTCTATGAAATGAAATTGAACTTTTTACCTTTCAAATGCACCTATTGTGGAAGTGATTGGCCTTCATTTGATACTTCAAAAGTTGAAAACAAGAAAAGCTTTATTTAGAGTAAATCTGCTGTTTTACCAAAATCCTAAACAAGATTAGGGTTGTATTTCAAAATATGTTGTGATTTAGAGGAGGATCATATTAACAAAGTTGTAGGTAATGATCTAGGAAACAACTTTGTCAATATGAGTCAGGTCATATATGAATTCAAATTGGTCTTTTCAACCAATTTTTGTCAGCCCAGAAACACACCCCTACTCTGTCCAGTTTGGTAATTTGAGATTTTCTTACCTATAGAGCCATTTTCATGACCTGCCCTAATGAAATGAAATATAGTTTAGAAAGTACCCAACAAATTTGTCAAAAGGAGCAAATGGAGTTGAGGCATATAACTAGGGTATTTTCCCCTCCCAAGCAGAGGACCTACCCTGTCCCTACCTATGGCTGCTGCATAAATTCAAACAAATTTCATATTTCCATGCCGAATTTTAAATCATGCCTATTGACAAAGTTGTAGAGTTCAAAGAGCAGAACAATTCATCTAATTACCACTTTCCCAAATTCGGTCTCTAAATAGGTTAAAATGGCAATTTACAGGAAGGGAGAAAACACAAATAAAATGGGTCTTCCTCTGAGTCACTGACCGGTGGGGCCCACCCGTCAGGGTCGCCCTCCACCACGGTACGACGGCCGCCACGGGGACGCCGGCGTACAGCGGCGTACGCCGCGCCGCGGATCGACGTCCCCACCGCGCCTCGGCCTCCTCACCCGACGTGCACCCGCGGCTTTCTCCACCCGCCCCCTCGCCCTCGCTCTCCCTCTGCCCTCTCCCTGCGCAGCGCCATGGCCACCATGGCCATAGCTCGGCGTGAGCTCGCGTCCCCGCCGCTCCGCTGCCTCCCTGCGCCCTAGACCCTCACCAACGCATCCGCCGCGACCCGGCGCACCCACCCCGCTAGGCCTTGCCGCCGTTCCTCTCCCCTCGGAGTAGATCGAGCCGCCGCGCCGGGCGCCGCGCGCCATGGTCACCATGGCCGGCCCGCGGCGAGCTCGGGCCAATCACCCCTCCGGTGATCCTCGTGCCTAGCCGACCGGCGCCCCACGCTCGCCCCGACTCCCTCCACCGAAGCCCCAAGCCCTAGGCCGCCGCCGTCGGCCCTAGCCCCTTTCCCCACGCGCGACGCCGCGCGCCGCCCCGACGCACCCGCGCCACCCACGGGCTCGTCGCGGAGAACCCCTTTCGGGCCACCACCGCGCCTCCACTCCACCACCGCCGGCTTCGCCATCCCGCCGCGCACCTCACGAGCCCACCCTCGCCGCCTCTCGGTGCCCGAGCTGCCGGAATCGGGGCCGCGCCACCGCCTCCGCGCGCCGTCGCGCCGCGCCGGTTCATCGCCGCCGCGCCGCCTCCCCACTCCACCCCGGACGACGACATCAAGGGGGAACGGACGCCCGCGGACGGGAACACGTCCCCGGACCCGGTCGGCTTCAAGACCGGCCACCACGCCGCCGGCGCAGCCCCGCCGTTCCCTCCCCGCACGCCGTCTCCCTCTGACTGCCCGAGGAAGAAGAAGAGAAAGGTGAGTTTGCGATTTAGCCCCTGCGGTTTTGTGTAATTATGTTTAAGTCCATGCGCTGTGCAGAGAGTCTTACGAATCTTACGGTCTAGCCCCTAAAGTCTACGGATAATTGCGTATAAGTCCTTGATCTATATGTTTTTCTATTTATTTCATTAATAAAGCGGCTGAAACTTTGAAAAATCATAACAAATCAAATAAAAATCCAAAATGGACAAACTCAGTTGCGTTGGACTCCTCTGGAGTAGATCTACGTGATAGGTATGATGTGGAGGTGTGAAATGTCTGTTTTGCCCTTGGTATTGTTGCATGCATGATTAATTAGGATAAATAACAAAAGTGGACTAAATGAACTCCAAATGGCATGAAACATGGACAGTAGTTTTCTTAGGGTATTACAACACTATGTGAATTTTTGTAGCCCTAGCACTTGCGGTTTAATTACCTTTTTGCCATTATACATGTGTATGTGTATTTATTTAACCTAGGAAGTGGAGGCTACAAAGAATATGCTCAAATTAACTCTTTAGCATTTTTCATATACTTTAGGTAGTATGAGTGTCTCACCGGTAAAATATGAGCCCCTGCATGTTAAGAGTTAACGGTGATTTGAAAATGACAAATCTTGACTTGGGGAACTAGATAAATGGAAAAGATGGCTTTAGGGTGCTAAGAGAATTCCACGAAAAATGTGGTAGCTTGTGCATGATATCTAGTTCCCAAAAAGTATATTTGTGCATGTCTCTCATGATAATGGAGCTGTGTAACTACGAGAACTCAAGTGCATATTTTAACTCACAAATGCGCATGTGTGAGGATGATTAGGGTCTATAAGATGGTTTAGGCCTTAGAATCAATACATGTTCATATGTCCTTTTATATGCGATAGTTGTAGTGCATCTCGGGGATGGTTCGTATAGATTCCTAGTAATAATCTGAGTCCCTTTCGTGTGGAGCAAGTTTTACGTAAGGAATACTTAAGTAAATTGCCTAGATAATAATTCCCATGAATATATCTTTTACGCATATCATGCACGCTTTTGCATTCGTTACGCTTATGTTGCACTATGTCATGCATATAGATTCCGCGAACGAAGGACCAACGCAGAAGCAGTCACGAACCCAGTGGCCGGAAGACGAGCCCGTGCACCCGGTGCCAGAAGACGGCGTGTCGCTGATAAAACCGTCCTTATTTCAAGGGGTTGCCTGGGGCAAAGCCTCACAACCCGACAAACTAACAGTAGCTTAGTTTGTTCAAGTTGTCAACAACGAAGGTAGGCCCCTTAGGCATTTTCACCTATCTAGGGAGTCTCACCACCCTATGCTTGTTTGTGCATTACGTTTAGGGATTTTATGAAACCCCACATGCATAAATCCTTGATGCCCAAAGTAGATAGGATAAAACGAAGTCTATGCTTAGCCATGCTTAGACGGTAGAAGACGAGTGAAGGTATTCACTCGCGAGATGATAGGGCCTACAAATTGTTTTTACAAATCCTTGGATCGAAAGGCAATCTGTTATGACTTGATGATAAGTTGAGACCGGGCGGAGATATGGTTTGATATGATGAGATTTGTGATAATGTGTTGGTGGACTCCGCCCGAGTCGATTAAGGCCCGTCCGCTGTTCGCCTGCTGATTGGCATAACATTGCTAGAGTGCTTATCCGGTATATGGGGCCGGTGAAACCTTACTTGTGCCATCCAAAGAACAGAGACACGTTCCTACCCACTGGTTGCGAGGAAGGTGGTCCGGGGGAGCTTGGTACTCATGACAGGGAGACCGGGATGCCGGCAGGCTCGTCATGGGGGCACAACCCGGAGGTCAGGCGGGAGTGAATCGAACTTGGGATGGGACAAGTGGAGGCGGGGGACCATATGTGGGAAAGCCGTCGTGTCAGTAAGCATATGGGCCCCTGGCATTTTTAGTTATTCCCGGGAATTAAAAATCGATTCGAATCGCTGATGCTCACCAGGTGTGAGAATGCCAGATATCGCACACGGGCAACGTAGTAACAACTTAAATACTTTATGCTTATATTCATGTTTTATATACAACATGCTTGGATAAGTATGATCCGTCCGTCTATTCATAGTGCTGCCCATCCACTGAGAGGAGGTTGATGGATTTGGGGGATGCTTCGAGGTCGAGGGAGAGGTGACCCGACGTATAGGGGCATCGCTCCTGAGACGGCTACTCCCAAAAGTTCGATGGGGGCTCTATAAATCTTGGGACGGGGCATACGTTCATGTTTTATTTTTCTGCAAGATTTTCCCCTATGATATTGTTGATAATCATAACTAAGGGGTAGCAGTTGTCAAATCCTGCTATCTTATGATAACATGTTTTAAATAAACAATCAATGGCTAAGGACCCACTTCTAGTAAGCTTATGCGGGTTAGAAGTCAGTCCACCAAAAAGCCTTGCATAATCTCAACTGTGTCGGGCTGAAACCGCCCACGGGTAAGTCCTACGAGTTCCCCACGAACTCACCGTTTGTTGTTGATATTTTTCTTTTAGGTGCATATCAGATTATGATCAAGGATGACTACGGTGGGCTCGAGGTCATACTTGATGTTTACTTTCCGCTGCACGTTACATCTTTGTAACGATATGTATTCCGCTGCGAGGTTTATATTGAAGTTCTTTTTCACTACCTTGTACTCCTTTTGAGCAAAAATATTTGTACTCAATCAAATTATGTCTGTATGAAATGGTGGGTTGTTGTAATTGTTGTGGCTCTTCCGAGAGCTTAACGTGTGTGATGTCGGCATCCCTGGGAGATGGTTTCATCGAGTGCCCTTCTGGGTAGCTCGACGGACTACCGAGTTTAGTTCGGTCTAAGTGCACTGTGGGCCAGTGGTGGCAGGTGTACTTAGCCCGTAATAAATCGGCGGTTCCGCCACAGCTGGTATCAGAGCCGATCATGCACGAGCAACAATTATAACAACTTCGTTTTGATTTCAAAAGCCTATTTTCCAAATCTTTTCAGAGTATTTGCGAAAATGAGAGATATCGCGTATATGCCCACTATAAGGATGTTAGGAGATATCAGGTGACATCACTAACATTCTGACCTAGATAGAATTCATATGCATTTTGGGCACTTTGAGAAGCAACTATTTGGCCATAGCTATCCCCAGTACTGGTGGAAGCTATTGGGTTTTGCGAATAGTTGTAATCTCTGCATTCATGCTGTATAAGTAAAAGCTCTTTAAGGGTGGTGGGCATGTTTGAGGCTTTCATACCCACCACACTTACATTCGGTTTTGGGATCCACCTTTTTCTCGACAATCCCCAGTACTGGTGGAAAGTCAGGCTTTGAGGAAAAGGTGCAGCGGCCCACCAACGTTGTCCACGCAACGGTCACGCGTGGATGCCACATTATGTGGTAATGTATGAGCATGCATTTTTCTGCAGGTACACTAACCACGTGCGAAACTAAGAACGACTAAGACTCGACTAGTTGCATTAAGGAGAGACGTGCATATATGTCACCGAATATCGCTAAGTTGTATACTTAGAAAGTGTGATGTGAGACCGGATAGGACGGGCATACATCATTCCATCTCATCTCATGTGCTTTACTTGTTTTTGCTTGAAAATAACTAGATTTCTTACTGCATCTACAAGTATACTCGTTGGGTAGTAGCATTTTACACATGAATCCTATCTGTGGTTTTAAGATGCATTTCAAACTACGAATAAAATCAACAGAAACTTATTATAAGAGCCTAGTAGTACAAGAAATTTCTAAACAACTTATGTATAGATTACTTGCTCTGAAAGTAAATACGAGTGAGGTACCAGTTTAGGGCGTGTCTTATGTCCATTTTAAAACAAGTATTATATATAAAAGTTGTAGTGCGAAAAATTCAACCAACACATTGATCTATAACGACCCTTCAGCAAAATACTCTGGACATTAACTTACAACCATTTTAAGTCCAAGCTTACATCTAGGTAGCAAGTACGAAGTTTAGAAGATGAAGTTCGGGACGTAACTTAATTGGCACATGAATACAAATTGCCTTATGACCACGTTTGGCCTTCGAAACTATCAAATTGACGGGAGCCTTATTCTTCCTGCTACAGATGTCGCAACCCTCGACGCAGCCCTTCGACTTATGCCCTAATTACCAAGAGTCCGCAAAAGCTAAAACAACGATTCCTCGAGAACAAAAGAAGAGAAAAGCGGGAGAATCTTCCACCGAAGCAGCCTCAGTTCAACACCTGCGACCTGGGATGGTTCTATTAAAAGGATTTGTCAAGCCTGAAGATCAGATCGGGATGGTTCGTATGTGTCGACAACTGGGTAAGGGCCCAGGAGGATTTTACAGGCCAAGCCTCAAGAATGGTGCCAAGCCGAATCTATGGATGATGTCACTGGGAAAGAACTGGGATCCAACTGCACGCTCATATGGACTCACGCGTCCATTCGATGGAGCACAAGCCCCGACAATACCAGATGCTTTCAAGATGATTGCTCAAACTGCGAACTCCACTGCAAGCGAGTTTCCTCAAATTAACCCGGACATATGCATCGTCAACTACTACACCAACTTCGGGAAGCTCGGACTTCACCAAGACAAGGACGAGTCAGAGAGTAGCCTTACCAAAGGTTTACCTTTCATATCCATCTCCATAGGAGACACCGCCGAGTTCATGTTCGGTGACACGAGAGACAAGGACCAAGCGACCAAGATCAACCTCGAATCTGGTGACGTTCTCATACTCGGTGGAGAGTCAAGACTGTTATTTCATGGCGTTTCCCACGTGAAGACCAACACTGCACCAAGTTGGTTGAAAGAAGAAACGGGCATTCGTCCTGGGCGTATCAATCTTACGTTTAGGCAGTACTAGCTAGATACTAGTTGGTGTGCTAATAGTCATCGCAAAACTTTTGTAATGGGAGGGGGCTGACTCTCATAACTCTCGAGTTTCCCATATATCCAACTCTTTGCAGTCGGCATGTGTCCCACCCTCATGATTAATGTAACCCTATTTTCAATGGAGTATTCGGAACTCTTGTAGTTCTCACGTTTCATGCTTCTGTCATTCAGGCACTTCAGTCCTTGCAACCCATGACACTTTTGTTGTAGTTACCTCGTTTCTGATTCAAATAAGTCTGATGAATTATACCTCCAAAAACATTGGGCTATGGCGTGTAAAACTCCTTGTTCATGCCTCTCTATAACCTTGTGTTATTCGCATATCCTCTGAGGTCGGATGGAAATACCGCTCTTGACGGGGTGTTTGCCCGAGTAGTCTATGGTGCCGCGACGGAACCTAGGGTCCTATGTGCACGGCCGTCACACGGTTCCACTAGGGGCGCACTGGTATCAAGACATGCAAAGGCATGACACCGCTTCAATTGTGGAACATTCCTATCTATCTTCAAACGCTTTGATGACCTTGTACATTAAATTCGTGGAAATGGTTTACTCTATTTTCACTACCACATTTTATCATTCCTTGCTTTGTTTCAACTTGCCTTTCTTGATCTGAGGGAAAGATTTATCTCAATCCCCCAGCTTGATTGTATCTCATCATTCATAGATTAACCTTGTCTATCCTAATTCATACGGATGATCGGATCCACCTCCATGGTACCTTTACATCCATCGGTCCGAATCTCAGACTTCTCCATGCTTACCTAGTGTATCTTCAACAACTCGCATCCGTGGGAGTGCTTGATTTCATATCCACTGGCTTGTCACATCGCTCCCTTGTATCCTCCGAATTGCCTCTTTTATCTTGTGGGAACAATCAGTCTGTTCCAATGCCTTCTCTAATGTTTCCTTCTGGGTACGCAAGGAACCTTATTTCCTGAGGATGACCTTCCGCATCATTCGTCGTGCTGGCTTTTGCTCTCGGCTAGTGCTCGTATCATATCATCTTCTTATAAGTTGTTTTCCTCCATCCTTGAAATTATCCTCAAAGGCGGGCCTACTAACATTATCGATGGTTCCGTTAGTACGTAGGCACAAACCATCTACCTGTACTTTTCTTGGTCAGACTTGACCAATCTTATGGAATCATACAAACCATCACTTTGTCTAGGTGAATATGTCCTACTTTCTTCCCGTGTTATCTTTCTTAAGGCAATGAGTAGTGTGTGCTATGCATCGCCACACCTTACTCTTTGAAAATATTTGGATTTGATATCTTATATGTGTACGCAGTCCCCATCAAAATGGAATGAATGTGCCTCCCAACAACACATCCATTGTTGTTTTCCATAACTCGCGAGATTTTTGCTTCATTCAAACCCCCTACTGCGTATGCTTTGCTTCTCATTGTTCAAATAAATCAGATGTTTATTACGCTCCTAAACTCGGTGTCAAAGACAGGAAGTAACCCTCTCGTCGTGCTTGAACCAATCATGTCATTCGCTCGCTGCCACCACGTTCTCTTCGTGGTTTGTTCATTCCCCCTCATATGAGACGTGAATTATCGAGTACCTTAAAGGAACCATCCTAGTCAACCAAATGATGCTTTGTAACTACCTTGTGTTAAGGAGGCACTAACCATTCACGAGCCTGTTAACAAAGCAAGTTGGTGAAGGATTAAGTGTCACCATGTGTGACAGAAGCACACAAATCACGACGCCGAAACCATTTACACTTCGCGGTAAGCCGTAGAACCCCGCTTCCTCCAAATCTCGGGACGAGATTTCTTTAAGGGGGGTGGGTTGTGATGCCCCTGGCATCTCAGAAGCCGTACACACAATTATACGTAAACTAATGATGAATTAAGACTAAATCATGCTTAAGAGAGTAATGAGGGATTGGTAGATAAACCACTAAGTCAAAATTTCTCAAATCTGAAATTTTAGCTCATCCCCAAAGTTGATTCTGAAATTACTTTTGAATTCACTATACAACTTTACATTCTCCCTTTCTATGAAATGAAATTGAACTTTTTACCTTTCAAATGCACCTATTGTGGAAGTGATTGGCCTTCATTTGATACTTCAAAAGTTGAAAACAAGAAAAGCTTTACTTAGAGTAAATCTGCTGTTTTACCAAAATCCTAAACAAGATTAGGGTTGTATTTCAAAATATGTTGTGATTTAGAGGAGGATCATATTAACAAAGTTGTAGGTAATGATCTAGGAAACAACTTTGTCAATATGAGTCAGGTCATATATGAATTCAAATTGGTCTTTTCAACCAATTTTTGTCAGCCCAGAAACACACCCCTACTCTGTCCAGTTTGGTAATTTGAGATTTTCTTACCCATAGAACCATTTTCATGACCTTCCCTAATGAAATGAAATATAGTTTAGAAAGTACCCAACAAATTTGTCAAAAGGAGCAAGTGGAGTTGAGGCCTATAACTAGGGTATTTTCCCCTCCCAAGCAGAGGACCTACCCTGTCCCTACCTATGGCTGCTGCATAAATTCAAACAAATTTCATATTTACATGCCGAATTTGAAATCATGCCTATTGAAAAAGTTGTAGAGTTCAAAGAGCAGAACAATTCATCTAATTACAACTTTCCCAAATTCGGTCTCTAAATAGGTTAAAATGGCAATTTACAGGAAGGGAGAAAACACAAATAAAATGGGTCTTCCTCTGAGTCACTGACCGGTGGGGCCCACCCGTCAGGGTCGCCCTCCACCCCGGTACGACGGCCGCCACGGGGACGCCGGCGTACAGCGGCGTACGCCGCGCCGCGGATCGACGTCCCCACCGCGCCTCGGCCTCCTCACCCGACGCGCACCCGCGGCTTTCTCCACCCGCCCCCTCGCCCTCGCTCTCCCTCTGCCCTCTCCCTGCGCAGCGCCATGGCCACCATGGCCATAGCTCGGCGTGAGCTCGCGTCCCCGCCGCTCCACTGCCTCCCTACGCCCTAGACCCTCACCAACGCATCCGCCGCGACCCGGCGCACCCACCCCGCTAGGCCTTGCCGCCGTTCCTCTCCCCTCGGAGTAGATCGAGCCGCCGCGCCGGGCGCCGCACGCCATGGTCACCATGGCCGGCCCGCGGCGAGCTCGGGCCAATCACCCCTCCGGTGATCCTCGTGCCTAGCCGACCGGCGCCCCACGCTCGCACCGACTCCCTCCACCGAAGCCCCAAGCCCTAGGCCGCCGCCGTCGGCCCTAGCCCCTTTCCCCACGCGCGACGCCGCGCGCCGCCCCGACGCACCCGCGCCACCCACGGGCTCGTCGCGGAGAACCCCTTTCGGGCCACCACCGCGCCTCCACTCCACCACCGCCGGCTTCGCCATCCCGCCGCGCACCTCACGAGCCCACCCTCGCCGCCTCTCGGTGCCCGAGCTGCCGGAATCGGGGCCGCGCCACCGCCTCCGCGCGCCGTCGCGCCGCGCCGGTTCATCGCCGCCGCGCCGCCTCCCCACTCCACCCCGGACGACGACATCAAGGGGGAACGGACGCCCGCGGACAGGAACACGTCCCCGGACCCGGTCGGCTTCAAGACCGGCCACCACACCGCCGGCGCAGCCCCGCTGTTCCCTCCCCGCGCGCCGTCTCCCTCTGACTGCCCGAGGAAGAAGAAGAGAAAGGTGAGTTTGCGATTTAGCCCCTGCGGTTTTGTGTAATTATGTTTAAGTCCATGCGCTGTGCAGAGAGTCTTACGAATCTTACGGTCTAGCCCCTAAAGTCTACGGATAATTGCGTATAAGTCCTTGATCTATATGTTTTTCTATTTATTTCATTAATAAAGCGGCTGAAACTTTGAAAAATCATAACAAATCAAATAAAAATCCAAAATGGACAAACTCAGTTGCGTTGGACTCCTCTGGAGTAGATCTACGTGATAGGTATGATGTGGAGGTGTGAAATGTCTGTTTTGCCCTTGGTATTGTTGCATGCAGGATTAATTAGGATAAATAACAAAAGTGGACTAAATGAACTCCAAATGGCATGAAACATGGACAGTAGTTTTCTTAGGGTATTACAACACTATGTGAATTTTTGTAGCCCTAGCACTTGCGGTTTAATTACCTTTTTGCCATTATACATGTGTATGTGTATTTATTTAACCTAGGAAGTGGAGGCTACAAAGAATATGCTCAAATTAACTCTTTAGCATTTTTCATATACTTTAGGTAGTATGAGTGTCTCACCGGTAAAATATGAGCCCCTGCATGTTAAGAGTTAACGGTGATTTGAAAATGACAAATCTTGACTTGGGGAACTAGATAAATGGAAAAGATGGCTTTAGGGTGCTAAGAGAATTCCACGAAAAATGTGGTAGCTTGTGCATGATATCTAGTTCCCAAAAAGTATATTTGTGCATGTCTCTCATGATAATGGAGCTGTGTAACTACGAGAACTCAAGTGCATATTTTAACTCACAAATGCGCATGTGTGAGGATGATTAGGGTCTATAAGATGGTTTAGGCCTTAGAATCAATACATGTTCATATGTCCTTTTATATGCGATAGTTGTAGTGCATCTCGGGGATGGTTCGTATAGATTCCTAGTAATAATCTGAGTCCCTTTCGTGTGGAGCAAGTTTTACGTAAGGAATACTTAAGTAAATTGCCTAGATAATAATTCCCATGAATATATCTTTTACGCATATCATGCACGCTTTTGCATTCGTTACGCTTATGTTGCACTATGTCATGCATATAGATTCCGCGAACGAAGGACCAACGCAGAAGCAGTCACGAACCCAGTGGCCGGAAGACGAGCCCGTGCACCCGGTGCCAGAAGACGGCGTGTCGCTGATAAAACCGTCCCTGTTTCAACGGGTTGCCTGGGGCAAAGCCTCACAACCCGACAAACTAACAGTAGCTTAGTTTGTTCAAGTTGTCAACAACGAAGGTAGGCCCCTTAGGCATTTTCACCTATCTAGGGAGTCTCACCACCCTATGCTTGTTTGTGCATTACGTTTAGGGATTTTATGAAACCCCACATGCATAAATCCTTGATGCCCAAAGTAGATAGGATAAAACGAAGTCTATGCTTAGCCATGCTTAGACGGTAGAAGACGAGTGAAGGTATTCACTCGCGAGATGATAGGGCCTACAAATTGTTTTTACAAATCCTTGGATCGAAAGGCAATCTGTTATGACTTGATGATAAGTTGAGACCGGGCGGAGATATGGTTTGATATGATGAGATTTGTGATAATGTGTTGGTGGACTCCGCCCGAGTCGATTAAGGCCCGTCCGCTGTTCGCCTGCTGATTGGCATAACATTGCTAGAGTGCTTATCCGGTATATGGGGCCGGTGAAACCTTACTTGTGCCATCCAAAGAACAGAGACACGTTCCTACCCACTGGTTGCGAGGAAGGTGGTCCGGGGGAGCTTGGTACTCATGACAGGGAGACCGGGATGCCGGCAGGCTCGTCATGGGGGCACAACCCGGAGGTCAGGCGGGAGTGAATCGAACTTGGGATGGGACAAGTGGAGGCGGGGGACCATATGTGGGAAAGCCGTCGTGTCAGTAAGCATATGGGCCCCTGGCATTTTTAGTTATTCCCGGGAATTAAAAATCGATTCGAATCGCTGATGCTCACCAGGTGTGAGAATGCCAGATATCGCACACGGGCAACGTAGTAACAACTTAAATACTTTATGCTTATATTCATGTTTTATATACAACATGCTTGGATAAGTATGATCCGTCCGTCTATTCATAGTGCTGCCCATCCACTGAGAGGAGGTTGATGGATTTGGGGGATGCTTCGAGGTCGAGGGAGAGGTGACCCGACGTATAGGGGCATCGCTCCTGAGACGGCTACTCCCAAAAGTTCGATGGGGGCTCTATAAATCTTGGGACGGGGCATACGTTCATGTTCTATTTTTCTGCAAGATTTTCCCCTATGATATTGTTGATAATCATAACTAAGGGGTAGCAGTTGTCAAATCCTGCTATCTTATGATAACATGTTTTAAATAAACAATCAATGGCTAAGGACCCACTTCTAGTAAGCTTATGCGGGTTAGAAGTCAGTCCACCAAAAAGCCTTGCATAATCTCAACTGTGTCGGGCTGAAACCGCCCACGGGTAAGTCCTACGAGTTCCCCACGAACTCACCGTTTGTTGTTGATATTTTTCTTTTAGGTGCATATCAGATTATGATCAAGGATGACTACGGTGGGCTCGAGGTCATACTTGATGTTTACTTTCCGCTGCACGTTACATCTTTGTAACGATATGTATTCCGCTGCGAGGTTTATATTGAAGTTCTTTTTCACTACCTTGTACTCCTTTTGAGCAAAAATATTTGTACTCAATCAAATTATGTCTGTATGAAATGGTGGGTTGTTGTAATTGTTGTGGCTCTTCCGAGAGCTTAACGTGTGTGATGTCGGCATCCCTGGGAGATGGTTTCATCGAGTGCCCTTCTGGGTAGCTCGACGGACTACCGAGTTTAGTTCGGTCTAAGTGCACTGTGGGCCAGTGGTGGCAGGTGTACTTAGCCCGTAATAAATCGGCGGTTCCGCCACAGTGGTGGCTGAGCTTGAGCCTGCTGGAGAACTTGCACAGCATTGGTCATTGTTGCCATCATCTGCATCTGGAGATTATAGAGCTGCTCCGGTGTTAGTGGTGGAGGGTTGGGCAGTGGGTGGCCACCTCCTTGGTTACCCTGGTAGCATTCCCACCAGCGGCGTTGCTCCTTGTGTTAACCATCTGATTGTAACAGAGATACCATGAGCACATAGCTAACATATGGATGCACAAACGGTAGCAACTAAAGATAAAGTAGTAAGAGCAATAGAGTGGATAAGTTATTTTAACCCCGCGAACTAACTTTATTTTATTATTGATAACATTAACTTGTTTGTGCTAGGACAAATCCCCACAACTGGATAAACACTCAACCAAAGATCCAAATCAAACATGGTTCAAAATAACAAACATCTAGACATCACAACTTAACTCAAGTTCAACACAACCAACTCAACACGACGACTTATTAAACGTGCTAACGCGATACATGAGGACGACTAGTCATCCCGAGGGAGTATCCTAGTGGCACCACCTAACTCTCCAGTGCCAGGCCTCCTGCGAGGGGGAGTCTGAGCTGGGTCCACCACTGGCACCTGAGGTGGTGGCCCCGCCACTCGGTCCAGCTGAGCCTGAAGGTGGAACACCTCACCGTTCCGGTGATGGAGTTCCTCAGACACCCTGACGTAGGCAGTGATCAGGGCTGACACATACCGGACCAGTTTCAGCAGCTGCCGGTTGTCCTCACCCCGAATGGACGCTATCTCGTGCTCTGTATCCCCGGACTGCCGACAGGGAAAGTAGCGGTACTGAGACTGATAGAGTGGGGTGTGGTAGTGCTGGCAGAGAACCCCAAGAGCCTGCTGAGCAGCGTCCTCCATGGCCATCTCCATGGTCTCGTGCTCCGCGATGCTGTAGTGCCTGCGCAGCACGGTGTGTCCCCCATGGTTGGGGTTAGGCTCCAGGACCTACACACCAGCAGACCAGAGGGTGGTGTGGTCCGGGCGCGCTCGCTGCCGGACCTGGTAGACGACCTCGTGGGTAGTGTAACCCAGGTCGTAGAGGCAGTCGCGGAGTAGCCCCGGGAACTCCAGGTCGGCACCGTGGTGTAGGTGCGTCAGGTCGACCCAGGCGTCAACCTCCCACTGACCCCCCTCGTCGGAAGGGACGGCCACACGGAACCGCCACTCCGGTGCGGCAGGTGGTGGCGGTGGAGGTGTCGGTGAAGCTACAGGTACCGCTGGAGAAGGCGGTGGTGTCGGCGCACGCGGGGAAGGAGGTGTCGGTGTCGGCAGGCATGGCGATGGAGCCTCCTCTCGCGCATCATCGTCGCCGTCTGAGTCGAGGTAGTAAACTACCTCCACCGGGTCCTCTTCCTCCTCCTCTTCTTCCTCAGGGTCGGTGTCCGCTGGAAGCAGACCATTTCCCTCAAAGGGGTGGGGCGCCTGGTCCATGGGAGCGTACTCAAAGGGTGGTGGTGGCAACGGCTCGGGCAGCTCCAGTGACGGAGGCTCGATCGGCTGTGGTGGCCGAGGTACAGGGGTGCGCCGTGGGGTCGGTGGTGCAACACGGCGAAGGCGGCCCCCGGTACTCTTGCGGGCGGTCTGCTTGTTGCGTGCCATGACCTAAAAGGAGGACAAAATGAGATAAAGATCAGTTCTATATGATTGAATGAGTAAAGCAAAAAGTAATAATTTACCTTAGAGTGAACATATAATTTGATAGCGAAAAATAAAATTTTTATAAAACAGCAAGAGGGCAAAGGGGAGTGAGATCCTTATGTACGTCCGTTTCTAATTAGGCTTCCGTCCTACAGTCAACATGGCTCTGATACCACTTTGTCACGCCCAGTTCTCAACCAACGGAATCGGAACAACATATATGTGCCAAGAACGTGTCTCACATATATTATGACAATAGTGACATCACAGAACGTGCATAAAAGATAAAATAAAACGTTTACATAGCGTATATCATCACTTTATTACAATAAGACAACATGTCTTTAAACCAGAGTCATAGCGGAAGCGTAAACGAAGATAAAACGAGCCGCCACAGGGACGTCGACTGGTGGACTGGTACACCTAGAACTCGTTGAAGTCCTGAACATACTCTTCGAAGTCTTCTGGAGCTAAGCAGCGGTTGGGTTCCAGCCAACAGTAGGTTTAAAGTAAAACAAGCGTGAGTATTTCATACTCAACAAGTGTAACATGAACTATGAGGCTCCAAGGTTGGCTGACACAAGGCATGAGCTTTTAGTTGGTCAAGTTTTTATTAAACAACTAGTTACTACAGGTGGGTTGATAAACCATTAAGCCCAAGATATTGCATAAGAACATTATTCAACAACATTAACATAAGAACCACTTTCAAACCCAACAGAACCACTAATCTGCATAAAGGATCTGGGCCGCTCATAACCGTGAGCACGGCTGACATGTCAGTTTTACACTCTCGAGAGGTCGTACATCTTTACCCATGAGTCGTGGGCTACGCTAGTGATCCACCACATTACCTTAGATGAGATGGCTAGCAAGCACACTACGAGGCCTTTACAAAGATCACGTTGGTAAGGTGTAACCGCTAAGGTTTCAGGGTCCGCGACTGTGGAGCAAGCCTCAAGGGGAGATAAATGCACTTAACCCAAGTAGCGCGAGGGCCACAGAAGCTCACCTCCCCTCTTGCCCCGTCGGTAAGTTACTCCCAAACTAATGCAACCTAATTAGTTAGCCAAGACCATCCCATTCCAGTTTCATGGTAGCACAGTTGTCCCAGGTTGTCGCTTTGCGAACCGGTCCTTAAGGAGAGTGGCTATGAGCAAAACACATGCTCACGCCCCCTAAACCAAGTTACTAAAAAGCCATTTTTAAAGAAACATGAACCACAGAGGGTCAAGCTCAAGATTTGATTGCATAGATCCATTAACAAAATTATTAACGAAAGGTAACATGTGTTTGTGCAGCAACTAGCAAAACGTAACCACATGCATCCCAAGGTAACATATTGATAAAAGAGGCTAAGTACAGTCCTTATTGGTAAACAAGTTAGACACATGCACACGAGATGATTATATGGTAATTAGGTTGTCCAAGTTATACTTGCCTTGCTCAAATTAGTCTTGAGGCTGCTGCTCAACACCCTCAAACTGCTGCTCTTCTTCACCAACAAACTGCTCACCGTCTAAACACGTTCACGGCAACATACAAGCATTTCCACGCATACATACATGCAAACAATTATCCAAAGGTGGGAAACAGTACATCATATCATCAGAACAGAAGATAAAACTGTACTAAAAACATTCTACGCTCTACTACGATCACATGAGCGCGAGAATCACTCAAATCGGAGTTAAAACGTGGAAGTTATGCATAAAACAAGCTCCTAGGGGCATAACTGTGACAGAAACAACTAAACCAGGGGCTAGATTTGAAAAACTGAGGACTTATACGTAAATAACCATAGCCGCCGAGGGTTTAAGGGTAAAAACCCAAGACCTGGACCGCGGGTTCAAAACCCGGGAAGTTTAGGGGCTAAACCGAAGAAAGCAGGACGTAGATCTAAATACTTTTCAATAGAGGCGGACCGCGGGTTGATTCCAGGGAAACGCGGGGGCCTTTCTGTGCAAGTCCCGCGGTGGACTTGGTCAGCGCGACGTGGCCGTGACGTGGCTGGCCACGTGGCCTGATAAGTGGGGCTGGCGGCTGACTAGGATTATATAGGCGACGTGGCGTTGTGTGATTTGCCGAACGAAGGGGTATGGCACGTTATGATCTCGGCCGCCCAGATCAGATCCGAGGGCCAGGGTTGAAAGGGAGAAGGGGGCGCCGGCAGCGACCACTCCCCACGGTGGAGTTCGGCCTGCGCAGCGGCGGCTCGCCGGAGCAAGGCGCGCCGAGGCCTACGGGCGATTTCGCTGGACTAGATCTAGCTCGGGAGGGAGAGGAGGCAGAGGCAGAGCTCACCACGGGCTCGAGGGAGATGAGGAGGCGGCGGGGAGAGCTCGCGACGTTGACCAGCGGACGGCTCGGACGGCGCTCGCGGGAAGGGGCTTCGGAGTGGTGTGCTCGCGAATAGAACCCACGGAACGGCACCATGAAGCTCCTGCGAACGAGATGGGTGCGGTTACAAGGTTGGAGATGGACCCACGGCGTCGAATCGAACGGCAGAGCGGCTTACCGAGGCAAAACTCCGGCGGCGAAATGCAAGCGCGTCAGTGCACGGGAGTGGAATTGGAGTGGATGAGTGGTAAAGGGTACGGAGGCGAGCCTCGGGGTGGGATTTATAGGAGGCTAGGCGGGGCGGAGTGACGCGAGCGCGGTGATTCCGCTAGCGGCTTGAAAGCTCGCGCCGGCAGCGAAGGAAGGTGAGGGAGAGGGGAAACCGGTGCGAGAGTTGGGGGATTGATGGAGGAGCGATTAAGGAAGGAGTAGTGGGGCTCGGTTTGGGCTTTCCTTCACCGGTGCACCGACGTGGCCGAGCGGAGAGAGAGGCAGGGACGGCGGTATTTGCGGTGAGAGGAGGGAGACGAGGCTGACCGATGGGACCCGTCGGTCAGTAGGAGCGAGGGCGCGGGCCCGCCTGTCGGCGAGGCGCGGAGAGAGGGGGTGGCGCGCGTTGGGCAGGCCGGGCGGTGCGCTGCGGGGGTGCAGCCGAGTGGGCCAGCCTTTCTGGCCTAGGCGGGAGGGAGCGGGGTGGCTGGGCCGAGTCGGCCTGGCCGGCCTGGCTGCCCTCTTCTTCTTTTCTTTTTTTTTCTGATTTTGAATTCCTTTGAATGGAGATAGAAAATGGTTCTAAAATTCAAATAAATTTGAATTTTAATCCTTAATTCAATCAAACAAGAAACAATGCACCAGCATGTATGCACAAGAAAGTGGGGCCTATGATTTATTTTGTACAAGTATTTATTTTAAATAAAACCTGTTAAATGCAACTAAACATATGAGCCTTAGGAAATTAAGTAAATTGCTTGCAATAATTTGTAAAAAGCTGGTATTTAAACTAGGGTGTTACACTAGCAAAGCTGTGCCAAGATGAAGAAGCCCGAGATGGGCCAAGAAGTGAGCAAGAAGATAAAAGAAGAGGTGCTTGGGGCAAAAAGAAAAGTAACATGAAGCAGGCTATCATAGATAGCTGTTTTTTCTCCAGCCCGCCCTCCGTCTGCTGATGCAACAACAGCAGTTGGAAAACGCAGCCGCTCCCCGCTTCAAGAGGCATGCCTAACCTACTCAAGTAGGGGTTTTTGCCCTATTTAAGTGGGGTAGTTGCCTTTCTGTTAGCGCTGGTGTGGGATAATCCGGACCCCTGAGGTATGCAGAAACTTCGATTATGGACGGGTTACCCGGATTATACCACTATCTAGAGAGCAGAAAGTGCCTTGCTGAATTTTTGGCGCTCTCTAGAAAGCTCCGCCTAAAACTGCCAGGCAATGGTTCAACCTTCCAAGTTCATGAAGTGATGGAGATAGAAATACCTCCTTTGTATGTGGAAAGCTTGTACAACAACACCCCCTAGAGAAGAAAAGAGAAATGAAAAGGGGGATCTCGAGAATTGTTGAAGTTCCACCTGCCATTCCGTGTAAAAGATCAGGCTACCATTGTAAAGATAACCTAGCTGAGGCAAAGCTATCCCTGTAAACCTTCTAAGCCGAATCTCGAGGACGAGATTCATTTTAAGTGGGGTAGATCTGTAACATCCCGAAAATTAGGCCCCAAAATTTATCTCCTAATCTCCCCCTATTTCAAAATTAATTTTTTGAAACCTTGTTTGTTTGTTTGCCATGTGTGTATTATGAGCTCAAAAAAAATCTACAAATATTCCATATAGACCCACCAAAAATCTCCACAAAGTTTTTCCAAAAGGTCCATCTCCAAATTCTCTCCAAAATTCTTCCAAATTCAAATCCAGAAATCCAAAAGAAAAAGGAAAAACCCCCCTTGGGCCCTATCTCCCCCGCGGCCCACCCCTCCCCCCTTCCACTTGCAACCCGGCCCAACCTTCCCCCCCGGCCCAACCTTCCCCCTGGCCCGCCAGCCCCCATCCCCTTTCCTCTCACTGCCACCTCGGGCCCGCGCCCTCCTCTCACCGCCCGCCGGGCCCCACCCGTCAGCCTCACCCCTCCCTCGTCTCCTTCCTCCGGTGTAACACCCTAATTTTATTTTCAGGAAATTTAATATAATTTACCCAGGCTTTATTTATTTTCCTAGGATTTTTTATGTTTAGTTTGCATTATAATGATTTATTTTGCCTTAGTTAAATAAAATTAACTATAGAGCAAACATGGTTGTGCATACATGCTGGTGCATATTTTATTGCTTGAATGTGTTAAGGATTTATTCCCAATTTATTGGGAATTTTTAGAGCTATTATACCCCTTCAAATAAATCTTTGAAAATGTTTTGAATTTAAAAAAAAAAAAAAAAAAGGAAAGAAGGAGCAGGCCGGCCAGGCGGGCCGAATGGCCCAGCAGCCAGCCCACCCCCGCGCGCGCGCCCCCCTCCTTCCCACCTGGGCCGAGCCCAACCCCGCGCCGAGCCGGCCCAGTCCACCCCGCGCCCCACTCCCGCGCCTCTCTCGCTGACCAGCGGGCCCCGCCCGTCAGCTCCTCCTCCTTCCTTCCGCCGCTGATGGCGCGCCTGCCTCCGCCTCATCCCGCTCGCTCCCGCTCGGCCGAGAAACCCGACGAAGCTTCCTCCCCCGAATCCGAGCCCACGCTCCCTTCCTTAAACGCGCCCCGCTCTAAATCCCACAAGTTTCGCTCGGTTTCCTTGCTCCCTCCCTTCTTTCCCTCCGGGCGCACATGACGCCGAGACCACACCGGAGCGCCCGCTCGTGCCCCCCATGCGCTCGGCCTCCAAACCTCCATAAAATCCCGCCCCGAGACCCCTCGCGCACCCTTCTCTCCGCACTCCGAAGCAATTGCGCTCCCGTGCCCACACGAGCTCACAGTCCGCCATTGGAGCCCGCATCGGTGAGCTCTCCCTCGCCCAAATTCGACGTCGCCGCACCAACCCCGGCCCTAATTCCCCCCTCCTCTCCCTTCGCAGGAACTCACCGGAGCTGTGACGACCTCTTTCGGAGCCCGGAGCCGTGTCGTCCCGCCACTCCGCGAAGACCGAACGTCCTCTCGACGCCGCCAGTGCACGTCGTGCCCCGACCGTCGCCGCCGCACCTCGTCCGGCCACCACCGACCCGCTCCCGCCGTCTCCGACCCCTAGGTGAGCTCGCCGCCGCACCCTAGACCTTCTGGGATAACCCTAGCCGTGCCTAGCGCCGTCCCCGAGCCGTACCGCCGCCGCACGCCGCGCCGCGTCGCGCGACACGAGCGCCATGGGCATGGTCACCACTGCATACGGCCGCTCTCACCCTCAGCCGTCGGATCCAGATCCAACCGCCCACATGCGCCAGTGACCGGTCAAACTCTGTCAGAACCGGGTCAGCGCCGTGCCTTTTGCTAAAGAGCCCCTGGATTTCTCGGGAATCAACCCGCGGTCCAGCGCAGTTATAGAATAATTAGATTTAGGTCCTGTTTTATCCTTTTTAGCCCCTGAGTTTTCGGGTTTTCGAACCCGCCGTCCAGAGCTCTGCGTTTTTGCTAGAAAACCCTCGGAGACTTTAGGTTTTCGCAGTTAAGCCCTCGGTTTTGAGAAAGTAGCCCCTGGGTTGACTGTTTTATCACAGTTATGCCCCTGGAACCTTAATTTATGCATAACTTTCACGTCTTAACTCCGTTTTGAGCGATTCTTGCGCTCACGCGACCGTAGCAGTGTGTAGATTAATTTTACGCTATTGTTCCAGTACTGTTTTCATGTAATGGTGTACCGTTTTCTTATAGATGTATGTTTGGTTTGCATGTATGTGTGCTTGTGTTGCTGGGTTTGCCGTGGACGTTAAGTAGACGTTGATCCGTCCGAGGAAGTTGGTGACCAGGTCCCTGAAGCTTTTGAGCAGCAGCAGCAAGACCCCTACGAGGAAGGCAAGTGTAACATGAACACCACCTATCATCTTTATTAATTGCATTTGCATGTGATATTTTGTTTGCCCTAAGGTTGTCCTAGCTACTTTTATCCAATATTTGTACCTGTCGGGTTGCATTTGGGTAGTTTGTGCTAGGTGCTGCGCGAACACACGTCCTTACAGTTTTAAATATTGTTTAGTTATGTCTATGCAACATATTTGTGAGCCTGACCCTCTGTGCTGTGTGCTTGAGTGGTCTTGCCTCTGTTAAAACTTGCTTTTTAGCAACTTGGGCTAGGGGGCTTGTGCATGTGCTTTGTGCTTTGCCAGCCACTCTCCGTAAGGACCTGTTCATAGAGCGGCCACCTGGGATAACAGCGCAACCCCAAGTTCTGGAATGGGACGGACGCGGCTCAGTAATTAGGTTGTTTTGGTCGGGAGTAACTTACCTGCGGGGCAAGAGGGGAGGTTAGTGTTTGTGGTCCCTGCGCTACCTCATGGTTGAGTGTGCTGTGTGCTTCTCCCTTTGGAGGCGGGCCCCACCGATGCGACCCTGAAACCTTAGCGGTTACTTCTTACCATCGTGATCTTTGGAAAGGCTCGTAGTGGGTTTGCTAGTCACCTCATCAAAGGGAATGTGGTGAGCTCCTAGCGTAGACTCACGGCTTGGTGGTGAAAGTGCGCAACCTCTCGAGAGTGTACAACTGACATGTCAGCCGTGCTCACGGTCAAGAGCGGCCCAGAACCTCATAATGATTAGTGGTTACCTGTTTTTGGTTTGGGGAGTTAAATCTTGTATCTGAATATGGATTAATTTCTTATGCAATAATTTTGGGTAACGGTTTCTCAACTCATTACTTAGTAAATAGCTTTAAATAAAATTTTACCAACTAAAAGCTAATGCAGTCGAGTCAGCCAACCTTAGAGCCTCATAGTTCGTGTTATGCTTGTTGAGTACATGTTGGTGTACTCACACTTGTTTTCTTTGTACTTTCTCCTGTTGTGGGTCATATCCAACTGCTGCTCAGTCAACGGAGACATGGAGGAGTACCTTCAAGACTTCGACGAGTTTTAGGCTCATCGTTCACCAGTCGACGTCCCTGTGGCGGCTCCCTAGTGTTGTTTCCCGCTTCCGCTATCTTTGAGTTGACAAGACCGGTGGTCTTGGTGTAATAAAGTGGTACTCTACTATTTATCGTTGTAATAACTCTTTGAACATGTGCTGTGTTATTACTTTTGTCATAATATATGCTAGACTTGATCCTGGAGCATATATGTTGTCCTGGTTCCGTTGGTTGAGAACTGGGTTGTGACAAAGTGGTATCAGAGCCGTGTTGACTGTAGGACGAAAGCCTAGTTAGAAACAGACGTAAATAAGGACCTTTTTCCCCTTTGCCCTCTTGCTGTTTTATGAAAATTTTATTTTGCTATCAAACTATATGTTCACCCTATGTTAAATTATCACTTTTTGCTTTATTCATTCAATCATATAGAACTGATCTCCATCTTACTCCATCCTCCTTATAGGTCATGGCACGCAGCAAGCAGACCGCCCGCAAGAGTACCGGGGGCCGCCTTCGCCGTGTTGCACCACCGACCCCACGGCGTACCCCAGTACCTCGTCCACCACAGCAGCTCGAGCCTCTGTCACCGGAGCTGCCCGAGCCGTTGCCACCACCGCCCTTCGAGTACGCCCCCATGGACCAGGCGCCACACCCCTTTGAGGGGAATGGTCTGCTTCCGGCAGACACTGACCCTGAGGAGGAGGAGGAGGAGGAGGATCCAGTGGAGGTAGTTTACTACCTCGACTCAGACGGCGATGGTGATGTACGGGGAGAGGCTCCATCGCCACGCCTGCCGACACCGACACCTCCTTCCCCGCGTGCGCCGACACCACCACCTTCTCCAGCGGCACCTGCAGCTTCACCGGCACCCCCACCGCCACCGCCTGCCGCACCTGAGTGGCCGTTCCGTGTGGCTGTCCCTTCCGACGAGGGTGGCCAGCGGGAGGTTGACGCCTGGGTCGACCTGACGCACCCACACCACGGTGCTGACTTGGAGTTCCCGGGGCTACTCCGCGACTGCCTCTACGACCTGGGTTACACTACCCATGAGGTCGTCTACCAGGTCCGGCAGCGAGCGCGCCCGGACCACACCACCCTCTGGTCCGCCGGTGCGCAGATCCTGGAGCCCAACCCCAACCATGGGGGACACACCGTGCTGCGCCGGCACTACAGCATCGCGGAGCACGAGACCATGGAGATGGCCATGGAGGATGCTGCTCAGCAGGCTCTTGGGGTCCTCTGCCAGCACTACCACACTCCGCTCTGCCAGACTCAGTACCGCTACTTTCCCCGCCGGCAGTCCGGGGATACTGAGCACGCGATCGCGTCCATCCGGGGCGAGGACAACCGGCAGCTGTTGAAGCTGGTCCGGTATGTGTCAGCCCTGATCACTGCCTACGTCAGGGTGTCCGAGGAGCTCCATCACCGGAACGGTGAGGTGTTCCACCTTCAGGCGCAGCTGGATCGAGTGGCAGGTCCACCGCCCCAGGTGCCAGTGGTGGATCCAGCTCAGACTCCACCTCGCCGGAGGCCTGGCACAGGAGAGTTAGGTGGTGCCACCAGGATACTCCCTCGGGATGACTAGTCTTCCTCATGTATCGCGTTAGCACGTTTGTTTAAGTTGTCGTGTTGAGTTGGTCGTGTGGAACTTAAGTTAAAGTGTTGGCTGGTTGTTTGTTATTTTGAACCATGTTTGAGTTGGATCTTTGGTTGTGTGCTGTCCAGCTGTGGGGATTTGTCTACAGCATGAACTAGTTAATGCTATGAGTAATAAAATAAAGTTAGTTCGTTGGGTTAAAGACATCTACTCTATTGCTCTCTCTACTTTATCTGTACCCTTTTCTTCCATGCATCTCTTGTCTATCTCTCGCTTATAATCTCTCTACTTCAAACAGATGGTTACCACCAGGAACAACAACACCAACGGTGCCAACCAGAACGGTGGCCAGCCTCTGCCCAACCCACCGCAATTGACTGGAGATCAGTTCTTCCAGCTCCAGATGCAGATGCTAGCCACAATGAACACTGCAGTTCAAGCATTGCAGCAAGCTCAAGCCAACCCTGCTCCTCCACCCCCTCAGCCACGTGATAAGCGTGGGGATTTCATGAAGGGTCATCCACCAACCTTCTCCCATGCCTCCGATCCACTGCAAGCGGATGACTGGGTCAGGGCCATTGAGCGACAGCTGGAGATCGCTCAATGCAATGACAGGGAGAAAGTGCTGTATGCCTCAGGGCAGTTGAGGGGTGCTGCATTAGACTGGTGGGAGTCATACAGGCAGCAAGATAGAGAGGCCTTCACTTGGGAACAGTTCCGTGAGAGGTTCAGAAGCCATCACGTACCTGCCGGCCTGATGAAGTTAAAGAAGAAGGAATTCCTCTCACTCAAGCAGGGGAACATGTCCGTCACTGAATATCGTGACAAATTCCTTCATCTTGCCCGTTATGCCACTGCTGAAGTAGCAGAAGATGGGGATAAACAGGAGCTGTTCATGGAAGGACTCAATGACCACCTCCAGTACTCCCTGATGAACCTCAACTTCAACAACTTCAACCATCTGGTGGACCGAGCTCTCATCACCGAGCGCAAGAGGAAGGAGATGGAGGAGAGGAAGAGGAAGATGACTCCGGGGGCTTCCAATAGCAACACTCGCCCTCGCTATCAGCCTCCCCAGCAAGGATACCAGCAACGCCCTCAACAGGGAGCTCAAGGACAACGGTATCCAAATCAGCAGTTCCGTCCGGCTCCTCAAGCTCCGCGTCAGGGAGTCCCCACTCCTTCCGCGGGTAATCAGAATGCCACTCCACCCCCTGGGCGCAACTGCTACAAGTGTGGAGATCCAGGGCACTACGCCAATGTCTGCCCCCAGAAGCCACTCTCCAACCAGCAGGGTCAGAAGTTCGCTCCTCAGCAGCAACAGGGGCGCCCTGTTCAGCAGAACAAGGCCCCGTGGCAGGGCAAGGTGAACCATGTGACGGCCGAGGCTGCCGCTGAAGCTCCAAACGTTGTCATCGGTACGTTCTTAGTCAATTCCAAGCCTGCTACAGTGTTATTTGATACTGGTGCTACGCATTCATTTATCACCAAAGCATATGTTGATCAACATAATCTGCACACCAGCACACTAAAAAGATCTATGTCGGTCACCTCACCAGGAGGGGAGTTAAGAACCAACATAGTTTGCCCCAGAGTTAGTATTAAAATAAGGGGGGTAGAGTTCAGTGCCAATCTAATGGTGATAGAATCAGTGGGAATTGATGTCATTCTGGGTATGGAAACCTTGGTTAAGTGGGGTGTTAAGATTGATTGCGCCCAACGGACAGTTCATCTAGCAACCCCGAGTGGCCAAGAAGTAAGGGTTAGTGCATCAAGTCCTTCTGGATTACTGCATCAACTTGAAGCCAAACCTACTGATGGTTTAAGGGTGGTGCAGAGCTATCCAGATGTTTTCCCTAATGAATTACCAGGTATGCCTCCTGACCGGCATGTTGAGTTTCTGATAGAGCTTTTACCTGGTACGGCACCAATTGCCTCAAGGCAGTATAGAATGCCACCTGTAGAACATGAGGAAGTTAAAAAGAATATAGATGAGCTACTAGAAAAGGGTTTTATACAACCTAGCACCTCTCCTTGGGCTTCCCCCGTCTTGCTTGTAGAAAAGAAGGATACCAAGGATAAAAGGATGTGTGTGGATTACCGGGCCTTGAATAAGGTGACTGTCAAGAATAAGTACCCTCTTCCCCGGATTGATGATTTATTCGACCAACTTCAAGGTGCTTGTGTGTTCTCCAAGATTGATCTGAGGTCTGGTTACCATCAGTTGAAGATCCGACCCTCAGATATTCCCAAGACAGCCTTCACTACCAAGTATGGGTTGTTTGAGTACACAGTGATGTCCTTTGGCCTAACTAACGCTCCAGCCTACTTTATGCAGTTGATGAACTCTGTGTTTATGGATTACTTGGACAAATTCGTGATTATCTTCATCGACGACATTCTGGTCTATTCCAAGACAGAGGCAGAACATGAAGAACACTTGAGGTTGGTGTTGCAAAGATTGAGGGAACATCGGTTGTATGCCAAGCTGAGCAAATGTGAGTTCTGGATTGACGAAGTACCTTTCCTGGGCCACATAGTTTCCAAGGGAGGAATTGCAGTGGATCCCCGTAAAGTTAGTGCGGTGGTCAATTGGGAAATTCCTCGAACTCCAAGAGAAATCCGTGGGTTCTTGGGTTTAGCGGGATATTATCGGAGATACATAGAGAACTTCTCTAAAGTCGCAAAACCCATGACCTCACTGCTTGAGAAGGATGCAACATTCAAGTGGACAGAGGCAAGACAGAAAGCGTTTGATGAATTGAAGAAGCGTCTCACAACGGCACCAATCCTAGTTTTGCCTGATCCTGCAAAGAAGTTCACAGTGTACTGCGATGCATCGAAAGAAGGTTTGGGCTGTGTTCTGATGCAGGAGGGAAAAGTTATCGCCTATGCTTCTCGGCAGTTAAGGAAACATGAGGTGAACTACCCTACTCATGACTTGGAATTGGCAGCTGTGGTTCATGCTTTGAAGATTTGGAGGCACTATCTGTTTGGGACTAAATGTGAGTTCTACACCGATCACAAAAGCCTAAAATACATCTTCACCCAGAATGAGCTGAATATGAGACAGAGAAGGTGGTTGGAACTGATCAAGGATTATGACATGGAGATTCACTACCATCCCGGGAAGGCTAATGTGGTTGCAGATGCCCTGAGCAGAAAGAGTTATGTGAATATGGCCGTTGCTTTTCAAATGCCACCTGAGTTATGCAAGGAATTTGAGAGTCTAAGCTTGGGATTCTTGCATCACACTACCATGTCAACCTTTGAAGCTGAACCGACATTAGAACAAGAGATCAGAAAACACCAGGCGACTGATGCCAAGATCCAGGAGATTCGTGCACTACTTAAGATTGGCAAAGCGCCCCATTTCCATGAAGATGAGCAAGGAACCTTATGGTACAGGAACAGAATCTGTGTGCCAGCAGTGGACAGCATAAGGAAGTTAATACTTAGTGAGGCCCATGACACTGCTTATTCCATCCACCCGGGGAGTACCAAGATGTACTATGATCTGAAGGAGAGATTCTGGTGGTACGGTATGAAGCGATCAGTGGCTGAATATGTTGCAGTTTGTGATACCTGTCAGCGAGTCAAGGCAGAGCATCAGAGACCTGCAGGACTGTTGCAGCCGTTAAAGATTCCAGAATGGAAATGGGAACAGATAAGCATGGATTTCATTGTAGGCTTGCCGAAGACTCAGAGAGGACATGACTCTATCTGGGTAGTAGTAGACTATCTGACTAAGGTGGCTCACTTCATCCCGGTGAGGACCACATACCCTGGTGCGAAATTGGCAGAACTGTACATCTCAAGGATAGTCTGTTTACATGGTGTGCCCAAGAGGATAATATCTGACAGAGGTTCGCAGTTCACATCTCGTTTCTGGGAGCAGTTACATGATTCGTTGGACACCAAACTTCGGTTCAGTACAGCTTATCACCCACAGACGGATGGTCAGACAGAGAGGACCAATCAGGTACTAGAAGATATGTTAAGAGCTTGTGCTATCCAGTATGGCTCTGGTTGGGATAAGATGCTACCCTATGCAGAGTTCTCTTACAACAATAGCTACCAAGCCAGCTTGAAGCAGTCCCCGTTTGAGGCTTTGTATGGCAGAAAGTGCAGGACCCCATTGTTCTGGAATCAGACTGGAGAGAAACAAGTCTTTGGACCTGATATAATCAAAGATGCCGAAGAGCAAGTGAAGATTGTACGGGAAAATCTGAGAGTTGCCCAGTCTAGGCAGAAAAGCTATGCAGACAAGAGGCGTAGAGACTTGACATTTGAAGTCAATGACTTTGTGTACCTGAAAGTGTCACCGATGAGGGGCATTCGCAGATTCAACATCAAGGGAAAGTTAGCTCCCAGGTATATTGGACCATTCAAGGTGCTTGAGAAGAAAGGAGTGGTAGCTTATAAGTTGGAGTTGCCACCCAGTCTTACGGGAGTACATGATGTATTCCATGTCTCTCAGCTGAAGAAGTGTTTGAGGGTACCGGAAGAAGAGGCACCCCTGGAGGGCCTAGATGTACAGGAAGACCTAACATACACAGAGCATCCAGTGAAGATTCTTGATACAGCAGAAAGAGTTACCAGGAACAAGAGGATCAAAATGTGCAGAGTGCAGTGGAAGCATCACACAGAAGCGGAGGCTACTTGGGAAAGAGAAGAAGAGATGAGAGCAGCTTACCCTAATCTCTTTGCTAGCCAACCTATGTGAATCTCGGGACGAGATTCTTGTTAAGGGGGGTAGGTTTGTAACACCCTAATTTTATTTTCAGGAAATTTAATATAATTTACCCAGGCTTTATTTATTTTCCTAGGATTTTTTATGTTTAGTTTGCATTATAATGATTTATTTTGCCTTAGTTAAATAAAATTAACTATAGAGCAAACATGGTTGTGCATACATGCTGGTGCATATTTTATTGCTTGAATGTGTTAAGGATTTATTCCCAATTTATTGGGAATTTTTAGAGCTATTATACCCCTTCAAATAAATCTTTGAAAATGTTTTGAATTTAAAAAAAAAAAAAAAAAGGAAAGAAGGAGCAGGCCGGCCAGCCGGGCCGAATGGCCCAGCAGCCAGCCCACCCCCGCGCGCGCGCCCCCCTCCTTCCCACCTGGGCCGAGCCCAACCCCGCGCCGAGCCGGCCCAGTCCACCCCGCGCCCCACTCCCGCGCCTCTCTCGCTGACCAGCGGGCCCCGCCCGTCAGCTCCTCCTCCTTCCTTCCGCCGCTGATGGCGCGCCTGCCTCCGCCTCATCCCGCTCGCTCCCGCTCGGCCGAGAAACCCGACGAAGCTTCCTCCCCCGAATCCGAGCCCACGCTCCCTTCCTTAAACGCGCCCCGCTCTAAATCCCACAAGTTTCGCTCGGTTTCCTTGCTCCCTCCCTTCTTTCCCTCCGGGCGCACATGACGCCGAGACCACACCGGAGCGCCCGCTCGTGCCCCCCATGCGCTCGGCCTCCAAACCTCCATAAAATCCCGCCCCGAGACCCCTCGCGCACCCTTCTCTCCGCACTCCGAAGCAATTGCGCTCCCGTGCCCACACGAGCTCACAGTCCGCCATTGGAGCCCGCATCGGTGAGCTCTCCCTCGCCCAAATTCGACGTCGCCGCACCAACCCCGGCCCTAATTCCCCCCTCCTCTCCCTTCGCAGGAACTCACCGGAGCTGTGACGACCTCTTTCGGAGCCCGGAGCCGTGTCGTCCCGCCACTCCGCGAAGACCGAACGTCCTCTCGACGCCGCCAGTGCACGTCGTGCCCCGACCGTCGCCGCCGCACCTCGTCCGGCCACCACCGACCCGCTCCCGCCGTCTCCGACCCCTAGGTGAGCTCGCCGCCGCACCCTAGACCTTCTGGGATAACCCTAGCCGTGCCTAGCGCCGTCCCCGAGCCGTACCGCCGCCGCACGCCGCGCCGCGTCGCGCGACACGAGCGCCATGGGCATGGTCACCACTGCATACGGCCGCTCTCACCCTCAGCCGTCGGATCCAGATCCAACCGCCCACATGCGCCAGTGACCGGTCAAACTCTGTCAGAACCGGGTCAGCGCCGTGCCTTTTGCTAAAGAGCCCCTGGATTTCTCGGGAATCAACCCGCGGTCCAGCGCAGTTATAGAATAATTAGATTTAGGTCCTGTTTTATCCTTTTTAGCCCCTGAGTTTTCGGGTTTTCGAACCCGCCGTCCAGAGCTCTGCGTTTTTGCTAGAAAACCCTCGGAGACTTTAGGTTTTCGCAGTTAAGCCCTCGGTTTTGAGAAAGTAGCCCCTGGGTTGACTGTTTTATCACAGTTATGCCCCTGGAACCTTAATTTATGCATAACTTTCACGTCTTAACTCCGTTTTGAGCGATTCTTGCGCTCACGCGACCGTAGCAGTGTGTAGATTAATTTTACGCTATTGTTCCAGTACTGTTTTCATGTAATGGTGTACCGTTTTCTTATAGATGTATGTTTGGTTTGCATGTATGTGTGCTTGTGTTGCTGGGTTTGCCGTGGACGTTAAGTAGACGTTGATCCGTCCGAGGAAGTTGGTGACCAGGTCCCTGAAGCTTTTGAGCAGCAGCAGCAAGACCCCTACGAGGAAGGCAAGTGTAACATGAACACCACCTATCATCTTTATTAATTGCATTTGCATGTGATATTTTGTTTGCCCTAAGGTTGTCCTAGCTACTTTTATCCAATATTTGTACCTGTCGGGTTGCATTTGGGTAGTTTGTGCTAGGTGCTGCGCGAACACACGTCCTTACAGTTTTAAATATTGTTTAGTTATGTCTATGCAACATATTTGTGAGCCTGACCCTCTGTGCTGTGTGCTTGAGTGGTCTTGCCTCTGTTAAAACTTGCTTTTTAGCAACTTGGGCTAGGGGGCTTGTGCATGTGCTTTGTGCTTTGCCAGCCACTCTCCGTAAGGACCTGTTCATAGAGCGGCCACCTGGGATAACAGCGCAACCCCAAGTTCTGGAATGGGACGGACGCGGCTCAGTAATTAGGTTGTTTTGGTCGGGAGTAACTTACCTGCGGGGCAAGAGGGAGGTTAGTGTTTGTGGTCCCTGCGCTACCTCATGGTTGAGTGTGCTGTGTGCTTCTCCCTTTGGAGGCGGGCCCCACCGATGCGACCCTGAAACCTTAGCGGTTACTTCTTACCATCGTGATCTTTGGAAAGGCTCGTAGTGGGTTTGCTAGTCACCTCATCAAAGGGAATGTGGTGAGCTCCTAGCGTAGACTCACGGCTTGGTGGTGAAAGTGCGCAACCTCTCGAGAGTGTACAACTGACATGTCAGCCGTGCTCACGGTCAAGAGCGGCCCAGAACCTCATAATGATTAGTGGTTACCTGTTTTTGGTTTGGGGAGTTAAATCTTGTATCTGAATATGGATTAATTTCTTATGCAATAATTTTGGGTAACGGTTTCTCAACTCATTACTTAGTAAATAGCTTTAAATAAAATTTTACCAACTAAAAGCTAATGCAGTCGAGTCAGCCAACCTTAGAGCCTCATAGTTCGTGTTATGCTTGTTGAGTACATGTTGGTGTACTCACACTTGTTTTCTTTGTACTTTCTCCTGTTGTGGGTCATATCCAACTGCTGCTCAGTCAACGGAGACATGGAGGAGTACCTTCAAGACTTCGACGAGTTTTAGGCTCATCGTTCACCAGTCGACGTCCCTGTGGCGGCTCCCTAGTGTTGTTTCCCGCTTCCGCTATCTTTGAGTTGACAAGACCGGTGGTCTTGGTGTAATAAAGTGGTACTCTACTATTTATCGTTGTAATAACTCTTTGAACATGTGCTGTGTTATTACTTTTGTCATAATATATGCTAGACTTGATCCTGGAGCATATATGTTGTCCTGGTTCCGTTGGTTGAGAACTGGGTTGTGACATCCGGCACGCGCCGTGCATGCCGTGCACGCGCCGTTGTGGTCCCCGGTACCATGGCCCACCGCCAGCCCTGCCTCGCCAGCGCTCCGGCCCCGCCGTCGTCTGCCCCGACCCCACGCCCTGATTGCGCCGCAAGCGCACCGCCTACAGCTGCACATGCATGACGCCACCGGCGCCACGCCGCGACAAGCCACTCCAACCCCAGCTCCACAGCACCCCGCCGCCGCGCTGCTCCACCACCTGGACCCCACGCCGCTCTGCCATTTGGGTAGCGCACCGTGCCGCCACGTCGCCGCCGCGCACCCACACCCCGCCACTCGCACAGCACCGCCGCTCCGGCTATAAAAGCAGGCTGCCGCCGCCCATTGCCCTCGCCGTCCCTTCCCCCCCCCCCACACACACACGCGCACCGGCCCAAAAATCCGCCCTGGGGGTAACCCCGGAGTGGTGACGCGCCAAAACCACACCGCCGCCCTCCTCTTCCTTCGCTTCGGTGCACCACCACCACCCAATCACCCCCCTACGCCGACCGCCGGAGCTCGATTCCCTACTCCTCGGGCTTCGTCGCACCACCCCCTATCTCCTCGGCCCCTCGCCGTCCCCTCCCCGCCTCACCAGAGGCGCCACGGCGCGAGTACCCCTCGCCGCCGACGCATGCACCCGCGTCGCCCTCGTGTGCAGCCCTCCCCACTCACCCAGCCACTCCCACGATACCCCCACTGGGTTCGCCATGGCGCGAGGGTGCTCACACCGGTGACCTCATCGCCGGAACCGCTACCGGTGGTTAGAACCGCCGGCGAGCCGGGCTCGACCGCCGCCATCCGGTTCACCCCGGACCGAACCGACGCCGTCACCCCCCTCCCCAGACGCCGTCGCCCCTCCGTGCCTCTGACGCGCGGGTCCCGCGCCACGGCGTAGGCCACGCCGTCACGCGCCGCGTGGGCACCGGGCCGAAAACACCCCAGGCCCAAGTTCAGTTTTCCTGGTACAAATTCGGTGAAAAGTCCATTTTCTACTCCCTGAACTTTCTAGAAAAGTCTATATCTACCCCATAGACACTATATACCCCATATCTCCTCCGTTCGAACTCTGATTTAGGCGATTCTTGCCTCTAAATTCATCTAAAATCAAGATCTACCCATCCATACACTCCACATAATCTTTTCCCTAGCCGGAAGACGCCGCCATGCCACCATGACGCGTCCTACGCCCAGTCAGTGCTTCACACTAGCCCCACATAAGTTTGTGTGCCTGGTGTGATGCCGTTGACCTCCTACTCTCTATTAAAAAGATTCTTATCTTGATCCTCCCAGTTCCACTTCAGATGATGACGAAACCAAAAATCATCTGAACATTGATTCTATTTCAGAAAAACCTTCCCCACTCCAATCATCATCATGCGACCGCCTCCCCTTCGACGTCGCCGCCCTCGCATCATCGTCCCACCACCCCTACCATGGCGTCTCCGTAACTGTCGTTACCGAGCCCGCCAGCTCGCCCGAAAGCTTGCTACACCCCAACCACTTGTAATGATACCGCCAGTAAGAACCCCAGATAATCCTTGTCTTCTCCATCCAAACTCCAACCCAACAAATACTCGTTGAGCTCATATAGTACCTCATGCGTTGTGTGCTTTCTTGTTTGTGCACGTAGGAGTGTCCGATCGTCCTGGTTCCCAAAACATCCGATCCGGCGACCATGGAGCTCACGATGCCCGAACATCAACCGCTTCATGTTCAAGTTGAAAGGCAAGCCCACTGGAATCCCCACTTGATGCATAAAATTCCTATGTTTACAACCACATCCCTTGGCCTAATAAACACATAAAAACTTGCATGTTTTGCTTGCTAAGGTAAACCCACCAATATACAGCCACCTAAGCCTAATCTAGATATAGTGCGCATAGGTGGGATCGCTCACTTAATTATATGTATCATAATCTTGATGATAAGTTGGGATTATGGTTATGGAACTTGATGGGTTTGCGAATGAGGATGTGTGTGTGTGTGTTTTCGAAATAAAATGGGGAAGAACCCCGGCAACCGACTTTGTCAGAATACGGCTACGCGCCGAACTAGCCATCTAAGGGCAAGGTATGAACGGATAACTTAGCAACCCGCGGTTACCCAGGTCCCGGTCTTCGTGGAGATGACCGGGTAGGTGGATGCTCGCGGTGTCGGGCAGTGTAAGGTGTTGATGGTTCTACCTGAGCTCTATAGGGACCGCGTTGATTAACATCTTGCCTAACTCTTTAGTACAACCACTCGCACTATATGACGCATTGGCTAGGCCCGAGCTAGAGTGGGTAGCCAAGTAGCTTCTGTGTTGGCGCATAAGGGGCAAAGGAAAGGGTTGTATGCCGAGGGGGTGTCGAGGGACACCAGGGTGCGGCTCGGTGGCCCGAACCTCTAAAGTACTGCTAGGCGATGAAACGAAGGCAACGGTTTGGTTTGGAATTCGGATGCTTATTTAGTGGTAAGTGTCGCTGAGTCCAACTTGTGGGAATTAGTACAACCTCTGATCAGAGTAAAACCTATTCGAATAGTCCGAGTCCACTGGTATGGATGAGTTACGGCTTGGTTTTTCGATTAGCACTTTTCATAAACTAAAAATGGTGAGAATTAGTTTGGTTTTGGGTTTGGAACAAAATGGTTTTGGGTGGATGCTGTGCTACAGGGGTAAAACCCTGTGGAAAGTGTGATGGCTGGAAGGTCATTGGCCATGTGGACCGGCAAGTCCAATGGCGCCCCTTTTTGAGAAAAACCCTGATTTTTGAATGGCTAAAACTTATTAGACTAGCTTAAAACTCTGCATACAAAATGTTTTCATGCAAAACATCCTGAGCTCCAGATATGACTTGCATGTAGATATAGCTATACCCCTACTCCTTATGGAGGAAGGTGGGCTTGTTTGAGTACGTATGTACTCACCCTTGCTTTGTTGTTGGTTTACAGAGAAGGAGAAATCATCGTGTACCTACTAAATTAAGGGCTACGACCTACTTCCCAACGTGACGTGTGGAAGCTTAGGCCTACGTTTTATATTCTGCTGCTTAGATTCAGGGCTGCGCCCCTTTGCTGTCCGACCCGTTAGGGCGAATCTGTATCACTCTGATGTAAGAATGTGATTACCAAACCTTGGGATGGTAATAAAGCACATTTTAGTCCCATTATGGAGACTGGGGCGTTTCAGTCCGGTAGAAAACCGGATAGTTCGGTGAGCCACACCGGATAATCCGACAGAGGCCGTGACAGGGGCTGGAGCCGGATAGTCCAGTGCACACCGCCGACCTATCTCCGGTAGCACCTAGAGACTTGAGCAAATCAAACCCTAACTTGACCAAATCTTGTCCAATCTTCACGATATTTTGCACAGGCTATTCTGACCCTATTCCAAAGCTTTTCCCATAAGCTCAACTCAAAATGATCACGGGATTAGCGGAAACTTCAGATCTTGTGAAGGGCAAGTTTTGGGCAAGAAGAGAGGAAAACTCAAGCCAAACTTGCTCGTGGCAAACCTGCAGGTTTGAGATGCACTAGGGCATGATCTCCACGTCCTTGCAAGTCCAAAACACCAGCAAAAGAAAGGATTCACCCATGGCCAAAGCAAACACCCAAAAGCCAAGGATTGAACCCAAAAACCAAACGAGAAAGGGGGAAAGAGAGAAGGCTGCACACAAGCACTCCAATTTCAGAGGAATATTGCTGGATTAATCACGAAATTGAGTTCATACAAAGATTCCTACAGCCTACCACCCTTCATCCTCCCTCTTGATGTGAAGAACACTAGCTAGGGGACTCAAATCCTAGCCTAAAGCTCTCCTTTCTCTCTTTGGCACTTGGCTGTATGGAAACTAAGCCTAGGGTTTTCTAAATGATGGAAAAGTCACATAGATGACCAGCCACAAGGCTATTTATACCCCAGGCCTAACGGCAAAATTTAACACTAAGACCCTTACTCTAGAATGCCCGGAAGGGGCTGAAATGAAAATGATACAATCGGACGACTACGATGACGCTTTGATCTTCTTCTTCTCCACGCCTCGCTTGGATGTACGCCACGTTGCCAGTAGTCCGGAAGCTTCCCCCAGTTTTGAAGTCAGAAACCGAAAAAATTTATTCTGCAGGCTTCCTGGGCCGAGTCTTGGCCCAATCTTCTATCTTGGCGAGTCGGAGCCCAACCCACCAAGTCATTTGAACTTGGGTGGCGGTTTTGAGCCAAAGCCGCCAAAGCCTCCCTCGCACGTCTTCGCGCCATGCACTCGGGTTGGAGCACCACGGTGGCACCCAGCTTCTCCAGTCCATCGGAATCGCCTCGCAGTCCATTGGAGGGCTTACACCACCATTGCCGAACCGCCCCTCTGTGTACTGAGCTTCCATGGCCGACCGACGCCGAGCATTGCCTCCGGTCCATTGTAGGACTTTTGCCTCAGTCCATCGAGGTCTTCATCATCTACCTCCAGTCCATTGGAGGTCTTGAGCTCGTTGACAATCACTCATCACACCAGGAGAGCAATGAGGCCGGTCCATTGGCTCTCACCGGCGCCCTCAAGGGGTCAGGGGTAGATAGTAGACCACCGAAAGAGAACCCGGCTAACACCTACGGGCCTACCAAGCGAACGGGCCTGGAATACATAGGCACACCACACGCTGTCATCGAGTGGGGCTACCAAGCAAATCTGTGTGGATAGGCTGGCACTCTATAAACATACTCAAGCAAAAGCTTGAGCAACAATAGACCATCCTTGATCAGAGGAGAGGACCTACCAGAGCCTGGCATACAGGTTGGATTATAGCACCAGCAAGAATAATGGGCCTTGACTAACTAAGATAACCACAGCCTAAGCCTAGCAAGTATGCAAAATAAAGGGTACACCACACTTGCAAGAGATAGAAATAAAGTAAAACATAAATATATTGTACTGAAGATAAGAGTACAAAGATGCAAGAACTTTACCGCAGATTCAGAAATATCTCTGAGAACTCTGAGGCAAAGCTTGACTCACTCTAACTCCTAGGACTATCCTACTACTAAGATATGGAAAAGAACACCCTCTAAGGTAGAATGTAGTCTCAACTTCTCCACACCTTTACAAATGAGCTCTTAGGGCATATTTATAGCTTGTACAAGTGAGGGGGGTACTTGTAGGTGGCTGGAGTCGGTTTGGGGGGTGAGGCGGTGGTCGGCCGACCTTGCATGGGGGTCGGCCGACCTTGGCCAAGGTCGGGCGACCACCCGATCCACCGCCTCAGCCATCCAACGGCTTGATCTTGCTTCCTCAAGGCGGTTGACAGTTGAACATGTGAAAATTGCCTTCGAGGGAAGGTCGGCCAACCTTAGGGGAGGTCGGGCGACCATGTGTCAGCTCTTGACTGGTTGGATGGCTCCTCACTTGGATTGATGATATCACTGATCCACTCTTTCGGCCCTTGGATACATTGAATGCTCGATACAATGGTTGGATCTTCATTGTGTTGTGTTTCTTTGTGTGCAGGATTGATGATGTGGCATTTGGACTCAGTCAAAAGGTCGGGTGGCTGGGACACAGGGTCAGCCGACCCTGCTAGAGGTCGGGCGGCCCTGGCAGGGTCGGGCGACCCTAGCACCTCCACCATTTGTGCTCGTCTTTGGTCCTTGGCACGTTTTAAACCTTTTTATGTGTATTTTCGTATATGCATCCAAATATTCATGTACATCTTGTGGAACTCATTGGTCATAGGAGTTAGTCCAATTTTATTCACATGATTTGCTCCATTGGGTGGATAATTGACGGTAAATATCGTAAGATTATGATCGTCAACACCCCCCAAGCTTAAACTTTTGCTCGTCCTCGAGCAAAGCTAAGACTAATAGTGGATCAGGAGTTGCTGCAATATCGATGATGAAAAGAAATTCTTATACATGACTACATACTCAAACTTTTGTTCTAAGTTGTGAAATAATTGAAGTTCACCTTGTGTAATACCTGTGGTGCATCTTTTTGCTTACCTCACTTGGGCGGTTGAGAGATGGAACAACTTTTAGTGCAGGAGTACTTCTGACTTGCTCTTTTCAGATGTCTTTTTCAGGTGTTTTCAAAGTTTTCAAAACAAAAGCAGCTTCCCCATGGTACTCTCGATCTCTCAAAGGTGTTTCCTCAACAAGGGCCATGATTTTGGCCAACATTTGCCTATACTAAGGCCTTTTTGGAGCTTTAGGTGGGGAGAATGTGGCACACTTAGTATGTTTATTTTGCTAAGCCAAAGATAGGACCAAAGAGTATACTTTATCACTACTTCTATTTGATCACTGGAGTATGAGTGGTAGCATGTATGTCTCCTTCTCTTGAATTTCATCCCTTGTAGCCTTTTATAAATTTGGAGGGAATATGGAGCTTTTATTTATTTTATCATGCTTGAACTTGCATGCTTTTCATTTTGCCGTGCTTTTGAACGCATTTTTCTTTCTTTTGCCATGCTTTTTGTCATGCCCAGTTCTCAACCAATGGAACCGGAACAACATATATGTGCCAGGAACGAGTCTCACATATATTATGACAACAGTGACATCACAGAACGTGCATAAAAAGATAAAATAAAACGTTTACATAGGATATATCATCACTTTATTACAATAAGACAACATGTCTTTAAACTAGAGTCATAGTGGAAGCGTAAACGAAAACAAAATGAGCCGCCACAGGGACATCGACTGGTGGACTGGTACGCCTAGAACTAATTGAAGTCCTGAACATACTCCTCGAAGTCTTCTAGAACTGAGCAGCGGTTGGGTTCTAGGCAACAGTAGGTTGAAATAAAAGAAACAAGCGTGAGTACTTCAACTCGTACTCCACAAGCATAACATGAACCGTGAAGCTCTAAGGTTGGCTGACACGTTGCATGAGCTTTTATTTGCTCAAGTTTTATTAAACAACTAGTTAGTACAAATGAGTAGATAAACCATTAAGCCCAAGATATTGCATAAGAACATTAATCAACATTATTAACAAAAGAAATAGCTCCCAAAACCAAACCAGGAACCACTAATCTGCATAAAGGATCTGGGCCACCCATAACCGTGAGCACGGCTGACATGTCAGTTTTACACTCTCGAGAGGTTGTACATCTTTACCCATGAGTCGTGAGCTACGCTAGTGGTCCACCACATTACCTTAGATGGGATGGCTAGCAAGCACACTACGAGGCCTTTACAAAGATCACGTTGGTAAGGTGTAACCGCTAATGTTTCAGGATCCGCAACTGTGGAGCAAACCTCAAGGGGAGATAAACCCACTCAACCCAAGTAGCGCGAGGGCCACAAAAGCTCATCTCCCCTCTTGCCCCATCGGTAAGTTACTCCCAAACCAATGCAACCTATTTAGTTAACCAAGACCGTCCCATTCTAGTCTCATGGTAGCACTGTTGTCCCAGGTTATCGCTTTGCCAACCGGTCCTTACGGAGAGTGGCTATAAGCAAAACACATGCTCATGCCCCCTAAACCAAGTTGCTAAAAAGCAATTTTTAAAGAGACATGAACCACAGGGGGTCAAGCTCAAGATTTAATTGCATAGATCCATTAATCAACAATTATTAACAAAAGATACATGAGTTCGCGCAGCAACTAGCAAAATTTAACCAACATGCATTCCCATAGGTAACATATCGATAAAAGAGGCCATGGTATAGTCCTTAGGGCATACAAAATTAGACACATGCATATGAAGTTATTAAATGGTTATTAGGTTTTGTTCATGCTATACTAGCCTTCCTCGAACTGTTCGGGCTGCTGTTCGACACCTTCAAACTGCTGCTCACCGTCTCCAACGAAAGGTTCACCGTCTGAACGTGATCACGGCAACATACAAGCATTCCCAAACATGCATACATGCAAACAGAAAAAAAAAGATAAGAAACAGTACATCATTTCATAAAAACAGAAGATAAAATTGTACTAAAAACATTCTACACACTGCTATGATCATATGTGAGCGCAAGAATCACTTAAATCGGAGTTAAAACGCGAAAGTTATGCATAAAACAAGCTCCTAAGGGCAAAACTGTGATAAAACAACTAAACCAGGGGCTAACTTTGCAAAACTGAGGACCTATCCGCAATTAAACATAGCCGCCGAGGGTTTTAGAGCAAAAACCTAAGAGCTTGGACTGCGGGTCAAAATCCCGAAAAGCTTAGGGTCTAAAACGATAAAAATAGGACCGAAACCTAATTACTTTTCAACGTAAGCGGACTGCGGGTTGATTTCAGGAAAACGCGGGGCCTTTTCTGCAAAAGTCCCATGGTGGACTCGGTCCACGCTGACGTGGACCTGACGCGTCGCGCATGTGGCATGCGCATGGTTGCCACGTTGGCCTGACGCGTGGGGCCGACGCTGACTGGGATTATGTGGTGCGACGTGGCGCTCTGTGATTGGCTGGCGAAGGGGTATGGCACGTTCTAATCGTGGCCGTGCACTCTAGATCCAAGGGTCCAGATCGGAAAGGGGGGAGTTTGGCGCCGGCGGTGACCTTACTCCACAGCGGAGTCCATCCCGCGCGGCGGCGGCTCGCCGGCGTGGTGCACGCCGGGGCCTAGGGGCGGTCGAGGTGCCCTAGGGCTAGCTCGGGCGAGAGAGGGGGCCAAGGTGAAGCTCATCAGGGGTTAAGTGATGATGGGGAAGCAGCGGCTCGGCTTGGCGATGGGGATAGGCGGACGACGGCGAGGGGTGCTCATGGACGAGGTTGACGGTGGCTCGCTTCCCATCTAGGACCGACGGGAAAGATCCGCGAAGCTCCTGCGAACGACAAGGCGAGGATTAGAAGGCCGAAAATGGCTTGCCGACGATGAATTGGGCGGCGCCACCACTTACCGGGCAGAGCTCCAACGGCGGATTGTGAGCCCTTCGGTGGACGAGAGTGGAATTGGAGAGGTGGAGTGGTAAAGAGGGCGAGGGCAAAGCTCGGGGTCGGTTTTATAGGCACTGTGAGGGCCGAGGGCGTCGTGGCGCGGTGATGCCGCTTGGGGTTTGAACGCGCTTCAAAGCGGAGTGAAGGAAGGTGGAGGGGAAAGGGGAAACCGGGGTGATGCTCTAGCATCTCAAGTGTATAATCATATTCCATATGTAGGACCGAGACGTGCGACTAGAGGGGGGGTGAATAGGAGCATTTGAAAAACTCAAACTCAAACCCCCCAATGTGCGCTCTCACGAAAACACACGCACACCCGATACCGTCCACTGAACAGATACGTATTGGGTCGAAAGCGGAAGCACTCGAATTAACGCCCAACGAAACGGACGTAAAACGAGCAACCAAACTACACCTAAATGAACAAACACACTACACCCAGACGAACACGCACAACATCTAAAACTACACCTCTCAAATGTGCAGAGTTACATAGCATAGAAAAGCTACCAACCCTAGGACACATTGAGAAACCCTAAACGGAAAAACACTAAAGCACGCAACAAAACAAGCGAAAACAACAAGGCACAAACAAAACAAGACAAGCTACAAAGATTGCAAGTGTCGCACACTGGCCACTCAACACACCGAAGATGCCTCACTTAAGATCAGTGAGTGAACAGTATGGGCATGCAGTGGTTGACACAAAACAAGTTTGAAGCAAACAACAACACTCCAAAAACCAAAGAAACCAAGAAAAACAAACCCCAAAGCAAGCGGAGCAAGAAACACGCAAAAACAGCCCCAGAAACACTAGACCGGACAATCCTTTCTCCACCAAAAGAACTGACTGGACAAACCTAAAGAAAGGGAAGAAAACAGCCCAAAAACACTATAGACCGGACAATCCGAGGGAAGGGGATCGGACAATCCGAGGGCCCTACTTCGGACAAACCTAAGGACAATTAAATTGTCCTGTCAGTTCTCCGAAAAACTGCGCAGAAAAACAGCCCGACACCCCATCGAAAAATCGATCGAAACGGGGTCAAATCTCAACGAAAAATCTAGTGAGGTAGGTGAGTTGACACCGAAAAATCGAAATCCGACAAGAAAGGCCCTTGCTCGTGGTTCGATGATTCTAGCACTTAGCTAGTGAGATTTACCACATCATAGCAAGGCAAAATACAAGCAAAAGAAAGATCCCAACCTTGGACAAACCGAAACACACCAAAATCCAAGGATTGGAACCAAAAACGAACTAGAACGGAGAGGGGAAAGGAGGACGAAATTGAGCTGCTCAAGACATGGATTTCTCAAGGAGTAACTGTGGCGGAACCGCCCTGCTTAATCTAGACTAAGCACACCTGCCACCTCTGGCTCGCAGTGCACTTAGGCCAGATTAAACCCAGTAGTCCGTCGAGAGTCCTTCGGGCTCCCGATAACACCATTTCCCGAGGAACCGACATTAAACACATCTGACTCTCGAAGGAGCCACAACAATTACATAATCACAGGCAGTTGAAATAGAGAATAATAGACTTAATTTACAAGCCAAATGTATGAAACCAAATACATGTTCAAATATAGCGGAAGCGAATTCAGAGTATATGTATATATGTAGCGGAAGCGTTTTCAAAATCTCGCATCGGAAACAGTATAGTTAAGTAGTCTTCATGAAGCGATGAACAAGGCGAGTAGCACCGAGCCCACCGGTACTACCACCTCCATCACAGCTGTCCAGATGTTGCCAGTACCTGTAATCCAAAAGTGGAGGCAAACCCTGAGTACAAATTACTCAGTAGGACTTAATGGACGGGGCTTACGGCTGACGCAAAGCATGCTTACTAATCATGTGGATCCTTAGCTGTTGATTCTTAAACCAAGTCATGTTGACATAAGATAGCAGGATTTGACAGCTGCTATCCATTAATCATGAAGATCATTTATATCATAAAGTAAATACTTGCAGGAACGTAAAACATGAACACATGGCCTGTCCCAAGATTCACAGCGCCTCCATCCAACCCCTTGGGAGTAGCCGTCTCAGGAGGGATACCACGGTACGTCGGGTCAGCCCTCCCTCGACCTCAAAGCATCTTCCAAGTCCATCGACCTCCTAGCAGTGGATGGGCAACACCATGAATAGTGGGACGGGTCATACACATCTGAGCATGTTATATAAAAAGGCGTGACTTAATAAACAGCATGTTACAGTCATTACTACGTTGCGCGACAGTGATATTTGGCACTCTCACACCTGGTGAGCATCAGCGATTCGAATCGATTTTTAATTCCCGGGAATAACTAGGAATGCTAGGGGTATATGCTTACTAGCCATCGCGTTCCCACATATATCCCCCATCTCTACTGGTCCCATCCCAAGTTCGATTCAATCCTTCCGTTGTTCCCAGGTTGTGCCGCCTTAGGAGCGATACCACGGTCACGTCGGGTCAGCCCTTCCTCGACTACAAGCTCCCCAAGGTGTCAGAGTAGGAGTCTATCTCTGTTCTTTGGATGGCACAAGTAAGACTTTCACCGGTCCATTATCCCGGATAAGTACGCTAGCAATGTTATGCCGATCAGCAGGCGAACAGCGAACGGGCCTTATGTGACTCGGGTGGAGTCCACCACACATGATTCCAATTCTCATCATACAATTCCATATCTCCACCCGGTCTCCATTTAACATAAACAATAAAAATCATAAATTGTATCATAGTAAGATTTCTGAGATTTGTAAAATCACCTACGAGACGAGTGACTCCATTCACTCGTGTCTAATCGTACCTAGCATTACTAGGCATACTCGTCCTACATACTCTATTTTAGGCGCTAGGGCCAGGGCGGCCAGGAAGTCTAATGCAGTTGGTTTCAAACAACTCCTAATGCAGATGCGTAATCATCAAACAAGATAGTATTAGTTGGGAGAAATCATGGTCCTGCCTACCTTTGATTCACTTTAATAAAACCAACAAACTAAGCTACTGTTAGTTTACTGGGTTGTGAGGCTTTGCCCCAGGGAACCCCTTGATCCCTTGGACAACTCCTCCGTCCAAACACGACTGATGGGCCTTCCAGGTCGTGAGTGGGTCTTAGTGGGTCTTTTGGATCACCGTTGGTTGAAGTAGTTCCACGCGTTCGTTTCTTGATCACGTATCTGTAATGAGCGCCACTATATGATTGACATGCGGGATGGTGCAAGGAATGAGATGCATGAATACGAAGCACACTTATGAATAACCATTTCATGAACAGGCAAAAGGTGATTGATAAGCTATTTAAATAGAGAGTATTCTTATGGACTCAAAGCAAGAACACAATCATTCAATGACACATAAACAAGTTACTGATCCTACTCATATTGATAACATGTTAATGCTACGACTTGATAACAACATGCAAAAGCAATTTGGATTATTAAGATACATACATGGAGTATGGTGATGTTTAATCCCTCTCAATCAAGTGTGGCATAGACATCAGTAGATAGCGTGCAGCTAGAAATCAACCCACATGCATAATGATATCAATAGCAAATAACACCTACTCCTATAATTACATAACACATGCCTACTTTATGAATAAAAAGCATTACTTGTGTTCATGTAGTTAGACAACTCCAATTGAGCTTAGATTTTTATGACATGTAGGTTTATACTGCATTATGCTACTGTCAACATTTCGGCCCCAAGGAGTTATAAATTAATTATGAAAATTCTAGCAAGTTATCAGCCCTATAGCTTCTCAGATTTTTCATAAATTATAGGAATGGTTTCCGAAGGTGATATTTTACCAATGAACTATGCTTAGCATGAACTGCATGTACAAAAATTTACAAGTTAAAACTCCCAGGTTTGATAGGACATCTATTTTCCATATATTAATCCTATGCGAAATTTAGATGTGCATATGAACAGTGTGAATAGCCCGCTAGCATATACTTTCTGGACTCTATGCATCAACCTTAGGCTACCAAATCAAAACTTAACATGCAGGGGCTCATATTTTACCAGTGAGATACTTATACTATAGGTATAGGAAAAATGCTAGAGAGTCAATTTGAGCATATTCCGTGTAGCCTCCAATTTCTAAGTTAAATAATTGCACATAGCACATGTATAATGGTAAAAGGTAACTAAACAGTAAGTGCTGGGGCTACAAAAATTCACATAGTGCTACAATGCCACAAGAAAGCTACTGTCCAAGTTTCATGCCGTTTGGATTTCATTTAGTCCACTTTTATCATTTATTTACCCTAATCATGCATGCAATAAACCAGGGGAAAAACAGACTTTTCACACATCCACATCATACCTATCCTGTAGATCTACTCAAGAGGAGTCCATAGCCACTGAGTTTGTCCATTTTGGATTTTTCTTTGAATTGTTATGATTTTCCCAAGTTCACAGATTTAGAAAAAGAAAAAATACAAAACAGGGACCTAAACGAAATTAACCATATACTTCAGGGGCTAGCACGAAATTTTACCTAGGCTCGGTGAACAGATCCTGTGAAATAGGTGAAGCACAGGGTTAGATCTGCAAAAATGAAAAGCTTCGGGTCAAAATGCGAAACTCTAATAGATCCAGGGGGTTATTTGTAGTTTTATCAAGGCACATTCAATAGTGAATAGAATAACAAAAACTACAGGGGCTAACGTGCAAATGCACCATCTTCTTCCTCGGGCCGACGGGGGGGGGGGGGCAACGCGGCGGCTCGGCGTTCCGGCGCCCACTCCGGCGTGTCGAGGCACCGTCTTGGAGCCGAGTTGGCTCGGGGGGGTGCCCCTGGCCACGGGGATTCCTCTCCTCAAGGTCTCGTCGGGCGAGGAGGCCTGGGCGGCCGGGTAACTCCGGTTCAGCACGGCGACGGCTCGATCTCGAGGCACCGGTGAGGGAGGAGACCATGGTGGGGCGTGAGAGCTGCGCGAGGATGTGGTGGGTCCAGCGGTGTGGAAGTGGAGGCGCGGGGACGGCCCGAAGATGGGTCTCCACGGCAAGGTGGTGCGCGGCCGGTGCGGCACGCGGCGGCGCACGTGGGAAGGGGTGCTAGGACCGATGGCGGTGGCCTAGAGTGTGGGGATTCGGCGGAGGAGCCTAAGGCGGGCACGGGGCACGAGTTAGATGAGGCGGAGGTGGTCCAAGGCGGCGGAGGCGCGAGCTCGCCGCGACGGGGTTCATGGCGCTGGCCATGGCGGGCAGCACCCAGAGCACGGCAGAGCAGGAGGGCTAGGAGCGGTGGCATGCCACTAGAGCTAGGGGAAGGTGGCGCGGAGGAGGACTCGACGCCGGTTCGCACTGGGGTTGGGAAGGGGAAGGCTAGAGGTGGCCGGCGCACGAGCTCGCGGCCAAGCTCCAAATGGCGGCCCGTGGCTACGCACCGCGGAAGCAGGAGCAAGGCGAGGCAAAAGGGAAGTGGGAGGCGAGGCCAATGAACTAGGATGGACCCTCGTCCAAGTGAAGAGGCCGAGCGCGGCGTGAGGGGACCGATCCGTGGCATGGCCGCGCTGCCCGGCCGCCAGCGGCCGCGTGGAGCGCGCCGGTTGGGCGTGGGCGCGGCGCTGACACCGCGGGCCCACTGGTCAGCGGCTGGAAAGAGGGAAAAAGGATAATGTGTTTTCTTCTCTGCTAAAAATCGCCATTTTGACCAATTTAGAGACCGAATTTGTCAAAACCCCAATTAGATGAAATGTTCTACTCTTCAAGCTCTACATCTTTGTCAAAAGGTTCAATACCAGATTCTAAGTGGAAATATCACTTATACATAAATTTATATAGCAGCCTTCAGTTAGGATAGTGAACCATTATTACTTGGGAAAATCACAACTCCTATTTCTGTGCTTTACCTCCCAAAGTGCCTCTTGACAACATTGTTTAGAATTTCATAACCTACAACTTCTTCAGTTTGATCTTTGCATGAAAATAGCTGTAGGTTATAGAAACATTGAAATTACTAAACAGGTCAGATTTGGACTGGTTTTCTGTGTTGGTAGAAAATGACACTAAACTCCATTTAAAACTCAATATATGATAAAACCCCAATTAACAAAGTTGTTCTTCAGCCATTTATCTGCAAGTTTGATAATATAAAGTTGGCCTGAATCCCAACAGATTTCGAATTATAGACACAAATATGCTCCAAGGTTTGGTAAAACAGAAATTTCACTTTGTGTAGAGGCTTTCTTGTTTCCCACTTTTAAAGTACCATATGAAGTCCAATCTCTTCCATAATAGGTGCATTTGAAAGGTGATAAGTTCAATTCCATTTCATAGAAAGGGAGAATTTGAAGTTGTATAGTGAAATCAAAAGTAATTTCAGAATGAACTTGGGGAAAAGCTGAAAATCCATACTTGGGAAATTTCTAAGTGTGGGCTGATTTTGGTTATTTCCAAGAGAATTGTGGGGCTATTTATAATAGGTGAATGACAGATTTAAACCATGCTCAGTGTAACAAAAGGTTATTCCACATGTACAACAACTTTGACAATGGAGTTGAGCTCAGGTACTTAATGGATTAGAAAGTTTTATGACGGCTCGAATTTGGTCACGACCACTATTGACACCTCTCCAGGAATCTCTGATTTGATTTGGCCTCGACTTTTAAACTCCTAACATATGATTCTAAAGATGGTCATAATATCAAAGTCGAAGACATCATCCCGAACTACGACTTTTGTATTTGGTGTTTTGCCCAAAAGTTGTTGGGTGGCGATTTAAACAACCAAACCACGTAGAGTTTCGCATTCTCTTAGAAAATTTTTTGACTTAGTGACTTTTTCATCTAATCCTCATTACTCTCTAAGCATCATTAAGTACTAATTCAGTATTAGCTTGTCTCTAACTGCGTGTTAAGGCTTTTGAGATGCCGGGGCATCACAACCCACCCCCCTTAAAGAAATCTCATCCCGAGATTTGGAGGAAGCGGGGTTTTACGGCTTACTGCGTAATGTGAATGGTTTTTGGCCCGTGGATCGTGTGCTTCTGTCACACATGGTAACATGTGAATCTTCATCTATTAGCTTTGTTAACTGGCTCGTGAATGGTTAGTGCCTCTTTAACACGAGGTAGTTACAAAGCTTCTTTTAATTGGTCCGGGGTGGCCTTTCTAAGATACTCGCCAAGTCGCGTTTTGTATGAGAGCGGATGAATAAGCCACAAAGAAGGTGTGGCCACAGTGCGAAAGCGACAACGATTGATTCGGACAATAGAACAGGGTCACTGCCTGACTTTGACACCAAGGTTTAGAAACGTGATAAAGATATAGGTCTTAGAACAATAGAAGCAAAGTGTACATAATCGGAAAAATTGAACCATGAAGGATCTTGTGATTCAAAGGGTTATCAACGGATGTGCTTTTGAGAGACCCATTCATTTTATTTGATAGGGACTGTGTACACATATAAGATATCAAATCTGAATATCTTCAAAGAGTAAGATGTGGTGAAACATAGCACATTCTACTCGTTGCGACAAGAAAGGTATGAAAAGGATAAGATAGGACATATTCACCTTGACAAGGTGATGTTTGTATGATTTCATAGGATTGGTCAAGACTGGCCAAGAAAAGTATAGGTAGATGATATGTGCCTACTAACAAATCAATGGCAACGTTAGTAAGCCCCACTTCGAGGATAACTCCAAAGAAGAAGGAAGCAATCATGGAAAGTATGGTATGACAACGGCACCAACCGAGAGCAAAAGCTAGTGCAGAGAATGGCTCTGAAGTTCACCTTCAGGAGATAAGGTTTAATATTTATGAATAAAAGAAACAAAAAGGAGGGTAGTGGAAACAGAATTGATTGTTCCCACAGATCAAGAGAGGTAAGGTTAATCGCAGAGGTGAACAAGCGTATTTAGACATTCGGGATGAGACTTGTCACCCCATGAATCAAGGAAACAAGGTGAAACAAAGAAATAATCAGGTGTGAACAAGTTGTGGGTGGAGATGGATCCTTCCCACCAAATCAAGAAAAGAAAGGGGAAACAAAGCAATGAAATGACAAAATGTGGCAGTGGAATTAGAGTAAATCATTTCCACAAATAGATGTATAGAGGTCAACAAGACGATAGAAAATGGATATGAATGTTCCACAATCGAAGCAGTGTCATGCCTTTGTATGTCTTGATACCAGCGCGAGCCTAGGGATTTACCCGGTGTCGGCCATACACATGGGACCCTAGGTTTCGTCGCAGCACCATGGACTACTCAGGTAAACACCACATCAAGAGTGGCACAGCTTTCCAACGTCAGAAGATGCAAGCAATACAAGGTGATGGAAAGACACAAACAAGGAGTTAGGAGCACATGAATGTCAATGCATGGGTGACCTAAATCAAAGAGTCGAAGGCACATAGATTTCAAGGGTTGGAGACACAAGGATCATGAGAACGAGAAACATATGGACCCCCAACCTTTGAGTTGTGGGGTTGCATAGATTTGAAAGTATATGAATTGGCGAGAGCTCAAAGCATGTGCACCACAAGAGTTCGAAATGCGGGGAGTGCAGGAGCTTGAAATGCACGGAATAGTGGAGCTTGGAACTCAAAAAATTGCAATTGTTGGTAAAGACATGATACACTAGAGTTGATTCCAAGGAGTTAGGATCGAGTAACACAATAAACCATACTTACTCAATGTCTAGCCAAACATTGTTACCTACGCAAATCGATACCCGTTCCGTTTTTGCCAAATCGTATGTTCAAAACAATTGGGTCAAAAGCGAGCTTCTTCTTTCATTCATGTTGATGTGGCGTTGAGCTTCATGTGGGAGGCACCATGGTGTTGAATCTTGATTAAACGCCAAATCTGAGGACGTTGCCGAAGTCGAGATTGATCCAGGATGCTTTCTCTCTATCACTCATGTTGCCAGGTAGGAACTCTATATCGTTGCCTAGGGACATGTGAGCGACAGTCAACTCTCGATCGAGGCTTCTTCTAGACTCGTTTCTGTCTTGGTGGAGCTTCAATTTGTTGCGTCGATGTAGATGTTGATGCTGTGTATGTCGGGTTGATTGGAGAAAAGTCTTCGATGATGAAAGGTCGGACATTCTTCTCGAAGACTTCTTGGAGGCTTGCTTATTGTTCCGGTGGCTAGGCCTAGAGAATCCTATGGACCCAGCACGTAAAAATAAATATGTACGAACTATCCTGACTTCATCTTCAGCCTTGGCGAGGCCCTTTAGTCGAATGATCGCGTGTTGTCGATGTAGGAGTCGATATTTCGTTTGTTGGGTTGACTAGAGAAGCTCATCCCGCTCCGGCGATGTGTCTTGAGAATTCTTCTTTGTATGCTTCGGTACATCAGGGCTTGTGCGTCATCCTTGTGGTTGTAGACATGCCTACCGAGTCATAGCAAACTAGGACCTAGGTGGTAACACGTCCGATTGTCTTGACTTGATCTTTGGGCTTGTAGAATCTCATTAACTGAAGCATCCTAGGCCGTATATGTTGAATCGAAGTAGTAGTTGTAAAGTATTCTTCACTTCGCCTATTCTTCACTCTTCTTGTGATATCTTTGACGAGGTCAATAAAGCTTAAGTCAGTGGCGACATGGCTTTCGAAAATCTTTTGTATAATACAAGTGTGTTACATTTACGAGCTCAAGAAAATATGGGAGACTACTACCAATTCTGGGGCCTGATTACTACCTTTCCTTCTAACGTGTACAGCTTGCAGTCAATTACCAGAGGTGAACTAAGATAGTCTGCAAAAGATCAGGATACCATAGTCATACCTAAGTTTGTTCTCTACGACTTTGGTATAGAAAGTTTTCCTTAAACGTCTTTAGAGTACCACCAGATTTGAAATTTCAAACTGTAGGTCGCATAAGTGCAGATCTTGGCTTTTAACATGTTTTAAGTTGGGCTTTGAAACCCCAGCATTTTCGGAGAAAACATTGTATAACAAAGTGATTACGAACTTGCGTGCTACAATCACCTTAGATAAAATTTGTAACAATTCTATTTGCATCTTGAACTTCACATCAGAAACAGTAGTCGCAGACAAAACTCATGTGCAACTTGTTACTACCAAACAACATATTTATGGATGTAGTAAGAATCTAGTTACTTTCAACCAAACACATAGCAAAGCACATGAGATGAGATGGAATGATGCATGATTCGTCCTACTCGGTCTCACACCACACATCCTTTCAATATTATATATATTATAATAACTAGCGACATTTCGGTGACATATATGCACGTCTCTCCCTAATGCGACTAGCCGTTCTCTAGTCATTCTTAACTTCGCACGTAGTTAGTGTACCTGCAGAAGAATGCATGCTCATACATTACCACCTAGTGTGGCATCCACGCGTGACCGCTGCGTGGACAACATTGGTGGGCCGATGCACATTTTCCTCAAAGCCTGACTTTCCACCAGTACTGGGGATTGTCGAGAAAAAGGTGGATCCCAAAACCAATTGTAAGTGTGGTGGGTATGAAAGCCTCAAACATGCCCACCACCCTTAAAGAGCTTTTACTTATACAGCATGAATGCAGGGTTCACAACCGTTCGCATATCCCAATAGCTTCCTCCAGTACTGGGGACAGCTATGGCCGGAAAGTTGTTTCCCAAAGCACCGAATATGCATATGAGTTCTATCTAGGTCAGAATGTCAGTGATGTCACCTGTATAATACTAACATCCTTATACGGGCATAACGTATACTCTCATTTTTGAATTTTTTGAATTACTTGAAAAGGGGGCTTTGGAAAATAGTTTTGTAAACCAAAACTTGATGATATAACTGTTGTCTGTGTATGATCGGCTCTGATACCAGCTGTGGTGGAAGCGCCCTGCTTAATCTAGACTAAGCACACCTGCCACCTCTGGCTCGCAGTGCACTTAGGCCAGACTAAACCCGGTAGTCCGTCGAGAGTCCTTCGGGCTCCCGATAACACCATTTCCCGAGGAACCGACATCAAACACATCCGACTCTCGAAGGAGCCACAACAATTACATCATCACAGGCAGTTGAAATAGAGAATAATAGACTTAATTTACAAGCCAAATGTATGAAACCAAATACATGTTCAAATATAGCGGAAGCGAATTAAGAGTTTATGTATACATGTAGCGGAAGCGTTTTCAAAATCTCGCAGCGGAAACAGTATAGTTAAGTAGTCTTCATGAAGAGATGAACAAGGCGAGTAGCACCGAGCCCACCGGTACTACCACCTCCAACACAGCTATCCAGATGTCGCCAGTACCTGTAATCCAAAAGTGGGGGCAAACCCTGAGTACTAATTACTCAGTAGGACTTAATGGACCGGGCTTACAGCTAACGCAAAGCATGCTTACTAATCATGTGGATCCTTAGCTGTTGATTCTTAAACCAAGTCATGTTGACATAAGATAGCAGGATTTGACAGCTACTATCCATTAATCATGAAGATCATTTATATCATAAAGTAAATACTTGCAGGAAAGTAAAACATGAACACATGTCCTGTCCCAAGATTCACAGCACCTCCATCCAACCCCTTGGGAGTAGCCGTCTCAGGAGGGATACCATGATACGTCGGGTCAGCCCTCCCTCGACCTCAAAGCATCTCCTAAGTACATCGACTTCCTAGCAGTGGATGGGCAACACCATGAATAGTGGGACGGGTCATACACATCCAAGCATATTGTATAAAAAGGCGTGACTTAATAAACAGCATGTTACAGTTATTACTACGTTGCCCGACAGTGATATTTGGCACTCTCACACCTGGTGAGCATCAGCGATTCGAATCGATTTTTAATTCCCGGGAATAACTAGGAACGCCAGGGGTATATGCTTACTAGCCATCGCGTTCCCACATATATCCCCCATCTCTACTTGTCTCATCCCAAGTTCGATTTAATCCTTCCGTTGTTCCAAGTTGTGCCGCCTTAGGAGCGATACCACGGTCACGTCGGGTCAGCCCTCCCTCGACTACAAACTCCCCAAGGTGTCACAGTAGGAGTCTGTCTCTGTTCTTTGGATGGCACAAGTAAGACTTTCACCGGTCCATTATCCCGGATAAGCACTCTAGCAATGTTATGCCGATCTGCAGGCGAACAGCGAACGGGCCTTATGTGACTCGGGCGGAGTCCACCACACATGATTCCAATTCTCATCATACAATTCCATATCTCCACCCGGTTTTCATTTAACATCAATAATAATAATTATAAATTGTATCATAGTAAGATTTCTGAGATTTGTAAAATCACCTACACGACGAGTGACTCCATTCACTCGTGTCTACTCGTACCTCGCATTACTAGGCATACTCGTCCTATGTACTCTATTTTAGGCGCTAGGACTAGGGCGGCCAGGAAGTCTAATGCAGTTGGTTTCAAACAACTTCTAATGCAGATGCGTAATCATCAAACAAGATAGTATTAGCTGGGAGAAATCATGGTCCTGCCTACCTTTGATTCACTTTAATAAAAACAACAAACTAAGCTACTGTTAGTTTGCCGGGTTGTGAGGCTTTGCCCCAGGCAACCCCTTGATCCCTTGGACAACTCCTCCGTCCAAACATGACTGATGGGCCCTCCAAGTCGTGAGTGGGTCTTAGTTGGTCTTTTGGATCACCGTTGGTTGAAGTAGTTCCACGCGTTCGTTTCTTGATCACGTATCTGTAATGAGCGCCACTATATGATTGACATGTGGGATGGTGCAAGGAATGAGATGCATGAATACGAAGCACACGTATGAATAACCATTTCATGAACAGGCAAAAGGTGATTGATAAGCTATTTAAATAGAGAGTATTCTTATGGACTCAAAGCAAGAACACAATCATTCAATCACACATAAACAAGTTACTGATCCTACTCATATTGATAACATGTTAACGCTACGACTTGATAACAACATGCAAAAGCAATTTGGATTATTAAGATACATGCATGAAGTATGGTGATGTTTAATCCCTCTCAATCAAGTGTGGCATAGACATCAGCAGATAGCGTGCAGCTAGAAATCAACCCACATGCATAATGATATCAATAGCAAACAACACCTACTCTTATAATTACATAACACATGCCTACTTTATGAATAAAAAGCATTACTTGTGTTCATGTAGTTAGACAACTCCAATTGAGCTCAGATTTTTATGACATGTAGGTTTATACTGCATTATACTACTGTCAACGTTTCGGCCCCAAGGAGTTATAAATTAATTATGAAAATTCTAGCAAGTTATCAGCCCTATAGCTTCTCAGATTTTTCATAAATTATAAGAATGGTTTCCGAAAGTGATATTTTACCAATGAGCTATGCTTAGCATGGACTGCATGTACAAAAATTTACAAGTTAAAACTCCCAGGTTTGACAGGACATCTATTTTCCATATATTAATCCTGTGCGAAATTTAGATGTGCATATGAACAGTGTGAATGGCCCGCTAGCATATACTTTCTGGACTCTATGCATCAACCTTAGGCTACCAAATTTTCCAGAGAATTTTCCTAGCTATTTATGACCACTTTTCTTAATTATCTTTTCTAACATGTAGCATTTTATCATTTTTAAATCACCATTAAAACTTAACATGCAGGGGCTCATATTTTACCAGTGAGATACTTATACTACTGTAGGTATAGGAAAAATGCTAGAGAGTCAATTTGAGTATATTCCATGTAGCCTCCAATTTCTAAGTTAAATAATTGCAAATAGCACATGTATAATGGTAAAAGGTAACTAAACAGTAAGTGCTGGGGCTACAAAAATTCACATAGTGCTACAATACCACAAGAAAGCTACTGCCCAAGTTTTATGCCATTTGGATTTCATTTAGTCCACTTTTATCATTTATTTACCCTAATCATGCATGCAATATACCAGGGGTAAAACAGACTTTTCACACAGCCACATCATACCTATCCTGTAGATTTACTCAAGAGTAGTCCATAGCCACTGAGTTTGTCCATTTTGGATTTTTTTTTGAATTGTTATGATTTTCCCAAGTTCACAGATTTAGAAAAAGAAAAACATACAAAACAAGGACCTAAACGAAATTAACCATATACTTCAGGGGCTAGCACAAAATTTTACCTAGGCTCAGTGAACAGATCCTGTGAAATAGGTGAAGCACAGGGTTAGATCTGCAAAAACGAAAAGCTTCGGGTAAAAATGCGAAACTCTAATAGATCCAGGAGGTTATCTGTAGTTTTATCAAGGCACATTCAATAGTGAATAGAATAACGAAAACTACAGGGGCTAACGTGCAAATGCGCCATCTTCTTCCTCGGGCCGACGGGAGGGGGCGACGCGGCGGCTCGGCGTTCCGGCGCCCGCTCCGGCGTGTCGAGGCACCGACTTGGAGCCGAGTTGGCTCGGGGGGTGCCCCTGGCCGCGGGGATTCCTCTCCTCAAGGTCTCATCGCGCGAGGAGGCCTGGGCGGCCGGGTAACTCGCATGAACCGGCGGTGAACCAGTGCGACGTCCGCGCGGCAGGGACGCACGGCGGCGGCTCGATCTTAGGGCACCGGTGTGGGAGGAGACCATGGTGGGGCGTGAGAGCTGCGCGAGGATGTGGTGGGTCCAGCGGTTTGGAAGTGGAGGCGCGGGGATGGCCCGAAGATGGGTCTCCACGGCGAGGTGGTGCGCGGCCGGTGCGGCACGCGGCGGCGCACGTGGGAAGGGGTGCTAGGACCGATGGCGTTGGCCTAGAGTGTGGGGATTCGGCGGAGGAGCCTGAGGCGGGCACGGGGCACGCGTCAGATGAGGCGGAGGTGGTCCGAGGCAGCGGAGGCGCGAGCTCGCCGCGACGGGGTTCATGGCGCTGGCCATGGTGGGCGGCACCCAGAGCACGGGAGAGCAGGAGGGCAAGGAGCGGTGGCATGCCACTAGAGCTAGGGGAAGGTGGCGCGGAGGAGGACTCGACGCCGGTTCGCACTGGGGTTGGGAAGGGGAAGGCTAGAGGTGGCCAGCGCGCGAGCTCGCGGCCGAGCTCCGATGGCGGCCCGTGGCTGCGCTCCGGAGAAGCAGGAGCAAGGCGAGGCAAAAGGGAAATGGGAGGTGAGGCCAATGAACCAGGACAGACCCTCGTCCAAGTGAAGAGGCCGAGCGCGGCGTGAGGGGACCGATCCATGGCATGGCCGTGCTGCCCGGCCGCCGGCGGCCGCATGGAGCGCGCCGGCTGGGCATGGGCGCGGCGCTGACACCGCGGGCCCACCGGTCAGCGGCTGGAAAGAGGGAAAAAGGAAAATGTGTTTTCTTCTCTGCTAAAAATCGCCATTTTGACAAATTTAGAGACTGAATTTGTCAAAGCCCCAATTAGATAAAATGTTCTACTCTTCAAGCTCTACATCTTTGTCAAAAGGTTGAATACCAGATTCTAAGTGGAAATATGACTCATACATGAATTCATATAGCAGCCTTCAATTACGACAGGGAACCTTTATTACTTGGGAAAATCACAACTCCTATTTCTGTGCTTTACCTCCCAAAGTGCCTCTTGACAACATTGTTTAGAATTTCATAGCCTACAACTTCTTCGATTTTATCTTTGCATGAAAATGGCTGTAGGTTATAGAAACATTGAGATTACTAAACAGGTCAGATTTGGACTGGTTTTCTATGTTGGTAGAAAATGACACTAACCTCCATTTAAAACTCAATATATGATCAAACGCCAATTAACAAAGTTGTTCTTCAGCCATTTATCTGCAAGTTTGATAATATAAAGTTGGCCTGAATCCCAACAGATTTTGAATTATAGACACAAATATGCTCCAAGGTTTGGTAAAACAGAAATTTCACTTTGTGTAGAGGCTTTATTGTTTCCCACTTTTGAAGTAACAAATGAAGTCCAATCTCTTCCATAATAGGTGCATTTGAAAGGTGATAAGTTCAATTCCATTTCATAGAAAGGGAGAATTTAAAGTTGTATAGTGAAATCAAAAGTAATTTTAGAATGAACTTGGGGAAAAGCTGAGAATCCATACTTGGGAAATTTCTAAGTGTGGGCTGATTTTGGTTATTTCCAAGAGAATTGTGGTGCTATTTATAATAGGTGAATGATAGATTTAAACCATGCTCAGTGTAACAAAAGGTTAGTCCATAACATGTACAACAACTTTGACAATGGAGTTGAGCTTAGGTACTTAATGGATTACAAAGTTTTATTAGGGCTCGAATTTGGTCACGACCACTATTGACACCTCTCCAGGAATCTCTGATTTGATTTGGCCTCGACTTTTAAACCTCCTAACATATGATTCTAAAGATGGTCATATATCAAAGTCGAAGACATCATCCCGAACTACGACTTTTGTATTTGGTGTTTTGCCCAAAAGTTTGTGGGTGGCGATTTAAACAACCAAACCACGCAGAGTTTCGCATTCCCTTAGAAAAATTTTGGACTTAGTGACTTTTCATCTAATCCTCATTACACTCTAAGCATCATTAAGTCCTAATTCAGTATTAGCTTGTCTCTAACTGCGTGTTAAGGCTTTCGAGATGCCGGGGCATCACAGTAATCTTTGATTGAACCACGAAATTAAGTCTTACAAGAGCCCCTAGAGCCTACCTCCCATCATCCTCCCACTAATGACAAGATTTGACTAAACTAGCCACTCATCTCCTAGCTAATCTCCTCTCTTTTCTCTCTTTGGACCTTGGCTGCTAGGGTTAGGGAAAACCTAGGGTTTGTACTGCCAAGATAAGCTCCAAGGGAGCCTCTCAATTCTACTTATACCCTAGGCCCTAAACGACACAATTACACTAAGACCCTTACTCTAAAAATGCCCGGAGGGGGCCAAACCGAAAAGATACAATCGGACGACTACGATGATGGCTTGATCTTCTTCTTCTTCTCCACGCCTCGCTTGGATGTGCGCCATGTAGCCAGTAGTCTGGAAACTTCCTCCGGTTTTGAAGTCAGAAACCGTGAAACTTTATTCTATGGGCTTCCTGGGCCGGGTCTTGGCCCAATCTTCTATCTTGGCGAGTTGGAGCCCAACCCACCAAGTCATTTGAACTTGGGTGGCGGTTTTGAGCCAAAGCCGCCAAAGCCTCCCTCGCACGCCTTCGCGCCATGCACTCGAGTTGGAGCACCACGGTGGCACCCGGCTTCTCCAGTCCATCGGAGTTGCCTCGCGGTCCATCGGAGGGCTTACACCACCGTTGCCGAACCGCCCCTCCATGTACCGAGCTTTCATGGCCGACCGACACCGAGCGTTGCCTCCAGTCCATTGGAGGGCTTTTGCCTCAGTCCATCGAGGTCTTCATCATCTACCTCCAGTCCATCGGAGGGTTTGAGCTCGTTGACAATCACTCATCACACCAGGAGAGCAATGAGGCCAGTCCATTGGCTCTCATTCTCCCCCTTGATGAGTGCATTGTCAACACCTTCAACCTGTAACCTAAAATAGAACAAAGACAAGAGAAAAGCGTAAAACCGAAAAAGAAAGGAAAATAAAAGAAATGCTCAAGCTGCCCAAAACCAAACAAAGGCGAAACACAAAGCAGCTTGAAGCAAAAAAGAAAACAAAGCATCGGCTCCTCAAGACAGAGGCAAAAGGCTAAACGCACCGATGCAAAGAGCATGCTAAAAGCTCAACTCCCCCTGAAATGCATCCTCACAAATGCAATATGAGTGCAAAGCTCCCCCTCAACTAAATCTCTCCCGAAGTCCTCCCCCTGTGTCCTCCAAAATCTCTCCCCCTTGTTGACAATGGACACATCAAGGGTTCTTAGGACTCCCCTTGAACTAAGCAACTCCCCCTCAAAATATTCCATGAAATGCAAGGAGTGTAACTAAAAGAGCTCAGAAGGGATGGAAAGCTAGTAATCACAAGTTCTTGCATACAGAGCAAGTGAGGGCAAGGAAGCATGCAACAAGCTCAAATGAATCTATCTTTACACATATCAAGAGCTAGCATGTTTTTCAGGGTAATTTAAAAGAAAGCATCACCAACATGAATAGCACCTAGCAAGATAGGCATGAACAACAAGATGCTAGCATTGCATACAAAGTGTGCTACTCTCAACCAAAGCATATACAACTAGCCATAAGCAATTTAGAGACTTGCAAATTTTAGATTTGAACATTTAAATTCATAAGCAAGTTCTTTTTGTGCCAGGGTTTATTTACTTGTCTATTGCCACTTCTTACTAGCCAATGCCAAGCCTAGGCTCAAAGAACCATCAAAAGCTTAAGACAAGGTTTTGATCATACACAGCCTAGTCCAAGTTCATGTCAAAGTGCAATGACAAACTGTCTCAAACTAGATCAGTGTGACAAGCAAACCCACCTGGATCTTTCTCATTTTAGCACATAAGACACCACTTATAAGCATTTTCATTCAGAATTCAATTTAAGCAAGGTGTCATAAAAGCTTAGGCATTAACATAGCAAAGGCATACAACTAGCATATCCAAGCATGAAAAGATAGCATAGTATTCAACATTCCTATACATGCTAGATAGCCAAATCAAGTGGTGATCATGTTTTTGATTTTCAGGAAAGCAAACGACTTAGCTCACAATTAGTATTTAACAGACTCCAGAGAGCTTAGCCAACCATGATCAAGCAAGCACTGTACAGTCTAGCACAAGCAAGTACTAACTCATCATTCCAAAAGAGCTCTAGTGCTAGTGAAGTGACAATGCATATGATACAATGTAATGCATGATATGATACAATATGCAAAAGAAACAAGGAGAAATAAAAGCAAGATAAAAACAAAAACTAAACTACAGAAGCTATTCCTTACTAAAAGGAATAGCACACTATCCCTGACTAAAAAGGATAGCACACTCCAAGCTCACCTCTCAAGCGCGCAAAAGCATCAAACTCTATGGGCTTGGTAAAGATATCGGCCAACTGGTTTGCAGATACTACATGGATCAAGTCTATATCCCCCTTCTCATAGTGATCTCTCAAAAAGTGAAACCTCACGTCTATGTGTTTGGTTCTAGAGTGCAAGACGGGGTTCTTAGCTATAGAAATAACAGAAGTAGAATCAACTAGAAAAGGAATTTTTCCAAACCTAAGGCCGAAATCACTAAGGATGGCTTTCATCCATAAGAGCTGAGAGCAGCTGCTAGCAGCAGCAACATACTCTGCTTTAGTGGTGGAAAGAGCTACACTGGCTTGCTTGCGGGAGGACCAAGAGACAAGAGAGATTCCTAAGGGTTAGTATGTGCCGGAGGTTGATTTGCGATCAATCTGGCAGCCAGCATGGTCAGCATCTGAGAACCCTCTAAGAGAAAGAGAAGAACCCGAGGAATATCAAAGACCAAGCTTAGGAGTGAATTCCAGATACCTGAAAATGCGCTTCACCGCTTGACGGTGAGAAGCCCTAGGAGAAGCCTGGTAGCGCGCACAGAGGCAGACCGCGAACTGAATGTCCGGCCTGGTCGCCGTCAGGTACAGAAGTGAACCGATCATTCCTCGAAATTCCTTCTGGTCCACCACTTCCCCATCTTCATCAGCATCAAGCGCCATGTTTGTACTCATATGAGTTGTCATGGGTTTAGAGTCACCCATGTTAAATTTCTTGAGTATGTCCCTTGTGTACTTGGCTTGATTAACGAAGGTACCCTCAAGGCCTTGCTTGATCTGCAGCCCGAGGAAGAACTGGAGCTCACCCATAAGACTCATCTCAAATTCCCTGCTCATCTGTTCAGCAAAACTAGACACTAAAGCATGAGATGAACCACCAAAGATTATGTCATCAACATATATCTGAACTATCAGGGTTTCACCGCCACGACTCAACAAAAACAAGGTCTTGTCTACTGAACCCATCACAAACCCAGACTTGAGCAGGAAACTCTTCAACCTAGCATACTAAGCTCTAGGAGCTTGCTTCAGACCATAAAGGGCTTTCCTCAACTTATACACCCGGTCTGGAAATCTAGCACTCTCAAAGCCAGGAGGTTGTCCCACATATACCTCCTCCTCTATGAACCCGTTCAGGAAAGCAGACTTGACATCCATTTGCTGCAGTTTGAAGCCTTTAGAGGCCGCAAAGGCAAGCAAAATCCTAATGGCTTCCAAATAAGCTACAGGGGCAAAGGTCTCCTCATAATCTATCCCCTTCTTCTGATAGAAACCCTGGGCTACCAATATCACTTTGTTCCTCACAACCATCCCGTTATCACCCCGTTTGTTCTTGAAAACCCACTTGGTATCTATAGGGCGACAGTTTGGTGGAGACTCCACTAAATCCCAGACATGGTTTCTCTCAAAATTCTCCAACTCCTCATGCATGGCGTTCACCCAGTTTGGATCAGATAATGCATGTGACACATCTCGGGGTTCAAAGGTAGCAACATATGTAGAGTGGGAGAAAAAGGCTAGAGAAGTAACCGATGAGCGTGTTACATGCTAGTGAATGTCTCCAATCATCCTATGTGGAGGGTGATCCCGCTGGACTTGCCGAGATGGAACAATCTCAAAAGTCACCTCCCCTGCGTCCTCAGTGGGGCCAGCCTCTGCTTGAGCTTGCTGTCGGGGGAGTGAGGAGGAAGCCGTAAGCAAGGGTCCTCCATCATCATCAGAGCTCGTAGCAGAGGGGGCAGTAGCTGCTGCCGGTGCAGTGGCTCCTGCATCACCAGCATCAACCGCACCTTCCTCATCCTCAAAGATGGGGGTGCCTTCTTCATCGTCACCTGAAAGCTCAAAGGTAGGGGTTGTGCAGGGCATAGTTTCATCAAAAGAAACCTCACAAGTCTCAACAACTTGCTTGGCCTCCAAAATCCACACACGAAAAGCTCTAGAACTAGAAGCATACCACAGAAAAATCCCATCCAAACAACGAGACTCAAACTTGTCCAATTGCCCTGCCTTCTTAAGCACAAAGCACCTGCAGCCAAACGCTCGCAAATGATTGACGCTGGGCTGCCTACCAAACCGAAGTTCATACAAGGTCTTCCCAAGAAAAGCTCGCAAGAAGATCCGGTTCGCAATGTAACAGGCCGTATTCACTGCCTCAGCCCAAAAACGCCTCGGAGTCCTATGCTCATCGAGCATCGTCCGTGCCATCTCAATGAGTGTATGGTTCTTGCGTTCCACAACACCGTTCTGCGGTGGGGTATATGGAGAAGAAAACTGGTGCTCAAGACCTAGGTCACGACAGAAGTTTTTGAACCGAGAGTTTCTGAATTCTCCGCCATTGTCACTGCGGATAGCCCTCATGGCCTTATGACTCTCATTTCTCAACCTCAGTACCAGATCCCGAACAAAACCAAACGCCTCATCCTTAAACTCCATGAAAAATACCCATGAGAATCGCGAAAAATCGTCCACAACGACAAGCATGTACCACTTCCCACTGACCGACGCTACCCGAGCGGGACCTACTGTATCCATATGAAGTAGCTCACCCAGATAGGAGGTCATAACCTGAGACACAGGAGTGTGAGAAGTGGCAACCATCTTGCCATGACGACAGGGGTGGCATACTAAATCCTTCTCAGCTCTCAACTTGGGCAATCCTCGGATTAGGCCCATTGAACTCAACCTGACTAGAAGATCAAAGCTCAAGTGACCAAGTCTCCTATGCCACTTCCATATATCAACAGAAGAACTAGCAACCAAACAGCGCGCAGGGCCAGAAACAGATGTGAGGTCGACCCTAAAAACCTGACCAAAAGGCAGCAAAGAGCAAACAAGGGTCTCCTCAGCATCAAGAACACGGCACGCACCCTTCTTAAAACAAACCTCAAATCCTTCATCGAGAAGTTGCGAAACAGAGACCAAATTGAACCTCAGATTCCGAACAAAAGCAACTTCTCTCAGGGAAAGCTTAGCAGAGAGCGAAATAGAACCAACACCCAACACTTTACCTTGACCATTGTCCCTGAACGTGATGTACTCCATGGTGCTCGCAGGGTTGAGGCTGGAGAACCACTTGCGGTGCCCTATCATGTGCCTAGAGCAACCGGAGTCCATGATCCACACGTCCTCCATGCCTCAATCCTGCAAAGTCAAGTAAAGCGATGGTGAGCAAACGGTCCGGCACTGGGTTAGTACCAAAACTGCTGTACCAGTGCCGAGCCATCTGCTCAAAAGTGGGGTAAGGACAGTCAAAGAAATCACCACGACTGGAGTAACCACGACCCTCAAAGCGTGGCCTCTCAAGCTCTCTCACAAACCCTCGGTCACGAGGTCCATAGCCACACTGAAAACGACTAGAAGCTCGACCGACAAAGCGTCTCCCACCACCGGGAGCATAGGCCTGAAAGCCGCCTCCTCTCTCACCACTAGCAAAGCGGTCTCTCATCTCACCGTGGTGGGGAGGATCTTGCCTACCACCCTGGTAGAACTGATCCTGGTTTCCCCAAGCTCTCTCATGCCTCTCAATCCGCTTCCTCCTGAAGCAAAACTCCTCTAGGTGGCCATTCCGCCAGCAAAACTCACAGTGGTAGACAGGCCTCCTAGGAACTGGGTTAGGCTGGGACTTAGGCTTAGGTGGTGTGGCCTTGGGTGGCTCAGGCTGCTGGACTGGCTTCTTGCCCTTGGGCTTAAGCTCTTCCTCTATAATCTTGTCCAGCTTAGCCTTGGAAGGCTTGGGTGTCCAATACTACTTCTTTGGGGCAGCTTTGGGTGGCTCATGGTATACCCCATCAACAGTCTCACCTAGTTGGGTAGGTGCAGTCTTGATCTTAACTGGGGCACTCTTCTCTCCCGAAGTGCTGCACTCTCCAAACCCACAACCTCTCATGTCACCCTCGGCTCTCTTGGTGCTCTCTATGATCATCTCTAGTTGGGGTTGCCTCGCATATACCCAACTCAGCACCTCTCTCAACCTGCTGTTGTCATTTTGCAAAGACAGCACCTCCTCCCTCAAATCCTCCAGAACTACAGTCTTTTAAGCAGCTTTCTCCAACTTCCTAATAGTGGCATCTCTATCCACCAGCTGCATTCTAAGGGTCAGGCAGTTCTCACAAGTGTCAGCAGGTGCTGAAAGCACCTCAAAGTCAGCTCTCAACTGCTCTAACTCACCTCTCAAGGTAGGACAGACCATACACGCACCCAAAAGCGCAGGTCTAGCCCTAAGCTCCTCAAGCTCCATGAGCTGCCCCTCAAACTTATCCTTCATCACAGTGAGCTCTCTAGCTAAACAGGGGCAAGACTCACACTCAAGCTCTCCACTCAAAGTAGGCTCATCCAGCTTGGACTGGAGTTTGCCTAGCTCAGCTCTAAGCCCATCTATCTTCTCTACCCGCTTGGCATACCTATCCCTCTAGTCACCAAGCTCCGTCATGAAAGACTCGCAGGTAGGGCACTCAAGCTCACTGGGTTGGGGTCTCACACTCCTCAACCTCTCATTCTCCTCTAAAGCCTCAGCAAGTTGGGCTTTCAACTTCTGCAGCTTCTTAGCTGCCTTCTCCAGCATCTTATCCTAGGCTTTTAGCTCTCGGCTGTTCTGCTCTAGCATCTCAAGGATTTCGGCTTGCTTAGGAGTTACCTCATCATCGGAAGAGGAGTTACTGCCGTCATCCTTGTTCTCCTTGTCCTCAAGCGCCATGGAGCAAACCGAGCTCCTCTTGTCCTTGTTCTTACGCCTGGACTTGGTGAATACGAAGCACAAGCCAACTAGACCTCCTTGATCGTTCCTCTTGTCCTTCCTGTACGTGATCTCCTCATCACTTGAGCTCAACGAGGACGAAAAGGAAGAAGATCCGCTGCTGCAGAACTCGATCTCGGCGAAGAAGGCCTTGTCCCGCTTCCGGTTGTCCTTCTGGTAGCTCTTGAAAGCCTTCCGGAAGTTCTTCTTGCCGAAGGGACGCTTGCCGAAGCGTGCTTGCTGGAGAGGTGCTTGTCAAAGCTTGGCTTGCTGGAGTGGTACTTGTCGGAGTCGCGGGAGTAGCTCTTGCCCTTCTTGTAGTAGTCGTTCTTGTTGGGTCACTCAGCGATGAAGTGGCTGACCTCTCCACACTCGAAGCACTTGTGCCTCTCACCCCTCTTCTTGCTCATACGGTTGTCATAGGCGCACTGAAAGTGACTAGACACCAGACATAGCTCCTCATCCCCAAGCGACGACAACTGCTCCTCTGTAACAGACATCAAAGCAGAAAACGAGAAGTTATGCATAAGGGGGTTAGCAACAGACTCACTAGAGGGGGTAGCCAAGGCCAGACTCTTAGAACCTGTACAAGCAAGGGAATCCCTCAACTTGTAATCAACTTCTGTGGCCTTGAGCTTACTATAGAGCGCCTCTACTCCTATCGTATCATACCCTGCCGACTCAATGATTGAGTTCACCTTGATCTCCCATACTTTTCTGTCCAACGCATACAACAACTTGATAGCCTGCTGAAGATCGGTGTATGGGAGCTCAGCGGGGGCAGAGTTGACACGCAACTTGTTAATGATTGACTGAAAGCGACCAAACAAGTCGTCTACAGACTCTCCCAGCTTCTGGACGAAATTTTCATATTTGCGCTGGTAAGTCTCCACAAGCCTAGCCTTAATCGTCGCAGTACCCTCATGGTGTGCACTAAGCAGTGACCATATCTCACACGCAGTCTTTAGGTGACTCACTCTCTCATAATCCACGGGACCAAGCCCGGAAAAGAGAAAGTTAATAGCCTTGGCATTCGCCTCATGCCGAGCCATGATATCCTGCGTAGTACGCTCAGCGACTGGAAGCACCCCAAAAGTCGTACTCTGAGTAGCATCCCATATGTCCTGACTCTGGCTAACAAGTAACGCCTCCATCCTACCCTTCCAGTAGGGATAGCCATCGGAGCCAAGGACGGGAATCTTCCCAGAGTAAGTCATGGTCGCTACGGTTTCTTCACCGGTTAAGGTATAGGAAACCTAACCGGCTCTGATACCACTTGTAGGACCGAGACGTGCGACTAGATGGGGGGTGAATAGGAGCATTTGAAAAACTCAAACTCAAACCCCCCAATGTGCGCTCTCACGAAAACACACGCACACACGATACCGTCCACTGAACAGATACGTATTGGGTGGAAAGTGGAAGCACTCAAATTAACGCCCAATGAAACGGATGTAAAACGAGCAACCAAACTACACCTAAACGAAAAAACACACTATACCCAGACGAACACGCACAACACCTAAAACTACACCTCTCTAATGTGCAGAGTTACGTAGCATAGACAAGCTACCAACCCTAGGACACATTGAGAAACCCTAAACGGAAAAATACTAAAGCAGCAATAAAACAAGTGAAAACAACAAGGAACAAACAAAACAAGATAAGCTACAAAGCTTGCAAGTGTCGCACACTAGCCACTCAACACACCGAAGCGTGCCTCACTTAAGATCATTGAGTGAAGAGTATGGGCATGCAATGGTTGACACAAAACAAGTTTGAAGCAAACAACAACACTCCAAAAACCAAAGAAACCAAGAAAAACAAACCCCAAAGCAAGCGGAGCAAGAAACACGCAAAAACAGCCCCGGAAACACTAGACCAGACAATCCTTTCTCCACCAAAAGAACTGACCGGACAAACCTAAAGAAAGGAAAGAAAACAGCCCAAAAACACTATAGACCGGACAATCCGAGGGAAGGGGATTGGACAATCCGAGGGCCCTACTTCGGACAAACTAAGGACAATTAAATTGTCCTGTCAGTTCTCCGAAAAACTGCGCAGAAAAACAGCCTGACACCCCATCGAAACTTCATGAAAATTTGCATGGACAATCCTAAGGACCTTCCCTAGCAAACCCCAAAAGATCCACTTGAAAAGATCAACGGTTGCACGGGAATTGCAAATCTCATGAGGTAGGTGAGTTGACACCGAAAAATTAAAATCTAACAAGAAAGGCCCTTGCTCGTGGTTCGATGATTCTAGCACTTAGCTAGTGAGATTTACCACATCATAGCAAGGAAAAATACCAGCAAATAAAGATCCCAACCTTGGACAAACCGAAACACACCAAAATCCAAGGATTGGGACCAAAAACGAACTAGAACGGGGAGGGGAAAGGAGGACGAAATTGAGCTGCTCAAGACATGGATTTTTATCAAGGAGTAATCTTTGATTGAACCACGAAATTAAGTCTTACAAGAGCCCCTAGAGTCTACTTCCCATCATCCTCCCACTAATGACAAGATTTGACTAAACTAGGCACTCATCTCCTAGCTAATCACCTATCTTTTCTCTCTTTGGACCTTGGCTGCTAGGGTTAGGGAAAACCTAGGGTTTGTACTGCCAAGATAAGCTCCAAGGGAGCCTCTCAAGTCTACTTATACCCTAGGCACTAAACGACACAATTACACTAAGACCCCTACTCTAAAAATGCCCGGAGGGGGTCAAACCGAAAAGATACAATCGAACGACTACGATGACGGCTTGATCTTCTTCTTCTCCACTCCTCGCTTGGATGTGCGCCACGTAGCCAGTAGTCCGAAAACTTCCTACAGTTTTGAAGTCAGAAACCGAGAAACTTTATTCTACGGGCTTCTAGGGCCGGGTCTCGGCCCAATCTTCTATCTTGGCGACTCGGAGCCCAACCCACCAAGTCATTTGAACTTGGGTGGCGGTTTTGAGCCAAAACCGCCAAAGCCTCCCTCGCACACCTTCGCGCCATGCACTCGGGTTGGAGCACCACGGTGGCACCCGGCTTCTCCAGTCCATCGGAGTTGCCTCGCGGTCCATCGGAGGGCTTACACCACCGTTGCCGAACCGCCCCTCCGTGTACCGTGCTTCCATGGCCGACCGACGCCGAGCGTTGCCTCCGGTCCATTGGAGGGCTTTTGCCTCAGTCCATCGAGGTCTTCATCATCTACCTCCTGTCCATCGAAGGGCTTGAGCTCGTTGACAATCACTCATCACACCAGGAGAGCAATGAGGCCGGTCCATTGGCTCTCACCATACATGTGGCATTCATCATAAAGCACCATATTTTGACATGCATTTGGTCCATGGTTCAAAGTTTGGTTGGAATGCAACTTGGTGAAATCAGTTTTCTGCATAAATGCTACTGTGTTAGAGTCATAATTTGAATTCTGTTGAGAACTAGGTGAAGCTCATATTAACAAAATTGTAGGCAAACAAGAGTTAAAAACTTTTATAATTGGGGCTTTGGCATATAATGATTTTTACCTAGAGTTTTGGACCTTTTACTGCCAACACAGAAAACCTGCCAAAACCTGAACTGCAGAGTAATTCAAATTTTTCTCCAACTTACAGACATGTTTTGGAAAGTACTAATTAGAGAAGTTGTAGATCCTGGAGTTGGCAACAATATTGTCAATAAGCTCTTTGAGTGAAAATGGATGGAAGGAGGTGTTTTAGAATGTTTCAATAAACTGGGTCTGTAGGCCAAAATGAAACTTGAGAGATAAATTCAAATGAAATTCATATTTCCAAACACTTTTAGGTATCACGCCTTTTGACAAACCTGTAAAGATCAAAGAGTAGAACATTTCATCCAATTGGTATTTTTCCAAAATCGGGCTCTAAATTGGTTAAAAATACGAAATACAGAGAGGGAGAAAAGACACTTGGGCTGGGTTTTTGCCCTGAGCCTCTGACATGTGGGGCCCCTCTGTCGGGCCGCCACTCTGTCCGAGGCACCGCGTGCCGCGTGGCTGCCTGTGTACGGCTCCGCCCGCGACGCCGCGGATCGACCACCCCTGGCTGCGCCTTCTAAAGGAGAAACGACCCCCTCACTCCACTCTTTCGGCCGCCGCACCTCACTCCACCTCCTAAGCCCCCTCTACCTCTCTCTCGGCCGCGCGATGCCGAGCCACCATTGCCGGCGAGCTTCAAGCTTGAGCTTGTGCCGCCCACTCCACCACCTCCCCGCGCCCTAGACCTACCCCACTACACTCGCCGTGAGCTCGCGCACCCGGCGCACCTAGTCTCGCCACCATTCCCCCGCCCGATGCCAAGATCCGCCCCGCCTCGACGTCGTGACCATGCCGTCCTCGCCGCCGTTCAAGCTCAGTTCACCGCCTCTCATGCCTCGACCTCACCGTCTCCGTCACAGACACTTAACCCAGGGTGAGCACCGTGCCCGTGCGCGTCTTTCCTGACCCGCGTCGCGGCCCCAGCGAGCCGGAGCTCGCCGGCGCACGCGCGCCGCGCTGCGCGGCCGCGGGCCGGCGCGAGGAGGAAGACGAGGGGGTGGTTTTTTAGATCTACCCCCTCGGCTTTCCTCTTTTTACAGGGGCTATTCACTGAGTCTTAGGATTCTTGCATGCTAGCCCCTGTAGATTTGAAATAATCACGATCTAGTCCCTCGATCTGAGTATTTTCTATTTATTTTGGTTTATTTCGGCTGAAACTTTGATAAATCATAATAAATCGACTAAAAATCCAAAATTGACAAACTCAATGGCTATGAACTCCTTATGAAATGCTCTACACAGTGGGTATGATGTGGAGATGTGCATGTACAGTTTTGCCGTTGCTATTGTGTGTGCATGTTAAACCAAGTAAATAGGAAAAGATAGACTAAATGGCTACCAAAAATTATGAAACTCGGATAGTAGCATGTTTAGGGTAATTTAACAGTATGTGAATTTTTGTAGCCCTAGCATTGCTAATTTGCTCACTGTTTTGCATTTATGAGTATTATTTGTGCATTAAATCAATTTAAGAAATGAGGGCTATGTGAAATGGTCTCAAAGCAGCCCTCTGGTATTTTTTCTAGGCTTTGGTTAGCATAAATAGCTCCCTGGTGAAATATGAAGCTGTGCAGGTTAGTTTTGAACGGTGATTTAAAAATGACAAAATACTACTTGCTAGACTTGATAATTAGAAAAAGGGTGTTAAAATGCAAGGATAATTCTATGGAAAATTTGGTATGCTACTAGTATGATGGGGAGTCCAGAAAGTACTTTTAGAAAGTTAGTTAGCACTATTTATATGTATATCTTAAATTGCATAAAATAAATAGATAGAAATTAGATGACCTGTCAAACTAAGTGGATTTCACTTGGGAATTTTTGTGCATGCTGTTTTTGTTTAGTAAAGCTCACTAAATAAATTTCATGTCAAAATACCATTCCTATAATTTATGAAAAATCTGGAAATTTAATAGGCTGATAACTTGCTAGAATTTTAGAAAAATAAATACACCTCTTCTATGGCTGAAATTTTGGTAGTAGTTTTTCACATCATTGAACTGCATGACATAATTTTGGTCAAATCTCAACGAAACTGATGGGGACCAGGGGGTTCCCGATCTTCCGTCAGGTGGATGATAAGTCGATTGGTCGGCACGAGACACTCACGATCCGGCTCCCGATCAACACGATCAAGCCCCTGCAATCGCAGCACCACGCGTCCTCTGGTTATCAACCGTGCGCTGCCCGGTTGACCTCGCCACGAAGGCTAATCCCTGCTGTGAATCGAGAACACAAACAAGAACAAGGAAGGATTGCAACTGAATTTGCACGATGTATGATTAAGAACACGAGTTGGGGTCTCACAAACCGTAGAAACGGCGACTGTTCAATGACAGATTGTATCTAAGCAAAAACCCAAACCCTAACTTGGGCGGCGGCTAAGGTTTTATAGACCTGAGGGACGCCCAAGGACTCCTAGACGTGAACGCAAAAGACTTCTCACACGATACATGGCCCAAAGGCCCACGTGAGGGCGCGCAGCACCCTGGACAGATTCTGTCCGTCACCTTCCAAAGCGATTTCCCGTCGACTCCGAACTCCAATAGGCCTGAAACCAGTGGCATTGGAAAGCTTATGTTTTTATCTTTCCAGGCATATGTGGATCGTCGAAAACGGAGCCCGTATGCGTCCTGGGTCTCCGTTTTAGTGTCGAAAGGTCCTGCAGGCCGAGGTAGACTCGAACTCGACTTGGACTGGGCCTCCAACTTGACTTGGACGTCCTCCTTGTTCCTCTCCGACTCCTTGCTGGTGTCCAAGCCCTTCCTGATCCTCTCCAAGGTTCCTAAGTATAATATAATCAAGAATATAATTAGATAGCATACCATCCTTATCAGTATATGTACTAGAACTTAGGAACGAGTTCACCTGTTGATTTAGTTGTCGTGCTCGTGCTCTTGTGATAGGACCTTGCAGCACACTTGGAGGAGACTCGGTTGTATACATAGGAGAGATGTCCTCATCATCCTCCCCCTCTTGAAGTGAAGTCGTCCTCGACTCAAGCTCATCTTCTTCTCCCAAATACGGCGTCAAATCTGCAATGTTAAATGTGGGACTAACCCCAAACTCGGGAGGCAACTCAAGTTTATATGCGTTATCATTTATTTTCTCAATTATCTTGAAAGGACCATCAGCTCTAGGCATTAATTTAGACTTTCTCAAATCTGGAAAACGATCCTTTCTTAAGTGTAACCACACTAAGTCACCCGGTTCTAGTTTTAATTCCTTTCTACCTTTACTACCTGCATCCCTATACTTTGCAGTCATCTTTTCAATATTTTCTTTAGTGGTTGCATGCAGTTTTAAAATAAATTCAGCACGTTCCCTAGCATCATGGTGAACCCTCTCACTAGTAGGTAAAGGTAAAAGATCAATAGGAGCACGAGGGTTAAAACCATATACTACCTGAAAAGGACTTACCTTGGTGGTTGAGTGCACCGCTCGATTATATGCAAACTCAACATGCGGCAAACACTCTTCCCACATCTTCAAATTTTTCTTCAAAACAGCCCTCAACATGGTAGATAAAGTTCGATTTACTACCTCAGTTTGTCCATCGGTTTGTGGATGACAAGTTGTTGAAAACAGCAGCTTCGTTCCCAACTTATTCCATAGCGTTCTCCAGAAGTGGCTCAAAAATTTAGCATCACGATCTGAAACAATAGTAGAAGGCATACCATGCAAGCGAACAATTTCTTGAAAGAATAGGTTAGCAATATTAACAGCATCGTCGCTCTTGTGACAAGGAATAAAATGAGCCATCTTTGAGAATCTATCAACCACCACAAAAATACTATCCCTCCCCCTCTTTGTCCTAGGCAATCCTAAAACAAAGTCCATCGAAATATCCTCCCATGGAGTGCTAGGAACAGGAAGAGGCATATATAAACCATGTGGATTCAATCGTGACTTGGCCTTGTGACATGTAGTGCAGCGAGCTACAAACCTCTCAACGTCGCGCTTCATCCTTGGCCAAAAGAAGTGAGTGGACAGCACATCCTGCGTCTTCTTGACACCAAAATGGCCCATCAATCCGCCTCCATGAGCCTCCTGCATCAACAAAAGACGAACGGATCCAACTGGAATGCATAGGCGGTTAGCTCTAAACACGAACCCCTCATTTATCACATATTTGTCCCATGTTCTTCCTTGTTTGCAATGCAATATGACATCTTTAAAATCATCATCATTAGCATATTGTTCTTTAATTGATTCCAAGCCAAAAATACGACAATCAAGTTGGGACAACATAGCATATCTCCTAGACAAGGCATCAGCAATCACATTATCTTTCCCCTTCTTGTGTTTAATGACATATGGAAAAGATTCAATAAATTCAACCCATTTAGCATGCCTACGATTCAGCTTTAATTGACTTCTAATATGTTTTAGCGATTCATGATCAGAATGAATGACAAATTCTTTAGGCCATAAATAATGTTGCCACGTTTCCAAAGATCGAACAAGAGCATATAATTCTTTATCATACGTGGAATAATTCAGAACAGGCCCACTCAATTTTTCGCTAAAGTAAGCAACTGGTTTATTTTCTTGCATCAACACACCACCAATGCCTACACCACTAGCATCACATTCGAGCTCAAAAGTCTTACCAAAATCAGGAAGTTGCAGCAATGGGGCATGAGTAAGTCTATCTTTCAGAAGATTAAAAGCATCGTCCTGTGTCTTACCCCAATGAAACGGTACTCCCTTCTTTGTCAACTCATTTAATGGGGCAGCAATGGTGCTGAAATTTGGCACAAAGCGGCGGTAAAATCCAGCAAGTCCATGGAAACTCCGCACTTGCGAAACCGTTGTGGGCGTAGGCCAACTTCGAATAGCTTGCACCTTGGCCTCATCTACCTCAATTCCCTGCGGTGTCACAACATAGCCAAGAAAAGAGACTCGATCGGTGCAAAAGGTGCACTTCTCGATGTTACCAAATAAACGCGCAGCCCGCAAGGCATCAAAAACGGCACGTAGATGATCCATATGTTCATGCAAAGACTTGCTGTAAATCAGTATGTCATCAAAGTATACCACCACAAATTGCCCAATAAAAACTCTCAAAACCTCATTCATTAATCGCATAAAGGTGCTAGGTGCATTAGTTAACCCGAAAGGCATGACTAACCACTCATATAACCCGAACTTGGTTTTAAAAGCTGTTTTCCATTCATCCCCTAGTTTCATTCTGATTTGGTGGTACCCACTACGCAAGTCAACCTTAGAAAAAATTATAGAACCACTTAACTCATCAAGCATGTCGTCCAACCTAGGAATAGGATGACGGTACCGTATCGTAATGTTGTTGATGGCTCTACAATCTACGCACATTCGCCAACTACCATCTTTTTTTGGAACCAAAATAACAGGAACGGCACATGGACTAAGGCTCTCACGTACATACCCGCGGTCCAGAAGGTCTTGGACTTGGCGCTGAATTTCCTTAGTCTCCTCGGGGTTGGTCCTATAAGCAGCTCGGTTTGGCAAACTCGCGCCAGGTATCAAATCAATTTGGTGCTCAATCCCTCGAATAGGTGGCAGCCCTGGAGGTATTTCAGCGGGAAAAACATCCGCATACTCCTGCAAAAGGTTAGTGACCGCAGGAGGCAAAATATGGTGCATATCTTCCCAAGAAAACAAAGCATCTTTGCATATGAAAGCATAGCACACCACAGCATTAATTTCAGCAAGATCAGTTTTTGTAGCAAGCAAGACAGGATTCTTTAATCTTATTTGGTTTGTGACATGCTGAATTTCAGATTTAGCCTCAACAGTTTTCTTTCGTTAGCAAGCCTCTCTCTATCAAACTCAACAATTTCAGAAGGGGTCAAAGGTAGAAGTGTAATTTTCTTTCCCTTATGCATGAAGGTATATTTATTACTCCTACCATGGTGAAGAGCATCAGTATCATATTCCCATGGACGACCCAACAAAAGAGAGCATGCTTGCATAGGTACCACATCACAATCGGCAAAATCAGAATATGATCCAATGGAAAAATAAACCCGAACAGTTTGTGTTACCTTAGCTTTGCCGGAATCGTTCAACCACTGAATATGATATGGGTGTGGATGCGGACGTGTGATCAATCCAAGTTTTTTGACCAAATCTGAACTCACCAAATTATTGCAGCTACCGGAGTCAATAATCACGCGCGCTCGTCGGTTGTTGATGACGAAGAAAATCTGAAACAAGTTGTGGCGCTGTTGCTGCTCGGCTTGCTCCATCTGGGCACTAAGAACGCGCTGGACAATGATGGATCTATATGCAGCAGTGTCTTCAGAACCCAAAGTGTCACCATCATTGCCGTCGTCTTCGTTGGTTTCTTCCATATCGTCAATGTCTTCTTCGACGTCAGAGGTGCTGATATAACCTCCATCTTCAGTAGCAATGTATGCCCGTTTGCTGGGGCATTCCTTTTGAACATGACCGATACCTTGGCACTTGTGGCAGCGAATGCCTGTCGTCGTACGGCCTGTGGAAGCGATGGAGGAAGAACTCGTGGTAGGTGCTGGTGGCTTCAATTTGTTGCTGCCCGGAACACGTGAGGACGGTGCGGTTACTGCTGGACGTGGTGCCGTCGAAGATGGTGATGGTGGTGCAGGTTGCCGGAAAGAGGAAGAAGGCGCTGTCCTCGCTTGCCGGGGTGTGAAGGTGCTGCTGCCGCCGACACTGCCCCTGCTGCTCCTAGATTGGCGTCCCTGCAACTCCTTCTCTGCTAACATGGCAAGATGAAACAAACCATTGACAGTAGTAAAATCTTTATAGTCAACAATGTCCTGAATTTCTGGCCGTAACCCACCATAAAAACGACAAATTTTGTCCTCCGTTTCCTCTTTAACCCCACAGCGAATCATACCCTTTTGCAATTCAGCATAATATTCCTGGACGGTCATGTCTCCCTGTTCTAAGCGTTGTAATTTTTTACGCAAGTCACGTTTATATGATGAAGGGACAAACCGCTCACGCATAGCATCTTTTAACCTATCCCATGTATCAGGTTGTAAGTGAAGTGTGCCTAATTCAGTCCACCAAATAATAGCAAAATCTTTAAACTCACTAGTGGCTTGCCTAACCCGATGTTGTTCAGGAACTAGGTGGGAATTAAATTTTTGCTCAACGGTCATCTCCCAATCCAAATAAGCCTCAGCATCATAAGCTCCAGAAAAAGAAGGGATGGTGAATTTTACCTTAGCAAAAGGATCATCATCACGAAAGTTGTTTCCTTTATTACCACCCTTCTTACCTCCCATACCAAACCTGTTGTGTTGAAGTCGAAGGCGTAATCGTCGTTGCTGTTCAGTTTCTCCTTCCTCTTCCTCTTCGTCCAAATCCTCTTCCTCATCATTGTCATCTTTGGCGGTGCTCTTTTTGTGGCTGGCTGCGGAGACATCTCCCTCTTCAGTAGGTGCGGGGTGGCGCTTCTCAATTGCATCCATTCGGTCGGTGAGGGAGACCAAGGTTTGGGTAATGGTGCTGAGGGTCTTGTTTGTTTTCTTAGCGCCCTCAGTGATCCATGACTTAACATTCTCTTGGAACGCATTCATATCTGAAAGAAGGACACAATCCTCAATTGTCGGCGCCCCATCATCCTTCTTGTCTCCTGTCATGGTTAGCTCAGGAAAAGAAAGAACCAAAGCAAACACAAGTTTTTGAAACCCTACGAACTACTAGGTGGGATCTCACACTCTCAAGCAAACTTACCAAGTTCTTACCCGGTTCTTACCAACACAGCAAGGGACGGCGCAACCGGTGGCTGGTTCGTGACACCCAATGGAGCGTGATGACGCGATTGCAAGGGACAAAAACCGGTGCTGATCAAGAGATAATATATGTGGAGCTGTAGGAAGGCTGTATATATGTCAGTGGTACACAATGCAGTAACAGATAGTAATGCTGAATAAATGTCCGAGAAAAAAAATCTTGCCCTAGTTGCTGGTCTAAATGTGTCCCTGTTTTCGTTGCAAAGCACACAAGTAGGAAAAAGGTGGAGACGGCAACAAGGGTCAGAAAGAAGAACAAGGATCAAGGGTACCACACAGTATATGAAAAACACCAATTGAATGGTCTTCCTGAATGTCTCTGTTTTGTTTTTCTATTATTTTTTTTTGCACTCTTTTTTTTTTGTCACTTATTTTTGACTCAGAGACACACCAGGAAGAACCACACAAAAGTTCACCTTGAACAGAGGTCAGGTGTGGTTTACAGAAAAAAGACAAAGTGTGCAAAACCTCTGATCAATTTTTTTTTTATTTTCCTGATTTTTTTTGGCAATTTTCCCGATGGCAACCCGACCTTTGGTCGGTTGGATGGCGCAGTTTGGAGTCACCAAGCTACCGTATTTTTTTCGGATTTTTCTGATAAACGAGCGAAAAGTTATGGCTGTTTTATTGAAAGACTCCGACTTAGGGTTTCCTCGGCGGTACGTATTCGGATTCCGAGATGTATGGATGGAAAGTGTCGATGGTGTATGACAGTATGGATGGTGGGAAGAGACGAAATTAGGGTTTTATGATGGAAACCCTAACACAACGGCGGCGGCAACAAACAAAACCTAATTCGACTAGAACTCAAGCGATGATATGGATCGGTGTATAGAAACAGATATGCAGCGGAGGTGAAAACAACTAAAACAAAGACACGATCTAAACCAGCAACACGACTCGACCACGGACAAGAACTCAGAACTACGGACTCTGAAACCGAAGTTGTGCAAAGGCTAAAAGCGTGGCTGTAGGTATGGATTTTTTTTTTTTTTGGCTTTTTCGTGGACTGTGGGATGAAACGAAACTAATCTAACCTAATCTAAGGATAGTGTGAAGGCAAACCTGACGGTAAACCTTGCTCTGATTACCACTTGATGGGGACCAGGGGGTTCCCGATCTTCCGTCAGGTGGATGATAAGTCGATTGGTCGGCACGAGACACTCACGATCCGGCTCCCGATCAACACGATCAAGCCCCTGCAATCGCAGCACCACGCGTCCTCTGGTTATCAACCGTGCGCTGCCCGGTTGACCTCGCCACGAAGGCTAATCCCTGCTGTGAATCGAGAACACAAACAAGAACAAGGAAGGATTGCAACTGAATTTGCACGATGTATGATTAAGAACACGAGTTGGGGTCTCACAAACCGTAGAAACGGCGACTGTTCAATGACAGATTGTATCTAAGCAAAAACCCAAACCCTAACTTGGGCGGCGGCTAAGGTTTTATAGACCTGAGGGACGCCCAAGGACTCCTAGACGTGAACGCAAAAGACTTCTCACACGATACATGGCCCAAAGGCCCACGTGAGGGCGCGCAGCACCCTGGACAGATTCTGTCCGTCACCTTCCAAAGCGATTTCCCGTCGACTCCGAACTCCAATAGGCCTGAAACCAGTGGCATTGGAAAGCTTATGTTTTTATCTTTCCAGGCATATGTGGATCGTCGAAAACGGAGCCCGTATGCGTCCTGGGTCTCCGTTTTAGTGTCGAAAGGTCCTGCAGGCCGAGGTAGACTCGAACTCGACTTGGACTGGGCCTCCAACTTGACTTGGACGTCCTCCTTGTTCCTCTCCGACTCCTTGCTGGTGTCCAAGCCCTTCCTGATCCTCTCCAAGGTTCCTAAGTATAATATAATCAAGAATATAATTAGATAGCATACCATCCTTATCAGTATATGTACTAGAACTTAGGAACGAGTTCACCTGTTGATTTAGTTGTCGTGCTCGTGCTCTTGTGATAGGACCTTGCAGCACACTTGGAGGAGACTCGGTTGTATACATAGGAGAGATGTCCTCATCAGAAACTTCATGAAAATTTGCATGGACAATCCTAAGGACCTTCCCTAGTAAACCCCAAAAGATCCACTTGAAAAGATCAAGGGTTGCACGCGAATTGCAAATCTCGTGAGGTAGGTGAGTTGACACTGAAATATCGAAATCTGACAAGAAAGTCCCTTACTCGTGGTTCGATGATTCTAGCACTTAGCTAGAGAGATTTACCACATCATAGCAAGGAAAAATACCAGCACAATAAAGATCCCAACCTTGGACAAACCGAAACACACCAGAATCCAAGGATTGGAACCAAAAACGAACTAGAACGGGGAGGGGGAAAGAAGGACGAAATTAAGCTGCTCAAGACATGGATTTTTCTCAAGGCGTAATCTTTGATTGAACCACGAAATTAAGTCTTATAAGAGCCCCTAGAGTCTACTTCCCATCATCCTCCCACTAATGACAAGATTTGACTAAACTAGGCACTCATCTCCTAGCTAATCACCTCTCTTTTCTCTCTTTGGACCTTGGCTGCTAGGGTTAGGGAAAGCCTAGGGTTTGTACTGCCAAGATAAGCTCCAAGGGAGCCTCCCAAGTCTACTTATACACTAGGCCCTAAACGACACAATTACACTAAGACCCCTACTCTAAAAATGCCCGGAGGAGGCCAAACTGAAAAGATACAATCGGACGACTACGATGACGGCTTGATCTTCTTCTTCTCCACGCCTCGCTTGGATGTGCGCCACGCAGCCAGTAGTCCGGAAACTTCCTCCGGTTTTGAAGTCAGAAACCGAGAAACTTTATTCTGCGGGCTTCCTGGGCCGGGTCTTGGCCCAATCTTCTATCTTGGCGAGTCGGAGCCCAACTCACCAAGTCATTTGAACTTGGGTGGCGGTTTTGAGCTAAAACCGCCAAAGCCTCCCTCGCACGCCTTCGCGCCATGCACTCGGATTGGAGCACCACGGTGGCACCCGGCTTCTCCAGTCCATCGGAGTTGCCTCGCGGTCCATTGGAGGGCTTATACCACCGTTGCTGAACCGCCCCTCCGTGTACCAAGCTTCCATGGCCGACCGACGCCGAGCGTTGCCTCCGGTCCATTGGAGGGCTTTTGCCTCAGTCCATCGAGGTCTTCATCATCTACCTCCTGTCCATCGGAGGGCTTGAGCTCGTTGACAATCACTCATCACACCAGGAGAGCAATGAGGCCGGGCCATTGGCTCTCACCATACATGTGGCATTCATCATAAAGCACCATATTCTGACATGCATTTGGTCCATGGTTCAAAGTTTGGTTGGAATGCAACTTGGTGAAATCAGTTTTCTGCATAAATGCTACTGTGTTAGAGTCATAATTTGAATTCTGTTGAGAATTAGGTGAAGCTCATATTAACAAAATTGTAGACAAACAAGAGGTAACAACTTTTATAATTGGGGCTTAGGCATATAATGAATTTTACCTAGAGTTTTGGACCTTTTACTGCCAACACAGAAAACCTGCCAAAACCTGAACTGCAGAGTAATTCAAATTTTTCTCCAACTTACAAACATGTTTTGGCAAAGTACTAATTAGAGAAGTTGTAGATCCTGGAGTGGGCAACAATATTGTCAATAAGCTCTTTGAGTGAAAATGGATGGAAGGAGGTGTTTTAGAATGTTTCAATAAACTGGGTCCGTAGGCCAAAATGAAACTTGAGAGATAAATTAAAATGGAATTCATATCTCCAAACACTTTCAGGTATCAAGCCTTTTGACAAACCTGTAAAGATCAAAGAGTAGAACATTTCATCCAATTGGCATTTTTCCAAAATTGGGCTCTAAATAGGTTAAAAATGCGAAATACAGAGAGGGAGAAAAGACACTTGGGCTGGGTTTTTGCCCTGAGCCTATGACATGTGGGGCCCCTCTGTCGGGCCGCCACTGTGTCCGGGGCGCCGCGTGCCGCGTGGCCGCCGGTGTACGGCTCCACCCGCGACGCCGCGGATCGACCCCCCTGGCCGCGCCTTCTAAAGGAGAAACGACCCCCTCACTCCACTCTTTCGGCTGCCGCACCTCACTCCACCTTCCAAGCCCCCTCTGCCTCTCTCTCGCCTGCGCGATGCCGAGCCGCCATTGCCGGCGAGCTTCAAGCTTGAGCTCGCGCCGCCCACTCCACCACCTCCCCGCGCCCTAGACCTACCCCACTACACTCGCCGCGAGCTCGCGCACCCGGCGCACCTAGTCTCGCCGCCATTCCCCCGCCCGACGCCAAGATCCGCCCCGCCTCGACGTCGTGACCATGCCGTCCTCGCCGCCGTTCAAGCTCAGTTCACCGCCTCTCATGCCTCGACCTCACCGTCTCCGTCACAGACACTTAACCCAGGGTGAGCACCGTGCCTGTGCGCACGCGTCTTTCCCGACCCGCGTCGCGGCCTCGGCGAGCCGGAGCTCGCCGGCGCACGCGCGCCGCGCCGCGCGGCCGCGGGCCGGCGCGAGGAGGAAGACCAGGGGGTGGTTTTTTAGATCTACCCCCTCGGCTTTCCTCTTTTTACAGGCGCTATTCACTGAATCTTAGGATTCTTGCGTGCTAGCCCCTGTAGATTTGAAATAATCACGATCTAGTCCCTGGATCTGAGTATTTTCTATTTATTTTGGTTTATTTCGGCCGAAACTTTGATAAATCATAATAAATCGAATAAAAATCCAAAATTGACAAACTCAATGGCTATGAACTCCTTATGAAATGCTCTACACAGTGGGTATGATGTGGAGATGTGCATGTACAGTTTTGCCGTTGCTATTGTGTGTGCATGTTAAACCAAGTAAATAGGAAAAGATAGACTAAATGGCTACCAAAAATTATGAAACTCGGACAGTAGCATGTTTAAGGTAATTTAACAGTATGTGAATTTTTGTAGCCCTAGCATTGCTCATTTGCTCACTGTTTTGCATTTATGAGTATTATTTGTGCATTAAATCAATTTAAGAAATGAGGGCTGTGTGAAATGGTCTCAAAGTAGCCCTCTGGTATTTTTCCTAGGCGTTGGTTAGCATAAATAGCTCCCTGGTGAAATATGAAGCTGTGCAGGTTAGTTTTGAACAGTGATTTGAAAATGACAAAATACTACTTGCTAGACTTGATAATTAGAAAAAGGGTGTTAAAATGCAAGGAAAATTCTATGGAAAATTTGGTATGCTACTAGTATGATGGGGAGTCCAGAAAGTACTTTTAGAAAGTTAGTTAGCACTATTTATATGTATATCTTAAATTGCATAAATTAAATAGATAGAAATTAGATGACCTGTCAAACTAAGTGGATTTCATTTGGGAATTTTTGTGCATGCTGTTTTTGTTTAGTAAAGCTCACTGAATAAATTTCATGTCAAAATACCATTCCTACAATTTATGAAAAATCTAGAAATTTAATAGACTGATAACTTGCTAGAATTTTAGAAAAATAAATACACCTCTTCTATGGCTCAAATTTTGGTAGCAGTTTTTCACATCATTGAACTGCATGACATAATTATTTGAGCTCACTTGAGACTAAGAAATAGCATAAACTCAACATGTGAACTTAAATGCACCAAAGAGATAAATCGCATATAAATATATGTGTATACATTAGCTATATATGTTACCACATGATACACCATGACATGTTCTATTAAGCTCTTTGGAATATCATGGATAACAGATTTACCTAAGCTTTAGTGATGGTTTGTACGATTTCTTAATAAATGGATGCAACTTCTTAAAGTAAAGCTTACACGTCTCCTGGGTATAAAATGAGTTGGAAATGTGGTTACTTGAGCCTTGCATTACGCGATTGTGTACCACATTTAATCTCTTGCATCATGTGTCTGCATCTCATACCTTTGCACTCATATGCACTATATCATTGCATATAGATTCCACGGGCGAGGAGCAGGTCGTGCAGGAGCAACCACTGATTGAAGAGCCCGAGGACGAACAGGAGGACCCGCAGCCGACCACCGACCCCGTCGCCGAGGAGACTAACCCTAACGAAGAAGGTAGGCAGGACCATACTCAACCCAGCTAATACCATGTGGTTAAATTACGCATATGCATTAGGAGTTGCTTGAAACCCTTTGCATTAGATTTCCCGGCCGCCCTGGCCCTAGCTCCTATACCTAGAATTTGTAGGATGAGTATGGCTAGTAATGCTAGGTGCGAGTAGACAGGAGTGAAAGGAATCACTCGTCGCATAGGTGATTTCAAAACTTCAAAAAATCTCACTATTATGGAAGTTATTGATGCTTAAGTTTAAATGGAGACTGGGTGGAGATTTATTCAGTATTTACTTTTCATGATGTCGCACTATGGACTCCGCCCGAGTCGTATAAGGCCCGTCCGCTGTCCGCCTGCTGATCGGCATAACATTGCAAAAGTGCTTACCCGGGAAATGGGCCCGGTGAAACCTTACTTGTGCCATCCTGGGAACAGGAACACGTTCCTACCCACTGGTTGAGAGGAAGGTGGCCCGGGGGAGCTTTGTACTCATGACGGGGAGACCGAGATGTCGGCAGGCTCGTCATGGGGGCACAAGCCGAGGGTCAGGCGGGAGTGAATCGAACTTGGGATGGGACAAGTGGAGAAGGGGATCTATGTGGGAACGCGATGGCCAGTAAGCATATGTCTCCTGGCACGATAGTTATTCCCGGGAATATAAAAATCGATTCGAATCACTTATGCTCACCAGGTGTGAGAATGCCACATATCATTGACGGGCAACGTAGTAACTATTTGAATACCGTATGTTAAACTCATGTTTTCAAATACCACATACTTGATTATATACATCCTGATGTTTTACTTTCATGCAAAGCTCTATTATAGGCAAGATGAACTAATCGATATAAGAGAGAGCAGCTGTCAAATCCTGCTTTCTTATGAACTCATTACATTGTTTAAAAATCAATGGCTAAGGACTTACTTGACTAGTAAAGCAAGCATCGCATCAGCCGTAAGCCACATCCATTAAGTCATACTGAGTAATTAGTACTCAGGGTTTGCCCCCATTTTTGGATTACAGGTATGGAGTTCGTCGTATGTGCCTGCGTAGGCGGGGGTGTCTGCTCTCACCAGGGCTGAGGCACTGTTCTGTGGCTGAAGGGCAACATCGGTGGGCTCGATGTTCTCTAAATGATCTAAGGCTTTTGACTCGCATGTTACTTGAACTGGATATTCCGCTGCGAGAAGACTTTCATGAACTCGTTTTATCCTATGACATTATGTTGAGACTATAATTTGAATTCAAACTGGTTTGTAATCCTAATCTAATATTACTCTATTCAACTGCCTGTGATGTTATATCTGTTGTGGCTCCTTCGAGGGTCGGATGTGTATGATGTTGGTTCCTCTGGAATGGTGTTATCGAGAGCCGAAGGCCTCTCGACGGACTACCGAGTTTGGTCCAGCCTAAGTGCACTGCGAGCCAGAGATGGCAAGTGTGCTTAGTCTGGATTAAGCGGGGCGGTTCCACCACAACCGGCGCGGCGGATGCAGGATTGAAGGCGGGGTGCGAAGGGAAGGAGCGGGGCTCGGATTCGAGCTTCCTTTGCTCGCGTACTGACGTGGCCGAGCGGGAGACGCGGCGGAGATGGCGGCCAGAGGAAGAAGGAGGTCCTGACGAAGGGGGCCCGCTGGTCAGGGAGAGAAGGGGCTTGGCCCCACCTGTCGACGGCGTGCTGAGGGAGAGAGGGGCGTGGCTGTGCTGGCGGGCCAGCTTTCGGCCCAGGCAGGAGGCCGAGGAGCTGGGCCGGTCTGGCCGGTTCCCCCCCTTTTGTTTTTTCTTTTTCTTTTTTGTTTCTTTTTTTTTGAATTCTTTTGAATTGAGGAAGGAATAGTTCTAGCCATACAATAAATTTTGAATTTGAATCCTTAATTCAAACAAACAAGAAACAATGCACCAGCATGTATGCACAAGAAAGTTAGGTCTATGATTAATTTTATACAAGTATTTATTTTAAATAAAACGTGTTAAATGCAAACTAAGCACATGAGCCTTAGAAAATTAAATAAATTGCTTGCAATTAATTGTAAAAATGCTGGTACTTAAACTAGGGTGTTACAAACCTAGCCCCCTTAACAGGAATCTCGCCCCCGAGATCCCGAGATTCTTATAGGTGGCTAGCAAAGAACCAGGATAAGTTGCTCTCAACTCTTCCTCTCTTTCCAAGTAGCCTCATCCTCTGTGTGATGTTTCCACTTCACCCTGCACATTTTAACCCTCCTATTTCTGGTGACCCTTTCTGATGTTTAAAGAATCTTCACTGGGTGTTCTGTATATGTCAAATCCTCCTGCATATCCAAACCTTCCAGTGGTGCTTGTTCTTCCGGCACCCTCAAACATTTCTTTAGTTGGGACACATGAAACACATCGTGTATACCAGATAGGTTTGATGGTAACTCATCTTATAAGCCACTTCACCTTTCCTTTCCACTATCTTGAATGGGCCGATGTATCTTGGTGCTAGCTTCCCTTTCATATTAAACCTCCGAATTCCTCTCATTGGTGACATCTTCAAATACACAAAGTCATCAACCTTAAAGGTCAAGTCCCTGCGTCGCAAATCAGCATAACTCTTTTGTCTGGACTGAGCAACTCTCAAGTTCTCACGTACCATCTTTATCTATTGTTCAGCATCCTTGATAAGATCGGGTCCGAACACTTGCATCTCTCCTGTTTGATTCCAAAATAACGGTGTCCTACACCTTCTGCCATACAGTGCTTCAAATGGTGACTTCTTCAAACTAGCTTGATAGCTATTGTTATAAGAGAATTCAGCGTAAGGCAGACTCTTATCCCAACTGGTTCCATACCATGCAAGCAAACGATTCTAGAGATGTACAACTCCGCTAACCTTGCACCAGAATAGCTAGTGTTCACAGGAATGAAATGAGCAACCTTGGTCAACCGATCCACAACTACCCAGATCAAGTTGTAACCTTTTTGAGTCCTAGGTAACCCCACAATGAAATCCATACTTATTTCTTCCCATTTCCACTCTGGAATTTTCAATGGTTGCAACAAACCTGCAGGTCTCTGATATTCAGCCTTCACACGCTGACAAGTGTCACATAATGCAACATATTCAGCCACTGCTCTCTTCATTCCATACCACCAGAACCTTTCTTTCAAGTCATAATACATCTTTGTATTGCCTGGGTGAATAGAATAGGCTATATCATGAGCCTCACTGAGTATCAATTTCCTTATACTATCCACATCTGGCACACAGATACGGTTCTTGTACCATACAGTACCTTGTTCATCCTCACGAAAGTGTGGCGCCTTGCCCACCTTGATCTGTTCTCGGATCTCCTGAACTTTCTCATCCGTCTTCTGATGTTTCCTTATCTCTTGTTCCAGTGTAGACTCTGCTTCAAAAGTTGCTACTGTGGTGTGATGCACAAATCCCAAACTCAAACTCTCAAATTCTGCACACAACTCGAGTGGCATCTGAAAAGCAACTGCCATGTTAACATAACTCTTTCTGCTTAAGGCATCCGCTACAACATTAGCCTTCCCTGGATGGTAATGTATTTCCAAGTCATAATCTTTAATCAATTCCAGCCATTTTCTTTGCCTCATATTCAACTCATTCTGTGTGAAGATATATTTGAGACTCTTATGATCAATGTATATCTCACACCGATTCCCAAATAAAGAGTTAAATACGCCAAAGGCCCCTTAACTTGTCACGTGATGTCACTTAGGTCCATCACTTTTGAAAGTGCATTTTTTGGTACATGAACTTTTCAATGTGTGTCGTATAGATCCATATTGCATCTAACATTGACAAAGAATTACATATCAAATCATGTAAATATTCAAATTTTATAAAATCAACTTTGTTAGATTTGCACCGATGAATCTACACGGTGGAACTAACCTTGCCCACTTTACCCCAATTTAAATGATAAAACAAATTTAAATGCTAAAACTTATTTATATTTATTTGAACTCCAAAACAGAAAACATTATTCATGAAACTTTTACACATCCATATACTAACTAAAGTACATGATACATGATTTTTGTGATATTTATTGAGTAGTATAACAAACCATATATTTCTTTCTATTTAAAAGAGCATAATGCATACAAATATCGTTTGTTCAAGAAAAAAGCAACCACTGACCATGATAAATTTATATATGTGCATACAGATCATAACATGCATAGTGGCATTTTTGCAAGGTTTTTAGATGCATAAAACAATATATATGAGTAAAAATTGATTAAAATTTTATTTAGTAGAAATAGGGGCAAAATTATCACTTTACATATTAAGTCAGTTCCACTACGTACATTTCATCAAGATAAAGCTAACAAACTTTATTTTATAATTTTTGAACATGCACATGATTTGATATGTATTTTTTTGTTAGTGTTAGGTGTAACATGGACCTATATGACACGCTTTAAAAAGTTTGTGTACCTGAAAATACACTTTCAAAGATGATGGACCTAAGTGACACTCTAAGACAAGTTAAGGGATCTTTGGTGTATTTATCTCCCAAATAAATAATGCCTCCAAATTTTTAGAGCATGCACAACAGCTGCTAATTCCAGATCATGAGTAGAATAATTTACCTCATGCTTTCTTAACTAACGTGAGGCATAAGCAATCACCTTACCTTCTTGTATCAGCACACAACCCAAACCTTCTTTAGAAGCATCACAATACACGGTGAAACTCTTGGTTAGATCAAGTAGAGTAAGCACTAGGGCTGTGGTGAGTCTCTTCTTTAATTCATCAAATGCGGCTTGCCTCTCCTTAATTCAAATAAATGGAACACCCTTCTCAAGCAATGATGTCATTGGCTTTGCAATCTTGGAAAAACTCTCAATAAACCTCCTGTAATATCCTGCTAGACCCAAAAATCCACGAACCTCTTTCACAACTTCTGGCACTTTCCAATCCATGACACTGCTGACCTTGCTGGGATCCACCATGATTCCACCTTTTGAAACTATATGTCCCAAGAAAGGCACTTGATCAAGCCAAAACTCATACTTGCTCAACTTTGCGTACAACTTATGTTCCCTCAGCTTCTGCAAAACTAGTCTCAAGTGTTCTTCATGTTCTTCTTCTGTCTTGGAATAGATCAATATATTATCAATGAACACCACAACAAACTTGTCAAGATATTCCATAAACACCTTATTCACAAGATTCATGAAATAAGCAGGAACATTTGTCAAGCCAAAGGACATCACTGTATACTCATATAATCCAAATTGAGTAATGAAAGCAGTCTTAAAAATATCAGAAGGGCGAATTTTCATTTGATGATAACCAGATCTTAGATCAATTTTTGAGAATACGGATGCACCTTGCAACTGATCAAACAAATCATCTATTCGAGGTAAGCGATATTTATTTTTGATGGTGACTGTGGCGGAACCGCCCTGCTTAATCTAGACTAAGCACACCTGCCACCTCTGGCTCGCAGTGCACTTAGGCTAGACTAAACCCAGTAGTCCGTCGAGAGTCCTTCGGGCTCTCGATAACACCATTCCCCGAGGAACCGACATCAAACACATACGACTCTCGAAGGAGCCACAACAGTTACATCATCGCAGGTAGTTGAAATATAAGATCGATAGTCATAAATCACAAACCAAACATAAGTGGTCAAATACAGGTTCAACATATAGCGGAAGCGATTGCAAAAGATATATATAGCGGAAGCGTTTTCAAAACATCTCGCAGCGGAAACAAACTCAAATAGTCTTCATGCGGAGACAAACAAGGCGAGTAGCACTGAGCCTACCGGTTCTACCTTCCTTCAAGCAGTTGTCCAGGTATCATCGGTACCTGTAATCCAAAAGTGGGGGCAAACCCTGAGTACTAATTACTCAGTAGGACTTAATGGAAATGGTTTACGGCTGACGCAAAGCTTGCTTACTAATCATGTGGGTCCTTAGCCATTTATTTTTAACAAAACCATATTGATAGGAGATAGCAGGATTTGACAGCTGCCATCTCTCTTTTAGCAGCAACATGATCAGAAGTATACATAGATAACTTGCAAAAATAAGATCCTCGTAACATGATAACTTGCATGGTATAAAACATCCATATCCAAACATGTAGATATACAAAATCATGATTTACAAGCATAATAATATTCATGTTGCTTAATACATTGGACGTCAGTGGCATTGGCATTCTCACACCTGGTGAGCTTCAGCGATTCGAATCGATTTCTTAATTCTCGGGAACAACTAAATATGCCAGGGGTATATGCTTACTAGCCATCGTGTTCACACATATAGCCCCCATCTCCACTTCTCCCATCCCAAGTTCGATTCCAACCCGCCATTCCCCAGGTTTAGCCCCCATGGAGCATTACCACGGCGTACCGGGTCAGCCCTCCACGAGTCAACACCCAAGCGCACTTGGGCCCGATGGTAGGACCAAGTCTCTGTTCTTCGGATAGCACAATTAAGACTTTCACTGGTCCATTATCCTAGATAAGCACTCTAGCAATGTTATGCCGACAAATCATAAGCATTTATAATAACTTACCCAAGTGAGATTGCAGTGATTTTTGAAAACCACCTACGTGACGAGTGACTCCATTCACTCGTGTCTATTCGTACCTAGCATTACTAGGCACTCGTCCTACGAATTCTAAGTATAGATTCTAGGGCCAGGGCGGCCATGAAGTCTAATGCAATTGGTTTTAAGCAACTCCTAATGCAGATGCGTAATCATCAAACAAGATTGTATTAGCTGGGAGAAATCATGGACCTGCCTACCTTTGATTATTCTTTTGAAAACCAACAAACTAATCTAAGTTAGTTTGCCGGGTTGTGGGGCTTTGCCCCAGGCAACCCCTTGAACCAGGGACGGTTTTTAATCACCGACACGTCGTCTTCTTGATCTTGGTGCAACTCGTTGTTCGGCTTCTCGATCACTAGTAGCTCCTGTGTTGATCCTTCCTTCACGGAATCTATATGCATGACATAGTGCAACGGTGAGTGCAACGAATGCAAATGTATGCATGAGGTGCAAATTAAACCTAATGCATGTCAAGTAGCTTGTGACGAATTGACTCGAGTATCCTTAGTTGAAATGCATCCCATAATATGAAAACTTAACAACTTTACTAAGAAACCGTACAACCCATTATTTTAAGAAATTGTACAAACCATCACTAAGAAATCGTACAATCCATCACCAAAAGCTAGTTCAACCCTTCATGCATAAAATGCAGGTGTTTTGTGTTTCACCACATCTTATCTCTGAAGTTATCATGAATTACTGTCTTATATGTGTACACAGTCCCTATCAAATGAAATGAAAGTGTTTCTCAAAAACACCTCCATTGATAACCCTTGGAATCACAAGATGTACTTGATGGTATGCAGCAAGTAACTTTATATATGCACAAAAATGATATCACTTGCGGTTAAACCTATACACACCAAATAATGGACATGCTACCTTTATGAATAAAATGCACTCATGAATTCATTTAGTCAGACAACTCAAATTGATCTCAAACTTTTACCACATGCAGAAACATACAACATAATGCTACTGCTCAAATTTCAGCCACAAAAAACTTAAAATTATTTTATTAAAATTCTAACAATATGACAGCCTTTTAAATTCCCAGATTTTTCAAGATTTATAGGAGTGAGTTCTGGACCTGAAATTTCTACAGCAAGCATAATATTGCATAAGAACCACTCACAACAATCAGCAAGCTCAGATTCCATATTTTTGTAGGACATCTATTTTTCATATATTTATCTCATGCAAATTAAGAGGTAATTACAAACCGTGTTAATAAATTCTCCAAAAATACTTTCTGGACTCCCTATCATACTAGTAGCATACTAGATTTTTCATAGAGTTTTCTTTGCATCCTAAAGTCACTTTTTCCAATTATCAAGTCTAGCAAGTAGTATTTTGCCAATTTTAAAATAGCAGCTAAACCATGCATGCACAACCTCATACTTTATCAGTAAGTTACTCATACTATATAGAGTACATGAAAAGTACCAGAGGTCATATTGGAGCATATTTTATGTAGCCTTCCTTTTCCAAGTTAATTAAATACACAACACACATGCATAAGGGCAAAATAGTCATTTCCCAACCAATGCTAGGGCTACCAAAAATTACACAGTGCCATAATACCATAAGAAATCTATTGACCAAATTTCACCATTTTAGGAGTTCATTTAATCCACTTTTACCATTTATTTACCCTCAACATGCATGCACTAGACTAGGGGCAAAACTGTACTTTCACACATCCACATTATACCTATCCTGTAGATATATTACAAGGAACTCATAGCCACTAAGTTTGTCCATTTTGGATTTTTCTATGATTTTATATGAATTTCCAAAGTTCTCAGCTCAATATAAATGAAATAAAAGGAAAAACCTACAAATCGAGGACTTGAATGCAATTAACCGTAACCTGCGGGGGCTAGAACGTGAAAATACCCAGACTCATTGCACAGTACGTCGGATTAGAACAGAAAACGCTGAAACGACGGGGGCTAAATTGAAAAACTACCATCGTCTTCAACCTCCCGCCGGGGTGGGGGGGTGTGACCGGCGGCGGCGTGCGGCGGAGTCCGGCCGTCCGGGCCCGGAGGCTCGCCGGCAGTGGTCGAGGAGAGAGAGGGGAGGGCGAGGAATCTTACCCCCTACCTTGATTTGACGGAGGAGCGTCGAGAAGGGCCGGCGACGGTGAGTAGAGGACGGTAAGGTCCGGCAACGAATGGTGGCGCGGTGGAAGGGGTCCGGTGGCCTAGAGCTACTGGAGGCGGTGGAGTGGAGGCCGGGGAGTGTCAGCGCGGTGATATGGAGGCGTGAGGGCGAGCGGAGTGGCGGGCGCAAGGCCGGCGGCGGTGAGCAAGACAGAGAGGAGGACGGAGAAGTTCGGCGGTGAAATGCGGCTTCGTGGAGAGGAATCGGCGGCCTAGATCATGGGGAACCGGCGGAGGGGCGAACGGGGAAGAGCAGCATGGCGGTGGGGTGGCACGGGAGTGACCAGAGGGGGCAGACCAAGCACGGCCCGAGCAACTTCCAATGGCGGGCGGTGCGGAAAAACGGAGAGAGAGGCGAGGGGCTCGGTGGAGCGAGTGAGGAAGAGAGAGTGAGGCAGAGAGTGGAGGGGAGGTGCCCTCTGCGATGCTTATGGCCGAAGGAACGGCAGAGCGGCCTCAGCCGGGCGTTGGCCTTGGCCGGCCGGTGTCGGCCGCGAGGAGGCGCTGGGTAGGGGAGGAGGGCCGGTGGGAAAAGGGTGGACGCGGTCTATGGACCTGTAGAGGCCGATAGGTGGGGCCGGCGCTGGGAGAAGGAACGAGTGCTCTAAATTTGTTCCTCTACATTTTTCTTATAAACTTGTATACCATGTTACATTCAAAAATATGGTTTAAACTTGAATTTAAACTGCTGACCAATGTTTGACCAACAGAACCTTCCAGTTTAGAAATTCTAAAAGTCTATTTTCTAGCCACTTTCACACAAGGAGTTCTATACCAATGTTGTTCAGAATTTCAAGATCTACAACTTTCGCAATAAAAGCATTGCAAGAGTTTGGCATTAAGATCAAGAAAATTTGAAATTACTAAACAGGTCAAGTTTGGACAAAATTCGCATGCTAACAGAAAAAGCCCCAAAACTCTACGCAAAACTTACTGCATGTCGAAGCACCATTTACCAAAGTTGTTTATCATCAAATTGTCTACAAGGTTGGTATTTCAAGTTTCTCCTAATTCACAATAGATTCAAAGTTATAGGGACAAAAGTAGAGGCCAATTCAGGAAAAACTAAATTAAATTGGTTCAAATGACTTGGTCTACTTATGCACTCAACATGAAATGTTCATGAGATGATGCACATATGTCAATGATGGAATTGTAATGCACTGGACATGCCTTGGGAATCACAACCCACCTCCCTTAAAGAAATCTAGTCCCGAGATTTTGATGTGATGTGGGTGGACAAGTTAAATGAGAAGGAAAGTGAGTTGTGTATGAATTTAAAACCTGTATCTGAAAATTAAACTACTATGACATACTCATTCGAAGAGGATGGAAGAAATCCAAGATATTTTGTTTGCAAAAATTCCTCTTGTTCCCATGTTGCCTCTTCTTCGGAGTGATTACTCCATTGCACTTTGTAGAAGTTAATGTTTCTTCGTCGTGTTGATCTTTGCTTTTCGTCAAGGATTTTTACGGGCTTCTCTTCATAAGTGAGGTCAGGTTCAATCTGGATTTGAGATGTATCAATCACTTCCTCCGGTACTTGTAAACACTTCTTGAGTTGCGAGACATGAAACACGTCATGAACCGCAGCAAGGTGTGGTGGCAACTCTAACCGGTAAGCAATTGGCCCACATTGCTCTGTGATCTTGAATAGACCAACGTACCGTGGTGCTAACTTGACTTTTACTCCGAATCGATGCACCCCTTTCATAGGTGACACCCAGAGATACACATGATCACCCTTCTCAAAGACTAGTGGTCTCCTCCTCTTATCTGAGTAGCTCTTCTGCCTAGACTGTGCTCTTTTCAAATTGCTGTGTATGAATTTAACTTGCTCTTCTGCTTGTGTTACCAAGTCAGGACCAAATGTGACACGTTCTCCTGGTTCCGACCAGTTGAGTGGTGTTCTACATCGTCTACCATATAGGACCTCAAAAGGAGCCATTTCTAAGCTCTTCAGGTAGCTGTTGTTGTAGGCGAACTCTGCCAAGGGGAGACATTCATCCCACTTGGTGGAATAAGTCAAAGCGCATGCCCTCAACATATCTTCTAGGATCTGATTTACCCTTTCAACTTGTCCGTTTGTTTGTGGGTAGTATGCTGAACTTTGAATTAAACTGGTTCCAAGAGCAGTTTGCAATTGCTCCCAGAAGCAAGACACAAATAGCGAGCCTCTATCCGAAGTGATGGTTTGAGGAACGCCGTGCAAGGAGACAATCCTTGATATATAAAGTTCGGCATAGGTCTTGGCATGGTAAATTGTTTTCATAGGAATGAAGTGAGCTGATTTTGTGAATCGATCGACAATCACCCATATGGAATTATACCCCTTCGAAGTGCGAGGCAATCCCACGACGAAATCCATGTGTATATCCTCCCATTTCTAGGCAGAAACTGCTAGTGGCTAAAGCATACCCGCAGGCTTCAGGTGATCAGCTTTTACCCTCTGACACACATTACACTCGGACACATATTTGGTGATCTCCTGTTATATACGGGTCCACCAAAATCTTTGCTTTAAGTCTTGGTACATCTTGTTGCTGCCCAGGTGCATGGTGATTACGGAGGTGTGAGCTTCATCTAGGATTTTCTTGCTTAGCTCCATGTCCTTTGGTACCACTAAGCGGTTTTTGAACAACAAGACTCCCTCTTCGTCAAGCTTGAAACATGCCTTCTTGTCATTGATCTCATCTCGAATATGTGCCATGCCCTTATCTTGCTTTTGTGCTGCTATGATTTGATCCTTAATGGTTGGTTCAAGGACAAGATTGTAAAGTTCAGCTTCCAGCACCGTTGGCATTTCTATTTCCCCAATCTCACAACATAGCACTCTCACTGTTGGACGAGCTTCAATGAAGTTGCAATGAGCCTTACGGCTTAATGCATCCGCTACCACATTTGCTTTGCCAGGGTGATAGTGGACTTCCAAGTCATAGTCTTTGATTAACTCCAACCAACAACATTGCCTCATGTTTAATTTTGGTTGTGTGAATATGTATTTTAGACTTTTGTGATCGGTGTATATGTGGCAGGTGTTGCCCAACAAGTAATGCCTCCATTTCTTCAGTGCGTAAACAACTGCAAGCAGCTCAAGATCATGAGTCGGATAATTCACCTCGTGTTTCCTCAGTTGGCAGGATGCATAGGCAATAACTCTTCCCTCTTGCATTAAGACACAGCCAAGCCCATTGCCGGAGGCATCACAATACATATCAAATGGCTTGGTGACGTCCGGTTGTGCTAGCACTGGTGCATAGGTTAACAATTTCTTCAACGTCTAAAATGCTTCTTCACAATTTGAACTCCACACATACTTCGCATTTTTCTTTGTTAGTGAGGTCATTGGCTTCGTGGTTTGGAGAAGTCCTCAATGAAGCGGCGGTAGTAGCCCGCTAACCTAAGGAAACTCCGAATCTTAGTCACTGTCTCGGGTTGCTTCCAATTTAGAACATCCTTTACCTTACTAGGATCAACTGCTACCTTCTTCTTAGACAGAATGTGACCTAAGAAACTCACTTCCTTCAACCAAAAAGCATACTTACTAAACTTGGCATAGAGCTTGTGCTCTCTAAGCCGAGTGAGTACTATCCTCAAGTGCTCTTTGTGTTCTTCCTGACTTTTAGAGTAGATTAATATGTCATCAATGAACATTACTACGAACTTATCAAGTTCATTCATGAACACCGAATTCATCATGTACATGAAGAAAGCCGGTGCATTGGTTAACCCAAAGGACATGACCAAATACTCATACAAGCCATATTTGGTCGAGAAAGCTGTCTTGGGTATATCCTCTTCTCTGATCTTTATTTGATAGTAGCCAGACCTCAGATCGATTTTTGAAAAGACCTTAGCTCCAGCTAACTGATCAAACAAGATGTCAATGTGTGGCAGTGAGTATTTATTCTTGATGGTGACAGCAATCAAAGGCCGGTAATCAACATATAGCCTTTTACCACCATGGTCCTTCTTTTCAACAAAGAGGTCGGGACAGCCCCAAGGTGATGAGCTGGGCCGAATGAACCCTTTGTATAAATAGCCTAAGAGCTGGTCATTAGAGGGGACTTGGCAGCTAGGTTTTCATTTGCTTTGTGTAATTTTCGTCCTCAAGCTTTGAGCTCCAAGTTTAGGAGGGTTAGGGTGAGATCTAGCCTCCAAATCAAGAGGGAAGGTGAGGGTGGTTGCTTGGGATGAAATCCTTTGTTGTAATCTGACCTCAGACCTCTTTTGAGGCTCATAATCGAAGTGGTTTCGTGCAGCAACTTTGTGTGCTTCTCCTCCCTTTGTTCTCTTTGGTTTTTGGCTTCAATCCTTGGCCTTTTGGGTGTTTGTTTTGGGCAAGGTTGAATCCTGTGTTTTCCTTCTGTTTTGGACTTGCAAGGACGTGGAGATTATGTCCTAGAACATCTCAATCCCAAAGGATTGCCACGAGCAAGTTGTTCTTGAGCTTTTCCCTTTCTTGCCCAAATATTCACCTCTTCACGAGATCTGAAATTCCCGCTAATCCCGTGATCTTTTTCCATAGATCTTTTGGGAATAGTTTTGGAATGGGGCTAGGATAGCCTGTGCCAATTTTTGTGATGTTTGGAGAAGGTTTGGTCAAGTTTCGGATTGCTTTTGTGTGAAGTTTCCTGCTGTCCAGTTTTCCTGCTGGTTCTGTCCTCTTTCAAGTCTTGTTTGGTTTAGGGGTCAAACCTTCGAATTTTGGGCTGAAATTTTGTGGACGGTACCAAGCACGTGTTGTGAGCTAGATACGTATCCTCTCAGTGGACGGTGTCTAGTTTTTTTGTGGGCGTTGTTTCCGTTTTGCTCTGTGGTGGGGGTTTGAGTTTGAGTTTTCAAGTGCTCCTATTCACCCTCCCCCTCTAGTCGCACATCTCGGTCCTACAAGTGGTATCAGAGCCGGTTAGGTTTTTCATACCTTAACCAGTGAAGAAACCGTAGCGACTATGACTTACTCTGGGAAAATTCCCGTCCTTGGCTCTGATGGCTATCCCTACTGGAAGGGTAGGATGGAGGCGTTCCTTGTTAGCCAGAGTCAGGACATATGGGATGCTACTCAGAGTATGACTTTTGTGGTGCTTCCAGTCGCTGAGCGTACTACGCAAGATATCGTGGCTCAGCATGAGGCGAATGCTAAGGCTGTTAACTTTCTCTTCTCCGGGCTTGGTCCCATGGATTATGAGAGAGTGAGTCACCTTAAGACTGCGCGTGAGATATGGTCACTGCTTAGTGTACACCATGAGGGTACTGCGACGATTAAGGCTAGGCTTGTGGAGACTTACCGGCGCGAATATGAGAATTTTGTCCAGAAGCCGAGAGAGTCAGTAGACGACTTGTTTGGTCGCTTTCAGTCGATCATCAACAAGTTGTGTGTCAACTCTGCCCCTGCTGCCCTCCCATATACCGATCATCAGCAGGCTGTCAAGTTGTTGTATGCTTTGGACAGAAAAATATGGGAGATCAAGGTGAACTCAATCATTGAGTTGGCAGGGTATGATACGATTGGAGTAGAGGCGCTCTATAGTAAGCTCAAGGCCACCGAGGTAGATTACAAGATGAGGGATTCCCTGGCTTGCACAGGTTCTAAGAGTCTGGCCTTGGCTACCCCCTCTAGTGAGTCTGTCACTAACCCCATGTTACATAACTTCTCGTTTTCTGCTTTGATGTCTGTTACAGAGGAGCAGCTAGCGACACTTGGGGATGATGAGTTGTGTCTGGTGTCTAGTCGCTTTCAGCGCGCCTATGACAACCGGATGAGCAAGAAGAGGGGAGAGCGGCCCAAGTGCTTCGAGTGCGGAGAGGTCAGCCACTTCATCGCCGAGTGCCCCAACAAGAACGACCACTACAAGAAGGGCAAGAGCTACTCCCGCGACTCCGACAAGTACCACTCCGGCAAGGCAGGCTTTGACAAGTACCGCTCCAGCAAGCACGGCTCCGGCAAGCGCCCCTTCGGCAAGAAGAACTTTCGGAAGGCTTTCAAGAGCTACCAGAAGGACAACCGAAAGCGGGACAAGGCCTTCTTCGCCGAGATCGGGTTCTGCAGCAGCGGATCTTCTTCCTCTTCGTCCTCGTCGAGCTCAAGCGATGAGGAGATCACGTACAGGAAGGACAAGAGGAACGATCAAGGCGGTCCAGCTGGCTTGTGCTTCGTCTCCACCAAGTCCAGGCGTAGGAACAAGGAGAAGAGGAGCTTGGTTTGCTCCATGGCGCTTGAGGACAAGGAGGACAAGGATGACGGCAGCAACTCTTCTTCCGATGATGAGGTAACTCCTGAGCAAGCCGAAATCCTTGAGATGCTAGAGCAGAACAGCCGAGAGCTTAAGGCCCAGGATAAGATGCTGGAGAAGGCAGCCAAGAAGCTGCAGAAGTTGAAAGCCCAACTTGCTAAGGCTTTAGAGGAGAATGAGAGGTTGAGGAGTGTGAGACCCCAATCCAGTGAGATTGAGTGCCCTACCTGCGAGTCTTTCATGACGGAGCTTGGTGACCAGAGAGATAGGTATGCCAAGCGGGTAGAGGAGATAGATGAGCTGAAGGCTGAGCTAGGCAAACTCCAGTCCAAACAGGATGAGCCTACTTTGAGTGGAGAGCTTGAGTGTGAGTCTTGCCCCTGTCTAGCTAGAGAGCTAGCTGTTCTGAAGGAGAAGTTTGAGGGGCAGCTCATGGAGCTTGAGGAGCTTTGGGATAAACCTATGCTTTTGGGTGCGTGTATGGTCTGTCCTACCTTGAGAAGTGAGTTAGAGCAGTTGAGAGCTGACTTTGAGGTGCTTTCAGCACCTACTGACACTTGTGAGAACTGCCTAACCCTTAAGATGCAGCTGATGGATAGGGATGCCACCATTAGGAAGTTGGAGAAAGCTGTTGTGGTTCCCTCCCTAGACGGTGACACTTGTGCTATCCAGACTGTAGTTTTGGAGGATCTAAGGGAGGAGGTGTTGTCTTTGCAGAATGACAACAACAGGTTGAGAGAGGTGCTCAGTTTGGTATATGCGAGGCAACCCCAACTAGAGATGATCATAGAGAGCACCAAGAGAGCTGAGGGTAAGACGAGTGGTGTTGGGTTTGGAGAGTGCAGCACTTCGGGTGATAAGAGTGCCCCAATTAAGGTCAAGACTGCACCTACCCAGCCAGGAGAGACTGTTGATGGGGTTTACCATGAGCCACCTAAGGCTGCCCCAAAGAAGCAGTACTGGACACCCAAGCCTTCTAAGGCTAAGCTGGACAAGATTATTAAGGAAGAGCTTAAGCCCAAGGGCAAGAAGCCAGTCCAGCAGCCTGAGCCACCCAAGGCCACACAACCTAAGCCCAAGTCCCAGCCTAACCCAGTTCCTAGGAGGCCTGTCTACCACTGTGAGTTTTGCCAGCGGAATGGCCACCTAGAGGTGTTTTGCTTCAGGAGGAAGCGGGTTGAGAGGCAGGAGAGAGCTTGGGGGAACCAGGATCAGTTCTACCAGGGTGGTAGGCAAGATCCTCCCCGCCGCGGTGAGATGAGAGACCGCTTTGCCGGTGGTGAGAGAGGAGGCAGCTTTCAGGCTCGTTCTCCTAGTGGTGAGAGACGCTTTACCGGCCGAGCTCCTAATCATTTTTAGCGCGGCTATGGACCTCGTGACCGAGGCTTTGAGAGAGCTTTTGAGGGTTCACGCTTTGGAGGTCGTGGTTACCCTGATCGTCGTGATGATTTTTTTGATTGTGCTTACCCCACTTTTGAGCAGATGGCTCGGCACTGGTACAGCAGTTTTGGGACTAACCCAGTGCCGGACCGTTTGCTCACCGTCGCTTTACTTGACTTTGCAGGATCGAGGCATGGAGGACATGTGGATCATGGACTCTGGTTGCTCTAGGCACATGACAGGGCACCGCAAGTGGTTCTCCAGCCTCAACCCCGTAAGCACCAAGGAGTACATCACATTCGGGGACAATGGTCAAGGTAAAGTGATGGGTGTTGGTTCTGTTTCGCTCTCTGCTAAGCTTTCCCCGAGAGAAGTTGCCTTTGTCCGGAATTTGGGGTTCAATTAGGTTTCTGTTTCGCAACTTCTCGATGCAGGATTTGAGGTTCGTTTTAAGAAAGGTGCGTGCTGCGTTCTTGATGCTGAGGAGACTCTTGTTTGCTCTTTGCTGCCTTTTGGTCAGGTTTTTAGGGTCGATCTCACATCTGTTTCTGGCCCTGCGCGCTGTTTGGTTGCTAGTCCTTCTGCTGATATATGGAAGTGGCATAGGAGACTTGGTCACTTGAGCTTTGATCTGCTAGTCTGGTTAAGTTCAATGGGCCTAATCCGAGGATTGCCCAAATTGAGAGCTGAGAAGGACTTAGTTTGCCACCCTTGTCGTCATGGCAAGATGGTTGCTGCTTCTCACACTCTGTGTTTTAGGTTATGACCTCCTATCTGGGTGAGCTACTCCATATGGATACAGTAGGTCCCGCTCGGGTAGCGTCGGTCAGTGGGAAGTGGTACGTGCTTGTCGTTGTGGATGACTTTTCGCGGTTCTCGTGGGTATTTTTCATGGAGTTTAAGGATGAGGTGTTTGGTTTTGTTCGGGATCTGGTACTGAGGTTGAGAAACAAGAGTCATAAGGCCATGAGGGCTATCCGCAGTGACAATGGCGGAGAATTCAGAAACTCTCGTTTCGAAAACTTCTGTCGTGACCTAGGTTTGAAGACCAGTTTTCTTCTCCATATACCCCTCCGCAGAACGGTGTTGTGGAACGCAAGAACCGCACACTTGTTGAGATGGCACGGACGATGCTCGATGAGCATAGGACTCCGAGGCGCTTTTGGGCTAAGGCAGTGAATACGGCCTATTACATTGCGAACCGGATTTTCTTGCGAGCTTTCCTTGGGAAGACCTCGTATGAACTTCGGTTTGGTAGGCAGCCCAGTGTCAAGCATTTGCGAGCGTTTGGCTGCAGGTGCTTTGTGCCGAAGAAGGCGGGGCATTTGGACAAGTTTGAGTCTCGTTGTTTGGATGGGATTTTTCTAGGGTATGCTTCTAGTTCTAGGGCTTTTCATGTGTGGATTTTAGAGGCCATGCAAGTTGTTGAGACTTGTGAGGTTTCTTTTGATGGAACTATGCCCTGCACTACCCCTGCCTTTGAGCTTTCAGGTGATGATGAAGAAGGCACCCCCATCTTTGAGGATGAGGAAGGTGCAGTTAATGATGGTGATGCAGGAGCCACTACATTGGCTACAGCTCCTGCCCCCTCTGCTACGAGCTCAGATGATGAAAGAGGACCCTTGCCCACGGCTTCCTCCTCACTCCCTCGACAGCAAGCTCATGCAGAGGCTGGACCCGCTGAGGACGCAGGGGAGGTGACCTCCGAGATTGTACCATCTTGGCAGGTCCAGCGGGATCACCCTCCACACATAATGATTGGAGATATTCACCAGCGTGTCACACGCTCTTCGGTTAACTCTCTAGCCTTTTTCTCCCACTCTGCATATGTTGCTTCTTTTGAGCCCCAGGATGTGTCACATGCATTATCTGATCCTAACTAGGTGAACGCCCTGCATGAGGAGTTGGAGAACTTTGAGAGAAACCATGTCTGGGATTTAGTTGAACCTCCTCCAAACTGTCGCCCTATAGGTACCAAGTGGGTTTTCAAGAACAAACAGGGTGAGGATGGGATGGTTGTGAGGAACAAAGCGAGATTGGTAGCCCAGGGTTTCTGTCAGAAGGAGGGGATAGATTATGAGGAGACCTTTGCCCCTGTAGCTCGTTTGGAAGCCATTAGGATTTTGCTTGCCTTTGCGGCCTCTAAAGGCTTCAAACTGCAGCAAATGGATGTCAAGTCTGCTTTCCTGAACGGGTTCATAGAGGAGGAGGTATATGTGAGACAACCTCCTGGCTTTGAGAGTGCTAAATTTCCAGACCGGGTGTATAAGTTGAGGAAAGCCCTTTATGGTCTAAAGCAAGCTCCTAGAGCTTGGTATGCTAGGTTGAAGAGTTTCCTGCTCAAGTCTGGGTTTGTGATGGGTTCAGTAGACAAGACCTTGTTTTTGTTGAGTCGTGGCGGTGACACCCTGATAGTTCAGATATATGTTGATGACATAATCTTTGGTGGTTCATCTCATGCTATGGTGTCTAGTTTTTCTAAACAGATGAGCAGGGAATTTGAGATGTGTCTTATGGGTAAGCTCCAGTTCTTCCTCGGGCTGCAGATCAAGCAAGGCCTTGAGGGTACCTTCGTCCATCAAGCCAAGTACACAAGGGATATGCTCAAGAAGTTTAACATGGGTGACTCTAAACCCATGACAACTCCTATGAGTACAAACACGGCGCTTGATGCTGATGAAGATGGGGAGGCGGTGGACCAGAAGGAATTTCGAGGGATGATCGGCTCACTTCTGTACCTGACGGCGACCAGACCGGACATTCAGTTCGCGGTCTGCCTGTGTGCGCGCTACCAGGCTTCTCCTAGGACTTCTCACCGTCAAGCGGTGAAGCGCATTTTCAGGTATCTGAAATTCACTCCTGAGCTTGGTCTTTGGTATTCCTCAGGTTCTTCTCTTTCTCTTAGAGGGTTCTCAGATGCTGACCATGCTGGCTGTCGGATTGATCGCAAGTCAACCTCCGGCACATGCCAATTCTTAGGAACCTCTCTTGTCTCTTGGTCCTTCCGCAAGCAAGCTAGTGTAGCTCTTTCCACCACTGAAGCAGAATATGTTGCTGCTGCTAGTTGCTGCTCCCAGCCCTTATGGATGAAAGCCACCCCTAGTGATTTCGGCCTTAAGTTTGTTAGGATCCCTCTTCTGGTTGACTCTACTTCTGCTATTTCTGTAGCTAAGAACCTCATTTTGCACTCTAGAACCAAACACATAGACGTGAGGTTTCACTTTCTGAGAGATCACTATGACAAGGGAGATATAGATTTGATCCATGTAGTATCAGCAAACCAGTTGGCCGATATCTTTACCAAGCCCTTAGAGTTTGGCGCTTTTACGCGTCTAAGAGGTGAGCTTGGAGTGTGCTATCCCTTTTAGTCAGGGATAGAGTGCTATTCCTTTTGGTAAGGAATAGCTTCTGTAGTTTAATTTTAGCTTTTATCTTGCTTTTATTTCTCTTTGCCTCTTTTGCATATTGTATCATATCATGCATTGCATTGTATCATATGAATTTTTACTTCACTAGCACTAGAGCTTTTTTAGAATGCAGAGTTAGTACTTGCTTGTGCTAGATGGTACAGTGCTTGCTTGATCATGGTTGGCTAAGCTCTTTTGAGTCTATTGAATACTAATTGTGAACTAAGTCATTTTATTTTTTGTAAATCAAAAACCATGATCACCACTTGATTTGGCTACCTCGCATGTGTAGGATTGTTGAATGCTATGCTTTTCATACCTGGATATGCTAGTTGTATGCCTTTGCTAAGTAAATGCCTAAGCTTTTCTGACACCTTGCTTAAATTGAAATCTGAATCAAAATGCTTACAAGTGTATCTTATATGATGAATTGAGAAAGATCCATGTGGATTTGCTTGTCACACTGATTTAGTTCGAGATAGCTTGCCTTTGCACTTTGGCATGAACTTGGACTAGGCTGTGTATGACCAAAACCTTGTCTTAAGCTTCTAATGGTTATATAACCTAGGCTTGGCATTGGTTGGTAAAAAGTGGCAAAAGACAAGTAAATAACCCCTGGCACAAAAAGAACTTGCTTTTGACTACAAATGTCTAAATCTGAAATTTGCAAGTCTCTAAAATGCTTATGGCTAGTTGTATATGCTTTGGTTGAGAGTAGCACACCTTGTATGCATTGCTAGCATTTTGTTGTTCATGCCTATCTTGCTAGGTGCTATTCATGTTGGTGATGCTTTCTTTTCAATAACCCTGAAAAACAATCTTACTCTTGATATGTGTAAGATAGATTCATTTGAGCTTGTTGTATGCTTCCTTGCCCTCACTTGCTCTGTATGCTAGAACTTATGATTACTAGCTTTCCATCCCTTCTGAGCTCTTTCAGTTACACTCCTTGCATTTCATAGCATATTTTGAGGGGGAGTTGTCTAGTTCTAGGGGAGTTGAGTTCAAGGAACCCTTGATGTGTCCATTGTCAACAAGGGGGAGAAATTTGGGGAGAGATTAGTGTATTTCTCCAAGGGGAAAAAATTTAAAAATATGGACAGGGGAGAGAACTTAGAAGAGATTTAGTTGAGGGGGAGCTTTGCACTCATTTTGCATTTGTGAGGATGCATTTCAGGGGAGTTGAGCTTTTAGCATGCTCTTTGCATCGGTGCGTTGAGCCTTTTGCCTCTGTCTTGAAAAGCCGATGCTTTACTTTCTTTTGTTGTCTCATTGTGCCCTGTTTCTTTGCTTGTATTTGGTTCTTGGGCATTTTGAGCAACTTCCTTCTTTCTTTCTTTTTCGGTTTTACGCTTTTCTCTTGTCTTTGTTCTATTTCAGGTTACAGGTTGAAGGTGTTGACAATGCACTTATTAAGGGGGAGATTGAGAGCCAATGGACCGGCCTTATTGCTCTCCTGGTGTGATGAGTGATTGTCAACGAGCTCAAGCCCTCCGATGGACTGGAGGCCCTCCGATGGACTGGAGGTAGATGATGATGACCTCGATGGACTGAGGCAAAAGCCCTCCAATGGACCGGAGGCAATGCTCGGCATCGGTCGGCCATGGGAGCTCGGTACACGGAGGGGCGGATCGGCAACGGTGGTGTAAGCCCTCCGATGGACCACGAGGCAACTCCGATGGACTAGAGAAGCCGGGTGCCACCGTGGTGCTCCAACCCGAGTGCATGGCGCGAAGGCGTGCGAGGGAGGCTTTGGCGGCTTCGGCTCAAAACCGCCACCCAAGCTACCCAAGGCTTGGTGAGTTGGGCCACGACTCGCCAAGATAGAGAAGATGGGCCAAGTCCGGCCTAGACGGGGACTTCCTAAAGTTTCCCGATTTCTGACTTCAAAACCGGGGGTGCAAAGGCGGATTGGACTACTGGCCACGTGGAGGACATCCAAAGATTGCGTGGAAGCTAAGAAGATCAAGTCTTCATCGTGGTCGTCCATCCCCGATATTTCGGGTTCTTTTCTGTTTTAGCCCCTCTGGGCGTTTCTAGTGTTAGGGATCTATGTGTAAAAATGCCAAAACTGAACCGGTGTATAAATAGCCTAGGAGCTGGTCATTAGAGGGGACTTGGCAGCTAGGTTTTCATTTGCTTTTTGTAATTTTCGTCCTCAAGCTTTGAGCTCCAAGTTTAGGAGGGTTAGGGTGAGATCTAGCCTCCAAATCAAGAGGGAAGGTGAGGGTGGTTGCTTGGGACGAAATCCTTCGTTGTAATCTGACCTAAGACCTCTTTTGAGGCTCATAATCGAAGTGGTTTCGTCAGCAACTTTGTGTGCTTCTCCTCCCTTTGTTCTCTTTGGTTTTTGGCTTCAATCCTTGGCCTTTTGGGTGTTTGTTTTGGGCAAGGTTGAATCCTGTATTTTCCTTCTGTTTTGGACTTGCAAGGACGTGGAGATTATGTCTTAGAACATCTCAATCCCAAAGGATTGCCACGAGCAAGTTGTTCTTGAGCTTTTCCCTTTCTTGCCCAAATATTCACCTCTTCACGAGATCTGAAATTCCCGCTAATCCCGTGATCTTTTTCCATAGATCTTTTGGGAATAGTTTTGGAATGGGGCTAGGATAGCCTGTGCCAATTTTCGTGATGTTTGGAGAAGGTTTGGTCAAGTTTCGGATTGCTTTTGTGTGAAGTTTCCTGCTGTCCAGTTTTCCTGCTGGTTCTGTCCTCTTTCAAGTCTTGTTTGGTTTAGGGGTCAAACCTTCGAATTTTGGGCTGAAATTTTGTGGAGCTCTTTACAAGTGAATCGTAAAGCTCCCATAAAAATTTCAGATCATTTGGAGGTGTTTTGACCTGGTTTTGGTATTTTTCTTTTCGGGTTAGTCTGTCAGTTTTTAACCACCGGACAGTCCGGTGGTTAACCACCGGACGGTCCGGTGGCTCTAGGAATTTTATTCCTTGTCCAATTGAGCTGAAATTTTTTTTGGAGTTGTTCCCTATTGTCTTGTGAAGGTGTGGTAATTTTGGGGGATTTTTTAGAGCTTTTCTTGAGGGGTTTTGAGATTTTCTTTGCAGCCCTGTCTGTCTGAAATCTGCAGTTCTCCGGAGTTGGTTCCTTTTGCACTCTTTTTCTTAGCCGTTTGAGCATGTGCTTCCGCTTGGTGCTTGGTACGTATCTGTTCAGTGGACGGTACCAAGCACGTGTTGTGAGCTAGATACGTATCCTCTCAGTGGACGGTGTCTAGTTTCGTTGTGGGCGTTGTTTCCGTTTTGCACTGTGGTGGGGGTTTGAGTTTGAGTTTTCAAGTGCTCCTACTCACCCCCCTCTAGTCGCACGGTCCTACAACTGCTCTTGCAATTGTGTTTTCAGTTCTTTCAGTTCATCAGGCGCCATTCTATACGGCCTCTTGGAGACAGGTGCCGTGCTTGGAACAAGGTCTATTCTGAACTCTACATCCCTATCTGGCGGTAGTCCGGGAAGCTCTTCTGGAAACACATCCGGATACTCGCAAGTACAGGGATCTTTGCAAGTGCTTGTGCCTCAGCGTGGGCTTCTGCCACATTGACCGTGTGATACACATGCTCCTGAAGTGGAACATGAATAATCACATCAGTCCCACTGCTCGAGCGCAACCGAACGGTTCTACTGTGGCGGAGCTGCCCTGCTTAATCCAGACTAAGCACACCTGCCACCTCTGGCTCGCAGTGCACTTAGGCCAGACTAAACCCGGTAGTCCGTTCAGCTATCCAAAGGGCACTCGATGTAACCATCACCCGTGGATACCGACATCACACACATTCAGCCCTCGAAAGAGCCACAACTGTTACATCATCACAGGCAGTTGAAGTAGAGAATAGGTAGACTTAGTTTACAACCGAAGATAAGTAATCAAATACAAGTTCAATTATAGCGGAAGCGATTTAAAAATATACATGTATAGCGGAAGCGTTTTTGAATCATCTCGCAGCGGAAACAACTCAAAAATAGTCTTCATGTAGAGATAAACAAAGTGAGTAGCACCGAGCCCACTGGTTCTACCCTCCTTCAAGCAATTGTCCAAAAGTCTTCAGTACCTGTAAGCCAAAAGTGGGGGCAAACCCTGAGTACTAATTAGTCAGTAGGACTTAATGGACAGGGCTTACGGCTGACGCAAAGCATGCTTACTAATCATGTGGATCCTTAGCTGTTGATTTTTAAACAAGGTCACGTTGACATAAGATAGCAGGATTTGACAGTTGCTATCCATTAACCATGAAGATCAATTATATCATAAAGTAAAAACTTGCATGAAAGTAAAACATGAGAACCCATCAGTAACTTGCATAATAGTATATCCTACACATCCAAGATATACCCCTCATGTACACATGTCCCATTCCAAGATTCACAGCACCCCCACCTAACCCTTGGGAGTAGCCGTCTCAGGAGCGATACCACGGTACATCGGGTCAGCCCTCCCCCGACCTCAAAGCACCTCCCAAGTCCATCTGCCCCCTATCAGTGGATGGGCAGCACCATGAATAGTGGGACGGATCATATACATCCAAGCATGTTGTATTGAAAAGCGTGATTAAATAAACAACATGTTAAAGTTATTATTACGTTGCCCGACAGTGATATTCGGCACTCTCACACCTGGTGAGCATCAGCGATTCGAATCGATTTTTAATTCCCAAGAATATCTAGAAATGCCAGGGGTATATGCTTACTAGCCATCGCGTTCCCACATATAGCCCCTATCTCCACTTGTCCCATCCCAAGTTCGATTCAATCCTTCTGTTGTTCCTAAGTTGTGCCGCCTTAGGAGCGTTACCTCGGCGTACCGGGTCCAGCCCTCCCTCGACTACAAGCTCCCCAAGGTGTCACAGTAGGAGTCTGTCTCTGTTTTTCGGATGGCACAAGTAAGACTTTCACCAGTCCCACGGCCTGGATAAGCACTCTAGCAATGTTATGCCAATCAGCAGACGAACAGCGGACGGGCCTTATGCGACACGGGCGGAGCCCACCAAACCATCCATCTCATCATCATCATTTTTCTTATATACCCATATCTCCGCCTGGTCTTGATTTAAACTATGAGCATCCTCATAGCTTCCAGTATAGTAATATTTCTTGTGACTTTTGAAAAATCACCTACGCGATGAGTGACTCCATTCACTCGTGTCTACTCGTACCTAGCACTACTAGGCATACTCGTCCTACGTACTCTATTTTAGGTGCTAGGGCCAGGGCGGACAGGGAGTCTAATGCAATTGGTTTCAAACAACTCCTAATGCAGATGCGTAATCATCAACCACAAAATGTTTGCTAGGAAAAGCATGTCCTGCCTACCTTTGCTTTACTTTAAGAGAACCAACAAACTATGCAAATGTTAGTTTTCCGGGTTATGAGGCTTGGCCCCAGGCAACCCCTTGATCCCTTGGACAACTCCTCCTTCCAAACACGACTGATGGGCCCTACAGGTCGTGAATGGGTCTTACTTGGTCTTTTGGACCACCGTTGCTTGATGTAGCTCCACGCTCTTTGCTTCTTGATGACGTATCTGCAGTAAGCGTCACTATATGAATGATATGCATGATGCAGTGAATGAAATGACAAGCACACATGTGAATATATCTTTTATGGGCAGACCGAAAGAGGATTGCTGAACTATTTTAACAAGAAGTGCTTATATGCCTATGGGACAAGCATATAATGATGCAATCAACATCCGCAATGCAACATAGAATTTTTATTAAGTGATCAAGTATTAAGTTAAGTTGTCCTTTCTCCATAACACAAACAAGCAAACCATCACTCAGTCGTACATCTAGACATGTATGGACTGCTAGCAACATCACTCTTAAGAGCATCTGGTAAGCATATAATCATACCATCACACTTATGCAAGCTAATAATCAAATTGGCAACATGTTAACATGGTGATCCGATAAAACAAACAATAGCTATTAGGATTATTGTGGTGCATGCATGAAGTGGGGTGATGTTTAATCCCTCCTAGCAAGTCAAACATATCAGACAAAGTACATAAGAGAAACACTCGATAATATTTAAATTACAAGTTACTATTATCATACCAAATGTATACAAGCATTAGGTAAATAGGTTACATATAATTTGACCTATATTAAGTTATTGCTATCTACATTTCAATGATGCAATATTTTCATGGTTATGGATTTGCAACCTAGTCATATGAGGATGAAACATGCATGTGGAGTACATAGAGTCATCAATCTTACAAGATTTTATTCTGACATAGCAAAATTAGATATACTAAGTGGAGTTTACAGGAGAATCATGAGTGTATATGCGTGCATAACATCCCCTTTTTATTTCCTTCACTTTTGATCCTATTTAAATGACCACTTATAAACCCTTCATGAAACAACAACCACAATACACGAATAATTCACATAAGCATACTTATAGGGTAGCATAGCTACAAGAATTTTTGGTGGAAATTCTTAGGGCATGGTAAATAGCACTTTTTTATTTTATTGATTAAATCATCATAACACTTGTCATTTTCATACCACATAGCAATCAGCAAGCAAAACACATGAAACTTTATTTATAGACTGCACTAGACCAAATAAGTGTAGCATAATTTCCAGGGATTTTCCCTTGCATTCTAAAGTCACCTTTTCCATTTATTTAGATAAGCAAGCCATATCTTGTTAATTTCAAATCACCATTCAAACTTTACATGCACAACTTCATATTTCACCAATCGGCTACTTATACTACCCAAAGTATATGAAAAATGCCAGATAGTCATTTTGAGCATATTCTATGTGGCCTCCAATTTCTAAGTTAAATAAATGCACACAACACATGTATAATGGTAAAAGGGTAATTAAACAGTAAGTGTTAGGGCTACAAAAATTCACATAGTGCTATAATGCCACAAGAAAGCTACTATCCAAGTTTCATAATTTTTGGAGTTCATTTACATCACTTTTACCATTTTAGTTGTTTTATCATGCATGCATTTAAACAAGGGCAAAACAGTCAATTCATACTTCCACATCATACCCATTCTGTAGATCTACTCAAGAGGAATCCAATGCAACTGAGTTTACCTTTTTTGGATTTTTATTGGACTTTATACGATTTTCCAAAGTTCTTAGGTTTTGAAAAATGCATTTAGATGAAATTCATACAGATTAGGGACCTAAACGTAACTATATACTTCAGGGGCTAGCTTGAAAGATCTCTAAGACACAGTGAACAGCGCGCGCAAATAACATAAAATAGAGGGCGTTTCGGGGGAAACTCCCTCCTTTCTTCTTCCTCGGGTCAGGGCAGAGGAGGCGCGCGGACGGGTGGAATGGCAGCGCTTCACCGGCGGCGTGGGGGCAGGACTTGGAGCCGAGGTCGTCCCGGAACGTGTTCCGGCCCACGGGCCTCCCTCTTCCCTTGACATCGTCGACGGTGGTGGAGGGGAGAGGCGGCGCGGCGGCGGTGAACCGGAGAGCCTATGGCGCGGCGGCGCGAGACGGCTCCGGCTCGATCTCATCGCACGGGTGAGGGCGGAGGCCCTGGATGGGGGCGCGAGCTGCGCGGTGACAAGGGGAGTTCGAAGGAGTGGGTTGGAGGCACAGGGTTGGCCCGTAGGGTGCTGTCTACGGCGAGGTCGGCGGTGCACCGCGGTTCACGGTGGCGCGCACATGGGGAGGGGCGTAGAAGGCACTGATGGAGGTTGAGGAGGTGGGGAAACGATAGAGGATGGTGGCGCGGATGTGGTTCTCATGGTGGATTGAGCGGTGGTGGCTCGAGGCCGCAGGGACACGAGCTCGGCCATGGTGAGCGGCCATGGCATGCATGCACGCAGCGGGCTCCTGAGGAAGTGCTCGGCTCTGGGATCTTGGGGAATCGATGGAGTGGCTCAAGGTGCTTGTGTTGCGCATGCTTGGAAGGTGGGAGGAGGCCCGGAGCGGCGGTGGCGCGAGCTCGAGTGGAACTTGGAGCTCCCATGGCGATGGCAGAGGGGGTGCTGCTGCTGCTCAAGGAGAGAGGCAGGGAGGACGAGTGAGGGAGGGAGGAGATGAGGGCGTGAATGGGGTCGGTTTCCCGTCCAGATGAAGGGAGGGCGCGGCGCGGGGCAGGCCGAGGCGCGGCCTCGGACGCTGGTGGCCGGCAGCCGCGTGGCGAGCGGCGCCAGGGCGCGACGTGCGCTGGTTGGGGAAGGAGGGCGGTGGTGGGGCCCACGACTGCGAGTGGGGCCTGCTTGTTATTGACACAAAAGGGGAAAAATGGAAAAATCCTGTTGACTGCTGAGACTCTCATTTGAACTCTCCATTTTTGAATCATTTAGGGTCCGATTTAGATGAAACTTGAAATACAAGAAGTGTTCAACATTTGTAGACCTACATTTCTCTTATAAACTTCCACCCCATGTTCTGCATAAAAATATAATTCAAATTTGAATTTAGACGGCTGACTCCTGTTTGACCAACAGAACTTATCAGTTTAGAAATTCTACAAGTCTATTCTATGCTCATTTTCATCCAAGATGGTTTTTAACAATGTTGCTTATAATTTAAAGATCTACAACTTATTGAAATAGAGTTTTGCAAGATTATGGCTGTAGATCAAAGAAAATTTGAGATTGCTACAGTGGTCAGGTTTTGACAGATTTCATGTATTGGCAGAAAAGGACTCAAAACACTCTTCAAATCACAGTGCATGTCAACACTCTAGTTACCGAAGTTGTTCCTAATAGAATTATCTACAAGTTTGGTATAAAAAGTCTTGCTTGGATCACCACAGATTTTGAATTACAAGCACAAACACTGCTGTAGGTTTGGTAAAACTGCAGCTTCTATTTAAGTAGACTCTTTCTTGTTTCAAACTTTTGACAACTCAAGTGAAGTCCAAACACTTCCACTCTAGGTGCATTTGAAAGGTGATAAATTTAATTTCACTTCATAGAAAGGAAGATTTTTAAGTTGTATAGTGAAATCAAAAGTAATTTCAGATTAAATTTGGAAAGGGCTGAAATTCAGACTTGGGAAAAATATTCCAAGTGTAGGCTGACCTGGTTGTTTCCATGAGATTGTTGGGTGCAATTATGAGTGAGTAGATGATAGTTTTGATCCATGCTCAGTGTTACAAAAGCATAGTACATGATCTGCACCACAAGTTTGATATAAAGTTTAAGCAAAGGTGCTTAATGAATTTGAAAGTTTTATTAGGGCTCAACTTTATTCACGATCACAATTGGCACCTTCCAAAGAATTCTTGGTTTGGTTTGGTCTCGACTTTTAAACCTCAACACATATGATTTTATAGATGGTCGTAATATCAAAGTTGAAGATAACATCCTAAACTAAGACTTTGTATTTGGTGTTTTGCATAAAAGCTTGTGGGTGGTGACTTAAACAACCAAACCACGTAGGGTTTCGTATTCTTCTAGAAAAATTTTGGCCTAGTGACTTCTCCATCTAGTCTTCGTTACTCTTTAAGCGTCATCAAGTCCTAATTCATTATTAACTTGTCTCTAGCTGCGTGTTAAGGCTCTTGAGATGCCAGGGGCATCACAACTACTCCCCACATCTATCATAGCATTGTGTTGTTTTAACCATTCCATCCCAAGAATAACATCAATCCCTAGTTGTGGGAGTACTAGAGGACTGATGAAAAAACTTTCTTTTCTTCGTCCAATGGACCACCCTCTCTCTTTCCCTCCCCGACCCCACCTGTCATTGACTCCCGGTCCACGGACCGTGTCCACGCCACGCCACCTCCTTCCTTCCCCCTCTCCCCAACGCGCACGCGGCGCGCGGCGTCTGCCGCGCCGCGCCGTGGCCGGCCAAGGGCCGCGCCCCCGCCTCCGCACCTGGACGACTTCCTGGCCAAGGCCACCCCGTTTCCTTCGGCCTTAAGCCAAAGCAGAGAGCTCCCCTCCACTCACTGCCTCGCTCTCTCCTTGTTTCCTCTGCCTAGAGCCGCGCCGGAGCGCCGACCCGCCATTACCAAGCTTAGAGATCAAGCTTCCGCGGCCGCCTCCGCTGCTCCCCGCACCTCCAGACCACCGCCATTACGCTTGCCACCCCCTCCCGAGCTCTGCCGCGCCGCGCCGTGGCCGGCCAAGGGCCGCGCCCCCGCCTCCGCACCTGGACGACTTCCCGGCCACGGCCACCCCGTTTTCTTCGGCCTTAAGCCAAAGCGGAGAGCTCCCCTCCACTCACTGCCTCGCTCTCTCCTTGTTTCCTCTCCCAGAGCCGCGTCGGAGCGCCGACCCGCCATTACCAAGCTTAGAGCTCAAGCTTCCGTGGCCGCCTCCGCTGCTCCCCGCGCTTCCAGACCACCGCCATTACGCTCGCCACCCCCTCCCGGGTCCACCGCGCTAGGCCTCGTCGTCTCCCTCCGCCTCTTCCTCCACAAGCGCAGTCCGCCGCCGCCATAGCCGCCGCGGAGAGCTCGCACTGCCGACCGCCTCACGCTGCCTCCCACCCCGCCTACGCACGCCTCGCACGGCCCGCGCCTCCCTCCATCTTCCCCGCACGGTCTCGCCCCTCGCCCTCGCCTATATCACCTTTCCCCGCGTACGCACCCGCACGGCCGCCATTGCCGCCGGCCCTCACTGTGGGAAGCCACCCCCCCGGCCATCCCCTCGCCTCCACGACTCCACCTTCGGACTCGCTGTTCCACCGCGTATCTCTCGCGCCCCACAGCACCCACTACCGTGTCCTACCCCGACCGGAATCAAGCCGCGCCGCCGCGCACCCTCTCGCCGTTGCCGTCCCGGTTCACGCCTCCGCACCGCTCGTACGTGCCGTCTCCAGCGATGAGACCTACCCCGAGGGGAAGCCCATCGCCGGGAACACGACCCCGGACCCCATCGGCTCCAAGCTCGTGCCCCAACGCGCCGGCGTAGCCCGGCCGAAACCCGCCTCCGCGCGTGCATCGGCCGAGCCGAAGGTAGAAGAAGGACATCTTGCGATTTGGCCCCTGGGTTTCCCTGTTTTCGCGTTTCCATTTTTGCGCTGTGCACTGAGTTTGGTACATATCACGATCTAGTCCCTGGTAGCTATAGATAATTATGTCTAGGTCCCGGATCTAGGGTTAAGGTGTTAATTTTAGGCTGAAACTTCCAAAAATCATAATAAATCAAATAAAAATCCAAAATAGACAAACTCAGTGGCTATGAACTCCTTGTGAGTAGATCTATAGGATGAGTATGATGTGGATGTGTGAAAGGTCTGTTTTGCCCCTAGTCCAATGCATGCATGTGAAGGGTTAATAAATGAGAAAAATGGACTAAATGAACTCCAAAAATTGTAAAACTTGGATAGTATCCTTCTTGTGGTATTATAGCACTGCGTGAATTTTTGTAGCCCTAGCACTTGCTATTTAATTACCCTTTTGCCATTATGCAAATCTCGTGAGGTAGGTGAGTTGACACCGAAAAATCGAAATCTGACAAGAAAGGCCCTTGCTCGTGGTTCGATGATTCTAGCACTTAGCTAGTGAGATTTACCACATCATAGCAAGGAAAAATACCAGCAAAATAAAGATCCCAACCTTGGACAAACCGAAACACACCAAAATCCAAGGATTGGGACCAAAAATGAACTAGAACGGGGAGGGGAAAGGAGGACGAAATTGAGCTGCTCAAGACATGGATTTTTCTCAAGGAGTAATCTTTGATTGAACCACGAAATTAAGTCTTCCAAGAGCCCCTAGAGTCTACTTCCCATCATCCTCCCATAATGACAAGATTTGACTAAACTAGGCACTCATCTCCTAGCTAATCACCTCTCTTTTCTCTCTTTGGACCTTGGCTGCTAGGGTTAGGGAAAACCTAGGGTTTGTACTGCCAAGATAAGCTCCAAGGGAGCCTCTCAAGTCTACTTATACCCTAGGCCCTAAACGACACAATTAGACTAAGACCCCTACTCTAAAAATGCCCGGAGGGGGTCAAACCGGAAAGATACAATCGAACGACTACGATGACGGCTTGATCTCTTCTTCTCCACACCTCGCTTGGATGTGCGCCACGTAGCCAGTAGTCCAGAAACTTCCTCCAGTTTTGAAGTCAGAAACCGAGAAACTTTATTCTGCGGGCTTCTAGGGCCGGGTCTTGCCCCAATCTTCTATCTTGGCGAGTCGGAGCCCAACCCACCAAATCATTTGAACTTGGGTGGCGGTTTTGAGCCGAAACCGTCAAAGCCTCCCTCGCACGCCTTCGCGCCATGCACTCGGGTTGGAGCACCACGGTGGCACCCGGCTTCTCCAGTCCATCGGAGTTGCCTCGCGGTCCATCGGAGGGCTTACACCACCGTTGCCGAACCGCCCCTCCGTGTACCGAGCTTCCATGGCCGACCGACGCCGAGCGTTGCCTCCGGTCATTGGAGGGCTTTTGCCTCAGTCCATCGAGGTCTTCATCATCTACCTCCTGTCCATCGGAGGGCTTGAGCTCGTTGACAATCACTCATCACACCAGGAGAGCAATGAGGCCAGTCCATTGGCTCTCACCACACATGTGGCATTCATCATAAAGCACCATATTTTGACATGCATTTGGTCCATGGTTCAAAGTTTGGTTGGAATGCAACTTGGTGAAATCAGTTTTCTGCATAAATGCTACTGTGTTGGAGTCATAATTTGAATTCTGTTGAGAACTAGGTGAAGCTCATATTAACAAAATTGTAGGCAAACAAGAGGTAACAACTTTTATAATTGGGGGTTAGGCATATAATGATTTTTACCTAGAGTTTTGGACCTTTTACTGCCAACCCAGAAAACCTACCAAAACCTGAACTGCAGAGTAATTCAAATTTTTCTCCAACTTACAAACATGTTTTGCCAAAGTACTAATTAGAGAAGTTGTAGATCCGGGAGTTGGCAACAATATTGTCAATAAGCTCTTTGAGTGAAAATGGATGGAAGGAGGTGTTTTAGAATGTTTCAATAAACTGGGTCTGTAGGCCAAAATGAAACTTGAGAGATAAATTCAAATGAAATTCATATTTCCAAACACTTTTAGGTATCAAGCCTTTTGACAAACCTGTAAAGCTCAAAGAGTAGAACATTTCATCCAATTGGCATTTTTCCAAAATCGGGCTCTAAATAGGTTAAAATTGTGAAATACAGAGACGGAGAAAAGACACTTGGGCTGGGTTTTTGCCCTGAGCCTATGACATGTGGGGCCCCTCTGTCGGGCCGCCACTCTGTCCGAGGCGCCGCGTGCCGCGTGGCCGCCGGTGTACGGCTCCGCCCGCGACGCCGCGGATCGACCCCCCTGGCCGCGCCTTCTAAAGGAGAAACGACCCCCTCACTCCACTCTTTCGGCCGCCGCACCTCACTCCACCTCCCAAGCCCCCTCTGCCTCTCTCTCGCCCGCGCGATGCCGAGCCGCCATTGCCGGCGAGCTTCAAGCTTGAGCTCGCGCCGCCCACTCCACCACCTCCCCGCGCCCTAGACCTACCCCACTACACTCGCCGCGAGCTCGCGCACCCGATGCACCTAGTCTCGCCGCCATTCCCCCGCCCGACGCCAAGATCCGCCCCGCCTCGACGTCGTGACCATGCCGTCCTCGCCGCCGTTCAAGCTCAGTTCACCGCCTCTCATGCCTCGACCTCACCGTCTCCGTCACAGACACTTAACCTAGGGTGAGCACCGTGCCCGTGCGCGTCTTTCCCGACCCGCGTCGCGGCCCCGGTGAGCCGGAGCTCGCCGGCGCATGCGCGCCGCGCCGCGCGGCCGCGGGCCGACGCGAGGAGGAAGACGAGGGGGTGGTTTTTTAGATCTACCCCTCGGCTTTCCTCTTTTTATAGGCGCTATTCACTGAGTCTTAGGATTTTTGCATGCTAGCCCCTGTAGATTTGAAATAATCACGATCTAGTCCCTGGATCTGAGTATTTTCTATTTATTTTGGTTTATTTCGGCTGAAACTTTGATAAATCATAATAATTTGAATAAAAATCCAAAATTGACAAACTCAATGGCTATGAACTCCTTATGAAATGCTCTACACAGTGGGTATGATGTGGAGATGTGCATGTATAGTTTTGCCGTTGCTATTGTGTGTGCATGGTAAACCAAGTAAATAGGAAAAGATAGACTAAATGGCTACCAAAAATTATAAAACTCGGACATTAGCATGTTTAGGGTAATTTAACAGTATGTGAATTTTTGTAGCCCTAGCATTGCTAATTTGCTCACTGTTTTGCATTTATGAGTATTATTTGTGCATTAAATCAAATTAAGAAATAAGGGCTATGTGAAATGGTATCAAAGTTGCCCTCTGGTATTTTTTCTAGGCTTTGGTTAGTATAAATAGCTCCCTGGTGAAATATGAAGCTGTGCAGGTTAGTTTTGAACGGTGATTTGAAAATGACAAAATACTACTTGCTAGACTTGATAATTAGAAAAAGGGTGTTAAAATGCAAGAAAACTTCTATGGAAAATTTGGTATGCTACTAGTATGATGGGGAGTCCAGAAAGTACTTTTAGAAAGTTAGTTAGCACTATTTATATGTATATCTTAAATTGCATAAATTAAATAGATAGAAATTAGATGACCTGTCAAACTAAGTGGATTTCATTTGGGAATTTTTGTGCATGCTGTTTTTGTTTAGTAAAGCTCACTGAATAAATTTCATGTCAAAATACCATTCCTACAATTTATGAAAAATCTGGAAATTTAATGGGCTGATAACTTGCTAGAATTTTAGAAAAATAAATACACCTCTTCTATGGCTGAAATTTTGGTAGTAGTTTTTCACATCATTGAACTGCATGACATAATTATTTGAGCTCACTTGAGACTAAGAAATAGCATAAACTCAACATGTGAACTTAAATGCAACAAAGAGATAAATCGCATATAAATATATGTGTATACATTAGCTATATATGTTACCACATGATACACCATGACATGTTCTATTAAGCTCTTTGGAATATCATGGATGACAGATTTACCTAAGCTTTAGTGATGGTTTGTACGATTTCTTAATAAATGGATGCAACTTCTTAAAGTAAAGCTTACATGTCTCCTGGGTATAAAATGAGTTGGAAATGTGGTTACTTGAGCCTTGCATTACGCGATTGTGTACCACATTTAATCTCTTGCATCATGTGTCTGCATCTCATACCTTTGCACTCATATGCACTATATCATTGCATATAGATTCCACGGGCGAGGAGCAGGTCGTGCAGGAGCAACCACTGATTGAAGAGCCCGAGGTCGAACAGGAGGATCCGCAGCCGACCACCGACCCCGTCGCCGAGGAGACTAACTCTAACGAAGAAGGTAGGCAGGACCATACTCAACCCAGCTAATACCATGTGGTTAAATTACGCATATGCATTAGGAGTTGCTTGAAACCCTTTGCATTAGATTTCCCGGGCGCCCTGGCCCTAGCTCCTATACCTAGAATTCGTAGGATGAGTATGGCTAGTAATGCTAGGTGTGAGTAGACACGAGTGAAAGGAATCACTCGTCGCATAGGTGATTTCAAAACTTCAGAAAATCTCACTACTATGGAAGTTATTGATGCTTAAGTTTTATTGATGCTTAAGTTTAAATGGAGACTGGGTGGAGATTTATTCAGTATTTACTTTTCATGATGTCGCACTATGGACTCCGCCCGAGTCGTATAAGGCCCGTCCGCTGTCCGCCTGCTGATTGGCATAACATTGCAAAAGTGCTTACCCGGGAAATGGGCCCGGTGAAACCTTACTTGTACCATCCTGGGAACAGAAACACGTTCCTACCCACTGGTTGAGAGGAAGGTGGCCCGGGGGAGCTTTGTACTCATGACGGGGAGACCGAGATGTCGGCAGGCTCGTCATGGGGGCACAAGCCGGGGGTCAGGCGGGAGTGAATCGAACTTGGGATGGGACAAGTGGAGAAGGGGATCTATGTGGGAACGCGATGGCCAGTAAGCATATGTCTCCTAGCACGATAGTTATTCCTGGGAATATAAAAATCGATTCGAATCACTGATGCTCACCAGGTGTGAGAATGCCACATATCATTGACGGGCAACGTAGTAACTATTTGAATACCGTATGTTATACTCATGTTTTCAAATACCACATACTTGATTATATACATCCTAATGTTTTACTTTCATGCAAAGCTCTATTATAGGCAAGATGAACTAATCGATATAAGAGAGAGCAGCTGTCAAATCCTACTTTTTTATGAACTCATTACATTGTTTAAAAATCAATGGCTAAGGACTTACTTGACTAGTAAAGCAAGCATCGCGTCAGCCGTAAGCCATGTAAGTCATACTGAGTAATTAGTACTCAGGGTTTGCCCCCACTTTTGGATTACAGGTATGGAGTTCGTCGTATGTGCCTGCGTAGGCGGGGGTGTCTGCTCTCACCCGGGCTGAGGCATTGTTCTGTGGCTGAAGGGAAACATCGGTGGGCTCAATGTTGTCTAAATGATCTAAGGCTTTTGACTCTCATGTTACTTGACTGGATATTCTGCTGCGAGAAGACTTTCATGAACTCGTTTTATCCTATGACATTATGTTGAGACTATAATTTGTATTCAAACTGGTTTGTAATCCTAATCTAATATTACTCTATTCAACTGCCTGTGATGTTATATCTGTTGTGGCTCCTTCGAGAGTCGGATGTGTATGATGTTGGTTCCTCTGGAATGGTGTTATCGAGAGCCGAAGGACTTTCGACGGACTACTGAGTTTGGTCCAGCCTAAGCGCACTGCGAGCCAGAGATGGCAGGTGTGCTTAGTCTGGATTAAGCGGGGCGGTTCCACCACAACCGGCGCGGCGGATGCAGGATTGAAGGCGGGGTGCAAAGGAAAGGAGCGGGGCTCGGATTCGAGCTTCCTTTGCTCGCGTACTGATGTGGCCGAGCGGGAGACGCGGCGGAGATGGCGGCCAGAGGAAGAAGGAGGTCCTGACGAAGGGGGCCCGCTGGTCAGGGAGAGAAGGGGCGTGGCCCCACCTGTCGGCGGCGTGCTGAGGGAGAGAAGGGCGTGGCTATGCTGGCGGGCCAGCTTTCGGCCCAGGCAGGAGGCCGAGGGGCTGGGCCGGTCTGGCCGGTTCCCCCCCTCCCTTTTGTTTTTTCTTTTTCTTTTTTGTTTCTTTTTTTTTTTGAATTCTTTTGAATTGAGGAAGGAATAGTTCTAGCCCTACAATAAATTTTGAATTTGAATCCTTAATTCAAACAAACAAGAAACAATGCACCAGTATGTATGCACAAGAAAGTTAGGTCTACGATTAATTTTATACAAGTATTTATTTTAAATAAAACGTGTTAAATGCAAACTAAGCACATGAGCCTTAGAAAATTAAATAAATTGCTTGCAATTAATTGTAAAAATGCTGGTATTTAAACTAGGGTGTTACAAACCTAGCCCCCTTAACAGGAATCTCGCCCCCGAGATCCCGAGATTCTTATAGGTGGCTAGCAAAGAACCAGGATAAGGTGCTCTCAACTCTTCCTCTCTTTCCAAGTAGCCTCATCCTCTGTGTGATGTTTCCACTTCACCCTGCACATTTTAACCCTCCTATTTCTGGTGACCCTTTCTGATGTTTAAAGAATCTTCACTGGGTGTTCTGTATATGTCAAATCCTCCTGCATATCCAAACCTTCCAGTGGTGCTTGTTCTTCCGGCACCTTCAAACATTTCTTTAGTTGGGACACATGAAACACATTGTGTATGCCAGATAGGTTTGATGGTAACTCATCTTATAAGCCACTTCACCTTTCCTTTCCACTATCTTGAATGGGCCGATGTATCTTGGTGCTAGCTTCAAATACACAAAGTCATATTAAACCTCTGAATTCCTCTCATTGGTGACACCTTCAAATACACAAAGTCATCAACCTTAAAGGTCAAGTCCCTGCGTCGCACATCAGCATAACTCTTTTGTCTGGACTGAGCAACTCTCAAGTTCTCACGTACCATCTTTATCTGTTGTTCAGCATCCTTGATAAGATCGGGTCCGAAAACTTGCATCTCTCTTGTTTGATTCCAAAATAACGGTGTCCTGCACCTTCTGCCATACAGTGCCTCAAATGGTGACTTCTTCAAACTAGCTTGATAGCTATTGTTATAAGAGAATTCAGCGTAAGGCAGACTCTTATCCCAACGGTTCCATACCATGCAAGCAAACGATACTAGAGATGTACAACTCCGCTAACCTTGCACCAGAATAGCTAGTGTTCACAGGAATGAAATGAGCAACCTTGGTCAACCGATCCACAACTACCCAGATCAAGTTGTAATCTTTCTGAGTCCTAGGTAACCCCAACCCCACAATGAAATCCATACTTATTTCTTCCCATTTCCACTCTGGAATTTTCAATGGTTGCAACAAACCTGCAGGTCTCTGATATTCAGCCTTCACACGCTGACAAGTGTCACATAATGCAACATATTCAGCCACTGCTCTCTTCATTCCATACCACCAGAACCTTTCTTTCAAGTCATAATACATCTTTGTATTGCCTGGGTGAATAGAATAGGCTATATCATGAGCCTCACTGAGTATCAACTTCCTTATACTATCCACATCTGGCACACAGATACGGTTCTTGTACCATACAGTACCTTGTTCATCCTCATGAAAGTGTGGCGCCTTGCCCACCTTGATCTGTTCTCGGATCTCCTGAACTTTCTCATCCGTCTTCTGATGTTTCCTTATCTCTTGTTCCAGTGTAGGCTCTGCTTCAAAAGTTGCTACTGTGGTGTGATGCACAAATTCCAAACTCAAACTCTCAAATTCTGCACACAACTCGAGTGGCATCTGAAAAGCAACTGCCATGTTAACATAACTCTTTCTGCTTAAGGCATCCGCTACAACATTAGCCTTCCCTGGATGGTAATGTATTTCCAAGTCAAAATCTTTAATCAATTCCAGCCATCTTCTCTGCCTCATATTCAACTCATTCTGTGTGAAGATATATTTGAGACTCTTATGATCAGTGTATATCTCACACCGATTCCCAAATAAAGAGTTAAATACGCCAAAGGCCCCTTAACTTGTCACGTGATGTCACTTAGGTCCATCACTTTTGAAAGTGCATTTTTGGTACATGAACTTTTCAATGTGTGTCGTATAGATCCATATTGCATCTAACATTGACAAAGAATTACATATCAAATCATGTAAATATTCAAATTTTATAAAATCAACTTTGTTAGCTTTGCACTGATGAATCTACACGGTGGAACTAACCTTGCCCACTTTACCCCTATTTAAATGATAAAACAAATTTAAATGCGAAACCTTATTTATATTTATTTGAACTCCAAAACAGAAAACATTACTCATGAAACTTTTACACATCCATATACTAACTAAAGTACATGATACATGATTTTTCTGATATTTATTGAGTAGTATAACAAACCATATATTTCTTTCTATTTAAAAGAGCATAATGCATACAAATATCGTTTGTTCAAGAAAAAAGCAACCACTGACCATGATAAATTTATATATGTGCATACAGATCATAACATGCATAGTGGCATTTTTGCAAGGTTTTTAGATGCATAAAACAATATATATGAGTAAAAATTGATTAAAATTTTATTTAGTAGAAATAGGGGCAAAATTATCACTTTACATATTAAGTCAGTTCCACTACGTACATTTCATCAAGATAAAGCTAACAAACTTTATGTTATAATTTTTGAACATGTACATGATTTGATATGTATTTTTTTTGTTAGTGTTAGGTGCAACATGGACCTATATGACACGCTTTAAAAAGTTTGTGTACCTAAAAATACACTTTCAAAGATGATGGACCTAAGTGACACCCTAAGACAAGTTAAGGGACCTTTGGTGTATTTATCTCCCAAATAAATAATGCCTCCAAAATTTTGGAGCATGCATAACAGCTGCTAGTTCCAGATCATGAGTAGAATAATTTACCTCATGCTTTCTTAAGTGACGTGAGGCATAAGCAATCACCTTACCTTCTTGTATCAGCACACAACCCAAACCTTCTTTAGAAGCATCACAATACACGGTGAAACTCTTGGTTAGATCAAGTAGAGTAAGCACTAGGGCTGTGGTGAGTCTCTTCTTTAATTCATCAAATGCGGCTTGCCTCTTCTTAATCCAAATAAATGGAACACTCTTCTCAAGCAATGATGTCATCGGCTTTGCAATCTTAGAAAAACTCTCAATAAACCTCCTGTAATATCCTGCTAGACCCAAAAATCCACGAACCTCTTTCACAACTTCTGGCACTTTCCAATCCATGACACTGCTGACCTTGCTGGGATCCACCATGATTCCACCGTTTCAAACTATGTGTCCCAAGAAAGGCACTTGATCAAGCCAAAACTCACACTTGCTCAACTTTGCGTACAACTTATGTTCCCTCAGCTTCTGCAAAACAAGTCTCAAGTGTTCTTCAAGTTCTTCTATCAATGAACACCACAACAAACTTGTCAAGATATTACATAAACACCTTATTCACAAGATTCATGAAATAAGCAGGAGCATTTGTCAAGCCAAAGGACATCACTGTATACTCATATAATCCAAATTGAGTAATGAAAGCAGTCTTAGAAATATCAGACGGGCGAATTTTCATTTAATGATAACCAGATCTTAGATCAATTTTTGAGAATACGCATGCACCTTGCAACTGATCAAAAAAATCATCTATTCGAGGTAAGGGATATTTATTTTTGATGGTGACTGTGGCGGAACCGCCCTGCTTAATCTAGACTAAGCGCACTTCCACCTCTGGCTCGCAGTGCACTTAGGCTAGACTAAACCTAGTAGTCCGTCGAGAGTCCTTCGGGCTCTCGATAACACCATTCCCCGAGGAACCGACATCAAACACATCCGACTCTCGAAGGAGGCACAACAGTTACATCATCTCAGGTAGTTGAAATATAAGATGGATAGTCATAAATCACAAACCAAACATAAGTGGTCAAATACAGGTTCAACATATAGCGGAAGCGATTGCAAAAGATATATATAGCGAAAGCGTTTTCAAAACATCTCGCAGCGGAAACAAACTCAAATAGTCTTCATGCGGAGACAAACAAAGCGAGTAGCACCAAGCCTACCGGTTCTACCTTCCTTCAAGCAGTTGTCCAGGTATCATCGGTACCTGTAATCCAAAAGTGGGGGCAAACCCTGAGTACTAATTACTCAGTAGGACTTAATGGAAATGGCTTACGGCTGACGCAAAGCTTGCTTACTAATCATGTGGGTCCTTAGCCATTTATTTTTAACAAAACCATATTGATAGGAGATAGCAGGATTTGACAGCTGCCATCTCTCTTTTAGTAGCAACATGATCAGAAGTATACATAGATAACTTGCAAAAATAAGATCCTCATAACATGATAACTTGCATGGTATAAAACATCCATATCCAAACATGTAGATATACAAAATCATGATTTACAAGCATAATAATATTCATGTTGCTTACTACATTGGACGTCAGTGGCATTGGCATTCTCACACCTGGTGAGCTTCAGCGATTCGAATCGATTTGTTAATTCTCGGGAACAACTAAATATGCCAGGGGTATATGCTTACTAGCCATCGTGTTCACACATATAGCCCCCACTCCACTTGTCCCATCCCAAGTTCGATTCCAACCCGCCATTCCTCAGGTTTAGCCCCCATGAAGCATTACCACGGCGTACCGGGTCAGCCCTCCACGAGTCAACACCCAAGCGCCCTTGGGCCCGATGGTAGGACCAAGTCTCTGTTCTTCGGATGGCACAAGTAAGACTTTCACTGGTCCATTATCCCAGATAAGCACTCTAGCAATGTTATGCCGACCAATAGGCGAACAACGACCGGCCTTATGCGATTCGGGTGGAGTCCAATGCACAATATAATAAATGGTAAATAACTCATAAAATCTCGGCCCGGTCTCCATTTAAATCATAAACATTTATAATAACTTATCCAAGTGAGATTGCAGTTATTTTTGAAAACCACCTACATGACGAGTGACTCCATTCACTCGTGTCTATTCGTACCTAGCATTACTAGGCACTCGTCCTACAAATTCTAAGTATAGGTTCTAGGGCCAGGGCGACCAGGAAGTCTAATGCAATTGGTTTCAAGCAACTCCTAATGCAGATGCGTAATCATCAAACAAGATTGTATTAGCTGGGAGAAATCATGGACCTGCCTACCTTTGATTATTCTTTTGAAAACCAACAAACTAATCTAAGTTAGTTTGCCGGGTTGTGGGGCTTTGCCCCAGGCAACCCCTTGAACCAGGGACGGTTTTTAATCACCGACACGTCGTCTTCTTGATCTTGGTGCAACTCGTTGTTCGGCTTCTCGATCACTAGTAGCTCCTGTGTTGATCCTTCCTTCACGGAATCTATATGCATGACATAGTGCAACGGTGAGTGCAACGAATGCAAATGTATGCATGAGGTGCAAATGAAACCTAATGCATGTCAAGTAGCTTGTGACGAATTGACTCGAGTATCCTTAATTGAAATGCATCCCATAATATGAAAACTTAACAACTTTACTAAGAAACCGTACAACCCATTATTTTAAGAAATTGTACAAACCATCACTAAGAAATCGTACAATCCATCACCAAAAGCTAGTTCAACCCTTCATGCATAAAATGCAGGTGTTTTGTGTTTCACCACATCTTATCTCTGAAGTTATCATGAATTACTGTCTTATATGTGTACACAGTCCCTATCAAATGAAATGAAAGTGTTTCTCAAAAACACCTCCATTGATAACCCTTGGAATCACAAGATGTACTTGATGGTATGCACAAGTAACTTTATATATGCACAAAAATGTTATCACTTGCGGTTAAACCTATACACACCAAATAATAGACATGCTACCATTATGAATAAAATGCACTCATGAATTCATTTAGTCAGACAACTCAAATTGATCTCAAACTTTTACCACATGCAGAAACATACTACATAATGCTACTGCTCAAATTTCAGCCACAAAAGACTTAAAATTATTTTATTAAAATTCTAATAATATGACAGCCTTTTAAATTCCCAGATTTTTCAAGATTTATAGGAGTGAGTTCTGGACCTGAAATTTCTACAGCAAGCATAATATTGCATAAGAACCACTCACAACAATCAGCAAGCTCAGATTCCATATTTTTGTAGGACATCTATTTTTCATATATTTATCTCATGCAAATTAAGAGGTAATTACAAACCGTGTTAATAAATTCTCCAAAATTACTTTCTGGACTCCCTATCATACTAGTAGCATACTAGATTTTTCATAGAATTTTCTTTGCATCCTAAAGTCACTTTTTCCAATTATCAAGTCTAGCAAGTAGTATTTTGCCAATTTTAAAACAGCAGCTAAACCATGCATGCACAACCTCATACTTTATCAGTAAGTTACTCATACTATATAGCGTACATGAAAAGTACCAGAGGTCATATTGGAGCATATTTTATGTAGCCTTCCTTTTCCAAATTAATTAAATACACAACACACATGCATAAGGGCAAAATAGTCATTTCCCAACCAATGCTAGGGCTACCAAAAATTACACAGTGCCATAATACCATAAGAAATCTATTGACCAAATTTCACCATTTTAGGAGTTCATTTAGTCCACTTTTACCATTTATTTACCCTCAACATGCATGCACTAGACTAGGCGCAAAACTGTACTTTCACACATTCACATTATACCTATCCTGTAGATCTATTCACAAGGAACTCATAGCCACTAAGTTTGTCCATTTTGGATTTTTCTATGATTTTATATGAATTTCCAAAGTTCTCAGCTCAATATAAATGAAATAAAAGGAAAAACCTATAGATCGAGGACTTGAATGCAATTAACCGTAACCTGCGGGGGCTAGAACGTGAAAATACCCAGACTCATTGCACAGTACGTCGGATTAGAATGGAAAACGCTGAAACGACGGGGGCTAAATTGAAAAACTACCATCGTCTTCAACCTCCCGCCGGGGGGGGGGGGTGTGACCGGCGGCAGCGTGCGGCGGAGTCCGGCCGTCCGGGCCCGGAGGCTCGCCGGCAGTGGTCGAGGAGAGAGAGGGGAGGGCGAGGAATCTTACCCCCTACCTTGATTCGACGGAGGAGCGTCGAGGAGGGCCGGCGACGGTGAGTAGAGGACGGTAAGGTCTGGCAACGAATGGTGGCGCGGTGGAAAGGGTCCGGTGGCCTAGAGCTACTGGAGGCGGTGGGGTGGAGGCCGGGGAGCGTCAGCGCGGTGATATGGAGGCGTGAGGGCGAGCGGAGTGGCGAGCGCAAGGCCGGCGGCGGTGAGCAAGACAGAGAGGAGGACGGAGAAGTTCGGCGGTGAAATGCGGCTTCGTGGAGAGGAATCGGCGGCCTAGATCATGGGGAACCGGCGGAGGGGTGAACGGGGAAGAGCAGCATGGCGGTGGGGTGGCACGCGAGTGACCAGAGGGGGCAGACCAAGCACGGCCTGAGCAACTTCCAATGGCGGGCGGCGCGGAAAAACGGAGAGAGAGGCGAGGGGCTCGGTGGAGCGAGTGAGGGAGAGAGAGTGAGGCAGAGAGTGGAGGGGAGGTGCCCTCTGCGATGCTTATGGCCGAAGGAACGGCAGAGGCGGCCTCGGCTGGGCGTTGGCCTTGGCCGGCCGGCGTCGGCCGCGAGGAGGCGCTGGGTAGGGGAGGAGGGCCGGTGGGAAAAGGGTGGACGCGGTCTATGGACCTGTAGAGGCCGACAGGCAGGGCCGGGACGGAGAAAGAGAAGACGGTCCAAGGACCGGGTGCGCGGACGAGTGAGATGGTGGGGCCCACGGCCCGGTGCGTTCCAATTATGCGGGCGGGAATACGAGGACGGCTGCCGCATGGGACCCCGCGTGCCAGGGAGACAAAAAGAAAAGAAAATCTGGAAATTGAAAAACCAGCTTTGACCGTGGAGACCTTTGTTTGTATTTCCAGTTTTTGAACACTCTAGAGACCGAATTTGAAAATTCCCCAATTGGATGAAATGCTCTAAATTTGTTCCTCTACATTTTTCTTATAAACTTGTATGCCATGTTACATTCAAAAATATGGTTTAAACTTGAATTCAAACTGCTGACCAATGTTTGACCAACAGAACCTTCAAGTTTAGAAATTCTAAAAGTCTATTTTCTAGCCACTTTCACACAACGATTCTATACCAATGTTGTTCAGAATTTCAAGATCTACAACTTTCGCAATAAAAGCATTGCAAGAGTTTGGCATTAAGATCAAGAAAATTTGAAATTACTAAACAGGTCAAGTTTGGACAAAATTCACATGCTAACAGAAAAAGCCCCAAAACTCTATGGAAAACTTACTGCATGTCGAAGCACCATTTACCAAAGTTGTTTATCATCAAATTGTCTACAAGGTTGGTATTTCAAGTTTCTCCTAATTCACAATAGATTCAAAGTTATAGGGACAAAAGTAGAGGCCAATTCAGGAAAAACTGAATTAAATTGGTTCAAATGACTTGGTCTACTTATGCACTCAACATGAAATGTTCATGAGATGATGCACATATGTCAATGATGCAATTGTAATGCACTGGACATGCCTGGGGCATCACAACCCACCTCCCTTAAAGAAATCTCGTCCTGAGATTTTGATGTGATGTGGGTGGACAAGTTAAATGAGAAGGAAAGTGAGTTGTGTATGAATTTAAAACCTGTATCTGAAAATTAAACTGCTGTGACATACTCATTCGAAGAGGATGAAAGAAATCCAGGATATTTTGTTTGCAAAAATTCCTCTTGTTCCCATGTTGCCTCTTCTTCGGAGTGATTACTCCATTGCACTTTGTAGAAGTTAATGTTTCTTCGTCGTGTTGATCTTTGCTTTTGGTCAAGGATTTTTACGGGCTTCTCTTCATAAGTGAGGTCAGGTTCAATCTGGATTTGAGATGTATCAATCACTTCCTCCGGTACTTGTAAACACTTCTTGAGTTGCGAGACATGAAACACGTCATGAACCGCAGCAAGGTATGGTGGCAACTGTAACCGGTAAGCAACTGGTCCACATTGCTATGTGATCTTGAACAGACCAACGTACCGTGGTGCTAACTTGCCTTTTACTCCGAATCGATGCACCCCTTTCATAGGTGACACCCAGAGATACACATGATCACCCTTCTCAAAGACTAGTGGTCTCCTCCTCTTATCTGAGTAGCTCTTCTGCCTAGACTGTGCTCTTTTCAAATTGCTGTGTATGAATTTAACTTGCTCTTCTGCTTGTGTTACCAAGTCAGGACCAAATGTGACACGTTCTCCTGGTTCCGACCAGTTGAGTGGTGTTCTACATCGTCTACCATATAGGGCCTCAAAAGGAGCCATCTCTAAGCTCTTCTGGTAGCAGTTGTTGTAGGCGAACTCCGCCAAGGGGAGACATTCATCCCACTTGGTGGAATAAGTCAAAGCGCATGCCCTCAACATATCTTCTAGGATCTGATTTACCCTTTCAACTTGTCTGCTTGTTTGTGGGTACTATGCTGAACTTTGAATTAAACTGGTTCCAAGAGCAGTTTGCAATTGCTCCCAGAAGCAAGACACAAATAGCGAGCCTCTATCCGAAGTGATGGTTTGAGGAATGCCGTGCAAGGAGACAATCCTTGATATATAAAGTTCGGCAAGGTAAATTGTTTTCATAGGAATGAAGTGAGCTGATTTTGTGAATCGATCGATAATCACCCATATGGAATCATACCCATTCGAAGTGCGAGGCAATCCCATGACGAAATCCATGTGTATATCCTCCCATTTCTAGGCAGGAACTGCTAGTGGCTGAAGCATACCCGCAGGCTTCAGGTGATCAGCTTTTACCCTCTGACACACATTACACTCGGACACATATTTGGTGATCTCCCGTTATATACGGGTCCACCAAAATCTTTGCTTTAAGTCCTGGTACATCTTGTTGCTGCCCGGGTGCATGGTGATCACAGAGGTGTGAGCTTCATCTAGGATTTTCTTGCTTAGCTCCATGTCCTTTGGTACCACTAAGCGGTTTTTGAACCACAAGACTCCCTCTTCGTCAAGCTTGAAACATGCCTTCTTGTCATTGATCTCATCTCGAATATGTGCCATGCCCTTATCTTGCTTTTGTGCTGCTATGATTTGATCCTTAATGGTTGGTTCAAGGACAAGATTGTAAAGTTCAGCTTCCAGCACCGTTGGCATTTCTTTTTCCTCAATCTCACAACATAGCACTCTCACTGTTGGACGAGCTTCGATGAAGTTGCAATGAGCCTTACGGCTTAATGCATCTGCTACCACATTTGCTTTGCCAGGGTGATAGTGGACTTCCAAGTCATAGTCTTTGATTAACTCCAACCAACAACATTGCCTCATGTTTAATTTTGGTTGTGTGAATATGTATTTTAGACTTTTGTGATCGGTGTATATGTGGCAGGTGTTGCCCAAGTAATGCCTCCATTTCTTCAGTGCGTAAACAACTGCAAGCAACTCAAGATCATGAGTCGGATAATTCACCTCGTGTTTCCTCAGTTGGCAAGATGCATAGGCAACAACACTTCCCTCTTGCATTAAGACACAGCCAAGCCCATTGCCGGAGGCATCACAATACATATCAAATGGCTTGGTGATGTCCGGTTGTGCTAGCACTGGTGCATAGGTTAACAATTTCTTCAACGTTTAAAATGCTTCTACACAATTTGAACTCCACACATACTTCGCATTTTTCTTTGTTAGTGAGGTCATTGGCTTCGTGGTTTGGAGAAGTCCTTAATGAAGCGGCGGTAGTAGCCCGCTAACCCAAGGAAACTCCGAATCTTAGTCACTGTCTCGGGTTGCTTCCAATTTAGAACATCCTTTACCTTACTAGGATCAACTGCTACCTCATTCTCAGACAGAATGTGACCTAAGAAACTCACTTCCTTCAACCAAAAAGCACACTTACTAAACTTGGCATAGAGCTTGTGCTCTCTAAGCCGAGTGAGTACTATCCTCAAGTGCTCTTTGTGTTCTTCCTGACTTTTAGAGTAGATTAATATGTCATCAATGAACATTACTACGAACTTATCAAGTTCATTCATGAACACCGAATTCATTATGTACATGAAGAAAGCCGGTGCATTGGTTAACCCAAAGGACATGACCAAATACTCGTACAAGCCATATCTGGTCGTGAAAGCTGTCTTGGGTATATCCTCTTCTCTGATCTTTATTTGATAGTAGCCAGACCTCAAATCGATTTTTGAAAAGACCTTAGCTCCAGCTAACTGATCAAACAAGATGTCAATGTGTGGCAGTGGGTATTTGTTCTTGATGGTGACAGCAATCAAAGGCCGGTAATCAACATATAGCCTTTTACCACCATGGTCCTTCTTTTCAACAAAGAGGGCGGGACAGCCCCAAGGTGATGAGCTGGGCCGAATGAACCCTTTGTATAAATAGCCTAAGAGCTGGTCATTAGAGGGGACTTGGCAGCTAGGTTTTCATTTGCTTTGTGTAATTTTCGTCCTCAAGCTTTGAGCTCCAAGTTTAGGAGGGTTAGGGTGAGATCTAGCCTCTAAATCAAGAGGGAAGGTGAGGGTGGTTGCTTGGGACGAAATCCTTCATTGTAATCTGACCTAAGACCTCTTTTGAGGCTCATAATCGAAGTGGTTTCATGCAGCAACTTTGTGTGCTTCTCCTCCCTTTGTTCTCTTTGGTTTTTGGCTTCAATCCTTGGCCTTTTGGGTGTTTGTTTTGGGCAAGGTTGAATCCTGTATTTTCCTTGTGTTTTGGACTTGCAAGGACGTGGAGATTATGTCTTAGAACATCTCAATCCCAAAGGACTGCCACGAGCAAGTTGTTCTTGAGCTTTTCCCTCTCTTGCCCAAATATTCACCTCTTCACGAGATCTAAAATTCCCGCTAATCCCGTAATCTTTTTCCATAGATCTTTTGGGAATAGTTTTGGAATGGGGCTAGGATAGCCTGTGCCAATTTTCGTGATGTTTGGAGAAGGTTTGGTCAAGTTTCGGATTGCTTTTGTGTGAAGTTTCCTGCTGTCCAGTTTTCCTGCTGGTTCTGTCCTCTTTCAAGTCTTGTTTGGTTTAGGGGTCAAACCTTCGAATTTTAGGCTGAAATTTTGTGGAGCTCTTTACAAGTGAATCGTAAAGCTCCCATAAAAATTTCAGATCATTTGGAGGTGTTTTGACCTGGTTTGGTATTTTTCTTTTCGGGTTATTCTGTCAGTTTTTAACCACCGGACAGTCCGGTGGTTAACCACCGGACGGTCCGGTGGCTCTAGGAATTTTATTCCTTGTCCAATTGAGCTGAAATTTTTTTTGGAGTTGTTCCCTATTGTCTTGTGAAGGTGTGGTAATTTTGGGGGATTTTTTAGAGCTTTTCTTGAGGGGTTTTGAGATTTTCTTTGCAGCCCTGTCTGTCTGAAATCTGCAGTTCTCCGGAGTTGGTTCCTTTTGCACTCTTTTTCTTAGCCGTTTGAGCATGTGCTTCCGCTTGGTGCTTGGTACGTATCTGTTCAGTGGACGGTACCAAGCACGTGTTGTGAGCTAGATACGTATCCTCTCAGTGGACGGTGTCTAGTTTCGTTGTGGGCGTTGTTTCCGTTTTGCACTGTGGTGGGGGTTTGAGTTTGAGTTTTCAAGTGCTCCTATTCACCCCCCTCTAGTCGCACGTCTCGGTCCTACAACTGCTCTTGCAATTGTGTTTTCAGTTCTTTCAGTTCATCAGGCGCCATTCTATACGGCCTCTTGGAGACAGGTGCCGTGCTTGGAAAAAGGTCTATTCTGAACTCTACATCCCTATCTGGCGGTAGTCCGGGAAGCTCTTCTGGAAACACATCCGGATACTCGCAAGTACAGGGATCTTTGCAAGTGCTTGTGCCTCAGCGTGGGCTTCTGCCACATTGACCGTGTGATACACATGCTCCTGAAGTGGAACATGAATAATCACATCAGTCCCACTGCTCGAGCGCAACCGAACGGTTCTACTGTGGCGGAGCCGCCCTGCTTAATCCAGACTAAGCACACCTGCCACCTCTGGCTCGCAGTGCACTTAGGCCAGACTAAACCCGGTAGTCCGTTCAGCTACCCAAAGGGCACTCGATGTAACCATCACCCGTGGATACCGACATCACACACATTCAGCCCTCGAAAGAACCACAACTGTTACATCATCACAGGCAGTTGAAGTAGAGAATAGGTAGACTTAGTTTACAACCGAAGATAAGTAATCAAATACATGTTCAATTATAGCGGAAGCGATTTAAAAATATACATGTATAGCGGAAGCGTTTTTGAATCATCTCGCAGCGGAAACAACTCAAAAATAGTCTTCATGTAGAGATAAACAAAGTGAGTAGCACCGAGCCCACTGGTTCTACCCTCCTTCAAGCAATTGTCCAAAAGTCTTCAGTACCTGTAAGCCAAAAGTGGGGGCAAACCCTGAGTACTAATTACTCAGTAGGACTTAATGGACAGGGCTTACGGCTGACGCAAAGCATGCTTACTAATCATGTGGATCCTTAGCTGTTGATTTTTAAACAAGGTCACGTTGACATAAGATAGCAGGATTTGACAGTTGCTATCCATTAACCATGAAGATCAATTATATCATAAAGTAAAAGCTTGCATGAAAGTAAAACATGAGAACCCATCAGTAACTTGCATAATAGTATATCCTACACATCCAAGATATACCCCTCATGTACACATGTCCCATTCCAAGATTCACAGCACCCCCACCTAACCCTTGGGAGTAGCCGTCTCAGGAGCGATACCACGGTACGTCGGGTCAGCCCTCCCCCGACCTCAAAGCACCTCCCAAGTCCATCTGCCCCCTATCAGTGGATGGGCAGCACCATGAATAGTGGGACGGATCATATACATCCAAGCATGTTGTATTGAAAAGCGTGATTAAATAAACATGTTAAAGTTATTATTACGTTGCCCGACAGTGATATTCGGCACTCTCACACCTGGTGAGCATCAGCGATTCGAATCGATTTTTAATTCCCAGGAATATCTAGAAATGCCAGGGGTATATGCTTACTAGCCATCGCGTTCCCACATATAGCCCCCATCTCCACTTGTCCCATCCCAAGTTCGATTCAATCCTTCTGTTGTTCCTAGGTTGTGCCGCCTTAGGAGCGTTACCTCGGCGTACCGGGTCCAGCCCTCCCTCGACTACAAGCTCCCCAAGGTGTCACAGTAGGAGTCTGTCTCTGTTTTTCGGATGGCACAAGTAAGACTTTCACCAGCCCCACGGCCTGGATAAGCACTCTAGCAATGTTATGCCAATCAGCAGACGAACAGCGGACGTGCCTTATGCGACACGGGCGGAGCCCACCAAACCATCCGTCTCATCATCATCATTTTTCTTATATACCCATATCTCCGCCTGGTCTTGATTTAAACTATGAGCATCCTCATAGCTTCCAGTATAGTAATATTTCTTGTGACTTTTGAAAAATCACCTACGCGATGAGTGACTCCATTCACTCGTGTCTACTCGTACCTAGCACTACTAGGCATACTCGTCCTACGTACTCTATTTTAGGTGCTAGGGCCAGGGCGGACAGGGAGTCTAATGCAATTGGTTTCAAACAACTCCTAATGCAGATGCGTAATCATCAACCACAAAATGTTTGCTAGGAAAAGCATGTCCTGCCTACCTTTGCTTTACTTTAAGAGAACCAACAAACTATGCAAATGTTAGTTTGCCGGGTTATGAGGCTTGGCCCCAGGCAACCCCTTGATCCCTTGGACAACTCCTCCTTCCAAACACGACTGATGGGCCCTACAGGTCGTGAATGGGTCTTACTTGGTCTTTTGGACCACCGTTGCTTGATGTAGCTCCACGCTCTTTGCTTCTTGATGACGTATCTGCAGTAAGCGTCACTATATGAATGATATGCATGATGCAGTGAATGAAATGACAAGCACACATGTGAATATATCTTTTATGGGCAGACCGAAAGAGGATTGCTAAACTATTTTAACAAGAAGTGCTTATATGCCTATGGGACAAGCATATAATGATGCAATCAACATCCGCAATGCAACATAGAATTTTTATTAAGTGATCAAGTATTAAGTTAAGTTGTCCTTTCTCCATAACACAAACAAGCAAACCATCACTCAGTCGTACATCTAGACATGTATGGACTGCTAGCAACATCACTCTTAAGAACATCTGGTAAGCATATAATCATACCATCACACTTATGCAAGCTAATAATCAAATTGGCAACATGTTAACATGGTGATCCGATAAAACAAACAATAGCTATTAGGATTATTGTGGTGCATGCATGAAGTGGGGTGATGTTTAATCCCTCCTAGCAAGTCAAACATATCAGACAAAGTACATAAGAGAAACACTCGATAAGATTTAAATTACAAGTTACTATTATCATACCAAATGTATACAAGCATTAGGTAAATAGGTTACATATAATTTGACCTATATTAAGTTATTGCTATCTACATTTTAATGATGCAATATTTTCATGGTTATGGATTTGCAACCTAGTCATATGAGGATGAAACATGCATGTGGAGTACATAGAGTCATCAATCTTACAAGATTTTATTCTGACATAGCAAAATTAGATATACTAAGTGGAGTTTACAAGAGCAATCATGAGTGTATATGCGTGCATAACATCCCCTTTTTATTTCCTTCACTTTTGATCCTATTTAAATGACCACTTATAAATCCTTCATGAAACAACAACCACAATACACGAATAATTCACATAAGCATACTTATAGGGTAACATAGCTACGAGAATTTTTGGTGGAAATTCTTAGAGCATGGTAAATAGCACTTTTTTATTTTATTGATTAAATCATCATAACACTTGTCATTTTCATACCACATAGCAATCAGCAAGCAAAACACATGAAACTTTATTTATAGACTGCACTAGACCAAATAAGTGTAGCATAATTTCCAGGGATTTTCCCTTGCATTCTAAAGTCACCTTTTCCATTTATTTAGATAAGCAAGCCATATCTTTTTAATTTCAAATCACCATTCAAACTTTACATGCACAACTTCATATTTCACCAGTGGGCTACTTATACTACCCAAAGTATATGAAAAATGCCAGATAGTCATTTTGAGCATATTCTATGTGGCCTCCAATTTCTAAGTTAAATAAATGCACACAACACATGTATAATGGTAAAAGGGTAATTAAACAGCAAGTGCTAGGGCTACAAAAATTCACATAGTGCTATAATGCCACAAGAAAGCTACTATCCAAGTTTCATAATTTTTGGAGTTCATTTACATCACTTTTACCATTTTAGTTGTTTTATCATGCATGCATTTAAACAAGGGCAAAACAGTCAATTCATACTTCCACATCATACCCATTCTGTAGATCTACTCAAGAGGAATCCAATGCAACTGAGTTTACCTTTTTTGGATTTTTATTGGACTTTATACGATTTTCCAAAGTTCTTAGGTTTTGAAAAATGCATTTAGATGAAATTCATACAGATTAGGGACCTAAACGTAACTATATACTTCAGGGGCTAGCTTGAAAGATCTCTAAGACACAGTGAACAGCGCGCGCAAATAACATAAAATAGAGGGCGTTTCGGGGGAAACTCCCTCCTTTCTTCTTCCTCGGGTCAGGGCAGAGGAGGCGCGCGGACGGGTGGAATGGCAGCGCTTCACCGGCGGCGTGGGGGCAGGACTTGGAGCCGAGGTCGTCGCGAAACGTGTTCCGACCCACGGGCCTCCCTCTTCCCTTGACATCGTCGACAGTGGTGGAAGGGAGAGGCGGCGCGGCGGCGGTGAACCGGAGAGCCTATGGCGCGGCGGCGCGAGACGGCACCGGCTCGATCTCATCGCACGGGTGAGGGCGGAGGCCCTGGATGGGGGCGCGAGCTGCGCGGTGACAAGGGGAGTTCGGAGGAGTGGGTTGGAGGCACAGGGTTGGCCCGTAGGTGTAGCGGAACCGCCCTGCTTAATCCAGACTAAGCACACCTGCCACCTCTGGCTCGCAGTGCACTTAGGCTAGACTAAACCCGGTAGTCCGTCGAGAGTCCCTCGGGCTCTCGATGTCACCATTTCCCAGAGGAACCGACGTCATACACATCCGACTCTCGATGGAGCCACAACAGTTACAACATCACAGGCAGTTGAATAGATATTACATAGACTTTAGTTACAATCCAAGTTTGAAATCAAATAGAGTTCAACATAGTGTCTTATAACAACCTGGTTCAAATAGTCTCTCGCAGCGGAAATTTAAAGTTCAAGTTTCATGGTACTCAAAATACTTGCATAGAAGAACGAGCATCGAGCCCACCGATGCCGCTCCCTGCCAGATCATGACCCTGCTCATTCCGGATGGGGGCACGACCCTCCACCAACACAGGCACAGAAGAGGAACTCCGTACCTGTAAGCCAAAAGTGGGGGCAAACCCTGAGTACTAATTACTCAGTAGGACTTAATGGACGAGGCTTACGGCTGACGCGAAGCTTGCTTACTAGCATTTGAGTCCTTAGCCATTTCTTTTATACAGTATCAAGCTAAAACAGTGGAAGCAGGATTTGACAGCTGCTTACAATATTGCACCCGAGCAGGATTTAACAGCTGCTCGAGTCATCAAAATTGGTGGAACATAGTAGATATGGTGTAGCATGGCATGAAAGTAAAGCATGTATCAAAATGCGACAAATATTTCACAAGGTAAAACAGGCATAACCAAGTATGTAGTTGTCAAAACCATGAATTCTCAATACAACATATTCATATGGGTTACTACTTTGCCCGTCAGTGGTATTGGCATTCTCACACCTGGTGAGCATCAGCGATTCGAATCGATTTTTATATTCCCGGGAATAACTAGAAGCACCAGGATGGCATATGCTTACTAACTCCCAGCGTTCCACGTATGCTTCCCCCATCTCCACATGTCCCGTCTCAAGTTCGATGACCACTCCCGCCTAACTCCCGGAGCGCGTTGTCGCAGGAGCGGTACCTCGGTTACGTCGGGTTCTGCCCTCCTTTGACACCCGCCTCCGCGGCCACCTTCCTCTCAACCAGTGGGTAGGAACGTGCCCCTTGCTTGAGACGTCACAAGTAAGACTTTCACCGGCCCATAGATTCCGGATAAGCACTCTAGCAATGTTATGCCGACCAATAGGCGAACAATGACCGGCCTTATGCGACTCGGGCGGAGTCCACCACACATTATCTCAATTCTCAACAATTCATACCCATATCTCCGCCCGGTCTCCATTTAAAATATAACATAATCATGGCATGATAATAATAGCTTTCATAGTGAGACTTTTTCTTTTGAAAAGTAACACCTACGCGACGAGTGACCTTTATTCACTCGTGTCTACTCGTACCTAGCCATTCTAGGCATACTCGTCCTACGCACTCTATTATAGGTGCTAGGGCCAGGGCGGCCAAGGGATCTAATGCAGTTGGTTCCATACAACACCTAATGCATATGCGTAATGAACAGGTATTTTATTTGCTGGGAATTGTATGATCCTGCCTACCTTCTTCCTCGCTAGGGTTAGTCTCTTCGGCGGTGGCGTCAGCGGTCGGCTGCGAGTCCTCCTGCTCCTCTTCGGGTTCCTCGACCAGGGGTTGCTCCTGCACTGTCTCTTCTTCGATCGCGGGGTCTATATGCATGAGAAGCACCGACATGAGCGCCTATGAATGCAGATGCATGCACTTGATGAAGATGAAGTGCAGATGCCAGGATGCAGTATATGCTTCATGGAAAACAACATGTGCGTAGCAGTTAAATCAACCTTCATGTATATATTTAGTGTAAACCCTGTACAGTGGTGAATTAAAACATGCATCTGAGTTCTGGCAGTTCGACTAACTCAAATGGTACCAAACTCTTATGACAAGCAGATATTTCATACCCAAAGCTACTGTCAAAATTTCAGCTCAATTGGAGTTATAATTATTTTATTAAAATTCCAGCAAGTTTTCAGCCCTACACCTTGTCAGAATTTTTATAATTTATCGGCATGGTTTCTGAAGATGAAATTTTACCAGTGAGCTATCCTTAGTATGAACTGCATGTACAAAAATTTACAAGCTAAAATTCCCACTTTTTGACAGGACATCTATTTCCCATATATAAAACTGGTGCAAATTAAGATGTACATATAAACAGCGAGAATAGCTTCCAAGCATATACTTTCTGGACCCTACAGTACTCCCACATGCTACTAGAATTTTGGTAGAATTTATCTTGCACATTAGGACCCATTTTTCCATTTATCAAGTTCTCCAAGTCAAGATTTGTCATTTTCAAATCACCATCAAAACTATACATGCAGAGGCTCATATTTTACCAGTGGTGTTCACAAGCTATATAGAACCAGAGAAAAATACTAGTGAGCCTTATTTCACATATTTTGCAGGGACCTCATTTTCAAATTATCAACTAATGCATAAAGTACATATAAAATGGTAAAACCATGAATGAACAGTAACGTATTGAGCCACCAGGAATTACCACAGTATCAAGACACCCTAGGAAAGCTACTGACCAAGTTTCGTCATTTTTGAATTCCATCTAGGCCATGTTTCCTATTTTTCATTGATTTAACATGCACCTTTAAAAACAGGGGTAAAACCGTACATGCACATCCCCACATCATACCTACTGTGTAGATCTATTTACTAGGAGTACAATGCAACTGAGTTTTCCTTTTTACGATTTTTATTCGATTTTATATGAATTTCCAAAGTTTCAGCCGAATATAGGAAAAAGAAATGGAAAAAAGGTAAAGCCGAGGACTAGAACACAATTAACCCTATACTCCAGGGGCTAGCACGTAAGAATGCCAAGACTCAGTAAACAGCGCGTGGTTTAAAACGTAAATAGACCAGACTCCGGGGGGTAGCTTGCAAAAACCCCCCGGTCGTTCTTCCTCCTCCCGCCGCGCGCGACGGCGCGGCGGCGCGCGCGCGCCGGCGAGCTCCGGCTCGCCGGGGCCGCGACGCGGGGCGCGTCGGGTGCGCGAGGATACGGGGCTCACCCTGGGGTAGGCCTCGGCGTCGGGGAGGGTGCGGACGAGGCGGCGCGGCGGTGAACCGAAGAGGGTCGGCGGCGTGGACGGCGCCGTGAACGACGTCGAGGCGGAGGGAATCCGGGCGTCGCGTGGGCGAGCGGCGACGAGAGTGAGCGCGTCGGGTGCGCGGGAGTGAGCCGAGTGCGGTGGAGTAGATCTAGGGGCGCGAGAGGCGGCGGAGTGGGCGGCGCGAGCTCGAGCTTGAGCTCGGCTCGGTAATGGCGGTCGGGCGGGGTCGCGAGCCGATCTCGCGGTCTAGGGCGGGAGCGGCGGCGAGAGTGGGCGGAGGAGAGGCGGACGGGCGAGGCGAAGGCGGTGGTGGGGTCTGGAGGCACGGGGAGGGTCGGAGGCGGCCGGCGTGGGAGCTCGAAACCGGCGGCAATGGCGGGCGGCTCGGGCGAGAGCGAGCGAGGCGAGGGCGTGAGTGAGGGAAATGGATGGGGATGCATCTGGACGGATACGCGGGCGAGGGTAGAGCCGAGGGGCGCGGTCGGCGATCCGTGGGCGCGCCGGCGTGACCGTACGCCGGCGGCCGCGTGTCGGGCGGCGCCCCGGACACGGTGGCTGCCCGGCGGAGGCGGGCCCACCTGTCAGCGACCGCGGGGAAAGGAAATAAAAGAAAAAGAAAAATGTGTTTCCTTCTTCTCTAAAAATCGAGATTTTGACCTATTTAGAGCCCGATTTTGAAAAAGTGCCAATTATATGAAATGTTCTACTCTTTGAGTTCTACAACTTTGTCAATTGGCTCATCTTCAAATTCGGTGCATAAATATGAAATTCATTTGAATTTAGCTCTCAAGTTTAGTTTGACCCACTGACCCCATTTATTTGAAAATTCCAAAACTCCCCCTTCCAGCCATTTTCACCCAAGGAGCTTTTGACAATATTGTTGAAAACTTCATGACCTACAACTTTTCTAATTTGGTCTTTGCATGAATGTGGCCGTAGGCCAGAGTAAACTTAGAATTTCAAATCAGCCCCAATTTGAACTGGTTTTCTGTACTGTCATTAAATGACCCTAATCACCCTCCAAACCTCATTATCTGACAAGACCCCAATTAACAAAGTTGTTTATCTCATGTGTATCTACAGTTTTGTCAATATGAACTTCACCCAGATCTCAATGGAACCAAAGATACAACTGTAACATAGCATCTCACATGAAATGACAGGGTTTTTCACTATGCAATATAAACCAACTTGTTTCCAATGCACCCACACATGTTATGCCATGATGTTTAAGGATGATGCTTCATGTAAGATGAGTGATTATGCACTTGAGATGCCGGAGCATCACAACCCACCCCCCTTAAAGAAATCTCGTCCCGAGATTTGTTGATATGATGTGGGTGGATAAGGTAATTTAGGATGCAGTGCATTGTGTAAGATTTCGAATAAGAATTTGTATTTTGATGGTTATACGTACTCGTTTGTAGTAGCTGAAAGGAAACCCGGGTATTTGGTTTGCAAGTATTCTTCTTGCTCCCAAGTCGCTTCTTCTTCGGAGTGATTACTCCATTGTACTTTGTAAAAGTTGATTGCTCTTCTTCTTGTTGCTCTTTGTTTCTGGTCGAGGATTTTTATAGGACGTTCCTCATAGGTGAGGTCAGGCTCAATTTGAATTTGCGAGGTGTCCACTGCTTCTTCCGGCACTCTCAAACACTTCTTAAGCTGCGAGACATGAAATACGTCATGAACCGCAGCCAGATGTGGAGGTAGCTCCAACCGGTAAGCAACTGGCCCACACTGCTCTGTGATCTTAAACGAACCTACGTATCTCGGGGCTAACTTCCCTTTCACACCAAAACGATGTACCCCTTTCATTGGTGACACCCGAAGGTACACATGATCATTAACTTCAAAGACCAACGGTCGTCTTCTTTTGTCAGAGTAGCTCTTTTGCCTAGATTGTGCTCTTTTCAAGTTGCTATGTATAAATTTAACTTGCTCCTCGGCTTGTGTTACCAAATCAGGGCCAAAGATGAGCCGTTCTCCTGGTTCGGACCAGTTGAGGGGTGTTCTACATCTTCTCCCATATAGAGCTTCGAAAGGAGCCATTTCTAAACTCTTTTGGTAGCTGTTGTTATAGGCGAACTCAGCTAGAGGAAGGCACTCCTCCCATTTGGTGGAATAAGTTAATGCACAAGCTCTCAACATGTCTTCTAGGATTTGATTTACCCTCTCGACTTGGCCACTGGTTTGCGGATGGTATGCAGAACTGCGAATCAAAGTGGTGCCTAGAGCGGTCTGTAGGTGCTCCCAAAAGCGGGATACAAACAGAGAGCCCCTATCTGAAGTGATCGACCGAGGAACACCATGTAAAGAGACTATCCTTGCGATGTATAATTCAGCATAGGTCTTGGCGTGGTAGATTGTTTTCACGGGAATAAAGTGAACTGATTTTGTGAGTCGGTCAATAATCACCCATATGGAATCATAGCCCTTCTGAGTGCGAGGCAAACCCACAATGAAATCCATGTGTATATCTTCCCACTTCCAAGATGGTACGGCTAGCGGTTGAAGCATTCCTGCCGGTTTTAGATGGTCGGCTTTTACTCTCTGGCACACGTCACACTCGGACACGTATTTGGCGATCTCCCGTTTCATACGGGTCCACCAAAACTTTTGTTTTAGATCTTGATACATCTTATTGCTACCCGGGTGTATGGTGAACATGGAGGTGTGGGCTTCGTCTAGGATTTTCTTTCTCAGCTCCATGTCTCTAGGTACCACTAGGCGACCCTTGAACCATAGGACGCCTTGGTCGTCAAGCGTGAAGCACGCTCTCTTCTCTTCATTTATACCTTCCCGAATGTATGCCATACTTTTATCTTGTTTCTGTGCCGCTATAATTTGTTCTTTTATGGTAGGCTCTATGATCAAGCTGTAAAGTTCTGCCATTTGCTCAGTGATTACTTCAATCTCATCTATCTCACAACAGATCACCCTTGCCGTGGGTCGGACTTCAAGCATATGGCAATGAGCCCGACGGCTTAGTGCATCTGCTACGACATTTGCTTTGCCGGGATGATAATGGATTTCCAGGTCATAGTCTTTTATCAGTTCTAGCCATCGTCGTTGTCTCATGTTAAGTTCAGGCTGCGTGAGGATGTATTTGAGACTCTTATGATCTGTGTATATGTGACAAGTATTGCCCAGCAGATAATGTCTCCATATCTTTAGGGCGTGTACCAATGCTGCTAGCTCCAGATCATGTGTTGCGTAGTTGGCTTCATGTTTTCTTAACTGGCGTGACGCGTAGGCAATTACTCTTCCCTCTTGCATTAAGACACAGCCAAGCCCATTGCCGGAGGCATCACAATATACGTCGAAGGGTTTAGTGACGTCCGGTTGAGCTAGCACTGGTGCGGAGGTTAATGACTTTTTCAAGCTTGTGAAGGCCTCTTCACACTTTGGATCCCATAGATACTTCGCGTTTTTCTTGGTCAGGGATGTCATTGGCTTTGCAGTTTTGGAGAAGTCCTTGATAAAGCGGCGGTAGTAGCCCGCTAAACCGAGGAAGCTCCTAATTTCTGTTACTGTTTCGGGTTGTTTCCAATTCAGTACATCCTCCACTTTACTCGGATCGACGGCTACCCCCTTTTCGGACAAGATGTGGCCAAGGAAACTCACTTCTCTTAGCCAGAATGCACATTTGCTGAACTTGGCGTAGAGTTGGTGTTCTCTCAGCCGGGTGAGTACCGTTCGCAAGTGATCCTCGTGCTCCAATGCATATGACTTGCTAAGAAATGTATGTGTGGCCCCTGAATCAAATAACACGACGGCCGGATGACCGTTGACGGTGAACGTACCAGCAAGTACCGGCTCTCCGGCTGGGACCTGGTCCATGTGGACGAAGTGAACTCGGCCCGTCTTAGAGTTGGACCCCTTTTGCTTCCCCTGGCTGCCACCTGCAGGGGTGGGACCCTGGATGCGACGAGGCGCTCTGCAGTCCTTACTGAAGTGTCCGGTCTTGCCGCAGTTAAAGCAAGGACCCCAAGCTCCCTGTGAGAAAGGAGCGCGAGGTGCCGGAAGCTGTGCCTGATGGGATGGTGCGCGGTAGGTAGGGAACCTCTGCTGCTGCGGTGCCCTGTGAATCCAACCCGACTGATTGGGCCGGACTACAAAGCGAGGCTGCTGGTGGTACTGCTGTGGCTGCTGATAGTTGGCCTTCTGCTTCTGAGATGACCCAGGTGCATTGTTGGCCTGGCGTTTCCGCTTTTGATCCTCATTTGCAACACGGAGGCGATTCTCCATGTCCAGTGCAGTGTCGACCAGCGCCGAGAAGCTCTGGTATTCACGCCCCAGATGCGTCAGAAGTGTAGAGTCAAACCCACTCAAGAGCCTAGCTGCCCTGCTAGGATCATCAGCCACGTCCCCTGGTGAATATTGCGACAAGTGTATGAACGACTGCACGTACTGCATGACCGTTCGGTTGCCCTACTTCAGTTCCCTAAACTCCCTCTGCTTCTGCTCCATAAGACTCTTCGGGATGTAGTGGGCCCGAAAAGCTGTACGGAGCTCCTCCCACGAGATGATGTGCCCTTGCGGCTGCATAGCCTGGAACGTGGCATACCACGCTCCGGCTGGGCCCTGAAGTAGCTGTGCCGCAAACCGAGCCTTCTCTTGCTCGGTCAACCCTGGAAGCAGTGTGAACTTGGACTCTATCGTGCGGAGCCAATCGTTTGCTGCCAGTGGCTCAGGGCACGTGGTGAAGACTGGAGGGCGCAAATCCTCAAAGTCTTTGTAGGTGACCCCGCGGGGTTGGTGTTCCCGCGGCCGCTGCTGCCCCTGAGCTTGTCTTTCCTCTCTCATGAGGCGGATCAGCTCGCCCTGCTGCACGACCAGGGTGGCCAACTCCGGCGGGGGTGGTGCATCGTGTGGCTGCTGGCCTGAGGTCTGCCCATTGCGCGTGTTCACCATCTGCAAGAATGAAGCTAACAGTGTTCAGTCCAACCACTTTAAAGCAATTAAATGCGCCGAAACACAGTTACTCAAAACATGTAAGACGGAAACATATAATTGCAGAAAAGTGTTAGCTTCCTTCTTGCAGCGGTTCGACCATTGTCACATTTAGTCATAGCTCGTTGTGTTGGTGTTTAGCGGTCGGCTATCGCATGAATTTCTGGACAGCCATGACTGTACCGGTGCGCTGCTCCTAAACCGTGCATCTTTTGATTATACTCCCCTTAGCAAAGTTATTTCTCGTTCTGTGGTCTTTCACTTTCATATAGAATGTTTTTGGTGATTCCACTTGTAGCCCATTCGAAATTTAGTCTACGTCAGCATATACTAGTTCAGTTCAGATTTCAGTGACCGTGTGATTTCAGTCATATCTCCCAAATGAGTCGTATTTAGGAGAAGCTTTGTATAACAAAGTTGTTCTACACTTCCAGATCTACTACTTTGACAACATGCTCTCAGTTCAGTTCTTGCACTAAGGGTGTGAAAAATGGGATTTTCCTATTGGTGTTATTTCAGTCCAGATTTTAGGTTCGTGAGAGATTTGACCGTAACTCCAGATCTGAGCACAATTAGAGAAAGCCCCAATTGGCAAGGTTGTGCACCAGACCGTTCTCCACAACTTTACTATTCAACTCTTGGCTCAAATCCTTACACAACTTAAGATATCTTCAGTTTTTGGCTGCAGCTGCGAAAAATTCCAGATTGCAAGGTGCAATCCAAAACGAGGTGCAACTCACAAATCCATACTTACAACCATCTCAAAGGCCATTATGACGTAAAACCAACATCAGTGCCACTTAGAAAAGTTCAATTACCGCTAAAGAGTCTTAGGTTTACATCATAGGATGGTGGCTACATCAACCAACCATCGAATAGTGCGAAATAAAATGGTCCATCATAACATCAAATGGTGTACGGAATGAGCTCTCACAACTCACCAATGTTTTTGTACAACCATGAGTCTAAACGTGGAGCGGATCATTACAAAACATCGCTTTCAACGCGTAACTAACTTAATGCTTAACTTCCTCCCATCAATCCATCAAACGCCCTGCACCCTGGAGTTAGCGTCAGAGGGGTCGTCCTCCCCCTCCTCTTCCACCTCCATGGGCTCCGAGGACTCTTCCTCCTCCTCCTCCTCCAAGGGCACGGGCTGCTGCGGCGGCTCGTACTCGGCCAGACGCTGCTGCAGCTGCGCCACCCGGGTCTCTAACTCCTCCACACGGGTACGGGTCTCCGTGTACCTGGAAAAGTAGAAACGGCTCCGGTTCTCCGCGCGCTGATACATCCCGTGCGCCTCACGTGCATAGTCCATGCACGCTACCAAGGGCCGGGAGCCGTTCCTGTCCCGAAGCCACCCACAGCGCTCCTGCCAAGCGTGGTCGAGGTCGCGTGTGGGGAGGAAGCGCAGGACCGTGTGGTCTGCCTCCCACCTGGAGCTCAACGAGGTGAGGGCTCCCATCACCGCCTTACGGTAAGCCTCCTCCTCATTTGCCCCGTAAGTGGTGAGGGTCTGCTGGCCTGCGAACGCTCCCCGTGGAAGGACAACCTGGGCCATGCAGTTGCCCTCCGCGTGCACCGTCTGCACCGAGATGAAGGGACAGGGTCGACGCCCCATCTCCCTCAGGGCCCTGCACAGCAACTAGGATAGGGGGCACTCCTCCCTGCAGCGAGTGTGAAGCAACCCATCCTCCACCACAGGGGGAGTGTGGGTCACGTCAGGGAGAACGGTGGTCCTGGCTCCGGTGGCCTTGCGTGCGGTCTGCTTGGTCCTGGCCATCTGTTTTAGGTAAACAAGGTTGTGTATTAGTGAAGGATATATTTTTCATACGGGATATTAAGCCAAGGGTACAATAGTGTATCATATGGAAGGTAAACTTTTAAAATTGCGATTTATTTCATAGCATTTTAACAATATCCCACCATAATAAAAGCAGTAAACATGATGCATGAATCGTATCTAAACGGTCTCACATCACACATCTAAAAGAAGAGTACATATAGCTATCGTTATTTCGGTGACACATATGCACGGCACTCTCTAATGCAACTAGTCGTTCCCTGGCCGTTCTTAGTTTTCGCACGTAGTTAGGGTACCTGCAGAAGAATGCATGCTCATACATTACCACTTAGTGTGGCATCCACGCGTGACCGCTGCGTGGACAACGTTGGTGGGCCGATGCACCTTTTCCTCAAAGCCTGACTTACCACCAGTACTGGGGATTGTCGAGGAAAAGATGGATCCCAAATCCGAATGTAAGTGTGGTGGGTATGAAAGCCTCAAACATGCCCACCACCCTTAAAGAGCTTTTACTTATACAGCATGAATGCAGAGTTCACAACCGTTCGCAAAACCCGATAGCTTCCACCAGTACTAGGGATAGCTATGGCCGAAAAGTTGTTTCTCAAAGCGCCGAACATGCATATGAGTTCTATCTAGGTTAGAATGTCAGTGATGTCACCTGAATAACACTAACATCCTTATATGGGCATAGCGTATACTCTCATTTTTCAATTACTTGAAAAGGGCTTTCGAAAATAGTTTTGTAAACCAAAACTAGATGATGTAACTGTTGTCTGTGTATGATCGGCTCTGATACCAGCTGTAGCGGAACCGCCCTGCTTAATCCAGACTAAGCACACCTGCCACCTCTGGCTCGCAGTGCACTTAGGCTAGACTAAACCCGGTAGTCCGTCGAGAGTCCCTCGGGCTCTCGATGTCACCATTTCCCAGAGGAACCGACGTCATACACATCCGACTCTCGATGGAGCCACAACAGTTACAACATCACAAGCAGTTGAATAGATATTACATAGACTTTAGTTACAATCCAAGTTTGAAATCAAATAGAGTTCAACATAGTGTCTTATAACAACCTGGTTCAAATAGTCTCTCGCAGCGGAAATTTAAAGTTCAAGTTTCATGGTACTCAAAATACTTGCATAGAAGAACGAGCATCGAGCCCACCGATGCCGCTCCCTGCCAGATCATGACCCTGCTCATTCCGGATGGGGGCACGACCCTCCACCAACACAGGCACAGAAGAGGAACTCCGTACCTGTAAGCCAAAAGTGGGGGCAAACCCTGAGTACTAATTACTCAGTAGGACTTAATGGACGAGGCTTACGGCTGACGCGAAGCTTGCTTACTAGCATTTGAGTCCTTAGCCATTTCTTTTATACAGTATCAAGCTAAAACAGTGGAAGCAGGATTTGACAGCTGCTTACAATATTGCACCCGAGCAGGATTTAACAGCTGCTCGAGTCATCAAAATTGGTGGAACATAGTAGATATGGTGTAGCATGGCATGAAAGTAAAGCATGTATCAAAATGCGACAAATATTTCACAAGGTAAAACAGGCATAACCAAGTATGTAGTTGTCAAAACCATGAATTCTCAATACAACATATTCATATGGGTTACTACTTTGCCCGTCAGTGGTATTGGCATTCTCACACCTGGTGAGCATCAGCGATTCGAATCGATTTTTATATTCCCGGGAATAACTAGAAGCACCAGGATGGCATATGCTTACTAACTCCCAGCGTTCCACATATGCTTCCCCCATCTCCACATGTCCCGTCTCAAGTTCGATGACCACTCCCGCCTAACTCCCGGAGCGCGTTGTCGCAGGAGCGGTACCTCGGTTACGTCGGGTTCTGCCCTCCTTTGACACCCGCCTCCGCGGCCACCTTCCTCTCAACCAGTGGGTAGGAACGTGCCCCTTGCTTGAGACGTCACAAGTAAGACTTTCACCGGCCCATAGATTCCGGATAAGCACTCTAGCAATGTTATGCCGACCAATAGGCGAACAATGACCGGCCTTATGCGACTCGGGCGGAGTCCACCACACATTATCTCAATTCTCAACAATTCATACCCATATCTCCGCCCGGTCTCCATTTAAAATATAACATAATCATGGCATGATAATAATAGCTTTCATAGTGAGACTTTTTCTTTTGAAAAGTAACACCTACGCGACGAGTGACCTTTATTCACTCGTGTCTACTCGTACCTAGCCATTCTAGGCATACTCGTCCTACGCACTCTATTATAGGTGCTAGGGCCAGGGCGGCCAAGGGATCTAATGCAGTTGGTTCCATACAACACCTAATGCATATGCGTAATGAACAGGTATTTTATTTGCTGGGAATTGTATGATCCTGCCTACCTTCTTCCTCGCTAGGGTTAGTCTCTTCGGCGGTGGCGTCAGCGGTCGGCTGCGAGTCCTCCTGCTCCTCTTCGGGTTCCTCGACCAGGGGTTGCTCCTGCACTGTCTCTTCTTCGATCGCGGGGTCTATATGCATGAGAAGCACCGACATGAGCGCCTATGAATGCAGATGCATGCACTTGATGAAGATGAAGTGCAGATGCCAGGATGCAGTATATGCTTCATGGAAAACAACATGTGCGTAGCAGTTAAATCAACCTTCATGTATATATTTAGTGTAAACCCTGTACAGTGGTGAATTAAAACATGCATCTAAGTTCTGGCAGTTCGACTAACTCAAATGGTACCAAACTCTTATGACAAGCAGATATTTCATACCCAAAGCTACTGTCAAAATTTCAGCTCAATTGGAGTTATAATTATTTTATTAAAATTCCAGCAAGTTTTCAGCCCTACACCTTGTCAGAATTTTTATAATTTATCGGCATGGTTTCTGAAGATGAAATTTTACCAGTGAGCTATCCTTAGTATGAACTGCATGTACAAAAATTTACAAGCTAAAATTCCCACTTTTTGACAGGACATCTATTTCCCATATATAAAACTGGTGCAAATTAAGATGTACATATAAACAGCGAGAATAGCTTCCAAGCATATACTTTCTGGACCCTACAGTACTCCCACATGCTACTAGAATTTTGGTAGAATTTATCTTGCACATTAGGACCCATTTTTCCATTTATCAAGTTCTCCAAGTCAAGATTTGTCATTTTCAAATCACCATCAAAACTATACATGCAGAGGCTCATATTTTACCAGTGGTGTTCACAAGCTATATAGAACCAGAGAAAAATACTAGTGAGCCTTATTTCACATATTTTGCAGGGACCTCATTTTCAAATTATCAACTAATGCATAAAGTACATATAAAATGGTAAAACCATGAATGAACAGTAACGTATTGAGCCACCAGGAATTACCACAGTATCAAGACACCCTAGGAAAGCTACTGACCAAGTTTCGTCATTTTTGAATTCCATCTAGGCCATGTTTCCTATTTTTCATTGATTTAACATGCACCTTTAAAAACAGGGGTAAAACCGTACATGCACATCCCCACATCATACCTACTGTGTAGATCTATTTACTAGGAGTACAATGCAACTGAGTTTTCCTTTTTACGATTTTTATTCGATTTTATATGAATTTCCAAAGTTTCAGCCGAATATAGGAAAAAGAAATGGAAAAAAGGTAAAGCCGAGGACTAGAACACAATTAACCCTATACTCCAGGGGCTAGCACGTAAGAATGCCAAGACTCAGTAAACAGCGCGTGGTTTAAAACGTAAATAGACCAGACTCCGGGGGGTAGCTTGCAAAAACCCCCCGGTCGTTCTTCCTCCTCCCGCCGCGCGCGACGGCGCGGCGGCGCGCGCGCGCGCCGGCGAGCTCCGGCTCGCCGGGGCCGCGACGCGGGGCGCGTCGGGTGCGCGAGGACACGGGGCTCACCCTGGGGTAGGCCTCGGCGTCGGGGAGGGTGCGGACGAGGCGGCGCGGCGGTGAACCGAAGAGGGTCGGCGGCGTGGACGGCGCCGTGAACGACGTCGAGGCGGAGGGAATCCGGGCGTCGCGTGGGCGAGCGGCGACGAGAGTGGGCGCGTCGGATGCGCGGGAGTGAGCCGAGTGCGGTGGAGTAGATCTAGGGGCGCGAGAGGCGGCGGAGTGGGCGGCGCGAGCTCGAGCTTGAGCTCGGCTCGGTAATGGCGGTCGGGCGGGGTCGCGAGCCGATCTCGCGGTCTAGGGCGGGAGCGGCGGCGAGAGTGGGCGGAGGAGAGGCGGACGGGCGAGGCGAAGGCGGTGGTGGGGTCTGGAGGCACGGGGAGGGTCGGAGGCGGCCGGCGTGGGAGCTCGAAACCGGCGGCAATGGCGGGCGGCTCGGGCGAGAGCGAGCGAGGCGAGGGCGTGAGTGAGGGAAATGGATGGGGATGCATCTGGACGGATACGCGGGCGAGGGTAGAGCCGAGGGGCGCGGTCGGCGATCCGTGGGCGCGCCGGCGTGACCGTACGCCGGCGGCCGCGTGTCGGGCGGCGCCCCGGACACGGTGGCTGCCCGGCGGAGGCGGGCCCACCTGTCAGCGACCGCGGGGAAAGGAAATAAAAGAAAAAGAAAAATGTGTTTCCTTCTTCTCTAAAAATCGAGATTTTGACCTATTTAGAGCCCGATTTTGAAAAAGTGCCAATTATATGAAATGTTCTACTCTTTGAGTTCTACAACTTTGTCAATTGGCTCATCTTCAAATTCGGTGCATAAATATGAAATTCATTTGAATTTAGCTCTCAAGTTTAGTTTGACCCACTGACCCCATTTATTTGAAAATTCCAAAACTCCCCCTTCCAGCCATTTTCACCCAAGGAGCTTTTGACAATATTGTTGAAAACTTCATGACCTACAACTTTTCTAATTTGGTCTTTGCATGAATGTGGCCGTAGGCCAGAGTAAACTTAGAATTTCAAATCAGCCCCAATTTGAACTGGTTTTCTGTACTGTCATTAAATGACCCTAATCACCCTCCAAACCTCATTATCTGACAAGACCCCAATTAACAAAGTTGTTTATCTCATGTGTATCTACAGTTTTGTCAATATGAACTTCACCCAGATCTCAATGGAACCAAAGATACAACTGTAACATAGCATCTCACATGAAATGACAGGGTTTTTCACTATGCAATATAAACCAACTTGTTTCCAATGCACCCACACATGTTATGCCATGATGTTTAAGGATGATGCTTCATGTAAGATGAGTGATTATGCACTTGAGATGCCGGAGCATCACAGTAGGGTGCTGTCTACGGCGAGGTCGGCGGTGCACCGCGGTTCACGGTGGCGCGCACATGGGGAGGGGCGTAGAAGGCACTGATGGAGGTTGAGGAGGTGGGGAAACGATAGAGGATGGTGGCGCGGATGTGGTTCTCATGGTGGATTGAGTGGTGGTGGCTCGAGGCCACAGGGACGCGAGCTCGGCCATGGTGAGCGGCGATGGCATGCATGCACGCAGCGGGCTTCTGAGGAAGTGCTCGGCTCTGGGATCTTGGGGAATCGACGGAGTGGCTCAAGGTGCTTGTGTTGCGCATGCTTGGAAGGTGGGAGGAGGCCCGGAGCGGCGGTGGCGCGAGCTCGAGTGGAACTTGGAGCTCCCATGGCGATGGCAGAGGGGGTGCTGCTGCTGCTCAAGGAGGGAGGCAGGGAGGACGAGTGAGGGAGGGAGGAGATGAGGGCGTGAATGGGGTCGGTTTCCCGTCCAGATGAAGGGAGGGCGCAGCGCGGGGCAGGCCAAGGCGCGGCCTCGGACGCCGGTGGCCGGCAGCCGCGTAGCGAGCGGCGCCAGGGCGCGACGTGCGCTGGTTGGGGAAGGAGGGCGGTGGTGGGGCCCACGACTGCGAGTGGGGCCGGCTTGATATTGACACAAAAGGGGAAAAATGGAAGAATCCTGTTGACTGCTGAGACTCTCATTTGAACTCTCCATTTTTTAATCATTTAGGGTCCGATTTAGATGAAACTTGAAATACAAGAAGTGTTCAACATTTGTAGACCTACATTTCTCTTATAAACTTCCACCCCATGTTCTGTATAAAAATATAATTGAAATTTGAATTTAGACGGCTGACTCCTGTTTGACCAACAGAACTTATCAGTTTAGAAATTCTACAAGTCTATTCTATGCTCACTTTCATCCAAGATGGTTCTTAACAATGTTGCTTATAATTTAAAGATCTACAACTTATTCAAATAGAGTTTTGCAAGATTATGGCTGTAGATCAAAGAAAATTTGAGATTGCTATAGTGGTCAGGTTTTGACAGATTTCATGTATTGGCAGAAAAGGACTCAAAACTCTATTCAAATCACAGTGCATGTCAACACTCTAGTTACTGAAGTTGTTCATAATATAATTATCTACAAGTTTGGTATAAAAAGTCTTGCTTGGATCACCACAGATTTTGAATTACAAGCACAAACATTGCTGTAGGTTTGGTAAAACTGCAGCTTCTATTTAAGTAGACTCTTTCTTGTTTCAAACTTTTGACAACTCAAGTGAAGTCCAAACACTTCCACTCTAGGTGCATTTGAAAGGTGATAAGTTCAATTTCACTTCATAGAAAGGAAGATTTTTAAGTTGTATAGTGAAATCAAAAGTAATTTCAGATTCAAATTTGGAAAGAGCTGAAATTCAGACTTGGGAAAAATATTCCAAGTGTAGGCTGACCTAGTTGTTTCCATGAGATTGTTGGGTGCAATTATGAGTGAGTAGATGATAGTTTTGATCCATGCTCAGTGTAACAAAAGCGTAGTACATGATCTGCACCACAAGTTTGATATAAAGTTTAAGCAAAGGTGCTTAATGAATTTGAAAGTTTTATTAGGGCTCAACTTTATTCACGATCACAATTGGCACCTTCCAAAGAATTCCTGGTTTGGTTTGGTCTCGACTTTTAAACCTCATAACATATGATTTTATAGATGGTCGTAATATCAAAGTTGAAGATAACATTCTATACTAAGACTTTTGTATTTGGTGTTTTGCACAAAAGCTTGTGGGTGGTGACTTAAACAACCAAACCACGTAGGGTATCGTATTCTTCTAGAAAAAATTTGGCTCAGTGACTTCTCCATCTAGTCTTCGTTACTCTTTAAGCGTCATCAAGTCCTAATTCATTATTAACTTGTCTCTAGCTGCGTGTTAAGGCTCTTGAGATGCCGGGGGCATCACAACTACTCCCCACATCTATCATAGCATTGTGTTGTTTTAACCATTCCATCCCAAGAATAACATCAATCCCTAGTTGTGGGAGTACTAGAGGACTGATGAAAAAACTTTCTTTTCTTCGTCCAATGGACCACCCTCTCTCTTTCCCGCCCCGACCCCACCTGTCATTGACTCCCGGTCCACGGACCGTGTCCACGTCACGCCACCTCCTTCCTTCCCCCTCTCCCCAACGCACACGCGGCGTCTGCCGCGCCGCGCCGTGGCCGGCCAAGGGCCGCGCCCCCACCTCCGCACCTGGACGACTTCCCAACCAAGGCCACCCCGTTTCCTTCAGCCTTAAGCCAAAGTGGAGAGCTCCCCTCCACTCACTGCCTCGCTCTCTCCTTGTTTCCTCTGCCCAGAGCCGCGCCGGAGCGCCGACCCGCCATTACTAAGTTCAGAGCTCAAGCTTCCGCGGCCGCCTCCGCTGCTCCCCACGCCTCCAGACCACCGCTATTACCCTCGCCACCCCCTCCCAAGCTCTGCCGCGCCGCGCCGTGGCCGGCCAAGGGCCGCGCCCCCGCCTCTGCACCTGGACGACTTCCCGGCCAAGGCCACCCCGTTTCCTTCGGCCTTAAGCCAAAGCGGAGAGCTCCCCTCCACTCACTGCCTCGCTCTCTCCTTGTTTCCTCTGCCCAGAGCCGCGCCGGAGCGCCGACCCGCCATTACCAAGCTCAGAGCTCAAGCTTCCGCGACCGCCTCCGCTGCTCCCCGCGCCTCCAGACCACCGCCATTACGCTCGCCACCCCCCTCCCGCGTCCACCGCGCTAGGCCTCGTCATCTCCCTCCGCCTCTTCCTCCACAAGCGCAGTCCGCCGCCGCCATAGCCGCCGCGGAGAGCTCGCACTGCCGACCGCCTCACACTGCCTCCCACCCCGCCTACACACGCCTCGCACGGCCCGCACCTTCCTCGATCTTCCCCGCACGGTCTCGCCCCTCGCCCTCGCCTCTATCACGTTTCCCCGCGTACGCACCCGCACGGCTGCCATTGCCGCCGGCCCTCACCGTGGGAAGCCACCCCCCGGCCATCCCCTCGCCTCCATGACTCCACCTTCGGACTCGCCGCTCCACCGCGTATCTCTCGCGCCCCACAGCACCCACTACCGTGTCCTACCCCGACCGGAATCAAGCCGCGCCGCCTCGCACCCTCTCGCCGTTGCCGTCCCGGTTCATGCCTCCGCGCCGCTCGTATGTGCCGTCTCCAGCGACGAGACCTACCCCGAGGGGAAGCCCATCGCCGGGAACATGACCCCGGACCCCATCGGCTCCAAGCTCATGCCCCAACGCGCCGGCGTAGCCCGGCCGAAACCCGCCTCCGCGCGTGCATCGGCCGAGCCAAAGGTAGAAGAAGGACATCTTGCGATTTGGCCCCTGGGTTTCCCTGTTTTCGCGTTTCCATTTTTGCGCTGTGCACTGAGTCTGGTACATATCACGATCTAGTCCCTGGTAGATATAGATAATTATGTCTAGGTCCCGGATCTAGGGTTAAGGTGTTAATTTTAGGCTGAAACTTCCAAAAATCATAATAAATCAAATAAAAATCCAAAATAGACAAACTCAGTGGCTATGAACTCCTTGTGAGTAGATCAATAGGATGAGTATGATGTGGATGTGTGAAAGGTCTGTTTTGCCCCTAGTCCAATGCATGCATGTGGAGGGTTAATAAATGAGAAAATGGACTAAATGAACTCCAAAAATTGTAAAACTTGGATAGTATCCTTCTTGTGGTACTATAGCACTGCGTGAATTTTTGTAGCCCTAGCACTTGCTGTTTAATTACCCTTTTGCCATTATGCATGTAAATTGTGTATTTACTTAGCTTAAAAATGGAGGCTACATAAAAGATGCTCAAAGTGACTCTCTGGTATTTTTCATAGACCTTGCTTATCGTAAGTGGCTCACTGGTCCAACATGAAGTCATGCATGTTAAATTTGAATGGAAATTTGAAAATGATAAAATGCTACTAGTTGAAAAAGAAAATAGGAAAAAGTGTATTTAAACTGCTAGGAAAATTATGGGAAAAATCTAGTAGCCTACTAGTGATGTCTTGATTCCAGAAAGTAATTTGGTGCACTTTATTACTGCTGTTTTGATTTATATGATTTTCATGGTGAAATAAAATATGGAAAATAGATGTCTTACTAAATTGAGGGAATTTCACTTGCCAATTTTTGCACATACAGATCATACCAACTATAGCTCACTGGTAGAGTTTCACTTCCAGAAACAATTCCTATAATTTATAAAAATTCTAACAATGTGTAGGGATGAGAACTTGTTGTATTTTTAATAAAATAATTACAACTCCAATTGGGCTGAAATTTTGGTAGTAGTCTTGGGTATGCAGGATCTGTATGCCATAAAAGTTTGGTTTCATTTGGCTATGATTTACTGCTGTAACTTAGTTGCTTAGATTAATTCACAAATGAGAATAAATTACCCTAATTGAATGCATATACACGTGTTAGACTACTGTACCATGTATTTTGTTGAAAGTTTCTGATTAGTTAAGTATGATAGATTATACTAGGCTTGAGTGATGGTTTGTAGGATTTCTTAGCAATGGTTTGTATGATTCTTAGTGATGGATTGTATAATTTCTTAATAAAAAGTTTGCAGGGTTTCCTTTCTTGTGGTATAAATTAGAATGGGAGCACTTATGTCTTTTGTCACATTGCTACTCACCATGAATTACCTTTCACCTACACCATATGCATATCAATACATTCCTTTGCACTCATGTTGCATGTAACTGTTGTCTTCGGTACGAACTCTATTCATAGGAGCTAGGGGCAGGGCGGCCAGTATGTCTAATGCAGTTGGTTCCAAACAACTCTTGATGCATATGCCTAATCATTAAGACATAAAATGTTTGCTGGGTATAGTATGGTCGTGCCTACCTTTGATTGTTCTTATGAAAACCCAACAAACTAATCTAAATTAGTTTGCCGGGTTGTGGGGCTTTGCCCCAGGCAACCCTTTGAAACTGGGACGGATATAATCAGCGACCTTTCGTCTTCAGGTTGAGGGAAAACCAACTCCTGGTGCAGGGGCTCTTCGTCTGGCTGATTGATCAGTGGCTGCTCTTGCGTTTACCCTTCGTTCGCGGGATCTATATGCATGGTACAATATGCAAGTGAGTGCAAGAGAATGCAAATGCATGCATATGGTACAGGTCATAAGCATGACATAGTGCAACCAAGGGTACAACGAATGCAAATGTATATGCATGAGGTGCAAATGAAACATAATGTATGTCAAGTAGCTTGTGACGAAATGACTCAAGTATCCTTAGTTTAAATACTTCCCGCAATAATAAAACTTAACAACCTTACTAAGAAATCGTACAACCATCACTTAAGAAATCGTACAAACCATCACCTAAACTTAGTTTATCCCATCCTTCATAACATCACAAGAACTTTCAGCAAGTATCATGGTGTAACAAGCAACGTTACACTCCTACATACAATACGCTTAGGTCCGTTATAATAGTTTAGCTATTTATTAGATCAAAGTACTCATGTCAAGGACATACTGTTACACAGTTCCAAATGAGCTCAACTATTTATCACATGTAGAAACATATCACATAATGCTACTGTCAAAATTTCAGCTACAATTATTAAAATTCTAACAAGTTATCAGCCCTATAGCTTCTCAGATTTTTCATAATTTGTAGGAGTGAGTTCTGGACTTGAAATTTCTACTACAAGCATTTCATTGCATGAACATCATATACAAAAATCAGCAAGCACAAAATCCATAGTTTGATAGGACATTTATTTTCCATATAATTAACATATGCAAATTAAGATGTACTCAGAAACAGTGTTAATAAACTCTACAAAAATACTTTCTGGACTCCCTATCATACTAGTAGCATACCAGATTTTTCATAGAATTAACTTTGCATCCTAAAGTCACTTTTTCCAATTATCAAGTCTAGCAAGTATCATTTTGTCAATTTCAAAACAGCAGCTAAAACATATATGCACAACCTCATACTTTACCATTGAACTACTCATACTATATCAAGTACATGAAAAATACCAGAGGTCATATTTGAGCATATTTTATGTAGCTTCCATTTTCCAAGTTAAATAAGTACACAAAACACATGCATAGGGGCAAAACAGTAATTTACCAACCAATGCTAGGGCTACCAAAAATCACACAGTACATAGATACCATAACAAAGCTACTGACCAAGTTTCATAACTTTTGGAGTTCATTTGGTCCACTTTTACTATTTATTAACCCTCACATGCATGCAAGTTAAACAAGGGCAAAACAGACTTTTCACACATCTACATCATATCTATCCTGTAGATCTATTCGCAAGGAGCTCATAGCCACTGAGTTTGTCCATTTTGGATTTTTCTATGATTTTATATGAATTTCCAAAGTTCTCGGCTCAATATAAACGAAATAAATGGAAAAACCTATATATCGGGGACTTAAACGAAATTAACCATAACTCCCATGGGCTAAAACGTGAGATTACCCCGACTCAGTGCACAGCGCGTGAGAATCTCCGAAAGCACGAGGTTAGATCTGCAAGAATGCGAAGGCTAGGGTTAAAAATATGAAACCCCAATAGATCCTGGGGTGTTTTCACAAGTTATCAAAGACACATCAATCAGTGATACAATAACCAATAACCCAAGGGTCTTTTCTGAAAAAGGTGACCCCTTTCTTCTACCTCCGGCTCGGCCGGTGCACGCGCGGCACGGCTCGCGTTCCCGCGTGCGGGGCGGCACGTTGGGGCGAGGTCTTGGAGCCGAGACGGGTCGGGAAGGTGCCTCCCGCTACGGCGAACTCAACACCCTAGGTCTCGTCGCCGGTGGTGAAAAGGAGAGGCGGGATGAGGGTGGTGAACCGGAGCGGCGACGGCACGGCGGTGCGCGGCGGCGCGGCTTGATTTCGTCGGGGTAGGGCACGATCGAGGCCACCGCTGGGCTTGTGAGCTGCGCGGCGGCGCGACGGTCCCGGTGGTGGGATCCTAGAGGCGTGGGAAGGGCCGGAAGGTGGCTTCCCGCAGTGAGGCCCGGTGGCAATGGCGGTGCGCGACGGCGTCACCCGCGGAAAGGGCAAGGGAGGCGGTGGGAGGCTCCAAGGCTTGGCGGGGAAGGTGGGGGACGGTGAGGCGAGCGCGAGGCGCGCGTTGGTGAGGCTGAAGGAAACTCGAGGCGGCCGGCGATGTGAGCTCGCCGCGGCGCGGCATTGGCGGCCGGTAATGGAGGAGAGGACGGAGGGCGTTCGGTGGATGGAAGCCGAGTGAGGTGTAGGGGAAATGAAGGAGGTGCCCCTCCGCTTTGGCTTAAAGCCGAAGGAACAGGCAGGGGGCGCGGCTAGGCGTCGGCTTCGGCCGGTCGCCGGCAGGCGGCTCTCGCCGCGTGGTGGCAAGCGAGCGGGGAGGGAGGCGGTGACGCGGGCGTGGTCGCGGCTCACGGTCCACGGGCCGATGACAAGTGGGGTCGGGGTGGGAAAGAGAGAGAGGTTCAATGGACCGGGTCTATGGAGACGGGTGAGGGTGGGGCCCACAGCGGCGGGTTTCCAACTCCGCGGGCGGGAATCCGATGGCAGCTGTCACGTGGGTCCCACTTGTCAGTGAGACAAAAGAAAATAAAAACCCGAAAAATGGAAAACCTCAGTTTGACTACAGGAACCCTCATTTGTATTTCTAGTTTTTGAACAGGTTAGAGGCCGAATTTAAAAATACCCAATTGGTTGAAATGTTTTAAATTTGTTCGTCTACATTTCCCTTATAAACTTGTATACCATGTTATATTAAAAAATATAGTTTAAATTTTAATTTAAGCTGCTGACCAAGGTTTGACCAACAGAACCCATAATTTAGAAATTCTAAAAGTCTATTTTATGACCACTTTTACTCAAAGAATTTATGCCAATGTTGATCAGAATTTCAAGACCTACAACTTTCTCAATAAAAACATTGCAAGATTTTGGCTTTAAGATCAAAAAAATTTAAAATTACGAAGTAGGTCATGTTCAGACAGAATTCACATGCTGACATAAAAAGCCCCAAAACTCTATGCAAACCTTCATGCATGTCAAAGCACCAATTACCAAAGTTGTTTATCATTAAATTATCTACAAGTTTGTCAATAAGGGTTTCACCCAAATCTAAATAGAGTAAAAGTTATGGGCACAATCACAGAGACATATATGCAGAAAACAGGTTTCGACAAGTTGCATTTCGACCAAGTTTGAACTACGGTTTAAATGCATGTCAATGTATGATGCTTCATGATGAATGCTGCACATATGAAGAATGATTATGCACTTGAGATGCTGGAGCATCACAACCCACCCCCCTTAAAAAAATCTCGTCCCGAGATTTTTGATATGCTGTGGGTGGATAAGTTAATGAGAGGAGAGTGCATCGTGTACGAATTTGAAACTTTAGACTGTTGTGACGTACTCATTTGAAGTGGATGGAAGGAAACCAGGATATTTTGTTTGCGGATATTCCTCTTGTCCCAAGTTGCCTCTTCTTCGGAGTGGTTACTCCATTGCACTTTGTAGAAGTTAATGGTTCTTTGTCGTGTTGCTCTTTGCTTTTGGTCGAGGATCTTGATGGGCTGCTCTTCATATATGAGGTCTGGTTCAATCTGAATTTTAGAGGTATCAACTACTTCTTCTGGTACTCATAAGTATTTCTTGAGTTGTGAGACATGAAACACATCTTGAATCGCAGCTAGGTGTGATGGTAACTCTAACCGGTAAGCAACTGATCCACACCGCTCAGTGATCTTGAATGGACCAATGTATCTTGGTGCTAGTTTTCCCTTCACTCCAAAGCGATGCACTCCTTTCATTGGCGATACCCGAAGATACACGTGATCATCCTCTTCAAAGACTAATGGCCTCCTTCTCTTATCTGAATAGCTTTTCTGCCTAGACTGTGCCCTCTTTAGGTTGTTGTGTATGTATTTTACTTGCTCTTTAGCTTGTGTTACCAAATCTGGACCGAAGGTGACGCGTTCTCCTGGTTCCGACCAGTTGAGTGGTGTTCTACACCGTCTACCATATAGGGCCTTGAAAGGAGCCATTTCCAAACTCTTCTGATAGCTGTTGTTGTAAGCAAACTCTGCTAAGGGAAGACACTCATCCCACTTAGTGGAATAGGTCAAGGCGCATGCTCTCAACATGTCTTCTAGGATCTGGTTTACTCTTTCAACTTGGCCACTTGTTTGGGGATGGTATGCCGAACTGTGAATCAAATTGGTCCCAAGAGCAATTTGCAGTTGCTCCCAGAAGCCGGACACAAATAGTGAGCCTCTATCCGAAGTGATGGTCTGAGGAACATCGTGCAAGGATACAATCTGGAAAATATATAGTTCAGCATATTGCTTCGCCCGATAGGTGGTTTTGACAGGGATGAAATGTGCAGATTTTGTGAATCGGTCAATAATCACCCAAATGGAATCGTACCCCTTCTGTGTGCGAGGCAATCCCACAATGAAGTCCATATGTATGTCCTCCCATTTCCAGGCTAGAACTGCTAATGGTTGGAGCATACCCGCAGGCTTTAGGTGGTCAACTACTTGGCGATTTCTCATTTCATGCGAGTCCATCAAAACTTTTGCTTTAAGTCTTGGTACATTTTATTGCTACCCGGGTGTAGGGTGAACATGGAGGTGTGAGCTTCATCTAGGATTTTCTTCCTTAGTTCCATGTCCTTTGGTACCACTAAGTGGTTTTTGAACCACAAGACTCCCTCTTCATCAAGCTTAAAACAGGCCTTATTCTTGTCATTGATCTCATCTCGAATATGTGCCATGACCTTATCTTGCTTTTGTGCTGCTATGATTTGATCCTTGATGGTTGGTTCAAGGACAAGATTGTAAAGTTCAGCTTCCAGCACCGATGGTATTTCTATTTCCCCAATCTCACAACATAGTACTCTTACTGTTGGACGAGCTTCAATGAAGTTGCAATGAGCCTTACGGCTTAATGCATTCGCTACCACATTTGCTTTCCCAGGGTGATAGTGGACTTCCAAGTCATAGTCTTTGATTAACTCCAACCAACGACGTTGCCTCATGTTTAGTTCTGGCTGTGTGAATATGTATTTTAGACTTTTGTGATCGGTGTATATGTGGCAAGTGTTGCCCAACAAGTAATGCCTCAATTTCTTCAGTGCGTAAACAACAGCAAGCAGCTCAAGGTCATGGGCCGGATAATTCACCTCATGTTTCCTCAGTTGGCTGGATGCATAGGCGATAACTCTGCCCTCTTGCATTAAAACACAACCGAGGCCACTACCAGAGGCATCACAATACACATCAAATGGCTTGGTGATGTCTGGTTGAGCAAGAACAGGTGCTGAAGTTAGGAGTTTCTTCAATGTTCCAAATGCTTCTTCACATTTTGGGCTCCACACAAACTTCGCATTTTTCTGGGTCAACGCTATCATAGGCTTTGAAATTCTTGAGAAATCCTTGATGAAGCGGCGGTAGTAGCCCGCTAAACCAAGAAAACTCCGTATCTCTGTCACAGTTTGTGGCTGCTTCCAATTCAGCACATCTTCCACCTTGCTGGGATCGACAGCCACTCCCTTCGCTGACAAGATATGGCCTAGGAATGCCACTTCCTTTAGCCAAAAAGCACACTTGCTGAACTTGGCATAGAGTTTATGTTCTCTAAGGTGAGATAGCACTATTCACAAGTGTTCTTCGTGCTCTTTCTCGTTCTTGGAATAAACCAAGATGTCATCAATGAATACTACCACGAATTTGTCAAGCTCATTCATGAACACCGAGTTCATTAGGTACATGAAGAAACCCGGTGCATTAGTCAACCCGAAGGACATGACAAGATACTCGTAAAGTCCATACCGCGTGGAGAAAGCAGTCTTTGGTATGTCTTCCTCTCGGACCTTAATTTGATAGTACTCGGATCTAAGATCAATCTTGGAGAAAACTGTGGCTCCCCCAAGCTGATCGAATAGGATATCAATGTGTGGCAGTGGGTACTTGTTCTTGACAGTAACAGCATTCAGTGGTCGATAGTCCACGCATAATCTCTTACCACCTTGGTCTTTCTTCTCAACAAAGAGGGCGGGACAGCCCCAAGGTGACGAGCTGGGCCGAATGAACCCTTTGTCTAACTGCTCTTGCAGTTGTGTTTTCAGTTCTTTCAGTTCATCAGGCACCATTCTATATGGCCTCTTGGAGACAGGTGCCATGCTTGGAACAAGGTCTATTCTGAACTCTACATCCCTATCTGGAGGTAGTCCGGGAAGTTCTTCCGGAAACACATCTGGATAGTCGCAAACTACTGGGATCTTAGCAAGTGCTTGTGCCTCCCTTTGAGCTTCTGCGACATTTACTGTGTGAGTCATATGTTTATGAAGTGGCACCTGAATAGATAGGTTCGTCCCACCACTTGAGCGTAACTGTATCATTTTGTTCTCCACATTGATCATTGCTTGGTGTTGCTTTAGCCAATTCATCCCAAGAACAATATCAATTCCTAACTGTGGGAGTACTAGAGAATTGATGAACGAAATTTCCTTTCCTACTTGCAAACACAAGTCTCTCACCATGTGATTTGTATTAATAGCTGATCCTACAGCTGTGATGTGGTAATTTTATTTCAACCCAATAATCTCATACCCATGTTTCAGTGCATAGGTGTGGCGGAACCGCCCTGCTTAACCCGGATTAAGCGCACCTGCCACCTTTGGCTCACAGTGCACTTAAGCTGGACTAAACCCGGTAGTCCGTCGAGTGGCCTTCGGCCCTCGATAACACCAATCTCCAGAGGAACCGACATCACACACATTGACCCTCGATGGAGCCACAACAATTACATCATCACAGGCAGTTGAATATAGATAGATAATAGAATTAGGTTACAGACCAGTTCAAATTAAAGTTCTAAATCCAACATAGTCATAAAATATTATAAGTTTTCAATTGTCTTGCAGCGGAAGTAGAAGTAGATCAGAGTTCAGATAATGTAGCGGAATCTTGCAAAAGTGGATCAACATCAAGCCCACTGATGTTGTCCTGGTGCCACAAACGTCATCCTCTAGTCATGTTGCACGCATGTGCCCCCTCCAATGCAAGGACACATGAGAAACTCCATACCTGTGAGCCAAAAATGGGGGCAAACCCTGAGTACTAATTACTCAATAGGACTTAATGGACGTGGCTTACGGCTGACGCAAAGCATAGCATACTAATTATTGTTTGTCCTTAGCCATTGATTTTATCCAACAAAGTGTAAAGAGAAGGTAGCAGGATTTGACAGCTGCTACCTTAATCTTATATAGAATAGATCATGACAGTAGTAGTAATAATACCCTTGCAGGAAAGTAAACCATATCATCTTGCATGGGAGTAATCTATCATAACTTGCATATCAGTAACCCATCATATACGTCAAACATGTTGTATTTAAAAACATGAACACAAGCATAGTATTGAGGTTGTTACTACGTTGCCCGGCAGTGATACTTGGCACTCTCACACCTGGTGAGCATCAGCGATTCGAATCGATTTTTAATTCCCGAGAATAACTAAAAATGCCAAGGGATATATGCTTACTAGCCATCGCGTTCCTCACATATACCCCTCATCTCCACCTGTCCCGTCCCAAGATTCACAGCGCCCCCACCTAACCCTTGGGAGTAGCCGTCTCAGGAGCGATACCACGGTGAGTCGGGTCAGCCCTCCCTCGACTTCCAAGCACCTCCCAAGTCCACCGGTCCCCTATCAGTGGATGGGCAGCACCATGAATGGTAGGATGGGGCCGGTAAGACTTTCACCGGTCCCATGTCCCGGATAAGCACTCCTAGCAATGTTGTGTCGATCCCAAGCGAACAGCGAACGGGGTCTTAAACGACTCGGGCGGAGCCGGAGAACAACAACGCACACCACGAAAGTAAACTTACGCTCCGCCCGGTCTCGATTTAACATCAACATAAATAATCATAAATTGCATCATAGTACGATTTTTGAGATTTTAAAATATCACCTAAGCGACGAGTGACAGTGCTCACTCGTGCCTACTCGTACCTAGCATTTCTAGGCATACGCGTCCTACGAACTCTATTCATAGGATCTAGGGCTAGATGGCCGGGATGTCTAATGCAGTTGGTTTCAATCAACTCCTAATGCATATGCGTAAACAATAGGCATTATTATATTAGCTGGGTAGTATGGTCCTGCCTACCTTCTCCTCTCGGGCTAGAGGGTGCTTCCTCGGCGATGTGATCAGCGGTCGGGTGCGGGTCCTCTGGCTCGTCCTCGGGCTCCTCGATCAGGGGTTACTCCGGTGGCAGCTCCTCGTTTGCGGGATCTATATGCATGAAGGGTGCAGACATGAGTGCACACGAATGTAGGTGAATGCATTTGATGTAGATGGCATGCAGATGATAGTATGCAGTATATACTTCATGGAAAGCGACAAGTGTGTAGTAGTAAAATCAATACTCATGCATATGCTTAGTGTAAACCATGCTCTTTTGTGAATTAAATCACGCATCTGAGTTCTAGCAGTTCAACAAATCCAAATGAGACCAAACTTTTATGACATACAGATACTTCATAAACAAACCTACTGCCAAAATTTCAGCCCAATTGGAGTTATAATTATTTTATTAAAATTCCAGCAAATCCTCAGTCCTACACATTATCAGAATTTTCATAAAATATGGGAATGGTTTCTGAAGGTGAAATTTTACCAGTGAGCTGTACTTAGTATGAACTACATGTACAAAAATTTACAAAGTTGAAACTTCCATACTTGACAGGGTTTCCATTTTCCACTTAATTAGCCTAGGTTATTCTAAATGCCCAAATCTACTGTGATTAGAACTCCCACCAATATACTTTTTGGACTCTATAGCACCCTCATATGCCACCAGAATTTTCCTAGAATTTATCTTGCACATTAGAACCCATTTTTCCATTTATCTAGTTCTCCAAGTCAAGATTTGTCATTTTCAAATCACCATCAAAACTTATCATGCAGGGGCTCATATTTTACTAGTGAGGTTCACAAACTATATAGGACCTAAGAAAAATACCAGTGAGTCATATTCATCATATTTTCCATGGGCCTTATTTCTAAGCTATCAAATAAAGCATAAAATACATGCAAAAAGATAAAACATTGAATGAACAATAATATATTGAGTCACCATAATTTCCACAGTGTCCAAACATCCTAAGAAAGTTACTGACTAAGTTTCATCATTTTAGGATTTCATCTGGATCATGTTTTCCATTTTCCCTTGATTTAACATGTATGCACAATAACAGGGACAAAACCGTACATGCACATCTCCACATCATACCTACTATGTAGATCTATTTATAAGGAGTACAACACAACTAAGTTTACCTTTTTACGATTTTTATTTGATTTTATATGAATTTTCAAAGTTTCAGCCGAAATATAGCAAAAAAAACTGAAAAACCATAGATCTGGGGACTAGAACATAAATAACCATAGATCCCGGGAGCTAGCAGGCAAGATTGCGTAGACTCAGTGAACAACGATTTCAATAGGGCTGAAAATGCAAAAACCCTGGGGGCTAGATTGAAAATCCCCCCGGGTCTTCTCCTTCCTCCCGCCGCGCGCGATGGCGCGGCGGCGCGCGTGCGCCGGCGAGCTCAGGCTCGCCGGAGCCGCGACGCGAGGCGCGTCGGGTGCGCGCGATGCTCACCCTGAGCTAGGTCTCGGCGCCGGGGAAGGCGAGGGTGAGTCGGGGGAGGCGATGAACCGGAGGTGAACGACGGCGTCGACGGCGCGGCCGCGACGTCGAGCGTTGTCGGATCTCGGCGCGGGGTGGGGGAACGGTGACGAGGCTAGGCACTATGGGTGCGCGGCAGAGCGGCGCGTATGGTGAGGGTGGTCTAGTGGTGCGGGGTGGATGGAGATGGCTGGCATGAGCTCGAGACCGAGCTTGGCCCGGCCATGGCGGTCGCGTCGGAGCGCGGCCCGATCTAGGGAATGAGGAGGGGAGGGTCGACGAGATATACCTTGGCGGGTGCGCAAGAGCGAGGCGAACTCGACGGCGGTAGTTAGAGGCGCGGAGGTGGATCGAGGTGGCCGGCGCAATGAGCTCAAGCTCGGCGGCAATGGCGTTCGGCGCGCGAGTGAGAGAGAGAGAGTGAGCGATTGAGGCGAGGGAGGGAGTGAACCGGGCGGCTTCGCGTCCAGGTGAAGGCGCGGGGGAGCGGGGGTGTGGCCGGGGCGATCCGCGTCGCGCGAGGTGTGACCGTACGCCGCCGGCCACGCGGCGGCCGTCGTCCCCGACACGGTGGACGTGCTGATGCACGGGCCCCACCGGTCAGTGACCGCGGGGGAGGCAAAAATGGAAAAAGAAAAAATGTGTTTTCTCACCTTCTGTATTTCGCTATTTTGACACACTTAGAGCCCAAATTTGGAAAAGTGGTAATTGGAGGAAATGTTCTACTCTTTGAACTCTAAAATTTTGTCGAAAGGTTCAACCCCCAAATCAGTTTGCAAATATGAATTTCACTTGAATTTGTATAGCAGCCCCAAATTGGACAGGGGGACCTTTATTGCTTAGGACCTCAGAAAGTCCTATTTATATGCATTCTCTCCCAATGTGCCTTTTGACAAGTTTGTTTAGAATTTCAAAACCTACAACTTATCTAATTTGAGTTTTGCATGAAAGTGGCTGTAGGTTAGAGTAAATTTGGGATTTCAAATCAGCACTGATTTGGACTGGTTTTCTGTACTGACATTAAATGACCCTAATCACCTTGTAAACCTCATTATATAACAAGACCCCAATTAGCAAAGTTGTTTATCCCATGTGTATCTACAGTTTTGTCAATATGAACTTCACCCAGATCTCAATAGAATCAAAGATATGACTATAAACATAGCATCACACATGAAATGACAAGGTTTTTCACTTTGTAATATAAACCAAATTTGTTTCCAATGCACAAACACATGCTATGCCATGATGCTCAAGGATGAATGCTTTATGTATGATGAGTGATTATGCACTTGAGATGCCAGAGCATCACAACCCACCCCCTTAAAGAAATCTCGTCCTGAGATTTGTTGATGTGATGTGGGTGGATAAGTTAAATGAGGAGATAGTGCATTGTGCAGGTTTTTTTTTAGTGCAAAGCTGAATTTAGATGGTTATACATACTCATTTTCGGTAGCCGAAAGAAAGCCGGGATATTTGGTTTGCAAGTATTCTTCTTGCTTCCTAGTTGCTTCTTCTTCAGAGTGATTACTCCATTGTACTTTGTAAAAATTGATCGCTCTTCTTCTCATTGTTCTTTGTTTTTTGTCGAGGATTTTTATAGGACGTTCTTCATAAGTGAGGTCAGGCTCGATTTGAATTTGAGAGGTATCCACTGCTTCTTCCGGCATTCTCAAACACTTCTTAAGTTGCGAGACATGAAACACGTCATGAATCGCAGCTAGATATGGTGGTAGCTCCAACTGGTAAGCAACTGGCCCGCACTACTCAGTGATCTTAAACGGACCCACGCATCTCGGTGCTAACTTTCCCTTCACACCAAAACGATGTACCCCTTTCATCGGTGACACCCGAAGGTACACATGATCTTCTACCTCAAAAACCAACGGTCGTCTCCTCTTGTCAGAGTAGCTCTTTTGTCTGGATTGTGCTCTTTTTAAATTGTTGTGTATGAGTTTAACTTGCTCTTCGGCTTGTGTTACCAAATCAGGGCCAAAGGTGACACGTTCACCCGGTTCGGACCAATTTAGGGGTGTTCTACACCTCTTCCCATATAAAGCCTCGAAAGGAGCCATTTCTAAGCTCTTCTGGTAGCTGTTGTGATAAGCAAATTCTGCTAGAGGGAGACACTCACCCCACTTGGTGGAATAAGTTAGTGCACATGCTCTCAACATATCTTCCAAGATTTGATTTACTCTCTCAAATTGGCCGCTGGTTTGTGGATGGTATGCCAAACTGTGAATCGAAGTGGTGCCAAGAGCGGTCTGCAATTGTTCCCAGAAACGGGACACAAACAACGAGCCTCGATCTGAGGTGATGGTTCTCGGGACTCCGTGTAATGAAACAATGCGGGAGATATAAATCTCTGCACAATTCTGTGCTGTGTATCGGTTCTTCACCGGTATGAAGTGAGCAGATTTGGTGAAGCGATCAATGATAACCCAGATGGAGTCATAGCCCTTCTGGGTGCGAGGCAAACCCACAATGAAATCCATGTGTATATCTTCCCATTTCCACGCTGGAAGTGCTAAGGGCTGAAGCATTCCCGCGGATTTTAGGTGATCAGCTTTTATTCTCTGACACACATCACACTCGGACACGTACTTGGCAATCTCTCGTTTCATACGAGTCCACCAAAACTTCTATTTCAAGTCTTGGTACATTTTGTTACTGCCCGGGTGCATAGTGAACATAGACGTGTGAGCTTCATCTAGAATCCTCTTCCTCAACTCCATATCCTTAGGGACCACTAACCGATTTTTAAACCATAACACACCCTGGTCATCAAGTGTGAAGCATGCCCTCTTCTTCTCATCCATACCCTCATGAATGAATGCCATGCCTTTATCTTGCTTCTGTGCAGTTATGATTTGTTCTTTGATGGTGGGCTCAATAATGAGGTTATAAAGCTCAACTAGTTGTTCGGTAGGCAATTCGATTTCATCTATTTCACAGCATAGCACTCTCACTGTAGGCCGGGCTTCAATTACGTTGCAATGAGCCCGACGGCTTAGTGCATCCGCTACTACATTCGCCTTGCCAGGATGATAATGAATTTCCAAGTCATAGTCTTTTATCAACTCTAACCACCGTCGTTGCCTCATGTTCAGTTCGGGTTGTGTGAGGGTATATTTGAGGCTCTTGTGGTCGGTGTAAATATGACAATTATTACCTAGCAGATAGTGCCTCCATATTGTCAGTGCGTGTACCACCGCTGCCAGTTCTAGATCATGAGTTGGATAGTTGGCTTCATGTTTTCTCAATTGACGGGAAGCGTAAGCGACTACCCTTCCTTCTTGCATTAGGACACAGCCAAGCCCATTGCCGGAGGCGTCACAATACACATCGAAAGGTTTCATGACGTTCGGTTGTGCTAGTACTGGTGCGGTTGTTAAGGATCTCTTTCAACTCTGGAAGGCTTCCTCACAGTTCGGACTCCACGAGTACTTAGCATTTTTCTTGGTCAATGAGGTCATTGGCTTTTCCGTCTTGGAGAAATCCTTGATAAAGCGGCGATAGTAGCCCGCCAAACCAAGGAAACTCCGGATCTCAGTTACAGTTTCGGGTTGCTTCCAATTCAGTACACTTTCTACCTTGCTAGGATCAACGGCTACCCCCTTCTCGGACAATATGTGACCCAAGAAGCTGACTTCTTTTAGCCAAAACGCGCACTTGCTGAACTTGGCATATAGTTTGTGTTCTCTAAGCCGAGTGAGTACAATCCGCAAGTGCTCTTTGTGTTCTTCTTCGTTCTTGGAATAGATTAGTATATCGTCAATGAACACTACTACAAATTTGTCCAGTTCATTCATGAACACCGAGTTCATCATATACATGAAGAAGGCCGGTGCGTTGGTCAATCCGAAAGACATGACTAGGTACTCATACAAGCCATATCTGGTCGAGAAAGCCGTTTTAGGGATATCCTCCTCTTGGATTTTTATCTGATAATACCCAGATCTCAGGTCGATTTTTGAGAAGACTCTAGCCCCAGCTAGCTGATCAAACAGAATATCAATGTGTGGCAGTGGGTATTTATTTTTGACTGTGACTGCATTTAAAGGCCGATAGTCCACACATAGCCGCTTACCCCCTTGGCCCTTTTTTTCTACAAAGAGGGCTGGGCATCCCCAAGGTGATGAGCTAGGGCGGATGAATCCTTTATCTAGCTGCTCTTGCAACTGTGTTTTTAACTCTTTAAGTTCATCTGGTGCCATCCTGTACGGTCTCCTAGAAATGGATGCCGTACCTGGAACTAGTTCGATGCTAAACTCCACATTCCTATCTGGTGGGAGACCAAGGAACTCCTCCAGAAACACGTCTGGGAATTCACATACTACAGGTATCTTCTTGATTTCTTGGATTTCAGTTGCATTCACAGTAGGTTCGATGTGCTTCTGATTAGGCATGTGGACCTTTAGAATATTTCCACTAACATTAGACTTTAACTGTACTATCCTGCTGCCAATATCTAGGACCGCATGGTTTTCGTTCATCCAATTCATTCCCAGTATGACATCGATCCCTTGGTGTGGCAGCACCACAGGACTGATGATGAAGTCTTCCCCTCCTATACTTAAAAGCAACCTCTTTACTATCAAATTCGTGTTAATGGGGTTTCCAGGTGCAGAGATGTTGTAGCTTTCTTTTATGCAGGAAGTTTTTACCCCATGCTTCGATGCATATGACTGACTAATGAAGGTATGAGTGGCCCTAGAATCAAATAGCACGACGGTTGGGTGACCGTTGACTGAGAACATACCAGCGAGTACTGGTTCTCCGATGGGGATCTGCTCCAGGTGAATATAGTGCACTTGGCCCTTCCGCTGTGTGTTCCCCTTGGGTTGGCTCTGCTGGCTGCCACCCGCAAGAGTGGGGCCCTAAATCCTACGAGGAGCGCGGCACTCCCTGCTAAAGTGGCCTGTCTTGCCACAATTGAAGCAAGGATTCCCAGGTCCTGGTGCGGTGGGAGCACGAGGGGCGGGAAGCTGCGTGGGTGCACGGTAGGCCGGGTACTGCTGCTGCTGTGGGGCTCGGTGGAACCAGCCCAATTGATTGGGCCGAATCATATAGCGGGGCTGCTGCTGGTAATTGGCCTTCTGCTTCTGAGATCACCCGGGTGCACTATTGGCCTGACGTTTCCGCTTTTGGTCCTCATTGGCAACACGGAGGCGATTCCCCATGTCTAGTGCAGTGTCGACCAGCTCTGAAAAGCTCTGGTAACGACGCCTGAGATGTGTCTGGAGGGTAGGGTCGAAACCTGCAAGAGCCTGGCCGCCCTGCTAGGATCATCTGCAACATCCCCAGGCGAATACTGTGACAGTTGGATAAATGTTTGCACGTACTGCATCACCGTGCGATTGCCCTATTTGAGATCCCTAAACTCACACTGCTTCTACTCCATAAGACTTGTCAGGATGTAGTGGGCCCAGAAAGCCGTACGGAGCTCCTCCCATGTGATCTCATGACCCTGCTGCTGCATAGCCTGCAACGTGGCGTACCATGCTCCAGCTAGGCCCTGAAGCAACTGTGCTGCAAACCGAGCTTTCTCCTGCTCGGTGAACCCAGGAAGCAGTGTGAACTTGGACTCTATCATGCGGAGCCAATCATTTGCTGCGAGTGGCTCAGGGCACGTGGTGAAGACAGGAGGGCGCAGCCCCTCGAAGTCCTGGTAGGTGGTGCCGCGGGCTGGTGTTCCCGTGCCCGCTGTTGCCCCTGAGCTTGGCGTTCTTCCCTCATGAGGCGGATCAGCTCGCCCTATTGCACGACCAGGGTGGCCAATTCCAGCGGAGGTGGTGCATCGTGTGGCTGCTGGCCCGAGGTTTGTCCCTGACGGGTGTTCACCATCTGCAAGAGTGAAGCTAACAGTGTTTAGTCCAACCACTTTAAAGCAATTAGATGCGCCGAAACACAATTACTCAAAACATGTAAGATGGAAACATATAATTGGTGTAAAGTGTTAGCTTTCTTCTTACAGCAGTTCGACCAATGTCACATCTAGCATAGCCCGGGCGTGTTGGCGTTTAATACTCGACAATCGTGTGGATTCCTGGATAGCAACGGCTTTAACGGCGAGCTGTTCTTAAACCGTGCATTTTTTGATTATGCCCCCCTTAGCAAAGTTATTCGTTGTTCTGTGTTCTTTCACTTTCGTATAAAAAGTTTTTGGTGATTCTATTTGTATCTTGATCGAAATTCAACATACGTCAGTATGTATCAGTTCAGTTCAGATTTCTGAGACTGCATGATTTTGGCTATAACTTCCAAACGAGATGCTTTTAGGAGAGACTTTGTATAACAAAGTTGTTCTATACTTCCAGTTCTAAAACTTTGACAATACACTCCCAGTTCAGTTTCTGCACTAAGGGTGTGCAAAATGGGGTTTTCTTACTGGCGCTGCTTCAGTCCAGATTACAGTCTCCTGAAAAATTCGACCATAAATCCAGATCTGAGCACAATTAGAGAAAGCTCCAATTGACAAGATTGTGCACCAGACAGTTCTCTACAACTTTTCTATTCAACTCTTGCTCAAATCCTTACTCAATCCAAGATAATATCAGTTTTTGCTGCAGCTGTGCAAAATTCCAGATTGCAAGATGCAATCCAAAACGAAGTGCAAACCACAAATCCATTCGCACAACCACCTCAAATGCCACCACGACGTAGAACTAACATTAGTGCCACTTGAAAAGGTTTGAATACCACTAAAGAGTCTTAAGATTACATCATGGGATGGTGGCTACATCAACCAACCATCAAATAGTGCATAATAAAATAATCCATCACGACATCAAATGGCGTACTGAATGAGCTCTCACAACTCACCAATGTTTTAGTACAGCCATGAATCTAAAACGCGGAGCGGATTATTACAAAACATCACTTCCAACGCGTCACAATCTTAAAGCTTAACTTCCTTCATCCAAGCATCAGTCACCTTACACCCTGGAGTTTGCGTCAGACGGATCGTTCTCCTCCTCCTCCTCCATCTCCATGGGCTCCGAGAACTCTTCCTCCAAGGGGGCGGGTACGGGCTGCTGCGGCGGCTCGTACTCTACCAGACACTGCTGCAGCTGCGCCACGTGGGCCTCCAACTCCTCCACACGGATACGGGTCTCCGTGTACCTGTCAAAGTAGAAGCGGCTCCGGTTCTCCGCACGGTGGTACATCCCGCGCGCCTCACGTGCATAGTCCATGCATGCTACCAAGGGTCAGGAGCCGTTCCTGTCCCGGAGCTACTCGCGGCGGTCCTGCCAAGCGTGGTCGAGGTCGTTGGTGGGGAGAAAGCGCAGGACCGTGTGGCCTGCCTCCCACCTGGAGCTCAGCGAAGTGAGGGCTGCCATTACCGCCTTACGGTAAGCCTCCTCCTCGTTGGCCCCATAAAGGGTGATGGTCTCCTGGCCCGCGAATGTCCCTCGTGGAAGGACAACCTAGGCCATGCAGTTGCCCTCCTCGTGCACCGTCTGCACTGAGATGAAGGGACAGGGAGGACGCCCCATCTCCCTCAGGGCCCTGCACAGCAACTGAGACAGAGGACACTCCTCCCTGCAACGGGTGTGGAGTAACCCATCCTCCACCATAGGGCGGGTGTGAGTCACGTCAGGAAGGACAGTGATCCTCGCTCCGGTGGCCTTGCGTGCAGTCTGCTTGGTTCTGGCCATCTGTTTAGATAAGCAAAGTTGTGCATTAGTGAGTGACATTTTTCACGTGATAGATTATGACAAGGGTATAATAGTGCAGCGTATGGAAGGTAAATTTTTAAAGTCACGATTTACTTCATTGCATTTTAATAATACTCCACCATAAATAAAAGCAGTAAATATGATGCATGATTCGTATCTAAACGGTCTCACATCACACATCTAAAAGAAGAGTACATATAGCTATCGATATTTTGGTGACACATATGCACGGCACTCTCTAATGCAACTAGTCGTTTCCTAACCATTCTTAATTTTGCGCATAGTTAGTGTACCTGCAGAAGAATGCATACTCATACATTACCACATAATGTGGCACCCACGCGTGACCGCTGCATGGACAACGTAGGTGGGCATTTGCACCTTCTCTCAAAACCGGACTTTCCACCAGTACTGGGGATTGTCGAGAGTAAGGTGGATCCCCAAGCCGAATGTAAGTGTGGTGGGTATGAAAGCCTCAAACATGCCCACCACCCTTAAATAGCTTTTACTTACATAGCATGAATGCAGAGTTTACAACCATTCGCAAAACCCAATAGCTTCCGCCAATACTAGGGACAGCTACGGCCGAAGAGTTGCTTCTCAAAGCACCTGAAAGTGCATCTAGGCCTTACTCTCTTTGTTTTGGTGACATATGACAAAACAATCTTTTGATCTAACATGTTCACTAAGTGTATGACAGGAAGTGATATAATAAAATTTGTGTAATGTGCGTCCATGTACTATCAAGACTTACACATGGTTGACAAGACATGGATATTAATCTCTCATGAATTTATATGATATCTAAGTGGTGGCAATGGCTTGGAAGAGAAGAACTTGTGCTATTTGCTCTCATGTTGATCATATACATTCAAGTGCACAAGTCAAGAAGGTGACTCAAAGCAAGTGCTTTATTAGTATTTTATTTTGCTTTGGGATAGGAAAAGTCGTACTATTAAGAGGGATCAAGTTTTGGAATGTGGTTGCCTCATTTTCCCTAAAGCCATCCACCAAATACTTCATTTATACACCTTTCTATAATCTGCCAACTCAGAGTATCCAAGCCAGTATCTGAGCCAGCTCCTCTGTCCAGTGCTCTATATGCTTAATCTGTCAACTCAGAGTATCCAAGTCAGTATCTGACCCAGCTCCTCTGTCTAGTGCTCTATATGTTTATTCTGCCAACTCAGAGTTTCCAGGTCAGTATCTGACCCAGCTCCTCTGTCCAATTCTTTGTTGCTGAGTCTGCGAACTCAGAGTATCTGAGTTAGTATCTGACCTAGCGTCTCTGTCTGGTTCACTGCCTACCAGTTCAAATCCAACTCAGATACTCCAGGTTAAACCAGAGACTCCAGGTTTGCGCAGATTTGTGTATAACGGATCTATTCGTGAGGGGAAGTATTTATACTCCTTCTTCCACCTCTAGCACTCTCTCTTGCTCATTCCAAACCAAACCTTAGACCAAGAACACACAGAAAAATTCGAATCCCCACTTCCTCCCCCTTTTGCTTGCTCTTGTGAGATTCTTGGGGTTGAGGAGGAGGGTGAAGATCTCAAGCTCGTGCTCCTCCCTTATGCCTCTCTCTTTGCTTGGGCTCTTTGGTGTTCTTGAGGCAAGTTCATTCCGCGACTTTGATTTGTTACTCTTGGAGTGAAGAACTCCTAGACGACTAGCGGTCGCCCGGAAGCTCTCAAGGTTGTTGTGAGAAGCTCCAGGAAGTTTGTATCTCCCCGTGAAGATTGAGTAAGTCCCCTATTGCTTTGTGCGATTTGGGGGTGAGGAAAGGGTTGAAGACCCGGCCCTTTGTGGGCTCCTCAACGGAGACGTACGGACTCCTTAGTGGAGTGCCCGAACTTCGGATTGCAAATACTTGTCTCCTTGTATTGTGATTTACTTGTTCATATTTCATTGCTACAATTCAAGATTTCACCCGATCTACTTGTGAGCTTGATTTAGGTGAAGGGACCACAAGGGAACTAACCAAGGCATCATTCTCCAACTTTTGGTTCAAGTAGAATCATCTATTTTGGTTGTTTACTTTGAATTTCATAGCACTATCTATACAGGTTCAAATACTCTGGTTTAACTCGGAGTATCTGGGTCTACAGACTTATCCGTTGCCTAGTTTGTTTAAATTTTCAGATAATCGCCTATTCACCCCCCTCTAGGTGACACTTAAGATCCTCTCAATTGGTATCAGAGCCTAATCCTCGTGATTAGCGCTTAACCACGTGAGGAATATCGACCGTGGCCGAGACAACCGGTCCCAAGAACGGAAAGGAGGTCCTCATCGTAGAAGAAGAAGATCTTGGCTCAATCGATCTTAGCTCAAGCTCAGATGAAGAAAATGAGAGTGAAGATGATGTCCAAAAGCAAATAAAGAAGATGGCCAAGGAGATGGCTAAGAAGGCGCTAAAGAAGATGACCAAGAAGCTCGTGGCCAAGGTAGAAAAGAAGATGGAGAAGAAGTCGGAGTCCACTTCATCACCAAAGAAGTCAAAGTCGTCAAGCAACAAGAAGTTCACTCAAATTCCTTTTGACTACTCAAGTTTGACTAATGCCCCTTCTTCTAATTTCACTTCCGTACCCATTGGCAAGGCACCTATTCTAGATAGGTTAAACTATGCGGATTGGGCTTCCGATATGAAGATGCATTTAATCTCTTTGCACCCAAGTCTTTGGGAGATTGTGGTTGTAGGTGTGAACATTCCCAAGAAGGATGAATTGATCACTCCCGAGATGATGCAAGACCTACACCGCAATGCTCAAGCTGTCCGCATACTCAACAATGGATTGAGTGAAGAAGAACGCCGCAAGGTCAAAGGCATGGAGATTGCAAAGGAAAATTGGGACAAGCTTCAATTGGCTCATGAAGGTGATCGCAAGGCCAAGCTTGGAAAGATTGAGCTCATACAAGGAGAATTAGATAACTTTGTGTTGTTGAAGGAAGAAACTCTCCAAGAGTTGTTTGATAGATTCATGGAACTCATCAACAAAATAAGAGCCCTTGGTAGTGAAGAGTGGGATGATGAGAACAAAGTTGCAAGAAGATTTCTTAGAGCCTATCAAGTGAAGAACATGACGCTTGCAACAATCATTAGAGAACGTGATGACTTTGAAGCCATGGAAGCCCACACATTGCTTGGGAAGCTTCAACACCATGAGATGACGGATCAAGCAGCAATTGCGGCTGCCGGAAGGATACCTAATGCAATTGTGCCAAATGAAGGTGAAAGCAAAGTAGTGGCTCTCCAAGCCACAAATGAAGTGGAAACTAGCAAGTCAAGCAAAGCTAAGAAAAACAAGAAAGTGGTTTAAGAGTCATCAAGTGATGATAGTTCGGATGATGAAGATCAAGATGTGGCTATGTTCATCAAGACCTTCAAGAAAATGATGAGAGGTGGAAACAAGTACAAGAAAAGGTATGGTGACAAGTACAAGAAGGACAAGTACAAGAAGAGAAGGTGCTATGAGTGTGGTGAGTTTGGACACTACATAGCCGATTGTCCTAAAAAGAAGGAAGAGTCAAAGGAGAGGAAGAAAGACAAGTACAAGGAAGACAAAAGCAAGAGCTACAAGAAGAAGCAACGTGGCTATGCTCATGTAGGTGAAGAGTGGGATTCGAATGATGAGAGCTCAAGTTCCGATGATGAAGGAATAGCAAGTGTCGCTATCCACAAGGCTTCACCGACCCCACGCCTCTTCACCAACCTCTCCGACGACGAGGATGACAACACCCTTACTTGCCTTATGGCAAAAGGGAGGAAGGTACAATCTGATGACTCATCCTCTAGTGATGATGAAGAACGTAGTTCAAAACAAAACATGATAAAAGAATTTGGGCTAAATGGCTATAACGTAATCAAGAACCTAATGAAGAAATTAGAGAAAAGGGAAATGACTCTTTACAAGCAAGAGGACTTGCTTATCCTTGAAAAGGAAAGAAACCTTGCTTTAGAGAAGTCATTAGCCGAGGATAGGGAGAAGATGGAAGAATTGACTAGGGAGCTATCTCTAGCCAAGTCTACCATAGAGGAAAAAGATGAAAATCTTGCTAAGGCAAATTCCTCCATGGACAACCTAAAGAGTGCTAATGTTGAACTTCAAGAGAGCCAATCAAGCTTGAGTGTCCGGTTCAAGGACCTTGAAGTACAATATAGCATGCTTTGGGAGACCACTTCTTCTACTCCACCGGCAATCCTTGACTCTAATGTCTCCACTAGTAATGGTCGTAATCGGTGTTATGATCATGATATGGATGCTTGTATCACTAATCATGAGAAGATAGGAATGTTGGAGCATAAAGTGAAGACACTCTTGCTAGCAATGAAGGATGACTTGTTCACAAAACAAGATGGAACAAGAAAAGAGGAACTTATGGCTCCTTCAACAAAGGGCAACAAAGGAAAGGCAGGACTTAGCCTCAAAGATGTGGCTAATCCACTTGTAATAATCAATGGGCGAGAGTGCTCCACATGGAAGAAAGGAGCAACATTGCATGATGTGATGAACAAGATCCACTCACCTTCCACAACTACTTCCACATCACTAGAAAAGGTGAAGAAGGGCAAGCAAGCAATCGAACAAGCCAAGTCAACCAAGCAAGAAGAGACCCAAGTTCCCATTTCAAGATCCTATGCTTGTGATTATATGTTGACTTGGGACCATCATGGTAAAATGGTCGTCAAGTATGTGGGCACCTACACAAAGAAAACCACGATCAAACGGAGTGTGTGGGTGCCCAAGGCTCTTGTGACTAACTCTCAAGGACCCAAATCTATTTGGGTACCTAAATCTCGAGCTTAATTTGTTTTGTAGGACTACTCCTCCGATGGATCGAGTTGGGTGCTTGATAGTGAATGCACACATCATATGACCGGAGAGAGAAACATGTTCAACTCCTTGCAACTAACACATGATTCACAAGAATTTGTCTTTGGTGATAGTGGCAAGGGTGAAGTTCTTGGCCTTGGTAACATTTCTATCTCCAATGATCAATCCATTTCTAATGTATTATTGGTTTATTCGTTGAGTTACAATTTGTTATCCGTGTCACAACTTTGTGAGATGGGTTACAATTGTCTCTTTACGAATGAGGGTGTGCAAATCCTTAGAAGGGAGGATTCCTCTATTGCTTTTTCGGGTCGCTTGAAGGGCAAACTTTGTCTTGTTGACTTCACAACAACTAAGGTGACGCCCGAGACTTGTTTAGTGGCAAAATCTGATATGGGTTGGCTTTGGCATCGCCGACTAGCCCATGTTGGCATGAGGAACTTGGCCAAACTTCTAAAGGGTGAGCACATCCTAGGACTAACAAATGTTGTGTTTGAGAAAGATAGGGTGTGTGGAGCATGTCAAGCAGGAAAGCAAGTTGGAATGCTACATCCTGCAAAGAACATCATGTCAACCACAAGGCCATTGGAATTGCTACACATGGATCTCTTCGGACCCGTTGCTTACATTAGCACCGGCGGTAATAAATATGGTTTAATTATTGTTGATGATTTTTCTCGCTTCACTTGGGTGTTCTTTTCGTATGATAAGAGTGAAGTACAAGAAACGCTCAAGAAGTTCATGAGAAGAGCACAAAATGAATTTGAAGTGAAGATCAAGAAAATATGAAGTGACAATGGAAGAGAATTCAAGAATACCGGAGTAGAAGAATTTCTAGATGATGAAGGAATCAAGCATGAGTTCTCGGCCCCTTACTCTCCTCAATAAAATGGTGTTGTGGAGAGGAAGAACCGAACTCTTATTGATATGGCAAGGACTATCCTTGATGAGTACAAGATTTCGGATCAATTTTGGGCCGAAGCCGTCAACACCGCATGTCATGCAATCAACCGGCTATATCTTCACAAAATCATGAAGAAAACCGCCTACGAACTTCTAACCGGTAACAAACCTAACGTGTCATACTTTAGAGTCTTTGGGAGTAAGTGTTTCATACTTAACAAGAAACCCAAAAGCTCTAAGTTTGCACCGAAGGTAGATGAAGGATTTCTATTGGGTTATTGCTCAAATGCTCACGCCTATCGTGTCTTCAACAAAACCACCGGTTGTGTTGAAGTAGCAAGAGACGTGACATTTGATGAATCTAACGGCTCTCAAAAGGAGCAAGTTGACTCACATGTGTTAGGTAATGAAGAACCTCCATGCAAAGCTATTAAGAACCTAACTCTAGGTGAAATCAAGCCTCAAGCAAATAAAGTGCAAGAATGGTGAAAATGAAGATGAACCATCTTTATCAATAAGGGTGGACCCTCATAAGCCACAAAATGGTCAAGATCAAGGAAGAGCTCTTGGTGACGATCAAGAGCAAAGCCAAGATCAAGATCACAATGATAGAGGGCAACATGTTGATCAAGAAAATGATGAGGATGGACCAATTCAACGTCAAGATCAAAGACCACACCCAAGAGTGCACCAAACTATCCAACGGGACCATCTCGTTGACAACATCCTTGGGAGTATTCGAAGAGGGGTAACTACTCGTTCTCGTTTAGCAACCTTTTGTGAATTTTACTCGTTTGTCTCCTCTTTGGAACCTCTTAAGGTAGAGCAAGCACTTGAAGATCCGGATTGGCTGTTGGCAATGCAAGAAGAATTAAACAACTTCAAGCAGAATGAAGTCTGGTCCTTGGTGGAAAGACCAAATCAAAATGTGATTGGAACCAAATGGGTCTTCCGCAACAAGCAAGATGAGCATGGCGTGGTGACTAGAAACAAGGCACGGTTGGTGGCTCAAGGCTTTACTCAAGTAGAAGGTTTGGACTTTGGAGAGACGTATGCACCTGTGGCAAGGCTTGAGTCAATTCGGATCCTTATAGCCTTTGCCACGCATCATAACTTCGAGTTGTACCAAATGGACGTCAAGAGTGCCTTTCTCAGTGGGCCAATCCAAGAGTTGCTATATGTGGAGCAACCACCGGGCTTTGAAGATCCAAAGAATCCACACCACGTCTACAAGCTCCATAAGGCGCTCTATGGGCTTAAGCAAGCCCCAAGAGCATGGTATGAATGCCTTAAGGATTTTCTCTTGAAAAATGGCTTTGAAATAGGGAAAGCCGACTCTACCCTCTTCACTCGTAAATTCAATGATGATTTATTTGTGTGCCAAATATATATTTGGTAGTACTAATAAGGCTTTTTGTGATGAGTTTAGTAAAATCATGACTAAAAGGTTCGAGATGTCCATGATGGATGAGCTCAAGTTCTTCCTCGGATTTCAAATCAAACAACTTAAGGAAGGGACGTTCCTATGTCAAACCAAGTACATACAAGACATGCTAAAGAAGTTTGACATGGAGAACGCGAAACCCGTCAATACTCCCATGACAACAAAAGGGCACCTCGACCTCTATGAAGAAGATAAGGGTAAAAGCATCGACCAAAAGGTATATCGCTCCATGATTGGATCTCTACTTTATTTGTGTGCATCCTGGCCTGATATTATGCTTAGTGTGTGCATGTGTGCAAGGTTTCAAGCTAACCCGAAAGAGTGCCACTTGGTGGCCGTTAACAGAATTTTGAGATATCTAGTTCATACACCAAACCTTGGCTTGTGGTATCCCAAGGGCTCCACTTTCGATCTTCTTGGCTATTCCGATTCGGATTATGCCGGTTGCAAAGTTGATCGGAAGAGTACATCGGGGACTTGCCAATTTCTTGGTCGGTCTTTGGTGTGTTGGAGCTCCAAGAAACAAACTAGTGTTGCACTATCCACCGCCGAGGCCGAGTATGTTGCAGCCGGCGCTTGTTGTGCTCAACTACTCTAGATGAGGCAAACCTTGAGACACTTTGGTTGTGAGTTTAGCAAGATCCCTCTCTTGTATGACAATGAGAGTGTGGTCAAACTTACAAACAATCCAGTGCAACACGCACGCACCAAACACATAGACATCCGACACCACTTCTTGAGAGACCACGAAGCCAAAGGAGATATCGCAATCCGTCATGTGAGTACCGAAAACCAACTAGCCGATATCTTCACCAAACCCCTTGACGAGGAAAGGTTTTGTGCTTTAAGGAGTGAACTAAATATCTTGGATTCTCGTAACGTGGAGTGATTCCTTGCACATACTTGATTGTTTCAGATTTATTAGTTTCTTTTCAATTTTTGAAAAATCTAGTTATATGTGCCTTTGTGAAAATATTTGGTTCTTGACCTTTTAGGTTAAAAGATTTGTTACACACGATCATTGTTTTGTAATGTTGAGTGTTGGCTGATCGTTCGTGTGATAAATCCCCTATATGTCCAAACAATAATTTTCTAGTTTTTATCCTCTCTAAGTTCTCTCTCAAATTCTCTCCAAAAATCTGTTTTGAAAGCCTATCAAAATCTTCTCTAAAAGTTGTTTAAAATCTTTGCAAAAATCTTTCTCTACAAAATTTCTAAATCTTTTATAAAATCTCTCAAAATCCTATTCAAAATTCGTTTCAAGTCAATTTTATCTCAGATCAACTAAGAGGAATGAAAATCTCAACTTCAATATATTTCTTCTATCAGTCCTGAGTGTTCCTGGACATAGAACTCTGCTTGGAGGGTAACGTGGATGGTCTGAGTCAATATCTAGTCTGGCTTCTCTGTCTGCCTTTAGTTTTTTCCTCTGCCGAACCAGAGAAGGATGACCACATGCTAACCCAGATGATCCAAGCGGGCATCCAGGAGCTGCTCTCTGTCTCTCTTCTCCCGTCACGGACGTCCAGTCTGGGCATAAAAAAAAATGCCGCGCCCTGGGACCCGTGCGCCCGCTGGGACCCAGTGCGCTCTCTCCGTCCGAAGTCGATCGCCCACCCTCCCTCCTCTCGCAATATAAAAAAAAAAAACCAGAGCGAACCCTTCCTCTCTCTTCCGTTTAAAAAAAAAACGGAGCCCCCTCCTCTCACGAGACCCTCTCTCCCTCTCGTAATTTTTTTCGTTCTCTGCGTCCGGACTTCTTCCTCTCGCGCGTTCTTCTCGCGCGTGAGTCCTCCCAGGCTCGGCTCCTTCTGGCGCACGCCTGCCCCCCGTCTCTCTCTCTTGTTCTTTTCCCCTCCCGAGACCTTTCTTCTCCACCGGTCCCAGCTCCTCCGCGTCGCTTTCCTATCTGCGTCTGCGCTGGTGGAGGTAGGTCCCCGCGGCCGTGCTGCACGTGCTGCGCGTGGCTCCCTCCTCCTGCTTGTGGGAGTGCGGTGCCCTGTTGCTGCTGCTACGTTCCACGCTGCTTTGTGGAGGTATTTTATCCATCCCATTCTTTCTCGATCTACAAGTTCAAGCTAAATCCCGAGATTATTTTTGGTGGAAAGTTGGATCAAGTGGAGACTAATTTATTTCCACCTCAGATTTGGTTTTAATCAACCTTTTCTCACTCTAGGGTTTGCCGTGGGAGGTGCACAGTACGAGTTCGTACAGACTGTTCATCTCAGACACCACTGCCTCTCTTCCATCGATTATCTCTTTAATCCCGTTCTCCATGCTATCTCGTGCAGCGCCATGGTTCGGAAAGAAAACCTACAGTGGTGGAAAGTGAGGACGGTGGGGAGGCCCCTCCTAAAAGGCTTCCCAACCTCTTCGTCGAGTTCGACAGACTGTGCGTAAGATTCGAGCTCCTGCTAACAAACGTTCTGGACCTCTTGTTGCTGCACCTCAGTCTAGCAGTAGCCAAGGCCCGGACAAAGGCAAGTCAGCTCCAGTTCCATCTCAAGGCTATGTTGCTCAGGTTTCTGCAGCTCCACAGAAAGAAGATGAGCCAGCTTTTTCCTTGCATAGTTGCCGTCGCATAGCTCCTGATATTTTCACCCATCGTTTCAAACCCAAGGACTATGGTCGTAAATCAGTAGGTGTTTTTGAGAAAAAATGGGAACCTCCAGTGGATGATGGTGATAGCATGTTTCTTAACGATCATAGATTCCATACTTTGTTTCAATGTGACTTCTATGACTCGGTAATCATTGAAAGAAAAGATGCTATCACTAATCAGAAATGGATACATTGGACTCATTGTGAGAGTATGCATGACCCAGCTTTAGATGCAGCTCTAGCTAAGTTCATAGAGAAAGGAATGAAAGATATTATGTGCATGCCATATGATTGGAGTGAGGTGGTCATTGCTCAATTTTACTCTACTGTTTGGTTTGAGAAAGCTCACAATACCATCATGCATTTCATGATTGAGGGTAAAAAATATCAAATGACATACACTCAATTTAGAGATATCCTTGGTTTTGATAAGGCCGACACTGCAAAATCTAGGCCAAGGGTGCATGCTTTAAAGAAAGTACCCGCTCATGATCTAGCTCACATATTTTATGAGGGTACAAAAGTTGATGATTATGGGAGTACACAACATTTGCTGCCATACTACAAGTATTTGCACTCCTTGATAAGGTCTACAATTGCTCCCAAATCTGGAGATTTGTCTCATTTTCAGACCATCACCAAGTCACTTCTCACTTTCTTCTCCGAGCATGGTTCAAAGTTTAGTGTGTTTGATTTTATTTGGGAAGAGATAGTGGCATGTGCTTGCAATTCTCTTAAGACTAGAACTCATGCACCATATCTTATGAAGATGATTGAGGAAGTGACTAACAAGAACTATGTGAAAGAAATTACACATGAATGCTATAGAGTGAATAAGATCATCCCTCGTCACTCGGTTGATGTGTAGTTGGATTCTTCACCTCCAGTGCCTCCTTCTCACCTTGGCACTTCTAGGGCTGCTACAACGAAGAGGTCCCTTGGTGCTAATATCTCTAGTAGTACCTTCATGACTAGAGCTCTCAAATCAATTTTTAAGGTGTGCATTCACAATGCTACAGAAATCGGAGAGGAAAGGGTGAGAACAAACAAGGTGCTGAAAAAGATTGATGAGAGACATCAGAAAATATTCACTAAGCTGAATCCCACGCCTCCTACTTCTCCTCTTGTTGATGATGATGAAGTTCCTCCTATGGCTCACTTTGATGATCCATTTGTGTTTTATGAGAACATGGAAATTAAATGTGCAGAGGAGATGAATGAGGGCAACGATGAAGCTGTGGTTGATGATGAGGAAAATGGAAATACCACCGATGAAGATATGGATGAGGACTAGTTGGATTTCCTTCCCTTTTTGGTGCTCAATGCCAAAGGGGGAGAGTTCTTTTGGTTCAGCGTGGTTCAGCTTGTTCTTTTGGGTTGTGGATGCTATGGCTGCTATGTGACAATGTCAGAAGATTGGTTCAGCTTGTGTGTGGTACTTTGGGCTGATGTTCTTTTGTGAAAAGATGATGACGAGTTGTTGATTTTGTTGATGAAGACTGTTATTCCATTGCTGCCATGTTATTTTTCTCTTTATCAAATGCTTTGGAGAGCAAATCATGTCCTTTCTAAGTCTCTTTCATGAACTCTATCTATTCCTATTATTTATGGACATGTATGGACCAATGTAATGATTGAATCATATAATGATCTTAGGATGTAATATTATTTAAGAGTTGCTAAGGAAGCTAATGCTAGTTTGACCTAATGACTATTTATGCTAGCATTTGTGTGGTGCTTGTTTTATTTTATCTTTACTGCATGTCATATGCATTCTCTTGTGGGTTTGGAAGCTACTCTTGGATAAGTGCTATTTGACCTTTTATGTCAAGTTGGTAGATTCATTTCATATAATCTATGCAATTGTCTAAGGGGAGCTTTGTTGTTGATTTATTTATTTGATCAATTTTTATTCCAAGATTGTGTTGTCATTGTTCACCAAAAAGGGGGAGATTGAAAGTGCATCTAGGCCTTACTCTCTTTGTTTTGGTGACATATGACAAAACAATCTTTTGATCTAACATGTTCACTAAGTGTATGACAGGAAGTGATATAATAAAATTTGTGTAATGTGCGTCCATGTATTATCAAGACTTACACAAGGTTGACAAGACATGGATATTAATCTCTCATGAATTTATATGATATCTAAGTGGTGGCAATGGCTTGGAAGAGAAGAACTTGTGCTATTTGCTCTTATGTTGATCATATACATTCAAGTGCACAAGTCAAGAAGGTGACTCAAAGCAAGTGCTTTATTAGTATTTTATTTTGCTTTGGGATAGGAAAAGTCGTACTATTAAGAGGGATCAAGTTTTGGAATGTGGTTGCTTCATTTTCCCTAAAGCCATCCACCAAATACTTCATTTATACACCTTTCTATAATCTGCCAACTCAGAGTATCCAAGCCAGTATCTGAGCCAGCTCCTCTGTCCAGTGCTCTATATGCTTAATCTGTCAACTCAGAGTATCCAAGTCAGTATCTGACCTAGCTCCTCTGTCTAGTGCTCTATATGTTTATTCTGCCAATTCAGAGTATCTAGGTCAGTATCTAACCCAGCTCCTCTGTCCAATTCTTTGTTGCTGAGTCTGCGAACTCAGAGTACCTGAGTTAGTATCTGGCCCAGCGTCTCTGTCTGGTTCACTGCCTACCAGTTCAAATCCAACTCAGATACTCTAGGTTAAACCAGAGACTCCAGGTCTACGCAGATTTGTGTATAACGGCTCTATTCGTGAGGGGGAGTATTTATACTCCTTCTTCCACCTCTAGCACTCTCTCTTGCTCATTCCAAACCAAACCCTAGACCAAGAACACACAGAAAAATTTGAATCCCCACTTCCTCCCCCTTGTGCTTGCTCTTGTGAGATTCTTGGGGTTGAGAAGGAGGGTGAAGATCTCAAGCTCGTGCTCCTCCCTTGTGCCTCTCTCTTTGCTTGGGCTCTTTGGTGTTCTTGAGGCAAGTTCATTCCGCGACTTCGATTTGTTACTCTTGGAGTGAAGAACTCCTAGACAACTAGCAGTCGCTCGGAAGCTCTCAAGGTTGTTGTGAGAAACTCCGGGAAGTTTGTATCTCCCCGTGAAGATTGAGTAAGTCCCCTATTGCTTTGTGCAATTTGGGGGTGAGGAAAGGGTTGAAGACCCGGCCCTTTGTGGGCTCCTCAATGGAGACGTACGGACTCCTTAGTGGAGTGCCCGAACTTTGGATTGCAAATACTTGTCTCCTTGTATTGTGATTTACTTGTTCATATTTCATTGCTACAATTCAAGATTTCACCCAATCTACTTGTGAGCTTGATTCTAGGTGAAGGGACCACAAGGGAACTAACCATGGCATCATTCTCCAACTTTTGGTTCAAGTAGAATCATCTATTTTGGTTGTTTACTTTGAATTTCGTAACACTATCTATACAGGTTCAGATACTCTGGTTTAACTCAGAGTATCTGGGTCTGCAGACTTATCCGCTACCTAGTTTGTTTAAATTTTCAGATAATCGCCTATTCAGCCCCTCTCTAGGCGACACTTAAGATCCTCTCAGCACCGAATATGCATATGAGTTCTATCTAGGTCAGAATGTCAGTGATGTCACCTGGATAACACTAACATCCTTAATACGGGCATATCGCATACTCTCATTTTTGAATTACTGGAAAAGGGCTTTCGAAAATAGTTTTGTAAACCAAAACTTGATGATATAACTGTTATTTGTATATGATCGGCTCTGATACCAGCTGTGGCGGAACCGCCCTGCTCAACCCAGATTAAGCGCACCTGCCACCTTTGGCTCGCAGTGCACTTAAGCTGGGCTAAACCCGTTAGTCCGTCGAGTGGCCTTCGGCCCTCGATAACACCAATCTCTAGAGGAACCGACATCACACACATTGACCCTCAATGGAGCCACAACAATTACATCATCATAGGCAGTTGAATATAGATAGATAATAGAATTAGGTTACATACCAGTTCAAATTAAAGTTCTAAATCCAACATAGTCATAAAATATCATAAGTTTTCAATTGTCTTGCAGCGGAAGTAGAAGTAGATCAGAGTTCAGATAATGCTGCGGAATCTTGCAAAAGAGGATCAACATCAAGCCCACTAATGTTGTCCTGGTGCCACAAACGTTATCCTCTAGTCATGTTGCACGCATGTGCCCCCTCCAACGCAAGGACACATGAGAAACTCCATACCTGTGAGCCAAAAATGGGGACAAACCCTGAGTACTAATTACTCAATAGGACTTCATGGACGTGGCTTACGACTGACGCAAAGCATAGCTTACTAATCATTGTTTGTCCTTAGCCATTGATTTTATCCAACAAAGTGTAAAGAGAAGGTAGCAGGATTTGACAGCTACTACCTTAATCTTATATAGAATAGATCATGACAGTAGTAGTAATAATACCCTTGCAGGAAAGTAAACCATATCATCTTGCATGGGAGTAATCCATCATAACTTGCATATCAGTAACCCATCATATACGTCAAACATGTTGTATTTGAAAACATGAACACAAGCATAGTATTGAGGTTGTTACTACGTTGCCCGGCAGTGATACTTGGCACTCTCACACCTGGTGAGCATCAGCGATTCGAATTGATTTTTAATTCCTGGGAATACTAAAAATGCCAAGGCATATATGCTTACTAACCATCATGTTCCTCACACATACCCCTCATCTCCACCTGTCCCGTCCCAAGATTCACAGCGCCCCCACCTAATCCTTGGGAGTAGCCGTCTAAAGAGCGATACCACGGTGAGTCGAGTTAGCCCTCCCTCGACTTCCAAGCACCTCCCAAGTCCATCGGCCCCCTATCAGTGGATGGGCAGCACCATGAATGGTAGGACGGGGCCGGTAAGACTTTCACCGGTCCCATGTCCCAGATAAGCACTCCTAGCAATGTTGTGCCAATCCCAAGCGAATAGCGAACGGGGACTTAAACAACTCGGGCGGAGCCGGAGAACAACAACGCACACCACGAAAGTAAACTTACGCTCCGCCCGGTTTCGATTTAACATCAACATAAATAATCATAAATTGCATCATAGTACGATTTCTGAGATTTTAAAATATCACCTACGCGACGAGTGACAGTGCTCACTCGTGCCTACTCATACCTAGCATTTCTAGGCATACTCGTCCTACGAACTCTATTCATAGGATTTAGGGCCAGACGGCCGGGATGTCTAATGCAGTTGGTTTCAATCAGCTCCTAATGCATATGCGTAAACAATAGGCATTATTATATTAGCTGGGTAGTATGGTCCTGCCTACCTTCTCCGCTCGTGTTAGAGGGTGCTTCCCCGGCGATGTGATCAACGGTCGGGTGCGGGTCCTCTGGCTCGTCCTCGGGCTCCTCGATCAGGGGTTGCTCCGGTGGCAGCTCCTCGTCCGTGGGATCTATATGCATGAAGGGTGCAGACATGAGTGCACACGAATGCAGGTGAATGCATTTGATGTAGATGGCATGCAGATGATAGTATGCAGTATATACTTCATGGAAAGCGACAAGTGTGTAGTAGTCAAATCAATACTCATGCATATGCTTAGTGTAAACCATGCTCTTTTGTGAATTAAATCACGCATCTGAGTTCTAACAGTTCAACAAATCCAAATGAGACCAAACTTTTATGACATACAGATACTTCATACCCAAAGCTGCTACCAAAATTTCAGCCTAATTGGAGTTATAATTATTTTATTAAAATTCCAGCAAGTCCTCAGCTCTACACATTGTCAGAATTTTCATAAAATATGGGAACGGTTTCTGAAGGTGACGTTTTACCAATGAGATGTACTTAGTATAAACTACACGTACAAAAATTTACAAGTTAAAACTCCCAAGTTTGACAGGGTTTCCATTTTCCACTTAATTAGCCTAGGTTATTCTAAATGCCCAAATCTACTATGATTAGAACTCCCACCAATATACTTTTTGGACTCTATAGCACCCTCATGTGCCACCAGAATTTTCCTAGAATTTATCTTGCACATTAGAACCCATTTTTCCATTTATCTAGCTCTCCAAGTCAAGATTTGTCATTTTCAAATCACCATCAAAACATAATATGCAGGGGCTCATATTTTACCAGTGAGGTTCACAAACTATATAGGACCTAAAAAAATACCAGTGAGTCATATTCATCATATTTTACATGGGCCTTATTTCTAAGCTATCAAATAAAGCATAAAATACATGCAAAAAGATAAAAGATTGAATGAACAGAGTTATCATAATTTCCACAGTGTCCAAACACCCTAAGAAAGTTACTGACTAAGTTTCATCATTTTATGATTTCATCTAGATCATGTTTTCCATTTTCCCTTGATTTAACATGTATGCACAATAACAGGGGCAAAACCGTACATGCACATCTCCACATCATACCAACTGTGTAGATCTATTTATAAGGAGTACAACGCAACTGAATTTACCTTTTTACGATTTTTATTTGATTTTATATGAATTTCCAAAGTTTCAGCCGAAATATAGCAAAAAAAAAATGAAAAACCTTAGATCCGGGGACTAGAACATAAATAACCATAGATCCCGAGGGCTAGCAGGCATGATTGTGTAGACTCAGTGAACAGCTATTTCAATACGGCTGAAAATGCAAAAACCCTGGGGGCTAGATTGAAAATCCCTCGGGTCTTCTTCCACCCGCCGCGCGCGACGGGGCGCGCCGGCGAGCTCAGGCTCGCCGGAGCCGCGACGCGAGGCGCGTCGAGTGCGCGCGGGCGCGGCGCTCACCCTGAGCTAGGTCTCGGCATTGGGGAAAGCGAGGGTGTGTCGGGGAAGGCGATGAACCGGAGGTGAACGACGGCGTCGACGGCGCGGCCGTGACGTCGAGCGTTGTTGGATCTCAGCGCGGGGTGGGGGAACGGCGACGAGGCTAGGCGCTACGGGTGCGCGGCGGAGCGGCGCGTGCGGTGAGGGTGGTCTAGTGGTGCGGGGTGGACGGAGATGGCTGGCGTGAGCTCGAGACCGAGCTTGGCCCGGCTATGGCGGTCGCGTCGGAGCGCGGCCCGATCTAGGGAATGGGGAGGGGAGGGTCGACGAGATCTACCTTGGTGGGTGCGCAAGAGAGAGGCGAACCCGACAACGGCGGTTGGAGGCGTGGAGGTGGATCGAGGCGGCTGGCGCAATGAGCTCAAGCTCGGCGGCAATGGCGTTCGGCGCGCGAGTGAGAGAGAGATTGAGCGAGTGAGGCGAGGGAGGGAGTGAACCGGGGCGGCTTCGCGTCCGGGGAAGGCGCGGGGCAGCGGGGATGTGGCCGGGGCGATCCGTGTCGCGCGCGGTGTGACCGTACGCCGCCGGCCTATGCGCGGGCCCCACCGGTCAGTGACCGCGGGGTAGGGAAAAATGGAAAAAGGAAAAATGTGTTTTCTCACCTTTTGTATTTCGCTATTTTGACACACTTAGAGTCCGAATTTGGAAAGTGGTAATTGGAGGAAATGTTCTACTCTTTGAACTCTACAATTTTGTCAAAAGGTTCAACCCCCAAATCAGTTTGCAAATATGAATTTCACTTGAATTTGTATAGCAGCCCCAAATTGGACAGGGGGACCTTTATTGCTTAGGACCTCAGAAAGTCCTATTTATATGCATTCTCTCCCAGTGTGCCTTTTGATAAGTTTGTTTAGAATTTCAAAACCTACAACTTCTCTAATTTGAGTTTTGCATGAAAGTGGCTGTAGGTTAGAGTAAATTTGGGATTTCAAATCAGCACTGATTTGGACTGGTTTTCTGTACTAACATTAAATAACCCTAATCACCTTGTAAACCTCATTATATGACAAGACCCCATTTAGCAAAGTTGTTTATCCCATGTGGATCTACAGTTTTGTCAATATGAACTTCACCCATATCTCAATAGAATCAAAGATATGACTATAAACATAGCATCACACATGAAATGACAAGGTTTTTCACTTTGTAATATAAACCAAATTTGTTTCCAATACACAAACACATGTTATGCCATGATGCTCAAGGATGAATGCTTCATGTATGATGAGTGATTATGTACTTGAGATGCCGGAGCATCACAACAGGCTTTGCTGATGAAAGTGAAAGATGCTCCAGAATCAAACAACACCACCATAGGGTTGTTATTGACCAGAAATGTGCCTGCCAGGACAGGTTCACCCTCCGAAACTTGCTCAAGCTGACTGTAGTGCAGTTGGCCTATCTTTGGGACTGATTTCCTCTCTCCGCCCGTAGGCACTGAGCCCGGAGTCTTCTGGCGCGTGCGACAGGTGCGACTAAAATGTCCGATCTTCCCACATTTGAAACAGGGATAGCTGGTGCTTGGTTTGGCGGGTGTCACTGAAGTAGGCGGATGAGGTGGTGCACTGCAGGATGTCATATTTGTTGTGTCCCACTGTGTTGTTCTTGTTGCTGAGGCTCCTCTATGTAATATATTTGTGGTGGGAATTGATGCCCAACTCGTGGCCGCTGAGATGGACTCGATGGAGGTGTGCTTGCAAGTCTTTTCCTCTGCTGGTCCTCATGGGCCTGATGGAGGCGTTGCTCCATGTCGATGGCGACGTCTACCAACTCGGTGAAACTGTCGTAGCGGTGCCCAAGTGAGTCAGCAAAGTGGGGTCGAACCCACACAACAGACGGGCAGCCCTACGCGGGTCGGTGTTGACGTCTTCGGGGGAGTACTGGGACAGGCAGATGAAAGCCTGCACGTACTCGAGTACTGACATGCTCCCTTGCTGAAGTGCACGAAATTCTCGTTGCTTGAGCTCGATGAGGCTAGGCGGGAGATCGTGAGCCCGAAAAGCCACTTGGAACTCATCCCACATGACCTGGTGCTCGGCTGGTTGCATTGCCAGGAAAGAAGCACACCAGGCCCCCGAGGGACCATGTAGACACTGTGCCGCGAAGCGAGCCTTCTGTTGCTCAGTGAGGCGGGGTAGTAGACTGAACTTGGATTCAATGATTCGAAGCCAGTCATCAGCATCTAGTGGATCGGTAGTAACGGTGAAGATTGGCGGTTGTAGCGCCGCAAAGTTAGTGTAACTGAGCTCCTGCGGATAACGCTGTTGTTGCTCTTCAGCCAGCATGTTGATGATCTGACCCTGCTGAGCGACCAGAGTGGCCAACTCAGGAGGAGGTGGTGCTCCAGGAGCAGCCCCTTGTGCAGATGTCCCAGGGGAAGTGACCATCTGCAAAGACAAGGCCAATGGCTTTTAGTTCTAACAACTTCAGTGCAGTAGATGCAGTGATTTAAAGATCATAGCATCGGAAATACATTCTGAACGCACAAAAGCATGTCAGTGAACAGAATAGCTCAATTGCACATGAAGTATCAGCTATCATTATGTGGATTTCGTACAACCATATATGCCAATGGAACACTTGTGCATTGTTTTAAATGCAGTACACTCTTCTTTCAATTCTGACTGGGACAACGACGTAAAGTCGATTTACTAGCTGCAGGTGTACATGACTTCAGACTGCACGCCGAAACCAAATTGGCATTGCAGCTTCACACTATTATTCACTTCATCCATTTTAGGTCACTTATGAGTACTGTACATACTTCAGATGTCATTCCAAAGCTTCAATTCAATCCTAAGGGTCTCTCCTTATGGCTTTTAATTTAGCAAGGTGAAACAGGTTCCTAGAACTCAATGTTTCCATTAGTGAAACGTGCAGAAGGTATAGTTAAGTCACGATTTATTCCACTTGTATTTTAGTAATATCCCCAAAATGATAACAAAAGATACATGATGCATGATTCGTCCTGTTCGGTCTCACCTCACACATCCTATGTATTATATATATAACTAGCGATAATTCGGTGACATATATGCATGTCTCTCTTTAATGCAACTAGTCATTCTCTAGTCGTTCTTAGTTTCGCACGTGGTTAGTGTACCTGTAGAAGAATGCATGCTCATACATTACCACCTAGTGTGGCATCCACGCGTGACCTCTGCGTGGACAATGTTGGTGGGCCTTTGCACCTTTTCTCAAAGCCTGACTTTCCACCAGTACTGGAGATTGTCGAGAAAAAGGTGGATCCCAAAACCGAATATAAGTGTGGTGGGCATGAAAGGCTCAAACATGTCCACCACCCTTAAAGAGCTTTTACTTATACAGCATGAATGCAGGGTTCACAACCGTTCGCAAATCCCGATAGCTTCCTCCAGTACTGGGGATAGCTATGGCCGAAAAGTTGCTTTCCAAGTGTCGAATATGCATATGAGTTCTATTTAGGTCAGAATGTCAGTGATGTCACCTGGATAACACTAACATCCTTAATATGGGCATATCGTATACTCTCATTTTTTGAAGTACTTGAAAATGGGTTTTTGAAAATATGTTTGTAAATCAAAACTTGATGATATGACTGTTGTCTGTGTTTGATCGGCTCTGATACCAGCTGTGGCGGAACCGCCCTGCTTAATCCAGACTAAGCACACCTACCACCTATGGCTCGCAGTGCACCTAGACTAGACTAAACCCGGTAGTCCGTCGAGAGTCCTTCGGCTCTCGATAACACCATTCCCAAAGAAACCGACATCAAACACACCCGACTCTCGAAGGAGCCACAACAGTTACAATCATCACATGCAGTTGAAATAGAGAGTAATAGACTTAATTTACAAACCAAATATATGAAATCAAATACATGTTCAAATATAGCGGAAGTGTTTGCAAAATTATATATATAGCGGAAGCGTTTTCAAAACATCTCGCAGCGGAATCATGATACTTAAGCAGTCTTCACGTAGAGACGAATGAGGCGTGTAGCACCGAGCCCACCGGTACTACCACCTTCAACACAGTTGTCCAGATGTCATCAGTACCTGTAATCCAAAAGTGGAGGCAAACCCTGAGTACTAATTACTCAGTAGGACTTAATAGATGGGGCTTACGGCTGACGCAAAGCTGGCTTACTAATCATGTGGATCCTTAGCCATTGATTTTTATACAAGGCCACATTGACATAAGATAGCAGGATTTGACAGCTGCTATCCTTTAACCATGAAGACCCTTTACATCATAATATAAATACTTGCATGAAAGTAAAGCATGAGTACCATCAGTAACTTGCATAATAGCAAATCATACCCATCCAATCATGTTGTATTTAAAACATGAATATAAGCATAAGATATTTAAATTGTTACTATGTTGCCCGTGTGCGATATCTGGCATTCTCACACTTGGTGAGCATCAGTGATTCGAATCGATTTCTAATTCCCGGGAATAACTAAAAATGCTAGGGGTATATGCTTACTAGCCATCGCATTCCCACATATAGTCCCCATCTCCACTTGTCCCATCCCAAGTTCGATTCCAACCCGCCATTCCCCAGGTTTAGCCCCCATGGAGCGTTACCACGGCGCACCGGGTCCAGCCCTCCACGAGTCAAGCGCCCCCAGGCCCATGGTAGGAACAAGTCTCTGTTCTTCGGATGGCACAAGTAAAACTTTCACCGGTCCATTATCCCAGATAAGCAGTCTAGCAATGTTATGCCGATCAGCAGGCGAACAGCGGATGGGCCTTATGCGACTCGGGCGGAGCCGGATAACAACAACGCACACCCCAAAAGTAAACTTACGCTCCGCCCGGTCTCCATTTAACATCAGCAACAATATAATAAAGTTCCATCATAGTAAGATTTCTGATATTTGTAAAATCACCTACGCGACGAGTGCCAGTGCTCACTTGTGTCTACTCGTACCTAGTATTTCTAGGCATACTCGTCCTACGTATTCAAAGGAGCTAGGGCCAGGGCGGCCAGGATGTCTAATGCAGTTGGTTCCAAACAACTCTTGATGCATATGCCTAATCATTAAGACATAAAATGTTTGCAGGGTATAGTATGGTCCTGCCTACCTTTGATTGTTCTTATGAAAACCAACAAACAAATCTAAGTTAGTTTGCCGGGTTGTGGGGCTTTGCCCCAGGCAACCCCTTGAAACTGGGACGGATATAATCAGCGACCCTTCGTCTTCAGCTTGAGGGAAAACCAACTCCTGGTGCAGGGGCTCTTCGTCTGGCTGATTGATCAGCGGCTGCTGCTGCGTTTGCCCTTCGTTCGCGGGATCTATATGCATGGTACAGTATGCAAGTGAGTGCAAGAGAATGCAAATACATGCATATGGTACAGGTCATAAGCATGACATAGTGCAACCAAGAGTGCAACGAATGCAAATGTATATGCATGAGGTGCAAATGAAACATAATGTATGTCAAGTAGCTTGTGACGAAATGACTCAAGTATCTTTAGTTTAAATACTTCCCGCAGTAATAAAACTTAACAACCTTACTAAGAAATCGTACAACCATCACTTAAGAAATCGTACAAACCATCACCTAAACTTAGTTTATCCCATCCTTCATAGCATCACAAGAACTTTCAGCAAGTATCATGGTGTAACAAACAACATTACACTCCTACATACAATACACTTAGGTCCGTTATAATAGTTTAGCTATTTATTAGATCAAAGTACTCGTGTCAAGGACATACTGTTACACAGCTCCAAATGAGCTCAACTATTTATCACTTGTAGAAACATATCACATAATGCTACTGTCAAAATTTCAGCTACAAAAAAGATATAATTAATTTATTAAAATTCGAACAAATTATCAGCCCTATAGATTCTCAGATTTTTCATAATTTGTAGGAGTGAGTTCTGGACTTGAAATTTCTACAGCAAGCATTTCATTGCATGAACATCATATACAAAAATCAACAAGCACAAAATCCATAGTTTGATAGGACATATATTTTCCATATAATTAACTTATGCAAATTAAGATGTACTTAGAAACAGTGTTAATAAACTCTGCAAAAATACTTTCTGGACTCCCTATTATACTAGTAGCATACCAGATTTTTTATAGAATTAACTTTGCATCCTAAAGTCACTTTTTCCAATTATCAAGTCTAGCAAGTATCATTTTGTCAATTTCAAAACAGCAGCTAAAACATACATGCACAACCTCATACTTTACCAGTGAACTACTCATACTATATCAAGTACATGAAAAATACCAGAGGTCATATTTGAGCATATTTTATGTAGCTTCCATTTTCCAAGTTAAATAAATACACAAAACACATGCATAGGGGCAAAACAGTAATTTACCAACCAATGCTAGGGCTACCAAAAATCACACAGTACCTAGATGCCATAACAAAGATACTGACCAAGTTTCATAACTTTTGGAGTTCATTTGGTCCACTTTTACCATTTATTAACCCTCACATGCATGCAAGTTAAACAAGGGCAAAACAGACTTTTCACACATCCACATCATATCTATCCTGTAGATCTATTCGCAAGGAACTCATAGCCACTGAGTTTGTCCATTTTGGATTTTTTTATGATTTTATATGAATTTTCAAAGTTCTCAGCTCAATATAAACGAAATAAATGGAAAAATCTATATATCGGGGACTTAAACGAAATTAACCGTAACTCCCAGGGGCTAGAACGTGAGATTACCCCGACTCAGTGCACAACGCGTGAGAATCTCCGAAAGCATGAGGTTAGATCTGCAAAAATGCGAAGGCTCGGGTTAAAAATACGAAACCCCAATAGATCTAGGGGTGTTTTCACAAGTTATCAAAGACACATCAAACAGTGATACAATAACCAATAACCCGAGGGTCTTTTCTGAAAAAGGTGACCCCTTTCTTCTACCTCCGGCTCGGCCGGTGCACGCGTGGCCCGGCTCGCGTTCCCGCGTGCGGGGCGGCGCGTCGGGGCGGGGTCTTGGAGCCGAGACGGGTCGGGAAGGTGCCTCCCACGACGGCGAACTCGACACCCTAGGTCTCGTCGCCGGCGGTGAAGAGGAGAGGCGGGACTAGGGTGGTGAACCGGAGCGGCGACGGCGCGGCGGTGCGCGGCGGCGTGGCTTGATTTCGTCGGGGTAGGGCACGGTCGGGGCCACCGCTGGGCTTGTGAGCTGCGCGGCGGCGCGACGGTCCCGGTGGTGGGATCCTAGAGGCGTGGGGAGGGCCGGAAGGTGGCTTCCCGCAGTGAGGGCCGGTGGCAATGGCGGTGCGCGACAGCGTCCCCCGCGGAAAGGGCAAGGGAGGCGGTGGGAGGCTCCGAGGCTTGGCGGGGAAGGTGGGGGGCGGTGAGGCGAGTGCGAGGCGCACGTTGGCGAGGCGGAAGGCAACTCAAGGCGGTCGGCGATGTGAGCTCGCCGCGGCGCGGCAATGGCGGCCAGTAATGGAGGAGAGGAGGGAGAGCATTCGTTGGATGGAAACTGAGTGAGGCGTAGGGGAAATGAAGGAGGTGCCCCTCCGCTTTGGCTTAAAGCCGAAGGAACGGGCAGGGGGGCGCGGCTGGGCGTCGGCTTCGGCCGGTCGCTGGCAGGCGGCTCTCACCGCGTGGTGGCAAGAGAGCGGGGGAGGGAGGCGGTGACGCGGGCGTGGTCGCGGCTCACGGTCCACGGGCCGATGACAAGTGGGTTCGTGGTGGGAGAGAGAGAGAGGGGTTCAATGGACTGGGTCTTTGGAGACGGGTGAGGGTGGGGCCCACAGCGGCCGGGTTTCCAACTCCGCGGGCGGGAATCCGATGGCAGCTGTCACGTGGGTCCCACTTGTCAGTTAGACAAAAGAAAATAAAAACCCGAAAAATGGAAAACCTCAATTTGACTGTAGGAACCCTTGTTTGTATTTCTAGTTTTTGAACAGGTTAGAGGCCGAATTTGAGAATACCCCAATTGGATGAAATGTTCTAAATTTGTTCGTCTACATTTCCCTTATAAACTTGTATACTATATTATATTAAAAAATATGGTTTAAATTTGAATTTAAGCTGCTGACCAAGGTTTGACCAACAGAACCCATAAGATTAGAAATTCTAAAAGTCTATTTTTTGACCACTTTCACTCAAACAATTTTATACCAATGTTGATCATAATTTCAAGACCTACAACTTTCTCAATAAAAACATTGCAAGATTTTGGCTTTAAGATCAAGAAAATTTAAAATTACTAAATAGGTCATGTTCGGATAGAATTCACATGCTGACAGAGAAAGCCCCAAAACTCTATGCAAACCTTCATGCATGTCAAAGCACCAATTACCAAATTGTTTATCATTAAATTATCTACATGTTTGTCCATATGGGTTTCACCCAATTCTAAATAGAATAAAAGTTATGGGCACAATCACAGAGGTATATGCAGAAAAACATATATGCAGAAAACAGGTTTCGACAAGTTGCATTTCGACCAAGTTTGAACTAGGGTTTAAATGCATGTCAATGTATGATGCTTTATGATGAATGCTGCACATATGAAGAATGATTATGCACTTGAGATGCTGGAGCATCACACGAATCAAGAGGGAAGGTGAGGGTGGTCGCTTGGGATGAAATCCTTCGTTGTAATCTGACCTAAGACCTCTTTTGAGGCTCATAATCGAAGTGGTTTCGTGCAGCAACTTTGTGTGCTTTTCCTCCCCTTTGTTTTCTTTGGTTTTTGGCTTCAATCCATGGCTTTTTGGGTGTTTGCTTTGGCCAAGGTTGAATCCTTTGTTTTCCTTGTGTTTTGGACTTGCAAGGACGTAGAGATTATGTCTTAGAACATCTCCATCCCGAAGGATTGCCACGAGCAAGTTGTTCTTGAGCTTTCCCCTTTCTTGCCCAAAAATTCACCTCTTCACGAGATCTGAAATCCCCGCTTATCTCGTGATCTTTTTCCATAGATCTTTTGGGAATAGCTTTGGAATGGGGCTAGGATAGCCTGTGCCAATTTTTGTGAAGTTTGGAGAAGGTTTGGTCAAGTTTCGGATTGCTTTTGTGTGAGGTTTTCTGCTGTCCAGTTTTCCTACTGGTTCTGTCCGTCTTCAAGCCTTGTTTGGTTCAGGGGTTAAGCCTTCGAAATTTGGGCTGAAATTTTGTGGAGATCTTTATCAGTGAATCATAAAGCTCCCATAAAAATTTCAGATCATTCGGAGGTGTTTTGACCTGGTTTTGGTTTTTTTTCTCTTGAGGGTGGTCTGCCAGTTTTTGACCATCGGACGGTCCGATGGTCAAACCATCGGACGGTCCGATGGTAGTTGGATGTTTGTTTCTCATCCAATTGAGCTGAAATTTTGTGGAGTTTTTCCTTGTCCCCTTGTGAACCTTCAGTAAAATTTTCATAATTTGTGGAGCGGGTTTGATAGGGTTTTTTATCAACTCTTTTCAGGGTGTTCGTCTAGGACCATCAGACGTTCCGATGCTCTAATCATTAGACGGTCCGATGGTCTAAACTTCCCTCCTTTTGGTCTGAATTTTTTCAGGGGTGGTTCTTAGTTGTCTTTTGAGGGTGTGGTAATTTTGGGGGAATTTTCGGAGCTTCTCTTGAGGGGTTTTGACGTTTTTTTTGCAGCCTTGTCTGTCTGAATTCTGTAATTTCCCGAAGTTGATTCCTTTTGCGCTCTTTGTCTTAGCCGTTTGAGCATGTGCTTCCGCTTGGTGCTTGGTATGTATCTGTTCAGTGGACGGTACCAAGCACGTGTTGTGAGCTAGATACGAATCCTCTCAGTGGACGGTGTCTAGCTTCGTTGTGGGTGTTGTTTCCGTTTTGCACTGCGGTGGGGGTTTGAGTTTGAGTTTTCAAGTGCTCCTATTCACCCCTCCTCTAGTCGCACGTCTTGGTCCTACAGACTCTACGGCCGGCTGCGCTTTACTCTCTTTTCTCGACTGTTACTCGGGCTACCACCAGATTAGCCTAGCAGTCAAAGATCAGGAAATGACCGCGTTCATCATGCCTTTTGGTGCGTACTGCTACACTTCTATGTCGTTCGGGTTAAAGAACGTTGGCGCCACGTATCTACGAGCGATCCAGACGTGCCTCACCGACCACTGGGGCAAACACGTTGAGGCCTATGTTGATGACGTCGTGATCAAGACCAAGAACGCGGAGGATTTCATCGACGACATAGAACAGGTGTTCGACAGCCTAAGGAAATTCCGGTGGAAGCTCAATCGCACCAAGTGCGTCTTCAGCATCCCTGCAGGCCAGTTACTCGGCTTTGTCGTCAGCAACAGGGGAATCGAAGCTGACCCTGAGAAAGTCAAGGCCATACTCCGCATGCACCCTCCCAGATCACAAAAGGACGCTCAAAGGTTGACTGGTTGCATGGCAGCCTTAAGTCGATTTATCTCGCGACTCGGCGAACGTGGCATGCCCTTCGACAAACTCCTCAAGAAGGTAGATCGGTTCCAATGGACCACGGAGGCTCAGGAAGCTTTGGACGCTCTGAAAAAGTTCTCGACCACGCCTCCTATACTCAAATCTCCCAATCACGCTACTGCCGACTCACCAGCTGAAGATTTGCTCCTCTACATCTCCTATACGACTCATGTGATCAGCACCGCATTGGTGGTCGAGCGGCCGGATGGACAGCACACAGTACCCAGGCAGCACCCGGTCTATTTCATCAGCAAGGTCCTCAGCCCCTCCAAAGTTAGGTATCCTCAAGTTCAAAAGTTATTATATGCAGTTCTCATTACCGCACGTAAACTGCATCATTATTTTGAGGAGCATAAGATCATAGTGGCCACTGAGTTCTCGATTGGAGAAGTCTTGCGTAATCGGGAGGCCACAGCGCGCATCGCCAAGTGGGCTTATGAGCTGGGGGCTCACGACATCAAGTTTCGTCCTCGTACCGCCATCAAGACCCAGGCTCTGGTCGATTTTGTCTTTGAGTGGACTAAGCATCAAGTCCCTGAAAAGCCAAAAATCATGGAGGTCTGGAAGATGTATTTCGATGGCTCGTTGAAGTTGGAAGGAACCGGTGCTGGTGTTGTCTTTACCTCACCAGCAGGAGAAAAACTCAAGTATGTGCTGCAAATCCTCTTCCCGGTCTTGAACAATGCAGCCGAGTACGAGGCTCTACTTCATGGTCTGCGCATAGCCATATCACTCGGCATTCAGCACTTGATGGCCTACAGAGACTCTTTGGTGGTCATCAATCAAGTCAACAAGGAGTGGGACCGTTCTACAGAAAGTATGGATAAGTACTGTGAAGCAGTGCGTAAGCTAGAAGGCAAATTTCAAGGCCTGGAGTACATTCACGTGGATCGGGATCGCAACGTGGACGCTGATATTCTGTCCAAGCTGGGCTCATCACGAGCCAAAGTACCTCCTGGCATCTTCGTTCAAGAGCTTTGTCATCCCTCTATTCAGCTAGACGAGATGAATATACCACCCGACTGACACATCCTGACTCTGGGTGATATGCCGACTGATTGGAGGGCCCCTATCATCAAGTACATCTTAAATGAGGAGACTCTAGATGATAAAGCTGAGGCCGAGCGAATAGCAAGGCGATCATCTAGCTATACTCTGATCAACAATGAGCTATACAAGCATGGCGCCTCAGGAGTTCTGTTAAAATGCCTAGATACCTCATCAGGATAGAGTTTGCTGAAAGAGATACACGCTGGAATCTGTGGAATTAATGCTGGCTCACATAATTGGTTAGGAAGGCGTTCAGGGCCAGCTTCTATTGGCCAACAGCAAAGAAGGATGCTACCGAGTTAGTGCAGCACTGCGAGGCTTGCCAATACCTTGCCAAGCAACACCATCTTCCAGCATAGCAGTTGCAGAATATACCGGTCTCGTGGCCTTTCGCCTGCTAGGGGCTAGATATGATTAGGCCTTTCAAGAAAGCTCAGGGTGGATATACTCACGTATTGGTTGCAATTGATAAGTTCACCAAGTGGATTGAGTATAAGCCTATTGCCTCATTGACATCTGCCAAAGTTGTTGAGTTCATTCAGGATATCATCTTTCGCTTCGGGATCATGAATTCTATTATCACAAATTTGGGGTCTAACTTCACGGGCTCAGAATTCTTCGATTTCTGTGAGCAAAGGTCTATTCGCATTAAGTATGTCTCGGTGGCTCATCCTCGAGCCAATGGACAGGTTGAACGAGCTAATGGCATGATTCTAGATGCACTCAAGAAGAAGATCTTTGACAAGAACGAGAAGTTTGCTGGCAAGTAGATACGTGAGCTCCCATACGTAGTCTGGAGCCTTCGAACTCAACCTAGCAAAGCTCTTGCAGGCAACACGCCCTTCTTCATGGTATATGGGTCGGAGGCAGTATTGCTTGATGACCTACAGTTTGAAGCCCCTCGACTGGCTTTCAGGGATATTGCTGAAGCCGAGGCAACACGCATCGAGGAGATCGACTTACTCGAAGAGGAGCGCCTGAACTCCGTTATTCAGTCGGCTCGTTACCAACAGACTCTACGCCGTTATCATGATCGGTACACGAGGCCTCATTCCTTTTCAATAGGAGACTTAGTGCTACGTAGGGTGCTAAGGACTGCTGGACAACATAAGTTGTCTCCTCCTTGGGAAGGCCCATACATCGTCACAGAAGTCACTCGTCTAGGATCATATCGTCTATCTCAAATGGACGGGACACCAGTTGGGAACTCTTGGAACATAGAGCATCTGCGCAGGTTCTACGCGTGAAGCTCTTCTGTGATTTCTAGAATTAGCAGTCAATGTCGTTCTTTGTACTCTGCCTTCGTTGTACTCTTTATACTCTACTCTTGGGATAAATGTTCTATGTTTCTTTCTGTTTTCGCTTGCATTTCTCACTCACTATGTAAGGGCAATCGACTTAGGTCAGTTGACCGACAGTACGATGTTACATGCCCACTCTTACTCTTGACGGGGATAACTCTGGCCCCACCATGAGAGCAATCGGCCTAGGTCAGTCGACCAACAGCACGGTGTTACATGCTCTCGTTCGTACTCATACTAGGGGAGCACTCAGGGCCCCAACAAAACAAAGGCAATCGGCCTAGGTCAGTTGACCGACAGCACGGTGCTACATGCCTTTGCAAGACCTCATATCGGGGAGCTTAGGTTTGACGACCTACAGCCCGTTATTGCATGTCTTTGCTTCGTCATATAACTCTTTCTCGCAGTGCACTCTTTTCTTTATCGTCATGTTCATTATCGTTCTCATATTTACCGCTACATTAACCCAAGTCATGTTGCCGACTTAACATTATCTTTTCTCTAACAGGCATGATACCCAGGTAAGCACAAAATGTTTGTCTCATTTATAAACATATTAACTCTGTTTTGCAGGACAATAGTTAAAGGTACCGACCTAAGAACACAATATATACAAGCATTCTGTCCATGGCATTACATCTGGCATCATTGTCTATTCATCATCACCCACAAGGAGTTCAGCAATCATTCGGGCCTCATCCTCATGATCGGTATTCTGGGTCTCGTTTATTATCCTCGCTGGCAAACTCGTCAAGTCGATGTCGGGCTGTGATTTCTTGATTACCATGAGGACACGAGTAAGGACGGTTTTTACTCGCTCAGAGATCTTAGACTTCATGTCATCCATAAAAGTTGCTATTCGTTCACCAAGTGGACGAAGCGCAGCTTTTTCTAGCGCACATATGTCTAGCGCAGCATCCCATGACTTCTCATAGGCATCCTTCAATTTGCTGCCGTTCTTCTTGCTGGTCTCATAATTCTTCTTGAAGGATTCTAGCACTTGAGCTTGCTGAGCAGCCTCATCGCGAGATTCTTTTAGTGCAGACCTCGTGGAGGAGAGCACCTTCTTAATGTTGTCATAAGAATTCTGGACTTCAGTTAACTCGGCCTCTTTGCCCTCAAGGGCCTGATGAGTCAAAGTGTGACTGCTCTTTAGGGCTTCCAATGAACTGACGGTATCGCGGAATGATTTCTCAAAACCATCACGGGATTCTTGTAGAGTTTGGAGTTCTGATCGCAACTGCTGGTATTCATTGGTCTTTTGCTGTATCTTCTCCTGTGGAACGATACAGTTCATATGCGTTTGTGAGCAAGGAATATGCTAGTTGGGTTTCTTGGCGAGTTACCTCATGACTCTTCTTCTCGCCGTCAAGCTGTCTGCGTAGGTCAGCTGCTGTGTCGTGAGCTTGGTCTCTGTCCAGAATAGCGTTGCGATACTATGCTTCACGAATGATAGCAGCTTGTTTCAGGCGGTTGATTTTAGCAGTAACAGCTGTCAAGGAATATTAATTAGTTCAAGAGCTCAAGTTATTAATCAGTGTAAGAAGGTTGGATTTATACCTGTTGTCTCAGCCTTGCGAGCGGCTTTAGAATCAGCCAGCTGTTGCCTCAGAGTGATCACGTCATGGCTGGGCAATGCAGTAGCTTTCTCCCGAATTAATTGGGCTTGCTGTATTCCATCCTAAAGTATCTTCAACATATCCTGTGGGAAGCAGTTTCAGTTATTTAGCTGACAACAAGGGCAAAGCAGGTTATAAAAGGTTGAAGATTGACATACCTCAACAGCTGTCAGTAGCCCTGAGCTTGGGGTTATTGGTACCAGTTGGCAATTGACATCATCTCCTTCAACTGGAGGAGGTTGGGCATTGTTTAGCTCGGCTACAGCTAGAGTATCAGGTTGTTCTCTCTCAACATGTTGGAGTTCTGTGCTCAATTCAGTGCGTTCTGGTTCTTCAGTACTCTTTGCGTGAGACGAGTTATGGGCTTCAGAAGTTGGCTGGGGAGCATCTGCTGCATTGACCTCAATCTGCTGCTCCTGAATGATGTTAGCCTCTGGTAAGGGATCAGGTACAGTTGTTTGTTGAGCCTCTTCTGAAACTGCACCAGTTAGTGTTTCTTGCCAGTTATCAGTTGGTGCTTGACCCTCATTCACAGCATCAATGGCCTCATCCATTTGGGTATCAGTCTCGACCTTAGGAATATGTGTTGGCACTGTGTCTGCATGGCTGTCACACCCGGTTTCCAACGAACAAAACCGAGCAAGTATACATATGCTCTAGGATCAAGTCTCGCATATGTATGACAAATTACAATGGCATCACAGACACATGTCAAAGAATAAAAGCGTACATAAAGTTAACATCATTATTACATAATAAAGACCATGTCTTAAACTTAGAGTTATAACAAAACATTGCGGAAGCATAATACTAGAGCGCCACAGGGACGTCAACTGGTGAACAAACGCCTAGAACTCATCATAGACCTGCGTGAACTCCTCGGCATCTCCATCAACTGAGCAGCGGTTGGATTTGTCCCCCCAACAAGGAATGAAGATAAAACAAGCATGAGTACAAGGTACTCAACAAGTATAACATAAACTATGAGGCACTAAGGTTAGCTGACATGACTGCATGGGCTTTTAATTGACAAAGTTTCATTAACTTCTATTTACTAAAATTGAGTAAGATAAACCATTAGCCCAAAGTTATTGCATAAAGAAAGTAACCATACTAAAGAAACATAACCATAACCAGAACAATAACCAGGGAACCACTAATCAAAAGGAGGATTCGGGCCGCTCATAACCATGAGCACGGCTGACAGGTCAGTTTTACACTCTCGAGAGGTTGCACATCTTTACCCACAAGTCATGAGCTACGCTAGGCGTTCATCACATTACCAGAGATGAGATGACTAGGAAGCACACTACGAAGCCTTTCCAAAGATCACGTTAGTAAAGAGTAACCACAAGGAATCAAGCGCCGCATCGGTGGGGCCCACCTCCAAAGGGAGAAGCACATACATGTAATGTAAAGCACACTCAACCATGAGGTAGCTCAGGGACCACTGAAGCTTACTCCCCCTCTTGCCCCGCAGGTAAGTTACCCCAAACCAAAATGACCTAGTTCAAACTTGGTTGAAATGCAACTTGTTGAAACCTGTTTTCTGCATATATGTCTCTATTATTGTGCCCATAACTTTGATTCCATTTAGATCTAGGTGAAACTCATATTGACAAACTTGTAAACAATTTGATGATAAACAACTTTGGTAATTGGTGCTTTGACATGAATTAAGGTTTGCATAGAGTTTTGGGGCTTTTTCTGTCAGCATGTGAAATCTGTCCAAACATACCTGCTTCAAATGTGGGAAGGCCGGACATTTCAGTCGCACCTGTCACTTGTATCGAAAGACTTTAGGATCAGAGCCTACGGGCGAAGGGAAGAGATCAGCCCCAAAGATGGGCCAACTGCACTATAGTCAGCTTGAGCAAGTTCCGGAGGGTGAACCCGTCTTGGCAGGCACATTTCTTGTCAATGACCACCCTAGGGTTGTTTTGTTTGATTCTGGAGCGACTTTTTCATTCATCAACAAAGCATATGCACTGAAGCATGGGTATGAAATTATAGAGTTGAAACAGAAATACCACATCACGGCTGCAGGGTCATCTATCAATACCAATCACATAGTGAGGGACTTGCGTTTGCAAATAGGAAAAGAAAGTTTGTTCATCAGTCCTATAGTACTTCCACAACTAGGGATTGATGTTATTCTTGGTATGGAATGGTTGAAACAACACAACTCTATGATAGATGTTGGGAGTAGAACCGTTCAGTTGCGCTCAAGAAGTGGGACCGATGTGATTATTCATGTGCCACTTCATAAGCATGTGTCTCACATGGTTAATGTTGCAGAAGCTCAAACCGAGGCACAAGGACTTGTAAAGATCCCTGTAGCTTGCGAGTATTCGGATGTGTTTCCAGAAGAGCTACCCGGACTACCGCCAGATAGAGATGTAGAATTCAGAATAGATCTTGTTCCAGGCATGGCACCTGTCTCCAAGAGGTCGTACAGAATGGCACCTGATGAACTAAAAGAGCTAAAAACACAACTACAGGAGCAGTTAGACAAAGGGTTTATCCGACCTAGCTCATCACCTTGGGGTTGTCCCGCCCTCTTTGTTGAGAAGAAAGATCAAGGTGGTAAAAGGTTATGCGTCGATTATCGACCATTGAATGCTATCACTGTCAAGAACAAGTACCCGTTGCCACACATTGATATCTTATATGATCAGCTTGGGGGAGCCACAGTTTTCTCCAAGATTAACCTTAGGTCCAGGTACCATCAAATTAAGGTCCGAGAGGAAAACATACCAAAGACTGCTTTCTCCACGCGTTATGGGCTTTATGAGTATCTTGTCAAGTCCTTCAGGTTGACTAATGCACCGGTTTTCTTCATGTACCTGATGAACTCGGTGTTCATGAATGAGCTTGACAAATTCATGGTAGTATTCATTGATGACATCTTGGTTTATTCCAAGAATGAGAAAGAGCACGAAGAACACTTGCGAATAGTGCTATCTCGCCTTAGAGAACATAAACTTTATGCCAAGTTCAGCAAGTGTGCGTTTTGGCTAAAGGAAGTGGCATTCCTAGGCCATATCTTGTCAGCGAAGGGAGTGGCTGTCGATCCCAGCAAGGTGGAAGATGTGCTAAATTGGAAGCAGCCACAAACTGTGACAGAGATACGGAGTTTTCTTGGTTTAGCGGGCTAATACCGCCACTTCACCAAAGATTTCTCTAAAATTGCAAAGCCTATGACCGCGTTGACCCAGAAAAACGCAAAGTTTGCATGGAGCCCAAAATGCGAAGATGCCTTTGGGACATTGAAGAAACTCCTAACTTCAGCACCTGTTCTTGCTCAACCAGACATCACCAAGCCATTTGACGTGTATTGTGATGCCTCTGGTAGTGGCCTCGGTTGTGTTCTGATGCAAGAAGGGAGAGTGATTGCATATGCATCCTGCCAACTGAGGAAACATGAGGTGAATTACCCAACTCACGATCTCGAGCTACTTGCGGTTGTCTATGCACTAAGAAATGGAGGCATTACTTGCTAGGCAATACATGTCACATCTACACTGACCACAAGATTCTCAAATACATCTTTACCCAACCTGAATTAAATATGAGGCAAAGACGGTGGTTAGAGTTGATAAAAGATTATGACTTAGAGGTTCATTACCATCCCGGCAAAGCTAACGTGGTAGCAGATGCATTGAGCCGTAAAGCTCATTGTAACTTCATTGAAGCTCGTCCAACAGTGAGAGTGCTATGTTGTGAGATTGGGGAAATAGAATTGCCAATGGTGCTGGAAGCTAAATTTTACAATCTTGTCCTTGAACCAACCATAAAAGATCAAATCATAGCAGCACAAAAGCAAGATAAGGGCATGTCACATATTCGAGATGAGATCAATGACAAGAAGAAGGCTTGTTTCATGCTCGACGAAGAAGGAGTCTTGTGGTTGAAAAACCGCTTAGTGGTACCAAAGGATATGGAGTTGAGAAAGAAAATCCTAGATGAAGCTCACACCTCCATGTTCACCTTGCACCCGGGCAGCAACAAGATGTACCAAGATTTGAAGCAAAAGTTTTGGTGGACTCGTATGAAACGAGAAATCGCCAAATATGTATCCGAGTGTGACGTGTGTCAAAGAGTGAAAGCTGACCACCTAAAGCCTACAAGTATGCTTCAGCCTCTAGCAGTTCCCGCCTGGAAATGGGAGGACATACATATGGACTTCATTGTGGGTTTGCCTCGCACACAGAAGGGGTACGATTCCATTTGGGTCATTATTGACAGATTCACAAAATCTGCACATTTCATCCCTGTCAAGACCACCTATCGGGCAAAACAATATGCTGAACTATATATTTCCCGGATTGTATCCTTGCACGGTGTCCCTCAAACCATCACTTCGGACAGAGGTTCACTGTTTGTGTCTCATTTCTGGGAGCAATTGAAAACTGCTCTTGGAACCAATTTAATTCACAGTTCGGCATACCATCCTCAAACGAGCGGCCAAGTTGAAAGAGTGAATCAGATCCTTGAAGATATGTTGAAGGCATGCGCTTTGACTTATTCCACCAAGTGGGATGAGTGTCTCCCCTTGGCAGAGTTCGCCTACAACAACAGCTATCATAAGAGCTTAGAAATGGCTCCTTTCGAGGCCCTATATGGTAGACGGTGTAGAACGCCACTCAACTGGTCTGAACGAGGTGAGCGTGTCACATTTGGTCCTGACTTGGTAACACAGGCAGAAGAGCAAGTGAAATTCATACATAGCAATCTAAAAAGAGCACAGTCTAGACAGAATAGCTACTCAGATAAGAGGAGAAGACCCTTAGTCTTTAAGAAGGATGATCATGTGTATCTCCGAGTGTCACCCATGAAAGGGGTGCATCGGTTCGGAGTAAAAGGCAAATTAGCACCACGATACGTTGGTCCGTTCAATATCACAGAGCAATGTGGGCCAGTTGCTTATCGGCTGGAGCTACCACCACATCTAGCTGCGGTTCATGACGTGTTTCATGTCTCGCAACTCAAGAAGTGTTTACGAGTGCCAGAGGAAGTGATTGATACATCTCAAATTCGGATTCAACCAGACCTCACCTATCAAGAGCAACCCATAAAAATCCTTGATCAAAAGCAAAGATCAACACAGAGAAGGACTATTAACTTCTACAAAGTGCAGTGGAGTAATCACTCCGAAGAAGAGGCAACTTGGGAGCAAGAAGAATTCTTGCGAACAAAATATCCTGGTTTTCTTCCATCCACTTCAAATTGAGTACGTCACCGCAGTTTAAAAGTTCCAAATTCATACTCAATGCACTTTCTTCTCATTTAACTTATCCACCCACATCACATCAAAAATCTCAGGATGAGATTTCTTTAAGGGGGTGGGTTGTGATGCTCCAGCATCTCAAGTGCATTCTCGTCATTCATACATGCAACATTCATCATAAAGCATCATACATTGGCATGCATTTGAACCCTAGTTCAAACTTGGTTGAAATGCAACTTGTTGAAACCTGTTTTCTGCATATATGTCTCTGTTATTGTGCCCATAACTTTGATTTCATTTAGATCTGGGTGAAACTCATATTGACAAACTTGTAGACAATTTGATGATAAACAACTTTGGTAATTGGTGCTTTGACATGCATTAAGGTTTGCATAGAGTTTTAGGGCTTTTTCTGTCAGCATGTGAAATCTGTCCAAACATGACCTGATTAGTAATTTTAAATTTTCTTGATCCTAAAGCCAAAATTTTGCAATGTTTCTATTGATAAACTTGTAGGTCTTGAAATTCTGAACAACATTGGTATAAAACTCTTTGAGTGAATGTGACTAGAAAATAGACTTTTAGAATTTCTAAACTGGAGGGTTTCGTTGGTCAAACATTGGACAGCAGTTTAAATTCAAATTTAAATCATATTTTTGAATATAACAAGGTATGCAAGTTTATAAGGCAAATGTAGAGGAACAAATTTATAACATTTCATTCAATTGGGTCATGTTCAAATTCGGCCTTTAACTCATTCAAAAACGCGAAATACAAACAAGGGTTCCTGCAGTCAACGGGGGTTTTTCAATTTCGGGAATTTCCCTTTTCCCTCTGTCTCGCTGACCGGCGGGCCCCACACGCCGGTCGCCCCCGGTTCCCGCCTGCGGAATTGGAACACGCCGGTCCGGTGGGTCCCACCCTCCGCGACTCCGTGCAACCGGTCCATGGGCCATCCTCTCATTACCCCGCCCGGCCCCACCTGTCAGGGAGACTGGTCCATAGACCCGGTTCACCGATGGCCACCGCCCCTCTCTCTCCTCTCGGCTGCGCCCACGCGGCGGCCATGGCCTGCCCGCGCCGCGCCGACACCGGCCGAAGCCGAGGCCACGCCCAGGGCTTTAACCTGGATGCCAACCTGGCAAGATGCACCGCCTCCCACTCTACTTGCCCCGTGCCTTGCGCTCGTCCCCTGCCTTTTCCTCCCGAAGCGCAGTGCGCCGCCACCATAGCCGCCGAGGCGAACTCACCCGTCGGCCGCCTTGAGCCGCCTCCCGCCCCGCCGGCACGCACCTCGCGCTCACCTCACTGTCCTCCACCTTCCCCGCCAAGCCTCGGAGCCTCCCACTGCCTCCCTTGCCCTTTTCCGTGGGTGACGCCGTCGCACACCACCATTGCCGCTGGCCCTCACTGCGGGGAGCCACCTTCTGGCCCTCCCCACACCTCTAGGATCCCACCACCGGGCCCGTCGCGCCGCCGTGCAGCTCACAAGCCCAACGGTGGCCCCGACCGTGCCCTACGCCGATGAAATCGAGCCGCGCCGCCGCGCACCGCCGCGCCGTCGCCGCTCTGGTTCACCACCCTCGTCTCGCCTCTCCTCTTCACCGCCGGCGATGAGATCTAGCCCACGGTGTCCGCCGTAGTGCCGACCACCTCCTCGACCCGACTCGGCTCCAAACGCGTTGCCTCTCACGCCGGCGCACGCCGGTGAACGCGCGCGCCGCGCGCTCTCTCCCCGTCCTGAGGTAGACGAGGATCGTGGCAACTTTATGATTTAGCCCCTGCGCTTTCATGTTTTCCTGTTTCCGTTTCATGAGCTGTACGCTGTGCCTTGCAGATCTTCTGTTCTAGCCCCTGGAGGTTATGGATAGTTCCGTCTACGTCCTAGATCTAGGGTTAATGTGCATATTTCGGTTTCGAACTTTGAAAAATCATAACAATTCAAATAAAAATCCAAAATGGACAAACTCAGTGGCTATGGACTCCTCTTGAGTAGATCTACATGATAGGTATGATGTGGATCTACGAAAAGTCTATTTTGCCCCTGGATTAGTACATGCATGTTGAGGGTTAATAAATGGTAAAAGTGGACCAAATGAACTCCAAAAATTATGAAACTTGGTCAGTAGCTTTGTTATAGCATCTAGGTACTGTGTGATTTTTGGTAGCCCTAGCATTGGCTATTTAATTCCTGTTTTGTCCTTGTGCATGTGTTTTGTGCATTTAGTTAACTTGGAAAATGAAGGCTATATAAAGTATGCTCAAATATGACCTCTGTTATTTTTCATGTACTCTATATAGTATGGGTAGCTCACTAGTAAAGTATGAGGTTGTGCATGTAGGTTTAGGCTGCTGATTTGAAAAGGACAAAATATCACATGATTAACTAAATAAAATGAGAAAGTGGTTCTAGGATACAAAGTTAATTCTATGAAAAATCTGGTGTGCCACTAGTATGATAGGGAGTACAAAAAGTATTTTTGGAGAATTTATTAACATTGTTTATAAGTGCATCTTAATTTGCATAAGATAAATATATGGAAAATAGGTGTCATATCAAACTATGGATTTTGTGCTTGCTGATTTTTGTATATGATGTTTATGCAATGAAATGCTTGCTGTAGAAATTTCATGTCCAGAAACCATTCCTATAAATTATGGAAAATCTGAGAATCTATAGGGCTGATAAATTGCTGGAATTTTAATAAATTAATTTTGACTTGGTTGTAGCTGAAATTTTGGCTGTAGCTTTATGTGATATACTTCTTCATGACATAAAAATTTGAGCTCATTTCGAACTATATGACGGAAGGGTTTGACATTAGCAGTTTAATTCAATAAATAGATAAACTTACATAATAAACCTAAGTGCATTTCATGTAAAAGTGTAATGTTGATTGCCATACCATGCTACTTGCTGCGAGTTCCATGTGATATCATGAATGATGGGTCGAACTAGCTTTAAATGATGGTTTGTATGATTTCTTAGTGATGGGTTGTACGATTTCTTAGGAAAGATGTTAAGTTTTCTCATTATGGGATGTGTTTGAACTAAGTATAATTGAGTCTTTTTGTCACAAACTACTGGATCATGCATTATGCTTTATTTGCACCTTATGCATACAATCGCATTCGTTGCACACATGATTGCACTATGTCATACATATAACTTGTAGCATATACATGTAATTGCATTTTCTTGCACTCACTTGCATTAATATATCATGCATATAGATTCCACGAAAGAAGGATCAACACAAGAGCTGCTATTGATCGATAAGCCGAACAACGAATTGCACCAAGAGCAAGAAGACGACGTGTCGCTGATTTCATCCGTCCCTATATCAAGGGGTTGCCTGGGGCAAAGCCCCACAACCCGGCAAACTAACTTAGATTAGTTTGTTGGTTTTCATAAGTACAATCAAAGGTAGGCAGGACCATGATTTCTCCCAGCTAATACAATTCTTGTTTGATGATTACGCATATGCATCAGGAGTTGCTTGAAACCCATTTACATTAGATTTCATGGCCATCCTAGCCCTAGAATCTATACTTAGAGTTCATAGGACGAGTGCCTAGTAATGCTAGGTGCGAGTAGACACGAGTGAATGGAGTCACTCGTTGCGTAGGTGATTTCAATCACAAAATCTTACTATTATGGAAATCATTATGCTTATGTTTTAAATGGAGACCGGGCGGAGATTTTATGAGTTATTTATTGTTTATGGCATTGTGCACTAGACTCCGCCCGAGTCGCATAAGGCCCGTTCGCTGTTCGCCTGCTAGTCGGCATAACATTGCTAGAGGTGCTTATCCGGGATAATGGACCAGTGAAAGTCTTACTTGTGCCATCCGAAGAACAGAGACTTGTTCCTACCATCGGGCGCAGGGGCACTTGGGTGTTGACTCGTGGAGGGCTGGACCCGGTGCGCCGTGGTAACGCTCCATGGGGGCTAAACTTGGAGAATGGCGAGTTAGAATCGAACTTGGAATGGGACAAGTGGAGATGGGGACTATATGTGGGAACGCGATGGCTAGTAAGCATATACCCCTGGCATTTTTAGTTGTTCCTGGGAATTAACAAATCGATTCGAATCGCTGATGCTCACCAGGTGTGAGAATGCCAGATATTGCACAAGGCAACGTAGTAATAACTGTAACATGTTGTTTATTAAATCACGCTTTTCAATACAACATGCTTGGATGTGTATGATCCGTCCCACTATTCATGGTGCTGCCCATCCACTGATAGGGGGCTGAAGGACTTGGGAGGTGCTTTGAGGTCGAGGGAGGGCTGACCTAACGTACCTTGGTATCGCTCCTGAGACGGCTACTCCCAAGGGTTAGGTGGGGGCGCTGTGAATCTTGGGACGGGACATGTGCGGATGAGGGGTATATCTTGGATGTGTAGGATATACTATTATGCAAGTTACTGATGGGTTCTCATGTTTTACTTTCATGCAAGTATTTACTTTTTGATATAAATGATCTTCATCGTTAATGGATAGCAGTTGTCAAATCCTGCTATCTTATGTCACCATGACCTTGTATAAAATCAATGGCTAAGGACCCACCTGATTAGTAAGCAAGCTTTGCGTCAGCCGTAAGCCCCATCCATTAAGACCTACTGAGTAATTAGTACACAGGGTTTGCCCCCACTTTTGGATTATAGGTACTGGCGACATCTGGATAACTGTGTTGGAGGTGGTAGTACCGGTGGGCTCGGTGCTACTCGCCTTTTTCATCTCTTCATGAAGACTATTTGAGTTTGTTTCTGCTGCGAGATGTTTTGAAAACGCTTCCGATATATATATACTCTGATTTCGCTTCTGCTATATTTGAACATGTATTTGATTTCATATATTTGGTTTGTAAATTAAGTCTAATATTCTCTATTTCAACTGCCTGTGATGATGTAATTGTTGTGGCTCCTTCGAGAGTCGGATGTGTTTGATGTCGGTTCCTCGGGAAATGGTGTTATCGAGAGCCCGAAGGACTCTCGACGGACTACCGGGTTTAGTCTGGCCTAAGTGCACTGTGAGCCAGAGGTGGCAGGTGTGCTTAGTCTAGATTAAGCAGGGCGGTTCCGCCACAGCTGGTATCAGAGCCGATCCTACACAGACAACAGTTGTATTATCAAGTTTTGGTTTACAAAACTATTTTCGAAAGCCCTTTTTCAAGCACTTCAAAAATGAGAGTATACGATATTCCCATATTAAATATGTTAGTGTTATTCAGGTGACATCACTGACATTCTGACATAGATAGAATTCATATGCATATTCGGCGCTTTGAGAAGTAACTTTTCGGCCATAGCTGATGTAACACCCTAATTTTATTTCCAGTATTTTACAATAAATTTAATATGGGTTATTTAATTTTCTAAGGTTTGATATGCCTAGGCCGGCATTTTTTTCATGATTTATTTTATTACACAAGTAATTTAATTTCATCATAGGTCAACATTGTTGGTGCATTCATGCAGATGCATTGTTTTCTGTTTGTAGGATTTAAGGTCTCAAAAATTCAAATTTATTTGAATTGATAGAGCTTTTGCTTCCTTATTCAAAGTTATATTCAGAAAAAAAAGAAAAAAAGGGAGACAGCCAGGCCAGCGACCCTGGCCGGCCCAGCCATCCCCTCCCCTTTTCCCTCACGCCACCGGGCCCCAACCCGCCGGAGCCAGCCCAGGCCCAGCAGCGGTCTCTCCTCTCCCCCTTCTCCCTCTCTGGCCAGTGGCCCCGCGCCCCAGACTCACCGACAGCTGGGACCCGGCAGTCATCCCCTACCTCCTGTCTATGCCGCTGGCCCTCACCACCGGAGGCCTTCACCGTCACTGGCCCGTGGCCCCTTGCGCACGCCTTTAGACCCGCCCGGTAGCCTCCCGCTCCCCTTGTATGGAGAGTCCGAGCGAACCCGAGTCCAAGACGAACCGGAGAGCCCGCGTCGCACTCCCCGATCGAGTCAAACTCGATTCCATGCCGCCGCCCTAACCTGGTCCCTATAAAAGCTTCCCCGAGCTCAGCTGCCGACCCCTTTACGCCACCAAGTTCCTGGACCAAGCCCTAGCCGCCAGCGCCGCGCCAATTTCACCACCAGAGCACTCCTCGGTGAGTTTCTCCGCCTCCAAATTGGTCGTCGTCCGTGGCATCTCCGGCCCTCATACCTCTCTCCCCGTGTTCGCAGATCGATTCCACTGCCTGTCCACCGTTTTTGGAGGTCTCGGAGCCGCTCCATCTTGCTGTCCCCGCGAGCACCGTCGCCGCCGTCCGTCCCGTCTGTCGCCGACCCTCTTCCGGCCACCTACCACCGCTCCCGAACCCACGGTGAGAATCGCCACGTTCCGCTCTCTCTCCCCGACACATCCTAGTCCCGAGCTGCGTCTCTGTTCGCGGGGTTACGCATGCACCGGCGAAGCTCCGCCATGGCCAATGGTCATCATCGGCCATCTCTCTCTTTCCCTTTCCCTCTGTTCTATGCCGTTCGATCGTGATCCGACGATCCCCGTGAGCTGGTGACCCGGTGACCCGGTCATATAGGTCAACCGGGTCAAACCGCCGGTCAGCCGCCATCTTTTGCAAAAGACCCCTTCTGTTTTGTCCAAATAAATCCGCAGTCCAAGCCGTAGTGAGAAAGCTCCTGTTTTAATGTTTTTACCCTTGGGTTTTGAAAAGTATTTACATTTCAGTCCTAACAGCTTTCAAAAGGCCATAACTTCTTCGTTTAAAATCCGTTTTCAGCGATTCTCGCGCCCACGCGATCGTAGCAATGAGTAGAATAATTTTAAATAAGTTTTACCTTCTGTTTTTATGTTATGATGTACTGTTTCTTATCTTTTGCATTTGTTTGCTTGCATGTGTGATCGTGTGTATGCTTGTTTGGTGCCGTATATCGTGCGTAGACATTGATCCGCCTGTGGAGTTCGAAGAGCAACCTCCAGAAGCCTCTGAGCAGCAGCAAGGAATAAATTTTGAGAAAGGCAAGTATAACATAAACAACACCTAATAATCTCTTTATTTACTGCATGTGCATTTTAATTTGTTTGCCTGTAAGGTTAATCTAGCTACTTTTATCCTTTTATATCTACCTTGTGGAATGCATATGGTTAAGTTGTGCTAGGTGCTGCACAAACTCATATCCTTTGTTAATTTAATTTTGATTAATAATCCTATGCAATTAATTGTTGGGCTTGACCCTGATCGGTTCATGTCCATTTTAATATGGCTTTTTAGCAACATGGTTTAGGGCGCTTGAGCAATGTGCTCGTGTGCTTTTCCTAGTTCTCTCCCTAAGGACCGAATCTCAAAGCGACCACCTGGGACAACAGTGCTACCACAAGGCTGGAATGGGACAGACTTAGCTAATTAATTAGGTTGTTTTGGTTTGGGAGTAACTTACCTGCGGGGCAAGAGGGGAGGTGAGCTTCTATGGCACTCGCGCTGCTTGGGTTGAGTGTGCTTTACATTATATGTATGTGCTTCTCCCCTTGAGGCTTGCCTCACGGTTGCGGAACCTGAAGCCTTAGCGGTTACACCTTACCAACGTGATCTTTGTAAAGGCTTCGTAGTGCGCTTGCTAGTCATCTCATCTCCGGTAATGTGATGAACTCCTAGCGTAGCTCACGACTTGTGGGTAAGATGTACAACCTCTCGAGAGTGTAAAACTAACATGTTAGCCGTGCTCACGGTTATGAGCAGCCCAGATCCTTCCTAGTGATTAGATGGACCCTTGGCTGAGGTTCCTTGGTTTGGTTATCGTTTGAATAATGGTTATATAAGTTTATTCTTATTTAATTCTTATGCAATATCTTTTGGGCTAATGGTTTTGTTACTAATTCATAGTAATTAGGTCTTAATAAATGTATTAAATGAAAAGCTTATGCAGTTGTCAGCTAACCATAGAGCCTCGTGGTTTATGTTATATTTGTTGGGTATTCTGTACTCACGCTTGTTTCTTTATATTTATTCCTTGTTGGGGGGAAAAATCCAACCGCTGCTCAAATGATGATGGTAATGAAGACTATGTGCAAGACTACGACGAGTATTAGGCGTTTCGTTCACCAGTTGACGTCCCTGTGGCGCCTGTTATGTTCATGTTTTATACTTCCGCTATGCTACGTTATACACTGAGTTAAACACTTGTGTCACAGTGTAATAATGATATATTTAATGTTATGCAACGTTTTTATCTTTGGCATGTGTTGTGGAATTCTGTAATTTGTCATGTATATGCGAGACGTTTCCTGGCGCATATATATGTTGCACGGTTTTGTTCGTTAAAACCGGGCGTGACAAATTTAGTATCAGAGCCAGATTGACTGTAGGACGAAAGCCTAGTTAGAACTGGTCGTGTTTAAGGACTTCACTTTCCTTTGTCTTACCTACTGATTTTTAAATGCTTTGTCTTTATTTTATTTTTACTGATTAATTGCTCACATTATGTTCGAAAATTTTTATTTATTTCTTTTTTCATATAGAACTTAACTCAAGTATTTCTATCGTTTCTACAGATGTCGTCATTAGGGTGTCTTTATATGAGATTTAGATTGCCCTTATAATGTCTCGTTAGCACGCTTTGTTTGGGTGTGTGAATGCTTGTCATGGTAAACTATGTTTGATTTGGTTCTTTGATTGATTGATAGTCTAGCTGTGTTATATGTCCACGGTACAAATAACTATGAAGATTAATTTAATTAAATAAATTAATTAATAAAGATTAGATCGTTGGGGGTTATAAATAGCCATCTACTCTTTTCTCTTTACTTTATCGGTCACCATTGTTTATCATCCTGGATATGTGCAACAATTGTTTACTGATTTTGTCTCAATTGCTGCCAACAGATGGTAAACACCAGGAACAGAGGCAATGGACCGGAGGATCACAATCAGGCCAATGGCAATCCACCACAGAACCCTCCGCCACTGACAGCAGATCAATCCTTTCAACTCCAGATGCAGATGATGGCTACTCTCAACAATGCGGTATAGGCTATACAAACTGTTCAAGCCAACCAACAGCCGCAGCAGAGGGATAGGCGTGGAGACTTCATGAAGGGGCACCCGCCAACTTTCTCCCATTTTGCTGATCCACTTCAGGCAGATGACTGGCTCCGTGCAGTGGAGCGACAGCTTGACATTGCGCAGTGCAATGATCAAGAGAGGGTCCTGTATGCAGCAGGACAGCTTCGAGGTGCTGTTCTAGATTGGTGGGAGTCGTACAGACCGTAGGACAGAGAATATTTCACCTGGGCTCAGTTCCGTGAGAGATTCAGGAGCCACCATGTGCCTGCGGGCATAATGAAGATGAAGAAGAAGGAGTTCCTCTCTCTGAAACAGGGGAACATGTCAGTCACAGAGTACCATGACAAGTTTCTGCAGCTTGCTCGCTATGCTCCCACAGAAGTTGCAGAAGATGGTGACAAGCAGGAGCACTTTCTGGAGGGTCTTAATGACAACCTCCAGTTACAGCTGATGAACAACACATTCAATAATTTCAATCACTTGGTGGACCGTGCCTTGCTTACAGAGCAGATGCGCAGGGAGATTGATGAGAACAAAAGAAAGCTCAACCCTGCTCCCTCCAACAGCAACACCCGCCCCCGCTATCCACAGCAGTACCAGCAGCAGCAGTACCAGCAGTGACAGCAACCCCAGCAGCAGCAGTACCAGCAGCAGACAGGTCAGGGCTAGCGTTATCGGAATCCGAACCAACGCCCTACCTACCGAGCTATGCCACAGGGGTAGTCCAACCCACCTGCCCCAAATCAGGCTACCGTTCCAGTTGTTAGAAACTGCTATAAGTGTGGTGACAGTGGGCTCCTCGCCAACAACTGCCCTCAGAGGGGGCAACAGCAGCAGTAGGGCAGGCAGAACGCCCCACAACAGCAGCAGGGCGCCCCAACGAGCAGAATAAGGCACCACTTCAGGGCCAGATCAATCATGTGACGGCAAAAACTGCAGCAGAAGCCCCAAACGTTGTGCTTGGTACGTTCACAGTCAACTCCAATTCTGCTACAATACTTTTTGATACTGGTGCTACGCATTCTTTTATTACAAGATCAATGCTGAGAAACACAACATACACATAAGTTCCATAAAAAGACCCATGATAATATCATCTCCAGGAGAAAAAATAAATGCTAGTTCTATTTGTTCTATGGTTGATATTATTATAAGGGGAAAGAAATTCTGCACTGGGTTGCTAGTTATTGATTCTATGAATATTGATATCATCTTGGGCATGGACACTCTGGAGAAGTGGGGTGTAAAAATTGATTGTGCTCAACGGACAGTTCACCTAGCAGCATTAGATGGCCAGGAAGTGGAGATCAGCGCATCAAGTCCGTCAGGTTATTTGCATCAGATGGAGGCTAGACCTACAGATGATATTCGGATAGTATATGATTATCCAAACGTCTTCCCTGATGAGTTGCCAGGTATGCTGCCTGACAGAGATATTGAGTTTTTAATAGAGCTTTTACCTAGCATTGCACCTATAGCAATGAGGCAATATAGGATGGCACCTATAGAGCACAAGGAGGTTAAAAAGAATATAGATGAATTGCTAGCTAAAGGATATATCCACCCTAGTTCCTCTCCTTGGGCTTTTCCAGTCTTGCTTGTTGAGAAAAAGGATACTAATGTGAAAAGGATGTGTGTGGATTACCGAGCTCTAAATAAGGTCACCATCAAAAATGAGTACCCGCTTCCACGCATTGATGATTTGTTTGACCAGCTTCAGGGTGCTTGTGTTTTCTCCAAAATTGATTTGAGATCTGGTTATCATCAGTTAAAAATTCATCCCTCAGATATTCCTAAGACTGCCTTCACCACTAAGTACGGCTTGTATGAGTATACAGTAATGTCCTTTGGCCTGACTAATGCTCCTGCCTATTTTATGCAATTGATGAATTCAGTATTTATGGATTTTTTAGACAAGTTTGTGGTGGTTTTTATTGATGACATTCTGATTTATTCCAAGACTGAAGCAGAACAAGAGGGGCATTTAAGGTTAGTTCTTCAGAGATTGAGGGAACACAAGCTGTACGCCAAGTTAAGCAAATGTGAATTTTGCATTGATGAAGTGCGTTTCCTTGGTCACGTTGTCTCCAAAGGAGGAATTGCAGTGGATCCAAGCAAGGTCAGTACTGTCACGAACTGGATGGTGCCGGAAATACCAAAAGAGGTTCGTGGATTACTGGGTTTAGCTGGTTATTATCGGAGATTTATTGAGAATTTTTCAAAAATTGCGAAGCCATCACTTCCCTGCTAGAGAAGGATGCAGAATTCAGATGGACAAATGCACAGCAAGCTGCCTTTGATGAGTTGAAGAAGAGATTGACTACAGCACCTGTGTTGACATTGCCTGACCAGCAGAAGAAATTCATAGTTTATTGTGATGCTTCCAGGGATGGTTTAGGATGTGTTCTGATGCAGGAAGGTAAAGTGATTGCCTACGCTTCACGGCAGTTGCGCAAGCATGAGGTGAATTATCCGACACATGATCTGGAACTTGCAGCAGTGGTACACGCACTGAAGATTTAGCGTCACTATTTATTCGGCAGCGTTGTGAAATTTATACCGATCACAAAAGCCTCAAATATATCTTCACACAGAACGAGTTGAATATGCGGCAGGGACGATGGCTGGAATTAATTAAGGATTATGATATGGAAATTCATTATCATCCTGGCAAGGCTAATGTGGTGGCAGATGCTCTGAGTAGGAAGAGTTATGCTAATATGGCTTTGGGTTTCATGATGCCGCATGAGTTATGTGAAGAGTTCGAGAGATTGAGCTTAGGTTTCCTACATCACACTACAGCCACAGCGTTTGAGGCAAAGCCGACATTAGAACAAGAGATTCGGGAACATCAGAAGGATGATGAGAAATTGCAAAAAATTCATGAGTTGCTCAAATTAGACAAGGCGCCTCACTTTCAGAAAGATAAACAGAAAACTTTATGGTACAAGAACAGAATATGTGTGCCTAATGTGGACAGCATCAAGAAGTTGATTTTGAGTGAGGCTCATGATACGGCTTATTCTATCCATCCCGGCAGTACTAAGATGTACTATGACCTGAAGGAAAGATTTTGGTGGTACGGTATGAAGCGTGCCGTGGCCGAATATGTAGCTATTTGTGATACCTGTCAGCGTGTGAAGGCAGGACATCAGAGACCTGCAGGTTTATTACAGCAGTTGAAGGTGCCAGAATGGAAGTGGGAAGAAATAACCATGGATTTCATTGTGGGTTTGCCTCGTACTCAGAAAGGTTATAATTCAATATGGGTAGTAGTGGATCGTTTAACCAAGGTAGCTTATTTTATACCGGTTAACACTACTTATTCAGGTGCTAAGTTAGCTGAGCTGTACATCTCCAGAATTGTCTGCCTACACGGCGTGCCTAAGAGAATTATATTTGACCGAGGTTCGCGGTTTACTTCTCGCTTTTGGGAGTAGTTGCATAATTCATTGGACACAAAGCTCAGATTCAGTACAGCTTACCATCCTCAGACAGACGGGCAGACAGAAAGAACTAATCAGATACTTAAGGATATGTTGAGAGCTTGTGCCATACAGCACGGTACTAGTTGGGACAAGTGTTTGCCGTATGCTGAGTTTTCCTATAATAACAGCTATCAAGCCAGTCTGAAGAAGTCGCCGTTTGAAGCATTGTACGGCAAGAGGTGCAGAACGCCGTTATTCTGGAATCAGACAGGTGAAAAGCAGTTATTTGGATCTGACATAATACAGGATGCTGAACAGCAATTGTGGATTGTTCAGGAGAATTTGAGAGTTGCTCAGTCCAGGCAGAGAAGCTATGCTGATGTTCGCAGGAGAGATTTGTCCTTTAAAGTGGATGACCATGTGTACTTGAAGGTGTCACAAATGAGAAGTATTCGCAGATTCAACATGAAAGAGAAGCTAGCACCAAGATACATTGGACCATTTAAAATAATGGAGAAGAAAGGCGAAGTAGCTTACCGCCTGGAATTACCTCCCAGTTTGTCAGGCGTACATGATGTATTTCATATGTCTCAGTTGAAGAAGTGCTTGAGAGTGCCCGAAGAGCAAGCACCGCTAGAAGGATTGGAGGTATAGGAGGATCTGATCTACACAGAGCATCCAGTGAAAATTTTAGACACGTCAGAAAGCAATACTAGAAACAAAAAGATCAAGATGTATCGTGTGCAGTGGAGTCATCACACAGAAGCTGAGGCGACATGGGAACGAGAGGATGAGTAAAAAGCAGCATACCCCGCTCTCTTTGTTAACCAGCCTATCTGAATCTCAGGGCGAGATTCTTGTTAAGAGGGGTAGGTTTGTAACACCCTAATTTTATTTCCAGTATTTTACAATAAATTTAATATGGGTTATTCAATTTTCTAAGGTATGCCTAGGCCTGCATTTTTTTCATGATTTATTTTATTAAACAAGTAATTTAATTTCATCATAGGTCAACATTGGTGGTGCATTCATGCAGATGCATTGTTTTCTGTTTATAGGATTTAAGGTCTCAAAAATTCAAATTTATTTGAATTGATAGAGCTTTTGCTTCCTTATTCAAAGTTATATTCAAAAAAAAAAAGAAAAAAAAAGGGAGACAGCCAGGCAACCACCCCGGCTGGCCCAGCCATCCCCTCCCCTTTTCCCTCGCGCCACCGGGCCCCAACCCGCCGGAGCCGGCCCAGGCCCAGCAGCGGTCTCTCCTCTCCTCCTTCTCCCTCTCTGGCTAGTGGCCCCGCGCCCCGGACTCACCGACAGCTGGGACCCGGCCGTCATCCCTACCTCCTGTCTATACCGCTGGCCCTCACCACTGGAGGCCTTCACCGTCCCTGGCCCGTGGCCCCTTGCGCACGCCTTTAGACCCGCCCGGTAGCCTCCCGCTCCCCTTCTATGCAGAGTCCGAGCGAACCCGAGTCCAAGACGAACCGGAGAGCCCGCGTCGCATTCCCCGATCGAGTCGAACTCGATTCCATGCTGCCGCCCTAACCTGGTCCCTATAAAAGGTTCCCCGAGCTCAGCCGCTGACCCCTTTACGCCACCAAGTCCCTGGACCAAGCCCTAGCCGCCAGCACCGCGCCAATTTCACCACCAGAGCACTCCTCGGTGAGTTTCTCCGCCTCCGAATTGGTCGTCGGCCGTGGCATCTCCGGCCCTCATACCTCTCTCCCCGTGTTCGCAGATCGATTCCATTGCCTATCCACCAGTTTTGGAGGTTTTGGAGCCGCTCCATCTTGCTGTCCCCGCGAGCACCGTCGCCGCCGTCCGCCCCGTCCGTCGTCGACCCCCTTCCGGCCACCTACCACCGCTCCCGAACCAACGGTGAGAATCGCCGGGTTCCGCTCTCTCTCCCCGACCCATCCTCGTCCCGAGCTGCGTCTCCATTCGCGGGGTTACGCGTGCGTCGGCGAAGCTCCGCCGTGGCCAATGGTCGTTCACCGGCCATCTCTCCCTTTCTCTTTCCCTTTGTTCTATGCCGTTCGATCGCGATCCGACGATCCCCGTGAGCCGGTGACTCGGTCATATCGGTCAACCGGGTCAAACCGCCGGTCAGCCGCCGTCTTTTGCAAAAGACCCCTTCTGTTTTGTCCAAATAAACCCGCAGTCCAAGCCTTAGTGAGAAAGCCCCTGTTTTAATGTTTTTACCCCCGGGTTTTGAAAAGTATTTACATTTCAGTCCTAACAGCTTTCAAAAGGCCATAACTTCTTCGTTTTAAATCCGTTTTCAGCGATTCTCGCGCCCACACAATCGTAGCAATGAGTAGAATAATTTTAAATACATTTTACCTTCTGTTTTTATGTTATGATGTACTGTTTCTTAGCTTTTGCATTTGTTTGCTTGCATGTGTGATCGTGTGTATGCTTGTTTGGTGACGTATATCGTGCGTAGACATTGATCCGTCTATGGAGTTCGAAGAGCAACCTCCGAAAGCCTCTGAGCAGCAACAAGGAATAAATTTTGAGGAAGGCAAGTATAACATAAACAACACCTAATAATCTCTTTATTTACTGCATGTGCATTTTAATTTGTTTGCCTGTAAGGTTGACCTAGCTACTTTTATCCTTTTATATCTACCTTGTGGAATGCATATGGTTAAGTTGTGCTAGGTGCTGCGCAAACTCATATCCTTTGTTAATTTAATTTTGATTAATAATCCTATGCAATTAATTGTTGGGTTTGACCCTGATCGGTTCATGTCCATTTTAATATGGCTTTTTAGCAACATGGTTTAGGGAGCTTGAGCAATGAGCTCGTGTGCTTTTCCTAGTTCTCTCCCTAAGGACCGAATCACAAAGCGACCACCTGGTATAACAGTGCTACCACAAGGCTGGAATGGGACAGACTTAGCTGATTAATTAGGTTGTTTTGGTTTGGGAGTAACTTACCTGCGGGGCAAGAGGGGAGGTGAGCTTCTGTGGCACTCGCGCTGCTTGGGTTGAGTGTGCTTTACGTTATATGTATGTGCTTCCCCCCTTGAGGCTTGCACCTCGGTTGCGGAACCTGAAGCCTTAGCGGTTACACCTTACCAACGTGATCTTTGTGAAGGCTTCGTAGTGCGCTTGCTAGTCATCTCATCTCTGGTAATGTGATGAACTCCTAGCGTAGCTCATGACTTGTGGGTAAAGATGTAGAACCTCTCGAGAGTGTAAAACTAACATGTTAGCCGTGCTCACGGTTATGAGCGGCCCAGACCCTTCCTAGTGATTAGATGGACCCTTAGCTGAGGTTCCTTGGTTTGGTTATGGTTTGAATAATGGTTATATCAGTTTATTCTTATTTAATTCTTATGCAATATCTTTTGGGCTAATGGTTTTGTTACTAATTCATAGTAATTAGGTCTTAATAAATATTTTAAATTAAAAGCTTATGCAGTTGTCAGCTAACCATAGAGCCTCATAGTGGTAATGAAGACTATGTGCAAGACTACGACGAGTATTAGGCGTTTCGTTCACCAGTTGACGTCCCTGTGGCGCCCGTTATGTTTATGTTTTATGCTTCCGCTATGCTAGGTTATACTTTGAGTTAAACACTTGTGTCACAGTGTAATAATGATATATTTAATGTTATGCAACGTTTTTATTGTTGGCATGTGTTGTGGTATTCTGTAATTTGTCATGTATATGCGAGACGTTTCCTAGCGCATATATATGTTGCACGGTTTTGTTCGTTGAAACCGGGCGTGACAAATTTCCCCAGTACTGGAGGAATGCTATCGGGATTTGCGAACGGTTGTGCACCCTGCATTCATGCTATATAAGTAAGAGCTCTTTAAGGGTGGTGGGCATGCTTCAGGCTTTCATGCCCACCACACTTACATTTGGTTTTGGGATCCACCTTTCTCTCGACAATCCTCAGTACTGGTGGAAAGTCAAGCTTTGAGGAAAAGGTGCAGAGGCCCACCAACGTTGTCCACGCAGATGTCACACGTGGATGCCACATTAGGTGGTAATGTATGAGCATGCATTCTTCTACAGTTACACTAACCACGCGCGAAACTAAGAACGACTAGAGAACGGCTAGTTGCATTAAGGAGAGACGTGCATATATGTCACCGAATTATCGCTAGCTATATATAAATACATAGGATGTGTGATGTGAGACTGAATAGGACGAATTATGCATCATGTATCTTTTGATTCATTTTGAGGGACATTACTAATAGACAAATGAAATAAATCGTGACTTAAGCAAACATTCTGCATGTTTCGTTACATAATCTGTCAATTGTATGCAACTAATACAATTCGCTAAGTAAAAGCCTCTCCTATGGAGCTCCCGGAAAAGTGTTTCGTTCGAGAGTTATAACTGAAAACCTTCGGGTTCAAAAATCTGGACACCCATACCGACGAGACACAGCGCACAAGTTTTCCGTTAACAAATATGATTGCCCAAGCTTACAAGATGACGGCTAACACTTTATGTGCCATCTAGTTATTCTGTTCACTTACATGCTTTCATGTATCCAGCATATATTTATGGTGCTATGGTCTTTTTATCACCGCATCGATCGCACGAAAGTTCTTGGACTAAACTCAACTGGCTTTATTTCTACAGATGGTCACCCCACCAGAGACATCTGCTCAGGGGGCTGCTCATGGAGCACCATCTCCTTCTGAGTGGCCACTCAGGTCGCTCAGCAACTCATTAACTTGATAGCTCAAGAGCAACAGCGGCGCGACCCGCAAGAGATCAGTTACACTTACTTTGCGGCAATACAACCGCCAATCTTTACCACGGCCACAGATCCCTTGGACGCTAATGACTGGCTTCGGATCATTGAGTCCAAGTTGAGTCTACTGCCCCGTCTCACGGAGCAACAGAAGGCTCGCTTCGCGGCATAGTGTCTACATGGTCCCTCGAGGGCCTGGTGTGCTTCATTCCTGGCAATGCAACCAGCCGGGCACCAGGTCACGTGGGATGAGTTCCGTACGGCTTTTCGGGCTCACTACCTCCCGCCTAGCCTCATCGAGCTCAAGCAATGGGAATTTCGTGCACTTCAACAAGGGAACATGTCAGTACTCGAATACGTGCAGGCCTTTATCCTCCTGTCGCAGTACTCCCCTGAAGACGTCAACACCGACCCACGTAGGGCTACCCGTTTGTTGGGAGGGTTTGATCCCACTCTGCTGACTCACTTGTGGTGCCACTACGACAGCTTCACCGAATTGGTAGATGTCGCCATCGACATGGAGCAACGCCTCCGTCAGGCCCATGAGGACCAGCAGAGGAAAAGACTTGCAAGTACACCTCCATCAAGTCCATCTCAGCGGCCACGGGTTGAGCATCAATTCCCACCGCACATATACTACCTAGAAGAGCCTCCTCAACAAGAACAACACAGTGGGGCACAACAACCCATGTCATTCTGCAGTGCACCACCTCCTCCACCTGCTTCAGCGCCACCAGCTAAACTAAGCACCGTCTATACCTGCTTCAAATGTGGGAAGGCCAGACATTTCAGTCGCACCTGTCACTCGTACCGAAAGACTTCAGGATCAGAGCCTACAGGCGAAGGGAAGAGATCAGCCCCAAAGATGGGCAAACTGCACTATAGTCAGCTTGAGCAAGTTCCGGAGACTGAACCCGTCTTGGCAGGCACATTTCTTGTCAATGACCACCCTAGGGTTGTTTTGTTTGATTCTGGAGTGACTTTTTCATTCATCAGCAAAGCATATGCACTGAAGCATGGGTATGAAATTATAGAGTTGAAACAGAAATACCACATCACGGCTGCAGGGTCATCTATCAATACCAATCACATAGTGAGGGACTTGCGTTTGCAAATAGGAAAAGAAAGTTTGTTCATCAGTCCTATAGTACTTCCACAACTAGGGATTGATGTTATTCTTGGCATGGAATGGTTGAAACAACACAACGCTATGATAGATGTTGGGAGTAGAACCGTTCAGTTGCGCTCAAGCAGTGGGACCGATGTGATTATTTATGTGCCTCTTCATAAGCATGTGTCTCACATGGTTAATATTGCAGAAGCTCAAACCGAGGCACAAGCACTTGCAAAGATCCCTGTAGCTTGTGAGTATTCGGATGTGTTTCCAGAAAAGCTACCCGGACTACCGCCAGATAGAGATGTAGAATTCAGAATAGACCTTGTTCCAGGCACGGCACCTGTCTCCAAGAGGCCATACAGAATGGCACCTAATGAACTGAAAGAGCTGAAAACACAACTGCAGGAGCAGTTAGACAAAGGGTTTATCCGACCTAGCTCATCACCTTGGGGTTGTCCCGCCCTCTTTGTTGAGAAGAAAGACCAAGGTGGTAAAAGGTTATGCATCGATTATCGACCATTGAATGCTGTCACTGTCAAGAACAAGTACCCGTTGCCACACATTGATATCTTATTTGATCAGCTTGGGGGAGCCACAGTTTTCTCCAAGATTGACCTTAGGTTCGGGTACCATCAAATTAAGGTCCGAGAGGAAGACATACCAAAGACTGTTTTCTCCACGCGTTATGGGCTTTATGAGTATCTTGTCATGTCCTTCGAGTTGACTAATGCATCGGCTTTCTTCATGTACCTGATGAACTCGGTGTTCATGAATGAGCTTGACAAATTCGTGGTAGTATTCATTGATGACATCTTGGTTTATTCCAAGAACGAGAAAGAGCACAAAGAACACTTGCGAATAGTGCTATCTCGCCTTAGAGAACATAAACTTTATGCCAAGTTCAGCAAGTGTACGTTTTAGCTAAAGGAAGTGGCATTCCTAGGCCATATCTTGTCAGCGAAGGGAGTGGCTGTCGATCCCAGCAAGGTGGAAGATGTGCTGAATTGGAAGCAGCCACAAACTGTGACAGAGATACGGAGTTTTCTTGGTTTAGTGGGCTACTACTGCCACTTAATCAAAGATTTCTCTAAAATTGCAAAGCCTATGACAGCGTTGACCCAGAAAAACGCAAAGTTTGCATGGAGCCCAAAATGCGAAGATGCCTTTGGGATGTTGAAGAAACTCCTAACTTCAGCACCTGTTCTTGCTCAACCAGACATCACCAAGCCGTTTGACGTGTATTGTGATGCCTCTGGTAGTGGCCTCGGTTGTGTTCTAATGCAAGAAGGGAGAGTGATTGCATATGCATCCTGCCAACTGAGGAAACATGAGGTGAATTACCCAACTCACTATCTCGAGCTACTTGCGGTTGTCTATGCACTGAAGAAATGGAGGCATTACTTGCTAGGCAATACATGTCACATCTACACTGACCACAAGAGTCTCAAATACATCTTTACCCAACCTGAATTAAATATGAGGCAAAGACGGTGGTTAGAGTTGATAAAAGATTATGACTTAGAGGTTCATTACCATCCCGGCAAAGCTAACGTGGTAGCAGATGCATTGAGCCATAAAGCTCATTGTAACTTCATTGAAGCTCATCCAACAGTGAGAGTGCTATGTTGTGAGATTGGGGAAATAGAATTGCCAACGGTGCTGGAAGCTGAATTTTACAATCTTGTCCTTGAACCAACCATAAAAGATCAAATCATAGCAGCACAAAAGCAAGATAAGGGCATGTCACATATTCGAGATGAGATCAATGACAAGAAGAAGGCTTGTTTCAAGCTCGACGAAGAAGGAGTCTTGTGGTTCAAAAACCGCTTAGTGGTACCAAAGGATATGGAGCTGAGAAAGAAAATCCTAGATGAAGCTCACACCTCCATGTTCACCTTGCACCCGGGCAGCAACAAGATGTACCAAGATCTGAAGCAAAAGTTTTGGTGGACTCGTATGAAACGAGAAATCACCAAATATGTATCCGAGTGCGACGTGTGTCAAAGAGTGAAAGCTAACCACCTAAAGCCTGCGGGTATGCTTCAGCCTCTAGCAGTTCCCGCCTGGAAATGGGAGGACAGACATATGGACTTCATTGTAGGTTTGCCTCGCACACAAAAGGGGTACGATTCCATTTAGGTCATTATTGACTGATTCACAAAATTTGCACATTTCATCCCTGTTAAGACCGCCTAACGGCCGAAACAATATGCTGAACTATATATTTCCCGGATTGTATCCTTGCACGGTGTCCCTCAAACCATCTCTTCGGATAGAGGTTCACTGTTTGTGTCTCGTTTCTGGGAGCAATTGCAAACTGCTCTTGGAACCAATTTAATTCACAATTCGGCATACGATCTTCAAACGAGCGGCCAAGTTGAAAGAGTGAATTAGATCCTTGAAGATATGTTGAGGGCATGCGCTTTGACTTATTCCACCAAGTGGGATGAGTGTCTCCCCTTGGCAGAGTTCGCCTACAACAACAGCTATCAGAAGAGCTTAGAAATGGCTCCTTTCGTGGCCCTATATGGTAGACGGTGTAGAACGCCACTCAACTAGTCTGAACCAGGTGAGCGTGTCACATTTGGTCCTGACTTGGTAACACAGGCAGAAGAGCAAGTGAAATTCATACATAGCAATCTAAAAAGAGCACAGTCTAGACAGAAGAGCTACTCAGATAAGAGGAGAAGACCCTTAGTCTTTGAGAAGGATGATCATGTGTATCTCTGAGTGTCACCCATGAAAGGGGTGCATCGGTCGGAGTAAAAGGCAAATTAGCACCACGATACGTTGGTCCGTTCAAGATCACAGAGCAATGTGGGCCCGTTGCTTATCGGCTGGAGCTACCACCACATCTAGCTGCGGTTCATGAGGTGTTTCATGTCTCGCAACTCAAGAAGTGTTTATGAGTGCCAGAGGAAGTGATTGATACATCTCAAATTCAGATTCAACCAGACCTCAACTATCAAGAGCAACCCATAAAAATCCTTGATCAAAAGCAAAGATCAACACGGAGAAGGACTATTAACTTCTACAAAGTGCAATGGAGTAATCACTCCGAAGAAGAGGCAACTTGGGAGCAAGAAGAATTCTTGCGAACAAAATATCCTAGTTTTCTTCCATCCACTTCAAATTGAGTACGTCACAGCAGTTTAAAAGTTTCAAATTCATACTCAATGCACTTTCTTCTCATTTAACTTATCCGCCCACATCACATCAAAAATCTCGGGACGAGATTTCTTTAAGGGGGTGGGTTGTGATGGTCCAGCATCTCAAGTGCATTCTCTTCATTCATACATGCAACATTCATCATAAAGCATCATACATTAGCATGCATTTGAACCCTAGTTCAAACTTGGTTGAAATGCAACTTGTTGAAACCTGTTTTCTACATATATGTCTCTGTTATTGTGCCCATAACTTTGATTCCATTTAGATCTGGGTGAAACTCATATTGACAAACTTGTAGACAATTTGATGTTAAACAACTTTGGTAATTGGTGCTTTGACATGCATTAAGGTTTGCATAGAGTTTTGGGGCTTTTTCTGTCAGCATGTGAAATCTGTCCAAACATGACCTGATTAGTAATTTTAAATTTTCTTGATCCTAAAGCCAAAATCTTGCAATGTTTCTATTGAGAAAGTTGTAGGTCTTGAAATTCTGAACAACATTGGTATAAAACTCTTTGAGTGAATGTGACTAGAAAATAGACTTTTAGAATTTCTAAACTGGAGGGTTTTGTTGGTCAAACATTGGTCAGCAGTTTAAATTCAAATTTAAATCATATTTTTGAATATAACAAGGTATGCAAGTTTATAAGGAAAATGTAGAAAACAAATTTAGAACATTTCATTCAATTGGGTCATGTTCAAATTCGGCCTTTAACTCATTCAAAAACGCGAAATACAAACAAGGGTTCCTGCAGTCAACAGGGGTTTTTCAATTTCGGGAATTTCCCTTTTCCCTCTGTCTCGCTGACCGGCGGGCCCCACACGCCGGTCGCCCCCGGTTCCTGCCTGCAGAATTGGAACACGCCGGTGTGGTGGGTCCCACCCTCCGCGACTCTGTGCAACCGGTCCATGGGCCATCCTCTCATTACCCCGCACCGGCCCCACCAGTCAGGGAGACCGGTCCATAGACCCGGTTCACCGACGGCCACCGCCCCTCTCTCCCATCTCGGCTGCGCCCACGCGGCAGCCATGGCCTGCCCGCGCCGCGCCGACACCGGCCAAAGTCGAGGCCGCGCCCAGGGCTTTAACCTAGACGCCAACCCGGCAAGATGCACCGCCTCCCACTCCACTTGCCCCGCGCCTCGCACTCGTCCCCTGCCTCTTCCTCCCAAACCACAGTGCGCCGCCACCATAGCCGCGTGTAGGACCGAGACGTGTGACTAGAGGGGGGGTGAATAGGAGCACTTAAAAACTCAAACTCAAACCCCGACTGCAGTGCACAACGGAAATAACACCCACAACAAAGCTAGATACCGTCCACTGAGAGGATACGTATCAAGCTCACAACACGTGCTTGGTACCGTCCACAGAACAGATACGTACCAAGCACCAAGCGGAAGCACACGCTCAAACGGCTAAGAAAGAGAGCGCAAAAAAAAATCAACTCCAGAAAACTGCATATTTCAGATAGACAGCGCTGTAAAGAAAAATCTCAAAACCCTAGATGCAAAGTCCAAACCACCCCAAAGAATTACCATACCTTCACAAGGCAATAGGGAACAGCTCCAGAAAATTTCAAGTCAATTGGAGCAAGTTGTGATCCCCGGACCATCCGGTGATTGAGCACCGGACCGTCCGGTGTTCACAGACTGACACTCCAAAAAGATCTCACTCAAAATCCAATCAAACCAACTCCAAAAATTATGAAATTTTTACTGTAGGTTAAAAAGAGGCCAAGGAACAACTCCACAAATTTTCAGCTCAATTGGACAAGGAATAAAAATCCTACACTCACCGGAACGTCCGGTGATATGCACACCGGACCGTCCGGTGCTTACAAACAGACAGACCAACCTCCAAAGAAAAATACCAAAATTAGGTCAAAACACATCCAAAAATTCTGAAATTTTTATGGAAGCTTTATGATTCACAAGAAAAGTGCTCCACAAAATTGCAGGTCATTTGGAGCAAGTTTGACCACTGAAATAAACACCGGACGAATCACCGGACGTTATAGACAGTTAGAAAACAGCCACCCGAAACTTGAACTTCCGAAGCCAAATCTTGAGCAAACCTTCACCAAACTTCACGAAATTTTGCACACACTAACCTAGCTCTATTCCAAAGCTATTTCCAAAAGATCTATTGAGAAAGATCAAGGGATTAGCGGAAATTTCAGATCTCGTGAAGAGGTAAATATTTGGGCAAGAAAGGGAAAAGCTCAATAACAACTTGCTCGTAGCAATCCTTTGGGATTGAGATGTTCTAAGACATAATCTCCACGTCCTTGCAAGTCCAAAGATTGAAGCCAAAAACCAAATAGCACAATGGGAGGAGAAGCACACAAAGTTGCTGCACGAAACCACTTCAAATATGAGCCTCAAAAGAGGTCTTAGGTCAGACTACAATGAAGGATTTCGTCCCAAGCAACCACCCTCACCTTTCCTCTTGATTTGGAGGCTAGATTTCACCCTAACCCTCCTAAACTTGGAGCTCAAAGCTTGAGGACAAAAATTACCCTAAGGAAATGAAAACCTAGCTGCCAAGACTCCCTCTAATGACCAGCTCTTAGGCTATTTATACACCGGTTCAGTTTTGGCATTTTTACACATAGACCCCTAACACTAGAAACGCCCGGAGGGGCTAAAACAGAATAGAACCTGAAATATCGGGGACGGACGACCACGATGAAGACTTGATCTTCTTAGCTTCCACGCAATCTTCGGATGTCCTCCACGTGGCCAGTAGTCCAATCCGTCTTTGCACCCCCGGTTTTGAAGTCAGAAACCGGAAAACTTTAGGAAGTCTCCGTCTGGGCCAGACTTGGCCCATCTTCTCTATATTGGCGAGTTGTGGCCCAACTCACCAAGCCTTGGTTAGGTTGGGTGGCGGTTTTGAGCTGAAGCCGCCAAAGCCTCCCTCGCACGCCTTCGCGCCATGCACTCGGGTTGGAGCACCACGGTGGCACCCGGCTTCTCCAGTCCATCGGATTTGCCTCGCGGCCCATCGGAGGGCTTGCACCACCGTTGCCGATCCGCCCCTCCGTGTACCAAGCTTCCATGGCCGACCGACGCCGAGCATTGCCTCCGATCCATTGGACGGCTTTTGCCTCAGTCCATCGAGGTCTTCATAATCAACCTCCAGTCCATCGGAGGGCCTCCAGTCCATCGGAGGGCTTGAGCTCGTTGACAATCACTCATCGCACCAGGAGAGCAATGAGGCCGGTCCATTGGCTCTCAATCTCCCCCTTGATGAGTGCATTGTCAACACCTTCAACCTGTAACCTGAAATAAAACAAAGACAAGAGAAAAGCGTAAAACCGAAAAAGAAAAAAAGAAAGAAGAAAGTTGCTCAAAATGCCCAAGAACCAATTACAAGCAAAGAAACAGGGCACAATGAGACAACAAAATAAAGTAAAGCATCGGCTCCTCAAGACAGAGGCAAAAGGCTTAACGCACCGATGCAAAGAGCATACTAAAAGCTCAAACTCTCCCTAAAATGCATCCTCACAAATGCAATATGAATGCAAAGCTCTCCGTCAACAAAATCTCTCCTGAGTTCTCACCCTTGTCCATATTTTTAAATTTCTTCCCCTTGGAGAAGTACACTAATCTCTTCCCAAATTTCTCCCCCTTGTTGACAATGGACACATCAAGGGATCCTTGAACTCAACTCCCCCTGAACTAGATAACTCCTCCTCAAAATATGCCATGAAATGCAAGGAGTGCAACTGAAAGAGCTCAGAAGGGATGGAACGCAAGTAATCACAAGTTCTAGCATACAGAGCAAGTGAGGGCAAGGAAGCATACAACAAGCTCAAATGAATCTATCTTACACATATCAAGAGTAAGCTTATTTTTCAGGGTTAATGAAAAGAAAGCATCACCAACATGAATAGCACCTAGCAAGATAGGCATGAACAACAAGATGCTAGCAATGCATACAAGGTGTGCTACTCTCAACCAAAGCATATACAACTAGCCATAAGCATTTTAGAGACTTGCAAATTTCAGATTTAGACATTTGTAGTCAAAAGCAAGTTCTTTTTGTGCCAGGGGTTATTTTCTTGTCTTTTGCCACTTCTTACCAACCAATGCCAAGCCTAGGCTCAAAGGACCATTAGAAGCTTAAGACAAGGTTTTGATCATACACAGCCTCCTCCAAGTTCATGTCAAGGTGCAATGACAAGCAGTCTCAAACTAGATCAGTGCGACAAGCAAACCCACCTGGATCTTTCTCATTATAGCACATAAGACACCACTTGTAAGCATATGAATTCATATTTCAATTTACGCAAGGTGGCATAAAATCTTAGGCATTAACTTAGCAAAGGCATACAACTAGCATATCCAGGTATGAAAAGATAGCATAGCATTCAACAATCCTACACATGCTAGGTAGCCAAATCAAGTGGTGATCATGGTTTTTGATTTGCAAAGAATAAAATGACTTAGCTCACAACTAGTATTTAGCAGACTCAAGAGAGCTTAGCCAACCATGATCAAGCAAGCATCTGTACAATCTAGCACAAGCAAGTACTAACTCATCATTCCAAAAGAGCTCTAGTGCTAGTGAAGTGAAAATGCATATGATACAATGCAATGCATGATATGATACAATATGCAAAAGAGACAAAGAGAAATAAAATCAAGATAAAAGCAAAACTAAACTACAGAAGCTATTCTTTACTAAAAGGAATAGCATATCCCTGACTAAAAGGGATAGCACACTCCAAGCTCACCTCTTAGACGCGTAAAAATGTCAAACTCTAGGGGCTTGGTAAAGATATCGGCCAACTGATTTGCAGATACTACGTGGATTAGGTCTATGTCTCCCTTCTCATAGTGATCTCTTAGAAAGTAAAACCTCACGTCTATGTGTTTGGTTCTAGAGTACAAGACGGGGTTCTTAGCTATAGAGATAGCAGAAGTAGAGTCAACTAGAAAAGGGATCCTTCCATACTTAAGGCCGAAATCACTAAGGGTGGCTTTCATCCACAAGAGCTGGGAGCAGCAGCTAGCAGCAGCAATGTACTCTACTTCTGTGGTGGAAAGAGCTACACTAGCTTGCTTGCGGGAGGACCAAGAGACAAGAGAGGTTCCTAAGAGTTGGCATGTGCCAGAGGTTGACTTGCGATCAATCTGGCAGCCAGCATGGTCAGCATCTGAGAACTCTCTAAGAGAAAGAGAAGAGCTCGAGGAATACCAAAGACCAAGCTCAGGAGTGAATTTCAGATACCTGAAAATGCGCTTTACCGCTAGACGGTGAGAAGTCCTAGGAGAAGCCTGGTAGCGCGCACAAAGGCAGACCGCGAACTGAATGTCCGGCCTGGTCGCCGTTAGGTACAGAAGAGAGCCGATCATCCCTCAAAATTCCTTCTAGTCCACCGCCTCTCCATCTTCATCAGCATCAAGCGCCGTGTTTGTACTCATAGGAGTTGTCATGGGTTTAGAGTCACCCATGTTAAACTTCTTGAGTATGTCCCTTGTGTACTTGGCTTGATGAACGAAGGTACCCTCAAGGCCTTGCTTGATCTACAGCCCGAGGAAGAACTGGAGCTCACCCATAAGACTCATCTCAAATTCCCTGCTCATCTGTTCAGCAAAACTAAACACCGAAGCGTGAGATGAACCACCAAAGATTATGTCATCAACATATATCTAAACTATTAGAGTGTCACCACCACGACTCAACAAAAACAAGGTCTTGTCTACTGAACCCATCACAAACCCAGACTTGAGTAGGAAACTGTAACACCCTAATTTTATTTTCAGGAAATTTAATATAATTTACCCAGGCTTTATTTATTTTCCTAGGATTTTTTATGTTTAGTTTGCATTATAATGATTTATTTTGCCTTAGTTAAATAAAATTAACTATAGAGCAAACATGGTTGTGCATACATGCTGGTGCATATTTTATTGCTTGAATGTGTTAAGGATTTATTCCCAATTTATTGGGAATTTTTAGAGCTATTATACCCCTTCAAATAAATCTTTGAAAATGTTTTGAATTTAAAAAGAAAAAAAAAAGGAAAGAAGGAGCAGGCCGGCCAGCCGGGCCGAATGGCCCAGCAGCCAGCCCACCCCCGCGCGCGCGCCCCCCTCCTTCCCACCTGGGCCGAGCCCAACCCCGCGCCGAGCCGGCCCAGTCCACCCCGCGCCCCACTCCCGCGCCTCTCTCGCTGACCAGCGGGCCCCGCCCGTCAGCTCCTCCTCCTTCCTTCCGCCGCTGATGGCGCGCCTGCCTCCGCCTCATCCCGCTCGCTCCCGCTCGGCCGAGAAACCCGACGAAGCTTCCTCCCCCGAATCCGAGCCCACGCTCCCTTCCTTAAACGCGCCCCGCTCTAAATCCCACAAGTTTCGCTCGGTTTCCTTGCTCCCTCCCTTCTTTCCATCCGGGCGCACATGACGCCGAGACCACACCGGAGCGCCCGCTCGTGCCCCCCATGCGCTCGGCCTCCAAACCTCCATAAAATCCCGCCCCGAGACCCCTCGCGCACCCTTCTCTCCGCACTCCGAAGCAATTGCGCTCCCGTGCCCACACGAGCTCACAGTCCGCCATTGGAGCCCGCATCGGTGAGCTCTCCCTCGCCCAAATTCGACGTCGCCGCACCAACCCCGGCCCTAATTCCCCCCTCCTCTCCCTTCGCAGGAACTCACCGGAGCTGTGACGACCTCTTTCGGAGCCCGGAGCCGTGTCGTCCCGCCACTCCGCGAAGACCGAACGTCCTCTCGACGCCGCCAGTGCACGTCGTGCCCCGACCGTCGCCGCCGCACCTCGTCCGGCCACCACCGACCCGCTCCCGCCGTCTCCGACCCCTAGGTGAGCTCGCCGCCGCACCCTAGACCTTCTGGGATAACCCTAGCCGTGCCTAGCGCCGTCCCCGAGCCGTACCGCCGCCGCACGCCGCGCCGCGTCGCGCGACACGAGCGCCATGGGCATGGTCACCACTGCATACGGCCGCTCTCACCCTCAGCCGTCGGATCCAGATCCAACCGCCCACATGCGCCAGTGACCGGTCAAACTCTGTCAGAACCGAGTCAGCGCCGTGCCTTTTGCTAAAGAGCCCCTGGATTTCTCGGGAATCAACCCGCGGTCCAGCGCAGTTATAGAATAATTAGATTTAGGTCCTGTTTTATCCTTTTTAGCCCCTGAGTTTTCGGGTTTTCGAACCCGCCGTCCAGAGCTCTGCGTTTTTGCTAGAAAACCCTCGGAGACTTTAGGTTTTCGCAGTTAAGCCCTCGGTTTTGAGAAAGTAGCCCCTGGGTTGACTGTTTTATCACAGTTATGCCCCTGGAACCTTAATTTATGCATAACTTTCACGTCTTAACTCCGTTTTGAGCGATTCTTGCGCTCACGCGACCGTAGCAGTGTGTAGATTAATTTTACGCTATTGTTCCAGTACTGTTTTCATGTAATGGTGTACCGTTTTCTTATAGATGTATGTTTGGTTTGCATGTATGTGTGCTTGTGTTGCTGGGTTTGCCGTGGACGTTAAGTAGACGTTGATCCGTCCGAGGAAGTTGGTGACCAGGTCCCTGAAGCTTTTGAGCAGCAGCAGCAAGACCCCTACGAGGAAGGCAAGTGTAACATGAACACCACCTATCATCTTTATTAATTGCATTTGCATGTGATATTTTGTTTGCCCTAAGGTTGTCCTAGCTACTTTTATCCAATATTTGTACCTGTCGGGTTGCATTTGGGTAGTTTGTGCTAGGTGCTGCGCGAACACACGTCCTTACAGTTTTAAATATTGTTTAGTTATGTCTATGCAACATATTTGTGAGCCTGACCCTCTGTGCTGTGTGCTTGAGTGGTCTTGCCTCTGTTAAAACTTGCTTTTTAGCAACTTGGGCTAGGGGGCTTGTGCATGTGCTTTGTGCTTTGCCAGCCACTCTCCGTAAGGACCTGTTCATAGAGCGGCCACCTGGGATAACAGCGCAACCCCAAGTTCTGGAATGGGACGGACGCGGCTCAGTAATTAGGTTGTTTTGGTCGGGAGTAACTTACCTGCGGGGCAAGAGGGGAGGTTAGTGTTTGTGGTCCCTGCGCTACCTCATGGTTGAGTGTGCTGTGTGCTTCTCCCTTTGGAGGCGGGCCCCACCGATGCGACCCTGAAACCTTAGCGGTTACTTCTTACCATCGTGATCTTTGGAAAGGCTCGTAGTGGGTTTGCTAGTCACCTCATCAAAGGGAATGTGGTGAGCTCCTAGCGTAGACTCACGGCTTGGTGGTGAAAGTGCGCAACCTCTCGAGAGTGTACAACTGACATGTCAGCCGTGCTCACGGTCAAGAGCGGCCCAGAACCTCATAATGATTAGTGGTTACCTGTTTTTGGTTTGGGGAGTTAAATCTTGTATCTGAATATGGATTAATTTCTTATGCAATAATTTTGGGTAACGGTTTCTCAACTCATTACTTAGTAAATAGCTTTAAATAAAATTTTACCAACTAAAAGCTAATGCAGTCGAGTCAGCCAACCTTAGAGCCTCATAGTTCGTGTTATGCTTGTTGAGTACATGTTGGTGTACTCACACTTGTTTTCTTTGTACTTTCTCCTGTTGTGGGTCATATCCAACTGCTGCTCAGTCAACGGAGACATGGAGGAGTACCTTCAAGACTTCGACGAGTTTTAGGCTCATCGTTCACCAGTCGACGTCCCTGTGGCGGCTCCCTAGTGTTGTTTCCCGCTTCCGCTATCTTTGAGTTGACAAGACCGGTGGTCTTGGTGTAATAAAGTGGTACTCTACTATTTATCGTTGTAATAACTCTTTGAACATGTGCTGTGTTATTACTTTTGTCATAATATATGCTAGACTTGATCCTGGAGCATATATGTTGTCCTGGTTCCGTTGGTTGAGAACTGGGTTGTGACAAAGTGGTATCAGAGCCGTGTTGACTGTAGGACGAAAGCCTAGTTAGAAACAGACGTAAATAAGGACCTTTTTCCCCTTTGCCCTCTTGCTGTTTTATGAAAATTTTATTTTGCTATCAAACTATATGTTCACCCTATGTTAAATTATCACTTTTTGCTTTATTCATTCAATCATATAGAACTGATCTCCATCTTACTCCATCCTCCTTATAGGTCATGGCACGCAGCAAGCAGACCGCCCGCAAGAGTACCGGGGGCCGCCTTCGCCGTGTTGCACCACCGACCCCACGGCGTACCCCAGTACCTCGTCCACCACAGCAGCTCGAGCCTCTGTCACCGGAGCTGCCCGAGCCGTTGCCACCACCGCCCTTCGAGTACGCCCCCATGGACCAGGCGCCACACCCCTTTGAGGGGAATGGTCTGCTTCCGGCAGACACTGACCCTGAGGAGGAGGAGGAGGAGGAGGATCCAGTGGAGGTAGTTTACTACCTCGACTCAGACGGCGATGGTGATGTACGGGGAGAGGCTCCATCGCCACGCCTGCCGACACCGACACCTCCTTCCCCGCGTGCGCCGACACCACCACCTTCTCCAGCGGCACCTGCAGCTTCACCGGCACCCCCACCGCCACCGCCTGCCGCACCCGAGTGGCCGTTCCGTGTGGCTGTCCCTTCCGACGAGGGTGGCCAGCGGGAGGTTGACGCCTGGGTCGACCTGACGCACCCACACCACGGTGCTGACTTGGAGTTCCCGGGGCTACTCCGCGACTGCCTCTACGACCTGGGTTACACTACCCATGAGGTCGTCTACCAGGTCCGGCAGCGAGCGCGCCCGGACCACACCACCCTCTGGTCCGCCGGTGCGCAGATCCTGGAGCCCAACCCCAACCATGGGGGACACACCGTGCTGCGCCGGCACTACAGCATCGCGGAGCACGAGACCATGGAGATGGCCATGGAGGATGCTGCTCAGCAGGCTCTTGGGGTCCTCTGCCAGCACTACCACACTCCGCTCTGCCAGACTCAGTACCGCTACTTTCCCCGCCGGCAGTCCGGGGATACTGAGCACGCGATCGCGTCCATCCGGGGCGAGGACAACCGGCAGCTGTTGAAGCTGGTCCGGTATGTGTCAGCCCTGATCACTGCCTACGTCAGGGTGTCCGAGGAGCTCCATCACCGGAACGGTGAGGTGTTCCACCTTCAGGCGCAGCTGGATCGAGTGGCAGGTCCACCGCCCCAGGTGCCAGTGGTGGATCCAGCTCAGACTCCACCTCGCCGGAGGCCTGGCACAGGAGAGTTAGGTGGTGCCACCAGGATACTCCCTCGGGATGACTAGTCTTCCTCATGTATCGCGTTAGCACGTTTGTTTAAGTTGTCGTGTTGAGTTGGTCGTGTGGAACTTAAGTTAAAGTGTTGGCTGGTTGTTTGTTATTTTGAACCATGTTTGAGTTGGATCTTTGGTTGTGTGCTGTCCAGCTGTGGGGATTTGTCTACAGCATGAACTAGTTAATGCTATGAGTAATAAAATAAAGTTAGTTCGTTGGGTTAAAGACATCTACTCTATTGCTCTCTCTACTTTATCTGTACCCTTTTCTTCCATGCATCTCTTGTCTATCTCTCGCTTATAATCTCTCTACTTCAAACAGATGGTTACCACCAGGAACAACAACACCAACGGTGCCAACCAGAACGGTGGCCAGCCTCTGCCCAACCCACCGCAATTGACTGGAGATCAGTTCTTCCAGCTCCAGATGCAGATGCTAGCCACAATGAACACTGCAGTTCAAGCATTGCAGCAAGCTCAAGCCAACCCTGCTCCTCCACCCCCTCAGCCACGTGATAAGCGTGGGGATTTCATGAAGGGTCATCCACCAACCTTCTCCCATGCCTCCGATCCACTGCAAGCGGATGACTGGGTCAGGGCCATTGAGCGACAGCTGGAGATCGCTCAATGCAATGACAGGGAGAAAGTGCTGTATGCCTCAGGGCAGTTGAGGGGTGCTGCATTAGACTGGTGGGAGTCATACAGGCAGCAAGATAGAGAGGCCTTCACTTGGGAACAGTTCCGTGAGAGGTTCAGAAGCCATCACGTACCTGCCGGCCTGATGAAGTTAAAGAAGAAGGAATTCCTCTCACTCAAGCAGGGGAACATGTCCGTCACTGAATATCGTGACAAATTCCTTCATCTTGCCCGTTATGCCACTGCTGAAGTAGCAGAAGATGGGGATAAACAGGAGCTGTTCATGGAAGGACTCAATGACCACCTCCAGTACTCCCTGATGAACCTCAACTTCAACAACTTCAACCATCTGGTGGACCGAGCTCTCATCACCGAGCGCAAGAGGAAGGAGATGGAGGAGAGGAAGAGGAAGATGACTCCGGGGGCTTCCAATAGCAACACTCGCCCTCGCTATCAGCCTCCCCAGCAAGGATACCAGCAACGCCCTCAACAGGGAGCTCAAGGACAACGGTATCCAAATCAGCAGTTCCGTCCGGCTCCTCAAGCTCCACGTCAGGGAGTCCCCACTCCTTCCGCGGGTAATCAGAATGCCACTCCACCCCTGGGCGCAACTGCTACAAGTGTGGAGATCCAGGGCACTACGCCAATGTCTGCCCCCAGAAGCCACTCTCCAACCAGCAGGGTCAGAAGTTCGCTCCTCAGCAGCAACAGGGGCGCCCTGTTCAGCAGAACAAGGCCCCGTGGCAGGGCAAGGTGAACCATGTGACGGCCGAGGCTGCCGCTGAAGCTCCAAACGTTGTCATCGGTACGTTCTTAGTCAATTCCAAGCCTGCTACAGTGTTATTTGATACTGGTGCTACGCATTCATTTATCACCAAAGCATATGTTGATCAACATAATCTGCACACCAGCACACTAAAAAGATCTATGTCGGTCACCTCACCAGGAGGGGAGTTAAGAACCAACATAGTTTGCCCCAGAGTTAGTATTAAAATAAGGGGGGTAGAGTTCAGTGCCAATCTAATGGTGATAGAATCAGTGGGAATTGATGTCATTCTGGGTATGGAAACCTTGGTTAAGTGGGGTGTTAAGATTGATTGCGCCCAACGGACAGTTCATCTAGCAACCCCGAGTGGCCAAGAAGTAAGGGTTAGTGCATCAAGTCCTTCTGGATTACTGCATCAACTTGAAGCCAAACCTACTGATGGTTTAAGGGTGGTGCAGAGCTATCCAGATGTTTTCCCTAATGAATTACCAGGTATGCCTCCTGACCGGCATGTTGAGTTTCTGATAGAGCTTTTACCTGGTACGGCACCAATTGCCTCAAGGCAGTATAGAATGCCACCTGTAGAACATGAGGAAGTTAAAAAGAATATAGATGAGCTACTAGAAAAGGGTTTTATACAACCTAGCACCTCTCCTTGGGCTTCCCCCGTCTTGCTTGTAGAAAAGAAGGATACCAAGGATAAAAGGATGTGTGTGGATTACCGGGCCTTGAATAAGGTGACTGTCAAGAATAAGTACCCTCTTCCCCGGATTGATGATTTATTCGACCAACTTCAAGGTGCTTGTGTGTTCTCCAAGATTGATCTGAGGTCTGGTTACCATCAGTTGAAGATCCGACCCTCAGATATTCCCAAGACAGCCTTCACTACCAAGTATGGGTTGTTTGAGTACACAGTGATGTCCTTTGGCCTAACTAACGCTCCAGCCTACTTTATGCAGTTGATGAACTCTGTGTTTATGGATTACTTGGACAAATTCGTGATTATCTTCATCGACGACATTCTGGTCTATTCCAAGACAGAGGCAGAACATGAAGAACACTTGAGGTTGGTGTTGCAAAGATTGAGGGAACATCGGTTGTATGCCAAGCTGAGCAAATGTGAGTTCTGGATTGACGAAGTACCTTTCCTGGGCCACATAGTTTCCAAGGGAGGAATTGCAGTGGATCCCCGTAAAGTTAGTGCGGTGGTCAATTGGGAAATTCCTCGAACTCCAAGAGAAATCCGTGGGTTCTTGGGTTTAGCGGGATATTATCGGAGATACATAGAGAACTTCTCTAAAGTCGCAAAACCCATGACCTCACTGCTTGAGAAGGATGCAACATTCAAGTGGACAGAGGCAAGACAGAAAGCGTTTGATGAATTGAAGAAGCGTCTCACAACGGCACCAATCCTAGTTTTGCCTGATCCTGCAAAGAAGTTCACAGTGTACTGCGATGCATCGAAAGAAGGTTTGGGCTGTGTTCTGATGCAGGAGGGAAAAGTTATCGCCTATGCTTCTCGGCAGTTAAGGAAACATGAGGTGAACTACCCTACTCATGACTTGGAATTGGCAGCTGTGGTTCATGCTTTGAAGATTTGGAGGCACTATCTGTTTGGGACTAAATGTGAGTTCTACACCGATCACAAAAGCCTAAAATACATCTTCACCCAGAATGAGCTGAATATGAGACAGAGAAGGTGGTTGGAACTGATCAAGGATTATGACATGGAGATTCACTACCATCCCGGGAAGGCTAATGTGGTTGCAGATGCCCTGAGCAGAAAGAGTTATGTGAATATGGCCGTTGCTTTTCAAATGCCACCTGAGTTATGCAAGGAATTTGAGAGTCTAAGCTTGGGATTCTTGCATCACACTACCATGTCAACCTTTGAAGCTGAACCGACATTAGAACAAGAGATCAGAAAACACCAGGCGACTGATGCCAAGATCCAGGAGATTCGTGCACTACTTAAGATTGGCAAAGCGCCCCATTTCCATGAAGATGAGCAAGGAACCTTATGGTACAAGAACAGAATCTGTGTGCCAGCAGTGGACAGCATAAGGAAGTTAATACTTAGTGAGGCCCATGACACTGCTTATTCCATCCACCCGGGGAGTACCAAGATGTACTATGATCTGAAGGAGAGATTCTGGTGGTACGGTATGAAGCGATCAGTGGCTGAATATGTTGCAGTTTGTGATACCTGTCAGCGAGTCAAGGCAGAGCATCAGAGACCTGCAGGACTGTTGCAGCCGTTAAAGATTCCAGAATGGAAATGGGAACAGATAAGCATGGATTTCATTGTAGGCTTGCCGAAGACTCAGAGAGGACATGACTCTATCTGGGTAGTAGTAGACTATCTGACTAAGGTGGCTCACTTCATCCCGGTGAGGACCACATACCCTGGTGCGAAATTGGCAGAACTGTACATCTCAAGGATAGTCTGTTTACATGGTGTGCCCAAGAGGATAATATCTGACAGAGGTTCGCAGTTCACATCTCGTTTCTGGGAGCAGTTACATGATTCGTTGGACACCAAACTTCGGTTCAGTACAGCTTATCACCCACAGACGGATGGTCAGACAGAGAGGACCAATCAGGTACTAGAAGATATGTTAAGAGCTTGTGCTATCCAGTATGGCTCTGGTTGGGATAAGATGCTACCCTATGCAGAGTTCTCTTACAACAATAGCTACCAAGCCAGCTTGAAGCAGTCCCCGTTTGAGGCTTTGTATGGCAGAAAGTGCAGGACCCCATTGTTCTGGAATCAGACTGGAGAGAAACAAGTCTTTGGACCTGATATAATCAAAGATGCCGAAGAGCAAGTGAAGATTGTACGGGAAAATCTGAGAGTTGCCCAGTCTAGGCAGAAAAGCTATGCAGACAAGAGGCGTAGAGACTTGACATTTGAAGTCAATGACTTTGTGTACCTGAAAGTGTCACCGATGAGGGGCATTCGCAGATTCAACATCAAGGGAAAGTTAGCTCCCAGGTATATTGGACCATTCAAGGTGCTTGAGAAGAAAGGAGTGGTAGCTTATAAGTTGGAGTTGCCACCCAGTCTTACGGGAGTACATGATGTATTCCATGTCTCTCAGCTGAAGAAGTGTTTGAGGGTACCGGAAGAAGAGGCACCCCTGGAGGGCCTAGATGTACAGGAAGACCTAACATACACAGAGCATCCAGTGAAGATTCTTGATACAGCAGAAAGAGTTACCAGGAACAAGAGGATCAAAATGTGCAGAGTGCAGTGGAAGCATCACACAGAAGCGGAGGCTACTTGGGAAAGAGAAGAAGAGATGAGAGCAGCTTACCCTAATCTCTTTGCTAGCCAACCTATGTGAATCTCGGGACGAGATTCTTGTTAAGGGGGGTAGGTTTGTAACACCCTAATTTTATTTTCAGGAAATTTAATATAATTTACCCAGGCTTTATTTATTTTCCTAGGATTTTTTATGTTTAGTTTGCATTATAATGATTTATTTTGCCTTAGTTAAATAAAATTAACTATAGAGCAAACATGGTTGTGCATACATGCTGGTGCATATTTTATTGCTTGAATGTGTTAAGGATTTATTCCCAATTTATTGGGAATTTTTAGAGCTATTATACCCCTTCAAATAAATCTTTGAAAATGTTTTGAATTTAAAAAGAAAAAAAAAAGGAAAGAAGGAGCAGGCCGGCCAGCCGGGCCGAATGGCCCAGCAGCCAGCCCACCCCCGCGCGCGCGCCCCCCTCCTTCCCACCTGGGCCGAGCCCAACCCCGCGCCGAGCCGGCCCAGTCCACCCCGCGCCCCACTCCCGCGCCTCTCTCGCTGACCAGCGGGCCCCGCCCGTCAGCTCCTCCTCCTTCCTTCCGCCGCTGATGGCGCGCCTGCCTCCGCCTCATCCCGCTCGCTCCCGCTCGGCCGAGAAACCCGACGAAGCTTCCTCCCCCGAATCCGAGCCCACGCTCCCTTCCTTAAACGCGCCCCGCTCTAAATCCCACAAGTTTCGCTCGGTTTCCTTGCTCCCTCCCTTCTTTCCATCCGGGCGCACATGACGCCGAGACCACACCGGAGCGCCCGCTCGTGCCCCCCATGCGCTCGGCCTCCAAACCTCCATAAAATCCCGCCCCGAGACCCCTCGCGCACCCTTCTCTCCGCACTCCGAAGCAATTGCGCTCCCGTGCCCACACGAGCTCACAGTCCGCCATTGGAGCCCGCATCGGTGAGCTCTCCCTCGCCCAAATTCGACGTCGCCGCACCAACCCCGGCCCTAATTCCCCCCTCCTCTCCCTTCGCAGGAACTCACCGGAGCTGTGACGACCTCTTTCGGAGCCCGGAGCCGTGTCGTCCCGCCACTCCGCGAAGACCGAACGTCCTCTCGACGCCGCCAGTGCACGTCGTGCCCCGACCGTCGCCGCCGCACCTCGTCCGGCCACCACCGACCCGCTCCCGCCGTCTCCGACCCCTAGGTGAGCTCGCCGCCGCACCCTAGACCTTCTGGGATAACCCTAGCCGTGCCTAGCGCCGTCCCCGAGCCGTACCGCCGCCGCACGCCGCGCCGCGTCGCGCGACACGAGCGCCATGGGCATGGTCACCACTGCATACGGCCGCTCTCACCCTCAGCCGTCGGATCCAGATCCAACCGCCCACATGCGCCAGTGACCGGTCAAACTCTGTCAGAACCGGGTCAGCGCCGTGCCTTTTGCTAAAGAGCCCCTGGATTTCTCGGGAATCAACCCGCGGTCCAGCGCAGTTATAGAATAATTAGATTTAGGTCCTGTTTTATCCTTTTTAGCCCCTGAGTTTTCGGGTTTTCGAACCCGCCGTCCAGAGCTCTGCGTTTTTGCTAGAAAACCCTCGGAGACTTTAGGTTTTCGCAGTTAAGCCCTCGGTTTTGAGAAAGTAGCCCCTGGGTTGACTGTTTTATCACAGTTATGCCCCTGGAACCTTAATTTATGCATAACTTTCACGTCTTAACTCCGTTTTGAGCGATTCTTGCGCTCACGCGACCGTAGCAGTGTGTAGATTAATTTTACGCTATTGTTCCAGTACTGTTTTCATGTAATGGTGTACCGTTTTCTTATAGATGTATGTTTGGTTTGCATGTATGTGTGCTTGTGTTGCTGGGTTTGCCGTGGACGTTAAGTAGACGTTGATCCGTCCGAGGAAGTTGGTGACCAGGTCCCTGAAGCTTTTGAGCAGCAGCAGCAAGACCCCTACGAGGAAGGCAAGTGTAACATGAACACCACCTATCATCTTTATTAATTGCATTTGCATGTGATATTTTGTTTGCCCTAAGGTTGTCCTAGCTACTTTTATCCAATATTTGTACCTGTCGGGTTGCATTTGGGTAGTTTGTGCTAGGTGCTGCGCGAACACACGTCCTTACAGTTTTAAATATTGTTTAGTTATGTCTATGCAACATATTTGTGAGCCTGACCCTCTGTGCTGTGTGCTTGAGTGGTCTTGCCTCTGTTAAAACTTGCTTTTTAGCAACTTGGGCTAGGGGGCTTGTGCATGTGCTTTGTGCTTTGCCAGCCACTCTCCGTAAGGACCTGTTCATAGAGCGGCCACCTGGGATAACAGCGCAACCCCAAGTTCTGGAATGGGATGGACGCGGCTCAGTAATTAGGTTGTTTTGGTCGGGAGTAACTTACCTGCGGGGCAAGAGGGGAGGTTAGTGTTTGTGGTCCCTGCGCTACCTCATGGTTGAGTGTGCTGTGTGCTTCTCCCTTTGGAGGCGGGCCCCACCGATGCGACCCTGAAACCTTAGCGGTTACTTCTTACCATCGTGATCTTTGGAAAGGCTCGTAGTGGGTTTGCTAGTCACCTCATCAAAGGGAATGTGGTGAGCTCCTAGCGTAGACTCACGGCTTGGTGGTGAAAGTGCGCAACCTCTCGAGAGTGTACAACTGACATGTCAGCCGTGCTCACGGTCAAGAGCGGCCCAGAACCTCATAATGATTAGTGGTTACCTGTTTTTGGTTTGGGGAGTTAAATCTTGTATCTGAATATGGATTAATTTCTTATGCAATAATTTTGGGTAACGGTTTCTCAACTCATTACTTAGTAAATAGCTTTAAATAAAATTTTACCAACTAAAAGCTAATGCAGTCGAGTCAGCCAACCTTAGAGCCTCATAGTTCGTGTTATGCTTGTTGAGTACATGTTGGTGTACTCACACTTGTTTTCTTTGTACTTTCTCCTGTTGTGGGTCATATCCAACTGCTGCTCAGTCAACGGAGACATGGAGGAGTACCTTCAAGACTTCGACGAGTTTTAGGCTCATCGTTCACCAGTCGACGTCCCTGTGGCGGCTCCCTAGTGTTGTTTCCCGCTTCCGCTATCTTTGAGTTGACAAGACCGGTGGTCTTGGTGTAATAAAGTGGTACTCTACTATTTATCGTTGTAATAACTCTTTGAACATGTGCTGTGTTATTACTTTTGTCATAATATATGCTAGACTTGATCCTGGAGCATATATGTTGTCCTGGTTCCGTTGGTTGAGAACTGGGTTGTGACAGAAACTCTTCAACCTAGCATACCAAGCTCTAGGAGCTTGCTTCAGACCATTAAGGGCTTTCCTCAACTTATACACCCGGTCTGGAAATCTAGCACTCTCAAAGCCAGGAGGTTGTCTCACATATACCTCCTCCTCTATGAACCCGTTCAGGAAAGCAGACTTGACATCCATTTGCTGCAGTTTGAAGCCTTTAGAGGCCGCAAAGGCAAGCAAAATCCTAGTGGCTTCCAAATGAGCTACAGGAGCAAATGTCTCCTCATAATCTATCCCCTCCTTCTGACAGAAACCCTAAGCTACCAATCTCGCTTTGTTCCTCACAACCATCCCATCCTCACCCTATTTGTTCTTGAAAACCCACTTGGTACCTATAAGGCGACAATTTGATGGAGGTTCAACTAAATCCCAGACATGGTTTCTCTCAAAGTTCTCCAACTCCTCATGCATGGCGTTCACCCAGTTAGGATCAGATAATGCATGTGACACATCTCGGGGCTCAAAAGAAGCAACATATGCAAAGTGGGAGAAAAAGGCTAGAGAAGCAACCGAAGAGCGTGTAACACGCTGGTCAATGTCTCTAATCATCCTGTGTGGAGGGTGATCACGCTGGACCTGCTGAGATGGAACAATCTTGGAAGTCACCTCCCCTGCGCCCTCAGCGAGTCCAACCTCTGCATGAGCTTGCTGTCGGGGGAGTGAGGAGGAAGCCGTGGGCAAGGGTCCTCCTTCATCATCTGAGCTCGTAGCAGAGGGGGCAGAAACTGCAGCCGGTGCAGTGGCTCCTGCATCACCATCATTAACCGCACCTTCCTCATCCTCAAAGATGGGGGTGCCTTCTTCATCATTACCTGAAAGCTCAAAGGCAGGGGTTGTGCAGGGCATAGTTTCATCAAAAGAAACCTCACAAGTCTCTACAACTTGCTTGGCTTCTAAAATCCACACACGAAAAGGCCTAGAACTAGAAGCATACCCCAGAAAAATCCCATCCAGACAACGAGACTCAAACTTGTCCAGATGCCCCGCCTTCTTAAGCACAAAGCACCTGCAGCCAAACGCTCGCAAATGCTTGATGCTAGGCTGCCTACCAAACCGAAGTTCATACGAGGTCTTCCCAAAGAAAGCTCGCAAGAAGATCCGGTTTGCAATGTAACAGGCCGTATTCACTGCCTCAGCCCAAAAGCGCCTCGGAGTCCTGTGCTAATCAAGCATTGTCCGTGCCATCTCAACAAGTGTGTGGTTCTTGCGTTCCACAACATCGTTCTGCGGTGGGGTATAAGGAGAAGAAAACTGGTGCTCAAGACGTAGGAAACGACAGAAGTTTTCAAAATGAGAGTTTCTGAATTCTCCGCCATTGTCACTGCGGATAGCCCTCATGGCCTTATGACTCTCGTTTCTCAACCTCAGTACCAGATCCCGAACAAAACCAAATGCCTCATCCTTAGACTCCATAAAGAATACCCACGAGAACCGCGAAAAATCGTCCACAACGACAAGCACGTACCACTTTCCACTGACCGACGCTACCCGAGCGGGACCTACTGTATCCATATGGAGTAGCTCACCCGGATAAGAGGTTATAACCTGAGACACAAGAGTGTGAGAATCGGCAACCATCTTGCCATGACGACAGGGGTGGCATACTAAGTCCTTCTCAGCTCTCAACTTGGGCAATCCTCGGATTAGGCCCATTGAACTCAACCTGACTAGCAGATCAAAGCTCAAGTGACCAAGCCTCCTATGCCACTTCCAAATATCAGCAGAAGGACTAGCAACCAAACAGCAAGCAGGGCCAGAAACAGATGTGAAGTCGACCCTAAAAACCTGACCAAAAGGCAGCAAAGAGCAAACAAGGGTCTTCTCAGCATCAAGAACGCAGCACGCACCCTTCTTAAAACGAACCTCAAATCCTTCATTGAGAAGTTGCGAAACGGAGACCAAATTGAACCCTAGATTCCGAACAAAAGCAACTTCTCTCGGGGAAAGCTTAGCAGAGAGTGAAACAGAACCAACACCCATTACTTTACCTTGACCATTCTCCCCGAATCTGATGTACTCCTTGGTGCTCACGAGGTTGAGGCTGGAGAACCACTTGCGGTGCCCTGTCATGTGCCTAGAGCAACCGGAGTCCATGATCCACACGTCCTCCATGCCTCGATCCTGCAAAGTCAAGTAAAGCGATGGTGAGCAAACGGTCCGGCACTGGGGTCAGTACCAAAACTGCTGTACCAGTGCCGAGCCATCTGCTCAAAAGTGGGGTAAACACAATCAAAGAAATCATCACGACGATTAGGGTAACCACGACCTCCAAAGCGTGGCCACTCAAGCTCTCTCACAAACCCTCGGTCACGAGGTCCATAGCCGCGCTGAAGACGACCAGGAGCTCGACCAACAAAGTGTCTCTCACCACCAGGAGCACGAGCCTGAAAGCCGTCTCCTCTCTCACCACCGGCAAAGCGGACTCTCATCTCACTGTGGTGGGGAGGATCTTGCCTACCACTCTGGTAGAACTGATCCTGGTTCCCCCAAGCTCTCTCCTACCTCTCAACCCACTTCTTCCTGAAGCAAAACTCCTCTAGGTGGCCATTCCACTAGCAAAACTCACAGTGGTAGACAGGCCTCCTAGAAACTGGGTTAGGCTGGGACTTGGGCTTAGGTGGTGTAGCCTTGGGTGGCTCAGGCTGCTGGACTGGCTTTTTGCCCTTAGGTTTAAGCTCTTCCTCAATAATTTTGTCCAGCTTAGCCTTGGAAGGCTTGGGTGTCCAGTACTGCTTCTTTGGGGCAGCCTTGGCTGGCTCATGGTAAACCCCATTAACAGTCTTTCCTGGCTAGGTAGGTGCAGTCTTGACCTTAACTGGGGCACTCTTCTCACCCGAAGTGCTGCACTCTCCAAACCCAACACCACTCGTCTCACCCTCGGCTCTCTTGGTGCTCTCTATGATCATCTCTAGTTGGGGTTGCCTCACATATACCCAACTGAGCACCTCTCTCAACCTGTTGTTGTCATTTTGCAAAGACAACATCTCCTCCCTTAGATCCTCCAGAATCACAGTCTGGGCAGCACAGGTATCACAGTCTAGGAAGGGAACCACAACAGCTTTCTCCAACTTTCTAATGGTGGCATCCCTATCCACCAACTGCATCCTAAGGGTTAGGCAGTTCTCACAAGTATCAGTAGGTGCTGAAAGCACCTCAAAGTCAGCTTTTAACTGCTCTAACTCACCTCTCAAAGTAGGACAGACCATACGCGCACCCAAAAGCGTAGGTCTAGCCCCAAGCTTCTCAAGCTCCATGAGCTGCCCCTCAAACTTCTCCTTCAGAACAGCTAGCTCTCTAGCTAGACAGGGGCAAGACTCACACTCGAGCTCTCCACTCAAAGTAGCTCATCCAGTTTGGACTAGAGTTTGCCTAGCTCAGCCTTCAGCTCATCTATCTCCTCTACCCGCTTGGCATACCTATCTCTCTGGTCACTAAGCTCCATCATGAAAGACTCGCAGGTAGGGCACTCAATCTCACTGGGTTGGGGTCTCACACTCCTCAACCTCTCATTCTCCTCTAAAGCCTCAGCAAGTTGGGCTTTCAACTTCTGCAACTTCTTGGCTGCCTTCTCCAGCATCTTATCCTAGGCTTTCAACTCACGACTGTTTTGCTCTAGCATCTCAAGGATTTCGGCTTGCTCAGGAGTTACCTCATCATCGGAAGAAGAGTTGCTGCCATCATCCTTGTTCTCCTTGTCCTCCAGCGCCATGGAGCAAACTGAGCTCCTCTTCTCCTTGTTCTTGCGCCTGGACTTGGTGGAGACGAAGCACAAGCTAGCTGGTCCTCCTTGATCATTCCTCTAGACCCTCCTGTGCGTTATCTCCTCATCGCTTAAGCTCGACGAGGACGAAGAGGAAGAAGATCCGCTGCTACAGAACCCGATCTCAGCGAAGAAGGCCTTGTCCCGCTTCCGGTTGTTCTTCTGGTAGCTCTTGAAAGCCTTCCGGAAGTTCTTCTTGCCGAAGGGACGCTTGCCGGAGCCGTGCTTGCTGGAGCGGTGCTTGTCAAAGCTGAGCTTGCTGGAGTGGTACTTGTCGGAGTCGCGGGAGTAGCTCTTGCCCTTCTTGTAGTAGTCGTTCTTGTTGGGGCATTCGGAGATGAAGTGGCCGACCTCTCCGCACTCGAAACAATTGGGCCGCTCGTCCCTCTTCTTGCTCATCTGGTTGTCATAGGCGTGCTGAAAGCGACTAGACACCAGGCATAGCTCTTCATCCCCAAGCGACGCCAACTGCTCCTCTGTCACAGACATCAAAGCAGAAAATGAGAAGTTGTGCATAAGGGGGTTAGCAACAGACTCACTAGAGGGGGTAGCCAAGGCCAGACTCTTAGAACCCAAGTAAGGGAATCCCTCATCTTGTAATCTATCTCGGTGGCCTTGAGCTTACTATAGAGCGCCTCTACTCCAATCGTATCATACCCTGCTGACTCAAGGATTGAGTTCACCTTGATCTCCCATATTTTTCTGTCCAAAGCATACAGCAACTTGACAGCCTGCTGATGATCGGTATATGGGAGGGCAGCGGGGGCAGAGTTGACACGCAACTTGTTGATGATCGACTGAAAGCGACCAAACAAGTCGTCTACTGACTCTCCCGGCTTCTGGACGAAATTCTCATATTCACACCGGTAAGTCTCCATAAGCCTAGCCTTAATCATTGCAGTACCCTCATGGTGTGCACTAAGCAGTGACCATATCTCACGCACAGTCTTAAGGTGACTCACTCTCTCATAATCCATGGAACCAAGCCCGGAAAAGAGAAAGTTAACAGCCTTGGCATTAGCCTCATGCTGAGCCACGATATCCTGCGTAGTACGCTCAGCGATTGGAAGCACCACAAAAGTCGTACTCTGAGTAGCATCCCATTTGTCCTGACTCTGGCTAATAAGGAACGCCTCCATCCTACCCTTCCAGTAGGGATAGTCATCGGAGCCAAGGACGGGAATCTTCCCGGAGTAAGTCATTGTCGCTACGGTTTCTTCACCGGTTAAGGTATGTGAAACCTAACCGGCTCTGATACCATTTGTAGGACCGAGACGTGCGACTAGAGGGGGGTGAATAGGAGCACTTGAAAACTCAAACTCAAACCCCGACTGTAGTGCAAAACGGAAATAACACCCACAACGAAGCTAGATACCGTCCACTAAGAGGATACGTATCAAGCTCACAACACGTGCTTGGTACCGTCCACTGAATAGATACGTACCAAGCACCAAGTGGAAGTACACGCTCAAACGGCTAAGAAAGAGAGCGCAAAAAGAACTAACTCCAGAAAACTGCAGATTTCAGACAGATAGAGCTGTAAAGAAAAATCTCAAAACCCTAGATGCAAAGTCCAAACCACCCCAAAGAATTACCACACCTTCACAAGGCAATAGGGAACAGCTCCAGAAAATTTCAGGTCAATTGGAGCAAGTTGTGATCACCGGACTGTCCGGTGATTGAGCACCGGACCGTCCGGTGCTCACAGACTGACACTCCGAAAAGATCTCACTCAAAATCCAATCAAACCAACTCCAAAAATTATGAAATTTTTACTGTGGGTTAAGAAGGGGCCAAGGAGCAACTCCAGAAATTTTCAGCTCAATTGAACAACGAATAAAAATCCTACACTCACCGGACCGTCCGGTGATATGCATACCGGACCGTCCGGTGCTTACAAACAGACAGACCAACCTCCAAAGAAAAATACCAAAACTAGGTCAAAACACATCCAAAAATTCTGAAATTTTTATGGGAGCTTTATGATTCACAGGAAAAGAGCTCCACAAAATTGCAGGTCATTTGGAGCAAGTTTGACCACTGAAATAAACACCAGACGAATCACCGGACGTTATAGACAGTCAGAAAACAGCCACCCGAAACTTGAACTTCCGAAGCCAAATCTTGACCAAACCTTCACCAAACTTCACGAAATTTTGCACACACTAACCTACCTCCATTCCAAAGCTATTTCCAAAAGATCTATTGAAAAAGATCAAGGGATTAGAGGAAATTTCAGATCTCGTGAAGAGGTGAATATTTGGGCAAGAAAGGGAAAAGCTCAAGAACAACTTGCTCGTGGCAATCCTTTGGGATTGAGATATTCTAAGACATAGTCTCCACGTCCTTGCAAGTCCAAAACATAAGGAAAACAAAGGATTCAACCTTGGCCAAAGCAAACACCCAAAAAGCCAAAGATTGAAGCCAAAAACCAAAGAGCACAATGGGAGGAGAAGCACACAAAGTTGCTGCACGAAACCACTTCGATTATGAGCCTCAAAAGAGGTCTTAGGTCAGACTACAACGAAGGATTTCATCCCAAGCAACCACCCTCACCTTCCCTCTTGATTTGGAGGCTAGATCTCACCCTAACCCTCCTAAACTTGGAGCTCAAAGCTTGAGGACGAAAATTACCCTAAGGAAATGAAAACCTAGCTGCCAAGGCTCCCTCTAATGACCAGCTCTTGGGCTATTTATACATCGGTTCAATTTTGGCATTTTTACATATAGACCCCTAACACTAGAAACGCCCGAAGGGGCTAAAACAGAAAAGAACCCAAAATATCGGGGATGGACGACCACAATGAAGACTTAATCTTCTTAGCTTCCACGCAATCTTCGGATGTCCTCCACATGGCCAGTCCAATCCGCCTTTGCACCCCCGGTTTTGAAGTTAGAACCAGAAAACTTTAGGAAGTCTCCGTCTGGGTCAGACTTGGCCCATCCTCTCTATATTGGCGAGTTGTGGCCCAACTCACCAAGCCTTGGTTAGCTTGGGTGGCAGTTTTGAGCCGAAGCCGCCAAAGCCTCCCTCGCACGCCTTCGCGCCATGCACTCGGGTTGGAGCACCACGGTGGTACCCGGCTTCTCCAGTCCATCGGAGTTGCCTCGCGGTCCATCGGAGGGCTTACACCACCGTTGCCGATCCGCCTCTCCGTGTACCGAGCTTTCATGGCCAACCGACGCCGAACATTGCCTCCGATCCATTGGAGGGCTTTTGCCTCAGTCCATTGAGGTCTTCATCATCAACCTCCAGTCCATCGGAGGGCCTCCAGTCCATCGGAGGGCTTGAGCTCGTTGACAATCACTCATCACACCAGGAGAGCAATGAGGCTGGTCCATTGACTCTCACCACTGAGGCGAACTCACCCGCCGGCCGCCTCCAGCCGCCTTCCGCCCCGCCGGTGCGCACCTCGCGCTCGCCTCACTGTCCTCCACTTTTCCCGCCAAGCCTCGGAGCCTCCCACCGCCTCCCTTGCCCTTTTCCGCGGGTGACGCCGTCGCGCACCGCCATTGCCGCCGGCCCTCACTGCGGGGAGCCACCTTTTGGCCCTCCCCGCACCTCTAGGATCCCACCACCGGGACCGTCACGCCGCCGCGCAGCTCACAAGCCCAGCGGTGGCCCCGACCGTGGCCTACCCCGACGAAATCGAACCGCGCCGCCACGCACCGCCGCGCCGTCGCCGCTCCGGTTCACCACCCTCGTTCACCGCCGGCGACGAGATCTAGCCAACCGTGTCCGCTGTTGCGCCGGCCACCTCCTCGACCCGACTCAGCTCCAAACGCGTCGCCCCTCACGCCGGCGCACGCCGGTGAACGCGCGCGCGCCGCGCGCTCTCTCCCCGTCCCGAGATAGACGAAGATCGTGGCAACTTTATGATTTAGCCCCTGTGCTTTTATGTTTTCCCGTTTCAATTTCATGAGCTGTACGCTGTGCCTTGCAGATCTTCTGTTCTAGCCCCTGGAGATTATGGATAATTCCGTCTACGTCCTAGATCTTGGGTTAATGTGCATATTTCGGTTTCGAACTTTGAAAAATCATAACAATTCAAATAAAAATCCAAAATGGACAAACTCAGTAGCTATAGACTCCTCTTGAGTAGATCTACAGGATAGGTATGATGTGGATGTACGAAAAGTCTGTTTTGCCCCTGGATTAGTACATGCATGTTGAGGGTTAATAAATGGTAAAAGTGGACCAAATGAACTCCAAAAATTATGAAACTTAGTCAGTAGCTTTGTTATAGCATCTAGGTACTGTGTGATTTTTGGTAGCCCTACCATTGGATGTTTAATTACTGTTTTGCCCTTTTGCATGTGTTTTGTGCATTTAGTTAACTTGAAAAATGAAGCCTATATAAAATATGCTTAAATATGACCTCTGATATTTTTTATGTACTCTATATAGTATGGGTAGCTCACTACTAAAGTATGAGGTTGTGCACGTAGGTTTAGGCTGCTGATTGGAAAATGACAAAATGTCACATGCTTAACTAAATAAAATGAGAAAGTGGTTCTAGGATGCACAATTAATTCTATGAAAAATCTGGTGTGCTACTAGTATGATAGGGAGTCCAGAAAGTATTTTTGGAGAATTTATTAACACTGTTGTTTATAAGTGTATCTTAATTTGCATAAGATAAATATATGGAAAATATGTGTCTTATCAAACTATGGATTTTGTGCTTGCTGATTTTTGTATATGATGTTTATGCAATGAAATGCTTGCTGTAGAAATTCCAAGTCCAGAAACCATTCCTACAAATTATGAAAAACCTGAGAAGCTATAGGGCTGGTAACTTGCTGGAATTTTAATAAATTAATTATGACTTGGTTGTAGCTGAAATTTTGGTTGTAGCTTTATGTGATATACTTCTTCATGACATAAAAATTTGAGCTCATTTGGAACTATATGATGGAAGGGTTTGACATAAGCAGTTTAATTCAATAAATAGATAAACTTACATAATGAACCTAAGTGCATTTTATGTAAAAATGTAACGTTGATTGCCATACCATGCTACTTGCTGCGAGTTCCATGTGATATCATGAATGATGGGTCGAACTAGTTTTAAATGATGGTTTGTATGATTTCTTAGTGATGGGTGGTACGATTTCTTAGGAAAGATGTTAAGTTTTCTCATTACGGGATGGGTTTGAACTAAGTTGTCACAAACTACTAGATCATTCATTATACTTTATTTGCACCTTATGCATACAATCGCATTCGTTGCACACATGATTGCACTTTGTCATACATATAACTTGTAGCATATGCATGTAATTGCATTCTCTTGCACTCACTTGCATTATTATATCATGCATATAGATTCCGTGAAAGAAAGATCAACACAAGAGCTGCTATTGATCGATAAGCCGGACAACGAATTGCACCAAGAGCAAGAAGACGACGTGTCGCTGATTTCATCCGTCCCTGTGTCAAGGGGTTGCCTGGGGCGAAGCCCCACAACCCGGCAAACTAACTTAGATTAGTTTATTGGTTTTCATAAGTACAATCAAAGGTAGGCAGGACCATGATTTCTCCCAGCTAATACAATTCTTGTTTGATGATTACGCATATGCATCAGAAGTTGCTTGAAACCCATTTGCATTAGACTTTCTGGCCGCCCTGGCCCTAGAACCTATACTTAGAGTTCGTAGGACGAGTGCCTAGTAATGCTAGGTGCGAGTAGACACGAGTGAATGGAGTCACTCGTCGCGTAGGTGATTTCAATCACAAAATCTTACTATTATGGAAATCATTATGCTTATGTTTTAAATGGAGACCGGGCGGAGATTTTATGAGTTATTTATTGTTTATGGCTGTAAGGAAAATGGGCCCTAAGCCTTGTGCTTAGTTCCCATATGTGATTTTGGTGGTTGAACTGACAACACGTGCCGTGGGACTAATATTGGTGTGCAAGTGTTTTTGTATAAAGTCCCAGGGTGTAATTGGTGGACTTGGGGTACAAACATCTCAAAGGAGGATCTAAAAGACACAAAAAGACCCAAGCCACCATCAAGTTGAAAGCGAAGGTCCTGACTCGGCGGTCCCGCTGACCGGTCCCCCTAAACCCTAAACCCGATTTTTAGGCTCAAGAACAGAAGAAAATGCATGCACCGGACAGTCCGGTGGTGCAACACCGGACAGTCCGGTGCCTACAAGGAGCCAAGACAAACGCTGAAAAACCGGTGCAAAATTACATGCACCGGACAGTCCGGTGGTTCACCACCGGACGATATAAGCTGAGAAGAAAAGGGGCGAAGTCCGGCACAAAACCTACCGCCGGACAGTCCGGTGGCTCACCACCGGACAGTCCGGTGGTGCCACCGGACGATATAAATCGAGAGCATTCCAAGAAGAAGACCCGGCGATACAACGCACCGGACAGTCCGGTGGCTCACCGTCGGACAGTCCGGTGGTGCCACCGGACAGTCCGGTGGCTCCAACGGCTATATTGTCAGAGCAACGGTCGACTCGAAGAAGGGACAATTTACACGCACCGGACAGTCTGGTGGTCGGTGGGTACACAGAAAAGCTGAAAAAGCCCCCAACGGCTAGTTTTGGAGGTGAGGCCTATATATACCCCCTTGGCCGGACTCCCCATTGTGGTTGGAGTATCCTGAGCTAGCACAAGTGTTGATACACATTCTCCATGCCCATTTGAAGTGCAGCAACACCTTTTGAGAGCCCAACCACCACAAGAGCAAAACTAGACACATCCGGCATAGCTAGTGCTTAGTGCATCCTTGCTTAGGCCACCTTGTCTATTCTCCGTGCCTGCGTGCACGCTTATCTTTGTGTGTGCGCGGTTGTAAGTCTTGCGAGACCCTCCGGAGTGTGGAGTGGCCGCCACCACCTTGTGAGAGGGAGGAAGGCCCTCGGCGTTTTGGCCAAAGCTTTCCTTAGTGGAGACAGCGGGGTAGCTCCGCAAGAAGGACTCGGAAGACCCCACTGACCTATCCATCCTCTACCCTTGCATGGGCAAGGCCGTGGTATGGGAGGACCACGCGAGAGATAGGTTCGGGTGGGTGTGTGCCGAGGATATCCGGAGACCCGACCGGGGTTGCTTGACTTCCGTGGAAGTCACTTTGCCAACCTCCACCCTTGCAAAGGGCGAGGCCGTATTCCTTTGAGGACTATGCGAGTGCAAAGCCCTTAGTGGAGCGCCAACGAGGAGTAGGGGGTAGAGACCGTGAGTCTCCCCAAACCTCGGGAAAAAATCTCCGTGTCTTCACAGTGTGCCATCATCGTCATCATCTACGGGAGTTTGCATTCTCTATCTCATCTCCTTAGCTTCCGCATTTACATTCTTGTAATTGTGTGCTTACTTTCCTAGACTAGCTTGATAAGTTAGTTTCTAGGTGGAACTAGGTTGCAAGACTTGGCCACGGAAGAAGTAGCAACACTTAGCAAAACCTTAGTGCACATAGCTAGATTTACTTGCATAGGTTTTGCTTAGTAGTTGTAGTTTTTAGTGAGCCTTGTTTTTAGAAATCCTAATTCACCCCCCCTCTTAGGCGTCTGTCCTACCTTCAATGGCATTGTGCACTGGACTCCGCCCGAGTCGCATAAGGCCCGTTCGCTGTTCTTCTGCTGGTCGGCATAACATTGCTAGAGGTGCTTATCCGGGATAATGGACCAGTGAAAGTCTTACTTGTGCCATCCGAAGAACAGAGACTTGGTCCTACCATCGGGCCCAGGGGCGCTTGGGTGTTGACTCATGGAGGGCTGGACCCGGTGCGCCGTGGTAACGCTCCATGGGGGCTAAACCTAGGGAATGGCGGGTTGGAATCGAACTTGGGATGGGACAAGTGGAGATGGGGACTATATGTGGGAACGCGATGGCTAGTAAGCATATACCCCTGGCATTTTTAGTTGTTCCTGGGAATTAACATATCGATTCGAATCGCTGATGCTCACCAGGTGTGAGAATGCCAGATATCGCACACGGGCAGCGTAGTAATAACTGTAACATGTTGTTTATTAAATCACGCTTTTCAATACAACATGCTTGGATGTGTATGATCCGTCCCACTATTCATGGTGCTGCCCATCCATTGATAGGGGGCTGATGGACTTGGGAGGTGCTTTGAGGTCGAGGGAGGGCTGACCGACATACCGTGGTATCGCTCCTGAGACGGCTACTCCCAAGGGTTAGGTGGGGGCGCTGTGAATCTTGGGACGGGACATGTGTGGATGAGGGGTATATCTTGGATGTGTAGGATATACTATTATGCAAGTTACTGATGGGTTCTCATGTTTTACTTTCATTCAAGTATTTACTTTATGATATAAATGATCTTCATCGTTAATGGATAGCAGCAGTCAAATCCTGCTATCTTATGTTACCAAGACCTTGTATAAAATCAATGGCTAAGTATCCACCTGACTAGTAAGCAAGCTTTGCATCAGCCGTAAGCCCCGTCCATTAAGTCCTACTGAGTAATTAGTACTCAGGGTTTGCCGCCACTTTTGGATTACAGATACTGGTGACATCTGGATAACTGTGTTGGAGGTGGTAGTACTGGTGGGCTCGGTGCTACTCGCCTTGTTCATCTCTTCATGAAAACTATTTGAGTTTGTTTCCGCTGCGAGATGTTTTGAAAACGCTTCCGATATATATATATATACTCTGAATTCGCTTCCGCTATATTTGAACATGTATTTGATTTCATATATTTGGTTTGTAAATTAAGTCTATTATTCTCTATTTCAACTACCTGTGATGATGTAATTGTTGTGGCTCCTTCGAGAGTCGGATGTGTTTGATGTCGGTTCCTCGGGAAATGGTGTTATCGAGAGCCCGAAGGACTCTCGACGAACTACCGGGTTTAGTCTGGCCTAAGTGCACTGCGAGCCAAAGGTGGCAGGTGTGCTTAGTCTGGATTAAGCAGGGCGGTTCCGCCACAAAATTGGCTCTGGGTATAGATCTCAAATAACCTTGACGCCGTCAGTAACAGTCCTCGACAAGCTGACGGAAACCGCGATTGCTGTTATCTTCACTCGGATTTCATGCCATCAATGGTTTAGTCGGGTTTTTCTAAGGTTAGGTCATTGATTTCAGTCGGGATGATTCTTCAAAAAGAGCGGCTATTCAGTCGATTTTCTTGGAGCAAGTTCATAATCTCTATCACTCGGAGAATAAGGTCTCTGTAACGTATGTTAACTCGACACAATAAACTAGGGTATTGCCTGCACTCTGGGCATGGAGGAACGTGAGTTCTTCAAGTCGTTTTATGGTTTTATCTTTACTTCATGAACTCAGAAGTTGAGATTTGACTCGATTACATGTTTTTCAAGACGAGAACACATAAAAAGATCTCAAGAGCAAAGGATAATGCGATGGATTTCATTATATAAACATAGTTCATTACAAAGGTGGTGATTACATATAGTCGGATTCTCCTAAACTACTACTACTACTAATCTATGGTGGTGGTGAAGATGGATGGCCTGGTGGCGGGCCTAGTGGCCGGTGGATGGCCCGGCCGGAGGCTCGGTAACGCGGCGGCGCTTGGAGGCCGGCGGCCGCTGTCGTAGCCGCCCAAGCCATCATGGCCGCCGAGGGCATCATCGTCGGAGTCCTCATACTCCTCCTCGTTGGCGCGCGCGCTTCTTGCCCTTGCCTTCGGCCATGGTGGAGAGGGAGTGGAGAGTGCTTGGGGTTTTTTCTTGCGTGAATGAGTACTCAGTGGAGGCGTAATGGAGGGCCGGGCCATCGCTCTGCTCTTATAGTACGATCACTCCGCTTCGTTGTCTGTGAACGTGATTCAAGAGGCTGCGTCATTTTGACTTCCTCCATGCGTCAGTTATTCTCTTGGGCAACAAAGTCTGTTGCGTGTTTGGAAGATTCCTGTTTTCTGGGAAGTTTGTGGGTAATTCCTCGGTACCCCCTGCTTGTTTCCCTGTGGGTTAACCCCATGGGGTGCGGGATTTGTGGAAAAAGTATTCTTTTTCCTAAAAATCTGAAAAACAGGAAGTTTGGGTCGGCTTTCTATGACTCAGAAAGTTGGGAGAGAAATGGTAACTCGGATGAGAGGATTCGCCATTCCTCAAGTTGACTCGGCACTTGGGGAATGCGTTTGGTAAGTCTAAATGAAGGGATTAGATCTTCAAGCTGATTGATACTCAAGTCAACTTGAAGCTCGAGGGCTACCCCATGGGGTGCACCTTGCGGTGCACCATATGAAACAGTGTGCTATTAAGTCGGGCGTGGAACTCATGAATAGTATGTTACTCTTGTTAGAGTCTCGAATCAATTAATTCCTAAATTAACTCAAGCCTCGGGGGCTTGTGGGGGATAGATATCCCCTGGGCTCTCACGGCCTTGATTCAGTGTATGGGCCGTCGGAGGGCCCAATGGAGACAGCAAGCTCCTGAACAGGGCGCCGCTTGATCTCGTGGGCCCGGAGACGAATGATGTGTATGAAGACCAAGTCAAAGCGCTACGATTTCAGGAAGGACGTGACAAAGTATGGTTCGGACTCTGGATTACAGAAGCCGTAGGACTCAAGGAAGGAAACATGTAATCATAGATTCTGTGTACTCTTTTAGGCTTATAAATAGAGTAGGACTCATAGATGGAAACCGACTTGTAACCCAAGCCTTGCCAGGACTATATAAGGCGGGTGAGGGACCCCTACATAGATCATCGATCATCTCATCACATACCAGCCACCAAACGCCCCAGCTTTCATTGTAAACTCGAGAAGCAAAGGCAATACAACTCGCAGCAAATAGGACGTAGGGTATTACGCATCTAGCGGCCCGAACCTGTATAAACCCTTGTGTTTTGTTGCATCTCTACGCGAATCATCAAGCTACGCCGATTTCGTCACCCCAAAAGCACTGCGTAACACACCCCGTGGTGCATTGCCGGTATCAAACACCGATGGACTTGACAAAGATCGACTAAATGATTCTCCTGCAAAACCGATTTCACTACTACATCATCAATGTATACCTCGACAAGCCGGCCGATCAAGTCATGGAAGATATAATTCATGGCCCGTTGATAGGTAGCTCCGGCATTACGCAAGCCGAAGTCATAACAACAAATTCGAACAAGCCTTGTGGGCAACAAAAAGCTGTTTTATAGACATCCTCTTCGGCCATAAAGATCTGATTATATCCGGTATTACCATCAAGAAAACTCATCATTTTGTGACCGGCCGCAGCATCAACAAGTGACTCAGCAATAGGCATCAGATATTCGTCTTTTGGCGTGGCCCTGTTTAAGTCCCTGAAGTCGATGCATATTCTAAGCTTCCCATTTTTCTTCCACACAGGGACAATGCTCGATATCCAGGTGGCATACCGGCAAGGACGAATAAACCCAGCACGAATCATCTTTTCTATCTCTTCTTTGACTGTATCCACGATCTTCACATCGATCTTCCTGGGGTGTTGAGCAAATGGACGAAACCCAGGCTTGGTCGGCAACCGATGTTCGACAATTGATCGGTCAAGGCCAGGCATCTCATGATATTCCTAGGCGAAGCAATTGTGAGCCAATGGACCGGCCTCATTGCTCTCCTGGTGTGATGAGTGATTGTCAACAAGCTCAAGCCCTCCGATGGACTGGAGGCCCTCCGATGGACTGGAGGTAGATGATGAAGACCTCAATGGACTGAGGCAAAAGCCCTCCATTGGACCAGAGGCAATGCTCGGCGTCGGTCGACCATGGGAGCTCGGTACACGGAGGGGCGGTTTGGCAACAGTGGTGTAAACCCTCTGATGGACCGCGAGGCGACTCTGATGGACTAGAGAAGCCGGGTGCCACCGTGGTGCTCCAACCCGAGTGCATGGTGCGAAGACGTGCGACGGAGGCTTTGGCGGCTTCGGCTCAAAACCGCCACCCAAGTTCAAATGACTTGGTGGGTTAGGCTCCGACTCGCCAAGATAGAAGATTGGAACAAGACCCGGCCTAGGAAGCCCATAGAATAAAGTTTTCCGGTTTCTGACTTCAAAACCGGGGGAAGCTTCCGGACTACTGGCTACGTGGCGTACATCCAAGAGAGGCGTGGAGAAGAAAAAGATCAAAGCGTCATCGTAGTCGTTCGATTGTATCTTTTTCATTTTAGCCTCTTTCGGGCATTCTAGAGTAAGGGTCTTAGTGTTAAATGGTGTCATTAGGCCTAGGGCTATAAATACCTAAGTGGCTAGTCATTTAGGTGACTCTTCCACCATTAGAAAACCCTAGGCTTAGTTTCCATACAGCCATGTGCCAAAGAAAGAAAGGAGAGCATTAGGGTTAAGATTTGAGTCCCCTAGCTAGTGTTCTTCACATCAAGAGGGAGGATGAAGGGTGGTAGGCTGTAGAAACTTTGTATGAACTTAATTTCGTGATTAATCCAGCAATATTCCTCTGAAATTCGAGCTCATATGTGCAGCCCTCTCCTCTTCCCCCTTCTAGTTTGGATTTCGGGTTCAATCCTTGGCTTTTGGGGTGTTTGTTTTGGCCATGGGTGAATCCTTTCTTTTGCTGGTGTTTTGAACTTGCCAGGACGTTGCATCACAAATCTGCAGGTTTGCCACGAGCAAGTCGAATTTGAGTTTCTCACTTTTCTTGCCCAAAGCGTGCCTCTTCACGAGATTTGAAATTCCCGCTAATCCCTTGATCTTTTTCCATGGATCTTTTGGGAATAGCTTTGGAATAGTGCTCAGATAGCCTGTGTCAAATTTCATGAAGATTGGACAAGGTTTGGATAGGTTTAGGGTTTAAGAGGCTCAAGTTCCAGCCTCCACCGGACAGTCCGACGCTGCTACCGGATAGTCCAGCTCAGGCCACCGGACAGTCCGGCGTAGGGTTTCCAGCTTCTGCCCCTACCGGACCATTCGGCTCTGTCACCGGACCATTCGGCTCCACCGGACAGTCCGGTACAGGTCACCGGACAGTCCGGCAGGACCCTAGAAGTGGCTGTGTGCTTTTCGTTGGGGTTTTCGCTACCCGGCTCTTTTCTTCGACCTCGCCTTTAGTGTTTCTTGCTGCTGCCCATACTCTTAACTTGCTATGAACCAGTGAGACGCATTTCGGTGCGTTGAGTGGCGGGCGAAGACACTAGTGCGTGAGTCGTTGTTTCGCTTGACTTGCGATCTTGTGATCGTTGAGTCTTGTGCTTCCGCTCGCTTGGTGTGTACCCGTTCAGTGGGCGACACCAAGTGCTGCTAGACACGTTTCCTTTCAGTGGACGGAGCCTAGCGTTTGTTGTGTGAAGTGTCTGTCAGTTTGCACCGGGGGTTTGTGAGTTTGGGTTTTTAAGTGCTCCTATTCACCCCCCTCTAGTCGCACGTCTTGGTCCTACAAGTGGTATCAGAGCCGGTTAGGTTTCCCGTACCTTAACCGGTGACGAAACCATAGCGACTATGACTTAGTCTGGGAAGATCTCGGTTCTTGGCTCCGATGGCTATCCCTACTGGAAGGGTAGGATGGAGGTGTTCCTTGTTAGCCAGAGTCAGAACATATGGGATGCTACTCAGAGTACGACTTTTGTGGTGCTTCCAGCTGCTGAGCGTACTATGCCTGAGATCGTGGCTCAGTATGAGGCGAATGCCAAGGCTGTTAACTTTCTATTTTCTGGGCTTGGTCCCATGGATTATGAGAGAGTGAGTCACCTCAAGACAGCGCGTGAGATATGGTCACTGCTTAGTGCACACCATGAGGGTACCGCGACGATTAAGGCTAGGCTTGTGGAGACTTACCGGCGCGAATATGAAAATTTTATCCAGAAGCCGGGAGAGTCAGTAGACGACTTGTTTGGTCGCTTTCAGTCGATCATCAACAAGTTGCGTGTCAACTCTGCCCCAGCTGAGCTCCCATACACCGATCATCAGCAGCTGTCAAATTGCTGTATGCTTTGGATAGAAAAGTATGGGAGATCAAGGTGAACTCAATCATTGAGTCGGCAGGGTATGATACGATAGGAGTAGTGGCGCTCTATAGTAAGCTCAAGGCCACAGAAGTAGATTACAAGATGAGAGATTCCCTCGCTTGTACAGGTTCCCCCTCTAGTGAGTCTGCTACTAACCCCTTGTTACACAACTTCTCGTTTTCTGCTTTGATGTCTGTTACAGAGGAGCAGTTGGTGATGCTTGGGGATGATGAGCTTTGTCTGGTGTCTAGTCGCTTTCAGCGCGCCTATGACAACCGAATGAGCAAGAAGAGGGGAGAGAGGCCCAAGTGCTTCGAGTGCGGAGAGGTCGGCCACTTCATCGCCGAGTGCCCCAACAAGAACGACTACTACAAGAAGGGCAAGAACTATTCCCGCGACTCCGTCAAGTACCACTCCGGCAAGCCGAGCTTTGACAAGCACCGCTCCAGCAAGCACAGCTTTGGCAAGCGTCCCTTTGGCAAGAAGAACTTCCGGAAGGCTTTCAAGAGCTACCAGAAGGACAACCAGAATCGGGACAAGGTCTTCTTCGCCGAGATCAGGTTCTGCAGCAGCGGATCTTCTTCCTCTTCGTCCTCGTCGAGCTCAAGTGATGAGGAGATCACATACAGGAAGGACAAGAGGAACGATCAAAGAGGTCCAGCTGGCTTGTGCTTCGTCTCCACCAAGTCCAGGCGCAAGAACAAGGACAAGAGGAGCTCGGTTTGCTCCATGGCGCTTGAGGACAAGGAGCACAAGGATGACGGCAGCAACTCTTCTTCTAATGATGAGGTAACTCCTAAGCAAACCGAAATCCTTGAGATGCTAGAGCAGAACAGCCGAGAGTTGAAAGCCCAGGATAAGATGCTAGAGAAGGCAGCTAAGGAGCTGCAGAAGTTGAAAGCCCAACTTGCTGAGGCTTTAGAGGAGAATGAGAGGTTGAGGAGTGTGAGACCCCAACCCAGTGAGCTTGAGTGCCCTACCTGCGAGTCTTTCATGACGGAACTTGGTAACCAGAGAGATAGGTATGCCAAGTGGGTAGAGGAGATAGATGGGCTTAGAGCTGAGCTAGGCAAACTCCAGTCTAAACTGGATGAGCCTACTCTGAGTGGAGAGCTCGAATGTGAGTCTTGCCCCTGTTTAGCTAGAGAGCTATCTGTGCTGAAGGATAAGTTTGAGGGGTAGCTGTCATGCCCGGTTTCAACGAACAAAACCGTGCAACATATATATGCGCCAGGAAACGTCTCGCATATACATGACAAATTACAGAATACCACAACACATGCCAAAGATAAAAACATGTATAACATTAAATATATCATTATTACACTGTGACACAAGTATTTAACTCAGAGTATAACGTAACATAGCGGAAGCATAAAACATAAATATAACGGGCGCCACAGGGACGTCAACTGGTGAATGAAGCGCCTAATACTCATCGTAGTCTTGCACATAGTCTTCATTACCTTCATCATCTGAGCAGCGGTTGGATTTTTCCCCCCAACTAGGAATAAATATAAAGAAACAAGCGTGAGTACAGAATACCCAACAAATATAACATAGACCATGAGGCTCTATGGTTAGCTGACAATCTGCATTAGCTTTTAATTTTAAAACATTTATTAAGGCCAAATTACTATAAATTAGTAACAAAACCATTAGCCCAAAATATATTGCATAAGAATTAAATAAGATTAAATAGATATAACCATTATCATAACCATAACCAAAACCAAGGAACCTCAGCCAAGGGTCCTACTAACCACTGGGAAGGGTCTGGGCCGCTCATAACCGTGAGCATGGCAAATATATTAGTTTTACACTCTCGAGAGGTTGTACATCTCTACCCACAAGTCGTGAGCTACGCTAGGAGTTCATCACATTACCGGAGATGAGATGACTAGCAAGCGCACTACGAAGCCTTCACAAAGATCACGTTGGTAAGGTGTAACCGTTAAGGCTTCAGGTTCCGCAACCGTGGGGCAAGCCTCAAGGGGAGAAGCAGATACATATAACGTAAAGCACACTCAACCTAAGCAGAGCGAGTGCCACAGAAGCTCACCTCCCCTCTTGCCCCGCAGGTAAGTTACTCCCAAACCAAAACAACCTAATTAATCAGCTAAGTCCGTCCCATTCCAGCCTTGTGGTAGCACTGTTGTCCCAGGTGGTCCCTTTGTGATTCGGTCCTTAGGGACAGAACTAGCAAAAGCACACGAGCACATTGCTCAAGCTTCCTAAACCATGTTGCTAAAAAACCATATTAAAATGGACATGAACCGATCAGGGTCAAGCCCAACAATTAATTGCATAAGATTATTAATCAAAATTAAATTAACAAAGGATATGAGTTTGCGCAGCACCTAGCACAACTTAAACATATGCATCCCAGAAGGTAAATATATAAGGATAAAAGTAGCTAGGTAAACCTTACAGGCATACAAATTAAAATGCACATGCAGTAAATAAAAGGTTATTAGATGTTGTTTATGTTATACTTGCCTTCCTCAAAATTTATTCCTTGCGGCTGCTCAGAGGCTTCTGGAGGTTGCTCTTCGTACTCAACAGGCGGATCAACGTCTACGCACGATATACGGCACCAAACAAACATCCACATGAACACACATGCAAACAAACAACATAAATGGTAAGAAACAGTACATCATGACATAAAAACAGAAGGTAAAACGTATTTAAAATTATTCTACACATTTATACGATCGCATGGGCGTGAGAATCGCCGAAAACGGATTTAAAACATGAAAGATATGACCTTTTAAAAGATGATAGGACCTATCTGCAATTAAATTTCAAAAACCAGGGGTAAAAACATTAAAGCAAGGGCCTCGGTTCTAAAGGGATGGACTGCGGGTTAATTAGGGAAAAAGGAAGGGGCTTTTCTGCAAACCGTGGCGGCTGACTGGCGTTTGACCCTGGTTGACCGGTCATCGGCGCTCTGGGATCGTTGGATGAGGATCGGGCGGCTAAGAACAGGTGGGGGGGCTTCGGTCGGCGGTAACCAAAAACAGAGGCGGAGCCGCGGCGGTGGCTCGTCGGAGAGCACATGTGAGGGCGTCCAGGTGTGCGGGTTGGAGCCAGATTTGGCAAGGGAGCAAGGGCGGATGAAGGCTAACTCACCCAGGGGCTTTGCGAAGACGGAGGGTGACCGGAAAGGGCTGGCAGCGTGCCCGAGCGGAGGGCGGCGTCGGTGCTCGTGGAACGGCGTCGAGGAGGCCGATGCGGACGCCTAGAACCGACGGGAACGACTCACGGCACCACTGCGAACACAGAGATAGGGTCAGGGAGGCTGGAGGGGCTCCACAACGGTGGAATCGAAGTGGCGGCCGAGCTCACCTTGACGGCGTTCAGCTGTGAAAGCGGCGGTGGGCGCAGGTGCTAGGGCTTGGAACAGGCGATTGGAGGCGAAAAGATCACGGCGGTGGGTCAGGGGACCCCTTTTATAGGGCGGCGGAGGTGAGGACGCCCGATTCGGACTCGAGCTCGAATCGTGGCAGGAGCTCGTCCCAGGGTTCGGTTCGACACGGACTCGGTCCACGTCACGCGAGCACGTCAAGGGGAAGGAGCGCTGGCGGTACGCCGCCCGAGCGGGGAAGGCGGAGGGGTGTCCATGGCGAGAGAGAGCGGGAGGGAAGCCGTGCGGGGAACGCGGGCAGAGCTGGAAGGCGGAGCTGCCAAGGGGGTGCCGTGGGGCAGGGCCCATCGGCCAAAGAGAAAAGGAGAGAGGGGGCGTGAGATGGCAGGGCCGGCTCCGCCTGGGCCTGGCGGTGGTGAGGTGGGCCGAAGGGGGAAAAGGGAAAGCGGGTTGTTTTGTTTTGTTTTTTTTTTGTTTTTTAATTATTTTCTCTCCCTTTTCTTTTAAAACCAAAGCCAAAACCAAATCTAAAATTCAAATAATTTGAATTCGAGTCCTTAGTTCATACCAAAGAATAAAATATGCACCAGCATGAATGCACAAACATAGTAGCCCTGTGGTGAATTTTAATTACTTGTGCAATTAAATGAAACAGGCAAATGCAAGGCTAGACATATAAAACCTTAGGAAAATAAATAAACCATATTAAATTTATTGTAAAATACTGGAATTAAAATTTAGGGTGTTACAAACCTACCCCCCTTAACAAGAATCTCGCCCTGAGATTCAGATAGGCTAGTTAGCAAAGAGAGCGGGGTATGCTGCTTTTAATTCATCCTCTCGTTCCCATGTTGCCTCGGCCTCTGTATGATGACTCAACTGCACACGGCACATCTTGATCCTCTTGTTTCCAGTAGACCTCTCTGATGTGTCTAAAATTTTCACTGGATGCTCTGTGTAGGTCAGATCCTCCTGTACCTCCAATCCTTCTAGCGGCGCTTGCTCTTCGGGCACTCTCATACGCTTCTTCAACTGGGACACATGAAACACATCATGCACACCTGACAGACTGGGAGGCAACTCCAGGCGGTAAGCTACTTCACCTTTCTTCTCCAGTATTTTAAATGGTCCACTATATCTTGGCACTAGCTTCCCTTTCATGTTGAATATGTGAATGCCTCTCATTGGTGACACCTTCAGGTACACATGGTCATCCACTTTAAAGGACAAATCTCTCCTGTGAATATTAGCATAACTTCTCTGCCTGGACTGAGCAACTCTCAAATTTTCCTGAACAATCTGCAATTGCTGTTCAGCATCCCGTATTATGTCAGGTCCAAATACCTGCTTCTCACCGGTCTGATTCCAGAACAACGGCGTTCTGCACCTCTTGCCGTACAGTACTTCAAATGGCGACTTCTTCAGACTGGCTTGATAACTGTTATTATACGAAAACTCAGCATACGGCAAACACTTGTCCCAACTAGTGCCGTACTGTATGGCACAAGCTCTCAACATATCCTCAAGTATTTGATTAGTTCTTTCTGTCTGCCCGTCTGTCTGAGGATGGTAAGCTGTACTGAATCTGAGCTTTGTGTCCAATGAATCATGCAACTGTTCCCAAAAGCTAGAAGTAAACTGCGAACCTCGATCAGATATAATTCTCTTAGGTACGCCGTGCAGGCAGACAATTCTAGAGATGTACAGCTCAGCCAACTTAGCACCTGAATAAGTGGTGTTAACCAGTATAAAGTGAGCTATCTTGGTTAAAAGATCCACTACTACCCATATTGAATTATAACCTTTCTGAGTACGAGGCAAACCCACAATGAAATCCATGGTTATTTCTTCCCACTTCCATTCTGGCACCTTCAACGGCTGTAATAAACCTGCGGGTCTCTGATGTTCTGCCTTCACACGTGACAGGTATCATAAATAGCTACATACTCGGCCACGGCACGCTTCATACCGTACCACCAAAATCTTTCCTTCAGGTCATAGTACATCTTGGTGATGCCGGGATGGATAGAATAAGCTGTATCATGAGCCTCACTCAAAATCAATTTTCTGATGCTGTCCACATTAGGCACACAGATCCTGTTTTTGTACCATAAAGTTCCCTGTTCATCTTTCCTGAAGTGGGGCGCCTTGCCTAATTTGAGCAACTCACGAATTTCCTGCAATTTCTCATCATCCTTCTGGTGTTCTCGAATCTCTTGTTCTAATGTCGGCTCTGCCTCAAATGCGGCTGCTGTATTGTGATGTAGGAAACCCAAGCTTAATCTTTTGAACTCTTCACATAACTCATGCGGCATCTGAAAACCCAAAGCCATATTAGCATAACTCTTTCTACTCAAAGCGTCTGCCACCACATTAGCCTTGCCAGGATGATAATGAATTTCTATATCATAATCCTTAATTAATTCCAGCCATCTTCGCTGCCGCATATTCAACTCGTTCTGTGTGAAGATATATTTAAGGCTCTTGTGATCGGTATAAATCTCACAACGCTGCCCGAATAAATAGTAGCGCCAAATCTTCAGTGCGTGTACCACTGCTGCAAATTCCAGATCATGTGTCGGATAATTCACCTCATGCTTGCACAACTGTCGTGAAGCATAGGCAATCACTTTACCTTCCTGCATCAGAACACATCCCAAACCATCTCTGGAAGCATCACAATAAACTATGAATTTTTTCTGCTGGTCAGGCAATATCAACACAGGTACTGTAGTCAATCTCTTCTTCAACTCATCAAAGGCAGCTTGCTGTGCATTTGTCCATCTAAATTCTGCATCCTTTTCCAATAGGGAAGTCATGGGCTTCTCAGTTTTTGAAAAATTCTCAATAAATCTCCGATAATAACCGGCTAAACTAAGAAATCCACGAACCTCTTTTGGTATTTCCGGCACCTTCCAGTTTGTTACAGTACTGACATTGCTTGGATCCACTGCAATTCCTCCTTTGGAGATGACGTGACCAAGGAAACGCACTTCATCAATCCAAAATTCACATTTGCTGAACTTGGCGTACAGCTTGTGTTACCTTAATCTCTGAAGAACTAACCTTAAATGCTCCTCATGTTCTGCTTTAGTCTTAGAATAAATCAAAATGTCATCAATGAAAACCACCACAAACTTGTCCAAATAATCCATAAATACTGAATTCATCAATTGCATGAAATAGGCAGGAGCATTGGTTAGGCCAAAGGACATTACTATATACTCATACAAGCCATACATAGTAGTGAAGGCAGTCTTGGGAATATCTGAGGGACAAATTTTTAACTGATGATAACCAGATCTCAAGTCAATTTGGAGAAGACACAAGCACCCTGAAGCTGATCAAACAAGTCATCAATGCGGGGGAGTGGGTACTTGTTTTTAATGGTGACTTTATTTAGAGCCCGGTAATCCACACACATCCTTTTCACATTAGTATCCTTTTTCTCAACAAGCAAAACTGGGAAAGACCAAGGAGAAGAACTACAACGAATAAACCCTTTAGCTAGCAGTTCATCTATATTCTTTTTAACTTCATCTTGCTCTACCGGTGCCATTCTATATTGCCTCATTGCTATGGGTGCAGTACCAGGTAAAAGCTCAATTAAAAACTCAATATCTCTGTCAGGCGGCATATCTGGTAACTCATCAGGGAGGACATCTGGATATTCACACACCGCTCGAATACCATCGGTAGGTATAGCCTCCATCTGATGCAAATACCATGAAGGACTTGATGCGCTGATTCCCACTTCCTGGTCATCTGATGCTGCTAGGTGAACTGTCCATTGAGCACAATCAATTTTGACACCCCACTTCTCCAGAGTGTCCATGCCCAAGATGATATCAATACTCATAGAGTCAATAACTATTAACTTGGCACTGAACTCTACCCCCTTATTTTTATACCCACTCTGGAACAAATAGAACTGGTGTTTATCTCTCCGCCTGGTGATGCAACTACCATAGGTCTTTTCATAGAACTTATAGGTATGTTGTTTTGTTCAGCATATGATCTTGTAATAAAAGAATGTGTAGCACCAGTATCAAAAAGTACAATAGCATGATTGGCGTTGACTGTAAACGTACCGAGAACGACATTTGGAGCATCTGCTGCGGTTTCTGCCGTCACATGGTTGACCTTGCCCTGAAGTGGCGCCCTATTCTGCTAGTTGGGGCGCCCCTGCTGCTGCTGTGGGGCGTTCTGCCTAGCGCCCTGCTGCTGCTATTGCCCATTCTGAGGGCAGTTGTTGGCGAGGTGCCCGCTATCACCACACTTGTAGCAGTTTCTAACAACTGGAACAGTAGCCTGATTTGGGGCAGGTGGGTTGGACTGCCCCTGTGGCATAGCTCGGTAGGTAGGGCGTTGGTTCTGATTCTGATAACGTTGACCCTGACCTGTCTGCTACTGGTACTGCTACTGCTGTGGCTGCTGACGCTTTTGGTACTGCTGTGGGTAACGGGGACGGGTGTTGCTATTGGAGGAAGCAGGGTTGAGCTTTCTTTTCTTATCTTCAATTTCCCTGCGCTTCTGCTCTGTAAGCAAGGCACGGTCCACCAGGTGATTGAAGCTATTGAAGTTATTGTTCATCAGCTGCAACTAAAGGTTGTCATAAAGACCCTCCAGGAAGTGCTCCTGCTTGTCACCATCTTCTGCAACTTCTGTGGGAGTATAACGAGCAAGCTGCAGGAATTTGTCACAGTATTCTGTGACTGACATGTTTCCCTATTTCAGAGAGAGGAACTCCTTCTTCTTCTTCATCTTCATTATGCCCGCAGGCACATGGTGACTCCTGAATCTCTCACGGAACTGAGCCCAAGTGAAGCATTCTCTGTCCTGCGGTCTGTACGACTCCCACCTGTATAGAGCAGCACCTCAAAGCTGTCCTGCTGCATATAGGACCCTCTCTTGATCATTGCACTGTGCAATGTCAAGCTGTCGCTCCACTGCACGGAGCCAGTCATCTGCCTAAAGTGGATCAGCAGAATGGGAGAAAGTTGGCTGGTGCCCCTTCATGAAGTCTCCACGCCTGTCCCTCTGCTGCGGCTGTTGGTTGGCTTGAACAGTTTGTATAGCCTATACCGCATTGTTGAGAGTAGCCATCATCTGCATCTAGAGTTGAAAGGATTGTTCTGCTATCAGTGGCGGTGGGTTCTGCGGTGGATTGCCATTGGCCTGATTGTGATCCTCTGGTCCATTGCCTCTGTCCCTGGTGTTTACCATCTGTTGGCAGTAGTTGAGACAACATCAGTAAGTAATTGTGGCACATATCCAGGATGATAAACAACGGCGACCGATAAAGTAAAGAGAAAATAGTAGATGGCTATTTATAACCCCCAACGATCTAATCATTAGTAATTAATTTATTTAATTAATTTAATCTTCATAGTTGTTTATACTGTGGACATATAACCCAGCTAGACTATCAATCAAACAAAGAACCAAATCAAACATAGTTCATCATGACAAACATTCACACACCAAAACAAAGCGTGCTAACGAGACATTATAAGGGTAACCTAATTCTCATATAAAAGACACCCTAACGATGTCATCTATAGAAACGATAGAAATACTTGAGTTAAATTCTATATGACAGAAGGAATAACTAAAAATTTTCGAACATAATGTGAGCAATTAATCGGTAAAAAAATAAAATAAAGACAAAGCATTTAAAAATCAGCAGGTAAGACAAAGGAAAGTGAAGTCCTTAAACATGACCAGTTCTAACTAGGCTTTCGTCCTACAGTCAACACGGCTCTGATACCAAATTTGTCACGCCCGGTTTCAATAAATAAAACCGTGCAACATATATATGCGCCAGGAAACGTCTCGCATATACATGACAAATTACAGAATACCACAACACATGCCAAAGATAAAAACGTGTATAACATTAAATATATCATTATTACACTGTGACACAAGTGTTTAATTCAGAGTATAACGTAACATAGCAGAAGCATAAAACATAAATATAACGGGCGCCACAGGGACGTCATCTGGTGAACGAAACGCCTAATACGTGTCGTAGTCTTGCACATAGTCTTCATTACCTCCATCATCTGAGCAGCGGTTGGAGTATTCCCCCCAACTAGGAATAAATATAAAGAAACAAGCGTGAGTACAGAATACCCAACAAATATAACATAGACCATGAGACTCTATGGTTAGCTGACAATCTGCTTTTGCTTTTAATTTTAAAACATTTATTAAGGCCAAATTACTATGAATTAGTAACAAAACCATTAGCCCAAAAGATATTGCATAAGAATTAAATAAGATTTAACAGATATAACCATTATCATAACCATAACCAAAACCAAGGAACCTCAGCCAAGGGTCCTAATAACCACTAGGAAAGGTCTAGGCCGCTCATAACCGTGAGCATGGCTAACATGTTAGTTTTACACTCTCGAGAGGTTGTACATCTTTACCCACAAGTCGTGAGCTACGCTAGGAGTTCATCACATTACCGGAGATGAGATGACTAGCAAGCGCACTACGAAGCCTTTACAAAGATCGCGTTGGTAAGGTGTAACCGCTAAGGTTTCAGGGTCGCAACGGTGGTGTCCGCCTCCAAAGGGAGAAGCACATACATATAACGTAAAGCACACTCAACCATGAGGTAGCGCAGCGACCACTGATGCTAGCCTCCCCTCTTGCCCCGCAGGTAAGTTACTCCCAAACCAAAACAACCTAATTAATCAGCTAAGTCCGTCCCATTCCAGCCTTGTGGTAGCACTGTTGTCCCAGGTGGTCCCTTTGTGATTCGGTCCTTAGGGAGAGAACTAGCAAAAGCACACGAGCACATTGCTCAAGCTCCCTAAACCATGTTGCTAAAAAACCATATTAAAATGGACATGAACCCATCAGGGTCAAGCCCAACAATTAATTGCATAAGATTATTAATCAAAATTAAATTAACAAAGGATATGAGTTTGCGCAACACCTAGCACAACTTAAACATATGCATCCCAGAAGGTAAATATATAAGGATAAAAGTAGCTAGGTAAACCTTACAGGCATACAAATTAAAATGCGCATGCAGTAAATAAAAGGTTATTAGGTGTTGTTTATGTTATCCTTGCCTTCCTCAAAATTTATTCCTTGCTGCTGCTCAAAGGCTTCTGGAGGTTGCTCTTCGAACTCAACAGGCGGATCAACGTCTACGCACGATATACGGCACCAAACAAACATCCACATGAACACACATGCAACCAAACAACATAAATGGTAAGAAACAGTACATCATGACATAAAACAAAAGGTAAAACGTATTTAAAATTATTCTACACATTTATACGATCGCGTGGGCGCGAGAATCGCCGAAAACGGATTTAAAACGTGAAAGATATGACCTTTTAAAAGATGATAGGACCTATCTGCAATTAAATTTTAAAAACCAGGGGTAAAAACATTAAAGCAAGGGCCTCGGTTCTAAATGGATGGACAGCAGGTTAATTAGGGAAAAAGGAAAGGGCTTTTCTGCAAAACCGTGGCGGCTGACTGGCGTTTGACCCTGATTGACCGGTCATCGGCGCTCTGGGATCGTTGGATGAGGATCGGGCGGCTAAGAACAGGCGGGGGGGCTTCGGTCGGCGGTAACCAAAAACAGAGGCGGAGCCGCAGCGGTGGCTCGCCGGAGAGCACACGTGAGGGCGTCCAGGTGCGCGGGTTGGAGCCAGATTTGGCCAGGGAGCAAGGGCGGATCAGGGCTAACTCACCAAGGGGCTCTGCGAAGACGAAGGGTGACCGGAGAGGGCTGGCAGCGTGCCCAAGCGGACAGCGGCGTGCTCATGGAACGGTGTCGAGGAGGCCGATGCGGACGCCTAGAACCGACGGGAACGACTCGTGGCACCACTGCGAACACGGAGATAGGGTCAGGGAGGCCGGAGGGGCTCCACAACGGTGGAATCAAAGTGGCGGCCGAGCTCACCTTGACGGCGTTTAGCTACGAAATCGGCGGCGGGCGCGGGCGCTAAGGCTTGGAGCGGGTGATTGGAGGCGAAAAGATCGCGGCGGCGGGTCAGGGGACCCCTTTTATAGGGCGGCAGAGGTGATGACGCCCGATTCTGACTTGAGCTCCAATCGTGGCGGGAGCTCGTGCCGGGGTCCGGTTCGTCCCGGACTCGGTCGACCTCGCGCGAGCGCGTCAAGGGGAAGAAGCGCTGGCGGTAGGCTGCCCGAGCGGGGAAGACGGAGGGGGGTCCATGGCCAGAGAGAGCAGGAGGGAAGCCGTGCGGGGAACGCGGGTGGAGGTGGAAGGTGGAGCCGCCAGGCGGGTCCCGCGGGGCAGGGCCCATCGGCCACAGAGAAAAGGAGGGAGGGGGCGCGGGATGGTTGGGCCGGCTCCGCCTGGGCCTGGCGGTGGTGAGGTGGGCCGAAGAGGGAAAAGGGAAAACGGGTTGTTTTGTTTTTTTTAATTATTTTCTCTCCCTTTTCTTTTAAAACCAAAGCCAAAACCAAATCTAAAATTCTAATAATTTGAATTCGAGTCCTTAGTTCATACCAGAGAATAAAATATGCTCCAGCATGAATGCACAAACATAGTAGCCCTATGGTGAATTTAAATTACTTGTGCAATTAAATGAAACAGGCAAATGCAAGGCTAGGCATATAAAACCTTAGAAAATTAAATAAACCATATTAAATTTATTGTAAAATACTGGAATTAAAATTTAGGGTGTTATAGCAGCTCAAGGTGCTTGAGGAGCTTAGGGCTAGACCTGCGATTTTGGGTGCGTGTATGGTCTATCCTACTTTGAGAGGTGAGTTAGAGCAGTTGAGAGCTGCCTTTGAGGTGCTTTCAGCACCTACTGACATTTGTGAGAACTACCTGACCCTTAGGATGCAGTTGGTGGGTAATTCACCATTAAGAAGTTGGAGAAAGGTTCTCCTGTGATACCCTCCCTAGACTGTGACACTTGTGCTGCCCAGACTGTAGTTCTGGTGGATCTATGGGAGGAGGTGTTGTCTTTGCAAAATGACAGCAGCAGGTTGAGAGAGGTGTTGAGTTGGGTATATGCGAGGCAACCACAACTAGAGATGATCATAGAGAGCACCAAGGGAGCCGAGGGTGACATGAGAGGTTGTGGGTTTGGACAGTGCAGCTCTTCGAGTGAGAAGAGTGCCCCGATTAAGATCAAGACTGCACCTACCTAGCCAGGAGAGACTGTTGATGGGGTTTACCATGAGCCACCCAAGGCTGCCCCAAAGAAGTAGTTCTGGACACCCAAGCCTTCCCAGGCTGAGTTGAACAAGATTGTTGAGGAAGAGCTTAAGCCCAAGGGCAAGAAGCCAGTCCAGCAGCCTGAGCCACCCAAGGCCACACCACCTAAGCCCAAGTTTCAGCCTGACCAAGTTCCTAGGAGGCCCGTCTACACTGTGAGTTCTGCCAGTGGAATGGCCACCTAGAGGAGTTTTGTTTCAGGAAGAAGCGGGTTGAGAGGCAGGAGAGAGCTTGGGGGAACCAGGTTCAGTTCTACCAGGGTGGTAGGCAAGATCCTCCCCACCGCGGTGAGATGAGAGACCGCTTTGCTGGTGGAGAGCGTGGAGGCGGCTTTCAGGCCCGTGTTCCTGGTGGTGAGAGACGCTTTGTCGGTTGAGCTCCTAGTCGTTTTCAGCGCGGCTATGGACCTCGTGACCGAGGGTTTGTGAGAGAGCTTGAGAGCCACGCTTTGAGGGTCGTGGTTACTCTAGTCGTGGTGATTTCTTTGACTGTGCTTACCCCACTTTTGAGCAGATGGCTCGGCACTGGTACAGCAGTTTTGGTACTAACCCTAGTGCCGGACCGTTTGCTCACCGTCGCTTTGCTTGACTTTGCAAGATCGAGGCATGGAGGACGTGTGGATCATGGACTCCGGTTGCTCTAGGGACATGACAGGGCACCGCAAGTGGTTCTCCAGTCTCAACCCCATGAGCACCAAGGAGTACATCACATTCGGGGACAATGGTCAAGGTAAAGTTTTGGGTGTTGGTTCTGTTTTGCTCTCTGCTAAGCTTTCCCTGAGAGAAGTTGCTTTTGTTCAGAATCTGGGGTTCAATTTGGTCTCTGTTTCGCAACTTCTCGATGAAGGTTTTGAGGTTCGTTTTAAGAAGGGTGCGTGCCGTGTTCTTGATGCTGAGGAGACCTTTGTTTGCTCTTTGCTGCCTTTTGGTCAGGTTTTTAGGGTCGACCTCACATCTATTTCTGGCCATGCGCGCTGTTTGGTTGCTAGTCCTTTTGCTGATATATGGAAGTGGCATAGGAGACTTGGTCACTTGAGCTTTGATCTGCTAGGCAGTTTGAGTTCAATGGGCTTAATTCGTGGATTGCCCAAATTGAAAGCTGAGAAGGATTTAGTGTGCCACCCCTGTCGTCATGGCAAGATGGTTGCTGCTTCTCACACTCCTGTGTCTTAGGTTATGACTTCCTATCCAGGTGAGCAACTCCATATGGATACAGTAGGTCCCGCTCGGGTAGCGCCGGCCAGTGGGAAGTGGTACGTGCTTGTCGTTGTGGACGATTTTTCGCGGTTCTCGTGGGTATTTTTCATGGAGTTTAAGGATGAGGCATTTGGTTTTGTTCAGGATCAGGTACTTAGGTTGAGAAACGAGAGTCATAAGGCCATGAGGGCTATCCGCAGTGACAATGGCGGAGAATTCAGAAACTCTCAGTTCGAAAACTTCTGTCGTGACCTAGGTCTTGAGCACCAGTTTTATTTTCCATATACCCCACCGCAGAACAGTGTTGTGGAATGCAAAAACCGCACACTCGTTGAGATGGCACGGACGATGCTCGATGAGCATAGGACTCCGAGGCTCTTTTGGCCTGAGGCAGTGAATACGGCCTGTTACATTGCGAACCAGATCTTCTTGCAAGCTTTCTTTGGAAAGACCTCTTATGAATTTCGGTTTGGTAGGCAGCCCAGCGTCAAGCATTTGCGAGCGTTTGGCTGGAGGTGCTTTGTGCTTAAGAAGGCGGGGCATTTGGACAAGTTTGAGTCTTGTTGTTTGGATGGGATTTTTCTGGGTATGCTTCTAGTTCTAGGGCTTTTCGTGTGTGGATTTTGGAGGCCAAGCAAGTTATTGAGACTTGTGAGGTTTCTTTTGTTGAAACTATGCCCTGCACAACCCCTGCCTTTGAGCTTTTAGGTGATAATGAAGAAGGCACCCCCATCTTTGAGGATGAGGAAGGTGTGGTTGATGATGGTGATGCAGGAGCCATTGCACCGGCTGTAGCTCCTGCCCCCTTTGCTACGAGCTCTGATGATGATGGAGGACCCTTGCCTACAGTTTCCTTCTCACTCCCCCAACAGTAAGCTCAAGCAGAGGCTGGCCCCGCTGAGGACGCAGGGGAGGTGACTTACGAGATTGTTCCATCTTGGCAGGTCCAGCGGGATCACCCTCCACATAGGATGATTGGAGACATTCACCAGCGTGTCACACGCTCGTCGGTTGCTTCTCTAGCCTTTTTCTCCCATTCTGCATATGTTGCTACTTTTGAGCCCCGGGATGTGTCACAAGCATTATCTGATCCTAACTGGGTGAACGCCATGCATGAGGAGTTGGAGAACTTTGAGAGAAACCATGTCTGGAATTTAGTTGAACCTCCGCCAAATTGCCGCTCTATAGGTACCAAGTGGGTCTTCAAGAACAAACAGGGTGAAAATGGGATGGTTGTGAGGAACAAAGCGAGATTGGTAGCCCAGGGTTTCTGTCAAAAGGAGGGGATAGACTATGAGGAGACCTTTGACCCTGTAGCTCATTTGGAAGCCATTAGGATTTTGCTTGCCTTTGCGGCTTCTAAAGTCTTCAAACTACAGCAGATGGATGTCAAGTCAGCTTTCCTAAATAGGTTCATAGAGCAAGAGGTATATGTGAGACAATCTCCTGGCTTTGAGAGTGCTAGATTTCCAGACTGGGTGTATAAGTTGAGGAAAGCCCTTTATGGTCTGAAGCAAGCTCCTAGAGCTTGGTATGCTAGGTTGAAGAGTTTCCTGCTCAAGTATGGGTTTGTGATGGGTTCAGTAGACAAGACCTTGTTTTTATTGAGTCATGGCGGTGACACCTTGATAGTTCAGATATATGTTGATGACATAATCTTTGGTGGTTCATCTCACACTTTGGTGTCTAGTTTTGTTGAGCAGATGAGCAGGGAATTTGAGATGAGTCTCATAGGTGAGCTCCAGTTCTTCCTCGGGCTGCGGTCAAGCAAGGCCTTGAGGGTACCTTCGTCCATCAAGCCAAGTACACAAGGGACATACTCAAGAAGTTTAACATGGGTGACTCTAAACCCATGACAACTCCTATGAGTACAAACACGGTGCTTGATGCTGATGAATATGGGGAGGTGGTGGACCAGAAGGAATTTCGAGGGATGATCGGCTCACTTCTTTACCTGACGGCGACCAGGACGGACATTCAGTTCACGGTCTGACTTTGCGTGCGCTACCAGGCTTTTGCTAGGACTTCTCACCGTCAAGCGGTGAAGTGCATTTTCAGGTATCTGAAATTCACTACTGAGCTTGGTATTTGGTATTCCTCGGGTTCTTCTCTTTATCTTAGAGGGTTCTTAGATGCTAATCATGCTGGCTGCCAGATTGATCGCAAGTCAACCTCTGGCACATGCCAACTCTTAGGAACCTCTCTTGTCTCTTGATCCTCCCGCAAGCAAGCTAATGTAGCTCTTTCCACCACTGAAGCAGAATATATTGCTGCTGCTAGTTGCTGCTCCCAGCTTTTATAGATGAAAGCCACCCTTAGTGATTTCGGCCTTAGGTTTGGGAAAATCCCTCTTCTAGTTGACTCTACGTCTGCTATTTCTGTAGCTAAGAACCCCGTCTTGCACTCTAGAACCAAACACATAGACGTGAGATTTCACTTTCTGAGAGATCACTATGAGAAGGGGGACATAGACTTAGTCCATGTAGTTTCTGCAAACCAGTTGGCCGATATCTTTACCAAGCCCCTAGAGTTTGACGCTTTTATGCGTCTGAGAGGTGAGCTTGGAGTGTGCTATCCCTTTTCGTCAGGGATAGTGTGCTATTCCTTTTAGTAAGGAATAGTTTCTGTAGTTTAGATTTTGCTTTTATCTTGCCTTTATTTCTCTTTGTTTCATTTGCATATTGTATCATATCATGCATTGCATTGTATCATATGCATTTTCATTTCACTAGCACTAGAGCTCTTTTAGAATGAGGAGTTAGTACTTGCTTGTGCTAGATTGTACAGATGCTTGCTTGATCATGGTTGGCTAAGCTATCTTGAGTCTGTTGAATAATAGTTGTGAGCTAAGTCATTTTATTCTTTGCAAATCAAAAACATGATCACCACTTGACTTGGCTACCTAGCATGTGTAGGAGTGTTGAATGCTATGCTATCTTTTCATATCTAGATATGCTAGTTGTATGCCTTTGCTAAGTTAATGCCTAAGCTTTTATGACACCTTGCTTAAATTGAAATCTGAATCAAAATGCTTCCAAGTGGTGTCTTATATGCTAAATTGAGGAAGATCCAGGTAGGTTTGCTTGTCACACTGATCTAGTTTGAGATTGCTTGTATAATTGCACTTTGACATGAACTTGGACTAGGATGTGTATGACTAAAACCTTGTCTTAAGCTTCTGATGGTTCTTTGAGCCTAGGCTTGGCATTGATTGGTAATAAGTGGCAAAAGACAAGTAAATAACCTCTGGCACAAAAAGAACTTGCTTATGAATATAAATGTTTAAATCTGAAATTGGCAAGTCTCTAAAATGCTTATGGCTAGTGTATATGCTTTGGTTGAGAGTAGCACACTTTGTATGCATTGCTAGCATCTTGTTGTTCATGCCTATCTCGCTAGGTGCTATTCATGTTGGTGATGCTTTCTCTTAAAAACTCCCTGAAAAACAAGCTGGCTCTTGATATGTGTAAGATAGATTCGTTTGAGCTTGTTATATGCTTTCTTGCCCTCACTTGCTCTGTATGCTAGAACTTGTGATTACTAGCTTTCCATCCCTTCTGAGCTCTTTTAGTTACATTCCTTGCACTTCATGGCATATTTTGAGGGGGAGTTGCTTAGTTCAGGAGGAGTCCTAGGAACCCTTGATGTGTCCATTGTCAACAAGGGGGAGAGATTTTGGAGTATTCGACACAGGGGGAGAACTTCGGGAGAGATTTAGTTGAGGGGGAGCTTTGCATTCATTTTTTGCATTTGTGAGGATGCATTTCAGGGGGAGTTGAGTTTTTAGCATGCTCTTTGGATCAGTGCGTTAAGCCTTTTGCCTCTGTCTTGAGGAGCCGATGCTTTGCTTTTTTTTTGCTTCAAGCTGCCTTGTGTTTTGCCTTTGTTTGGTTTTGGGCAGCTTGAGCATGTCTTTTATTTTCCTTTCATTTTCGGTGTTACGCTTTTCTCTTGTATTTGTTCCATTTCAGGTTACAGGTTGGAGATGTGTTGACAATGCACTCATCAAGGGGGAGATTGAGTGCCAATGGACCGGCCTCATTGCTCTCCTAGTGTGATGAGTGATTGTCAACGAGCTCAAGCCCTCTGATGGACTGGAGGTAGATGATGAAGACCTCGATGGACTGAGGCAAAAGCCCTGCAATGGACCGGAGGCAATGCTCGGCGTCAGTCGGCCATGGGAGCTCGGTACACGGAGGGGCGGTTCGGCAACGGTGGTGTAAGCCCTCTGATGGACCGCGAGGCGACTCCGATGGACTGGAGAAGCCGGGTGCCACAGTGGTGCTCCAACCCGAGTGCATGGCGCGAAGACGTGCAAGGGAGGCTTTGGTGGCTTTGGCTCAAAACCGCCACCCAAGTTCAAATGACTTGGTGGGTTGGGCTCTGACTCGCCAAGATAGAAGATTGGGCCAAGACGCGGCCTAGGAAGCCCGCAGAATAAAGTTTTCCGGTTTCTGACTTCAAAACCGGGGGAAGCTTCTGGACTACTGGCTACGTGGCGTACATCCAAGCGAGGCGTGGAGAAGAAGAAGAAGATCAAAGCGTCATCGTAGTCGTCCGATTGTATCTTTTTCATTTCAGCCCCTTTCGGGCATTCTAGACTAAGGGTCTTAGTGTTAAATGGTGTCGTTAGGCCTAGGGCTATAAATACCTAAGTGGCTGGTCATTTAGGTGACTCTTCCACCATTAGAAAACACTAGGCTTAGTTTCCATACAGCCATGTGCCAAAGAGAGAAAGGAGAGCATTAGGGTTAGGATTTGAGTCACCTAGCTAGTGTTCTTCACATCAAGAGGGAGGATGAAGGGTGGTAGGATGTAGAAACTTTGTATGAACTTAAAATTTCATGATTAATCCAGCAATATTCCTCTAAAGTTCGAGCTCATGTGTGCAGCCCTCTCCTCTTCCCCCTTCTAGTTTGGATTTCGGGTTCAATCCTTGGCTTTTGGGGTGTTTGTTTTGGCCATGGGTGAATCCTTTCTTTTGCCAGTGTTTTGAACTTGCCAGAATGTGGAGATTATGCCCTAGTGCATCACAAACCTGCAGGTTTGCCACGAGCAAGTCGAATTTGAGTTTCTCACTTTTCTTGCCGAAAGCTTGCCTCTTCACGAGATTTAAAATTCCCGCTAATCCCTTGATCTTTTTCCATTGATCTTTTGGGAATAGCTTTGGAATAGTGCTCAGATAGCCTATGTCAAATTTCGTGAAGATTGGACAAGGTATGGACAGGTTTAGGGTTTAAGAGGCTCAAGTTCCAGCCTCCACCGGACAGTCCGGTGCTGCTATCGGACCATCCGGCTCCACTGGATAGTCCAGCTCAGGCCACCGGACAGTCCGGCGTAGGGTTTCCAGCCTCTGCACCTACCGGACCATCCGGCTCTGTCACTGGACCATTCGGCTCCACCGGACAGTCCGGTACAGGTCACCGGACAGTCCGCAGGACCCTGGAAGTGGCTGTGTGCTTTTCGTTGAGGTTTTCGCTGCCCGGATCTTTGATTCAACCTCATCTTTATTGTTTCTTGCCGCTGCCCATACTCTTAAATTGTTATGAACCAGTGAGATGCATTTCGGTGCGATGAGTGGCGGGCGAAGACACTAGTGCGTGAGTCGTTGTTTCGCTTGACTTGCGATCTTGTGATCGTTGAGTCTTGTGCTTCCGCTCGCTTGGTGTGTACCCGTTCAGTGGGCGACACCAAGTGCTGCTAGACACGTTTCCTTTCAGTGGACGATGCCTAGCGTTTGTTGTGTGAAGTGTCTGTCAGTTTGCACTGGGGGTTTGTGAGTTTGGGTTTTTAAGTGCTCCTATTCACCCCTCTCTAGTCGCACGTCTTGGTCCTACAAGTGGTATCAGAGCCGGTTAGGTTTCCCATACCTTAACCGGTGACGAAACCGTAGCGACTATGACTTACTCTGGGAAGATCCCGGTTCTTAGCTCCGATGGCTATCCCTACTGGAAGGGTAGGATGGAGGCGTTCCTTGTTAGCCAGAGTCAGAACATATGGGATGCTACTCAGAGTATGACTTTTGTGGTGCTTCCAGCTGCTGAGCGTACTACGCCTGAGATTGTGGCTCAGCATGAGGCGAATGCCAAGGCTGTTAACTTTCTCTTTTCCGAGCTTGGTCCCATGAATTATGAGAGAGTGAGTCACCTCAAGACAGCGCGTGAGATATGGTCACTGCTTAGTGCACACCATGAGGGTACCGCGACGATTAAGGCTAGGCTTGTGGAGACTTACCGGCGCGAATATGAAAATTTCATCCAGAAGCCGGGAGAGTCAGTAGACGACTTGTTTGGTCATTTTCAGTCGATCCTCAACAAGTTGCGTGTCAACTCTACCCCAGCTGAGCTCCCATACACCGATCATCAGCAGGCTGTCAAATTGCTGTATGCTTTGGATAGAAAAGTATGGGAGATCAAGGTGAACTCAATCATTGAGTCGGCAGGGCATGATACGATAGGAGTAGAGGCGCTCTATAGTAAGCTCAAGGCCACAGAAGTAGATTACAAGATGAGAGATTCCCTCGCTTGTACAGGTTCCCCCTCTAGTGAGTCTGCTACTAACCCCCTGTTACACAACTTCTCGTTTTCTGCTTTGATGTCTGTTACAGAGGAGCAGTTGGTGATGCTTGGGGATGATGAGCTTTGTCTGGTGTCTAGTCGCTTTCAGCGCGCCTATGACAACCGGATGAGCAAGAAGAGGGGAGAGAGGCCCAAGTGCTTCGAGTACGGAGAGGTCGGCCACTTCATCGCCGAGTGCCCCAACAAGAACGACTACTACAAGAAGGGCAAGAGCTATTCCCGCGACTTCGACAAGTACCGCTCCGGCAAGCCGAGCTTTGACAAGCACCGCTCCAGCAAGCACAGCTTTGGCAAGCGCCCTTCGGCAAGAAGAACTTCCAGAAGGCTTTCAAGAGCTACCAGAAGGACAACCGGAAGCGGGACAAGGTCTTCTTCGCCGAGATCGGGTTCTGTAGCAGCGGATCTTCTTCCTCTTCGTCCTCGTCGAGCTCAAGTGATGAGGAGATCACATACAGGAAGGACAAGAGGAACGATCAAGGAGGTCCAGCTGGCTTGTGCTTCGTCTCCACCAAGTCCAGGCGCAAGAACAAGGACAAGAGGAGCTCGGTTTGCTCCATGGCGCTTGAGGACAAGGAGCACAAGGATGACGGCAGCAACTCTTCTTCTTATGATGAGGACAAGGAGCACAAGGTTTGGACAGGTTTAGGGTTTAAGAGGCTCAAGTTCCAGCCTCCACCGGACAGTCTGGCGCTGCTACCGGACAGTCCGGCTCAGGCCACCGGACAGTCCGGCGTAGGGTTTCTAGCCTCTGCCCCTACCGAACCATTCGGCTCTGTCACCGGACCATCCGGCTCCACCGGACAGTCCGGTACAGGTCACCGGACAGTTCGGCAGGACCCTAGAAGTGGCTGTGTGCTTTTCGTTGGGGTTTTCGCTGCCCGGCTCTTTTCTTTGACCTCGCCTTTAGTGTTTCTTGCTGCTGCCCATACTCTTAACTTGCTATGAACCAGTGAGACGCATTTCGGTGCGTTGAGTGGCGGGCGAAGACACTAGTGCGTGAGTCGTTGTTTCGCTTGACTTGCGATCTTGTGATCGTTGAGTCTTGTGCTTCCGCTCGCTTGGTGTGTATCCATTCAGTGGCCGACACCAAGTACTGCTAGACATGTTTCCTTTCAGTGGACGGTGCCTAGCGTTTGTTGTGTGAAGTGTCTGTCAGTTTGCACCGGGGGTTTGTGAGTTTGAGTTTTTATGTGCTCCTATTCACCCCCTCTAGTCGCACGTCTCAGTCCTACAGCAATCAGGGAACTCTCTAAGCAATTCTACCAACTTAGCTTTGAATTCTGGGTCGAGCTTTTTACAAACTCATGTGAGCCTAGGACGATCGCCTGGACCGATGTCGACTGCTTCAAGCTCATCGGAGCGAGTAAAACCAAAGCCGAGTTTGCCTTGCTCGGCAAATTCTTGAGTAGATTCCGACGATGTTGGGGATGGGTGAGGAGGTGCCATCTCAGGTCTCCCCTCGTCATCAGGCAATCGATGGTCACGTGACAAAACATCTTTGTTAGAAGCAACATAAATTGCGCTGATGTTCTGAGACCGATCATGCAGATTGGTCAGAAAAGAAGTTTCACATGAAATATGATTACAAATTTTTTGGGGCCGATCGCACAGATCGGCCACTACAGACTATGCATCTGTAGACAACCTACCAACATCTACAAGCTGATGTGGATTGGCCGACACTCTAGGTAATACTATCTCATCATCTAGAATGGAGTGCCGATTGCCAGAACTGGTGTGATCCCGTTTTTTGCCTCGTCGACAAAGCTCCAGTCCAACTCCTGCCTTCCTGAGAGACACTCCGCTTCATCTGATGTAGACGACTGTGCGATGCTGAGAGAATCATCTGCAAGGACCACCTCGATGTTGTCACCATCCCATTGGATCAGACATTGATGCATTAAGGAGGGTACGCAGCAGTTGGCATGAATCCAATCTCGGCCAAGGAAAACCGAGTAGGGCCCATGATCATCGACCACGAAGAAGGAAGTGTTCAACGTCTTGTGGCCGATGGTCAATTCAACATTGAGGACCCCTTTCACATGTGATGAATTTCCCTTGAAATCATTAAGGGTAACATTAGTCTTCACAAGATCATCGACAGACCTGCCGATTTTGCAGCACAAGGAGTACGGCATAATGTTAACAGTGGCACCTGCGTCGACGAGCATCCCGCCAACTGGTTTGCCATTGATGAAGCCATTTACATAGAGAGGCTTGAAGTGCCAATGTTTCTTGTTGACTAGCTTCACAAAAATTGTAGCAACGGGGCCGAGACTGAGTTGTGCCATGGACTCGGCCATCTGTTCGCTGCTGGGAGGACGAAAGTCTTCTGGGAGGTAGAAAACCATATTGATACCCACTGTAGCTTTCTTAATCACCGCAGTGACTTCTTCTTCCATGTCTTCCTCATCGCTAGACAGGTCATCACTCTCCATTCGTGATGACCCCTCTTTCGCCTCCCCTTTATTTGGTTCAGTCGACGTTGGCTTCGTTGATGTTTCAGCCGCGTCGGACTGCGGCTTGAGCTTCCAGACAAAGTTGCACTCCGTCCGTAGACTTGGGATCTCCATGGCGCTGCCAACCTTCTTGAGTAGCCGAAGGTACTCTTCTTCGGCCTGTTCCAGACTGCATAGGCATTGAACTCTGTGCTTCTGAGATTTGGTCAAACCCTCGGGGCACCATCTTGGCAAGTGGCACTCTGTGCGATGCCGATCGTCCTCGGGCTTGTGCTGTTTGACAGGGGGAGGCAAGCGCCTTGGTGGTGGAGATGCAGGCCAACGCCTCGACGGTGGAGACACAGGTCGTCGTGGCGGGGGAGTAGGATCACGTCCACAGCGCGGCGAGGGCGCACGATGACGGCGTGGTGATGGCGCGCGTCGCCTTACTGTGCTGAGCCCTACGGTTGGAAATTCCGGGCAATCATGAATGGTCGGAAGCCTGTCCATACCTTGGCTCCAGCAGAAGTGGAAGTAGGGGCAGCGCCAATGTTCCTCGCGATTGACGGCGTCGCGTTGTTGCTCGTACCGTCGGCGGTCTTCCCAGTGCCTTTCTTCATGTCTAGGTGGACGAGAATATTGGCGACGACGCTCATTGTGATAGCGATGCCGCTGTTGGTGGTCGTTATTGCAAGGTTTCGACCACCAACTGTCGATAAATAAATAGGGTATAACTAAAGTTCTATGCATTATATACCTAACATTGACAAATTCCACGAGTTTTGGTGGTTTTCTGTAACACCCTAGTTTAAATTCCAGCATTTTACAATTAAATTCAAGTAATTTATTTAATTTCCTAAGGCTCATATGTTTAGTTTACATTTAACAGGTTTTATTCAAAATAAATACTTGCATAAAATTAATCATAGGCCTAACTTTCTTGTGCATACATGCTGGTGCATTGTTTCTTGGTTGTGTGAATTAAGGATTCAAATTCAAATTTCATTTGAATTTTAGAACCATTTCTATCTCCATTCAAAAGAATTCAAAATCAGAAAAGAAAAAGAAAAAAAAGGAGAAGGGGCAGCTAGGCCGGCCAGGCCCGGCTCGGCCCAGCCGACCCCGCCCCCTTCTCGCTTGGGCCGAGAGGCCGGCCCACTCGGCCGCGTCCCTCTCCCGCAGCGCACCGCTCGGCCCGCCAGCGCGCGCCACCCCTCTCTCCGCGCCTCGCCGACAGGCGGGCCCGCGCCCTCGCACCCACTGACCGACAGGACCCACCGGTCAGCCTCGTCTCCCTCCTCTCGCCACAATTCCCGCCGTCCCTGCCTCCCTCTCCACTCGGCCACATCGGCACACCGGTGAAGGAAAGCCGAAAACAAGCCCCACTACCCCTTCCTTAATCGCTCCTCCGTCAATCCCCCAACTCCCGCACCGGTTTCCCCCTCCCCCTCGCTTTCCCTCACTGGCCGACGCGAGCTTTCAAGGCGCGGGCGGAATCATCGCGCTCGCGTCACTCCGCCCCGCCTAGCCTCCTATAAAACCCACCCCGAGGCTCACCTCCGTCCCCTTTACCTCCCCACCTCACCAATTTCACTACCGTGCCTCGACGCGCCCGCAATCCGCCGCCGGAGTCCCGCCTCGGTAAGCCGCTCCGCCGTCCAATTCCTCACCGGCGAGCCGTCTCCGGCCTTCTAACCACCCCCACCGTGTTCGCAGAGCCTTCACGGTGCCGTTCGAGGAGCTCTTGACACAAGGACGAGCCTCCAACACCCGCGCCCGCAAGCACCGCCCGAACCCGTCCGTCGGTCACCGTCGCCAAGCCCCGCCGTCCACTCCCCGTCTCCCTCGATCCCTCGGTGAGCTCCGCCTCGACCTCCTCTCCCTTTTCCTCTAGCTCTAGTCCAGCCAGACCCACCCTAGGCCCCGGCGTGCGCCACGCCGGTGAGCCGCCACCGTGCGGGCCGAACCCCGCCGTGGGTTTTGGTTGCCGCTGGCACCTCACCGTCCCCGTGCACCCTGACCGTCCAATCTATCGCCAACGGCCGCGATTAGAACACAGCGTACCACTTCGCGAGCCAATCAGAACGCGCCACGTCGCCCTCACTTAAACCCGACAGCGGGGACCCACCCGTCAGGCCGACTTGTCATGCCACGCGCGCGCCGCGTCAGCGCCGCATCGGCGTAGACCCGGTCAGCGCGGGACTTTCGCAGAAAAGTCCCCGCGTTTCTCTGGAATCAACCCGCGGTCCACCGGCTTTGAAAAATAATTAGATTTAGGTCCTGTTTTCTTCGGTTTGGCCCCTGGGCTTTTCGGTTTTTGAACCCGCGGTCCAAGTCTTCGGTTTTTGCCCTGAAACCCTCGGCGGCTACGGTTATTTACAGTTAGGTCCTTAGTTTTTCAAATCTAGCCCCTGGTTTCAATGTTTTTATCACAGTTATGCCCCTAGGAGCCCGTTTTATGCATAACTTGCGCGTTTTAACTCCGATTTGAGTGATTCTTGCGCTCACGCGATCGTGGTAATGCGTAGAATGTTTTTAATACAGTTTTATCTTCTGTTTTTATGATATGATGTACTGTTTCTCACCTTTTGTTAATTGTTTGCATGTAAGTATGCGTGGAAATACTTGTATGTTGCCGTGTACGTGTTTAGACGGTGAGCAGTTTGTTGGTGAAGAAGAGCAGCAGTTTGAGGGTGTTGAGCAGCAGCCTCAAGACTAGTTTGAGCAAGGCAAGTATAACTTGGACAACCCAATAACCTCTTAAACACTACATATGCATGTGTCTAAATTTGTATGCCCATAAGGATTTTACTTTGCCTCGTTTATCGATATATTCACCTATGGGTTGCATGTTGGTTAAGTTTTGCTAGTTGCTGCGCGAACACATGTTACCTTTGTTAAAAATGTTGTTAATGGATCTATGCAATTTAATCGTTGAGCTTGACCCTCTGTGCTGTGTGCTTGAGTGGTTCATGTCTCATTAAATTTGGCTTTTTAGCAACTTGGTTTAGGGGCCATGAGCAGGTGCTTAGTGGTTTGTTCATAGCCGCTCTCCATAAGGACCGGTTCGCAAAGCGACAACCTAGGACAACCGTGCTACCATGAGACTGGAATGGGACGGTGTTAGCTGATTAATTAGATCGTTTTGGTTTGAAGTAACTTACCTGCGGGGCAAGAGGGGGAGTAAGCGGTTGTGGTCGCTGCACTACCTTAGGTTGAGTGTGCTGTGTGCTTCTCCCTTTGTGAGGCGGACACCACAATTGCGACGCTTGTTTCCTTGCGGTTACTTTTTACCAATGTGATCTTTGTAAAGGCTTCGTAGTGTGCTTGCTAGTCATCTCATCTCAGGCAATGTGATGAATTCCTAGCGTAGCTCACGACTTGTGGGTAAAGATGTACAACCTCTCGAGAGTGTAAAACTGACATGTCAGCCGTGCTCACGGTTATGAGCGGCCCAGATACTTTATGCAGATTAGTGGTTCCTGGTTGGGTTTGGAAGTTGGTTCTAATGCTAATGTTGTTGTTTAAATCTTTTATGCTATACCTTGGGTTAATGGTTTATCAACTCACTTGTAGTAACTAGTCGCTTAATAAAACTTGACCAACTAAAAGCTCATGCTAAGTGTCAGCCAACCTTAGATGCCTCATAGTTCATGTTATGCTTGTTGAGTATGAAATACTCACGCTTGCTTTACTTTAAACCTACTGTTGGCTGGAACCCAACCGCTGCTCAGCTCCAGAAGACTTCGAAGAGTATGTTCAGGACTTCAACGAGTTCTAGGCGTACCCGTCCACCAGTCGATGTCCCTGTGGCGGCTCGTTTATCTTCGTTTACGCTTCCGCTCTAACTCTGGTTTAAAGACATGTTGTCTTATTGTAATAAAGTGATGATATACTCTATTTAAACGTTTTATTTATCGTTTATGCACGTTCTGTGATGTCACTATTGTCATGATATATGTGAGACACGTTCCTAGCACATATATGTTGTTTCGGTTTCGTTGGTTGAGAACTGGGCGTGACATTTTCAGTGTATCACAGGGAGAAGCTCACATTCCGTGCAAAAGAACATCATATGGAGCGGGAGAGAAGTCATGCACAAAAGGGCTTGAGATAAGGATTACAAATATCACTACTAAAAAGTATCTCAAATGCCCTCAAGGACTATACCATTGCGTAGAGCTCATCGAGATGATTCCAACGGACATATTATTTGCATCGTTTAGAGCTCGGATGAGAAAGATATTAAAAATAGAAAATTAGGGGCAGTGCTTACGTCAGCACCGCCCCCGTCCGTACAGTACAGGCTGCCTCGGCCCAACAGGCCCATGTGGCACCCAGCAGCAGCCCAAGCGCGGTTTGGGGGTTAATCCCACCTTGGAAATTCATAGAAGGCCTCCCTCACCTCAAGCTATAAATAGATGGCACCCCCTCACTTCCAAAATGTACCTTTCACCATGTAACTCTCTCTCCCTCTTTAGGAGGCGCCCCACGGGAGGTGCTTCCATTCTAAAAGCAGTGTTTAGTTAGGAGTTAGAGAAGTGTCTGCTATATCGGAGTCGGTCGGAATCTTCGGTAATGTACTCTATTTTGATATCTTAAGCATTACTTTCCTTTTGACAAGTGCGAGTACTTTACTTTCCTACTTTATGCACTTATCTTCTGGTCTAGTTAGTTACTCGCTTGGTATGTATGCAGCTATTAAGCACCTTTTTCCATTTGGGCATACCAAGTTTGAGGCCTGAGTTGTGCTAAGTTAGATTTGATTGATCGTTGTTATGCTTGCCGGTGCTACAATTCAACCCTAGACTTAGACGCTAGGCTCTGGTTAGCTCCTCTCCTCTTGCAAAGGACGAGCTATTGTTGTGCCATCCTCTCCATGCTGCTTTGCATGGTAGCCCCACTCGGTGACAGCGTGTGGTGTGCCTGTGTAGTCCAGGCCCGTCGTTTGGAAGGCCCGTAGGTGTTAGCCAGACTCTATTTCAGGACCTACTATCTACCCCATGGTACCCTCGAGACTCTAGAATTTCGCTGGACGCAAGTTATAACCCTGTTGAGATCCTTTTGACCCTTAGCACGGATAGCTCTTGTATGCTAGCAGAGATAGAAGACCGTATCGTAGTCCCTGTCTCATTGTCCTCCTATCTTTACCTGTTTTCTGGCCAACGGTGTTTGGCTTTTATCCCATGGTGTTTGGTGTCAACCTTTCCTAGCTATCGGTTGACGGGAAAGAGTAGTAACAGTTGGATGAATGATAGTTTGATATCTCTATCTCAATGCTTCCCTGTGGAAATAAATACGATACCTTGGAATACTCCCGGGTGAAAAGCTACAGCGGACTCCGTGCGCTTGTGGAGTAAAATCCGGTAGACTAAGAGCTGCCAACAAGCTTTTCTGGCGCCGTTGCCGGGGAAGCGCCGAGTTAGAATATCATTCTGTTATTCATCCTTTTGTTATTGCTCTTTCTTTTTATCTGAAAAATCAAAAAAATAGAAAAATAGGAAACCATCTCTTCACTTTGCTCTATCCGTTGAGTAAATCTTGATCATGTTTTTCATGCTACATGGAGTCTATAGTGCAACACGGTTTATCAAACATAGCTTGGGCCTTGTGCGTGCCCAGAGGCTAATTTACAAATTAAGCGTGGTGCTTAGGTTGTTTTAGCCTCTTTTCATCAAACGATATGTCCGGGTGAATGAGCTATGTGTAGACTTTGGTAGTGATGCTCCGATCCTAGTTCATGAGCCGTAATTCTTGAACTAGCCGGTTCGCTCAAGTTCAATGGAGACACAAATCCAAGCGTTCAAATTTGAACCCGTTTTTTTTAAGACTGGATTGAGTAAAAGTTGGGAGATGGAAGTCATGGTTTAGCAACATGGTTTGTGCTATGTGTTGATTGAAATTTTTTTTAGCACTTGGTGAACAACGGGCCCGGTGGTTAATACTGTTATATATTCTTGGACCCTTGTATATGTTGTACACTAACCTGTTGCAGATGGCATTCAATCCCCACACGATCGAGAAGAAAGGCCCTGCAGCTGGCACTCTCGTGCTCAGACCTCTTGTGGGCTGTCTAGCCCCTTTCTTGGGAAATGAAAGCACCGTGATATGCATACCAAAGTACATGGTGGTAGTGAGCAATGGAGAAATCTTGGATAACTTCCGCACTGCAAGTACACACCATATCAGGATAGAACGCGAAGGCATGTCACATTATGCTATCATCCAGTGCTTGAAGTTGCAAGTTAGTAGACCACCGGTCTACTGCCCCACGGGAAATTTGCATACCCGATGGAGTTGTGGTGTAGATCCCAAAAGCGGCCGGCATAGACATCTCTCATTTCGGGGGAGCTCCGTCTTAAGCACCACAAAGACAAACACAATGTCTACCAAGCAAGGTGAGGAACGTCGACGTCATGACGTGCAGTCGATGGTTGTGTGGCACAAAGGCAGACAACGACTGGTGGCACATGTCATGCACGACAAGTACCAGCCCAAGAAAAACATGATAGGGAGCAATTTTGGAGTCAGCATTCAATGCAGAAACCAAGCTTGGGGGAGAAAATTGTCTGGCATTTGACAAGCAATCGGTGGCAATGAGAAACAACCTACATTACCACGTCTACGATCGAGCGATTATGCCCGCTATTCCAACATTCCAGTCGACCAACCATGGAAAGAGAAGGAGAAAAAGGTCTTCGTGAATCATATTCTCCGCGACGCCCAAGCCCGTCGACCTCTGAGGAGGTACGTTCTCAGTTGAGATGAAATTTTTTAGCCTCATGCTCGATGAAGGTAAACCCCTCTAACAACCATTTCTAGCATTCTCTTCTTAGAGGTTGCTTTAAATTATAAGTCTGTTAGTGATGGCATGCTAAGATTCTACGGCCATAGGATCTACTAGTAGTGCTGTCTAGCTACCCTGCCCATTAGTTGAGTACTTGTTAGGTAGACAATTGCGCATGTCGACTCCTAACATACAGGGAAAGGTAGAAGGATGGTTTCTGGAGATCATGAAGAAGGATGAAAAAGCCAGCATAAAACCATTTCCTGACATGCTGGGTGTCTCTCTATACCATGATTGGACAACGCCTTTCACTGGAAACAAAGTAAAATGAAAGCGGAAGTTCGTCATACACGGACGAAGATATGCTCTCAACAAAAAGTTGTTTCATCACGCCACAAGCTTGGGGGAGGATATGCCAAGAGGCACCCATCCTCTGACCTAACCCCTGAGAGGAAGGACCTCGATATTCAAGCTACGACAACAGTTGAGCGCTGAAAGTGATTGGAAATGCTCTGCATTAACTTGAGAAAAGTGTTAACATCAATGACCTCCTCTACCCGTCGGATGCGACAAGGACTCAACTCCAACGTATCATCCGCCTTTATCTTTCCCACTCAGTCTGTCTGGGAATGAAGAGCATGTTCGAGTATTTTTTGGAGGGACCAAGACTATGCGAAACATGATCACAAGCCTCAACAGCCTGTGATATGACAATAGTAGCAGCAAAAGGACCTCTTTAGAAGTACCTGGCCGTGATCGCAATTGTGTCACTTGGAAGAACGCCATGCAAACATGATGTTGGAGCGGCAGATCCAACATCAATGCAGGAGAGATTCACCAAAAGGGAGTAATGCCATGAGACTGAATTTATCGACACTCCTGACACCATGCAACGATCCAAAAGGCAGCATGACGGAACATGAGTAGAGAGAAGTGGACCCAACATAAGTGAGCAAACACAAGTAGCATCGTCATTACCCAGGGACCAAGCAAGCTTGGGGAAGGCAGTGCCAGGTAATATTGAAGCTCAGTTTCTTGGCTATCACTTGCAAGAACTAAGCTTGGGGGACGATCACCAGGTGAGCACCCCGAATGCTCTGCGCTGAATTGCATATCTTATATCCTAAAAATTGCCATGACACCAAAAAGATTTACTTTTTGTTATCCCAAATAAAAGAAACGTTATAAAAATTTGCATAATTTCAAAAACAACAAAAAGATTTTGCTTTTACCATGAATAAACTAACTCCTATAATGCTAGAACTTTGTTTAAACCCTTGCTTAAAGGAAGTGACGAATAGCTGCTCGGTTAATTTCTTGTAAGTATTTCATATACAACTTGACACTCTCCTAAAATTTGAACTTGTGGGCATTTGTCGTGATCCTACCTTTAATCCTTAACCTTGTGGGAGCAAGTGTTTTCAAAACCAAGTCTAAGTTGTTGTGAGATGTGATATAATCAAAGTATGAGTTTAACCAATCTTGATCCTAGTAAGGTGAATTCTCGGAGTTTCTTTTTGAAAATAAAAATGAGAAAAGTTCCTCAGTGGTTTGAAATACCTATCCAGAGCGAAATGCTTACATGATGAAACCTATACATATGCAACCTTTTGTTATGTTGAGTTTTGTCAAATTTTGAGTTCTTATTGTGGCGGAACCGCCCTGCTTAATCCAGACTAAGCACACCTGCCACCTCTGGCTCGCAGTGCACTAAGGCCAGACTAAATCTGGTAGTCCGTCGAGCTACCCAAAAGGGCACTCGATGTAACCATCGCCCGAGGATACTGATATCACACACATTCAGCCCTCGAAAGAGCCACAACAGTTACACCATCACAGGCAGTTTAATAGTGAAAATAAGATAAAGTTCTTACAAACCAATATATGTAATCAAATATATGGTCAAAATACAGCGGAAGCGATTACAAAGTATATATATTTAGCAGAAGTGTTTCAAAACATCTCACAGCGAAAATAAAACTCATCTAGTCTTCATATAGAGATAAACAAGGCGAGTAGCACCGAGCCCACCAGTTCTACCCTCCTTCAAGCGATTGTCCCAAAAGTCTTTAGTGCGTGTAAGCCAAAAGTGGGGGCAAACCCTAAGTACTAATTACTCAGTAGGACTTAATGGAATGGCTTACGGCTGACGCGAAGCTTGCTTACTAACCAGTGGATCCTTAGCCATTGATTTTAAACAGTGATATACTAGCATAAAGCAACAGTTTTCCTCATAGTTATCATCATGATCCACAGTTCATATACCTCGATATTCTCATCTCATATATCATCATAACATAACTTGCAGGAATATAAACATACAAGTACAAACAGGTAGTATAGAAAAACATGATTTAATAAACCATATGTTAAGGTTATTACTACGTTGCCCGTGTGCGATATCTGGCATTCTCACACCTGGTTAGCATCAGCGATTCGAATCGATTTGTTAATTCCTGGGAATAACTAAAAATGCCAAGGGATATATGCTGATATATGCTTACTAGCCATCGCGTTCCTCACATATACCCCTCATCTCCACCTGTCCCGTCCCAAGATTGACAGCGCCCCCACCTAACCCTTGGGAGTAGCCGTCTTGGGAGCGATACCACGGTACGCTGGGTCAGCCCTCCCTCGACTTCCAAGCACCTCCCAAGTCCATCGGCCCCCTATCAGTGGATGGGCAGCACCATGAATAGTGAGACAGGGCCGGTAAGACTTTCACCGGTCCCATTTCCCGGATAAGCACTTCTAGCAATGTTGTGCCAATCAGCAGGCGAATAGCGAACGGGCCTTAAACGACTCGGGCGTAGTCCACCATACCTTGCCACATCATCATTTTTCATAATATTCCAATAACTCCGCCCGGTCTCTATTTCAAACATATCATATAATAATCTTCCATAAGATTTCTATTTTGAAAACACCTACGCGACGAGTGACTCCATTCACTCGTGTCTACTCGTACCTAGCAATTCTAGGCAACTCGTCCTACGAACTCTAATATATAGGTGCTAGGGCCAGGACGGCCAAGGCGTCTAATGCAATTGGTTCCAAACAACTCCTAATGCAGATGCGTAAGCATTCATCATAATACATTTGCTGGGTAAAGCATGGTCCTGCCTACCTTTGATTCAGTTTAATAAAACCAACAAACTAAGCTACTGTTAGTTTGCCGGGTTGTGAGGCTTTGCCTCAGGCAACCCCTTGATCCCTTGGACAACTCCTCCGTCCAAACACGACTGATGGGCCTTCTAGGTCGTGAATGGGTCTTAGTTGGTCTTTTGGATCACCGTTGGTTGAAGTAGTTCAACGCGCTCGTTTCTTGATCACGTATCTGTAATGAGCAACACTATATGAATTCCATGCACGATGCAGTGAATGGGATGCATGAATGACAAGCACATACTTAGAAAACGGTTTCGTGGTTGGGAGAAAGGTGAACAATAGACTACTCAACAAGATTACTTTGGTGGGTATAAACCTAGCATACGCTCATACAGTTAAATATAAACAAGGCAACTCATGAATTAGTACATGAGCAAGTTATCCATTTAACAGGTTCTTTATCATTTCATATGTAAGCAAAACATCACACAATGGTATGACTACACATGTAGTAGATTACTACACCATTCTCTTGGCATTTAGTAACAGTAATACCTTTATGAACTGATAATAAACATATCCAATCACAAGCCTAACTAGTAAGTTATTTATCGTAAAGAAAGCATGTTGGGTACTAAGGGGATGAAAACCACACCAGGATGATGCAAAGTTAAAACATTATTAAGTGTTTTGTTTGGAATGAGTCATTCAACATGAAAAGACTACTTCACGTAAGCATAGGGGAATATTTACTAACGATACCACACACTTCGGTTATCTTATGGATTAAGGCCCTACATTAACCTTAAGTATTGTACACAGCAAATGAGTTAATCCCTCAATCCAGTGTGGCATAAACAACAGTAGATAGCTTGTAGCTAGAAATCAACCCACATGCATAATGATATCAGTAGCAAACAACCACCTACACTTATAATTAAATAACACATGCCCACTTTATGAATAAAACGCATTACTTGTGTTCACGTAGTTAGACAACTCCAAATGAGCTCAGATTTTTATGACACGTAGATTTATACTACATTATAAAACTGTCAAAATTTTAACTTAATTGGGGTTACAATTATTTTATTAAAATTACAACAAGTTCTCAACCCTACACATTGTCAGAATTTTTCATAAATTATAGGGATGGTTTCTGAAGGTGAAATTTTTTGCAATGAGCTATACTTAGCATGAACTGCACGTACAAAAATTTATAAGTTAAAACTCCCAAGTTTGGCAGGACATCTATTTTCCACATATTAATCTTGTGCGAATTAAGATGTACATATGAACAGTGTAAATAGCCTTCTCGAATATACTTTGTGGACCCTATGCATCAACATTAAGCTACCAAATTTTTTAGAGAATTTTCCTAGCAAGGTATGACCACTTTTATGATTATCATTTCCAACATGTAGCATTTTATCATTTTCAAATCACCATTAAAAATTAATATGCACAACTTCATATTTCACCAGTGGGCCACTTGTACTACCCAAAGTATATGAAAAATGCCAGATAGTCATTTTGAGCATATTCTGTGTAGGCTCCAATTTCTAAGTTAAATAAATGCACATAACACATGTATAATGGTAAAAGGGTAATTAAACAGTAAGTGCTAGGGCTACAAAAATTCACATAGTGCTATAATGCCACAAGAAAGCATCTGTCCAAGTTTCATGCCATTTGGAGTTCATTTAGCCCACTTTTGTCATTTATCCTAATTAACCATGCATGCAACACACCGAGGGCAAAACAGACATTTCACACCTCCACATCATATCCCCTCAATAGATCTATTCAAGAAGAGTCTAATGCAACTGAGTTTGTCCATTTTGGATTTTTTTTTTGATTTGTTATGATTTTCCAAAGCACACAGCCGATTTAAACACATTTAAATAGAAAAACATTAGACTAGGGGCTAGATTGTAAATAACCATAGCTTCTGGGGCCTGTACAGAAGATTTGAGTGCCTCAGTGAATAGTAAATAAATCAGAGCGCATAAAAACAGAATAAGGCATGGGTTTTCCGGGAAACTACCCTCCTTCTTCTACCTTCGGCCAGCGAGAGAGACAGCGCGCGGTGGCCGCGTTGGGTGCTCGCGCCGGCGTGTGTAGGCCTCGGTTTGAGGCCGACGGGGTCGGGGAAGGTGTTCCCGCCCTCAGGGACTCGTTCCCCTTAGATCTCATCGCGTGGGATGCTCTGTAGAGGCGGGACGGCGGCGGTGCACCGGAGCAGCGGGAGCTCGGCGTGGCGCGGCGGCGCAGCGTCGATTCCGTCGACTCCGGCGACGGGAAGGGACTAGGACGGGCGTGAGAGCTCCGCGGAGAGATGGGGCACGCGGCGGTGGTGACCTAGAGGTACGGGAATGGCCCTAGGGTGGCTTCCCACGGTGAGGTAGACGGCGCGGTGGCGCGTCTCGTCGGCCGTGCGTGGAGGAGGCAGGGGAAAGACGGAATGGTGGACGCGTCTGGTGCGTCGGGTGCGCGAGGCTGAGACGAAGCCGGCGGTGATGGTCTGGAGCACAGGGAGGTGGTGCAAGGTGGTGTGCGAGGGTGGTGAACCGGGCACGAGCTCGGCGTCGCGGACGTCGAACGACGGCTCGATCCACTCGGAGGAGAGGGGAATGGCGGCGACGTCAAGCGTCACGGGTGCGCGAGGTCGTGGCGGAGGTGGTGGTGGTGTGGAGGCGTGGGGTGTGCTTGTGGAGCGGCGGTGAGCTTGAGCTCCCAGCTCGGGCGGCCATGGCGAGTGCGCTCTGCGCGTGCGAACAGAACGCACAGCAGAGGCAGAGGCAAAGGAGTGCGGGCGAGGGGGAATGTGGCCGGCTTCGCGTCCAGGTGAGGAAGGCGCGGCGCGGAGTGGTGATCCGTGGGCGCGGCCACTGCCCATACGCCGGCGACCGCGTGGAGCACACCGGCTGGGCGTAGGCGCGGTGCCGAGACGTGGGGCCCACCCGCCAGTGAAACCGAGACCAAGAAAAAAGAGGAATGTGTTTTCTATGTCCCTGTAAATCGCATATTTGACATACTTAGATACCGAATTTGGAGAAACTCCAATTGAATGAAATGTTGTACTCTTCAAGCTCTACAAGTTTGTCAAAAGGGCCAATTGCCAGATTCTAAGTGGAAGTATGATTTATACATGGATTTATATAGCAGCCTTCAATTAGGACAGGGAACCTTTATTACTTGGGAAATTCAAAACTCATAATTTTGGGCTTTGCCTCCCAAAGTGCCCCTTGTCAACATTGTTTAGAATTTTATAACCTCCAACTTCTTCAATTTGATCTTTGCATGAAAATGGCTGTAGGTTAGAGAAAACTTGAAATTTCAAAACAAGGCTGGTTTGAGCTGGTTTTCTGGGCAGATGAAAAATGACCGTCATCACCATGTAAACCTTGATTTAGGACCAAGCTCTAATTACTAAAGTTGTTCCCCAGTAAATGATCTATAAGTTTGGTGATATAACTTTGGCCTAAATCCCAACAGATTTTGAATTATTGACACAACTATGTTCCAAGGTTTGGTAAAACAGAAATTTCACTTTGTGTAGAGACCTTCTTGTTTCCAACCTTTGAAGTACCAAATGAAGTCCAATCACTTCAAGGTCTGTTGCATTTAAAAGGTGATAAGTTCAATTTCACTTCTTAGAAAGGAAGATTTTGAAGTACTGTAGTGAAATCAAAAGTAATTTCAGAATCAACTTGGGGAAAAGCTGAAAATGCATACTTTGGAAATTTCTGTGGGCTGATTTTGGTTATTTCCAAGAGAATTGTGGAGAAGTTTAAAACAGGTTAAAGACATTTTTAAACCATGTTCAGTGTAACAAAAGGGTAGTCCATAACATGTACAACAACTTTGACAATGGAGTTGAACTCAGGTACTTAATGAATTAGAAAGTTTTATTAGGGCTCAAGTTTGGTCTCGATCACACTTGCTACCCTCGGAAGAAACGTTACTCGGATTCGGTTTGATCTTTTAAACCTCTTGTCTTTAGATTTTTGAACATGGGCAAACAGAAAAGTCTAGGGTTACTTGCTTATCCGAGGTTTTGCATTTGGTGTTGAGCTCAAAAGCATGTGAGTGTTGACTTATCCAACTACGAAATGTGTGGTCTTGTATCTTGTATAGAAAATTTTTGACTTAGTGATTTCTCCACCTATTTCTTGTTACTCTCTAAGCATGATTAAGTCTTAATCCATCATGAGCTTGTCTCTAGCTGCGTGTTAAGGCTCTTGAGATGCCAGGGGCATCACATCCCACCCCCTTAAAGAAATCTCGTCCCGAGATTTGGAGGAAGAGGGGGTTCTACGGCTTACTGCGAAATGCAAATGGTTTTGGTATCGTTGTTCGTGTGCTTCGGTCATACATGGTAACACTTAATCCTTCATCAATTTGCTTTGTTAACTGGCTCGTGAATGGTTAGTGCCTCTTTAACACAAGGTAGTTACAAAGCTTTTGAATACGTCTAAGGTGGTCCTTCCTAGGTGCTAGGCAAATCGTGTTTTATATGAGAGCGAATGAACAAACCGCAAAGACGGTGTGGCCAATGCGAAAATGGCAGTGATTTATTCGAATAATGGAACAGGGTTACTCCCTGACTTTGACACTAGGGTTTAGAAATGTGATAACTATATAGGTCTTAGAACATTTGAAGCAAGGTGTACACAATCGAAAAAATCGAACCATGAAGGATCTTGCGTTTCAAAGGGTTATCAATGGATGTGTTTTTGAGACGCACATTCATTTTATTTGATAGGGACTGTGTACACATATAAGACAGTAATTCTAGGTAAATTCAAAGAAAAGATGTGGTGCGGTACAACACATCCTACCTTTGGCAGCAAGAATGTACACAAGGGTTGAGATGGACTTGATAAGGTGATGGTTTGTATGATTTCTTAGCATTGGGCAAAACTGACCCAGTAAGGTCTGGGTAGACGATGTGTGCTTACTAACAAGTCAAGCTGCAAGATTGGCAAGTCCACTTTCGAGGATAATTCCACAGGGGGAGAAATACCCATGGGAAGGGGGTGTGGCAGCAACAACAGTCAAGAACAACAGCTAGTGTAGAAGGCGTCCTGAGAATTTTCCCTCAGGGAACTAAATTCATCGAGTCGAGCGTAGGATCGCTAGTGGGATCGTGGTAGTCTTCTTCCATGAGTCGTGAGAGTAACGTGAAACAACACAATGGAAGTAGGTGAACAAGAAACAAACGTAGGACTGTTCATTTTCATAGATCAATGGAAGACAGGGTTAAACAACCATAACGAAAGATAGGAACGAGTCGTGGGATTGAGGTGTAGCACTCCCACAGATCAAGAAAGGCAAGGTGAAACAAAGCAACGATATGAGATATTGCAGGGGCGAAAATAGAGTCGATCATCTCCATGAAGTGGATGCATAAAGATCACAAATGGGTGGAAGATGGATACGAATGTTCCATGTTTGAGGCTGCGTCTCGCCTTTGTAGGTCTCGATACCTGCACGCACCTAGTGACACAACTGGGTGACGTCTGTACACGCGGAGTCCTAGGTCCCGTCGCGGCACCGTAGATTGCTCAGGGTAACACCACATCAAAGGGGGTCCAACCATACCATTTCCAGAGCCATGGGGATCACGAGGTCACGACACGGAATGACAATAGAGGTTTGACGACAGTATAAGAGCTTTGGGCCTATAGAGCTTAACATGTGAATGATATGAATCCATAAAACAAGGTGTATGGTCTTCAAGGTTTTGGAGCATCACAATAATTAGAATTTGAAACATCATGACGACAACGTATATCATCATGGGTTACAAAGACTGAAGTTCCTGAATGTTAGAGCTCGAAACATGACGACTTAAGAATTCAGAATACATCGCAGGACAAACAAGATACGCTAGTCACGAGGATTGGGTACATGTTGATTCTAAGGAGCTAGGTACTGGAGGCACCTATCGGCTATGAGAATCAGAATCTTTTTACTACAAAAGCTCACGATGGTTGCCATCATACGAATTGGTACCTAACTAGTACTGCCTAAACGTAAGATTGATATGCCCAGGGCGAAGGCCCGTTTCTTCTTTCAACCAATTTGGTGCAGTGTTGGTCTTCGCGTGGGAAATGCCATGAAACAATAGTCTTGATTCTCCACCGAGTATGAGAACGTCACCAGATTCGAGGTTGATCTTCGTCGCTCGGTCTTGGTCTCTCGTGTCACCGAACAAGAACTCGGCGGTGTCTCCTATGGAGATGGATATGAAAGGTAAACCTTGGGTAAGGCTACTCTTTGACTCGTCCTTGTCTTGGTGAAGTCCGAGCTTCCCGGAGTTGGTGTAGTAGTTGACGATGCATATGTTAGGGTTAATCTGAGGAAACTCGCTTGCAGTGGAGTTCGCAGTTTGAACAATCATCTTGAAAGCGTTCGGTATTGTCGGGGCTTGTGCTCCATCAAATGGACGTGTGGGTCCATATGAGCGTGCCGTTGGATCCCAGTTCTTTCCCAGAGACATCATCCATAAATTCAGCATGGCACCATTCTTGAGGCTTGGCCTGTAAAATCCTCCTGGGCCCTTACCCAGTTGTCGACACATACAAACCATCTCGATTTGATCTTCAGGCTTGACAAATCCTTTAAACAAAATCATCCCAGGTCGCAGATGCTGAACTGAGGCTGCCTTAGTGGAAGATTCTCCCGCTTTTCTCTTCTTATGATCTCGAGGTATTGTTGTTTTAGCCTTCATGGACTCTTAGTAATTAGGGCATAAGTCGAAGGGCTGCGTCATCTGTAGCAGGAAGAATAAGGCCTGTGTCAATTCAAGAATCTTATAATCTTGGTACGGTCATGGTGCGATCGTATTTCCTTGCTCGAGAAAGTGAAATGAAAACGATCCCATCACAATGTGTGACACAACTCTTTATCGACTCCTTCCTAATGGGAACAGGTTGCGGTTAGACTTTTGGAAGGAAACCAAGAATAGAGGGGCTATTTGTCTTGTTGCTCTCTACACTTTGTTATAAATGTCTTAACTAAAAGGGTTTGCATTGAAGCAGAAGGACAACTCCCATCAATAAGTCCCATTGGCTGAAGATTTCGTTTTTAATTATATTTTCGTTTGTGCCTTTCGGTCCAAGCAAATTTAGAGAAAGCGTCGTCTAACAAAGTGGTCACATTTCACGTCCTATAAGCATCCTACACAAAGTTTCCAACTTGTTCGTCTCAGACTTCTATTCACATACACGCAATAGCATCATACATGCAAATCTTATGTTAACTTGTCATTACCAGCCATCATGTGTATGATTAGATATTCATCTAGTCATTTTCACTCCCACACATAGTAAAGCACATGAGATGAGATGAAATGATGCATGGTTCGTCCTATCCGGTCTCACTTCACACCTCCTATGTGTATTATATTAGCTAGCGATATCTCGATGACATGTATGCACGTCTCTCTTTACTGCAACTAGTCATTCTCTAGTCGCTCTTAATTTTCGCACGTGGTTAGTTTACCTGCAGAAAAATGCATGCTCATACATTACCACATAGTGTGGCATCCATGCGTGACCACTGCGTGGACAACGTAGGTGGGCCGCTGCACCTTTTCCTCAAAGCCTGACTTTCCACCAGTACTGGGGAGTGTCGAGAAGAAGGTGGATCCCAAAACCGAATGTAAGTGTGGTGGGTATGAAAGCCTCAAGCATGCCCACCACCCTTAAAGAGCTTTTACTTATACAGCATGAATGCAGAGATTACAACCGTTCGCAAAACCCGATAGCTTCCACCAGTACTAGGGACAGCTATGGCCGAAAGGTTGTTTCCAAAGCGCCGAACATGCATATGAGTTCTATCTAGGTCAGAAGGTCAGTGATGTCACCTGGATAACACTAACATCCTTAATATGGGCATATCGCATACTCTCATCATTTTTTTTGAATTACTTGGAAAGGGCTTTCGAAAATAGTTTTGTAAACCAAAACTTGATGATATAACTGTTGTCTGTGTATGATCGGCTCTGATACCAGCTGTGGCGGAACCGCCCTGCCTAATCCAGACTAAGCACACCTGCCACCTCTGGCTCGCAGTGCACTTAGGCCAGACTAAACCCAGTAGTCCGTCGAGCTACCCAAAAGGGCACTCGATGTAACCATCGTCCGAGGATACCGACATCACACACATTCAGCCCTCGAAAGAGCCACAACAGTTACACCATCACAGGCAGTTTAATAGTGAAAATAAGATAAAGTTCTTACAAACGAATATATGTAATCAAATATACGGTCAAAATACAGCGGAAGCGATTACAAAGGATATATATTTAGCGGAAGCGTTTCAAAACATCTCACAGCGGAAATAAAACTCATCTAGTCTTCATATAGAGATACACAAGGCGAGTAGCACCGAACCCACCGGTTCTACCCTCCTTCAAGCGATTGTCCCAAAAGTCTTCAGTACCTGTAAGCCAAAAGTGGGGGGTTAAATTACTCAGTAGGACTTAATGGAATGGCTTACGGCTGACGCGAAGCTTGCTTACTAACCAGTGGATCCTTAGCCATTGATTTTAAACAGTGATATACTAGCATAAAGCAACAGTTTTCCTCATAGTTATCATCATGATCCACAGTTCATATACCTCGATATTCTCATCTCATATATCATCATAACATAACTTGCAGGAATATAAACATACAAGTACAAACAGGTAGTATAGAAAAATATGATTTAATAAACCATATGTTAAGGTCATTACTACGTTGCCCGTGTGCGATATCTGGCATTCTCACACCTGGTTAGCATCAGCGATTCGAATCGATTTGTTAATTCCCGGGAATAACTAAAAATGCCAAGGGATATATGCTTACTAGCCATCGCCTTCCTCACATATACCCCTCATCTCCACCTGTCCCGTCCCAAGATTCACAGCGCCCCCACCTAACCCTTGGGAGTAGCCGTCTCGGGAGCGATACCACGGTACGCTGGGTCAGCCCTCCCTCGACTTCTAAGCACCTCCCAAGTCCATCGGCCCCCTATCAGTCGATAGGCAGCACCATGAATAGTGGGACGGGGCCGGTAAGACTTTCACCGGTCCCATTTCTCGGATAAGCACTTCTAGCAATGTTGTGCCAATCAGCAGACGAACAGCGAACGGGCCTTAAACGACTCGGGCGGAGTCCACCATACCTTGCCACATCATCATTTTTCATAATATTCCCATAACTCCGCCCGGTCTCTATTTCAAACATATCATATAAAAATCTTCCATAAGATTTCTGTTTTGAAAACACCTATACGACGAGTGACTCCATTCACTCGTGTCTACTCGTACCTAGCAATTCTAGGCAACTCGTCCTACGAACTCTAATATATAGGTGCTAGGGCCAGGGCGGCCAAGGAGTCTAATGCAATTGGTTCCAAACAACTCCTAATGCAGATGAGTAAGCATTCATCATAATGCGTTTGCTGGGTAAAGCATGGTCCTGCCTACCTTTGATTCACTTTAATAAAACCAACAAACTAAGCTACTGTTAGTTTGCCGGGTTGTGAGGCTTTGCCCCAGGCAACCCCTTGATCCCTTGGACAACTCCTCCGTCTAAACATGATTGATGGGCCCTCCAGGTCGCGAATGGGTCTTAGTTGGTCTTTTGGATCACCGTTGGTTGAAGTAGTTCCACGCGCTCGTTTCTTGATCACGTATCTGTAATGAGCGCCACTATATGAATGCCATGCACGATGCAGTGAATGGGATGCATGAATGACAAGCACATACTTAGAAAATGGTTTTGTGCTTGGGCAGAAAGGTGAACAATAGACTACTCAACAAGATTATTTTGGTGGGTATAAACCTAGCATTCGCTCATACAGTTAAATATAAACAGGGCAACTCATGAATTAGTACATGAGCAAGTTATCCATTTAACAGGTTCTTTATCGTTTCATATGTAAGCAAAACATCACACAATGATATGACTACGCATGTAGTAGATTACTACACCATTCTCCTAGCATTTAGTAACAGTAATACCTTCATGAACTGATAATAAGCATATCCAATCACATGCCTAACTAGTAAGTTATTTATCGTAAAGAAAGCATGTTGGGTACTAAGGGGATGAAAACCACACCAGGATGATGTAAAGTTAAAACATTATTAAGTGTTTTGTTTGGAATGAGTCATTCAACATGAAAAGACTACTTTAGGTAAGCATAGGGGAATATTCACTAACGATGCCACACACTTCGGTTATCTTATGGATTAAGGCCCTACATTAACCTTAAGTATTTTACACAGCAAATGAGTTAATCCCTCAATCAAGTGTGGCATAAACAACAGTAGATAGCTTGTAGCTAGAAATCAACCCACATGCATAATGATATCAGTAGCAAACAACCACCTACACTTACAATTAAATAACACATGCCCACTTTATGAATAAAACGCATTACTTACGTTCACGTAGTTAGACAACTCCAAATAAGCGTAGATTTTTATGACACGTAGATTTATACTACATTATGCTATTGTCAAAATTTTAACTTAATTGGGGTTATAATTATTTTATTAAAATTACAATAAGTTCTCAGCCCTACACATTGTCAGAATTTTTCATAAACTATAGGGATGGTTTCTCAAGGTGAAATTTTTTGCAGTGAGCTATACTTAGCATGAACTGCACGTACAAAAATTTACAAGTTAAAACCCCCAAGTTTGGCAGGACATTTATTTTCCACATATTAATCTTATGCGAATTAAGATGTACATATGAACAGTGTAAATAGCCTTCTCAAATATACTTTCTGGACCCTATGCATCAACATTAAGCTACCAAATTTTTTAGAGAATTTTTCTAGCAAGGTATGACCACTTTTTCTGATTATCATTTCCAACATGTAGCATTTTATCATTTTCAAATCACCATTAAAAATTAACATGCACAACTTCATATTTCAGCAGTGGGCCACTTATACTACCCAAAGTATATAAAAAATGCCAGAGAGTCATTTTGAGCATATTCTATGTAGCCTCCTATTTCTAAGTTAAATAAATGCACATAACACATGTATAATGGTAAAAGGGCAATTAAACAGTAAGTGCTAGGGCTACAAAAATTCATATAGTGCTATAATGCCACAAGAAAACATCTATCTAAGTTTCATGCCATTTGGAGTTCATTTAGCCCACTTTTGTCATTTATCCTAATTAATCCTGCATGCAACACACCGAGGGCAAAACAGACATTTCACACCTCCACATCATGTCCCCTCAATAGATCTATTCAAGAGGAGTCTAATGCAACTGAGTTTGTCCATTTTGGATTTTTCTTTGATTTGTTATGATTTTCCAAAGCTCAGAGCCGATTTAAACACATTTAAATAGAAAAACATTAGACCAGGTGCTAGATCGTGAATAACCATAGTTTCTAGGGGCTTGTACAGAAGATTTGAGTGACTCAGTGAATAGTAAATAAATCAGAGCGCGTAAAAACAGAATAAGGCAGGGGGTTTTCTGGGAAACTACCCTCCTTCTACCTTCGGCCGGGGAGGGAGACGGCGCGCGGTGGCCGCGTTGGGTGCTTGCGCCGGCGTGTGTAGGCCTCTGCTTGAGGCCGACGGGGTCGGGGAAGGTGTTCCTGCCCTCGAGGACTTGGTCCCCTTAGATCTCGTCGTGTGGGATGCTCTGTAGAGGCGGGACGGCGGCGGTGCACCGGAGCAGCGGGAGCTCGGCGTGGCGCGGCGGCGCAGCGTCGATTCCATCGACTCCGGCGACGAGAAGGGACTAGGACGGGCGTGAGAGCTCCGCGGAGAGATGGCGCACGCGGCGGTGGTGACCTAGAGGTACGGGAATGGCCCTAGGGTGGCTTCCCACGGTGAGGTAGACGGTGCGGTGGCGCGTCTCGTCGGCCGTGCGTGGAGGAGGCAGGGGAAAGACGGAATGGTGGCCACGTCTGGTGCGTCGGGTGCGCGAGGCTGAGGCGAAGCCGGCGGTGATGGTCTGGAGCATAGGGAGGCGGTGGAAGGTGGTGTGCGATGGTGGTGAACCGGGCACGAGCTCGGCGTCGCGGACGTCGAACGACGGCTCGATCCACTCGGAGGAGAGGGGAATGGCGGCGACGTCAAGCGTCACGGGTGCGCGAGGTTGTGGCGGAGGTGGTGGTGGTGGTGTGGAGTCGTGGGGTGCGGCTATGGAGCGGTGGTGAGCTTGAGCTCCCAGCTCGGATCGCCATGGCGAGTGCGCTCTGCGCTTGCGAACCGAACGCGCAGCAGAGGCAGAGGCAAGGGAGTGCGGACAAGGGGGAATGAGGCCGGCTTCGCGTCCAGGTGAGGAAGGCGCGGCGCGGAGTAGCGATCCGTGGGCGCGGCCACTGCCCGTACGCCAGCGTCCGCGTGGAGCGCGCCGGCTGGGCGTAGGCGCGGTGCCGAGACGTGGGGCCCACTCGCCAGTGAAACCGAGACCAAGAAAAAAGAGGAATGTGTTTTCTATGTCCCTGTAAATCGCATATTTGACATACATAGAAACTGAATTTGGAGAAACTCCAATTGAATGAAATGTTCTACTCTTTAAGGTCTACAAGTTTGTCAAAAGGGCCAATTGTCAGATTCTAAGTGGAAATATGATTTATATATGGATTTATATAGCAGCCTCCAATTAGGACAGGGAACCTTTATTACTTGGGAAATTCAAAACTCATATTTTTGGGCTTTTCCTCCCAAAGTGCCCCTTGTCAACATTGTTTGTAATTTATAACCTCCAACTTCTTCAATATGATCTTTGCATGAAAATGTCTGTAGGTTAGAGAAAACTTGAAGTTTCAAAACAAGGCTGGTTTGAGCTGGTTTTCTGGGCAAATGAAAAATGACCATAATCACCATGTAAACCTCGATTTAAGACCAAGCTCTAATTACCAAAGTTGTTCCCCAGTAAACGATCTATAAGTTTGGTGATATAACTTTGGCCTGAATCCCAACAGCTTTTGAAGTATAGACACAACTATGTTCCAAGATTTGGTAAAACAGAAATTTCACTTTGTGTAGAAACCTTCTTGTTTCCAACCTTTGAAGTATCAAATGAAGTCCAATCACTTCAAGGTCTATTGCATTTAAAAGGTGATAAGTTTAATTTCACTTCTTAGAAAGGAAGATTTTGAAGTACTGTAGCGAAATCAAAAGTAATTTCAGAATCAACTTGGGGAAAAGCTGAAAATCCAGACTTTGGAAATTTTTGTGTGGGCTGATTTTGGTTATTTCCAAGAGAATTGCGGTGAAGTTTAAAATAGGTTAAAGACATTTTTAAACCATGTTCACTGTAACTAAAAGGTAGTCCATAACATGTACAACAACTTTGACAATGGAGTTGAACTCAGTTTCTTAATGAATTAGAAAGTTTTATTAGGGCTCAAGTTTGGTCTCGATCACACTTGCTACCCTCGGAAGAAACGTTAGTCGGATTCGGTTTGATCTTTTAAACCTCTGTCTTTAGATTTTTGAAAATGGGCGAACAGAAAAGTCTAGGGTTACTTTCTTATCCGAGGTTTTGCATTTGGTGTTGAGCTCAAAAGCATGTGAGTGTTGACTTATCCAACCACGAAATGTGTGGTCTTGTATCTTATATAGAAAATTTTTGACTTAGTGATTTCTCCACCTATTTCTTGTTACTCTGTAAGCATGATTAAGTCTTAATCCATCATTAGCTTGTCTCTAGCTGCGTGTTAAGGCTCTTGAGATGCCAGGGGCATCACACTTATGAGGTAGTGGCACTTCAAGTCCCGATCAATATCCCTCACATACACCATCATTTGCTAGCCTATCTTTATCTGGTCATGCTTAAATCTACACTGGATTCAAGCATCCTCTTACACCAGATATTTCACCATCATATCCATCATCCACTTACCCATCAACAAATATGGTCTTACAAATAACTACTCCAGTCATATTCCAGCAAATATCCCCAAAGCTCTCATACAAGGAGACATGGAGCTAAAAAAGAGAAAAAGAAAAAAAAGTGACAAAAAAAAGAGAGAGAAGATAGCTCCATGTACTCACAAGCTTCAAAGTTTCAAAGGGGATTCATCAAATAAGGAGTTTTTATCCATAGACCATATCCATCCACAGAGAAACCCATTTTTTCCTTTGATCAGGATGAGAGGTATCACATACTTCGCTGGGACCAATCTTTGACTTAACAAAATACATGACATAGGTAAGCTAACTTTATCGCTACCTTGAGCTCCACATAAGCCTTTAGTTGATAGGGAAAAGTTTGACCAATGGCCTGGTGAGGAAATACAAAACCACTTGAGTGATTGAGTGTATCATTTGAGGAACTTAGCACTTTCATTTCAAAATTGTCAAAACCCTCCGAGCATGAAACCAGAAAAGAGATAGAGTTCGGTGAACACTCTACTGAGATTGTTCCATCTCTCAACCGCCAAAGACAAGGCAAGAAATGCCAGAAGCTCCACAGGTATGGATAAAAAGGTCGGGGTACACTTATGCCAGTTTGTTCAAACATAAAGGTAGAGTGTTGGATTGTACACTTAATACTTGCAGGACATTGACATCGACGCAACTCCTGATCCACTGAGCCTAAGTCTTAGCTTTGCTCGAGGACGAGTAAAAGTTCAAGCTTGGGGGTGTGTTGGTGGTCGTTATTGCAAGGTTTCAACCACCAACTGTCGGTAAATAAATGGGGCATAACTAAAGTTCTGTGCATTATTTACCTAACACTGACAAATTCCACGAGTTTTGGTGGTTTTCGATGTATCACAGGGAGAAGCTCACATTCCGTGCAAAAGAACGTCATATGGAGCGGGAGAGAAATCACGCACAAAAGGGCATGAGATAAGGATTGTAGGACCGAGACGTGCGACTAGAGGGGGGTGAATAGGAGCACTTGAAAACTCAAACTCAAACCCCGACCGCAGTGCAAAACGGAAACAACGCCCACAACAAAACTAGATACCGTCCACTGAGAGGATACGTATCTAGCTCACAACACGTGCTTGGTACCGTCCACTGAACAGATACGTACCAAGCACCAAGCTGAAGCACACGCTCAAACGGCTAAGAAAAGAGCGCAAAAGGAACCAACTCCGGAGAACTGCAGATTTTTAGACTGACAGGGCTGCAAAGATAAATCTCAAAACCCCTCAAGAGAAGCTCCAAAAAATCCCCCAAAATTACCACACCTTCACAAGGCAATAGGGAACAACTCCAGAAAATTTCTGGCCAATTGGAGCAAGTTTTGACCACCGAACTGTCCGGTGGTTAACCACCGGACTGTCCGGTGCTTACAGCCTGACACTCCAAAAAAGATTCGAATCAAAACCCTATCAAACCAACTCCAAAAATTATGAAATTTTTACTGGAGGTTAATAAGGGGCCAAGGAACAACTCCACAAATTTTCAGCTCAATTTGACAAGGAATAAAATTCCTAGAGCCACCGGACCGTCCGGTGGTTAAAAACTGACAAACTAACCCGAAAAGAAAAATACCAAAACCAGGTCAAAACACCTCCAAATGATCTGAAATTTTTATGAGAGCTTTATGATTCACTGATAAAGAGCTCCACAAAATTTCAGCCCAGAATTAGAAGGTTTGACCCCTAAACCAAACAAGACTTGAAAGTGGACAGAACCAGCAGGAAAACTGGACAGCAGGAAACTTCACACAAAAGCAATCCGAAACTTGACCAAACCTTCTCCAAACATCACAAAAATTGGTACAGGCTATCCTAACCCCATTCCAAAACTATTCCCAAAGATCTATGGAAAAAGATCACGGGATTAGTGGAAATTTCAGATCTCGTGAAGAGGTGAATATTTGGGCAAGAAGGGGAAAAGCTCAAGAACAACTTGCTCGTGGTAATCCTTTGGGATTGAGATGTTCTAAGACATAATCTCCACGTCCTTGCAAGTCCAAAACACAAGGAAAACAAAGGATTCAACCTTGCCCAAAACAAACACCAAAAAGGCCAAGGATTGAAGCCAAAAACCAAAGAGAACAAAGGGAGAAGAAGCACACAAAGTTGCTGCACAAAACCACTTCGATTATGAGCCTCAAAAGAGATCTTAGGTCAGATTACAACGAAGGATTTCATCCCAAGCAACCACCCTCACCTTCCCTCTTGATTTGGAGGCTAGATCTCACCCTAACCCTCCTAAACTTGGAGCTCAAAGCTTGAGGACGAAAATTACCCTAAGGAAATGAAAACCTAGCTGCCAAGACTACCTCTAATGACCAGCTCTTAGGCTATTTATATACCGGTTCAGTTTTGGCATTTTTACACATAGACCCCTAACACTAGAAACGCCCGGAAGGGCTAAAACAGAAAATAACCCAAAATATCGGGGACGGACGACCATGATGAAGACTTGATATTCTTAGCTTCCACGCAATCTTCAGATGTCCTCCACGTGACCAGTAGTCCAATCCGCCTTTGCACCCCCAGTTTTGAAGTCAGAAACCGGGAAACTTTAGGAAATCTCCGTCTGGGCCGGACTTGGCCCATCTTCTCTATCTTGGCGAGTCGTGGCCCAGCTCACCAAGCCTTGGGTAGCTTGGGTGGCGGTTTTGAGCCGAAGCCGCCAAAGCCTCCCTCGCACACCTTCGCACCATGCACTCGGGTTGGAGCACCACGGTGGCACCCGGCTTCTCCAGTCCATCGGAGTTGCCTCGCGGTCCATTGAAGGGCTTACACCACCGTTGCCGATCCGCCCCTCCGTGTACCGAGCTTCCATGGCCGACCGACCCTGAGCATTGCCTCCGGTCCATTGGAGGGCTTTTGCCTCAGTCCATCGAGGTCTTCATCATCTACCTCCAGTCCATCGGAGGGCCTCCAGTCCATCGGAGGGCTTTAGCTCATTGACAATCACTCATCACACCAGGAGAGCAATGAGGCCGGTCCATTGGCTCTCAAGGATTACAAATATCACTACTACAAAGTATCTCAAATGCCCTCAAGGACTATACCATTGCGTAGAGCTCATCGAGATGATTCCAACGGACATATTATTTGCATCGTTTGGAGCTCGGATGAGAAAGATATTAAAAATACAAAATTAGGGGCAGTGCTAACGTCAGCATGACGTCAGCACCACCCCCGTCCATACAGTATAGGCTGCCTCAGCCCAGCAGGCCCATGTAGCACCTAGCAGCAGCTCAAGTGCGGTTTGGGGGTTAATCCCACCTTGGAAATTCATAGAAGGCCTCCCTCACCTCAAGCTATAAATAGATGGCACCCCCTCACTTCCAAAATGTACCTTTCACCATGTAACTCTCTCTCCCTCTTTTGGAGGCACCCCACGGGAGGTGCTTCCATTCTGAAAGCAGTGTTTCGTTAGGAGTTAGAGAAGTGTCTGTTGTATCAGAGTCGGTCGGAATCTTCGGTAATGTACTCTATTTTGATATCTTAAGCATTACTTTCCTTTTGACAAGTACGAGTACTTTACTTTACTACTTTATGCACTTATCTTCTGGTCTAGTTAGTTACTCGCTTGGTATGTATGCAGCTATTAAGCACATTTTTCCTTTTGGGCATACCAAGTTTGAGGCCTGAGTTGTGCTAAGTTAGATTTGATTGATCGTTGTTATGCTTGCCGGTGCTACAATTCAACCCTAGACTTAGACGCTAGGCTCTGGTTAGCTCCTCTCCTCTTGCAAAGGACGAGCTATTGTTGTTCAAGCGAAAGCTTCGCTTGAACACATTTGTAGCATGCCATCCTCTCCACGTAGCTTTGCTTGGTAGCCCCACTCGGTGACAGCGTGTGGTATACCTGTGTAGTCCAGGCCCGTCGTTCGGGAGGCCCGTAGGTGTTAGCCAGACTCTCTTTCAGGACCTACTATCTACCCCCTGGTACCCTTGAGAATCTAGAATTTCGCTCGACGCAAGTTATAACCCTGTTGAGATCCTTTCGACCCTTAGCACGGATAGTTCTTGTATGCTAGCAGAGATATGAAGTATCTCAATTGCCCTCATGGACCAAGCAATTGCAAAGAGCTCGTCGAAACAATCAAAATGGAGTTTAGGTTCACTCAATTTGGAGTCCGAACACAAAAGTTATGGCTGTTGCAAGATTCACAACGTTAGAAGCAAGAGAGGTGGTCGGCGACTGTTGGTGGTCGATAATACCCATTTCGACTACTAACATTTCATGTTTTAGAGTATACTTTACCAAGTTTTCACTAATCTCTAACTAGTTCTATGAGTTGTGCATAAAGGTTGTATGCAGGAGCTTTACACATTCAAAACCACATGAAAATGGACAAACGGAGACAATGTGGCAAGAAGGGGGAGCAAAGGGCCAGAGACCCTGGCCGGCCGACCACCATCCTAGGTCGGCCGACCAGTGGCTACCAGCTGCCCTAGGGCCAGGTCGGCCGACCACGGACCCAGGTCGGCCGACCCAAGAGCCAGGTCGGCCGACCTTCCCCCTGGTCGCCCGACCCTAGCAGCCCACCAGGCAGCTCAGGGCCCAGGTCGCCCGACCTAGGCCCAGGTCGCCAGACCTTGCCACAACGCCAATTTTGACCCGCATGCAAAGAAACACAAAACATGTTAAATGCAACCGTCGGATCAAGAATCCAATGCATCCAAGGGCCGAAAGGATGTCGAACAAGGGATCGATGACGTCAGCAATCCGAGGTAAAGAACTTGCAGCCAATCAGAGGTTGCCCAACCTTATCCCAAGGTCGGCCGGCCTAGCACCGACCTCATTTTGCACGTGCCTCAACTGCCACAACCGCCAACCGACATTCGGAGCACATCACAGCCGATGAATCAAGGAAGGCGGTGCATCAGAGGGTCGCCCGACCTCCTGGGTGGCCGGCCAACCTACCCCTCAGGTCAGCCGACCACCGACCTATGCCCAAACTGACCTTGCACACCTACAAATACCCCCTCGTCCATCCAAGCTATAAATACCCCCCGGGAGGTCATTTGCAAGGAGTGGTGGATCAATAGAACATAAGTGTGGTTGTGTAGTTGAGTGTGAGTGTTGTAGTGAAGCCACCCTTGGCATTGTAGAGAGAGCCAAGTTGTATCAAGAGTGAGAGGTGAGTTGTAGAGTGAAGGAGTCGGAATTCTCTTTGGTCTTCTATTCCCGAGCTGTTATTCTCAAAGAAATTATTACTCTATTTCCAGGATACAGTAAAGTTCCTTTCTCCCTTCTTTATTTATTTCATACTTACTTTATTTACATACTCAGTGCTTTGCTCAGTAGTTTACGGGTGCCAAGTGTGCTCTGTGTAGTTTAGCTATATAGTTGTGCTTGCTCTCAGGCTTCGAACCTGTGTAGTAGTAAACTCGGTTGTGTAGACGTGGTGTCTAGACTAGAGTTTGCCTTGGAAGGTGTCTTGTCCCACGCAGCTTTGGTGGTAGGTCCGCTTGGTGACAGCGAGCGTGTACCCTGTGTACTCCACCCCGTCGTTCGGATAAGTAGTCATCGACGCATAGCTGAGTTCTGTAGTACCCGCCTTTCTCGTCTGGGTTATCAGCACTCTGGTGCTCGGAAGTGGTTCTATAGGCTTAGTGTCCAAGTAAACCTGCTGAGTAGAACACTAGTTTGTTTAGTAAAGCTAAGTTGTTTTATTTAAAGTAGTGAACCTGCTCTACTCTGCCCTTTACCTCTACCTTGCTGGTTTTACTGTTCGGTTCTACCTGTTCTACGTTGAGTTACTCCTCGTTCCTCGTGGATTTCGATACCCTAGAATACTCTTGGGTGAAAAGCTACAACGTGTTTCCGTGCGCTTGCGGATCTATATCATTAGGCTAAGAAACGCCAACAAGCTTTTCTGGCGCCGTTGCCGAGGAACGGTAGCTAATTCAACTAGAACCTAGGATCGTCCATGCTCACACTACACACAACCACCACATATATCCCTACCAAATACCACATACCATCTACCATATGGATCCCACGCCTATCTTTCAACTCGCCGCTCCAAAGGGCAATTATTTGGGGCCTCCACCATCATCCGCACCCATCATCGTAGAAGGCTATCAGCTACATCCCGGCTTGATAGCCATGATTCAGGATAAATCATTCGGAGGACACGAGTCAGAATGTCCCTATGCACACCTCCGGGAGTTCGAGCAGCTATGCAGCTGCCTGGTCATACCAGGAATGTCTGGCGACACACTTTGATGGTCACTCTTCCCATTTTCTCTCACGGGGGAGGCAAAAATCTGGTGCAAGCAGACAGTTGGTAAAGTAGAAGGGAGTTGGGAGGACTTGAAAAACAGTTTTTGTCTCCATTTCTTTCCACCAAATAAGGTTATCGACCTCTGCTGCGAAGTATTCAACTTCCGACAGTGCGAGAGAGAATCCTTGGGGGCAGCTTGGGAACGCTTCAACCGTCTGGCCTGGTCAGGGCCGGATTTGGATATTTCTGAGGCATGGGTACTACAACACTTCGTTCGGGGCCTTATGCCTGGAGCAAATCTCTGTCTCGACCTAGCCTCAAGAGGATCGTTCTACCACCTAACACCATCTGAGGGAAGCAAAATTCTCGACAAAATCCTCGAGAAAGCTTCCGACCTCGGTACTTTTGAAGAACCACCTCCACAGAAACCACCCAAGACACTCAAAACCGTAGAGAGACAAACATCTTATACCCCATCTCCACTAGTACCCCTCCGAATCGAAGAAATCCCAGAACCATCGTCCAAGCAAACTGAGAGGGTCAGTTTAGCCTTGACGGTTCCTTTGTCGGCACCTCCGTTCTCTTTTGAGGACGAACTCTTCATGGATTTTGGTGACGCCTCTCGGTTACTAAAACAAGACCGACGCTTCACTAGGACCTCCAGACCAACATACGTACTACCAGATCATAAAATGCATATGAAGGAGGACGTACTTTGGCTTTCAGTAGCAATCAATCGGGATTGGCTAGAGGAGAGACGACTGGACACGAACACTGTCAAATTTTACCCAGACCCCAGCGTCATCCCAGGCCAAGTATCAAGGCTTCAACCGCAAGATATTACATATGACCCAAGGGTAGGAATCAATATAATCCCTAAGCACGTAATGGACGAGTACTACCCGACACAACCGCTATCAAGATCTGCCATGCGTCTACAATGGACAAAGGGCAGCTATTTGAGATGCGAGGGTGTTCTAAGGGTAATTCAAACAACCTTGCGGGATACTCAGGTGTTCTTAGACTTTCATGTCTTTGACATCCCCGAGGGGTCTCCACCATTAATCGTGGTTGGGATCCCAATCGCCGCCCTCACCAGCTCAGATATATATAGAGGGAGATTGCAGCTTCAGCTCGGCAATGAAGAAATCAATGTCAATATCGATAGGTCACTCAATGCCAAGACTGAAGCAAAGCCAGAGATTGACCCTATGGAAGAAGTGATGAGCCTTGCACTTGAGGAAATGGGTCAAGATAGCCTAGAGGAAGAGGCTGTTAGCGACTTCAGTATGGTAGAGGAACCATGGAAGTTCGAAGAACTTGGTGAATCCTTACGGCCCAAAGCTCCAAAGATAGAACTAAAGCAACTACCGCATGGCCTGAAGTACGCCTTCCTCAACGGGAATGAGGACACACCGGTAATCATCAGCGACAACCTGACAGAGAGTGAGAGCCGGCGATTACTTTCAGTTCTTAAGAAGTATAGATCTGTGCTTGGATACTCTCTTCAAGACCTGAAAGGAATCAGTCCCAACCTATGCACTCATCGTATCCCTATGGAGGCTTATCACAAGCCAACTAGGGAGCCGCAGCGTCGACTTAACAATGCGATGAGAGGGGTGGTCAAGAAGAAAGTTCTAAAACTACTTCACGCAGGAATCATATACCCCATGAGTGACAGCGAATGGGTCAGTCCAGTACAAGTTGTGCCGAAGAAAGGAGGGATGACAGTTGTCAAGAACCAGAACAATGAGCTCATACCACAGAGGACTGTCACAGGTTGGCGGATGTGCATTGACTACAGAAAGCTTATTGCCGCCACCAGGAAAGATCACTTTCCTCTTCCTTTCATTGATGAAATGTTGGAGAGACTGGCAAAACACTCCTTCTGCTACCTCGATGGCTACTCTGGATACCACCAGATTCCGATTCACCTGGAGGACCAGAGTAAGACGACCTTCACATGCCCTTATGGAACCTTCGCTTACAGGCGAATGTCGTTCGGGCTGTGCAATGCTCCAGCATCATTCCAGCGGTGTATGATGGCAATATTCTCTGATTTCATCGAAGATATCATGGAAGTATTTATGGATGATTTCTCAGTATACGGCAAGAGCTTTGACGGATGTTTAGAGAACCTTGAAAAAGTTCTCAAAAGATGCCAAGAAGTTGATCTTGTTCTAAACTGGGAGAAATGCCACTTCATGATTAGAGAAGGAATCGTTCTGGGACATAGAATTTTGGAAAGAGGCATAGAGGTAGATCGTGCAAAGATCGAGGTCATTGAGCAACTACCTCCACCCACTAACATAAAGGCCATCCGAAGCTTCCTAGGTCATGCAGGGTTTTATAGGAGATTTATAAAAAATTTCTCCCATATAGCCCAGCCTCTAACCAACTTGTTAGCTAAGGATGTTCCCTTTGTGTTCGATGAAGAATGTCTCGAGGCCTTTCACACACTCAAGAAGGCTCTGGTCTCAGCCCCAATCAATCAGCCACCCGACTGGAGCTTATCTTTCGAAATCATGTGTGATGCAAGCGACTTCGCTGTTGGAGCAGTGTTGGGTCAGAGAAAGGATAAAAAGCATCATGCTATCTCTTATCCAAGCAAAACGCTCACTGGTCCACAACTGAATTACTCAACCACCGAGAAGGAACTATTAGCAGTGGTCTTTGCAATCGACAAGTTCAGATCATACTTGGTAGGATCGAAAGTCATCATCTACACAGATCATGCAGCTCTCAAGTACCTCCTGACCAAGAAAGATGCAAAACCACGATTGATCTGGTGGGTCCTGCTACTCCAAGAATTTGATATCGAAATCCGAGACAAAAAGAGAGTAGAGAATTCAGTTGCAGATCATCTCTCATGAATGAAGTTTGAAGAAACATCGCCCTTGCCGATCGATGACTATATGAGAGATGATCAGCTCCTAAAGGTGACAACAGCCCAACCTTGGTATGCTAATCTGGTGAATTACATCGTTGCTGGCTATGTCCCTGAAGGAGCAGACAAGAGGAAATTGGCCCACGACAGCCGATTCTATCTCTGGGATGACCCCTACCTATACAAACTCTGCGCAGACGGACTCCTACATCGCTGCATTCCAGCTTGTGAAGCACCGCAAGTCCTCGATAGATGCCATGCATCCTCCTATGGAGGTCACTATGGGGCTTATCGGACTCATGCAAAAATCTGGCAAAGTGGGTTCTACTGGCCCACTATGTACGAGGATGCAAAAGAGTTCGCGCGACGGTGTCCAAGGTGTCAGCGCTAGGGGAATATAAATCCAAGAGATGCTATGCCACTCACAAGCAATCTCTAGCTTGATATATTCGACGTGTGGGGCATAGATTTCATGCGACCTTTTCCCAAGAATGGAGATAAGGAGTATATTCTGGTCACAATTGATTATGTATCAAAATGGGTAGAGGCAATGCCGTGTCCAGCAGCGGATTCAAGACATTCCATCAATATGTTCTGGGAAACAATCTTTCCTCGTTTTGGAGTACCGTGGGTCATCATCAGCGATGGGGGCAGCCACTTCAATGACAAGCTCTTCAGGAAGTGTCTCGCTAAACTCAGTGTGGACCACCGTGTTGCCACCCCTTACCATCCGCGACAAGTGGCAAAGCTGAGACGTCAAACAAACAAATCAAGAACATACTGCAAAAGACGGTTAAGGCCATGGGAAAAGAATGGGTATCCAAGCTACCCGATGCTCTCTGGGCATACCGAACTGCATACAAGACTCCCATTGGCATGACACCATACCAATTGGTGTACGGCAAGACTTGTCATCTTCCTGTGGAACTCAAATTCAAATCTCACTGGGCGGTGAAGAGGTGGAACATGGATCTCCAGTTGGCAGGCGTAAGAAGGCAAATGCAACTAGTCGAGCTGGAGGAATGGAGGGAGAAGGCATACCACAATGCCAAGCTATACAAGGAGCGCACCAAAAGATGGCACGATAAGTGGATCAAGATCAAATCATTCAAAGTGGGAGATAAGGTACTACTCTTTAACTCTCACATTCGTTTATTTGGTCATGGTAAGCTTAGGAGTAACTGGGAAGGAACTTTCACGGTCCTTGAAGCCGCCGATCACGGCGCCATCACTATGATGCTCTAGCATCTCAAGTGCATAATCATCTTCCATACAGGTGGCATTCATCATAAAGCATCATATTTTGACATGTATTTGAACCATGGTTCAAAGTTTGGTTGGAATGCAACTTGGAGAACTCAGTTTTCTGCATAAATGCTACTGTGTTAGGGTCGTAGTTTGAATTCTGTTGAGAACTAGGTGAAGCTCATATTAACAAAATTGTAGACAAACAAGAGGTGAACAACTTTTATAATTGGGGCTTAGACATATAATGATGTTTACCTAGAGTTTTGGACATTTTACTGCCAACACAGAAAACCTGCCAAAACCTGAACTGCAGAGTGATTTAAATTTTTCTCCAACTTAAAAACCTATTTTGACAAAGTCCCAATTAGGGAAGTTGTAGATCCTGGAGTTGGAAACAATGTTGTCAATAAGCTCTTTGAGTGCAAATGGCTGGAAGGGGATGTTTTAGAATTTTTCAATAAACTGGTTCTGTAGGCCAAATTGAAAATTGAGAGCTAAATTCAAATGAAATTCATATTTCCAAACACTTTTAGGTATCAAGCCTTTTGACAAACTTGTAGAGCTCAAAGAGTAGAACATTTTATCCAATTGGTATTTTTCCAAAATTGGGCCCTAATGGGTTAAAAATGCGAAATACAGAGGTAGAGAAAACACACTTGGGCTGAAAATTGCCCTGAGCCTATGACAGGTGGGGCCCCTCTGTCAGGGCCGCCACTCTGTCCGGGGCGCCGCACGCCACGTGGCTGCCAGTGTACGGCTCCGCCCGCGACGCCGCGGATCGACCCCACGGCTGCGCCTTCTAAATGGGAAACGACCCCCGCACTCCACTCTTTCGGCCGCCGCTCTCCACTCCACCTCACGAGCCCTCTCCGCCTCTCTCTCGCCCGCGCGACGCTGAGCCGCCATTGCCTGCGAGCTTTAAGCTCGAGCTCGCGCCGGCCACCCCACCGCCTCCCCACACCCTAGACCTACCCCTCCACACTCGCCGCGAGCTCGCGCACCCGGCGCACCTAGCCTCGCCGCCATTCCCTCACCCGACGCCAAGATCCACCTCCACCTCGACGTCACAACGCGCCGTCCTCGCCGCTGTTTGAGCTCGGTTCACCGCCTCCCATGCCGCCGTCCATCCCTCTCCATCGCCGCCGACCCACCCAAGGTGAGTATCGCGCTCGCGCACGCCTTCCCCGACCCGCGTCGCGGCTCCGGCGAGCCGGAGCTCGCCGGCGTGCGCGCGCCACGCCGCGCGGTCGCGCGCGGCGCAAGGTTGAAAACGGACCCCCTCGGTTTCAATGTATTTGCATTTTAATCCACGCACTATTCACTGAGTCTTGTAGATCTTGCATGCTAGCCCCTGTAGATTTGAAATAATCGCGAACTAGTCCCTAGATCTAAGTATTTTCCAATTATTTTGGTTTATTTCAGCTGAAACTTTGATAAATCATAATAAATCGAATAAAAATCTAAAATGGACAAACTCAGTGGCTATGGACTCCTTATAAAATGCTCTACACAGTAGATATGATGTGGAGATGTGCGTATACGGTTTTGCCCCTAGTCTTGTGCAAGCATGCTTAATCTCAATAAATGGCAAAAGTGGACTAAATGGCTACCAAAAATTATGAAACTTGGACAGTAGCATGTTTAGGATAATTCGACGGTATGTGAATTTTTGTAGCCCTAGCATTGCTCATTTTCTCACTGTTTTACAATTATGGGTATTATTTGTGCATTAAGTCAATTTAAAAAATGAGGGCTATATGAAATGGTCTCAAAATAGCTGTCTGGTATTTTTCCTAAGCTTGAGTTAACATAAACAACTCTCTGGCAGAATATGAAGCTGTGCATGTTAGTTTTGAATGGTGATTTGAAAATGACAAAATCCTACTTGCTAGACTTGATAATTGGAAAAAAGGGGTGTTAAAATGTAAGGAAAATTCTATGGAAAATTGGGTATGCTACAAGTATTATAGGGAGTTCAGAAAATACCTTTAGAGAATTTGTTAGCACTGTTTAGATGTATATTTTAAATTGCCTAAATTAAATAGAGGGAAATTAGATGACCTGCCAAACTAAGGATATTTCACTCGGGAATTTTTGTACATGCTGTTTAAGTCAAGTCATGCCCACTGAATAAATTTCATGTCAAAATACCATTCCTACAATTTATGAAAAATCTGAAAACTTAATAGGCTGATATCTTGCTAGAATTTTAATAAAATAATTTGACAGTAATCTAGGACAGTAATGATCTGCTGGTTATAATTAATTGAACTTATTTGGGGTCACGTAACAGTATAAACTTGTCACGAGAAATTTAATTGCTTAAATAGATAAACCCACCGATAAGCCTATGTATAAATATTTTAAGAGTACGATTGGTGCTTGTTGCGCTTCGATGCTTGCTAAAAGGATCTGCCATATTGTGCATGATAGGTTGCATTAGCTCTAAGTGATGGGTTGTACGATTTCTTAAAAGATGGTTTGTATGATTCCTTAATTAAAACGATGGTGTTATCAATTATGAAACGAAACCTAGAAGTGGAGAAGTGTGAGTCATGTGTTGCATGATTGCTTGTCATGAGCTATGCATTCCTTCACTTTGTATTTGCAATGAATTCTCATACACCATGTGTCTGCATTCTTTTGCACTCATTCGCATATACTATCATGCATATAGATCCCGAGAACGAGTTGCCGACGCAGGAGCAGCCGCTGATCGAGGAGCCCTAGGACGAGCAGGAGGACCCGCAGCCGACCACTGACCCCATCATCGAGGAGGCACCTTCTAACCCTAGCAGAGAAGGTAGATAGGATCATATTATTCCTAGCTAACAAATGGTTATGGTTTACGTATATGCATTAGGGTTGATTGAAACCAAACTACATTAGACATCCCAGCCGCCCTGACCCTAGCACCTATACATAGAGCTCGTAGGCGCGAGTGCCTAGAATGGCTAGGTACGAGTAGACACGAGTGATTGTACTCGTCTCGTAGGCTCTACTTTTCATTATGGCAAAGATTTAAATTGAAGTTATTAGTATGCTATGTTTTAAATGGACACCGGGCGGAGATTTATTTCAGTATTACTTTCATGATGTTGTTGCTTATTGGACTCCGCTCGAGTCGCATAAGGCCGGCCGTTGTTCGCTTGGGATCGGCATAACATTGCTAGGATGCTTATCCAGGCCATGGGACTGGTGAAAGCCTTTCCTGTGCCGTCCCACTGTTCAAGATGCTGCCTATCCACCGATAGGGGACATATGTGAGAACGCCGGGGGTTAGTAAGCATATGTCACCTGGTGTTTCTAGTTATTCCTGGGAATTAGAAATCGATTCGAATCGCTGATGCTCACCAGGTGTGAGAATGCCAGTATCACTGCCGGACAATGTAGTAATCCACTTGAATATGTTGTATCATGGAATCAAGGTTTGAATAATTACATGCTAGGATATATATATATACCTGCTTTACTTTCATGCAAAGACTATTTACATTCATGATGAAATTACCAATATGATGGTGGATAGCGGTTGTTAAATCCCGCTATCTCGTGTTAACATGCTTTTGTTTAAAAATCAATGGCTAAGGACTCACCTGATTAGTAAGCAAGCTTCGCATTAGCCGTAAGCCTTTCTATTAAGTCCTACTGAGTAATTAGTACTCAGGGTTTGCCCCCACTTTTGAGTTACAGGTATGGAGTTCATGTTCTGCACCTGTGTCGGAGGAGGGGCATGTTCTCAACAGGAATAATCGTCATGGTTGGCATGGGGGCGACATCGGTGGGCTCGATGTGGTTCCTTCGTTGCAGTTTTTTGCATCACTAAGAACTTGGAGCTATGAACTTAATTTCCGCTGCGAGATACTTTTGAACTCAATTATGTTATGATACTATGATGGAACTCTATTTAATTTGAACTAGTTTGTAAGCTATCCTTAATTACTATTCTTTTCAACTGCCTGTGATGATGTAATTGTTGTGGCTCCATCGAGGGTCAATGTGTGTGATGTCGGTTCCTCTCGAAATTGGTGTTATCGAGGGTCGAAGGCCACTCGACGGACTACCGGGTTTAGTCCAGCTTAAGTGCACTGCGAGCCAAAGGAACTAGGTGTGCTTAATCTGGATTAAGCAGGGTAGTAATACCAACTCTTGGCACATCCAGCCAAGGGTTGGCGTGGCCGGCCGACCTCAGGGTCTAGCCGCCCGACCCCGTGGTGCAGCAGCCAGGCCACCAGGTGCGAGGCCGGGTCGCCCGACCTAGGGCACGGGTCGCCCGACCCTAGTGTCAGGTCGCCCGACCTGAGGGTTAGGTTGCCCGACCTCCAAACCAGGTCGCTCGACTGCCGAAATTTGATTTTCGAGTTTTGGAGCGCTTTCCTCAGCTCTTCCAGTTCTGTTGAGTGGATGAGATCGGGTTTCCGACGTTTTAAGGTGAAGGAGGCCATCTTCTTCCTCCCAAATCACACTCCCATCTCATTCCATCTAAACTTAGCCATGGCACCACCTTCTCCACGCAACAATGGCAAGGCCATCATCTCCCTCACCTCGGACACCACCGCCACGTACACCCTGGCATCCGAGGACTCACCACGACCTCTCCAGTCCATCCCGAGGGAGGAGAGCCCGAAGAGACTCGTACGGAGGTCACCCTGGCCGACGGGACTAGGTCCCCAATGTGGCGGAACCGCCGATTTAATCCAGACTAAGTACACCTACCACCATTAGCTCGCAGTGTACTTAGACCGTACTAAACCCGGTCGTCCGTCAAGAGGCCTTCGGCCCTCGATAACACCATTCCCTAGTGGAACCGACATCATACACATCCGACTCTCGATGGAGTCACAACAGTTACATCATCACAGGTAGTTGAAGAGATAATACATGGATAATTAGGTTACAAACCAGTTCGATTAAAATAGGGTTCAACATAGTTTCATAAGCAAATAGCGTTCAAATCGTATCTCGCAGCGGAAATCCTTAAACATCATAGTTCATGATAACCAAAAGACTTGCGGAAACAAAGCAACATCATGCCCACTGATGTTACTCCAGTGCCACATCATAACGCTCCTCACTCCTGATGAGAACAGGCTCCTCCACCCACACAGGCACAGAAGAGGAACTCCATACATGAAATCCAAATGTTTGGGGGCAAAACCCTGAGTACTAATTACTCAGAGGACTTAATGGACGGGGTTTACGGCTGACGCAAAGCTTGCTTACTAGGGGTTGGTCCTTAGCCATTGCTTTTAGATCACAACATTAATGTCGAACCATACAGGATTTAACAGCTGCATGGATCATTATAGCATTTCATTTTAAAAATCATGAAAATAACTTGCATTGTGGTAAACCAAAATAATCAAACAGGTAGAGTTTGAAAACAGGAGCCATAATATACATTGTTCAAGTTATTACTACGTTTGGACGTCAAAGGCATTGGCATTCTCACACCTGGTGAGCATCAGCGATTCGAATCGATTTTAATTCCCGGGAATAACTAGAAATGCCAGGGGTATATGCTTACTAGCCATCGCGTTCCCACATATGGCCCCCTTCTTTGCCCGACCCGTCCCAAGGGTCAAAACGCCCCCACCTAACCCCCGGAGGATAGCCGCCTAGGGAGCGTTACCTCGGCATACCGAGTTCGGCCCTCCCTAGACTACAAGCGCCCCCCGAGTCCGCCTGCCCCCTATCAGTGGATGGGCGGCATCTTGAACAGTGGGACGGCCCCGGAAAGGCTTTCACCAGTCCCATGGCCTGGTTAAACATTCTAGCAATATCATGCCGACCAATAGGCGAACAACGGACGGGGTCTTAACTGACTCGGGCAGAGTCCATAGTGCGACATCATGAAAAGTAAATACTGAGATAAATCTCTGCCCGGTCTCAATTTAAGCATCAACATAACCATATCTCCCATAATAGTATTTCTTCTGAGATTTTGAAATCACCTACGTGACGAGTGACTCCTGTCACTCGTGTCTACTCGCACCTAACCATTCTAAGCAGACTCATCCTGCGATCTCTATTCGTAGGTGCTAGGGCCAGGGTGGCCGGGATGTCTAATGCAATTGGTTTCAAACAATTCCTGATGCATATGCCTAATCATTAAGACATAAAATGTTTGCTGGGTAAAGTATGGTCCTGCCTACCTTCCTCGCTAGGGTTAGCTTCCTCGGTCGCGAAGTCAGGTGCGGCCGGCGGGTACTCTTCTTGCTCCGGGGTCACTGGCTCTTGATCCTTGGGTTCCTCGACGAGTGGCAGCTGCTGCGTCAACTCTTCGTTCCCGGTGTCTATATGCATGACATTGTATGCGAATGAGTGCAACGAATGCGACTGTGCGCAGGAGGTGCGCATAGGAAAGATATTTGGATAAAAAAATTAAGAAATCGTACAAACCATCACTTAGAAGCAATACCATTATCTTACATAAAAGGAAAAATACAGACATGTATTGATACACGGCTTAAACCAATCGCATAAACCCTAATCACCCCCCACATACTAATTCATGAATTTAAAATATGCACTTGAGTTCTCCTAGCTACATAGCTCCAAATGACTTCAAACTTTTACAGCCTGAACACACCATGTACAAGGATCTACTGCCAAAATTTCAGCTCAAAAGGAGCTATATTGAATTTATTAAAATTCTGTCAATTCATCAGCCCTTTTTCTTCTCAGAATTATAATTAATTACAGGATAGGTTTTTGACCATGAAACTTTGGCAGTGAGTATAAGACAGTATATACTGCTCCTACAAAAACTTACAAGTGAATTACTCTCCATTTAATAGGACAACTATTTTCCATGTTTTAAATATGGTGCCAATAAACACCCAGCCACATTACCATGAAAGACATGCACAAATATACTTTTTGGGAACTAGACATCATGCACAAGCTACCACATTTCTTGTGGAATTTTCTTAGCACCCTAAGGCCATCTTTTCCATTTATCAAGTTTAGCAAGCAATATTTTTCCATTTTCAAATCACCATGCAAAACCCACATGCATGGCCTCATTTTGGACCAGTGAGCTAAACCTGCTATTACTAATCTAAGAAAAATATCAGGGGCTCATATTAGCCACCTTTTATTTAGCACTTACTTCCCATTACCATAAATACACATTTTTATCATGGAAATGGAAAAACAGTGTGTAAATGAGCAGTGCTAGGGCAACAAAAATTCATACACTGTCTAAATACTCTAGACAGGCCACTATCCAAGTTTCACCACATTTGGAGACCATTTACATTACTTTTGTCATTTATTTTGCTTTAACATACATGCAACATAACCAGGGGCAAGATGGTACAACCACAGATCCACATCATACCTAGCCTGTAGATCTACTCAAGAGCAACACAATGCAACTGAGTTTGTCTTTTTATGATTTTTTTTTGATTTATTATGATTTTCCAAAGTTCAAACCGAAATATAGCAAAATAAAAAGAGAAAACCCCAGATCCAGGGGCTAGACCGCAATTAACCTATAGATCCAGGGGCTAGCTTGCAAGATCTGCAAGACACAGCCCCCAGTGTGGGAGGACCGGGATGCAAAACTGGAAAAACCCGGGGGCTAGATCTAAAAAGATCCAACCCCGTCTTCTACCACCCGCCGCGCGCGACGGCGCGGCGCGACGCGCGCGCCGGGGCTGCGACGCGGGGCGCAGGGGATGCGCGTGAGGGCGGTGCTCACCCTGGGCTAGGTCTCGTCGACGGCGGAGGCGGGGTTGTGGCTGGAACGGTGGTGGACGGCGGCGGCGTCGGCGTGAACCCGCGCGTCGCGGACGGCGAGCTTGACGTCGATCTCGTCGGAGAGGGGGAGAACGACGCCGAGGGTTAGCGGGGGAGGGGCGGTGTGGAGCGGCGGTTGCGGTGGTGCGGTCGGTTGGGCTCGGGGAGGCCGGACCACGGCGGCACGAGCTCGAACCCGAGCTCGGCCGGAAATGGCGGCGCGGCGAGAGAACGGCGCGGGCGAGGTGGAAACGGAACGGGGGAGAGCGGGAAAGGGTTAGGGTTAGGCGCAGGACTTTCCCTCCTCCTCTTGACGCGCCCGGGGGCGGCCGCCGCGGCCTCGCCGTACTCCCTGTACGCCGGCGCGCCACGCGGCCGCGCCCAGTTCGCGCCGTGGGCGTGACGCGGATCGCGGGCCCCACCTGTCAGCGACTCAAAACTGGAAAAAAGAAAAATGTGTTTTCTAGGCCTCTGTATTTGGCTATTTTGATGTACTTAGAGACTGAATTTGGAGAAACTTCAATTGAATGAAATGTTCTACTCTTTTAACTCTACAACTTTGTCAAAATGAACCACCCCAAAATCCAAGTGTAGATATGATTTAAATTCGAATTTTTAAATCAGCCCAGGGTATGGACAGGGTACCTTTATTGCTTGGGAAAATGAAAAACCCTATTTCCAAGCCTTTTCACCTAAGGTGCCTTTTGGACAAGTTACTTAGAATTTCAAAACCTACAACCCATTCAATGGGAACAATGCATGAAAATGACTGTAGGCTAGGGTAAATTCAAATTTTCTAAACAGGGCTGATTTGAGATGGTTTTCTGCATTGACAAAGAAAGACTCCAAACACTATGTAACCTTCATTATCTGGCCAAACCCCAATTGTAGAAGTTGCTCAACTCTTCATTGTCTACCAATTTGATAATATGAGCTCCCCCTAGATCCCAAAGGAAAAGGGGTCTATAACAGCAATTATACTAACACACATGCATAAACAAGTCATAACAAGGGTGCATTGCACCAAATTTTTGTCCACTTCCCTCTAACCACGGTTAAGGCATGATGTTTATGGTGAGTGCTTAATGTAAGATCACTTTAATTAGGTATTTGAGATGCAGGAGCATCACAACCCACCCCCCTTAAAGAAATCTCGTCCCGAGATTTTGATGTGATGTGGGTGGACTAGTTAAGTGAAGCAAGTATGAAATGAGCATTTTGCTGAAACCAAAACGCCGAATTTAACTTGTTGGTACATACTCGTTTGAGGTGGATGGGAGAAAACCAGGGTATTTAGTTCGCAGATATTCTTCGGTTTCCCATGTTGCCTCTTCTTCGGAGTGATCACTCCATTGCACTTTATAAAAGTTGACGGTGTTACGCCGTGTTGACCTTTGCTTTTCGTCCAGGATTTTTATGGGTCGTGCTTCATAGGTAAGGTCAGGCTCAATCTGAACTTGGGATGTGTCGACTTCTTCTTCCGGCACTCGCAGGCACTTTTTAAGTTGTGATATGTGAAACACATCGTGCACGGCAGCGAGATGTGGTGGTAGCTCTAAACGATAAGCAACTGGCCCACACCTCTCAGTGATCTTAAATGGTCCCACGTACCTTGGTGCCAACTTCCCTTTCACTCCAAACCGATGTACTCCCTTCATCGGTGACACCCGAAGATACACGTGGTCATTCTCCTTAAAGACTAGTGGTCTCCTCCGTTTGTCAGCATAACTCTTCTGCCTGGACTGAGCTATTTTTAGATTCTCCTGAATGACCTTCACCTGCTCTTCGGCTTGTGTTACCAAGTCAGGACCAAAGGTGACCCATTCCCCTGGTTCAGACCAGTTAAGTGGGTTTCTACATCTTCTACCATACAGAGCCTCGAACGGAGCCATCCCTAAGCTTTTTTGGTAGCTATTGTTGTAAGCAAACTCTGCTAAGGGCAGGCATTCATCCCACTTGGTGGAATATGTCATGACACAAGCTCGCAACATGTCTTCTAGGATCTGATTCACCCTCTCGACCTGGCCATTGGTTTGAGGGTGGTAGGCTGAGCTTCGGATTAAAACGGTTCCGAGGGCAGCCTACAGTTGCTCCCAAAAGCGGGACACAAATATCGAGCCTCTATCCGAAGTGATAGTTCTAGGAACCCCGTGAAGTGAGACGATCCTTGCGATATACAACTCGGCATAAGTCTTAGCATGGTAGATCGTTTTCACTGGGATGGAATGAGCGGACTTTGTGAAACGGTCAATAATCACCCAGATAGAATCGTAACCCTTCTGTGTACGAGGCAGACCCACTACGAAGTCCATGTGGACATCTTCCCATTTCCAGGCGGGAACAGCAAGTGGCTGGAGTGGGCCTGCAGGCTTTAGGTGGTCAGCTTTTATCCTCTGACACACATTACATTCTGACACGTATTTGGCGATCTCTCGTTTCATGCGAGTCCACCAAAACTTTTGTTTTAGGTCTTGGTACATCTTGTTGCTACCCGGGTGCATGGCGAGCACAGATGCGTGAGCTTCATCTAACATTTTCTTCCTCAACTCCATGTCCTTAGGTACCACTAGACGATTTTTAAACCATAGCACGCCCTGGTCATCAAGCGTGAAACAAGCATTTCTCTCTTCATCTATCCCCTCCCGAATGTGTGCCATACCACTATCTCGCTTTTGTGCTTCTATAATCTGCTCTCTAACTGAGGGTTCAATGATGAGGTTGTATAGCTCCGCGGGCTGATCACGGGCCATTTCAATATCGTCTATCTCACAACATAGCACCCTGACTGTGGGCCGGGCTTCAATCACATTGCAGTGAGCCCGACGATTGAGCGCATCTGCCACCACATTAGCCCTGCCGGGGTGATAGTGAATCTCTAAGTCATAATCTTTTATCAACTCCAACCACCGTCGTTGACTCATATTCAGCTCGGGTTGTGTGAGGATGTACTTGAGACTCTTGTGGTCGGTATATATGTGACATGTGTTGCCTAGCAGGTAGTGCCTCCATATTTTTAGTGCATGTACCACTGCTGCTAATTCGAGGTCATGTGTCGGATAATTGGTTTCGTGTTTCCTCAGTTGGCGGGATGCGTAGGCAATTACTCTCCCTTCTTGCATTAAAACACAGCCGAGCCCATGGCCAGAGGCGTCACAATAGACGTCAAACGGTTTCGTGACATCCGGTTGTGCTAGTACTGGTGCCGATGTTAATGACTTCTTCAAGCTTTGAAAGGCTTCCTCACATTTCGAATCCCATAGGAACTTTGCATTTTTCTTTGTTAGCGAGGTCATAGGCTTAGCAGTTTTGGAGAAATCCTTGATAAAGCGGCGGTAGTAGCCCGCTAAACCAAGAAAACTCCGAATCTCGGTCACGGTTTCTAGCTGTTTCCAGTTCAGGACATCTTCTACTTTGCTAGGATCAACGGCTACTCCCTTCTCTGACAGAATATGACCCAGAAAACCCACTTCTTTTAACTAGAATGCACACTTGCTGAACTTGGCATAGAGTTTGTGTTCTCTAAGTCGAGTGAGTACAATCCGCAAGTGCCTCTCATGCTCTTTTTCGCTCTTGGAGTAGATGAGTATGTCATCAATGAACACTACCACAAATTTGTCTAGCTCTTTCATGAACACCGAGTTCATCATATACATGAAGAAGGCCGGTACGTTGGTTAACCCAAAAGACATGACCAGATACTCATACAAGCCATATCTAGTTGAGAAAGCTGTCTTGGGTATGTCCAATTCTTTGATTTTTAGTTGGTAATATCCCGATCTTAGGTCTATTTTTGAGAAGACCCTAGCCCCAGCTAGCTGATCAAAGAGAATATCTATGTGTGGCAGTGGATACTTGTTTTTGACGGTGACTGCATTTAGTGGCCGATAGTCAACGCATAGTCTTTTTCCCCCTTGGTCCTTCTTCTCAACAAAGAGAGCTGGGCACCCCCAAGGTGAGGAGCTAGGACGAATAAAACCTTTATCTAGCTATTCTTGTAACTGTATTTTTAGCTCTTTAAGTTCATCCGGTACCATTCTATACGGCCTCCTTGAAACAGGCGCCGTGCCGGGGACAAGCTCGATGCTAAACTCTACCTCTCTATCCGGAGGTAGCCCGGGAAGTTCCTCTGGAAACACATCAGGAAACTCACACACCACCGTGATCTTCTTAAGTTCTTGCAATTCGGTAGCATTTATGGTGGGTGACATGTGCTTCTGTTTGGGCATGTGGATCCTCAAGATTTTTTCACTGGTTTTGGGCCTTAACTGTATTGTCCTACTGCCAATGTCTAGGACCGCATTATTATCTGTCAACCAATTCATCCCCAATATAACATCAATCCCTTGGTGTGGCAGCACCACAGGGTCTATAGTGAAATCTTCCCCCCCTATGCATATGGGTAGTTTCCTTGCTATCAAGTTTGTGTTAATGGGGTTTCCTGGGGCCGATATGTTGTATTTCTCTTTAATGCAAGCAGTTTTTATCCCATGCCTTGATACATACGACTGACTAATGAAGGTGTGAGAGGCTCCTGAATCAAACAATACCACAGTTGGGTGTCCGTTAAGCATAAACGTACCAGCGAGGACCGGCTCTCCGGTAGGGATCTTCTCCATGTGAATGTAATGCACTTGTCCCTTCCGGGGTACGGTTGCCTTGGACTTGTTTGGCAGACTGCCGCCTGCAGGAGTAGGGCCTTGAATTCTGCGTGGGGCACGGCACTCTCTGCTGAAATGACCTGTCTTGCCACAATTAAAGCAAGTGTTCCCGATTCCTTGTGCGGTGGGAGCACGAGGTGCGGGAAGCTGTGGTGGCGCACGGTATGCAGGATACTGCTGCTGCGGAGGTGCCCTGTGAGCCCAGCCCGATTGATTGGGCTGAACCACAAAACGTGGCTGCTGGTAGTGTTGCTGCGGAGGTTTGTAGAATGCCTTCTGCTTCTGGGAGGATCCAGCAGCAGACGTGTTAGCCTGGCGCTTGCGCTTCTGGTCCTCATTTGCGACCCGGAGGCGATTCTCCATGTCAAGTGCGGTGTCCACCAGATCAGTGAAACTCTGGTAACGGCGCCCCAAATGAGTCTGGAGAGTGGGGTCAAGGCCGTTCAAAAGCCTAGCTGCTCGGCGGGGATCATCTGCCACGTCTTCTGGTGCATACTGTGAAAGGTGAATGAAAGACTGCACATATTGCATCACAGTCTTGTTGCCTTGCTTAAGCTCCCGAAATTCCCGCTTCTTCTGCTCCATCAAGCTGTTCGGGATATAGTGAGCCCGGAAAGCCTGGGTAAACTCCTCCCAGGTGGGCTCATGCCCAGCCCACTGCATTTCGAGGAACGTGGCATGCCACGCGCCTGCTGGTCCTTGCAGCAACTGCCCGGCAAACCGCGCCTTCTGCTGCTCGGTCAATTCCGGAAGGAGTGTGAACTTGGACCTAATTGTGCGGAGCCAATCATCCGCGTCCAGAGGTTCAGGACACTTCGTGAAGACGGGGGGTCGCAGCTCCTCGAAGTCCTTGTAGGAGATGCCTCGGTTTCTGGGCTCCCGCGGCTGCAGCTGGCCACGGCCGTAGCGTTCCTCGGCGAGCAGGTGGATCAGCTCGGCCTGCTGCACGACCAGGGTGGCTAACTCCGTTGGGGGTGGAGCGCCATTCGCATGTGGCTCCGACCCCGAGTGTTGCCCATTGCGAGTGTTCACCATCTGCAAGAGGGAGGTCAACCGGGTTTTAATCTCACAATACCTTATTGCAATGTGACGCGCTGATAAAATCATAGCATCACGGACAGCATTGTAAATACATGAAATCATGCAATATGACATCATATAATCTGCAATAAAAAGTTAATCCTCCTCTCAAGGCGTTGGGGGAAAAGCTACACTAGTGCACCTATCCTCCCAGCGCTGCATCCCAAAACGAGGTACAAAGTCAATTTCATCCATTCAACCTACTCCAGCCATTCAAGAACGTACGATAGACTTCGAGTGAGATTTAAAAGTTCGAAAACTACTTAAGGTCTTATCATTACATAGTGGGATGGTGGTTTCAACGACCAACCATCAAATGGCACATAACAAGGTGTCCATCATTACATAAATGGCGTACACAAATGAGCTCCTCACATCTCATCAAGGTTTTTAGTACAGCCACACATAAATGCACGGAGCGGTGTAATACAAAATATCGCTATCAACGTGCTAAACGATACACAAAAGCGCCTCATCCTCCTCCATCATCACCACTCCTCTCTAAGTCGCAGAGCGGCCTGTGGGGACGGAGCCCTCTCCTTCCTCCATCTCCATCGGCTCAGAGGACTCCCTGTCCTGAGGGTCCTGCTCTGCTGGAGGCGGCTCGTACACTGCGAGGCGCTGCTGTAGCTGAGCCACCTGAACCTCCAACTCCTCCACTCGAGCACGCGCCTCCGCGTGCCTATGAAAGTAGAAACGGCTCCTGCCCTCAGCGCGGTCATACATCCCGTGCATCTCACTGGCAAACTCCATACATGCTGCATAGGGTCGTGTGTCGTTGCGGGCCTTGAGCATGTCGTGGCGGCGGACCCACTCGTCGTCCATCTCCTGTGTGGGGAGATAACGTAGGACTGAGCGGGCCGCATCCTCCTCGGGACTCAGGAAAGTGATAGCTGACATAACTGCCTTCTGATAGGCCTCATCCTCGTTGGCCCCGTAGACCATGATGGTGTGCGGGTTCGCGGAGTTCGGGTGTGGGATGACCACCCGGGCCCAGCAGCTCCCTTCCCTGGGCGCAGTCTGCACGGAGTAAAAAGGACAGGGGCGGTGTCCCATCTCCCGCAGGGCTCTACACAGTATCCGGGAGAGGCTGCAGTCCTCCCGGCAGTGAGTGTGGAGCAGCCCGTCTTCTACCAAGGGTTGAGTGTGGGTCACTAGCGGGAGCGGGCGCCCCCTACCCCCCATGGCCTTACGCGCGGTCTGCTTGGTCCTAACCATCTGTTGGACACAAAAGAAAGGCTTTGGTATTAAAATTTTTTTGAGTGAGTTCATACAATATGTTTTGCATTATTGAAAAGGAAAATGATAAGGGACTTAAGTTCGTGATTTCTTATGTATGCTTATTAGCAGTACCCCATATAATCAAAGTGATGAACATGATGCATGATTCGTTTGTACCGTCTCACATCACACATCCTAGTCTAGTATATACTACCGGTTATTCGGTGACAATATGCACGGCACTCTCTATTGCAACTAGTCGTTTTCTAATCGTTCTTAATTTTGCGCGGAGTTAGTGTACCTGCAGAAAAATGCATGCTCATACATTACCACATAGTGTGGCATCCACGCCATTTTGCGCCGCGTGGACAACGCATCTGTACGGTCCTCTGCTAGACCGGGCTGGCACCGACGCAAGCAAATTGAATCTTGCTGCGTCACAACAGGAGAATGGTCACAAACACACCAAAGGTGACCACCCCCCTTAAAATTTCTAACCTACCAGCATGAATGCAGAGTTCACAACAATCCGCAAAACCCGATAGCATTCCTCTAGTACTGGGGATGGCTATGGCCGAAAATTTGCTTCTCAAAGCGCCGAATATGCATATGTGTTCTATCTAGGTCAAAATGTTAGCGTTGTCACCTGACATACACTAACATCCTTAATACGGGCATATTATTTACTCTCATTTATAAATTACTTGAAAGGGCTTTCAAAAATAGTTTTGTAAACCAAAACTTGACGATATAACTGTTGTCTGTGTATGATCGGCTCTGATACCAGCTGTGGCGGAACTGCCGATTTAATCCAGACTAAGTACACCTGCCACCATTAGCTCGCAGTGTACTTAGACCGTACTAAACCCGGTCGTCCGTCGAGAGGCCTTCGGCCCTCGATAACACCATTCCCTAGTGGAACCGACATCATACACATCCGACTCTCAATGGAGTCACAACAGTTACATCATCACAGGCAGTTGAAGAGATAATACATGGATAATTAGGTTACAAACCAGTTCGATTAAAATAGGGTTCAACATAGTTTCATAAGCAAATAGCGTTCAAATCGTATCTCGCAGCGGAAATCCTTAAACATCATAGTTCATGATAACCAAAAGACTTGCGGAAACAGAGCAACATCATGCCCACTGATGTTACTCCAGTGCCACATCATAACGCTCCTCACTCCTGATGAGAACAGGCTCCTCCACCCACACAGGCACAGAAAAGGAACTCCATACCTGAAATCCAAATGTTTGGGGGCAAAACCCTGAGTACTAATTACTCAGAGGACTTAATGGACGGGGTTTACGGCTGACGCAAAGCTTGCTTACTAGGGGTTGGTCCTTAGCCATTGCTTTTAGATCACAACATTAATGTCGAACCATACAGGATTTAACAGCTGCATGGATCGTTATAGCATTTCATTTTAAAAATCATGAAAATAACTTGCATTGTGGTAAACCAAAATAATCAAACAGGTGGAGTTTGAAAACATGAGCCATAATATACATTGTTCAAGTTATTACTACGTTTGGACGTCAAAGGCATTGGCATTCTCACACCTGGTGAGCATTAGGGATTCGAATCGATTTTAATTCCCGGGAATAACTAGAAATGCCAGGGGTATATGCTTACTAGCCATCGCGTTCCCACATATGGCCCCCTTCTTTGCCCGACCCGTCCCAAGGATCAAAACGCCCCCACCTAACCCCCGAAGGATAGCCGCCTAGGGAGCGTTACCTCGGCATACCGGGTTCGGCCCTCCCTAGACTACAAGCGCCCCCCCGAGTCCGCCTGCCCCCTATCAGTGGATGGGCGGCATCTTGAACAGTGGGACGGCCCCGGAAAGGCTTTCACCAGTCCCATGGCCTGGTTAAACATTCTAGCAATATCATGCTGACCAATAGGCGAACAACGGACGGGGTCTTAACCGACTCGGGCGGAGTCCATAGTGCGACATCATGAAAAGTAAATACTGAGATAAATCTCCGCCCGGTCTCAATTTAAGCATCAACATAACCATATCTCCCATAATAGTATTTCTTCTGAGATTTTGAAATCACCTACGTGACGAGTGACTCCTCTCACTCGTGTCTACTCGCACCTAACCATTCTAAGCAGACTCGTCCTGCGATCTCTATTCGTAGGTGCTAGGGCCAGGGTGGCCGGGATGTCTAATGCAGTTGGTTTCAAACAATTCCTGATGCATATGCCTAATCATTAAGACATAAAATGTTTGTTGGGTAAAGTATGGTCCTGCCTACCTTCCTCGCTAGGGTTAGCTTCCTCGGTCGCGAAGTCAGGTGCGGCCGGCGGGTACTCTTCTTGCTCCGGGTTCACTGGCTCTTGATCCTTGGGTTCCTCAACGAGTGGCAACTGCTGCGTCAACTCTTCGTTCCCGGTGCCTATATGCATGACATTGTATGCAAATGAGTGCAACGAATGCGACTGTGCGCAGGAGGTGCGCATAGGAAAGATATTTGGATAAAAAAATTAAGAAATCGTACAAACCATCACTTAGAAGCAATACCATTATCTTACATAAAAAGGAAAAATACAGACATGTATTGATACACGGCCTAAACCAATCGCATAAACCCTAATCACCCCCCAGATACTAATTCATGAATTTAAAATATGCACTTGAGTTCTCCTAGCTACATAGCTCCAAATGACTTCAAACTTTTACAGCCTGAACACACCATGTACAGGGATCTACTGTGATGCTCCGGCATCTCAAGTGCTTAATCATCCATCCTACATGCAGCATTCATCATAATACATCATGCAATGACATGCTCTTGAACCCTAATTCAAATTTGGTTGAAATGCCACTTGTTAAAAACCTGTTTTCTACATATATGTCTCTGTGTTTGAGTCATAACTTTGATTCTATTTAGATTTGGGTGAAACTTATACTGACAAACTTGTAGACAATTTTGTTGTGAACAACTTTGGTAATTGGTGCTTTGACATGCATGAAGGTTTGCATAGAGTTTTGGGGCTTTTTCTGTCAGCATGTGAAATCTGTCCAAACCTGACCAGTTTAGTAATTTTAAATTTTCTTGATCTTAAATCAAAAATCTTGCAATGCTGGTATTGAGAAAGTTGTAGATCATAAAATTCTGAACAATATTGGTATAAAATTCTTTTTGTGAAAGTGTTTAAAAAATAGACTTTTCGAATTTCCAAGCTGGAGGGTTTTGTTGGTCAAACCTTAGTCAGCAACTTAAATTCAAATTTACACAAGATTTTTGAATATAACATGGTATACAAGTTTATAAAATAATTGTAGAGGAACAAATTTAGAACATTTCATCCAATTTGGGTATTCCCAAATTCGGCCTTTAACTCATTTAAAAACGCGAAATACAAACCCTAGTCTCTGCAGTCAAACTGAGGTTTTTCAATTTCGGAAATTATTTTCTCCTTTTGTCTCTATGACAAGTGGGCCCCACCTGGCCGATCCGCGTCGGACTCCCGCCCGCGGAGTGGAAATCCGACCGCCGTGGGCCCCACCCTCACCCGTCTCCATAGACCCGGTCCATTGAATCTCTCTATCTCTTTCTCACCTCGGGCCCACCTGTCAGCCGCCCCGGTCCACTGGACCGCGTCCACCCCTTCTCCACCGGCCTCCTTCCCCTCTCCCTCGCGTGCACGCGGCAGGCGCGCTCTGCCCGCGCCGCGCGTGGCCGACGCCGGCCGGCCGACGCCGCGCCCCTGCCTCTCCCCGTTTCCCTTCAAAGCGGAGGCCCCGGCTGCACCTAGACGCGTCCGCGTCCCCCTCCGCTCTCACTCTCCTAACTCCCTCCGTCGCTCCCACTCGGCGCACCAAAGCCGCCGCCATTGACGGCGCTCGGGCTCGAGCCGCGCCCGTCGCTCCGGCCGCTTCCAAGCCCCTACCTCACCGCGCCGCTCTTCCCCGGCCTCCACTCCGCTGCATCCCCTAGGTCTAGGCCACCATCTTCCCTCCACCGCCGCACATTACGCCGCCGGACCGCCATAGCCGCGAAGCTCGGACTCAAGCCACGCCGGCCGTCCCGCTCGACCCCACTCCTCCACACCACCACGCCGACACTCCTCAGCCTCCCCTCCGCCGTTTCCCCTAGCTCTAGCCCGCCGGCGTTGCCCCGCTGCCGCGCGTTCCGCCGCCGGACCTCCACCTCTTCGGGCCACCGTCGCCGGCCGCCTCTGACGCCCCTCCGCCAAATCTAGGTGAGGGGTAAGGTTTCCCCGCTCCTCCTCTCTCTCCCCGACCACCGCCGGCGAGCCCGCGGGCCCCGCGCGGCCGGTTCAACGCGCGCCGCCGCCGGTCAACACCGCCCCCCCCCCCCGGCGGGAGGTTGAAGGAGACCGAGTTTTGCATTTTGGCCCTCGGTGTTTCGGCATTTTCTATTTTAATCCGAAGCGCTGTGCATAGTGTCTTGAGAATCTTACGTTCTAACCCCTAAGATCTATGGTTAATTGCGTACAAGTCCTTGGTCTAATGTATTTTTCATTTATTTCATTAATAAATCGGCTGAAACTTTGAAAAATCATAACAATTCAAATAAAAATCCAAAATGGACAAACTCAGTGGCTATGGACTCCTTGTGAGTAGATCTACAGGATAGGTATGATGTAGATGTGTGAAAGGTCCGTTTTGCCCCTGGTTTAATGCATGCATGCTGTAGGTTAATAAATAGTAAAAATGGACCAAATGAACTCCAAAAATTATGAAACTTGGAAAGTAGCTTTGTTATGGTAATTAGGCACTGTGTGAAATTTTATGGCAGTAGCACTTGTTGTTAAATGACCGACCTACCCCTAGGCCTACGTTTGTTTAATAGAAATGTATGGGAAGTACTTAGTCTTATGCAAATCGCTCCAAATGTTATACTAGATTTTTAGGACACTCATTATGCTGCATATAGCTTGCTGGTAAGGTTTGAAGCCTTGCATGTTAAGTTTGAGTAGTGATTTGAAAATGACAAAGTGTCACATGTTTAACTAAATAATAGGAAAAAGTGTATTTAAACTGCTAGAAAAATTTTGGGAAAAATCTAGTAGCCTACTAGTGATGTCTTGATTCCAGAAAGTGATTTTGTGCACCTTATTACTGCTGTTTTGACTTATATGATTTTCATGGTGAAATAAAATATGGAAAAATAGAAGTCCTATTAACTTTGGATTTTGGGCTTGATGATTTTTGTATATGATTTTCAAGCCATGAAATACTTGTTGTAGGAATTTCAAGTCCAGAATTCACTCCTATAAATTATGAAAAATCCGAGAAGCTATAGGGCTGATAACTTGCTGGAATTTTTAATAAATTAATTATAACTTGGTTGTAGCTGAAATTTTGACAGTAGCTCTATGAAGTATGTGTCTGCATGTGGTAAAAAATTTGAGATCAATTGAGTTGTCCAACTATCTGAACCCATGAGTGCTTTATATTCATAAAGGTGTTTTCATGAAACTACTTCTTTTCATTTGATAGGGACTGCGTACACATATAAGACAGTAACTCCTGATAACTTCAAAGATAACAATATAGTGATGGTTTGTACGATTTCTTAGTGATTGGCTGTATGATTTCTTAGCAAAGTCGTTAAGTTTTCTTGTTATGGGGTGTGTTTAAACTAAGAATACCCGAACTCATTCTTCACAAGTTGTTTGATCATGCATTATATTTCATTGACACCTCATGCATACATTCGCAATTCGTTGCACTCATGATTGCACTATGTCATGCATATAACCTGTATCATATGCATGTATTTGCATTCTCTTGCACTCACTTGCATTTTATCATGCATATAGACCCCGCGTGCAAGGAGCTACCAACACAGGAGAAACCAGTGATCAAGAAAACGTACGACAGGCTATATCTGGAGCAAGGAGACGGAGGGTCTCGCTGATTAAATCCGTCCCTGCTTCAAGGGGTTGCCTGGGGCAAAGCCTCACAACCCGGCAAACTAACCTAGTTTAGTTTGTTGGTTTTCTTAAGATCAAGCAAAGGTAGGCAGGACCATACTATACCCAGCAAACATCTTCTGTATTGATGATTAGGCATATGCATCAGGAGTTGTTTGGAACCAACTGCATTAGATATCCTGGCCGCCCTGGCCCTAGAACCTACACCTTGAGTTCGTAGGACGAGTGCCTAGTAATGCTAGGTACGAGTAGATACGGGTGAATGGAGTCACTCGTCGCGTAGGTGATTTCAAAAACTTACAGAAATCTCACTGAGGTAAGTTGTTATACATGCTTCTGATTTAAATGGAGACCGGGCGAAGATTTTATGAGTTACTCATGGTTTATGGTATTGTGCCCTGGACTCTGCCCGAGTCGCATAAGGCCCGTTCGCTGTTCGGCTGCTGATCGGCATAACATTGCTAAGGTGCTTATCCGGGATAATGGACCGGTGAAAGTCTTACTTGTGCCATCCGAAGAACAGAGACTTGGTCCTACCATCGGTCCCAGGGGCGCTTGGGGTGTAGACTCGTGGAGGGCTGGACCCGGTGCGGCCGAGGTAACGCTCCACGGGGGCTAAACTTGGGGAATGGCGGGTTGGAATCGAACTTGGGATGGGACAAGTGGAGATGGGGGCTATATGTGGGAACGCGAGGGCTAGTAAGCATATACCCCTGGCATTGTTAGTTGTTCCCAGGAATTAACAAATCGATTCGAATCGCTGATGCTCACCAGGTGTGAGAATGCCAATATCGCACACGGGCAACGTAGTAATAACTGTAACATGCTGTTTATTAAGTCACGCCTTTTTATACAACATGCTTGGATGTGTATGATCCGCCTCACTATTCAGAGTGTCGTCCATCCACTGCTAGGAGGTCGATGGACTTGGGAGATGCTTTGAGGTCGAGGGTGGGCTGACCCGACGTACCGTGGTATCGCTCCTGAGACGGCTACTCCCAAGGGGTTGGATGGAGGCGCTGTGAATCTTGGGACGGGACATGTGTTCATTGGTTTACTTCCATGCAGAGGTTTATTTTATGATATAACTGATTCTCATGATTAATGGATAGCAGCTGTCAAAATCCTGCTATCTGATATCAACATGACCTTGTTTAAGAATCAACAGCTAAGGACCCACATGATTAGTAAGCATGCTTTGCGTCAGCCGTAAGCCCCGTCCATTAAGTCCTACTGAGTAATTAGTACTCAGGGTTTGCCCCCACTTTTGGATTACAGGTACCGACGATAGTTGGACAACTGTGTTGGAGGTGGTAGTACCGGTGGGCTCGGTGCTATTCGCCTTGTCATCTCTTCCTGAAGACTACTTAAGTATATTATTCCGCTGCGAGATGTTTTGAAAACGCTTCCGCTATATTTATATACTCTGAATTCGCTTCCGCTATATTTGAACATGTATTTGATTTCATACAATTGAGTTGTAAATTAATTCTATAACTCTCTATTTCAACTGCCTGTGATGATGTAATTGTTGTGGCTCCTTCGAGAGTTGGATGTGTTTGATGTCGGTTCCTCGGGAATTGGTGTTATCGAGAGCTCGAAGGACTCTCGACAGACTAGTCTGGCCTAAGTGCACTGCGAGCCAGAGGTGGCAGGTGTGCTTTGTCTAGATTAAGCAGGGCGGTTCCGCCACAGCTGGTATCAGAGCCGATCAAACACAGACAACAATTATATCATCCAGTTTTGGTTTACAAAACTATTTTCGGAAACCTTTTCAAGTATTTGAAAAATGAGAGTATACGATAAGCCCATACTAAGGATGTTAGAGTTATCCAGGTGACATCGCTGACATTCTGACCTAGATAGAACTCATATGCATATTCGGTGCTTTGGGAAGCAACTTTTCGGCCATAGCTGTCCCCAGTACTGGAGGAAGCTATTGGGATTTGCGAACGGTTGTGAACCCTGCATTCATGCCCCGTAGTACAAGCTCTTTAAGGGTGGTGGGCAGGTTTGAGGCTTTCATACCCACCACACTTATATTCGGTTTTGGGATCCACCTTTTTCTTGACAATCCCCAGTACTGGTGGAAAGTCAGGCTTTGAGGAAAAGGTGCATCGGCCCACCTACGTTGTCCACGCAGCGGTCACGCGTGGATGCCACATTAGGTGGTAATGTATGAGCATGCATTCTTCTGCAGGTACACTGACCACGTGCGAAACTAAGAACGACTAGAGAACGGCTAGTTGCATTAGAGAGAGACGTGCATATATGTCACCGAATTATCGCTAGCTATATATATAATACATAGGATGTGGGATGTGAGATCGAATAGGACGAATCATGCATCATGTATCTTTTGTTATCATTTTGGGGATATTAATAAAAAACAAATGGAATAAATCATGACTTAAACCTACCTTCTGCACGTTTCGCTACATAATCTGTCAATTGTAAGCAACTAATACAACTCGCTAAGTAAAAGCCTCTCCTATGGAGTTTCCCAGGAAAGTGTTCGTTCGAGAGCTATAACTGAAAACATTTGGGTTCAAAAATCAGGACACCCATACCATCGAGACACAGCGCACAAGTTTTCCGTTAACTAATACGATTGCCCGAGCTTACCGGATGACGGATAACACTTTATGCGCCATTCAGTTTTTCTGTTCACTTACATGCTTTCATGCATCCAGCATGTAATTATGGTGTTATGACCTTTTTATCACCGCATCGGCTGCACAAAAGCTCTTGGACTAAACTCGACTGGCTTTGTTTCTGCAGATGGTCACCCCACCAGAGACATCTGCTCAGGGGGCTGCTCATGGAGCACCATCTCCTTCTGAGTTGGCCACTCAGGTCGCTCAGCAACTCATCAACTTGATAGCTCAAGAGAAACAACGGCGCGACCCACAAGAGATCAGCTACACTGACTTTGCGGCGCTACAACCGCCCATCTTCACCACTACCCCAGATCCATTGGATGCTGATGACTGGCTTCGGATCATCGAGTCCAAGTTCAGTCTACTGCCTCACCTCAGTGAGCAACAGAAGGCTCGCTTTGCAGCACAGTGTCTGCATGGTCCCTCGGGGGCCTGGTGTGCTTCATTCCTGGCAATGCAACCAGCCGGGCACCAGGTCACGTGGGATGAGTTCTGTGCAGCTTTTCAGGCTCACTACCTCCCGCCTAGTCTCATCGAGCTCAAGCAAAGAGAATTTCGAGCACTTCGACAAGGGGACATGTCGGTACTCGAATATGTGCAAGCTTTCATCCGCTTGTCCCAGTACTCCCCTGAAGACGTCAACACTGACCCACGGAGGGCTACCCCTCTGTTGGATGGATTCGATCCCACTCTGCTGACTCACTTGGGGTGCAGCTACGACAGCTTCAATGAGTTGGTGGATGTCGCCATCGACATGGAGCATCGCCTCCGTCGGGCCCATGAGGACCAGTAGAAGAAAAGACTTGCCAGTGCACCTCCATCTAGTCCATCTCAGCGGCCACGGGTTGAGCATCAATTCCCACCGCCAATATATTACCTAGAAGAGCCTCCGCTACAAGAACAATGCAGTGGGGCACAATAACCCATGTCATTTTACAGTGCACCACCTTCCCCACCTGCTCCAATGTCACCAACCAAATCAAGCACCGGCTATACCTGCTTCAAATGTGGGAAGGCCGGACATTTCAGTCGCACCTGTCACTCGCACCAAAAGACTTCAGGATCAGTGCCTATGGGCAAAGGGAAGAAATCAGCCCCAAAAATGGGCCAACTGCACTATAGTCAGCTTGAGCAAGTTCTGAAGGGTGAACCAGTCTTGGCAGGTACATTTCTTGTCAATGACCACCCTACGGTTGTTTTGTTTGATTCGGGAGCGACTTTTTCATTCATCAGCAAAGCATATGCACTGAAGCATGGGTACGAAATTATAGAGCTGAAACAGAGATATCACATCACAGCTGCCGGGTCATCTATAAGTACTAATCACATAGTGAGGGACTTGTGTCTGCAAGTAGGAAAAGAAAGTTTGTTCATCAGTCCTATAGTACTTCCACAACTAGGGATTGATGTTATTCTTGGTATGGAATGGTTGAAACAACACAACGCCATGATAGATGTTGGGAGCAGAACCGTTCAGTTACACTCAAGCAGTGGGACCAAGGTGATCATTCATGTGCCCCTTCACAAGCATGTGTCTCCCACGGTTAATGTTGCCGAAACTCAAACCGAGGCACAAGCACTTGCAAAGATCCCTGTAGCTTGCGAGTATCCGGATGTGTTTCCAGAAGAACTTCCCGGACTACCGCCAGATAGGGATGTAGAGTTCAGAATAGATCTTGTTCCAGGCACGGCACCTGTCTCCAAGAGGCCATATAGAATGGCACCAGATGAACTGAAAGAGCTGAAAACACAACTGCAGGAGCAGTTAGACAAAGGGTTTATCCGACCTAGCTCATCACCTTGGGGCTGTCCCGCCCTCTTTGTTGAAAAGAAAGACCAAGGTGGTAAAAGGTTATGCGTCGATTATCGACCATTGAATGCTGTCACTGTCAAGAACAAATACCCATTGCCACATATTGATATCCTATTTGATCAGCTTGGGGGAGCCACAGTTTTCTCCAAGATTGATCTTAGGTCCGGGTACCATCAAATTAAGGTCCGAGAAGAAGACATATCAAAGACTGCTTTCTCCACGCGTTATGGGTTTTATGAGTATCTTGTGATATCCTTCGGTTTGACAAATGCACCGGCTTTCTTCATGTACCTGATGAACTCGGTGTTCATGAATGAGCTTGACAAATTCGTGGTAGTATTCATTGATGACATCTTAGTGTATTCCAAGAATGAGAAGGAGCACGAAGAACATTTGCGGATAGTGCTATCTCGCCTTAGAGAACATAAACTTTACGCCAAGTTCAGCAAGTGTGCGTTTTGGCTAAAGGAAGTGGCATTCCTAGGCCATATCTTGTCAGCGAAGGGAGTGGCTGTCGATCCCAGCAAGGTGGAAGATGTGCTGAATTGGAAGCAGCCACAAACTGTGACAGAGATACGGAGTTTTCTTGGTTTAGCGGGGTACTACCGCCGCTTCATCAAAGATTTCTCAAAAATAGCAAAGCCTATGACAGCATTAAACCCAGAAAAATGCAAAGTTTGCGTGGAGTCCAAAATGCGAAGAAGCATTTGGAACGTTGAAGAAACTTCTAACTTCAGCACCTGTTCTTGCTCAACCAGACATCACCAAGCCATTTGACGTTTATTGTGATGCCTCTGGGAGCGGCCTCGGTTGTGTTCTGATGCAAGAAGGGAGAGTGATTGCATACGCATCCTGCCAACTGAGAAGACATGAGGTGAACTATCCAACTCACGATCTTGAGCTACTTGCAGTTGTTTATGCACTGAAGAAATGGAGACATTACTTGCTAGGCAACACTTGTCACATTTACACTGACCACAAGAGTCTCAAATACATCTTTACCCAACCTGAATTAAATATGAGGCAAAGACGGTGGTTAGAGTTGATAAAAGATTATGACCTAGAGGTTCATTACCACCCCGGTAAGGCTAATGTAGTAGCAGATGCATTGAGCCGTAAAGCTCATTGCAACTTCATTGAAGCTCGTCCAACAGTGAGAGTGCTATGCTGTGAGATTGGGGACATAGAAATTCCAACAGCGCTAGAAGCAGAACTTTATAACCTTGTCCTTGAACCAACCATCAAGGATCAAATCATAGCAGCACAAAAGCAAGATAAGGGCATGTCACATATTCGAGATGAGATCAATGACAAGAAGAAGGCCTGTTTCAAGCTCGACGAAGAAGGAGTCTTGTGGTTCAAAAATCGCTTAGTAGTGCCAAAGGATATGGAACTGAGAAAGAAAATCCTAGATGAAGCTCACACCTCCATGTTCACCCTACACCCGGGCAGCAACAAGATGTACCAAGATTTAAAGCAAAAATTTTGGTGGACCCGTATGAAACGGGAGATCGCCAAGTATGTGTCTGAATGTGACGTATGCCAAAGAGTGAAAGCTGACCACTTGAAGCCTGCGGGTATGCTTCAGCCCCTAGCAGTTCCCGCCTGGAAGTGGGAGGATATACACATGGACTTCATTGTGGGATTGCCTCGTACACAGAAGGGGTATGATTCCATTTGGGTAATTATTGACCGGTTCACAAAATCTGCACATTTCATCCCTGTCAAGACCACCTATCGAGCAAAACAATATGCGGAACTATATATTTCCCGGATTGTATCCTTGCACAGTGTCCCTCTAACCATCACTTCGGACAGAGGCTCACTGTTTTTGTCACGCTTCTGGAGCAATTACAAACTGCTCTTGGAACTAACTTAATTCACAGTTCGGCATACCATCCTCAAACAAGCGGCCAAGTTGAAAGAGTGAATCAGATCCTTGAAGATATGTTGAGGGCATGCGCTTTGACTTATTCCACCAAGTGGGATGAATGTCTCCCCTTGGCAGAGTTTGCTTACAACAACAGCTATCAGAAGAGCTTAGATATGGCACCTTTCGAGGCCCTATACGGTAGACAGTGTAGAACACCACTCAACTGGTCAGAACCAGGTGAGCGTGTCACATTTGGACCTGACTTGGCAGAAGAACAAGTTAAATTCATTCACGACAATCTAAAGAGGGCACAGTCTAGGCAGAAAAGCTACTCAGATAAGAGGAGAAGACCCTTAGTCTTTGAGAAGGATGATCATGTGTATCTCCGTGTGTCACCCATGAAAGGGGTGCATCGGTTCGGAGTGAAAGGCAAGTTAGCGCCACGATATGTCGGACCGTTCAAGATCACAGAACAATGTGGGCCAGTTGCTTATCGACTGGAGCTACCACCACACCTAGCTGCGGTTCATGACGTGTTTCATGTCTCGCAACTCAAGAAGTGTTTAAGAATGCCAGAGGAAGTGATTGATACATCTCAAATTCAGATCCAACCTGACCTCACTTATGAAGAGAAGCCCATAAAGATCCTTGACCAAAAGCAGAGATCAACCCGAAGAAGAACTATTAACTTCTACAAGGTGCAATGGAGTAATCACTCCGAGGAAGAGGCAACATGGGAACAAGAGGAATTTCTGCAAACCAAATACCCCGGTTTTCTTCCATCCACTTCAAATTGAGTACGTCACAGCAATTTAAAGTTTTAAACGCATACGCAATGCACTTTCTTCTCATTAACTTATCCACCCACATCACATCAGAATCTCGGGACGAGATTTCTTTAAGGGGGGTGGGTTGTGATGCTCCGGCATCTCAAGTGCTTAATCATCCATCCCACATGCAGCATTCATCATAATACATCATGCAATGACATGCACTTGAACCCTAATTCAAATTTGGTTGAAATGCCACTTGTTAAAAACCTGTTTTCTACATATATGTATCTGTGTTTGAGTCATAACTTTGATTCTATTTAGATTTCGGTGAAACTTATATTGACAAACTTGTAGAAAATTTTGTTGTGAACAACTTTGGTAATTGGTGCTTTGACATGCATGAAGGTTTGCATAGAGTTTTGGGGCTTTTTCTGTCAGCATGTGAAATCTGTCCAAACCTGACCAGTTTAGTAATTTTAAATTTTCTTGATCTTAAATCCAAAATCTTGCAATGCTGGTATTGAGAAAGTTGTAGATCATAAAATTCTGAACCATATTGGTATAAAATTCTTTTTGTGAAAGTGTTTAAAAAATAGACTTTTAGAATTTCCAAGCTGGAGGGTTTTGTTGGTCAAACCTTAGTCAGCAACTTAAATTCAAATTTACACCAGATTTTTGAATATAACATGGTATACAAGTTTATAAAGGAATTGTAGAGGAACAAATTTAGAACATTTCATCCAATTTGGGTATTCCCAAATTCGGCCTTTAACTCATTTAAAAACGCGAAATACAAACCCCAGTCTCTGCAGTCAAACTGAGGTTTTTCAATTTCAGGAATTATTTTCTCCTTTTGTCTCTATGACAAGTGGGCCCCACCTGGCCGATCCGCGTCGGACTCCCGCCCGCGGAGTGGAAATCCGACCGCCGTGGGCCCCACCCTCACCCGTCTCCATAGACCCGGTCCATTGAATCTCTCTATCTCTTTCTCACCTCGGGCCCACCTGTCAGCCGCCCCGGTCCACTGGACCGCGTCCACCCCTTCTCCACCGGCCTCCTTCCCCTCTCCCTCGCGTGCACGCGGCAGGCGCGCTCTGCCCGCGCCGCGCGTGGCCGACGCCGGCCGGCCGACGCCGCGCCCCTGCCTCTCCCCGTTTCCCTTCAAAGCAGAGGTCCCGGCTGCACCTAGACGCGTCCGCGTCGCCCTCCGCTCTCACTCTCCTAACTCCCTCCGTCGCTCCCACTCGGCGCACCGAAGCCGCCGCCATTGACGGCGCTCGGGCTCGAGCCGCGCCCGTCGCTCCGGCCGCTTCCAAGCCCCTACCTCACCGTGCCGCTCTTCCCCGGCCTCCACTCCGCCGCATCCCCTAGGTCTAGGCCACCATCTTCCCTCCACCGCTGCACATTACGCCGCCGGACCGCCATAGCCGCGAAGCTCGGACTCAAGCCACGCCGGCCGTCCCGCTCGACCCCACTCCTCCACACCACCACGCCGACACTCCTCAGCCTCCCCTCCGCCGTTTCCCCTAGCTCTAGCCCGCCGGCGTTGCCCCACTGCCGCGCGTTCCGCCGCCGGACCTCCACCTCTTCGGGCCACCGTCGCCGGCCGCCTCTGATGCCCCTCCGCCAAATCTAGGTGAGGGGTAAGGTTTCCCCGCTCCTCCTCTCTCTCCCCGACCACCGCCGGCGAGCCCGCGGGCCCCGCGCGGCCGGTTCAACGCGCGCCGCCGCCGGTCAACACCGCCCCCCCCCGGCGGGATGTTGAAGGAGACCGAGTTTTGCATTTTGGCCCTCGGTGTTTCAGCATTTTCCGTTTTAATCTGAAGCGCTGTGCATAGTGTCTTGAGAATCTTACATTCTAACCCCTGAGATCTATGGTTAATTGCGTACAAGTCATTGGTCTAATGTATTTTTCATTTATTTCATTAATAAATCGGCTGAAACTTTGAAAAATCAAAACAATTCAAATAAAAATCCAAAATGGACAAACTCAGTGGCTATGGACTCCTTGTGAGTAGATCTACAGGATAGGTATGATGTAGATGTGTGAAAGGTCTGTTTTGCCCCTGGTTTAATGCATGCATGGTGTAGGTTAATAAATAGTAAAAATGGACCAAATGAACTCCAAAAATTATGAAACTTGGAAAGTAGCTTTGTTATGGTAATTAGGCACTGTGTGAAATTTTATGGCAGTAGCACTTGTTGTTAAATGACCGACCTACCCCTAGGCCTACGTTTTTATAATAGAAATGTATGGGAAGTACTTAGTCTTATGCAAATCGCTCCAAATGTTATACTAGATTTTTAGGACACTCATTATGCTGCATATAGCTTGCTGGTAAGGTTTGAAGCCTTGCATGTTAAGTTTGAGTAGTGATTTGAAAATGACAAAGTGTCACATGTTTAACTAAATAATAGGAAAAGTGTATTTAAACTGCTAGAAAAATTTTGGGAAAAATCTAGTAGCCTACTAGTGATGTCTTGATTCCAGAAAGTGATTTTGTGCACCTTATTACTGCTGTTTTGACTTATATGATTTTCATGGTGAAATAAAATATGGAAAAATAGAAGTCCTATTAACTTTGGATTTTGGGCTTGATGATTTTTGTATATGATTTTCATGCCATGAAATACTTGTTGTAGGAATTTCAAGTCCAGAACTCACTCCTATAAATTATGAAAAATCCGAGAAGCTATAGGGCTGATAACTTGCTGGAATTTTTAATAAATTAATTATAACTTGGTTGTAGCTGAAATTTTGACAGTAGCTCTATGAAGTATGTGTCTGCATGTGGTAAAAAATTTGAGATCAATTGAGTTGTCCAACTATCTGAACCCATGAGTGCTTTATATTCATAAAGGTGTTTTCATGAAACTACTTCTTTTCATTTGATAGGGACTGCGTACACATATAAGACAGTAACTCCTGATAACTTCAAAGATAACAATATAGTGATGGTTTGTACGATTTCTTAGTGATGGGCTGTATGATTTCTTAGCAAAGTCGTTAAGTTTTCTTGTTATGGGGTGTGTTTAAACTAAGAATACCTGAACTCATTCTTCACAAGTTGTTTGATCATGCATTATATTTCATTGACACCTCATGCATACATTCGCAATTCGTTGCACTCATGATTGCACTATGTCATGCATATAACCTGTATCATATGCATGTATTTGCATTCTCTTGCACTCACTTGCATTTTATCATGCATATAGACCCCGCGTGCAAGGAGCTACCAACACAGGAGAAACCAGTGATCAAGAAAACGTACGACAGGCTATATCCGGAGCAAGGAGACGGAGGGTCGCTGATTAAATCCATCCCTGCTTCAAGGGGTTGCCTGGGGCAAAGCCTCACAACCCGGCAAACTAACCTAGTTTAGTTTGTTGGTTTTCTTAAGATCAAGCAAAGGTAGGCAGGACCATACTATACCCAGCAAACATCTTCTGTATTGATGATTAGGCATATGCATCAGGAGTTGTTTGGAACCAACTGCATTAGATATCCTGGCCACCCTGGCCCTAGAACCTACACCTAGAGTTCGTAGGACGAGTGCCTAGTAATGCTAGGTACGAGTAGATACGGGTGAATGGAGTCACTCGTCGCGTAGGTGATTTCAAAAACTTACAGAAATCTCACTGAGGTAAGTTGTTATACATGCTTCTGATTTAAATGGAGACCGGGCGGAGATTTTATGAGTTACTCATGGTTTATGGTATTGTGCCCTGGACTCCGCCCGAGTCGCATAAGGCCCGTTCGTTGTTCGCCTGCTGATCGGCATAACATTGCTAAGGTGCTTATCCGGGATAATGGACCGGTGAAAGTCTTACTTGTGCCATCCGAAGAAAAAAGACTTGGTCCTACCATCGGTCCCAGGGGCGCTTGGGGTGTAGACTCGTGGAGGGCTGGACCCGGTGCGGCCGAGGTAACGCTCCACTGGGGCTAAACCTGGGGAATGGCGGGTTGGAATCGAACTTGGGATGGGACAAGTGGAGATGGGGGCTATATGTGGGAACGCGAGGGCTAGTAAGCATATACCCCTGGCATTGTTAGTTGTTCCCGGGAATTAACAAATCGATTCAAATCGCTGATGCTCACCAGGTGTGAGAATGCCAATATCGCACACGGGCAACGTAGTAATAACTGTAACATGCTGTTTATTAAGTCACGCCTTTTTATACAACATGCTTGGATGTGTATGATCCGCCTCACTATTCAGAGTGTCGCCCATCCACTGCTAGGAGGTCGATGGACTTGGGAGATGCTTTGAGGTCGAGGGAGGGCTGACCCGACGTACCGTGGTATCGCTCCTGAGACGGCTACTCCCAAGGGGTTGGATGGAGGCGCTGTGAATCTTGGGACGGGACATGTGTTCATTGGTTTACTTCCATGCAGAGGTTTATTTTATGATATAACTGATTCTCATGATTAATGGATAGCAGCTGTCAAAATCCTGCTATCTGATATCAACATGACCTTGTTTAAGAATCAACAGCTAAGGACCCACATGATTAGTAAGCATGCTTTGCGTCAGCCGTAAGCCCCGTCCATTAAGTCCTACTGAGTAATTAGTACTCAGGGTTTGCCCCCACTTTTGGATTACAGGTACCGACGATAGTTGGACAACTGTGTTGGAGGTGGTAGTACCGGTGGGCTCGGTGCTATTCGCCTTGTCATCTCTTCCTGAAGACTACTTAAGTATATTATTCCGCTGCGAGAAGTTTTGAAAACGCTTCCGCTATATTTATATACTCTGAATTCGCTTCCGCTATATTTGAACATGTATTTGATTTCATACAATTGAGTTGTAAATTAATTCTATAACTCTCTATTTCAACTGCCTGTGATGATGTAATTGTTGTGGCTCCTTCGAGAGTCGGATGTGTTTGATGTCAGTTCCTCGGGAATTGGTGTTATCGAGAGCTCGAAGGACTCTCGACGGACTACCGGGTTTAGTCTGGCCTAAGTGCACTGCGAGCCAAAGGTGGCAGGTGTGCTTAGTCTAGATTAAGCAGGGCGGTTCCGCCACATCTACTGCCAAAATTTCAGCTCAAAAGGAGCTATATTGAATTTATTAAAATTCTGTCAATTCATCAGCCCTTTTTCTTCTCAGAATTATAATTAATTACAGGATAGGTTTTTGACCATGAAACTTTGGCAGTGAGTACAAGACAGTATATACTACTCCTACAAAAATTTACAAGTGAATTACTCTCCATTTAGTAGGACATCTATTTTCCATGTTTTAAATATGGTGCCAATAAACACCCAGCCACATTACCATGAAAGACATGCACAAATATACTTTTTGGGAACTAGACATCATGCACAAGCTACCACATTTCTTGTGGAATTTTTTTAGCACCCTAAGGCCATCTTTTCCATTTATCAAGTTTAGTAAGCAATATTTTTCCATTTTCAAATCACCATGCAAAACCCACATGCATGGCCTCATTTTGGACCAGTGAGCTAAACCTGCTATTACTAATCTAAGAAAAATATCAGGGGCTCATATTAGCCACCTTTTATTTAGCACTTACTTCCCATTACCATAAATACACATTTTTATCATGGAAATGGAAAAACAGTGTGTAAATGAGCAGTGCTAGGGATACAAAAATTCATACATTGTCTAAATACTCTAGACAGGCCACTATCCAAGTTTCACCACATTTGGAGACCATTTACATTACTTTTGTCATTTATTTTGCTTTAACATACATGCAACATAACCAGGAGCAAGATGGTACAACCACAGATCCACATCATACCTAGACTGTAGATCTACTCAAGAGCAACACAATGCAACTGAGTTTGTCTTTTTATGATTTTTATTTGATTTATTATGATTTTCCAAAGTTCAAACCGAAATATAGCAAAATAAAAAGAGAAAATCCCAGATCTAGGGGCTAGACCGCAATTAACCTATAGATCCAGGGGCTAGCTTGCAAGATCTGCAAGACACAGCCCCCAGTGCGGGAGGACCGGGATGCAAAACTGGAAAAACCCGGGGGCTAGATCTAAAAAGATCCAACACCGTCTTCTACCTCCCGCCGCGCGCGGCGCGCTCGCGCCGGCGAGGCCCGGCCCGCCGGGGCTGCGACGCGGGGCGCGGGGGATGCGCGCGAGGGCGGTGCTCACCCTGGGCTAGGTCTCGTCGACGGCGGAGGCGGGGTTGCGGCGGGAACGGCGGTGGACGGCGGCGGCGTCGGTGTGAACCCGCGCGTCGCGGACGGCGAGCTCGACGTCGATCTCGTCGGAGAGGGGGAGAACGACGACGAGGGTTAGCGGGGGAGGGGCGGCGTGGAGCGGCGGTTGCGGTGGTGCGGTCGGTTGGGCTCGGGGAGGCCGAACCACGGCGGCGCGAGCTCGAACCCGAGCTCGGCCGGAAATGGCGGCGCGGCGAGAGAACGGCGCGGGCGAGGTGGAAACGGAACGGGGGAGAGCGGGAAAGGGTTAGGGTTAGGCGCGGGACTTTCCCTCCTCCTCTTGACGCGCCCGGGGGCGGCCGCCGCGGCCTCGCCATACTCCCTGTACGCCGGCGCGCCACGCGGCCGCGTCCGGTTCGCGCCGTGGGCGCGACGCGGATCGCGGGCCCCACCTGTCAGCGACTCAAAACTGGGAAAAAGAAAATTGGGTTTTCTAGGCCTCTGTATTTGGCTATTTTGGCATATTTAGAAACCGAATTTGGAGAAACTTCAATTGAATGAAATGTTCTACTCTTTTAACTCTACAACTTTGTCAAAATGAACCAGCCCAAAATCCAAGTGTAGATATGATTTAAATTCAAATTTTTAAATCAGCCCAGGGTATGGACAGGGTACCTTTATTGCTTGGGAAATGAAAAACCCTATTTCCAACCCTTTTCACCTAAGGTGCCTTTTGGACAAGTTACTTAGAATTTCAAAACCTACAACCCATTCAATGGGAACAACGCATGAAAATGAATGTAGGCTAGGGTAAATTCAAATTTTCTAAACAGGGCTGATTTGAGATGGTTTTCTGCATTGACAAAGAAAGACTCCAAACACTATGTAACCTTCATTATCTGGCCAAACCCCAATTGTAGAAGTTGCTCAACTCTTCATTGTCTACCAATTTGATAATATGAGCTCCCCCTAGATCCCAAAGGAAAAGGGGTCTATAACAGCAATTATACTAACACACATGCATAAACAAGTCATAACAAGGGTGCATTGCACCAAATTTTTGTCCACTTCCCTCTAACCATGGTTAAGGCATGATGTTTATGGTGAGTGCTTAATGTAAGATCACTTTAATTAGGTATTTGAGATGCAGGAGCATCACACCCAAGGTCGGCCGACCTCTAGTCAGGGTCGGCCGACCCTTGATGTAGGTTGGCCGACCATGGGTGACAGCCCCCGTGGCCGGCCAACCTCCCGTGTAGGTCACCCGGACTTCCCCCGACGCTCCCACAGTGTGGACAGGCCCCCTCGCTGTCTGTCCCCCACCAAGGCCATCGCCAAGAAGGTGGGGCGCCGATCACCATGTCCTACCTTGGGGGCCATCGCCCCTGTGAAGTGCATCAAGAGCCTCTTCCAGGAGGAGGCGCTGGACCATCTAGGGAACCGGTCTTCCCTAGTCACTCCACCCATACCCTCTGTGGGTTGAAAACTCCCACTGGTGGGTATGCTAAGGTGTTTGTGCCAAGGGTAGCCATCTTGGATTCATCCATAGATGAATCCATTGATTCCACTCCACCGCGTAAGACGATCAATAGGGTGGCTGTACCACCTTCTTGTTGACGCGGCTTATGTACGAATATTTTGTATCATTTTACATAGTTTTTCATTGATTTTAAGCGTCAACTATATCATTTACTAACAATTATCACCGATTATTGTGGAATTTGCAACATTGTCTTGGAAATATGCTATATATGATTTTTGCAGGTTTTTGACCTATTTTTTGCAAAATTCACAATGATCGACGTCGAGTAAGAAAGGACCCCTGAATTGACATTCATTGAAGATAATGATCAAGGAAGGCTTGGTTGATTCATGGTCCCCTCTATATTAATCAAGGCTTGCTAATCGGAAGCTTCAAGAAGGTGTCAAGAGTTATTAGGAATTGAAGACAATTATTCAATAAAATTATCAAATATGTCAAAGGCTAGAAGATTTCGTCAAACTCGGCCCATAAAGAAGATTCAAGAAGCCCAAGAGTCCACAAAAGCCCCGCACAAACATTACTTAAGCATCAAGGAACTATTCCGCGAAAGATGGAAAGAAGAGGACATAGGGAGAGTCTGGGTCGGCCGACCCTGACCCTCCTGGTTGGCCGACCCCACCCCCCTGACGTCGGTTCGAGTTTCCTTTTCTACCACGACATCTCCAGGGTATAAATAGCGAACCTAGGCCTCGGGGCAACGTATCCAATTCATTATCAAGGCGTTAAGACGGCAAAAAAAGGGACCATAAGTAGAAGAGAGTAGAGGGTCAAGTTTCTAGTCTAGAATTAGAGTTTTTCTAGTTCCTAGAGGTGATTAGAGGCCTTGCATGGTGTTCTAGTTACCTAGCTCCAGAGGTTCAATTGTATCAACGAGGGAATGTATGATCATGGATGTAATCTTGATACAGTTTATTAATGAAGTATTGTTCTTGTCTAATTATCATGTTCTTATTCTAATTATGCATGTTCTAGTTCTAATTAGCTTTAGATCTAGATGCTTGTTTATTAGATCATGTTTTTGAGGGTATTATTCATCTAGCGATCTTGATCTCTGATCTAGTTTACTAATGATATGGTTGTGTTTCTAGTTCTTGCAATCATGGTGATTAGAAGTTCTAGTTGCTCTAATTATGTTATTAGACTATGTGAAGTAATTAGAAGCGCGTTCTCCAATTATGTATGCCTGTTGAGAGTTTCTCGTCGATTACTTGGTTACTAGTCACAGTAGAGGCGGGGAAAGGTTAAACTCGATCTAGGGGATTAGTTTGGTTGATCTTGATTTAATCATGCTATGATGGATATGCTTGAACATACTTGTTTACCTTGAGCTGCTAGTTATCTCGCTGCTCTATCCTTGAAGTGGCGCCCATATATCGCATTTGCTTTGGATCTAATTAGAGCTTGATTAGAGAGCTTGTTAATACCCTTTAATTAGTGCTCTAGTTATGTTCTAATTGTTTATCTTATGTTTATTAGCATAATTTCTATTAGATTAGGCTAAGAATCGGTTTAGATTAAGAATTGGTTTAGATATAGATTAGGCTATCTTTTTACCTTTAGTTTATTTTAAACTCTTGTTAATTAGAGAATATTAGTTCGTTCTTTGGATTGACAAAACCCATGATACTCATCCTAGGAAAAGCTACATACGATACTGTCGCTTGCAGTATAAGGTTTGCCATGCTTAAGTGCTGTCAACAAGTTTTTCTGGCGCCGTTGCCGGGGAACTAATTAGTCATTCTCTAATTAACTTGAGTTTGTATATACTTAACTTTTATCTTGTATATGTAATTTTAGCTTTTATCTTTTGTATATAATTTTGGTTATTTTAGCTTTTCCTTTATTTATCTATTTTTATTTATCTATTTTAGTTTATTTATTTATTTATTCTGGCGCCATGTATATAATTTTATTTACATTTTTTCCTTTTTGAATTTTTCTTTATTTATCTTTTTGTAAATAATAATTTTTATGAATAGTTTTAATGTTGTTTTTTAAGTTTAGCGTAAATTCTCTAGACTTAAGTTTTTCTGCGTATATATTCTCTGCCACTAACATTAGCAGGGATGGATGGACCACTGTCCAACAAACCAACTAATTATGTGGATGATCCAGAGAAGTTACTAAGAAAGTCCCGAAGCTCTGCCCAATTTTCTCGGAAAGAAGACGAAACTCTGCTGGAGATGGAGGACAACAACAATCAAGAGAGGAGGCTCATGGAGCTGTGTGTGCCAACTTCAGCAGATTTAAAGATCAGAGATCTCACTCCACCTCAGAGAGCATTCAAGATCAGAAGCTTAGTGATCAACATGGTGCAGAATCAACCATTCAGTGGGAAGGAAGACCCGAATCAACACTTGAAGACGTTCTTGCAGATCTGCAACACCTTCAACATTGATGGAGTTACCAATGATCAGATCAGAGCAAGATTGTTCCCATTCTCACTGATTGGGAAGGCTCACCAGTGGCTGTCCACACAATTGGTAGCAGTTGCTACAAGCTTTCATCGCCAAGTACTTTTCACCTAGGAAGACTCAAGCTCTGTGCAACAAGATCTCAACATTTGTGCAGTACCCCACGGAGACATTAGATGAAGCTTACGAGAGATTCAACGACTATGTGTCAGCTTGCCCTCATCACAACTTTCAGAAGTGGGACTTAATCCAGAAGTTCTATGGTGGACTCAACACAGTGTGTAGAGCTCAGATCGACAAATCATCCGGAGGATCAATTCTTAGTCTCACTCCTACAGAGATCGAAGCTTTGTTCAAAAAGATCGTGGAGAATGGAACTTGGGGGACAGTAGCAGACAGGGTGGCGCCTACTCCATCTACTGGAGTAGTGAAGAGCGTGCTGGAAGTGGAGCAGGTGAAAATTCTAGGTGGAAAGATCGACTCACTCTTGAGAAGGATCGAGAAGATGGAAAGTGGCAGAGCAGAGGAAGTGAAGTCCACAGAAGCTAAGATTGTGGAGAATATGGACATTGAAAGGAAAGTTGCCCAAAGGAAGCTAAGGCTTTGGACTATGCAAGGAAGGAAGGTTGGATTCTCCCATCCAACTATAGACAGAATCGACAACAGTTCACTACCAGATCAGCTATTCAGAATGCTATTCCTCTACGGATTCAACTTAAAGATTTTATGGAAGAGCAAGCAAAGATCAACAAGGATACACACTCCAAGTTTAAGGCTATGGACAAGGTGCTGGAGAACATTGATGGCAAGATCACCACTGTGGGAAGTTCAAATCAACAGCTAATGGGGATGATGAAGATTATGGAAAATCAACTCTCTCAACTTGCAGAGCAGCTCCCGAACAAGAACGAAGGAAAGTTGCCTAGACAACAACAGTCTAAAGAGTCTCTGAAAGCAGTCACTACCAGATCTGGAAGGGAGACAAGAGACCCAGAAGTACCTACAAGACTTGCTAGTTCAGTGGAAGCCGAAGCACAAAGTGAAGACGAACCTAAAGTGACAGTGGAAGACACAAGGATACTACCAGAAAAAAGCAGGGTTCGAGTGAACAAAACAGATGAGCATTTCAGTAAGTTTCTTGAAGTGATCAAGCAACTTTATATTCATATGCCATTGCTAAATGCACTTCAAGTTCCACTTATGCCAAGTACTTCAAGGATATACTAGCTAATAAGAGGGAAATGCCATCTGAGTGTGTAAAGTTGACGACTGAGTGCAGTGCAGCTATCATGGATACTCCTTTGCAGAAGAAGGCGGATCCGGGATGTCCCACTATCCCGTGCTCTATTGGTACACTCAACATTTACAAGGCTTTTTGTGATCTTGGAGCAAGTGTAAGTGTCATGCCTAAGTCAGTATTTGACAAGCTGAAGCTGCCAAAGCCAAAGCCTACATCCATATGTCTAGAGCTAGTAGATCGCTCAGTCAGATATTCGGAAGGAGTAGCGGAGAACGTGCCAGTCAAGATCGGAGCAAATCTTGTACCAGTTGACTTCGTTATTCTAGAGATGGGAGGAAGCACGAGATCACCATTGATTCTTGGAAGACCTTTTCTCAGAACAGCTCAAGCCAACATCAATGTGGGAGAAGGGATGATCAAGTTCAACATCAATGGAGAATCAAGCTCATTCAAGTTCCGTCCAAGATTCGAGGTGTGTCAAGCAATTGAAGAGGACGAAGCTTGAAGATGGAGACTCATCTGCAATGTCCATGCGGGACATTGGTGGGCGCCTAGAGGAAGAAGAAGTCAGGCTGAAGGACTTATCTCAAGCGCTTATGGGAGGCAACCCAGATATTTTTGGAAAGTTTTTATTTAGTTTAGTTTTTAGCTTTTCTTAGGAATAGTTCTTTAGTTTAAAAACTCTAAAGTGTTAAAGTGAACCATGGTCAAAGTTAATGAAGGATTTAAATTAGTTAAAATTTGATTTTTTGGTTTTAAATAATAATAGATAGCTACTCTCACTTACGTAGCTGTCTAAATTTTGGAAATTTACGTAGCCTCTGCCGGTTTTTGGATTCGATTCGATTTTAGAAGCGATTTATAAAATGAAAAAGAGAGACATTATTTTTTTAGGTTTTAATCTCTGAATTATTATATGATTTCAAAATCTTCTCTCTAATTTATTCAAAAACTAGGCGTATACCTAAGCTACGCTAAAGAAATAAGATGAGTATATTCAATTCAATTCATGAATTGAGTTGCTTATCTTGATTCTGAAATTAATTCGGTTAAATGACTGAACATTTGTTTTTATGCAAAATAAAATATAGGTTTTAGAATAGAAAATAAAACTATCTTAAAATTAAAATCTGTGTTAAGTGTTATAAACATTGAGTGTTTAAAACCTACTATAGTAGGCATATTAATATATATTTATATTGCATAATTGCAAATTAAGGACATAGAATTAGTGAAGATAATCATTTTCTTAAAAAAGAAAGGTTAAATTAGGCAACATAGAATCCTCTTTTGGTATAATATAATCAGCAAACAATAGGACATGGGTAATAATTGAAAGTTTGGTAGGAAAGAATCAGGGCTATAATCCAAGGAGACAAACTTTAAAGCTTTGATTGTTTTTCTGTCAAAACCTGCATGCATGTCGATAATCTTGCTGTGGAAGCCATTTACTTTCGTTAGGAATCCTAGAGGTAGCTTACAGGTGAAGTTTGGACGCGAGCAGGGCCAGAAGGCACCTCGCTCGGCCGACCAGCCCCCTTGGGTCGGCCGACCCTGGGCAACCCTTCACCAGATCACCCTCCCCTTTGAGCCACCTCTTTGCCTATAAATTAGAAGCTAATGCTGTTGCGTTTCATCACCAGAACAACCACCAGCAGACCAAAAATACCCAGGAGAAGAAGAAGTGTAGTAGTGTTGAGAGAATTGAGAGAAAGATGAAGAAGTTCTTCAAGAAGGCTTTCAAGAGTACCTTATCTAGAGGAAACTCTTCCCAAGAGGAGGAAGGTTCATCAAGGCCTACATCAAGGCCTACATGGGTGTTCTTCCCGTTTCGCCGTCAACATTGATGAAGTTCTGGAGCCGTCAAGAAGGAGGACTCGTTCTTCTACCCGAGCTCAAGATCAAACCCCTCAACCAATGAATGTTGATGAAGACCAGTGGAAGTTCACGACGGAAGGATTTTCACTCCGGACAATTCTTGAAGAACAGAGGTATAATAGCTATCAGAACCGCATAACCTCTAATTTTGATCTAGACTTTGATTTCCTGGGCCGTCTAGATTTTGCTCCAAGCATAGAGAAAGCTTTCAAACATTTGGCCTGGAGTAATTTTATTCATATTAGTGCTACATATCAGAGGGATATAGCACTAGAGATTATGACCACCATGGATATAGTCAGTTCCTCTGATTTGAACCATACCTTGAGATTTAGATTAAAAGAGGACTAGGTGGAAATATCCTTTGGTATGATTGGTTCTTTGTTGGGATTTTGGGAGAATACACCTGAAACTATTGAAGTTAACCAAGACGTCCTAGAAAGTTTATGGTTACAAATTGCTGAGAATTCTTCTAAAGAAAGAATGAGAATAGTCAATCCCATAATCAGAATCATTCATAGGTTCATGACTGTCAGAGTCTTAGAAAGGCTAAATGATACAAAGGTGCAAAATGCAGAATTGAAATGGCTTTATATTTCACTTTGTCAGCCTACGGGAGTTAATCCAATCTATTCCATGGTCAACCATTGGATTACTCAAAGGAATAGAAACACTGGATTGCTTGGATTTGGGCATTATCTCACTATCATTGCTTCAACCTTGAACCCAAATTTAGTGTTCAATCCAAGTCATACAAAGTTACCAGCTAGTATTGATGAAAATTCCCAGAAGAAAGGAAAGTATATTTATGGGAACAAAAATATTGGTTTCTTTGTTAGTAAGACCAGATTTAGAATCCCTAGTCCCAGACTTGCTTTATTTGCACAAGGGAGAACTGATTGGTTGGAAAAATTCATGACTGAGGAAGGGGAATCAAGCCAGCAACCGCCATCATCTGGATGGGGCGCCTGGGAGACACCGTCTGCACAGCCGAGTCAGCATTTTATGGCCGAAAAATTTAGAGCGGGATCATCATCTTATACGCCTGTGTTTAATCCAAGGCAAATTAGCTCTTTTGATCCTACTACTACCTCGGTGTTCAACCCCTCGGCACAATTTCCCCCGCCTCCAGCTTTTGTTCCAAGGAGTGCCAGATATCATACTCCTGGATTTATTTCAGCTCAGAATATGCCTCAGCAAGCATTCTATGGCATAGAAAACATGACTGCGGAGAATTACCAGATCATTGATCAGATTAGAACAAACACCAACTAGTTCGAGCAGAACACTCAGACCATAGAAGAGCAGCTGCATAATCTAAGGTTATGGCACCAGAGGCATCAACAGTGAAGGCTATTGGTTTGCTTTTGTATTTTCAGTTTTTTATTTATTTTCTTTTATTTCTATCATGTATTTTATCTTTTTATCTTTTCTTTTTCTTTTTATTTTATCTATGTATAATTATGAGTGCTTTTATTTTATTGTGATGAAAGTTCATGGTCATGTATTTCCCTTTGTTGGAATGAAATAAAATGTTTGTTTTCTTGTAATTTGATGTCATTAATTGAACTAAGTTTATGCTCTCATTAATGCAATTTAATTGAACTATGATTAACAATTATGTAGTAGATATAATATTTCATAAAGACCCTCGTGTTATTCATGTTTTGATTTCATTTTTGTCATAATGAATCTCCTTAAATTTTTATTTTTGAGTTATCAACTTTATGATCAAGTTTCTTATGATTATTTTATAAAGACCCTACCTATTAGAGCTTTGTTTTTAAAACTATAGTTTGATCAAATTTAATTCTCGATTGAGTTGAATTAAGATTTGAATCTAGGGTTTGAGACTTCAAAGCTGGTCATTCAAATTTGTTTATCTTTTCATTTGCTAGCCTTTTTATCCATGTATTGTAACTCTCTACATTGGAGAAATTGCAAACTTCGCTGGATATCCATCCCTAAACCAAAAATATCATCTCATACATCTTCCTTTGCCACAACCTATTAATTCTCTGGAGTATGAAAGAATTTTTGGATAAGTGTTTTCCCCTGTTGTCATTGTTTAAAATACTCAAGGATGAGTATTATCTAAGAGTGGGGATGTTGCACTAATCATTCGTTTTTAGGATCTTTGAGGAGGCATTATATATATATATATATATATATATATATAAAGAGAAAGACCAAGTGGTCAAAGTAGAATTAGTTGTCTAAAAAAATAATAATAATATAATATGTTGCTCCTCATTGATTTCCTATGTTCTATTCATTGTATATGCTTAACTTATTAGAAATACTCCATAGGATTTTCCAACCATATGCAATCCGATAACAAGGACTTCATTTGTGCCTTGAGATCAATAATTTATTTGCATATGTCCACTTTTCTATATATATTTCTTCTTATCCTTTAATCATTATGATTTCCATGACCTTTTTGAGAAGTCTCAGTAATTCCAGCAGATTCTTTTCTTGGTTTGATAATATATTGAGTTTAAATTTTGATTAGGATTCTTACCAAGCTGTAGATAAGCCTACACTTATATATTCTTTTAGTTCAGTTTTATTTCCACACATATATTGAGAGCCTGGAAAAATGAGAGTAATTCTTGGGTCTTATATATTTTAATCTTTGATACTTGATCCTTTTTGAAATTTTATTTGAAAAAAAACAAATAGATTTGTTATTGATAATTTTGATTTCTTTATATATATGTTGTGGGATATGCTTACATGAATATCTATTTATCTATATGATTTGTTAATTGAAAACATGAAAAAAAAATTGAGAGTTTAAATTAAGTTTGATTATTTGATGTTAGATTATAAGTTACTCGAGTACGAGCAAGGTTTAAGAGTGGGGATGTTGTTGACGCGGCTTATGCACGAATATTTTGTTTCATTTTACATAGTTTTTCATTAATTTTAAGCGTCAACTATATCTTTTACTAACAATTATCAGCGATTATTGTGGATTTTGCAACATTGTCTTGGAAATATGCTATATATGATTTTTGCAGGTTTTTGACCTATTTTTCGCAAAATTCACAATGATCGACGTCGAGTAAAAAAGGATCTCTGAATTGACATTCATTGAAGATAATGATCAAGGAAGTCTTGGTTGATTCATGGTCCCCTCTGTATTAATCAAGGCTTGCTAATCGGAAGCTTCAAGAAGGGGTCAAGAGTTATTAGGATTTGAAAACAATTATTCAATAAAATTATCAAATATGTCAAAGGCTAGAAGATTTCGTCAAACTAAGCCCATAAAGAAGATTTCAGAAGCCCAAGAGTCCACAAAAGCCCCGCACGAACATTACTTAAGCATCAAGGAACTATCCCGCGAAAGATGGAAAGAAGAGGATGCAGGGAGAGTCCGGGTCGGCCGACCCTGACCCTCCTCGTCGGCCGACCCCACCCCCCTGACGTCGGTTCGAGTTTCCTTTTCTACCACGACATCTCCAGGGTATAAATAGCGAACCTAGGCCTCGGGGCAACGTATCCAATTCATTGTCAAGGCGTGAAGACGGCGAAAAGAGGAACCACAACTAGAAGAGAGTAGAGGGTCGAGTTTCTAGTCTAGAATTAGAGTTCTTCTACTTACTGGAGTTGATTAGAGGCCTTGCATGGTGTTCTAATTACCTAGCTCCAGAGGTTCAATTGTATCAACGAGGGAAGGTATGATCATGGATGTAATCTTGATACAGTTTATTAATGAAGTATTGTTCTTGTCTAATTATCATGTTCTTGTTCTAATTATGCATGTTCTAGTTCTAATTAACTTTAGATCTAGATGTTTGTTGATTAGATCATGTTTTTGAGGGTGTTATTCATCTAGCGATATTGATCTCTGATCTAGTTTACTAATGATATGGTTGTGTTTCTAGTTCTTGTAATCATGGTGATTAGAAGTTCTAGTTGCTCTAATTATGTTATTAGACTATGTGAAGTAATTAGAAGCGCGTTCTCTAATTATATATGCATGTTGAGAGTTTCTCATCGATTACCTGGTTACTAATAGTAGAGCCCGAGGAAAGGTTAAACTCGATTTAGGGGATTAGTTTGGTTGATCTTGATTTAATCATGCTATGATGGATATGCTTGAACATACTTATTTACCTTGAGCTGCTAGTTATCTGGCTACTCTATCCTTGAAGTGGCGCCCATATATCACATATGCTTTGGATCCAATTAGAGCTTGATTAAAGAGCTAGTTAATACCCTTTAATTAGTGCTCTAGTTATGTTCTAATTGTTTATCTTATGTTTATTAGCATAATTTCTATTAGATTAGGCTAAGGATTGGTTTAGATTAAGAATTGGTTTAGATATAGATTAGGCTATCTTTTTGCCTTTAGTTTATTTTAAACTCTTGTTAATTAGAGAATATTAGTTCGTTACTTGGATTGACAAAACCCACGATACTCATCTTGGGGAAAAGCTACATACGATACTATCGCGTATAAGGTTTGCCATGCTTAAGTGCTGTCAACACTCCCATCCGAGGGCCGCCTGGGAAGTTCGAAGACTCATCTGGTGATGAAGACACGGTGGCCTCTCTTAGGGAGGAAAACATAGCGCTCAGAGCCAAACTGCAGAATCTAGAGGAGCGTTGTGCTGAAGGCGAACTTTGGCGGATGGACATAAATGATAAATTTGATGTCCTTAGGAAGAGACTGTCCGCCAAGGTCCGCCACTTTGCAGAAGCAATGGGGGCATCCAGAGCTTTATGACCTACCGCAGCCATAGATGCCCATGCTTCCAGTTATCTTAGGCACATTAGTTTTTAGTTTGAATAAGTTTTTGTTTGTTTAAATTTCCTTTTTTGTAACATGCGCCTCCAATTTGATTGAATTCAATAAAGGTAGGATAGTTTCTTTGTTCCAATAAAGTTTGGGTGAAATGGCCAAAGCCATTGGACCTCCTGCCACTAATCCTGTAGAAACCACGCAAGAAACATCTTACGCAGGATGCCACAACACTACTCAGAAAAATTCAGGGGAAAAACGGAGACAGTGCAGGTCGGCCGACCTAGGTCCAGGCCGCCCGACCCACTGTTTAGGTCGCCCGACCATGGTTCGGGTCGGCCAACCACACAACTTGCGCAAAAATACGGTACACCGCGTTGTCACGTCTCCCCAAGGCTCTCTCAACCGAAACGAACAAGCGCACGGGTCAAACCACGAAGAGGGGTGGCCGCCCGACCCAGTCTTGGTCGCCCGACCTGGTGACAGGGTCGGCTGACCCTGGCTATGGGCTGGCTAGCCCACTCTCATCTTAAACCCGCATTTGGAGGTCAGGTTTGCACATTTTATTATTTGTACCTCTCAAATTTTGCGTTTGTTTTACATGAAACCTTGGTAAATGATGCTCTACATGATCATGATGTCACTTCTCACTTGTGCTTGCACCATGTTATTCCTAATGCTAGAGTAATCTTGCCTTTGGATACCTTTATGAATAGGGAACCACTTATGTTTAGTTTGTTGATTCATGAGAGATGAGATAATTGGAGAAAATTAAAGGAACCTCCCACATGAGTTAAGAGTTTTATTTGCAAAATAAAAAAAGGGTTCCATCTTGGATGATCTCAAGTTCCGATCCCATCTCACCAGTGCCACATATGAAAAAGAGAGTTTATACACTCATGCTTCCTTGATTGCTTTGAGTCCTATCAAGTTTTGTGCCATCAAAAGAATTTGAATCATTTGAGAAATTTGGCCTTCACTTGTACGTTCCATGAAATAAAGTCTCTCAAAAAGGTGTGCAGCAAAATGTCAATAATCCCATCCAAGTTCCGTTTGAAAGAAAGAGAGGCATGGAAGTTGAAAAAAAAGAGAAAAAATATGAGAAAAGAAAAATGATGAGAAAAAGACTCCATGCCCTCTACTCAAACATAGGATTCAAAACAAGCACCTACAAGAGACAAGTCCCTACATTGCACTTGCACTTGCACTTGGCCAATTCTCACTTGATTATGAATTCTTTCTTGACACTTGATTTGATTCGATAACATAAGCATGACAAGATAGCACCATTCGTTCAACTACCAAAAGCTCCACAAAAGCCTCAATAGTATAGAATGTGAGGAATGCAAAACTCTTACAAGGACACCTTGTCCTATGAGTGACTGAGAGCTGAACTTGAGATCAGAAAAGTTGGCATGCCCTGTTTTGAAAATCTTAAAAACCTCTCTACTCATGTGGTGTGGGAACCTGAACTTAACTCTGATATATTCTTGTTCCATGTCTCAACATTCCAAAACTTAAGTGTAGACACCATTGAAATCTTGGGCAAGATGAAATAGTCAGGAGTAACCTTGTGCTTGCTATGGTGGTTGTTGATGTTGTACCCTTTCCACTTGCGCTTAACTCTCTTCTTTGCTCGAGGACGAGCAATGGTTTAAGTGTGGGGGCTGTTGGCGGTCGCTAAAACCCATTTCGACCACCAACATTTCATGTTTTAGAGTATAATTTACCAAGTTTTCACTAATCTCTAACTAGTTCCATGAGTTGTGCATAAAGGTTGTATGCAGGAGCTTTACACATTCAAAACCACATGAAAATGGACAAACGGAGACAATGTGGCAAGAAGGGGAGCAAAGGGGCAGAGACCCTGGCCAGCCGACCACCATCCTAGGTCGGCCGACCAGGGTGTGGTCGCCCGACCTGGCCGGCCGACCAGTGGCCACCAGCTACCCCAGGGCCAGGTCGGCCGACCTCCCCCTGGTCGCCCGACCTTGGCAGCCCACCAGGCAGCTCAGGGCCCAGGTCGCCCGACCTTGCCACAACGCCAATTTTGACCTGCATGCAAAGAAACACAAAACATGTTAAATGCAACCGTCGGATGAAGAATCCAATGCATCCAAGGGCCGAAAGGACGTCGAACAAGGGATCGATGACGTCAGCAATCCGAGGGAAAGAACATGCAGCCAATCAGAGGTCGCCCAACCTTATCCCAAGGTCGTCCGACCTAGCACTGATCTCATTTTGCACGTGCCTCAACTGCCACAACCGCCAACCGACGTTCGGAGCACAGCACAGCTGATGGATCAAGGAAGGCGGTGCATCGGAGGGTCGCCCGACCTCCTGGGTGGCCGGCCAACCTATCCCAGGGTTGGCCGACCTACCCCCTAGGTCAGCCGATCACCGACCTATGCCCAAACCGACCTTGCACACCAACAAATACCCCCCTCGTCCATCCAAGCTATAAATACCCCCCGGGTGGTCATTTGCAAGGTGTGGTGGATCAATAGAACGTAAGTGTGGTTGTGTAGTTGAGTGTGAGTGTTGTAGTGAAGCCACCCTTGGCATTGTAGAGAGAGCCAAGTTGTATCAAGAGTGAGTAGTTTATGGGTGCCAAGTGTGCTCTGTGTAGTTTAGCTATACAATTGTGCTTGCTCTCAGGCTTCAAACCTATGTAGTAGTAAACTCGGTTGTGTAGACGTGGTGTCTAGACTAGAGTTTGCCTTGGAAGGTGTCTTGTCCCATGCAGCTTTGGTGGTAGGTCCGCTTGGTGACAGCGAGCGTGTACCCTGTGTACTCCACCCCGTCGTTCGGATAAGTAGTCATCGACGCATAGCTGAGTTCTATAGTGCCCGCCTTTCTCGTGTGGGTTATCAGCACTCTGGTGCCCGAAAGTGGTTCTATAGGCTTAGTGTCCAAGTAAACCTGCTGAGTAGAACACTAGTTTGTTTAGTAAAGTTAAGTTGTTTTATTTAAAGTAGTGAACCTGCTCTACTCTGCCCTTTACCTCTACCTTGCTGGTTTTACTATTCGGTTCTACCTGTTCTACGTTGAGTTACTCCTCGTTTCTCGTGGATTTCGATACCCTGGAATACTCTTGGGTGAAAAGCTACAACATGTTTCCATGCGCTTGCGGATCTATATTAGTAGGCTAAGAAACGCCAACAGCGACCATGACCTTGGTCGGCCGACCAAAGGCATGGTCGGCCGACCCTACACTCTCTCAAAATGCCTTGTCCTTCATGTTATTCAACCAAGGAAGTTACCAAGGGGCCAAATACAAGTGGAGGAACAAGCCCAAGTCGAATACAACGTCGGAAGGCCACCACATGGGCCAAGGAAGGGCTGAAAGGCTGGAATGATGGTCGGCCGACCTTGCCTATGGTCGGCCGACCACTTCACATGGGCGGCCGACCACCCCCAAAAGGCCCCCGGCCCATTACTTGGGCGTCCGGACATGTTCAACATGTGTATCCACGGAAACCGACTTCCAGAAGGCATCCTAAGCGTTAGAGAAGTGAGTTGGTGCATCGAACGGTCGACCGACCTTGGGGAAGGTCGGCCGACCATGGGCTTGGTCGGCCGACCTCCATGATGGTCGGCCGACCACCCACGTGGCCGCCCGACCAACCGACTTGCTGCCCCCACCGACCTTCTTTATCCTATAAATAGAGGGGCACTCCCCCCACTCCAAAATGTACCATTTCACACCATGTGAACTCTCTTTCTCCCTCTAGGAGGCTCCCCACGGGAGGGGCTTCCATTCTGAAAGCAGTGTTTAGTTAGGAGTTAGAGAAGGTCTGCTATATCGGAGTCAGTCGAAAGTACTCGGTAATGTATTTCATTTGCTTATCTAGAGCATTACTTTCCTATTATTGACAAGTGCAAGTACTTCATGTTTCTACTTTATGCGCTTATCTTTCTTCTCTAGTTAGTTACTCGCTTGGTATGTATGCAGCTGTTAAGCACCTTTTTCCTTTTGGGCATACCAAGTTTGAGGCCTGAGTTGTGCTAAACTAGAATAGATTGATCGTTGTTATGCTTGCCGGTGTTACAATCCAACCTATATGCTGGGCTCTGGTTAGTTCCTCTCCTTTGGCCAAGGATGAACTATTGTTGTTCAATCTTTGCTTGAACACGTTTGTAGCGTGCCAGCTTATCCACGGAGATTTGCTTGGTAGCCCCACTCGGTGACAGCATGTGGTGTGCCTGTGTATCCCAGGCCCGTTCATTCGGTAGGCCCGTAGGCGTTAGCCGGGTCTCCTTCGGTGGTCTACTATCTACCCACTGACCCCTCGAGGCGCCGGAATTTCGCTCGACGCAAGTCATAACTCTGTTGAGATCCTTTCGACCCTTAGCATGGATAGCTCTTGTATGCTAGCAGAGATAGAAAACCGTATAGCAGTCCCTGTCTCGTTGTCCTCCTAGCTTTACCTATTTTCTTGCCAACGGTGCTTGGCTTGTATCCCATGGTGTTTAGTGTCAACCTTTCCTAGCTATCGGTTGACGTGAAAGAGTAGGAATAGCTGGATGAATGATAGTTTGATATCTCTATCTCAATGCTTCCCTGTGGATAAATACGATACCTTGTAATACTCCCAAGTGTTGACGTCTCTTAGCGTAATAGATTTTACTCCGCAAGCGCATGGAGATTCGCTGTAGCTTTTTCACTCAGAGTATTCCGAGTATCGTAAAAATCCACAGGGAAGCAAGGGCGAATAGGTGGAATGAAATGTTAAACTTTCAAGCAGTACTATAACTTAGATAAAACACCAACTAATCTTACAACGGGGGTAAGATAACAAGATAGTGTATGGTGGGAAGAGTAAAACAGGGACTAAAGAAGCCTGACACTTTGGTAGCTATCTGTGAGGACAACGAGTGAGAATAGATTTCCAAACTCTACTACTTAACCACTGCAGAGGAGTATTCGCGGTTGAACTAAGTTAACTGGAAACAAGCTAGGATCTTGTGTCGAGCAAAATTCCGGCGCCTCGAGGGTCAAGGGGTAGATAGTAGACCTCCGAAGGAGACCCGGCTAACGCCTATGGGCTTACCGAACGACGGGGTGGAATACTGAGACCTCTAGAGCTGTCACCTAGAGAGGCTACCAACCAGATCTGCGTGGGTAAGATGGCACGCTATACTAGTGTTCAAGTGAGAACTTGAACACTAAAGCTCTTCCTTGATCAGAAGGTGAGAACTAACTTAATCTTAGATCAAAAGCCTAAGACAAGCTTATAGCACCGGCAAGTCTAACAAGATTCAGATAACCTAAGAACAACACAAACCTAAGCCTTGGATCTAGTGTGCAATAAAGGTACACCACACTAGGCAAACGTTAAGAAGTAAAGTAAAGTACAACAGAAGATAGAACAATGATATATATTGTATTGGAGTAACAAGAGTACAAAGATAGAAAGATACAAGAGCTTTACCAAGACTCGAAGAAGACTCTGGAATCCCTGAGGCAAAAGCTCAGACTCAACTCTAACTCCCAGGACTAACCTAGTGCTACTAGACTAAGCTATAGTATGAGCTACTCAACTTCCACCATTCACAAATGAGAGCTCGGGGGTATTTATAGCCACCAAGTGAGTGGGGGGTACTTATAGGGTCGGTATGGCGGTTAAGGGGATAGGTGTTAGGTTGGGCGGCCTGGTAGGAGGTCGGACGGCCACACCTCAGGCCGGGCGGCCTAGCCAACCGTCGGATCCACCGCCATTCTTCATCTTGTGGTTCATCTTGACTCCCCAAGTCGGTTGCATGGTGGTTAAGGCGGTTATCATTGTGTTTTCTCCCGAGCCATTGGATCTCACTTGTGTTTCTTCCTTAGCCGTAGGATTAATGTGCCGAGGATCGCTGACTTCACCAATCCAAGTGTTGGATCGGTGATATGGCAAGCCTTCCGGTACTTGACGTGTTGGTTTTGGCATTTGGAATTCACAGCTGTGTTGACACGTCACTTATGCACATGCAGGTCGAAGATGAAGTGAAATGGCCACTTTGTCAGGTTGGGCGGCCTGGAGTGGGGCCAGGCGGCCTAACCCTCCTGTCAGGCACCTCCTGACTTAGCCATATTTCGCCTGTTTTCAGCTAATCTTGTACCTACAATCAAATATTCAACACAACTTGTGGAACTATGTTAGTAGCAAGGGTTATCCTATACTTTGATGTATTTTACTTCCATGTTCATGGATAGTTGGTGGTCGAAATGGTGCAATAACGACCGTCAACACCCCCCCAAGCTTAGACCTTTGCTCGTCCTCGAGTAAAGCCAAGATGGGTTATGGATCAGGAGTTGCTGCAATATCAATGCTCATAAATAGGAGTTATACACGGACGACACCCATGCTTTTACCTCGAACCATAGTGTATGTAATGATCACTCTTACTCATACCTGTGATGCATCTTTTTGTCTTACCATGTCTTGGGCGGTTGAGAGGAAGAACGACTTAGCTGCAGGTTCTGCTCCAAGCATGTCTTTTGGGATTCCCATCTCAGGTGTTTTTAAAGATTTTTCAAAAGAAACAAGTTTCCCCAAAGGTACTCTTGATCACTCAAAGTGTATCCTCACCATTTGAAGCCAAGAGCATGGCTAAGAACTTCCTATACTAAGGCTTATGTGGAGCTTAGGGTCATGGAAGAACTTAGCTTACTTAAGTTGTTTTTTTGCAAAGCCAAAGATTGGACCAAAGAAATGTACTACATCATCTAGCCTTGTTCATTGTTGGAGCTTTATTTGGTGGATGGATGGATGAATCTCCTTGTTTCCTTTCCTTCTCCTTTTTGATTGATAGGTATGAATATGGAGCCTTTATGTATTTTTCTCTCTTTTTGCCATGCTTGACTAGCATACTTTTCTTTTTCTCATATTTTTGCCATGCTTGACTAGCATGCTTTTCCTTTTCTCATATTTTTGTTGGCTCCATACTCTACCTCTTTTTGATAGGAAGGAGTAAGGCTAAGGGTATTATTTTGGAGATATATGGATGCATACCAAGGATAGGTAAATGCATTTGTGGTGGTGGATTTTTGCTCCAACGATTCACAAGATAGAGATGATTCCATTCTAAGAGACTCAAAATTTGACAAAGCTCAAAACAACTTTAAGTAGCTTAAACAAGCTAGGCTCAGATATTTCAGTGTATTTGGCTCTGGTAGGTAGTCAAAACCGATGGGGGAACTTCATTTTATTTTTCAAAAAAGAATAAACCTGAGATGTTTATCTTACTAGGGACATGCGGAGAAAACCTAGTGCTTAGCCATATCATTTCTCACAACTTAGACATAGTTATGCAAATGGCATCCACTAAGTACAAGATCAAGTTTTCAACTTATACACACAAGCTTGAAATTAAGCTAAGTGTAGAACGTGCATAAACAACTATGTATGAACATGATAGAGCAACTATTCATCATTTCCATATGAAGGACATATGCATCAAAGTTGGGAGTTGCTTTTATTGACACTTTTTCTCTTTTTTTTAGATAGAGCAATAAATAGGGAAATGCATAAAGACATTATTAAATGTACTTACCTTCGGTTGGACGGTTGATGCTGCTGCTCGGTCGGATGGGGCACTGCTGGTACTAGTAGGACGGGTGATGCTGCTGCTTGGTCGGATAGGGGTACTGCTGCTGCACATGGAAGGAGACAGGGACAAGAGACGAGAACACCTTACTCTGTGGGACACAGGCGCGAGGAGGCATGCTCATAACGGTCTACCATCCCCCAAGCTTCAATGAAGCTAGGGGTTTTGGTAGTAGTAGTTGTAGAAGTTCTGAGCACTGAGGAAGCCGGATCCAACTTGCTCGTTCAGGTTCTGGAGCATTTCTGTGTTGGTTTGGAGCCGTTGACCCATCGCTTCCATGCGTTGGTAGATGTCACCACCTGCTGATACAGCCTCTGATCGTACTGGCCCAAGTTCATCCCTCCCCATTGCGGAGTTGATGTCGGCCATGTCAGGTGTGTGGTACCGGGCTGAAGCAGAGTGACCTAAGTCACGGGTGCGCGCACGTGACGCACTACCACTTCCGTAATATTGTGTACTATGGGAAGGCTGGTAGGAACTCTCGCCACCGGTACTGAAAAAGTACCAGGATGGCTCAGATGGCATGGAAGCATGGATGGGTTCCTCAGTATCCTCTCCTCGGGCTCTGTGGTGTGACTCCTCCGCTCGCCGTCACTAGGCTCTGGTCATGACACCGCCGATGCTTTGGCGTGGTGCCTCCACATCTAGCTGCATGGTTAGGCTTCTAACGGTGTACATGTCGAGCTGCGGTGCTGGAAGCGGCAGCTTAAGACTGTGCCCGAACCATGTCATGATCATTCTCCCAGTTGCGGCGTCTCGCCTCATAAAATGTGCCTAGACAAAGTGCTGCTCCTCTACATAGTGTGATGTGTCGTCAGGAAGGTAGTCAAGTTGGGCATTCTCTAGGAGGCCCAAGTTGGCTGCTATCCTGGTGACAAAGGAAGTGATGCTTATGGGGGTGTTGGTCGCTCTCATGCCCATCCAATGGTGGATAATATCGAGGACCGGAGCATAGCGCTTCTTTTTGACCATGGCATAGAGGCACTTGAGGTCTTCGTTGGGTGCACAACGAACCTCGCCTCTCGGGAAGACGATGAGCGAGACCCAGCGAGCTAAGAGTCTCAGAGTGGGATTGTGAATTTTGGTGGTGCAGTGTTTCCGCTTCCCATACTCCCCACATATTTCCACCTAGAAAGATTTCATATCATACCCGGCCGGGTCACTCAACGAACAGTTGGAGTGGAAACCCAGGAGGTCGGCAAACTGCCTCTGGTAGACAGAGAATTCAGTGTTAAACAGGCGGAAATTTATGAACGTACCTTTTGACCTACCGGCATACTTTCACAACAATCCGGAGTCACTGCTCAGGAGGAGAGTCCGTTAGAAGACAATCCACGGGTAGAGGCCGGTGCCAGCTACACTGGAGTTTGGATCAACAAGCACATCCCACACGACACCCATGGCTAAGAAGACTATTCACGAGTTCTCCTTCCCATCCAGCAACAACATCCCCACTGAGCCCAATGTGACTGTTGGAGAGGGATTTGAACTCAAGCCAGGTGTCATCCACATGGTCTAAGCTAGTCCATTCTGCAGATTAGCATCAGAGGATGCGAACAGCCACCTCCAGCAGTTCCTGGAGATATGTGCGGCACTTTCACCATCAAAGGCGCAACCCCTGATGCTGTTCGGCTTCGCCTCTTCCCATTCTCACTGATAGGGAAGGCGAAACAGTGGTTCTATCTGAACCGCAACAACTTGACGAGCAGAGAGGCGTGTTCCAATGCCTTCCTTGCAAAGTACTTCCCCCTAGGGAAGACAAGCTCTCTGAGGAACCGGATCTCGAGCTTCAAGCAGCTCGCTGATGAGTCCATGGCGGAGGCATGGGAAAGACTGCAAGAATACATCGCTCCCTGCCCCACTACGGTATGGAACAGTTGTTGATAATCCAGGATTTTTTCCACGGGCTACACCGGTGCGTGCAGGAACATCTCGATGCAGCCACTGGAGGATCATTCTTGTCCTTGAGCGTTGCCGTTGCCCGTTCTCTCATCGAGAAGATGGCAAGCAACTAAGGATGCAGAGAGGAGAGGGTGAATAATAAGCCCCGAGGAACCCACCAGATTGACGGCACTGATATGCTTGCCGCCAAAATGGACCTCTTGCTGAAGAAGCTGGAGGTTGCTCCTGAAGTTGTGTTGGTCCAGGCACTGGATTCTCGCATGACTTGAGAGCATTGTGGGAACATCGGCTAAAGGACTTATCTCAAGCGCTTTATGGGAGGCAGCCCAGGTATTTTTAGAAAGTTTTTAGTTTAATTTAGTTTATTAGCGTTTCTTAGAGAGTTTTAGTTTAAAAACTTCAGTGTTTTGATGAACCATGGTTAATCTAATGAAGTGTTTAGATTAGTTAAATTTGATTTTGAAGTTTAGTTTTAATAGTAAAAAGATAGCTACTCTCACTTACGTAGCTGTCTGACTTTGAAAAAAATTGCGAAGCTTTTGTCGGTTTTTGAATTCGATTCGATTTTAAGCGATTTATAAAATAAAGAAAGACACTTTTTCTTAGATTTTAATCTCCATATTATTATGTGATTTCAAAATTTTCTCTCTATTTTTATCCAAAAACTAGACGTACACCTAAGCCACGCTAAAGAGATAAGGTGAGTAAATTCAATTCAATCCATGAATTGAGTTGCTTATCTTTATTCTGAAATTAACACGGTTGAATAAACCAAACATTTGCTTTTTATACAAAACATAGCATAGGTTTATTGTTGGCGTCTTTTAGCCTTAAAAGATTTTAATCCGCAAGCGCACGGAGACCGCTGTAGCTTTTCACCCAGAGTATCCCGAGTATCGTATTTTTATCCACAGGGAAGCGGCAGGCGAGAGAGTATAATTGAATAAACTCAATTTGAATGATCCTTTCTTAAATAAATATACCAGCTAGTCACTAGACAGGGGTAAGTCTGGTAAACGGATAGGTGTATGGTGGAAAGAAGTAAATTAAACTACCTAAGATGCACGTAGAAAGGTATAGTTGCCTGGGAGGACAACGAGTGAGATAAAGTTCCCAAACTCTACTCTATTCGGCTGCAAAGACTATGTCGTGGTTAACTAAGAAACTCAAGTAGCAAGTCAGGGTCTCGCGTCGAGCGAAATTCTGGCGCCTCGAGGGGTCAGGGGGTAGGTAGTAGACCACTGAAGGAGACCCGGCTAACGCCTACGGGCCTACCGAACGAACGGGCGTGGACTACACAGGCACACCACACGCTGTCACCGAGTGGGGCTACCAAGCAAATCTGCGTGGATAGGCTGGCACGCTATAAACGTACTCAATAGATCGTCCTTGATTAGAGGAGAGGACCTAACCAGAGCCTGGCGTACAGGTTGGATTATAGCACCGGCAAGAATAACGGGACTTGACTAAGTCTAAGCCTAGCAAGTATGCAAAATAAAGGGTACACCACACTTGCAAGAGATAGAAATAAAGTAAAATATAACTGAATTATATTGAAGATATGAGTACAAAAGATACAAGAGCTGTTACCGCAGACTCAGAAGAATCTCCGAGAACTCTGAGGCAAAACTCGACTCACTCTAACTCCCAGGACTATCCTAACTACTAAGATGTGGAAAATGACACTCTCTAAGGTAGAATATGGCTCTCAACTTCTCCACACATTTACAAATGAGCTCTACAGGCCTATTTATAGTCCCATATGTAAGGGGGTATTTATAGGAGGCTTAGGTCGGTGGGAGGGGCCGAGGTTGGTGGGAGGCCAACCTAGCCTGAGGTCGGGCGACCACCCGATCCACCACCTTTGCATTCCAACGGCTTGATCTTGCGTCCCATGGCGGTTGGCGGTTAGAACAGTTGTTACACGTGTAAAATGCCTCCGAGGGTAGGTGACTACGTGTCAGCCTTGCATTGGCCACATTGCTCTTCCCTCGGATTGTTGACTTTATGGATCCGTGACTTGGTGTATTTTCGGCCTTTGGATACATTGGATGCTTGGTCTTGCGGTTGGATTTGAGTGCACTTGTGTTTCTTTGTGATGTTAATCGATGAAGTGGCAAATGGGTGGACTGAGTGGCCGAGCGGCCTGGCTCAGGGTCGGCCGGCCTTGTCAGTGGGTCGGCGACCAGGCCCCAGGTCGGTCGACCTGGCTGAGTCAGGGTCGGCCTAGCCCTGGTCGGCCGACCTAGGCTTGGGTCGGCCGACCTGGCCACTTTGGCCAGCGAACTCCATCTTTGATCCTTGGCATGTTTTCAGCTGTTTTATGTGCATTTTGGTACCTGCATCCAAATATTCATACAAAACTAGTGGAACTCATTAGTAGAAGGGTTAGTCCATATTTATTCATTTGCATTGCTCCATTTGGTTGGTAATTGACGGTAGATATCGTGAGATTACGACCGTCAACATTTATTTTAAGAATAGCAATTAAAGAATATCTTTTATCTTAAAAATAAACTTTGTTTGATTGAGTGCTTTTAAACCTACCATAGTAGGTATATTTATATATATATTTATTTATGTTGCAATAATTGCAAATTAAGGATATAGAATTAGTGAAGATAACCAACTACTTAGTAAAGAAAGTTAATTAGGCAATATGGGATCCTTCTTTGATCACAATATAACCAGCAAACATAGAAACATGGGCTATGATTAAAAATTTGAATAGGAAAGAATCAAAGGACAAGCATCCAAGGGAACAAACTTTAAACCTTGATTGAATTTCTGTCAAAGCTTGCATCCGTGTCGACAATCTTGCTATGGAAGCTAGCTATGATTGCAAGGAATCCTATGGGTAGTGTATGAGTGAAGATTGGGAGCCAGCAGGGCCACATGGAGACCAGCCCCCCCCCCCGGGTCGGCCGACCCCAGGTGTTCCTGCACTAGTTGCACCTCCCATTCGCATCCCTTCTTTGCCTATATAAATGGAGTGGTTGTATCAGCCTTTCATCACCAGAGACACTACCAGAGCCAGTTTTCCCGAGGAGAAGAGAAGAGGTGAAGAGTTTGAGAGAAAAATCTTGAGAGGATGAAGAAGTTTTTCAAGAAGACCTTCAAAGGTTCTTCATCAAGAGAGGGTTCCGGTAAGGAGGAGGAAGATTCATCAATAAGGCACTCCGTCTCTGAGATGGGAAGCTCCGACTTTGGGAGGACTCTCCGTCATGATCAAGGCCTACGAGGTTGTTCTTCCCGCTTCTCTGTTAATGTTGATGATGTTCTGGAGCCAGCAAGGAGGCCGAGAACCCGTTCTTCTACCCGAGCTCAAGATCAAGATTCTCAACCCATGAATGTTGATGAAGAGGAGTGGAAGTTCTCTCCAGAAGGTTTCTCGCTGCGAACCTCTTTTGAAGAACAAAGGTATGACAATTGTAAAGGCCGAATTACCTCCAACTTTGATCTGGATTTCGACTTCATGAGTTATCTAGATTTTACTCCAAGCATAGAGAAAGCTTTCCAGAATTTGGGTTGGAGTAATTTTATTCACCTTAGTGCTATATATCAGTGAGACATAGCATTAGAAGTCATGACCACCATAGATATAGTTCAATCCTCTGATTTAAATTATACCCTGAGATTTAGAATCAAGGAGGAGTGGGCAGAAATATCTTTGGGTATGATTGGTTCATTGTTAGGATTTTGGGAGAATGCACCTAATAGTATTGATGTGAATCAAGATGTCCTAGATAATTTCTAGTTGCAAATTGCTTCTAATTCTTCCAAGGAAAGAATGAGGATAGTTAATCCCATAATCAGAATTATTCATAGATACATGACTGTTAGAGTTTTGGAGAGGCTAGATGACACCAAAGTGCAGTCTTCTGAATTAAAATGGCTTTATGTTGCACTTCATCAGCCTATGGGAATTAATCCAGTTCATTATATGATCAATCATTGCATTACCCAAAGGAATAGAAGCACTGGGTTACTTGGATTTGGGCATTATTTGACTATCATTGCTTCTTCATTAAAGCCTGAATTAGTGTTCAATCCAATCTTTACAAAGACACCAGCCAATATTGATGAAAATTCCTTAAAGAAAGGGAATATATTTATGGAAATAAGGCTAGTGGCTTCTTTGTTACCAAGACCAATTTCAAAATTCCCAATCAGAGGCTTGCTTTATTTGCTCAAGGGCGAATTGATTGGTCTGAGAGATTCATGTTTGAGGAAGGGGAATCAAGCCAGCAACCACCATCATCTAGATGGGGCGCCTGGGAACCTTCTCATGCACAACCAAGCCAACAATTCATGAGTGAGCAATTCAGAGGAGCAGGATCATCACAAGGTCCAATTTTCAATCCAAGACCAGTTAGCTCTTATGATCCTACCTCCACACCAGTGTTCCAGCCATCAACTTATATCCCTTCACCTACAACGTTCATTACAAGAAGAGCAAGGACTTACACTGCTGAGGAAGTTGCAGCGCAGGGTATGCCACATCAACCTTTTTATGGCATGGAGAATATGTTGACGGCGAATTATCAGATCATTGATAATGTGAGGCAGAATATGGATCAATATGAAGAAAATACTTAGGGCATTGAAGAACAACTCTATAATCTTCGCATGTGGAATCAAAGACGCTGAAGATTTCGGTTTGATTTTATTTTTATGTATTTTTCTTTTTCTTTATTTCTTTCTCTTTTTCTTTATTTCATTTCATTTTTTATCTTTATCTTTTTATGTATAATTATGAGTGATTTTAAGTTATCTTTTGTAAGTTAGTTCAATCATGATCATGTATCATCCTATGGTGAAATAAAAGAAAATGTTTGTTTTCTTATAATCTAATATCAATAATTAAGCTAATTTATGTTCTCATTAATGCAATTTAATCAAAATTATGATTAACATTTATGTAGTAGATATGATATTTCATAAAGACCCACAAGTTATTCATGTTTTGATTTCATTTTTGTCATAATGAATCTCCTTAAAATTTTATTTTGATCTATCAAACTTTATGATCAAGTTTCTAATGATTATTTTATATAGGCCCTACCTATTAGAGCTTTATTTTTAAACTATAGTTTGATCAAATTTAATTCTTGATTGAGTTGGATTAAGATTTGAATCTAGGGTTTGAGATTTCAAAGCTAGTCATTCATATTTGCTTATCTTTTCATTTGCTAGCCTTTTTTATCCATGCATTGTAACTCTCTACATTGGAGAGATTGCAAACTTCGTTGGATATCCATCTTTAAACCAAAATTATCATTTCATATATCTTCCTTTACCACAACCTATTATTTTCTAGAGTATACAAAAAAGAAAGAGAAACAAGATTTTTAGACAGTAATATTACACTGTTATTATTATTGAAAATACTCGAGGATGAGTATTATCTAAGAGTGGGGATGGAGCTGTCATATTTAAAGGTCTTTGACGAGGCAAACGTAAAAAAAAAAGAGGTGGACGCCACACATAAAAAAAAAGACCAAGTGGTCAAAGTAGAATTAGTTATCTAAAAAAATAATATGTTGCTCCTCATTGATTTCCTATATCTTATTCATGATATATGACTTAGTTTGGTAGAAATACTCTAGAAAATTTTCCAACCATATGCAATCCGATAACAAGGACTTCATTTGTGCATTGAGATCACTAATTTATTTGCTTATGTCCACTTTTCTATATATATTTCTTCTTATCCTTTAATCATTATGATTTCCATGATCTTTTTTGAGAAATCTCAGTAATACCAGCAGATTCTTTTCTTACTTTGATAATATATTGACATTAAATTTTGATTAGGATTCTTACCAAGCTCCAAATAATCTTACACTTATATGTTCTTATAGTTTAGTACATTTCCACATATATTGAGAGCGTGGAAAGATGAGAGTAATTCTTGGGCCTTATATATTTTGATCTTTGATACTTGATCCTTTTTGAAAAATTTATTTGAAAAATGAGAAGATTTGTTATTGATGAATTTTGATTTCTTCTTATATATTGTGGGGTATGCTTACATGAATATCTATTTATTTATATAATTTGTTAGTCTAAAACATAGAAAAATTTGAGAGTTGAAATTAAGTTTGATTATTTGATGTGAGCTCATAAGTTAACTTATTTATAAAATTTGACTTACTCAAGAACGAGCAAGGTTTAAGAGTGGGGATGTTGTTGACGCGGCTTATGTACGAATATTTTGTATTATTTTACATAGTTTTTCATGGTTTTTAAGCGTCAACTATATCTTTTGCTAACAATTATCACCGATTATTGTGGATTTTGCAATATTGTCTTGGAAATATGCTATATGTGATTTTTACAGGTTTTTGACCTATTTTTCGCGAAATTCTCAACGATCTACGTCGAGTAAGAAAAGACCACTAAGACGACATTCATCAAAGATGATGAACAAAGAAGGTTTGGTTAATTCATGCCCCTCTCTGTATTAATCAAGGCTTTCAAATCAGAAGGTATTAATCAAGGCTTTCAAATCAGAAGCTTCAAGAAGGTGTCAAGAGCTACAAGGAATTGGGAATAATTATTCAATAAAATCGTCAAATATGTCAGAGACCAGAAGACTTTGTCGTATCTTGGCCCATATAGAAGATTCCAGAAGACCAAGAGTTCACAAGGCCCCACACAAACGTTACTTTAGCATCAAGGAACTACCCCGCGAAAGATGGAAACAACTGGACGCAGGGAGAGTCCGGGTCGGCCGACCCAGACCCCCTGGTCGGCCGACCCCACCACCCCTTAAGGCGGTTGGAGTTTTCCTTTTTCCCACTTCATCTCCAGGGTATAAATAGCGAGCATAGGCCCCGGGGTGAGGCATCCAATTCATTATCAAGGCGTGAAGACGGCGACAAGAGGGACCACAACTAGAAGAGAGTAGAGGGTCGAGTATCTAGTCTAGGATTAGAGTTCTTATAGTTCCTAGAGGTGATTAGAGGTCTAACGGTGCTCTAATTACCTAGCTCCAGAGGTCCAATTGTATCATCAAGGGAAGGTATGATCATGGTTGTAATCTTGATACAATTTATTAATGAAGCATTGTTCTTGTCTAATTATCATGTTCTTGTTCTAATTACACATGTTCTAGCTGTAATTCACTTTATGTCTAGATGCTTGTTGATTAGATCATGTCATTAAGGATGTTATTCATCAGGCGTTCTTGATCTCTAATCTAGTTTACTAATGATATGGTTGTGTTTCTAGTTCTTGTAATCATGGTGATTAGAAGTTCTAGTTGCTCTAATTATGTTATTAGACTATGTGAAGTAATTAGAAGCGCGTTCTCTAATTATGTATACTTGTTGAGAGTTTCTCGTTGATTACCTGGTTACCAGTGACAGTAGAGCCCGGGGAAAGATTAAACTCAATCTAGGGGATTAGATTGGTTGATCATGATTTAATCATGCTATGATGAATATGCTTGAACATGCTTGTTTACCTTTAGCTGCTAGTTATCTCGCTACTCTATTCTTCAAGTGGCGCTATATATCGCATATGCTTTGGATCCAATTAGAGCTTGATTAGAGAGCTAGTTAATACCATTTAATTAGTACTCTAGTTATGTTCTAATTGTCTATCTTATATTTATATAGTATAGTTTCTATTAGATTAGGCTAAGGATTGGTTTAGATATAGATTAGACTATCTTTTTACCCTTAGTTTCCTTTAAACTCTTGTTAATTAGAGTATACTAGTTTGTTCCTTGGATTGACAAAACCCAAGATACTCATCCTGGGGAAAAGCTACATACGATATTGTCGCTTGCAGTAGGTTTGCCATGCTTAAGTGCTGTCAACAGTCACATCAATTGGAAACTCTGAACAGCGACATGAAGAACCAACTGAGCTTTAACAAAATGTTAGAAACCCAGATAGTTCAGCTCGCTACTGCTCTACCTAATCCTACTTCGGGGAAGCTTTCGGGACAGCCTGAGCCACCCCCGAAGGAACATATAAATGCTGTAACCACTAGGGGTGGAAGGTCTACACAAGACACCCCACATCCTAGAACTATAGGAAAAGAACAGGGAAAGCAGGCCGCACCAAGGAGGAAGATGAGGTGGATCGTGAACCACCACCGGTGATGGAAGCACCGAAGTCAGCTCCACATGAGTTCTATGACACCACAGTGCTCCCTTTTCCTCAAAGGTAGAAGAAGGCCTCGGTCGACGATCAGTTCGGCAAATTCGTTGAGGTAATAATGAAATTATTTGTCAACATTCCATTGCTAGATGCGATGCAGGTGCCTACGTATGCTAAATAGTAAGTACCTGAAGGACATCCTCAACAACAAAAAGCCGCTGCCGTCAATTGAAGTCGTGCACCTCACGGAGGAGTGTATCGCTGCTATACTCAACCAGCTGTCTAAAAAGAAGAAGGATCCGGGGAACCCCTCCATATCATGCTCAATCGGGACCCAGAACTTTGATCAAGCTCTCTATGATCTGGGAGCAAGTGTCAGCGTCATGCCAAAGGTAGTCTATGATAAACTTACGCAAGCTACACTTGCCCCTACTGCTATGTGGCTGCAGCTAGTGGATCAATCGATTCGCTACCCCGTCGTGATCGCCGAAGATGTCCCGGTGAAAATCGGAACTTCATCATCCCAGTGGATTTTGTGGTGCTGGACATGGAGGTAGACACGAAGACGCCGCTCATCCTTGGGCGACCATTCTTGAGCACCGCGGAGGCCAACATTGACGTTGGAGCTAGAGAAGTCCACCTCAACATCAATGGTAGACGGGACACATTCGCCTTCAAGCGGAAGGTCGAGCACTGCCGGTAGGTAAAAACTTTTAGATTTAAATGTCAGGCACCCCGAGAAACACCAAGAGAGAAGATATCAATCGCGCTTTCGCCAAGTAAGTTGAAAGTGGACTCACTCATCCGAACAATAGAGAGAATACTGTTGGATGAAGAAGCCCGCAAGCTCAAAGCTGATCGCAGAGCCGAGTCACTAAGACGTGCCTCACTGGCCCAGCCGCCGACAATGAAGCATTGTTCTTGTCTAATTATCATGTTCTTGTTCTAATTACACATGTTCTAGCTGTAATTCACTTTATGTCTAGATGCTTGTTGATTAGATCATGTCATTAAGGGTGTTATTCATCTGGCGTTCTTGATAAACTGGCATTACCCTCCACTGCATATTTAAATTCCTCGCTCTTTATTTCTTCCTCTTTCATGCACTTACTTTTGAATTTCACCACTGCATGTTTAATTTTCGAATTTCTGCATAAGTTTATCTATACTCCTTTCTATATGTCAAAAAAAATTGAAATTTGGAGGCCGGCCGGCCCCACTTGGGCCGGCTGGAACCCTTTGCCTTTGTTGTGCAGCACACGAGTGCCAAGGGCACTCCCTAGGCCGCCCGGCCTCCTCCAGTCACCTCTGCTCTCTTCTGCTTAATCCACCTAGTGCAAAGTGCCAAAGGCACTACAGCCTGGCCGCTCGGCCGCCTGCCGACACCGCTCGGCCTCCCCCTTGCACCGTTGAAGTCCCATCATGCAAGGACACCACCCACCACCCACCACCCTACTCACCAGGCCGCCCGGCCTGTCCTCGAGCCGCCCGGCTCCCTCTGCCTGCTTGCATGCATGCACTCGCCTATAAATACCAGCGCACGCAGCCCCTTGCTCCTTGCACCGATCGGCAACGCGATCATTCTCTTTCTCTCCCTAATCACTCTCTTAAGCACTAGTTAGGTACTTAGTTTTTATTTCAGCAATTAGTTTCTTTCCAGTACTTAGGAAAACTTTGCTAAAATAAGTGCTACACCCCTGTTTCGTTGAACGGTTTGTGGAGGCTCTGCCCCACAAGGACAGCTAACATCTGAACAACTGACTTCTAGACGACTAACTGCTAACGCTGACATTCCTAACTGCTTTTGTTTCCTATGTAGTCTACTGTTTATTTTGCAAGATGTCGTCGTTTTTCAAGAAAGCGAAGAAGGCCCTGAGCAACACAAGGAAGGGTCTGCAACTGAAGTTCCCGTTTTCATTGGACGAGCGTTCAAGCCGTTCGCAAAGCAGAAGCTCTAGGACCCCAGCGCCGTCCGACGGATGTCCATAAGTGGTGCCCACAGCCGCCAGGATGAAGACGAGAGAGTGTCACGCAGCCCCAGCCACAACATCGACTGCTGGAGTTGAGCGACATCCAAATCCAGAGCAACGAGGAGGCTCAGAAGCTGCAGGTCCTCACCACCAAGTCCTTCTTCCTCGTTGAGATAGATATGTTGGATCCATTCACGAAAGTTTTTGATTATGTGGGGTGGTCAGATTTCTCTCACATTACAGAAGAAGGATCTGTCCTTCTCACTCAAGAGTTCTTGATGACCCTCTGACTCAACAGACGCTCAATAGGTACGACCATAAATTTCTGCCTGTTCAATACCAATATTCAGTTTACCCACAGAGGTTTGCTCACCTCCTAGGCTTTCACCCCAACTGCTCGTTGGCGGAAGAGCCTGCGGGATATGACATGAAAACCTTTTGGACGGATATTTATGGGGAGTATGTGGGTAAGCACAGCATGACCAAAATCCACATCCTGACTCTGAGGCTTTTAGCCCACTGGGTCTCACTCGTAGTCTTCCCGAGGAGTAATGTTCGTTGTGCACCCAAGGAAGATCTCAAAAGCCTCTTTGCCATGGTGAAAAAGAAGCGCTGTACTCCGGTGCTCGACATTGTATGACATTGGTCGGGAATGTTGAACACCAACACCCCTATAAACATCACCTCCCTAGTCACCAGGATTGCGACCAATCTGGGCCTCCTAGAGAATGACCATCTTGACTACATTCCTAATGACTCCTCACACATCATAGGGGAGCAGCACTTCATCCAGGCACACTTCATGAAAAGAGACGAGAGTGGGAGCCTAGTTATGACATGGTTTGGGCACAACCTCGAACTGCAGCTTACAGCACCATGCCAAAGCATCGGCGGCGTCATGACTAGAGCCCAGCGGTGGCGAGCAGAGGAGCTACGCCATCGAGCTTGACGAGAGGACGATGATGAGGAACCCATCCATGCTTCCATGCCACCTGAGCCATCCTGGTATTACACCAGTACCGATGGCAAGAGTTCCTACCAGCATTCCCATAGTACACAATACTACGGAGGCGGTAGCGCATCACGTGCGTTCAGTCGGGACCAAGGACCCTCTACTTCAGCCCGGTACCACACAGACAACATGGCCGACTTCAACTCCGCAATGGTGTAAGGAAAATGGCCTCATGTGCCATATTTCCATGGTTGTGTTTTGGTGATTGATTGACAACCAACACTTGGACTAATGAACTTGTCTAGATGCACATTCTTAGGTGTTAGGTCCAAGGGATAAAGAAGAAGAGAAGCTAGAGGAAAGGCCCGAAGGCCCGAAGGTCCAAGGCGGAACCCCCGTTGGGGTGGCCCTTTGCTAACCTTTGCTACTTGAAAGGATCAAGATGTCCAAGAGGGGGGGTGAATTGGACTTCTAATTTTGAAACTTGAAATTAAATTCTATCGCACAAGTCCAATTCAACCCTAGTGCCTAAACAAGTGTGGCTAGAGTTCTACTCGATACAAAAGTTTTTCAACCTATAGCCAAGCATGCAAGTCTAGGAAGATAAAGTGCGGAATTTAAATGCGGAAAGTAAAGGACGCAAGAAGTGACACGAAGATTTTTCCCGAGGTTCAAGGAGACAAACGGTCTCTATCCCCTACTCCTCGTTTGGCGCCCCTCGCAAGGCTTTGCTCTCGCGGACTCCTCGCAAGGATTCCGGCCCCAAACCTCACAAGGAATGGGGTTGGCAAAGTGACCTTCACAAAGGTCAAGCAACCCCTTGATCCGCGGACCAAGTGCTCTCTTTGGGATGCTCTTCTCCACTCCGGAACGGTGAGCTCCAAAACCGCTTCACAAGTGCCTTCGCAAAGGCCTTCCTCCGCTTCTCCCACAATCTCCGGAGAGCTCGTGAAAAGCACGACCGCAGCCGTCTAGGTGATCACAATCACCAAGAGTAATAAGCTTTGGCTTCGCTTGAATCAACCTCACTCAAGAAGTTCTCTTCTCTCAAGTCTCTAGCCCAAAGCTCAAGAATTTAAGGATTTGTGTTGTGGTGGTGACCTTTGAGTGTATGGAAGTGTTCCTGAGTTGCAAAGGTAGTAAATGAGGGGAGGGGGAGCCTTTAAATAGGGTGGAGCTCTAAAACTAGCCGTATGGAGCTCCAACCTAATTTTCTGCGTACCCACCGGACAGTCCGGTGCGTCTCCACCGGACAGTCCGGTGGTATATAAAATTCAAATCCCCCGATTCGCGCCAAGGGCCTAAGAGCCACCAGGCAATCTGTTGGTGTGATTTAGCACAAGCCCACAAAGCAGCCCCTCAGTTTATAACGTCCGGTGGTGACGATATTATATCGTTCGGTGGGCTATTTTGCCCGGGGATGAAAGGGAATAAAGCCCTCAGTTTATATCGTCCGGGGGAGGCACCGGATAGTCCGGTGGTGAGCCACCGGATAGTCCAGTAGGCTATAAAGCTCAGCCGAACGACATAACCTCCAGTGCTTTGATTTTGCGCCACCGGACAGTCCGGTGGTACATAAAAACTTGTTTTTCGTGTTGTTTCCAAACTGAGTTTTGAAAGGTTTCTAGAGGGACTTCCTTTTGAACTTTTCAACTTAAGTGAGTGTGTTTTGATGAGTTTTAAGGTGCTTGAGCTTTAGGACTAAGATGCACTCGAAAGATAGACAACTTTTAGAGTGAAGAGTGTCAAGCTACTCACTGTTGACGGTCGTTATTTTCCTATTTCGACCGTCAATCCCTCGGTGAATAAATGGGGTATACATAAAGTTCCATGCATTATTTACCTAACACTGATGAATTCCATGAGTTTTGGTGGTTTTCGATGCATCACAGGGAGAAGCTCACATTCCATGCAAAAGAACATCATATGGAGCAAGAGAGAATCATCACATAAAAGGGCTTGAGAATGAATGGGAAATAACATCATTATGAAGTATGTCAAATGCCCTCATGGACCAAGCCATTGCAAAGAGCTCGTCGAAACAATCAAAATGGAGTTTTGGTTCACTCAATTTGGAGTCCAGGCGCTAAAGTTATAGCCGTCGCAAGGTTGATAACATGGGCTGTGAGAGATGGTCGGGCGACCATGACCTTGGTCGGGCGACCAAAGGCATGGCCAGCTGACCACCTACTCTCCCAAAATGCCTCATACTTCATCTTATTCATCCAAGGAAGTCACCAAGAGCCCAAATACACAAGGTGGAACAAGCCCAAGTCGAATCCAACGTCGGAAGACCACCACACGGGCCGAGGAACTGCTGAAAGGCTGAAATGATGGTCGGCCGACCTTGGGCTTGGTCGGCCGACCCTAGGCTTGGCTGGCCGACCACCTCAAATGGCTGCCCGGCCCATTACTTGGCCTGCACGGTCACCACGTTGGACGCCCGTGTGGCGGAACCGCCCTGCTTAATCCAGACTAAGCACACCTACCACCTCTGGCTCGCAGTGCACTTAGGCCAGATTAAACCCGGTAGTCCGTCGAGAGTACTACAACTCTCGATAACACCAATTCCCAGAGGAACCGACAATCAAACACATCCGACTCTCGAAGGAGCCACAACAATTACATCATCACAGGCAGTTGAAATAGAGAATAATAGAATTAATTTACAACTCAATTGTATGAAATCAAATACATGTTCAAATATAGCGGAAGCGAATTCAGAGTATATATAAAGCGGAAGCGTTTTCAAAATCTTGCAGCGGAAACAAACTCAAGCAGTCTTCATGAAGAGATGAACAAGGCGTGTAGTACCGAGCCCACCGGTACTACCACCTCCAACACAGATGTCCAGCTATCGTCGGTACCTGTAAGCCAAAAGTGGGGGCAAACCCTGAGTACTAATTACTCAGTAGGACTTAATGGACGGGGCTTATGGCTGACGCAAAGCATGCTTACTAATCATGTGGATCCTTAGCTGTTGATTCTTAAACAAGGTCATGTTGATATCAGATAGCAGGATTTGACAGCTGCTATCCATTAGTCATAAAGATTCATTTATAACATAAGGTAAATACTTGCATGAAAAGTAAAACATGAAAACATGTCCTGTCCCAATATTCACAGCGCTTCCATCCAACCCCTTAGGAGCGATACCACGGTACGTCGGGTCAGCCCTCCCTCGACCTCTAAGCATCTCCCAAGTCCATCGACCTTCTAGCAGTGGATGGGCGACACCCTGAATAGTGAGACGGATCGTACACATCCAAGCATGTTGTATAAAAAGGCATGAGTTAATAAACAGCATGTTACAGTTATTACTACGTTGCCCGTGTGCGATATCTGGCATTCTCACACCTGGTGAGTATCAGCGATTCGAATCGATTTGTTAATTCCCGGGAACAACTAACAATGCCAGGGGTATATGCTTACTAGCCCTCGCGTTCCCACATATAGCCCCCATCTCCACTTGTCCCATCCCAAGTTCGATTCCAACCCGCCATTCCCCAGGTTTAGCCCCCGTGGAGCGTTACCTCAGCCGCACCGGGTCCAGCCCTCCACGAGTCTACACCTCAAGCGCCCCTGGGACCGATGGTAGGACCAAGTCTCTGTTCTTCGGATGGCACAAGTAAGACTTTCACCGGTCCATTATCCCGGATAAGCACCTTAGCAATGTTATGCCGATCAGCAGGCGAACAGCGAACGGGCCTTATGCGACTCGGGTGGAGTCCAGTGCACAATACCATAAACCATGAATAACTTATAAAATCTCCGCCCGGTCTCCATTTAAATCAGAAGCATATATAACAACTTACCTCAGTGAGATTTCTGTAAATTTTTGAAATCACCTACGCGACGAGTGACTCCATTCACCCGTGTCTACTCGTACCTAGCATTACTAGGCACTCGCCCTACGAACTTTATGTATAGGTGCTAGGGCCAGGGCAGCCGGGATTTCTAATGCAGTTGGTTCCAAACAACTCCTGATGCATATGCCTAATCATAAAGACATAAGATGTTTGCTAGGTATAGTATGGTCCTGCCTACCTTTGAGTATTCTTATGAAAACCAACAAACTAAACTAAGTTAGTTTGCCGGGTTGTGAGGCTTTGCCCCAGGCAACCCCTTGAAGCAGGGACGGATTTAATCAGCGACCTTCCGTCTTCTTGCTCCGGATATAGCCTGTCGTCCGTTTCCTTGATCACTGGTTTCTCCTGTGTTGATAGCTCTTTGCACGCGGGGTCTATATGCATGATAAAATGCAAGTGAGTGCAAGAGAATGCAAATGCAGGCATATGATACAAGTTATATGGATGACATAGTGCAAACATGAGTATAACGAATGCAATTCTATGCATGGGGTAATTAAAGCCTGACGCATGATCAAGTAGTTTGTGAAGAATGGGTTCGGGTACTCTTGGTTAAATACATCCCATAATAAGAAAACTTAACGACTTTGCTAAGAAATCATACAGTCCATCACTAAGAAATCGTACAAACCATCACTATATTGTTATCTTTGAAGTTATCAGGAGTTACTGTCTTATATGTGTACGCAGTCCCTATCAAATGAAAAGAAGTTGTTTCATGAAAACACCTTTATGAATATAAAACACTCATGAGTTCAGGTAGTTGGACAACTCAATTGATCTCAAATTTTTACCACATGCAGACACATACTTCATGGAGCTACTGTCAAAATTTCAGCTACAACCAAGTCATAATTAATTTATTAAAATTTCAGCAAGTTATCAGCCCTATAGCTTCTCGGATTTTTCATAATTTATAGGAGTGAGTTCTGGACCTGAAATTCCTACAACAAGTATTTCATGGCATGAACATCATATACAAAAATCATCAAGCCCAAAATCCAAAGTTAATAGGACTTCTATTTTTCCATATTTTATATCACCATGAAAATCATATAAATCAAAACAGCAGTAATAAGGTGCACAAAATTACTTTCTGGAAACAAGACATCACTAGTAGGCTACTAGATTTTTTCCATAATTTTATTAGCAGTTTAATTACACTTTTTCCTATTTTCTTTTTCAACTAGTAGCATTTTGTCAATTTCAAAACAGCAGCTTAAACATGCATGCACAACCTCATATTCCACCAGCGAGTTACTCATACTATGTGAAGTGCATGAAAAGTACTAAAGGTCATATTTGAGCATATTTTATATAGCCTTCATTGTCCAAGTTAATTAAATACACAAATCACATGCATAAGGGCAAAACAGTAATTAAACCGTCCATGCTAGTGCTACCAAAAATCATACAGTACCTAGATGCCATAACAAAGCTACTGTCCAAATTTCATAATTTTTGGAGTTCATTTGGGACACTTTTACCATTTATTTACCTACACCATGCATGCACTAAACCAGGGGTAAAACAGTCTTTTCACACATCCACATCATACCTATCCTGTAGATCTACTCAAGAGGAGTCCATAGCCACTGAGTTTGTCCATTTTAGATTTTTATTTTAATTGTTATGATTTTTCAAAGTTTCAGCCGAAATAATGTAAAGATAAATGGAAAAACATTATATCCAGGGACCCATACGTAATTAACCGTAGACCTCAGGGGCTGGATTGTAAGTTTCGTGAGACTCAGTGCACAGCGCGTCGGATCTAACCGTGAAATGTCAAAAGGCCGAGGGTTAAAATGCGAAAACTCTCGCCTTCTTTAACCTCCCGCCGGTGGGGAGTTGACCGGCGGCGGCGGCGCGTTGAATCGGCCGCGCGGGGCCCATGGGCTCGCCGGCGGTGGTCGGGGAAAGAGAGGAGGGAGTGGGGAACCTCACCGTCTACTTGGCTTCGGCGACGGAGCGTCGGAGGAGGCCCGCAACAATGAGCTCGAGCTCAAGGGTTCGGCGAGGTGGTGCGGCTCGGCGGTGGGGTCTCGTCGGCCTAGAGCTCGGGGTTTCAGTGGGGTGGAGGTCGAGGTGCGTCGGCGCCGTGTTGTGGAGGCGCGATGGCGAGTGGAATGGCCGGCGTGACTCGAGCTGCGAGCTCCAAGCCCGCGGCTATGGCGAGATACGGCGGCGAAATGCGCGGTGATGGAGCGGAGACAGCGGCTTAGACTAAGGTGAATCGGTGGAGAGGAGGCCGGGTAATAGCGGCACGGCGACGTGGGGGCGTGGAAGCGGCCGGAGCAACGGGCATGGGGTCGAGCCGAGCGCCGTCAATGGCGGTGGCTTCGGTGTGCCGAGTGGGAGCGAGGGAGGGAGTTGGGAGAGGCAGAGAGCGGAGGGAGGCGAGGCGAGTGAGAGGCCCGGGGAGGCGTCTGCTTCCCCTTGAAGCCGAGCGGGGCAGGGAGGCGTGGCCTCGGCCGTCGGCTGACGGCAGGCGGCGTCCGCCGCGTGGAGGAGCCAGAGAGGGGAGGTGGAGCGGTGGCCGGGTGATGGACCAAGTCCACAGACCGTGGACACTGCGCAGTGGGACCGGGGTAGGGAAAGAGAGAGACGGTCCATGGACCGGGTGCATGGAGGCGCGCGAAGGTGGGACCCACCGGACCGGCGCGTTACAATTTTGCGAGCGGGAATCCGAGGGCCTGACTTGCGGGGCCCACTTGTCATAGATACAAAGAAAAAGGAAAAACCGAAAAATGGAAAAATCAATTTTTGACTGCAGGAACCAATGTTTGTATTTCGCGTTTTTGAATGAGTTAAAGGCCAAATTTAAAAATACTCCAATTGGATGAAATGTTCTAAATTTGTTTCTCTACATCTCCTTTATAAACTTGTATACCATGTTATATTCAAAAATCTGGTTTAAATTTGAATTTAAGCTGCTGACCAAGGTTTGACCAACAGAACCCTCTAGCTTGGAAATTCTAAAATTCTATTTTCTAAACACTTTCACAAAAGTAATTTTATACCAATGTTGCTCATAATTTTATGATCTACAACTTTCTAAATACCAGCATTGCAAGATTTTGGATTTAAGATCAAGAAAATTTAAAATTACTAAACTGGTCAGGTTTGGACAGATTTCACATGCTGACAGAAAAAGCCCCAAAACTCTATGCAAACCTTCATGCATGTCAAAGCACCAATTATCAAAGTTGTTCACAATAAAATTGTCTACAAGTTTGTCAATATAAGTTTCACCCAAATCTAAATAGAATAAAAGTTATGAGCACAATCACAGAGACGTATCTGCAGAAAACAGGTTTCAACAATTTGCACCTCAACCAAATTTGAACTAGGGCTCAAATGCATGTCATTGCATGATGTATTATGATGATTGTTGCATGTATGATGGATGATTAAGCACTTGAGATGCCGGAGCATCACAGCCTGGACATGTTCAACACGTGTATCAACGGAAACTGACTTCCAGAAGGCATCCTAGGCGTTGGAGAAGTGAGGCGGTGCATCGGACGGTCGGCCGACCTTGGGGGATTGTCGGCCGACCATGGGCTTGGTCGGCCGATGTGATGCCCCTGGCATCTCAAGAGCGATAACTCATAGTTAGACAAATTAATAATGAATTAAGACTTAAATATGTTCAGAGAGGTGATGAGGAACTCGATGGAGAAACCACTAAGTCAAAATTTTTCTATTCAAAATACAAAATCTTGTGTAACTTGGGTGAATAGGACAGCACTCACAAGCTTTTGAGCACCACACCAGTTGCAAAACCAAGGATAAGAAAATAACCCTAGACCTTCTGTTTTGACCATGTCCAAAAGTCTAAAGACAAGAAGTTTAAAAGATCAAACCCAAAGCGACTAACGTTTCATCCAAAGGTAGCAATTTTTATCATGACCAAACCTGAGCCCTAATGAAACTTTCAAATTCATTAGGCACTTGAGCTCAACTCCATTATCAATGTTATGGTACATGGCATGGGCTATACCTTTGTTACACTGGGCATAGTTCAAAACTGCTATTCACCTATTCTAAGTTGACCCACCATTCTCTTGGATATCAGCCCAAGTCAAATTACACTTAGGAAAATTCTCAAGTCTGAATTTCCAGCCCATCCCAAATTTGAATCCGAAATTTACTTTTGAGTTCACTATACAACTTCAAAATCTTCCTTTCTATGAAGTGAAATTTAGCTCATCACCTTTCAAATGCACCTATGGTGGAAGTGGTTGGACTTTGTTTGATACTTCAAAATTTGAAAACAAGAAAGAGCCTACATAAAGTAAATCTGCTGTTTTACCAAACCTTGGAACACATTTGTGTCTATATTTCAAAATATGTTGGGATTCAGACCAAATTCATATTAACAAACTTGTATATAATTTGCTGGAGAACAACTTTGTTAATTAGGCTTTGACCATATATTGAAATCTAAATGTGGTTTAGAGACAATTACCACCAGAATGGAAAACCAATTCAAACCAGACCCGCTTGGAAATTCCAAGTTTTCTCCAACCTACAGCCACTTTCATACAAGACTCTATTTGGATGAGTTATAGCTTTTGAAATTCTAAGCAACTTAGTCAAAAAGAACTTTGGGGAAAAAGGGATATACATAGGACTTTTGAATATTCTAACTAAAACAGGTCTCGTGTTGAAATTTAAGGCTGCTAGGTAAATTCAAATTTAAATCATATCTCCACTCAGATTTTGGCATTTGGCCTTTTGACAAAGTTGTATAACTCGAAGAGTAGAGCATTTCATCTAATTGGGGTTTTTCCAAAATCAGCCTATAAATAGGTCAAATAGGTAAAATTCAGAAGGTGAGGAAACACATTTTTCAATTTCCACATTTTCCATCGTTCCTTCGGTCGCCGACAGGTGGGACCCGCGGTCCGCGCGGACGGCCATGGCCGAGCCGGCGCGCGCCACGCGGCCGCTGGTGTACGGCCACATCGCCCGGCCACGGATCAACCCCGAACGCGCCTTGGCCGCGCCCTCCCTTCACCTGGACGCCATCCCGGCCTCGTTCCCTCTCACCCACACTCCCTTGCCCTCGGCTTCGGCCTCACTTAAGAGCCGCGGCTGCCATTAGAGCCGAGGTCGGAGCTCGAGCTTCGCCGCCACCATCTGACCCTCCCGCGCCACGAGCCCACCACCACCGCAATCGCCACAACACCGCGCCCCTTTCCCGCTAGGCGTCGTCGCCGTTCTCGTCCCCATCGGGCAGATCGGGCTATAGCTCGTCGTCCTCGCCACTCGGTTCACGGCGAGTTCACCACCGGTTCACCTCCGTCGCGCGCCCCCTCCAGTGCCTCCCTCGCGTCCAGACCACCACAGACGGCTGCGACTCGGCCCTGCGCATCCGAGGCGTGAGTCCTCCTCGTTTCCCCGAGCTCCGGCCGTCGGGCCTGAGCCGCACCGCCGCGCCACAACGAGCCGGTGCGCCACCGGTTCACCGTCCTCGATCCGCGCCTCCCGTCCTCCCCGCCGCCAAGGCCAGTGGATCTCGAAGCCCATGTACGGGAACGCCTTCCCGGGGCACGTCGGCTCCAAGTCCGACCCCACCGCCGCCGGCGCAGTCGCCTTCCTCCTCCCGCCGCGCGTTGTTCATCCCCGTCTAGAGGAAGAAGAAGGTCGCCGCGTTTTTCCGATCTAGCCCCTGCCCTTCTCCATTTTTCGTTTCCGTCCTGAGCGCTATTCATTGTGTCTTGCAGGACTTTCATGCTAGCCCCTGTATCTTAGGTTTAATCATGGATAGGTCCCTGGTTCTATGATGTTTCCTATTTAAACTCATTATTTCATCTGAAACTTTGGAAATTCATAACAAATCAAAGAAAAATCATAAAAAGGCAAACTCAGTTGCATTAGGCTACTCTTAAATAGATCTATTGAATGATTATGATGTGGATGTGTAAAAGGATTGTTTTGTCCTTGGTATGTTGCATGCATGTTAAAACTAGGAAAACGTTAAAAGTAGGCTAAATGGACTCCAAATGGCTTGAAATTTGGAAAGTAGCTTCTATGGGGTGTTTGGATAGCATGTGAATTTTAGTAGCCCTAACACTTGCTGTTTAGTAGCAGTTTTACCATTTTGGGTACGATTTATGCCTTTCTAGCATTTTGGGTTGAAGTGCTATATGAAACTTGCTAAACATGACCCCATAGCATTTTTCCTATGTTCTACACAGTGAGGATAGTTCACTGGGGAATTATGAAGCTGTGCATGTTTGATTTGGTTACTGTTTTCAAAATGACAAAGTGCTCCTAGCTAGGAAAGAAAATAGGAAAAGGTGGTTCTTGAGTGCATAATAAATTCCATGAAAATTGTGGTAGTGTTCTAGTTAGATGCTAGTTCCATAAATTATTTTTGTAGAATTTGTGAACACTGTTTTATTCTACACCTATATTAAGCTAAGGAAAATATATGGAAAATAGATATCCTATAAAACTACGGATTCTTCACTTGCTAATTTTTATACATGATGTCCATGCCATATTTTGCTTGCTGTTAAAATATTAGGTCCAGAAGCCTTTTCTATAATTTCTAATGAAATTGCATAGTTAAATGCTCTAGGAATTGCTAGAATTACTATAATTAGTTAATAACTCCTTTGTGCCGGAAATTTTGGCAGCAGCTTAGGATAATATGTTCCTGCATGTCATAAATATTTGAGCTCATTTGGCATTTTATAACAACATGAAATCATATGTGAGTTTAATTCATAAATTGGACATGTTGAATTGAAGATATGTGTAGTTGTTCGTTTGCACTTGATATAATTGTTGTGAAAGCGTGTCAGTCTATTGCTGTATACTGTTTACCATTTTCCCCATCTCACACTTGATCAAGGAACTAATTTACTTACTCGTGAATAAACCACCCGAAGTCAACACGAGATTTGGATCAAATAAATAAGGACCACCACACCTAATCTAGTAATCTACACTACTAGTAACTTATTGTTGTAGGAATAGTAACTGGATAGTTGTACATGTGGGGCTTAAATCTACATGTTGCTACGCTTTAATATTTTTTCCCTATGGTGAATAACTTGCTAGCTGTATATCTGATTGCATATGCTTGCCCTAGGTTCGTGAAACTTCTACTCTTACTAATGCTAGGAGTGTTGTTTAGTAAATCCAGTATATTTGTAATCATGCACTTGATTGAGGCCTTGCTTGCATATGGTATGATAAAGGATAATTTAAATAGATACTTGATCCAGTAATAACTCCAAGTATTGCATTGTGAATGTCCGATTTTATGGGTGTATGGTTGATCTAGGTCCAGGATGTAGGACCGAGACGTGCGACTAGAGGGGGGTGAATAGGAGCACTTAAAAACTCGAACTCACGAACCCCGGTGCAAACTGACAGACACTCCACACAACAAACGCTAGGCACCGTCCAGTGAAAGGAAGCGTGTCTAGCAGCACTTGGTGTCACCCACTGAACGAGTACACACTAAGCGAGCGGAAGCACAAGACTCAACGATCACAAGATTGCAAGTCAAGCGAAACAATGACTCACGCACTAGTGTCTCGCCTGCCACTCAACGCACCGAAATGCGTCTCACTGGTTCACAGCAAGTTAAGAGTATGGGCAGCGGCAAGGAACACTAAAGGCGAGGTCGAAGCAAAGAGCCGGGCAGCGAAAACCCCAACGAAAAGCACACAGCCACTTCCAGGGCCCTGCCGGACTGTCCGGTGGCCTGTACCGGACTGTCCGGTGGAGCCGGATGGTCCGGTGACAGAGCCGGATGATCCGGTAGAGGCAGAGGCTGGAAACCCAACGCCGGACTATCCAGTGGCCTGCGCCGGACTGTCCGGTGGAGCCGGATGGTCCGGTGACAACACCGGACTGTCCGGTAGAAGGCTGGAACTTAAGTTTCCAAACCCTAAACCTGACCAAACCTAGTCCAATCTTCACGAACTTTGACACAGGCTATCTGAGCACTATTCCAAAGCTATTCCCAAAAGATCAACTCAAAATGACCACGGGATTAGCGGAAATTTCAAATCTTGTGAAGAGGCAAGCTTTGGGCAAGAGAAGGGGAAAACACAAATTCGACTTGCTCGTGGCAAATCTGAAGGTTTGTGATGCACTAAGGAATAATCTCCACATCCTTGCAAGTCCAAAACACCGGCAAAAGAAAGGATTCACCCATGGCCAAAGCAAACACCCAAAAGCCAATGATTGAACCCAAAATCCAAACTAGAAGGGGGAAGAGGAGAGGGCTACACACATGAGCTTGAATTTCATAGGAATATTGCTGGATTAATCATGAAATTGAGTTCACACAAAGTTTCTACAGCCTACCACCCTTCATCCTCCCACTTGATGTGAAGAACATAGTTAGGGGACTCAAATCCTAACCCTAATGCTCTCCTTTCTCTCTTTGGCACATGGCTGATTAGAAACTAAGCCTAGAGTTTTCAAAAATGGTGGAAGAGTCACCTAAATGACTAGCCACTTAGGTATTTATAGCCCTAGGCCTAACAACACTATTTAACACTAAGACCCTTACTCTAGAATGCCCGAAAGGGGCTGAAATGAAAAAGATACAATCGGACGACTACGATAACACTTTGATCTTCTTCTTCTCCACGCCTCGCTTGGATGTATGCCACGTAGCCAGTAGTCCGGAAGCTTCCCCCGGTTTTGAAGTCAAAAACCGGAAAACTTTATTCTGCGGGCTTCCTGGGCCGGGTCTTGGCCTAATCTTCTATCTTGGCGAGTCGGAGCCCAACCCACCAAGTCATTTGAACTTGGGCGGCGGTTTTGAGCCGAAGCCGCCAAAGCCTCCCTTGCACGCCTTCGCGCCATGCCCTCGGGTTGGAGCACCACGGTGGCACCCAGCTTCTCCAGTCCATCAGAGTCGCCTCGCGATCCATCGGAGGGCTTACACCACCGTTGCCGAACCGCCCCTCCGTGTACCGAGCTCCTATGGCCGACCGACGCCGAGCATTGCCTCCGGTCCATTGGAGGGCTTTTGCCTCAGTCCATCGAGGTCTTCATCATCTACCTCCAGTCCATTGGAGGGCCTCCAGTCCATTTGAGGGCTTGAGCTCGTTGACAATCACTCATCACACCAGGAGAGCAATGAGGCCGGTCCATTGGCTCTCAATCTCCTCCTTGATGAGTGCATTGTCAACACATCTCCAACCTGTAACCTGAAATGGAACAAAGACAAGAGAAAAGCGTAAAACTGAAAAAGAAAGGAAAATAAAAGAAATGCTCAAGCTGCCCAAAACCAAACAAAGGCAAAACACAAGGCAGCTTGAAACAAAAAGAAAACAAAGCATCGGCTCCTGGCAAAAGGCAAAACGCACCGATGCAAAGAGCATGCTAAAAGCTCAACTCCTCCTTAAATGCATCCTCACAAATGCAATATGAGTGCAAAGCTCTCCCTCAACTAAATCTCTCCCGAAGTCCTCCCCCCTGTGTCCAATACTCCAAAATCTCTCCCCCTTGTTGACAATGGACACATCAAGGGTTCCTAGGACTCCCCTGAATTAAGTAACTCCCCCTTAAAATATGCCATGAAATGCAAGGAGTGTAACTGAAAGAGCTCAGAAGGGATGGAAAGCTAGTAATCACAAGTTCTAGCATACATAGCAAGTGAGGGCAAAGAAGCATATAACAAGCTCAAATGAATCTATCTTACACATATCAAGAGCCAACTTGTTTTTTAGGGAGATTTTTAAGAGAAAGCACCACCAACATGAATAGCACCTTAACAAGATAGGCATGAACAACAAGATGCTAACAATGCATACAAGGTGTGCTACTCTCAACCAAAGCATATACAGCTAGCCATAAGCATTTTAGAGATTTGCAAATTTCAGATTTAAATATTTGTATTCATAAACAAGTTCTTTTTGTGCCAGGGGTTATTTACTTTTCTTTTGCCACTTCTTACCAACCAATGCCAAGCCTAGGCTCAAAGAACCATCAGAAGCTTAAGACAAGGTTTTAGTCATACACAACCTAGTCCAAGTTCATGTCAAAGTGCAATGACAAGCAATCTCAAACTAGATCAGTGTGACAAGCAAACCCACCTGGATCTTCCTCAATTTAGCACATAAGACACCACTTGTAAGCATTCAGATTTCAATTTAAGCAAGGTGTCATAAAAGCTTAGGCATAAACATAGCAAAGACATACAACTAGCATATTCAGGCATGAAAAGACAGCATAGCATTCAACATTCCTACACATTCTAGGTAGCCAAATCAAGTGGTGACCATGTTTTTGATTAGCGGAAATTTCAGATTGCGTGAAGAGACAAGCTTTGGGCAAGAAAAGAGGAAAACTCAAATTCGACTTGCTCGTAGCAAACCTGCAGGTTTGTGATGCACTAGGGCATAATCTCCACATCCTTGCAAGTCCAAAACACCGGCAAAAGAAAGGATTCACCCATGGCCAAAGCAAACACCCAAAAGCCAAGGATTGAACCCAAAAATCAAACTAGAAAGGGAAGGAGGAGAGGGCTGCACACATGAGCTTGAATTTCTGTTGAATATTGATGGATTAAACACGAAATTGAGTTCATACAAAGTTCCTACAGCCTACCACCCTTCATCCTTCCCTCTTGTGTGAAGAACACTAGCTAGGGGACTCAAATCCTAGCCCTAATGCTCTCTCTTCTCTATTAGGCACATGGCTGTATGGAAATGAAGCCTAGGGTTTTTTAATGGTGGGAGAGTCTCCTAAATGACCAGCCACTTAGGTATTTATAGCCCTAGGCCTGACGACACAATTAACGCTAAGACCCATACTCTAGAATGCCCGAAAGGGGCTGAAAGGTAAAAGATACAATCGGACGACTACGATGACACTTTGTTCTTCTTCTTCTCCACGCCTCGCTTGGATGTACGCCACATAGCCAGTAGTCCGAAAGGTACCCCCGGTTTTGAAGTCAGAAACCGAAAAACTTTATTCTGCGGGCTTCCTAGGCCGGGTCTTGGCCCAATCTTCTATCTTGGCGAGTCGGAGCCCAACCCACCAAGTCATTTGAACTTGGGTGGCGGTTTTAAGCCGAAGCCGCCAAAGTCTCCCTCGCACGTCTTTGCGCCATGCACTCGGGTTGGAGCACCACGGTGGCACCCGGCTTCTCCAATCCATCGGAGTCGCCTCACGGTCCATCGGAGGACTTACACCGCCGTTGCCGAACCTCCCCTCCGTGTACCAAGCTCCCATGGCCGACTGACGCCGAGCATTGCCTCCGGTCCATTGGAGGGCTTTTGCCTCAGTCCATCGAGGTCTTTATCATCTACCTCCAGTCCATCGGAGGGCTTGAGCTCGTTGACAATCACTCATCACACCAGGAGAGCAATGAGGCCGGTCCATTGGCTCTCAATCTCCCCCTTGATGAGTGCATTGTCAACACCTTCAACCTGTCACCTGAAATGGAACAAAGACAAGAGAAAAGCGTAAAACCGAAAAAGAAAGAAAGAAGTAAGTTGCTCAAAATGCCCAAAACACAAATACAAGCAAAGAAACAGGGCACAATGAAACAACAAAAGAAAACAAAGCATCGGATCCTCAAGACAGAGGCAAAAGGCTCAACACACCGATGCAAAGAGCATGCTAAAAGCTCAGACTCCCCCTGAAATGCATCCTCACAAATGCAATATGAGTGTAAAGCTCCCCCTCAACTAAATCTCTCCTGAGTTCTCTCCTTTTGTCCATATTTTTAAATTTCTCCCCCTTGGAGAGGTACAATAACTTCTCCCCCTTGTTGACAATGGACACATCAAGGGTCCTTGAACTCAACTCCCCCTGAACTAGACAACTCCCCCTCAAAACATGCCATAAAATGCAAGGAGTGTAACTGAAAGAGCTTAGAAGGGATGGAAAGCTAGTAATCACAAGTTCTAGCATACAGAGCAAGTGAGGGCAAGGAAGCATATAACAAGCTCAAATGAATCTATCTTACACATATCAAGAGCAAACTTGTTTTTTAGGGTTATCGAAAAGAAAGCATCACCAACATGAAGAGCACCTAGCAAGATAGGCATGAACAGCAAGATGCTAGCAATGCATACAAGGTGTGCTACTCTCAACCAAAGCATATACAACTAGCCATAAGCATTTTAGAGACTTGCAAATTTCAGATTTAAACATATATATTCACAAGCAAGTTCTTTTTGTGCCAGGGGTTATTTACTTGTCTTTTGCCACTTCTTACCAACCAATGCCAAGCCTAAGCTCAAAGAACCATCAGAAGCTTAAGACAAGGTTTTGATCATACACAGCCTAGTCCAAGTTCATGTCAAGGTACAATGAAAAGCAGTCTCAAACTAGATCAGTGTGACAAGCAAACCCACCTGGATCTTTCTCATTATAGCACATAAGACACCATTTATAAGCATTTTGATTCAGATTTCAATTTAAGCAAGGTGTCAGAAGAGCTTAGGCATAAACAATGCAAAGGCATACAACTAGCATATCCAAGTATGAAAAGATAGCATAGCATTCAACAATCCTACACATGCTAGGTAGCCAAATCAAGTGGTGATCATGTTTTTGATTTTCAGGAAGGCAAAAGACTTAGCTCACAATTAGTATTCAACAGACTCAAGAGAGCTTAGCCAACCATGATCAAGCATGCATCTGTACATTCTATCACAAGCAAGTACTAACTTATCATTCCAAAAGAGCTCTAGTGCTAGTGTAGTGAAAATGCATATGATACAATGCAATGCATGATATGATACAATATGCAAAAGGAACAAGGAGAAATAAAAGCAAGATAAAAGCAAAAACTAAACTACAGAAGCTATTCCTTACTAAAATGAATAGCACACTATCCCTGACTAAAAGGGATAGCACACGCCAAGCTCACCTCTCAAACGCGTAAAAGCGTCAAACTCTAGGGGCTTGGTAAAGATGTCGGCCAACTGGTTTGCAGATACTACATGGATCAAGTCTATGTCCCCCTTCTCATAGTGATCTCTCAGAAAGTGAAACCTCACGTCTATATGTTTGGTTCTAGAGTGCAAGACGGGGTTCTTAGCTACAGAAATAGCAGAAGTAGAGTCAACTAGAAGAGGGATTTTTCCAAACCTAAGGCCGAAATCACTAAGGGTGGCTTTCATCCATAAGAGCTGGGAGCAGCAGCTAGCAGCAGCTATATACTCTGTTTCTGTGGTAGACAAGGATACGCTAGCTTGCTTGCGAGAGGACCAAGAGACAAGATAGGTTCCTAAGAGTTGGCATGTGCCGGAGGTTGACTTGCGATCAATCCGGCAGCCAGCATGGTCAGCATCTGAGAACCCTCTAAGAGAAAGAGAAGAACCCGAGGAATACCAAAGACCAAGCTCAGGAGCGAATTTCAGATACCTAAAAATGCGCTTCACCGCTTGACGGTGAGAAGTCCTAGGAGAAGCCTGGTAGCGCGCACAGAGGCAGACCGCGAACTGAATGTCCGGCTTGGTCGCCGTCAGGTACAGAAGTGAGCCGATCATCCCTCGAAATTCCTTCTGGTCCACCGCCTCCCCATCTTCATCGGCATCAAGCGCCGTGTTGGTACTCATAGGAGTCATCATGGGCTTGGAGTCACCCATCTCAAACTTCTTGAGTATGTCCCTTGTGTACTTGGCTTGATGGACGAAGGTTCCTTCAGGGCCTTGCTTGATCTGCAGCCCGAGGAAGAACTGGAGCTCACCCATGAGACTCATCTCAAATTCCCTGCTCATCTGTTCAGCAAAACTAGACACCAAATCGTGAGATGAACCACCAAAGATTATGTCATCAACATATATCTGAACTATCAGGGTGTCACCGCCACGACTCAACAAAAACAAGGTCTTGTCTACTGAACCCATCACAAACCCAGACTTGAGCAGGAAACTCTTCAACCTAGCATACCAAGCTCTAGGAGCTTGCTTCAGACCATAAAGGGCTTTCCTCAACTTATACACCCGGTCTGGAAACTCGGCACTCTCAAAGCCAGGGGGTTGTCTCACATAAACCTCCTCCTCTATAAACCTGTTCAAGAAAGCAGACTTGACATCCATTTGCTGCAGTTTGAAGCCTTTAGAGGCCGCAAAGGCAAGAAAAATCCTAATGGCTTCCAAACGAGCTACACGGCAAAGGTCTCCTCATAATCTATCCCCTCCTTCTGACAGAAACCCTGGGCTACCAATCTCGCTTTGTTCCTCACAACCATCCCATTCTCACCCTGTTTGTTCTTAAAGACCTACTTGGTACCTATAGGGCGACAGTTTGGTGGAGGCTCCACTAAATTCCAGACATGGTTTCTCTCAAAATTCTCGAACTCCTCATGCATGGCGTTCACCCAGTTAGGATCAGATAATGCATGTGAGACATCCCGGGGTACAAAAGTAGCAACATATGCAGAGTGGGAGAAAAAGGCTAGAGAAGCAACCGACGAGCGTGTGACACGCTGGTGAATGTCTCCAATCATCCTGTGTGGAGGGTGATCCCGCTGGACCTGCCGAGATGGAACAATCTCGGAAGTCACCTCCCCTGCGTCCTTAGCGGGGCCAGCCTCTGCTTGAGTTTGCTGTCGGGGGAGTGAGGAGGAAGCCGTAGGCAAGGGTCCTCCATCATCATTAAAGTTCGTAGCAGAGGGGGCAGGAGCTGCAGCCGGTGCAGTGGCTCCTGCATCACCAACATTATCTGCACCTTCCTCATATTCAAAGATGGGGGTGCCTTCTTCATCATCACCTGAAAGCTCAAAGGCAGGGGTTGTGCAGGGCATAGTTTCATCAAAAGAAACCTCACAAGTCTCAACAACTTGCTTGGCCTCCAAAATCCACACACGAAAAGCCCTAGAACTAGAAGCATACCCCAGAAAAATCCCATCCAAACAGCGAGACTCAAACTTGTCCAAATGCCCCGCCTTCTTAAGCACAAAACACCTGCAGCCAAACGCTCGCAAGTGCTTGACGCTGGGCTGCCTACCAAACCGAAGTTCATACGAGGTCTTCCCAAGAAAAGCTCGCAAGAAGATCCGGTTCGCAATGTAACAGGCCGTATTCACTGCCTCAGCCCAAAAGTGCCTCGGAGTCCTATGCTCATCGAGCATCGTCCGTGCCATCTCAACGAGTGTGCGGTTCTTGCGTTCCACAACACCGTTCTGCGGTGGGGTATATGGAGAAGAAAACTGGTGCTCAAGACCTAGGTCACGATAGAAGTTTTCGAAATGAGAGTTTCTGAATTCTCCGCCATTGTCACTGCGAATAGCCCTCATGGCCTTATGACTCTCATTTCTCAACCTCAGTACCAGATCCCGAACAAAACCAAATGCCTCATCTTTAAATTCCATGAAAAATACCCACGAGAACCGCGAAAAGTCGTCCACAACGACAAGCATGTACCACTTCCCACTGACCGACGCTACCCGAGCGGGGCCTACTGTATCCATATGGAGTAGCTCACTCGGATAGGAGGTCATAACCTGAGACACAGGAGTGTGAGAAGTGGCAACCATCTTGCTATGACGACAGGGGTGGCATACTAAGTCCTTCTGAGCTCTCAATTTGGGTAATCCTCGGATTAGGCCCATTGAACTCAACCTGACTAGCAGATCAAAGCTCAAATGACCAAGTCTCCTATGCTACTTCCATATATCAGCAGAAGGACTAGCAACCAAACAGCGCATAGGGCTAGAAACAAATATGAGGCAGGGCCAGAAATGTGGCGGAACCGCCCTGCTTAATCTAGACTAAGCACACCTGCCACCTCTGGCTCGCAGTGCACTTAGGCCAGACTAAACCCGGTAGTCCGTCGAGAGTCCTTCGAGCTCTCGATAACACCAATTCCCGAGGAACCGACATCAAACACATCCGACTCTCGAAGGAGCCACAACAATTACATCATCACAGGCAGTTGAAATAGAGAGTTATAGAATTAATTTACAACTCAATTGTATGAAATCAAATACATGTTCAAATATAGCGGAAGCGAATTCAGAGTATATAAATATAGCGGAAGCGTTTTCAAAACATCTCGCAGCGGAATAATATACTTAAGTAGTCTTCAGGAAGAGATGACAAGGCGAATAGCACCGAGCCCACCGGTACTACCACCTCCAACACAGTTGTCCAGCTATCGTCGGTACCTGTAATCCAAAAGTGGGGGCAAACCCTGAGTACTAATTACTCAGTAGGACTTAATGGATGGGGCTTACGGCTGACGCAAAGCATGCTTACTAATCATATAGGTCCTTAGCTGTTGATTCTTAAACAAGGTCATGTTGATATCAGATAGCAGGATTTTGACAGCTGCTATCCATTAATCATGAGAATCAGTTATATCATAAAATAAACCTCTGCATGGAAGTAAACCAATGAACACATGTCCGGTCCCAAGATTCACAGCGCCTCCATCCAACCCCTTGGGAGTAGCCGTCTCAGGAGCGATACCACGATACGTCGGGTCAGCCCTCCCTCGACCTCAGAGCATCTCCCAAGTCCATCGACCTCCTAGCAGTGGATGGGCGACACTCTGAATAGTGAGGCGGATCATACACATCCAAGCATGTTGTATAAAAAGGCGTGACTTAATAAACAGCATGTTACAGTTATTACTACGTTGCCCGTGTGCGATATTGGCATTCTCACACCTGGTGAGCATCAGCGATTCGAATCGATTTGTTAATTCCCGGGAACAACTAACAATGCCAGGGGTATATGCTTACTAGCCCTCGCGTTCCCACATATAGCCCCCATCTCCACTTGTCCCATCCCAAGTTAGATTCCAACCCGCCATTCCCCAGGTTTAGCCCCCGTGGAGCGTTACCTCGGCCGCACCGGGTCCAGCCCTCCACGAGTCTACACCCCAAGCGCCCCTGGGACCGATGGTAGGACCAAGTCTCTGTTCTTCGGATGGCACAAGTAAGACTTTCACCGGTCCATTATCCCGGATAAGCACCTTAGCAATGTTATGCCGATCAGCAGGCGAACATCGAACGGGCCTTATGCGACTCGGGCGGAGTCCAGGGCACAATACCATAAACCATGAGTAACTCATAAAATCTCCGCCCGGTCTCCATTTAAATCAGAAGCATGTATAACAACTTACCTCAGTGAGATTTCTGTAAGTTTTTGAAATCACCTACGCGACGAGTGACTCCATCCACCCGTATCTACTCGTACCTAGCATTACTAGGCACTCGTCCTACGAACTCTAGGTGTAGGTTCTAGGGCCAGGGCGGCCAGGATATCTAATGCAGTTGGTTCCAAACAACTCCTGATGCATATGCCTAATCATCAATACAGAAGATGTTTGCTGGGTATAGTATGGTCCTGCCTACCTTTGCTTGATCTTAAGAAAACCAACAAACTAAACTAGGTTAGTTTGCCGGGTTGTGAGGCTTTGCCCCAGGCAACCCCTTGAAGCAGGGACGGATTTAATCAGCGACCCTCCGTCTTCTTGCTCCGGATATAGCCTGTCGTACGTTTTCTTGATCACTGGTTTCTCCTGTGTCGGTAGCTCCTTGCACGCGGGGTCTATATGCATGATAAAATGCAAGTGAGTGCAAGAGAATGCAAATACATGCATATGATACAGGTCATATGCATGACATAGTGCAATCATGAGTGCAACGAATTGCGAATGTATGCATGAGGTGTCTATGAAATATAATGCATGATCAAACAACTTGTGAAGAATGAGTTCGGGTATTCTTAGTTTAAACACACCCCATAACAAGAAAACTTAACGACTTTGCTAAGAAATCATACAGCCCATCACTAAGAAATCGTACAAACCATCACTACATTTTATCCTTGGAGTCATTAGGAGTTAGTGTCTTATATGTGTACACAGTCCCCATCAAATGAAATAAAGTTGTCTCTTGAAGTTAAACATATATATGCAAATTAAGGGACACGCTACCTTTATGAATAAAACGCACTCATAAGCTCATGTAGTTAGACAACTCAATTGATCTCAAATTTTTACCACATGCAGACACATATTTCATAGAGCTACTGTCAAAATTTCAGCTACAACCAAGTTATAATTAATTTATTAGAATTCCAGCAAGTTATCAGCCCTATAGCTTCTCGAATTTTTCATAATTTATAGGAGTGAGTTCTGGACTTGAAATTCCTACAACAAGTGTTTCATGGCATGAAAATCATATACAAAAATCATCAAGCCCAAAATCCAAAGTTAATAGGACTTCTATTTTTCCATATTTTATTTCACCATGAAAATCATATAAGTCAAAACAGCAGTAATAAGGTGCACAAAATCACTTTCTGGAATCAAGACATCACTAGTAGGCTACTAGATTTTTCCCAAAATTTTCCTAGCAATTTAAATACACTTTTTCCTATTATTTAGTTAAACATGTGACACTTTGTCATTTTCAAATCACCACTCAAACTTAACATGCAAGGCTTCAAACCTTACCAGCAAGCTATATGCAGTATAATGAGTGTCCTAAAAATCTAGTATAACATTTGGAGTGATTTGCATAAGACTAAGTACTTCCCATACATTTCTATTATAAAAACGTAGGCCTAGGGGTAGATCGGTCATTTAATAACAAGTGCTACTGCCATAAAATTTCACACAGTGCCTAATTACCATAACAAAGCTACTTTTCAAGTTTCATAATTTTTGGAGTTCATTTGGTCCATTTTTACTATTTATTAACCTACACCATGCATGCATTAAACCAGGGGCAAAACAGACCTTTCACACATCCACATCGTACCTATTCTGTAGATCTACTCAAGAGGAGTCCATAGCCACTGAGTTTGTCCATTTTGGATTTTTATTTTAATTGTTATGATTTTTCAAAGTTTCAGCCGAAATAACTAAAAATTAATGGAAAAACATTAGATCCAGGGACTCATACGTAATTAACCATAAATCTCAGGGGCTAGATTGCAAGTTTTACAAGGCACTATGTACAGCGCCCTAGATCTAAACGCGATACACCAAAACGCGGAGGGCCAAGGCGCAAAAAGCCGCGGCTTCTTCAACCTCCCGCCGGGGAGGGGGTTGACCGGTGGCGGCGCGCGTTGAACCGGCCGCGCGGGGCCCGCGGGCTCGCCGGCGGTGGTCGGGGAGAGAGAGGAGGGAGTGGGGAACCTTACCCCCTACCTCGATTCGACGGAGGTTGAGCGGAGGAGGCCGGCGACGGTGGCCCGAAGAGGTGAAGGTCCGGCGGCGGAATGCGCGGCGGTGGAGCAACGCCGGCGGGTTAGATCTATGGGGAACGATGGAGGGAAGGCTGAGGAGGGTCGGCGCGGTGGTGTGGAGGAGCGGGGACGAGCTTGACAGCGGGCGCGGCTGGAGCCTGAGTTTCGCGGCTACGGCGGTTCGGCGGCAAAATGCGCCCCTGTGGAGCGGTCGCGGTGGCCTAGACCTAGGTGGAGCGGTGGAGTGGCGCGTGAGGAAGAGCGGCGCAGTGAGCAGGAGGCACGGGGACGGCCGGAGCGGCGGGCGCGAGGTCGGCCCGAGCTTCGGCAATGGCGGCGGCGGTGGGGAAAACAGAGGGAATGAGGGGCTCTGTGAGGGCCGAGTGGGAGAGTGAGAGCGGAGGGGGACGCGGACCCGTCCAGGTGCAGCCGAGGCCTCCCCTTTGAAGGGAACCGGAGAGGGCAGGGGCACGGCGTCGGCCGGCCGGTGGCAGGCGCCGGGTGCCGCGTGGGGGCGACGGAGCGGGGAGGAGGGACGGCAGCCGCGGCGTGGACTGGGTCCACAGACCCTGTGTCAGTGACAGGTGGGGCCGGGTACGTGAAAGAGAGAGACGGTCCATGGACTGGTTGCACGGACGGCGTGCGGGGTGGGGCCCACTGGACCGGATTTCCAATCCCGCGGGCAGGATTCCGAGTCGGCCTGACAGGTGGGGCCCACTTGCCATAGAGACAGTGAAGAAGGAAAATCCCGAAAATGAAAAATTCAGTTTTTGACCAAGGAAGGTGTTTCTGAACTTTGCTTATTTGAACAATTTAGGGACCAAATTTGGTAAAACTCCAATTGGATGAAATGTTCTAAATTTTCTCCTCTACATTTCTCTTATAAACTTGTATACCATGTTCTATTCAAAATTCTGGTGTAAATTTGAATTTAAACTGCTGACTAAGGTTTGACCAACAAAACCCTCTAGCTTGTAAATTCTAAAAGTCTATTTTCTAAACATTTTCACATAAGGAGTTTTATACCAATGTTGTTCAAAATTGCATGATCTACAACTTTCTCAATACCAGCATTGCAAGATTTTGGATTTAAGATCAAGAAAATTTAAAATTACTAAACTGGTCAGGTTTGGACAGATTTCACATGCTGACAGAAAAAGCCCCAAAACCCTATGCAAACCTTCATGCATGTCAAAGCACCAATTACCAAAGTTGTTCACAACAAAATTGTCTACAAGTTTGTCAATATAAGTTTCACCCAAATCTAAATAGAATCAAAGTTATGACTCAAACACAGAGACATATATGCAGAAAACAGGTTTTTAACAAGTGGCATTTCAACCAAATTTGAATTAGGGTTCAAGTGCATGTCATTGCATGATGTATTATGATGAATGTTGCATGTATGATGGATGATTAAGCACTTGAGATGCCGGAGCATCACAAGAAATAGATGTGAGGTCGACCCTAAAAACCTGACCAAAAGGCAGCAAAGAGTAAACAAGGATCTCCTCAGCATCAAGAACGCGGCACGCACCCTTTTTAAAACGAACCTCAAATCCTTCATCGAGAAGTTGCGAAACAGAGACCAAATTGAACCCCAGATTCCGAACAAAAGCAACTTCTCTCAGGGAAAGCTTAGCAGAGAGCGAAACAGAACCAACACCCAACACTTTACCTTGACCATTGTCCCTGAATGTGATGTACTCCATGGTGCTCGCAGGGTTGAGGCTGGAGAACCACTTGCGGTGCCCTATCATGTGCCTTGGGCTTAAGCTCTTCCTCAACAATCTTGTTCAGCTTAGCCTGAGAAGGCTTGGGTGTCCAGTACTGCTTCTTTGGGGCAGCCTTGGGTGGCTCATGGTAAACCCCATCAACAGTCTCTCCTGGCTGGGTAGGTGCAGTCTTGATCTTAATCGGGGCACTCTTCTCACCCGAAGTGCTGCACTCTCCAAACCCACAGCCTCTCATGTCACTCTCGGCTCTCTTGGTGCTCTCTATGATCATCTCTAGTTGGGGTTGCCTCGCATATACCCAACTCAGCACCTCTCTCAACCTGTTGTTGTCATTTTGCAAAGAAAACACCTCCTCCCTCAGATCCTCCAGAACTACATTCTAGGCAGCACAAGTATCACACTCAGCTTTCTCCAACTTCTTAATGGTGGCATCCCTATCCACCAGCTGCATCCTAAGGGTCAGGCAGTTCTGTGATGCTCCAGCATCTCAAGTGCATAATCACTCATCATGCATGAAGCATTCATCCTTGAGCATCATGGCATAACATGTGTTTGTGCATTGGAAACAAATTTGGTTTAAACTACAAGTTCAAAACCTTGTTTATTGCATGTGTGATGCTATGTTTATAGTCATATCTTTGATTATGTTGAGATTTGGGTGAAGCTCATATTGACAAAACTGTAGATCTACATGAGGTGAACAACTTTGCTAATTTGGGCCTAGTCATATAATGAAGTTTACATGATGGTTTGGGTCATTTTCCATCAGCCTACAAAACCAGCTAAAATCAGCCCTGTTTAGAAATCCTAAATTTTCTCTAAACTACAGCCACTTTCATGCAAAGCTCAAACTGGTGAAGTTTTAGGTTTTGAAATTCTAAACAAACTTCTCAAAAGGAACCCTGGGAGGCAATGACCAGGAATGGGAGTTTTGAATTTCCCAAGTATTAAAGGTCCCCTATCCCCACCTATGGCTGCTATGTAAATTCATGTTTAAACTATATTTGCAAACTGATTTTGGGGTTGAACCTTTTGACAAAGTTGTAGAGTTTGAAGAGTACAACATTTCATCCAATTAGCACTTTTCCTAATTCGGGCTCTAAATGGGTCAAAAAGGCGCTTTACAGCAAGGGAGAAAACACACTTGGGCCTGGTTTTTCCCTGAGTCTATGACATGTGGGGCCCGCCTGTCAGGGCGACACCCTGTCGCGGCCGGCGGACGCCGCGTGGACGCCGGCGTACGGTCAGTCCGCCGCGCCCACAGATCCTTCCCCCTCCGGCCGCGCGCTTAATTGGAGACCGAAGCCTCGGCCCTCCTCTTTCGCCCGCGCTCACTCTCACCTCACCCGAGTCCACTCCGTCGCTCTCTCGCCTTGCCGTCTCGCGCGCACCATTAAAGCACCGAGCTCGAGCTCGTGTTGCGCGACTCCGTCCTACTCGCGCCATGAGAACCCCACCACCGCACGCGTCGCTCCACCGCGCACCTCCTCCGCTAGACCTCGTCGTTATTCTCCTCTCCACCATGGAGATCGACCTCGGTGCGACGTCCTCGCCGCACCATCATCACCGCCGTTCACCGCCTCCCCCGCCTCAACCGCTCCACCTCCGCCGTCAAGACCTACCTCAGGGTGAGTGCCTCACCCACGCGCACCTCCCGCACCCCGCGTCGCGGCTCCGGCGAGCCCGAGCTCGCCGGCGCACGCGCGCGCGGCGGGAGGAAGAAGATGACCCGGGGGATTTGCAAATTAGCCCCCGAGATTTTTGCATTTCAAGTAGTTATAATAGTCACTATTCACTGAGTCTATGCGGTCTTGCTTGCTAGCCCCTGGAATCTATGTTTATTTACGTTCTAGTCCCCAGATCTAATGTTTTCCATTTAAATGCATTTAAATCTGCTGTGAATTTTGGAAATTCATAACAAATCAAAGGAAAATCCTAAAAAGACAAACTCAGTGGCTATGAACTTATCTTGAGTAGATCTACACAGTGGGTATGATGTGGAGTTGTGCAAGTACGGTTTTGCCCCTGTTATTGTGCAAGCATGTTAAATCAAGGAAAATGGAAAATATGGTCTTAATGGCTAGTAGCTTTCTTAGGACATTTGGATACTATGAGAAATTTGGTGATCCTACTTGCTGTTCATTCACTGTTTTATCATTTTACATGTACTTTATGCATTATTAAATAACTTGGAAATGAGGGCTATGCAAAGTATGATAAATATGACTCACTAGTATTTTTCTTATGTCCTATATAGCTTGTAAATCTCACTGGAAAAATATGAGCCTCTGCGTGTTAAGTTTTAATGGTGATTTGAAAATGATAAAATGCATGATAATTAGAAAAAAGTGGTCGTAACTTGTTAGGAAAATTCTCTGGAAAATTTAGTAGCTTAATGTTAATGCATAGAGTCCGGAAAGTATATTCGAGAAGGCTATTTACACTGTTCATATGTACATCTTAGTTCGCACAAGAGTAATATATGGAATATAGATATCCTGTCAAACTTGGGAGTTTTAACTTGTAAATTTTTGTACATGCAGTCCATGCTAAGTCTAGCCCACTAGTAAAATTTCACCTTCAGAAACCATTCCTGTAATTTGAGAAAATTCTGACAATGTGTAGGGCTGAGAACTTGTTGCAATTTTAATAAAATAATCATAACTCCAATTGAGTTGAAATTTTAACAGTAGCTTTGGGTATGCAGAATCTGTATGTCATAAAAGTTTGGTCTCATTTGGTTATGTTTTACTGCTACAACTTAGGTGCATAAATTAATTCACAAATGAGGATAAATTACCCTAAGTATAAGCATATGCAATGTGTTAAACTACTATACCATATTATTTATCCATGACATACCTGCTGCATTCCAACATTTGCATTTCATCTACATCCAGTGCAAGCATATGCATTCTTGTGCACTCATTCGCATATGATGTCATGCATATAGATCCCGCGAACGAGGAGTTGACACCAGAGCAACCGCTGATCGAGGAGCCCGAGGACGAGCAGGAGGACCCGCAGCCGACCACTGACCACATCACCGAGGAAGCACCGTCTAACCCTAGCGGAGAAGGTGGGCAGGACCATGCTATTCCCATCAAATAAAATAATTGTTGATTACGCATACGCATTAGGAGTTGATTGAAACCAATTGCATTAGATTCCTTGGCCGCCCTGGCCCTAGATCCTATGAATACAGTTTGTAGGACGAGTATGCCTAGAAATGCTAGGTACGAATAGACAAGAGTGAGCACTGTCACTCGTCGCGTAGGTGATATTTCAAAATCTCAGAAATCTTATTATGATGCAATTTATGATTATTTTATGTTGATGTTAAATCGAGACCGGGCGGAGCGTAAGTTTACTTTTGGGGTGTGCGTTGTTGTTCTCCGGCTCCGCCCGAGTCGTTTAAGACCCCGTTCGCTGTTCGCTTAGGGTCGGCACAACATTGCTAGAAGTGTTTATCCGGGACATGGGACCGGTGAAAGTCTTACCGGTCCCGTCCCACTATTCATGGTGCTGCCCATCCACTGATACATAGAGGGCCGATGGACTTAGGGGTGCTTTGAGGTCGAGGGAGGGCTGACCCGACGTACCGTGTATCGCTCCTGAGACGGCTACTCCCAAGGGTTAGGTGGGGGCGCTGTGAATCTTGGGACAGGACAGGTGGAGATGAGGGGTATATGTGAGTAACGCGATGGCTAGTAAGCATATATCCTTTGGCATTTTTAGTTATTCCCGGGAATTAGAAATCGATTCGAATCGCTGATGCTCACCAGGTGTGAGAGTGCCAAGTATCACTGCCGAGCAACGTAGTAACATCCTCAATACTATGCTTATGTTCATGTTTTCAAATACAACATGTTTGGCGTATATGATGGTTTACTTATATGCAAATTATGATGGATTACTCTCATGCAAGTTGTTATGATTTACTTTCCTGCAAGGATATTATTACTACTGTCATGATCTGTTCTTAATAAGATTAAGATAGCAGCTGTTAAATCCTGCTATCTCCTCTTAACACTTTGAAGTTAAAATCAATGGCTAAGGACATACATTGATTAGTAAGCTATGCTTTGCGTCAGCCGTAAGCCATGTCCATTAAGTCCTATTGAGTAATTAGTACTCAGGGTTTGCCCCCATTTTTGACTCACAGGTATGGAGTTTCTCATGTGCCCTTGCGTTGGAGAGGGCACATGTGTGCAACATGACTAGAGGATGACACTTGTGGCACAAGGACAACATCAGTGGGCTTGATGTTGATTCTCTTTTGCAATTCCGCTGCTTTATCATGAACTCTGATCCACTTTTATTTCCGTTGTGAGACATCTGAGAACTTATGTTATTTTATGACTATGTTGGACTTGGAACTTTAATTTGAACTGGTCTGTAAACTTATTCTATTATCTATCTATATTCAACTGCCTGTGATGATGTAATTGTTGTGGCTCCATCTAGGGTCAATGTGTGTGATGTCGGCTCCTCTGAAAATTGGTGTTATCGAGGGCCGAAGGCCACTCGACGGACTACCGGGTTTAGTCCAGCTTAAGTGCACTGCGAGCCAAAGGAGGCAGATGTGCTTAATCTGGATTAAGCAAGGCGGTTCCACCACAGCTGGTATCAGAACCGATCATACACAGACAACAGTCATATCATCAAAATTTTGTTTTACAAACCTATTTTCGAAAACCCCTTTCAAGTAATTCGAAAATGAGAGTATACGATATGCCTATATTAAGGATGTTAGTGTTATCCAGGTGACATCACTGACATTCTGACCTAGATAGAACTCATATGCATATTCGGCGCTTTGGGAGGCAACTTTCGGCGATAGCTATCCCCAGTACTGGTGGAAGCTATCGAGGTTTTGCGAATAGTTGTACACCCTGCATTCATGCTGTATAAGTAAAAGCTCTTTAAGGGTGGTGGGCATGCTTTGGGCTTTCATGCCCACCACACTTACATTCGGTTTTGGGATCCACCTTTTTCTCGACAATCCCCAGTAACGGTAGAAAGTCAGGCTTTGAGGAAAAGGTGCAGTGGCCCACTCAACGTTATCCATGCAACGGTCACGCGTGGATGCCACAATAGGTGGTAATGTATGAGCATGCATTCTTCTGCAGGTACACTAACTATGTGCGAAATTAAGAACGGTCAGGAAACGACTAGTTGCATTAGAGAGTGCTGTGCATATGTGTCACCGAAATATCGATAGCTATATGTACTCTTCTTTTAGATGTATGATGTGAGACCGTTTAGTACGACTCATGCATCATATTTACTGCTTTTATTTTTGGTGGGGTATTATTAAAATGCAATGAAATAAATACTGATTTTTAAATTTACCTTCCATATGATGCACTGTTGTACCCTTGTTATAATCTGTCACGGGAAAAATATGTCACTCACTAATGCACAACCTTGCTTATCTAAACAGATGGCCAGAACCAAGGCAACCGGAGCAAGGATCACTGTTCTTCCTGACGTGACTCACACTCCCCTTGTGGTGGAGGGTGGGTTACTCCACACCCGTTGCAGAGAGGAGTGTCCCCTATCTCAGGTGCTGTGAAGGGCCCTGAGGGAGATGGGGCGCCGTCCCTGTCCCTTCATCTTGGTGCAGACGGTGCACGGGGAGGGAGACTGCATGGCCCAGGTTGTCCTTTCACGAGGGACATTCACAGGCCAGGAGACCATCACCACTTACGCAGCCAACGAGGAGGAGGCTTACTGTAAGGCGATGATGGCAGCCCTAACTTCACTGAGCTCCGGGTGGGAGGCAGGCCAAACGGTTCTACGCTACCTTCCCACCAACGACCTTGACCACACTTGGCTAGACTGTCGCGAGCAGCTCCAGGACAGGAATGGCTCCCAGCCCTTGGTAGCATGCATGGACTATGCACGTGAGGCACGTGGGATGTACCACCGTGCGGAGGACCGGAGCCGTTTCTACTTTGACAGGTACACGGAGACCCGTACCCGTGTGGAGGAGTTGGAGGCCCAGGTGGCGCAGCTGCAGTAGCGTCTGGCAGAGTACGAGCCACCGCAGCAGCCCCCATTTGCACCAGCCCCTTTGGAGGAAGAGTCCTCGGAGCCCATGGAGATGGAGGAGGAGGAGAACGTTCCGTCTGACGCGAACTCCAGGGTGTAGGGTGACTGATGGATGGATGAAGGGAAGTAAGCTTTAAGAGCGTTGAAAGCGATGTTTTGTAATATTCTGCTCAATGTCTTAGATTCATGGATGTACTAAAACATTGGTGAGTTGTGAGAGCTCATTCGGTACGCCATTTGATGTCGTGATGGTTATCTTATTATGCACTATTTGATGGTTGGTTGATGTAGCCACCATCCCATGATGTAATCTTAAGACTCTTTAGTGGTATTTGAACCTTTCTAAGTGGCGCTAATGTAAGTTCTACATCGTTGTGGTATTTGAGATGGTTGTGTGAATGGAATTTGGGTTTGCACTTCGTTTTGGGTTGCATCTTGCAATCTTTAATTTTGCACAGCTGCAGCTAAAACTGATATTATCTTGGAATGTGTAAAGATATGGGCCAAGAGTTGAATAGCAAAGTTGTAGGAAGCTGTCTGGTGTACAATTTTGTCAATTGGAGCTTTCTCTAACTGTGCTCAGATCTGGAGTTACGGTCAAATCTTTCATGAGCCTATAATCTGGACTGAAGCAGCATCAGTAGAAAAACCTCATTTTGCACACTCTTGGTGCAGGAATTGAACTGAGGGTGTAGTGTCAAAGTTGTAGAACTGGTTGTGTAGAACAATTTTGTTATACAAAGTTTCTCCTAGAGGTGTCTCATTTGGAAGTTATAGCTGAAATCATGCAGTCTCGGAAATCTGAACTAAACTGATATATACTGACGTACACTGAATTTTGATCAAGATACTAATGGAATCACCAAAAACTTTTTATACAAAATTGAAAGAACACAGAACGAGGAATAACTTTGGTAAAGGGATCATAATCAAAAGATGCACGGTTTAAGAGCAGCTCACCGTTAAAGTCGTTACTGTCTAGGAATCCACGCGATTGTTGGGTATTAAGAGTCAACACGCACGGGCTATGCTAGATGTGACGGTGGTCAAACCGCTGCAAGAAGGAAGCTAACACTTTACTGCAATTATATGTTTCCGTCTTACATGTTTCAAGTAACTGTGTTTCAGCGCATCTAATTGCTTTAAAGTGGTTGGACTAAATACAGTTAGCTTCACTCTTGCAGATGGTGAACACTCGTCAAGGACAAACCTCGGGCCAGTAGCCACACGATGCACCACCTCCGCCGGAATTGGCCACCCTGGTCGTGCAACAGGGCGAGCTGATCCGCCTCATAAGGGAAGAACGCCAAGCTCAGGGGCAGCAGCGGCCGCGGGAACACCAACCCCGTGGAATCACCTACAAGGACTTTGAGGAGTTGCGCCCTCCAGTCTTCACGACATGTCCTGAGCCACTTGCTGCGGATGACTGGCTCCGCACGATAGAATCCAAGTTCACACTGCTTCCTAGGTTGACCGAGCAGGAGAAAGCTCGGTTTGCTACACAGCTACTCCAGGGGCCAGCTGGAGCATGGTACGCCATGTTCCAAGCTATGCAGCAGCAGGGTCACGTGATCACATGGGAGGAACTCCGTACAGCTTTCCGAGCCCACTATATCCCGGCGAGCCTTATGGAGCAGAAGCAGCGCGAGTTCAGGGAGCTCAAACAGGGCAACCGCACGGTGATGCAATACGTGCAAACATTCATCCAGCTGTCACAGTATTCACCCAGGGATGTTACAGATGATCCTAGGAGGGCGGCCAAACTCTTACAGGGTTTCGACCCCACCCTCCAAACACATCTCGGGCGTCGTTACCAGAGCTTTTCCAAGCTGGTCGACACCGCGTTAGACATGGAGAACCGCCTCCGTGTTGCAAATGAGGACCAAAAGCGGAAACGTCTGGCCAGTAGTGCACCTGGGTCGTCTCAGAAGCAGAAGACCAATTACCAGCAGCCCCAGAGGTACCAGCAGCAGCCCCGCTATGTGGTCCGGCCCAATCAATCGGGTTGGCTCCACCGAGCTCCACAGCAGCAGCAGTATCCGGCCTACCATGCACCCACGCAGCTTCCCGCCCCTCGTGCTCCCACCGCACCAGGACCCGGGAATCCTTGCTTCAATTGTGGCAAGACAGGCCACTTTAGCAGGGAGCGCCGCGCTCCTCGTAGGATTCAAGGCCCCACTCCTACGGGTGGCAGCCAGCAGAACAAACCCAAGGGGAACACACCGCGGAAGGGCCAGGTGCACTATATTCACCTAGAGCAGATCCCTGTTGGAGAACCGATACTCGTTGGTACGTTCTCAGTCAACGGTCACCCAACCGTCATGCTATTTGATTCTGGGGCCACTCATACCTTCATTAGTCAGTCATATGCATCGAAGCATGGGATAAAAACTTCTTGCATAAAAGAAAGCTACAACATCTCTGCACCTAGAAACCCCAATAACATGAATTTGATAGTAAAGAGGTTGCTTTTAAGTATAGGAGGGGAAGACTTCATCAACAGTCCTGTGGTGCTGCCACACCAAGGGATCGATGTCATACTAGGAATGAATTGGATGAACGAAAACCACGCAGTCCTGGATGTTGGCAGCAGGACGGTACAGCTAAAGTCTAATGCCAGTGAAAAGATTCTAAGGGTCCACATGCCTTATCAAAAGCACATCGAACCTACTATGAATGCAACTGAAATCCAAGAAATCAAGAAGATACCTATAGTATGTGAATTCCCAGACGTGTTTTCGGAGGAGCTCCCTGGTCTCCCACCGGATAGGAATGTGGAGTTTAGCATCGAACTAGTTCTAGGTACGGCACCTGTTTCCAGGAGACCGTACAGAATGGCACCAGATGAACTTAAAGAGTTGAAAACACAGTTGCAAGAGCAGCTAGATAAAGGATTCATCCGCCCTAGCTCATCACCTTGGGGGTGCCCAGCCCCCTTTGTCGAAAAGAAGGACCAAGGTGGTAATCGGCTATGTGTGGACTATCGGCCTTTAAATGTAGTCACAGTAAAAACAAATACCCACTGCCACACATTGACATTCTGTTTGATCAGTTAGCTGGGGCTAGAGTCTTCTCAAAAATCGACCTGAGATCTGGGTACTATCAGATAAAAATCCGAGAGGAGGATAACCCTAAAAAGGCTTTCTCGACCAAGTATGGCTTGTATGAGTACCTAGTCATGTCTTTCGGATTGACCAATGCACCAGCTTTCTTCATGTATACGATGAACTCGGTGTTCATGAATGAACTGGACAAATTTGTGGTAGTGTTCATTGACGATATACTAATCTACTCCAAGAATGAAGAAGAACACGAAGAACACTTGCGGATTGTACTTACTCGACTTAGAGAACACAAACTCTACGCCAGGTTCAGCAAGTGTGCGTTTTGGCTAAAAGAAGTAAGCTTCTTGGGTCACATTTTATCCGAGAAGGGAGTAGCCGTTGATCCTAGCAAGGTAGAATGTGTACTAAATTGGAAGCAACCCGAAACCGTAACTGAGATCCGGAGTTTCCTCGGTTTAGCGGGCTACTACCGCCACTTTATCAAGGATTTCTCCAAGACGGCAAAGCCAATGACCTCACTGACCAAGAAGAATGCCAAGTATTCATGGAGTCCAAACTGTGAGGAAGCCTTCTAGAGTTTAAAGAGATCATTAACAACCGCAATAGTACTAGCACAACCAGACGTCACGAAACCTTTCGACATGTATTGTGACGCCTCCGGCAATGGGTTTGGCTGTGTCCTAATGCAAGAAGGGAGGGTAGTCGCATACGCTTCCCGTCAATTGAGAAAACATGAAGCAGCAGTGGTACACGCACTGAAAATATGGAGGCACTATCTGCTAGGCAATACTTGTCATATCTACACCGACCACAAGAGCCTCAAATATATCCTCACACAACCCGAATTGAATATGAGGCAACGGCGGTGGTTAGAATTGATAAAGGACTATGACTTGGACTTGGAGATTCATTATCGTCCCGGCAAGGTAAATGTAGTAGCGGACGCACTAAGCTGACGGGCTCATTGCAATGTGATTGAAGCCCGGCCTACAGTAAGAGTGCTATGTTGTGAGATAGATGAAATTGAATTGCCTACAGAACAACTAGCTGAGCTTTATAACCTCATTATTGAGCCCACCATCAAAGAACAAATCATAGCTGCACAAAAGCAAGCTAAAGGCATGGCGTTCATTCGTGAAGGTGTGGATGAGAAGAAGAGGGCATGCTTCACACTTGATGACCAGGGTGTGTTATGGTTTAAAAATCGATTAGTGGTACCTAAGGATATGGAGTTAAGGAAAAAGATACTAGATGAAGCTCACATGTCTATGTTCACTATGCACCCGGGTAGTAACAAATTGTACCAAGACTTGAAACAGAAGTTTTGGTGGACTCGTATGAAACGAGAGATCGCCAAGTACGTGTCCGAGTGTGATGTGTGTCAGAGAATAAAAGCTGATCACCTAAAGCCTACGGGTATGCTTCAGCCGCTAGCGCTTCCAGCATGGAAATGGGAGGATATACACATGGACTTCATCGTGGGTTTGCCTCACACTCAGAAGGGATATGACTCCATCTGGGTTATCATTGACCGCTTCACCAAATCTGCTCACTTCATACCGGTGAAGAACCGATACAATGCACAGAAATATGCAGAGATTTAAGTCTCCCGCATTGTTTCATTACACGGAGTCCCTAGGACCATCACTTCAGATCGAGGCTCATTGTTTATGTCCTGTTTCTGGGAACAATTGCAAACCGCTCATGGCACCACTTCGATTCACAGTTCCGCATACCATCCGCAGACCAGTGGCCAAGTTGAGAGAGTAAATCAAATCTTAGAAGATATGCTGAGAGCGTGTGCATTGACTTATTCCACCAAGTGGGATGAGTGTCTCCCTCTAGCAGAATTTGCTTATGACAACAGCTACTAGAAGAGCTTAGAAATGGCTCCTTTCGAGGCTCTATATGGAAGAAGATGTAGAACACCCCTCAACTGGTCTGAACCAGGAGAACGTGTCACTTTTGGCCCTGATTTGGTAACACAAGCCGAAGAGCAGGTTAGACTCATACACAGCAACTTAAAAAGGGAACAGTCCAGACAAAAGAGCTACCCTGACAAGAGGAGACGACCGTTGGTTTTTGAAGTAGGCGATTATGTATACCTTCGGGTATCACCGATGAAAGGGAAGTTGGCACCCTGATACATTGGTCCGTTCAAGATCACTGAACAATGTGGGCCAGTTGCTTACCGGTTAGAGCTACCACCACGTCTAGCTACAGTTCATGACGTGTTTCATGTCTCGCAACTTAAGAAGTGTTTGAGAGTGTCGGGAGAAGCAGTGGACACCTCTCAAATTCAAATTGAGCCTGACCTCACTTATGAAGAACGTCCCATAAAAATCCTCGACCAAAAACAGAGAACAACAAGAAGAAGAACAATCAACTTTTACAAAGTACAATGGAGTAATCACTCCGAAGAAGAAGCAACTTGGGAGCAAAAAGAGTACTTGCAAACCAAATACCCGAGCTTTCTTTTGGCTACTGCAAATAAGTATGTATAACCATCTAAATTCAGATTTTTACTCGAAACCCTACACAATGCACTTTCTCCTCATTTAACTTATCCACCCACATCACATCAACAATCTCGGGACGAGATTTCTTTAAGGGGGGTGGGTTGTGATGCTCCAGCATCTCAAGTGTATAATCACTCATCATGCATAAAGCATTCATCCCTGAGCATCATGGCATAACATGTGTTTGTGCATTGGAAACAAATTTGGTTTAAACTACAAGTTCAAAACCTTGTTTATTGCATGTGTGATGCTATGTTTATAGTCATATCTTTGATTATGTTGAGATTTGGGTGAAGCTTATTGATAAAACTGTAGATCTACATGAGGTGAACAACTTTGCTAATTGGGGCCTAGTCATATAATGAAGTTTACATGATGGTTTGGGTCGTTTTCCAACAGCCTACAAAACCAGCTAAAATCAGCCCTGTTTAGAAATCCTAAATTTTTTCTAACCTACAGCCACTTTCATGCAAAGCTCAAATTGGTGAATTTTTAGGTTTTGAAATTCTAAACAAACTTCTCAAAAGGAACCCTGGGAGGAAATGACCAGGAATGGGAGTTTTGAATTTCCAAAGTATTAAAGGTCCCCTGTCCCTACCTATGGCTGCTATGTAAATTCATGTTTAAATCATACTTCCAAACTGATTTTGGGGTTGAACCTTTTGACAAAGTTGTAGAGCTTGAAGAGTACAACATTTCATCCAATTAGCGCTTTTCCTAATTCGGGATCTAAATGGGTCAAAAAGGCGTTTTACAGCAAGGGAGAAAACACACTTGGGCCTGGTTTTTCCCTGAGTCTATGATATGTGGGGCCTGCCTGTCAGGGCGACACCCTATCGCGGCCGGCGGACGCCGCGTGCACGCCGGCGTACGGTCAGTCTGCCGCGCCCACGGATCCCTCCCCCTCCGGCCGCGCGCTTAAGTGGAGACCGAAGCCTCGGCCCTCCTCTTTCGCCCGCGCTCACTCTCGCATCACCCCGAGTCCTCTCCGTCGCTCTCTCGCCTCCCCGTCTCGCGCGCGCCATTAGAGCACCGAGCTTGAGCTCACGCCGCGCAACTCCGTCCTCCTCGCGCCACGAGAACCCCACCACCGCACGCGCCGCTCCACCGCGCACCTCCTCCGCTAGACCTCGTCGTCATTCTCCTCTCCACCGTGGAGATCGATCTCGGTGCGACGTCCTCGCCGCGCCATTGTCACCGCCGTTCACCGCCTCCCCCGCCTCAACCGCGCCACCTCCGCCGTCGAGACCTACCTCAGGGTGAGCGCCGCACCCGCGCGCACCTCCCGCGTCCCGCATCGCGGCTCCGGCGAGCCCGAGCTCGCCGGCGCACGTAGAAGATGACCCGGGGGATTTGCAAATTAGCCCCTAGGGTTTTTGCAATTCAAGTAGTTATAATAGTCACTATTCACTGAGTCTATGCGATCTTGCTTGCTAACCCCTGGAATCTATGTTTATTTACGTTCTAGTCTCCAGATCTAATGTTTTCCATTTAAATACATTTAAATCTGCAGTGAATTTTGGAAATTCATAACAAATCAAAGAAAAATCCTAAAAAGACAAACTCAGTGGCTATGAACTCATCTTGAGTAGATCTACACAGTGGGTATGATGTGGAGTTGTGCATATACGGTTTTGCCCCGGTTATTGTGCAAGCATGTTAAATCAAGGAAAATGGAAAATATGGTCTTAATGAAATCCTAAAATGATGAAACCTGGTTAGTAGCTTTCTTAGGACATTTGGATACTGTGAGAAATTTGGTGACCCTAGATCTTGCTGTTCATTCGCTGTTTTATCATTTTACATGTACTTTATGCATTATTAAAAAACTTGGAAATGAGGGCTATGCAAAGTATGATAAATATGACTCACCAGTATTTTTCTTATGTCCTATATAGCTTGTGAATCTTACTGGAAAAATATGAGCCTCTGTATGTTAAGTTTTAATGGTGATTTGAAAATGATAAAATGCATGATAATTAGAAAAAAGTGGTCGTAACTTGATAGGAAAATTCTCTGGAAAATTTGGTAGCTTAATGTTGATGCATAGAGTCCAGAAAGTATATTCGAGAAGGCTATTTACACTGTTCATATGTACATCTTAGTTCGCACAAGAGTAATATATGGAAAATAGATATCCTGTTAAACTTGGGAGTTTTAACTTGTAAATTTTTGTACATGCAGTCCATGCTAAGTCTAGCTCACTAGTAAAATTTCACCTTCAGAAACCATTCCTATAATTTATGAAAATTCTGATAATGTGTAAGGCTGAGAACTTGTTGTAATTTTAATAAAATAATCATAACTCCAATTGAGTTGAAATTTTGACAGTATCTTTGGGTATGCAGAATCTGTATGTCATAAAAGTTTGGTCTCATTTGGTTATGTTTTACTGTTACAACTTAGGTGCATAAATTAATTCACAAATGAGGATAAATTACCCTAAGTATAAGCATATGCAATGTGTTAAACTACTATACCATATTATTTATCCATGACATACCTGCTGCATTCCAACATTTGCATTTCATCTACATCCAGTGCAAGCATATGCATTCTTGTGCACTCATTCGCATATGATGTCATGCATATAGATCCCGCGAACGAGGAGTTGACACCAGAGCAACCGCTGATCGAGGAGCCCGAGGACGAGCAGGAGGACCCGCAGCAGACCACTGACCACATCACCGAGGAAGCACCGTCTAACCCTAGCGGAGAAGGTAGACAGGACCATGCTATTCCCAGCAAATAAAATAATTGTTGATTACGCATACGCATTAGAAGTTGATTGAAACCAATTGCATTAGATTCCTTGGACGCCCTGCCCATAGATCCTATGAATACAGTTCGTAGGACGAGTATGCCTAGAAATGCTAGGTACGAATAGACACGAGTGAGCACTGTCACTCATCGCGTAGGTGATATTTCAAAATCTTAGAAATCTTACTATGATGCAATTTATGATTATTTTATGTTGATGTTAAATCGAGACCGAGCGGAGCGTAAGTTTACTTTTGGGGTGTGCGTTGTTGTTCTCTGGCTCCGCCCGAGTCGTTGAAGACCCCGTTCGCTGTTCGCTTGGGGTCGGCACAACATTGCTAGAAGTGCTTATCCGGGACATGGGACCGGTCAAAGTCTTACCGGCCCCGTCCCACTATTCTTGGTGCTGCCCATCCACTGATATATAGAGGGCCGATGGACTTGGGGGTGCTTTGAGGTCGAGGGAGAGCTGACCCGACGTACCGTGTATCACTCCTGAGACGGCTACTCCCAAGGGTTAGGTGGGGGCGCTGTGAATCTTGGGACGAGACAGGTAGAGATGAGGGGTATATGTGAGTAACGCGATGGCTAGTAAGCATATATCCCTTGGCATTTTTAGTTATTCTCGGGAATTAGAAATCGATTCGAATCGCTGATGCTCACCAGGTGTGAGAGTGCCAAGTATCACTGCCGAGCAACGTAGTAACAACCTCAATACTATGCTTATGTTCATATTTTCAAATACAACATGTTTGGCGTATATGATGGTTTACTTATATGCAAATTATGATGGATTACTCTCATGCAAGTTGTTATGGTTTACTTTCCTGCAAGGATATTATTACTACTGTCATGATCTGTTATTAATAAGATTAAGATAGCAGCTGTTAAATCCTGCTATCTTCTCTTAACACTTTGATGGTTAAAATCAATGGCTAAGGACATACATTGATTAGTAAGCTATGCTTTGCGTCAGCCGTAAGCCATGTCCATTAAGTCATATTGAGTAATTAGTACTCAGGGTTTGCCCCCATTTTTGGCTCACAGGTATGGAGTTTCTCATGTGCCCTTGTGTTGGAGGGGGCACATGTGTGCAACATGACTAGAGGATGACACTTGTGGCACAAGGACAACATCAGTGGGCTTGATGTTGATTCTCTTTTGCAATTCCGCTGCTTTATCATGAACTCTGATCTTGTTCTATTTTCGCTGCGAGAAATTTGAGAACTTATGTTATTTTATGACTATGTTGGACTTGGAACTTTAATTTGAACTGGTCTGTAAACTAATTCTATTATCTATCTATATTCAACTGCCTGTGATGATGTAATTGTTGTGGCTCCATCGAGGGTCAATGTGTGTGATGTCGGTTCCTCTGGAAATTGGTGTTATCGAGGGCCGAAGGCCACTCGACGGAGGCAGGTGTGCTTAATCTGGGTTAAGCAGGGCGGTTCCGCCACAAGTTCTCACAAGGGTCAGTAGGCGCTGAAAGCACCTCAAAGTCAGCTCTCAACTGCTCTAACTCACCTCTCAAAGTAGGACAGACCATACACGTACCCAAAAGTGCAGGTCTAGCCCTGAGCTCCTCAAGCTCTTTGAGCTGCCCCTCAAACTTATCCTTCAGCACAACTAGCTCTCTAGCTAGACAAGGGCAAGACTTACACTCGAGTTCTCCACTCAAAGTAGGCTCATCCAGTTTGGACTGGAGTTTGCCTAGCTCAGCTCTAAGCCCATCTATCTCCTCTACCTGCTTGGCATACCTATCTCTCTGGTCACCAAGCTCCATCATGAAAGACTCGCAGGTAGGACACTCAAACTCACTAGGTTGGGGTCTCACACTCCTCAACCTCTCATTCTCCTCTAAAGCCTCAACAAGTTGGGCTTTCAACTTCTGCAGCTTCTTAGCTGTCTTCTCCAGCATTTTATCCTGGGCTTTCAACTCTCGGCTATTCTGCTCTAGCATCTCAAGGATTTCGGCTTGCTCAGGAGTTACCTCATCATCGGAAGAAGAGTTGCTGTCGTCATCCTTGTTCTCCTTGTCCTCAAGCGCCATGGAGCAAACCAGGCTCCTCTTGTCCTTGTTCTTGCGCCTGGACTTGGTGGAGACGAAGCACAATCCAGCTGGACCTCATTGATCGTTCCTCTTGTCCTTCCTGTACGCGATCTCCTCATCACTTGAGCTCGACGAGGACGAAGAGGAAGAAGATCCGCTGCTGCAGAACCCGATCTCGGCGAAGAAAGCCTTGTCCCGCTTCTGGTTGTCCTTCTGGTAGCTCTTGAAAGCCTTCCGGAAGTTCTTCTTGCCGAAGGGGCGCTTGCCAAAGCTGTGCTTGCTGGAGCGGTGCTTGTCAAAGCTCAGCTTGCCGAAGTGGTACTTGTCGGAGTTGCGAGAGTAGCTCTCGCCCTTCTTGTAGTAGTCGTTCTTGTTAGGGCACTCGGCGATGAAGTGGCCGACCACTCCGCACTTGAAGCACTTGGAGCACATCCAAGCGAGGCATGGAGAAGAAGAAGATCAAGACATCATCGTAGTCGTCCGATTGTATCTTTTCGGTTTGGCCCCCTCCGGGCATTTTTAGAGTAGGGGTCTTAATGTAATTGTGTCATTTAGGGCCTAGGGTATAAATAGACTTGAGAGGCTCCCTTGGAGCTTATCTTGGCAGCCACAAACCCTAGGATTTCCTAACCCTAGCAGCCAAGGTCCAAAGAGAGAAAATAGAGAGGATTAGCTAGGAGATGAGTGCCTAGTTTAGTCTAATCTTGTCATTAGTGGGAGGATGATGGGAGGTAGGCTCCAGGGAACTTGTGTAACCTGAATTTCGTGTTTAATCCAAGGTTCCTTGTTGAGATATTCCATGGAGTGTGCAGCAATTTTCGTCCTTCCCTTTCCCCTCCCCGTTCTAGTTCGTTTTTGTTCCAATTCTTAGATTTTGGTGTGTTTTGGGTTGTCCAAGGTTGGGATCTTTCTTTTGCTGGTAATTTGCCTTGCTATGATGTGGTGAATCCCACTAGCCAAGTGCTAGAATCATTGAACCACGAGCAAGGGCTGTTCTTCCCATTTCTCGGTTTTTCGGAGTCAACTCACCTACCTCACGAGATTTGCAATTCCCGTGCATCCCTTGATCTTTTGGAGCTGATATTTTGGGATTTGCTAGGGAAGGTCCTTAGGATTATCCATGCAAATTTTCGTAAAGTTTCGTTGAGATTTGACCCCATTTTGATCGATTTTTCGATAGAGTGTCGGGCTGTTTTTCTATGCAGTTTTTCGGAGAACTGATAGGACAAATCAATTGTCCTTAGGTTTGTCCGAAGTAGGGACTTCGGACTGTCCGGTCTGTAGACCTCGGACAGTCCAGTCTGAAGGGTTTTTGGGCTATTTCTGTGTCCTTCTTTGTGTTTGTCCGGTCAGGTCTTTTGGTGGAGAGAGGACTGTCCGGTCTAGTCTTTTTGGGGCTGTTTTCGTGTGTTCTTTGCTCCGCTTGCTTTGGGGTTTATTTTTCTTGGTCTCTTTGGTCTTTGGAGTGTTGGTGTTTGCTTCAAACTTATTTTGTGTCAACCACTGCATGCCCATACTTTTCACTCACTGATCTTAAGTGAGGTACGCTTCGGTGTATTGAGCGGCTAGTGTGCGATACTTGCAAGCTTTGTAGCTTGTCTTGTTTTCTTTGTGCCTTGTCGTTCTCGCTTGTTTTGTTGCGTGCTTTAGTGTTTTTCCGTTTAGGGTTTCTCAATGTGTCCTAGGGTTGGTAGCTTGTCCATGCTATGCAACTTTGCACATTAGAGAGGTGTAGTTTTAGGTGTTGTGTGTGTTCGTCTAGGTGTAGTGTGTTTGTTCGTTTAGGTGTAGTTTGGTTGCTCGTCTTACGTCCGTTTCTTTGGGCGTTAATTCAAGTGCTTCCGCTTTCCATCCGATACGTATCTGTTCAGTGGACGGTATCGGGTGTGCGTGTGTTTTCGTGAGAGCGCACTTTGGGGGGATTGAGTTTGAGTTTTTCAAGTGCTCCTATTCACCCCTCCTCTAGTCGCACGTCTCGGTCCTACAAGTGGTATCAGAGCTGGTTAGGTTTTCTATACCTTTACCGGTGATGAAACCGTAGCGACGATGACTTACTCCGGGAAAATTCCCGTCCTTGGCTCCGATGGCTATCCCTACTGGAACGGTAGGATGGAGGCGTTCCTTGTTAGCCAGAGTCAGGACATATGGGATGCTACTCAGAGTACGACTTTTGTGGTGCTTCCAGTCGCTGAGCGTACTACGCAGGATATCGTGGCTCAGCATGAGGCGAATACCAAGGCTGTTAACTTTCTCTTCTTCGGGCTTGGTCCCATGGATTATGAGAGAGTGAGTCACCTTAAGACTGCGCGTGAGATATGGTCACTGCTTAGTGCACACCATGAGGGTACTACGACAATTAAGGCTAGGCTTGTGGAGACTTACCGGCGCGAATATGAGAATTTCGTCCAGAAGCCGGGAGAGTCAGTAGATGACTTGTTTGGTCGCTTTCAGTCGATCATCAACAAGTTGTGTGTCAACTCTGCCCCCGCTGCCCTCCCATATACCGATCATCAACAGGCTGTCAAGTTGCTGTATGCTTTGGATAGAAAAATATGGGAGATCAAGGTGAACTCAATCATTGAGTCGGCAGGGTATGATACGATTGGAGTAGAGGTGCTCTATAGTAAGCTCAAGGCCACCGAGGTAGATTACAAGATGAGGGATTCCCTCACTTGTACAGGTTCTAAGAGTCTGGCCTTGGCTACCCCCTCTAGTGAGTCTGTCACTAACCCCATGTTACACAACTTCTCGTTTTCTGCTTTGATGTCTATTACAGAGGAGCAGCTAGCGACGCTTGGGGATGATGAGTTGTGTCTGGTGTCTAGTCGCTTTCAGTGCGCCTATGACAACCGGATGAGCAAGAAGAGGGGAGAGCGGCCCAAGTGCTTCGAGTGCGGAGAGGTCGGCCACTTCATCGCCGAGTGTCCCAACAAGAACGACTACTACAAGAAGGGAAAAAGCTACTCTCGCGACTCCGACAAGTACCACTCCGGCAAGGCAGGCTTTGACAAGCACCGCTCCAGCAAGCACGGCTCCGGCAAGCGTCCCTTCGGCAAGAAGAACTTCTGGAAGGCTTTCAAGAGCTACCAGAAGGACAACCGAAAGCGGGACAAGGCCTTTTTCACCGAGATCGGGTTCTGCAGCAGCGGATCTTCTTCCTCTTCGTCCTCGTCGAGCTCAAGCGATGAGGAGATCACGTACAGGAAGGACAGAGGAACGATCAAGGAGGTCCAGCTGGCTTATGCTTCATCTCCACCAAGTCCAGGCGCAAGAACAAGGACAAGAGGAGCTCGGTTTGCTCCATGGCGCTTGAGGACAAGGAGAACAAGGATGACGGCAGCAACTATTCTTTCGATGATGAGGTAACTCCTGAGCAAGCCGAAATCCTTGAGATGCTAGAGCAGAACAGCCGGGAGCTTAAGGCCCAGGATAAGATGCTGGAGAAAGCAGCTAAGAAGCTGCAGACGTTGAAAACCCAACTTGCTAAGGCTTTAGAGGAGAATGAGAGGTTGAGGAGTGTAAGACCCCAACCCAGTGAGATTGAGTGCCCTACCTGCGAGTCTTTCATGACGGAGCTTGGTGACCAGAGAGATAGGTATGCCAAGCGGGTAGAGGAGATAGATGAGCTGAGGGCTGAGCTAGGCAAACTCCAGTCCAAACTGGATGAGCCTACTTTGAGTGGAGAGCTTGAGTGTGAATCTTGCCCCTGTCTAGCTAGAGAGCTAGCTGTTCTGAAGGAGAAGTTTGAGGGGCAGCTCATGGAGCTTGAGGAGCTTGGGGCTAGACCTACACTTTTGGGTGCGTGTATGGTCTGTCCTACCTTGAGAAGTGAGTTAGAGCAGTTGAGAGCTGACTTTGAGGTGCTTTTAGCACCTACTGACACTTGTGAGAACTGCCTAACCCTTAGGATGCAGCTGATGGATAGGGATGCCACCATTAGGAAGTTGGAGAAAGCTATTGTGGTTCTCTCCCTAGACGATGACACTTGTGCTATCTAGACTGTAGTTCTGGAGGATCTAAGGGAGGAGGTGTTGTCTTTGCAGAATGACAACAACAGGTTGAGAGAGGTGCTCAGTTGGGTATATGCGAGGCAACCCCAACTAGAGATGATCATAGAGAGCACCAAGAGAGCTGAGGGTGAGACGAGTGGTGTTGGGTTTGGAGAGTGCAGCACTTCGGGTGAGAAGAGTGCCCCAATTAAGGTCAAGACTGTACCTACCCAGCCAGGAGAGACTGTTGATGGGGTTTACCATGAGCGACCCAAGGCTGCCCCAAAGAAGCAGTACTGGACACCCAAGCCTTCTAAGGCTAAGCTGGACAAGATTGTTAAGTAAGAGCTTAAGCCCAACGGCAAGAAGCCAGTCCAGCAGCCTGAGCCACCCAAGGCCACACCACCTAAGCCCAAGTCCCAGCCTAACCCAGTTCCTAGGAGGCCTATCTACTACTGTGAGTTTTGCCAGCGGAATGGCCACCTAGAGGAGTTTTGTTTCAAGAGGAAGGGGTTGAGAGGCAGGAGAGAGCTTGGGGGAACCAGGATCAGTTCTATCAGGGTGGTAGGCAAGATCCTCCCCACCGCGGTGAGATGAGAGACCGCTTTGCCGGTGGTAAGAGAGGAGGCGGATTTTAGGCTCATACTCCTAGTGGCGAGAGACGCTTTGTCGGTCGAGCTCCTAGTCGTTTTCAGCGCAGCTATGGACCTCGTGACCGAGGCTTTGTGAGAGAGTTTGAGAGGCCACGCTTTGGAGGTCGTGGTTGGACAGATCATCGTGATGATTTCTTTGATTGTGCTTACCCCACTTTTGAGCAGATGGCTCGGCACTGGTACAGCAGTTTTGGGACTAACCCCAGTGCTGGACCGTTTGCTCACCATCGCTTTACTTGACTTTGCAGGATCGAGGCATGGAGGATGTGTGGATCATGGACTCAGGGTGCTCTAGACACATGATAGGGCACCGCAAGTGGTTCTCCAGCCTCAATCCCGTGAGCATTAAGGAGTACATCACATTCGGGGACAATGGTCAAGGTAAAGTGTTGGGTGTTGGTTCTGTTTCGCTCTCTGCTAAGCTTTCCCTGAGAGAGGTTGCTTTTGTTCAGAATCTGGGGTTCAATTTGGTCTCTGTTTCGCAACTTCTCGATGAAGGATTTGAGGTTCGGTTTAAGAAGGGTGCGTGCTGCGTTCTTGATGCTGAGGAGATCCTTGTTTGCTCTTTGCTGCCTTTTGGTCAGGTTTTTAGGGTCGACCTCACATATGTTTCTGGCCCTGCTCGCTGTTTGGTTGCTAGTCCTTCTGCTGATATTTGGAAGTGGCATAGGAGGCTTGATCACTTGAGCTTTGATCTGCTAGTCAGATTGAGTTCAATGGGCCTAATCCGAGGAATGCCCAAGTTGAGAGCTGAGAAGGACTTAATATGCCACCCCTGTCGTCATGGCAAGATGGTTGCCGCTTCTCACATTCCTGTGTCTCAGGTTATGACCTCCTATCCGGGTGAGCTACTCCATATGGATACAGTAGGTCCCGCTCGGGTAGCGTCAGTCAGTGGGAAGTGGTACGTGCTTGTTGTTGTGGACGATTTTTCGCGTTCTCGTGGGTATTTTTCATGGAGTCTAAGGATGAGGCGTTTGGTTTTGTTCGGGATCTGGTACTGAGATTGAGAAACGAGAGTCATAAGGCCATGAGGGCTATCCGCAGTGACAATGGCGGAGAATTCAGAAACTCTCGGTTCGAAAACTTCTGTAGTGACCTAGGTCTTGAGCACCAGTTTTCTTCTCCATATACCCCACCGCAGATTGGTGTTGTGGAACGCAAGAACCGCACACTTGTTGAGATGGCACGGATGATGCTCGATGAGCATAGGACTCCAAGGTGCTTTTGGGCTGAGGCAGTGAATACGGCCTGTTACATTGCGAACCGGATCTTCTTGCGAGCTTTCCTTGGGAAGACCTCGTATGAACTTCGGTTTGGTAGGCAGCACAGCGTCAAGCATTTGCGAGCGTTTGGCTGCAGGTGTTTTGTACTTAAGAAGGCGAGGCATTTGGACAAGTTTGAGTCTCGTTGTTTGGATGGGATTTTTCTGGGGTATGCTTCTAGTTCTAGGGCTTTTCGTGTGTGGATTTTGGAGGCCAAGCAAGTTGTTGAGACTTGTGAGGTTTCTTTTGATGAAACTATGCCCTGCACAACCCCTGCCCTTGAGCTTTCAGGTGATGATGAAGAAGGCGCCCCCATCTTTGAGGATGAGGAAGGTGCAGTTAATGATGGTGATGTAGGAGCCAATGCACCGGCTGCAGCTCCTACCCCCTCTGCTACGAGCTCAGATGATGAAGGAGGACCCTTGCCCACGGCTTCCTCCTCACTCCCCCGACAGCATTCTCATGCAGAGGCTGGACCCGCTGAGGACGCAGGGGAGGTGACCTCCGAGATTGTACCATCTCGGCAGGTCCAGCGGGATCACCCTCCACACAGGATGATTGGAGATATTCACCAGCGTGTCACACGCTCTTCGGTTAACTCTCTAGCCTTTTTCTTCCACTCTGCATATGTTGCTTCTCTTGAGCCCCGGGATGTGTCACATGCATTATCTGATCCTAACTGGGTGAACGCCATGCATGAGGAGTTGGAGAACTTTGAGAGAAACCATGTCTGGGATTTAGTTGAACCTCCACCAAACTGTCGCCCTATCGGTACCAAGTGGGTTTTCAAGAACAAACAGGGTGAGGATGGGATGGTTGTGAGGAACAAAGCGAGATTAGTAGCCCAGGGTTTCTGTCAGAAGGAGGGTATAGATTATGAGGAGACCTTCGCTCCTGTAGCTCGTTTGGAAGCCATTAGGATTTTGCTTGCCTTTGCAGCATCTAAAGGCTTCAAACTGCAGCAAATGGATGTCAAGTCTGCTTTCCTGAACGGGTTCATAGAGGAGGAGGTATATGTGAGACAACCTCCTGGCTTTGAGAGTGCCAAGTTTCCAGACCAGGTGTATAAGTTGAGGAAAGCCCTTTATGGTCTAAAGCAAGCTCCTAGAGCTTGGTATGCTAGGTTGAAGAGTTTCCTGCTTAAGTCTGGGTTTGTGATGGGTTCAGTAGACAAGACCTTGTTTCTGTTGAGTCATGGCGGTGACACCCTGATAGTTCAGATATATGTTGATGACATAATCTTTGGTGGTTCATCTCACGTTTTGGTGTCTAGTTTTGCTGAATAGATGAGCAGGAAATTTGAGATGAGTCTTATCGGTGAGCTCCAGTTCTTCCTCAGGCTGCAGATCAAGCAAGGCCCTGAAGGAACCTTTGTCCATCAAGCCAAGTATACAAAAGACATACTCAAGAAGTTTGAAATGGGTGACTCCAAACCCATGACAACCCCTATGAGTACAAACACGGCGCTTGATGCTGATGAAGATGGGGAGGCGGTGGACCAGAAGGAATTTCGAGGGATGATCGGCTCACTTCTATACCTGACGGCGACCATGCCAGACATTCAGTTCGCGGTCTGCCTCTGTGCGCGCTACCAGGCTTCTCCTAGGACTTCTCACCGTCAAGCGGTGAAGCGCATTTTCAGGTATCTGAAATTCACTCCTGAGCTTGGTCTTTGGTATTCGTCGGGTTCTTCTCTTTCTCTTAGAGGGTTCTCAGATGCTAACCATGCTGGCTGCCGGATTGATCGCAAGTCAACCTCCGGCACATGCCAACTCTTAGGAACCTCTCTTGTCTCTTGGTCCTCTCGCAAGCAAGCTAGTGTTTCCTTGTCCACCACAGAAGCAGAATACATAGCTGCTGCTAGTTGCTGCTCTCAGCTTTTATGGATGTGTAACACCCTAGTTTAAATTCCAGCATTTCACAATAAAACTCAAGCAATTTATTTAATTTTTCTAAGGCTTATATGTTTAGTTTGCATTTAACAGGTTTTATTTAAAATAAATACTAGAATAAAATTTATCATAGGCCCAACTTTCTTGTGCATTACATGCTGGTGCATTGTCTCTTGTTTGCTTGAATTAAGGATTCAAATTCAAATTCATTTGAATTTTAGAACCATTTCTATCTCCATTCAAAGGAATTCAAAATCAGAAAGGAAAAAGAAAAAAAAAAGGGGAGAGAGCCAGGCCAACTGGCCGGCCCAGCCAACCGGCCAGCCCAGCCCCCCGCCCCCTCTCCCTGCCTGGGCCCGGCCCAGCCACCCCGGCGCCCCGCCTCTCCCGCCTGGGCTCGGCCCCGCGACCCCACCCCCTTTCCTACCTGGGCCGAAGGCCGGCCCAACCCGCGCCTCCCTCTCTCCCCTCCTCAGCGCGCCGCCCGGCCCGCAGCGTCCGCGCCCCGTTCCCCCACTGACCGGCTGACCCCACCTATCATACCCGTCCCCTTCCTCCCGCCGGTGATTTCGCTCGCCCCGCTCTCATCCTCGCTCGACCACAACGGCTAACCGAGGGGATCCCTCCCCGAATCCGCACCCCGCTCTCCTTCCTTGCTCGCCCCGCTTCCAATCCCCCACAATCCGCCCGGTTTCCCCTTTCCCCTCCCTCTCTCTTCATTGCGCAGTGATGAACGCCCCGGTCTTCCGCCCCAACACCGCGCCCATCACCCTCGGCCACCTAGAGTCCTATAAAACCCACCCCGAGGCTCGCATCCGTCCCCTTTACCTCCCCATCTCACCAATTCCACTCCCGTGCCCTCTCGAGCTCGCAACCGCCATTGGAGCCTCGCCTCGGTAAGCCGCCCCGACGCCAAATTTGCCGTCGGCGAAGCCCCTCCGGCCCTGATTCCTCCTCTTCTCGTGTCGCAGGAGCACCCCGGAGCTTCGCCGCCCATCCTCGGAGTCCCGAAGACGCTCCACCCCAGCGTTCCACGCGGACGAACACCGCCCGTGAACCGACGCCGCCGCCACTCGTCGTTGGACTGCCACCGACCATCTCCCGCCGCCCTCAAGCCCTCGGTGAGCTCGCCGCAACACCCTCGCTCTTTTGGGCTAGCTCTAGGGCCCTCCCTGAGCCGGAACGCCGCCGCGCCGCCGGCCCCGCCGCGCGACGAGAACGCCATGGGCGTGGTCACCGTCGCCCTCGGCCCCGGCCTCTCTCCGCCGTCGGATCTCGATCCGACGCACGAGATCAGAACCCCGATCCGATCTAACGTCACCCGTTTGATCGAGATCCAACCGCTCACACTAACCGATGACCGGTCAATACCGGTCAGCGCCGATAGTTTTGCTAAAGAGCCCCTGGACTTTCGGGAAATCAACCCGCAGTCCACCAGCGTTGAAAAGTAATTAGATTTTAGTCCTAGTTTTAGCGTTTTAGCCCCTGTGCTTTTGGAAAATAGAACCCGCCGTCCAGGCCTCGGCGGTTTTGCCTGGAAACCCTCGGCGGCTACGGTTAATTACGTTTAAGTCCTCGGTTTTTCAAATCTAGCCCCTGGTTTCAATGTTTCTATCACAGTTATGCCCCTAGGAGCCCGTTTTATGCATAACTTTCACGTTTTAACTCCGATTTGAGTGATTCTTGCGCTCACGCGACCGTAGAAACACGTAGAATGTTTTTAGTACAGTTTTATCTTCTGTTTTTATGATATGATGTACTGTTTCTCACCTTTGGGTAATTGTTTGCATGTATGTATGCGTGGAAATGCTTGTACGTTGCCGTGAACGTGGTTAGACGGTGAGCAGTTTGTTGGTGACGAAGAGCAGCAGTTTGAGGGTGTTGAGCAGCAGACTCAAGACCAGTTTGAGCAAGGCAAGTATAGCATGAACACAACCTAACAACCCTCTAATCACTTCATATGCATGTGTCTAATTTTGTGTGCCAATAAGGACTGTACCTAGCCTCTTTTATCGATATATTTACCTATGGGTTGCATGTTGGTTAAGTTTTGCAAGTTGCTGCGCGAACTCATGTATCTTTTGTTAATAATTTGTTTAATTAGATCTATGCAATCAAATCTTGAGCTTGACCCTCTGTGGTTCATGTTCATTTAAAAATGGCTTTTTAGCAACTTGGTTTAGGGGGCATGAGCATGTGTTTTGCTTATAGCCACTCTCCTTAAGGACCGGTTCACAAAGCGACAACCTAGGATAACAGTGCTACCATGAGACTGGAATGGGACGGTCTTGGCTAATTAATTAGGTTGCATTGGTTTGGGGGTAACTTACCGACGGGGCAAGAGGGGAGGTGAGCTTCTGTGGCCCTCGCGCTACTTGGGTTGAGTGCGTTTATCTCCCCTTGAGGCTTGCTCCACAGCTGCGGACCCTGAAACCTTAGCGGTTACACCTTACCAACGTGATCTTTGTAAAGGCCTCGTAGTGTGCTTGCTAGCCATCTCATCTAAGGTAATGTGGTGGACCACTAGCGTAGCCCACGACTCATGGGTAAAGATGTACGACCTCTCGAGAGTGTAAAACTGACATGTCAGCCATGCTCACGGTTATGAGCGGCCCAGATCCTTTATGCAGATTAGTGGTTCTGTGGGGCTTTGAAAGTGGTTCTTATGTTAATGTTGTTGACTAATGTTCACATGCTATATCTTAGGTTAATGGTTTATCAACTCACCTGTAGTAACTAGTTGTGTAATAAAAACCTGATCAACTAAAAGCTCATGCTAAGTGTCAGCCAACCCTAGATGCCTCATAGTTCATGTTATGCTTGTTGAGTATGAAATACTCACGCTTGCTTTACTTTAAACCTATTGTTGGCTGGAACCCAACCGCTGCTCAGCTCCAGAAGACTTCGAAGTGTATGTTCAGGACTTCAACGAGTTCTAGGCGTACCGGTCCACCAGTCGACGTCCCTGTGGCGGCTCGTTTATCTTCGTTTACGCTTCCGCTATAACTCTGGTTTAAAGACATGTTGTCTTATTGTAATAAAGTGATGTTATACTCTATGTAAACGTTTTATTTATCGTTTATGCACGTTCTGTGATGTCACTATTGTCATGATATATGTGAGACACGTTCCTGGCACATATATGTTGTTCCGGTTCCGTTGGTTGAGAACTGGGCGTGACAGGATGAAAGCCACCCTTAGTGATTTCGGCCTTAGGTTTGGAAAAATCCCTCTTCTAGTTGATTCTACTTCTGCTATTTCTGTAGCTAAGAACCCCGTCTTGCACTCTAGAACCAAACACATAAACGTGATGCATGATTCGTCCTTATCGATCTCACATCGCACACCCTATTTAGTATTACTAGCGATAATTCGGTGACATATATGCACGGCTCTCTCTAATGCAACTAGGCGTTCACTATTGTTCTTAATATCGCACGTAGTCAGTGTACCTGCAGAAAAATGCATGCTTTCAACATTACCACTCTAAACCTAGAAGTGGCATCCACGCAATTTGCGCCGCGTGGACAACGCATCTGTACGGTCCTCTGCTAGACCGGGCTGGCACCCACGCAAGCAAATTGAATTCTTGCTGCGTCACAACAGAAAAGTGGTCACAAACACCGCAAAGGTGACCACCCCCCTTAAAAATTTCTATCCTACCAGCATGAATGCAGAGTTCACAACTAATCGCAAAACCTCCAATAGCTTCCACCAGTACTGGGGAGGGCTAATGGCCGAAAAGTTGTTTCTCAAAGCGCCGAATATGCATATGAGTTCTATCTAGGTCAAAATGTCAGTGATGTCACCTGGATAACACTAACATCCTTAATACGGGCATATCGTATACTCTCTTTTACAAATTACTTGAAAAGGGCTTTCAAAAATAGTTTTGTAAACTAAAACTTGATGATATAACTGTTGTCTGTGTATGATCGGCTCTGATACCAGCTGTGGCGGAACCGCCGATTTAATACGGGCTAAGTACACCTGTCACCATTAGCTTACGGTGTACTTAGACCGTACTAAACCCGGTCGTCCGTCGAGAAGCCCTCGGCTCTCGATTTGCACCAAATCCCAGATGAACCGACATCACACACATCCGACTCACGATGGAGCCACAACAGTTACATCATCACAGGCATTTGAATAGATAGTAATAAGACTTTAAGTTACAAACCAGGTTCTGAATAAAATAAGTTCAACATAGGGCCAACATCGGCCGAATTTCGAAATAATGTCTCACAGCGGAAGTCTAAGACCATAGGTCATGCTTAAACCAAAAGAAATGCAGTAGATGAGTGACATCGCGCCCACTGATGTCGCCCTCATGCCATGACATGACTCCTGTCACTCCTGATGATAACAGGCTCCCCCGCCAACACAGGCGCAGAAGAGGAACTCCATACCTGAAATCCAAATGTTGGGGGCAGACCCAGAGTACTAATTACTCAGAGGACTTAATGGCAAGGCTTACGGCTGACGCAAAGCTTGCTTACTATCATTGGATCCTTAGCCTTTGATTCTTAGCTCAAAAGTTTATTTACGGATAGTGGGATTTAACAGCCACTACCCTTGTGAAAGAAAGAGATAATCCTTTGCAAGTACATAGCTGTCATCATTATGAAATATCAGAGTCTCAAATAATAATCAACCACTTGATATCCAAATCATGAATCATATTGTAGAATATTAAGGTTATTACTACGTTGCCCGTCAGTGATATTTGGCATTCTCACACCTGGTGAGCATCAGCGATTCGAATCGATTTTAATTCCCGGGAATAACTAAAAATGCCAGGGGCCCATATGCTTACTCACACGACAGCTTTCCCACATATAGTCCCCCTCCTCCGCCTGTCCCATCCCAAGTTCGATTCACTCCCACCTGACTCCCGGGTTGTGCCCCCATGACGAGCCTGCCGACATCTCGGTCTCCCCGTCATGAGCACCAAGCTCCCCCGGGCCACCTTCCTCTCAACCAGTGGGTAGGAACGTGTTTCTGTTCTCCGGATGGCACAAGTAAGGTTTCACCGGCCCCATTAACCGGGTAAGCACTTTAGCAATGGTATGCCAACCAGCAGGCGAACAGCGGACGGGCCTTAAACGACTCGGGCGGAGCCAATACACCGCAACAACACACACCTCGAAAAGTAAAGCTTAATCTCCGCCCGGTCTCCACTTAATCATCAACATCATAGACTATCATGGCAGAACTGCCAGTGTTCCATTTCTTTTTCAAAGTCACCCTACGCGACGAGTGACCATTCACTCGTGTCTACTCGAGCCTAGCATTTCTAGGCAACTCGTCCTACGTACCTAATATAGGTGCTAGGGCCAGGACGGCCAGTAGTTCTAATGCAATGAGGTTCCAAACAATACCTAATGCATATGCGTAATCATACATCATAATTTGCTAGGAGAATGTAGGGCCTGCCTACCTTCCTCGCTAGGGTTAGTGTCGTCGGGAGCGGAGTCGGCGGCCTGCTGGAGATCCTCTTGCTGCGGATACGGCTCCGGGTCCTCGGGCTCCTCGATCAGTGGCTGCTCCTGCGTCTGCTCCTCGATCCCGTGATCTATATGTATGTCATTGTGTAGATGAGTGCAAGGAGTGAAATGCATGAACAAGTTTGGTACTAGGAAAATCATACAAACCATCTCCCCAAACTTAATTTGACCCACATTTCCCTATTTTTCTCTCCTAGCTAGTAGCACTTTGTCAATTTCAAAACAAGGACTAAACCATACATGCACACTCTCAAACTTCACCAGTGAGCTTCCCATACTATATGTGGCACAAGAAAAATGTAGGCATGCCATTTTGAACATACAATACATATACACCATTTTTCCTATTTGCATAAATACACAAAATGAGCATGACATGGTGAATACAAGGTGAAACTACTCACACTACAGCCCACACCCTTAAAACAGTGCCAAGACATCTCATGTAAGCCAACACCAAGACCTCACAAATTTAGGATACCATTTAGGCCATCTTTTCCATTTTATGAGTATTTAACATGCATACACAAAAACAGGGGCAAAATGGTCAATGCTCATCTCCACATCATGTCCATTGCATAGGTCTATTTATAAGGAGTTCATAGGTTCTGAGTTTGTCCATTTTGGATTTTTCTTTGAATTTATGCGATTTTTCAAAGTTCAAACCGAGAAAAAGGAAAAAAGAAAAAGAAAAACCCAGATCCGAGGACCTCTGCGTAATTAACCATAGTTTCCAGGGGCTAGCTTGCAAGATCTGCAAGACTCAGTAAACAGGCGGGAGGACCGGGGTGTAAATTCGGAAAAGTCCGGGGGCTAGATCTAAAAAGATCCGGCCCCCGTCTTCTTCCTCGCGCCGGCCGCGGCCGCGCGGCGCGGTGCGCGCGCGCCGGCGAGCTGGGGCTCGCCGGAGCCGCGACGCGGGGTGGCGGAGGTGCGCGGGAGCTAGGGCTTCACCTTGGGGGTATCGTCGTCGGCGGAGGAGGCGTGGAGCGGCGGGGAACGGCGGCGCACCGAGCGTGAACGGCGGCGTCGACTTGAAGCTCTCGGCGCGACGCGACGTCGAGCCGAGCTCGATCTCCTCGGGGAAGGGGAGAACGACGACGAGGGCTAGCGGGGGAGGGGCGGCGTGGAGCGGCGGTCGCGGTGGTGCGGTCGGTTGGGCTCGGGGAGGCCGGGAGGCGGCGGCGCGGCTCGACCCCGAGCTCGGCCGGCTTCAATGGCGGCGGGCGGGAAAACGGACGGGGCGGCGTGGAGAAGGCACGGGAGCGAAGGGTTTGGCTTAGGGTTTGGACGGGGGGAACCCCGCTCCCTTTTGACGCGCCCGGACGGCCGCCGCGGGGCTCGCCGTACTCCCTGTACGCCGGCGAGCCACGCGGCGCGCGCCGGTTCGCGGCGCGGGCGCGTCCCGGATCCGCGGGCCCACCCGCCAGTGACAGTGGATTTTGGGGAATTTAAAATGTGTTTCCCTTCCTACTGTAAACTGCGATTTTGACCAATTTGGAGGCCGAAATTGGAAAAAGCCCAATTGGAAGAAATGTTCTACTCTTTGAACTCTACAAGTTTGTCAAAAGGCTCAACTCCAGAATCCAAGTGTAAATATGGTTTAAATTCAAATTTTGAAATCAGCCCTAGTTAGGGACAGGGTACCTTTATTGTTTGGAAAAAGGAAAAACCCTATTTCCAAGCCTTTTCACCCAAGGTGACTTTTGTATAACTTGCTTAGAATTTCAAAACCTACAACTTCTTCAATGGGAGTGTTGCATGAAAGTGGCTGTAGGTTTGTGCAAACTTAGGGTTTTTAAACAAGGCTGATTTGAGTTGGTTTTCTGTACTGACAAAGAAAGACTCCAAACCCTATGTAGCCTTCAATATCTGGCCAAACCCCAATTATGAAAGTTGTTCAAAACTTCATTATCTACAAGTTTGGTAATATGAGTTTCCCCTAGATCCCAATAGATTTGGATTTATGAACAAGAACATCTCATAGCACATGTATAAAAATCATAATTCAAGCATTCCATCTCATCCAATGCAAAACCTAGCTTGTCTATATGCAACACATGATGCTTGATGATGCCTAATGCATGATTAAGACATGGTAATGTACTTGAGATGCTGGAGCATCACAACCCACCCCCCTTAAAGAAATCTCGCCCTGAGATTTTGATGTGTTGTGGGTGGAGAGTTCTTAGAGATGAGAAAGTGCAGTGCGACTGGTATTTAAAGGTTTTAAGCAAGTCGAAACATACTCGTTCGAGGTGGATGGAAGGAAACCCGGATACTTGGTTCGCAGGTACTCCTCCGTCTCCCACGTGGCCTCTTCTTCGGTGTGCTCACTCCATTGCACCTTATACATTGTGACCGTGCTACGTCGAGTCGATCGTTGCTTTTGGTCCAGGACTTTCACCGGTCTGGCCTCATAAGTGAGGTCCGGTTCAATCTGAACTTGGGATGTGTCAATCTCTTCCTCTGGCACTCTCAGGCACTTCTTAAGTTGTGACACGTGAAAGATATCATGGACTGCCGCGAGGCGTGGTGGTAGCTCTAACCGGTAAGCCACGGGTCCACATTTCTCGGAAATCTTGAATGGCCCAACGTACCGCGGTGCTAGCTTCCCTTTTACCCCAAACCGGTGCACACCTTTCATCGGCGATACCCGAAGATACACGTGATCACCCTCTTTAAACACTAGCGGTCTCCTCCTTCTATCTGAGTAACTTTTCTGCCTTGACTGTGCCCTTTTTAGGTTTTCCTGTATGAACCTCACTTGCTCTTCGGCTTGTGTTACCAAATCGGGCCCGAAGGTAACTCGCTCTCCAGGTTCTGACCAGTTCAGAGGTGTTCTGCACCTCCTCCCATACAGAGCCTCGAAAGGAGCCATCTCCAAGCTCTTTTGGTAGCTGTTGTTATATGCAAACTCTGCTAGGGGCAAACACTCATCCCACTTGGTGGAATAGGTTAAGACACAGGCCCGAAGCATGTCTTCTAGGATCTGATTTACTCTTTCTACTTGTCCACTAGTCTGAGGGTGGTACGCTGAGCTGTGGATCAACTTTGTGCCTAGAGACTTCTGTAGCTGCTCCCAGAAACGAGATACAAAGACTGAGCCTCGATCCGAGGTAATGGTCACAGGAACACCGTGTAGGGATACTATTCGTGCAATGTATAACTCAGCATAGGTGGCTGCAGTGTAGGAGGTCTTGACCGGTATGAAGTGCGCTGACTTAGTGAAACGGTCAATGATCACCCATATGGAGTCGTACCCTTTCTGAGTGCGTGGCAACCCTACCACAAAATCCATGTGTATGTCTTCCCACTTCCAAGCCGGGATGTTTAAGGGGTGAAGCATACCGGCTGGCTTTAGGTGATCTGCTTTTACTCTCTTGCACACGTGACATTCTGATACATATTTGGCGATTTCCCGCTTCATGCGGGTCCACCAAAACCTTTGTTTCAAGTCCTGGTACATTTTATTGCTGCCTGGATGCATGGCCAGTACGGACTCGTGAGCTTCTTCTAATATTTTCTTCCTCAGCTCCATATCTTTAGGGACTACTAAGCGGTTTTTGAACCATAGGACCCCTTGGTTATCTAAGGTGAAGCAATCCCTCTTTGCCTCAGCAATACCCTCCCGTATGTGAGCCATGCCCGGGTCGTGTTTTTGTGCTTCAATGATCAGATCTCTTAGTGTTGGCTCAATGCTGATGTTATATAGTTCGACTAAGAATTCAACCGGCATCTCAATCTCGTTCATCTCCCAACATATCACCCGAGCCGTGGGTTGGACCTCAATCACATTGCAATGAGCCCGACGGCTTAGTGCATCCGCCACTACATTCGCTTTCCCCGGGTGGTAATGAATCTCTAGGTCATAATCTTTTATCAATTCTAACCACCGACGCTGCCTCATGTTCAGTTCGGGCTGTGTGAAGATATATTTGAGGCTCTTGTGGTCAGTGTATATGTGACAGGTATTGCCCAGCAGATAGTGTCTCCATATCTTCAGGGCATGCACGACTGCTGCAAGTTCCAGATCGTGAGTCGGGTAGTTGGTTTCATGTTTTCTTAGTTGGCGGGAGGCGTACGCAATTACTCTCCCTTCTTGCATTAGGACACAACCGAGGCCCTGACCGGAGGCGTCACAATACACATCGAAGGGCTTGGTGACGTCCGGTTGGGCTAGTACTGGTGCAGTTGTTAACAGTTTCTTCAATTCTCGGAACCCCACCTCGCACTTCGGACCCCACACGAATTTTGCATTTTTCTTAGTCAAGGAGGTCATCGGTTTAGCAATTTTGGAGAAGTCCTTGATAAAGCGGCGGTAGTAGCCCGCTAGACCAAGAAAACTCCGAATTTCTGTGACAGTTTCCGGCTGCTTCCAGTTCAGAACGTCCTTTACTTTGCTAGGGTCAACCGCTACTCCCTTTTCTGACAGAATATGCCCCAGGAAACCCACTTCCTTTAACCAGAAAGCGCACTTGCTGAACTTGGCATAGAGCTTGTGTTCTCTTAGCCGAGTGAGTACTACCCGTAAATGTTCTTCGTGTTCTTTTTCATTTTTGGAGTAGATTAATATATCATCAATGAATACCACGACGAACTTGTCGAGCTCGTTCATGAATACCGAGTTCATCATGTACATGAAGAAGGCCGGTGCGTTGGTTAACCCAAAGGACATGACCAGATATTCATACAAGCCATATCTGGTCGAGAAAGCAGTTTTTGGTATGTCTTCTTCTCTGATTTTTATCTGATAATAGCCCGATCTTAAGTCAATTTTTGAGAAGACTTTGGCCCCAGCTAACTGATCGAACAGGATGTCAATGTGTGGAATTGGATATTTATTTTTGACTGTGACTGCATTTAGCGGCCTGTAGTCCACACAGAGCCTTTTACCTCCCTGATCTTTCTTCTCTACGAAGAGGGCCGGACAACCCCAAGGTGACGAACTTGGCCGAATGAAACCCTTATCTAGTTGCTCTTGGAGTTGTATTTTTAGCTCCTTTAGTTCATCCGGTGCCATTCTGTATGGCCTTTTTGAGACAGGGGCTGTACCAGGGATGAGGTCAATGCGGAACTCTACGTCCCTATCCGGAGGCAGACCCGGCAGTTCTTGCGGAAATACGTCCGGGAAGTCACATACTACAGGAATCTCTTTGATTTCATCGAGTTCAGTTGCATTTACTGTGGCCACCATGTGTTTCATGTCTGGCATGTGTACCCATATAACCTTGCCGCTGACCCTAGACCTTAACTGTATGGTCCTATTGCCAATATCTAGGACGGCGTTGTTTTCAGTCATCCAATTCATCCCCAAGATAATATCAATCCCCTGGTGTGGCAGCACCACGGGGTTGATGATAAAAGTCTCGGCTCCTATTTCCAACTTTAAGTGCCTGACCCCTAGACTGGTATCAATAGGAGACCCTGGGGCAGTGATGTGGTAGTTTTCCCTCAACTTGTGCATTTTTATGTCATGCTTCTGCGCGTATGCTTTGCTAATAAAGGTATGCGTAGCCCCCGAATCAAATAGCACGACGGTCGAACGACCGTTGATCATGAACGTACCAGCGAGCACCGGCACACCGGCGGGAATCTGCTCCAGGTGGATGTAGTGCACCCGACCCGTCTTTTGTGCCGGCCCCTTCTGCTTGCCCTGCTGGGTGCCGCCTGCTGGATTCGGGCCTTGAAATTTGCGGGGTGCCCTGCAATCCCGACTGAAGTGCCCCACCTTGCCACAGTTAAAGCAAGGGTTTCCAGGCCCCGGAAGAGCGAGGACACGTGTCGCGGGGGCCGGAGCTTGTGTGCCGGCGGTGAGCCTCTGCTGCTGCTGTGGCTGCTGCTGCTGTGGCGCCCGGTGAACCCAGCCCGGCTGATTGGGCCGGACCGTGAAACGGGGCTGCTGATAGTACTGCTGTGAGGGCCTATAAGCTGACTTTTGCTTCTGGGAGGATCCAGCAGCAGATGTGTTGGCTTGGCGCTTGCGCCTCTGATCTTCATTAGCGACTCGCAGGCGATTCTCCATATCAAGCGCGGTGTCCACCAAGTCGGTGAAGCTCTGGTAGCGACGCCCCAAGTGTGTCTGGAGAGTGGGGTCAAAGCCGCTCAGAAGCCTAGCGGCACGAGAGGGGTCATCTCGCACATCCTCCGGTGCATACTGCGACAGGTGAATAAACGCCTGTACGTACTGCATCACCGTCTTGTTTCCTTGCTTGAGCTCTCGAAATTCTCGCTTCTTCTGTTCTACCAGGCTATCCGGGATATAGTGGGCCCGGAAAGCCTGAGAGAACTCCTCCCAGGTGGGCTCATGCCCAGCCCGCTGCATCTCGAGGAACGTGGCATGCCATGCCCCCGCAGGTCCCTGTAGCAGCTGCCCGGCAAAGCGCGCTTTCTGTTGCTCGGTCAACTCTGGGAGGAGAGTAAACTTGGATCTGATGGTGCGGAGCCAGTCATCAGCATCCAGCGGTTCGGGGCACTTGCTGAAGATGGGAGGGCGCAAATCCTCAAAGTCCCGGTATGAGATACCACGGTTTCTAGGCTCCCGCTGCCCATTACCGCGGCCTTGGCGCTCTTCCGCTAGCAGTCGGATCAGCTCACCCTGTTGCACGATCAGGGTAGCCAACTCCGGCGGAGGTGGGGCGCCGTTCGCCTGCTGCTCCGAACCCGAGTGTTGCCCATTGCGAGTGTTCACCATCTGCAAGGAGGATGCCAACGTGGTTTACATGAGATTTTCGTGCATCGTAGGTATAGGCTCAGAAATCATGACATGTACATATCTTGCGTGTAATGCAACCAGGTAGTGCAGAAAACCGAATTCCGAATTTAATTAAAACGATCTAAATTAAGGCTCAAGGTTTAGCCATTACATCATAGGATGGTGGTTACATCGACCAACCATCGAATCACACATCAAGTGGCGTCCCATATTACATAAATGGGGTACCCGTATGAGCTCTCACCTCACAAATGTTTAGGTACACCCATAAGTCAGCACGGAGCGTGGTGAAACAAAAATATCGCTATCAACGTGCTAGCTACGCGCCACATACTACTACTCCACTAAGACATCCTCTAAGCCTCAGAGTGACCGGTAGTCGCGGCGTCCTCGTCCTGCTCCATCTCCTGAGGCTCGGAGGACTCCCCGTCCTGGGATCCCTCGTACAGCGCGAGGCGCTGCTGGAGCACTGACACCTGCGCCTCCAACTCCTCACGGCGAGCCTGAGCGTCCCTGTGCCTGGCGGCGAAGAACTGGCTGCGGTCCTTCTCCTGAATGTACAGCCCGTACACCTCGCGGGCGTAGTCCACACACGCGATCTGGGGGCGCGAGGCACCCCGTGCCCGAAGGTCGTCGCGACGGTCCTGCCACGGGTCGTCGTCCTGTCCGAGGGTAGGGAGGAAACGCAGCACCGTGTCACCCGCCTCCTCCTCAGAGCTCAGTACTGCAAGGGCTGTCATGAGAGCACCCTTGCGAGCGTCCTCCCCACTGACTCCGCGGGAAACGATCGTGCGGAAACTACCGTTTGCCGTGGTGAGGACCACCTTGGCCTCACAGACTCCCGGCTCGTGGATCAGCTGCGTGGAGATGAACGGGCAGGGGCGACGTCCCAACTCACGCATGGCCCTGCACAGGATCAGGGACATGGGACAGTCCTCCCGGCAATGCTCATGGACCCATCCACCCTCGGCAACCGGCGGGGTGTGGGTCATAGGGGGCAAAGGGCGCCCTCCGGTGGCCTTGCGCGCGGTCTGCTTCGTCCTCACCATCTGTTTGGCATAAAAAGGAGATGTCTTAGTTTTATAAGGGAGTGGATTTTAAAATCATGATCAAGACGGATAGGAGGAAACGTGTAGAGTGGTGTCTTAAAATTTCGAGTTCATGGAATACTCATATTTTTAGCAGCAAATCCCATTTGACAGAAAAGAAAATCATGATGCATGATTCGTCCTTATCGATCTCACATCGCACACCCTATTTAGTATTACTAGCGATAATTCGGTGACATATATGCACGGCTCTCTCTAATGCAACTAGGCGTTCACTATTGTTCTTAATATCGCACGTAGTCAGTGTACCTGCAGAAAAATGCATGCTTTCAACATTACCACTCTAAACCTAGAAGTGGCATCCACGCAATTTGCGCCGCGTGGACAACGCATCTGTACGGTCCTCTGCTAGACCGGGCTGGCACCCACGCAAGCAAATTGAATTCTTGCTGCGTCACAACAGAAAAGTGGTCACAAACACCGCAAAGGTGACCACCCCCCTTAAAAATTTCTATCCTACCAGCATGAATGCAGAGTTCACAACTAATCGCAAAACCTCCAATAGCTTCCACCAGTACTGGGGAGGGCTAATGGCCGAAAAGTTGTTTCTCAAAGCGCCGAATATGCATATGAGTTCTATCTAGGTCAAAATGTCAGTGATGTCACCTGGATAACACTAACATCCTTAATACGGGCATATCGTATACTCTCTTTTACAAATTACTTGAAAAGGGCTTTCAAAAATAGTTTTGTAAACTAAAACTTGATGATATAACTGTTGTCTGTGTATGATCGGCTCTGATACCAGCTGTGGCGGAACCGCCGATTTAATACGGGCTAAGTACACCTGTCACCATTAGCTTACGGTGTACTTAGACCGTACTAAACCCGGTCGTCCGTCGAGAAGCCCTCGGCTCTCGATTTGCACCAAATCCCAGATGAACCGACATCACACACATCCGACTCACGATGGAGCCACAACAGTTACATCATCACAGGCATTTGAATAGATAGTAATAAGACTTTAAGTTACAAACCAGGTTCTGAATAAAATAAGTTCAACATAGGGCCAACATCGGCCGAATTTCGAAATAATGTCTCACAGCGGAAGTCTAAGACCATAGGTCATGCTTAAACCAAAAGAAATGCAGTAGATGAGTGACATCGCGCCCACTGATGTCGCCCTCATGCCATGACATGACTCCTGTCACTCCTGATGATAACAGGCTCCCCCGCCAACACAGGCGCAGAAGAGGAACTCCATACCTGAAATCCAAATGTTGGGGGCAGACCCTGAGTACTAATTACTCAGAGGACTTAATGGCAAGGCTTACGGCTGACGCAAAGCTTGCTTACTATCATTGGATCCTTAGCCTTTGATTCTTAGCTCAAAAGTTTATTTACGGATAGTGGGATTTAACAGCCACTACCCTTGTGAAAGAAAGAGATAATCCTTTGCAAGTACATAGCTGTCATCATTATGAAATATCAGAGTCTCAAATAATAATCAACCACTTGATATCCAAATCATGAATCATATTGTAGAATATTAAGGTTATTACTACGTTGCCCGTCAGTGATATTTGGCATTCTCACACCTGGTGAGCATCAGCGATTCGAATCGATTTTAATTCCCGGGAATAACTAAAAATGCCAGGGGCCCATATGCTTACTCACACGACGGCTTTCCCACATATAGTCCCCCTCCTCCGCCTGTCCCATCCCAAGTTCGATTCACTCCCACCTGACTCCCGGGTTGTGCCCCCATGACGAGCCTGCCGACATCTCGGTCTCCCCGTCATGAGCACCAAGCTCCCCCGGGCCACCTTCCTCTCAACCAGTGGGTAGGAACGTGTTTCTGTTCTCCGGATGGCACAAGTAAGGTTTCACCGGCCCCATTAACCGGGTAAGCACTTTAGCAATGGTATGCCAACCAGCAGGCGAACAGCGGACGGGCCTTAAACGACTCGGGCGGAGCCAATACACCGCAACAACACACACCTCGAAAAGTAAAGCTTAATCTCCGCCCGGTCTCCACTTAATCATCAACATCATAGACTATCATGGCAGAACTGCCAGTGTTCCATTTCTTTTTCAAAGTCACCCTACGCGACGAGTGACCATTCACTCGTGTCTACTCGAGCCTAGCATTTCTAGGCAACTCGTCCTACGTACCTAATATAGGTGCTAGGGCCAGGACGGCCAGTAGTTCTAATGCAATGAGGTTCCAAACAATACCTAATGCATATGCGTAATCATACATCATAATTTGCTAGGAGAATGTCGGGCCTGCCTACCTTCCTCGCTAGGGTTAGTGTCGTCGGGAGCGGAGTCGGCGGCCTGCTGGAGATCCTCTTGCTGCGGATACGGCTCCGGGTCCTCGGGCTCCTCGATCAGTGGCTGCTCCTGCGTCTGCTCCTCGATCCCGTGATCTATATGTATGTCATTGTGTAGATGAGTGCAAGGAGTGAAATGCATGAACAAGTTTGGTACTAGGAAAATCATACAAACCATCTCCCCAAACTTAATTTGACCCACATTTCCCTATTTTTCTCTCCTAGCTAGTAGCACTTTGTCAATTTCAAAACAAGGACTAAACCATACATGCACACTCTCAAACTTCACCAGTGAGCTTCCCATACTATATGTGGCACAAGAAAAATGTAGGCATGCCATTTTGAACATACAATACATATACACCATTTTTCCTATTTGCATAAATACACAAAATGAGCATGACATGGTGAATACAAGGTGAAACTACTCACACTACAGCCCACACCCTTAAAACAGTGCCAAGACATCTCATGTAAGCCAACACCAAGACCTCACAAATTTAGGATACCATTTAGGCCATCTTTTCCATTTTATGAGTATTTAACATGCATACACAAAAACAGGGGCAAAATGGTCAATGCTCATCTCCACATCATGTCCATTGCATAGGTCTATTTATAAGGAGTTCATAGGTTCTGAGTTTGTCCATTTTGGATTTTTCTTTGAATTTATGCGATTTTTCAAAGTTCAAACCGAGAAAAAGGAAAAAAGAAAAAGAAAAACCCAGATCCGAGGACCTCTGCGTAATTAACCATAGTTTCCAGGGGCTAGCTTGCAAGATCTGCAAGACTCAGTAAACAGGCGGGAGGACCGGGGTGTAAATTCGGAAAAGTCCGGGGGCTAGATCTAAAAAGATCCGGCCCCCGTCTTCTTCCTCGCGCCGGCCGCGGCCGCGCGGCGCGGTGCGCGCACGCCGGCGAGCTGGGGCTCGCCGGAGCCGCGACGCGGGGTGGCAGAGGTGCGCGGGAGCTAGGGCTTCACCTTGGGGGTATCGTCGTCGGCGGAGGAGGCGTGGAGCGGCGGGGAACGGCGGCGCACCGAGCGTGAACGGCGGCGTCGACTTGAAGCTCTCGGCGCGACGCGACGTCGAGCCGAGCTCGATCTTCTCGGGGAAGGGGAGAACGACGACGAGGGCTAGCGGGGGAGGGGCGGCGTGGAGCGGCGGTCGCGGTGGTGCGGTCGGTTGGGCTTGGGGAGGCCAGGAGGCGGCGGCGCGGCTCGACCCCGAGCTCGGCCGGCTTCAATGGCGGCGGGCGGGAAAACGGACGGGGCGGCGTGGAGAAGGCACGGGAGCGAAGGGTTTGGCTTAGGGTTTGGACGGGGGGAACCCCGCTCCCTTTTGACGCGCCCGGACGGCCGCCGCGGGGCTCGCCGTACTCCCTGTAAGTGGTTGCCCGCAGGATCAATTTGAGATTCACCCAATGATGGATCTTAATCTGGGGAACTTTTATTTTTCATTCACCAATCTCTCTTTGTATATGCTAATCACTCTCGGTTTTGTGCTACTGATGATTTTTTTAGTGACGAAAAAGGGCGGGGGCAAGTCAGTGCCATGACACAACGGATAGCGGACAGAAGCGAGGAAGGGGGGAGTACACCCTACCGACCGCATGCCTAAAATGCATTTATCCTTTGAATTACTCATTGAATGGAATTTCGCACTGGAAACTTTTCTAGGAGAAGTTCGAATCCGTTCCGTTCGGATATTGATCGGTCTTGGTTTTACATGGTTTACGCGTTACTGGTTCCCGGAAGAGTCAATTTCTCCATTAGCTAAACCCTTTCTAACCCTACCTTTGGACTCGTATTTTGTTCGTACACAATCAACGGAGGCCCCCCCGACATATGTTGCAACGTCTTCAATAGCATGCTCTTACTTCGTCTTTCCCTTAATAAGTCATCAAATTTGGTGCTTTTCGATCCCCAGTTGCTATGGGGAACAAAGGCGGAAATACAACAGATTCCTCCATTTAAGTGGTTCTCGCTTCTCCTTGTTCCTGTTCCTAACTCCTCCCCAGGTAGTTCCCAATGTTTGGCACTTTCCATACTTCGTGGGTGCAACATCAACAAATTCGCTCATGATCAAGTTACAACCTAAGATCTATGACTATATTATGTTAACTGTTCGTATTTTGTTCATTCCATCGGTATGCTCCCAGGTACCTGTAATTGTGATCTGTTTGCCAGAACCAAGGGGTCTTTCTGTGGAAACCTTCACGAGCAATCGTCGTTTTTTGATGGTTTTTCCGCTTATCACAGCAGCTCTTTCCACACCTCCGGATATCTGGTGCCAAATCGTCGCCCCTTTCCTTATATATTCGATAATCGAGTTTGCTATCTTTGTGGCATTGATTGTACAAGTTCGTGAAGAGGGCTGGACGAGTAGAATGAGGGAAAGCGGCTCGATCGAGAAAAAAGAGGAGTAGACTAGCCCCCCTAGAACTGCAAAAAGTCACTATCAATGAATTCCCGAGCAATTCTAAACCAACATATGCGATTCATTCCCGTAATGATTATAACAAACAAACTGCAGACTCCTTGCCTTATTTTCGGGATGAGTGATACATCCGGCGAGCGCCGGTGAAGAACGCAAGCAAAGCTGGAGCTCGGGCATTGAACTATTCCATCAAGCAAGAGAAAGGAGGCAAACTGGGTTGAAGGCCTGGGGAGCGAACCGAAAGCTCAGCTTTGCGGACTCTTCCTTTATTTAGTATAGGCAAGTCAGTACCCTCAAGTAAACTCCCTCTCCCCATACCGATCGAGTACTAAAGCTCTATCCTATTTCTGTTCGATCAAAGCGAAATAGTGGCTTGGCTGTCCGACGCTTGATTCTCCAGGTTCAGTTTATCCACGCTTTGTTTTTAGATATTGGTGCTCAATGCTTGTGACCGCCACTCTTCATAAATAGCTTTAGCTCGGGTTGACTGTGTACCCATAGGCTTGTTTATTAGGCTCATACAGACAAACTGGACATCTCGCCGACCTACAACCATACCAAGAAGATCCCTTGATTCTGCTTCCGTCTATCATTCTTCTGTAAGGAAGTAAAAAATCGGGTTGGTTAAGCAATTGGTAGCCCCCGGATGAACGGTAGAATCCATCCATAGATGAATAGAAAACTGTACTCATCAGGGCTAAAAAAAGAAAGACTAGCAGAAAGAATATCGAACCCCCTCGTAGAGGATTCAAAAAAGAAAAAGAAGAGACCTCGAGTCAGCGCATAAAGAATGGAATGGTACATTACCACCATTATTAGTTAGAAATCCATACCATTCACTGAAGCACAGGCCCGAGATCGAGCGCCAGGGTAAAATTCTGTTTAGTAGAAAGGAAGGAAGCAAGTGAAGAAAGATGGGATAAAATTTGGAATGTTCTTGGTTCGCATCTTGCTTTTTGGGCGTGGTTTCGCAATGGATCTAGAAAGATTGGTCAACTACTTCTTAAACCCAATCCCCAACTGCAAACTGCCTCTCCAAACGTTTCTTGTTAGCTTGGGCACTCTTATCTTGAGTCTTCTTGACTTGATGCTTCTCAATGAGAGACCTCTTCTTGGGCATTGACGTGCATAGCATGTTGGCACTTCCCAAGCAAGCACGAACTCGCTTCCGACCTTCATTCCTTCTTCCCCTATTGGTATATTCTTTGCTCAAGAATAGCTTAGTAGATCTTGTAGAGAAAAGGGCGAAGCCTTGTGCCATTGTCATTGCCATTTTTTATATAATAATAGGGCTTACTGGGTTGTTACCAGATCTACGCTACGCCCAAGTCGATACGACAAGGATGACGCGCCATCGGACAGAGGGAGTCCTTTTCTTGAATTCTGAGACCGGTCTTCACCGACCCGGGCATTGTTCTTCATTCCTACCTTGTCATTCAATTCCCTCCGATCCGTCAATCCATCCAGTAAGCCAGCCATTTGTTTTCTATTGATCAGCCTGCGAGCATCTTCATACGCTAACCGTAAAAAGCCAGTAACTCGTTCCCAAGAAGCAAGTAGAATTTGAGCACGGAGGTCCAATAATGAACTCTTTTTTTTCTAGCCAACCGGTCAAGACAGACTCACATGGAGCGTAGGTCTCTTCCCCTTACCTTTCGCCATGCGCTGAATTCCAATCAGTTGACACTTTGCACAAGAACTAGCAAGAAATGAAATGATAAGAAAAACCAGGGAACCTTGCGACGTCTACTTTCATTTGAATAGGAACATAGGCATCCCCCGAGGGGCGAAACCCTATCCCCCATCTTTCGCTTCCCCCTTTAGATGAGAAGCCGAAGGTCGCTATCAATATGGCACCTCGAAGGGCGTAAAAGCAATGAGCCCGAAGCCTGAAACCTTAAACCATAGATTTCACACTCAAAGTGGATCCACCTAGTCAATAGATTGAGACACAACCTGCTTACTCACCTAGGGTCGGTCCGACTCCGCCTACTACTCCTACTTATCCTTTTTGAAGCTAGAAACAGAGCCATAGCCATACAATGGAGACCCTAACCTAAAGGAAAGGGGTGGGTCGAAGGTAGATCATAACTAAAGGTGACAAGTCGATCTATTTTTTTTTAGAGAAGAGCTAGAGCTGTTGACTGCTCACTAAGGAGTCTGTCTCGTCTAGTAGAGCTATTATCCAATGGCTCACCAGAGTAGAGATGAGCTTTTCACCATAGCTGTGATAGCATCAGAGTGTATAAAATGGCAAGGTGTTTGTTAGTGCTTCCCTTTCTTTATCTAGCAAGATATCAATACTGCTAGGCAGATGGGTAACCTGAAAATCAATGCATTTGCGAATGGAGGAAGGAAGCCTGCCTAACGTTCCATAAGAGGAAAGGCGTCTAAACAAACAAAACATACATAGGATGAAATGAAATAGAGGAAAATCCAATACTGAACTTAATAAGATAAGTTAAATCGAAAAAAGCAAACAGTAAGCGTGAAATCTACAAAGCAAGAAAAGTCAGTCGGTTCACTCTCCTACAGGCAAGGATTTCTACTATTTAATTAAGTGAGTTCCGTTTGCGAATTCCGTTTTCTCTTTTAGGCTATGAAGCACTGCTATTTCATCCTTTTTTATCAGCTCGAGTAAGCTTGACTTTCTCTTCCCCTTGGTACAAAAGAAAACCAAGCGACAGTGATATGGGCTTGCCTATTTCCTTCTTTCGCCAAACCTATTCAACAATGAAACTTCGCCACTACTACAACTTGGAACCTATCCTTTCTTTTGGGGGTAAAGAAGCACTCTTATAACTACTCCCTTTTTTCGGATGCGGAGGAAAGATACTTCACTACCTTATTCGCTACTACTCTTTTCTTTCGGCTAACAACAACTGCTGGAACTAAAAAAGTGTTGACTAACTCTAGGCATTCGCGGGTTACAAGCTTACTAAACTAGGGTATCGGGTGAAAGAAGTGCTACTTCACTACTCTTACTACAGCATTCGGTCCAGACTGGACTTACCTAATTCTGTGCTTTCACTCTGCCGGGGGAATTCAATTCCTCAAACGTTTGCAGTCAAAAACTACTCAAACAACTAATTGCTTCTATTATAGGCTTTCGCTCATTCTTTCCCACCTTTGCTTTGAATCTTGACTCGACACTAGGTATTCCCACATGCACCGATAGCAGAGGAGAAGAAAGGGAATAGCAAGTACTACTTAGACACAGCAAGATAAAGTGGATTTTCCGGCTTTCTAGGCGCGTGCTCACGGAGTTGCTTGTTTAGGCAAAGACTACGAAAGCACTCACTTTTAAACATTACTTACCAACCAATCAATTAGAATCGCCGCCTCTTGGACCCACAGCTTGGGCAAAGGCGCGTATAAAGCCAAATTCTATCGTATTCGGATCTATCATTGAGATGAATCCCAAGAGAAAGCAGATCCCTGATGCTTGACCGAAAAGTGGTAACCCTTCGGGATCATGTTCGGCTTTGTTAGACCAACTGCGGATATGAACTCCTAATGAACAGAACTTTCAGTCAGATTGCTTCTCTTCCTGGCAAGTCTTGAACTACCAATCTTCTATCTTTGAGTTTCAATCTCATATAATTCCGTCGTCCTCCGCGGAAGAATCAAAGGTAGAAGCCAATCTAAAAAAGATGTTGCAGCAAAGTCCAGTATGCTGGATGGCCTATCTATCCCTTTCTTCTTCTGTTCCCGGTCGTCCAATCTAAAGTGAGAAATTAAACCGTGTGCTTTAGTAGTAGGTCTCAACTTTCTCTTTTTCTTCTCTGCATTTCCATTTCTCAGCAGAATTCCTCCCGGACCATCACATCGTCAGAGCCTTCGTTCCCTGGTCTGACTTTCCGATGGCGGACGGAAGGCTATTCAAGGTGCTAGAGGAGCAGGTGAAAAAAGCAAGATGAGCAATTGAAAGAATTTCTGCAGAAAGTGGGGAAGACGCAAGCATCATTATCCGAAGAGGGCCGCAGGAAGCTTACGATTTCATTTTCTTCTCTAAGTCAGGATATTTCTCGCTCTAGGGAAGGCATTATGGGCTCTGGTAGTAATGTGACTGTCACACCCGGTTTTAGAAACAAAACCAAGTGCTAACCATGTATGTGCCAGGATCAGTTTAACCACATACACAGCATAATCAAAAGTAAATAGCACAACCAGTACTTTACTTAAGAGTAATAACCATTATTACAGACCATAAATGTCTTTAACGAAACCGAGTATCTGAACGAAAACGAGTTAACTAAACGACAGCGGAAGACGACCGGGATCCACAGGCAACTGACGGATGGCACACCAGCCTAGAACTCGTCGTAGTCTTGGAACTCCTGATTAGGATTCATCACCTTTCCCTTCCGAATCTGAGCAGCGGTTGCAATGGATGCAACGTGGTATAAAACAAGCAAGAATGAGTACATAACGCACTCAGCAAGTATTCCGTTTAGGATAAAAGTGGACTGGCTTTATAGTGGTTAGGCAAGCAATTGCTTTTAGTTAGTCAAGTTTTTAATTACTAGCAATGATTAGCATAACCCATCCCTTCATTAAAAAGACATTTAAACATATTTAAAAGATAAGCATGAACCATAACCATATCCATCATCATTACCATGATCACCATGAGTCATTCACCTTGAAGCTGAAACTCTAATCTGTGAGGGTCCAGGCCGCTCTTAACCGTGAGCACGGCTGATATATCAGTTTTAAACACTCTCGAGAGGTTGTACATCTTTACCCACAAGTCATGATTCCCATATGCCTAAGGGTGGATCAGACCCCATATATTCATTACCTTGGATGAATCGGCAGGGTTTCATTACGAGACCTTTACAAAGAATTCCTAGAGTTATGGCCCACTCGTTACAGGTTACTCCAGTTAACTAAAGATATGAGAGTTCCGTTCCAAAGGGTGACTAACAACAAACTGCACCACATTGGCAAAGGGCAAAGTCCCATATCCCCCAGACCCCTCATACGCCATGTTTCAGGAAAGTAAGCCAAAACTCTAGTTCATCTAATTAATCAGTCAAGCCCAGTGCCCATGTGAGTCTTGTGGTTGTACTGTTTTCCTGGGTGGTCGCTCGGCGAACCGATCCTTAGGGTGAGGCCATCGAGCAAACCCACAAAACATGCTCAAATCCCCATGTTGCCAAAATCATATGTTTATCATCAAACTCATTATTAATTAAACAAGATTAACAACATGAGTAAAGTAAGTTGAGCGGTAGCAATTAATTTGCAACATCACAGCCCTCCCATAGGATAAAAACATTGACGGAAAAATAAGTGGCTAGTCATCCTTAGGTTGAGCATTCAAATTAGGCTCTAGATCATGTGATTAACGTAAATAGGACATAGGTCAAAGAATACTTGCCTTCCTCAGCAAAAACTTGCTCAGGAACTTCCCAAGGTGGATTCTCGACAAACTCGGACGGAACGTCGGCTACACGTTGCATACATACAAGCAATGAGCATAAACTGACTAAAACAGTACACCAAACATCATAAAAAGAGGTTAAAAAGGTTTTAGAATTAATCTACACTTTATTACGATTCCGTAGGTTCAAGAATCGTTCAAATCGGAGTTAAAACGCAAAAGATATGCATAAAATAAGATTAAGGGCTTAAAATAAAGAGAATTTGAAACTCCAGGGGCTAAACTGCGAAAACCTGGACCTATCCGTAAATAAATAGGACTGCGGGTTGATTTAGAAGAAGTTCAGGGTCTCTTTGGCAAAATCTCACGCTGACCGGGGTTGACCAGGACCGCGGGTTGATTTTCCAAAAGCTCAGGGTCTAAACCGTAAAGCCAGGGACCTAGATCTAATAGATCTGGACCGCGGGTTAATTTTCAGAAAACCCAGGGACTCTTTAGCAAGAGTGCGGCGCTGACCGGTATTGACCGGGACCGCGTCTCAATCACAACCGTTGGATCTCGATCGGACGGCAGGGAAAAGATCGGGCGGAGGGGAAAAAGACTGGCGACGGGGTCGACCGGCGGCGACCTTCGGGCGCGGCGGAGACCTGCCGGAGCACCGCGGAATCCGCGGTTCCGGAGCCTAGGGCTAGAGGGACCGGGCGCAGGGGCGAGCAGACGGTGGTGCGAAGCGGGCAGAGGGGTTCGGGAGACGGCGCATCGACCGGAGGCGGCGGGCGACGGAGCGGGGTGGTGGAGGAGCTCCGGCGAGCGATTCCCGCCGATGTAGGGCGCGGCTAGGGACTAGAGCTAGCTCGAAAGTTTCCTCACCTCACGGCGAACCTTCGGGTATAGAAGTGGTCGACGGTGAAGCGGCAATGGCGGTCGGCGACGTGCGGCGACGTCCGCGGGAGCTCTGCGTAGAACGACGGCGGCGCGGTGGGCAACGAAGGCGGCCTAGGGCTTGGGCGTTTGATGGCTAGGGCCTCGGGGTGGCAGCCTTTATAGCCCGGATGCCGAGGCTTGCGGAGGGGGAAAGGGAAAGCACGGCGCGGCAAGGAAGGTCCGGACTTCGGACTCTGTCCGTGTCCGCACTGCGCACGGCGCGGGCGAGGACCGGGAAAGGAAAGTGCGGGCGCGGGAAAGGAAGGCGGAGGCGGCGCGTGAACCCTCGGGCGAGGTCGGGACGCAGGCGCGGGGCGCGGAACCGAGGCCACGGCGCGGGCACTTGCCTCCGTCGGCGTCGGACCGAGAAAGGAAAGGAGAGGGAATGAAGAAGATGACCGGTGGGGCCGGGCTGTCAGCGAGAGAGAGGGAGAGAGAGCGCGCGGGGGGGGAAGAAAGGGCGCGGCGGCCTGCTGGGCCGTTCGGCTGGCGGGCCGCGCGGGGGCGCGCCGGGCCGGGGCGACGAGAAGGAGGAGGGGGCGGAAAGCTGGGCCGGCTGGGGGAGTGGGCCGCGCGGTGAAAAAAGAGAAAGGGGGAGAGGGAGCTGGGCCGGCCTGGCCACTGGGCCGACTCGGGCCAAAAGGGAGAAGGAGAAGGAAAGGAGGAAAAGGAAACTTCCCTGGTTTGTTTGAAATTTGAGAAATTTTAGAGAGATGCAAAAGAGTTTAAATTCAAACTTTGAACACTGCAAATCACCCAATAAAAATATGCAAGGACATGAGGGTTCAAACATGTGATTCCTATGATTCTTTTTAATTAATTATTTTGAACTCACATAAAATCAAATAGGTGTCATGTATGATCAAACAATATGAACAAATTAAATTGGTTCCAAAGATTTTATTTGTGGCAAAATTTAGGGTGTTACAAATCTACCCCCCTTAAAGAAATCTCGTCCCGAGATTTTGGGTTGGCCAGCAAAGAGTTTCAGAAATTCTACTATAAAGTCATCTTTTGGTAGCTGCTTCTCCGGTACCCTTAAATTCTCCTGCCTGGGGTATGTACATCAAAACTTCTAGGTGTTCCTCGGATGGAGTAGTCAAAGTCACCTTCCTCTCTGCATATATATGATTCTATTGAAATTTTGCAACCAATTCATTCCAAAATTGTCATCTATTCCACTTGTTTCCAAAGCTATAAGGTCGGCAGGAAAGTCTACCCCCCTTAAAGAAATTTTGGTACTCGGACAATCACTGCCTATCTTCATTCTTCCTCCTGGTGAACTTACTAACATGGGACCTTCAATGGTTGCTACTGGTATTTTATGATGGCTCCCATATTGGACAGTAATAAATGAACGCGAGGCACTGGAATCAAAAAGGATCAAGGCAGGGTGCCAAATCTACGAAGAACGTACCTAGCATTATGTTGGGAGTTCCTTGCATAGCCTCGGCTGACACATAGTTCACTTGTCCAGTTGTACTGCGCTGCTGGCCAGAAGCCGGAGTGGTGGAGCCTCCTCTTGGGTTATGTTGCGGTGTATTTTTCTGCGGGCACTGCTGGGACCAATGACCGGTTCCACCACATTTGAAGCAATTATTACTTCCTGACTGTACTGGCGTGCCGGCTTTCACAGGAGTGCTAATAGGGGTCTGATGATGCTGCGCTTGATTGTTGGAATGCTGTACTTGACCATTGCCTTGTTGTCCGGTGCTCTGTGTAGGGTGGTTCTGGTAATAGGTTGATCCAGAGTACTTAGGTCGGGTGTTGTTGCTAGATTGTTGCGCCTTTTTCTTACGCTTCTTCTCTTCCATCTCGCGACGAGTATTTTCCGTCACAATGGCTCGGTCTATTAAATGCTGGCAGTTAGGGAAAGTGTGGTTCATGAGCTGGTACCTGAGTGGATCGACCAAGCCTTTGAGGAAACGGTACTGCTTCTTGGGATCGGTATCAACTTCCTCTGGACAGTAGCGGGACAGCTGTAGGAATTTATCCCGATACTCACTGACAGACATAGCACCCTGAGTGAGTGCTAGAAACTCCTCTTTCTTCAATGACATCACACCAGCTGGAACATGGTGTGCTCTGAATCTCTCTGTAAATTCTTGCCAGGTGATAGTGTTGGGGTTGTTATGGGCAAGGCGGTACGACTCCCACCATTGTTGAGCGGCACCTCGTAGCTGGTGGGGGCCGTAGAGAACTTTCTCCTGGTCGGTGCACTGAACGACGTCCAGCTCCCGTTCTATTGCGCGGAGCCAGTCTTCTGCATCCATGGGGTCGGCAGAGTGAGTGAACACAGGTGGGTGTCCCTTCATAAATTCTGTGCGTCTGTCTCGCGGTTGAGGCGGTGGTGGTGGGGGTGGTTGCTGCTGCGCCTGGTGCATGGCTGCCACTGCTTGACCAAGAGCTTGTATCACTTGGGTCTGGTTCATGATCAGTTGTTCCATAGTCATCGGTGGCGGTGGATTTGGAAGTCCTTCTCCGCGACCTCCTCTACCTCCACGACCACGACCACGACCACGTCCCGTACTCATCTGATTTGGCCAAGTATATCATTAGCACTTATCCTAGATCATTGGTTGCATTCAACATTGGTAACCAAGATAGATAAGATAAAGACCTAATCATAGATAGAGCAAGGCTTTTCCCAAACTAGCTATCTTTATTGAACCTTTTAAACATCCAACCAAAAGACTAAATTGTGGATATTACCCCACAACTTAAGCACTCATTACAAAGAATCAAATCACCCATATGACACCATCACAAGCAAACGTGCACACTGTTAAACGATCTAAGTCTATCCGATCTAACTAAACTAGACGATGCTAATGGACCCTATTACAATGGTAACTCTCCTAAGGATGCCGAATGTAGGTCCTTGCTGTTGGATCATTGTAACGGACCCTCTTCCTTGGTGGGTAGTAGACAGGGTTGAACAATGGCATGCTTGGTGTGATTTGAGCGCGCAATCTGGAAATTTCCAGCTTTGCCGTGCACAACTCCTCAGCAAGGGCATTGTAATCGGTGTTGAGCGCAACAAGGTAGTCGACAATAGCTTCAAGGCGCGGGTTCTTCTCTGCGGTAGGAGTAACGATCCACGCGTCGAGTCCTCCAGGCTGACGGCGGGGAAGGTAACGCAGCGTACCATCGGCTAACTGGCTGTGGCAAGAGTAGCATAGGGTCGTCAGGGCTTCCTGAGCTGCATCACTGATGGCGGCTTCATAGTTGTGGCGAAGGGCAGGGGCGTAGCTGAGGGCGATGTCCCGACGTGCTCCATACTCATCCAAAACGCTGATCTGTACTGCCATTGCCCACTCTTCCTGATAGATACGGTGACGATAGCGAGTTCCCACATACGTGACCCACGCGTGGCCAAGTCGGAGCCTCACTAACGCTTCCCGCAACATCCGAGGAAACGGCAGTGGGTAGTCGAACCAACGGTGGACGCTCTCGTTCCAGCAATCTTCATTCTCGTTTTGTTGTTGTTGGGCTGGTCCTCCGTCTTGACCTTGAGCTGCGGCTTGGTCTTCTGGAACAGCAGGTGGCACTTCCGGCTGCACTTCAGGCTCTTCTGACTGTTCCTCATCTGACGAATCTGGCACTAGTTCTTCGGGGTCCTCCTCTTCAGAGTCGTTCAGGTCTTCCCACTCTTGTGGCGGAGGGGATGGTGGGGTTGGTGTTGGCAGCCTGGTCTTGTCAAGTCTACCAATGCGTCCACCAACACGCATGCGAGCTCCACGCTTAAAGCTCGACATCTACAGGCCCACAACGGAAGAAACAGTTCTATTATGGGATAGATAAGTAGATATAGAAGATCTTAATTGAAATAGACAAGTATAGATGTCAAAATAGCATATATGGCAAGTATTTGAATGGAGAAAGCAAGAAAAGGTAAGCAAAATCCTTAATCACGACCAGTTCTACTCTAGGCTTGCGTCCTACGGTCAGCACGGCTCTGATACCACTTTTGTCACACCCGGTTTTAGAAACAAAACCAAGTGCTAACCATGTATGTGCCAGGATCAGTTTAACCACATACACAGCATAATCAAAAGTAAATAGCACAACCAGTACTTTACTTAAGAGTAATAACCATTATTACAGACCATAAATGTCTTTAACGAAACCGAGTATCTGAACGAAAACGAGTTAACTAAACGACAGCGGAAGACGACCGGGATCCACAGGCAACTGACGGATGGCACACCAGCCTAGAACTCGTCGTAGTCTTGGAACTCCTGATTAGGATTCATCACCTTTCCCTTCCGAATCTGAGCAGCGGTTGCAATGGATGCAACGTGGTATAAAACAAGCAAGAATGAGTACATAACGCACTCAGCAAGTATTCCGTTTAGGATAAAAGTGGACTGGCTTTATAGTGGTTAGGCAAGCAATTGCTTTTAGTTAGTCAAGTTTTTAATTACTAGCAATGATTAGCATAACCCATCCCTTCATTAAAAAGACATTTAAACATATTTAAAAGATAAGCATGAACCATAACCATATCCATCATCATTACCATGATCACCATGAGTCATTCACCTTGAAGCTGAAACTCTAATCTGTGAGGGTCCAGGCCGCTCTTAACCGTGAGCACGGCTGATATATCAGTTTTAAACACTCTCGAGAGGTTGTACATCTTTACCCACAAGTCATGATTCCCATATGCCTAAGGGTGGATCAGACCCCATATATTCATTACCTTGGATGAATCGGCAGGGTTTCATTACGAGACCTTTACAAAGAATTCCTAGAGTTATGGCCCACTCGTTACAGGTTACTCCAGTTAACTAAAGATATGAGAGTTCCGTTCCAAAGGGTGACTAACAACAAACTGCACCACATTGGCAAAGGGCAAAGTCCCATATCCCCCAGACCCCTCATACGCCATGTTTCAGGAAAGTAAGCCAAAACTCTAGTTCATCTAATTAATCAGTCAAGCCCAGTGCCCATGTGAGTCTTGTGGTTGTACTGTTTTCCTGGGTGGTCGCTCGGCGAACCGATCCTTAGGGTGAGGCCATCGAGCAAACCCACAAAACATGCTCAAATCCCCATGTTGCCAAAATCATATGTTTATCATCAAACTCATTATTAATTAAACAAGATTAACAACATGAGTAAAGTAAGTTGAGCGGTAGCAATTAATTTGCAACATCACAGCCCTCCCATAGGATAAAAACATTGACGGAAAAATAAGTGGCTAGTCATCCTTAGGTTGAGCATTCAAATTAGGCTCTAGATCATGTGATTAACGTAAATAGGACATAGGTCAAAGAATACTTGCCTTCCTCAGCAAAAACTTGCTCAGGAACTTCCCAAGGTGGATTCTCGACAAACTCGGACGGAACGTCGGCTACACGTTGCATACATACAAGCAATGAGCATAAACTGACTAAAACAGTACACCAAACATCATAAAAAGAGGTTAAAAAGGTTTTAGAATTAATCTACACTTTATTACGATTCCGTAGGTTCAAGAATCGTTCAAATCGGAGTTAAAACGCAAAAGATATGCATAAAATAAGATTAAGGGCTTAAAATAAAGAGAATTTGAAACTCCAGGGGCTAAACTGCGAAAACCTGGACCTATCCGTAAATAAATAGGACTGCGGGTTGATTTAGAAGAAGTTCAGGGTCTCTTTGGCAAAATCTCACGCTGACCGGGGTTGACCAGGACCGCGGGTTGATTTTCCAAAAGCTCAGGGTCTAAACCGTAAAGCCAGGGACCTAGATCTAATAGATCTGGACCGCGGGTTAATTTTCAGAAAACCCAGGGACTCTTTAGCAAGAGTGCGGCGCTGACCGGTATTGACCGGGACCGCGTCTCAATCACAACCGTTGGATCTCGATCGGACGGCAGGGAAAAGATCGGGCGGAGGGGAAAAAGACCGGCGACGGGGTCGACCGGCGGCGACCTTCGGGCGCGGCGGAGACCTGCCGGAGCACCGCGGAATCCGCGGTTCCGGAGCCTAGGGCTAGAGGGACCGGGCGCAGGGGCGAGCAGACGGTGGTGCGAAGCGGGCAGAGGGGTTCGGGAGACGGCGCATCGACCGGAGGCGGCGGGCGACGGAGCGGGGTGGTGGAGGAGCTCCGGCGAGCGATTCCCGCCGATGTAGGGCGCGGCTAGGGACTAGAGCTAGCTCGAAAGTTTCCTCACCTCACGGCGAACCTTCGGGTATAGAAGTGGTCGACGGTGAAGCGGCAATGGCGGTCGGCGACGTGCGGCGACGTCCGCGGGAGCTCTGCGTAGAACGACGGCGGCGCGGTGGGCAACGAAGGCGGCCTAGGGCTTGGGCGTTTGATGGCTAGGGCCTCGGGGTGGCAGCCTTTATAGCCCGGATGCCGAGGCTTGCGGAGGGGGAAAGGGAAAGCACGGCGCGGCAAGGAAGGTCCGGACTTCGGACTCTGTCCGTGTCCGCACTGCGCACGGCGCGGGCGAGGACCGGGAAAGGAAAGTGCGGGCGCGGGAAAGGAAGGCGGAGGCGGCGCGTGAACCCTCGGGCGAGGTCGGGACGCAGGCGCGGGGCGCGGAACCGAGGCCACGGCGCGGGCACTTGCCTCCGTCGGCGTCGGACCGAGAAAGGAAAGGAGAGGGAATGAAGAAGATGACCGGTGGGGCCGGGCTGTCAGCGAGAGAGAGGGAGAGAGAGCGCGCGGGGGGGGAAGAAAGGGCGCGGCGGCCTGCTGGGCCGTTCGGCTGGCGGGCCGCGCGGGGGCGCGCCGGGCCGGGGCGACGAGAAGGAGGAGGGGGCGGAAAGCTGGGCCGGCTGGGGGAGTGGGCCGCGCGGTGAAAAAGAGAAAGGGGGAGAGGGAGCTGGGCCGGCCTGGCCACTGGGCCGACTCGGGCCAAAAGGGAGAAGGAGAAGGAAAGGAGGAAAAGGAAACTTCCCTGGTTTGTTTGAAATTTGAGAAATTTTAGAGAGATGCAAAAGAGTTTAAATTCAAACTTTGAACACTGCAAATCACCCAATAAAAATATGCAAGGACATGAGGGTTCAAACATGTGATTCCTATGATTCTTTTTAATTAATTATTTTGAACTCACATAAAATCAAATAGGTGTCATGTATGATCAAACAATATGAACAAATTAAATTGGTTCCAAAGATTTTATTTGTGGCAAAATTTAGGGTGTTACAGTGACCAAGACGGTGAGGAATGAATAAGGTGAATTTGTGGAATCTGAATCGGATAGCAGACTTTTGAGAAATTCTTGTCAACGAAGGCGCGGAGCGGCGCGAAGCGAATGGAACGAGTAGGAATGAGGAATGGTGCTTTTTTTTATATATAAGAGAATATGTGAAAGTAGAAAGCAAGAGTTCTTATTTAGTAAATATAAAACTAACAACAACATTTTACTAATTATAAGAAAGAAGTAAGAGAGTGGTGCTCTTTTAATATAATAGCCCATGTGAAACAACTGGTTCTGGGTGGTTAGGTAGGCAGCTATGAGATAGCACTTTGTTTTTTGTTGCTCGTCACCTTAGTGAGGCTTTTCGTGCTTATAGATCCAAAGCTACTACTACTTCTGGATAGGCTTACAGGTAAGGAAGCTAATAGACATATGGATAGGCTAGTTCATAGTAGGAAGTCGGGATCTTAAAGTCTCACCAGATCGAAAGCAGGCGCGTAGCGAAGACAGCTCTACTGAGACTGATAAGTGTAATCATACATAGTTGATTATGTTGTTCTACAAAGCAACTACCGATTAATTAAGATTGACACTAAACAAAGCTGCTAGTCGAAGATCCATCCACTATTTCTAAGATGGTAGGCAGAAAGAAAGTAAAGTAGAATCCCGTGCTTTCGAGTGATTGCTCCCCGCATTCCAATGCTACCCACATGAATGCTAGTAGAATCCGTCTTCCCCAACCAACCATTAGTTTGATTTACTTCACTAGTTCTTGAGCGCAGCCTCGCGGCGCGGGCGCGTCCCGGATCCGCGGGCCCACCCGCCAGTGACAGTGGATTTTGGGGAATTTAAAATGTGTTTCCCTTCCTACTGTAAACTGCGATTTTGACCAATTTGGAGGCCGAAATTGGAAAAGCCCAATTGGAAGAAATGTTCTACTCTTTGAACTCTACAAGTTTGTCAAAAGGCTCAACTCCAGAATCCAAGTGTAAATGTGGTTTAAATTCAAATTTTGAAATCAGCCCTAGTTAGGGACAGGGTACCTTTATTGTTTGGAAAAAGGAAAAACCCTATTTCCAAGCCTTTTCACCCAAGGTGCCTTTTGTATAACTTGCTTAGAATTTCAAAACCTACAACTTCTTCAATGGGAGTGTTTCATGAAAGTGGCTGTAGGTTTGTGCAAACTTAGGGTTTTTAAACAAGGCTGATTTGAGTTGGTTTTCTGTACTGACAAAGAAAGACTCCAAACCCTATGTAGCCTTCAATATCTGGCCAAACCCCAATTATGAAAGTTGTTCAAAACTTCATTATCTACAAGTTTGGTAATATGAGTTTCCCTAGATCCCAATAGATTTGGATTTATGAACAAGAACATCTCATAGCACATGTATAAAAATCATAATTCAAGCATTCCATCTCATCCAATGCAAAACCTAGCTTGTCTATATGCAACACATGATGCTTGATGATGCCTAATGCATGATTAAGACATGGTAATGTACTTGAGATGCTGGAGCATCACACTTAGTCCACGTATCATCTGAAAACCAGTTGGCCGATATCTTTACCAAGCCCCTAGAGTTTGGCGCTTTTGTGCGCTTGAGAGGTGAGCTTGGAGTGTGCTATCCCTTTTAGTCAGGGATAATACGCTATTCCTTTTAGTAAGGAATAGCTTCCATAGTCTAGAATTTGCTTTTATCTTGCTTTTATTTCTCTTTGCTTGTTTTGCATATTGTATCATATCATACATCCCATTGTAGCATTTGCATTTTTACTTCACTAGTACTAGAGCTCTTTTGGAATGATGAGTTAGTACTTGCTTGTGCTAGATTGTACAGATGCATGCTTGATCATGGTTGGCTAAGCTCTCTTGAGTCTGTTGAATACTAGTTGTGAGCTAAGTCATTTTATTCTTTGCAAATAAAAAACCATGGTCACCACTTGATTTGGCTACCTAGCATGTATAGGAATGTTGAATGCTATGCTATCTTTTCATACCTAGATATGCTAGATGTATGCCTTTGCTATGATTATGCCTAAGCTTTTATGACACATTGCTTAAATTGAAATCCGAATCAAAATGCTTACAAGTGGTGTTTTATGTGCTGAATTGAGAAAGATCCAGGTGGGTTTGCTTGTCTCACTGATCTAGTTCGAGACAGCTTGCCTTTGCACTTTGGCATGAACTTGGACTAGGCTGTGTATGACCAAAACCTTGTCTTAAGCTTCTGATGGTTATATAACCTAGGCTTGGCATTAGTTGGTAAGAAGTGGCAAAAGACAAGTAAATAACCCCTGGCACATAAAGAACTTGCTTATGAATACAAATGTATAAATCTAAAATTTGCAAGTCTCTAAAATGCTTATGGCTGGTTGTATATGCTTTGGTTGAGAGTAGCACACCTTGTATGCATTGCTAGCATCTTGCTGTTCATGCCTATCTTGCTAGGTGCTATTCATGTCGGTGATGTTTTCTTTTCATTAACCCTGAAAAACAAGCTTACTCTTGATATGTGTGAGATAGATTCATTTGAGCTTGTTGTATGCTTCTTTGCCCTCACTTGCTCTGTATGCTAGAACTTGTGATTACTAGCTTTACATCCCTTCTGAGCTCTTTCAATTACACTTCTTGCATTTCATGGCATATTTTGAGGGGGAGTTGTCTAGTTCAGGGGGAGTTGAGTTCAAAGAACCCTTGATGTGTCCATTGTCAACAAGGGGGAGAAATTTGGGGAGAAATTAGTGTACTTCCAAGGAGAGAAGTTTAAAATATGGACAAAGGGGGAGAACTCAGGAGAGTTTTAGTTGAGGGGAAGCTTTGCACTTATTTTGCATTTGTGAGGATGCATTTCAGGGGGAGTTGAGCTTTTAGCATGCTCTTTGCATCGGTGCGTTGAGCCTTTTGCCTCTGTCTTGAGGCGCCGATGTTTTGTTTTTCGTTTTGCTTCAAACTGCCTTGTGTTTTGCCTTTGTTTGGTTTTTGGCAGCTTGGGCATTTCTTTTCTTTTCCCTTCTTTTTCAGTTTTACGCTTTTCTTTTGTCTTTGTTCTATTTCAGGTTACAGGTTGGAGATGTGTTGACAATGCACTCATCAAGAGGGAGATTGAGAGCCAATGGATCGGTCTCATTGCTCTCCTGGTGTGATGAGTGATTGTCAACGGTACAAGTCCTCCGATGGATTGGAGGTAGAGGAGATGAAGACCTCGATGGACTGAGGCAAAAGCCCTCCAATGGACCGGAGGCAAGTCTCAGCGTCGGTCGACCATGGGAGCTCGGTACACGGAGAGGCAGTTCGGCAACTGCGGTGTAAGCCCTCCGATGGACCGCGAGGCGACTCCGATGGACTGGAGAAGCCGGGTGCCACTGTGGTGCTCCAACCCGAGTACATGGCGCGAAGGTGTGCGAGGGAGGCTTTGGCGGCTTCGGCTCAAAACCGCCACCCAAGTTCAGATGACTTGGTGGGTTGGGCTCCGACTCGCCAAGATTGAAGATTGGGCCAAGACCCGGCCCAGGAAGCCCGCAGAATAAAGTTTCCCGGTTTCTGACTTCAAAACCGGGAGAAGCTTCCGGAATACTGGCTACGTGGCACACATCCAAGCGAGGCGTGGAGAAGAAGAAGATCAAGACATCATCGTAGTCGTCCGATTGTATCTTTTCGGTTTGGCCCCCTCCGGGCATTTTTAGAGTAGGGGTCTTAATGTAATTGTGTCGTTTAGGGCTTAGGGTATAAATAGACTTGAGAGGCTCCCTTGGAGCTTATCTTGGCAGCCACAAACCCTAAGATTTCCTAACCCTAGCAGCCAAGGTCCAAAGAGAGAAAATAGAGAGGATTAGCTAGGAGATGAGTGCCTAGTTTAGTCTAATCTTGTCATTAGTGGGAGGATGATGGGAGGTAGGCTCTAGGGAACTTGTGTAACCTGAATTTCGTGTTTAATCCAAGGTTCCTTGTTGAGAAATTCCATGGAGTGAGCAGCAATTTTCGTCCTTCCCTTTCCCCTCCCCGTTCTAGTTCGTTTTTTGTTCCAATTCTTGGATTTTGGTGTGTTTTGGGTTGTCCAAGGTTGGGATCTTTCTTTTGCTGGTTTTTTGCCTTGCTATGATGTGGTGAATCTCACTAGCCAAGTGCTAGAATCATTGAACCACAAGCAAGGGCTGTTCTTCCCATTTCTCGGTTTTTCGGAGTCAACTCACCTACCTCACAAGATTTGCAATTCCCGTGCATACCTTGATCTTTTGGAGCTGATCTTTTGGGATTTGCTAGGGAGGGTCCTTAGGATTATCCATGCAAATTTTCATGAAGTTTCGTTGAGATTTGACCCCATTTTGATCGATTTTTCGATGGAGTGTCGAGCTGTTTTTCTGCGCAGTTTTTCGGAGAACTGACAGGACAAATCAATTGTCCTTAGGTTTGTCCGAAGTAGGGACTTCGGACTGTCCGGTCTATAGACCTCGGACAGTCTGGTCTGAAGGGTTTTTGGGCTGTTTCTGTGTCCTTCTTTGTGTTTGCCCGGTCATGTCTTTTGGTGGAGAGAGGACTGTCCGGTCTAGTCTTTTTGGGGCTGTTTTCGCGTGTTCTTTGCTCCGCTTGCTTTGGGGTTTGTTTTTCTTGGTCTCTTTGGTCTTTGGAGTGTTGGTGTTTGCTTCAAACTTGTTTTGTGTCAATCACTGCATGCCCATACTCTTCACTCACTGATCTTAAGTGAGGTACGCTTCGTTGTATTGAGTGGCTAGTGTGCGACACTTGCAAGCTTTGTAACTTGTCTTGTTTTCTTTGTGCCTTGTCGTTCTCGCTTGTTTTGTTGCGTGCTTTAGTGTTTTTCCGTTTAGGGTTTCTCAATGTGTCCTAGGGTTGGTAGCTTGTCCATGCTATGCAACTCTGCACATTAGAGAGGTGTAGTTTTAGGTGTTGTGTGTGTTCGTCTAGGTGTAGTGTGTTTGTTCGTTTAGGTGTAGTTTGGTTGCTCGTCTTACGTCCGTTTCTTTGGGCGTTAATTCAAGTGCTTCCGCTTTCCACCCGATACGTATCTGTTCAGTGGACGGTATCGGGTGTGCGTGTGTTTTCGTGAGAGCGCACTTTGGGGGGATTGAGTTTGAGTTTTTCAAGTACTCCTATTCACCCCCCTCTAGTCGCACGTCTCGGTCCTACAAGGACATCCGAAGATTGTGTGGAAGCTAAGAAGATGAAGTCGTCATCGTGGTCGTCCGTCCTCGATATTTCGGGTTCTTTTCTGTTTTAGCCCCTCCGGGCGTTTCTAGTGTTAGGGGTCTTTGTGTAAAAATGCCAGAACTGAACTGTTGTATAAATAGCCTAATAGCTGGTCATTAGAGGAAGTCTTGGCAGCTAGGTTTTCATTTTCTTAGGGTAATTTTCGTCCTCAAGCTTTGAGCTCCAAGTTTAGGAGGGTTAGGGTGAGATCTAGCCTCCAAATCAAGAGGGAAGGTGAGGGTGGTTGCTTGGAACTAAATCCTTCGTTGTAATGTGATCTAAGACCTCTTTTGAGGCTCATAATCGAAGTGGTTTCGTGCAGCAACTTTGTGTGCTTCTCCTCCCTTTGTTCTCTTTGGTTTTTGGCTTCAATCCTTGGCTTTTTGGGTGTTTGCTTTGGCCAAGGTTGAATCTTTTGTTTTCCTTGTGTTTTGGACTTGCAAGGACGTGGAGATTATTTCTTAGAACATCTCAATCCCGAAAGATTGCCATGAGCAAGTTGTTCTTAAGCTTTCCCCTTTCTTGCCCAAATATTTACCTCTTCACGAGATCTGAAATTCCCGCTAATCCCGTGATCTTTTTCCATAGATCTTTTGAGAATAATTTTGGAATGGGGCTAGGATAGCCTGTGCCAATTTTCGTGAAGTTTGGAGAAGGTTTGGTCAAGTTTCGGATTGCTTTTGTGTGAGGTTTTCTGCTGTCCAGTTTTCCTGCTGGTTCTGTCCGTCTTCAAGCCTTGATTGGTTTAGGGGTCAAACCTTCGAATTTTGAGCTGAAATTTTGTGTAGCTCTTTATCAGTGAATCATAAAGCTCCCATAAAAATTTCAGATCATTTGGAGGTGTTTTGACCTGGTTTCGGTATTTTTCTCATGAGGGTGGTCTGTCAGTTTTTGACCATCGGACGGTCCAATTGAGGATTTTTGGAGCTGAAAATTTGTAGAGTTGTTCCGTGGCCCGTTTAGGGGTCAGTTTTTGAGGATTTTTATTTCTTGTCCAATTGAGCTAAAAATTTGTGGAGTTGTTCCCTGGCCCGTTCTTAACTTTTAGTAAAAATTTCATAATTTTTGAAGCTGGGTTGATAGGGTTTTTGATCAACTCTTTTCAGGGTGTTCGTCTATAACATCAGACGGTCCGATGCTCTAATCATCGGACGGTCCGATGGTCTAAACTTCCTCCTTTTGGTCTGAATTTTTCAGGAGTGGTTCTTAGTTGTCTTGTGAGGGTGTGGTAATTTTGGGGGATTTTTTAGAGCTTCTCTTGAGGGGTTTTGAGATTTTTATTTGCAGCCCTGTCTGTCTGAAATCTGCAGTTTTCCGGAGTTGGTTCCTTTTGCGCTCTTTTTCTTAGCCGTTTGAGCGTGTGCTTCCGCTTGGTGCTTGGTACGTATCTGTTCAATGGATGGATACCAAGCACGTGTTGTGAGCAAGATACGTATCCTCTCAGTGGACGGTGTCTAGCTTCGTTGTGGGTGTTGTTTCCATTTTGCACTGCGGTGGGGGTTTGAGTTTGAGTTTTCAAGTGCTCCTATTCACCCCCTCTAGTCGCACGTCTCGGTCCTACAAGTGTCTCGCCCGCCACTCAACGCACCGAAATGCGTCTCACTGGTTCACAACAAGTTAAGAGTATGGGCAACGGCAAGGAACACTAAAGGCGAGGTCGAAGCAAAGAGCCGGGCAGCGAAAACCCCAACGAAAAGCACACAGCCACTTCTAGGGCCCTGCCGGATTGTCCGGTGGCCTGTACCGGACTGTCGGGTGGAGCCGAATGGTTCGGTGACAGAGCCGGATGATCCGGTAGTGGCAGAGGCTGGAAACCCAACGCCGGACTGCTCGGTGGCCTGCGCCGGACCGTTCGGTGGAGCCGGATGGTCCGGTGACAACACCGGACTGTCCGGTAGAAGGCTGGAACTTATGTTTCCAAACCCTAAACCTGACCAAACCTTGTCCAATCTTCACGAACTTTGACATAGGCTATTTAAGCACTATTCCAAAGCTATTCCCAAAATATCAACTCAAAATGACCACGGGATTAGCGGGAATTTCAAATCTTGTGAAAAGGCAAGCTTTGGGCAAGAGAAAGGGAAAACTCAAATTCGACTTGCTCGTGGCAAACCTAAAGTTTTGTGATGCACTAAGGCATAATCTCCACGTCCTTGCACGTCCAGAACACCGGCAAAAGAAAGGATTCACCCATGGCCAAAGCAAACACCCAAAAGCCAAGGATTGAACCTAAAATCCAAACTAGAAGGGGAAGAGGAGAGGGCTGCACACATGAGCTCGAATTTCAGAGGAATATTGCTGGATTAATCATGAAATTGAGTTCATACAAAGTTTGTACAGCCTACCACCCTTCATCCTCCCACTTGATGTGAAGAACACTAGTTAGGGGATTCAAATCCTAACCCTAATGCTCTCCTTTCTCTTTAGCACATGGCTGATTAGAAACTAAGCCTAAAGTTTTAAAAAATGGTGGAAGAGTCACCTAAATGACCAGCCACTTAGGTATTTATAGCCCTAGGCCTAACGACACCATTTAACACTAAGACCCTTACTCTAGAATGCCCGAAAGGGGCTGAAATGAAAAAGATACAATCGGACGACTACGATGACGCTTTGATCTTTTTCTTCTCCACACCTCGCTTGGATGTACGCCACGTAGTCAGTAGTCCAGAAGCTTCCCCCGGTTTTAAAGTCAAAAACTGGAAAACTTTATTCTGCGGGCTTCCTGGGCCGGGTCTTGGCCCAATCTTCTATCTTGGTGAGTCGGAGCCCAACCCACCAAGTCATTTGAACTTTCACGAGTTTTGCATTGTAACCCTCGGCCTTTTGACGTTTCACGAGTAAATCCAACGCGCTGTGCACTGTGCCTTGCAAATCTCACGATCTAGCCCCTGGGGGTTATGGATAATTACGTATAGGTCCTAGATCTAGGGTTAATATGCATATTTCGGCTGAAACTTTCAAATATCATGGAAAAATATAAAAAAATCCAAAATGGACAAACTCAGTTGCGTTGCACTCCTCTTGAGTAGATCTACGGGATAGGTATGATCTAGATATGTGAAAAGTCTGTTTTGCCCCTGGTCTAGGCATGCATGTGGAGGGTAAATAAATGGAAAAATGGAATAAATGAACTCCAAAAATTATGAAACATGGGCAGAAGCTTTGTTATGGCATCTAGGTACTGTGTGATTTTTGGTAGCCCTAGAATTGGTTGGTAAATAACTGTTTTGCCCTTATGCATGTGATTTGTGTGTTTATTCCACTTGGAAAATAAAGGCTACATAAAATCTGCTCAAATATGACCTCTGGTATTTTTCATGTACTTTATATAGTATGAGTAGCTCACTGGTAAAGTATGAGGTTGTGCTTGTATGTTTTAGCTGCTGTTTCGAAATTGACAAAATGCTACTTGCTAGACTTGATAATTAGAAAAAATGACTTTAGAATGCAAAGATAATTCTATGAAAAATCTGGTATGCTACTAGTATGATAGGGAGTCCAGAAAGTATTTTTGAAGAATTTATTAACACTGTTTCTAAGTAAATCTTAATTTGCATAAGTTAATTATATGGAAAATAGATGTCATATCAAACTATGGATTTTGTGCTTGCTGATTTTTGTATATGATGTTCAAGCAATAAGATGCTTGCTGTAGAAATTCTGAGTCCAGAACCTATTTCTATAAATTATGAAAAATCTGAGAAGCTATAGGGATGGTAACTTGCTGGAATTTTAATAAATTAATTATAACTTGTTTATGGTTGAAATTTGTACTGTAGCCTCTTGCACTATTAGTATTCATGTCGTAAATATTTGAGACCAAGTGGAGTTGTCTAAATAGCAGGCACTTGACATGAACGGTTTAATTCAGTAAATAGATAAACTTACATAATGAACCTAAATGCATTTCATGTAAGAGTGTAATGTTACTTGTTGCAAGTCTTTGTGATATCACGTATGGTGGGTTGAACTAGCTTCTGGTGATGGTTTGTACGATTTCTTAGTGATGGGTTGTATGATTTCTTAGCAAAATTGTTAAGTTTACTAGTATGGGGTGTAATTGGACTAAGTATGCTTGAGTCATCTCGTCACTAGCTACTTGACATGCATTGTGTTTCAATTGCACCTCAAGCATACAATTGCATTCGTTGCACTCATGGTTGCACAATGTCATGCATATAACCTGTACCATATGCATGAATTTGCATTCTCTTGCACTTACTTGCATATTGTACCATGCATATAGATTCCGCGAACGAAGGATCAACGCAGGAGCAGCTGCTGATCGAACAGCCAGACGAAGAGCCCTTGCACCAGAAGTTGGTTTCCTCTCAACCTGAAGACGAAGGGTCGCTGATTATATCCGTCCCTGTTTCAAGGGGTTGCCTGGGGGAAAGCCCCACAACCCGGCAAACTAACTTAGATTAGTTTGTTGGTTTTCATAAGTACAATCAAAGGTAGGCAGGACCATGATTTCTCCCAGCTCACATAATCTTGTTTGATGGTTTACGCATCTGCATTAGGAGTTGATTGAAAACATCTGCATTAGACTTCCCGACCACCCTGGCCCTAGCACCTATATGTAGAGTTCGTAAGACGAGTGTCTAGAATTGCTAGGTACGAGTAGACATGAGTGATTGTACTCGTCTCGTAGGTGCGACTTTACACTATGACAGAAATCTTGTTATTATAGAAGTTATTATATATCCTTATGGTTTAAATGGAGACCGGGCGGAGATTTTATGAGTTGTTACTGTTTATGTTATTATGCATTGGACTCCGCCCGTGTCGCATAAGGCCCATCCGCTATCCGCTTGGGATCGGCATAACATTGCTAGAGTGCTTATCCGGGATAATGGACCGGTGAAAGTCTTACTTGTGCCATCCGAAGAACAGAGACAGGCTCCTAATGTTAGACTTTGGGGAGCTTGTAGTCGAGGGAGGGCTGGACCCAGTACGCCGAGGTACCGCTCCTAAGGCAGCACAACCTGGGAATGCCGGGGGTTAGTAAGCATATGTCCTAGTATTCCTAGTTATTCCCGGGAATTAAAAATCGATTCGAATCACTGATGCTCACTAGGTGTGAGAGTGCCAGTATCACTGCCGGGCAACGTCGTAACAACTTAAACATCTATACTTATATTCGTGTTTTGAACCCAACACGTTTGATGATACTCATGTATACTTTTTGATGAAGAGTTATGCAAGAAATTATTCATGATTTACTTTCATGCAAATTTTATTCATGAGACTTGATATTCATGGTTAAGGGATAGCAGCTGTCAAATCCTGCTATCCTATGGCAATATGTTATAATTAAGAATCAATGGCTAAGGACTCACCTGACTAGTAAGCTATGCTTTGCGTCAGTCGTAAACCCTTCCATTAAGTCCTACTGAGTAATTAGTACTCAGGGTTTGCCCCCACTTTTGGCTTACAGGTACTGACGTCTCTTGGACAACCGCTGAAAGGAGGGTAGAACCGGTGGGCTCGGTGCTACTCGCCTTGTTTATCTCTACATGAAGACTAATTGAATTTGTTTCCACTGCGAGAGGATTTGAAAACGCTTCCGCTATATATAGATCTGAAATCGCTTCCGCTATATTTTGAACCTGTATTTGATTTCATACATTTGGATTGTAAACCAAGTCTATCTATCTTATATTTCAACTGCCTGTGATGATGTAACTGTTGTGGCTCTTTTGAGAGCTGAATGTGTGTGATGTCGGTATCCTCGGGCGATGGTTACATCGAGTGCCCTTTTTGGGTAGCTCGACGGACTATCGGGTTTAGTCTGGCCTAATTGCACTGCGAGCCAGAGGTGACAGGTGTGCTTAGTCTAGATTAAGCAAGGCGGTTCCGCCACAGCTGGTATCAGAGCCGATCATACACAGACAACAGTTATATCATCAAGTTTTGGTTTACAAAACTATTTTCGAAAAACCCTTTCAAGTAATTCAAAAATGAGAGTATACGATAAGCCCATATTAAGGATGTTAGTGTTATTCAGGTGACATCACTGACATTCTGACCTAGATAGAACCCATATGCATAATCGGCGCTTTGGGAAGCAACTTTTCGGCCATAGTTGTCCCCAGTACTGGAGGAAGCTATCGGGATTTGCGAATGGTTGTAAGCCCTGCATTCATGCCCCATAGTAAAAGCTCTTTAAGGGTGTGTTGGCGGTCGTTATAACCTATTTCGACCACCAATACTTCATGTTTCAAGGGTAAATTCATGCAAGTTTCATACATATTAACCGGTTCCACGAGTTGTGTACAAAGGTCTTGCAGGAACACATGTCACGGTGCAAAAACATAGAAAACATGGAGAAAACATGTGAACCAGGAAAAAGAGCTGGATATAGGCTAAGGACCCAGGCCGCCCGGCTCAGGCCCAAGCCGCTCGGCCTGTGAAACTCTCCAAATGCCGCCATCTTCCACCTGCATGCAAGAGACAACGTGTCAACTACAACTCCACGGTGGAATCTGAGAGAACCAATCACCATGCCATGGAAGGCCTTGCCACTTCATCAATCCAGCCCACGGATTGGCTAAGTCAGCAATCCAGGGGAGTTCCATCCAATGGCTAAGGAAGAAACACAAAGGGATCCAATGGTTGAGGCAAAAGCACGCAAGAATAACCGCCAACCGACCTATAACCGCCTTGGAGGAGCAATATGGACCGTGGGATGAAGTGAGGCGGTGGATCCAAGGGATGGCTAGGCCGCCAGGCTTGGGACCAGGTCACCCGGCTCCACCCTGAGCCGCCCGGTTTGGCACACAAGCCGCCCAGCCTCTAACCGTCTCCAACCGCCACAACCGACCTTCTCCATCACTTAGAACTATAAATACCCCCTTAGACCTCCCTTGTGAGGTGTGGATTAGTGGACAAATGTAGTGGTAGAGTGTATAGTGTGGAGAAGTGAAGCTTTCTCTTAGCATTGTAGAGAGAGTTCCTCTTGTATCAAGGAGAGTAGTGAGTGCAGAGTTCGGGAGTGGGATTTCTCTTCTCTCCTAGGCTTGTATCATCAAAGGAAGGATATTTAGTTCCAGGATTGAGTAAAGTTCCTTGTCTCTCACCTTTGTTATTATATTCTTACTTTACTTTCATACTTAGTTTTATACTTGTCTGTTTACGGGAACCTTGTGCATGCTTATAGTGTTGGCTATATAGTAGTGCTTGCTTTTCTGGCTCATTACCAGTAAGTAGTAATCTCTCTAAGTGGCACGACGATGTTCATACTTAGAGTTTTCCTTGGTTGGTCGGCTATCCCACGCAGCTCTGGTTGGTAGACACACTAGGTAACAGCTTTTGTGTTCTCAGTATTATAATCCCGTTCGTTTGGATAGACTCGCTGACGATATAGCCGAAACCTATAGCGCCCGCCTTTCTCGGCTTGGTTATCAGCACTCTGGTGCCTGGCAGTGGCTCTGCAGCTTTGGTGTCTATGTTTGCATGACAAGTATAGTGCTTTGCATGTTTAGTATAGCAAGGTGCTTTAACATTTGTTGAGAACCTGCTTTCCTTTCTTTTATCCTCTACTTGCTAGCTTCGCTAGTTTGGCCATTGTGTTGTCTGATTATTATACTCCTCGTTCCTCGTGGATTCGATACCCTGAAATACTCTCGGGTGAAAAGCTACAACGCGTTTTCCGTGCGCTTGCGGATTTATATCTAATAGGCTAAGGAACGCCGACAAGCTTCTCTGGCGCCGTTGCCGGGGAATGGTAGCTAGTTTAACACAGAACCAAGGTCATCCTATCTCCCACTATACTAAAACTACACCACTATCCCACCATATCACCATACCACCCCATGGATCACACGCCTATCTGCGAGTTATCGGCTCCGAAGGACGATTTTCTGGAGCCTCCACTATCATCCGCCCCCATCATCACAGATGGCTATCAGCTACATCCCGGCTTGATAGCCAAGGTTCGGGACCAATCCTTCGCAGGATTGGAATCAGAGAGTCCCTACACACACCTCTGAGAGTTCGAGCAGCTCTGCAGCTGTATCTCCATCTCGGGTATGCTTGGAGAAACCCTCTGATGGTTGCTATTTCCGTTCTCATTGACGGAAGCAGCAAAATCGTGGTACAACTGAGCAGTTGGTGCAGTAGAGGGGAGTTGGGAGAGACTCCAAGTCAAATTTTGTCTACACTTCTTCCCACCAAATCGAGTCGTTGACCTCCGATGTGAAGTTCTCAACTTTTGTCAAGGAAGCGACGAGACTTTGGCAGTAGCTTGGTCACGTTTCACCGGTCTGGTCACATTTGGCCCAGATCTGGCGATCCAAGAGTCCATGCTCTTGCAGCACTTTGTCCGAGGCCTTTCACCAGGCGTAGGACTATGTTTGGACTTAGTTTCAGGAGGATCGTTTTCTCACCTATCTGCCCCAGAAGGACGAAAAGTCCTTGATAAAATCCTCGAAAAATCTTCTGATGGCAGTACGATCGAGAAACCACACTCACATCCACAAGATCCACCTGAACCCAGCTACCAAGAAGAGAGTCAGAATACCCATACCCTATCTCCACAAACTCTCATGATCACAGATATCCCCGAACCTAGCACATCACAGGACACTGAGAGGGTCAGTGAATCCGTGACGAATCCTCCATCAGTTCCCCCGTTCTCGTTTGATGACGAGCTACTAACGGGCTTTGGCAAAACATCTTGGTTGCCCAAAGAGAGCCAACGCTTCAAAAGGACCTCTCAACCAGCATATCTACTCCCAGAACAAACACATCAAATGAGAGAGGACCTTCTCTGGCTTACAGCTGTGCTAAATCGGGAATGGCTAGAAGAGAGACGACTCGACACAAAAATGGTTAGGTTCTACCCAGGACCATCTCTCGTCTCTGGCCACGTATCCGACATGTTCCCACAAGATATCTTGTATGACCCACGAGTTGGGGTGAACATCATTCCTAAACATGTTGTAGACACCCATTTCCCCACTCTCCCACGATCAAAATCCGACATTCGCTTGAAGTGGAACAAGAACGAATCGTTGGAAAATCATGGAGTTATCAGGGTCATACCAGTAACCTTGCGGGACAAGCGGATGTTCTTAGATTTCCACGTCTTCGACATACCCAAGGAACCCATGCCACTCATACTGGTTGGGATCCCTATTGCTTCCCTGATCAAAACTACAGCAACTCCAGGGCAGCTACAGCTCTAGTTTGGCAAAGAAGTGTTCGAAGTTGGCATGAGTCGAGCACTGAACACCAATACGGAGGCCAAGCCAGAGGTTGATCTCCTAGAAGAAGTGATGGGTATTTCATTTGAGGAAGAGAAAGATCAACAAAGCCTAGAGGAAGAGGCTAGCAACTTCAGTGTGGTAGAAGAGCCGCTTGAGTTTGAGAAACTGGGTGAATCCTTGCGGCCCGACCCCCCGAAAATTGAGCTCAAACAGCTACCGCCTGGCCTGAAGTATGCCTTCCTCAACAGGAATCCGGACACACCGGTAATCATCAGCGACAAGCTGACCGAGAATGAGAGCCGGCGATTAATCGCAGTCTTGGAGAAGTATAGATCAGTGCTTGGCTACTCACTCCAAGATCTGAAGGGAATCAGTCCGAACCTGTGCACTCATCGCATCCCGATGGAGACTGAGCACAGGCCCTCACGGGAACCTCAACGAAGACTCAATCAAGCGATGAGAGAGGTAGTCAAGAAGGAGGTGCTTAAACTCCTACACGCGGGTATCATCTACCCGGTGCAAGATAGTGAATGGGTCAGTCCAGTCCAAGTTGTACCAAAGAAGGGAGGAATGACAGTTGTGAAGAATCAGAACAATGAACTAATTCCTCAGTGCACTGTCACCGGATGGCGTATGTGTATCGATTACAGAAAACTCAATGCAGCCACCCGGAAAGATCACTTCCCCCTTCCTTTCATCGATGAAATGCTCGAGAGACTGGCCAATCACTCCTTATTCTGCTATCTTGATGGCTACTCCGGTTATCACCAGATTCCCATTCACCCGGATGACCAGAGTAAGACCACATTCACCTGTCCCTATGGCATTTTTGCCTATCGGTGAATGTCATTTGGGCTATGTAATGCTCCAGCATCGTTCCAGCGTTGCATGATGGCCATATTCTCTGACCTTATAGGGAACATAATGGAAGTATTCATGGACGATTTCTCAGTCTATGGCAAGACCTTTGATGGATGTCTTGAGAACTTAGAAAAGGTTCTCCAGAGATGCAAAGAAGTAGACCTTGTCCTAAACTGGGAGAAATATCACTTCATGGTCAGAGAAGGGATTGTGCTAGGACACAAGGTTTCAGAGAGAGGCATGGAGGTGGACCGTGCAAAAATCGAAGTTATTGAGCAACTCCCACCTCCAACAAACCTCAAGGCACTTCGAAGCTTCCTTGGTCATGCTGGGTTTTATAGGAGATTTATCAAAAACTTCTCCTTTATTGCCCCACCACTGTCCAACTTGTTGGCTAAGGATACACCCTTTGTGTTTGATGACGCATGCCTAGAAGCCTTCCATACACTCAAGAAAGCTCTTCTCACAGCACCCATCATCCAACCACCAGACTGGAACGCTCCATTTGAAATCATGTGCGATGCCAGCGACTATGCTGTAGGAGCAGTCCTAGGCTAGAGCAAGGATAGAAAACTTCATGCCATATCCTATGCTAGCAAGACGCTGACTGGCCCGCAGCTGAACTACTCCACCACCGAAAAAGAGTTATTGGTTGTTGTCTTTGCCATTGACAAATTCAGATCATATTTGGTAGGATCCAAGGTCATAATATGCACAGACCATGCAGCTCTCAAATACCTCCTCACCAAGAAAGATGCAAAGCCACGACTAATACGGTGGGTCCTGCTACTTCAAGAGTTTGACATTGAAATCAGGGACAAGAAAGGAGTAGAAAATTCAGTTGCTGATCATCTCTCAAGAATGCAATTTGAGGAAACATCATCTTTGCCGATTGATGATTATATGAGAGATGACACACTTCTGAAAGTTACGACATCCCAACCATGGTATGCAGATCTGGTCAATTACATGGTCACGGGATACGTACCTAAAGAAGTTGACAAGAGGAAACTGGTCCATGACAGCCGGTTCTATCTCTGGGATGACCCCTACTTATACAAGCTCTGCACAGACGGGCTCTTGCGTCGCTGCATTCCCGCTTGTGAAGTCCCTCAGATCCTTGATAGATGCCATTCATCTTCCTATGGAGGTCACTATGGAGCCTACCGGACTCATGCAAAGATTTGGCAAAGTGGATTCTACTGGCCAAATATGTATGATGATGCCAAAGAGTTCGTGAGAAGGTGTTCAAGGTGCCAACGACAAGGAAACATAAATCCAAGGGATGCTATGCCACTCACCAACAACCTCCAACTCGATGTATTCGATGTGTGGGGCATAGACTTCATGGGGCCATTTCGCAAGTGTGGAGACAAAGAGTACATCCTCATCGTAGTGGATTATGTGTCAAAGTGGGTAGAGGCGCTGTCGTGCTCCGCGGCAGATTCAAGACATTCTATCAGAATGTTCTATGACACCATATTTCCTCGATTTGGTACGCCAAGGGTCATTATCAGTGATGGAGGCCCACACTTCATTGACAAAAGATTCAAGAGGTGCCTCGCAGAACTCGGTGTGGACCACCGTGTTGCCACTCCTTACCACCCGCAGACAAGTGGCCAAGCTGAGACATCAAATAAACAGATCAAGAATATCCTGTAGAAAACTATCGAAGCTATGGGAAAAGACTGGGTATCCAAGCTACCCGATGCGCTATGGGCATACCGCACAGCATATAAAACTCCCATTGGCATAACACCATATCAGATGGTGTACGGCAAGACTTGTCACCTACCAGTAGAACTTGAGTTCAAGTCGCATTAGGCAATAAGGAAGTGGAACATGGATCTCCAATCGGCAGGAGTTCGACGTCAGATCCAACTTGCTGAATTGGAGGAATAGAGGGAGAAGGCCTACTACAGTGCCAAGCTGTACAAGGAGCGAACCAAAAGATGGCACGATAAGCGTATCAAGATCAAGACACTCAAACCAGGCGATAAGGTACTCCTATTTAACTCTCGCATTCGTTTGTTTGGTCATGGTAAGCTTAGAAGTAAGTGGGAAGGACCCTTTTTGGTCCTTGATGCCACCGATCAAGGTGCCATCACCCTCCAGGACGAAGACGGGAAGGTCTTTAAAGCGAATGGGCAACGCTTAAAAGTCTTCCTAGAGCCCGAAATGCCTCAGCTCGAAGAAGTGGACGTCTACGAGCTGCAAGGAATGGCATGATCACACGTCCACGGTCTAGCGACGACCTAAAACGAGCCATGTACACTACCATGCTCCTCACTTTTCTATCTTATCACACCTTGTGCTTCCATACCCCCAAAAATCTCAACAAAGAGCCGGCACATCACGATGAAAAAGGGTTTCAGTCCACCTAGAAGGGTAAAACCGACTTCTGGTCTGCCAAACCAGAGTCGGCGAGGCAGGTGCAAGCCGCCCGACCCCCTGGTGGAGCCGCTCGGCTCCTAGTCAGGCCGCCCGACTTAGTGTCGAGCCGCCCGACCTAGGACGAGGCCGCCCGACCTCGAACTTTGCCGCTCGGCCGCCTCTATTCGAAATTTTTTGAGTCCAACTGATCCCTTAGCCGCCGGACTCTGTTGAGTAGATGAGATCGAGCTTTCACGACTTAAGACGAGAGTTCTTACCTTCCACCACTCTCATCACTCCCATCTCATCTCCACCTCGAAAAACCTAAGTCATGGCCTCCAACAACACCTCTCCCAAGAGCCTAGCCCTCACATCTGGCACCACGGCGACCTACTCACCGCTATCCAACCAAGAGATCAACCTTGACATGGTGTTAGATGTGGAACCTCTGGCCGCCCGACCTCCACCCCAGGCCGCCTAGCTTGATGCCAGGTCGCCCGGCTTGGAGAGGGGCCGCCCGACCTCCCCTGCGCGCTCACGCAGTGCGGGAAGGCCGGCAAAGGGGCTATCTCCTGCGCTCACCATCGCAAAGAAGGTCTTCCGGGGCGATTCACCTCGACCCAACGTCGGGAAGATCACCCCTAAGTCAGTGCCAATCCGGAAACTCTTCTCGGAAGATTCCGTGAAAGGCGAGGGCAACGATGCGCCCAAGAGTCCGGGATCACCCTCCTACACCATCTGAGGAGGACCTACTCCCAATGGAGGGTGGGGGAAGGTGTTGATCCCAAGGCACAAAGAGAACGTCCTTAGGGGGGACGCATCAATTGATGAGTCTATTGACTCTACTCCCCTAGGAGGACCGTGAAGAAGACCATCAAGCCCCCTCCAATCCGGGCTCCTCCTGGGCATTTTGAAGAATCAGATAAGGAGGAGGGGAAGGAAGAGACCATTGAGTCTCTCAAGGCGGAGCTCGCAGCCATGAACAAAAGGTTCATCATGCTTGAGGAACGCTGCGCAGAAATAGAACTTTGAAAGTGGGAGATCAATGACAAAATAGAAATCCTTAGGAAGGGCTTCTCTTCCAAGTTTCGCCGCCTTGCCAATGCCACTGGGCATCCCGACATCTATGATCCACCTATGCCTTAGATGCCTATGGCATTAGAATAAATTTTTAGAATAGGCGCCCTTTTGTTTCTTAGTGTTTAGTTTGTTTTATTTCTTTCTTTGTGTGGGGGGAAGGATTGCACTTAGCCTCCCCCATCTCTCGTCACTAACCCTGCAGAAACGAACGAAGAATCACGATGTACAGGGTTAGACCGCGTTGCACACAGAAATTTGGGACAAACCGAGCCAAACCCAAGCCGTCCGGCTCCACCCCGAGCCGCCCGGCTTGGCACCTAGGCCGCCTGGCACCCACTCAGGTCGCCCGGCCTGTCATGACGGTGAAAAACGTACCACACGCAGAAACGGTGTCCCAAAGCACCTCTCCACGCAACATGATCGGTGCAAGGGTCGAAAGACCCACATGTCAGGCAGCCCGACTCTTGACCAAGTCGCCCGGCCTACCACCAGGCCGCCCGGCTCAGTCTTAGGCTGAGTTGGCCCATCTTCATGTCGACCCTACACAAGGACCAGGTATTATCACAAAAATTTTAATTTTGGTCCATATATTCCATTCTATACATGAAACTTGGATAAATTTTGCTCTACATGATCATATTGATAGCTCATGTCTATGCTCGTACAAATTTTACTCCCTATGTTGAAGTAAATTTGCCCATGGATACCTTTTGTTTAGGGACCCGCTTTGATTTAAGTTGTTGATTCATGAGATATAAGTAACATGGATACATAGCAGTGATCCCTTGCTAAGGCAAAGAGATTTTGTTTTGTTAAAATTTTAAAAATGTGATCTACTCCAATGTTCTCAAGTCATATGTCCTACCAGTGCCACAAATACAAATCCATATGTTTCAAAGACATCTTTGAGTGTTTTGAACTTTGTCAAACCTTGTGCCATCAAATGAGTTAGAATCATTCATGACTTTTGGCTATCATGTACACGTTCATACCACAAAGTTCCAATAAGTTGTGCTATGCCAATGTTCCAATCCCCCCTCCCCCCCCCCCCCCCGTTATCAATCATGCAAAAATAGAGGAAAAGAGGCATGGAATTGAATTGAAAAAAAAAGAAAAAAAAGAGTGAGAAAGAAAGAAAGAAAAAGAAGGAAAAATACCATGCCCTCTCTCGCATCAAAAAGGGGAATACCAAAGCACGCTTACCAATAACTTTCCGCCACACTTGCACATAGCCAAAATTCTTGATTTGATTCATACTCTTTGATTTGACACTTGCTTTGACTTGGTGATACAAACATGATGAGATAGTCTCACTCTCGTTCAGCTCCACCCAAAACTTAGATTAGGAGGAGAGGAAACACAAGGATTCTCATCCTTTGAGTGATTGAGAGGTGACCTTGAGAACAAAAGAGTGGACACTATGTCTTTTGAAAAGAAAAAAAAACCTTTGTTCCTCTTAACTGGGAGAATACTGCTGTGACACTTGAAACTTGTTCTCAGTTTCAACATCTCAAAATCTAAGTGTAGCCACCATTGAAATCCTGGGTAACGTGAACCAACTTGGGAGTAACCTTTGTACTCGCTGAGGCTACAGTTGTCTTATGCCCTCTACACCATGCTTAACTCTTGTTTTGCTCGAGGACGAGCAAAAGTCTAAGTGTGTGGGGTGCTGGCGGTCGTTACAACCTATTTCGACCACCAATACTTCATGTTTCAAGGGTAAATTCATGCAAGTTTCATACATATTAACCGGTTCCACGAGTTGTGTACATATGTCTTGCAGGAACACATGTCACGATGCAAAAACATAGAAAACATGGAGAAAACATGTGAACTAGGAAGAAGAGCTGGATATGGGCTAAGGACCCAGAACGCCCGGCTCAGGCCCAAGCCGCCCGGCCTATGAAACTCTCCAAATGCCGCCATCTTCCACCTGCATGCAAGAGACAACGTGTCAAGTACAACTCCACAGTGGAATCCGAGAAAACCAATCACCATGCCATGGAAGGCCTTACCACTTCATCAATCCAGCCCACGGATTGGCTAAGTCCGCAATCCAGGGGAGTTCCATCCAATGGCTAAGGAAGAAACACAAAGGGATCCAATGGTTGAGGCAAAAGCACACAAGAATAACCGCCAACCGACCTATAACCGCCTTGGAGAAGCAATATGGACCGTGGGATGAAGTGAGGCGGTGGATCCAAGGGATGGCCAGGCCGCCCGGCTTGGGACTAGGTCGCCCGGCTCCACCCCGAGCCGCCCGGCTTGGCACACAAGCCGCCCTGCCTTTAACCGTCTCCAACCGCCACAACCGACCTTCTCCATCACTTAGCACTATAAATACCCCCTTAGACCTCCCTTGTGAGGTGTGGATTAGTGGACAAATGTAGTGGTAGAGTGTATAGTGTGGAGAAGTGAAGCTTTCCCTTAGCATTGTAGAGAGAGTTCCTCTTGTATCAAGGAGAGTAGTGAGTGCAGAGTTCGGGAGTGGGATTTCTCTTCTCTCCCAGGCTTGTATCATCAAAGGAAGGATATTCAGTTCTAGGATTGAGTAAAGTTCCTTGTCTCTCACCTTTGTTATTACATTCTTACTTTACTTTCATACTTAGTTTTATACTTGTCTGTTTACGGAAACCTTGTGCATGCTTATACTGTTGGCTATATAGTAGTGCTTGCTTTTCTGGCTCATTACCAGTAAGTAGTAATCTCTTTGAGTGGCACGACGTTGTTCATACTTAGAGTTTGCCTTGGTTGGTCGGCTATCCCACGTAGCTCTGGTTGGTAGACACACTAGGTGACAGCTTTTGTGTTCTCAGTATTCCAATCCCGTTCGTTCGGATAGACTCGCTGACGATATAGTCGAAACCTGTAGTGCCCGCCTTTCTCGGCTGGGTTATCAGCACTCTGGTGCCTGGCAGTGGCTCTGCAGCTTTGGTGTCTATGTTTACATGACAAGTATAGTGCTTTGCATGTTTAGTATAGCAAGGTGCTTTAACATTTGTTGAGAACCTGCTTTCCTGTCTTTTATCCTCTACTTGCTAGCTTCGCTAGTTTGGCCATTGTGTTGTGTGATTATTATACTCCTCGTTCCTCGTGGATTCGATACCCTGGAATACTCTTGAGTGAAAAGCTACAACGCGTTTTCCGTGCGCTTGCGGATTTATATCTAATAGTTTAAGGAACGCCAACAGGGTGGTGGGCATGCTTTGGAGCTTTCATACCCACCACACTTACATTTGATTTTGGGATCCACCTTTTTCTCGTCAATCCATAGTACTGGTGGAAAGTCAGGCTTTGAGGAAAAGGTGCAACGGCCCACTCAACGTTGTCCATGCAGCGGCCACGCGTGGATGCCACATTAGGTGGTAATGTATGAGCACGCATTTTTCTGCAGGTACACTAACCACGTGCGAAACTAAGAATGACTAGAGAACAACTAGTTGCATTAGAGGGATACGTGCATACATGTCACCGAATTATCGCTAGCAATATATAATACATAGGATGTGTGATGTGAGACCGAATAGGACGGATCATGCATCATGTATCTCTTGTTATCGGTGTGGGTACTAAAAGACAAATGAAATAAATCGTGACTTAAGCAACTTTCTGCACGTTTCACTATTATAATACAGTTAATTTTATGAAAAAGGTTCCCAACCGACATACACGGACAAACCGTGGAACTCGACCGAGTTGCAAAAGGAATTAGTTGGAACTCTATGTAACAAAGTTATAGAGCACGACATATGGAACAACTTTGTTATAGATGATATCATAGGGAAATGCACGGAAGGAGAACAGTTTAATTTTTGAACTAGTGGTTGTCTTAGGTGGAGCTGAAAACCTGAGAGCAGTTAGTAAATCGACTTCACGACGTGTCCCAGCCAGGTTGATAGGAATGTTGTCCCGTATCCAAAACAACGCACAAGTTTTTGTAGGACCGAGACGTGCGACTAGAGGGGGGTGAATAGGAGCACTTGAAAACTTAAACTCAAACCCCCACCGCAGTGTAAAACGGAAACAACGCCCACAACGAAACTAGACACTGTCCACTGAGAGGATACGTATCTAGCTCACAACACGTGCTTGGAACCGTCCACTGAACAGATACGTACCAAGCACCAAGCGGAAGCACACGCTCAAACGGCTAAGAAAAAGAGTGCAAAAAGAACCAACTCCGGAGAACTGCAGATTTCAGACAGACAGGGCTGCAAAGAAAAATCTCAAAACCCCTCAAAAAAAGCTCCAAAAATTCCCTCAAAATTACCACACCTTCACAAGGCAATAGGGAACAACTCCAAAAAATTTCAGGCTAATTGGAGCAAGTTGTGACCACCGGACTGTCCGGTGCTTACAGCCTGACACTCCAAAAAGATTCGAATCAAAACCCTATCAAACCAACTCCAAAAATTATGAAATTTTTACTGGAAGTTAATAAGGGGCCAAGGAACAACTCCACAAATTGGACAAGGAATAAAATTCCTAGAGCCACCGGACCGTCCGGTGGTTAAAAACTGACAGACTAACCCAAAAAGAAAAATACCAAAACTAGGTCAAAACACCTCCAAATGATCTGAAATTTTTATGAGAGCTTTATGATTCACTGGTAAAGAGCTCCACAAAATTTCAGCCCAAACTTCGAAGGTTTGACCCCTAAACCAAACAAGACTTGAAAGAGGACAGAACCAGCAGGAAAACTGGACAGCAGGAAACGTCACACAAAAGCAATACGAAACTTGACCAAACCTTCACCAAACATCACAAAAATTGGCACAGGCTATCCTAGCCTCATTCCAAAACTATTCCCAAAAGATCTATGGAAAAAGATCACGGGATTAGCGGAAATTTCAGATCTCGTGAATAGGTGAATATTTGGGCAAGAAAGGGAAAAGCTCAAGAACAACTTGCTCGTGGCAATCCTTTGGGATTGAGATGTTCTAAGACATAATCTCCACATCCTTGCAAGTCCAAAACACAAGGAAAACACAGGATTCAACCTTGCCCAAAACAAACACCCAAAAGGCCAAGGATTGAAGCCAAAAACCAAAGAGAACAAAGGGAGGAGAAGCACACAAAGTTGCTGCATGAAACCACTTCGATTATGAGCCTCAAAAGAGGTCTTAGGTCAGATTACAACGATGGATTTCGTCCCAAGCAACCACCCTCACCTTCCCTCTTGATTTGGAGGCTAGATCTCACCCTAACCCTCCTAAACTTGGAGCTCAAAGCTTGAGGACGAAAATTACACAAAGCAAATGAAAACCTAGCTGCCAAGACTCACTCTAATGACCACCTCTTAGGCTATTTATACACCGGTTCAGTTTTGGCATTTTTACACATAGATCCCTAACACTAGAAACGCCCGGAGGGGCTAAAATAGAAAAGAACCCGAAATATCGGGGACGGACGACCACGATGAAGACTTGATCTTCTTAGCATCCACGCAATCTTCAGATGTCCTCCACGCGGCCAGTAGTCCAATCCGCCTTTGCACCCCCGGTTTTGAAGTCAGAAACCGGGAAACTTTAGGAAATCTCCGTCTGGGCCGGACTTGGCCCATCTTCTCTATCTTGGCGAGTCATGGCCCAACTCACCAAGCCTTGGGTAGCTTGGGTGGCGGTTTTGAGCCAAAGCCACCAAAGCCTCCCTCGCACGCCATCGCGCCTTGCACTCGGGTTGGAGCACCACGGTGGCACCCGGCTTACACCACCGTTGCCGATCCACCCCTCCGTGTACCGAGCTTCCATGGCCGACCGACGCTGAGCATTGCCTCCGGTCCATTGGAGGGCTTTTGCCTCAGTCCATTGAGGTCTTCATCATCTACCTCCAGTCCATCGGAGGGCCTCCAGTCCATCGGAGGGCTTGAGCTCGTTGACAATCACTCATCACACCAGGAGAGCAATGAGGCCGGTCCATTGGCTCTCAGTTTTCCATTAGCATAAACGATTGTCCAAACCTACGAGAAGTTGGCTAACAATTTATGTGCAATCAAGATATTCTGATCACTTACATGCTTTCATGTATTCAGAATATATTTATGGTGCTATGATTTTTTTATCACCGCATGGATTGCATTAAAGTTGTTGCACTAATCAAAATTGGCCTCATTCATATAGATGGTTACTCCACCAGAGACGTCTGCACAAGGGGCTGCCCATGGGGCACAATTTCCTCCTAAGTTGGCTGCTCTGGTTGCTCAGCAAGGTCAAATCATCGACATGCTCATTCAAGAGCAACAACGGCGCAATCCGCAAGAGGTCAGTTACACTGAATTTGCGGCACTCCAACCGCCAATCTTCACCAGTGCCACGGATCCCTTGGATGCTGATCACTAGCTTTGGATCATTGAGTCCAAGTTCAGTCTACTGCCCCAACTCACTGAGCAACAGAAGGCTCGCTTCGCGGCACAGTGTCTACATGGTCCCTCGGGGGCCTAGTGTGCTTCATTCCTGGCAATGCAACCAGCCGGGCACCAGGTCACGTGGGATGAGTTCCAAGCAGCTTTTCGGGCTCAATATCTCCCACCTAGCCTCGTCGAGCTCAAGCAACGGGAATTTCGTGCACTTCAGCAAGGGAGCATGTCAGTACTCGAGTACGTGCAGGCTTTTATCTGCCTGTCGCAATACTCCCCTGAAGACGTCGACACCGACCCGCGTAGGGCTGCCCGTCTATTGGGTGGGTTTGATCCCACTCTGCTGACTCACTTGGGACACCGCTACAACAGCTTCACTGAGTTGGTAGATGCCGCCATCAACATGGAGCATCACCTCAGTCAGGCCCATGAGGATCAGCGGAGGAAAAGACTTGCAAGCACACTTCAGTCGGGTTCATCTCAGCGGCAACGGGTCGTGCATCGCCCACCGCCGCGCATCTGTTACATTGACATGCTCCAGCAGCAAGAACAACACTGTGGGACGCAACACCATCCCTCCTCCTGCAGTGTACCGCCTCATCCACCTGCTTCAGTGCCACTGGCCAAACCAAGTGCCAAATACCCCTGCTACAAGTGCGGAAAGACCGGCCATTCTAGCAAGAATTGTCTTGCCCTTCGACGAAGCTAGGCACCAGTGTTGATTAGAGGCAACCAACGCCAGAATAAGAAGAAAGGACCAAAGCGAGATCCAGCCCCAACAGAGGGTCATGTACACTATACCCACATAGATCAAATTCCAGAAGGTGAACCAGTGTTAGCAAGCACGTTTCTTGTCAATGAACACCCCACAGTGGTTTTGTTTGACTCCGGAGCAACACAAACTTTCGTCAGCAGGTCATATGCAACCAAACATGGTTATCACATTGATAATATGAAGACAAAATACCACATCACAGCCCCAGGGTCACCAATTGACACGAATCAGATTGTGAGTCACTTACGCTTATGCATAGGCACAGAAGAATTCTATGTTGATCCTGTGGTACTTCCTAACCAGGGGATTGACATCATCTTAGGGATGTATTGGATGAAAGAGCACAATGTCTTGTTAGACATTACTAGCAGGACAGTTCAAATGAAGTCTAGTAAGAGTGGGAAAGTTATGCACATTCATCTGCCAAGTCACAAGCATTCATCACACACAGTAAATGCCACAGAAGCTCAGCTGATTGAGAAGATACCGGTGGTTTTTGAGTTTTCAGATGTGTTTTCGGAAGAACTTTCGGGACTCCCACCGGACAGAGATGTTGAGTTCGCCATCGAGCTTGTACCTGGCACCGCACCTGTCTCCCAGAGGCCATATAGGATGGCACCGGATGAATTGAAAGAGCTGAAAGTGCAGCTGCAAGAATAGCTAGATAAAGGGTTCATTCGACCTAGTTCATCACCTTGGGGTTGCCCAGCCCTCTTCGTTGAAAAGAAGGACCAAGGTGGTAAAAGGCTATGTGTTGATTACCGGCCTTTGAATGCTGTCACCATCAAGAACAAATACCCACTGCCGCACCTTGACATCTTGTTTGATCAGTTAGCTGGAGCTAAGGTCTTTTCAAAAATCGATCTGAGGTCTGGCTACTATCAAATAAAGATCAGAGAAGAGGATATACCCAAGACAGCTTTCTCGACCAGATATGGCTTGTATGAGTATTTGGTCATGTCCTTTGGGTTAACCAATGCACCGGCTTTCTTCATGTACATGATGAATTCGGTGTTCATGAAGGAGCGTGACAAGTTTGTAGTGGTGTTCATTGACGACATATTAATCTACTCTAAAAGTGAGGAAGAGCACAAGGAGCACTTGAGGATAGTACTCACTCGGCTTAGAGAGCACAAGCTCTATGCCAAGTTTAGTAAGTGTGCTTTTTGGTTGAAGGAAGTGAGTTTCTTAGGTCACAGTCTGTCTGAGAAAGGGGTAGCAGTTGATCCTAGCAAGGTAAAGGATGTTCTGAACTGGAAGCAATCCGAGACAGTGACTGAGATTCGGAGTTTTCTTGGTTTAGTGGGCTACTACCGCCGCTTCATTAAGGACTTCTCCAAAACCGCAAAGCCAATGACCTCACTAACAAAGAAGAATGCGAAGTATGTGTGGAGCTCAAACTGTGAGGAAGCCTTTCAAACGTTGAAGAAATTGTTAACATCTGCACCAGTACTAGCACAACCGGACGTCACTAAACCATTTGATGTGTATTGTGATGCCTCCGGCAATGGGCTTGGCTGTGTCCTAATGCAAGAAGGGCGAGTAATCGCCTACGCCTCGCGCCAACTGACAAAACATGAAGCCAACTACCCAACACATGATCTTGAGCTTGCGGCAGTTGTACACGCACTGAAGATATGGAGACACTATCTGCTACGCAATACGTGTCACATCTACACTAACCACAAGAGTCTCAAGTATATCCGCACACAACCCGAGTTAAATATGAGGCAACGACGGTGGTTAGAGCTGATAAAAGATTATGATCTAGAGATTCACTACCATCCTGGTAAGGCCAATGTAGTAGCTGATGCATTAAGCCGTAAGGCTCATTGCAATGTGATTGAAGCCCGCTCGATGGTGAGAGTTATATGTTGTGAGATAGATGAGATCGAGATGCCTACAGAGCAGCACGCTGAACTGTATAGCCTCATCATTAAACCTACAATAAAGGATCAAATCATAGCAGCACAAAAGCAAAATAAGGGCATGGCCCACATTAGAGACGAGATCAATGAAAGGAAGAAGGCTTGTTTTAGGCTTGACGAAGAGGGCGTCCTATGGTTTAAAAATCGCTTAGTGGTACCTAAGGACATGGAGTTGAGAAAGAAAATACTTGATGAAGCCCACACCTCCATGTTCACAATGCACCCAGGAAGCAACAAAATGTACCAGGACCTGAAACAGAAATTTTGGTGGACTCGTATGAAACGAGAGATAGCCAGGCATGTGTCCGAGTGTGATGTATGTCAGAGAGTAAAAGCTGATCACCTGAAGCCTGCCGGTATGCTTCAGCCACTAGCAGTTCCGGCCTGGAAGTGGGAGGACATACATATGGATTTCATTGTAGGCCTACCACGCACTCAGAAGGGATATGACTCCATTTGGGTTATCATCGATCGCTTCACCAAGTCAGCACACTTCATCCCGATAAAAAACCGGTATCATGCATAGAATTACGCAGAAATCTACGTTTCCCGGATTGTGTCCTTGCACGGTGTTCCAAAAACCATCACTTCGGATAGAAGCTCGCTGTTTATATCCCATTTCTGGGAGTAGTTTCAAGCTGCCCTTGGAACCAAATTGATTCGGAGCTCAGCATACCATCCTCAGACAAGTGGCCAGGTGCAAAGAGTAAATCAGATCCTAGAAGATATGCTGAGGGCGTGTGCTTTGACCTATTCCACTAAGTAGGATGAGTGTCTTCCCTTAGCAGAGTTTGCTTACAACAACAGCTACCAGAAGAGCTTAGTAATGGCTCCTTTCGAGGCTCTATATGGTAGGAGATGCAGAACCCCACTCAACTGGTTCGGACCAGGTGAACGTGTCACATTTGGTCCAGACTTGGTAACACAAGCTGAAGAGCAAGTAAAATTCATTCACAGTAATCTGAAAAGAGCCCAGTCTAGACAGCAGAGCTATTCTGATAGACGGAGAAGACCACTGGCCTTTGAAGAAGGCGATCATGTGTATCTTCGAGTGTCACCGATGAAGGGGGTACATCGATTTGGTGTAAAGGGAAAACTAGCACCAAGGTACATTGGTCCATTCAAGATCACCGAACGATGTGGATCAGTTGCTTACCGGTTAGAGCTACCACCACACCTAGCTGCGGTTCATAACGTGTTTCATGTCTCGCAACTCAAGAAGTGCTTACGAGTATCGAAAAAAGTGGTAGATACATCTCAACTTCAGATTGAACCTGACCTCACCTATGAAGAGCAGCCCATAAGAATCCTCGACCAAAAGCAACGCTCCACACGACGAAGAAACATTAACTTTCACAAAGTGCAATGGAGTAATCACTCCGAAGAAGAGGCAACATGGGAACAAGAGGAGTTTTTGCAAACAAAATATCTGGGTTTTCTTCCATCCACTTCAAATGAGTATGTCACCTAATTTTAATTCTCAGATTCGTATTTAAATGCATACACAACGCACTCCCCTCCTCATTTAACTTATCCACCCACATCACATCAAAAATCTCGGGACGAGATTTCTTTAAGGGGGTGGGTTGTGATGCTCCAGCATCTCAAGTGCATAATCATTTTTCATATGTGCAGCATTCATCATGAAGCATCATACATTGGCATGCATTTGAACCCAAGTTCAAATTTCATTGAAATGCAACTTGTCGAAACCTGTTTTCTGCATATATGTCTCTATGATTGTGCCCATAACTTCGATCCTATCTAGATATGGGTGAAACTCATATTGACAAACTTGTAGATAATTTAATGATAAACAACTTTGGTAATTGGTGCTTTGACATGCATTAAGGTTTGCATAGAGATTTGGGGTTTTTTCTGTCAACATGTGTTTTCTGTCCAAATCTGGTCTGATTAGTAATTCTATATTTTCTCTAACCTAAAGCCATTTTTATACAAAACTCTAGTTGAGAAAGTTGTACACCATAAAATTCTGAACAACATTGGTATAAAACTCCTTGAGTGAATGTGACCAGAAAATGGACTTTCAGAATTTCTAAACTTATGGATTCTGTTGGTCAAACCTTGGTCAGCAGATTAAATTCAAATTTAAATCATATTTTTCAATAGAACATGGTATTAAAGTTTATAATAAAGTTGTAGAGCTCGAAATTTATAACATTTTATCCAATTGGGTCCTTTTCAAATTTGGCCTCTAAACTATTCAAAAACTAAGAATTCAAACAAGAGTTCCTGCGGTCAAACTGGGATTTTACAATATCGGGCATTTTCTCTTAGTTTGTCTCTATGACAAGCGGGCCCCACCTGGACAGACGCCATCGGATTCCCGCCCGAGAAATTGGAACGCGCGGTCCAGTGGGTCCCACACTCGCGAGTCGCCGTACACCCGGTCCATGGATGCTCCCTCTCCACAATCTCCCTGGTCCCACCTGTCAGCGTCGTCGGTCTATGGACCAGGTCCATCCACCGCGCGCCTTCCTCCTCCCCTCTCCCGCTCGCCCACGCGGCGCCCGGCGCCTACCGTCGGCCGAGGCCAACGCCGGCCATAAGGCAAAGCCGGGGGCCGGGCTCCCTTCGCCCCGAAGCAACCGGCCTTTGAATGCTGTCACCATCAAGAACAAATACCCACTGCCGCACCTTGACATCTTATTTGATCAGTTAGCTGGAGCTAAGGTCTTTTCAAAAATCGATCTGAGGTCTGGCTACTATCAAATAAAGATCAGAGAAGAGGATATACCCAAGACAGCTTTCTCGACCAGATATGGCTTGTATGAGTATTTGGTCATGTCCTTTGGGTTAACCAATGCACCGGCTTTCTTCATGTACATGATGAATTCGGTGTTCATGAAGGAGCTTGACAAGTTTGTAGTGGTGTTCATTGACGACATATTAATCTACTCTAAAAGTGAGGAAGAGCACAAGGAGCACTTGAGGATAGTACGCACTCGGCTTAGAGAGCACAAGCTCTATGCCAAGTTTAGTAAGTGTGCTTTTTGGTTGAAGAAAGTGAGTGGATAGCAGTTGATCCTAGCAAGGTAAAGGATGTTCTGAACTGGAAGCAACCCGAGACAGTGACTGAGATTCGGAGTTTTCTTGGTTTAGTGGGCTACTACCGCCGCTTCATTAAGAACTTCTCCAAAACCGCGAAGCCAATGACCTCACTAACAAAGAAGAATGCGAAGTATGTGTGGAGCTCAAACTGTGAGGAAGCCTTTCAAACGTTGAAGAAATTGTTAACATCTGCAACAGTACTAGCACAACCGGACGTCACTAAACCATTTGATGTGTATTGTGATGCCTCCGGCAATGGGCTTGGCTGTGTCCTAATGCAAGAAGGGCGAGTAATCGTCTACGCCTCGCGCCAACTGACAAAACATGAAGCCAACTACCCAACACATGATCTTGAGCTTGCGGCAGTTGTACACGCACTGAAGATATGGAGACACTATCTGCTAGGCAATACGTGTCACATCTACGCTAACCACAAGAGTCTCAAGTATATCCTCACACAACCCGAGTTAAATATGAGGCAACAACGGTGGTTAGATCTGATAAAAGATTATGATCTAGAGATTCACTACCATCCTGGTAAGGCCAATGTAGTAGCTGATGCATTAAGCCGTAAGGCTCATTGCAATGTGATTGAAGCCCGCTCGACGGTGAGAGTTATATGTTGTGAGATAGATGAGATCGAAATGCTACAGAGCAGCACGCTGAACTGTATAGCCTCATCATTGAACCTACAATAAAGGATCAAATCATAGCAGCACAAAAGCAGAATAAGGGCATGGCCCACATTAGAGACGAGATCAATGAAAGGAAGAAGGCTTGTTTTAGGCTTGACGAAGAGGGCATCCTATGGTTTAAAAATCGCTTAGTAGTACCTAAGGACATGTAGTTGAGAAAGAAAATACTTGATGAAGCCCACACCTCCATGTTCACAATGCACCCAGGAAGCAACAAAATGTACCAGGACCTGAAATAGAAATTTTGGTGTTCTCGTATGAAACGAGAGATAGCCAGGCATGTGTCCGAGTGTGATGTATGTCAGAGAGTAAAAGCTGATCACCTGAAGCCTGCCGGTATGCTTCAGCCACTAGCAGTTCCGGCCTGGAAGTGGGAGGACATACATATGGATTTCATTGTAGGCCTACCACGCACTCAGAAGGGATATGACTCCATTTGGGTTATCATCGATCGCTTCACCAAGTCAGCACACTTCATCCCGATAAAAAACCGGTATCATGCACAAAATTACGCAGAAATCTACGTTTCCCGTATTGTGTCCTTGCACGGTGTTCCAAAAACCATCACTTCGGATAGAGGCTCGCTGTTTATATCCCATTTCTGGGAGTAGTTGCAAGCTGCCCTTGGAACCTAATTGATTCGGAGCTCAGCATACCATCCTCAGACAAGTGGCCAGGTGGAAAGAGTAAATCAGATCCTAGAAGATATGTTGAGGGCGTGTGCTTTGACCTATTCCACTAAGTGGGATGAGTGTCTTCCCTTAGCAGAGTTTGCTTACAACAACAGCTACCAGAAGAGCTTAGTAAAGGCTCCTTTCGGGGCTCTATATGGTAGGCGATGCAGAACCCCACTCAACTGGTTCGGACCAGGTGAACGTGTCACATTTGGTCCAGACTTGGTAACACAAGCTGAAGAGCAAGTAAAATTCATTCACAGTAATCTGAAAAGAGCCCAGTCTAGACAGCAGAGCTATTCTGATAGACGGAGAAGACCACTGGCCTTTGAAGAAGGCGATCATGTGTATCTTCGAGTGTCACCGATGAAGGGGGTGCATCGATTTGGTGTAAAGGGAAAACTAGCACCAAGGTACATTGGTCCATTCAAGATCACCGAACGATGTGGATCAGTTGCTCACCGGTTAGAGCTACCACCACACCTAGCTACGTTTCATAACGTGTTTCATCTCTCGCAACTCAAGAAGTGCTTACGAGTATCGAAAGAAGTGGTAGATACATCACAACTTCAGATTGAACCTGACCACACCTTTGAAGAGCAGCCTATAAGAATCCTCGACCAAAAGCAACGCTCCACACGACAAAGAAACATTAACTTTTACAAAGTGCAATGGAGTAATCACTCCGAAGAAGAGGCAACATGGGAACAAGAGGAATTTTTGCAAACAAAATATCTGGGTTTTCTTCCATCCACTTCAAATGAGTATGTCACCTAATTTTAATTCTCAGATTCGTATTTAAATGCATACACAACGCACTCCCCTCCTCATTTAACTTATCCACCCACATCACATCAAAAATCTCGGGACGAGATTTCTTTAAGGGGGTGGGTTGTGATGCTCCAGCATCTCAAGTGCATAATCATTTTTCATATGTGCAGCATTCATCATGAAGCATCATACATTGGCATGCATTTGAACCCAAGTTCAAATTTGGTTGAAATGCAACTTGTCGAAACCAGTTTGCTGCATATATGTCTCTATGATTGTGCCCATAACTTCGATCCTATCTAGATTTGGGTGAAACTCATATTGACAAACTTGTAGATAATTTAATGATAAACAATTTTGGTAATTGGTGCTTTGACATGCATTAAGGTTTGCATAGGGATTTGGGGTTTTTTCTGTCAACATGTGTTTTCTGTCCAAATCTGGTCTGATTAGTAATTCTACATTTTCTCTAACCTAAAGCCATTTTTATACAAAACTCTAGTTGAGAAAGTTGTATACCATAAAATTCTGAACAACATTGGTATAAAACTCCTTGAGTGAATGTGACCAGAAAATGGACTTTCAGAATTTCTAAACTTATGGGTTCTGTTGGTCAAACCTTGGTCAGCAGATTAAATTTAAATTTAAATCATATTTTTCAATAGAACATGGTATTAAATTTTATAAGAAAGTTGTAGAGCTCGAAATTTAGAACATTTTATCCAATTGGGTCCTTTTCAAATTTGGCCTCTAAACTATTCAAAAACTAAGAATACAAACAAGAGTTCCTGCGGTCAAACTGGGATTTTACAATTTCGGGCATTTTCTCTTTGTTTGTCTCTATGACAAGCGGGCCCCACCTAGACAGACGCCATCGGATTCCCGCCCGAGAAATTGGAACGCGCGGTCCAGTGGGTCCCACACTCGCGAGTCGCCGTACACCCGGTCCATGGACGCTCCCTCTCCATAATCTCCCTGGTCCCACCTGTCAGCGTCGTCGGTCTATGGACCAGGTCCATCCACCGCGCGCCTTCCTCCTCCCCTCTCCCGCTCGCCCACGCGGCACCCGGCGCCTACCGTCGGCCGAGGCTGACGCCGGCCATAAGGCAAAGCCGGGGGCCGGGCTCCCTTCGCCCCGAAGCAACCGGCCGCCCTCACTGCGCCTTTCTCGCTCACTCCTTGTCTGCCTCTTCCTCCCGTTCACCTCCATTCTCCCTTGGTTTCACCGACGCCCGCCATAGACGCAAGCTCGGAGCTCGAGCCTCGCCCGCCGCTCCGGCCGTCCTCATGCCCCCTTGCCCCCGCGCCGCTCTTCCCCGGCCTCCACTCCACCACCACGCCTAACTCTAGGCCACCAAAATCCCTCCACCGCCGTGTAATCCTTCGCCGGACCTCACCAGAGCCTCAAGCTAAGCTCGAAGCTTGGGCCCACTGCTCCGCTCGTCCGCACAACCCACTGCCGCCACGTCGAGCTTCCTCATCCTCTCCGCCACCGCATACCCCAAGTCTAGGCCGCCGGTTTCTCTCCAACCGGGACCACTTCGCCGCCGGACCTCCGCCTCCCCTGCGCTTCGTCGCCACGCCGTTCTGGCCATCCTCCGTCGAATCAGGTAGATGGGTGAGACTCCCCACGCTCCACTCCATCTCCCCGATAGCCGCCGGCGAGCTCGCCGGGCCCCAAGTGGCCGGCGCGCCGTGCGCGCCGCCGCCCTTTCTTTCCCCGTCGGGAGGAAGAAGACGTCGGGTTTTGCATTGTAACCCTCGGCCTTTTGACGTTTCACGAGTAAATCCAATGCGCTGTGCACTGTGCCTTGCAAATCTCACAATCTAGCCCCTGGGGGTTATGGATAATTACGTATAGGTCCTAGATCTAGGGTTAATATGCATATTTCGGCTGAAACTTTCGAAAATTATAGAAAAATATAGAAAAATCCAAAATGGACAAACTCAGTTACGTTGCACTCCCCTTGAGTAGATCTACAAGATAGATATGATCTAGATGTGTGAAAAGTCTGTTTTGCCCTTGGTCTAGTGCATGCATGTGGAGGGTAAATAAATGGGAAAAATAGACTAAATGAACTCCAGAAATTATGAAACTTGGGCAGAAGCTTTGTTATGGCATCTAGGTACTGTGTGATTTTTGGTAACTCTAGAATTGGTTGGTAAATGACTGTTTTGCCCTTATGCATGTGATTTGTGTGTTTATTCCACTTGGAAAATGAAGGCTATATAAAATATGCTCAAATATGACCTTTGGTATTTTTCATGTACTTTAACTAGTATGAGTAGCTCACTGGTAAAGTATGAGGTTGTGCATGTATGTTTTAGCGGCTGTTTCGAAATTGGCAAAATGCTACTTGCTAGACTTGATAATTAGAAAAAGTGACTTTAGAATGCCAAGATAATTCTATGAAAAATCTGGTATGCTACTAGTATGATACGGAGTCCAGAAAGTATTTTTGAAGAATTTATTAACACTGTTTCTAAGTACATCTTAATTTGCATAAGTTAATTATATGGAAAATAGATGTCCTATCAAACTATGGATTTTGTGCTTGCTGATTTTTGTATATGATGTTCATGCAATAAGATGCTTGCTGTAGAAATTTCGAGTCCAGAACCTATTCCTATAAATTATGAAAAATCTGAGAAGCTATAGGGCTGGTAACTTGCTGGAATTTTAATAAATTAATTATAACTTGTTTATGGCTGAAATTTGGACTGTAGCCTCTTGCACTATTAGTATTCATGTCATAAATATTTGAGACCAAGTGGAGTTGTCTAAATAGCAGGCACTTGACATGAACGGTTTAATTCAGTAAATAGATAAACTTACATAATGAACCTAAATGCATTTCATGTAATAGTGTAATGTTACTTGTTGCAAGTCTTTGTGATATCACGTATGGTGGGTTGAACTAGCTTCTGGTGATGGTTTGTACGATTTCTTAGTGATGGGTTGTATGATTTTTTAGCAAAGTTGTTAAGTTTCCTAGTATGGGGTGTAATTGGACTAAGTATGCTTGAGTCATCTCATCACTAGCTACTTGACATGCATTGTGTTTCAATTGCACCTCATGCATACAATTGCATTCGTTGCACTCATGGTTGCACAATGTCATGCACATAACCTATACCATATGCATGTATTTGCATTCTCTTGCACTCACTTGCATATTGTACCATGCATATAGATTCCGCGAACGAAGGATCAACGCAGGAGCAGTCGCTGATCGAACAGCCAGACGAAGAGCCCCTGCACCAGAAGTTGGTTTTCCCTCAACCTGAAGACGAAGGGTCGCTGATTATATCCGTCCCTATTTCAAGGGGTTGCCTAGGGCAAAGCCCCACAACCCGGCAAAATAACTTAGATTAGTTTGTTGGTTTTCATAAGTACAATCAAAGGTAGGCAGGACCATGATTTCTCCTAGCTCACATAATCTTGTTTGATGGTTTACGCATCTGCATTAGGAGTTGATTGAAAACATCTGCATTAGACTTCCCGGCCGTCCTGGCCCTAGCACCTATACGTAGAGTTCGTAAGACGAGTGCCTAGAATTGCTAGGTACGAGTAGACACGAGTGATTGTACTCGTCTCGTAGGTGTGACTTTACACTATGACAGAAATCTTGTTATTATGGAAGTTATTATATATCCTTATGGTTTAAATGGAGACTGGGTGGAGATTTTATGAGTTGTTACTGTTTATGTTATTATGCATTGGACTCCGCCCGTGTCGCATAAGGCCCGTCCGCTGTCCGCTTGGGATCGGCATAACATTGCTAGAGTGCTTATCCGGGATAATGGACCGGTGAAAGTCTTACTTGTGCCATCCGAAGAACAGAGACAGGCTCCTACTGTTACACCTTGGGGAGCTTGTAGTCGAGGGAGGGCTGGACCCGGTACGCCGAGGTAACGCTCCTAAGGCGGCACAACCTGGAAACTACAGCAGGATTGAATCAAACTTCGGATGGGACAAGTGGAGATGGGGGAAGCATATGTGGGAACGCCGGGGGTTAGTAAGCATATGCCCTCCTGGTACTCCTAGTTATTCCCGGGAATTAAAAATCGATTCGAATCGCTGATGCTCACTAGGTGTGAGAGTGCCAGTATCACTGCCGGGCAACATCGTAACAACTTAAACATCTATACTTATATTCGTGTTTTGAACCCAACATGTTTGATGATACTCATGTATACTTTATGATCAAGAGTTATGCAAGAAATTATTCATGATTTACTTTCATGTAAATTTTATTCATGAGACTTGATATTCATGGTTAAGGGATAGCAACTGTCAAATCCTGCTATCCAATGGCAACATGTTATAATTAAGAATCAATGGCTAAGGACTGACCTGACTAGTAAGCTATGCGTTGAGTCAGCCGTAAACCCTTCCATTAAGTCCTACTGAGTAATTAGTACTCAGGGTTTGCCCCCACTTTTGGCTTACAGGTACTGACGTCTCTTGGACAACTGCTGGAAGGAAGGTAGAACCGATGGGCTCGGTGCTACTCGCCTTGTTTATCTCTACATGAGGACTAATTGAATTTGTTTCCGCTGCGAGAGGATTTGAAAACGCTTCCGCTATATATAGATCTGAAATTGCTTCCGCTACATTTTGAACCTGTATTTGATTTCATACATTTGGATTGTAAACCAAGTCTATCTATCTTATATTTCAACTGCCTGTGATGATGTAACTGTTGTGGCTCTTTCGAGAGCTGAATGTGTGTGATGTTGGCATCCTTGGGCGATGGTTACATCGAGTGCCCTTTTTGGGTAGCTCGACGGACTACCGGGTTTAGTCTGGCCTAATTGCACTGCGAGCCAGAGGTGGCAGGTGTGCTTAGTCTAGATTAAGCAGGGTGGTTCCGCCACAGCCACGGTGGCACCCGGCTTTTCCAGTCCTTCGGAGTCGCCTCACGGTCCATCGGAGGGCTTACACCACCGTTGCCGAACCGCCCCTTCGTGTACCGAGCTCCCATGGCCGACTGACGCCGAGCATTGCCTCCGGTCCATTGGAGGGCTTTTGCCTCGGTCCATCGAGGTCTTCATCATCTACCTCCAGTCCATTGGAGGGCCTCCAGTCCATCGGAGGGTTTGAGCTCGTTGACAATCACTCATCATACCAGGAGAGCAATGAGGCCGGTACATTGGCACTCACATGAAAGTGCCCTTGCTTAAGTAGTGTAACAATCACTTTTCAATCATCCTTTAAATGGTTGTTTATGTGTGCTTGACATTTCATTCACTACATCATGCATATCATTCATATAGAAATGCTTACTGCAGATACGTGATCAAAAGCAAGTGCGTGGAGCTACATCAAGTATCGATGTCCAGAAGACCAACTAAGACCTACTCACGACCTAGAGGGCCCATCAATCGTGTTTGGACGGAGGAGTTGTCCAAGGGGTCAAGGGGTTGCCTGGGAAGAAGCCTCACAACCCGGCAAACTAACAGTAGCTTAGTTTGTTGGTTTTATTAAACCAAATCAAAGGTAGGCAGGACCATGCTTTTCCTAGCAAACATATTATGGTTGATGAGTACACATCTGCATTAGGAGTTGTTTGAAGCCGACTGCATTAGATTCCTTGGTCGCCCTGGTGTGGCGGAACCGCCGATTTAATACGGGCTAAGTACACTTGTCACCATTAGCTTACAATGTACTTAGACCGTACTAAACCCGGTCGTCCGTCGAGAAGCCCTCGGCTCTCGATTTACACCAAATCCCAGATGAACCGACATCACACACATCCGACTCATGATGGAGCCACAACAGTTACATCATCACAGGCATTTGAATAGATAGTAATAAGGCTTTAAGTTACAAACCAGGTTCTGAATAAAATAAGTTCAACATAGGGCCAACATCGGCCGAATTTCGAAATAATGTCTCACAGCGGAAGTCTAAGACCATAGGTCATGCTTAAACCAAAAGAAATGCAGTAGATGAGTGACATCACGCCCACTGATGTCGCCCCCATGCCATGACATGACTCCTGTCACTCCTGATGATAACAGGCTCCCCCGCCAACACAGGCGCAGAAGAGGAACTCCATACCTGAAATCCAAATGTTGGGGGCAAACCCTGAGTACTAATTACTCAGAGGACTTAATGGCAAGGCTTACGGCTGACGCAACGCTTGCTTACTATCATTGGATCCTTAGCCTTTGATTCTTAACTCAAAAGTTTATTTACGGATAGTGGGATTTAACAGCCACTACCCTTGTGAAAGAAAGAGATAATCCTTGCAAGTACATAGCTGTCATCATTATGAAATATCAGAGTCTCAAATAATAATCAACCACTTGATATCCAAATCATGAATCATATTTGTAGAATATTAAGGTTATTACTACGTTGCCCGTCAGTGATATTTGGCATTCTCACACCTGGTGAGCATCAGCGATTCGAATCGATTTTAATTCCCGGGAATAACTAAAAATGCCAGGGGCCCATATGCTTACTCACACGACGGCTTTCCCACATATAGTCCCCCTCCTCCACCTGTCCCATCCCAAGTTCGATTCACTCCCACCTGACTCCCGGGTTGTGCCCCCATGACGAGCCTGCCGACATCTCGGTCTCCCCGTCATGAGCACCAAGCTCCCCCGGGCCACCTTCCTCTCAACCAGTGGGTAGGAACGTGTTTCTGTTCTCCGGATGGCACAAGTAAGGTTTCACCGGCCCCATTAACCGGGTAAGCACTTTAGCAATGGTATGCCAACCAGCAGGCGAACAGCGGACGGGCCTTAAACGACTCGGGCGGAGCCATTACACCGCAACAACACACACCTCGAAAAGTAAAGCTAAATTTCCGCCCGGTCTCCACTTAATCATCAACATCATAGACTATCATGGCAGAACTGCCAGTGTTCCATTTCTTTTTCAAAATCACCCTACGCGACGAGTGACCATTCACTCGTGTCTACTCGAGCCTAGCATTTCTAGGCAACTCGTCCTACGTACCTAATATAGGTGCTAGGGCCAGGACGGCCAGTAGTTCTAATGCAATAAGGTTCCAAACAATACCTAATGCATATGCGTAACCATAAATCATAACTTGCTAGGAGAATGTAGGGCCTGCCTACCTTCCTCGCTAGGGTTAGTGTCCTCGGCTGTGAAGTCAGGTGCGGCCTGCGGGTGCTCTTCTTGCTGCAGCTCGGGTTCCGGGTCCTCCGGCTCCTCGATCACCGGAATTTCCTGCTCCTCGGGTGCGGGGTCTATATGCATGCCAAGTGTATGAAATGAGCGTACAGATTGCACGGAGACAATGCAAATGTCAGAAAGCGTGACAATGGCTAACTTCTTTTCACCCAACATATCATGCATTTACCCCTACTATAAAAGGAACCCCTTTACTTCTATTTTCTTTCCCTAGCTAGCAACTTTTGTCATTTTCAAAACAAGGACTAAACCTTACATGCACACTCTCAAATTTTACCAGGGAGCTAACTATGCTATATCGATCTTAGGAAAAATATATATGACTCATTTTATGCACCTTTTATGTAGCAACATTTTCCAAGTCACATTTAAATGGTAAAAAGCAAAACACATATAACTTGATTAAAGCTAGGGTGCTAAACATAGTACCCAGGACCTAACTACCCTGTTATAGCCACTGTCAAGGCCTCAAGTTCATTAGAGTTCATTAGATATTCTTTTTCCTATTTACAACATAGAACATGTATGTGCAAAGATTGTGAACAAAAGTTGACATGCACAGATCCATATCATATCCATTGCATAGATCATTTTACTGTGGTTCCAGAACAACAAGATTTTCCTTTTTAGGATTTTTATTCGATTTTATATGATTTATCAAAGTTTAAACCGAGAAAAAGGAAAATAGAAAAAGAAAAACTCAGATCCGAGGACCTCTGCGTAATTAACCATAGTCTCCAGGGGCTAGCTTGCAAGATCTGCAAGACTCAGCCCCCGTGCGGGAGGACCGGGGTGTAATATCAAAGAAACCGAGGGGCCGGATCTAAAATTTCCCGGCCCCCTTCTTCTTCCTCGCGTCGGCCGAGGCCGCGCGGCGCGGCGCGCGCGCGCCGGCGAGCTGGGGCTCGCCGGAGCCGCGACGCGGGGTGGCGGAGGTGCGCGGGAGCTAGGGCTTCACCTTGGGGGTATCCTCGTCGGCGGAGGAGGCGTGGAGCGACGGGGAACGGCGGCGCACCGAGCGTGAACGGCGGCGTCGGTGGCGCGGGCGTGACGTCGAGCCGAGCTCGATCTCCCCGGGGGAGAGGAGTCCGACGACGAGAGCTAGCGGGGGAGGGGCGGCGTGGAGCGGCGGTTGCGGTGGTGCGGTTGGTTGGGCTCGGGGAGGCCGGGAGGCGGCGGCGCGGCTCGGCCCCGAGCTCGGCCGGCTTCAATGGCGGCGGGCGGAAATCGGACGGGGCGGCGCGGGGAAGGAGCGGGAGGCGAGTGAGTCGGCTAGGGTTTGGACGGGGGAAAAACTCCGCTCCCTTTTTAGGGACCGGGGGTCGGGCAGCGCGGGCAGGGCGCGGAGAGCGCGGGCGGTGGCCGGACGGCCGCGGCGGTGACCGTCGGCCGCGTGGCCGCCGTCGTACCGGGGAGGACGACGCGCCGCGCGGCGCGGACCGCGTCCATGAGCCGCGAGCCGCTGACGGGTGGGGCCAGGGCGCGAGGCGGAGAGAAGGGCGCAGTGGACTGGGTCCACGGGGCGAGGCCGAGACGACGCGGGCCGGCCCAATTTGGGCGCCGCGGGCGGGAACCCGACAAGCGGGGCCCACCTGTCATAGAGAGGGAAAAAAAAGAAAATCCGAAAATGGAAAAATCCCCTTTGACTGCTGAGACACCTCTTTTCTATTTGCGTTTTTGAGCATTTTAGAGGCCGATTTAGATGAAACTCAAATTACAAGAAGTGTTCAAAATTTTGTAAGCTACAACTTTGTTATAAACTTTGACCCCCAGTTCTATGGTCAAGTTTGGTCTAAATTTGAATTTAAGTTGCTGCCTCAGGTTTGACCAGCAGGATGCTCCATCTTAGAAATTCTAAAAATCCCTTTTTTTGCCATTTGCACCTTATGTGCCTTTTGGGAAAGTTGTGTAGAATTTTATGGTCTACATTTGGTTCAATGGGAGTATTTCATGAAGGTGGCTGTAGGTTTGCACAAACTTGGGTTTTCAAAACCAGCCTGATTTGGGTTGGTTATTTGGGCTGACAGAAAAAGGTTCGAAACACTAATTTGAAAATATCTTTTGCCCAAACTCAATTTGACAAAGTTGTTCATTAGATCCTTATCTACAACTTTGGTAATATGAGCTTCCCCCACAACCCAACAGAATTCAAACTACAAGCCTGGCATTGTCCATGCTTACTGAAAAAGAAAACAAAAACCCACATTATGACCAAACCCCTCTAACCATGATTATGCCGTGATGCTTATGATGCATGATAGTGTACAATTTACTTAATTTAGGTACTTGAGATGCTGGAGCATCACAACCCACCCCCCTTAAGGAAATCTCGTCCCGAGATTTTGATGTGATGTGGGTGGAGAGTTTATAGAGATGAGAAAGTGCAGTGCGACTGGTATTTAAAGGTTTTAACCAAGTCGAAACATACTCGTTCGAGGTGGACGGAAGGAAACCCGGATACTTGGTTCGTAGGTACTCCTCCGTCTCCCACGTGGCCTCTTCTTCGGTGTGCTCACTCCATTGCACCTTATACATGGTGACCGTGCTACGTCGAGTCGATCGTTGCTTTTGGTCCAGGACTTTCACCGGTCTGGCCTCATAAGTGAGGTCCGGTTCAATCTGAACTTGGGATGTATCGATCTCTTCCTCTGGCACTCGCAGGCACTTCTTGAGTTGTGACACGTGAAAGATATCATGGACTGCCGCGAGGTGTGGTGGTAGCTCTAACCGGTAAGCCACGGGTCCACATTTCTCGGAAATCTTGAATGGCCCAACGTACCGCGGTGCTAGCTTCCCTTTTACCCCAAACCGGTGCACACCTTTCATCGGCGATACCCGAAGATACACGTGATCACCCTCCTTAAACACTAGCGGTCTCCTCCTTCTATCTGAGTAACTTTTTTGCCTTGACTGTGCCCTTTTTAGGTTCTCCTGTATACACCTCACTTGCTCTTCGGCTTGTGTTACCAAATCGGGCCCGAAGGTGACTCGCTCTCCAGGTTCTGACCAGTTCAGAGGTGTTCTGCACCTCCTCCCATACAGAGCCTCGAAAGGAGCCATCTCCAAGCTCTTTTGGTAGCTGTTGTTATATGCAAACTCTGCTAGGGGCAGACACTCATCCCACTTGGTGGTATAGGTTAAGACACAGGCCCGAAGCATGTCTTCTAGGATCTGATTTACTCTTTCTACTTGACCACTAGTCTGAGGGTGGTATGCTGAGCTGTGGATCAGCTTTGTGCCTAGAGACCTCTGTAGCTGCTCCCAGAAACGAGACACAAAGACTGAGCCTCGATCCGAGGTAATGGTCACAGGAACACCGTGTAGGGATACTATTCGTGCAATGTATAACTCAGCATAGGTGGCTGCAGTGTAGGAGGTCTTGACCGGTATGAAGTGCGCTGACTTAGTGAAACGGTCGATGATCACCCATATGGAGTCGTACCCTTTCTGAGTGCGTGGCAACCCTACCACAAAATCCATGTGTATGTCTTCCCACTTCCAAGCCGGGATGTTCAAGGGGTGAAGCATACCGGCTGGCTTTAGGTGATCTGCTTTTACTCTCTTGCACACGTGACATTCTGACACATATTTGGCGATTTCCCGCTTCATGCGGGTCCACCAAAACCTTTGTTTTAAGTCCTGGTACATTTTATTGCTGCCTGGATGCATGGCCAGTACGGAGTTGTGAGCTTCTTCTAATATTTTCTTCCTCAACTCCATATCTTTAGGGACTACTAAGCAGTTTTTGAACCATAGGACCCCTTGGTTATCTAAGGTGAAGCAATCCCTCTTTGCCTCAGCAATACCCTCACGTATGTGAGCCATGCCCGGGTCGTGTTTTTGTGCTTCAACGATCAGATCTCTTAGTGTCAGCTCAATGCTGATGTTATATAGTTCGACTAAGAATTCAACAGGCATCTCAATCTCATCCATCTCCCAACAAATCACTCTTGCCGTGGGCCGAGCTTCAATCACATTGCAATGGGCCCGACGGCTTAGTGCATCCGCCACTACATTCGCTTTCCCCGGGTGGTAATGAATCTCTAGGTCATAATCTTTTATCAATTCTAACCACCGACGCTGCCTCATGTTCAGTTCGGGCTGGGTGAAGATATATTTGAGGCTCTTGTGGTCAGTGTATATGTGACAGGTATTGCCCAGCAGGTAGTGTCTCCATATCTTCAGGGCATGCACGACTGCTGTAAGTTCCAGATCGTGAGTCGGGTAGTTGGCTTCATGTTTTCTTAGTTGGCGGGAGGCGTACGCAATTACTCTCCCTTCTTGCATTAGGACACAACCGAGGCCCTGACCGGAGGCGTCACAATACACATCGAAAGGCTTGGTGACGTCCGGTTGGGCTAGTACTGGTGCAGTTGTTAACAGTTTCTTCAATTCTCGGAACCCCTCCTCGCACTTCGGACCCCACACGAATTTTGCATTTTTCTTAGTCAAGGAGGTCATCGGTTTAGCAATTTTGGAGAAGTCCTTGATAAAGCGGCGGTAGTAGCCCGCTAGACCAAGAAAACTCCGAATTTCTGTGACAGTTTCCGGCTGCTTCCAGTTCAGAACGTCCTTTACTTTGCTAGGGTCAACCGCTACTCCCTTTTCTGACAGAAAATGCCCCAGGAAACCCACTTCCTTTAACCAGAAAGCGCACTTGCTGAACTTGGCATAGAGCTTGTGTTCTCTTAGCCGAGTGAGTACTACCCGTAAATGTTCTTCGTGTTCTTTTTCATTTTTGGAGTAGATTAATATATCATCAATGAATACCACGACGAACTTGTCGAGCTCGTTCATGAATACCGAGTTCATCATGTACATAAAGAAGGCCGGTGCGTTGGTTAACCCAAAGGACATGACCAGATATTCATACAAGCCATATCTGGTCGAGAAAGCAGTTTTTGGTATGTCTTCTTCTCTGATTTTTATCTGATAATAGCCCGATCTTAAGTCAATTTTTGAGAAGACTTTGGCCCCAGCTAACTGATCGAACAGGATGTCAATGTGTGGAATCGGATATTTATTTTTGACTGTGACTGCATTTAGCGGCCTGTAGTCCACACAGAGCCTTTTACCTCCCTGATCTTTCTTCTCTACGAAGAGGGCCGGACAACCCCAAGGTGACGAACTTGGCCGAATGAAACCCTTATCTAGTTGCTCTTGGAGTTGTATTTTTAGCTCCTTTAGTTCGTCCGGTGCCATTCTGTATGGCCTTTTTGAGACAGGGGCTGTACCAGGGATGAGGTCAATGCGGAACTCTACGTCCCTATCCGGAGGCAGACCCGGCAGTTCTTCCGGAAATACGTCCGGGAAGTCACATACTACAGGAATCTCTTTGATTTCATCGAGTTCAGTTGCATTTACTGTGGCCACCATGTGTTTCATGTCTGGCATGTGTACCCATATAACCTTGCCGCTGACCCTAGACCTTAACTGTATGGTCCTATTGCCAATATCTAGGACGGCGTTGTTTTCAGTCATCCAATTCATTCCCAAGATAATATCAATCCCCTGGTGTGGCAGCACCACGGGGTTGATGATAAAAGTCTCGGCTCCTATTTCCAACTTTAAGTGCCTGACCCCTAGACTGGTATCAATCGGAGACCCTGGGGCAGTGATGTGGTAGTTTTCCCTCAACTTGTGCAATTTTATGTCATGCTTCTGTGCGTATGCTTTGCTAATAAAGGTATGCGTAGCCCCCGAATCAAATAGCACGACGGTCGAACGACCGTTGATCATGAACGTACCAGCGAGCACCGGCACACCGGCGGGAATCTGCTCCAGGTGGATGTAGTGCACCCGACCCGTCTTCTGTGCCGGCCCCTTCTGCTTGCTCTGCTGGGTACCGCCTGCTGGATTCGGCCCTTGAATTTTGCGGGGTGCCCTGCAATCCCGACTGAAGTGCCCCACCTTGCCACAGTTAAAGCAAGGGTTTCCAGGTCCCGGGAGAGCGAGGACACGTGTCGCGGGGGCCGGGGCTTGTGTGCCGGCGGTGAGCCTCTGCTGCTGCTGTGGCTGCTGCTGCTGTGGTACCCGGTGAACCCAGCCCGGCTGATTTGGCCGGACCGTGAAACGGGGCTGCTGATAGTACTGCTGTGAGGGCCTATAGGCTGACTTTTGCTTCTGGGAGGATCCAGCAGCAGATGTGTTGGCTTGGCGCTTGCGCCTCTGATCTTCATTAGCGACCTGCAGGCGATTCTCCATATCAAGCGCGGTGTCCACCAAGTCGGTGAAGCTCTGGTAGCGACGCCCCAAGTGTGTCTGGAGAGTGGGGTCAAAGCCGCTCAGAAGCCTAGCGGCACGAGAGGGGTCATCTCGCACATCCTCCGGTGCATACTGCGACAGGTGAATAAACGCCTGTACGTACTGCATCACCGTCTTGTTTCCTTGCTTGAGCTCTCAAAATTCTCGCTTCTTCTGTTCTACCAGGCTATCCGGGATATAGTGGGCCCGGAAAGCCTGAGAGAACTCCTCCCAGGTGGGCTCATGCCCAGCCCGCTGCATCTCGAGGAACGTGGCATGCCATGCCCCCGCAGGTCCCTGTAGCAGCTGCCCGGCAAAGCGCGCTTTCTGTTGCTCGGTCAACTCTGGGAGGAGAGTAAACTTGGATCTGATGGTGCGGAGCCAGTCATCAGCATCCAGCGGTTCGGGGCACTTGCTGAAGATGGGAGGGCGCAAATCCTCAAAGTCCCGGTATGAGATACCACGGTTTCTAGGCTCCCGCTGCCCATTACCGCGGCCTTGGCGCTCTTCCGCTAGCAGTCGGATCAGCTCACCCTGTTGCACGATCAGGGTAGCCAACTCCGGCGGAGGTGGGGCGCCGTTTGCCTGCTGCTCCGAACCCGAGTGTTGCCCATTGCGAGTGTTCACCATCTGCAAGGAGGATGCCAACGTGGTTTACATGAGATTTTCGTGCATCGTAGGTATAGGCTCAGAAATCATGACATGTACATATCTTGCGTGCAATGCAACTAGGTAGTGCAGAAAACCGAATTCCGAATTTAATTAAAACGATCTAAAATAAGGCTCAAGGTTTAGCCATTACATCACAGGATGGTGGTTACATCGACCAACCATCGAATCACACATCAAGTGGCGTCCCATAATACATAAATGGGGTACCCGTACGAGCTCTCACCTCACAAATGTTTAGGTACAACCATAAGTAAGCACGGAGCGTGGTGAAACAAAAATATCGCTATCAACGTGCTAGCTACGCGCCACATACTACTACTCTTACTAAGACATCCTCTAAGCCTCAGAGTGCCCGGTAGTCGCGGCGTCCTCGTCCTGCTCCATCTCCTGAGGCTCGGAGGACTCCCCGTCCTGGGATCCCTCGTACTGCGCGAGGCGCTGCTGGAGCACCGACACCTGCGCCTCCAACTCCTCACGGCGAGCCTGAGCGTCCCTGTGCCTGGCGGCGAAGAACTGGCTGCGGTCCTTCTCCTGAATGTACAGCCCGTACACCTCGCGGGCGTAGTCCACGCACGCGACCTGGGGGCGCGAGGCACCCCGTGCCCGAAGGTCGTCGCGACGGTCCTGCCACGGGTCGTCGTCCTGTCCGAGGGTAGGGAGGAAACGCAGCACCGTGTCACCCGCCTCCTCCTCAGAGCTCAGTACTGCAAGGGCTGTCATGAGAGCACCCTTGCGAGCGTCCTCCCCACTGACTCCGCGGGAAACGATCGTGCGGAAACTACCGTTTGCCGTGGTGAGGACCACCTTGGCCTCACAGACTCCCGGCTCGTGGATCAGCTGCGTGGAGATGAACGGGCAGGGGCGACGTCCCAACTCACGCATGGCCCTGCACAGGATCAGGGACATGGGACAGTCCTCCTGGCAACGCTCATGGACCCATCCACCCTCGGCAACCGGCGGGGTGTGGGTCATAGGGGGCAAAGGGCGCCCTCCGGTGGCCTTGCGCGCGGTCTGCTTCGTCCTCACCATCTGTTTTGCATAAAAAGGAGATGTCTTAGTTTTATAAGGGAGTGGATTTTAAAATCATGATCAAGACGGATCGGAGGGAACGTGTAGAGTGGTGTCTTAAAATTTCGAGTTCATGCAATACTCATATTTTTAGCAGCAAACCCCATTTGACAGAAAAGAAAATCATGATGCATGATTCGTCCTGATCGATCTCACATTGCACACCCTATTTAGTATTACTAGCGATAATTCGGTGACATATATGCACGGCTCTCTCTAATGCAACTAGACGTTCACTATCGTTCTTAATATCGCACGTAGTCAGTGTACCTGCAGAAAAATGCATGCTTTCAACATTACCACTCTAAACCTAGAAGTGGCATCCACGCAATTTGCGCCGCGTGGACAACGCATCTGTACGGTCCTCTGCTAGACCGGGCTGGCACCCACGCAAGCAAATTGAATTCTTGCTGCGTCACAACAGAAGAGTGGTCACAAACACCGCAAAGGTGACCACCCCCCTTAAAAATTTCTATCCTACCAGCATGAATGCAGAGTTCACAACTAATCGCAAAACTTCCAATAGCTTCCACCAGTACTGGGGAGGGCTAATGGCCGAAAAGTTGTTTCTCAAAGCGCCGAATATGCATATGAATTCTATCTAGGTCAAAATGTCAGTGATGTCACCTGGATAACTCTAACATCCTTAATACGGGCATATCGTATACTCTCTTTTACAAATTATTTGAAAAGGGCTTTCAAAAATAGTTTTGTAAACTAAACTTGATGATATAACTGTTGTCTGTGTATGATCGGCTCTGATACCAGCTGTGGCGGAACCGCCGATTTAATACGGGCTAAGTACACTTGTCACCATTAGCTTACAATGTACTTAGACCGTACTAAACCCGGTCGTCCGTCGAGAAGCCCTCGGCTCTCGATTTACACCAAATCCCAGATGAACCGACATCACACACATCCGACTCATGATGGAGCCACAACAGTTACATCATCACAGGCATTTGAATAGATAGTAATAAGGCTTTAAGTTACAAACCAGGTTCTGAATAAAATAAGTTCAACATAGGGCCAACATCGGCCGAATTTCGAAATAATGTCTCACAGCGGAAGTCTAAGACCATAGGTCATGCTTAAACCAAAAGAAATGCAGTAGATGAGTGACATCACGCCCACTGATGTCGCCCCCATGCCATGACATGACTCCTGTCACTCCTGATGATAACAGGCTCCCCCGCCAACACAGGCGCAGAAGAGGAACTCCATACCTGAAATCCAAATGTTGGGGGCAAACCCTGAGTACTAATTACTCAGAGGACTTAATGGCAAGGCTTACGGCTGACGCAACGCTTGCTTACTATCATTGGATCCTTAGCCTTTGATTCTTAACTCAAAAGTTTATTTACGGATAGTGGGATTTAACAGCCACTACCCTTGTGAAAGAAAGAGATAATCCTTGCAAGTACATAGCTGTCATCATTATGAAATATCAGAGTCTCAAATAATAATCAACCACTTGATATCCAAATCATGAATCATATTTGTAGAATATTAAGGTTATTACTACGTTGCCCGTCAGTGATATTTGGCATTCTCACACCTGGTGAGCATCAGCGATTCGAATCGATTTTAATTCCCGGGAATAACTAAAAATGCCAGGGGCCCATATGCTTACTCACACGACGGCTTTCCCACATATAGTCCCCCTCCTCCACCTGTCCCATCCCAAGTTCGATTCACTCCCACCTGACTCCCGGGTTGTGCCCCCATGACGAGCCTGCCGACATCTCGGTCTCCCCGTCATGAGCACCAAGCTCCCCCGGGCCACCTTCCTCTCAACCAGTGGGTAGGAACGTGTTTCTGTTCTCCGGATGGCACAAGTAAGGTTTCACCGGCCCCATTAACCGGGTAAGCACTTTAGCAATGGTATGCCAACCAGCAGGCGAACAGCGGACGGGCCTTAAACGACTCGGGCGGAGCCATTACACCGCAACAACACACACCTCGAAAAGTAAAGCTAAATTTCCGCCCGGTCTCCACTTAATCATCAACATCATAGACTATCATGGCAGAACTGCCAGTGTTCCATTTCTTTTTCAAAATCACCCTACGCGACGAGTGACCATTCACTCGTGTCTACTCGAGCCTAGCATTTCTAGGCAACTCGTCCTACGTACCTAATATAGGTGCTAGGGCCAGGACGGCCAGTAGTTCTAATGCAATAAGGTTCCAAACAATACCTAATGCATATGCGTAACCATAAATCATAACTTGCTAGGAGAATGTAGGGCCTGCCTACCTTCCTCGCTAGGGTTAGTGTCCTCGGCTGTGAAGTCAGGTGCGGCCTGCGGGTGCTCTTCTTGCTGCAGCTCGGGTTCCGGGTCCTCCGGCTCCTCGATCACCGGAATTTCCTGCTCCTCGGGTGCGGGGTCTATATGCATGCCAAGTGTATGAAATGAGCGTACAGATTGCACGGAGACAATGCAAATGTCAGAAAGCGTGACAATGGCTAACTTCTTTTCACCCAACATATCATGCATTTACCCCTACTATAAAAGGAACCCCTTTACTTCTATTTTCTTTCCCTAGCTAGCAACTTTTGTCATTTTCAAAACAAGGACTAAACCTTACATGCACACTCTCAAATTTTACCAGGGAGCTAACTATGCTATATCGATCTTAGGAAAAATATATATGACTCATTTTATGCACCTTTTATGTAGCAACATTTTCCAAGTCACATTTAAATGGTAAAAAGCAAAACACATATAACTTGATTAAAGCTAGGGTGCTAAACATAGTACCCAGGACCTAACTACCCTGTTATAGCCACTGTCAAGGCCTCAAGTTCATTAGAGTTCATTAGATATTCTTTTTCCTATTTACAACATAGAACATGTATGTGCAAAGATTGTGAACAAAAGTTGACATGCACAGATCCATATCATATCCATTGCATAGATCATTTTACTGTGGTTCCAGAACAACAAGATTTTCCTTTTTAGGATTTTTATTCGATTTTATATGATTTATCAAAGTTTAAACCGAGAAAAAGGAAAATAGAAAAAGAAAAACTCAGATCCGAGGACCTCTGCGTAATTAACCATAGTCTCCAGGGGCTAGCTTGCAAGATCTGCAAGACTCAGCCCCCGTGCGGGAGGACCGGGGTGTAATATCAAAGAAACCGAGGGGCCGGATCTAAAATTTCCCGGCCCCCTTCTTCTTCCTCGCGTCGGCCGAGGCCGCGCGGCGCGGCGCGCGCGCGCCGGCGAGCTGGGGCTCGCCGGAGCCGCGACGCGGGGTGGCGGAGGTGCGCGGGAGCTAGGGCTTCACCTTGGGGGTATCCTCGTCGGCGGAGGAGGCGTGGAGCGACGGGGAACGGCGGCGCACCGAGCGTGAACGGCGGCGTCGGTGGCGCGGGCGTGACGTCGAGCCGAGCTCGATCTCCCCGGGGGAGAGGAGTCCGACGACGAGAGCTAGCGGGGGAGGGGCGGCGTGGAGCGGCGGTTGCGGTGGTGCGGTTGGTTGGGCTCGGGGAGGCCGGGAGGCGGCGGCGCGGCTCGGCCCCGAGCTCGGCCGGCTTCAATGGCGGCGGGCGGAAATCGGACGGGGCGGCGCGGGGAAGGAGCGGGAGGCGAGTGAGTCGGCTAGGGTTTGGACGGGGGAAAAACTCCGCTCCCTTTTTAGGGACCGGGGGTCGGGCAGCGCGGGCAGGGCGCGGAGAGCGCGGGCGGTGGCCGGACGGCCGCGGCGGTGACCGTCGGCCGCGTGGCCGCCGTCGTACCGGGGAGGACGACGCGCCGCGCGGCGCGGACCGCGTCCATGAGCCGCGAGCCGCTGACGGGTGGGGCCAGGGCGCGAGGCGGAGAGAAGGGCGCAGTGGACTGGGTCCACGGGGCGAGGCCGAGACGACGCGGGCCGGCCCAATTTGGGCGCCGCGGGCGGGAACCCGACAAGCGGGGCCCACCTGTCATAGAGAGGGAAAAAAAAGAAAATCCGAAAATGGAAAAATCCCCTTTGACTGCTGAGACACCTCTTTTCTATTTGCGTTTTTGAGCATTTTAGAGGCCGATTTAGATGAAACTCAAATTACAAGAAGTGTTCAAAATTTTGTAAGCTACAACTTTGTTATAAACTTTGACCCCCAGTTCTATGGTCAAGTTTGGTCTAAATTTGAATTTAAGTTGCTGCCTCAGGTTTGACCAGCAGGATGCTCCATCTTAGAAATTCTAAAAATCCCTTTTTTTGCCATTTGCACCTTATGTGCCTTTTGGGAAAGTTGTGTAGAATTTTATGGTCTACATTTGGTTCAATGGGAGTATTTCATGAAGGTGGCTGTAGGTTTGCACAAACTTGGGTTTTCAAAACCAGCCTGATTTGGGTTGGTTATTTGGGCTGACAGAAAAAGGTTCGAAACACTAATTTGAAAATATCTTTTGCCCAAACTCAATTTGACAAAGTTGTTCATTAGATCCTTATCTACAACTTTGGTAATATGAGCTTCCCCCACAACCCAACAGAATTCAAACTACAAGCCTGGCATTGTCCATGCTTACTGAAAAAGAAAACAAAAACCCACATTATGACCAAACCCCTCTAACCATGATTATGCCGTGATGCTTATGATGCATGATAGTGTACAATTTACTTAATTTAGGTACTTGAGATGCTGGAGCATCACAACCCACCCCCCTTAAGGAAATCTCGTCCCGAGATTTTGATGTGATGTGGGTGGAGAGTTTATAGAGATGAGAAAGTGCAGTGCGACTGGTATTTAAAGGTTTTAACCAAGTCGAAACATACTCGTTCGAGGTGGACGGAAGGAAACCCGGATACTTGGTTCGTAGGTACTCCTCCGTCTCCCACGTGGCCTCTTCTTCGGTGTGCTCACTCCATTGCACCTTATACATGGTGACCGTGCTACGTCGAGTCGATCGTTGCTTTTGGTCCAGGACTTTCACCGGTCTGGCCTCATAAGTGAGGTCCGGTTCAATCTGAACTTGGGATGTATCGATCTCTTCCTCTGGCACTCGCAGGCACTTCTTGAGTTGTGACACGTGAAAGATATCATGGACTGCCGCGAGGTGTGGTGGTAGCTCTAACCGGTAAGCCACGGGTCCACATTTCTCGGAAATCTTGAATGGCCCAACGTACCGCGGTGCTAGCTTCCCTTTTACCCCAAACCGGTGCACACCTTTCATCGGCGATACCCGAAGATACACGTGATCACCCTCCTTAAACACTAGCGGTCTCCTCCTTCTATCTGAGTAACTTTTTTGCCTTGACTGTGCCCTTTTTAGGTTCTCCTGTATACACCTCACTTGCTCTTCGGCTTGTGTTACCAAATCGGGCCCGAAGGTGACTCGCTCTCCAGGTTCTGACCAGTTCAGAGGTGTTCTGCACCTCCTCCCATACAGAGCCTCGAAAGGAGCCATCTCCAAGCTCTTTTGGTAGCTGTTGTTATATGCAAACTCTGCTAGGGGCAGACACTCATCCCACTTGGTGGTATAGGTTAAGACACAGGCCCGAAGCATGTCTTCTAGGATCTGATTTACTCTTTCTACTTGACCACTAGTCTGAGGGTGGTATGCTGAGCTGTGGATCAGCTTTGTGCCTAGAGACCTCTGTAGCTGCTCCCAGAAACGAGACACAAAGACTGAGCCTCGATCCGAGGTAATGGTCACAGGAACACCGTGTAGGGATACTATTCGTGCAATGTATAACTCAGCATAGGTGGCTGCAGTGTAGGAGGTCTTGACCGGTATGAAGTGCGCTGACTTAGTGAAACGGTCGATGATCACCCATATGGAGTCGTACCCTTTCTGAGTGCGTGGCAACCCTACCACAAAATCCATGTGTATGTCTTCCCACTTCCAAGCCGGGATGTTCAAGGGGTGAAGCATACCGGCTGGCTTTAGGTGATCTGCTTTTACTCTCTTGCACACGTGACATTCTGACACATATTTGGCGATTTCCCGCTTCATGCGGGTCCACCAAAACCTTTGTTTTAAGTCCTGGTACATTTTATTGCTGCCTGGATGCATGGCCAGTACGGAGTTGTGAGCTTCTTCTAATATTTTCTTCCTCAACTCCATATCTTTAGGGACTACTAAGCAGTTTTTGAACCATAGGACCCCTTGGTTATCTAAGGTGAAGCAATCCCTCTTTGCCTCAGCAATACCCTCACGTATGTGAGCCATGCCCGGGTCGTGTTTTTGTGCTTCAACGATCAGATCTCTTAGTGTCAGCTCAATGCTGATGTTATATAGTTCGACTAAGAATTCAACAGGCATCTCAATCTCATCCATCTCCCAACAAATCACTCTTGCCGTGGGCCGAGCTTCAATCACATTGCAATGGGCCCGACGGCTTAGTGCATCCGCCACTACATTCGCTTTCCCCGGGTGGTAATGAATCTCTAGGTCATAATCTTTTATCAATTCTAACCACCGACGCTGCCTCATGTTCAGTTCGGGCTGGGTGAAGATATATTTGAGGCTCTTGTGGTCAGTGTATATGTGACAGGTATTGCCCAGCAGGTAGTGTCTCCATATCTTCAGGGCATGCACGACTGCTGTAAGTTCCAGATCGTGAGTCGGGTAGTTGGCTTCATGTTTTCTTAGTTGGCGGGAGGCGTACGCAATTACTCTCCCTTCTTGCATTAGGACACAACCGAGGCCCTGACCGGAGGCGTCACAATACACATCGAAAGGCTTGGTGACGTCCGGTTGGGCTAGTACTGGTGCAGTTGTTAACAGTTTCTTCAATTCTCGGAACCCCTCCTCGCACTTCGGACCCCACACGAATTTTGCATTTTTCTTAGTCAAGGAGGTCATCGGTTTAGCAATTTTGGAGAAGTCCTTGATAAAGCGGCGGTAGTAGCCCGCTAGACCAAGAAAACTCCGAATTTCTGTGACAGTTTCCGGCTGCTTCCAGTTCAGAACGTCCTTTACTTTGCTAGGGTCAACCGCTACTCCCTTTTCTGACAGAAAATGCCCCAGGAAACCCACTTCCTTTAACCAGAAAGCGCACTTGCTGAACTTGGCATAGAGCTTGTGTTCTCTTAGCCGAGTGAGTACTACCCGTAAATGTTCTTCGTGTTCTTTTTCATTTTTGGAGTAGATTAATATATCATCAATGAATACCACGACGAACTTGTCGAGCTCGTTCATGAATACCGAGTTCATCATGTACATAAAGAAGGCCGGTGCGTTGGTTAACCCAAAGGACATGACCAGATATTCATACAAGCCATATCTGGTCGAGAAAGCAGTTTTTGGTATGTCTTCTTCTCTGATTTTTATCTGATAATAGCCCGATCTTAAGTCAATTTTTGAGAAGACTTTGGCCCCAGCTAACTGATCGAACAGGATGTCAATGTGTGGAATCGGATATTTATTTTTGACTGTGACTGCATTTAGCGGCCTGTAGTCCACACAGAGCCTTTTACCTCCCTGATCTTTCTTCTCTACGAAGAGGGCCGGACAACCCCAAGGTGACGAACTTGGCCGAATGAAACCCTTATCTAGTTGCTCTTGGAGTTGTATTTTTAGCTCCTTTAGTTCGTCCGGTGCCATTCTGTATGGCCTTTTTGAGACAGGGGCTGTACCAGGGATGAGGTCAATGCGGAACTCTACGTCCCTATCCGGAGGCAGACCCGGCAGTTCTTCCGGAAATACGTCCGGGAAGTCACATACTACAGGAATCTCTTTGATTTCATCGAGTTCAGTTGCATTTACTGTGGCCACCATGTGTTTCATGTCTGGCATGTGTACCCATATAACCTTGCCGCTGACCCTAGACCTTAACTGTATGGTCCTATTGCCAATATCTAGGACGGCGTTGTTTTCAGTCATCCAATTCATTCCCAAGATAATATCAATCCCCTGGTGTGGCAGCACCACGGGGTTGATGATAAAAGTCTCGGCTCCTATTTCCAACTTTAAGTGCCTGACCCCTAGACTGGTATCAATCGGAGACCCTGGGGCAGTGATGTGGTAGTTTTCCCTCAACTTGTGCAATTTTATGTCATGCTTCTGTGCGTATGCTTTGCTAATAAAGGTATGCGTAGCCCCCGAATCAAATAGCACGACGGTCGAACGACCGTTGATCATGAACGTACCAGCGAGCACCGGCACACCGGCGGGAATCTGCTCCAGGTGGATGTAGTGCACCCGACCCGTCTTCTGTGCCGGCCCCTTCTGCTTGCTCTGCTGGGTACCGCCTGCTGGATTCGGCCCTTGAATTTTGCGGGGTGCCCTGCAATCCCGACTGAAGTGCCCCACCTTGCCACAGTTAAAGCAAGGGTTTCCAGGTCCCGGGAGAGCGAGGACACGTGTCGCGGGGGCCGGGGCTTGTGTGCCGGCGGTGAGCCTCTGCTGCTGCTGTGGCTGCTGCTGCTGTGGTACCCGGTGAACCCAGCCCGGCTGATTTGGCCGGACCGTGAAACGGGGCTGCTGATAGTACTGCTGTGAGGGCCTATAGGCTGACTTTTGCTTCTGGGAGGATCCAGCAGCAGATGTGTTGGCTTGGCGCTTGCGCCTCTGATCTTCATTAGCGACCTGCAGGCGATTCTCCATATCAAGCGCGGTGTCCACCAAGTCGGTGAAGCTCTGGTAGCGACGCCCCAAGTGTGTCTGGAGAGTGGGGTCAAAGCCGCTCAGAAGCCTAGCGGCACGAGAGGGGTCATCTCGCACATCCTCCGGTGCATACTGCGACAGGTGAATAAACGCCTGTACGTACTGCATCACCGTCTTGTTTCCTTGCTTGAGCTCTCAAAATTCTCGCTTCTTCTGTTCTACCAGGCTATCCGGGATATAGTGGGCCCGGAAAGCCTGAGAGAACTCCTCCCAGGTGGGCTCATGCCCAGCCCGCTGCATCTCGAGGAACGTGGCATGCCATGCCCCCGCAGGTCCCTGTAGCAGCTGCCCGGCAAAGCGCGCTTTCTGTTGCTCGGTCAACTCTGGGAGGAGAGTAAACTTGGATCTGATGGTGCGGAGCCAGTCATCAGCATCCAGCGGTTCGGGGCACTTGCTGAAGATGGGAGGGCGCAAATCCTCAAAGTCCCGGTATGAGATACCACGGTTTCTAGGCTCCCGCTGCCCATTACCGCGGCCTTGGCGCTCTTCCGCTAGCAGTCGGATCAGCTCACCCTGTTGCACGATCAGGGTAGCCAACTCCGGCGGAGGTGGGGCGCCGTTTGCCTGCTGCTCCGAACCCGAGTGTTGCCCATTGCGAGTGTTCACCATCTGCAAGGAGGATGCCAACGTGGTTTACATGAGATTTTCGTGCATCGTAGGTATAGGCTCAGAAATCATGACATGTACATATCTTGCGTGCAATGCAACTAGGTAGTGCAGAAAACCGAATTCCGAATTTAATTAAAACGATCTAAAATAAGGCTCAAGGTTTAGCCATTACATCACAGGATGGTGGTTACATCGACCAACCATCGAATCACACATCAAGTGGCGTCCCATAATACATAAATGGGGTACCCGTACGAGCTCTCACCTCACAAATGTTTAGGTACAACCATAAGTAAGCACGGAGCGTGGTGAAACAAAAATATCGCTATCAACGTGCTAGCTACGCGCCACATACTACTACTCTTACTAAGACATCCTCTAAGCCTCAGAGTGCCCGGTAGTCGCGGCGTCCTCGTCCTGCTCCATCTCCTGAGGCTCGGAGGACTCCCCGTCCTGGGATCCCTCGTACTGCGCGAGGCGCTGCTGGAGCACCGACACCTGCGCCTCCAACTCCTCACGGCGAGCCTGAGCGTCCCTGTGCCTGGCGGCGAAGAACTGGCTGCGGTCCTTCTCCTGAATGTACAGCCCGTACACCTCGCGGGCGTAGTCCACGCACGCGACCTGGGGGCGCGAGGCACCCCGTGCCCGAAGGTCGTCGCGACGGTCCTGCCACGGGTCGTCGTCCTGTCCGAGGGTAGGGAGGAAACGCAGCACCGTGTCACCCGCCTCCTCCTCAGAGCTCAGTACTGCAAGGGCTGTCATGAGAGCACCCTTGCGAGCGTCCTCCCCACTGACTCCGCGGGAAACGATCGTGCGGAAACTACCGTTTGCCGTGGTGAGGACCACCTTGGCCTCACAGACTCCCGGCTCGTGGATCAGCTGCGTGGAGATGAACGGGCAGGGGCGACGTCCCAACTCACGCATGGCCCTGCACAGGATCAGGGACATGGGACAGTCCTCCTGGCAACGCTCATGGACCCATCCACCCTCGGCAACCGGCGGGGTGTGGGTCATAGGGGGCAAAGGGCGCCCTCCGGTGGCCTTGCGCGCGGTCTGCTTCGTCCTCACCATCTGTTTTGCATAAAAAGGAGATGTCTTAGTTTTATAAGGGAGTGGATTTTAAAATCATGATCAAGACGGATCGGAGGGAACGTGTAGAGTGGTGTCTTAAAATTTCGAGTTCATGCAATACTCATATTTTTAGCAGCAAACCCCATTTGACAGAAAAGAAAATCATGATGCATGATTCGTCCTGATCGATCTCACATTGCACACCCTATTTAGTATTACTAGCGATAATTCGGTGACATATATGCACGGCTCTCTCTAATGCAACTAGACGTTCACTATCGTTCTTAATATCGCACGTAGTCAGTGTACCTGCAGAAAAATGCATGCTTTCAACATTACCACTCTAAACCTAGAAGTGGCATCCACGCAATTTGCGCCGCGTGGACAACGCATCTGTACGGTCCTCTGCTAGACCGGGCTGGCACCCACGCAAGCAAATTGAATTCTTGCTGCGTCACAACAGAAGAGTGGTCACAAACACCGCAAAGGTGACCACCCCCCTTAAAAATTTCTATCCTACCAGCATGAATGCAGAGTTCACAACTAATCGCAAAACTTCCAATAGCTTCCACCAGTACTGGGGAGGGCTAATGGCCGAAAAGTTGTTTCTCAAAGCGCCGAATATGCATATGAATTCTATCTAGGTCAAAATGTCAGTGATGTCACCTGGATAACTCTAACATCCTTAATACGGGCATATCGTATACTCTCTTTTACAAATTATTTGAAAAGGGCTTTCAAAAATAGTTTTGTAAACTAAACTTGATGATATAACTGTTGTCTGTGTATGATCGGCTCTGATACCAGCTGTGGCGGAACCGCCGATTTAATACGGGCTAAGTACACTTGTCACCATTAGCTTACAATGTACTTAGACCGTACTAAACCCGGTCGTCCGTCGAGAAGCCCTCGGCTCTCGATTTACACCAAATCCCAGATGAACCGACATCACACACATCCGACTCATGATGGAGCCACAACAGTTACATCATCACAGGCATTTGAATAGATAGTAATAAGGCTTTAAGTTACAAACCAGGTTCTGAATAAAATAAGTTCAACATAGGGCCAACATCGGCCGAATTTCGAAATAATGTCTCACAGCGGAAGTCTAAGACCATAGGTCATGCTTAAACCAAAAGAAATGCAGTAGATGAGTGACATCACGCCCACTGATGTCGCCCCCATGCCATGACATGACTCCTGTCACTCCTGATGATAACAGGCTCCCCCGCCAACACAGGCGCAGAAGAGGAACTCCATACCTGAAATCCAAATGTTGGGGGCAAACCCTGAGTACTAATTACTCAGAGGACTTAATGGCAAGGCTTACGGCTGACGCAACGCTTGCTTACTATCATTGGATCCTTAGCCTTTGATTCTTAACTCAAAAGTTTATTTACGGATAGTGGGATTTAACAGCCACTACCCTTGTGAAAGAAAGAGATAATCCTTGCAAGTACATAGCTGTCATCATTATGAAATATCAGAGTCTCAAATAATAATCAACCACTTGATATCCAAATCATGAATCATATTTGTAGAATATTAAGGTTATTACTACGTTGCCCGTCAGTGATATTTGGCATTCTCACACCTGGTGAGCATCAGCGATTCGAATCGATTTTAATTCCCGGGAATAACTAAAAATGCCAGGGGCCCATATGCTTACTCACACGACGGCTTTCCCACATATAGTCCCCCTCCTCCACCTGTCCCATCCCAAGTTCGATTCACTCCCACCTGACTCCCGGGTTGTGCCCCCATGACGAGCCTGCCGACATCTCGGTCTCCCCGTCATGAGCACCAAGCTCCCCCGGGCCACCTTCCTCTCAACCAGTGGGTAGGAACGTGTTTCTGTTCTCCGGATGGCACAAGTAAGGTTTCACCGGCCCCATTAACCGGGTAAGCACTTTAGCAATGGTATGCCAACCAGCAGGCGAACAGCGGACGGGCCTTAAACGACTCGGGCGGAGCCATTACACCGCAACAACACACACCTCGAAAAGTAAAGCTAAATTTCCGCCCGGTCTCCACTTAATCATCAACATCATAGACTATCATGGCAGAACTGCCAGTGTTCCATTTCTTTTTCAAAATCACCCTACGCGACGAGTGACCATTCACTCGTGTCTACTCGAGCCTAGCATTTCTAGGCAACTCGTCCTACATACCTAATATAGGTGCTAGGGCCAGGACGGCCAGTAGTTCTAATGCAATAAGGTTCCAAACAATACCTAATGCATATGCGTAACCATAAATCATAACTTGCTAGGAGAATGTAGGGCCTGCCTACCTTCCTCGCTAGGGTTAGTGTCCTCGGCTGTGAAGTCAGGTGCGGCCTGCGGGTGCTCTTCTTGCTGCAGCTCGGGTTCCGGGTCCTCCGGCTCCTCGATCACCGGAATTTCCTGCTCCTCGGGTGCGGGGTCTATATGCATGCCAAGTGTATGAAATGAGCGTACAGATTGCACGGAGACAATGCAAATGTCAGAAAGCGTGACAATGGCTAACTTCTTTTCACCCAACATATCATGCATTTACCCCTACTATAAAAGGAACCCCTTTACTTCTATTTTCTTTCCCTAGCTAGCAACTTTTGTCATTTTCAAAACAAGGACTAAACCTTACATGCACACTCTCAAATTTTACCAGGGAGCTAACTATGCTATATCGATCTTAGGAAAAATATATATGACTCATTTTATGCACCTTTTATGTAGCAACATTTTCCAAGTCACATTTAAATGGTAAAAAGCAAAACACATATAACTTGATTAAAGCTAGGGTGCTAAACATAGTACCCAGGACCTAACTACCCTGTTATAGCCACTGTCAAGGCCTCAAGTTCATTAGAGTTCATTAGATATTCTTTTTCCTATTTACAACATAGAACATGTATGTGCAAAGATTGTGAACAAAAGTTGACATGCACAGATCCATATCATATCCATTGCATAGATCATTTTACTGTGGTTCCAGAACAACAAGATTTTCCTTTTTAGGATTTTTATTCGATTTTATATGATTTATCAAAGTTTAAACCGAGAAAAAGGAAAATAGAAAAAGAAAAACTCAGATCCGAGGACCTCTGCGTAATTAACCATAGTCTCCAGGGGCTAGCTTGCAAGATCTGCAAGACTCAGCCCCCGTGCGGGAGGACCGGGGTGTAATATCAAAGAAACCGAGGGACCGGATCTAAAATTTCCCGGCCCCTCTTCTTCTTCCTCGCGTCGGCCGAGGCCGCGCGGCGCGGCGCGCGCGCGCCGGCGAGCTGGGGCTCGCCGGAGCCGCGACGCGGGGTGGCGGAGGTGCGCGGGAGCTAGGGCTTCACCTTGGGGGTATCCTCGTCGGCGGAGGAGGCGTGGAGCGACGGGGAACAGCGGCGCACCGAGCGTGAACGGCGGCGTCGGTGGCGCGGGCGTGACGTCGAGCCGAGCTCGATCTCCCCGGGGGAGAGGAGTCCGACGACGAGAGCTAGCGGGGGAGGGGCGGCGTGGAGCGGCGGTTGCGGTGGTGCGGTTGGTTGGGCTCGGGGAGGCCGGGAGGCGGCGGCGCGGCTCGGCCCCGAGCTCGGCCGGCTTCAATGGCGGCGGGCGGAAATCGGACGGGGCGGCGCGGGGAAGGAGCGGGAGGCGAGTGAGTCGGCTAGGGTTTGGACGGGGGAAAAACTCCGCTCCCTTTTTAGGGACCGGGGGTCGGGCAGCGCGGGCAGGGCGCGGAGAGCGCGGGCGGTGGCCGGACGGCCGCGGCGGTGACCGTCGGCCGCGTGGCCGCCGTCGTACCGGGGAGGACGACGCGCCGCGCGGCGCGGACCGCGTCCATGAGCCGCGAGCCGCTGACGGGTGGGGCCAGGGCGCGAGGCGGAGAGAAGGGCGCAGTGGACTGGGTCCACGGGGCGAGGCCGAGACGGCGCGGGCCGGCCCAATTTGGGCGCCGCGGGCGGGAACCCGACAAGCGGGGCCCACCTGTCATAGAGAGGGAAAAAAAAGAAAATCCGAAAATGGAAAAATCCCCTTTGACTGCTGAGACACCTCTTTTCTATTTGCGTTTTTGAGCATTTTAGAGGCCGATTTAGATGAAACTCAAATTACAAGAAGTGTTCAAAATTTTGTAAGCTACAACTTTGTTATAAACTTTGACCCCCAGTTCTATGGTCAAGTTTGGTCTAAATTTGAATTTAAGTTGCTGCCTCAGGTTTGACCAGCAGGATGCTCCATCTTAGAAATTCTAAAAATCCCTTTTTTTGCCATTTGCACCTTATGTGCCTTTTGGGAAAGTTGTGTAGAATTTTATGGTCTACATTTGGTTCAATGGGAGTATTTCATGAAGGTGGCTGTAGGTTTGCACAAACTTGGGTTTTCAAAACCAGCCTGATTTGGGTTGGTTATTTGGGCTGACAGAAAAAGGTTCGAAACACTAATTTGAAAATATCTTTTGCCCAAACTCAATTTGACAAAGTTGTTCATTAGATCCTTATCTACAACTTTGGTAATATGAGCTTCCCCCACAACCCAACAGAATTCAAACTACAAGCCTGGCATTGTCCATGCTTACTGAAAAAGAAAACAAAAACCCACATTATGACCAAACCCCTCTAACCATGATTATGCCGTGATGCTTATGATGCATGATAGTGTACAATTTACTTAATTTAGGTACTTGAGATGCTGGAGCATCACACCTGGCCCTAGCACCTATAATAGAGTATGTAAGACGAGTATGCCTAGTAATGCTAGGTACGAGTAGACACGAGTGAATGGAGTCACTCGTCGCGTAGGTGATCTTCCAAAGATTTCAAAAGTATCATCAGAATGGAAGCTACCTTTATGAGTATAATTAAATGGAGACCGGGCGGAGATATGGGTGCACGAGAAAAATAAATGATAATGAAGAGTATATGAATGATTAGTGGACTCCGCCCGAGTCATTTAAGACCCATCCGCTGTTCGCTTGGGATCGGCATAACATTGCTAGGATGCTTATCCAAGCCATGGGACTGGTGAAAGCCTTTCCTGGGCCGTCCCACTGTTCAAGATGCTGCCCATCCACTGATAGGGGGCCGATGGACTCGGAGGGCGCTTGTAGTCGAGGGAGGGCTGACCCGGTGTGCCGTGGTAACGCTCCTAAGGTGGCTATCCTCTGGGGGTTAGGTGGGGGCGTTTTGACCCTTGGGACGGGTCAGATTGAGGTGGGGGGCATATGTGAGAACGCTGGGGGTCAGTAAGCATATGCCACCTGGTGTTTTTAGTTATTCCCGGGAATTTAAAAATCGATTCGAATCACTGATGCTCACCAGGTAGGAGAATGCTAGTATCACTGCCGGGCAAATTAGTAACAACTTTAACATGTTGTTATTAAGTCATGCTTTTCAATACTGCTTGTTTGTACTTGTATGTTTAAATTTCTACAAGTTACTTATGATGCTATATGAGATGAGAATATTGAGGTAAACATGAACTATGGATCATGATGATAACTATGAAGAAAAACTGTTGCCTTATGACAATATATCACTATTTAAAACCAATGGCTAAGGATCCACTGGTTAGTAAGCAAGCTTTGTGCCAGTCGTAAGCCATTCCATTAAGTCCTACTGAGTAATTAGTACTCAGGGTTTGCCACCACTTTTGGATTTCAAGTATGAAGTTCTTCGTGTGCGCCTGAGTTGGAGGAGGGTAGTACCAGTGGGCTCGGTGCTGCTCGTCTCGTTCGTCAGTACATGAAGATTACTACTTAAATATTTTGTTTCCGCTGCGAGATGTTTTATGAAACCGCTTCCGCTTTTGATTTGAACATGTATTTTGAATACTTATACTTGGATTGTAATCACTTTATCTTATCTTCACTATTAAACTGTCTGTGATGATGTAACTGTTGTGGCTCTTTCGAGGGCTAGGTGTGTGTGATGTCGGCATCCTTGGGCGATGATTACATCGAGTGCCCTTCGGGGTAGCTCAACGGACTACCGGGTTTTGTCCACCTTAAGTGCACTGCAAGCCAGCGGTGGCAGGTGTGCTTAGCCTGGATTAAGCAGGGCGGTTTCGTCACAGCTAGTATCAGAGTCGATCATACACAGACAACAGTTATATCATCAAGTTTTGGTTTACAAAACTATTTTCGAAAACCCCTTTCAAATAATTGAAAATGAGAATATACGATATGCCCATATTAAGGATGTTAGTGGATATCAGGTGACATCACTGACATTCTGACCTAAATAGAATTCATATGCATATTCGGCGCTTTGGGAGCAACTTTTCAGCCACAGCTATCCCTAGTACTGGTGGAAGCTATCGGGATTTGCGAATGGTTGTAAGCCCTGCATTCATGCCCCGTAATAAAAGCTCTTTAAGGGTGGTGGGCATGCTTGGATGCTTTCATGCCCACCACACTTACATTTGGTTTTGGGATCCATCTTCTTCCTGACAATCCCCAGTACTGGTGAAAAGTTAGGCTTTGAGGGAAGGTGCAAAGGCCCACCTACGTTGTCCACGCAGCAGTCACGCGTGGATGCCACACTAGGTGATAATGTATGAGCATGCATTTTTCTGCAAGTACACTAACCACGTGCGAAATTAAGAACGACTAGAGAATGGCTAGTTGCATTAAGGAGAGACGTGCATACATGTCACCGAAGTATCGCTAGTTATACATACTATACGTAGGATGTGTGATGCGAGACCGACTAGGACGAATCATTCATCATTTCATCTCATCTCATGTGCCTTGCTATGTGTTGGAGTGAAAATGACTAGATTCATATTTTAATCATACACAGGGTGGCTGATAATAACAAGTTAACATGAGATTTGCATGTATGATGCTATTGTTGGTATGTGAATAGAAATCTGAGAAGAACTAGTTGGAACTTTGTGTATGATGCTTATAGGATGTGAAATTGTGACCACTTTGTTAGAAGATGCTTTCTCTGAAATTGCTTAGACTGAAAGGCACAAACAAAAATATAATAAAAAATGAAATCGTCAGCCGATGGGACTTGTTGTCGAAGTTTGTACCTTCTGCTTCAATACAAACCCTTTTAGTGAAGACTTTTTATAACAAAGCTGTAGAGAACAACAAAACAAATAACTTCTCTATGTGGGTTTTGGTTCAAAGGTGTTTGTAAAGGCAACTCGCACTCACATCAAGTCAAAATTTAAGATCGGGACCGTTACGCCAAAAACTGATAACTTGAAGTTTGGAGACCTTTAAAAAAATAGAACTAACAATGTAGAATGTGAAGACGTGCACGACCCTCTATTCAGGGTTCCTACTAGATTTCTTTTGTTGCCCTCCAAAAGTTACTTGCAACCTGTTCACGTTGAAAAGGGGGGCGATAAATATTTGCGCCATACGATGTGATGGGGTCGTTTTCATCACATTTTCTAGAGCACAGAAATATGAAACGCACTAGGACCGTACCAAGCTTTTAAGACTCTTGAATTGATACCGGCCTTATTCTTCCTGCTACAGATGTCGCAGCCCATGACGCAACCCTTCGACTTGCTGGTCACAATGAGTCCAAGAAAGCTAAAACAACAATACCTCAAGGTCATAAGAAGAGAAAAGCGGGAGAGTCCTCCGCTGATGAAGCTTCAGTTCAACATCTGCGACCCGGGATGGTCCTATTAAAAGGATTTGTCAAGCCTGAAGATCAAATCGAGATGGTTCGTATGTGCCGACAACTGGGTAGTGGTCCAGGAGGATTTTATAGACCAAGCCACAAGAATGGTGCCAAACTAAACTTATGGATGATGTCTCTGGGAAAGAACTGGGATCCAACTACACGCTCATATGGACCAACACGTCCATTCGATGGAGCACGAGCCCCAGCGATACCGGACGCTTTCAAGATGATTGCTCAAACCGCAAATTCCACTGCGAGCGAGTTTCCTCAAATTACCCCTGACATATGCATCGTCAACTACTACACCAACTCCGGAAAGCTCGGACTTCACCAAGACAAGGACGAATCAAGAAGTAGCCTGAGCCAAGGTCTACCTTTCATATCCATATCCATAGGAGACACCGCCGAGTTCTTGTTCGGCAACACTAGAGACAAAGACAAAGCGACCAAGGTCAACCTCTAGTCAGGTGATGTTCTTATACTCGGTGGAGAATCAAGGCTATTGTTTCATGGCATTTCCCACGGGAAGACCAACACTGCACCAAATTGGTTGAAAGAGGAAACGGACCTTCGCCCTGGACGTATCAATCTTACGTTTAGACAGTACTAGCTACATACCAGTTAGTACGATGGCAATCTTTGCGAGCTTTTGTAATAAGAAGATTCTGATTCTCATAGCTACTAGGGATCTCCAGTATCTGGCACCTTAGAATCAACATGTGCCAAAGTGGCACTTGTCGGAGTCGCGGGAGTAGCTCTTGCCCTTCTTGTAGTAGTCGTTCTTGTGGGGCACTCGGCGATGAAGTGGCCGACCTCTCCGCACTCGAAGCACTTGGGCCTCTCGCCCCTCTTCTTACTCATCCGGTTGTCATAGGCACGCTGAAAGCGACTAGACACCAGACATGGCTCCTCATCCCCAAGCGACGCCAACTGCTCCTCTGTCACAGACATCAAAGCAGAAAACGAGAAGTTGTGCATAAGGGGGTTAGCAACAGACTCAATAGAGGGGATAGCCAAGGCTAGACTCTTAGAACCTATACAAGCAAGGGAATACCTCAACTTGTAATCTACTTCTGTGGCCTTGAGCTTACTATAGAGCGCCTCTACTCCTATCGTATCATTCCCTGCCGACTCAATGATTGAGTTCACCTTGATCTCCCATACTATTCTGTCCAAAGCATACAGCAACTTGACAGCCTGCTGATGATCGGTGTATGGGAGCTCAGCGGGGGCAGAGTTGACACGCAACTTGTTGATGATCGACTGAAAGCGACCAAACAAGTTGTCTACTGACTCTCCCGGCTTCTAGACGAAATTTTCATATTCGCACCGGTAAGTCTCCACAAGCCTAGCCTTAATCGTCGCAGTACCCTCATGGTGTGCACTCAGCAGTGACCATATCTCACGCGCAGTCTTAAGGTGACTCAGTCACTCATAATCCACAGGACCAAGCCCGGAAAAGAGAAAGTTAACAGCCTTGGCATTCGCCTCATGCCGAGCCACGATATCCTGTGTAGTACGCTCAGCGACTGGAAGCACCACAAAAGTCGTACTCTGAGTAGCATCCCATATATCCTGACTCTGGCTAACAAGGAACGCCTCCATCCTACCCTTCCAGTAGGGATAGCCATCGGAGCCAAGGACAGGAATCTTCCCAGACTAAGTCATAGTCGCTATGGTTTCTTCACCGGTTAAGGTTTGGGAAACCTAACCGGCTCTGATACCACTTGTAGAACTGAGACGTGCGACTAGAGGGGGGGTGAATAGGAGCACTCAAAAACTCAAACTCACGAACCCCCTGGTGCAAACTGATAGCTACTACACACAACAAACGCTAGACACCGTCCACTGAAAGGAAATGTGTCTAGCAGCACTTGGTGTCGCCCACTGAACGGGTACACACCAAGTGAGCGGAAGCACGAGACTCAACGATCACAAGATCTTAAGTCAAGCGAAACAACGACTCACGCACTAGCATCTTGTTCGCCACTCAACGCACTGAAATGCGCCCTACTGGTTCACAGCAGGTTAAGAGTATGGGCAGCAACAAGAAACACTAAAAGTGAGGTCGAAGAAAAAGACCGAGCAGCGAAAACATAGACGAAAAACGCTACAGCCAACACCCAGGCGACTGCCAGACTGTCCGGTATCGTTCACCGGACTGTCCAGTGGAACCGGATGATCCGGTGACAGAACCGGATGGTCCGGTGGAAGCTGGGGCGAAATCCCAACGCCGGACATTCCGGCGGCCGATACTGGACAGTCCGCCAAAGCCGGATGTTCCGGTACAGATACCGGATGTTCCGGTGGGAGGCTGGAACTTGGGTTTTCAAACCCTAAACTTGACCAAACCTTGTCCAATCTTCACGAAATTTGACACAGCCTATCTGAGCACTATTCCAAAGCTATTCCCAAATGACCAACTCAAAATCTCCACGTCCTTGCAAGTCCAAAACACCGTCAAAAGAAAGGATTCACCCATGGCCAAAACAAACTCCCAAAAGCCAAGGATTGAACCCAAAAACCAAACTAGAAGGGGGAGGAGGAGAGGGCTGCACACATGAGCTCGTATTTCTGCTGAATAATGATGGATTAATCAGGAAATTGAGTTCATACAAAGTTCCTACAGCCTACCACCCTTCATCCTTCCCTCTTGTGAGAAGAACACTAGCTAGGGGACTCAAATCCTAGCCCTAATGCTCTCTCTTCTCTCCTAGGCACATGGCTGTATGGAAATGAAGCCTAGAGTTTTCTAATAGTGGGAGAATCACCTAACTGACCAGCCACTTAGGTATTTATGGCCCTAGGCCTGACGACACAATTAACACTAAGACCCTTACTCTAGAATGCTCGGAAGGGGCTGAAAAGTAAAAGATACAATCGGACACTACGATGACGCTTTGATCTTCTTCTTCTCCATGCCTCGCTTGGATGTACGCCACGTAGCCAATAGTCCGAAAGCTTCCCCCGGTTTTGAAGTCAGAAACCGGGAAACTTTATTCTGCGGGCTTCTTGGGCCGAGTCTTGGCCCAACTTCTATCTTGGCGAGTTGGAGCCCAACCCACCAAGTCATGTGGACTTGGGTGGCGGTTTTGAGCTGAAGCCGCCAAAGCCTCCCTCGCACGTCTTCGCGCCATGCACTCGGGTTGGAGCACCACGGTGTCACCCGGCTTCTCCAGTCCATCGGAGGGCTTACACCATCGTCGCCGAACCACCCCTCCGTGTACCGAGCTCCCATGGCCGACCGACGCCGAGCATTGCCTCCGGTCCATTGGAGGACTTTTGCCTCAGTCCATCGAGGTCTTCATCATCTACCTCTAGTCCATCGGAGGGCCTCCAGTCCATCGGAGGGCTTCAGCTCGTTGACATCTCATCACACCAGGAGAACAATGAGGCCGGTCCATTGGCTCTCATTGATGTGGTGTTCACCCGAGCAGTCTAAGGTGTCGCGACGAGACCTAGGACCCCGCGTGTACAGACGTCGCTCAGTTGTGTCACTAGGTGCGCGCTGGTATCAAGACGTGCGAAGGCCTAACACCGCTTCAAGTGCGGGCATTCGTATCCATTTCTCGCTGCCTTAGGGAACTTGCTACCCTGGATCCATGGGAAGGCTACTCCTCTTCCACGGCTGCACTATACCATACCATTGCTTTGTTTCACCTTGCCTTTCTTGATCTGTGGGGGTGATTCACCTCAAACCCACGACTCGATCATATCATTCATTACTTTGTTCAAATTGTCTTTCTTGACCTACGAAAATGAATAGTCCTACGTTCGTTCCTTGAGTATATACTTTTATTGTGATGTTTCACGATACTTTCTCGACTCGTGGGAAAAGACTAACTCGGTCCCACTAGCGGTTACATCCTTTCCTCTTGTTTAACCCTACCTTCATTGAATCGTGGAAAATGATCAACCTTGCTCCACGGTTTCATGTCTACATTTTCTCTTGACTAGACGAACTTGATCCCCCACACTAGCTTCTGTTAACGGCTGGTGTTGTGGTCATGCCGCCTTTCCCATGAATCATGTCCTCCTTTTGAAATTAGCCTCAAAGGTGGGCTTACTAACCTTGCCGATCGTTTCTTTAGTAAGCACATATCATCTACCTAGACTTTTCTGAGTCAGTCTCGACCAATGCTAAGAAATTGTACAAACCATCACCTTGTCAAGTCTATCTTAACTCCTATGTACATTCTTACTGCCAAAGGCAGGATGTGTTGTACTTCACCACATATTATCTTTGAAGTTATCATAAATTACTGTCTTATATGTGTACACAGTCCCTATCAAATGAAATGAAAGTGTCTCTCAAAAACACCTCCATTGATAACCCTTGGAATCACAAGATCCTTCATGGTTCGATTTTCCGAATGTGTACACCTTGCCTCTATTGTTCCAAGACCTATATAATTGTCACGTTTCTAAACCTTGGTATCAAAGTCAAGGAGTCACCCTGTTCCATTGTTCGAATTAATCGCTGTCACTTTCGTACTATGGCCACACCGTCTTTGTGGTTTATTCATTCGCTCTCATATGAAACACGACTTGGCGAGTATCTTAGAAAGGCCACCATGGATCAATTAAAAAGAAGCTTTATAACTGCCTTGTGTTTAAAAAAACCATTAACCATTCGCGAGCCAGTTAACAAAGTTAATATATGAAGGATTAAGTGTTACCATGTGTCGCCAAAATAACACAAACCGCGTGCCGACAACCTTTCACTTCACGTAGTAAGCCGTAAAACCCCGCTTCCTCCAAATCTCGGGGCGAGATTTCTTTAAGGGGGGTGGGTTGTGATGCCCCTGGCATCTCAAGAGCCATAACTCATAGTTAGACAAGTTAATAATGAATTAAGACTTAAACATGTTCAGAGAGGTGATGAGGAACTCGATGGAGAAACCACTAAGTCAAAAATTTTCTATTCAAAATACAAAATCTTGTGTAACTTGGCTGGATAGGACATCACTCACAAGCTTTTGAGCACCACACCAGTTGCAAAACCAAGGATAAGAAAATAACACTAGACCTTGTGTTTTGACCATGTCCAAAAGTCTAAAGACAAGAAGTTTAAAAGATCAAACCCAAACCGACTAACGTTTCATCCAAAGGTAGCAATTTTTATCATGACCAAACTAGAGCCCTAATGGAACTTTCAAATTCATTAGGCACTTGAGCTCAACTCCATTATCAAAGTTATGGTACATGGCATGGGCTATACCTTTGTTACACTGGGCATAGTTCAAAACTGCTATTCACCTATTCTAAGTTGATCCACCATTCTCTTGGATATCAGCCCAAGTCAAATTACACTTAGGAAAATTCTCAAGTCTGAATTTCAAGCCCATCCCAAATTTGAATCTAAAATTTACTTTTGAGTTCACTATACAACTTCAAAATCTTCCTTTCTATGAAGTGAAATTTAGCTCATCACCTTTCAAATGCACCTATGGTGGAAGTGGTTGGATTTCGTTTGATACTTCAAAATTTGAAAACAAGAAAGACCCTACATAAAGTAAATCTGCTGTTTTACCAAACCTTGGAACACATTTGTGTCTATAGTTCAAAATCTGTTGGGATTTAGACCAAATTCATATTACCAAACTTGTAGATAATTTGCTGGAGAACAACTTTGTTAATTAGGGTTTGACCATATATTGAAGTCTAAATGGGGTTTAGAGACAATTACTGCCAGCACGGAAAACCAATTCAAACCAGACCTGCTTGGAAATTCCAAGTTTTCTACAACCTACAGCCACTTTCATACAAGACTCTATTTGGATGAGTTATAGCTTTTGAAATTATAAGCAACTTAGTCAAAAAAGAACTTTGGGGAAAAAGGGATATACATAGGACTTTTGAACCTTCTAAGTAAAATAGGTCTCCTGTCCAAATTTAAGGCTGCTAGGTAAATTCAAATTTAAATCATATCTCCACTCAGATTTTGGCATTTGGCCTTTTGACAAGGTTGTAGAACTCGAAGAGTAGAGCATTTCCACTAATTGGGGTTTTTCCAAATCGGCCTTTAAATAGGTCAAATAGGCAAAAATTCAGAAGGTGAGGAAACACATTTTTCAATTTTCACATTTTCCATCGTTTCTTCGGTCGCCGACAGGTGGGACCCGCGGTCCGCACGGACGGCCATGGCCGAGCCGGCGCGCGCCACGCGGCCGCCGTTGTACGGCCATGGCACCCGGCCGCGGATCGACCCCGAACGCGCCTCGGCCGCGCCCTCCCTTCACCTGGACGCCATCCCGACCTCGTTCCCTCTCGCCCGCACTCCCTTGCCCTCGGCTTCGGCCTCACTTTAGAGCCGTGGCCGCCATTAGAGCCGAGCTCAGAGCTCGAGCTCCGCCGCCACCATCCAGCCCTCCCGCGCCACGAGCCCACCACCACCGCAATCGCCACAACACCGTGCACCTTTCCCGCTAGGCGTCGTCGCCGTTCCCGTCCCCATCAGGCAGATCGGGCTATAGCTCGCCGTCCTCGCCACTCGGTTCACGGCGAGTTCACCACCGGTTCACCTCCATCGCGCGCCCCCTCCAGTGCCTCCCTCGCGTCCAGACCACCACAGACGGCTGCGACTCGGCCCTACGCATCCAAGGCGTGAATCCTCCTCGTTTCCCCGAGCTCCGGCCGCCAGGCCCGAGCCGTACCGCCACGCCATGACGAGCCGGTGCGCCACCGGTTCACCATCCTCGATCTGCGCCTCCCGTCCTCCCCACCGGCCAAGGCCCGGTGGATCTCGAATCCCGTGTACAGGAATGCCTTCCCGGGGCACGTCGGCTCCAAGTCCGACCCCACCACCGCCGGCGCAGCCGCCTTCCTCCTCCCGCCTCGCGCCGTTCATCCCCGTCCAGAGGAAGAAGAAGGTCACCGCATTTTTCCGATCTAGCCCCTGCCCTTCTCCATTTTTCGTTATTGTCCTGAGCGCTATTCATTGTGTCATGCAGGACTTTCATGCTAGCCCCTATATCTTAGGTTTAATCACGGATAGGTCCCTGGTTCTGTGATGTTTCCTATTTAAACTCATTATTTCATCTGAAACTTTGAAAATTCATAACAAATCAAAAAAATCATAAAAAGGCAAACTCAGTTGCATTATGCTACTCTTAAATAGATCTATTGAATGATTATGATGTGGATGTGTAAAAGGACTGTTTTTCCCTGGTATGTTGCATGCATGTTAAAACTAGGAAAATGTTAAAAGTAGGCTAAATGGACTCCAAATGGCTTGAAATTTGTGAAAGGATCAAGATGTCCAAGAGAGGGGTGAATTGGACTTCTAATTTCGAAACTCAAAATTAAAACCTATCGCACAAGTCCCAATTCACCCTAGTGCCTAAACAAGTGATCCTAATGAACTACACGCACAAAAGGTTTGCAACCTAGAGCCAAGCAGCAATTCTAAGAAAGTAAAGTGCGGAAAGTAAATGTGGAAATGTAAAGAGAGACATAAGGATTTTTTCCCGAGGTTCGGGGAGACACACGGTCTCAACCACCTACTCCTCGTTTGGCGCCCCTCGCAAGGCTTTGCTCTCACGGGCTCCTCGTAAGGATCCCGGCCTCAAACCTCGCAAGGAATGAGGTTGGCAAAGTGACCTTCGCAATGGTCAAGCAACCCCTTGATCCGCGGACCAAGTGCTCTCTTCTTGATGAAGCTCTTCTCCACTCCGGACCGGCGAGCTTGAGCTGGTTACACTCCCTTCGCAAAGGGCTCGCTCCGCTTCTCCCACAAGCACCGGGAGCTCGCGGAACGCACGACCGCAGCAGTCTAGGTGATCGCAATCACCAAGAGTAACAAGCTTTGGCTTCACTTGATTCAACTCCAATCAAGGAGTTCTCTTCCCTTCAAGTCTCTTACCCCCAAAGCTCAAGATTAAGTGTGGAATTGGTGGTGTAGGTGACCTTTGAGTGTATGTGTGTGTTTCTGGGTTGCAAAGGTAGTAAATGAGGGGAGGGGGAGCCTTTAAATATGGTGGAGCTCCAAAACTAGCCGTTGGGAAGCTCCAACTGTTTTTCTGCGTACCCACCGGACAGTCCGGTGCGTTGCCACCGGACAGTCCGGTGGTATATAAAATTCAAAATCCCGTTTCGCGCCAAGGGCCTTAGAGGCACCGGACAGTCCGGTGGAGAGTTGAGAGTGGCCCACTTGGCAACCCCTCAGTTTATATCGTCCGGTGGTGTACCGGATAGTCCGGTGGTGAGCCACCGGACAGTCCGGTGGTCCATTTCCGTTGGGACGAAGAAAATACAGCCCTCAGTTTATATCGTCCGGTGATTGCACCGGACAGTCCGGTGGTGAGCCACCGGACAGTCCGGTGGCTATTAAAGCAAGCCAATCGACATAAACTCAGCGCTATGTTTTTGAGCCACCGGACAGTCCGGTGGTGAGCCACCCGAAAGTCCGGTGGTACATAAAGATTTGGTTTTCAGCGCTGTTTTCAAACGGAGTTTTGTAAAGTTTTCGGAGGGCTTTCTCTTGACTTATTTGACAAAGATGAGTGTGTTTTGGCATGTTTTAAGGTGCTTGAGCTTTAGGACATAGATGCACTCGAAAGTTAGAGAATTCTCGAAATGGAGTGACTCAAGCTGCTCACCTCAACCCCTCTTGATAGTACGGCTCGACTAAAGCTAGCAAAATGAAAACTAAGTGCTCTTCTTCACCTTTTGGCACTTAGAGCTAGGGAAACACCCGATCTTCTTGCTAGCTCGATTAAACCACAAGCCGTCCATTAGAATTTGAAATTGGGGGTCTCTTTTAATCAACCAATGAGCTCAAATACTAATATAAAAACCTTCAAAGCATGAACTCATTAGTAAACGACATTAGGTTGTCATTAATCACCGAAACCTCTACCTCTTAGGGCTTGTTTCTCACAATCTCCCCCTTTTTGGTGATTGATGACAACAAAACGAGTAGAGCTAGAAAAGTAAAGAAGTAAACGCAAAGCTCAAAGTAAAACATGAATATAAACACATAGCGTCATAGCCACAATCAAAGAACCATAGTCATGAGAACAAACATCATGCTCAAAAAACCAAATGTCATGACATGGGTCAACATCCAAAATAAAATCCATCATACATCAAAAGATCTCTCTCAAAAGCTCCCCCTGACTACTAGACACTCTCTAGCTCTACTAACTCTCCCCCTAAGCTCCCTCTACAACTAACTCTCCCCCTTTGGCGTCAAGCACCAAGAAGGGAGGCCTACGACGCTGGAGGATCGGGAAGCCGGGAGCCGTCCTTCTGAGAGGACAGGATGAAGCGCGACGGGGAGTCGGTGTCGCTGTCTGCCGCTGCGTCGTCGACTGCACGCTCGATGTCAGAGAGTGGAACTGAGCCTGGAGCCTCGAGCGGGACAGAGACGGTGAGTGTCGGCGTCGTCGTCGTGGCCGTAGCAGTGGCACCAGTCGTCGAGCACGTAGTGGAAGCGGTGTGGAAGCTAGGCTCGGCCGACTGGGCTGGAAAGTGGAACTCTGGAGTAGCCTGAGGTGACGGCTCGGACGCCTCTGGCACCGGAGAAACCTGAGGAGCACTGCTGACTGGGGGCTGCCCTGAGGTCTGGAGCTGACTGTCTGGCGCTGTGGTGAGAGGCAGATCCGGCAGCGTCGGCGGAGAAGAGTCGAACTGAAGCATACGTGCCGGAAGCTGCGTCAACTCCATCCTCGGCTGACTCGCTAGCAACTCTGAGTAAGAGAAGAAGATCGGGGAAGTGCTCAGAGTGGCCAGCGAGGCGAACGGGCTCTGGAGGCCGGTGTCCGAGGTAGTGAGCGGCAGGGTGGTTGTAGGCGGCGGAGCAAGCTGGAACTGCTGGCGCAGGGAGTCAATCTGCTGCTGAGTATCTGTCCGGAGCCCTGTGACTAGTGAGTGAACTGTGGAGAGGATCCGCGCCTGCTGCTCGGCCGACTGCTGCTGGACCTAGAGGAAGCGCTCGTCACTCCTTTGCGGCATCAGCTGCTGCTGCTGCTGCAGGAGTGCAAAACGCTCGTCGCTGCTGCTCTGCAAGGCGCTCTACCAGGCGCTCGTCTGCCTGCTGCTGCTGCTGCTGGTGGTGCTGGATCATCATCTAGAACATAGATGCGATGTTCGTAGGTGTCGCAACCTGGGCAGCTGTAACTGACGGTGGTGGTGGGGGTGGTGGTGGAGCGCGCGAGCCACCTGCCTCATGATCATGAGAGAGGAGTGGCAGGGGCGGCGCGTGTTCGTTGTCTGAGCTGTCGTCCCCACTGTCTGTGTCTGCAGCGGTCGCTCCCCCTGTCGCTGGTGCGGCGGTCTCTGTCTCTGAAGGCCGGGGGAAGACGCAGGCGGGGGTCCCTCTGGTGGTACAGGCCCGCGAACCGGCGCTCTAGGAGCGAGCGGTGCGCATGCCTTGTGAGTGGGGAAGCTCGTCCGAATCTGTCGAAACAGCCTCATCTGGAGAAGTGGAGGCGCATCCGGGTCATGATCAATCCGACTCAACATATGGGAAATGTAGTGGGCATAAGGAAAACTGCGGTGAGCACCCATCCCGTCGGTGATCACATCCTCCATCTCTGCTATCAGGAGATCCACCACACAAAAACGTATCCTCTGCATGAGAGCCCTGAGTAAGTGCTGCTGTAGTGTGGTGATCCCCTCTCTGTATCCAAGCCGGGGCAGCAGAGTACGGCGCATGGCCCTGTGTACGATACCGGTCGGAGGTGTCAACTGAGACGGAATACGCTCCTGGGCACCCTCCCTGAACAAGTCACGCACCTCGTCGTCTGTCAATGCGATCCGCTCATTCTTTGAGCGACGAGGGGGCTCTGAGTCACCATAGACGTCTGTGTGCAGGCGGCGCTCTGAAAGCTCAAGACCAAGAAGTATCGCCACATTCTGCCTATACAGTCTCACTGGCAGGCCCTGGAACATGAACTGAATGTACTCTCGCTCAGGGCCAACGTACAGTGTGGCATAGAACACATGAACCCAGTCCTCTATGTATCCGTGTATGTGCTCTAGCAGGTCAGGGAGGCCGGGAATGTGATCGAAGTACTGGTAAAGGTTATGCTGGATCACATTATCCATCCTGGGCAGAGGTAGCACCACGTGTGGAAACAAGCCCATCCCTGCTGCCCTGGAGCTCTCGTAGAGAGACGCCTGAACCAACGTCTGGAAGCGGGGATCCACTCTCTCATCCCGCTCCTCTGGCTGCCATTGACTGTCCGAGAGATAGTACCGAAGCTTCTTCAGCTTCTGGCCCTCGTAAGATCTATAATCAGAGAGCTGGGCAGTGCCTAGTAGCGAGGGGGTGTTGACGCGGCTTAAGTACGAAAATTATGCATCATTTTATGTGGTTTTTCATTGATTTTATGCGTCAACTATATCTTTTACTAACATTTATCACCAATAATTGTGGATTTTGCAATATTGTCTTGGAAATATGCTACATGTGATTTTTACAGGTTTTAGGCCAATTTTTCGCGAAATTCACCATGATCCACTTCGAGTAAGAAAAGACCGCTAGATGACATGAATTGAAGATGAAGAACAAGGAAGGCATGGTGAACTCATAACTCCCTCTGTGTTGATCAAGATTTCCTAATCGGAAGATTCAATGAAGTGTCAAGAGCTACAACAAAATGAAGATATTTATTCAATAAAAATGTCAAATATGTCAAAGACTAGAAGATTTCATCAAGCCTCGGCCCATTACGAAGATTCCAGAAGGTTTAGAGTCCTAAACGCCCCCGACAAGTGTTGCCTGGACATTAAGCAACCACCACGCGAAAGATGGAAGGAAAAAGACGCCAGAAGAGTCCGAGTCGGCCGACCCGGAGTCCTCCGGTCGGCCGACCTCAGGCTTTCCTATGTCGGTTCGAGTTTTTCTTTTTACCACGTCTTCTCTAGGGTATAAATAGCGACTGTAGGCTCCGAGATCGGGCATCCAATTCATTATCAAGGCGCGGAGGCGACGACAAGAGGGACAACAACTAGATGAGAGTAGAGGGTCGAGTTTCTAGTCTAGGATTAGAGTTCTTCTAGTTCCTAGAGGTGATTAGAGCCCTTGCACGGTGCTCTAATTATCTAGCTCCAGAGGTCTAATTGTATCATCAAGAGGTATGGCCATGGTTGTAAGTATGATACAATTTATTAATGAAGCATTGTTCTTGTCTAATTATCACGTTCTTGTTCTAATTATGCTTGTTCTAACTCTAATTAGCTTTAGATCTAGATGCTTATTGATTAGATCATGTCTTTAAAAGGTTATGTTCATCTAGCGTTTTTGATCGTTGATCTAGCTTACTAATAATATAATTATATATCTAGTTCTAGTGATCATGGTGATTAGAGGTTCTAGTTGTGCTAATTATGTTATTAGACCATATAAAGTAATTAGAGGTGCATTCTTTAATTATGTGCCTGTTGAAAGTTTCTCGTCGATTACCTGGTTACTAGTGACAGTAGAGCCCGGGGAAAGGTTAAGCCGATCTAGGGGGTTAGGTTGATTGATCTTCATTTAATTATGCTACGATGAATATGCTTGAACATGCTTGTCTACCTTGAGCTACTAGTTATCTCACTACTTTAATCTTGTTGTGACGCCCTTTATCATGCTTGTTTTGGATCCATTTATAGCTTGATTAGAATCTAGTTAATACCCTTTAATTAGATTTCTAGTTCTGTTCCAATTGCCTATCTTATATATATATTAGTATAGTTTAGCTGTAGATTAAACATAGTTTAGGCTAGTTTAGAGATAGATTAGATTACCTTTTTACCCTTTAGTTTACCATAAAACTCTTGTTAATTAGTTCTCAATTAGTTCGTTTTTTGGATTGACAAACCCAAGATACTCATCCTGGGGAAAAGCTACCGCGATACTGTGCGCTTGCAGTATAAGGATTTGGCGTGCTTAAGTGCCGTCAACAAGCTTTTCTGGCGCCGTTGCCGGGGATCGAATTAGTCGAGTCTTAATTAACTTAAGTTTATATATATATTTATTTAATTTTGTCTTTTACTATTAGTTTTAATAGTTAGTTTATGTTTGCTAATTGTATGCTAATCTAGTTCTAATTGTGTGCTAATAGTTTTTTTAATTGCTTTCTAATTAGTTAGTGTGTTATAATTTTCTAGTTTATGTTTAGTCTTCGTGTTCTAATTTTATTCTCTAATTGTTTAGTGTGCTCTAGTTATATTTTTATTCTCTAATTGTGTTCTTGTGTTCGTCGTTCGTTCTTATGTTTATTCATAGTTTAGACTTTACTGTCATTAGATATTTGATTTTGTGTTTTTATTAATTTAGCCTTTTATCTATTATTTTATGGCTTTTATTTTATTTTAGTTTATTCTACTATATTTACTTTCTTGCGTTTAATTCTATAATTAGTTTGTTTGTTTTGAATAAGTCTAACTCTTTTATTTAAGTTTAATCTTTTATAAACTCTATTAGAATATAGTTTCTCCAATATATATATTGCTTTAACTAACATTACAGGAAAAATGGACCTCGGTCCAATAAAAAAAATCTTTTCCAACCTAGCTTTTTAATGGTAGGTGCTAACGCTGTTAGTGGCTTATGATCTGTTATTGAGTTTTTTTACAGCTATCGCGAAGGAATAACTATGGTGTTAAAGGTAAGTTTGTTGTGTCAATTAAGTTTTTTTAAAACTAATATTTTTGGAGCATGTTTGTTCTAAGCTACAGATAATGGAGGCAAAGATGATTAGCCGAGAAGGTTCTGAAGGCTAAGGATTGTTTGAGTACAAGGAAGACGAAGATACGGAAGGTTTATCTCAAAACCAATCCAACTTCCAACCAAATCTCGAGCTGCTCTCGGAATTCAGGACAGCAACACCTTGTGTAGCCAATTCGAAGACCTTAACGACGTCAAATGAAGAAAGTCCGAATACCAAAGTTGTAGATCTTTTTGAGCTCTACAAGATAGAGTCCGAATTTGCATTATTTGGACTTCAGATGAGAAAGTTATGATCGAAATACTAAAGGGCCAGAGTAAGGGAAGCTGAATTTTGGGAAAGACAAAGCATTCCTCTCCAACACTTTGGTGCATGCAATAACGGCGTTCCAAGGAAGAATATGAAGCTACTATAGAGTCAAGATTTGAATTTCACTTCTTAAAGACTAAGGTAATTCTTGTTTTAATCGTAAATATAATTAAAATTTACCTATGTTTGATTAGAGATGTTTTATAATGATCATTAAAGTGTTGTTTGGTTGATTGTTATCCCCCTATCATTTCTTGTGTTTTGTTTTTAGCTTTTAGTGAAACTTTTTGTTTCCTTAATCCATACCTTAAGAATTGATTAATAAAGTTTGTCTTTAGACTAGTTTCTTTGATCCATGGCTTTGCAATGATTCATCTTTACACGTGACCCTCCATATGTCTTTTAGTAGATTTTTTTTTACTTTAATTAGTTGATTGAATCTACGGACCGACCACTAATGCTCCCCTAGTGGTTCGGTCCAGGTTTATTTTATGTGCAAATTGTTTTTAAAATTTTAAACATGAACATGTGCATGTTTATCATGACTTATTATTTGTGCACAATACTGTCTTTGAAAATTTAAAATTTCAAAACATTTGGTCTCCCTAAAAAAGAACCCTTGTTAGAATTTTATCTAAGCCCACTTTTATTTCTTTCAAAATTATCTCTTTAATTTGGCTAAAATAATTAGAAACCCATGATTCTGTTTATCTCTTGTTTGATTTTATGAATCATGTTCATCTATGAATTATATATGCCTTAGTATTTTGCTATGTGATTTCAATTTGAATTATAGTTGTTTTTGATTCATGAATCAAATGTTTGTTTAAACCCCAATCAACCTTGTGACTCTATTTTTTATCTCTAATCATTGCCATGATGCTATTATATTATATATATACGTGTGCACTATGAGCTAACCATGCAGAGAAATTCACACTTCATTTGAAACAATGAGACCAATGGGTGAAATAGTTCAAGACAAATTCATGATGATTGATGCAAGGATTTGATAAGATTTGAAGACATCAGAATTTGCAAAAGTTTGGTTGAGTTTCAAATTGAAGAGTGAGTGGACTGAATGGAGGAAGAATTAAAGGCAAGAATCAAGCCCATGAAGCTTCAAGATCAACAATGGTGGACCCAGACAATTTCCACCAAGATACAAGTCCAAAGATTGAAGATTGTCGACATCGGGAAAGCTGAGAACAGAAGGCTAAAATGTCATCAACGTGGAGCTCGACCTCAGAGGCAAAGACAGAATATTTTCTTATATTTGGAAAGCCCATGAAGTCCTCTTTACAACGCAACAAGAATCACTCAATTTGGAGATTTCTACAAGAAGCAATGTGCAAATTATTGAAGGCTGCGCGAGCTGAGTTGAAGTCTGGACAGAACGCAGTGCTTGAGTAAATCGGGCATAACTCTTTCATACGGAATCGGATTTTAATGCATAAGTATTCGTTGGAAAGATAATTTCAGAGGCTATCCAATGGATCTATTATTTGAGGCATGTTATGTTCGTGACCAATGAGATATACCACGAAGAAGGAGGTGGCAGCAACAATGGTGATGTCTACTTGAGTAAGATGATAACAACAATGATGAAGAAGACGATTATGCACACAAGTGATGCTATGATCAAGACAAATGAAACTGCACAATCAAGTTATCAAGCTGCATAGACACTTCGGATTCTTACTACAAGGACCATGGCTTCACTTCAACGAAGGTAAGTAAAAAGTCTAGCTTTATGACTTTAAATTAAGTGATTTTCTAGAGGTAACCCGTTTAATTATTCGTTTTTAGTGTCTTAGAGTCTTTTAATAGAGAAATGGGAAGCATGACACCACCCTTTGAATCTTTAGCTTGTGGCTAGTTAACTTAATCTAGGTAATCATCATCACATCACTTCATATTACGTTTTTCACCTTGCATTTACATTTATCCATTATATTTGTTGTTTCTTTTAAGACTAATTAGGCCACAAGTTAAAAAGTCATTTGGAATATTTTTAGATTATGGTAAATTGTTTCTACTCTTGACCGTTACCTCGAGAGTAGTACGTACATTTAAATTGTTTTGCAGAAATTATTTAATGATAAATAAATTGAAGGAATATTCGGTAATATATTTCTAACACCTTTTTTTTAAAATTCTGCAAGTATTTACCAATATCTATCAATTTGGTGTTCCCTTTGTGTTTCTCTTGTTTTTAGTGTGTTAGTATAGATTTATTATGTGATTAATCCTATAACCATGGTCTATGCTTATTTAATTAATGACAACAATGCTTTCAAGAAAATGATGAAATTTGCCGCTTTATCTTTATCATGTTTTGGTTTTGATTAGTTAAATTAGCGGGCTCTCATAATACATATTTAATTGAACTAGCCAGCAAATTTTTGATTGATTATGACTCTTCATAAAAACACATATGATTTAATTTTTGCAAGGTTTAATATTTATCATGATCATCTTCTTGTTTATTTTTACTGCTTATAAATTCTAAAATCAACTTTATGAGATTATCTTGCGATAGTCATTCCTATCAGAGCCATATATTTTAAATTCTTAGATTTATCAAATTTGTTTTTCAAATGAGTTAGATCAAGACTGTGATCTAGGGTATGAGACTTAGAAGCTGGTCATTCATTTTCGCGTATATTTTCTTTGCTAGCCTTTCTATCCATGCATTGTGTCTCTTTACATTGAAAAGAGTACAAACTTCGCCGGATATCTATTCTTAAGCCAAGATTATCTTTTTGTGTATCCTTCTTGACCACAACCTACTATTTTCTGGAGTATTTAAGGGATTAAATACTATTATTTTTATCGGACAGCTCTATCCTCTAAGTTAAATTGTTTTAGATATATACTCAAGGGCGAGGGTGAGTATTATTCAAGAGTGGAGATGGAGAGCTGCCATATATTTTTTTTAGAGAGAAAGATTTTTGAGGGGACAAAAAAAAAAGGACCAAGTGGTCGCCATACATATAAAAAAAATCAAAAAAAAGAAAAGAAAAGAGTCGCCCTCAATAATCTCCTAAATATTTATTTTTTAAAGTGTTTTATATAGTTTTCTTTAGCAACAGTAAATGATATCCTGTTTATATATACTCCAGAAAATATTCCAACCATGTGCAATCCGATAGCAAGGACTTCATTTGTGCCTTCAGATCATCCATTGACACTTGCATATGTCCACTTTTCTAAATGTGTTTGTTTCATCCTTTTTCTCTCAATATTATTTTATTTCATGATCTTTTTGACAACTCTCAGTAAAACCAGCAGATTTTTTTTTGTTTGACTATATTTTGAAAACAAATTTTGATTAGGATTCATACCAAACTCCAGATAAGCTTCCACCTTATATATATATATATATATATATATATATATTATTGAATACCATTTAGATATTGAGAGACTGTAGAGTTGAGTGTGTTTTTGGCTTTGCAAGAATTTTTCTCTTAATGTTTGATTATCTTTTTTAAAAACATATTGCTAAAATAAGGAGATGAGTCATTGATAAATTTGAATTCTTACTAATTCTTTTGTTGTGGGATGAGATTAGTTGAATATCTTTTCTTTCATAATTTGCTGGTTCAAACTTAAAATTTTGAAGAGAGCTTGTTAGTTTGATTAATTAAGATTAGGGTATAAAAAAGTTAATGAAAGGCAATGCTGATTCTTGACTTACTCGAGGACGAGCAAGGTTTAAGAGTGGGGATGTTGTTGACGCGGCTTAAGTACGGAAATTATGCATCGTTTTATGTGGTTTTCATTGATTTTATGCGTCAACTATATCTTTTACTAACATTTATCACCAATAATTGTGGATTTTGCAATATTGTCTTGTAAATATGCTACATGTGATTTTTACAGGTGTTAGGCCAATTTTTCGCGAAATTCACCATGATCCACTTCGAGTAAGAAAAGACCGCTAGATGACATGAATTGAAGATGAAGAACAAAGAAGGCTGGTGAACTCATAACTCCCCCTGTGTTGATCAAGGTTTCCTAATCGGAAGATTCAATGAAGTGTCAAGAGCTACAAGAAAATGAAGATATTTATTCAATAAAAATGTCAAATATGTCAAAGACTGAAGATTTCATCAAGTCTCGGCCCATTACGAAGATTCCAGAAGGTTTAGAGTCCTAAACGCCCCCGACAAGTGTTGCCTGGACATTAAGCAACCACCACGCGAAAGATGGAAGGAAAAAGACGCAAGAAGAGTCCGGGTCGGCCGACCCGGAGTCCTCTGGTCGGCCGACTTCAGGCTTTCCTACGTCGGTTCGAGTTTTCCTTTTTACCATGTCTTCTCTAGGGTATAAATAGCGACCGTAGGCCCCGAGATCGGGCATCCACTTCATTATCAAGGCGCGGAGGCGACGAAAAGAGTGACAACAACTAGATGAGAGTAGAGGGTCGAGTTTCTAGTCTAGGATTAGAGTTCTTCTAGTTCCTAGAGGTGATTAGAGCCCTTGCACGGTGCTCTAATTATCTAGCTCCAGAGGTCTAATTGTATCATCAAGAGGTATGGCCATGGTTGTACGTATGATACAATTTATTAATGAAGCATTGTTCTTGTCTAATTATCACGTTCTTGTTCTAATTATGCTTGTTCTAGCTCTAATTAGCTTTAGATCTAGATGCTTGTTGATTAGATCATGTCTTTAAAAGGCTATGTTCATCTAGCGTTCTTGATCGTTGATCTAGCTTACTAATAATATAATTGTATATCTAGTTCTTGTGATCATGGTGATTAGAGGTTCTAGTTGTGCTAATTATGTTATTAGACCATATAAAGTAATTAGAGGTTCATTCTCTAATTATGTGCCTGTTGAAAGTTTCTCGTCGATTATCTGGTTACCAGTGACAGTACAGCCCGGGAAAAGGTTAAGCCGATCTAGGGGGTTAGGTTGATTGATCTTGATTTAATTTTGCTACGATGAATATGCTTGAACATGCTTGTCTACCTTGAGCTACTAGTTATCTCGCTACTTTAATCTTGTTGTGACGCCCTTTATCATGCTTGTTTTGGATCCATTTAGAGTTTGATTAGAATCTAGTTATTACCCTTTAATTAGATTTCTAGTTCTGTTCTAATTGACTATCTTATATATATTAGTATAGTTTAGCTGTAGATTAGATATAGTTTAGGTTAGTTTAGAGATAGATTAGATTACCTTTTTACCCTTTAGTTTACCATAAAACTCTTGTTAATTAGTTCTCAATTAGTTCGTTTCCTGGATTGATAAACCCAAGATACTCATCCTGGGGAAAAGCTACCGTGATACTGTGCGCTTGCAGTATAAGGATTTGGCGTGCTTAAGTGCCGTCAACAGGGGGGCCGGAACTGAAGAAAGGACAAACCCATCCCAGGCTGACGAGGGTGGTGACTGCTCACCCTGCTCAATGGGCTCGTCCTGCCTCTGGCCCTGGCTCTCTCGCTGTGCTCTGAGTGCAGCCTTCCTGGCCTGGGCCTTTTGGGCCTTCTGCTGTGCGATGATCTCAGCGGGGGAGACCGTCCCACGTCGCTGACGCTCCTGGGGCTGGCTAGGAGGGGTGGCTCGCTTGGTGCGAGCGCTGTGAGGAGTCGGCGGAGGCGGTCGGCCGCTGCGAGGAGGGTTCTGCCTCTGCTCTCCAATCCGTATCCCTCCTGCGCAGCGACTCTCCATCGCATCAAACGCGGCTGCGGCATGCTCGGCTGCCTCACGCTCCCTCTCCTCGAGAGTCTTCCTCTTTTTCTGAGGAGGATCAGGAGCCTTGTCCTTGCCCTTATCTCCCTTCTCATGACCCATCTGTAACACACATTCAAGGAGTAGATAACACATTCAAGGAGTAGATAGACGAGAAGAATTAGGTACGTGGAATAAACTAGATAAGGCGAGACCTAGAGCAAGAAATGGATTTTCGGACTCGTGGCATGCATGTCAAGCGTCAAACTTAAGGTAATTTTCACCAAAATGCGTGACCATCTCACATTATGGCTAAATTACTCTAATCCATTAGTACATTGACATTAAATCTACTCAATTTTTAACCACATGCCATGAATCCCTAGGAGATGAATCCTTAACGTGAAACTTAGTGAGCAAAGATAGCATAAGATCAAGAAAAGAAAGATTGCTCACCGAGATCGGGGGAGGAAAAGATCGAGGACGAGGAGGAGGTGACGGGAGAAAGGGCTCGGTGGTGGCGCAGTTTGGGGCGCAGCTAGGGAGCCGGTGTGGGATGGCGGCGCGGCGTCGGTGCAGGGTGGCGCGGAGGCGGTGCGCTAGAGAGCCGGCGGCGGCGGCACGGCGTGGAGGAGGTGGCGCAGCCGGTGGAGGTGCGGGTTGGCGGTGGCCGACGACGTGGAGGCAGTGCGCGGCGCGGTGTGGCGGCGGCGGGATGGCGCGGCGACGGTGGAGGAGGAGCGGCGGCGGCGGAACGGCGGCGGCGGGCTAGGGCACGGAAGGCACCGAACGCGGGGTCGGGCGATGTGAGAAGGAGAGGGGTGGGCCCCACGGATTAAACGTTTATAAGGAGTTTACTGGGCCCGGCATCACGCCACCGGACAGTTCGGTGGTTACCCACCGAACGAAATAAACCGAGACTCGGATTCTTGGAACCGTCGAAGAACAATCCACCACCGGACTGTCCGACGGAGCCATCGGACGAAATAGGCCGAGAGGAAGCTGTCTTGAGGAGGAGACGGTACAGCCACCGGACGGTCCGGTGCTTAGCCACCGGACTATCCGGCGGTACCATCGGACGATATACGCTGAGAGACTTGTGGGAGGAAGGAGAAATGCACCCACCGGACAGTCCGGTGGTGAGACACCGGACAGTTCGGTGACTGTGCACAGACTCTGATTTACACGGAATAAATCATTTTCTTGTCCAACTTTTTGAAGATTCAAATAAACACAAGCATGGACAATTCAAGGTGAAACCCTTACCTCTCAAACCCTCTAAAATAGGTGCATTTTCTCATGCTATATGTGTAGTTTTGATTTTTCAAGCATAAACTTCAAATCCAAGAAAATTGGCAAATAAGAACCAATAAATGTGTGGGTCTATCCGTAGGAGAACTAGAGATGATTAACTCCTGTCCCGGAGGGATTTGACCCAATAAGCATAAAGAACAATGCTAGACCTTTGCTCTATTATCTTTTCATGACTTGAGATGCTTGTACATGAAACAAGTCTCGATATCATTAAAAGTGCTCCTTTGTGACACCAACGTATGCAATGCACGTGCAAACTACAACAAGCATGGTTAGGAATTGAAACATGCGTGCACATCTATATGAAAAGGAATGCAATGCACGCGGAATTTTAAATCTACACTTGCCACATTTATTCTCCCCGCAAACTTCTTCAAGAGGAGCCTTTCAACAAGCCATGAGCGAAACCAAGTTCCACCAGCTCATGCTAGACCCTTGCTCCTCTCTATCTTGCAGCGGTTAGGCAAGTAAATTACTCCTAAATGATGCAAATTATATGGCAAGGCAACTTACATGATCGTTCTAGCATCTAACACGTTTAGCTCACCACGTAGCCTACAAAAGTTACTCTCATCTAGTGGCTTGGTGAAGATGTCCGCCAGTTGCTCCTTAGTGCCCACATTTCGCAAGAGGATGTCTCCCTTTGCAACGTGGTCCCTTATGAAGTGATGGCGAATATCTATGTGCTTGGTTCGAGAGTGTTGGACCGGGTTGTTGGTAAGCTTAACCGTGCTCTCGTTGTCACAAAGGAGAGGGATCCTAGTAAACTCCATACCATAATCCTTAAGCGTTTGCTTCATATATAGAAGTTGGGCACAAGAGGACCCGGCCGCTATATATTCCGCTTCCGCGGTGGACAAGGATACGCAGTTTTGCTTCTTAGAAGACCATGAAACGAGCGAGCGCCCTAGCAAGTAGCAACCCCCGGAGGTACTCTTACGCTCAATTCGGCATCCGGCAAAATCCGAATCCAAGTAGCCCAAGAGTTCAAAACTAGCGCCCTTGGGGTACCACAAGCCTATGCTAGGGGTGTGCTTGAGATACCTAAGGATTCTCTTCACCGAGGTGAGGTGAGACTCCTTGGGATCGGCTTGAAACCGGGCACACAAGCACACACTAAACGTGATATCCGGCCTAGAAGCACATAAGTAGAGAAGCGAACCTATCATGGACCGGTAGAGAGTTTGGTCACCTTGATACCACTCTCGTCGGGATCGAGCTTTATGTTAGTTGCCATTGGAGTTTCAATCGGTTTGCAATCATCCATCTTGAATCTCTTGAGTAGGTCTCTTGTATACTTTTCTTGATAGATGAAGGTCCCTTCTCTTAGTTGCTTGATTTGAAACCCAAGGAAGAAAGTGAGCTCCCCGATCATCAACATTTCAAATTCCTTTGCCATCATCTTGCCAAACTCTGTGCAATACTTTTCATTTGTCGAGCCAAAAATGATATCATCAACATACACTTGGCAAACAAAGAGATCATTGTCTGTCTTTTTGATAAATAGAGTGGTGTCAACTCGGCCAATTGTAAAACCTGTTTCAATGAGGAAGTCCCTAAGCCTCTCATACCAAGCTTGCGGTGCTTGCTTTAATCCATAGAGAGCTTTGGACAACTTATATACATGATTGGGATGGTTTGGGTCTTCAAAACCGGGTGGTTGCTCAACATATACTAGCTCATTAATGTATCCATTGAGAAATGCACTCTTCACATCCATTTGATATAGCTTCATGTCATGATGGGATGCATAAGCTAGAAGGAACCGAATAGCCTCTAATCTTGCAACCGGTGCAAAAGTCTCTCTAAAATCAATTCCTTCAACTTGCCTTGTTTCTCACAATGTTGCCTTCATCATCTTGCTTGTTCCTAAAGACCCACTTAGTTCCAATCACTCTAGCACCCTTTGGTCTAGCTTCAAGTGTCCAAACTTCATTTCTTGTGAAATTGTTAAGCTCTTCATGCATGGCATTTACCCAATCCGGATCACTCAAAGCTTGGTCAATTGTTGTTAGCTCAATACTAGAGACAAAGGAGTAGGCTTGAACAAATGCGGCGGTATTCCGAGACCTTGTTGTTACTCCTCTTGTTGGACTACCAATGATGAGTTCTTTGGGGTGTCCACTTATAAATTGACTTCTTCTTTGAGGTGCTTGAACCGGTGTACCAACATCTTGAGCTTGCTCATCGATTTGCTCTTGAGGTACATGAATATCTTCATTTGGAAGGATCTTATCTTGTTCACTACCATCTTGAGGTGCCATGGAAGAGGATGGTTGATCAATAGTTTGCACTTCATCTTCATCCTCTTTAAGCTTGATATCACCGATTGGCATATTTTTCATTGCTTCTACAAGTGGTTCCTCATCTATATCCACAACATCAACATGTGCTCCTTGGGAGCCATTAGATTTATCAAATTCCACATCATACGTCTCTTCAACCATACCGGTGGCATTGTTGAATACGCGGTATGCTTTGGACTTTGATGAGTAACCAAGTAAGAAACCAATATCACAACGCCTTTGAAACTTACCCAAGTGTTGGCGCTTCTTGTAGATATAGCATTTGCATCCAAACACCCAGAAGTATGAGATATTGGGTTTTCTTCCATTGAGCAATTCATATGGAGTCTTGTCAAGAAGGCGATGAGGATATAGACGGTTGAAGGCATAGCAAGCGGTGTTGATAGCTTCAGCCCAAAACTTCTCACTTGTGCCATATTCATCAAGCATTGATCTTGCGAGAGTGATGAGTGTCCTATTCTTTCTCTTCACTACACCATTTTGTTGAGGAGTGTATGTAGCGGAGAACTCATGTTTGATTCCAACCTCATCACAATACTCTTCAATGTTTGTGTTGTCAAATTCTCTTCCATTGTCACTTCTAATTTTCACAATCGAAGTATTGAATTCATTTTAAGCTCTTTTGGCAAACTTGTTAAAGACATGTGCCACTTCGGTCTTGTCCTCAAGAAAGTATACCCATGTGTATCTTGAGAAGTCATCAAAATGACAAAACCATAGTTATTACCACCAATACTTGTGTAAGTGGTAGGACCAAAGAGATCCATGTGAAGTAACTCTAGTGGCCTTGAAGTTGACATGAATGTCTTGCTTGGATGAGTGTTTGCAACTTGTTTGCCAGCTTGACAAGCACTACACAATTTGTCCTTTTCAAATGTGATATCCTTTAGGCCTCGGACCAAATCCTTCTTCACTACCTTTTTGAGTGTACTCATTCCAACATGAGCCAACCTTCTATGCCACAACCAACCCATTGAGTTCTTGGAGAACAAACATGCTTGCAAATTGGCATTCTTAGAGTTGAAGTTGACAAGGTATAGATTGTTGTGTCAAAAACCCTTGAAGACTTCTTCACCACCATCGATCTTGCTCACGATCACTTCATTTGGCTTGAATAGGCATTGGAAACCCAAATCACACAATTGACCCACGGACAAGAGATTGAAATTCAAGGAGTCAACTAGCAACACATTATTGATGGAGTATTCGCTTGATATCTCAATCTTGCCCAAACCTTCAACTTTGCCCTTGGAGTTGTCACCAAATGTGATCTTGTCATAATTCTCCACATCTCCACTAAGTGAGGTGAACATCCGGGAATCACTGGTCATATGTTGTGTGCATCCACTATCCATCACCCAATGTGATCCTCCGGTCTTGTAGTTCACCTACACATAAGCAAATTAAGCTTGAGATTTGGGCACCCACCGAAGAGTAGGTGTTTTTGGCTTAGGCTTAGGGGTCCATCTAGCATTGGGGTTAGTAATCTTTGGAATGATAGCTTTAGGCACCCAAAGCCTCTTTGGCCTAGTCTCATCCTTCTTTCCCATAAACCTTGCCTTTACTTGTCCTTTTGAGTTCCTTTGAAGCACATAATGAGCATCAAATGCAAATGCTCTCAATTGCTTGACAATAGGCTTCTTGGGAGGAGCATTGCACTCAAACATAAAGTGACCCTCGGTCATGCATTCGGTGCACCATTTTGGCTTCTCTAACTTGATGGATGGTGCCGGCTTGCAAGTATCCTTGAACGGTGGATAACCAAGTCCATTTCTCTCATAGTTGATGCCGTGGAATGTAAGCATCTCATTGTATTTTTCATTTCCCTTGAGCAATGTACCATATCCGGACTTCATGCTCTTAACCTTAACCTTGAGATCTTCATTCTCATCCTTGAGCTTGATCAGAAAATTAGCTTCTTTATCACTTGAGCTCTTGTTCTTGCACTTTCCACATGGCTTGTCTCCCTTGAGCACATTGGGGGATTTTCTCAATTCAATCTTGAGCTTCTCAAGTTCAATCACTAGCTTTTCATGCTCACTTTTGGGCATTCATGTCTTCTCACAAGAGTTGATGTCATTGGGAGATTCATCAATCTTGCGAAGAGAGTTGATCTCTTGAAGCTTTGCCTCTAGCCCTTTTCTTGCTTCATCAAGCTCAATGCTATGGAGTTGCAAAATGCGATTTATTTCACAAAGATCTTCATGAGTTGTTGCCAACTCCCTATAGCACTTATTCACTTCATCTAGAGTCTCATTGAGCTCTTTGATTTCTTGTGTTTGCTCAATGTGAGACTTCTTGATCATCTTGTAGTAATCATCAAGTGCATCTCTCTTTTTGACCAATTGCCTTTTTGTTGATGAAAGCTTCTCATTGGCCTCTTCAAGACAATTGATCTTCTTTTGCATCTCATCAACTTTGCCACTATCATTGCTCATCTCTAGCTCATTGCACTTGCTCAAGAGTGTCTTCTTCTCAACTTTGATCTTCTCAAGCTTGGCACTTAACTTGCTCAATGCCTTGTTTTGATCCTCAACTAGACTCACAAGTTCATCATAGGAAGGCATATCATCATCGTCATCGGAGGAATCGTCAAAGGTCTTTACCTTGTCACCTTTAGCCATGAGGCATAGGTGTGGAGTGGATAATGGAGTAGATGAAGTCGGTGTCAGTGTAGAGGTAGTCACAATAGCAAGACCGGCAATCACTTCATCTTCATCATCACTTGCATCGGAGGAATTGCTTGATGTATCCTCATCGGTCATCCACTCCCCAATGTAAACCTTGCCCTTCTTCTTGAAGAATTTCTTATTGAATTTCTTGGGGGCCCTCTTCTTGTTCTTCTTCTCATCATCACTTAACTCATCACTTGAGTCATTCTTGTACTTTTTCTTTTCTTGCTTCTTCTTGGTGGCAACTCGGCATTGATATGAGAAATGGCCAAGTTTGCCACACTTGTAGCACTCTGTTTCTTCAAGCTTCTTCTTGGATGGGAAGAACTTCTTCTTGCTTGAAGAGTACTTGACGCCCTTCTTGTCAAGGCGACCCAAGGCACAAGTGACTTTGTGCACAAGCCGGGCCACCTCATCATCGCTATCCTCTTCTTCTTGCTCATCTTATTCTTGAGTGTCCACCACAATGATTTTTTAGAGGTGGATTTCTTTTCTTTTGATGAACTTTCCTTGAAGGCAATGTCCTTCTTCTTTCTTGGAGGCTCCGCATCCGGTGTGATGTGCATATACATCTCATGAGCGTTGATCTTCCCAAGCACACCGGACGGAGTAGCCTTGGAGAGATCGGTTTGGTGAAGAACCGTGACAATGTGGCCATATTTGTGGACCGGAAGAAGGTCCAATATCTTCCTTGCCACATCATCTTCCTTGATTTGAGTCAAACCAAGACCATTGATCTCCTCTACAAGCACATTCAATTGAGAGTACATTTGATTAGCATTTTTATGAGGAAGCATACGAAAATCACTTAGCTTCTTGCTAAGAGTGCTATGGCGTTGCTCTCTCTCGCTCAAGCTTCCCTCATGGAGCGCACAAATCTCTTCCCATAGCTTGTGCGCGTCCTTGATGGTTCCCACGCGATTGAAAACCTCTTTGCACAATCCACGAAAGAGAACATTACGAGTTTTGGCATTCCACTTCTCGTAATTTTGCTCCGACGTTGTGGGCTTGTCCTTATCGACCATGGCGGGAAAGCCGGTGACGGTCGTGGTATAGAGTAGTGGATCAATGGCTTCCATGTACGACTCCATACGGACCTTCCAATATGGGAAGTCGTCGCCATTGAACACGGGCTGAGGGCCTTCCCCACTAGACATCTTGCTCCAGGCGGTGAAGCCTCAACCAATGAGCACTCGGCTCTGATACCAATTGAAAGCATCAAGATGTCCAAGAGGGGGTGAATTGGACTTCTAATTTCAAAACTCAAAATTAAAACCTATCGCACAAGTCCCAATTCACCCTAGTGCCTAAACAAGTGATCCTAATGAACTACACGCACAAAAGGTTTGCAACCTAGAGCCAAGCAGCAATTCTAGGAAAGTAAAGTGCGGAAAGTAAATGCGGAAATATAAAGAGAGACACAAGGATTTTTTCCCGAGGTTCGGGGAGACACACGGTCTCAACCCCCTACTCCTCCTTTGGCGCCACTTGCAAGGCTTTGCTCTCGCGGGCTCCTCATAAGGATCTCGGCCTCAAACCTCGCACGGAATGAGGTTGGCAAAGTGACCTTCGCAAAGGTCAAGCAACCCCTTGATCCGCGGACCAAGTGCTCTCTTCTTGATGAAGCTATTCTCCACTCTGGATCGGCGAGCTTGAGCCGGTTACACTCCCTTCGCAAAGGGCTTGCTTCGCTTCTCCCACAAGCACCGGGAGCTCGCGGAACGCATGACCGCAGCTGTCTAGGTGATCGCAATCACCAAGAGTAACAAGCTTTGGCTTCACTTGATTCAACTCCAATCAAGGAGTTCTCTTCCCTTCAAGTCTCTTGCCCAAAGCTCAAGATTAAGTGTGGAATTGGTGGTGTAGGTGACCTTTGAGAGTATGTGTGTGTTCCTGGGTTGCAAAGGTAGTTAAAGAGGGGAGGGGAGCCTTTAAATATGGTGGAGCTCCAAAACTAGCCGTTGGGGAGCTCCAACCGTTTTTCTGCGTACCCACTGGACAGTCCGGTGCGTTGCCACCGGACAGTCCGGTGGTATACAAAATTCAAAATCCCGTTTCGCGCCATGGGCCTTAGAGGCACCGGACAGTCCGGTGGAGAGTTGAGAGTGGCCCACTTGGCAACCCCTCAGTTTATATCGTCCGGTGGTGTACCGGATAGTCCGGTGGTGAGCCACCGGACAGTCCGGTGATCCATTTTCGTTGGGACGAAGAAAATACAGCCCTTAGTTTATATCGTCCGGTGATTGCACCGGATAGTCCGGTGGTGAGCCACCGGACAGTCTGATGGCTATTAAAGCGAGCTAATCGACATAAACTCAGCGCTATGTTTTTGAGCCGCCACCGGACTGTCCGGTGGTACATAAAGATTTGGTTTTCAGCGCTGTTTTCAAACGGAGTTTTGTAAAGTTTTTGGAGGGCTTTCTCTTGACTTATTTGACAAAGGTGAGTGTGTTTTGGTATGTTTTAAGGTGCTTGAGATTTAGGACATAGATCCACTCGAAAGTTAGAGAATTCTTGAAATGGAGTGACTCAAGCTGTTCACCTCAACCCCTCTTGATAGTACGGCTCAACTAAAACTAGCAAAATGAAAACTAAGTGCTCTTCTTCACCTTTTGGCACTTAGAGCTAGGGAAACACCCGATCTTCTTGCTAGCTCGATTAAACCACAAGCCGTCCATTAAAATTTGAAATTGGGGGTCTCTTTTAATCAACCAATGAGCTCAAATACTAATATAAAAACCTTCAAAGCATGAACTCATTAGTAAACGACATTAGGTTGTCATTAATCACCGAAACCTCTATCTCTTAGGGCTTGTTTCTCACAATTTGGACAGTAGCTTCTATGGGGTGTTTGGACAGCATATGAATTTTAGTAGCCCTAACACTTGCTGTTTAGTAGCAGTTTTACCATTTTGGGTACGATTTATGCATTTTTAGCATTTTGGGTTGAAGTTCTATATGAAACTTGCTAAACATAACCCCATAGCATTTTTCCTATGTTCTACACAGTGAGGATAGCTCACTGGGGAATTATGAAGCTGTGCATGTTTAATTTGGCTACTGTTTTGAAAATGACAAAGTGCTCCTAGCTAGGAAAGAAAATGGGAAAAAGTGGTTCTTGAGTGCATAATAATAAATTCTATGAAAAATATGGTAGTGTTATAGTTAGATACTAGTTCCAGAAATCATTTTTGTAGAATTTATGAACACTGCTTTATTCTACACCTATATTAAGCTAAGAAAAATATATGGAAAATAGATGTACTATAAAACTACGGATTCTTCACTTGCTAATCTTTATTAAGTTTAAAGGGTGATTTGAAAATGACAAACCTTGTCTTGGAGAACTAAATAAATGGAAAAATGGGTTCTAGGATGCAAGATAAATTCTAATAAAATTCTGGTAGCTAGTTGGTGAAGTCTAGTTTTCAGAAAGTATTTTTTGAATTTTGTTGCTACTGTTTTACTAGGCATGAATATTATGATAAACTAAAATATAGAAAGTAGAAGTCCTGCTAAACTAATGATATTTCACTTGCCAATTTTTGTACTTGCTGTTTATGTTAGGAAATGCTCACAGATAAATCTCATGACAAAAATTCTATTCCTACAAATTAAGAAAATCTGGAAAGATAGAAGGCTGATAACTTGCTGGAATTTTAAAAAAATAGATATAACTCTGCTAAGGCTGAAATTTTATCAGTAGCTTATCACAGCATTAACCTGCACGCCATAAATAATTGAGCTCATTTGGAATTGTGCAACTCTTAGAATCAGGTCCAAGAATTTTTGGTGTAATAAAAAGTAAAACTTGGGTACTAGGCCTATGTGTAATCATGTGTGTATAAAATACTATTACTTCCACCATGAGGCTTGTTGAAAGTTCCTGTGATGTTATGCATGATGGATTTAACTAAGTGTAGATGATAGGTTGTACGATTTCTTAATAGTAGTTGTGCAATTTCTTAAAGTAAGGCTCGCAAGTCTCTGGTTATAATATGAGTTGAAAATATGGTTATTTGGGTTCTGCGTCAAATGTTGTGCACCATATTTATTCTTTTTGCGCCATATATCTGCATTTCATGCCTTCGCACTCATATGCATTGTGTCATCGCATATAGATTCTGCGGACGAGGAGCAAGTCGTGCAGCAGCAACCACTGATCGAAGAGCCCGAGGACGAGCAGGAGGACCGGCAGCCGACCACTGACCCCGTCATCGAGTAGACTAACCCTAGCGAAGAAGGTAGGCAGGACCATATTTCAACCCAGCAAATATCATATGATTAAGTTACGCATATGCATTAGGAGTTGCTTGAAACCCCTTTGCATTAGACTTCCCGGCCGCCCTGGCCCTAGCACCTATACATAGAGTTCGTAGGACGAGTATGCCTAGTAATGCTAGGTACGAGTACACACGAGTGAAAGCAGTCACTTGTCGCGTAAGTGAAGTTTCAAAAATCAGCAAAATCTTATTATGGTGGAAGATTATCATTGTGCTCAAGTTTTAAGTGTAGACTGGGCGGAGATTTTATTCAGTATTTACTTTTCATGATGTCGCACTATGGATTCCGCCCGAGTCGTATAAGGCCCGTCCGCTGTTCGTCTGCTGATCGGCATAATATTACTAAAGTGCTTATCCAGACCATGGGACTGGTGAAATCTTACTTGTGCCATCCTGAGAACAGAGACACGTTTCTACCCACTGGTTAAGAGGAAGGTGGCTCGGGGGAGCTTTGTACTCATGGTGGGGAGACCGAGATGTCGGCAGGCTCACCATGGGGGCACAACCCGGGGGTCAGGCGGGAGTGAATCGAACTTGGGATGGAACAAGTGGAGATGAGGGCCATATGTGGGAAAGCGATGGCTAGTAAGTACTAGCATGATAGTTATTCCCGGGAACATAAAAATCGATTCGAATCGCTGATGCTCACCAGGTGTGAGGATGCCAAATATCATTATCGGGCAACGTAGTAACTACTTGAATACCTTATGTTATACTCATGTTTTCAAATACCATGATTTTATATATCCTGAAGTTTTACTTTCATCCAAAATTCTATTATTGACAATATGGACTAATCAATATGAAAGAGAGCAACTGTCAAATCCTGCTTTTTTTTATGTACTCATGACATTGTTAAAATCAATGGCTAAGGACTAACTTGACTGATAAGCAAGCGTCGCGTCGGCCATAAGGCACATCCATTATGTCCTACTGAGTAATTAGTACTCAAGGTCTGCCTCTACTTTTGGATTACAGGTATGGAGTTCGTCGTTTGTGCCTGCGTAGGCGGGGGTGTCTGTTCCCACCAGGACGGATGACTTCCTTGCGTGGCTGTGAGACAGCATCGGTGGGCTCGATGTTGTTTTGAAGTTTCTAGGCTTTTGCTTATCATGAACCATGAACTTTGATTTCCGCTGCGAGATACTTTCGAAAACTTATTCTATCGTATGATTTTATGTTGAGACTTGTACTTTGAATTTGAATCCAGTTTGTAATAATCCTAAATTCTATCATTACTTCTTTATTTAACTGCCTATGATGATGTAATTGTTGTGGTTCCTTCGAAAGTTTGATGTGTATGATGTCGGTTCTTCTGGATTGGCATTATCGAGAGCTCGAAGGACTCTCGACGGACTACCGAGTTTGGTCTAGCTTAAGTATACTGCGAGCCAATGGTGGTAGGTGTGCTTAGTCTGGATTAATCAGGGCAGTTCCGCTACAGCTATGAGCTTTTAGTCCACACAAGCCATATGCAATCACCCGGAAGGCTTGCCACATCATGGGGATTAAGGATGAAAAGTGATAATATGTGGGTCTGAAGACAGGTTGGCCATCCACGATGGCGGAGTAGAGGGGATTAGGGAGAATATGAATCTATGTGATACATTTAATAAGTTTAGAGACCTGACTGGTATATTTTTTTTTTAAGTACATGGACCTCCTTAAACACCTCGACACTGGTTTATACGGTGATCTATCTATACTTTTTCCCTCCTCGCACTCTCACCGGTGACGCCCTCACCGTCCATCCCGCTGCCGCTCCCTTCCCCGTCCGGCAGGCCGCCTCTCCCCGCTCCCGCTTCCCCTCCCCCTCCGGCGCGTCGCCCCCCGCCCTCCACTCCCCGTCCGGCGCGTCGCCCGCCACGGCTCTCCCTCCCCGTCCGGCGCGCCGGCCGCCACCCCTCTCCTTCCCCTCGGCCGCAGTCCGCAGGCCGTGCGGCCGTGCCGCTTGCTCGAACTCGCACCTCGCCTACCGACCAAGACAGCCACGAGAAAGAGAAAGGAGATGGGAAGAGACGGGAAGGAGACAAAGCGCCACAGCCGCAAGAGATCCCGCTCCTCGGACTCTGATTCCTCCGGCTTCCCTTCATCCATCTCCTCCCCGAGCAGCAGCCCCGGGCGGCGCAGATGCAGCAGCAAACGAAAGAGGGCCTCATCCTCGTCGCACCGCCATGGCCACAGCAGCAAGAGTAGCGGCCGGTCGAGCAGCTCCCGCGACGAGGAGCGCAGGCGGCAGCGTCGGAGAAGGCGGGATGAGGAGTACAGGCAGCGCATCGATGATGAAGGCGGATCCTCTAGTTCCGGTTCCGAGGGGGAGAAAGATAGAGCGGCCGCGGAGGAGGCGCAAGAGATTGTCCGAGATATCATCAGGGAATTCCCGGCCGTCGCTGGAGAGCTCCGTCAGGTAGGGTTTTTAACACTAATACTAATATGACATAATTATTTCTGAAAATCTGTTGTTCAACTGATTGTTGAAAGACAATTAAACACTGCACGATGACGTCAATTGGTCAATGCCAACTTTTTCATGTTAATTTATGCTTAGGGTTGTTGTGCTTTAGAGCTATTGTGCAAAAGGGATTTGAAACATATGACCACTTTAGATCAGTTAATTTGTTTATGCTACGGATGTACTTCTATTTACATTTCACACCGCATATTGGTTTGATGTATGAATCCATAACTACAGTTAGTCCATCTCAACTTCAATTGCACAATTATTTACTTTGTACTGTCAGTTGATTGCTGCACAGTGCTATGAATAACAATGTCATATTGGCCTGATGTTGCAATTTTTGGCCTAGGCCATTCCCTTGTCTCCACTGCAGCACGCATTGCACCACCATACTGCAATATTGTTGTCAGTGTGCTGTTCATAGACATATTGAGCTCCATTGACAAAGTTGAAAAGGCAGGCTTAATCGGGATGTGATAATTGTCTCTTGGTCTGTCGTTGCAACTCGTGAGCTATATAATGTGAAAAGGGTCAGTTACGGAATGGAATCAGTTAGTGGATTATGCTGTTAGGATAATGGCAAATTAAAGAGAATTGATTTATTTACTGGAGTATTCCATGAGTCAACTTTTAAGACTAATTTAAAAAAAGGGAAAAAGTGTAGGATCCTACAGACCTGTGTTTGATACTGTGGAAATCTTAAATTTGATTTTACCAACAATTTATTAAATTATATTTTTTATGAATGATTGGTTGATGTGACTACATCAAGAACAGAAACACATAGAATAATGTTCAATATAAAAGACATTTTTGACTATGAACATTTTGGCAGCTCTACTTGTTCTTGTGAATCATTTAAGTAGGCTTAATCTGAGTTGATTCATATTTTGTCTCCTGAAATTATGAGCTTGTATTATGTATTACTTTCACTTTTGGAGTTATTGAAACCTTGTTAACTTCAACCAGGAGTGGTCATGCTGAAAATCAATAGCCGTGGCTTGCAGAGTTACTATTTTCCTTTGTGATCAATTTGCATGTCCAATTTTGGAGTTATTCTTACTGCACATTTTTATTTTTCATCGAGCTACATCTTTGAAATTTAATCAAATTCTGTATTTATTATACTGCCTCTTTTTGGCATGTAATTGGTATCGAAAATATTAAAGTTACTTAATAGCCTTTCTATGATATTCACATCTATTATTCTTTTATATGGTGAATTCATTTGTCAAAAAGTATGGGGAAAATGTCTATATAACCCCCTGACATATGTTAGGTTATCTACTTCACCCCTTGACCTACACAACAGGGTTTTCTACAACCTAAACTATTGAAAAATCGGGTATATAACCCCTTGAGGCAGTTTTAGAGTCCAGAGATGCTGAGTTGGCATACCACATCGGACAAGAGTGCCATGTGGAACTTGGACCCATTTGTCAGGTGTTTTATTCATCCACTCATCCCTTTGTCTCTCCCGCCCACATTCTCTCTCCTTCCCTCTGCGATGACACCTCAGGTAGGCTGAATGCATATCCTCGCACCTCTCCTCATTAACTCTTGCCTCCCGGAGCTTTCCTTCCTGCCACGGGCTCTTGACCAGCAGTACCATGGTGGTGCATTGAGGGTGACCCGGCCCTGCGAGTTTCATCAAACACCCTCAGCATGAGCGCTGCGCCTCCTGCCTGCAGTAGGTCCTGACTAGCATGGTGCACATGTAACCATCGAGCTGCAGACCGCACTCCCACACCAAACTTGGCAGTCGCTGCACTTGGCATGCTCTCGAGGCCACCGGCGCCGCCAGGTGTCCATCTGGCCGTTGAAGGCCTGCAGGTCATGGAGCATGCCCCTCACCATCATCTCCTCGAGGAGGTCCATGGCGCCGACTGGCGAGCCCTCTCTAGCATTTCAGCTGAGCTGCTATGCAGAACTTGAATTAGTGTTCCTTTCAGTCTTGGTTACATGCTAATATTCGTGACCAAGCTGCACGTAGAACTCTTGTCCGATGTGGCGTACCAACTCAGTGAAACCGGACTCCAAAACCACTTTTGCCTTGTTCGGTTGTCCTGGTTTTGGAGGGGATTGGAGGGGATTTAATCCCTTCCTATTCAAATTTGACTAGCAAGGGATTAAATCCCCTCCAATCCTCTTCGAATTTCCCCTAACCGAACAAGGCCTTTAGGGGGTTATATATCTGGTTTTCAATAGCTTAAGGTTTAACAAATCAGGTTTTGTAGGTCAGTGGGTGAGTAGACATCCTAACATAGGTCGGGGGGTTATACATACACCTTTTCCAAAGTATTGGGTTCTGATACATCTCATCAGTTTTTAGTATGACACTGAAAATAAAATGTTGATCTGCAGTCCGTTGTGCGGTAATATATTTTTTGTCTGAATATATTTAACTTGTTGGCCCCAAATGCACTTCTAGTGTAACTTAAGTTTTATGTCCTTAAGATAGCTCATGACACATCTGTTAAACTTTCAGCTTCTCCAAATGATAGACAGTGGTGAAGGCATTGATATTTCTGAAATCTCTGACAAGCCATTAGTGAAGCGCTTGAAGAAACTTTTCCGATCTCTGAGACTGAAAGAAAGTGCAAGTGGGGTTTACTTGCTGCCTACAAAAAATGTTCCTACACTCAATATTGTTGGACCATTACTATTAGCAAGTTCTAAACTCGCAGACATAAAAAATGGGAAGTCAATATCACCAAATAGAGAAGAATTGTCACCTGCTAACTCTGATGTGCAAAATAAAGATAAAGATGATACTACATCTGAAGGGCCAAAAACTGTCGATGTGAAAGAGGATCCTCCTAAAAAAAGGTAATACATGGGGAGTCACAATTTGCTCTGCTGCAAATATTTCCTTACAAATTTCATTGCATACCTTTAGATATGGGAAAAAGTCTACATAACCCTTTAAGATTTGAAGGGTGTAGTGTAGTAGTACATCACCCCTGGAACTTTAAAACCGGATTTTGTGCACCTCAACGTGTTGCAATTTGCCGAGGCCCGCTGTTCGTATGCCTGCTGTGCCGCCTGCTTGTGCGTTGACAGCCATACCGCGCCGCCTCCGCTCAGCCGTCAGAACCAGCCACCGGCCATGCCACTTCGCCCTGCGGCTTTTGTCACCCTGCCTTCTGTTGGCCACTGCGAGCACCATGTCATCCCTGCTACTCCCCAGCTGCCGCGCTCCACGTGCAAGTGCGTATAACATGGTTTGGTCATGGGTTCAAGTCATGGAAACAATCTCTTTATGCAGGGAAAGGCTGTGTACAATAGACCCCAAAGTGGGTCTGACCCTTCCCCGTACCCTGTGCAGGAGGGAGCTCATGCACTGGGCTGCCCTTTTTATTTCCCCAGTTCTTGTGTCTTGAATTGTCATGTTTCGATCTGGCACATCAATTACCATGCTCGCTCAGAGCTTTCTTTGCCGGAGCATGGATTAGTGCCTCCAAAAGGCAAAGGTTCAAGATGTGTGTGTGTGTGTGTGTGCGGGGGGGGGGGGGGGGTGCTGTTCTGCAGGGCTAATCGGATGGGGGGACTGCAGCACCACAGCCGCCGCGAGAGGTCTGCTCGTACGCCGTGCTTACAGGACCGCGTCGCCGCCCGTGTGCCTACATGCTCCTTCTTCACCCACCCCATGCCGCATCCTTCTCCTGTGAATGAGTCGAGCTGAACCTGCCCTTCTACCACATGAGCAACTGTGTCCTAGTGTGATCCGCGTTCCACGATATTATCTTGGTAATTCCTATGTCTTGGTTTTCTACAGATAACCCCCTGTATAGAATAGATATATGAACGAGCTACCAAGCAGTTCTGCATAGCTTGCGTGGACGTCCAGCTGGACAAAACCACTAAGCAAAACCACCGTAAGGTGTTATTTGTCTGGTTTGCGATACTTTTGGGTGTATTAAATCCAGTTTTCAAGTTTAGGGGGCGATGTACTCCACCGTTCGTACCTTAGGGGCTACATAGACTTATTCCTTCAGATATGGTAGATATATTCTTAGCTATATACTATATTAACATATTATTTGGTTAAATAGTTGCAGCAGATGCTCATTTGTTTACTCTATGCTATCAACAGTACTGAGTTTTAAGAACTGCCAATGCTCACTTGACTATACTGCCAATGCTAGGGTATTCAATATTCTCAAGGTTAACATATTTTCTTAATGCTGGTATTCAGGAGCATCAGTTGCCTACTAATACATGACAATCACTTTTAACCCAAAGTCAATTTATGGTTGCTGGCCCCTTTAGTATTAGACAGATAAATAATCATTGTGTTATAGTTATTGATATTATAGTGGCATGTTGTGAAGCAACATCGACACCTGTCTATTGTAGCTTGACTTATTATACCTTGTGTTAGCTCTAGGATTATGTCTCATGTCTGTACCATTGGGTGGCATTGGTTATAGGTGTAATAAAGAGATATTGTATATAATGCATGCAACGATTGTATTGCTTGAGCCCTCATCTGTTTATATAGCGGTACATGGCTCGGAGGGATTACAATCAATCCTAAACTAACCATACTCAGTAAATAGGTATTGACAATATTAGTAATCAGAGTGAAAGCTGTGCCCAGGGGGACACGCGTCCTCAATATCTCAACCGTTTAGAGCATTTGGTATCCATAGGTTGTAAAGTTGCACTGTCAACTCCATTAGGCACCACAGTTTCCATCTCATAGTAAATATTGTGAGTTGTAATGTGTGTGTCCTTGCCTGCTTGAATAAGCAGCCCGAGGAGCTCAGCTCCTTGTATCCTAGAGGCCTAGTGGCCAATGTAATACTGCAAGTGTAGGCATGGCTGGTACAACCATTTGTATCTACTCCATTTGTACATAGTTGACTGCCAAGTGGTGGCAAGTCTTGTAGTAGTAGGCAGTTGGTAGTTGTTGGGCAAAGCCCATACTTGTACAACATTCCTACTCCCCTTTCTCATTGTATTTATACCACTCAATGAAGGCAATGCAAATCAGTTCAAACCAGCCCTGAACTCACTTCTTCCTCACCAAGCAACTCAGTGTGTGTGCAGTAGAGTGAGCTGTGAGAGTGTGAGCACTGCCGTGTGCTAATAGTGGTATCAGAGCCCGGGTGGAGCTTCGGATCCTGCGGCTATGGCCCGAGTGACGCAGTCCCAGTCGCTTGGATGCAGGGAGCGGCGAGGGTCCACCTCGCTGGAGCGCAGCCGCCGCAGCGGTGGTGGTGGCACCCTGGTCATCCAGAAGACGGTGTGGGACGTTGGCGGCAGTGCACCATACATGCAGCTCACCCGCACCAACTACGACAGCTGGGTAGTGATGATGAAGGTTAGGCTATCCGCACTCGTTCTACCCTATTTCTCTACCCTAAAAGGAATATTCAGTCAGCGAGATTCTCTACTCTATCCAACATTCTTCCGCAGTCATCTTTACCCTATTTCTCTACTCTATACCAACTACCACTATTTTTTATTATTTTTCTACCCACATGCTCCTCTCACTCCCCCTCTCCGGTCTCCGCCTCCCTCCCTTGCCTGCCGCTCTTCTCTCACCCGCGCTCCCTACCCACCGCCTCCAAGCCACGCCGTCGGCCTGGATGGAGCGCCGCCGCTCTACCTCCTCCGCGCCCTTGCCCCGCCTCCGGTGGATATGCCTCCCTCCTCCCACCGTGGCTAGCCTCCCTGTGCCGTCCTCCTCAGGCCGGATCCGCCCCCGTCGCCGTCGCCCGTCGCCGTCGCCCGCCGCCTCCGGGGCCGGATCCGCCTTCTTCAAGCCCGGGCGCCGTCCTCCACCTCTTCCTCCTCCGGCCGGTGCGGGCTAGATCCGCGGCCCGCCTCCCCCTCTGCGGCGGTCGCCGGCGTAGCTCCTCCCCCTCCCCAGCGGCCGCCGGCGTCGCTCCACCTCTGCGGCGGTCGCTGGCGTCGGGCGGGCGAGGGCTAGATCTGCGTCCCTCTTCCCCCTCCGACTGGCGGCGCGAGGAACGGCAGTTGGAGGAAAGAGGCAAGCTCGAGTTCACGTGGAGGAGAGAGATCGTGTGCAGTAGGTACGCCATGTACCTCACATTTGAGGTGAGAAGGGGCTCACCCTATCTTAGGGTGGCCTTTGCAGTCACCCGCTGCACCCGTCGGGTTAACTGTAAAGCCTTTAGGGGGACTTTACAGTCCCCCACTGCGGATAGCCTTATGCTTGAGGCGCGCAGGCTGTGGGGTGCGGTTGAGACCGGCACCATCGAGCGCCAAGAGGACCGGTGGGTGATGGAGGCCATCCTCCGCGCCGTCCCGCTGGAAATGCACCAGTCCCGAAAGAGGTGTGGGATAGCCTCACAAAGTTGCGGACCGGCGCAGGAGTGGAGAAGCAGGCGAAGATCTAGCAGCTGCGGTGGGAGTACGGGCTCGGAGTTCAAGGACGGGGAAGGCGTTGAGGACTTCTCACTCCGCCTCTCCACCCTGGTGATGCGGTTGAAGGAGCTCGGCTAAACGCTGGAGGACATAGACGTCATCTCCAACTTCCTGCCCGTCATGCTGTCCAAGTTCTCCCAGCTGGCATAGTCAATCGAGACGCTGGTCGACCTCGAGACCCTCACGATCGAGGATGTCGTGGGCCGGTTTAGGGTGCAAGAGGACCTGAAAGCGTGGGAACACGACAACCGCCTGTATTGGGCGGAGGACGAGTGCAGGTGCTCCTCGCGCCGTGGCGGTGGCCAAAGCCGCGGGTGCGGGAAGCCGTGGAGGAAGGGCGACGGCGACACGTGCGATAGCAAGGCAGACCTGTGGCGCGTCTCCTACTGCGACCGTTGGCGCAAGTGCGGCGAGAAGGGCCACTGGGCCTGTGACTGCAAGGCTCTGAGGTTCCAGGAGCGGGCGCACCTGGCGGAGGAGGAAGATGACGAGGGCCCTACACTGCTCATGGCGCAGGAATAGCAGCTCGAGGTCGACAAGCCGCGCGCACAAGTGCTGCTGTGCGAGGAAGACAAGGCGGCGGCGATGGAGCAGAGGTGGTACCTCGATTCTAGGGCCAGCAACCACATGACGGGGCGGCGGGAGGACTTCGCCGAGCTAGACACCGCCGTCACTGGCTCTGTCAAGTTCGGCGATGGCTCGACGGTGACATTCCACGGGCGTGGCACGGTGGTTTTCAAGTGCCAGAACTGCGACCACTGCACGCTCGTGTCTACTACATCCCCGGACAAGTATTGTAAGCATTGTGAGCCTCAGGCAGCTGGACGAGAGAGGCTGCGAGGTGCTAATCAAGCGTGGCATGCTCACCATCCGCAACAGCTTCACTTGCTCGCCAAGGTGAAAAGGTCGGCCAATCGGCTCTATCTACTAAACTTGAGCATTGTGTAGCCTGTGCTAGGCGGCGGTGAAGGACGATGAAGCCTGGCTGTGGCATGCCTGGCTTGGGCACCTCAACTTTGATTGAGGCCCTGGCGAGGATGTCGCACGCAGGGATGGCGCGCAGGCTGCCGCAGATCGAGCACGTCAGCTCTGCGACAGCTGCTTTGCTGGGAAGCAGAAGAGGAGTCCTTTCGCGAAGAAGGCCAAGTATCGCGCCGGCGATCGACTTTGCTCGTGCACAGTGATCTGTGCGGGCCAATCTTGCCGGTGATGCATGTCGGGAGGAAGTACTTCCTCTTGCTGGTGGATGACAGCACGCGCTTCATGTGGCTGCGCTTGCTGACAAGCAAGGATGAAGCGGCAGAAGCAATCAAGCACTTCCAAGCCAAGGTGGAGACCGAGACTGACAACAAATTGAAGGTGTTGAGGACCGATCGCGGTGGAGAGTTCAACTCGGTGGAGTTTGGGAGGTATTGTGTGGATGAAGGCGTGGAGAGGCATCTCACGGCGCCGTATTCACCACAGCAGAACGACGTCGTGGAGAGGCGCAGTCAGACTGTCGTGGGCATGACACGTAGCATGCTCAAGGCGAAGAAGATGCTGGCGGTGTTCATCCTCAGCAGAGCGCAAAACGAACCAACCCCGGGAAGACAGCAGAGCTGCAAAGAAAATTGCCAAAACCCTTCAAGAAAAGCTCAAAACCACCCCCAAAAATTACCACACCTCCACAAGACAATAAGGAACAGCTCTAGAAAAATCCAGATCAATTGGAGCAAGTTATGACCACCGGACCGTCCGGTGGTTGAGAAACACAGGAACGCCTGTGTTTTTGAAGGAGTACAACCTAGCACTCAAGTACTTCAGACTGTGTTGGATGAGTGTAATATGTGGTGCAAGGCTGGTGCTTCAAAGCTTCAGCTCTACTCTAGGTCATCCTTCTTTTCAGTTTTGAGGTAAACCTTTGTAGGCCTCCTGCATCGTTCAAGAAAAAAATGATGGGGTTATGTAAACGATCATGAATAGTTTAAGGGGTGAAATAGACTTTAAAACATATGGTGGTGAAATAGACTTTAAAACATATCTTTGCCACATCAATGTCCACGTGTAATACCACGTAGGCAAAACCACCTATAAGGCTATATAACCACCCTAGAGGGTTATTTATACGGTTTTAGATAGTTTAGGGGGGCATAATATATGGTTTTATAGGTGAGGGGTCAGTGGCAGAGCGGGTCATTCCTTTGGTTCCTTTCAGTTGGGTTTAGTAGTAGTAGTTTCACATCTCGCATGCCTATGTGGATGATTCTCGACAGGAAAAAGAGGCAGAAATAAAAGAAAAAAAAGGAACGGCAATGGTGCAGGTAATATGGAGCAATGAGCAGTACAGCTGCAAACAAGGATGCTGTGTTTCATCTGTCTCAGGTCAATCGGTCTGCTACTTTGTGCAACCTGGACAAACCAACTGAAGTGCTTGATCTACTAGTAAGTAGTAGACAGTAACATGAGAAGAGAACCATAGTTGAGACTTGAGAGCAGCAGTCAGACTTGCATGCATGCATAGCCATGTAGATTTGTACTTTTAGGTGACGTAGTAGTACAGAATTCTTTCCAGGGGAAAGGGGGTGTGGAGCCAAGTATGGTCTTCACGTGGCTCCGCTACTGGAAGGGGTTAGGTAGACTAACCATAATAAGTTAGCAGGTGATGTAGACTTTTTCCTTTTTTTTTTTTTTTGTGTTACTGCCTAAACTGTTACCCAATATAATGTTTTACTTTACGCAGGATAATTGGTCCTGCAATGCCATCCCGTGAATTACTGGCTGCTGCAGCTGAAATGACAGAAGCTCTTAAATGCCGGTAATGATTTGTTCTTCTTTGCAATCTGATGTGTTTAGCATAGAATTATGTGTGAACCAATGGTGAGCTTAGGCAAAATCTCACTGTTCTTCTTTGCAACCTGATGTATTTAGCATAGAATTATGTGTGAACCAATGGTGCGCTTAGGCAAAATCTCACTTAGCATCTCTTGATCGTTCCTTCTTCAGGGATGCTGAACTGGAAGACAATGATGATTTGCTCATAGGTCCTCCACCTCCTGCTGTAGTTGCTGAAGCTGCATCTGTAAATGAAGCTGAGCGATTTGAAGAGGTACACTGTTGGTCATGATATTATTTGTTAACCATTGATACTTTTGGAGCAATGCATTACCGAGTACCTATGCTATTTTGAAGTTCATTCACTGTTTGGACGTTGGAGTGAAGTTAATGATTTCAAGACTGGTTCTATTTTGCTTCCTTCTTTGTGTAGTTGCATGCTTTTGCTGTGCATGTATTTTGAGTCCTCTTTCTTTTCCGCAATTTAACACTTCTGTATGTTACCAGTGTTCTCTGTCTGACATCAACAGTCCTTACTGATTTTGTGCTAACAACGCTATAATGGAAATGGCTATGAACAACACTTGTGTTCGTTATGAGGCACTATGCCGGCCGGCTAATAACTAGGGATGTAATCGGACATGGATACATACCGATATTGTTGATTCCATATTTGTTTTCGTAGTTTTTTGTCAGATTCTGTTAGCATATGGATATTGTATGTGTTGGATAAAATTTGAGTTATCGACATCATATATATGCAACTTTGAGTATACAGATCGGATGTTGAATATTCAAACTCGAATATGGATCGGACTCGAATACGGACGAATAATATCCATACCATTTACACCCATACTCATAATGATGACGAAGAAAAGTCCACATTTGATGGGCACTGTTGAACTCAATAATATCTGCAGCAAACTGATCATCCATACCAACAGTGAGAATAGAACCGGCCCGAGTATCCTCATCTTACCAAGTCCACGGGCCAGACGATCATCCCATTATGCGAACTACTTCTCCTTAGCATTATCAGTAGCCTTCTCTAGAATCATAAGGCGGGCATGGAAGCTCGTCGGTGAGGAACTCCCAAAGACGCAATCACGCATATGCCAGGGCATGTGAGGAACCCAGGCACGATAGTCAGTGCCATCAAAGAGCACTGGACAACTTAGAATTGGAACACCACCATTTTACACAGTCGAAGAAGGTGCCATCATAGAACGGCAATGGTCGTCGACAATAACGCAATGCAAAAGCAGGTGGCAACAACGAGAGCTTAATAGGAAAGTGGCGTAAGCAATAGATTTTTTTTTGCCACAGGCCACTTGGTCGAGTCCGCATGGACAAGAAGGCAGGACTCCACGTGCGGAAGTGGGAGAGCTAGCGATGGTGCAGGCCAGCAGCAGACCCGACCAGTGATGGAGCAGGCCGGTGGCGTGCTGGAAGTTGTAGGAGAAGGCTGGTGTGGCGGAGAGGCTCCTTGGGGTGGCCGATTGGACCTACAGCGCGGAGTGGGGGCCAACGCCACATAGGAGGTCCTCTTGGCGGAAGATTGGATTCTTGGCGGCGCAGAGGGTCCACGTGGCAGCGGATTGGCCCAACAGCATGGAAAGCGGACTGGCGCGAGAAGCGAGCTCAACTAGGCGGAAGACACATGGAAGAAGAGCAACAAACTTCAAGAAGTAGGCTAGCGATGAATGAAGGATTCGATGGGGGAGGGCAGCACACAAGTGCAACGCGCCTAGGAACCTAACCCTATTTTTTTTTGCCCCGATACCATGTTTTGAATAGTACTTGTATTCATTATGAGGTACTAGGCTGATACATACATCAAATAGAAATAATGTCCTTATTGGTGATAGAAGGATTATAGTATGGGATAAGAGATTGATTATTGAGGATCATAGGGTACATGTATATATACAACTGAGGGAGACCTAGAGGCCTAATCTAGGAAGGATTCCTAAGTCAGGAAGGAAATCCTTTGGCCTGATCCTCAACCAATTGTCTCTTGGTGCAGGCTTGGGCAGCAAGCCTAGCCGCAGCCATACAAGCCCAATAAGGCTAGGCGAACCGGGCCTCCAACAGGGCCCTGATTACATAATCTAATAGTTAATTCTTGCTATGTGCTTTATTTATTTATCTTGTTATGTGCTGATGAGTTTTACTCGATAGTATCATATATATATATTTTAATGTTTACTTGGTATGAATCATGCAGTAATATGCGTCACTCACTTTGATTAGATCATGAAACCATTTCTTCTTGTTTGTCTCTGCAACGATTTAATGGAAGATATTATTTTCTTTCTCAAAGGGCATCTATACACAAAAGTGATTGTGGCACTTCTAAGCAGTAATGTATCCGTTGTATAATTCTTGCTTGTCTTTGTGTATCTTGATGAATGGAAAGCTGTTCATTCTAGAAGCCTTTTCTTATACTTCAAACTGCATGATATGATGATCGCAATTAAATACCTGGCTTTGGTTTAATGTATAAAAATCAATTTGTTGAGGTTTCTTTGGATGTTTTTTATAGGTTACTCGAATATTGGCGGCTGACTCAAAATCACCTTATGATGTTCTGGGGGTAAATTGGAAGATGCCAACTGATAACATGAAAAAAAGGTATTGTTTTGTATACTCTTCATTTTTACAGTTGACACCTGTTTGGAGGATAAAGTGTTATCTCAAACATCACTTTAAAGATAATAGAACGATTAACAGGTCTTATTTTGGAGCAGAGGGTTATTTTTAGAAAACCATATTGCAACTCATGCTGCAGTATGGGCTAAGTGTTCAAAGCTTGTTGTTAGATATGAGATGAATGAGATCTATTTAAATATGATTTTTGAAATTTGAACTATGTTCAACCTAACAACATGGTTATTAAGGCGTCGCTTCATCGTCGCTTAAGCGTCCGAGCAGTCCTAGGTCGCCTTAGCCGCAAGGCGTCGCCTTGTCGCCATACGCGCATGCTGTCCCCCACCCTTTCCACTGCTTGCCTGCTTGATTCTTTGGTCTCCCACTCGATTCGACCCCTGCATGCTCAATTCTACTGCCGCTCACTTGATTTTCGTCATCAATCACTCGATTAGAAGGGATGGCGGAGGATACAGGCAGAGGTGGAGTGGTGGAGAGGGGTAGAGGTGGAGCAGCGGCGCTAGAGGATGAAAGAGAGGCGGGCAGGCGGCAGAAAGGGGCAGAGAGGAGCGAGTGGTGCAAGGAAGGGCAGAGGCAGAGCTTCGGTTCTTCGCGAGAATCGCAAGATCCAGAGTGGCGGCGCTGGAGAATGAGAGAGAAGAGGGTGATGGGTTGGAGAAGGGGGGAGGACAAGACTTGTTGGTGGGCTGGGCTGTCTGATGGGCTGGACTAGACTCTTCCTTCCTTCTTTTCTTTATTCTTTTCCTTTCCTTCCTCCCTGAGTTAGCTGTTTTGTTTTTTCCTTAGCTTTGGTATGGCGTCACCTCGCCTCACGCCATACTCGCCACGCTTTGATTTTCTAGTGAGTCGCCACGCCTCGCTTTACCGCTTTGATAACCATGCCTAACAATAAGGAAACATTGGAACCAAGCAATCTTATTTATTACTGATTCAATTCTGTCAGTTTGCATTTCAACCAAATAGTTTGGGCTTGATGTTTGTCTCATGTAGGTTAAATTGTTTTTTAAAAAAACTCGACCGGTGGGGGGAAGAACAGCCCCCACAGCATTGTAATTAAGGTAGAAGAGCCTAACCTTAACCGGTTGAGAAAACCCCCGAACCCTGGCTTTTGCCGATGAGGGGGATTGTTTTTCAACATACAATAGCCTCTTGTTTAAATTCACTCCCACGGGGAGTTGAACCCAGGACCTCAACACCCCAAAGAGGTGGAGATACCTGAAAGAAGATATGGCTCGGAACATTAGATTAGATTGATTGAGGATCCATTGTACATATTTATACAGTCGAGGGGATAGAGTCCTAGTCTAGGAAAGAGTCCTAATCTAGGAAGGAATAGATAGAGTCCTAATCTACCCTGGCTGATCCTAATCAATCTAGGGAGACGCAGGCCTGAGCCTGACCAGCCGCAGCCATAAAAGCCCAACAGCGCTGAACCGAATTACATATACTTAACACGCCCCCACAGTCTTATCGTGTGCACCGCAGACGTTGAGACTGGATCTGAACTCTGTGAAAACAGTGGACGGGCCCTTGGTGAAGATGTCTGCATACTGTGATGATGTAGGGACATGTAGAACATGAACATCACCAAAAGAAATTTGTTCCCGGACGAAGTGAAGGTCGATCTCAATGTGTTTGGTGCGCTGATGCTGAACTGGATTGGAGGACATGTAAACGGCGCTAATGTTGTCACAGCACACCAAAGTAGCACGTTGAGGGGGAGCACACAGCTCCTGAAGCCAGTGTTAGCCTAAACGGTAAACGGTAAACAGTTGGTTGCCTACTGTTTAGTCATTATTCGGTGCTAAACGGCCATTTAAACGGTGTAAATGGCCAATTAAACGGAAACAGTGAGCCACTGTTTAGCGTTTAAATGGGCTAAACGACCGTTTAGGCGAACAGTGCCTGAAGCAGCTGCCGCAATCAGGAAGCTTCAGCCACGGCATTGGCAACACCACGGTATTCGGCCTCGGCACTGGAACGGGAAATTGTGTTTTGTCGCTTGGAAGACCAAGAAACAAGATTATCACCAAGAAAGACTGCGTAACCAGAGGTGGACTTGTGAGTGTCTGGACAACCAGCCCAATCAGCATCAGAATAGACAACTAGGTGAGACTGTGATGACGGCCGCAGCAGAAGACCCAAATGCATAGTGCCCTTGATGTACCGCAGGATGCGCTTAAGAGCAGCAAGATGTGGTTCCCGTGGATCGTGCATTGAAGACAAATCTGTTGGGCAGAGTAGGCAATGTCTGGTCGAGTGAAGGTCAAATACTGCAAAGCCCCAGCAAGACTCCAAAAATCTGAAGGATCCTGTACAGGAGCACCAGAGGTGGCGGAGACTTTCGGATTGGTGTCAACTGAAGTGGAACAAGGCTTACAATCAGCCATGCCTGCGTGCTGCAAGATATCGGTCATATACTGCCTTTGAGATAGAAGAAGACCACCATTACAGCGCTGAACTTCCATCCCCAAGAAATAGTGAAGCTCGCCCATGTCCTTCATAGCAAACTCATGCTGCAGTGCTGCAATAGTGCGACGGAGGAGACCAGGGGAAGAGGCGGTGAGAAAGATGTCATCCACATACAAGAGCAGGTAGACAGTGTCTGTGCCACGGTGGAAAACAAACAGTGAGGTGTCAGACTTAGCTTCCCGAAATCCAATGTGAGCTAGTATGTCATGAAACGGCTGTACCACGCGCGAGGGGCCTGCTTGAGCCCATATAGCGACTTGTTACGACGACAGACTAGACAGGCTGTGTGGTATCCTCAAACCCATACGGCTGCTCGCAGTATACTGTTTCAGACAAAGTGCCATGCAGAAAAGTGTTCTTGACATCCAACTGATGAATGGCCCAGCCACAGGATAGAGCCAATGAGAGCACTGTGCGAACGGTAGCAGGCTTGACAATTGGACTAAAGGTCTCACCATAGTCAATGCCAGGACGCTAAGTAAATCCACGCAGAATCCAACGTGCCTTCGCTCAAGAGTGCCATCAGACTGGAACTTGTGCTTGAATACCCACTTGCCAGAAACAATGTTAGCCTTGGCAGGATGAGGAACCAAATCCCAAGTATGGTTCTGTAGTAACGCTGCAAACTCCTCTTCCATTGCAGCTCGCCAATGAGGATCGGCAAGAGCAGTGCGAAAGGTTTTCGGAATCGGAGACAGAGGCGTAGCTGTAAACAATGCTGGCTGCAGAAAGCCTAACTTCCCTCGAGTAGCCATGCGATGATGATTGACAACCGGGTCGATAGGAACAGCACCAGGCGGGAGGGTCCGCTGCTCCACCAGCGAGGGTCCGTGCAGTGGTGCTCGGATGGGTGAAGGCCTGGTGGTGGGACGAAGCGGGCCGTGCACAACTGGACGCCGGGAATAAACCTGGCAAATTGGTCATGCAGGTGCTGGTAGAGTAACCAGCGGTGGTGGGGGTCGCCGGTTTGCTACTGCTGCTGTTGTTGGGGATGGCAAAGCAGTAGCAACCGGTGGTGGTGAAGACTCCCTGGCTGCGACCAATGGTGCCATAGAGGCCGCAGCCGGAGGAGCCGGAAGACACCGCCAGCAAGGGAGCTGCTGCAACGTCTTCTTGAATCGAAGCCGCAGGTGACGGCATGCGTAAGTGGATGCCGCGAGAAAGAAAGAAAGCACGGGCTGCAGAATTATCAAATTCTCGGCCATTGTCACGCTGGATGCCCTTAATGGTGGCGCCAAACTGGGTGGAGACGTAGGTGAAGAAATTAGAAAGAGTTGGGAAGGTGTCAGATTTGAGACGTAGGGGAAAAGTCCAAATATAATGCGAGCAATCATCAAGAATTACAAGATAATACTTGTAACTAGACACACTTAGAACAGGCGAGGTCCATAAATCACAATGTATTAATTGAAAATTCTGAGTTGCACGTGAAGAAGACACGAGAAAGGGAAGACGGACATGACGACCTAGCTGAAGGCGTGACAGAAACTAGGAGTATGCTTAATGTAAGGTACATAAGACATGGTAGCTAGTCTAGTCAAAGCCTCATGACCAGGGTGATCGAGACGACGATGCCATAGCGTGGAGGTGGCAGCAGCATGAAGAGCCAATGGAGACGATGCTGGGAGCCGCAACGTATAGAGAGGTTCAAAACTACTGCACCTGGTGATCACGTTCCGAGACTGAAGATCCTTCATAGAGCAACCAAATGGGTCAAACTCAATGGAACAAGAATTACCAGTAGTGAAACGACGAACAGAAATAAGATTTTTAATGAGAGCAAGTGAAACAAGGACGTCAGTAAGACGAAAGGGACCAGAAGGTGAGCGGCTCCGGAGGAGATGACGGAGATTAGGGAACCATTGCCGACAACAATAGAGGGGTAATGAGAGGGAGAGGTAGGTGAAAGAATACTAGGGTCGGGAGTCATGTGAGACGTGGCCCCTGAGTCGAAGTACCAATCATGCTGCCGAGGTTGGTTGAGGGAGACGGTGTGGAAGGCGTTGGCCAGGCTCTGCTGGTCTCAGGACGGAGGAGTGGCTGCCTGGGATGGAGCACCGTAGGAGAAAGCGCTTGGAGGCGCCCAAGGGCTAGCAGCAGGGGCAGCCACCATGGCCTGCTTTTGCTGCTGCTGTGGCTGGAGACCAGTAGGGCAGAGGATGGGGGTGAGCGGGGGGCGCGGTCTTAGGCCACATCTGGATGGAGCTGGTCCAAGGATTCCAGAGAGGTGACCAGGGCTGGCCGCCCCCGGAAGCAGAAGAGCCACCACCATCGCCCTTGCCCTTCTTGCTGCGACGACCTCTGTTGGTGGTGCTGCTGGTGCTGGTGTTGGTTGGCGGCTTGGGGGCACTGGTAGGAGGTGTAGCAGCGCTCGCAGAAGACGGTGGCTTGGTGGTGCTGGTGGTGCCAGGAGGAGCGGCAGTCCCGGCACCGGCGACGAAGGTGGTCGGTGGTGCTGAAGTAGTACGCTTGGCCATCGTAAGTTCTTCCAAAAGAAGATCAGCACGTGCCTCCATGAAGGTGGGGAAGGGGCGCCCGCACTTGAGGTAAAGGCCGATGGAGTCGAAGCGCTCGCTGAGGCCTCGGATCAAGTTGAGGACGAGGGTACGATCTGAGACGTGCTCGCCAAGGTCGGAGAGAGCATCAGCCATGCCCTTCAGCTTGCAGCAGTAGTCGGTGATGGAGAGGTTGCCTTCTCGAAGTTGCGGAACTCGGCGTCGAGGTAGAGGGCGCGGGTTTCACGGTTGCCGAGGAATTGAGTCTCGACAACAAGCCAGGTACGGTGTGCCGTGGCACCGCGCTCCATGACGGCGTCGACCAACTCCTGGGAGAGCATGCCGTAGATCCAGGAGCGGACGACGCAGTCCATGCGAGTCCAATCTGCAGAGGGAGCAGCTGGTGCAGCAGCAAGGACGTGAGACTCCAGGGAGTACTTCCCCAAGGTCAGAAGGAAGTGCTCGCACCACCGTTGATAATTGTCGGAGGCGGCGTCCAGAACGATCGGAACGAGGGTTCGTATGTTCTGGACAGCAACAGCCTAGGCGTGAAGGTTGATGATGGCGGCGGCCTTGTGGTACTGCAGGTTGTCCTCGCCGGCAGAGGAGGAACCATCGCCATCTTCATGTTGATGGAGGGCGGCCTTGGCAGCGGCGCGCTCAAGAGCAAGGCGCTCGCGTTCGGCAGCTGCAGCCCGGTCCTTTGCAGCAGCAGCAGCCGCCTCCTCCGCTTCGATGGCGCGCGCCAGGGCAGCGTCACGAGTGGCAAGGGTGGCGTCAGCAGCAGCCTTGAGGCGCGCCTCCTCAGTTGTGCGGTTGCGCACAGCAGCAGCACCGTCCGCGGTAGCCTTGGAGTCCATGTGCTTGCGCTCTAGGGCAGCGGAGGCGCTGGAGTCGCTGTGGGGAGGAAGGTCACCGGCGGGAGGAGGGGTAGGTCCGGCCATCAGGGCAGCGGAAGGAGGTCCTGGTCTCGTGATACCATGAAAGAAGATATGGCTCGGAACATTAGATTAGATTGATTGAGGATCAATTGTACATATTTATACAGCCGAGGGGATAGAGTCCTAGTCTAGGAAAGAGTCCTAATCTAGGAAGGAATAGATAGAGTCCAAATCTACCTTGGCTGATCCTAATCAATCTAGGGAGGCGCAGGCCTGATCAGCCGCAGCCATACAAGCCCAACAGGGCTGAACCGAACTAGGTCCGCTGGTAGGTTAAAATTTTATGCTGGTAAAAACTTATCGAGCATCATTACTCCCTCTGTTCTATAATACTAGCATAGATGTACATGCAACACGCACGTGTGAGATGACGAAGGAGGCAATAGGAAAGAGAAAAAGGAAATAGAATTAAAGGAAGGAGACCTGATTGATTGACGTCATTTCTTTTCTCATTAAAACCAAGAGAAGGAAAGTAACATGTGGGTATGGGTATAAAATGAGGTGAGAAATAAAAAAAGAGTGGATGAAACATTTTGCATCTATGGGTTTTGGGTCTTTCCACCCTTTTCCAAACTACGCAGTGGAGCCAGCGTGAGGGGTATACCTATGCTTTTCTAGGTAAAAAAGATTTTTAGAAAACTCGATCTTTTATAGTGTAGACTTGTCCATGGCCATAGGATAAAATGTCCACAATACTTGTCAATTGAAGATAACATGTATACATTTATTACAAAATTTTCCACGCAATATACCTAATTAAATGCTCCGATAGAAGAGAGTGCATTGCATTATTAAATTTAATAGAGGTAGGGATTGCCATTTCACATTGATTTTTCTTGAAACTGGCATAACGTTCCGTGGACAATTATTGCAGGTACAGAGGGATTAATTTCTATCAGGTTTTCATAAAGCACTAGGTGCTAGGCCAGGCTGCATTGGGGTTGTGCATATTGCTAATAGCTTATTAAACAGCCGATTTGAAACAATGATATCTATGAACAGATGATTCTGATTTTTTTCTTTATACCTCAACAATTCGGTGTGGTATCATTACTATTTCGAGGGGTTCTTAAATATTTCTTCTAACCATTATTGACATAAACAGCGAAAAATTATTACTGTACCTTTTAATGCCACATTAATTGTGCTTTTTTTTGCACAAGGACTAATACTCCTATATTGAACTTAGGTATTGGAAGTTGTCTCTATTAGTGCACCCAGACAAATGCCCTCATCCTTCAGCACAAGAGGCATTCGTAAAATTGAACAATGCCTTCAAAGACTTGCAAGACCCTGATAAGGTACATGAATTGAATACTCTACTCTTTGCACACATTGAAACTAGGTTCATCTTTTTGTCAAAATTTTTCCAACTGCAAAACAAGTACTATATTCGTCTTATACAGAGAAAACAATACATTTATGAGTCAATTCCCTCAATGCCATTGGAATTTTTGGTCGTTCCTTCATTGCCACTCAAATTTTAGAATTTCCCTCACGGCCATTGGAAAATTTACGACATTCCCTAGATGCCACTGCCATCAACTACCTGTCACATACATCTCACTGACAGCATGGACCCACAGTACCCTTCCGTTACCCCCTCCCCCCCCCCTTCCCCGTCTCCCTTTCCTGCGTGTGCGCGCACCTCCTGCGGCGCCGTTGAGGCGCGGACACACACCTCCCGTGGCGCCGTCGAGGCAGCAGCAGCACCCAGTAGGTGCTTCAGGGTGTCGCTCGTGTCGGACATGCTCAACACTGCCGCCGCCGCCCGCCCCCGTCTTCGCTCCGCATTGCCGAGTGCCTGTTGCAGTTGCTCTCGGCGCGACCCTTCTCTCCTCGCGCTCGCCAGCGCCGCGCGTCAGTGCGCTGGCCAGCGCCGCTGCGGTCCCAATCCTTGCTTCACGCCACCGAGCGCCCGCTGCAGTCGCTCCCGGCTGCCACCTCGGTCTCGCGACTCCTCGCGGCTCGCGCTCGCCTGCGCTGCGTGCCGAGTCCGTCGCTGCCGTCCCCGTCCACTCTTTGCGCTGCCGAGCGCCTGCCGCGCCGCGCACCGAGGAGGCTGCCCGCCGGCGTGTCCGCGCCCGCCGCACCACGCGCCTAGGAGGCCGCGCGTCGGCGAGTCCGCGCGCCGAGGAGGCTAGGCACCCGCCGGGGAGGCCGCGAGCCGCAGTGGATCGAGCGAGGTGTGGGATAACGGAGGAGCGGTTTGTGGACCCATTTTGTCATTGACACATTGTTGACAGCAGTGGCATATAAGGAATGGCGTAAAATTTTCAATGGCAGTGAAGGAAATTCCAAATTTTCGGTGGCAATGAAAGAACAACAAAAAATTTCAATGGCATTGAGGGAATTGACTCTACATTTATAATGTACTCCGTCCCAGAATCTGTGTTTACAGATTTTCAGACAGATTAGAGAAGGATAAAAGGTACAAAATCCAGATTACACATGGTGTTGTTAGCCCCATATTCACCAACGCCTTTATTTGGCAGCGATGCTTGTCAAGCGTATTTCCACGCCACACATTAGAAAAGGAAATAAAAACATGAATAAATTGATTACGCAGGGACGTGAAGGTGTAGAATGGTCCGCTTGCGGTTTCTATGTTCACTTGGAACTCAAATGAAGCCATATTGTGGGACAAATTTCAAATGCTTAACCTAGTTATATTCTAGGATGGGCAGAGGAGTCAGCAAATAAGATATTTTGATGAATAGAGATAAAACATTTGATGGAAAGTTCCAACCTATCTTGGTTTAAATGTTCATCTTTCTGAGATGAAGCTTGGTTCTGGTTGTTTTTAGTGGATAATTTATGTCAAATTCTGTTGACTAATAACCCTCTCTTGTGTAGCTTACATTTCTTTTGTTGGGGGTTTTTGTTCATTGCAGAGAGGTGTGATAGATGATAATATAAAAAAGAAAGAGGAGATGGAACAATTTGAGGTAAACTTCTTCAGAATATTTATTGCTTTCTTTATTGGAATGTTAGACCGAGGAGTATTTTATTCTGATTCTCCCATTTCTTTACTGTTTAGATCGAGCTTAAAGCGATGCGCGAGGCTGCAGAATGGAGACGATTACAAGGTAAATTACTGCAATATCAAGAGCAATGTTCTGAAAAACAATATTAAATTTGATGCTATGATTTGTTCAATTAACATATGCAACCTAAGAAGAAACATTTCCAATAAAATAAAAGTACCATTACTCTTGGTCATGTATGACTTCTTATCAATATTGTGATCAAGCGTATTGTCATTATAATAAAGTATTCTTGGTTTACCAAGCCTTGATCATGCTCCATTCTTGATCAAAGTCCCAACATTGTGATCAATCAAGCAATCACCTTCACTTCTCTTGAGACTTTGATCACATTTATTCTTTATTGACCAGAATGCCAAATATGTGATAAACTGATCTATTCATTTGATCTTCATTGATCTATAAATTTCTTCAGTTTACTTTCTAACTTCCTCTCCAGTCTCCATACAAGCAAAACCATATTTAGGTCCTATAATGTCCATTGAATCATTTCTTTTTTGTTATTTATCATTTGCTTGAAATTTCTATCTTTTCACTCTTGATTCATACTTAAGTCCTGATAAATCCAATGTAGTATCAATCTTCTCCTGTTTATGCAAGCAAACCATCAATGAGACCAATACATATATCATACACCCTTCGTCCCAAATTGTAAGAGGTTAGCCCTTTTTATTATCGTCTATATATGGATATTGATGAATCTAAACACATATTGAACACACATACATGGAGTAATGAATGGATCAAGAGGCCTAGAATCCCTTACAAATTGGGACGGAGGGAGTATCGTCTTATCTATTTTACTCCCTCTAGGTCTGAAATTCTTGTCGTTTTAGACAATGACACGGTCTCCAAAACATAGGTTTGACCAATGTTTCTATTAGAATATAAATGAATATCCTACCAAATTTATATTTTTGTGAAAGCATTTTTTAAGACAAATCTAATGATATGACACTAAAATTTCAAAATCAAATATTTTAAAAGTTATTTATAGTCAAAGTTCAAAATGTTTGACTCAATCATTGTCCAAAACGAGAAGAATTTCGGACCTGGAGGGAGTACCTTTTAAATTTGCTTGTAGTTTCTTCCATTTGACATACTTCATGAATTTGACTCAAAGTGATTTATCAATGGAACCTACCAAAATTCAGTATGCACATTAGTTTTAATTGTGTCGTCTAATCGCCAAAATCCACTAAGGGGCCTAAATGCACTTTCAAATATGAAGATATTGAATGATGAGGATAAATGTGATGCCGTATTAGCTCTTTTTTACTTGCAGGTGTATCACTAGAGGGTGATGACGAACTTTTAGCTGGACCAAAACTGGCACATGCGCCTAAGAGAGATGAATGGATGACCACATTGCCCCCTGAGAGAAAAGTAAATGATAGAAATGTTTACTTATTTTAACTATTTTTCCTTGACACACTTGTTTAACTCTTGTACAATCCACCATAGTATTCTTCATCATGTTCTATTGCATGTATGTAACCAATATGTTTTTCTTCTCACAGGCAGGAGTGCCAATGCATTCAACTACATTTAGTATGAATGGTAAAGAAGGACGTGGAGATACAAGTGTCTGGACTGATACTCCACTTGATAGAGCACAAAAGGCACAACAAAGGTATGCTTATGAAACTTCTTAGTTCTTTTTATGATTGTTTGTTTGGCATGTTTGCCAATGTGGTGGCAATGCTGGCAAAGGGTTAATTGGCATCATGTGCAAGTAAAAGACAAAAGGACTATGTAGAAGATGGCGTTAGTGCATTTCAACCTACATGTAGAAACCACATTGCCAAGCAATATTCAGTTTCACTTAGGTGCTGTTTGGTTTGTTCCAGGGACTAGCATAATGTAAATGGAAACAGAAAATGCCGCTGCCTGTTACAGCTCATCGAATAACATGTTTTTTTGGTTAGCTACGTTAATGCTTTCCCTTTCCATTACCGTGTTTGTTTGGGATTAGTTAGCTGGGAACAAGATAACGGCCAGCCGGTCCTGCATGTTTTGCAATCTCCGCTGCTAGGACCTGACATGTTTATTTTGTATGATCAAGCTTTTCAAGAATAAATCCCAAAAAAAAAAAAAATATACGCATGAAAGTCCATCTATTCTGAATTTTGAGAATGGATAAACCCAAAAAGAAACCTTCTAAATAAATATGGATGCCAATCTAAAATACTCAGCAAAATGTTATATTCAGAGAACATATGAACTCCAAGGCAACTATTCCTTGAAGCTTCATGCTAAAATCATGAATTGTCCCAGTTCTTTTCCTTTCTAGCTTCCCATCATAATTTGCTTCTTCTGCGAACAGCAAACCATATTATAATATCCTATAGCACGTTTTTTAATAAAAAATTTAAATGAATATAACACTCTAGAACATCTGGAGGACTGCTCCAGGGTAAACTAGGTAAGCAAAAGATTAAAAAAAATGAATCTAGAACATATGATTATTCGAACATCCTATCTTACACAGAAAACATCCATACCACAAGATATTCCAGCTGGTATTTGATTTAGAGTGAGAATGCGCAGAACCGACAGAATAAGGTTAACGCTACTCATAGCTAACAAAGAAAACAGGATGCTGTGGACATACAGGACAACATAGGCATGACCAAAAATAACCATAATTGGTTATCAAACATTTTGTAGATAGCTAATTGAAATTTGACAGATCATATAATAACAAGCCTTTGATGATTTCTCAACAAGTGCTTGCGAGATTCTTAAGTGAAAGTTTGATGAAGACTCACGTGCTTGCAGGATTCTGAAGTGAAATTTTGTTGACGCCTCACTTGTTCTTTTGAGCGGGCCTAATGAAGGAAAAAAAATTACAAACGTGAGTGAGGATTGCAAGGAGGGTGTGAAAATGTTAAAGAGGATTAAATTTCTTGTTTGCACTTGGGTAGTTGATAGTAAGAAAAGCCATAAAGGCACACACTTTTAATAAAAAGCCAAGACAAAAGCATCCATGTCTATCTTGTCAAGAGGATTAGGTACAGCTTTCCTATAGCAGGATTATACATGGATCCTAAATCATGCTGATTTAATTTTTTTTCCCGAACGACACAGGAGAGAGCTTCGTGTCATTTAATTATGGAAGGAAAATGCGCACAAAAAAAGGTGACCCGAAGGCCTGATCACCCAAAACAGGATTACGGACACGCCATGCACACACTAGGGGACACGGCCACAACTGAACCGCTCAAGAGTCCAGTCCTACCTCCTGGCGTGCAGCTCGCTAAGTGCCGCCTTGCCAACTAAACACCACAGGCTGCCCTCCTCTACTTCCTGGGGAACTACAGAAACACTAGGACTCACCACCTGAAACACACAGGCGTTCCTATGCTTCCACAACTCCCAGGCTACAAGAATGATCAAATAATTAATTTGGCTCCTATTCGTTCCTATGCTGATTTAATTTGGCTCCTATGATCTGAACCCCTTATGCAAGGACATAAGCATATATCTTCCAACATGAACTTACATTCTTACTGGTATTAAACAAGAATAAAGACTGCATGAACTTTTAGAAATAGTAAATCAATTGCATCATGCTGGGAGTGAGCAGATCTAGGGAGGGGAGGTAGCATTTTCAGGTCTGAAATATCCAGGTCCGATTATTTGAATTTGATATGTAGAACTTGAGTGATTAGAATTTTCAGGTCTGAAATATCAAGGCCATATTCCTCTACATATTTAAGATATTGCTACTTGCCATTTTATTATGTCAAACAGTTAGTAATTTGGTACGTCGAACAATTTCAGAGATGCAGAACACTCTAAAACAGAAAATAAAACGAGAAGAGAGAGCTCACCACGTGGTTCTAGCGAGCTCGGCCGGTGACAAGATGAATAGCACAAACTCTCAACTTTCTCTCCTTGCTATTCTTGGAGTTAGCTGCCAGATGACGAACCAATGGTGGTTATGATGTGTGCCAAACCATAAGAATGGAGCAAATCAGATGAAGGTCGGGAGGAGACGAGTAACTGGGTGGAGGAGGCGACCCGGTGAAGGATCCGCTCCAGTTAGAGGAAGGGAGGCGGCGCGGGGCCGGATCCGGAGCAAGAAAGGTGGCGGGCGGCGCCGGACCGGGGACAACGACTACACGGGGCTGGATCCAGAGGCAGCGGGCGGTGCGGGGCTAGGCCGTGGACGCGGCGGGCGGCTCCGGACCGGGGACGGCGAGGGATGCGGCCAGTGGCGATGCAAGGCCCCGCCGCGGGACCGAATTCGGAGCAGGAGAGGTGGCCGGCGGCAACGCAGACGGGCGCGGGGAATGGCGTGGCGGTAGCAGTGTGCGTGCGTGTGCGCGGTGCGTGTGTGTGAGCGTCTGGAGAGGGAGAGGGGTCATGGGCCGCTGCGGTTAGGGTTATGCGCCCTTGCATTTTTGTTGGCGGAGCATCGGGCCGGCGAAAATGTCCACTATATTCGTCGGCCGCACAGATAACCCACGAATTTATATTTGTTTTCGTCGGTTCTAGGAGCCGATGAAATTAGGCCATGTAATTTCGTGGGCCGACCCACGAAATTAACTTGGCCCATGAAAAAAATACATTTTTCCTGTAGCGGAGTTTTTTAGATGTATAGCGCCTAGCATTGGGGCTATTTGCGCACATTCCATAACATGGTAACAGCACTAGAACTTTCATGAAGTGTCTTATCAAGAGTTATCAGGCTCACAACATGGAAACCTTACAACTAATACTCCCTGCACATTTAAATCTTTGACCACCATTTCAGCCAAACCCATATATTTTTAGTGTATGCATATTATATTCTTGGATTCATATTCAAAAGTACTTTAGTATGATAATAATTTGTATTTATTGATGGCATATTAAAAAAATCGGGTCAAAGTTTTGTTTTAAAGACCGTGTCAATGGCTTATTTTTTGGGATAGAATATAATGAAGTATTGAAGTCACTTGTTTGCCTTGTATAGTTGTATTCAAACATGAAATAGTTGCATTATATTGCTGCCATTTCCACTTGTTGAAATTAGTCCTCACTGCATCTTTAAATAATACCAATGTACATGTCTAATGGGTTACTCTGTCTGAGGCAGCTATTTAGATGCCTACAATAAAACAAAGGCCATTGCAGAAGGAGATGACGTAAAGAGCAAAAGCCCGAATGCTTCAATTGTAGATAAATACAATACCTCCAAAAGGTCGGTGTCTCTTGTGCAGAAGCACCGAGAGAGCAAAAAGGAAAAAAGGAAACAAAAGCAGCTCGAGAAAGAAGAATGGGAGGGAAACCACCCCTGGAAGCCATGGGACCGTGAGAAGGATCTCTCTGCTGGACGGCAAAAGGTGGCCTTAGACCCAGAGAGCATGTCCCAAGGATTGTCCTCCCGTTTCGCATCTGGCGCTGTTCAGAGGAACTTCCTTTGAGTAGTTAGGAAGTATATAAAAAATATCGAAGCATGATCTAACTGATTAAAAGTATCCTTTCATATGATAAAGATGTTACAGGCACATTGCAGCCATGGATTTGAAAGACTGGGTTATGTTTTAAAGGTTCATTACAAACATGTTTGGTATGTTTATTATGTCAGTTCATTCTCATGTGCAATATACCCCATTAGGAAAGGAGTTGATGTATCATCTGGTGACCTAAAATGGATCCATAGGTTTATTTTGAGTATATAACAACTATTGTTGGTAGTTCTAAAATCGCTTGCACATACAAGTATTGTTGGATCCATAAGAAAAAAACCACTTGCGCCTTACTAAGATCTAAGGCTCACAATTATAACGCAACAAAATATTTCTAAGATAAATAACAATGTGCACTATGATTTGTTAATTATAGCTATTTCTACCGAAAAACGATTAGTTAGGAGTTAATTTCCTCGTTTCCACAAAAAAATTTACTTGTTCTTTTATTGCCATCAAAATTCTCCAATTTGTTTGATTGCCATTACAAAAAATTTCATTTCTCTTAGTTGCCCTTCCGTCATTGACGACAGAGCGGAGGCAGCCTATTTACCTTCTCTCAAGCGCTCTGCTCTGTTCCAGCATTTACCTCATCCTCTCCTCGCTCTCTCCTGGCGCAGGGGTAGGCACGGGTTGCGGCGGTGCGAGGCAGGCGCCGGGGCCATGGTGGCATCGGTGGCGCGATGAGACCGAGGAAGCGGCGACGCGCGAGCAAGGCAGCGGGGTCTCGCCAGCGGGCAAAGGGAACGCCATGGTGGCGGCTGCAGCGGCGTTGCATGAGCAGGTGTGGGGCTGCGGCGTTGCATGAGCAGGTGTGGGGCTGCAGGGCGTCGTCGCCTTGAGCAGTGGCCGCCACCGTTGTAGCTCTAGCCTCCCACCTTGCCTCGTCCGCCGTTGTCACCATGCTCGCCACGCCTTGCCTCATCCGCCGCCAATCGTTGTCGCAGCGCTCGCATTGCCCACCAATAGCGCTATGCTCGCCTTGCACGTCGCCGTTACCCGGCCATTCTCGCTCGTGCGCCGCCCTTAGCCCGCCTACCGTCGTGGGTGCTTGTAGGGGCAAAATCGTATTTTCCATATACTAATTTAAAGTAACTAACTGAGCATGGACGGAAGTTAGGAACAAATAATTTAAATAGTGGCAATGAGGGGAATTCGAAAATTTTGATGGTAACAAGGGGATGAGTAGAACTTTCGATGGCAATGAAAGAATTGACTCGTTTGTTAATTATAGCTATTTCTACCGAAAATATAATGCTAGCCTATCAAGCTTGACGAAAGTATACATGCAGTCACAATAATGTAGGTGTGGAATGTGAGAAACATGACCCTAAGAGGTAGAGGTTTTTGTGATTAATGACAACCTAATCTTGTTACTAATGAGTTTATGACATGAAGGTTATATATGCAAATAATATTGAGCTCATTGGTTGACTAAAGAGATCTCTCCATTCTGGTTCGATATGTTCTCATGAAGAACGGCTTTTGATGTGGATTTCTAGTGCGAAGATCGAGCCTAATCAGCCCTAAGTGCCGTAAAGTCGAAAGGCCGCTTAGAATTTCATTTGCTAGTTTTAGATGGGCCGTTCTATCAAGAGGGGTTGAGGTGAGTAACTTGACGTACTTTACTTCAAAAGTTCTCTTTCCTTCGAGTGCATGTAAGTCCTAAAGCTCAAGCACACTAAAACATGCTAAAACACAATCACCTCTATTGTTTTGATCAAAAGAAAAACCCTCGAAAAATCTCCCAAAACTCTGTTTCAAACATCGCTGAAAACAAGTTTTTATACACTACCGGACACCGGACTATCCGGTGGCATCCAAAAACGTTGTAGGATATGTCGTTCGGATGTGCAAAAAGTGCCCACCGGAGTGTCCGGTGCCTCTACCGGACGATATAAACTGAGGGCTTAATCCTTAACGTCGCCGGGCAATATAGCCCACCGGACGGAAAAATGGCACCACCGGACGTTATAAACTGAGGAGCAGCCATGTGGGCTTGTGCCAAAAACACACCACCGGACTGTCCGGTGGCTCCTTGGCCCATGGCGCGAATCGGAGGATTTGAATTTGTAAAGCACTGGACTGTCCGGTGGGTCCGGTGGGTACGCAGAACAATGGGTTGGAGCTCCCAACGGCTAGTTTTTGAGCTACACCCTATTTAAAGGCTCCCCTCCCCTCATTTCATACCTTTGCAACCCAAGAACAGTTCCATACACTCAAAGGTCATCACCACCACAAAAATCATAACTTCTTGAGCCTTGGGCTACAGACTTGAGAGGAGAGAACTTCTTGAGTGAAGTTGATTCAAGTGAAGCCAAAGTTTATTACTCTTGGCGATTGTGATCACCTAGACGGCTGCGGTCGTGCCTTCCGCGAGCTCTCCGGAGATTGTGGGAAAAGCGGAAGAAGGTCCTTGCCAGGGCAATTGTGAGCAGTTTGGAGCTCGCCGTCCCGGAGTGGAGAAGAGTATCCCTAAGAAAGCGCTTGGTCCGCGGATCAAGAGGGTAGCTTGACCTTTGCGAAGGTCACTTTGCCAACCCCATTCCTTGCGAGGTTTGGGGCTGTGATCCTTGCGAGGAACCCGCAAGAGCAAAGCCTTGCAAGGTGCGAGGGCCACCAAACGAGAAGTAGGGGGTAGAGACCGTGTCTCCCCGAACCTCAGAAAAAAGATCGCCGAGTCATCTCTTCCTATTTCCTTTCCGCATTACTTTCCGCATTTACTTTGTGTCTTTACATTCCTAGAATTGCATGTTTGGCTATAGGTGCAAAACTTTTGTTACGTGTAGAACTCTAGCCACACTCAATTAAGCACTAGGGTGAATTGAGACTTGTGCGATAGGATTTAATTTTAAATTTTGAAATTAGAAGTCCAATTCACCCCTTCTCTTGGACATCTTGATCCTTTCAATTGGTATCAGAGCCAAGTGCTCATTGGTTGAGGCTTCACCACCATGAGCAAGATGTCCGGTAGGGAAGGAACCCTACCCGTGTTCGATGGCGAGGATTTTCCATATTGGAAGATCCGTACGGGGTCCTACTTGGAATCCATTGATCCTCTTCTCTATCGAGCCGCAATCACCGGCTTTCCGGAGATAGCCGATAAGGATAACTCCACTACGTCCGAGCAAAATTACAAGAAGTGGAATGCCAAGGCTCGTAATGTCCTCTTCCGTGGCTTGTGCAAGGAGGTTTTTAACTGTGTGAGAACCATCAAGGATGCACACAAGCTATGGGAAGAGGTTTGTGCACTCCATGAGGGAACCTTAAGCGAGAGAGCAACGTCAGAGCAATCTTAGCAAGAAGTTGAGCAATTTTCGTATGCTTCCTCATGAGAATGCTAACCAAATGTATTTTCGTCTCAATGTGCTCGTAGAGGAGATCAATGGTCTCGGTCTAACTCAAATCAAGGAGGATGACATGGCTAGAAAGATATTGGATCAACTTGACCGTGACAAGTATGGCCACATCGTCACCTACCTTCATCAAACCGACCTCTCCAAGGCAACTCCTTCCGGTGTGCTTGGCAACATCACACTGGATGCGGAGCCACCAAGCAAGACGAAAGATATTGCCCTCAAAGCAAGCTCATCCAAAGACAAGAAGTCCACCTCCAAGAAAATCATTATAGTGGACCATAAATGAGCAAGAAGAGTAAGATAGTGATGAAGAAGTTGCCTTGCTTGTCTGTAAAGTCACTAGTACTTTGGAGCGACTTGACAAGAAGGGCATTAGATACTCTTCAAGCAATAAAAAATTCTTTCCATCAAAGAATAAGCTTAAAGAAATTGAGTGCTACAAGTGTGGCAAACTCGGCCATCTCTCTTATCAATGCCGAGTTGTCACCAAAAGGAAGGATGACAAGAAGCACCGCAAGCATGACTCAAGTGATGATAAGAAGAAAAACAAAAAGAAGGCCCCCAAGCAATTCAAGAAGAAGTTCTTCAAGAAAAAGGGCAAAATTTATATTGGAGAGTGGATGACCGATGATGATGTCTCAAGCAATTCATCCAATGCAAGTGATAGTGAAGAAAAAGTGGTTGTCGGGCTTGCTATTGCTACCATCTCTGCACCGACACCGACTTCACCAACTTCTACATCCACTCCACACCTATGCCTTATGGCCAAGGGTGACAAGGTAAAAACCTTTGATGACTCCTCCGATGATGATGATAATTTGCTATGATGAACTTGCTATCTTAGTTCAAGAGCAAAACAAGGCAATTAGCAAGTTAAGTGCAAAGCTTGACAAGGCAAGAGTTGAGAAGAAGAACCTTATGAGCAAGTGCAATGAATTAGTCACAAGCTATGATCATGGCAAGGTTGAGGAGATGCAAAAGAAAATTCACTCTTGAAGAAATTAATGAGAAGCTCACTTCAAGTAACAAGCAACTAGTCAAGGAAAGAGATGCACTTGATGATAGCTACAAAGTCTCATATTGATCAATCTCAAGAAATCAAAAAGCTCAATGAGACACTAGATGAGGTCAACAATTTCTACAAAGAGTTGGCAACAACACATGAAGAGCTATGTGAAAGAAATCGAATTTTGTAACTCCATAGCATTGACCTTGATAAAGCTAGAAAAGAGTCAGAGGCAACACTACAAGAAATCAACTCAATTCACAAGAGTGACAAATCCCCCAATGACATCAAGTCTTGTGAGAAGACATGTGTACCCAAGAGTGTGCATGAGAAGCTTGTGATTGAGCTAGAGAAATTGAAGAGCAAGATAAGTGAATCTCCCAAAGCCCTCAAGGATCTCAAGTATTGTGCCCAATGCAAGAACAAAACTTCAAGTGAGAAGGAAGCAAACATTCTCATCAAGCTCAAGGATGAAAATGAAAAGCTAAAACTTGAAGTAAAGAGTGTGCAATCCGGATATGGCACATTGCTAAAAGAAAATGAAAAGTTCAATGAAATGCTATCATTCCAAGCCGTGCACTTTGAAAGAAATGGACTTGGTTATCCACCATTCAAGGATACTGTTGGCGTTTCTTAGCCTACTGAATAAATCCGCAAGCGCTCGGAAACACGTTGTAGCTTTTCACCCAAGAGTATTCCAGGGTATTGAAATCCACGAGGAATGAGGAGTAACTCAACGTAAAAAGTTAGGAACGAATAGTGAAACCAGCAATTGTAGAGATAAAAGACAGAGGATAGCAGGTTCACTACTTTAAATAAAACAACTTAACTTTACTAAACAAACTAGTATTCTACTCAGCAGGTTTACTTGGACACTAAGGCTATAGCGCCACTTCCGGGCACCAGAGTGCTGATAACCCAGACGAGAAAGGCGGGCACTACAGGACTCAGCTATGCGTCGATGACAACTTATCCGAACGATGGGGTTGGACTACACAGGACACACACCCGCTATCACCAGGTGGGACTACCAACCAAAACTGCATGGGACAAGACACCTTCCAAGGTAAACTCTAGTCTAGACACCATGTCTATAAAACCGAGTTTACTACTACACTGGTTCGAAGCTAGAGAGCAAGCACAACTGTATAGCTAAACTACACAGAGCACACTTGGCACCCGTAAACTATTGAGCAAAGTACTGAGTATGTAAATAAAGTAAGTATGAAATAAATAGAGAAGGGAGCAAGGAACTTTACTCAATCCTGGATATAGAGTAATAATCCCTCTGAGGCTGAGAGCTCAGGAACAGAATTCCGAAGAGAAATCTGACTCCTTCACTCTACAACTCACTACTCACTCTTGACACAACTTGGCTCTCTCTACAATGCCAAGGGTGGCTTCACTACTATACTCTACACTCGACTACACAACCATACTTGTATTCTCTTGATCCACCACACCTTGCAAGTGACCTCCCGGGGGGTATTTATAGATTGGAAACCGAGGGGGGTACTTGTAGGTGCTCTAGGTTAGTGGTGGAGGTAGGTCGGTGTCCGGGCGGCCAGGGGGAGTGGCCGACCAACAATCAAGGGTGGTCGGGCAGCCACTCATCTTGCCGCCTTTGACCATCCAATGGTTGATATGCAATCCTGGAGTCGGTTGGTAGTTATTAGAGTCGGTGCACGTGAAAAATGAGTCGGGCCGACCACCCTCATTGGTCGAGTGGCCATTCCCTTGGATTGCTGACATCACTGATCCGTTGCATGATGTTCTTCCGACCCTTAGATGTATTGGATTCCTGATCCAACGGTTGTATTTAACTTCTTTTGTGCTTCTTTGCATGCAGGTCGAAAGTCCGGATTGATGACGTGGCCGGGCGACCATGGTAAAGGGTCGGGCGGCCACCTCAGCTGGGCTGAGTTAGGTTGAGAGCTGACCGGGCTGACAAGGTGGCCGGGCGACCCTGACAGGTGGCCGGCCGACCCCTCAAGGTGGTCGGGCGGCCACGGGGTAGGGTCGGGCGGCCATGGTCCTGTGCCCATTTGCTCTCCCCTTCCCACATTGCCTGTCTTTTGTACATTCTTTCGATATTTTGGTCATGACATGCTCCTGCATCCAACTTTTGTACACAACTCGTGGAACTAGTTAATAATACATGAAACCTTGATAAATTATGCCCTCAAACATGAAGTATTGGTGGTCGAAAATGGATTTTATCGACCGCCAATACCCCCCACACTTAGACCCAAAGAGTAGAGTTAAGCATAAGTAGGAAAGGCATAACATCATCATCCACTATAGCAAGCACAAGAGTACTTCCAACTATTTCATCCTGCCTAGGATTTCAGTGGTGTCTACACTTGGGTTTTAGAATGTTGAAGCATGGAATAAGAGTATCAAAGTTAACTTCAGGTTCCCACTCCACATGAGTAAAGAGGTTTTCAAGATTTTTAAAAGTAGGGCATACCAACTTTTTTGATCTCAAGTCCAACTCTCAGTCACTCATGGGACAAGATGTCCTTGCCAACATCTTGTATTTCTCACCTCCTATCACTACACCACAGCCCAAGTATTGCGACATCATTGAAGTCGGCAAAGATCGATTTGCAAACATACGGTCTGTCGCTATAAATTTATACCGTCAGACCCCTGCAGCCGTTGTAAATGGCGTCGCTAAATGTTTTTAGCGTCGGACGGTACCTATACCGGCGGACTGTCCATTGCTCCGTGGAGATTTACCATCGGACCGAGATATACCGTTGGACAGTCTATCACGACAAGAAGCAATAGACAGTCCGACGCTATAGCCTGATTTACCGACAGACTGTTCAACGCAACATAAAGATTGATATAAAAAAATATAATTTGTCCACTTATTTCATTGCAAAATAGGCACTCATGTAGCCATACAATCATTGTTCCATTAATATTCCATGGTCCAAACATAGTACAACATAGGAGATGACATTCATTGTCCACACAAAAAGTGGGTCATTCATGAACAATTCCAGTGCCACACTTAGCATCACCATAGGAGCTGAACATCGTTCTACATTCATAAAAGCCATCAAAGTTTAGAAAAAAGCTTGCAGCTCACAAAAAGCCATGGCAGACATTATTTGACTGGACAACAGATAGTTAGGTTTGTAGGTTTGTTGCACAAACAATATTGTATTCAGTGAGTCCAAAAGAAATATAGAACTTGCACCATGAGCTTTGATTGGCTTGTCAAAATACATCAATATGGAAGCACTCTGTCTTGATGTGACAAACCTGCTACCTAGCACCTCCAGAAGAACCTGAAAATCAAAATTTGGCAAGGAATCAAATGAGCACAACTAGTAGTGCTGTAACACCTACTAATTCTCATGATGGAAATGCAAATAAAACAGCATATCTTCTATGGATAGCCTATTACATTTTAGCTAGTGCCCATACCAAACAAAGTGCAAAAAAAGATCCAATCCAACCTAATTAAAATGAAACATGAATTACATAGATAAATGGATATTAGCACAGCTGGCTCACATGCTAAAGTTGGAGCATGCAGACCAATCATTCTTCTAGTTCCAGCCATTCACATGAATAGGTTGATAGTTGAGCCTTGTGCTTGAGCTCCACATGTGCAATTAGAACTGAAAATCAACACGCCTGAATAGTAACCTACTTTGTTGTATGTTACACTAGCAATTTTGGTAGGCTGTTAGTGTTCCTTATCTAGTATTTTTGGCAGGCAACTTGTGCTTGATGGTGTAGCAGTTGCTGGCTGGTTTTCTATTTACTATAGATAAATATGAAATGCAATGGAATTGGCAGCACAAGTCAAACTACCAGCTAGCCATTGACCTATGTGTATGCATGTGTTGTGAGAATTGAGAAACAGTAATTTTCCTACACAGGTTTAGGAAAAGCATGAGCATTTTTGTTTCAGTTCTGTACTTCTGTTAAATCCAATACAACCAGTCCTTAAAACTATTGTCAGTACTAGTATATATGCAAAACCTCCTAGAAACATGAAGTTACAATAAGTAATAAATACAAAAGTATCAGCAAAAACAAGGAAATGAAACAAGTATGGTCGAAGTTGTCAGGTCTTTGCACTATAAACCACAAATGATAATTGAGAAGTGTACTAACAAAATTACTATTCAGATACAAAGTGGTATAGATTAAATTAAATTGGCATTTTTATCATGGGAGAGCAAAGGAGTTAAGGAGCCTTGGGAAAAATGTGCAGAAAACTGACACCCACAACCCAAAGGTACTGTTTTAGATTTTTTTTTTCCCACTTTCACACCTGAAGGGCTTCAGGCTGTTGTTAATCAGTTGTATGGTATGCTAAAAAGGTCAAGCTTAATATGAAAACCACCCTTTTCAGATTCAATATTAGTTATGAAATTACTACCTGAAAATAAGAACAATAACTCTTTCTCTAAGCTGCCGTGAGTTTGGCTGTATGGAATACACTAGATTCACCACAGTTTTGACAAAAAGATTCACTAGCAAAAACATTCATGATGCCTCAAAACTGAAGTAAAGCATCTCTATGAGAAAAATAATAATGGAAGGCACATCATACATCCTAGCCTATGTATCACTGTGTACTACGATTTTTTTTTTTAATTAAGAAACTAGACAGCTGAAGCTAACTTTTACCATATAAGTTAACTATCAGTACAAATAAGCACATTATCATTAGTTAGCGTTTTTTTACTCGATCAGTTCAATAGGCTACCACCTGTATATATATCAAACAAAGTTTAGACATCTACTACAGTGGCTGCAATGAAGTTCATGTGTGAATATACAGCAGATGAATGTACAATTTTTTTTGCGAGGATGAATGTACAAAATTAGTAAGCGCACACCATAGGCATGGAAAACAGATTAAGAAACCACCTTGCCGAATGCAGTGGTGCAGTCCTGGTAACGATGAGCCATGTAATATGCATTTGGAAGATTAACTCAATATGCTATTCCTACAATATGATCATCGACAAAGAGAAATTACGAAACGTGCTTTCAGTCATTAGAGGAAAGCTTGCCATGGTGCCTTCAATCACTAGAGGAACGCCTGCACAGGAGGAGCTGAGCACAGCATCAGGACTTCAACAGGGCGGGTGCTTGACCTTAAATCAACACAGAAGAGGAGGCACAGGAACAACTCACCATGCTGTTGACTGACGCTGTTGAGGGACAGTGGAACCACCGCCATGGGAAGGGAGCAGCCCTGTTATGGGAGGGGATCCGCACTGCTGTGGGAGGACATCCACTACCGTGGGAGGAGAGCAAACACAGGACAGCCGCACCCGAGGAGCCGTCACGTCGGCATCACCAACCAGGTAGGGCTAGGGTGCTACAGGATCTGGGGAATTTTGGATGAGAGAATGGGGAACGGGTGGCTGCGTCTCTGCGGGCAATGATGTGCGAGAGGAACGGGGAAGGTGCGCTCGAGGAAGATGTGAGATCTAGGGCAGCGGGGGTGCACAAGGGAGGACGAGATCTGGGGCGGCGGAGGTGTGCCGGGGGGGACGAAGCTCGAGCGGGCATTTTGGGAGGGAGCGTGTGTGTGGCGGCGGCATCTTGCGAGCAGTGGTGGCGGCCGGGAGTTTTGGGCTAGGGTTTTGTATTTGCTGGGCCAAGTGGCAGAGGCCCGCTCTGAGCGCTATTTACCGACGGACAGTCCGACTCCTGTACGAGGTTTTAGCCACGGACCCTCAAACAGTAAATATAAACCCTTTTACCGATGGATGGTTGAACGGGATATGTTCATTTACCGACTGTACGTTCTTCGGAACCTTTTACCAACTAACGGTTCGCTAGTATATATGTACTTTTAGCGGCTGACGTCCAACGGTATTTTGGTGGTGTGGTGTGGTGTATACTGCTAAGGCTTTTTGTGGAGCTCTGGGTATTGGGGAGAATGAGGCTTTTCTATCATGTTTATGTTGTCGAATCAAATCAAGTGTCAAGAAAGAATTCATAATCAGATGAGATTTGGCCAAGTGCAAGTGTAGTGTACGGATCTTGTCTCTTGCGGTGCTTGATATGAGTCCCATGTTTGAGTAGAGGGTATGGAGTTCTTTTTTTTTTTTCTCATTTTTTTTGTCATACATTTTTTTTCTTTCACACAGTTTTTTTTTTCGAACTTTCATGCCTCTCTTTCTTTTCAAATAGAACTGAATGGGATCATTGACATCTTATCGCACACCTTTCTGAGAGACTTTATTTCATGGAACGTGTGTGTGAAGGCCAAAATTCTCAATTGTTTCAAACTCTTATAATGGCACAAAGTTTGATAAGACTCAAAACAATCAAGGTAGCAAGAATATACAAGTTTTCTTTTCATATGTGGCACTGGTAGGACAGGAACTTGAGATCATCAAAGATGAAGCCCTTGTTTTGTTTTGTAAAATAAAACTCTTTCTCATATGGAAGGTTCCTTTAGTTTCCTCTAATTAAATTATCTCACATGGATCAACAATCTAAACTCAAGTGGGTTCCTAATCATGATAGTATCCAACGGCAAGATTACTCTAGCATAGGAAATAAAATGGTGCAAGCACAAGTAAGATGTGACATTATGAACATGTAGAGCATGATTTGATCAAGTCCATGTGTAAAGCACAAATAAAAATGGAGGTACATGAATGTAACATGTATACCTGACCTCCTGGCGTGGGTTCGACGTGTTGATGGGCCATCTAGCCCAACATCATGGTCGGGTGGCCAGGCGAGAGGGTCGGGCCACCCACTTGGTGGCCGGCCGACCCATGGAGGTGGTCGGGCGGCCACCCAGCTCTAGGTGTTCGACCCGTGTGCTGATGCATTTTGTCGAGGGAGCCGTGGGGAGACGTGACACGTCCGCGCGACGCGTTTTCGTGAAAAATAGGTGGCCGGGCGGCCACTATGTGTGGTCGGGCGGCCACTGCATTTCGCCCAATTCTCCTGAAAATTTCTGAGTAGCGAGGTTGTACCCTGTACGTCGTATTTTGCTCGTGTTTTCTGTAGGGTTAGTGACAGGGAGTCGAATGGCTTTGCCCATTCTCCTCAAACTCTATATTGAAAGGGAAATAAATCTACTTTATAGGATGAAACAAAAATAAGGCGCTTGTTACATGAAGAATGAGTTCAAAACAACCTAAGAATTAAATGGATGAAAATAAATGCGCCTGTGATAACTAGATGCACTGGGCGCCTATGGTGCAGGAGGATCATAGAGATCGGGGCGCCCAGTTGCATCCGCAAGACGGTGGACTTTGGCGGAGAGACCCTTCCTAAGGATGTTGATCTTATCATCGATCTCCATCCGTCAAAGCTCGCCCTCAGCACAGCGCTCTTCTAAATTCTGAAACTTAGCTTTGGGCGCTACTAGATCCCACGGAGGGTATGGGTGGACGAGCTAGGAAAGACCGGCTCCTTGGATGGTCCGGCGGCCTCCTCTTGGAAGAGGTTCTTGACACAGTTCACGGGGGCGATCACCCCCATGGTGGGACGCGGAGACAGACGGGCCACCTTCTTGGCGATGGTTCTCGCCGGAGACAAGGCCCGCCCTGGCTTGTCCACGCTATGGGAACGGCGTGGGGAGTCAGGGCGGCCGTCACGGGTAGTCGGGCGGTCACGGGGTGAGTCACCCATGGCCGGGCGGCCACCACCTATGGCCGGGCGGCCATGGGGTGTGGTCGGGCGACCGTGGGGACCGAGCCCCGTCGGCCATGGCAACTCCTGGACAGATGTTTCTAGGGTTTCCTCGAACGGGATGGCTTGGAGAGGCTGTGGTGAGTCCATGGAAGCAGGGTTGTAGGTTGCGGTGGTGTCGGATGAGATGGAGATGGCAGCCTTGCCCTTGCCACGAGGGGAGAGAGGTGCCATGGTTGAGTAGAGATGAAGGTGGAGTGTAGATGGGGAAGAAGACGACTCCTCGTCCTTAAAACGTCGGAGAAAACCACCTTCATCCACTCAACAGCCCCGTAGATAAAGGATCGACGCTCCCAACTCAAAATTTGATTTTTCAGTGGCCGGGCGGCAACAGGAGGTGGTCGGGCGACCACCACCTATGGCTGGCCGACCCCCCCTTAGGGTCGGGCGTCCAGGCCCAAAGTGTGGTGACTGAGCTCATCAGCTGGGCTCCCTTTCCATGGCCGGCCGACCCACCTAAGTTGTCGGGTGGCCACCTAAGGTGGCCGGGCGACCCTGCCCAACTCGGGCCAGGCGTGCCACGAGTTGAGGTTTGGCCCAAGGGTGCATTGCGGATCCAACTATGCGTGAAGAACAGCGGTTTTGTTGAGATTTTGGGGAATAAGATGAGATTAGATAGAATTTTAAGGGAGAAAAGAAACTAGTGTACATGGCTTTTTTATGGTCTGAGCTCGACTATGGACGCGTGATCAAACTACCTCATGCAGCTCGAAGGCGTCCACTTCTTCGAGCGTAGGCATTTTGGGCTCAAGAAAGATTTTAAGGCGTTACCCATTCGCCTTGAAAACTTTTCTGTCATCGTCCTGGAGGGTGACGGCGCCGTGATTGGTGGCTTCAAGGACCGTAAAAGGTCCTTCCCACTTACTTCTAAGCTTACGATGACCAAATAAACGAACACGAGAGTTAAAGAGTAGTACCTTGTCTCCTGGTTTGAATGTTTTGATCTTGATCCGCTTATCGTGCCATCTCTTGGTGCGCTCCTTGTATAGCTTGGCACTATGGTATGCCTTCTCCCTCTATTTCTCCAGCTCGGCCAGTTGAATTTGCTTTCTTACGCCTGCCGATTGGAGATCCATGTTCCACCTCTTCACCGCCCAGTGAGATTTAAACTCTAATTCCACTGGAAGATGACAAGTCTTGCCGTACACCATCTGGTATGGTGTCATGCCAATGGGAGTCTTGTATGCTGTGCGATATGCCCAGAGAGCATCGGGTAGCTTGGATACCCATTCTTTTCCCATAGCTTTGACTGTCTTTTGCAATATGTTCTTGATTTGTTTGTTCGACATCTCAGCTTGGCCACTTGTCTGCGGATGATAGGGGGTGGCAACACGGTGGTCCACACCGAGGTCAGCGAGACACTTCCTGAAGCGCTTGTCAATGAAGTGTGCGCCTCCATCACTGATAATGACCTGTGGTACTCCAAAGCGAGGAAAGATGGTCTCCTAGAACATCTTTATGGAGTGTCTTGAGTCCGCTGCGGGACATGGCAGTGCTTCTACCCATTTTGACACGTAGTCCACTGCGACCAGAATATACTCCTTGTCTCCATTCTTGGGAAAAGGTCCCATGAAATCTATGCCCCACATGTCGAATACATCAACTTGAAGATTACTTGTGAGTGCATAGCATCTCTTGGATTTATATTTCCTTGGCGCTGGCACCTTGGACACCATCGCACGAACTCTTTTGCATCCTCGTACATAGTGGGCCAGTAGAACCCACTTTGCCAGATTTTTGCATGAGTCCGATAAGCCCCATAGTGTCCTCCGTAAGAGGATGCATGGCATCTATCTAGGACTTGCGGTGCTTCACAAGCTAGAATGCAGCGATGTAGGAGTCCGTCTGCGCAGAGTTTGTATAGGTAGGGGTCATCCCAGAGATAGAATCGGCTGTCGTGGGCCAATTTCCTCTTGTCTGCTCCCGCAGGGACATAGCCAGTAACGATGTAATTCACCAGATTAGCATACCATGGTTGGGCTGTTGTCACCTTAAGGAGCTGATCATCTCTCATGTAGTCATCGATCGGCAAGGGAGATGTTTCTTCAAATTTCATCCGTGAGAGATGATCTGCAACTGAATTTTCTACTCCCTTCTTGTCTCTGATTTCAATGTCAAATTCTTGGAGTAACAGGACCCACCGGATCAGGCGTGGCTTTGCATCTTTCTTGGTAAGGTGGTATTTGAGAGCTGCATGATCTATGTAGATGATGACTTTTGCTCCTACCAAGTATGATCTGAACTTGTCAATCGCAAAGACCACTGCTAGCAATTCTTTCTCGGTGGTCGAGTAGTTCAGTTGCGGGCCAGTAAGAGTTTTGCTCGCATAAGAGATAGCATGGTGCTTCTTATCGTTTGTTTGGCCCAGTACTGCTCCAACAGCGTAATCGCTTGCATCACACATGATTTCAAATGGTTTGTTCCAATCAGGCTGCTGGATGATGGGTGTTGTGACCAGTGCTTCTTTGAGCTTGTGAAAAGCTTCGAGACATTCCTCGTCAAACATGAAGGGAGCATCCTTCGCTAGCAAATTAGTCAGAGGCCGGGCTATATGGGAGAAATTTTTGATAAATCTCCTGTAGAACCCAGCATGGCCTAAGAAGCTTCGGATGGCCTTAGATGTTTGTAGGCGGAGGTAGCTGTTCAATGACCTCAATCTTTGCACGATCTACCTCAATGCCTCTTTCTGAAATTCTGTGGCCTAGCACAATACCTTCTCTGACCATGAAATGATATTTTTCCCAGTTTAACACCAGGTCGACCTGTTTGCATCTCTGCAGAACTTTTTCCAAGTTTTCAAGGCATTGGTCAAAGTTCTTGCCATAGACTGAGAAGTCGTCCATGAAAACTTCCATAATATTTTCAATGAAGTCGGAGAAGATTGCCATCATGCACCGCTGGAATGATGCTGGAGCATTACACAGCCCGAACGACATTCGTTGGTAGGCAAACGTTCCGTAGGGGCATGTGAAAGTGGTCTTACTCTGGTCCTCTGGGTGAATCGGAATCTGGTGGTAGCTAGAGTAACCATTTAGGTAGCAGAAGAAAGAGTGATTAGCCAGCCACTCTAGCATTTCGTCGATGAAGGGAAGAGGAAAATGATCCTTCCTGGTGGCGGCATTAAGTTTCCCGTTGTCAATGCACATCCGCCAACCGGTGACAGTTCTCTGTGGAATTAATTCATTGTTCTGGTTCCTGACAACTGTCATCCCTCCCTTTTTAGTCACAACTTGTACGGGGCTGACCCATTCACTATCTTGTACGGGGTAGATGATACCCGCGTGTAGGAGTTTGAGCACTTCCTTCTTTACTACTTCTCGCATCGCATTATTCAGTCTGCGTTGAGGTTCCCGCGTGGGTTTGTGGTCGACCTCCATAGGTATGCGGTGTGTGCACAGGTTGGGACTAATTCCCTTCAGGTCTTGGAGAGAGTATCTAAGCACAGTTCTATACTTCTCCAGAACAGAAAGCAATCGCCGACTCTCACTCTCTGTCAGCTTATCGCTGATGATCACCGGTGTGTCATCTTTCCCGTGAAGGAAGGCGTACTTCAGGCCAGGCGAAAGTTGTTTCAGCTCAATTTTCGGAGCTTCGGGCCGCAACGATTCACCAAGTTCTTCGAACTCGAGCAGCTCCTCTTCCGCACTGAAGTCGCTAATAGCCTCTTCCTCTAGGCTTTTGTATTGACCCATTTCCTCAAGTGAAAGGCTCATCACTTCTTCCATGGGGTCAATCTCTGGCTTCGCTTCTGTTTTGGCATTGAGTGATCTGTCGATGTTCACGTTGATGTCCTCATTGCCCAACTGAAGCTGCAATCTCCCTCTGTATATATCTGAGCTGGTGAGGGCTGCGATTGGGATCCCTACCGCAATCAATGGTGTGGATCCCTCGGGGATGTCAAAGACATGGAATTCCAAGAACACATGAGTATCCCGCAAGGTTGTTGGTACTACCCGGAGCAAACCTTTGCATTTTAAATATCTGCCATCTGTTGACGGTCATTATTGCACTACCAATGACCATCAATTAACCACAAACATGGAGGAAAATATGCCAAAGTATGGATTAACCCTTACTACTAACATAGTTCCACAAGTTGTGTTGAATATTTGATTGCAGGTGAAAGATCAGCTGAAAACAGGCAAAACATGGCTAAGTCAGGAGGTGACTGGCAAGTGGGCCAGGCCGCCCGGCCCTACCCCAGGCTGCCTGGCCTGACACCGTTAGGAGCCTAACCATGCAGCTAGATGTGGAGGCACCACGCCAAAGCATCGGCGGCATCATGACCAGAGCCCAGCGACGGCGAGCGGAGGAGTCACACCACAGAGCCCGAGGAGAGGATTCTGAGGTACCCGTCCATGCTTCCTTACCATCTGAGCCATCCTGGTACTTCTCCAGCACCGGTGGCGAGAGTTCCTACCAGCCTTCCCATAGTACACAATACTACGGAGGCGGTAGTGCATCACGTGCACTCAGTAGAGACCTAGGTCACTCTGCTTCAGCCCGCTACCACACACCTGACATGGCCGACATCAACTTCGCAATGGGGGGATGAACTTGGGTCAGTACGATCAGAGGCTGTAGCAGCAGGTAGGTGACATCTACCAACGCACGGAAGAGATGGGTCAACGGCTCCAAACCAACACGGAAATGCTCCAGAACCTGAACGAGCAAGTTGGAGCCGGCTTTCTCAATGCTCAGAACTTCTACAACAACTACTACCAAAACCCTTAGCTTCATTGAAGCTTGGGGGGGGGATGGTAGACCGTTATGAGCATGCCTCCTCGCGCCTGTGTCTCCTCAGAGTAAGGTGTCCCCGTCTCTTGTCCTTGTCTACTCCCATGTGCAGCAGCAGTACCCCTGTCCGACCAAGCAGCAGCATCACCCGTCCTACCAGTACCAGCAGTACCCCGTCCGACCGAGCAGCAGCACCACCATCCAACCAAAGTAAGTACTTTCAATAATATTTTTATGTATCTTCCTTTTTATTGCTTTATCTAAAAAAAAATGTCAATAAAAGCAACTCCCAACTTTGATGCATATATTCTTCATATGGAAATGATGAATAGTTGCTCTATTATGTTCATGTTTAGTTGTTTATGCACGTTCTACACTTAGCTTAATTTCGAGCTCGTGTGTATAAGTTGAAAACTTGATCTTGTACTTAGTGGATGCCGTTTGCATAACCTTGTCTAAGCTGTTGTGAGAAATGATATGGCTAAGCACTAGGTTTTATCCACATGTCCCTAGTAAGATAAACATCTCAGGTTTATTCTTTTGAAAAATAAAATGAAGTTCCCCCATCAGTTTTGAACACCTACCAGAGCCAAATACATTGAAATATCTGAGCCTAGCTTGTTTAAGCTACTTAAAGTTGTTCTGAGCTTTGTCAAATTTTGAGTCTTTTAGAATGGAATCATCTCTATCTTGTGAATTGTTGGAGCAAAAATCCACCATCAGAAACGCATTTACCTATCCTGGGTATGCATCCATATATCTCCAAAATAATACCCTTAGCTTTACTCCTTCCAATCAAAAAGCGGTAGAGTATGGAGCCAACAAAAATATAAGAAAAGCATGCTAGTCAAGCATGGCAAAAAGAGAGAATTCATACCTATCAATCAAAAAGGAGAGGAAATAAGGAGATTCATCCATCCATCCACCAAATAAAGCTCCAACAATGAACAAGGCTCGATGATGTAGTACATTTCTTTGGTCCAATCTTTGGCTTCACAAAACAAGCAACTTAAGTAAGCTAACTTCTTCCATGACCCTGAGCTCCACATAAGCCTTAGTATAGGAAGTTCTTAGCCATGCTCTTGGATTCAAATGGTGAGGATACACTTTGAGCGATCGAGAGTACCTTTGGGGAAACTTGTTTTCTTTTGAAAAATCTTTAAAAACACCTGAGATGGGAATCCCAAAAGACATGCTTGGAGCAGAACCTGCAGCTAAGTCGTTCTTCCTCTCAACCGCCCAAGACATGGTAAGACAAAAAGATGCACCACTGGTATGAGTAAGAGCGATCATTGCATACACTATGGTTTGAGGTAAAAGCATGGGTGTCGTCTGTGCATTATCTATAAGCATCGATATTGCAGCAACTCCTGATCCATAACCCATCTTGGCTTTACTCGAGGACGAGCAAAGGTCTAAGCTTGGGAGGGTGTTGACGGTCATTATTGCACTACCAATAACCATCAACTAACCACAAATATGGAGGAAAATATGCCAAAGTATGGATTAACCCTTGCTACTAACATAGTTCCACAAGTTGTGTTGAATATTTGATTGCAGGTGAAAGATCTGCTGAAAACAGGCAAAATATGGCTAAGTCAGGAGGTGACTGGCAAGTGGGCCAGGCCGCCCGGCCTGACAATGTGGCCAATTCACTTCATCTTCGACCTGCATGTGCCTAAGTGACGTGTTAACACAGCTGTGAAGTCCAAATGCCGAAACCACCATGTCAAGTACCGGAAGGCTTGCCACATCATCGATCCAACACTTGGATTGGTGAAGTCAGCCATCCTAGGCACTTCAATCCTGCGGCTAAGGAAGAAACACAAGTGAGATCAATGGTTGAGGAAAAAGCACAACTATAACCGCCATAACCGCCATGCAACCGACCTAGGGAAGCAATATGGAGCGTTGGATGACACAAGTCGGTGGATCAGACGGTCACCCGAGCCGCCCTGCTTGGGGTGGAGCCGCCCGGCCCCACCAGAGGCCGCCCGACCTCTAACCGCCTCTCCAACTGCCTCACCGACCTTAGAAGCTATAAATACCCCCCTAGGCCTCACTTGTGAAGTATGGAAGTTGAGTAGCTCATACTATCGCTTAGTTTAGTAGCACTAGGTTAGTCTTGGGAGTTAGAGTTGAGTCTGAGCTTTTGCCTCAGGGATTCCAGAGTCTTCTTCGAGTCTTGGTAAAGCTCTTGTATCTTTCTATCTTTGTACTCTTTGTACTCCAGTATAATATATTTCATTGTTCTATCTTCTGTTATACTTTACTTCTTAACGCTTGCCTAGTGTGGTGTACCTTTATTGCACACTAGATCCAAGGCTTAGGTTTGTATTGTTCTTTAAGTTATCTGAATCTTGTTAGACTTGCCGGTGCTATAAGCTTGTCTTAGGCTTTTGATCTAAGATTAAGTTAGTTCTCACCCTCTGATCAAGGAAGAGCTTTAGTGTTGAAGTTCTCACTTGAACGCTAGTATAGCGTGCCATCTTACCCACGCAGATCTTGTTGGTAGCCTCTCTAGGTGACAGCTCTAGAGGTCTCGGTATTCCACCCCGTCGTTCGGTAAGCCCGTAGGCATTAGCCGGGTCTCCTTCGAAGGTCTACTATCTACCCCTTGACCCCTCGAGGCACCGGAATTTCGCTCGATGCAAGATCCTAACTTGTTTCCAGTTAACTTAGTTCAACCACGAATACTACTCTACAGCGGTTAAGTAGTAGAGTTTGGAAACCTAATCTCACTCATTGTCCTCCCAGGCAACTACCTAAGTGCTAGGCTTCTTTAGTCCCTGTTTTACTCTTCCCACCATGCACTACCTTTTATCTTACCCCCGTTATAAGATTAGCTAGTGTTTTATCTAAGTTATAGTACTGCTTGAAAGTTTGACATTTCATTTCACCTATTCGCCCTTGGTTCCCTGTGGATTTTTTACGATACTCGGAATACTCTGAGTGAAAAAGCTACAGCGAATCTCCGTGCGCTTGCGGAGTAAAATGTGTTACACTAAGAGACGTCAACAAGCTTTCTCTGGCGCCGTTGCCGGGGAAGCAATTGGCAATAGAAGTTTGATTTGTTCGAACTTAGTTACTTATAACTTGATAACATACCACTATTTCTTAGCGGGCTTATTTGCCTCTGTCTACTTTATTGTTGGGTGACAGAGAGGTGTATGACCGGTTTTGGCCTACCGGCAAACTTTCACAACAATCCGGAGTCGCTGCTCAGAAGGAGAGTCCGTCAGAAGACGATCCACGGGCAGAGGCATGTGCCAGCTACACTGGATGGATCATCAAGCACAACCGACACGACACACATGGCCGAGAAGACCATTCGCGAGTTCTCTGTCCCATTTAGCAACAACATCCCTACGGGGCCAGTGCGACTGTTGGAGATGGATTCGAGCTCAAGCCAGGTGTCATCCACATGGTCCAAGCTAGCCCATTCTGCGGATTGGCGTCGGAGGATGCAAACAGCCATCTCCAGCAATTTCTGGAGATATGCAGCACTTTTACCATCAAGGGTGCAACCACCGATGCTGTTCGGCTTCGCCTCTTCCCATTCTATCTGATAGGGAAGGCGAAACAGTGGTTCTACCTGAACCGCAACAACTTGACGACCTGGGAGGCATGCTCCAATGCCTTCCTTGCAAAGTACTTCCCTCTAGGGAAGACAAGCTCACTGAGGAACTGAATCTCGAGCTTCAAACAGCTCACTGATGAGTCCGTGGCGGAGGCATCGGAGAGACTACAAGAGTACATCGCCGCCTGCCCCCACCATAGTATGGAACAGTGGTTGATAATCCAGAATTTCTTCCACGGACTTTCTTCCATGGACTACACCGGTCCATGCAAGAGCAGCTCGATGCAGCCGCTGGAGGATCATTTTTATCCTTGAGCGTTGCCGTTGCCCGCACTCTCATCGAGAAGATGGCAAACAACCAAGGATGGAGAGAGGAGAGGGCGAACAATAAGCCCCGTGGAGTCCACCATATTGATGGCTCCGACATGCTTGCCGCCAAAATGGACCTCCTGCTAAAGAAGCTGGAGGGCGCTCCTGAAGCTGTGCTGGTCCAGGCACTGGATTCTCGCATGACTTGCGAACATTGTGGGAACACCGGCCACACGGGGAACAGCTGCCCAGAAAATGGATCGGAGGACGTTAACTTCATCAACAACAATGGCTTCAGCAACGGGCCTCGTCCTCAACTAGGTTGGAATTCACGACCCAACTTACCTTTCGTTAGTCAAGGTATGTCTTCTGGTAGTTCTCAGCAGTTTAATAAAAATCCTTTCGATCAAAAAGCTGTGAACGATAGCATTAGTAAGAAGTTCCATGCGAATGATAGAGTTCTTGAATCTTTGTCACATCAATTGGAAACTCTAAATAGTGCCATGAAGAACCAACTGAGCTTTAATAAAATTCTAGAAACCCAAATAGCTCAGCTTGCCGCCGCTCTACCTAGCCCTACTTCGGGGAAGCTTCCGGGACAGCCCGAGCCACCCCCGAAGGAACATATAAATGTTGTAACCACTAGGGATGGAAGGTCTACACAAGACCCTCGACACCCTAGAGCTGCAGGAAAAGAACAGGGAAAGTAGGCCGCACCAGAAGAGGGAGATGAGGTGGATCGTGAACCACCATCGGTGAAGGAAGCACCAAAGTCAGCTCCGCACGAGTTCTATGACAGCACAGTGCTCCCTTTTCCTCAAAGGCAGAAGAAGGCCTCGGTCGACGATCAGTTCAGCAAATTCGTTGAGGCAATCAAAAAGTTATATGTCAATATCCCATTGCTAGATGCGATGCAGGTGCCTACATATGATAAGTACCTGAAGGACATCCTCAACAACAAAAACCCGCTACCATCGACCGAAGTTGTGCACCTCACGGAGGAGTGTAGTGCTGCTATACTCAACCAGTTGCCTGAAAAGAAGAAAGATCCTGGGAACCCCTCCATATCATGCTCAATCGGAACCCAGAATTTTGATCAAGCTCTCTGTGATCTAGGAGCAAGCGTCAGCGTCATGCCAAAGGTAGTCTTTGATAAACTTACACATGCTACACTTGCCCCTACTACTATGTGCCTGCAGCTAGCGGATCAATCGATTCGCTACCCCGTCGGGATCGCCGATGATGTCCCGGTGAAAATCCGGAACTTCATCGTCCCGGTGGATTTCGTGGTGCTAGACATGGAGGTAGACATGAAGACATCGGTCATCCTTGGGCGACCATTCCTAAGCACCGCTGAGGCCAACATTGATGTTGGAACTGGAGAAGTCCACCTCAACATCAATGGCAGACGGGAGACGTTCGCCTTCAAAGCAAAGGTCGAACAGTGCCGACAGGTAAAAACTTTCAAATTTAAGTGTCAGGCACCCCGGGAAACACCAAGAGAGAAGATCGAGCTGTCGTCAAGTAAGCCGAAGATGGACTCTCTCCTCGTAGCCATGGAAAAGCTCCTGTACGATGGAGAAGCCCGCAAGCTCAAAGCCGATCGCAGAGCCGAGTCACTGAGACGTGCAATATGGAAGAAACACAAGTGAGATCAATGGTTAAGGAAAAAGCACAACTATAGCCGCCATGCAACCGACCTAGGGAAGCAATATGGAGCGTTGGATGACACAAGTCGGTGGATCAGACGGTCACCCGGGCCGCCCGGCCTAGGGTAGAGCCGCCCAGCCCCACCAGAGGCCGCCCGACCTCTAACCGCCTCTCCAACTGCCTCACCGACCTTAGAAGCTATAAATACCCCCCTAGGTCTCACTTGTGAAGTGTGAAAGTTGAGTAGCTCATACTATCGCTTAGTCTAGTAGCACTAGGTTAGTCCTGGGAGTTAGAGTTGAGTCTGAGCTTTTGGCTCAGGGATTCCGGAGTCTTCTTCGAGTCTTGGTAAAGCTCTTGTATCTTTCTATCTTTGTACTCTTTGTACTCCAGTATAATATATTTCATTGTTCTATCTTCTGTTATATTTTACTTTACTTCTTAACGCCTGCCTAGTGTGGTGTACCTTTATTGCACACTAGATCCAAGGCTTAGGTTTGTGTTGTTATTAAGTTATCTGAATCTTGTTAGATCTAAGATTCTCTGATCAAGGAAGAGCTTTAGTGTTCAAGTTCTCACTTGAACACTAGTATAGCGTGCCATCTTACTCACGCAGATCTGGTTGGTAGCCTCTCTAGGTGACAGCTCTAGAGGTCTCAGTATTCCACCCCGTCATTCGGTAAGCCCGTAGGCGTTAGCCGGGTCTCCTTCGGAGGTCTACTATCTATCACTTGACCCCTTGAGGCACCAGAATTTCGCTCGACGCAAGATCCTAGCTTGTTTCCAGTTAACTTAGTTCAACCGCGAATACTCCTCTGCAGCGGTTAAGTAGTAGAGTTTGGAAATCTAATCTCACTCGTTGTCCTCCCAGGCAACTACCTAAGTGTTAGGCTTCTTTAGTCCCTGTTTTACTCTTCCCACCATACACTGCCTTTTATCTTACCCCCGTTATAAGATTAGCTGGTGTTTTATCTAAGTTATAGTACTGCTTGAAAGTTCGACATTTCATTCCATCTATTCGCCCTTGCTTCCCTATGGATTTTTATGATACTCGGAATACTCTGAGTGAAAAAGCTACAGCGAATCTCCGTGCGCTTGCGGAGTAAAATCTGTTACGCTAAGAGGCGTCAACAGCTACCACCAGATTCCGATTCACCAGGAGGACCAGAGTAAGACCACCTTCACATGCCTTTATGGAACTTTCGCCTACCGGCGAATGTCATTCGGGCTGTGCAATGCTCCAGCATCATTCCAGCGGTGCATGATGGCAATCTTCTCTGACTTCATTGAAAATATTATTGAAGTTTTCATGGACGACTTCTCAGTCTATGGCAAGAGCTTTGATCAATGTCTAGAAAACCATGGAAAAATTTTGTAGAGATGCAAAGAGGCGACCTTGTTATAAACTAGAAAAATGCCATTTCATGGTCAGAGAAGGGATTGTGCTAGGCCACAAAATTTCAAAAACAGGCATAGAGGTAGATCGTGCAAAGGTCGAGGTCATTGAACAACTACCTCCGCCTACAAACATCAAGGCCATCCGAAGCTTCTTAGACCATGCTGGGTTCTATAGGAGATTTATTAAAAACTTCTCCCATATAGCCCGGCCTTTGACTAAACTGCTAGCCAAGGATGCTCCCTTTGTGTTTGACAAGGAATGTCTCGAAGCTTTCCACAAGCTCAAGGAAGCATTGGTCACAGCACCCATTATCCAACCGCCCGATTGGAACAAGCGACTACGTTGTTGGAGCAGTACTGGGCCAAACAAATGACAAGAAGCATCATGCTATATCTTATGCAAGCAAAACTCTGACTGGCCCGCAGCTGAACTACTCCACCACCGAAAAAGAACTACTAGCAGTGGTTTTTGCTATTGACATATTCAGGTCATATACACAGATCATACAACTCTCAAATACCTTCTTACCAAGAAAGATGCAAAACCACACTTGATCTGGTGGGTCCTGTTACTCCAAGGATTTGATATCGAGATCAGAGACAAAAAAAGAGTAGAAAATTCAGTTGCAGATCATCTCTCACAAATGAAATTTGAGGAAACATCACCCTTGCCGAATGATGACTACATGAAAGATGATAAGCTCTTAAAGGTGACAACAGCGCAACCTTGGTATGCCAATCTGTTGAATTACATTTTTGCCGGCTATGTCCCTAAAGGAGCAGATAAGAGGAAATTGGCCCACGACAGCTGATTCTATCTCTGGGATGACCCCCTACCTATACAAACTCTGCGCAGATGGACTCCTGCGTCACTGCATTCCAGCTTGTGAAGCACCACAAGTCCATAGGCACTATGGGGCTTATCGTACTCATGCAAAAATCTGGTGGAGTGGGTTTTATTGGCCCACCATGTATGAAGATGGAAAAGGGTTCGTGCGATGGTGTCCAAGGTGCCAGTGCCAAGAAAATATAAATCCAAGAGATGGTATGCCACTCACAAGTAACCTTCAAATTGACGTATTTGACATGTGGGCATAGATTTCATGGGACCTTTTCCCAAGAATGGAGATAAGGAGCATATCCAAATCGCAGTGGACTACTGCAAAACATAGCTACTGTAACACAGTTTTGTAACACATATATCAATGTGTCACAAAAACTTTTATAGTAACACAAATTATGTGTTACAATGGAAGCCAGTAACACATAGCACTTATTCTCTAAAAATGTGTTACAAATAATGACTATAGTAACACAAAAAGTTATGTTACTCCAAAAGTGATACAAAGGTTGTAGATATTGTAACACATAGATGAAACGCGTAGAATATGATGCAAAAACATACCATACTGTAACACAAAGTAAAGTTAGTGATACAAAGAAACATATATGATATCATTCAATACTACAAAATTGGTTTTTACATGCAGCTTCTCGTTTTATTTATTTGCGGAGATTACTAAAAATGGAGTCGTGTAGCTCTTGGTAGCATTGGCTCCGCCTAAAATACCACCCCTGGATTAGGTTTTAGGGGTCGTCTATATTATAGGCCGCCTACAGAAATAACCCTTGCTTACAAAATGCTCTCAAGTCAATCCACAACATGGATCTCTTATGAAAGTGATTCTATAAAAATAGATTTCTAAGTAAAAACTAATAATTGTTTAATGTCAAATCACAGGAAGATACAATACCAAAATTATAGTACTCAAAGAGATCCATAGATTCATAATTGATACAATTTTCATTTGAGGTCATTTATTGACCCCTACAAATTCCAATATATTTTCCATTTTTGTGAAATCATAATTTAGAATTTATCAAATAACCTCATATACATACATAGCCTATACCAAAGATGTAGTATTTGAAGAGATCTAAAATTTTGTAGTTGAAAGCCTTTTCATTTAAGATCATTTATTAAGGGTTCAAATGTCTAATATCAAATTTATCATAGTGTATAGAAAAAGAAAAGATTCCTTATTTATACATAAGTGCTTGTGTGGTGTGATGGAGTGGAAGTCCCATGAGCACTATGAGGTGGTGAGTTCAATTCCTCGCAATGGAATGTAAAATTAGTAACACTAATCAGTAACACATTTTTTCTTGTAAAGGAATACTTTTTCAGATGTAAAAGAACACATGTCTTGTGTTACATAATATCTACCCTATAGTAACATAGGCAATAGTAACACAAAGAAAGTGTGTTACTGGAAGACCCAGTAACATTTTAATGGAGGTACAGTAACGCAAGGTGGTGTTACTGAAACCCATGCTCTAGGAGACTATCTTTCCTCGCTTTGGAGTACCACAGGTCATCATCAGTGATGGAGGCGCACAATTCACTAACAAGCGCTTCAGGAAGTGTCTCGCTAACCTCGGTGTGGACCACCGTGTTGCCACCCCCTATCATCCGCAGACAAGTGGCCAAGCTGAGATGTCAAATAAACAGATCAAGAACATATTCCAAAAGACAGTCAAGGCTATGGAAAAAGAATGGGTATCCAAGCTATCCAATGCTCTCTGGGCATATTGAACAGCGTACAAGACTCCCAGTATGACACCATACCAGATGGTGTACAGCAAGACTTGTCATCTTCCAGTGGAGCTTGAATTCAAATCTCCCTAGGCGGTGAAGAGGTGGAACATGGATCTCTAGTCGGCAAGAGTAAGATGGAAAATTCAATTGGCCGAGCTGGAGGAATGGAGGGAGAAGGCATACCATAGCGTCAAGCTATACAAGGAGCACACCAAGAGATGGCACGATGTAACACCTCAAAATTTAGCCCCGTAAAATTTTCTTCCAATCTTACCCTAATTCAAAATTGTTTTTCAAAAACCTTACTTGTTTGTTATGTGTGATTAATGTGAGCTCAACAAAAAAAAATCCAATATACCCTCCACCAAAACCTCTAAGGTATTCTCCACAAAAGTCTCCCACAAAGTCCCCACAAAACTCTTCTCAAAATTCCTTCCAATTTCCAAACACCCAAATTCATAAAAAGGGAAAAATCTTCTTGGGCCAAATTCCTCTCCCCGCAACCCATCTCCCTCTTTCCCCACTTCCCCTTCTGGCCTGGCCCAACCCCCTCTACCCCCACCAGGCCGAGACGGCCTACCTCCCACCTTCTCCCACTGCCGCTTGGGCCCTACCCGCCAGCGCCTCCCTCTCTCACTAACGAGCAGGCCCCGCTTGTCAGCCTTTCCCTCCTGTCGCCTTCCTCCGCTTGGGCCCTACCCGCCAGCGCCCCCCTCTCTCACTAACGAGCAGGCCCCGCTTGTCAGCCTTTCCCTCCTGTCGCCTTCCTCCTCGCACGCGGTGCACGCACGTTGACAGGCGCCGCACGCCGCGACAAGCCTCCATGGCCCGCCGCCGGCCCCGCGCCGACCCCGCAGCACCACCACCCGGCCCCACACCCCTCACTCGCACCGCGCGCCGTGCCAAACCACCTGGCCCAGCAGCCGACCCCACGCCGCGCCATGGCCGCCTCCACTGGCTATAAAAGCCACCCGCCGCTGCCATCCCTCCGTGCCCCTCCCCACACACACGCGCTATGCACCCTGCCACGACCCCCCTCCCCGAGTCTCTCGAGAGCTGCTAGCCGCGGGCACCGGCTGCCCCACCTTCCTTCCTCCCCGGCTCCACCGAGCCATTGCCCCGGCGAGACAACTCCACACCTCCACCCAAATTCCCCACCCACCGAAGCACCAAAGTCGAATTAACCGCTCCCTGAGCTTTGCCCCATTCCCCTCCACTATCCCCGGCACTCGCCGCCCCCCTTCCTCAACACAGAGCCACCGCCGCGCGAAGCACCCTCGCCAGCAGTGCGCACCCTGCGCTGCCGTCACGTGGAGACCCCACCTTCGACCACCAATCCACCCTACCAACACTGCTGTGATGCCCCAGGCATCTCAAGTGCATAATCATCTTTCATACATGAAGCATGCATCATAAAGCACATAATCATGGTCTATGTTTGAGCAACATGAGCAAACTTGATATATATGCAAGTCTCCAAACCCTGTTTTTGTATGTGTTGTCTCTGTGTTTGTAGTCATAACTTCAATTCCATTGAGTTCTGGATGAAGTTCATATTACCAAAACTGTAGGTAGGGTTGGGGTGAACAACTTTGTTAATTATGGCTTGAGCATATATTGAGGTTTACATGGTGATTAGGGTCAGTTTCTATCAACACAGAAAACCAGTTCAAAACTGACCTGTTTAGTAATCTCCAATTTTATCTGGCCTACATCCATTTTTATGCAATGCCCAAATCAGATAAGTTGTAGGTCTTGAAATTCTAAGAAACATTTCCAAAAGGCACTCTGGGTGATAATGCTCTGAAATAGGATTTTTAAATTTCACAAGCAATAAAGGTCCACTGTCCAACTATGGGGCTGCTGGTTAAATTCAAATTCAATATTTCCACTTGGATATGGGTGTTGAACCTTTTGACAAACTTGTAGAGCTCAAAGAGTACAACATTTCATCCAATTGGCACTTTTTCAAAATCAGGATCTAAATAGGTCAAAAATAAGATTTACAGTGGAGAAGAAAACACATTTTCCCTCGTTTTTCCCCTGACCCACTGACGGGTGGGGCCGGGCTGTCAACGCCGCCCCGTTTCCCCAACCGTCACGCGCCGCGTGGCCACCGACGTACGGGCAACGCCCTCCGCCCGCGGATTGTCGCCGTGGCCGCGGCTTTAAGTGGAGGCCGCACCCCGCGGTCTCCTCTTTCCTTTCCCTTCGCCTCTCAGCTCACCGCCGCCTTGCTCTCGCCTCGCCCGACCGAGCCGCCATTGTCGAAGCTCGAGCTCGGACCCGAGCTCCACCACCGCCGTCCGTCCACCCCACGCCACTAGACCACCCTCACCGCAACCGCCACCCTCGCGCGCACCTCCTCCGCCAACCCTCATCGCCGTTCCGCCCCCCTACGCCAAGATCCGAGCCCGCCGCGCCGCCGGTTCACGCCGTCGCCGCGCGAGTTCACGCTCGGTTCACCGCCTCCCGTGCCGCTGTCCGTCCTCCTCTGTCGCCGCCGCCTACCTCAGGTTGAAGGCCGAGCTCGTGCGCACCCACCGCACCCCACGTCGCGGCTCGCCGGCGCGCGGGCGCCTCGCCGCGTGGCCTCGGGCCGGCACGAGGAAGAAGAAGGAGGGGGATCTTTTTAGATCTAGCCCCTCGGTTTTATTGATTTTACAATTCAGTCCATGCGCTGTTGAATGAGTCTTGTAGATCTTGCATGCTAGCCCCTGGGGATTCAAAACAATCACGATCTAGCCCTGGTTCTATAAATTTTGATTATTTTCGGCTGAAATTTTGAAAAATCATAATAAATCAAATAAAAATTCAAAATGGACAAACTTGGTGGCTATGAACTCCTTATAAAATGCTCTACACAGTAGGTATGATGAGGTGTTGTGCTTGTACAGTTTTGCCCTTGGATCTGAGTGAGCATGTTATACCAAGTTAATAGGAAAAGGTGAACTAAATGAACCTCAAAAATTCTGAAACTTGGACAGTGGCATGTGTTGACAGCACTTAAGCATGGCAAACCTTATACTGCAAGCGACAGTATCGTATGAAGCTTTTCTTCAGGATGAGTATCGTGGGTTTTGTCAATCCAAGGAACGAACTAGTATTCTCTAATTAATAAGAGTTTAAGATAAACTAAAGACAAAAAGGTAGTCTAATCTAAGTCTAAACCAATCATTAGGCTAATCTAATAGAAACTATACTATATAAACATAAGATAAACAATTAGAACATAACTAGAGCACTAATTAAAGGGTATTAACTAGCTCTCGAATCAAGCTCTAACTGGATCTAAAGCCCATGCGATATACGGGCGCCACTTCAAGAATAGAGTAGCGAGTTAACTAGCAGCTCAAGGTAAACAAGCATGTTCAAGCATATTCATCATAGCATGATTAAATCAAGATTAACCAATCTAATCCCCTAGATCGAGTTTAACCTTTTCCCGGGCTCTACTGTCACTGTCACTAGTAACCAGGTAATCGACGAGAAACTCTCAATAGGCATACATAATTAGAGAACACGTTTTTAATTACTTCATATAGTCTAATAACATCTAGAACTTCTAATCACCATGATTACAAGAACTAGAAACACAAATAACACCCTTAATAACATGATCTAATCAACAAGCATCTAAATCTAAAGCTAATTAGAACTAGAACATGCATAATTAGAACAAGGACATGATAATTAGACAAGAACAATACGTCATTAATAAACTGTATTAAGATTACATCCATGATCATACCTTCCCTCGATGATACAGTTGAACCTTTGGAGCTAGGTAATTAGAGCACCGTGCAAGGTCTCTAATCACCTCTAGGAACTAGAGGAATTCTAATCCTAGACTAGACACTCGACCCTCTACTCTCTTCTAGTTGTGGTTCCTCTTGTCGCGGTCTTCACACGTTGATAATGAATTGGATGCCTTGCCCCGAGGCCTATGCTCGCTATTTATACCCTGGAGATGTCGTGGGAGAAAAGGAAACTCAAACCGACGTCATGGGGGGTGGGGTCGGCTGACCCGGACTCTTACTGCGTCCTCTTCTTTCCATCTTTCACGGGGTAGTTCTTTGATGCTTAAGTAATGTTTGTGCGGGGCTTTTGTGGACTCTTGACCTTCTGAAATCTTCTTTACGGGCCGAGCTTTGACGAAGTCTTAGTCTTTGACATATTTGATGATTTTATTGAATAATTATTTTCAAATCCTAGTAGCTGTTGACATCTTTGTTGAAATTTCTGATCAGAAAACCTTGATTAATACAGGGAGGACTATGAATTAGCCAAGCCTTCCTCGATCATCATCTTCAATGATTGTCGTCTTTAGAGGTCCTTTCTTACTCGACGTAGATCGTTGTGAATTTTGCGAAAAATAGGTCAAAAACTGCAAAAATCATATATAGCATATTTCCAAGACAATATTGCAAAATCCACAATAATTGGTGATAAATGTTAGTAAAAGATATAGTTGACGTTTAAAAATTATGAAAAACTATGTAAAATGATACAAAATATTCGTACATAAGCCGCGACAACAACATCCCCACTCTTAAACCTTGCTCGTCCTCGAGTAAGTAAAATTTTATAATTAAGTTAACTTATAAACTAATATCAATCAATCAAACTTAATTTAAACTCTCAATTTTTTCCATGTTTTCGATTAACAAATCATATAGATAAATAGATATTTATGTAAGCATACCCCACAATTATACAAGAAGAAATCAAAATTCATAAATAACAAATCTCCTTGTTTTTTTTTCAAATAAATTTTTTAAAAAGGATCAAGTATCAAAAATTAAAATATATAAGGCCTAAGAATACTCTCATCTTTCCAGGCTCTCAAAATATGTGTGGAAAAAATAAACTAAACTATAAGAATATATAAGTGTAGGCTTATCTAGAGCTTGGTAAGAACCCTAATCAAAATTTAAACTCAATATATTATCAAACTAAGAAAAGAATCTGCTGGTATTACTGAGACTTCTCGAAAAGGTCATGAAAATCATAATGATTTAAAGAAAAGAAGAAATATATATAGAAAAGTGGACATATGCAAATAAATTAGTGATCTCAAGGCACAAATGAAGTCCTTATTATCGGATTGCATATGGTCGGAAAATCTTCTGGAGTATTTCTAACAAATTAAGCCATATACCATGAATAAAACATAGAAAATCAATGAGGAGCAACATATATATATTTTTAAACAACTAATTCTACTTTGACCACTTGGTCTTTTTTTTCTTTCTTTTTTATATGTGTGGTGTCCACATCTCTATTTTTTTTAACTCTGCCTCCTCAAAGATCCTTAAAAACGACAGCTCCATCCCCACTCTTAGATAATACTCATCCTTGAGTATTTTAAACAATAATAACAGGTGAAAACATTATTCTAAAATAAAATTCTTTCATACTCCAGAAAATTAATAGGTTGTGGCAAAGGAAGATATATGAGATGATATTTTTGGTTTTAGAATGGATATCTAGCGAAGTTTGCAATCTCTCCAATGTAGAGAATTACAATGCATGGATAAAAAGGCTAGCAAATAAAAAGATAAACAAATTCGAATGACCAGCTTTGAAGTCTCAAACCCAAGATTCAAATCTTAATCCAACTCAATCAAGATCTAAATTTGATCAAACTAAAGTTTTAAGAATAAAGCTCTAATAGGTAGAGCCTATATAAAATAATCATCAGAAACTTGATCATAAAATTGATAACTCAAAATAAAATTTTAAGGAGATCCATTATGACAAAAAATGAAATCAAAACATGAATAACATGTGGGTCTTTATGAAATATCATATCTACTATATAAATGTCAATCATAGTTCACTTAAATTGCATTAATGAGAGCATAAACTTAGTTTAATCAATGACATCAGATTATAAGAAAACAAACATTTTATTTTATTCCATCATAGGGAAATACATGATCATGATAAAATTAACTCACACCGAAAATAAAATAAATGCACTCATAATTATACATAAAAGGAAAAACAGAAACAAAAAATAAAAATAAAATACATGATAAAAAAATAATAAAGAAATAAAACTGATAATAAGTGTAAACCAATGGTCTTCACTGCTGACGTCTCTGGTTTCATAGCCTCAGATTGTGTAGCTGCTCTTCTATGGTTTGAGTATTCTGCTCAAACTGGTTAGTGTTTACTCTAATCTGATCAATAATCTGATAGTTTTCTGCAGCCATGGTCTCTATGCCATAGAATGCTTGCTAAGGCATGTTCTGACTTGCAATGAATTCAGGAGCATGATATCTTGCACTCCTCGGAACAAAAGCTGGAAGTGGGGGAAATTGTGTTGAAGGATTGAACACCGGGGTAGCAGTAGGATCAAATGAGCTAATCGGCCTTGGATTAAACACAGGTATTTGAGATGATGATCCTGCTCTGAATTCTTCAGCCACAAAATGCTGACTTGGCTGTGCAGGTGGTGTCTCCTAGGTACCCCATCCAGATGATGGCGGTTGCTGGCTTGATTCTCCTTCCTCAGTCATGAACTTCTCCAACCAATCAGTTTTTCCTTGTGCAAATAAAGCAAGTCTGGGATTAGGAATTCTGAAATTGGTTTTGCTAACAAAGAAACCAGTATTTTTGTTTCCATAAATATACTTTCCTTTCCTCAAAGAATTCTCATCAATGCTGGCAGGTAACTTTGTGTAACTTGGATTAAACACTAAATTGGGGTTCAATGTAGAAGCAATGATAGTAAGATAGTGCCCAAATCCAAGCAATCCAGTGTTTCTATTTCTCTGGACAATCCAATGGTTGATCATGGAGTTAATTGGATTAATCCCCATGGGCTGACAAAGTGCAATATAAAGCCATTTTAATTCAGCATTCTTCACCTTAGTATCGTCCAGCCTCTCTATAACTCTGATAGTTATGAATCTATGGATGATTCTGATTATGGGATTAATCATTCTCATTCTCTCTTTGGAAGAATTTTCAGCAATTTATAACCAAAAACACTCTAGAACGTCTTGGTTAACCTCAATATTATCAGGTGTATTCTCCCAAAATCCCAATAAAGAACCAATCATGCCAAAGGATATTTCCACCCAGTCCACTTTTAATCTAAACCTCAAGGTGTTGTTTAAATCAGAGGAACTAACTATATCCATAGTAGTCATAATTTCTAGTGCTATATCCCTTTGGTATGTGGCACTAAGATGAATGAAATTACTCTAGCCTAAATGTTTAAAAGCCTTCTCTATGCTTGGAGCAAAATCAAGTCGGCCCAGGAAATCGAAGTCTAGATCGAAATTGGAGGTAATGCGATTCTGGCAACTGTTATACCTCTGCTCTTCAATAGATGTGCGAAGTGAAAATCCTTCCGGCGTGTACTTCCACTGTTCTTCATCAACGTTCATCGGTTGAGGGGCTTGATCTTGGGCTCGGGTAGAAGAACGGGTTTTCCTCCTTATTGGCTCCAGTACTTCATCGACGTTGACGGCGAAACGGGAAGAACACCCATGTAGACCTTGATCGCGACGAAGACTACGATCAGAGTCGGAACTTCCCATCTTGGAGACGAAGTGTCTCCTTGATGTAGGCCTTGATGAACTCTCCTCCTCGAGCTTTCCCTAGATGAGGTACTCTTGAAAGCCTTCTTGAAGAACTTCTTCATCTTCCTCTCAATTTTTTCTCTCAAAACTACTACTCTACTTCTTCTCCTGGTGGTTTCTGGACTGGTGGTAGTGGCTTTGGTGATGAAACGCAGCAACAACATCTTCTAATTTATAGGCAAAGAGGTGGCTCAAAGGGGAGGTTGATCTGGTGGAGGGGAGAGGCTGGGGTCGGCCGACCCAAGGGAGGTTGGTCGGCAGAGCCAGGCCCCTTCTGGTCCTGCTCGCGTCCAAACTTCTCCTGTAAGCTACCCATAGGATTCCTAGCAAACATGGCTGGCTTCTACAGCAAGATTGTCGACATGCATGCAGGTTTTGACAGAAAACCAATCAAAGCTTTAAAGATTGTCCCCTTGGATGCTTGTCCTTTGATTCTTCCCTATCAAACTTTTAATTATTACCTATGTCCCAATGTTTGCTGGTTATATTATACTAAAGAGGATCCTATGCTGCCTAATTTAACCTTTCTTCACTAATTCTATGTCCTTAATTTGCAATTATGCAATATAAATATATTAATTAATATGCCTACTATAGTAGGTTTTAAAAGCACACAATGTTTATAACACTCAACATAGATTTTAATTTTAAGATAGTTTTATTTACTATTCTAAAACCTATGTTTTATTTTGCATAAAAACAAATGTTCGGTTATTTAATCGGATTAATTTCAGAATAAAGATAAGCAACTCAATTCATGAATTGAATTGAATGTGCTCATCTTATTTCTTTAGCGTGGCTTAGGTATATGCCTAGTTTTTGAATAAATTAGAGAGAAGATATTGAAATCATATAATGATTTAGAGATTAAAACCTAAGAAAAATGTCTCTCTTTTTCATTTTATAAATCGCTTCAAAAATCGAATCGAATTCAAAAACTGGTAAAGGCTTCGTAATTTTTTTCAAAATCAGACAGCTAGGTAAGTGAGAGTAGCCATCTGTTATTATAAAAATCAAGCTTTAACTAATCTAAACTCTTCATTATTTTTTACCATGGTTCACTTTACACTAGAGTTTTAAACTAAAAACTATTTCTAAGAAAAGCTAATAAACTGAACTAAATAAAAACTTTCTAAAAATACCTAGGTTGCCTCCCATAAGCGCTTGAGATAAGTCCTTCAGCCCGACTTCTTCTGGGCGCCCACCAATGTCCCGCGTGGACATTGCAGATGAATCTTCATCTTCAAGCTTCGTCCTCTTCAATTGCTTGACACACCTCGAATCTTGGACGAAATTTGAATGAGCTTGATTCTCCATTGATGTTGAACTTGATCATCCCTTCTCCCACATTGATGTTGGCTTGAGCTGTTCTAAGAAAAGGCCTTCCAAGTATCAATGGTGATCTTGTGCTTCCTCCCATCTCCAGAATAATGAAGTCAACTGGTACAAGATCTGCTCCAATCTTGACTGGCACGTTCTCAGCTACTCCTTCTGGATATCTGACTGAGTGATCTGCTAGCTCTAGACACATGGATATAGGTTCTGGCTTTGGCAGCTTTAGTTTGTCAAACACTGACTTAGGCATGACACTTACACTTGCTCCTAGATCACAAAGAGCCTTGTCAATGTTGAGTGCACCAATAGAGCACGGGATAGTGGGACATCCCGAATCTGCCTTCTTCTGCAAAGGAGTATCCACGATAGCTGCACTGTACTCAGTTGTCAACTTCACATACTCAGATGGCATTTCCCTTTTGTTAGCTAGTATATCCTTGAAGTACTTGGCATAAGTGGGAACTTGAAGTGCATCTAACAATGACATATGGATATATATAGCTGCTTGATCACTTCAAGAAACTTATTGAAATGCTCATCTGTCTTGTTTACTCGAACCCTGCTCTTTTCTGGTAGTATCCTCGTGTCTTCCACTGTCACTTCAGGTTCGTCTTCAATCTGTGCTTCAGCTTCCACTAAACTGGCAAGTCTCGTAGGTATCTCTGGGTCTCTTGTCTCCTTTCTAGATCTGGTAGTGATTGCTTTAAGTGACTCTTTAGACTGTGGTTGTCCAGGCACTTTTCTTCATTCTTGTTCAGGTGATGCTCTGCAAGTTGAGAGAGTTGATTCTCCAAAATCTTCATCATCCCCATTAGCTGTTGATTTGAACTTCCCATAGTGGTGATCTTGCCATCAATGTTCTCCAGCACCTTGTCCATAGCCTTGAACCTAGAGTGTGTATCCTTGTTGATCTTTGCTTGCTCTTCCATAAAGTCTTTAAGTTGAATCTGTAGAGGAATGGCGTTCTGAATAGCTGATCCGGCAGTGAACTGTTGTCGATTCTGTCTATAGTTGGACGGAGGAATCCAACCTTCCTTTCTTGCATAGTCCAAAGCCTTAGCTTCCTCTGGGCAACTTTCCTTTGAATGTCCATATTCTCCACACTCTTCACAAGTCATCATGGCTTCTGTGGACTTCACTTCCTCTGCTCAGCCACTTTCCATCATCTCGAGCCTTCTCACGAGTGAGTCGATCTTCCCTCCAAAGAAAAAGAAAAGCATGCTAGTCAAGCATGGCAAAAAGAGAGAAAAATACAAAAAGGCTCCATATTCATACCTATCAATCAAAAAGGAGAAGGAAAGGAAACAAGGAGATTCATCCATCCATCCACCAAATAAAGCTCCAACAATGAACAAGGCTAGATGATGTAGTACATTTCTTTGGTCCAATCTTTGGCTTTGCAAAAACAAACAACTTAAGTAAGCTAAGTTCTTCCATGACCCTGAGCTCCACATAAGCCTTAGTATAGGAAGTTCCTAGCCATGTTCTTGGCTTCAAATGGTGAGGATACACTTTGAACGATCAAAAGTACCTTTGGGGAAACTTGCTTTCTTTTGAAAAATCTTTAAAAACACCTGAGATGGAATCCCAAAAGACATGCTTGGAGGAGAACCTGCAGCTAAGTCGTTCTTCCTCTCAACCGCCCAAGACATGGTAAGACAAAAAGATGCACCACAGGTATGAGTAAGAGCGATCATTACATACACTATGGTTCGAGGTAAGAGCATGGGTGTCGTCTGTGCATAACTCCTATTTATGAGCATCGATATTGTAGCAACTCCTGATCCATAACCCATCTTGGCTTTACTCGAGGACGAGCAAAGGTCTAAGCTTGAGGGGGTGTTGACGGTCGTTATTGCACTACCAATGACCATCAACTATCCATGAACATGGAGGAAAACATGCCAAAGTATGGATAAACCTATGCTACTAACACATTTCCACAAGTTGTGTTGAATATTTGATTGTAGGTACAAAGATCAGCAGAAAACAGGCAAATTTGGCTAAGTCACAGGGTCACTAGCCAGTGGGCCAAGTCTCCCGGCTCCAAGCTAGGCCGCCCGGCACCATCCTAAGCCGCCCGGCCTGACTCAGGAGCCAAATCAGCTCATCTTTGACCTGCATGTGCTTAAGTGATGTGTCAACACACTTGTGAAGTCCAAAGGCCGAATGCACCACGTCAAGTACCGGAAGGCTTGCCACATCACCGATCCAACACTTGGATTGGTGAAGTCAGCAATCCTAGGCACTTCAATCCTGCGGCTAAGGAAGAAACACAAGTGAAGATCAACGGTTGAGGGAAAAGCACTCTTCTAACCACCATAACCGCCGTCAACCGACTTGGGGAGGCAATATGAGCCACAAGATGGAGAAAGACGGTGGATCCGACGGTCACCCAGGCCGCCCGGCTTGGGGTGGAGCCGCTCGACCCCACCTGGAGCTGCCCGGCCCACCCCGGCGCCTTCCGGTTGTAACCGCCTCTCTAACCGCCACACCGACCTTGGGACCTATAAATACCCCCTAGACTTCACTTGTAGAGTGTGGAAGTTGAGTAGCTCATACTATCGCTTAGTCTTGTATCACTAGGTTAGTCCTGTGAGTTAGAGTTGAGTCTGAGCTTTTGCCTCAGGGATTCCAGAGTCTTCTTTGAGTCTCGGTAAAGCTCTTGTATCTTTCTATCTTTGTACTCGTTACTCCAGTATAATATATTTCATTGCTCTATCTTTTGTTATACTTTACTTTACTTCTTAACGCTTGCCTAGTGTGGTGTACCTTTATTTCATACTAGATCCAAGGCTTAGATTTGTGTTGTTCTTAAGTTATCTGAACCTTGTTAGACTTGCCGGCGCTATAAGCTTGTCTTAGGCTTTTGATCTAAGATTAAGTTAGTTCTCACCCTCTGATCAAGGAAGAGCTTTAGTGTTCAAGTTCTCACTTGAACACTAGTATAGTGTGCCATCTTACCCACGCAGATCTGGTTGGTAGCCTCTCTAGGTGATAGCTCTAGAGGTCTCAGTATTCCACCCTGTCGTTCGGTAAGCCCGTAGGCGTTAGCTGGGTTTCCTTCGGAGGTCTACTATCTACCCCTTGACCCCTCGAGGCGCCGGAATTTCACTCGACGCAAGATCCTAGCTTGTATCCAGTTAACTTAGTTCAACCGCGAATACTCCTCTGCAGCGGCTAAGTAGTCGAGTTTGGAAATCTAATCTCACTCGTTGTCCTCCCAGGCAACTACATAAATGTTAGGCTTGTTTAGTCCCTGTTTTACTCTTCCCACCATACACTACCTTGTTATCTTACCCCCGTTGCAAGTTTAGCTGGTGTTTTATCTAAGTTATAGTACTGCTTGAAAGTTCGACATTTCATTCCACCGATTCGCCCTTGCTTCCCTGTGGATTTTTACGATACTCGGAATACTCTGAGTGAAAAAGCTACAGCGAATCTCTGTGCGCTTGCAAAGTAAAATCGGTTACGCTAAGAGACGTCAACAATAAACAATTAGAACATAACTAGAGCACTAATTAAAGGGTATTAACTAGCTCCCTAATCAAGCTCTAATTGGATCCAAAGTATATACGATATATGGGCGCCACTTCAAGGATAGAGTAGCGAGATAAATAGCAGATCAAAGTAAACAAGCATGTTCAAGCATATTCATCAAAGCATGATTAAATCAAGATCAACCAATCTTACCCCCTAGATCTAGTTTAACCTTTCCCGGGCTCTACTGTCACGAGTAACCAGGTAATCGACGAGAAACTCTCAACAGGCATACATAATTAGAGAACGCGCTCTAATTACTTCACATAGTCTAATAACATAATTAGAGCAACTAGAACTTCTAATCATCATGATCACAAGAACTAGAAACACAACCATATCATTAGTAAACTAGATCAGAGATCAAGATCGCTAGATGAATAACACCCTTAATAACATGATCTAATCAACAAGCATCTAGATCTAAAGCTAATTAGAACTAGAACATGCATAATTAAAACAAGAACATGATAATTAGACAAGAACAATACTTCATTAATAAACTGTATCAAGATTACATCCATGATCATATCTTCCCTCGATGATACAATTGAACCTCTAGAGCTAGGTAATTAGAGCTCCGTGCAAGGCCTCTAATCACCTCCAGGAACTAGTAGAACTCTAATCCTAGACTAGAAACTCGACCATCTACTCTCTTCTAGTTATGGTCCCTCTTGTCACCGTCTTCGCGCCTTGATAATGAATTGGATGCGTTGCCCCGAGGCCTATGCTCGCTATTTATACCCTGGAGATGTCGTGGGAGAAAAGGCAACTTGAACCGACGTAGGGAGGGGTGGGGTCGGCCGACCAGGAGGGGTCGGCTGACCCGGACTCTTCCTGCGTCCTCTTCTTTTCATCTTTCGCGGGGTAGTTCCTTGATGCTTAAGTAATGTTTGTGTGGGGCTTTTGTGAACTATTGGGCCTCTGGAATCTTCTTTATGGGCCGAGCTTTGACGAAGTCGTCTAGTCTTGATATTAATTGATGATTTTATTGAATAATTGTCTCTAAATCCTTATAGCTCTTGACACCTTTTTGAAGTTTTTGATCAGAAAACCTTGATTAATACAGGCAGGAGTATGAATTAGCCAAGTCTTCCTTGATCATCTTCAATGAATGTCGTCTTTAGAGGTCCTTTTTTACTCGATGTAGATCTTTGTGAATTTCACGAAAAATAGGTCAAAAACCTGCAAAAATCATATATAGCATATTTCCAAGACAATATTGCAAAATCCACAATAATCGGTGATAAATGTTAGTAAAAGATATAGTTGACGCTTAAAAACATGAAAAACTATGTAAAATGATATAAAATATTCGTACATAAGCCGCGTCAACACTAGTACTGGAGCTGGAATGCCTCCAACGCGTCGAGGAGAACGACAGTCGCGGCTGAAGTGACTCGGCTTGCCACAGTTAAAGCACGGATTACCCGAGCCTGGAGTAGCTGGAGCACGCGGTGGGGCACCCTGCTGAGGCAGATGGTAGCCGGTGTTCGGAGGCCGGTAACCCCACTGCTGCTGAGGTGCGCGATAGCCCCAACCTTCCTGCGGCACGCGCACTACAAACCGCGCTGGTGCACGGGGTGGGGGTGCAGCACGAGCGCACTGAGAAGGACCTACTGGTGGTGCTGCAAGTTGTCTCTTCTTCTTCTCATCATTCCTTGCGGTGCGAAGCTTATCATCCTTGTTTAGATCCTGATTAACTACTTCATTATAGGTCGCATGCTTGTCATTCAGGAAGGTCTACAAGGTAGGATCCAACCCCTGAAGGAACCTAGCTGCTTTCTTCTCCTCTTTGTCCGTGAGGTCTGAAGCGTACTGAGCCAGGTGATTGAACGCCTGGACGTACTCCATGACAGTCCGGTTGCCTTGCTTTAAGGTCTCGAACTCACGGCGCTTGATCATCATCAAGCTCTCCGGGATGTAGTGTCCCCGAAAAGCATTGTGGAACTGTGTCCATGTGACAACATGTCCCTCGAGTTGAGTGTCCAAGAAGGTGGCATACCATGTGCCCGCAGGACCCTGCAACATTTGTGCTGCAAACCTCGCCTTCTGCTGCTCGGTGCAGTTGTCCAGCAGCCCAAACTTGGACTCCATCGTGCGGATCCAGTGGTCCGCATCGAGAGGGTCAGTCGCGGAGGTGAACACAGGTGGATGTGTGCCCTCAAAGTCAGCATAGGAGCACTCTCGTGGCCCCTGCTGACCACGGCCTTGCTGCTGCTGTTGCTGCAGCTGGTTCTGCGCCATCATGTTGATGAGTTGTGTGTTTTGCGCCACCAGCTGCGCCAAGTCCGCGAATGGCGGAAACTGATTCGGAGGCGGGAGTCTGAACCCCCACTTGTGTCCACCATCTGAAATAAAATTTCACATGGTTTAGAGTGCAATATATAAGCATTGAAAAAAATTCAATGCATCAAAGGAATTCATAGTACATGAAAGACATGTATCAAACACGATCCCTTGCACTGCACACCCTCCAAATGCCTCACCCCTTAAACTTTTCTTAGTAATTTTCTAGTAATTTTGGTTCCTGAACTTATCCCTAAGGAAATCATTAACCTGTGGATCTGAATTTTTGTGTATAACAGAAGGTGCTGTGGTATATGGAGTTGAAATTTTTACAGCCGTATATACATGCCAGAGAGATCATACTGTAAAAATTTTAGCACCATTGAAGCAGTACTTCTGCCTGTAGGACCAGTTCTTTCGCTGGAAAGAAACAAATTTTAGCTCCCTGATTTCGTGGAGGTTAGTGCCCAAGTTTTTATGTCAGCTACACGATGTTCAGTTCACCATAAAAATTTCAGGGCCAACATAGCTAAACAGAATTTTACACAAAAACAACAAAACAACAGGTTTTGTGAGACATCAGTTTTTCCACTAAACTAGCAAGGTTATCATATATAACTTGTCCAAAAGCATAGTGTTGTTAATACATCATCATGCCCAGCGCTAAAGGGTATTTTTACATTGCTGATCTAGCTCCACTCCTACGGATACAAGGGTATTTTACACATCATCTCCTAACCATACTAACTCACTCCTCCTCATCATTGGTATCCATGGGTGCATCTTCCATGGCTGTGCCTACATCCAGCTCAACAGGTTCCTCATTCCCAAAGAACACCAGTTCTTGGGGGTCTATCACTTGCTCTAAATGCTGCACATGCTGTCCAAGAAGCTGATTGGTTTGGATGAGTTGTTGGTTTTGTTCAATCAACTCTTGGTTCAGCTCGTTCACTACTTGAATTTGTTCACCCAATTGTCCAGTTTGTGCCTCCAAATTTTGTGCTTGGGCTGTGACATTGTCCAATTGCTGCTGAACAAAAGTCAAGCGCCCGCGGTCTTCCCGATTCACATTGACAACTTGAGTGGCAAAAGCCACCATGGCATTGAGCTCATAGTTCGGCGGGTTAAGTGCTTGCAAAGCTTGCACCCTTCCCAACCAATCGGCGTTAAGTGGATCGCCGGTGGGAATGTACCGAATGGAGGAGTTAGCAACTCTCTCCGGGTACTCCCTACACAAAGTCAGGAGCGCTGCAAATGCAGCCCTTTGTTGGGCATCAATGAAATCAGTACCTAGCGCATCCTCAATGAACTCCTCAGAGTCCTCCACATCGGGGTGTCATGGCACTACCACATATGCCCGACATCCCTCACCGTTGTGGTGTTCCGGGAGTGGAATCTTGTACCAAGGGCACTGTCCAAAACCCATCTCATGCACAGCACGGCATAGAATAGGTGCAAAGCTGCACCCTTCTGGGCAATTTTGCACAAGCCAATCTTCATCTTCTGGATCTGGTGTGGGGATCATGTGCTCAGGTGGCGGAGGACCTGCCATCTGAGACGCAATAAATTGCTAATAAGTTTCAGTTTGTTACCCCTAAAATATGGGTCACACAAGTGAACGAGTATATTCTTTTTTTTTTTTTTGTTCAGATTCACTTACTGAAGTTGTTATTCTCATACCAACCAGGATTTAGCAAGCATGAATTGTTACTGAATTTTTGGAATTATGTACTGACCTACAAAAATCTGTGTTTGGCAAGCATTCAAAAACAATATTTTTCCATAACAGACACATATCATCGTATTTTTACCTCAAATTCTTACTGGTAGCTACTTTCAGTCTTGCTAGGGTTCAGTAAAAATTCAAAAATTTTTGGAACTGCAGCCATTGTATAACCGGTCCTATCTACTGCACAATTTTGAACTGCAATGGAGTTACATTCTGTTCCAAACAAAAGTGACAAATCTGCAGGTTTTATAGTTTGTGTGTAATGCATATAAATAACAGTAAGTTCATGTCACCTCATTTTTATTTCAAGAATGTAGTATTATTCCAAAGTAAGGAATGTAATGACATGATGCATGCACATCCTATTCGCCCTCACGAATCCTTAATATCTATATCTAACGATACAAGTTCGGTGGCGAAATCTATTTACGTGCCCTCTCTAATGCAAGCCTTAATCGATTTCTACTCGACTTATGCTACTCATTTTCGTGGTTAGTGTACCTACAGAAGAGATGTATATGCTCATCCCATTCATACACTACCACACTAAACCTAAAGTGGTATCCACGAATTTCTTTAAGCCACGTCTGGTGGACGACGTGGTGGCGCCATTTCTTTTAAACACACACCCAACGTTCCTCCAGTACTGGGGAATTGCCGGGAAAAGAAATGGTGGCTAATTCCTATCTAGAGTTCGGTGTGAACTCGATGCTCGTGACAGTAATAGCATGAAGCCTACTGCCCGAGTGTGGGAAGGATGATCATGTGAACATGAACATATCCAACAGATGTCCGGGAAATAAGGGGCTAACCCGGCGCTCATCTCATGGCAAGCAATTGCATATAAAGCTGCTACCTGAGGTTGGGAGGAATAGCCACAAAACACCACAAGTGTGACCTCTCTCCTTTAAGAACCAATTATGCAGGATGATGTGCAATGATGCGAGCTATCTACTGAGTTAGCAGCCACCTGTAATACTTAACATCCTTATAATAGGGGTTAGCGTAATACTCTCATTTTCGAAAATGGTTGAAAGTAAGTTTTGAAAATCAAAATAAGAATTATTGTAATCATTGCATGTGTATGATCGGCTCTGATACCCTCTGTGGCGGAACCACCAACTAAATCCGGCTCAAACACGTCTGCCATCCATTGGCTCGCAACAGGCTTGAAACAGACCAAGTCCGGTCGTCCGTCGAGTGCCCCGAAGAACCCTCGATAAACCATACCTTCCCATTTGACCGACAACATACACATAAAACTCTGGAAGGAGTCACAATGATTACAACAACTCAGGGCAGTTTACGAAATAAGTAGAGTTATTTTACAATATGGTAGTTCAAATAATTATACAACCATAATCGTAAGTATTTCAAAAGCAAGTTCCAAGTTCTCTCGCAGCGGAAATAAAACAGTACGACGTTACTTGCATAGCAAACGATTGCAAAAGACATAACACCGTGCCCACCGGTGTCATTCTTAGCCATTCATCATGACATGCCATTACTCATCGGGTGCCACAAAGAAGGCATCGCATCGATAGCAAAAGTCATTAGGATCACCTGAAAATAATTTAAGCAACAACGGTGAGTACGTGGGGTACTCAGTAGGATTTACCCATGGGTTTTATATGCCCGACTCATATAGGGTATGCATGGCTTTATGTAGACTGGCTGACCATCCCGCACTAAGCAGCTTACTATTTATTTGATCCTTAGCCTTTCAGATTTAAGTATCAATGTTGATCATCTTTAATCAACTACACATGATTCATATAATTCAAAAATTAGTACTTGGTAAATAAACATGTCATATATAAACAATATAAATGAAAGCATGAATAATAGAGCATCATTTTAATTCATCAAGTTCCCAAATACTTCTACGTTGGACGGCAGTGATGCAACATGCTTGACATCTGGCGAGCCACAGCGATTCGAATCGATTTTAATTCCCGGGAATATTCCAAACCGCACGGTATAGACTTACTTGCCGTAGCTTTCGCACATATACCTACCCCAAACAACTACAACCAAAGTCTGTTTTGCACTTGCCGAACCCTTGGGTTATTGACCCCACGGGGGATTCGCGGCCATCACCGGCCCCCGTGAGTACGAAGCTCCCCTAGGTCTCACTACCTCCAATCTCAGCTGGCAGGTAACAATTCAACTCTTTGGTGCGCTCGAGAGGGGCTTCGAGCACTATACGTTCTGGTAAGAGTAAATGACGATCCCAAGCGCACAACGAACGGGCCTTAATTGACACAGGAGGGCCCGCAAGCATAACAAAATCATAATAACATAAACATCGCATCATCATCATCATATGCCCCGCCCGGTCTCGTGAACAATTCATCATACTCTCATCATGTTCATTTTAATTATTGGCAAAATTTTACTTGATCAACGAGTGACTCCATTCACTCGTATCTAGTCGATTCTATAACTAAGCATAAGACCGCTCTATTCGTTCTAGCAGGCATACTAAACAAGGTATACTAAAGATTATTTATGCTTGTGGATTTTCAAACAACTCCTGAACCTAAAAATAGAGTGATAGGACTCTCTACATAGGAGTATGCTTAGGAGCCTACCGTGCTGCTCAGAAGAGGAGTCGGGGTTAGTGTTAGCTTCTGGCGCCAGGTACTCAGCCTCCAGGTACAGGTACTGTGGCTGCTCGTACTGCTGATCTTCCCCGGCGTTCTCCTGAACAGCTCCTTCCGATGCTGTCTCCTCAGCTACGGGCTCTATACGTATGAATGATGCATGACATGATGTTAGACAGGAAACATTGTGCATTGCTATGATATGAAAAACGCAGTGCAAATTTGTACGTACATGAGCTTAAACAAAATTCATTCGATGAGTTATCAAATGGCAAGGTATTAACTAGAAATAAAGAGCTAGTGAACAAAAGTGATGTATAACTTAATTCTAGGGACCAGTAAATTTATATTAGTATTTTTCTCAGGTGCACAGTAAGTTAAAATGTAGCAGAAAAATATAGAATAGAAACAAAAGTGCTACTTTCCATTTTAAAGGCCCAACACTTGTTTTAACTTGTCTTTTTCATATCTAGAGATTTACGAGTTAAATGGATTTGAAATTTTTACCACTTATACATATTCTGGTGATAAGCCTACCATACAAATTTCATAATTTTTGGAGCAGCATTAAAGAAACTAAAAATCTGACATTAAAATGGACAAATGCATTCAATCTTCTTGTTTCAAGAGATTGACTAAAGTTCTGAAGCTAAAAGTTTTTGTACCAGTATTATGCAGCAAGAGTAGTGCACTGACTTTTTTTTTATAGGATCTATACCATAGCATAACTGGATGCCAAATTTTCTCCTATTTTACCAAGTGCACTTAATATGCAGGAGTAAACTGATCATCTATGCCAAATGTGTATTTTTACACGACCCTAATGAGACTACCTTGCATGTGACAATTTTTATATGGGTGCATACAAGGGACAAATATACATACCATAAATATTTCAGGATTTATGGAATATGGCAAGGATGATTTTCTCAATCAACATCATTCTCTCAGTTTATTCAAAAACCAGAGACAATATGGTCATTTTGCATGTTAAGATCATATTCATTGTGTAGGTCTCGGAGACATGAATCTAACGGAGTTGGGTTTGCAGCCATTGGATTTTTATGTGATTTGATTCAGATTTTTAAAATTTGTATGCATATATTCAAAAATCAAAACTGAGCATGAATTTAATCTACATTGCAATAGACACCAGGGAGTGGCAAGCAAGATCCACCAGACCAATAAATAGTGAACTAAATACTCAAAAATCCTGGGGGCAGCTAGCAAGCAGCCTCGGGTATATTCTCAAAAGTGGAACGTTCGCAGGGGGTTATACATAGTTTTTCATAGACTCATCATACAGTAATATGAAAAGAAGGAAGAAGGAGGGGATTTGCGCAAGATGTTCTTCTTCAACCTCCAGTTCGTTCTCTTCCTGCGTAGGGGAAGAATAGGAGGGGCTTGACCGGCGTGTCTGCTGCCCGGGCAGAGGAGAAGGAGGCCGGTGTCCTGGGTGGAGTGGAGGCGGCTTGAAGCACTGGTCCGCCTGCTCGGCCCCGCGCACATCGACGCGCGGCCGAGTGACGGCGAGTCGCGCCGCCGAGCGGCAGCGGTGGCTCGGACCAGCTGCAACGGCGAGGTGGGGCGCAATCGACGGAGGGGAGTGAGGCAGTGGTAGTGGTGGTGATCTAGGGACGGGGAAGTGAGTGGAGAGGCAGCGACGGGCTCGAGACCGAGCTCGCCAATGGCGGACGGCGCGGGCGAGAAGAAATTGAAGAGGCGCGGATTTCTCCACTTAATGAAGGCGAGGGGGAGCGGCAAGGCTGAAGCCAGGCCCGCGCTGCAGAGACGCGAGGATAGAAGCACGAAGAGCAAGGACCAGACCGCGGCAGAGACGCCGCGCCGCGTGGCCATGTCGTGGCGCACTCGCGGCATGCACGCGCAGCAGCGTCCGTTTCCGGTCGGGCGATGAAGTGGGAGCGGAGGAGGTAGGCGCGGTCCACTTGGCACAGGAGAGGGCAGCGGGCGGAGGCGTCGAGGCGGCCGGGAGCGGAGCCGTACGCCGGGCGCAGGAGCGTCTCGACCGTCGTCCGCTCGGGCACCCCCGGACCCCGGTTTTCCCGAAACCGGTACAGGAGCGAGGAGGCAATTGATGATAGAGGGAGAGGGAGAGACGGACAGCGCTGACCCACGCGTCAGTGGATAAAGAAAATAACAGAAAACGAAAATGAGGTTTGCTCAGGGACTGAGCTTCAGAAATGTGGATATTTGAGGATGAAAATGGCCGAATTTGGAGAAGGTACAATTATGAAAGTTGTTCCAAAATAAATTCTCTACAACTTTGGTATGTAACGTTTGAATCAAAAAGGCTTGGAAGTTAGACTAATTGGCCACTTTATTAGAAGGTGTTGGTTCTGCTCAGAATTTAAATTTAAATTGTTCTAACTATAGTTCAAAAACAAAGCACTTAACCAAGAAATTTTGTATAGAGAAGTTGCTCTATCAGCATTAATCTACAAGTTTGCTATACAAAAGTTTTTCCAGATCATGCTAGATTTTTAACTACACTAGGATTTATTTGCAGGGGTCTCCAATTCCGGAGTTTAAACCATTCAAATTTTGAGTGTTTTCATGTGTACTAGCAGCTGCAACTACTCAAAATATGTATGAATGACATAATGCTTATGAGGTATGTGTGAAAAAGTCCTAGATATACCGGAGGTATCACATACTCGTCTATTACATGCTTAGGGATTATATGGATTCCTACCCTTGGGTCATATGTAATATCTTGCGGTTGAAGCCATGATACTTGGCCTGGGATGACGCTGGAATCTGGATAGAATTTGACTGCCTTCGTGTCCAGGCGTCTCTCCTATGACCAATCCCGATTAATTGCTGCTAAAAGCCAAAGTAGGTCATCCTTCATGCTCTTTATGATCTGGCAGTATGTATGTTGGTCTGGAGGTCCTGATGAAACATCGGTCTTATTTTGGCAACCGAGAGGCGTCACCAAAATCCCTAAAGATTTCGTCCTCAAAAGAGAACGGAGGTGCCGACGGAGGAGCCGTCAAGGCTAAACTGACCCTCTCAGTTTCCCTAGACGATGGTTTTGGGATTTCCTCGATCCGAAGGGGTAATGGTGGAGATAGGGTATATGGTGTTTGTCTCTCTTCGGTTTCGAGTGTCTTGGATGGCTTTTGTGGAGGTGTTTCTTCTAATATCCTAAGATCTGAAGCTTTCTAGAGGATTTTGTCAAGAATTTTTCTTTCCTCAGATGGTGTTAAGTGGTAGAATGACCCTCCTGAGGCTAGGTCGAGACAGAGATCGGCTCCGGGTGTGAGGCCCCGAACGAAATGCTGTAGCAACAATGCCTCTGAAATACCCAAATCTGGCCCTAATGATGCCAGACGGTTGAAGCATTCCCAAGCTGCCCCCAAAGATTCTCTTTCGCGCTGTCGGAAGTTGAGTACTTCGCAGCGGAGATCCATGACCTTATTTGGCGGAAAGAAACGAAGACATAAACTAGTTTTTAAGTTCTCCCAACTCCCTTCTACTTTACCAACTGCCTGCTTGCACCAGATTTTTGCCTCCCTCGTTAGCGAAACGGAAAAAGCAACCATCGAAGTGTATCGCCAGACATTCCCGAAATGACCAAACAGCTGCATAACTGCTCAAACTCCCGAAGGTGCGCGTAGGGACATTCTGATTCTTGCCCTCAGAATGATTTATCCCGAACCATGACTATCAAGCCGGGACATAGCTGATAGCCTTCTATAGTGATAGGTGCGGATGATGGTGGAGGCTCCAAATAATCACCCTTTGGAGCGGCGAGTTGAAAGATAGGCGTGGAATCCATATGGTAGATGATATGTGGTATTTGGTGAGGATATATGTGGTGGTTGTGTATGGTGTGAGAATGGACGATCCTAGGTTCTAGTTGAATTAGCTGCTGTTCCTCGGCAACGGCGCCAGAAAAACTTGTTGGCATTTCTTAGTCTACGATCCGCAAGCCCACAGAAACACATTGTAGCTTTTCACCCGAGAGTATTACAGGGTATCGTTATCCACGAGGAACGAGGAGTAACTCAACGTAAAACAAGTAGAACCGAACAGTAATGCCAGTTGTATCTTATTCTTGTGGCACTTTTGATTAAGAAAAAAGAAAGAGATAAAAAAGAAAAGACGAGTGCATAAAAAAGAGCCGTACCAAAAAAATAAAAAAACAAAAAAAATCTAAAATGCTTGCATCCTTTGTACTTTGTACGTGTGACTTGCTTGCTTGAGCTAGTTCTAGGAACAAATTTAGACCAGCAACTTTGACAAGTACTTTGGACACTTATTCAATTTTGCTATCTGATTTCAATTTATGCTAATCCTTGCTACCATATAAAGTCTCCCAAAACTCCATATATATACTTCTGATCAGCATAGGTTTAACCTTTGCAATCGCATCGCTCACGCCCTCACGGTATCACGAACCAGCCACCAGTTGTACCATCCACTGCTTTGCATTGGTAAGAACATTTGTAAGAGCTTGGTAAGACGTTTGAGAGTGTGTGATCTCACCACCTATACATAGTAGTTGATAGGAAAATATACTTCTCGTGTGTTTCCTTGTTTTCTACTAATAATGACAGGATATAGCACTACTTGGAAGGGAAATATGAAGAAATTTGAGAGCCATACCACTTTGAGAACATCATAATCAAAAGGTTCAGGTTATATCGTACCACATCTTCCTTCTTATGATGGTTTTGGTTCGGATAAGTACGTTGATTGGGAAGCGACGGATAAAATTTTTGCACAAAATCGTTTATGTGACAGAAGAAAGATTAAGAATGCTGCTAGTGCTCTAAAATCATGTGCTTTATTTTGGTGGAAAGATCTTTGCGATTATGATGCAGATCCATAAACTTGGACATATATGAAAAAAATCATGAGAGATGAATTTGTTTCTAATTCTCATTCTATAAAGTTAATTTGTGAATTGCAATATTTGCAACAACATGATAAATCTGTTAAAGAGTATTATGATGAGCTACATAATTTATTGTTACATTGTCGTTTACATGAATCTGATTTTTGTGACATTTGTGAAGATTTTTAAATGGTCTTAATAATGACATTTGTGATGTTCTTGGTGATATGCAATATAATTCTCTCCATAATTTATTTATTCTTGTTTGTGATATCGAAACTGATATTAAATATGAGAGACAACAGTTTATAAAGATTGAATATGATGTATTTGTTGCTGAAATTGAACATCATAACACAACATATAGAGGCCTCGTTTGCTAATAACCATGAGCAGGACATTGAAATTAACGATGAGAAAGACAACGTGCTAATGGAGAATGAACATTGTAGCGAGCATGTAAACACAAGTAATGAAATCGGTGCAAAGGTCACACAATGTGAGGAATTTTTGTTGCACCAAATCTGCCCACAGTTGATGCTATTGTAGAGCAATCTACAGTGGAACATTTTTCTGATGTACCTTTGTCATATGATTATTGTCTTGTTGCTCCATGTGAGAAGGAAAGGTTGTGTGATCATTCATCTATTATTTCTATGCCACAACTCATGAATAAGGATGATTTTGATGCTACTGAACCAATCGATTGTACTGAAATTAATATTTTTCTACCTATTACTTGTGTGCATGATGAGATAAAATTGTTATCTTCTTTAAACACTTTGGGTTATATTGAATTTGATATTCTTTGTAGTTTGAAAATTTTGAATAAAAAGTTTTTTGTGCATGCTGATTTGACATGGATATCTAAACATACGTATCATTTTTTTGGCAAATATGATAGCAAAGGAGAATATATGATTCATCGAGTCTATATTTGTTTAAATATGAAATCTCCTTTTGTTGTGCAACAATTTGATGAAATAGAGGGTTGTTTTAAGACTAATCATATCACGCCAAGTTCTTCTTGTTTTTCTTTGTTTGTTTTGTCACAACAGGTTCAATTTCAAGATTTCAAAAACTAGAACAACTACTTCCGCGATCATCGACGACTTTGAGTAGGGGACGACTCAAAACCAAGAAGGGAAGATTGATGAGGACATGCCAACTAAGGATATGACCAAGGCCCAAGAGAAGATGGAGTTTAAAGCCCAATCCGAGTTGAGGTTCAATTTATTCGCGAGGCCGATTCGGACTGCAGGACCAGGCCTCATTAAAACGGATACCTCAGCCACATACGGACTCCGTTTGGGGCGTTCTACGTATCGTTAGAAAGCTAATGCGATGAGCTTTCCAATCCAACTGGTTTCACCTCAAAATTCGGTCGGAGTTGATGGGAATCGCCGTCGCAAGATGACGCCCAGAATCAGTCTCGCACCCGTTTTTTCGCCTAAAGGCCTTGTACTCCCTAGGGTTGCCCGGCCACCCTCTTGGCCGCCCTCTAGCCCTCTTCTATATACACAGCCGTCGTCATTAAATTAGATGGGTTTTGCTTAGATTATTCTGTCGTTATGAACAGTTTCGCCGTGTGAGAATACTCCGGTTTATGAAACCCCAACTTGTGAGCTTAATCCTTTCTATTCGCAATTTTAGTTTGCATCTACCGTGTTCTTGCTTGTGTTCTTCGATTCGCAGGTAGGGATAAGCCTTCGTGGCGAGGTCAATCCTATGTGCATGGTTGATAACCAGAGGAGACGTGGTGCTGCGATTGCAGGGTTCGAATCATGTTGATTGGAAGCCAGATCATGTGTATTGTGCCTCCGTTAAATCGTTAGTTATCTCCACCTAACGGAAAATCGGGAACCCCCGCCCCCCTCCCCGTCCTCATCAAGGCGAGCGATGAGGAGGATGCGGAGGGAGAAGAGAGGAGGCCGACGACGTGTCCTTCCATGACCGGCGCGGAGGAGAGGAGGTCGACGGCATGTCCTTCCCATGTCTCCGCCGATTTCCGAGGACGTCCCTGGCCCGCCTTCCGCGCCGCCTTTTGAGGACGTCCCTGGGCCCCGTCCGCACCGACGACGCCCTAGGCGCCGCTACCTTCCACCGACGCCACCAGCGGACGGCACCCTCGCGTGCCGCAACCTGCGCCACGCTCGCGGGAGGCAAAGAGGTGCAGCCGCGTCGGCGCCACACCGATGCAACCAGCTGCCGGCGCCCTCGCATGCCGCGCCCTGCGCCATGCCGACGGGGAGGCAGGGAGGTGTGGCCGCGCGCCTGGACGTACCCCTCGCGGCCGCCCTGCTTCGATCAACGCCCTGGCCCTCGCCGCCGCGGGAGTCCGGGTCGTGTGCCCCAACCTTCCACCGGTCTGCCCCACGGGAGGGTGATGCAGTAGGTATGCCACCACGACTGCATAGTATCTCTGTTCTAGCTAGCTAATCATCATAGATTCCACCAACTCCAGCATGGTTGATCTGCGCCATCTCTGGATGCTATACATCCTCAAAAATCAGATCTTTTGGACACCATTTTTTTATTTGAATGCAGCAATCACATGTGTATTCAGATGCAACCGGACTGCATTTTCCCATTTTAATTTGGAGAACCATATAGCTTAGCTGGCGATGAACCAAGAGGCATGGGCCTCACGTTCCATGTGATAAAGAGATAGGTGGCGTGGGTGACGGCCGCGAGGACGAGGATATGAATTGCCGCCTTCCTCGACTTCCGCTGCCGGTGAGGTGAGAACTCCTCCTGAGCGTGTGTTCATGCATCCAGGGAAGGTGTTCGATATAATGACCATGTGGTGCATTCCGCTGCTGATGGCTATTGTGTTTGGTCAATGTCTTAAATCAAGTTAGTGGCTGAATTGTGTACAGATTGAATCATCCATTTATCTCAATTCGACATGTGTCATATTTTAAGCTTCCAAATCAGCTATGCAAAATGTAACCATGTGTAGTAACTTTAAGATTCTTGTGAAGGGGTAATGGCTGAATGGCATGCTTTGGGGGAAATGAGTTCTAATTATGTTTCTGAACTGAGATGTAGTGCGGTCTCTCACCTGGCGCAGATCAAGTTGCGCTGCTGTTGAATTCCATTCATTTAGTGAGTTTTTTTTTGGGCATCTGGTTTGTCAGATACAAACCTGAACATATGGGATGCTATCTCAAGAAAAGAAGTGTGAAGTCAATTTAATTGATCTGATTCATCTATTTATCGTGTAGTTCAGAATCACATTTTATTTGAAAGACGTCTTTTGGATACTTCTGAAACAAAGTTTACAGAATTGTTTTTTACACTGAAAAGTTTAATACAGGAAGCGGATTCTCTGACCAAAATGAGGAGCAAACCAAAGAACAAGAGCAAGATCAGGGCAAGTCTGCGAGCACACAATTCCTGAGCTCAGTTTTCACTTTTAATGCGGCATCAGCACCAGCTAGCAGCAATATCAGACTTTCTCCTACAACGGGGAAGAGCAACACTCTTATTCAGCATGCTACTTTGGTCCCACCCAAGCCAGCTTTCAGAAGGACATATTTCAGAAAAAAGATCAAGAAGAGAAGATCTGAAAGCCAACAGCGTGAAAAGGAGAGAATCAACACCTTCGCTGCCTTAGAGGAAGAACACAATATGGTATCCCAGGGACTTGGTACTCAGGTTCAGTTTGGGCAAAATATTCGGAATAAGCCAACTGATGAAAACACTTCAAAAAAGAACTCAGAGAAAAGGAAAGGAACTCCCCAAACAGACAAGAATCTCAGAAGAAGCACAAGAGTCCGGAAGAGAACCAATGGGTATAAATTCATTCAATCATTCACAACTCCAACAAGGACCACTTGGGGAGGATCTAAGAGAAAGAAAGTAATCAGCCAAGAACACTTAACAGATAAACTGCTTTCTACTCTTAATTCATCTGATGAATTCTCAGGCCTTATAAAATTAGAGGAACTTTCAGATGCCAGACAAACTTACCCTGAAATCTCAATCTCTGAAATTCAAAGGGTTGCAGTAAACCAATGCCAGCTAGCTCCTTCGAAGGTGACGGTGGAACTGTTGCTGACCAGTACGGAAGAGATGCAAGAGAATACTGGAGAAGGAAGCAGCAGTACTATGGCCAACCCAACTGTTTCCCATGGATAGTACAACATACAAAAGAAATTGGAATGTTCTTAACTGGAACATACGGGGTTTAAATGCAGAAGACAAATGTAATGCAGTAAGGGGCAAAATTGAAGAAAGTGCATGTGATGTCTACTGTATCCAAGAGACAAAGAGATCTTGATTTGATCATTCCTATATCAGGAAACTTGCCCCAAAACGATTTGATAAGTTCGCTTTTTCTCCATCTGAAGGAGCTTCTGGTGGTATTCTTATGGGTTGGAACAGTTCCATCTTCACAAGGGAAGTCATGCACACTAAAAAATTTGCGATATCTGTCAAGTTCACCTCAGTCCATGACAATTCAAACTGGATTCTCACTACCATGTATGGACCATGCCAAGGGGAAGAAAGGGATAACTTTGTAAACTGGATGAATGACATTCAGATTGGAGAAGCTAATTGGATGTTTGTTGGAGACTTTAATTTCTATAGGGCTCTCTCAGATAGAAACAGGGAAGGAGGAAACTTGCATGGCATCTTCATTTTTAATGAGATCATAAGCAACCTAGGTCTACTAGAAATTCCTCTCAAGGGCAGAAAATACACTTGGAGCAATATACAGGAGGAACCTCTTCTTGAACAAATTGATTGGTGCTTCACTTCTAGTAACTGGATAAGTGACTTTCCAAATACTCTTCTTCTTCCCATGGCAAAACCTGTTTCTGACCATATCCCATGTTTGGTTCAAATTGGAACCTCCATTCCCAAAGCACATGTATTCAGATTTGAAAACTTTTGGGTTGATCATCATGGTTTCTTTGAGTTAGTGCAAAGTGTTTGGAACGCAGACGTTAGAGCCACCAATAGTGCACAAAGAATTACAGCAAAACTTAAGCTACTGAGAAGGGTACTTAAGAGATGGAGTAAACAGATCTCTAACTTAAAAAATTTAATCAAAGAATGTGACTCAATTCTGGCAGTGCTGGACAAGCTAGAGGAACAAAGACCTTTGTTCAGGCAGGAGGCCAACTTTAGAAAAATTCTCAAAAGCCATATCTTGAAGCTGTTGAAGTATAAGAAGGAATATTGGAAAAAAAGGTATACAATTAGATGGACAAAATTTGGTGATGAGAGTACAAAATTATTTCATGCAGCTGCAACAGAGAGGTACAGAAAAAATACAATCACAAGTATTGAGACCAGCGATGGTAGAGTGGTAATGGAGCACAATGAAAAAGCAGCAGTACTCCTGGAAATATTTAAAGGTAGGATGGGAACAACAACTAACCCGCACATGTGTTTCAATTTGGAAGAACTAGTACTGAGAAATGACAACCTGGAGCAACTTTCTGCTCCATTCTCAAAGGAAGAAATTGACAAGGTGATTAAACTTATGCCAACGGACAAATCTCCAGGGCCTGATGGTTTTAATGGCCTCTTTCTCAAAAGATGCTGGTACATAATCAAGGAGGATTTCTATAGCTTGTGTAACGATTTTTTCAGTGGAGCTATTGACTTGCAAGCTATTAGCAACTCCTTCATCACTCTGGTACCCAAGATTAATAATCCCACATGTGTCAATGATTATAGACCAATCTCTCTACTCAATTGTGCTTCGAAGCTCCTACCAAAATTAATGGCTGAAAGGCTGCAGTCTGTCATCATCCCGATCATTCACCAGAATCAATATGGTTTCATCAAAAATAGAACCATACAAGATTGTCTAGCGTGGGCTTTCGAGTACATACACCAATGTCAACAATCCAAGAGAGAAATAGTTATTCTAAAATTAGATTTTCAAAAGGCCTTTGACACAATTGAGCACAACACAATCCTTCTTATGTTACAACATTTGGGGTTTGATGAAACTTGGACCCTATGGGTTCAAAAGATCCTAAATTCAGGAAGATCTTCTATCCTCTTGAATGGTGTGCCTGGAAATTCATTCGACTGTAAGAGAGGGGTCAGGCAAGGGGACCCACTCTCCCCCCTTTTATTTGTGCTGGCAGCAGATCTTCTCCAATGCATCATCAACAAAGCTCATCAACAAGGCACACTCACCATGCCAATTCCAGCAAGTAACTCCATTGATTTTCCCATAGTTCAATATGCAGATGACACAATTATTATTATGAAAGCATCACAACAAGAACTTCTTTGTCTAAAAGAGCTCCTTGAAAGTTTCTCACAATCAACAGGGTTGAAAGTGAACTATTCAAAGTCTTGTCTAGTTCCACTCAATATCCCAGAAGGAGCAACCCAACTTGCTGCAGCTTTTGGATGTAAACTAGGAGGCCTGCCCTTCACATATTTGGATTTGCCACTGGGAACAACTAAACCTAGAGTTGAACACTTTGCACCTCTCATGAACAAAGTAGAGCGAAGACTCACTGCCACCTCCTCTATGTTCTCACATGCTGGAAGATTGGAGTTGACCAATTCAGTAATTTCTCCACTACTAACCTATGCTATGTGCACACTGCAAATACCAGTAGCAGTCATTGAGTATTTTGACAGAGCAAGAAGGCACTGCCTTTGGAGGGGATCTGATGTGAATGCAAAAAGCAAGTCCTTGGTTGCATGGAAGAAGGTAAGTAGACCCAAAACAAAAGGTGGACTTGGAATAATATGTCTCAGAAGTCAGAATGTCGCCCTTCTACTCAAGCATTTGGATAAATTTTATAACAAAAGAGATATACCTTGGGTCAACTTAATTTGGAGTACATATTATGCCAATGGTGAGGTTCCTCATGCCACACAAGAAAAAGGATCCTTTTGGTGGAAGGATGTTCTCAAGCTATGCGACAAATTCAGGGGTGTGGCTGCATGTTCAGTTGGAGATGGATCAACAGTGTTATTCTGGTTGGATATTTGGAATGGAAACTTGCTTCAGAAAAACTTTCCAAGATTGTTTTCATTTGCAAAGGACAAAAATATATCTGTGCACAAGTTCCTTACAAACAACAGTATAGAGGATCAATTTTATCTACCTATGTCAGAACAAGCTTTTTAAGAATTTCAAAGTCTACAAGAACTGATCCAGGGGATACAGGTTCGTGAGGAAAACAAGGACTCATGGCACTACATCTGGGGCTCCCACAACTATTCATCAAAGAAATTCTACAACTTTCCATACAATCATGTTAGGCCACCAGAGCCTTTTTTGTGGATATGGAAATCAAGGTGCAACAACAAACTTAAAGTCTTCTCTTGGCTCCTCTTCATGGACAGACTGAACACAAGGAATCTGGGGGAGGGAGGGAGGAAGGGAGAAAGAGAGAGACTCACGATACAAAAAAGAAATAAAGAAAAATACACAAATGATCTAGCTCTGTCGTTAGCTATAGTAGTTATTATTTTTAATTTAGAAGTTATACTGTTATTGGAGATATCTGAACTCTGAAGTGCTATAGCTGTGTTTGGAGGGTTCAGAAAATGGAGCCTGGATAGACGCACTTTTAGGCAGGACTGTAATTCATCCATGCTATAACATGGAATGGATCTCTCTAATTTTGGGTACCAATTTAGCTTTACATCTTTTTTTTTAAAGTTCAAATATTTGTTTCTACAAATTTGTTTTCACAAAAGAAAACCTGGGTAACTCTTTCAAGTCATATATTGTGCTGACTAAAGTTGCAGTTGGGTTAGCTTCTTCCATATATTGTGCTGACTAAAGTTGCAGTTGGGTTACCTGAGGTGCTCAAGGTTGGAATTGAAGAGGGCAGAAGGCAGGGAGCAGATGTTCTAGAACATGGTGCTCGACAATGGTTCATCTGCCTCGACAGAGTTGACGGCCGGCTCATCAACATCATTGCAGGCCTTGAGCTCAATTGTAGTGTGTTTTGGTTATTAGCTGAGCAGTGACGCATGGTTAGTTTTGTAAGGCATTGTTTTTCTTTGCGAGGAATTAGAGTCCCCTTGTGTTCCTAAAAGGTGTTTATGAAATGCCGGCTTAGATGGTGGAGAGTTGAAATTAGGTTTTATTTCCATACGTGCATGACATTAGGGCCTTTATTTGTCTCTTCCGGGTGACAGATTGGATGCTCCTAGAAAATATTGTTAGTAAGATATACCAAATATTGCATTGTTTAAACCAAACATAGAACACCTTACGTATCAAAAGTTTCTTTGGTGACAGTTTCTTTGGTAACAGACTATCGCTGATCGTTCAATTTATCTTAATGGAATGCTGGATATCTACTTGGAATAGAAAAGGATATGTGCTCTTAACTCCGAATTAGGGCCACTTTGGCATGGCTCTTCGGAGCTCCGGCTCCTGCACTGTAGCAGCGGGAAATGAAGCCCTAAGATTATATGCAGTGGATTGGGTAAATAGATTGTCTATACACTGCAATAACACTGTTCACAGAAAAGAAAGTAGTTGAAATAATAGATACACAGTGCATTTACACATCCTACTGCACATAGTCTAAGAAGCCACATTTCAGCTGGTCCTCTAAGCTCTTCGGAGCTCCGGCTCCGGCAGTGTAGCATCGGGAGCTGGAGCCTCAAGAAGCCACATTCCAGGCTCCTCCAAACTCCAAGTGCTCTGTGAGAGAGGGAGAGAGGGAAACGCGAAAACAGATATTCCGGTGGCTCCTCCAAGCTTGCTCTGTGAGAGAGAAAGAGAGAGAAACGCATGGTCTATATATATAGTGGTTATTCAGTACCCGGGCCAGACAGACTCAGGTGCGCACAAGTAGACAGCCGACCCGACCCTTCCCCTGGCGCGCGCAAGAAATCGGAGAGCTGGATCAGCGAGGGGGTCGGACGGTTCCTTCGCTCCCAGTATCATTGCTTCGGTCGCTCGCCGCCTCGCCAGCAGCAATGGTGACGACGCCGCGGTCCGTATGGAGGCCCACCCACTCGCAGCATGAACTGTCGGTTCTTCCCCTGCCCAACTCTGTCTGTTCATCGGCGGGTAAAATTGTCCTGGAATTCCGCCCATCGCCCGCCGTCTTCTCCGCAGTCCGCAGCATCGCCGGCGGCCCAACTCTGCAGCTCCCCGGCGGCCTGCGCTCTCTGCATCGGCTGCGGCAGCTGCGCCTCCTCAGTCCTCTCCGTCCGCCGCCCGTCTGGCCTTGCCGCCATCCCGTCCTCTGAGCGCGGCCGGCGTGGCCAGCTCCCCCACGCTCAGCTCCTCAGGCTCCGGCAGCTCTGCATCGACGGCCGATGACTCGTCAATCGTCATCGACGGATCCAGCGGCTTCACCTCTAGGCTTTGAGCGATCTGCTAGGTGTTGGGCTTGAAGGGGTGTGGCGGCCTGGATTTTCAACCTTTACTTGTGGCTGCAACAGGTTCAACTCGCAATGCATCGCTGCAGCATCAGTATATTTGTGGCTTCTGCTTAATATTTTTTTTTTTTTTGGTGCAGGTCGTCCGTGTGTTGGTTCCTCCCATTGCAGCCTTACTATTAATCCGTTATTGCTGTGCCAGTAATTCAACAGCTGCACACCTCACCCTTGCTTTACTGCAGGATATTGAATTTCATCGATGCTCTTCCATCTCCAATTCTCCATTCATTCTATTTCCCTTGATGCTCCAGCCGGTGGCTTGATTTTCTCAAAAACATACTTTTAATTGTTAGTCCTTGAATTAGATCGATGTCTCTACATCCAATTAGGTTTGACAATTCTTCATTAGCTCATCAACCTTTTTTCCATTTTTTACTTGCAGTTTAATCCCTCAATGTATCTATACTTCCATCCCCTGTTCATGCCTCAACCTAGGTTACATTATTGCTTTTGTTTTGCTGCAGGATGTTCGATTTCATCTATGTGTCATGGGCTACTATTAATGTTTGAAGAATCAAAATTCTTTTGTTTGATTAGTCATTACCTCTACTATACGGTTCTTGTTTTAATCCGATTCAGTATGCTGTTAAGAACTCATATTTTTATTACCTGCGTTTCAACAGATTGCAGCAAGTCCACTCTCCACTTAACACTGCATTTTCATGGTGATGGGTATAAGTTTAAATATCATTGCCGGCGCTTCTTATGACTAAGCAGGCTCGATTTTACAGGTACACGTACACTGGATTAGTTATCTGTATCCATGCTAATTTCTATAACAAATAATATAGATTATATATACATGATCATGGAAAACCAAACATGATATTATTTGTGTTTTGGAAATTTTGTTTCAAGCAAAGTTGTTTTTCATGGTTCATCAGCTTTATTTTTAACACAATAAGAAAGTGGTTTTGGCACACACCTACATCATTATTTATGGCTGAGAATTACTGGTACCTTCCATCAACATCATGTATTTTGTACTCCTACATGATAGTATTTGTCATCGTCCTTTGTCCCACAGTAATTTGACTAAAAATCTGTTTGGTGCTAAATGGATTCTTCTAGAAGCTTCAATGTGTGGCCAAAAAATCATTAAATGTACAATTTAATCTAAACAGATGACAGCAGATCATTCATATTGTTTTGCTTTCAGTGTTTGAGGTTTACAAATACAGGAGTCGTTCCTAGGTGCATGAAGACTAGTATTGTGGTTTGAATGTTTGATCATAGCTATAGCCCATTTGTCCAAAGTTAGGGCTGGCCTCATGCCCCAACCTGGTTTGCTTCAGTTGTATTACTGTTCTAACTATGGCACTAATTATTATCAGAATTACTTAATATTCATTCACACTTTCTAACATCCGTGATCAATCTTACCTTTTCAGAAACATTTTTATTTTTCGTGATATGAACTCTAAGGGCTAGTTTGACAACCCCATTTCCCCTAGGGTTTCGAAGAGATTTGGGGAAATGGAGGGAAAAATGATCTAATTTCCCCTCCATTCCCCCAAATTCCTTAAGGAAATAGGGTTGCCAAACTAACCCTAAGCTATGAAACAAAGCAAGGATCACAATACTACCTTGTTAGCACAAAAGAAAAAATATCGATTAACAATAAATGAGCCAATCAAGTAGACACTGCCCCTACTGCCACTATGCGTGTCACTTGCTTCCCACAAATGCATTTATAGTTGCTCATATGCCCATCTTTAATTATGGACATCATTGTCTCTTATTATTTTGAAAATGTATATTACTTAGCATCAGCATGATTCTTGTTCAGAAACTATCAATGATGTTGGCTGGTTACTAATGACGAGGTGTCTTTGATCTGACAGAATGCCAAGGAGCTCGTTATCTGCACACCTTGGAGAAGGGAGCTCACTCACTGATGCTGCATTTTGGCGCCCAAGTATCGCCCATCGTCAAGTAGAATGTTGGCACTCTAAAGGAAACTAGGCTGAATGTTTTGATAGCTTCTTGTTTTTCTTTAATGTGTTCGTGTGAGTTAGACATGTATATATCGGAAAAATTGTGGTCATATTTGAAAATTTAAGGAGAGCAGTATGAGTTGATGATGCACAATGATGGGTACTATTAATTTACTAGGTCCCATTCACCTCCGCACTTCATTTTCCATCCTTTGATTGTGCTGCACCTTTCCATGATGGTCTGCATCAAATGCGCATTTCCTTGAAGCATCAACACCAACAGGAAACTCTAGTATTTCAAGAAACAAATTGAAAACATGGATGGGTACGGTCGTGTAAGAAATGATAGTTTATATTTCTTTAGATGAGTAAATAATTGTGTGTACAGTAAATTAATGAACTCAAATCAGGGGGTATGCAATCAGATCCTGGCTGCAAAAGTAGTGATGCCTCTAATCACAAAAACTTCATGGATCCCAAATAATTCGACACCTGAACTAGAAAAATGTAAATTTACTACTTGACATGTATATATTTATGAAATAGGCTATGCAAGTCATAAATTAAACATCAGTACAACCAGATACACATCAGGGCACAAAATATAACTTTGATCTAAGAAGTATTAAGGAAAGCAAGTAAGAGAAACATAATAGAGAATGAAAACTAGGAGGTACCAATCTGTAACAAACTGCAAACCTTGTTGGAGTCAAGCTGACATATCTCCGTAAAGCTCTGTTAAAAATGGAGGAGCGGAAACCGGCAATCAGATACTACACACCTACAGGACATGGCATATCAAATGAAATTCAAAAGTGGGAGAGAAAACCAACTAAAAGATAATAAGCCCTTGCATGCCATTTCATGCCAGGGATTAAAACAATGTTCATGCATATCTTGTGGGGACAACCACATCAGCACACGGGCTGTAGTGGTCTAACCATAAATAATACCTTGTGTCAGCACAGCACAATAACACCATCAGATAAAAAGATTAATCCCACGACCTTCACAAGAACTAAGGCCAAATCACAATTAATACCATCAGTTTGATTATTTGCTAGGAGAAAACTCGAGTATTTCATTAGTAATTCAAAAGGGGTGAACCATAAATACATTATTATATTTGCAGCTAAAGCAGTTTGATTTCAAATAACAATATATATGAACATAAAAACTCTGACTATCTATTCATGTCTTAATGAAAGAACTAAGAAGTCTTTTATTTGTAGTTGATGATTCAGCCAGAAACAAGTTATAGTGTTACTCCAAGGAATGAAAGTTTTAGGTTGACCGAAGAGATATTTCTGAAATGCATATAATGACCATTGGAAAGAAAAAGATTGTAATAGATACATGAACATTTAAATCAAGCTTTTGTCGGCCTCCCTAAGCGCATTGTTTTATCAGCACTTCTAATCCGGGATTAGAAAAAAAAAATTCAGACATGAATACACATGATAGGAGCAAAGAGGTCACCTCACCTGAATTCATGTCTGCATCATGAATAATCTGAAAGGCTGAGTCATGGAACTGAACTGAGCTCAGGCGGGCAACATGCCAGGGAGCATGAGAATATTGAGGTAGGCAAATATTTCGAAATATGCAGAGATTCTCCAGGTCCTTTTCTGTTTGGAACTTGTCTGATGCCAACGGCGAACCTCCAAAAGCTGATGATACAGATTACAGAACATCCTTGCTAGCCTGATGCTGCTGCCCCAGTGCCCCCTATACTGCTATGACGAGTAAAAATCAGAAAGTATGAGAACACAGGCCTTGGATCTAATCCCCAACCAAAACAAAGAAACAAGAAATCTCATCATCAATTATCCATATCAAATTCTGTAATAAAGTTCTGGGGTCTTCACGGGAGATTAGGCACACAATTAGCCAACGGAAGTCAGTCTTCGTGGCCGAAGCTAGCGGAAAAGGCCAGGAAGACCAGATCGTTGCAGCGGAGGAGGAATACGCTGGATGTGGGGCCTGGCGAGCACAGGTCCAAGGGGCGGCAGTAGGCGAGGACGCATACCTGGGGGCTGACGAAGGCAGCTGTCGCACAGTGGCGCTGACCACAAATCGTCGGCCGAGGGAGTGGAAGTCGGCGTTGGTGGGAGCCTCCCCGGATGCTGAGGAGCCGACCCGGGGGGGGCTGGCCAGGCCGATTGCGCTCAGAGGGCGGGACGGCGGCGAGCACAGGCCCGAGGGGGCGGCAGTCGGCGAGGTGGCGCAGCTTCCATCGACGACGAACGGGAGAAGACGCCGGGTGCGGAATGGGAGGCAACGCCGGCGGTGAAAACGGAATAGCCGAAATCGACGAGGTCGTGCCTCGTGGGGTCGGAGAGGAGCTATTGGTTATTTGCCATCGCCAACAACCGACTTCGCTAAATTGCCATCATTTTTTTTTCTACGCTAAATCGCCATCCACATCTTTAACCCATTCGTTTTCTTCCCATCGGCCCATTTGTGTCTTTCTTCCTATTTACAACCACGCGAAAAGCCAATCTTGCCCCTGGCCTTACCTTTTCATCTCGTGCGTGTTTGGGAGGCTAACCGCGAGTATAAGAGCGCACAGCTTCCCGACACCGGCGTCTCCTCGGCGGACGGCCTCCCCCTGCCGACGACCTCCTCCCTCGTCGTCATCGCACTGCTCTTGATGCAGTTCCTTCACTCCGTGGCGCGGCGGGATGCCCTAGGGAGGTGGAGGAGGGGCCGAGACCGGGGGTACCAGCGGCATGGCGATGCGGACGTCAGCGAACCGGGGGTACCTCGCCGCGCAGCCCCGTGGGGTCCCCGGCCTCGCCGACCTTGGTCACCAGTAAGGGCATGAAGACGGAGAAGCTGCCGAAGGCGTTGAATCCCAGGACGAAGATGAGGTTGTTGATGGCGTCCTTCTTGGCGATGTCGTGCTGCTTCTCGGCGTAGGCCACGGCATCGGCGCCCTGCTCCACCACAAAGCGGTAGAGCAGGTAGTAGCCTGGCCACACCAGGAAAGAGGTCAGCGGGAAGGAGTGGATGAGCAGCTCCTCCAGCGGCTGCAACAGGCCCACCTTCTGCGTGGGCAAGATCTGCAGTATAGGATGGTGAAGCCGAAGCGGTCCACCAGCGCGTCCGCCCTGGGGTCCGCGCCGCTGAACGACTTGCAGAAGAAGCGGAAGATGCATTGCTGCAGCGGGAAGACATAGCTGGTGCTGGCGGAGGAGGTGCCGCCGCCAATGAGCTCGAGCTCGGCCTCGACGACGTCGAGCATGGCGTCGACGTTGGCGCGGACGTCGGTGGCCCAGGTGCGGGCGCAGCGGTGGAGAAGGTCCATGCCAAAGGTCTTGATGCGCTGTTGGCAGTCGATAAAACATATTTCGACCACCAACATTTCATGCCTTAGAGTATAATTTTCCAAGATTTTATTATCTCTAACTAGTTCCACGAGTTGTGTATAAATGTTGTATGCAGAAGCCCTACATATTCAAAACCACAAAGAAATGAACAAGCGGAGACAATGTGGCAAGAAGGGAAGCAATGGGTCCGAAACCTAGGTCGGCCGACCACCATACCAGGTCGGTCGACCAGGGTGTGGTCGCCCGAGCAGGTCGGCCGACCCTGGAGGCCCATCAGCAGCCCCAGGCCCAGGAGGCCAGGTCGGCCGACCTAGGGCCCAGGTCGCCCGACCTAGGAACCTGGTCGCCCGACCTTGGCCCAGGTCGCCCGACCCTACCACGTCACTGATCTTAAACCTGTATGCAAAGAAACACAAAGCATGTCAACCACAACCATTGGATCAAATGCCAGGGGTATCCAAGCGTCGAAAGATTATCGAACCGTGGATCAATGATGTCATCAATCTAGGGGAAGGGCCATACAACCAATCGGGAGCCAACACGTGGTCGCCCGACCTCCCCGCGTGGCCGGCCGACCTCCCCTCGGAGGCATTTTTCATGTGTTCCAACCGCCAACTGACGTGTGGAGAGTATCTCAGCCTTGGAATCACGAAAGGCGGTGCATCGGAGGGTCGCTCGACCTCCAAGGAGGTCGGTCGACCTGCCCCCAGGGTCGGCCGACCACTGACTTACCCCCACTACCGACTTACACACCTACAAATACCCCCCTTAGCCATCCAAACTATAAATACCCCCCGGGAGGTCATTTGCAAGGTGTGGTGGATCAAGATAATACAAGTGTGGTTGTGTAGTTAAGTGTGAGTGTTGTAGTGAAGCCACCCTTGACATTGTAGAGAGAGCCAAGTTGTATCAAGAGTGAGTAGTGAGTTGTAGAGTGAAGGAGATAGAATTCTTTTGGGTCTTCTATTCCCGAACTCTTATTCTCAGAGGAATTATTACTCTATTTCCAGGATACAGTAAAGTTCCTTGCTCCTTTCTTTATTTATTTCATACTCACTTTATTTACATACTCAGTGTTTTGCTCAGTAGTTTACGGGTGCCAAGTGTGCTCTGTGTAGTTTAGCTATACAGTTGTGCTTGCTCTCAGGCTTTGAATATATGTAGTAGTAAACTCGGTTGTGAGTACGTGATGTCTAGACTAGAGTTTGCCATGGAAGGTGTCTTGTCCCACGCAGCTTTTGTGGTAGGTCTGCTTGGTGATAGCGAGCGTTTACCCTATGTACTCCACCCCGTCGTTCGGATAAGTAGTCATCGATGCATAGCTAAGTTCTATAGTGTCCAAGTAACCTGTTGAGTAGAACACTAGTTTGTTTAGTAAAGTAAAGTTGTTTTATATAAAGTCGTGAACCTGCTCTACTCTGTCCTTTGTCTCTGCATTTGCTGGCTTTACTATTCGGTTCTGTCTATTCTACGTTGAGTTACTCCTCGTTCCTTGTGGATTTCGATACCCTGGAATACTCTTGGGTGAATAGCTACAACGTGTTTCCGTACGCTTGCGGATCTATATCAGTAGGCTAAGAAACACCAACAAGCTTTTCTGGCGCCGTTGCCAGGGAACGGTAGCTAATTCAACTAGAACCTAGGATTATCCATACTCACACCATACACGACCACCACATATGTCCCCACCAAACACCACCTACCATCCACCATATGGATTCCATACCTATCTTTCGACTTGCCGCTCCAAAGGACGATTATTTAGGGCCTCCACCATCATCCGCACCTATCACCATAGAAGGCTATCAGCTACGTCCCGGCTTGATAGCCATGGTTCGGGATAAATCATTCGTAGGGCACGAATCAGAATGTCCCTACGCACACCTTTGGGAGTTTGAGCAGTTATGCAGCTGTTTGGTCATCTCGGGAATGTCTGACACACACTTCGATAGTTGCTTTTTCCGTTTTCGTTAACGGGGGAGGCAAAAATTCGGTGCAAGCAGGTAGTTGGTAAAGTAGAAGGGAGTTGGGAGGATTTAAAAACCAGTTTCTGTCTTTGTTTCTTTCCGCCAGATAAGGTTATCGATCTCCGCTGCGAAGTACTCAACTTCCGATAGCGCGAGAGAGAATCCTTGGGGGTAGCTTGGGAACGCTTCAACCGTCTGGCCTCATCAGGGCCAGATTTGGGTATTTCAGAGGCATTGTTGTTACAACATTTTGTTCGGGGCCTTACACCCAGAGCCGATCTCTGTCTCGACCTAGCCTCAGGAGGGTCGTTCTACTATTTGACACCATCCGAGGGAAGAAAAATTCTCAACAAAATCCTCGAGAAAGCTTCTGACCTCGGGACATTAGAAGAACCACCTCCACAGAAGCCACCCGAGACACTCAAAACCGAAGAGAGACAAACACCATATACCCCATCTCTACCAATACCCCTTTGAATTGAGGAAATCCCAGAGCCATCGTCTAGGCAAACTGAGAGGGTCAGTTTAGCCTTACGGTTCCTCCGTCGGCACCTCCGTTCTCTTTTGAGGACGAACTCTTCATGGATTTTGGTGACGCCTCTCGGTTACCAAAACAAAACCAACGCTTCATCAGGACCTCCAGACCAACATACATACTGCCAGATCTTAAAGAGCATATGAAGGAGGACCTACTTTAGCTTTCAGTAGTAATCAATCGGGATTGGCTAGAGGAGAGATGGCTGGACACGAACACAGTCAAATTCTATCCAGACTCCAGCATCATCCCAGGCCAAGTATCAAGGCTTCAACCGCAAGATATTACATATGACCCAAGGGTAGGAATCAATATAATCCCTAAGCATGTAATGGACGAGTACTACCCAACACAGCCGCTATCAAGATCTACCATGCGTCTGCAATGGACAAAGGGTAGCCATTTGAGATGCGAAGGTGTTCTGAAGGTAATTCAAACAACCTTGCGGGATACTCAGGTGTTTTTAGACTTTCACATCTTTGACATCCCTGAGGGGTCTCCACCATTAATCGTGGTTGGGATCCCAATCGCCGCCCTCATCAGCTCAGATATATATAGAGGGAGATTACAGCTTTAGCTTGGCAATGAAGAAATCAATGTCAATATCGATAGGTCACTCAATGCCAAGACTGAAGCAAAGCCAGAGATTGACCCTATGGAAGAAGTGATGAACCTTGCACTTGAGGAAATGGGTCAAGATAGCCTAGAGGAAGAGGTTGTTAGCGACTTCAGTACGGTAGAGGAGCCATGGAAGTTCGAAGAACTTGGTGAATGCTTACGGCCTGAAGCTCCGAAGATAGAACTAAAGCAACTACCGCCTGGCCTGAAGTACGCCTTCCTCAATGGGAATGAGGACACACCGGTGATCATCAGCGACAAGTTGATAGAGAGTGAGAGCCGACGATTACTTTTAGTTCTGGAGAAGTATAGATCTGTGCTTGGATACTCTCTTCAAGACCTGAAAGGAATCAGTCTCAACCTATGTACTCATCGTATCCCTATGGAGGCTAATCACAAGCCAACTAGGGAGCCACAACTTCGACTTAACAATGCGATGGGAGAGGTAGTTAAGAAGAAAGTACTAAAACTACTTCACGCGGGAATCATATACCCCGTGAGTGATAGCGAATGGGTCAATCCAGTACAAGTTGTGCCTAAGAAAGGAGGAATGACAGTTGTCAAGAATCAGAACAATGAGCTCATACCACAGAGAACTGTCACAGGTTGGCGGATGTGCATTGATTACAGAAAGCTTAATGCCGCCACCAGGAAAGATCACTTTCCTCTTCCTTTCAATGATGAAATATTGGAAAGACTAGCGAAACACTCCTTCTTCTGCTACCTCAATAGCTACTCTGGATACCACCAGATTCCGATTGACCCGGAGGACCAGAGTAAAATGACTTTCACATGCCCTTACGAAACTTTCGCTTACAGGCGAATGTCGTGTGGGCTGTGTAATGCTCCAGCATCATTCTAGCGGTGTATGATGGCAATATTCTCTGATTTCATCGAAGATATCATGGAATTATTTATGGATGACTTCTCAGTATACGGCAAGAGCTTTGACGGATGTTTAGAGAACCTTAAAAAAGTTCTCAAAAGATGCCAAGAAGTTGATCTTGTCCTGAGCTGGGAGAAATGCCACTTCATGGTCAGAGAAGTAATCGTTCTGGGACACAGAATCTCGGAAAAAGGCATAGAGGTAGATCGTGCAAAGATCGAGGTCATTGAACAACTACCTCCACACCAACATAAAGGCCATTCGAAGCTTCCTAGGCCATGCAAAGTTTTATAGGAGATTTATCAAAAATTTCTCCCATATAGCTCGGCCTCTGACCAACTTGTTGGCTAAGGATGTTCCCTTTGTGTTTGACGACGAATGCCTCGAGGCCTTTCACACGCTTAAAAAGGCACCAGTCTCAGCCCTAATCATTCAGCCACCCGACTGGAGCTTACCATTTGAAATCATGTGTGATGCAAGCGACTTCGCTGTTGGAGCAGTATTGGGTCAAAGCAAGGATAAAAAGCAGCATGCTATCTCTTATGCAAGCAAAACGCTCACTGGCCCACAACTGAATTACTCAACCACCGAGAAAGAACTATTAGTAGTGGTCTTTGCAATCAACAAGTTCAGATCATACTTGATAAGATCGAAAGTCATCATCTACACAGATCATGCAGCTCTCAAATACCTCCTAACCAAGAAAGATGCAAAACCATGATTGATCTGGTGGGTGATGCTACTCTAAGAATTCGATATTGAAATCAGAGATAAAAAGGGAGTAGAGAATTCAGTTGCAGATCATCTCTCACGGATGAAATTTGAAGAAACATCGCCCTTGCCGATCTATGACTACATGAGAGATGATTAGCTCCTAAAGGTGACAACAGCCCAACCTTGGTATGTTAATCTGGTGAATACATCGTTGCTGGCTATGTCCTGAAGGAGCAGACAAGAGGAAATTGGCCCACGACAGCCGATTCTATCTCTGGGATGACCCTTACCTATACAAACTCTGCGCAGACGGACTTCTACGTCGCTGTATTCCAGCTTGTGAAGCACCGCAAGTCCTCGATAGATGCCATGCATCCTCCTATGGAGATCACTATGGGGCTTATCGGACTCTTGCAAAGATCTAGCAAAGTGGGTTCTACTGGCCTACTATGTACGAGGATGCAAAAGAGTTCATGCGACGGTGTCCAAGGTGCCAGCGCCAAGGGAATATAAATCCAAGAGATGCTATGCCACTCACAAGCAATCTCCAACTCGATATATTCGACTTATGGGGCATAGATTTCATGGGACCTTTTCCCAAAAATGGAGACAAGGAGTATATTCTGGTTGCAGTCGATTATGTATCGAAATGGGTAGAGGCAATGTCGTGTCCTGCAGCGGACTCAAAACACTCCATCAAGATGTTCTAGGAAACAATCTTTCCTCGTTTTGGAGTACCACGGGTCATCATCAGCTATGGGAGCAGCCACTTCATTGACAAGTGCTTCAGGAAGTGTCTCGCTGAACTCAGTGTGGACCACCGTGTTGCCACCCCTCACCATCCACAGACAAGTGGCCATGCTGAGACGTCGAATAAACAAATCAAAAACATCCTGTAAAGGACGGTCAAGGCTATGGGAAAAGAATGGGTATCCAAGCTACCCGATGCTCTCTAGGCATATCGCACTGCATACAAAACTCCCATTGGCATGACACCATATCAATTGGTGTACGGCAAGACTTGTCATCTTCTAGTGGAACTCGAATTCAAATCTCACTGGGCGGTGAAGAGGTGGAACATGGATCTCCAGTCGGTAGGTGTAAGAAGGCAAATGCAATTGGCCGAACTGGAGGAATGGAGGGAGAAGGCATACCACAGTGCCAAGCTATACAAGGAGCGCACCAAACGATGGCACGATAAGCGAATCTAAGATCAAAACCTTCAAACTGGGAGATAAGGTACTACTCTTTAATTCCCGTATTCGTTTGTTTGGTCATGGTAAGCTTAGAAGTAAGTGGGAAGGGCCATTCACAGTCCTTGAAACCGTCGATCACGATGCCATAACCCTCCATAACAATGATGGAAATGTTTTCAAGGCGAATGGGCAATGCCTTAAAATATTTCTTGAGCCCAAAATGCCTCAGCTCGAAGAAATGGATGTCTTCGAGCTGCATGAGGTAGTTTGATCACACATCCATGGTCGAGCTCAGACCTTAAAAGAAGCCATGTACACTACTTGCTTACTCTCCCTTAAAACTCCTCTAATCTCACCTTTTGCTAAAAATCTCAATAGAACCAATGTCCAACACACATTTTTGGGACTAAGCTCACCAAAAGGGGTAAACCCAACTGTTGGCACGTCCAGCCAAGGGTTGGCGTGGCCTGCCGACCTCTGGGTCAGGTCGCCCGACCCCCTAGTGCAGCAGCTAGGCCACCAGGTGCGAGGCCGGGTCGCCCAACCTAGGAGTCAGGTCGCCCGACCACAGTGTCAGGTCGCCCGACCCAGGGTTCACGTCTCCCGACCTCCAACCAGGCCGCCCGACTGCCAAAATTCAAGTTTCGGATTTTGGAGCCTTTTTCCCTTCTTCTTCAGTTCTGTTGACGTTTTAAGGTGAAGAAGGGTCATCTTCTTCCTCACACATCACACTCTCATCCCATCTCATCCAGAATTCAGCCATGGCACCACTTTCTTCACGCAACAATGGCAAAGCCATCGTCTCCCTCACCTTGGACACCACTGCCACCTACACTCCAGTGTCAGAGGACTCTCCACACCCCCTATCATCCATCCCGAGGGAGGAGAGCCCCGAGAGACTCGTCAGGAGGTCACCCTGGCCGACGGGACTAGGTCCCCAGGGTCGGCTGACCTCGGATCAGGGTCGCCCGACCAGGGGTGCCTCCCCGCGTGGCCGGCCGACTTCCCATGATGGCCACCCGGGCTCCCCTCGTCATTCCCACAATGTGGACAGGCCCCCTCGCGGTCTGTCCCCCACGAAGGCCATTGGGAAGAAAGTGGCGCGCCCATCTCCACGTCCTACCATGGGGGCCATCGCTTCTGTGAAGTGTATCAAGAGCCTCTTCCAGGAGGAGGCCGCTGGTCGATCTAAGGAGCTGGTGTTCCCTAGCCCCTCCACCCATACCCTTCGTGGGATGAAAACTCCCATGGGTGGGTATGCCAAGGTGTTTGTGCCTAGGGTGGCGATCCCGGGCAACTCCATAGATGAGTCCATCGACTCAACGCCACCAAGGAGGACGGTGAAGAGGGTGGCTCTCCCACCTCCCATTATAGGGCCGCTAGGAAAATTTGAAGATTCATTCGATGACGAAGACACGGTGGCCTCTCTTAGGGAGGAAAACATAGCGCTCCGGGCTAAATTGCAGAATCTAGAGGAGCGCTGTGCTGAAGGTGAACTTTGGCGGATGCACATTAATGATAAATTTGATGTCCTTAGGAAGGGACTGTCCACCAAGGTTCGCCGCCTTGCGGAAGCAATAGGGCATCCAGAGCTTTATGACCCACCACAGCCATAGATGCCCGTGCTTCTAGTTATCCTAGGCGCTTTAGTTTTATTTCTTAGGTTAAATAATCTTTGTTTTGATTTGCTTAATTTTCCTTTTTGTAATGAGCACCTACAATTTTATTTATTTAATTAAATAAAGGTAGGATAGTTTCCATTTTCAATAAAGTTTGGGTAGAATGGCCAAAGCCATTCGACCTCCTGTCACTAATCCTGCAGAAACCATGCAAGACACACCTTATGCAGGATGCCACAACGCTACTCAAAAAAATTCATGGGAAACAGAAACAACGCAGGGTCGCCCGACCTGGGCTTAGGCTGCCCAACCTTCTGGTCAGGTCGCCCGACCTCGGTCCAGGTCGGCCAACCATGTGAATTGCACAAAAACATGTTACATCGCGTTGTGTCGTCTCCCCAAGGCTCTCTCGCCCGAAACAAACAAGCGCACGGGTCAAACCACAGAAAGGGGTGGCCGCCCAACCATGCCCTGGGCGCCTGACCTGGTAACAGGGTCGGCCGACCCTGGCTCTGGGCTGGCAAGCCCACTCCCATCTCGAACCCACATTTGGAGGTCAGGTTTGCACATTTTATTATTTGTACCTCTCAAACTTTGCGTTTGTTTTACATGAGACCTTGGTAAACTTTGCTCTACATGATCATAATGCCACATCTCACTTGTGCTTGCACCAGTTTATTTTTTATGCTAGAGTAATCTTGCCTTTGGATACCTTGATGAATAGGGAACCATTTATGTTTAGTTTGTTGATTCATGAGAGATGAGATAATTGGAGATAACTAAAGGAACCTCCCACATGAGTTAAGAGTTTTTTGCGAAATAAAAAGAGGGTTCCATCTTGGATGATCTCAAGTTCCTATCCCATCTCACTAGTGCCACATATGAAAAAGAGAATTTGTACATTCATGCTTCTTTGATTGATTTGAGTCCTATCAAGTCTTGTGCCATTTAAAGAGTTCGAATCATTTGAGAATTTTGGCCTTCACATGCACGTTCCATAAAATAAAGTCTCTCAAAAAGGTGTGCAGTAAAATATCTATGATCCCATCCAAGTTCTGTTTGAAAGAAAGAGAGGCATAGAAGTTTGAAAAAAAAGGAGAAAAATGATGAGAAAAAGAAAAAGACTCCATGCCCTCTACTCAAACATGGGATTCAAAACAAGCACCTACAAGAGACAAGTCCCTACACTACACTTGCACTTGGCCAAATCTCACTTGATTATGGACTCTTTCTTGACACTTGATTTGATTCGACAACATAAGCATGAAAGGATAGAATCATTCTTCCAACTACCAAAAGCTCCACAAAAAGCCTTAGTAGTATAGAATGTGAGGAATGCAAGACTCTTGCAAGGACACCTTGTCCTGTGAGTGACTGAGAGCTGGACTTGAGATCAGAAAAGTTGGCATGCCCTGTTTTGAAAATCTTGAAAACCTCTTTGCTCATGTGGTGTGGGAACATGAAGTTAACTCTATATGCTTGTTCCATGTTTCAACATTCCAAAACTTAAGCGTAGACACCATCGAAATCCTAGGCAAGATGAAATGGTCAGAAAATAACCTTGTGCCAGCTATGGTAGTTATGATGTTATGCCCTTCTTCCACTTATGCTTAACTCTCGTCTTTGGTTTAAGTGTGTGTGTGGGGGTGGTGTTGGCGGTCGATAAAACCCATTTCGACCACCAACATTTCATGCCTTAGAGTATAATTTTCCAAGATTTCATTTATCTCTAACTAGTTCCACGAGTTGTGTATAAATGTTGTACGTAGGAGCCCTACATATTCAAAACCACATAGAAATGAACAAGCGGAGACAATGTGGCAAGAAAGGAAGCAATGGGCCCGAAACCCAGGTCGGCAGACCACCATACCAGGTTGGCCGACCAGGGTGTGGTTGCCCAACCAGGTCGGCCGACCCTGGAGGCTCATCAGCAGCCCAGGCCCAGGAGGCCAGGTCGGCCGACCAAGGACCCAGGTCGCCCGACCAAGGAACCAGGTCGCCCGACCCTGCCACGTCACTGATCTTAAACCTGCATGCAAAGAAACACAAAGCATGTCAACCACAACCATTGTATCAAATGCCAGGGGTATCCAAGCGTCGAAAGATTACCGAACCGTGGCTCAATGATGTCATCAATCTAGGGGAAGGGCCATACAACCAATCGGGAGCCAACACGTGGTCGCCCGACCTTCCCGCGTGGCCGGCCGACCTCCTCTCGGAGGCATTTTCACGTGTTCCAACTGCCACAACCGCCAACCGACGCGTGGAGAGCATCTCAGCCTTGGAATCACGAAAGGCGGTGCATCGGAGGGTCGCCCGACCTCCAGGGAGGTCGGCCGACCTGCCCCTGGGGTCGACCGACCACCGACTGGGTCGGCCGACCACCGACTTACCTCCACTACCGACTTACACACCTACAAATACCCCCCTCAGCCATCCAAGCTATAAATACCCCCCAGGAGGTCATTTGCAAGTTGTGGTGGATCAAGATAATAGAAGTGTGGTTGTGTAGTTGAGTGTGAGTGTTGTAGTGAAGCCACCCTTGGCATTGTAGAGAGAGCCAAGTTGTATCAAGAGTGAGTAGTGAGTTGTAGAGTGAAGGAGTCAGAATTCTCTTTGGTCTGCTATTCCCGAACTCTTATTCTTAGAGGAATTATTACTCTATTTTCAGGATACAGTAAAGTTTCTTGCTCCTTTCTTTATTTATTTCATACTCACTTTATTTACATACTCAGTATTTTACTCAGTAGTTTACAGGTGTCAAGTGTGCTCTGTGTAGTTTAGCTATACAGTTGTGCTTGCTCTCAAGCTTCGAACCGGTGTAGCAGTAAACTCGGTTGTGTAGACGTGGTGTCTAGACTAGAGTTTGCCTTGGAAGGTGTCTTGTTCCACGCAGCTTTGGTGGTAGGTCCGCTTGGAAACAGGGAGCGTGTACCCTGTGTACTCCACCCTGTTGTCCGGATAAGTAGTCATCGACGCATAACTAAGTTCTGTAGTGCCTGACTTTCTCGTCTGGGTTATCAGCACTCTGGTGCCCAGAAGTGGTTATATAGGTTTAGTGTCCAAGTGACCTGTTGAGTAGAACACTAGTTTGTTTAGTAGAGGTAAGTTGTTTTATTTAAAGTCGTGAACCTACTCTATTCTGTCCTTTGTCTCTGCATTTGTTGGCTTTACTATTCGGTTCTATCTGTTCTACGTTGAGTTACTCCTCGTTCCTCGTGGATTTCGATACCCTAGAATACTCTTAGGTGAAAAGCTACAACGTGTTTCTGTGCGCTTGCGGATCTATATCAGTAGGCTAAGAAACGCCAACACGCGCGCGTGCTTCGGCTCCTCCGTGTCCAGGTACATGCCCACACGGATGCCGCCCGTGAAGCCGGCGAGAGAAGGCTCGGAGCGACAGGAGGTGGCGGCGTGAGCTCGCCTATGGTGGCTATGTCGACGCACAGGATGAAAGGCTAGGGGCAAATATGTCCTTTCACGTGCCTGTAAATATGAAAAGGAAATGTAAATGGATTAAAATGGCCCAATGGCAGAAAAGTCAAAGCGCGAACGTTGTGAATGGCAATTTTGCGAAACCAAAGAAAACGGTGGCAATTTAGCGAAACCAATTCTTAGCGGTGGCAAATAACCAATAATCTCATGGGAGAGTGGAGAAAACGGGGGTGGGTGTGGGTCAGGGGCTTGTGGCTCACACCAGTACCAGGCTCTTATGGGGCAGCGCCGCACCGCCTGGTCCGTTTGTGAGGCCAGGTTGGGTAGGCTGATTCGGTTGGCTGGCCTGGGTACATAATAGCTATTCAGTACTAGGGTACTATATAGTGGTACATAGATATACATACATATATATGTATATATAATGGAGTTACAGGAAGCCCCGACCAGGCCAGGGGTGCGGTTCGCGAGCGCGCATGGGGGGTGCGGTTCGCGAGCGTGCATAGGGGCGCGGGCTGGGTCAGGAGCCCATTTAGCATAAAATATAAGCTAAAGTAGCGTAAAATTGTGTATAACTAAGTGTAAACTTCGCCTTTCGTTATAGCATGCAAGAGATCCACTGGTTTGACGCAAAAGACCCGCACGATATGGGGCACAGTAGTTGCATGCATGCAGTCCATTCCAATTCACTAGTTTTTTTGCGATATTTTTTTGTTCGAACATCCAATTCACAAACAGTTTTTACCATTAAAATATTAATATTTTTTTCACGTTTTGACATCTATTATGACTATATTTTTAGAAATTATAAAATTCATAAGTTTACGCTTTTAGATTTTGCTCTGTAACTGAATGAGAAGTGTAAAACACAGAGGAATGTATCTTATATTTCGGATTAAAGTCAAAAATCACGATGATCATGTTGGTTTATCATGTTTGGCATGGTCTGTAAGCATGTGGCAATTGAAAGAATCGTAAAATCCTAACAGCGATAGCGTAAGAAGCAGGTAGGTTAGCATATATTCAGTGACGCAGGTACAATTAGATTCCTGATATTTTTCCCATAAAACAATAGCCATTTTGTGGAAAATAACATGAAAAAAATTTAGAATTAAAAGTTGAAATATTTATACTCATTCTACAGTCATTTTACAATGTTTGACAACACTTTCAAGTAAACTCTCCTTTCATTGACAGAGCATAAAAACACATGTTTGCCGTCATAAATTCTCTTCATTGTAATACTTATAGGTTTTGAAGGGCAGATCTTATATTTCTTCACATAAGTTTTTCATTGAGAGCAATAGAAATAATGACAATAGATAACATGTTTGACACACTGATTGAACAATTTAGCTCCACATAGCTTGCAAAAATGGTGTAATAAATATAGTTGAACACGAAACCATTCAACCACTTCATCCCAGCGGAACCATTCCAGAAGAGAACGCTGCTATTGTCACTGCCCCATCGCCGAGCTCTAACTTCCTGTGTTGCCTCATATAATTAATGGCAGTAATCATATAACCAATAAAAATCTATAAAAACTTAAACAGCTTTCATCAAGCATGAAATACATAAAAAAACCACATAATATCATCGTATAAGAAACAACTTACATGATATTATGTATTATGTGGCCGTTTTTATTCAACACCACAAGCTTATTTTGCCATAGTACCATGCATAAATTTCTCGTCACCAAACCAGCCTTGTCTGCACCAAAAAAAGTAACAAAAGGTGATTTTGCATCCAATTGCTGCTTCTGCTTCGAAAAAAGATGCACGATAGCCAAGCAAGCTGCTGCATAGTTGCCAAAACCAAGAACTAAAAGTTGTTGCTGCTACTAAGGGAAAACAGTGCACACAGGCAGAAATGCATCACATTACATGCTGAGCATTAAAAGGTTAGTTCTGCTCTACTTCTACTTGATGATATGTATCATTAAGTCAATCACATTACTCATATAGGTAGTAAAGAGGTATAAGAAGTTGTGGTGAGAGGCATACAAATCAGAAAAATATCCCTCATCCATGTGTTTTATGTTGCTGGAGCAGCATAACAACACAATATTCTTCTTTCCAATACTGGAATACGCGATCTGCAGGCGTATGTGGCAATAGATGGAATCATAAAAACTTCATCTTCAATCATATGTTGCAATTGATGGGATGTTAAATTTTTCATTAGGCTATTATTGGAGAGTAGATGCACAGAGAAATCTGTGAGAAACATGACCCTAAGAGGTAGATGTTTCAGTGATTAATGACAACATAATCTTGTTACTAATGAATTCATGACATGAAGGTTAAATATAAAATATTAAGCTCATTGGTTGACCAAAAGAGAGCCCTCCATTCAACTCGATGAATTTTCATGAAGGACGGCCTTTGGTTTGGGTCCCTAGTGCGAAGATCGAGCTTAATCTGCCCTAAGTGCCGTAAAGTCAAAAGAAGGACACTTAGTTTCTAGATGGGCAGTACTATCAAGGGGGGCCGAGGTGAGTTGCTTTATGCACTTCTCTCTTGGTGTTTGATTCATTTCAAGTGCATTTTCGTCCTAAAGCTCTATCACATCAAAACATGCTAAAACACACTCACTTCTTTCGATTTGATCAAACGAAAAACCCTCAAAAAATCTCTCAAACTTAGTTTCAAAACAACATTGAAAAACAAAGTCCAGTGGCACATATCTAGCGCTAAGTCTTTGTGTCTCGACCTGTGCTTCATGCACCATCAGACAATCCGGTGGCTAACCATCGGACTGTCCGGTGGCTCCGTCAGACAGTATAGACCGAGGGCTATTCTTTGACGTCCAGGGCATTCAAAGGCCATCGGACTGCCCGATGCAGCAGTCGGACGATATAAACTGAGGGGTAAAACTGTGGGCTTGTGCTGAAACACACCACCGGACTGTCCGGTGGCTCCTTAGCCCATGGCGCAGAATCGGGGTTTTGAAAAATCTAAGGCACCGGACTGTCCAGTGGCAACGCACCGGACTGTCCGGTGGGTACGCAAAAAGTGGCTGTGAGCTCCCAACGGCTAGTTTTTGAGCTGCAACATATTTAAAGGCTCACCCTCTCCTTATATCATGCCTCTGCGACCAGGAACAATATGCACACCCAGAAAGGTCCTCAAAGCACCAAAATCCACTCTTAATCTTGAGCTTTCGGCAAGAGACTTGAGAGAGAGAACTTCTTGAGTTGAAGTTGATTCAAGTGAAGCCAAGGCTTGTTTCTCTTGGTGATTGCGATCACCTAGATGGCTGTCGTCGTGCCTTCTGCGAGCATTCCGAAGATTGTGGAAAAAGCGGAAGAAGGTCCTTGCGAGGGCAATTGTGCGCGGTTTGGAGCTCACCGTTCTGGAGTGGAGAAGAGCATCCCAAAGAGAGCACTTGGTCTGTGGATCAAGGGGTTGCTTGACCTTTGTGAAGGTCACTTTGCCAACCCCTCACCTAGCGAGGTTTGGGGCCGGGATCCTTACGAGTTGCTCGCGAGAGCAAAGCCTTGCGAGGGGTAACAAACGAGGAGTAGGGGGTAGAGACCGCATGTCTCCCCGAACCTCAGGAAAATATCTTCATGTCACTTCTTGCTCCCTTTACATTTCGCATTTAAATTCCGCACTTTACATTCCTAGAATTGATTGCTTGGCTCTAGATTGCAAAACTTTGTTATCGTGTAGAACTCTAGACACACTTTTAGGCATTAGGGTGAATTGGGACTTGTTCGGTAGGATTTAATTTCAAGTTTCGAAATTAGAAGTCCAGTTCACCCTCCCTCTTAGACATCTTGATCCTTTCAATTGGTATCAGAGCCGAGTGCTCATTGGTTGAGGCTTCACCGCCTTGAGTAAGATGTCCGGTGGGGAAGGACTCCCGCCCGTGTCCGATGGCGAGGACTTTCCTTATTGGAAGATCCATATGGAGTCCTACTTGGAAGCCATTGATCCACTTTTCTATCAAGCCACAATCACCGGCTTTCCAGAGTTAGCCGATAAGGATAAGCCCACTACGTCGGAGCAAAATTGCGAGAAGTGGACTACCAAGGCTCGTAATGTCTTCTTCCGTGGCTTGTGTAAAAAGGTTTTCAACCGCGTGAGAACCACGCACACAAGCTATGGGAAGAGGTTTCTGTGCTCTATGAGGGAACTTTAAGCGAGAGAGAGCAACATCATAGCAATCTTAGCAAGAAGCTAAGTAACTTTCATATGCTTGCCCATGAGAATGCTAACCAAATGTATTTCCGTCTCAAAAATGTATTTCCGTCTCAATGTGCTTGTAGAGGAGATCAATGGTCTTGGTCTAACTCAAATAAAGGAGGATGACGTGGCAAGAAAGATATTGGATCAACTTGATCGTGGCAAGTATGGTCACATCGTCACCTACCTTCATCAAACTGACCTCTCCAAGGCGACTCCGTCCGGTGTGCTTGGCAAGATCAATGCACATGAGATGTACATGAACATCACACCGGATGCGAAGCCACCAAGCAAGAAGAAAGACATTGCCCTCAAAGTAATCTCATCCAAAGACAAGAAGTCCATTGTTGACGTCTCTTAGCGTAACAGATTTTACTCTGCAAGCGCATGGAGATTCGCTATAGCATTTTCACTTAGAGTATTCCGAGTATCGTAAAAATCCACTGGGAAGCAAGGGCGAATAGGTGGAATGAAATGTCGAACTTTCAAGCGGTACTATAACTTAGATAAAACACCAGCTACTCTTACAACGGGGTAAGATAACAAGGTAGTGTATGGTGGAAAGAGTAAAACAAGGACTAAAGAAGCGAACACCTAGGTAGCTATCTGGGAGGACAACGAGTGAGATTTAGATTTCCAAACTCTATTCCTTAACCGCTGCAGAGGAGGATTCGCGGTTGAACTAAGTTAACCAAACACAGACCAGGGTCTTGCATTGAGCAAAATTCCGGCGCCTCGAGGGGTCAAGGGGTAGTTAGTTGACCACCGAAGGAGACCCGGCTAACGCCTACGGGCTTACCGAACGACGGGATTGGAATACTGAGACCTCTAAAGCTGTCACCTAGAGAGGCTACCAACCAGAGCTGCATGGGTAAGATGGCACGCTATACTAAAGTTCAACTGAGAACTTGAACTCTAAAGTATAACAAAAGTCTAAGACAAGCTTATAGCACCGGCAAGTCTAGCAAGATTCAGATAACTTAAGAACAACGCAAACCTAAGCCTTGGATCTACTGTGCAATAAAGGTACACCACACTAGGCAAGTATTAAGAAACAAAGTAAAGTATAACAAAAGATAGAGCAAAGATGTACATTATACTGGAGTAACAAGAGTACAAAGATAGAAAGATACAAGAGCTTTACCGATACTCGAAGATACTCTGGAATCCCTGAGGCAAAGACTCAGACTCAACTCTAACTCCCAGGACTAACCTAGTGCTACTAGACTAAACAAAAGTGTGTTCCACTCAACTTCCACACTCTACAAGTAAAGCCTAGGGGGGTATGTTGACGTCTCTTAGCGTAACAGATTTTACTCCGCAAGCGCACGGAGTTTCGCTGTAGCTTTTTCACTCAGAGTATTCCGAGTATCGTAAAAATCCATAGGGAAGCAAGGGCGAATAGGTGGAATGAAATGTCAAACTTTCAAGCAGTACTATAACTTAGATAAAATACCAACTAATCTTACAACGGGGGTAAGATAAAAAGATAGTGTATGGTGGGAAGAGTAAAACAGGGACTAAAGAAGCCTAACACTTAGGTAGTTGCCTGGGAGGACAACGAGTGAGATTAGATTTCCAAACTCTACTACTTAACTGCTGCAGAGGAGTATTCGCGGTTGAACTAATTTAACTGGAAACAAGCTAGGATCTTGCGTCGAGCAAAATTCCGGCGCCTCGAGGGGTCAAGGGGTAGATAGTAGACCTCCGAAGGAGACACAGCTAACGCCTATGGGCTTACCGAACGACGGGGTGGAATACTGAGACCTCTAGAGCTGTCACCTAGAGAGGCTACCAACCAGATCTACGTGGGTAAGATGGCACGCTATACTAGTGTTAAAGTGAGAACTTGAACACCAAAGCTCTTCTTTGATCAGAGGGTGAGAACTAACTTAATCTTAGATCAAAAGCCTAAGACAAGCTTATAGCACTGGCAAGTCTAACAAGATTCAGATAACTTAAAAACAACACAAACCTGAGCCTTGGATCTAGTGTGCAATAAAGGTATACCACACTAGGCAAGCGTTAAGAAGTAAAGTAAAGTATAACAAAAGATAGAGCAACGAAATATATTATACTGGAGTAACGAGTACAAAGATAGAAAGAGACAAGAGCTTTACCGAGACTCAAAGAAGACTCCGGAACCCCTGAGGCAAAAGCTCAGACTCAACTCTAACTCACAGGACTAACCTAGTGATACAAGACTAAGCGATAGTATGAGCTACTCAACTTCCACACTCTACAAGTGAAGTCTAGGGGGTATTTATAGGTCCCAAGGTCGGTGTGGCGGTTACAACCGGAAGGCGCTGAGGTGGGGCCGGGCGGCTCCAGGTGGGTGTGATGCCCCTGGCATCTCAAGAGCCTTAACATGCAGCTAGAGACAAGTTAATAATGAATTAGGACTTGATGACGCTTAGAGAGTAATGAAGACTAGACGGAGAAGTCACTAAGCCAAAATTTTTCTAGGAGAATACGAAACCCTACGTGGTTTGGTTGTTTAAGTCACCACCCACAAGCTTTTATGCAGAACATCAAATACAAAAGTCTTAGTTCAGGATGTTATCTTCAACTTTGATATTACGACCATCTTTAAAATCATACGTTGAGAGGTTTAAAAGTCGAGGTCAAATCAAATCAGAGATTCCTGGAGAGGTGCCAATTGTGATCGTGAACAAATTTGGACCCTAATAAAACTTTTAGATTCATTAAGCAACTGAGCTTAGCTCCATTATCAAAGTTGTCGTACATACCATGAACTTCACTTTTGCTACACTGAGCATGGCTCAAAACTGTCATCTACTTATTTCAAAGTTAACCTAAATGCACCTAGTATAGAAGTGTTTGGACTTCATTTGATACTTCAAAGGTTGAAAACAAGAAAGGCTCTGCATAAAATAACCCTGCTGTTGGATCCAACTTCTGAATATGATTGTACTTGTATCTCAAAATCTGTAGGGGTTTGGGTGAAACTTATTATACCAAAACTGTAGACAATTGAGTGATGAACAACTTTGGTAATTAGAGCTTGGTCATGTACTGAGGTTTAAATGGGGTTTAGGGTCATTTTCTACCTGCACAGAAAGCCAGTTCAAACCAAACCTGTTTGGAAATTTCAAATTTTCTCTAACCCACAGCCACTTTCATGCAAGACTCTATTTGGATGAGTTGTAGATCAAGAAATTCTAAGCAACTTTGCCAAAAGGCACTTTGGGTGAAAACACTTGGAAATAGGACTTTTCAAGTTTCCAAGCATTAGAGGTCCGCTGTCCAAACTGGGAGCTGCACGGAAAATTCAAATTTAAATCCTATCTACAAACCGATTTTGATATGAGACCTTTTGACAAAGTTGTAGAGCTCAAAGAGTAGAACATTTCATACAATTTCCACTTTTTCAAATTCGGGCTCTAAATAGGTCAAAAACGTGAATTACAGAAGAGGAGAAAACACATATGGGATGGTTTTTCTTTGAGTCACTGATGGGTGGGGCCCAGGGGTCAGCTCGACACCCTGTCGTGGCTGGCGGCCGCCACAGGGACGCCGGCTTATGGGCGCTGCCCTCGCGTCGCGGATCGGCGCCCCCACACGCCCCCGGCCCTTCACCTGGACGCGAACACGACCGCGTTCACTTGCTCCCCCTCACTCGCCTTGCTGTCTCCCTGCCTCTGCCTAGCATGCTGAGCGTGCGGACGCCATTGACGTCGGCCGAGCTCGAGCTCGCCACGCCGCTGCCTCGGGCCACCTCCTCCCTGCTCAACGCACGCCTCACGTTCGCAACACCTCCCTCCGCCGTTCCCTTTCCCCGTTGTTGCCTCTGCCTCTCCTTACAGTGCGCCATTCACCAAGAGCCGCCATTGGAGCTCCAACGGTGAGCTCGCACGCCCGCTGCCTCGCACCTCCTCCCTCCAATCCAAAGTGTGCGCGAGTTTCGCCTCCCTCTCCTCTATCGATCCCACGGGTTCTTGAGCTCTAACCCCGCTCCTAGCCCCATCCCCACGCGCGACGTCGAGCGCCGCCCCAGCATCCAACTCGACCTCGCCGTGGAGAGCAACCTTCAGGCCATCCCCGCGCCACCACGCCACCACAGCCGTGTTCCTCGTCACCGCGCGCAACTCAGGCAGCCCTCACCGCCCTCGATCTGCCTCCCCTCCGGTCGGATCGAGCCCGCGCCGTGCCGTGGGCCTCCGGTTCACCGCCACCGCGTCGCCTGCTTGCTCCACCCCGTGCGACGACGTCTTGGGGAACCAGTAGCCCGAGGCCGGGAACACCTTCCCCGACCCCGTCGGCTCCAAGTCTCGGCACCGAGATGCCGGCGCGGGCCGCGAGAACACCGAACCACCGCGCGCGCCATTTCCCCTGAGGAAGAAGACGAGGTGATTTTACCCGAAACCCCCTGCCCTTTTGTGTTTTTGCGCGCTCTGTTTTAAGTACTCTGCACTGAGTCACCTAAATGTCGTATGCAGGCCCCTGGAATCTATGGTCAATTACGTTCTAGTCCCAGATCTAATGTTTTCCATTTAAATGCATTTAAATTGGCTATGAACTTTGGAAATTCGTAACAAATCAAAGAAAAATCCTAAAAAGACAAACTCAATTGCATTAGACTCCCCTTAAATAGATCTATTGAATGGGTATGATGTGGATGTGTGAAATGACCATTTTACCCTTGATTTGTTGCATGCATGTTGAAGGGAAATAAATGGTGAAAATGGAGCAAATGAACTCTAAATAATATGAAACTTGAAAAGTAGCATTCTTGTGGTATTTAGGATCTGTGGTGAATATTGGTAGCAGTAGTCCTTGCTGTTAAATGACAGATCTACCCCTAGGCTAGGTTTTTGCAATAAAAATACATGGAAAGTACTCAGCATATGAAACTTGCTCCAAAGGTTGGACTAGATTTTTAGGACACACCTTATACTAAATATAGCTTGCTAGTAAAGTTTGAGGCCTTGCATGTTAAGTTCAAGTGGTGATTTGAAAATGACAAAGCATCACATGCCTAACTAAATAAATGGAAAAGGTGACTTTAGAATGCAAGGAAAATTTCATGGAAAATCTGGTATAATGTTGGTGTTATATGGAGTCCAGAAAATATTTTTGGAGGAAGTATTGACACTGCCATATTGTACATTTAAATTGGCATGCAGTAAATATATGAAAAATAAGTGTCCTATAAAACTGAGAGTGCTTTACTTGTTGATTTTTGTGGAGGTAGGTTTTACTATGCACTGCTCACTGGGTGAATTTCATGGCCCAAAACCATTTCTATAAATTAATAAAAATCTGGAAAGATAAAGAGCTGATAACTTGGTAGAATTTTAATAAATTAATTATAACTTCAATATAGCTGAAATTTTGCCAGTGATATCGTGTAGTTAGTTTCTACATGTCATAAAAATTTGAAGTCATTTGGTTCTATGCTCTTACCAGAAGTGAAGTGTCTCTTTTTATGTTAAATGACGCCTTTCAGTAACACAGTTAATAGTTGTTTCTTTGATCTTTGTATTATCCTTGTGTGTCTTTCATCTACAGGATGCTGCACTTAACATGTTCTCTTTATGGTAAACAACTTGCTAGGTGTTTATGTGCTTGTTAGAGGTATGCTTAATATAAGCTAATAAAAGTACTGCTAGGGCACTAGTACTAGAGTGATGTTGCTAGTTGTTCATTACATGAATAATTACGTGTCTGTCTAATGCTTGCGTGCATATGGCATGATAAGGACAACTTAAATTGGTACTTGATCGAGTATTGCATCATATTCATTGCATCATGCATATCATTCATATAGTGACGCTTATTACAGATACGTGGTCAAGAACCAAGTGCGTGGAGCTACATCAATCAACGGTGGTCCAGAAGACCAACTAAGCCCCAAGCATGACCTGGAGTGCCCATCAGTCGTGTTTGGAAGGAGGAGCTGTCCCAGGGATCAAGGGGTTGCCTGGGGCGAAGCCTCACAACCCGGCAAACTAACTTAGATTAGTTTGTTGGTTTTCATACGAGCAATCAAAGGTAGGCAGGACCATACTATATCCAGCAAACATCTTATGTCTTAATGAGTAGGCATATGCATCAGGAGTTGTTTGGAACCAACTGCATTAGACATCCTAGCCGCCCTGGCCCTAGATCCTATGAATAGAGTTCGTAGGACGAGTATGCCTAGAAATGCTAGGTACGAGTAGACACAAGTGAGCACTGTCACTCGTCGCGTAGGTGATATTTTAAAAATCTCAGAAATCTTACTATGATGCAATTTATGGTTATTACTGCTGATGTTAAATGGAGACCGGGCGGAGCATAAGTTTACTTTTGGGGTGTTCGTTGTTGTTATCCGGCTTCACCCGAGTCGCATAAGGCCCGTTCGCTGTTCGCCTGCTGATTGGCATAACATTGCTAGAGGTGCTTATCCGGGATAATGGACCGGTGAAAGTCTTACTTGTGCCTTTCGAAGAACAAAGACTTGGTCCTACCATCGGGCCCGCTGGACCCGGTGCGCCGTGGTAACGCTCTATGGGGGCTAAACCTGGGGAATGGCGGGTTGGAATCGAACTTGGGATGGGACAAGTAGAGATAGGGACTATATGTGGAACGCGATGGCCAGTAAGTATATACCCCTGGCATTTTTAGTTGTTCCCGGGAATTAACAAATTGATTCGAATCGCTGATGCTCACCAGGTGTGAGAATGCCAGATATCGCACACGGGCAACGTAGTAATAACTTTAACATGTTGTTTATTTAATCACGCTTTTCAATACAACATGCTTGGATGTGTATGATCCGTCCCACTATTCATGGTGATGCCCATCCACTGATAGGGGGTCGATGGACTTGGGAGGTGCTTTGAAGTTGAGGGAGGGCTGACCTGACGTACCGTGGTATCGCTCCTGAGACGGCTACTCCCGGGGGTCGGTGGGGGCGCTGTGAATCTTGGGACGGGACAGGTGGGGATGAGGGGTACATTTTGGATGTGTAGGATATACTATTATGCAAGTGACTGATGGGTTCTCATGCTTTACTTTCATGCAAGTATTTACTTTATGATGTAAATGAATCTTCATGGTTAATGGATAGCAGCTGTCAAATCCTGCTATCTTATGTCAACATGACCTTGTATAAAAAAATCAATAGCTAAGGATCCACATGATTAGTAAGCAAGCTTTGCGTCAGCCGTAAGCCCCGTCCATTAAGTCCTACTGAGTAATTAGTACTCAGGGTTTGCCCCCACTTTTGGATTACAGGTACCGGTGACATCTGGACAACTGTGTTGGAGGTGGTAGTACTGGTGGGCTCGGTGCTACTCGCCTTGTTTATCCCCGCATGAAGACTATTGAGTTTGTTTCCCGCTACGAGATGTTTTAAAACGCTTCCGCTATCTATATATATATTTCTCAATCGCTTCCGCTGTATTTTGAACTTGTATTTGATTCCATACATGATGGTTTGTAAGCTAAGTCTATCCATCTTATATTTCAACTGCCTGTGATGATGTAATTGTTGTGGCTCCATCGAGAGTCGGATGTGTTTGATGTCGGTTCCTCTAGGAATGGTGTTATTGAGAGCCGAAGGACTCTCGACGGACTACCGGGTTTAGTCTGGCCTAAGTGCACTGCGAGCCAGAGGTGGCAGGTGTGCTTAGTCTGGATTAAGCAGGGCGGTTCCGCCACAGTGGGGCCGGGCGGCTCCACCCCAAGCCGGGCGGCCCAGGTGACCGTCGGATCCACCGCCTTTCTCCATCTTGTGGCTCATATTGCCTCCCTAAATCGGTTGACGGCGGTTATGGCTATTAGAAGTGTGCTTTTCCCTTAACCGTTGATCTTCACTTGTGTTTCTTCCTTAGCCACAGGATTGAAGTGCCCAGGATTGCTGACTTCACCAATCCAAGTATTGGATCGGTGATGTGGCAAGCCTTCCGGTACTTGACGTGCTGCATTCATTCTTTGGACTTCACAAGTGTGTTGACACATCACTTAAGCATATGCAGGTCGAAGATGAGCTGATTTGGCTCCTGAGTCAGGCCGGGCGGCTTGGGATGGTGCCGGGCGGCCTGGCTTGGAGCCGGGCAACCTAGCCCACTGGCCAGTGACCCTGTGACTTAGCCAAATTTGCCCGTTTTCTGCTGATATTTGTACCTACAATCAAATATTCAACACAACTTGTGGAAATGTGTTAGTAGCACAGGTTTATCCATACTTTGGCATGTTTTCCTCCATGTTCATGGATAGTTGACGGTCATTGGTAGTGCAATAACGACCGTCAACACCTCCCCAAGCTTAGACCTTTGCTCGTCCTCGAGTAAAGCCAAGATGGGTTATGGATCAGGAATTGCTGCAATATCGATGCACATAAATAGGAGTTATGCACATATGACACCCATGCTCTTACCTTGAACCATAGTGTATGTAATGATCGCTCTTACTCATACCTGTGGTACATCTTTTTGTCTTACCATGTCTTGGGCGGTTGAGAGGAAGAACGACTTAGCTGCAGGTTTGTAACACCCTAGTTTAAATACCAGCTTTTTACAAATTATTGCAAGCAATTTACTTAATTTCCTAAGGCTCATATATTTAGTTGCATTTAACAGGTTTTATTTAAAATAAATACTTGTACAAAATAAATCATAGGCCCCACTTCCTTGTGCATACATGCTGGTGCATTGTTTCTTGTTTGATTGAATTAAGGATTCAAATTCAAATTTATTTGAATTTTCGAACCATTTTCTATCTCCATTCAAAGGAATTCAAAATCAGAAAAAAAGGAAAAGAATGAGAAGGGGGGCAGCCAGGCCGGCCAGGCCGACTCGGCCCAGCCACCCCACTCCATCCCGCCTGGGCCAGAAAGGCCGGCCCACTCGGCCACGCCCCCGTAGCGCACCGCCCGGCCCGCCCCGCGCACGCCCCCCCCTCTCTCCGCGCCTCGCCGACAGGCGGGCCCGCGCCCTCGCTCCCACTAACTGACGGGTCCCACCGGTCAGCCTCGTCTCCCTCCTCTCGCCGCAAATCCCACCGTCCTTGCCTCTCTCTCCGCTCGGCCACGTCGGCGCACCGGTGAAGGAAAGCCGAAATTGAGCCCCACTACTCCTTCCTTAATCGCTCCTCCATCAATCCCCCAACTCTCGCACCGGTTTCCCCTCTCCCTCACCTTCCTTCGCTGCTGACGCGAGCTTTCAAGCTGCGAGTGGAATCACCGTGCTCGCGTCACTTCGCCTCGCCTAGCCTCCTATAAATCCCACCCCGAGGCTCGCCTCCGTACCCTTTACCACTCATCCACTCCAATTCCACTCCCGTGCACTGACGCGCTTGCATTTCGCCGCCGGAGTTTTGCCTTGGTAAGCCGCTCCGCCATTCGATTCGACGTCGTGGGTCCATCTCCAACCTTCTAACCGCACCCATCTCGTTCACAGGAGCTTCATGGTGCCGTTCCGTGGGTTCTAGTTGCGAGCACGCCACTCCGAAGCCCCTTCCCGCTAGCACTGTCCGAGCCGTCCGCCGGTCTACGTCGCGAGCTCTCACCGCCGCCTCCTCATCTCCCTCGAGCCCATGGTGAGCTCTGCCTCTGCCTCCTCTCCCTCCCGAGCTAGATCTAGTCCAGCGAAATCGCTTGTAGGCCTCGGCGCGCCTTGCTCCGGGGAGCCGCCGCCGCGCAGGCCGAACTCCACCGTGGGGAGTGGTCGCCACCGGCGCCCCCTTCTCCCTTTCAACCCTGGCCCTCAGATGTGATCTGGGCGGCCGAGATCATAACGTGCCATACCCCTTCGTTCGGCGAATCACACAATGCCACGTCGCCTTCATAATCCCAGTCAGCCGCCGGCCCCGCTTGTCAGGCCACGTGGCCAGCCACGTCACGGCCACATCGCATTGACCGAGTCCACCACGGGACTTTCGCAGAAAGGCCCCCGCGTTTCCCTGGAATCAACCCGCGGTCCGTCTCTGTTGAAAAGTATTTAGATCTAAGTCCTGTTTTCTTTGGTTTAGCCCCTAAACTTCCCGGGTTTTGAACCCGCGGTCCAGGTCTCGTGTTTTTGCCCTTAAACCCTCGGCGGCTATGGTTATTTACGTATAAGTCCTCGGTTTTTCAAATCTAGCCCCTGGTTTAGTTGTTTCTGTCACAGTTATGCCCCTAGGAGCTTGTTTTATGCATAACTTTCACGTTTTAACTCCGACTTGAGTGATTCTCGCGCTCACGTGATCGTAGCAGAGCGTAGAATGTTTTTAGTACAGTTTTATCTTCTGTTTTTATGATATGATGTACTGTTTCTCACCTTTGGATAATTGTTTGCATGTATGTATGCGTGGAAATGCTTGTATGTTGCCGTGAACGTGTTTAGACAGTGAGCAGTTTGTTGGTGAAGAAGAGCAGCAGTTTGAGGGTGTTGAGCAGCAGCCTCAAGACTAGTTTGAGCAAGGCAAGTATAACTTGGACAACCTAATAACCATATAATCATCTCATGTGCATGTGTCTAACTTGTTTACCAATAAGGACTGTACTTAGCCTCTTTTATCAATATGTTACCTTGGGATGCATGTGGTTAGGTTTTGCTAGTTGCTGCACAAACACATGTTACCTTTCGTTAATAATTTTGTTAATGGATCTATGCAATCAAATCTTGAGCTTGACCCTATGTGGTTCATGTTCCTTTAAAAATGGCTTTTTAGTAACTTGGTTTAGGGGGCGTGAGCATGTGTTTTGCTCATAGCCACTCTCCTTAAGGACCGGTTCGCAAAGTGACAACCTGGGACAACAGTGCTACCATGAGATTGGAATGGGACGGTCTTGGCTAACTAATTAGGTTGCATTGGTTTGGGAGTAACATACCGATGGGGCAAGAGGGGAGGTGAGCTTCTGTGGCCCTCGCGCTACTTGGGTTGAGTGCGTTTATCTCCCCTTGAGGTTGGCTCTACAGTCGTGGACCCTGAAACCTTAGCGGTTACACCTTACCAACGTGATCTTTGTAAAGGCCTCGTAGTGTGCTTGCTAGCCATCTCATCTAAGGTAATGTGGTGGATCACTAGTGTAGCCCACGACTCATGGGTAAAGATGTACGACCTCTCGAGAGTGTAAAACTGACATGTCAGTCGTGCTCACGGTTAAGAGCGGCCCAGATCCTTTATGCAGATTAGTGGTTCTGTTGGGTTTGAAAGTGGTTCTTATGTTAATGTTGTTGAATAATGTTCTTATGCAATATCTTGGGCTTAATGGTTTATCAACTCACTTGTAGTAATTAGTTGCTTAATGAAACTTGACCAACTAAAAGCTCATGCAATGTGTCAGCCAACCTTAGAGCCTCATGGTTCATGTTATACTTGTTGAGTATGAAATACCCACGCTTGTTTTACTTTAAACCTACTGTTGGCTGGAACCCAACCACTACTCAGCTCCAGAAGACTTCGAAGAGTATGTTCAGGACTTCAACGAGTTCTAGGCGTACCAGTCCACCAGTCGACGTCCTGTGGCGGCTCGTTTTATCTTCGTTTACGCTTCCGCTATGACTCTGGTTTAAAGACATGTTGTCTTATTATAATAAAGTGATGATATACGCTATGTAAACGTTTTATTTTATCTTTTATGCACGTTCTGTGATGTCACTATTGTCATAATATATGTGAGACACGTTCCTGGCACATATATGTTGTTCCGGTTCCGTTGGTTGAGAACTGGGCGTGACAAAGTGGTATCAGAGCCGTATTGACTGTAGGACGGAAGCCTAGTTAGAAACGGACGTAAATAAGGATCTCACTCCCCTTTGCCCTCTTGCTGTTTTATAAAAAATTTATTTTTCGCTACCAAATTATATGTTCACTCTAAGTTAAATTATTACTTTTTGCTTTACTCATTCAATCATATAGAACTGATCTTTATCTCATTCTATCCTCCTTTTAGGTCATGGCACGCAACAAGCAGACCGCCCGCAAGAGTACCGGGGGCCGCCTTCGCCGTGTTGCACCACCGACTCCATGGCGCACCCCTGTACCTCGGCCACCACCACGGATCGAGCCTCCGTTACCGGAGCTGCCCGAGCCGTTGCCACCACCACCCTTCGAGTACGCTCCCATGGACCAGGAGCCACACCCCTTTGAGGGGAATGGTCTGCTTCCGGCGGACACTGACCCTGAGGAGGAGGAGGAGGAGGAGGAGGAGGAGGACCCGGTGGAGGTAGTTTACTACCTCGACTCAGACGGCGACGATGATGCGCGAGAGGAGGCTCCATCGCCACGCCTGCCGACACTGACACCTCCTTCTCCGTGTGCGCCGACACCACCGGCTTCTCTAGTGGTACCTGCAGCTTCACCGACACCTCCACCGCTACCACCTGCCGCACCGGAGTGGCCGTTCCGTGTGGCCGTCCCTTCCAACGAGGGGGGTCAGCGGGAGGTTGACGCCTGGTTCGACCTGACGCACCCACACCATGGTGCCGACCTGGAGTTCCCAGGGCTACTCCGCGACTGCCTCTACGACCTGGGTTACACTACCCACGAGGTCGTCTACCAGGTCCGGCAGCGAGCGCGCCCGGACCACACCACCCTCTGGTCTGCTGGTGTGCAGGTCCTGGAGCCTAACCCCAACCATGGGGGACACACCGTGCTGCGCAGGCACTACAGCATCGCGGAGCACGAGGCCATGGAGATGGACATGGAGGATGCTACTCAGCAGGCTCTTGGGGTTCTCTGCCAGCACTACCACACCCCACTCTGTCAGTCTCAGTACCGCTACTTTCCCCGTCGGCAGTTCGGGGATACAAAGCACGAGATAGCGTCCATTCGGGGTGAGGACAACCGGCAACTGCTGAAGCTGGTCCGGTATGTGTCAGCCCTGATCACTGCCTACGTCAAGGTGTCTGAGGAGCTCCATCACCGGAACGGTGAGGTGTTCCACCTTCAGGCTCAGCTGGACCGAGTGGCGGGGCCACCACCTCAGGTGCCAGTGGTGGACCCAGCTTAGACTCCCCCTCGCAGGAGGCCTGGCATGGGAGAGTTAGGTAGTACCACTAGGATACTCCCTCGGGATGACTAGTCGTCCTCATGTATCGCGATAGCACGTTTAATAAGTCGTTGTGTTGAGTTGGTTGTGTTGAACTTGAGTTAAAGTTGTGGTGTCTGGTTGTTTGTTATTTTGAACTATGTTTGATTTGGATCTTTGGGTGAGTGTTACATCCAGCTGTGGGGATTTGTCCCAGCATGAATGAGTTAATGTTATCAAATGAAGTTAGCTCGTGGGGTTAAAATATTATATCCACTCTATTGCTCTTACTACTTTATCTTTAATTGCTACCGCTTGTGCATCTATATGTTAGCTATGTGCTCATGGTGTCTCTGTTACAATCAGATGGTTAACATAAGGAGCAATGCCGCTGGTAGGAATGCTAACCAAGGTAACCAAGGAGGTGGCCACCCACTGCCCAACCCTCCACCTCTGACACCGGAGCAGTTCTATAATCTCCAAATGCAGATGATGGCAACAATGACCAATGCTGTGCAAGTTCTCCAGCAGGCTCAAGCTCAGCCACCACCCCCGCCACTTAGAGATAGGCGTGGAGATTTTCTGAAGGGCCACCCTCCCACTTTCTCTCATGCTACCGAGCCACTACAGGCGGATGACTGGCTTCGTGCTGTGGAACGCCAGTTAGATATAGCGCAGTGCAACGACAGGGAAAGAGTCTTGTATGGGTCTGGACAGTTGAGGGGTGCAGCACTTGACTGGTGGGAATCCTACAGACCCCAAGACAGGGATGCATTCACCTGGGCACAATTCAGGGAGAATTTTCGCAACCACCATGTGCCTGTGGGGTTGATGAAAATGAAGAAGAAGGAGTTCCTTTCCCTGAAGCAGGGCAACATGTCTGTGACTGAGTATAGGGACAAGTTCCTTCAGTTGGCCAGATATGCCACTGCAGAGGTGGCGGAGGACAGGGAGAAGCAAGAATACTTCCTGGAGGGTTTAAATGATGAGCTCCAATACCAGTTGATGAACCATACCTTTCCTAGCTTTCATCAACTGATGGACAGGGCGCTTTTCACTAAAAGGAAGCGCCAGGAGATCGAAGAAAGGAAGAGGATGTACAACAACTCTTCATCAAGCAGCAACACCTGCCCCCGTTTCTCTCAAGGTCCGAGCTCACAGCAGTAGGGGCAGCAGCAGCGGGCTCAAGGACAGCAAGGCTACCAGTACCAGCAGCGCTACCAGGGTCAGCCAGCTCGTCCTATGTATCCAGCTCAGCGCCAAGTGCAGACCACACCTCCCACCCCAAACCAGACTACAGGTGTTGGGCCTTGCTACAAGTGTGGTGGAGCGGGCCACTATGCTAATGCTTGTCCCCGTAAGGTGCAAAGTAACCAACAGGGGCAGCAACCGGGCCAAAGGCAGAACCCTCCCCAGCCGCAGCAAGGGCGCCCCAATCAACAAGGCAAGGCGCCGTGGCAAGGAAAGGTGAATCATGTGACAGCTGAGTCTGTAGCTGAATCTCCTAACGTCGTGCTTGGTACGTTCCTGGTCAACTCTCACCCTGCTACAGTTCTTTTTGATACTGGTGCCACGCATTCGTTTATTACCAAATCATATGCTGAGCAGTACAATATTCCTATAAGGTCTACAAATAGACCCATGGTAGTATCTACACCGGGGGGAATGTTGAGCACAAGTTTAATATGCCCTCGAGTTAGCATAAACATAAGGGGGTAGAATTCTGCACCAAGTTGATAATCATTGGCTCCGCGGGAATTGATATCATCTTGGGAATGGAAACTCTTGCTAAGTGGGATGTCAGAATTGATTGTGCCAAGCGAACCGTCCACTTAACAGCTCCTGATGGTCAGAAAGTGGAAGTCAGTGCCACAGAACCTTCTGGTTATCTGCATCAGATGGAGGCTAAGCCCACGGAAGGGATTCGAGTAGTGTGCGAGTACCCGGATGTCTTCCTAGATGAGTTACCAGGTATGGCACCTAACCGAGAAGTTGAATTTTTAATAGAACTTTTACCTGGTACAGCCCCTATAGCAAAAAGACAATATAGAGTGGCACCTAAATAACAAGAGTTAATAAAGGAAAATATAGATGAGTTGTTAGGAAAAGGGTTTATTCGGCCTAGTTCTTCACCTTGGGCTTTTTCGGTTCTATTTATTGATAAAAAGGATGGGACCCGAAGGATGTGTGTGGATTATAGAGCCTTGAATGATGTCACCATCAAGAATAAATACCCCTTACTTCGAATAGATGACCTGTTTGATCAATTACAAGGTGCTTGTGTGTTCTCGAAAATTGATTTGAGGTCTGGTTATCATCAAATGAAGATTCGTCCTTCCGACATTCCAAAGACTGCTTTCATTACTAGATTTGGGTTATATAAGTACACAGTGATGTCTTTTGGTTTGACCAATGCTCCTGCTTATTTCATGAATCTTTTGAACAAGGTGTTTATGGAGTATCTTGACAAGTTTGTTGTCGTGTTCATTGATGATATATTGATCTATTCCAATACGAAAGAAGAACATGAAGAACACTTGAGATTAGTTTTGTAGAAGTTGAGAGAACATAAGTTGTATGCAAAGTTGAGCAAGTGTGAGTTTTGGCTTGATCAAGTGCCTTTCCTAGGACACATAGTCTCAAAAGGTGGAATAATGGTTGATCACAGCAAGATTAGCAGTGTCATGGATTGGAAGGTTCCAGAGGTCGTGAAAGAGGTTCGTGGATTTCTAGGTCTAGCAGGATATTACAGATGGTTTATTGAGAGTTTTTCCAGGATTGCAAAGCCGATGACATCATTGCTCGAGAAGGGTGTTCCATTTATTTGGACTAAGGAGAGGCAAACTGCATTTGATGAATTAAAGAACAGACTCACCACAGCTCCAGTGCTTACTCTACCTGACTTGACCAAGAGTTTCACTGTGTACTGTGATGCTTCTAAGGAAGGATTGGGTTGTATGCTGATGCAGGAGGGTAAGGTGATTGCTTATGCTTCACGCCAGTTAAGAAAGCATGAGGTCAATTATCCCACTCATGATCTGGAGTTAGCAGCTGTTGTGCATGCTCTGAAAATCTGGAGGCATTATTTATTTGGAAATCGGTGTGAGATATACACCGATCATAAGAGTCTTAAATATATCTTCACACAGAATCAGCTGAATATGAGGCAGAGAAGATGGCTGGAGTTGATTAAAGATTATGACCTAGAGATACATTACCATCCAGGAAAATCTAACATGGTAGCAGATGCTTTAAGCAGAAAAAGTTATGTTAACATGGCAGTTGCTTTTCAAATGCCCCTTAAGTTATGTGCAGAATTGGGAGTTTGAATTTGGGATTCGTGCATCACACCACAGTAGCAACTTTTGATGCAGAGCCTACCCTTGAACAAGAGATAAGGAAACATCAGAAGGCGGATGAAAAAATTCAGGAGATCCGGGAACAGATCAAGGTGGGCAAGGCGCCACACTTTCGTGAGGATGAACAGGGTACCGTATGTACAAGAACCGGATCTGTGTGCCAGATGTGGACAATATAAAGAAGTTAATACTCAGTGAGGCTCATGACACCGCTTACTCCATTCACCCGGGCAGTACCAAGATGTATCATGACTTGAAGGAAAGGTTCTAGTGGTATGGAATGAAGAGAGCAGTAGCAGAATATGTTGCAGTATGTGACACTTGTCAGCGTGTGAAGGTTGAACATCAGAGACCTACAGGTTTGTTGCAACCCTTGAAGATTCCAGAGTGGAAATGGGAGGAAATAAGTATGGATTTCATTGTGGGGTTACCCAGGACTCAGAAAGGTTATAACTCGATTTGGGTAGTCGTGGATCGGTTGACCAAGGTTGCTCATTTCATTCCTGTGAACACTACCTATTCCGGTGCAAGGTTAGTAGAGTTGTATATCTCCAGAATCGTTTGCTTGCATGGTGTGGCTAAGCGGATCATATCTGATAGAGGTTCACAGTTCACATCTAGTTTTTGGGAGCAGTTGCATGACTCCTTGGATTCCAAGCTTCGGTTCAGTACAGCATATCACCCACAAACAGATGGTCAGACTGAAAGAACAAACTAGATTCTAGAGGACATGTTGAGGGCATGTGCTATACAGTACGGAACCAGTTGGGATAAGAGTCTGCCTTACGCCGAGTTCTCTTATAACAACAACTATCAAGCTAGTTTGAAGAAGTCACCATTTGAGGCACTATATGACAGAAGGTGCAGGACACCGCTATTTTTGGAACCAAACAGGAGAGAAGCAAGTGTTCGGACCAGACCTTATTAGGGATGCTGAACAGCAGATCAAGATGGTACGTGAGAACTTGAGAGTTGCTCAGTCCAGACAAAAGATTTATGCAGATGTGCGACGCAGGGACTTGACCTTTAAGGTTGATGACTTTGTGTATTTGAAGGTGTCACCAATGAGAGGAATCCGGAGGTTTAATATGAAAGGAAAGCTGGCACCAAGATACATCGGTCCATTCAAGATAGTGGAAAGGAAAGGCGAAGTGGCTTATAAGTTGGAGTTGCCATCAAACTTATCTGGCATATACAATGTGTTCCACGTGTCCCAACTAAAGAAGTGTTTGAGGGTGCCGGAAGAACAAGCACCACTGGAGGTTTGGATGTACAGGAGGATCTAACATATACCGAACACCCAGTGAAGATTCTTGAAACATCTGAAAGGGTTACCCGAAACAGAAGGGTCAAAATGTGCAGGGTGCAGTGGAAACATCACACGGAGGATGAGGCAACTTGGGAAAGAGAAGAAGAGTTGAGAGCAACTTATCCTGGTCTCTTTGCTAGCCACCTATAAGAATCTCGAGGGCGAGATTCCTATTAAGGGGGGTAGGTTTGTAACACCCTAGTTTAAATACCAGCTTTTTACAAATTATTGCAAGCAATTTACTTAATTTCCTAAGGCTCATATGTTTAGTTGCATTTAACAGGTTTTATTTAAAATAAATACTGGTACAAAATAAATCATAGGCCCCACTTCTTTGTGCATACATGCTGGTGCATTGTTTCTTGTTTGATTGAATTAAGGATTCAAATTCAAATTTATTTGAATTTTAGAACCATTTTCTATCTCCATTAAAAGGAATTCAAAATCAGAAAAAAAAGAAAAGAAGGAGAAGGGGGGCAGCCAGGCCGGCCAGGCCGACTCGGCCCAGCCACCCCGCTCCCTCCCGCCTCGGCCAGAAAGGCCGGTCCACTCGGCCGCGCCCCCGCAGCGCACCGCCCGGCCCGCCCAGCGCGCGCCACCCCCTCTCTCCGCGCCTCGCCGACAGGCGGGCCCGAGCCCTCGCTCCCATTGACCGATGGGTCCCACCGGTCAGCCTCTTCTCCCTCCTTTCGCCGCAAATCCCGCCATCCCTGCCTCTCTCTCCGCTCGGCCACGTCGGCACACCAGTGAAGGAAAGCCGAAACCGAGCCCCACTACTCCTTCCTTAATCGCTCCTCCATCAATCCCCCAACTCTCGCACCGGTTTCCCCTCTCCCTCACCTTCCTTCACTGCCGACGCGAGCTTTCAAGCCACGAGCGGAATCACCGCGCTCGCGTCACTCCTCCCCGCCTAGCCTCCTATAAATCCTACCCCGAGGCTCGCCTCCGTACCCTTTACCACTCATCCACTCCAATTCCACTCCCGTGCACTAACGCGCTTGCATTTCACCGCTAGAGTTTTGCCTCGGTAAGCCGCTCCGCCGTTCGATTCGACGCCGTGGGTCCATCTCCAACCTTCTAACCGCACCCATCTCGTTCGCAGGAGCTTCGTGGTGCCGTTCCGTGGGTTCTAGTCGCGAGCACGCCACTCCGAAGCCCCTTCCCGCGAGGGCCGTCCGAGCCGTCCGCCTGTCTACGTCGCGAGCTCTCACCGCCGCCGCCTCATCTCCCTCGAGCCCGTGGTGAGCTCCGCCTCTGCCTCCTCTCCCTCCCGAGCTAGATCTAGTCTAGCAAAATCGCCTGTAGGCCTCGGCGTGCCTTGCTCCGGTGAGCCGCCGCCGCGCAGGCCGAACTCCACCGTGGGGAGTGGTCGCCACCAGTGCCCCCTTCTCCCTTTCAACCTTGGCCCTCGGATCTGATCTGGGCGGCCGAGATCATAACGTGCCATACCCCTTCGTTCGGCGAATCACACAGCGCCACGTCGCCTTCATAATCCCAGTCAGCCGCTGGCCCCGCTTGTCAGGCCACGTGGCCAGCCACGTCCCGGCCACGTCGCGCTGACCGAGTCCACCGTGGGACTTTCGCAGAAAGGCCCCCGCGTTTCCCTGGAATCAACCCGCGGTCCGCCTCTGTTGAAAAGTATTTAGATCTAGGTCCTGTTTTCTTCGGTTTAGCCCCTAAACTTCCCGGGTTTTGAACCCGCGGTCCAGGTCTCGGGTTTTTGCCCTTAAACCCTCGGCGGCTATGGTTATTTACGTATAAGTCCTCGGTTTTTCAAATCTAGCCCCTGGTTTAGTTGTTTCTGTCACAGTTATGCCCCTAGGAGCTTGTTTTATGCATAACTTTCACGTTTTAACTCCGATTTGAGTGATTCTCGCACTCACGTGATCGTAGGAGAGCGTAGAATGTTTTTAGTACAGTTTTATCTTCTGTTTTTATGATATGATGTACTGTTTCTCACCTTTGGATAATTGTTTGCATGTATGTATGCGTGGAAATGCTTGTATGTTGCCGTGAACGTGTTTAGACAGTGAGCAGTTTGTTGGTGAAGAAGAGCAGCAGTTTGAGGGTGTTGAGCAGCAGCCTCAAGACCAGTTTGAGCAAGGCAAGTATAACTTGGACAACCTAATAACCATGTAATCATCTCATGTGCATGTGTCTAACTTGTTTACCAATAAGGACTGTACTTAGCCTCTTTTATCAATATGTTACCTTGGGATGCATGTGGTTATGTTTTGCTAGTTGCTGCACAAACACATGTTACCTTTCGTTAATAATTTTATTAATGGATCTATGCAATCAAATCTTGAGCTTGACCCTATGTGGTTCATGTTCCTTTAAAAATGGCTTTTTAGTAACTTGGTTTAGGGGGCGTGAGTATGTGTTTTGCTCATAGCTACCTCCTTAAGGACCGGTTCGCAAAGCGACAACTTGGGACAACAGTGCTACCATGAGACTGGAATGGGACGGTCTTGGATAACTAATTAGGTTGCATTGGTTTGGGAGTAACTTGCCGACGGGGCAAGAGGGGAGGTGAGCTTCTGTGGCCCTCGCGCTACTTGGGTTGAGTGCGTTTATCTCCCCTTGAGGCTTGCTCCACAGTCGCGGACCCTGAAACCTTAGCGGTTACACCTTACCAACGTGATCTTTGTAAAGGCCTCGTAGTGTGCTTGCTAGCCATCTCATCTAAGGTAATGTGGTGGATCACTAGCGTAGCCCACGACTCATGGGTAAAGATGTACGTCCTCTCGAGAGTGTAAATGAAACAACCCCAATTCCGCGGTGCCGGAATCGGAGCCTTTTACAACATGCGATAGTCCCAGAACACATAAAAGCTATCACATGTAGTGTCACAGCATAGTATCAGCTCCAAACTTCACGAATTTAATTTATTACATGCCGTATCTCGGCGATACTTCGGCTCGCAGACCGGTAATTAAACAAACAGAACAAACATCACGATCAGAGTAGCAGCGACGTAGTAGACCCATCCACAGGCATCCTTGAGCGTAGCTCCAGCCTCGGTCCTCATACCAGTCGTCCTGGGTGACGATGTTATCCGGCTCATCGTCACCTGAGTCTGCACGATAAGCGTGCAGGTCACTAGCCAAACACCCCAAGCAAGCCTAACTAGTAATCAAGTGGAGACTGGTTTCCTAGCAAAGCATAAAGAGAAAAGAGAGCTGTATAACAAGTTGAATTTTCCGGGTAGTCGGTCCCACAACCGAACCCCGCTCTCATCACTTATCCCAACACTTACATCGCCTCACCACCAAAACACCTCTTCCATGCACCCTCTCATTGTCAACTACTTCTGCGGCATGGGAAGCTCCCACCCGCCCATCCTTAACGGCCTCAGCCGGAATCCAATCACTCGAGGGAGAAGAGAAGAAAACCCATGCTAGTTAGAGGAGGGTCACCAAGGGATCGTCCTTTGACTGGGGACGGCGGCTATACGTATAGATTATACACTCTCGAGAGGATTTTGTACATCTGTACCCACACGAGACGGGACGGGGGTAATGTACCCCGGGCCCACCACACCGATAGATGAACTTCTCTTTCTGGCACTTTCCTGCGTTCTTGAGCTAGAAAACCGTGCGGATATACTATCCACCGCACTCTCTGGACTGTGAGCTCGAGTATTCCGGGGCCCCACGGGTCGAGTCTATCGGGGACGTGTGGCTGCATCGCAAGCCCACCATCGCCCCCTAACACCATCGCCTTACGTTTACAGTAATATGCCCTTCGGGGAAGTTCAAGAACCGGGCCTGAGGTCTCATGGTATGCACGAGTCATAGTTCCGGGCGACATGTCCCCCTACTCGGTCCTTAACTGGCGAGAGCAAGCCTTCCATGGGTCGGTTGCCACCCTCAGCGGTGGACCGCGCACCACCACACACCTCACTCCACTCGGGGCAGAGTTCTAGTCTCTCCCATTATTCCGGTGCCGACTCCCGCCATCCCATCCTCACCACCATCTCGCACACAGATCCATCCCACTTCACGCACGCCAAGAGTTATCACATCCCACCACAATATCACCCAACTCACATCATGTTCATTTTATTAAGTTGGGTATTAGTTGTTTAAAACAATGGCATAAATAAAATAAGTATGCAGTTGGGTTGGCTTAGTGCGGAGCAAAATCATTTTCACCTATGCAGTACTACCATTTGCGCGTGTCTATGGGTATGGAAGCGGGGTGTTCGCTGACCTTGATCGTCGGTGTTCTCCTCAGGCAGGTACTCTGGGTCCTCCGGGTCATCCTCCTGGTGCTCCGACTCTGGGAATAAACTACGAGTAAGTTCTAGCAGAAAGAACCAAATGAGCAATTAAAATGTGTAGGACCGAGACGTGCGACTAGAGGGGGGGGGGTGAATAGGAGCACTTGAAAACTCAAACTCAAACCCCCACCGCAGTGCAAAACGGAAACAACGCACACAACGAAACTAGACACCGTCCATTGAGAGGATACGTATCTAGCTCACAACACGTGCTTGGTACCGTCCACTGAACAGATACGTACCAAGCACCAAGCGGAAGCACACGCTCAAACGGCTAAGAAAAAGAGTGCAAAAGGAACCAACTCCGGAGAACTGCACATTTCAGACAGATAGGGCTGCAAAGAAAAATCTCAAAACCCCTCAAGAAAAGCTCCAAAAATTCCCCCAAAATTACCACACCTTCACAAGGCAATAGGGAACAACTCCAGAAAATTTTAGGCCAATTGGAGCAAGTTGTGACCACCGGACTGTCCGGTGGTTAGCCTGACACTCCAAAAAGATTCGAATCAAAACCCTATCAAACCAACTCCAAAAATTATGAAATTTTTACTAGAAGTTAATAAGGGGCCAAGGAACAACTCCACAAATTTTCAGATCAAATGGACCAGGAATAAAATTCCTAGAGCCACCGGACCGTCCGGTGGTTAACCACCGGACTGTCCGGTGGTTAAAAACTGACAGACTAAACCAAAAAGAAAAATACCAAAACCAGGTCAAAACACCTCCAAATGATCTGAAATTTTTATGGAAGCTTTATGATTCACTGATAAAGAGCTTCACAAAATTTTAGCCCAAAATGGACAAGGAATAAAATTCCTAGAGCCACCGGACCGTCCGGTGGTTAACCACCGGACTGTCCCGTGGTTAAAAACTGACAGACTAAACCGAAAAGAAAAATACCAAAACCAGGTCAAAACACCTCCAAATGATCTAAAATTTTTATGGAAGCTTTATGATTCACTGATAAAGAGCTCCACAAAATTTTAGCCCAAAATTCGAAGGTTTGACACCTAAACCAGACAAGACTTGAAAGAGGACAGAACCAGCAGGAAAACTGGACAGTAGGAAACTTCACACAAAAGCAATCCGAAACTTGACCAAACCTTCTCCAAACATCACAAAAATTGGCACAGCCTATCCTAACCCCATTCCAAAACTATTCCCAAAAGATCTATGGAAAAAGATCACGGGATTAGCGGGAATTTCAGATCTCGTGAAGAGGTGAATATTTGGGCAAGAAAGGGAAAAGCTCAAGAACAACTTGCTCGTGGCAATCCTTTGGGATTGAGATGTTCTAAGACATAATCTCCACGTCCTTGCAAGTCCAAAACACAAGAAAAACACAGGATTCAACCTTGCCCAAAACAAACACCCAAAAGGCCAAGGATTAAAGCCAAAAACCAAAGAGAACAAAGGGAGGAGAAGCACACAAAGTTGCTGCACGAAACCACTTCGATTATGAGCCTCAAAAGAGGTCTTAGGTCAGATTACAATGAAGGATTTCGTTCCAAGCAACCACCCTCACCTTCCCTCTTGATTTGGAGGCTAGATCTCACCCTAACCCTCCTAAACTTGGAGCTCAAAGCTTGAGGACGAAAATTACCCTAAGGAAATGAAAACCTAGCTGCCAAGACTACCTCTAATGACCAGCTCTTAGGCTATTTATACACCGGTTCAGTTTTGGTATTTTTACACATAGATCCCTAACACTAGAAACGCCCGGAGGGTCTAAAACAGAAAAGAACCCGAAATATCAGGGACGGACGACCACGATGAAGACTTGATCTTCTTAGCTTCCATGCAATCTTCGGATGTCCTCCACGTGGCCAGTAGTCCAATCCACCTTTGCACCCCTGGTTTTGAAGTCAGAAACCGAGAAACTTTAGGAAGTCTCCGTCTGGGCCGTACTTGGCCCATCTTCTCTATCTTGGCGAGTCGTGGCCCAACTTACCAAGGCTTGGGTAGCTTGGGTGGTGGTTTTGAGCCGAAGCCGCCAAAGCCTCCCTCGCACGCCTTTGCACCATGCACTCGGGTTGGAGCACCACGGTGGCACCCGGCTTCTCTAGTCCATCAGAGTCGCCTCGCGGTCCATCGGAGGGCTTACACCACCGTTGCCGAACCGCCACTCTGTGTACCGAGCTCCCATGGCCGACCGACACCGAGCATTGCCTCCGGTCCGTTGGAGGGCTTTTGCCTCAGTCCATCGAGGTCTTCATCATCTACATCCAGTCCATCGGAGGACTTGAGCTCGTTGACAATCACTCATCACACCAGGAGAGCAATGAGGCCGGTCCATTGGCTCTCAGTATGCATTGCTAGCATCTTGTTGTTCATGCCTATCTTGCTAGGTGCTATTCATGTTGGTGATGCTTTCTCTTAAAAAAAACTCCCTAAAAAACAAGCTTGCTCTTGATATGTGTAAGATAGATTTATTTGAGCTTGTTATATGCTTCATTGCCCTCACTTGCTCTCTATGCTAGAACTTGTGATTACTAGCTTTCCATCCCTTCTTTGCTCTTTCTGGTACACTCTCTGCATTTCATGGCATATTTTGAGGGGGAGTTGCTTAGTTCAGGGGGAGTCCTAGGAACCCTTGATGTGTCCATTGTAAACAAGGGGGAGAAATGATGGACATAGGGGGAGGTCTCGTGATAGATTTAGTTGAGGGAGAGCTTTGCATTCATTTTGCATTTGTGTGGATGCATTTCAAGGGGAGTTGAACTTTTAGCATGCTCTTTGCATCGATGCGTTGAGGCTTTTGCCTCTGTCTTGAGGAGCCGATACTTTGTTTTCTTTTTGCTTCAAGCTGCCTTGTGTTTTGCCTTTGTTTGGTTTTGAGCAGCTTGAGCATTTCTTTTGTTTTCTTTTTTTTTCGGTTTTACGCTTTTGTTTTGTCTTTGTTCCATTTCAGGTTACAAGTTGGAGATGTGTTAACAATGCACTCATCAAGGGGGAGATTGAGAGCCAATGGATCGGCCTCATTGCTCTCCTGGTGTGATGAGTGATTGTCAACAAACACAAGCCCTCCGATGGACTGGAGGTAGATGATGAAGACCTCGATGGACTGAGGCAAAAGCCCTCCAATGGACTGGAGGCAATGGTTGGTGTCGGTCAGCCATGGGAGCTCGGTACACGGAGGGACGGTTCGGCAACGGTGGTGTAAGCCCTCCGATGGACCGCGAGGCGACTCCGATGGACTGGAGAAGCCGGGTGCCACCATGGTTCTCCAACCCGAGTGCATGGCGCGAAGACGTGCGAGGGAGTTTTTGGCAGCATCGGCTCAAAACTGCCACCCAAGTTCAAATGACTTGGTGGGTTGGGCTCCGACTCGCCAAGATGGAAGATTGGGCCAAGACCCGGCCAGGAAGCCCGCAGAATAAAGTTTTCCGGTTTCTGACTTCAAAACCGGGGGAAACTTTCGGACTACTACAGGCTACGTGGCGTACATCCAACTGAAGCGTGCAGAAGAAGAAGATCAAAGCGTCATCGTAGTCGTCCGATTGTATCTTTTTCATTTCAGCCCCTTTCGGGCATTCTAGAGTAAGGGTCTTAGTGTTAAATGGTGTCGTTAGGCCTAGGATAGGCTGTGCTATTTTTCGTGAAGTTTGGAGAAGATTGGTCAAGTTTGAGGTTTGAGAGCTCAAGAACAAAGGCTGTTTCTAGCACCACCGGAACATCCGGTTGAGCCATCAGAACATCTGGTGGGAACTACCGGAACATCCGGTAGCTCCTACCGAAACATCCGGCTGTTCAGCCTCGGGCCGGTCTACCGGAACATCCGATAGAGTTCACCAGAACATCCGGTGGAGCCAATTAGAACATCCGATAGCACCTACCGGAACATCCGGTGTTCCCAGGCAGCCTTGCCTTTCTTTGGGGTTTTTGGTGTTTGGCTCTTTGCTTCGACTTCGCTTTTAGTGTCCCTTGTTGCTGCCCATACTCTTAACTTGCTGTGATCCAGTAAGACGCATTTTATGCGTTGAGTGGCGGACAAGGCGCTAGTGTGTGGGTCGTTGTTTCGCTTGACTTGTGATCTTGTGATCGTTGAGTCTTGTGCTTCTGCTCGCTTGGTGTGTACCCGTTCAGTGGGCGACACCAAGTGCTGCTAGACACGTTTCCTTTTAGTGGATGGTGCCTAGCGTTTGTTGTGTGGAGTGTTTGTCAGTTTGCACCGGGGGTTCGTGAGTTGAGTTTTTAAGTGCTCCTATTCACCCCCCTCTAGTCGCACGTCACGGTCCTACACAGGTTTCCCATACCTTAACCGGTGAAGAAACCGTAGCGACTATGACTTACTCTAGGAAGATTCCAGTTCTTGGCTCTGATGGCTATCCCTACTGGAAGGGTAGCATGGAGACGTTCCTTGTTAGCCAGAGTCAGAACATATGGGCTGCTACTCAGAGTACGACTTTTGTGGTGCTTCCAGTTGCGGAGCGTACTACGCCTGATATCGTGGCTCAGCATGAGGCGAATGCCAAGGCTGTTAACTTTTTCTTTTCCAGGCTTGGTCCCATGAATTATGAGAGAGTGAGTCACCTTAAGACGGCGCGTGAGATATGGTCACTGCTTAGTGCACACCGTGAGGGTACTGCGACGATTAAGGCTAGGCTTGTGGAGACTTACCAGCGCGAATATGAAAATTTTATCCAAAAGCCGGGAGAATCAGTAGACGACTTGTTTGGTCGCTTTCAGTCGATCATTAACAACTTGCGTGTCAACTCTGCCCCCGCTGAGCTCCCATACACCGATCATCAGCAGGATGTCAAATTGCTATATGCTTTGGATAGAAAAGTATGGGAGATGAAGGTGAACTCAATCATTGAGTCGGTAGAGTATGATACGATAGGAGTAGATGCGCTCTATAGTAAGCTCAAGGCCACAGAAGTAGATTACAAGTTGAGGGATTCCCTTGCTTGTACAGGTTCTAAGAGTCTGGCCTTGGATACCCCCTCTAGTGAGTCTGTTGCTAACCCCCTTATGCACAACTTCTCGTTTTCTGCTTTGATGTCTGTGACAGAGGAGCAGTTGGCGTCGCTTGGGGATGAGGAGCTATGTCTGGTGTCTAGTCGCTTTCAGCGCGCCTATGACAACCGGATGAGCAAGAAGAGGGGCGAGAGGCCCAAGTGCTTCGAGTGCGGAGAGGTCGGCCACTTCATCGCCGAGTGCCCCAACAAGAACGACTACTACAAGAAGGGCAAGAGCTACTCCCGCGAATCCGACAAGTACCACTCTGGCAAGCCAAGCTATGACAAACACCGCTCCAGATAGCACAGCTTCGGCAAGCGTCCCTTCGGCAAGAAGAACTTTCGGAAGGCTTTCAAGAACTACCAGAAGGACAACCGGAAGCGGGACAAGGCCTTCTTCGCCGAGATCGGGTTCTGCAGCAGCAGATATTCTTCCTCTTCATCCTCTTCGAGCTCAAGTGATGAGGAGATCACGTACAGGAAGGACAAGAGGAACTATCAAGAAGGTCCAGCTGGCTTGTGCGTCGTCTCCACCAAGTCCAGGTGCACGAACAAGGACAAGAGGAGCTCGGTTTGCTCCACGGCGCTTGAAGACAAGGAGAACACGGATGACGACAGCAACTCTTCCTTCGATGATGAGGTAACACATGAGCAAGCCAAAATCCTTGAGATGCTAGAGCAGAACAGCCGAGAGCTAAAAGCCCAGGATAAGATGCTGGAGAAGGCAGCTAAGAAGCTGCAGAAGTTGAAAGCCCAACTTGCTAAGGCTTTAGAGGAGAATGAGAAGTTGAGGAGTGTAAAACCTCAGCCTAGTGAGTTTGAGTGGCCTATATGTGAGTCTTTCATGACAGAGCTTGGTGACCAGAAAGATAGGTATGCCAAGCGGGTAGAGGAGATAGATGGGCTGAAAGTTGAGTTAGGAAAACTCCAGTCCAAGCTGGATGAGCCTACTTTGAGTGGAGAGCTTGAGTGTGAGTCTTGCCCCTGTTTAGCTAGAGAGTTAGCTGTGTTGAAGGATAAGTTTGAGGGGCAGCTCAAGGAGCTTGAGGAGCTTAGGGCTAGACCTGCGCTTTTGGGTGCGTGTATGGTCTGTCCTACTTTGAGAGGTAAGTTAGAGCAGTTGAGAGCTGACTTTGAGGTGCTTTCAGCATCTACTGACACTTGGGAGAACTGCCTGACCCTTAGGATGCAGCTAGTGGATAGGGATGCTACCATTAAGAAGTTGGAGAAAGCTGCTCCTGTGTTTCCCTCTCTAGATTGTGTTACTTGTGCTGCCCAGACTATAGTTCTAGAGGATCTGAGGAAGGAGGTGTTGTCTTTGCAAGATGACAATAATAGGTTGAGAGAGGTGCTGAGTTGGGTGTATGCGAAGCAACCCCAACTAGAGATGATTATAGAGAGCACCCAGAGAGCCGAGGGTGACATGAGTGGTTTTGGGTTTGGGGAGTGCAGTACTTCGGGTGCGAAGAGTGCACCAGTTAAGATTAGAACTGCTTCTACCCAGCCAGGTGAGATTGTTGATGGGGTTTACCATGAGCCACCCAAAGCTGCCCCAAAGAAGCAGTACTAGACACCCAAGCCTTCTAAGGATAAGCTGGACAAGATAATAGAGGAAGAGCTTAAGCCTAAGGGCAAGAAGCCAGTCCAGTAGCCTGAGCCACCCAAGGCCACACCACCTAAGCCCAATCCCAGCCTAACCCAGTTCCTAGGAGGCCTATCTACCACTGTGAGTTCTGCCAACGGAATGGCCATCTGGAGGAGTTTTGCTTCAGGGGGAAGCGGGTTGAGAGGCAGGAGAGAGCTTGGGGGAACCAGGATCAGTTCTACCAGGGTGGTAGGGAAGATCCTCCCCATCACGGTGAGATGAGAGACCGCTTTGCTAATGGTAAGAGAGGAGGCGGCTTTCAAGCCCACGCTCCTGGTGGTGAGAGACGCTTTATCGGCCGAGCTCCTAGTCGTTTTTAGTGTGGCTATGGACCTCGTGACGGAGGCTTTGAGAGAGCTTTTGAGGGTTCACGCTTTGGAGGTCGTGGTTACCCTAATCGTTGTGATGATTTCTTTAATTGTGCTTACCCCACCTTTGAGCAGATGGCTCGGCATTGGTTCAACAGTTTCACTAACCCCAGTGTTGGACCATCTACCCCTCTACTATCGCTGATCTTGCAGGTTTGAGTTCTGGAGAACATGTGATGAGTGAGACTTAATGGCTCTCTAGGCTCTAATGTTGCTCATGTGGGCTTGTATCCTTTGTACATTTGAGAGCCTTGTTCCTTGCTCTCCTGTGTATTTTATTTAGCTTGTGCCATTTGGTTTGTGTTCTTTTGGTACTTAGCTTTCTTGCTTGTATGCTTGGTGGACTAGCCACATATCATGCTAGTTTGCTTGTGTTGGTGACTAGTCACCTTTATCTATTAGCCTGTGATAGCTCATGAATATCATGCCATGTGACATTTCAAGCAGCTTTTAGCTGAGAGCCTTTAAAGTGGCATTGTTCTTGGCATGATATTCATGTGATATCACTTTTGTGATGCTTGCACTAGCATATTCTCATGTAGTTTAGCTACCTTGTATCATGACTTGGTTACCTTCGTCTTGGGTAGTGTAGATTTGTGCCTAATTGTTTCGCTTGAGCTAGCTTTCCCTTGTGTGTGTGAGTTTTGTATATATTTGCTCACTTTGTTTTGCAGGAATCATGCTTTATGCTTAATCCCACAAGTGGTACTTTCCACAAGTGGCTTCTGTTATGCATGTTTGTCTGCTTTAACCCCCTAACTTGAGCCATGGACTATCATAGTTCATTGGTTTCTTTTGGTTCTCTTGTTTTCAGCTTTTGTACAGCTAGTAGGCTCATTTTGAGGAGGAGCTTCATCACTGTTTTATCACCTTAGAGGAGGACACTTGTACTACTACTTCCACTACTACACGTGTTCCACCTCTACAAGGATTGCTTCTTGCGCATACAGAGATGGACCCGCTGAGGACGCAGGGGAGGTGACCTTAGGGCGTGCATGCACCCCGAAAGGTCCAGCGGGATCGCCTCAAGCTTTTGAGCTTGTTAGGTATATGATGTGGTTCTTGACTTCCTTTGGGAAGACTTTGGTCTTGGCTTCTTCGATGGCTTTTCTGCATGTTTGGATCATAGCATGCATGACATTCATGTATCATATGCATTTTCACTTACACTAGCACTAGAGCTCATTTGGAATGACTAGCCAGTACTTGCTTGTGCTAGAGTGTACAGTTGCTTACTTGATCATGGTTGGCTAAGCTCTCTTGAGTCTGTTGAATACTAATTGTGAGCTAAGTCTTTTGCTTTTCTGAAAATCAAAAACATGATCACCACTTGACTTGGCTATCTAGCATGTGTAGGAGTGTTGAATACTATGCTATCTTTTCATACCTAGATATGCTAGTTGTATGCCTTTGCTATGTTAATGCCTAAGCTTTTGTGACACCTTGCTTAAATTGAAATCTGAATCAAAATGCTTACAAGTGGTGTCTTATGTGCTAAATTGAGAAAGATCCATGTGGGTTTGCTTGTCATACTGATCTAGTTTGAGACTACTTCTCATTGCACTTTGACATGAACTTGGACTAGGCTGTGTATGACCAAAACCTTGTCTTAAGCTTCTGATGGTTCTTTGAGCTTAGGCTTGGCATTGGTTGGTAAGACGTGACAAAAGACAAGTAAATAACCCCTGGCACAAAAAGAACTTGCTTATGAATATAAATGTTTAAATCTAAAATTTGCAAGTCTCTAAAATGTTTATGGCTAGTTGTATATGCTTTGGTTGAGAGTAGCACACCTTTTATGCATTGCTAGCATCTTGTTGTTCATGCCTATCTTGCTAGGTGCTATTCATGTTGGTGATGCTTTCTCTTAAAAACTCCTTGAAAAACAAGCTTGCTCTTGATATGTGTAAGATAGATTCATTTGAGCTTGTTCTATGCTTCATTGCCCTCACTTGCTCTGTAAGCTAGAACTTGTGAATACTAGCTTTCCATCCCTTCTGAGCTCTTTCTGGTACACTCTCTGCATCTCATGGCATATTTTGAGGGGGAGTTGTCTAGTTCAGGGGGAGTCCTATGAACCCTTGATGTGTCCATTATCAACAAGGGGAGAAATTTTGGACATAGGGGGAGGACTTGGGAGAGCCTTAGTTGAGGGGGAGCTTTGCATTCATTTTTGCATTTGTAAGGATGCATTTCAGGGGGAGTTGAGCTTTTAGCATGCTCTTTGCATCGGTGCGTTGAGCTTTTGCTTCTGTCTTGAGGAGCCGATGCTTTGTTTTCTTTTGTTGTCTCATTGTGCCCTGTTTCTTTGCTTGTATTTGGTTCTTGGGCATTTTGAGCAACTTTCTTCTTTCTTTCTTTCTTTCTTTTTTGGTTTTACGCTTTTCTCTTGTCTTTGTTCTATTTCAGGTTACAGGTTGAAGGTGTTGACAATGCGCTCATCTAGGGGGAGATTGAGAGCCAATGGACCGGCCTCATTGCTCTCCTAGTGTGATGAGTGATTGTCAACGAGATCAAGCCCTCCAATGGACTGGAGGTAGATGATGAAGACCTCAATGGACTGAGGCAAATGCCCTCCAATGGACCGGAGGCAATGCTCAGCGTCAGTCGGCCATGGAAGCTCGGTACACAGAGGGGGCGGATCGGCAACGGTGGTGTAAGCCCTCCGATGGACCGCGAGGCAACTCCGATGGATTGGAGAAGCCGAATGCCATCGTGGTGCTGTAACCCGAGTGCATGGCGCAAAGGCGTGCGAGGGAGGCTTTGGCGGCTTCGGCTCAAAACCGCCACCCAAGCTACCCAAGCCTTGGTGAGTTGGGCCACGACTCGCCAAGATAGAGAAGATGGACCAAGTACGGCCCAGACGGAGACTTCCTAAAGTTTCCCGGTTTCTGACTTCAAAACCGGGGGTGCAAAGGTGGATTGGACTACTGGCCACATGAAGGACATCCGAAGATTGCGTGGAAGCTAAGAAGATGAAGTCTTCATCGTGGTTGTCCATCCCTGATATTTCGGGTTCTTTTCTGTTTTAGCCCCTCCGGGCGTTTCTAGTGTTAGGGGTCCATGTGTAAAATGCCAAAACTGAACCGGTGTATAAATAGCCTAAGAGCTGGTCATTAGAGGTAGTCTTGGCAGCTAGGTTTTCATTTCCTTAGGGTAATTTTCGTCCTCAAGCTTTGAACTCCAAGTTTAGGAGGGTTAGGGTGAGATCTAGCCTCCAAATCAAGAGGGAAGGTGAGGGTGGTTGCTTGGGACAAAATCCTTCGTTGTAATCTGACCTAAGACCTCTTTTGAGGCTCATAATCGAAGTGGTTTCGTGCAGCAACTTTGTGTGCTTCTCCTCCCCTTGTTCTCTTTGGTTTTTTGGCTTCAATCCTTAGCTTTTTGGGTGTCTGCTTTGGCCAAGGTTAGATCCTTTAATTTTTTTGTGTTTTGGACTTGCAAGGACGTGGAGATTATGTCTTAAAACATCTTAATCCCGAAGGATTGCCATGAGCAAGTTGTTCTTGAGCTTCCCCTTTCTTGCCCAAATATTCACCTCTTCATGAGATCTGAAATTCCCGCTAATCCCTTGATCTTTTTCAATAGGTCTTTTGGGAATAGCTTTGGAATGGAGCTAGGTTAGTGTGTGCAAAATTTTGTGAAGTTTGGTGAAGATTTGGTCAAGTTTTGGCTTCGGAAGTTCAAGTTTCGTGTGGCTGTTTTTCTGTCTGTCTATAATGTCCGGTGGTTATCTATTTTGTCCGGTGTTTAGTTCAGTGGTCAAACTTGCTCCAAATGACTTGAAATTTTGTGTAGCTCTTGTCCTGTGAATTATAAAGCTCCCATAAAAATTTTAGAATATTTGGAGGTGTTTTGACCTGATTTTCGTATTTTTTTTGGAGGTTGGTCTGTCTGTTTCTGTGCATCGGACGGTCCGGTGTGCATATCACCGGACGGTCCGGTGAGTGTTAGAGTTTCATTTCTTCTCCTTTTGAGCTGAAATTTTGTGGAGTTGTTCCTTGGTCCCTTCTTAAAATGCTGTAAAAATGTCATATTTTTTGGAGTTGATTTGGTTGGGTTTTGATTGAGATCTTTTCAGAGTGTCAGTTTGTGAACACCGGACGGTCCGGTGCTCAATCACCGGACGGTCCGGTGATCACAACTTGCTCCTTTTGGTCTGAATTTTTCTAGAGCTGTTCTTTATTGTCTTGTGAAGGTGTGGTAATTTTTTGGGTGGTTTGGAGCTTTGCTTCTAGGGTTTGAGATTTTTCTTTGCAGCCCTGTTTGTCTGAAATCTGCAGTTTCCCGAAGTTGATTCCTTTTGCGCTCTTTGTCTTAGCCGTTTGAGCGTGTGCTTCCGCTTTGTGCTTGGTACGTATCTGTTCAGTGAACGGTACCAAGTACGTGTTGTGAGCTAGATACGTATCCTCTCAGTGGACGGTGTCTAGCTTTGTTGTGGGTTTTGTTTCAGTTTGCACTACGGGGGATTGAGTTTGAGTTTTGAAGTGCTCCTATTCACCCCCCGCCCTCTAGTCGCATGTCTCGGTCCTACAGTTATGATTTATATCGTTTGTATTCTCAAAACCGCCCAACAAGAATAAAACATAAGATATGATGCATGATTCGTACTAACCGGTCTCACATCACACACCTTAGGTACATATAGTATAGCTAGCGTTATTTCGGTGACATATATGTACGGCACTCCCTAATGTAGCTAGCCATCCTCTATTCGTCTTAAATTCGCACGTAGTTAGGGTACCTGCAGAAGAATACATACTCATACATTACCACCTAGTGTGGCATCCACGTGTGACCGCTGCGTGGACAACGTAGGGTGGGCCTTTGCACCTTCTCTCAAAGCCTGACTTTCCACCAGTAATGGGGATTGTCGAGAGAAAGGTAGATTCTCAAACCAAATGTAAGTGTGGTGGGCATGAAAGCATCCAAAGCATGCCCACCACCCTTAAAGAGCTTTTACTACGGGGCATGAATGTAGGGCTTACAACTATTCGCAAATCTCGATAGCGTTCCTCTAGTACTGGGGTCGGCTATGGCCGAAAAGTTGCTTCCCAAAGCTCCAAATATGCATATGAGTTCTATCTAGTTCAGAATGCTAGCGATGTCATCTCGATATACTAACATCCTTATACGGGCATGACGCATACTCTCATTTTGGAATTACTTAAAAAGGGGTTTTCGAAAATAGTTTTGTAAACCAAAACTTGATGATATAACAGTTGTCTGTGTATGATCGGCTCTGGTACCAGCTGTATCGGAACCGCCCCGCTTAATCCAGACTAAGCACACCTGCCACTTCTGGCTCGCAGTGCATTTAGGCTGGACCAAACTCGATAGTCCGTCGAGAGTCCTTTGGCTCTCGATAACACCATTCCAGAGGAACCGACATCATACACATCTGACTCTCGAAGGAGCCACAACAGATACAACATCACAGGCAGTTGAATAGAGTAATAATAGATTAGGGTTACAAACCAGTTCAAATTTAAATTACAGCCTTAACATAAAGTCATAGGATAAAACAAGTTCATAAAAATTTCTCGCAGCGGAATATCAAAGTTCAGGTAGCATGATAGTCAAAAGCCTTTAGAACATCGAGACAACATCGAGCCCACCGATGAAGCCCTTCAGCCACAGAAAAGTGCCTCAGCCCTGGTGAGAGCAGACACCCCCGCCTACGCAGGCACAAACGACGAACTCCATACCTATAATCCAAAAGTGGGGGCAAACCCTGAGTACTAATTACTCAGTAGGACGTAATGGATGTGGCTTACTAGTCAAATAAGTCCTTAGCCATTGATTTTTAAACAATGTCATGAGTACATAAGAAAGCAGGATTTGACAGTTGCTCTCTTACATATTGATGAGTTCATGTTGGCAATAATAGAACTTTTACATGAAAATAAAACATCAAGATATATATAATCAAGCATGTGGTATTTGAAAACATGAGTAATACATAAGGTATTCAAGTAGTTACTACGTTGCCCGCGTGCGATATTTGGCATTCTCACACCTGGTGAGCATCAGCGATTCGAATCGATTTTTATATTCTTGGAAATAACTATCATGCTAGGGGTATATGCTTACTATCCATCGCGTTCCCACATATAGCCCCCTTCTCCACTTGTTCCATCCCAAGTTTGATTCACTCCCGCCCGACCCCCGGGTTGTGCCCCCATGACGAGCCTGCCGACATCTCGGTCTCCTTGTGATGAGTACAAAGCTCCCCCGGGCCACCTTCCTCTCAACCAGTGGGTAGGAACGTGTCTCTGTTCTCAGGATAGCACAAGTAAGATTTCACTGGGCCCATTTCTCGGATAAGCACTCTAGCAATGTTATGCCGATCAGCAGGCGGACAATGAATGGGCCTTATACGACTCGAGCGGAGTCCATAGTGCGACACCATGAAAAGTAAATACTGAATAAAATCTCCGCCCAGTCTACAATTAAACTTGAGCAACAGTAACTTCCACAGTAGTGAGAATTTCTGAGGTTTTGAAATCACCTACGCGACGAGTGGCTCCTCTCACTCGTGTCTACTCGTACCTAGCATTACTAGGCATACTCGTCCTACGAACTCTATGTATAGGTGCTAGGGCCAGGGCGGCTGGGAAGTCTAATGCAAAAGGGTTTCAAGCAACTCCTAATGCATATGCATAATTTAAATTATGTAACATTTACTGGGTTGAAGTAGTTTCCTGCCTACCTTCTTCGCTAGGGTCAGAGAGTGCCTCGGGTGCAAAGTCAGGTGCGGCCTGTGGGTTCTCCTCCTGCTACTGGGTCCCTTGCTCCTGGTCGTTCGGCTCCTCAATCAGTGGTTGCTCCTACGTTGGCAACTCGTTCTCAGAATCTATATTCATGACATAGTGCATATGAGTGCAAAGGCATGAAATGCAGATATATAGCGCAAGAAGAATAAATATGGTGCACAACATTTGATGCATAACCCAAGTAACCATATTTTCAACTCATATTATAACCCGGAGACTTCCAAGGTTTACTTTAAGAAACTGCATAGCACTTATTCAGAAATCGTACAACCCATTACCTTTACTTAATTAAATTCATTATACATAGTATCACAGGATGATTTTGACAAGCATCATGGTGGAGCTAATAGTATACTACACCCGCATGTCCATATAATGGCTTAGTGTCCAAGCTTTACATTTTATTATAACAAAATACTCAGTTCTGATTCATACTACAACACAACCCCAAATGAGCTCAATTATTTATGACATGCAGGTCAATATTGTGGTAAGTTACTTCCAAAATTTCAGCCCTAGCAGTGCTATATTTATTTTTCTAAAATTCTATCAAGTTTTCAGCCTTTTAAATTTCCAGATTTTTTATAATTTGTAGGAATGGAATTTTATCATGAAATTTATTCAGTAAGCATTACTAAACATAAAGAGCATGTACAAAAATTGGCAAGTGAAATATTATCAGTTTAGCAGGACATCCATTTTCCCTATAAAAATCTTAATGGATTTAACATGTATGTCAAAACAGTAAAGATAAATTCTACAAAAATACTTTCTGGAACTCATGCACTTTTTCCTATTTTTCTTTCTAGCTAGTAGCACTTTGTCATTTCCAAATCAGTGACCAAATTAAACATGCACAGTCTCAAAATTTACCAGTGAGCTACTCATGCTATGGAGAATACAGAAAAAATACTTTGAAGTCAAATCTAGCATACTCTTCATGGCAAGCAAGTCACATGCCTCAAAATACTAGAAAACATGGTGATAATTATAAAACAGCAAGTAAATGGACAAAGCTAGAGCTAACAAAATTCATACAGTGTTTAGGTGTGCATGCATATCTACTGTTCAAATTTCATCTCAAGTGTAGCTCATCTAGTTCCTTTTTTTCCATTTTAGTTGATTTAAAATGCTCTCACAAAACCAAGGGCAAAACTGTACATGCACACCTCCACATTATACCTACTGTGTAGAGCATTTTGTAAGGAGTTCATAGCCACCGAGTTTGTCCATTTTGGATTTTTATTTGAATTGTAATGATTTTTCAAAGTTTCAGCCGAAAATATCAAAAATAAACCCAAAATCAGTAGATCCAGGGGCTAGATTGCGATTAATTCAAATCTACGGGGGCTAGCATGCAAGATCTACAAGATTCAGCGAATAGCGCATGGATTAAAATGCAAATACATCAAAACCGAGGGGGTAGATCTAAAAATCCCCCCTCGTCTTCCTCCTCCCGCCGGCCCGTGGCCGCGCGGCGCGGCGCGCGGCGCCGGAGCCACGACGTCGGTCGGGGAGGGTGCGCGCGAGCGCGGCGTTCACCTTGGGTGGGTCGGCAGCGACGGAGAGGCCTCGGACGAGGCGGCGGAGAGGTTGAACCGGCGGTGAACCGAGACGACGTCGGCATGGCGAGGACGTCGCACCGAGGTCGATCTCCACGGTGGAGAGGGGAACGGTGAAGAGGTCTTGGGCTATGGGTGCGCGGGCGAGTGGCGATTGCGGTGGTGGTGTTCCCTCAGCTCCGAGCTCGCCGTCAATGGCGGCTCGTTGTCGCGCAGTGGAAATGGAGAGGAGAGGGGGCTCAGAAGAAGCAGTGGAGAGTGGCGGTCGAAAGAGAGGAGAGAGGGCTCTGTTCCCCCTTTAGAACGCACGGCCACGGGGGCGATCCGAGGCGTCGCGGGCATGACCGTACGCCGGCGGCCACGCGGTGCGCAGTGCCCCGGATAGGTTGGCGGCTCTGACAGGCAGGTCCCACCTGTCATAGGCTCAGAACAAAGATAGCCCTAAGTGTGTTTTCTTCCTCTCTGAAATTCGTATTTTTAACCTATTTAGAGCCCGATTTTGAAAAGTGCCAATTGGATGAAATGTTGTACTCTTTGAGCTCTACAAGTTTGTCAAAAGGTTCAACACCTAGATCTAAATTGAAATATGATTTGAATTTGAATTTAACTAGCAGCCCCCTAATTGAGTAGTGGACCTTTAATGCTTGAGAAATTCAAAAGTCCTATTTCTACGCAGTTTCCCCCAAAGTGCCTTTTGACAATGTTGTTTAGAATTTCAAGATCTATATTTCATTCTATTTGAGCTTTGCATAAAAATAGCTGTAGGTTTTGAGAAAGTTTGAGATATCAAATCAGGTCAGGTTTGAGCTGGTTTTCTGTGTTGGTGAAAAATGACCCTAATCACCATGTAGCCCCCATATTTGGTCAAGCCCTAATTATCAAAGTTGTTCACCACATCCCTATCTACAATTTTGGTAATATAAGCTTCACCCAGATCTTAATAGAATCAAAGTTATGACTGCAAACATAGAGACAAACAAACACAAACAGGGTCCACTTATATGCTATGGCATGATGCTTCATGATGCTTCATGATGAAAAATGCATGTATTAAAAACAATCATGCACTTGAGATGCCTGGGGCATCACATTATTCTGACCATTTACATGTTTTCATGTATTCAGAATGTATCGTAGATGCTATGATTCTTTTATCGTCGCATCTGTTGCACAAAAGCTATTCAACTAAACACAGCTAGCCTCCTTCTTCCAGATGGTGAACACCTGCACTGGCCAGAGCTCTGGATCGAGACCACAAGTGCAGGGGGGCCCCGCCACCGCCAGAGCTAGCTACCTTGGTCGTGTAGCAGGCAGAGCTGATTCGCCTACTCGCGGAAGAACAGCAGGGTCAGGGTCAACAACAGCCACGGGAGCACCGACCCCGCGGTGTCTCCTACCAAGACTTTGAGGGACTGTGCCCTCCTATCTTCACGACCTGCCCAGAACCGCTTGCGGCAGATGACTGGCTCCGCATCATCGAGTCAAAGTTCACACTTCTGCCGGAGCTAGCTGAGCAAGAGAAGGCTCGGTATGCGGCTCAGCTACTGCAGGGGCCGGCAGGGGCATGGCACGCCACATTCCTCGCCAGACTGCAGAGAGACCACATCCCCACATGGCAAGAATTCCGTCAGGCTTTCCGGGCGCACTACATACCGGCAAGTCTAATGGAACAAAAGCAACGTGAGTTCAGGGAGCTCCGCCAGGGTAACAAGACTGTGATGCAATATATGCAGTCTTTCATTCATTTGTCCCAGTACTCGCCCGAGGATGTTGCAGATGATCCTCGCCGAGCGGCCAGACTCTTGCACGGGTTTGACCCTACCCTCCAGACACACCTGGGGCACCGTCACGAGAGTTTCACCGACTTGGTGGACACAGCACTTGACATGGAGAACCGTCTTCGTGTCGCTAACGAGGACGAAAAGCGGAAACGTCAAGCCAACAATGCACCTGCTAGCTCTTCACAGCAACAGAAGGCCACCTACCAGCAGCCACAACGGTTCTTCCCGCAACCTTGCTTTGTGGTCCGGCCAAATCAACCAGGCTAGATCCATAGGGCGCCACAGCAGCAACAGCAGTATCCAGCTTACCGCGCTTCGGCACAACTCCAAGCACCCCGTGCTCCTGCCACTCTAGGGGCCGGCAACCCCTGCTTCAATTGTGGGAAGCCAGGACACTTCAGCCGAGACTGCCGCGCTACTCGTAGGATCCAAGGTCCTAACCCTGCGGGTGGCAGCCAGCAGAACAAGCAGAAGGGACCCATGCAAAAGACGGGTCGTGTCCACTAAATCCACATGGAACAGATACCTACCAGAGAGCCGGTACTCGCGGGTACGTTCACAGTTAACGGTCAGCCGACCGTCATGTTATTTGATTTAGGGGCCACTCATACTTTCATCAGCAAATTGTATGCACTAAAACATGGGATAGAAATGTCTAAGATAAAAGAGAATTACCATATCACAGCTCCGGGTTCCCCCATAGATACAAGTCTAGTGGTTAGACTATTAAAGTTGAGTATCGGCACAGAAAGTTACACCCTCAACCCTATGGTGTTGCCACACCAAGGGATTGACATCATATTAGGTATGAACTGGATGACGAAAAACAACGCAGTCCTGGATATTGGCAGCAGGACAGTACAGATAAGGTCTAACATCAGTGGGAAGATTGTAAGAGTACACATGCCGAATCAAAAGCACATTGAGCCCATGGTATATGCAACCGAACTCACAGAAATAAAAAAGATACCAGTAGTTCGTGATTTTCCAGATGTGTTTCCAGAGGAACTTCCTGGTCTTCCACCGGATAGAGATGTGGAGTTTAGAATTGAACTCGTACCAGGAACGGCACCTATATCTAAGAGGCTATATCGGATGGCGCCCGATGAACTAAAAGAACTGAAAACACAATTACAAGAACAGCTAGACAAGGGGTTCATTCGTCCCAGCTCGTCACTGTTGACGTCTCTTAGCGTAATAGATTTTATTCCGCAAGCGCACGGAGATTCGCTGTAGCTTTTTCACTCAGAGTATTCCGAGTCTTGTAAAAATCCACATGGAAGGAAGGGCGAATAGGTGGAATGAAATGTCGAACTTTCAAGCAGTACTATAATTCAGATAAAACCCAGCTATTCTTACAACGGGGGTAAGATAACAAGATAGTGTATGGTGGGAAGAGTAAAACAGGGACATAAGAAGCCTAACACTTAGGTAGCTATCTGGGAGGACAACGAGTGAGATTAGATTTCCAAACTCTACTACTTAACCACTGTAGAGGAGTATTCGCGGTTGAACTAAGTCAACTGGAAACAAGCTAGGATCTTGCATCGACCGAAATTCCGGCGCCTCGAGGGGTCAAGGGGCAGATAGTAGAGCTCCAAGGAGACCCGGCTAACGCCTACGGGCTTACCAAACGACGGGGTGGAATACTAAGACCTCTAGAGCTGTCACCTAGAGAGGCTACCGACCAGATCAGCGTGGGTAAGATGGCACGCTATACTAGTGTTCAAGTGAGAACTTGAACACTAAAGCTCTTCCTTGATCAGAGGGTGAGACCTAACTTAATCTTAGATCAAAAGCCTAAGACAAGCTTATAGCACCGGCAAGTCTAACAAGATTCAGATAACTTAAGAACAACACAAACCTAAGCCTTGGATCTAGTGTGCAATAAAGGTACACCACACTAGGCATGTGTTGACGGTCGTTATTGCACTACCAATGACCATCAACTAACCACAAACATGGAGGAAAACATGCAAAAGTATGGATTAACCTTTGCTACTAACATAGTTCCACAAGTTGTGTTGAATATTTGATTGCAGGTGAAAGATCCGCTGAAAACAGGCAAAATATGGCTAAGTCAGGAGGTGCCTAACAAGAGGGCCAGGCCGCCCGGCCCTACCCCAGGCCGCCCGGCCTGACAAAGTGGCCATTTCACTTCATCTTCGACCTGCATGTGCCTAAGTGACGTGTTAACACAGTTGTGAAGTCCAAACGCCGAAACCATCATGCAAAGTACCGGAAGGCCTTGCCACATCATTGATCCAGCACTTGGATTGGTGAAGTCAGCGATCCTCGACACTTCAATCCTGCGGCTAAGGAAGAAACACACGTGAGATCAATGGTTGATGCAAAAGCACAACAATAACCGCCATAACCGCCATGCAACCGACCTAGGGAAGCAATATGGAGCATTGGATGAAGCAAGTCGGTGGATCGGACGATCACCCGGGCCACCCGGCCTAGGGGTGGAGCCGCCTGGCCCCACCTGGAGCCGCCCGGCCCCACCAGAGGTCGCTCGGCCTCTAACTAACTCTCCAACCACCTCACCGACCTTAGAAGCTATAAATACCCCCCTAGGCCTCACTTGTGAAGTGTGGAAGTTGAGTAGTTCATACTATCGCTTAGTCTAGTAGCACTAGGTTAGTCCTGCGAGTTAGAGTTGAGTCTGAGCTTTTGCCTCAGGGATTCTGGAGTCTTCTTTGAGTCTTGGTAAAGCTCTTGTATCTTTCTATCTTTGTACTCTTGTTACTCCAGTATAATATATTTCATTGTTCTATCTTCTGTTATACTTTACTTTACTTCTTAACGCTTGCTGTTGATGTCTCTTAGCGTAACAGATTTTACTCCACAAGACGCAGGATTGAAGTGCTGAGGATCGCTGACTTCACCAATCTAAGTGCTGGATCGATGATGTGGCAAGGCCTTCCGGTACTTTGCATGATGGTTTCGGCGTTTAGACTTGACAACTGTGTTGACACGTCACTTAGGTACATGCAGGTCGAAGATGAAGTGAAATGGCCACTTTGTCAGGCCGGGCGGCCTGGCCCTCTTGTCAGGCACCTCCTAACTTAGCCATATTTTGCCTGTTTTCAGCGAATCTTTCACCTGCAATCAAATATTCAACACAACTTGTGAAACTATGTCAGTAGCAAAGGTTAATCCATACTTTGGCATGTTTTCCTCCATGTTTGTGGTTAGTTGATGGTCATTGGTAGTGCAATAACAACCGTCAACACCCCCCAAGCTTTGACCTTTGCTCGTCCTCGAGTAAAGCCAAGATGGGTTATGGATCAGGAGTTGCTGCAATATCGATGCTCATAAATAGGAGTTATGCACAGACGACACCCATGCTTTTACCTCGAACCATAGTGTATGTAATGATCACTCTTACTCATACCTGTGGTGCATCTTTTTGTCTTACCAATGTCCTGTGCGGTTGAGAGGAAGAACGACTTAGCTGCAGGTTCTGCTCCAAGCATGTCTTTTGGGATTCCCATCTCAGGTGTTTTTTTAAAGATTTTTCAAAAGAAAACAAGTTTCCCCAAAGGTACTCTTGATCGCTCATGCAAGACTCTATTTGGATTAGTTGTATATCAAGAAATTCTAAGCAACTTTGTTAAGAAGCACTTTGGGTGAAAACACTTGGAAATAGGGCTTTTGAAGTTTTCAAGCATTAGAGGTCCACTGTCCCAATTGAAGGTTGACATGTAAATTCAAATTTAAATCCTATTTGCAAACTAATTTTGATTTGAGACCTTTTGAAAAAGTTGTAGAACTTGAAGAGTAGAACATTTTATCCAATTGGGGTTTTGCCAAACTCGGTCTCTAAACTGGTCAAAAGGGCGAATTATAAAGAGGGAAGAAACACACTTCTCTTCTTCCTTCCCCCTCTCTCCCCGGCAGGTGGGACCCGCAGCGCGGCGCCGCGCCCACGGCCGAGCCGGCGCGCGCCATGCGGCCGCCGGCGTACGGCCCCGGCGCCCGGCCGCGGATCGACCCCACGCTGCGCTCTCTTCACCTGGACGCCTTCGCGGTCTCCTTTCCTCTTATCCACTCGATCTTGCCTCCACCGAGCCGCTCCCTCTGCCTCTCTTTGTCCGAGCCGCCATGACCGCCCAGGCGTAGGGCTCGAGCTCGCCGCCGCTCCTCAACCAACCCCCAGCACCACCTCGCTTCAAGTGCGGCCCTCCACTTACCGGCGTGAACGCCGGAACGCCCGGCCGCGCCGCGCCCTCCTTCCCTGCCCGAGGTAGAAGATGAAGGCGCTATTTTGCAGAAACACCCTCGCTCACTTTTCTATTTTCGGAACTGTTTATTGTGTCTTATGAATCTTACGCATAACCCCTTGAATCTACGAAAGTCTCATGTTTTAATCCAAGCCCCAGGACTTTTGCAGATATAACCTTGGATATATGCTGAATTGGTGCACAATTGGCTGAGTCTTGGGAAACTTGCCAGCTACCTCCTAGAGTCTAAGTTTAATTACGTTCTAGTGCCTGGTCTGTATGATTTTCCGTTTAAATGCATATTCTTCGGCTGTGAACTTTGGAAAATCATAACAAATCAAAGAAAAATCCTAAAAAGGCAAACTCAGTTGCATTGGACTCCTCTTAAGTAGATCTATTGAATGGTTATGATGTGGATGTGAAAAAGGACTATTTTGCCCTTGGTTTGTTGCATGCAAGATTAATTAGGATAAATGACAAAAGTGGGCTAAATGAACTCCAAATGGCATGAAACTTGGACAATAGCTTTCTTGTGACATTATAGCACTATGTGAATTTTTATAGCCCTAGCACTTGCTGTTTAATTCCCCTTTTACCATTATACATATGTTATGTGCATTTGTTTAACTTAAAAATTGGAGGCTACATAGAATATGCTCAAAATGACTCTCTGGCATTTTTTCTATACTTTGGGTAGTATAAGTAGCCTACTGGTGAAATATGACGTTCTGCATGTTAAGTTTAATGGTGATTTGAAAATGATAAAATGCTACATGTTGGAAAGGATAATTAGAAAAAGTGGTCATAACTTGCTAGGAAAATTCTCTGGAAAATTTGGTAACTTAATGTTAGTGCATAGAGTCCAGAAAATATATTCGAGAAGGCTAATTACACTGTTTATATATACATCTCAAATTCACACAGGATTAATATATAGAAAATAGATGTGCTATCAAACTTGGGAGTTTTAACTTGCAAAATTTTGTACATGCAGTCCATACTAAGTATAGCTCACTGGTAAAATTTCATTTTCGGAAACCATTCGTATAATTTATGAAAAATCTTGAAAAACAATAGTGTCGATAACTTGGTAGAATTTTCATAATTAATTTATAACTCCTTTGTGGCTGAAATTTTGACAGAAGCATAATGTAGTATAAACCTACATGTCATAAAAATCTGAGCTCATTTGGAGTTGTCTAACTATATGAACACAAGTAATGCTTTTTACTCATAAAGTGGGCATGTGTTATTTAATTATAAGAGTAGGTGTTTGTTTGCAATTGATATCATTATGCATGTGGGTTGATTTCTAGCTGCACGTTATCTACTATTGTCTATACCACACTTGATTGAGAGATTAATTCATTGCCATGTAAAGTATTTAAAGTTAATATAAGGCCTTAGTCCATTAGATAAACAAAATGTGTGATATCATTAGTGAGTGTTTCTCTATGAATGCATGAAGTAGTCTTTTCATGTTAAATAACTCATTCCAAACAAAACACTTAATAATATTTTAACTTTGCATCATCCAGGTGTGGCTTTCATCCACTTAGTACCTAACATGTCTTCTTTACGATAAATGACTTACTAGTTAGGCATGTGATTGGATATGTTTGTTATCAGTACATGAAGGTATTACTGTTACTAATGCTAGGAGAGTGGTGTAGTAGTCCACTACATGTGTAATCATATACTTGTGTGATATTTTGCTTACATATGAAATGATAAAGAACCAGTTAAATTGATAACTTGCACATGTACTAATTTATGTATTGCACTGTTTATATTTAATTGTATGAGCGTATGCTAGGTTTATACCCACAAAAGTAATCTTGTTTAAGTAGTCTATTGTTCACCTTTCTGCCTAACCACGAAACGATTTTTCTAAGTGTGTGCTTGTCATTCATGCATCCCATTCACTGCATCGTGCATGGCATTCATATAGTGACGCTCATTACAGATACGTGATCAAGAAACGAGCGCGTGGAACTACTTCAACCAACGGTGATCCAAAAGACCAACTAAGACCCATTCACGACCTGTAGGGCCCATCAGTCGTGCTTGGAAGGAGGAGTTGTCCAAGGGATCAAGGGGTTGCCTGGGGCAAAGCCTCATAACCCGACAAACTAACAGTAGCTTAGTTTGTTGGTTTTATTAAAGCGAATCAAAGGTAGGCAGGACCATGATTTACCCAGCAAATGTATTATGATGAATGCTTACGCATCTACATTAGGAGTTGTTTGGAACCAATTGCATTAGACTCCTTGGCCACCCTGGCCCTAGCACCTATATATTAGAGTTCGTAGGACGAGTTGCCTAGAATTGCTAGGTACGAATAGACACGAGTAAATGGAGCCACTCGTCGCGTAGGTGTTTTCAAAACAGAAATCTTATGGAAGATTATTATATGCTATGTTTGAAATAGACACCGGGCAGAGTTATGGGAATATTATGAAAAAAATGATGATGTGGCAAGGTATGGTGGACGCCGCCCGAATCGTTTAAGGCCCCTTCGCTGTTCGCCTGCTGATTGGCACAACATTGCTAGGAGTGCTTATCCGGGACATGAGACCAGTGAAAGTCTTACCGGCCCCGTCCCACTATTCATGGTGCTGCCCATCCACTAATAGGGGGGCGAAGGACTTGGAAGGTGCTTTGAGGTTGAGGGAGGGCTGACCCGACGTACCGTGGTATCGCTCCTGAGACGGCTACTCCCAAGGGTTAGGTGGGGGCGCTGTGAATCTTGGGACGGGACAGGTGGACATGACGGGTATATGTGAGGAACGCGATGGCTAAAGCATATATCCCTTGGCATTTTTAGTTATTCCCGGGAATTAGAAATCGATTTGAATCGCTGATGCTTACCAGGTATGAGAGTGTCGAATATCGCACACAGGCAACGTAGTAATAACCTTAACATATTTTTTATTAAATCATGTTTTTCTATACTACCTTTTTGTACTTGTATGTTTAAATTCCTGCAAGTTACTTTATGATGATATATGAGAGGAGAACGTCGAGGTATATGAACTATGGATCATGATGATAACTATGAGGAAAACTATTGCTTTATGACAGGATATCACTGTTTAAAATAAATGGCTAAGGATCCACTGGTTAGTAAGCAAGCTTCGCGTCAGCCGTAAACCATTTCATTAAGTCCTACTGAGTAATTAGTACTCAGGGTTTGCCCCCACTTTTGGCTTACAGGTACTGAAGACTTTTGGACATTCGCTTGAAGGAGGGTAGAACCGGTGGGCTCGGTGCTACTCGCCTTGTTTATCTCTATATGAAGACTAGTTGAGTTTTATTTCCGCTGTGAGATGTTTTGAAACGCTTCCGCTAAATATATATATATATATATTGTAATCGCTTCCGCTGTATTTTGAACATGTATTTGATTACATATATTGGTTTGTAGGAACTTTATCCTAATTTTACTATTAAACTGCCTGTGATGGTGTAACTGTTGTGGCTCTTTCGAGAGCTGAATGTGTGTGATGTCGGTATCCTCGGGCGATGGTTACATCGAGTGCCCTTTTGGGTAGCTCGACGGACTACCGGGTTTAGTCTAGCCTAGGTGCACTGCGAGCCAAAGGTGGCAGGTGTGCTTAGTCCGGATTAAGCAGGGTAATTCCGCCACAGCTGGTATCAGAGCCGATCATACAAAGACAACAGTTATATCATCAAGTTTTGGTTTACAAAACTATTTTCGAAATCCCTTTTCAAGTAATTCAAAAATGAGAGTATGCGATATGCCCATATTAAGGATGTTAGTGTTATCCAGGTGACATCCCTGACATTTTGACCTAGATAGAACTCATATGCATATTCAGCACCTTGGGAAGCAACTTTTCAGCCATAGCTGTCCCAGTACTGGTGGAAGCTATTGGGTTTTGCGAACGGTTGTAAACTCTGCATTCATGCTGTATAAGTAAAAGCTCTTTAAGGGTGGTGGGCATGTTTGAGGCTTTCATACCCACCACACTTACATTCGGTTTTGGGATCCACCTTCTTCTCGACAATCCCCAGTACTAGTGGAAAGTCACGCTTTGAGGAAAAGGTGCAGCGGCCCACCTACGTTGTCCATGCAGCGGTCACGCGTGGATGCCACATTAGGTGGTAATGTATGAGCATGCATTCTTCTGCAGGTATACTAACCACGTGCGAAAATTAAGAACGACTAGAAAATGACTATTTGCATTAAGGAGGGAGTGCATATATGTCACCGAGATACCGCTTGTTATATATAATATACCTAGGATGTGTGGTGTGAGATCGGATAGGACGAATCATTCATCATTTCATCTCATGTGCTTTGCGACGTGTTGGATTGAAAATGACTAGATTCATATGTTATCGTACGCATGGTTGTTAGTAATAACAAGTTAACATGAGAATTGTATGTATGATGCTAATGATGGTATGTGAATGAAAATCCAAGAACTAGTTGAAACATTGTATAAGGTGCTTTTAAAACGTGAAATTGTGACCTTTGCCTAATGTTGTACCTTCTGCATTAATACAAACGCTTTTACTGGAAACTTTCTATAACAAAGCTATAGAGAACAACAAAACAAATAACTTCTCTACTTGGGTTTTGATTCAAAGGTGTATGTAAAGATAACTCACAATCCCTTTAAATCAGAACTCCACATCGGGACCATTATGCCAAACCTGATAACTTGAAGTTTTGAGACCTTTGAATATAGAACTGGCCATAGGCATCCCTAAGAGAGTTGAAGTACATGAAGTTTGCAAAGTGTTTTCTATTTTTACCATGACCTGTACAGATCTTGGCTAGCTGAATAGTTTGAGTTCTAGACCATACCGGGGTAGAACTAGTAAACATCGTCTATGCCAACGATGTAGGATGTAAAACTTCCCACGGCCTTCGTATTCGGAGTTTCTACCAGATCCCTTTTTGGTTCCCTTCCAAAAGCTAACCGCACCCTGTTCACATTAGAAAGGGAGCGATAAAGAGATTGTGTCACACGTTGTGATGGGGTCGTTTTCATTACACCTTCTCGAGCAAGGAAATACGAGCGCACTATGACCGTACCAAGCTTTTAAGAATCTTGAATTGACACAGGCCTTATTCTTCCTGCTACAGATGTCGCAGCCCTCGACGCAGCCCTTTGACTTATGCCCTAATTACCAAGAGTCCACGAAAGCTAAAACAATAATACCTCGAGATCATAAGAAGAGAAAAGTGGGAGAGTCTTCCACTGAGGCAGCCTCAGATCAAGCCAGAAGATCAAATCGAGATGGTTCGTATGTGTCGACAACTGGGTAAGGGCCCAGGAGGATTTTACAGGCCAAGCCTCAAGAATGGTGCCAAGCTGAATTTATGGATGATTATTGGCGTTTCTTAGCCTACTGAATAAATTCTACAAGTGTACGGAAACACGTTGTAGCTTTTCACCCAAGAGTATTCCAGGGTATCGAAATCCACGCGGAACGAGGAGTAACTTAACGTAGAAAGGTAGGAACGAACAAAGAAACCAGCAATTGTAGAGATAAAAGACATAGGATAGCAGGTTCACTACTTTAAATAAAACAACTTAACTTTACTAAACAATCTAGTACTCTACTCAGCAGGTTTACTTGGACACTGAGGCTATAGGACCACTTCCAGGCACCAGAGTGCTGATAACCCAGACGAGATAGGCGGGTACTATAGAACTCAGCTATGCGTCGATGACAACTTATCCGAACGACGGGGTTGGACTACACAGGACACACACCCACTGTCACCAGGTGGGACTACCAACCAAAACTGCGTGGGACAAGACACCTTCCAAGGTAAACTCAAGTCTAGAGACCACGTCTACACAACCGAGTTTACTACTACACTAGTTCGAAGCCAGAGAGCAAGCACAACTATATAGCTAAACTACACAGAGCACACTTGGCACCCGTAAACTACTGAGCAAAGCACTAAGTAAGTAAATAAAGTAAGTATGAAATAAATAAAGAAGGGAGCAAGGAACTTTACAATCCTGGAAATGGAGTAATAATCCCTCTGAGGCTGAGAGCTCAGGAATAGAATACCGAAGAGAAATCCGACCCTTTCACTCTTCAACTCACTACTCACTCTTGATACAACTTGGCTGTCTCTACAATGCCAAGGGTGGCTTCACTAATATACTCTACACTCAACTACACAACCACACTTGTATTCTCTTCATCCACCACACCTTGCAAGTGACCTCCCGGGAGGTATTTATAGCTTGGAGACCGAGGGGGTACTTGTAGGTGCTCTAGGTCGGTAGTGGAGGTAGGTCGGTGTCCGGGCGGCTGGGGGGTGGCCGGCTGACCTTCAAGGGTGGTCTGGCGGCCACTCATCTTGCCGCCTTTGACCATCCAACGGTTGATATGCATTCCTGGAGTCTGTTGGTAGTTATTGGATTCGGTGCACGTGAAAAATGAGTCGGTGGGGTAGTCGGCCGACCACTCTCATTGGTCGGGTGACCACTGCCTTGGATTGCTGACGTCACCGATCCATTGCATGATGTTCTTCTGACCCTTGGATGCATTGGATTCCTAATCCAACGGTTGCATTTAACTTCTTTTGTGCTTTTTTGCATGCAGGTCGAAAGTTCGGATTGATGACGTGGCCGGGCGACCATGGTAAGGGGTCGGGCGGCCACCTCAGCTGGCTGAGTTGTTCTAGGAGCTGACTGGGCTGACCAGGTGGCCGGGCGACCCTGATAGGTGGCCGGCCGACCCCTCAAGGTGGTCGGGCGGCCATGGTCCCATGCCCATTTGCTTTCCCCTTCTCACATTGCCTGTGTTTTGTACATTCTTTTGATATTTTGGTCATGATATGCTCCTGCATCCAACTTTTGTACATAACTCGTGGAACCAGTTAATAATACATGAAACCTTGATAAATTATGCCATTAAACATGAAGTATTGGTGGTCGAAAATGGATTTTATCAACTGCCAACACCCCCCACACTTAGACCTTTGCTCGTCCTCAAGCAAAGAGTATAGTTAAGCATAAGTGGGAAAGGCATAACATCATCATCCACTATAGCAAGCACAAGAGTACTTCCAACTATTTCATCTCACCTAGGATTTCAATGGTGTCTACACTTGGGTTTTAGAATGTTGAAGCATGGAATAAGAGTATCAAAGTTAACTTCAGGTTCCCCACCACATGAGTAAAGAGGTTTTCAAGATTTTCAAAAGTAGGGCATACCAACTCTTTTGATCTCAAGTCCAACTCTCAGTCACCCATGGGACAAGGTGTCCTTGCCAATCATCTTGTATTTCTCACCTCCTATACTACTAAGGCTTTTTTGTGGAGCTCTGGGTAGTGGGGAGAATGAGGCTTTCCTATCATGCTTATGTTGTCGAATCAAATCGAGTGTCAAGAAAGAATGCATAATCAAATGAGATTTGGCCAAGTGCAAGTGTAGTGTACGGATCTTGTCTCTTGTGGTGCTTGATATGAGTCCCATGTTTGAGTAGAGGGCATGGAGTTCTTTTCTTTTCTCTTTCTCTTTTTTTTTCTCATACTTTTCTTTCTTTCACACACTATATTTTTTTTCGAACTTCCATGCCTCTCTTTCTTTTCAAACAGAACTAAATGGGATCATTGACATCTTATTGCACACCTTTCTGAGAGGCTTTATTTCATGGAACGTGCGTGTGAAGGCCAAAATTCTCAATTGATTCCAACTCTTATAATGGCACAAGGTTTGATAAGACTCAAAACAATCAAGGTAGCAAGAAAATACAAGTTTTCTTTTCATATGTGGCACTGGTAGGACAGAAACTTGAGATCATCAAAGATGAAGCCCCTTATTTTGTTTTGCAAAATATAACTCTTTCTCATGCGGGAGGTTCCTTTAGTTTCCTCTAATTAGCTTATCTCACATGGATCAACAATCTAAACTCAAGTGGGTCCCTAATCATGATAGTATCCAAAGGCAAGATTACTCTAGCATAAGAAATAAAAAGGTGCAAGCACAAGTAAGATGTGACATTATGAACATGTAGAGCATGATTTGATCAAGTTCATGTGTAAAGCACAAATAAAAATGGAGGTACATGAATGTAACATGCAAACCTGACCTACTGGCGCGGGTTTGACGTGTTGATGGGCCATCCAGCCCAATACCATGGTCGGGCGACCATGTGAGAGGGTCGGGCAACCCTGACAGGTGGCCGGCCGACCCATAGAGGTGGTCGGGCGGCCACCCAACTCTGGGTGTTCGACCCGTGTGCTGGTGCATTTTGTCGAGGGAGCCGTGGGGAGACGTGACAAGTCCGCGCGACGCATTTTCGTGAAAAATAGGTGGCCGGACGGCCACTATGTGTGGTCGGGCGGCCACTGCATTTCGTGAAAAATTTTTGAGTAGCGAAGTTGTACCCTGTACGTCGTATTTTGCTCGTGTTTTCTGTAGGGTTAGTGATAGGGAGTCGAATGGCTTTGCCCATTCTACTCAAACTCATTATTGGAAGGGAAATAAATCTACTTTATAGGATGAAAACAAATATAAGGCGCTTATTACATTAATGAATGAGTTCAAAACAACCTAAGAATTAAAAGGATGAAAATAAATGCGCCTATGATAACAAGATGCACCGGGCGCCTATGGTGCAGGAGGATCATAGAGATCGGGGCGCCCACATCGATCTCCATCCGCCAAAGCTCGCCCTCAGCATAGCGCTCTTCTAAGTTCTGAAACTTAGCCTTGAGCGCTGCTAGCTCCTCCCTTAATGACGCCACCGTGTCCTTCTCCTCCTCCTCATCTGAGGAGTCCTCGAACTGTCCAGGCGGCCCCTTGATTGAAGGCGTCCTGGCCACCCTCTCCACCGTCCATCGTGGTGGCGTTGAGTCAATGGACTCATCGATGGAAGCGTCGGGCTTTGGAACCCTAGGGATGAACACCTTAGCATACCCACCCATAGGAGTTTTCATCCCACTGGCTCCTTGGATGGTCCGGCAGCCTTCTCTTGGAAGAGGCTCTTGACACAGTTCACGGGGGCGATCACCCCCATGGTGGGGCATGGAGACGAACGGGCCACCTTCTTAGCGATGGTTCTTGCCAAAGACAGGGCCCTCCCTGGCTTGTCCACGCTGTGGGAACGGCGTGGGGAGTCGGGACGGCCGTCACTGGTAGTCGGGCGGCCATGGGGTGAGTCACCCATGTTTAGGTGGCCACCACCTATGGCCGGGCAGCCATGGGGTGTGGTCGGGCGGCCATGGGGATTGAACCCCGTCGGCCAGGGCGACTCCTGGACCGATGTTTCTAGGCTTTCCTCGAACGGGATGGCTTGGAGAGGTTGTGGTGAGTCCATGGGAGCGGGGTTGTAGGTTGCGGTGGTGTCGGATGAGATGGAGATGGCAGCCTTGCCCTTACCCCGAGGGAAGAGAGGTGCCATGGGTGAGTGGAGATGAAGGTGGAGTGTAGGTGGGGAAGAAGACGACTCCTTGTCCTTAAAATGTCGGAGAAAAACGCCCTCATCCACTCAACAACCCCGTAGATGTTGGATCGATGCTCCCAACTCAAAATTTGAGTTTTCGGTGGCCGGGCGGCAAAAGGAGGTGGTCGGGCGACCACCACCTATGGCCGGCCAGCCCACCCTTAGGGTCGGGCGTCCAGGCCCAAAGTGTGGTGACTGAGCCCATGAGCTGGGCTCCCTTTTCATGGCCGGCCGACCCACCTAAGTGGTCGGGTGGCCACCTAAAATGGCCGGGCGACCTTGCCCAACTCAGGCCAGGCGTGCCACGAGTTGAGGTTTGGCCCAAGGGTGCATTGCGGATCCAACTATGCGTGCAGAACAGCGGTTTTGTTGAGATTTTGGAGAATAAGATGAGATTAGATAGAATTTTAAGGGAGAAAAGAAGGTAGTGTACATGGCTTCTTTTATGGTCTGAGCTCGACCATGGACGCGTGATCAAACTACCTCATGCAGCTCGAAGACGTCCACTTCTTCGAGCGTAGGCATTTCGGGCTCAAGAAAGATTTTAAGGCGTTGCCCCTTTGCCTTAAAAACCTTCCCGTCATCGTCCTGGAGGGTGACAGCGCCGTGATTGGCGGCTTCAAGGACCGTAAAAGGTCCTTCCCACTTACTTCTAAGCTTACCATGACCAAATAAACGAACACGAGAGTTAAAGAGTAGTACCTTGTCTCTCGGTTTGAATGTCTTGATCTTGATCCGCTTATCGTGCCATCTCTTGGTGCGCTTCTTGTATAGCTTGGCACTGGGGTATGCCTTCTCCCTCCATTCCTCCAGTTCGGCCAGTTGAATTTGCCTTCTTACGCCTGCCGATTGGAGATCCATGTTCCACCTCTTTACCGCGCAGTGAGATTTGAACTCTAATTCCACTAGAAGATGACAAGTCTTGCCGTACACCATCTGGTATGGTGTCATGCCAATGGGAGTTTTATATGCTGTTCGATATGCCCAGAGAGCATCGGGTAGCTTGGATACCCATTCTTTTCCCATAGCTTTGACTGTCTTTTGCAATATGTTCTTGATTTGTTTGTTCAACGTCTCAGCTTGGCCACTTGTCTGCGGATGATAAGGGGTGGCGACACGGTGGTCCACATCGAGGTCAGCGAGACACTTCCTGAAGCGCTTGTCAATGAAGTGTGCGCCTCCATCACTGATAATGACCGTGGTACTCCAAAGCGAGGAAAGATGGTCTCCCAGAACATCTTTATGGAGTGTCTTGAGTCCGCTGCGGGACATGGCAGTGCTTCTACCCATTTTGACACGTAGTCCACTGCGACCAGAATATACTCCTTGTCTACATTCTTGGAAAAAGGTCCCATGAAATCTATGCCCCACACGTCGAATACATCAACTTGAAGATTACTTGTGAGTGGCATAGCATCTCTTGGATTTATATTTCCTTGGCACTGGCACCTTGGACACCGTCGCACGAACTCTTTTGCATCCTCGTACATAGTGGGCCAGTAGAACCCACTCTGCCAGATTTTTGCATGAGTTCGATAAGCCCCATAGTGTCCTCCGTAGGAGGATGCATGGCATCTATCTAGGACTTGCGGTGCTTCACAAGCTGGAATGCAGCGACGTAGGAGTCCGTCTGCGCAGAATTTGTATAGGTAGGGGTCATCCTAGAGATAGAATCGGCTGTCGTGGGCCAATTTTCTCTTATCTGCTCCTTCCGGGACATAGCCAGCAACGATGTAATTCACCAGTTTAGCATACCAAGGTTGGGTTGTTGTCACCTTAAGGAGCTGATCATCTCTCATGTAGTCATCGATCGGCAAGGGAGATGTTTCTTCAAATTTCATCCGTGAGAGACGATCTACAACTGAATTTTCTACTCCCTTCTTGTCTCTGATTTCAATGTCAAATTCTTGGAGTAACAAACCCACCGGATCAAGCGTGGCTTTGCATCTTTCTTGGTAAGGAGGTATTTGAGAGCTGCATGATCTGTGTAGATGATGACTTTTGTGTAGGACCGAGACGTGCGACTAGAGGGGGGTGAATAGGAGCACTTGAAAACTCAAACTCAAACCCCCACCGCAGTGCAAAACGGAAACAACGCCCACAACAAAACTAGATACCGTCCACTGAGAGGATACGTATCTAGCTCACAACACGTGCTTGGTACCGTCCACTGAACAGATATGTACCAGGCACCAAGCGGAAGCACACGCTCAAACGGCTAAGAAAAGAGCGCAAAAGGAACCAACTCCGGAGAACTGCAGATTTTCAGACTGACAGGGCTGCAAAGATAAATCTCAATACCCCTTAAGAGAAGCTCCAAAAAATCTCCCAAAATTACCACACCTTCAAAAGGCAATAGGGAACAACTCCAGAAAATTTCAGGCCAATTGGAGCAAGTTTTGACCACCGGACTGTCCGGTGGTTAACCACCGGATTGTCCGGTGCTTACAGCCTGACACTCCAAAAAGATTCGAATCAAAACCCTATCAAACCAACTCCAAAAATTATGAAATTTTTACTGGAGGTTAATAAGGGGCCAAGGAACAACTCTTTTCAGCTCAATTGGACAATGACTAAAATTCCTAGAGCCACCGGACCGTCCGGTGGTTAAAAACTGACAGACTAACCCAAAAAGAAAAATACCAAAACCAGGTCAAAACACCTCCAAATGATCTGAAATTTTTATGAGAGCTTTATGATTCACTGATAAAGAGCGCCACAAAATTTCAGCCCAAAATTCGAAGGTTTGACCCCTAAACCAAACAAGACTTGAAAGTGGACAGAATCAGCAAGAAAACTGGACAGCAGGAAACCTCACGCAAAAGCAATCCGAAACTTGACCAAACCTTTTCCAAACATCACGAAAATTGGCACAGGCTATCCTAGCCCCATTCCAAAGCTATTCCCAAAAGATCTATGGAAAAAGATCATGGGATTAGCGGAAAGTTCAGATCTCGTGAAGAGGTGAATATTTGGGCAAGAAGGGAAAAGCTCAAGAACAACTTGCTCGTGGCAATCCTTTGGGATTGAGATGTTCTAAGACATAATCTCCACGTCCTTGCAAGTCCAAAGCATAAGAAAAACAAAGGATTCAACCTTAGCCAAAACAAACATCCAAAAGGCCAAGGATGGAAGCCAAAAACCAAAGAGAACAAAGGGAGGAGAAGCACACAAAGTTGCTGCACGAAACCACTTCGATTATGAGCCTCAAAAGAGGTCTTAGGTCAGATTACAACGAAGAATTTCGTCCCAAGCAACCACCCTCACCTTCCCCTTGATTTGGAGGCTAGATCTCACCCTAACCCTCCTAAACATGGAGCTCAAAGCTTGAGGACGAAAATTACACAAAGCAAATGAAAACCTAGCTGCCAAGACTACCTCTAATGACCAGCTCTTAGGCTATTTATACACCGGTTCAGTTTTGGCATTTTTACACATAGACCCCTAACACTAGAAACGCCCGGAGGGGCTAAAACAGAAAAGAACCCGAAATATCGGGGACGGACGACCACGATGAAGACTTGATCTTCTTAGCTTCCACGCAATCTTCGGATGTCCCCCACGTGGCCAGTAGTCCAATCCGCCTTTGCACTCCCGGTTTTGAAGTCAGAAACCGGGAAACTTTAGAAAGTCTCCATCTGGGCCGGACTTGGCCCATCTTCTCTATCTTGGCGAGTCGTGGCCCAACTCACCAAGCCTTGGGTCGCTTGGGTGGCGGTTTTGAGCCGAAGCCGCCAAAGCCTCCCTCGCACACCTTCGCGCCATGCACTCGGGTTGGAGCACCATGGTGGCACCCGTTTTCTCCAGTCCATCAGAGTTGCCTCGCGGTCCATCGGAGGGCTTATACCACCGTTGCCGATCCGCCCCTCCGTGTACCGAGCTTCCATGGCCGACCGACGCCGAGCATTGCCTCCGGTCCATTGGAGGGCTTTTGCCTCAGTCCATCGAGGTCTTCATTATCTACCTCCAGTCCATCGGAGGGCTTGAGCTCGTTGACAATCACTCATCACACCAGGAGAGCAATGAGGCCGGTCCATTGGCTCTCAATCTCCCCCTTGATGAATGCATTGTCAACACCTTCAACCTGTAATCTGAATTAGAACAAAGACAAGAGAAAAGCGTAAAACTGAAAAAGAAAGAAAGAAAGAAGGAAGTTGCTCAAAATGGCCAAGAACCAAATACAAACAAAGAAACAGGGCACAATGAGACAACAAAAGAAAGTAAAGCATCGGCACCTCAAGACAGAGGCAAAAGGCTCAACGCACCGATGCAAAGAGCATGCTAAAAGCTCAACTCCCCTGAAATGCATCCTCACAAATGCAAAATGAGTGCAAAGCTCCCATTCAACTAAATCTCTCCTGAGTTCTCCCCCTTGTCCATATTTTTAAATTTTTTTCCCTTGGAGAAATACACTAATCTCTCCCCAAATTTCTCCCCCTTGTTGACAATGGACACATCAAGGGTTCCTTGAACTCAACTCCCCCTGAACTAGATAACTCCCCCTCAAAATAAGCCATGAAATGCAAGGAGTGCAACTGAAAGAGCTCAGAGGGGATGAAAAAGCTAGTAATCACAAGTTCTAGCATACAGAGCAAGTGAGGGCAAGAAAGCATACAACAAGCTCAAATGAATCTATCTTACACATATCAAGAGTGAGCTTGTTTTTCAGGGTTAATGAAAAGAAAGCATCACCAACATGAATAGCACCTAGCAAGATAGGCATGAACAACAAAATGCTAGCAATGCATACAAGGTGTGCTACTCTCAACCAAAGCATATACAACTAGCCATAAGCATTTTAGAGATTTGCAAATTTCAGATTTAGACATTTGTAGTCAAAAGCAAGTTTTTTTGTTCCAGGGGTTATTTACTTGTCTTTTGCCACTCCTTACCAACCAATACCAAGCCTAGGTTATATAACCATTAGAAGCTTAAGACAAGGTTTTGGTCATACACAGCCTAGTCCAAGTTCATGGCAAAGTGCAAAGGCAAGCTGTCTCGAACTAGGTCAGTGTGACAAGCAAATCCACCTAGATCTTTCTCAATTCATCACATAAGACACACTTGTAAGCATTTTGATTCAGATTTCAATTTAAGCAAGGTGTTAGAAAAACTTAGGCATTAACTTAGCAAAGGCATACAACTAGCATATCCAAGTATGAAAAGATAGCATAGCATTCAACAATCCTACACATGCGAGGTAGCCAAATCAAGTGGTGATCATGATTTTTGATTTACAAAGAATAAAATGACTTAGCTCACAATTAGTATTCAATAGACTCAAGAGAGCTTAGCCAACCATGATCAAGCAAGCACTGTACCATCTAGCACAAGCAAGTACTAACTCTGCATTCCAAAAGAGCTCTAGTGTTAGTGAAGTGAAAATGCATATGATACAATACAATGCATGATATGATACAATATGCAAAAGAGACAAAGAGAAATAAAAGCAAGATAAAGGCAAAATTTAAACTACAGAAGCTATTCCTTACTAAAAGGAATAGCACTCTATCTCTGACTAAAAGGGATAGCACACTCCAAGCTCACCTCTTAGACGCATAAAAGCGTCAAACTATAGGGGCTTGGTAAAGATATCGGCCAACTGGTTTGCTGATACTACATGGATCAAGTCTATATCTCCCTTCTCATAGTGATCTCTCAGAAAGTGAAACTTCACGTCTATGTGTTTGGTTCTAGAGTGCAAAACACGGTTCTTAGCTACAGAAATAGCAGAAGTAGAGTCAACTAGGAGAGAGATTCTACCAAACCTAAGGCCGAAATCACTAAGGGTAGCTTTCATCCATAAAAGCTAGGAGCAGCAACTAGCAGCAGCAACATATTCTGCTTCAGTGGTGGAAAGAGCTACACTAGCTTGCTTGCGGGAGGACCAAGAGACAAGAGAGGTTCCTAAGAGTTGGCATGTGCTGGAGGTTGACTTGCGATCAATCCGGCAGCCAGCATGGTCAGCATCTGAGAACCCTCTAAGAGAAAGAGAAGAACCCGAGGAATACCAAAGACCAAGCTCAGGAGTGAATTTCAGATACCTGAAAATGCGCTTCACCGCTTGACGGTGAGAAGTCCTAGGAGAAGCCTGGTAGCGCGCACAAAGACAGACTGCGAACTGAATGTCCGGCCTGGTCGCCGTCAGATACAGAAGTGAGCCGATCATCCCTCGAAATTCCTTCTGGTCCACCGCCTCCCCATCTTCATCAGCATCAAGCGCCGTGTTTGTACTCATAGGAGTTGTCATGGGTTTAGAGTCACCCATGTTAACTTCTTGAGTATGTACCTTGTGTACTTGACTTGATGGACGAAGGTACCCTCAAGACCTTGCTTGATCTGCAGCCCGAGGAAGAACTGGAGCTCACCCATAAGACTCATCTCAAATTCTTTGCTCATCTGTTCAGCAAAACTAGACACCAAAGCGTGAGATGAACCACCAAAGATTATGTCATCAACATATATCTGAACTATCAGGGTGTCACCGCCACGACTCAACAAAAACAAGGTCTTGTCTACTGAACCCATCACAAACCCAGACTTGAGCAGGAAACTCTTCAACCTAGCATACCAAGCTCTAGGAGCTTGCTTCAGACCATAAAGGGCTTTCCTCAACTTATACACCCGGTCTGGAAATCTAGCACTCTCAAAGCCAGGGGGTTGTCTCACATATGCCTCCTCCTCTATGAACCCGTTCAGGAAAGCAGACTTGACATCCATTTGCTGCAGTTTGAAGCCTTTAGAGGCCGCAAAGGCAAGCAAAATCCTAATGGCTTCCAAACGAGCTACAGGGGCAAAGGTCACCTCATAATATATCCCCACCTTCTGACAGAAACCCTAGGCTACCAATATCGCTTTGTTCCTCACAACCATCCCATCCTCACCCTGTTTGTTCTTGAAAACCCACTTAGTACCTATAGGGCGACAGTTTGGTGGAGGTTCAACTAAATCCCAGACATGATTTCTCTCAAAGTTCTCCAACTCCTCGTGCATGGCGTTCACCCAGTTAGGATCAGATAATGCATGTGACACATCCCGGGGCTCAAAAGAAGCAACATATGCAGAGTGGGAGAAAAATGCTAGAGAGTTAATCGAAGAGCATGTGACACGCTGGTGAATATCTCCAATCATCCTGTGTGGAGGGTGATCCCGCTGGACCTGTCGAGATGGTACAATCTCGGAGGTCACCTCCCCTGCGTCCTCAGCAAGTCCAGCCTCTGCATGAGCTTGCTGTCGGGGGAGTGAGGACGAAGCCGTGGACAAAGGTCCTCCTTCATCATCTGAGCTCATAGCAGAGGGGGCAGGAGCTGCAGCTGGTGCAGTGGCTCCTGCATCACCATCATTAACTGCACCTTTCTCATCCTCAAAGATGGGGGGTGCCTTCTTCATCATCACTTGAAAGCTCAAAGGCAGGGGTTGTGCAGGGCATAGTTTCATCAAAAGAAACCTCACAAGTCTCACCAACTTGCTTGGCCTCTAAAACCCACACACGAAAAGCCCTAGAATTAGAAGCATACCCCAGAAAAATCCCATCCAAACAACGAGACTCAAACTTGTCCAAATGCCCCTCCTTCTTAAGCACAAAGCACCTGCAGCCAAACGCTCACAAATGCTTGACGCTGGGCTGCCTACCAAACCGAAGTTCATACGAGGTCTTCCCAAGGAAAGCTCGCAAGAAGATCCGGTTCGCAATGTAACAGGCCGTATTCACTGCCTCAGCCCAAAAGCGCCTTGGAGTACTATGCTCATCGAGCATCGTCCATGCCATCTCAACAAGTGTGCGGTTCTTGCGTTCCACAACACCGTTCTGCGGTGGGGTATATGGAGAAGAAAACTGGTGCTCAATACCTAGGTCACGACAGAAGTTTTCGAACCGAGAGTTTCTGAATTCTCCGCCATTGTCACTGCGGATAGCCCTCATGGCCTTATGACTCTCGTTTCTCAACCTCAGTACCATATCCCGAACAAAACCAAACGCCTCATCCTTAGACTCCATGAAAAATACCCACGAGAACTGCGAAAAATCGTCCACAACAACAAGCACGTACCACTTCCCACTGACCGACGCTACCCGAGCGGGACCTACTGTATCTATATGGAGTAGCTCACCCGGATAGGAGGTCATAACCTGAGACACAGGAATGTGAGAAGCGGCAACCATCTTGCCATGACGACAGGGGTGGCATACTAAGTCCTTCTCAGCTCTCAACTTGGGCAATCCTCGGATTAGGCCCATTGAACTCAATCTGACTAGCAGATCAAAGCTCAAGTGACCAAGCCTCCTATGCCACTTCCAAATATCAGCAGAAGGACTAGCAACCAAACAGCAAGCAGGGCCAGAAACAGATGTGAGGTCGACCCTAAAAACCTGACCAAAAGGCAGCAAAGAGCAAACAAGGGTCTCCTTAGCATCAAGAACATAGCACGCACCCTTCTTGAAACGAACCTCAAATCCTTCATCGAGAAGTTGCGAAACAGAGACCAAATTGAACCCCAGATTCCGGACAAAAGCAACTTCTCTCAAGGAAAGCTTAGCAGAGATCGAAACAGAGCCAACACCCAACACTTTACCTTGACCATTGTCCCCGAATGTGATGTACTCTTTAGTGCTCACGGGGTTGAGGCTGGAGAACCACTTGCGGTGCCCTATCATGTGTCTAGAGCACCCTGAGTCCATGATCCACACGTCCTCCATGCCTCGATCCTGCAAAGTCAAGCACAGTGACGGTGAGCAAATGGTCCGGCACTGGGGTTAGTCCCAAAACTGCTGTACCAGTGCCGAGCCATCTGCTCAAAAGTGGGGTAAGCACAATATAAGAAATCATCACGACGATCAGGGTAACCACGACCTCCAAAGCGTGAACCCTCAAAAGCTCTCTCAAAGCCTCGGTCACGAGGTCCATAGCCATGCTGAAAACGACTAGGAGCTCGGCCGGTAAAGCGTCTCTCACCACCAGGAGCACGAGCCTAAAAGGCGCCTCTTCTCTCACCACCGGCAAAGCGGTCTCTCATCTCACCGCGATAGGGAGGATCTTGCCTACCACCCTGGTAGAACTGATCCTGGTTCCCCCAAGCTCTCTCCTGCCTCTCAACCCGCTTCCTCCTGAAGCAAAACTCCTCTAGGTGGCCATTCCGCTGGCAAAACTCACAGTGGTAGACAGGCCTCCTAGGAACTGGGTTAGGCTGGGACTTGGGCTTAGGTGGTGTGGCCTTGGGTGGCTCAGGCTGCTGGACTGGCTTCTTGCTCTTGGGCTTAACCTCTTCCTCAACAATCTTGTCCAGCTTAGCCTTAGACGGCTTGGGTGTCCAGTACTGCTTCTTTGGAGCAGCCTTGGGTGGCTCATGGTAAACCCCATCAACAGTCTCTCCTGGCTGGGTAGGTGCAGTCTTGACCTTAATTGGGGCACTCTTCTCACCCGAAGTGCTGCACTCTCCAAACCCAACACCACCCGTCTCACCCTCAGCTCTCTTGGTGCTCTCTATGATCATCTCTAGTTGGGGTTGCCTAGCATATAACCAACTGAGCACCTCTCTCAACCTGTTGTTGTCATTCTGCAAAGACAACAACTCCTCCCTTAGATTCTCCAGAACTACAGTCTGGATAGCACAAGTGTCACCGTCTAGGGAGGGAACCACAACAGCTTTCTCCAACTTCCTAATGGTGGCATCCCTATCCATCAGCTGCATCCTAAAGGTTAGGCAGTTCTCACAAGTGTCAGTAGGTGCTGAAAGCACCTCAAAGTTAGCTCTCAATTGCTCTAACTCACTTCTCAAGGTAGGACAGACCATACACGCACCCAAAAGCGTAGGTCTAGCCCTAAGCTCCTCAAGCTCCATGAGCTGCCTCTCAAACTTCTCCTTCAGAACAGCTAGCTCTCTAGCTAGACAGGGGCAAGACTCACACTCAAGCTCTCCACTCAAAGTAGGCTCATCCAGTTTGGACTGGAGTTTGCCTAGCTCAGCCTTCAGCTCATCTATCACCTCTACCCGCTTGGCATACCTATCTCTGGTCACCAAGCTCCGTCATGAAAGACTCATAGGTAGGGCACTCAATCTCACTGGGTTGGGGTCTCACACTCCTCAACCTCTCATTCTCCTCTAAAGCCTCAGCAAGTTGGGCTTTCAACTTCTGCAGCTTCTTAGCTGCCTTCTCCAGCATCTTATCCTGAGCCTTAAGCTCTTGGCTGTTCTGCTCGAGCATCTCAAGGATTTCGGCTTGCTCAGGAGTTACCTCATCATCGGAAGAAGAGTTGCTACCGTCATCCTTGTTCTCCTTGTCCTCAAGCGCCATGGAGCAAACTGAGCTCCTCTTGTCCTTGTTCTTGCGCCTGGACTTGGTGGAGACGAAGCACAAGCCAGCTGGACTACCTTGATCGTTCTTCTTGTCCTTCCTGTATGTGATCTCCTCATCGCTTGAGCTCGACGAGGACGAAGAGGAAGAAGATCCGCTGCTGCAGAACCCGATCTCGGCGAAGAAGGCCTTGTCCCGCTTACGGTTGTCCTTCTGGTAGCTCTTGAAAGCCTTCCGAAAGTTCTTCTTGCCGAAAGGGCGCTTGCCGGAGCCGTGCTTGCTGGAGCGGTGCTTGTCAAAGCTTGCCTTGCCAGGGTAGTACTTGTCGGAGTCGCGGGAGTAGCTCTTGCCCTTCTTGTAGTAGTCGTTCTTGTTGGGGCACTCGGCGATGAAGTGGCCGACCTCTCCGCACTCGAAGCACTTGGGCCACTCTCCCCTCTTCTTGCTCATCCGGTTGTCATAGGCGCGCTGAAAGCGACTAGACACCAGACACAACTCATCATCCCCAAGCGTTGCTAGCTGCTCCTCTGTAACAGACATCAAAGCAGAAAACGAGAAGTTGTGTAACATGGGGTTAGTGACAGACTCACTAGAGGGGGTAGCCAAGGCCAGACTCTTAGAACCTGTACAAGCGAGGGAATCCCTCATCTTGTAATCTATCTCGGTGGCCTTGAGCTTACTATAGAGCGCCTCTACTCCAATCGTATCATACCCTGCCGACTCAATGATTGAGTTCACCTTGATCTCCCATATTTTTCTGTCCAAAGCATACAGCAACTTGACAGCCTGCTGATGATCGGTATATGGGAGGGCAGCGGGGGCAGAGTTGACACGCAACTTGTTGATGATCGACTGAAAGCGACCAAACAAGTCGTCTACTGACTTTCTCGGCTTCTAGACGAAATTCTCATATTCGCGCCGGTAAGTCTCCACAAGCCTAGCCTTAATCGTCGCAGTACCCTCATGGTGTGCACTAAGCAGTGACCATATCTCACGCACAGTCTTAAGGTGACTCACTCTCTCATAATCCATAGGACCAAGCCTGGAGAAGAGAAAGTTAACAGCCTTGGCATTCGCCTCATGCTGAGCCACGATATCCTGCGTAGTACGCTCAGCGACTGGAAGCACCACAAAAGTCGTACTCTGAGTAGCATCCCATATGTCCTGACTCTGGCTAACAAGGAACGCCTCCATCCTACCCTTCCAGTAGGGATATCCATCGGAGCCAAGGACTGGAATTTTCCCAGAGTAAGTCATAGTCGCTACGGTTTCTTCACCTGTTAAGGTATGGAAAACCTAACCGGCTTTGATACCACTTGTAGGACCGAGACGTGCGACTAGAGGGGGTGAATAGGAGCACTTGAAAACTCAAACTCAAACCCACACCGCAGTGCAAAACGGAAACAACGCCCACAACGAAACTAGATACCGTCCACTGAGAGGATACGTATCTAGCTCACAACACGTGCTTAGTACCGTCCACTGAACAGATACGTACCAAGCACCAAGCGGAAGCACACGCTCAAACGGATAAGAAAAGAGCGCAAAAGGAACCAACTCCGGAGAACTGCAGATTTTCAGACTGACAGGGCTGCAAAGATAAATCTCAAAATCCCTTAAGAGAAGCTCCAAAAAATCCCCCAAAATTACCACACCTTCAAAAGGCAATAGGGAACAACTCCAGAAAATTTCAGGCCAATTGGAGCAAGTTTTGACCACCGGACTGTCCGGTGGTTAACCACCGGATTGTCTGGTGCTTACAGCCTGACACTCCAAAAAGATTCGAATCAAAACCCTATCAAACCAACTCCAAAAATTATGAAATTTTTACTGGAGGTTAATAAGGGGCCAAGGAATAACTCCACAAATTTTCAGCTCAATTGGACAACGAATAAAATTCCTAGAGCCACCGGACTGTCTGGTGGTTAAAAACTGACAAACTAACCCGAAAAGAAAAATACCAAAACCAGGTCAAAACTCCTCCAAATGATCTGAAATTTTTATGAGAGCTTTATGATTCACTGATAAAGAGCTCCACAAAATTTCAGCCCAAAATTCGAAGGTTTGACCCCTAAACCAAACAAGACTTCAAAGTGGACAGAATCAGCAAGAAAACTGGACAGCCGGAAACCTCACGCAAAAGCAATCTGAAACTTGACCAAACCTTCTCCAAACATCACGAAAATTGGCACAGGCTATCCTAGCCCCATTCCAAAGCTATTCCCAAAAGATCTATGGAAAAAGATCACGGGATTAGCGTGAAGTTCAGATCTCGTGAAGAGGTGAATATTTGGGCAAGAAGGGAAAAGCTCAAGAACAACTTGCTCGTGGCAATCCTTTGGGATTGAGATGTTCTAAGAGATAATCTCCACATCCTTGCAAGTCCAAAGCATAAGGAAAACAAAGGATTCACCCTTAGCCAAAACAAACATGCAAAAGGCCAAGGATTGAAACCAAAAACCAAAGAGAACAAAGGGAGGAGAACCACACAAAGTTGCTGCACGAAACCACTTCGATTATGAGCCTCAAAAGAGGTCTTAAGGTTGGATTACAACGAAGGATATCGTCCCAAGCAACCACCCTCACCTTCCCCTTGATTTGGAGGCTAGATCTCACCCTAACCCTCCTAAACTTGGAGCTCAAAGCTTGAGGACGAAAATTACACAAAGCAAATGAAAACCTAGCTGCCAAGACTACCTCTAATGACCAGCTCTTAGGCTATTTATACACCGGTTCAGTTTTGGCATTTTTACACATAGACCCCTAACACTAGAAACGCCTGGAGGGGCTAAAACAGAAAAGAACCCGAAATATCGGGGACGGACGACCACGATGAAGACTTGATCTTCTTAGCTTCCACGCAATCTTCGGATGTCACCCACGTGGCCAGTAGTCCAATCCGCCTTTGCACCCCCGGTTTTGAAGTCAGAAACCGAAAAACTTTAGGAAGTCTCTATCTGGGCCGGACTTGGCCCATCTTCTCTATCTTTGCGAGTCGTGACCCAACTCACCAAGCCTTGGGTAGCTAGGGTGGCGGTTTTGAGCTGAAACCGCCAAAGCCTCCCTCGCACGCCTTCGCGCCATGCACTCGGGTTGGATCACCACGGTGGCACCCGGCTTCTCGAGTCCATCGGAGTTGCCTCGCGGTCCATCGGAGGGCTTATACCACCGTTGCCGATCCGCCCCTCCGTGTACCGAGCTTCCATGGCCGACCGACGCCGAGCATTGCCTCCGGTCCATTGGAGGGCTTTTGCCTCAGTCCATCGAGGTCTTCATCGTCTACCTCCAGTCCATCGGAGGGCCTCCATTCCATCGGAGGGCTTGAGGCCGGTCCATTGGCTCTCAATTTTGCTCCTACCAAGTATGATCTGAACTTGTCAATTGCAAAGACCACTGCTAGCAATTCTTTCTCGGTGGTTGAGTAGTTCAGTTGCGGGCCAGTAAGTGTTTTGCTTGCATAAGAAATAGCATGGTGCTTCTTATCATTGGTTTGGCCCAGTACGGCTCCAACAGCCTAATCGCTTGCATCACACATGATTTCAAATGGTTTGTTCCAATCAGGCGGCTGGATGATGGGTGCTGTGACCAATGCTTCTTTGAACTTATGAAAAGCTTCGAGACATTCCTCGTCAAACACGAGGGGAGCATCCTTGGCTAGCAAATTAGTCAGAGGCTGGGCTATATGGGAGAGATTTTTGATAAATCTCCTGTAGAACCCAGCATGGCCTAAGAAGCTTCGGATGGCCTTGATGTTTGTAGGCGGAGGTAGCTATTCAATGACCTCAATCTTTGCACAATCTACCTCAATGCCTCTTTCTGAGATTCTGTGGCCTAGCACAATACCTTTTCTGACCATGAAATGGCATTTTTCCCAGTTTAATACCAGATCAACCCTCTTTGCATCTCTGCAAAACTTTTTCCAAGTTTTCAAGGCATTGGTCAAAGCTCTTGCCATAGACAGAGAAGTCGTCCATGAAATCTTCCATGATATTTTCAATGAAGTCGGAGAAGATTGCCATCATGCCCCGCTGGAATGATGCTGGAGCATTACACAGCCCGAACGACATTCGCCGGTAGGCAAACGTTCCGTAAGGGCATGTGAAAGTGGTCTTACTCTGGTCCTCGGGGTGAATCGGAATCTGGTGGTAGCCAGAGTAATCATCGAGGTAGCAGAAGAAAGAGTGATTAGCCAGCCTCTCTAGCATTTCGTCGATGAAGGGAAGAGGAAAGTGGTCCTTCTTGGTGGCGGCATTAAGTTTCCTGTAATCAATGCACATCCGCCAACCGGTGACAGTTCTCTGTGGGATTAATTCATTGTTCTGGTTCTGGACAATTGTCATCCCTCCCTTTTTGGGCACAACTTGTACGGGGTTGACCCACTCATATCTTGTACATGTTGACACTAGTCGCACCAGACTAGTGTTGCCATACGCATACCTATACGTCAAGAAGGTGGGTACTTTACGAGTGATATGACCATGCATCTGCCTCATCCCTCAGGGATAAAGCAGAATGGTCATTCAAGGCCTCGTAAAGCCTTCGATAGCCCTCTTATTGCCTTCCCTTCATGAAAGGAAAGTCAATTTCGGGCTATCACCCCTTATTGACGGAAGGGAGCGGAGGCTCCTAGCTCCCTTCCGGTAGGCTCTTGTTTGAGCGTAGCGAGGGAGACGGGTTCTTCCCCCAAAGGGGAAGGTTCCGTATACCGAGCGAAGCGAGTCTCGCGCGCGCATACGCCTGCGCGATAATAGATCGCGCAGGCATGCGCATACACGCGCGTGCGGATATAGATCGCACGCGTACCTGCGCGTGGTTATAGACCACGCATGTACCTACGCGTACGCATGTATGTACGCACGGCAAGAGAAACTTGTTTCTCTCGCGTGTAGGAGTTTGAGCACTTCCTTCTTTACTACTTCTTGCATCGCATTATTCAGTCTGCGCTGAGGTTTCCACGTGGGTTTGTGGTCAACCTCCATAGGTATGCGGTGTGTGCACAGGTTGGGACTGATTCCCTTCAGGTCTTGGAGAGAGTATCCAAGCACAGTACTATACTTCTCTAGAACTGAAAGCAATCGCCGGCTCTCACTCTCTGTCAGCTTGTCGCTGATGATCACTGGTTTATCCTCTTTCCTGTGGATGAAGGTGTACTTCAGGCCAAGCGGAAGTTGTTTCACCTCAATTTTTGGAGCTTCGGGCCGCAACGATTCACCAAGTTCTTCGAACTCGAGCGGCTCCTCTTCCGCACTGAAGTCGCTAATAGCCTCTTCCTCTAGGCTTTTGTATTGACCCATTTCCTCAAGTGAAAGGCTCATCACTTCTTCCATGGGGTCAATCTCTGGCTTCGCTTCTGTTTTGGCATTGAGTGATCTGTCGATGTTCATGTTGATGTCCTCATTGCCCAACTGAAGCTGCAATCTCCCTCTGTATATATCTGAGCTGGTGAGGGCTGCGATTGGGATCCCTACCGCAATCAATGGTGTGGATCCCTCAGGGATGTCAAAGACATGGAAGTCCAAGAACACCTAGGTATCCCGCAAGGTTGTTGATACTACCCGGAGCACACCTTTGCATTTCAAATATCTGTCGTTTGTCCATTTCAAACGGATAGCTGATTTTGATAGTGGCTCAACGGGGAAATGATTGTGCATCACATACTTAGAAATTATGTTCACTCCAATACGTGGGTCGTATATGATGTCTTGTGGTTGAAGCCTTGATACCTGACCAGGGATGACGCTGGGATCTGGATAGAATTTGATTGCTTTTGTGTCCAGGCGTCTCTCCTCTAGCCAATCCCGATTGATTGCTGCTGAAAGCCAGAGTAGGTCCTCCTTCATGTGTTCTCTGTGGTCTGGTAGTATTTATGATGGTTTGGAGGCCCTGGTGAAGCGTCGGTCTTGTTTAGGCAACCGAGAGGCATTGCCAAACTCCATAAATATTTCATCCTCGAAAGAGAACGGAGGTGCCGACGGAGGGATCGTCAAGGCTAAACTGACCCTCTCAGTTTGCCATGACGATGGTTCTGGGATTTCTTTGATTCGGGGAGATGGTGGTGGTCGAGTGGGCTGATGTGTGATTTGTCGCTCTTCAGTAGGATTTTGGTTGGGTGGCTTCTGTGAAGGTTGTTCTTCTAGAGTGCCGAGGTCAGAAGCCTTCTCAAGAATTTTGTCGAGAATTCTTCGACCCTCGCATGGCTTTAGGTGTGAGAATGATCCTCCCGAGGCTAGGTTGAGGCAAAGGTCAGCACCAGGTGAGAGACCTCGGACGAAGTGCTGTAGTAGCATTGCCTCGGGAATAGCCAAGTCTGGGCCTGAGGATGTCAGGCGATTGAAGCGTGCCCATGCTGCCCCCAAGGATTCTCTCTTTCGTTGTCGAAATGAAAGTACTTCGCAACGAAGATCGACAACCTTGTTTGGCGGAAAGAAGCGTAGACAAAATCTGGATTTAAGCTCTTCCCAACTCCCTTCTACTTTGCTGACCGTCTGATTGCACCAGATTTTTGCATCCCCCGTAAGCGAAAACGGGGAAAGCAACCATCGTAGAGTCTCACTAGACATCCCCGAGATGACTAAACAGCTGCATAGCTGCTCAAACTCCCAGAGGTTGAGTAAGGGCATTCAGATTCCAATCCTCCGAATGATTGATCCCGAACCATGGCTATCAAGCCGGACGTAGCTGATAGCCGTGTGCTGTGATGGGTGTTGATGATGGTGGAGGCTCCAAATAATCGCCCTTTGGAGCGGCGAATCGATAGATAGGCGTGGAATCCATATGGTGGTATGTGATATTTGGTGGGGATATATGTGGTGGTTGTGTATGGTGTGAGTATGGACGATCCTAAGGTTCTAGTCAAGTAAGCTACCGTTCCCCGGCAACGGCGCCAGAAAAGCTTGTTGGCATTTCTTAGCCTACTGAATAAATTCTGCAAGCCCACGGAAACACGTTGTAGCTTTTCACCCAAGAGTATTCCAGGGTATCGAAATCCACGAGGAACGAGGAGTAACTTAACATAGAAAGGTAGGAACGAACAAAGAAACCAGCAATTGTAGAGATAAAAGACAGAGGATAGCAGGTTCACTACTTTAAATAAAACAACTTAACTTTACTAAACAAACTAGTATTCTACTCAGCAGGTTTACTTGGACACTGAGGCTATAGGACCACTTCCAGGCACCAGAGTGCTGATAATCCAGACGAGAAAGGCGGGTACTATAGAACTCAGCTATGCATCGATGACAACTTATCCGAACGACGGGGTTGGACTACACAGGACACACACCCGCTATCACCAGGTGGGACTACCAACAAAAACTGCGTGGGACAAGACACCTTCCAAGGTAAACTCTAGTCTAGACACCATGTCTACATAACCGAGTTTACTACTACACTGGTTCGAAGCCAGAGAGTAAGCACAACTGTATAGCTAAACTACACAGAGCACACTTGGCACCCATAAACTACTGAGCAAAGCGCTAAGTAAGTAAATAAAGTAAGTATGAAATAAATAAAGAAGGGAACAAGGAACTTTACTCAATCCTGGAAATGGAGTAATAATCCCTCTGAGGCTGAGAGCTCAGGAATAGAATACCGAAGAGAAATCCGACCCTTTCACTCTACAACTCACTACTCACTCTTGATACAACTTGGCTCTCTCTACAATGCCAAGGGTGGCTTCACTAATATACTTTACACTCAACTACACAACCACACTTGTATTCTCTTGATCTACCAAACCTTGCAAGTGACCTCCCAGGGGGTATTTATAGCTTGGAGACCGAGGGGGTACTTGTAGGTGCTCTAGGTCGGTAGTGGAGGTAGGTCGGTGTCCGGGCGGCCAGGGGGGTGGCCGGCCGACCTTCAAGGGTGGTCGGGCAGCCACTCATCTTGCCGCCTTTGACCATCCAACGGTTGATATGCATTCCTAGAGTCGGTTGGTAGTTATTGGATTCGGTGCACGTGAAAAATGAGTCAGTGGGGTGGTCGGCCGACCACTCTCATTGGTCGGGCGGCCACTGCCCTGGATTGCTGACGTCACCGATCCGTTCCATGATGTTCTTCCGACCCTTGGATGCATTGGATTCCTGATCCAACGGTTGCATTTAACTTCTTTTGTGCTTCTTTGCATGCAGGTCGAAAGTTCAGATTGATGACGTGGCCGGGTGACCATGGTAAGGGGTCGGGCAGCCACCTCAGCTGGCTGAGTTGGTTTAAGAGCTGACTGGCTGACCAGGTGGCCGGGCGACCCTGATAGGTGGCCGGCCTGAGAGCCAATGGACCGGCCTCATTGCTCTCCTGGTGTGATGAGTGATTGTCAATGAGCTCAAGCCCTCCGATGGACTGGAGGTAGAGGATGACGAAGATATCGATGGACTGAGGCAAAAGTCCTCCAATGGACCGGAGGCAATGCTCGGCGTCGATCGGTCATGGAAGCTCGGTACACGGAGGGGCGGTTCGGCAACGGTGGTGTAAGCCCTCCGATGGACCGCGAGGCAACTCCGATGGACTGGAGAAGCCGGGTGCCACCGTGGTGCTCCAACCCGAGTGCATGGCGCGAAGGCATGGGAGGGAGGCTTTGGCGGCTTCAGCTCAAAACCGCCACCCAAGTTCAGATGACTTGGTGGGTTGGGCTCCGACTCGCCAAGATTGAAGATTGGGCCAAGACTCGGCCCAGGAAGCCCGCAGAATAAAGTTTTCCGGTTTCTGACTTCAAAACTGGGGGAAGCTTCCGGACTACTGGCTACGTGGCGCACATCCAAGCGAGGCGTAGAGAAGAAGAAGATCAAGCCGTCATCGTAGTCGTCCGATTGTATCTTTTCGGTTTGGCCCCTTTCGGGCATTTTTAGAGTAGGGGTCTTAATGTAATTGTGTCGTTTAGGGCCTACGGTATAAATAGACTTGAGAGGCTCCCTTGGAGCTTATCTTGGCAGCCACAAACCCTAGGTTTTCCTAACCCTAGCAGCCAAGGTCCAAAGAGAGAAAATAGAGAGGATTAGCTAGGAGATGAGTGCTTAGTTTAGTCTAATCTTGTCATTAGTGGGAGGATGATGGGAGGTAGGCTCTAGGGAACTTATGTAACCTGAATTTCGTGTTTAATCCAAGGTTCTTTGTTGAGAAATTCCATGGAGTGAGCAGCAATTTTCGTCCTTCCCTTTCCCCTCCCCGTTCTAGTTCGTTTTTGGTTCCAATTCTTGGATTTTGGTGTGTTTCGGTTTGTCCAAGGTTGGGATCTTTCTTTTGCTGGTATTTTGCCTTGCTATGATGTGGTGAATCTCACTAGCCAAGTGCTAGAATCATTGAACCACGAGCAAGGGCCGTTCTTCCCATTTTTCGGTTTTTCGGAGTCAACTCACCTACCTCACGAGATTTGCAATTCCTGTGCATCCCTTGATCTTTTGGAGCTGATCTTTTGGGATTTGCTAGGGAAGGTCCTTAGGATTATCCATGCAAATTTTTGTGAAGTTTTGTTGAGATTTGACCCTATTTCGATCGATTTTTCGATAGAGTGTCGGGCTGTTTTTCTGCGCAGTTTTTCGGAGAACTGACAGGACAAATCAATTGTCCTTAGGTTTGTCCAAAGTAGGGACTTCGGACTGTTCGGTCTATAGACCTCGGACAGTCCGGTCTGAAGGGTTTTTGGGCTGTTTCTGTGTCCTTCTTTGTGTTTGTCCGGTCAGGTCTTTTGGTGGAGAGAGGATTGTCCGGTCTAGTCTTTTTGGGGCTGTTTTCGCGTGTTCTTTGCTCCGCTTGCTTTGGGGTTTGTTTTTCTTGGTTTCTTTGGTCTTTGGAGTGTTGGTGTTTGCTTCAAACTTGTTTTGTGTCAACCACTGCATGCCCATACTCTTTACTCACTTTTCTAAGTGAGGCACGCTCTGGTGTGTTGAGTGGCTAGTTTGTGACACTTGCAAGCTTTGTAGCTTGTCAATTTTTGTTTGTGCCTTGTTGTTCTTGCTTGCTCTGATGTTGCTTTAGTGTTTTCAGTTTAGGCTTTCTCAATGTGTCCTAGGGTTAATAGCTTGTCTATGCTACGTAACTCTGCACATTAGAGAGGTGTAGTTTTAGGTGTTGTGTGTGTTTGTCTGGGTGTAGTGTGATTGCTCTTTTAGGTGTAGTTTGGTTGTTCATCTTACGTCCTTTTCTTTGGGCGTTAATTCGAGTGCTTCCGCTTTCCACACGATACGTATCTGTTCAGTGGACGGTATCGGGTGTGTGTGTGTTTTCGTGAGATCGCACTTTGGGGGTTTGAGTTTGAGTTTTCAAGTGCTCCTATTCACCCCCCCCTCTAGTCGCACGTCTCAGTCCTACACGGCCGACCCCTCAAGGTGGTCGGGCGGCCACGAGTTTGGGTCGGGCGGCCATGGTCCCATGCCCATTTGCTCTCCCCTTCTCACATTGCCTGTCTTTTGTACATTCTTTCAATATTTTGGTCATGATATGCTCCTACATCCAACTTTTGTACACAACTCGTGGAACCAGTTAATAATACATGAAACCTTGATAAATTATGCTCTCAAACATGAAGTATTGGTGGTCGAAAATGGATTTTATCGACTGCCAACAATGATGTCTCTAGGAAAGAACTGGGATCCGACGGCACGCTCATATGGATCCACACGTCTATTTGATGGAGCACAAGCCCCGACAATACGAGACGCTTTCAAGATGATTGCTCAAACTGCGAACTCCACTGCAAGCGAGTTTCCTCAAATTAACCCTGACATATGCATCGTCAACTACTACACCAACTCTGGGAAGCTCGGACTTCACCAAGACAAGGACAAGTCAGAGAGTAGCCTTACCCATGGTTTACCTTTCATATCCATCTCCATAGGAGACACCGCCGAGTTCTTGTTCGGCAACACGAGAGACAAAGACCGAGCGACCAAGATCAACCTCGAATCTGGCGACGTTCTCATACTCGGTGGAGAATCAAGGCTATTGTTTCATGGCATTTCCCACGTGAAGACCAACACTGCATCAAATTGGTTGAAAGAAGAAACGGGCCTTCGCCCTGGACGCATCAATCTTACGTTTAGGCAGTACTAGCTAGATACCAATTCGTACGATGGCAACCATCGCGAGCTTTTGTAATAAGAAGGTTCTGATTCTCATAGTTAATAGGGGTCTCCAGTACCTAGCTCCTTAGAATCAACATGTGCCCAATCCTCGTGACTAGCGTGTCTTGAGTGTCCTGTGATGCATTCCGAATTCTTAAGTCGTCATGTTTCGAGCTCTAACATTCAGGAACTTCAATCTTTGTAACCCATGATGCGCTACGTTGTCGTCATGATGTTTCAAATTCTAATTATTGTGATGCTCCAAAACCTTGAAGACCAAATGCCTCATTTCATGGATTTATATCGTTCACATGTTAAGCTTTATAGGCCCAGAGCTCTAATACTGTTGTGAAACCCCCTATTTCATTCCGTGTCGTGACCTTGCGATCCCCATGGTTCTGGAAATGGTATGGTTAGACCCCCTTTGATGTCGTGTTTCCCCGAGCAATCTATGGTGCCGCGACGGGACCTAGGACCCTGCGTGTACAGACATCACCCGGTTGTGTCACTAGGTGCGCGTTGGTATCGAGACCTGCAAAGGCAAGACACCGCTTCAATCGTGGAACATCCACACCCATCTTCCACCCAGTAGTGATCCTTATGCATCCACTTCATGGAAATGATCAACTCTATTCCCGCCCCTGCAATGTATCATATCATTGCTTTGTTTCACCTTGCCTTTCTTGATCTGTGGGAGTGATACACCTCAATCCCACGACTCGTTCATATCCTTCATTACAGTTGTTTAACCCTGTCTTCCATTGATTTATGAAAATGAACAGTCCTACGTTTGTTCCTTGTTCACCTCCTTCCATTGTGCCGTTTCACGTTACTTTCGCGACTCATGGAAGAAGACTACCACGATCCCACTAGCAGTTACATTTTTCCTCTTGGTTTAACCCTGATTTCTTTGATTTGTGGAAACGATCAACTCCGCTCCCCTGTTTCACTTGTATCTTTTCCCTCGACTCGGCGAATTTAGTTCCCTGAGGATGAATTCGAAGGACGCCTCCTACACTAGCTGTTGTTCTTGGCTGTTGTTGCTGCCACACCCCCTTTCCATGAGTACTTCTCCCCCTATGAAGTTATCCTCGAAGGTGGACTTACTAATCTTGCAGGTCAACTTGTTAGTAAGCACACATCGTCTACCCAGACCTTACTGGGTCAGTTGTGTCCAACGCTAAGAAATCGTACAAACCATCACCTTGTCAAGTGTAGATTAACCCTCTTGCACATTTCTCGCTGCCAAGGACAAGATGTGTTGAATCTCATCACTCCTTTTCTTTGAATTTACCTAGAATTACTGTCTTATATGTGTACACAGTCCCTATCAAATGAAATGAATGTGTGTCTCAAAAACACATCCATTGATAACCCTTTGAATCACAAGATCCTTCATGGTTCGGTCTTCCGATTTCGTACGCTTTGCTTCTAATTGTTCTAAGACCTATATATTAACCACATTTCTAAATGTTGGTTTCAAAGCCAGGGAGTAACCCTGTTCTAATGTTCAAATCAATCGCTGTCGTTTTCGCACCATGGCCACACCGTCTTTGCGGTTTGTTCATTCGCTCTCATATAAAACACGACTTGCCGAGCACCTAGGAAGGACCACCTTAGACCTATTCAAAAGCTTCGATACTACCTTGTGTTAAAGAGGCACTAACCATTCACGAGCTAGTTAACAAAACAAATTGATGAAGGATTAAGTGTTACCATGTGTGACAGAAGCATACGAACAACGATGCCAAAACCATTTGCATTTCGCACTAAGCCGTAGAACCCCGCTTCCTCCAAATCTCGGGACGAGATTTCTTTAAGGGGGGTGGGTTGTGATGCCCCTGGCATCTCAAGAACCTTAACACGCAGCTAGAGACGAGTTAATAAGGAATTAGGACTTGATGATGCTTAGAGAGTAACGAAGACTAGATGGAGAAGTCGCTAAGCCAAAATTTTCTAGAAAAACATAAGACTCTAAGTGGTTTGGTTGTTTAAGTCACCACCCACAAGCTTTTGTGCAAAACACCAAATACGAAAGTCTTAGTTCAGGATGTGACCTTCAACTTTTATCATATGACCATCTTAAAAATCATATGTTTTAAGGTTTAAAAGTCGAGACCAAACCAAACCAGAAATTCTTTGGAAAGTGCCAATTGTGATCGTGACTAAATTTGGGCCCTAATAAAACTTTTAGATTCACTAAGCAACTGAGCTTAGCTCCAATATCAAAGTTGTCATACGTACTGTGAACTTAACTTTTGCTCCACTGAGCGTTGCTCAAAACTATCATCTACTTATTGCAAAGTAACCTAAATGCCTCTTGAAGTCAGCCCAAATCAGCCCACACTTAAGAAAAATTCCCTTCTGAATTTTCAGCTCATCCCAAACTTGAATCTAAAATTACTTTTGATTTCACTATACAACTTCAGAATCTTCCTTTCTATGAAGTGAAATTAAACTTATCACCTTTCAAATGCAACAGACCTTGAAGTGATTGGACTTCATTTGATACTTCAAAAGTTGGAAACAAGAAAGTCTCTACACAAAGTGAAATTTCTATTTTACCAAACCTTGGAACACAATTGTGTCTATAGTTTTAAATATGTTGGGATTCAGACCAACTTTATATTATCAAACTTGCAGATAGATGGTTGGTGAACAACTTTGATATTTAGAGCTTGGTCACATACTGAAGTTTAAATGGGGTTTAGGGTCATTTTCTACCTGCACAGAAAACCAGTTCAAACCAGACATGTTTGGAAATTTCAAATTTTCTCTAACCTACAGCCACTTTCATGCAAGACTCTAGTTGGATGAGTTGTAGATCAAGAAATTCTAAGCAACTTTATTAAGAATCACTTTGGGGAAAATACTTGGAAATAGGACTTTTGAACCTTTCAAGCATTAGAGGTCCACTGTCCCAATTGAAGGCTGATATGTAAATTCAAATTAAAATCCTATTTGCAAACCAATTTTGATTTGAGACCTTTTGACAAAGTTGTAGAACTCGAAGAGTAGAACATTTCGTCCAATTGGGGTTTTGCCAAACTCAGTCTCTAAACTGGTCAAAAGGGCGAATTATAAAGAGGGAAAAAACACACTTCTCTTCTTCCTTCCCCCTCTCTCCCCAACAGGTGGGACCCGCAGCGTGGCGCCGCGCCCACGGCCAAGCCGGCGCGCGCCGCGTGGCCGCCGGCGTACGGCCACGGCGCCCAGCCCCGGATCAACCCCCGCGCCACGCTCTCTTCACCTGGACGCCTTCGCGGTCTCCATTCCTCTCCTCCACTCGCTCTCCCCTCCACCGAGCCACTCCCTCTGCCTCTCTTTGTCCGAGCCGCCATGACCGCCCAGGCGTAGGGCTCGAGCTCGCCGCTGCTCCTCAGCCAACCCCCCAGCACCACCTCGGCTTCAAGTGCGGCCCTCCACTCACCGGCGTGAACGCCGGAACGCCTGGCCGTGCCGCGCCCTCCTTCCTTGCCCGAGGTAGAAGATGAAGGCGCTGTTTTGCAGAAACACCCTCGCTCACTTTTCTATTTTCGTCACTGTTTATTGTGTCTTATGAATCTTACGCATAACCCCCTAAATCTACAAAAGTCTCACGTTTTAATCCAAGCCCCTGGACTTTTGCAGATATAACCTTGGATATATGCTGAATTGGTGCACAATTGGCTGAGTCTTGGGAAACTTGCCTGCTACCCCCTGGAGTCTATGTTTAATTACGTTCTAGTGCCTGGTCTGTATGATTTTCCGTTTAAATGCATTTACTTCGGCTGTGAACTTTAGAAAATCATAATAAATCAAAGAAAAATCCTAAAAAGACAAACTCAGTTGCATTGGACTCCTCTTAAGTAGATCTATTGAATGGTTATGATGTGGATGTGAAAAAGGACTGTTTTGCCCTTGGTTTGTTGCATGCATGATTAATTAGGATAAATGACAAAAGTGGGCAAAATGAACTCCAAATGGCATGAAACTTGGACAGTAGCTTTCTTGTGACATTATAGCACTATGTGAATTTTTATAGCCCTAGCACTTGCTGTTTAGTTACCCTTTTACCATTATACATGTATTATGTGCATTTGTTTAACTTAGAAATTGGAGGCTATATAGAATATGCTCAAAATGACTCTCTGGCATTTTTCCTATACTTTGGGTAGTATAAGTAGCCCACTGGTGAAATATGATGTTCTGCATGTTAAGTTTTAATGGTGTTTTGAAAATGATAAAATGCTACATGCTGGAAAGGATAATTAGAAAAAGTGGTCATAACTTGCTAGGAAAATTCTCTGGAAAATTTGGTAACTGAATGTTAGTGCATAGAGTCCAGAAAGTATATTCAAGAAGGCTAATTACACTGTTCATATGTACATCTCAAATTCACACAGGATTAATATATAGAAAATAGATGTCCTATCAAACTTGGGAGTTTTAACTTACAAATTTTTGTACATGCAGTCCATGCTAAGTATAGCTCACTGTTAAAATTTCACCTTCGGAGACCATTCCTATAATTTATGAAAAATCTAAGAAATCAATAGGGCTGATAAATTTCTAGAATTTTCATAATTAATTTATAACTCCTTTGTGGCTGAAATTTTGACAGAAGCATAATGTAGTATAAACCTAATTGTCATAAAAATCTGAGCTCATTTGGAGTTGTCTAACTACGTGAACACAAGTAATGCTTTTTACTCATAAAGTGGGCATGTGTTATTTAATTATAAAAGTAGGTGTTTGTTTGCAATTGATATTGTTATGCATGTGGGCCGATTTCTAGCTGCACGCTATCTACTATTGTCTATGCCACACTTGATTGAGAGATTAATTCATTGCCACAGCTTAGTTGGTTGGTTTTATTAAAGCGAATCAAAGGTAGGCAGGACCATGCTTTACCCAGCAAATGTATTATGATGAATGCTTACGCATCTGCATTAGGAGTTGTTTGCAACCAATTGCATTAGACTCCTTAGCCGCCTTGGCCCTAGCACCTATATATTAGAGTTCGTAGGACGAGTTGCCTAGAATTGCTAGGTACGAGTAGACACGTGTGAATGGAGTCACTCGTCGCGTAGGTGTTTTCAAAACAGAAATCTTATGGAAGATTATTATATGCTATGTTTGAAATAGAGACCGGGCGGAGTTATGGGAATATTATGAAAAAAAATGATGATGTGGCAAGGTATGGTGGACTCCGCCTGAGTCGTTTAAGGCCCGTTCGCTGCTCGCCTGCTGATTGGCACAACATTGCTAGGAATGCTTATCCGAGACATGGGACTAGTGAAAGTCTTACCGGCCCCGTCCCACTATTCATGGTGCTGCCCATCCACTAATAGAGGGCCGATGGACTTGGAAGGTGCTTTGAGGTCGAGGGAGGGCTGACCCGACCTACCGTGGTATCGCTCCTGAGACGGCTACTCCCAAGGGTTAGGTTGGGGTGCTGTGAATCTTGGGACGGGACAGGTGGAGATGACGGGTATATGTGAGGAACGCGATGGCTAGTAAGCATATATCCCTTGGCATTTTTAGTTATTCTCAAAAATTAGAAATCGATTTGAATTGCTGATGCTCACTAGGTGTAAGAGTGTCGAATATCGCACACGGGCAACTTAGTAATAACCTTAACATATTATTTATTAAATCATGTTTTTCTATACTACCTGTTTATACTTGTATGTTTAAATTCCTGCAAGTTACTTTATGATGATATATGAGAGGAGAATGTTGAGGTATATGAACTATGGATCATGATGATAACTATGAGGAAAACTGTTGCTTTATGACAGTATATCACTGTTTAAAATAAATGGCTAAGGATCCACTGGTTAGTAAGCAAGCTTCGTGTCAGCCGTAAGCCATTCCATTAAGTCCTACTGAGTAATTAGTACTCAGGGTTTGCCCCCACTTTTGGCTTACAGGTACTGAAGACTTTTGGACATTCGCTTGAAGAAGGGTAGAACCGGTGGGCTCGGTGCTACTCGCCTTGTTTATCTCTACATGAAGACTAGTTGAGTTTTATTTCCGCTGTTAGATGTTCTGAAACGCTTCCGCTAAATATATATATATATATATTTTGCAATCGCTTCCGTTGTACTTTGAACATGTATTTGATTACATATATTGGTTTGTAGGAACTTTATCCTAGGTATGTGATATCGGTATCCTTGGGCGATGGTTACATCGAGTGCCCTTTTGGGTAGCTTGACGGACTACCGGGTTTAGTCTAGCCTAGGTGCACTGCGAGCCAAAGGTGGCAGGTGTGCTTAGTCCGGATTAAGCAGGGCGGTTCTGCCACAATGCTGCTGGATGGGTACTGCTGCTGCACAGGAAAGGAGATAGGGGAACGAGACGGGGACACCTTACTCTAAGGGGCACGGGCACGAGGAGGTTTGCTCATAACTGCCTACCATCCCCCCCAAGCTTCAATGAAGCTAGGGTTTTGGTAGTAGTAGTTATAAAAGTTCTGAGCATTGAGGAAGCTGGCTCCAACTTGCTCATTCAGGTACTGGAGCATTTCCGTGTTGGTTTGGAGCTGTTGACCCATCGCTTCCGTGCGTTGGTAGATGTCACCTACCTGCTAATACAACCTCTGATCGTACTGGCCCAAGTTAATCCCCCCATTGCGGAGTTGATGTGGGCCATGTCAAGTGTGTGGTACCAGGCTGAAGTAGAGTGACCTTGGTCCCGGCTGAGCTCACGTGACGCACTACCGCCTCTGTAGTATTATGTACTATGGGAAGGCTGGTTGGAACTCTAGCCACTGGTACTGGAGAAGTACCAAGATGGCTCAGATGGCGTGGAAGCATGGACGGGTTCCTCAGTATTCTCTCTTCGGGCTCTGTGGTGTAACTCCTCCACTCGCCGTCGTTGGGCTCTGGTCATGACACCGCCAATGCTTTGGCGTGGTGCCTCTACATCTAGCTGCATGGTTAGGCTTCTAACGGTGTACATGTCGAACTACGGTGCTAGAAGCGGCAGCTCAAGACTGTGCCCGAACCATGTCATGATCATTCTCCCATTTGCGGCATCTCGCCTCATAAAATGTGCTTGGACAAAGTGTTGTTCCCCCTACATAGTGTGATGTGTCGTCGGGAAGGTAGTCAAGTTGGGCATTCTCTAGGAGGCCCAAGTTGGCTGTTATCCTGATGACAAAGGAAGTGATGCTTATAGGGGTGTTGGTCGCTCTCATGCCCATCCATTGGTGGACAATGTCGAGGACCGGAGCATAACGCTTCTTTTTTACCATGGCATAGAGGCATTTGAGGTCTTTGTTGGGTGCACAACGAATCTCGCCTCTCGGGAAGATGATGAGCGAGACCCAGCGAGCTAAGAGTCTCAGAGTGGGATTGTGAATTTTGGTGGTGCTGTGTTTCCCCTTTCCATACTCCCCACATATTTCCACCCAAAAATTTCTCATGTAATACCCAGCTGGGTCACTCAACGAACAGTTGGAGTGGAAGCCCAAGAGGCCAGCAAACTGCCTCGGGGAGACAGAGAATTCAGTGTTAAACAGTCAAAAATTTATGAACATACCTGCTGTACGCTTCTTCATACAGAGAGTCATCAGGAATTCTTGTGTGAGAAGGATAGATCCTTCCTCTGTAATGTTAGCGAAATCCGACCAACCCACATAATCAAAAGCTTGAATGAATGGGTCCAACATACCTATTTTGACAAGGAAGAAGGCGTCGAAGCACTTTGTCCTCCCAAAGACCTTGGTGGTAAGAGCTTGTAACGTCTGAGCTTTCTCATCACCTTGGATGTTGATGTCCTGCAGGTTCATTAGTCGGCGCTGCTGTTGTTGTTGCGAAGAAACTCCTTCATCTTGCTCCAGGCGGCTGTGTGTACTGCTGACGGACATCCTATCGGATGCTGCTGGAGTCCTGGAGCTCCCGCTTTGTGAACGAGAGCGTGCGCGCTCGTCCGACGAAGACGGGAACTTTAGGTGCAGTCCCTTCCCTGTGTTGCTCAGGGCCTTCTTCGCTTTCCTAAAGAAAGACGACATCCTGCAAAAATAGACAATAGGCTACACAAGGGACAAGCAGTCACAAAAGATTAGCATTAGCAGTTAATTGTCCAGAGGTCAGTCGTCCAAGAGTTAGTCGTTCTTGCGGGGCAGAGCCTCCACAAAACGTCCAAAAACCGAGGGTGTAGCACTTATTTTATTGGGCAGGATTTTGAATAAGTGCTGGAATTAAAACTAAGTGCCTAACTAGTGCTTAAGAGAGTGATTAGGGGGAGAAAGGGAGATTGCTCACGCTGCTAAGCGGTGCAAGGAGCAAGTGCATGCATGCACTCATATTTATAGGCACACGAGAGCAGGCAGGCAGGCAGGGGAGGCCGGGCGGCTTGGGCCCCAGGCTGGGTGGCTTGGTGGATGGAGCAGGAGCCTAGCTCCTAGGCTGGTGGGCGTGTGCCCTCGCGTGACAAGACGGGAACGGTGCAGGGAAGCCGGGCGGTGTCGGTGGCAGGCCAAGCGGCCTGGTGGCTCGGCCACTTGTGCTGTGCGCGCGCAGAAGGGGAGCAGAGAGGGGCCGGCCGGCCCTGGTGGGGACGGGTGGCTCCAAAAAAATATTTTTTTTCACAAATTTAGGACTAACTAAATGCAAACTTAAGCAAAAGTTTGATGAAATTTAAACATGCAATAGTGAAATTCAAAGTAGGTGCATGAAAGATAAGAAAAATATAACGTGGGAAATTAAATATGCAGTGGAGGGTAATGCCAGTTTACCTCCTGGCAAGGGCAAGTCATACCTTTGATTCAGTGTCAGCGCTTGACGGAGACTTAGCGGCCGTCTAGGTGTAGGACCGAGATGTTCGACTAGAGGGGGTGAATAGGAGCACTTAAAAACTCAAACTCACAACCCCCTGGTGCAAACTGACACACTTCACACAACAAACGCTAGACACTATCCACTGAAAGGAAATGTGTCTAGCAAGCACTTGGTGTCGCCCACTGAACGGGAACACACCAAGCGAGCGGAAGCACACGACTCAATGATTAAGAAATCGCAAGTCAAGTGAAACAACGACTCACGCACTAGTGTCTTGCCCGCCACTCAATGCACCTAAATGCGCCTCACTGGTACACAACAAGTTAAGAGTATGGGCAGCAGCAAGGAACACTAAAAGCGAGGTCGAAGCAAAGAACCAAACAACAAAACACCAATCAAAACCAAGCAGCCAGCAACACGCCGGATAGTCAGGTGCACCTTACCGGACAGTCCGGTAAAAACCGAATAGTCCGGTGACTGGCACCGGATAGTCCGATGATGGCTAGGCCGAGGGCTGGAGCCGGATTGTCTGGTGCACGCCGTCGGATTATCCGGTGGAGGACCGGATAGCCCGGTGGTTGCACCGGATTGTCCGGTAAAACCCTGGAACTTAAGTTTCCAAACCCAAATCCTGACCAAACCTTGTCCAATCTTTATGAAAATTGACACAGGCTATCTGAGCACTATTCCAAAGCTATTCACAAAAGATCCATGGAAAAAGATCAAGGGATTAGCGGGAATTTTAGATATCGTGAAGAGGCAAGCTTTGGGCAAGAAAAGGGAAAAACTCAAATTCGACTTGCTCGTGGCAAACCTGCAGGTTTGAGATGAACTAGGTCATAATCTCCACGTCCTTTCAAGTCCAAAACACCAAAAGAAAAGGATTAACTCGTAGGCAAACACAAATCACCAAAAGCCTTTGAGCTTCATCCAAAATCCAAACTAGAAGGGGGAAGAGGAAGGGGCTGCAACAAGCACTCCAATTTCAGAGGAATATTACTAGATTAATCACGAAATTGAGTGCATACAAAGGTCCCTACAACCTACCACCCTTCTCCCTCTTGATGTGAAGAAGCCTAGCTAGGGGACTCAAATCCTAGCTTAAAGCTCTCCTTTTTCTCTTTGGCACTTGGCTGTATGGAAAATAAGCCTAGGGTTTTCTAATGGTGGAAGAGTCACCTAAATGACCAGCCACAAGTCTATTTATACACCAGGCCTAATGACACCATTTAACACTAAGACCCTTACTCTAAAATGCACGGAAGGGGCTAAAATAAAAAAGATACAATCGGACGACTACGATGACGCTTTGATCTTCTTCTTCTCCACGCCTCGCTTGGATGTACGCCACGTAGCCAGTAGTCCGGAAGCTTCCCCCGGTTTTGAAGTCAGAAACCGGAAAACTTTATTCTGCGGGCTTCCTGGGCCGGGTCTTGGCCCAATCTTCTATCTTGGTGAGTCGGAGCCCAACCTACCAAGTCATTTGAACTTGGGTGGCGGTTTTGAGCCGAAGCCGCCAAAGGCTCCCTCGCACGTCTTCGCGCCATGCACACGGGTTGGAGCACCACGGTGGCACCCGGCTTCTCCAGTCCATCGGAGTTGCCTCACGGTCCATCGAAGGGCTTACACCACCGTTGCTGAACCGCCCCTCCGTGTACCGATCTTCCATGGCCGACCGATGCCGAGCATTGCCTCCGGTCCATTGGAGGGCTTTTGCCTCAGTCCAACAAAGTCTTCATCATCTAACTCCAGTCCATCGGAGGGCCTCCAGTCCATCGGAGGACTTGAGCTCATTGACAATCACTCATCGCACCAGGAGAGCAATGAGGCCTGTCCATTGGCTCTCATTGGGCTGCAACTTTTGCTCGCCAAACCTTCTTGGTTGCCACTGCCTTTTGTTTCTGAGTTTTGATCTTCTCTGGCTTTGGCTTTGGCGTCTCCTCTTTCTTCCACCATTCTTTAGATGTGTTCATTGCCTTGGCGGTGACCTTTGTCTCAGGAGCTTTGCCTCCTGATTCCTTTGTCGGCGGCTGGGCCAGTGAAGCACGTCTCAATGACTCAGCTCTGCGATCGGCTTTGAGCTTGTGGGCTTCTGCATCGTACAGGAGCATTTCCATGGCTACGAGGAGAGAGTCCATCTTCGGCTTACTTGGCGAAAGTTCGATCTTCTCTCTTGGTGTCTCTAGGGGTGCCTGACACTTACATTTGAAAGTTTTTACCTGTCGGCACTGTTCGACCTTTGGTTTGAAGGCGAACGTCTCCCGTCTGCCATTGATGTTGAGGTGGACTTCTCCAGCTCCAACATCAATGTTGGCCTCAGCGGTGCTTAGGAATGGTCGCCAAAGGATGAGCGGCGTCTTTGTGTCTACCTCCATGTCTAGCACCACGAAATCCACCAGGACGATGAAGTTCCGAATTTTCACCGGGATATCTTCGGCGATCCCGACGGGGTAGCGAATCGATTGATCCGCTAGCTGCAGGCACATAGCAGTAGGGGCAAGTGTAGCATGCGTAAGTTTATCAAAAACTACCTTCGGCATGATGCTGACGCTTGCTCCCAGATCATAGAGAGCTTGATCAAAATTCTGGGTTCCGATTGAGCATGATATGGAGGAGTTCCCAGGATCCTTCTTCTTTTCAGGCGGCCGGTTGAGTATAGCAGCGCTACACTCCTCCGTGAGATGCACAACTTCGGTGGATGGCAGCGGCTTTTTGTTGTTGAGGATGTCCTTCAGGTACTTAGCATACGTAGGCACCTGCATTGCATCTAGCAATGGGATATTCACATATAACTTTTTGATTACCTCAATGAATTTGCCGAACTGTTCGTCGACCGAGGCCTTCTTCTGCCTTTGAGGAAAAGGGAACATTGTGCTGTCATAAAACTCATGTTGAGCTGACTTTGGTGCTTCCTTCACTGGTGGTGGTTCACGATCCACCTCATCTTCCTCCTCTGGTGCGGCCTGCTTTCCCTGTTCTTTTCCTGCAGCTCTAGGATGTGGGGAGTCTTGTGTAGACCTTCCACCCCTAGTGGTTAGAGCATTTATATGTTCCTTCGAGGGTGGCTCGGGCTGTCCCGGAAGCTTCCCCCAAGTAGGACTAGGTAGAGCGGTGGCAAGCTGAGCTATCTGGGTTTCTAACATTTTATTAAAGCTCAGTTGGTTCTTCATGGCACTATTCAGAGTTTCCAATTGATGTGACAAAGATTCAAGAACTCTATCATTCGCATGGAACTTCTTACTAATGCTATCATTCATAGCTTTTTGATCGAAAGGATTTTTATTGAATTGCTGAGAACTACCAGAAGACATACCTTGACCAGTGAAAGGTAAGTTGGGTCGTGAGTTCCAACCTGGTTGAGGACGAGGCCCGTTGCTGAAGCCATTGTTGTTGATGAAGTTGACATCCTCCGATCCATTTTTGGGGCAGCTATTCCCCGTGTGGCCGGTGTTCCCACAATGCTCACAAGTCATGCGAGAATCCACTGCCTGGACTAGCACAGCTTCAGGAGTGCCCTCCAGCTTCTTTAGCAGGAGGTCCATTTTGGCGGCAAGTATGTCGAAGCCGTCAATATGGTGGACTCCACGGGGCTTATTGTTCGCCCTCTCCTCTCTCCATCCTTGGTTGCTTGCCATCTTCTCGATGAGAGTGCGGGCAGCGGCAACGCTCAAGGACAAGAATGATCCTCCAGCGGCTGCATCGAGCTGTTCTTGCGCGGACCGATGTAGTCCGTGGAAGAAATTCTAGATTATCAGCCACTGTTCCATACCATGGTGGGGGCAGGCGGCGATGTACTCTTGTAGTCTCTCCCATGCCTCCGCTACGGACTCATCAGCGAGCTGCTTAAAGCTCGAGATTCGGTTCCTCAGTGAGCTGGTTTTCCCCAAAGGGAAGTACTTTGCAAGGAAGGCATTGGAGCATGCCTCCCAGTTCGTCAAGTTGTTGCGGTTCAGGTAGAACCACTGTTTTGCCTTCCCTATCAGAGAGAATGGGAAGAGGCAAAGCCGAACAGCATCGGTGGTTGCACCCTTGATGGTAAAAGTGCTGCATATCTCCAGAAATTGCTGGAGATGGCTGTTTGCATCCTTTGACGCAAATCCGCAGAATGGGCTAGCTTGGACCATGTGGATGACACCTGGCTTGAGCTCAAATCCATCTCCAACAGTCACACTGGGTCCTGTAGGGATGTTGCTGCTGGATGGGACAGAGAACTCGCGAATGGTCTTCTCAACCATGTGTGTCGTGTCGGATGTGCTTGTTGATCCAAACTCTAGTGTTGCTAGCATAGGCCTCTGCCCGTGGATTGTCTTCTGATGGACTCTCCTTCTGAGCAGCGACTCCGGATTGTTGTGAAAGTTTGCCGATAGGTCAAAATCGGTCATACACCTCTCTGTCACCCAACAATAAAGTAGACAGAGGCAAATAAGCCCGCTAAGAAATAGCGGTATGTTATCAAGTTATAAGTACCTAGGTTCGAACAAATTAAACTTCTATTGCCAATTGCTTCCCCAGCAACGGCGCCAGAAAAAGCTTGTTGACGTCTCTTAGCGTAACGGATTTTACTCCGCAAGTGCACGGAGATTCGCTGTAGCTTTTTTACTCAGAGTATTCCGAGTATCGTAAAAATCCATAGGGAAGCAAGGGCGAATAGGTGGAATGAAATGTCGAACTTTCAAGCAGTACTATAACTCAGATAAAACAGCAGTTATTCTTACAACGGCGATAAGATAACAAGATAGTGTATGGTGGGAAGAGTAAAACAGGGACCAAAGAAGCCTAACACTTAGGTAGCTATCTGGGAGGACAACGAGTGAGATTAGATTTCCAAACTCTACTACTTAACCACTACAGAGGAGTATTCACGGTTGAACTAAGTTAACTGGAAACAAGCTAGGATCTTTCGTCGAGCGAAATTCCGGCGCCTCGAGGGGTCAAGGGGTAGATAGTAGACCTCCGAAGGAGACCTGGCTAACGCCTAAGGGCTTACCAAACGACGGGGTGGAATACTGAGACCTCTAGAGCTGTCACCTAGAGAGGCTACCAACCAGATCTGCGTGGGTAAGATGGCACGCTATACTAGTGTTCAAGTGAGAATTTGAACACTAAAGCTCTTCCTTGATCAGAGGGAGAGAACTAACTTAATCTTAGATCAAAAGCCTAAGACAAGCTTATAGCACCGGCAAGTGTAACAAGATTCAGATAACTTAAGAACAACACAAACCTAAGCCTTGGATCTAGTGTGCAATAAAGGTACACCACACTAGGCAAGCGTTAAGAAGTAATGTAAAGTACAACAAAAGATAGAACAATGAAATATATTATACTGGAGTAACAAGAGTACAAAGATAGAAAGATACAAGAGCTTTACCAAGACTCGAAGAAGACACCGGAATCCCTGAGGCAAAAGCTCAGACTCAACTCTAACTCCCAGGACTAACCTAGTGGTACTAGACTAAGCGATAGTATGAACTACTCAACTTCCACACTTCACAAGTGAGGCCTAGGGGGTATTTATAGCTTCTAAGATCGGTAAGGCGGTTGGAGAGGTAGTTAGAGGCCGGGCGGCTCCACCCCTAGGCCGGGCGGCCCAAGTGATCGTCCGATCCACCGACTTGCTTCATCCAACGCTCCATATTGCTTCCCTAGGTCGGTTGCATGGCGGTTATTTTTGTGCTTTTGCCTCAACCATTGATCTCACGTGTGTTTCTTCCTTAGCCGCAGGATTGAAGTGCCGAGGATCGCTGACTTCACCAATCCAAGTGCTGGATCGATGATGTGGCAAGGCCTTCCGGTACTTTGCATGATGGTTTCGGCGTTTGGACTTCACAACTGTGTTGACACGTCACTTAGGCACATGCAAGTCGAAGATGAAGTGAAATGGCCACTTTGTCAGGCCGGGCGGCCTGGGGAGGGGCCGGGCGGCCTGGCCCTCATGTCAGGCACCTCCTGACTTAGCCATATTTTGCCTGTTTTCAGCGGATCTTTCACCTGCAATCAAATATTCAACACAACTTGTGGAACCATGTCAGTAGCAAAGGTTAATCCATACTTTGGCATGTTTTCCTCCATGTTTGTGGTTAGTTGATGGTCATTGGCAGTGCAATAACGACCGTCAACAGTCACTTTGGGGTTGTCCAGCTCTTTTTGTTGAGAAGAAGGACCAAGGTGGCAAAAGACTCTGTGTTGATTACCGACCGTTGAACGCAGTCACGGTAAAGAATAAGTACCCATTGCCCCACATTGACATCCTGTTCGATCAGCTAGGTGGGGCTAGAGTCTTCTCAAAACACCTTCTAAGGTCCGGGTACTATCAAATAAAAATCAGGGAGGAAGACGTACCCAAGGCAGCCTTCTCCACTAGATACGGCTTGTACGAGTATTTGGTCATGTCCTTTGGACTCACCAATGCACCGGCTTTTTCATGTATAAGATGAACTCACTGTTCATGAATGAACTCGACAAGTTTGTGGTAGTATTCATCGATGATATACTAATCTACTCCAAGAATGCGAAAGAACACGAAGAGCATCTAAGAATGGTACTCACTTGACACAGAGAACACAAGCTCTACGCTAAGTTCAGCAAGTGTTCCTTCTGGTTGAAAGAAGTAAGCTTCTTGGGGCACATTCTGTCTGAAAAGGGAGTAGCAGTCGACCCTAGCAAAGTGGAGGACGTGTTAAATTGGAAACAACCTAAAACAGTAACTGAGATCTGGAGTTTCCTCGGTTTAGCGGGCTACTACCGCCGCTTTATCAAGGATTTCTCAAAAACCGCGAAGCCTATGACTTCCCTGACAAAGAAAAATGCAAAGTACATGTGGAGTCCAAATTGTGAGGAGGCTTTCTAGACATTGAAGAAGTTGCTAACCTCTACACCAGTGCTAGCTCAACCGGATGTCACTAAGCCGTTTGATGTGTATTGTGATGCCTCCGGCAATGGGCTCGGCTGTGTCCTGATGCAAGAGGGAAGAGTGATAGCTTACGCGTCCCGCTAACTAAGAAAGCATGAAGTAAACTACCCAACCCATGACTTGGAGTTGGCGGCCGTTGTACACGCGTTGAAAATATGGAGACACTGCCTATTAGGAAACACTTGTCACATCTATACTGATCACAAGAGTCTCAAGTACATCCTCACACAGCCTGAACTAAATATGAGGCAACGACGGTGGCTATAATTGATAAAAGATTATGACCTGGAGATCCACTACCATCCAGGCAAAGCGAATGTCGTGGCAGATCCACTACCATCTCAAGATTATGACGGTGGCTCGAAGTCCGACCCACGGCAAGGGTGATATGCTGCGAGATAGATGAGATCGAGGTGATCACCGAACAGATGGCCGAACTCTTTAACCTAATCATTGAGCCTACACTAAAAGAACAGATCATAGCAGCACAGAAGCAAGACCAGGGAATGAACCGTATTCGCGAAGAAATAGATGATAAAAAGAAGGCATGTTTCACACTTGATGACCAAGGTGTACTATGGTTCAAAAACCGCTTAGTAGTGCCTAAGAACATGGAGTTAAGAAAGAGAATACTCGATGAAGCACACACTTCCATGTTTACTATGCACTCAGGCAGCAACAAAAATGTACCAGGACCTGAAGCAGAAATTCTGGTGGACTCCTATGAAGCAAGAGATCGCCAAGTATGTGTCCGAATGCGACGTGTGCCAAAGAATAAAAGCTGATCACTTAAAACCTGCGGGTATGCTTCAGCCATTAGCCATTCCAGCCTGGAAATGGGAAGATGTTCACATGGACTTCATTGTCGGGCTGCCTCGCACCCAGAAGGGGTACGACTCTATCTACCGACCGTCTGACCAAGTCAGCGCATTTCTTACCCGTCAAGACCCACTACACCGCGGCTACATATGCTAGACTGTACGTTTCTCGGATCGTGTCCTTACACGGTGTTCCTCGGACCATCACTTCGGACCGAGGCTCTCTGTTTGTGTCTTGCTTCTGGGAGCAATTGCAAGCTGCTCTCGGGACCAACTTAGTTCGCAGTTCAGCCTACCACCCTCAAACCAGCGGCTAGGTTGAAAGGGTCAATCAGATCCTAGAAGACATGCTGAGGACTTGTGCGCTAACCTACTCTACCAAGTGGAATGATTGTCTCCCCTTAGCGGAGTTTGCCTACAATAACAGTTACCAAAAGAGCTTAGAAATGGTTTCTTTCGAGGCTCTTTTTGGAAGACGATGCTGAACCCCACTTAACTGGTCTGAACCAGGTGAGAGGGTCACATTCAGCCTAGACCTGGTGACGCAAGCCGAGAAGCAAGTGAAATTCATACACGAAAACCTGAAACGAGCACAGTCTAGACAGAAAAGCTACTCTAATAGAAGAAGAAGGCCGTTGGTGTTCGAGAAGGGCGATCACATGTACCTTCAAGTGTCACCAATGAAAGGAGTACACCGGTTTGGGGTAAAAGGGAAATTAGCACCAAGGTATGTAGGTCCATTCCAGATCATTGAGAGATATGGGCCAGTAGCCTATCGATTAGAGTTAACGCTACACTTGGCTGCGATGCATAACGTGTTTCATGTCTCGCAACTAAAGAAATGCTTGAGAGTGCCAGAGGAAGCAGTCGATACGTCTCAAATCCAGGTTGAACCAGATCTCACCTACGAAGAGAAGCCCATAAAAATCCTTTACCAAAAGCAAAGATCAACAAGAAGCAGAACTATAAATTTTTACAAAGTGCAATGGAGTAATCACTCCGAAGAAGAGGCAATTTGGGAACAAGAAGAATACTTGCAAACTAAATATCTAGGTTTTCTTCCAACCACTTCAAATGAGTATGTCTAATCAGTTTTGATTTCTGATTCTGCTTGAAACATACACAGTGCACTACTTTCTCATTTAACCTCTCCACCCACAACACTTCAGTAATCTCGCGACGAGATTTCTTTAAGGGGGTGGGTTAAATTCAAATTCAAATTATGGGGCTGCTGGTTAAATTCAAATTCAAATCATATTTCCACTTAGATTTGTGTGATGCTCCAGCATCTCAAGTTCATAATTATCTTCTATACATGTGGCATTCATCATAAAGCATCATATTTTGACATGCATTTGATACATGGTTCAAAGTTTGGCTAGAGTGCAACTTGGTGAACTCAATTTTCTGCATAAATGCTACTGTGTTAGAGTCATAACTTGAATTTTGTTGAGAACTAGGTGAAGCTCATATTAACAAAATTTTAGACAAATAAGAGGTGAACTACTTTTATAATTGGGGCTTAGACATATAATGACGTTTACCTAGAGTTTTGGACCTTTTTCTGCCAACACAGAAAACCTGCCAAAACCTAAACTGCAGAGTGATTCAAATTTTTCACTAACTTACAAACATATTTTGGCAAAGTCCTAATTATAGAAGATGTAGATCCTGAAGTTGGCAACAATATTGTCAATAAGCTCTTTGAGTGAAAATGGCTGGAAGGGGGTGTTTTAGAATTTCTCAATAAACTGGGTCTGTAGGCCAAATTGAAACTTGAGAGCTAAATTCAAATGAAATTCATATTTCCAAACACTTTTAGGTATCAAGCCTTTTGACAAACTTGTAGAGCTCAAAGAATAGAACATTTCATCCAATTGGCATTTTTCAAAAATTAGGCTCTACATAGGATAAAATTGCGAAATACAGAGAGGGAGAAAATACACTTTGGGCTGGTTTTTGCCCTGAGCCTACGACAGGTGGGCCCCCTCTGTCGGGGCCGCCACTCTGTCCGGGGCGCCGCGCGCCGCGTGACCGCCGGTGTACGGCTCTGCCTGCGACGCCGCGGCTCGACCCCCCGACCGCGCCTTCTAAAGGGAAAACGACCCCCTCACTCCCCTCTTTCGGCCGTCGCACTCCACTCCGCCTTCCGAGCCCTCTGCCTCTCTCTCGCCCGCGCGACGCCGAGCCGCCATTGCTGGCGAGCTTCAAGCTCAAGCTCGCGCCGTCTACTGCACCGCCTCCCCGCGCCTTAGACCTACACCACTACATTCGTCGTGAGCTCGTACACCCGGCGCACCTAGTCTCGCCGTCGTTCCCCCACCCCACGCCAAGATCCGCCCCGCCTCAACGTCGTGACCGCGCCGTCCTCGTCGCTGTTCAAGCTCGGTTCACCGCCTCCCACACCGCCGTCCGTCCCTCTCCGTCGCCGCCAACCCACCTAGGGTGAGCACCGCGCTCACGCACGTCTTCCCCGACCCGCGTCGCGGCCCCGGCGAGTTGGAGCTCGCCGGCGCACGCGTGCCGCGCTGCGCGGCCGCGAGCCGACGCGAGGAGAAAGATGAGGGGGTGATTTTTCAGATCTACCCCCTCGGCTTTTCTCTTTTTAATGGCGTTGTTCACTGAGTCTTAGAAATCTTGCATGCTAGCCCCTGTAGATTTAAAATAATCGCGATTAGTCCCTGTATCTAAGCATTTTCCATTTATTTTGGTTTATTTCGGTTGAAAATTTGATAAATCATAATAAATCGAATAAAAATCCAAAATAGATAAACTCAGTGGCTATGAACTCCTTATAAAATGCTCTACACAGTGGGTATGATGTGGAGATGTGCATGTACAGTTTTGCCCTTGCTATTGTGTGTGCATGTTAAACCAAGTAAATAGGAAAAGATAGACTAAATGGCTACAAAAAATTTTGAAACTTGGACAGTAGCATCATTAGGGTATTTTGACACTATGTGAATTTTTGTAGCCCTAGCATTGCCCATTTGCTCACTGTTTTGCAGTTATGAGTATTATTTGTGCTTTAAATCAATTTAAGAAATGAGGGCTATATGAAATGGTCTCAAAGTAGCTCTCTGGTATTTTTCCTAGGATTTGGTTAGCATAAATAGCTCCATGGTGAAATATCAAGCTGTGCATGTTAGTTTTGAATGGTGATTTGAAAATGACAAAGTACTACTCGCTAGACTGGATAATTAGAAAAGTGAGGTTAAAATGCAAGAAAAATTTGATGAAAAATTGGGTATGCTGCTAGTATGATAGGGAGTCCAGAAAGTATTTTTGGAGGATTTGTTAGCACTGTTTATATGTATATCTTAAATTGCATAAATTAAATAGATGGAAAATAGATGACGTGTCAAACCAAGGATATTTCACTTGCAAATTTTTGTACATGCTATTTATGTCAAGTCATGATCACTGGATAAATTGCAGGTCAAAATACCACTCCTACAATTTATGAAAAATCTGGAAATTTAATAGGCTAAAATCTTGCTAGAATTTTAATAAAATAAATATAAATTTTCTGGAGCTAAAAATTGGACAATGGTCTAACACAGTAATGATCTGCTTGTCATAATTATTGGAACTCATTTGGGACCATGTAACAGTATGAACTTGTAATGAGAACTTTAATTGCCTAAATAGATGAACCTACCTATGAACCTGTGTAGAATTATTTTATAAGTACAATGGTTGCCTGTTAAGCTTTGATGCTTGTTTAAAGAATCTGCTATATTGTGCAAGTTAGGTTACATTAACTTTAAGTAATGGGTTGTACGATTTCCTAACTAAAGTGAAATAGTTTCTTGATGGAAGCGTGTAAGTTTTCCTTTCTTGTGGGGTAATTTTAAAAAGAGGGACAATCATGTCTATCATCCTATACTGCTCATCATGAATTGCATTCCTGGTGCATAGCAACAGCATTGCATTTCTTTTGCACTCATTGCACATATTATCATGCATATAGACACCGAGAGCGAAGGAGTGACACCGGAGCTGCCCCTGATCGAGGAACCGGATGACCAAGAGCAGGGAGGACAGCAGCAGGAGGAGAACCCGCAGGGCGCACCTAACTTCGCACCCGACGCACCCTCAGACCCTATCGAAGAAGGTAGGCAGGATCATACTATTCCCAGCTAACAAATGGTTATGGCTTACGCCTATGCATTAGGGTTGATTGAAACCAAACTGCATTAGACTTCCTGGCCGCCCTGGCCCTAGAACCTATATATAGAGTTTGTAGGTGCGAGTGCCTAGAATGGCTCATTATGGCAAAGATTTAAATTGAAGTTATTATTATGCTATGTTTTAAATGGAGACCGGGCGGAGATTTATTTCAGTATTATTATCATGATGTTGTTGCTTATTGGACTCCGCCCGAGTCGCATAAGGCTAGCCGCTGTTCGCTTGGGATCGGCATAACATTGCTAGGATGCTTATCCAGGGTATGGGACTGGTGAAAGCCTTTCCTGGGCCGTCCCATTGTTCAAGATGCTGCCCATCCACTGATAGGGGGCCGATGGACTCGAGGGGCGCTTGTAGTCGAGGGAGGGCTGACCTAGTACGCCGTGGTAACGCTCCTAAGGCGGCTATCCTCCGGGGGTTAGGTTAGGGCGTTTTGACCACTGGGACAGATTGAGGTGGGGGGCATATGTGAGAACATCGGGGGTTAGTAAGCATATGTCACCTGGTGTTTCTAGTTATTCCTGGGAATTAGAAATCGATTCGAATCGCTGATGCTCACCAGGTGTGAGAATGCCAGTATCACTGCCGGACAATGTAGTAATCCACTTGAATATGCTGTATCATGGATTCATGGTTTGAATAATTACATGCTTGGATGTATACATGCTTTACTTTCATGCAAAGATTATTTACATTCATGATGAAATTTCCAATATGATGGTGGATAGCGGTTGTTAAATCCCGCTATATCATGTTAACATGCTTTTGTTTAAAAATCAATGGCTAAGGACTCACATGATTAGTAAGCAAGCTTCGCGTCAGCCGTAAGCCTATCCATTAAGTCCTACTAAGTAATTAGTACTCAGGGTTTGCCCCCACTTTTTAGTTACAGGTATGGAGTTCATGTTCTGCACCTGTGTTGGAGTAGGGGCATGTTATCATCAGGAGTAATCATCATGGTTGGCATGGGAGCGACATCGGTGGGCTCGATGTGGTTCCATCGTTGCAGTCTTTTGCATCACTAAGAACTTGGAGCTATGAACTTTAATTCCGCTGTGAGATACTTTTGAATTCAGTTATGTTATGGTATTATGTTGGAACTCTATTTGACTCGAACTGGTTTGTAAACTATCCTTAATTACTACCCTCTTCAGCTGCCTGTGTTGTGGCTCCATCGAGGGTCAGATGTGTGTGATGTCGGTTCCTCTGGAAATTGGTGCTATCGAGGGCCGAAGGCCACTCGACAGACTACTGGGTTTAGTTCAGCTTAACTGCACTGCGAGCCAAAGGAGGCACGTGTGATTAATCTGGGTTAAGCAGGGCAGTTCCGCCACAATTTGGGTGTTGAACCTTTTGACAAACATGTAGAGCCCAAAGAGGTTGACATTTCATCCAATTGGCACTTTTCCAAAATCGGACTCTAAATAGGTCCAAATGGCGATTTTCAGTGGAGGAGAAAACACATTTTCCATATTTCTTTTCTAGGTCACACTAACCGGTGGGGCCCGCCGGTCAGGCCGTGCCCATGGCCGGGTGGACGACCGGCGCGTGGCCGCCAGCGTACGGCCAACCGGCCACACCCACGGATCCCACCCCGCGCCCGCCTCGGCCTTCACCTGGCCGCGTCCCCGTCCACATTCACTCACTCGCCTCACTCGCCCTCACCCGCTCTCTCTCTCGTTCAGACGTGCACCCGAGCCGCCATAGCCGGCGAGCTTGAGCTCGCCGCACAGGCCATCTCCGTCCGTCCCCGCGCCTCCAAACCCCGTCACCGAGTTCGCCTCGCCCGTGCACACCTCCTGCCCTAGCTCTCATCGCCTCTTCCCTCTCCATTCACTAGATCGCGTCGCGACCCCGACGCCACCGCCATTGTCGGGTCGAGCTCGGAGATCGAGCTTGCGCCGCCGCTCCACCCCCTCCCGCTCCACTAGATCACCACCACCGCAACCACCTCGCTCTCGCGCACCCGTACGGCTTGACGTCGTCGCCTTCCCGAAGCCCCGGTCACGGGATCGACCCCGCCTCGACGTCGCGCGTCACGCCGGTTTACGTCACGCCGCCCGCCTCGTCAACGCCACCTCCACCGTTGACAGCTACCTAAGGTAGTAGCCCGCAGTCGGGGGCACCACCCGCGGCCCGCATCGCGGCAAAGGCGAGCCGGAGCTCGCTGGCGCGCACGGGCCTCGGCGCGCGGACGCGGCCGCCGCGAGGAAGAAGACGGGGGCCGGTCTTTTTCAGATCTAGCCCCCGGCTTTCTTTCTATTTACATTTCAATCCGTGCGCTATTCACTGAGTCTTGTGAATCTTGCATGCTAGCCCCTGTAGATTCAAAATAATCACGATCTAGCCCCGGATCTAATGTTTTTCCATTTTCTTTTGTTATTTTCGGCTAAAACTTTGGAAAATCATATAAATCAAATAAAAATCCAAAATAGACAAAGTCTGTGGCTATGAACTCCTTGTGACTAGATCTACAGAATGGGTATGATGTGGAGATGTGCATTGTCTGTTTTGCCCTTGGTATTGTGCATGCATATTATTCTATCTAAAATAGAAAATATGGTCAAAATGAACTCCAATTGAGCTGAAACTTGGACAGTAGCTTTCTTGGGCTATGCTTGCACTGTGGAAAATTTGGCAACCCTAGCACGCGCTGTTTATTTACTGTTTTGAGGGTTGCATGTATTTTATGCACTTTATTAACATGGGAAATGGATGTTATGTGAAATATGCTTAAAATGTCTCTCTGATATTTTTCATATGCTTCACATGGCTTAAGTAGTTCACTGATGAAATATGAGCCTCTGCATGTTAAGTTTGAAGGGTGATTTAAAAATGACAAACCTTGTCTTGGAGAGCTAAATAAATGGAAAAATGGGTTCAAGGGTGCAAGATAAATTTTAGTAAAATTCTGGTAGCTAGTTGGTGAAGTCTAGTTTCCAGAAAGTACTTTTGTGAATTTTCTTGCTACTATTTTACTAGGCATGAATATTGTGATGAGCTAAAATATGGAAAGTAGATGTCCTACTGAACTAATGATATTTCACTTGCCAATTTTTGTACTTGCTATTTATGTTAGGAAATGCTCACTGGATAAATCTCATGACAAAATTCTATTCCTACAAATTAAGAAAAATTTGGAAAGATAAAAGGCCGATAACTTGCTGTAATTTTAGAAAAATAGATATAAATCTGCTAAGGTTGAAATTTTGCAGTAACTTATCACAGCATTAACCTACACGCCATAAATAATTGAGCTCATTTCGAATTGTGAACTGTACGAATCAGGCCCGAGAATTTTTGGTGTAATAAAAAGTAAATCTTGGGTACTAGGCCTATGTATAATCATGTGTGTATAAAATACCATTGCTTCCACCATGAGGCTTGTTAAAAGTTCCTGTGATGTTATGCATGATGGATTTAACTAAGTGTAGGTGATGGGTTGTACGATTTCTTAATAGTAGTTGTGCAATTTCTTAAAGTAAGGCTTGCAAGTCTCTTGGTTATAATATGAGTTGAAAATATGGTTACTTTGTCACACCCAGTTTTAGAAACAAAACCAAGTGCTAACCATGTATGTGTCAGGATCAGTTTAACCACATACACAGCATAAACAAAAGTAATAACACAACCAGTACTTTAACTTAACAGTAATAACCAATATTACAGACCACAAATGTCTTTAACGAAACCGAGTATCTTAACGAAAACGAGTTAACTAAACGGCAGCGGAAGACGACCATAATCCACAGTCAACTGACGGATGGCACACCAGCCTAGATCTCGTCGTAGTCCTGGAACTCCTGGTTAGGATCACCACAACTCCCTTCTAGATCTGAGCAGCGGTTGCAATGGATGCAACGGGTATAAAACAAGCAAGAATGAGTACATGATGCACTCAGCAAGTATTCCGTTTGGGATAAAAGTGGACTGGCTTTATAGTGGACAGGCATAGCAATTGCTTTTAGTTGGTTAAGTTTTAGTTACTAGCGGTGATTAGCTTACCCCATCCCCTTTATTATAAAGACAGTAAACATATTAAAAAGATAAACATGAACCATAACCATATCCATCATCATTACCATGATCACCATGAGCCAAGTACCTTGAGCATGAAACTCTAATCTGTGAGGGTCCAGGCCGCTCTTAACCGTGAGCACGGCTGATATATCAGTTTTAAACACTCTCGAGAGGTTGTACAACTTTACCCACAAGTCATAATTTCCATTGTGCCCGAGGTTTGCAAAGCCCCATTTATTCATACCTTCGATGAATCGGCAGGGTTTCATTACGAGACCTTTACAAAGAATTCCTAGAGTTATGGCCCACTCGTTACAGGTTACTCCAGTTGACTAAAGATATGAGAGTTCCGTTCCAAAGGGTGACAAATAAAATTGCACCACATTGGCAAAGGGCAAAGTCCCATATCCCCCAGACCCCTCATACGCCATGTTTTAGGAAAGTAAGCCAAAACTCTAGTTCATCTAATTAATCAGTCAAGCCCAGTGCCCATGTGAGTCTTGTGGTTGTACTGTTTTCCTGGGTGGTCGCTCGGCAAACCGATCCTTAGGGTGAAGCACTTGAGCAAAACCAACAAAACATGCCCAAGTCTCCATGTTGCTAAAACCAAACTTTTATCATCAGGTTCATCATTACTTGATCAATATTAGTAACATAAGTAAAATGAGTGGAGCGTAAGCAATTAATTTACAACATCACAGCCCTCCCAGGTTATGAAACATGTAAAGGTATATGAGGCTAGTCATCCTTATTAGGCGCATGCGAAATTAGGCTCTAGATCATGTGATTAAAGTAAAATAGGACATAGGTCAAAGAATACTTGCCTTTCTCAGCAAAAGCTTGCTCAGGAACTTCCCAAGATTGATTTTCAGCAAACTCGGACGGAACGTCGGCTACACGTTGCACACATACAAGCAATGAGCATTAATTGACTAAAACAGTACATCAAACATCATGAACAGAGGTTAAAAAGGTTTTAGAATTAATCTACACATTATTACGATTCCATAGGTTCGAAAATCGCTCAAATCGGAGTTAAAACGCAAAAGATATGAATAAAACAAGTTTAAGGGCTTAAAATAAAAGAAATTTGAAACTCCGGGGGCTAAACTGCGAAAACCAGGGACCTAACCATGAAAATCTAGACTGCGGGTTAATTCTCAGAAAACTCAGGGACTCTTTAGCAAAAGTGCCCGCGCTGACCGGTATTGACTCCGGATCGCGCAGCTCTGGCCGTTGGATCTAGGATGGACGGTCTAGATTTGATCTGGGGAGGAAGAGGAAACCCGGCGGCGGGTTGACCGGCGATGGCCTCGGCGCGCGGCGGAGGTTTGCCGGCGACACGAAATCCCGCGGTCCCGGGGCCTAGGACTAGCGGGACGAGATGCGTGAGCAAGAGGGCGGCTGGGCGAAGCGGTCCAAGCGGCAGTGCATCGGCCGTAGGCGGTGGACGGCGGAGCGGGGTGAAGGCGGGGCTCCGACGAGCAATTCCCGCCGGTGTAGAGCGGGATTGAGGACGAGAGTAGGCTAGGAAGCTTCCTCACCTCACGGTGAAGCTCCGAGTGTAGACGTAGTCGACGGAGAGGCGGCGACGGCATGCGGCGACGTGCGGCGGCGATGGGACGGCTCTGCGGGCACGAGCGACGGCGCGGTGAGGTCAAACCGTCGAACCGAGATGAGTTGGAGACCGGAATTGGGCGTTTAGGGACTATACCTTAAGAAGATGGCTGTGGGCTTGGTCGCGTCGGCTCTGGAGGCTTGTAGATGCGAAGCTCGATGCGACTTGCGTGAACTCGCGGCGCGGAGGTGCAAGCTCTAGTGTCGGACAGCGGCGATAGCTAGGGCTTTTGATACTTCGGAACATCGGGGTTCGGCCGCTTATATAAGGGCGGCACCGCGGCTTGCGCGAGGGGCAAGAGGAGGCGGCACGGGATAGAGTCCCGCTCGGACTCGAGTCGAGTCCAGCTCGGACTCTCGTTCCCGGGCGCACAGGAAGGAAAGGAGAGGCGGGAGAGAAGGAAGGCGAGGTGCGGCGGCCCGTGATCCTCGGGGCGTGGCCATTTACGGTGGGCGCGAGACGCGGGACGAGGCCATGGCGCGGCATTGGCTTGAGCTCGTCCGTCGAGCGCCGGACAGAAAGGAAAAGAGGAAGGGAAGGTGGGAGATGACCGGCGGGACCGGCTATCAAGGAGAGGGAGGGAGAAGGCGGCCTGCTGGGCCTGCCTGGCTACTGGGCCGCGGGGTCGCGCCGTGGGCCGGCGCCCAGAGGGAAAAAAGGGAGGGGAGTGGAGGCCGGTCCGGCGGTGGGTTTGGGCCGAAAGAGAGGAAGAGAAGAGAAGGAGGAAAAAGGAACTTTTCCCGGGTTATTTGGAGTTTGGGAGATTTTGGAGAGATGCAAAAGGTTTTGAATTCAAACTCTAAACACTGCAAATCATCCAATAAAATATGCAAGGGCATGAATGCTCACACATGTGGTTCCTATGTTTTATTTTAGTTGATTAATATTTAAAATAAACAAAGCATTATAGTGTCATGCATAAATAAATCAAACCCTAGCAAAATTAACTTAGTTTAGGAAGAGATTTTCATATAGCAAAAATTAGGGTGTTACAAACCTACCCCCCTTAAAGAAATCTCGCCCCGAGATTTAGGATTGGCTAGCAAAGAGTTCCGGGTAATCTGTTCTGAGGTCATCCTCTCTTTCCCAGGTAGCCTCCTCTGCCGTATGGTGGCTCCACTTAACTTTGCACATCTTTATTACCCTGTTTCTGGTAGTTCTCTCTGCCGTTTCCAAAATTTGGACTGGATATTCTGTATAGGTCAAATCATCCTGCACATTAAGTTCATCCTCCTGCAACTGCTCTTCAGGTACTCGCAAACACTTCTTCAATTGAGATATATGGAACACATTGTGTACCCCTGATAATCTGTCAGGCAATTCTAGTTGATATGCAACTTCCCCTTTGCGGTCAACTATTTTAAAAGGCCCAATATATCGTGGCGCTAATTTCCCTTTCACTTTGAATCGGCGTAGGCCACGAATAGGTGATACCTTCAAATACACATAATCTCCTACTGCAAATTCCAAATCCCTCCGGCGATTATCCGCATAACTCTTCTGCCTAGTTTGAGCAATCCTCAAATTCTCCCGAATCATCCGTACCTGACGCTCGGCATCTTCTATGATCTCTGGACCAAACAACTGTTTCTCCCCAGGTTGATCCCAATGCAAGGGAGTCCTGCACCGTCTACCATACAAAGCCTGAAAAGGTGACATCTTAATACTAGCCTGATAACTATTGTTATAAGAAAATTCGGCATACGGCAAACTTTTATCCCAACTAGCACCATATTGTATTGCACAAGCTCTCAACATGTCTTCTAATATCTGGTTGGTTCTTTCTGTCTGCCCATCGGTCTGTGGATGATATGCCGAACTGAAATTTAATTTAGTGCCCATTGACTCATGCAAACGCTTCCAAAAGTGAGATATAAACTGAGTTCCACGATCAGACACAATCTTCTTTGGTACCCCATGCAAGCACACAATTCTAGACATATATAATTCAGCTAACTTGGCTCCCGAATAAGTGGTCTTGACAGGAATAAAGTGAGCAACTTTGGTTAATCTGTCCACTACTACCCATATAGAATCAAAACCACTTTGTGTACGCGGTAGGCCGACAATAAAATCCATACCAATTTCCTCCCACTTCCACTTTGGAATCTTGAGCGGCTGTAACAATCCAGCGGGCTTCTGATGCTCAGCTTTCACCCTCTAACAAACGTCACACAAAGCTACATATTCTGCTACTTCACGTTTCATGCCGTACCACCAAAATTTCTGCTTCAGATCTTGGTACATCTTTTCACTTCCAGGATGGATAGAGTAAGCTGTCTCATGTGCTTCCTTCAGAATTAAATCCCGTATAGACTTTATGTTAGGAACGCAAATCCTATCCCCATGCCATACTATGCCGTCGGCATCCACCCGAAATCCTGGTGCCTTATCCAACTTGAGTAACTCCTTTATTTCCTTGATCTTCTCATCATTAAGTTGTCCCTCCCTGATTTCTTGTTCCAATGTGGGTTCAAACTCCATAGAGACAGTGCCCTCCGTATTATTAAGAAAACCCAAACTTAGTCGGTCGAACTCTATGACTAACTCATCCGGCAACTCTCTTGCCCACAACAAACTGATCTGACTTTTTCTGCTCAAAGCATCTGCTACTACATTTGCCTTGCCCGGATGGTAATGTATCTCCAGATCATAATCCTTGATTAATTCTAACCACCGTCTTTGCCTCATATTTAGCTCAGTCTGGGTAAAGATATACTTTAAACTCTTGTGATCAGTATAGATATCACACTTCTGCCCGAACAAATAATGCCTCCATACTTTTAATGCATGTACCACTGCAGCTAATTCCAAATCATGAGTTGGGTAATTCTTCTCATGATCCCTCAGTTGTCTAGAGGCATAGGCAATAACCTTGCCTTCCTGCATAAGAACACATCCCAAACCTAGCCGTGAAGCATCGCAATATACTGAAAAAGGCTTATGCATATCTGGAAAAGTTAGCACTGGCGCTGTGGTTAACCTCTTTTTCAACTCCTCGAAGGCTTTCTGACAAGCTGACGTCCACTGAAATTTAATATTCTTCTCTAACAAAGCTGTCATTGGCTTAGCAATCTTGGAAAACCTCTCAATAAAACACCGATAGTAACTAGCTAATCCGAGAAAACTCCTGATGCCTTTCACATCCTCTGGGATCTTCCAGTTCTGCACTTCTGATACCTTACTTTGATCAACGGCAATTCCTCCATTGGATATGACATGACCTAGAAATTTAACCTACTCTATCCAGAAATCACACTTGCTGAACTTAGCATAAAGTTTATGTTCTCTAAGCTTCTGCAACACTAATCTTAAATGTTCCTCGTGTTCTTCTTCCGTTTTAGAATAAATCAGAATATCGTCAATAAATATCACAACAAACTTATCCAGGTATTCCATGAACACACTATTCATCATGTACATAAAGAAGGCTGGGGCATTAGTCAAACCAAAAGACATAACTGTATATTCATATAACCCATAACGACTAATGAACGCCGTCTTTGGTATATCTAAAGGTCTAATTCTTAGTTGATGATATCCAGATCGTAAATCAATTTTGGAGAATACACAGGCACCTTTGAGCTGATCAAATAAATCTTCAATCCGGGGCAGTGGATATTTATTCTTTACTGTAATAGCATTGAGACCCCGGTAATCGACACACATTCGCAAGGTTCCATCTTTCTTTTCAGTGAGCAAAACTGGTGAGGCCCAAGGTGAAGTGCTTTTGCGGATAAACCCTTTTTCCAGTAGTTCATCTATTTGTTTCTTAACTTCAAGCAATTCGACACCAGAAATTCTATATGCTTTCTTATAGATAGGTGCAGTTCCAGGTACTAGTTCAATAGAAAATTCAATGTCATGTTCAGCTGGCATACCTGGCAACGAATCTGGGAAGACATCCGGAAATTCTGACACTACTCTGATGTTCTCCAAGGCTGTGGCATCAATAGCATTAACTCCTGCTTGAGGTGGGTCTATCAGAACTTCCATGTTCTCCCCGGCTGGCGTAGTCAAAGTTACTTTCCTCTCAGCACATGAGATTACCCCGTTGTATCTTTGCAGCCAATTCATACCCAGGATAACATCTACCCCTTGGGCTTTCATAACTATTAATGATGCTGGAAAATCTACCCCCCTTATTTTAATGGATGCATCATCACAAGCGAACTCGGATCGCATGTTTCCCCCAGGTGAACTAACTAGCATTGTTTTTACCATCTTTATCATAGGCAAATTATACCTCTCTACATGCTGAGCAGTAACGAAGGAATGCGTAGCACCAGTATCGAATAGTACTAAGGCGGGTTGGGAGTTGACCAAGAACGTACCTACGACAGCATTTGGACCTTCCTGGGCAGCCTCCGCGGTGATGTGGTTGATCTTGGCGTGGCTGGAAGCTTGGTTGGGGGTGCCCGCCTTCGAACTCGGTTGCGGTGTCTGTTGCGGCGTCCCTCTATATGGGCATTGCTTAGACCAGTGACCTGTTCCTCCGCATTTGAAGCAATTTGCACTTCCCGGTGGTACTGGCGTGCCTGTCTTCACTGGGGTACTGGTAGGAGTTGGTTGGCAGGGAGCTTGATTGTTGGAGCGCTGCATTTGGGGATTGTTCTGCTGAGACTGATAGTTCGGGCGCTAATAGTTGCCATTATTGTTGTAGCGCTGGAACTGGGGCTGCTGCTGTCCGGAGTTCTGTGTAGGACGGTTCTGAAAATTCTGCGACCCAGAAAACCGCGGGCGGGTGTTGCTGCTAGATTGCTGCGCCTTCTGTTTGCGCTTCTTTTCCTCCATCTCGCGACGTGTATTCTCCGTCACGATAGCTCGGTCTATCAGATGCTGGCAGTTAGGAAAAGTGTGGTTCATGAGCTGGTACCTGAGTGGATCGACCAAGCCTTTGAGGAAACGGTACTGCTTCTTGGGGTCGGTGTTAACCTCCTCTGGGCAGTAGCGGGACAGCTGTAGAAACTTGTCTCGATACTCACTGACGGTCAGGGTGCCCTGGGTGAGTGCCAGGAACTCTTCTTTCTTCAGTGACATCACACCAGCTGGGACATGATGCGCTCTGAACCTCTCTATGAACTCCTGCCAGGTAATGGTGTTGGGGTTGTTATGAGCCAAGCGGTACGATTCCCACCATTGTTGAGCGGCACCCCATAGCTGGTGAGGGCCGTAGAGAACTTTCTCCTGGTCGGTGCACTGAGCGATGTCCAGCTCCCGTTCTATTGCGCGGAGCCAGTCTTCTGCATCCATAGGATCGGCAGAGTGAGTGAACACAGGTGGGTGTCCCTTCATAAATTCTGCGCGTCTGTCTCGCAGTTGAGGCGGTGGTGGCGGGGGTGGTTGCTGCTGCGCCTGGTGCATGGCTGCCACTGCTTGACCGAGAGCTTGTATCACCTGGGTCTGGTTCATGATCAGTTGTTCCATAGTCATTGGTGGCGGTGGATTTGGGAGTCCTCCTTCTCCGCGACCTCCTCTACCTCCGCGGCCGCGACCACGTCCACGTCCTGTACTCATCTGATGGACCAAATATACCATTAGCACTTTTTTTTCCGACCATACATCTCATTCAACGTTAGTAACCAAGACAGATGAGATAAAGATCTCCCTGGCAGCATCCCTGATGGCGGCTTCATGGCTGTTGCGGCGAGTAGGTGCGTGCCTGACGTGGATGTTCCGGCGGGATCCGAACTCATCCAGGATGCTGATCTCCACTGTCATGTCCCAATCATCATGTAGGATGGGATGGCGGTAGCGAGTCCCCACATAGGTGATCCGGAACTGATCGTAGTGGAGCATCTCCAGCGTCTCTCTCAGCATCCGAGGAACAAGCAGCGGGTAGTCGAACCAGTGGTGGGTAGTGGTGACCACGGGTCCAGCTTCATCGTCGTCCTCATCATCGTCCGATGGGGGTACGTCACCGTCATCTGGATCTTGTTCTGGGTGTTCAGGGTCAACAGCTGGATCTTCTGGCTCCTCCTGGGGTTGCTCCTGCGGCGGCACCGAAGGGGGTACTGGTGGCTGCACCTCCAAGGGTTCTTCCTGCGGCTCCTCTCCTGGTTCATCTTCGGACGGCTCAGGGACAAGCTCCTCTGGGTCCTCCTCCTCGGACTCAGTCAGGTCTACCCACTCATGTGGCAGTGGAGAAGGTGGAGTTGGGGTGGGCAATCTGATCCTGTTGGGTCCGCCATAGCCTCGTCCACCAACACGCATGCGGGCAGTGCTCTTGAAAGTCGACATCTGTAGGCCCACAACGTAAGCAAACATAAGAAACAGTTCTATTAGGGGATAGATAAGTGGATATAGAAAATCTTAATTGAAATAGACAAGTATGGATATCAAAATAGCATATATCGCAAGTATTTGAATAGAGAAAGCAAGAAAAGGTAAGCAAAATCCTTAATCACGACCAGTTCTATTCTAGGCATGCGTCCTACGGTCAGCACGGCTCTGATACGACTTTTGTCACACCCAGTTTTAGAAACAAAACCAAGTGCTAACCATGTATGTGCCAGGATCAGTTTAACCACATACACAGCATAAACAAAAGTAATAACACAACCAGTACTTTAACTTAAGAGTAATAACCAATATTACAGACCACAAATGTCTTTAACGAAACCGAGTATCTTAACGAAAACGAGTTAACTAAACGGCAGCGGAAGACGACCATAATCCACAGGCAACAGACGGATGGCACACCAGCCTAGAACTCGTCGTAGTCCTAGAACTCCTGGTTTGGATCACCACAACTCCCTTCTGGATCTGAGCAGCGGTTGCAATGGATGCAACGGGTATAAAACAAGCAAGAATGAGTACATGATGCACTCAGCAAGTATTCCGTTTGGGATAAAAGTGGACTGGCTTTATAGTGGATAGGCATAGCAATTGCTTTTAGTTGGTCAAGTTTTAGTTACTAGCAGTGATTAGCTTACCCCATCCCCTTTATTATAAAGACAGTAAACATATTAAAAAGATAAACATGAACCATAACCATATCCATCATCATTACCATGATCACCATGAGCCAAGTACCTTGAGCATGAAACTCTAATCTGTGAGGGTCCAGGCCGCTCTTAACCGTGAGCACTCGAGAGGTTGTACAACTTTACCCACAAGTCATAATTCCCATTGTGCCCGAGGTTTGCAAAGCCTCATTTATTCATACCTTCGATGAATCGGCAGGGTTTCATTACGAGACCTTTACAAAGAATTCCTAGAGTTATGGCCCACTCGTTACAGGTTACTCCAGTTGACTAAAGATATGAGAGTTCCGTTCCAAAGGGTGACAAATAAAATTGCACCACATTGGCAAAGGGCAAAGTCCCATATCCCCCAGACCCCTCATACGCCATGTTTTAGGAAAGTAAGCCAAAACTCTAGTTCATCTAATTAATCAGTCAAGCCCAGTGCCCATGTGAGTCTTGTGGTTGTACTGTTTTCCTGGATGGTCGCTCGGCGAACCGATCCTTAGGGTGAAGCACTTGAGCAAAACCAACAAAACATGCCCAAGTCTCCATGTTGCTAAAACCAAACTTTTATCATCAGGTTCATCATTACTTGATCAATATTAGCAACATAAGTAAAATGAGTGGAGCGTAAGCAATTAATTTACAACATCACAGCCCTCCCAGGTTATGAAACATGTAAAGGTATATGAGGCTAGTCATCCTTATTAGGCGCATGCAAAATTAGGCTCTAGATCATGTGATTAAAGTAAAATAGGACATAGGTCAAAGAATACTTGCCTTTCTCAGCAAAAGCTTGCTCAGGAACTTCCCAAGATTGATTTTCAGCAAACTCGGACGGAACGTCGGCTACACGTTGCACACATACAAGCAATGAGCATTAATTGACTAAAACAGTACATCAAACATCATGAACAGAGGTTAAAAAGGTTTTAGAATTAATCTACACATTATTACGATTCCATAGGTTCGAAAATCGCTCAAATCGGAGTTAAAACGCAAAAGATATGAATAAAACAAGTTTAAGGGCTTAAAATAAAAGAAATTTGAAACTCCGGGGGCTAAACTGCGAAAACCAGGGACCTAACCATGAAAATCTGGACTGCGGGTTAATTCTCAGAAAACTCAGGGACTCTTTAGCAAAAGTGCCCGCGCTGACCGGTATTGACTCCGGATCGCGCAGCTCTGGCCGTTGGATCTAGGATGGACGGTCTAGATTTGATCTGGGGAGGAAGAGGAAACCCGGCGGCGGGTTGACCGGCGATGGCCTCGGCGCGCGGCGGAGGCTTGCCGGCGACACGAAATCCCGCGGTCCCGGGGCCTAGGACTAGCGGGACGAGATGCGTGAGCAAGAGGGCGGCTGGGCGAAGCGGTCCAAGCGGCAGTGCATCGGCCGTAGGCGGTGGACGGCGGAGCGGGGTGAAGGCGGGGCTCCGACGAGCAATTCCCGCCGGTGTAGAGCGGGATTGAGGACGAGAGTAGGCTAGGAAGCTTCCTCACCTCACGGTGAAGCTCCGAGTGTAGACGTAGTCGACGGAGAGGCGGCGACGGCATGCGGCGACGTGCGGCGGCGATGGGACGGCTCTGCGGGCACGAGCGACGGCGCGGTGAGGTCAAACCGTCGAACCGAGATGAGTTGGAGACCGGAATTGGGCGTTTAGGGACTATACCTTAAGAAGATGGCTGTGGGCTTGGTCGCGTCGGCTCTGGAGGCTTGTAGATGCGAAGCTCGATGCGACTTGCGTGAACTCGCGGCGCGGAGGTGCAAGCTCTAGTGTCGGACAGCGGCGATAGCTAGGGCTTTTGATACTTCGAAACATCGGGGTTCGGCCGCTTATATAAGGGCGGCACCGCGGCTTGCGCGAGGGGCAAGAGGAGGCGGCACGGGATAGAGTCCCGCTCGGACTCGAGTCGAGTCCGGCTCGGACTCTCGTTCCCGGGCGCACAGGAAGGAAAGGAGAGGCGGGAGAGAAGGAAGGCGAGGTGCGACGGCCCATGATCCTCGGGGCGTGGCTAGATACGGCGGGCGCGAGACGCGGGACGAGGCCGTGGCGCGGCGTTGGCTTGAGCTCGTCCGTCGAGCGCCGGACAGAAAGGAAAGAGGAAGGGAAGGTGGGAGATGACCGGCGGGACCGGCTGTCAAGGAGAGGGAGGGAGAAGGCGGCCTGCTGGGCCTGCCTGGCAGCTGGCCGCCTGGCTACTGGGCCGCGGGGTCGCGCCGTGGGCCGGTGCCCAGAGGGAAAAAAGGGAGGGGAGTGGAGGCCGGGCCGGCGGTGGGTTTGGGCCGAAAGAGAGGAAGAGAAGAGAAGGAGGAAAAAGGAACTTTTCCCGGGTTATTTGGAGTTTGGGAGATTTTGGAGACATGCAAAAGGTTTTGAATTCAAACTCTGAACACTGCAAATCATCCAATAAAATATGCAACGGCATGAATGCTCACACATGTGGTTCATATGTTTTATTTTAGTTGATTAATATTTAAAATAAACAAAGCATTATAGTGTCATGCATAAATAAATCAAACCCTAGCAAAATTAACTTAGTTTAGGAAGAGATTTTCATATAGCAAAAATTAGGGTGTTACAAACTTGGGTTCTGCATCAAATGTTGTGCACCATATTTATTCTTCTTGCGCCATATATCTGCATTTCATGCCTTCGCACTCATATGCATTGTGTCATCGCATATAGATTCTGCGGACGAGGAGCAAGTCGTGCAGGAGCAACCACTGATCGAAGAGCCTGTGGACTTGCAGGAGGACAGGCAGCTGACCACTGACCCCGTCACCGAGGATACTAACCCTAGCGAAGAAGAAAGGCAGGACCATACTTCAACCCAGCAAATACCATATGATTAAGTTATGCATATGCATTAGGAGTTGCTTGAAACCCCTTTGCATTAGACTTCTCGGCCGCCCTGGCCCTAGCACCTATACAGAGAGTTCGTAGGACGAGTATACCTAGTAATGCTAGGTACGAGTAGACATGAGTGAAAGGAGTCACTCGTCGCGCAGGTGATATTTCAAAAGCAGAAAAATCTTATTATGATGGAAGATCATCATTATGCTCAAGTTTTAAATGGAGACCGGGCGGAGATTTTATTCAGTATTTACTTTTCATGATGTCGCACTATGGACTCCGCCCGAGTCGTATAAGGCCCGTCCGCTGTTCGCCTGCTGATTGGCATAACCTTGCTAGAGTGCTTATCTAGGCCATGGGACTGGTGAAATCTTACTTGTGCCATCCTGAGGACAGAGACACGTTTCTATCCACTGGTTGAGAGGGTGGTGGCCTGGGGGAGCTTTGTACTCATGGTGAGGAGACCGAGATGTCGGCAGGCTCACCATGGGGGCACAACCCGGTGGTCAGGCGGGAGTGAATCGAACTTGGGATGGGACAAGTGGAGATGGGGACTATATGTGGGAACGTGATGGCTAGTAAGCATATACCCCTGGCATGATAGTTATTCCTGGGAATATAAATATCGATTCGAATCGCTGATGTTCACCAGGTGTGAGAATGCCAAATATCATTGTCGGGCAACGTAGTAACTACTTGAATACCTTATGTCATACTCATGTTTTCAAATACTACATGCTTGATTTTTTATATCTTTGTTTTACTTGCATGCAAGTTCTATAATTGGCACTACGGATTAATCAATATGGAAGAGAGCAGCTGTCAAATCCTGCTTTCTTATGTACTCATTACATTGTTTAAAATCAATGGCTAAGGACTTACCTGACTAGTAAGCAAGCATCGCGTCATCCGTAAGCCACATCCATTAAGTCCTACTGAGTAATTAGTACTCAGGGTTTGCCCCCACTTTTGGATTACAGGTATGGAGTTCGTCGTTTGTGCCTACGTAGGCGGGGGTGTCTGTTCTCACCAGGACTGATGACTCCCTTATGTGGCTGCGAGGCAGCATCGGTGGGCTCGATGTTGTTTCGAAGTTTCCAGGCTTTTGTTTATCATGAACCATGAACTTTGATTTCTGATGCGAGATACATTCAAGAACTTATTCTATCTTAAGACTTTATGTTGAGACTTGTACTTTAAATTCAAACCGGGTTTGTAATCCTATATTCTATAATTATTACTCTATTCAACTGCCTGTGATGATGTAATTGTTGTGGCTCCTTCGAGAGTCTGTATGATGTCGGTTCCTCTAGATTGGTATTATCGAGAGCCCAAAGGACTCTCGACGGACTGCCGAGTTTGGTCTAGCCTAAGTGCACTGCGAGCTAATGGTGGCAGGTGTACTTAGTCTGGATTAAGCAGGACGGTTCCGCCACATTCTCTCTCTTATTCTACCCGCACCCGTGTCCTAATCTCACCACACCGCCGCCATCGTGCCTCCCTCGCCGTCCCGCGCCGCCGCATGCCTCCATCTCCGCACCGCCGCCACCGCGCCGCCGCATGCCTCCATCTCCGCACCGCCGCCACCGCGCCTCCATCGCTATCCGTGCCTCCGCACGCCTCCATCGCCGCCTCTCACCGCCACCGCATCATCTCGCACGCCGTCGTGCACCTCCCTCGTCGGCCTACGCCGTGCCTTCGCCGCCGCCGCGCCATCTCCTGCGCCACCATCGGCCCTCCTTCTCTGTCCTCGGTGTGCTTCTCTCGATCTCTTGATGAGCATTCGATTCCTTTCTTATCTTGTGCTATCATGCTCACTAAATCAATCTAGGGTTTCAATTCCTAGAATCCTGTGGTATGAGGTTGAAAATGGAATAAATTACATGTCAATGCACTTATGGACATGAGCAATTTAGCCCTAACGTGAGATGGTCATGCATTTTGGTAAAAATTGCTCAAACTTTTGCCGCGTGATGTGCATACCACAAGTTTCAAAATTCTACTTCTTGCTCTAGGTCTCATCCTATCAAGATTATTTCCTCGTACGTAATTCTACATGTCTATCTATTCCTTGGATGATTACAGATGGGGCGTGAGAAGGGAGACAAGGGCAAGGTTCCCAACCCTCCTCAGATGAAGAGGAAGACCCTCAAGGAGCGTGAGCGAGAGGCAGCAGAGCGCGCAGTAGCTGCGTTGGAGGCGATGGAGAGCCGCCGCGCGGAGGGATTCAGATTGGAGAGCCTAGACAGAACCCTCCCCACAGCGGCCGTCCACCACCTCCGACTCCTCACCGTGTGCGCACAAAGCACGCTGTAAGGAAAATGGGCTCTAAGCCTTGTGCTTAGTTCCATAATGCGGTTTTGGTGATTGCAGGGACAACACATGCCATGGGACTAACATTTGTGTATAAGTGTTTTTGTCTAAGTCACAAGATACAGAAGGTGGACTTGGGGTACAAACACCTCAAAGGAGGATCTAAAAGACACAATAAAAGACCCAAGCCACCATCAAGTTGCAACTGGGTGTCCTGACCCGGTGTAATATCCCGAAAATTAGGCCCCAAAAATTTTCCCCTAACTTCTCCCTAATTCAAAATCGTTTTTTTCGAAAAACTTGCTTGTTTGTTCGTCATGTGGGTAATACGAGTTCAACAAAAATATCCAAAAATCCCAAATAGTCCCCATCAAAATTCTCCACAAAACTTTTCCCAATTTCTCTCTCAAAAATCCGTTCCAATTTTCCAGATGACAAAATCAGAAGAAAAAAGGGAAAACCCCCTTGGCCCCTTTTCCACCCCGCAGCCCAACTCCCCACTCTCTCTCTCGCCCTCCCCTTGCAGCCCTGGCCTAAACCCAGGCCCAGTTCCGCTTTCCCACTAGGCTGAGCTGGCCAACCTCTCTTCTCCCACTAACAGTCGGGCCCCGCCCGTCATCCTCTTCCTCCCTGCCTTCTTCCTCAGCAGGCACGCGCGCCGCGCGCGCCGAACCACGCCGTGCCGCCGTGGCCCCACGCCAGCCCCGCCGCGCCACAGCCCGGCCCCACACCCCGTGCTCGCGCTGCAGCCGCGACAAACCTCCCTGGCCCCGCCGCACGCTGCCCTGACCCGCCGTCGGCCCCGCCGGCTCGGACCTAGAGCCGCCGGCTCGGGCGCCAGCCTCGCTGCGCCACCCGGCCCCCACACGCCGCGGCCCTGCCCCGGATGCGCCGCGTCCAGTCTCGCCGTGAGCGCATGTCGGCCCCGCCGCGCACTGCATAGGAGACGCCATGCCGCGAACAGCGCCACCCTGGCCCCGCACACTCGCCATGTGGCCCCCTCGCGCCACGCCTCCTCGTCACCACCGTGCCACCCCGCTCCGGCTATAAATAGCCCCCGCCGCCACCGTCGTTCCCCGCCCCTCACCACACACATACTCGCACCGGCCCGAACCCGCCCTGGGACACCCCGGCGCGGTGCCGCGCCATAGAACCGCCGTGCACTTCCGCGGCGCACTCCACACCTCCACCCAAAATTTCCCTCCTACTGGCCGCTATGGCGCAATTGCTTCGGTAGTGAGCTTCTCCCCACCTCCCTCCACCTCCGCCCGGTTCTAATTCCACCTCCCCATGCCTGTACTGGCCTGCGGCTACAATTCCAATTCCTCGGCCGCGGCCCTGGCTGTCCATGGCGAGCCCTCTCCTGCGCCTCTACTCGCAGCGAGAACCTCCCAGGATGATTTGCCTCGGCCTCCTCTTTCTCTTGGTACCCTCAGGTCGGAGAACGGTGACCGGTTGCTCGAGTTCGGCGAACCCCGGTGAGCCTCTGCCATGCGAAGGTCGAAAAATTCTCGACAAAATTCTTGAGAAGGCTTCTGACCTCAGCACTCTAGAAGAACAACCTCCACAGAAGCCACCCAGCCAAAATCCTACTGAAGAGCGACAAATCATACATCATCCCACTCCACCACCACCATCTCCCCGAATCGAAGAAATCCCAGAACCATCGTCACGGCAAACTGAGAGGGTCAGTTTAGCCTTGACAATCCCTCCGTCGGCACCTCCGTTCTCTTTCGAGGACGAAATATTCATGGAGTTTGGCAACGCCTCTCGGTTGCCTAAACAAGACCGACGCTTCACCAGGGCCTCCAAACCATCATACATATTACCAGACCACAGAGAACATATAAACGAGGACCTACTCTGGCTTTTAGCAACAATCAATCGGGATTGGCTAGAGGAGAGATGCCTGGACACAAAAGCAATCAAATTCTATCCAAATCATCCCTGGCCAGGTATCAAGGCTTCAACCGCAAGATATCATATACGACCCACGTATTGGAGTGAACATAATTACTAAGTATGTGATGGACAATCATTTCCCCGTTGAGCCACTATCAAAATCAGCCATCCGTTTGAAATGGACAGATGGCAGATATTTGAAATGCAAAGGTGTGCTCTGGATAGTACCAATAACCTTGTGGGATACTCAGGTGTTCTTGGACTTCCATGTCTTTGATATCCCGGAGGGATCCACACCATTGATTGCGGTAGGGATCCCAATTGCAGCCCTCACCAGCTCAAATATATACAGAGGGAGATTGCAGTTTCAGTTGGGCAATGAGGACATCAACGTCAACATCGACAGATCACTCAATGCCAAAACAGAAGCGAAGCCAGAGATTAACACCATGGAAGAAGTGATGAGCCTTTCACTTGAGAAAATGGGTCAATACAAAAGCCTAGAGGAAGAGGCTATTAGCGACTTCAGTGTGGAAGAGGAGCCGCTCGAGTTCGAAGAACTGGGTGAATTGTTGCGGCCCGAAGCTCCGAAAATTGAGCGGAAACAACTTCCGCCTGGCCTGAAGTACGCCTTCCTCCACGGGAAAGAGGATAAACCAGTGATCATCAGCGACAAGCTGACAAAGAGTGAGAGCCGGCGATTGCTTTCAGTTCTAGAGAAGTATAGTTTTGTGCTTGGATACTCTCTCCAAGGCCTAAAAGGAATCAGTCCCAACCTGTGCACACACCGCATACCTATGGAGGTCGACCACAAACCCACGCGGGAACCTCAGCGCAGATTGAATAATGTGATGCGAGAAGTAGTCAAGAAGGAAGTGCTCAAACTCCTACACGCGGGTATCATCTGCCCCGTACAAAATAGTGAATGGGTCAGCCCCGTACAAGTTGTGCCTAAGAAGGGAGGGATGACAGTTGTCAAGAACCAAAACAATGAATTAATTCCACAGAGAACTGTCACCGGTTGGCGGATGTGCATTGATTACAGGAAACTTAATGCCGCCACCAAGAAGGACCATTTTCCTCTTCCCTTCATCGACGAAATGCTAGAGAGGCTGGCTAATCACTCTTTCTTCTGCTACCTCGATGATTACTCTGGTTACCACCAGATTCCGATTCACCCGGAGGACCAGAGTAAGGCCACTTTCATATGCCCTTACGGAACGTTTGCCTACCGGCGAATGTCGTTCGGGCTGTGTAATGCTCCAGCATCATTCCAACGGTGCATGATGGCAATCTTCTCCGACTTCATTGAAAATATTATGGAAGTTTTCATGGACGACTTCTCAGTCTATGGCAAAAACTTAGACCAAAGCCTTGAAAACTTAGAAAAAGTTCTGCAGAGATGCAAAGAGGTTGACCTGGTGTTAAACTGGGAAAAATGTCATTTCATGGTCAGAGAAGGTATTGTGCTAGGCCACAGAATCTCAGAAAGAGGCATTGAGGTAGATCGTGCAAAGATTGAGGTCATTGAACAGCTACCTCCGCCTACAAACATCAAAGCCATCCGAAGCTTCTTAGGTCATGCTGGGTTCTACAGGAGATTTATCAAAAATTTCTCCCATATAGCCCGGCCTCTGACTAATTTGCTAGCCAAGGATGCTTCCTTCGTGTTTGACGAGGAATGTCTCAAAGCTTTTCACAAGCTCAAAGAAGCACTGGTCACAGCACCCATCATCCAGCCGCTTGATTGGAACAAACCATTTGAAATCATGTGTGATGCAAGCGATTACGCTGTTGGAGCAATACTGGACCAAACCAATGTTAAGAAGCACCATGCTATCTCTTATGCAAGCAAAACTCTTACTGGCCCGCAACTAAACTACTCGACCACCGAGAAAGAATTGCTAGCAGTGGTCTTTGCAATTGACAAGTTCAGATCATACTTGGTAGAAGCAAAAGTCATCATCTACACAGATCATGCAGCTCTCAAATACCTCCTTACCAAAAAAGATGCAAAGCCATGCTTGATCCGATGGGTCTTGCTACTCCAAGAATTTGACATTGAAATCAGAGACAAGAAGGGAGTAGAAAACTCAGTTGCAGATCATCTCTCACGGATGAAATTTGAAGAAACATCTCCATTGCCGATCGATGACTAGATGAGAGATGATCAGCTCCTTAAGGTGACAACAGCCCAACCTTGGTATGCTAATCTGGTGAATTACATCGTTGCTGGCTATGTCCCTGAGGGAGCAGACAAGAGGAAATTGGCCCACGACAGCCGATTCTATCTCTGGGATGGCCCCTACCTATACAAACTCTGCGCAGACGGACTCCTACGTCGCTGCATTCCAGCTTGTGAAGCACCGCAAGTCCTAGATAGATGCCATGCATCCTCTTATGGAGGACACTATGGGGCTTATCGGACTCATGCAAAAATCTGGCAGAGCGGGTTCTACTGGCCCACTATGTACGAGGATGCAAAAGAGTTCGTGCGACGGTATCCAAGGTGCCAGCGCCAAGGAAACATAAATCCAAGGGATGCTATGCCACTCATAAGTAATCTTCAAGTTGATGTATTCGACGTGTGGGGCATAGATTTCATGGGACCTTTTCCCAAGAATGGAGACAAGGAGTATATTCTGGTCACTGTGGATTACGTGTCAAAATGGGTAGAAGCACTGCCATGTCCCGCAGCGGACTCAAGACACTCCATAAAGATATTCTGGGAGACCATCTTTCCACGCTTTGGAGTACCACGGGTCATTATCAGTGATGGAGGCACACACTTCATTGACAAGCGCTTTAGGAAGTGTCTCGCTGACCTCGGTGTGGACCACCGTGTTGCCACCCCCTATCATCCGCAGACAAGTGGCCAAGCTGAGACGTCGAACAAACAAATCAAGAACATATTGCAAAAGACAGTCAAAGCTATGGGAAAAGAATGGGTATCCAAGCTACCCGATGCTCTCTGGGCATATCGCACAGCATATAAGACTCCCATTGGCATGACACCATACCAGATGGGTACGGCAAGACTTGTCATCTTCTAGTGGAATTAGAGTTCAAATCTCACTGGGCGGTGAAGAGGTGGAACATGGATCTCCAATCGGCAGGCGTAAGAAGGCAAATTCAACTGGCCGAACTGGAGGAATGGAGGGAGAAGGCATACCATAGTGCCAAGCTTTACAAGGAGCGCACCAAGAGATGGCACGATAAGCGGATCAAGATCAAAACATTTAAACCGGGAGACAAGGTACTACTCTTTAACTCTCGTGTTTGTTTATTTGGTCATGGTAAGCTTAGAAGTAAGTGGGAAGGACCTTTTACGGTCCTTGAAGCGGACGATGACGGGAAGGTTTTCAAGGCAAATGGGCAGCGCCTTAAAATCTTTCTTGAGCCCAAAATGCCTACGCTCGAAGAAGTAGACGTCTTTGAGCTACATGAGGTAGTTTGATCATGCGTCCATGTTCTAGCTCAGACCATAAAAGAAGCCATGTACACTACTTTCTTTTCTCCCTTAAAATTCTATCTAATCTCATCTTATTTTCCAAAATCTCAACAAAACCGTTGTTCTGCATGCATAGTTGGATCCGCAATGCACCCTTGGGCCAAACCTCAACTCGTGGCACGCCTGGCCTGAGTTGGGCAAGGTCGCCTAGCCATCTTAGGTGGCCGCCCGACCACTTAGGTGGGTCGGCCGGCCATGGAAAAGAAGCCCAGCTATTAGGGCTCAGTCGCTACACTTTGGGCCTGGATGCCCGACCCTAAGGGGGGGTCGGCCGGCCATAGGTGGTGGTCGCCCGACCACCTCTTGTTGCCGGCTGGCCACCGAAAACTCAAATTTTGAGTTAGGGGCGTCGATCCATTATCTACAGGGCTGTTGAGTGGATGAAGGCGATTTTCTCCGACGTTTTAAGGACGAGGAGCTGTCTTCTTCCCCATCTACACTCCACCTTCATCTCCACTCAGCCATGGCACCTCTCTCCCCTCGTGGCAAGGGCAAGGCTGCCATCTCCATCTCATCCGACACCACCGCAACCTACAACCTCGCTTCCATGGACTCACCGCAGCCTCTCCAAGCCATCCCGTTCGAGGAAACCCTGGAAACATCCATCCAGGAGTCGCCCTGGCCAACGGGGCTCGGTCCCCATGGCCGCCCGACCACGCCACATGGCCGCCCGGCCTTAGCTGGTGGCCGGCCATGGGTGACTCACCCCGTGGCCGCCCGACTACCCGTGACGGCCATCCCGACTCCCCACGCCGTTCCCACAGCGTGGACAAGCCGGGGAGGGCCCTGTCTCTGGCAAGAACCATCGCCAAGAAGGTGGCCCGTCCGTCTCCACGTCCAACCATGGGGGTGATCGCCCCCGTGAACTGTGTCAAGAGCCTCTTCCAAGAGGAGGCCGTCGGACCATCCAAGGAGCCGGTCTTTCCTAGCCCGTCCACCCATACCCTCTGTGGGATGAAAACTCCTATGGGTGGGTATGCTAAGGTGTTCATCCCTAGGGTTCCAAAGCCCGACGCCTCCATCGATGAGTCCATTGACTCAACGCCACCACGAAGGACGGTGGAGAGGGTGGCCAGGACGCCTACAATCAAGGGGCCGCCTGGACAATTCGAGGACTCCTCAGATGAGGAGAAGGAGGAGAAGGACACAATGGCGTCATTAAGGGAGGTGCTAGCAGCGCTCAAGGCTAAGTTTTAGAACTTAGAAGAGCGTTGTGCTAAGGGCGAGCTTTGGCGGATGGAGATCGATGATAAGATCAACACCTTAGGAATGGACTCTCCGCCAAAGTCCGCCGTCTTGCGGATGCAACTAGGCACCCTGATCTCTATGATCCTCCCGCACCATAGGCGCCCAATGCATCTAGTTATCATAGGCGCATTTATTTTCATCCATTTAATTCTTAGGTTGTTTTGAACTCATTCAGTCATGTAATAAGCGCCTTATATTTGTTTCATCCTTGAAAGTAGATTTATTTACCTTTCAATAATGAGCCTAAGTAGAATGGGCAAAGCCATTCGACTCCCTGTCACTAACCCTGTAGCAAAACACGAGCAAAATACGACATACAGGGTACAATCTCGCTACTCAGAAATTTTCAAGGGAATTTGGCGAAACGCAGTGGCCGCCCGACCACACATAGTGGCCGCCCAGCCACCTATTTTTCACGAAAACGCGTCGCACGGACTTGTCACGTCTCCCCACGGCTCCCTCGATAAAATGCACCAGCACACGGGACGAACACCCAGAGTTGGGTGGCCGCCCGACCCTCTCACATGGCCACCTGACCATGGTGTTGGGCTGGATGGCCCATCAACATGTCGAACCCGCGCTAGGAGGTCAGGTATACATGTTACATTCATGTACCTCCATTTTTATTTGTACTTTACACATGAACTCGAATCATGCTTTACATGTTCATAATGTCACATCTTAATTGTACTTGCACCATTTTATTTCCTATGCTAGAGTAATCTTGCCTTTGGATACTATCATGATTAGGAACCCACTTGAGTTTAGATTGTTGATCCATGTGAGATAAGTTAATTAGAGGAAACTAAAGGAACCTCCCGCATGAGAAAGAGTTTTATTTTGCAAAACAAAATAAGGGCTTCTTCTTTGATGATCTCAAGTTCCTGTCCTACCAGTGCCACATATGAAAAGAAAACTTGTATATTCTTGCTACCTTGATTGTTTTGAGTCTTATCAAACTTTGTGCCATTATAAGAGTTTGAATCAATTGAGAATTTTTGGCCTTCACACGCACGTTCCATGAAATAAAGTCTCTCAGAAAGGTGTGCAATAAGATGTCAATGATCCCATTCAGTTCTGTTTGAAAAGAAAGAGAGGCATGGAAGTTCAAAAATATATATATAGTGCGTGAAAGAAAGAAAAGTACGAGAAAAAAAATGAGAAAGAGAAAAGAAGAGAACTCCATGCCCTCTACTCAAATAGGGGACTCATATCAAGCACCGCAAGAGACAATATCCGTACACTACACTTGCACTTGGCCAAATCTCATTTGATTCTGAATTCTTTCTTGACACTTGATTTGATTCGACAACATAAGCATGATAGGAAAGCCTCATTCTCCCCACTACCAAGAGCTTCACAAAAAAGCCTTAGTAGTATAGGAGGTGAGAAATACAAGATGATTGGCAAGGACACCTTGTCCCATGAGTGACCGAGAGTTGGACTTGAGATCAAAAGAGTTGGTATGCCCTACTTTTGAAAATCTTGAAAACCTCTTTACTCAGGTGGTGTGGGAACCTGAAGTTAACTTTGATACTCTTATTCCATGCTTCAACATTCTAAAACCCAAGTGTAGACACCACTGAAATCCTAGGCAGGATGAAATAGTTGGAAGTACTCTTGTGCTTGCTATGGTGGATGATGATGTTATGCCTTTCCCACTTATGCTTAACTTTACTCAGCAAAGGTCTAAGTGTGGGGGGTGTTGGCGGTCGATAAAATCCATTTTCGACCACCAATACTTTATGTTTGAGGGCATAATTTATCAAGGTTTCATGTATTATTAACTGGTTCCATGAGTTGTATATAAAAGTTGGATGCAGGAGCATGTCATGACCATAATATCGACAGAATGTACAAATGACAGGCAATGTGGGAAGGGAAGAGCAAATGGGCATAGGACCATGGCCGCCCGACCCTACCCCGTGGCCACCCGACCACCTTGAGGGGTCGGCCGGCCACCTGTCAGGGTCGCCTGGCCACCTGGTCAGCCCAGTCAGTTCTCAGACGAACTCAGCCAGCTGAGGTGGCCGCCCGACCCTTCACCATGGTCGCCCGGCCACGTCATCAATCCGAACTTTCGACCTGCATGCAAAGAAGCACAAAAGAAGTTAAATGCAACCGTTGGATTGTAATCCAATGCATCTAAGGGTCGGAAGAACATCGTGCAACGGATCGGTGACATCAGCAATCCAGGGGAGTGGCCGCCCGACCAATGAGAGTGGTCGGCCGACCACCCCACCGACTCATTTTTCACGTGCACCGACTCCAATAACTACCAACCGACTCCAGGAATGCATATCAACCGTTGGATGGTCAAAGGCGGCAAGATGAGTGGCCGCCCGACCACCCTTGATGGTCGGCCGGCCACCCCCCTGGCTGCCCGGACAACGACCTACCTCCACTACCGACCTAGAGCACCTACAAGTACCCACCCCCTCGGTCTCCAAGCTATAAATACCCCCCGGGAGGTCACTTGCAAGGTGTGGTGGATCAAGAGAATACAAGTGTGGTTGTGTAGTTGAGTGTAGAGTATAGTAGTGAAGCTACCCTTGGCATTGTAGAGAGAGCCAAGTTGTATCAAGAGTGAGTAGTGAGTTGTAGAGTGAAGGAGTCGGATTTCTCTTCGGTATTCTATTCATGAGCTCTCAGCCTCAGAGGGATTATTACTCTATTTCCAGGATTGAGTAAAGCTCCTTGCTTCCTTCTTTATTTATTTTATACTTACTTTATTTACTTACTTAGTGCTTTGCTCAGTAGCTTACGGGTACCAAGTGTGCTTTGTGTAGTTTAGCTATACAGTTGTGCTTGCTCTCTGGCTTCGAACCAGTGTAGTAGTAAACTCGGTTGTGTAGACATGGTGTCTAGACTAGAGTTTACCTTGGAAGGTGTCTTGTCCCACGTAGTTTTGGTTGGTAGTCCCACCTGGTGACAGCGGGTGTGTGTCCTGTGTAGTCCAACCCCGTCGGTCAGATAAGCTTTCATCGACACATAGCTGAGTTCTATAGTGCCCGCCTTTCTCGTCTGGGTTATCAGCACTCTGGTTCCCGGAAGTGGTTCTATAGCCCAGTGTCCAAGTAAACCTGCTGAGTAGAATACTAGTTTGTTTATTAAAGTTAAGGGCTTGTTTGATATCAAAGTATTTTTGCAGTTTTGCAACAAAACCATGGTATTGGAGAATACTATGGTTTTTCTGACCCAAAGGTGTTTGGTTAGCTCTTCCAAAACACAGTTTTGAATACTATGGTATAGCCAATACCGTAGTATTTTTGCAGTTTTGGATACTGCACCCAGGACCAAAGTTTTCACTCTGCGCAGCCCTTCTCCGCCCTCGTGCGTCCTTTTGACCCTGCGCACTCCTTGTTCGTCCTCCGTGCCTTCCCGTCCGACAGCATGCCCCGCCGCCGCGCGCGCTACCCGTCCGGCCGCGCGTCCCCTCCGCCGGCCGCGCTCCCCGTCCGGCCGCGCGTCCCCTCTGCCGGCGGGCTGGATCCGGCCGGGAGGAGGCGCCGTCCCCATGCCGCGCCGGGATGGAGAGGGAGATGGCGGCAGGGAGAGGCATGGAGAGGGCAGTGGCGCCCTTCCCGCGCCACGCCGGTGTTCACTCCTACCAGCGGCCTCGCTCCGCCGCGCCGACCCTGCCTCTCACCACCATCCCCGCTCCCCCGCGCCGACCCCGCTCCTTGCTGCCTCCTATCGCCGGCCCCGCTCTCCCGCCGCCATCCACTCCCCCCTGCGCCGAGGAGGCCTGGAGGCGGGGCATCTTCGATAGCCGAAGCGGGGACACGGCGATGATCCGGTGCCCAACCGGACCGAGGTGACGGCGGCGGCGCAGAGCCTAGGAGCGGGGAGGCTGTGGCCAGGTGCGCTGCCAGCGAGAGCAGGAGGATCTCACGCCCGCAAGTCCGTCTCCAGGAGAGGAAGAAAGAAAGGGAGTTAGACGAAAGGGAGGAGGAGCCTATGGAACCAAACGGGTCACGGTATCAAAAAATACTACAGTTTTAATGCAGTATGTTGAAACTGTAGTATTCTTGTCACAACCAAAAAATACTACAGTATTCTAAAACCATGGTTTCAAAAACTTTGGTTCCAAACAGGGCCTAAGTTATTTTATTTAAAGTAGTGAACCTGCTATCCTCTGTCTTTTATCTCTACAATTGCTGGTTTCATTGTTCGTTCCTATCTTTCTGCGTTGAGTTACTCCTCGTTCCTCGTGGATTTCGATACCCTGGAATACTCTTGGATGAAAAGTTACAACGTGTTTCCGTGCGCTTGCGGATTTATTCAGTAGGCTAAGAAACGCCAACAAGCTTTTCTGGTGTTGGCAATCGATAAAATCCATTTTCGATCACCAATACTTCATGTTTGAGGGCATAATTTATCAAGGTTTCATGTATTATTAACTGGTTCCACGAGTTGTGTACAAAAGTTGGATGCAGGAGCATGTCATGACCAAAATATCGAAAGAATGTACAAAAGACAGGCAATGTGGGAAGGGGAGAGCAAATGGGCATAGGACCATGGCCGCCCAACCCTACCCCCTGGTCGACCGACCACCTTGAGGGGTCGGCCGGCCACCTGTCAGTGTTGCCCGGCCACCTGGTCAGCCCAGTCAGTTCTCAGACGAACTCAGCCAGCTGAGGTGGCCGCCCGACCCTTCACCATGGTCGCCCGGCCATGTCATCAATCCGAACTTTCGACCTGCCTGCAAAGAAGCACAAAAGAAGTTAAATGCAACCGTTGGATTAGGAATCCAATGCATCCAAGGGTCGAAAGAACATCGTGCAACGAATCGATGATGTCAGCAATCCAGGGGAGTGGCCGCCCGACCAATGAGGGTGGTCGGCCGACCACCCACCGACTCATTTTTCACATGCACCGACTCCAATAACTACCAACCGACTCCAGGAATGCATATCAACCGTTGGATGGTCAAAGGCGGCAAGACGAGTGGCCGCCCGACCATCCTTGATGGTCGGCAGGCCACCCCCCGGCCGCCCGGACACCGACCTACCTCCACTACCGACCTAGAGCACCAACAAGTACCCCCTCGGTCTCGAAGCTATAAATACCCCCCGGGAGGTCACTTGCAAGGTGTGGTGGATCAAGAGAATATAAGTGTGGTTGTGTAGTTGAGTGTAGAGTATAGAAGTGAAGCCACCTTTGGTATTGTAGAGAGAGCCAAGTTGTATCAAGGGTGAGAAGTGAGTTGTAGAGTGAAGGAGTCGGATTTCTCTTCGGTATTCCATTCCTGAGCTCTCAGCCTCAGAGGGATTATTACTCTATTTCTAGGATTAAGTAAAGTTTCTTGCTCCCATCTTTATTTATTTCATACTTACTTTATTTACTTACTTAGTACTTTGCTTAGAAGCTTATGGGTGCCAAGTGTGCTCTGTGTAGTTTAGCTATACAGTTGTGCTTGCTCTCTAGCTTCGAACTAGTGTAGTAGTAAACTCGGTTGTGTCGACGTGGTGTCTAGACTAGAGTTTACCTTGGAAGGTGTCTTGTCCCACGCAGTTTTGGTTGGTAGTCCCACCTGGTGACAGCGGGTGTGTGTCCTGTGTAGTCCAACCCCATTGATCGGATAAGCTTTCATCGATGCAAAGCTGAGTTCTATAGTGCCCGCCTTTCTGAGTGCTCGAAAGTGATTCTATAGCCCCAGTGTCCAAGTAAACCTACTGAGTAGAATACTAGTTTGTTTAGTAAAGTTAAGTTGTTTTATTTAAAGTAGTGAACCTGCTATCCTCTGTCTTTTATCTCTACAATTGCTGGTTTCATTGTTCGTTCCTATCTTTCTACATTGAGTTACTCCTCGTTCCTCGTGGATTTCGATACCTTGGAATACTCTTGGGTGAAAAGCTACAACGTGTTTCCCTGCGCTTGCGGATTTATTCAGTAGGCTAAGAAACGCCAACACCAGCATCTCCCACACTCCTTGGAGACGCCCAGCTATCAGATTACCGAGCTTACGAGGGTAGGAAGCTCATGAAGCTTCACTACTATCTCACAGACAGTCAGTGGCAGCCCGAGCAGAGGGATGAGAGAGTGGACCCCCACTTCCTGACTTTGGTTTAGGCCTCCCTCTACGAGAGCTCCAGAGCAGCAGGGATGGGTCTCTTTCCCCATGTAGTGCTGAGCTTACCCAGGATGGGCAGTGTGATCCAGAGGGACCTCTTTCAGTACTTTGATCACATACCTGGTCTGACGGATCTTCTTCAGCACATCCACGGATATGTGGAGGACTGGGTCCGAGTGTTCTATGCCACCCTGTACGTCGGTCCTGAGAGAGAGAGTACATTCAGCTCATGTTCCAGGGCCGGCCCGTGAGACTTTATAGGCAGAACATGGCGATACTTCTTGGACTTGAGACTTCTGAGCGTCGCCCTCACACTGATGTCTACGGCAACTCCGAGCCACCTCGTCGCTCGAAGGACGAGCCGACAGCATTGACCGACGATGAGGTGCGCAGCTTGTTTAGGGAGGGCGCGCAGGGCGGTCATCGGCATAGCTCACTCCAGAGGCAGAGATTATTCATAGGGTGATGCGTTGTACCTTACTGCCGAGGAGTGGTTACCGTGAGGGGATCACCACACTGCAGCAGCACCTGCTCAGCGCCTTGATATAGAGGATTTGTTTCGGTGTGGTGGATTTCTGATAGCAGAGATGGAGGATGTGATCACTGACGGGATGGGTTCTCACAGAAGTTCCCCATTTGCTCACTATATTTCACACATGCTGAGTCGGATAGATCACGTTCCAGAGAGTGACCCCCTTCCTCAGTTCAGACTGTTCCAGTAGGTCTCCACGAACTGAGCTTCCCGATGCACAAGGCCCATGCACCGCCTGCTCCTAGAGCGCCAGTGCAGGGTCCTGTACCTCCAGAGGGACCGAGGGATGAGTCTCCCCCTCGTGACATAGAGATTGAGGTTCTACCAGAGACAGGGGGAGCGACAGGTGCAGACACGGACAGTGGGGATGACAGCTCAGATGACGAGAGTGCGCCACCTTTGCCTATCCTACCCGATAATCATCGGGTCCACCTAGGTGGACCGGAACACCTCTTCCACCCACCTTGTTTTTTATATGTTTAGATTAGTTTTGGGCCCAATTCAGTCCTACAGCCCAATACACGTTTCTCTGTTCCTTTTTTTTACTGGGTTATCTCGTGCCGCAGGATCAATTCTTCGTTCGTTTGGCCGAGGGTCATGTGTTCTTTCTGCGAAGCATGCACGTGGGTTGAACTTTTTTCTTTTTTTTCTTTTGAACCTTGTCTCGGTGGATCCATAGGCAGTCAAGCTGGGTTCATTGTTGTTCTATGTTTTACCATGCGGTTATCGCTTAATTTTCTTATTTTTCCTATACCATTTTTATTTGGTTTATTTTTTCTATGCGATTATTAGTTTTGCCATGCGGCTTCTTGTTTTCTTCCTCATTTCTGTTTCTTTTACATAGTTTAGTTTCTCCTCCTTTCTTTTTTATTCTTTTATAGTTTTATTTTAATTTTTGCCAATAATGTGAATATTATTTTGATCAGTACTATTTATAATCCATTATATATTAGCATAAGTCATTCTTCCGCTGCAGTGGTGTGCAATGCTTCACCAGACATAGGGTGGGGACAATGGCACACTTAATGTAATGTGCAATGTCCAGTCATTCTCTAGGCATAGATGGGGCAATGACATATATGCAGACTTTGTGTTTCAGCTCCATGAAATTCTTTTCTCTGTGAATATGTCCGGCATAGTTTTTCCATATGATTTTGTTTAACATGGATGACCTTTCCAATTGTATTTTAAGCAAAATCCAACGTGATTCATTTTTTCAAATTTAAAAATCAAATTTCGGAGCGAAGTCACCTGAAAACTGTCTTGAAAATCATCAAGGTAGACCGAAAATTGCCATGCACTCACTCTCTTCTAGCTTTTTTTACTGCTTATTGGGTCAATTCAATCAGTATCTCTAAAGTTTTCCTACTTTCTTCTTTTAGCTATTCACTTGTTTCCATCAAACGTTTTATTCGGTGCGTTTTTTCATGTGCATTGATATTTTACGTTCTTTTTCCTATTTCTTTTCGTTTGCATTGGCGTGATTGTCCCCCCCCCCCTTTTTTTTTTCTTTTGGCCCTTTTATTTGTTTGTTCTCGTGTGTATTCATGTTGGCGTGTGTTTTTTTCCTTATTTATCTCTTCCGATCCTTTTTTATTTTTGCTCTCTTATTTCTTAACATTATTATTTTGAATCTATAATATTTATAGAATATTTTTATGTGAAGGTAGAAGATTATATAATATTGTTCCAAAAATCTAGAATATTTTTATATGAAGATAGAATATCCTAGTTGTGAAGTTAAAATATTTTGGTACTGGACGCCAAATATTTCTGAAGCACTTGATGAATATTTTCATAAGAAACTAGAATATGTTTTTTTTAAGATAGAATATTCTCCTTCTATAAATAGAATATTGCTTTAGTAAAGCTAGAATATTTATTCGGTACACATCGAATCTTGGTTTTATATAGATATCTTATTTTTATAAATAATTAAAAAAATATCTAAGCATATTCAAATGTGGTCTTGTTTTGAAGGTTTTGTTATCAGAAACACGATGGTACAATCAGAATTTAATATTGACTTATTGCTCGGCTGATATAACATTGTTTAGCTTTAAATTTGTGCAATCAAAATAATTTTATTTTATGATTACTTGTAGGTATGATTCAGGTATATTTATTATTCAATACATGCAAACTTTTGATGGAATGTTAGTTCAGTATTTCTCTAATATAAGTTATTTGAAAATTGATATTTGTCCCTTTGTTTTAACATGAAATAATCAATCGTACGTCAATCTAAACTACTTTTTCTTTTTTCGTGTTAAGACTTATGTTAATGATATACGTGCAAAGTTCTTGTTTCAAGTTTTCACCAGCAAATTTAACAAGGCAAATTCAACCTTCATGCAAAAATTCTACTATGATAATATAAGAATCATTATTAAGCTGTTTTATAAATATATTTGTCTTCCTACATCTCTACACTCTAAATTAAATAACATTGCTATTTTTCTCAGGCTCAGTACTTCTTTAAACTATCCTAGTTCTTCTCTAAACTATCCTGAATAAGTTCTAATGCTCAAAGTTTCCTTATGCTGATTATTCGACCTTCCTTACATACACAAATATTCCATATTGACAATAATAATATTCTTATTACATAATGATAATATTCTTAATAAAATTACAAAATATTCTTACTATCAAAATTTACAAAATATTCTTACTTTCAAAAAGCTAATTTCCATTATATATCTTTTATTATATTGACATATGTATCTATACTTAATCAGATTATTATTCTAGAGCTCGGAGGACGAATCTTCATCCGGATCATGTCTACTTTTGTTAATCAATTTTTAACTCCTTTTTCTCTCTCTTTTTTTTTCAGATTGTCATCATTTTGTCTCGTTCAATTATTCTCCTAGTCTAACGAGACTTCAGTAGTACTGTTCAACATCCAGACATTAGTGTAGTATTATTTTAGTTTATTTCTTTCTTTATTAGTTCAGTGGCACCAACTTATTAAACAAATCAACATTATGTTTTCAGGTTTATTAAGGATGTTATTGTAATGATGAGCATGATATTCATCACACTTAAAACACGAACATTAAATTATTATATATTTGTGTTTAAATTTCTGTAATGTGATCACGCTGCAACATGCAAAAAGTAGAATGCGCGCAGGAACAGATCGCAGAAACATGCATGCAGGAACAAAATCGCAGGAACCAATCGTGAATGGAAGAAACAAATCGCTACGCGCGCTAACTGGGCCACGAAATAGATTGAGCCCAAATGACGTAAAGCGCTACGCGCTGAACTATATCACGCGGGAGACGGAGGGGTGGGTGGACCGGAGTCGTGTCCACCTAGGTGGACTCCAAGCGCGCCCTATCCTACCTCATGATCATGATGCAGGTGGTTCACACGCTCCTCCACCAGTCCCACCTCCGTCGGCAATTACAGCTGCTTAGGTTGCTACACCTACGGACATTGCATCCATGTTTCAGATGATGATACAGCACCACCACCAGCAACAACAGCGCGCCGATGAGAGACTTGTCGAGAGGCTAGCAGAGCAGCAGCGTCGCAGTGACAAGTGCTTCGCAATTCTTCTCCAGCAGCAGCAGCAGATGCAGCAGAGAAGTGCCGAGCGCTTTCTCCAGGTTCAGCAGCAGTTGACCGAGCAGCAGACTTGGATTCTAGCCACAGTTCACTCTCTGGTTGCAGGGCTCCGATCAGATACTCAGCAGCAGATTGAGTCCCTGTGCCAGCAGTTTCAGCTAGCTCCTCCTCCGCCTGCCGCTACTCAGTCACTCCCTTCCATAGAGACGAGCTTACAGAGCCCGTTCGCCACGCTAGCTACTCTGAGCACCTCTCCGCTCGACTTCTCTTACTCGGAGTTGCTAGCGAGTCAGCCGCGGATGGAGATGTCACAGCTTTCTGCTTGCACACTTCAGTTCGACACTTCTCCGCCGACGTTGCCAGATCTACTTCTTACCTCAGGGTCTGTGCCTCCAGCTCCGGACAGTTAGCTTCAGACGTCAGGGCAGCCCCCGATCAGCAGTGCACCACAGATCTCGAGTTCCGGTCTGCTACTCAGTCGCCCGAGCCCAGCTTTCACACAACTTCTACCACGTGCTCGACGACCGGTTCCGCAGCTTCGGCTACGACGACGATGGCCACTCTCACCGTCTCTGCTCCACTCGCTGCTCCAGGCACTGCTTCACCAACAGATGCTGAGCGGGCAGTTGATGAGGCTGCTGAGGAGACCGACACCGACTCCTCGTCTGACTTCCTCCTTTCCGCCGCCAAGGGTGGCGCCTCCCTTCTGGATCCTCGGGATCCTCCGGCGTCTTAGGCCTCCCTTCTTGGTGCTTGACGCCAAAGGGGGAGAGTTAGCTTTCGGGGGAGCTTTAGGGGGAGCTTAGGGGAGAGTCATAGAGCTAGAGAGTGTCTAGCAGTCAGGGGGAGCAGCTGAGAGGTATCTTTTGTTGTATGATGGACGTTTATTTTGGATGTTGACCCATGTCATGACATTTGGCTTTTGTGCTTGTCGCTTGTTATCATGAAAATGGATCCGTGTTGTGGATGATTATGTGTTCATTCATGTTTTTTTTTGAGCTTTGTGTTTACTTTCTTTTCAAGCTCTACTCGTTTGTTGTCATCAATCACCAAAAAGGGGGAGATTGTGAGAAATATGACCCTAAGAGGTAGAGGTTTCAGTGATTAATGACAACCTAATCTTGTTACTAATGAGTTCATAACATGAAGGTTAAATATAAAATATTGAGCTCATTGGTTGACCAAAAGAGACCCCTCCATTCAACTCGATGAATTTTCATGAAGCACACCGTTTGGTTGGGTCCCTAGCGTGAAGATCGAGCTTAATCTGCCCTAAGTGCAGTAAAGTCGAAAGAAGTTAGGTGTTTATTTGCTAGTTTCTAGATGGGTCGTACTATCAGGGGGGCGAGGTGAGTAGCTTGATGCAGTTCTCTCTTGGTGTTTGATTCATTTCAAGTGCATCTTCGTCCTAAAGCTCTATCACATCAAAACATGCTAAAACACACTCACTTCTATCGGTTTGATCAAAAGAAAAACCCTCGAAAAATCTCTCAAACTTAGTTTCAAAACAGCGCTGAAAAACAAGGTTTTATGTACACCGGACTATCCAGCGGCACATATCTAGCACTAAGTCTTTATGTCTCAACCTGTGCTTCATGCACTGTCGGACAGTCCGGTGGCTGACCACCGGACTGTCTGGTGGCTCCGTCGGACAATATAGACCGAGGGCTATTCCTTGATGTCCAGGGCATTCAAAGGCCGTCGGACTGTCCGGTGGCTCACCACTGTTGACGTTTCTTAGCGTAACAGATTTTACTCCGCAAGCGTATGGAGATTCGCTGTAGCTTTTTCACCCAGAGTATTCCTGGTATCATAAAAATCCACAGGGACGTAAGGGCTAATAGGTGGAATGATATGTCAAACTTCAAGCAGTACAATATAACTTAGATAACTCCCGACTATTTTTACAATGGGGGTAAGGTAACCAAGATAGTGTATGGTGGGAAGAGTAAAAATGACCAAAAAAGTAAACAACTAGGTAGTTGCCTGGGAGGACAATGAGTGAGATTAAGATGTCCAAACTCTATTTCTTAACCACTGCAGAGGGGTATTCGCGGTTGAACTAAGTTAACCAAACACTAACTAGGGTCTTGCGTCGAGCAAAATTCTAGACTACACCGAGGAGTCCAGGGAGTAGATAGGAGGCCAACCGAACGGCAACTGGCTAACACCTACGGGCTTACCGAACGACGGGATTGGAATACCAAGACCTCTAAAGTTGTCACCTAGAGAGGCTACCAACCATAGCTGCGTGGGTAAGATGCCACGCTAAACTAGAGTTCAAGTGAGAACTTGAACTCTAAAGTTCTTCCTGGATCAGAGAGTGAGAACTAGCTTAATCTTGGATCAAGGCCTAAGATAAGCTTATAGCACCAGCAAGTCTAGCAAGATTCAGATAAGTTAAGGACAACACAAACCTAAGCCTTGGTCTAGTATGCAAGAAGATACACCACACTAGGCAAGTGTAAGAAATAAAGTATAACTCAAAGGATAGATCAATGATGTATATTATACTGGAGTAGTAAGAGTACAAAATATAGAAAAGATACAAGAGCTTTATCAAGACTCGAAGCTAACTCCGGAATCCCTGAGGCAAAGACTCAGACTCAACTCTAACTCCCAAGACTAACCTAGTGCTACTCTACTAACCGATGATATGAACTACTCAACTTCCACACTTCACAAGTGAAGTCTAGGGAGGTATTTAAAGCTACTAAGGTCGGTGTGGCGGTTAGAGAGATGGTTACAAACCGGGCGGCTCCTGGTGGGACCGGGCGGCTCCAGGTGGGGTCGGGCGGCTCCACCCCGGGCCGGGTGGCTCAGGTAGCCGTCTGATCCACCGCATCTTGTCATCCAATGGTGCACATTGCCTCCCTAGGTCGGTTGCATGGCAGGTATGGCGGTTACAAGTATGTTTTCCCTTCAACCGTTGATCTTCACTTGTGTTTCACCTTAGCCGCAGGATTGAAGTGCCTAGGATCGCTGACTTCACCAATCCAAGTGTTGGATCAATGACATGGCAAGCCTTCCGGTTGATTGCATGCGGCTTGTGTGGATTCCACCTCATAGTTACACGTCATTCTTGTGCATGCAGGTCGAAGATGGGCCTGATTGGCCACTTTGCCAGGCCAGGTGACATGGCATGGAGTCGGGGGGCCTGGCATGGAGCCGGGCGACCTGGCCCACTGTTGACGGCACTTAAGCACGCCAAATCCTTATACTGCAAGCGCACAGTATCGCGGTAGCTTTTTCCTAGGATGAGTATTTTGGGTTTATCAATCCGGGATTAATTATGTTTAAGTTCTAATTATAATCTAAATATACTCTAATCAAGCTCTAAACTATTGCAGCAATTAAATTAAACTCGGGATAGATAAGATTTAAACAGGCAAAAGGATCCACAAGAGATATGAGAGACAGACAACTTAAGTACTAAGAACCACCTTGATAAAGATCCAACCAACAAGCATAGGATAAACATGATCATGAATGTCAAAGAACTACTCAAACCTTTCCCCGGGCTCCACTATCACTGGTAACCAGGTAATCGACGAACTAGTAAACCCTAACCATCTCTAAGCATGAGCAGATTCAATTCTACTAATTAGGTAAAATAGATCTACTAAAAGACATGTGAGAATTCTTATGGTGGCCACCAAAGCACAAGTAGACATTAAGCAATGCAAAGATATGGATCATAAACACGCATAAACAAGAAGCTAAGTCTAAAAGACAAACTTTATTGATCAAACATCAAGGTTTTATCAAAGTACAGAAGAAGTTCGAGGAATTTACTCAAGATACATCGAAATCCGTGAACCAAAGTTGTCGAGTTGAACTAGACGAAGAAGTTGACGGAAGATGAGCTCGAGCAGCCCTCGGGAGGCATCTAGTCGGCCGGCCGAGGGGTCGGCCGACCCCAGGCCTCCTGCCTCCTCTTGCCTCCTCCTTTCGCCGAGATGTTCTTCCCGCCGAGTTGAACTCCCGTGGACGCCGACTCGAACCCTAAACTCTCGACTTACAATAATTTGTGTCGAACCAAAGTTGGATCTCCCCTTTCGGAGACCTCTATTTATACCCCGAAGGGAACCCTATACATGAAAACTAATAGGTCGGTTCTAAGAGTCCTAAAACACCTAAAACACCTATTTCCAAGTATAATCAAGCCTCTAGAAGAGTCCCGGTCATCCATAACCTTCCTTGCTTAACGATGAAGTCTTCTATCTTTAATTCTCAAAATAGATCTTTCCTTCTTCTGCAGCCTGTAGTAAATCGACCATAACTCTGTCTTCCGAAGTTCAATAAATGCAAACTCAGACTCTAAATTGTAGAGCTTGAAGAGATCTACAATTTTGGTATTCAAACTTTCTTCATTTGACGTTATTAAGGTCCCCGAATTGGGCCCACAAGCTGCTGCTGTCATTGACTTCGCGAATATTTCAGGATTTGTCCTTCCCGGCAATCTTTATCTTCTAGAATACTCTTTTAATTGGGCTTTTACCTTCAATTGGGCTTCATTAATCTTTATCCTTTGGGCTTGTTCATCTTAGCATAAATCCTATCTTCGAGAATTCTTCAAATTATATTAAATATTACCTATTTTCCTGCAAAAAATCAATAATACACAAAAACAAAGAGCATTTTCGAAAACGGGGTTAATTGTTAGCAAAATAATAATAAATCATAACATTAATCCATGAAACGGCATAAAAACATATGAAATTATAACATAAATTTAGTACTTAAGCCGCGTCAACAATATCTCCACACTTAGATCATGCTAGTCCTCGAGCATAAGATCGATAAATCTTAAAATAAACTCTCAACTAAATTTATTTCAATCTTAAACAATCACTTCTCAAATAACTTTACTTTAGAAATCACTCAAATCAAAATATGGGAATATTTATTTAATTTTCATGCATATAGATCCCCACAAGATTTATCGAAATCAAATGAATCATAACTATGCCAAAGTCTCCTTTCAGAATATAAAAAGAGGTTTTTCTCAATATATTTAGAAAAAGCAAAAACACTTCAATTGATCAAGAAATCACTAATCCCTTTAAATCAAGCTCTCAAAAAGACACTCATTATAAATGGCTAACCTATAAAAGATTTACACTCTCTCTTCCTCACAGAAAAATATATGGAGCTTGGTAAAGTCTTAGCAAAGTTAAATATTTTATTGTTCAAGTAAGTTATCTTTCTAAAGCTCAATCAATCATCCTTAAACAACTTTGGTCATCGAGAATAAAGAAAATAATATATAAGGACAAAGAAAAAGAAGATATAGATAGTGGACATGTGCATGTATATATGAAATTGGAATAAATTCCGGAATTTTTTTTTTGCACATGGTTGGAAAAAGCAAAAGTCTTTGCTCATTTTAATTTTATAATAGTAACTCAGGACTTACAAAGTGACTAATTAAATTTTGTATAATTTTCTCCCCCTTTTTTCTTTTCCTAATTCTACCTCTCTTTTTCTTTCCCTTTTTTTATTTTAATTCGGCCACTTGGCCATTATTTTCTCCCTCTTCTTTTTTTTCTTTTTTTTCTTAATTCGACCACTTTGGTCTATAAATTTTTTTAACTAAAAACTCCACCTCCTTCATCTCAAAAGTCCCTTTTTATTTCAATTTTAATTAATGAGCAAAAACCTCACTTGAATAGGTAAAGGTAAACAAAATGAGATGAAAAGGTTTATAGGATAAAGAAATTGCTTATTATTTCTAAGCTATTCGAATATAATAAGGCTAGCAAAAGATGAAAAATCGATGACCAAGAATTATTTAAGTGATCAAAATTACTAAAGAAATCAAACTTAAACAAACTCACATGAAATAACTTGCTTATAAACTGGCTTTCATAAACTAAGCTCTAATAGGTATTAAAAACTCTCTCTTGATTAAGGAATGTAAAACTTGATCAAATAAAGATAAATTCAATAAAAAGATTTTTTTTATAAGTCCTCTAATCTTTTTCTTAATTGAAAACTTTGGCAAAGCTATAAAACACAATCTCCCAACAAAAACATGGGTTATACATTATTAATTATTTTAGTAATTCCCACATTACTCAAATCATGACAACTTAAGCAAAATTAAATATCAAAGTAAATGCATAGAATAAACTTAAATAAAGCGAGACAAAATTAATAATAATACTAATACTTTTTTTAATAATAAAATAAAAATAAAAATAAGAATAAGAAAATGATAACACCATCCCGTCAACTCACACCTAGTAAGTAATATAAAATATAAATAAAATAAAGGAGCGTTATTATTTCAAACGCTTTATTGATCTAATGGGGAAAACACATCTCCACACTTAGCTATTGCTAAGTGTCCTAGTCATCATCGGAGTACCAGTGAGTGTCATCAATTGGACCGTCGAGTGGATCTTCCCCGGGCCTATAGTGAATAGGTTCTGGGTCTTCTGGAACTACTAGCTCTTCCCACTCTACATCCGGTTGATGACCTTGAAGATTCATCTCATAATAGATATCATCAAGAGTGACGTTCTGTTGTGCAACCATATGTTGTAGGTAGTTCACTTGCTCCCTCAGGTGTCTAGAATCCCTCGACATCTCTTCTAGTTTGTATCATTTGCTTGGAAAGCCTCTCTTCGAGATCATCTATCACTGCAAGACTATCACTTTTCTTCTGCACAAGAGCCCTAATAGCTTCCCTACACTTGGCACAGCAATTATGTCCATCCCCATCTATCCCTCCAAGATGGTAAGTATCAATCTTAGGAACGACATAAACAGAACTTACTTCCTCATGATCTGGATTCCTCCCGTGGTCATCTTCCAGATAGTCATCATCACTAGAGCGAATAGTTCCTCTTTTACTGACTGAAGACTCCTCATAGTTAATCCTTCTCTTGCCTTCAATCCGCTTAGACCTTCTCTCCTTCATCTCCACCGGTTGAATGGATAGATCGGCAAACTTCTTCGCAACATTACGACGTCTACTAGCAGCAGTACATACCCTTGCAATTTCCTCATCGTCGGAGAAGATGACTTGTGAAAAATTGTTGCGAGCTCCCTTGAAAACAAGGTAGGTCGGCCGAGTTGGTTCCTCCTGGTCGGCCGAGCCCCTCTGTCTACTTGTTCCCTCGCCTCCGTTCTTCACGAGTTGCTTCTCCATGGCTTCAGAAATTGTTGTGGCTATGATTTGGTCGTGGTTGGTTTTGATGTTTCGATATAAAAGTCTGCCTATGATTTTATACTCCGAAGAAACGATAGTTTCAGTAGGAAAACTACTCAATCCGACTCTAATTCCAATCTAAACCGACTCAGAACTCCGTGTAACTACGCATACCAAAATTTGAAACGAATCCGACTCGAAAACTGCCCAAGTCGGCCGAGCCTGGCCTCTCTGGTCGGCCGACCTGGGCCCCTCCTCTGGCTTCTGGGCCCCAGGTTTGATCGGTAAGTTTATTTATTAAATAAAAATATTTATGTACAGAAAAAAATTTAAGGAAATTTAAACTATGCAACTAAATTATTTACAAAGGATAGGTTACTATAGAAATCTAAGGAATATGATCATGGTAATTAACTCTCACCTCCTTCAAGTTATAAGTATCAATATAATTGATCTCAATCTTGTCCTCTTCAAGGTAGACTTTCAATCTTTGTCCATTTACCATATATTTATTCCTTTCTAAATCCATAATGGTAACGTCATGAACTATATAAGGTCCGTCCCATTTACTCTGTAACTTTCCTTTTCCAAATAATTTAAACCTTGAATTATAAAGAAGAACCTTATCACCTGGCTTAAACTCCTTCTTAAAAATTTTCTTATCAAACCATCTTTTAACCCTTTCCTTATAAATGACAAGTTTTTCCATATACTAATTGATAGGGTGTCATCCCAATAGATGCTTTATATGCTGTCCTATAAGCCCAAAAAGCATCTTTAAGCTTCTTTGACCAATTCTTGCCTCCTTTAATCACCGTCTTTTTAAGAATTTCTTTTAATTGTTTATTTGATGTCTCGGTTTGGCCATTGGTCTGTGGATGATAGGCTGTAGAAACTCTATGTTCAATTCCCATCTTTGCCAAATAATGAGTAAACTCTTTACCAATAAAATGGGATCCTCCATCAGAGATAATTACTCTAGGTACTCCATATCTTGGAAAGATATTATTCTTAATCATCTCTATGGATTCCTGCGTAGACGTCTTCTTACATGGCAAAGCTTCCACCCACTTTGAGACGTAATCCACAGTTACTAAAATATACTCAAATCCATGTGAATTCTCAAATGGTCCCATAAAGTCCATTCCCCAAACATCAAATAAATCAATTTGTAGATTATATGTCAAAGGCATTGAATTTCTAGCTGTTATATTTCCAGTTTTTTGACACTCAGGACAAAAAGCGACAAATTTCCTTGCATCTTCATGCATTCCTGGCCAATAGAATCCACTTGCCCATATCTTAGCCTGGGTTCTGAAATGTCCATGATGCCCCTCATATTCTGCAGTGTGGCATTTTCTCAAAATCTCATTTCTCTCGTCTGCAGGTACACATCTCCTAAGGACTCCATCAGATCCAAATCTATATAGATAGGGTGAATTCCAATAAAAATTTTTGGCTTCGGCAAGAACTTTTCTTTTTGAATTATAGTTGAGATGAGTAAGTGGCTCTCCTCTAATGGCTCTTATCACGTCCAACATCCAAGAATCCTTATTTATAACCGCATAAAGGGTGTCGTCTCTTAACGCATCTTCAATTGGTGGACCTCCTTTACTATGGCTCATTCTAGACAAGTGATCTGCCACTACATTCTCAACCCCCTTCTTGTCTCTGATTTCTACATCGAATTCTTGTAGCATTAGAATCCATCTAATTAAACGAGGTTTAGCATCTTTTTTAGTGAGAAGGTATTTAATAGCAGCATGGTCAGTGTAGACTATAACCTTTGAATTAACAATATAAGATCTAAATTTTTCAAAGGCAAAAACTACTGCTAACAACTCCTTTTCAGTGGTTGCATAATTAATTTGGGCCTCGTTAAGTGTTTTGCTGGCATAATAAATGGCATGTACTTTTCCGTCTTTTCTCTGCCCCAGCATAGCTCCTACTGCATAGTCACTGGCATCACATATGATCTCAAAAGGTAGATTCCAATCAGGTGGTTGAATGATAGGTGCTCTAACAAGTAATTCCTTAATTTTTCTAAAGGCTACCTCACACTCATCAGTGAACTCAAATGGAACATCCTTCTGAAGTAGGTAATTCAATGGCTTGGCTATTTTAGAAAAATCCTTAATAAATCTTCTATAGAATCCAGCATGTCCGAGAAAGCTTCTGAGAGATCTAATATCTGTAGGTGGTGGCAACCTTTCTACGGTCTCTATCTTGGTTTTATCTACTTCAATTCCTTTCTCTGAAATGACGTGTCCTAACACAAGTCCTTTCCTTACCATAAAATGACACTTCTCCCAATTCAACACTAAGTCTACTTCTCCACATCTTTTCAGAACTTTCTCTAAATTCCGTAGACAGTGGTCAAAACTAGTGCCGTGAACTGAGAAATCGTCCATGATAACCTCCATGATATCTTCAATGAAGTCTGAGAAAATGGCCATCATACACCGTTGAAATGAAGCTGGTGCATTGGATAAACCAAAGGGCATTCTCCTATAGGCAAAGGTTCCATAAGGACAAGTGAAAGTTGTCTTGTGTTGATCGTCTGGATGGATAGGGATTTGAAAGAATCCAGAATAACCATCTAAATAGCAAAAATGGGTATTGTTAGCAAGTCTCTCTAGCATTTCATCTATAAAGGGTAAAGGGAAGTGATCTTTTTTAGTAGCTTTATTAAGCTTCCGGTAGTCTATACACATTCTCCAACCAGTGACAGTTCGTTGTGGAATTAATTCATTTTTCTCATTTTTAACTACAGTTAACCCTCCCTTTTTAGGCACACAATGAACAGGGCTAACCCACTCACTAGTTGGTACTGGGTAGATAATTCCAGCATTTAGCAGCTTGATTACTTCCTTCTTCACTACGGATCTCATTTCGTTACTCAGTCTCCTTTGATTATCTACTACTGGCTTGTGGTCTTCTTCCATCGGAATCCTATGAGTACAAAATACTGGGCTAATTCCTTTAAGATCTGCTAGAGAATAACCAATTGCCTTCTTATACTTCCTCAACACTCCTAGCAATCTTTCCACTTCTTCTAGACTCAGCTGATCACTAACTATTACAGGATAAGTTTTATCTTCTCCTAAAAATTCATACTTAAGTCCTTCGGGCAATAGTTTGAGCTCCACGTCGGGCGCCTCCTGTGAGTTAAGGTCACCTAGTGGCTCTACAGGAATGTCTTGGGTCTCTTCTTAATTAAGTTCAAGTTGATTAGTGGTAATGGTTGTTTCCTCAGAGAAGAATCCTTCTTCTCCTCCTTCTAATACTAATTTTAACAGCTCTCTAAAAGCATTAATATAATTAATACTCTCTATCTCCTCTATATCGGGAGTGAGATTAATAGGCACTTTAGATGCCGGTAGGAAATCAAAGTCATATTTTAATCCATTAATATTAATAGTGACTTTTCCTTTATCGTTATTAACTACAGCATTAACCAACTTAAGAAAAGGTCTACCAAAAATTATATTAATATCATTATCGTAAACATTAATTATATAAAAATCAGTTGGTATAATGTTATTACCAAAGTTAACTTCAACATTTTTAATTAAGCCCACAGGTCTAATTACTTCATTATTAGAAAGTTTAATCTTAATACTAGTAGAAACTAAGTGTGGTTTATCACTCAATTTAGAATAAACTTCATAGCTCATAGTACTTACCTAGGCTTCCATATAGCAGTGAATATTGTTGAAGTCTTCTTTGTTGATGGAGCAAGAAATTTCGGTTGAAGATTCTTCTGGCTCCAGGTAGACGATAATTTCCTCAGTAAGTGATGACTCCGGCTTGACACCAATCACCCGCTTCACTTCAGAGACAAAGTCACTGTCCAGCTCATCTTCTTGGAATAATTTCTGCAGCACCTCCCCTGTACTTAGATCATCAGAGCTCCTTCTAAGTGGCATTTCTGGTGGAAACAGCTCTTCTTCTTCCTTTAAATCTTCTAGTGGGAGTGGTCCTGTACACTTCAGTGTGTCTCCAAAATCCACTGGCATCCTGCTCGTTTTGTCGAATTCTGTCAGTGGTTTTGCACTAGCAAGGCTTCTGTAATTTGAACACTCAGTCTTCACTTGTGGTGCAAAACTCTCGTACTCCTCTTCCTCAGCTGCATAAGACACTGTAGTTCTTCTGATAGGTTGTTGCTCTTCGAAGACAGCATATGTAGGCGCCATACCCACTGGCTCCTGCACTACACTCTCCTTCCTGTCTCTTTCAGCCTTTGAGGTCAAGCAGACATCTGACAAAATCTTCATAGCTTCACTCCACTTCCGGCTTAGCAGTGGTCCTCTAGCGTGTTCAGTCGCTCAAAGTCTTTAGTGGTAAGACTAAAGTAGAAGATTGACATCATCATCTCTGGAGTGAATCCAATTGGTGATCCTTGTGTCCTCATTTCTTCTAGTTTGTCCCAGGCTTCATCAATGTCTTCATTCTCTCGTTGCATGAAGTCCCAGATTCCTTTTCTCAACTTGTGCACTCTCAGTGGAGAAAAGAATCTTGCAGTGAACTTCACTTCGAGAGTCTTCCAATCACTTCCAGCTTCTACTGATGCAACATGGTACCACTTTCTGGCTCTGTCTTCCAGTGTAAACGGAAAGAGGTTCCACAAGACCCACTCTTCTGGAACTCCGTCTTGATGGAATATACGACACACTTGCTTCAGCCTCTCCAAGTGTTTGTACGGGTTCTCATCATCTTCACCACTGAACTGATGTTCGGCAGCAATTCGGATGATTCCTGACTTTAGCTCGTAGGATCTTGATTCCGGCCTCAGATTTGACTTTTGAAACTTCAAATCTTCAACTCTTGGAGTTAAGTACTCCGCAAGTGTCAGACCCTCACACATCATAGTCGTATCTGAAATGTAGACAAAAAATACAAAACAAAAGATCTACGACAGCAAAATTTACTGTACTTAGACCAAATTAAATCTAAACAAAATAACAAATTTAAAAACTAAATTTAAAATTTCGAAAATTAAAATCTACTCCTAATTTTGAAAATAACTAAATAAATAAAAATTAACACACTAATTAAAAAGCAAATAAACAAAACTAATTAATCACACAATAAATAAAAACTAACTATTAAAACTAGTAGTAACAGAGTTAATAAAAGATTAATAATAACTTAAACGATAATTAGTGAGTTCCCCGGCAACGGCGCTAGAAAAGCTTGATGACGGCACTTAAGCACGCCAAATCCTTATACTGCAAGCGCACAGTATCGCGGTAGCATTTCCCCAAGATGAGTATTTTGGGTTTATCAATCCGGGATTAATTATGTTTAAGATGTTATTAATCTAATATTAATTAATATTACTATCTAATTCTAATTGATGTAAATAAGCTTAAATAAGAGATAAACTCTATCTAATTGCAATCTAATAAAGGTTCTAATTATACTCTAAATATACTCTAATCAAGCTATAAACTATTGCAGCAATTAAATTAAACTCGGGATAGATAAGATTTAAACAGGCAAATGAATCCACAAGAGATATGAGACAAACAACTTAAGTACTAAGAACCACCTTGATAAAGATCTAACCAATAAGCATAGGATAAACATGATCATGAATGTCAAAGAACTACTCGAACCTTTCCCCGGGCTCCACTGTCACTGGTAACCAGGTAATCGACGAACTAGTAAACCCTAACCATCTCTAAGCATGAGCAGATTCAATTCTACTAATTAGGTAAAATAGATCTACTAAAAGAAATGGAGAATTCTTATGGTGGCCACCAAAGCACAAGTAGACATTAAGCAATGCAAAGATATGGATCATAAACACGCATAAACAAGAAGCTAAGTCTAAAAGACAAACTTTATTGATCAAACATCAAGGTTTTATCAAAGTACAAAAGAAGTTCGAGGAATTTACTCAAGATACATCGAAATCCGTGAACCAAAGTCGTCGAGTTGAACTAGACGAAGAAGTCGACGGAAGATGAGCTCGAGCAGCCCTCGGGAGGCATCTGGTCGGCCGACCAGACCCCCTAGGGGTCTGGTTGGCCCCAGGCCTCCTGCCTCCTCTTGCCTCCTCCTTTCGCCGAGATATTCTTCCCGCCAAGTTGAACTCCCGTGGATGCCGACTCGAACCCTAAACTCTCGACTTACAATAATTTGTGTCGAACCAAAGTTGGATCTCCCCTTTCGGAGCCCTCTATTTATACCCCGAAGGGAACCCTATACATGGAAACTAATAGGTCAGTTCTAAGAGTCCTAGAACACCTAAAACACCTATTTCCAAGTATAATCAAGCCTCTAGAAGAGTCCCGGTCGTCCATAACCTTCCTTGCTTAATGATGAAGTCTTCTATCTTTGATTCCCGAAATAGATCTTTGCTTCTTCTGCAGCCTGTAGTAAATCGATCATAACTCTGTCTTTCGAAGTCCAATAAATGCAAACTCAGACTCTAAATTGTAGAGCTTGAAGAGATCTACAATTTTAGTATTCAAACTTTCTTCATTTGACGTCATTAAGGTCCCCGAATTGGGCCCACAAGCTGCTCTTGTCATTGATTTCGCGAATATTTCAGGATTTGTCCTTCCCGGCAATCTTTATCTTCTAGAATACTCTTTTAATTGGGCTTTTACCTTCAATTGGGCTTCATTAATCTTTATCCTTTGGGCTTACTCATCTTAGCATAAATTCTATCTTTGAGAATTCTTCAAATTATATTAAATATTACCTATTTTCCTGTAAAAAATTAATAATGCACAAAAACAAAGAGCATTCTCGAAAACGGGGTTAATTGTTAGCAAAATAATAATAAATCATAACATTAATCCATGAAACGGTATAAAAACATATGAAATTATAACATAAATTTAGTACTTAAGCCGCATCAACACCCACTTGCCAGTGTCTCCTGACTTAGCCATATTTTACTTGTTTTCAGCTGATCTTGCACCTACAATCAAATATTCAATACAACTTGTGCAACTTTGAAAAGCAAAAGTTAATCCATACTTTGATGTATTTTTTCTCATATTTGTGGATAGTTGATGGTCGTAGGTAGTGCAATAACGACTGTCAACAACCACCGGACTGTCCGACGCAGCAGTCGGACGATATAAACTGAGGGGTAAAACTGTGGGCTTGTGCTGAAACACACCACCAAACTGTCCGGTGGCTCCTTGGCCCATGGCGCAAAATCGGGGTTTTAAAAAATCTAAGGCATCGGACTATCCGATGGCAATCCACTGGACTGTCCGGTGGGTACGCAGTAAGTGGCTGTGAGCTCCCAACGGCTAGTTTTTGAGCTGCAGCCTATTGAAAGGCTCCCCACCCCTCATTTCATACCTTTGCGACCAGGAACAATATACACACCCACAAAGGTCCTCAAAACACCAAAATCCACACTTAATCTTGAGCTTTGGGCAAGAGACTTGAGAGAGAGAACTTCTTGAGTTGAATTTATTCAAGTGAAGCCAAGTCTTGTTTCTCTTGGTGATTGTGATCACCTAGACGGCTGCGGTCATGCCTTCTGCGAGCTCTCCGGAGATTGTGGGAGAAGCGAAAGAAGGTTCTTGCGAGGGCAATTGTGCGCGGTTTGGAGTTCACCGTTCCGGAGTGGAGAAGAGCATCCTGAAGAGAGCACTTGATCCGGGATCAAGGGATTGTTTGACCTCTGTGAAGGTCACTTTGCCAACCACTTACCTTGCGAGGTTTGGGGCTGAGATCCTTGCGAGGAGCCCGCGAGAGCAAAGCCTTGCGAGGGGTGCCAAACGAGGAGTAGGGGATAGAGACCACATGTCTCCTCGAACCTCGGGAAAAAAATTTTCATGTCACTTCTTGCTCCCTTTACATTCCACATTTAAATTCCGCACTTTACATTCCTAGAATTGCTTGTTTGGCTCTAGGTTGCAAAACTTTGTTATCGTGTAGAATTCTAGACACACTTTTAGGCACTAGGGTGAATTGGGACTTGTTCGATAGGATTTAATTTCAAGTTTCGCAATTAGAAGTACAATTCTCCCCTCCCCCCGCGGACATCTTGATCCTTTCAAAATCAACATAAAATACCTGTGTCATGGACAGATGCAATGACTCAGGACCTGTTTGGATTGAAGGAATGTGAAACATATGAATAGAAAAAAACGTAGGAATACCGATGGAATGGCGGTGCAAAACAGAGGAATGAAAAATGTAGAAATTTTGTATGAATAGATGTTTGGAACACAGGAATATAGTTCGTATAGGAATTTACTCAGTTACCTGAAAACTCATAGTTAGACTAAATAAGTAGTTAGACTAAATAAGCACAGCGGTAAATACTTTTTTCTTTTACAAGAGGAAGTGAGGTGAAGCAACGTGGACAAAGGGGCAGATCAGCTGAGGCAAAACGTGGATGGCCAGCATCTTATCTTAGTTACTGTTGTGTTCTCGTCTTCCTCATTCAAATGGCCTAGCGCTCGATCTGTAGCACCAGTGATTTGCAGCAGCTAGCAGTGGTGGGGGACGAGATCTGTATGTTTGGCCTTCTCATCGTCTTAAGCCTCGCTGGTGGTGCCCCGTGTTCCACAACCTCGCCTTTTCCGGCGAGCCTCCATGTCCTTGGCTTCTCCGGCGAGCTGCTCCATGGCCCTGGCTTCTCCGGCGAGCCTCTCCTGCAACGCTACAGAAGGTTGTGAGTTCATGGCGAGCCTCCATGTGGCTTCTCCGACAAGCTGCTCCATGTCCCTGGCTTCTCCGGCGAGCCTCTCCTACAACGCCACAGAAGGTTGTGAGTTCATGGCGTTCCTCGTCCAACGATGTCCAGGTGTGTGATGCTCTCCGACAAGGTGACAACAGCTGCAATCGCAGAGGAAAAGAAAACAAGGGATCCGAGTGGATTCTTTTTTTCCTGTGAAATCGGCATCCATCTACAGGAATCCAAAGGAAAGGAAATCTCATTTCCTCTGTTCCAAACACCCACTTCATCTTCCTTTCCTCTGTTTTCCGATTCCTTTGATTTTCCTTCAAAATTCCTTCAATCCAAACACAGCCTCAGTGTATAAATCGTTAATCATACAAGTATATAAACTAACGGGAGGCATCATACAGTAAATATGCAACGTGATTAATTAAGGTTTATGCGTGTCCATTTATGCTTTGTATAAGATTCTATACTCAAGATTTGGTAGTGTCAAATGAAATGTTCAACCACAAATATAAAACAAAACCACATTTATGACTTGTAAGGTAAATAAACTTGATAGACGATTATTTGCATAAAACAAGCTTTATAAATAGGGAAGCATCACTTGCATATCAATACTAGATTTTAATCAAGAGCATAAATAGTGCAATGGTAGGTATACATAGTGCAATGGTAGGCATAAATATAAGTGTTCTAGAGCACTATTAAAATAACTAGCATGTAAATAAAACAAGGGGAAAAAATCCATTTTGTAAGTAGTATAATTGCATTAGATTTCTATGCCGGCCTCAACCGCAGCAACGACACGAAAATCACCTCTATGAATATAAAGCTAGTTAATTCATTGGGTTCAATGGCATCAATAAAAGCGATATCATAGATTATTCTAAAAAACATGTAGAGTATCCTCAACATTGACATGAGTTGGAAGATGTTTCAGTTTATCTGTTTAGTAGATGTAAATGATTTAAGCTCAAATTATATCAACTGATCTGCCACTTGATTTACTCTTAATGGCTGCTGAATAATGGCTTCAAAAAATAGGATAGAGCTCTCATCTATTTCCTAGATTAGGATTACTAAAATAATAACACCTGATTGCTAAATTGTTCACTGCAAATTAATGTACACCGCTCTTAGTGATTTCAACGTGATGCGGTGGCTGAAACAGGGGCAGAGCAGAGGGGCATATAGAGCCATAGTGGTTCTAAAAATAATCATAAAACACCAAAAAAATGTAGTTTATGTGTCTGCATAACTTGAAACCTGAATCCAATACGGTGATTTAAGATTATTCCAGCAATTCACCAAATAATGCAGAGACATGCAGTACTAAGAAACATCATTGCAATGATTTATTGCATTATACTGTCATAAAATTAGTGCAACAAACTTCACCTTTTAGATTTAAAAAAGAATATCCAATTGAAATTAAACATAGTAGGTCACACAAAAAACCATCCATCGATTGAAGTAAACATAGGCAAGAATGGAGATGATAATTCCTCAGGCACTGCGGTGGCCGACAGTGGACGGAGGGCTGGGCGCGGCGGCAGTTCTTTCATTGCACTGCTAGCTTCTTTAGTCACGAAATTGTCCAATCTGCAGATGTCAAAAAAAATATTTATACTCAGTATCACAAGATTTTACACAAAATATCCCAATATTTTTTCGGACTATATACACACGGCATATGTCAGGAAAGCATAGAAAAAAAATCCAAAATCCAATTCCAAAAGTCCAAAATCCTGCAGCTCAGGGGAACAGACTCTGGCTTTGCCTCTGACCCAGCAGCGTCGCCGGTGACGGCCTGGTGTGCGGCCTTGTGACAGAGCAGGAAGCTCCGGCAGCCGTTGAAGATGATCCTCTTACCGGCGTTGAGCACTGCACCGAAGGACCACAAACAGAAAACGGACGACGCCATTATCATTAGATCGAGACGGAACCCGACAGTTGCAACCATGACGAAGGCCAAATACTCCGAAAGAAACAAGCCAGATTTACTACGAGTGGGTGGGTGGGGGCGGCGTACCTCCGGAGCCGTCGGTGGCGGTGTAGAGGAGGAAGCCGGCGGGGTGGCCCTCACACCGCTCGCCCACGAGGAGTAGCAGGACGGTTTGGGAGGGGCGACGATGGCGTGACGGGGGGTAGGCGCGCGGGGAGGGGGGTGCGGCGGGACGAGGGCCAGCGGTTGAGCGGGTGACGAATTGATGGGAGGGGCGGGCAGCGGGACGAGGGCGAGCGGCTGCGCCGGGGACGAATCGATTGGGGGGCGGGGTGAGCGGGGGTTGGGGACCAAGCGACTGGTGCGCCAGGGTCCTCCTCGCCAGAGGCTATGCTCGGTTCTTCGGTGGCAACGCCGCAACGCAAATCTACAGTGGTAGCTTTGGCTCTCCAGCGTAGGATTTATCTATCGCAGGGCCAGGAAGCTTCTGAATTACTATTCCGTTGCGGTGCGGCGAGAAACCCGCGCAAACGAGCGGTCTCAGAACCTGCTGCCTCGGCCGCTGCAGCGGCATGAGGCGGCGGGGAGGGTTGGACGGTTAGGTTTATGCATGTGGATGGGGATGTGGATCGGGTGGGCATCAGATGGATCAGGACTCGTGCGGCGGTTTTGACCAGCTGGGGAGCGGTCCGGGTGGTGCGTGGGTACCACCTAGTCAGGCGGTCAGGTCGGGTGGTTCGGTCGGTGGGCATGGCTTTCAATAATAAAAAAACTAGATATTTTGTTATTTCTCAACCAATGTGGTAATTTATATGTCCTCTTGATGAACACTATTATTAAAATAATAGATAACTTAGATATAAATCCCCAACTGGATTTAAGTGAATCCATTTGTAGAGATAAATAAATATATAAAATACAGTGAATATAGTTTATAAATTGTCCCCAAAAATACCTATATATAAACAAAAGTAACTAAGAATTTTATAAAAACTTACAAAAAATTGTGCTAGAAATATTTTTTATTAGGACTATTGTCTAATAACATTGCACTGAGATAAAAGAAATAAATGCATAAATACCAATTCCAAATATAAGAGTATAAAGCTTACTTTGATCTATTAAATAGTTTCCAACCCATGTGTTGCATGGTATAATCTCTTAATTGACACTCCATAAATTCACCAATGTATGTTGCATTTGACTTTTTCCCAAAGCTTTGATCATGTATCTCATATAAAATATTACACAAACATTTATGTAGCATTTGACTTTATCCCACAACTTTGATCATTTATCTCATATAAGTTATTACACAATGAAACGAATAAATATTATTTAAAAAATCATTGTATGCTCAAAGCTCAAATACTGCTCCATTTTTTGTTTTAATTTAACAGACCGCAAAATTTAATTTTTACAAACCATGACGATGGATACTATCCGCTCATAATTTTCACCCATAATCTAGCTTTCAGCTCCACCGAGATGGAGGTTTCATGCTTTTTTGTCAAAAAAAAAAAAAGAAAGAAAAAAAAAACAGGGCCATTGCATGGAGTTATATAGGCTAACATGTTGCTCGCTGATAAGCAACTTGCTTGGGAGTTAACTGAGTTCCTAGACCAATTGAACAACACTGAATAGGATATCTTCGGTCCACTGTAATATAGTCCTAATCGCTGTGGAGTTCAAAACATCCACTCATTAAAAAGGATAAGACTCTAGGATACATTGCCGAAAAGGATTAGTATTTAAGGAAAAAGATGAAATTATAGAGAACTTATTGAAGATGGACTCCAATTAATATATGGCTGTCGTATACGTAGGTAGAGAAGAATATGGACATGGTTAGTCCTTTCCTATTGTACTGGTTGGGAAGTCCCTGTGAATCGGGACCTCTCAGTGGTGGCGGACGGACAGAAAAATAGGGACGGCGGAGCTCAGCGTAGACAAAGAAAAAAAATGATAATTATCTATAAACCTGCACAAATAAGAAAAGAAAAAATAGATGACCATCCATAAACTTGGAAAAACAAAAAAAAAACATTCAAAAACTAGACACAGTGGGCTTCAAACTTGGAAAAACAAAAAAAAACATTCAAAAACTAGACACAGTGGGCTTCAAACCTACAACGTGCCAAATAATGAGCAGAAAGAGTACCACTCCACCATGAATCTATTGCTGTTTTGATTGGAACCTACATAGTACACTACTACAATAAATTGCAACAGAAACGGCTCTAAACACCCCTATAAAAACAGTTTTGGTAAATATTCCCGTTCGTGGGTTTCTATAGTGTAACATGCAGTAGAAGAGGACCTGAGCCACTCCTGCAGTGGTAAAGCGGCTCTTGTTTCAACCGCTCCTGTTGATGATACTAGCAGGAGCGGCTTGTAACGTGAACCGTTCCTGCTGACCATGTTGGCAGGAGCGGTTCAAAATATCAACCGTTCTAAACTATGTATTTAAAAAAATAAAAAAAAAAACATGTCCTAGCAGCCGCCGCGCGCACGCCCCGCCGTGCGAGCTCGCCCGCAGCCGCGCGCTCGCTCCGCCGCCGCCGTGCGCTCGCCCGCTGCCTCGAGCTCACCCGCCGCTGCGCGCTCGCCGCGCCGCCGCCCCGAGCTCATCCACAATCGCGCTCTCGCCTGCCGCTGCGAGCTCGCCCCGCCTCAGCCGCGCGCTCGCTGCGCCGCCGCCGCGCGCTCGTCCGCAGCCGCGTGCTCGCCCGCCTCCTCGAGCTCGCCCGCAGCTGCGCCCTTGCCGCGCTGCCGCCGCGCGCTCGCACCGCCGCCCACGCGCTTGCCGACACGGACGAGGTCTTGCCGGAGGCGGACCCGGAGGAGTTGGACGCCAGGGCCGAGACTTGGCCGCCGACACGGAGGCTCCCGGCGCACGACCCCGACCGCGGCTGGCTCCTGCACCTGCCCTGCTGCTGCAGAAGCCTGCTCATACTGCTCAACCTCCTGCCAAAGAGTTGAGGGAAGGGAGAGAGATGATAAGCTGACTAGCTGCGATGGTAGGATCCAAGCTGAAGTACATGCAGCCAATAGAAGTGCTTTGTTTGTGAGGTGCGGATAGATGACATGGCAGATGTGTTTCTTTTGTGAGGAAAAACTAACGCAGCGCATTGATGTTCACAGGCACGTTGTTGCTCTTCACAGCAGAAAACGAGGGGAGAAATTTTACTAGGAGCGGCTCACATGGTTACCCGCTCTTGGAAATCATAGATCGTTCCTACTAGCATGTGTGGACGGCACTAACCGTTTCTACTAAAGGGCAGTTAGCATCGGTGCATGGAACTAACCGTTTCAGCTAACTGTTCTTAGCAAAAAGCAATGCTCATCATTGACCGTTTTTGCTATTTTTAGGAACGGTTAGTGCCACACACCGCTACTACTGAGTTTACAGCAAGAACGGTGCACTTTGTGAGACCCGCTCTAAGCATAACAAGAACGGTTCGTTATTGGAGCCGCTCCAATTTGATTTAGGGGGCGTTCCTACAGTGGATTTTTATAGTAGTGGTATTAATAAATTTTCTCAGATCAAGGCACAGCGAGAGCCATACTCAGCCATAACAGATCCTCCGCCCCTGGGACCTCTCATACATTAGCATCGGCTCTAGGAACCGATACTAAAGCTTGTAAAAGGATAAGAAAGATTTATACTTTGGGGTTTGAACAAAAGACATATGCGTTCACATGCTATCCATCTTACCACTACACAACACAATCACATATGACTATATAAACGATGCTATTCTTTTATTTGAAATGTTCAAAGCGCTTTAGGATGGTTGAAGAGGCTTTACTCTCGAGGGGCTAGAATCTTTCCAACCTGTACTAAATATTTCATATGTATCGATTATAACTTTATGACTATATAAACGATGCTATTCTTTTATTTGAAATGTTCAGAGCGCTTTATGATGGTTGAAGAGGCTTTACTCTCGAGGGGCTAGAATCTTTTCAACCTGTACTAAATATTTCATCTGTATCGATTATACCTTGTTTTGGTTCCTATTGCTAGGACTGAAAACCATTTCTCCAACAGTGGTACTATTATAAGTGATAAAACAATTAAATCTAGCTTACTACTTTGGAAGCTTCGTATGGATGAAAACAGTATATGGATTAAATCTAGCTTGCTACTTTGGAAGCTTCGTATGGATGAAAACAGTATATGGATTGATGATATGGATGAAAACATTAATTAGGATGGTTTTCTTCTTTCTTTATTTCTATTTTTTCATGTCTATTTCTATCTACCTATATACCTATACCTACCCTATAAATGTCTCAGTTAAATTTAAATTATTTTTACCGTAGGCGTTCCTACCCACCAAAAGATGTCCACCGTTAGATTCAGCACAGATTAGACATCCAGTGGCAAATTTAACGTGGCCCACAAATTCAAACAAAAGATGTCCACCGTTAGATTCAGCACAGATTAGACATCCAATGGCAAATTAAACGTGGCCACAAATTCAAAGTGGGCCATCCACGTAACTTCGTTTCTGCCGTAGCGTTCGGCCCCTGTTGTAACCAACCTCAAAGTTTTTTTCACCAAATTTTTTACCCACAAACTAAGTCGTTTGGATCGAGCTGAGTTCCTTGATCCCAATAAATACGGATCTTGGATATAACAGATCATTAACCAGGCCTCAACCCATCTGTTCCAAATTGACTCTTGCTGTGAACAAAAATGAAGGAACTAGTCCAAGAACGGGTCCAAAGAAAAAGAGATCCGCAGAACCGTGTATGCACAAAACAAAATCAAACAAAAACTCAACACATTGCAGCCTATTAAATCTTACGGGTTTGATTTATTATTAAGGCCACAGATGCACATCGAATCCGTAGATAATACCAAATCGCTATTAAATGATGAATAAGCATGCTTAAAGCTATTTAAGAAACAAGCTCGTCCGAAATCCTGAAAAAAAGAGTCTGATCTGAAATCCATGGAATCAGGGGAAAAAGAACGAATTAGTTCTCAAAAAGAGACCAAATTTAGAGGAGGTCACGGACGAGGGCGGCGGCGCGAATCCGACCGGCCCCGGCAGACGACGAGGGCGCGGCTCCGGTGGAGGAGTACGCGGCCGGATCGAGGCCGGACCTCACGAAGTCTGGGGCGGGCGGGGCCGGTTCGGAGGCCGGAGAGGCGACGGCGCAGGCGGTGCCGGTGGCGCCGGCGGGCCAAACGGGGCGCAGGCCCTGGTCAGCGCGGCGGCCAGTGGAGAAAGAAGAGAAGACGTGTGCGAGACGAGCGAGCGGATGATATTCGTGGACGTCAAAATTTCAGAGCTCCGTTTAAGAGACAGCGCCAAAATCCACCGCTCTCTGGATCAGTTCTCGAGGTGCATCGGTGGCGTTTGTTTCTTGTGTGCAGGGCTCAGTGTTGGTGTACGTGGCGGCCGCTCCTCCACGGCTCTGAGGTGACGATCATGTTAAGAACTAATGACGGTGGTGATTTCATCGTCGAGGAATACTCGAAAAGATTAGCAGTTGCTTAATTACCCCTGATCATGATTAACTATAATGTAAACGTGATTAAGGATGAACAGACGCAAGGCCGTGTGTTCATTACCGAACAGGCGCGTAAGCACCTGTTCACCATGTAAATATTTATACATTTGTTAATGGAATACACACCGCGATTCATTCACTAATCATTCTCTCAATTCTCAATCTCCTACTTCTAAACACGTTATCGCGCACGTCTCCAACCGCCGAGGAAGAAGGCCACCGCACCGACGAACTCGCAGTGAACCCGATGACCAGAAAAGAGGAAGAACAGTGAGAACCGACGAACACCGGCGATAAGAACCAAGGTAACGAAGATGCCGATGCTTACCCTTCGCCGCCTGGTGAAGAAACTTCGCCGCGCCGTCATCCGAGAGTTCATCCATGCCTGACACGCCGGCGTGCTTGATGACGACCGCGTCGGCTTCGCCATCCACTGTGCCATCATGCGCCTGAGCGCCGCCGGCTACACCGGCGTCTTGCTCCCCGCTCCCCGGAGGCCGGCTCGTCGCGAACCACTTCTCCGTGGACCTCCGCGTCGCCGTGAAGCAACGCCACCAGTGGTGGTGGCCCCTCCGCCTTCGGCTTCGGTGATGGGGGTGCCTGCCTCCAACCCGTTCCCACCGGGCTACTGCCCGGTCCACGGGTACGAGCCGTGTATCCTCCGCGACGCCGGCGTCTTGGACTCCACCATCACCACCGCGCTTCGCCTCAACGCCTCCAACGCCCCCACCACTCCACCGACTCTGACTCCGGCTGAAGAGGAGAGGCCTCGATGGAGGCCCCCAATGCCCGCGCCGCCCGATTTCGGCCGTCGCCCAACCATGGCGGCCAGGACGGGTTGCCCACCCTTCTACACTGACGCCCTGGATGACGCGGACGCCGACGCCGTGGTCACCGACGATGTGATCGTCCCACCACCGCCCTCCGCCCTCCCGATGCCACCTCCTTCCATGCTCGCTCCGCACCGTCACGCCGGAGAGGCGGCCACGCGTCGCCCGGGACTCCGCCCCGTCCAAGACGAGAACTCCACCACCAGCACCCGGCTTCGGCACCGGCGGGTGGCTCTCCTCCGACGAGGAGAGGGCGGACTCCATCTCCTAAATCGACACGGGAAGAGGGGGAGAAGGGGCTACGACTGCTGCGGTGGCTAGATCCGGGTGCAGGACGGCGATACCTAGCGACGGGCATGGCGGATCTGACCGGCGGCGGTGGAGGAGACAGAGAGGCGGCGGCGGTTGGAAGGGGGAAAAGGGACGCGGCTCTAGTGTTGTAACCCTAGCCGCCGGTCTGCTCCCCTTTTATACGGGAGGCGCCCGGGTCTCCTGGGCCGGGCCGCGGGCAGGCCGCCCCGCTCCGGGGAGGCGCCCAGGTCTCCTAGGCCAGGCCGCGGGCAGGCCGCCCCGCTCCGGCTGGCAGGCTGCCTTCGACTGGGCCGGCTCTGGAAGTTCACCGCAAGCCCCATTTAACCCGCTGTGTTAGTGTTGTTATGGTCCACGCAGGCCCATACCCGGTTTATTAGTTTGTATATATGTGTTAGTTTACATGTTTTCAGCATTTTTCTTTTACATTTCTTAACTATAGTATTAGTTAGATGTGTTTAATATTATGTCGCTGTTGTAATATGTAACCGTGAATATGTGAATGTATACATGTGTTTGTGTATATTTTTGTCTCTTGTGCATCACATAAAATGACACTACACAATACAATTAAACTCTCACAATCAAATATATAAGAGTTTCAACAAAACTCTCACACTTAGTATATATTTGAGTTGTCTTTAGAGTTAAAAAGAAGCATTCATTCACATAGATTGCGATATTTTTTTTATTTATTCATTTATAACACATGTATCATTAATTTAGATATATCTTATACTAATTCGAGAGATAACATAAGGTGATAGAGACTAGGGCATTGGCTGTGTTTTATTCAAATTATGAATATTTCTGCCTAGAGACCATACCTTTTGAGCAGCAATTTATATTGCCTATCACTAAGAGATCTACATTATGTCTCAACATAATGATTACCTATAAGTGTTACTCTCTAATCTAATATTTTGATACTTGTACTAGTATCTAAACTTGTAAGATATATAACAATTTTAATATTACAACACCACCATTAAGGTTTTTAAAAATTTACCATATAGGTAAATTAATAAATCGATGGTTATGCATTGTAGGACAAAATGTAAGGAATCAAAGAATTTGAGAAACTTGCTCTCGATGGAAGCAATTATGCTACTTGGGCATCAAACATGAAAAGTGCATTTGCATCACGGAAAATTTTACCTGCCATTAATCCACCAGTTCAAAATGGTCCTGAGATAACTGATCCCACGAAGCACACTGCATTACTCTTATTAAGGGCTTCTATCCACAAAGATCTAAAGAAAGAATATCTTTTGGAAGAAAACCCTCACACTCTATGGGTTGCATTAAAAGAACGTTATGAACTGCAAAAGGAATTGATATATCCTGATGCAGATCATGCATGGAATCACCTACACTTTCAAGATTTTAAATATGTGGCTAATTATGATCATAGAGTTCATGACATATGCACAAGTTTGAAATTTTGCGATAAAGAACCAACGGATGCAGAAAAGACAAGGAAAATTTTATCAACTATGCATCCATCGGATAGGGTATTAACTAATCAATACCGTAAAGAAAACCACCAGGTATATTCTCAACTTATTCACTCTTTAACTCAGTCAGAGAGACATGATGAACTTCAATTGAAAAATCATCATTTGCGCCCAGTTGGCTTCGCACCTCTACCTGAAGTTAATTATGCACAGAATAAGGCTAAGAATAATAAAAGAAAAATTAGTGGATCTCCACCGAGAAATCCAAATATCCCACTTGGTCGTCGTGATCGCAATTTCAACAAGAACCATAGACACAAAGAAAATAAAAGGGCACACGGGAATGCACCACTCCCAAATGATAAACCTAGAGTTTGTCATAAGTGTGGTTGTAACACGCATTTTGCTGCCACTTGCCGTACTCCTAAACATTTAGTAGACCTTTATTTAAAGTCACTTCGTGATGGCAACAAAAAATCAAGATATGAAGCTCACTTCAATCAAACTACTGAGAAAGATAAGGAGGATGGTTGTTCGTCCTAGATTCACCATGAATCGCCCAACAACAATACACTCACTCAGCAGATGAATAATATGATGATTGAATACAACTCGGGCGACATATGTAAAGATTTAGTTTAGATATCTAAATCTAAAATTATGATACCCAATTATTATTATAAGTGTTGTAATAAGTTTATAGTTCAAACTCACATAGTTTAGAGTTTAAACTTAGTTGTATTAATAAGAGTTGTACTAATATTAGTATGAAACTCATGTATGTCCTAATATTATTATTATGTTTTGGATATTAGATACCATATGTATGTATTGATAAGTATAAAATAAATAAAGAATTAATTATATAATTTTTGTGTTTAATTTAGATGTCTAATGAAGACGGTTCACCGGAGAAGGAATTGTGCCTTGTGGATAGTTGCACCGCAAACTCTATACTAACTGAAATTAAATATTTCCAAACTTTAAAGAAAAGGGAAGGAAACGTTTTAACAATTGCCGGAAAAGATGCATTGATAGTTGGTTCTGGTAGAGCTATTATCACTCTCCCGATGGGTACTCAAATTGTAATTGAGCATGCTTTATTGTATCCCGATTCAACTCGTACCTTACTAAGTTACAGAGATGTTCGTAAAAATGGTATTCATGTGGAAACATATGAAGAAAATAAGGAAGAATATCTTCTTTTTACCAAACCTACTGAATATGGCAAACAAATATGTGAAAAAATTCCAACTCTTGAATCCGAATTATATTATACATACATTAAGCCCATTGAACATGTTACATATAAGGTAATTTTTCAGAATATCGATGCATTTCAAACTTGGCATGATCGACTTGGGCACCCAGGTATCAGGATGATTAGAAAAATTATCACCAATTCTATTGGTCATGATTTGACGAAAGCAAAATTTCTCAAAACTTCAGATTATATATGCACTGCATGTGCTACAGGGAAATTGATTTTAAAACATTGATCTCTTAAAATTCGAGCAGAACTACTTAGATTTCTTGAAAGAATTCAAGGTGATATTTGTGGTCCCATTGAACCATCCTCTGGACCGTTCAGATATTTTATGGTTTTAATTGACGCATCTACGAGATGGTCATATGTGTGTTTATTATCCACTAGTAACCATGCCTTTGCCAAAATAATGTCTCAAATTACAAAGTTAAAGGCACATTATCCTGAACATCGAATTCAATCAATTCGAATGGGCAATGCTGCTAAATTTTCCTCCCATACTTTTAATGATTATTGCATGGCTTTAGGAATCCAAGTTCAGCACTCAGTTCCTTATGTCCATACTCAAAACGGTTTGGTGAATCTTTAATAAAAAGAATAAAGCTCGTTGCACGTCCATTACTAATGAATTGCACTTTGCCTACGTCATGTTGGGGTCATGCAATTTTACACGCTGCTGACCTAGTACAACTAAGACCAACTGCATATCATGACTCCTCCCCTATGAAGTTAGTACGAGGGGACCCTCCTAGGATTTACCATTTACGTAAATTTGGGTGTGTTGTTTACATACCGATATCACCACCACAGCGTACCTCTATGGACCCTCACAGAAAGTTAGGGATTTATGTGGGTTACCAATCTCTGTCGATAATAAAGTATTTAGAACCCCTAACGGGTGATCTATTTACGGCCCGGTTCGCTGATTGTATTTTTAATGAGGAACATTTTCCGGCATTAGGGGGAGATTTTAAGTAACAGAAAGGAGAATGCCGAGAAATTGATTGGGATGCGAAGAGTATCTCCTCCTCATATCCCCGTACTAAAGAAAATGAACTTCAAGTTCAGAAAATAATTGGTTTGCAAAATATTGCAAATAATCTGCCTGATGCATTTACTGACTACAAAGATGTAACAAAGTCTTTCATTCCTGCTAGAAACATGCCTGAAAGAGTGGAGGTACCAAATAAAACCACTCAAACTCCTACTAATAAAAGAAGAAGAAGTAAGACAACTAATAAGGAGTCAACTCCTTCAAAGAAAAGAAAGACGGTGAATGCACATCAACAAGTAATCGATGAAACTCAAAGTGGATCTTATCCACAGCCCTCTTCGAATGCGCACATGGTCGAAGTAGGGATATCGGAAAACCTGAGGATCATGGATACGGGAAATCTTTGACCGCAAGGATACTATTGTTGACACTTATTTCTCTAAATAAATTGCTGACATTCTTAGTGATCCAGATCCTAAATCCATGGTAGAGTATAGAAAACGCTCGGACTGGAATCAGTGGAAAGAAGCTATTGAAAAAGAGATTGCCTCGCTTTATAAAAGAGAAGTATTCTCGGAAGTAATGTTAACTCCTAAAGGTACCTTCCCTGTAGGATACAAGTGGATTTTCGTTCGTAAGCGAAACAAAAATAACGAAATGGTGAGATATAAAGAAAGGCTAGTAGCACAAGGCTTCACGCAAAAGCCCGGCATTGATTATAATGAAACGTATTCCCCAATAATGAGTGGCATAACATTCCGATACTTAATTTCATTGGCAGTTCAAAATCGTCTATCTTTGCAGTTGATGGACGAAGTAACCGCATATTTATATGGATCACTGAATTCAGAAATTTACATAAAAGTTTCAGATGGAATAAATATACCGAATCCATCGGCAAATCGCAACATGTATTGTGTAAAATTGAAGAAGTCAATGTATGGCTTAAAACAATCAGGGCGGATATGGTACGATCGATTAAGTGAATTCCTTTCTCTTAAAAGGTACACTAAAAAAATGATGACTGCCCGTGTTTGTTCATTAAGAAATTTACTACTGGATTTTGTATCATTTCAGTATATGTTGATGACTTCAATATTATTGGAAATGAAAAAGATATAAATGAAGCACGTCATCATTTAAATACGGAATTTGAGATGAAAGATTTGGGTCAAACCAAATTTTGTTTAGGTATTCAACTTGAGCATTTACCTTCCGGAATTTTTGTATATCAATCGGCATATATCTAGAAAGTACTAGAGAAATTCAATATGGATAAAGCATATTCAGCTAAGACTCCTTTGGTTGTAAGATCACTTGATATGAAGAAAGATCCTTTTCGATCAAAGGACGAAGAAGAAGAAATTTTGGGATCTGAATTCCCATATCTCAGCGCTATTGGAGCACTCATGTATCTTGCAGATAATTTCCAGCCGGACATTGCATTTGCAGTGAATTTACTTGCAAGGTATAGTGCAGCTCCTACTAAATACCATTGGGCTGGAATTAAGAATATCTTTAGATACCTTAATGGTATAAGGGATCTTGAATTTTTCTATAATAGAAACCAAGACCCTACTTTAGTTGGATATACTGATGCTGGCTATTTATCTGATCCACGTAATGCCAGATCACATACCGGTTTTGTATTTTTACAAGGTGGAACTGCTATCTCTTGGAAATCATTCAAACAAACTTTGGTAGCTAACTTCACTAATCATTCTGAAATCATTGCATTATATGAAGCCTCAAAGGAGTGTGTTTGGCTTCGCAGAATGATAAACCATATTACTCAGTCATGTGGTATTGGTCCAATTGATTCACCAACTATTATATATGAAGATAATGCTGCCTGTTTTGTTCAGATGGAAACTGGTTATATAAAGAGTAATATCACAAAGCATATTGCTACAAAGTTGTTTTATCCTCATGAGTTACAAAAGAACGGGGAGATAAACATCTTGCAAACTAAGTCGTGTGATAATCTTGGTGACTTATTTACAAGTCGTTACCATATTCCACATTTTCGAAGTATATTAAAGGAATAGGTATGAGGCGACTTAGAGATTTGCAGGAATCAGGGGGAATATCACTCTCCAAAGTATAATCAAGTTAATATTATATTATACTTTTTTCTTTATATGGATTTTTTTCTCACAGAGGTTTTACCGTCTAAAGTTTTTAATGAGATAATATCGACACAGGAAATGTGTCTTGTCATTTAATTTTCCCGTAAGGTTTTTATAAGATGATAATACACATAATAGGATAGATATAGAATAGTTTTCTGTATTCCTAGATATTGTAATAGATTTTAGATTGATTCGATCAAGGGGGAGTGTTAAGAACTATTGACGGTGGTGATCTCATCGTCAAGGAATACTCCAGAAGATTAGTAGTTGCTTAATTACCCCTAATCGTGATTAACTATAATGTAAACGTGATTAAGGATGAACAGACGCGAGGCCGTCTGTTCATTACCGAATAGGCGCGTAAGCACCTGTTCAACATGTATATATTTGTACATTTGTTAATGAAATACACACAGTGATTCATTCACTAATCATTCTCTCAATTCTCAATCTCCTGCTTCTAAACAGATCAATCGGCTAGACGGCAATACCAACCGGCCAGATGTTCACGCTTATCTGATTTGATCAAGTATACTACTATGCACTTAATACCTGACTCCACTAGCTAGGCCATGTCATGAGTTGCCAAACTACTAGAGGTGAGGCCCATTCGTCTCTGACTTGAGTTCATAAAAAATAGATTTTCCCAAACAAAAGAATTATTTTGCATTGAAGTTTAATATTAATGTGGGTTTAGATTTCTATTTAAATCTTACTTAAGGAAACTCTATAGTCCCATAATTTTGTTTATTTGCCTCTATACAATTTGATGCCCGTTGGGGCCGCGTGGGAGCAGAGGAAATTTGGCTCTTAAGGTTTCATCGCCGGCCATGTTTCGTTTTTATACTAGGCACCATCTGTTTTTAGCTATGGACAACCAAGATCTGCGGGCGAAGAGGATCACTTTCAGCCTAGGCCCTAGTTTGGCCGTTCTAGACCTAAGTTAACAGTTTTCTACATTTGTTAATATTTTATGGTATTGTTTTTTATGCATGTACTTTGTACAACATACATTTTTTTTGTATTTGCTGGATAAAAATGTAAACAAACAAAATGTTGGGTTAAACATATGTTGGTACATTTTTAGAAAACATAAAATTACAAATAACAAAAATATATTTTGTCACGTGCTACATGCGCACGTGACAATAAAAAATATTGTTTAATTAAAGTTTAAATCATATTAATTTTAGCGTGTCATTTTCTTTATCTAATTTTTAATTGATGTAATCTATTTGACTAATCCACAAGCCAACCATGTCGAGACCAAGTTTGAGACTTTTGGTTCTATACTTTTGGTTTTTTTTTAAAATAACAAAATCTATAAAAAGTAAGAAAACATGAGATTGAAAAACGATGCATGTGCATAAATGTGTATAACCTTAGTTACAAAACATTGGGAAAAACACCTTACAAAACTTGCTTCTTGCACATGATTAAAAATTTTATCATATTTTTGTACACTTTTAACTTTGTGATTATATCATTATCTTTTAAGCAGTACAAAGTTTGCCCTTATGGATTATAGGGCGTGAATTTATTTTAAAATGTGCTCTATAAATAAATTTTGGATGGAAATAAACACTAAATTAAAACTGAACATTAAACTTATTATAGAAAATAAAACTCAAATTTACAGCTGAATGGATAAGCACTTCGTTCTCTATTTTACAAGAACGGTCGAAAGAGAAGGCAAATTTAAAAATAATTTATTAATATTGATTTAGCAAAAACTTTTTTATATGTTTGTGATATGCAAGAAATATTGTATTGAAAAGAGAAGGTAGTTGAAAATATGTAGTAGTTAGGCTGTCCAGTGCCTCCATCTCCTGTCCCCATCACTGTTACCGCATTGTTTTGCACCGTAGATAGAGAGCGGGGTGGTTGGAATAGTGATGGGGGATGGAGGATGTGAACCGCTGGAGTGCTGAAGGACCTTGATCAGGCGGCGTGCGCGAGCTGCATGTTGGGCGGCGGATGGAGGCGTGCAGCGCGGGGGCAAGCTGCGAGAGAGGGAGGGTCCTGGGAGTGAGGATACAATAATTTTAAGGGTTTATATGTGAAAAAAAATCATTTCACTTGAGCGTTTTTAGAAAGTTTGACCCGAAAATACACTTTTTAAGTTCATGACTAAATTGATACTTCCATATAAATTGATGGATTATTGGTGCATTTAGCTCTGAATTTTACATGGTATTTAAGTTTTAAATCTGTAGGAATATACTCACAAAGTATATCTGACATCATGGTAAAAGTTTTTTAAACACATGGGGGACACAAATTTGTTTTGGCCATGTTTGCTTCAGCTCTCCATAGATGCATGATGGGGCTTGTGGCGATTGGGAGAATCATGATTCTAAGATGCAATCTGTGATTCTCGATTCTTCGAAGGGGCAATGATGAGAATCACCTGTCTCGCAATGTATTTGGCAGAATTATTCTTGATTGCCGTGTTCTTCTGGAGAAACGCTTGTTACTCCACATGGTTGGTCCGTAAATTAGGCTAATAAACCTTTTCAATTATAAAAAATAGATAAACAAAAATAGTCCATCAAATTTAATATAATTTAACTTTAATTATATAATATTTTTATTGTCACGTGCATGGTGCACGTGCATTTTTACTAGTGCACGTAAATAACCGTGTACTGGATTGGATTTAACTTGTTGCAAATTACCTCATCACAATTTTTATGGTGGTTGGAAAAAATGAGAGCCGCTCATCAAGCGAGATCTAACGGTTTATAAATAGACGGAACCACAGAACCGGAACCAGACGGTACCAAATAGGTAGGCCCGGAACCAAAAATGGTGGGCCCGGTACCAAAAATTATTTTAATTTTATAATTTTCAATACATCGGCCATAAAAATTAAAAAAATGCCTGGTTCCGCTGGTTATGTTCCAACCACCGTAAAACGTCTCTTATCTCATATGATGTGTACGTGAAGAATATAATAGGAGTTATCTTCCTAATTTATTCTCTTTTTTATTGCACATGAAGCAAAATTGATGGGCCTAACTCTTGACGACACAAAGTTTTTGCATCTATTAAAAACCAATGCCTTTTTTTGTCAATTCATTGTTTTCTTGAGTCCGGATAAGATACAGACAAATAATAGTCTTGACGACATTGCTTCCTTGAGTCTGAATATGATACAGATAAATAATATAGTCTTGACGACATGAAGTTTTCACATCTATTAAACATCAATCCCTTTTTTTTTTTTGTCAATTCATTGCTTCCCTAAGTCCGATAAGATACAAACAATAGCTGGATTTGAGTCTGATCCGATAGACATAATCTAGTCTGTTGAATTATCATAACAATCAATGGGGTGGATTTTTTTCTTTTTTCGTTGGATTTTATATATGATTTAATATGGACTGTTAGATGTTCATAAAATCCAACGGTCTAACTTTTGTTTTTTTCTCGATTAACGTGGTAATTTCTAGATCTTCTTGGCGAACGTGATGGCTTCACGTGGTAATTTCTAGGCAAAAATCTGTAACGGAGTATAGGCAAAAATCTGTAACGGAGTAAAATAAAACGTGCCGCCGATCAAATCCTTCTCTCTTCTCTCTCATGCGTCACCATCTTCTAATTTGTCTTCTAAGTATAGATGCATCCGGGCTAAAGTACATAAACAAATTGCTTAAACTTTGATGCAACACGATCAAGGTTTTATTCTTCTATAAACTATCCAATACACGAATATTTGTTGCTTCTAGATTGCTAATATTCATTGCGAATACTCAAAAGATTTCTGCTTAAATTCACACTATCAAGGACACATATATAAAAGAGGGACAGCGCTCACCACCATATGTCTAATGTAGAGAGTGTTAGAAGAAGTCATGTTGACAAGGTTTAGTAAAGGACTAATTTAAGCGGCCATATTGTGTGCCTTTTCGTAAGCCTAAAAGAAATGCTTTTTTCTAGCGATGCATCGCAACCATACTAGTATAATATAATAGCCATCAACTCGTATTTTGTTCGCCCGCGCCACTAACTTCCAAAGCATCATTGCATTTGATTAATACAATATAGTAATATTTAGACCCTCTCGACAAACTAATAGCATAAATTTTTCTCTTTATTTGATTGTATTTGATATATGAATTAACATAGATTGTCATATATTCATAAAATCTGACGGTCCAGGCTCTTCTCTTTTGTTCTTAGGCTCTTAGCATTTTATTTTTCTTTTGGTCTTAGTATTTCATTTTTCTTTTGTTCTTAGCATCTAACGGTCTATATTCAACTAAGAGACCTAATGGGAGTTATTTTTTTCCTACCAAACATTATATCCAAGAAAAGAATATGCATCATAATTGATCTGGCTTTTTCTAAACGGGTCAGCTTCGGTTTTTATCTGTACGTGGGAATCAGTGTTCCTATAGGTGTGCGTGTTAGAGTTGATGATTCGGATAGTTCTCTAATCTATTATTTATATTAATATAGGAGTGTTAAAAGAAGCCACCATATTCGCTGAGACGGCTAAAACTACGTTAATCGAAAAAAGAAAAAAACCTCGGCCATTAAATTTTATGAACATATAATGATCTATAGTAAATATATATCTAATATATCTAAAAATAAGAAATATCTATACAAGGTATGTGTGAGTCCGATGAGCCTGGCTGTAGCATCTCCTCGGATATTCCATAACAAAAGGGAGTCCGTCAAAACTCGTACCACAACGGGCACCACATATATCTGAGATCCACTGGTCCCATGCAGCTTACCAAATTTTTTATCCACCCAGCTAAACTTTAGCTCCCTACTTTTAGCTATTTGAGACCCAAACAGGGCCTCACGTGATGTTGATTAGTGATAGGAATATGATTCCAACTCTAGACCCAGTATTTGAATATGCAAACGTGAAAAAGTATCCAGTGTAACATTTCAAATCTATATTTTAAACTTAATCATGGTATCTAAATAAATTCTCACGTTAATTTTAAGGGGAAAAGGAGATTTGGCCATCTATCCATTCGGCGACCGCATTAGTAATCGAGATAAAAAAATAAAAATAACAGGGAAGATTTTCGGTAGCACAACGGTCTATATTGATTATATATTGAATACAATTGAAAAAATCGTATCGTTAACCATTATGATCTATGAGACGTCATAATTTGAAAGCTTAACTCACGAGTCCTAAACGCATCGTCTATGACATCTCCAAAAAATCTGTAACGGAGTAAAATAAAACGTGCCGCCGATCAAATCCTTCTGTCTTCTCTCTCATGCGTCACCATCTTTTAATTTGTCTTCACGCCACACACAGCCGGAGCCTAAATATAGATGCATCCGGGCACATGGCTTCTAATATATATATATACATATACATATACATATATATATATAACCACACACGTACTGGATGGGATATTATACATAACAATGAATATAAAATATTATTAGAAGGTAACTGTCATCACTTTAGTACCGGACAAAGATATAGCATCGGTGCTAAAAGAGTGCAAGTGGACACATGGGACCCATCACTTTAGTAGCGAGTGACGGTAACACTTGTACTAAATGAGTGCACGCGGATACATGGAAGTTGAGAGCCAATGGACCGGCTTCATTGCTCTCCTGGTGTGATGAGTGATTGTCAAAGGCACAAGTCCTTCGATGGACTGGAGACCCTCCGATGGACTGGAGGTAGACGATGACGAAGATCTCGATGGACTGAGGCAAAAGTCCTCCAATGGACCGGAGGCAGTGCTCGGCGTCGATCGGTCATGGAAGCTCGGTACACGGAGGGGCGGTTCGGCAACGGCTGTGTAAGCCCTTCGATGGACCGCGAGGCAACTCCGATGGACTGAAGAAGCCGGGTGCCACCGCGGTGCTCCAACCCGAGTGCATGGCGCGAAGGCGTGCGAGGGAGGCTTTGGCGGCTTCGGCTCAAAACCGCCACCCAAGCTACCCAAGGCTTGGTGAGTTGGGCCACGACTTGCCAAGATAGAGAAGATGGGCCAAGTCCGGCCCAGACGGAGACTTACTAAAGTTTTTCGGTTTCTGACTTCAAAACCGAGGGTGCAAAGGCGGATTGGACTACTGGCCACGTGGAGGATATCCAAAGATTGCGTGGAAGCTAATAAGATCAAGTCTTCATCATGGTCATCCGTCCCCGATATTTCGGGTTCTTTTCTGTTTTAGTCCCTCCGAGCGTTTCTAGTGTTAAGGATCTATGTGTAAAAATGCCAAAAATAAACCGGTGTATAAATAGTCTAAGAGCTGGTTTTTAGAGAGAGTCTTGGCAGCTAGGTTTTCATTTGCTTTGTGTAATTTTCGTCCTCAAGCTTTGAGCTCCAAGTTTAGGAGGGTTAGGGTGAGATCTAGCCTCCAAATCAAGAGGAAAGGTGAGGGTGGTTGCTTGGGACGAAATCCTTTGTTGTAATCTGACCTAAGACCTCTTTTGAGGCTAATAATCGAAGTGGTTTCGTGTAGCAACTTTGTGTGCTTCTGCTCTCTTTGTTCTCTTTGGTTTTTGGCTTCAATCCTTGGCCTTTTGGATGTTTGTTTTGGCTAAGGTTGAATCCTTTGTTTTCCTTATTCTTTGGACTTGCAAGGACGTGGAGATTATGTCTTAGAACATCTCAATCCCAAAGGATTGCCACGAGCAAGTTGTTTTTGAGCTTTTTCCTTCTTGCCCAAATATTTACCTCTTCACGGATCTGAACTTTCCGCTAATCCCGTGATCTTTTTCCATAGATCTTTTGGGAATAGCTTTGGAATGGGGCTAGCATAGCCTGTGCCAATTTTTGTGATGTTTGGAGAAGGTTTGGTCAAGTTTCGGATTGCTTTTGCGTGAGGTTTCTTGCTGTCCAATTTTCTTACTGATTCTGTCCACTTTCAAGTTTTGTTTGGTTTAGGGGCCAAACCTTCGAATTTTGGGCTAAAATTTTGTGGAGCTCTTTATCAGTGAATCATAAAGCTCCCATAAAAATTTCAGATTATTTGGAGGTGTTTTGACCTGATTTTCATATTTTTCTTTTCGGATTAGTCTGTCAGTTTTTAACCACCGGACAGTCCGGACAGTCCGGTGGTTAACTACCGGACAGTCCGGTGGCTCTAGGAATTTTATTCCTTGTCCAATTGAGCTGAAATTTTGTGGAGTTGTTCCTTGGCCCTTTATTAACCTTCAGTAAAAATTTCATAATTTTTGGAGTTGGTTTGGTAGGGTTTTGATTCGAATCTTTTTGGAGTGTCAGGCTGTAAGCACCGGACAGTCCGGTGGTTAACCACCGGACAGTCCGGTGGTCAAAACTTGCTCCAATTGGCCTGAAATTTTTTGAAGTTGTTCCCTATTGCTTTGTGAAGGTGTGGCAATTTTGAAGGATTTTTTGGAACTTCTCTTAAGGGGGTTTTGAGATTTATCTTTGCAGCCCTGTCAGTCTGAAAATCTGCAGTTCTCCGGAGTTGGTTTCTTTTGCGCTCTTTTCTTAGCCGTTTGAGTGTGTGCTTCCGCTTAGTGCTTGGTACGTATCTGTTCAGTGGACGGTACCAAGCACGTGTTGTGAGCTAGATACGTATCCTCTCAGTGGACGGTATTTAGTTTCGTTGTGGGCGTTGTTTCCGTTTTGCACTGCGGTGGGGGTTTGAGTTTGAGTTTTCAAGTGCTCCTATTCACCCCCCTCTAGTCGGACGTCTCGGTACTACAAGTGGTATCAGAGCCGGTTAGGTTTCCCATACCTTAACCGGTGAAGAAACCGTAGCGACTATGACTTACTCTGGAAAAATTCCCGTCCTTGGCTCCGATGGCTATCCCTACTGGAAAGGTAGGATGGAGGCGTTTCTTGTTAGCCAGAGTCAGGACATATGGGATGCTACTCAGAGTACGACTTTTGTGGTGCTTCCAGTCGCTGAGCGTACTAAGTAGGATATCGTGGCTCAGCATGAGGCGAATGCCAAGGCTGTTAACTTTCTCTTCTCCGGACTTGGTCCTATGGATTATGAGAGAGTAAGTCACCTTAAGACTGCGCGTGAGATATGGTCACTGCTTAGTGCACACCATGAGGGTACTGCGACGATTAAGGCTAGACTTGTGGAGACTTACCGGCGCGAATATGAGAATTTCGTTCAGAAGCCGGGAGAGTCAGTAGACGACTTGTTTGGTCGCTTTCAGTTGATCATCAACAAGTTGCGTGTCAACTCTGCCCCCGCTGCCCTCCCATATACCGATCATCAGCAGGCTGTCATGTTGCTGTATGCTTTGGACAGAAAAATATGGGAGATCAAGGTGAACTCAATCATTGAGTCGGCAGGGTATGATACGATTGGAGTAGAGGCGCTCTATAGTAAGCTCAAGGCCACCGAGGTAGATTACAAGATGAGGGATTCCCTCGCTTGTGCAGGTTCCAAGAGTCTGGCCTTGGCTACCCCCTCTAGTGAGTCTGTCACTAACCCCATGTTACACAACTTCTCGTTTTCTGCTTTGATGTCTGTTACAGAGGAGCAGCTAGCAACGCTTGGGAATGATGAGTTGTGTCTGGTGTCTAGTTGCTCTTAGCGCGCCTATGACAACCGGATGAGCAAGAAGAGGGGAGAGCGGCCCAAGTGCTTCGAGTGCAGAGAGGTCGGCCACTTCATCGCCGAGTGCCCCAACAAGAACGACTACTACAAGAAGGGCAAGAGCTACTCCCGTGACTCCGACAAGTACCACCCCGGCAAGGCAGGCTTTGACAAGCACTGCTCCAGCAAGCACGGCTCCGGCAAGCGTCTCTTCGGCAAGAAGAATTTCCGGAAGGCTTTCAAGAGTTACCAGAAGGACAACCGAAAGCGGGACAAGGCCTTTTTCGCCGAGATCGGGTTCTACAGCAGCGGATCTTCTTCCTCTTCGTCCTCGTCGAGCTCAAGCGATGAGGAGATCACGTACAGGAAGGACAAGAAGAACGATCAAGGAGGTCCAGCTGGCTTGTGCTTCGTCTCCACCAAGTCCAGGCGCAAGAACAAGGAGAAGAGGAGCTCGGTTTGCTCCATGGCGCTTGAGGACAAGGAGAACAAGGATGACGGCAGTAACTCTTCTTCCGATGATGAGGTAACTCCTGAGCAAGCTGAAATCCTTGAGATGCTAGAGCAGAACAGCCGGGAGCTTAAGGCCCAGGATAAGATGCTGGAGAAGGCAGCTAAGAAGCTGCAGAAGTTGAAAGCCCAACTTGCTGAGGCTTTAGAGGAGAATGAGAGGTTGAGGAGTGTGAGACCCCAACCCAGTGAGATTGAGTGCCCTACCTGCGAGTCTTTCATGACGGAGCTTGGTGACCAAAGAGATAGGTATGCCAAGCGGGTAGAGGAGATAGATGAGCTGAAGGCTGAGCTAGGCAAACTCCAGTCCAAACTGGATGAGCCTACTTTGAGTGGAGAGTTTGAGTGTGAGTCTTGCCCCTGTCTAGCTACAGAGCTAGCTGTTCTGAAGGAGAAGTTTGAGGGGCAGCTCATGGAGCTTAAGGAGCTTAGGGCTAGACCTACGCTTTTGGGTGCGTGTATGGTCTGTCCTACCTTGAGAAGTGAGTTAGAGCAGTTGAGAGTTGACTTTGAGGTGCTTTCAGCACCTACTGACACTTGTGAGAACTGCCTAACCCTTAGGATGCAGCTGATGGATAGGGATGCCACCATTAGGAAGTTGTAGAAATCTGTTGTGGTTCCCTCCGTAGACGGTGACACTTGTGCTATCCAGACTGTATTTCTGGAGGATCTAAGGGAGGAGGTGTTGTCTTTGCAGAATGACAACAACAGGTTGAGAGAGGTGCTCAGTTGGGTATATGCGAGGCAACCCCAACTAAAGATGATCATAGAGAGCACCAAGAGAGCTGAGAGTGAGACGAGTGGTGTTGGGTTTGGAGAGTGCAGCACTTCGGGTGAGAAGAGTGCCCCAATTAAGGTCAAGACTGCACCTACCCAGCTAGGAGAGACTGTTGATGGGGTTTACCATGAGCCACCCAAGGCTGCCCCAAAGAAGCAGTACTGAACACCCAAGCCTTCTAAGGCTAAGCTGGACAAGATTGTTGAGGAAGAGCGTAAGCCCAAGGGCAAGAAGCCAGTCCAGCAGCCTGAGCCACCCAAGGCCACACCACCTAAGCCCAAGTCCCAGCCTAACCCAGTTCCTAGGAGGCCTGTCTACCACTGTGAGTTTTGCCAGCGGAATGGCCACCTAGAGGAGTTTTGCTTCAGGAGGAAGCGAGTTGAGAGGCAGGAGAGAGCTTGGAGGAACCAGGATCAGTTTTACCAGGGTGGTAGGCAAGATCCTCCCCACCGCGGTGAGATGAGAGACCGCTTTGCCGGTGGTGAGAGAAGAGGCGGCTTTTAGGCTCGTGCTCCTGGTGGTGAGAGACGCTTTACCAGCCGAGCTCCTAGTCGTTTTCAGCGCGGCTATGTACCTCGTGACCGAGGCTTTGTGAGAGAGTTTGAGAGGCCACGCTTTGGAGGTCGTGGTCGGATAGATCATCGTGATGATTTCTTTGACTGTGCTTACCCCACTTTTGAGCAGATGGCTCGGCACTGGTACAACAGTTTTGGGACTAACCCCAGTGCCGAACTGTTTGCTCACCGTCGCTTTACTTGACTTTGCAGGATCGAGGCATGGAGGACGTGTGGATCATGGATTTCGGTTGCTCTAGGCACATGACAGGGCACCGCAAGTGGTTCTCCAGCCTCAACCCCGTAAGCACCAAGGAGTACATCACATTCGGGGACAATGGTCAAGGTAAAGTGATGGGTGTTGGTTCTGTTTTGCTCTCTGCTAAGCTTTTCCTGAGAGAAGTTGCCTTTGTCCGGAATTTGGGGTTCAATTTGGTTTCTGTTTCGCAACTTCTCGATGAAGGATTTGAGGTTCGTTTTAAGAAAGGTGCGTGCTGCGTTCTTGATGCTGAGAAGACCCTTGTTTGCTCTTTGCTGCCTTTTGGTCAGGTTTTTAGGGTCGACCTCACATCTGTTTCTGGCCCTGCTCGCTGTTTGGTTGCTAGTCTTTCTGCTGATATTTGGAAGTGGCATAGGAGGCTTGGTCACTTGAGCTTTGATCTGCTAGTCAGATTGAGTTCAATGGGTCTAATCCGAGGATTGCCCAAGTTGAGAGCTGAGAAGGACTTAGTATGCCACTCCTGTCGTCATGGCAAGATGGTTGCCGCTTCTCACATTCCTGTGTCTCAAGTTATGACCTCCTATCCGGGTGAGCTACTCCATATGGATACAGTAGTTCCCGCTCGGGTAGCGTCGGTCAGTGGGAAGTGGTACGTGCTGGTTGTTGTGGACGATTTTTCGCGGTTCTCGTGGGTATTTTTCATGGAGTCTAAGGATGAGGCGTTTGGTTTTGTTCGGGATCTGGTACTGAGGTTGAGAAACGAGAGTCATAAGGCTATGAGGGCTATCCGCAGTGATAATGGCGGAGAATTCAGAAACTCTCGGTTCAAAAACTTCTGTCGTGACCTAGGTCTTGAGCACCAGTTTTCTTCTCCATATACCCCACCGCAGAACGGTGTTGTGGAACGCAAAAACCGCACACTTGTTGAGATGGCATGGACGATGCTCGATGAGCATAGGACTCCAAGGCGCTTTTGGGCTGAGGCAGTGATTACGGCCTGTTACATTGCGAACCGGATCTTCTTGCGAGATTTATTTGGGAAGACCTCGTATGAACTTCGGTTTGGTAGGCAGCCCAGCGTCAAGCATTTGCGAGCGTTTGGCTGCAGGTGCTTTGTGCTTAAGAAGGCGGGGCATTTGGACAAATTTGAGTCTCGTTGTTTGGATGGGATTTTTCTGGGGTATGCTTCTAATTCTAGGTCTTTTCGTGTGTGGATTTTAGAGGCCAAGCAAGTTGTTGAGACTTGTGAGGTTTCTTTTGATGAAACTATGCCCTGCACAACCCCTGCCTTTGAGCTTTCAGGTGATGATGAAGAAGGCACCCCCATCTTTGAGGATGAGGAAGGTGCGGTTGATGTTGGTGATGCCGGAGCCACTGCACCGGCTGCAGCTCCTGCCCCCTCTGCTACGAGCTCAGATGATGAAGGAGGACCCTTGCCCACGGCTTCCTCCTCACTCCCCCGACAGCAAGCTCTTGCAGAGGCTGGACCCGCTGAGGACGCAGGGGAGGTGACCTCCGTGATTGTACCATCTCGGTAGGTCCAGCGAGATCACCCTCCACACAGGATGATTGGAGATATTCACCAGCATGTCACACGCTCTTCGGTTAACTCTCTAGCCTTTTTCTCCCACTCTGCATATGTTGCTTCTTTTGAGCCCCGGGATGTGTCATATGCATTATCTGATCCTAACTGGGTGAACGCCATGCATGAGGAGTTGGAGAACTTTGAGAGAAACCATGTCTGGGATTTAGTTGAACCTCCACCAAACTGTCGCCCTATAGGTACCAAGTGGGTTTTGAAGAACAAACAGGGTGAGGATGGGATGGTTGTGAGGAACAAAGCGAGATTGGTAGCCCAGGGTTTCTGTCAGAATGAGGGTATAGATTATGAGGAAACCTTCGCCCTGTAGTTCGTTTAGAAGCCATTAGGATTTTGCTTGCCTTTGCGGTCTCTAAAGGCTTCAAACTGCAGCAAATGGATGTCAAGTTTGCTTTCCTGAACGGGTTCATAGAGGAGGCGGTATATGTGAGACAACCTCCTGGCTTTGAGAGTGCTAGATTTCCAGACCGGGTGTATAAGTTGAGGAAAGCCCTGTATGGTCTGAAGCAAACTCCTAGAGCTTGGTATGCAAGGTTGAAGAGTTTCCTGCTCAAGTCTGGATTTGTGATGGGTTCAGTAGACAAGACCTTGATTTTGTTAAGTCGTGGCGGTGACACCCTGATAGTTCAGATATATGTTGATGACATAATCTTTGGTGGTTCATCTCACGCTTTGGTGTCTAGTTTTGCTGAACAGATGAGCAGGGAATTTGAGATGAGTCTTATGGGTGAGCTCCAGTTCTTCCTCGGGCTGCAGATCAAGCAAGACCCTGAAGGAACCTTCGTCCATCAAGCCAAGTATACAAGAGACATACTCAAAAAGTTTGAAATGGGTGACTCCAAGCCCATGACAACCCCTATGAGTAAAAACACGGCGCTTGATGCTGATGAAGATGGGGAGGCGGTGGACCAGAAGGAATTTCGAGGGATGATCAACTCACTTCTGTACCTGACGGCGACCAGGCCGGACATTCAGTTCGCGGTCTGCCTCTGTGCGCGCTACCAGGCTTCTCCTAGGACTTCTCACCGTCAAGCGGTGAAGCGCATTTTCAGGTATCTAAAATTCACTCCTGAGCTTGGTCTTTGGTATTCCTCAGGTTCTTCTATCTTTCTTATAGGGTTCTCAGATGCTGACCATGCTGGCTGCCGGATTGATCGCAAGTCAACCTCCGGCATATGCCAACTCTTAGGAACCTCACTTGTCTCTTGGTCCTCTCACAAGCAAGCTAGCGTATCTTTGTCTACCACAGAAGCAGAGTATATAGCTGCTGCTAGTTGTTGCTCCCAGCTTTTATGGATGAAAGCCACCCTTAGTGATTTCGGCCTTAGGTTTGGAAAAATCCCTCTTCTAGTTGATTCTACTTCTGCTATCTCTGTAGCTAAGAACCCCGTCTTGCACTCTAGAACCAAACATATAGACGTGAGGTTTCACTTTCTAAGAGATCACTATGAGAAGGGGGACATAGACTTAGGCCACGTAGCATCTGAAAACCAGTTGGCCGATATCTTTACCAAGCCCCTAGAGTTTGGCGCTTTTGTGCGCTTGAGAGGTGAGTTTGGAGTGTGCTATCCCTTTTAGTCAGGGATAATACGTTATTCTTTTTAGTAAGGAATAGCTTCCATAGTCTAGATTTTGCTTTTATCTTGCTTTTATTTTTCTTTGTCTCTTTTGCATATTGTATCATATCATGCATTGCATTGTATCATATGCATTTTCACTTCACTAGCACTAGAGCTCTTTTGGAATGCAGAGTTAGTACTTGCTTGTGCTAGATGGTATAGTGCTTGCTTGATCATGGTTAGCTAAGCTCTTTTGAGTCTGTTGAATACTAATTGTGAGCTAAGTCATTTTACTCTTTGTAAATCAAAAACCATGATCACCACTTGATTTGGCCACCTAGCATGTGTAGGATTGTTGAATGCTATGCTATCTTTTCATACCTGGATATGCTAGTTGTATGCCTTTGCTAAGTTAATGCCTAAGCTTTTCTGACACCTTGCTTAAATTGAAATCTGAATCAAAATGCTTACAAGTGTGTCTTATGTGATGAATTGAGAAAGATCCAGGTGGGTTTTAGTTGAGGGGGAGCTTTGCACTTATTTTGCATTTGTGAGGATGCATTTCAGGGGGAGTTGAGCTTTTAGCATGCTCTTTGCATCGGTGCGTTGAGCCTTTTGCCTCTGTCTTGAGGAGCCGATATTTTATTTTTCATTTTGCTTCAAGCTGCCTTGTGTTTTGTCTTTGTTTGGTTTTGGGTAGTTTGAGCATTTTTTTTCTTTTTGCTTTCTTTTTCAGTTTTATGCTTTTCTTTTGTCTTTGTTCTATTTTAGGTTACAGGTTGGAGATGTGTTGACAATGCACTCATCAAGGGGGAGATTGAGAGCCAATGGACCGGCTTCATTGCTCTCCTGGTGTGATGAGTGATTGTCAAAGGTACAAGTCCTCCGATGGACTGGAGGCCCTTCGATGGACTGGAGGTAGACGATGACGAAGACCTCGATGAACTGAGGCAAAAGTCCTCTAATGGATCGGAGACAGTGCTCGGCGTCGATCGGTCATGGAAGCTCGGTACACGGAGGGGCGGTTCGGCAACGGCTGTGTAAGCCCTCCGATGGACCGCGAGGCAACTCCGATGGACTGAAGAAGCCGGGTGCCACCGTGGTGCTCCAACCCGAGTGCATGGCGCGAAGGCGTGCGAGGGAGGCTTTGGCGGCTTCGGCTCAAAACCGCCACCCAAGCTACCCAAGGCTTGGTGAGTTGGGCCACGACTCGCCAAGATAGAGAAGATGGTCCAAGTCCGGCCCAGACGGAGACTTACTAAAGTTTCTCGGTTTCTGACTTCAAAACCGGGGGTGCAAAGGCGGATTGGACTACTGGCCACGTGGAGGACATCCAAAGATTGCGTGGAAGCTAAGAAGATCAAGTCTTCATCGTGGTTGTCCGTCCCCGATATTTCGAGTTCTTTTCTGTTTTAGCCCCTCCGAGCGTTTCTAGTGTTAGGGATCTATGTGTAAAAATGCCAAAACTGAACCGGTGTATAAATAGCCTAAGAGCTGGTCATTAGAGTGAGTCTTGGCAGCTAGGTTTTCATTTGTTTTGTGTAATTTTCGTCCTCAAGCTTTGAGCTCCAAGTTTAGGAGGGTTAGGGTGAGATCTAGCCTCCAAATCAAGAGGGAAGATGAGGGTAGTTGCTTGGGACGAAATCTTTCATTGTAATCTGACCTAAGACCTCTTTTGAGACTCATAATCGATGTGGTTTCGTGCAGCAACTTTGTGTGCTTCTCCTCCCTTTGTTCTCTTTGGTTTTTGGCTTTAATCCTTGGCCTTTTGGATGTTTGTTTTGGCTAAGGTTGAATCTTTTGTTTTCCTTATGCTTTGGACTTGCAAGGACGTGTAGATTATGTCTTAGAACATCTCAATGCCAAAGGATTGCCACGAACAAGTTGTTTTTGAACTTTTTCCTTCTTGCCCAAATATTCACCTCTTCACGAGATCTGAACTTTCCGCTAATCCCGTGATCTTTTTCCATAGATCTTTTGGAAATAGTTTTGGAATGGGGCTAGGATAGCTTGTGCCAATTTTCGTGATGTTTGGAGAAGGTTTGGTCAAGTTTCGGATTGCTTTTGTGTGAGGTTTCCTGCTGTCAAGTTTTCTTGCTGATTCTATCCACTTTCAGGTCTTGTTTAGTTTAGGGGTCAAACCTTCGAATTTTGGGCTGAAATTTTGTGGAGCTCTTTATCAGTGAATCATAAAGCTCACATAAAAATTTCAGATCATTTGGAGGTGTTTTGATCTGGTTTTGGTATTTTTCTTTTCGGGTTAGTGTGTCAGTTTTTAACCACCGGACGGTCCGGTGGCTATAGGAATTTTATTCATTGTCCAATTGAGCTAAAATTTTGTGGAGTTGTTCCTTGGCCCCTTATTAACCTCCAGTAAAAATTTCATAATTTTTGGAGTTGGTTTGATAGGGTTTTGATTCGAATCTTTTTGGAGTGTCAGGCTGTAAGCACCGGACAGTCCGGTGGTTAACCACGGGACAGTCCGGTGGTCAAAAATTGCTCTAATTGGCCTGAAATTTTCTGGAGTTGTTCCCTATTGCCTTGTGAAAGTGTGGTAATTTTGGGGGATTTTTTGAAGCTTCTCTTAAGGGGTTTTGAGATTTATCTTCGTAGCCCTGTCAGTCTAAAAATCTGCTGTTCTCCGGAGTTGGTTCCTTTGGCGCTCTTTTCTTAGCCATTTGAGCGTGTGCTTCCGCTTGGTGCTTGGTACGTATCTGTTCAGTGGACGGTACCAAGCACGTGTTGTGAGCTAGATACGTATTCTCTCAGTGGACGGTATCTAGTTTCGTTGTAGGCGTTGTTTCCGTTTTGCGCTGCGGTGGGGTTTGCGTTTGAGTTTTCAAGTGCTGCTATTCACCCCCTGTAGTCGCACGTCTCGGTCCTACAGCCATTACTTCAGTATGCGGTTGAAAAAACACCGGTACTAAAAGGGTGCGTATGCAGGTAGGTGCCATCTATTTAGTACCCGTTGGTGATTCAACTATCGCTAAAATTGTGCCTGGGCGCACGTGGATACATGACTTCAGTATCGGATGGTTGCTACAACCGGTGCTATACAGGGCCCACCCAAGCATCGTAGCTGGCTTGCCGGGCATCTCTTACCGGTTGTTGCCTTCATTCCGCATTAACAGCAAGCATCAATAGCAGTTGATGCTCTAGGTCTTTGGTGCCGATTCCGTAATCTGGTATAGATTTTGTCACTATAGAAGGTTACCAACTGGCATTAAAGGTCCATTCAACAGTAGAGTAGTCTTATTTCTGTAGACACTATTCAGTCGACTCAATATATTCTTTTGTGTATTCTATTGAGTAAACCACAACACGCTAATAAAAAATACTTGTAGAAACCCAAACACAACACAAAAAAACGAGCAACTAACCAGAAAAATATCGCTAAAATCAAAATGGCCCCTGCCTAAAAGCTCAATGCATTGTATAGGGTCGAAATGCAGCTCTGTAAACAACCGACAAAAAGTCCAACCCAAACTCACCTCCGGATCGGAGAAACCCCAGTTATCACTGGAAAAAACAATGCCCCCTGCCTCGTGTAAACTGCAAATTCAGAAAATATTCAGAATTTAGTGAAAAATCATCGTCCGTTCACCAATATCAAAGAGGACCCGTCGCAGAAACTACAAAACTTGACTGAAAAGGGATCACACCTGCACTTCCCTTCACTCCCGCTTTTAGGCTGAGTCCAATGGGACTCCCTATCCCCACACTCTAAACATTATTCTAACTACCCCTCTCTCTGTGTACATTGCAGCATTTATGTCAAACAGTGCAAAACAGTGTTTAGAGAACCCATACAGAGAGTCCCATTGGACTCAGCCTTAGCCAGCGAAAAAAATTGCTAGATTCCTCTAGTTTCAAGTGTCAGTCATAGGAAAGATTTTGAAGCGCGTGGAAATTCCAAATATTATTTTATATGTAGTCTTAATCAAAACGTAGAGGTTTGATAATTTAGTTGTAATATGATCCTCATTATTATGGGAGCAACGTGCACGAATTTCATCAAATATTAAGGGGGTGAAAAATCACATTTCATTTTGATCTATTGAAGCAACAGATGTAATATAAGTATTTAAGTGCTGCCTATATAGACATGGACACATGGTGAATACTACGGCTACAATAAGACGAATCAGTAGTGAGTTTGCAGTCCACCAGAACTTATCGATCTAAGATTCATGTGCCTACACGGAACATACTGCGTGTGTGTAAGGAAGTGTCTATGATCCGTCCAACACCACTGGATATTGATTCCTCGTGTTCATTGCAACTGGAAAGTGATAGAATATTAATCAATGCCCTTAGATAACTGCCCAACTGCTTACATGAATGCATCGAAAATGGAATATCTAATCTTTGGCCACTCTTACGAGGTGAGTGGCAAATAATTTGCCATGTCAATGACTCATGTGTCAGTGATACACGTTAAGGTGTCCATCCGTAAAAATGGTAAATAATTAAATAATGCCCCATCGAAAATATGCTACTTCCTATCCGTGGAGCTATCAAACATCACTAACTAATATGATCTTCATATGGTAGCTAGAAATCGCTCTCGATTTTTTTTTTTCCAACAGGAGAATTTCACTACTACAAAAATTTGCTGTAGGAGCGCATCCCAAAATACTACAGGAGCGGTTTCAATATGGAGCCGCTCCTGTTGTTTTCAGGGGAGACCTCACGACGTGCACCGCTCCTACTGTAACCTCAGCAGGAGCGGTGCGCCGCACCAACCGCTCCTGGTAATAGCAGGAGCGGTTGGTGCTATGCACCGCTCCTGCTATGGGCAACTAGTAGGAGCGGTTGGTGTAGTGCATCGCTCCTACTAGTTGCCTTTAGCAGAAGCGGTGCATATTACCAACCGCTCCTGCTATTTTATTTACAGGAGCGGTGTATAACACCAACCGCTCCTGAAAATAAAATAACAAGAACGGTTGCTAGAGTCCACTGCTCCTGCTAGCATCTGTAGCGCCACTAGAACATTTTCATCATTGGTGCGAAAATAAAAATATCTCTCACCTTCTAAAATACTCTTTTCAACAGCAGGAGCGGTGGAAAAAGTCCACCGCTCCTACTGTCACTGCTCGTACTCAGCTCTCTGCTTAAAGTACTCTCTTTGTCATACTCCCATCCCGTTTATCTATCTTCTTCCTATCTTCTCCCATCCTGTCTATCTTCTTCCTATCTTCTCCCATCCAGCAGCAGTGTCGGTGAGGGAGCTTGAGCGGCGGGCAGTGCGGGCGGCGAACCAGCTTCGCGGCGCGGCACCAGCACCCATCCCTTCCCTTCCCTGAGGCGGCGGCATCTCGCGCGGCGGCGGCGTCACGCAGCACCAGCGCACGTGGCGCGGCGAGACGGCAACGACGGCCCGGCGCGGCACCAGCGCCCCTCTCTTCCATTCCCCGCGGCGGCGGCGTCCCGGTGCGGAGGCGAGACGGCGACGACGGCCCGGCGTGGCACCAGCTCCCTTCCTTTCCCTGCGGCGGCGGCGTCTCGACACGGCGGCGTGGCGCAGCACCAGCGACGGTGGCCTGGCGCGGCACCAGCGACGACGACGGCGCCAGCGAGATCCACCTGCTCAAGTCCCTCCGCCACCGTGTCGTCATGCGCCTCCATGCCTCCTGCGTCACCGAGCTCTTCACCTCTGGCATGCTCCGCTGGTACCGGCACAGCGGCGTGGCGGCACAACTGCGACGGCACGCAGGGGCGGTGGGCGGTGGGCGGTGGGAGCCTGCTGACCCTGGTTGTTTTTTTATTTTTTAATCCACAGCAGGAGCGGTGGACGGTTTGAGCCGCTTCTGCTAAAATTTTTATTAAGAGCGGTGCACGTTTGTAACCGCTCCTGTAAGGTTCTCAGCAGGAGCAGCTCAAAACATGAACCGCTCCTGTTGAAGTCTTTACAGGAGCGGTCCAAGAACCGCTCTTACAGTGGGTTTCACTGCAGGAGCCCACGAGTAGGAGCGCTTCATAGATCCGCTCCTATAGAGGGGTTTTCCACCGCTCCTACCGTACACTTTTGTAGTAGTGTTTGTTATCGCTGGTCATTTGTAGTCATATTAGGTAGATTGGTTTAGAAGACACATAGGAGTTATTGTTTAGTTATGATAGTGAAATAGAAAAATATCCATTTGATAACCTTAAATTATCATTTCCATCTAATTTTCAAGCTCAACTATAAAACTACGCAACCCAGGCCCTCGAACTAATTAAACCCCGGCGAAATACACTCTAGATCCTGTTAAAGCTGTACTGGATGGTGATTTTGCAACTTTTGAAAATGATCTTTATAAATTCAAAATTAATTTATTTTAAACAATAAAATATGAAACTTGTACCATTTGTTTAAAAAATAGCCAATCAATTGCTGCTATATTTTAAGATATTATTATAGGTTTGTCCTACAACTAATTTATTTACACAATTAGAACATTATAAATAGGGACAAATAAATTCTAAGTACCTTGAATGAGAGATCCAATTGATAGATTATGTATTTAAAACTGAATTAATTACGAATGTTTTAGAGATTACACATTATTTTTATAGGTTTCAAATCAACATCCAATACCCTTTCAACAGGGTAAAAGGGTTGTTTTGCCCAATTTGGTTAGTTCAAGGATCTATGTTACACAGTTTCATATTTGGAAGTTAAAAACCATGGTAGTCTAGGGTTTTCAAATGGACTTTTCCATATTGACAGCTTTAATCCTTACCCTACTGTTCAATTTTTTTAGGAAAGAGCCGATGAAATGTGGTTCTGATTTCCGATTCTTGCTACGGCACACAAATTGGGCATATATTTACGAGATACCAAGGGATTGGAGTAATCCGAGCAAACTAACTAACTAAGTTGATTCTAACTCACATATAATTCTATTGGTATCATTTATTGTAATTATATTGCTTACTTTGGTTGTGTTGTGATCAATCATCAACAGGGGAGGTTGCAAGGAAAATGACCACTGATGCCACATTTCCAAATATGTGTTTTATTAATTGATTGACAAGCAATACTTACACTAACAAACATATCTAGATGCACATTTTCAAGTGCTTAGGTCAAAAGGATGAAAATAAAAACAAGAGTTCAAAGCAAGGCCCTGAAACCTCACAGATTTTGTGAGGATCGGAAGGATCAATCCCTTATGATCAGTCTAACCTTTAGACTATGTTTCCTCAATAGGTAGAGAAGTGGACTCCTGGCAAGATATGAGCACTGAATGGTCTGATCCTCGAAAAATGAACGGAGCGGACCTTTTCTACAGAGGAAGTTGAAGCTAGGCTGAATACATGGAATGGAAGGTCTAATCCTTGAAACTTTGTAGGGGGACAAGAAGCCTTCAAACTCCGTAGTGAAGTTTCAGTGCTTTGTGACCCAAGAGATAGTAGCATTGACTTCACCTTGGTGTCACTTAGCCTTTACTTTTTCGGAGTCATGGTGCCTGGCTCATTTGCCTTTGGTGGCGAGTCCATGGACGTAGCATTTAGTGATAAACCACATTAAATTTGATTAGTTGTGCACGCCTTTGGTGGTGAGCGTAGCGGATCAATTCAAGCTTAATTGATGAATTTTAACTAAATTTCTTTAATCCAGCACAACTCAATCAATTCTAGCAAAATTAATTAACTATATTGGAGCTAAACTTCATCAATTTTATCACCTTTGGGTATCAGGCTGTACGGTAGTTTTCAAAGCCACCTACATGCCTATATACGCTTCAATTTGTTTGGAGGAGGCTAACAATAATTTTGGTTGGCTATTGTATTTCGTCCGCTTTTGTAGCAAACGAAAATAGTTTGCCAGGGCCAGCAAATATTGTCAGCCATAAAAGCCGACTTAAGCAAATATAGTAACATAGCAATGAAATTAATAAGAAGATATATGTGAGAGATTTACGGGGTTGAGAGAGGATGTGAGAGTTTGAATGCTGATGTGTTATTGTTGGTAACAGTACAATAAAACTCGTACCGAAAATGATGTCATTGACCTTTCACTTCGATCGTGGACTATTGTGGCCAAAGAAAATTGTTGGCTTAATCCCAACAATTGCGCCGTTTGCCTTTCTGGCCAACTGGTAAGCGACGAAAACTACTCTAATTTTATCTTCGCCTAACCTGTGGTGGCTAGTTACCGATGGCAATTGGCATGTAGTCGATGAAAATTGCTATATCCATCGGTAATTGTCTATTTTTTTGGCGTTTAGCCAGCGAAAAAAGTGCCAGATTCCTCGTGTCAAGTGTCAGTCATAAGAAAGAGCGCGTGGAAATCCCAAATATTTTATATATAGTCTTAATGAAAACGTAGAGGTTTGATAATTTAGTGTAATATATGATCCTCTTTATTATGGGGAGCAACATACCTGAATTTCACCAAATATGAAGGGCATGAAAAATCGCCTTTCATTTTCATCTATTGAAGCAATATATGCAATATAAGTATCAAAGTGCTACCAATACAGACATCGATCCACGGCGAACACTACGACTACGATAAGACGAATCAGTAGTGAGTTTCCACAGTAGTGAGTTTGCAGTCCACCATAACTTATCGATCTAAGATGCATGGCTACACCGAACATACTGGGTGTGTGTAAGGAAGTATCTATGATCCGTCCGACACCACTGGATATTGATTCCTCATGTTCATTGCAACTATAAAGCGATGGAATATTAATCAATGCCCTTACATAACTGCCCAACTGTTTGTAGTTCCTATCCAATTGATACATGAATGCATGGCAAGTGATTTGTCATGTCAGTGACTCATGTGTCAATGATACATGTTAAGATACTATCCGTAAAAGTGGCAAATAATTAAATAATGCCCCATCGAAAATAGATGGGCTACTTGTTGTCCGTGGAGCCATCAAGCATCAGTAACTAATATGATCTTCATATGCTAGCTAGAAATTGCTCTCGCTTTTTTTCTTTTTCAAACAGGAGAATTGGTTATCACTGGTCATTTCTAGTTATATTATGTAGATTGGTTTGCAAGATAAATGGGAGTAGTCGTTAAGTTATCATAGTGAAATGGAAAAAGGATCATTTGATGACCTTAAACTATTATGGTCATCTGATTTTCATGCTCAACTATAAAACTACATAACGCAGACCCTTGAACTAATTAATCAAGGCGAAATATGACCAAGATCGTGTTAAAGCAGTACTAGATGGTGATTTCCGACTTTTGAAAAGAATCTTTATAAGTTCATAATTAATATATTTGAAATTAGAAAAATATGAAACTTGTACATTTTTCTAGGAATATAACCAATCAATTGGTGCTATATTTTAAGATATTATTAGAGTTTTATTCCTACACCTAATTTATTTATCGAATTACAACATTATAAATATCAACAAATAAATTCCAAATATCTTTAAAGAGGGATCAAATTGATAGATTATGTTTTTAAAATGAATTAATTACGATTTTTGCAGAGATTGCACATTATTTTATTTGTTCAAAAATAGAAAACAACATCCAATACGGCTTTCAACCGGGTCAAGTAGGTATTTTGCCCAATTTGGTTAGTTCCAGGATCTATATTACCCAGTTTCATATATGGAAGTTGAAAACCACAGTAGTCTAGAGTTTTCAAATAGACTTTTCCGTTCAATTATATTTTTCTGATGAAATGTGTATAATCAATCATCTATCTTTAATGTAGTCGATGTGAGTTTGTTTTCTGATTCTTGCTGCGGCACACGGATTCCTTGCCGTAGAGTAGCACTTGTGTATCTTCCAGCATATGCATCATACGACGCCAACGCCGCACATGCATCACCGGAAATCCAGTAGCGTCGTCGATCGTCTGCCTAACTGTGTGTGTTTCCTGTCTGCATCTCCAGAACCAGGACTATGAAGCTGCTGATCAGCTCAGTAACTGCCTATGCCAGAACTATATGCCGCAGCTGGCAGGGTATACAGTATAAATATGGGGACAAACCGCAGCAACGAGTCACTGTGCCCTCCGATCCTGTACTTGTTGTTAGCTGAGAGTAGAGACAATGGCCACAAAAGCGTTCCTGTTATTTGCCATCGTGCTACTCGTTGCTACCGCTGAGCGACATGCCCTTGCGGTGCCGGTCGTGCGCATCATGCGAGCCTATTCCACGAACGGCAAGCTCTCGACTGCAGCACACCATCAGTTGAAGGATGTATCGGAAAGCAGTAAGATTTCTGATGATTTATAATGGTTTATTTCTCCAGCTCTGCTAAAACACTTGCCACTAACTTTCTCCACTAAAGTAGAAGCAAGTCCGAGAGGCGAACAGCAGAAGAAGTTTATCATCATGGTTCCTCCACTCTTCCGCCCTCCACGCGTTCCGCCTACTGTCGCACTGTCCGTTCGGTCTCAGTTTCTTCCGCCGCGCCTTCCACCCAACATGGCCCTGCCAGATCAGTATCCTTGAGTTCATCGCGTAGCCATCCCATAGTAGACAATAATTGGCACGTTGTGTACCCCACCCCAAGTACTAGCCATTTAGCTGCTTGTGATCCGTATGTAGCTCGGTCATAATGGTGTGTCCTCCAATGCCAAATCATGTATCTGAAGAGTTAATCAATATCTATACCTATATATCTCTACTCTCTACCTAATATTAAAGCAAATAAGGTTTTTTGATCCGTCGTGACTCTATTTGACACGTGGGCCTTCTCCGACAAGTTTCCCATCTCTAATTTGTAATCGTCTTCTTGCGTGGGCATGTGTCTGAGATGGAATCAGTCTGCATAGATCGGTAATAGAGTCCGCATAATAAATCGATAGCGATTTGCATTGGGAGACCGACTTGCTCCTCAATATAAATTAGCAGCGATTTGGCTATCACATGAACCTTCTTCCCTTGGCTTCATTGATAGCGTTGCGACCATCAAGCAGCAGCCCGTCCCCGTCGTCCGCGGCTCTAGATCCGAGTCTGAGCAGCGGCAACCGTGTGCCCATGATTGGTGATTTTCGCTTTCCTAATTTTCATAGGAATTTGAATCATGCAACAGTGCAGATGATAGAAAAAAATTCTATGCCGTGCCGTGCGACACCTTCGACGACGCGTGTGTAGCTGGCCCCACCAAAGATAGCCAAGTATGCCAGCAGAGCAGAACGAGCTGCCCTCCCACAGATCGTCCTATGGGCTCTCGGGAAACAGATCGAGCCGCGCGCCCTCCTCTCCTGACGCTGGTTGTTCGTCAATGGCGAGCAACCTTTGCAGCAGGCACGGCGCGTTCCTCGGCCGCGGTGCCGTGGGCAGCGTGTACGTCTTCCCGGATCAAGCCTGACGTCGACCGACGGCGTCGGTTCCGATTCTGAAACCCATAGCGGCACGCATCTATCTCCTTTAATTTCTTATACCTAGCGCACCCATCGTGCAATGGCTGAACTTCAATGCAAATTGAGCATATAGGAGTAATAGTTAAGGTTGTGAGGTGTTATTTTTCCGTTGCAATGCACGGACATCTCTGCTAGTAGTATAATAATAAAGAGAGGAAGTTTTTTTTTTCCACAGTCAAATTTTCGTCCACCCCGAGGCTTTTCGTAATTAGGTGTTAGGTAATACGTTTCCTATTTACGCATGGTTTGCAGGTGCAGTTTCGAACCGGACTGCAGGCAGCTGCTGAGCCCACGCCACGCCGCTGACTTGCCTCCACGTTGCCCGGTGGGCCGTGGCACCATACCTTTTCGCTGCGCGCAGCTAGCCCAACGAGCTCCAGCTTCGCCTGACCGCCGTGCCGCTCGATGTCTGAATTGCTGCTCCTACAAGCTTTGCACCACATTGGTGCTACACATAACCACACCGAGCTGCGGTGTTGCTTGCTGCCCTGCCTGCCCATGCATGCATAACGAGAAAAGGTAGAGCATGCTGCATGCAAAGCACCATATCATCCGCCATCCACGCTAGCTCATTGTTTTTAATAAAGAACGAGTTAATAAAAAATCTTTTTTACTCTAAGAGATATATACCCACCTAGACCTATAATCTACCGTGTCCCCGCAAGCAGGCAACGTGGCCCACCAAAAAGGACCAAAACATGACAAGAGCGGAACGCTTGTTCCTGCCGTTGGAAGCCGATTAGTGGCCATGATTCTAGCGTGTTTTTTTCACCCGTATTATTCCTACCCGCTTGCGTACCCGCTGATACCCACCCGCATCGTATAATGAGATGGATTTCGGACATGGAACAAATCCTACAGAAAAAGATTGAAGTCGTAGCTAAACAATAGCCCAATAATCTACTGATTTGGTCCATAATAGCCCAATATCCTAGAACAAAATACCAGAGAGAGCTTTGATCGTCAATCCTCGAATCAAATACACCAAATCGCTATTTTAAATTCGGATAAGCATACTCATATAGACATATACATTCAACGAACTCATGCGAGCAGACAAGAAAACCGAAAAGCAAGAATCCATAAGATGGATCCGTTTGATCGAACTGCAGCAGAAAGAGCGGGGTGGAGGAGGCGGTCGTGCGCCGGTGCGACATGGCAGAGGAGGACCGGACGGAGGCGCGACGTGCAGGGGAGGCGGCGGCGACCTGGATCGGGACGGGGAAGGAGGCAGCTGCTGCGTCGCTTGCCGGCGACGCCTGGCCGGATCCGAAGGCAGTGGCCGGGGAGGATCCGGGTGTGCGACAGCGGGCCGGATCGGCGCCGAGGAGGCCGCCGGGAGGGGAGACCGCGCTGGGTGGGAGCGGGGGAGGAGGCGGCGGCACCAAGGAGGCATCATCGGAGGCGCGCCGGGAGGCAGCTGCTGCGTCGCTTGCCGGCGACGCTTGGCCGGATCCGAAGGCAGTGGCTAGGGAGGATCAGGGCGTGCGACGGTGGGCCGGATCGACGGGCGTGGCAGATCGGCGCCGAGGAGGCCGCCGAGAGGGGAGACCGCGCCGGGCGGGAGCGGGGGAGGAGGCGGCGGCGCCGAGGAGCCATCGTCGGAGGCGCGCCGGGAGGGGGAGATGGAGCCGGAGAGAGGGGGTTGGGGTGAGAGAGTGTCTGTGAGAGGGGCTAGGGTTTCCTTGGATTTATACGGATTGGCGGCGCAGGCTCGATCGTTGGATCTCATCCAGCGATCACGTTTGCGCAGAGTGAACGGGCTGGGCTGGGCTACTAAAATGGGCTTTCAGGTTGAAATTGAAGCCAATTTTACACAATGTTTTGAAATATTTTTAAGAGGAGTTTTCAAGGCACCGAAAATGAAAACGACATCTATTTTAGGACGGAGTAGATATTATTCATGTGATTAGCCCATGTTACATTGTCGCTGTATCCATTGTACGACTAGAATTGTATAAGTGTACTTCTCAATAAAGAATATTCATCCATTGCCAAGATTTTCGATAAACACTAGCGTGCTTGTCAGAGACACTACAACTTCTACACTTGATTTGGCAAAAAATAGTTTATTTAATATTGTTTAAACTTGCATTTTCTTGTATGGGTGTTGCTTCTTGCATGAACCATTGGAAAAGAAAAAAAAAAAGAATCCAAAGTTCTTCATCACTGCATTTCAAACACAACTATGCCCTACTTTAGATGTTTCACTAATATAATATGCAGTCGAAACACTATTTCTTCGTTTAACTATAAACGAGCTTTTCAATTAAAATATTCAGCGGTCTACATGTCCGCAGCTACATGCCCGCGATGCGGGAGGAGGACGCCGAGGACATCACCAAGCTCTAAATAAATTTGATACATAAAAAATAAAACTTACACATATCCCACACGTTTACCTTCGCCATGTGTGACGGGGGAGAATATAAAACCCCTCAGAGGAAAGAAGCCCAAGAAAGGCCTGCACGGGCCCAAATCGAAAGCCCACGGCCTTACTTAACGCACAGCAGCCGGGGCGAGTGAGCCGATCCGACCCTCATCCCGTACGCTCGTACGGGACGGAGGCAGCCGACCTTCTCACGGGGCAATCGACCCTCAGACCAACGCTCGGGCGAGGCGGAGAGTCCCGACCTATGCCACGCCCGACGTTGAGACCCACCGGCGTGCGGCCCACGACCAGGCAGCGGAAATTCCACTCATGGGCCCGGACAACGGGACGGCACACTGTCCTCCTGCGCCCACGCCTGCTACGACAGGACGGCGTCACGCTGCCACCGCCTACCAAGTGCGTGCCTGCGCGCGTGCTCATTGCGATAGGATGTGCCATCAACCACCTGACGCCGCACGTCTGGAACACCCCGCCACGATAGGGCTAGGGGATGACGCCGGGCAGTGGTTGACCCTATAAAGGGAGACACCTGGCAAGGCTTGGCGAGGCCGGTAAAACCAAACAAGCATAAGAGACAGGACTACCGAGCCCCGCCTCGTACGGTCTTACGAGGCAGAAGGCAACCGACTGACCTTCGCCCCCCCCGTTGGGACACAATGGTGCACGAGGCACCGTTACGGACAGACGGAACGACTCGGCAGGAACGCTCCGTAGCCGGATAATCAGCCACCTAACATCACGCCCGTCTGATGCCAAGAGCTAAAGAAAGGAGGCCAGGACCGACGGGATGGAACACCCTCCCCATATGGCTCTTTGACTCCGTGAGAATAGAAGTATTCGTAGGTACACCGAACCCCCGGCACGGCTCAGCTACAGGACCCCGGACAAACGACCTCACCACGTGTGACAAGGGCATGCTGGGAACGCACGGACTTCTGGCAGGACTCTTGTAACAAGGGGACCCACGTGTCAGGGTCCCTCCCTCCTCTCTATATCCTTTCTTCTTCTTCTCCCCTGGAACTGTAAGCACCCCCTTGAACTATAAAAGGAGGGGAAGCACTCACGAGTGGAGAGGGCCAGAAGCACCACAAAGAGCACAAAGGCCAAGTAATAAGGCGACCCTTTCCGCAACACTTGTGCCCACTGTAACACATCCACACTCCTCGTAATATAAGAAACACACTCCACTAGACGTAGGGATTCTTCCCGAACCAGTATAAACTCTCGAGTCTATCGGCTCACCATTCGGAGCGAGTCCATGCTGACATCCCCTACCGAACAATAAATCTACTGCTTGTGTCACCCCGGTTCCCGGAACCACGACAGTTGGCGCGCCAGGTAGGGGATCTTCAGCGCGCCTAAGCGATATCATCGCTCCGATGGCATCATCATCCACCTCCGTCGGCAACAAGGTCCTCGCACCAGGGAGCTGCATCACCTTCGGCACCTTCACCTTCGTTGCCACCGCTGCCGGCGAGCTCCGCCTCATCGACCCTACACCATCCATCGACGTCCTCACTCAGGGCATGGACGATCTCAAAGTCGCGGACGCTCCGCGCGATACGATGATGGGAGAAGCTGCGCGCCCGACGCCCGCCGACCTCAACATGGAGGCGCTCGCCGACTGCGCTAACGCGCTCCTCCGCTCAACCTCCACTTGTGAGGACTACGATCAAGTGCTCTATGCACTCGCGAACGTGGTAACCCAGCTACATGGAAACCCACCGCTGCCGTCCATGGCAGCGCTCTAAGGCACTGCCCCGGACTCGCCCTTGCAGCGAGGACGGAAGGACCCATACGCCCCGCGCCTGCCGGAACCAAGGCAGATAAGCGGAGGCTGAAGCGACGCACCGCTGTGCTCAAGCGCCGCCCCGACGCACGCATCACAGTCCACGGGGACGGGACGCCTCGTCAATCAACCCTCGTGGCCATGGCGGGCCACTACCCGACGTCCGTCCATGACCTCCTGGAAGATGTTTCTAGCAGCGGGTCCGTCTCCAGCTCGGACGAAAACCACTCCGCCGCGATCGGAAGGGCATGCCTTGTGGCAACCCCTTCCATAGGCGGAGATGCTGGAGGTCAAAAGACCCCCAGCCAAGAGGTGGAGTACCAGCGTGAACCAGGCGCGCACCCTCGCGCGCGAAAACGAGCTCCGCTAGAAGGAGAAGGAGATCGACGACCTCGAACATAGGCTCGAGGAGCTCCACAATGAGGTGGGGCGGCGCCAGCATAAGGGCGAAGGGCCCCGCGGGCGCCACGTCTACAACCAGCTCCTTCAAGGGAGCGACAGGACGCCATATTTCCCGCGCCCCGACCAAAATATCGCCGCCGCCGCCATGATGCTCCAGGCAATCCCGGAGCCCAGCGAGCCTGCCACCAAGGCCACGCTCCAAAACCTTCGCAGCATCGTGCAAAGGGCAGCGGTGCAGCAGGCCGAGTTAGCAAATCAGCCATCAGCGGATACGGCTGCACGCACCACGCGGACGGCGACCACATAGGGTAATGGGGCACGAGCGTCCGCGAGACCCGTCAAGGATCGCCTGGGCGACAAGCGTGATGCCCGCGACACCCTCAATGCCTGCCGAAGGGAACAGGACAACATCGCACACTCACGCACCCCGGACGCAAGACGCGAGTGTGGATCCGGTCCAACTGGACCAGGACCACGCGCTTTCGGGAGCGCAATCCACGAAGCGCAGTTCCCCTTATGAGTGCGCGCACCCACCAACCTCACCAGGTACGACGGTTCCACGAACCCGGCTGTATGGCTCGAGGATTATCGACTGGCCTGCTGACTAGCAGGGATCAGGGATGATTCTCTGATCATCCAGTATCTCCCCATCCACCTCGGGGACGCGCTTCGAGCATGGCTAGAGAACTTGCCCGAGGACACCATCCACGACTGGGAAGGCCTCAAGAAGGTCTTTGTAGGGAACTTCCAGGGGACGTACAAGTGCCCCGGGAGCTCCTGGGACCTCAAGAGTTGCACCTAGAAGCCCGGAGAAAGTCTCCGGGACTACATCCGGAGATTCTCTCAGAAGAGAAACGAGCTTCCGGACATCACTGACGCCGACGTCGTCAGTGCCTTCATTTACGGCACTACGAACGAGGCGGTCGTCCACGAGCTCGGTCGTGGGCACCCCAAGACAATGGCCGACCTCCTCGACATCGCCACCAAGTTTGCCGATGGCGAAGACGCGGTCGGCGCCATCTTCCGCAAAGGAAGAACATCCCGTGATGATGGGGAGGGAACAACGGCGCCAAAAAAGATCGGCGCAAGCGCCGCGCCAAGCGCCAGAGGGACGAAAGACATCGGAGGGACGAGCGCCCACACCACGGGAGAAATGAAGTCGCCACAGCCGACCGACCTCCCAAGCCACCGGCCAAGTCCAGCAACGAGCACTTCCAAAAGCTCATGGACGGGCCGTGCCAGAACCATGGGTTCCCGGTGCGTCACAAGCTCCGGGAATGCGAACTCCTCAAGCGCTTCGTCGGCAACCCTTCGCAGAAGAAGGCAAAGACGGAGGAGGCCGCCCAGATGGCGGAGAAAAAGGACGACGCCGAGGCATTCCCCGAGACGATGGGATGCCTCATGATCTTCGGGGGACCGGAGTCCTACGGCGACAAGCGCAAGCTCAAGCTCGCGAACCGCGAGGTAAATGCCGTAAATCCCGCCGTCCCTGAATACCTCCGATGGTCGGAAGAGCCGATCACCTTCGATCGACGTGACCATCCGAACAAAGTCCCGCACCCCGGGACCTACCCGCTCGTCGTGGAACCGATCATCGGCCCCAAGCGCCTCACAAGGGTACTCATGGACGGCGGAAGCGGCCTCAACATCATGTATGTTGAGACGCTCGACGCAATGGGAATCCCCAGGACAAGCCTACGGCCCAGTCACGCCCCGTTCCACGGCATCATCCCGGGCCAGTAGGCCTACCCCCTCGGGCAAATCACGCTGCCCGTCACATTTGGCGACCCTTCGAACTTCTGCACGGAGCGGTTGCAGTTCGAGGTGGTCGACTTCGCGGGGTCATACCATGCGATTTTGGGACGGCCATGTTACGCCAAGTTCATGGCCATCCCAAATTACACATATCTCAAGCTAAAGATGCCCGGTCCGCACGGGGTCATCACTGTAGGAGCTTCCTTCAAAGAAGCCTACAAGTGCGAGCGGGCCAACTGCGAGCTTGCCGCGTCCCTTGTGGCATCCAAGGAAATGGCCGACCTCGAAAAGGTCATGTCAATGGGTGCCCCCGAGGCAACCAAAGAAACACCCCAGACGTCCCCGAGACGTCCAAAGCTGGGGGAGGCACCTTCAAGCCCTCTGAGGACACGAAGGAGGTGCCGCTCGACCCTGCCGACCCTTCCAAGAAGGTCAGGATCGGGGCCGCGCTTTCCCAGAAATAGGAAAGCGCGCTCGTCGACTTCCTTCGAGCCAACCGGGACGTCTTCGCTTGGAAGCCTGCCGACATGCCGGAAATCCCCCGGGAGGTCGTCGAGCACTCCCTAAATGTCCGACCGACCGCAAGACCGGTCGCCCAACGCCTTCGCCGATTCGACAAGGAGAAGCGTAAGGCTATAGGGGAGGAGATCACTAAGCTTTTAGCCGCAGGATTCATAAAAGAAGTGCAACACCCAGAGTGGGTTGCCAATCCTCTAATGGTTAAAAAGAAGAATGGGAAGTGGAGGATGTGTGTCGACTACACGAGCCTGAACAAGGCATGTCCAAAGGACCCTTTCCCTCTACCTCGCATTGACCAAGTGGTCGACTCCACCGCAGATTGTGAGTTGCTATCCTTTTTGGACGCATACTCCGGCTACCACTAGATCGCGATGAAAGAAAGCGACCAGCTCGCCGCTTCTTTCATCACTCCCTTCAGTTCCTTCTATTTCGTATCCATGCCATTCGGCTTAAAGAATGCAGGAGCAACATACCAGCGATGCATGCTTCTGTGTTTTGTCGATCAGGTAGGACGAAATGTGGAGGTCTACGTCGACGACATAGTCGTAAAGACCAAGGAGGCCGAGGGCCTCATAGCCGACCTTGAGGAAACCTTCGCGAACCTCCGCAGGTTCCGGATTAAGCTCAACCCCGAAAAATGCGTTTTTGGGGTCCCCAAGGGCAAACTCCTGGGCTTCATGGTCTCCGAAAGAGGAATCGAGGCTAACCAGGAGAAAATCGACGCCATTCAAAGAATGAGCCCCATTCGAAACCTGAAGGGAGTCCAACGTCTCGTAGAATGCATCGCCTCGTTCAGCCGCTTTATATCCAGGCTCGGCGAGCGAGGGATGCCGCTCTACAAGCTGCTACGAAAGGGAGACCGCTTCTCCTGGACCCCGGAGGCCCAAGCAGCCCTGGACAGAATCAAGGCTTTTCTCACGACTCCACCGGTTTTGGTCGCACCCGACCTAACAAAGACGCTGCTCTTATACGTCGCCTCCACCACATAAGTGGTCAGCGCGGCCTTGGTCGTAGAGCAAGCGGAAGAAGGCTGAGCGCTCAAAGTACAGAGGCCCGTCTACTTCATCAGCGAGGTTTTAACTGAGTCCAAGGCTCGGTACCCGCAAGTACAGAAGCTCCTCTATGCGGTACTCATCGCCAAGAGGAAGCTTATCCATTACTTCGACCGACACTCGGTGACGGTCGTCTTCACCGCCCCTTTGGGCGAAATCATCCATAACCGCGACGCGACAGGACGCATCGCGAAATGGGCACTCGAGCTCAATGGGCTCGACATTACCTACCTGCCAAGAACTGCGATCAAATCGCAGGCCCTGGCAGATTTCGTCACCGAATGGACCGAAGCACAAGAATCGCCGCTGGTCGAGGATCCGGAGTACTGGATCATGTACTTCGACGGGTCCTATCTCAAGACCGGCAGCGGGGCAAGCATTGTCCTCATTTCCCTGCAGGAACATAGGCTGCGGTACGCCATACGCCTCCACTTCCCGTCCACCAACAACGTGGCGGAATACGAGGCCTTGGTAAACGGGCTCCGTATAGCGGCAGAGGTGGGGGCAAGGCGCCTCCGCGTGCGAGGAGACTCAAAACTCATGGTCGATCAGGTCATGAAGGCGGCCGAGCCTTGCGACCCCAGGATGTGTGCCTACTATAAAGAGGTATGCAAGCTGGAAGAAAAATTCAAAGGCTTCGAGCTCGAGCACAACTATCGACGCTTCAACGAGGAAGCCGATCGACTCTCAACCATAGCGTCGGTCGGGAACCTGTTCCAGACGGAGTCTTCGCCTCCGATCTTTACAAACCTTCTGTCACGATCGAACGGTTGGACGAGGAACCAACGGCAACTCTCCCCGACCCTGCCACACAGGCTCGAGGGCTGGTAGCTGTGGTCGGGGGTCCAGACTGGCGTCTCCCCATCATAAACCGGCTCTCCGACGGTGACCTACCCAAGGACGCGACCGAGGCCAGACGCGTGGCCCGCAGAGCAAAGTCCTTCGTTGTTATTAACGGAGAGCTCTACAAAAAGAGCGCCTCCGGGATCAAACAGAGGTGCATCCCCACCGACGAGGGGAAGCAGATCCTGGCCGAAATCCATGGAGGCGTCTGCGGGCACCACGCGGCCCCAAGGGCACTAGTAGGAAAGGCCTTCCGGCAAGGTTTCTACTGGCCGTCAGCAATGGCTGACGCCGAGCAGGTCGTGCGAACCTGCGAAGGATGCCAATTTTTCGCCAAGCAGATTCACATGCCTGTGCAAGCACTCCAAACCATCCCCATCACGTGGCCCTTTGCGGTCTGGGGCTTGGATATGGTTGGGCCCCTTAAAAAAGCGCCCGGGGGCTTCACCCACTTATTCGTCGCTGTCGACAAGTTCACCAAGTGGATAGAAGCCAAACCCATCGTGCTGCTCACAGTGGCGAACGCCGCTTCCTTCTTCCGTGACATCGTTTATAGGTTCGGAGTACCAAACTCCATTATAACCGACAACGGAGTCCAATTCAAGGGTCATGACTTCCTCCAGTTCTGCGATCAATTCAACATCAAGGTCGAATGGGCCGCCGTGGCGCACCCATGGACCAATGGCCAAGTCAAGTGAGCCAACGGCACGATCTTACAAGGGCTCAAGCTCAGAATCTTCGACAGATTGAAAAAGTTCGGCAGAAAATGGGTGGCCGAGCTACCCGCTGTCCTCTGGAGCTTGCGCACAACCCCATCTAGAGCCACTGGATGCACCCCCTTCTTCTTGGCATACGGCGCTGAAGCCGTACTCCCCACGGAGCTCGAATATGGATCCCCTAGGGTCCGAGCGTACGACAGCAAGCGACAAACGACGGACGCCGAACTCGCCAACGACCTCCTAGACGAGGCAAGAGAGGCAATAGTCGTCACGTCGGCCAAATACCAACAAAACCTGCGACGCTACCACGACCGCCAGGTCCACAGCAGGTCCCTCAATGTTGGTGATCTAGTACTAAGAAGGGTCATGGACACCAGAGGCAAGCACAAATTCACTCCGCCGTGGGAAGGACCTTACATCATCGCCAAGGTCCTACGGCCAAGCTCCTACAAACTCAAAGACTCCGACGGTAACATCTTCACCAATGCATGGAACATTGAAAACCTGAGGAGATTTTATCCTTAGACTACTGTTCGCTCCCCCACATGACTAAGTTGGTTGAACCAACCTATCGGTCGCCTTGCCCAACTCGGGGGCTGGGAATGAGCCAGGCAGACATACTGTCCGACCCAAAAAGTCAATTCGCGGGAGTCCAGGCGCTGCCCCGGAGCCTCCACAACTCGGGGGCTGGGAATGAGCCAGGCAGACATACTGCCCGATCCAAAAAATCAATTCGCGGGAGTCCAGGCGCTGCCCCGGAGCCTCCACATGTCGCAAAAATTGATGAAAATCAAAACCACTCGGGAGCTATTTATTCTTCTGTTCAAAAACTTTCATTACATCAATATTTGAATCAAAGGGAGCTTTGGGCCCCGCCTCTTGGGGCCAGAGTTGGAAAGGGTCGTACGCATCTTGCGCCGGCGAAGATGGCCCCCGGACATTGGCTCTTGTTGAAGTCAGGTTCTTAGTGTCTCTGCGGCGGGGGAGGTCACGAATCTCCCCACTCAAGAACCTTCCCATTCAACAAGAGCCATTACTCCTTCATTGTGGGTGTTTTTGCCGTGCGGCAAGCGTCAAAGAAGGCGGGAACCCTCCTCGGCGCTCCACCACAGAGCGCCTGCCGCCACCAATGAGCATCCTCTTTTGGGAGCTCAACGTGTTGGTCAGGCACCCAATGACGCACCTGAACCAAGGAGAGGGTGGCCAAAAAGTCACCTAGAGCGTGCTGGGCGGAGGGCCAGACTTTGATAGTCGCCCCCCTCACCACCATCACACCGGCGACTTCTCAGCTTCGGCTTCCGCCGACGGCAGGACGCGTGACCCACCAGGCGGTGGCAGGGCAAAACCCCCGCACCACCATCCGGCGCCGGATCCTCATGGACAACCTCACCTAGGCAACCACCAAAGCCTCTCTCGAGAGGACCCGAGGTGGAACGCCTGCCCGCGCAGGGGGCGCATAGGTACAAGGTCACCGGAGGATGTTCTGGGTACAGGTGGCGTGTACGAAGCCACTCGTAGCCAAAACCCGGCCTGCATACGAAGACACTCATAGCCAAAGACGCGGGAACCATAGAGAAGACCATGCTATCCTAAGGTTAGCTTTCCCCGCCCGGGACAAAAACCTTGAACCCAGGCAACCCTGCTCGCTACAAAGGAAGGAAAGTCGCTCTCCCATGGAACAAGCAAACCCCATGGTTCGTAGAGACTCAAGGGGCTCTGGCTGTCTGGCTCTAAATGCCTTCCTTGGGAGGAATCCCCCCCTATTTATAGCCGCGGCCAAAGAGACAGCGGGCGAGCGCCCCGGCCGGCCTCACAAGTTCCCTGTAGCCCCTGCAGCGGGCCCGATAGACACCACTGGGGCTCGCCGTACCTCTGCCTCGCTCTGGCGACGCGACGTACCTGCCAAAGGGCGCAGAGGCATCCGATGCCCTGACCCGTCGCAGACGACGCGACTGCTCGAAACAAAAAATACGCAAAGATACCATGCGCTACGTCCGGCGCTGCCACGGCCACGATGCGCCTCGGGCCAATAAAAAGAGCGGTACCAACCCAATAAAAAGAGCGGTACCAGAGACGCACTCGTATAACCGTGCAAAATAGGGGAAATGAGATGGGCCCCAAGGATTGCCACACCGGATGGTCCCCGAGATGGGTCAGTATGAGGCGCGCAAGGGCCACGGCAAAAGAGCAACACGGACAGAGGCGACCCCTTCACCCACACACGGGATGTTAAAAGATAAGGAAACTCTACCCCTAGCTGTTTCATTCGACTTTTACTCACGTACCAGTAAAACAAAGTGACCGAACAAAGTCACCTTGCTTTACTCAGGGGCTGGGAACGTACTACCCGTACACGTTTTCCCCTTGCTCTCACAAAAAAAAAAGAGGGCCATCCAAGCTGCCCGACCTTCCCCTCAACTCAGTACCTTTTTCTTTAGCCCCGTCGCCCGACTTCCTCTAAAGATTCCTCGAGCCTAGATCAGCCCCCAAAGGCCCGCCTACGCCTCAAAGGTCCCAGCGACCGCGGCTATGGCAGCCTAAGGCAAGGCACATGATCGCAATGGCAAAAACACGTGCGAATTTTTAGAAACAAAGGGCAAAGGCACGGGATTAAAATAAAAGGCCCGTCAGTCACCAGTGACAACAAAAGTTAATTACAAACCATATTGTTCAAATTCCTAATGGAAATCAGTCTGCCGATGGGTTTCGCAGGAGGGCCTGCGGGTCGACGTGGCTCGAAACCATCAGGGCGTGGGGGCGGACTTCATCTTCAATCCTCTCCACCTCCTCGTCGGCGACCCCGGCGGCGAACCCCTCCGCGATCGGCGCGAGCACTGGACGGAGCTCCCTAAAGTGGGAAACCGCCCGCAGGCAGCCTGACGCACGACGCGCTCGACATGCACCCGAAGTCCCGCCACCCGCTTCAGCAGCGGCACGAGCGACGGTGGCGAAAGCCAGGCACACGCCGAGCCAACTGCCTCCCGAAGGCTCTAGAGCTCCCCTCGCAGCTCTGAAAAGAAAGAGCACGACAAAATCACGAACGGCCCTCAGGCGAAATCAAGAAACTGCCTCAAAATACCGCTCACCGGCAGCGACGGAGGCCTGGGCGGAGAGCTCCGTGCGGGACCGCTCGAACGAGCCCGTCACCTCGAGCAGGGCTTGCTCCGCCTCAACGGCCCGCCGCGTCGCGGCTGTAAGCTCCCGGCGCAACGCCAGAGTGTCGTTCACGGCAGCAGTGCGCTCCGCTCGGAGCTGCTCCGTCTCTTGACGGAGGCCCCCCGCCTCGGCGCGCAGCGAGGCCGCTTCAGCCGAAACGATGTCGAAACGCATGGCCAACATGCTCGCCTGCCGAACGGCAGCGGCCCTCGCCTCCTGCGAGCGCGAGGCCTACGTTCGCGCCTGCATCGCTTCAGCCTAGGCGGCGTCGAGCAAAGAAATGCGCACGGTAGCCCGTGCCAATAGAGCCTACAACGAAAAAGTTCCACGGATCGGACAAGATCCAAAAAGACACCGATACGAAGGAGGATGAAAGGAGGTCACGTACCGCCCCATGACGAAGTATGCGCTGCGAGATCGCTTCCTCAGCACGGCTCGCCGCTGCCAGCGCCGTCCGGAGGGAGTCCAAAACCGTCCCCATGTCGATGGCTGCACTGGTGGACGCCTCCTGTACGATCCCCCAATCCACCGCCTCCTGTTCCGCGGAGAGGGGCGGAGACTCCTCCTGGACAGCTGGAAGCAACCGGGGAGGGATGGACAGACGGATGGCACCCGATGGAGGAGGCCCAGGAGGGGGTGATGGCAGCGGAATCATCGCGCCACCCGAGTCCACGGCACCCTCGCGAGCAGGCTCCAACCGCTCCGGCGCCGCCTCCCCCACCGGATCCGCCGCGGCGACCCTCGGTCCCGCCGGCGACGCAACAGGGGGTCGGAGGATCGACGCCCCCGGCAAGGAAGGCGCCGCCGCGGACGACGACGCCGCGGATGACGCCTCTGGCACGCAGCCCGTGCGGCCTCCGAAAGCGACTTATGCGGGATGAACCGACTGCACCAAAAGCATTCAGCCGTGCAAAACAAGAACGGAGGGAACCACGACCACGACAGAAAGGCGGGAGGATCGCTCACCGAGAAGACCGCGGCGTGGGAAAGAGACGCCTCCAACCTCGAGACGCCGTCCCCGGCAGCGCGTTCGCACTTGTGGCAGGGACACGGATGACGCGTCGACTCTCAAGGGCGGCTCTGGCGCATGAGAAGTGACGGGGGCCACGCTCGCCGCCACCGGCAGCGACGACTCCGATCCAGGAGGCGACCCCTGGACGGTCACCGCTACCAAAGCGCCCGAAGAAGAGCCGGCAGTGAGCTCGGCTGACGTCCCTGATGGCAACACAGGTGCCCCCGAGCCTCCAGACGCCTCCACCGGCACGGTCCCCGGCGCTGCCGCGAACGTCGACGTCAAGACCGCGACGGGGACGCCGGACCCTTCCGGCTCCGGCGAGGACGACACTTCCACGACCGGCTCCACCCGCGCCTAAACCACCGTAGCCGGAACAGGAACGCGCTGAGACTCCCCCGCCGACCCTTGAGACCCCCTCAACAGGGGCACGGCACCCGCCGCCGGCGGAGTCATGATCAGCATCGCCTCAGGGAGGACGCCCGAGCCCGAACTTCCCCAATCTCGCCAGCAAGCGGCACGGCCTCGAGCGTATCATCCGAAGACCACTCCTCGTCGGATGATGCGGTAGAAGGAGTTGGCGAGCGGCCCTCCTCCCGGGCGCGCTGATCGCGCTCCCTCTTCTTTCTATCGCGGGCAAGCTGATGGCGTTTCTTGCCCTCATCCGCCAAGTGCGCCTCCGCCTCCCTCTTTCGCTTCCGGTCCGCCTTCACGGCGGCATCCTCAGGAAGAGGGGCGGGGCACGGCTTCATAGTACCAATGCCCTAAAACCACACGAGGCGCGGCATTAATAAGCTTAGAAGCACCCATCACACAACCCAGTAAAAGAAACTTACCAAGTTCTCTTTGATCGAATGGTTGAGGCCCAGAGGACCGCCAAAGAAGTTCGCCATCGAGGTCCCCTTGGTGATGGCGGTCACACGGAGCCGGATCTCTGCGGGGGTGAGCTCCTCGCTAGAGATACGGTCCGGATCAGCCACACCAGTATACTCCCACATGGGGAAACGACGGAACCGAAGCGGTTGGAGAGCCCTCCGAATGAAGGTCGAAACCAGCACCACGCCGGTCAAGCCGCGGCGACGGAGGACCCCTATCTTCTCCAAGAGGAACTCCACCTGGTTGGCGCTCCTCTTCTCTCGACCCCAGTCCCATTGATCCCGCCTCGAGGAGGCGGCGCCGGTAAAGACGGGGGCCCTCCCGACGTATCCGGACGGGGGCATGATCCCGTCCGCCAGGGGAGGGTCGCTAAGGTTCTGAACATAGAACCATTCCCCCGAATACCCATGGGTGGAAGATGGGAGGGGGATCTGAAGGTAGTCTTGCCGACGGCCGTTGCGCAGCTGGATGGTCACACCGCCGACAAGGGATTGCCCGCCTTGCCCCTGCAAGAGCTGGGGGCGAAACAGGTAGCACCACAGTTTGAAGTGCGGCGCTATCCGGAGGAAAGCCTCGCACATCGTGATAAAGCACGCTATGTGAAGCACGGCGTTGGGATTCAAGTGCTGAATCTCCAAGCCGTAAAAGAAGAGGAGCCCCCGCACGAATGGGTGCAGGGGGAGACCGAACCCGCGCTCATAGAAGGGCGCGAGAACGATGATCTCGTTCTCCTGAGGATCAGGCAGGCTATCGAGCTCTGGCAGCCGCGATCCTGACACCGCCCGGGGAAGAGGAAGCCTTTCTTCTCCAAGATCGCCAGGCGTGTCCTGGGGGTCGTGCACCGGGGGAAGGAAGCCATCAGCGGCGCCGAAGAAGCGCGCAGGAACTAACAAGGAATGCGAGGAAGGAGAAGGCAAAGCTGAGGAAACAGCAGAGGCGAAAAAGAGGCAAGTAAACAGTCTAATTCTCTCCTCTTCCCTCATAAACCCGCGCAGAGGATAACGAGAAAACAAGGAATAAGCGGACGTGGAGGGCCGTCGACGGGCCCACCACTACGCATTTACCACCACGACCCCGGCGTCTCCTCAAAAACGGGGCCACGACCGCTCCCCGACTTCTCTCGAACGGCGCGAGAAGGCAGAGAGACGGGACGGCCCGCCTCCCTCAAAAGGTGCGACCCCTAAGCCACCCCGCATGCATTAACTGAGATGGCAGGGAGCCAGCGCCGACAGAACGACACGCGGACGGATCCTTCACGCCGGAGCGATCCCGGGTAAGCGTAAACCTGACTCCAAACCAATACGTAATCCAACCTAAATCAGCGCATAGAGCGAGGAATGGTCGGTAGGCAAGCTCACAAGCGAGCTACATGCCAAGTGAGCCGGCATAAGGCCATTTGCCTCGACCGTGTCCAAGACCATACCTCAAACTCTCTTGCGGTAACCTAGCTGATGGGGTGGCCACGTGGCCCCCCTTTGGACAGACTTCTGACCAAAGGGCCGGAACAAGATCGAGTAAGGAAAGATTCTTTTAATGAGATGCCCCCAGCGGGTCGAGCCCCTCAACGGGATAACTCGCCATGACCGTTCTAAACTGGAAGAACCGTCGGATCTCACTCGGACTACCCGCTATTAGCTCGATGGCTGCCGCACCCACGCCAACCTGGCTGGTGATGGTCGGCCCAACCTTCAAAAGGTCAAACGGACAGACCTTCCGGAGGGCGTCGCGCCAAGAATCCCATTCGAAACTGGGTACTCAGGAAACTCTCCTGAAAACCTGACGATGGGCTTAAAAGGCAAACTCTGTGCAATGCCCATAACGGCTTCACACACACCAGTCCCTGACAACCCCCGAGCGATTCCTCACAAAATCACTCGGGGGCTACATCCCACGGATGCGCTTGCGCGCCTCCCCTAGAGTGAGCCTCCGACCAACCACAAAAGGGTTGGTCGAAGGCTCGGGGGCTACTGACGGGGGAGAATATAAAACCCCTCAGAGGAAAGAAGCCCAAGAAAGGCCTACACGGGCCCAAATCGAAAGTCCACGGCCTTACCCAACGCACAGCAGCCGGGGCGAGTGGGCCGATCCAACCCTTGTCCCATACGCTCGTATGGGACGGAGACGGCCGACCTTCTCACGGGGCAATCTACCCTCAGACCAACGCTCGGGCGAGGCAGAGAGTCCCGACCTATGCCACACCCGACGTTGAGACCCACCGGCGTACGGCCCACGACTAGGCAGTGGAAAGTCCACTCATGGGCCCGGACAACGGGACGACACACTGTTCTCCTGCGCCCACACCTGCTACGACGGGACGGCGTCACGCTGCCACCGCCTGCCAAGCGCGTGCCTGCGCGTGTGCTCATTGCGACAGGATGTGCCATCAACCACCTGACGCCGCACGTCTGGAACACCCCGCCACGACAGGGCTAGGGGGATGACGCCGGGCAGTGGTTGACCCTATAAAGGGAGACACCTGGCAAGGCTTGGCGAGGCCGGCAAAACCAAACAAGCGCAAAAGACAGGACCACCGAGCCCCGCTTCGTACGGTCTTACGAGGCAGAAGGCAACCGACCGACCTTCGTCCCCCCTCCCCGTTGGGACACAATGGTGCACGAGGCACCGTTACGGACAAACGGAACGACTCGGCAGGAACGCTCCGTAGCCGGATAATCCGCCACCTAACATCACGCCCGTCTGACTCCAAAAGCTAAAGAAAGGAGGCCAGGACCGACGGGACGGAACACTCTCCCTATACGGTTCTCTCATTCCGTGAGAATAGAAGCATTCGCAGGTACACCGAACCCCCGGCACGGCTCAGCTACAGGACCTCGGACAGACGACCTCACCACGCGTGACAAGGGCGTGCCGAGAATGCACGGACTTCTGGCAGGACTTTTGGAACAAGAGGACCCACGTGTCAGGGTCCCTCCCTCCTCTCTATATCATTTCTTCTTCTTCTTCACTAGAAATGTAAGCACCCCCTTCAACTACAAAAGGAGCGGAAGCATTTACGAGTGGAGAGGGCCAGAAACACCACAAAGAGCACAAAGGCCAAGCAACAAGGAGACCCTCTCCGCAACACTTGCGTCCACTGTAACATCTCCACACTCCTCGTAATATAAGAAACACACTCCATTGGACGTAGCGATTCTTTCCGAACCAGTATAAACTCTCGAGTCTTTCGGCTCACCATTCGGAGCGAGTCCGTGCTGACATCCCCCACCGAACAATAAATCTAGTGCTTGTGTCCCCTCGGTTCCTAAAACCACGACAACGTGCGTCCCACACATTACTTTACCATGTCATTTTTACCGGTTGTTTTTAAATTTCGTCCATCACAGGGAACCGACCTACAGGCCAGGCGAACGCTTCTGAAACGTCGTCCCTCCCTGTTGCGTTTTAGCTGTGTCGCATCGTCCAAATCGCAACGCCTGCATTCGGGAACACATCGGAGTCGGTCTCTGTCTGATAAAGCCGTATCTTATCGCATATATAGCAGGAGAGTCCGTGGTCCAAAACTAACTCGATACACTTTATAAAAAACCTCAAACTGATCCACCGTCCGTCAACGAAAAAAAATATTCCACATATCCAAATTGGATGCAGGGTAAGGAGAGATAGATCAGTCTACGTATGTGTGGCTCAGCATTAATCCAGTATATCTCTACTTAACAATAAAAGACAAAATGATTCTACGTTCTAACCTCACATATTTTACACGTGGCCCCATTCATTTGAAATTCAATTTTTTCATGAATCAGATTCGTACTGCAGTAGAAATCTAGGCGAAAATAGATGCGTAGGTTGCATATGGACTCCATTTTTAACGTTCCGTATATAATGAAAAAATAAATTGATAACTTCCTACCCAACTAACACCACTCTAAAATCCGCTCGCAATTTACGGGAATAGTCGAAATAATACGACGTGGAATTATTTTTGAGCCCGATTCAGACGACACGAGCAGCTCACACGAAAATGGATGCTCAGGTCACATACGGACTTTGTTTTCAATGTTTTATATATTGTGGGAAAGCTAAAAAGATAATATTTCTAACCCAACTGACACCAACCTAAATTTCGCTCGCAGTCAATGGAAAATTCGAAACAATTTGAAATTATATTTATTCGCGAGGCCTATATTCTTATGTATTGATGTGCTTAAAGATTTTTTTCCGTTACAACACACGGGCATTTTGCTAGTTATAAATAACGTAAGGTTGTCGACAGACCCTCGTGAAGAAGCGAAGCAGTCCTGTACCTTGGGTGCTATCATCCATTATTATTCTTGGGCAATGCAACTGTACGCTACTTATTCCTAAGAACTCAAGTAAATGCAGTCAGAAAAAAAGAACTCAAGTAAATTCAACCCATTAAAATTTAAAATATAAAGTAATTAGTAAATAAAAAACAGTATTATCCATCCCACGAACAAACTCTGGGCGAGTTTCCCCGGGAAGAAAGCCCACGCGGAGACTTTCCGCTGTCCAGCCATCTCTGAACTTTGTCAGGCCATTATCCAGGGGAGAGTCGCCCAGGGGAGCCCATTTCCACTAGGAAACAGATCCGGCCTCGGGAGGCCACGCAATTCTCCCGTCCTCAGCTCCTCGCTTGCGTCTCGCTGCTCGCGAACTCACGCGAGTTCACCGCTGTCGCTGCCGTGCCTCTCTACGTCGTCCTGCCTCCTCTCCCTCCACTGGCCACGTCGTCGTCGCCTCGTCTTCCTCCACGGCTCTTCCTCCACAGGTGATTTCGTATCCTCCCACATCTGCATCTCCTTGTCTAGGGTTTCTTCCTTACTCCTCACACCGGTTCTTCTAGATCCGAGGCGTTCCTTCAGGCTTGGGAGGAAGATGATGATGATCTGACACTAATGTTCTCTCTTGTTCTCTCATCACAACTTTTCTTGTATAGATCTCTAGAATGAATATGGTGATCTGAGTTTACTGTTCTTGGGCCCCACGTGCTCTACCTCTCCAAGGCCTCTCACTCGGCATCTCGTCATAAATCTGCTTAGGTATGAACTTTCGTTCTTGATCGGGTACATATCATGTCGAAATTGCCCAAGGGTTTTTAACTTCAGTGCGTATGTTAGATCCAGTAGCCAATATTTTTTGGTAGATTTTAATTTCAAAGTTAATCTAGTAGCCAGTGTGGTTGTATGTGTTTGCTTGTTGATTTGAGTTCCTTGCTTCTGTATGTGCCACCTGCTACTGTCAAGGGATGATTTTTTATTACACTGTGTGCACTATATTTTTTGACCATGTGCCTATTTGGGAGAGCTCCAGTCCACCCTTTTCAACTCCGCTCCCACTTTAACGGGCCAAACAGGTACAACTCCGTGAATTTCAACTCCGAAAAAAACATGGAGCTACAACCCAACTCCAAGAAATTTCTAGAGCCCATGAAAAGGAGCTCCCAAAACACTATTTTTGGACCTAGACATGGAGTTGTGGGAAAATTACCCACCTTTGCCACCGGTTACAATCCCGTACCTGTTCATCTACGGAAAGAAAAAATCACGCGCCTTTTCTTTCCCCCGTTGTGTTTTCCTTTGCAGTTCACGAACGGCGGCTGCGGTAGCTCCCTGGATCTCGGCCATGGAGGACGACGGCAGCGAACAACCTCTCACTTCCTTCTGCACGCAAGAGATGGACCGGATCTTGGGCCTTCAAGGCGTCGGCATCGGCCATGGGCGTGGCACCGCCGGTGCAGGACAAGGTCTGGCCGTTGGCACAGGAAATGGCCTGGGCGCCGCCGCCGGCGACCATGCCCTCGGCGGCTTTCTCCAGGCTGGCGGCCGGACGGCACCCCTCAGCGCACCCCACGGCGGCAGTCTCCAGGTGGGCAGGCGGGCGGCTCCCTTCTGCGTGCCGCACAGTAGCCATGTCTAGCCGCACAGCAGGCCCCATCCATCCCCAGCCGGTCGGGACACCAGTTTCCCTGCACGCGCCGCTCGCCGGTCATCCCCAGGCGGCCTGGACGGTGCCTTCCCCTGGCGCTGCCAGCCATCCCCATGGCGCTGATGAGGTTGGACACGATTTTGCCATCGATGATGGAAGTGGTGCTGCCAATATTGAAGTTCATTACTACAGAGAAGGCGACGAAGGCTACGTTCCATCCCTCGCCATGGTGGAGAACCAGTACGGCGTGGACATGAACGTGGACGGACGTGGCCGTGGCCGTGGCCGTGTCCGTGCGCCTCCAAAACCACGGAAGGCCGCATCTGTTGCTGCACGTGGTCATGGGCGTGGCCGTGGGTTGCCTGCAGCCACAGCTTCGTCCGAGGTCCACCGGTTGGCCAAAATGCCACTGCCATTGGAGCATCATTGTCACAGGGACCGCCTAAGAACAATGGCGATTCGCAGGTATGCACAATTGTTGCTCTTCCAATGATCTACAGCTTTGTTGATTGCCATGTTAGTATTTTTGCGATTCCTGTGGAAACCATTTAATAGGGTGATAATATGGCGTGGACACCTGAGCATTTGACGCTAGTTTGTGAGTTGTTTGCGGAGCAAGTACAGAAGGGGAATCGACCAAATACTCATTTGAATGGGATTGGTTATGCTGAGGTGTCCGATAGGTTTTTCCAAATGACTGGTATTGAGTTAAGTAGGACTCAACTAAAGAACAAGTGGGACAAGTTGAAACCTGAATTTGTCGCATGGCAAAAATTGATGAGGAAGCAAACGGGCACTGGCTGGAATCATTTGAGGAAGACGATTGATATGGACCCTAAGTGGTGGAGGAAGATGAAGGCAGTTAGTGATAATTTTTATATATGATCGTTAACAAGCTGACATATCAAATCAATACTTATTTCATTATTTATTTGTTTAGGAATACCCAGGGTGTGCAAAATTTAAGAAAGGTCCTATCCAAAATGAGGAGCTACTTACAAAGATGTTCAAGGGCATAACAAATGATGAGAGTGACCACTGGAATCCAATGACTGAAAACCCTATCATACCTGAAAGTCAAGTGCATATCGATTTGGACAATGATTCTATAGCTGTCGAGCATGACAACCTCTATGATGGTGTTAGGAGAACAAAGTCAAGCACTGCAGTCGTTATGCAAGAGCACGTGAAAAAGATTGCTGATTCCGCAGACGCAATTGCCGCCAAGCGGCTAGGAGAGGTCACCATCAAACAAGTCATGAATTTGGTTGCAGCATGTGGGGCGACGTTTGGTACTAATGAGCATTTCATAGCCACCAAGCTGTTTGTGAAAAGGAAGCAAAGGGAAATGTTTATGACCCTCGATACTGACGAGACTAGATTTCTTTGGCTTCGTATGATGTACGATGACCAATACGGGGCATGAATTGTTTAGTGGAGGGTTGTGGTTGAATTTTATTTATGTTAAACTATAAGGTATGGTACTATAATGTGGTACTATAATCTGTGGTCGAATATTATTTATGTTGCACTACAATATGTGGTCGAATATTATTTATGTTGCACTGCAATGTGTGGTCGAATATTATTTATGTTGCACTGTATTATATTAATATGGCGTAAAACATAGGCAGTTATTTGAAGACAGCAGTGGAACTGATAGTGAGGAGGAGGACATGGAGTTCATCCGTATGGTTTTGTTAAGAGGACAAATTACAACAGAATATATTGCCATGTATATTGATAAGAATCCACCTGGGACGTCAACGTTGAGTGGAATGGGGTGGTTTAAGGAGACGCTAGACACTCCTGGTGAGTGTCATTCACAGCTTTGTATGAGCACAGAAATATTCATTGACCTTCATGATTTATTGGTAAGAAAGTATGGCCTACAAGTATCTTTACATATGAGCACATATGAGAGCTTAGCTATTTTCTTATTCATATGTGGTGGCAATGAGTCGAATAGGAGAAGTCAAAACCGTTTCAAGCATTCAGGTGAAATGATAAGTAGAAAATTTGACGAGGTTCTGAACGCTATAATGGCTATGGCAAAGGATTTTATTAGGCCAAAAAAATCCTAATTTTCCAGATGTTCACAGAAGAATAAGAGATGATAGAAAAGCCTACCCACACTTCAAGGACTGTATTGGTGCACTTGATGGTACGCATATTCGTGTATCCCTCTCACCAGACGACCAAATAAGATTTATTGGAAAATCTGGAATACCTACACAGAATGTTCTAGCTGTCTGTGACTTCGACATGAGATTCACTTATGCGTCGACGGGGCAACCAGGCGCAATGCATGACACCAGTGTCCTCTATAGCACCATACAAGTTGACAAAAAAAATTTCCCACACCCTCCAAAAGGTAAGAAATGGTCTATGATTTTATCCTTGTATATACTGTAAAGTGCAATATTATTAGTACAACATTTTACTATGGAACTTGCAGGAAAGTACTATGTGGTCGATGCGGGATATCCTAACCGTCTTGGATACCTAGCTCCATACAAAGGTGAAAGATATCACATGCCCGAATGGCATAGAGGTATGGAACCGAAAACTCCTAGGGAAAAGTTCAACCTGGTTCATTCATCCACCCGAAATGTTATTGAGCGATGTTTTGGAGTACTAAAGATGAAGTGGCAAATCTTATACAACATGCCACCGTACTCCATGACCAAGCAGAAGAAGATTGTTAGTGCAACTATGGTCCTCCATAATTTCATCCGAGAGCATAGAATAGATGACTTAGATTTTGCTCGGTTCGACCGTGATCCCGATTTTGTTCCAACTACACCTGAAAGGTATAACAAGTTCGCTATGGGGTCCGATGGGTCAATGACTATGGCAAACGCACCAACTATGGATTATGTCATCAAATTTTTGTAACATGTCACGTATTATTGTGCTTGTGAGCACTATGGTCATCGGATAATATTATGAATAAAAATTCGTACACAAGAGCAATTATTCCATGCACAAGATGTTCAAAGAGCAGCCTTACGTCCATGCACAAGGACGTCTATCCATCCATGTACGAGCAGCACGAGCAGCCCAACAAGCAGGAGCACAACCTCCACCGAAACCCATTAATTACTCAAGGGTAGCATGGGCATCTCAAAAAAAAAAAACCAACGTATTATAGAAACTGGAGTTCCTTTGCAAGCCAAACACTCCTTCCACCCAATCCAACTCTGGAATGGAGTTGCTCTATGTTGGAATTGAGGGAGTGGAGCTGAAAAGGTGGAGTGGAGCCTTCCCAAATAGACCCTTAATTAAATTAAAATACATGTCCATGAACTTCTTTCAGCAAGTGGTTAGCCTGCTATCTCCTGCAATTTAGTTTTCCCTCCATTTATGTTTGCTCTGAGCTTTTTTTTATGTGGATGTCATTTTTATCATTGTTCATTGATGATCTGGCATTGTTTAACTCATTGAGTAATGACTAGTTATTGGCATGGTTTAACTCATTCAGTAATGACTAGTTATTGTGGCTATTGTCTCTCCTATATTTGTCTGGCCGAGAAAGTTAGAAGCTTAACTCTGTAACCTATTTGTAATATGATTTCTTTTTTATCTTTTAGCATGTCACAGAATTCTTTTCCATTGAGTTGCCAGTTGCTAATAAAACTCTATATTTTAAGTTATGCTTATTCATGCATCTTGTATTTATCTATGCATGTTATAGTTCATGCTACCTGCACATGTTTGATAGATTGGATTCATCTATTTTCAGTTTAGTTGTGATGCTTTGTTGAGATCAAGGGGAGACCCAGGGAGAAGAGATCTACATCAATTAGAACTTGGCTGCAGAAGGGACAGAGCTTCTCAAATATCTTTCAGGTGGGAAGATCAAATCTTGCCCAAATAATATGTGGTTGCAGCTAGGGTACTATGGAGTGAAATTATTTTTCATACGGACCGCTGTTTAGTTAAGTTAATTATTTCTTCATCATGCTATTTCTTTGTTTGTCTACCTTAGATTGGCAGTTTGATTGGTTCAAGATAGTGATGGTTGTGAATAATTTTGGTAGATTAGCTGGTGGTTGGGCACAAATCAGAGAAAGGATTCAATCTTGTAGTTATTGATCTGTTCCTGTAGTTATTGGCTTGCCCTGCACCTTTTCATTACATAACTAGCTTAATCATAGTTCATACTACAAGCTCCATCATACTTTATCATATTTGTTTTATTAATGCTTCTTGCTTACATTCACTCCTGTAGTTTATTAATCTATCTTTGCACTGGAATTTAGTGCTGATGCAGTTTGATAACCTCATGATATACTGGAACATCTTAGAGTAACCATACTTGATCATTTTCAATGATTGATCATTCTTTTTTATTAATACTATAATGTGGTTTGTGGAAATATGTTTCATATACAAGCTAGCACAACTATATAAGTGCATGCTTATATTGTATAGTTTCTTAAGTCCTTATTCCACACTTGTAGATATGGATTCTTGGGAGGAGCAAATTAGACAATTTTTGTTAGATAAAGAAGAAGACGATGATGACTTGTTCTTTGTTATTCTCCCTGCTATAATTCCTTACCTCTCAGAAGAGAAAGAGCACATCCACACACTCACAGGTGCTAAAAAGGATAGAGAAATCCTTAAAGCACATGAGAGTTGGTGCAAATCTGAGTTCCGAATGGAGCCAACAATATTCAAAGCCAGAGCAAATTTTCTTAGAAGAGAGAGTTTACTACGAGACACAGGAGGAGTTACCGTTGAGGAGCAGCTTGGGATGTTCATGTACATGATCTCCCACAATGCTAGTAACCAAATGCTACAGAAGACTTTTCAACGTAGTGGAGAAACTATCCATAGAAAAACATATGAAGTTTTTGATATAGTTCCCACACTAACTCATCGTTTTGTGAAGCTTCCTAGCTTTGTCCAAACTCATCCTACAATTGCAATAGATTCTAGGTTCATGCCATTTTTCTAGGTGAGCTGTCAACTCCAAACACACAATTCGCTGAAGTGTTTCCCTTTCATTGCCACATGGCTTCAATATGTTTCCATATTCATTTTCTTACAGAACTACATTGGTGCAATCGATGGCACACATATACCCATCACCATAGCAGAACATAGGGCCCCTCCATATAGAAATAGGAAAGGAACTCTTTCACACAATGTTATGGTAGTCTGCGACTTCGACCTCAATTTCACATTTGTTTCATGTGGATGGGAAGGGTCAGCCTCAAATGCAGGGGTGCTTCGATCTATATGGTTTGTAGCTAGATGTGGGGTGCCTATAATAGCGTGTAGTCTATATGGTTTGTAGTCAGTCATGTAGCTAGTTGCCTAGTTCTATACATTGATCGGTTATGTACTATTATTACTTATGAACTTAAAGTTGCCTAGTCCTGTACTATTATTACTTATGTACTATTACAATATGGTTATACAAAAAACAAATCATGGAATGTCCATAGGCTCAGTTTCATTTCCACAATTTCAGTTTTGAAAAAAGGATGATTTGAAACGTCATGCACGAGAAAGGCTTAATCGATGTGATGTACGATCACAAAGATAATCTAAAATTCAAAGATCAAAATAGTTGGAATTGTGATGGATGGAATAGTATCACTACCAAGTTCAATGAAAAGTTCCCTCTAGCTCATTTCTCTAAACAACAACTGCAAGAGAAGGAGAAAGAGCTTAAAAGAAATTACAAGGCCATAAGAGATTCAAGAAATGAAAGTAGGACTGGTTGGAATGACACCCTATGCATGGTACTGGCTAAACCAAAAGTTTGGCCAAGGCTGATTCGTGTAAGCAATTTTTCTTTGTATGATTCTATCTTTCTGCATTCAATATGATCACTTTTGCTGCTAATAACTAATTACATTTCATGTTGCATTTAATAGACTCACCCAAAGGTAGCAAAGTTTCGTAACAAGCCATTCCCTCATTTTTATAGTTTAGAAGGGCTATATGAAGGTGCGTGTGTGTTGCATTTAATATTTCTTCCTATTTAACTTGTGTGCACTATATATGTGAACTAAATATACTTCTACTGCATTTTGTATAGGTAGTGTGGCTATCGAAAAGTTAAGTTTCACATCAACTACTGCTAATCTTGCTCCACCTTCTGCTCCTTCGTCTAGGAGTGCATCTGAACAAAGTCTCAATCCCTTGAGTACTAATTCACTTGATTTGGATGGAGAAGAGACCACAAGTGTGCTCAATCTATCCATTGATGCTCAATCTATCCCAATCATTACTAATGAACCCACTGAAACTCAATTTGTCCCATCTAATCAAGATCAAGCCAGAGAGAAGGTGGCAGTGGGAGAAAGCGTAAGCAAAGCCATGTTGGATCAACTCTTGAAAGTTATGTGGAGTTTAAAAAGATCCAAACTGCAGAAACACTTGAAGCTCTTAAAGAAAAGAAGAGGTAGGAGGAACAATTTTCCATTAGCAAGCGTCAGGATGAATTGAAAGTAATGGATGGATTAACAGCCGAGGACAAATCATATGCTTTGGAGCTTTTCGAATCAGTGACAAACAGAGAAGTTTTCTTAACAACAACGGAGCACAATGTTAGAGAAATTTGGCTCAAGCACAAAATTAGGTATGTCCCTACTTTAATACCATTAACCTTATTAATCTGGTAAATGTGGTACTTTGGAGTGCAAACACCTAATGTCTTCTTTCGTGCTAATTGCAGGTTGCTTAGAAGTAGTAATGCATGGCCTCAACATATGATGTGAGGTATGGATGTATTTTTTTATTATTCTTTCACTATCCCTAGCTTTCATATCTTGGTATCTTGGAACCTTTCACCATAAACAGTCTTCTTGAACAGCCAAGCTGATAATCTGGTAGCAGCATGAGTTTTCTAATTTCACAGTGCCCCTCATGACCTGCAACACTAGTGTGAACTAAGATTAGATCATATTATTCATGTGTAGCACAGTTTCAGCCTTTCTTGTATCCAAGGATAGAATTATCCTTTCTTGTATGCAAGGATTCATCAACTCATTGATTTCTTAATCTGTTGTGGTTAGGCAGTTAGCCATGCTCTTGTCTTTATAATGTTTAGCAATTAAATTTCGACTAGATGCAGAGGTCGATTGTTTTTCTTGTCTACGTGAAGTTTGACTTCTGCTAATGTACCTATAACACATGAGTTGCTGTCATCATGGTGTTCTGCTCTAGATAGTCAGTAGTACAACTACCATAACTGATGATGAGTTGAATTTCTTTCTTTACAATATAAATAGCTGATGCAAATCCTGAATAGCAAGTAGCAGCTGCAACACTGAGCTGATGCACCCACAACCTCTGGTTGTTTTCCACCCAGTTCTTGGGAAAGTTATGTTTACTTCACAGTGATAGTTGCATGAGAGACAAAGTTATGTTTACTTTTCTTGTGGATATTGTAGACGGTTGTAATCTCACGATATCAACCGTCAACTATCCTCCAAATGAAGCAAATTTTGTGAAATATTAGGACTAACCCTCGATACTAATGAGTTCCACAAGATGTACATGAATATTTGGATGCAGGTACCAAAAAGCACACAAAAAGGTTGGAAGCATTCTAAATTCCAGAGATATGCAACAATGGTGACAAGGGAATGGCCGGCCGGCCATGTTGGGTGGCCGCCCAACCACCCCTTAAGGGGTGTGTGGCTGCCTGACCACGTGGAATGGTCCCCCGACCACTTCACTTGCCACGTCTTCGATCCTATGTGCAAACAAACACAAAACGGTGAAGATCCAACCATACAAGAGAGCATCCAATATATCCAAGGGTCAAAATGTTCTAGGACAAGGATTGGTGATATCAAGAATCTGAGAGAAACAACTTTCGGCCAATTGGAGAAAAACACGTGGCCGCCCGACCACATGTAGTGGCCGCCCAGCCACTCCTCGGTAGTATTTTTCACGTGCAACAACCGTTCCAACCGTCAACTGACACGAGGAAGCAAGATCAAGCATCGGATCACCGAAGGCGGTGGATCCTATGGCCGCCCGGCCATAGGGGGTGGTCGGCTAGCCACCGACCTTTGCTGCCCGACCACCAACTTTACCCCTTCACCGACCTAGTACACATATAATACCCCCCTCACTCCCTGACCTATAAATAGACCCCGAGGAGCTCATTTGCACGGTGTGGAGTTGAGTTCAAGAGCTATCTTAGAGTGCCACATTCCTTCTTTTGTAGTTAGGATTGTCCTAGGAATTAGAGTTGAATCGAGCTTTGCCTCAGAGTCTCCGGAGTTATCTTCGAGTCTGTGGTAAGACTCTTGCATCCTTTGGATTCAGATTATCTTCAATATAATTTCAGTTATATTTTACTCTAGCCTTATCGCCTGCGAGTGTTGTTTACCTTTCTTTGCACACTTGCTAGGCTTAGATTGTGTCTTGCCTAGTTTTTTAAATCATGTTATTCTTGCCGGTGTTATCACTCAACACTAGACTTAGATGCTAGGCTCTGGCTAGATCCTCTCCTCTGATCAAGGACAATATATCGTTGTTCAAGCTTCGCTTGAACATGTTTATGGCATGCTATCCTCTCCATGCAGCTTTGTCTGGTAGCCCCACTTGGTGACAGCGTGTGGTGTGCCTGTGTAGTCCAGGCCCATCATTCGGGAGGCCGTAGGTGTTTGCCAGACTCTCTTTCTGGACCTACCATCTACCCCTGGTACCCTTAAGACTCTGGAATTTTGCTCGACGCAAGATCATGACTTGTTTATTTGAATAGCCTAGTTAGACACGGATAATCTTTGCAGTCGATTAGGAATAGAGTTTGGTGACTTAATCTCACTCGTTGTCCTCCCAGGCAACTATACCTTTCTACATATTCTTTGATAGACATATCTCTCCACCATACACCTATCTTTATCACACTTACCCCTGTATGACAACTAGTTGGTATAATTTATCCAAGCTTATAGTTCATTCGATTTGAGTTCATTCAATTACACTCTTGAGCTTACCGCTTCCCTGTGAAAATTTACGATACTCGGAATACTTTGAGTGAAAGGCTACAGTGGTTTCCGTGCTCTTGCAGAGTAAAACCTGTTGAGGCTAAGAGACGCCAACAGATATGCATCGTGTTTACTTTTCAGTGGTTGTAGTAGTATTACTTTTCTTGGCTCGTCTCACTCAGAACTGCCTTTCTGTGCATTATTTATGTGGACGTTTTTGTTTAGTTTACTCTGGTAATTTGAACAGAGCATCTGCATCCTCTGGATATTAGAAATGTAGCTCGTTGAAGTTTATAACTGATTTCACCATTATTTTGTGCCTGCTGGTGTTTGATGTCACAAAAACATCTCTTCATGTAAGAAGGATAGTTCTTATTCTCCTATCCATCTAATTCTTGTGTTCTCGAGTCTCGTGCTATTCAAGAGTGAATAATTCATAATTTTGTCTTGGAAGAACCGTTCTTTGGGACTAAAATGTGAGCCTCTATTCTTCTATATGAATGTCTATATGAATTATGACTATATGTAAGTTAAGATCATAGTAAATTTGTGATTTTGTAAGTTATGGACAAGTAATGCCATGTATATAGAAGATTGCAGGGCTAATTGAGGCATGTTCTAGCAGCTGTTCAGTCGTCATAGGCTCTTGGGTCCTCAAAATGTTGCTTGTGGACATTGCTGATTTTTTCTTCATTTTTTGAATCTCTTGTGTGCATGCACCGGCCAGAATTGATATACGTACTAGTGAGACACGTACTCATGTATGATGAGTTGACAGTATCTTGCTTCAAGTATCACCAGCTTTCAACCATATGCAAATTGCATTGTGAGACGTTTGCTTCTGTCCAGACAACGGCAGGTGGAGAAAAGCAGCCCTGGACAGCAATCTAGCGCATACTTCCAAACAACGAAAGGGGAGAGGGAAAAGTTGCCCTGGGAAACACCGTGGATTTCAAAATCCAATTAATCCCTCGGAGGGTTTCCTTCCCTGGGCTATTAGCCCGATCGGCTGCCAAACCTGCCCTAACGGTCTGCCAGCGCGGATGGGCCACTTGCCCCCCTGGTTGGCTGTTGCACGTGTTGGCGAAGAGCACGCAAGACAAATTACGCACTTCGAGTTCTGCTATCAGTGGGTGGAATTGTATTACTCAAGCATGTTCGATACAGTACTAGTTGGAGGTTATTTATAGGATCTCCAAAACTACCCCATTGAAAATACCATAGTACATAACCACTGCATTTTCAGAATGAGGGCTCCGGGCCGAAGGTGTCTTTGGTGTTTGGCTTCCTTTTCTCCTGCCATCCCACCAAGCTCTTCGGCTACTCGACCTTCTCCTTGGACCGAAGGGGCACGAGGAGTCATGCCATTTCAGGCATAGACCATGCATTCTCCTAATAGCAGCGCCTTCCAAGTCATAGTCGGATTAGGATAGAAAATGGCAAAAGATACAGATAGAATTTGCGCTGCCAGCGTAAGTCACAAGTCACGTGGTTATCCACGCGAAAATACGTGAATACACGCGTGCGTGCATGCGCGCATGTGGCTTCCTCTCTCTCATACTCCCATTCATGGAAGGGCAAGAGGCTTACTATTTAACTTGGACTCCATCCATCTCAACTTACCATATGGGATAAAACCCCCACCACTGCTACTGTGCATGAGTGGGCCTTTGAGATTTTCCTTAAAATTATTGGACACATATTGGGCTAGGCCCATATAAATTCTAACATAAACAAGGGTGGCACAAATCTTGCATTGGGTCTACCTGGTAGCGTCATATGGCAAAAGATACTAGGATGATTTGTGCATCAAGGTTTGGTTGATATGATCATTGTGCTTTCCGGGGTCAACATGTGCTGCTAGGTGCCACTGTTGATCGATTGGTTTGAAGAAGGGTTTTCCACCATGGGCGACTGCATGTGAACCTACAGAGTCACACACTTAATAGACTGGGATACTAGGATATTGCCCTCGAGCAAATAGGAGATTGATGGACATGTGCCCCCACATGCATAGTAATTTCCTAGTTTGACTTCGAGTCGGATCGGCTCTGGCATAAGTCGATGCCGGGGCTGATCGGGACCCAACAGATCGGGTCTGGCTCTCGGTGTCGCCTTCCCATATGTGTGGATACCATATAGGCATTGTTGCAACTGCCATGCTAATCAACCGACTAATCACGAAGGCGGTTGAGTGGTCGAGATCGGCTGGACGACTCGGCATCGGCTCCTTTCACTGCATCGACTCAGCGTGCATGACTCGGCACTCGGCTACATCGACCCAGCACTCGGCTGCTTCGACTCGTCTTCCGCTGCACTACATGTCTAGTGGTAACGATCTATAATCTATTGGTTGTACGAGTTCCTGTTCTTACGCCATAGTAGAAAATCGTTTTCATGCGATGGTAACCTACCCCGTAATCCTACACAGAGGGAGGACCCATATTCTCTTCTAGTTCTCATGGACCATCATCTTCGTAGACTTGGTGACGCCATGTTTATCTTGAATTTAGAAACAAGGGAATGACTGGAGCTTCTGGGAGCTCACGCAGCTCCGCCCGCTACCCACTGTGGGCCATTCGACACTAGAACGTGCGGTGCACGCGCGCTAGGGAGGGAGCGCTCTGGTGGCAGCGGGGGCGTGCCGCTCCTGCGTTGTAACACCTTAATTTTATTTTCAGTATTTTACAACAAATTTAATATGGCTTATTTAATTTTCTAGGATTTTATATGCTTAGCCATGCATTTAATGATTTATTTTATCTACAATAATTAAAATTAATCCTAGGTCAACTTTTGTTGTACATTCATGCTGGTGCATTGCTTTATTTCTTGTATGGTCTAAGGTTTGAAATTCAAATTTATTTGAATTTTAGATGTTTGTTTTTCACCAAGGTTTTGGAAAATAGAAAAGAAAAGAAAAAAAAAGAAGAAAGGGGCCAGCCGGACCAGCCAGGCCGGCAGCCCAACCAGCCGGCCCGCTTCCCCCTCCGCGCGCCCGCCTGGGCCGAACTGACCGGCCCAGCGGCGCCTCTCTCCCCGCTCCCTCTCTCTGACCGTGGGACCCGGCCGTCAGGGCCTTCTTCTCCTCCCCGAGCCACCGCCCGTCTCCCTCTGCCGATGGACCGAGCCACCGCCCGGCCGCTCCCTCCTCTCGCCGCTCGTCGCCTCCCTCTGCGCCAGTGGCCCCGCGCCTCCGCCTTTCCCGCGCACATGGCCCGTTCGTCAGTGCCGCCGCACCGCCCGACGCGGACCCGACTCCTGAGCGAGTGGAAGGAGCCCGAGCCGCCATCTCCGATTCGAGTCGTACTTGACTCGATTCCGCCTCCGCCGCCCTATAAAGGGGTCACCCGAGCTGCCGCCGCGCTCCTTTTCGTCCTACACATAGCGCCCAAGCCTTAGCGCCACCATTGCCGGCGAATTTCCACTATCGAGGCCGAAGGTGAGTTCGCCGCCGCCGCCAAATTCGCCGCCGCGGAGGCCTTTCCGATCAAATTGACCACCCTTGCACCTTCGCAGAACCTCCAAGAAGCCTCACCGCCGCTTCTTGGACACCGGAGCCGCTCCCCGACGCCTCCCCGCGTGCACCCGCCGTACGGTGCGCTCCGCCTCCGCCTCCGCCTCCACCTCAATTTTCCGCCGTGGCCGCCCTCCTCGCCCTTTTGACCGCCGTCCCACCGTCGCAAGAGCACCTCGAGCCAATTCCGCGAGTTCTTGGCAAGAGCAGCCACCTCCTTCTCCCCTCTTCGCGAAGCCCGTAGCTGTCTCGCCGCCTCTGCTCGTCGCTGACCCTTCGCCGGTCATCCTCCGCCGATACAAGACCGCGGTGAGACTCCCCGTTGCCTTCTCTCTCTCCCCTGCCCACTCTAGTCGCACGCCATGCCCTGGAACGCCCTAGAGCCTGATTTCAGGCGATCCACCGCCGCGGGGGGGCGGACACCGTCGCCTCTGATGGTTATCGCCGGCTTCCCCCCCCCCCCCCCCCCCGCCCCTCTCCTTTCAACCTGGGCCGTTGGATCCCCATCAAACGACCATCAAGCGTCGGCGACCCGGTCAATCGCCGGTCAATACCGATCTCCGGTCAGCCCTGGCACTTTTGCTAAAGAACCCTCCACCTTTGACAAAATCAACCCGCAGTCCATAGCCCGTGGTGAGAGGCCCTGTGTTTTATCGATTTAAACCCTGGTTTTTGAAAACTATTTACAGATCCGTCCTAACAGCTTTTAAAAGGCTATAACTTCCACGTTTTAAATCCGTTTTCGGTGATTCTCACGCCCACGCGACCGTAGTAATGCGTATAATAATTTTGTATACGTTTTACCTTCCGTTTTTATGTAATGATGTACTGTTTCTTATCTTTTGCATTTGTTTGCTTGCATGTGTGATCATGTGGATGCTTGTTTGGTGCCGTGTATCGTGCGTAGACGTTGATCCCCCTGTTGAGTTCGAAGAGCAGCCTCCAGAAGCCTCTGAGCAGCAGCAAGGAATAAATTTTGAGAAAGGCAAGTATAACATAAACAACACCTAACAATCTTTTTATCTTACTGCATGTGCATTTTAATTCGTATGCCTGTAAGGTTTACCTACCTACTTTTATCTTTATATGTCTACCTTTTGGGATGCACATGGTTAAGTTGTGCTAGGTACTGCGCAAACTCTTATCCTTGTTAATTTAATTTTGATTAATGATACTATGCAATTAATTGTTGGGTTTGACCCTGATCGGTTCATATCTATTTTTAATATGGCTTTTTAGCAACATGGTTTAGGGAGCTTGAGCAATGTACTCGTGTGCTTTTGCTGGTTCTCTCCCTAAGGACCAAATCACAAAGCGACCACCTGGGACAACAGTGCTACCACAAGTCTGGAATGGGACAGACTTAGCTGATTAATTAGGTTGTTTTGGTTTGGGAGTAACTTACCTGCGGGGCAAGAGGGGAGGTGAGCTTCTGTGGCCCTCGCACTACTTGGGTTGAGTGTGCTTTACGTTATATGTATGTGCTTCTCCCCTTGAGGCTTGCTCCACGGTTGCGGACCCTGAAACCTTAGCGGTTACACCTTACCAACGTGATCTTTGTAAAGGCTTCGTAGTGCGTTTGCTAATCATCTCATCTCCGGTAATGTGATGAACTCCTAGCGTAGCTCACGACTTGTGGATAAAGATGTACAACCTCTCGAGGGTGTAAAACTAACATGTTAGCCGTGCTCACGGTTATGAGCGGCCCAGATCCTTCCCAGTGATTAGAAGGATTCTTGGTTGAGGTTCCTTGGTTTTGGTTATGGTTATAATAATGTTTATATCAGTTTAATCTTATTTAATTCTTATGCAATATCTTTCGGGCTAATGGTTTTGTCATTAATTCATGGTAATTAGGCCTTAATAAATGTTTTAAATTAAAAGCTTATGCAGTTTGTCAGCTAACCATAGAGCCTCATAGTTTATGTTATAGTTGTTGGGTATTCTGTACTCACGCTTGTTTTTTTATATTTATTCCTTGTTGGGGGGAAAAATCCAACCGCTGCTCAGATGATGGTGGTAATGAAGACTATGTGCAACACTACGACGAGTATTAGGCGTTTCGTTCACCAGTTGACGTCCCTGTGGCGTCCGTTATGTTTATGTTTTATGCTTACGCTATGTTACGTTATACTCTGAGTTAAACACTTGTGTCACAGTGTAATAATGATATATTTAATGGTTATGTACGTTTTTATCTTTGGCATGTGTTGTGGTATTCTGTAATTTGTCATGTATATGCGAGGCGTTTCCTGGCGCATATATATATGTTGCACGGTTTTGTTCGTTGAAACTGGACGTGATAAATTTGGTACCAGAGCCGTGTTGACTGTAGGACGAATGCCTAGTTAGAACTGGTCGTGTTTAAGGACTTCACTTTCCTTTATCTTACCTGCTGATTTTTAAATGCTTTGTCTTTATTTTATTTTACTGATTAATTGCTCACATTATGTTCGAAAATTTTTATTTATTCCTTCTGTCATATAGAACTTAACTCAAGTATTTCTATCGTTTCTATAGATGACATCACTAGAGTGCTTTTATATGAGAATTAGATTACCCTTATAATGTGTCGTTAGCATGCTTTATTTTGGTGTGTGAATGCTTGTCATGGTGAACTATGCTTGATTTGGTTCTTTGATTGATTGATAGTCTAGCTGTGTTATATGTCCACAGTATAGACAACTATAAAAATTAAATTAATTAAATTAATTAATTAATAAAGATTAGATCATTGGGAGTTATAAATAGCCATCTACTCTTTTCTCTTTACTTCATCGGTCACCGTTGTTTATCATCCTCGATATGTGCAACAATTGCTTACTGATATTGTTTCAACTGCTGCCAACAGATGGTAAACACCAGAAATCAGGCTAATGGCAACCCACCGCAAAACCCAACGCAGAACCCACCGCCGCTGACAGCAGATCAGTCTTTTCAGCTTCAGATGCAGATGATGGCTACTCTCAACAATGCAGTACAAGCTCTGCAGAATGTTTAAGCCAATCCGCAGCCGCAGCAAAGGGACAGGCGTGGAGACTTTATGAAGGGACACCCGCCAACTTTCTCCCATTCTGCTGATCCACTTCAGGCAGATGACTGCCTCCGTGCAGTGGAGCGACAGCTTGACATTGCGCAGTGCAATGATCAAGAGAGGGTCCTGTATGCCGCAGGACACCTTCGAGGTCCTGCTCTAGACTGGCGGGAATCGTACAGACCTCAGGACAGATAATGTTTTACCTGGGCTCAGTTCCGCGAGAGGTTCAGGAGTCACCATGTGCCTGCGGGCATAATGAAGATGATGAAGAACGAGTTCCTCTCTCTAAAACAGGGGGAACATGTCAGTCACAGAGTATCGTGACAAGTTTCTACAGCTTGCTCGCCATGCTCCCACGGAAGTTGCAGAAGATGGTGACAAGCAGAAGCACTTCCTGGAGGGTCTTAATGACAACCTCCAGTTACAGCTGATGAACAACACGTTCAATAATTTCAATCACCTGGTGGACCGTGCCTTGCTTACAGAACAGAAGCGCAGGGAGATTGATGAGAAGAAAAGAAAGCTCAACCTGCTTCCTCCAACAGCAACACGCGCCCCCGCTACCCACAGCAGTACCAGCAGCAGGGGTACCAGCAGCGATAACAGCCCCAGCAGCAACAGTACCAGCAGCAGACAGGTCAGGGTCAGCGCTATCAGAATCCGAACCAACGCCCTACTAACCGAGCTATGCCACAGGGGCAGTCCAACCCACCTGCCCCAAATCAGGCTACCATTCCAGTTGTTCGTAACTGCTACAAGTGTGGCGACAGTGGACACCTCGCCAACAACTGCCCTTAGAGGGGCCAGCAGCAGCAGCAGGGCAGGCAGAACGCCTCACAGCAGCAGCAGCAGGGGCGCCCCAACCAGCAGAATAAGGCACCACTTCAGGGCAAGGTCAATCATGTGACGGCAGAAACTGCAGCAGAAGCCCCAAACGTTGTGCTTGGTACGTTTACAGTCAACTCCAACCCTGCTACAATACTTTTTGATACTGGTACTACGCATTCTTTTATTACAAGATCATTTGCTGAAAAACATAACCTCCCCTTAAGTTGCATGAAAAGACCTATGGTAATTAATTCACCGGGGGAAAAATAACTACCAACACAGTCTGTACCAGAGTTAGTATCAACATAAGGGGGGTAGAGTTTCGCACTGGATTGCTAGTTATTGATTCCATGGATATTGATATCATCTTGGGCATGGACACTCTGGAGAAGTGAGGTGTCAAAATTGATTGTGCTCAACGGACAGTTCATCTAGCAGCATCAGATGGCCAGGAAGTGGGGATCAGCGCATCAAGTCCTTCAGGTTATTTGCATCAGATGGAGGCTAGACCTACAGATGATATTCGGATAGTGTGTGATTATCCAGACGTCTTCCCTGATGAGTTGCCAGGTATGCCGACTAACAGAGATATTGAGTTTTTAATAGAGCTTTTACCTGGCACTGCACCTATAGCAATGAGGCAATATAGGATTGCACCTATAGAGCACGAGGAGGTTAAAAAGAATATAGATGAATTGCTCGCTTAAGGATATATCCGCCCTAGTTTCTCTCCTTGGGCTTTTCCAGTCTTGCTTGTTGAAAAAAAGGATACTGATGTGAAAAGAATGTGTGTGGATTATTGAGCTCTAAATAAGGTCACCATAAAAAACAAGTACCCGCTCTCCCGCATTGATGATTTGTTCGATCAGCTTCAGGGTGCTTGTGTTTTCTCCAAAATTGATTTGAGATCTGGTTATCATCAGTTAAAAATTCGTCCCTCAGATATTCCTAAGACTGACTTCACCACTAAGTATGGCTTGTATGAGTATAATGTAATGTCCTTTGGCCTTACCAATACTCCTGCCTATTTTATGCAACTGATGAATTCAGTATTTATGGATTATTAGACAAGTTTGTGGTGGTTTTTATTGATAATATTCTGATTTATTCCAAGACTGAAGCAGAACATGAGGAGCATTTAAGGTTAGTTCTTTAGAGATTGAGGGAACACAAGCTGTACGCCAAGTTCACCAAATGTGAATTTTGGATTGATGAAGTACGTTTCCTTGGTCATGTTGTCTCCAAAGGAGGAATTGTAGTGGATCCAAGCAAAGTCAGTACTGTAACGAACTGAAAAGTGCCGAAAATACCAAAATAGGTTCGTGGATTTCTGAGGTTAGCTGGTTATTATCGGAGATTTATTGAGAATTTCTCAAAAATTGCGAAGCCCATGACTTCCCTATTAGAGAAGGATGTAGAATTCAGATGGACAAGTGCACAGCAAGCTGCCTTTGATGAGTTGAAGAAGAGATTGACTACAGCACCTATGTTGGTATTGCCTGACCAGCAGAAGAAATTCATAGTTTATTGTGATGCTTTCAGAGATGGTTTAGGGTGTGTTCTGATGCAGGAAGGTAAAGTGATTACCTATGCTTCACGACAGTTACGCAAGCATGAGTTGAATTATCCGACACATGACCTATAACTTGCAGCAGTGGTGCACGCACTGAAAATTTGGCGTCACTATTTGTACGGGCAGCCTTGTGAAATTTATACTGATCACAAGAGCCTCAAATATATCTTCACACAGAACGAGTTGAATATGCGGCAACGAAGATGGCTGGAATTAATTAAGGATTATGATATGGAAATTCACTATCATCCTGGCAACGCTAATGTGGTGGCAGACGCTCTGAGTAGGAAGAGTTATGCTAATATAGCTTTGGGTTTCATGATGCCGCATGAGTTATGTGAATAGTTTGAAAGATTGAGTTTGGGTTTTCTACATCACACTACAGCCGCAGTGTTTGAGGCAGAGCCGACATTAGAACAAGAGATTCGGGAGCACCAGAAGAATGATGAGAAATTGCAGGAAATCCGTGAGTTGCTCAAATTAGGCAAGGCGCCTCACTTTCGGAAAAATGAATAGGGAACTTTATGGTACAAAAACAGAATATGTGTGCTAATGTGGACAGCATCAGAAAATTGATTTTAAGTGAGACTCATGATACGGCTTATTCTATTCACCCCGGCAGCACTAAGATGTACTATGACCTGAAAGAAAGATTTTGGTGGTACGGTATGAAGCGTGCCGTGGCCGAGTATGTAGCTATTTGTGATACCTGTCAGCGTGTGAAGGCAGAACATCAGAGACCTGCAGGTTTATTACTGCCGTTGATGGTGCTAGAATGGAAGTGGGAAGAAATAACTATGGATTTTATTTTGGGTTTACCTCGTACTTAGAAAGGTTATAATTCAATATGGGTAGCAGTGGATCATTTAACCAAGGAAACTCATTTTATACCGGTTAACACTACTTATTCAGGTGCTAAGTTGGCTGAGCTGTACATCTCCAGAATTGTCTGTTTGCACGGCGTACCCAAAAGAATTATATCTGATCGGGATTCGCAATTTACTTCTCGCTTTTGGGAGCAGTTGCATAATTCATTGGACACAAAACTCAGATTCAGTACAGCTTACCATCCTCAGACAGACAGGCAGACAGAAAGAACTAATCAAATACTTGAGGATATGTTGAGAGCTTGTGCCATACAGTACGGCACTATTGGGATAAGTGTTTGCCGTATGCTGAGTTTTCCTATAATAACAGCTATCAAGCCAGTCTGAATAAGTCGCCGTTTGAAGCATTGTACGGCCAGAGGTGCAGAACGCCGTTGTTCTGGAATCAGATAGGTGAGAAACAGGTTTTTGTACCTGACATAATACAGGATGCTGAACAGCAATTGCAGATTGTTCAGGAAAATTTGAGAGTTGCTTAGTCCAGGCAGAGAAGTTATACTGACGTTCGCAGGAGAGATTTATCTTTTAAAGTCGATGACCATGTGTACTTGAAGGTGTCACCAATGAGAGGTATTCGCAGATTCAATATGAAAGGGAAGCTAGCGCCTAGATACATTGGGCCATTTAAAATATAGGAGAAGAAAGATGAAGTAGCTTACCGTCTGGAATTACCTCCCAGTTTATCAGGTGTGCATGATGTGTTTCATGTGTCCCAGTTGAAGAAGTGTTTGACAGTGCCCGAAGAGCAAGCGCCACTAGAAGGATTGGAGGTACAGGAGGATCTGATCTACACAGAGCATCCAGTAAAAATTCTAGACACATCAGAGAGGAATACTAGAAACAAGAGGATCAAGATGTGCTGTGTGCAGTGGAGTCATCATACAGAGGCCGAGGCAACATGGGAACGAGAGAATGAGTTAAAAGCAGCTTACCCCGCTCTCTTTGCTAACTAGCATTTCTGAATCTCGGGGCGAGATTTTTGTTAAGGGGAGTAGGTTTGTAACACCCTAATTTTATTTTTAGTATTTTACAACAAATTTAATATGGCTTATTTAATTTTACAGTATTTTATATGTTTAGCCATGCATTTAATGATTTATTTTATCTACAATAATTAAAATTAATCTTAGGTTAACTTTTGTTGTACATTCATGCTGGTGCATTGCTTTATTTCTTGCATGGTCCAAGGTTTGAAATTCAAATTTATTTGAATTTTAGATGTTTGTTTTTCACGAAGGTTTTGGAAAATAGAAAAGAAAAAAAAAGAAAGGGGCCGGCCGGATCAGCCAGGCCGGCAGCCCAACCAGCCGGCCCGCTTCCCCTCCGCGCGCCCGCCTGGGCCGAACTGACCGGCCCAGCAGCGCCGCTCTCCCCGCTCCCTCCCTCTCTGACCGTGGGACCCGGCCGTCAGGGCCTTCTTCTTCTCCTCCCCGAGCCACCGCCCGTCTCCCTCTGCCGGTGGACTGAGCCACCGCCCGGCCGCTCCCTCCTCTCGCCGCTCGTCGCCTCCCTCTGCGCCAGTGGCCCCGCGCCTCCGCCTTTCCCGCGCGCATGGCCCGTTCGTCAGTGCCGCCGCACCGCCCGACGCGGACCCGACTCCGGAGCGAGTCGAAGGAGCCCGAGCCGCCATCTCCGATTTGAGTCGTACTTGACTCGATTCCGCCTTCGCCGCCCTATAAAGGGGTCACCCGAGCCGCCGCTGCACTCCTTTTCGTCCTACACACAGCGCCCAAGGCCTAGCGCCACCATCGCCGGCGAATTTCCACCATCGAGGCCGAAGGTGAGTTCACCGCCGCCGCCAAATTCGCCGCCGCGGAGGCCTTTCCGGTCAAATTGACCACCCTTGCACCTTCGCAGAACCTCCAAGAAGCCTCACCGCCGTTTCTTGGACACCGGAGCCGCTCCCCGACGCCTCCCCGCGTGCACCCGCCGTATGGTGAGCTCCGCCTCCGCCTCCACCTCAATTTTCCGCTGCGGCCGCCCTCCTCGCCCTTTTGACCGCCGTCCCACCGTCGCAGGAGCACCTCGAGCCTATTCCGCGAGTTCTTGGCAAGAGCAGCCACCTCCTTCCCGCCTCTCCGCGAAGCCCGTAGCCGTCTCGCCGCCTCTGCTCGTCGCTGACCCTTCGCCGGTCATCCTCCGCCGATAGAAGACCGCGGTGAGACTCCCCGTCACCTTCTCTCTCTCCCCTGCCGACTCTAGTCGCGCGCCATGCCCTGGAACGCCCTAGAGCCTGATCTCAGGCGATCCGCCGCTGCGGGCGGGCGGACACCGTCGCCTCTGATGGTCGTCGCCGGCTTCCCTCCCCCTCCCCCGGCCCCTTTCTACCTGGGCCGTTGGATCCCCATCAAACGGCCATCAAGCGTCGGCGACCCGGTCAATCGCCGGTCAATACCGATCTCCGGTCAGCCCTGGCACTTTTGCTAAAGAACCCTCCACCTTTGACAAAATCAACCCGCAGTCCATAGCCCGTGGTGAGAGGCCCTGTGTTTTATCGATTTAAACCCTAGTTTTTGAAAACTATTTACAGATCAGTCCTAACAGCTTTTAAAAGGCTATAACTTCCACGTTTTAAATCCGTTTTCAGCGATTCTCGCGCCCACGCGACCGTAGTAATGTGTATAATAATTTTATATACGTTTTACCTTCTGTTTTATTTAATGATGTACTGTTTCTTATCTTTTGCATTTGTTTGCTTGCATATGTGATCATGTGAATGCTTGTTTGGTGCCGTTTATCGTGCGTAGACGTTGATCCTCCTGTTGAGTTCGAAGAGCAGCCTCCAGAAGCCTCTGAGCAGCAGGAAGGAATAAATTTTGAGGAAGGAAAGTATAACATAAACAACACCTAACAATCTTTTTATCTTACTGCATGTGCATTTTAATTCGTATGCCTGTAAGGTTTACCTAGCTACTTTTATCTTTATATGTCTACCTTTTGGGATGCATATGGTTAAGTTGTGCTAGATGCTGTGCAAACTCTTATCCTTGTTAATTTAATTTTGATTAATGATCCTATGCAATTAATTGTTGGGCTTGACCCTGATCGGTTCATGTCCATTTTTAATATGGCTTTTTAGCAACATGGTTTAGGGAGCTTGACCAATGTGCTCGTGTGCTTTTGCTGATTCTCTCACTAAGGACCAAATCACAAAGCGACCACCTGGGACAACAGTGCTACCACAAGGCTGGAATGGGACGCACTTAGCTGATTAATTATGTTGTTTTGGTTTGGGAGTAACTTACCTGCGGGGCAAGAGGGGAGGTGAGCTTCTGTGGCCCTCGCACTGCTTGGGTTGAGTGTGCTTTACGTTATATGTATGTGCTTCTCCCCTTGAGGCTTGCTCCACGGTTGCGGACCCTGAAACCTTAGCGGTTACACCTTACCAACGTGATCTTTGTAAAGGCTTCGTAGTGCATTCGCTAGTCATCTCATCTCCGGTAATGTGATGAACTCCTAGCGTAGCTCACGACTTGTGGGTAAAGATGTACAACCTCTCGAGAGTGTAAAACTAACATGTTAGCCGTGCTCACGGTTATGAGCGGCCCAGACCCTTCCCAGTGATTAGAAGGATCCTTGGCTGAGGTTCCTTGGTTTTGGTTATGGTTATGATAATGTTTATATCAGTTTAATCTTATTTAATTCTTATGCAATATCTTTTGGGCTAATGGTTTTGTCATTAATTCATAGTAATTAGGCCTTAATAAATGTTTTAAATTAAAAGTTTATGCAGTTTGTCAGCTAACCATAGAGCCTCATGGTTTATGTTATAGTTGTTGGGTATTCTGTACTCACGCTTGTTTCTTTATATTTATTCCCTGTTGGGGGGAAAAATCCAACCGCTGCTCAGATGATGGTGGTAATGAAGACTATGTGCAAGACTACGACGAGTATTAGGCGTTTCATTCACTAGTTGACGTCCCTGTGGCGCCCGTTATGTTTATGTTTTATGCTTCCGCTATGCTACGTTATACTCTGAGTTAAACACTTGTGTCACAGTGTAATAATGATATATTTAATGGTTATGTACGTTTTTATCTTTGGCATGTGTTGTGGTATTCTGTAATTTGTCATGTATATGCGAGACGTTTCCTGGCGCATATATATATGTTGCACGGTTTTGTTCGTTGAAACTGGGCGTGACATGCGTAGAGCGGCTCCACGTGGGCCCATTCACTGGTCGTCCTCAGGAGGCGCTCCGCCATCTCGGGGAGAGGCCGGCCTCTGCGGCTGCTGCGCCAGCGTGTGGACACGGTGTCCTGTTTGCGATAGTGGCGAGGTGCGGTGGCGACTACTGGGTGGGCGTCATCCAACCGCTCCGTCATTTGCCCACTATTGGCCACAGTGTGTGAGGACTGCGGTGGTCCTTTCATCCTGTGCGGCGGTATGGCGCGCGGCAGAGGTGTTGTCCGGGCCTGCAACAATAATAGCGGCTCCGCCTCACAGCAGCTGCTCCATTTTCGCTCGCCTTCTCTCTCTCTCTCTCCCAGCACCGACGCCTCCCGCCTCCACTTCAAACCGTACCTTTTTTTAGATCTGGCGAGAAGGAGCGGCGACCCAGCTATGTGTGCGCGGCCAAGTGGCAGCGCAAACGACAACCGGCGGTCCGACACAGGTGAGCAGTGGTACAATGCCTCCAAATGCGGGGCGTGTGCGGAGGAGCAGTACGCTAGCATCGTCTACACCACCATCTATTTTCAAATTCCATGTTGTCTATAGTGCACATAGCATGCCCATTTTGTACTATGCATGTTTATATGACGCTCAATTGAAAACAGCCTTCAGGTACTTAAATTCAGATCTACACAAGCACACCTGTGAAATGAAAGAACTTCTTAACATTTGTGTGCCTTTAAGCAGCTCAGATCAGTTGATATTTTTTCTTTAAAACAGCGGTTGTTAAATCGTATATCGGATTTGACAAACCTACACGTGATTTATTGTGGGTCCTAGCACTACTAGAGAACAGACTTTCGGATGGAGCTGCCACTTTACAAAGAAAGCGGCCAAAACTGCACCCAGTATTAAAGCTAGCATCAACACTGGGTGCCATGCTGATCTCACGATATCTACCGTCAATTATCCACCAAATGAAGTAAAGCATGTGAATAAAATGGGACTAACCTTGCTACCAATGAGCTCCACTAGTTTTGTATGAATATTTGGTTGCAGGTATGAAATTTTGCCAAATGGATGAAACAAGGCCAAGAAGTCAAGATGGGCTGAAATGGGGGAAATGCCATGGCCGCCCGACCATGTCCCATGGTCGGCCGATCATCTGGCAGGTCGGCCGACCACCTAGAAGGTCGCCCAACCATGTGGCAGGTTGGACGACCACCCTCCCGGGTTGGTTTGCCACCACTTAACTCCTGCATGCAAAGAAACACAAGGCAATGTCAATCCAACCGTTGCACCAAGCATCCAAAGAATCCAAGGGCCAAAAGACCATCAAACCACGGATCGGTGATGTCACAAATTCATAGGAAGAGCCATGCGGCAACTCAGAGGAGGAAACGTGGTCGGCTGACCTCATGCATGGTTGGCCGACCACCCAAGTCATCCATTTTCCACGTGTATCAACTAACTCAACTGCCAACCGATATGAGGAAGCAATCTTAGCCGAAGGATGGACAAAGGTTGTGCATCCCATGGTTGCCCGACCTTAGGGGTGGTCGGCCACCCTCATGCATGGTCGGTCGGCCACTGCCTTACCCCCTAAACCGACCTTGTCCACCTACAAATACCCCCCTCACTTCCTGGACTATAAATAGGCCCTGGGAGCTCATTTGTAAAGGTGTGAAAAAGTTGAGAGAGCTACATTCTACCTTAGAGAGTCTTATTTCCACATCTTAGTAGTTAGGATAGTCCTAGGAGTTAGAGTGAGTCGAGCTTTGCCTCAGAGTTCTCGAAGATCCCTCTGAATCTATGGTAAAGTTCTTGTATCTTTGTACTCTTATTATCTCTGGTATAATTTATTTACTTTATTTCTATCTCTTGCAAGTGTGGTGTACCTTTCTTTGCATACTTGCTAGGCTTAGACTGTGGTTACCTTAGTTAGTCAAGCCTTGTTATTCTTGTCGGTGCTATAAGCCTTTCCTAGACTTAGATCTAGGAGTCTGGTTATCTCTAACCCTTGGAATCAAGGAGGAGTTTTAGTGCTCAATCACTATCGTGGTGATAGCGCTTGAGCATTAGTATAGTGTGCCATCCTACCCATACAGATTTGCTTGGTAGCCCCACTCGGTGACAGCGTGTGGTGTGTCTGTGTATCCTAGGCCCATTCATTCTGTAGGCCCATAGGTGATAGCCGGGTTATCTTTCGGTGGTCTACTATCTACCCCCTGACCCCTCGAGTGTGCCGGAATTTCGCTCGACGCGAGACCTTGACTTGTTTACTTGAGTTTCTTAGTTAACTATGACATAGTCTTTGCAGCCGAATAGAATAGAGTTTGGAAACTTTATCTCACTCGTTGTCCTCCTAGGCAACTATACCTTTCTACGTGTATCTTAGGTAGTTTATTTTACTTTTTCACCATACACCTATCTTTTTTTGACTTACCCCTGTTTAGATACTAGTTGGTACATTTATTTAAGTTTACAGAACTTTTGGTTTGGGTTTATCTAATTACACTCTCTTGCCTGCCGTTTCCCTGTGGACAAATACGATACTCGGAATACTCTCGGTGAAAGGCTACAGCGCTCTCCGTGCGCTTGCGGAGTAAAACCTGTTAAGGCTAAGAGACGCCAAGATCATGGTCTGGAGCCTTGGGACCACTTCAGTATCGGGTCGTCCAAAGAGACGGTGCTTATGTTTTCTCATTAGAAGGGGGTCGTTACACTACTCGGTGCTAATTCTATTGGAACTTTGTTGTACAACAACCTGATAGTAATGTACTAAACATTAGCATCGTCACTTTAGTCGACCCGATACTAAATTGATGCCAGGGCATCTGCTAGAAGCTCATGCGCCCATTCTCTTCCCTCCAATTCTGCTCTGCGAGCGCTGGAATCCATTCCATTGATGATGATTTACAACTAGAAGTTCTCGCAGTTAAAACTTTCTACAATTATTTACATCTGGAATTAAACACTAGAGTTCTCACAATTAAAACATTTCTATGATTATTTACATGAAAAGAAGCAGGTAATTTGTAATTTGCCTGCTCTTATACAAAACAGAACGAGGAAGAGAGGCTCTGCCTACACCCGTCTGCGCTTCGCCGGAGGCTCGTCGTTGTCCTGGCCGCCGTCGCCTTCACCGCCGTCGTCGTGGTCGCCATCGCCATCACCGCCACTATCATTGTCGTCGTCGTGGCCGCCGTCGTCCACTTCCTCATCACAGGAGCTGATCAGCTCCTCTTCCTCCTCCACAGTCTCATTGTCGACCTAGGAGAAAAGGTCGTCGTCAGTCGTCTGGATCAGATCCTCGTCTAGGAGGAAGGCAAGGTCCATCTCCGCTTCTTCCTCACCAACCGCAGCACCGCTAGCTGCAGTGTGTTCATCGGAGTTGCTTTGGGTAAAATCCCAGAGTCCCTCGGTCCACCAAAGGGGCAGAAAGGGCGGTGGGTTGAAGACAGGAGGGGCGTATGGGGGAGAAGCAGGGGGATCGGAGGAGGAAGAAGACGAGCTACTCGCCATTGGCAAAGGAAATGAGTTTTTAGTTCTACTGAGTAGGGAACATGTGTGGCCATGGTTAAATTAATTCAAGACTTGGGAACGTGGGGGAGTTGTTAAATTAATTCAAGACATGGGAACGTGGGGAGTTTTTAGTTCTTGTTTGAATCAATTTTAGTAGAGTGAAATTAAATCAGGGTTGCGCACATACTCAGGGCCAACAGTCTCAAATCTTTAGTATCGAGTCGATACTGAGACGGTGCTAATGTTCTTAGTCAAATGTGGTCAACACACAGCCACCGGTGCGCTACACACCCGGACTAATGTACACTAATCAGCACTGGGTAAAGACGCGATCCGATTTTATTGTCTCGTGTGGAAGCACGCCTGTTCATCTTCTTCAGCACCGGGTGACGAGGCGACCCGATTTTATTGTCTCGTGTGGAAGCGCGCTTGTTAGTGTAACGTCCCAAAATTTAGGACCGGAAATTTTCCTTCTAATCTCCCTCTAATTCAAAATCATTTTTTTTTGAAAACCTTGTTTGTTATGGTGAGTTTAATATGAGCTCAACAAGGATCCCCAAATATTCCAAAATCTTGCTCACAAAAATCCATTCCAAGCCCCACCCCCCTCCCCCCCACAAAATGTCTCGTTCAAATTCCTTTCTCAAATATCGCAAAACCCCAAAACCAGAAACTCAAAAAGGGAAAGGGGAGAATGGGCCAAATTTCCACCCATTCCGCTCGGTCCACCCGGCCATCCACTCCCCCGGCGGCCCGCCACATCCGCCCTACCACCTGGGCCGAGCCGGCCCAGCTCGCCAGCGCCCCACCCTCCTCCTCACGTTGCCACCCGAGCCCACCCGTCAGGTCTCGCCCCCACCCCCTTCTTGTCTCCTTCCCCGCGCTGCACGTGCATGCGCTGCACGCTGCACTGTGCGACGCCGCGCCGCGCACCCCGGGCGCCACGACGCCGCTCGACCCCCGCCTCGCCAAGGCCCGTGCCGACTCCTCTGTGACGGCCGCGCCCCCCTCACTGCCGCCTGACCCTGCCTGACCCTCCCCGGTCCCGAAAACACCCGTCGCGACGCCCCCAGCCGTCGGCCCCCGCCTCCCTCCTCCGCCCATCGGGCAAGGACCGCAGCAGCATGGCAGCATTCCCAACTGCCGCATTGAAGACCCCGACCCATCATATCACCCTTGCCGACCCCGACGCACCACTGCGACGCCCATGCTTCGCCACTGCGCCACCCCCGACCCCACGACCTCGCCGTCGCGCCGCGCCGCCACCTGGACACTGTGGCACCACACCAATTGTGCAGCGTGTCGCCGCTCCACATCGCCACCGTGCGCTATATATGGCCACCCGCCGCCGCTGTCGCTCTCCGTCCCTCCCCTCGCCATGCACGCCGTGACCAACCCCTGGTTTCCCCTTCCCCTGCTCTGCCAAGCTCTTCCAGGGAAACCCAACCCCGCTGCCATCGCCAAATCTGCCACCTAAACTGGCTCCCTCTACCACCCCGGCCCATCGCCGGCACCTCTACGCCTCCAGCCAAGCTGCCAGTGTGAGCCGTGCCGTCGCTCCGTGGAGACCCCACCTCAGGTCGCCAAACCTTCACCCCGACCCCATCACCTGGTTTGCCTCGATGAGCTCGTCGTCTTGCGCTTGATCTCGTCGCTAGAACCGCCACTGGCGGCGAGAACCGCCGGCGAACCGCCACCTAGCCCTGCCATCCTGGTTCGACCCCGAACCGAACCACCACCGTCCTCCCCCTTGACGTTGTTTGCCGCCTCCTCTTGCTGCCGTGTGGGCCCGGCCGAGACGGCATTGCCGCGCCGTCACGCAGCCCTCCTCGTGCTGTGGGCCGGCCCACTAGGCCGTGCGCGCTTGGGCCGAGCAGGCCGAGATTTTCCCTGGGCCCAGGCTGTTTTTCCCTGCGGAACAATTCAAGAATATTCTAGTTCCCGTCCTCCAACTTTCCAGAAAAATCTATGCCTACCCCTTGGTCACTATATACCCCATATCTTCTCCATTTGAACTCCTATTTGGGTGATTTTTGCGTCTAAATTCATCTAAAATCAACCTCTATCTATCTATACACTCCACATAGGCCACTTTTTCAACATTATCATGTGACCTCGGCGACGCCACCCTCGCATCGCCATTCCACCACCCTTACCATGGCGGCACCGTAACTGGCGTTACCGAGCCCGCCTCCTCGCTCAAAGGCTCGCTACACAACCCCAACCTCTTCAAGTAGTACCACCTGTAAGAACCCTAAATAACCCTTGAGCCTCTCCATTCAAGCTCCCACCACCACAAACACCCGTCGAGCTCATATTATACCTCGATTTGTGTGCTTCCTTGTTTATGTACGTAGGATACATCGGAGAGTCCGATCGATCCGGTTCTCGGGACATCCGACCCAGCAACCATAGAACTTATAATGTCCGAGCATCAACCGCTTCAAGTTCAAATTGAAAGGCAAGCCCACTAGAATCCCCACTTGATGCATAAATTTTCTATGTTTTATAACCACAACCCTTGGCCTGTTAATCACCATAAAACTTGCATGTTTTGCTTGCAAAGGTAACCCCACAAATATACAGCCACCTAAGCCTATTTTAAGATGTAGCACGCATAGGTGGGATCGCGCACTTAATTATCTGTCATAATCTTGATGTTATGTTGGATCATGGTTGTGGAACTTGATGGGTATGGGAATGTGGATCGGTGTGTGTGTTTTTAAAATAAAATGGGGGAAAAACCCCGGCAAATGACCCAGTGGTCGGGATTCGCCATTTAAAGGGCAGGGTATGAACGGGTGACTTGCAGCTCGCGGTTATCCTAGGTCCCGGGATTCGTGGAGAAGACCGGGTATGTGAATGCCCGTGGTGTTGAGCCATGGAAAGTGGGAATGGTTCTACCTGCGCTCTGTAAGGACCGTGTTGATTTTCATCTTGCCTAACTCCTTTAGTACAACCACTCGCTCTGTATGAGGCATTGGCTAGGCCCGAGCCGGAGTGAATAGCCTAGTAGCTGCTGTGTTGGTGCACAAGGTGCAAGGGAAGGGGTTGTGTGCCGAGGGGGTGTAGATGGACACTAGGGTGCGGCTCGGAGGCCCGAATCTCTAAAAGCACTGCAAGGTGATGAAACAAAGGCAAAGGCTTAGTTTGGAATTCGGATGCTTATTTAGTGGTAAGTGTCGCTGAGTCTAACTTGTGGGCATTAGTACACCCTCTGATCAGAGTAAAAACCTATTCGAATAGTACGCGTCCACTGGTATGGATGAGTTACGGCATGGTTCTTCAATTAGCGCTTTTCATAAAGGGAAAATGTTGGGAATGGTTTGGTGTTGGGTAAGGAATAGTTTTTGGGTGGAAGCTGAGCTACAGGGGTAGAACCCTATGGTGGTATGGAAAGTGTGATGGCTGGGAAGTCATTGGCCATGTAAACTGACAAGTCAGTGGCACCCCTTTTTGAGAAAAATTCTGTTTTCTTAGTAAATAAAACTTGTTAGACTACCTCGAACACAGCATACATAAGTATTTTTATGCAAAACCTCCTGAGCTCCAGATATAACTTGCATGTAGATATAGATATGCTCCTTCTCCGTATGGACGAAGGTGGGCTGCTGGGTACATATGTACTCACACTTGCTTTTTTGATAGTTTACAGAGATGGAGAGATCATCCTATATGTGCTTGAGTAAGAGCTACGACCTACTTCCCAACCGCCGCGTACAGAAGTTTGGGCCTACATTCCGCTGCTTACTTTCAAGGCTGCGCCCCTCTGTTGTCCGACCCGTTAGGGCGGATGTGTATCACTCTGATGTAAAAATGTGATTACCAAACCCTAGGATGGTAATAAAGCACATTTTAGTCCCATTATGGAAACTGGGGTGCTTCAGTTTGTCTTCATCAGCACCGGGTAGCGAGGTGACCCGATTTTATTGTCTTCATCCGCACCGGGTAACGAGGTGACCCAATTTTATTGTCTTGTGTGGAAGCTCGCGCATGCCTGCTTGTCTTCCCGCCAGATGCTCTATAGTCTTCTCCGTACCGTGTCCCATTGATGATGATTTGATCGTGGGGAGGCCAATCGTCACTTTAGGTTTAAATTTACGATTTAAAAAATATGTAAATTTACTATATAAATACGACTACCACATTGTGGCCCGGCCCTGACCCTAAGCAGTGAGCAGTGACTAATGAGCTAGTGAGCAAGAAGAACAAGAAGAGTGATCAGTGAGCGAGCGATCGAGAGCAAATTAAAGAAGCCAAGAACCACCTCCCCAAAGCCATGGGCCATTGGAGCTCGGACGGCAAGTACACCATGGACTACTCATCCTCCGAGGATGATAGCGACGTGGTGGACCAGCCGTGGCCCAAGCGGGGCCGATGGGCATCCGACGATGATGATGGGTGGCCATCATCATCATCATCATCATCATCATCATCATCATCATCGGAGGAGGCCGTGGAGGAAGAGGAGGAGGAGGAGGACGACGACGACGACGACAATGAGGACGACGGCGACGGTCCCGACAATGGGGACGGCGACGACGGCCTCGACGACATCGACTAGGGCGGCAATATTTTAGTTATAAGTACAATATTTTAGCTATATGTATAATATTTTAGTTACATGTAAAATATCACAAGATGAAATATATGCAGTACGTATTCTGACTTTAAAAAGTCCAATTTTTGTCAGCACTATTGAGGATAGGCTGTTTTAAAACTTTTTATTTATATAAATAATGTTCATTAGTATCGAGTGTTGATTCCACCCGGTACTAATATACACATTATACCGGATATTGATTCTACCCAGTACTAATGAGCCCTTGCCATTAGTACCAACTACTCCCCGCCCCTATACACCATCTCCTCTCCAACGACTCTCTTCCCCCTCTGCGCCATCTCCTCTCCAACGACTCTCTTTGAAACGACCCGGATTTCGCGATGCCGAAATCCAAGCCTTTTGCTTCTTACGATAGTCCCAGGATACATAGTGCTATCGTGAATCACATATATCAGTCGATATCACAACCAGAGCTTCGATTATTATTACATTTAAACAATACTGGCCAAAGCCGGTACAAGTCCATCAGGACTGAAGCATCCTTACAACAGAGATCAGAGTATAGATTGCGGAAAGCAGGTCTTCACATCCATCTCCATAGGCATACTTGAGCGTAGCACAGCAACCCTCGTCGTTCCGTCCGTCATACGTAAGGTCATCATCCAGCTCATCTTCATCCGTCGTAGTCGCCATCATCTTCATGATCTCATACCCTCCGATGCGCGTCATGAGTCTGCAACGGTGCCACTCAGCGCAAACAACAAACAAAGAAAAGAACACAACATAAGAAATAGCAACATCACATAACAAAATAGAGATTACGACGATGGAAGGAGGGATGGACTTAGAATTAGAGGATCATTGGGTAAGAGTTGCAGGCGGGATAAAGTGATATCCACTAAGTCTTTGAAAGCAAGGGGGTGTCGATGATTAAGCCGGAATTACGTGCGTGAAATGATTTCATAAGCGTGTCAGAATAAGGCATACTAGCCACAAGTGATGTGAGAGAAGTCTCACATCACCCTTTCACGAGATATCACTAGAGTTTAAATTATTCATCGATTAGATGAGAGATGTGTGCCGAACAAACGATGTGGATTTTCTGATAGCGTTCATTATTACTAAAGCATGAAAGGGATAGCCAACTCAAGATCAAACAGATAAGGCTGGATGGAATCCAGATGTGAGCCCAATTAGTGATAGGGACCGAAACCATTTAGGTTAAATCCATCGCACAGGAAGCCATGTGTGAAAACCGTTGGTCGCATTTAGAAAATCAGTGAGACGACGGTTGGAATGTAGGCTATGATCGAAGCGAGCAGTCACTCGGGGCCATGCTGCTACGTGTAAGCTGGAAATGAATTGGGAGTGACAACTACGGCCGAGGCGAGCTAGAGCTCGAGGCCGTGCAAACGCGTGTGTACGATTATATGCGTGATGAGAAATGGCCATAGCGAGCGAGAGCTCGTGGTTGCATACCGCCGAGCGTGTGCTTTAGTGATCGGAAGATGGTTAGCGGCCATGACGAGCGAAGGCTCGTGGCCGTGCACGAACAAGAGAGTTAACTAGTTCGGAGCGTTGGCGACGCTACGAGTACAGCCCGTAGCAGCCAGAGAATCGTGGCCGTGCTTATGATCTAGTATACTAGGAAAGTTAGAAATTTCGGCAGCATAACAGCTGAACCGAGAGATAACTCACGGCCCGTGCATGCCGCAAGAGAATTGATTAATAGTGTGTGTGCGCTACACGATTACATCTACGGCATGTGTGCCAGGCGTATTGTGACAGCATAAGGGAAACGTGCCCTGCAAGAGAACGCGGCACGAAGGCCGGACAAGCATGTGCAAGAGGGAGGCTCATCGGCATCCATCGCCGGACATCAACAAGGCATAGGTTCATCGGCTCGAAGGCCGGCATCACAGGAGAGCAGGATCGAGGTGCTCACCGAGGGTCCGAGGAGGGGCGAGGTTCGATGCCGGATCGTGCTGAAGCTGTGCGGAGATGACGTCGTGCCGACCAACATCATCCTCGAGCTTGCGGTTCAGAGGGTCCCATCCTCGGCAAGGAAAAAGGCGTTAGATTCGGCAGGAGATTGATAAACGAGCGGAATTGAACTAGGAGTGAAAGCTTCACCTTTGCAGCGGAACATCACACACATAGCTAGCAGTATGGGCATAGCTTGGAGGTCGCCTCGGGGTTGAGTGTCGTCACAGGAAAGCGCAGACCGAGTGAGTTTGTGCATGCCATAAGAACCGCAGGTGCTGAAGTTAGGAGCGAGTGCTCACCGTGGGAACATATCATCAAACGCTTGGTGCGCAACCGAGTTGCAGATAGTACAGGGCAAAAGGGGCCAGCAGCATTAGGGCTTCTAGCGACCTGCAGGACAGAAACCAAAGCTTCGATGAATGGATCAGATCGAAAAAGTATACCGTCGACACAAGCATCATCCTCGTTATAAACAAATGGATTGGGCTTAGTGCGGATCAGACAATGGAATCAGATGGAGACCGAAAACGGAGGCTCACCGTTGGGCTGATGTTGCTGCTCGTGATTGGGGAAAATTGCCGGACACTTGGTGAGTGTCGACGTTGGTGGCCTGTTGCAGCAAGAGGCAAGGAGTTGAGCTGCAGTTGGAGCTTCTAGACAGGAAGGAATCAGGGAGTAGAGGAACCTGGGAGGTGGAGGCGCCTTGGTGGAGTTGCTGCTGGGGCCTGTGGTGCGTGGAGGAGCAGTGGCAGGAGGCGCGGCTTGGTGGCCAAGGGGGTCAGGGCCGGCGGCACTTGGCGCAGGAGAGGGACGATGCTGCTGCTGCCGCCTGGAGGCGCCAAGGGGAAGAGGCGATGGAGGGGCTTGGCCGGCGGCGCTTGGAGTCTTCACCGACGAGGGAACGGCACCCAGGTAGGGAGACGGAGCGGCGCCATGGGGGAGGATGGATTGGAGCTGCTGCTGCATGTGGAGAGGATGGGGAAGGAAAGCTGCTGTTGCTGCTGCCTGGCGACGGGGAGAAGAGGAGTAGGAGGCAGCACCCTTGGGAAGGTGGCCGGCGGCCGTGGTGCCTGCTTGGTGGAGACGGAGGAGGCAGGCAATGGAGAGAAGGTGGTGTTGCTGCTGCTGCTCGTTGGAGAAGAAGCTGGGACATAGCAGAAGGGTGGCGGCGGCTAATTTGGGGGAGAAGAGAGGAAAATCAAAAAAAGAAAAGAAGGCTTAGATATTTATAGGAGAGAGTTAGGGTTAGCGTTAAGTTCCAAATGGACCTTTAGATGGGCTTTGGATATTGGGCTAAGTTTGGACTGCGAAATAAATTAGATATAATAAATTTTCTGAACCGAATTAGTACAAAGGAATTAGATTGCTTTTCGGAGCTGAATTAATTTGCAAGCAAACTAATCCTGAAGGTCCGAGAATTGGTGTCGCGAATAATTATTTCGAATTATTTCGACATGCTGGAAGGGTCGAAATGTTTGAACGTGTGATAAAGTCGCCGAGAATTTATTCCGAGGCATTTCAGTTGAGCGATGACCTTCGGATTTGAATTTAATTGCGAAGAATTAAATTCAAATAGTCGAGAAATCACGCTGCAGTCCGAAAATGAATCCTCAGCTAGGGAATTAGCACCTCGTGAAATAAATTGGATTTAATTTATTTCAGTGCTTTGATTTACCTGAGACAAGTAATAATTCCGAACCTGAAGTAAATTGCAAAGAATTTAAACTGGTTCATTGAAAATATCAAATCGCCTCAAATATTCATTTCTTGAGAGGGAACAGATACCGATGGGTTTAGGGTCTTGTTCTGTCAGCGGAGTATATTTACGAGGAATAACTCTAGGGCTGACGGCTTCCAAGTTGAGTGTTAATTCTTCCAATTAAATTAAATTGTGACGGCCGTAATTCAATAGAAAAGAATTATCACCAACTCGCCTCAGATTAAATCCCAAAGGGATTGACCACCGAGTATTCCATGGTCGAAACTTGACGTCAACTCGGGCTCAACTAAACTGCGTCCGGTCTAATCTAAAGGATCCGAGTCACCGTCGTATTTCTCGTATGGAGCAGACAAAACCCAGGTGGGAGCGAACTTCCGATGGTTATGCAAAGATTGGATTAGGTCATCCTCCAACGTCGAATTAACTAAGGTTAGTCGACTTGGCAGGGCTGGAGATCGAACCATAATCCATATGAGGATTTCCGTATTGTCGGAGATTGATCCGATGATTTAGGATTAAGAGCAAAGCCAATCCACATCTCGGTGATGATGGAGATCGATAATGGTTTCGAGTTAGAGTCTTCGAGAGAGTCACGATAAGGTTGACTAGTTCTAAGAAGTCATGGACAATAGAAGATACAAAATAGATACAGAGTAAAGAATGATAGGATGATTAGGTTGAGAGGATTATAGAGATACGGTTTAATTCTCGAACTATGGTTCGAAATTAAACCGGCACACAATCAATCAAACAACAAACTCTCAAACAAATTTTATTTAACAAAAGTTTCTTTATTCAAATAAGTTGTTTGCCGTTGAAGCTAACACATTTTAACCTGGTTGTAAACAAATTTGCTTTGTTTAGTAAAAAGTTTTTAAAAATTTAAGATTTTTGGGTTTTCAAAAATCCGGGATGTTACAATCTCCCCCCTCACAAGAATCTCGTCCTCGAGATTAAAGGAGTACTGGGTGGGTAGGCTGTCAATCTTCACTTCAGTGTCTCGATGAGTTGAATCATTCAACTTGACACAGATTACTTAATCCAATTATCTCTTCTTTTCCTCATCCAAGGTATATTATTGCAATTATAAACTCAAGGGTGATATACTTATCGTCGAGCTTTCTTCATGTCGGTTCTAGTTCCATTTCTCTAATCTTAGCCATTTACTCATGGCGTCCTTTGTTTGCTCCTATTCCATGTCAAGCTTTTTCTTCTTTATCTTCTTTTCCAACAGCTTCATACCAATTTCTTTTGAAGCTTTGTGGTTCAATAATTCCAAAACCCTAGGCATCTCAGCCCGCACTTTGATACCTTCGTATATACGACTTCTCGCTATCACGTTTCGAACATTTATTAGAGACTATTCGTGGTCTTGTAATTCCAAGGTTATCTAGAAATCTTATTTGGTGTTATATTCCAACGGGTCATCATCATGACGAGGTTCGTCCGTGTTGCTTGACTAGAGTTGGCCAGTCGTCGAAGCTTTGAGCCCGATTCTTACTCCATCTTATACTTGTTACTTCGAAGGATTCCATAAACATGTTGAATTCTTTAACATGAAAGCTCCATCTTGAATCAAGCCGAGCAAGGTTTTGACAAGGTTTTTCGAAAAAACACGTTTTAGCACACAAGTCCTTAAGATTCTAACACATAAGCATCAAACATTGCAAACATCACGACAAGCAATCGATAGCTACAACGTTGTCATCGAGGAGGGTGTGTACAGAGCCGATCTTCTAATTAAGGGTTAGAAGTCCAAGGGTCTTATTGTAACTTGAGAATTAGAAGAGGGGGAATTGTCTCGAATTCTAAAGTTTCAAATTCGTTGAGTTAGAAATCAAGACTGAGTTCGTAACAGAATGAACTGGTTTAGACAACTTTGAAGAGAGAAAACGAACAGGGTTCAAACAAGTTTTAAAGTTTTATTTCAAATCCCTTTGAAACCAAAACTTAGTTTGAAACAACTTGAAGGTTTTAAAGTTTTAGTAAAATACATTTGGAACCAAAACTAAGTTTAAATCAAACTTGAGGGTTTGGAAAATAGTGTAAACCAAAACGGTTTCGCAATATTTTGTTTGCACAAATCCTTTTGAAACCAAAATTTGAATTGAAACCATTTTGAAAGTTTTAGTCAAAAACAAGTTAGATCAAAACTCAGTTTTAAAATGAGTTGAAAGGCTTAGATAAATAGTTTCAAACTCAAAATTTGTTTCGCAACCAAAACAAAAGTTTTCCTACATTTAAGTGGAGCCAATATCTTAGTTCAAAATAGACAAAAAAAGGTGAGATTCAGATAGAACTTGAGGTAAGGTTTCAAATTAATGCTGATTTAAAATAATCTTTTAGTAAAATAATCCTTAGTTTCGACCGAGCTATCTAGGGTTGCGCGCTACGGTCAAGCTCGGCTCTGATACCAACTGAAACGACCCGGATTTCGCGATGCCGAAATCCAAGCCTTTTGCTTCTCACGATAGTCCCAGGATACATAGTGCTATCGTGAATCACATATATCAGTCGATATCACAACCAGAGCTTCGATTATTATTACATTTAAACAATATTGGCCAAAGCCGATATAAGTCCATCTGGACTGAAGCATCCTTACAACAGAGATCAGAGCATAGATTGCGAAAAGCAGGTCTTCACATCCATCTTCACAGGCATACTTGAGCGTAGCATAGCAATCCTCGTCGTTCCGTCCGTCATAGGTAAGGTCGTCATCCAGCTCATCTCTATCCGTCGTAGGAGTGGTCGTCATTCAGCTCATCTTTGTCCGTCGTAGGGGTGGTCGTCATCCGTCTCGTCTTCCAAAACCTGCGCGCCAGTAGCGCAGGCCACCCTGAGACACTCCCCTAAGCGGAAGCATAAAAATAAAGGGACTAGCACAAGTGGAAGGCTCTAGGCTTCCTATGCAAGCGCAGTATATAAAATAGCAGTATCCAGATTATTATATCATAGTTCCATTCGGGAATTCGGTCACACGACCGGTTCCCCTGCTCATGACTCATACCAACACATACACATCTCACCACCATACACCTCTTCCATACACCCTCTCATCATCAACTATTCCTGCGGCATGGGAAGCTCCCACCCGCCCATCCTCAACGGCCTCAGCCGGTGTTCTATCACTCGAGGGAGAAGAGAAGAAAACCTATGCTAGATGAGGTGAGTATTCACCCTTGGTTCGTCCTTTGACCGGGGACGGCGGCAATACGTATAGATTAAACACTCTCGAGAGGATTTTGTACATCTGTACCCACGCGAGACGGGACGAGGGCAGTGGCCAACCACCCTGGGCCCGCCACACCGACGGATGAACTTCCCTTCTGGCACTTTCCCTGCTTTCCTGAGCTAGAAAACTGTGCGGATATACTATCCACCGCACTCTCAGGACTGTGAGCTCGAGTAATCCGGGGCCTCCGCGGGTCGAGTCTATCGGGAACGTGTGGCTGCATCACAGACCCACCATCGCCCCCTAACACTATCGCCTTACGCCTACAGGTATATACCCTTCGGGGAAGTTCATGAATCGGGCCTGAGGTCGTGTGGTATGCATGAGTCATAGTCCAAGGTGCTATCACCCCTACTCGGTCCTTAGATTGGCGAGAGCAAGCCTTCCAGGGGTCGGTTGCCACCCTCAGCGGTGGGCCGCGCACCACCACACACCTCACTCCACTCAGGGTAGAGTTCTAGTCTCTCCCATAATTTCCGTGCCGACTCCCGCCACCCATCTCACACACCATCTCGCGCTCAAAAACCCACCCACTTCGCACACGCCAAGAGTTATCACATCCCACCATCATATCACCCAATCTCACATCATGTTCATTTTATTCAGTTGAAGTAGTAATATGGTGGTGGCAATATAGCAAGCAGGGTAATAGTGGCTAAATGGAAGTAGGCTCCCTATTTTTGGGTTAACATAGCAAGCATGATCATAAATAAAGCAGCAGCAGCATATATGCGTGTCTATAGGATTCGAAGCAGGGAAGTGTCTGAATGGTGACCTGGAGTAGAGTTGATCGCTCTCGGGCTCCAGTGTAGTCGCCATCATCTTCATGATCTCATACCCTCCGATGCGCGTCATGAGTCTGCAACGGTGCCACTCAGCGCAAACAACAAACAGAGAAAAGAACACAACATAAGAAATAGCAACATCACATAACAAAATAGAGATTAGGACGATGGAAGGAGGGATGGAATTAGAATTAGAGGATCATTGGATAAGAGTTGCAGGCGGGATAAAGTGATATCCACTAAGTCTTTGAAAGCAAGGGGGTGTCGATGATTAAGCCGGAATTACGTGCGTGAAATGATTTCATAAGCGTGTCAGAATAAGGCATACTAGCCACAAGTGATGTGAGAGAAGTCTCACATCACCCTTTCATGAGATATCACTAGAGTTTAAATTATTCATCGATTAGATGAGAGATGTGTGCCGAACAAACGATGTGGATTTTCTGATAGTGTTCATTATTACTAAAGCATGAAAGGGATAGCCAACTCAAGATCAAACAGATAAGGCTGGATGGAATCCAAATGTGAGCCCAATTAGTGATAGGGACCGAAACCATTTAGGTTAAATCCATCGCACAGGAAGCCATGTGTGGAAACCGTTGGTCGCATTTAGAAAATCAGTGAAACGACGGTTGGAATGTAGGCTATGATCGAAGCGAGCAGTCACTCGGGGCCATGCTGCTACGTGTAAGCTGGAAATGAATTGGGAGTGACAACTACGGCCGAGGCGAGCTAGAGCTCGAGGCCGTGCAAACACGTGTGTACGATTATATGCGTGATGAGAAATGGCCATAGCGAGCGAGAGCTCGTCGTAGCATACCGCCAAGCGTGTGCTTTAGTGATCGGAAGATGGTTAGCGGCCGTGACGAGCGAAGGCTCGTGGCCGTGCACGAACAAGAGAGTTAACTAGTTCGGAGCGTTGGCGACGCTACGAGTACAGCCCGTAGCAGCCAGAGAATCGTCGCCGTGCTTATGATCTAGTATACTAGGAAAGTTAGAAATTTCGGCAGCATAACAGCTAAACCGAGAGATAACTCACGGCCCGTGCATGCCGCAAGAGAATTGATTAATAGTGTGTGTGTGCTACACGATTACATCTACGGCATGTGTGCCAGGCGTATTGTGACAGCATAAGGGAAACGTGCCCTGCAAGAGAACGCGGCACGAAGGCCGGACAGGCATGTGCAAGAGGGAGGCTCATCGGCATCCATCGCCGGACATCAACAAGGCATAGGTTCATCGGCTCGAAGGCCGGCATCACAGGAGAGCAGGATCGAGGTGCTCACCGAGGGTCCGAGGAGGGGCGAGGTTCGATGCCGGATCGTGCTGAAGCTGTGCGGAGATGACGTCGTGCCGACCAACATCATCCTCGAGCTTGCGGTTCAGAGGGTCCCATCCTCGGCAAGGAAAAAGGTGTTAGATTCAGCAGGAGATTGATAAACGAGCGGAATTGAACTAGGAGTGAAAGCTTCACCTTTGCAGCGGAACATCACACACATAGCTAGCAGTATGGGCATAGCTTGGAGGTCGCCTCGGGGTTGAGTGTTATCACAGGAAAGCGCAGACCGAATGAGTTTGTGCATGCCACAAGAACCGCAGGTGCTGAAATTAGGAGCGAGTGCTCACCGTGGGAACATATCATCAAACGCTTGGTGCGCAACCAAGATGCAGATAGTACAGGGCAGAAGGGGCCAGCAGCATTAGGGCTTCTAGCGACCTGCAGGATAGAAACCAAAGCTCCGATGAATGGATTAGATCGAAAAAGTACACCGTCGACACAAGCATCATCCTCGTTATAAACAAATGGATTGGGCTTAGTGCAGATCAGACAATGGAATCAGATGGAGACCGAAAACGGAGGCTCACCGTTGGGCTGATGTTGCTGCTCGTGATTGGGGAAAATTGCCGAACACTTGGTGAGTGTCGACGTTTGTGGCCTGTTGCAGCAAGAGGCAAGGAGTTGAGCTGCAGTTGGAGCTTCTAGACAGGAAGGAATCAGGGAGTAGAGGAACCTGGGAGGTGGAGGCGCCTTGGTGGAGTTGCTGCTGGGGCCTGTGGTGCGTGGAGGAGCAGTGGCAGGAGGCGCAGCTTGGTGGCCAAGGGGGTCAGGGCCGGCGGCACTTGGCGCAGGAGAGGGACGATGCTGCTGCTGCCGCCTGGAGGCGCCAAGGGGAAGAGGCGATGGAGGGGCTTGGCCGGCGGCGCTAGGAGTCTTCACCGACGAGGGAACGGCACCCAGGTAGGGAGATGGAGCGGCGCCATGGGGAGGATGGATTGGAGCTGCTGCTGCATGTGGAGAGGATGGGGAAGGAAAGCTGCTGTTGCTGCTGCCTGGCGACGGGGAGAAGAGGAGTAGGAGGCAGCACCCTTGGGAAGGTGGCCGGCGGCCATGGTGCCTGCTTGGTGGAGACGGAGGAGGCAGGCAGTGGAGAGAAGGTGGTGTTGTTGCTGCTGCTCGTTGGAGAAGAAGCTGGGACATAGCAGAAGGGTGGCGGTGGCTAATTGGGGGAGAAGAGAGGAAAATCAGAAAAAGAAAAGAAGGCTTAAATATTCATAGGAGAGAGTTAGAATTAGGGTTAAGTTTCAAATGGACTTTTAGATGGGCTTTGAATATTGGGCTAGGTTTGGACTGCGAAATAAATTAGATACAATAAATTTTCTAAACCGAATTAGTACAAAGGAATTAGATTGCTTTTTGGAGCCGAATTAATTTGCAAGCAAGCTAATCCTGAAGGTCCGAGAATTGGTATCGCGAATAATTATTTTGAATTATTTCGACACGCTGGAGGGGTCAAAATGTTTGAACGTGTGATAAAGTCGCCGAGAATTTATTCCGAGGCATTTCAGTTGAGCGATGACCTTCGGATTTGAATTTAATTGCGAAGAATTAAATTCAAATAGTCGAGAAATCACGCCGCAGTCCGAAAATGAATCCTCGGTTAGGGAATTACCACCTCGCGAAATAAATTAGATTTAATTTATTTCGGTGCTTTGATTTACTTGAGACAAGTAATAAATCCGAACATGAAGTAAATTTCAAAGAATTTAAGCTGGTTCATTGAAAATATCAAATCGCCTCAAATATTCATTTCTTGAGAGGGAATAGATACCGATGGGTTTAGGGTCTTGTTCTGTTAGCGGCATATATTTACGAGGAATAACTCTAGGGCTGACGGCTTCCAAGTTGAGTGTTAATTCTTCCAATTGAATTAAATTGTGATGGCCGTAATTCAATAGAAAAGAATTATCACCAAGTCGCCTCGGATTAAATCCCAAAGGGATTGACCACCGAGTATTCCATGGTCGAAACTTGACGTCAACTCGGGCTCAACTAAACTGCGTCCAGTCTAATCTGAGGGATCCGAGTCACCGTCGTATTTCTCGTATGGAGCAGACAAAACCCAGGTGGGAGCGAACTTCCGATGGTTATGCAAAGATTGGATTAGGTCATCCTCCAACGTCGAATTAACTAAGGTTAGTCGACTTGGCAGGGCTGGAGATCGAACCATAATCCATATGAGGATTTCCGTATTGTCGCAGATTGATCCGATGATTTAGGATTAAGAGCAAAGCCAATCCGCATCTCAGTGATGATGGAGATCGATAATGGTTTCGAGTTAGAGTCTTCGAGAGAGTCACGATAAGGTTGACTAGTTCTAAGAAGTCATGGACGATAGAAGATAGAAAATAGATATAGAGTAAAGAATGATAGCAAGATTAAGTCGAGAGGATTATAGAGATACGGTTTAATTCTCGAACTATGGTTCGAAATTAAACCGGCACACAATCAATCAAACAACAAACTCTCAAACAAGTTTTATTTAACAAAAGTTTCTTTATTCAAATAAGTTGTTTGCCGTTGAAGCTAACACATTTTAAACTAGTTGTAAACAAATTTGCTTTGTTTAGTAAAAAGTTTTTAAAAATTTCAGATTTTTGGGTTTTCAAAAATCCGGGATGTTACACTCTTCCCCACGTCCGGCACAATGGATGACCTCACCATGGCAGCCCTAGCGAAGCGCGTCTCCACTAAAACCGTAGAGGAGCGCCTCGCCGCTGCGAAGGTCATGCATCCCCGCCACCTCGAGGATCGGCGGCGTTGGAAACTCAACGTGCTACGGAAGGACTCTCTCAGTGCCGAGCTCCTCCTCAAGCCCCGCATTCGCCGCCACCGCCTCGCCACCACGGCCCACTGCGCGGCGGATGCTTCACCCCCTGGGACCTCAATGGCAGCGGCGCCAGGGACCTCCTCCACCGCGGCGGCCACCGCCAGGGTTCCCCGCCGGCAGTCTCGCGGCACCTCGCTCAAGCACCGCACCTTCTTCCGCCTGCATCACCTCGCGGTTACCAAGATGAGGCGTCGTGAGGCTGCTGCTTCAGCTCCGATGACCTCAAACAACGCAGGCAACACCGGCAGCGACGTCATCGACTGGGAGGCATTCCAGTTGAACGACGACGACTAGGAGGCATTGACGATGATGGCGGCGACGGCATCGACAAGTGGCGTTGAGCATGACGGCGGCAGCGGCATCAACGACTGGCCGGAGGCGTTGCTTGCCTTTTCTCCCTCATCGGAGGCCAAGCATTAAGAGAGCTTAGTATCTAATTAGTAGCTTTGTTAGAACTCAGTATCTAATTATGTAATATGTAATATATCAAATTATCTATGGATCTGCTTCTGTTTTTAAAGTGGATAAATTTATGAATTTGCCTTTGTGATGAAATATTAATATAGAAAATGCGAATTTCTCAAATTAGAACTGGCTATATTTTTTACCCGGTACCTATGCCACTTGGTGCAATGATCATAGCAATTAGAATTGGGGTTTTTTGGATCATTAATATCGGGTGTTCAAAAGTACCGGTGCTGCGGTCGTCTAAAAAAAATGGGGTTTTTCACACATTGGTACTGGTGGTTTGCCAGCACCGGTACCAATGACGCTCTATGGGTACCGGTGGTTGTGTACACCTAGTAGTAATAGTTCTCAGGGTATTTAACCCCACTTCTTCTAGCTTCCACATGAAGGCAATGTCCAAGGCATCCATTTATAGGGGAGGTGCTACCAAAAATTGAATTGGAGACTTATCATCTACGGGGTGCTAAGAGATTAGCAGCTTTATCCTCCATCTGATCATTGTGGTACTTATTGCTTCTTAACATGCATTACTAAAAGAAATCATATCGGGTTCAGTTTAGCATACATAACTTGACATTCATCACATTACTAGCTAGGCATTACTTGAACACATACATCACCTCCACAGCAAACATTGCTACAATCACCACTACCAACAATTGCACAATCCTAGCCAACTTGTTAAACATTTCATCCAAAATGTTCCTCCCCACAATGACAGCACTTCATCATTCCTGGGTGCATCATCCTCAACCTCTAGAACGGCAGGATGTATCACAATCACCTGCGCCTTTACCAGCTCACCTAAGTATGCCTTTGGCATCAGTAGAAGTGGCACCGTCCAGGCATCTAACAATAGCAAAAACAAAAAGAACCCTCATGAAAAACTGTTGACGGTCGTAATCTCACGATATCTACCGTCAATTACCAACCAAATGGAGCAATGCAAGTGAATAAATATGGACTAACCCTTCTACTAATGAGTTCCACTAGAATTGTATGAATATTTGGATGTAGGTACCAAAATATACATAAAATAGCTTAAAACATGTCAAGGATCTAAGATGGGGCTCACTGGTCAAAGTGGCCAGGTCGGCCGACCTAGGCTAGGTCGCCCGACCCACCAACAGGGTCGGCCGACCCTGACTCAGGCCGCCCAGCCACCCAATTGAGCCAAGTGCCACTTCATCGATCCACATCACACAGAAGCACAAGTGCATTCAAATCCAACCGCAAGACCAAGCATCCAATGTATCCAAAGGCCAGAAATTCACTAAGTCACGGATCCATGACGTCAACAATCCAAGGGAAGAGCAATGTGGCAAATGCATGACTGACACGTGGTCGCTGGACCTCCTCCAAGGTTGGCGACCTACCCTTGGAGGCATTTTACACGTGCAACAACCGTCCTAACCGCCAACCACCATGGGGACGCAAGATCAAGCCGTTGGAGTGCAAACGCGGTGGATCGAGTGGTCGCCCGACCTCGGGCTAGGTCGGCCGACCTTCCCCCTAGGTCGGCCGACCACCGACCTCGGCCCCCCACCGACCTTTGCCTCCTACAAGTACCCCCCTCACATATTAGACTATGAATAGGCCTGTAGATCTCATTTGTAAAAGTGTGGAGAAGTTGAGAGCCATATTCTACCTTAGAGAGTGTCATTTTCCACATCTTAGTAGTTAGGATAGTCCTAGGAGTTAGAGTGAGTCGAGCTTTGCCTCGGAGTTCTCGAAGATTCTTCTGAGTCTGCGGTAAAAGTTCTTGTATCTTTTGTACTCTTATCTTCAATATAATTCAGTTATATTTAACTTTATTTCTATCTCTTGCAAGTGTGGTGTACCATTTATTTTACATACTTGCTAGGCTTAGGCTGTGGTTATCTTAGTTGGTCAAGTCCTGTTATTCTTGCCGGTGTTATAATCCAACCTGTACGCCAGGCTCTAGTTAGGTCCTCTCCTCTGATCAAGGACGATCTATTGTGTGAGAAACATGACCCTAAGAGGAAGAGGTTTCAATGATTAATGACAACCTTATTGTGTTACTAACAAGCTCATGACATGAAGGTCTTTTATTTGATATCGTGCTCATTGGTTATTGAAATGAGACCCCTCCATCACATTCAATTCCATATCTTACGAAGGATGGCCCTCGGATTGAATGTCTAGTGAAAAGAACGAGCTTCGTCAGCCCTAAGTACCGTAAAATCGAAAGAAGGGTACTTAGGATTCTTTTTGCTAGTTTTAGATGGGCCGTACTATCAAGAGGGGCCAAGGTGAGTAGCTTGAACAATTTCTAATTCAAAAGTTTACTCCACTCGAGTGCATCTTAGTCTCAAAGCTCAATCACTCAAAACGTAGCCTAAATCACTCAATCCTTTCCTCAAAACCAAAAAGAGACTTCCGTCATCTTCTTTCTCCTTCAAAACCTTTCAAAATCTGCATTTTCTGTACCATCGGACCGTCCGATGGTCCTTCGGACAGTCTAGACAGGGAGGCTTGTCCAACCTGGTTTAGGCCAAGTGTAACATCGGGCCGTCCGATGGTTGCGCCATCGGTCCGTCCGATGATCCATCGGACCAGTTGGACAGGGAGGGTCGCCGTTGCCTGGTTTGGGCGTTTACGTACATCGGACCATCCGATGGTCTAACCATCGGACTGTCCGATGGTCTCAGGGCAGTGGCACAAAACGGGATTTTGAATTCAACGTGCATCGGACTGTCCGATGGTCCGACCATCGGACCGTCCGATGGTTTGCGCAGAGAGCTAATCCGTACAGTAACGGCTAGAGACTTCTATACACTCAAAGGTCACCACCACAACAAAAATCCTTAAACTCTTGAGCTTTGGGCTAGAGACTTGAGAGAAGAGAACTTCTTGAGTGAGGTTGATTCAAGTGAAGCAAAGCTTATTACTCTTGGTGATTGTGATCACTTAGACGGCTGTGGTCGTGCGTTCTGCGAGCTCCCGGAGCTTGTGGGAGAAGTGGAGTAAGCCCTTTGCGAGGGGATTGTAACTGGCTCAAGCTCGCTTGTCCGAAGCGGAGAAGTGCTTCATCAAGAAGAGAGCACTTGGTCCGCGGATCAAGAGGTTGCTTGACCTTTGTGAAGGTCACTTTGCCAACCTCATTCCTTGCGAGGTTTGAGGTTGGGATCCTTACGAGGAGCCCGCGAGAGCAAAGCCTTGCGAGGGGCGCCAAATGAGGAGTAGAGGGTTGAGACCGTGTGTCTCCCCGAACCTCAGGAAAAAAATCCTTGTGTCTCTTTTTACATTTCCGCATTTACTTTCCGCACTTTACTTTCCTAGAATTGCATGCTTGGCTCTAGGTTGCAAACCTTTTGTGCGTGTAGTTCATTAGGATCACTTGTTTAGGCACTAGGGTGAATTGGGACTTGTGCGATAGAATTTATTGTTGAGTTTCGAAATTAGAAGTCCAATTCACCTCCCCTCTTGGACATCTTGATCCTTTCAATTGGTATCAGAGCCAAGTGCTCATTGGTTGAGGGTTCACCGCCTTGAGTAAGATGTCTAGTGGGGAAGGCCCTCCACCCGTGTTCAATGGCGACGACTTCCCATATTGGAAGGTCCGTATGGAGTCATACATGGAAGCTATTGACCCACTTCTCTATACCGCGGCCGTCACCGGCTTTCCCGCCGTGGTCGATAAGCATAAGCCCACCGTGTCGGAGCAAAATTACAAGAAGTGGAATGCCAAGGCTCGTAATGTTCTCTTTCGTGGCTTGTGCAAAGAGGTTTTCAATCGCGTGAGAACTATCAAGGACGCGCACAAGCTATGGGAAGAGATTTGTGCGCTCCATAAGGGAACCTTAAGCGAGAGAGAGCAATGCCATAGCAATCTTAGCAAGAAGCTAAGTGATTTCCGCATGCTTTCACATGAAAATGCTAATCAAATGTATTCTCGCTTGAATGTGCTTGTAGAGGAGATCAACGGTCTTGGTTTGACTCAAATCAGGGAAGATGATGTGTCAAGGAAGATTTTGGACCTCCTTCCGGTCGACAAATATGGCCACATTGTCACGGTTCTTCAACAACCGACCTCTTCAAGGCTACTCTGTCCGGTGTGCTTGGCAAGATCAATGCTCATGAAATGTACATGCACATCACACTGGATGCGGAGCCTCCAAGCAAGAAGAAGGATATTGCCCTCAAGGCAAGCTCATCAAAAGAAAAGAAATCCACCCCCAAAAAAATCATTGTGGTGTGTAGGACCAAGACGTGCGACTAGAGGGGGGTGAAGAGGAGCACTTGAAAATTCAAACTCAAATCCCCACCGCCGTGCAAAACGGAAACAATGCTCACAACGAAACTAGACACCGTCCACTGAGAGGATACGTATCTAGCTCACAACACGTGCTTGGTACCGTCCACTGAACAGATACGTACCAAGCACCAAGCGGAAGCACACGCTCAAACGGCTAAGAAAAGGACCGCAAAAGGAACCAACTCTGGGGAACTACAAATTTCAGACAGATAGGGCTGCAAAGAAAAATCTCAAAACCCCCCAAGAGAAGTTCCAAAAAATCCCCCAAAATTACCACACCTTCACAAGGCAACAGGGAATAACTTCAGAAAATTTCAGGCCAATTGGAGCAAGTTGTGACCACCGGACTGTCCGGTGGTTAACCACCGGACTGTCCGGTGCTTACAGCTTGACACTCCAAAAAGATTCGAACCAAAACCATATCAAACCGACTCTAAAAATTATGAAATTTTTACTGCAGGTTAAGAAGGGGCCAAGGAACAACTCCACAAATTTTCAGCTCAATTGGACAAGGAATAAAAATTCTAGAGCCACTGGACTGTTCGGTGCTTAACCACCGGACTGTCCGGTGGTTAAAAAACTGACAGACGAACCCCAAAAGAAAAATACCAAAACCTGGCCGAAATACCTCCAAAAGATCTGAAATTTTTATGGGAGATTTATGATTCACTGATAAAGAGCTCCACAAAATTTCAGCCCAAAATTCGAAGGTTTGACCCCTAAACCAAACAAGGCTTGAAGACGGACAGAACCAGCAGGAAAACTGGACAGCAGGAAACCTCACACAAAATCAATCCGAAACTTGATCAAACCTTCTCCAAACATCACGAAAATTGGCACAGGCTATCCTAGCCCCATTCCAAAGCTATTCCCAAAAGATCTATGGAAAAAGATCACGGTATTAGCAGGAATTTCAGATCACGTGAAGAGGTGAATATTTGGGCAAGAAAGGGAAAAGCTCAAGAACAACTTGCTCATGGCAATCCTTTGGGATTGAGATGTTCTAAGACATAATCTCCACGTCCTTGCAAGTCCAAAACACAAGGAAAACAAAGGATTCAACCTTGGCCAAAACAAACATCCAAAAAGCCAAGGATTGAAGCCAAAAACCAAAGAGAACAAAGGAAGGAGAAGCACACAAAGTTGCTGAACGAAACCACTTCGATTATGAGCATCAAAAGAGATCTTAGATCAGATTACAATGAAGGATTTCGTCCCAAGCAACCACCCTCACTTTCCCTCTTGATTTGGAGGCTAGATCTCACCCTAACCCTCCTAAACTTAGAGCTCAAAGCTTGAGGACGAAAATTACCCTAAGGAAATGAAAACCTAGCTGCCAAGACTTCCTCTAATGACCAGCTCTTAGGCTATTTATACACCGGTTCAGTTTTGGCATTTTTACACATAGACCCCTAACACTAGAAACGCCCGGAGGGGCTAAAACAGAAAAGAACCCAAAATATCGGGGACGGACGACCACAATGAAGAGTTGATCTTCTTAGCTTCCACGCAATCTTCGGATGTCCTCCACGTGGCTAGTAGTCCAATCTGCCTTTGCACCCCCAGTTTTGAAGTCAGAAACCGGAAAACTTTAGGAAGTCTCCGTCTGCGCCGGACTTGGCCCGTCTTCTCTATCTTGGTGAGTCGTGGCCCAACTAACCAAGCCTTGGGTAGCTTGGGTGGCGGTTTTGAGCCGAAGCCGCCAAAGCCTCCCTCACATGCCTTCGCGCTATGCACTTGGGTTGGAGCACCACGGTGGCACCCGGCTTCTCCAGTCCATCGGAGTTGCCTCGCGGTCCATCGGAGGGCTTACACCACCGTTGCCGATCCACCCCTCCGTGTACCGAGCTTCCATGGCCGACCGATGCCGAGCATTGCCTCTGGTCCATTGGAGGGCTTTTGCCTTAGTCCATCGAGGTCTTCATCATCTACCTCCAGTCCATCGGAGGGCTTGAGCTCGTTGACAATCACTCATCACACCAGGAGAGCAATGAGGCTGGTCCATTGGCTCTCAACCTCCCCCTTGATGAGTGCATTGTCAACACCTTCAACCTGTAACCTGAAATAGAACAAAGACAAGAGAAAAGCGTAAAACCGAAAAAGAAGGAAAGAAAGAAGAAAGTTGCTCAAATTGCCCAAGAACCAAATACAAGTAAAGAAATAGGGGACAATGAAACAACAAAAGAAAGCAAAGCATCGGCTCCTCAAGACAGAGGCAAAAGGCTCAATGCACCGATGCAAAGAGCATGCTAAAAGCTCAAACTCCCCCTGAAATGCATCCTCACAAATGCAATATGAATGCAAAGCTCTCCCTCAACAAAATCTCTCCTGAGTTCTCCCCCTTGTCCATATTTTTAAATTTCTTCCCCTTGGAGAAGTACACTAATCTCTCCCCAAATTTCTCCCTCTTGTTGACAATGGACACATCAAGGGTTCCTTGAATTTAACTCCCCCTAAACTAGATAACACCCCCTCAAAATATGCCATGAAATGCAAGGAGTGAACTGAAAGAGCTCAGAAGGGATGGAAAGCTAGTAATCACAAGTTCTAATATACAGAGCAAGTGAGGGCAAGGAAGCATACAACAAGCTCAAATGAATCTATCTTACGCATATCAAGAGTAAGCTTGTCTTTCAGGGTTAATGAAAAGAAAGCATCACCAACATGAATAGCACCTAGCAAGATAGGCATGAACAATAAGATGCTAGCAATACATACAAGGTGTGCTACTCTCAACCCAAGCATATACAACTAGCCATAAGCATTTTAGAGACTTGCAAATTTCAGATTTAAATATTTGTATTTATAAGCAAGTTCTTTTTGTGCCAGGGGTTATTTACTTGTCTTTTGCCACTTCTTACCAACCAATGCCAAGCTTAGGTTATATAACCATCAGAAGCTTAAGACAAGGTTTTGGTCATACACAGCCTAGTCCAAGTTAATGCCAAAGTGCAAAGGCAAGCTGTCTCGAACTAGATCAGTGTGACAAGTAAACCCACCTGGATCTATCTCAATTCATCACATAAGACACACTTGTTAGTATTTTGATTCAGATTTCAATTTAAGTAAGGTGTCAGAAAAGCTTAGGCATTAACTTAGCAAAGGCATACAACTAGCATATCCAGGTATGAAAAAATAGCATAGCATTCAACAATCCTACACATGCTAGGTAGCCAAATCAAGTGGTAATCATGATTTTTGATTTACAAAGAATAAAATGACTTAGCTCACAATTAGCATCTAGCACAAGCAAGTACTAACTCTGCATTCCAAAAGAGCTCTAGTGCTAGTGAAGTGAAAATGCATATGATGCAATGCAATGCATGATATGATACAATATGCAAAAGAGACAAAGAGAAATAAAAGCAAGATAAAAGCAAAATTTAAACTACAGAAGCTATTCCTGACTAAAAAGAATAGCACACTATCCCTGACTAAAAGCGGTAGCACACTCCAAGCTCACCTCTCAAACGCGTAAAAGCGTCAAACTCTAGGGGCTTGGTAAAGATATCGGCCAACTGGTTTGCAGATACTACGTGGATTAGGTCTATGTCTCCCTTCTCATAGTGATCTCTCAGAAAGTGAAACCTCACGTCTATGTGTTTGGTTCTAGAGTGCAAGACGGGGTTCTTAGCTACAGAGATAGCAGAAGTAGAGACAACTAGAAGAGGGATCCTTCCATACTTAAGGCCGAAATCACTAAGGGTGGCTTTCATCCACAAGAGCTGGGAGCAGCAGCTAGCAGCAGCAATGTACTCTGCTTCTGTGGTAGAAAGAGCTACACTAGCTTGCTTGCGGGAGGACCAAGAGACAAAAGAGGTTCCTAAGAGTTGGCATGTGCCGGAGGTTGACTTGCGATCAATCCAGCAGTCAGCCTTGTCAGTATCTGAGAATCCTCTAAGAGAAATAGAATAACCCGAGGAATACCACAGACCAAGTTCAGGAGTAAATTTCAGATACCTAAAAATGCGCTTCACCGCTTGATGGTGAGAAGTCCTAGGAGAAGCCTGGTAATGCGCACAAAGACAGACCGCGAACTGAATGTCCGGCCTGGTCGCTGTCAGGTACAGAAGTGAGCCGATCATCCCTCGAAATTCCTTTTAGTCCACCGCCTCCCCATCCTCATCAGCATCAAGCGCCGTGTTTGTACTCATAGGAGTCGTCATGGGTTTAGAATCCCCCATGTCAAACTTCTTGAGTATGTCCCTTGTGTACTTTGCTTGATGGACAAAGGTTCCTTCAGGGCCTTGCTTGATATGCAGCATGAGGAAGAACTGGAGCTCACCCATAAGACTCATCTCAAATTTCCTGCTCATCTGTTCAGCAAAACTAGACACCAAAGCATGAGATGAACCACCAAAGATTATGTCATCAACATATATCTGAACTATCAGGGTGTCACCGCCATGACTCAACAAAAATAAGGTCTTGTCTACTAAACCCATCACAAACCGAGACTTGAGCAGGAAACTCTTCAACCTAGCATACCAAGCTCTAGGAGCTTGCTTCAGACCATAAATGGCTTTCCTCAACTTATACACCCGGTCTGGAAATCTAGCACTCTCAAAGCTAGGAGGTTGCCTCACATATACCTCCTCCTCTATGAACCCATTCAGGAAAGCAGACTTGACATCCATTTGCTGTAGTTTGAAGCCTTTAGAGGCCGCAAAGGCAAGCAAAATCCTAATGGCTTCCAAACGAGCTACAGGGGCAAAGGTCTCCTCATAATCTATCCCCTCCTTCTAACAGAAACCCTGGGCTACCAATCTCGCTTTGTTCCTCACAACCATCCCATCCTCACCCTGTTTGTTCTTGAAAACCCACTTGGTACCTATAGGGCGACAGTTTGGTGGAGGTTCAACTAAATCCCAGACATGGTTTCTCTCAAAGTTCTCCAACTCCTCATGCATGGCGTTCACCCAGTTAGGATCAGATAATGCATGTAACACATCCCGGGGCTCAAAAGAAGCAACATATGCAGAGTGGGAGAAAAAGGCTAGAGAGTTAACCGAAGAGCGTGTGACACGCTGGTGAATGTCTCCAATCATCCTGTGTGGAGGGTGATCCCGCTGGACCTGCCGAGATGGAACAATCTCGGAGGTCACCTCCCCTACGTCCTCAGCGGGGCTAGCCTCAGCTTGAGCTTGCTGTCGGGAAAGTGAGGAGGAAGCCATGGGCATGGGTCCTCCTTCATCATCTGAGCTCGTAGCAGAGGGGGCAGGAGCTGCAGCCGGTGCAGTGGCTCCTGCATCACCATCATTAACCGCACCTTTCTCATCCTCAAAGATGGGGGTGCCTTCTTCATCATCACTTGAAAACTCAAAGGCAAGGGATGTGCAGGGCATAGTTTCATCAAAAGAAACCTCACAAGTCTCAACAACTTGCTTGGCCTCTAAAATCCACACACGAAAAGCCCTAGAACTAGAAGCATACCCCAAAAACCAAACAAGGCTTGAAGGCAGATAGAACCAGCAGGAAAACTGGACAGCAGGAAACCTCACACAAAAGCAATCCGAAACTTGACCAAACCTTCTCCAAACATCACGAAAATTGGCACAGGCTATCCTAGCCCCATTCCAAAGCTATTCCCAAAAGATCTATGGAAAAAGATCACGGGATTAGCGGGAATTTCAGATCTCATGAAGAGGTGAATATTTGGGCAAGAAAGGGAAAAGCTCAAGAACAACTTGCTCGTGGCAATCCTTTGGGATTGAGATGTTCATCATCTACCTTCAGTCCATCGGAGGGCCTCCAGTCCATCGGAGGGCTTGAGCTCATTGACAATCACTCATCACACCAGGAGAGCAATGAGGCTGGTCCATTAGCTCTCAGTCTAAGAAGCAAAACTGCGTATCCTTGTCCACTGCGGAAGCGGAATATATAGCAGCCGGGTCCTCTTGTGCCCAATTTCTATATATGAAGCAAACACTCAAGGATTACGGAGTGGAGCATACTAGGATCCCTCTCCTTTGTGACAATGAGAGCACGGTTAAGCTTGCCAACAACCCGGTCCAACACTCTCGAACCAAGCACATAGATATTCGCCATCACTTCATTAGGGACCACGTCGCAAAGGGAAACATCCTTGTAACAACCCTAATTTTTGTAAACCAAAAATCACAACCTAAAAATTTCGTTTCTAATTATGTTTGTTGCATTGCATTTAGCATGAATAATAGGAAGAACTTTTCTTAAACCGTGTGAATTGTGTTAGGTGAAATATTTTTAGACTACTAACTAAGTTATTTAAACTAAAGTATGAATGAACCAAATCCTAGATAATAGGAGTATAAGCCAATTGATTAAAGTGAGTTATTTAAAATATAAGCTAAATATTAGAGATCTGGTTTAACTAACTAATTTGATAAATTATTACGTGCCTTACAAAAGGGTTTTATGCAAAAAGTAATATTCCTGTTTCAAATCAATTGCTTTAATAAATAAAAGTTGATTTTAAAAATGCTATTGCACGTGCATGTGTGATTTGGATTTCTCGGATCTTGTTTGAGTGCTAGACTTGAAGTTAATTTAATTGGTAATGAAATTCAAGCCAATTACTAAATTACAAGAGCACGTTGGTGGTAGCAATAAAGGAAATGAACAAGGTAAATTATCTAGCGCATGCAGCTAATCACCTGAGAGAGAGAGAGCAAAGCAGGCCGGCCTTCTGCTGCCGCTGGCCCAGGACGAGAAGCAACCAGGCCCAAGCCAGGCCATCGAACCCAGCTGACCGATCCACTCTTCCCCTGTCTCTATGACCGCCTGGGCCCGCACAGCAGCTTTCCCCTTCTCCCTGTTTCTCTTCCTCACGCGCACGAAGGTGAGCTGCTCGCCTGCTCCTTTCGGATGCCGTCGCCCGGACCTTCTTGGCAACCAAGAAAACCCCGACCAGCACCCGACAGCACTCAACAACCTGGCCCTACCTGCGTCCCCGCGCGCGCCTACGCACCCCGCGCCGCCTGCACGCAGAGAGAGAGAGCTCCGAGAGCTGCCTTCGCTGGATGCGCTCCACGCGTCCATGGCGCGGACGCCAAGGATTCCCGGCCGTCCAACCTCTACCCAGAACCCTAGTGCTCTCCTATTTTAATTCCCTAGCCTCTTTCCCTTCCTCCTTGTGCGCTGCCGCCGGGCCAAGGCCCTGCTCTCTTCCTCCCCATCCAGACCAAGCCGCCGTAGGAGAGAGGGACCGGAAGGAAAGGAGAAGGACGCCGCAACGAGCCGACGCCGAACCGGGGCTGCGACGACGAGCAACGCCGCTGGAGCGGCCGTGGAGGAGGAGGCGGTGACGACCTGTACCGCGACGCCGACGCCGACTGCCGCGACGTCACGCCGAGCACCACCGACGACGCTGCTGCTGCGAGTGAAGGACTACGATGCCAGAGCGCTGAGTCGGAGCCGGACGCGCGGACTTGAAGACCGTTCCGGGAGCTGCTGCGGAAAGAGGAGGAGGACGACGACGCGCCAGAGCTGCAGGGCGACGACACCAAGCTGAGGAACCGAAGCTGCAGAGTACAACGCCGCCGCTCGTGCCACGGAGGAGGAGGGACGTGCTCGCGCAAGGACGTCGACCGCGACCTCGACGCCGCGCCACGCCGTTTATCTGCTTCCTCTTCCCCAAGACGCGTTCGCCTTCTCACCCCCAAGCGACCCTCGGTGAGCACAGCCATACGCCAAGGCCCGACCCTTTTCCTCTATTTTTGCTGTCCGGCCGTCGAGCCGAGGAACCCCTTGAACTGCCTGCACCGCCGTCGAGCGGCTTGATCTGTGTGCGATCCCATGTCCATGTTGCCGCTGCGTACGACCGCGGGCACGGAGCACCGTCTCCCTGCGTGACCAGAGCCTGTTGTTGCCTTTTGTCTGCGTGTGACCGGCTTCGTGTTGGAGAACTTCTTTTGCAGGGAGCTATGCCTCCGGCCGCTGCTGCTGCGTGTGTCCTCACGCGCACGTGCAAGCCGTTGCCGTGAACACGTGCGAACGCCGCCGCGGCCGAGCACAGGCTTGTATCCGCGCACGCAAGACCTCACTGCCTGGACACACTCACCCTTGCTGCCGCACGGCGCCGCCGACAAGTGGACACGTCGTCGTGAGCACAGACCACCGCGGCCGAGTTGTGACTCGACTCCCCGCATGCCCAAGCCTTCAGTACCACGAACGTCCTGTGTGCACACGTGCATATCTCGCAAAGACCAGCACCTTTGGATGCCTCAATGTCGAGCGTCGGAATGCTTTGCTCTGGCCCCTCGTTCATTCAGTTCTGAAGTAGGCTGATCAGTGATCAAGTTTGTGAACCAAGCAGCAGTCCAGATCCTTCGTCCTTTCATCTGAAGCACACACCAAACTGCTGTAGCTAGCACCTCCTTTTAGCACTTTGTTAACCACGCTTGTGCTGATCTGCTTCTGTATCAATTCTCTCGTTAATCATCTTGGTGCATTCTGCAGCAGGATGCACTTCCTAGCTTCGGTAAACAACCCAGCAGTTCTGTAAGCACACGCTCTTGAACCTAACCCAATCTGAATGCCTAGCGCGCAGCCTAAGCGAAGGTTGTTTAACCTTGGAATACCATAGCCAATGCAGTTTAACTTCGAATATTATAAAACCGGTTTTGATTTCTTTCTAAAATCAAGTTCTACGCTTTAATGCCATTGTTTGAGTGTTGTTTGTTATGACCGGCATCCCATATAGCAGGCGCCCAAGGGGCAATCAGAGTGGCTAGAATTAGACTAAGTTATTAGAATTAAGAGTTATTTGGTGATTTAAGAGTTATTGGGCTATTTTTATTCTTAATGGGCCTTGTTGGTCCAGTAGGGGTCCGTTATGTACCTTATTATATACACTTGAGATATCAATGAAGAGATCAAGCAGGCAATTATTCTTGCCCGTGCTTCCCCCTGCGGGTACTGTTCACGTGAACAGTATCGCGCCCAACCCTAGCTGCCAACTCCCCTCCTCTCGGTAAACACGGCGACCATAGGTCGCCGTGGGTATCGCTCTCGCCCCCCAATCTCCCACGAATACAATCTCCGGAGTAGGAGTACCAACAATCTGGTATCAATGTCAGGCGATCTCCCTCCAGGCTCTGTCCCTCCGGCGACAGCGCCCCTCCCGGCGTCCACGGCGCCCCCTCCGGCGTCCAATGGCGCCGCCCCCTCCGGGCCCCTTCCGCCAACTGCGCCGGTGACCCAGGACGCCTTCATGGCGTTCCAGCGGCAAGTCCAGGACAACCAGACCCTGCTCGTCAACCATCTGTCGGCGATCATGTCGCGTCTCGGCACGCTCGAGATGAATTCGGCGTCGGCCTCCTCCATCGTCGATCCCGCGGCGTCATCCCACTCTGCGTCGTCCGGCACCTCCTGCAGCCTGCCGGGCCTCGGCGGCGCCGCTGCGCAGTCTCTCCAGCCGCCGTTCGCACCACCACGCCTCACCACTGCCCCATCGCCGGCAGCCCCAACCATCACAGCTCCACTGCGCCCACCCCTGCCCATCCACCAAATTCCTTTTCCCCACTCACCATCCCCCATCCCCATCTACTCCGATCAGCCCCAGGACAACCCCCCTCTCCCTCCACTCACCAGTTACTATTCCCAACCCCAAAACCCCCATTACCATAAACTCTCCTTCCCCACCTATGATGGCAAGGAGGACCCCATCGGCTGGCTGGCACGCTGCGAGGGCTTCTTCTTCAACCAGCGCACTAACGAACCAGACAAGGTCTGGCTGGCCGCCTACCACATGACGGGCGCAGGGCTGCAGTGGGCGCTCATGCTGCAACGGGACGAGCCCGGCATTACCTGGCCGCGCTTCAAAGCCCTGTGTCAACAGCGCTTCGGCCCCCCTCTCCGCAGCAACACCTTGGGCGAGGTGGCCCGTCTGCAGTTCCGTGCCACGGTGGAGGACTACCAGGAGCGTTTCTTGGCCGCCCTGTGTCACACGGAGCCCCTGCCGCCTCCACATCAGCAAGCACAGCTCTTCACCGCCGGCCTGCCAGGACGTCTCCGTGTGGATGTGGAGCTTTGCGCGCCTACCGACCTCCAGCACGCCATGGCGCTGGCCCGGGCGTACGAACGCCGCACCCAGTACCCCGACGGCCGCTCCCAGCGCCCTGGCAGTCGGGCGCCGTCTGCGCCCGCCCCCACAGCGCCGGCCACGGGCGCTCTGCCAGCTGCTGGTGCGCCACCAGTACAGCGGCCGGCCGCTGCTACGTTCCGGCGTCTCTCCGCCGCAGAGATGGAGGACCGCCGGCGACAAGGCTTATGCTTCAACTGCGATGAACCATTCGTCCGGGGGCACCGCTGTCAACGCCTTTTCTATCTCGAGGTCGCCGACGCTGAGGACGAGCCTGCCCCCGAGACCCCCGAGACCGGCGACGACGACGAAGCGCCTGTCATCTCCTTGCTGGCCATGGCTGGTCTGCACACGCCAGGCACGATGCATATCCCTGTCGTGATTCAGGGACGCCACCTCATCGCCCTCCTCGACACCGGCTCCACCCACAACTTCATCAACACGGCAGTCCTCGGCGACGTCACGCTGCCGTTCACGGGCTGCCGGGACCTCCGCGTCACAGTCGCCAATGGCGACAAGGTGGTGTGCCGCGGCCGCGCCGACCACGTCGCCTTGAGCATCGACAACGAGCCGTTCGCTGCTAGCTTCTACGCCATTCCTCTGGATGGGTTCGATATTGTGCTCGGCGTCGCCTTCTTGTGCACACTCGGCCCGATCTTGTGGGACTTCGACCAGCTGCATCTCTCGTTCCGGCGAAACGGGCGCCGCATTCAGTGGCGCGGCATCGGGCCTGACACTAGGCCTCCGCGCCTGGCTGCACTCACTACCCGGGACCAGCCACTCCTGGACACTCTCCTCGACTCCTTCGCCGACGTCTTCGCCACTCCGACCGGTCTGCCACCGGCGCGTGCTTGTGACCACCGCATACACCTGCGGCCTGGTACGCAGCCGGTTGCAGTGCGGCCATACTGGTACGCCCAGCTCCAGAAGGACGAACTCGAGCGCCAGGTCGCCGATATGTTGGCACAAGGCATCATCCGACCGAGCACGTCGGCCTTCTCCGCACCAGTGCTCTTAGTCCGGAAGCATGATAAGTCCTGGCGGTTCTGCATCGACTATCGCGCCCTCAACGACGCTACCGCCAAGGACAAGTTCCCTATTCCGGTGGTGGACGAGCTCCTGGATGAGCTCCACGGTGCCCGCTTCTTCACCAAGCTGGACCTCCGTTCGGGCTATCACCAGGTTCGCATGCACGCTGCCGACATCGAGAAGACGGCCTTCCGTACTCATCATGGCCATTTCGAGTTCCTGGTGATGCCGTTTGGCCTCACCAACGCGCCGGCGACCTTCCAGGCCCTTATGAACAGCGTCCTCAGGCCTTTTCTACGGCGATTTGTGCTCGTTTTCTTTGACGATATTTTGATCTACAGTGACTCGTGGTCGGCTCATCTACAGCATCTCAAAGCCGTCCTGGACGCCCTCCGCGAGCATTCACTCTTCGTCAAGCGTTCCAAGTGCTCATTCGGCACCGAATCTGTGGCGTACCTCGGCCACGTCATTTCGGCCGATGGCGTCGCCATGGACATGGACAAGGTGGAGGCGGTCGCCTCCTAGCCGCGGCCGCGCTCCACGCGTGGCCTCCGCGGCTTCCTGGGACTGGCTGGTTACTACCGCAAATTCATCAGGGAGTTCGGCCTCATCGCGGCGCCACTCACGGCGCTGCTGCGCAAGGACGCCTTCCTCTGGGCGCCGGAGGCCGAGGCGGCTTTTGGGCTGCTGAAGCGCGCCCTGTCATCAGCGCCAGTACTGCAACTGCCGGACTTCTCCAAGCAATTCATCGTGGAGTGCGACGCTTCGGGCACGGGGTTCGGTGCCGTCCTCCACCAAGGCGCGGGACCGGTGGCCTATGTTAGCAGGCCGTTCGCCCCCCGTCATCTCAAGATCGCGGCCTATGAACGTGAGTTAATTGGTTTGGTGCAGGCTGTTCGCCATTGGCGGCCATATCTGTGGGGGCGCCACTTCCTCATCCGCACCGACCACTTCAGTTTGAAGTTCCTTCTCGACCAGCGCTTGTCCACGGTTCCACAGCATCAGTGGGTGAGCAAGCTGTTCGGCTACGACTTTGCCGTCGAGTACCGGCCGGGCCGCCTCAACACGGTGGCTGACGCTCTCTCGCGCCGGGATGCTGACATGTGTGAGGCGCCATCAGTGCTGGCGCCAGCGGCTGGCCCCCTCGCCGCGTCCTTGACCGTGTCCGGGCCGACCCTCCAGCTCTACGCCGACTTAGCTGAGGAGTCGGCAACAGATCCTTCGTGCGTGCAGCACCGGGAACAGTTGGAGCGCGGCGAGCTGGGGGCCCCATGGCGTGAGCACTCTGGCCTGCTCCTCCACGGGTCCCGGGTGTTCGTGCCGCCGTCCTCGGCCCTCCTTCCCCAGATCCTGCAGCTTGCCCACGCTGCCCATGAAGGGACACAGAAGACCCTTCACCGCCTGCGTGCCAGTTTCTATGTGGAGCACGATCGTGCTGTTGTGCGGGATTTTGTCCGTGCGTGTCCAACTTGTCAGAGGTACAAGACTGAATCGCTCCAACCAGCCGGTCTGTTACAGCCTTTGGAGGTCCCCTCCTAGGTCTGGGCAGACATCTCCATGGACTTCATTGAACGCTTGCCCAAGGTGCACGGCAAGTCTGTTATCCTGACAGTAGTGGATCGTTTTTCCAAGTATGCTCACTTCATCGCTCTGGGACATCCATATACAGCCACTTCTGTCGCCCGGGCATTCTTCAATGAGATTGTGCGACTACACGGGCTTCCGGCATCTATTGTCAGCGACCGCGACCCTGTCTTCACCAGTGCTGTTTGGCGTGATCTCTTTAAGCTGTCTGGTGTCAAGCTTCGCATGAGTACTGCCTTCCATCCGCAGACGGACGGTCAGTCGGAGGTGACCAACCGGACCATCGCTATGTACTTGCGTTGCATCACGGGCGATCGCCCCCGCGCCTGGGTGGATTGGCTGCCTTGGGCGGAGTACTGCTACAACACAGCCTACCATACAGCTCTTCGGGCGACTCCGTTTCAGGTGGTGTACGGCAGGGAGCCCACGCCTTTGGGCACATACAGGGATGGCTCCGCTCGCACGCAGACTGTGGATGACATGCTGCGCGACCGTGACATGTTCCTAGCTGAGGTTCGTGACCGGCTCCTTCAGGCACAGGCTTACTCCAAGCGCCACTACGACTGCTCCCACCGTGCCTTGGAATTTCAGGTGGATGATTGGGTGTGGCTTCGCCTGCTTCATCGTCAGGCTGCCTCCTTGGTGCGCCATACTAACGCCAAGCTCGGGCCTCGATATGCGGGGCCGTTCCAGATTTCTGAGAGGATTGGTGCAGTGGCGTACCGGCTCAGGCTGCCGGCGGGCGCCCGTATCCACGATGTCTTCCATGTTGGCCTTCTCAAGCCCTTTCATGGCGATCCACCAGCGGCGACACCACCACTACCGCCCATGGAGCAGGGGCGCTTACTGCCAGTGCCATCCAGGGTGCTGCGCGCTCAGCTGCGCCGTGGCGTGTGGCACGTTCTTGTTCACTGGACCGGGGATGATGAAGCCAATGCGACCTGGGAGCCGCTGGAGCAGTTCCGCAGCAACTACCCTTCTACACAGCTCGAGGACGAGCTGTTTCTCGAGGCCGGGAGAGATGTTATGACCAGCATCCCATATAGCAAGCGCCCAAGGGGCAATCAGAGTGGCTAGAATTAGACTAAGTTATTAGAATTAAGAGTTATTTGGTGATTTAAGAGTTATTGGGCTATTTTTATTCTTAATGGGCCTTGTTGGTCCAGTAGGGGTCCGTTATGTACCTTATTATATACACTTGAGATATCAATGAAGAGATCAAGCAGGCAATTATTCTTGCCCGTGCTTCCCCCTGCGGGTACTGTTCACGTGAACAGTATCGCGCCCAACCCTAGCTGCCAACTCCCCTCCTCTCGGTAAACACGGCGACCATAGGTCGCCGTGGGTATCGCTCTCGCCCCCCAATCTCCCACGAATACAATCTCCGGAGTAGGAGTACCAACATGTTGGTTCTGTATGCATCTTATTTGGAGTTGTGTGCATTCGATTTATTCGATCTTTCGCGTATAGGTCCGGAAAAGCTCTCGGAGGATCTTGACGAGTACGACTACTTCGACACTACTCCAGGTCACCATTCAGACACTTCCCTCGCTTCATAACCTATAGACACGCAACTTGCTACTGCAACTTTTATTATTTATGCTTGCTGTTAACCCAAAGATAGGGAGCCTGTTTCCATGTAGCCACTATTACCTTGCTTGCTACATCACCCCCATTATACTACTATAACTAAGTAAAATGAACATGATGTGAGATTGGGTGATACGATGGTGGGATGTGATAACTCTTGGCGTGTGTGAAGTGGGTGGTTTGAGAGCGAGATGGTGTGTGAGATGGGTGGCGAGAGTCAGCACCGGAAAACATGGGAGAGACTAGAACTCTCTTCAGAGTGGAGTGAGGTGTGTGGTGGTGCGCGGCCCACCGCTGAGGGTGGCAACCGACCCTTGGAAGGCTTGCTCTCGCCGATTAAGGACCGAGTAGAGGTGACAGTATCTTGGACTATGACTCGTGCATACCACGCGACCTCAGGCCCGGTTCTTGACTTTCCCTAATGGCACTAGAACTGTTTGCGTAAGGCGATAGTGTTAGGGGGCGATGACGGTTGCTGGGGTAATCTCTCGTCCCCGATATACTCGACCCGTGGGGCCCTAGATCAGTCGAGCTCACAGTTCTGAGAGTGCGGTGGGTTTGTATCCGCACAGTTTCTAGCTCAGGAAAGCAGGAAAGGTGCCAGAAAGGGAGGGTTATCTATCGGTGTGGTGGGCCCGGGGCAGATCGCCACTGCCTCCGTCCCATCTCGTGTGGGTACAGATGTACAACATCCTCTCGAGAGTGTATGATCTATACGTATAGCCGCCGTCCCCAGTCAAAGGACGACCCAAGAGCGGAGTCACTTCATCTAGCATGGGATTTCTTCTCTTCTCCCTCGAGTGTTTGGAATCCGGCTGCGGCCGTTGAGGCACGGACGGGTGGGAGCTGTCATGCCGCAGATGTAGTATGATGAGTGTGGATGTTATGGAAGAGGTGTATGGTGGTGAGGTGTGTATGTGTTGGGATGAGTGATGAGTAGGGGAACCGGTCGTGTGATCGAATTCCCGAATGGAACAATAATATGGTAAACTTGATAATATTATTTATATACTTGCTTGCTTAGGAAGCCTAGAGCCTTCCACTTGTGCCAGTCCCTTTTATTATTACGCTGCCGCTTAGGGGAGTGTCTCAGGGTGGCCTGCGCTACTGGCGCGCAGGTTTTGGAGAATAACTGGACGACGATCTCTTCTTCGACGGAAGGCGATAAGATGGACGACGATCATTCCCATAGAGGTCAGAACAACTGATGATCACGGTGCTACGCTCAAGGATGCATGTGGAGATGGACCCGAAGACTTACTTTCCGCTGCTAGATCACGATTTCTGCTTGATTCAGTCCTATTGGACTTGTACCGGCTTCGGCCAATATTGTATAAATGTAATGTTAATTGAAGCTATGGATGTGATACCGAATGAAACATATGAATTGCGATAGCTTATGTGTATCCTGGGATTATCGCAATGAGTAAAGGCTTAGATTTCAGCATCGCGGAATCCGGGTCGTTTCAGTTGGTATCAGAGCCAAGCTTGACCGTAGCACGTGACCCTAGACTCGGACGAACATAAGGACTATTTTATGAACAAAATTATTTTACCCGACTGGCATTTTGGAAAATTTTATCAACCCATGTCTACTTCTTACCCTTAGTCTATTGGAAATTGTTTTGATTTTCTCTCATTCGAATCGAGATCCTTCCTCTGGATTTAAAAACCTTCAACTAGGTTTAAACATTAAAACACGAGACAATCGCTCGCATTCAACCTTCGTTGCATCAAAGAGATCTGGCAAAATGCAAGTGCCATACAGAGTCGAAGTGCCATGAAGACTTGAGTGTGTCTACTTGGATTGGAGCAATTATCATCAAAGACAATGTCTTGTTGAAGGCAATCGAATGAGAATCAAGCCTATACCGACAAGAGCCAGTGACGAAAGAGGACCATGCCCTCCTTATCGACCAGACAAACGACCACATTTTAGTGATTACCCTCCGAATGCCACGATGTAGAATAACTCGGTAGAAGTGCGATATCTCTAGAGCCATGGAGTCAGCCTAGAGAAAGCACATAATTAGGGTATAATACTGTATTGAGTGCCTGGATCTTATGGATTTATTTGGTTCTTATGCTTCTTCTGCTTGAGTGCTCCTAATAAACTATTTTATTATAAGTTAAATAATATTATAGACTCCATCGTAAATGACCACGTAAACACCCAACCCGTTTTAATATCGACTACCCTCTTATCTTAACAGATGCCGCTAAGAAGGTCGAACCGGTTGATGGCCATGGGTGATGGAGTTAGGAGTGGCAATGCACCACCCCCAGAAAGAGGAAGAAGGCACCGAGGAAGAGGAAGCGGAGAAACAGATGGTGGGCCTGTGCCTCAGCTCGAGAACCCAGCCACAGAGCCTGAAATTAACCTACCACCACCTCCCGAACAAAATCCACAACCCCCAAATCCTCAAGCACCTTCCATGGACCAGCTAATAGCCAAACAAGACCAGATGATAGCTAACCAGAACCAGCTTATGCAAGCCATGGCCAACCTACTACATGCCTAGAAAAACCAAAACCCTCCACCAAACCCAGTCCAGAATGACCATACCCAAGACCCACACCCCGAGAGCCTTACCAAGAAGATTGAGCGATTCATAAAGCTGAAAGCCCCACCTTTGACTATACCGATGACCCACTCGAGGCTGAGGATTGGCTAAGGGAGATTGAGAAGAAGCTTGATCTTACTACTTGCACATATGAAGAGTGTGTAGCGCTTGCTGTCCACCAGTTGAAAGGCTCAGCGAGTGCTTGGTGGGATAGCTTTTGTGAGACCCACGATGACCCAGCCAGCATCACGTGGGAGGAGTTCACGATTGCTTTCAGGGATTTCTTTGTGCCAAAAGAAATGATGATGCAAAAGGCAGCAGAATTCCGCAACTTGAAGCAAGGCACCATGAAGGTACAGGAGTATGTGAACCTCTTCATCAAGATGATGAGGTATGCCCCAGATGATACCAGAACCGACGAAAAGAAGCAATATTGGTTCCTGCAAGGTCTACATCCAGAAATCCGAGTGCTCTTGACCGCAGGTGTCTACCGATCTCTTCGGCACATGATGAACAAGGCTATCTCTGTTGGGAAAGAGGTATTGGACTACCATGGGGGTGAGAGCTCCAAGAGAAAGCGCACCGATCACATGTCTTTACCCAGAACATTTCAGAGACCCTGGTATGACCTTGGTGATAGTGATGTTGACCTGGACTGCAACGCTGAAGCACAAGGTCCCATTCGCCATAGGCAGAGCTACTAGTCCCTAGGAGAGGACTCATGGGAAGAGCCACCCACACCGACCCCTACTCCAGGTGACTTGGCGTTCACTTGCTACGTGTGTGGCAGTCTCGATCACGAGGCTGATTTATGCCCATACAAGGAAAAGAAGAAGAGGAAGAGAAAAAGACATGCCAAGGCGCATACACACAGAAGGTCAGATCAATGCACTCAAGTCCGTGCACCGCAGTCAGCTATGCAAGGCCAGTTGAACCATGTGACCGCTGAGGATGCTACCAACGTGCCAGATGTCGTACTCGGTGAGTTTTTGGTAAACAAGACAAATGCCTTAGTGCTATTTGATTCTGGTGCAACAAGTTCGTATGTGTCATCCAAGTTTGCTACTCAGAATTCTCTGGTTTCTATACCTCGGAAAAGACCCATAATCACTAGCTCACCCTTGGGAAAGATGAGCTGCACCTTGTTTTGCAAAGGTGTGAGTATCCTGACAGCAGGATTGGAGTTCAAGGCAGACTTGACCATCCTCTGTTCTGACGGGATAGATGTAATTTTGGGTATGGACTGGCTCACTAGACACCGAGGTGTGATTTCTTGCTTTCCTCGCTCAGTCAAGCTTGCACGCTTGCACACCCTACTGGACAGGAGGTAGAGTTTGTCCCTGTACGGTCATTAGCTACTCACCAGTTGCACAGTCTTATCACCCAGACTATAGATGAGGTGCCAGTTGTCTGTGAGTATCCAGATGTTTTCCCGGATGAGTTGCCAGGGTTACTGCCAGATCGAGCTGTGGAGTTTGCAATCAACCTTGTGCCAGGGACTGCACCTATTGCAAAGGCGCCCTACCGAATGTCGGGAAAAGAATACGATGAGTTGAAGAAACAACTGGATGAACTACTGGAGAAAGGGTTAATCAGATGCAGTGTATCACCATGGGGAGCCCTAGTGCTGTTCGTGAAGAAGAGAGACGAAACAATGAGATTGTGCATTGATTACCGCGAGCTGAATGCGGTCACATTAAAGAGCAAGTGCCCGTTGCCCCGAATCGATGATCTGCTTGACCAATTGAAGGGGGCAAAGTATTTTAGTAAGATTGACCTCAGGTCTGGGTACCATCAGATAAAGATCCGTGAGGAGGACATACCGAAGACAGCCTTCGTGACTCGGTATGGTCACCATGAGTTCACTGTTGTTCCTTCAGGTCTCACGAATGCCCCAGCCTACTTCATGAACTTGATGAACCTGATTCTCAAGGAAGAACTTGACCAATTCGTGGTGGTTTTCACTGATGATATCCTGATTTACTCCAAGACCTATGAAGAGCATGGGAAGCACCTTCGAGTTGTGCTAGAGAAACTCCGCAAGAACCAGTTGTTTGGGAAGTTCAGCAAGTGCGAGTTTTTGTTGGAGAAAATTACCTTGCTTGGCCACGTGTGGACTACAGAAGGTGTGTCAGTGGATCCTGAGAAGATTGAGGCTGTGTCCAATTGGAAGACTCCTCGAAATGTGACAGAGATCAGAAGTTTCTTGGGGTTAGCTAAATACTACCGGAGGTTCATCGAGAATTTCTCCAAGATTGCAAGGCCAATGACCGAGCTGCTTAAGGACAAAGTGTCATTTGAATGGAATGATAAGCGTGAGAAAAGTTTTCAGTGTCTGAAGGACAAGTTGACTACGACTCCAGTGCTTACTTTGCCGGATCTGCAGAAGGACTTTGTCGTGTACTGCGATGCTTCCAGACAGGGATTGGGATGTGTGTTAATGCAAGATAATCATGTGATTTCCTATGCCTCCCGCCAGTTGAGAGCTCATGAGGAGAACTACCCGACTCACGACTTAGAGCTTGCAGCAGTGGTTCATTTGCTGAAGATCTGGAGACACTATCTGTTAGGGAACAAATGCGATATCTATACTGATCACAAGAGCCTGAAGTACATCTTCACTCAGTCAGAGTTGAACATGAGGCAGAGAAGATGGTTGGAATTGATCAAGGACTACGAGTTAGAAATCCACTACCACCCTGGAAAAGCAAATGTGGTGGCCGATGCTTTGAGCCGCAAGAGTTACTGCAACCTTTTGACAGAAGAAGAATTGCCAGCAGAGTTATGTGCAGAAATGGAGCAGTTGAGGCTTGATTTTGTCACTACCGAGTAGCTAAATGAGTTGAGAGTCAGATGCACACTAGAAGATCAAATCAAACAAGCTCAGAAAGATTGCCCAAGCATAGCAGAATTGAAAGTGGGAATGGAGAAAGGCTTACTTCCGGATTTCAGGGTAGATGATCGGGGTACCATTTGGCTGAAAGGACGCTTGTGCGTTCCACTTGATGAAGGGATCAGAGAATCCATTTTAACTGAGGCTCACTGTACTAAGTACTCGATCCACCCAGGAAGCACCAAGATGTACCAAGACTTGAAGAAGTTGTTCTGGTGGAGAAGAATGAAGCGTGACATCGCTGCCTTTGTTGCTCAGTGTGACACCTGCAACCGAATAAAAGCAGAAAAGCAGAGGCCTGCTGGATTGTTGAAGCCCTTGGATATTCCGATGTGGAAATGGGAAAAGATCAGCATGGACTTCATAGTAGGACTACCCCGCACTCCAAAGGGGAATGACTCTATCTGGATAATTGTTGATCGACTGACCAAGTCAGCTCACTTTATACCAGTGAAGGCTACTCACAATGCCCCTAGATTGGCAGAGCTATATATACAGAATGTGTTGAGACTCCATGGGGTTCCTATTAGCATTGTCTCCGATAGAGGACCACAGTTTACTGCCAGATTCTGGAAGAGTTTGCATGAAGCTTTGGGCACTAAGGTAGACTACAGTACCGCTTACCACCCTCAGACTGATGGGCAGACGGAACGAGTGAATAAACTCTTAGAAGACCTTTTGAGAGCTTGTGTGTTGACTTACGGGCCAAACTGGAAAGACAGCTTGCCGTTTGCAGAATTTTCGTACAACAACAGCTATCAAGCCAGCATTGGGATGTCGCCATTCCAGGCTTTGTATGGTCGTCAGTGCAGAACTCCCTTGATGTGGGAAGAGGCAGGAGAGAGACAGTTCTTTGGGCCAGCTATGTTTGAAGAAGCAGCAGAAAATGTGGCAAAGGTCAGAGAGAACCTCAGAATAGCTCAGAGTCGCCAGAAAAGTTATGCAGATAAGCGCAGACGTGAGCTCGCTTTTAAAGCTGGAGAATTTGTATACTTGAAAGTGTCACCCTTACGTGGTACCAAAAGGTTTCATATGAGAGGGAAGCTTGCACCAAGATATGTTGGGCCTTACAGAATCAAGAAGCAGATTGGAGAGTTAGCTTATGAGCTTGAGTTGCCAGAGCACCTGTTCGGTGTACACCTAGTGTTTCACGTTTCTCAGCTGCGCAAATGTTTGAGGTTACCTGATACACAGATATCGCCCGAAGCAGTTGACTTGCAAGATAACCTGGAGTACTTGGAGTATCCAGTGCAGATTCTCGATCGGGCAGAGAAAGGGACCAGAAGAACAAGGATTCCAATGTGCAAAGTGTTGTGGAGTAATCAGTCAGAAAGAGAAGCTACTTGGGAGAAAGAGTCAGAACTTCAGAAGAAATATCCTCACCTCTTCGAGAACATGTAAGTAACCCCTAAATCTCGAGGACGAGATTTTTGTGAGGGGGGAAGACTGTAACAACCCTAATTTTTGTAAACCAAAAATCACAACCTAAAAATTTCGTTTCTAATTATGTTTGTTGCATTGCATTTAGCATGAATAATAGGAAGAACTTTTTCTTAAACCGTGTGAATTGTGTTAGGTGAAATATTTTTAGACTACTAACTAAGTTATTTAAACTAAAGTATGAATGAACCAAATCCTAGATAATAGGAGTATAAGCCAATTGATTAAAGTGAGTTATTTAAAATATAAGCTAAATATTAGAGATCTGGTTTAACTAACTAATTTGATAAATTATTACGTGCCTTACAAAAGGGTTTTATGCAAAAAGTAATATTCCTGTTTCAAATCAATTGCTTTAATAAATAAAAGTTGATTTTAAAAATGGTATTGCACGTGCATGTGTGATTTGGATTTCTCGGATCTTGTTTGAGTGCTAGACTTGAAGTTAATTTAATTGGTAATGAAATTCAAGCCAATTACTAAATTACAAGAGCACGTTGGTGGTAGCAATAAAGGAAATGAACAAGGTAAATTATCTAGCGCATGCAGCTAATCACCTGAGAGAGAGAGAGAGCAAAGCAGGCCGGCCTTCTGCTGCCGCTGGCCCAGGACGAGAAGCAACCAGGCCCAAGCCAGGCCATCGAACCCAGCTGACCGATCCACTCTTCCCCTGTCTCTATGACCGCCTGGGCCCGCACAGCAGCTTTCCCCTTCTCCCTGTTTCTCTTCCTCACGCGCACGAAGGTGAGCTGCTCGCCTGCTCCTTTCGGATGCCGTCGCCCGGACCTTCTTGGCAACCAAGAAAACCCCGACCAGCACCCGACAGCACTCAACAACCTGGCCCTACCTGCGTCCCCGCACGCGCCTACGCACCCCGCGCCGCCTGCACGCAGAGAGAGAGAGAGCTCCGAGAGCTGCCTTCGCTGGATGCGCTCCACGCGTCCATGGCGCGGACGCCAAGGATTCCCGGCCGTCCAACCTCTACCCAGAACCCTAGTGCTCTCCTATTTTAATTCCCTAGCCTCTTTCCCTTCCTCCTTGTGCACTGCCGCCGGGCCAAGGCCCTGCTCTCTTCCTCCCCATCCAGACCAAGCCGCCGTAGGAGAGAGGGACCGGAAGGAAAGGAGAAGGACGCCGCAACGAGCCAACGCCGAACCGGAGCTGCGACGACGAGCAACGCCGCTGGAGCGGCCGTGGAGGAGGAGGCGGTGACGACCTGTACCGCGACACCGACGCCGACTGCCGCGACGTCACGCCGAGCACCACCGACGACGCTGCTGCTGCGAGTGAAGGACTACGACGCCAGAGCGCTGAGTCGGAGCCGGACGCGCGGACTTGAAGACCGTTCCGGGAGCTGCTGCGGAAGGAGGAGGAGGACGACGACGCGCCAGAGCTGCAGGGCGACGACACCAAGCTGAGGAACCGAAGCTGCAGAGTACAACGCCGCCGCTCGTGCCACGGAGGAGGAGGGACGCGCTCGCGCAAGGACGTCGACCGCGACCTCGACGCCGCGCCATGCCGTTTATCTGCTTCCTCTTCCCCAAGACGCGTTCGCCTTCTCACCCCCAAGCGACCCTCGGTGAGCACAGCCATACGCCAAGGCCCGACCCTTTTCCTCTGTTTTTGCTGTCCGGCCGTCGAGCCGAGGAACCCCTTGAACTGCCTGCACCGCCGTCGAGCGGCTTGATCTGTGTGCGATCCCATGTCCATGTTGCCGCTGCGTACGACCGCGGGCACGGAGCACCGTCTCCCTGCGTGACCAGAGCCTGTTGTTGCCTTTTGTCTGCGTGTGACCGGCTTCGTGTTGGAGAACTTCTTTTGCAGGGAGCTATGCCTCCGGCCGCTGCTGCTGCGTGTGTCCTCACGCGCACGTGCAAGCCGTTGCCGTGAACACGTGCGAACGCCGCCGCGGCCGAGCACAGGCTTGTATCCGCGCACGCAAGACCTCACTGCCTGGACACACTCACCCTTGCTGCCGCACGGCGCCGCCGGCAAGTGGACACGCCGTCGTGAGCACAGACCACCGCGGCCGAGTTGTGACTCGACTCCGCGCATGCCCAAGCCTTCAGTACCACGAACGTCCTGTGTGCACACGTGCATATCTCGCAAAGACCAGCACCTTTGGATGCCTCAATGTCGAGCGTCGGAATGCTTTGCTCTGGCCCCTCGTTCATTCAGTTCTGAAGTAGGCTGATCAGTGATCAAGTTTGTGAACCAAGCAGCAGTCCAGATCCTTCGTCCTTTCATCTGAAGCACACACCAAACTGCTGTAGCTAGCACCTCCTTTTAGCACTTTGTTAACCACGCTTGTGCTGATCTGCTTCTGTATCAATTCTCTCGTTAATCATCTTGGTGCATTCTGCAGCAGGATGCAATTCCTAGCTTCGGTAAACAACCCAGCAGTTCTGTAAGCACACGCTCTTGAACCTAACCCAATCTGAATGCCTAGAGCGCAGCCTAAGCGAAGGTTGTTTAACCTTGGAATACCATAGCCAATGCAGTTTAACTTCGAATATTATAAAACCAGTTTTGATTTCTTTCTAAAATCAAGTTCTACGCTTTAATGCCATTGTTTGAGTGTTGTTGGTTCTGTATGCATCTTATTTGGAGTTGTGTGCATTCGATTTATTCGATCTTTCGCGTATAGGTCCGGAAAAGCTCTCGGAGGATCTTGACGAGTACGACTACTTCGACACTACTCCAGGTCACCATTCAGACACTTCCCTCGCTTCATAACCTATAGACACGCAACTTGCTACTGCTACTTTTATTATTTATGCTTGCTGTTAACCCAAAGATAGGGAGCCTGTTTCCATGTAGCCACTATTACCTTGCTTGCTACATCACCCCCATTATACTACTATAACTAAGTAAAATGAACATGATGTGAGATTGGGTGATACGATGGTGGGATGTGATAACTCTTGGCGTGTGTGAAGTGGGTGGTTTGAGAGCGAGATGGTGTGTGAGATGGGTAGCGAGAGTCAGCATCGGAAAACATGGGAGAGACTAGAACTCTCTTCAGAGTGGAGTGAGGTGTGTGGTGGTGCGCGGCCCACCGCTGAGGGTGGCAACCGACCCTTGGAAGGCTTGCTCTCGCCGATTAAGGACCGAGTAGGGGTGACAGTATCTTGGACTATGACTCGTGCATACCACGCGACCTCAGAGCCCGCTAAGAAAAAGCGGAAAACTCGGGAGCAGCAAGAGACCGAGGCCGCCGAGAAGGTTGCGGATGCCTATGATGCTATGGAGAGTCAGTGAGCGGGAGGCATAAGGATTGCAGAGCCGAGGCAGAATCCTCCCCGCTCTGGCAGACCGACACAGATTCCAGTGGACCCTAAGCCACCAAAGGGGTACAAGGCTCACACCAAGTTCCCCACTCCCAAGAGACAGAGTGGGCGAACGACCTCGGCTACTGAGATCATAGCCCGACAAGGGGCGGAGGCTAGGAAGAAGGCCAAGGCTACCTCGAGAGCAGTGTCTCAGCCAGTTCCAGAGCCCACTCTCCAGTCAGAGTCCGAGGCTGAGCTTGAGTGTGAGTCCAGTGAGGACGAGATTGTTCTACCTATCCAGCCCACAGCTCCTGTCCTCTCTGGAGACGCTCAGTTGGTCAGCTACCAGGGTTACAGTGGTGAGAAGCTATGGAAGATCAGATATCTTATCACCTCCAGCAGATGGTTCCCGGAGCAGCGAGACCCATGTGTCGACAGGAGGTTCTGGACTCTTGTCCAGGCCTCACTCTACCAGAGCTACCGGAGAGCAGGGATGGACATGTTTCCCCATGCAGTACTAAGTCTGCCGAGGATAGGGACAGTGCTTGGTCAGAACGTCTATCCGTTCTTTCAGCACATACCTGGTTTGACAGATCTGCTCGAGCACAGGTTCAAGTATAGTGAGGAGTGGGTCCGAGTATTCTATGCTACACTGTTTGTGGAGTAGGGTCGTCAGTATATTCTGTTTATGTTTGGGAGTCAGCGCATCAGGCTTTCGAGGCAGGAGGTGGCCCAGCTCCTAGGCCTTACACTTTTTGACAAGCGCTTGCACTTCGACGTCTACGGAGATTCGGAGCCCCCTTGATGCTCCAAGGTCGGGGGGAATCCCCTCTTACTGGAGGAGGCCCGAGCGATCTTCAGAGAGGGGTACCGTGAGAGGCTGCCGTCCGAGCTCACTCCTCTCGCTGACGCTTTGCAGAGGGCCATTGCCAAGACTCTACTTCCGCGGAAGGGAGCTCGTGAGTGTCTCACGAACCTGCAGCAGCACCTCCTCCGAGCTCTTGTTGGGAGGATTCAGTTTTGTGTGGTGGACTTTCTCCTGGCAGAGATTGAGGATGTTATTACCGATGGGATATGGATGCACCGGAGCTTCCCCTATGCTCACTTCATATCACATATGCTTAGTTGGATTGCATATGATCCTCAGCGCCCTCCGCCGCACTTCACTCTATTTCAGGACACCATTCGTTCTGACTACAAGATCTACAAGGCTAGTGCCCAGTCAGTGCGTCCAGTGCGTGATGCTCCACCGGAGAGGCAGCCGACACAGACAGGGGACGACGCTGCTGTAGAGGAGGAGAGTGAGGACGACAGCACCAACTCGGATGATGAGCGCCCGCGGCCTCCGACACCTCTGGCTCACGACAGTGAGGTCGGTGGCTCGCGTGACCCTCCACTTCCTCCTCCTCCACCACCGCAGGTCACAGCTGCTCAGGTTGCCACCGCCACCGACATAGCTTCCATACTTCAGGTGATGATGGCGCAACAGCAGAGGAGCGATCAGCGCTTTGAGGCCCTGATTCAGCAGCAGACCCAGCTACAGCAGGCCATCTTACAGCAGCAGCAGCGCAGTGATGATCATTTTGCCCAGGTGCAGCAGCAGCAGACAGAGTCTCAGGCTCGAATTCTCAAGACTATCCACACCCTTGTGGCAGAGCTCCGCACCGACACTCAGAGGCAGCTCGATACGCTGCGTCAGGAGTTTTCAGCTCCTCCTCTGCCGACAGCTTCTCAGTCTCAGCTGCATCCCACAGACAGGAGTCACGAGAGCCCTCTTTCCACCTTGGGCACACTCAACACGTCACCGATACACTTCCAGTATACCGACCTGCTTGGAAGCAGCTTTCGACTGGAGATGAGTAAGTTGCCGGCCCGCACTCTAGAGTTTGACTCCACGCCGCCGGCATTGCCTGAGTTACCAGCTGCCTCTGCTCCTTCAGCTCCTACTCCTGTTTCGCAGGATCTCACTTCAGGGCAGCCACCTCACAGTTCAGTAGCTGCACCCAGCTCAACGCTGCCCGAGCTCTCTGCTACTGGTCTGGTGCAGACACAGGTTGATACTCAGTCGACGGACCTGAGCTCGCACACCGTTTCCACCAACAGTTCGACGACTGCAGCGACAGCTCCTGTGACGATAGCTGAGGCTACCCAGACTGTTCCTGCTCCGCTTGCACCTTCCAGTCAGACGCTCTCTCCCGATGCCCAGCAGGCAGTTGACGAGGCTGCTGCAGAGTCCCCTGATGACGCCGATCTTGACTTCCACATCCGTGCGGCGACGATGGGCTTCCCTCACGGCACTCCTCCTCCGTCGAGCTCGTAGAGTGCTTCCGTTTTGGTGCGTGCCGCCAAAGGGGGAGATATGTATAGGAATGTTAGAGGGTGAGTAGAGCTAGGGGGAGCTAGCTTAGAGCCAGGGGGAGCTTGAGAGTGTTAGAGGGTGAGTAGAGCTAGGGGGAGCTTGAGAGTCTTATCTTTTGATGTATGTTGGATATTTATTCTGGATATTGATCTATGTCATGACTATTTGCTTTTGAGCTTGTCGGTTGTTGATCATGACGTTGGTCCTTGATTGTGATTGACCTTGTGTGTATATGCATGTTTTCTTTGGAGCCTCGTTCTTTCGCGTTTTACTCTTCTAGCACTACTCTTGTGTTGTCATCAATCACCAAAAAGGGGGAGATTGTGAGAAGCATGACCCTAAGAGGTAGAGGTTTCGGTGATTAATGACAACCTTATTGTGTTACTAACAAGCTCATGACATGAAGGTGTTTTATTTGATATCGTGCTCATTGGTTATTGAAATGAGACCCCTCCATCAAATTCAATTCCATATCTTACGAAGGATGGCCCTCGGATTGAATGTCTAGCGAAAAGAACGAGCTTCACTAGCCCTAAGTACCGTAAAGTCAAAAGAAGGGTACTTAGGATTCCTTTTGCTAGTTTTAGATGGGCCGTACTATCAAGAGGGTCCAAGGTGAGTAGCTTGAACAATTTCTAATTCAAAAGTTTACTCCACTCGAGTGCATCTTAGTCTCAAAGCTCAATCACTCAAAACGTAGCCTAAATCACTCAATCCTTTCCTCAAAACCAAAAAGAGACTTCCGTCATCTTCTTTCTCCTTCAAAACCTTTCAAAATCTGCATTTTCTGTACCATCGGACCGTCTCATGGTCCTTCGGACAGTCTAGACAGGGAGGCCTGTCCAACCTGGTTTAGGCCAAGTGTGCCATCGGACCGTCCGATGGTTGCACCATCGGACCAGTTGGATAGGGAGGGTCGCCGTTGCCTGGTTTGGGCGTTTACGTGCATCGGACCGTCCGATGGTCTCAGGGCAGTGGCGCGAAACGGGATTTTGAATTCAACGTGCATCGGACCGTCCGATGGTCCGACCATCGGACCGTCCGATGGTTTGCGCTGAGAGCTAATTCGTACAGTAACGGCTAGTTTTTGAGCTCTCCTTTATTTAAAGGCTCCCCCTGCCCTCATTTGCTACCTTTGCAACCCAGGAACACTTCTATACACTCAAAGGTCACCACCACAACAAAAATCCTTAAACTCTTGAGCTTTGGGCTAGAGACTTGAGAGAAGAGAACTTCTTGAGTGAGGTTGATTCAAGTGAAGCCAAAGCTTATTACTCTTGGTGATTGTGATCACCTAGACGGCTGTGGTCGTGCGTTCCGCGAGCTCCCGGAGCTTGTGGGAGAAGCGGAGCAAGCCCTTTGTGAGGGGATTGTAACCGGCTCAAGCTCGCCGGTCCAGAGCGGAGAAGAGCCTCATCAAGAAGAGAGCACTTGGTCCGCGGATCAAGGGGTTGCTTGACCTTTGCGAAGGTCACTTTGCCAACCTCATTCCTTGTGAGGTTTGAGGCCGAAATCCTTACGAGGAGCCTGCGAGAGCAAAGCCTTGCGAGGGGCGCCAAACGAGGAGTAGGGGGTTGAGACCGTGTGTCTCCCCGAACCTCGGGGAAAAATCCTTGTGTCTCTCTTTACATTTTCGCATTTATTTTCCGCACTTTACTTTCCTAGAATTGCATGCTTGGCTCTAGGTTGCAAACCTTTTGTGCGTGTAGTTCATTAGGATCACTTGTTTAGGCACTAGGGTGAATTGGGACTTGTGCGATAGGATTTATTGTTGAGTTTCGAAATTAGAAGTCCAATTCACCCCCTGTTGGACATCTTGATCCTTTCATATTATTACTCAAGCTTTGCTTGAGTACGTTTATATCGTGCCAGCCTATCCACGCAGATTTGCTTGGTAGCTCCGGTGATAGCGTGTTGTGTGCCTGTGTATCCCAGGCCCGTTCTTTCGGTAGGCCCGTAGGCGTTAGCCGGGTCTCCTTCGGTGGTTTACTATCTACCCCCTGACCCCTCGAGGCGCCGGAATATTGGTCAACGTGGGACCCTGACTTGCTACTTGAATTTCTTAGTTAACCACGACATAGTCTTTGCAACCGAATAGAATAGAGTTTGGGAACTTTATCTCACTCGTTGTCCTCCCAGGCAACTATACCTTTCTACGTGTATCATAGGTAGTTTAATTTACTTCTTTCCACCATACACCTGTCCGTTTACCAGACTTACCCCTGTCTAGTGACTAGCTGGTATATTTATTTATGTACGAATCATTCGATTTGAGTTTATTCAATTATACTCTTTTGCCTGCCGCTTCCCTGTGAATAAAAATACGATACTCGGAATACTCTGGGTGAAAACCTACAGCGGTCTCCGTACGCTTGTGGAGTAAAATCTTTTAAGGCTCTACGCCAACAAAAACGATAACTTGAAAATCCGAACAAACTCTTCAACTGAAAAGAACTCACATATATATCAACTTACCCCTATAATGTTCCGCGGGCACTTGATGTAGACTCGGCCAAAGTTCGGTTTTTCTCGCGTCTTGACCGTAAGCTCAACCACCCTCTCTATCTTGCAATCTGGACACTGGATCAAAGGAAGCCCTGTTTCCTCACCTACAAGGAGAGACCCTACCTGCGACGAGCTGGATGCAGCACCCCATCGGTCATAACGGGCGGACATGGCAGACATGGAAGGGGAGGAAGGAGGAGAAATATGAGTGGTTGGCAGGACATGAAGAAGCAAGGGCGGTGTGTTTATATTTTGGAGCTGGATATTCAGTGCATAACTTGTCACTGACTTGTGGGCCCAGCGTAGGTCAGGCCCACACGTCCGTGACTGGTAATGCGTGTGTAGTAGGTTTAAGATTTATTTTAGTTGCTCTAAATAGTTTGAGTTGATCTAATTAAATAAGTTTGTATTGGATTTGTAATATGATGCAGATTGATGGACCGACAATGGACGTACATGGATCAACGCTCTGTTTCTCAGTGGCTTGGGTTTCTTTATTGAGAAGGCCGAGAAACTCAAGAAGCCGTCTAGTTTTATAAGTTGTCCATGCATAGACTGCAAGAACAAGAAGGAATACTCATCGTCGAAAGCCCTTCATGACCATTTGTTGTGAAGGGGATTCATGTCGGTTACGTGTGTTGGATTAAGCATGGAGAACTAGGGTTTTAGAGGAAGAGAATGAAGAAGAGGAAGATGACAACATTGACTTCATGCAGTTCAACTCTTTTGCGGATACATTTATGGGCGATGATGCTGATGATGAAGATAGCACCGATGCTTTGGCTCAAACGTTGCATGATGCCAAGGAATATTGCGACAATGAAAGAGACTAGAAGAAGCTAGAGCGTATATTAGAGGACCATAGAACTTTGTTGTACCCAGACTGCAAAGAGGGCCATAACAAATTGCGTAGCACTTTGGAATTATTGCAGTGGAAGGCATCAAATAGTGTGTCTGACAAAGGATTTAATGAGTTGTTAATGCTCATAAAGAAGTTGCTTCCGGAGGGCAACAAATTACCCGCAACAACAAACGAAGCAAAAGAGATTGTTTGCCCTCTAGGATTAGAAGTGCAGAAAATATATGCATGTCCAAATGAATGTATCCTCTACCGTGGTGATTACCATGAGCTAGAATCTTGTCCAATGTGTAAAGCATCGCGGTATAAGATCAAACGTGATAACCCTGGTGACGTTGAGGGGGAACCCCCAAGGAAGAGAGTGCCTGCTAAGGTGATGTGGTATTTCCCTATAATACCACGTTTGAGGTGTTTGTTCAAAAACAAGAAACATGCTAAAATAATTATGTGGCATAAAGAAGAACGTAAGCAAGATGATATGTTGAGGCACCCCGTAGATGGGTTGCAATGGAGGAAAATCGATAGAACCTACCCAGAGTTCGCGGAGGACGCAAGAAAACATAAGGTTTGGTTTAAGCACTGATGGCATGAATCCTTTCAGTGAAATGAGCAGCAGTCATAGCACCTGGCCCATGACTCTATGTATCTACATCCTTCCTCCATGGTTGTGCGTGAAGCAGAAGTTCATTATGATGCCAGCACTTATCCAAGGGCCAAAGCAACCTAGTAACGACATTGATATCTATCTACAAACATTGGTTGAAGAACTTCTATTGCTATGGAATGAAGGTGTACGTATGTGGGATGCGCACAAACAAGAGGCATTTGACCTACGGGCGTTGCTGTTCATAACTATTAATGACTGGTCTACACTTGCTAACCTGTTTGGGCAATCAAACAAGGGATTTAAGGCATGTGTCCATTGCTTAGATGAGACTGACAGCACGTATTTGAAGCATTGTAGGAAGGTTGTGTATGTGGGAGGTCATCGTCGATTTCTTGGTACCAAACACCCAGTAAGGAAAAAAGGCAAACATTTCAAAGGAAGGAAGAAAACCGTGGTAAGCCAATTCACCGTAGTGGAAAGCTTGTATTCAAAATGGTAAAGAGTCTAAGAGTTATCTTTGGAAAGGGTCCTGGCAGTGTACCTATTCCAAATGAAGATGGGAAGGCACCCATGTGGAAGAAAAAATCCATATTTTGGGACCTGCCTTATTGGGAAGCACTAGATGTCCGCCATGCAATTGACGTGATGCACGTCACAAAGAATCTTTGTGTCAACCTGCTAGGCTTCCTTTAGGACATATGGGAAGAACAAAGATACATTGGAAGCATGAGAGGACATGGCGGCTTTGAAAGTGAGAGCCAATGGACTGGCCTCATTGCTCTCCTGGTGTGATGAGTGATTATCAACGAGCTCAAGCCCTCCAATGGACTAGAGGCCCTCCGATGGACTAGAGGTAGATGATGAAGACCTCGACGGACTGAGGCAAAAGCCCTCCAATGGACCGGAGGCAATGCCCGGCATCGGTCGGCCATGGAAGCTCAGTACACAAAGGGGCGGTTCGGTAATGGTGGTGTAAGCCCTCCGATGGACCGGGAGACGACTCCGATGGACTGGAGATCAAGTGATGAGGAGATCACGTACAGGAAGGACAAAAGGAACGATCAAGGAGGTCCAGCTGGCTTGTGCTTCGTCTCCACCAAGTCCAGGCGCAAGAACAAGGACAAGAGGAGCTCGGTTTACTCCATGGCGCTTGAGGACAAGAAGAACAAGGATGACGGCCGAAACTCTTCTTCCGATGATGAGGTAACTCCTGAGCAAGCCGAAATCCTTGAGATGTTAGAGCAGAACAGCCGAGAGCTGAAAGCCTAGGATAAGATGCTGGAGAAGGCAGCTAAGAAGCTGCAGAAGTTGAATGCCCAACTTGCTGAGGCTTTGGAGGAGAATGAGAGGTTGAGGAGTGTGAAACCCCAACCCAGTGAACTTGAGTGTCCTACCTGCGAGTCTTTCATGACAGAGCTTGGTGACCAGAGAGATAGGTATGCCAAGCGGGTAGATGAGATAGATGAGCTTAGAGCTGAGCTAGGCAAACTTCAGTACAAACTGGATGAGCCTACTTTGACTGGAGAGCTCGAGTGTGAGTCTTGCCCCTATCTAGCTAGAGAGCTAGCTGTGCTGAAGGATAAGTTTGAGAGGCAGCTCAAGGAGCTTGAGGAGCTTAGGGCTAGACCTGCGCTTTTGGGTGCGTGTATAGTCTGTCCTACTTTGAGAGGTGAGTTAAAGCAGTTGAGAGCTGACTTTGAGGTGCTTTCAGCACCTACTGACACGTGTGATAACTGCCTAACCCTTAGGATGCAGCTGGTGGATAGGGATGCCACCATTAGGAAGTTGGAGAAAGTTGCTCCTCTGTTTCCCTACCTAGACTGTGATACTTGTGCTGCCCAGACTGTGGTTCTGGAGGATTTGAGGGAGGAGGTGTTGTCTTTGCAAAATGACAACAACAGGTTGAGAGAGGTGCTCAGTTGGGTATATGCTAGGCAACCCCAATTAGAGATGATTATAGAGAGCACCAAGAGAGCCAAGGGTGACATGAGATGTTGTGGGTTTGGGGAGTGCAGTACCTCGGGTGAGAAGAGTGACCCAGTTAAGATCAAGACTTCACCTACCCCGCCAAGAGAGACTGTTGATGGGGTTTACCATGAGCCACCCAAGGCTGCCCCAAAGAAGCAGTACTAGACACCCAAGCCTTCCAAGGCTAAGCTGGATAAGATTATAGAGGAAGAGCTTAAGCCCAAGGGCAAGAAGCCAGTCCAGCAGCCTGAGGCACCCAAGGCCACACAACCTAAGCCCAAGTCCTAGCCTAACCCAGTTCCTAGGAGGCCTGTCTACCACTGTGAGTTTTGCCAGCGGAATGGCCACCTAAAGGAGTTTTGCTTGAGGAGAAAGCGGGTTGAGAGGCAGGAGAGATCTTGGGAGAACTAGGATAGTTCTACCAGGGTGGTAGGCAAGATCCTCCCCACCGCGGTGAGAGGAGAGACCGCTTTGCTGGTGGTGAGAGAGGAGGCGGCTTTCAGGCCTGTGCTCCTGGTGGTGAGAGACGCTTTACCGGCCGAGCTCCTAGTCGTTTTCAGTGCGGCTATGGACCTCGTGATCGAGGCTTTGAGAGAGCTTTTGAGGATTCACGCTTTGGAGGTCAGGGTTACCCTGATCGTCGTGATGATTTCTTTGATTGTGCTTACCCCACTTTTGAGCAGATGGCTCGGCACTGGTACAACAGTTTTGGTACTAACCCCAGTGCCGGACCGTTTGCTCACCGTCGCTTTACTTGACTTTGCAGGATCGAGGCATGGAGGACGTGTGGATCATGGACTCTGGTTGCTCTAGGCACATGACAGGGTACCGCAAGTGGTTCTCCAGCCTGAACCCCATGAGCACCAAGGAGTACATCACATTCGGGGACAATGGTCAAGGTAAAGTGTTGGGTGTTGGCTCTGTTTCGCTCTCTACTAAGCTTTTCCTAAGAGAAGTTGCTTTTGTCCAGAATCTGGGGTTCAATTTGGTCTCTGTTTCACAACTTCTCGATGAAGGATTTGAGGTTCGTTTTAAGAAGGGTGCGTGCCGTGTTCTTGATGCTGAGGAGACCCTTGTTTGCTCTTTGCTGCCTTTTGGTCAGGTTTATAGGGTCGACATCACATCTGTTTCTGGCCCTGCACTGCTTGGTTGCTAGTCCTTCTGCTGATATATGGAAGTGGCATAGGAGACTTGGTCACTTGATCTTTGATCTGCTAGTCAGGTTGAGTTCAATGGGCCTAATCCGAGGATTGCCCAAATTGAAAGCTGAGAAGGACTTAGTTTGCCACCCCTGTCGTCATGCTAAGATGGTTGCCGCTTCTCACACTCCTGTGTCTCAGGTTATGACCTCCTATCCGGGTGAGCTACTCCATATGGATACAGTAGGTCCCGCTCGGGTAGCGTCGGTCAGTGGGAAGTGGTACGTGCTTGTCGTTGTGGACGACTTTTTGCGGTTCTCGTGGGTATTTTTCATGGAGTTTAAGGATGAGACGTTTGGTTTTGTTTGGGATCTGGTACAGAGGTTGAGAAACGAGAGTCATAAGGCCATGAGGGCTATCGGCAGAGACAATGGTGAAGAATTCAGAAACTCTCGGTTCGAAAACTTTTGTCGTGACCTAGGTCTTGAGCACCATTTTTCTTCTCCATATTCCCCTCCGCAGAACGGTGTTGTGGAACGCAAGAACCGCACACTTGTTGAGATAGCACAGACGATGCTCGATGAGCACAGGACTCCGAGGCGCTTTTGGGCTGAGGCGGTGAATACGGCCTGTTACATTGCGAACCGGATCTTCTTGCGAGCTTTCCTTGGGAAAACCTCGTATGAACTTCGGTTTGGTAGGCAGCCCAGCGTCAAGCCCTTGCGTGCGTGTGGCTGCAAGTGCTTTGTGCTTAAGAAGGTGGGGCATTTGGACAAGTTTGAGTCTCGTTGTTTGGATGGGATTTTTCTAGGGTATGCTTCTAGTTCTAGGGCTTTTCGTGTGTGGATTTTGGAGGCCAAGCAAGTTGTTGAGACTTGTTAGGTTTCTTTTGATGAAACTATGTCCTGCACAACCCCTGCCTTTGAGCTTTCAGGTGATGATGAAGAAAGCACCCCCATCTTTGAGGATGAGGAAGGTGCGGTTGATGTTGGTGATGCAGGAGCCACTGCACCGACTGCAGCTCTTGCCCCCTCTTCTACGAGCTCTGATGATGAAGGAGGACCCTTGCCCACGGCTTCCTCTTCACTCCCCCGACAGCAAGCTCAAGTAGAGGCTGGCCCCGCTGAGGACGCAGGGGAGGTGACTTCCGAGATTGTTCTGCCTCGGCAGGTCCAGCGGGATCACCCTCCACATAGGATGATTGGAAACATTCACCAGCGTGTCACACGCTCGTCGGTTGCTTCTCTAGCCTTTTTCTCCCACTCTGCATACGTTGCTACCTTTGAACCCCGGGATGTGTCACATGCATTATCTGATCCGAACTGGGTGAACGCCATGCATGAGGAGTTGGAGAATTTTGAGAGAAACCATGTCTGGGATTTAGTGGAGCCTCCACCAAACTGTCGCCCTATAGGTACCAAGTGGGTTTCAAGAACAAACATGGTGAGAACGGGATGGTTGTGAGGAACAAAGCGAGATTGGTTGCCCAGGGTTTCTGTCATATGGAGGGGATAGATTATGAGGAGACCTTTGGCCCTGTAGCTTGTTTGGAAGCCATTAGGATTTTGCTTGCCTTTGCGGCCTCTAAAGGCTTCAAACTGCAGCAAATGGATGTCAAGTCTACTTTCCTGAACGGGTTCATAGAGGAGGAGGTATATGTGAGACAACCTCCTGTCTTTGAGAGTGCTAGATTTCTAGACCGGGTGTATAAGTTGAGGAAAGCCCTTTATAGTCTGAAGCAAGCTCCTAGAGTTTGGTATGCTAGGTTGAAGAGTTTCCTGGTCAAGTCTAGGTTTGTGATGGGTTCAGTAGGCAAGACCTTGTTTTTGTTGAGTCGTGGCGGTGACACCCTGATAGTTCAGATATATGTTGATGACATAATATTTGGTGGTTCATCTCACGCTTTGGTGTCTAGTTTTGCTGAACAGATGAGCAGGGAATTTGAGATGAGTCTCATAGGTGAGCTCCACTTCTTCCTCGGGCTGCAGATCAAGCAAGGCCTTGAGGGTACCTTCGTCCATCAAGCTATTCCCAAAAGATCAAATCAAAATGATCACGGGATTAGCGGGAATTTCAGATCGCGTGAAGAGGCAAGCTTTGGGCAAGAAAAGAGGAAAACTCAAATCTGACTTGCTCATGGCAAACCTGCAGGTTTGTGAAGCACTAGGGCATAATCTTCACGTCCTTGCAAGTCCAAAACACCGGCAAAAGAAAGGATTCACCCATGGCCAAAGCAAACACCCAAAAGCCAAGGATTGAACCCAAAATCAAAACTAGAAAGGGGAGGAGGAAAGGGCTGCACACATGAGCTCAAATTTCTGCTGAATCTTGATGTATAGAAGATGGGAAATCAGTTCATACAAGGTTTCTACAGCCTACCACCCTTCATTCTTCCCTCTTGTGCGAAGAACACTAGCTAGGGGACTCAAATCCTAGCCCTAATGCTCTCTCCTCTCTTTGGTCCATGGCTGATTAGAAACTAAGCCTAGGGTTTTCTAATGGTGGGAGAGTCACCTAAATGACTAGCCACTTAGGTATTTATAGACCTAGGCCTGACGACACAATAAACACTAAGACCGTTAATCTAGAATGCCCGGAAGGGGCTGAAATGTAAAAGATACAATCAAACGACTACGATGACGTTTTGATCTTCTTCTTCTCCACGCCTCGCTTGGATGTACGCCACGTAGCCAGTAGTCCGAAAGCTCCCCCGGTTTTGAAGTCAGAAACCGAGAAACTTTATTCTACGGGCTTCCTGGGTCGGGTCTTGGCCCAGTCTTCTATCTTGGCGAGTCGAAGCCCAACCCACCAAGTCATCTGAACTTGGGTGGCGGTTTTGAGCCGAAACCGCCAAAGCCACCCTCGCACGCCTTCGCGCCATGCACTCGGGTTGGAGCACCACGGTGGCACCCGGCTTCTCCAGTCCATCGGAGTCGCCTTGCGGTCCATCGGAGGGCTTACACCACCATTGCCGAACGGCCCCTCCGTGTACCGAGCTCCCATGGCCGACCGACGCCGAGCATTGCCTCTGGTCCATTGGAGGGCTTTTGCCACATTCCATCGAGGTCTTCATCATCTACCTCCAGTCCATCGGAGGGCCTCCAGTCCATCGGAGGTCTTGAGCTCGTTGACAATCACTCATCACACTAGGAGAGCAATGAGGCCGGTCCGTTGGCTCTCAATCTCCCCCTTGATGAGTGCATTGTCAACACCTTCAACCTGTGACCTGAAATGGAACAAAGACAAGAGAAAAGTGTAAAACCGAAAAAGAAAGAAAGAAAGAAAGAAGAAAGTTGCTCAAAATGCCCAAAAACCAAATATAAGCAAAGAAACAGGGCACAATGAGACAACAAAAGAAAACAAAGCATCGGCTCCTCAAGACAGAGGCAAAAGGCTCAACGCACCGATGCAAAGAGCATGCTAAAAGCTCCACTCCCCTTGAAATGCATCCTCACAAGTGCAAAACGAGTGCAAAGCTCCCTCTCAACTAAATCTTTCCTGAGTTCTCCCCTTTTGTCCATATTTTTAAAATTCTCCCCCTTGGAGGTACATTAACTTCTTCCCCTTGTTGACAATGGACACAACAAGGGTCCTTGAAGTCAACTCCCCCTAAACAAGACAACTCCCGCTCAAAATATGCCATGAAATGCAAGGAGTGTAACTGAAACAGCTCAGAAGGGATGGAAAGCTAGTAATCACAAAGTTCTAGCATACAGAGCAAGTGAGGGCATGGAAGCATGCAACAGGCTCAAATGAATCTATCTTACACAAATCTAGAGCAAGCTTGTTTTTTAGGGTTATCGAAAAGAGAGCATCACCAACATGAATAGAACCTAGCAAGATAGACATGAACACAAGATGCTAGCAATGCATACAAGGTGTGCTACTCTCAACCAAAGCATATACAACTAGCCATAAGCATTTTAGAGACTTGCAAATTTTAGATTTAGACATTTGTATTCATAAGCAAGTTCTTTTTGTGCCAGGGATTATTTACTTGTCTTTTGCCACTTCTTACCAACCAATGCCAAGCCTAGGTTAGAGAACCATCAAAAACTTAAGATAAGGTTTTGATCATACACAGCCTAGTCCAAGTTCATGTTAAAGTGCAATGACACGCAGTCTCAAACTAAATCAGTATGACAAGCAAATCCACCTAGATCTTTTGCAATTCAGCACATAAGACACCACTTATAAGCATTTTGATTCAGATTTCAATTTAAGCAAGGTGTCATAAAAGCTTAGGCATTATCTTAGCAAAGGCATACAACTAGCATATCCAAGCATGAAAAAATAGCATGGTATTCAACATTACTACGCATGCTAGGTAGCCAAATCAAGTGGTGGTCATGTTTTTGATTTTCAGGAAAGCAAAAGACTTAACTCACAATTAGTATTCAACAGACTCAAGAGAGCTTAGCCAACCATGATCAAGCAAGCACATGTACAATCTAGCACAAGCAAGTACTAACTCATCATTCCAAAAGAGCTCTAGTGCTAGTGTAGTGAAAGTGCACATGATACAATGCAATGCATGATATGATACAATATGCAAAAGAACCAAAGAGAAATAAAAACAAGATAAAAGCAAAAGCTAAATTACAAAAGCTATTCCTTACTAAAAGGAATAGGACACTATCCCTGACTAAAAGGGATAGCACACTCCAAGCTCACCTCTTAGACGCGTAAAAGCGTCAAACTCTAGGGGCTTGGTAAAGATATCGGCCAACTGGTTTGCAGATACTACATGGATCAAATCTATGTCCCCCTTCTCGTAGTGATCTCTCAGAAAGTGAAACCTCACGTCTATGTGTTTGGTTCTAGAGTACAAAACGGGGTTCTTAGCTACAGAAATAGCAGAAGTAGAGTCAACTAGAAGAGGGATTTTTCCAAACTTAAGGCCGAAATCACTAATGGTGGCTTTCATCCACAAGAGCTGGGAACAGCAGCTAGCAGCGGCTATGTACTCTGCTTCTATGGTAGACAATGATAAGCTAGCTTGCTTGTGGGAGGACCAAGAGATAAGAAAGGTTCCTAAGAGTTGGCATGTGCCAGAGGTTGACTTGCGATCAATTCGGCAGCCAGCATGGTCAGCATCTGAGAACCCTCTAAGAGAAAGAGAAGAACCCGAGGAATACCAAAGACCAAGCTCAGGAGTGAATTTTAGATACCTGAAAATGCGCTTCACCGCTTGACGGTGAGAAGTCCTTGGAGAAGCCTAGTAGCGCACACAAAGGCAGACAGCGAACTGAATGTGCGGCCTAGTCGCCATCAGGTACAGAAGTGAGTCGATCATCCCTCGAAATTCCTTCTGATCCACCGCCTCCCCATCTTCATCAGCATCAAGCGCCGTGTTTGCACTCATAGGAGTCGTCATGGGCTTTGAGTCACCCATCTCAAACTTCTTGAGTATGTCCCTTGTGTACTTGGCTTGATGGACGAAGGTTCCTGCAGGGCCTTGCTTGATCTGCAGCCCGAGGAAGAACTGGAGCTCACCCATAAGACTCATCTCAAATTCCCTGCTCATCTGTTCAGCAAAACTAGACACCAAAGCGTGAGATGAACCACCAAAGCTTATTGAGAGCCAATGGACCGGCCTCATTGCTCTCCTGGTGTGATGAGTGATTGTCAACGAGCTCAAACCCTCCGATAGACTGGAGGCCCTCTGATGGACTGGAGGTAGATGATAAAGACCTCGATGGACTGAGGCAAAAGCCCTCCAATGGACCGGAGGCAATGCTCGGCGTCGGTCGGTCATGGAAGCTCGGTACACGGAGGGACGGATCGGCAACGGTGGTGTAAGCCCTCCGATGGACCGCGAGGCAACTCCGATGGACTGGAGAAGCCGGGTGCCACCGTGGTGCTCCAACCCGAGTGCAAGGCGCGAAGGCGTGCGAGGGAGGCTTTGGTGGCTTCGGCTCAAAACCACCACCCAAGCTACCCAAGGCTTGGTGAGTTGGGCCACGACTCGCCAAGGTAGAGAAGATGGGCCAAGTCCGGCCCAGACGGAGATTTCCTAAAGTTTCCCGGTTTCTGATTTCAAAACCGGGGGTGCAAAAGTGGATTGGACTACTGGCCACGTGGAGGACATCCAAAGATTGCGTGGAAGCTAAGAAGATCAAGTCTTCATCGTGGTCGTCCGTCCCCGATATTTCGGGTTCTTTTCTATTTTAGCCCCTCCGGGCGTTTCTAGTGTTAGGGATCTATGTGTAAAAATGCCAAAACTGAACCAGTGTATAAATTGCCTAAGAGCTGATCATTAGAGGGAGTCTTGGCAGCTAGGTTTTCATTTGCTTTGTGTAATTTTCGTCCTCAAGTTTTGAGCTCCAAGTTTATGAGGGTTAGGGTGAGATCTAGCCTCCAAATCAAGAGGGAAGGTGAGGGTTGCTTGGGACAAAATCCTTCATTGTAATCTGACCTAAGACCTCTTTTGAGGCTCATAATCGAAGTAGTTTCGTGCAGCAACTTTGTGTGCTTCTCCTCCCTTTGTTCTTTTTGGTTTTTGGCTTCAATCCTTGGCCTTTTGGATGTTTGTTTTGGCTAAGGTTGAATCCTTTGTTTTCCTTGTGCTTTGGACTTACAAGGACGTGGAGATTATGTCTTAGAACATCTCAATCCCAAAGGATTGCCACGAGCAAATTGTTCTTGAGCTTTTCCCTTCTTGCCCAAATATTCACCTCTTCACGAGATCTGAAATTTCCGCTAATCCCGTGATCTTTTTCCATAGATCTTTTGGGAATAGCTTTGGAATTGGGCTAGGATAGCCTGTGCCAATTTTCGTGATGTTTGGAGAAGGTTTGGTCAAGTTTCGGATTGCTTTTGTGTGAGGCTTCCTGCTGTCTAGTTTTCCTGTTGGTTCTATCCACTTTCAAGGCCTGTTTGGTTTAGGGGTCAAACCTTCGAATTTTGGACTGAAATTTTGTGGAGCTCTTTATCAGTGAATCATAAAGCTCCCATAAAAATGTTAGATCATTTGGAGGTGTTTTGGCCTGGTTTTGGTATTTTTCTTTTAGGGTTAGTCTGTTAGTTTTTAACCACCGGACAGTCTAGTGGTTAACCATAGGACAGTCCGGTGGCTCTAAGAATTTTATTCCATGTCCAATTAACCTGAAAATTTGTGGAGTTGTTCCTTGGCCCCTTCTTAACCTCCAGTAAAAATTTCATAATTTTTGGAGTTGGTTTGATAGGGTTTTGGTCCGAATCATTTTGGAGTGTCAGGCTGTAAGCACTGGACAGTCCGGTGGTTAACCACCGGACAGTCCAATGGTAAAAACTTGCTCCAATTGGCCTAAAATTTTCTGGAGTTATTCCCTATTGCCTTGTGAAGGTGTGGTAATTTTGGGGGAATTTTTGGAGCTTCTCTTGAGGGGTTTTGAGATTTTTCTTTGCAGCCCTGTCTGTCTGAAATCTGCAGTTCCCCGGAGTTGGTTCCTTTTGCGCTCCTTTTCTCAGCCATTTGAGCGTGTGCTTCCGCTTGGTGCTTGGTACGTATCTGTTCAGTGGACGGTACCAAACACGTGTTGTGAGCTAGATACGTATCCTCTCAGTGGACGGTGTCTAGTTTCGTTGTGGGCGTTGTTTCCGTTTTGCACTGCAGTGGGGGTTTGAGTTTGAGTTTTCAAGTGCTCCTATTCACCCCCTCTAGTCGCACGTCTTGGTCCTACAAGTGGTATCAGAGCCGGTTAGGTTTTTCATACCTTAACCGGTGAAGAAACCGTAGCGACTATGACTTACTCTGTGAAAATTCCTGTCTTTGGCTCTGATGGCTATCCCTACTAGAAGGGTAGGATGGAGGCGTTCCTTGTTAGCCAGAGTACGACTTTTGTGGTGCTTCCAGTCACTGAGCGTACCACGCAGGATATCGTGGCTCAGCATGAGGCAAATGCCAAGGTTGTTAACTTTCTCTTCTCCGGGCTTGGTCCCATGGATTATGAGAGAGTGAGTCACCTTAAGACTGCGAGTGAGATATGGTCACTGCTTAGTGCACACCATGAGGGTACTGCGACGATTAAGGCTAGGCTTGTGGAGACTTACCGGCGCGAATATGAGAATTTCGTCCAGAAGTCGGGAGAGTCAGTAGACAACTTGTTTGGTCGCTTTCAGTCGATCATCAACAAGTTGCGTGTCAACTCTGCCCCCGCTGCCCTCCCATATACCGATCATCAGCAGGCTGTCAAGTTGCTGTATGCTTTGGACAGAAAAATATGGGAGATCAAGGTGAATTCAATCATTGAGTCGGCAGGGTATGATACGATTGGAGTAGAGGCGCTCTATAGTAAGCTTAAGGCCACCGAGGTAGATTACAAGATGAGGGATTCCCTCGCTTGTACAGGTTCTAAGAGTCTGGCCTTGGCTACCCCTTCTAGTGAGTCTGTCACTAACCCCATGTTACACAACTTCTCGTTTTCTGCTTTGATGTCTGTTACAGAGGAGCAGCTAGCGATCTTGGCGATGATGAGTAGTGTCTAGTGTCTAGTCGCTTTCAGTGCGCCTATGACAACCGGATGAGCAAGAAGAGGGAAGAGCGGCCCAAGTGCTTCGAGTGCGGAGAGGTCGGCCACTTCATCGCCGAGTGCCCCAACAAGAACGACTACTACAAGAAGGGCAAGAGCTACTCCCGCGATTCCGACAAGTACCACTCCGGCAAGCCTAGCCTTGACAAGCACCGCTCCAGCAAGCACGGCTCTGGCAAGCGTCCCTTCGGCAAGAAGAACTTCCGGAAGGCTTTCAAGAGCTACCAGAAGGACAACCGAAAGCGGGACAAGGCCTTCTTCGCCGAGATCGGGTTCTGCAGCAGCGGATCTTCTTCCTTTTCGTCCTCGTCGAGCTCAAGCGATGAGGAGATCACGTACAGGAAGGACAAGAGGAACGATCAAGGAGGTCCAGCTGGCTTGTGCTTCGTCTCCACCAAGTCCAGGCGCAGGAACAAGGACAAGAGGAGCTTGGTTTGCTCCATGGCGCTTGAGGACAAGGAGGACAATGATGACGGCAGCAACTCTTCTTCCGATGATGAGGTAACTCCTGAGCAAGCCGAAATCCTTGAGATGCTAGAGCAGAACAGCCGAAAGCTTAAGGCCCAGGATAAGATGCTGGAGAAGGCAGCCAAGAAGCTGTAGAAGTTGAAAGCCCGACTTGCTGAGGCTTTAGAGGAGAATGAGAGGTTGAGGAGTGTGAGACCCCAACCCAGTGAGATTGAGTGCCCTACTTGCGAGTCTTTCATGACGGAGCTTGGTGACCAGAGAGATAGGTATGCCAAGCGGGTAGAGGAGATAGATGAGCTGGAGGCTGAGCTAGGCAAACTCCAGTCCAAACTGGATGAGCCTACTTTGAGTGGAGAGTTTGAGTGTGAGTCTTGCCCCTGTCTAGCTAGAGAGCTAGCTGTTCTGAAGGAGAAGGTTGAGGGGCAGCTCATGGAGCTTGAGGAGCTTTGGGCTAGACCTACACTTTTGGGTGCGTGTATGGTCTGTCCTACCTTGAGAAGTGAGTTAGAGCAGTTGAGAGCTGACTTTGAGGTGCTTTCAGCACCTACTGACACTTGTGAGAACTTCCTAACCCTTAGGATGCAGCTGATGGATAGGGATGCCACCATTAGGAAGTTGGAGAAAGCTATTGTGGTTCCCTCCCTAGACGGTGACACTTGTGCTATCCAGACTGTAGTTCTGGAGGATCTAAGGGAGGAGATGTTGTCTTTGCAAAATGACAACAACAGGTTGAGAGAGGTGCTCAGTTGGGTATATGCGAGGCAACCCCAACTAGAGATGATCATAGAGAGCACCAAAGAGCTGAGGGTGAGACAAGTGGTGTTGGGTTTGGAGAGTGCAGCACTTCGGGTGAGAAGAGTGCCCCGGTTAAGACCAAGACTGCACCTACCCAGCCAGGTGAGACTGTTGATGGGGTTTACCATGAGCCACCCAAGGCTGCCCCAAAGAAGCAGTACTGGACACAGCCTTCCAAGGCTAAGCTGGACAAAATTGTTGAGGAAGAGCTTAAGCCCAAGGGCAAGAAGCCAGTCTAACAGCCTGAGCCACCCAACGCTACACCACCTAAGCCCAAGTTCTAGCCTACCCCAGTTTCTAGGAGGCCTGTCTACCACTGTGAGTTCTGCCAGCGGAATGGCCACCTAGAGGAGTTTTGCTTCAGGAGGAAGCGGGTTGAGAGGTAGGAGAGAGCTTGGAGGAACCAGGATCAGTTCTACCAGGGTGGTAGGCAAGATCCTCCCCACCGCAGTGAGATGAGAGACCGCTTTGCTGGTGGTGAGAGAGGAGGCGGCTTTCAGGCCCGTGCTCCTGGTGGTGAGAGTCGCTTTACCGGCCAAGCTCCTAGTCGTTTTCAGCGCGGCTACGGACCTCGTGACCGAGGGTTTGTGAGAAAGTTTGAGAGGCCATGCTTTGAGGGTCGTGGTTACTCCAGTCATGGTGATTTCTTTGATTGTGCTTACCCCACTTTTGAGCAGATGGCTCGGCACTGGTACAGCAGTTTTGGGACTAACCCCAGTGCCGGACCATTTGCTCACCGTCGCTTTACTTGACTTTGTAGGATCGAGGCATGGAGGACGTGTGGATCATGGACTCCGGTTGCTCTAGGCACATGACAGGGCACCGCAAGTGGTTCTCCAGCCTCAACCCCGTAAGCACCAAGGAGTACATCACATTTGGGGACAATGGTCAAGGTAAAGTGATGGGTGTTGGTTCTGTTTCGCTCTCTGCTAAGCTTTCCTTGCGAGAAGTTGCCTTTGTCCGGAATTTGGGGTTCAATTTGGTTTCTGTTTCGCAACTTCTCGATGAAGGATTTGAGGTTCGTTTTAAGAAAAGTGCGTGCTGCGTTCTTGATGCTGAGGAGACCCTTGTTTGCTCTTTGCTGCCTTTTGGTCAGGTTTTTAGGGTCGACCTCACATCTGTTTCTGGCCCTGCGCGCTGTTTGGTTGCTAGTCCTTCTGCTGACATATGGAAGTGGCAGAGGAGACTTGGTCACTAGATCTTTGCTAGTCAGGTTAAGTTCAATGGGCCTAATCCGAGGATTGCCCAAATTGAAAGCTGAGAAGGACTTAGTTTGCCACCTCTGTCGTCATGGCAAGATGGTTGCCGCCTCTCACATTCCTGTGTCTCAGGTTATGACCTCCTATCCTGGTGAGCTACTCCATATGGATACAGTAGGTCCCGCTTGGGTAGCATCGGTCAGTGGGAAGTGGTACGTGCTTGTCGTTGTGGACGATTTTTCGTGGTTCTCGTGGGTATTTTTCATGGAGTTTAAGGATGAGGCGTTTGGTTTTGTTCGGGATCTGGTACTGAGGTTGAGAAACGAGAGTCATAAGGCCATGAGGGCTATCCGCAGTGACAATGGCGGAGAATTCAGAAACTCTCGTTTTGAAAACTTCTGTCGTGACCTAGGTCTTGAACACCAGTTTTCTTCTCCATATACCCCTCCGCAGAACGGTGTTGAGGAACGCAAGAACCGCACACTTGTTGAGATGGCACGGACGATGCTCGATGAGCATAGGACTCCGAGGCGCTTTTGGGCTGAGGCAGTGAATACGGCCTGTTACATTGCGAACCGGATGTTCTTGCGAGCTTTCCTTGGGAAGACCTCGTATGAACTTCGGTTTGGTAGGCAGCCCAGCGTCAAGCATTTGCGAGCGTTTGGCTGCAGGTGCTTTGTGCTGAAGAAGGCGGGGCATTTGGGCAAGTTTGAGTCTTGTTGTTTGCATGGGATTTTTCTGGGGTATGCTTCTTGTTCTAGGGCTTTTCGTGTGTGGATTTTAGAGGCCAAGCAAGTTGTTGAGACTTGTGAGGTTTCTTTTGATGAAACTATGCCCTGCACAACCCCTGCCTTTGAGCTTTCAGGTGATGATGAAGAAGGCGCCCCCATCTTTGAGGATGAGGAAGGTGTGGTTAATGATGGTGATGCAGGAGCCACTGCACCGGCTGCAGCTCCTGCCCCCTCTGCTACGAGCTCAGATGATGAAGGAGGACCCTTGCCCACGGCTTCCTCCTCACTCCCCGACAGCAAGCTCATGCAGAGGCTGGACCCGCTGAGGACGCAGGGGAGGTGACCTCCGAGATTGTACCATCTCGGCAGGTCCAGCGGGATCACCCTCCACACAGGATGATCGGAGATATTCACCAACGTGTCACACGCTCTTCGGTTAACTCTCTAGCCTTTTTCTCCCACTATGCATATGTTGCTTCTTTTGAGCCTCAGGATGTGTCACATGCATTATCTGATCCTAACTGGGTGAACGCCATGCATGAGGAGTTGGAGAACTTTGAGAGAAACCATGTCTGGGATTTAGTTGAACCTCCACCAAACTGTCGCCCTATAGGTACCAAGTGGGTTTTCAAGAATAAATAGGGTGAGGATGGGATGGTTGTGAGGAACAAAGCGAGATTGGTAGCCCAGGGTTTCTGTCAGAAGGAGGGGATAGATTATGAGGAGATCTTTGCCCCTGTAGCTCGTTTGGAAGCCATTAGGATTTTGCTTGCCTTTGCGGCCTCTAAAGGCTTCAAACTGCAGCGAATGGATGTCAAATCTGCTTTCCTGAACGGGTTCACAGAGGAGGAGGTATATGTGAGACAACCTCCTGGCTTTGAGAGTGCTAGATTTTCAGACCAGGTGTATAAGTTGAGGAAAGCCCTTTATGGTCTGAAGCAAGCTCCTAGAACTTGGTATGCTTAGTTGAAGAGTTTCCTGCTCAAGTCTGGGTTTGTGATGGGTTCAGTAGACAAGACCTTGTTTTTGTTGAGTAGTGGCGGTGACACCCTGATAGTTCAGATATATATTGATGACATAATCTTTGGTGGTTCATCTCACGCTTTGGTGTCTAGTTTTGCTGAACAGATGAGCAGGGAATTTGAGATGAATCTTATGGGTGAGCTCCAGTTCTTCCTCGGGCTGCAGATCAATCAAGGCCTTGAGGGTACCTTCGTCCATCAAGCCAAGTACACAAGGGACATACTCAAGAAGTTTAACATGGGTGACTCTAAAGCCATGACAACTCCTATGAGTACAAACACGGCGCTTGATGCTGATGAAGATGGGGAGGCGGTGGACCAGAAGGAACTTCGAGGAATGATCGGCTCACTTCTGTACCTGACGGCAACCAGGCCGGACATTCAGTTCGCGGCCTGTCTTTGTGCGCGCTACCAGGCTTCTCTTAGGACTTCTCACCGTCAAGTGGTGAAGCGCATTTTCAGGTATCTTGAAATTCACTTCTGAGCTTTGTCTTTGGTATTCTTCGGATTCTTCTCTTTCTCTTAGAGGGTTCTCAGATGCTGACCATGCTGGCTGCTGGATTGATCGCAAGTCAACCTCCGGCACATGCCAACTCTTAGGAACCTCTCTTGTCTCTTGGTCCTCCCGCAAGCAAGTTAGTGTAGCTCTTTCCACCACTGAAGCAGAATATGTTGCTGCTGCTAGTTGCTGCTCCCAGCTTTTATCATAAAAGCCACCCTTAGTGATTTCGGTCTTAGGTTTGGTAGAATCCCTCTCCTAGTTGACTCTACTACTGCTATTTCTGTAGCTAAGAACCCCGTTTTGCACTCTAGAACCAAACACATAGACGTGAGGTTTCACTTTCTGAGAGATCACTATGAGAAGGGAGATATGGACTTGATCCATGTAGTATCAGCAAACCAGTTGGCCGATATCTTTACCAAGCCCCTAGAGTTTGACACTTTTACGCGTCTAAGAGGTGAGCTTGGAGTGTGCTATCCCTTTTAGTCAGGGATAGAGTGCTATTCCTTTTAGCAAGGAATAGCTTCTGTAGTTTAAATTTTGCTTTTATCTTGCTTTTATTTCTCTTTGTCTCTTTTGCATATTGTATCATATCATGCATTGCATTGTATCATATGCATTTTCGCTTCACTAGCACTAGAGCTCTTTTGGAATGCAGAGTTAATACTTGCTTGTGCTAGATGGTACAGTGCTTGCTTGATCATGGTTGGCTAAGCTCTCTTGAGTCTATTGAATACTAATTGTGAGCTAAGTCATTTTATTCTTTGTAAATCAAAAACCATGATCACCACTTGATTTGGCTACCTCGCATGTGTAGGATTGTTGAATGCATGCTATCTTTTCATACATGGATATGCTAGTTGTATGCCTTTGCTAAGCTAATACCTAAGCTTTTCTAACACCTTGCTTAAATTAAAATCTGAATCAAAATGCTTACAAGTGTGTCTTATGTGATGAATTGAGAAAGATCCAGGTGGATTTGCTTGTCACACTGATCTAGTTCGAGACAGCTTGCCTTTGCACTTTGCCATGAATTTGGACTAGGCTGTGTATGACCAAAACCTTGTCTTAAGCTTCTGATGGTTATATAACCTAGGTTTGGCATTGGTTGGTAAGAAGTGGCAAAAGACAAGTAAATAACCCTTGGCACAAAAAGAACTTGCTTATGAATACAAATGTTTAAATCTGAAATTTGCAAGTCTCTAAAATGCTTATGGCTAGTTGTATATGCTTTGGTTGAGAGTAGCACACCTTGTATGCATTGCTAGCATCTTGTTGTTCATGCCTATCTTGCTAGGTGCTATTCATGTTGGTGATGCTTTCTTTTCATTAACCCTAAAAAACAATCTTACTCTTGATATGTGTAAGATAGATTCATTTGAGCTTGTTGTATGCTTCCTTACCCTCACTTGCTCTGTATGCTAGAACTTGTGATTACTAGCTTTTTCATCCCCTCTGAGCTCTTTCAGTTGCACTCCTTGCATTTCATGGCATATTTTGAGGGGGAGTTATCTAGTTCAGGGGGAGTTGAGTTCAAGGAACCCTTGATGTGTACATTGTCAACAAGGGGGAGAAATTTGGGGAGAGATTAGTGTATTTCTCCAAAGGAAAAAAATTTAAAAATATGGACAAGAGGGAGAACTCAGGAGAGATTTAGTTGAGGGGGAGCTTTGCACTCATTTTGCATTTGTGAGGATGCAATTTAGGGGAGTTGAGCTTTTAGCATGCTCTTTGCATCGGTGCGTTGAGACTTTTGCCTCTGTCTTGAGGAGCCGATGCTTTACTTTCTTTTGTTGTCTCATTGTGCCTTGTTTCTTTGCTTGTATTTGGTTCTTGGGCATTTTGAGCAACTTCCTTCTTTCTTTCTTTTTCGGTTTTACGCTTTTCTCTTGTCTTTGTTCTATTTCAGGTTACAGGTTGAAGGTGTTGATAATGCACTCATCAAGGGGGAGATTGAGAGCCAATGGACCGGCCTCATTGCTCTCCTGGTGTGATGAGTGATTGTCAACGAGCTCAAGCCCTCCGATGGACTGGAGGCCCTCCGATGGACTGGAGGTAGGTCGGTCGGCCATGGAAGCTCGGTACACGGAGGGGCGGATCGGCAACGGTGGTGTAAGCCCTCTGATGAACCGCGAGGCAACTCCGATGCACTGGAGAAGTCGGGTGCCACCGTGGTGCTCCAACCCGAGTGCAAGGCGCGAAGGCGTGCGAGGGAGGCTTTGGCGGCTTCGGCTCAAAACTGCCACCCAAGCTACCCAAGGCTTGGTGAGTTGGGCCACGACTCGCCAAGATAGAGAAGATGGGCCAAGTCTGGCCCAGACGAAGATTTCCTAAAGTTTCCCGGTTTCTGACTTCAAAACCGGGGGTGCAAAGGCGGATTGGGCTACTGGCCACGTGGAGGACATCCAAAGATTGCGTGGAAGTTAAGAAGATCAAGTCTTCATCGTGGTAGTCCGTCCCCGATATTTCGGTTTCTTTTCTGTTTTAGCCCGTCCGGGCGTTTCTAGTGTTAGGGATCTATGTGTAAAAATGCCAAAACTGAACCGGTGTATAAATAGCCTAACAGCTGGTCATTAGAGGGAGTCTTGGCAGCTAAGTTTTCATTTGCTTTGTGTAATTTTCGTCCTCAAGTTTTGGAGGGTTAGGCTGAGATCTAGCCTCCAAATCAAGAGGGAAGGTGAGGGTGGTTGCTTGGGATGAAATCCTTCGTTGTAATCTGACCTAAGACCTCTTTTGAGGCTCATAATCGAAGTGGTTTCGTGTAGCAACTTTGTGTGCTTCTCCTCCCTTTGTTCTCTTTGGTTTTTGGCTTCAATCCTTGGCCTTTTGGATGTTTGTTTTGGCTAAGGTTGAATCCTTTGTTTTCCTTGTGCTTTGGACTTACAAGGACGTGGAGATTATGTCTTAGAACATCTCAATCCCAAAGGATTGCCACGAGCAAGTTGTTATTGAGCTTTTCCCTTTTTGCCCAAATATTCACCTCTTCACGAGATCTCAAATTCCCGCTAATCCCGTGATCTTTTTCCATAGATCTTTTGGGAATAGCTTTGGAATGGGGCTAGGATAGCCTGTGCCAATTTTTGTGATGTTTGGAGAAGGTTTGGTCAAGTTTCGTATTGCTTTTGTGTGAGGCTTCCTGCTGTCTAGTTTTCCTGTTGGTTCTATCCAGTTTCAAGGCTTGTTTGGTTTAGGGGACAAACCATCGAATTTTGGGCTAAAATTTTGTGGAGCTCTTTATCAGTGAATCATAAAGCTCCCATAAAATTTTCAGATCATTTGAAGGTGTTTTTGCCTGGTTTTGGTATTTTTCTTTTAGGGTTAGTCTGTCAGTTTTTAACCACCGGACAGTCCGATGGTTAACCACCAGACAGTCCGATGGCTCTAGAAATTTTATTCCTTGTCCAATTGAGCTGAAAATTTGTGGAGTTGTTCCTTGGCCCCATCTTAACCTCCAGTAAAACTTTCATAATTTTTGGGGTTGGTTTGATAGGGTTTTGGTCCGAATCTTTTTGGAGTGTCAGGCTGTAAGCACCGGACAGTCCGGTGGTTAACCACCGGACAGTCCGGTGGTAAAAACTTGCTCCAATTGGCCTAAAATTTTCTGGAGTTATTCCCTATTGCCTTGTGAAGGTGTGGTAATTTTGGGGGAATTTTTGGAGCTTCTCTTGAAGGGTTTTGAGATTTTTCTTTACAGTCCTGTCTGTCTGAAATCTGCAGTTCCCTGGAGTTGGTTCCTTTTGTGCTCCTTTTCTTAGCCATTTGAGCATGTGCTTCCGCTTGTTGCTTGGTACGTATCTGTTCAGTGGATGGTACCAAGCACGTGTTGTGAGCTAGATACATATCCTCTCAGTGGACGGTGTCTAGTTTCGTTGTGGGTATTGTTTCCGTTTTGCACTGCGGTGGGGGTTTGAGTTTGAGTTTTCAAATGCTCCTATTCACCCCCATCTAGTCGCACGTCTCGGTCCTACACTTATTTCATCAACATATATCTAAACTTTCAAGGTGTCATTGCCACGACTCAATAAAAACTAGGTCTTGTTCAATGAACCCATCACAAACCCAGACTTGAGTAGGAAACTCTTCAACCTAGCATATCAAGCTCTAGGAGCTTGCTTTAGACCATAAAGGGCTTTCCTCAACTTATACACCCAGTCTGGAAACTTAGCACTCTCAAAGCTAGGAGGTTGTCTCACATATACCTCCTCCTCTATGAACCCGTTCAGAAAAGCAGACTTGACATCCATTTGCTGCAGTTTGAAGCCTTTAGAGGCCGCAAAGGCAAGCAAAATTCTAATGGCTTCCAAACGAGCTACAGGGGCAAAGGTCTCCTCATAATCTATCCCCTCCTTCTGATAGAAATCCTGGGCTACTAATCTAGCTTTTTTCCTCACAACCATCCCATTTTCACCCTGTTTGTTCCTGAAGATCCACTTGGTACCTATAGGGCGGCAGTTTGGTGGAGGTTCAACTAAATCTCAGACATGGTTTCTCTCAAAGTTCTCTAACTCCTCAAGCATGGCGTTCACCCAGTTTGAATCAGATAATACATGTGACACATCCCGGGGCTCAAAGGTAGCAACATATGCAGAGTGAGAGAAAAAGGCTAGAGAGTTAACCGAAGAACGTGTGACACGCTGGTGAATGTCTCCAATCATCCTGTGTGGAGGGTGATCCTGCTGGACCTGCCGAGATGGAACAATCTCGGAGGTCACCTCCCCCACGTCCTCAACGGGGCCAGCCTCTGCTTGAGCTTGCTGTCGGGAGAGTGAGGAGGAAGCCGTAGGCAAGGGTCCTCCATCATCATCTGAGTTCGTAGCAGAGAGGGCAGGAGCTGCAGCCGGTGCAGTGGCTCTTGCATCACCAACATCATCTGCACCTTCCTCATCTTCAAGGATGGGGGTGCCTTCTTCATTATTACTTGAAAGCTCAAAGGCAGGGGTTGTGCAGGGCATAGTTTCATCAAAAGAAACCTCACAAGTCTTAACAACCTGATTGGCCTCTAAAATCCACACACGAAAAGCCCTAGAACTAGAAGCACACCCTAGCAAAATTCCATCCAAACAACGAGACTCAAACTTGTCCAAATGCCCCGCCTTCTTAAGCACAAAGCACCTGCAGCCAAACGCTCGCAAATGCTTGACGCTGGGCTGCCTACCAAACCGAAGTTCATACGAAGTCTTCCCAAGAAAAGCTCGCAAGAAGATTCAGTTCGCAATATAACAGGCCGTATTCACTGCCTCAGCCCAAAAGCGCCTCGGAGTCCTATGCTCATCGAGCGTCGTCCGTGCAATCTCAATGAGTGTGCGGTTCTTGTGTTGCACAACACCGTTCTGCGGTGGGGTATATGGAGAAGAAAACTGGTGCTCAAGACCTAGGTCCAGAAGTTTTCGAAACGAGAGTTTCTGAATTCTCCGCCATTGTCATTGCGGATAGCCCTCATGGCCTTATGACTCTCGTTTCTCAACCTCAGTACCAGATCCCGAACAAAACTAAACACCTCATCCTTAAACTCCATGAAAAATACCCACGAGAACCGCGAAAAGTCATCCACAACGACAAGCACGTACCACTTCCCACTGACCGACGCTACCCGAACGGGACCTACTATATCCATATGGAGTAGCTCACCCAGATAGGAGGTCATAACCTGAGACACAGAAATGTGAGAAGCAGCAACCATCTTGCCATGACGACAGGGGTGGCAAACTAAGTCCTTCTCAGCTCTTAATTTGGGCAATCCTCGGATTAGGCCCATTGAACTCAACCTGACTAGCAAATCAAAGCTCAAGTGACCAAGCCTCCTATGCCACTTCCAAATATCAGCAGAAGGACTAGCAACCAAACAGCGAGTAGGGCCAGAAACAGATGTGAGGTCGACCCTAAAAACCTGACCAAAAGGTAGCAAAGAGCAAACAAGGGTCTCCTTAGCATCAAGAACGCAGCACGCACCCTTCTTAAAACGAAACTCAAATCCTTCATCGAGAAGTTGCGAAACAGAGACCGAATTGAACCCTAAATTCCGAACAAAAGCAACTTCTCTCAGGGAAAGCTTAGCAGAGAGCGAAACAGAACCAACACCCAGCACTTTACCTTGACCATTGTCCCCGAATGTGCTGTACTCCTTGGTGCTCACGGGGTTGAGGCTGGAGAACCACTTGCGGTGCCCTGTCATGTGCCTAGAGCAACCGGAGTCCATGATCCACACGTCCTCCATGCCTCGATCCTGCAAAGTCAAATAAAGCGATGGTGAGCAAACGGTCTGGCACTGGGGTTAGTACCAAAGCTGCTGTACCAGTGCCAAGCCATCTGCTCAAATGTGGGGTAAGCACAATCAAAGAAATCATCACGACGATTAGGGTAACCATGACCTCCAAAGCGTGAACCCTCGAAAGCTCTTTCAAAGCCTCGGTCACAAGGTCCATAGCCGCGCTGAAAACTACTAGGAGCTCGGCCGGTAAGGCATCTCTCACCACCTGGAGCACGGGCCTGAAGGCCGCCTCCTCTCTCACCACCTGCAAAGCGGTCTCTCCTCTCACCGCGGTGGGAAGGATCTTGCCTACCACCCTGGTAGAACTGATCCTGGTTCCCCCAAGCTCTCTTCTGCCTCTCAACCCACTTCCTCCTGAAGCAAAACTCCTCTAGGTGGCCATTCCGCTGGCAAAACTCATAGTGGTAGATAGACCTCCTAGGAACTGGGTTAGGCTGGACTTGGGCTTAGGTAGTGTGGCCTTGGGTGGCTCAGGCTGCTGGACTGGCTTCTTACCCTTGGGCTTAAGCTCTTCCTCAACAATCTTGTCCAGCTTATATTAGCCTTGGAAGGCTTGGGTGTCCAGTACTGCTTCTTTGGGGCAGCCTTGGGTGGCTCATGGTAAACCCCATCAACAGTCTCTCCTGGCTGGGTAGATGCAGTCTTGATCTTAACTGGGGCACTCTTCTCACCCGAGGTACTGCACTCCCTGTTGGCGGTCGATAAAACCCATTTCGACCACCAACATTTCATGTTTTAGAGTATACTTTACCAAGTTTTCACTAATCTCTAACTAGTTCCACGAGTTGTGCACAAAGGTTGTATGCAGGAGCTTTACATAGTCAAAACCACATGAAAATGGATAAGACAAAGGCAAGGAAGCAAAGGAGAGCTATGGGCCCAAAAACCAGGCCGGCCGACCACCATCACAGGTCGGCCGACCTGGGTGTGGTCGGCCGACCTAAGGCCCACCAGCTCTAGGGGCCTGTGGTCGGCCAACCACAAGCCCAGGTCGGCCGACCTCTGTCACGTCCGGTTTCGACGAACAAAACCGTGCAACATATATATGCGTCAGGAAATGTCTCGCATATATATGACAAATTACAGAATACCACAACACATGCCAAAGATAAAAACGTACATAATATTAAATATATCATTATTACACTGTGACACAAGTGTTTAACTCAGAGTATAACGTAGCATAGCGGAAGCATAAAACATAAATATAACAGGCGCCACAGGGATGTCAACTGGTGAACGAAATGCCTAATACTCGTCGTAGTCTTGCACATAGTCTTCGTTACCTCCATCATCTGAGCAGCGGTTGGATTTTTTCCCCCAACAAGGAATAAATATAAAGAAACAAGCGTGAGTACAGAATACCCAACAAATATAACATAAACCATGAGGCTCTATGGTTAGCTGACAAACTGCATTAGCTTTTAATTTAAAACTTTCATTAAAGCCTAATTACTATGAAGTAGTAACAAAACCATTAGCCCAAAAGATATTGCATACGAAAATAAATAAGATTAAACAGTTATAACTATTATCAAAACCATAACCAAAACCAAGGAACCTCAGGTAAGGGTCCTTCTAATCACTAGGAAGGGTCTGGGCCGCTCATAACCGTGAGCACGGCTAACATGTTAGTTTTACACTCTCAAGAGGTTTTACATCTTTACCCACAAGTCGTGAGCTACGCTAGAGGTTCATCACATTACCGAAGATGAGATGACTAGCAAGCGCACTACGAAGCCTTTACAAAGATCATGTTGGTAAGGTGTAACCGCTAAGGTTTCAGGTTCCACAACCGTGGGGCAAGCCTCAAGGGGAGAAGCACATACATATAACGTAAAGCACACTCAACCCAAGCAGCGCGAGTGCCACAGAAGTTCACCTCCCCTCTTGCCCCACCGGTAAGTTACTCCCAAACCAAAACAACCTAATTAATCAGCTAAGTCTGTCCCATTCCAGCCTTGTGGTAGCACTGTTGTCCCAGGTGGTCGCTTTGTGATTCGGTCCTTAGGGAGAGAACTAGCAAAAGCACACGAGCACATTGCTCAAGCTCCCTAAACCATGTTGCTAAAAAGCCATATTAAAATGGACATGAACCGATCAGGGTCAAGCCCAACATTTAATTGCATAGGATTATTAATCAAAATTAAAATTAACAAAAGGACATGAGTTTGCGCAGCACCTAGCACAACTTAACCATATGCATCCCAGAAGGTAAAATATATAAGGACAAAAGTAGCTAGGTCAACCTTACAGGTATTCAAATTAAAATGCACATGCAGTAAAATAAAAAGATTGTTAGTTGTTGTTTATGTTATACTTGCCTTTCTCAAAATTTATTCCTTGCTGCTGCTCAGAGGCTTCTGGAGGTTGCTCTTCGAACTCAACAGATGGATCAATTTCTACGCACGATACATGGCACCAACAAGCATACACATGATCACACATGCAAGCAAACAAATGCAAAAGATAAGAAACAGTACATCATGACATAAAAACAGAAGGTAAAACGTATATAAAATTATTCTACACATTTATACGATCGCGTGGGCGCAAGAATCGCCAAAAACGGATTTAAAACGTGAAAGATATAGCCTTTTAAATGTTACAAGGGCTTGGTTGTAAATACTTTTCGAAAACTGAGGTTTAAAGCATTAAAACAGGGGCCTGCCATCACTGGGGGTGGACTGCGGCCTGATTTAGACAAAATGGAGGGGCTCTTTTGAAATCCTAGCGGCGCTGACCGGCAGTTGACCGCGGTTGACCGGCCATTGGCGCGTTTGGGCCATCGGATCTTGATCAGACGGCGAAGGTTTAAGGCAGCGGGGCTGGCCGGCGGTGACCAAAGGTCACGGCGGCGTTCCCCTGCACACGGCGGCGCTTCGTCGGAAAAATGACGCTCCGGCTATCTAGGACGCGGGACAGAGGACTAGTAGGCCGGGGAGAGAGAGAGGAGCGGCGAACTCACGCAGGGGTTCTATTGCGCTGGGTGATCGGCGTAGGGGCTGGCGACGGTGGCGGACCGAGGTGGTCTTCAGTGCACGCCGGACGGCTAGATGGAGCGGTTCCGAGCGTCCAGGAACGGGCAAAGAGGGTGCGCCACGGCTCTGCGAAGGAGGAGCTGGCGGTCAGAGGGCCAGAGAGATGACGAATACCACGAATTTTGGAAAGGGAGAAAGCTCACCGCGGCGGGTTCAATAGCGAAATCGACGGCACAGAGGAGCTCTAGGGCTTGGGCAGCGCGTAGGGGCGAAAAAAGGACGCGGCGGCGGAGCTCTAGGACCCCTTTATAGGGCAGCGGAGGCTAGGGCGGCGGTGGAATCAAGTCCGACTCAATTTGGAATCGCAAGCTTGTCTGGTCCGAGGACCGGTTCGACCCGGACTCAGTCCGCGTCGTCTTCGCGTCTCCTATACGTCGAGCGCGAGCTGAGGGAGAGAGGTGGCTGGCAGGCGGGCCTAAGCTGGCCGCAGGGTCGGGGAAAGCGGGGCCATGGCCAGAGAGAGGAGGGGCGGCGCACAGAGGAAGGAAGCACGCTCCACGGTGAGAACGGAAAGAGAGTGAGGAGGAAGATGACAGGGATGGCCCACTGTCAGTGGCACTGGGCGTCGGGTCCGCTGGTCAGAGAGAGAAAGGGAGAGGGGAGAGGCCGCTGCTGGGCCTGTCCGGCTGCCTGCTGGGCCGGGAGCGAGCGGGAGGGAGGAGCAGGGTGGCTGGGCCGGCTGCCCGGTTGGGCCTGATGGCTCGGCTGGGCAGGCCGACTTTGTTTTTTTCCCTATTTCTCTCCCTTTTCCTTTTAAAAAAAAAGCCAAACTATAGATTCAAAAATAAATTTGAATTTCAGTCCTTAGTTCATACAGTTGATAAAATAAAGCTGCAGCATGAATGCACAACAAAGTTGACCTATGATTATTTTAAATTACTTGTTTAATAAAATAAAACATGAAAAATGCAGGCCTAAGCATATTAAAACTTAGAAAATTAAATAAACCATATTAAATTTATTGTAAAATACAGGAATTAAAATTAGGGTGTTACAACCTCCCCTGCTGGTCGCCCAACCTTGCCACGTTTCCAATTTTGACCTGCATACAAAGAAACACAAAATATGTTAAATGCAACCGTTGGATCAAGAATCCAATGCATCCAAGGGCCAAAAGGACTTTACACAAGGGATCGATGACGTCAACAATCCGGGGGAGAGAACATGCAGCCAATCAGAGGTCGCCCAACCTTATCCCAAGGTCGGCCGACCTAGTACCGACCTCGTTTTGCACGTGCCTCAACCGCCACAACCGCCAACCGACATTCAAAGTAAATCACAGCCGAAGGATCAAGGAAGGCGGTGCATCGGGTGGCCGCCCTACCCCCCGGGCTGGTCGGCCGACCTACCCTAGGGTTGGCCCACCTACCCCCTAGGTCGGCCGACCACCGACCTATGCCCAACCGACCTTGCACACCTACAAATACCTCCCTCGTCCATCCGGGCTATAAAGACCCCCCGGGAGGTCATTTGCAAGGTGTGGTGGATCAAGATAACACTAGTGTGGTTGTGTAGTTGAGTGTAGAGTATAGTAGTGAAGCCACCCTTGGCATTGTAGAGAGAGCCAAGTTGTATCAAGAGTGAGTAGTGAGTTGTAGAGTGAAGGAGTCGGAATTCTCTTTGGTCTTCTATTCCCGAGCTCTTATTCTTAGAGGAATTATTACTATATTTCCAGGATACAGTAAAGTTCCTTGCCCCTTCTTTATTTATTTCATACTTACTTTATTTACATACTTAGTGCTTTGCTTAGTAGTTTACGGGTGCCAAGTGTGCTCTGTGTAGTTTAGCTATACAGTTGTGCTTGCTCTCAGGCTTCGAACCTGTGTTGTAGTAAACTCGGTTGTGTAGACGTGGTGTCTAGACTAGAGTTTGCCTTGGAAGGTGTCTTGTCCCACGCAGCTTTGGTGGTAGGTCCGCTTGGTGACAGCGAGCGTGTACCCTATGTACTCTACCCCGTCGTTCGGATAAGTAGTCATTGACGCATAGCTGAGTTCTGTAGTGCCCGCCTTTCTCGTCTGGGTTATCAGCACTCAGGTGCTCGGAAGTGGTTCTATAGGCTTAGTGTCCAAGTAAACCTGCTGAGTAGAGCACTAGTTTGTTTAGTAAAGTTAAATTGTTTTATCTAAAGCAGTGAACCTGCTCTACTCTGTCTTTTGTCTCTACAATTGCTGGCTTTACTGTTCGTTTCTACCTGTTCTACGTTGAGTTACTCCTCGTTCCTCGTGGATTTCGATACCTTGGAATACTCTTGGGTGAAAAGCTACACCGTGTTTCCGTGCGCTTGCGGATCTATACCAGTAGGCTAAGAAACGCCAACAAGCTTTTCTAGCGCCGTTGCCGGGGAACGGTAGCTAATTCACCTAGGATCGTCCATACTCACACCATATAAAACCACCACACATATCCCCACCAAATACCACATATGTAACACCCTAAATTTCATTTTCAGAATTTAAAATAAATAAAATGCTTTCTTAATTTATTAAGGATTTTTCGTGTTTAGAATGAGCATTTAAATGATTTTATAATGTAAATAAAATGAATTTAGGCCAACTTGTTGTTGCATTCATGCCGTTGCATCGGTTTTATGTTGAGTGGTTGTTTAAGGACTCAAATTCAAATTCTATTTGAATTTATAGAGTGTTTAACCCTTCAAGTAAAAGAGTCCAAAAAAAAATCCCCTTGTCTCTTCACCATCGTTTTTGGTCCAGCCCTCATTCTCCTTCTAGGCTCGGCCTACCGCATTTTCCTCTCTTACTCCCTTTTCTCTTTCGGGAATTGGAATCGCCCACCTATCCTCGCCCTCTTCTTCTCTCCCACCTAGGCCGAACAACATAGCTTTCCACCCCTTCACTAAGCGATTCAGCTCCCCATCGTTTCTCTCTCTGACCAGTGGCCTTATCACCCTTCTTGCCACCATCAAGTGGAACCACCATGTTGAGTTAGTCTCCCTTCCCACTCTTTTCTTTGTCATGCGAGGCCTGCTCATCATGCTTTATCCTTCTACTCATCATTTAAATCCTGTCGATTATCTCATCCCACCATACCAAGTTGGCATGCTTAGTGTTTTGACCGTGACAACCTTTCTAAATGCGTTTCGTCATCGTCATGTTGTTTATGAGAATTTGCCAGATTTATTTGGATACTCTTCCCAAGCTTTTTATGAGCTCTAAACATTTTATTTGAGTTCACTGGGTCCAAAAACATTTATAGGATTTTCCTATAATTTTTGGAGTATTTGGAATATTTGTGGCCCAAGGCCCATTTAATTCCCGAGCCACCTCGTCCACCAGGATCATGCTGCACCGTTTGGGCCATATCTCCCTAGTGTGGAGTCCGTTTGGGCTGTTCCACCACTTTTCGGAAAGCTAACGACGGGCCCTTTCCAACCCAAGTAGAATCACGTCGAAAGCCCATCTACATCGACGGGAATTTGAGAAACAATATTGCCATCCAATTCTGCCCAGATTTGTCCCACCTTGCTTTTTGATGGAAAATTGAAGGGTTCACAACCCTATATATTTGGACCACCCCTAAGTGAATAAGTGCACCAAAGACTCCTTTGCAGGGGACCCCTAGTTTGGCAACCCTAAGGTATTTTCCCCCATCCCCCATATTTTGGACGCACCGCTGGGTGCTGCGCCTCAGCTGCGGCAATCTGCGCGCCTCTTCATCTTACGGTCCTTGGTTTGGTGAGGAGATCTTCGATTCGCCTTAAATCTATAAGTTTCTTTTCTTCGGTAAACTGTTTCTATCCTAGCCATATTCTTATTCAACTTTGATCAACTATTAATTCATATTCGTTCATCTCTAGTGAAATCTAAACTTTACTAAGGTGTTCTTTTCGTCATTCTCTGCACCGTGCTGATCTTCTTTTGAAAGATCTATTGTTGCGTCATCAACGCCACATTATTCTTCGTCAACTCTAGCGATGCCTCCATTTGTGAGCTCTCTCACACTCTCTCATCCTCTCTGCAACTTTACATATTCATCCTTTATTCCTCGTAGATTGGTCCTACACCTTCAAATGCTCAAAACTTTCACGTTTTAGATCCGATTAGAGTGATTCTTGAGCTCATATGCTCAGAGCAGTATGTAGATTAGTTTTACATGTGTTTTAGTTTTGTTTTTATGTAATGGTGTACTGTTTCTTATTGTTTTGCCATTGCTTGCATGTATGTATGTACGTGGATGTTTGTATGGTGTTATGTTCGCGAGTAGACGTTGATCAATTCGTGGAGTTTGCAGAGCCACTTCCTGAGTTCTTTGAGCAGCAGCAGGATAACCCCGAGGAAGGCAAGTATAACATAAACAACACCTAACAATTTTTTTATTTTACTGCATGTGCATTTAATTTTGTGCACCCTTAAGGTCTACCTAGCTACTGTGATCCTTTATATCTACCTTTTTGGGATGCATTTGGGTTAAGTTATGCTAGGTGCAGCGCGAACTCTCATACCTTTTGTTAATTAACCTTGTTAATGATTCTATGCAATTAATGTGAGCTTGACCCTCTGTGCTGTGTGCTTGAATAGTTCATGTCTCGTTTAAAACTTGCTTTTTAGCAACATGGTTTAGGAAACCTGAGCAATGTGCTTGTGTGCTTTTGCGGTTCTCTCCGTAAGGACCTGTCCATAGAGCGACAACTTGGGACAACCGCGCTACCACAAGACTGGGATGGGGCAGTCTTAGCTCAGTAATTAGGTCATTTTGGTTTGGGTAAACTTACCTGCGGGGCAAGAGGGGGAGTAAGCTTCAGTGGTCCCTGCGCTACCTCATGGTTGAGTGTGCTTTACATTACATGCATGTGCTTCTCCCTTTGGAGGTGGGCCCCACCGTTGCGGCGCTTGTTTCCTTGCGGTTACTCTTTACTAACGTGATCTTTGGAAAGGCTTCGTAGTGTGCTTGCTAGTCATCTCGTCTCCGGTAATGTGATGAACACCTAGCGTAGCTCATGACTTGTGGATAAAGATGTGCAACCTCTCGAGAGTGTAAAACTGACATGTTAGCCGTGCTCATGGTTATGAGCAGCCCGGATCCTCCTTTTGATTAGTGGTTCCTTGGTCATGGTTTTGTTTATGGTTATGTTCTTTAATATGGTTAATTTTCTTTATGCAATAACTTTGGGCTAACGGTTTCTTCTACTCAACTTTAGTAACTAGGCTGAAATAAAATTTTACTTAATTAAAAGCTCATGCAGTTTGTCAGCTAACCTTAGAGCCTCATAGTTTATGTTATACTTGTTGAGTACCCCGTACTCACGCTTGTTTTATCTTCATTCCTTGTTGGGGGAAATCCAACCGCTGCTCAGAAAGATGAAAGCCTGAAGGAGTACAAATGAAGGATCATGGAGTTCTAGGCGTGCGACCCCCAGTCGGTTTCCCTATGGATGGCTCAAGGATTTAGTTACGCTTCTGCTACTCTGTGTTAAAGACTTAATATCTTAATGTAAATGTTGTTTAACGATATATATTAAAGCATGTTCTGTGATATCACTGTTTATTGTCTCTATATGTGTGAGATTAGATCCTGGCACACATATAGGTTTGCTCTGGTTTGTCTTTTTAAAACCAGGGTGTGACAACATACCATATACCATATGGATTCAACGCCTATCTTTCAACTCGCCGCTCCAAAGGGCGATTATTTGGGGCCTCCACCATCATCCGCACCCATCACCGTAGAAGGCTATCAGCTACGTCCCGGCTTGATAGCCATGGTTCAGGACAAATCATTTGGAGGGCACGAATCAGAATGTCCCTACGCACACCTTCAGGAGTTCGAGCAGCTTCATCCCGGGAATGTCTGGCGACACACTTCAATGGTTGCTCTTCCCATTTTCACTCACGGGGGAGGCAAAAATCTGGTGCAAGCAGATAGTTGGTAAAGTAGAAGGGAGTTGGGAGAACTTGAAAAATAGTTTTTGTCTCCGTTTCTTTCCGCCAAATAAGGTTATCAACCTCCGCTGCAAAGTATTCAACTTCCGACAGCGCGAGGGAGAATCCTTAGGGGGCAGCTTGGGAACGCTTCAATCGTCTGGCCTTCTCAGGGCCGGATTTGGATATTTTTGAGGCATGGTTTCTACAACACTTCATTCGAGGCCTTACACCCGGAGCAGATCTTTGTCTCGACCTAGCCTCAGGAGGGTCGTTCTACCACTTGACACCATCCGAGGGAAGAAGAGTTCTCGACAAAATCCGCGAGAAAGCTTCTGACCTTGATACATTTGAAGAACCACCTCCACAGAAGCCACCCAAGACACTCGAAACCGAAGAGAGACAAACACCATATACCCCATCTCCACCACTACCCCTCCGAATCGAGGAAATCCCAGAACCATCGTCCAGGCAAACTGAGAGGGTCAGTTTAGCCTTGACGGTTCCTCCGTCGGCACCTTCATTCTCTTTTGAGGACGAGCTCTTCATGGATTTTGGTGACGCCTCTCGGTTACCAAAACAAGACTGACGCTTCACTAGGACCTCCAGACCAACATACATATTGCAGGATCATAAAAAGCATATGAAGGAGGACCTACTCTGGCTTTCAGCACCAATCAATCGGGATTGGCTAGAGGAGAGACGACTGGACACAAACACGGTCAAATTTTATCCAGACCCTAGCGTCATCCTAGGCCAAGTATCAAGGCTTCAACCGCAAGATATTACATATGACCCAAGGGTAGGAATCAATATAATCCCTAAGCACGTAATGGACGAGTACTACCCGACACAACCGCTATCAAGATCTGCCATGCGTCTACAATGGACAAAGGGCAGCTATTTGAGATGCGAGGGTGTTCTAAGGGTAATTCAAACAACCTTACGGGATACTTAGGTGTTCTTAGACTTTCACATCTTTAACATCCCCGAGGGGTCTCCACCATTAATCGTGGTTTGGATCCCAATCGCCGCCCTCACCAACTCGGATATATACAGAGGGAGATTGCAGCTTCAGCTCGGCAATGAAGAAATCAATGTCAATATCGATAGGTCACTCAATGCCAAGACTGAAGCAAAGCCAGAAATTGACCCTATGGAAGAGGTGATGAGCCTTGCACTTGAGGAAATGGGTCAAGATAGCCTAGAGGAAGAGGCTATTAGCGACTTCAGTACAGTAGAGGAGACATGGAAGTTTGAAGAACTTGGTGAATCCTTATGGCCCAAAGCTCCGAAGATAGAACTAAAGCAACTACCGCTTTGTGATGCTCCGGCATCTCAAGTGCATAATCACTCATCTTACATGAAGCATTCATCTTGAGCATCATGGCATATCATGTGTGGGTGCATTGGAAACAAGTTTGGTTTATATTACTAAGTGAAAAACCCTGTCATTTCATGTGTGATGCTATGTTATAGTCGTATCTTTGATTCCATTGAGATCTGGGTGAAGTTCATATTGACAAAACTGTAGATACATATGAGATAAACAACTTTGCTAATTGGGGTCTTGTCATATAAGGAGGTTTACAAAGTGATTAGGGTCATCTAATGACAGTACAGAAAACCAGTTTAAATTAGGGCTGAATTGAAATTCCAAATTTACTCTAACCTACAGACACTTTCATGCAAATCACATTTTATCAAAGTTGTAGGTAATGATCTAGGGAGCAACTTTTTCATTTGGGGTCTGGTTAGAAAATGAAATCTAGTAAATGTTTTGGACCATTTTCAGTCAGCCTAGAAACACAGTTTAAATCTGACCAGTCGGGTAATTTAGGTTTCTCTCCAACTTAAAGTCATTTTCATGTCAAACTCAAATATAATTAAATGTGGGATATGGAATTCCAAACAAACTTGTCAACTGGAGTTTTAAGAGTTAAAGCTCACAAATAGGAGTTTTTCCCATCACAAGGAATAAGGTGACCCTGTTCCTAACTAGAGCTGCTATACAAATTCAAATGAAATTCATATTTGCAAACTGATTTGGGGGTGGAGCCTTTTGACAAACTTGTAGAACTGGAAGAGGCCAACATTTTATCCAATTACAACATTTCCTAAATCGGCCTCTAACAGGGTTAAAAAGGGGAAAAACTGGAAGGGAGAAAACACAAACAAAAATGGGTTTTTTCTGAGTGGCTGACCGGTGGGACCCAGCGCCCGGGAGGCCACGGTGTCGCCGCCGGCGCTGAGCGCGTGGCCGCCGGCGTACGGCCCGTTCGCCTCGCCCACGGATCGCCCTCCCTCGGCCGCGCCTTTAACCCGAGGCCGACGCGCCTCTCTCCCCTCTTTCGCCTCCACTTGTCGCCTGCCACTCCCGAGCCCTCTCGCCTCCACTTCGCCGCGCGAGACCGAGCCGCCATTGACGAGCTCGAGTTTGGCCCCGAGCGCACGCCGCCGCCGTCCGTCCTTCCTCCGCCTCGAGGTCTACCTCACCGCACTCGCCACTCCACCCCGCCCCTTCTCCACTAGACCTCGTCGCCTCTCTCACTCCCCACCGCTAGATCGAGAGGCGACCGACGCGGGCCACCATTTCCGGCAAAGCTCGGTGCGAGCTCGCGCCGGCCGTCTCCGTCCACCCCACGCCCTTAGACCCCCGCCATTGCCTTTGCCTCGCTCCCGCGCACCCGAAACCCTAGATCTCGTCGACGTTCCACTTCTAACCGCGGAGATCGACCTCGGCGCGACGTCCTCGCCGCGCCGCCGTCACCGCCGTTCACGCTCCGTTGCCGCCTCGTCCTCGCCCCGCCGCCGACGACTTCTACCGGAGGTAGTAGCCCTCGCTCAGGGACACCGCCCGCGCCTCGCGTCGCGGCTCCGGCGAGCCCGAGCAAGCCGGCGCGCGCGCGCCGCCGCGCCGTCGCGCGCGGCGGGAGGAGGAAGAAAGGCCGGGGGGTTTTGCAAGCTACCCCCCAGAGTATGGCTATTTACATTTTTAACCCACGCGCTGTTTACTGAGTCTTGGCATTCTTACGCGCTAGCCCCTGGAGTATAGGGTTAATTGTGTTCTAGTCCTCGGTTTTATCTTTTTCCATTTCTTTTTCCTATATTCGGCTGAAACTTTGGAAATTCATATAAAATCGAATAAAAATCGTAAAAAGGAAAAATCAGTTGCGTTGTACTCCTAGTAAATAGATCTACACAGTAGGTATGATGTGGGGATGTGCATGTACGGTTTTACCCCTGTTTTTAAAGATGCATGATAAATCAATGAAAAATAGGAAACATGGCCTAGATGGAATTCAAAAATGACGAAACTTGGTCAGTAGCCTTCTTAGGGTGTTTTGATACGGTGGAAATTTCTGGTGACTCAATACCTTACTGTTCATGCATGGTTTTAACATTTTATATGTACTTTATGCATTATTTGATAACTTGAAAATGGGGTCCATGCAAAATATGTGAAATGAGGCTCACTAGTATTTTTCTCAGGTTCTATATATCTTGTGAACACCACTGGTAAAATATGAGCCCCTGCATGTATAGTTTTGATGGTGATTTGAAAATGACAAATTTTAATTTGGAGAACTTGATAAATGGAAAAATGGGTCCTAATGTGCAAGATAAATTCTACCAATATTCTAGTAGCATGTAGGGGTACTGTAGAATCCAGAAAGTATATGCTTGGAAGCTATTCTCACTGTTTATATGTACATCTTAACTTGCACTAGTTTTATATATGGGAAATAGATGTCCTGTCAAAACTTGGGAGTTTGAGCTTGTAAATTTTTGTACATGCAGTTCATACTAAGGATAGCTCACTGGTAAAATTTCGTCTTCAGAAACCATACCAATAAATTATAAAAATTCTGACGAGGTGTAGGGCTGAAAACTTGCTGGAATTTTAATAAAATAATTATAACTCCAATTGAGCTGAAATTTTGACAGTAGCCTTGGGTATGAAGTATCTGCTTGTCACAAAAGTTTGGTACCATTTGAGTTAGTTGAACTGCCAGAACTCAGATGCATGTTTCTATTCACAAATGAGCATGATTTACCCTAAGCACATACATGTACAGTGATTCATCTACTGCATACGTATCATTTCTCATAAAGTATTTGCTGCACTTTAACATTGGCATTTCGTCTACAACAAGTGCATACATTTGCATCCGTATGCACTCATGCCTGCACCTTTCATGCATATAGATCCCGCAAACGAGGAGCTGCCACCGGGTCAACCATTGATTGAGGAGCCCGAGGACGAGTCAGAGGACCCGCACGCGACTGCTGATCACACCACCGAGGAAGCACCCACTAACCCGAGCGGAGAAGGTAGGCAGGACCATACTACCCAGCTAATATAATAATGCTTATGAATTACGCATATGCATTAGGAGTTGAATGAAAACAATTGCATTAGACATCCCGGCCGCCCTGGCCCTAGATCCTATAAATAGAGTTCGTAGGACGAGTATGCCTAGAAATGCTAGGTACGAGTAGACATGAGTGAGCACTGTAACTCGTCGCGTAGGTGATATTTCAAAACCTCAGAAATCTTACTATGATGCAATTTATGGTTATTTATGTTGATATTAAATTGAGACGGGGCGGAGCGTACATTTACTTTCGTGGTGTGCGTTGTTGTTCTCCGGCTCCGCCCCTATCGCATAAGGCCTGTTCGCTGTTCGCCTGCTGATTGACACAACATGGCTAGGAGTGCTTATCCGGGTCGTGGGACCGGTGAAAGTCTTACCGGCCCCGTCCTACTATTTATGGTGCTGCCCATCCACTGATAGGGGGCCGATGGACTTGGGAGGTGCTTGGAAGTCGAGGGAGGGCTGACCCTACACACAGTGGTATCGCTCCTGAGACGGCTACTCCCAAGGGTTAGGTGGGGGCGCTGTGAATCTTGGGACGGGACAGGTGGAGATGGGGGATATATGTGTGGAACGCGATGGCTAGTAAGCATATATCACTTGGCATTTATAGTTATTCCCGGGAATTAAAAATCGATTCGAATCGCTGATGCTCACCAGGTGTGAGAGTGTCAAATGTCGCACACGGGCAACGTAGTAACAATCCAAATTACTATGCCAATGTACATGCTTTCAAATACAACATGCTTGGTGTATATGATGGTTACTACCATGCAAGCTGTGATGGTTTACTTTCATTGCAAGTGTTATGGTTTACTTTCTTGCAAGAACATCAGTACTGCTATTGTCATCATCTAATTTGAATAAGACTAAGGTAGCAGCTGTCAAATCCTGCTATCTTCTCTTAGCCTTTTTTTTTGAAATAAAATCAATGGCTAAGGACAAACAATGATTAGTAAGCTATGCTTCGCGTCAGCCGTAAGCCATGTCCATTAAGTCCTATTGAGTAATTAGTACTCAGGGTTTGCCCCCATTTTTGGCTCACAGGTATGGAGTTTCTGATGTGTCCCTGCATTGGAGGGGGCACATGCGTGCAACACGATTAGAAGATGACGTTGTGGCAACAGGACAACATCAGTGGGCATGATGTTGTCTCTCTTTTGCACATTCCGCTGCATGACCTGAACTCTGAACTATTTCTATCTTCCGCTGAGAGACATTTAAGAACTTATGTTATCCTATGACTATGTTGGATTTGAAACTTTGATTTGAACTAGTCTGTAAACTAATTCTATTATCTATCTACATTCAACTGCCTGTGATGATGTAATGGTTGTGACTCCATCGACGGTCAATGTGCATGATGTCGGTTTCTCTGGGATTGGTGTTATCGAGGGCCGAAGGCCACTCGACGGACTACCGGGTTTAGTCCAGCTTAAGTGTACTGCAAGCCAAAGGTGGCAGGTGCGCTTAATCTGGGTTAAGCAGGGCGGTTCCGCCACAGCTGGTATCAGAGCCGATCATACACAGACAACAGTTACATCATCTAGTTTTGGTTTACAAAACTATTTTCGAAAGCCCTTTTCAAGTAATTGAAAAACGAGAGTATACGCTATGCCCGTATAAGGATGTTAGTGTTATTCAGGTGACATCACTGACATTCTAACCTAGATAGAACTCATATGCATGTTCGGCGCTTTGAGAAACAACTTTTCGGCCATAGCTATTCCCAGTACTGGTGGAAGCTATCGGGTTTTGCGAACGGTTGTGAACTCTGCATTCATGCGGTATAAGTAAAAGCTCTTTAAGGGTGGTGGGCATGTTTGAGGCTTTCATATCCACCACACTTACATTTGGTTTTAGGATCCACCTTTTTCTCGACAATCCCCAGTACTGGAGGAAAGTCAGGCTTTGAGGAAAAGGTGCATCGGCCCACCAACGTTGTCCACGCAGCGGTCACGCGTGGATGCCACACTATGTGGTAATGTATGAGCATGCATTCTTCTGCAGGTACACTAACTACGTGCGAAATTAAGAACGGCCAGGGAACGACTAGTTGCATTAGGGAGTGCCGTGCATATGTGTCACCGAAATATCGATAGCTATATGTACTCTTCTTTTAGATGTGTGATGTGAGACCGTTTAGATACGATTCATGCATCATGTTTACTGCTTTTATTTATGGTGGGATATTATTAAAATGCTATGAAATAAATCGTAATTTTAAAAGTTTACCTTCCATATGATGCACTATTGTACCCTTGGCTTAATATCTCGTATGAAAAATATATCCCTCACTAATGCACAACCTTGTCTACCTAAAACAGATGGCCAGGACCAAGCAGACCGCACGCAAGGCCACCGGAGCCAGGACCACCATTCTCCCTGACGTGACCCACACTCCCCCTGTGGTGGAGGATGGGTTGCTCCACAGTCGCTGCAGGGAGGAGTGCCCCCTGTCCCAGTTGCTGTGCAGGGCCCTGAGGGAGATGGGGCGTCGTCCCTGTCCCTTCATCTCGGTGCAGACGGTGCACGAGGAGGGCAACTGCATGGCCCAGGTTGTCCTTCCACGGGGGACGTTCGTGGGCCAGCAGACCCTCACCACTTACGGAGCCAACGAGGAGGAGGCTTACCGTAAGGCGGTGATGGGAGCCCTCACCTCGTTGAGCTCCAGGTGGGAGGCAGACCACACGGTCCTGCGCTTCCTCCCCACACGCGACCTCGACCACGCTTGGCAGGAGCGCCGTGGGTGGCTTCGGGACAGGAACGGCTCTCGGCCCTTGGTAGCGTGCATGGACTATGCACGTGAGGCGCACGGGATGTACCAGCGCGCGGAGAACCGGAGCCGCTTCTACTTTTCCAGGTACACGGAGACCCGTACCCGTGTGGAGGAGTTAGAGGCCCAGGTGGCGCAGCTGCAGCAGCGTCTGGCCGAGTACGAGCCGCCGCAGTAGCCCGCGCCCTTGGACGAGGAGGAGGAGGAGTCCTTGGAGCCCATGGAGGTGGAAGAGGAGGAGGAGAACGACCCCTCTGACGCCAACTCCAGGGTGCAGGGTGTTTGATGGATTGATGGAAGGAAGTTAAGCATTAAGTTAGTGACGCGTTGATAGCGATGTTTTGCAATATGCCGCTCCGCGTTTTAATGCAGGGCTGTACTGAACATTGGTGAGCTGAGAGAGCTCATTGAGTACGCCATTTGTTTATGTTGTGGACAATTAAATGTTTGCTATTTGATGATGGGGTTGATGGAACCCACATCCCCCCCTATGTAATATTGAGACCTCCTAGTAGTATTTGAACCTTATTATGTTGCACTTGAAGTATGTTTAAGTCCGTGTGGAAGTTGAGATATGATGCGTGGATGAATGTGGGATGGTAGCTCCATTTTGTTTGCTGTTTGCAAATCTGGAATTCTGTACAGCAGCAGCAAAAACTGAGTGTATCTTGAAATCTGGGATGATTGGGGTTAGGAGTTTTATACCAAAGAGGTAGGAAAGTCCCTGACGCACAACTTTGTCAATAGAAGTTTTCGCTGAATGCATTCGGTTTCGGAGTTATGTTCAGAATTCCACTGAACATGCATTCTGAACTGAACGGTACAGTTAGAAAAAGGGGTCTTTGCACAACCTTCGTGCGGAAATTGAACTGGGAAATTATTACCAAAGTTGTAGAGACTACAGTGGCCAATAACTTTTCTATACAAAGTTTTCTCTGTAAGTGTACCGATTGAGAGTTATAACTAGAAATGTCCAGGTCATTTAAATCTGGACAGAACTGACACCTCCCCGCAAAAGCTAAAATTCGAACCATTTCCAGGCTGGGTTGGCAAAAACTTTCTATAGCAAAGTTCAAAAGCACTGAACATGGAGTAACTTTGCTAAGGGGGTCATAATCAAAAGAGGCACGGATTAAGAGCAGCGCACCGTTAAAGTTGTTGCTGTCCAGAAATTCACGAGATAGCCGAGTGTTAAATGCCAACCCATCGAGCTATGACTAGATGCGACAGTGGTCGAACCGCTGCGAGAAGGAAGCTAACACTTTACTGCAATTATATGTTTCCGTCTTACATGTTTTGAGTAACTGTGTTTCGGCGCATTTAATTGCTTTAAAGTGGTTGGACTAAACACTGTTAGCTTCACTCTTGCAGATGGTGAATACTCGTCAGGGACAAACCTCGGGCCAGCAGCCACACGATGCACCCCCTCCGCCGGAGCTGGCTACTCTGGTTGTGCAGCAGGCGGAGTTGATCCGCATGATGGCAGAGGAACGCCAAGCACAGGGGCAACAGCGGGCACGGGAGCACCAGCCCCGCGGCATCACCTACCAAGACTTCGAGGGTCTGCGCCCTCCTGTCTTCACTACGTGCCCTGAGCCGCTCGCAGCAGATGACTGGCTCTGTACAATCGAGTCCAAGTTCACACTGCTTCCAGGGTTGACTGAGCAAGAAAAAGCTCGGTTTGCGGCACAGCTACTTCAGGGTCCCGCGGGAGCTTGGTATGCCACGTTCCAGGCTATGCAGCAGCGGGATCACGTTGTCACATGGGAGCAGCTCCGTACTGCCTTCCGGGCCCACTACATCCCGGCAAGTCTTATGGAGCAGAAGCAGCGCGAGTTCAGGGAGCTCAAACAGGGCACTCGCACGGTGATGCAGTACGTGCAAACCTTCATACAGCTGTCGCAGTACTCGCCTGCGGATGTTGCGGATGATCCTAGCAGGGCGACCAGGCTCTTGCAGGGTTTCGACCCCACCCTCCAGACACACCTCGGGCGTCGTTACCAGAGCTTCTCGGAGCTGGTCGACACTGCACTGGACATGGAGAATCGCCTCCGTGTTGCTAATGAGGACCAGAAAAGGAAGCGTCAGGCCAGTAGTGCACAGGGGCCGTCTCAGAAGCAGAAGGCCAATTACCAGCAGCAGCCCCGCTACGTGATCCGGCCCAATCCATCGGGTTGGTTCCACGAGCTCCGCAGCAGCAGCAGTACCCGGCCTACCGTGCACCCGCGCAGCTTCCCGCTCCTCGTGCTCTCACCGCACCAGGACCCGGGAATCCTTGCTTCAATTGTGGCAAGACAGGCCACTTTAGCAGGGAGTGTCGCGCTCCTCGCAGGATCCAAGGCCCCACTCCTGCGGGTGGCAGTCAGCAGAGCAAGCCCAAGGGGAACGCACCGCGGAAGGGCCAAGTGCACTACATTCACTTAGAGCAGATCCCCGTCGGGGAACCGGTACTCGCTGGTACGTTCTCAGTCAACGGTCACCCAACCGTCGTACTATTTGATTCTGGGGCCACGCACACTTTCATTAGTCAGTCATATGCATCGAAGCATGGGATAAAAACTTCTTGCATAAAAGAAAGCTACAACATCTCTGCACCTGGAAACCCCATTAACACGAATTTGATAGTGAAGAGGTTGCTTTTAAGCATAGGAGGGGAAGATTTCGTCATCAGTCCTGTGGTGCTGCCACACCAAGGGATCGATGTCATATTGGGAATGAATTGGATGAACGAACACCATGCAGTCCTGGATATTGGCAGCAGGACAGTACAACTAAAGTCTAATGTCAGTGGAAAGGTTCTAAAGATCCACATACCAAATCAGAAGCACATCGAACCTACTGTGAATGCAACTGAGCTACAAGAAATCAAAAAGATACCTATAGTATGCGAATTCCCAGACGTGTTTCCGGAGGAGCTGCCTGGTCTTCCACCGGATAGGAATGTTGAGTTTAGCATCGAGCTGGTTCCAGGTACGGCACCCGTCTCTAAGAGACCATACAGGATGGCACCAGATGAACTTAAAGAGTTGAAAACGCAGTTGCAAGAACAATTGGATAAAGGTTTCATCCGCCCTAGCTCGTCACCTTGGGGGTGCCCAGCCCTCTTTGTCGAAAAGAAAGACCAAGGTGGTAAACGGCTATGTGTGGACTATCGGCCTCTAAATGCAGTCACAGTCAAAAACAAATACCCACTGCCACATATTGACATTCTGTTTGATCAACTAGCTGGGGCTAGAGTCTTCTCAAAAATTGACCTAAGATCAGGATACTATCAGATAAAAATCCGAGAAGAGGATATCCCCAAAACGGCTTTCTCGACTAGATATGGCTTGTATGAGTACCTAGTCATGTCTTTCGGATTGACCAATGCACCGGCTTTCTTCATGTATATGATGAACTCGGTGTTCATGAATGAACTGGACAAATTTGTGGTAGTATTCATTGATGATATACTGATCTACTCCAAAAATGAAGAAGAACACAGAGAACACTTGCGGATTGTACTCACTCGGCTCAGGGAACACAAACTCTATGCCAAGTTCAGCAAGTGCGCGTTTTGGTTAAAAGAAGTAAGCTTCTTGGGTCACATATTATCCGAGAAGGGGGTAGCTGTTGATCCCAGCAAGGTAGAGAGTGTACTAAATTGGAAGCAACTCGAATCCGTAATTGAGATCCGGAGTTTCCTCGATTTAGCGGGCTACTACCGCCACTTTATCAAGGATTTCTCCAAAACGGCAAAGCCAATGACCTCATTGACCAAGAAAAATGCTAAGTACACGTGGAGTCCGAACTGTGAGGAGGCCTTCCAGAGTTTGAAGAGATCCTTGACAACCGCACCAGTACTAGCACAACCGGACGTCGCGAAGCCATTCGATGTGTATTGTGACGCCTCCGGCAATGGGCTTGGCTGTGTGCTAATGCAAGAAGGGAGGGTAGTCGCTTACGCTTCCCGTCAATTGAGAAAACATGAAGCCAATTACCCAACCCATGATCTAGAACTGGCAGCAGTGGTACACGCTTTGAAAATATGGAGGCACTATCTGCTAGGCAATACTTGTCATATCTACACCGACCACAAGAGCCTCAAATACATCCTTACCCAACCCGAATTGAATATGAGGCAGCGACGGTGGTTAGAGTTGATAAAGGATTATGACTTGGAAATTCATTATCATCCAGGCAAGGCAAATGTAGTAGCGGATGCTCTAAGCCGTCGGGCTCATTGCAATGTGATTGAAGCCCGGCCCACAGTAAGAGTGCTATGTTGCGAGATAGATGAAATCGAATTGCCTACAGAACAGCTAGCTGAGCTCTATAACCTTATTATTGAGCCCACTATCAAAGAACAAATCATAACTGCACAAAAGCAAGATAAGGGCATGGCATTCATTCGTGAAGGAATGGATGAGAAGAAGAGAGCATGCTTCACACTTGATGACCAAGGTGTGTTGTGGTTCAAAAATCGGTTAGTGGTCCCTAAGGATATGGAGTTGAGGAAGAGGATTCTAGATGAAGCTCACACGTCTATGTTCACTATGCACCCGGGCAGTAACAAAATGTACCAAGATCTGAAACAGAAGTTTTGGTGGACTCGTATGAAACGAGAAATCGCCACGTACGTGTCCGAGTGCGACGTGTGTCAAAGAATAAAAGCTGATCACCTAAAGCCTGCGGGTATGCTTCAACCGCTTGAGGTTCCCGCCTGGAAATGGGAAGACATACACATGGACTTCATTGTGGGCCTACCTCCCACACAGAAAGGGTATGATTCGATCTGGGTAGTCATTGACCGATTCACGAAAGCCGCACATTTCCTTCCTGTCAAGACCACTTATCGAGCAAAACAATATGCCGAGTTATATATCTCTTGAATTGTGGCACTACACGGTGTTCCTCTGACCATCACTTCGGACAGAGGCTCATTGTTTGTGTCACGCTTTTGGGAGCATTTGCAAACCGCTCTTGGAACTACTTTGATTCACAGTTCGGCGTATCATCCACAGATTAGCGGCCAAGTTGAGAGAGTAAATCAGATCTTAGAAGATATGTTGAGGGCTTGTGCTTTAACTTATTCCACCAAATGGGATGAGTGTCTCCCCCTAGCCGAGTTTGCTTATAACAACAGCTACCAGAAGAGCTTAGAGATGGCTCCTTTCGAGGCTCTATATGGTAGGAGATGTAGAACACCCCTAAACTGGTCCGAACCGGGTGAACGTGTCACCTTTGGCCCTGATTTGGTATCACAAGCCGAGGAGCAAGTTAAACTTATACACGGCAACTTGAAAAGAGCACAGTCTAGACAAAAGAGCTACTCTGACAAAAGAAGACGACCGTTGGTCTTTGAGTTAGATGATCATGTGTACCTTCGGGTGTCACCAATGAAAGGGGTACATCGTTTTGGTGTGAAAGGGAAGTTAGCCCCGAGGTACGTAGGTCCATTTAAGATCACTGAGCAGTGTGGGCCAGTTGCTTACCGGTTGGAGCTACCTCCACATCTGGCTGCGGTTCATGACGTATTTCATGTCTCGCAACTTAAGAAGTGTTTAAGAGTGCCGGAAGAAGCAGTGGACACCTCACAAATTCAAATTGAGCCTGACCTCACCTATGAGGAACGTCCTATAAAAATCCTCGACAAAAAACAAAGAGCAACAAGAAGAAAAGCAATCAACTTTTACAAAGTGCAATGGAGTAATCACTCCGAAGAAGAAGCGACTTGGGAGCAAGAAGAATACTTGCAAACCAAATACCCGGGTTTCCTTTCAGCTACTACAAACGAGTATGTATAACCATCTAAATACAAATTTTATTCAAAATCCTACACTATGCACTGCATTCTAATTTAACTTATCCACCCACATCACATCAACAAATCTCGGGACGAGATTTCTTTAATGGGGGTGGGTTGTGATGCTCCGGCATCTCAAGTGCATAATCACTCATCTTACATGAAGCATTCATCTTGAGCATCATGGCATATCATGTGTGGGTGCATTGGAAACAAGTTTGGTTTATATTACTAAGTGAAAAACCCTGTCATTTCATGTGTGATGCTATGTTATAGTCGTATCTTTGATTCCATTGAGATCTGGGTGAAGTTCATATTGACAAAACTGTAGATACACATGAGATAAACAACTTTGCTAATTGGGGTCTTGTCATATAAGGAGGTTTACAAAGTGATTAGGGTCATCTAATGACAGTACAGAAAACCAGTTTAAATTAGGGCTGAATTGAAATTCCAAATTTACTCTAACCTACAGACACTTTCATGCAAATCTCATTTTATCAAAGTTGTAGGTAATGATCTAGGGAGCAACTTTTTCATTTGGGGTCTGGTTAGAAAATGAAATCTAGTAAATGTTTTGGACCATTTTCAGTCAGCCTAGAAACACAGTTTAAATCTGACCAGTCGGGTAATTTAGGTTTTTCTCCAACTTAAAGTCATTTTCATGTCAAACTCAAATAGAATTAAATGTGGGATATGGAATTCCAAACAAACTTGTCAACTGGAGTTTTAAGAGTTAAAGCTCACAAATAGGAGTTTTTCCCATCACAAGGAATAAGGTGACCCTGTTCCTAACTAGAGCTGCTATACAAATTCAAATGAAATTCATATTTGCAAACTGATTTGGGGGTGGAGCCTTTTGACAAACTTGTAGAACTGGAAGAGGCCAACATTTTATCCAATTACAACATTTCCTAAATCGGCCTCTAACAGGGTTAAAAAGGGGAAAAACTGGAAGGGAGAAAACACAAACAAAAATGGGTTTTTTCTGAGTGGCTGACCGGTGGGACCCAGCGCCCGGGAGGCCACGGTGTCGCCGCCGGCGCCGAGCGCGTGGCCGCCGGCGTACGGCCCGTTCGCCTCGCCCACGGATCGCCCTCCCTCGGCCGCGCCTTTAACCCGAGGCCGACGCGCCTCTCTCCCCTCTTTCGCCTCCACTTGTCGCCTGCCACTCCCGAGCCCTCTCGCCTCCACTTCGCCGCGCGAGACCGAGCCGCCATTGACGAGCTCGAGTTTGGCCCCGAGCGCACGCCGCCGCCGTCCGTCCTTCCTCCGCCTCGAGGTCTACCTCACCGCACTCGCCACTCCACCCCACCCCTTCTCCACTAGACCTCGTCGCCTCTCTCACTCCCCACCGCTAGATCGAGAGGCGACCGACGCGGGCCACCATTTTCGGCAAAGCTCGGTGCGATCTCGCGCCAGCCGTCTCCGTCCACCCCATGCCCCTAGACCCCCGCCATTGCCTTTGCCTCGCTCCCGCGCACCCGAAACCCTAGATCTCGTCGACGTTCCACTTCTAACCGCGGAGATCGACCTCGGCGCGACGTCCTCGCCGCGCCGCCGTCACCACCGTTCACGCTCCGTTGCCGCCTCGTCCTCGCCCCGCCGCCGACGACTTCTACCGGAGGTAGTAGCCCTCGCTCAGAGACACCGCCCGCGCCTCGCGTCGCGGCTCCAGCGAGCCCGAGCTCGCCGGCGCGCGCGCGCGCCGCCGCGCCGTCGCGGGCGGCGGGAGGAGGAAGAAAGGCCGGGGGGGGTTTGCAAGCTACCCCCCGGAGTATGGCTATTTACATTTTTAACCCACGTGCTGTTTACTGAGTCTTGGCATTCTTATGCGCTAGCCCCTGGAGTATAGGGTTAATTGTGTTCTAGTCCTCGGTTTTATCTTTTTCCATTTCTTTTTCCTATATTCGGCTGAAACTTTGGAAATTCATATAAAATCGAATAAAAATCGTAAAAAGGAAAACTCAGTTGCGTTGTACTCCTAGTAAATAGATCTACACAGTAGGTATGATGTGGGGATGTGCATGTACGGTTTTACCCCTGTTTTTAAAGATGCATGATAAATCAATGAAAAATAGGAAACATGGCCTAGATGGAATTCAAAAATGATGAAACTTGGTCAGTAGCCTTCTTAGGGTGTTTTGATACGGTGGAAATTTCTGGTGACTCAATACCTTACTGTTCATGCATGGTTTTACCATTTTATATGTACTTTATGCATTATTTGATAACTTGAAAATGGGGTCCATGCAAAATATGTGAAATGAGGCTCAGTAGTATTTTTCTCAGGTTCTATATATCTTGTGAACACCACTGGTAAAATATGAACCCCTGCATGTATAGTTTTGATGGTGATTTGAAAATGACAAATTTTGACTTGGAGAACTTGATAAATGGAAAAATGGGTCCTAATGTGCAAGATAAATTCTACCAAAATTCTATTAGCATTTAGGGGTACTGTAGAATCCAGAAAGTATATGCTTGGAAGCTATTCTCACTGTTTATATGTACATCTTAACTTGCACTAGTTTTATATATAGGAAATAGATGTCCTATCAAAACTTGGGAGTTTTAGCTTGTAAATTTTTGTACATGCAGTTCATACTAAGGATAGCTCACTGGTAAAATTTCGTCTTCAGAAACCATACCAATAAATTATAAAAATTCTGACGAGGTGTAGGGCTGAAAACTTGCTGGAATTTTAATAAAATAATTATAACTCCAATTGAGCTGAAATTTTGACAGTAGCCTTGGGTATGAAGTATCTGCTTGTCACAAAAGTTTGGTACCATTTGAGTTAGTTGAACTGCCAGAACTCAGATGCATGTTTCTATTCACAAATGAGCATGATTTACCCTAAGCACATACATGTACAGTGATTCATCTACTGCATACGTATCATTTCTCATAAAGTATTTGCTGCACTTTAACATTGGCATTTCGTCTACAACAAGTGCATACATTTGCATCCGTATGCACTCATGCCTGCACCTTTCATGCATATAGATCCCGCAAACGAGGAGCTGCCACCGGGTCAACCATTGATTGAGGAGCCCGAGGACGAGTCAGAGGACCCGCACGCGACTGCTGATCACACCACCGAGGAAGCACCCACTAACCCGAGCGGAGAAGGTAGGCAGGACCATACTACCCAGCTAATATAATAATGCTTATGAATTACGCATATGCATTAGGAGTTGAATGAAAACAATTGCATTAGACATCCCGGCCGCCCTGGCCCTAGATCCTATAAATAGAGTTCGTAGGACGAGTATGCCTAGAAATGCTAGGTACGAGTAGACATGAGTGAGCACTGTAACTCGTCGCGTAGGTGATATTTCAAAACCTCAGAAATCTTACTATGATGCAATTTATGGTTATTTATGTTGATATTAAATTGAGACGGGGCGGAGCGTACATTTACTTTCGTGGTGTGCGTTGTTGTTCTCCGGCTCCGCCCCTGTCGCATAAGGCCTGTTCGCTGTTAGCCTGCTGATTGACACAACATGGCTAGGAGTGCTTATCCGGGTCGTGGGACCGGTGAAAGTCTTACCGGCCCCGTCCTACTATTTATGGTGCTGCCCATCCACTGATAGGGGGCCGATGGACTTGGGAGGTGCTTGGAAGTCGAGGGAGGGCTGACCCTACACACAGTGGTATCGCTCTTGAGACGGCTACTCCCAAGGGTTAGGTGGGGGCGCTGTGAATCTTGGGACGGGACAGGTGGAGATGGGGGATATATGTGTGGAACGCGATGGCTAGTAAGCATATATCACTTGGCATTTATAGTTATTCGCGGGAATTAAAAATCGATTCGAATCGCTGATGCTCACCAGGTGTGAGAGTGTCAAATGTTGCACACGGGCAACGTAGTAACAATCCAAATTACTATGCCAATGTACATGCTTTCAAATACAACATGCTTGGTGTATATGATGGTTACTACCATGCAAGCTGTGATGGTTTACTTTCATTGCAAGTGTTATGGTTTACTTTCCTACAAGAACATCAGTACTGCTATTGTCATCATCTAATTTGAATAAGACTAAGGTAGCAGCTGTCAAATCCTGCTATCTTCTCTTAGCCTTTTTTTTTGAAATAAAATCAATGGCTAAGGACAAACAATGATTAGTAAGCTATGCTTCGCGTCAGCCGTAAGCCATGTCCATTAAGTCCTATTGAGTAATTAGTACTCAGGGTTTGCCCCCATTTTTGGCTCACAGGTATGGAGTTTCTGATGTGTCCCTGCATTGGAGGGGGCACATGCGTGCAACACGATTAGAAGATGACGTTGTGGCAACAGGACAACATCAGTGGGCATCATGTTGTCTCTCTTTTGCACATTCCGCTGCATGACCTGAACTCTGAACTATTTCTATCTTCCGCTGAGAGACATTTAAGAACTTATGTTATCCTATGACTATGTTGGATTTGAAACTTTGATTTGAACTGGTCTGTAAACTAATTCTATTATCTATCTACATTCAACTGCCTGTGATGATGTAATGGTTGTGACTCCATCGAGGGTCAATGTGTATGATGTCGGTTTCTCTGGGATTGGTGTTATCGAGGGCCGAAGGCCACTCGACGGACTACCGGATTTAGTCCAGCTTAAGTGCACTGCAAGCCAAAGGTGGCAGGTGCGCTTAATCTGGGTTAAGCAGGGCGGTTCCGCCACACGCTTGGCTTGAAGTACGCCTTCCTCAACGGGAATGAGGACACACCGATGATTAGCAACGACAAGCTGATAGAGAGTGAGAGCCGGCGATTACTTTCAGTTCTGGAGAAGTATAGATCTGTGCTTGGATACTCTCTTCAAGACCTGAAAGGAAATAGTCTCAACCTATGCACTCATCGTATCCCTATGGAGGTCGAGCACAAGCCAACTAGGGAGCCGCAGCGTCAACTTAACAATGCGATGAGAGAGGTGGTCAAGAAGGAAGTTCTAAAACTACTTCACGCGGGAATCATATACCCCATGAGTGACAGCGAATGGGTCAGTCCAGTACAAGTTGTGCCAAAGAAAGGAGGGATGACAGTTGTCAAGAACCAGAATAATGAGCTCATACCACAGAGAACTGTCACAGGATGACGGATGTGCATTGACTATAGAAAGCTTAATGCCGCCACCAGGAAAGATCACTTTCCTCTTCCTTTCATTGATGAAATGTTGGAGAGACTGGCAAAACACTCCTTCTTCTGCTACCTCGATGGCTACTCTGTATACCACCAGATTCTGATTCACCCAGAGGACCAGAGTAAGACGACCTTCACATGGCCTTACGGAACCTTCGCTTATAGGCGAATGTCGTTCGGGCTGTGCAATGCTCCAGCATCATTCTAGCGGTGTATGATGGCAATATTCTCTGATTTCATCGAAGAGATCAAGGAAGTATTTATGGATGATTTCTCAGTATAAGGCAAGAGCTTCGACGGATGTATAGAGAACCTTGAAAAAGTTCTCAAAAGATGCCAAGAAGTTGATCTTGTCCTAAACTGGGAGAAATGCCACTTCATGGTCAGAGAAGGAATCGTTCTGGGACACAGAATTTTGAAAAGAGGCATAGAGGTAGATCGTGCAAAGATCGAGGTCATTGAACAACTACCTCCACCTACCAACATAAAGGCCATCCGAAGCTTCCTAGGCCATGCTCTGACCAACTTGCTAGCCAAGGATGTTCCCTTTGTGTTCGACGAAGAATGTCTCGAGGCCTTTCACACGCTCAAGAAGGCTCTAGTCTCAGCCCCAATCATTCAGCTACCCGACTGGAACTTACCTTTTGAAATCATGTGTGATGCAAGCGACTTTGCTATTAGAGCAGTATTGGGTCAAAGCAAGGATAAAAAAGCATCACACTATCTCCTATGCAAGTAAAACGCTCACTGGCCCACAGCTGAATTACTCAACCACCGAGAAAGAACTATTGGCAGTGGTTTTTGCAATCGACAAGTTCAGATCATACTTGGTAGGATCGAAAGTCATCATCTACACAGATCATTCAGCTCTCAAATACCTCCTAACCAAGAAAGATGCAAAGCCACGATTGATCCGGTGGGTGCTGCTACTCCAAGAATTCGATATCGAAATCTGAGACAAAAAGGGAGTAGAGAATTCAGTTGCAGATCATCTCTCACGAATGAAATTTGAAGAAACATCGCCCTTGCCGGTCGATGACTATATGAGAGATGATCAGCTTCTAAAGGTGACAACAGCCCAACCTTGGTATGCTAATCTAGTGAATTACGTCGTTGCCGGCTATGTCCCTGAAGGAGCAGACAAGAGGAAATTGGCCTACGATAGCCGATTCTATCTCTGGGATGACCCCTACCTATACAAACTCTGCGCAGACGGACTCCTTCGTCGCTACATTCTAGCTTGTGAAGCACCGCAAGTCCTCGATAGATGCCATGCATCCTCCTATGAAGGTCACTATGGGGCTTATCGGACTCATGCAAAAATCTGGCAGAGTGGGTTCTACTGGCCCACTATTTACGAGGATGCAAAAGAGTTCGTATGACGGTGTCCAAGGTGCCAGCGCCAAGGGAATATAAATCCAAGAGATGCTATGCCACTCACAAGCAAACTCCAGCTTGATATATTCGACGTGTGGGGCATAGATTTCATGGGACCTTTTCCCAAGAATGGAGACAAGGAGTATATTCTGGTCGCAGTTGACTATGTATCAAAATGGGTAGAGGCAATGCCGTGTCCTACAGCGGACTCAAGACACTCCATTAAGATGTTCTGGGAAACAATCTTTCCTTGTTTTGGAGTACCGCGGGTCATCATCAGTGATGGGGGCAGCCACTTCATTGACAAGCGCTTCAGGAAGTGTCTCGCTGAACTCAGTGTGGACCACCGTGTTGCCACCCCTTACCATCCACAGACAAGTGGCCAAGCCGAGACGTCAAACAAACAAATCAAGAACATATTGCAAAAGACGGTCAAGGCTTTGGGAAAAGAATGGGTATCCAAGCTACCCGATGCTCTCTGGGCATATCGTACTGCATACAAAACTCCCATTGGCATGACACCATACCAATTGGTGTACGGCAAGACTTGTCATCTTCCAGTGGAACTCAAATTCAAATCTCACTGGGCGGTGAAGAGGTGGAACATGGATCTCCAGTCGGCAGGCGTACGAAGGCAAATGCAACTGGCCGAGCTGGAGGAATGGAGGGAGAAGGCATACCACAGTGCCAAGCTATACAAGGAGCGCACCAAAAGATGGTACGATAAGCGGATCAAGATCAAATCATTCAAAGCGTAAGATAAGGTACTACTCTTTAACTCTCGCATTCGTTTATTTGGTCATGGTAAGCTTAGGAGTAAGTGGGAAGGACCCTTCAAGGTCCTTGAAGCCGCCGATCACGGCACCATCACCCTCCAGGACGATGACAGAAATGTTTTCAAGGCAAATGGGCAACGCCTTAAAATATTTCTCGAGCCCAAAATGCCTCAGCTCGAAGAAGTGGACATCTTCGAGCTGCATGAGGTAGTTTGATCACACGTCCATGGTCAAGCTCAGACCATAAAAGAAGCCATGTACACTACTTGCTTTCTCTCCCTTAAAACTCTTCTAATCTCACCTTTTGCTTTAAAATCTCAATAGAACCAATGTCCAACACATGTTTTTGGGTAAAGGCCACCTAATGGGGGTAATCCCAACTTTTGGCACGTCCAGCCAAGGGTCGGCGTGGCCGGCCGACCTCAGGGTCAGGTCGCCCGACCCCCTGGTGCAGCAGCCAAGCCACCAGGCACGAGGCCGGGTCGGCCGACCTAAGGCACGGGTCGCCCGACCCCAGTGTCAGGTCGCCCAACCTGAGGGTCAGGTCGCTCGACCTCCAAACCAGGTCGTCCGACTGCCGAACTTTGATTTTCAGATTTTGGAGCGCTTTCCCTAGCCTTTCCGGTTCTGTTGAGTGGATGAGATCGGGATTCCGACGTTTTAAGGTGAAGGAGGCCATCTTCTTCCTCCCACATCACATTCCCATCTCATTCCATCTAGAACTCAGCCATGGCACCACCTTCTCCACGCAACAATGGCAAGGCCATCGTCTCCATCATCTCGGACACCACTGCCACATACATCCCAGCATCCGAGGACTCACCACGAGCTCTCCAGTCCATCCCGTGGGAGGAGAGCCTAGAGAGACTCGTACGAAGGTCACCCTGGCCGACGGGACTAGGTCCCCAGGGTCGCCCGACCTCTGGTTAGGGTCACCCGACCCTTGATTGCAGGTCGGCCGACCATGGGTGACAGCCCCCGTGGCCAGCCAGCCTCCCGGGTAGGTCGCCCGGACTCCCTCTGACGCTCCCACAGTGTGGACAGGCCCTATCGCGGTCTATCCCCCACCAAGGCCATTGCCAAGAAGGTGGCTCACCCATCGCCACGTCTTACCATGGGGGCCATTGCCCCTGTGAAGTGCGTCAAGAGCCTCTTCTAGGAGGAGGCCGCTGGACCATCTAGGGAACCGGTCTTCCCTAGCCACTCCACCCATACCCTCCGTGGGATGAAAACTCCCATGGGTGGGTATGCTAAGTTGTTTGTGCCAAGGGTAGCCATCCTGAATTCATCCATAGATGAGTCCATTGATTCCACTCCACCGCGTAGGATGGTGAATAGGGTGGCTATACCACCTCCCATCCGAGGGCCGCCTAGGAAGTTCGAAGACTCATCCAGTGATGAAGACATGGTGGCCTCTCTTAGGGAGGAAAACATAGCGCTCAGAGCCAAACTGCAGAATCTAGAGGAGCGCTGTGCCGAAGGCGAACTTTGGCGGATGGACATAAATGATAAAATTGATGTCCTTAGGAAGGGACAGTCCGCCAAGGTCCGCCGCCTTGCGGAAGCAATGGGGCATCCAGAACTTTATGACCCACCTCAGCCATAGATGCCCTTGCTTCTATTATCTTAGGCGCATTAGTTTAATTCTTAGGTTGAATAAGTTTTTGTTTGTTTAATTTTTTCCCTTTTTGTAACATGCACCTCCAATTTGATTGAATTCAATAAAGGTAGGATAGTTTCTTTGTTCCAATAAAGTTTGGGTGAAATGGCCAAAGCCATTCGACCTCCTGTCACTAATCCTGCAGAAACCATGCAAGAAAACACCTTATGCAGGAACAACAACACTACTCAGAAAAATTCAGAGAAAAAACGGAGACAATGCAGGTCGGCCGACCCACTGCTCAGGCCGCCCGACCCACTGGTCAGGTCGCTCGATCATGGTTCGGGTTGGCCAACCACACAACTTGTGCAAAAATACGGTACACCGCGTTGTCACGTCTCCCCAAGGCTCTCTCAACCGAAACGAACAAGCGCACGGGTCAAACCACGAAAAGGGGTGGCCGCCCGACCTAGCCCCTAGCCGCCCGACCTAGTGACAGGGTCGGCCGACCCTGGCTATGGGCTGGCCGGCCCACTCCCATCTTAAACCCGCATTTGGAGGTCAGGTTTGCACATTTTTTTGTACCTCTCAAATTTTGCGTTTGTTTTACATGAAACCTTGGTAAATGATGCTCTACATGATCATGATGTCACATCTCACTTGTGCTTGCACCATGTTATTCCTCATGCTAGAGTAATCTTGCCTTTGGATACTTTTATGAATAGGGAACCACTTTTGTTTAGTTTGTTGAGTCATGAGAGATGAGATAATTGGATATAACTAAAGAAACCTACCACATGAGTTAAGAGTTTTATTTGCAAAATAAAAAAAGGGTTTCATCTTGGATGATCTCAAGTTCCTATCCCATATCACCAGTGCCACATATGAAAAAGAGATTTTTGTACATTCATGCTTCCTTGATTGCTTTGAGTCTTATCAAGTTTTGTGCCATTAAAAGAGTTCGAATCATTTGAGAATTTTGGCCTTCACATGCACGTTCCATGAAATAAAGTCTCTCAAAAAGGTGTGCAATAAAATGTCAATGATCCCATCCAAGTTTTGTTTGAAAGAAAGAGAGGCATGGAAGTCAAAAAAAAGAGAGAGAAAAGTATGAGGAAAGAAAAAAGAAAAATGAGAAAAAGATTCCATGCCCTCTACTCAAACGTGGGATTTAAAACAAGCACCTGCAAGAGACAAGTCCCTACACTACATTTGCACTTGGCCAAATCTCACTTGATTATGATTTCTTTCTTGACACTTGATTTGATTTGACAACATAAGCATGACAGGATAGCATCATTTGTTCAACTACCAAAAGCTCCACAAAAGCCTTAATAGTATAGAATGTGAGGAATGCAAAACTCTTTGCAAGGACACCTTGTCCTATGAGTGACTGAGAGCTGGACTTGAGATCAGAAAAGTTGGCATGCCCTGTTTTGAAAATCTTGAAAACCTTTCTACTCATGTGGTGTGGGAACCTGAAGTTAACTCTGATATATTCTTGTTCCATGTCTCAACATTCCAAAACCTAAGTGTAGACACCATCGAAATCCTAGGCAAGATGAAATAGTCAGGACTAACCTTGTGCTTGCTATGGTGGTTGTTGATGCTATGCCCTTTCCACTAGCGCTTAACTCTCTTCTTTGCTCGAGGACGAGCAAAGGTTTAAGTGTGGGGGGGTGTTGGCGGTCGATAAAACCCATTTTGACCACCAACATTTCATGTTTTAGAGCATACTTTACCAAGTTTTCACTAATCTCTAACTAGTTTCACGAGTTGTGCACAAAGGTTGTATGCAGGAGCTTTACATAGTCAAAACCACATGAAAATGGATAAGACAAAGGCAATGAAGCAAAGGAGAGCTATGGGCCAGAAAACTAGGCCGGCGACCACCATCATAGGTCGGCCGACCTAGATGTGGTCGGCCGACCTGAGGCCCACCAGCTCCAGGGGCCAAGTCGGCCGACCACAGGCCCAGGTCGGCCGACCTCCCCCTCCTAGTCACCCGACCTTGCCACGTTTCCAATTTCGACCTGCATGCAAAGAAACACAAAAGATGTTACATGCAACCGTTGCATCAAGAATCCAATGCATCCAAGTGCCAAAAGGACTTCACACAAGGGATCGATGACGTCAGCAATCCGAGGGAGAGAACATGCAGCCAATCAGAGGTCGCCCAACCTTATCCCAAGGTCGGCCGACCTAGTACCGACCTCGTTTTGCACGTGCCTCAACCGCCACAACCGCCAACCGACATTCAGAGCAAATCACAGCCGAAGGATCAAGGAAGGCGGTGCATCGGGTGGCCGCCCGATCCCCCGGGCCGGTCGGCCGATCTACCCCAGGGTTGGCCGACCACCGACCTATGCTCAACTGACCTTGCACACCTACAAATACCCCCCTCGTCCATCCAGGCTATAAATACCCCCCCCCCGGGAGGTCATTTGCAAGGTGTGGTGGATCAAGATAACACTAGTGTGGTTGTGTACTTGAGTGTAGAGTATAGTAGTGAAGCCACCCTTGGCATTGTAGAGAGTGCCAAGTCGTATCAAGAGTGAGTAGTGAGTTGTAGAGTGAAGGAGTCGAAATTCTCTTTGGTCTTCTATCCCCGAGCTCTTATTCTCAAAGGAATTATTACTCTATTTCCAGGATACAGTAAAGTTCCTTGCCCCCTTCTTTATTTATTTCATACTTACTTTATTTACGTACTTAGTGCTTTGTTTAGTAGTTTACGGGTGCCAAGTGTGCTCTGTGTAGTTTAGCTATACAGTTGTGCTTGCTCTAAGGCTTCGAACCTGTGTAGTAGTAAACTCGGTTGTGTAGACGTGGTGTCTAGACTAGAGTTTGCCTTGAAAGGTGTCTTGTCCCACGCAGCTTTGGTGATAGGTCCGCTTGGTGACAGCGAGCGTGTACCCTGTGTACTCCACCCCGTCGTTCGGATAAGTAGTCATTGACGCATAGCTGAGTTCTGTAGTGCCCACCTTTCTCGTCTGGGTTATTAGCACTCTGGTGCCCGGAAGTGGTTCTATAGGCTTAGTGTCCAAGTAAACCTACTGAGTAGAACACTAGTTTGTTTAGTAAAGTTAAGTTGTTTTATCTAAAGCAGTGAACCAGCTCTACTCTGTTTTTTGTCCCTACAATTGCTGGTTTTACTGTTCGGTTCTACCTATTCTACGTTGAGTTACTCCTCATTCCTCGTGGATTTCGATACCCTGGAATACTCTTGGGTGAAAAGCTACAACGTGTTTTCGTGTGCTTGCGGATCTATATCAGTAGGCTAAGAAACGCCAACACTCCCCAAACCCACAACCTCTCATGTCACCCTCGGCTCTCTTGGTGCTCTCTATGATCATCTCTAGTTGGGGTTGCCTCGCATATACCCAACTCAGCACCTCTCTCAACCTGTTGTTGTCATCTCTCAAAGACAACACTTCCTCCCTCAGATCCTCCAGAACTACAGTCTGGGTAGCACAAGTGTCACAGTCTAGAGAGGGAACCACAGCAGCTTTCTCCAACTTCCTAATGGTGGCATCCCTATCCAATAGCTGCATCCTAAGGGTTAGGCAGTTATCACAAGTGTTAGTAGGTGCTAAAAGCACCTCAAAGTCTCAACTACTCTAACTCACCTATCAAAGTAGGACAGACCATACACGCACCCAAAAGCGCAGGTCTAGCCCTAAGCTCCTTAAGCTCCATGAGCTGCCCCTCAAACTTATCTTTCAGCACAGCTAGCTCTCTAGCTAGACAGGGGCATGACTCATACTCGAGCTCTCCACTCAAAGTAGGCTCACCCAGTTTGGACTGGAGTTTGCCTAGCTCAGCTCTAAGCCTATCTATCTCCTCTACCCGCTTGGCATACTATCTCTCTGGTCACCAAGCTCCGTCATGAAAGATTCGTAGGTAGGGCACTCAATCTCACTGGGTTGGGGCCTCACACTCCTCAACCTCTCATTCTCCTCTAAAGCCTCAGCAAGTTAGGCTTTCAACTTCTGCAGCTTCTTAGCTGCCTTCTCAAGCATCTTGTCCTAGGCTTTCAACTCTCGGCTGTTCTGCTCTATCATCTCAAGGATTTCGGCTTGCTCAGGAGTTACGTCATCATCGGAAGAAGAGTTGCTGCCGTCATCCATGTTTTCCTTGTCCTTAAGCGCCATGGAGCAAACCGAGCTCCTCTTGTCCTTGTTCTTGCGCCTGGACTTGGTGGAGATGAAGCACAAGCCAGCTGGACCTCCTTGATCATTCCTCTTTTCCTTCCTGTACGTGATTTCCTCATCACTTGAGCTCAACGAGGACAAAGAGGAAGAAGATCCGCTGCTGCAGAACACGATCTCGGCGAAGAAGGCCTTGTCCCGCTTTCGGTTGTCCTTCTGGTAGCTCTTGAAAGCCTTCCGGAAGTTCTTCTTGCCAAAGGGACGCTTGCTGAAGCCGTGCTTGCTGGAGCGGTGCTTGTCAAAGCTCTGCTTGCCGGAGTGGTACTTGTCGGAGTCGCGGGAGTAGCTCTTGCACTTCTTGTAGTAGTCGTTCTTGTTGCGGCACTTGGCGATGAAGTGGCCGACCTCTCCGCACTCGAAGCATTTGGGCCTCTCGCCCCTCTTCTTGCTCATCCGGTTGTCATAGGCGCGCTGAAAGCAACAAGACACCAGACATAGCTCCTCATCCCCAAGTGACGCCAACTGCTTCTCTGTCACAGACATCAAAGCAGAAAACGAGAAGTTGTGCATAAGGGGGTTAGCAACAGACTCACTAGAGGGGGTAGCCAAGGCCAGACTCTTAGAACCTGTACAAGCAATAGACAACAAGCTAGCGGAAGCACGAGACTCAACGATCACAAGATCGTAATTCAACCAAAACAACGACTCACGCACTAGCGTCTTGTTCGCCACTCAACGCACCGAAATGCGCCCTACTGGTTCACAGCAGGTTAAGAGTATGGGCAGCAACAAGGAACACTAAAAGCGAGGTCGAAGCAAAAGCCGGGCAGCGAAAACCCCAACGAAAAAGCTCACAGCCACCTTACAGGCTACTGCCGGACTGTCCGATAACGATCACCAGACTGTCCGGTGGAACCGAATGGTCCGGTGACTGATCCGGATCGTCCGGTAGCAGCAGGGCTGAAACTCCCAACGTCGGACTATCCAGTGGCCAGCGCCGGACTGTCCGGTGATGCCAGATAGTCCGGTAGCAGAGCTGGACTGTCCGGTGGGAGCAGAAAATTGAGCCTCCCAAACCCTAAACTTGACCAAACCTTGTCCAATCTTCACAAAATTTGACACAGGCTATCTGAGCACTATTCCAAAGCTATTCCCAAAAGATCAACTCAAAATGATCACGGGATTAGCGGGAATTTCAGATCGCGTGAAGAGGCAAGCTTTGGGCAAGGAAAGAGGAAAACTCAAATCCGACTTGCTCCTGGCAAACTTGCAGGTTTGTGAAGCACTAGGGCATAATCTCCACGTCCTTGAAAGTCCAAAACACCGGCAAAAGAAAGGATTCACCCATGGCCAAAGCAAACACCCAAAAGCCAAGGATTGAACCCAAAAACCAAACTAGATGGGGGAGAAGGAGAGGGCTGCACACGTGAGCTCGAATTTCTGCTGAATCTTAATGTATAGAAGATGGGAAATCAATTCATACAAGGTTTCTACAGCCTACCACCCTTTATCCTTCTCTCTTGTGTGAAGAACACTAACTAGGGGACTCAAATCCTAGCCCTAATGCTCTCTCTTCTCTCTTTGGCCCATGGCTGATTAGAAACTAAGCCTAGGGTTTTCTAATGGTGGGAGAGTCACCTAAATGACTAGCCACTTAGGTATTTATAGCCCTAGGCCTGACGACACAATTAACACTAAGACCCTTACTCTAGAATGCCCGGAAGGGGCTGAAATGTAAAAGATACAATCGGACGACTACGATGACGCTTTGATCTTCTTCTTCTCTAGGCCTCGCTTGGATGTACGCCACATAGCCAGTAGTCCGGAAGCTTTCCCCGGTTTTGAAGTCAGAAACCGCGAAACTTTATTCTACGGGCTTCCTAGGCCGGGTCTTGGCCCAATCTTCTATCTTGATGAGTCGGAGCCCAACCCACTAAGTCATCTGAACTTGGGTGGCGGTTTTGAGCCGAAGCCGCCAAAGCCTCCATCGCACGCCTTCGCGCCATGCACTCGGGTTGGAGTACCACGGTGGCACCCGGCTTCTCCAGTCCATTGGAGTCGCCTCGCGGTCCATCGGAGGGCTTACACCACCGTTGCCGAACTGCCCCTCCGTGTACCGAGCTCCCATGGCCGACCGACGCCGAGCATTGCCTCCGATCCATTGGAGGACTTTTGCCTCAGTCCATCGAGGTCTTCATCATCTACCTCCAGTCCATCGGAGGGCCTCCAGTCCATCGGAGGTCTTGAGCTCATTGACAATCACTCATCACACCAGGAGAGCAATGAGGCCGGTCCATTGGCTCTCAATGACTCCCACATGTTGATGACACAACTGCTTCCGGTTGCACTGAGAGGAATTCTACAAGAAAAAGCTTTGTGCATTCCTGAATGCTATATCCTAGAAGGTAATTCACCCAGATAACCTAACAAGTCTATAGAACGAAGTTGTGCAATGTCTAGTGAGCCTAGAGCTAATCTTTCCTCGATCATTTTTTGATATTATGACACATCTCTTGGTTCACATTGTCAAAAAGATTGGTATTTTTGGGCCCATTTTCCTACACAACATGTTCCCTTTCGAGAGCCACAATATCCTGGTCCTTATTCGTCACGACAACCCCAACACCGCCCCCTGTCCTCTCTGTTAGTGATTATTCTCTCCTTAGTAATGTACTAAATTATATGTTTACATTTAGAGCCAATCAAATAGAGATTGTAGTTTTACATTCTGGGCAAATTCCATGGTTCTATGAAAAATGACCCAATTAATAACATTTGAGTTTAGCAAAGATGCGTGACGAGCGAGAGGATGAGTTTATGGAATCAATTATTAGAGAGGGGACTAAGGAAGGGTTCAGTGTAGAGCAGCATGACGAGGCTGATTCGGTGGGTACGCAGAAAAGTGGAGAGATGCCTCTAACGGCTAGTTTTGGAGGTAAGACCTATATATACCCCCTTGGCCGGCCTCCACTTTGTGGTTGGAGTATCCTGAGCTAACACAAGTGTTGACGCAACCATTTGATCCATCCCAAGAGTCTCATTCACACATTTGAGAGCACAACCACCACAAGAGCAAAACTAGACACATCCGGCATAGCTAGTGCTTAGTGCATCCTTGCTTAGGCCACCTTGTCTACTCTTCGTACCTACATGCACGACCTTGGTGTATCAAGTGCGGCTGTAAGTCCTTGTGAGACCCTCCGGAGTGTAGAGTAGCCGCCACCACCTTGTGAGAGGGAGGAAGGCCCTCGACAGTTTGGCCAAAAGCTTCTCTCAGTGGAGACGGCGGGGTAGCTCCACGAGAAGGATGACTCAGAAGACCCCAATGGCCGTATCCATCCTCTACCCTTGCGTGGGCGAGGACGTAGCCTGTGGAGGACTACGCGAGAAATAGGCTCGGGTGGGTGTGTACCGAGGATATCCGAAGACCCGACCGTGGTTGCTTGACTTCCGCGGAAGTCACTTTGCCATCCTCCACCCTTGCAAAGGGCGAGGCTGTATTCTTTTGAGGATTACGCGAGAGCAAAGCCCTTAGTGGAGCACCAACGAGGAGTAGGGGGTAGAGATCGTGAGTCTCCATGAACCTCGGGAAAAAAATCTCCTTGTCTTCACCATGTGCCATCACCTTCATCGTCATCGGGAGTTTGCATATCTCTTCTCATCTGTTTAGCTTCCGCATTTACATTCTTGCAATTGTGTGCTTACATTTCTAGACTAGCTTGATTAGGTTAGTTTCTAGGTGGAACTAGCTAGGTTGCAAGACTTGGCCACGGTAGTAGTAGCAACACTTAGCAAAACCATAGTGCACATAGTTAGATTTACTTGCATATGTTTTGCTTAGTAGTTGTAGTTTTTAGTAAGCCTTAATTTTTAGAAATCCTAATTCACCCCCCTCTTAGGCGTCGGTCCAACCTTCACATCGCATATAAATAATTATAAAAACGTGAATGCCATCACTACTTTAGTGCTGGGCAAGGATACAATACTGGTTCTAAAAGGGTGTAAGCGGACACGTGGAAGCCATCACTTTAGTATCGGGTAAAATTAACACCGGTACTATAAGGCTACGCGCGCACGTGGGTGCCATCTACTTAGTACCAAGTGGTGATACAATCCGTTGCTAACAATGCGCGCGGCGCACGTGACGGTCATCACCTTTATCACCAGGTTGGAAATACAACCGGTGCTACACTGTGGCCCACACGCGCGTCCTAACTGGCCTGGGCTGGGCAACCCTTTGTACCGGTTCTTACATTCATTCTGCAAACACCGATGCTGATGCTCTGGGTCTTTTGTGTCGTTTTGCTAGTGTCAGTATGGTTTCATCAGTGGTTGCCCATTCTGCAGTAGTGTAGCCAGATTAGTGAACACCTTTCTCCAGTCTGGCCGCGCAAAATGCGTTCGGATCTGCATATACAACGCATTTTGAGAACTGGGAACAGGTACATCAACATCATATCTGAATTTCGATTAGACAAGAGTCAGAGACAAAGAGAACCTTCACCTTACTCCCTGAGACGATATCCACGCAATTCTGGACATGTTGAAGTGACTGGACCATGGCAATCAGCGCTGACATAGCATCACCTTCCTCATACACGCTGGTCACGTAGTTGTGCATCTCAATTACATTCTGTATGCATAGACATGACGTATCACTTCTGGTAATAAGAATGTGGTGAGAATAGTGCATCTCGATCGCTCTCGGTAATGTCGTTCATGACACCTTTGAACCATTCGAAGGAGCCTTGCTCTCTCTGGTAAACCAGTAGAAGTATGGTCTTCGTGGCCCATTGGACTTGAAGCTGTAAGCTAGTTGGTGTCAGGCAGGCTCTGCAGCTCCAATCTCTTTCGAACTCAACTCAATTTATATGCTCTGCATTTGTACTTACGTAGGAGTATATTAAAATATGTGCAGTAGCTAATGAACACGTTAGAGTGGCGCAGTGCTCCACCAGACCCATATACCGAAGTTCCCGACACATAAAGCCCATGTGCCTCACTCGGCCCAAAAGATTAGTCCGTTGCGTGAGGGCTACCCCGCCTTATATGTCTTGCTCCTCCACTGTCAATTACCGATGTAAAACTAAATCTAACAATCTCCCCCGTCACACGTCAGCCCAACGCTTCTGCCACACCACAGGTGACTCACTCCCTCACGTCATCCAGGCCTCCGTCACCAGTGACATACCGAGACTTTCCAGTTTTACAACCATGGCTCTGATTATAGGGGATAGATATTCTCTGGGTCCTAATGGAGCGTATTTTCTACCTGGGCCATCGGAGGGCCCAACCCAGAAGACGACTGACTGATTTGACGCACAAGACAAGGACTCGACGTGTACAAGAAAGATCTAAGAAGAATCCTAGTAGAAGAGGTAACCAATCCTAGTAGGACTAGAACTCCTTATAATCCAAGCTACGCCGAACTATATAAGGCGGACTAGGGATCTCTTTCAACAACACAACTCTCCAACTCCCTCAACTCGACTCATAGCAACCCAACTCATAGCCCTCATTGTACTCCTGAGAGATCAAAACAATACAATCGGCCCCAAACAGGACGTAAGGTGTTACGCATCTCGCAACTTAAACCTGTATAAATCGTGTGTCCTTTGTATTTTGTGTTTTTCGTCGCATCTTAAAGCAAACCATTGAGCTACGGTTGGCGCAGACGGACACAAAAGCATCCTGTGGTACATCCCGTGGTACATTGCCGGTACTAAACACCGACAGTTGGCGCGCCAGGTAGGGGTGTCTGCTTCGGCAATATCGCTAGCTCCATGGCCATCATCTTCAGCAATAAGATCAAGTTTATCCTCATCGACGTCACACGAGATTGGTGGCGGTTCTCGTGCGCGACGTCAAGTTCTATTTTTTGTCGAAGGTTTGTTCGAGCGGCATCCATGACGAGAGCTGCGGCGATCTGATCTGTCAAGAAGTTTGTGGCTCGTGTCGCCTCTGCGCGTGCAAGTCGAAGGCAGAGTCCGACGTCGCATCTATTGTTCATACACCAAGAAGCTACCTACATGCAGATCAAGTCACGTGTTGTATGGCCAGGAAGATTGGAACCAATCTACCATTGGCGGCGGGTCAAAGCAGGATAAGTCCGATCGGGACACAAGGCTTAACCCGATCCATCACCTCTAATGACCAAATCCTATGCCGAGATTAATCAATAGCGAAGCAAAAGAAGGAAAACTCCGAGACGATCTACTATCAATGGAATCGTGCCGGCTCTGTTCGGCTGCCGGTGCTCGACAGGTCCTCTACCGGTGCAGATGTTGATGGAGGCCCACGTCCCCGCAGAGTCAGTCTTGTCCGGTCACAACTCACAGCGCGATATTCTTGCTCTGAAGCGAGAACCACCAGAGGAAATAGTGGTACCAATCCTTGCCTCACGATGGCCATCACGTGAAGCCAAACAAAATCAACCTCCAAGCGAAGCCGAATCAAGATCTGTTGTCCCTTTCTGAGTCAACTCGTGCCAATATCAGAGTCCGAGTTCGGGAAGGAAATTGTCAATAACTCGAGTCCGATCAGAACTAGTTCGGTCAAAGCAACAGCAGGAAATTTCTTTGGCTTTGTCACGTCCTGCCGCATGCACGTGCAATGCAGATCGTACCGAAACCGGTCGGCGGCATCCTGAGCAGCACCAAACAGCTAAGTCGTTCTATTGTTTGAATTACACATTTAATTATGTTGATTAATTTTCATCCATCCGACTAGCTCGGTCACTTCAATATTATGTATATTCAAGTATCAACTCTGCAAGCAATACTACTCGCATTGTTTTTTTATTATTATTTCAGAAAGATATTTTCTCTCTCACCATAAACTCTACGTCTACAACGCGTCCAGTGAGTCATCCGATACAAGTGATCTAGCTATTGTTTATATTATTTCTTAATCATTCGGGCTATGGATCTATTGGATTGTTTCTGAATCATCCGGCTATTGGATCGCAATTGAATTACTTCTGGAATATCCGAGTTATTGAATCAATTTGATTTTTCATGGACCACTCGGATTATCTATATTATTTTTGAATCACCCGGATTATTTTTGGATCAATCGGATCATCCCTGGATTATTCATATTAATTCTGGATCACTTGATATTACTTGGATCAACTCGGGATTACTCACATTATTCTAGATTATTTATATTTATTTTAGCATCATTATTTCTGGACCAGACATATTACTTCAGATCACTCGGATTATTTCTGGATTACTCGGGGTTTCATATTACTCAGATTATTTCTTGTCATTCAAACTGTGCATTATGCACCTCGGTAAGCCGAAACATTTTCTACTTCATGTACTTTCTCGAATTGATTGCATCTCATGTTTCGCCGAGTCAATTCATTTCAGTTGCATCTTGTGTTTTGCCGAGTCAATTCTTTTCAATTGCATCTCATGTTTCTCTAAGTTGAATATTTTCTGTTGCATCTCGTGTTTTGCCGAGTCAAATATTTTCTGTCGCATCTCGTGCTTTGAAAAGTCTTAGTGCTTCTGGCAAGATCTATGCATACGATGGCGGGCGTCATGAACTCTATATGACCACCGTGACAACAGGGTAGTCGGTTTGGCCAACTAGCGCTACATGCCTTTGCTCATTCAGTAACGGGGTATCCTTTATCCCTTCGCACTCTTCGTATAGGGCAATCGGCCTAAATCGTATGACCGACAGTACGGTGTTACATGCCCACTTCTACTCATGATGGGGATACCTCCGGCCCCTCCTATGAAAGCAATCGGCCTACGTTGTATAACCGACAGTACGATGTTACATGCTTTCGTTCGTACTTATATCGGGAAGCACTCAAGCCCCACAAAAACAAAAGCAATCGGCCTAGGTCGTATGACTGACACTGTGGTATTACATGCCCACTCCTACTCATGATGGGGATACCTCCGACCCCACCCACGAAAGCAATCGGCCTAGGTTGTATAACCGACAGTACGGTGTTACATGCTTTCGTTCATACTTATATCGGGGAGCACTCAGGGCCCCACAAAAACAAAGGCAATCGGCCTAGGTCGTATGACTGACAACTCGGTGTTACATGCCTTCAGTACTCATATCAGGGAGCACTCAGGGCCCCACAAAAACAAAGGCAATCGGCCTAGGTCGTATGACCGATAGCTTGGTGCTACATGCCTTTGCAGTACTCATAACAGGGTGCACTCTGGCCCTCTACTCAGGTCGTAACCTGACCTACAGCTGGTGTTACATGCTCTCGCTTGCTTATACGGGGTAGTCGGTCTGGCCCACCGATGCTCAATACCTTCGGTATACTCGAAATTCAAATAGGGAGTCCACTCTATCTCCGTCAGCTAAGTTACTTCTATATTTGCACATAAGTTGTTTATTCAATTGGTTTGTTCTATCGCTTCGATATTATTTGAGTATATTTTCTTTCCAAACAATACTACTCTGGTTGTCTCTTTATTATTTTTTCAGAAAATACTTTCTATGCCAGTGCAAAGTCTACGCCAATAGTATGCTGAGTCAGCTCAGGGGCTGCGCCGCTGCGTGCCTCGCCGACTCACTACTTCGTTGCGCTGCCGCACGCCTTGCCGACTCACAACTTCATCGACTCCGGAGTTGCGCCACCGCGCACCTCGTCGACTCGCTACTTTGTCAACTCGGGGGCTGAGCTCCACCTTGCCGACTCACTACTTCGTCGACTCGGGAGTTGCGCTGCCGCGCGCCTCGTCGACTCGCTACTTCGTCAACTCGGGAGTTGCGCCGCCGCGCGCCTCGCCGACTCGCTACTTCGTCCGCTCAGGGGCTGGGCTGTTGTCCGCCTTATTGACTCACTACTTCGTTGACTCGGGAGTTGCGCCGCCGCGCGCCTCGCCGACTCGCTACTTCGTCAGCTCGAGGGTTGCGCCGCCGCACGCCTCGCCGACTTACTACTTCGCTGACTCAGGAGGCTACTGTTGTGATGCCCCTGGCATCTCAAGCGCCTTGACACACAGTTAGACACAAGCTAATGATGAATTAGGGTTTAAGCACGCTTTGAGAGTAACAAGGATTAGGTGGAGAAACCACTGGAGCCAATTCCCTGCAGCCCACCGAATACTTGCAAAATTCTCTATCTACCATCAGAAAACATCTCTGGCTGTGTAAACCATCAAATAAGTTTTCTCGTTCTCTGGGGGCCACTGCTGTCACTTTTAGTGGTAACGGAGGTCTGCAAAATGGTAAAAAGACGATGTTACCCTCAGCTACTAGAGCTCTGTTCCTCGTCGCGGTGGCCGTGGCGGCTGTGCTCGGGACAGCGCACGGCGCCAGCTACACCGTTGGCGCGCTGGCCGGGTCCTGGGACCTCGCCACCAACTACACCCTCTGGGCTTCCGGCATCACCTTCTGGCGCCCGCGACCAGCTTGGTATGCACCCCAAATCCCCAATCAATCTCTCATGCATGCTTCTGCCTCAGCTGTTCGTCGACACGGACAGGACCAACTAATAATCCCATGAATGCAGTGTTCATGTACCCGCGCGGCGCGGACACCGTGATGGAGGTGAGCAAGGCGGGGTACGATGCGTGCTCCACCACGGCGGCGCTCTCCACCGCCTCCACCGGCGACGACACCGTCCCGCTCCCCGCCGCCGGCGTCATGCGCTACTTCATCTGCGGCGTGCCCGGCCACTGCGCCGGCGGCATGAAGCTCGCTGTCACAGTCGAGGCTGCAGCCGCCGCTCCCGCACCCAACGCCGCGGCTCCGTCGCCAGCGCCGGTGGCCATGGCCCCTCGCGCTGTCGCGCGCCCGTCCCCCGCGCAGGTGGAGGCGCAGTGAGCGCCCGCAGCGGGTAGAGGTGGAGCTCCGTGACGCGGCCCGCGCGGCTGACGAAGCGCGTAGGCCGTGCAGCGCGGCGGCATCCTGTGGTGCGAGGGGCCACGGCTGGGGCTGGCCCCGGGAGGCGGCGACCGCATGCAGTAGGAGCACGACGAGGAGGCGAACGAGGCGGCGGCAGCGCGTGTGATGCTCCAGCATCTCAAATACCCAAATTAAGTAAATTGTACACTATCATGCATCATAAGCATCATGGCATAATCATGGATGGTGGGGTTTGGTCATAAGGTGGGTTTTTGTTTCTTTTTTTCAGTAAGCATGGACAATGCCAGGCTTGTAGTTTGAATTCTGTTGGGTTGTGGGGGAAACTCATATTACCAAAGTTGGAGATAAGGATCTAATGAAACACTTTGTCAATTTGAGTTTGGGCAAAAGATAAATTCAAATTGGTGTTTTGAACCTTTTTCTGTCAGCCCAAACAACCAACCCAAACCAGGCTGGTTTTGAAAACCCAAGTTTGAGCAAACCTACAGCCACTTTCATGAAATACTCCCATTGAACCAAATGTAGACCATAAAATTCTACACAACTTTCCCAAAAGGCACATAAGGTGCAAATGGCTGGAAAAGGGATTTTTAGAATTTCTAAGAGGAAGCATCCTGCTGGTCAAACCTGAGGCTGCAACTTAAATTCAAATTTAGGCCAATTTTGACCATAGAACTGGGGGTCAAAGTTTATAACAAAGTTGTAGCTTACAAAATTTTGAACACTTCTTGTAATTTGAGTTTCATCTAAATCGGCCTCTAAAATGCTCAAAAACGCAATTAGAAAAGAGGTGTCTCAGCAGTCAAAGGGGATTTTTCCATTTTTCGGTTTTTTTCCTTTTCCCCTCTCTATGACAGGTGGGCCCCGCTTGTCGGGTTCCCGCCCGCGGCGCCCAAAATTGGGCCGGCCCGCGCCGTTCGGCCTCGCCCCGTAGGCCCGGTCCAATGCGCCCGCCTCTCCGTTCCGCATCCCGGCCCCACCCGTCAGCGACTCGCAGTCCATGGACCCGGTCCGCGCCGCGCGGCGCGTCGTCCTCCCCGGTACGACGGCGACCACGCGGCCGACGGGCACCGCCGCGCCGTCCGGCCTCCGCCCGCGCCCCTCCGGCCTGCCCGCGCTGCCCGACGCCCGGGACTCTAAAAGAGGAAGCACCCCGCGCCCAGAAACCCTACCGCGCGCCCGCTTCTCCGCGCCGCCCCGCCCGTTTCTCCGCCCGCCGCCATTGGAGCCGGCCGAGCTCGGGACCGAGCCGCGCCGCCGCCTCCCGGCCTCCCCGAGCCCAACCAACCACACCACCGCAACCGCCGCTCCACGCCGCCCCTCCCCCGCTAGCTCTCGTCGTCGGACTCCTCTCCCCCGAGGAGATCGAGCTCGGCTCGACGTCGCGCCCGCGCCACCGACGCCGTCGCCCACGCTCGGTGCGCCGCCTCCCACGTCGCCGTCCGGCCTTCCCCGTCACCGCCGTCTACCTAGCGGTGAGCGCCTCCCTCGCCCGCCCCTTCCGCGCCCCGCGTCGCGGCCCCGGCGGCGCCAGACGGGCCGGTGCGCACGCACCGCGCCGCGCCGCGTCGCGCCGGAGCGCGCGGCGGGAGGTAGAAGAAGGGGGGCCGGAAATTTTCAGATCCGGCCCCTCGGTTTCTTCGATTTTACACCCCGGTCCTCCCGCGCGGGGGCTGAGTCTTGCAGATCTTGCAAGCTAGCCCCTGGAAGCTATGGTTAATTACGCAGAGGTCCTCGGATCTGAGTTTTTCTTTTTCTATTTTCCTTTTTCTCGGTTTAAACTTTGAAAAATCATATAAAATCGAATAAAAATCCTAAAAAGGAAAATCTTGTTGTTCTGGAACCACAGTAAAATGATCTATGCAATGGATATGATGTGGATCTGTGCATGTCAACTTTTGTTCACAATTTTTGCACATGCATGTTCTATGTTGTAAATAGGAAAAAGAATATCTAATGAACTCTAATGAACCCAAGGCTTTGACAGTGGCTATAACAGGGTAGTTAGGTCCTGAGTACTATGTTTAGCACCCTAGCTTTTGTCAAGTTATATGTGTTTTGCTTTTTACCATTTAAATGTGACTTGGAAAATGTTGCTACATAAAAAGTGCATGAAATGAGTCATGTATATTTTTCCTAAGTTCTGTATAGCATAGTTAGCTCCCTGGTGAAATCTGAAAGTGTGCATATAAGGTTTAGTCCTTGTTTTGAAAATGACAAAAGTTGCTAGCTAGGGAAAGAAAATGGAAGTAAAGGGGTTCTTTTTATAGTAGGGGTAAATGCATGATATGTTGGGTGAAAAGAAGTTAGCCATTGTCACGTTTTGTGACATTCGCATTGTCTCCGTGCAATCTGTACGCTCATTTCATACACTTGGCATGCATATAGACCCCGTACCCGAGGAACAGGAGATTCCGGTGATCGAGGAGCCAGAAGACCCGGAACCCGAGCTGCAGCAAGAAGAGCACCCGCAGGCCGCACCTGACTTCGCCCCCGAGGAAGCTAACCCTAGCGAGGAAGGTAGGCAGGCCCTACATTCTCCTAGCAAGTTATGATTTATGATTACGCATATGCATTAGGTATTGTTTGGAACCTTATTGCATTAGAACCACTGGCCGCCCTGGCTCTAGCACCAATAATAGGTCCGTAGGACGAGTTGCATAGAAATGATAGGGCCGAGTAGACACGAGTGAATGGTCACTCGTCACGTAGGTTGACCTTGAAAAGAAAATGCTACACTGAAAACTGCCTTGATGGCTTTACTGTTGATGATTAAAAGGAGACCGGGCGGAGATTAAGCTTTACTTTTCGAGGTGTGTGTTGTTGCGGTGTAATGGCTCCGCCCGAGTCGTTTAAGGCCCGTCCGCTGTTCGCCTGCTGGTTGGCATACCATTGCTAAAGTGCTTACCCGGTTAATGGGGCCGGTGAAACCTTACTTGTGCCATCCGGAGTACAGAAACACGTTCCTACCCACTGGTTGAGAGGAAGGTGGCCCGGGGGAGCTTGGTGCTCATGACGGGGAGACCGAGATGTCGGCAGGCTCGTCATGGGGGCACAACCCGGGAGTCAGGTGGGAGTGAATCGAACTTGGGATGGGACAGGTGGAGGAGGGGGACTATATGTGGGAAAGCCGTCGTGTGAGTAAGCATATGGGCCCCTGGCATTTTTAGTTATTCCCGGGAATTAAAAATCGATTCGAATCGCTGATGCTCACCAGGTGTGAGAATGCCAAGTACCGCACACGGGCAACGTAGTAATAACCTTAATATTCTGCAATATGGTTCATGGTTTCAGAGATCAAGTGATTGATTATTATTTGAGACTCAGATATTTCATAATGATGACTTGCAAAGGTTTATCTCTTTCTTTCACAAGGGTAGTGGCTGTTAAATCCCCCTATCTGTAAATAAACTTTTGAGCTAAGAATCAAAGGCTAAGGATTCAATGATAGTAAGCAAGCTTTGCGTCAGCCGTAAGCCTTGCCATTAAGTCCTCTGAGTAATTAGTACTCAGGGTTTGCCCCCAACATTTGGATTTCAGGTATGGAGTTCCTTTTCTGCGCATGTGTTGGCGGTGGAGCCTGTTATCATCAGGAGTGACAGGAGTCATGCCATGGCAATGGGGCGGCATCAGTGGGCATGATGTCACCCCCTACTGCAAGTCTTTTGTTTATCACGAACTGTGATCTTAAATTTCCGCTGCGAGAGACTATTTCGAACTCTATTTTATTATGGACCTACGTTGAACTTATTTTATTCAGCACCTGGTTTGTAAACTAAAGTCTTATTGCTATCTCTTCAAATGCCTGCGATGATGTAACTGTTGTGGCTCCATCGTGAGTCGAATGTGTGTGATGTCGGTTCCTCTGGGATTTGGTGCAAATCGAGAGCCGAAGGCCTCTCGACGGACGACCGGGTTTAGTACGGTCTAAGTACATTGTAAGCTAATGGTGGCAGGTGTACTTAGCCCGTATTAAATCGGCGGTTCCGCCACAGCTGGTATCAGAGCCGATCATACACAGACAACAATTATATCATCCAGATTTTGTTTACAAAACTATTTTTGAAAGCCCTTTTCAAGTAATTCGAAAATGAGAGTATACGATATGCCCATATTAAGGATGTTAGTGTTATCCAGGTGACATCACTAACATTTGACCTAGATAGAACTCATATGCATATTCGGTGTTTTGAGAAACAACTTTTCGGCCATTAGCCCTCCCCAGTACTGGTGGAAGCTATTGGAAGTTTTGCGGATTGTTGTGAACTCTGCATTCATGCTGGTAGGATAGAAATTTTAAGGGGGGTGGTCACTTTTGCGGTGTTTGTGAACACTCTCCTGTTGTGACGCAGCAAGAATTCAATTTGCTTGCGTGGGTGCCAGCCCGGTCTAGCAGAGGACCGTACAGATGCGTTGTCCACGCGGCGCAAATTGCGTGGATGCCACTTCTAGGTTTAGAGTGGTAATGTGGAAAGCATGCATTTTTCTGCAGGTACACTGACTACGTGCGATATTAAGAACGATAGTGAACGTCTAGTTGCATTAAAGAGAGCCGTGCATATATGTCACCGAACTATCGCTAGTAATGCTAAATAGGGTGTGCGATGTGAGATCGATAAGGACGAATCATGCATCATGTTTTTCTTTTCTGTCAAATGGGGTTTGCCGCTAAAAATATGAGTATTACATGAACTCGAAATTTTAAGACACCACTCTACACGTTTTCCTCCGATCCGTCTTGATCATGATTTTTTTTAAAAATCCACTCCCTTATAAAACTAAGACATCTCCTTTTTATGCAAAACAGATGGTGAGGACGAAGCAGACCGCGCGCAAGGCCACCGGAGGGCGCCCTTTGCCCCCTATGACCCACACCCCGCCGGTTGCCGAGGGTGGATGGGTCCATGAGCGTTGCCGGGAGGACTGTCCCATGTCCCTGATCCTGTGCAGGGCCATGCGTGAGTTGGGACGTCGCCCCTGCCTGTTCATCTCCACGCAGCTGATCCACGAGCCGGGAGTCTGTGAGGCCAAGGTGGTCCTCACCACGGCAAACGGTAGTTTCCGCACGATCGTTTCCCGCGGAGTCAGTGGGGAGGACGCTCGCAAGGGTGCTCTCATGACAGCCCTTGCAGTACTGAGCTCTGAGGAGGAGGCGGGTGACACGGTGCTGCGTTTCCTCCCTACCCTCGGACAGGACGACGACCCGTGGCAGGACCGTCGCGACGACCTTCGGGCACGAGGTGCCTCGCGCCCCCAGATCGCGTGCATGGACTACGCCCGCGAGGTGTACGGGCTGTACATTCAGGAGAAGGACCGCAGCCAGTTCTTCGCCGCCAGGCACAGGGACGCTCAGGCTCGCCGTGAGGAGTTGGAGGCGCAGGTGTCGGTGCTCCAGCAGCGCCTCGCGCAGTACGAGGGATCCCAGGACGGGGAGTCCTCCGAGCCTCAGGAGATGGAGCAGGACGAGGACGCCGCGACTACCGGTCACTCTGAGGCTTAGAGGATGTCTTAGTGGAGTAGTAGTACGTGGCGCGTACCCAGCACGTTGATAGCGATATTTTGTTTCACCACGCTCCGTGCTTACTTATGGTTGTACCTATACATTTGTGAGGTGAGAGCTCATACGGGTACCCCATTTATGTAATATTGGACGCCACTTGATGTGTGACTCGATGGTTGGTCGATGTAACCACCATCCTATGCTGTAATGGCTAGACCTTGAGCCTTAGTTTGGATCGTTTTAATTAAATCCAGAATTTGGTTTTCTGCACTACCTGTTTGCATTGCACACAAGATATGTGCATGTCATGATTTCTGAGCCTATACCTTCTATGCACGAGAATCTCATGTGAACCACGTTGGCATCCTCCTTGCAGATGGTGAACACTCGCAATGGGCAACACTCGGGTTCGGAGCAGCAAGCGAACGGCGCCCCACCTCCGCCGGAGTTGGCCACCCTGATCGTGCAACAGGGTGAGCTGATCCGACTGCTAGCGGAAGAGCGCCAGGGCCGCGGAAATGGGCAGCGGGAGCCTAGAAATCGTGGTATCTCATACCGGGACTTCGAGGATTTGCGCCCTCCCATCTTCAGCAAGTGCCCCGAACCGCTGGATGCTGATGACTGGCTCCGCACCATCCGATCCAAGTTCACGCTCCTCCCGGAGTTGACCGAGCAGCAGAAGGCAAGGTTCGCCGGACAGTTGCTCCAGGGACCAGCGGGTGCATGGCATGCCACGTTCCTGGAGATGCAACGGGCTGGGCATGAGCCCACCTGGGAGGAGTTCTCTGAGGCTTTCAGGGCCCACTATATCCCGGATAGCCTGGTGGAACAAAAGAAGCGAGAATTTCGAGAGCTCAAGCAAGGGAACAAGACGGTGATGCAGTACGTACAGGCGTTCATTCACCTGTCACAGTATGCACTGGAGGATGTGCGAGATGACCCCTCTCGTGCCGCTAGGCTGTTAAGCGGCTTCGACCCCACTCTCCAGACACACTTGGGGCGTCGCTACCAGAGTTTCACCGACTTGGTGGACACCGCGCTGGATATGGAGAATCGCCTGCGGGTCGCAAATGAAGACCAGAGGCGCAAGCGTCAGGCTAACACTTCTGCTGCTGGATCCTCCCAGAAGCAGAAAGCGGCATACAGACCTCCACAGCAGCACTACCAGCAGTCACGCTTCGTGGTCAGGCCAAGTCAGCCGGGATGGGTCCACAGGGCGCCACAGCAGCAGCACCGCCTTACCCCGGGCACACAAGCTCAACTCCCTGCACCCCGTGTCCCCGCCATTCCAGGACCCGGAAATCCCTGCTTCAACTGTGGCAAGACAGGACACTTCAGCAGAGACTGCAGGGCACCCCGTAGGATCCAAGGCCCGAATCCTGCGGGCGGCAGTCAGCAAGGCAAGCAGAAGGGGCCCGCACAGAAGACTGGCCGGGTGCACTACATCCACCTGGAGCAGATCCCCGCCGGTGTGCCGGTGCTCGCTGGTACGTTTACGATCAACGGTCACCCGACCGTCGTGTTATTTGATTCGGGGGCTACGCATACCTTCATTAGCAAAGCATATGCACAGAAGCATGACATAAAAATGCACAAGCTAAGGGAAAACTACCACATCACTGCCCCAGGGTCTCCTATCGATACCAGTCTAGGGGTCAGGCACTTACGGCTGGAAATAGGAGCCGAGACGTTTATCATCAACCCCGTGGTGCTGCCACACCAGGGGATTGATATTATTTTGGGAATGAACTGGATGACGGAAAACAATGCCGTCCTGGATATTGGCAGTAGGACAATACAGTTAAGGTCTAGGGTCAGTGGCAAGGTCATACGTGTGCATATGCCAGACATGAAACACATGGTGGCCACAGTAAATGCAGCCGAGGTTGATGAAATTAGAAAGATCCCAGTAGTGTGTGACTTTCCGGACGTGTTTCCGGAGGAGCTTCCGGGTCTACCCCCGGACAGGGATGTGGAATTCCGCATAGATCTTGTCCCGGGCACAGCTCCTGTCTCTAAGAGGCCATACAGAATGGCACCAGATGAATTGAAAGAGCTAAAAATACAACTCCAAGAGCAGTTAGACAAGGGTTTCATCCGACCTAGTTCGTCGCCTTGGGGTTGTCCAGCCCTCTTCGTAGAGAAGAAAGATCAGGGAGGTAAAAGGCTCTGTGTGGACTACAGGCCGCTAAATGCAGTCACAGTCAAGAATAAATATCCAATTCCACACATTGACATCCTATTCGATCAGTTAGCTGGGGCCAAAGTCTTCTCAAAAATTGACTTAAGGTCGGGCTATTACCAGATAAAAATCAGAGAAGAAGACATACCAAAAACTGCTTTCTCGACCAGATATGGCTTGTATGAATATCTGGTCATGTCCTTTGGGTTAACCAACGCACCAGCCTTCTTCATGTACATGATGAACTCGGTGTTCATGAACGAGCTCGACAAGTTCGTCGTGGTATTCATTGATGATATATTAGTCTACTCCAAAAATGACAAAGAACACGAAGAACATTTGAGGACAGTACTTACCCGGCTAAGAGAACATAAGCTCTATGCCAAGTTCAGCAAGTGTGCGTTCTGGCTTAAGGAAGTAGGTTTTCTGGGGCATGTCTTATCAGAGAAGGGGGTAGCAGTTGATCCTAGCAAAGTGAAAGATGTCCTGAATTGGAAGCAGCCTGAAACCGTAACCGAGATCAGGAGTTTCCTTGGTTTAGCGGGCTACTACCGCCGCTTCATCAAGGACTTCTCCAAAATTGCTAAGCCAATGACCTCCCTAACAAAGAAAAATGCAAGTTTCACATGGGGTCCGAAGTGCGAGGAGGGGTTCCAAGAATTGAAGAAACTGTTAACAACTGCACCAGTACTAGCCCAACCGGACGTCACCAAGCCTTTCGATGTGTATTGTGACGCCTCCGGTCAGGGCCTCGGTTGTGTCCTAATGCAAGAAGGGAGAGTAATTGCGTACGCCTCCCGCCAACTAAGAAAACATGAAGCCAACTACCCGACTCACGATCTGGAACTTGCAGCAGTCGTGCACGCCCTGAAGATATGGAGACACTATCTGCTGGGCAATACCTGTCATATCTACACTGACCACAAGAGCCTCAAGTACATCTTCACACAGCCCGAGTTAAACATGAGGCAAAGACGGTGGTTAGAGTTGATAAAAGATTATGACCTAGAGATTCATTACCACCCGGGGAAAGCGAATGTAGTGGCGGACGCACTAAGCCGTCGGGCTCATTGCAATATGATTGAAGCTCGGCCCACGGCAAGAGTGATTTGTTGGGAGATGGATGAGATTGAGATGCCTGTTGAGTTCTTAATCGAACTGTATAACATCAGCATTGAGCCGACACTAAGAGATCTGATCGTTGAAGCACAAAAACACGACCCGGGCATGGCTCACATACGTGAGGGTATTGCTGAGGCGAAGAGGGATTGCTTCACCTTAGATAACCAAGGGGTCCTATGGTTCAAAAACCGCTTAGTAGTCCCTAAAGATATGGAGTTGAGGAAGAAAATATTAGAAGAAGCTCACAATTCCATACTGGCCATGCATCCAGGTAGCAATAAAATGTACCAGGACTTAAAACAAAGGTTTTGGTGGACCCGCATGAAGCGGGAAATCGCCAAATATGTGTCAGAATGTCACGTGTGCAAGAGAGTAAAAGCAGATCACCTAAAGCCAGGCGGTATGCTTCAACCCTTGAACATCCCGGCTTGGAAGTGGGAAGATATACACATGGATTTCGTGGTGGGTTTGCCTCGCACTCAGAAGGGTTATGATTCTATATGGGTGATTATCGACCGGTTCACGAAATCGGCCCATTTTCTCCCTGTAAAGACAGTCTACCGTGCCAACACGTATGCCGAGTTGTATATAGCAAAGATTGTCTCCTTACATGGTGTCCCTCGGACCATCACCTCAGATCGGGGCTCAGTTTTTGTGTCTCGCTTCTGGGAACAACTACAGAATGCCTTAGGAACAAAATTGATCCATAGTTCGGCATACCACCCCCAAACCAGTGGACAAGTGGAAAGAGTAAATCAGATCATAGAAGACATGCTGAGGGCGTGTGCCTTAACTTATTCCACCAAGTGGGACGAGTGTTTGCCCCTGGCAGAGTTTGCATATAACAACAGCTACCAAAAGAGCTTGGAGATGGCTCCTTTCGAGGCTCTGTATGGGAGGAGGTGCAGAACACCTCTGAACTGGTCAGAACCTGGAGAGCGAGTCACCTTCGGGCCCGATTTGGTAACACAAGCCGAAGAGCAAGTGAGGTTTATACAGGAGAACCTAAAAAGGGCACAGTCAAGGCAAAAAAGTTACTCAGATAGAAGGAGGAGACCGTTAGTGTTTAAAGAGGGTGATCACGTGTATCTTCGGGTATCGCCGATGAAAGGTGTGCACCGGTTTGGGGTAAAAGGGAAGCTAGCACCACGGTACGTTGGGCCATTCAAGATTTCCGAGAAATGTGGACCCGTGGCTTACCGGTTAGAGCTACCACCACGCCTCGCGGCAGTCCATGATATTTTTCACGTGTCACAACTTAAGAGGTGCCTGCGAGTGCCAGAGGAAGAGATCGACACATCCCAAGTTCAGATTGAACCGGACCTCACTTATGAGGCCAGACCGGTGAAAGTCCTGGACCGAAAGCAACGATCGACTCGACGTAGCACGGTCACCATGTATAAGGTGCAATGGAGTGAGCACACCGAAGAGGAGGCCACGTGGGAGACAGAGGAGTACCTGCGAACCAAGTATCCGGGTTTCCTTCCGTCCACCTCGAACGAGTATGTTTCGACTTGCTTAAAACCTTTAAATACCCGTCGCACTGCACTTTCTCATCTCTATAAACTCTCCACCCACAACACATCAAAATCTCGGGACGAGATTTCCTTAAGGGGGGTGGGTTGTGATGCTCCAGCATCTCAAATACCCAAATTAAGTAAATTGTACACTATCATGCATCATAAGCATCATGGCATAATCATGGATGGTGGGGTTTGGTCATAAGGTGGGTTTTTGTTTCTTTTTTTCAGTAAGCATGGACAATGCCAGGCTTGTAGTTTGAATTCTGTTGGGTTGTGGGGGAAACTCATATTACCAAAGTTGGAGATAAGGATCTAATGAAACACTTTGTCAATTTGAGTTTGGGCAAAAGATAAATTCAAATTGGTGTTTTGAACCTTTTTCTGTCAGCCCAAACAACCAACCCAAACCAGGCTGGTTTTGAAAACCCAAGTTTGAGCAAACCTACAGCCACTTTCATGAAATACTCCCATTGAACCAAATGTAGACCATAAAATTCTACACAACTTTCCCAAAAGGCACATAAGGTGCAAATGGCTGGAAAAGGGATTTTTAGAATTTCTAAGAGGAAGCATCCTGCTGGTCAAACCTGAGGCTGCAACTTAAATTCAAATTTAGGCCAATTTTGACCATAGAACTGGGGGTCAAAGTTTATAACAAAGTTGTAGCTTACAAAATTTTGAACACTTCTTGTAATTTGAGTTTCATCTAAATCGGCCTCTAAAATGCTCAAAAACGCAATTAGAAAAGAGGTGTCTCAGCAGTCAAAGGGGATTTTTCCATTTTTCGGTTTTTTTCCTTTTCCCCTCTCTATGACAGGTGGGCCCCGCTTGTCGGGTTCCCGCCCGCGGCGCCCAAAATTGGGCCGGCCCGCGCCGTTCGGCCTCGCCCCGTAGGCCCGGTCCAATGCGCCCGCCTCTCCGTTCCGCATCCCGGCCCCACCCGTCAGCGACTCGCGGTCCATGGACCCGGTCCGCGCCGCGCGGCGCGTCGTCCTCCCCGGTACGACGGCGACCACGCGGCCGACGGGCACCGCCGCGCCGTCCGGCCTCCGCCCGCGCCCCTCCGGCCTGCCCGCGCTGCCCGACGCCCGGGACTCTAAAAGAGGAAGCACCCCGCGCCCAGAAACCCTACCGCGCGCCCGCTTCTCCGCGCCGCCCCGCCCGTTTCTCCGCCCGCCGCCATTGGAGCCGGCCGAGCTCGGGACCGAGCCGCGCCGCCGCCTTCCGGCCTCCCCGAGCCCAACCAACCACACCACCGCAACCGCCGCTCCACGCCGCCCCTCCCCCGCTAGCTCTCGTCGTCGGACTCCTCTCCCCCGAGGAGATCGAGCTCGGCTCGACGTCGCGCCCGCGCCACCGACGCCGTCGCCCACGCTCGGTGCGCCGCCTCCCACGTCGCCGTCCGGCCTTCCCCGTCACCGCCGTCTACCTAGCGGTGAGCGCCTCCCTCGCCCGCCCCTTCCGCGCCCCGCGTCGCGGCCCCGGCGGCGCCAGACGGGCCGGTGCGCACGCACCGCGCCGCGCCGCGTCGCGCCGGAGCGCGCGGCGGGAGGTAGAAGAAGGGGGGCCGGAAATTTTCAGATCCGGCCCCTCGGTTTCTTCGATTTTACACCCCGGTCCTCCCGCGCGGGGGCTGAGTCTTGCAGATCTTGCAAGCTAGCCCCTGGAAGCTATGGTTAATTACGCAGAGGTCCTCGGATCTGAGTTTTTCTTTTTCTATTTTCCTTTTTCTCGGTTTAAACTTTGAAAAATCATATAAAATCGAATAAAAATCCTAAAAAGGAAAATCTTATTGTTCTGGAACCACAGTAAAATGATCTATGCAATGGATATGATGTGGATCTGTGCATGTCAACTTTTGTTCACAATTTTTGCACATGCATGTTCTATGTTGTAAATAGGAAAAAGAATATCTAATGAACTCTAATGAACCCAAGGCTTTGACAGTGGCTATAACAGGGTAGTTAGGTCCTGAGTACTATGTTTAGCACCCTAGCTTTTGTCAAGTTATATGTGTTTTGCTTTTTACCATTTAAATGTGACTTGGAAAATGTTGCTACATAAAAAGTGCATGAAATGAGTCATGTATATTTTTCCTAAGTTCTGTATAGCATAGTTAGCTCCCTGGTGAAATCTGAAAGTGTGCATATAAGGTTTAGTCCTTGTTTTGAAAATGACAAAAGTTGCTAGCTAGGGAAAGAAAATGGAAGTAAAGGGGTTCTTTTTATAGTAGGGGTAAATGCATGATATGTTGGGTGAAAAGAAGTTAGCCATTGTCACGTTTTGTGACATTCGCATTGTCTCTGTGCAATCTGTACGCTCATTTCATACACTTGGCATGCATATAGACCCCGTACCCGAGGAACAGGAGATTCCGGTGATCGAGGAGCCAGAAGACCCGGAACCCGAGCTGCAGCAAGAAGAGCACCCGCAGGCCGCACCTGACTTCGCCCCCGAGGAAGCTAACCCTAGCGAGGAAGGTAGGCAGGCCCTACATTCTCCTAGCAAGTTATGATTTATGATTACGCATATGCATTAGGTATTGTTTGGAACCTTATTGCATTAGAACCACTGGCCGCCCTGGCTCTAGCACCAATAATAGGTCCGTAGGACGAGTTGCATAGAAATGATAGGGCCGAGTAGACACGAGTGAATGGTCACTCGTCACGTAGGTTGACCTTGAAAAGAAAATGCTACACTGAAAACTGCCTTGATGGCTTTACTGTTGATGATTAAAAGGAGACCGGGCGGAGATTAAGCTTTACTTTTCGAGGTGTGTGTTGTTGCGGTGTAATGGCTCCGCCCGAGTCGTTTAAGGCCCGTCCGCTGTTCGCCTGCTGGTTGGCATACCATTGCTAAAGTGCTTACCCGGTTAATGGGGCCGGTGAAACCTTACTTGTGCCATCCGGAGTACAGAAACACGTTCCTACCCACTGGTTGAGAGGAAGGTGGCCCGGGGGAGCTTGGTGCTCATGACGGGGAGACCGAGATGTCGGCAGGCTCGTCATGGGGGCACAACCCGGGAGTCAGGTGGGAGTGAATCGAACTTGGGATGGGACAGGTGGAGGAGGGGGACTATATGTGGGAAAGCCGTCGTGTGAGTAAGCATATGGGCCCCTGGCATTTTTAGTTATTCCCGGGAATTAAAAATCGATTCGAATCGCTGATGCTCACCAGGTGTGAGAATGCCAAGTACCGCACACGGGCAACGTAGTAATAACCTTAATATTCTGCAATATGGTTCATGGTTTCAGAGATCAAGTGATTGATTATTATTTGAGACTCAGATATTTCATAATGATGACTTGCAAAGGTTTATCTCTTTCTTTCACAAGGGTAGTGGCTGTTAAATCCCCCTATCTGTAAATAAACTTTTGAGCTAAGAATCAAAGGCTAAGGATTCAATGATAGTAAGCAAGCTTTGCGTCAGCCGTAAGCCTTGCCATTAAGTCCTCTGAGTAATTAGTACTCAGGGTTTGCCCCCAACATTTGGATTTCAGGTATGGAGTTCCTTTTCTGCGCATGTGTTGGCGGTGGAGCCTGTTATCATCAGGAGTGACAGGAGTCATGCCATGGCAATGGGGCGGCATCAGTGGGCATGATGTCACCCCCTACTGCAAGTCTTTTGTTTATCACGAACTGTGATCTTAAATTTCCGCTGCGAGAGACTATTTCGAACTCTATTTTATTATGGACCTACGTTGAACTTATTTTATTCAGCACCTGGTTTGTAAACTAAAGTCTTATTGCTATCTCTTCAAATGCCTGCGATGATGTAACTGTTGTGGCTCCATCGTGAGTCGAATGTGTGTGATGTCGGTTCCTCTGGGATTTGGTGCAAATCGAGAGCCGAAGGCCTCTCGACGGACGACCGGGTTTAGTACGGTCTAAGTACATTGTAAGCTAATGGTGGCAGGTGTACTTAGCCCGTATTAAATCGGCGGTTCCGCCACAGCGCGGGAGTATGGAGAGGCGGCGGCGGCGGCGGCGGATCGAAGCGGGAGTGGAGCGGTAGCGGTGGGTGGTGGCCTCATGCCGTGTGGAGGCGGCCGTCGTCGCGGAGCGAGCCCGGGAGTGCGGAGAGGCCCCGACGCGCCCAATGCCCCAGCCTCGTCGCCGCCGCCCAGCCTCACCGCTTCGGCGCCCCAGATCCGGCCTCGCCGCCCCGACGACCCTGGGCCCTCGCCGCTCCTGCCCGGCTGACGCCCGCTTCCAACCGTGCTGCTTCAACTAGAACCCGAAGAGGAGGGGCAAAATAGTCAGAAACTGAAACATTTTACCTCCAAAACACTGCTAACGGCACTGGAAGCTAACGGAGTTGACGGCAGTGGTACGTGGAGAACGAGAAAACTTGTTTGATGGTTCACACAGCCAGAGCCATTTTCTGATGGTAGATAGAGAATTTCCCAATTATTCGATGGTCTGTAGAGAATTATCTCAAACCACTAAATCAAAATTTTTCTATCCTAATACAAAAAGTTTAGATTTTCAGCTTGTCACCAAACTTCATACTGAAATTAGTTTTGATTCCACTATATCACTTAAAAATCTTCCTTTTATCAAATGAAATTAAGCTTGCCACCTTTCAAATGAATCTAGAGTGGAAGTGTTTAGATTTCATTTGATACTTCAAAAATTGGAAACAAGAAAGTCTCTACACAAAGTGAAATTTCTGTTTTAATAAGCCTTGGAACATAATTGTGTCTATAATTCAAAATCTGTTGGGATTCAGGCCAAATTTATATTATCAAACTTGGAGATAAAGTGCTGGGGAACAACTTTGGTAATTAGAGCTTAGTCACCTATTGAGGTTTAAATGGAGTTTAGGGTCATTTTCTACCAGCACAGAAAACCACTTCAAATCTGACTTGTTTGGTGCATTCAAATTTTCTCTAGCTTACAGTCACTTTCATGAAAAGCTCCCATTTAATAAGTTGTAGGGTTTGAAATCCTAAGCAACTCACTCAAAAGGTACTTTGGGAGAAAAGGCTTGGAAATAGGACTTTTCATTTTTCCAAGAAATAAAGGTACCCTGTCCATACCTAGGGCTGATCACTAAATTTGAATTTAAATCATACTTACACTTGGATTTTGGGGTTGGGCATTTTGACAAAGTTGTAGATCTCTTAGAGTAGAATATTTCTCCCAATTGGGACTTTTCCAAATTTGGCCTCTAATTGGGTCAAAATAGCGAATTATAGGAGGGGAGAAAACACATTTTCCATTTTTCGAAATCCTGAGTCACTGACCGGTGGGGCCCGCGATCCGCGCCGCGTCCACGGCGCGAACCCGCGCGCGCCGCGTGGCTCGCCGGCATACAGGGAGTACGGCGAGCCACCGGCAGGCCGGCCCGCGCGTGGCATCTGGACGAGACCGAAGCCCTCTATCCATTCACCTCCTCTACTCGTTCTCTCCCACACCCAAACCCTCTCCTTCCGCCTCACTTGTCCGCGCCGCCATTGGAGCCGAAGCTCGGAGCTCGAGCTCGCGCCGCCGCCGTCCGGCCACCTCCCACCCCGAGACCTACACCACTACACTCCCCACTCCACCGCGCTCCTCCACCACCTACTCTCGTCGTCTACCTCGCCTCCACCGCCGAGATCCAACTCCGCCGTGACGTCACGGTCGCGCCGCCGTCGCTCCGGTTCACCGCCGGTTCATCACCGTAGCAACCACCCTCCACCGCCTCCCGGTGCTCCAGACCCCCACCGCCAGCTCCACCTCGGCCCCACGCGCCCAACGCGCTAGGTATCGCCACCGCCATCACCTCCTCCACCTCTCCGCGCGTGTGCCGCTCGCGCGCACCCGCGCCACCCACGGGCTCACCATGGAGGGCCTCCCTCCGGCCCTCTTCGCGCCTCCACTTCGCCTCCGCCGGGTTCGCCTCGTCCCCGCGCAGCTCGGGCGCCCTTTGGCCCCGCCATTCGCCGCCTCGACCGCCGGATCGACGCCGCGCCGCCGCGCCACGCCGAGCTCCCGCGGCTTCGGTTCACCGCCGCCGCTCCGCTTGTCCTCACCTCCTCCCGCGACGAGGTCTGGGGGAATCGAACCCCATTGGTCGGGAACACCTTCGGCCACCGCCTCGGCTCCAACGCCGCCCCGCCGCCCCGCCGCCGCCGCCGCGGCCGCGCCTCTCCTCCCGTCGCGCGCGCCTCTGCCCCGAGGTCAGGAAGAAGAAGGAAGGGTAGTTTTACCCGAAACCCCGTGCGCTTTTGCATTTTTACGTGCTTTATTTTAAACACTATGCACTGAGTCTGTGGAATCTTCCGTGCTACCCCCTGGAAACTACGGTTAATTACGTTTAGGTCTCTAGTCTGAGTGATTTTCCATTTGAATGCTTTTAAATTAGCGGTGAACTTTGGAAAATCATATAAAATCACAGAAAATTCCAAAATGGACAAACTCAGTTGCGTTAGACTCCCCTTGAATAGATCTACATGATAGGTATGATGTGAAGGTGTGAAATGTCTGTTTTGCCCTTGGTTTGTTGCATGCATGATTAATTAGGATAAAAGTCAAAAGTGCACTAAATGAACTCCGAATGGCATGAAACTTGGATAGTAGCTTTCTTGTGGCACTATAGCACTATGTGAATTTTTGTAGCCCTAGCACTTGCGGTTTAATTTTTGCCATTATACATGTGTATGTGCATTTATTTAACTAGGGAGTGGAGGCTACAAAGAATATGCTCAAATTGACTCTCTAGCATTTTTCCTATACTTTAAGTAGTATGAGTGTCTCACTGGTACAATATGTGCCCCTGCATATTAAGTTTTAATGGTGATTTGAAAATAATAAAAGGCTACATGTTAGAAGAGATAATTAGAAAAAGTAGTCATAAATGGCTAGGGAAATTCTTTGGAAAATATGGTAACTTAATGTTGATGCATAGAGTCCAGAAAGTATGTGTTTGATCTAGGTCCATTGAGGTACTCCGTGTTTTGGTAGTTTATCGATCACCTTTCCGCCTGTTCATGAAATGGATATTCATATGTATGTTGAATGTTCATGCATCTCATCCCCTGCATTGTGCATGGCATTCATATAGCAACGCTTATTGCAGATACGCGATCAAGAAAGCAAGTGCATGGAACTACTTCAACCAACGGTGATCCAAAAGATCAAGCAAGACCCACTCACGACCTGGAGGGCCCATCAGTCGTGCTTGGAAGGAGGAGTTGTCTAAGGGATCAAGAAGTTGCCTGGGGCAGAGCCTCACAACCCGGCAAACTAACAGTAGCTTAGTTTGTTGGTTTATTAAAGTGAATCAAGGTAGGCAGGACCATGCAAATCCTAGCAAACAAATTATTTTGAGTTACGCATATGCACTAGGGTTGATTGAAGCCAATTGCATTAGACTTCCCGGCCGCCCTGCCTCTAGCACCTATACTTAGGGTTCGTAGGACGAGTGCCTAGAATGGTTAGGCGCGAGTAGACACGAGTGATCACTGTCACTCATCTCGTAGGGTTTACTTTCAAATGGTGAATTCTCATTACTATTAATTTATTATTGCTATGTTATGCTTTCAATTGAGACCGGGCGGAGATATGGGGTTACTATGTCAAAAAATGATGTGGATGGTATGGTGGACTCCGCCCGAGTCGCATAAGGCCCGTTCGTTGTTCACCTGCTGATCGGCATAACATTGCTAGAATGCTTATCTGGGAAATGGGACTGGTGAAACCTTACTTGTGCCATCCGAAGAACAGAAACACGTTCCTACCCACTGGTTGAGAGGAAGGTGGCCCGGGGGAGCTTGGCGCTCATGACGGGGAGACCGAGATGTCGGTAGGCTCGTCATGGGGGCACAACCCGGGAGTCAGGCGGGAGTGAATCGAACTTGGGATGGGACAAGTGGAGGAGGGGGACTACATGTGGGAAAGCCGTCGTGTTAGTAAGCATATGGGCCCCTGGCATTTTCTAGTTATTCCCGGAAATATAAAAATCGATTCGAATCGCTGATGCTCACCAGGTGTGAGAATGCCAATATCGTACACGGGCAACGTAGAACTGTTTGAGGCATGATGTTTTATGGAATTGATGATTTTAGACTACACAATGGATATACATGCTTTACTTCATGCAAACTATTCACTTTATGTTACTAATGATATTCAGGATAAGGGCTAGCGGCTGTCAAATCCCGCTATCCTATGGCAATGTTTTACAGTGTAAAATCAATGGCTAAGGATCTACTTGCTAGTAAGCTGAGCTTTGCGTCAGCCGTAAACCCCGTCCATTAAGTCCTACTGAGTAATTAGTACTCAGGGTTTGCCCCCACTTTTGGCTCACAGGTACTGGCAGCATTTGGATAGCTGCTTGGAGAAGGGTAGCACCGGTGGGCTCGGTGCTTCTCGCCTCGTTCGTCTGTATGAAGACTACTTAAGTATTTGGTTTCCGCTGCGAGATGTTTTGAAAACGCTTCCGCATTATATATAATTTGGACATGTATTTGACTATATACATTCTTGGGTTGTAAACTAAATCTACCTATTCTATATTTCAACTGCCTGTGATGATGTAACTGTTGTGGCTCAATCGAGAGTCAGATGTGTATGATGTTGGTTCCTCTGAGAAATGGTGTTATCGAGAGCCGAAGGCCTCTCGACGGATGATCGGGTTTAGTACGGTCTAAGTACATTGCAAGCTAATGGTGGCAGGTGTACTTATCCCGTATTAAATCGGCGGTTCTGCCACAGCTGGTATCAGAGCCGATCATACACAGACAACAGTTATATCATCCAGTTTTAGTTTACAAAACTATTTTCGAAAGCCCTTTTCAAGTATAATTCAAAAATGAGAGTATACGATATGCCCATATTAAGGATGTTAGTGTTATCCAGGTGACATCACTGACATTCTGACCTAGATAGAACTCATATGCATATTCGGCGCTTTGAGAAGCAACTTTTCGGCCATAGCTGTCCGCAGTACTAGTGGAAGCTATTGGGTTTTGCGGACAGTTGTAATCTCTGCATTCATGCTGTATAAGTAAAAGCTCTTTTAAGGGTGGTGGGCATGTTTGAGGCTTTCATGCCCACCACGCTTACATTTGGTTTTGGGATCCATCTTTTTCTCGACAATCCCAGTACTGGTGGAAAGTCAGGTTTTGAGGAAAAGATGCAGCGGCCCACCTACGTTGTCCACGCAGCGGTCACGCATGGATGCCACACTGTGTGGTAATGTATGAGCATGCATTCTTCTGCAGGTACACTAACCACGTGCGAAAGCTAAGAACGACTAGAGAACGACTAGTTGCATTAAGGAGAGACGTGCATATGTGTCACTGAAGTATCGCTAGTTATATATGAGATACATAGGAGGTGTGAAGTGAGACCGGATAGGACGGATCATGCATCATTCATCTCACCTCATGTGCTTTGCTATGTGTTGGATTGAAAATGATTAGATTCATCTGTTATCGTACGCATGGATGTTAGTAATAACAAGTTAACATGAGAATTGCATGTTTGATGTTAATAATGGCGTATGTGAATGAAAATCCGAGAAGAACTAGTTGAAACGTTGTATAAGGTGCTTATGAAACGTGAAATTGTGACCCTTGCCGAAGTTGTACTTTCTGCAGTAATACCAACGCTTTTACTAGAAACTTCCTATAACAAAGCTGTAGAGAACAACAAAGCAAACTAACTCCTCTACTTAGTTTGATTCAAGGTGGTTGTAAAGGTAATTCACAGTCACTTTAAGTCGGAACCCCACATCGAGACCATTACGCCAAATCTGGTAACTTGAAGTTTGAGACCTTCGAATAGAGAATTGACCAAAAGGGATTTGGTAAAAACTCCGAATACGAATGCTCGAGATTTTCTTTTGGGTTTCCTTCCAAAAGCTAACCACAGCATGTTCACATTCGAAAGGGGGCGATAAAGAGTAGTGTCACACGTTGCGATGGGATCGTTCTCATTACATTTTCTCGAGCAAGAAAATACAAGCGCACGATGACCGTACCAAGATTTTAAGAATTTTGAATTCACACAGGCCTCTTTCTTCCTGCTATAGATGTCGCAACCCTCGACGCAGCTCTTCGACTTATGCCCTAATTACCAAGAGCCCACAAAAGCTAAAACAACGATACCTCGGGAACAAAAGAAGAGAAAAGCGGGAGAATCTTTCACTGAGGCAGCCTCAGTTCAACATCTGCGACTCGGGATGGTTCTATTAAAAGGATTTGTCAAGCCTGAAGATCAAATTGAGATGGTTCGTATGTGTCGACAACTGGGTAAGGGCCCAGGAGGATTTTACAGGCCAAGCCTCAAGAATGGTGCCAAGCTGAATTTATGGATGATGTCTCTGGGAAAGAACTAGGATCCAACGGCACGCTCATATGGACCCACACGTCCATTTGATGGAGCACAAGCCCCGACAATACCAGACGCTTTCAAGATGATTGCTCAAACTGCGAACTCCTCTGCAAGCGAGTTTCCTCAGATTAACCCTGACATATGCATCGTCAACTACTACACCAACTCTGGGAAGCTCGAACTTCACCAAGACAAGGACGAGTCAGAGAGTAGCCTTACCGAAGGTTTACCTTTCATATCCATCTCCATAGGAGACACTGCCGAGTTCTTGTTCAGCGACACAAGAGACAAAGACCAAGCGACCAAGATCAACCTCGAATCTGGTGACGTTCTTATACTTGGTGGAAAATCAAGGCTATTGTTTCATGGCATTTCCCACGTGAAGACCAACACTGCACCAAGTTGGTTGAAAGAAGAAACGAGCATTCGTCCTGGACATATCAATCTTACGTTTAGGTAGTACTAGCTAGATACTAGTTGGTGTGCTAGCAGTCTTCGCAAACTTTTGTAATGAGAGGAGGTTGACACTCATAACTCTTGAGTTTCCCATGTATCCAGCTCCTTGCAGTCGGCATGTGTCCAACCCTCATGTTTAAGGTATCTCTGTTTTCAATGGAGCATTTCAAACTCTTGTAGTTCTCACGCTTCATGCTCTTGTCATTCAGGCACTTCAATCTTCGTAATCCATGACACTTTAGTTGTTGTTACCCTGTTCCCGATTCAAATAAATCAGATAAATTATACCTTCAAAAACATTGTGCTATGGCATGTAAGACTCCTTGTTCATGTCTTTCTATAACCTTGTGTTATCCGCATATCCCCTGCGGTTGAATGGAAATACCGCTATTGACGGGGTGTTTACCCGAGCAGTCTATGGTGCTGCGACGGAACCTAGGGTCCTGTGTGTACGGCCGTCACTTGGTTCCACTAGGGGCGCGTTGGTATCAAGACATGCAAAGGCATGACACCGCTGCAATTGTGGAACATTTCTATCCATCTTCTAACGCCTTGTTGACCTCTATACATTTAATTCGTGGAAATAATTTACTCTATTTCCACTGCCGCCTTGTATCGTTTCTTTGCTTTGTTTCACCTTGCCTTTCTTGACCTATGGGGGAAAATCCATCTCGATCCCCTTATCGTTCACACCTTTCCCTCGCCTTGTTGAACCATGTTCTTCTCGATCCGTGAGACGAGTCAAATCTATGGTTCCACTCGTCCACATCTTTTCGTTGACTTTGTTTATCCTTGCGGGTCGTGCTTCACGGGGATGAACAATTCTATTCTCCACGATACATTTACACCCATTGGTCCAAATCTCGGACCTCTCTGCGCTTACCCTGATTTTCTTTAACGTCTTGTATGTGTGGAAATGCTTGATTCCATTCCCACTGTCTTACTACATCATTCCATTTCTTCTTCCAACTTACCTCTCTCTGAATTGTGGAGACAGTCAAACTCTGATTCCACTGCTTTCTCTTACGTTCCTTTCTAGTATATATTGAACCTTATCTTCTGAAGGTGAACTTCAGCACCATCCGCCGCGCTAAGCTTTTGTTCTCAGCTAGTGCTTTTATCATATCGTCCTTTTCAAGAAGTTGCTTTGTTCTTCTTTGAAAATCATCCTCAGTTAAGCTTACTAACACTGTCTATTGTTCCGTTAGTAAGCGCACATCATATGCCTATACTTCTCTTGGTCAGTCTTGATCAATTCTATGAAATCATACAAACCATCACCTTGTCTAGGTGAATATATCCTATTCTCTTTCCACAGCATCTTTTTTGAAACAATGAGTGGAATGTGCTATGTATCACCACATCTTACTCTTTGAAGAATGTTCGGATTTAATATCTTATATGTGTACACAGTCCCTATCAAATGAAATGAATGTGTCTCTCAAAAGCACATCCATTGATAACCCATTGAATCCCAAGAGCCTTCGTGGTTCGGTCTTCCGATTGTGTACACCTTGCTTCTGATTGTTCTAAGACCTATATATTCATCACGTTTCTAAATCTTGGTGTCAAAGTCAGGGAGTAACCCTGTTCCATTATTCGAGTAAATCACTGTCATTTTCGCGTTGGCCACACCGTCTTTGCGGTTTGTTCATTCGCTCTCAGAAAAACCACGACTTGCAGAGCACCTGGGAAAGACCACCTTAGACGTATTCAAAAGCTTTGTAACTACCTTGTGTTAAAGAGGCACTAACCATTCACGAGCCAGTTAACAAAGCAAATGGATGAAGGATTAAGTATTGCCATGTATGACAGAAGCACACGAACAACGATGCCAAAACTATTTGCGTTTTGCAGTAAGCAGTAGAACCCCGCTTCCTTCAAATCTCGGGACGAGATTTCTTAAAGGGGGGTGGGTTGTGATGCCCCTGGCATCTCAAGCGTCTTGACACACAGTTAGACACAAGCTAATGATAAATTAGGGTTTAATCACGCTTTGAGAGTAACAAGGATTAGGTGGAGAAACCACTAAATCAAAATTTTTCTATCCTAATACAAAAAGTCTAGATTTTCAGCTTGTCACCAAACTTCATACTGAAATTAATTTTGATTCTACTATATCACTTAAAAATCTTCCTTACTATCAAATGAAATTAAGCTTGCCACCTTTCAAATGAATCTAGAGTGGAAGTGTTTAGATTTCATTTGATACTTCAAAAGTTGGAAACAAGAAAGTCTCTACACAAAGTAAAATTTCTGTTTTAATAAGCCTTGGAACATAATTGTGTCTATAATTCAAAATCTGCTTGGAAATAGGACTTTTCATTTTTCCAAGCCATAAAGGTACCCTGTCCATACCTAGGGCTGATCACTAAATTTGAATTTAAATCATACTTACACTTGGATTTTGGGGTTGTCCATTTTGACAAAGTTGTAGATCTATCAGAGTAGAACATTTCACCAATTGGGACTTTTCCAAATTCAGCCTCTAATTGGGTCAAAACAGCGAATTACAGGAGGGGAGAAAACACATTTTCCATTTTTCCAAATCCTGAGTCACTGACCGGTGGGGCCCACGATCCGCGCCGCGTCCACGGCGCGAACCCGCGCGCGCCGCGTGGCTCGCCGGCGTACAGGGAGTACGGCGAGCCACCGGCCGGCCGCCCCGCGCGCGTCATCTGGACGAGACCGAAGCCCTCTATCGATTCACCTCCTCCACTCGTTCTCTCCCCCACCCAAACCCTCTCCCTCCGCCTCACTTGTCCGCGCCGCCATTGGAGCCGAAGCTCGGAGCTCGAGCTCGTGCCGCCGCCGTCCGGCCCCCTCCCACCCCGAGACCTACACCACTACACTCCCCACTCCACCGCGCACCTCCACCACCTACTCTCGTCGTCTTCCTCGCCTCCACCGCCGAGATCCAACTCCGCCGCGACGTCACGGTCGTGCCGCCGTCGCTCCGGTTCACCGCCGGTTCATCACCGTAGCAACCACCCTCCACCGCCTCTCAGTGCTCCAGACCCCCACCGCCAGCTCCGCCTTGGCCCCACGCGCCTAACGCGCTAGGTATCGCCACCGCCATCACCTCCTCCACCTCTCCCTGCGCGCGCCGCTCGCGCGCACCCGCGCCACCCACGGGCTCACCGTGGAGGGCCTCCCTCCGGCCCTCTCCGCGCCTCCACTTCGCCTCCACCGGGTTCGCCTCGTCCCCGCACAGCTCGGGCGCCCTTTGGCCCCGCCATTCGCTGCCTCGACCGCCGGATCGACGCCGCGCCGCCGCGCCCCGCCGAGCTCCCGCGGCTTCGGTTCACCGCCGCCGCTCCGCTTGTCCTCACCTCCTCCCGCGACGAGGTCTGGGGGAATCGAACCCCCTTGGTCGGGAACACCTTCGGCCACCGCCTCGGCTGCAAGCGCCGCCCCGCCACCGCCGGCGCGGCCGCGCCTCTCCTCCCGTCGCGCGCGCCTCTGCCCCGAGCGAAGGAAGAAGAAGGAAGGGTAGTTTTACCCGAAACCCCCTGCGCTTTTGCATTTTTACGCTCTCTATTTTAAACACTATGCACTGAGTCTATGGAATCTTCCCTGCTACCCCCTGGAAACTACGGTTAATTACGTTTAGGTCCCTAGTCTGAGTGATTTTCCATTTGAATGCTTTTAAATTAGCGGTGAACTTTGGAAAATCATATAAAATCACAGAAAATTCCAAAATGGACAAACTCAGTTGCATTAGACTCCTCTTGAATAGATCTACATGATAGGTATGATGTGAAGGTGTGAAATGTCTGTTTTGCCCTTGGTTTGTTGCATGCAAGATTAATTAGGATAAAAGTCAAAAGTGCACTAAATGAACTCCAAATGGCATGAAACTTGGACAGTAGCTTTCTTGTGGCATTATAGCACTATGTGAATTTTTGTAGCCCTAGCACTTGCGGTTTAATTACCCTTTTGCCATTATACATGTGTATGTGCATTTATTTGACTAGCGAGTGGAGGCTACAAAGAATATGCTCAAATTGACTCTCTAGCATTTTTCTATACTTTAAGTAGTATGAGTGTCTCACTGGTACAATACGAGCCCTGCATGTTAAGTTTTAATGGTGATTTGAAAATAATAAAAGGCTACATGTTAGAAGAGATAATTGGGAAAAGTGGTCATAAATGGCTAGGGAAATTCTCTGGAAAATATGGTAACTTAATGTTGATGCATAGAGTCCAGAAAGTATGTGTTTGATCTAGGTCCATTGAGGTACTCCGTGTTTAGGTAGTTTATCGATCACCTTTTCGCCTGTTCATAAAATGGATATTCATACGTATGTTGAATGTTCATGCATCTCATCCCCTGCATTGTGCATGGCATTCATATAGCAACGCTTATTGCAGATACGCGATCAAGAAAGCAAGTGCATGGAACTATTTCAACCAACGGTGATCCAAAAGATCAACTAAGACCCACTCATGACCTGGAGGGCCCATCAGTTGTGCTTGGAAGGAGGAGTTGTCCAAGGGATCAAGGGGTTGCCTGGGGCAGAGCCTCACAACCCGGCAAACTAACAGTAGCTTAGTTTGTTGGTTTATTAAAGTGAATCAAGGTAGCAGGACCATGCAAATCCCAGCAAACAAATTATTTTGAGTTACGCATATGCACTAGGGTTGATTGAAGCCAATTGCATTAGACTTCCCGGCCGCCCTGGCCCTAGCACCTATACTTAGGGTTCGTTGGACGAGTGCCTAGAATGGTTAGGCGTGAGTAGACACGAGTGATTACTGTCACTCGTCTCGTAGGGTTTACTTTCAAATGGTGAATTCTCATTACTATGAATTTATTATTGCTATGTTATGCTTTCAATTGAGACCGGGCAGAGATATGGGGTTACTATGTCGAAAAATGATGTGGATGGTATGGTGGACTCCGCCCGAGTCGCATAATGCCCGTTCGCTGTTCGCCTGCTGATCGGCATAACATTGCTAGAATGCTTATCCGGGAAATGGGACCGGTGAAACCTTACTTGTGCCATCCGAAGAACAGAATCACGTTCCTACCCACTGGTTGAGAGGAAGGTGGCCCGGGGAGCTTGGTGCTCATGACGGGGAGACCGAGATGTCGGCAGGCTCGTCATGGGGGCACAACCCGGGAGTCAGGCGGGAGTGAATCGAACTTGGGATGGGACAAGTGGAGGAGGGAGACTATATGTGGCAAAGCCATCGTGTTAGTAAGCATATGGGCCCTGGCATTTTCTAGTTATTCTCGGGAATATAAAAATCGACTCGAATCGCTGATGCTCACCAGGTGTGAGAATGCCAATATCGCACACGGACAACGTAGAACTGTTTGAGGCATGATGTTTTATGGAATTGATGATTTTAGACTACACAATGGATATACATGCTTTACTTCATGCAAACTATTCACTTTATGTTACCAATGATATTCAGGATAAGGGCTAGTGGCTGTCAAATCCCGCTATCCTATGGCAACATTTTACAGTTTAAAATCAATGACTAAGGACCTACTTGCTAGTAAGCTGAGCTTTGCGTCAGTCGTAAACCCCGTCCATTAAGTCCTACTGAGTAATTAGTACTCAGGGTTTGCTCCCACTTTTGGCTCACAGGTACTGGCGGCATTTGGATAGCTGCATGAAGAAGGGTAGCACCGGTGGGCTCGGTGCTTCTCGCCTCGTTCGTCTGTATGAAGACTACTTAAGTATTTGGTTTCCGCTGCGAGATGTTTTGAAAACGCTTCCGCATTATATATAATTTGGACATGTATTTGACTATATACATTCTTGGGTTATAAACTAAATCTACCTATTCTATATTTCAACTGTCTGTGATGATGTAACTGTTGTGGCTCCATCGAGAGTCGGATGTGTATGATGTCGGTTCCTCTAGGAAATGGTGTTATCGAGAGCCGAAGGCCTCTCGACGGACGACCGGGTTTAGTACGGTCTAAGTACACTGCAAGCTAATGGTGGCAGGTGTACTTAGCCCGTATTAAATCGGCGGTTTCGCCACAACTGTCTCGACGACTCGGGAGGCTATGTCACCGCATCGTCGACTCGGGAGGCTACACCATCGTCTACGCCATGTATCGTTATCAAGGCTACTCGGATGAACAAGCTACTTGATCCTCAACCTGATTATGCTAATCAGCTTAAGGCTCGGGGGCTACATGGAGGATACCATCAGAAATTTTTCGAAGACAACAAAGCAAGATACTCTAAAGGCTACGAAGCAAGACAGTTCAAAAAGCAGAATTTGGACCTTCAAGCTGATTTTTCTCAAGTCAACTCGAGACAAAAGACAAATTAAGTAGGAAGGAATGGAGCGTTGGATTAAGTCAGAAGATTGTGCAGGCAAAGGATAAATTCGGAACAGAGGATTTCTTTGGAGTCTCGGGTTAAATATTTTCAGAATTAACTCGAGCCTTGGGGGCTTGTGGGGGATAGACATCCCCTGGGTCCTCATGGAGCATATTTTCTACCTGGACCGTCTTTAAGCATCTAGGCTCCTAGTTGGTGTTTTGTTAATTAATGACAACACATGTGGACTAACAATTTCTTTGAGGAAATTGAGAATGTAGGGTGGTCCATACAAAGAAAGAGATGCGTGGAATATATGGAAAGAAGACACTATTCTTGGTGATGGAAAGCTCAAGGCAAAGGTATATTATAGGCTTTTATTTCGACCGGTCGAGAGGTGCTTAGAGAAGATAATTGACCGGATTAATACGCTAGATAGCCGTACTATCAAGAGGGGTCAATGATGTTTACTCGATGGTCGTATAGCGCCTCATTGCTCATATTGGTAGATGCACTTGGATGAGGGCTAACAGCGGTGCAAAGTTGCAAAATAAAACTTCAATTCAAAAGCTGTTTTGAATGTGCTGAAATTCAGAGTGGCGGACAGTCCGGCCTTGTGAGGCGGACTGTCCGCGGTTAAGGGATTTTTGTACCCAGAACTTGTCTGCCGCTTTCAGAGTTCTTGAGCCCCAACGGCGGACTGTCCGGCCATGGAGGGCGGACGGTCCGCCGTACTAACTGGAAGTTGGGTCAGAAAGTTGTGTTTTTTGCCGGATGGTTTTAAGTTGAACGGCGGACTATCCGGGCCCCTTGGGCGGACTGTCCGCCGGACATTTGTTCCGATACCCCCAGAGCTTTGGAGTTTCCGTGTTTCAAATCAGGTGAACGGCGGACTGTCCCGGCCTTGTGAGGTGGACTGTCTGCCATACTAATTTGAGTGGCTCTAACCAGCATTAAATGCAAAACTAGCTGTTGGTTTTCAAGTGTGGACAGTCCGGGGTTTGTACTGCAGACTATCGTGAACTTCCTGTTTTCGCGAGTTTTGCACATAACGGCTAGTTGTGGAGTGTGGGGGTATAAATAGTGGGTGCCCAGGGCTTGGGCACTTCTCTTGGCCATTTTGGAACTCCTATCGAGCATTCTTGAGCTTTCTCCCACCTCTCTTTCACTCACATTGCTTGAGATTGCAATCTAGTGAGATTGAGAGGATCCTAGTGCTTGGGATTGTGTGTGTGAGCTTTGAGGCACTAGGAGACCATCAAGCAAGCGTCATCGACTTGTTACTCTTGGAGGTTGTCGCCTCCTAGACGGCTTGGTGGTGATTCTCCGTCGAGCTCTTCAAGAAGATTGTGAAGAAGCCGCGGTGGTGATTGTGAGGGGCTTGGTGCTTGCCTCATCGGAGTGGTGAAAAGCAACCATTAGTGGAATAAAGGTTTGAGAGGTTCATTGAACATCGGCTCAAAGATCAAGCGGAGTCTTGATAGAGGAGCGGTTGGATACTTTGAATCCACCTTAATGTGGATTAGGGGTGATCGGCAAGTCATCGATACCACAGGAAAAAATCCGGTCTCTTGTGTGGTGATCTCTTTGCTCATATTACTTTCTTGCATTTACTTTGAGTTTTTACTTTAGTAGAGATTGAATTGCTATCTTGTCATCCTCGATTGCAAACCCACTTAGCTCAACATAGGCTAGAAGATTTAATCCTCTTGTGGTTCTAATTAAATTTGCCTAGTGTCTTTGTTTTTAGTTAAAACCGTCTATTAACCCCCCTCTAGCCGGTAGTCTCGATCCTACACAGTCGGAGGGCCCAACCTAGAAGACGACTGACTGACTTGGCACACAAGACAAGGACTCGACGTGTACAAAAAAGATATAAGAAGAATCCTAATAAAAGAGGTAACCAATCCTAGTAGGACTAGAACTTCTTGTAACCCAAGCTACGCCGGACTATATAAGGTGGGTTAGGGATCCCTCTCATCAACACAACTCTCTAACTCTCTCAACTCAACTCATAGCAACCCAACTCATAGCCCTCATTGTACTCCTGAGAGATCAAAGCAATACAATCAGCCCCCAAACAGGACATAGGTTATTACGCATCTCGCCACCCGAACCTGTATAAATCGTGTCTCCTTTGTGTTTTGTGTTCTTCGTCGCATCTCGCACCCCGAACCTGTATAAATCGTGTCTCCTTTGTGTTTTGTGTTCTTCGTCGCATCTCAAAGCGAACCATCGAGCTACGGTTAACGCAGATGCCCACAAAAGCATCCCGTGGTACATCCCATGGTGCATTGCCGGTACTAAACACCGACGCTGATACCACTTGTTAGAGGGGCGCAACGGTTTCCGGCGCGGCTCGCTCAGCGCCCATGAGCCGCGGCCCACCAGAAGCATATACCGGAGTCCTCGACACATAAAACCCACAGGCCTAACTCAGACCAAAAGACTAGTCTATTAGGTGAGGGTTGTCCCCGCCTTATATGTCGTGCTCCCCCGCTATCAATTACCGATGTGGGACTAAACCTAACATAACATATTTTTACCTCATTGGATTTTATGTTGTTTAGGAGATCCTTCGGTATGCTGATGAAAGGAGTCGCGCCAATTCCGAGCCTAATAAGCAAAAGAATATCGCATTTCCTGTAATTCTGAGCCCGTGCACCATAAAGACCATCTACGAAGACTTTTGGAAACCGGAATGAATAAAGCCAGGTCAGATTGGAATATGCATAGATTGAAAAAATATGAGGTGCCTTATGACGAACTTTCCAAATAAAAAAGATTGACAACAGTGTTCATAAAAGTGTCACTTTATGATATATTTCTCATAGTGAAATTTTCTCATGAAGAAAGCTATACATCCAGCATATGAAACGAGGAAGAATCACTACCTAGTGTCTTCTGCCAAACAATCTGCTGCAACAGTTGTTTCAAGTATAGCTAGTGTAGCCTTCTTGGAAGTAAATTCTGCTTCACATGCCTTGATGAAATAAAGCATTCTGTAATAATCTCAGAGACTTTGCATCTAAGGCTGAGTCCAGCTGATTGTCTATCTCATCTTCTATATTCGAACTCTACTCTGTCTACAGTATAGATTCAATGTCATCTTAGTACAATAGACTTCCATATACATGATATGCTGGACTTATTCTACTAGAAAATGACTCCATTATGCCTACTAGTTATTTTTTCCCATCCTGCAGAGTCATTCAGTCAACTTACCTTCCCAAAGAGGTTCCAGAGTACTGATGTCCAGTCACGTAATGTGCGACACGTAATGTGCGTATATGAACGCTCAAGTAGTCATCTTCAGGCGCTGAAGTGATGGAAAAGGGATGCCTACAAATATGTAAAAGGTAAAATGTACCGTATAAGTACCGGGTACGCTTTCTGATAAGATAAAAGAAACACGTACGACTCATCAATCCTTGGATAACGACAGTACTAGTAACATTGTTACCATTCAAAGGGTGAAACGTCGGGGTACTTTACAAACAGGTACATCCCGCTATTGTACTTGAAACTTGGTGGCTTTTTCATGTATAAGGAGAGCACGTTTCCAGGGTAAATTGCTGCCGATGTCACATATAAATAAAATAAACTTAAATATAGTAGTTCTCTTGTAGTCTGGCAGAACTCAGGACAAACTTAAAACAAAATGAAAGAAGAATATACACCTTTATAACGCTCACACCATAGCATTTCTCACGAATTTTTCTGGTACTTCTTTCGGAGGCATAGAAGAGAACAGGAACCGCCAAGTACATCCATGTCTGAAATGTGAAAACACAGTCAAATTTACTAGGCTAACATTTCAAGTGCATATCTGAAGAACAAGAAAAAATAAACGGTTTTGAGGGTGATACCGTTTTCTTTTACCATTGCTTCGTGAGGAATATGAAGTAGGAGTGCATGATGAGCAGGATATATGCGAAGACCAGCAGGTGGTGGGCGTACCAGAAGGCGTTGAAGCCGGCCAGGTGGTGCCGTGGCGACGGCAGCTTGACGACGCTCCTGCGCAGGGATGCCAGTCCATCCCGGGATTGCTCATCAACATGTTGGCTGAATGTAGTTGAAGAAGGGTCCTAGCATCTCCATGAACTTTCCTTGGGGCACGACACCACCCTCGGGAAGTCGCAGAGCATGTGCTCAAGCGTATGCACTCCTGGAAGCCGTTCATGATGATCATATATTTAATCGTGGAAAACTAAAATGTTTGTACGATTATACATCAGGAATTCAACATTAGAGGTTCTTTAATTTCAATTAAAAAATTTTCTACTGCTATGCCCGGAAGAGAAAAACCAAGAATTATCCTTGAGGTTGGAAGCCCTAAGGAAGAAGACAGCAATTGGTATGATCCTGTTATACAGGATTAATAAATTGAAGAACGGATTTTCAAGCTTGAGGAGATCTGATTTTCTATTGCTGTCTTAGTCTTAGTAAGGGAGAGGTTCTATATGTTAACTCCCTAGTGCTTAAAAAGATGATGTAAACGGTGAATGATAGCTTGTCTTCCTTGTTGAAAGGCTTATTCTAAAAGAAGTTCTACGATATTATTTACATCAAAATGACCAGGTTCGTTTGATCGTCTGCTGTTACAAAATATTTACGTGGCATGCAATATTAAATATTTATGATGAAATCTGTGCAGTACGTATTTAAAAGTCCAATTTCTACATATTGTAAAATATTTATGTGGAATATGCAATATTTTAGGCCTTTTAATTTATATAAATAATACTCATTAATATCGCGTATTTGCATCACCCGGTACCGATATACGAATTGTACCGGATTTTGAGTACACACGGTACTAATTAGCCCGCCCCTAACTATTAGTTTCAACGACTCTCCGCCTCTGCTATCTCCACCCACTCTCTTGCCCATGCCCGGCCACAATGGATGCCCTCGCCATGGCAGCCCTAGACAAATGCATGGCCGCTAAAACCGTAGAGGAGCGCCTCGCGGCTGCGAAGGTCATGCATCCCCGCTACCACGAGGTTCGGCAGCATTGGAGACTCGTCGTGCTCCGAAAGGCCTCTCTCAGCGCCGAGATCCTCCTCACCCCCCGCATTCGCCGCTGCCGCGTCGCCGCCACGGACCGCCGCAATGGTAGCAGCGTCGCAGCGTCGGGGACCTCATCTACCGCGGCGGCCACCGCCAGAGTTCCCCGCCAGCAGTGCTGCGGCACGGAACTGAAGCACGCACCTTCTTCCGCTTGCACCACCTCGCGGTCACCAAGATGAGGCGTCGTCAGGCCGCTGCTTCTGCCCCGGTGACCTCCTCAATGGACGTAGGCGACGCCGGTGGCGACGGCATCGATTGGGAGGCGTTGCAGTGGAACGACGACGACTAGGAGGCGCTGACGATGATGGCGGCGACGGCGACGGCATCGACGAGTGGCGTTGACCATGACGATGACGACGACAGGTCGGAGGCGTTGCTCGCCTCATCTAAGGCCGAGCATTAAGAGAGCTTAGTATCTAGTAGCTTGGTATTGTTAAGAACTTAGTATCTAAATATGTAATCTAGTTATATGTAATTTTAATTATCTATGAATCTGCTTCTGTTTTGAAAGCATGGATGAATTTATTAATCTGCCTCGGTGATGAAATATTAAGTGAATTTGTAAAATTAGAACCGGCCAGATGTTTCACGCAGTACCTATGCCAATGGGAGCAACGGTCAAAGTAAGAATTGGGGTTTTCGATCGGTACCTATGTCATTGGTATCGGATGTTTAAAAGTACCGGTGCTACGGTCGTCTGCAAAACAACTAGGGTTTTCACACATTGGTACCGGTGTTTTACAATCACCGGTACCAACGAGACTCTATTGGTACCGGTGTTTGTGTATACCCGATACTATTAGTTCTCAGGGTATTTAACCCCCAGCTTTCTAAATGAAGACGTGAACAGATCGAGCTCTATCCATGGCGTCCATTTACAGGGGAGGTGCTGGCAAAATTTTCTCCTAAAAATTGGAGTCCCATCTAAAGGGTGCTTAGAGGTTAGCTGCTTTATCCTCTAGCTGATCATTATGGTACTTACTACTTCTTAACTTGCATTACTAGAGGTGCTAATATACAATAGTCTTCTAGCTTCCACATGAAGGCATTGGAGACTCTGTCCAAGGCATCCATTTACAGGGGAGGTGCTACCAAAATTTTCTTGTGAAATTAAATTGGAGAGTCATACAAGGGTACTACGAGGTGAGCAGCTTTATCCTCTACCTTGTAGTCACTGTTTATTAACTTGCATTACTGAAAGAAATCAGTTGCATTATTATCAAAGAAAATCGGGTTCATGAGATACATAACTTGCCATTGATCACACATCCTAGCTAGGTATTACTTGAACACATACATCACCCCTACAGCAAACATTGCTACAATCATCACTACCAACAATTGCACAATCCTAATCAACTTGTCAACCTTTTCATCTAAAATGTTCCTCCCCACAATGGCATCACCTACATCATTTTTGGGTGCATCATCCTCAACCTCCAGAATGGCAGGATGTATCACAAACAGCTGCTTCTCCACCAGCTCAGCTAAGTATACCTTTTGCCACCGGTAGAAGAGACACCGTCCTGGCGTCTAACAATAGCAAAACCAAAATAATCGCATGAAAAACTTTCAGATGCAAACAAACTCTTCAACTGAAAAGATCACAAAGAACCCACGTCAACTTACCCCTAGAATGTTCCGTGGGCACTTGATGTACACTCGGTCATAGTTCACTTTTTCACGCGTCCTGACCGTATTCTCAACCACTCTCTCCCTCTTGCAATCTAGACACTGGATGAAAGGAAGCCCCATTTCCTCACCTAGAGGACAGGCCCTACCTGCGACGAGCTAGATGCAACACCCTAGCGGTCAGAACGGGCGGACATGGCAGACATGGAAGGGGATGAAAAGAATCTGGCCGGCCAGGAGGAAGGAGGAAGAGAAAGCAGAGGACTGAGAGGAGTGGTTGTCAGGCAGGACATGAAGGGGCGGTGGTGTTTTATTTTGGAGCTGGATTCAGTCCAGTGTACCAGTCACTGACTTGTGGGCCCAGCGAAGGTCAGGCCCACACGTCAGCGACTTGTAATGCATGTGCAGTACGTTTAATATTTATTTTAGTTGATCTAAATAGTTCTAGTTGATCTAAATAAGTTTGAAATCGAATATGCTGCAGATAGATGGACCGTCAATGGATATCCAAGGATCGACGCTCTCTGGAATTTCTTGCCGGGTTGGGTGTCTTTATTGAGACGGCCGAGAAAAACAAGAAGCCGTCTGGTTTTATAAGTTGTCCAGGCTTCGACTGCAAGAACGAGAAGGAATACTCGTCGTCGAAACCCTTCATAACCATCTGATCCGAAGGGGATTCATGTCGGGTTACGTGTGTTGGACTAAGCATGGAGAACTAGGGGTTTTAGAGGAAGAGGAAGAGGAAGAAGAAGAAGGCAACATTGACTTCGCGCACTTCAACTCCTTTGCTCATACATTAATGGGCGATGCTGATGATGAAGACAACACCGATCCTTTGGCTCAAATGTTGCATGATGCTATGGAAGATTGTGACAATGAAAGGGATTGGAAGAAGCTGGAGCGTATATTAGAGGGCCAAAAAACTTTGTTGTACCCAGACCGCAAAGAGGACCATATAAAATTGCGTAGCACTTTGGAATTGTTGCAGTGGAAGGCGTCAAATGATGCATCTAACAAAGGATTTAATGAGTTGTTAATTAATGCTCATAAAAATGTTGCTTCCGGAGGGCAACAAATTGCCCGCAACAACATACGAAGCAAAAGAGGTCGTTTGCCCTCTAGGATTAGAAGTGCAGAAAATGCATGCATGTCCAAATGATTGTATCCTCTACCGTGGTGATTACCATGAGCTAGAATGTTGTCTAGTGTGTAAAGCATCACGGTATAAGATCAAACGTGATGACCCTGGGGACGTTGAGGGGGAACATCCGAGGAAGAGAGTGCCTGCTAAGGTGATGTGGTATTTCCCTATAATACCACGTTTGAGGTGTTTGTTCAGAAACAAGGAACATGCTAAGATAATTCAGTGGCACAAAGAAGAATGTAAAAAAGATGATATGTTGAGGCACCCCACAGATGGGTCGCAATGGAGAAAAATCAATAGAACGTACCCAGACTTCGCAGAGGACGCAAGAAACATAAGGTTTGGTTTAAGCACGGATGGCATAAATCCTTTCAGTGAGATGAGCAGCAGTCATAACACCTGCCCCGTGACTCTATGTATGTACAACCTTCCTCCATAGTTGTACTTGAAGCAAAAGTTCATTATGATGCCAGCACTTATCCAAGGACCAAAGCAACCTGGTAACGACATTGATGTCTACCTACAACCACTGGTTGAAGAATTTCTATTGCTATGGACTGAAGGTGTACGTGTGTGGGATGTGCACAAACAAGAGGCGTTTGACCTACGGGCGTTGCTGTTCGTAACTATTAATGACTGGCCTGCACTCGCTAACTTGTCTGGACAATCAAACAAGGGATTCAGGGCATGTGTCCATTCTTTAGATGAGACTGACAGTGCATATTTGAAGCATTGTAGGAAGGTTGTGTATGTGGGAGGCTATCGTCAGTTGCTTGGTGGCAAACACCCAGCAAGGAAAAAAGGCAAACATTTCAATGGGAAGGAAGAAAACTGTGGTAAGTCAATTCACCATAGTGGAAAGGTCGTATTCAAAATGGTAAAGAGTCTAAGAGTTGTCTTTGGAAAGGGACCTGGTAGTGTATCTGTTTCGAATGAAAATGGGAAGGCACCCATGTGGAAGAAAAATCTATATTTTGGGACCTGCCATATTGGGAAGTACTAGATGTCCGCCATGCAATTGACGTGATGCAGGTCACAAAGAATCTCAGTGTCAACCTGCTAGGCTTCCTTGGGATGTATGGAAAGAACAAAGATACATTAGAAGCACGAGAAGACATGGCGGCTTTGAAAGGCGGGCAAGGGCATCATTACTTTGGTACTGCCAGCTACACTCTCTGCAAGAGAGAGAAGGAGAGCATGTTTGAATGCTTGGGCGGTATCAAGGTCCCGTCTGGATACTCGTCTAATGTGCGGCGGATAATCAAATGTAAGGACAAGAAATTTATCAACATAAAGTCTCATGACTGCCACGTGTTGATGACACAAATGCTTCCGGTTGTGCTAAGACGAATTCTACCTGAAAATTTTAGAAAAACAATCACAAAGCAGTGTGCCTTCCTGAACACTTTATCCCAGAAGGTAATTCACCCAGATAACCTAACTAGTCTATAGAATGATGTTGTGCAATGTCCGGTCAGCCTAGAGCTAATCTTTCCTCCATCATTTTTTGATATTATGACACATCTCTTGGTTCACATTGTCAAAGAGATTGGTATTCTTGGACCCGTTTTCTTACACAACATGCTCCCTTTTGAGAGGTACATGGCAGTCCTAAAGAAGTATGTCCGCAATCGTTCTAGACCTAAAGGATGCATCGCGAAGGGATATGTGACAGAGGAAGTTATTGAGTTCTATACTGACTACATTGATGAGCTCAAGCCAATTGGAGTTTTTTTGTCCCGCTATGAGGGGAGACTAGGAGGAAAAGGCACACTAGGGAAGAAAGTAATGCTTTGCAGTAATAATGTTTTATTTGATAGAGCACACTTCACAGTCTTGGATCACTCGACTTTGGTGGCTCCGTACATGGAGGATCACAAAAAAATCCTACGCTCTCAATACCCGGGAAAGTCTGAGGCCTGGATTACACATCGTCACATAGAAAGTTTTGGTGTGTGGTTGAGACAACATCTCATGCGGAACGAGGAGATTGATGACCATCTTTCTTGGTTGGCTAGGGGACCATCTTCATCAATCACAACATTCAAAGGATACGAGATAAATGAAAATACGTTTTACACGAGATCCTAAGACCAAAAGAGCACCAACCAATAGTGGGGTTCGGATAGATGCCATAGACACAACTGGGCAAACGGACAAATATTATGGTTATATAGAGCAGATCTAGGAACTTGACTATGGGCCATTTCTCAAGGTCCCTTTGTTTCGGTGTCAGTGGGTGAAATTGACTGTAGGAGGTGTTATGATAGACCCAAATTATGGCATGACAACCGTGGATCTTAATAACACTGCCTACAGGGATGAACCATTTGTCCTCGCCGCGGATGTCAGTCAAGTTTTCTATGTCATGGACATGTCTACTAAATCCCAGAAGAAGAGAACTAGGAAACATGTTCCGTCAGACGAAGAGCCGAAGCGACACATTGTTCTTCCAGGGAAAAAGAAAATAATGGGATTGGAGGACTTCACAGACGAATAGGATTACAACCAGTCAGATGATGCACCACCATTCAAAGTGGACACAAGCATCCTGTTAATCAATGAAGAGGCTCCATACATGCGTTGCGATCATAATGAAGGGATTATTAATAAATAAAGTTGTATTAGTAGTGTTCAAGTGCGCAGTATTAATGTAATGGCAGGATTTTATTTTGTATTTTAATATTAAAACGGCAAACAGACGTAAGTATTATTTAATACTAACTAATAGTAATTTGGATAATATTTATGTAAATTTATAAGAAGGCAAACTGCCGAGGGCGAGAGTTACCAAAATCAATCGTATTAGCATCGGGTGGTAACGAAAATGGGTCGAAAAACTTGGCGCGAAAAAAACAACAGTATCGGTGACATTCTAGGTCTGGTGTTAATAGATACTTTTGCGCCATTTTTCTCAATGTCCTGCCTTCTAGTACCGGGGTTTCACAAGGACCGGCGCTCAAGTCCTACCCGTAAATAAAGATCATCGTTTCATAGTTCACTGCCATATTGCCATCCCCGTAGCAGAGCAGTCTCCGCCACCGGAATTGCTCCACCATCGCTCCTCGTTCCTGTCGCAGCCTCGCAGTCGCTGTTCGCCCCCTACGCCGCCAACACGCCGCCGAGTCCACCTCGACGTAGCTGCCCCTCTCCCTGCTGCTGTCATCGACACCGCGGCCGCCTCGACGACGCTGCCGCCCCCTCTCCCGGCTACCGTCATCGACACCGTCGCCACCTCGATGACGTTGCCCCTCTCCCTGCTGCCGTCATCGACACCGCCGCTGCCCCTCTCCCTGCTGCCATCATCGACACCGCCGCTGCCTCGACGACGCTGCCCCTCTCCCTGCTGCCGTCATCGACTCCGCCGACAACTCCACGACCCCGGATATTGCAGCTCTTTCCCGACCCTGGTCCGGATCCGTCACCACGACCCGATATTTGATGTTTACCGGCAAGACGCTTTGGACATAACGCGATATGACTTTTGTTGACATGTGTATCGATCCTTACTATATATATTATCGGTGTCGTCTCGTTTATGTAATGCAGAATGGAGATACGCGCAAAGGTGCCGGAAGAATAAGATGAGAGATTTGGGCTTCGCAAGTAATTTAGTCCATTCCAATTTACCTCAGTCAATATTAATTTTTTCTACCATCTGATCAACCATTACATGCACAGAGTATGGGATCAGTGCATCCTTGCGGCCAACCCCCGACCTCAAAACTGCGTCGAAAGCTACTCATTGATGATAACTTTCCGGTATGTTCCACTTGCACGACATCATTTAACTATTTATGCACGTCTTAATATATTTCTTCTTCTCCTAGTGTTATAAACAACAACAGGGCACCAACCACTGTGGTTACTATGTCTGCGAGTTTATGGAAACTTTTGTAGGCTCGCCGTCAATTATACGAGACATCCAAGTACGTTAACAAGTACACATTCAGTAAATACTTTCTCTTTACTAATGTTTTAGTATATTCATATACATTTTTAAAACTATAGGTACTGAATTTGACAGAGGTCCTCCCATCCGACAGAATCCGTGCAGTCCAAGAACATTTGATATTTATTCTTGACTCCATTGTAAGCAAAACAAGAGAGTTTTACTGTCCACCAGATGAATATCATTTGGATGACCATTGTCTAGAAACAATAACAACATATTTTTGTATCATGTACTCCCTCCGGTTTTAAATATAAGTCGCGGTTGACTTTTTTGAACTTTGACCATTCGTCTTCTTAAAAAAAATTACAAGTTATTATTTATTTTGTTGTGATTTGGTTTATTACCAATGTTAGTTTGAGCATGATTTCTAATTTTATGTATTTGAACAAATTTTTTGAATAAGACGAATGGTCAAAGTTTTGAAAAAAAAAGTCAACCGCGACTTATATTTAAAACCGGAGGGAGTACAATACAACTTTTTATGTAATAAGTACAGTGCTACTATTATGCAATAAAGCTATTATTATCGTGTGCATCTGCTATTATTACGCAATAATATATTATTATGCAATATATACTGCCAGTATAACAGCATATATAAATAATTAATCAAAACGTGATTGTCATCACTTTAGTACCGGGAAAGGATATAACACGGTACTAAAAAAGTGCCAGTGGACACGTGGGGCGCCATCACTTTAATAGCGGTTACAATAATACCGGTACTAACAGAGTACAAGTCGACACATGGAGGCATAATTTTAGTACCGGGTGAAAAATAACTCCAGTACTAAAAGTGTCGGAGCAGGCATGTTCGCTATTATTTAGTACCGGTGGATGATACTACCCGGTGCAAGGAGGGCGGGTTCACGTGCGGTGCTAAGATTTTAGTACCGGGTGGTTACTAGAACCGGTGCTACGTGAGGGCCCACTGAGCGTCGTAGTTGGCCTGGGTTTGGCAAGCCTGAATACCGGTTTTTGCCTTTGTTCCGCAACAATCGATGCTGATGCTCTAGGTTTTAGCGGTAGTGTCAGTATAGTTTTCGGTGCTATAGAGCAGTTACGAACCGACGCTAAAGACCACTTTCCTAGCAGTGCGATCACCTTGCGAAAGTTTATGTTGTCGTCGAACGGCACAACCTTGCTGAGAGCTGTGGAGCGGAGCCACGTCAGCGTGTTCCGGCCTCCCAGGAGCAGTATGAGCGCCATGTTGAGCTTGAGGGTCTTGGCGGCACCCCTGGCGATGCAAACGCAGTAGCCCATCACCACGAACACCGCACGCCGCCTGTACTGCACGAACTTGAATATGAAGAGGGCGATGCTGAGGGCATCACACAGCAAGAGGACACATTCTCTTGTCTTGTTGATGAGCCTCTGCATTGGGCTACGGTAGCTGGAAGGGACCATCGTCCTCGCCATACTTGCCGACGCCATGTTCATCTTGAATTAACCAATATTAACCTACCCCCTTGTGACAGCAGATTTGAGGTAATCAAGATTCTCTTTTCACAGTTTTTAATGAGTGTCATGAATCTTCGACCGAGGGTTCGGAGAGACCCAGGGGCATGCTTAAATAGGTGATGAAGGCACGACTACCAACCGAACATCCCAAAAGTCTTACAGCTCAGTAATTTTACCTTGTGAAACATGTAGAGGAACCATGATAGACTTTGAGTAGTTAACCATTAATCCAGACGATTCTGCAAACTAGTCGAGCATAGCTTTGAGAAAAAGAAGCTATCTTGCATCTGCCTCCATAATAATTAGAGTATCATCTGGATATTGTGTAATTGGGAAATCTGCTGAACTCTCTATACCAAAATTAATAATACCTCTGTTCTTTCTGAATTAAGAATGGTCTGAAGCAATCTTACTGCCTCACACCCTTTTACAATGCAAAACTTCACCTGGAGTTCCATTTAATAAAACTAAGGTATAGCAACTGAGAGGACCGCAAGCTGTGAAATTTGAACGCCCTCGCACAGTAGAATGAGCCCAGGGGAATGAGTGAGATTATCACAAAATCAATGGACAGCGACGCCAAACTCAATAGACGACGTGGAAGCTACACTTGTCTTGAACTAGACAATTTTTATGAGAATTTGCAATTCAGTTATCTTATTTATAACATGTCTTTGGATTTTGGATCGTCAAACAGTGCTCACTTGCAGTAGACTAAACACATGACTACTGGAAAATTACATTACTATCTAGATTTTTCTACTACATAGAACTCCATAGATATGCTGAATTTCTGAGCAGGTAACAGTTGCCCGGACACAGAGTCTAGTAGACTGTCTACCCCACCGTCTATTTTCAAATCCATACTGCCAATAGTTCACATAGCATACCTATTTTGTGCTACGCATGTTTATATGATGCTCTCCTAAAAACAGCCTTCAGCTCCTTAAATTCAGATCTACACAAGCACACAACCTTGTCTACTCCCAAGCCACGACTAGTCATCATTGCCAATGTGTTGGGCCAAACGAGCCGATCCCGGACAAGGCCAAGCCACTCCTCCCTAGAAATTCTCCTTGTGGAAATGGAACCGGGTCGTTGTTGTATTGCTGAACTCTATAGAAAGATCTCTAAGGGTCTTCGTAAGGGTTGGAGATCCACAGTAGAAAACACCTGTGAAATGAAAGAACTTAGCATTTGTGTGCCTTTAAGCAGGTCAGGTCGGTTGATTTTTTTTTTCTTTGAAACAACCGTTGTTAAATTGTATATCGGATTTGACAAACCTATGCGTGAGTTCTTGTGGGTACTGGCCAGATCAGTGAACACCTTTCTCCAGTTTGGCCGCGCAAAATGCGTTCGGATCTACAAATCCGACATTTAGAACTGGGAACCGGTATATCATATCTAAATTTCGTGCAGACAAGAGAGTCAGAGACAAAGGAGAAACTTCACCTTACTCCCTGAGACGATATCCACACCATTCTTGGCGTGTTGAAGTGACTGGACCATGGCAATCAGCGCTGACCTTGCATCACCTTCCTCATACACGCTGGTCAGGTAGTTGTGCATCTCAATTACATTCTGTATGCATAGATAGGATGTATCACCTCTGGTAATAAGAATGTAAAGAGTGGGGATATTTACTGAATATGTCATGGTGAGAATAGTACATCTCGATCGCTCTCGGCAATGTCGTTCATGACACCTTTGAACCATTCGAAGGAGCCCTGCTCTCTGGTGACCCAGTAGAAGTAGGCTCTTCCTGGCCCATTGGACTTGAAGCTGCAACCTAGCTCAGTGTCATGCAGGCTTTCCAGCTCCTGTCTCATTCAAAATCAACTCAATTTAGATGCTCTGCATTTGTACTTACGTAGGAGTATATTAAAAGATTTGCAGTAGCTGATGAAAACGTTTCACCTCATTGGATTTTATGTTGTTTAGGAGATCCTTCAGTATGCTGATGAAAGGAGTCGCGCCAATTCCGAGCCCAATAAGCAAAAGAATGTCGTATTTCCTGTAATTCTGAGCCGGTGCACCATAAGGACCATCTACGAAGACTTTTGGAAACCTGAATGAATAAAGCCAAGTCAAGTTGGAATATGCATAGATTAAAAAAAATTCACTTATATAGGTTTTATAGATGTGTGGTGCCTTATGATGAACTTTCCGAATAAAACGAATTGAGAAAACTGTTCATAAAAGTGTCACTTTATGATAATTTTCTCAGTGAAATTTTCTCATGAAGAAAGCTATACATCCAGCTTACGAAACGAGATAGAATCACTACCTAGTGTCCTCTGCCAAACAATCTGCCACAACAGTTGTTTCAAGTCTAGCTAGTGTAGCCTTCTTGGAAGTAACTTCTGCTTCACATGCCTAGATGAAACAAATCGTTCCTGTAATAATCTCACATAGTTGGCATCTAAGGCTGAGTTCAACGGATCGTCTATCCCATCGTCTATATTCAAACTCCACTTGTATAGCTACAGTGTCATTGTTTACTATAGACGACTATGTACACGATCCGCTGGACTTATTCTGATGGTAAATGACTCCATTATCTCTACCATTATTTTATTCCCTTCCTGCAGAGTCATTCAGTCAACTTACCTTCCCAAAGAGGTTCCTTAGTTCTGATGTCCAGTCACCTAATGTACGTATATGAACGCTCAAGTAGTCATCTCCAGGCGCTGAAGTGATGGAGAAGGGATGCCTGCAAATATGTAAAAGGTAAAACGTGTCATATAAGTACTGGGTATGCTTTCTAATAAGATAAAAGAAACGCCTACAGCTCATCACTCCTCGGATAATGACAGTAGTAGACATTGTTACCATTCGAAGGGTGAAACGTCGGGGCACTTTACAAACAGGTACATCCCGCTCTTGTACTTGAAACTTGGTGGCTTCTTCATGTATAAGGAGAGCACGTTTCCTGGGTAAATTGCTGCCTATGTCCCATAAATAAAATAAACTTAATAGTAGTTCTCTTGTAGTCTGGCAGAACCCAGGACAAACTTAAAACAAAATGAAATGAGAATATATACCTTTATAACGCTCACACCATAACTTTTCTCACGAATTTTTCTGATACTTCTTTCGGAGGCATAGAAGAGAACAGGAACCGCCAAGTACATCCATGTCTGAAAAGTGAAGACAGTCAATTTTGCTAGGCTAACGTTTCAAGTGCGTATCTGAAGAACAAGAAAAAATAAACAGTTTTGAGGGCGATACCGTTTTCTTGTACCATTGCTTCGTGAGGAATATGAAGTAGGAGTGCATGACGAGCAGGATATATGCGAAGACCAGCAGGTGGTGGGCGTACCAGAAGGCGTTGAAGCCGGCCAGGTGGTGCAGTGGCGACGGCAGCTTGACCACACTCCTGCGGAAGGAGTGTGTGGCCAGCGTGAAGGAGAAGGACATTATGAGGATGAGGAGGATGCCCGTCCATCCGGGGATGCTCGTCAACAGAGATGGCCATGTTGGCTGAACGTAGTTGAAGAAGGGTCCCAGCTTCTCCATGAACTTGTCCTTGGGGCACGAAACCACCCTCGGGAAGTCGCAGAGCACGTGCTCAAGTGTATGGGTAGCCGATGCGGTCGCGATCGCGAGAGCAATCACCTTGTGGAAGTTTATGTTGTCGTCGAACGGCACGACCTTGCTGAGCGCCGTGGAGCGGAGCCACGTCAGCGTGTTCCGGCACACCGGGAGCAGTATGAGCGCCATGTTGAGCTTGAGGGTCTCGGCGGCGCCCTTGGCGATGCAAACGCAGTAGCCCATCACCTCGAACACCGCGTGCCGCCTGTACTGCACAAACTTGAATATGAAGAGAGCGATGTTGAGGGCGCCCCACAGCGAGATGACCCATATTCTCTTCCAGTTCTCATGGACGAAGTCCACCGTCTTGTTGATGCGCCTGTGCATCGGGCTCCGGTAGCTGGAAGGGACCATCGTCCTCGCCAGACTTGCCGACGCCATGTTCATCTTGTCTGGCGGCCCTGAGGCCGTCACCATGTCTCGGAGCAGCGTCTCGAGCTGCCAAATCTGCATCCAGAAACCTCATTCACTTGTCCTCTCTCAGTATGCTGTCACTCTCAGAGAGAACCAAAGGCTTTGGTTTCTTGGTGTACATACCTCAATGTAACCGCGGTCGTCTGGGTCCAACTCTTCCATGATCAGTGAGGCGTAGGTTGCCGCATGCTTCTTCAGCTTAGCAAGCTTGTTTGCTGAGGCACTCAGCACAATGACCTTCATATGGATGCAAAATGGAAATGTCGTAGAAGTTTCAACCAAACATATTTTTTAGGAATAAGGGGAACCCAAGTTCTGAGAATGAAGAAGCTGACCTCCTTCACCTCGTCTTCTGTGAGCTTTCCATCACCGTTCTTGTCACACCTGTGGTTGGAAAGAGATTTACATCAAGAGGCATGTATTGTGGATTTCACTATGGGAAAAGTACAAAAGTGGAACTTTACATGTCAAAGAATATACGTAGCCGGGAATCAAAGTTCTGATCCGTCATCTCTTCCCAGAATTCCTTCAGTTGTTCTTTTGTTACGCCATCGTCCGGGTTGATATGTCTTCGCCTTGATAATGCCACAAACACCTCGCTTGCAAACTCCTTGGAATCGGCCATACCTTTAAGATGGAGAGGAGCATCAGTTCTTGCATTCTAAGAACCAATTCTGAGGATTCTGTTGCTTTATTCCTGATGACATTTTCTCTTATCAGAGAATGGTAAGTACTGAATCTTCTTTTGATTAATGAATAGACGAATAGTTCATATTTTCTTCTGGAGTCTTTGAATTTGAACTAATCTTCCTAAATTTTCTTAATTACTTCCCAGCTAGCATGGTTCATGGCAAGACATTGTAGTACTACTGTATTACTAACGTAAGTATGGATGGACAATGCTGAAAAACGGGAAACATTCTCAAATTATTTCGACACTTTAAATAAATTCAATAAAAATAGATTTGTCGATGCATGCATAAATTATAGACTATTGAATTCACTCGCATTTCTTTGAATTAGTGATATTGCAATTTAATATTTGCAATCTTGCTAAAGTACATATGTTCATTCCCACAGAACAAAAGATGCTATATATATGTTCAAGTTGACCATTTGACCATTGTCAGGAGAAAGGTACATATGTTCATTCCCGCAGAATAAAAGATGCTATATATGATCAGTTCACAAGAATACACAGCAAACTCATGTGGAAGGCGTCATTCATATCCGCTGTTGCGGTCTTGCGGATGGAACAGATCTCAGAAAAACAACCGCGCTGTGGCGAAGCACACCTAAATATCCTCATGCGCCACGGCAGCAGAGCGCGCACACACTACGAGGCGAGGGCGAGGCTCACCGATGCATTTGGCAAAGTGCTCCCTCTGAAGCCGGCCGTCGGTGCTCATCTCGTCGAAGCGCTTCTCAACGGACTTCCACCCGTCCTTGCCCGCCGACGTCTTGTCGAGGAAGCGCAGGCCGCGAAGCCCCGACTGCGCGCTGGAGTGCGTTCGCTTGAGGCCCCGCATCTCCGGCACGCGCACGGACGACACCTTGGACGCCAGCCGCCGCATCCCTGAGGCGATCCGTGACGGCTGCTTCCGCATCGGCGGTGGCGGGGGGTCCCCGTCTCCCCACCCTCCTGTGCCGCCGTCCATCGACGACGCCATCTAGGGCGAACCGATCCAGCGCGACGCCACAGCAAACTGCTCGTATGTGCGTGCACGCTCGCTCACCGCACGGTGACCACGGGCGCCATTCCAAACGCTAAGAGTGGCCGGGTGTAAATTTGGCAAGGAAAAGGGGAAGTGAAGGGAAGGGAAGAGAAATGTGGCGCATGCAGCGGAGATGCGCGCGCGCCAATTATAGCTATTCATTCACGTCCCGGTTTTGAACCTATCGTTTTTTTTCTATACCATATAGTATTTAATATGGTTTGTGCATGTGGTACGGACGTACGGTGAAAGTAGAAGAAAGCTCCCAATCACAGATTTAAAGGTGGTAAAAAGGAGACCCGTACACTTGGCTTACCAGGTGCATTGGGGACGAACTTTGTACATTATTTGGGTGAGTTTCTGACTCTTTGAAATTTGAACATGCATGCACAGGTTCAAAACCATGTCTCCGATCAAAACTGGCAATAAAGGATAGTCTAGGAAAACTGGGCCATCTTTTAATATATATTAATAAAACAAGATGATGCATCATCTCTATCAAGATCAACGAACAAAATATATATGCAACCACCAACTTAAAGGCTATCCACACTCATGGTATATGTCATCCTAGTTGAAAGGATCAAGATTTCCAAAAGAAAGGGTGAATTGGACAATTTCGAAATTTAAAAATAAATCCTATCATTCAAATCCCAATTCACCCTACACTATGTCAAAATCACAAATATGATTCACCATAATCTGTGACGTCAAAACTAAAACACGTTACTATTTACATATTTGTGACCCTACTTGCTCAAATGCGTCACAGATGAGTTTGCCTGGGCCATCGTGCTAGTATATTAGAGACAGGACCTGTCAAAAAACGCGTCACAGGCTACTGGCGAGCATACATCAGTGACAACTGAAGCTAAACTGCATCACTGATATTCTATGAGTGCCATGGATACTCTATTTGCGTCTCTAATATGAACCACAAGGATAGGGGGGCCCAGGATTTAGAAGCTAGGTATTCAAAATTTTGTAAAGGTATAATTTTTTTGGATGGCCTAAAGCCTAGCATAGTAGCAGGTTGTGGGTGCTTACTGCCTGGAGTTTCCAGCTAAACTACAGTTTAAAAAATTTGAAGCAAAACAACTAGAAGCAGTAGCCAATAGCAGCAAGCAAATGCAGTATAATATAACGGAAAAATAGAGACGGCTCGCCGGAGTCCTGCCGCCGCCTGCTGATGGATTTGGCTCGCCAGAACCAAAGGTGTTTCTTTTATTTTTTTTTAGCCTGAATCAGAGTAAGGAGGAGGTTTGGGCGAATGTCCCATGGTTGGGAATAACTTGGGTCACTGGGCCACATCTGGAGGCGATGGGAAGCTTTGTGAGGGCATCTTTTGGGCCAAATTGGCTGCAAACATGGTTGTTTTGCTATATTTCTTTTCCTATAGTATGCATATGCATCATATAGATGTATATACACAATTTGTTTGTCAAAAATAATGGGTATTCAACTGAGTACCCTTGAATTGAGCTAGGCCCACCCCTGATAAGGATGGCTCTAGTCTGATGATATACCATTGATATGTTTAATCAATCCACACCTGTATTGTGAACCTATGGAAAACACATATATTATTATTACGATAGTGCCTAAAAGTGTGTGATCCTAGAGAGCTAATCGCCAAAATACTTGCAACCTATAACCAAGCATGCCATTCTAGGAATGTATTTGCGGAAGGTATGTTTGCATGAAAGAAAAAAGCAAGGTGGCCAAGCTATTTTTTTCCTGAGGTAACGAGGAGTTGCGACTCACCCTAGTCCTCGTTGGAGCACCTCCGCAAGGGCTTAGCGCCCCCTTGATCCGCGCAAGCATCAAGTGTTCTCTTTGTGGATGTCCTTCTCCGCTCTATTATGGTGGCATGCACAATGCTTGTGCAAGGGCCTTCTCTTGCTTCTTCAACAATCTCTTGAAAGCTCACAAAGAAGCATGACTCACAAGCCATCTAGGTGATCTCAATCACCAAGAGTAACAAGTATAGGTCTTCGGTTGATCAACCTCATGCAAGAAACCAACTCACTCTCATGTCTTTTGACTGAAAGCTCAATGATTTGAGGAAATTTGGTGCTTATCTGTAAGTGTATTGTTGCTAATGCTAGAGGTAGCAAATAAGAGTGGGGGAGCCTATAAATAGGAGAGAACCCCTAAACTAGCCGTTGGGGGACTTTGTGCACTAATATATAGTACAATGGAGGATACACGAGATGTGTGCCCAGCTAAGACACTGTAGGGAGAAATAGGCCAAGTTAATGATGCCCTACTTGTCTTGTACAACCCCTATGATGGTACACAAGAGTAGGTTTTGACCTATACTACACATGAGGGGATATCTACTAGGCTAGCCATCTAATCTTGTTCTCTCAGCTCCAAGAGTCACACAGCTGCAGGCGCACATGCACCTCGAGCCACCCGCTGGGACGTGTCAAACGTGCCAAGAATAGCCCATACTTAGTCCATCCTTGTAATAAATGTGATGCTTGACCTCTCCTCCCATTTCAGAGAAAGCGTGGGGGACTTCTTTCCCCACACCCGCTGGATGGTGCGCATGCCTTCTTGTCACGTGGTAGCCTTGGACCTGCCTGTGGGAGGGAACTGGACCTAGACTAATAAGGGCGCCGCACCTAGCCGCATGGGGTGCTTGCAGAGGCATCAAACCAGGCCACGTGGGGGCACCGCAACCGACCATGCGTCGGGCTCCAGTACCTAATGGCCTACTTGCCATGCAGTAGTCCTAAATCCAGTCCCCTTAGAGGGATCTAGCCCTGAGTCATGATGCGTGGCTTGCTAGTTGATGTGGAGCACTTTGCCAGCGTTTGTAGGGGACCTAGGTTCTCAGTACGCGGACAATCATTAACCACCGAAACTGTACCGCTAGGGGCTATGTTTCTCACACTAGTCATCAAGATTTTGAAATACATTACACAATCCTTTGGGTTCATGTTAATCTATATCTTCTACAGTCTGTAGTCTGCCCTAGGGACCCATCTTATCCATACCTCTGCATACAATACAAGAAACAGGAGGAAGTTCGTGGGTTTATTTAAGTTCATCGGCCGAGCCTAGGCCGACGAATTTAAATGCTTTATGTTCGTGGGTTTGCCTCGAGCCGACGAACTTAATTAAGTTCATCGACCAAAAGAACGAAACCGACGAACTTAAGTAAGTTCGTCGGCCAATGGAGCAAACCGACGAACTTACTCGTCGCCCTTTCAAAGATCTAGATCCAGATCCAGCCCAGCCAGCCTGCTCCAATAGTCTCCCACAACGCCACCTCCCCCAGCGCGCCGACACACCCCACCACCGCCTCCCCCAGCGCGCCGCCGCCTCTGTGCTGCCGGCCCCGCGACGCCGCCCCACAGCGACACCTCCCCCACCGCGCCGCCGGCCCCGCGACGCCACCCCACTGCAACACCGACCGGCCCCGCGCGCTGTGGCAGAACCGCCCTGCTTAATCCAGACTAAGCACACCTGCCACCTCTAGCTCGCAGTGCACTTAGGCCAGACTAAACCCAGTAGTCCGTCGAGAGTCATTCGGCTCTCGATAACACCATTTCCCGAGGAACCGACATCAAACACATCCGACTCTCGAAGGAGCCACAACAATTACATCATCACAGGCAGTTGAAATAGAGAATAATAGACTTAATTTATAAACCAAAGGTATGAAATCGAATACATAGTCAAAATATGGCGGAAGCGATTTCAGATTATATATATATAGCGGAAGCGTTTTCAAAACATCTCGCAGCGGAATAATATACTTAAGTAGTCTTCATGAAGAGATGAACAAGGCGAATAGCACCGAGCCCACCGGTACTACCACCTCCAACACAGTTGTCCAGCTATCGTCGGTACCTGTAATCCAAAAGTGGGGGCAAACCCTGAGTACTAATTACTCAGTAGGACTTAATGGACTGGGCTTACTGCTGACGTAAAGCATGCTTACTAATCATGTGGATCCTTAGCTATTGATTCTTAAACAAAGTCATGTTGACATAAGATAGCAGGATTTGACAACTGCTATCCATTAATCATGAATATAACTTATATCAAAAGTAAATACTTGCAGGAAAGTAAAACATGAATACATGTACCGTCCCAAGATTCACAGCGCCTCCATCGAACCCCTTGGGAGTAGCCGTCTCAGGAGCGATACCACGGTACGTCGGGTCAGCCCTCCCTCGACCTCAAAGCATCTCCCAAGTCCATCGACCTCCTAGCAGTGGATGGGCGACACCCTGAATAGTGAGACGGATCATACATATCCAAGCATGTTGTATAAAAAGGCATGACTTAATAAACAGCATGTTACAGTTATTACTACGTTGCCCGACAGTGATATTTGGCACTCTCACACCTGGTGAGCATCAGCGATTCGAATCGATTTTTATATTTCCGGGAATAACTAGAAGTACCAAGATGGCATATGCTTACTAACTCCCAGCGTTCCCACATATGCTTCTCCCATCTCCACTTGTCCCATCCCAAGTTCGATTCAATCCTTTCGTTGTTCCCAGGTTGTGCCGCCTTAGGAGCGATACCATGGTCACGTCGGGTCAGCCCTACCTCGACTACAAGCTCCCCAAGGTGTCACAGTAGGAGTCTGTCTCTGATCTTCGGATGGCAGAAGTAAGACTTTCACCAGGCCCATATCCTGGATAAGCACTCTAGCAATGTTATGCCAATCATCAGACGAACAGCGGACGGGCCTTATGCGACTCGGGCGGAGTCCAGTGCACAATACCATAAACAATAAATAACTCATAAACCTCCACCCGGTCTCCATTTAAAACATAAGCATGTATAATAACTTCCATAAGTGAGATTTTTGTCACATTGTAAAGTCGCACCTATGAGACGAGTACAATCACTCGTGTCTACTCGCACCTAGCAATTCTAGGCACTCGTCTTACGATCTCTACGTATAGGTGCTAGGGCCAGGGCGGCCAGGAAGTCTAATGCAGTTGGTTTCAATCAACTCCTAATGCATATGCTAATCATCAAACAAGACTTGTATTTGCTGGGAAAAATCATGATCCTGCCTACCTTTGATTAATCTTAAGAAAACCAACAAACTAAACTAGGTTAGTTTGCCGGGTTGTGAGGCTTTGCCCCAGGCAACCCCTTGAAGCAGGGACGGATTTAATCAGCGACACTTCGTCTTTTTGCTCCGGATATAGCCTGTCGTCCGGTTCCTTGATCACTGGTTTCTCCTGCGTTGATAGCTCCTTGCACGCAGGGTCTATATGCATGATAGAATGCAAGTGAGTGCAAGAGAATGCAAATACATGCATATGATACAGGTTATATGCATGACATAGTGCAATCATGAGTGCAACGAATTGCAAATGTATGCATGAGGTGTCAATGAAATGTAATGCAGGATCAAGCCGTTTGTGAAGCATGGATGCGAGTGCTCTTAGTTTAACACATCTCATAACAAGAAAACCTAACAACATTCCTAAGAAATCATACAACCCATCACTAAGAAATCATACAAACCATCACCACATTTTATCTTTGAAGTTATTAGGAATAATTGTTCTATATGTGTACACAGTCCCTATCAAATGAAATGAAGTTGTCTCTTGAAAGCACCTTTATGAATATAATGTACTTATGAGTTCATGTTGTTAGACAACTCAAATTGATCTCAAATTTTTGCCACATGCAGAAACATACTACATGATGCTACTGCTAAAATTTTAGCTACAAACAAGTTATAATTAATTTATTAAAATTACAACGAGTTATCAGCCCTATAGCTTTCTGGATTTTTCATAATTTATGGGAATGAGTTCTGGATTTGAAATTTCTACAGCAACCATTACATTGCATGAACATCATGTACAAAAATTAGAAAGCACAAAATCCATGGTTTGATATGACATCTATTTTCCATATATTTATCTAGGTTTAGTTTAAACTCACATCAAAACAGTACTTGCAGGCTTCACAAAGATACTTTTTGGAACCTATACATCACTAGCAAGCTACCAAATTTCCCATGGAATTACTTATGCATACTAAGACCACTTTTCCTTTTTATTTAGTTAAGCATGTGACACTTTGTCATTTTCAAATCACCACTCAAACCTAACATACAAGGCCTCAAACTTTACTAGTGAGCTATCCATACTATATAGAGTATATGAAAATTACCAGAGGTCACATTTGAGCGTATTTTATATAGCCTTCCTTTCCCAAGTTAATTAAATACACAAATCACATGCATAAGGGCAAAACGGTAATTAACCAGTCAATGCTAGGGCTACCAAAAATCACACAGTACCTAGATGCCATAACAAAGCTACTGTCCAAGTTTCATAATTTTTTTTGGAGTTCATTTGGTCCACTTTTACCATTTATTTACCTACACCATGCATGCACTAAACCAGGGGCAAAACAGTCTTTTCACACTTCCACATCATACCTATCCTTTAGATCTACTCAAGAAGAGTCCATAGCCACACCATTTTGGATTTTTATTTGAATTGTTATGATTTTTCAAAGCCCACAGCCGAAATAAATAAAAATAAATGGAAAAACATTAGACCCCGGGACTCATACACAATTAACCATAGATCTCAGGGACTAGACCGTAAGATCGGCTATACTCAGTGTACAGCGCTTTGGATCTAACTACGAAACAAATAAAGCTCAGGGGCCAGGGTGCAAAAATCCTCACCCCTTCTTCTACCTTCGGCCGGGGGGTGGACCGCGCGCTGAGGCGGTTTTGACTAGCTACGCTGGCGTGTGGGGGCTCGAGCTTGGAGCCGACGGGGTCCGGGGTCGTGTTCCCGGCGATGGGCTACCCCTCGGAGTAGATCTCGTCGCCGGAGACGGCGCGTGCGAGCGGTGCGGAGGCGTGAACCGAAACGGCGTGGACGCGGCGCGGCGTCGATCCGGCAGCTCAGGTGGGGAATGAGGTCGAGGATGGGCGTGAGAGCTCCGCGAGGAGATGGCGCACGCGGCGGAGGTGAAGTGGGGGTGCGGGGATGGCTCGGCGGTGGGTCTCCACGGCGGTGCGTGGTTGCACGCGGGCGACGCCCGACGGCGTCCGTGGGGAGGGGGCTAGGAGCGATGGCGAGGCTCGGGATCTTGGGGTTTTGGTGGAGGGAGGTGGGGCGAGCGCGAGGCGCGCGTCGGCGGTGCGGGAGGCGACTCGAGGCGGTAGCCGCTGTGTGCTCGCCGCGGCGGCAGGGGCGGCGGGCACACTGCGCTTGTGGAGGAGAGGCAGAGGGGGACGACGAGGTCTAGCTCTTTGGATGCGGGAGATGGAGGCGCATGCAATGGCGGTGATCTGGAGGCGCGGGGAGCAGTGGAGCGGCCGGCGTGAGCTCGAGCTTGAGCTCAGCAATGGCGGGCGGTGGCGTTCGGTGCGGAGTGGAGAGGCGGAGAGCGAGGGAGTGAGGGGGTAGAGAGGGTGCTCTCCGCGGCTTAAGGCCGAAGGAAGGTGGCCTTGGCCGGGAATCCGTCCAGGTGCGGAGGCGGGCAGGGCGCGCCCTCGGCGCGGGCTCAGCCGGCCAACGTCGAGCGCGTGGCGCACGCAGTCCGGGCGTGCTCGCCGCGTGGGCGGAGCCGAGGGGGAGAGGGACGGTGGCGCGGAGAGATAGACAGGGTCCATGGGCTGCGGGTAGATGACAGTGGGCCCGGGTGAGAGGGTGAAAGGGAAGGGTCCAATGGACCGAGCGTACGCAGCGATGGGAATGGTGGGACCCACCGACCGAAATTTCCAATCACGCAGGCGGGAACCGAGGGCGACTGGCGTGTGGGGCCCGCTGTCAGTGAGTGAGAAAGGGAAATAAAATTCCGAAATTGGAAAATCCCAGTTTGACCGGAGGAACATTCATTTGTATTTCTAGTTTTTGCATAGGTTAGAGGATGAATTTGCAAATGACCCAAATGAATGAAATGTTCTAAATTTGTTCCTCTACATTTACCTTATAAACTTGTATACCATGTTCTATTAAAAATGTGGTTTAAATTTGAATTTAAGCTGCTGGCCAAGGTTTGACCAACAGAACCCTCCAGATTGGAAATTCTAAAAGTCTATTTTCTAGACACTTTCACAAAAGGAGTTTTATACCAATGTTGTTTATAATTTCATAATCTACAACTTTCTCAATACAAGTATTGCTAGGTTTTGGCTTTAACATCAAGAAAATTTGAAATTACTAAACAGGTCATGTTTGGACAGAATTTACATACTGACAGAAAAGGACCCAAATCTCTAGGCAAACCTTCATGCATGTCAAAGCACCAATTACCAAAGTTGCTCATCATCAAATTATCTACAAGTTTGTTAATATGAGTTTCACCCAAATCTAAATAGGATCAAAGTTATGGGCTCAATCACAGAGACGTATATGTAGAAAACAGATTTCGACAAGTGGCATTTCAACCAAGTTTGAATTTGGGCTCAAAATGCATGTTATTGTATGATGCATTATGTTGAATGTTGCATGTATGTGAGATGATTATGAACTTGAGATGCCAGAGCATCACAACCCACCCCCCTTAAAGAAATCTCGTCCCGAGATTCTGTGATGTGGGTGGACAAGTCAAACGAGAGAAAGTGCATTGTGTATGAATTTGAAACTTTAAATTGCTGTGACGTACTCAATTGGAAGTGGATGGAAGAAAACCAGGATACTTTGTTTGCAAAAATTCTTCTTGTTCCCATGTTGCCTCTTCTTCGGAGTGATTACTCCATTGCACTTTGTAGAAGTTAATGGTTGTTCGTCATGTGGATCTCTGCTTTTGGTCAAGGATTTTTATGGGCTTCTCTTCATAAGTGAGGTCAGGTTGGATCTGAATTTGGGAGGTATCGATCACTTCCTCTGGCACTCGTAAACACTTCTTGAGTTGCGAGACATGAAACACGTCATGGATCGCAGCAAGGTGTGGTGGCAATTCCAATCTATAAGCTACTGATCCACATCTCTCTGTGATCTTGAATGGACCAACATATCTTGGTGCTAGCTTGCCTTTTACTCCAAATCGGTGTACTCCTTTCATTGGTGATACTCGAAGATACACGTGATCGTCTTCTTCAAAGGCTAATGGCCTCCTCCTTATATCTGAATAGCTTTTCTGTCTAGATTGTGCTCTTTTTAGATTGCTATGTATGAATTTAGCTTGCTCTTCTGCCTGTTTCACCAAGTCAGGACCGAATGTGACACGTTCTCCCGGTTCCGACCAGTTGAGTGGTGTTCTACATCGTCTACCGTATAGGGCCTCAAAAGGAGCCATTTCCAAGCTCTTCTGGTAGCTGTTGTTGTAGGCGAACTCCGCCAAGGGAAGACACTCATCCCACTTGGTGGAATAGGTCAAAGCACACGCCCTCAACATGTCCTCTAAGATCTGATTCACTCTTTCTACCTGGCCGCTTGTTTGAGGGTGGTATGCTGAACTCCGAATCAATTTGGTTCCAAGAGCAGTTTGCAATTGCTCCCAGAAACGAGATACAAACAACGATCCTCGATCGAAAGTGATGGTCTGTGGCACACCATGCAAGGATACAATCCGTGATATGTAGATTTCAGCATAAGTGGCTGCAGTGAAATGAGTTTTGATAGGCAAGAAGTGAGCGGATTTGGTAAGACGATCAATAATGACCCAAATGGAGTCATACCCCTTCTGGGTGCGAGGCAAACCCACTATGAAGTCCATGTGTACATCCTCCCATTTCCAAGCTAGAACTGCCAATGGCTGGAGCATACCAGTAGGCTTTAGATGATCAGCTTTGACTCGCTGACACACATCGCATTCAGACACATACTTGGCGATCTCCCGTTTCATACGGGTCCACCAAAATTTTTGTTTCAAGTCCTGGTACATTTTATTGCTGCCTGGGTGCATGGTGAACATGGAAGTGTGGGCTTCGTCAAGTATCTTCTTTCTCAACTCCATGTCCTTAGGTACCACTAAGCGATTCTTAAACCATAAGACTCCATGGTCATCAAGTGTGAAGCATGCCCTCTTCTTCTCATCTAATCCTTCGCGAATATGTGCCATACTCTTATCTTGCTTTTGTGCAACGATGATTTGATCCTTTATTGTAGGTTTAATGATGAGGCTATATAGTTCAGCGTGCTGCTCTGTAGGCATTTCGATCTCATTCATCTCACAACACATAACTCTCACCGTCGGACGGGCTTCAATCACATTGCAATGAGCCTTACGGCTTAATGCATCAGCTACTACATTGGCCTTGCCAGGATGGTAGTGAATCTCTAGATCATAATCTTTTATCAGCTCTAACCACCGGCGTTGCCTCATATTTAATTCGGGTTGTGTGAGAATATACTTGAGACTCTTGTGGTCAGTATAGATGTGACACGTATTGCCTAGCAGATAGTGTCTCCATATCTTTAGTGCGTGTACAACTGCTGCAAGCTCAAGATCATGTGTTGGGTAGTTGGCTTCATGCTTTCTCAGTTGGCGCGAGGCGTAGGCAATTACTCTCCCTTCTTGCATTAATACACAACCAAGCCCACTGCCGGAGGCATCACAATACACATCAAATGGCTTAGTGACGTCCGGTTGAGCCAGCACTGGTGCAGAGGTTAACAACTTCTTCAGCGTCTGAAAGGCTTCCTCACAGTTTGAACTCCATACATACTTCGCATTTTTCTTTGTTAGTGAGGTCATTGGTTTCACAGTTTTGGAGAAGTCCTTAATGAAGCGGCGGTAGTAGCCCGCTAAACCAAGGAAACTCCGGATCTCAGTCACTATCTCTGGTTGTTTCCAGTTCAGAACATCCTTTACCTTGCTAGGATCGACTGCTACTCCCTTCTCAGACAGAATGTGACCTAAGAAACTCACTTCCTTTAGCCAGAATGCACACTTACTAAACTTGGCATAAAGTGCAATCAAATCCAACCGCAAGACCAAGCATCCAATGTATCCAAAGGCCGAAAATGCACCAAGTCACAGATCCACAACGTCAACAATCCAAGGGAAGAGCAAAGTGGCCAATGCGGGGCTGACACGTGGTCGCCCGACCTCCTACAAGGTCGGCCGACCTACCCTCGGAGGCATTTTACACGTGCAACAACCGTCCTAACTACCAACCGCCATGGGGACGCAAGATCAAGCCGTTGGAGTGCAAAGGCGGTGGATCGGGTGGTCGCCCGATCTCGGGGTATGTCGGCCGACCTCAACCCTAGGTCGGCCGACCACCGACTTCAGCCTCCCACGGACCTAAGCCTCCTACAAATACCCCCCTCTCATATGGGACTATAAATAGGCCTGTAGAGCTCATTTGTAAAGGTGTGGAGAAGTTGAGAGCTACATTCTATCTTAGAGAGTCTTATTTCCACATCTTAGTAGTTAGGATAGTCCTAGGAGTTAGAGTGAGTCGAGCTTTGTCTCGGAGTTCTCAGAGATCCTTCTGAATCTGTGGTAAAGTTCTTGTATCTTTATACTCTTTTTATCTCCAGTATAATTTATTTACTTTACTTTATTTCTATCTCCTGCAAGTGTGAAGGAAGACCTACTCTAGCTTTCAGCAGCAATCAATCGGGATTGGCTAGAGGAGAGACAACTGGACACGAACACGGTCAAATTTTATCCAGACCCCAGCGTCATCCCAGGCCAAGTATCAAGGCTTCAACCGCAAGATATTACATATGACCCAAGGGTAGGAATCAATATAATTCCTAAGCACGTAATGGATGAGTACTACCCGACACAACTGCTATCAAGATCTGCCATGCGTCTACAATGGACGAAGGGCAGCTATTTGAGATGTGAGGTGTTCTGAGGGTAATTCAAACAACCTTGCGGGATACGCAGGTGTTCCTACACTTCCACGTCTTTGACATCCCCGAGGGGTCTCCACCATTAATCGTGGTTGGGATCCCAATCGCCACCCTCACCAGCTCAGATATATACAGAGGGAGATTGAAGCTTCAGCTCGGCAAAGAAGAAATCAATGTCAATATCGATAGGTCACTCAATGCCAAGACTGAAGCAAAGCCAGAGATTGACCCTATGGAAGAAGTGATGAGCCTTGCACTTGAGGAAATGGGTCAAGATAGCCTAGAGGAAGAGGCTGTTAGCGACTTCAGTACGGTAGAGGAGCCATGGAAGTTCGAAGAACTTGGTGAATCCTTACGGCCCGAAGCTCCGAAGATAGAACTAAACCAACTACCGCCTGGCCTGAAGTACGCCTTCCTCAACGGGAATGAGGACACACTGGTGATCATCAGCGACAAGCTGACAGAGAGTGAGAGCCGACGATTACTTTCAATTCTGGAGAAGTGTAGATCTGTGCTTGGATACTCTCTTCAAGACCTAAAAGGAATCAGTCCCAACCTATGCACTCACCGTATCCCTATGGAGGCCGAGCACAAGCCAACTAGGGAGCCGCAACGTCGACTTAACAATGCGATGAGAGAGGTGGTCAAGAAGGAAGTTCTAAAACTACTTCACGTGGGAATCATATACCCCATGAGTGACAGCGAATGGGTCAGTCCAATACAAGTTGTGTCAAAGAAAGGAGGGATGACAGTTATCAAGAACCAGAACAACGAGCTCATACCACAGAGAACTGTCACAGGTTGGCGGATGTGCATTGACTACAGAAAACTAAATGCCGCCACCAGGAAAGATCACTTTCCTCTTCCTTTCATTGATGAAATGTTGGAGAGACTGGCAAAACACTCGTTCTTCTGCTACCTCGACGGCTACTCTGGATACCACCAGATTCCGATTCACCCGGAGGACCAAAGTAAGACGACATTCACATGCCCTTACGGAACTTTCGCTTACAGGCGAATGTCGTTCGGGCTGTGCAATGCTCCAGCATCATTCCAGCGGTGTATGATGGCAATATTCTCTGATTTCATCGAAGATAACATGGAAGTATTTATGGATGACTTCTCAGTATACGGCAAGAGCTTTGATGGATGTTTAGAGAACATTGAAAAAGTTCTCAAAAGATGCCAAGAAGTTGATCTTGTCCTAAACTGGGAGAAATGCCACTTCATGGTCAGAGAAGGAATCGTTCTGGGACACAGAATTTTGGAAAGAGGCATAGAGGTAGATCGTGCAAAGATTGAGGTCATTGAACAACTACCTCCACTGACCAACATCAAGGCCATCTGAAGCTTCTTAGGCCATGCCGGGTTTTATAGGAGATTCATCAAAAACTTCTCCCATATAGCCTGGCCTCTGACCAACTTGTTAGCTAAGGATGTTCCCTTTGTATTCGATGAAGAATGTCTTGAGGCCTTTCACACGCTCAAGAAGGCTCTGGTCTCAGGCCCAATCATTCAGCCACCCGACTGGAACTTACCTTATGAAATCATGTGTGATGAAAGCGACTTCGCTGTTGAAGCAGTATTGGGTCAGATCAAGGATAAAAAGCATCATGCTATCTCTTATGCAAGCAAAACGCTCACTGGCGCAAAACTGAATTACTCAACCACCAAGAAGGAACTATTAGCAGTGGTCTTTGCAACCGACAAGTTCAGATCATACTTGGTAGGATCGAAAGTCATCATCTACACAGATCATGCAGCTCTAAATACCTCCTGACCAAGAAAGATGCAAAACCATGATTGATCTGGTGGGTGCTGCTGTGGCGGAACCGCTCTGCTTAATCCAGACTAAGCACACCTGCCACCTCTGGCTCGCAGTGCACTTAGGCCAAACTAAACTCGGTAGTCCGTCGAGAGTCCTTCGGGCTCTCGATAACACCATTCCCAGAGGAACCGACGTCAAACACATCCGACTCTCGAAGGAGCCACAACAGTTACATCATCCCAGGCAGTTGAAATATAAGAGAGATAGACTTAGTTTACAGACCAAGTATATGAAATCGAATATATTTAAAAATATAGCGGAAGCGTTTGCAAAATATATCTATAGATAGCGGAAGCGTTTTCAAAACATCTCGCAGCGGAAACAAACTCAAGTAGTCTTCATGAAAAGATGAACAAGGCGAGTAGCACCGAGCCCACCGGTACTACCACCTCCCACACAGTTGTCCAGATGTCGTCAGTACCTGTAATCCAAAAGTAGGGGCAAACCCTGAGTACTAATTACTCAGTAGGACTTAGTGGAAAGGGCTTACGGCTGACGCAACTCTTGCTTACTAATCATGTAGGTCATTAGCCATTGATTTTTACAAAACCAGATTGATATGAGACAGCAAGATTTGACAGCTGCTAGCTCTATTTTAACAATAACATGATCAGAAATATATATAACTTGCATAAATAAGATCATCATAACATGATAAATTGCATGGTATAAAATATCCATATTCAAGCATGTAGATATACAAAATCATGATTTACAGGCATAATAATATTCATGTTGACTACTACATTCGACGTCAGTAGCATTGGCATTCTCACACCTGGTAAGCATCAGCGATTCGAATCGATTTGTTAATTCCTGGGAACAACTAAAAATGCCAGGAGTATATGCTTACTGGCTATCGCGTTCCCACATATAGTCCCCATCTCCATTTGTCCCATCCCAAGTTCGATTGCAACCCGCCATTCCCTAGGTTTAGCCCCCATGGAGCGTTACCACGGCGTACCGGGTCAGCCCTCCACGAGTCAACACCCAAGCGCCTTGGGCCCGATGGTAGGACCAAGTCTCTGTTCTTCGGATGGCACAAGTAAGACTTTCACCGGTCCATTATCCCAGATAAGCATCTCTAACAATGTTATGCCGACCAATAGGCGAACAACGACCGGCCTTATGCGACTCGGGCGGAGTCCAATGCACAATATAATAAACAGTTAATAACTCATAAAATCTCCGTCCGGTCTCCATTTAAATCAGAAGCATAAATAATCACTTACCTAAGTGAGATTTCTGTGATTTTGAAACCACCTGCGCGATGAGTGACTCCATTCACCTATGTCTACTCATACCTAGCATTACTAGGCGCTCGTCCTACGAACTCTAAGTATAGGTGCTAGGGCTAGGGCGGCCAGGAAGTCTAATGCAGTTGGTTTCAAACAACTCCTAATGCATATGCGTAATCATCAAACAAGATTGTATTAGCTGGGAGAAATCATGGTCCTGCCTACCTTTGAGTATTCTTATGAAAACAAACAAACTAATCTAAGTTAGTTTGCCGGGTTGTGGGGCTTTGCCCCAGGCAACCCCTTGAAACAGGGACGGATACAATCAGCGACCCTTCGTCTTCAAGTTGAACCAATAGTAGTTCTTGTGTTGACCCTTCTTTCGCGGAATCCATATGCATGATATAATATGCAAGTGAGTGCAAGATGATGCAAATACATGCACATGATATAGGTTATATGGATGACATAGTGCAACCATGAGTGCAACGAATGCAAATGTATGCATGGGTGCCAGTGAACATAATGCATAGTCATGTAGCTTGTGATTAAATGACTCAAGTATGCTTAGTTTAGATACATCCCATAAAAAGAAATCTTACCATCCTTTACTAAGAAATCATACAACCCATCACTAAGAAATCGTACAAACCATCACTAAGAAATCGTACAAACCATCACCACATTTCATCTCTGAAGTTATCATGAGTTACTGTCTTATATGTGTACACAGTCCCTATCAAATGAAATGAAGGTGTCTCTCAAAAACACCTCCAGTGATGACCCTTAGGAATTCACAAGATGTACTTGATGGTATGCAGCAAGTAACTTTATATATGCACAAAAATGTGGTCACTTGCGATTAAACATATACACACTAAATAATGAATATGCTACCTTCATGAATAAAATGCACTCATGAGTTCATGTAGTTAGACAACTCCAACTGATCCTAAATTTTATCACATGCAGAAACATACTACATAATGCTACTGCCAAAATTTCAGCTACAAACAAGTTATAACTAATTTAATAGAATTCCAACAAATTATCAGCCATATAGCTTCTCAGATTTTTCATAATTTATGAGAGTGAGTTATGGACCTGAAATTTCTACAGCAACCATTACATTGCATGAACATCATGTACAAAAATCCGCAAGCAGAAAATCCATAGTTTGATAGGACACCTATTTTCCATATAATTAAGTTATGCAAATTAAGACGTACTTATAAACAGTATTAATAAATTCTTCAAAAATACTTTCTGGACTCCCTATCATACTAATAGCATACCAGATTTTTCATAGAATTATCTTTGCATTCTAAAGTTAGTTTTTCCAATTATCAAGTCTAGCAAGTATCCTTTTGTTAATTTCCAAACAGCAGCTAAAACATGCATGCACAACCTCATACTTTTCCAGTGAACTACTCATACAATACAAAGTACATGAAAAATACCAGAGATCATATTTGAGCATATTTTATATAGCCTTCATTTTCCAAGTGGAATAAATACACAAATCACATGCATAAGGGCAAAACAGTCATTTACCAACCAATGCTAGGGCTACCAAAAATCACACAGTACCTAGATACCATAACAATGCTACTGCCCAAATTTCATAATTTTTGGAGTTCATTTGCATCATTTTTTTCTATTTAACATGGGTTAACATGCATGCACACAAGCAGGATCAAAACAGACTTTTCACACATCCACATCATACTCATTCTATAGATCTACTCACAAGGAGTTCATAGCCACTGAGTTTGTCCATTTTGGATTTTTATTTAAATTGTTATGGTTTTTCAAAGTTCACAACCGAAATATGCACATTAACCCTAGATCTAGGACTTAACGTAATTATCCATAACCTCCAGGGGCTAGATCGTGAGATTTGCAAGGCACAGTGCACAACGCGTTAGATTAACTCGTGAAACGTCAAAAGGCCGAGGGCTAAATTGCAAAATCAACGTCCTCTTCCTCCCTCTTCTTCCTCCTCTCGACAGAGGAAGAGGGAGGCGACGGCGCTCACTAGCCAGGCCGCGTGGGGCCATGGCGGCTCGCCGGAGGCGGCTGGAGAGGGAGAGGGAAGGGCGGCGGACCTCACCATGCTACCTATGGCGACGGGGATCGACCGTAGTGGCACGGCGACGGAGCTCCAGGGGCGCCGGGCTTCGGCAACGGATGGCGGCTAGGCGGTTGGGATACGGCAGCCTAGAGCTACGGGCGGCGGTGGAGTGAAGGCCGAGGAGGGATAGCGCGAGGATGGGGAGGTGTGAGGGCGAGCGGAATGGCCGGCGTGGCTCGAGCTTCGAGCTCCAAGCCCACGGCTTTTGCGAGGCCCGGCGGCGAAATGCGGCCCGGTGGAAGGGCTATGGTGGCCTAGACCAGGGGAAATCGGCGGAGCGGGGGACGAGGGAGGCCGGCGTAGTGGTCTGGAGGCGCGAGGATGGGGAGAGTGGCCTCAGAGCTTGAGCACCGAGCTCTTGCTAATGGCGGGCAGTGGTGCGGAAAACAGAGGGAGCGAGAGAGGCATCAGGAATGGCGAGCTGAGGAGGGCGAGAGGCGAGTGAGGCCAGCGAACAAGGCTCGGCTTCCTCTTGAAGCCGGCGGAGGCAGGGCAGGGGGTGTGGCCGGGCGTCGGCTTTGGCTGGTCGCAGGCAGGCGGTTGCCACCTGGAGGCATTGGTTAGGGGAAGGAGGACGGTGGTGGGTCGGCGAACTGAGTCTATGGACCGGTCTCGCTCACAGGTAGGGCCGGGACGGGGTAGAGGGAAAGGGAGTCCACGGACCGGGTGCACGGCGACTCGTGAGTGTGGGACCCATTGGACCGCGCGTTCCAATTTCTCGGGCGGGAATCCGATGGCATCTGTCCAGGTAGGGCCCGCTTGTCATAGAGACAAACAAAGAGAAAATTCCCGAAATTGTAAAATTCCAGTTTGACCGCAGGAACCCTTGTTTGTATTCTTAGTTTTTGAACAGGTTAGAGGCCGAATTTGAAAAGGACCTAATTGGATGAAATGTTCTACCCTTCAAGTTCTACAACTTTCTTATAAACTTTCATATCATGCTGTATTCAAAAATATGGTTTAAATTCGAATTTAAAACGCTGACCCATGTTTGACCAACAAGACCCTCCAGTTTAGAAATTCTAAAAGTCTATATTCTAGTCACATTCACTCAAAGAGTTTTATACCAATGTAGTAATCAACATGAATATTATTATGCCTGTAAATCATAATTTTGTATATCTACATGATTGGATATGGATGTTTTATATCATACAAGCAGATTTTGGCTTTAAGATCAAGAAATTTTGAAATTACTAAACAGGTCATGTTTGGACAGAATTCACATGCTGACAGAAAAAGCCCCAAAACTCTATGCAAACCTTACTGTATGTCAAAGAACCAATTACCAACGTTATTTATCATCAAATTGTCTACAAGTTTGTCATTATGAGTTTCACCCAAATCTAAATAAAATCAAAGTTATGGGCACAATCACAGAGACATACACGCAGAAAACAGGGTTTAGCAAGTTGCACATCAATCAAGTTTGACCATGGGGTTCAAATGCATGTCATTGTATGATGCATCATGATGAATGTTGCATGTATATGAGATGAAAATGCACTTGAGATGCCGGAGCATCACAACCCACCCCCTTAAAGAAATCTCGTCCCGAGATTTTGATGTGATGTGGGTGGATAAGTTAAACGAGAAGAAAGTGCATTGTGTATGAATTTGAAACTTTAAACTACTGTGACATACTCAATTTGAAGTGGATGGAAGAAAACCGAATACTTTGTTCGCAAGAATTCTTCTTGTTCCCATGTTGCCTCTTCTTCGGAGTGATTACTCCATTGCACTTTATAGAAGTTAATGGTTCTTCGCCGTGTTGATCTTTGCTTTTGGTCAAGGATTTTTTTTTTGGCTTTTCCTCGTAAGTGAGGTCTGGTTGGATCTGAATTTGAGAGGTATCGACTACTTCCTCTGGCACTCGTAAGCACTTCTTGAGTTGCGTGACATGAAACACGTCATGAACCGCCGCTAGATGTGGTGGTAGCTCCAGTCGATAAACAACTAGGCCCACATTGCTCTGTGATCTTGAACGGACCAACATATCGTGGTGTTAACTTGCCTTTTACTCCGAACCGATGCACCCCTTTCATGGGTGACACTCGGAGATACACATGATCATCCTTCTCAAAGACTAAGGGTCTTCTCCTATTATCTGAGTAACTTTTCTGCCTAGATTGTGCTCTCATCAGATTGTCGTGAATGAATTTAACTTGCTCTTCTGCCTGTGTTACCAAGTCAGGACCGAATGTGACACGTTCTCCTGGTTTCGACCAGTTGAGTGGTGTTCTACATCGTCTACCATATAGGGCCTCAAAAGGAGCCATACCTAAGCTCTTCTGGTAGCTGTTGTTGTAAGCGAACTCTGCTAAGGGAAGACACTCATCCCACTTAGTGGAATAAGTCAAAGCACATGCCCTCAACATGTCTTCTAGGATCTAGTTCACTCTCTCAACTTGGCCACTAGTTTGAGGGTGGTATGCCGAACTGTGAATTAAGTTGGTTCCAAGAGCAGTTTGCAATTGCTCCCAGAAGCGGGACACAAATAGCGAGCCTCTGTTCAAAGTGATAGTTCGAGGAACACCGTGCAAGGAGACAATCCAGGCTATATAAATTTCGGCATAGGTCTTGGCATGGTAAATTGTCTTCACAGGAATGAAGTGAGCTGATTTCGTGAATGGAATCATACCCCTTCGAAGTGCGAGGCAATCCCACAATGAAGTCCATGTGTATATCCTCCCATTTCCAAGCAGGAACTGCTAGTGGCTGAAGCATACCTGCAGGCTTTAGGCGATCAGCTTTCACCCTTTGACATACATTGCACTCGGATACATATTTGGCAATTTCTCGTTTCATACGAGTCCACCAAAATTTTTGTTTTAAATCTTGATACATCTTATTGCTGCCTGGGTGCAGGGTGAACATGGAGGTGTGAGCTTCATCTAGGATTTTCTTCCTTAGCTCCATGTCCTTTGGTACCACTAAGTGGTTTTTGAACCACAAGACTCCCTCTTCGTCGAGCTTGAAACAAGCCTTCTTCTTGTCATTGATCTCATCTCGAATATGTGCCATGCCCTTATCTTGCTTTTGTGCTGCTATGTTTTGATCCTTTATGGTTGGTTCAAGGACAAGGTTATAAAGTTTGGCTTCCAGCACCGTTGGCATTTCTATTTCCCCAATCTCACAACATAGCACTCTCATTGTTGGACGAGCTTCAATGAAGTTACAATGAGCTTTACGGCTCAATGCATCTGCTACCACGTTTGCTTTACCGGGGCGATAGTGGACTTCTAAATCATAGTCTTTGATTAACTCCAACCAACGACGTTGCCTCATGTTTAATTCCGGTTGTGTGAATATGTATTTTAGACTTTTGTGATCTGTGTATTTGTGGCAGGTGTTGCCCAACAAATAATGCCTCCATTTCTTCAGGGCGTAGACAAACTGCAAGCAGCTCAAGATCATGAGTCGGATAATTCACCTCATGTTTCCTCATTTGGCTGGATGCATAGGCAATTACTCTTCCCTCTTGCATCTGAACACCACCGAGGCCACTACCAGAGGCATCGCAATACACATCAAATGGCTTGGTGATGTCTGGTTGAGCAAGAACAGGTGCTGAAGTTAAGAGTTTCTTTAACGTTCCAAATGATTCTTCGCATTTTGGGCTCCATGCAAACTTTGCATTTTCTGGATCAACGTTGTCATAGGCTTTGCAATTTTTGAGAAATCCTTGATAAAGCGGCGGTAGTAATCTGCTAAACCAAGAAAACTCTGTATCTCTGTCACAGTCTGTGGCTGCTTCCAATTCAGTACATCTTCCACCTTGCTGGGATCAACAGCCACTCCCTTCACTGACAAGATATGGCCTAGGAATGCCACTTCTTTTAGCCAAAAAGCACACTTGCTGAACTTGGCATAGAGTTTATGTTCTCTAAGGCGAGATAGCACTATTCACAAATGCTCTTCGTGTTCCTGCTCATTCTTGGAATAAACCAAGATGTCATCAATGAATACTACCACGAATTTGTCAAGCTCATTCATGAACACCAAGTTCATTAGGTACATGAAGAAAGCCGGTGCATTGGTCAACCCGAAGGACATGACAAGATACTCGTAAAGCCCATACCACGTGGAGAAAGCGGTCTTTGGTATGTCTTCCTCTCGGACCTTAATTTGATGGTACTCGGACCTAAGATCAATCTTGGAGAAAACTGTGGCTCCCCCAAGCTGATCAAATAGGATATCAATGTGTGGCAGTGGGTACTTGTTCTTGACAGTAACAGCATTCAATGGTCGATAGTCCACGCATAACCTCTTACCCCCTTGGTCTTTCTTCGCAACAAAGAGGGTGGGATAGCCCCACGGTGACGAGCTGGGCCGAATGAACCCTTTGTCTAACTGCTCTTGCAATTGTGTTTTCAGTTCTTACAGTTCATCAAGCGCCATTCTGTACGGCCTCTTGGAGACAGGTGCCGTGCCTAGAACAAGGTCTATTCTGAACTCAACATCCCTATCTGGCAGTAGTCCAGCAAGCTCTTTTGGAAACACATCCGGATACTCGCAAGCTACAGGGATCTTTGCAAGTGCTTGTGCCTCAACGTGGGCTTCTGCCACATTGACCGTGTGATACACGTGCTCCTGAAGTGGCACATGAATAATCACATCGGCCCCACTACTTGAGCGCAACTGGACGGTTCTACTCCCAACATCTATCATAGCATTGTGTTGTTTCAGCCATTCCATCCCCAGAATAACATCAATCCCTAGTTGTGGAAGTACTAGAGGACTGATGAGAAAACTTTCCCTTCCAACTTGCAAATGCAAGTCCCTTACTATGTGATTTGTATTTATAGATGACCCTGCAGCGGTGATGTGGTATTTCTGTTTCAACTCTGTAATTTCATACCCATTCTTCAGTGCATATGCTTTGCTGATGAAAGTGAAAGTCGCACCCGAATCAAACAAAACAACCGTAGGGTGGTCATTGACAAGAAATGTGCCTGCCAAGACGGGTTCACCCTCCAGAACTTGCTCAAGCTGACTACAGTGCAATTGGCCCATCTTCGGGGCTAACTTCTTCCCTTCGCCCATAGGCACTGATACTGGAGTCTGTCAGTGCGAGCGACATGCGCGACTAAAATGTCCGGCCTTCCCACATTTGAAGCAGGTATAGCCGGTGCTTGGTTTGGCGGGTGACACTAAAGCAGGCGGATGAGGGGGTATATGGCAGGACAACATGTGTTGTTGTGCCCCACTGTGTTGCTCTTGTTGTTGAGGCTCCTCGAGGTAACATATTTGCGGTGGGGATTGAGGCTCAACTCGTGGCCGCTAAGATGGACTCAATGGAGGTGTACTTGCAAGTCTTTTCCTTTGCTGGTCCTCATGGGCCTCGCGGAGGCGATGCTCCATATCGATGGCGGCATCTACCAACTCGCTGAAGCTGTCGTAGCGGCGTCCCAAGTGAGTCAGCAGAGTGGGATCGAATCCACCCAACAGACGGGCAGCCCTACGTGGGTCGGTGTCAACGTCTTAAGGGGAATATTGGGACAAGCGAATGAACGTCTGCACGTACTCGAGTACTGACATGCTCCCTTACTGAAGTGCACGAAATTCCCGTTGCTTGAGCTCGATGAGGCTAGGCGGGAGATAGTGAGCCCGAAAAGCCGCACGAAACTCATCCCACATGACCTGGTGCCCGGCTGGTTGCATTGCCAGGAATGAAGCACACCAAGCCCCCAAGGGACCATGTAGACACTGTGCCACAAAGCGAGCCTTCTGTTGCTCCGTGAGATGGGGCAGTAGACTGAACTTGGACTCAATGATCCGAAGCTAGTCATCAGCATCCAACGGGTCTGTGGCAGTGGTGAAGATTAGCGGTTGTAGCGCCGCAAAGTCAGTGTAACTGATCTCTGGCGGGTCACGCCATTGTTGCTCTTGAGCTATCAGGTTGATGAGTTGCTGGGCGACCTGAGTGGCCAACTCAGAAGGAGGTGGTGCTCCATGAGTAACCCCCTATGCAGATGTCTCTGGTGGGGTGACCATCTGCAGAAATAAAGCCAGTCGAGTTTAGTCCAAGAACTTTTGTGCGATCGATGCGGTGATAAAAAGATCATAGCACCATAAATATATTCTGAATACATTAAAGCATGTAAGTGAATAGAATAACTGGATTGCACATAAAGTGTTAGCCGTCATCTTGTAGGCCTGGGGCAATCGTATGCACCAATGGAAAACTTGTGCGCAGTTTTAGATGCGGGACAATACTTCTACCAATCTGACTGGGCCAACGGTGTAAAGTCGATTTACTAACTGTACTCAGGTTCTCAGATCCACCTAAGACAACCACTAGTTAACAACTACACTGTTCTTCTCCCATGTATTTCCCTGTGATATCGCCTTATAACAAGGTTGTTCCCCATGTTGTGCTCTATAACTTCATTACCTAGTGTTCCAACTAATTCCTTTTGCAAATCGGTCGAGTTCCATTGTCTGTCTGGGTATGTCGTTGGGAACCCCTCTTCATAAAATTAACTGTATTGTGAGAGTGAAACGTGCAGAAAGTTTGCTTGAGTCACGATTTATTCCAATTGTCTTTTAGTAATATCTCCCACAATGATGACAAAAGATACATGATGCATGATTCGTCCTATCCAGTCTCACATCACACATCCTATGTATTTATATATAACTAGCGATAATTCGGTGACATATATGCATGTCTCTCCTTAATGCAACTAGCCGTTCTCTAGTCATTTCTTAGTTTCGCACGAGGTTAGTGTACCAGCAGAAAAATGCATCCTCATACATTACCACCTAGTGTGGCATCCACGCGTGACCGCTGCGTGGACAATGTGAAGTGGGCCGTTGCACCTTTTCCTCAAAGCCTGACTTTCCACCAGTACTGGGATCGTTGAGAAAAAGGTGGATCCCAAAACCAAATATAAGCGTGGTGGGTATGAAAGCCTCAAACATGCCAACCACCCTTAAAGAGCTTTTACTTATACAGCATGAATGCAGGGTTTACAACCGTTCGCAAATCCCAATAGCATTCCTCCAGTACTGGGGATAGCTGTGGCCGAAAAGTTGCTTCCCAAAGCGCCGAATATGCATATGAGTGCTATCTAGTTTAGAAGGTTAGTAATATCACCTGGATAGCACTAACATCCTTATACGGGCATAGCGTATACTCTCATTTTTGAACTACTTGAAGATGGGTTCTCGAAAATAGGTTTGTAAATCAAAACTTGATGATATGACTGTTGTCTGTGTTTGATCAGCTCTGATACCAGCTGTGGTGGAACCGCCCTGCTTATTCCAGACTAAGCACACCTGCCACCTCTGGCTCGCAGTGCACTTAGGCCAGACTAAACCTGGTAGTCCGTCGAGAGTCCTTCGGGCTCCCGATAACACCATTCCTAGAGGAACCGACATCAAACACATCTGACTCTCGAAGGAGCCACAACAGTTACATCATCCCAGGCAGTTGAAATATAAGAGAGATAGACTTAGTTTACAGACCAAGTATATGAAATCGAATACATTTCAAAATATAGCGGAAGCGTTTGCAAAATATATTTATAGATAGTGGAAGCGTTTTCAAAACATCTCGCAGCGCTCAAGTAGTCTTCATGAAGAGATGAACAAGGCGAGTAGCACCGAGCCCACCGGTACTACCACCTCCCACACAGTTGTCCAAATGTCATCAGTACCTGTAATCCAAAAGTGGGGGCAAACTCTGAGCACTAATTACTCAGTAGGACTTAGTGGAAAGGGCTTACGGCTGACGCAAAGCTTGCTTACTAATCATATGGGTCCTTAGCCATTGATTTTTACAAAACCAAATTGATATGAGACAATAGGATTTGACAGCTGCTAGCTCTCCTTTAACAATAACATGATCAGAAATATATATATAACTTGCATAAATAAGATCATCATAACATGATAACTTGCATGGTATAAAACATCCTTATTCAAGCATGTAGATATACAAAATCATGATTTACAAGCATAATAATATTCATGTTGATTACTACATTGGACGTCAGTGGCATTGGCATTCTCACACCTGGTGAGCATCAGCGATTCAAATCGATTTGTTAATTCTCGGGAACAACTAAAAATGCTAGGGGTATATGCTTACTAGCCATCGCATTCCCACATATAGTCCCCATCTCCACTTGTCCTATCCCAAGTTCGATTCCAACTCGCCAATCCCCAGGTTTAGCCCCCATGGAGCGTTACCACGGCGTACCGGGTCAGCCCTCCACGAGTCAACACCCAAGCGCCCCTGGGCCCGATGGTAGGACCAAGTCTCTGTTCTTCGGATGGCACAAGTGAGACTTTCACAGGTCCATTATCCCGGATAAGCATCTCTAGCAATGTTATGCCGACCAATAGGCGAACAACGACTGGCCTTATGCGACTCGGGCGCAGTACAATGCACAATATAATAAACAGTAAATGACTCATAAAATCTCCGCCCGGTCTCCATTTAAATCTTAAGCATAAATAATCACTTACCCACGTGAGATTTCTGTGATTTTGAAACCACCTATGCGACGAGTGACTCCATTCGCCCGTGTCTACTCGTAGCTAGCATTACTAGGCACTCGTCCTACGAACTCTAAGTATAGGTGCTAGGGCCAGGGCGGCCAGGAAGTCTAATGCAGTTGGTTTCAAACAACTCCTAATGCATATACGTAATCATCAAACAAGATTGTATTAGCTGGAGAAATCATGGTCCTGCCTACCTTTAAGTATTCTTATGAAAACCAACAAACTAATCTAAGTTAGTTTGCCGGGTTGTGCGGCTTTGCCCCAAGCAACCCCTTGAAACAGGGACGGATACAATCAGCGACCATTCGTCTTCAAGTTGAACCAACTCTTGGTGCAATCCATTGTCCAGCTTCTCGATCAATAGTAGTTCTTGTGTTGATCCTTTTTTCGCGGAATCTATATACATGATATAATATGCAAGTGAGTGCAAGAGGATGCAAATACATGCATATGATACAGGTTATATGGATGACATAGTGCAACTATGAGTGCAACGAATGCAAATGTTTGCATGGGTGCCAGTGAACATAATGCATAGTCATGTAGCTTGTGATGAAATGACTCAAGTATGCTTAGTTTAGATACATCCCATAATAAGAAATCTTAACATCCTTTACTAAGAAATCATACAACCAATCACTAAAAAATCGTACAAACCATCACTAAGAAATCATACAAACCATCACCACATTTCATCTCTGAATTTATCATGAGTTACTGTCTTATATATGTACACAGTCCGTATCAAATTAAATGAAGGTGTCTCTCAAAAACACCTCCATTGATGACCCTTGGAAATTCACAAGATGTACTTAATGGTATGCAGCAAGTAACTTTATATATGCACAAAAATGTGGTCACTTGCGGTTAAACATATACACACTAAATAATGAACATGCTACCTTTATGAATAAATTGCACTCATGAGTTTATGTAGTTAGACAAGTTCAACTAATCCCAAACCTTTATCACATGTAGAAACATACCACATAATGCTACTGCCAAAATTTCAGCTACAAACAAGTTATAACTAATTTATTAAAATTTCAACAATTTATTAGCCCTATAGCTTCTTAGATTTTTCATAATTTATGAGAGTGAGTTATGGACCTGAAATTTTTACAGCAACCATTACATTGCATGAACATCATGTACAAAAATCAGTAAGCACAAAATCCATAGTTTGATAGGACATCTATTTTCCATATAATTAACTTATGCAAATTAAGACGTACTTAGAAACAGTGTTAATAAATTCTTCAAAAAAATTTTCTGGACTCCCTATCATACTAGTAGCATACCATATTTTTCATAGAATTATCTTTGCATTCTAAGGTCACTTTTTTCCAATTATCAAGTCTAGCAAGTATCCTTTTGTTAATTTCCAAACAGCAGCTAAAACATGCATGCATAACCTCATACTTTACCAGTGAGCTACTCATACTACATAAAGTACATGAAAAATACCAGAGGTCATATTTGAGCATATTTTATATAGCCTTCATTTTCCATGTGGAATAAATACACAAATCACATACATAAAGGCAAAACAGTCATTTACCAACCAATGCTAGGGCTACCAAAAATCACACAGTACCTAAATGCCATAACAAAGCTACTGCCCAAGTTTCATAATTTTTGAAGTTCATTTACATCATTTTTTTTCTATTTAACATGGGTTAACATGCATGCACACAAGCGGGGGCAAAACAGACTTTTCACACATCCACATCATACTCATTCTATAGATCTACTCACAGAGAGTTCATAGCCACTGAGTCTGTCCATTTTGGATTTTTATTTGAATTGTTATGATTTTTTAAAGTTCACAACTGAAATATGCACATTAACCCTAGATCTAGGACTTAGACATAATTATCTATAACCTCCAAGGGCTAGATCGTGAGATTTGCAAGGCACAGTGCACATCACGTTAGATTAACTCATGAAACATCAAAAGGCCGAGGGCTAAATTGCAAAATCAACATCCTCTTCCTCCCTCTTCTTCTTCCTCTCGACAGAGGAAGAGGGAGGCGGCGGCGCTCACTAGCCGGGCCGCGTGGGGCGATGGCAGCTCGCCGGAGTCGGCTGGAGAGGGAGAGGGAAGGGCGGTGGACCTTACCATGCTACCTGTGGCGATGGAGCTCCAAGGGCGTCGGGCTTCGGCGACGGATGTCGGCTAGGCGGTGGGAATAAGGAGGCCTAGAGCTACCGGCGGCGGTGGAGTGAAGGCCGAGGATGGACGGCGCGGGGACGGGGAGGCGTGAGGGCGAGCGGAATGGCAGGCATGGCTCGAGCTTCGAGCTCCAAGCCCGCGGCTATTGCGAGGCCCGGCGGCGAATGCGGCCCGGTGGAAGGGCTATGGTGGCCTAGACCAGGGGAAATCGGCGGAGCGGGGGACGAGGAAGGCCGGCGTAGTGGTCTAGAGGCGCGGGGATGGGAAGAGTGGCCTCGGAGCTTGAGCTCCGAGCTCTTGCTAATGGCAGGCGGTGGTGGGGAAAACAGAGGGAGCGAGAGAGGCGTCCGGAATGGCGAGCTGAGGAGGGCGAGAGGCGAGTGAGGCCAGGGAGCAGGGCTCGGCTTCCTCTTGAAGCCGGGCGGAGGCAGGGCAGGGGCCGTGGCCGGGCGTCGGCTTCGGCCGGTCGCAGGCAGGCGGTTGCCGCGTGTGGAGGCGTTGGGTAGGGGAAGGAGGACGGTGGCGGGTCGACGAACCGAGTCTATGGACCGGTCTCGCTGACAGGTGGGGCTGGGGCGAGGTAGAGGGAGAGGGAGTCCACAGACTGAGTGAACGGCGACTCGTGAGTGTGGGATCCACTGGACCGCGCGTTCCAATTTATCGGGCGGGAATCCGATGGCGTCTGTCCAGGTGGGGCCCGCTTGTCATAGAGACAAACAAAGAGAAAATTCCCGAAATTGTAAAATTCCAGTTTGATTGCAGGAACCCTTGTTTGTATTCTTAGTTTTTGAATAGGTTAGAGGCCGAATTTGAAAAGGACCCAATTGGATGAAATGTTCTACCCTTCAAGTTCTACAACTTTCTTATAAACTTTCATATCATGTTGTACTAAAAAATATGGTTTAAATTCAAATTTAAAACGTTGACCCATGTTTGACCAACAAGACCCTCTAGTTTAGAAATTCTAAAAGTCTATATTCTAGTCATATTCACTCAAAGAGGTTTATACCAATGTAGTAATCAACATTAATATTATTATGCCTGTAAATCATGATTTTGTATATCTACATGATTGGATATGGATGTTTTATATCATGCAAGCAGATTTTGGCTTTAAGATCAAGAAACTTTGAAATTACTAAACAGGTCATGTTTGGACAGAATTCACATGCTGATAGAAAAAGCCCCAAAACTCTATACAAACCTTGCTGCATGTCAAAGCACCAATTACCAAAGTTATTTATCATCAAATTGTCTACAAGTTTGTCATTATGAGTTTCACCCAAATCTAAATAGAATCAAAGTTATGGGCACAATCACAGAGACATACACGCAGAAAACAGGCTTTAGCAAGTTGCACATCAATCAAGTTTGACCATGGGTTTCAAATGCATGTCATTGTATAATGCATCATGATGAATGTTGCATGTATGTGAGATGGAAATGCACTTGAGATGCCGGAGCATCACAGCTGCTACTCCAAGAATTTGATATCGAAATTAGAGACAAAAAGGGAGTAGAGAATTGATGACTATATGAGAGATGAGACACTTGAGATGCCGGAGCATCACAGCTGCTACTCCAAGATGCCCGATCATCTCTCATGAATGAAGTTTGAAGAAACATCGCCCTTGCCGATTGATGACTATATGAGAGATGATCAGCTTCTGAAGTTGACAACAGCCCAACCTTGGTATGCTAATCTGGTGAATTACATCGTTGCTGGCTATGTCCCTGAACGAGTAGACAAGAGGAAATTGGCCCACGACAGCCGATTCTATCTCTGGGATGACCCCTACCTATACAAACTCTACGCAGATGGACTCCTACGTCGCTGCATTCCAGCTTGTGAAGCACCGCAAGTCCTTGATAGATGCCATGCATCCTCGTATGGAGGTCACTATGGGGCTTATCGGACTCATGCAAAAATCTGGCAAAGTGGGTTCTATTGGCCCACTATGTACGAGGACGCAAAAGAGTTCGTGCGACGGTGTCCAAGGTGCCAGCGCCAAGGGAATATAAATCCAAGAGATGCTATGCCACTCACAAGCAATCTCCAGCTTGATATATTCGACGTGTGGGGCATAGATTTCATGGGACCTTTTCCCAAGAATGGAGACAAGGAGTATATTCTGGTCGCAGTCGATTATGTATCAAAATGGGGAGAGGCAATGCCGTGTCCTGCAGCGGACTCAAGACACTCCATTAAGATGTTCTGGGAAACAATCTTTCCTCGTTTTGGAGTACTGCGGGTCATCATCAGCGATGGGGGTAGCCACTTCATTGACAAGCGCTTTAGGAAGTGTCTCGTTGAACTCGGTGTGGACCATCGTGTTTCCACCCCTTACCATTCGCAAACAAGTGGCCAAGCTGTGACGTCAAACAAACAAATCAAAAACATCCTGCAAAAGACAGTCAAGGCTATGGGAAAAGAATGGGTATCCAAGCTACTCGACGCTCTCTAGGCATACCGCACTGCATACAAAACTCCCATTGGCATGACACCTGTGATGCTCCAGCATCTCAAGTGCATAATCGTTGTTCTCACATGCAGCATTAATCAATAAGCATCATGAAGCATCATATGTTTGCATATAATTGAGCTATGATCTATCAAGGTTGTTATGCAAATCCCTAGAAATCTGTTTTCTGCATGTGTGATGCTATGTTTATGCTCATAACTTTGATTCCACTGAGATCTGGGTGAATCTCATATTAACTAAACTATAGGTAGACAGGAGGTAAACAACTTTCCTAATTGGAGTCTTTATATAATGAGGTTTACAAGGTGATTAAGGTCATTCAATGTCAGTACAAAAAACCAGTTCAAATCAATCCTGAATTGAAACCCCAAATTTACTCTAACCTACAGCCACTATCATGCAATACTCAAATTCGAAAAGTTGTAGGTTTTGAAATTCTAAACAAACTTATCAAAAGGAACCTTAGGAGGTAATGCCCAGAAATGGGAGTTTTGAATTTCCCAAGCAATAAAGGTCCATTGTCCAAACTGGGAGCTGCTAGTTAAATTCAAATTCAAATCATATTTCCACTTAGAATTTGGTGTTGAACCTTCTGACAAAGTTGTAGAGCTTGAAGAGTACAACATTTCATCCAATTACCACTTTTCCAAAATCAGGCTCTAAATGGGTCAAAAAGGCGATTTACAGAGGGAGAGAAAACACAAATGTACTTGGATTTTCCTAGAGCACATGACAGGTGGGTCCCGCATGTCGGCCGGCCACTCTATCCGGACCGCCGCGCACCGCGTGGCTGCCGGCGTACGGCCAACGCCGTGCGCCGACGGATCGACCCCCTCCGACCGCGCACTTAAGAGGAGGCCGAAGCCTCGGCCTCACTCTTTCCCTTCCCCTCGCCCGAGCCACTCCTCGCCTCTCTCTCGCCTGCGCCGTCCCTACTCGCCATTGCCGGCCTGAGCTGGAGCTCGAGCTCGCGCCGCGCTCTCCGTCGCCCTCCGCTCCACCAGAACCCCACCACCACCTTCGCCGCTCCACCGCGCACCCGCGGGGCTTGACCTCGTCGCCAGTCTGCCCCCATCCACCGAGATCGACTCTGTCTCGACGTCGCGGCCACACCAACACTACCGCGGTTCACCTCCAGCTCACGGCTGTTCCCGCCTCGACCACGCCTCGTCCACGCCACCTCCGCCGTCGAGACGTACCTCAGGATGAGCGCCGCGCTCGCGCGCACCGCCCGCGCCCTGCGTCGCGGCTCCGGCGAGCCCGAGCTCGCCGGCGCACGCGCGCGCCGTCGCGTCGTCGCGCGCGGCGGGAGAAAGACGAAGGGGGGAGGATTCTTTGGATCTACCCCCTCGGTTTTCTTGCAATTACAATTTAATCCATGCGCCTATTTACTGAGTTTTGCCGATCTTCCGTGCTAACCCCTGTAACTTAGGTTTAATCACGGATAGTTCACTGGATCCGATATTTTTCCATTTTATTTTGTGATTTTCGGCTGAAACTTTGGAAAATCATAATAAATCAAATAAAAATCGTAAAAAGGTAAACTTAGTTGCATTGTACTCCTTGTTAATAGATCTACACAGTGGGTATGAAGTGGAGATGTGCATATATGGTTTTGCCCCTGTTATTTTGTATGCATGTTAAATCAAGGAAAAATAGAAAATATGGTCTTAATGAAATCCTAAAATGATGAAATTTGGTTAGTAGCTTCCTTAGGACATTTGGACACTGTGAGAATCTTGGTGACCCTAGGTCTTACTGTTCATTCACTGTTTTATCATTTTACATGTACTTTATGCATTATTTAATAACTTGGAAATGAGGCCTATGCAAAGTATGATAAATAAGACTCACTAGTATTTTTCTTATGTCCTATATAGCATGAGAATCGCACTGGTAAAATACGAGCCTCTGCATATTAAGTTTTAATGGTGATTTGAAAATGATAAAATGCTACATGTTGGAAATGATAATTAGAAAAAATGGTCATAACTTGCTAGAAAAATTCTCTAGAAAATTTAGTAGCTTAATGTTGATGCATAGAGTCTAGAAAGTATATTCGAGAAGGCTATTTACACTGTTCATATGTACATCTTAATTCGCACAAGATTAATATATGGAAAATAGATGTCCTGTCAAACTTGGGAGTTTTAACTTGTAAATTTTTGTGCATGCATTCCACGCTAAGTCTAACTCATTGGTAAAATTTCACCTTTAGAAACCATTCCTATAATTTATAAAAATTCTGACAATGTGTAGGACTGAGAACTTGTTATAATTTTAATAAAATAATTATAACTCTAAATGAGGTGAAATTTTGACAGTAGCCTCGGGTATGTAGGATCTGTATGTCATAAAAGTTTGGTGTCATTTGGTTATATGTTACTGTTACAACTCAGGTGCATAAATTAATTCACAAATGAGGATAAATTACCCTAACTACTACGCCATGTTTCTTGCTAGAAAGTTCTGGTTCTTGTTAGGCATGATATGTTATACTAAGTTTTAATGAAGGTTTGTATGATTTCTTAAGAGAGCACATATGGTCTTCTTCTTTGAGAAAATGACGCTTTATAAAGTAAATTAAATACTTTATTGTCCTTTTGCATCCTAATTCCGGCATTTGCATTGTCCTGCACTCATTTGCATATATTGTCATGCATATAGATTCAGCAAGCGAGTTGCCGACGCAGGAACAGCCACTAATCGAAAAGCCGGACAACCAGAAGCAGGAATCTCCGCAGCAGGAGGAGAACCCGCAGCAGAGCTCTGAGTGTGTCACCGAAGAAGCTAACCCTAGCGAAGAAGGTAGGCAGGACCATGCTATTCCCAGCAAATAAAATAACTGTTGATTTCCAGTATGCATTAGGAGTTGATTGAAACCAATTGTATTAGATCCCTTGGCCGCCCTGGCCCCAGCACCTATACCTAGAGTTCGCAGGACGAGTGCGTAGAATGGCTAGGTACGGGTAGACATGAGTGAATAAAGGTCACTCGTCTTGTAGGGGTTACTTTTCAAAAAGAAGAAATCTCACTATGGAAGTTATTGTTATTATGTTATGATTATGTTATGTTTTAAATGGAGACCGGACGGAGATATGGGTTTGAATGATGAGATCCGGAGTAATGTGTGGTGGACTCCTCCCGAGTCGCATAAGGTCGGTCGTTGTTCGCCTATTGGTCGGCATAACATTGCTAGGGTGCTTATCCGGAATAATGGACCGGTGAAAGTCTTAGAGCACAGAGACACGTTCCTACCCACTGGTTGATAGGAAGGTGGCTGCGGAGGCGGGTGTCAAGGGAGGGCTGACCCATTGCGTGGTAACGCTCCTGCGACAACGCGCTCCGGGATTCAGGTGGGAGTGAATCAAACTTGAGACGGGACAAGTGGAGATGGGGGAAGCATATGTGGGAACGCCGGGGGTTAGTAAGCATATGCCATCCTGGTACTTCTAGTTATTCCCGGGAATATAAAAATTGATTCAAATCGTTGATGCTCACTAGGTGTGAGAATGCCAATACCACTGACGGGCAAAGTAGTAAACTACCTGAATATGCTGTATTATGAATTCATGGTTTTGAATACTACATGCTTGGATATACCTGATTTATTTCATGCAATACTTGTCACACTCATGATGGTTTACCGGATTTATTTTCATGCAATACTTTGTCACACTCGTGATGTTTCTACAAATATGATGACTTGAGCAGATGTTAAATCCTGCTCGGGTGAAATAGATCAAGCAGCTGTCAAACCCTGCTTGTAGACAACTAATCTAAGCAGCTGTCAAATACTGCTTCCACTTATTAACTTGATCCTGTTTAAAAGCAATAGCTAAGGATCCAAATGTTAGTAAGAAAGCTTTGCGTCAGCCGTAAGCCCCGTCCATTAAGTCCTACTGAGTAATTAGTACTCAGGGTTTTGCCCCCACTTTTGGCTTATAGGTATGGAGTTCCTCTTCTGTGCCTGTGTAGGTGGCGGGCCGTGTTATCATCAGGAATGAGAAGGGTCATGATTTGGCAAGGAGTGGCATCAGTGAGCTCGATGCTCGTTCTATTTATGCAAGTCTTTTGGTTATCGTGAAACATGAACTTTAAAAATTTCTGCTGCAAGAGACTATTTGAACTATGTTGTTGTATGAAACTATGTTGAACTCTATTCGATTTCGAACTGGTTTGTAACTTAAAGTCTAAGTATTATCTATATTCAACTGCCTGAGATGATGTAATTGTTGTGACTCCATCGAGGGTCAGTGTGTGTGATGTCGGTTCCTCTGGAAATTGGTCTTATCGAGGGCCGAAGGCCACTCGACGGACTACCAAGTTTGGTCCAGCTTAAGTGCACTGTGAGCCAAAGGAGGCAGGTGTGCTTAATCTGGGTTAAGCAGGGCGGTTCCGCCACAACTGGTATTAGAGCCGATCATACACAGACAACAGTTATATCATCAAGTTTTGATTTACAAACCTATTTTCGAAACCTTTTCAAGTAATTCAAAAATGAGAGTATGCGATATGCCCATATTAAGGATGTTAGTGTTATCCAGGTGACATCGCTGACATTCTGACCTAGATAGAACTCATATGCATATTCGGCGCTTTGGGAAGCAACTTTTCGGCCATAGCTATCCCCAGTACTGGTAGAAGCTATTGGGATTTACGAACGGTTGTAAACCCGACATTCATGCTGTATAAGTAAAAGCTCTTTAAGGGTGGTGGGCATGTTTGAGGCTTTCATAACCACCACACTTACATTCGGTTTTGGGATCCACCTTCTTCTCAAAAATCCCTAGTACTGGTGGAAAGTCAGGCTTTGAGGAAAAGGTGCAGCGGCCCACTCAACGTTGTCCACGCAGCGGTCACGCGTGGGTGCCACATTAGGTGGTAATGTATGAGCATGCATTCTTCCAGTGAATGCGAGCCAAAGAAGGCAGGTGTGCTTAATCTGGGTTAAGCAGGGCGGTTCCGCCACAACACCATACCAATTGGTGTACGGCAAGACTTGTCATCTTCCAATGGAACTTGAATTCAAATCTCACTGGCGGTGAAGAGGTGGAACATGGATCTCCAGTCGGCAGGCGTACAAAGGCAAATGCAACTGGCCGAACTGGAAGAATGGAGGGAGAAGGCATACCACAGTGCCAAGTTATACAAGGAGCGCACCAAAAGATGGCACGATAAGCGGATAAAGATCAAATCATTCAAGCCGGGAGATAAGGTACTACTCTTTAACTCTCGCATTCGTTTATTTGGTCATGGTAAGCTTAGGAGTAAGTGGGAAGGACCCTTCAAGGTCCTTGAAGCCGACGATCACGGCGCCATCACCCTCCAAGACGACGACGGAAATGTTTTCAAGGCGAATCGGCAACGCCTTAAAATATTTCTTGAGCCCGAAATGCCTCAGCTCGAAGAAATGGATGTCTTCGAGCTGCACGAGGTAGTATGATCACACGTCCATGGTCGAGCTCAGACCATAAAAGAAGCCATGTACACTACTTTCTTTTTCTCCCTTAAAACTCCTCTAATCTCCTTTTGCTAAAAAACCTCAATAGAACCAATGTCCAACACATGTTTATGGGTAAAGGCCACCTAAAGGGGGTAATCCCAACTCTTGGCACGTCCAGCCAAGGGTTGGCGTGGCCGGCCGACCTCAAGGTCTGGCCGCCCGACCCCCTGGTGCAGCAACCAGGCCACCAGGCGCGAGGCCAGGTCGGCCAACCTAGGGCACGGGTCGCCTGACCCCAGTGTCAGGTCGCCCGACCTCCAAACCAGGTCGCCCGACTGTCGAAATTTGATTCTCAGATTTTGGAGCGCTTTCCCCAGCCTTTCTGGTTCTGTTGAGTGGATGAGATTGGGATTCCGACGTTTTAAGGTGAAGGAGGTCATCTTCTTGCTCCCACATCACATTCCCATCTAATTCCATCTAGAACTCAGCCATGGCACCACCTTCTCCACGCAACAATGGCAAGGCCATCGTCTCCATCACCTCGGACACTACCGCCACGTACACCCCGGCATCCGAGGACTCGACCTCTCTAGTTCATCCCGCGGGAGGAGAGCCCAGAGAGACTCGTACGGAGGTCACCCTGGACAACGAGACTAGGTCCCTAGGGTCAGCCGACCTCTGGTCAGGGTCCCCCGACCCTTGATGCAGGTCAGTCGACCATGGGTGACAGCCCCCGTAGCCGGCCAGCCACCCGTGCAGGTCGCCTGGACTCCCCCCGATGCTCCCACAGTGTGGATAGGCCCCCTCGCGGTCTGTCCCCCACAAAGGCCATTAGCAAGAAGGTGGCGCGCCCGTCGCCACGTCCTACCATGGGGGCCATTGCCCCTGTGAAGTGCGTCAAGAGCCTCTTCTAGGAGGAGGCTGCTGGACCATCTAGGGAACCAATCTTCCCTAGTCACTCCACCCATACCCTCCGTGGGATGAAAACTCCCACGGTCGGGTATGCTAAGGTGTTTGTGCCAAGGGTAGCCATCCCAGATTCATCCATAGATGAGTCCATTGATTCCACTCCACCACGGAGGACGGTGAATAGGGTCGCTGTACCACCTCCCATCCAAGGGCCGCCTGGGAAGTTCGAAGACTCATCCGGTGATGAAGACACGGTGGCCTCTCTTAGGGAGGAAAACATAGCGCTCCGGGCCAAACTGCAGAATCTAGAGGAGCGCTGTGCTGAAGGCGAACTTTGGCGGATGGACATAAATGATAAAATTGATGTCCTTAAGAAAGGACTGTCCGCCAAGGTCCGCCGCCTTGCGGAAGCAAGGGGGCATCCAGAACTTTATGACCCACTTGAGCCATAGATGCCCTTGCTTCTAGTTATCTTAGGCGTATTAGTTTAATTCTTAGGTTGAATAAGTTTTTGTTTGTTTAATCTTTCCCTTTTTGTAACATGCGCCTCCAATTTGAATGAATTCAATAAAGGTAGGATACTTTCTTTGTTCCAATAAAGTTTGGGTGGAATGGCCAAAGCTATTCGACCTCCTGTCACTAATCCTGCAGATACCACGCAAGAAAACACCTTATGTAGGAACAACAACGCTACTCAGAAAAAATTCAGGGAAGACGGCAACAATGCAGGTCGGCCGACCTAGGTCTAGGCCACCCGACCTACTGGTCAGGCCGCCCGACCTACTGACCTGGTCGCCCGACCTTGGTCAAGGTTGGCCAACCACGCGACTTGCACAAAAAAATACGTATACCACGTTGTCACGTCTCCCCAAGGCTCTCTTAACCAGAACAAACAAGCGCACGGGTCAAACCACAAAGAGGGGTGGCCGCCCGACCTAGCCCCCAGTCGCCCGACCTAGTGACAGGTGAGAGCCAATGGACTGGCTTCATTGCTCTCCTGGTGTGATGAGAGATTGTCAATGGTACAAGTCCTCCGATGGACTGGAGGCCCTCCGATGGACTAGAGGTAGAGGAGATGAAGACCTCGATGGACTGAGGCAAAAGCCCTCCAATGGACCGGAGGCAAGTCTCAGCGTCGGTCGGCCATGGGAGCTCGGTACACGGAGGGGCGGTTCGGCAACGGCGGTGTAAGCCCTCCGATGGACCGCGAGGCGACTCCGATGGAATGGAGAAGCCGGGTGCCACTGTGGTGCTCCAACCCAAGTGCATGGCGCGAAGGCGTGCTAGGGAGGCTTTGGCGGCTTCGGCACAAATCTGCCAAGACCCGGCCCAGGAAGCCCGCAGAATAAAGTTTCCCGGTTTCTGACTTCAAAACCGGGGGAAGCTTCCGGACTACTGGCTACGTGGAGCACATCCAAGCGAGGCGTGGAGAAGAAGAAGATCAAGCCGTCATCGTAGCGTCCGATTATATCTTTTCGGTTTGGCCCCCTCCGGGCATTTTTAGAGTAGGGGTCTTAATGTAATTGTGTCGTTTAGGGCCTAGGGTATAAATAGACTTGAGAGGCTCCCTTGGAGCTCATCTTGGCAGCCACAAACCCTAGGATTTTCTAACCCTAGCAGCCAAGGTCCAAAGAGAAGAAAAAGAGAGGATTAGCTAGGGGATGAGTGCCTAGTTTAGTCTAATCTTGTCATTAGTTGGAGGATGAAGGGAGGTAGGCTCTAGGGAACTTGTGTAACCTGAATTTTGTGTTTAATCCAAGGTTCCTTGTTGAGAAATTCCATGGAGTGAGCAGCAATTTTCGTCCTTCCCTTTCCCCTCCCCGTTCTAGTTCGTTTTTGGTTCCAATTCTTAGATTTTGGTGTGTTTTGGTTTGTCCAAGGTTGGGATCTTTCTTTTGCCGGTATTTTGCCTTGCTAGGACGTGGTGCATCACACTAGCCAAGTGCTAGAATCCTCCAACCACAAGCAAGGGACGTTCTTCACGGTTTTCGGTTTTTTGAAGTCAACTCACCTACCTCACAAGATTTACAATTCCCGTGCATCCCTTGATCTTTTGGAGCTGATCTTTTGGGATTTGCTAGGGATGGTCCTTAGGATTGTCCATGCAAATTTTCGTGAAGTTTCGTTGAGATTTGACCCCGTTTCGATCGTTTTTCGTTGAGGTGTCGGGCTGTTTTCTGCGCGCAGTTTTTCGGAGAACTGACAGTACTAATTGTTTGTCCTTAGGTTTGTTCGAACCCTATACTTAGGATTGTCCGATCTATAGACTTAGTATTGTCCGGTCTGTAGGTTTTTAGGGCTGTTTCAGCCCCTTTCTTTAGGTTTGTCCGGTCAGTTCTTTTGGTTGAGAGAGTATTGTCCGGTCTAGTGTGTTTGGGGCTGTTTTTGCGTGTTCTTTGCTCCGCTTGCTTTGGGGTTTGTTTTTCTTGGTTTCTTTGGTCTTTGGAGTGTTGGTGTTTGTTTCAAACTTGTTTTGTGTCAACCATTGCATGCCCAGACTCTTCACTCACTGATCTTAAGTGAGGCACGCTTTGGTGTGTTGAGTGGCTAGTGTGAGACACTTGCAAGCTTTGTAGCTTGTCTTGTTTTCTTTGTGTCTTGTCGCTTGTTTTGTTGCGTGCTTTAGTGTTGTTCCATTTAGGGTTTCTCAATGTGTCCTAGGGTTGGTAGCTTGTCCATGCTACGCAACTCTGCACATTAGAGAGTTGTAGTTTTAGGTGTTGTGTGTTCGTCTAGGTGTAGTGTGTTTGTTCGTTTAGGTATAGTTTGGTTACTTGTCTTACGTCCGGTTCTTTGGGCGTTAATTCGAGTGCTTCCGCTTTGCATCCGATACGTATATGTTCAGTGGACGGTATCGGTTGTGCGTGTGTTTTCGTGATAGCGCACTTTGGGGGTTTGAGTTTGAGTTTTTCAAGTGCTCCTATTCACCCCCCCTCTAGTCGCACGTCTCGGTCCTACAACAGGGTCGGCCAACCCTGGCCGGCCCACTCCCATCTCAATTCCGCATTTGGAGGTCAGGTTTGCACATTTTATTATTTGTACCTCTCAAATTTTGCATTTGTTTTACATGAAACCTTGGTAAATGATGCTCTACATGATCATGATGTCACATCTCACTTGTGCTTGCACCATGTTATTCCTCATACTAGAGTAATCTTGCCTTTAGATAGCTTTATGAATAGGGAACCGCTTATGTTTAGTTTGTTGATTCATGAGAGATGAGATAATTGGATATAACTAAAAGAACCTCTCACATGAGTTAAGAGTTTTATTTGCAAATTAAAAAGTGGGTTCCATCTTGGATGATCTCAAGTTCCGATCCCATTTCACCAGTGCCACATATGAAAAAGAGAAATTGTACATTCATGCTTCCTTGATTGCTTTGAGTCCTATCAAGTTTTGTGCCATTAAAGAGTTCGAATCAATTGAGAATTTTGGCCTTCACATGCACGTTCCATGAAATAAAGTCTCTCAAAAAGGTGTGCAGCAAAATGTCAATAATCCCATCCAAGTTCTGTTTGAAAGAAAAAGAGGCATAGAAGTCGAAAAAAAAGTATGAGGAAAGAAAAATGATGAGAAAAAGAAAAAAAGACTCCATGCCCTCTACTCAAACATGGGATTCAAATCAAGCACCTGCAAGAGACAAGTCCCCACACTACACTTGCACTTGGCCAAATCTCACTTGATTATGATTTCTTTCTTGACACTTGACTTGATTCAACAACATAAGCATGACAGGATAACATCATTCGTTCAACTACCAAAAGCTCCACAAAAGCCTTAGTAGTATAGAATGTGAGGAATGCAAAACTCTTTGCAAGGACACCTTGTCCTATGAGTGACTGAGAGCTAGACTTGAGATCAGAAAAGTTGGCATGCCCTGTTTTGAAAATCTCGAAAACCTCTCTACTGATGTGGTGTGGGAACCTGAAGTTAACTCTGATATATTCTTCTTCCATGTCTCAACATTCCAAAACCTAATTGTAGACACCATTGAAATCCTAGGCAAGATGAAATAGTCAGGAGTAACCTTGTGCTTGCTATGGTGGTTGTTGAAGTTGTGCCCTTTCCACTTGCGCTTAACTCTCTTCTTTGCTTGAGGACGAGCAAAGGTTTAAGTGTGGGGGGGTGTTGGCGGTCGATAAAACCCATTTCGACCACCAACATTTCATGTTTTAGAGTATACTTTACCAAGTTTTCACTAATCTCTAACTAGTTCCATGAGTTGTGCATAAAGGTTGTATGCAGGAGTTTTACACATTCAAAACCACATGAAAATGGACAAACAAAGGCAATAAGGCAAAGGAGAGCAATGGGCCAGGAAACACAGGCCGGCCGACCATCATCCCAGGTCGGCCGACCTAGATGTGGTCACCCGACCTGGTCGGCCGACCTGAGGCCCATCAGCCTCAGGGGCCAGGCCGGCCGACCACAGGCCCAAGTCGGCCTACCTCCCCTCCTAGTCGCCCGACCTTGCCACGTTTCCAAATTCCACCTGCATGCAAAGAAACACAAAACATGTTAAATGCAACCGTCGGATCAAGAATCCAATGCATCCAAGAGCCAAAAGGACTTCGCACAAGGGATCGATGACGTCAGCAATCCGAGGGAGAGAACATGCAGCCAATCAGAGGTCGCCCAACCTTATCCCAAGGTCGGCCGACCTAGTACCGACCTTGTTTTGCACGTGCCTCAACCGCCAACCAACATTCAGTGCAAATTACAGCCGAAGGATCAAGGAAGGAAGTGCATCGGGTGGCCGCCCGACCCCCGGGGCTGGTCGGCCGACCACCGACCTATGCCCAATCGACCTTACACACCTACAAACACCCCCCTCGTCCATCCAAGCTATAAATACCCCCTGGGAGGTCATTTGCAAGGTGTGGTGGATCAAGATAACACTAGTGTGGTTGTGGGTTTGAGTGTAGAATATAGTAGTGAAGCCACCCTTGGCATTGTAGAGAGAGCCAAGTTGTATCAAGAGTGAGTAGTGAGTTGTAGAGTGAAGGAGTCGAAATTCTCTATTGGTCTTCTATTCTCGAGCTCTTATTCTCAGAGGAATTATTACTCTATTTCCAGGATATAGTAAAGTTCCTTGCTTCCTTCTTTATTTATTTCATACTTACTTTATTTACATACTCAGTGCCTTGCTCAGTAGTTTACATGTGCCAAGTGTGCTCTATGTAGTTTAGCTATACAGTTGTGCTTGCTCTTAGGCTTCGAACCTGTGTAGTAGTAAACTCGGTTGTGTAGACGTGGTGTCTAGACTAGAGTTTGCCTTGGAAGGTGTCTTGTCCCACGTAGCTTTGGTGGTAGGTCCGCTTGGTGACAGCGAGCGTGTACCCTGTGTACTCCACCCCGTCATCCGGATAAGTAGTCATCGACGCATAGCTGAGTTCTGTAGTGCCCGCCTTTCTCGTCTGGGTTTTTAGCACTCTGGTGCCTGGAAGTGGTTCTATAGGCTTAGTATCCAAGTAAACCTGCTGAGTAGAACACTAATTTGTTTCGTAAAGTTAAATTGTTTTATTTAAAGTAGTGAACCTACTCTACTTTGCCCTTTACCTCTATCTTGCTGGTTTTACTGTTCGGTTCTACCTGTTCTATGTTGAGTTACTCCTCGTTCCTCATGGATTTCGATACCCTGGAATACTCTTGGGTGAAAAGCTACAATGTGTTTTCGTGCGCTTGTGGATCTATATCAGTAGGCTAAGAAACGCCAACAGTACACCACACTAGGCAAGTGTTCAGAAATAAAGTAAAGTATAACAAAGGATAGAGCTATGATGTATATTATACTGGAGTAACAAGAGTACAAAGATGGAAAGATAAAAGACTCAAACTCCCAAGACTAACCTAGTGCTACTAGACTAAACAAAAGTATGTTTTACTCAACTTCCACACTCTACAAGTGAAGCCTAGGGGGGTATTTATAGCTTCCAAGGTCGGTATGAAGGTTGGAGAGGCGGTTACTAGGCCGGGAGATGCCAGGTGGGGTCGGGCGGCTCTACCCTAGGCCGGGCGGCTCGGGTGGCCGTTTGATCCACCGCCTCTTGCCATCCAATGGTCCAGATTGCATCCCTAGGTCAGTTGCCTGGCAGGTATGGCGGTTACAAGTGTGTTTTCCCTTCAACTGTTGATCTCACTTGTGTTTCTTCCTTAGCCATAGGATTGAAGTGCCGAGGATCGCTGACTTCACCAATCCAAGTGCTGGATCGATGATGTGGCGAGGCGTTCTGGTACTTGACGTGTTGGTTTCGGCATTTGGACTTCACAACTGTGTTGACACGTTATTGTTGTGCATGCAGGTCAAAGATGGAGCGAATTGGCCACTTTGTCAGGTCGGGCGGTTCGGGGTTGGAGTCAGGCGGCCTGGCCCACTGGTCAGTGTTGTGATTGAGCCAAATTTGGCCTGTTTTCTGCTGATCTTATGCCTGCAATCAAATATTCAACACAACTTGTGGAACTATGTTAGTAGCATAGGTTATTCCATACTTTGGCATATTTTTCTTCATGTTCATGGATAGTTGATGGCCGTAGGTAGTGCAATAAATACCGTCAACAGTCGGCCAGGGTGAAACCGATGAACTTATTTTAAGTTTGTGGGGGCCGTCGAACTTACATGAATAAAAATATCGAGTTTAGTTCGATGGATAAGTTCGACGGCTGGCCGACGAACTTAGCTTAAGTTTGTGGGTTTCGACCTAAATTCGTGGGTATTTGGCCCACGAACTTTAACTGGTTTCCTATTGTGATATCATCCACAGACCAGTTGGCAGGTTGAAATGGTGAACCAAATTTTAGAAGATATGTTACAAGCATCTGTACTCACCCTCTCGAAGAAATGGTATGAGTATTTTGCCTTGGCTGAATTTTCTTATAACAACAGCTATGAGAAAAGTTTCTAGATGGTGCAGTTTGAAGCACTTTACGGCTAACGATGTCGAACTCCTATAAACTGGTCTGAACCAAGGGAAATAGTTATTTTAGACTGGATCTAGTTCAAGAAGCTACAGAGGTGTGAATTATCAAAACCCACTTGACAAAAGCACTATGTGGACAAATGGCGCCAACCATTGGTTTTCCAAGTTGAGGATTTTGTGTATCTTTGTGTCTCATGAAGGATTGGTATATCAGGCCTTTCCAAATCTTAGAAAGATGTGGACGTGTAGCATATCAACTCGAGTTCTCACCTCAGCTACTATGGTCCATAATGTCTTCCATGTATCTTAACTTAAGCGATGCCTTTGAGTTCCTATGGAGACTGTTGACATCACTGATCTTCAACTTGATCCTAATTTGACATATGTGAAGAGTACCCTATCCAGATATTAGACAAAAAAGGAACGATCGACACGGAATCAAAACATCAGATTTGACAAGGTTCAATTGAGTAATCAGCCTCCTAAAGAAGCAACTTGGGAATAAGAGAAGTATCTTTGAGTTAAATCGATATAACTTATAAAAGTACAACCCACTAAGGGCCATTAACTCTATTGCTCTCAACATGCAAACTATCCACATCATCTATAACCCCACTAAGTTAGAAGCCATGTCAACAACCACTATAACCCTCTACTGATGTCTTGTAATGATTTTCTGTGGCTAATAACATCCATGCATGTAACTATTAGTCCATATGAGTACCCATGCTACAAAATTTCTACAATAGAAACACATATAGAATGCATCGTTTAAGAGTTGATCTGTCTTAAGCAAGATGAGCATGTTATCAAATATAATGTGTTTGCATAAAATGTTTCTTACAATCACATGAAATTTTCACTTTCAAATTTCATTTTAAAAGTTAGTTTAAGAATTCCTCAGCAACGCGGGGCGTAGCACCTAATACCAAAATCCTATCGTAGCCAGTTAAAGGACAAAGTAAGGTACTGAATGGTTTACATCTTGTGAAATAACCGGTTTTATTCATTTCTATGACACCTAGGCCCAACTAGTTCACTCCTCATCTCTTCCTAGCGCCAGGGCCCCGCAGCCTGGAAACCTCCCACCGCCTTGTCCCATCTTTTCCCAAAGCTCCGGCTACCGTCCCTCCCCCACGAACTCTCACTTTCTCTTACTAACAATTTTTGTTGAGTTGGCGCACCACCTCTCGTGAACCCTCTTGGTGTTACAGTGAAGAGAGGCGAAAAGAGGGGCGGTCGTGGTTCCCATCCTCTGCTGGCAGAAGGCATGGCCTTCCTCGCCTCTCATGGCTGTTCTCAGCATTGGGAGGCGAGGAAAAATCCCTCCGTGTTGTTTGCCATCGCGGTGGCGTTAGCTCTGGTGTCTCAGGTTGAAACATCTATGGAACAACTTTGTTGTAGGTTGTCACAAATATTTATGTCTCCTCCATGATCATCAACAGCATGGGGAGGCATCCGTAAAGTTGCAAGTGCTTGTCAAGATTTTTTTTCCTTGTTGTTGCTTGACTTTGTCGGGAGAAGAAAAAGCATGTCTCATGGGTGTGTTGCATTGCAAATCATTATATGCCCCGACTAGCTCCGCATGAGCAAAACAGACACCATTCAACCCATATTCATCAGAATGTGTGCTTCTGGCCTCTAGGATTGAATCTAAAGTATCTAGCATGAGTGTAGTGTCATCTAGAGCATACTCTTTGGCCCAATCACCTGCATTTTGTTTAGTTTCAGCAGCTGCTTTGGTATTATCTATATCGATACTCAAAGCACTCTCCACTGACTGCAACTCAAGTGCAGTGGTTTCTCCATTTTTTGAACCATGGACATTCGGTGATGGATGTTGACGGTCGTTATTGAACTACCTATGACCATCAACTGTCCATGAACATGAAGGAAAAATGCCAAAGTATGGAATAACTTATGCTACTAACATAGTTCCACAAGTTGTGTTGAATATTGGATTGCAGGCACAAGATCAGCAGAAAACATGCCAAATTTGGCTAAGTTACAACACTGACCAGTGGGCTAGGCTGCCTGACTCCAACCCCGAGCCGCCCGGCCTAACAAAGTGACCAAATCACTCCATCTTCGACCTGCATGCACAACAATGATGTGTCAACACAGCTGTGAAGTCCAAATGCCGAAACCGACACGTCAAGTACCGGAAGGCCTCACCACATCATCGATCCAGCACTTGGATTGGTGAAGTCAGTGATCCTCGGCACTTCAATCCTGCGGCTAAGGAAGAAACACAAGCGAGATCAACGGTTGAAGGGAAAACACACTTGTAATCGCCATACCTGCCATGCAACCAACCTAGGGAGGCAATGTGGACCATTGGATGGCAAGAGGCAGTGGATCAGACGGCCACCTGAGCCGCCCGGCCTAGGGTGGAGCCGCCCGGCCCCACCTGGCGCCTCCCGGCCTATAGCCACCTCTCCAACCGCCACACGGACCTCAGAAGCCATAAATACCCCCCTAGGCTTCACTTGTGAAGCGTGGAAGTTGAGTGAAACACACTTTTGTTTAGTCTAGTAGCACTAGGATAGTCTTGGGAGTTAGAGTTGAGTCTGAGTCTTTGCCTTAGGGATTCCGAAGAATCTTTGAGTCTCGGTAAAGCTCTTGTATCTTTCTATTTTTGTACTCTTGTTACTCCAGTATAATATATATCATTGTTTATCTTTTGTTATACTTTACTTTGTTTCTTAACGCTTGCCTAGTGTGGTGTACCTTTATTGCACACTAGATCCAAGGCTTAGGTTTGTGTTGTTCTTAAGTTATCTGAATCTTACTAGACTTGTCGGTGCAATAATCTTGTCTTAGGGTTTTGATCTAAGATTAAGTTAGTTCTCACCCTCTAATCAAGGAAGAACTTTAGAGTTTAAGTTCTCACTTGAACTCTAGTATAGCGTGTGATGGGGACGGGGGTTCCCGATCTTCCGTCAGGTGGAGATAACTATCGATTTGGCGGAGTCACGACACACACGATCCGGCTTCCAATCAACATGATTTGAACCCTGCAATCGCAGCACCACGTCTCCTCGGGTTATCAACCATGCACACACGATTGACCTCGCCACGAATGCTTATCCCTGCTTGTGAATCGAAGAACACAAGCAAGAACACGGTAGATGCACACTAAAATTGCGAATAGAAAGGATTAAGCTCACAAGTTGGGATTTCACAAACCGGAGTATTCTCACACGGCGAAATTGTTCATAACGACAGAATAATCTAAGCAAAACCCATCTAATCTAATGACAGCGGCTGTGTATATAGAAGGGAGAGAGCTAGGGGCGGCCAAGAGGGTGGCCGAGCGACCCTAGGGAGTACAAGGCCTTCAGGCCCAAAAACAGGTGTTGGGCAGATTCTGGGCGTCCACTTGCATCGACAATTTCCATCGACTCAGAGCATATTTTGGCATGGGACCACTTGGGTTAGAAAGCTTATCTCCTTAGCTTTCCAACGATATGTAGAACACAAAAAACGGAGCCCGTATGTGGCCTGGACGTCCGTTTTCGTAAAGCCTGCTCCTGTAGTCCTAACCAGCCTCGAGATTAAATTGGACTCTAACACTAATTGGGCTTGTAACTCCATCTCCACTTGGACCTTGGTTGTATGCATATTAGTCATGTCCTCATCATTCTCCCCTTGGTTTTGAATCGCAATCGTCGATCATTGCTGAAGTAGTTGTTTTAGTTTTTGACATGATCCAACACTGCTCTCCTTGAAATTGAACCTGTTGTGACGAAAGAAACAAAAAAGAACAAGTGGATCTAGACATGATATGGTTAGTTGTACAGCAGCCCTTTTCTTTATTTTGATGTTCATAGATATAATGAGAGCCACAATTAGAAGAGATATAAACACGATGAACCATATATTCTCCATTACTATCATACTTGCCAATGACATGACATGTATGTTTAGATAACCTTAACAAATCAGCACTAAAATAAAGTTTTTCCTTCAAATTATTTAGATTACATTAAACATTCAATTCAATATAATCCAAAGTATTTAAAGAAGATAACAATTTCAGCTCATCATGCACACTAGCAATAGTGAGAAAATATTTATATTTAGCACAAATAACTGGTTCAGCAGCATCAATAATATCTAGTTTATTCACAAGTTGTGGTATAACAGTAATAGGAATATCATCCAACAACCTTTCATTGTCACATGGAGCAGCAGGACAATAATCGTGTGACAAAGGTACATCAGAATTATTTTGCATTATAGATTGCTCTACAATAGCATAAATTGTGGGCAAATTTGGTGCAACAAAATTTTTTTCACCTTGTATGATCTTTGCACCGATTTTTTTACCTGTGTTTATATGCTCGCTGCAATGCTCATCCTCCATTAGCATGTTGTCTCTCTCATTGTTAATTTCATTGTCCTGCTCATGGTTATTAGAAAATGAGGCCTCTATATGTTGTGTGTCATGATGTTCAATTTCAGCAACACATACATCATATTCAATCTTTGTGAACTGATGTCTCTCATATTTAAAATCAGTTTCAATATCACAAGCAAGAATAAATAAATCATAGAGAGAATTATATTGCATATCACCAAGAACGTCATAAATGTCATTATTAAGACCATTTAAAAATCATTTTATTCTTGAATTCACTGATTCATGTAAACCACAACATAACAACAAATTATGTAGTTCATCATAATACTCTTTGACAGTTTTATCATGTTGTTGCAGATATTGTAATTTACAAATTAACTTTACAAAATGAGAATCAGAAACAAATTCATCTCTCATGAATTTTTTCATATATGTCTAAGTTTGTGGATCTGCATCATAATCACAAAGATCTTTCCACCAAATTAAAGCACATGATTTTAGAGCACTAGCAGCATTCTTAATCTTTCTTCTATCACATAAACGATTTTGTGCAAAAATTTTATCCATCGCCATTTCCCAATCAATGTATTTATCCGAACCAAAACCATCATAAGAAGAAAGATGTGGTATGATATAACCTGAACTTTTTGATGATGATGTTCTCAAAGTGGGATGGCTCTCAAATTTCCTCATATTTAATAGTAGTGTTATATCCTGTTATTATTAGCAGAAAACACACGAGAAGTATATTTTTCTATCAACTAATAGGTGGTGAGATCACACACTCTCAAGCGTCTTACCAAGCTCTTACAAATGTTCTTACTAATGCAAAGCAGTGGATGGTACAACCAGTGGCTGGTTCGTGATACCGTGAGGGCGTGAGCGATGCGATTGCAAAGGTTGAACCTATACTGATCAGAAGTACATATATGGAGCTTTGGGAGGCTTTATATAGTAGTAAAGATTAGCACAATTCAAAATTAAATAGCAAAATTGAATAAGTGTTCAAAATACTTGTCAATGTTTTTGGCCTAAACTTGTTCTTGGAACTACTCAAGCAAGCAAGTCACACATACAAAGTACAAAGGACACAAAGGATGCAAGCACTTCTAATTTTTTTTTATGTTTTTTTTTTGTGCGGTTCTTTTTTATTCACTTGTCTTTTTCTTTTTTTATCTCTTTCTTGTTTTTAATCAAAAGTGCCGCAAGAGTAAGACACAACTCCACACTATAACAAAAGTTTCGTCTGTAAATCACAGATTTCTATCCGAACTTGCATAGATGATTTCGCACTCTTAATGACCTAAAATGCGAAAACCTATAATAACAAAGTTGTAGATCTACGTTTTCTCTTTCCAATCAATATACGGAATGGCTCTTTTGGATAAGGAAAGCAGGAGATATTGACCCTGAAATATAGACTATTTAGAAAATTCTGGGTCACAAACATATTTAATTCCAACTAGACTTAGTCCCTGATAACGGTGTTTTCTAGAAATCTCACAATTGACAAAGTTGTGGATAATTTCATAAGGTTTCCAGAAAGTACTAGAACACTAAAATCCGAGTTCGTATGTAGGAGATATCATCAAAATAACAAACTGGACAAAGACAAAACCGAACCGGACGCGATGACGTGATGGAAAAGGATGCGGTGGTACGATGCAAAACTCAAACCAAACTAAGAACTCGATCTAAACTAGCAACAAGACCATGATTATGGACACAAACTCAATGATGCGGACTGCGAAATCAAATTATCCAACGGCTAAACTTGGTTATGGGACAATGGAAACTACGAACCCTAATTTTTGTATGGTTTTACTATGGGACGAAACGAAACTAATCTACTAAGGATAAATACAGGCAAACCTGATGGTAAACCTTGCTCTGAATACCACTTGATAGGGACCGGGGGTTCCCGATCTTCCGTTAAGTGGAGATAACTATCGATTTGGCAGAGGCACGGCACACACGATCCGGCTTCCAATCAACATGATTCTAACCCTGCAATCGCAGCACCACATCTCCTCTGGTTATCAACCGTGCACACACGATTGACCTCACCACGAAGGCTTATCCCTGCCTGCGAATCGAAGAACACAAGCAAGAACACGGTAGATGCAAACTAAAATTGCAAATCGAAAGATTAAGCTCACAAGTTGGGGTTTCACAAACCAGAGTATTCTCATACGGCGAAACTGTTCATAACGACAGAATAATCTAGGCAAAACCCATCTAATCTAATGACGGCGGCTGTGTATATAGAAGAGAGAGAGCTAGGGGGCAGCCAAGGGGGTGACCGAGCAACCTGTTGGCGTTCCTTAGCCTATTAGATATAAATCCGCAAGTGCACGGAAAATGCGTTGTAACCTTTCACCTAAGAGTATTCCAGGGTATCGAATCCACGAGGAACGAGGAGTATAATAATCGCACAACACAATGGCCAAACTAGCGAAGCTAGCAAGTAGAGGATAAAAGACAGGAAAGCAGGTTCTCAACAAATGTTAAAGCACCTTACTATACTAAGCATGCAAAGCACTATACTTGTCATGTAAACATAGACACCAAAGCTGCAGAGCCACTGCCAGGCACTAGAGTGCTGATAACCCAGCTGAGAAAGGCGGGCGCTACAAGTTTTGGCTATATCGTCAACGAGTCTATCTGAACGAACGGGATTGGAATACTGAGAACACAAAAGCTGTCACCTAGTGTATCTACCAACCAGAGCTGCGTGGGATAGCCGACCAACCAAGGCAAACTCTAGTATGAACACCGTCGTGCCACTCAGAGAGTTTACTACTTACTAGTAATGAGCCAAAAAAGCAAGAACTATTATATAGCCAACACTATAAGCATGCACAAGGTTCCCGTAAATAGACAAGTATAAGACTAAGTATGAAAGCAAAGCAAGAATGAAATAACAAAGGTGAGGGACAATGAACTTTACTCAATCCTAGAACTGAATATCCTTCCTCTGATAATACAAGCCTGGGAGAGAAGAGAAATCCCACTCCCGAACTCTGCACTCACTACTCTCCTTGATACAAGAGGAATTCTCTTTACAAGCTAAGGGAAAGCTTCACTTCTCCACACTATACACTCTACCACTACATTTATCCACTAAGCCACACCTCACAAGGGAGGTCTAAGGGGGTATTTATAGTGCTAGAGTAGAGTGAATGTCGGTTGTGGCGGTTGGAGATGGTTGGAGGCCGAGCAGCTTAGGTGTGGGGGCCTGGACAACCCTTGGATCCACCGCCTCACTTCATCCCATGGTCCATATTGCTCCTCCAAGACGGTTATAGGTCGGTTGGCGGTTATTCTTGTGTGCTTTTGCCTCAACCATTGGATCCTTTTGTGTTTCTTCCTTAGCCATTGGATGTAACTTCCCTGGATTGCTGACTTAGCCAATCCATGGGCTGGATTGATGAAGTGGCAAGGCCTTCCGTGGCATGGTGACTGGTTCTCTCGGATTCCACCGTGGAGTTGTAGGATCCATGAAGTGGCTGTAGGAACTTTTTATGAACTCAATTTCATGATTAATTCATCAAAATTCATCAGAAATTCAAGCTCATATGTGCAGCCCTCTTCTCCTCCTCTTTCTAGTTTGGTTTTTGGGTTCAATCCTTGGCTTTTGGGTGTTTGCTTTGGCCATGGGTGAATCCTTTCCTTTGCCGGTGTTTTGGACTTGCAAGGACGTGGAGATTATGCCCTAGTGCATCACAAACTAGCAGGTTTGCCACGAGCAAGTCGAATTTGAGTTTTCCTCTTTTCTTGCCCAAAGCGTGCCTCTTCACACGATCTGAAATTTCCGCTAATCCCGTGATCATTTTGAGTTGATCTTTTGGGAATAGCTTTGGAATAGGGCTCAAATAGCATGTGTTAGACTTCGTGAAGATTGGACAAGGTTTGGTCAGGTTTAGGGTTTGGAAACTCATGTTCCAGCCTCCTACCGGATCATCCGGCGCACCGGACAGTCCGGCGCCCGTCACCGGATAGTCCGGCATTGGGAGTTCTAGCCCGACTGCTACCGGACCATCCGGTCCAGTCACCGGACCCTCTGGTTCTACCGGACCGTCCGGTGAAGGACCCCGGACGGTCCGGCTGACGCCTATAGGTGGTTGTGAGCTTTTTCGTTGAGGTTTTCGTTGTCAGGCTCTTTGCTTCGACCTCGCTTTCGATGTTTCTTGTTGCTGCCCATACTCTTAACTTGCTGTGATCTAGTGAGACGCATTTCGGTGCATTGAGTGGCGGACAAGACACTTGTGCGTGAGTTGTTGTTTCGCTTGACTTGCGATCTTGTGATCGTTGAGTCTCGTGCTTCCACTCGCTTGGTGTGTACCCATTCAGTGGGCGAGACCAAGTGCTGCTAGACACGTTTCATTTCAGTGGACAGTGTCTAGCGTTTGTTGTGTGAAGTGTCTGTCAGTCTGCACCGGGGTTCATGAGTTTGAGTTTAAGTGCTCTTATTCACCCCCTCCCGCCCCTCTATTCACACGTCTCGGTCCTACAAGTGGTATCAAAGCCGGTTAGGTTTTCCATAGCTTAACCGGTGAAGAAACCATAGCGACTATGACTTACTCTGGAAAGATTCCTGTCCTTGCCTCCGATGGCTATCCCTACTGGAAGGGTAGGATGGAGGTGTTCCTTGTTAGCCAGAGTCAGGACATATGGGATGCTACACAGAGTACGACTTTTGTGGTGCTTCCAGTCGCTGAGCATTGTGATGAATGTGTACACAGTCCCTATCAAATGAAATGAATGTGTCTCTCAAAAGCACATCCATTGATAACCCATTGAATCCCAAGAGCCTTCGTGGTTCGGTCTTCCGATTGTGTACACCTTGCTTCTGATTGTTCTAAGACCTATATATTCATCACGTTTCTAATCTTGGTGTCAAAATCAGGGAGTAACCCTGTTCCATTATTCGAGTAAATCACTGTCGTTTTCGCGTTGGCCACACTGTCTATGCGGTTTGTTCATTCACTCTCATAAAAACCACGACTTGCCGAGCACCTAGGAAAGACCACCTTAGACATATTCAAAAGCTTTGTAACTACCTTGTGTTAAAGAGGCACTAACCATTCATGAGTCAGTTAACAAAGCAAATGGATGAAGGATTAAGTGTTGCCATGTATGACAGAAGCACACGAACAACGATGCCAAAACAAATTGCACTTCGCCGTAAGCCGTAGAACCCCGCTTCCTTCGAATCTCGGGACGAAATTTCTTTAAGGGGGGTGGGTTGTGATGCCCTTGGCATCTCAAGCGCCTTGATACACAGTTAGACACAAGCTAATGATGAATTAGGGTTTAGTCACGCTTTGAGAGTAACAAGGATTAGGTGCAGAAACCACTAAATCAAAATTTTTCTATCCTAATACAAAAAGTCTAGATTTTTAGCTTGTCACCAAACTTCATACTGAAATTAATTTTGATTCCACTATATCACTTTAAAATCTTCCTTACTATCAAATGAAATTAAGCTTGCCACCTTTCAAATGAATCTAGAGTGGAAGTGTTTAGATTTCATTTGATACTTCAAAAATTGAAAACAAGAAAGGCTCCACACAAGGTAAACCCGCTATTTGACCAAACCCCTGAATACAATTGCGCTTGTAGTTTGAAATCTGTGGTGATCTAGGTGAAAATTATATTACCAAATTTGTGGATAAAGAGGTGTTGAACAACTTTGGTAAATGGAGTATTGACATGCACAGTAGTTTGGATGGTGTTTTGGGTGCTTTCTTGTAAATCTATGAAATCTGCCCAAATCTGACCTACTAGTAAATTCAAATTTCATTGGTCTTACATCCATAATCCTGAAATGGTTATATTGACAAAAATGTGGATAATAAAATCCTGAACAATATTGATATAAAACTCTTTATATGAAAGTGGACACAAAATGGACTTTTAGAGTTTCTAAACTAATAGGCTCTGTTGGTCAAACTGTGGTCAACAGTTTGAATTCAACTTTAAACCATATTTTTACATAGAACATGGCCTTAAGCCTTTTGACAAAGTTGTAGAACTCAAAGTGTACAACATTTCATACAATTGGGACATTTTCAAATTCGGCCTTTAAATACCTCAAAAATGCGAAATGCAAACAAAAGTCTCTGCAGTCAAACACCCTTCTCCCATTTTTATATTTTTCCTTTTTCCCTCTGTCTATGACATGTGGGCCCCAGCCGTCAGGTTCCCGCTCAGGCTGACCGAAACCGCCGTTCGCATAGACCATTCCTTCATCCTTTCACTTGGCCCCACATGTCAATGATTCCGTGTCTACGGACCGTGTCCACTGTCGCGCCACTGTACCTCCTTCCCTCTCCTGCGCGCGCATGCGGCGCTCAGCGCCTGCCATGGCCGTCCGGCCGAGGCCAGCGCCGCGCCTCTCTCTCCCCCTCCTTGGCTCCCTTCAAAGCGAAGGAACGGCTCGCTCCCCTCACTCTCCACTCCACTCGCCCACTTGTCCCTCTGCCTCCCGCGCTCCCCGCTGCCCTGCTTCCCCACGCGCAGAGCGCCGTCGCCATTGCCGCGAGCTCGAGCCGAGCTCGGGTCGCCACGTCCACTCGCCCCGGTGCCTCCAGACCGCCTCCATTTCCTTCGCCACCACCGTCCGCGTCCAACGCACTAGGCCTCATCGCCTCTCCGCCCTTGACCGCTGAGATCCGCCCGCCGTGCCGCCGAGTTCGTCGCGCCGTGCCGCCGGCTTACCATCGCCGCGCACCGCCTCCGGCGCCTCCTCCACCTCGAGGTCACCTCCACCACCTCCGCTGTGGCCTCGCGGACCCGGCGCACTAGCCATCGCCGTTACCTCTCTCCCTCGCGAGATCCACCGCGCGCGACGTCGACTTGACGCCGCCGCGCCACCGCGGTTCACCTCCACCGCCGGCCCTCCTCACGGCCTCTTCGCCGACCAAGGTAGAGGGGAAAGGTTCCCCATCCCCCTCTCTCCCTCCCCGGCCACCTCCGGTGCCTCTCCATGACCCCCAGGCTGAGAACCAGCCGCGCGCCGCCGCTTCCCTCCTCCCATCATGAGGAGGAAGATGACAGGAGGAGGAAGAAGCCGTTTTTTGCGATTTGGCCCCTCCATCTTCTCGTATTTAGGTCCCAGTCCGTGCGTTGTACTGTGTGTCTTAAAGATCTCACGTTCTAGTCCCTGGATCTTAGGTTTATTCACGTTTAAGTCCTAGATCTGGGTTTTTAGAATTTAACTTGTCATTTTGATTTTGAGCTGATATCTTTAGAAAATCACTACAAATCAAGGAAAAAATCCAAAATGGACAAAATCAGTGGCTATGAACTCCTCCTGAGTAGATCTATAGAATGAGTATGATGTGGATCCATGAAATGACATTTTTGCCCTAGTTTCTTGCATGGTTGCTAAAACTAGATAAATGAAAAATGTGGGTCAAATGAACTCCAAAAATTATGAAACTTGGTCAGTAGCTTTATTGGGGTATATAGGCGCTGTGTAAATTTTAGTGACCCTAGTTTTGGCAGGTTAATCACTGTTTCCCCATTTTGGGTGTGAATTAGGCATTTTTAGTATTATGGAAATGGGTGCTATGGGAAAGATGCTTAAAATGACTCCCTAGTATTTTTCATGAACTTTGCACAGTATAGGTAGTCCACTGTTACATTATGAGACCTTGCAAGTTAGTTTTTGATGGTGATTTCAAAATGACAAAATATGCTAGTTGAGAAAGGAAAATAGGAAAAAGTGTATTTAAATTACTAGGAAAATTATAGGAAAAATAGGATGGCTTGTACATGATGTCTAAAGTCCAGAAAGTATATATATGTGCATGCTTTATATACTGTATTGTCTTGCATGTTTATTTCCTCTATAATTAAATATGGAAAATGGATGTCCTGTTAAATGGAAAGTATTTCACTTGCAAATTTTTGTGTAAGTAGTTTTTAGCTTATCATCATCACTGGTCAAAATTCATGATCAGATTCCTTTTCCATAATTAATGATAAATCCGAAAAGAAAAAGGGCTGTTAACTTGTTAGAATTTTAATAAATTCATTTTTACTCCAATTGGGCTGAACTTTTGGCAGTAGCTTCATGTATATGATGTCTGCATGCTGTAAAAGTTTGAAGTCAGTTGGAGCTATGTATCTATTTAAACTCAAAAGCATATTTTAATTCATAAAATGAGCATGTTTATGTTGGTAATGGGGTATGAGCCTAGTTATACTCCTCCATACAAGTACTTAGTGTAAAGTAGCTACTCCTAGCTGTCTTTTATATTGAGTGTGTTTTGATGTATACTTTACATGATAAGTCCTTTGCGGAGTGATGGTTTGTACGATTTTCTAGTTTTGTCCTAAGTTCTTTATAGTGTGCATCTCCTACACACATTTGCATTCGTGCACTCATTTGCATACAATGACATACATATAGATCACAGGATCAAGGAGCCAGAAGACAAGGAGCCGGACCCGCAGCAGGAAGATCAACAGCAGGCCGCCAGCTCCACAACTGAGGAGACTGACCCTAGCGAGGAAGGTAGACAGGACCATGTAAATCCCAGCAAACAAAGTATTTTGAGTTACGCATATGCATTAGGTTTGATTGAAACCAATTGCATTAGACTCCCCGGCCGTCCTGGCCCTAGCACCTATACTTAGGGTTCGTTGGACGAGTGCCTAGAATGGTTAGGCGCGAGTAGACACGAGTGAGCACTATCACTCGTCTCGTAGGGTTTACTTTCAAATGATGAATTCTCATTACTATAAATTTATTATTGCTACGTTATGCTTTCAATTAAGACCGGGCGGAGATATGGGATTACTATGTTGAAAAATGATGTGATGGTACGGTGGACTCCGCCCGAGTTGCATAAGGCCCGTTCGCTGTTCGCCTGCTGATCGGCATAACATTGCTAGGGTGCTTATCCGGGATCAATGGACCGGTGAAAGTCTTACTTGTGCCGTCTCAAGAAAGGGGCATGTTCCTACCCACTGGTTGAGAGGAAGGTGGCCGCGGAGGCGGGTGTCAAAGGAGGGCAGAACCCGACGTAACCAAGGTAACGCTCCTGCGACAACGCGCTCCGGGAGTCAGGCGGGAGTGGTCATCGAACTTGAGACGGGACAAGTGGAGATGGGGGAAGCATATGTGGAACGCTGGGAGTTAGTAAGCATATGCCATCCTGGTGCTTCTAGTTGTTCCCAGGAATATAAAAATCGATTCGAATCACTGATGCTCACCAGGTGTGAGAATGCCAATATCACGGGCAATGTAGAGCTGTTTGAGGCATGATGTTTTATGGAATTGATGATCTGATACTACACACTGGATATACATGCTTTACTTCAAGCAAATTTTTCACTTTATATTACCAATGATATTCAGGATAAGGACTAGCGGTTGTCAAATCCCGCTATAGCATGACACTAAAACATAGTGGATAATCATGATTAAAGGATAGCGATTGTCAAATCCCGCTATCCTATGGTAACAGTTTACAGTTTAAAATCAATAGCTAAGGACCTACTTGCTAGTAAGCTGAGCCTCGCATCAGCCGTAAATCCCGTCCATTAAGTCATACTGAGTAATTAGTACTCAGGGTTTGTCCCCATTTTTGGCTCACAGGTACTGGCAGCATTTGGTTAGCTGCTTGGAGAAGGGTAGCACCGGTGGGCTCGGTGTTTTTCGCCTCGTTCGTCTGTATGAAGACTACTTAAGTATTTGGTTTCCGCTGCGAGAAGTTTTGAAAACGCTTCCGCATTATATATATTTTGGACATGTATTTGACTATATACATTCTTGGTTTGTAAACTAAGTCTACCTATTCTATATTTCAACTGCTTGTGATGATGTAACTGTTATGGCTCCATCGAGGGTCAGATGTGTATGATGTCGGTTCCTCTGGGAAATGGTGTTATCGAGAGCCGAAGGCCTCTCGACGGACGACCGGGTTTAGTACGGTCTAAGTACATTGCAAGCTAATGGTGGCAGTGTACTTAGCCCGTATTAAATCGGCGGTTCCGCCACAGCTGGTATCAGAGCCGATCATAGACAGACAACAGTTATATCATCCAATTTTGGTTTACAAAACTATTTTCGAAAGCCCTTTTCAAGTAATTCAAAAATGAGAGTATACGATATGCCCATATTAAGGATGTTAGTGTTATCCAGGTGACATCACTGACATTCTGACCTAGATAGAACTTATATGCATATTCGGCGCTTTGAGAAGCAACTTTTTGGCCATAGCTGTCCCCAGTACTGGTGGAAGATATTGGGTTTTGCGGACAGTTGTAATCTCTGCATTCATGCTGTATAAGTAAAAGCTCTTTAAGGGTGGTGGGCATGTTTGAGGCTTTCATACCCACCATACTTACATTCGGTTTTGGGATCCACCTTACTCTTGACAATCCCCAGTACTGGTGGAAAGTCAGGCTTGAAGAGAAGGTGCAAAGGCCCACCAACGTTGTCCACGCAGCGGTCACGCGTGGATGCCACAATATGTGGTAATGTATGAGCATGAATTCTTCTGCAGGTACACTAACCACGTGCGAAACTAAAAACGAATAGGACTTGACTAGTTGCATTAAGCAGAGACGTGCATATATGTCACCGAATATCGCTAGTGTATACATAGGAAGTGTGATGTGAGACGGATAGGATGAGCATACATCATTCCGTCTCATCTCATGTGCCTTACTTGTATTTGCTTGAAGATAACTAGATTCTTACTGCATCTATAAGTATACTTGTTGGATAGTAACAATTTGCATATGAATCCTGTCTGCTGTTTTAAGATGTATTTCAAATTGCAAATAGAATCAACAGAAACTTATTATAAGAACCTAGTAGTACAAGAAATTTCTAACAACTTGTGTATAGATTAATTGCTCTGAAAGTGAATGCGAGCGAGGTACCAGTTTAGGACGTGTCTTATATCCATTTAAAACAAGTATTATATATAAAAGTTGTAGTGGGAAAGAATTCAACCAACAAACTTATCTATAATGACCCTTCGGCAAAATACTCTGGGCATTAACTTACAATCATTTTAAGTCAAAGCTTAAATCTAGTTAGCAAGTACGAAGTTTAGAAGATGAAGTTCGGGACGTAACCTAAATGGCACATGAATACAAATTGCCATATGACCACATTTGGCCTTTGAAAACTATCAAATTGACATGGGCCTTATTCTTCCTGCTACAGATGTCGCAACCCTCGACGCAGCCCTTCGACTTATGCCCTAATTGCCAAGAGTCCACAAAAGCTAAAACAACGATACCTCGAGAACAAAAGAAGAGAAAAGCGGGAGAATCTTTCACTGAGGCAGCCTCAGTTCAACATCTGCGACCCGGGATGGTTCTATTAAAAGGATTTGTCAAGCCTGAAGATCAAATTGAGATGGTTCGTATGTGTCGACAACTGGGTAAGGGCCCAGGAGGATTTTACAGGCCAAGCCTTAAGAATGGTGCCAAGCTGAATTTATGGATGATGTCTCTGGAAAAGAACTGGGATCCAATTAATGGCACGCTCATATGGACCCACACATCCATTTGATAGAGCACAAGCCCCGACAATACCAGACGCTTTCAAGATGATTGCTCAAACTGCGAACTTCACTGCAAGCGAGTTTCCTCAGATTAACCCTGACATATGCATCGTCAACTACTACACCAACTCCGGGAAGCTCGGACTTCACCAAGACAAGGACGAGTCAGAGAGTAGCCTTACCAAAGTTTTACCTTTCATATCCATCTCCATAGGAGACATTGTCGAGTTCTTGTTCGGCGACACAAGAGACAAAGACCAAGCGACCAAGATCAACCTCGAATCTAGTGACGTTCTTATACTTGGTGGAAAATCAAGGCTATTGTTTCATGGCATTTCCCACGTGAAGACCAACACTGCACCAAGTTGGTTGAAAGAAGAAGCGGGCATTCGTCCAGGGCGTATCAATCTTACGTTTAGGCAGTACTAGCTAGATACTAGTTGGTGTGCTAGCAGTCATCGCAAAACTTTTGTAATGAGGGGGGTTGACTCTCATAACTCTCGAGTTTCCCATGTATCCAACTCCTTGCAGTCGGCATGTGTCCCACCCTCATGATTAATGTAACTCTATTTTCAATGGAGCATTCTGAACTCTTGTAGTTCTCACGTTTCATGCTTTTGTCGTTCAGGCACTTCAGTCTTTGTAGTCCATGACGCTTTAGTTGTAGTTACCCTGTTTCTGATTCAAATAAATCTGATGAATTATACCTTCGAAAACATTGTGCTATGGCGTGTAAAATCTCCTTGTTCATGTCTCTCTATAACCTTCTGTTATTCACATATCCTCTGAGATTGGATGGAAATAACACTCTTGACGGGGTGTTTGCCCGAGCAGTCTATGGTGCCGCGACGGAACCTAGGGTCCTGTGTGTACGGCCGTCACTCGGTTCCACTAGGGGCGCGTTGGTATCAATACATGCAAAGGCATGACACCGCTGCAATTGTGGAACATTTCTATCCATCTTCTAATGCCTTGTTGACCTCTACACATTTAATTCGTGGAAATAATTTACTCTATTTCCACTGCCGCCTTGTATCGTTTCTTTGCTTTGTTTCACCTTGCCTTTCTTGACCTATGGGGGGAAATCCATCTCGATCCCCTTATCGTTCACACCTTTCCCTCGCCTTGTTGAACCATGTTCTTCTCGATCCGTGAGATGAGTCAAATCTATGGTTCCACTCGTCCACATCTTTTCGTTGACTTTGTTTATCCTTGCTAGTCGTGCTTCACGGGGATGAGCAATTCTATTCTCCACGATACATTTACACCCATTGGTCCAAATCTCGAACTTCTCTGTGCTTACCCCGATTTTCTTTAACGTCTTGTATGTGTGGAAGTGCTTGATTCCATTCCCACTGTCTTACTACATCATCCCATTTCTTCTTCCAACTTGCCTCTCTCTGAATTGTGGAGCCAGCCAAACTCTGTTCCCACTGCTTTCTCTTACGTTCCTTTCTGGTATATATTGAACCTTATCTTCTGAAGGTGAACTTCAGCACCATCCGCCGCGCTAAGCTTTTGTTCTCAGCTAGTGCTTTTGTCATATCGTCCTTTTCAAGAAGTTGCTTTGTTCTTCTTTGAAAATCATCCTCAGTTAAGCTTACTAACACTGACTATTGTTTCGCTAGTAAGCGCACATCATATGCCTATACTTCTCTTGGTCAGTCTTGATCAATTCTATGAAATCATACAAACCATCACATTGTCTAGGTGAATATGTCATATTCTCTTTCCACGGCATCTTTCTCGAAACAATGAGTAGAATGTACTATGTATCACCACATCTTACTCTTTGAAGAATGTTCGGATTTAATATCTTATATGTGTACACAGTCCCTATCAAATGAAATGAATGTGTCCCTTAAAAGCACATCCATTGATAACCCATTGAATCCCAAGAGCCTTCGTGGTTCGGTCTTCCGATTGTGTACACCTTGCTTCTGATTGTTCTAAGACCTATATATTCATCACGTTTCTAAATCTTGGTGTCAAAGTCAGGGAGTAACCCTATTCCATTATTCGAGTAAATCACTGTCGTTTTCGCGTTGGCCACACCGTCTATGCGGTTTGTTCATTCGCTTTCATAAAAACCACGACTTGCCGAGCACCTAGGAAAGACCACCTTAGACGTATTCAAAAGCTTTGTAACTACCTTGTGTTAAAGAGGCACTAACCATTCACGAGCCAGTTAACAAAGCAAATGGATAAAGGATTAAGTGTTGCCATGTATGACAGAAGCACACGAACAACGATGCCAAAACAAATTGCACTTCGCAGTAAGCCGTAGAACCCCGCTTCCTTCGAATCTCGGGACGAGATTTCTTTAAGGGGGGTGGGTTGTGATGCCCTTGGCATCTCAAGCGCCTTGACACACAGTTAGACACAAGCTAATAATGAATTAGGGTTTAGTCACGCTTTGAGAGTAACAAGGATTAGGTGGAGAAACCACTAAATCAAAATTTTTCTATCCTAATACAAAAAGTCTAGATTTTCAGCTTGTCACCAAAACTTCATACTAAAATTAATTTTGATTCCACTATATCACTTAAAAATCTTCCTTACTATCAAATGAAATTAAGCTTGCCACCTTTCAAATGAATCTAGAGTGGAAGTGTTTAGATTTCATTTGATACTTCAAAAATTGAAAACAAGAAAGGCTCCACACAAGGTAAACCCGCTATTTGACCAAACCCCTGAATACAATTGCGCTTGTAGTTTGAAATCTGTGGTGATCTAGGTGAAACTTATTGTGGCGGAACCGCCCTGCTTAATCTAGACTAAGCACACCTGCCACCTCTGGCTCACAGTGCACTTAGGCCGGACTAAACCCGGTAGTCCGTCGAGAGTCCTTCGAGCTCTCGATAACACCATTTCTCGAGGAACCGACATCAAACACATCCGACTCTCGAAGGAGCCACAACAATTACATCATCACAGGCAGTTGAAATAGAGAATAATAGGCTTAATTTACAAACCAGAGGTATGAATTCAAATACATAGTCAAATTATAGCGGAAGCGAATTCAGAGTATATAAATATAGCGGAAGCATTTTCAAAATCTCGCAGCGGAAACCATATACTTAAGTAGTCTTCATGAAGAGATGAACAAGGCGCGTAGTACCGAGCCCACCGGTACTACCACTTCCAACACAGATGTCCGGATGTCGTCAGCACCTGTTATCCAAAAGTGGGGGCAAACCCTGAGTACTAATTACTCAGTAGGACTTAATGGACGGGGCTTACGGCTGACGCAAAGCATGCTTACTAATCATGTGGATCCTTAGCTGTTGATTCTTAAACCAAATCATGTTGACATAAGATAGCAAGATTTGACAGCTGCTATTCATTAATCATGAAGATCATTTATATCATAAAGTAAATACTTGCAGAAAGTAAAACATGAATACATGTCCCGTCCCAAGATTCACAGCGCCTCCATCCCACCCCTTGGGAGTAGACGTCTCAGGAGCGATACCACGGTACGTCGGGTCAGCCCTCCCTCGACCTCTAAGCATCTCCCAAGTCCATCGACCTCCTAGCAGTGGATGGGCGACACCCTGAATAGTGTGACGGATCATACACATCCAAGCATGTTGTATAAAAAGGCGTGACTTAGTAAACAGCATGTTACAGTTATTACTACGTTGTCCGTGTGCGATATCTGGCATTCTCACACCTGGTGAGCATCAGCGATTCGAATCGATTTGTTAATTTCCGGGAATAACTAAAAATGCCAAGTGATATATGCTTACTAGCCATCGCGTTCCACACATATATCCCTCATCTCCACCTGTCCCGTCCCAAGATTCACAGCGCCCCCACCTAACCCTTGGGAGTAGCCGTCTCAGGAGCGATACCACGGTACGTCGGGTCAGCCCTCCATCGACCTCCAAGCACCTCCCAAGTCCATCGGCCCCCTATCAGTGGATGGGCAGCACCATGAATAGTAGGACGGGGCCGGTAAGACTTTCACCGGTCCCACGACCCGGATAAGCACTCTAGCAATGGTATGCCGATCAGCAGGCGAACAGCGAACGGGCCTTATGCGACTCGGGCGGAGTCCACCATACCTTGCCACCTCATCATTTTTCTTATAATATTCCCATAACTCCGCCCGGTCTCTATTTAACATCAGCAGTAATAATCATAAATTGTATCATAGTAAGACTTCTAAGGCTTGTAAAATCACCTACGCGACGAGTGACTCTATTCACTCGTATCTACTCGTACCTAGCAATTCTAGGCACTCGTCCTACGAATTCTATGTATAGGTGCTAGGGCCAGAGCGGCCAGGATGTCTAATGCAGTTGGTTCCAAACAACTCCTGATGCATATGCCTAATCATCAAGACATAAGATGTTTGCTGGGTATAGTATGGTCTTGCCTACCTTTGAGTCACTTTAAAAAAACCAACAAACTAAGCTAATGTTAGTTTGCCGGGTTGTGAGGCTTTGCCCCAGGCAACCCCTTGATCCCTTGGACAACTCCTCCTTCCAAACACGACTGATGGGCCCTCCAGGTCGTGAGTGGGTCTTAGTTGGTCTTTTGGATCACCATTGGTTGAAGTAGTTCCACGCGCTCATTTCTCGATCACGTATCTGAAATAAGCGTCACTATATGAATGCCATGCATGATGCAGTGGATGAGATGCACGAATATCAAGCACACACGTTGAACAGTCATTGCATGGTTAGACAGAAAGGTGATTGGCAACCATTCAAACAAGATCATCCTTGTGGACATAAAGCTAACATAACCCATATAATTAGAGACACGCAATACAACACTCGAACTAATGCATGAGCAAGATATCAATTTAGATTGTTTGTTATCATTCCATGTGCAAGCAAAACAGCAGGGGAGTATACATGCACACACATATGGACTGCTAGGTCGAAACACGGTATCTTTGACATAGCGATTGTAGTGCCTTCATATCCCAGAGCAAGCATATACTCAGACAATCCTATATATATATACATATATATACTTCTATCAGTCCACTGATCGGAAGGAAACATGATAATGCTGTGACTCAGTAAAAATAAGCACTAGCTATTTGGGTTACTCGGGTACTTTTATGGAGTATGTCGTTGATTAATCTATCTCAGCAAGCTAAGTATACCAGCTAAGCATTCGGATCAAAGTACATGAAACATATAAGTAAATAAGTGATATATCTTGACTTAATCGAGTTATTGATATCCACATATTAATAGTGCAACACTTTTTATAATTAAAGATCTACAACCTAGTCATAGGAGGATCAAACATACATGTGGAGTGTATAGAATTAACTACCTTACAAGGTTCTTTTTGACTCCGCAAAATAAATTATATTAAATGAAGTTTATAAGAGTAATCTCTGGTGCATATGAGTACGTTGCTTTCCATTCCTATTACCTTCACTTTTGGCCCTATTTAAGTGACTACCTATGAATCTTTCATGAAACAGCATCCACAAAGCATGAATAACCTACATACGTATACTTGCACAGGAATATAGCTATAGGAATTTCGGTGGAGTTTTTAGGGTACAGTAAATAGCACTTTTACATTTTATTGATTTAATCACCTTAGCACTTGTCATTTTCAAAACCGCAATCAAACCTAACATGCAAGAGCTCGAACTTATACAGTGAGTTACATTTATTATAAGGAGTGCCCAGAAATTATAGTTCATCCATTTGAGCATATTTTATGTAGCCTCCAACTCCTGGGTTAAATAAATGCACATAACACATGTAAATGGCAAAAGGGTAATTAGACAGCAAGTGCTAGGGCTACAAAAATTCACATGGTGCTACAATGCCACAAGAAAGCTACTGTCCAAATTTCATGGCATTTAGAATTCATTTAGTCCACTTTTGTCATTTATCCTAATTAATCATGCATGCAAGAAACCAAGGGCAAAACAGACATTTCACATATCCACATCATACCAAACATGTAGATATATTTAAGAGGAGTCCGACGCAACTAAGTTTGTTCATTTTGGATTTTTCTGTGATTTTATACGATTTTCCAAAGTTCACAGCTCATTTAAATGTATTTAAATGGAAAATATCAGATCTCAGGACCTAAACGTAATTAACCGTAGTTTCCAGGGGGTAGCAGGCAAGTAGGTCGAGACTCAGTGAACAGTTCACGTAAAACCTGTAGAACCTAGGGTTAGATCTGCAAAAATGCAAGGTTTGGGTTAAGATGCATGACCACTTTAGTTCCAGGGGGTTATTAGCAAGTCCTGCAAGACTCAGTAAACAGTGGAATAATAAGCGATAAAGTGAGGGTTATATCTGCAAAATCCACTCTTTCTTTTACCTTCAGACGGTGGCGAACCGCGCGCGGCGGCCGGTGTTTCGGCGCGCGCGCCGGCGCGTAGGGGCCGCGACTTGGAGCCGAGGTGGTGTGGGAAGGTGTTCTCCGCCGCGGGCTTCCGTTTCCCCTAGCTCTCGTCGCCGATGGTGGAGAGGAAGAGCGGCGCGGAGCGGTGAACTAGCGCGGCCACGGCGCACGGAGCGCGGCGAACGCGGGCTCGATCTCGTCGAGGGAAGGCGGGAAGGCGGTGCCGTAGGGCCCTCGAGCTGCGTGGTGAGACGGCGAATGCAATGGTGGGGCTGTGGAAGTAGGATGCGGCGCCGGTGGGGGTCCTCCGCGGCACGGGGTCGACGGCAATGGCGGCCGAGATGGCGCACACGTGGGGAGAGGGGGGAGGAGGCGATGGCGGAGGCCGGTAAGTGGCTAGGAAGGTGGAGCGGAACACGGCGAGTGCGGGGCGCGCGCCGGTTAGGGCGGAGGGGGCCCGAGGCGGTGGAGGCGCAAGCTTGCGCTCAGAGTTCGCTATGGGCTCACCGACGGCGTTCACCCGTGGAAGATGGCGGTGGGGAACGAATTCGACATCGATATCTTGGGGATTTGGGGGAGTGAGGTGCCGCAAGCGCGGGGAGTGCGTCGAACGGGCCAGAGGAGGCACGAGAGGGCCATGCTCGCGAGCTCAGGGAGCTCAGGCAATGGCGGCGCTTTCCGCAAGCAGAGGCAGAGAGTGAGGTGAGGAAAAGGAGAGTGAGAGCGGAGGCCAAGGGGAGTGAACCGAGCCGCGTTCCTGTCCAGGTGAAGGCGCGGTGCGGTGTGAGGGGGCTTGATCCGCGGCGTCGCGCGGTGCCCGGTCGCCGGCGTCCACGCGGCGCTCAGCGCCTGGGGAGCGCGGCGGCGCTGGCGGCGGGGCCCACGGGTCAGTGAAACAGAGAAGGAAAAATCAAATAGTGTGTTTTCCTCTCTACTGTAAATTGCATATTTGATCTACTTAAAGGCCGAATCTGGAGAAACTCCAATTGAATGAAATGTTCTACTCTGCAAGCTCTATAAGTTTGTAAATAGGCTCAGCTTCATATTCTAAGTGCAAATATGAATTTCATTTGAATTTAGGTTGCAGCTCCCAGTTTGGACAGGGTACCTCTACTGATTGTGAGAATCAAAAGTCCTATCTCTGGTCTTTACCACCCAAAGTGTGTATTGAAAAGTTTGTTTATAATTTCAATATCTACAACTTCTCTAATTTGATCTTTGCATAAAAGTGGCTGTAGGTCATATAAACATTGAGATTACTAAATAGGTCAGATTTGAACTGGTTTTCTGTGTTGGTAGAAAATGACCCTAAACTCCATTTAAAACTCAATATATGATCAAACCCTAATTACCAAAGTTGTTCTCCAGTAGATGAACTAAAAGTTTGGTAATATGACTTTGGTCTGAAACCCAACAGATTTTGAGCTATAGATACAAATATGTTCCAAGGTTTATTAAAACAGAAATTTCACTTTGTGTGGAGACTTTCTTGTTTCAAACTTTTGGAGTATTAAATGAAGTCCAATCACTTCCACAATAGGTGCATTTGAAAGGTGATAAGTTTAATTCCACTTCATAGAAAGGAAGATTTTGAAGTTGTATAGTGAAATCAAAAGTAATTTCAGAATCAACTTAGGGAAAAGCTGAAAATCCATACTTGGGAAGTTTCAGTGTGGGTTGATCTGGTTGTTTCCATGAGATATTTGGGTGAAAATTTGAGTGAGTAGACGATAGTTTTGATCCATGCTCAGTGTAACAAAAGGATAGTCCATAGCATGTACAACAAGTTTGTCAATGGAGTTGAGCTCGGGTACTTAATGAATTTGAAAGCTTTATTAGGGCTCAAGTTTGCTCACGATCACAACTGGCACTTATCAAGAAACTTTGGATTGGACCTTTTAAACCTCCTGTCTTTAGATTTTTGAACATTGTCCAACAGAAAGGTCTAGGGCTACTTTTCTTATCCGAGGTTTGGCATTTGGAGTTGGGCTCAAAAGCATGTGAGTGTTGACTTATTCAACCACGAAATGTGTGGTCTTGTATCTTGTGTAGAAAATTTTGATTTAGTGGCTCCTCCACGTGTTTCCTGTTAATCACTAAGCATGATTAAGCCTTAATCCATCGTTAGCTTTCATCTAACCGTGTGTTAAGGCTTTTGATATGCCAGGGGCATCACACTTATATTACCAAATTTGTGGATAAAGAGGTGTTGAACAACTTTGGTAAATGGAGTATTGACATGCACAGTAGTTTGGATGGTGTTTTGGGTGCTTTCTTGTAAATCTGTGAAATCTGCCCAAATCTGACCTACTAGTAAATTCAAATTTCATTGGTCTTACATCCATAATCCTAAAATGGTTATATTGACAAAAATGTGGATAATAAAATCCTGAACAATATTGATATAAAACTCTTTGCATGAAAGTGGACACAAAATGGACTTTTAGAGTTTCTAAACTAATAGGCTCTGTTGGTCAAACTATGGTCAACAGTTTGAACTCAAATTTAAACCATATTTTTACATAGAACATGGCCTTAAGCCTTTTGACAAAGTTGTAGAACTCAAAGTGTACAACATTTCATACAATTGGGACATTTTCAAATTCGGCCTTTAAATACCTCAAAAATGCGAAATGCAAACAAAAGTCTCTGCAGTCAAACACCCTTCTTCCATTTTTGTATTTTTCCTTTTTCCCTCTGTCTATGACATGTGGGCCCTAGCCGTCGGGTTCCCGCTCAGGCAGACCGAAACCGCCGTTCGTCCACTGTTTCGAAAACTGTTTCCGCCCTCCGTTGACTCGGTTCCATAAACCATTCCTTCATCCTTTCACTTGGCCCCACATGTCAATGATTCCGGGTCTACGGACCGTGTCCACCGTCGCGCCACTGTACCTCCTTCCCTCTCCTGCGCGCGCACGCCGCGCTCAGCGCCTGCCATGGCCGTCCGGCCGAGGCCGGCGCCGCGCCTCTCTCTCCCCCTCCTTGGCTCCCTTCAAAGCGAAGGAACGGCTCTCTCCCCTCACTCTCCACTCCACTCGCCCACTCGTCCCTCTGCCTCGCGCGCTCCCCGCTGCCCTCCTTCCCCACGCACAGAGCACCGTCGCCATTGCCACGAGCTCGAGCTCGAGCCGAGCTCGGGTCACCACGTCCGCTCGCCCCGGTGCCTCCAGACCGCCTCCATTTCCTTCGCCACCACCGTCCGCGTCCAACGCACTAGGCCTCATCGCCTCTCCGCCCTCGACCGCAGAGATCCGCCCGCCGCTCCGCCGAGTTCGTCGTGCCGCGCCGCCGGCTTACCATCGCCGCGCACCGCCTCCGGCGCCTCCTCCACCTCGAGGTCACCTCCACCACCTCCGCCGTGGCCTCGCAGACCCGGCGCACTAGCCGTCGTCGCCGTTACCTCTCTCCCTCGCGAGATCCACCGCGCGCGACGTCGACTTGACGCCGCCGCGCCACCGCGGTTCACCTCCACCGCCGGCCCTCCTCACCGCCTCTCCGCCGACCAAGGTAGAGGGGAAAGGTTCCCCATCCCTCTCTCTCCCTCCCCGGCCACCTCCGGTGCCTCTCCATGACCCGCAGGCCGAGAACCGGCCGCGCGCCGCCACTTCCCTCCTCCCGTCACGAGGAGGAAGATGACAGGAGGAGGAAGAAGCCGTTTTTTTGCGATTTGGCCCGTCCATCTTCTCGTATTTAGGCCCCAGTCCGTGCGCTGTACTGTGTGTCTTGAAGATCTCACGTTCTAGTCCCTGGATCTTAGGTTTATTCACGTTTAAGTCCTAGATCTGGGTTTTTAGAATTTAACTTGTCATTTTGAGCTGATATCTTTAGAAAATCACTACAAATCAAGAAAAAATCCAAAAGTGGTTATGAACTCCTCCTGAGTAGATCTATAGAATGAGTATGATGTGGATCCATGAAATGACATTTTTGCCCTAGTTTCTTGCATGGTTGCTAAAACTAGATAAATGAAAAATGTAGGTCAAATGAACTCCAAAATTTATGAAACTTGGTCAGTAGCTTTGTTGGGGTATATAGGCGCTGTGTAAATTTTAGTGACCCTAGTTTTGGCAGGTTAATCACTGTTTCCCCATTTTGGGTGTGAATTAGGCATTTTTAGTATTATGGAAATGGGTGCTATGGGAAAGATGCTTAAAATGACTCCCTAGTATTTTTCATGAACTTTGCACAGCATAGTTAGTATATTGTTACAATATGAGACCTTGCATGTTAGTTTTTTATGGTGATTTGAAAATGACAAAAGATGCTAGTTGAGAAAGGAAAATAGGAAAAAGTGTATTTAAATTACTAGGAAAATTATAGGAAAAATAGGATGGCTTGTACATGATGTCTAAAGTCCAGAAAGTATACATGTGCATGCTTTATATACTGTTTTGTCTTGCATGTTTATTTCCTCTATAATTAAATATGGAAAATGGATGTCCTATTAAATGGAAAGTATTTCACTTGCAAATTTTTGTGTAAGTAGTTTATAGCTTATCATCATCACTGGTCAAAATTCATGATCAGATTCCCTTTCTATAATTAATGATAAATCCGAAAATAAAAAGGGCTGTTAACTTGTTAGAATTTTAATAAATCCATTTTTACTCCAATTGGGCTGAACTTTTGGCAGTAGCTTTATGTATATGATGTCTGCATGCTGTAAAAGTTTGAAGTCAGTTGAAGCTATGTATCTATTTACACTCAAAAGCATATTTTAATTCATAAAATGAGCATGTTTATGTTGGTAATGGGGTATGAGCCTAGTTATACTCCTCCATACAAGTACTTAGTGTAAAGTAGCTACTGCTAGCTGTCTTTTATATTGAGTGTGTTTTGATGTATACATTACATGATAAGTCCTTTGAGGAGTGATGGTTTGTACGATTTCCTAGTTTTGTCCTAAGTTCTTTATAGTGTGCATCTCCTGCACACATTTGCATTCGTGCACTCATTTGCATGCGATGACATACATATAGATCACGGGATCGAGGAGCCAGAAGACCAGGAGCCGGACCCGCAGCAGGAAGATCAACAGCAGGCCACCGGCTCCGCAACTGAGGAGACTGACCCTAGCGAGGAAGGTAGGCAGGACCATGCAAATCCCAGCAAACAAAGTATTTTGAGTTACGCATATGCATTAGGGTTGATTGAAACCAATTGCATTAGACTCCCCGGCCGCCCTGGCCCTAGCACCTATACTTAGGGTTTGTAGGACGAGTGCTTAGAATGGTTAGGCGCGAGTAGACATGAGTGAGCACTGTCACTCGTCTCGTAGGGTTTACTTTCAAATGATGAATTCTCATTACTATAAATTTATTATTGCTACGTTATGCTTTCAATTAAGACCGGGCGGAGATATGGGATTACTATGTTGAAAAATGATGTGATAGTACGGTGGACTCCGCCCGAGTCGCATAAGGCCCGTTCGCTATTCGCCTGCTGATCGGCATAACATTGCTAGGGTGCTTATCCGGGATCAATGGACCGGTGAAAGTCTTACTTGTGCCGTCTCAAGAAAGGGGTACGTTCCTATCCACTGGTTGAGAGGAAGGTGGCCGCGGAGGCGGGTGTCAAAGGAGGGCAGAACCCGACGTAACCGAGGTAACGCTCGTGCGACAACGCGCTCCGGGAGTCAGGCAGGAGTGGTCATCGAACTTGAGACGGGACAAGTGGAGATGGGGGAAGCATATGTGGAACGCTGGGAGTTAGTAAGCATATGCCATCCTGGTGCTTCTAGTGATTCCTAGGAATATAAAAATCGATTCGAATCGCTGATGCTCACTAGGTGTGAGAATGCCAATATCACTGACGGGCAACGTAGAACTGTTTGAGGCATGATGTTTTATGGAATTGATGATCTGATACTACACACTGGATATACATGCTTTACTTCATGCAAATTTTTCACTTTATATTACCAATGATATTCAGGATATGGACTAGCGGCTGTCAAATCGCGCTATAGCATGACACTAAAACACAGTGGATAATCATGATTAAAGGATAGCGACTGTCAAATCCCGCTATCCTATGGTAACAGTTTACAGTTTAAAATCAATGGCTAAGGACCTACTTGCTAGTAACCTGAGCCTCGCGTCAGCCGTAAACCCAGTCCATTAAGTCCTACTGAGTAATTAGTACTCAGGGTTTGCCCCCACTTTTGGCTCACAGGTACTGGCGGCATTTGGATAGCTGCTTGGAGAAGGGTAGCACCGGTGGGCTCGGTGTTTCTCGCCTTGTTCGTCTGTATGAAGACTACTTAAGTATATGGTTTCCGCTGCGAGAAGTTTTGAAAATGCTTCCGCATTATATATATTTTGGACATGTATTTGACTATATACATTCTTGGTTTGTAAACTAAGTCTACCTATTCTATATTTCAACTACCTGTGATGATGTAACTGTTGTGGCTCCATCGAGGGTCAGATGTGTATGATGTCGGTTCCTCTGGGAAATGGTGTTATCGAGAGCCGAAGGCCTCTTGACGGACGACCGGGTTTAGTACGGTCTAAGTACATTGCAAGCTAATGGTGGCAGGTGTACTTAGCCCGTATTAAATTGGCGGTTCCGCCACAGTACTACGCAGGATATCGTGGCTCGGCATGAGGCGAATGCCAAGGCTGTTAACTTTCTCTTTTCCGGGCTTGGTCCTGTGGATTATGAGAGAGTGAGTCACCTTAAGACAGCGCGTGAGATATGGTCACTACTTAGTGCACACCATGAGGGTACCGCAATGATTAAGGCTAGGCTTGTGGAGACTTACCGGCGCGAATATGAGAATTTCATCCAGAAGCCGGGAGAGTCCGTAGACGACTTGTTTGGTCACTTTCAGTCGATCATCAACAAGTTGCGTGTCAACTCTGCCCCCGCTAAGCTCCCATACACCGATCATCAGCAGGCTGTCAAGTTGCTGTATGCTTTGGATAGAAAAGTATGGGAGATCAAGGTAAACTCAATCATTGAGTCGACAGGGTATGATACGATAGGAGTAGAGGCGCTTTATAGTAAGCTCAAGGCCACAGAAGTAGATTACAAGTTGAGGGATTCCCTTGCTTGTACAGGTTCTAAGAGTCTAGCCTTGGCTACCCCCTCTAGTGAGTCTGTTGCTAACCCCCTTATGCACAACTTCTCGTTTTCTGCTTTGATGTCTGTGATAGAGGAGCAGTTGGCGTCGTTTGGGGATGAGGAGCTATGTCTGGTGTCTAGTCGCTTTCAGCGCGCCTATGACAACCGGATGAGCAAGAAGAGGGGCGAGAGGCCCAAGTGCTTCCAGTGCGGAGAGGTCGGCCACTTCATCGTCGAGTGCCCCAACAAGAACGACTACTATAAAAGTGTAGGGTTACGGGGTAGGCTACCATAGCATGAAAACGTTTTTCTACTACCGCGTAACATGCAGGAACTCGTACGAGCAGGAGATCATAGGTCGTTACCACTAGACGCGCAGTGCAGCAGAAGACGAGTCGAAGTAGTCGGGTGCCGAGTGAACGCAGCCGAGTGCCGAGTCAAGCACGCCAAGTGGTTGCCGAGAGAAAAGCCGATGCCGAGTCATCCAGCCGATCTCGATCAGGATCAGTCGGCGATGAGTCGGCAACCCTTGCCACCAGTCGGCTGATGTGCGAAGCAGTCGTAGCAACGCCTCTACGATATCCACACGTACGGGAAGGCGACGCCGAGTGCTGGCGTGCTAGCACCACGAACTTGGTGGCGGATCTTGAGAGATTGGACTAGGGCACGGCTAGGGTTTCGCAGAAACCTTTTCTGCGATGGCTTATGCACGCAACCGGTACCCTGAGCTGTGCCCTCTCATGCGTATATATAGTCTCTACTAATGGGCTTTAGCCACGTAAAGGCCCATTAGGATTCTATTGCTTGCGGATCAAGTATCCGAGTCCCGACGGCGGTCCAACTGCGCGTGCCATACGCGAGCGTCCGAGTCAGACCCGTGGGTCGAGTTGCACTCGAACTCAACATCGGCTCTTGCCAGAGCCGACATGACTCGGAGTTGGTCCTGGAAATTGCCACGCCGGGCACATCTCCATCAATCTCCCACTTGCACAAGGGGCAATATCCTAGTGTCACCAATCCCTTAAGTGTGTGACCCTACAGGTTCTCATGCACGGCCATGGCGAAAAACCTTTTCTCAAGCCAATCGATCAACAGTGGCGCCTAGCAGCACATGTTGACCCCCGAAAGCACAATGATCATATCAACCGAACCTTGATATACAACTCGTCCTAAATCCTTTTGCCACACAACGCCAGTCCGACCCAAGGCGAGATTTGTGCCACCCTTGGTTAATAGTCAGACTAATTTCACTCGTCAATGGTGGATTACTGGACTAACCATTAGTCCAAATGTGATTAACCATTAATCACATATCACGGCCATGCATTTTCTAATCCAGCCACCTCGAGGGGCCCAGAGGCAATCTCTCTCGTTATGTGAGAGGGGCAAATTCCATCTTGATCCACTCACATCCCACCCATGTTTCGTAATGTACCCGAAAGTTACTTTTACAACTACCCAGTTATGGTGTAGCGTTTGGTAACCTCTAAGTACACCACTACACACAGTGAGAATCAATGGTGATCTCAGGTCAAAGGATTTAGCGGGTATATCACTCAGAGCGCTTGATGGCACATTTAAGCATAACAATCCCAACAACGTCTCGGAGTGAGTCAGATCCGACACCATGTTCCCTAACATCTGTCCACATCATTGATTTGATATCCAATATCCATGATCCGTAAGACATGATCATCAATCAATCCATGTGCTAGCCCTTGAATCATTATTGTCCCAATAAAGATTATAGGCTAGGGACCATTTAGAACACGGCATTTAAACAAGAGTCTTACGAACGAGTCACGCACTCGTTGATCCATTGTTTACAGCAATATGTTCAAGGAACAACAATGAATAACATTTATTCGAAATAAAACATAACAAATTCTCATCCCACGTACACTAGAGTCAACTCAGGTATTCAATACCCATTGCTTTCGTGTGTGCCTCAAACTTGGATTGCGGGAGAGGCTTCGTTAACGGATCAGTTACGTTTAGATCCGTGTGCACTTTACATATCTTCACATCACCTTTATCGATTATCTCTCTAATCAGGTGATATCGCCTGAGTATATGTTTGGATTTTTGGTGTGATCTAGGTTCCTTAGCTTGTGCAATGGTACCCATATTATCATAGTAAAGGTCCAATGGGCACGAAGCACTCGGAACAACACCCAACTCAGAAACAAACTTTCTGATCCAAACTGCCTCTTTGCAGCTTCCGAAGCTACAATATACTCGGCTTCTGTTGCAGAATCAGCCACGGTATCTTGCTTGGAACTCTTCCAACTAACCGCTCCACCATTGAGGCAGAATACAAATCCGGCTTGCAATCTACTGTCGTCTTTGTCTGTTTGGAAACCAGCATCAGTGTAACCCTTTACAACGAGCTCTTCCTCTCCTCCAAATACTAGGAACGCATCCTTAGTCCTTCTCAAGTACTTAAGGATATTCTTTACAGCAATCCAGTGACCTTCACCTGGACATGATTGGTATCTGCTCGTAACACTTAGAGCAAAGGAAACATCTGGGCGAGTACATATCATGGCATACATGATGGATCCAATTGCGGAGGCATACGGGATCTCACTCATCCTCTTTTGCTCATCAGTAGTCGAAGGACACTAAGTCTTGCTCAAGATCGTGCCAGGTGACATGGGCAAGAAACCTTTCTTGGAATCATGCATGTTGAACCGTTTCAACACCTTGTCAATATATGTACTTTGGCTTAATCCAATTAAGTGTTTAGATCTATCTCTATAGATCTTTATGCCCAAAATGTAAGCTGCTTCTCCCAAGTCCTTCATTGAGAAACTCTTTCTCAATGAGTCCTTCACAGCTTCCAACATAGGAATGTCATTTCCGATCAACAATATGTCATCTACATATAAGACCAGAAAGACAAGCGCGCTCCCACTGACCTTCTTATAAACACAAGGTTCTTCTACATTTTTGATGAAACCAAACCCTTTGACCACTTCATCAAAACGTAGATTCCAACTCTGAGATGCTTGCTTGAGTCCATAAATGGACTTCAAAAGCTTGCATACCTTCCCAGCATTCTGTGGATCGACAAAACCATTGGGCTGTGTCATGTACACATCCTCACTTAGGTTTCCATTAAGGAAAGCCGTTTTGACATCCATTTGCCACACCTCATAATCATGATATGCGGCAATCGCTAGGAGGATCCAGATAGACTTTAGCATGGCTACGGGCGAAATTTTATCATAATCAACACCTTGAATTTGACGAAACCCTTTTGCCACAAGCCGTGCTTTATAGATGTGAACATTTCCATCAGCGTCTATCTTTTTCTTGAAAACCCATTTGCACTCGATAGGTCGCACCTCATCAAGTGGCTTGACCAAGTTCCAAACTTGGTTGTCAGCCATGGATTTCAACTCGGATCTCATGGCCTCCAGCCATTTCTCAGAGTCGGGTCCCATCACAGATTCTTTGTAAATCTTAGGCTCATCATTGTCCAACAACAATACATCGTGCTGACCCATGGTGAGGAACATGTAACGGTCGGGTGCACGATGTGCCCTTTGTGACCTACGCGGGGCTAATGGTGTTTCAACAGAGTGCTCAACACTTGACTCATCCTGTTGGAAATCAGTCGGATTAGAACCATTCTCCAGTGTTTCTCGAACCTCTTCGAGTTGCACCTGGTTCCGACTGGTTTCATCTTTCAAGAGAAACTCTTTCTCTAGAAAGACACCATTCCGGGCAACAAACACTTTTGCTTCCTCCTGGTTATAGAAATAATATCCTTTGGTTTCCCTAGGATAGCCCACAAAGTAGCATTTGTCCGACTTAGGATGAAGCTTGTCAGATGTCAAACGCTTGACATAAGCTTCACAACCCCAAATCTTAAGGAAAGACAATTTGGGACACTTCCCAGTCCATATCTCATATGGTGTCTTCTCCACAGACTTCGATGGAACGCGGTTCAGTGTAAATGCAGCATCTTCTAAAGCATAACCCCAAAAAGACAACGGAAGATCAGTTTGACTCATCATCGACCTAACCATGTCCAACAAGGTTCGGTTCCTCCTCTCGGACACACCATTCCACTGTGGCATTCCGGGTGGAGTTAGTTGTGGAGCAATTCCACAACTCTTCAGATGGTCATTGAACTCTTGGCTCAGATATTCTCCACCACGATCCGATCATAGGGATTTTATCATCTTGTCCGAGTGATTCTGTACTTCATTCCGATACTGTTTGAACCTTTCAAACGACTCGGACTTATGTCGCATTAAGTAGATATAGCCATACCTACTAAAGTCATCAGTAAAAGTAATGAAATACTAAAAACCGTCTCTGGCTACAGAGCTCATTGGACTGCATACATCAGTATGTACAAGGGCCAATAATTCGGACGCCCTCTCACCTTGACCAGTGAAGGGTGCCTTTGTCATCTTGCAAAGTAAACAAGATTCACATGTCTCAAATGATTCATAATCAAATGAGTCGAGGAGTCAATCTTTATGGAGCTTCTCTACACGTTTCTTGTTAATATGGCCAATGCGACAATGCTAGATATAGGCAGGATTCAAATCACTCGGTTTGAGTCGTTTAGCATTAATGTTAAGAATCGGCGCATCCTCAAGATCAAGAACGTACAATCCATTCACTAATGGAGAATGCGCATAGAGCATGTTATTCAAATAAACAGAACAACACTTGTTCTTTATTATTATCTCATAACCACCATACTCCTCCAAACATGAAGAGGAGATAATGTTTCTGCTCAATGCAGGAATAAAATAACAATTATTTAATTCGAAAACTAATCCTGAGGGAAGTGACAAGCGATATGTGACGACTGCCAACACAGCAACCTTTGCTCCATTGCCAACGCGCACATCCAGCTCGCCTCTCGCAAAACTTCTAGTCTGATTTAGCTCCTGCAACGATTTGCAGATATGAATCATTGATCCGGTATCAAATACCCATGATCCACTAGAAGAAGTTGCAAGATTAATTTCAATAACATTAATACCTAAAGCGGAAGTCTCACTTCCCTTCTTGTTCTTCTTCTCTTCCAGATACTTCTGGCAGTTCCTCGACCAATGCCCACTGTCACCACAGTGGAAACACTTGTCCGAGGGAGAGGGACCAGCCTTAGGCTTGGCATCCGACTTAGGCTTTTGGATCCTATCCTCAGCCTTGCCTTTGCCTTTGCCCTTGCGCTTCCTCTTCTTGCTATCCCTTTGAACCATCATCACATGATGTGAGGTTTTCTTGATGCTATCCTCGACAGTTTTCAGCATCCCATGCAACTCGGTTAGGGTCTTATCCAAGCCATTCATATGATAGTTCATGATGAACGGCTCGAAGCTTGGAGGCAGAGATTGGAGGATCACATCCGTCGCAAGCTCTAGATCAAGTTCAAAACCAAGTCTGTCGAGGGCCTCAATGTGACCAATCATCTTGATCACATGAGGGCTGACTGGACTCCCCTCAGTTAGCTTGCTACCGAACAAGGCCTTTGAGGTGTTGTACCTCTCGACCCTTGCCTGGTTCTCAAACATGCCACGGAGCCCTTCAATCATATTGTAGGCCTCCGAGTCCTCATATTGCTTCTGAAGCTCAAGGGACATAGTAGCAAGCATGAGACAGCTAACATCAAGCGAGTCATTGCACTGCTTCTCATAAGCCCTGCGGTCAGCAGTACTAGCACCATTCCTAGGTTCATCAGGATAGGGCTGCTCAAGAACATATTCCTTTTTCTCTTGCTTGAGAACAATTCTCAAGTTTCGATACCAATTAGTAAAGTTGGTTCCAGACAACTTCTCTTTATCAAGAATAGACCGCAAATTAAAGCCAGAACTTTGAGCGGGATTACCGGTCATGATCAACTACAACAGGAAGTAAATATGCAAAGATTTAGCACAATGTTTTATGTAATCTTTTATTAAACAATTTAACAAAAGATACTCCCATAATATGTTTTTAATCGTATTCCCTTTCACGACACATAGTGGACGAGATCCGCGTTTATCTAAGTCCTAGTGAGCTTTGGCATCAATGCTAGAAACTTAGTGAAACCGGTAGACAACAATTGTCAATCACATTCTATGTGACTCTCGTTTGTTGGGCGACATCCAATGTCGAAACATCCAACGTCATGCCCAAGGCCCAAATCCGATTTGATAGCCTCGTCAAGCAAACCAATCCTGTACGCGCGGATGTCCGACATCCACCCTATTTGATTAAGATAATTGACGGCACCCTACTTTGGCAGACCCACCGAACAACGATCGAAATCCTTATAGGTGTAGCGATTGGAAGGGCATCAAAAACATCTTGAATTTTTCCAAGGTGATCTATTCTAACACATCTAATGCAAGAAAGAACAGGCATGTGATAACAAAAATATGGACCATAGATCCAATCTATGTAAACTCATCGGATTGATCCAATCAAGCCGAATGCAAGTTTCATCCATGTACTTCACATTCGTTCATTCAATGAACGAACGCGAATAGCCTGTAACAGATCTAATCTGCTACCATCAATCCATCCAATGAATCGATGTATAGAGCCTATAACAGATCCAATCTGTTATTATGGAGCCGCAGTAGATCCAATCTACTACGGTAATAGATCCAATCTATTACATCGATCTAGACCAAAAGCTATGTACGATCGGCTCTGATACCACTGTAGGGTTACGGGATAGGCTACCATAGCATGAAAACGTTTTTCTACTACCGCGTAACATGCAGGAACTCGTACGAGCAGGAGATCATAGGTCGTTACCACTAGACGCGTAGTGCAGCGGAAGACGAGTCGAAGCAGCTGGGTGCCGAGTGATCGCAGCCGAGTGCCGAGTCAAGCGCGCCGAGTGGTTGCCGAGAGAAAAGCCGATGCCGAGTCGTCCAGCCGATCTCGATCAGGATCAGTCGGCGATGAGTCGGCAACCCTTGCCACCAGTCGGCTGATGTGCGAAGCAGTCGTAGCAACGCTTCTACGGTATCCACACGTACGGGAAGGCGACGCCGAGTGCTGGTGTGCTAGCACCACGAACTTGGCGGCAGATCTTGAGAGATTGGACTAGGGCACGGCTAGGGTTTCGCAGAAACCTTTTCTGCGATGGCTTATGCACGCAACCAGTACCTTGAGCCGTGCCCTCTCATGCATATATATAGTCTCCACTAATGGGCTTTAGCCACGTAAAGGCCCATTAGGATTCTATTGCTTGCGGATCAAGTATCCGAGTCCCAATGGCGGTCCAACTGCGCGTGCCATACGAGAGGGTCCGAGTCAGACCCGTGGGTCGAGTTGCACTCGAACTCAACATCGGCTCTTGCCAGAGCTGACATGACTCGGAGTTGGTCTTGGAAATTGCCACGCCAGGCACATCTCCATTAAGAAGGGCAAGAGCTACTCCCGCGACTCCGACAAGTACCACTCCAGCAAGTCAAGCTTTGACAAGCACCGCTACAGCAAGCACAGCTTCGGCAAGCATACCTTTGGAAAGAAGAACTTCTGAAAGGCTTTCAAGAGCTACTAGAAGGACAACCGGAAGCGGGACAAGGCCTTCTTCACCGAGATCGGGTTCTGCAGCAGCGGGTCTTCTTCCTCTTTGTCCTCGTCGAGCTCAAGTGATGAGAAGATCACGTACAGGAAGGACAAGAGGAAAGATCATGGAGGTCCAGCTGGCTTGTGCTTCATCTCCACCAAGTCCAAGTGCAAGAACAAGGACAAGAGGAGCTCGGTTTGCTCCATGGCGCTTGAGGACAAGGAGAACAAGGATAACGGCAACAACTCTTCTTCTGATGATGAGGTAACTCCTAAGCAAGCCGAAATCCTTGAGATGCTAGAGTAGAACAACTGAGAGTTGAAAGCCCAAGATAATATGCTGGAGTAGGCAGCTAAAAAGCTGCAGAAGTTGAAAGCCCAACTTGCTGAAGCTTTAGAGGAGAATGAGAGGTTGAGGAGTGTGAGACCCCAACCCAGTGAGCTTGAGTGCCCTACCTGCGAGTCTTTCATGACGGAGCTTGGTGACCAGAGAGATAGGTACGCCAAGCAGGCAGAGGAGATAGATGAGCTGAAGGTTGAGATAGGCAAATTTCAGTCCAAGCTGGATGAACCTACTTTGAGTGGAGAGCTCGAGTGCGAGTCTTGCCCCTGTTTAGCTAGAGAGCTAGTTGTGCTGAAGGAGAAGTTTGAGGGGCAGCTCATGGAGCTTGAGGAGCTTAGGGCTAGACCTACGCTTTTGGGTGCGTGTATGGTCTGTCCTACTTTGAGAGGTAAGTTAGAGTAGTTGAGAGCTGACTTTGAGGTGCTTTCAACACCTACTGACACTTGTGATAACTGCCTAACCCTTAGAATGCAGCTGGTGGATAGGGATGCCACCATTAGGAATTGGACAAAGCTGCTCCTGTGTTTCCCTCCCTAGAGATGATCATAGAGAGCAGCAAGAGAGCCGAGGGTGACATGAGAGGTTGTGGGTGGGGAGTGCAGCACTTCGGGTGAGAAGAGTGCACCTATTAAGATCAAGACTACACCTACCCAGCCAGGAGAGACTGTTGATGGGATTTACCATGAGCCACCCAAGGCTGCCCAAAGAAGCAGTATTGGACACCCAAGCCTTCTAAGGCCAAGTTGGATAAGATTTTTGAGGAAGAGCTTAAGCCCAAGGGCAAGAAGCCAGTCCAGCAGCCTGAGCCACCCAAGGCCACACCACCTAAGGCCAAGTCCCAGCCTAACCCAGTTCCTAGGAGGCCTGTCTACCACTGTGAGTTCTGCCAGCGGAATGGCCACCTAGAGGAGTTTTGCTTTAGGAGGAAGAGGGTTGAGAGGTAGGAGAGAGCTTGGGGGAACCAGGATCAGTTCTACCAGGGTGGTAGGCAAGATCCTCCCCACCGTGGTGAGAGGAGAGACCGCTTTGCAGGTTGTGAGAGACGCTTTGTCGGTCGAGCTACTAGTCGTTTTCAATGCGGCTATGGACCACGTGACCGAGGCTTTGAGAGAGCTTTCGAGGGTTCACGCACTGGTGGTCGTGGTTACCCTGATCGATGTGATAATTTCTTTGATTGTGCTTACCCCACTTTTGAGCAGATGGCTCGGCACTGGTACAACAGTTTTGGTACTAACCCCAGTGTCAGACCGTTTGCTCACCGTCGCTTTACTTGACTTTGCAGGATCGAGGCATGGAGGACGTGTCGATCATGGACTCCGGTTGCTCTAGGCACATGATAGGGCACCGCAAGTGGTTCTTCAGCCTCAACCCCGTGAGCACCAAGGAGTATATCACATTCGGGGACAATGGTCAAGGTAAAGTGTTGGGTGTTGGTTTTGTTTCGCTCTCTGCTAAGCTTTCCCTGAGAGAAGTTGCTTTTGTCCGAAATCTAGGGTTCAATTTGGTCTCTGTTTTGCAACTTCTCGATGAAGGATTTGAGGTTCGTTTTAAGAAGGGTGTGTGCAGCGTTCTTGATGTTGAGAAGACCCTTGTTTGCTCTTTGTTGCCTTTTGGTCAGGTTTTTAGGGTCAACCTCACATCTGTTTCTGGCCCTGCATGTTGTTTGGTTGCTAGTCCTTCTGCTGATATTTGGAGGTGGCATAGGAGACTTGGTCACTTGAGCTTTGATCTGCTAGTCAGGTTGAGTTCAATGGGCCTAATCCGAGGATTGCCCAAATTGAAAGCTGAGAAGGACTTAGTGTGCCACCCCTGTCGTCATGGCAAGATGGTTGCCGCTTCTCACATTCCTATGTCTCGGGTTATGAGCTCCTATCCGGGTGAGCTACTCCATATGGATACAGTAGGTCCCGCTCGGGTAGCGTCGATCAGTGGGAAGTGGTACGTGCTTGTCGTTGTGGACGACTTTTCGCGGTTCTCGTGGGTATTTTTCATGGAGTTTAAGGATGAGGCGTTTGGTTTTGTTCGGGATCTGGTACTGAGGTTGAGAAACAAGAGTCATAAGGCCATGAGGCCTATCCGCAGTGATAATGGCGGTGAATTCAGAAACTCTCGTTTCGAAAACTTCTGTAATGACCTAGGTCTTGAGCACCAGTTTTCTTCTCCATATACCCTACCGCAGAACGGTGTTGTGGAACACAAGAACCGCACACTCGTTGAGATGGCACGGATGATGCTCGATGAGCATAGGACTCTGAGGCGCTTTTGGGCTGAGGCAGTGAATACGGCCTGTTACATTGCGAACCGAATCTTTTTGCGAGCTTTCCTTGGGAAGACCTCGTATGAACTTCGGTTTGGTAGGCAGCCCAGCATCAAGCATTTGCGAGCGTTTGGCTGCAGGTGCTTTGTGCTTAAGAAGGCGGGGCATTTGGACAAGTTTGAGTCTCGTTGTTTGGATGGGATTTTTCTGGGGTATGCTTCTAGTTCTAGGGCTTTTCGTGTGTGGATTTTGGAGGCCAAGCAAGTTGTTGAGACTTGTGAGGTTTCTTTTGATGAAACTATGCCCTGCACAACCCCTGTCTTTGAGCTTTCAGGTGATGATGAAGAAGGCACCCCCATCTTTGTAGATGAGGATGGTGCAGATGATGTTGGTGATGCAGGAGCCACTGCACCGGCTGCAGCTCCTGCCCCCTCTGCTATGAGCTCTGATGATGAAGGAGGACCCTTGCCCATGGCTTCCTCCTCACTGCCTCGACAGCAAGCTCATGCAGAGGCTGGCCCCGCTGAGGACGCAGGGGAGGTGACCTCCGAGATTGTTCCATCTCGGCAGGTCTAGCGGGATTACCCTCCTCACAGGATGATTGGAGACATTCATCAGCATGTTACACGCTTTTTGGTTGCTCCTCTAGACTTTTTCTTCCACTCTGCATATGTTGCTACTTTTGAGCCCCGGGCTGTGTCACATGCATTATATGATTCTAACTGGGTGAACGCCATGCATGAGGAGTTGGAGAATTTGAAGAGAAACCATGTCTGGGATTTAGTTGAACCTTCACCAAACTGTCGCCCTATAGGTACCAAGTGGGTTTTCAAGAACAAACAGGGTGAGAACGGGATGGTTGTGTGGAACAAAGCGAGATTGGTAGCCTAGGGTTTCTATCAGAAGGAAGGGATAGATTATGAGGAGACCTTTGCCCCTGTAGCTCGTTTGGAAGCCATTAGGATTTTGCTTGCCTTTGCGGCCTCTAAAGGCTTCAAACTACAGCAAATGGATGTCAAGTCTGCTTTCCTAAATGGGTTCATAGAGGAGGAGGTATATGTGAGACAACCTCCTGGATTTGAGAGTGCTAGATTTCCTAACCGGGTGTATAAGTGGAGAAAAGCCCTTTATGGTCTAAAGCAAGCTCCTAGAGCTTGGTATGCTAGGTTGAAGAGTTTCCTGCTCAAGTCTGGGTTTGTGATGGGTTCAGTAGACAAGACCTTGTTTTTGTTGAGTCGTGGCGGTGACACCCTAATAGTTCAGATATATGTTGATAACATAATCTTTGGTGGTTCATCTCATGCTTTGGTGTCTAGTTTTGCTAAACAGATGAGCAGGGAATTTGAGATGAGTCTCATGGGTGAGCTCCAGTACTTCCTCGGGCTACAGATCAAGCAAGGCCCTAAAGGAACCTTCGTCCATCAAGCCAAGTACACAAGGGACATACTCAAGAAGTTTGAGATGGGTGACTCCAAGCCCATGACGACGCCTATGAGTACAAACATGGCGCTTGATACAGATGAAGATGGGGAGGAGGTGGACCAGAAGGAATTTCGAGGGATGATCGGCTCACTTCTGTACCTGACGGCGACCAGGCCAGACATTCAGTTCGCGGTTTGCCTTTGTACGCGCTAGCAGGCTTCTCCTAGGACTTCTCACCGTCAGGCGGTGAAGCGCATTTTCAGGTATCTGAAAATTCACTCCTGTGCTTGGTCTTTGGTACTCCTCGGGTTCTTCTCTTTCTCTTAGAGGGTTCTCAGATGCTGACTATGCTGGCTGCTGGATTGATCACAAGTCAACCTCCGGCACATGCCAACTCTTAGGAACCTCTCTTGTCTCTTGGTCCTCCCGCAAGCAAGCTAGCTTATCCCTGTCTATCACAGAAGCAGAGTACATAGCTGCTGCTAGCTGCTGCTCCCAGCTATTATGGATGAAAGCCACCCTTAGTGATTTCGGCCTTAAGTTTGGAAAAATCCCTCTTCTAGTTGACTCTACTTTTGCTATTTCTGTAGCTAAGAACCCCGCCTTGCACTCTAGAATCAAACACATAGACATGAGGTTTCACTTTCTAAGATATCACTATGAGAAGGGAGACATAGACTTAGTTCATGTAGTATCTGCAAACCAGTTGGCCGATATCTTTACCAAGCCCCTAGAGTTTGACGCTTTTACGCGTCTGAGAGGTGAGCTTGGAGTGTGCTATCCCTTTTAGTCAGGGATAGTGTGCTATTCCTTTTAGTAAGGAATAGTTTCTGTAGTTTAGTTTTTGCTTTTATCTTGCTTTTATTTCTCTTTGTTTATTTTGCATATTGTATCATATCATGCATTGCACTGTATCATATGCATTTTTATTTCACTAGCACTAGAGCTCTTTTGGTATGTTGAGTTAGTACTTGCTTGTGCTAGATTGTACAGTGCTTGCTTGATCATGGTTGGTTAAGCTCTCTTGAGTCTGTTGAATACTAATTATGAGCTAAGCCTTTTGCTTTCCTGAAAAACAAAAACATGATCACCACTTGACTTGGGTACCTAGCATGTGTAGGAGTGTTGAATATTATGCTATCTTTTCATACCTGGATATGCTAGTTGTATGCCTTTGCTCAGTTCATGCCTAAGCTTTTATGACACCTTGCTTAAATTGAAATCTAGATCAAAATGCTTATAAGTGGTGTCTCATGTGCTGAATTGAGAAATATCTAGGTAGATTTGCTTGTCACACTGATCTAGTTTAAGATTGCTTGTCATTGCACTTGGACATGAACTTGGACTAGACTGTGTATGACTAAAACCTTGTCTTAAGCTTCTGATGGTTATTTGAGCCTAGGCTTGGCATTGGTTGGTAAGAAGTGGCAAAAGACAAGTAAATAACCCCTGGCACAAAAAGAACTTGCTTATGAATACCAATGGTTAAATCTGAAATTTGCAAGTCTCTAAAATGCTTATGGCTAGTTGTATATGCTTTGGTTGAGAGAAGCACACCTTGTATGCATTGCTAACATCTTGCTGTTCATGCCTATCTTGCTAAGTGCTATTCATGTTGGTGATGCTTTCTTTTCAATAACCCTGAAAAACAAGCTTGCTCTTGATATGTGTAAGATAGATTCATTTGAGCTTGTTATATGCTTGTTTGCCCTCACTTGCTCTGTATGCTAGAACTTGTGATTACTAGCTTTCCATCCCTTCTGAGCTCTTTCAGTTACACTTCTTGCATTTCATGGCATATTTTGAGGGGGAGTTGTCTAGTTCAGGGGGAGTTGAGTTCAAAGACCCTTGATGTGTCCATAGTCAACAAGGGGGAGAAGTTAATGTACCTCCAAGGGGGAGAAATTTAAAAATATGGACAAAAGGGGAGAACTCAGGAGAGTTTTAGTGGAGGGGAGCTTTGCACTCATATTGCATTTGTTAGGATGCATTTCAGGGGGAGTCTGAGCTTTTAGCATGCTCTTTGCATCGGTGTGTTGAGCCTTTTGCCTCTGTCTTGAGGAGCCGATGCTTTGTTCTCTTTTGTTGTCTCATTGTGCCCTGTTTCTTTGCTTGTATTTGGTTCTTGGGCATTTTGAGCAACTTTCTTCTTTCTTTCTTTCTTTTTCGGTTTTACGCTTTTCTTTTGTCTTTGTTCCATTTCAGGTTACAGGTTGAAGGTATTGACAATGCACTCATCAAGGGGAAGATTGAGAGCCAATGGACCGGCATCATAGCTCTCCTGGTGTGATGAGTGATTGTCAACGAGCTCAAGCCCTCCGATGGACTAGAGGCCCTCCGATGGACTGGAGGTAGATGATGAAGACCTCGATGAGGCAAAAGCCCTCCAATGGACCAGAGGCAATGCTCAGCGTCGGTCGGCCATGGAAGCTCGTACACGGAGGGGCGGATCGGCAACGGTGGTGTAAGCCGTCCGATGGACCGCAAGGCGACTCCGATGGACTGGAGAAGCCAAGTGCCACCGTGGTGCTCCAACCCGAGTGCATGGCGCGAAGACGTGCAAGGGAGGCTTCGGCGGCTTCGGCTCAAAACCGCCACCCAAGTTCACATGACTTGGTGGGTTGGGCTCCGACTCGCCAAGATAGAAGATTGGGCCAAGACCCAGCCCAGGAAGCCGGCAGAATAAAGTTTCCCGTTTTCTGACTTCAAAACCGGGGGAGGTTTCCGGACTACTGGCTACGTGGCATACATCCAAGTGAGGCGTGGAGAAGATGAAGATCAAAGCGTCATCGTAGTCGTCCGATTGTATCTTTTACATTTCAGCCCCTTTCGGGCATTTTTGAGTAAGGGTCTTAGTGTTAATTGTGTCGTCAGGCCTAGGGCTATAAATACCTAAGTGGCTGGTCATTTAGGTGACTCTTCCACCATTAGAAAACCCTAGGCTTCATTTCCATATAGCCATGTGCCAAAGAGAGAAGAGAGAGCATTAGGGCTAGGATTTGAGTCCCCTAGCTAGTGTTTTTCACACAAGAGGGAAGGATGAAGGGTGGTAGGCTGTAGGAACTTTGTATGAACCCAATTTCGTGATTAATTCATCAAGATTCAGCAGAAATTCGAGCTCATGTGTGCAGCCCTCTTCTCCTCCTCTTTCTAGTTTGGTTTTTGGGTTCAATCCTTGGTTTTTGGGTGTTTGCTTTGACCATGGGTGAATCCTTTCTTTTGCCAGTGTTTTGGACTTGCAAGGACGTCGAGATTATGTCCTAGTGCATCACAAACTAGCAGGTTTGCCACGAGCAAGTCGAATTTGAGTTTTCCTCTTTTCTTGCCCAAAGCTTGCCTCTTCACGCGATCTGAAATTCCCGCTAATCCCATGATCATTTTGAGTTGATCTTTTGGGAATAGCTTTGGAAAAGGGCTCAGATAGCCTGTGTCAAATTTTGTGAAGATTGGACAAGGTTTGGTCAGGTTTAGGGTTTGGAAACCCATGTTCCAGCCTCCCACCGGATCATCCGATTCTAATACCAGATCATCCGGCGCCCATCACCAGACAGTCCGGCGTTGGGAGTTCTAGCCCGGCTGCTACCGGACCATCCGGTCCAGTCACCGGACCATCCGGTTCTACCAGACCGTCCAGTGAAGGACCTCGGACAGTCCGGCAGACGCCTGTAGGTGGCTGTGAGCTTTTTCGTTGAGGTTTTCGTTGTTAGGCTCTTTGCTTCGACCTCGCTTTCAGTGTTTCTTGTTGCTGCCCATACTCTTAACTTGCCGTGATCTAGTGAGACGCATTTCGGTGCGTTGAGTGGCGGACAAGGCACTTCTGCGTGAGTTGTTGTTTCGCTTGACTTGCGATCTTGTGATCGTTGAGTCTCGTGCTTCCGCTCGCTTGGTGTGTACCCGTTCAGTGGGCGACACCAAGTGCTGCTAGGCATGTTTCCTTTCAGTGGACGGTGTCCATCGTTTGTTGTGTGAAGTGTCTGTCAGTCTGCACCGGGGTTCGTGAGTTTGAGTTTTTAAGTGCTCCTATTCACCCCCTCTAGTCACACGTCTCGGTCCTACAGAGGCCCCAACTAGAGATGATCATAGAGGGCACCAAGAGAGTTGAGTGACTTGGGTGGTCTTGGGTTTGGAGAGTGCAACACCTCGGGTGAGAAGAGTGCCCCAATTAAGATCAAGACTACACCTACCCAGCCTGGTAAGACTGTTGATGGGGTTTACCATGAGCCACCCAGGGCTGCCCCAACTAAGAAGAAGCAGTTCTGGACACCCAAGACTCCTCAGGCTGAGCTGAGCAAGATTGTTGAGGAAGTGCTCAAGCCTAAGAACAAGAAGCCAGCCCAATAGCCTACACCACCCAAGGCCACACCACCTAAGCCCAAGTCCCAGCCTAACCCAGTTCCTAGGAGGCCTGTCCACCACTGTGAGTTCTGCCAGCGGAATGGCCACCTAGAGGAGTTTTGCTTCAGCATGAAGCGGGTTGAGAGGCAGAAGAGAGCTTGGGGGAACCAGGATCAGTTCTACCAGGGTGGTAGGCAAGATCCTCTCCACCGCAGTGAGATGAGTAACCACTTTGCTGATGGTGAGCGTGGAGGTGGCTTTTAAGCCCGTGCTCCTGTGCGTGAGAGACGAGTTACTGGCCGAGCTCCTAGTCGTTTTCAGCGCGGCTATGGACCTTGTGACCGAGGGTTTGTGAGAGAGATTGAGAGGCCACGCTTTGAGGGTCGTGGTTACTCTAGTCGTGGTGATTTTTTTGATTGTGCTTACCCCACTTTTGAGCAGATGTCTCGGCACTAGTACAACAGTTTTGGTACTAACCCCAGTGCCGGACTGTTTGCTCACCGTAGCTTTACTTGACTTTGCAGGATCGAGGCGTGGAGGATGTGTGGATCATTGTTTCCGGTTGCTCTAGGCACATGACAGGGCACCGCAAGTGGTTCTCCAGCCTCAACCCCGTGAGCACCAAGGAGTACATCACATTCGAGGACAATGGTCAAGCTAAAGTATTGGGTGTTGGTTCTGTTTCGCTCTCTGCTAAGCTTTCCCTGAGAGAAGCTGCTTTTGTCTGGAATCTAGGATCAATTTAGTCTCTGTTTCGCAACTTCTTGATGAAGGATTTGAGGTTCGTTTTAAGAAGGGTGCGTGCCGCGTTCTTGATGCTGAGGAGACCCTTGTTTTCTCTTTGCTGCCTTTTGGTCAAGTTTTTAGGGTCGACCTCACATCTGTTTCTGGCCCTGCACACTGTTTGGTTGCTAGTCCTTCTGCTGATACATGGAAGTGGCATAGGAGACTTGGTCACTTGAGCTTTGATCTGCTAGTCAGGTTGATTTCAATGGGCCTAATCCGAGGATTGCCCAAATTGAAAGCTGAGAAGGACTTAGTGTGCCACCCCTGTCGTCATGGCAAGATGGTTGCTGCTTCTCACACTCCTGTGTCTCAGGTTATGACCTCCTATCCGGGTGAGCTACACCATATGGATACAGTAGGCCCCGCTCGGGTAGCGTCGGTCAGTGGGAAGTGGTACATGCTTGTCATTGTGGACGACTTTTCGCAGTTCTTGTGGGTATTTTTCATGGAGTTTAAGGATGAGGCGTTTGGTTTTGTTTGGGATCTGGTACTGAGGTTGAGAAACGAGAGTCACAAGGCCATGAGGGCTATCCGCAAAGACAATGGCGGTGAATTCAGAAACTCTCAGTTCGAAAACTTCTGTCGTGACCTAGGTCTTAAGCACCAGTTTTCTTCTCCATATACCCACCGCAGAACGGTGTTGTGGAACGCAAGAACCGCACACTCGTTGAGATAGCATGGACAATGCTCGATGAGCACAGGACTCCGAGGCGCTTTTGGGCAGAGGCAGTGAATACGGCCTATTACATTGCCAACCGGATCTTCTTGTGAGCTTTTCTTGGGAAGACCTATTATGAACTTCGGTTTAGTAGGCAGCCCAGCGTCAATTATTTGCGAGCGTTTGGTTGCAGGTGCTTTGTGCTGAAGAAGGCGGGTCATATGGACAAGTTTGAGTCTCGTTGCTTGGATGGAAATTTTCTAGGGTATGCTTCTAGTTCTAGGGCTTTTCGTGTGTGAATTTTGGAGGCCAGGCAAGTTGTTGAGACTTGTGAGGTTTCTTTTGAAGAGACTATGCCCTGCACAACCATTTTTGAAGGTGAGGAAGGTGCAGATGATGTTGGTGATACAGGAGCCACTGCACCGGCTGCACCTCTTGCCCCCTCTGCTACGAGCTCTGATGATGAAGGAGAACCTTTGCCTACGGCCTCCTTCTCACTCCCCCGACAGCAAGCACAAGGAGAGGCTGGCCCCGCTGAGGACGCAGGGGAGGTGACCTTCGAGATTGTTCCATCTTGGCAAGTCCAGCGGGATCACCCTCCACACAGGATCATTGAAGATCTTCACCAGCGTGTCACACGCTCTTCGGTTAACTCTCTAGCCTTTTTCTCCCACTCTGCATTTGTTGCTTCTGTTGAGTCCCGGGATGTGTCACATGCATTATCTGATCCTAACTGGGTGAGCGCCATGCATGAGGAGTTGGAGAACTTTGAGGTAAACTATTTCTAGGATTTAGTTGAATCTCCACCAAACTGTCGCCCTATAGGAACCAAATGGGTTTTCAAGAACAAATAGGGTGAGAATGGGATGGTTGTGAGGAACAAAGCGAGATTGATAGCCTAGGGTTTCTGTCAGACAGAAGGGATAGATTATGAGGAGACCTTTGCCCCTGTAGCCCATTTGGAAGCCATTAGGATTCTGCTTGCTTTTGCTGCCTCCAAAGGCTTCAAACTGTAGCAGATGGATGTCAATTCAGCTGTCCTAAACGGTTAAATAGAGGAGGAGGTATATGTGAGACAACCTCCTAGCTTTGAGAGTGCCAAGTTTCCAGACCGGGTGTATAAGTTGAGAAAAGCCCTGTATGGTCTCAAGCAAGCTCCAAGAGCTTGGTATGCTAGATTGAAGAGTTTTCTGCTCAAATCTGGGTTTGTGATAGGTTTAGTAGACAAGACCTTGTTTTTGTTGAGTCGTGGCGGTGACATCCTGATAGTTCAGATATATGTTGATGACATAATCTTTGGTGGTTCATCTCACGCTTTGGTGTCTAGTTTTGCTGAACAAATGAGCAGGGAATTTGAGATGAGTCTCATGGGTGAGCTCTAGTTCTTCCTCGGGCTGCAGATCAAGCAAGGCCCTGAGGGTACCTTCATCCATCAAGCCAAGTACACAAAAGACATCCTCAAAAAGTTTGACATGGGTGACTCTAAACCCATGACAACTCCTATGAGTACAAACACGGCGCTTGATGCTGATGAAGATGGGGAGGCGGTGGACCAGAAGGAATTTCAAGGGATGATCGGCTCACTTTTGTACCTGACGTCGACCAGACCGGACATTCAGTTTGCGTTCTGCCTTTGTGTGCGGTACCAGGCTTCTCCTAGAACATCTCACCGTCAAGCGGTGAAGCGCATTTTCAGGTACCTAAAGTTCACTCCTGAGCTTGGTCTTTGGTACTCCACGAGTTCTTCTATTTCTCTTAGAGGGTTCTTAGATGCTGACCATGCTGGCTGCCGGATTGATCGCAAGTCAACCTCCGGCACATGTCAACTCTTAGGAACCCTTCTTGTCTCTTGGTCCTCTCGCAAGCTAGCGTATCCCTTTCTACCACAGAAGTAGAGTATATAGCTGCTGCTCCCAGCTCTTATGGATGAAAGCCACCCTTAGTGATTTTGGCCTGAGTTTTGGGAGGATCCCTCTTCTAGTGAGACTCTACTTCTGCTATCTCTGTAGCTAAGAACCCTGTCCTACACTTTAGAACCAAACACATAGACGTGAGGTTTCACTTTCTGAGAGATCACTATGAGAAGGGAGATATAGACTTGATCCATGTAGCATCCCAGAACCAGCTAGCCGATATCTTCACCAAGCCCCTAGAGTTTAGCGTTTTTGTGCGCTTGAGAGGTGAGCTTGGAGTATGTTATCCCTTTTAGTTAGGGATAGCTTTAGTAGTTTAGGATATGCTCTTTTATTTGCTTTAATTTTTGTTTCTTCTTTGCTTTTTTTTTTTTGCAATCCGTATCATATCATGCATTGCATTGTATCATATGCATTTTCACTTCACTAGCACTAGAGCATTTTTTTTGGAATAATAAGTTAGTACTTGCTTGTGCTAGATTGTATAGATGCTTGCTTGATCATGGTTGGCTAAGCTCTCTTGAGTCCGTTGAATACTAATTGTGAGCTAAGTCTTTTGCTTTTCTGAAAATCAAAAACATGATCACCACTTGACTTGGCTACCTAGCATGTGTAGGAGTGTTGAATGCTATATCTTTTCATACCTGGATATGCTAGTTGTATGCCTTTGCTAAATTAATGCCTAAGCTTTTATGACACCTTACTTAATTTGAAATCTGAATTACATGTTTACAAGTGGTGTCTTGTGCTGAAATGAAAAGATCCAGGTGGGTTTGCTTGTCACACTGACTTAGTTCGAGACTGCTTGCTTTTGCACTTTGGCATGAACTTGGACTAAGCTGTGTATGACCAAAACCTTGTCTTAAGCTTTTGATGGTTCCTTGAACCTAGGCTTAGCCTTGGTTGGTAAGAAGTGGCAAAAGACAAGTAAATAACCCCTGACACAATATGGAACTTGCTCATGTAATACAAGTGATTAAATCTGAAATATGCAAGTCTCTGAAATACTTATGGCTTGTTGTGTATGCTTTGGTTGAGAGTAGCACACTTTGTATGCATTGCTAGCATCTTACTATTCATGCCTATCTTGTTAGATGCTATTCATGTTAGTGATGCTTTCTTCTACACAACCCTGAAAATATGCTTGCTCCTGATATGTGTAAGATAGATTCATTTGAACTTGTTGCATGCTTCCTTGCCCTCACTTGCTCTGTATGCTAGAACTTGTGAATACTAACTTTCCATCCCTTCTGAGCTCTTTCTGGTACACTCCTTGTATTTCATGGCATATTTTGAGGAGGAGTTGTAAAAATTCAGGGGGAGTCGAGTCTTATGAAGCCTTGATGTGTTCATTGTCAACAAGGGGGAGAATTTGGGAGATATTGGGAAATGATGGACAAAGGGGGAGGACTTGGGAGAGATTTAGTTGAGGGGGAGCTTTGCATCATTTTGCATTTGTGAGGATGCATTTCAGGGGGAGTTGAGCTTTTAGCATGCTCTTTACATCGGTGCGCTGAGCCTTTTGCCTCTGTCTTGAGGAACCAATGCTTTGTTTCTTTTGTTGTCTCAACATGCCCTGTTTCTTTGCTTGACCTTGGTTTTTGGGCATTTTGAGCAACTTCTTCTTTCTTCTTTCTTCTTCCTTTTTTGTTTTTACGCTTTTCTCTTGTCTGTGTCCTATTTCAGGTTACAGGTTGAAGGTGTTGACAATGCACTCATTAAGGAAGAGATTGAGAGCCAATGGATCAGCCTCATTGCTCTCCTGGTGTGATGAGTGATTGTCAACGAGCTGAAGTCCTCCGATGGACTGGAGGCCCTCCGATGGACTGGAGGTAGATGATGATGAAGACCTCGACGGACTGAGGCAAAAGCCGTCCGATGGACTGGAGGCAAGTCTCGGCGTCGATCGGCCATGGAAGCTCGGTACACGGAGGGATGGTTCGGCAACGGTGGTGTAAGCCCTTCGATGGACTGCGAGGCGACTCCGATGGACTGGAGAAGCCAGGTGCCATCGTGGTGCTCCAACCCGAGTGCATGGCGCGAAGGCGTGCGAGGGAGGCTTTGGCTGCTTCGGCTCAAAACTGCCACCCAAGTTCAAATGACTTGGTGGGTTGGGCTCCGACTCACCAAGATAGAAGATTGGGCCAATACCCGGCCCAGGATGCCCGCAGAATAAAGTTTTCCGGTTTCTGACTTTAAAATCGGGGGAAGCTTCCGGACTACTGGCTACGTGGCGTACATCTAAGCGAGGCGTGGAGAAGAAAAAGATCAAAGCGTCATCGTAGTCATCCGATTGTATCATTTTCATTTCAGCTCCTTCTGGGCTTTCTAGAGTAGGGGTCGTAGTGTTAAATGGTGTCGTTAGGCCTGGGCTATATATACCTAAGTGGCTGGTCATTTAGGTGACTCTTCCACCATTAGAAAACCCTAGGCTTAGTTTTCATACAGCCAAGTGCAAAAGAGAGAAAGGAGAGCTTTAGGCTAGGATTTGAGTCCCCTAGCTTGTGTTCTTCACATCAAGAGGGAGGATGAAGGGTGGTAGGCTGTAGGAACCTTGTATGAACTCAATTTCATGATTAATCCAGCAATATTCCTCTGAAATTGGAGTTCTTGAGTGCAGCCCTCTTTTCCCACCCCTTTCTAGTTTTGTTCTTGGATGAAACTCAAAGGCTTTTTGTGATTTCTTTGCCCGCGAGTTAATCCTGTTCTTTTGGCTCTTTTGGACTTGCTATGACGTGGAGATTGTTGGCGTCTCTTAGCCTTTACAGGTTTTACTCCGCAAGCGCACGGAGACCGCTGTAGCCTTTCACCCAGAGTATTCCGAGTATCGCCACAGGGAAGCGGTAGGCTCAAGAGTGTAATTGAGTAAACTCAAATCGAATGAACTGTAAACTTGGATAAATTATACCAACCAGTAGTTGAACAGGGGTAAACGTGATAAAGATAGGTGTATGGTGGGGGAGGATATCTATCTAAGCTATCTGTAGAAAGATATAGTTGCCTGGGAGGACAACGAGTGAGATAAAGTCACCAAACTCTGCAAACATTATCCGTGTCTAACAAAGCTATTCAAGTAAACAAGCCAGGGTCTTGCATCGAGCGAAATTCCAAAGTCTCGAGGGTACCAGGGGGTAGATAGTAGGTCCCGAAAGAGAGTCTGCCTAACACCTACAGGCCTGGACTACATAGGCACACCACACGCTGTCACCGAGTGGGGCTACTAAGCAAAGCTGCGCGGAGAGGATGGCAAGCTATAAACGTGTTCAAGCGAAGCTTGAACAACGATAGATCATCCTTGATCAGAGGAGAGGATCTAGCCAGAGCCTAGCATCTAAGTCTAGGGTTGAGTTATAGCATCCGCAAGAATAACAAGACTTGAACAACTAAGTGAAACACAATCTAAGCCTAGCAAGTATGCAAAATAAAGGTACACCACACTTGCAAGATATAGAAATAAAGTAAAATATAACTAAATTATATTGAAGATAATCTGAATCTAAAAGATACAAGAGTTTTACCACAGACTCGAAGATAACTCCGGAGACTCTGAGGCAAAGCTCGACTCAACTCTAACTCCCAGGACTATCCTAACTACTAAGAAAAGAGTGAAGCACTCTTAGATAGAACTCTCAATTGAACTCTCCTTCACTCCACACTTTGCAAATGAGCTCCCGGGGTCTATTTATAGCCTAGAAAGTGAGGGGGGTATTTATATGTGCACTAGGTCGGTAAAGGGGCCGAGGCGGTTGCCGGGCGGCCAAAGTCGGTGGCCGGCCGACCATAGGGGGTGGTCGGGCTACCACCCGATTCACCGACCTTGAGCATCCGACGGTTGATCTCACTCCCTCATGTCGGTTGGCGGTTGAATCAGTTTGTGCACGTGAAAAATGTCGCCGAGGGGTGGTCGGCCGACTACCCTAAGTGGTCGGGCGGCCACGTGTTTTGCTCCAATTTGTTGCATGTTGTTCCCCTCGTATCCTTGACATCACCAATCCTTGTCCCGGCACATTGTGACCCTTGGATATATTGGATGCTCTCTTGTATGGTTGGATCTTCATCATTTTGTGTTTGTTTGAAACCGGATCGATGACATGGCACATGAAGTGGTCAAAGGACCATTCCACATGGTCGTGGACCCAAAACCCAGTTGGAGGGTGGTCAGGCGGCCACCACCCATGGCCGGGCGGCCATGGTAAGTGGTCGAGCGGCCACCCCACTTTTACCATTTCTGTCATCTTCGATATGTGACATGTTTGCAACCATTTTATGTGTATTTTGGTACCTACATCCAAATATTCATGTACATCTTGTGGAACTCATTAGTAGCAAGGGTTAGTCCATATATTTCACTTGTTTAGCTTCATTTGGTGGATAATTGACGGTTGAAATCATGAAATAACGACCGTCAACACCCCCCAAGCTTAGACCTTTGCTCGTCTAAGACTGAAAGTGGATCAGAAGTTGCTGCAATATCCAAGTGAAGGAAAATTCTTATATGCAACTCAAAACTCAAACTTTTGCCCCAAGTAGTGAAATAATCAAAGCTCACCTCGGCCATACCTGTGGTGCATCCTTTTGCTTACCTTGCCTTGGGCGGTTGAGAGACAGAACAACTTGTTTGCAGGATTGATTCTAACTCATTCTTTTTGGATGTCCTTCTCAGGTGTTTTCAATATTTTCAAAACAAACATAAGCTTCCCCTTGGTACTCTCGATCGCTCAGAAGTGTTTCCTCACCAAAGGCCATGATTTTGGCCAACATTTTCCTACACTAAGGCTTTTGTGGAGCTTTAGGTGGGGGAGAATGTGGCACACTTAGAATGTTTATTTTACTAAGCCAAAGATTGGACCAAAGAGTGTACTTTATCATTTCTTCTGTTTGATCACTGGAGTATGAGTGGTGGAACAAGTTGTCTCCTTCTCTAAATTTTCATCCCTATAGCCTTGTATAGATTTGGAGGGGATATGGAGCCTTTACTTCTTTTTGCCATGCTTGAACTTGCATGCTTTTCATTTTGCCGTGCTTTTGCACGCATCTTTTTTCTTTTTGCCATGCTTTTGCTGTTTTGCATGCATTTTTCTTTTGGGCTCCATACCCTTACTCCTTCAAATTTGAAGGCTATGAGATTATGAGAAGTATTTGGAGACTTTTGGTGGATGCAAAGTCCGGAATGGATCACTTGCATTTGATTTTATACTCCAGCTATCAACAGAAAATGATATTTCTACTCAATGAGACTCAAAATTTGACAAAGCTCAAAACATATCTAAGTAGCTCTTTGTAGCTGGTTTAGAACATTTGAAGCATATATGGCTCTGGTAGGACTTTTTAACCATGGGGAGCTTTATTTTGTTATTTTCAAAGATAAAAACCTGAGACATTCATCTTACTATGAACATGAAAGAATCATCCCACGCTAAGTCATATCATGATCTCACAACAACTTAGGCTTGTTATCACAAAAGGCATCCACAGGGTAAAACTTCTAGTTTACTTATCTTTATTCACCAACATAGGACTAAGCTAAGCATAAGTTGTCATGCAAGAATTAAACCATTCACTTGATAGAGCAACTATTCATCATTTCCAAAACGAAGCTAGCAAGTGAGTTTAGCAAATAAGCATGGGAGTTATTTATTAGGATACACATTTTTTTATATTTATCATTTTTTAGGGTAAAATAAAACTACTAGAATTAAAAGATACAACGGGCATTTCTCTCACGGGTAAAGCAGATAGAACTAGACATGAAGGTACAGGGGTGAACAAGGCGATGCTAAAACACACATATCTTAGCTGTTGGTTCTTCCCCCCCAAGCTTCAATGAAGCTTACTCGGGAAAGAACCCTTTCCAGTTGTAGTACATCAGGTTCTGCTCATGCATGCGGTCGACAGTCGCTCTTGTCTCCAGGATCAAGTTGTGGTCGACTCCTTGTTGCTGCTGAATGCCGGCGAGGCTGTCCATCATCCCCAAGGTGCGATGCTCTTGGAGATCTAACGCCCCGAAGATGGCGGTGAAGTTTCCATCGAGTTCGCCACCGGTATAGCGGGCAGAATGGGACAGACCTGCACCATGACCATAAGAGTACTCACCTCTGCTATGATATGATGGTGTCGGGTTGGTGGAGGGCACAATGGAATTCCACGAGCTGTGCCAGGAACCCTGTGCGTTGGTTTCCCAAGCAGGTGTGCTAGGATGAGCCCATGCAGGTGCGGCTCCTGGCTGCTGTGCATCCTCGTTGGCCTTGCGGATTTACTCCTCTGCTCGGCGTCATTGGGCGCGAGTCATGACTCCGGAGACACTGTTTCTTCCTGGTTCTAGCTCGGGTTCCAGCTGCATGGTTAGTGTTCTCACAGAGTATAATATGAGATGCAGTGCTGGGAGTGGCAGCTCAAAGTCGGAACCTCTAAAAGTCATGATGTAATTCCCGTTTGTGTCCTTCCTCAAAAAGTGCGCGTGGATGAAGTGTGACTCTTTGACTACTCGTGTAGGGTCATTTGGCATGAAGGAAACGGTAGCATTTGCTAGCATTCCCAACCCATTGGCGATCCTTGTCACGAATGACGTGATCGAGATGATATGACCACTCTGAGCCAGTCCTTGCCAGTGGCGAACCATGCTAAGTGTAGGAGCAAACTTTATTTTTTTCCACATGGCATAGAGACATCTAACATCCTCTACTGTGACACAGCGGGTATCATCCTGTGGGAAAACAACCATGGTGAGCCAGCGGGCTAAAAACCGCAAAGTGGGGTGCCTAATGTGAGCGATGCTTTTTTTCCTGGGAACATCTGGTCCTACCAATTCTTTCCAAAACTCTGCTGAATTAAACCCCGCTAAATCCTCACTCAAAGCGCATTGAGGCCAGAAATCAAGCAAGTTGCTAAATTGGCGCAGAGTAAGCTCATAATCAGTATTGAAAAGGCGGAACCAGATGTACGCACCATCCCTTCGGGTGTCGGTGCAGAGTGTCATGAGGAATTCTTTGGTGAGGAGGATGATTCCTCCCTCTGGGATTGCTGCAAAGCGCTCCACCCAATGGCCTGGAACACCTCGTTGAACTCCTCCCGCATGCCGGTGTCAACGAGGAGGTCCTCGTCGAAGCATTTGGTCAAGGCGTAAGTCTTTTGGTTTAAAGACCTTAATGCCTTGGCCTCATCTTAACCACGTGGCACGAGCTCCGAATCGAGGATGAGTATCGGCCGGTGGGTGGACGACGTCTGGAATTCTTCAGGCTCCTCCGTGCTGATGGATATCCTCTCAGAGGCAGCATGCCGGCTTACCGAGCTGGAGCCACTCTCCGAGGATGACCATCGGATGTATTGTCCTGCCTTGCTAACGGCCTTCTTCGCCTTCTTAAATGCATTCTTCATCCTGCAAGGCACACAAACAAAACACGATACCTGAAGGATAGACGACAATAAAAATTTGCGTTAGCGGGTTAGTCGTCTAAAAAACAGCGTCCTTGCGGGGCAGAGCCTCCACAAAACGTTCTCGTCCTGCTTCACAAAAGAGAGAGAGTTGCCGGAATTTTATTTGGCTAACCAAATTTTATTCGGGCATTATTTTAACTAAGCTAGAGAGCTTAATTAAGCACTAAGCGAGGGATTAGAGAGGGAGAAGTGAGAATTTGCAGCTTGCTGCTTGGTGCATCGAGTGAGGAAGCAGGGGGCAGTATTTATAGCCGGAGGGGTGCATGCAGAGGGCCGGGCGGCCATGCATGGTGGTCGGGCGGCCATAGGTCCCAGTCGGCCGGCCATCCCAAGTTGCCAGGGCGCTAGCTCCTCCGTGCAGGCGAGCTGAGGGAAGGTTGTGCGCCGAAAGAGAGAAAGTGGAGGGCCGGGCGGCCACCTTCCAAGGCCGGGTGGCCATGCATGGTGCTCATGCACCTGACTCTCGAGTGAGTGGGGGAGCAAGGGTGCATGCATGCACCGAAAGTGAGAGAGCTATGGTCAAAAGCTGCCTCCAAAGTGAGATGGTGGGGAGTGTTTAGCAAAAAGAGAAGAGAAAAGAAGGTGATTAGCAAAAGGGAAAGAGAGGAGGGTGGTTAGCAAAAGGAAAAGAAGGGAGAGGTAGAGGGGTGTGGCCAGGCGGCCACTTGGCCTGGCCGGCCGGCCAGTGGTGGTGGCCGGCCAGCCTCCCTCTTTTTTTTCAAAAATGCAGAAATTAAACTAAAGCAACTGAAAATTAAGTGCAAAAGTTTAAACATGCAGTGGATTGCGAAAAATTAAACTTTTTGCGGGAATGTAAATATGCCGTCGATGGGTAGTGTGCCAATTTACCTTTTGGTGAGGGGAGCCCATGTCTTGCCCTTCGGAGTTTCGTAGAAACTATAGCTGGGGGCTGCCTTCCACTGCGTTCTATTTTTTCTACGCCGCACTGATGTCAATTTGTCCTCAGCGTCGACCTTGTTCTCGGCTGCTGGTTTGGTTGGCCACTTTGGCGTAGTCAATTTGCTTTCAGCACCGTGTCTTTTCTCAGGAGCTTTGCCTCCTGGTGCAGTTCTGGGCCTGTCGCACCTCGTCTCTTGGCTTCTCAATCTTCTACTTTGCATTGCCCTCTCATACTCCATTTGTTGAATTTCAGTCTCGATTTTCAATTTCTTCAGCATAAATGTCACAAGACTGTCTTCTTTGGAATTTGATGGATTGGTCCTGGTGTTGGCCTTGGGTTCATCCTTCTTGGCCTGGCACTTGAAAGTCTTCACCTTGTTGCATTGTTCCACTTTTGGTTTGAAGGCAAATGTTTCCTTCTTTCCGTTAATGTTCAGGTGAACCTTTCCTGCTCCAACGTCGATTGTTGCATCGGCGGTGCTCAAAAATGGTCGCCCAAGGATGAGTGGGGTTTTTGAGTCAGTCTCCATATCCAGCACCACGAAGTCCACTGGAATGAGAAAATTCTGAATTCTCACTGGAACGTTCTCTGCCACTCCTTCGGGGTAACGAATGGATTGATCCGTAAGCTGTAAACACATAGCTGTGGGAGCAAGTGCATCATGATTTAGCTTGTCAAAGATGACCTTCGGCATTACGCTGACACTGGTAGCACCGGCATTACGAACTTACTATATTGTTCGTCAGCGGCAGCCTTCTTGTTTCTCGGAGGAAATGGTAGCACCGTTGTGTCGTAGAACCCATGGGGTAGATGTTTCTTTTCCCCCTTGCTAGGTGTATCTTCATCTCCAACCTTGTCTTCTGACTCGGCAGTCTTCTCCTGCGCTTTACCTACATGACTAGGAGGAGGAGGGTCCTGTGTGGACTTTCCACCCCTAGTGGTTACTGCATTTATGTGCTCCTTGGGAGGAGCTTCAGGTTATCTAGGCAGCTTGCCCGCATTTGGGTTAGGTAGAGCAGCAGCCAACTGAGCTATCTGAGTTTCCAGCATTTTATTGAAGCTAAGTTGGTTTTTCATAGCACTATTCAAAGTTTCCATTTGCAAAGATATAGATTCAAACAACCAATCATTAGCATGGAACTTTTTACTAATGCTATCATTCACAACTTTTTGATCAAAACTATAATTACTCTCAGAAAATTGCTGCGAACTTGAAGAGTGACCTTGCCCAGAGAAAGTGAGATTTGGTCGTGAATTCCATCCTGGCTGAGGACGATTCCCGTTGAAGCCATTGGTACTATTACTGATGAAGTTCGCATCTTCGGGTTTCGTCTCAGGGCAGCTGTTCCTTGAGTGTCCTGTATTCCCACAGACTTCGCAAGTCATGTGAGAGTCGAGGGCATGCACCGGAGCGGCATCTGGAGCGTCGTTTAGCTTCTTCAGCAGCAAGTCCATCTTTGCAGCGAGCATGTCAGTGCTCTCGATTTGATGGATGCCACAGGAACGGGTACTAGACCTCTCTTCTCTCCATCCTTGATTGGTGGCCATCTTCTCAATGAGATTCTTGGCCGCCGAGACACTCAAGGAGAGGAAGGATCCTCCAGCAGCTGCATCTAAGTGTTCTTGAGCTGAGCGGTTGAGCCCATGAAAGAAACTCTGAATGATCAGCCACTCTTGCATTCCGTGGTGGGGGCAGGCTGCAATGTATTCTTGCAATCGTTCCCAAGCTTCAGCCACGGTTTCATCTGCGAGCTGTTGGAAGCTCGAGATCTTGTTCCTCAACGCGTTGGTTTTCCCTAGTGGGAAATACTTCGCCAAGAATGCATCGGCGTTCCAAGTTGTGAGTGTTGCTCGGTTGAGGTAGAACCACTGTTTTGCTTTCCCAATAAGAGAGAAGGGAAAGAGACAAAGCTTGACGGCATCCGGTGATGCTCCTTTCATGTTGAATGTACTGCAGATCTCCAAGAATTGCTGCAGATGATTATTGGCATCTTTCGTAGCCAGTCCGCAGAAAGGGATAGCTTGAACCATGTGAATCACCCCCGGTTTGAGCTCGAAGTCCTCTCCCACTTGAACATTAGGTCCCTTGGGGATATTGTTGCTCGAGGGGATGGAGAACTCACGGATAGTCTTTTCGGCTATGGTGGTGAAACGTAGAGTACTGGTTGCAGTACTTGGTTTCAGTTCCCTGGGTACAGGTCTCTGTCCATGGATAGTCTTTGATCGGACTCTCCGGAGTAGTGACTCTGGGTTATTGTGGAAATTTACCGGCAGGTCGAAACCGGTCATACACCTCTCTGTTGCAACCACAACAAAACAACAGAGCAAAGTGAGCCTGTTAACACCTAGCGATAAAACCTATCAAGTGTACAGGTTCGAAATGAGATATCAATTATCTCTTGGCCAATTGCTTCCCCGGCAACGGCGCCAGAAAAGCTTGTTGGCGTCTCTTAGCCTTTACAAGTTTTACTCAGCAAGTGCACAGAGACCGCTGTAGCCTTTCACTCAGAGTATTCCGAGTATCGTAAATTTCCACAGGGAAGCGGTAGGCTCAAGAGTGTAATTGAGTAAACTCAAATCGAATGAACTGTAAACTTGGATAAATTATACCAACCAGTAGTTGAACAGGGGTAAACGTGATAAAGATAGGTGTATGGTGGGGGAGGATATCTATCTAAGCTATCTGTAGAAAGGTATAGTTGCCTGGGAGGACAACGAGTGAGATAAAGTCATCAAACTCTATTCTAATCGGCTGCAAAGATTATCCGTGTCTAACTAAGCTATTCAAGTAAACAAGCCAGGGTCTTGCATCGAGCGAAATTCTAGAGTCTCGAGGGTACCAGGGGGTAGATAGTAGGTCCCGAAAGAGAGTCTGCCTAACACCTATGGGCCTCCCAAACGATGGGCCTGGACTACATAGGCACACCACACGCTGTCACCGAGTGGGGCTACCAAGCAAAGCTACGTGGAGAGGATGGCAAGCTATAAACGTGTTCAAGCGAAGCTTGAACAACGATAGATCATCCTTGATCAGAGGAGAGGATCTAGCCAGAGCCTAGCGTCTAAGTCTAGGGTTGAGTTATAGCACCCGCAAGAATAACAAGACTTGAATAACTAAGTGAAACACAATCTAAGCCTAGCAAGTATGCAAAATAAAGGTACAGCACACTTGCAAGAGATAGAAATAAAGTAAAATATAACTGAATTATATTGAAGATAATCTGAATCTAAAAGATACAAGAGTTTTACCACAGACTCGAAGATAACTCCGGAGACTCCGAGGCAAAGCTCGACTCTACTCTAACTCCTAGGACTATCCTAACTACTAAGAAAAGTGTGAAGCACTCTAAGATAGAACTCTCAACTCAACTCTCCTTCACTCCACACTTTGCAAATGAGCTCCCGGGGTCTATTTATAGCCTAGAAAGTGAGGGGGGTATTTATATGTGCACTAGGTCGGTAAAGGGGCCGAGGCGGTTGCCGGGCGGCCAAAGTCGGTGGCCGGCCGACCATAGGGGGTGGTCGGGCGGCCACCCGATTCACCGACCTTGAGCATCCGACGGTTGATCTCACTCCCTCATGTCGGTTGACGGTTGAATCAGTTGGTGCACGTGAAAAATGCCGCCGAGGGGTGGTCGGTCGACCACCCTAAGTGGTCGGACGGCCACGTGTTTTGCTCCAATTTGTTGCATGTTGTTCCCCTCGGATCCTTGACATCACCAATCCTTGTCCTGGCACATTGTGACCCTTGGATATATTGGATGCTCTCTTGTATGGTTGGATCTTCACCATTTTGTGTTTGTTTGACACCGGATCGCTGACATGGCACATGAAGTGGTCAAGGGACCATTCCACATGGTCGTGGACCCAAAACCCAGTTGGAGGGTGGTCGGGCGGCCACCCCACTTTTGCCATTTCTGCTCATCTTCGATATGTGACATGTTTGCAACCATTTATGTGTATTTTGGTACCTGCATCCAAATATTTATGTATCTTGTGGAACTCATTAGTAGCAAGGGTTAGTCCATATATTTCACTTGTTTAGCTTCATTTGGTGGATAATTGATGGTTGAAATCGTGAAATAACGACCGTTAACAGAGATTATGACCTAGTTCATCTCAATCCCCTTGGATTGCCACGAGCAAGTCGTTCTTGAGTTTTTCCCCTTTTCTTGCCCAAAGCTTGCCTCTTCACGAGATCTGAAATTCCCGCTAATCCCTTGATCTTTTCCCATGGATCTTTTGGGAATAGCTTTGGAATAGTGCTCAGATAGTTTATGTCAATTTTTGAGAAGATTGAACAAGGTTTGGTCAAGTTTTAGGTTTGGGAACTCAAGTTCCAAGGTTCTACCGGAATATCCAGTGCAACCACCGGACTATCCGGTCCTCTACCGGACAGTCCGACGGTGTGCACCGGACTATCCGGCTCCGGCCCTCGTCCCAGCCTCTACCGGACTATCCGGTCTCTACCGAACTGTCCGGCGAAGTGCACCGGACTATCCGACGTGTGGCTGCACATTCGGTTTTTGTTGGAGTTTTTGCCGATTGGGTTTTGCTTCGTCCTTGCCCGAGTGATTCTTACCACTGGCCTATACTCTTCGCTCTCTGTTCATCAGTGAGACGCATTTAGGTGCGGAGTGGCTACATGGGATCCTCATTTGCAAGAGACGTTGTTTCACTTGACTGGCGATCTTGTGGTCGTTGAGTCTTGTGCTTCCGCTCACTTGGTGTGTTCCCGTTCAGTGGGCGACACCAAGTGCTTGCTAGACACGTTTCCTTTCAGTGGATAGTGTCTAGCGTTTGTTGAGTGAAGTGTGTTAGTTTGCACCAGGGAGTTGTGAGTTTTAGTTTTTAAGTGCTCCTATTCACCCCCCCCCCCCTCTCTAGTCGCACGTCTCGGTCCTACACCCTCAACAATTTTGATCAAAGCAGTAGCTAAACCCTTGTGGGTGCCTTTGTAGCAATAGTAGTATGAGAAAGAAGGGCCATCTCCAGCAAGACCATACAACGTTGCAGTTGGTTTAGGTCCATACAACAAAGGTCATCGAGGGGTAAAATGCTCCTCTTCACAAATCTCACGGCAAAGAATAAATATCTTCTTGGAAGAAGGCTCCCTAGCTGGATGAGACAACTTATGTTTGCTTGATCCTGAATGTTCCCCCTTTTCCATACCTTGCTTGGTCAGATCACCTACATGACTTTTTGTTTTCATTGCATGCTTATATGATCGGGCTTTTAGATTTATTTTTATTTTTATGCAAAGGATATGGGGCAAGCCCCATAATCTTCATCAAAGATGGTGTTCTCCAGGGGTGGACCAGGGAGTTCCTATCTACCTTGTGGAAGTTGATTAAGTAAGTAACTATAAAGCCCAACATGGCCCAATAACGAAGAGCACCCCAATGGCCATCACATTCATGCACGAAATAACATTCTATTTCTAAAATGCAGGGATAGTATTTTTTTCGAATTGTACTCATTCAAGTACAGATGTGGAAATGTATTTTATTTGTATTCAACAATTGCAGATACCTGACTCCACATTTCATCTGATAATGATCAACATTCCAGAAAGACTAGTTCAATAGTTTATATATGTAATGTTGAAAGAGTATAATCGAATGTTGAAACTGTGGATTCAAAGTGTCTAAATGTATGTCTTGGAATGTTGATGAGAAACTAATTTTTTTGATCAGGCTACGTGTAAGGAAAATGGGCCCTAACTTGTGCTTAGTTTCCTAGTGTGTTTTGGTGGTTGTGGTAATAACACGTGCCACAGGACTAATATTTATGTACAAGTGTTTTTGGTTAAGTCCCAAGATGCAAACACCTCAAAGGAGGACTTCAAAGACACAAGAGAAGTCCCAAGCCGCCATCAAGTTGCAAGCGAGTACCCTGAATCGGCAGTCCCACTGGCCGGTCAGTGGGCCAATTTTTGAAGCATCAAGAGGTCCTGAGAAGTCCCATCGAGAGGTCCGGCGTGAAGAAGAAGCCCGAAGTTGAAGATTCAAGACCCGGTGCGAATTACATGCATCAGACTGTTCGATGGTCCACCATCGAACAGTCTGATGCTGCTGACGGTGTTTTATTCCCTCAGCCCACACAGGGTTACCCATGCGATGGTTTAGAGATCGAGGGGGGAATGCAAGGAGATCGCGATGGTTACAAAACGAAGAACGCAGCGATTTAGACAGGTTCGGGCCACTAAATCGCGTAATACCTTACGTCTTGTATGGTGGTGTGTGGATTGTATCGCTTGAGCATATCGACCCTAGGTCATTGTGACCTAGGGGACAATCCTAGAGGTGGTTCCCGAATTAGGGTTCCCAGCTCCCCTTATATAGGCCGAGGAGCTTGGGGTACAAGTCAAGAGTCCTAGTTTGATTAGAATTATTAGCCCACGCCATCCTACACTATGGGCTCTAAAGACAGCCCACTCGACCCATATGGCAGAGTGGTTACAAATCATCTACATGAGGTACCCCTGGGTACATGATGCCCACAAGCCCCCGAGCTTCGTGAGGATTTAGCATAAATCATCTAGAAGGTCTTCAGGTCGTCATGCCTCCAAGACAACATATCATTGTATGGGGTTCATCGCTAGATGAACTCCATATGGAGTAGCCTCCAAGCTTCATGTTGACTTGCGTAGCAATTGGCTTGAAGGTTTGAACTGCTTCAACTAACATGTTGCCGAAGAAAATTTTCACTGGTATCCACCCTATAGCCCCCAAACCTCTAGCTGTTTAGCACAAACAGGTTGAGGGTCAGGTAGTTGGGTGGTCTTCAAAAATTCCCAAGTTGATGTAGAAGTCAGCGAAGAGGTCAGCTAGTGGAAATATGTCACTAGACGAGCAGCGGAGGCCCCGAGTTGACTAAGTAGTCAGCGGGGTGACAAAGAGGCCGGCTAGCGGAAGCACGTCGCTAGCCGGGTGGTGGAGCCCCCAAGTTGACGTAGCAGTCGGCGGGGCGATGAAAAGGCCGGCTAGCAAAAGCATGTCGCTAGCCGGGCGGCGGAGCCCCCAAGTCGACGTAGCAGTCGGCGGGGCGATAAAGAGGCCGGCTAGCGGAAGCGCGTCTCTAGTTGGGCGGCGGAGCCCCCAAGTCGACGTAGCAGTCGGCGGGGCAATGAAGAGGCCGGCTAGCGGAAGTGTGTCGCTAGGCGGGCGGCGAAGCCCCCAAGTCGACGTAGCGGTCGGCGGAGCGACGAAGAGGCCGGCTAGCGGAAGCACGTTGTTGGCCGGGCGGTGGAGCCCCTAAGTCGACGTAGCAGTCGGCGGTGCGACGAAGAGGCCGGCTAGCGGAAGCACATCGCTAGCTGGGCGGCGGAGCCCCCAAGTCGACGTAGCAGTCGGCGGGGCAATGAAGAGGCTGGCTAGGGGAAGCACGTCGCTAGCCGAGCGGTGGAGCCCCTAAGTCAATGTAGCAGTCGGCGGGGTGACGAAGAGGCCGGTTAGCAGAAGCACCTCGCTAGCCGGGCGGCAGAGCCCCCAAGTCGACATAGCAGTCGACTCCCACAGGTGCATCGGACCATCTAGGCAGAAAAAAAGGAGAAGACCAAGTCCCGGGGGACCATCGGACGGTCCGATGGTCCGTCGGACGAGTTGGACAGAACGATCAACAATCTCAAGACCACGGGCGTTACACGCACGGACGGTTCGATGGTGCCACCATCAGATGGTCTGATGGTCTCAATGGTCCATGGAAGCCCCAACGATCGACTCCAACGGCTAGTTGGGTATACACATTGAACGGTTCGATGGTTGTCACACCCTGGTTTTGAAGAGACAAACCAGAGCAAATCCATATGTGTGCCATGATCTATTCTCACACATAAAGAAACAATTAATAGTGATATCATAGACAATGCTTTATTACATATCGTTTAAACAAGATTACATAAAGATATCAAGCCTTTAACACAGAGTAGCGGAAGCGTAACTAAAACACCGAGCCATCCACAGGGAAGCCAACTGGGGGTCGCCCGCCTAGAACTCCATGATCCTTCATTTGTACTCCTTTAAGCCTTCATCTTCTGAGCAGCGGTTGGGTTCCAGCCCACAGTAGGGAAAATTAAAAGAAACAAGCGTGAGTACCCAACTGTACTCAACAAGCATAACATGAACCATGAGGCTCTAAGGTTGGCTGACACAATGCATGAGCTTTTAGTTGGTCAAGTTTTATTAAACAACTAGTTACTACAAGTGAGTAGATAACCCATTAAGCCCCAAGATATTGCATAAGAATTAATCCACATGATTAACATAAGAAACAGCTGCCAAAACCAAACAGGAACCACTAATCTGCATAAAGGATCTGGGCCGCTCGTAACCGTGAGTACGGCTGACATGTCAGTTTTACACTCTCGAGAGCTTGTACATCTTTACCGACAAGTCGTGAGCTACCCTAGTGGTCCATCACATTACCTTCGATGAGATGGCTAGCAAGCACACTATGAGGCCTTTATAAAGATCACGTTGGTAAGCTGTAACCGCGAAGGTTTCAGGATCCACAACTGTGGAGGAAGCCTCAAGGCGAGATAAACCCACTCAACCCAAGTAGCGCGAGGGCCACAGAAGCTCACCTCCCCTCTTGCCCCGTCGGTAAGTTACTCCCAAACCAAAGCAACCTAATTAATTAGCCAAGACCGTCCCATTCCAGTCTCATGGTAGCACTGTTGTCCCAGGTTGTCGCTTTGCGAACCGGTCCTTACGGAGAGCAGCATGAGCATGACACATGCTCATGCACCCTAAACCAAGTTGCTAAAAAGCCACTTTTAAAGAGACATGAACCACTCAAGCATTGCACTGAGGGTCAAGCTCAACAATTATATTGCATAGATCCATTAATCAAAAATTATTAACAAAAGTACATGTGTTCGCGCCGCAACTAGCAAAACTTAACCCACATGCATTCCCAAAGGTGAACTTTTCGATAAAAGAGGCTACGTTCAGTCCTTATAGGCATACAAGATTAGACACATGCATATGAAGTGATTAAATGGTCGTTAGGTTGTGTTCATGCTATACTTGCCTTCCTCAAAGCACTCTTGCTGCTGCTCACACACCTTGATCCTCAGTGCAAACAACTGAACAACAAACAAAGGGGAACTAAGAACAATACATCATAGAAATAAATAATTTGATAAACGTAAAAGGAACGCTAGTCATTACTACTGATATGAGAGCGTAGCTACTAGAACAAAGTGATTAACAAGAAGATAAAGATGGTTAGAAAAGAATAGACTCATGATGAAGGAACTAGGGTGCAAATGGGAGAGGAATATGGTTGATCTTGCAGTGGTGTTTGTGCTGAAACTGCACGCGATAGGACAGCAGTAATGTGGGCACTAGAACTCTTTCCATGCCACGCCATTTAAGGATATTATTTGTGGAATTGATAAGGGATATGTGGACTAGAGTCTGACCAAAGGGTCCTGAGATTCGGCCAACGGACCAATGGCAAAAGAAGACGTGAGACAGACATATGTAGCTACTTTTCTGCAGTAGAGATAGCAAACGCACCGATCGGAAAGACCCTCCAACAACTGGCCTAAATTGATCCAATGGCTGCCAAAATTGACAGCGAGGTGTGGTACTATGATTTACATGACGTGGAAAAAGGATTTGATGATTGGACAAGAGGATTAATAGGAAAGACCCTTGCATTAGGTAGAAGCTCGGCTGTCCGGGCTGCAGAGATGTGTTTGCGGTAAATCTAAAATATCTGAATCTGTGTATCCTATGGCCAAGGCAAATTACAGGACCATGTGTGAAGATATAATACACATATTGGTCGAAGGGCTCGCTGATTGGACCTCCGAATCATTGAGAAAACATGCGCCAAAGTGGCAGCAGTGCTGCTGTCTGGACTGCAGTGACAGTGAGCACGGCGACGGCCATTACTCTTTCACCACTAAACCTATGGACAAACCATTTTTTGGAGGTGTGTACGGGGATATTAGGTACATCTCAGTCGAAGGGGTCAACCATCGGACTGCTGGATCACCATCAAAACATGAACCAAAGGCAGCAACACGACTGTTTTGGACAGCAAGAACATCGGGCATGTCGACCAACAAAAAGCTAGTCTCCGTGGCTCCGATGGCAAAATAAATTTACAGCAGCATGCTCAAGCGTTAGTGTCATGGTTCCATAAAAGGATTTGTCATTTGGGCCAACAAATCACTAGGGAACACACTTGCCAAGTAGGGCAGCATGACTGTCCACAAGTGCAGCGAGACGTTTCATGGGTAAACCTCGGCAGAACTTGATCGGAATTGGTCTATGTAACATGATTCACAGCTGGGAACCAATGATTTACACAGTGAGGAAACAAAAGGGTTCTCACCATGGGGCTGGTGGCGGAAGCGATAACATGGGACATCAAGGCGGTGATGCCGCTGCGCACACGATCCCATAGGGCTGCATCATTCCCTCGGAATCGGGGATCGTCGGGGGGTGCCCTCCATGGTCTCCACACCATGGACAGCAGGGGCCGCAGCAAGGAGACAACCTCCATGGCATGCTTGAGGGCATGGATTGAAGAACGCAGCAGGGGATCATCTTCCTTGTGATAAGAGCACTCCGTTTTCATGTTTCGGTGGTGGGGGGAGTGTAGGGATGAGAGGGGGCAGCCATGGGGGAGAGGGGCGGCCATGGTTGCTCCCTCCTTCTGTTTTCTCGTGAGAAGGAAGGGGAAGGGCGGCCAAGGGAGGGGAGGGGCGACCAGGAGAGGAGGGGCAGCTAGGGAGAGAAGGATTTGGGTTAGTTTGGGCAGTTTTGGGCTTGCTTAAGATTGGCCCAAGCTATGGACAGAAGTGGGAAATAAAAGAAAGGATTTCAGGCCTTGATCCAAGGCCAAAATGAGTGGAAACTTTGGGCCTTAGCCACTAGTGAAATTAGAATGGGTCTTGATTTTGCCACGTATGGGAGAGAAGAAGGGAAGGGAGAAATTTTGATAGTATCTACTAGATCCGAATTTGGAATTTCTCGGGTCTATGGAAAGAGAGATAGAAGAGAGCATATGTTGGTCTTGAGTTTAACAATGGCACTGAGTTATACAATAGAGAACGATGTCAATGGAAAGAATGATGAAAAGGTGAACACGGGAACGAGATGTTGGAGTGCTGACTTCAAAAGAGGCAAGAGTGAGGTTCGGGTGACATCATCATGGGTTTTAAGAATTTGACATGGATCAATTGAAATAATTGACTTGGTATAGAGAATGGTCAACATGACTATATTAGGGTTTTGAGTCAGTGAAACTTCAGAGATACAACTTGAGTTGGCAAGGAAGCAAAGGACTAGGATTTTAGAGATATGGATTGAGATGGACTTGAAACCTAGCCGGTTTTGAAATGTTTTGAAACTTCATTTTACACATATAACACTATGCAGTTCAGCATGAATGCAACAAACAAACGAGTTCTCATTGGAAAAACTTTTCCAAAGCATACGCTTCTTTTAATCCAACAAAACTCACAAGTTAGAAAATTTTAGAAAATTAAAAATCCTTTATTTTATTCATTGTTATCTATTCAAATCCCAAAATTAGAAATTTTGGGGTGTGACAACCTACCCCCCTTAACAGGAATCTTGTCCCGAGATTCAGGTTGGCTAGAAGAGAGGATTAGGTTAAGCTGACTTAACTCTTCTTCTTGAAACTTGGTGACTTTATCCTCTTTATGATGATTCCACTTGACTTTGCACATTTTGATCATTTGGTTTCTATTAACTCTTTCTGTAGCTCTATGTATCTGACCTAAGTTGCATGCTAGGTATGGAACTCATCAGGCGGTAACTGTAATTTTGGTACCTTGATACCCTTCCTAAACTAGAAGAGACGATACACATTATGCGTCACGGACAATCTAGATGGTATCCAAGCTGATAAGCTACTCCACATCTTCTCTCAAAGATCTTGAATAGTCCAATGTATCTGAGAGCTAAATTCATCTAACCTTTAGTTAGCGGAGACCTCCGTTGGGTGACACCTTCAAATAAACATAGTTTCCCTTCCGAGTATCTACCTCGATGGAGCTACTCGTGGATTCTCTTGGATGGTTTGCTCTTGTTGTTGTCATCTTTTATGATTTTTGTCCCAAACAATTGTTTTTCCCTAGGTTGATCCTTCCATGCAATGTTGTTTGCACTCCCTACCATATAATTGCATGAATGATGCTTTACTTCTTCAAGTTGTTCCTTGATCCCATTGATCTTTTTACCCTTTGACTAACCTTTTCTGATTTCTTGCAACAGGGTAGCTTTTACCTCTATGGTAACTCCCTTGGTTTCATTAACAATCCAAAAGTGAACACTTCAAACTCCACACATAACTCCAAAAGCATCTGAAAATCCAAAGTTGTAATGGTGTAACTATACAAATCTCTAGAGCATGAACAACACCTGCTCCTTCAGATCATGAGTTTATTCATTCCCTTCATGTTCATTCAGATACATGAGCTATGACTCATATCAAAACACCTCTTCAACCTTGTTGTGATGCATCACCGTACACTGAGAGCTCTTGTGGATATCTGGATCAAATAAAACTAGCGCGGTAGTCAACCTACTCTTCAACTCTTCGGATATGTCTCGGTGATCTGAAGTCCATAGAAACTTAGTATTTCTCTTGAACAAGGTTGTCGTGGGCTCTAAAATTTTTGACAATCCTTAATGAACCTCCGGTAATACGCTGCCATACTATGGAAGCTTCTAATATCCTTCACATCTTGATGTTGTTTCCATTATTCCAACATTTATTCTTGATTTTCAACCACAATTCCAACTTAGTTCTTAATCTTCTTCTATTTTAGCTCTACATTAATTCTTGTTGGTAATTGGGATCTACCTCCCTTAACATAACGATACTTGCATTAGTCTGGTATAGTTCCTCTTCACACTTGAATTGAGATAAGATTGGAATGTTAACTTGTCACCATCTGTCATATGCATTCTTCTCGGGTGCTCTCATACCATCAAGATATTGAACCGATACAGGGACAAGGAAGAGAACCAAGCAAGGACATAGATAGAAGAAACCCACCTATCTACTGATGTTATTGTAGACCAGAAAGGTCAACAACACATCAATAGTCATTACAAAGAACCAAATCAAACATATATCACAATAACAAAGCAAACAACTCAGGAACCCAGTAACATGATTTGGTCCTTATGAAACCACACTAGCACTCAACCTTAACATCGTTTATCTAGTGATAAAAAAGGCTTAGGTGAAACTTATATAACTCAAAACACTAAAGCTACCGAGTGGGTATACGTTCTTGTAAACTTGAGTGTTGTAGGACACACTTCATGCCATGGGTTCTTCATCTTCACATTTAGCGTCCTTTAGTTGACGATAAGATGTTGAGCTCAAACTTCACGAACATCTCCACTTGCCTTGTATATCGTATTGGCCAAAGACTAAATATTTTAAACAAATATAGTTGAAAGTTTTTCAATATATAGAGAAAATATAACCTTAGTGACGACCATTGCTATCTAGGCTTGCATCCTACAGTCAGCATGGCTCTGATACCACTTTGTCACACCCTGGTTTTGAAGAGACAAACCAGAGCAAATCCATATGTGTGCCAGGATCTAATCTCACACATACAGAGACAATTAATAGTGATATCAAAGACAATACTTTATTACATATCGTTTAAACAAGATTACATAAAGATATCAAGTCTTTAACACAGAGTAGCGGAAGCGTAACTAAAACACCGAGCTATCCACAGGGAAGCCAACTGGTGGTCACCTGCCTAGAACTCCATGATCCGTCATTTGTACTCCTTTAAGCCTTCATCTTCTGAGCAGCGGTTGGGTTCCAGCCAACAGTAAGGAAAATTAAAATAAACAAGCGTGAGTACCCAACTATACTCAACAAGCATAACATGAACCATGAGGCTCTAAGGTTGGCTGACACAATGCATGAGCTTTTAGTTGGTCAAGTTTTATTAAACAACTAGTTACAACAAGTGAGTAGATGACCCATTAAGCCCCAAGATATTGCATAAGAATTAATCCACATGATTAACATAAGAAACAGCTGCCAAAACCAAACCAGGAACCACTAATCTACATAAAGTATCTGGGCCGCTCGTAACCGTGAGCATGGCTGACATGTCAGTTTTACACTCTTGAGAGGTTGTACATCTTTACCCACAAGTCGTGAGCTACGCTAGTGGTCCATCACATTACCTTCGATGAGATGGCTAGCAAGCACACTACGAGGCCTTTACAAAGATCACGTTGGTAAGGTGTAACCACCAAGGTTTCAGGATCCACAACTGTGGAGCAAGCCTCAAGGGGAGATAAACCCACTCAACCCAAGTAGCGCGAGGGCCACAGAAGTTCACCTTCCCTCTTGCCCCGTTGGTAAGTTACTCCCAAACCAAAGCAACGTAATTAATTAGCCAAGACCATCCCATTCCAATCTCATGGTAGCACTGTTGTCCCAGGTTATCGCTTTGCGAACCGGTCCTTACGGAGAGCAGCTATGAGCAAGAAACATGCTCATGCACCCTAAACCAAGTTGCTAAAAAGCCACTTTTAAAGAGACATGAACCACTCAAGCATTGCACTGAGGGTCAAGCTCAACAATTATATTGCATAGATCCATTAATCAAAATTATTAACAAAAGTACATGTGTTCGCGCCGCAACTAGCAAAACTTAACCCACATGCATCCCCAAAGGTGAACTTTTCGATAAAAGAGGCTACGTTCAGTCCTTATAGGCATACAAGATTAGACACATGCATATGAAGTGATTAAATCGTCGTTAGGTTGTGTTCATGCTATACTTGCGTTCCTCAAAGCACTCTTGCTGCTGCTCACAAACCTTGATCCTCAGCGCAAACAACTGAACAACAAACAAAGGGGAACTAAGAACAATACATCATAGAAATAAATAATTTGATAAACATAAAAGGAACGCTAGTCGTTACTACTAATATGAGAGCGTAGCTACTAGAACAAAGTGATTAACAAGAAGATAAAGATGGTTAGAAAAGAATAGACTCATGATGAAGGAACTAGGGTGCAAATGCGAGAGGAATATGGTTGATCTTGCAGTGGTGTTTGTGCTGAAACTGCACGCGATAGGACAGCAGTAATGTGGGCACTAGAACTCTTTCCATGCCACGCCATTTAAGGATATTATTTGTGGAATTGATAAGGGATATGTGGACTAGAGTCTGACCAAAGGGTGCTGAGATTCGACCAACGGGTCAATTGCAAAAGAACACGTGAGACAAACATATGTAGCTACTTTTCTGCAGTAGAGATAGCAAACGCACCGATCGGAAAGACCCACCAACAACTGGCGTAAATTGATCCAATGGCTGCCAAAATTGACAGCGAGGTGTGGTACTATGATTTACATGATGTGGAAAAAGGATTTGATGATTGGACAAGAGGATTAATAGGAAAGACCCTTGCATTAGACAGAAGCTCGGCTGTCCGGGCTGCAGAGATGTGTTTGTGGTAAATCTAAAATATCTGAATCTGAGTATCCTATGGCCAAGGCAAATTACAGGACCATGTGTGAAGATATAATACACATATTGGTCGAAGGGCTCGCTGATTGGACCTCCGAATCATTGAGAAAACATGCGCCAAAGTGCCAGCAGTGCTGCTGTCTGAACTGCAGTGACAGTGATCACGGCGATGGCCATTACTCTTTCACCGCTAAACCTATGGACAAACCATTTTTTGGAGGTGTGTATGGGGATATTAGGTACGTCTCAGTCGAAGGGGTCAACCATTGGACTGCTGGATCACCATCAAAACATGAACCAAAGGCAGCAACACGACTGTTTTGGATAGCAGGAACATCGGGCATGTCGACCAACAAAAAGCTAGTCTCCGTGGCTCCGATGGCAAAATAAATTTACAGTAGCATGCTCAAGGGTTAGTGTCATGGTTCCATAAAAGGATTTGTCATTTGGACCAACAAATCACTAGGGAACACACATGCCAAGTAGGGCAGCATGACTGTCCACATGTGCAGCGAGACTTTTCATGGGCAAACCTCGGCAGAACTTGACGGGAATTGGTCTATGTAACATGATTCACAGCTGGGAACCAATGATTTACACAGTGAGGAAAAAAAAGGGTTCTCACCATGGGGTTGGTGGCGGAAGAGATGACATGGGACATCAAGACGGTGATGCTGCTGCGCACACGATCCCATAGGGCTGCATCATTCCCTCGGAATCGGGGATCGTCGGGGGGTGCCCTCCATGGTCTCCACACCATGGACAGCAGGGGCAGCAGCAAGGAGACAAACTCCATGGCATGCTTGAGGGCGTGGATCGAAGAACGCAGTAGGGGATCATCTTCCTTGTGATAAGAGCACTCCGTTTTCATGTTTTGGTGGTGGGGGAGTGTAGGGATGAGAGGGGGCAGCCATGGGGAGAGGGGCGGCCATGGCTGCTCCCTCCTTCCGTTTTCTCATGAGGAGGAAGGGAAAGGGCGGCCAAGGGAGGGAAGGGCAACCAGGAGAGGAGGGGCAGCTAGGGAGAGAAGGATTTGGGTTAGTTTGGGCTGTTTTGGGCTTGCTTAAGACTGGCCCAAGCTATGGACAGAAGTGGGAAATAAAAGAAAGGATTTCAGGCCATGACCAAGGCCAAAATGAGTGGAAACTTTGAGCCTTACCCATTAGTGAAATTAGAATGGGTCTTGATTTTGCCATGTATGGGAGAGAAGAAGGGAAGGGAGAAATTTTGATAGTATCGACTAGATCTGAATTTGGAATTTCTCAGGTCTATGGAAAGAGAGATAGAAGAGAGCATATGTTGGTCTTGAGTTTAACAATGACACTGAGTTATACAATAGAGAACGATGTCAATGGAAAGAATGATGAAAAGGTGAACACGGGAACGAGATGTTGGAGTGTTGACTTCAAAAGAGGCAAGAGTGAGGCTCGGGTGACATCATCATGGGTTTTAAGAATTTGACATGGATCAATTGAAATAATTGACTTGGTACAGAGAATGGTGAACATGACTATATTAGGGTTTTGTGTCAGTGAAACTTCAGAGATACAACTTGAGTTGGCACGGAAGCAAAGGACTAGGATTTTAGAGATATGGATTGAGATGGACTTGAAACCTAGCCGGTTTTGAAATGTTTTGAAACTTCATTTTACACATATAACACTATGCACTTCAGCATGAATGCAACAAACAAACGAGTTCTAATTGAAAAAACTTTTCAAAAGCATACGCTTCTTTTAATCCAACAAAACTCACAAGTTAGAAAATTTTAGAAAATTAAAAATCCTTTATTTTATTCATTGTTATCTATTCACATCCCAAAATTAGAAATTTTGGGGTGTGACAATAGTCCCACCATCGGACAATCCGATGACTGTGCTAATCTAGTTGCTCCCAACAGCTAGTTTGGAGGCTTGGCCTATATATACCCCCCTTGGCCGGTCTCCACATTGTGGTTGGAGTATCCTGAGCTAATATAAGTGTTGAGGCACCCATTTGATCCATCCAAGGAGCCTCATACACACATTTGAGAGCTCAACCACCACATGAGCATAACTAGACATATCCCGGCAAGATAGAGGTTAGTTGCATCTTTGCTTAGGCCTTGTTGTCTATCCTTGTGCCTACGTGCATGACATTGGTGTATCAAGTGTGGCTGTAATTTTTGCGAGACCCTCCGGAGTGTAGAGTGCTAGCCACCATCTTGTGAGAGGGAGGAAGGCCCTCAGCGGTTTGGCCAAAAGCTTCCCATAGTTGAGACAGTGGGGTAGCTCCGTGAGAAGTACTCGGAAGACCAATAGCCCCGAGAATCATCTACCCTTGTATGGGCGAGGCCGTAGTCAAAGACTATACGAGAAAATGGCTTGTGTGGGTGTATAGTGGGGATATCCGAAGACCCGACCGGGGTTGCTTGACTTCCCCGAATGTCACTTTGCCATCCTCCACCCTTGCATGGGCGAGGCCGCACTCCTTTGAGGATTGCACGAAAGCAAAGCCTACAAGGGCACTTAACGAGAAGCAGGGGGTGAGACGGCACATTGGCCTCCCTGAACCTCACGAAAAAAAATCTACGTGTCTCCATCGTGTGTCATCATCGACATCGTCATCGAGAGTTTGCATTCTCTGCCTATCTTTTAGCTTCCACATTTACATTCTTGCAATTGTGTGCTTACTTTTCTAGACTAGCTTGATAGGTTAGTTTCTAGGTGGAACTAGGTTGCAAGACTTGACCACGGTAGAATTAGCAAAACTTAGCAAAACCTTAGTGCACATAGGTAGATTACTTGCATAGGTTTTGCTTAGTAGTTGTAGTTTTTAGAGAGCCTTAGTTTTAGAAATCCTAATTCACCCCCTCTTAGGCATTGGTCCAACCTTCACTACGGAGCACACATGGACTACTTGTCTGCTTGGGCACGGTGGTGGTGCAGGACAACGAAGACACAGGGGCACAGCTTACCAATGGCGACGCCGCGATGACAGCTCATGGCCGGAGATGAAGGTTGCGGCTTCTTTGTGCACGGACAATGGCGGAGCCCCGGCAGCAATGCCAGGCAGCGGAGCCCTGGTAGTGCGCACCTGCGGAGCCCCGGTAACGAGCACTGGCGACGCCCCGAAGTAGCGCGCAAAGGTAGACGGTGGAGCAGGAGGCGCGTAGGACGGCGTCGGCGGGGTCATCTTAAGAAAGCTTGAGAGGGGAGAGCCGGCCACCGAGCGGTGCAAGCGGCGGCGAGAGCTCGTGCGAAAGTGAGCAACCGAAGAAGGTAGCGATTGGGCTGAGAATCGGATAGTGTGTAAAGCATGCACGAATCTCAAGTACTAGAAGATAACTTAACTTCCCACCTTCTAGAAAATAGATAGGATTTGCAGGTGGACCAAGGGTAGGCCCAGCAGGTAGTCAGGATAGGCCCATGACTACGTTGGAATTGGGCCCAAAATTAAACTACCCCTATGCATTTAAAGACCCAAAACAATTGGCCAAAAAAACAACCTAGAAGCTTGTTCCTGTCTCCGAGCGACCCAGCCTTAGCGCCCACGCACCGCCAGCCTCCGATGACCCTAGGGGTGCACTCCGCGCTCGGCGTTCGCTTGGATCCTGCGTGGCGCGGAGGCAGAGATCGGAGCCGTCACACCTCACCGCCTGCTCGCCGCCTCCCACTGGCCAGCGGCGGCTGCCTGCCTGCCTGCCTACCAAGGGCTGCCAAGCACAAGCGCCACTGCGCTAGGCCATCCAGTTGGCTCCCATCTCGGCGGCCACGCCCGACCGCCCCCGGCCCCCCGCCACCGCGCGGCGCGCACAGGCCGCCAGCCGCCTAGGCACAGGCGCGGTGCGGCGCACCGCTTTGGCGCCGCCCTACGCCCCTGCTTGGCGCTCCCTAGTCGCTGCCTGCTAGCCTCGCTCTTAGGTTAAGGCACTCAATACTCATGCGATCCAATCAAAAATTTCCACTCCAATTCTAGATCTAGATGACTAAATGCAGCACTTTGTGCTAGTAGTAGCAACAGTGTAGCACTAAGATATTAATTTTTTTTTTGTTATTGCCATGTGTCCAGGAACTAGAATTAGAAGTTGAGGCAACACGACGTAGTTCACCTCTTTGTGTTATGAAAATGCGTAAATCAATGTAGGTCAGTTTAGTATTGTAGAAATTTATGTGTGGTATTGTCTATGTTTGAACGTTTTATATTGTAATTTATATATGTTTCGAATTTATTTGTTGGATTGATCGAATTATGAGATATTTGCAGTCATTTACCGAATTGTTAAAACATGTACGGTTGTGTTACCGATTAGTCTATTGCTTTTACTGAAATTTTTACCTGATCCCATGTTGAATTTTTTTTGCTTGGCCTACCCTGAGTTTAAATTCTAGGTCCGCCACTAGGGTGGACTATGCTACCAGGCCAACCTCTACAAATAGTGTCCTCTCTATTGGCATACGGTCCATAAAATGGCTCACCCCTGGAAATCCAAATCCGCATAGGAGGCGAGCCATGCTATAGTAACCCATTTGTAGTTCAATTATGTGGCGCCACTCGTGCAAGAGAAAGGGCAGCTCCATTTTCGGTCCATCAGGTGGCTGTCGATCAGATTACAAATGTAGCAGTACATTTCTTTCTCTGCAGAGCCACACGTATACTCTCTTGCTGCAATTTTGGTACTAAAAATCAAAGAAGATGAAGAGTAAAATTCTAAGAGCATAAATATCATTAAAATTGTATGTCAAAGATCAGGCAAAATCTTAGCATTTGTTGTTGGCAGGAGCTCGCCGCATGGCCATGGACATTGACACGTTACATGTAGGACAAGAAATGGTCCATGGACGTGTTGCCGGGGCTTTGTACGTTTTTGGTTTCTTTGTTTACTGATAACCTCGTCTAGCTACCACATAAAGATAAATGATATATGGTCCCTTTGATTTTAATTTAGAACGATTTATTGTGGTGCCCTGAACACCACCTGTACAAGAAATGATATATGTGCTGCGCGCGAATTCACCTAATGTAGACGATTCCAGATGCTTTTTGTAGCTATATCAATGTTGCATACCACAACGTTAAAGTTTAGTTAAAATGTCTCTATCATGTAATTTAGCATTTCCACGCTTTTTCTGTGCTCCCATATCCATTATTTCTGAAAAAATATGTATATTTCTTTTGGTAGCTGAAGATAATGTTAGTGTCGCGTAATTTCACCTTGATGTTCACTTGCACACACGTGTCGTCAGAGACCTATCCGTGTTCTGGCACCGGCAGAGTATAAAGAAGTGCAAAGCCCGAGACCGGTCGGGAGCTGCCACGAGCTTCATACTACACGTCGGGCGAACGAAGGATCTATCGATTGCCTGAGGTAGGTGTGAGGACGAGATGATCCCCTACGGGAGTGCAGCAGAGGCCGAGGCAGTGCTCGGGCGTGGCATGACATGGGCGGAAGCTGCGTGGTACCAGTACTCGGCGGCGATGCCAGATCGCTGGCTCCACTGCCACACTACATTTATCCTCTTCGTCATCTACACGATCACGCCGCTTCCCCTCCTGTTCCTCGAGCAGTTCGCTCCGGCTGTGGTGCTGCCTTACAAGCTGCAGCCCCAGGTGCTGCTCCCGCCGGCAGCCTCCCTCCGCTGCTACCTAGAGGCCGCGTGCGTCTTTCCCCTCGCTGTCGGCATCCAGCTCGTCTCCTATCCTGCTGTTGCCAAGGTCTCTATATGTACATACGCACAATTGTATAACTTTTTTTTGCTTGCATGCATCAACATTCTAAATGAACATTCTACGGTGCATGCTGTGCTATGCATATACACATAAATACCAGATTATGAGGACTCGAATGGGACTGCCGTTGCCGTCGGCTAAAGAGGTTGTTGCGCAACTTGTGGTATACTCTCTAGTGGAGGACTACCTCAGCTACTGGATCCACCGTCTTCTGCACACCCGGTGGGGCTATGAGAAGATCCACCGAATCCACCATGAGTTCACGGCACCTACAGGCTTCGCGATGTCATATAGCCATTGGGCCGAGAACCTCGCCCTTTCCATCCCAGCCTTGGCTGGCCCAGCCATTGTGCCATGCCACATCACCACGCAGTGGCTCTGGTTCTCTATCCGCCTAATTGAGGGCATCAACATTCACAGCGGGTGATTTACTCATGCCAACTAGCCTGTCACTCTCTGTGTAGACGGGTTCTCTTTTGTATTCATAACGAATTGCTTGCTACTTACTGAGTTACATAACAAGATTACTTGTTGAAATTTGCAGGTATCACTTCCCATTCATCAGCCCTTCCAAGTTGATTCCCTTCTATGGCGGGGCAGAGTACCATGACTATCATCACTATGCAGGAGGGCGCAGTCAAAGCAACTTTGCCCCTCTTTTCACCTACTGTGATTATATATATAGGACAGACAAAGTAAGTACACATGCCTTCTTAAATATACTAACTATTGTGTCGATATATATAGTTTTAAGTTGCGATCTAGTATATCTTGTAAAGAAAATTAAACCCCGACCTTTACCAGTGCAATGAATTGTACCAAATTAAAATAATCCCCAAAACTTTATCAACAATTTTTGAAAATTACTCTCAAGACCGACACATATAGTGTGTAGTCTAACACACTACCATGCGAAATATCAAGATCAAATTAAATAGAACATGGATTGGATTGGTCTCGTAAAGAAGTAAGACTTCCAATATCCGCATGAGTTTAGTTATATATTTCTCTTTTCGTCCCAAATTGTTTTGAGTCTGGCTTTAGAGTAGATTCACATGTAGTGGAGCTCTACATGTGTCTACCTTCACAAATATTCATACTATATAAACATAATGGAGAGTTTTTATCTGAGTTAATAATGCTAGATTTTAAACTTAAATCGCTTCCGTCTAATGTGTCAGTTGGTCCGTCTATGCGTTTTCTTTGATAGTGTAAGCCGCCGGCAACTTCTGATGCTATATCCCTAACTACTCCAAATCCATCGTGGATATGCTATGCCATGGATTTGTGGAGTAGATACGTTCGGCTGCAAACATTTGGCTACTGTTGATTGGCTGCACACAGTAAAGAGCCAGACTCAAGGTGCAGCAACAGCCGCAGCAGTAGCTGCTGAAAAGTGCAGCCGAACAAGGCGTAAGTAAAAGAAACTGTAGTGGAGCTCTACTTGTTCGACACAGCTGTAAATTCCACCTCTAACCTAGAGCTGCAGAAATGAAAATTGTTTCGAAAATTATTTTTAACCTAAGGTAATAACCAAATGGCACAGCTATATACAATTTCTACACATTGTACCTCTAGCTTCACAAATTTCTAGAGCTGCGGTTATGTCGAGATACTCTACCTTTTCAATGTGGCATTGATTGATTAACTAAAAACTTTCAAATTACATGTGTTACGTTACTGCAAATAAGTTTGTTACCGTATCTTATATATCTAAATTGGAGCCCCTAAATACAAGGATTTCCTATCTTCGTCTCATGAAGCCACATCATCGATCATATGGCCCACTAACCACTAAGAGTTTTATAAATATCTTCTATCGATCTTCTATGGCAAACAACACTCATGGATGTGTTTAAGATAAGCCACGAAATATATACACACATTTATATTTTAATATTTTATTTACCAGTTCTCACTCTATGAATCTTAGTGCTATTCAACGCTAAAAATTTTGGTAGCAATGTGCGAGATGTCATCTAGTTTTCATATTTTGGCGTAGCTCAGCCTTTAGAAACTTTAAAGAGATTTTGGAGCCAGTTATCACTAACTTCAGAAATCTATAGAGATTATGGAGTAGTTCGATAATCCTATATACTTTTTGTTAAATATTATATTTTAAAACATTTTAGTTTAGTCTATAAACTCCAACAACCTTAATACGTTCACAGAGAGGTTTCTCATAGATTGTCTAACCAATAAGTTACTTGTTGTGTCATCGCAGAATATGCCCAAAATCAATAGTTGTAACTCATGTCTTCGAAACATATACGCTTTAGGATATATTTAAGCCGTACTAGCTCATAGAGCACAATAAATATACAAAAGCTAATTGTGAAATAGACATGTGGCTTCAAGAATGTGATCCTCAGGATGTCGCCATGCATCGTACGCCAGGTGTCCGCGACATCTCTCGTAAAGCAGCGCGCTATCTATCAATAGCGATGCATGTGTTACAAAATAAGTGTCAAAGAAACGCCAAATATTATATAATACAAAAGTTTTTTTGAGATAAATCCCCATTGGATTTTCATGTACACGGATGTACCTTTGATGTAGGTAGTGTGAACTTGTTTATTATTATACATTTATTAATAATTTTGCTTTTTTTCAGGGGTACAGATACCACAAGGCAAAGCAAGCGAAGGTACCTACTATTGTTATTTTACATATTTTCCTTTCTCGCTTGTCATGCTGATGTTGTTTTAAAACGTGCCTGTCGTGCCTCTAATGTTTATTTATTCTCCTTTTTGTATCGAATCGTACTATGGGATAGCTGAACAATCTGGAAGAAAACAATGTGGAGAAGGGAGGCAGCATCAATGCTTTACTCGACACAGGGAAAAAGAACTGAGATCGATATTTTTGAGCCTGAATATTGAATAAACATAAGCTATTGCTAGTACTATTCGGATGGAAGATCGACAAATTAAATAAATAAATCTCGATTTACGGCAGAGGTTGATAGCTCGTCAAAACTCAAATACACAATTGTAATGTGTTACGGTTATGCATATGTCAGTGATACCCCCTACGTCCATAAAATAATAAAAGTCCGACTTGTCCTAAGTCAAACCATTGTAAATTTGAGAGAGTTTATATACAAATTTAAAAACATATCAAATACATATAATATAAAAATATGTTTTGCAATAAATCTAATGATGTAAAATTTGGTAGTACAAGCGTTAATGTATTTAATATACACTTAGTCAAATTCACGATAGTTTGACTTAGGATAAAATAGAGATGTATTCGTTCGTAGACAGAGAAAGTAACATCTAATTAATTTATTTTAGAAATTATTAAGTCAATTTATCCAAACAAATTAACGTACATCGAAATTATACAAATAAGTTCGTCGGCCCCAACAAACTTAGCTTAAGTTCGTCGGTTTTTATGAACCCACGAATTTATTTGGTTTTTAATTAAAAAATAATGTCACACACATAGAAAATCTGATAATTCATATAAAATTCAAAAAAATAAAATAAAAAAATAGTAGAAGATCATGTAGTCACATATAGCAACTCTAGGTATACTATATAGTCATTATAAACCTGTAGACAAGAAAATATGTAGTCACATACGGTCCATCAAAAATAACATCAACTGAAGTAATATATTAATGAAGTAATACATCAACACAAGTCGTGAAACAACTACTAGAGAAGTGATCTGCAAATTTTATTACAATTCATATCTAATACATGGAGCTCACAAGTCACAACTAACTGTACCCAATGACAAAATTATACCAATCCGATGGAATTCATCATGCAAACCGACAGTTCTGCTACTTTTAAGCCTGTCTGATATGAGATAATTACTTTCTTGGCCCAAAAAAATTGATGCTTACTTTTTTAGCTTAAAAAATTTACAGCCTACCTATGTGTCAAAAACTTTTTTCTCATTCCTTAGCCCTTCCGTCAGTTTGGAGACTGAATAGGGTTAACTAAAGAGTGAAAAGACGACTTTGCCCTTCCTTTCTTCCTTCTGCAGGCGCCCCAACCCGTCCAGCTGTGCTTCCTCAGCTCCAGCCGCGCCTGTGTCTTCTCTTACGCAGCCTAGCATATCCCCTTCCTTCCCCTTCTTTCCCCTGCGACAGGAGAGACAGGCGACAGGCGACTCCAGGGCCAAATTCGCCGGTTCCCCTTCCTCTCTGGTGGCCTCTCCGGCACCAGTGAGGGTGGGGAACCGGGGATTTCGTCGGCCGGCTGTGAATAGTAGCTAACTAGGGTAGTTAGTGTACTAGGGTTTGCTTCCTGTCTTAGATGGCGGGGGAGCTTAGGTCTGCGGTGTGGGGGGCGACACTACCACGCCGCCGAATAATCCTCCTACTCTTCTTCCTCGGTGTTGGCGGCTACTTCGTCGGTGCCGAATCCGGGAGGCTAGGTGGGGTTGGAGGTTGTGATGGCTATGGCGACAGCGTCGCGTGCCCTATTTTGCCTGCTCCGGTCCGTCGCTGGCGATCGCGGGGACTACATTAGGGACTGCGTCGAGCTTCTCCCTGATGCGGGCTACTCCAACATCTTCTGCGGCAGATGTATGAGCTTCTTGTCCAGTTGCCGATCCGGTCGGCGATGGTGGACTTCTTTTCCGGCAGTTCGTGCACCATTACTTCAACCAGGTATGGTTGCAGTGTTGGTGTTGTTCTGCAGAGGGACGCTAAAGGGTTTGGAGGAGGTTTGGTGGATGGTTTGGCGCCTGTTCGCTGCTCGTTGGCGATGGGTGCTAATCCATGGTCGGAGAAGCTTGGGGTGCGTCCCCGGCCGAGGCGCCTCAACGGAGTTCTTCTTCTGCGGCTCTATGCAAAGCCTGCGGGCGATGGGGCTTCTTCTGATCTGGGAGATGCTGTCGGTTTTCTCCAACTCCGGTGCTTCCGTTGGCGGCGGAGGAAGACAAAGGCGACAGCGGAGGAGCTCAGGATGTGCAAAAGTTCCCCTGGACTTTGTTGTAATTTCTGTTTTCTATAGGGGCCTTTGTGCAATTTGGCTTGGACAGCTGTCCCCCTGTATCCTTCTAGCGGTTTCATGTACCTGTACTGTTCCTATGTACGGTTTCCTTGTTTAATACAGGTACCTCCGTTATCAAAAAAAAAAGCTCCAGCCGCGCCTGCCCGCCACTAGACGCACGCCGCTGACCCCATGCCCTCCGGCCCCATGCCCATCCTCAATTGGGAAGCCCCGGTGACGCTGCACGCCGCGGCCGCACCGCCGCCACACACTCTCGCTCCTTTCTTCCCCACGCAGAGCTCTGTTCTTCACCGGCGAGCAAGCGCGGCAAAATTCTTCACCCACCGTCCACCACAGTCCGATACCCTCGACAGAGAGCACCACCTCAACCTCCTCTACCCTTTCCCACCCTCAATTGATGTTCCGCTTGCTCGACCTAGGCTGTCCACAGAGCTCCGAGCCACCTTCTATGGCCGCCCATGGTGCGGCCTCCTCAATGGCTCAATCCGTGACAAAAACCCCCGGGATGGATTCGCTTCGATCTCCTCTCCACGGCACTACCCTCGGATTCTTGAACGGTGGCCGGATGCTCGAGATGGGCGTGCTCCGGCGAACCCCTGTCCACTGTGCACGGCGAGGCGAGCAGCCGAGCAGCTGCTCCGCTCGGGTCTGCCCTGTTCTGTCCCCGTGTTGTTTCCACTTCTCTCAATCTTTCAAGTGGGCCCAGCCCTTTGATCTCCGCTCACGCTAGCAGCAAGCCGCCCGCTGCTGACCCAAAACGTGTTTAGACCATCCACTAATCACGTGAAGCTGTGAGCCAAGAATCACATGCTAGTTCAATTGTGTACCATTCACACCGCTGCCGGTGTTCGCGCATGTTGCCTGCGCTGCCGCCCAGCGAGACAGGGGAGAAAGAAAAGAACCGGGAGCACGGTCCAGGTGTGTCTGGAGGAGGCGGTCGGCCTGGCAATGCTGCACATGACAGGAAGAGGGGAGACAAGTGATGACATGTGGGGTCAAGAGGCAGAAATGTCTTTTTACACTACACTTAACACCGTTAGAGCTCTAAACTGACGGAAATACCAAGGAACAAATGAGTCCGAACTTTTGGGTCACATAGGTATGTCGTAAAATTTTTAGACCAAAAAAATAAGTATCAGTTTTTTTAGGCCTAAAAAGTATTTTTCTCCTCTGATATACGGATATTCCTATTACAGTTATTAACATGTGTTTCTCTTAAAGATACCCGACGTTTCCTAGTATCTTACTATTATTGATTGGAGCCTCCACGGTGATAAATCCTAGAAATTCTCAAAAAAAAAACAAAACATCTAGGCATCTATTTATAGCATGTAATTGTAATCATCGTAGCCATCGGATGTAAACATGCAGCCCATCATTCACCCATCTGTCGCGCTAAATCGCTAGTCCGTTAGCCAGCCCATCAGCTGCCCAAGCACCATCATCGGTCGTGCTAATCCATCTGTTCGTGGTCTTAGGCCTGGCCCTGGAGAGGCCGGGGGGGGGGGGGGGGGGGGGGGGGGGCTGGGTGGTCAGGGGCTGCGGTGGCAATGAGCCCCTAAAGCTGATCACCAATCGAGGCATGTGGCGGACGAGAGTCCAAGGCTCCAGCCGTCCAGTTGAGAAACAAACCGTTCGTCTTCTAAGCCCTTGACCCCAACGCAAATCACGCCTCCACGCCGTCACTCGATGACGTGAAGCCCTTAGCCCTCGGCCGCCCGTCGTTGCGCACTCGCGCCGTCGCAGAGATCGCACATCAGCACATCGCCATGGATGTGACGCCAACGCCTCTTCTCACAATTTCGGATCAAGTGATCACTGATCAGTTCAATCCTGATTGAATCTTCAGTCGAGGGATCACCTCCAAAGCTGCCCAATGGTGAATTTCTTTTATTCTATCACATCAATCGACAATTCGTCTTGATTTTCCATAGTGTATGCGTAGTCTAATTTTTATCTTTTCAATTGCATTGAGAAGAAGTTATTGGACAGGATTGATATCAGTAGAATAATGGATGACATTGTGTCACAAGCTGCCAGAAGAATTTTTTTAGTTAATGTTGAGTACCAAGTAAGTGTTTATGATTACAATTTACATTTATGAATTGAATATTAATTTTTCCAATAATGTATGCTTTACAAGTATATATGTATATCCCTACTACCTATTAAGCACCTAAGGGGGGCGTCCACCATCCCCCACGGCCTCGCGCCCTCGTGCCCCCGCCGAACCCCACCTCCGGATTCCTCGCGCGGATGCTCGATCCCGCCTGGCCTGGCCCCGGTGCCCATCGCTCGCTCCACGCCTCCAATCCCTCCCCCATGCGCCATCCCCGGGTTCCCACGCCCGAGATTCTCGCCATCCATCCACGACGCCCCGACCCCAAAGATGCTCGCCCCCAACATGACTTGCCCCACACCCGCACCCCGCCGCCGTCGCCCGCACGGGTACGTTGCCGTCGCGTCGCTCGTGTGTTCGACTGGGACCGTAGCCCGCCTGCCGCCGCCGCCGCCCCTCACGCGGCCTCCCCCTCGGCACCTCCTCTGGTCTGGCGTCGCTGCTGCACTCGGGGACAACAACGGTGAGACCTCTGCTACTCTCCCCTGACACGGCAACACAATCCTTGACATGGTGTTTGATTCATGAGCGTGAAGGTTAGCTAGATATATCTATTCTTTGCTGCTTGTATTATATTTATTTTCAGTGCCTACAATGGAAATGGACACTGGATATATCTACTCTTCGTTGCCTGCAATTTATTTATTTTCAGTGCCTGCACCATTGGCATAATATGAATGTCAGGGCATAACGAGTCATATTTTTTGAAGGACCCTCTCTCTCTTCTACGCTTGCTTTTGGATAGTCAATTGTTGCCATTTTTAAAGTCAAATACCTGCTGCAAATGAACTTTGCTGGTTTGCTGCTTCTGCTGATTCCAGAGGAGAATGCATTTTGGTAGGTTTTGCAGTGAAACTTTATGGAATAGCTGCTCGTTTTTCAATTTGTTTCTGCTGAAGCGCTGATTGCATAATTGTACCGCTGAGCAAACTTTTTTCACTAGCAAACTCGTTTGTGGAATACTTTGTTTGACCTTATATGAGACAAAGAAGAGCCTCCTTTTCAAATCAGGTTACATGGAGGTAGTTGACAGATAAACATGTTGAAGGAATATATCAGTTTAAGATGGATTTTTATTTGATATGATAACTGCTTTTCTTCGATCCCAGAAGATAGCTAAATATGACCAATGGCAAGGGTATGGAGGAGTCATACTTGTGACATTTAGGTGTGAAAGCAAACATCTTTAGGGGAGCTCAATCACTCCCTGTACCATAATAAGTTGGTGAGTACTTCTGCATACCTAGCATCATCATTGCTCCAACATGAGTTTTATATAACTATTGATTCAGGAAGATATTACCAAGACTAGATTCGAAATAGACATGTTAATTAGTAACCATATACTGTGCACTAAATGTTGCTTCCATTTGTAGGTGGTGTAGACCTTAGCTCATTATCTCTTTAACTGAGCAAGGAAGGGAGGAGAGGGAGAAACAATCACTTTTGTAGGCTTGACGTCTGAACGTTCTCGTCACAACTGTTGGTCCAATCACAATTTGCAAGTAAGTTCGCTGGTCTGTATGAACTTGGTAAGTGGTTTGGGTTGAGAAAAACAGTTAGATTACTCAGTGGTATTGGCCTATCGTTTAATTAGGCATATTTGTCGTTTGGAACTGCTAGCACATTAGCATTAGCGTCTATCAAAGATTTTAGGACAAGATAAAATATTATTTTAGTTGCACACAGAACTCACCTTCCAGAGTTCCAGTAGCTTCATCTTTTCTCAGTAATCATCCAAGATCCAGTATTGCGCTCGACACTCGTATAAACATGCAAGGTGGTGAAAAGATGAATCAACTTTCTCAGAATAATCAATTTTGCTCATCACACTGATCCAAAGACTAAAGGATTTACGATTGTGCTTGCCAAAATTTCTTCATTGACTGCCTCTTGTGGAAATTACATGTTTTCCCAACTGGAAACAACATTTCCAATATACGAAGGTATTCAAGTGGCATAGATAGATAGCAGTATTCTTTGATCGAGTCACTGTTTCATAGGGCTGCTGTTTTTTACTCTTTATGCAGTCTGACAGACCTTGAATGGTCATCTGCACAATGTTCCTTTTTTTCCGAAATTTTGTTGCAGAATCTTCTAAAACTTTGTTACAGGACTAACACACCTTGGACAAGCAAGCTTACTAAATGATACAGTTTTTACTAGGAAATAACCTTAGCTTCTTCTGCACCGAGCACTCACTAATCAGAGGAGAATTAGTAAAGTATAGCAGTTCAAAGCTTTTTTGGGTGGCAGTAAAGGGGTGCAGATAGGCAATCAAGTTCGTTTAGATGTGAGCAAACACAGCACATGATTGTACTGCTGCTTAACATGTAAACCAAAAAGGCTAGGAGCCAAACAGAAATATTGCTGCTAAACTGGAATAATGTATAACCCATATCTACAAATTGCATTTAGGAAATACGGGCATGTTTGCTTGCAAGTTTGGGAAAGCTGCCTGGCTCAGGCAGCGCTCCTAGGCATCCGATTTTGGGCACCTAGCTAGGGCCACGATCATTGCCTGGCCCAGGGTCCCAAGCAAACATGCCCTACATCTACCGGTGCCCCTACATTACTTTATGTTGCAATGCTAATGTCATTTTGTTATTCCAATTCATGTTATGGATCGGATGGGACATATGGGTGGTCGCACACCATTTGCGGACATTTCAAACACCACCATTAGAGGTAAAAGTATGTACATATGTGTCGATTAATCATCGTAATATATAGTTGGGACACACTAATAAAGAAAGTGAGATTATAGATGATCACGATGAGTCGAGCTCGCTTGGACCAACGGTTGATGCTAAGGAACGTAAGAGGCAGATGGATAGCGAAAGATATGCTGCGATGTCCGTTGAATAAAGGAATGAGAAAAATAGGAAGCGTCGTGAAGCATGTCAATGAAATAAAGGCCTATCGATAATGCCCGAGTGTGGCAGAGATGATGGAAGTTAAATTTCTAATAATGATTATACCTACATGCCCCTACTAAACTTAGTTGACATGTAAGTTTTCGTATATATGGGCATTATATGAAAAAGACATGGATACAAATATTCAACGGCTACGCACGAACCAAATACGTGAGGCAGTCAACATAGAAATAACCGGAGATGTGCAGCCTGGTTCAGGTAGATGAACATTTTACCAATAATCTTACCTGACCCTCTTATGGATTAGTGATTTTCTGCCATTGTCTACTATGCATTAATCTGCAATAGGAGATATAATGTGTTCCTATTTTTTAGATGGAGATGTGGAACGGCTACGCATGAACCAAACATGTGAGGCAGTTAACGCAGAAATAACTGGAGAATATGCAGCCCCGTTCAGGTAGATGAACATTTTACCAATAATTTCACATACCCTCTTATGGATTAGTGAGTACCTAATAATCCCCTTTTGTTTTTTGACCATGATCCGCAGTTGGCTTTCTAGATAACCGTAGCACCGTTGATTTTACAAATTTGGCAAGACACGACATTGCAGGTACAACGATCAAAAGTCTTGCCACTATATTGTTTCATTGGGTTGCTGCTGCTGTCGGGGTTTAGTTCCGGCAGTACACCACGGAATGCCTCACGTGATGCCTTTGAGGTAGGCGAGTCCGACCGTAGCTCCATGGTTCGCGTAGAGGTGCGACAAAAAACACAAGAACACACGATTTATACAGGTTCGGGCTGCGGTGTGCGTAATACCCTACGTCCTGTTTGGGGCTGATTGTATTGATCTGAGTTCTCAAGATTACAATGAGGGTGTATGAGATTGAGGGAGGATTGAGTTGTGTTGAGGGAGGTCTCTAGTCCGCCTTATATAGTCCGGCGTGGCTTGGGTACAAGTCAGTTTACTTCTATGACTCCTAGACGGATAGAAAAAGATTACATAGAGAGTCCTTGTCTTGTGCGTTAAGGGTTGAGCCTTCCTCGGCTCCGTGTCATGAGGAGCCAGGGAATATCTATCCCCGACAGCTGCCATTGTCTATTATGTTAACTGTTTCTATAAGCTGAATGCCTCCCTATCCATGCAACCTTTTGATATGCGTTGTTTGATTTAGTAATACTTGGGATGATATTATGCCAGATCCTAATAATAACATTTCACCAGCTGATAACTCTATTGAACGCAAGAGGCAAAGGGATAGAGAATGGCATGCAATAATGTCTGCTGAACAATGGGACAAGCTAAATAAGAAACGTCATGAAGCACGTCAACGAAACAAGGGACAAAATGTGACACCCAATGTGTTAGGAGGTGATGAAACACATCGGTTTAAAATTGTTTTTGTCTATGCATTAATCGACATTAGGAGAAATAACGTGTTCCTATTTTTTTAGAAGGAGGTGTAGAAGAAAACATGGATCCAGATGATGATAGCAACTAGCTGCATAGGAATGAGACATACCAGACACTGCCACAACGAGAGACCAGCCGAAGTTATAAATTTGCAATACGAGAACTTGGATTCATGTATTGAATTTTTATCCAAACTACAATCATGTGACAGTGTAATAGAATGTTATAAATTTGCAATATATCATGGATTGATTCAGTGTGTGGAATAATGTTGACATTGGTTTTAACCCTTTATTTTATTGTCGATAAATTGTATGATAGTGTTAAATAGTATGACTCCAACGGCAGTTCCACAACGATACTGCAGTATATATCTATTGTCGCATTTTGTTTGATTTGCGGTACTACATGTATTCAGATTTTATGTTTTTTTCCGTAGCAACGCACGAGCATAGACCTAGTATTCTATATAATACCCTAGGTACCGAATAGCTATTTAGTACCTAGACCACCCTACCGAACCAGACCGACCCAACCAACCCACCGCACCCGCTGCCCCGGACGCGAGACGGCCAAGCCTGCGCACGATCATTTCATCGGCTCCCTTTTGACCCACGACCTTGGCAGCCAAAAAGAAACCCACGACCATTTTCAGTTCCATCCGCCGCCTTCCCTGCCGATTTCGTCGCCGGCGACTCCTCCTGCGCATCGCCCACGCCGTTTTTCTCCAAGTTTCGTCTTCGCGCCCCGTGCTCCTACTCCTCCTCGCCACCCCCAGCTCCTCAAGCCCGGGCTGCGGCACCTGCTCCTCCTCGCCGCACCCAGCTCGAACTGGCAGCCATCCCGGGCGTTCCTCGGCGGAAAGGGGCGCCTGGCAAGCCCTCCGGCGCCTGCTTACTGCGCCGCAGCACTTACTCCCCCCTCGCCGAGCACCGCCCCTATCTTGCCCTCTTCTCACTGCCACCCCGGCCTGTGAGTGCTACTGCGATTTCGACGCGGGTTGCTGTCAGTGTCGTCCATCCGCGCGTGAGTCCGGGAGCGGCCAAGGCAGGGTTGCTGCCGTCGCAGCTGGGCAGCCGCGCCGGCCCCTGCTCACAATGCGCTGGCCTCTGCCTGCCAGCCTGCCGCCGTGCGGCTCGGAGCCTCGGCATCCGCATCCGGGAGCTCCGCATCGATCCGACTCCCGTTTACTCGGCCAGCGATTTGTGGTCGGCGCCATCTACGATTTTGGTTACATTGTTTGGAGTTCATCGGCTTTCCTAGGTTTGGTTTCTATTGCATTGCTTCTGTCGTTACATCAATCCTCCAATTTGAGTTTTGAGCTGATCTGCAGCCTCTCAATTTCTTGACCTCCGCCTGGAAACCCACCGCTTCCAGGCACGTCTTGTTTTACTTCACTCATGGATTCATCCATGGCATCTTGTTCTACAGGTGTTTCTCTTGGCCCCGATTAATTCATCTATCCCATATATATAAAAGGAAAAAGTATATATCACCCCCGTGAAGTATATGGGGGTGGATACTTTACCCCTGAAGTAAAAAAAGGTACAGATAGCACATTAAACTTCTTCAAACCGGATAAAACACCCCACTGTGCTGACGTGGACGCCGGATTTGGTGACGTGGGGTGGTTTTTGCAGTCCACCGTGGAACAAGGCCTCGCCCACTGCCTAGACACCGCGCGCCCGCCTCGCACAGCCGCTGCCTCGCATGCCACTGCGAGCGCCTGTGCCCGTCTCCTCCTGCTTCCCGTCCTGCTACGCAAGCGTGCGAGAGCTACCAGGCCCCGCTGCTCCGCCGCCGCTGGGTGCGGCTGCCGCTCCTGTTGCTCCACGCCAACCCACCGTTTTGCCGTCCTACGCCGACAAGCTCTTCGCCGGCGGCGTTCTCCTCCCGCTCTCCGTCCTCCTGCCCAAGCCCGGGAGGAGCAACTAGGACGCAGCGCCCACTCAGAGCCCGAGCCCACGATGGCGAGGTAGCGTTGAGGCCCTGCAGGTGGAGGCCGTGCGCTGAACGGAGGTGGACCAAGCGCGTGCCGCCCTCGCCGGACCTGCTCGCGGCCCAGCCACGCCTGCAGAACCCCTGCGTCGTCCCGTTGACCCCGCGCGCGGCCGCGCCGAGCCGCCGCACCAACGCCGCCGACACCGCTGCTATGTGCGGCTGCCGCCAGCAAGGCAGGGCCCGCGAGGGCCGCTGGCTACTAGCGCGAGGCCGCGGACTCCTCAGGTGGCCCTGCAGCTCGCTGTGGCCCGGGCTCGAGTGCTTCATCACGCTGATGCTTCGCTTCAGCGAGTCCCGCTCGGCCTCGTCGGCGGGCACGGCGGCGCAGGCCAGGAGGCCGCCGCGAGATGGAGCCGCTTTGTCCAGGCGCCTTCGCCGGGGACCTCGCCGGGTATGTGTAGAAGCATGGCGTGTCCGCGGCGGCCGGGCGCGTGGCATCTGGGGCGGCGGTCGAGGCGCGGGTGGTCGCGGCAGCCGGGCGCAAGGGGAGGGCACGGGCGGCCGAGCGCGAGGGGAGGGCACGGGCGCCCACGGCATCTGGGGCGACGGGCGAGGCATGGGCGCCTCGCGGCGGCCGAGCGTGCGGCAGCCAAGGTGAAGGCGGCTTCTGGGCAAGGCGGGCGAGGTCCATGCCACGGTGGACAGGAAAACCACCGCCCAGTCAGCAAAACAGCCATCCACGTCACCGAATCAGCCTTCGAAACCGCCCAGGGGTAATCTATACGGTTTGCGATAGTTTAATGTGCTATCTATACCTTTTTATAGTTCAGGGAGTGAAGTATCGACCCCCCATATGCTTCAAGGGGTGATTTATACTTTTTCCCTATATAAAAGATCCATCTATTCCCCATAATTCATCCCTGTCCAAGTTTTGTAAGTCTAATTAACTTTAATGCCATGGTCCTTTACACAAGATCGAAGTCTGTTTGAATTTAGTTGTCATGACTCTCTTAATTTTTTTCAATATTCTTGTCAAATTTGATTAATTCTGATTTAACTCATTTTGCAATTTCATTACATCAACTGATTGATCAATCGGCTCGGAGTATTTTTGTGTTCAGTTGATCAGGATACAATACCATTTTTAAACTGCCATCCTTTTTGTAGTCAATGAATCTTCCTCCAATATTCATACTTACTGCCTGATCTATAAACATTATTTATGTTATTTTCAGTCGATCTTAGATTGACTATCTCTCTTATGCGCTAACATTAATTTGTGGTCTGAACCCAATCATATGAACTAATAGCTTGGCCATAAAATACTACAAATACTAAGTTTTCATCAATCCGCTTGTTTTTCTGAGTTCTTGTTCCCACGAATCTGATGTGAACATCCATTTGTTCCCAAAAATTATAATGTTAACGAATCTGCCCTGTGTTCAAATCTTTTCACCTATTTTTCGTCTTCTAACACAATGATTAGCATTTCTGTTTTTCGTCTTGCTTTCATCTATTTTTCTATCAACATATTTTTTTCACCAAATCCTTTAACCTGCTGTCTTTCCACAGATCGTAACTGTAAAAATAACCCGTCTGAGGATGATTCCGAGCCATCAGCTCCTGTTACTTCACCTGCAAAGTATTTATTGTATCTCCATTCTCATCTTTTCAGCAGATTCTTGTCATATGTTACATTTGTTTTGTTCCATTTTATTGATTCTGTCATTATTTTCCTGCAACTAGAAGTTAATTCATTCACCTGACCTCCTAACTTTTTTCACTCCCAATTATCATTTCCATGTATACATTCATGATAGATGATCATTTCCTTTTTCTGTTTCACCTATGTAGAGATGGGACCTTTTGTTTATATGCTCACTCAACATAGTATTTCTGGTCATCCACTGGCAGGAACGGCGATCTTCCCTTTGCAGGGCTGCTTGAACTATTCATGCTGCCCAAATGCAAAGGCTTGCGAGCTAGCTCGTTAAGCTTGTGAGTCAGGCAAAAAATATACATATATTCTTTGCATATATTTTTTGTCAATACCCGTATAATATTAGCATGAAAAACAAATATAACTTAAACTCACCTAGCTCACGGTGTTTGTTTCATCAAAGTCACATCTGGTTCCTCTCGTCCACATCCATACATGCTGCTCCTGATCATGGCTTCTTTCTATCCAAAATTTCTTTTTAATTATGGTTGTAGTCCTTTGAGCTAGATTGAAGTTTTCACTGCTACTTATGGAGGGTTCTATTAGTTCTGCAACCTGTTTCTAGTAATTGTTTACTTAAAATTTAATTCCCCACTGTATTTCATTCTACCACCTGTCCATTCTCTCGTCCTTTGTTCTGTTGCTATCATGTAAAGCCAAAATTCTACATTTGTTTATTGCCAACCTACTTATTATATACTGTATTGATGGTCGAAGATTCAAAATATTCCTAATTTTTTACCCTGCCTTAATGTTTCTGATCATAAATGATTCATTTTTACTCACGATGATTTAACTAGCATTCGTTGTTCTTCCTGACTCTTTACTCTGTGAGCTGAGTTGTATAAAGTATGTTGGTTCAAGACAAAAAGGTTCTGTTACTGTGTATGTATATACCTGTGTGACTAATGCATGCCGGAGTTCCTCAATAAATTAGAACTTGTGAATTGTGATTATCCCATAGCAAGGCCAATCTGTTTTAGGGTGTTTTCAATCTTTCAGGATTATAGATTTCATAAAGAATTGTCACATTATTTTGTTAGCTAAAAATTAGTATTTGTGATTACATATCCTTCAGCTATTATCACAAACTCCTATGGCCTTGGTGCCATCACTGTACACAGTGGCTTTGTTCACCGGTGGAGCTGTTAGCAAAAAGCATTATTTCTGAAATTTGTTTTGTTCAGTGAGACGTATTATTCATTGTGATTGGGCTATTTAACGTATATGTTCACACATGGCTAATGGTTCCAATCAGGCTACAACTTTTTGTGCTCACACATGAGCTTCTTCATGATTAAATGATTTAAGGATTTTTGTCAACAAATAGCATTAGTCTGAATATTGTTTAGTTCAATCACATACGTGTGTTTCCACCTTTTTAGGCATCCCTATTTTTTAAACTTGCTTTTCTCATCCTGAACAAACCAACACTAGATTTAGCTTATGTGACCTGAACTGAGTTTGGGAGCAAAAATATCTTAGTCCTCAAATACTAGCACGTGTAACCACAACAAAAGGCTGGATGTCAATATACAGCCTTTGATCACTAATAATCATGCATTCATCTTTCATTTTTGTTGTTTCATGGTTTCTTGGTACCTAACAATTGATATGACCTTTGTGAAATTCAAATCTTTTGCATCCATTTTGTTCCCTATTTTTTGTCATGCACAATTTACTACATTGTCTGTGCTCCTTTGCTAAAGGGTGTTGGGTTCATTGATGACATCTGGTTCCTTGGGTTTCTTCTGCATTCTCTTTTTACCCCATGATGCTCGTGTGAGTGGTGTGTTTTTGTCCAAAATTTTCTTTTAGTTGATAGTCATTTGAGCTACATTGAAGTCTGTGCACTTAATTAGGTTTCTCAATTTTGGATTAGTTCATCAACCTTTTTCTTGTAACCAATTTAATTGAGACTTAACTACTCAATGTATTTAGTTCCATCTCTAGTCTGTGGTCTCAACATTGGTTCTGTTGTGTATTGATCAAGCCAGAAGTCTAGAATTTTTAATTGTCATATTGGTTACTATTTATAGTCGAAGAATCAAAAACTTTTTAATTATTTGAGACTTGCTGGTTGTTCGTGATCACAAGTGGTTCGTTTGTGATCACAAACATTTAATTAGGCATTATGTTTGATGTAACCATTGTCTGTTCATTAGTTGTCTCTTCCACTAAACTTAATTTTTCATTTGTCCTGTCATGTCTGAAGTTGGGAAATATACTTGTTTTCATTTATTGTATGCCCCATTTTTGTATTATTACAAAGCAATGAATTAGTAGTTTGGCACTTTGGCTCTTCTTAGACACTGCTTCATGAAATTCATTCACGGAGATGACCACTACTGGAGATGACTGTGTGGAGATGGCACTACAATAATAGATAGAGGTTGAAGATTTAATTCGTGAAGTGGGCAGATCTACTCGTTTTCTAAGGTTCAGCTATGTTCTTACAGCCTACAATACATTGATCATCTGGAGATGCACAGTATCACAGTGGTACTAAGTACCTTTTGGTGTTTTACAACAAGAATGTGGGTTGCCTTCTTCCACTCAAATATCTGGATTTTGTTCTTATTCCTGGGTGCATCGTTATGTTGTATTTTTTTTTGTAATAAGCACTACGCTCCTATTATCTCAATTACTCCAATCTAATATTGAGATATATAATCATTGTAGCAAATTCATTCTGACCTGATCATGTTTAATGTGAAGTTCTATGTTCATTCATTTTATATTACTTACAACTGGCAAACTAATTCAGGGTTTTATTGTATGTAATTGAACTTTTGTGTTCACACGTCCCTTTGTGGGGCGATGATCTTTCTTTGCAAAAAGGGAGTTGTTAATGATTCAATGTTTTTATCGACGTGATTAGCATGATATGTTTACAAGATGGTGTGCCTTTTGTAACGACTTGCATCATTATTTGTGATTATAAAATTAACTTGACTTAAATATGTACATCTCTACCCCTACAAAAGTTTCTATGGTTCCAACGCTCCGTGTGTCCGCCCCGAGCGGTTTCCGCTCCCCCGCCCCCACCCACCCCTCCACCGACTCCTGCAGTCTTCTGACTCCCACCGCCAGGACTCAAATCATTTTGACTGCAAGCGAACCCTAATCCCCTTCGCCCGCTCCCTTGGCCCCCGCCGCCGCCGACCGTGGTCCTCGCCGATCTCTCTCCGCGCTGCACTCGCGGCAAACCTCCTCGACGGGAGCTCCCCCGCCCCCACCCACCCCTCCACCGACTCCCGCAGTCTTCTGACTCCCACCGCCAGGACTCAAATCATTTTGACTGCAAGCGAACCCTAATCCCCTTCGCCCGCTCCCTTGGCCCCCGCCGCCGCCGACCGTGGTCCTCGCCGATCTCTCTCCGCGCTGCACCCGCGGCAAACCTCCTCGACGGGAGTGGATCCGGCGCCGCCGCCGCCGGTTGCCCCTTGAGCCAAATTCCCTCCTCTCCATTCTTCCGCCACCGCCCGGGCTCCTCCGCCTCCCCTGCCGCCTCTGTGAATCCGCGCTAGGGCTAGGAGGGGGGGAAGCGGGCGAGTGCGGTGGCACCCCAGGGAGGACGCGCGGCGGCGGGCGCCCGCGAGGCGAGGGTGGCGGAGCCCCGCCGGCAAGAGGAAGTTCCACAACCGCCGATCCCGATCTGCCGCCGCCGGGTTCGCCAGGGACCCGCCTCGGGCCGGATCTGTGGCGGCCGCCTCTTCGTCGCCGGGCAGAGCGGAGGAGACGGCACGGCCTCCTCCCGCACGCCCTCCTTGTCCGCCGCACTAGCGCCGGCCGGGCGGGGTCATTGGGCGGGCTGGGCAGTTCGTCGTGTGCATGTGCGTCATGGCCTCCGCCGGCTTCACCAACTACACCGCCTTCTGGTACTTCCCCAGCCTACTTACGGCCCCATGTATCTCCTGAATCCCTGATTTGCTTAGCATAGCGGTCAAATGTTTCCTACTGAAGGTCAGATATACCTTAAACTTGGAACCTGACTACCATTCCTGCAAATAGCAGTGAACCAGTGCGTTGATTAACCAGCACTAGGAGGAGGTTTCAGTTTTGAAATATATACATCCATTAACAAGCCGTTTAGTTCAGTCAATGCAATTGTGGTCTCGTTAATTTCACACCGCTATACTTAAAACAAACGATAACAAGTCACTTGTATTGTAGGGAAGGTACTAAATTTACAGGAGAAGTTCAAATGGGATGGAAGTGTGTTTTTCTATCTTATGTTCCTATGGGACTTAATAATAGCATATTCCTTTTGGAACTAACTTCGGATCTGTTGGACTTATATATTATTACAAGCATTCATTGTCTTTTTGATTTCTTATTTCCTGTGTTTATAAGCTTTAGAACTTTCAGCATTATTTTCTTAATATAAGTAACTTGGGTGGAAATCTAACTTGGGTAGAAATCTCTTCTCTGTTCTATAAAAAGTGCAATCTTTGGGAAAAAATTCAACTCTGTTTCAGTGGCTCATAAGATACATTATTCTTAATGATAGCCTTCCTACGGGGACTGTAGCTGCTGTAGAGAATGTCGAGGCAGGCAGTGAGACTGTGGATCTCTTTCCTCAGAACATAGGTCTCTGCTTTGCATCAGATGAGGTTCAGTTTGTATTATTTTCTAAAAACCGGCCTATACTGTCATTAGTTAACTGATGGTCCAGTTACCGTTTCAATTTGGTTTCAACACGATGTGTTAATTTCTTTGTATGCCCACAACCCAAATATATAAATTGACTTGGACATGATCACACAATAATCAATGTTGTGCCTTTTTTTTTTTGCTAAGACAACAATAACTTTGTTCACCAAATACCATGCTAGAAATATTTGGATTAGTTAAGCAGTCATTTACTTTTTATATAGTTATCACTAACATGGCCACATTTGAGTTTTTTAAGTATAATCAGCTGACCACTCGGAAACATGGTGTAGAGAACATCTGTAGTGCCCCATGGATGCTTGCTTCTGCCTTCATCTAGGTATTTCAATTTTTTTTGTTGTTAACAATTCTTGACGCTCTCAGAAATGGCCAAATGCATCTTTGACTTCTGGGAATTTTTTTTTCTTTGCAAGGGCTTGTTGGTTTGTTGCTGTTGAGGTGAGGTAGAAGCTGTTATTTGTTGAAAAAGGTACAAAATCTTTTTTACCTTGACGCCTCATGCTATTTATATCATATCACATAAGTTCATAGGATTTAGTAAAGGCTTGTTATGGTTTCCTGAAACAAAGACATACAGTAATATACAGGTGCTTACCAAATCTGTACTACTCTGATTCATGTTTGTGTATTTGAAGGTTGATGAGAGTACTTGAAATTGGTCCGTATGTCTGGTTCTTTGTAAAAGAAAAAGAGGCACAATCAATGCTGGCTTAGAATTTCCTTAATTGGTATGTCGGTTTTGGCGAGCCGGTCCGGCCAGATGAGGCTTGGATCCAAAGTCCACAGACAAAGAGGCTGCACCAGGGAACCACGTGACATGAGACTTAATAATCACCTATTCAAGTTTGCATGTAGAACATCTGTGATGATTTTTCTGTAGTTCATGATTGTAGTTCAGGTGAACAAGATGTGACGTTGTTATGCTGCTACTCTTTCAAGTCATCTCGATGCTAGGCATTTCTAAAGGCCTGACCGTATTTCTATGGTGGCAAATGTTTTTAAGTGATCATTGAAGAGCTCTTGATTTTTTTTTTATGTATATTGAAAGTTGTTTACATGTGATACATGACTGATGATCCATCTTTTTCGGTTACCGCCGTGATGATATAGCCACATAATCTGACTATACTCAACAAAAAGAACTTGTTTTAGCGTTTTATTTACTAAAAGGAAATCAATTGGAATGATAAAAAGTACTTTTGACGAATGAGATATATGATAAATACGTTTTATTTAACTAAATACACATTGCAGTAATAAGGATATAACAAATGGTTGTCATATTTCAATAACGTCATCTGAATAATTACTCCTGTGTAAATGGTGATTATCCCGTTGCAACGCCCGGGTAGTTACCTAGTTTAAGTTTAAAATTAACTTGACTAGAAGCTGTACTGACTGTGTGTTCATGGTCTTATGGAAACTGTATTTTAGTCTGCTATCCCTAATAAATGACATGTAAAACATGATACAATCTGTATGTTCACCACAGCTATACTAAGATTGTATATTTGTATGTGTTTATTGCAGTGGTTAAAAAGTTTCAGGTTAAACAACATAAATAGAAATTAATTAAGGGTATGTCAGATAGAGGCCAGACATGGAAGAAAAAACTAAGTTGAGTAACATTGTGAAGTCAAGGCGAAGAAAGGTTTAAGATTTAAACTACTACACGTAGCATTTTAACACTTCAGCGTGCACGTTAATGACTGCATTAAAGTAAAGTGTACCCTTCAATACATCTGTAACAAATGTTGATTTTTGTTACAAGAGGAAAAAAAAAAGGTTCCTGAATGCTCACCGTGTGTGCATCAGTGCATCTGGGCCACAATCATTAATTACCCGTGTCTTTGTTTACACGTGTTAGCTTGACCGAAAGCAACAAATCAGGCAAAGGAAAATTCATGAGTACAAAAACAGCCTGGAGTGACGTGGGCCAAGGGGCATAGAACGTGGGCCGTGGGGAACAGACGAGGCAGAGCCACAGAGGGCGTCGTGCGGTCATGCCAGCGCGGCCTGGCGGGCAGGAGTGGCGAGCCAGGAGGCCTGGGTACTGAATAACTAATTAGTACCCAGGGTACTCATTAGCGTGTGTGTACATTACACACACTACAAACCATGAGATCCGTCGTGAATTTTATTGCATCTCATCTTGCACCGATACCTCGAGCTCTCCCATCCTGCCAAAACATCCCCATTCGCTTCTTGGCCTTGCCTGAATCTACTGCATCAGCAGCGGGATAAAATCACAGGGCGGTTTGAAATGCACGCGCATGGAAAAAGGAAAAGGACTGGCAGATTTAGTCAGTTATTGAGCAGGGGAAAATCACGTTTGAAACAAAAGCTGATGAAGATAGATCAGAAACTGATGAAAATCACGTTTAACAAAAGTGGATTTTGGGCGGTCTGGCTCTAAAGGAAATGGCAAAGAAGAGCTAGCCAAAGCAAGGTACTTACACGTGTCTTAAAAAATTTTGTTAATCAATGTACTACTTCTGTGAAGCACTAATAATATTAATATACTTTCAGTACTATTTTTTGTTAATTCCAGCTATATAAATTCTTCAATACAAAACATCATTTATTAACTAATGTGTTTTTCAATACTATATTTTTCTAAAACAATCACATCACATTAAGTGCAACCTAAATAAAAAATAGCACGTTGGTCTAACAATTTGATAAATAATAATTTGCGAACATTTCTATATGATACAGTTTTTAGGTTATGCATATGCTATAGTATGGATGATTTGAAATATACACAGTGAGATAGATAGAGTGGTGAGTTCAGTTATATCTGCTACACCACAATAATAAAACGTTGCAACTATTATATTTCAAAAAAAAGTTTATATCCGATAAGACCCGTGCAACATTGGCTAGTAAATTCTAATATTCTATGACCAACTTCTAAAGCTTCAGATGAAGAAAAGACACGTAAATTCTAATGTTCTATGACCAACTTCTAAAGCTTCAGATGAAGAAAAGACACTACTACAAAAACCTGCAACAGGAACGGTGCAAGTACCCCCTATAAGAACGGTTTTACGAAGTGTTCACTGTAGGAGCGGCTCGCGGACCGCTCCTGTAAATGGCCTAGGAGGAGCGGGTGACATTATGAACAGTTCCTGCTGAGAAGTTTACAGGAGTGGTAGTTGTGATCCACCGTTCGGTGGTTGTGATCCACCGTTCCTGCTGGATGATTAAAAAAACAAAAAAAACCGCCGGCAGACCGTCGGCCGCCCCGCGCGCGTTGCGTCGCCCACCCAGCCACGCTCGCTGCGCCGCCCGCCGGTCGTGCCCGCCCGCAGTCGCCCGCCTGCTGTAGCCCAGCCGTCATCGCCTGGCCGACGCGCCATGCCTGCTTTGCGCGCCCGACCGTCGTCGGTCGGCCGCGCACGCGCCTGTAGTCGCGCCTGTAGTCGCCCGCCTACCGCGTGCTCGCCCACCATCGCCTGGCCACACGCGCCCGGCCGCCGCCCGCCCGCAGCGCGCGCCTACCGTCACCCGACCGTCGTTGCCGCCCGGTCGCATGTGCGCCTGCAATCGCTCGCCTGCCGCGCGCTCGCCCGCCGTCGCCCGGCCACGCGCGTGCGCCCGGCCGCCGCCCGCTTGTAGCGCGCGTGCCTGCCGTCGCCCGGGCGCTCACCCGCCATCGCTCGGCCATGCGCAGAGAAGAAGCGGCGACTTGGTAAGTTGCAAGAAGCAGATAAGAGAGAATTGCTGAGGGGAGAGAAAGAACGAGAATGGGGCAGTAAATAAAGCCGTCGGAAAGGAGTGGGCGTCGTGCCTAGGCCCGCCATGACCAGCTACCTGTCTTTCAGTTTGTTTGGCGGGCTACTCTTGTCATTGAAAATTTCATATGAAATCAGTCTATAGAAGCGGTGGTCAGGGTGCACTGATTAGAAAAACAACAAGAACGGTGGGTGCCATCCACCGCTCCGCGTTGAAATTAGCGGGAACGGTGGATGGCACCAACCGCTCCTATCAATAAAATAGCAGTAGCGGTTGGTGCCATGCACCGCTTCTGGTAAAGGACATTTAGTAGGAACGGCGCACGACACCTACCGCTCTTGCTAACTGCTCTCAGCAGGAGCGTGCATCGCATCAACCGCTCCTACTATTTAATTTATAGGAGCGGTTGGTTCCATGCACCGTTCTTGCTGAGTTTACAGCCGAAACGGTGCACCTTGTGAGGCCCGCCCAAAGCACAACAGGAGCGGCTCGTTATTGGAGCCGTTCCTAATGTGATTTGGGAGGCGTTCCTGTAGTGGATTTTGTAGTAGTGAGAATTCCTTACCCTATCGATATGCTGAAGAGATCTTTCCTCCCACAACGGCCTCCGCGCCATGGTCTGATTCCTCCCTAGCAGCCCTGTATGCTCTCCTGGTTTTTCTTCGCCATCTGTACCCTCCTTTGCAAGCATGTTGTCATATAGTTCTATCTAACATTAATTAACTTATGCAAACAGACATAGCACATATATGCAGTACGACGTTGAAGCTTACCTCCTTGTTCACAACGCTTAAAAACTCCTGGCGCTCCTTGGTAACAGGCTACTAGATAGGAGAAGGTAGGGTTGAATATTAATGCAAGTCTTTTTCTAGAAAAGTTGGATTAAAACAGTAGTAATGAAGAGAGTGACTTTGATCATACCGAAGCAGATGCAAGCACAGCCAATGCTTGACTGATACTACAGAGCTGCTCTTTCTTCTGATGCCTTTTTTGTCTTCTTTAGTTCCTCTTCATCCTCCCTAGCAGTACGCTCGGCCATTTGCTATCAAGTTACACTAAGAGTTTCTAAGTGTTGTAATCCACGAGTATTTTTTAACAATGAAATCAAGTACTATTTTTAAACTATTGTATAAAATGGATTAGACACAAACCCATCTGGAAAGGAGATTTTAAAAAGGAAGTGTTAATTGTTTAGCAGATCAACACATATATGTAAGTCACAGTAAGCAGCAGGAGCAACTAGGTATTCCATGGCACAAGATGCATACAACTACACACATCACTATAAAGTTTCATCTATTAAGGTATATAACTAAAGGAGTTGCTCATATCCCTAATGATAGCAAGAGACAATGTGTTATCACTTGGAAGTTTACTAGTTTAGATATGTTAATGTCAAAACTAGAGTACATCCAACAACAAAATGAGGAGTGATGTGTGTCAAAAGATTCAGATTTGGCACTATCAAAATCAACACCAATATATCATCAAGGAAATGCTTAATTCTGGAACTTTGTTAATATTTTGCCAGAAAATGGACAACACCTTATAATACACTAGGCTAACATAGCATCATATGGTGGATGAATGCAAGATTACCTCCTCTGGGTCAAGTAGTGATGTTTCCCAGAGCATCCCAAGTAATTGCAAGTAATTACAAGTAGTTATACAAATCAGATTTCAAGTAGATTATCTTCAACCTATTCACAAAAGGATCAGATCCCGTGCCTGATTTTAACTTGTTCTAGTAAACCCTACAATGTTAATCGACTCCGCGAAAAAAATCAATGCAAATGCATGAAAATCTCATGAACATTAAAAAACACACCTCCCTGTGTTGCCGCCCCTCGAAATTCAGATTTAGGCTCCATCACTCCACCAAGAATCACTGAAAATCAATGCAACATCCGTCGTGTGTTAGTGCCCCTCCACCTCTAGATCTGGGCTAAAGGGGATTAGAAAACCTCACCACCGTGGACAGCTCCACCACTGATCGGCCGTATGCGGCGATAGCGGGCGTGGTCGGCGCCGGGGGACGGGGCGTCCCACGCGGCCGGGTATCGGGGCGGCGGGCACGGCTGGCGCCGGGGGACCGGGCGTCCCGCGCGGCTGGGGGTGGGGGCGGGGGCCGCGAGCGGCCGATAGGACGGGGCCGGCGGCGCGGGCCACCGAGGAGGCTGGGGACGGCGACCTGGTTTGCCTAGGCGGAGGGGGCCGGAGGCGCTGGCTGCCCAAGCGGAGGGCGCCGGCGCACGGCGCGGGTTGCTCAAGCGGAGGGTGCCGGCGCGCGGTGCGGGTTGCCCAGGCGGAGGGCGCCGGCGGTGGGGGCCGGCGGCGCGGGCTGCCGAAGCGTAGGGCGCCAGTGGCGCGGGCGACAGCGGCGGAGGCAGGTCACGAGCAGAGTGGGGAAAGAGTGCGGGACAAGAGAAAAGTCCCAAGCGCCGGCGCTAGGGTTGGTTTTGGGCCCGTTTGAGTTGGTCGGTTCACTGAGGCCGACGAAATTAATAAATTTCAAAAAATTCTAGCAGCCTGATAAATTCGTCGGACACGGTTCAAACCGACGAATTTAAATAAATTCATCGGCCATGGAACAAAACCGACGAATTTATCCTTATTTCGTCGGTCGTCGGCCTACGACGAACTGACGAACTTACTCGCTATAATTTCGTCGGCCGCCGTATACCCGACGAAATTAAAAAACCGACGAATTTTTCTCAATTTCTTGTAGTGGCTATTGTTTCCCATGAAAGCACGCCCGCCGTCTCCTATTTCTACCTCGTCTCTTCCACACGCAATTCACCGTACTTTCTCCGTACCTACCTCACAGTAGTGATGAGCTTACCCTTCATCAAGTATCATCTGGAGCAGGCGAGGAAAATGCTCGAGTTCCACCACGACAGTCGTCGTATCTGAAGGTCCTCTGCAGTGAATCTCACACTCCGAGATCCTCTCAACTACCAACTCCATATATCGTTGTGTCGCTGCTGCAGCCAAGCGGTTGGCCCGCTGTACGCTGGCTGCTACATTCACGGGGACCACTTCCATTGTTGGTCCCAAGGACCTCCACCACTGATGCCACCACGAGAGCGGCCGCATCCACCATTGTTGCCCCCATCGCCGCCACCGTCGATGGTGTCACGTAGGGATGGCAGTGGGGTGGATTTGAGGCGGGGACCCACAGGTTTTGGACCCGCCTAGCAAGTCTAATTTTCCACCCGCAGGTCTCGGGTTCGGGGACTCGAAGCTTGTCGGGTGCGGGTTTCATATCCCACCCACGTGTTTTCCCACAAGAATAGTTGAATAGTCCAATACCATAAAAGCCCAACAAAACCCAATAATCTAAGAACCCTTAGGTATATAATACAGGCTCTCAGCGTCCCACTCCCACGAGTAAAATACACGGACGGTCTTCGAACTTGACAACGTGTTTCACTTAGATTCCCGAATTTAGAAAACTAGGATTCCGGGTCTCTAAACTTAGCTAGTGTGTCATCTAGATCCCAAAACCGCTTTCTAAAACCGTTTTTCTTTATCCGGTACTCACGTGGCACGCTAACATACAATCTAGATCCTTGAACTTGATCAGGGTGTCATCTAGATCCCTAAACTTGGCTGAGAGTATCATCTAGGTCCCAAAAGATTTTATTTTCATATGGCTAAAATTATCTTTTTGGTCGAAAAAACTTCGAAATCATCGCGAAACATTTCTATAATTTTTTTTCATTTGGTATATGGGGACAAAAATTTCAAAATTCAAGACTGAATAGCCTTTTAGTACCGGACTGGAAACGAAAAAATACTGAAACCAGTGAGATTTCATTCGAAAAGTTTATCCATGTTGGTCGGTACTACTCTCACCTCTATGATTCGAAAAGTTTTTTAAAGCACTGAAAGAGAAGTATTGATAGAGAGCAATTCGAGACTTAGATGATACTCCCAACCAAGTTTAGGGACCCAGATGACACCCCTAAACAAGTTTAAGAACTTAGATTGTATGTCAGCCTGCCACGTCAGCACTGGAGAATGAAAAGCAGTTTTGGGATCTAGATGACACACTAGCCAAGTTTAGAGACCCGAAATCTTGGTTTTCGAAGTTCGGAAACGTAAGTGACACACGTTGCCAAGTTCAAAAAACGCTCGTGTATTTTACTCCACTCTCACCGTAACTATATCTACACTATAAAAGAACGAGTTTTCTAAAAATCTTTTTTACCTAGAAAGGCATAGGTATACCCCTCACGCTGGCCCTACTGTTCAGTTTGGAAAAGGTTAGAAAGGGGTAGAAAGGCCCAAAACCCATAGATGCAAAATGTTTCATCCACTTTCTCTCTTTATTTCTCATCTCATTTTATACTCACACCTACGTGTTACTTTCTTTCTTTTGGTTTTTAATGAAAAAGGAATGAGCCAATCAATCAGGTCTTCTTCTTTTTAATTCTATTTTTTTTCTCCTTTCTAATCGTCTCACAATACGTGCATATTGCACGTACATCTGTGCCTAAAAGCTTCAGTCCCTCCACTCGATCCATCCAAGCCAAGCACCCAACCCTAGCTGCCAGCCGCCGGCTGCCTGCATGCCTCCGCCGCTTCTCCAGTCGCGCCGGTGCCTCCCTGTCACTGGCCTCCGGTGTCCGTGTCCGGCGCACACCCCATATCCAATCAACTACAGCGACGGACAGCGGTGTCCCCGGAGTCCACTGTAGCGGATCCAAGCAACTATCTGTTGCGCTGAATCCATCTCCAATCAATCTTGCAGATCCATCTCGCCTCTTTCTTTATCCTAATCGATCTTGCCGGTTGACGTGCTTTTCTTTTGGATTTGAATGCGAAGCAAACTGCTGCATATGGTCGCATGGTGGATGCGAAGCTTGTGAGCTGTACATCAACGGATGCTCACTTGGTCTCTACCTAGTATTTGGCTTGGTTTATCCATCCCATCAATTCTAGCGTTTGGTTAAAAGACTGATGAATGGATTCGTTCCAGAAAAAAGAATATTCTCTTTAGATTCGGCATGGGCACGTTCCGAAAAAATTTTAAAACGCAACCGTTCCACCTAGAATATGAGACTGACAGTGGGTCCGACCTCGAAATCTGGGACGGAGCCATTCCATTCCTAGAATCTGAGACAGAACCATTCCATTTCTAAAATCTAGGACAGAACCATTTCATTCCACCCCGCTCTTCAACCAAACGCTACCTTAGTTTCACTAGCAAAATATCCGAGCGTTGCGACGGGAGAAAGAAAAAATCTTTAAACACCATTAGATCAATACATATAAAAATATGCTTCACGAATAAATTCCATTTCTTATCGTTTCAAATTTTTCTGTTGCCTACGAACGAAATTTAGTGTGGCGTCAGTTGAGTTAGAAATATAGTATTTTTTTTATTTCTGGCATTATATAGAACATCGAATACGGAGTCTGTATGTAACCTAGGCATCTGTTTTCGCGTATGTTGCTCCTGCAGTCTGAATCAGGCTTACGAATAAACTTCACGTCATATTGTTTCGACGATTTCTGTTCACTGAGAGTGAATTTTAAATTGGTTTCAATGGATTGAAAAGTTTATGATTTTATCTTTTCATCGATATATAGAACATTGAAAATTGAGTCCGTACGTGACCTGTGCGTCCGTTTTCACGTAGACTCCTTGTTCAGTCTGAATTTATTTCGTGAATGAATTTCACGTCAAATTGTTTCGACGATTCCTGCTTTCCATCGATATACAGAACGTTGAAAACAGAATTCATGTGTGATATGGGCATCCGTTTTCGCATAGACTCCTTCCGTAGTCCGAATCTGGTTCGCGAAAGTGAGGCAAAAAAAACCCTCCTCTCTTTGTTATTGACAAGCGGGTCCCACCTGTGAGGACGGATCGAGGGACCGTGAAACCTTATTTGCTTTAATATTAGGTATAGATCTGTAACTCTTTATTTTCGACGCTTGCTTGCAAATGTTTGGTGCAAGAACTCATGTCTTGTACTCTGGTAATTATACAAGTATTCTGCATTTTTGTTGTTCGAGAAGATACAAACTATGGGAATTTTTCATCTTAAGATTCTGCAAGCCAGATGCAGATTTGATGGCTGATGCTCGGGTTTTGGAGGCACGTGTCGGGTTTCGGGACCCATCGTGTTCAGGGCAGGGGGAGATTTTTACCCGACATGGTATTCAAGTTTGGGGCGGGTTTTACTCTCGAGTTTTGGGTGCGGGTGCGCGGCCACTTCACAGGCCATGTTGCCATCCCTGTCGTCGAGACAAGCTGGCAACAGCACATCGTTCTCGACGACACAAAGGGCGTCGGTGAGGTCAATGACCGCAGCGCATCGACTGGCCACCCTTTCCTCCTGCAACAACGGTGAGGAGTAGAAATATTATTACAAAATATCTAAATAATTTTAGTATTTACTAGTGCCCGTGCGTTGCAACGGGAACTACATAATATTGTCACATTAATATGTTTATATATCATTAAAAGTGATAGCCAGTATGTAACTACGATGAAAAGTTGAGAAACAAAAAGACCACACATCAACTACAATTTCGATAAACTCGTGACAACAAAATAACAGAGAGAATCTAGACTCAGATACATTATTGATAAAGATATCCTTAATCGACTCAGATACATTATTTATAAAGATATCCTTAATCTAAAGCACCACTTTGTATAGTTTAAAGTGTATGTGGTAGCAATGGAAGAGCAATAGAGAATGACCAGTGCCCTTAAAAGTCAACCTCTTAAAAATTCATTTGAATGGTGACACTCATTTAATCATTTATCTTTTTTCTATTGTTTCCCCTCGTAAAAACAACTCATTTTTTTTCTATTGCTCCTCCCACACACACGGCGGCCCGCTCTTAGAGCTTCTCTATCCTTCTTCTCCACGTGGCGCCTTCTCTCCTCACGTGGAAGCAACAGCCTGCCGCCACCCCAAGCACGCTGAGAGATCCCCACAACACACAATGTGCTTCATGATGAGATGATTTTTGAATAGGATAATTTGGTGCTCTACAAACAATTTAGTATTATTGTACGATGGCATTTATATCTTAGGCTATAATTGTTCACTGTTGGGCCGTTAAGAATTATTGGCAGAGTTATTGGGCCTTATTTTTTTTGTAAGAGTTTTGTTTTCCATTGATTTTGGATTCTATTCTATTCTCCTGGAAAGATCTGGCCTACGAAATCAAATTGGACAGGGCGATGGAACATGACGCGGAGAGACCACACGTGGGGTTAGGCGATTGCTAGAGGGGTCCACCTGTCGGGACGGACCAAAAATCTTTACTTGTTTTAAAATTATTAGGTAGAGATTGGAGGTGATATAGAGGATATAGTTGCAAGCAAATGTAATTTGAAGTAAGGAATCTATATTTGGAGGTGATATAGAGGACCCATTGCAGATAGTTATATACTTAAACCACAAAAATGATGTAATGATAGGAAAAAATTGAAAATAAAGTTTTGGCTCAAAATTGGCCTCGCTATGGGCCTGAACTCAAACATATGCCAATGCGCGGCCCAGAATCGTCTGCAGCCCGATGTGGGAGCGCTTGAAGCCGTTGGATTGAGTGAGCGGCCAGGATTCGATGTAAGCCCAAGTGATATGACCTCCCATAAACCCTACCCTTCCCCTCTCGCGCAGCAGCGCCTTCCTTCCTCTCGTCGTCGTTTGCTTGCCTCGGGCCCTCGCTCTCGTATTTCCCTCTCCCCCTCTCCAACGTTGCCCGCTTCTCGCGGATCTGCTACTGGCGAGGCCGATACGGCCGGCCAACCTTGGATCGTGCTCACAGCAGTCTGTGCGTGTTGCCGGTTCTTATGTTCTTGCTCGATCTCAGATTTTTTTCCTTCTCCGATCTGCCGCAGTCGCACACAAGTTTGGGAGGCATAGTTGATTGGCTTGTCCCGTTCCTTCTGTCTAATCCTCCGTCGCTATTGGTTGGATTCAATCAACGATGATGTCTATGTTTATTCATATTTGATTTTACGATTTGGGACCATTAATAAGTTGTACTTCTACTGATGTATGTATATCTTTGGCTTTGGGCCTCGTTGTATTTGGCCCGCTTTGCTCAGCGTTGAGTGGTGGGTAGCGTCCGACTCATCAGATGGATCCACCCGTCTCCGTCTCCCGACGCTGAGACGCGGGGGCGACGGACCAGAAAAGACCGGACGCGGAGTGTAGGAGGCTGGCAGATGGGCCCTACTTGTCAGGACGGACCGTGAAACCTTATTTGCTTTAACATTAGGTAGAGATGTATATGGTAAGTATATATGGCCACCCTTTCCTCCAACGACGGTGGCATCAACGTCAATGTCGATGAATTTGTCAATGCATAGAATGCGGCTATGATGAAAATTTCTAAAAATTAGAAATGTGAATTTGATTGAGTTAGTATCGTGTAATGATGCACCCATCGGTACCTATGTTACCAAATGCAATGGTTGTGTATCACTTTTGGCGTATTAATATTGATTGTTAACGACAACCAGTACTAATCTACATTAGTAGCAGTTGTATTGGAGACTTGGTACTAATGAATTTATATTAGTACCGTTGGAATGTTCCATCCAGTACAAATCTAGTCCAGGGTATTTCATCCCTTCTTTCTCACGGTCTTTTCGTATGAATAGAGAGTTGTGTTCAAATAGTCCATTTACAGGGTGGTGCTGTCAACTTTTCTTCTAAATTTCAATTGGAGATTCCAGTCATCCAAATGTGCTAAGAAGTTAGCAGGTTCATCCTCTCACAATGTATTTATCATGGTGTTTTTTTTTTTTTGCTTTGGAATTAACCATAAAATTTGTGGTTTCTCTCCAGATTCAAATATAGATCTAGCAAACTTCATCCTCCCACCGTTTCAAGAGCAGGAATTTTGGCAAAACTAATATAGAGATGTGACTAACTTTGGAAATAATCAAGATTTATTTTAGTTGCTCTAGACACACACAATATTTGTTTGAGTTTACGATGGAGATCCAAATAACTTAGGGAATACTCTTATTTTAGTTGCTCTAAAAACGCACAATATTTCCTAAACACTAGTTAACATGTATGCGCGGCACACGCATGTTAAAAGAAAAAATCATACCTCTTAATGTGGTCATATTCTTTTTACTTAAAGGAGAGTTATATTGTATAGATATCCATCTTCCCTTTTCCTAGTTGGACATGGTCTAAACCACTTCTAGATTATCTAAGTGTTCGGTTAGAAGGGTAGGGTGGGATGGGATGGTCCCGTCCCTTTTTCTGGCTATTTGGTTGTGGACGTAGGAGGACAGGATCATCCCTAGAAGGGAATATTCCCTCCGGATAATGTTCCCCTTTATCCCTTTCCAAAGCAGGAACGAGGCCATTCCAGGCAACGACGTTCGCCCTCCGTCCTCCTCACGCTCAGCCGAGACCCGCCTATCGGCACCCGGCCTTCGCCTCGCCCGCCCTCAGGAAGCCTGCCTCCTCCGCGCCCAGTCGGCTTCCGCAAGCCCACCTCTCCCCCACGCCTGCCCGTGGCGGCGACGGCAGCGTCGCGGCGCAGAGGCCTCTTCTCTGTTCGCCTCTGTCGTTGGCAAGCCTACCGTGAGGCCATGGGGCGGAGGTGGAGTGGCCTAATGGCCCGGTAGCGGCGCGCATGAGGGAGCTAGGAGGAGGCGGTGAAGCAGCGGCGGAGAGCAGGATAGAGAGCGTCGAGGAGGCGGAATGCCGAGGCGGTGGGCGCGCCACGGGGAGGCTGAGAGGAGCAGTGGAGAGAGAGGAGGAGCAATGGAGAGAGGTTGAAGCCTATTTTCTCACTGATTGTGGGTCCGTATTTGGCAGGTAGGGTCCGCTGCTAACGGTGCTAATGTGACATCCATCCCCTCCTCCGCCATCACTCAAACCAAACAAAAAATTGGGATGACTCTGCCCCTCTAACCAAACATATAGCTGGGACTGTCCCATCCTAGAAACCGGGGATAGACCCATCCCATCCTACTTCATCCCCAAACCAAACACTACCTAAGCAACTAGTTATAACTATAATATGGAAATGCCCCTCCATTCCTAGTTGAGGTCTTTACAATAGCTTCTACGTGCCATGTTTAGTTGTTGTAGGAGTTTGAACTAAATACCACGAGGTATACCATGATTGCACAAACCAAACTAAAAAGGACCTTTAAACACTTTCTTTATGCAACAACTTGGCAGGTGTATATGGGAACTGTTTAAATGCATATTCACTCAGGTTGCACGGAAGTACTACTGTCACTAGTGCTAGGAGTGATGTTTCAAACTAGTAGTCCTTCACATGTGTAAATAAATGCTTGTCTGACGCTTTGCATGCATATGGTATGATAAAAGGACAATTGAAATTAATGTATGATCATGTATTAAATCATATGTTGGATTGTGAATACCTGATTGTATGAGTGCATGCTTGTTCCATGTCCACAAAAGCCCTTTAGAAGTAATTTATCAATCACTTCTATTTATCCCTGGAATGATTGTTCATATGTGTGCTTGTTATTCCTGCATCATGCATATCACATATTTTCCGATACGTGGTAAGGAAGCAACGCGTGGATCTACATCAACCAACGGTGGTCCAAAAGAACAACTAAGCCCCAGGCACGACCCAGAGGGCCCATTAGTCGTATTTGGAAGGTGGAGTTGTCCAAGTGATCAAGGGGTTGCCTAGGGCAAATCCCCACAACCTGGCAAACTAACTTTAGATTAGTTTGTTCAAGTTATTTCAACAACAAAGGTAGGCTCCTTAGACATCTACACCTCCTTAGGGAGTCCCACCACCCTATATCAGTTTGTCCATTATGTTCAGGAGTTGTATAAAACCCCACATGCATAAACCCCTAATATCCTGAGTAGTATGAATAGATAAAAGTCTATGCTTAGCCATGCTTAGACGGTAGAAGTCGAGTGAAAATATTCACTCGCGAGATAATAGGGCATTACTCAAAAATGGTTTTCAAAGGATTTAAATCTGAAAGCAATATGATATGATGTGATGAAAAGATGATACTGGGCGGAGATTGTTGACGGTCGTTATTTCACAGTTTCGACTGCCAAGTTCTGGGTGAATAAATGGGGTATAGATAAAGTTCCATGCATTATTTACCTAACACTGATGAATTCCACGAGTTCTGGTGGTTTTCAATGTACCACAGGGAGATGCTTAAATTCCATGCAAAAGTATATCATATGGGGCAAGAGAGAATTCATGCACAAAGGGCTTGAGAATGAATTGCAAATGACATCACTATGAAGTATCTCAAAGATAATCAAAATCGAGTTTTTGTTCACTCAATTTAGAGTCCGGATACAAAATCTATGGCCGTCGCAAGAATTGACAACGTTGGGAGGGATGGTCCATGGCCGCCTGGCCACCTTACATGGTCGGTCGACCATCCCCATGGCCGCCCGACTACTACCCATGGCCGGCCGACCATCTCCTTGGCAGCCCAGCCACTGTCCATGGTTGCCTGGTCATTATCATGGCTTCTCGGCCACACCACATGGTCCCAAGACACAAAGTTGCATGCAGGAGCTTGTCACGTACGTCCAAAGCAATGAAGGAAATGATGCAAAACGTGGAAAAGGACACAAAGGAAGGCAACATGCAAATGAGCATGGCCGGCCGACCACCACCCATGGTCGCCCGACCATCCACTCTGGTCGGCCGACCATCCAATATGGCCACCCGACCTCCATTTGCCATGGGCTGCCACCTAAAGGTCCAATACAACATTTTGGCCTAAGAAGTATGGTCACCCGACCATGTTACACGGTCGCCCGACCATGTCACAAAAGCGATTCTGCAACCTAAGTAACCAATGAAACCAAGGGTCGGAAGGACATCACACAAGAATTGCAATCCAAGGGAGATAGCATGCAGCCAATCTGGGAGAAACATGTAGCCGCGCAGCAATGGCTTTTACCCGTTTTGCATGTGCACTGACTTTGGCAACCGTCACCGACCTTGGGGAAGCATTTTCAATCGTTGGATCAACAAAGTTGGTAGATCGAATGGCTGCCCAACCATCCCTCATGGCCGCCCGGCCATGGTCAATGGCTGCCTGGCCACCTACATGGCCGGCCGGCCAACCGCCTTTGCTGCCCCACCGACCTACCTCCTCCTATAAATAGAGGGGCACACCCCTTCTCATACTTGTACCTTTCACCATGTAACTCTCTCTCTATCTCTAGGAAGCGTCCCGCGGGTAGGGCCTCCACTCTAAAAATACTATTTGGTTTGGAGTTACTATTTGGTTTGGAGTTAGAGAATTTCTGCTGTATCGGAGTCAATCGGAAGTATGCGGTAATGTATTTCATTTGATTATCTTGAGCATTACTTTCCTATTATTGACAAGTGCAAGTATTTCACCTGTCTACTTTATGCACTTATCTTCATCTCTATTATTAACTCGAGTGATGTAGTTGCATTTTTCTTTTGGTCCACCATTTCGAGGCCTGAGTTGTGCTAAACTAGAATTGATTGATCGTTATTATGCTTGCCGGTGCTACAATTCAACCGGCCTATACGCTAGGCTTTGGTTAGTTCCTCTCCTTTGGCCAAGGATGAACTATTCTTTTTGAAGCTTCGCTTGAACATGTTTGTAGCGTGCCATCCTCTCCACGCAGATTTGCTTGGTAGCCCCACTCGGTGACAACATGTGGTGTGCCTGTGTAGTGCAGGCCCATTCCTTGGAGAGGCCTGTAGGTGATAGCCAGGTTCTCTTTCGGTGGTCAACTATCTACCCCTTGACCCCTTGAAGGCGCTGGAATTTTGCTCGATTGAAGTCATAACTCTATTGAGATCCTTTCGACCCTTAGCATGGATAGCTCTTGATTGCTGGTAGACTGTCTCGTTGTCCTCCTAGCTTTACCTGTTTTCTTGCCAATGGTGCTTGGCTTTTATCCCATGGTGCTTGGTGTCAACCTTTCCTAGCTATCAGTTGACAGGAATGAGTAGTAACAACTGGACGAATGATAGTTTAATATCTCTATCTCAATGCTTCCCTGTGGATAAATACGATACCTTGGAATACTCCCGGTGAAAAGCTACAGCGGTCTTCGTGCACTTGCGGAGTAACATCAGGTAGGCTAAGTGCCGCCAACAAGCTTTTCTGGGGCCATTGCCGGGGAAGCGTCGAATTACAACGTTATTCTATTATTCATTCTTTTGTTATTGCTCTTACTTTTTATTTGAAAATCCAAAAAATAGAAAAAAATAGAAAACCACTCTTCGACTTTGCTCTATCCGTTGAGTAAATCTTGATCATGCTTATTCATGCTACAAAGTTTACCGTGAAAGCATAGCTTGGGCCATGTGTGTGCCTAGAGACTAATTCACAAATTAAGTGTGGTGTTTAGGTTGTATTAGCCTCTTTTCATAAATGATGTGACGAATAAATGAGCTATGTGGAGACTTTGGTAGTGACATTCCATGCTAGTTCATGAACCGTGATCCTTGAGCTAGCTGGATGGAGACACTAAAATCCCGGTGATGTTTCAAAAATGCACCCGTTTTTTTAAGACCATAGATTTGAGTAAAGTTGGAGAGGTGGAAGTCATGGTTTAGCAACATGGGTTGTGCTATGTTTTGATTGAAAATATTTTGCTAGAACTATGTGAACAACGAGCCCTGTCGGTAATACTCTTTACACATATTGGACCCTTGTATATGTTGTACACTAACCTATTGTAGAAGGCATTCATTCCCCACGCGAGAGGAGAGGCCCCGCGGCTGAAACTCTCATGCGAATTATCCAGTCTCTTTTTAGGAAATGATGGCATCATGGTATGGATCACATATCACATCATGCTATCACCCATGGTTGAATTTGCACAGCTAGTAGACCACTGGTTTACTATCCCATGGGAGAATTGCATACTGTTGACGTCTCTTAGCGTAACAGATTTTACTCCGCAAGCGCACGGAGATTCGCTGTAGCTTTTTCACTCAGAGTATTCCGAGTATCGTAAAATCCACAGGGAAGCAAGGGCGAATAGGTGGAATAAAATGTCGAACTTTCAAGCAGTACTATAACTTAGATAAAATACCAGCTATTCTGACAACGGGTAAGACATAAAGATAGTGTATGGTGGGAAGAGTAAAACAGGGACTAAAGAAGCCTAACACTTAGGTAGTTGCCTGGGAGGACAACGAGTGAGATTAGATTTCCAAACTCTGCTACTTAACCGCTGCAGAGGAGTATTCGCGGTTGAACTAAGTTAACTGGATACAAGCTAGGATCTTGCGTCGAGCGAAATTCTGGTGCCTCGAGGGGTCAAGGGGTAGATAGTAGACCTCCGAAGGAGACCCGGCTAACGCCTACGGGCTTACCGAACGCCGGGGTGGAATACTGAGACCTCTAGAGCTGTCACCTAGAGAGGCTACCAACCAGATCTGTGTGGGTAAGATGGCACGCTATACTAGTGTTCAAGTGAGAACTTGAACACTAAAGCTCTTGCTTGATCAGAGGGTGAGAACTAACTTAATCTTAGATCAAAAGCCTAAGACAAGCTTATAGCACCGGCAAGTCTAACAGGATTCAGATAACTTAAGAACAACACAAACCTAAGCCTTGGATCTAGTGTGCAATAAAGGTACACCACACTAGGCAAGCGTTAAAAAGTAAAGTAAAGTATAATAGAAGATAGAGCAATGATAAATATTATACTGGAGTAACGAGTACAAAGATAGAAAGATACAAGAGCTTTACCGAGACTCGAAGAAGACTCCGAAATCCCTGAGGCAAAAGCTCGGACTCAACTCTAACTCCCAGGACTAACCTAGTGATACAAGACTAAGCGATAGTATGAGCTACTCAACTTCCACACTCTACAAGTGAAGTCTAGGGGGGGTATTTATAGGTCCCAAGGTCGGTGTGGCGGTTAGAGAGGTGGTTGCAACCGGAAGGCGCCGAGCTGGGGCTGGGCGGCTCCACCCCAAGCCGGGCGGCCCGGGTGACTGACAGATCCATCGCCTTTCTCCATCTTGTGGCTCATATTGCCTCCCCAAGTTGGTTGACGGCGGTTATGGCGGTTAGAAGTGTGCTTTTCCCTCAACCGTTGATCTTCACTTGTGTTTCTTCCTTAGCCGCAGGATTGAAGTGCCGAGGATTGCTGACTTCACCAATCCAAGTGCTGGATCGACTCTTCCGGTACTTGACGTGGTGCATTCGGCCTTTGGACTTCACAAGTGTGTTGACACGCCACTTAGGCACATGCAGGTCGAAGATGAGCTGATTTGGCCACTTTGCCAGGTTGGGCGGCCTGGGGTGGAGCCGGGCGACCAGGCTGGGAGCCGGGCAATCTGGACCACTGGCCAGTGACCCTGTGACTTAGCCAAATTTGCTTGTTTTCTGCTGATCTTTGTACCTACAATCAAATATTCAACACAACTTGTGGAAATGTGTTAGTAGCACAGGTTTCTCCATATTTTGGCATATTTTCCTCCATGTTCATTGATAGTTAACGGTCATTGGTAGTGCAATAACGACCGTCAACACCCCCGCAAGCTTAGACCTTTGCTCGTCCTCGAGTAAAGCCAAGATGGGTTATGGATCAGGAGTTACTGCAATATCGATGCTCATAAATAGGAGTTATGCATAGACGACACCCATGCTCTTACCTCGAACCATAGTGTATGCAATGATCGCTCTTACTCATACCTGTGGTGTATCTTTTTGTTCTTACCATGTCTTGGGCAGTTGGAAGGAAGAATGATTTAGCTACAAGTTCTGCTCCAAGCATGTCTTTTGGGATTCACATCTCAGGTGTTTTTAAAGATTTTTCAAAAGAAAACAAGTTTCCCCAAAGGTACTCTTGATCGCTCAAAGTGTATCCTCACCATTTGAAGCCAAGAGCATAGCTAAGAACTTCCTATACTAAGGCTTATGTGGAGCTCAGGGTCATGGAAGAACTTAGCTTACTTAAGTTGTTTGTTTTGCAAAGCCAAAGATTGGACCAAATAAATGTACTACATCTTCTAGCCTTGTTTATTTGTTGGAGCTTTATTTGGTGGATGGATGGATGGATGAATCTCCTTGTTTCCTTTCCTTCTCCTTTTTTATTGATAGGTATGAATATGGAGCCTTTTTGTATTTTTCTCTCTTTTTGCCATGCTTGACTAGCATGCTTTTCTTTTCTCATATTTTTACCATGCTTGACTAGTATGCTTTTCTTTTTTTTGTCATATTTTTGTTGGCTCCATACTATACCTCTTTTTGATTGGAAGGAGTATAGCTAAGGGTATTATTTTGGAGATATATGGATGCATACCTAGGATAGGTAAATGCATTTGTGGTGGTGGATTTTTGCTCCAACAATTCACAAGATAGAGATGATTCCACTCTAAGAGACTCAAAATTTGACAAAGCTCAAAACAACTTTAAGTAGCTTAAACAAGCTAGGCTCAGATATTTCAGTGTATTTGGCTTTGGTAGGTGTTCAAAGCCGATGGGGAAACTTCATTTGATTTTTCAAAAGAATAAACCTGAGATGTTTATCTTACTAGGGGCATGTGGAGAAACCTAGTGCTTAGCCATATCATTTCTCATAACAACTTAGACAAGGTTATGCAAATGGCATCCACTAAGTACAAGATCAAGTTTTCAACTTATACACACGAGCTCGAAATTAAGCTAAGTGTAGAACGTGCATAAACAACTAAGCATGAATATAATAGAGCAACTATTCATCATTTCCATATGAAAGATATATGCATCAAAGTTGGGAGTTGCTTTTATTGACACTTTTTTAGATAAAGCAATAAAAAGGGAAATAAATAAAAACATTATTGAAAGTACTTACCTTGGTAGAACGGTGATGTTGCTGCTCGGTCGGACGGGGTACTGCTGGTACTGGTAGGACAGGTGATGCTGCTGCTTGGTCGGACAGGGGTACTGCTACTGCTCATGGAAGGAGACAAGGACAAGAGACGGGGACACCTTACTCTGAGGAGACACAGGCGCGAGGAGGCATGCTCATAACGGTCTACCATCCCCCCCAAGCTTCAATGAAGCTAGGGGTTTTGGTAGTAGTAATTGTAGAAGTTCTGAGCATTGAGGAAGCCGGCTCCAACTTGCTTGTTCAGGTTCTGGAGCATTTCCATGTTGGTTTGGAGCCGTTGACCCATCTCTTCCGTGAGTTGGTAGATGTCACCTACCTGCTGATACAACCTCTGATCGTACTGGCCCAAGTTCATCCCCCCCATTACGGAGTTGATGGCCGGCCATGTCAGTTGTGTGGTACCGGGCTAAAGCAGAGTGACCTAGGTCTCTACTGAGTGCACGTGATGCACTACCACCTCCGTAGTATTGTGTACTATGGGAAGGCTGGTAGGAACTCTCGCCACCGGTACTGGAAAAGTACCAGGATGGCTCAGATGGTATGGAAGTGTGGATGGGTTCCTCAGAATCTTCTCCTCGAGCTCTGTGGTGTGACTCCTCCGCTCGCCGTCGCTGGGCTCTGGTCATGATGCCGCCGATGCTTTGGCGTGGTGCCTCCACATCTAGCTGCATGGTTAGGCTTCTAATGGTGTACATGTCGAACTGCGGTGCTAAAAGCGGCAGCTCAAGACTGTGCCCGAACCATGTCATGAATGTGCTTGGACAAAGTGCTGCTCCCCCACATAGTGTGATGTGTCGTCGGGAAGGTAGTCAAGTTGGGCATTCTCTAGGAGGCCCAAGTTGGCTGCTATCATGGTGACAAAGGAAGTGATGCTATTGGGGGTGTTGGTCGCTCTCATGCCCATCCAGTGGTGGATAATGTCGAGGACCAGAGCATAGCGCTTCTTTTTTACCATGGCATAGAGGCACTTGAGGTCTTCGTTGGGTGCACAACGAACCTCGCCTCTTGGAAAGACGATAAGCGAGACCCAGCGAGCTAAGAGTCTCAGAGTGGGATTGTGAATTTTGGTGATGCTGTGTTTCCCCTTCCCGTACTCTCCACAATTTCCACCCAAAAAGATTTCATGTCATACCCGGCTGGGTCACTCAATGAACAGTTCGAGTGGAAGCCCAGGAGGTCGGCAAACAACCGTGGGTAGACAGATGTCACGCCCAGTTCTCAACCAACGGAACCGGAACAACATATATGTGCCAGGAACAAGTCTCACATATATTATGGCAAAAGTGATATCACAGAACGTGCATAAATGGGATAAAAACGTTACACTGTGAATATCATCACATTATTACAGCAAGACGACTTGTCTTTATATCAGAGCCAAAGCGGAAGCGTAAACAAAAGCAAAGGAGCCGCCACAGGGACGTCGACTGGTGAACAGGTACGCCTAGAACTCATCATGGTCCTGAACATACTCTTCAAAGCCTTCTTGAACTGAACAACGGTTGGGTTCTAGCCAACAGTAGGTTTAAAGTAAAACAAGCGTGAGTATTTCATACTCAACAAGTATAACATGAACTATGATGCTCTAAGGTTAGCTGACACAAAGCATGAGCTTTTAGTTGGTCAGATTTTATTTAACAGCTAGTTACTACAAATGCGTGATTAAACCCTTAACCCAAGATATTGCATAAAAGATTAACCAACATTATTAACATGGGAACCAACTTCCAACCCAACCAGGAACCCACTAATCTGCATAAAGGACCTGGGCCGCTCATAACCGTGAGCACGGCTGACATGTCAGTTTTACACTCTTGAGAGGTTGTACATCTTTACCCACAAGCCGTGTGTGACGCTAGGAGTTCATCACATTGCCTTAGATGAGATGACTAGCAAGCAACACTATGAAGCCTTTACAAAGATCACGTTGGTAAAAAGTAACCGCAAGGAATCAAGCGCCGCAATTGTGGTGTCCGCCTCTCAAAGGGAAAGCACTCAGCACACACAACCTAAGGTAGTGCAGCGACCACAAAAGCTTACTCCCCCTCTTGCCCCGCAGGTAAGTTACCCCAAACCAAAACGATCTAATTAATCAGCCAAGACCATCCCATACCAGTCTCATGGTAGCACGGTTGTCCCAGGTTGTCGCTTTGCGAACCCATTGGTGAAAATATCAACACAAGATGCTAAGTAAAGTCCTTATTGGCATACAAAATTAGACACATGCATATGTAGTTTTTATAAGGTTATTAGGTTGTCCAAGTTATACTTGCCTTGCTCAAACTGGTCTTGAGGCTGATGCTCAACACCCTCAAACTGCTGCTCTTCTTCACCAACAAACTGCTCACCATCTGAACACGTTCACGGCAACATACAAGCATTTCCACGCATACATACATGCAAAAGGTAAGAAACAGTACCTCATATCATAAAAACAGAAGATAAAACTGTACTAAAAATATTCTACGCATTTCTACGATCACGTGAGCGCAAGAATCACTCAAATCGGAGTTAAAACGTGAAAGTTATGCATAAAACAAGCTCCTAGGGGCAAAACTGTGATAAATAAACTAAACCAGGGGCTAACTTTGCAAAACCGAGGACCTATTCCCAATTAAACGTAGCCGCCGAGGGTTTTAGAGCAAAAACTCGAGAGCCTGGACTGCGGGTTCAAATCCCGGAAAGCTCAGGGGTCAAACTGAAAAAAACAGGACCAAAACCTAAATACTTTTCCACAGGGCTGGACCGCGGGTTGATAACAGGAAAAGACAGGGGCTTAAGCGCAAAAGACAGCGGTTGACCGGGTCTGCGCTGACGCGGCGCTGGTGTGTGCGGTGACGTGGCTCGCCACGTCGGCCTGACGTGCGGGCCCGTGCTGACTGGGTTAAGTGAGGGCGACGTGGTGCCTTTTGATTGGCCCGCGAAGGGGTATCCCATGTTTTAATCGTGGCCATGCATCTCCGATTGGGCGGCAGGGAACAAAGGGGATGGGGAGGCGCTGGCGGCGACCAAAACCCATGGCGGGGTTCGGCCCGCGCGGCGGCGGCTCGCCGGAGTGGCGTGCGCCGGGGCCCAGGGGCGCGCTTGCAGCTCTAGAGTTGGCTCAGGAGGGAGAGAGGGTCACGCCGAAGCTCACCAGGGACTCGTTGAAGGCGGGGAATGGGCGGTGAGGCCTGGCGACGAGAGACGGCGGTCCGGCTTGGAACTGCTCGCCGACAGGGGCGGTGGAGGCGCGGTCTCGCGTCAAAAACCCACGGCGAAACGCCGCGAAGCTCCTGCGGACAAGAGTACGGTGGAATTAGGGCCGGAGACAGCTCGCTGACGTCGAATTTCGCGGCGGAGCGGCATACCAATGCGGAGGTCCGGCGGCGGATTGCGGGCGTTTCGGTGAACTAGAGCTCGATTGGAGCAGCAGAGTGGTAAAGGGATTCGAGGCGAGGCTCGGGGCTGGGGGCTCGGGTGCGCTGTAGCGTCGCGGACATGAAGGGAGTGGGTGGCGGCTTGAGCTCTCGTCACGGGGCAGTGAAGGAAGGGAGGGAGAAGGGGAAACTGCTGCCGCGCTCGGGATTTGATGGAGGGTTTAAGGAAGGGGAGTGGGGCATGGATTCGGGGTGAGTTTCCCCCTCACCATGCCGACGTGGCCGGGCGAAGCGAGGAAGGGGCGCGGGGTTTGCGGCGAGAGGAGGGAGACGAGGCTGACCGGTGGGTCCGGCGCGGCAGTGAGAGCAGGGGCACGGCCCACTCGTCAGTGGCACGTGAGAGAGGGAGGAGAGGAGGGCGCGGTTCGGGTTGGGCCGGCCTTTTGGCCCCTGCGGGTGAGGCAGGGGCAGCTGGGCTGCTGGCCTTGGGCTGGCGGCCTGGTTGCCCTTTTCTCTTTTTCTTTTCTGTTTTTGAATTCTTTTGAATTGAGAAAACAATAGCTCTAATCATTCAAATAAATTTGAATTTGAATCCTTAAATCATGCAACCAAGAAAAGATGCACCAGCATGTATGCACAAGAAAGTTAGGCCTATGATTAGTTTTATAACTGTATTTATTTTAAATAAATCATAGTAAATGCAAACTAAGCACATGAGTCTTAGAAATTTAAATAAATTGCTTGAATTTAATTGTAAAATGCTAGAATTTAAACTAGGGTGTTACAAACCTAGCCCCTTAACAAGAATCTCGCTCCGAGATTCATATAGGTGGCTAGCAAAGAGTTCAGGATAAGTTGCTCTCAACTCTTCCTCTCTTTCCCAAGTAGCCTCATCCTCTGTGTGATGTTTCCACTGCACTCTACACATTTTAATCATCTTATTCCTAGTGACCCTTTCTGATGTTTCAAGAATCTTCACTGGGTGCTCTGTATATGTCAAATCCTCTTGCACATCCAAACCTTTCAGTGGCGCTTGTTCTTCTAGCAATCTCAAGCACTTTTTCAACTGAAAAACATGAAACACATGATGTATACCAGATAGGCTTGATGGCAATTCCAACTTGTAAGCCACTTCACCTTTCCTTTCAAGTATCTTGAATGGACTAATGTATCTTGGTGCTAGCTTTCCCTTAACATTAAACCTCCGAATTCCTCTCATAGGTGAAACCTTCAGATACACAAAGTCGTCAACCTTAAAGGTCAAATCCCTGCGTCGCACATCAGCATAACTTTTCTGTCTGGACTGAGCAACTCTCAAATTCTCACGTACTATTTTTATTTGTTGTTCAGCGTCTTTGATAAGATCAGGGCCAAACACTTGCTTCTCACCCGTTTGATTCCAAAACAATGGAGTCCTGCACCTTCTGCCATACAGTGCCTCAAATGGTGACTTCTTCAAACTGGCTTGATAACTGTTGTTATAAGAGAATTCAGCATAAGGTAGACTCTTATCCCAACTAGTTCCATACTGAATTGCACAATCTCTCAACATGTCCTCCAAAATTTGATTTGTCCTTTCAGTCTGACCATCTGTCTGTGGGTGACATGGTGTACTGAACCTAAGCTTAGTATCCAACGAATCATGCAGTTGCTCCCAAAAACGAGATGTGAACTGTGAACCTCTGTCAGAAATAATTCTCTTCGGTACACCATGCAAACAAACAATTCTTGATATGTACAGCTCTGCCAATCTAGCACCTAAATAAGTAGTATTCACAGGTATGAAGTGAGCTACCTTAGTCAAGCGATCCACAACTACCCAAATCGAGTTGTAACCTTTCTGAGTCCTAGGTAACCCCACAATAAAATCCATGCTTATTTCTTCCCATTTCCACTCAGGAATCTTCAGTGGTTGCAACATCCCTGTAGGTCTCTGATATTCAGCCTTCACACGTTGACAAGTATCACATACTACAACATATTCAGCCACTGCTCTTTTCATTCCATACCACCAAAATCTCTCCTTCAAATCATAATACATCTTTGTACTACCTGGATGAATAGAATAAGCGGTATCATGAGCTTCACTGAGTATCAACTTCCTTATACTGTCCACATCGGGTATACAGAGGCGATTCTTGTACCATATAGTACCTTGCTCATCCTCACGAAAGTGTGGCGCTTTGCCCACTTTAATCTGTTCACGGATCTCCTGAATTTTCTCATCAGTCTTCTGATGTTTCTTTATCTCTTGCTCTAGTGTGGGTTCTGCTTCAAAAGTTGTTGTGGTGGTGTGATGTACAAAACCCAAACTTATGCTCTCAAATTCTTCACACAACTCAGGTGGCATCTGGAAAGCGACTGCTATATTAACATAACTCTTTCTCCTTAAAGCATCCGCTACCACATTAGCCTTCCCTGGATGGTAGTGTATTTCCAAATCATAATCTTTAATCAACTCTAACCATCTTCTCTGCCTCATATTTAACTCATTCTGGGTGAAAATATACTTAAGACTCTTATGATCTGTGTATATCTCGCAACGAGTCCCAAACAAATAATGCCTCCAAATCTTCAAAGCATGAACAACAGCTGCCAACTCCAAATCATGAGTGGGATAATTCACCTCATGCTTTCTTAACTGACATGAGGCATAAGCGATCACCTTACCTTCTTACATCAACACACAACCCAAACCTTCTTTAGAAGCATCGCAATAAACCATGAAACTTTTTGTTTGATCCGGTAGAGTACGTACTGGAGCCGTAGTGAGTCTCTTCTTCAATTCATCAAATGAGGCTTGCCTAACCTTATTCCAAATATACTCAGCATTCTTCTCAAGCAACGATGTCATTGGTTTGGCCACTATAGAAAAACCCTCAATGAACCTCCTGTAGTAACCTGCTAAACCCAAGAATCCACGAACCTCTTTCACATTCTCCGGCATTTTCCAGTCCATGACATTGCTAACCTTGCTTGGATCCACCATGATTCCACCTTTCGAAACAATATGTCCCAAGAAAGGCACTTGATCAATCCAAAACTCACACTTGCTCAACTTTGCATACAACCTATGTTCTCTCAGCTTCTGCAAAACTAGTCTCAGGTGTTCTTCATGTTCTTCTTCCGTCTTGGAATAGATCAAAATGTCATCAATAAACACCACAACAAACTTGTCAAGATACTCCATAAACACCTTGTTCATAAGATTCATGAAATAAGCAGGAGCATTTGTCAAACCAAAAGACATCACTGTATATTCATATAACCCAAATCTGGTAATGAAAGCAGTCTTTGGAATATCAGAAGGACGAATCTTCATTTGATGATAACCAGACCTCAAATCAATTTTTGAGAACACACTTGCACCTTGTAATTGATCAAATAAATCATCTATCCGGGGTAGAGGATATTTATTTTTGATTGTGACATCATTCAAGGCTCTATAATCCACACATATCCTTCTTGACCCATCCTTTTTAACAACAAATAAAACTGGAAAAGCCCAAGGTGAGGCACTAGGCCGAATGAACCCCTTTCCGAACAACTCATCTATATTTTTTTTATTAACTCTTGTTCTTTGGGTGCCACTCTATATTGCCTTTTTGCTATTGGTGCCGTACCAGGTAAAAGTTCTATTAAAAATTCAACATCTCGGTCAGGTGGCATACCTGGCAACTCGTCTGGAAAGACATCTGGAAACTCACGAACCACCCTAATTCCATCTGTGGGTTTAACCTCCATTTGATGTAGATAACCAAAAGGACTTGTTGCACTGATTTCTACCCCCTGACCATCTGGAGCTGTAAGATGAACAGTTCGTCTGGCACAATCTATTTTGACACCCTACTTATTAAGAGTTTCCATACCCAGAATGACATCAATGTCCACTAAGTCCATTGCTATTAGCTTAGTGTAAAACTCTACCCCCCTTATGACTATGCTAACCCTGGAGCATATCAAGTTGGTATTTATGTTTCCCCCAGGTGATGAGATTACCATGGGCTTTTTCATGGGGCTTATATCTATATTGTGTTTCTCAGCATATGCCTTTGCAATGAAAGAGTGAGTTGCGCCAGTATCAAAAAGTATTGATGCAGGATGGTTTTTAACGAGGAACGTACCAAGTACGATGTTAGGAGCTTCCGATGCAGTCTCAGTAGTCACATGGTTCACCTTTCCTTGCCATGGCACCTTGGCTTGCTGATTGGGGCACCCTTGCTGCTGCCGCGGAGGATTCTGCCTCTGACTTTGCTGACCCGGTTGGTTTACTGGCGTCTTCTGGGGGTAGACATTGGCATAATGCCCTGTACCTCCACACTTGTAGCAATTCCTGCCTGTTGGAACCTGTGCCTGGTTTGTTGGAGTAGGGTTGGATTGCACTTGACGCTGAGCTTGATAAGCAGGACGGTTAGGCTGAGTCTGATAGCGCTACCCTTGATACTGCTGTTGAGCCTGGCTGCGCTGCTGCTGTGGGTACCCCTGCTGCTGAGAACTCTGACCTTGGGGATAGCGAGGACGGGTGTTACTGCTTGATGATGAGTTGTTGAACTTTCTCTTCCTTTCTTCTATGTCCTGGCGCTTCTTCTCAGTGAAAAGCGCCCTGTCCACTAATTGATGAAAGTTAGGAAAAGTATGGTTCATCAACTGGTAATGGAGTTCATCATTTAAACCTTCCATGAAATATTCCTGCTTTTCCCTATCCTCTGCCACCTCTGCAGTAGCATACCTTGCCAGTTGAAGGAATTTGTCCCTGTACTCAGCCACAGACATGTTGCCTTGCTTCAATGAAAGAAACTCCTTTTTCTTCATCTTCATCAATCCTGCAGGCACATGGTGGTTGCAAAAGTTCTCCCTGAACTGTGCCCAAGTAAAAGCCTCCCTATCCTGGACTCTGTAAGATTTCCACCAGTCAAGTGCTGCACCCCTCAACTGTCCAGATCCATACAAGACCCTTTCCATGTCATTGCACTGTGCTATATCTAACTGGCGTTCCACAGCACGAAGCTAGTCATCAGCCTGTAGTGGCTCTGTAGCATGAGAGAAAGTGGGAGGATGGCCCTTCAGAAAATCTCCACGCCTGTCTCTAGGGGTGGTGGCTGAGCTTTAGCCTGTTGGAGAACTTACACAGCATTGGTCATTGTTGCCATCATCTGCATCTGGAGATTATAGAACTACTCCGGTGTTAGTGGTGAAGGGTTGGGTAGTGGGTGGCCTCCTCCTGGGTTTCCTTGGTTATCAGCACCAGCTCCACCACCTCTCCTTGTGTTAACCTTCTGATTGCAACAGAGACATCATAAGCACATGACATAGAAGATAGAGCAATAGAGTTGATATCTTTAACCCAACGAACTAACTTTGTTTTATTTTTGATAACACTAACATGTTCATGCTGTAGACAAATCCCCACAGCTGGATATAACACTCAACCAAAGATCCGAATCAAACATGGTTCATTAAGCAAACAAACAACCAACCAGAATTTAAACAAGTTCCACACAAAAAGAAAAAAACTCAAGGACTCAAACTGATATCAGCATGGCCAATCTAGTCATCGCGCGGGAGCACCCTGGTGCGGCGGCTCGGCTCTCCATAGCACATCTGCTTGCGCGGAGGAGACTGTGCTGGCTCAACGTGTGGTGCCTCTTGCTGATCTGTCGCCAACCTCCTGTGTAAACGGCGGTGCTCGTCCAACAAAGCCTCATGCTCAGTGAGCAAGGCCGCAGTGAAGTGCACCAAAGTAGACACTAAGCATTGCCACCCTCCAAGGGAGCAATCTCGTGGGCCACCTCTCCACTTTGGCGGCAAGGAAGGTAACGGCATGCAGAACCATCGTAGACGTCGCGGTGGTCGTGGCAGAAGACCCCATAAGCCAGACGGGCGGCGTCGTTGAGGGCCGTGTCCAGTTCCGCACGAGGGGCCACTGAGTGGTGCTTCTGGATCACCACATTCCGCTCCACAACACGTGCAACTGCGGCATACTTGATGCCGTGCAGGGGGTGTGAACTCTTCATCGCCTCATAGACTACGACCATGTCGCCATAGCCTCGCTCATGGATCACCTCCCTCATCATCTTAGGAAACTCCAGCTGGTGAAGGTGATAGACCTCAGGGTAGATCTCCGCATCGACCCACTTCAACTCCCCATTGGCGCCGGTAGCGGCGTCCTGGTGCGCCTGAGAAGCGTTTCCCTGGGAAACCTCCTCAGAGCCAGCCACGTGGAACCCGGCGTCGCCAGAGTACTCATGAGCAGCCACCTCTGCGTCGAGGTCGAAGTCGTCGTCAGCAGGGTGCTCCTCATCGGCGACGGGGTGCTCGTCGTCGGTGTCACCGTCCAGCACCACCAACTCAGGCGGCACCTGAGGTGGTGGGGGTATCTCCACAACCTCATCGTCCTCAGGGTGCTCCTCCTGAGGCACCTGCTCCAGTGGCGCATGCTCCTCAGGCTGCAGGGGCTTCACCACCGGGTACTCAGGTACAAAAGGGTGCTCAGGCACAGGCTCCTCCTCCTGTGGCTCCTCTCAGACTCAGACTCCTCGGACTCACTCTCCACTTCTGGGTGATCGGGCTCAGGTTGCGGGGGAACAAAGGGTCCAAAACGCCTGGCCCCCCCCGGTGCTCTTGCGTGCGGTTCTCTTGGTGGGATACATCTACAAGGAGGATAGAGTAAGATTAAGATCAGTTCTATATGATAGAATGAATAAAGCAAGATTTTCGACATAATGATAACATATGATTTTGTAGTAAGCGGGCTAAAAATAAATTTTTTATCAAATAGCAGATAGACAAAAGAGGTGAAATCCTTAAACACGACCATTTCTAACTAGGCTACCGTCCTACAGTCAACACGGCTCTGATACCACTTTGTCACGCCCAGTTCTCAACCAACGGAACCGGAACAACATATATGTGCTAGGAACAAGTCTCACATATATTATGACAATAGTGACATCACAGAACGTGCATAAATGGGATAAAAACGTTACACAGTGTATATTATCACATTATTACAGCAAGACGACTTGTCTTTATTTGAGAGTCAAAGCAGAAGTGTAAACAAAAGCAAACGAGCCGCCACAGGGACGTCGACTGGTGAACAGGTACGCCTAGAACTCATCATGGTCCTGAACATACTCTTCAAAGCCTTCTTGAACTGAACAGCGGTTGGGTTCCAGCCAACAGTAGGTTTAAAGTAAAACAAGCGTGAGTATTTCATACTCAACAAGTATAACATGAACTATGAGGCTCTAAGGTTAGCTGACACAAAGCATGAGCTTTTAGTTGGTTAGATTTTATTTAACAGCTAGTTACTACAAATGCGTGATTAAACACTTAACCCAAGATATTGCATAAAAGATTAACCAACATTATTAACATGGGAACCAACTTCCAACCCAACCAGGAACCCACTAATCTGCATAAAGGATCTGGGCCGCTCATAACTGTGAGCACGGCTGACATGTCAGTTTTACACTCTTGAGAGGTTATACATCTTTACCCACAAGCCGTGTGCTACGCTAGGAGTTCATCACATTGCCTTAGATGAGATGACTAGCAAGCAACACTACGAAGCCTTTACAAAGATCACATTGGTAAAAAGTAACCGCAAGGAATCAAGCGCCGCAATTGTGGTGTCCGCCTCTCAAAGGGAGAAGCACTCAGCACACTCAACCTAAGGTAGTGCAGCGACCACAAAAGCTTACTCCCCCTCTTGCCCCGCAGGTAAGTTACCCTAAACCAAAACGATCTAATTAATCAGCAAAGACCGTCCCATACTAGTCTCATGGTAGCACGATTGTCCTAGGTTGTCGCTTTGCGAACCGGTCCTTACGGAGAGCGGCTATGAGCAAACCACTAAGCACATGCTCATGCCCCCTAAACCAAGTTGCTAAAAAGCCAAATTTTAAGGAGACATGAACCACTCAAGTATACAGCACAGAGGGTCAAGCTCAACAATTATATTGCATGGATCCATTAACAAAATTATTAACAAAAGAAACATGTGGTCGCGCAACAACTAGCAAAAACTTAACCACATGCAACCCATTGGTGAAAATATCAACACAAGATGCTAAGTAAAGTCCTTATTGGCATACAAAATTAGACACATGCATATGTAGTTTTTATAAGGTTATTAGGTTGTCCAAGTTATACTTGCCTTGCTCAAACTGGTCTTGAGGCTGATGCTCAACACCCTCAAACTGCTGCTCTTCTTCACCAACAAACTGCTCACCATCTGAACACGTTCACGGCAACATACAAGCATTTCCACGCATACATACATGCAAAAGGTAAGAAACAGTACCTCATATCATAAAAACAGAAGATAAAACTGTACTAAAAATATTCTACGCATTTCTACGATCACGTGAGCGCAAGAATCACTCAAATCGGAGTTAAAACGTGAAAGTTATGCATAAAACAAGCTCCTAGGGGCAAAACTGTGATAAATAAACTAAACCAGGGGCTAACTTTGCAAAACCGAGGACCTATTCCCAATTAAACGTAGCCGCCGAGGGTTTTAGAGCAAAAACTCGAGAGCCTGGACTGCGGGTTCAAATCCCGGAAAGCTCAGGGGTCAAACTGAAAAAAACAGGACCAAAACCTAAATACTTTTCCACAGGGCTGGACCGCGGGTTGATAACAGGAAAAGACAGGGGCTTAAGCGCAAAAGACAGCGGTTGACCGGGTCTGCGCTGACGCGGCGCTGGCGTGTGCGGTGACGTGGCTCGCCACGTCGGCCTGACGTGTGGGCCCGTGTTGATTGGGTTAAGTGAGGGCGACATGGTGCGTTCTGATTGGCCTGCGATGGGGTATCCCACGTTTTAATCGTGGCCATGCATCTCCGATCGGGTGGCAGGGAACAAAGGGGATGGGGAGGCGCCGGCGGCGACCAAAACCCACGGCGCGGTTCGGCCCGCGCGGCGGCGGCTCGCCGGAGTGGCTTGCGCCGGGGCCTAGGGGCACGCTTGCAGCTCTAGAGTTGGCTCTGGAGGGAGAGAGGGTCACGCCGAAGCTCACCAGGGACTCGTTGAAGGCGAGGAACGGGCAGTGAGGCCTGGCGATGAGAGGCGGCGGTTCGGCTTGGAACTGCTTATAGACAGGGGCGGTGGAGGCGCGGTCTCGCGTCAAAAACCCACGGCGAAACACCGTGAAGCTCCTGCGGACAAGAGTACGGTGGAATTAGGGCCGGAGATAGCTCGCTGACGTCGAATTTCGCGGCGGAGCGGCATACCAAGGCGGAGCTCCAGCGGCGGATTGCGGGCGTTTCGGTGAACTAGAGCTCGATTGGAGCAGCAGAGTGGTAAAGGGATTCGAGGCGAGGCTCGGGGCTGGGTTTTATAGGGCTCGGGTGCGCTGTAGCGTCCCGGACGTGAAGGGAGTGAGCGGCGGCTTGAGCTCTCGTCACGGGGTAGTGAAGGAAGGGAGGGAGAAGGGGAAACTGCCGCCACGCTCAGGATTTGATGGAGGGTTTAAGGAAGGGGACGTGGGGCGTGGATTCGGGGAGAGTTTTCCCCCTCACCATGCCGACGTGGCCGGGCGGAGCGAGGAAGGGGCGCGGGGTTTGCGGCGAGAGGAGGGAGACGAGGCTGACCGGTGGGTCCGACGCGGCAGTGAGAGCAGGGGCGCGGCCCACTCGTCAGTGGCACGTGAGAGAGGGAGGAGAGGAGGGCGCGGTTCGGGTTGGGCCGGCCTTTTGGCCCATGCGGGTCAGGCAGGGGCAGCTGGGCTGCTGGCCTTGGGCTGGCGGCCTGGTTGCCCTTTTCTCTTTTTTTTCTCTTTTTCTTTTCTGTTTTTTTGAATTCTTTTGAATTGAGAAAGCAATAGCTCTAATCATTCAAATAAATTTGAATTTGAATCCTTAAATCATGCAACCAAGAAAAGATGCACCAGCATGTATGCACAAGAAAGTTAGGCCTATGATTAGTTTTATAACTGTATTTATTTTAAATAAATCATGGTAAATGCAAACTAAGCACATGAGTCTCAGAAATTTAAATAAATTGCTTGAATTTAATTGTAAAATGCTGGAATTTAAACTTGGGTGTTACAACAGAGAATTCAGTATTGAACAGGCGGAAATTTATAAACGTACCTGTTGTGCACTTATCCACGCGGAGAGTCATCAGGAACTCTTGTGTGAGAAGGATGGATACTTCCTCTGAATGTTAGCGAAATCCGACCAACCTACATAATCAAAGGCTTTAATGAACGGGTCCAACATACCTATCTCGACGAGGAAGAAGGCGTCGAAGCACTTGGTCCTCCCAAAGGTCTTGGTGGTAAGAGCTTGTAACACCTAGGCTTCCTGATCGCCTTGGATGTTGATATCCTGCAGGTTCATCAGTCGGCGCTGCGGTTGTTGCTGAGAAGAAACTCCTTCATCTTGCTCTTGGTCCTGGTGGCTGCGTATAGCGCTGACAGACATCCTGTCGGACACTGCGGGAGTCCTGTCAGATGCTGCTGGGGTCCGGGAGCTTTCGCTTTGTGAACGAGAGCGAGAGCACTCATCCGACGAAGACGGAAACTTCAGGTGCAGTCCCTTCCCTGTGTTGCTCAAGGCCTTCATCGCTTTCCTGAAGAAAGAAGACATCCTGCAAAAATAGACAATATACTACACAAGGGACAAAGCAGACACAAATATTAGCGTTAGCGGTTAGTCGTCCAGAAGTCAGTCATCCAAGAGTTAGTCGTCCTTGCGGGGTGGAGCCTCCACAAAACGTCCAAAAACCGTGGGTGTAGCACTTATTTTATTGGACAGAGTTCTCACTAAGTGCTGGAATTAAAACTAAGTGCCTAACTAAGCTTAAGAGAGTGATTAAGGAAGGAGAAGGGAGTTGCTCGCGCTGTTGAGCGGTGCAAGGAGCTGAGGGAGCGCATGCACGCATTTATAGCTGCACAAGGGAGCAGGCAGGTAGCAGAGGCTGGCCGGGCGGCTCGGGGCCAGGCCGGGCGGCGTCAGGCAGGGGCCGGGCGGCCAGTGAGAGCGCCGAGCGGCTTCGGTGGGAGGAGCAGGGCGGCCTAGGCCCTAGGCTGGCAGGTGCGTGCGCGGTGATGGGACGACAACGGTGGAGAGGAGGCCGGGCGGCGTCGGTGCCAGGCCGGGCGGCCTCTAGTGGCTCAGCCACTTGCCTTGCACGCGCAGAAAAGGGACAGAGGGGGCCGGGCGGCCCCGGCAGGAGCCAGGCGGCCTGCACCCAGTGCCCTCGGCACTTAGCTCGATGGAGCACAGAGAGAAGGGGGTCGGCCGGCCCCTGGTGGGGCTGGGTGGCTCCAAAATATTTTTTTTCGCAAAATAGAACTAACTAAATGCAAACTTAGGCAAAAATTTTGATGAAATTTAAACATGCAGTGGTGAAATTCAAAGTAAGTGCATGAAAGATAGGAAAAATATAACGCGAGAGATCAAATATGCAGTGGAGGATAAGGCCAGTTTACCTCCTGGCGAGGGCAAGTCATACCTTGGGTTCGGTGTCAGCGCTTGACGGAGACTTAGCGGCCGTCTGTACTCCAACTTTTGCTCGCCAAACCTTCTTGGTTGCCACAGCCTTTTGTTTCTGAGTTTTGATCTTCTTTTCTGGCTGGGCTTGTGGTGTTCCCTCTTTCTTCCGCCATTCTTGAGATGTGTTCGTTGCCTTAGCGGTGACCTTTGTCTCAGGAGCTTTGCCTCCTGAGTTCTTTGTCGGCGGCTGGGCCAGTGAGGCATGTCTCAGTGACTCGGCTCTGCGATCAGCTTTGAGCTTGCGGGCTTGTCCATCGTATAGGAGCTTTTCCATGGCTACGAGGAGAGAGTACATTTTTGGCTTGCTTGGCGAAAGCTCGATCTTCTCTCTTGGTGTTTCCCGGGGTGCCTGACACTTAAATTTGAAAGTTTTTACCTGTCGGCACTGTTCGACCTTTGGTTTGAAGGCGAACGTCTCCCGTCTGCCATTGATGTTGAGGTGGACTTCTCTAGCTCCAACATCAATGTTGGCCTCAGCGGTGCTTAAGAATGGTCGCCCAAGGATGAGCTGTGTCTTCGTGTCTACCTCTATGTCTAGCACCACGAAATCCACCGGGATGACGAAGTTTCGGATTTTCACCGGGGCATCTTCGGCGATCCCGACGGGATAGCGAATCGATTGATCTGCTAGCTGCAGGCACATAGCAGTAGGAGCAAGTGTAGCATGCGTAAGTTTATCAAAGACTACCTTTGGCATGACGCTGACGCTTGCTCCCAGATCACAGAGAGCTTGATCAAAATTCTGGGTTCCGATTGAGCATGATATGGAGGGGTTCCCAGGATCCTTCTTCTTTTTCGGCGGTTGGTTGAGTATAGCAGCGCTACACTCCTCCGTGAGGTGCACAACTTGGGTCGATGGCAGTAGCTTTTTGTTGTTGAGGATGTCCTTCAGGTACTTAGCATACGTAGGCACCTGCATCGCATCTAGCAATGGGATATTGACATATAATTTCTTGATTACCCAAAAATTTGCCGAACTGATCGTCGACCGAGGCCTTCTTCTGCCTTTGAGGAAAAGGGAGCACTGTGCTGTCATAGAACTCGTGCGGAGCTGACTTTGGTGCTTCCTTCACCGGTGGTGGTTCATGATCCACCTCATCTTCCTCTTCTGGTGCGGCCCGCTTTCCCTGTTCTTTTCCAGCAGCTCTAGGATGTGGGGGGTCTTGTGTAGACCTTCCACACCTAGTGGTTACAGCATTTATATGTTCCTTCAGGGGTGCTCGGGCTGTCCTGGAAGCTTCCTCGAAGTAGGACTAGGTAGAGTGGCGGCAAGCTGAGCTATCTGGGTTTCTAACATTTTATTAAAGCTCAGCTAGTTCTTCATGGCACTATTCAGAGTTTCCAATTGATTTGACAAAGATTCAAGAACTCTATCATTCGCATGGAACTTCTTACTAATGCTATCGTTCACAGCTTTTTGATCGAAAGGATTTTTATTAAACTGCTGATAACTGCCAAAAGACATACCTTGACCAGCGAAAGGTAAGTTGGGTCGTGAGTTCCAACCTGGTTGAGGACGAGGCCCATTGCTGAAGCCATTGTTGTTGATGAAGTTGACGTCCTCTGAACCATTTTCAGGGCAGCTGTTCTCCATGTGGCCGGTGTTCCCACAATGCTCGCAAGTCATGCGAGAATCCAGTGCCTGGACCGCACAGCTTCAGGAGCGCCCTCCAGCTTCTTTAGCAGGAGGTCCATTTTGGCGGCAAGCATGTCGGAGCCATCAATATTGTGGACTCCAAAGGGCTTATTGTTCGCCCTCTCCTCTCTCCATCCTTGGTTGCTTGCCATCTTCTCGATGAGAGTGCGGGCAGCGGCAACACTCAAGGACAAGAATGATCCTCCAGTGGCTGCGTCGAGGTGCTCTTGCGCGGACCGGTGTAGTCTGTGGAAGAAATTCTGGATTATCAGCCATTGTTCCATACCATGGTGAGGGCAGGCGGCCATGTACTCTTGTAGTCTCTCCCATGCCTCCGCCACGGACTCATCAGCGAGCTGGTTGAAGTTCGAGATTCGGTTCCTCAGTGAGCTTGTCTTCCCCAGAGGGAAGTACTTTGCTAGGAAGGCATTGGAGCATGCCTCCCAAGTCGCCAAGTTGTTGCGGTTCAGGTAGAACCACTGTTTCGCTTTCCCTATCAGAGAGAACGGGAAGAGGCGAAGCCGAACAGCATCAATGGTTGCACCCTTGATGGTGAAAGTGCTGCATATCTCTAGAAATTGCTGGAGATAGCTGTTTGCATCCTCCGACGCCAATCTGCAGAATGGGCTAGCTTGGACCATGTGGATGACACCAGGCTTGAGCTCGAATCCATCTCCAACAGTCACACTTGGCCCCGTAGGGATGTTATTGCTGGATGGGACAGAGAACTCGCGAATGGTCTTCTCGGCCATGTGTGTCATGTCAGTTGTGCTTGATGATCCAAACTCCAGTGTAGCTGGCACAGGCTTCTGCCCGTGGATTGTCTTCTGACGGACTCTCCTTCTGAGCAGCGACTTTGGATTGTTGTAAAAGTTTGCCGGTAGGTCAAAACCGGTCATACACCTCTCTGTCACCCAACAATAAAGTAGGCAGAGGCAAATAAGCTCGCTAAGAAATAGCGGTATGTTATCAAGTTATAAGTACCTAGGTTCAAACAAATCAAACTTCTATTGCCAATTGCTTCCCCGGCAACGGCGCCAGAAAAAACTTGTTGACGTCTCTTAGTGTAACAGATTTTACTCCACAAGCGCACGGAGATTCGCTGTAGCTTTTTCACTTAGAGTATTCCGAGTATCGTAAAAATCCACAGAGAAGCAAGGGCAAATAGGTGGAATGAAATGTCAAACTTTCAAGCAGTACTATAACTTAGATAAAATACCAGCTATTCTTACAACGGGGGTAAGATATAAAGATAGTGTATGGTGGGAAGAGTAAAACAGGGACTAAAGAAGCCTAACACTTAGGTAGTTGCCTAGGAGGACAATGAGTGAGATTAGATTTCCAAACTCTACTACTTAACCGCGGCAAAGGAGTATTCATGGTTGAACTAAGTTAACTGGATACAAGCAAGGATCTTGCGTCGAGCGAAATTCCGGCACCTCGAGGGGTCAAGGGGTAGATAGTAGATCTCCAAAGGAGACCCGGCTAATGCCTACGGGCTTACCGAACGTTGGGGTGGAATACTGAGACCTCTAGAGCTGTCACCTAGAGAGGCTACCAACCAGATCTGCGTGGGTAAGATGGCACGCTATACTAGTGTTCAAGTGAGAACTTGAACTCTAATGCTCTTGCTTGATCAGAGGGTGAGAACTAACTTAATCTTAGATCAAAAGCCTAAGACAAGCTTATAGCACCGGCAAGTCTAACAGGATTCAGATAACTTAAGAACAACACAAACCTAAGCCTTGGATCTAGTGTGCAATAAAGGTACACCACACTAGGCAAGCGTTAAGAAGTAAAGTAAAGTATAACAGAAGCTTGAGCAATGATAAATATTATACTGGAGTAATGAGTACAAAGATAGAAAGATACAAGAGCTTTACCGAGACTCGAAGAAGACTCCGAAATCCCTGAGGCAAAAGCTCAGACTCAACTCTAACTCTCAGGACTAACCTAGTGATAGAAGACTAAGCGATAGTATGAGCTACTCAACTTCCACACTCTACAAGTGAAGTCTAGGGGGGTATTTATAGGTCCTAAGGTCGATGTGGCGGTTAGAGAGGTGGTTGCAACCGGAAGGCGCCGAGGTGGGGCCGGGTGGCTCCAGGTGGGGCCGGACGGCTCCACCCCAAGCCGGGCGGCCCGGGTGACCGTCGGATCCACCGCCTTTCTTCATCTTGTGGTTCATATTGCCTCCCCAAGTCGGTTGACGGCGGTTATGGCGGTTAGAAGTGTGCTTTTCCCTCAACCGTTGATCTTCACTTGTGTTTCTTCCTTAGCCGCAGGATTGAAGTGCCGAGGATTGCTGACTTCACCAATCCAAGTGCTAGATCGATGATGTGGCAAGTCTTCCGATACTTGACGTGGTGCGTTCGGCCTTTGGACTTCACAAGTGTGTTGACACGTCACTTAGGCACATGCAGGTCGAAGATGAGCTGATTTGGCCACTTTGCCAGGTCGGGCGGCCTGGGCTGGAGCCGGGTGACCTGGCCCACTGGCCAGTGACCCTGTGACTTAGCCAAATTTGCTTGTTTTCTGCTGATCTTTGTACCTACAATCAAATATTCAACACAACTTGTGGAAATGTGTTAGTAGCATAGGTTTATCCATATTTTGGCATATTTTCCTCCATGTTCATTGATAGTTGACGGTCATTGGTAGTGCAATAACGACCGTCAACACATACCTATGGCGTTGTGGTGTAGATCCCATATTCGGCAGGCATAGACGTCTCTCATTGTGGGGGAGCTCCGTCTTAAGCACCACAAAGGCAAAAACAAATCAATGACTACATGCAAGGTGAGAACGTCAATGTCCTGACATGCAGTCGATGGTTGTATGGCACAAAGGTAGACAACGACAGGTGGCACGTGTCATGACCGACATGTACCTAGCCCAAGAAGGAATGTTAAACATGATAGGGAGCAAGTTTGGAATCAGCATCCAGTGCAGAAACCAAGCTTGGGGGAGAAAATTGTCTGGCATTTGACAAGCTTCAAGAGAAACAATCAGAAATTTCCAAGCCAACGAAGCAGCGCTTAAAGGATGTCCGCTACAATACATTCCATTGACCAACCATGGAGCGAGAACAAGATGTAATACTATTTGTCGAGATGGAATTTCAACATCGATACTTGCAGCGTCAATGAAGGTAACCCCCTTTAAATGGCTGCTATTTTCAACATTCTCTTTTTAGAGGTTGTTTTAAAATGCCTGCTAGTGATAGCTCTTGGAACAAAACTTTCATCGTGCTAGGATCTTCTAGTCGTGCTATCATGGTCACTTTGAAACCAAACTTTAATCATCCTAATATCCAACGGCCATAAGAGCTTCCAATAGTGCTATCTTAGGTTAGCTTATCTTGATTAGTTAAGTGTTGGCGTCTCTTAGCCTTTACAGGTTTTACTCCGCAAGCGCACGGAGACCGCTGTAGCCTTTCACTTAGAGTATTCTGAGTATCGTAAATTTCCACAGGGAAGCAGTAGGCTCAAGAGTATAATTGAATAAACTCAAATCGAATGAACTGTAAACTTGGATAAATTATACCAACTAGTAGTTGAACAGGGGTAATTGTGATAAAAATAGGTGTATGGTGGAGGAGGATATCTATCTAAGCTATCGGTAGAAAGGTATAGTTGCCTGGGAGGACAACGAGTGAGATAAAGTCACCAAACTCTATTCTAATCGGCTGCAAAGATTATCCGTGTCTAACTAAGCTATTCAAGTAGACAAGCCAGGGTCTTGCATCGAGCGAAATTCCAGAGTCTGGAGGGTACCAGGGGGTAGATAGTAGGTCCCGAAAGAGAGTCTAGCTAACACCTATGGGCCTCCCGAACGACGGGCCTGGACTACACAGGCACACCACACGCTGTCACCGAGTGGGGCTACCAAGCAAAGCTGCGTGGAGAGGATGGCAAGCTATAAACGTGTTCAAGCCGATAGATCTTCCTGGATCAGAGGAGAGGATCTAGCTAGAGCCTAGCATCTAAGTCTAGGGTTGAGTTATAGCACCCGCAAGAATAACAAGACTTGAATAACTAAGTGAAACACAATCTAAGCCTAGCAAGTATGCAAAATAAAGGTACACCACTGTCGGTGTTTGATACCGGCAATGCACCACGGGGTGTGTCTCGTGATGCTTTTGGGGTGGCGACATTGGCGTAGCTCAATGGTTTGCGTAGAGATGCAACAAAACACAAGGGTTTTATACAGGTTTGGGCTGCAATAAGCGTAACACCCTACGTCCTGTTTGAGGCAAGTTGTATTGATCTGAGTTCTAGAGGTTACAACGAGGGTCTCGAGGTCTAGTGGCTAGTGTGCGATGATATGATAGATGATCCACGTAAGGGTCCCTCACCCGCCTTATATAATCCGGCCAGGCTTGGGTTACAAGTCAAGTTCTATCTATGAGTCCTACTCTGTTTGGAAGCCTAAAGAGTATACGGAATCCACGATTACATGTTTCCTTCCTTGAGTCCCGCTGCTCCCGTAATTCAGAGTTCGAACCAACTCCCTTGCGTCTTTCCTGAATTATAGCGCCTTTGACTTGGTCTTCAAGCTCGCCATCCGTTCTCGGGCCCATGAGACCAGTCGGCACCCCGAGAAGGGCCTACTGTCTCTACTGGGCCCTCCAACGGTCCATGTACTGAATCCGCGCCGTGAGGGCCCAAGGGATATCTATCCCCCACAAGCCCCCGAGGCTCGAGTTAATTTAGAGATTAATTGACTCGAGACTCCAACAAGAGTATCATACTATTCATGAGTTCCGCGCTTGAGTTAACAACATACTGATTCTCACGGTGCATCGCCAGGTGCACCCCATGGGGTAGCCCTCGAGCTTCAAGTTGACTTGAGTATCAATCAGCTTGAAGATCTAAATTTTCTGATCAGGCTTCATAGGATGCACTCCTCAAGCGCCGAGTCAACTTGAGGAATAGCAAATCCTCTTATCCGAGTTACCATCTACTCCCAGTTTTCCGAGTTATAGAAAACTGACTCAAGCTTCCTGCTTTCTCAGATTTTAGGAAAAAGAATAATTTTCCACAAATCCCGCACCCCATGGGGTTAGCCCAAAGGGAACGAGCAGAGGGACCGAGGAATTACCCCAAAAAGGCCCCAGGAAATAGGAAACTTCCGAACACGCAACAACCATTACCCTCCCACGCGATAATGACGCGTGGAGGAAGTCGAAACGACGTGGCCCATTGAATCGTTTGCATAGAGATCGAAGCGAAGCGGCCATGCTATAAGAGCAAAGCCATCACCCATCCATCCATTACGCCTCCACTGAGTACCAGTTTTTCAAGAAAACCCCCAGAAAACTCCCGACTCCCCTGCTTTCAGCCATGGCCGGAGGGAAGGGCAAGAAATGCGCGCGGTCGCCACCACCATCGGAGTACGAGGACTCCGACGACGCGTTGTTTGGCGGCGTGTACGACGAGCCCTCGGAGGACTTCTCCAGCGAGGAGGAGAAAGCCCCGAAGGAGGCGCCGCCACAGGAGTACGAGTCGGAGCCCAACACCGATGACTCCCAAGGCTACAGCGCCAAGGAGCGCGCCACGCTCCGGGGCCTCCGTCGCACCGCCTTCGAGGACTTCGCCGGCGAGAAGGAGTTAGGAGGAGGACTCCGACGACGACGACGACAAGGACGACGATGGTCCTGGCGGCCATGATGGCCCGGGCGGCCACGACGGCAGCGACAGCGGCCACGACGGCGACGACGACGGCCACGACGGCGGAGATGAGGCCAACACTCCGGCCTCCAAGTGCCGCCGCGTCACCGGGCCCCTGGCTGGGCCATCCACCGGCGTGTAGGCCACCACCACCACCACCATATTACTAGTAGTAGTTAGTAGTAGATTAGGACAATCTCCCCTCTTATATGTAATCTACCTTGATGAACTATATATATTATATAATGAAATCCATCTATTATCCATCATTACTGAGTTCTTCTGTGTGTTCGTATCTTAAGAATCTTGCATCCGAGTCAAATGCGCCTTTTGAGTTCTTTGAACTAAGACCTCGTCATACAGCAAAAGAAACCACACTTCGCTTATGCCCAGAGTTTAGGTAAGACTTAAACTGTTAGGTCCGATTGGATAACTCATTCTTCGAGTAATAGAGAATATGAACCTGTACTTGTGAACACCGACTGAATAACTATGCTTAAGAAATCATCCTGACTGAAATAGACGACTTAATTCCAGTGCAATCCGACTCAAATGTTACTGTTAAGAGATCCGAGTTATTCTTAACGATATCCGCCAGTTCCGTCAGTCCACTTAAACTATTACTAACGGCGTCAGGGTTATTTTGAGATCTATACCCTGAATCGAAAGTTCTCTTATCCAAGATCTGAACTGCCATTCTTCCCCACTGAGACCGCCGCTATTGTTGTTTTGAAAATCAAAGTTCCACTGCATCCACTTCTTCTCGATTCCCCATCCAAACATAGACATCCACCTTCATGGCTCCCAAGAAGAAAACTTTGAGCGAGCGCGGAAAAACCACTGAGGGCCTGCTGCACAACGAGAACCGGCAGATACCTTCACCATACCTGGCGTACCGCCCCTTCATTGTCACCGAGCCCATGCTACAATCTTTGGTGGATATGGGCGTCCTGCCTCCGAAGGAAGTGGCAAACTGGAGGGTGTGCGAGAAGAAGGATGACGCTGCTCCAACTGAGGATACTTACGAGGCAATGGTGTTCATGCCATTCTTCATCCGCGGGTTAGGTCTCCCCCTTTGCTCATTCGCGTGAGGCCTGTTGCAATTCTATGCCATCAATCTGACACATCTGAATCCCAATTCAATTCTTCAACTTGCAATTTTCATCCACCTCTGCGAGGCGTTTATCGGAATTGTCCCGCACTTTGGCTTGTGGAAGTATCTTTACCACTGCAAAGCCGGTCTGAGAGACGGAGTGCTACAAGTAACTGGAGGGGCCAGCTTTGAGCTGCGAAAGAATCGCAAAGCTGTTTATTTGGATATCCCCTTCCTAGATAACAACAGAGGATGGCACTCCGAGTGGTTTTACATTGAAAATCATGGAAACTCTCTCCCCTCAAGGTCTGGGAGACAACCTGACAGCAAGCTGCCCAGCTGGGAAGAAAGCCCAACTGTTGAGGAGCAGGCTGAGGTCGACACATTGCTGGAAGAAATAGTCACTCTGAAGGAAAGAGGCCTCACTGCCCATGCCGTGGTGATCGATTTTGTGTATCGCGGCATTCAGCCTCTGAAGGATAGGATCTACCCCGCTTATCTATATGTTGGAGCTAGTGATCCAACTAGAGAAACAGCTCGACCTATGACTGAGGATGATGTCAAAGCCCGAGTGGAGTTGATACTGAGAGGTGAAGCTTACAACGAGGGTACTCCCAAACCATACTCTGCTTGGAATCCAACTCCCACTGTAAGTAACCTTACTGTGATTTCCTTAAGTATCCTTGCTCATGATCACATTCTGATTCATGAGATGACTGCAGAGCAATATATCCAAATTTCTGTCAGACCCTACAACCTCTGGAGCTATCGGGCTATCAAAGCGACAATCCGAGTTATCCACTGAAGAGATGGAAGCTGTTGTTGCTGCTGCCCATGGTGCAGGAAACAATGAAGAGCATACATTCATTGTGATACCACGTACAGCCCAGACCGCTCAAGAGCTCAATGTGAACAACATTGCCAAAGCAGCCCCCAAGCTAACAGCTGCTCCAAGCGGTGTGAAGACACGAGCTGCAACTGGTCAGGGGCGCGTCAAGGCGAAAGCAACTCACACTGTGGTAACACACAGGCAGAGGACACACAAGAGGACAATCAAAGATCTGACAAACTCTCCAGAGTCAGCAGACAAGGCTAAGAAATCCAGATATTCCTCCCATACCGCAGCCAAGACTGACAACACCGTAACTGGGGTTGACTTGAGTAGCTTGGTTGATGAGAACGAGGGAGAAGAAGAAGAGCAAGCTCAATTGTCTCATCGTGAGAGGCGATCCAAGAAACATCATGATCACACTATATCAACCCTTTCTGCATCCATACTGCCTCCTAAGGAGGATGAAATTGATATGACAGCAGAAGATATGGATTTAGACCAAATTATCAGAGATACGTGCAAACTCCCCTTCACCATATGCTCTGATGAAGATATAGAGTCACTGTCAACATGCTCCAGGGGAAAACAAACTGAGACCACAAGCCCCCGAGCGAAAACAGAGCTAGGATCAAAGAGTTTAGAGTCTGAAAACCCTGCAAGCCCAACATCAGTAGATATTCCTGAGGATGAGACTGCTCATACGAGTAAAGCCACTGAAACTGTGCATGAGGTGCCAATGCCATCTGAGAACTGGCAACAGGCATTAACCGGAGCAGCACCAGAAGAGAAACAACAAGAACCTACAACCGAGCCGTTGCCTGAAACTACTAGCTTTCAGGAACGCCTGACTGAAATCGATACAGGCGATACTCCTCATCCCCCGTCTGAAACTCATGAGTCGGCCCAAGAGAAGAAAACTGAAGAACCAAAGGATACTGATCAAGTCGAAAAGGGACAATCAGACTCCCTAACCACAACTGAGCCAGGCAGCACCCAACCCCCTCCAACTGAGGCAGGTGATAACAGCCACCAAATAGTACCAACACCCCAAGCTCAGGGCTACTGACAGCTTTTGAGGTATGCTAATTATGCACATAACCTGTATGGACCTTATTGTTGCTTGAACAACTCGAATTGCTCTCTGCAGGCTATGCTAAAGACGCTCCAAGGTGGGGTGCAGCAGACCAACTTGATCCATGAGAAAATTGCCGCACTATCCAGCCTGGAGATTACTACTCTGAGGCAACAATTGGCTGACTCTGAGGCTGCACGAAAAGCTGAAACAACAGGTACGCATGCAACTGTTCCATACTACAATATCTGAGTTCTCAAACTGAACTGTGGACTTGCTGCCAGCTGCTACTGCTGAGATTGCTCGCCTGAAACAAACGGCTATGACTCGAGAGACAGAGCACCGTAATGCTATTGCTGACAGAGATCAAGCCAGAGACCTAGCAGCAAACCTGCGCAGACAGGTGGATACTGAGAAGAAAAATCATGAGGTAACCCGTCAAGAATCCCAACTAGCATATTCTTTGCTCACAGAAGCATATGAACTGTATCATTCCACAGGAGAAGATGCGCCAAAGAAATGACGAGTATCAACAGCTACAAAAATCGCGAGACGGCTTTGAGAAGTCGTTCTGTGAGACTGCCAGCTCCTTGGAGTCTTTGAAGAATAGACACTCCTTAACACGTCGAGCACTTAAGGACAAAGAAACTGAACTGGCTGAATCTCAAGGCACCCATGAGAAAACGAAGAAGGTGTTAGCCTCCACAAGGTCTGCACTTAAAGAATCTCAAGACCATGCTATTCATCAGGCTCAAGTATCAGAGGTCTTGAAAAAGAACTATGAGACTAGCAAGAGGAACTGTAACAAGCTGAAAGACGCCTTTGAGAAGGCAAAGGAGGCTGCCTTGAATGCCAATACTGCCTTAATCAAGATCCTGGACATCTGTGTGCCAGAAAAAGCTGCACCTCGCCCTCTGGGTGATCGAATAGCAACCTTCATGGATGATATGAAGTCCAAGGTGTCTGAGCGAGTAAAAACTGTACTTACTCGCCTCCTTATGGTCATCAAGAGTTCACAACCTGAGATTGACTTGGTAGGTTTACTAGGAAAAATAGTAAACGAGAATTAGGGTGTTGAGCATGAAGATGAGGCTTGAGTGATTGCTGAGCTCCTTGTTGGTGACAATGAGTAAACAACGATCCTCATGTAACGTAATGAACTGAATGCTATGTGTATGTATTTTACATCTTGTGTCGACGATCTTGACTCTGTATTCTGCAAAACCAAGTTAATTTAGAAAACAAATCAAAGTATTCCATACGTACCTGCGGGTTATTCCTATGTAGAGAAGATAAGCAACATTATCACGATCTGAGTTTGAACTGAATATAAGAAAAACAACATATAACAGTAAAAAACATGAATACTGTAAGATAGAGTATGATGATGAAGCAAAGACATGTAGTAACGAGCTGTAGGTCATCAGAACCTAGGCCCTTATGTCTTTGTCTAGTCGGGGCCTTGAATGCTCCCCAATTATGAGGTCCTGCAAAGGCATGTAGCACCGTGCTGTCGGTCGACTGACCTAGGCCGATTGCCTTTGTTTTGTTGGGGCCCTGAGTGCTCCCCTGTTATGAGTTCGAACAAGAGCATGTAACACCGTGCTGTCGGTCATCTGACCTAGGCCGATTGCTCTCGTGGTTGGGGCCAAAGATATCCCCGTAAAGAGTAAGAGTGGGCATGTAACACCGTGCTGTCGGTCATATGACCTAAGCCGATTGCCCGTATACGACGAGTGAATATCACGAGTAAAAAGTTGGAAAGAGAACACTGAATACTTTATCTCAAGAGTACGTTTATTTATAGAACATGAATGAGGACAGTGTACAAAAGATGACACTGACTGCTAACTCTAAAAAATCATAGAGAAAAAGGCTACGCGTAGAATCTACGCAGATGCTCTATGTTCCAGGATTTCCCGACTGGTGTCCTATCCATTTGAGACAGACGATATGATCTTGGATGAGTAACTTCTGTCACGATGTGTGATGCTCCGGCATCTCAAGTGCATAATCATTCATCATACATGCAACATTCATCATAAAGCATCATACATTAGCATGCATTTGAACCCTAATTGAAACTTGGTTGAAATGCCACTTGTTAAAACCTGTTTTCTGCATATATGTCTCTATGATTGAGCCCATAACCTTGATTCTATTTAGATCTGGGTGAAGCTCATATTGACAAACTTGTAGACAATTTTATGGGGAACAACTTTGGTAATTGGTGCTTTGACATGCATGAAGGTTTGCATAGAGAGTGGGGCTTTTTCTGTCACCATGTGAATTCTGTCCAAACATGACCTGTTTAGTAATTTTAAATTTTCTTGATCTTAAAGCCAAAATCTTGCAATGCTGGTATTGAGAAAGTTGTAGGTCATGAAATTCTAAACAATGTTGGTATAAAACTACTTTTGTGAAAGTGTGTAGAAAGTGGACTTTTAGAATTTCCAAGCTGGAGGGTTTTATTGGTCAAACCTTGGTCAGCAGTTTAAATTCAAATTTAAACCAGGTTTTTAAGTTTCGCTGCTCCTCGTACCTCCAAATCACCGCCATTGCATCCGCCTCCACCTCCCGCGCCCAATGCGCTAAGCCTAGTCGTCTCCCTCCGCCTCCCCCTCCCAAGCGCAGAGTGCCCGCCGCCATCGCTGCCAGCGACACCTACCGCCGCCAGTTCGGCGTCAAGTTCCAGCCTCTACGAGCCGCGCCACGTGCGTGAACGCCGGCCCGCCGCGCGCTCACGCCGTCGGCCGAAGGTAGAAGAAGGCCCCGCCATTTTGCTAAAAGCCCCCGCGCGTTTTCATTTTTCCATTCAAGTCCGAAGCGCTGTGCAATGAGTCATGTAGATCTTCGGTTCTAGCCCCTGATATCTACGGTTAATTGCGTAAGGATCCCTGGTTCTAATGTTTCATTATTATTTTGTTAATAAATAGGCTCTGAACTTTGAAAAATCATAACCATGCAAAGAAAAATCCAAAATGGACAAACTTAGTGGCTATGGACTCCTCTTGAGTAGATCTACAGGATAGGTATGATGTGGATATGTGAAAAGACTGTTTTGCCCCTGGTTTAGTGCACGCATGGTGCAGGTTAATAAATGGTAAAAGTGGACCCGATGAACTCCAAAAATTATGAAACTTGGATAGTAGCTTTGTTATGGCTTCCAGGTACTGTGTTATTTTTGGTAGCCCTACATTGACTGTTTAATTACTGTTTTACCCTTATGCATGTGTTTTGTGTATTTAATTAACTTGGAAAATGAAGACCATATAAAATATGCTCAAATATGACCTCTAGCATTTCTCATGTAATTTATGTAGTATGGATAGCTTACTGGTAAAGTATGAGTTTGTGCATGCATGTTTTAGCTGCTGTTTTGAAATTGACAAAATGATACTTGGTAGACTTGATAATTAGAAAAAGTGACTTTAGAATTCAAAGATAATTCTATGAAAAATCTGGTATGCTACTAATATGATAGGGATTCCAGAAAGTAATTTTGTACACTTTATTACTACTGTTTTGATTTATATGATTTTCATGGTGAAATAAAATATAGAAAATAGATGTCCTATCAAACTATGGATTTTGTACTTGCTGATTTTTATATGTGATGTTTATGCAATAAGATGCTTGCTTTAGAAATTTCAAGTCCAGAATCCACTCCTACAAATTATGAAAAATCTGAGAAGCTGTAGGGGTGATAACTTGCTAGAATTTTAATAAATTAATTATAACTTAATTGTAGCTGAAATTTTGGCAGTAGCATTATGTAGTATGTTTCTGTATGTGGTAAAAGTTTGGGATCAATTTGAGTTTTCTAACTACATGAACTCATGAGTGCATTTTATTCATAAAGGTAACATGTCCATTAGTTTGTGTGTATATGTTTAACTGCAAGTCACAACATTTTGATGTATGTATAAAGTTGCCTGCTGCATACCATCGAATACATATCACCTGCATTTTATGCCTGATGGGTCGAACTAGTTTTAATGATGGCTTGTACGATTTCTTAGTGACGGTTTATACGATTTCTTAAAGATGAGTTATACGATTTCTTAGTAAAGTTGCTATGTCTCTTTATCAAGGGATGTATCTAGACTAAGTATAATTGAGTCTGGTTGTCACAAACTACTTGATCATGCATATTGCTTTAATTGCACCTCATGCATACAATTGCATTCGATGCACTCATGGTTGCACTATGTCACACATATAACTTATAGCATATGCATGTAATTGCATTCTCTTGCACTCACTTGCATATTATATCATGCATATAGATTCCGCGGAAAAAGGATCAACACAAGAGCTGCTATTGATCGATAAGCCGGAACACGGATTGCACCAGGAGTTGGTTTTTCCCCAACCTGAAGACGAAGGGTCGCTGATTAAGTCCGTCCCTGCTTCAAGGGATTGCCTGGGGCAAAGCCTCACAACCCAGCAATGGTTTGTTGGTTTTCTTAAGAGCAATCAAAGGTAGGCAGGACCATGATTTCTCCCAGCTAATACAATCTTGTTTGATGATTACGCATATGCATTAGGAGTTGTTTGAAACCAACTGCATTAGACTTCCCGGCCGCCCTGGCCCTAGCACCTATACTTAGAGTTCGTAGGACGAGTGCCTAGAAATGGCTAGGTACGAGTAGACACGGGTGAATGGAGTCACTCGTCGCATAGGTGGTTTCAAAAATTTACAGAAAATCTCACTGAGATAAGTTATTATATATGCTTCTGATTTAAATGGAGACCGGGCGGAGATTTTATGAGTTACTGAATATTATATTGTGCATTGGACTCCGCCCGAGTCGCATAAGGCCGGTCGTTGTTCGCCTATTTGTCAGCATAACATTGCTAAGGTGCTTATCCGGGATAATGGACCGGTGAAAGTCTTACTTGTGCCATCCGAAGAACAGAGACTTGGTTCTACCATCGGGCCCAGGGGCGCTTGGGTGTTGACTCGTGGAGGGCTGGACCCGGTGCGCCGTGGTAACGCTCCTTGGGGGCTAAACCTGGGGAATGGCGGGTTGGAATCTAACTTGGGATGGGACAAGTGGAGATGGGGGCTATATGTGGGAACGCGATGGCTAGTAAGCATATACCCCTGGCATTTTTAGTTATTCCCGGGAACTAACAAATCGATTCAAATCGCTGATGCTCACTAGGTGTGAGAATGCCAATACCACTGATGGGCAAAATAGTAATCCACTTAAATATGTTGTATTATTAATTTATGATTTTGTATATCAACATGCTTGGCTGTGTGTGTTTCATTCCACTATTCATGGTGCTGCCCATCTTCTGGTTGGAGGTCGATGGACTTGGGAGGTGCTTGGAAGTCGAGGAAGGGCTGACCCGACGTACCGTGGTATCGCTCCTGAGACGGCTACTCCCAGGGGTTAGATGGGGCGCTATGAATCTTGGGACGGGACATGTGTTCATGTTTTCCTTTCCTGCAAGTATTTACCTTATGATATAAATGATCTTCATGTTTAATGGATAGCAGCTGTCAAATCCTGCTATCTTATGTCAACATGACTTTGTTTAAGAATCAACAGCTAAGGATCCACATGATTAGTAAGCATGCTTTGCGTCAGCCGTAAGCCCCATCCATTAAGTCCTACTGAGTAATTAGTACTCAAGGTTTGCCCCCACTTTTGGATTACAGGTACTGGCGACATCTGGATAGCTGTGTTGGAGGTGGTAGTACCGGTGGGCTCGGTGCTACTTGCCTTGTTCATCTCTTCATGAAGGCTATTTGAGTTTGTTTCCGCTGCGAGATGTTTGGAAAACGCTTCCGCTATATATATATATATACTCTGAATTCGCTTCTGCTACATATAATTTGAAATCGCTTCCGCTATACTTTGACCATGTATTTGAATTCACATATTTGGTCTGTAAAATAAAGTCTATTATTCTCTATTTCAACTACCTGTGATGATGTAATTGTTGTGGCTCCATCGAGAGTCGGATGTGTTTGATGTCGGTTCCTCTGGGATTTGGTGTTATCGAGAGCTGAAGTACTCTCGACGGACTACCGGGTTTAGTCTGGCCTAAGTGCACTACGAGCCAGAGGTGGCAGGTGTGCTTAGTCTGGATTAAGCAGGGCGTTTCCGCCACAGCTGGTATCAGAGCCGATCAAACACAGACAACAATTATATCATCAAGTTTTGTTTTACAAAACTACTTTCGAAAACCCATCTTCAAGTAATTCAAAAACGAGAGTATACGCTATGCCCGTATAAGGATGTTAGTGTTATATGGGTGACATCACTGATATTCTGACCTAGATAGAACTCATATGCATATTCGACACTTTGGGAAGCAACTTTTCGGCCATAGCTGTCCCCAGTACTGGTGGAAGCTAATGGGATTTGCGAAAGGTTGTAAACACTGCATTCATGCTGTATAAGTATAAACTCTTTAAGGGTGGTGGGCATGCTTGAGGCTTTCATACCCACCACACTTACATTCGGTTTTGGAATCCACCTTTTTCTCGACAATTCCTAGTACTGGTGGAAAGTCAGGCTTTGAGGAAAAGGTGCATCGGTCCACCAACGTTGTCCACGCAGCGGTCACGCATGGATGCCACACTAGGTGGTAATGTATGAGCATGCATTCTTCTGCAGGTACACTAACCACGTGCGAAACCAAGAATGACTAGAGAATGGCTAGATGCATTAAGGAGAGACGTGCATATATGTCACCGAATTATCACTAGCTATATATATAATACATAGGATGTGTGATGTGAGACCGGATAGGACGAATCATGCATCATGTATCTTTTGATTCATTTTGGGGGACATTATTAAAAGACAAATGAAATAAATCGTGACTTAAGCAAACATTCTGCACGTTTCGCTACATAATCTGTCCATTGCAAACAACTAATACAATTTGCTAAGTAGAGGCCTCTCCTATGGAGTTTCTCGGAAAAGTGTTTCATTCGAGAGTTATAACGGAAAACCTTCGGGTTCAAAATCTAAACACCCATACCGACAAGACACAGCGCACAAGTTTTCCATTAGTAAACACTTTATGTGCCATCCAGTTTTTCTGTTCACTTACATACTTTCATGTATCCAGCATGTATTTATGGTGCTACGGTCTTTTTGTCACCATATCAATCGCACACAAGTTCTTGGACTAAACTCGACTGGCTTTATTTTTGCAGATGGTCACCCCACCAGAGACATCTGCTCAAGGGGCCGCTCATGGAGCACCATCTCCTTCTGAGTTGGCCACTCAAGTCGCTCAGCAACTCATCGACTTGATAGCTCAAGAGCAACGACGGCGTGACCCGCAAGAGATCAGTTACACTGACTTTGCGGCGCTACAACCGCCAATCTTCACCGTTGCCACCGATCCACTAGATGCTGATGACTGGCTTCGGATCATCGAATCTAAGTTCAGTCTACTGCCTCGTCTCAGTAAGCAATAGAAGGCTCACTTTGCATCACAGTGTCTACATGGTCCCTCGGGGGCCTGGTGTGCTTCATTCCTAGCAATGCAACCAGCTGGGCACCAGGTCACGTGGGATGAGTTCCGTGCGGCTTTTCGGGCTCACTATCTCCCGCCTAGCCTCATCGAGCTTAAGCAACGAGAATTTTGTGCACTTCAACAAGGGGACATGTCGGTACTCGAGTACGTGCAAGCTTTCATCCACCTGTCACAGTACTCCCCTGAAGACGTCAACACTGACCCACGTAGGGCTACCCGTCTGTTGGATGGATTCGATCCCACTCTGCTGACTCACTTGGGGCGCAGTTACGACAGCTTCACCGAGTTGGTAGATGTCGCCATCGACATGGAGCAACGCCTCCGTCAGGCCCATGAGGACCAACAGAGGAAAAGACTTGCAAGTACACCTCCATCGAGTCCATCTCAGCGGCCACGGGTTGAGCATCAATTTCCACCGCAAATATATTACCTAGAAGAGCCTCCGCAACAAGAACAATACAGTGGGGCACAACAACCCATGTCATTCTACAGTGCACCACCTCCTCCACCTGTTCCAGTGTCAACCGCCAAACAAAGTACCGGCTATACCTGCTTCAAATGTGGGAAGGCCGGACATCTCAGTCGCACCTACCACACGCACTGAAAGACCTCAGGATCAGTGCCTACGGGCGAAGGGAAGAGATCAGCCCCAAAGATGGGCCAACTGCACTATAGTCAGCTTGAGCAAGTTCCGGAGGGTGAACCCGTCTTGGCAGGCACATTTCTTGTCAATGACCACCCTACGGTTGTTTTGTTTGATTCTAGAGCGACTTTTTCATTCATCAGCAAAGCATATGCATTGCAGCATGGGTATGAAATTATAGAGTTGAAACAAAAATACCACATCACAGCTGTAGGGTCATCTATCAATACCAATCACATAGTGAGGGACTTGCGTTTGCAAATAGGAAGAGAAAGTTTGTTCATCAGTCCTATAGTACTTCCACAACTAGGGATTGATGTTATTCTTGGGATGGAATGGTTGAAACAACACAACGCTATGATAGATGTTGGGAGCAGAACCGTTCAGTTATGCTCAAGCAGTGGGACTGATGTGACTATTCATGTGCCACTTCATAAGCATGTGTCTCACACGGTTAATGTTGCAGAAGCTCAGACTGAAGCACAAGCACTTGCAAAGATCCCTGTAGTTTGCGAGTATCCGGATGTGTTTCCAGAAGAACTTCCTGGACTACAGCCAGATAGGGAGGTAGAGTTCAGAATAGACCTTGTTCCAGGCACGGCACCTTTCTCCAAAAGGCCGTATAGAATGGCACCTGATGAACTGAAAGAGCTGAAAACACAACTGCAGGAGCAGTTAGACAAAGGATTCATCCGACCTAGCTCGTCACCGTGGGGCTGTCCCGCCATCTTTGTTGAGAATAAAGACCAAGGTGGTAAGAGGTTATGTGTAGACTATCGACCACTGAATGCTGTTACTGTCAAGAACAAATACCCAATGCCACACATTGATATCCTGTTTGATCAGCTTGAAGGAGCCACAGTTTTCTCCAAGATTGACCTTAGGTCCGGGTACCATCAAATTAAGGTCCGAGAAGAAGACATACCAAAGACTGCTTTCTCCACGCGTTATGGGCTTTATGAGTATCTTGTCATGTCCTTCGGGTTGACAAATGCACCGGCTTTCTTCATGTACCTGATGAACTCGGTGTTCATGAAAGAGCTTGACAAATTCGTGGTAGTATTCATTGACGACATCTTGGTGTATTCTAAGAATGAGAAGGAGCACGAAGAACATTTGTGGATAGTGCTATCTCGCCTTAGGGAACAGAAACTTTATGCCAAGTTTAGCAAGTGTGCATTTTGGCTAAAGGAAGTGGCATTCCTAGGCCATATCTTGTCAGCGAAGGGAGTGGCTGTCGATCCCAGCAAGGTGGAAGATGTGCTGAATTGAAAGCAGCCACAAACTGTGACAGAGATACGGAGTTTTCTTGGTTTAGCGGGCTACTACCGCCGTTTCATCAAAGATTTCTCAAAAATTGCAAAGCCTATGACAGCGTTGATCCAGAAAAATGCAAAGTTCGCGTGGAGTCCAAAATGCGAAGAAGCCTTCGGGACGTTGAAAAAACTCCTAACTTCAGCACCTGTTCTTGCTCAACCAGACATCACCAAGCCGTTTGACGTGTACTGTGATGCTTCTGGTAGTAGCCTCGGTTGTGTTCTGATGCAAGAAGGGAGAGTGATTGCATATGCCTCCTGCCAACTGAGGAAACATAAGGTGAATTACCCAACTCACGATCTTGAGCTACTTGCGGTTGTGTATGCGCTGAAGAAATGGAGATACTACTTGTTAGGCAATACGTGTCACATCTACACTGACCACAAGAGTCTCAAATACATCTTTACCCAACATGAATTAAATATGCGGCAAAGACGGTGGTTAGAGTTGATAAAAGATTATGACTTAGAGGTTCATTACCACCCCGGCAAGGCTAATGTAATAGTGGATGCACTAAGCCGTAAGGCTCATTGCAACTTCATTGAAGCTCGTCCAACGGTGAGAGTGCTATGTTGTGAGATTGAAGACATAGAAATGCCAACAGCGCTGGAAGCCGAACTTTACAACCTTGTCCTTGAACCAACCCTCAAGGATCAGATCATAGCGGCACAAAAGCAAGATAAGGGCATGGCACATATTCGAGATGAGATCAATGACAAGAAGAAGGTTTGTTTCAAGCTCGACGAAGAAGGAGTCTTATGGTTTAAAAATCGCTTAGTGGTACCTAAAGACATGGAGCTAAGAAAGAAAATTCTTGATGAAGCTTGCACCTCCATGTTCACGATGCACCCAGGGAGCAACAAGATGTATCGAGATCTGAAGCAAAAGTTTTGGTGGACTCGTATGAAACAAGAAATCGACAAATATGTATCTGAGTGTGACGTGTGTCAAAGAGCGAAAGCTGACCACCTAAAGCCTGCGGGTATGCTTCATCCTCTAGCAGTTCCAGCCTGGAAATGGGAGGATATACACATGGACTTCGTTGTGGGATTGCCTCGCACATCGAAGGGGTATGATTCTATATGGGTGATCATTGATCGATTCATGAAATCAGCTCACTTCATTCCTGTGAAGACAATTTACCATGCCAAAACCTATGCCGAAATTTATATAGCCAGGATTGTTTCTTTGCACGGTGTTCCTCGAACTATCACTTCAGATAGAGGTTCACTGTTTATATCCCGCTTTTGGGAGCAATTGCAAACTGCTCTTGGAACCAACTTAATTCACAGTTCGGCATACCATCCTCAAATAAGTGGCCAAGTTGAAAGAGTGAACCAAATCCTAGAAGATATGTTGAGAGCATGCGCTTTGACTTATTCCACCAAGTGGGATGAATGTCTCCCCTTGGCAGAGTTCGCCTATAACAACAGCTATCAGAAGAGCTTAGAAATGGCTCCTTTCGAGGCCCTATACGGTAGACGGTGTAGAACACCACTCAACTGGTCTGAACCAGGTGAGCGTGTCACTTTCGGCCCAGACTTGGTAACACAGGCAGAAGAGCAAGTTAAATTCATTCACGACAATCTAAAGAGAGCACAATCTAGGCAGAAAAGCTACTCAGATAAGAGGAGAAGGCCCTTAGTCTTTGAGAAGGATGATCATGTGTATCTCCGTGTATCACCTATGAAAGGAGTACATCGGTTTGGAGTAAAAGGAAAGCTAGCACCAAGATACATTGGTCCGTTCAAGATCACAGAGCAATGTGGGCCAGTTGCTTACCGGATTGAGCTACGACCACATCTAGCTGCGGTTCATGACGTGTTTCACGTCTCGTAACTCAAGAAGTCTTTACGAGTGCCAGAGGAAGTGATCGATACCTCTCAAATTCAGATCCAACCAGACCTCACTTATGAAGAGAAGCCCATAAAAATCCTTGACCAAAAGCAGAGATCAACACGAAGAAGAACTATTACCTTCTACAAGGTGCAATGGAGTAATCACTCCGAAAAAGAGGCAACTTGGGAGCAAGAAGAATTCTTGCAAACAAAATATCCTGGTTTTCTTCCATCCATTTCAAATTGAGTACGTCACCGCAGTTTAAAAGTTTCAAATTCATACACAATGCATTTTCTTCTCATTTAACTTATCCACCCACATCACATTAGAATCTCGGGACGAGATTTCTTTAAGGGGGTGGGTTGTGATGCTCCGGCATCTCAAGTGCATAATCATTCATCATACATGCAACATTCATCATAAAGCATCATACATTTGCATGCACTTGAACCCTAATTCAAACTTGGTTGAAATGCCACTTGTTAAAACCTGTTTTCTGCATATATGTCTCTGTGATTGAGCCCATAACCTTGATTATATTTAGATCTGGGTGAAGCTCATATTGAGAAACTTGTAGACAATTTCATGGGGAACAACTTTGGTAATTGGTGCTTTGACATGCATGAAGGTTGGCATAGAGAGTGGGGCTTTTTCTGTCAGCATGTGAATTCTGTCCAAACATGACCTATTTAGTAATTTTAAATTTTCTGGATCTTGAAACCAAAATCTTGCAATGCTGGTATTGAGAAAGTTGTAGATCATGAAATTCTGAACAATGTTGGTATAAAACTCCTTTTGTGAAAGTGTATAGAAAATGGACTTTTAGAATTTCCAAGCGGGAGGGTTTTGTTGGTCAAACCTTGGTTAGCAGTTTAAATTCAAATTTAAACCAGGTTTTTGAGTATAACATGGTATACAAGTTTATAAGTAAAATGTAGAGGAACAAATTTAGAACATTTCATCCAATTGGAGTTTTGCCAAATTCAGTCCCTAAGTTGTCCAAATAATCAAAGTTCAGAAACCCCTTTCTTGGTCAAAGCTGGTTTTTTCCATTTTCCGGGATTTCTCCCATCCCCTCTGTCTGTGACCGGCGGGCCCCACATGTCAGCTCCCTTCGGTTTCCCGCTGCGTCGGACGAAAACCGGACCAGGGGGTCCCACCTCGCGCGTTGCTTAGTGCACCCGGTCCATGGACCTCTCTCCCCTCACCATTACCCGGTCCCACCTGTCATTCTCACTGGTCCACTGGACCCAGTCCACCGAACGGCCACCGGCCTTCTTCCCCTCTCCGCGATGCGCACACGGCGGCTGCGCTCCGCCCGCGCTGGCCGACGCTGATGCCGCGCCCTCACCTCCGCACCTGGACGGATTCCCGGCCAAGGCCCTTTTCCTTCGGCCTTAAGCCGAGGAGGGCACCTCTCTCTGCCCCCACTCCATCGCTCTCTGCCTCTCCCCCTCCGCACCGAACGCCGCCGCCCGCCATTGCCGCAAGCTCGGAGTCCGAGCTGTGCCGGCCGCTCCGCTGCTCCCCGTACCTCCAGATCACCGCCATTGCATCCGCCTCAACCTCCCGCGCCCAACGCGCTAGGTCTAGTCGTCTCCCTCCGCCTCCCCCTCCCAAGTGGCACCCGCCGCCTCAAGCCGCCCCTACCCCGCCAACGCGCACCTCGCACGGCCTGCGCCTCCCTCCATCTTCCCCGCACGGTCTTGCCTCTAGCCCTCACCTCCAACCACCCTCCTCGCGAGCGCACCCCACGGCCACTATCGCCGCCGACCCCTCGCCGCCGAGAGCCACCTTCGGGCCATCCCCGTACCTCCACTCCGCCTCCGCCGAACTCGCCGCCCCACCGCGCACCTTTCGTGCTAGACCACACCGTCGTTGCCTCGCTCCCTCATCGGATCCACACCGCGCCGCCGCCGGTGCTCGCGCCGTGGTCTCGCCAGTTCGCCACCGTCGACCCGCCTCCACAGACCGTCCCCGGCGACGAGACCTTAGGTGAAAGCTTCCCCGGCGCCGGCGACACCTCCGCCCCCAGTTCGGCGTCAAGTTCCAGCCTCTACGAGCCGCGCCACGTGCGTGAACGCCGGCCCGCCGCGCGCTCACGCCGTCGGCCGAAGGTAGAAGAAGGCCCCGCCATTTTGCTAAAAGCCCCCGCGCGTTTTCATTTTTCCATTCAAGTCCGAAGCGCTGTGCAATGAGTCATGTAGATCTTCGGTTCTAGCTCCTGATATCTACGGTTAATTGCGTAAGGGTCCCCGGTTCTAATGTTTCATTATTATTTTGTTAATAAATAGGCTCTGAACTTTGAAAAATCATAACCATTCAAAGAAAAATCCAAAATGGACAAACTTAGTGGCTATGGATTCCTCCTGAGTAGATCTACAGGATAGGTATGATGTGAATGTGTGAAAAGACTGTTTTGCCCCTGGTTTAGTGCATGCATGGTGTAGGTTGATAAATGGTAAAAGTGGACCCAATGAACTCCAAAAATTATGAAACTTGGACAGTAGCTTTGTTATGGCTTCTAGGTACTGTGTGATTTTTGGTAGCCCTAGCATTGACTGTTTAATTACTGTTTTGCCATTATGCATGTGTTTTGTGTATTTAATTAACTTGGAAAATGAAGACCATATAAAATATGCTCAAATATGACCTCTAGTATTTTTCATGTACTTTATGTAGTATGGATAGCTTACTGGTAAAGTATAAGGTTGTGCATGCATATTTTAGCTGCTGTTTTGAAATTGACAAAATGATACTTGCTAGACTTGATAATTAGAAAAAGTGATTTTAGAATTCAAAGATAATTCTATGAAAAATCTGGTATGCTACTAGTATGATAGGGATTCCAAAAAGTAATTTTGTACACTTTATTACTGCTGTTTTGATTTATATGATTTTTATGGTGAAATAAAATATGGAAAATAGATGTCCTATCAAACTATGGATTTTGTACTTGCTGATTTTTGTATGTGATGTTTATGCAATAAGATGCTTGCTGTAGAAATTTCAAGTCCAGAACCCACTCCTACAAATTATGAAAAATCTGAGAAGCTGTAGGGCTGATAACTTGATAGAATTTTAATAAATTAATTATAACTTAATTGTAGCTGAAATTTTGGCAGGAGCATTATGTAGTATGTTTCTGCATGTGGTAAAAGTTTGGGATCAATTTGAGTTGTCTAACTACATGAACTCATGAGTGCATTTTATTCATAAATGTAACATGTCCATTAGTTTGCGTGTATATGTTTAACCGCAAGTGACAACATTTTGATGTATGTATAAAGTTACCTGCTGCATACCATCGAATATATATCACCTGCATTTTATGCCTGATGGGTCGAATTAGTTTTAATGATGGCTTGTACGATTTCTTAGTGATGGTTTATACGATTTCTTAAAGATGAGTTATACGATTTCTTAGTAAAGTTGCTAAGTCTCTTTATCAGGGGATGTATCTAGACTAAGTATAATTGAGTTTGGTTGTCACAAACTACTTGATCATGCATATTGCTTTAATTGCACATCATTTATACAATTGCATTCGATGCACTCATAGTTGCACTATGTCACACAAATAACTTGTAGCATATGTATGTAATTACATTCTCTTGCACTCACTTGCATATTATATCATTTATAAAGATTCCGCGGAAGAAGGATCAACACAAGAGGTGCTATTGATCGATAAGCCGAAACACGGATTGCACCAGGAGTTGGTTTTTCCCCAACCTGAAGACGAAGGGTCGCTGATTAAGTCCGTCCCTGCTTCAAGGGGTTGCCTGGGGCAAAGCCTCACAACCCGACAAACTAACTTAGTTTAGTTTGTTGGTTTCCTTAAGAGCAATCAAAGGTAGGCAGGACCATGATTTCTCCCAGCTAATACAATCTTGTTTGATGATTACGCTTATGCATTAGGAGTTGTTTGAAACCAACTGCATTAGACTTCCCGGCCGCCCTGGCCCTAGCACCTATACTTAGAGTTCGTAGGATGAGTGCCTAGAAATGGCTAGGTACGAGTAGACACGGATGAATGGAGTCACTCGTCGCGTAGGTGGTTTCAAAAATTTACAGAAAATCTCACTGAGATAAGTTATTATAAATGCTTCTGATTTAAATGGAGACCGGGCGGAGATTTTATGAGTTACTTAATATTATATTGTGCATTGGACTTCGCCCGAGTCGCCTAGTAGTTCTTTTGACCTGGATGGTCCGCCTGCCTAGCAGTTCTTTTGAGGAGTAAAATCTACTAAAGTACCACAAAAAAGCCGGTCGTTGTTCGCCTATTGGTTGGCATAACATTGCTAAGGTGCTTATCCGAGATAATGGACCGGTGAAAGTCTTACTTGTGCCATCTGAAGAACAGAGACTTGGTCCTACCATCGGGCCTAGGGGAGCTTGGGTGTTGACTCGTGGAGGGCTGGACCCGGTGCGCCGTGGTAACGCTCCATGGGGGCTAAACGTGGGTAATGGCGGGTTGGAATCGAACTTGGGATAGGACAAGTGGAGATGGGGGCTATATGTGGGAACGCGATGGCTAGTAAGCATATACCCCTGGCGTTTTTAGTTATTCCCGAGAACTAACAAATCGATTCGAATCGCTAATGCTCACCAGGTGTGAGAATGCCAATACCACTGACGGGCAAAGTAGTAATTCACTTGAATATGTTGTATTATTAATTCATGATTTTGTATATCAACATGCTTGGCTGTGTGTGTCTCATTCCACTATTCATGGTGCTGCCCATCTACTGGTTGGAGGTCGATGGACTTGGGAGGTGCTTGGAAGTCGAGGAAGGGCTGACCCGACGTACCGTGGTATCGCTCCTATGACGGCTACTCCCAAGGGTTAGATGGGGCGCTATGAATCTTGGGACGGGACATGTGTTCATGTTTTCCTTTCCTGCAAGTATTTACCTTATGATATAAATAATCTTCATGTTTAATGGATAACAGCTGTCAAATCCTGCTATCTTATGTCAATATGACTTTGTTTAAGAATCAATAGCTAAGGATCCACATGATTACTAAGCATGCTTTGCGTCAGCCATAAGCCCCGTCCATTAAGTCCTACTGAGTAATTAGTACTCAGGGTTTGCCCCCACTTTTGGATTACAGGTACTGGCGACATCTGGATAGCTGTGTTGGAGGTGGTAGTACCGGTGGGCTCGGTGCTACTCGCCTTGTTCATCTCTTCATGAAGGCTATTTGAGTTTGTTTCCGCTGCGAGATGTTTGGAAAACGCTTCTGCTATATATATACTCTGAATTCGCTTCCGCTACATATAATTTGAAATCGCTTCCGCTATACTTTGACCATGTATTTGAATTCACATATTTGGTCTGTAAAATAAAGTCTATTATTATCTATTTCAACTGCCTGTGATGATGTAATTGTTGTGGCTCCATCTAGGGTCGGATGTGTTTGATGTCGGTTCCTCTGGGATTTGGTGTTATTGAGAGCTGAAGTACTCTCGACGGACTACCGGGTTTAGTCTGGCCTAAGTGCACTGCGAGCCAGAGGTGGCAGGTGTGCTTAGTCTGGATTAAGCAGGGCAGTTCCGCCACACGATGTATGGGCCCTCCCAAGGAGGAGATAACTTATGCTGTCCCGCAGTTTTGAGCACCCTGCGGAGCACCAGGTCTCCGATTGAGAAGGAACGAGGCCTCGTATATCGATCATGATAACGACGTAAAGTCTGCTGATATCGAGCCGACTGAATAACAGAGTTAAGACGCTCCTCCTCGAGTAGGTCGATCTCCTCGAGTCGGGTTGCTTCAGCTTCAGCAATGCTATTAAAAACCAAACGTGGGGCTCCAAACTTGAGGTCAGCAGGTAAGACTGCTTCTGATCCATATACCATGAAGAAGGGCGTGTTCCCTGCGAGAGCTTTGCTAAGTTGTGTTCGAAGGCTCCAAACCACATATGGTAATTCGCGTATCCACTTCCCAGCCAGCTTCTTATCTTTATCGAAGATCTTCTTCTTGAGTGCATCCAGTATCATGCCATTGGCCCGCTCAACCTGCCCATTAGCTCTAGGGTGAGCCACCGAAACATACTTGGCACGGATGGACCTTTGTTCAAAGAAATCGAAGAATTCAGATCCTGTGAAGTTGGACCCTAGGTCTGTGATAATGGAATTCATGATCCCAAAGCGAAAGATGATGTCTTGAATGAACTCCACTGCTTTGGCAGACGTTAAAGAAACAATGGGCCTGAACTCGATCCATTTGGTAAACTTGTCGATGGCAACAAGCACATGAGTGTATCTACCTTGAGCTTTCTTGAAAGGCCCAATCATATCCAGCCCCCAGTAGGCAAAAGGCCATGAGACTGGTATATTCTGCAACAGCTGTGCTGGAAGGTGATGCTGCTTAGCGAGGAACTGACAAGCTTCACAGTGCTGCACTAACTCGGCAGCGTCCTTTTTCGCTGAGGGCCAATAGAAACCAGCCCTGAATGCCTTCCCGACTAATGTGCGTGAGGCGGCATGAATTCCACAGATTCCAGCGTGTATCTCTTTAGCAAACTCTGCCCTGATGAGGTACTTAGGCATTTCAGCAACACTCCTGAGGCAGACCGTCTTGCTATTCGCTCGACCTCTGCTTTATCCTCTGGAATTTCTTCGTTTAGGATGTACTTGATGATGGGGGCTCTCCAATCAGTTGGCACATCCAGAGTTAAGATATGTCGGTCGGGAGGCATGCTCAGCTCGTCTAGTTGAACGAAAGGATGATGAAGCTCTTGGACAAAGATGCCTGAGGGTACCTTGGCGCGTGACGAGCCCAGCTTGGACAGAATGTCAGCATCCACATTGCGATCCCGATCCACATGAATGTACTGGAGGCCCTGAAATCTGCCTTCCAGTTTACGAACTGCCTCGCAGTATTTGTCCATACTTTCTGTGGAGCGATCCCACTCCTTGTTGACTTGATTAATGACTACCAAGGAATCTCCGTAGGCCATTAGACGCTGGATCCCGAGTGATATGGCGATGCGCAGGCCATGGAGGAGGGCCTCATATTCAGCTGCGTTGTTGGAAACCGGGAAAAGAATCTGTAAAACATACTTGAGTTTTTCCCCTGCTGGCGAGGTGAAGACGGCACCAGCGCCAGCCCCTTCCAACTTCAACAAGCCGTCAAAATACATCTTCCAAACTTTGATGACTTCTGGCTTCTCAGGCACTTAATGCTCAGTCCACTCGGAGACGAAATCGACTAGTGCTTGAGTCTTGATTGCAGTACGGGGACGGAATTCGATGTCATGAGCCCCCAGCTCGCAAGCCCACTTGGCGATATGCCCTGTGGCCTCTCGATTACGTAAGACCTCTCCGATTGGGAACTCCGTAACCACTATGATTTTATGTTCCTCAAAGTAATGGCGCAGTTTGCGTGCGGTAATGAGAAGTGCGTATAGTAACTTCTGTACTTGAGGATACCTGATTTTGGAGGGACTGAGGACCTCGCTGATGAAGTAGACCGGGTGTTGCCTGGGTACCGTGTGCTGTCCATCCGGTCGCTCGACCACCAATGCGGTACTGACCATGTGAGTCGTACAGGAGATGTAGAGGAGCAAATTTTCCGCCGGTGAGTCGGCAGTGGCACGATTAGGAGACTTGAGCACGGGAGGTGACGTTAGGAACTTTTTCAAAGCGTCCAACGCTTCCTGAGCCTCTGTAGTCCACTAAAACCTGTCTACCTTTTTGAGGAGCTTGTAGAAGGGCATGCCACGCTCCCCGAGCCGTGATATGAATCGGCTCAAGGCTGCCATGCATCCAGTCAGCCTTTGAGCATCTTTCTGCGATCTAGGAGGGTGCATGAGCAGAATAGCCTTGATCTTCTCGGGGTTGGCTTCGATTCCTCTATTGCTGACAACAAAACCGAGCAACTGACCTGCGGGGACGCCGAAGACGCACTTGGTGGGGTTGAGCTTCCACCGGAATTTCCTCAGGCTGTCAAACACCCGGCGCAGATCGTCGAAGAAATCCTCTTCATTCTTGGTCTTGATTACAACATCATCAACGTAAGCCTCAACACGCTCTCCCTAGTGATCGGCAAGGCAAGTTTGAATCGCCCTTTGGTACGTTGCTCCCGCGTTTTTCAACCCAAAAGACATTGAGGTATAACAGTAGGCACCGAAAGGCGTGATGAATGCTGTTTTCTCCTGATCTTCAGCTGCCAGGCTAATCTGATGATAGCCTGAGTAACAATCGAGGAAGGAGAGCAAAACGCATCCGGCCGTAGAGTCAACGACCTGATCAATGCGAGGCAACCCGAACGGGTCCTTAGGGCAGTGCTTATTGAGATCGGTATAATCAACACACATCCGCCAGTCCTTCTTATTCTTCTTGAGAACGAGTACAGGATTTGCAAGCCACTCGGGATGCATGACCTCTCTAATAAAACCGATAGCCTTCAGCGGGTTAACTCTACCCTAATGGCCTCTCGCTTTTCTGGAGTGAATCGCCGCAGCCTCTGCTTGATGGGTTTGGCATTGGGGAACACTTTGAGTTGGTGCTCGGCCAATTCCCTCAGGACCCCAGGCATATCTGCTGGCTTCCATGCAAACATGTCATGGTTGGCCCTCAGGAACTGGACGAGCGCGTCTTCCTATTTGGGAGGAAGGAGAGCATTGATGGCGGTCGTCTTGGTCACGTCCGAGGGGTCGAGAGTTATCTCTTTCGTCGGGACGGCTGGTTGAATTGCTGCGCTAGAGACCGCCTCTTGAGTCAGAATCTGGAGGTCTTCCTGTGACATGCCAGCTTCGTCCGCCTTGAACTTCTTCTATGCCGCCATATGATTCTGCTCGAGGGCCATTTGCAAGGCCTCTTGTATGCACTCCGAGGCTTCCTTGAAGTCGGCGCGTATGGAGAGAGTACCACCGGGGGCTAGCATCTTGAGAACGAGGCATGGATAATGTGGGATAGCCATGAACTTGGCTAGCCCTGGTTGCCCGATGATGGCGTTGTAGACGCAGTTGAAGGTTGGGACTTCAAATCTCAACGTCTCAATGCGAAAGTTCCCTGCCGTGCCAAAAGCGACCGGCAGATAGATGTGTCTGAGCGGGTATTCGCCCACGCCCGGGACAATCCCGAAGAATGGGGTATCCGATCTCTTGAGATCGCTGAGCGGGATCCCCATCTCTTGTAGAGCCCTGGGGAACACCACGTTGATGCTGGCCCCTCCGTCGATCAGAACCTTCTTGAGTCGGGTGTCGCCGACTATGGGGGTTACCAGCAGCGGGTACTTGCCCAGCTCATCGAAGTTGAGCCACTGATCCGCCCGACTAAACGAGATCGGCTTGTGGGACCAGTCGTATGGCTGTGGCGGCTCTGAGGTGGCCGCGTTGATCCGCCGATCCTCTAGCTTCTGCTGGCGCTTGCTCGAGTACGCTCTGTGCCCTCTTAGGATGAAGCTGACCTCCTTGTTGACGTTGGGGAAGCATTGATTACTGCCTCCAGCCGGCCTCTGCGGCAGCTGGTTCCGTGGTGGAGGAGGCAGCGGAGGAGCTTGCACCGTCGAAAACTGGCCGTGGTTCAGCATGGCTCTGAAGTCGCAGCAATGTCTAAGAGTATGGCACATATCCTTATGCGTCGGGCATGGCTCGTCGAGGAGTTGATCAAGGGTTCGAGTCTGGGGTGGAGGTGGGCCACGTGGTCGTACTGGAGTTGGAGCCATGGAGCGGACCTCCTCCCGAGGCCTTTTGTCCCAGCAACGATCTTGCCGCGAGGGCTCTTCATGCCTCTCCTGCTTGCCCTTGCCTCGGTCGTCTTGCCGGGGGCGAACGAGGTCGCGAGCTTGTTTGTCCGCCGTGATGTAGCGGTTCGCTTCCTGGAAGAGACACTCCGAGGTGTTGGGCGCCCTTTCCAGTATGTGCTTGATGAAGACCTGGTCGTTGGAGCCTTGGAGGAAGTCGTCAATCACCGTATCCTTGGATACGTCGGGGATGTGGTTTATGAGAGCCTGGAACCGCTTGAGGTATGATTGCAGGCTCTCCGAATCCTTGCGCCTGATGGTTTTGAGGTCCCACCGTTGCGCCGGCTTGTCGGAGAGTGACTGGAAGTTGGCGATGAACAGGCGTCGGAAGTCGCCCCAGTCCTCAATGCTGCCATGCCTGAGGTGGCGAAGCCATTGAAGCGCATCCTGCCCCAACTTGATTGGGACATAGGCCGTCATGAGATTCTCCGAGGCATTGGCCGCTCGGGCCGCGGTAGTGTACACGGCCAGCCAGTTCCGCGGATCCATCTTCGTCTCAAATTTTTCAATGTTTGAGATTTTGAAGTTGGGTGGCCACTCGACATCTTGAATTCTCCGGCCGAAGGCTGCTATAGCAGCTTCTGCGGTGCCGGCCAGGTTGCCACGATCCTCCACTGGGCGGCGATACGGGGACTGAGGTCGATGATCCCGCTCAGATCCGACTCGGGGGGGCGGAGCTATTCACGGAGACAGCCCCGAGTGACACCTGGCGGCTGGAGCACGCTGTGGGGGGCCATAGTCTCGGTCGTAGTTCACGCGCCGGTCGATCTCGAGCTGGTGCCTCTGAGCGTGAGATTGCTCAATGCTGTGACGTGCGTCGCGGTTGCCGTTGATGACTTGTCGTGCATCGGCAACCTCCGGCTGCCTGGGCACGAGGTGGTCCGCTGCCCGAGCGAGAACGGTCTTGATGGCCACCCCATCTTCGTTGTTAGGGATGAGCTTGCAGAGCTTGACCAACGCCCCTACAGCTTGACTCGGAGTATCCATGACTCCCTCGAACTCCTTCAGAAGATTGCGTGCGGGGAGCGCTGCCACTCGTTGTCGCCTGGCTTGAGCAGTCTGCCAAACGCGACGCCGCTGCCGCGTCTGGTTCCTGCGTCGGTGGCTCTGTACTTCCTGCTCATTCTCGCTCGCCCGAGTTACCTCGTCTATCGAGACAGGAAGCGTAGGATCCTTGTTTCCCAGGATGTGGCGGCGCCGGATGTTACGGATGCGGTTCGCCCTCTCCCTTCTGTGGTGATCTTGCGAGGTTTCGGCGAGGACGGGTTGCTCATCATCCGAGACCACTTCGTCAATTTCGTTCCCCGCACCGCTGATCACAAAGACCTTAGGGAAGCAGAGAGTGCAGCCAGAAAACGATCCCTGGGGCCTGCTGGTGGTGATGGCTGCCACCCCTACGCTGGCGTCCGAGGCAGGGATCGTGGACGCTGTGGTCATTGCGGTAGTTGCAACGTGTTCAGAGACCGTAGCAGTATCGATGCTGTAGACCATATGAGGGTGCCTCGAGTTACGAGCCCTCTCAATGTTCACCAGGCGACGGTGGGCCTCGCTAGTCGGTGAGGTGCTCCGGCGAACGGATCTTCCCGCCGGCGTGGGATCGATGACGAGTCGGGGGCGACGACCCGCCGGCGGCGCGTCGGGCCCTCTGTAGATGTGATCGTCCGGAAGAGGCACGGACTGTCTTGAACTGGGCGCACCCCGCGCACCCTCGTCGTTGTTGAGGGGAGCCGAGGCACAGGAGAGAAGCCCTTGGTACGTGGCAGCAGAGTTGCGGAGGCCAAACGGAATGGAGGGAACGACGGGCTCCACCCGAGTCTTCTTTCGGTCCCGGGCGGGCGATGCCGGCCGGGCTCGCTTCAATGCTGGTGGAGGTGGTGGGACCCGTAGCGGACATGGGACCCAGGAACGAGTACCAACTGGGACTCGCCCCGGGCCCTGTCGAGTGTTGCCTGAGGCGCGGGTCCGTTGCGGACCTCTTGAGGGTTTCCTTGAGGAACCTGGTCTCGGCCTCCGACTAATCCAAGTCCAGATTTGAGTCGGGGAGGTTGAGAGCGTCGTGCAACGGGTCGGGGTCAGAACGGTGGTGGTTGCAGGTTCCGATCAGGCTAGCGTGGTCGATGTAGATCCAACCCTGAAGAAGACCCTGCGGTTGGCTCGTGCTCCCGAGTCATGGTGACTGCGGGGAGCCCGATCTGACTCAGCACGACGTGGAGCCGGATTTTGGTGAGGGGCCGGCGCCTCGCGCCGACGTGCTGGAGCTTGGCGCAGAGTTGGCGGACGCTGACGAGGCGCTGGTCCCTGGCGACGATCTGATGGTATAGGCCGCTCTGGAGTGGTCGACGGTTCCACGATGGTGCGTGGTCGCACCGGTGTACTGCGAAGCTGGTGAAGGTCGCCGCTCCGATCGGCGATGAAGGTGATTGATCCGAACTGGATCATGTCGCCTGGGGTGAGCTGTTGACGAGACGATTTGCCATGGAGCTAGTTGTTGCTGATTTCGCCGCCCCCTACCTGGCGCGCCAACTGTCGGTGTTTGATACCGGCAATGCACCACGGGGTGTGTTCATGATGCTTTTGGGGTGGCGAGATTGGCGTAGCTCAATGGTTTGCGTAGAGATGCAACAAAACACAAGGGTTTATACAGGTTCGGGCCGCAATAAGCGTAACACTCTATGTCCTGTTTGAGGCGAGTTGTATTGATCTGAGTTCTCGAGGTTACAACGAGGGTCTCGAGGTCTGGTGGCTGGTGTGTGATGATATGATAGATGATCCACGTAGGGGTCCCTCACCCGCCTTATATAATCCGGCCAGGCTTGGGTTACAAGTCAAGTTCTATCTACGAGTCCTACTCTGTTTGGAAGCCTAAAGAGTATACGGAATCCACGATTACATGTTTCCTTCCTTGAGTCCCGCTGCTCCCGTAATACAGAGTCCGAACCAACTCCCTTGCGTCTTTCCTGAATTATAGCGCCTTTGACTTGGTCTTTAAGCTCACCATCCATTCTCGGGCCCATGAGACCAGTTGGCACCTCGAGAAGGGCCTGCTATCTCTACTGGGCCCTCCAACGGCCCATGTACTGAATCCGCACCGTGAGGGCCCGGGGGATATCTATCCCCCACAACCACATTTGCAGGAGATAGAAATAAAGTAAAATATAACTGAATTATATTGAAGATAATCTGAATCCAAAAGATACAAGAGTTTTACCACAGACTCGAAGATAACTCCGGATACTCCGAGGCAAAGCTTGACTCAACTCTAACTCCCAGGACTATCCTAACTACTAAGAAAAGAGTGAAGCACTCTTAGATAGAACTCTCAACTCAACTCTACTCCACCCCTTGCAAATGAGCTCCCGGGGTCTATTTATAGCCTAGAAAGTGAGGGGGGTATTTATATGTGTACTAGGTCGGTGGAGGGACCAAGTCGGTGGCCGGCCGACCTAGGTGGGTGGTCGGGCGGCCAACCCCATGGCCGGGCGGCCATGGGATCCACCGCCTTAGTTGATCCAACGGCTGATCTTGCTCCCCTACTTCGGTTGGCAGTTAGGACGGTTGGTTGCACGTGAAAATGCATCGAGGGGTGGTCGGCCAGCCATGGCACGTGGTTGGGCGGCCACGTGTCTGCCTCCGATTTGTTGCTTGTTGCTTCCCTCGGATCCTTGACATCACTAGTCCTCGTCCTAACACTTTGTGACCCTCGGATACATTGGATGCTCTCTTGTATGGTTGGATCTTCACCATTTTGTGTTTGTTTGACACCGGATCGATGACATGGCACATGAAGTGGTCAAGGAACCATTCCATGTGGTCGTGGACCCAATTCCACCCTGGAGGGTTGTCGGGCGGCAACCAACCATGGTTGGCCGGCATGGCCCAGTCACCAATGTTGCCCATCTTTGATATTTGGTGCATTTCCAACCTTTTTGAGTAATTTTTGGTACCTGCATCCAAATTTTCATGTACATCTTGTGGAACTCATTAGTAGCAAGGGTTAGTCCATATATTTCACTTGTTTAGCTTCATTTGGCGGATAGTTGACAGTTGAAATTGTGAGATAACGACCGTCAACATTAAGCTAGCCCTCTACTCTGCCCAACCTAGGCGAAATCTTGTTAGGTGGACAAGTGTGCATGTCGAACCGTAATATGCAGGGAAAGGTAGAAGGAGGTTTCTGGAGATCACAAAGGAGGAACGAAAATGCCATCACGCCATCAACTCTCGATCTTGAGTATCTCTTCGTGCCATGATTGGACAATGCCTTGCACTAGAATTTAAACAAAGGTCAAAGCGGAACATGAAAACTTCAACAGAAGGTTTGTTTCATGACAACACAAGAATCAAGCTTGGGGGAGGATATACAAAGTAATCCTCCAACCCAACCCCTAAGAGGAAGGACCTCGATATTCAACCTACAGCAGTGGTTGATCGCTGCAAAACATTGACCATGCTCTGGATCACTTGGGAAGTGAACAAAAAGGTCATAGACATCTCTCATCTCGAGAGTTCGTCTCCAAAACCACAAGATCAGATGATTTTATAGTATGAGGTTGCAAGTGGCATAAGATATATGTAGAGACATCACCTACAAGTGAGCATTCCTTAGTTCCCTTCCCCTGGCCGGATATACAATAAGACAAAGCGGTTTACTAGAGGTTAGGTTGATCTACTCTACTCATGAGTCAATGCGCTAATCTTTGACTTAGCAATATACATGACATAGGTAAGCTAACTTTATCCCTACCTTGAGCTCCACATAAGCCTTTTAGTTGATAGGGAAAAGTTTGGCTTATGGCCTGTTGAGGAATCTAAAACCACTTGAGTGATTGAGGGTACCATTTGAGGAACTTAATGCTTTCATTTCAAAAATTCTCAAAACCCTCCAAGCGCAAAACCTAAAAAGAGACAGACTTCGGTAACCTCTACTAAGATTGTTCCATCTCTCAACCGCCGAAGACAAGGTAAGAAAAGCCAGAAGCCCCATAGGTATGGATAAAAAGATTGGGGTGCACTTATGCTAGTTTGTTCAGAGATAATGGTAGAATGTTGGGTTGTGCACTTAATACTTGCAAGACATTGACGCAACTCCTGATCCACCGAGCCTGGGGAGGGGGGAGTTGACGGTCGTTATTTCATGGTTTCGACCCCCAAGTTCTTAGCGAATAAATGGGGTATAGATAAAACTCCATGCATTTTTTAACTAACACTCACGAATTCCAAGAGTTTTGGTGGTTCTCGATGTACCAAAGGGAGATGCTCAAATTCCATGCAAAAGTATATCACCACCATTGCCGAACCGCCCCTCCGTGTACCGAGCTTCCATGGCCGACTGACGCCGAGCATTGCCTCCAGTCCATTGGAGAGCTTTTGCCTCAGTCCATCAAGGTCTTCATCATCTACCTCGAGTCCATCGGAGGGCCTCCAGTCCATCGGAGGACTTGTACCGTTGACAATTACTCATCACACTAGGAGAGCAATGAAGTCGGTCCATTGGCTCTCAATCTCCTCCTTGATGAGTGCATTGTCAATACATCTCCAACCTGTAACCTGAAATAGAACAAAGACAAAAAAAAAGCGTAAAACCGAAAAGAAAGAAAAATAAAAGAAATGCTCAAGCTGCCCAAAACCAAACAAAGGCAAAACACAAGGCAACTTGAAGCAAAAAGAAAACAAAGCATCGGTTCCTCAAGACAGAGGCAAAAGGCTCAACGCACCGATGCAAAGAGCATGCTAAAAGCTCAACTCCCCCTGAAATGCATCCTCACAAATGCAATATGAGTGCAAAGCTCCCCCTCAACTGAATCTCTCCCGAAATCCTCCCCCTGTGTCCAATACTCCAAAATCTCTCCCCTTTGTTGACAATGGACACATCAAGGGTTCCTAGGACTCACCCTGAACTAAGCAACTTCCCCTCAAAATATGCCATGATGTGCAAGGAGTGTAACTTAAGGAGCTCAGAAGGGATGGAAAGCTAATATTCATAGGTTCTAGCATACAATGCAAGTGAGGGCAAGGAAGCATATAACAAGCTCAAATGAATCTACCTTACACATATCAAAAGCAAGCTTGTTTTTCAGGGTAGTTTTTAAGAGAAAGCATCACCAACATGAATAGCACCTAGCAAGATAGGCATGAACCACCAGATGCTAGCAATACATACAAGGTGTGCTACTCTCAACCAAAGCATATACAACTAGCCATAAGCATTTTAGAGACTTGCAAATTTCAGATTTGAGCTTGTAAATTCATGAGCAAGTTCTTTTTGTGCCAGGGGTTATTTACTTGTCTATTGCCACTTCGTACTAACCAATGCCAAGCCTAGGCTCAAAGAACCATCAGAAGCTTAAGACAAGGTTTTGATCATACACAGCCTAGTCTAAGTTCATGTCAAAGTGCAATGACAAGCAGTCTCAAATTAGCACATAAGACACCATTTGTAAGCAATTTGATTCAGATTTCAATTTAAGCAAGGTGTCATAAAAGCTTAGACATTAACATAGCAAAGGCATACAACTAGCATATTCAGGCATGAAAAGATAGCACAATATTCAACACTCCTACACATGCTAGGTAGCCAAATCAAGTGGTGATCATGGTTTTTGATTTGCAAAGAATAAAATGACTTAGCTCACAACTAGTATTCAACAGACTCAAGAGAGCTTAGCCAACCATGATCAAGCATGCATATGTACAAACTAGCACAAGCAAGTACTAACTTAACGTTCCAAAAGAGCTCTAGTGCTAGTGAAGTGAAAATGCATATGATACAGTGCAATGCATGATATGATACAATATGCAAAAGAACCGAAGAGAAATAGAAACAAGATAAAAGCAAAACTAAAGTACAGAAGCTATTCCTTACTAAAAGGTATAGCACACTATCCCTGACTAAAAGGGATAGCACACTCCAAGCTCACCTCTTAGACGCGTAAAAGCGTCAAAACTCTAGGGGCTTGGTAAAGATATCGGCCAACTGGTTTGCAGATACTACGTGGATTAGGTCTATGTCTCCCTTCTCATAGTGATCTCTCAGAAAGTGAAACCTCACGTCTACGTGTTTGGTTCTAGAGTGCAAGACGGGATTTTTAGCTACAGAAATAGCAGAAGTAGAGTCAACTAGAAGAGGGATCCTTCAATACTTAATGCCGAAATCAATAAGGGTGGCTTTCATCCACAAGAGCTGGGAGCAGCAGCTAGCAGCAGCAATGTACTCGGCTTCTATGGTAGACAAGGATACACTAGCTTGCTTGCAGGAGGACCAAGAGACAAGAGAAGTTCCTAATAGTTGGCATGTGCCGGAGGTTGACTTGTGATCAATCCGGCAGCCAGCATGGTCAGCATCTGAGAACCCTCTAAGAGAAAGAGAAGAACCCGAGGAATACCAAAGACCAAGCTTAGGAGTGAATTTCAGATACCTGAAAATGCGCTTCACAGCTTGACGGTGATTAATCCTAGGAGAAGCCTGGTCGCCGTCAGGTACAGAAGTGAGCCGATCATCTCTCAAAATTCCTTCTGGTCCACCGCCTCCCCATCTTCATCAGCATCAAGCACCGTGTTTGTACTCATAGGAGTCGTAATGGGTTTAGAGTCCCCTATGTCAAACTTCTTGAGTATGTCCCTTGTGTACTTGGCTTGATGGACAAAGGTTCCTTCAGGACCTTCCTTGATCTGCAGCCCGAGGAAGAACTGGAGCTCACCCATAAGACTCATCTCAAATTCCCTGCTCATCTGTTCAGCAAAACTAGACACCAAAGCGTGAGATGAACCACCAAAGATTATGTCATCAACATATATCTAAATTATCAGGGTGTCACTGCCATGACTCAACAAAAACAAGGTCTTGTCTACTGAACCCATCACAAACCCAGACTTGAGCAGGAAACTCTTCAACCTAGCATACCAAGCTCTGGGAGCTTGGTTCAGACCATAAAGAGCTTTCCTCAACTTATACACCCGGTCTAGAAATCTAGCACTCTCAAAGCCAAAAGGTTGTCTCACATATACCTCCTCCTCTATGAACCCGTTTAGAAAAGCAGACTTGACATCCATTTGCTGCAGTTTGAAGCCTTTAGAGGCCGCAAAGGCAAGCAAAATCCTAATGGCTTTCAAATGAGCTACAGGAGCAAAGGTCTCCTCATAATCTATCCCCTCCTTCTGACAGAAACCCTGGGCTACCAATCTCGCTTTGTTCCTCACAACCATCCCATCCTCACCCTGTTTGTTGTCGGGGGAGTGAAGAGGAAGCTGTGGGCAAGGGTCCTCCTTCATCATTAGAGCTCGTAGCAGAGAGGGCAGGAGCTGCAGCCGGTGCAGTGGCTTCTGCATCACCGACATCAACCGCACCTTCCACATCCTCAAAGATAGGGGTGCCTTCTTCATCATCACCTGAAAGCTCAAAGGCAGGGGTTGTGCAGGGCATAGTTTCATCAAAAGAAACCTCACAAGTCTCAACAACTTGCTTGGCCTCCAAAATCCACACACGAAAAGCCCTAGAACTAAAAGCATACCCCAGAAAAATCCAATCCAAACAACGAGACTCAAACTTGTCCAGATGCCCCGCCTTCTTAAGCACAAAGCACCTGCAGCCAAACGCTCGCAAATGCTTGACGCTGGGCTGCCTACCAAACCGAAGTTCATATGAGGTCTTCCCAAGGAAGGCTCTCAAGAAGATCCGGTTCGCAATGTAACAGGCCGTATTTACTGCCTCAGCCCAAAAGCGCCTCAGAGTCCTATGCTCATCGAGCATCGTCCGTGCCATCTCAACAAGTGTGCGGTTCTTGCGTTCCACAACACCGTTCTGCGGTGGGGTATATGGAGAAGAAAACTGGTGCTCAAGACCTAGGTCACGACAGAAGTTTTTGAAATGAGAGTTTCTGAATTCTCCGCCATTGTCACTGCGGATAGCCCTCATGGCCTTATGACTCTCGTTTCTCAATCTCAGTACCAGATCCCAAACAAAACCAAATGCCTCATCCTTAAACTCCATGAAAAATAACCACGAGAACCGCAAAAAATCGTCCACAACGACAAGCACCTACCACTTCCCACTAACCGACGTTACCCGAGCGGGACCTACTGTATCCATATGGAGTAGCTCATCCGGATAGAAGGTCATAACCTGAGGCACAGGAATGTGAGAAGCGGCAACCATCTAGCCATGACGACAGGGGTGGCATACTAAGTCCTTCTCAGCTATCAACTTGGGCAATCCTCAGATTAGGCCCATTGAACTCAACCTGACTAGCAGATCAAAGCTCAAGTGACCAAGCCTCCTATGCCACTTCCAAATATCAGCAGAAGGACTAGCAACCAATCAGCGAGCAAGGCCGGAAACAGATGTGAGGTCGACCCTAAAAACCTGACCAAAAGGCAGCAAAGAGCAAACAAGGGTCTCCTTAGCATCATGAACGCAGCACGCACCCTTCTTAAAACGAATCTCAAATCCTTCATCGAGAAGTTGAGAAACAGAGACCAAATTGAACCCCAGATTTCGGACAAAAGCAACTTCTCTCAGGGAAAGCTTAGCAGAGAGCGAAACAGAACCAACACCCATCACTTTACCTTGACCATTGTCCCCGAATGTGATGTACTCCTTGGTGCTCACGGGGTTGAGGCTAGAGAACCACTTGCGGTGCCCTGTCATGTGACTAGAGCAACCGGAGTCCATGATCCACACATCCTCAATGCCTCGATCCTGCAAAGTCAAGTAAAGCGACGGTGAGCAAACAGTCCGGCACTAGGGTTAGTACCAAAAAACTGTTGTACCAGTGCCGAGCCATCTGCTCAAAAGTAGGGTAAGCACAGTCAAAGAAATCACCACGACTAGAGTAACCACGACCCTCAAAGCGTGGCCTCTCAAGCTCTCTCACAAACCCTTGGTCACGAGGTCCATAGCCGTGCTGAAAACGACTAGGAGCTCGACCGACAAAGTGTCTCTCACCACCAGGACCATGGGCTTGGAAGCCGCCTCCTCTCTCACCACCAGCAAAGCAGTTTCTCATCTCACTGCAGTGGGGAGGATCTTGCCTACCACCTTGGTAGAACTGATCCTGGTTCCCCCAAGCTCTCTCCTGCCTCTCAACCCGCTTCCTACTAAAGCAAAACTCCTCTAGTGGCCATTCCGCTGGCAAAACTCACAGTGGTAGACAGGCCTCCTAGGAACTGGGTTAGGCTGGGACTTAGGCTTAGGTGGTGTGGCCTTGGGTGGCTCAGGCTGCTGGACTGGCTTCTTGCCCTTGGGCTTAAACTCTTCTTCAACAATCTTGTCCAGCTTAGCCTTGGAAGGCTTGGGTGTCCAGTACTACTTCTTTGGGGCAGCCTTGGGTGGCTCATGGTAAACCCCATCAACCATCTCTCCTGGCTGGGTAGGTGCAGTCTTTATCCTAATTGGAGCACTCTTCTCACCTGAGGTGCTGCACTCTCCAAACCCAAAACCACTCGTGTCACCCTCGGCTCTCTTGGTGCTCTCTATGATCATCTCTAGTTGGGGTTGCCTAGCATATACCCAACTCAGCACCTCTCTCAACCTGTTGTTGTCATTTTGCAAAGACAACACCTCCTCCCTCAGATCCTCCAAAACCACAGTCTGGGCAGCACAAGTGCCACAGTCTAGGGAGGGAACCATAGCAGCTTTCTCTAACTTCCTAATGGTGGCATCCTTATCCACCAGCTGCATCCTTAGAGTCATGCAGCTCTCACAAGTGTTAATAGGTGCTGACAGTACCTCAAAGTCAGCTCTCAATTGCTCTAACTCACCTCTCAAAGTAGGGCAGACCATACACGCACCCAACAGCGCAGGTCTAGCCCTAAGCTCCTCAAGCTCCATGAGCTGCCCCTCAAACTTCTCCTTCAGTACAGCTAGCTCTCTAGCTAGACAGGGGCAAGACTCACACTTGAGCTCTCCACTCAAAGTAGGCTCATCCAGTTTGGACTGGAGTTTGCCTAGCTCAGCATTCAGCCCATCTATCTCCTCTAACCGCTTGGCATACCTATCTCTCTGGTCACCAAGCTCCGTCATGAAAGACTCGCAGGTAGGGCTCTCAAGCTCATTGGGTTGGGGTCTCACACTCCTCAACCTCTCATTCTCCTCTAAAGCCTCAGCAAGTTGGGCTTTCAACTTCTACAGCTTCTTAGCTGCCTTCTCAAGCATCTTGTCCTAGGCTTTCAACTCTCGGCTGTTCTGCTCTAACATCTCAAGGATTTCGGCTTTCTCGGGAGTTACCTCATCATCGGAAGAAGAGTCATTGCCGTCATCCTTGTTCTCCTTGTCCTCAAGCGCCATGGAGCAGACCGAGCTCCTCTTCTCCTTGTTCTTGCGCAGGACTTGGTGGAGACGAAGCACAAGCCAGCTGGACCTCCTTGATCGTTCCCCTTGTCCTTCGTGTACGTGATCTCCTCATCACTTGAGCTCGACGAGGATGAAGAGGAAGAAGATCCGCTGCTGCAGAACCCGATCTCGGCGAAGAAGGCCTTGTCCCGCTTCCGGTTATCCTTCTGGTAGCTCTTGAAAGCCTTCTGTAAGTTCTTCTTGCCGAAGGGACGCTTGCCGAAGCTGTGCTTGCTAGAACGGTGCTTGTCAAAGCTTGGCTTGCCGGAGTGGTACTTGTCGGAGTCACGGGAGTAGCTCTTGCCCTTCTTGTAGTAGTCATTCTTGTTGGGACACTCGGCGATGAAGTGGCCGACCTCACCGCACTTGAAGCACTTGGGCCGCTTTCCCCTCTTCTTGCTCATCCGGTTGTCATAAGCGCGCTGAAAGCGACTAGACACCAGACATAACTCGTCATCCCCAAGTGTCGCTAGCTGCTCCTCTGTAACAAACATCAAAGCAGAAAACGAGAAGTTGTGTAACATGGGGTTAGTGACAGACTCACTAGAGGGGGTAGCCAAGGTCAAACTCTTAGAACCTGTATAAGCAAGGGAATTCCTCAACTTGTAATCTACTTCTGTGGCCTTGAGCTTACTATAGAGCGCCTCTACTCCTATCGTATCATACCCTGCCGACTCAATGATTGAGTTCACCTTGATCTCCCACACTTTTCTGTCCAAAGCATACAACAACTTGACAGCCTGCTGATGATCGGTGTATGGGAGCTCAGCGGGGGCAGAATTGACACACAACTTGTTGATGATCAACTGAAACCGACCAAACAAGTCGTCTACTGACTCTCCCGGCTTCTGGACGAATTTTTCATATTCGCGCCGGTAAGTCTCCACAAGCCTAGCCTTAATCGTCGTAGTACCCTCATGGTGTGCACTAAGCAGTGACCATATCTCACGCGCAGTCTTAAGGTGACTCACTCTCTCATAATCCATGGGACCAAGCCCAGAAAAGAGAAAGTTAACAGCCTTGGCATTTGCCTCATGCCGAGCCACCTGCGTAGTACGCTCAGCGACTGGAAGCACCACAAAAGTCGTACTCTGAGTAGCATCCTATATGTCCTGACTCTGGCTAACAAGGAACGCCTCCATCCTACCTTTCCAGTAGGGATGGCCATCGGAGCCAAGGACGGGAATTTTTCCAGAGTAAGTCATCGTCGCTACGGTTTCGTCACCGGTTAAGGTATAGGAAACCTAACCGACTCTGATACCACTTGTAGGACCGAGACGTGCAACTAGAGGGGGGTGAATATGAGCACTTGAAAAACTCAAACCCCCCAAAATGCGCTCTCACGAAAACACATGCACACCCGATACCATCCACTGAACAGATACGTATCGGGTGAAAAGTGGAAACACTCGAATTAACGCCCAACGAAACGGACGTAAGACGAGCAACCAAACTACACCTAAACGAACAAACACACTACACCTAGACGAACACACACAACACCTAATACTACACCTCTCTAATGTGCAGAGTTGCGTAGCATAGACAAGCGACCAACCCTAGGACACATTGAGAAACCCTAAACGGAAAACCACTAAAGCACGCAATAAAACAAGAGAAAACAACAAGGCACAAACAAAACAAGACAAGCTACAAAGCTTGCAAGTGTCGCACACTAGCCACTCAACACACCGAAGCGTGCCTCACTTAAGATCAGTGAGTGAAGAGTATGGGCATGCAGTGGTTGACACAAAACAAGTTTGAAGCAAACAACAATACTCCAAAAACCAAAGAAACCAAGAAAAACAAACCCCAAAGCAAGCGGAGCAAGAAACATGCAAAAACAGCCCCAAAAAGGCTAGATCGGACATTCCTCTCTCCACCAAAAGACCTGACCGGACAAACACAAAGAAGGGGGAAAAAACAGCCCTAAAACACTACAGACCGGACAGTCCGAGGTCTATAGACCGGACAGTCCGAAGTCCCTACTTCGGACAAACCTAAGGACAATTGATTTGTCCTGTCAGTTCTCCGAAAAACTGCGCAGAAAAACAGCCCGACACCCCTTCGAAATGGGGTCAAATCTCAACGAAACTTTACGAAAACTTGCATGGACAATCCTAAGGACCTTCCCTAGCAAACTCCAAAAGATCCACTTGAAAAGATCAAGGGTTGCACGGGAATTGCAAATCTCATGAGGTAGGTGAGTTGACACCGAAAACTCGAAATCCGACAAGAACGGCCCTTGCTCGTGGTTTGATTATTCTGGCACTCAGCTAGTGAGATTTACCACATCATAGCAAGGCAAAATACCAGCAAAAGAAAGATCCCAACCTTGGACAAACCGAAACACACCAAAATCCAAGGATTGGAACCAAAAACGAACTAGAATGGGGAGGGGAAAGGGAAGGACGCAAAATGCTGCTCACTCCATGGGATTCACAAGGAAGGAAACTTGGATTAATCACGAAATTCAGGTTACAAAAAAATCCCTAGAGCCTACCTCCCTTCATCCTCCCACTAATGACAAGATTTGACTAAACTAGACACTCATTTCCTAGCTAATCTCCTCTCTTTTCTCTCTTTGGACTTGGCTGCTAGGGTTAGGGAAAACCTAGGGTTTGTGCTGCCAAGATGAGCTCCAAGGGAGTCTCTCAAGTCTATTTATACCCTAGGCCCTAAATGACACAATTACATTAAGACCCCTACTCTAAAAATGCCCAGAGGGGGCCAAACCGAAAAGATACAATCGGACGACTATGATGACGGCTTGATCTTCTTCTTCTTCTCCACGCCTCGCTTGGATGTGCGCTACTTAGCCAGTAGTCCGGAAACTTCCCCCGGTTTTAAAGTCAGAAACCAGGAAACTTTATTTTGCGGGCTTCTTGGGCCGGGTCTTAGCCCAATCTTCTATCTTGGCGAGTCGGAGTCCAACCCACCAAGTCATTCAAACTTGGGTGGCGGTTTTGAGCCGAAGCCGCCAAAGCCTTCCTTGCACGCCTTCGTGCCATGCACTCGGGTTGGAGCACCACGGTGGCACCCGGCTTCTCCAGTCCATCGGAGTCACCCCGCGGTCCATCGGAGGGCTTACACCACCGTTGCCGAACTGCCCCTCCGTGTACCGAGCTTCCATGGCCGACCGACGCCGAGCATTGCCTCCGGTCCATTGGAGGGCTTTTGCCTCAATCCATTGAGGTCTTCATCATCTACCTCCAGTCTATCGGAGGGCCTCTAGTCCATCGTAGGACTTGTACCATTGACAATCACTCATTACACCAGGAGAGCAATGAAGCCGGTCCATTGGCTCTCAGACGAATGATAGTTTAATATCTTTATCTTAGTGCTTCCCTTTGGATAAATATGATACGTTTGAATACTCCCGGGTGAAAAGTACAGCGGTCTCCATGCGCTTGCAGAGTAACATCCGATTGGCTAAAAGTCGCCAATAGAGATATAGTTATATAAAATAATGATGACCATTATGTGGATGGTTTGGTGGACTCCGTCCGAGTCATTTAAGGCCCGTTCGCTGTTCGCTTGCTGGTTAGGATAACATTGCTAGAATGCTTATCCGGGACGTGGCACCGGTGAAAGTATTACTTGTGTCATCCATAGAACAGAAATAGGTTCCTACCATTCTTGTTGGAGGGAGTTAGTCCTGGGGGAGCTTGTACTTGAGGGCGGGCTGACCCGGTACGCCATGGTATTGCTCCTGAGGGGCCAAAACCTAGGGGAATGGCGGAATTGAATCGAACCTGGGATGAGACAAGTGGAGGTGGGGATATATGTGGGAATGCAATGGTTAGTAATCATATACCCCTAGCATTGTAGTTATTTTTAGGAATTTAAAAATCGATCTGTATCACTGATGCTCACCAAGTGTGAGAATGCTAGTATCGCACACGAGCAACGTATATGTTATTTGTTTTAATCATGATTTTTAATATTACATGATTGTACTTGTATGTTTACATTCCTGCAAGTTACCTTATGATGATATATGTGTTGAAATGATGAGATATATGAATTATGGATCATGATGATAACTATGATTACTCATTTAAGGTTATGGTTCAACAATGAATGAAACTTGAAAATAAGGACTCACTCCCAGTAAGGTTATGCGGGTTAGAAGTCAGGTCCACAAAAAGCCTTGCGTACTCTCAAATGTGTCGGGCCGATACAGCTCGTGTAAGTATTACGAGTACCCCCACGTACTAATCATTTGTTGTTGATATTTTTAGGTACATGTTAGTTTGTGATCAAGGATGACAACGGTGGACTCGATGTCATGCCTTAATGTTTTACTTCCGCTGCCCATTTGCATTTATATAATGATATATATTCTTCTGCGAGTTATTTCGAAGCTCTACTTCAATGTCATTGTACATCCTTTTGAGTAAAGGTTTTGTAATAAATCAAGCTATGCTTGTATGAAGTGCTGGATTGTTGTAATTGTTGTGGCTCCTTCGAGGGCTTCACGTGTATGATGTCGGCATCCCTATGTAATGGTTACATCGAGTGCCCTTTTAGGTAGTTTGCTGGGTTTAGTTCGATCTAAGTGCACTGCGAGCGAAAGGTGCTAGGTGTGCTTAGCCTGGATTAAATTGGTGGTTCCACTACTGAAAGATGAAGCCCAAAACTCACTAGAGAAGGCAGGTTCGGCCGACCCAACCCTCCTATAGTCAGTCGAGCGCTCCCCTTCCTAAAGATTTTGGAAGATATCTTTGAGTAGCGAGCAAGTCATTACCTTATAAACATAGATGTATGAGGAATATATGAAAAGATCAAGGAAGGACATCGAGATACTCCAAAATATTGAAGATTTTGACATAAACCGACTTATACCAGCTTCTATCGAAGGATCTAGAGCTCATATGGCCCGCATTCAGTATCTAAATCAATCAACAACCAACTTGTGCAAAGATGGAAGGCAAAGGCCATAGAGGAGCCCTAGCTCGGTTGAGCCAGGGGGCCCAAGTTGACCGACCACCTTTGTTCCTTTGTCGTTTCGAGGTTTCCTTTTTACACCACTGTTGACGCAAAATAACGACGATATTTATGATCTATGCTGACATGATTTCATGCATTTTTAGAGATTAGTCATATGATGAAGTCATATTTTATTAACAATTAACCCCATATTCGAGTATGCTCTTTGTTTTTGCTCTTTACTAAATATTGCAGGAAATTGAGAAATAATTGCAATAATTGAGAGGGCTACTCGTTGATGGATCAATGCTACAAGTCCAAGGAGATGACATGATTAATAAAAGAAGAACAATTGAAGCTCAAAAGAAGGCCCAAGCCCCTTAATTGAGAAGGTTCCAGAAGTCAAGGGTTGCTTGAAGTACAAGGAAGGAAAGGTTATCTCATGATCAACCCAAGTTCCAGCTAAATCCTGAAATATTCTCGGAATTCAGGATAGCAGCAAACTGTGGACCCAATTGGAAGACCTTAATGACGTCAAATGAAGAAAGTTTGAATACCAAAGTTGTAGACCTTCCTGAGCTATACAATTTAGAGTCTGAGTTTGCCTTATTTGGACTTTGTATGAGGATATTATGATTGAAATACTAATGGCTGCAGAAGAAGGAAAGTTGGATTTCGGGAAGGATAAGGACAATTGCTTTATCTTCAAACAAGAAAGTTTATGGACGACCAAGAACCTTCAAGAGGCTTGTATATGCATAGAAGCCTTATCAAACCGACATATTAGTTTCCATGTATAGGGCACCCTCCGGTGTATAAAACCAGGGCTCCAACTCGAGGGTTAGGGGTCTAACTTTGTAAGTTTCATCAAGGAGTGTTGAGCGAATGGGCGAAATAAGAGGAGGCCAAGCCGGGTCATGCTCGACCGACCCTAGGGCTTCTCGGGGGGTGTCGAGTTCATCTTTTGATATGTTCTTTGTTTCGTCGAATTCGACAACTATGTGCTTCAAGTTCACGATGAACCTCGTGTAAACTCTCTTTTCTTCTTGTTTTAATATGATAAACCTTGAGTTCGATCAATGAAATTGTGTTTTAGCTATGAGTTCTATGTTTATACATGATCCTTGATTCATGTCTTTGCAATGCTTCATCTCAACATGTGCACGGCCGTTATGATTAATCCGCATGTCTTTTAGTAGATATTTTTCTCTTAGTTGATTGATTGAATCTGCTCATGCATAGATATGGTTTAGGCATGCTAGTTCGTCAATTACCCTGACTTATGTGACAAGTGGTTGGAGGGAAAGGTTAGAGCAAGTTTATTCAATGTTTCACCTTAGATCCATGCTCAGGGTGGTTCTTAGTTTACAAGAAGTTTGTTTCATATCTCTTGCTAATCACTTAGCTGTATTAGCTTAATATTTGATCTTGCTTAGTTTGTTCTTGACAAGCTCTTGTCTTTGATCCACTTTATGCTACAGTCTGTTTTTATATCTAGTTTGTGATTAGATCATCGTTTATCATCCTTTAGCTTATTAGATCTATTAGTCTAGGAGGGTGCATGCATAGAAGAGTCTTGATCTTCTCGGGATTGGCTTCGATTCCTCTGTTGCTGATGATAAAACCGAGTAACTGACCTACAGGGACGCTGAAGACGCACTTGGTGGGGTTGAGCTTCCACCGGAATTTCCTCAGGCTATCGAACACCTGGCGCAGATCATCGATTCCTCTTCATTCTTGGTCTTGATTACGACGTCGTCAACGTAGGCCTCGACACGTTTGCCCCAGTGGTCGGCGAGGCATGTTTGAATTGCCCTTTGGTATGTTGCTCCGGCGTTCTTCAACCCGAAAGACATTGAGGTATAGCAGTAAGCCCCAAAAGGCGTGATGAACGCTGTTTTCTCCTGATCTTCGATTGCTAAGCTGATCTGATGGTAGCCTGAGTAACAATCGAGAAAGAAGAGTAAAGCGCAGCCGGCCGTAGAGTCAACGACCTGGTCGATGCGAGGCAACCCGGACGGGTCCTTAGGGCAGTGCTTATTGAGATCGGTATAATCAACACAAATCCACCAGTCCTTTTTATTCTTCTTGAGAACGAGTACAGGATTTGCAAGCCACTCAAGATGCATGACCTCTCTAATAAAACCGGCAGCCTTTAGCTGGGTTAACTCTGCCCTAATGGCCTCTCGCTTTTTTGGAGTAAATCGCCACAGCCTCTGCTTAATGGGTTTGGCATTGGGGAACACCTTGAGTTGGTGCTCGGCCAGTTTCCTCGGGACCCCAGGCATATCCGCCGGCTTCCATGCAAACATGTCGCGATTGGCCCTCAGGAACTGGACGAGCGCGTCTTCCTATTTGGGAGAAAGAAGAGCGTTGATGGCAGTCGTTTTGGTCGCGTCCGAGGGGTCAAGACCTATCTCTTTCGTCGGGACAGCCGGTTGAATTGCCACCCCTGGGCCACTTCTTGAGTCGGGATCTGGAGGTCTTCCTGTGACATGCTGGTTTTGTCCGCCTTGAGCTTCTTCTGTGCCGCCATATGATTCTACTCAAGGGCCATCTGCATGACCTCTTGTACACACTCCGGGGCTCCCTTGAAGTCGGCGCATATGGAGAGAGCACCACCTGGGGCCGCTTCTTGAGGATGAGGTATGGGTAATGCGGGATAGCCATGAACTTGGCTAGCCTAGGACACTCGATGATGGCGTTGTAGACGCAGTTGAAGGTCAGGACTTCAAAGCTCAACGTCTCGATGCAGAAGTTTTCTGCCGTGCCAAAGGCGACCGGCAGATAGATGTGCCTGAGCGGGTATTCACCTGCACCCGGAACAATTTCGAAGAACGGGGTATCCGACTTCTTGAGTTCGCTAAGCGGGATCCCCATGTCTTGTAGAGCTCGGGGAACACCACGTTGATGCTCGCCCCACCGTCGATCAGTACCTTCTTGAGTCAGGTATCCCCGACTTTGGGAGTTACGAGCAACGGGTACTTGCCTGGCTCATTGAAATTGAGCCACTGATCCGCCCGACTGAAAGAGATTGGTCGTGGGACCAATCGTATGGTTGCGGCGGCTCTGAGGTGGCCGCGTTGATCCGCCGATCCTCCAGCTTCTGCTGGCGCTTGCTCACATATGCTCCATGCCCCCCTAGGATGAAGTTGACCTCCTTGTTGATGTCGGGGAAGCGTTGACTATCGCCTCCAGCTGGTCATTGCGGAGGCTAGTTCTGAGGTGGAGGAGGCGACGGAGTAGGCTACGGCATTGGGAACTGGCCGCGTGCCAGCATGGCCTTGAAGTCGATGCAGTTTCTGAGAGTACGGCGCATATCCTTATGTGCAGGGCACGGCTCATCGAGGAGTTGATCGAGGGTCCGAGCTGGGGTAGGAGGTGGGCCACGTGGTCGTACTAGGGGTGGAGCCATGACTCGGACCTCCTCCCGTGGCCTCTTGTCCCAGTGACGATTGAGAGCCAATGGATCGGCCTCATTGCTCTCCTGGTGTGATGAGTGATTGTCAACGGCACAAGTCCTTCGATGGACTGGAGGCCCTCCGATGGAATGGAGGTAGAGGAAGACGAAGACCTCGATGGACTGAGACAAAAGTCCTCCAATGGACCGGAGGCAATGCTCGGCATCGGTCGGCCATGGAATTTGGGGAGAAATTAGTGTACTTCCAAAGGGAGAAGTCTTAAAATATGGACAAAGGGGGAGAACTCAGTAGAGTTTTAGTTGAGGGGGAGCTTTGCATTCATTTTGCATTTGTGAGGATGCATTTCAGGGGGAGTTGAGCTTTTAGCATGCTCTTTGCATCAGAGCGTTGATCCTTTTGTCTCTGTCTTGAGGAGCCGATGTTTTGTTTTTCATTTTGCTTCAAGCTGCCTTGTGTTTTGCCTTTGTTTGGTTTTTGGCAGCTTGAGCATTTCTTTTCTTTTTCCTTTCTTTTTCAGTTTTACGCATTTCTTTTGTCTTTGTTCTATTTCAGGTTACAGGTTGGAGATGTGTTGACAATGCACTCATCAAGGGGGAGATTGAGAGCCAATGGATTGGCCTCATTGCTCTCCTGGTGTGATCAGTGATTGTCAACGGCAAGTCATCCGATGGACTGGAGGCCCTCTGATGGACTGGAGGTAGAGGAAGACGAAGACCTCGATGGACTGAGGCAAAAGTCCTCCAATGGACTGGAGGCAATGCTCGGCGTCGGTCGGCCATGGAAGCTCGGTACACGGAGGGGCGGTTCGGCAACGGTGGTGTAAGCCTTCCGATGGACCGCGAGGAGACTCCGATGGACTGGAGAAGCCGGGTGCCACTGTGGTGCTCCAACCCGAGTGCATGGCGTGAAGGCGTGCGAGGGAGGCTTTGGCGGCTTCGGCTCAAAACCGCCACCCAAGTTCAAATGACTTGGTGGGTTGGGCTCCGACTTGCCAAATAGAAGATTGGGCCAAGACCTGGCCCAGGAAGCCCGCAGAATAAAGTTTTTCGGTTTCTGACTTCAAAACTGGGGGAAGCTTCCGGACTACTGGCTACGTGGCGCACATCCAAGCGAGGCGGAGAAACCGAAGATGATCAAGACGTCATCGTAGTCGTCCGATTGTATCTTTTCGGTTTGGCCCCCTCCGGCCATTTTTAGAGTAGGGGTCTTAATGTAATTGTGTCGTTTAGGGCCTAGGGTATAAATAGACTTGAGAGGCTCCCTTGGAGCTCATCTTGGCAGCCACAAACCCTAGGATTTCCTAACCCTAGCAGCCAAGGTCTAAAGAGAAGAAATAGAGAGGATTAGCTAGGAGATGAGTGCCTAGTTTAGTCTAATCTTGTCATTAATGGGAGGATGAAGGGAGGTAGGCTCTAGGGAACTCTTGTAACCTGAATTTCGTGGTTAATTCAAGGTTCTTTGTTGTGAAATTCCAAGTCTTGAGCAGCAATCTCGTCCCTCCCTCTTTGCCCCTTTTCTAGTTTCGTTTTTGGTCCCGTTTCTTGGATTTTGGCTCATTTTGTGTTGTCCAAGGATGAGACCTTTCTTTTGCCGGTATTTTGCCTTGCTAGGACGTGGTGCATCTCACTAGCCAAGTGCTAGAATCATCCAACCACGAGCAAGGGCCGTTCTTGACGTTTCTAGGTTTTTCGAGTTCAACTCACCAACCTCACGAGATCTGAAATTCCCGTGCAACCCTTGATCTTTTCAAATGTATCTTTTGGAGTTTGCTAGGGAAGGTACTTAGGATCATCCATGCAAATTTTCGTGAAGTTTCGTTGAGAATTGACCCGGTTTTGGTTCGGTTTTTGGAGTGCCTGCGTGCAGTTTTTTCGGTTGTCAACTCATCTACCTCACGAGATTTGCAATTCCCGTGCATCCCTTGATCTTTTGGAGCTGATCTTTTGGGATTTGCTAGGGAAGGTTCTTAGGATTGTCCATGCAAATTTTCATGAAGTTTCGTTGAGATTTGGCCCCATTTCGATCGTTTTTTTGTAGAGGTGTCGGGCTATTTTCTGCGCGCAGTTTTTCGAAGAACTGACAGTACTAATCGTTTGTCCTTAGGTTTGTCCGAACCCTATAGTTCGGATTCTCCGATGCCCTTCCCTCGGATTGTCCGGTCTATAGGTTTTTAGGGCTGTTTCAGCCCCTTTCTTTGGGTTTGTCCGATCAGTTCTTTTGGTTGAGACAGTATTGTCCGGTCTAGTGTATTTAGGGCTGTTTTTGCGTGTTTCTTGCTCCGCTTGCTTTGGCGTTTGTTTTTCTTGGTTTCTTTGGTTTTTTGGAGTGTTGTGGTTTGCTTCAAGCTTGTTTTGTGTCAACCACTGCATGCCCATACTCTTCACTCACTGTTCTTAAGTGAGGCACGCTTCGGTGTGTTGAGTGGCTAGTGTGCGACGCTTGCAAGCTTTGTAGCTTGTCTTGTTTTGTTTGTGCCTTATTGTTCTTGCTTGCTTTGATGGTGCTTTAGTGTTTTCAGTTTAGGGTTTCTCAATGTGTCCTAGGGTTAGTAGCTTGTCTATGCTACGTAACTCTGCATATTAGAAAGGTGTAGTTTTAGGTGTTGTGTGTGTTTGTCTGGGTGTAGTGTGTTTGCTCGTTTAGGTGTAGTTTGGTTGCTCATCTTACGTCCTTTTCTTTGGGCGTTATTTCAAGTGCTTCCGCTTTCCACCCGATACGTATCTGTTCAGTGGACGGTATCGGGTGTGCGTGTGTTTTTGTGAGAGTGCACTTTGGGGGTTTGAGTTTGAGTTTTTCAAGTGCTCCTATTCACCCCCCCTCTAGTCGCACGTCTCGGTCCTACAACAATCTTGCCGTGAGGGTTCTTCGTGTCTCTCCTGCTTGCCTTTGCCCCGATCATCCTATCGGGGGTGGATAAGGTCGCGAGCTCGTTTGTCTGCTGTAATGTAGCGGTCCGCTTCTTGGAAGAGACGCTTCGAGGTAGTGGGCGCCCTTTTCGGTATGTGCTTGATGAAAATCTGGTCGTTGGAGCCTTGGAGGAAGTCGTCAATCACCGTATCCTCAGATATGTCGGGGATACGATTCCTGAGAGCCTGAAACCGTTTGAAGTACGATCGCAGGCTTTCTGAATCTTTGCGCCTGATGGTTTTGAGGTCCCATTGCTGCGCCGGCTTATCGGAGAGTGACTGGAAGTTGGCGATGAATAGGCGACGGAAGTCGCCCCAGTCCTCAATGCTGCCCCACCTGAGGTGGCGAAGCCATTGAAGCGCATCCTGTCCCAATATGATTGGGATGTAGGCCGTCATGAGATCTTCTGAGGCATTGGCCGCCCGGGCCGCGGTAGTGTACACGGCCAACCAGTTCCGCAGATCCATCTTCGTCTCGAACTTTTCAATGTTTGAGATCTTGAAGTTGGGTGGCCACTCGACGTCTTGAATCCTCCATCCAAAGGCCGTGATGGCGGCTTTGGTGACGCCAGCCGGGTTACCACGGTCCTCATCTGGCCGGCGCAGTGGGGATTGAGGGCTATGGTCCCGCTCGGATCTGACTCGGGGAGCGGAGCTGTTCATGGAGACAGCTCCCGAGTGACCCCTGGCAGCCGGAGCACGCTGAGGGGGGCCATAGTCCCGGTCATAGTTTGCCCGCCGGTCTATCTCAAGCTAGTGCCGTTGAGTGCGAGATTGCTTAATGCTATGACGTGCGTCGCGGTTGCCGTTGATGACCTGTCATGCATCAGCAGCCTCTTGATGCCTAGGCACAAGGTGGTCCGCTACTCGAGCGAGAACGGTCTTGATGGCCTCCCCATCCTCGTTGTTAGGGAGGAGCTCGCAGAGTCTGACCAGCGCCCCGCCGGCTTGACTCGGGGTCTCCATCACCCCTTCGATCTTCTTCAGAAGATTGCGTCCGGGGAGCGCGGCCACCCGCTGTCGTCTGGCTTGACCAGCCTACCAATTGCGACGCCGCTGCCGTGTCTGGTTCCTACGCCGATGGCTCTGCACTTCTTGCTCATCCACGCTATCCCGGGTTACCTCATCTATCGAGACGGGCAGCGTGGGATCTTTGTTGCCCAGAATATGACGATGCCGGATGTTACGGATGCGGTTCGCCCTCTCCCTCCTGTGGCGATCTTGAGAGGTTTCGGCGAGGGCAGGTTGCTCGTCATCCGAGACCACTTCGTCGATCTCGTTTGGTGCACCGCTGATCACGAGGAGCTCAGGGAAACAGAGGGTAGAGCTTGGAAGCGAACCCTCGGATCTACCGATGGTCGTGGTCACCACCCCCCACGCTGGTGTTCGAAGCTGGGACCGTGGACGTTGTGGTGGTCGCGCCGCGTTCAGAGATCGTAGGAGTATCGATGCTGTAGATCATATGAGGATGCTCCGCATTGTGAGCTCTCCCAGCATCCACCGGACAATGACGAGCCTCGTCGGTCGACGAGGTGCTCCAGCGAATGGATCTTCCCGCTGGGGTGGAATCGATGACGAGTCGCAGGCGACGGCCCATTGGCAGCGCGTCGAGCCCACTGTAGATGCGATCGTCCGGAAGAGGCACGGACTGTCTTGAGCTGGACGCCGCCCTCGCACCCTCGTCATTGTTGAGGGGAGCCGGGGCAAGGGAGAGAAGCCCCTGGTACGTGGTGACAGAGTTGTGAAGACCGAACGGGATGGAAGGAATGTCGTGCTCCACCCGAGTCTTTTTTCGGCCCTAGACAGGCTGTGATGCCCCAGCATCTCAAAAGCCTTAACATGTAGTTAGAGGCAAGCTAATGATGAATTAGGACCTAATGATGCTTAGAGACTAACGAAGACTGGATCAAAAAGTCACTAAGTCAAAATTTTCTAGAAAAACATAAGACTCTAAGTGGTTTGGTTGTTTAAGTCACCATCCACAAGCTTTTATGCAAAACACCAAATACAAAAATCTTAGTTCAGGATGTTGCCTTCAACATTATGACCATCTTAAAATCATATGCTATGAGGTTTAGAAGTCAAGACCAAGTCAAACCAGAAATTCTTTGAAAGATGCAAATTGTGATCATGACCAAATTCGGACCCTAATGGAACTTTCAAATTCATAAAGCACCCGGGCTCACCTCCATTGTCAAAGTTGTTGTACAGGCTGTGAACTTCACTTTTGCTACACTGAGTATGGCTCAAAACTGTCATCTACTTATTTCAAAGTTAACCTAAATGCCTCTTGAAATCAGCCCAAGTCAGCCCACACAGAGAAATTCTCAAGTCTGAATTTTCAGCTCATCCCAAATTAGAATCTGAAATTCACTATACAACTTCAAAATCTTCCTTTCTATGAAGTGAAATTGAACTTGTCACCTTTCAAATGCACCTAGTGTAGAAGTGGTTGGACTTCATTTGATACTTCAAAGGTTGAAAACAAGAAATACCCTACATAAAATAACCCTGCTGTTGGATCCAATTTCTGAACATGATTGTACTGATATTTCAAAATCTGTAGTGATTTGGGTGAAACATATTATACCAAAACTGTGGAAAATTGAGTGGTGAACAACTTTGGTAATTAGAGCTTGGTCACATACTGAGGTTTAAATGGGGTTTAGGGTCATTTTCTACCTGCACAGAAAACCAGTTCAAACCAGACCTGTTTGGAAATTTCAAATTCTAGCTAGCCTACGGCCACTTTCATGCAAGACTCTATTTGGATGAATTGTATATCAAGAAATTCTAAGCAATTTTGTCAAGAAGCATTTTGGGTGAAAACACTTGAAAGTAGGACTTTTGAAGTTTTCAAGCATTAGAGGTCCACTGTCCCAATTGAAGGCTGATATGTAAATTCAAATTTAAATCCTATTTCCAAACCGATTTTGATTTGAGACCTTTTGACAAAGTTGTAGAACTTGAAGATTAGAACATTTCATCCAATTGGGGTTTTACCAAACTTGGTCTCTAAACTGGTCAAAAAAGCAAATTATAAAGGAGGGAGAAACACACTTCTTTTCTTCCTTCCCCTCTCTCCCCGACAGGTGGGACCCGCAGCGCAGCGCTGTGCCCACGGCCGACCTGGCGCACGCCACGCGGCCGCCGGCGTACAGCCATGGCACCCGGCCACGGATCGACCCCCGAACACGCCTTGGCCGCGCCCTCCCTTCACTTGGACGCCATCCCGGCCTCATCCCCCCTCGCCCTCACTTCCTTGCCTCTGCTTCGGCCTCACTTGCGAGCCGCGGCCGCCGTTAGAGCCGAGCCCGAGCTCGCTGCACCAGCCGCCTCGGCCCATCCCCGTACCTCAAACTACCGCCGCCGGCTTCGCCTTCACCTTGCTCACCCGTAGAGCAAGGAGACATCGCCCTTCTCCTCTTCTTCCACCGAATTGAGCCGCGCCCGAGGACACCTCGGCATGGCCACGACCCGAGCTTGAAGCTCATCGCACTGCCATTCCCGTCTACCTCTGCCATGTCCAAGGCATGTCCTGCGTTCACCTCGTCGACCTACACCTTCTCCACTAACCCTCGGCCGTTGCCGTCGGCCCCAGCCCCTCCCCACGCGCAACGCCGAGCACCGCCCCGGCGTCCCCTCACCCTGCCGTAGAACTCCACCACCGGCGCCCTCCCCCACCCCCAGGCCTACGGCGCCGGGTTCTTCCCGTCCTCGCGCAGCCGTGAGGCTCACCCTCGGCCCCTACCACCTCCTGCCCCGACCAGAATCGGGCTGCGCCGCCGCCGAGCTACACGCGTCGTCGCCCCAGTTCACCGCCGCGTTCCCACTCGACTAGTCCACCACCGGCAACGAGACCTTGGGGTACAGGTAGGCCGTGGACAAGGGCACATCCGGCGACCAACTCGGCTCCAAGTCCGGCCCCATCGTCGCCGGCGCAGCCCCGCCCCTCTCCTCCCGCAGCGTGCGGTCTTCCCCGGCGAGAGGAAGAAGAAGACACGGGAGTTTTTCCAGTTCAGCCCCCGCCTTTTTGAAGTTTTGAAAGTCCGCTTCATTACACAGTGGTATGAGTCTGGTGAATCTTTTATGCTAGCCCCTGAAGTATATAGTTATTTGTGTTTAGGTCCCTGGACAGTAGAATTTTGTTTTAAATTCCATTTCCTTGAGCTGTGAACTTTGGAAAATCATATAAAATCACAGAAAAATCCAAAATGGACAAACTTAGTTGCATTAGACTCCTCTTGAATAGATCTATTGAATGGATATGATGTGGATGTGTGAAATGTCTGTTTTGCCCATGGGTTATTGCATGCAAACTAGAAGTAAATAAATAGCAAAAGTACATCAAATGAGCTCCTAAAAATATGAAACTTGGACAGTAGCTCTTGTATGATGTCTAGTCACTGTATGATTTTTGATAGCACTAGCACTGGCCAATTTCTTACTGTTTTGCATTTATCCCTATGTATGTTGCATTTTTTTGTCATGTGAAAGGCTCGCAATATAAAATGTGCTCCAAATGTGGTACTAGATTTTATGGTCACTCTTTGTGGTATATATAACTTGCAGGTTAAGTTTGAGGCTCTACATGTGAGGTTTGAATAGAGATTTAAAAATGGCAAATTATGACTAGCTTAATTAAATAAGGGGAAAATGTGATTCTAGGGCGCAAGGTAAATTCTATGAAAAATTGAGTAAATGCTTTAACATGTATTCAATCTGGGTGTTGCTTGCGAATATATGGTTCTATGGGTAAATGCTTGTTTATATAGGGTGTCATAAAGATGACTTGGAATTAGCAATCTACCATGTGCTCCTCTCATGTCTACTACATGACATGTATGACTTATCGAATGAAAATAAACACCACCACACTTCACACATGTATCTTAATTACTACCATTTGTTTTATCGGATCATCATGTTAACATGTTGTCAATATGATTTATTGGCTTGTAAGAGTGTGATTGTATGATTGTATGATTACCCGACATTTCTAAGAGTAATGTTACTAGATGTTCGATACATGAAAAATTGTATGTGTTATGCAATTGTTTGAGTGTATGCCTGCTCTAAGTCAAGAAAAATACTACAGTTACCAGTGCTAAGAGTGATGTCTCGAACTAGTAATCCATTGCATGTGTAAATATATGATTGACTAGTACTTCGCTTGCATGTAGTGCGAAACGAGGCAACGCAACTTAATACTTGATCATGTAATAAATTATATCTTGCCATGTGAATGATTGATTTCTTATGTGTGTGATTGTCCTAGATGCATGCAGCCACTCCTGGTTATTATAGTTGTCGATCACCTTTCTGTCCATCCATGAGATGGTTATTCATGTATGTGTTTAATACTTATGCATCTCATTCATTGCATCATGCACATCATTCATGTAGAAATGCTTGCTGCAGATACGCGATCAAAGAACAAGTGCGTGGAACTACTTCAAGCAACGGTGGTCCAAAAGACCAACTAAGACCCACTCACGACCTGGAGGGCCCATCAATCGTGTTTGGGAAGAGGAGTTGTCCAAGTGATCAAGGGGTTGCCTGGGGCAAAGCCTCACAACCCGGCAAACTAACTGTAGCTTGGTTTCTTGATTTTATTAAACTGAATCAAAGGTAGGCACGACCATGATTTCTCCCAGCTAATATAATCTTGATTGATGAGTACGCATCTGCATTAGGAGTTGGTTGAAACTAATTGCATTAGATTCCTTGTCCGCCCTGGCCCTAGCACCTATACCTAGAGTACGTACGACGAGTGCCTAGAATGGCTAGGTGTGAGTAGATACGAGTGAATAAAGATCACTCGTCCCATAGGGATTACTTTTAAAATGGCAGAAATTTCAATACTATGGAAGTTGTTATTATGCTATTTACTATTGTTATGTTATGCTTTAAATTGGAGACCGGGTGGAGATATGGGCTTGTTTATGATGAGAATTGAGATAATGTGTGGTGGACTTCGCCCGAGTCGCATAAGGCCGGCCATTGTTCGCTTGGGATCGGCATAACATTGCTAGGATGCTTATCTAGGCCATAGGACTGGTGAAAGCCTTTCCTGGGCTGTCCCACAGTTCAAGATGCTGCCCATCCACTGATAGGGGGCCGATGGACTCGGAGGGCGCTTGTAGTCGAGGGAGGGCTGACCCGGTGTGCTGTGGTAACGCTCCTGAGGCGGCTATCCTCCGGGGGTTAGGTGGGGGCGTTTTGACCCTTGAGATGGGTCAGTTTGAGGTGGGGGACATATGTGAGAATGCCAGGGGTTAGTAAGCATATGTCACTGGTGTTTCCAGTTATTCCCGGGAATTAGAAATCGATTCGAATCGCTGATGCTCACCATTTGTGAGAATATGCTGTATTATGAATTCATGCTTTGAATACTACATGCTTGGATAAACATGCTTTACTTTCATGCAACTTATTATTGTATTCATGATTAGTAACATTGACATGATGAAGTAAGCAGCTGTCAAATCCTGCTTTTACATAATAAATCAAGCAGCTGTCAAATCCTGCTTCCACATGTTAACTTGATCCTTTTAAAATTAATAGCTAAGGATCCAATTCTTAGTAAGCAAGCTTTGCGTCAGCCGTAAGCCATTCCATTAAGTCCTACTGAGTAATTAGTACTTAGGGTTTGCCCCCACTTTAGGATTACACGTGAGGAGTTCTTCGTGTGCGCCTGTTTTGGAGGTGGTAGTACCGGTGGGCTCGGTGCTGCTCACCTTGTTCATCTGCATGAAGACACTGTATTTTGTTTCCGCTGCGAGAGGATTTGCAAATGCTTCCGCTATATTTATATTTTGAAATTGCTTCCGCTGTATTTTGAACATGTATTTGACTACATATATTTGGTTTCTAAGAACTTTATCTTATTTTCACTATTAAACTGCCTGTGATGATGTAACTGTTGTGGCTCCATCGAGGGCTAGGTGTGTGTGATGTCGGCATCCTCGGGCGATAGTTACATCGAGTGCCCTCCAGGGTAGCTCGACGGACTACCGGGTTTAGTCCAGCCTAAGTGCATTGCGAGTCAGAGGTGGCAGGTGTGCTTAGTCTGGATTAAGCAGGACGGTTCCGCCACACAAGCGAGGCCGGCCGGGCTTGCTTCGGTGTGGGCAGAGGTGGCGGGACCCGTAGAGGACGTGGGACCCAGGAACGAGTATCGACAGGAGCTCGCCTTGGGCTCTGTGGAGCGCTGCCTGAGGCGTGGGCCCACCGGGGATCTTGAGAGGGGTTTCTCGAGAAACCTGCTCTCGGCCCCCAACTAATCTGAGTCCAGACTTGAAGTCGGGAAGTTGAGAGCGCTGTACGACGAGTCGGGGCTGAAGAGGTGGTCGCCGCAGGTGCTGCTCGAGCTGGCATGGTCGATGTAGATCCAACCCTGAAGGAGACCCTCCGGTTGGTTCGCGCTCTCGAGTCATGATGACCACGAGGAGCACGATTCGACTCAGCATGACGCGGGGGCGGATTCTGACGAGGGGCCGGTGCATCGCGCCGACGTGTTGAAGCTTGGCGCGGAGTCGGAGGAGGCTGACGAGGCGCTGGTCCCTGGCGATGATCCGATGGCATAGATCGCCCCAGAGTGGTCTATGGTCGCACGACGATGCGTGGTTGCACCAGTGCGGTGCGAAGGTGATGAAGGTCGCCGCTCCGATCAGCGATGAAGGTGATCGATCCAAACTAGATCATGTCACCCGGGGTGAAGCTGTTGGCGAGGTGATCGGCCATGGAGCTAACTGATGTCGATTTCGCCGCCCCCTATCTGGCGAGCCAACTGTCGGTGTTTGATACCGGCAATGCACCACGAGGTGTGTCACATGATGCTTTTGGGGTGGCGAGATCGGCGTAGCTCGATGGTTCGCCTAGAGATGCGACAAAATACAAGGGTTTATACAGGTTCAGGCCGCAATATGCATAACACCCTACGTCCTGTTTGCTGCAAGTTGTATTGATCTGAGTTCTCGAGGTTACAAAGAGGGCTTGGGTGTCTGGTGGCTAGTATACGATGAGATAATTGATTGTCTACGTAGGGGTCCCTCGGCCGCCTTATATAGTCCAGCGAGGCTTGGGTTACAAGTCGGTTTCTATCTACGAGTCCTACTCTGTTTGGAAGCCTAAAAGGGTACACAGAATCTACGACTTTATATTTCCTTCCTTGAGTCCCGCCGCCTCTAAACACAGAGTTTGAACCAACTCCTTTACGCCTTTCCTGAATTCTAGCGCCTTGACTTGGTCCTAAAACTCGTCATCCGTTCTCGGGCCCACAAGACCAGTCGGCACCCCGTAAAGGGCCTACTATCTCTATTGGGCCCTCCAACGGCCCATGTACCGAATCCACGCCGTGAACGCCCAGGGGATATCTATCCCCCACAATTAGAGCTAGTAGTAATTGATTAATCCATGATTAATAGTAGTTTAAGCCTAGTTTTCCACGGATTGACAAATCCTTGACACTCATCTTGGGGAAAGTCTACAATCAATACTGTTGCTTGCAGTATAAGTTTTGTCATGCTTAAGTGACGTTAACAAACTTTTCTGGCGCCGTTGCCAGAGAAAACTATCGTTTAAGCAATTACAAATCTTGTATTAGCCTTTTACTACTAGTTTTGATACTTAGGGTGTGTTTGCTAATTGTGTGCTAATCTAGTTCTAATTGTGTTCTAATTAGCTAGCGTGTTCTAATTCTCTAGTTTTTCTTTAGTCTTTGAGTTCTAATCTTATTCTCTAATTATCTAGTATTCTCTAATCTTAGTCTCTAATTGTTTAGTGTGTTCTAATCTCGTTCTTGCGTTCTAATCTTGTTCTTCTGTTCATTCATAGTTTAGACTAACCCAACAACTTTGCTGTCATAGATTTTTGTTTTTTTTGTTTCTTTGTTTGTGTTTTTGTGTTAGACATGACAATGATGCGAGAAGATCTACAGAACTTAACGTTGAGGGAGTTGGTTACTCCAACAATTGAAGATCTCAAATCAAAAGAATCAAACGTGAAGCCGGCGGTAGGATCCTAAGAGCTGAAGCAAGGAATCATCCGAATTGCTGCCAAAAATCTCTTTGGACGAGACATTGACAAGAATCTGTACAAACACTTGGAGAAATTCAATCAAGTTTGTCACACGTTCCATCAAGAAGGAGTGCCAGCAGAGTGGTTCAAGTGGAACCCCTTTTCATTTACTCTTGTCAATAAAGCCAAGAGGTGGTACCAACTTGCTGCAAGTGAACCTCAAGGAGACTGGGAATTGTTAGTACAATGGTTCATTACCAAGTGCTTCCCTCTACTTAAAGTTCACAAGTTGAGAAAGTGTATCACCAAAATCTGGCCAATTGGTATTTGGGCTAGATCAGCTAAATGGGCTGAATTAGCTGCTTGGTAAACCAGCTAGATCAGCTGATGGGCTGAGTTCAATCGTTCAAGGAAGAGGCGATTCCTAAGGCCAATGGGCCATTTATCGAGTTTAGTTCAGGTCAAGTTGGGAATAGCCCACTTTAAATAGGATTTTAGAAAGAGTTTTAGCTATAAAAAGAGTTTTAGATATAGAAAGAGTCAGACTGGTTGTCCAAGTCTGTAGACTATAAATATGTACCCATGTTCTACGTAATAAATCAATGACATACGTTTCTTAGCAGCGGATTGTCTCGAACTTCTCTCGGCGCATCGCCACCCCTAGCAATTATGGTTTTTCAAGGTAATCGTCATGCTGCTCTAATGATTTTTAGACTCGTTAGGGCATTAGGGCGTGAGCCGTATGGTGAAACATGTACTGAAGCATTTTTGGTGGGATGCTTTGCTAGCCATCCCGATGAATCTCGTGCCGAGCCTCGAGATCTATCAGTTATCCTGATGAATTTCATACCAAGCGAAGCTTTGCTTGGTATGAGATCCATCTTTTATCTTGCACGTCTATCGATCTGTTTATGCCTTTATGCTTCTTGTAGTGATTGGTTCTCATGTAACTTGTTTTACGTTACCTCATCACTTGTTACAATCCACGACATGTCGCTACAGCGTGTGCATGTGACCTGCTGCTAGATCAGCATATCTGAAGCACCCTATCTATACATGTCGTAATTTGTATGAGCCTATTTAGATGGACTTCTTTGGAGATCCTGGTTAAAAGCTAATTTGACTCTGTAGATCTGTTACGTCATGCTTTAAGATAGGTTTTTATATCTACTCTACATTGGATGCAGTTTTGGCTATTTTATTTTGTATATATATATATATATATATATATATATATATATATATCTCATGGACCATCCGATGCCTTGCATCGGCTGACTGGAGTACACAAACCCTCGTGTTTGCTGATCCTTGCGATCACGCATTAATTTAACATTTAGATCAGTTGTGTAAGCTTTTCAAGGAGAACCAGAGGCAAATGCCGCACCCGACTCACCTTCCTAGCTGGAAGGTCAAGCCAGGTGGCACGCTCACACCACCATGCACAACCAGGATCGGCCTCCCACAGTGCCAATAGAAGCCGCACTACAGGGAGATGAGTACAGCAGCAACACAATCTCCGGCTTCCGTGTGCCCTATCCTAGGACCGCACCGCTTGCCGGTATCTAGGTGCAACACACTTTTGGCACGCCCAGTGGGACCTCACCTTCGTCAACTTTATCACCATAAATGGCCACAGCAGCATCCAAAATGAAGAGTGAGATGCAATTTTTGGCCAACCATGATCCTTGCACATGGCCAGAAGACAAAATAGCTACACTCGAGCAACTACCGCCAGATCATAGGGTGGTGTATTACTGTATACTCAACAAGCTTACTGACAACCTCATTGATCACTTCACTTGCACTCGGAGTGGAGGTATTAAATGCGTTGGACATCTAGAAAATTTGCTTGATGGCATGGATGCTTCCACACTGTTGACGTCTCTTAGCGTAACAGATTTTACTCCACAAGCGCACGAAGATTTGCTGTAGCTTTTTCACTCAGAGTATTCCGAGTATCGTAAAAATCCACAGAGAAGCAAGGGCAAATAGGTGGAATGAAATGTCGAACTTTCAAGCGGTACTATAACTTAGATAAAATACCAGCTAATCTTACAATGAGGGTAAGATAACAAGGTAGTGTATGGTGGGAAGAGAAAAACAGGGACTAAAGAAGCCAACACCTAGGTAGCTATCTGTGAGGACAACGAGTGAGATTTAGATTTCCAAACTCTATTCCTTAACCGCTGCAGAGGAGTATTCACGGTTGAACTAAGTTAACCAAACACAAACTAGGATCTTGCGTCGAGCAAAATTCCGGTGCCTCGAGGGGTCAGGGGGTAGTTACTAGACCACCGAAGGAGACCTGACTAACGCCAATGGGCTTACCAAACGATGGGATTGGAATACTGAGACCTCTAAAGCTGTCACCTAGAGAGGCTACCAACCTGAGCTGCGTGGGTAAGATGGCACGCTATACTAGTGTTCAAGTGAAAACTTGAACACTAAAGTTCTTCCTTGATCAGAGGGTGAGAACTAACTTAATCTTAGATCAAAAGCCTAAGACAAGCTTATAGCATCGGCAAGTCGATAACTTAAGAACAACACAAACCTAAGCCTTGGTCTAGTATGCAATAAAGGTACACCACACTAGGCAAGTGTTAAGAAGTAAAGTATAACAAAAGATAGAGCAATGATGTATATTATACTAGAGTAACAAGAGTACAAAGATAGAAAGATACAAGAGCTTTACCGAGACTCGAAGATACTCCGGAATCCCTAAGGCAAAGATTCAGACTTGACTCTAACTCCCAGGACTAACCTAGTGCTACTAGACTAAGCAAAAGTATGTTTCACTCAACTTTCACAGTTCACAAGTGAAGCCTAGGGGGGTATTTATAGCTTCCAAGGTCTGTGCGGTGGTTAGGATGGCGGTTACAAGCCGACCTGAGGTGGGGCCGAGCAGCCTCCCACCAGGTCGGGCAGCCTGGAGAACCATTGGATCCACCGCCTGTCTTGATCTTGTGGCTCATCTTCACTCCCTAGGTAGGTTGCATGGCAGTTGTGGCGGTTATGCATGTGTTTCTTTCTCAACTGTTGATCTTCACTTGTGTTTCTTCCTTAGCGCAGGATTGAAGTGCCAAGAATTGCTAACTTCACCAATCCAAGTGCTGACTTCACCAATCCAAGGCCTTCTGGTACTTTGCATGTTGCATTCATGGCTTACACCTTGGAGCTGTGTTGACACTTCATTCTTGTGCATGCAGGTCGAAGATGGGTCGGTTTGGCCACTTTGTTAGGCTAGGCGGCTCGGGGTTGGAGCCGGGCGGCCTGGCCCACTTGCCAGTGTTCTGTGACTTAGCCAAATTTGGCCTGTTTTCTGCTGTTCTTGTGCCTACAATCAAATATTCAACATAACTTGTGGAACTATGTTAGTAGCATAGGTTAGTGTACACTTTGGCATATTTTCCTTCATATACATGGATAGTTGATAGTAGGAATGGTGCAATAACGACTGTCAACACCCCCCAAGCTTAGACCTTTGCTCGTCCTCGAGTAAAGCCAAGATGGGTTATGGATCAGGAGTTGCTGCAATATCAATGCTCATGAATAGAAGCTATGCACAATCGACACCCATGCTTTTACCTCGAACCATAGTGTATGTAATGATCACTCTTACTCATACCTATGGTGCATCTTTTTGTCTCGCCATGTCTTGGGCGGTTGGGAGGAAGAACTACTTAGCTATAGGTTCTGCTCCAAGCATGTCTTTTGGGATTCCCATCTCAGGTGTTTTTGATGATTTTTTTCAAAAAGAAAACAAGTTTCGCCAAAGGTACTCTTAATCGCTCAAAGTGTATCCTCACCATTTGAAGCCAAAAGCATGCCTAAGAACTTACTGTACTAAGGCTTATGTGGAGCTCAGGGTCATGGAAGAACTTAGCTTACTTAGGCTGTTTGTTTTGCAAAGCCAAAGATTGGTCCAAAGAAATGTACTACATCATCTAGCCTTATTCATTACTGGAGCTTTATTTGGTGGGTGGATGGATGAATCTCCTTGTTTCCTTTCTTTCTCCTCCTTTTGATTGATAGGTATGAGTATGGAGCCTTTTTGTATTTTTCTCTTCTTTTTGCCATGCTTGACTAGCATGCTTTTCTTTTTCTCATATTTTTGTTGGCTCCGTACTCTTCCTTTTTTTTGACTTAGGAAGGAGTAAGGTCAAAGGTACTTATTTGGAGATATATGGATGCATACCCAAGATAGGTAAATGCATATGTGGTGATGGTTTTGCTCCAATAATTCACAAGATAGAGATGATTCCATTCAATGAGACTCAAAATTTGACAAAGCTCAAAACAACACTGAGTAGCTTAAACAAGCTAGGCTCAGATATTTCAGTTTATTTGGCTCTAGTAGGTGTTTCAAACCAACGGTGGAACTTTATTTTATTTTTTAAAAGAATAAACCTGAGATGTTCATCTTACTAAGGATATGTGGAGAAAACCCAGTGCTTAGCCATATCATTTCTCACAACAACTTAGACATAGTTATACAAATGGCATTCACTAAGTACAAGATCAAGCTTTCAACTTATATACATAGGCTCGAAATTAAGCTAAGTATGGTATGTGCACAAACAACTAAGCATGAACATAATAGAGCAACTATTCATCATTTCCATATGAAAGATATATGCATGAAAGTTAGGAGTTGCTTTTATTGACACTTTTTTAGAGCAATAAATCGAAATACATAAAGGACATTATTTTATTAAACGTGCTTACCTTCGGTTGAACGGGTGATACTGCTGCTCGGTCGGACGGGTACTGCTGCTGCGCATGGAAGGAGACAGAGACAAGAGGTAGGGATGCCTTACTCTGAGAGACGCGGGTGCGAGGAGGCATGCTCATAACTGCCTACCATCCCCCCAAGCTTCAATGAAGCTAGGGGTGCTGGTAGTAGTAGTTGTAGAAGTTCTGGGCATTGAGGAATCCGGCTCCAACTTGCTCGTTCAGGTTCTGGAGCATTTCAGTGTTGGTTTGGAGTCGTTGATCCATCGTTTCCATGCGTTGGTGGATATCACCCACCTGCTGGTACATCCTCTGATCGTATTGGCCCAAGTTCATTCCCCCCCATTGCGGAGTTGATGTTGGCCATGTAATCTGGGTGGTACCGGGCTGAAGCAGAGGGACCTAGGTCCCGGCTGAATGCATGTGACGTGCTACCGCCTCCGCAGTATTGTGTACTATGGGAAGGCTGATAGGAACTCTGGCCACCGGTACTGGAGAAATACCAGGATGGCTTAGATGGCATGGAAGCATGGATGGGTTCCTCCTCATCCTCTCCTCAGGCTCTATGGCGTAACTCCTCCGCTCGCCGTCGTTGGGCTATGGTCATGACGCCGCCGATGCTTTTGCGTGGTGCCTCCACATCTAGCTGCATGGTTAGGCTTCTAACGGTGTACATGTCAAACTGCGGCGCTGGAAGCGGCAGCTCAAGACTATGCCCGAACCATGTCATGACCATTCTCCCATTTGCGGCGTCTCGCTTCATAAAATGTGCCTGGACAAAGTGCTCCTCCCCTACATAGTGTGATGTGTCGTCGGGAAGGTAGTGAAGCTAGGCATTCTCTAGGAGGCCTAGGTTGGGTGCTATCATGGTGACAAAGGAAGTGATGCTTATGGGGGTGTTGGTCGCTCTCATGCCCATCCAATGGTGGACAATGTCGAGGACCGGAGCATAGCACTTCTTTTTGACCATGGCATAGAGGCACTTGAGGTCTTCATTGGGTGCACAATGAACCTCGCCTCTCGGGAAAATGATGAGCGAGACCCAGCGAGCTAAGAGTCTCAGAGTGGGGTTGTGAATTTTGGTGGTGCTGTGTTTCCCCTTCCCATACTCCCCACATATTTCCACCCAAAAAGTCCTTATGTCATACCCGGCTAGGTCACTCAACGAACAGTTGGAGTGGAAGCCCAGGAGGTCGGCAAACAGCCTCGGGGAGACAAAGAATTCAGTATTGAACAGGCGGAAATTTATAAACGTACCTACTCTACGCTTCTCAATGCAGAGAGTCATCAGGAATTCTTGTGTGAGAAGGACAGATCCTTTCTCTGTGATATTAGCGAAATCCGACCAACCCACATAATCAAAAGCTTGAATGAATGAGTCCAACATACCTATTTCGACGAGGAAGAAGGCGTCGAAGCACTTTGTCCATCCAAAGACCTTGGTGGTAAGAGCTTGTAGTGTCTGAGCTTCCTCATTGCTCTGGATGTTGATGTCCTGCAGGTTCATTAGTCGGCGCTGCTATTGTTGTTGTGAAGAAACTCCTTCGTCTTGATCCTGGTGGCTGCGTGTGAGTCCTGGAGCTTCTGCTTTGCGAATGAGAGCGTGAGCGCTCGTCCGACGCAGATGGGAACTTCAGGTGCAGCCCCAGGGCCTTCTTTGCCTTCTTAAAGAAAGACGACATCCTGCAAAATAGACAATAGGCTACACAAGGGACAAAGCAGTTACAAAAAATTAGCGTTAGCGGTGAGTCGTCCAGAGGTTAGTCGTCCAAAAGTTAGTCGTCCTTGTGGGGCAGAGCCTCCACCAAACGTTCAAAGATCGAGGGTGTAGCACTTAATTTATTGGGCAGAATTTTGACTAAGTGCTGGAATCAAAACTAAGTACCTAACTAGAGCTTAAGAGAGTGATTAGGGGGAGAAGAGAGAATGCTCACGTTGTTGAGCGGTGCGAGGAGCGAGTGCATGCATACACTCGTATTTATAGGCGCGCGAGAGCAGGCAGGGGGCAGCACCAGGCCGGGCGGCTCAGGCAGGGGGCCGAGTGGCGTTGTGGGCGAGTAGGGGCCTAGGCTCTAGGCCTGCCAGTGTCATGTGCGGAGATGGGACGTCAATGACGCGCAGGGAAGGCCGGGCGGCGTCGGAAGGGGCCAGGCGGCTCGGTGGCTTAAGTGCCTTCGGCACTTAGCCGGTGTGTGCACGCAGAAGGGGGCAAGGAGGGGGTCGGCTGGCCCCAGGTCGGGCCAGGCGGCTCCGGAAATTATTTTTTCGCAAAATTAGATTACCTAAATGCAAAACTTAAGCAAAAAATTGATGGAACCAAAACATGCAATGGTTGAAGTAAAGAAACGAATGCAAGAAAGTACGGATAATTAAATATGCAATGGAGATAATGCCAGTTTACCTCCTGGCAAGGACAAGTCATACCTTTGGTTCGGAGTCAGCACTTCACGGAGACTTAGCGGCCGTATGTGCTACAACTTTTGCTTGCCAAACCTTCTTGGTTGCCACAGCCTTTTGTTTCTGAGTTTTGGTCTTCTTTTCTGGCTTGGCTTTTGGCATTTCCTCTTTCTTCCGCCATTCTTGAGATGTGTTCATTGCCTTGGCGGTGACCTTTGTCTCAGGAGTTTTGCCTTTTGATTCCGTTGTCAGCGGCTGGGCTAGTGAGGTACGTCTTAGTGACTTGGCTCTGCGATCGACTTTGAGCTTGCGGGCTTCTCCATCATACAGGGGCTTTTCCATGGCTACGGGGAGAGAATCCATCTTCGGCTTACTTGGCGAAAGCTCGATCTTCTCTCTGGGTGTCTCCTGGGGTGCCTGACACTTAAATTTGAAAGTTTTTACCTGTCGGCACTGTTCGACCTTTGGTTTGAAGGCGAACGTGTCCCGTCTACCATTGATGTTGAGGTGGACTTCTCCAGGTCCAACATCAATGTTGGCCTGTGCGGTGCTTAGGAACGGTCACCCAAGGATGAGGAACGGTCACCCAAAGATGAGCGGCATCTTTGTGTTTGCCTCCATGTCTAGCACCACAAAATCTACTGGGACGATGAAGTTTCGGATTTTTACCGGGACATCTTCTGCGATCCCGATGGGGTAGCGAATCGATTGATCCGCTAGCTGTAGGCACATAGCTGTAGGGACAAGTGTAGCATGCGTAAGTTTATCAAAGACTACCTTTGGCATGACGCTGACACTTGCTCCCAGATCACAGAGAGGTTGATCAAAATTCTAGGTTCCGATCGAGCATGATATGGAAGGGTTCCCAGGATCCTTCTTCTTTTCAGGCGGCTGATTTAGTATAGCAGTGCTACACTCCTCCGTGAGGTGCACGACTTCGGTTGACGGTAGGTACCTGCATCGCATCTAGCAATGGAATATTGACATATAATTTCTTTATTACCTCAACATATTTGCCGAACTGATCGTCGACCGAAGCCTTTTTCTGCCTTTGAGGAAAAGGGAGCACTGTGGTGTCATAGAACTCATGTGGAGCTGACTTCGGTGCTTTCTTCACCGGTGGTGGTTCACGATCCACCTCATCTTCCTCCTCTAGTGCGGCCTGTTTTCCCTGTTCTTTTCCTGCATTTCTAGGATGCAGGGGGTCTTGTGTAGACCTTCCACCCCTTGTGGTTACAGCATTTATATGTTCCTTTGGGGGTGGCTCGGGCTGTCTCGGAAGCATTCCCGAAGTAGCACTAGGTAGAACGGCAATTAACTGAGCTATTTAGGTTTCTAACATTTTGTTAAAGCTTAGTTGGTTCTTCATGGCGTTGTTCAGAGTTTCCAATTGATGTGACAAAGATTCAAGAACTCTATCATTCGCATGGAATTTCTTACTAATGTTATCGTTCACAGCTTTTTGATCGAAAAGATTTTTATTGAACTGGTGAGAACTACAAGAAGACATACCTTGGCCAGCGAAAGCTTAAGTTGAGTTGTGAATTCTAACCTGGTTGAGGACAAGGCCCGTTGTTGAAGCCATTGTTGTTGATAAAGTTGACATCCTCCAATCCATTTTCAGGCAGCTGTTCCCCGTGTGGCCGGTGTTCCCGCAATGCTCGCAAGTCATGCTAGAATCTAGTGCCTGGACCGGCACAGCTTCAGGAGCGCCCTCCAGCTTCTTTAGCAAGAGGTCCATTTTGGCGGCGAGCATGTCGGTGCCGTCAATATGGTGGACTCCACGGGCCTTATTGGTTGCCCTCTCCTCTCTCCATCCTTGGTTCCTTGCCATCTTCTCGATGAGAGTGCGGGCAGCGACAACACTCAAGGACAAGAATGATCCTCCAGCAGCTGCATCGAGATGTTCCTGCGCGGACTGATGTAGCCCATGGAAGAAATTCTGGATTATCAGCCACTGTTCCATACCGTGGTAGGGGCAGGCGGCGATGCATTCTTGGAGTCTCTCCCATGCCTCCGCCACGGACTCATCAGCGAGCTGATTGAAGCTTGAGATCCGGTTCCTCAGTGAGCTTGTCTTCCCTAGGGGGAAGTACTGTGGCGGAACCGTCCTGCTTAATCCAAACTAAGCACACCTGCCACCATTGGCTCACACTGCACTTAGGCTAGACCAAACTTGGTAGTCCGTCGAGAGACCTTTGGACTCTCGATAATACCAATCCAGAGGAACCGACATCATACGCACCAGACTCTCAAAGGAGCCACAACAATTACATCGTCACAGGCAGTTGAATATAGAAGTAATAATAGAATTTAAGATATTACAAACTAGGTTTGAATTTAAAGTACAAGTCTTGACATAAAGTCATACGATAGAAATAAGTTTTTTGGAAAGTATCTCGCAGCAGAAATCAAAGTTCATGATTCATGATAAGCAAAAGCCTGGAAACTTTGAAACAACATCGAGCCCACCGATGCTGTCCCATAGCCACGCAAGGAAGTCATTAGTCCTCGTGAGAATAGACACCCCTGCCTACACAGGCACAAACGATGAATTCTATACCTGTAATCTAAAAGTGGGGGCACACCCTGAGTACTAGTTACTCAGTAGAACTTAATGGATGTGGCTTACGGCTGACGCAATGCTTGCTTACTAGTCAGGTAAGTCCTTAGCCATTGATTTTAAACAATGTCATGAGTAGATAAGAACTTGCATGATAGTAAAACATTAGGATATAAATAATCAAGCATGTGGTATTTGAAAACATGAGTATCACATAAGATATTCAAGTAGTTACTACGTTGCCCGACAGTGATATTTGGCATTCTCACACCTGGTGAGCATCAGCGATTCGAATCGATTTTTATATTCCCATGAATAACTATCATGCCAGGGGTATATGCTTACTAGCCATCATGTTCCCACATATAGCCCCCATCTCCACTTGTCCCATCCCATGGTGAGCCTGCCAACATCTCGGTCTACCCACCATGAGTACAAAGCTCCCCTGAGCCACCTTCCTCTCAACCAGTGGGTAGGAACGTGTCTCTGTCCTCAGAATGGCACAAGTAAGATTTCACCAGTCCCATGGCCTGGATAAGCACTCTAGCAATGTTATGCCGATCAGCAGGCGAACAGCGGATGGGGCTTATACGACTCGGGCGGAGTCCATAGTGCGACATCATGAAAAGTAAATACTGAATAAAATCTCCGCCCGGTCTCCACTTAAATCTTGAGCATAATAATAATCTTCCACCATAGTGAGATTTTTTTTCTCTGGTTTTTGAAACATCACCTACGTGACGAGTGACTCCTCTCACTCGTGTTTACTCGTACCTAACATTACTAGGCACACTCCTCCTGCGAGTTCTATGTATAGGTGCTAGGGCCAGGGCGGCCAGGAAATCTAATGCAAAAGGGTTTCAAGCAACTCCTAATGCACATGCGTAACTTAAATCATTTAACATTTGCTGGGTTGTAGTATAGTCCTGCCTACCTTCTTCATCGAGGTTAGTTTCCGCGGATGCTGAGTCAGTGATCTGAGGTGGGCCCTCCGGTTGCTGCTCCTCCGTGTCCTGGTCGTCGGGTTCTTCGATCAGGAGCAGCTCCTAGGTCGGCACCTCGTTCGCAGAATCTATATGCGATGACATAGTGCATATGAGTGCAAAGGTATGAGATGCAGACACATGATGCAAGAGAATAAATATGGTGCACAAATTTTGATACAAGACTGAAGTAACCACATTTTCAACTCATATTATATCCAGGAGAATTGTAAGCCTTACTTTAAGAAATTGCACAACACTTATTAAGAAATCGTACCATGGCCTAGCCTCATGGTGGAACTAATAGTATACTACACCCACATATCTATACCATGGCCTAGGGTCCAAGTTTTACATTTTATTATACCAAAATTCTCAGTTCGGATTCATACTGCTACACAGCCCCAAATGAACTCAATTATTTATGACATGCAGGTCAATGTTGTGATAAGCCACTGCCAAAATTTTATCCTTAGTAGAGTTATATTTATTTTTCTAAAATTCTAGCAAGTTATCGGCCTTTTATCTTTCTAGATTTTTCATAATTTTTAGGAATAGTATTTGGGGATGAAATTTATTCAGTGAGCATTACTTAGTATAAAAAGCATGTACAAAGATTGGCAAGTGAAATACCATTAGTTTAGCAGGACATCTATTTTTCACATTTAATTCATCATAATATTCATGCCTAGCATGACAGTAGCAAGAAAATTCACAAAAATACTTTCTGAAAACTACATCATCAGCAAGCTACCATATTTCTCATGGAATTTTCTTAGCGGTTTAGATGCACTTTTTCCTATTTTTTTCCTAGCTAGTACCTTTTTGTCATTTTCAAATGACTACTCAAGATTAACATGCTCAGTTTCATATTGCATCAGTGAGCTACTTAGACTAACCAAAGCTTAGAAAAAATTCCAGAAAGTCTCTTTGAGACCATTGCATATAGCTTTCATTTTTTAACTTTATTTAATGCACCAATAATATACATAAATGCAAAACAGTGAGCAAATGAACAATGCTAAGCCTACAAAATTTCACATAGCATCAAAACACCCTAAGCATGCTGCTATCTAAGTTTCAGAATTTTTGAGGTTCATTTGGTTCACTTTTTCCTATTAACTTGATCTATCATACACATGCAGATCTAAGGGCAAAACTGTACATGCACATCTCCACATCATACCTGTGATGCTCCGGCATCTCAAGTGCTTAATCATCCATCATACATGCAACATTCATCATAATACATCATGCAATGACATGCACTTGAACCCTAATTCAAATTTGGTTGAAATGCCACTTGTTAAAAACCTGTTTTCTGCATATATGTCTCTGTGTTTGAGCCCATAACTTTGATTCTATTTAGATTTGGGTGAAACTTATATTGGCAAACTTGTAGACAATTTTGTTGTGAACAACTTTGGTAATTGGTTCTTTGACATGCATGAAGGTTTGCATAGGGTTTTGGGGCTTTTTCTGTCAGCATGTGAAATCTGTCCAAACCTGACCAGTTTAGTAATTTTAAATTTTCTTGATCTTAAATCCAAAATCTTGCAATGCTGGTATTGAGAAAGTTGTATATCATGAAATTTTGAACAACATTGGTATAAAACTCCTTTTGTGAAAGTGTCTAGAAAATAGACTTTTAGAATTTACAAGCTAGAGGGTTTTGTTGGTCAAACCTTAGTCAGCAGTTTAAATTCAAATTTACACCAGAATTTTGGATAGAACATGGTATACAAGTTTATAAGAGAAATGTAGAGGAGCAAATTTAGAACATTTCATCCAATTAGGGTTTTGTCAAATTAGGCTTCTAGGGTGGTCAAATAGGTGAAGTTCAGAAACCTGTTCCCTGGTCAAACTGGGATTTTTCCATTTTCCGGGATTTTTCCATTCCCTGAGTCTATGACAGCCGGGCCCCACCGGACGGATTCCCGCTCGCGGGATTGGAACGGGCCGACGGTGGGCCCCACCTCTCGCGTTGTCTGTGCGTCCGGTCCACTGGACCCCTCTCTCTCTCTCCACCCGCCTCGGCCCTACCTGTCAGCTGCCCGCGGCCCATGGACCGTGTCCATCGCCGCGCCACCGGCCTCCTCCCCCTCTCCCCGACGCGCACGCGGCGCGCGGCGTCTGCGCGTGCCCCGCCATGGCCGCCAGCGCGCCGGCTGCGCCCCGCACCCCTCGACATAAGCCGAGGCCGAAGCCCTCCGTACCTGGACGCTCTCCCGGCCAAGACCACGCGCTCCCCACCTTCCCACTCCACTGCCCCTCTCCCTGCCTCTCCTCCCGAGCGCAGAGCGCGCAGTGCGCCACCCGCCATTGGAGCTCGGCGTCGGGCTCGTGCCGCCGATGCTCCGGTGGCTCTCAGCGCCCTAGGCCGCCGCCTCCACCTTCGCCTCAGCCCTGCGCGTCCGACGCGCTAGGTCTAGGCCGCCGTACCCCTCTCTAGCGGCCGGATCGAAGGCGCACCGCCATTGCCGCCGCCGCGGCGAGCTCTCAGCCCCGCCGCCTCGAGCCGCCCCTCGCTCCGCCGAAGCGCGCCTCGCGCTTGCGTCGAGCTCCTCCATCGTCCCCACTAGCCCTCGGCCTCCGCCCTTGCCTCTTTCTCCCCTTCCCACGCGCGCACCTTCCCGGTTACCGTTGCCGTCGACCCCTCACTGCGTGGAGCCACCTTTCGGCCCTCCCCACGCCTCTAGGGCACCGCCACCGCCTTCGCCTTGCCCTCGCGCCTCTCCCGCGCTAGACGTCGTCACAGTTACCCTCCTCCTTCGCCGGGTCCACGCCCGCGCCGCCGTCGGTGCGCGCCACCACCGCTTCGGTTCACCGCCGCCGCTCGCCTTTTCTCCTCACCGCCGATGACGAGACCGAGCTGGTCGGGTTCGCCGTCGCGGGAGGCACCTCCCCAGCCCGTTCCGGCTCCAAGTTGCGGACCCTGCGCGCTGGCGCATGCACCGCGAACGCCGGCTGCCGTGCGAGGAATTTCCCCGGCCGAAGGTAGAAGAAGAGTCTATTTTTGCAGAAAAGTCCTTCCGTTTATGGCATATTTTATCGCTGTTGATTGAGTCTTGTATAACTTATGAATACACCCCTAGATCTATTAGGGTTTCGCATTTTAACCCGAGCCGTCGCATTTTGCAGATTTAACCCCGGGCTTTCGGCGTTTCGCGGTTAGATCCGGCGCGCTGTACACTGAGTCTCGTAAATCTTACGGTCTAGCCCCTGATATCTACGGTTAATTGCGTACAAGTCCCTGGATCTAATGTTTTTCCATTTATTTTCACTTTATTTCTGCTGAAACTTTGAAAAATCATAACAATTAAAATAAAAATCCAAAATGGGCAAACTCAGTGGCTATGGACCCCTTGTGAGTAGATCTACAGGATAGGTATGATGTAGATGTGTGAAAAGACTGTTTTGCCCCTGGTTTAGTGCATGCATGGTGTAGGTAAATAAATGGTAAAAGTGTACCAAATGAACTCCAAAAATTATGAAACTTGGACAGTAGCTTTGTTATGGCGTCTAGGTACTGTGTGAATTTTGGTAGCACTAGCATTGACTGTTTAAAAACTGTTTTGCCCTTATGCATGTGATTTGTGTATTTAATTAACTTGGACAAGGAAGGCTATATAAAATATGCTCAAATATGACCTTTAGTATTTTTCATGCACTTCACATAGTATGAGTAACTCACTGGTAGAATATAAGGTTGTACATGCATGTTTAAGCTGCTGAATTGAAAATAATAAAATGCTACTAGTTGAAAAAAATAGGAAAAAGTGTACTTAAACTGCTATTAAAATTATGGGAAAAATCTAGTAGCGTTATGGAGTATGTTGCTGCATGTGGTAAAGATTTGAGATCGATTGGAGTTTTCTAACTACATGAACTTATGAGTGCATTTTATTCAAAAAGGTAGCGTGTCCATTAATTTGCATGTATATGTTTAACTTTAAGAGACAACTTCATTTCATTTGATAGGGACTGTGTACACATATAGAACAATTATTCCTAATAACTTCAAAGATAAGATGTGGTAATGGTTTGTACGATTTCTTAGTGATGGGCTGTATGATTTCTTAGCAAAATCGTTTTCTTATTGTAGGATGTAGTTAACCAAGAGTACCCGAACCCATTCTTCACAAACTACTTGATCAGGCGTTAGGCTTTAATTGCCCCCATGCATACCATTGCATTCGTTATACTCATGTTTGCACTATGTCATCCATATAACTTGTATCATATACCTGCATTTGCGTTCTCCTGCACTCACTTGCATTTTATCATGCATATAGACCCCGCGTGCAAGGAGCTATCAACGCAGAAGAAACCAGTGATCAAGGAACCAGGCAACAGGCTATATCCGGAGCCAGAAGACGAAGGGTCGCTGATTAAATCTATCCCTGCTTCAAGGGGTTGCCTGGGGCAAAGCCTCACAACCCGGCAAACTAACCTAGTTTAGTTTGTTGGTTTTCTTAAGATCAAACAAAGGTAGGCAGGACCATGATTTCTCCCAGCAAATACAACTCTTGTTTGATGATTACGCATATGCATTAGGAGTTGTTTGAAACCAACTGCATTAGACTTCCTGGCCGCCCTGGCCCTAGCACCTATACGTAGAGTTCGTAGGGCGAGTGCCTAGAATTGCTAGGTATGAGTAAATACGAGTGATTGTACTCGTCTCGTAGGTATGGCTTTACAAAGTGACAGAAATCTCACCTATGGAAGTTACTATACATGCTTATGTTTAAATGGAGACCGGGCGGAGAATTATTGAGTTATTTATTGATTATGGTATTGTGCACTGGACTCCGCCCGAGTCGCATAAGGCCCGTTCGCTGTTCGCCTGCTGATCGGCATAACATTGCTAGAGTGCTTATCCGGGATAATGGACCGGTGAAAGCTTACTTGTGCCATCTGAAGAACAGAGACAGACTCCTACTGTGACACCTTGGGGAGCTTGTAGTCGAGGGAGGGCTGACCCGACGTGACCGTGGTATCGCTCCTAAGACAGCACAACCTGGGAACAACGGAAGGATTGAATCGAACTTGGGATGGGACAAGTGGAGATGGGAGAAGCATATGTGGAACGCTGGGAGTTAGTAAGCATATGCCATCCTGGTGCTTCTAGTTATTCCCGGGAATTAACAAATCGATTCGAATCGCTGATGCTCACCAGGTGTGAGAATGCCAGATATCGCACACGGGCAACGTAGTAATAATTGGGAACATACTGTTTACGAAGTCACGCTTTTAATACAACATGCTTGGATGTGTATGATCTGTCCTACTATTTAGGGTGTTGCCCATCCACCGGTTGGAGGTCGATGGACTTGGGAGATGCTTTGAGGTCGAGGGAGGGCTGACCCGACGTACCGTGGTATCGCTCCTGAGATGGCTACTCCCAAGGGGTTGGATGGAAGCGCTGTGAATCTTGGGACAGGACATGTTTTCATGTTTTACTTTTCATGCAAGTATTTACCTTATGATATAAATGACTTTTTATGAATAGTGGATAGCAGCTGTCAAATCCTGCTATCTGATATCAATATGACCTTGTTTAAGAATCAACAGCTTAGGACCCACATGATTAGTAAGCATGCTTTGCGTCAGCCGTAAGCCCCGTCCATTAAGTCCTACTGAGTAATTAGTACTCAGGGTTTGGCCCCAACTTTTGGATTACAGGTACCGACGATTTTGGACAACTGTGCTGGAGGTGGTAGTACCAGTGGGCTCGGTGCCATTCGCCTTGTTCATCTCTTCGTGAAGACTACTTAAGTATATTTTTCCGCTGTGAGATGTTTTGAAAACGCTTCCGCTATATTTATATACTCTGAATTCGCTTCCGCTATACTTGAACATGTATTTGATTTCATACAATTGAGTTGTAAATTAAGTCTATTATTCTCTAGTTCAACTGCCTGTGATGATGTAATTGTTGTGGCTCCATCGAGAGTCGGATGTGTTTGATGTCGGTTCCTCTGGGAATGGTGTTATCGAGGGCCCAAGGCCACTCGACGGACTACCGGGTTTAGTCTGGTCTAAGTGCACTGCGAGCCAGAGGCGGCAGGTGCACTTAGTCTGGATTAAGCAGGGCTGTTCCGCCACAGCTGGTATCAGAGCCGATCAAACACAGACAACAATTATATCATCCAATTTTGGTTTACAAAACTATTTTCGGAAACCTTTTCAAGTATTTGAAAAATGAGAGTATACGATAAGCCCATACTAAGGATGTTAGAGTTATCCAGGTGACATCGCTGACATTCTGACCTAGATAGAACTCATATGCATATTCGGTGCTTTGGGAAGCAACTTTTCGGCCATAGCTGTCCCCAGTACTGGAGGAAGCTATTGGGATTTGCGAACGGTTGTGAACCCTGCATTCATGCCCCGTAGTACAAGCTCTTTAAGGGTGGTGGGCATGTTTGAGGCTTTCATACCCACCACACTTATATTCGGTTTTGGGATCCACCTTTTTCTCGACAATCCCCAGTACTGGTGGAAAGTCAGGCTTTGAGGAAAAGGTGCATCGGCCCACCAACGTTGTCCACGCAGCGGTCACGCGTGGATGCCACACTAGGTGGTAATGTATGAGCATGCATTCTTCTGCAGGTACACTAACCACGTGCGAATCTCAGAACGACTAGAGAACGACTAGTTGCATTAAGGAAAGACGTGCATATATGTCACCGAATTATCGCTAGTTATACATGTATAATACCTACGATGTGTGATGTGAGACCGAACAGGACGAATCATGCATCATGTGTCTTTTGTTATCATCTTTGGAGGTACTACAAAAAGACAAATGGGATAAATCGCGACCTAAACAAACTTCCTGCACATTTCACTCACACAATACAGTTAATTTTACGAAGAGGGGTTCCCCACGATAAACCGAACGACCACGGTCGGAAACAGCACCTGAATGAAATTGCATCCCTCACCCAATTCGTGAGAGATTTGATCTAAGAGCTAGTTACGTACCAAAGGAATAGAGGACTAGTCATTAGAGATTTTCCGTAATTGGACATCCACCCAAATCGATCGTCATGACAACCATATCGACGAAACTCAGAAGTATTGACCAGCATCTAAAACTGCGCACGAGTTCCCATTAGCAGATTCGTTTATCCAAACCTACAAGATGTTTGCTAACACTTTAAGTGCAATCGAGCTATTCTGTTCATTTACATGCTTTCATGTATTCAGAATATAATTATGGCACCATGATCTTTTTATCACCGCATCGGTTGCACAAAAAGCTCTTGGACTAAACTCGACTGGCTTCATTTCTGCAGATGGTCACCCCACCAGAGACATCTGCTCAGGGGGCTGCTCATGGAGCACCATCTCCTTCTGAGTTGGCCACTCAGGTCGCTCAGCAACTCATCGACTTGATAGCTCAAGCGCAACAACGGCACGACCCGCAAGAGATCAGCTACACTGACTTTGCGGCGCTGCAACCGCCGATCTTCACCGTTGCCACTGATCCACTCGATGCTGATGACTGGCTTCGGATCATCGAGTCCAAGTTCAGTCTACTGCCCCAACTCACTGAGCAACAGAAGGCTCGCTTTGCAGCACAGTGTCTACACGGTCCCTCGGGGGCCTGGTGTGCTTCATTCCTGGCAATGCAACCAGCCGGGCACCAGGTCACGTGGGATGAGTTTCGTGCGGCTTTTCGGGCTCACTATCTCCCGCCTAGCCTCATCGAGCTCAAGCAACGAGAGTTCCGTGCACTTCGACAAGGGAACATGTCGGTACTCGAGTACGTGCAGGCTTTCATCCGCCTGTCGCAGTACTCCCCGGAAGACGTCAACACTGACCCACGTAGGGCTACCCGTCTGTTGGATGGATTTGATCCCACCCTGCTGACTCACTTGGGGCGCAGCTACGACAACTTCACTGAGTTGGTAGACGTCGCCATTGACATGGAGGATCGCCTTAATCATGCCCATGAGGATCAGCGCAGGAAAAGACTTGCAAGCACACTTCAATCAGGTTCCTCTCAGCGGCAACGGGTTGTGCTTCATCGTTCACCACTCATACATTACATCGACATGCCCCAGCAACAAGAACAACACTGGGGAACGCAACAACCCTCCTCTTGCAGTGCACCACCTCGTCCGCCTGCTTCAGTGCCACCGGCCAAACCAAGTGCCAAATACCCCTGCTACAATTGTGGAAAGACCAGCCATTTCAGCAAGAATTGTTTTGCCCGTCGGCGAAGCCAGGCACCATTGTTGATTAGAGACAACCCACGCCAAAGAAAGAAGAAAGGACCAAAGCGAGATCTAGCCCCAACAGAAGGTCGTGTGCACTATACCCATGTAGATCAGATTCCAGAAGGTGAACCAGTGTTAGCAAGCACATTTCTGGTCAACGAGCACCCTACTGTGGTTTTGTTTGACTCCGGAGCAACACACACTTTCATCAGCAGGTCATATGCATCCAAACATGGTTATCACATTGATAATATGAAGGCAAAATACCATATCACAGCCCCGGGATCACCGATTGACACAAATCAGATTGTGAGGCACTTACGCTTGTGCATAGGCACAGAAGATTTCTATGTTGACCCTGTGGTACTTCCTAACCAGGGGATCGACATTATCTTGGGGATGGATTGGATGAAGGAGCACAACGTCTTGTTGGATATTACTAGTAGGATAGTTCAGATTAAGTCTAGCAAGAGTGGGAAAGTTATGCATATTCATCTACCAAATCATAGGCGTTCGCCACCCACAGTAAATGCCACAGAAGCCTAGTTGATCAAGAAGATACCGGTGGTTTCTGATTTTCCAGATGTGTTCCCGGAAGAGCTTCCAGGGCTCCCACCGGATAGAAATGTTGAGTTCGCCATTGAGCTTGTACCTGGCACGGCACCTGTCTCCAAGAGACCGTATAGAATGGCACCTGATGAACTAAAGGAGCTAAAAACACAACTGCAGGAGCAGTTAGACAAAGGGTTTATTCGACCTAGCTCATCACCTTGGGGTTGTCCCGCCCTCTTCGTTGAGAAGAAAGACCAAGGTGGTAAGAGATTATGTGTGGACTATCGACCGTTGAATGCTGTTATTGTCAAGAACAAGTACCCACTGCCACACATCGATATCCTATTCGATCAGCTTGGAGGAGCCACAGTTTTCTCCAAGATTGATCTTAGATCCGGGTACCATCAAATAAAGGTCCGAGAAGAAGACATACCAAAGACCGCTTTCTCCACGCGTTATGGGCTTTACGAGTATCTTGTCATGTCCTTCGGGTTGACTAATGCCCCAGCTTTCTTCATGTACCTGATGGACTCGGTGTTCATGAATGAGCTTGACAAATTCGTGGTAGTATTCATTGATGACATCTTAGTGTATTCCAAGAATGAGAAGGAGCATGAAGAGCATTTGCGAATAGTGCTATCTCGCCTTCGAGAACATAAACTTTATGCCAAGTTCAGCAAGTGTGCTTTTTGGCTAAAGGAAGTGGCATTCCTAGGCCATATCTTGTCAGCGAAGGGAGTGGCTGTCGATCCCAGCAAGGTGGAAGATGTGCTGAATTAGAAGCAGCCACAAACTGTGACAGAGATACGGAGTTTTCTTGGTTTAGCAGGCTACTACCGCCGCTTCATCAAAGATTTCTCAAAAATAGCAAAGCCTATGACAGCATTAACCCAGAAAAATGCAAAGTTTGCGTGGAGTCCAAAATGCGAAGAAGCATTTGGAACGTTGAAGAAACTTCTAACTTCAGCACCTGTTCTTGCTCAACCAGACATCACCAAGCCGTTTGACGTTTATTGTGATGCCTCTGGTAGCGGCCTCGGTTGTGTTCTGATGCAAGAAGGGAGAGTAATTGCATATGCATCCTGCCAACTGAGAAAACATGAGGTGAACTACCCAACTCACGATCTTGAGCTACTTGCAGTTTTTTATGCACTGAAGAAATGGAGACATTACTTGCTAGGCAACACTTGTCACATTTACATTGACCACAAGAGTCTCAAATACATCTTTACCCAACCTGAATTAAATATGAGGCAAAGACGGTGGTTAGAGTTGATAAAAGATTATGACCTAGAGGTTCATTACCACCCCGGTAAGGCTAATGTAGTAGCAGATGCATTGAGCCGTAAAGCTCATTGCAACTTCATTGAAGCTCGTCCAACAGTGAGAGTGCTATGCTGTGAGATTGGGGACATAGAAATACCAACAGCGCTAGAAGCAGAACTTTATAACCTTGTCCTTGAACCAACCATCAAGGATCAAATCATAGCAGCACAAAAGCAAGATAAGGGCATGTCACATATTCGAGATGAGATCAATGACAAGAAGAAGGCCTGTTTCAAGCTCGACGAAGAAGGAGTCTTGTGGTTCAAAAACCGCTTAGTAGTGCCAAAGGATATGGAGCTGAGAAAGAAAATCCTAGATGAAGCTCACACCTCCATGTTCACCTTACACCCGGGCAGCAACAAGATGTACCAAGATTTAAAGCAAAAGTTTTGGTGGACCCGTATGAAACGGGAGATCGCCAAGTATGTGTCTGAATGTGACGTATGCCAAAGAGTGAAAGCTGACCACTTGAAGCCTGCGGGTATGCTTCAGCCCCTAGCAGTTCCCGCCTGGAAGTGGGAGGATATACACATGGACTTCATTGTGGGATTGTCTCGCACACAGAAAGGGTATGATTCCATTTGGGTAATTATTGACCGGTTCACAAAATCTGCACATTTCATCCCTGTCAAGACCACCTATCGAGCAAAACAATATGCGGAACTATATATTTCCCGGATTGTATCCTTGCACGGTGTCCCTCTAACCATCACTTCGGACAGAGGCTCATTGTTTTTGTCACACTTCTGGGAGCAATTACAAACTACTCTTGGAACCAAATTGATTCGGAGTTCAGCATACCACCCTCAAACAAGCGGCCAAGTAGAAAGAGTGAATCAGATCTTAGAGGATATGTTGAGGGCGTGTGCTTTGACTTATTCCACCAAGTGGGATGAATGTCTCCCCTTGGCAGAGTTCGCCTACAACAACAGCTATCAGAAGAGCTTAGAAATGGCTCCTTTCGAGGCCCTATATGGTAGACGGTGCAGAACACCACTCAACTGGTCAGAACCAGGAGAACGTGTCACATTCGGCCCAGACTTGGTAACGCAGGCAGAAGAGCAAGTTAAATTCATTCACAACAACCTAAAGCGAGCACAATCTAGGCAGAAAAGCTACTCAGATAAAAGGAGAAGACCCTTAGTCTTTGAGAAGGGTGATCATGTGTATCTCCGAGTGTCGCCCATCAAAGGGGTGCATCGGTTCGGAGTGAAAGGCAAATTAGCACCCCGATATGTTGGTCCGTTCAAGATCACAGAGCAATGTGGGCCAGTTGCTTATCAACTGGAGCTACCACCACATCTAGCTGCGGTGCGTGACGTGTTTCATGTCTCGCAACTCAAGAAGTGTTTAAGAGTGCCAGAGGAAGTGATTGATACATCCCAAATTTAGATCCAACCTGACCTCACTTATGAAGAGAAGCCCATAAAGATCCTTGACCAAAAGCAAAGATCAACACGGCGAAGAACCATCAACTTCTACAAAGTGCAATGGAGTAATCACTCCGAAGAAGAGGCAACTTGGGAGCAAGAAGAATTCTTGCGAACAAAGTATCCTGGTTTTCTTCCATCCACTTCGAATTGAGTACGTCACAGCAATTTAAAGTTTCAAACTCATACACAATGCACTTTCTTCTCATTAACTTATCCACCCACATCACATCAGAATCTCGGGACGAGATTTCTTTAAGGGGGGTGGGTTGTGATGCTCCGGCATCTCAAGTGCTTAATCATCCATCATACATGCAACATTCATCATAATACATCATGCAATGACATGCACTTGAACCCTAATTCAAATTTGGTTGAAATGCCACTTGTTAAAAACCTGTTTTCTGCATATATGTCTCTGTGTTTGAGCCCATAACTTTGATTCTATTTAGATTTGGGTGAAACTTATATTGGCAAACTTGTAGACAATTTTGTTGTGAACAACTTTGATAATTGGTACTTTGACATGCATGAAGGTTTGCATAGGGTTTTGGGGCTTTTTCTGTCAGCATGTGAAATCTGTCCAAACCTGACCAGTTTAGTAATTTTAAATTTTCTTGATCTTAAATCCAAAATCTTGCAATGCTGGTATTGAGAAAGTTGTATATCATGAAATTTTGAACAACATTGGTATAAAACTCCTTTTGTGAAAGTGTCTATAAAATAGACTTTTAGAATTTACAAGCTAGAGGGATTTGTTGGTCAAACCTTAGTCAGCAGTTTAAATTCAAATTTACACCAGAATTTTGGATAGAACATGGTATACAAGTTTATAAGATAAATGTAGAGGAGCAAATTTAGAACATTTCATCCAACTAGGGTTTTGTCAAATTCGGCTTCTAGTGTGGTCAAATAGGTGAAGTTCAGAAACCTGTTCCCTGGTCAAACTGGGATCTTTTCCATTTTCCGGGATTTTCCCATTCCCTGAGTCTATGACAGCCGGGCCCCACCGGACGGATTCCCGCCCGCGGGATTGGAACGGGCCGACGGTGGGCCCCACCTCTCGCGTTGTCTGTGCGTCCGGTCCACTGGACCCCTCTCTCTCCACCCGCCTCGGCCCTACCTGTCAGCTGCCCGCGGCCCATGGACCGCATCCATCGCCGCGCCACCGGCCTCCTCCCCCTCTCCCCGACGCGCACGCGGTGCGCGGCGTCTGCGCGTGCCCCGCCATGGCCGCCAGCGCGCCGGCTGCGCCCCGCACCCCTCGACATAAGCCGAGGCCGAAGCCCTCCGTACCTGGACGCTCTCCCGGCCAAGACCACGCGCTCCCCACCTTCCCACTCCACTGCCCCTCTCTCTGCCTCTCCTCCTGAGCGTAGAGCGTGCAGTGCGCCACCCGCCATTGGAGCTCGGTGTCGGGCTCGTGCCGCCGATGCTCCGGTGGCTCTCAGCGCCCTAGGCCGCCGCCTCCACCTTCGCCTCAGCCCTGCGCGTCCGACGCGCTAGGTCTAGGCCGCCGTACCCCTCTCTAGCGGCCGGATCGAAGGCGCACCGCCATTGCCGCCGCCGCGGCGAGCTCTCAGCCCCGCCGCCTCGAGCCGCCCCTCGCTCCGCCGAAGCGCGCCTCGCGCTTGCGTCGAGCTCCTCCATCGTCCCCACTAGCCCTCGGCCTCCGCCCTTGCCTCTTTCTCCCCTTCCCACGCGCGCACCTTCCCGGTCACCGTTGCCGTCGACCCCTCACTGCGGGGAGCCACCTTTCGGCCCTCCCCACGCCTCTAGGGCACCGCCACCGCCTTCGCCTTGCCCTCGCGCCTCTCCCGCGCTAGACGTCGTCACAGTTACCCTCCTCCTTCGCCGGGTCCACGCCCGCGCCGCCGTCGGTGCGCGCCACCGCCGCTTCGGTTCACCGCCGCCGCTCGCCTTTCCTCCTCACCGCCGATGATGAGACCGAGCTGGTCGGGTTCGCCGTCGCGGGAGGCACCTCCCCAGCCCGTTCCGGCTCCAAGTTGCGGACCCTGCGCGCTGGCGCATGCACTGCGAACGCCGGCCGCCGTGCGAGGAATTTCCCCGGCCGAAGGTAGAAGAAGAGTCGATTTTTGCAGAAAAGTCCTTCCGTTTATGGCATATTTTATCACTGTTGATTGAGTCTTGAATAACTTATGAATACACCCCTAGATCTTTTAGGGTTTCGCATTTTAACCCGAGCCGTCGCATTTTGAAGATTTAACCCCAGGCTTTCGGCGTTTCGCGGTTAGATCCGGCGCGCTGTACACTGAGTCTCGTAAATCTTACGGTCTAGCCCCTGATATCTACGGTTAATTGCGTACAAGTCCCTGGATCTAATGTTTTTCCATTTATTTTCACTTTATTTCTGCTGAAACTTTGAAAAATCATAACAATTAAAATAAAAATCCAAAATGGGCAAACTCAGTGGCTATGGACCCTTTGTGAGTAGATCTACAGGATAGGTATGATGTAGATGTGTGAAAAGACTGTTTTGCCCCTGGTTTAGTGCATGCATGGTGTAGGTAAATAAATGGTAAAAGTGTACCAAATGAACTCCAAAAATTATGAAACTTGGACAGTAGCTTTGTTATGGCGTCTAGGTACTGTGTGAATTTTGGTAGCACTAGCATTGACTGTTTAAATACTGTTTTGCCCTTATGCATGTGATTTGTGTATTTAATTAACTTGGACAAGGAAGGCTATATAAAATATGCTCAAATATGACCTTTAGTATTTTTCATGCACTTCACATAGTATGAGTAACTCACTGGTAGAATATGAGGTTGTACATGCATGTTTAAGCTGCTGAATTGAAAATAATAAAATGCTACTAGTTGAAAAAAAATAGGAAAAATCTAGTAGCATTATGGAGTATGTTGCTGCATGTGGTAAAGATTTGAGATCGATTGGAGTTTTCTAACTACATGAACTTATGAGTGCATTTTATTCATAAAGGTAGCGTGTCCATTAATTTGCATGTATATGTTTAACTTTAAGAGACAACTTCATTTCATTTGATAGGGACTGTGTACACATATAGAACAATTATTCCTAATAACTTCAAAGATAAGATGTGGTAATGGTTTGTACGATTTCTTAGTGATGGGCTGTATGATTTCTTAGCAAAATCGTTAAGTTCTCTTATTGTAGGATGTAGTTAACCAAGAGTACCCGAACCCATTCTTCACAAACTACTTGATTAGGCGTTAGGCTTTAATTGCCCCCATGCATACCATTGCATTCGTTATACTCATGTTTGCACTATGTCATCCATATAACTTGTATCATATACCTGCATTTGCATTCTCCTGCACTCACTTGCATTTTATCATGCATATAGACCCCGCGTGCAAGGAGCTATCAACGCAGGAGAAACCAGTGATCAAGGAACCAGGCAACAGGCTATATCCGGAGCCAGAAGACGAAGGGTCGCTGATTAAATCTGTCCCTGCTTCAAGGGGTTGCCTGGGGCAAAGCCTCACAACCCGGCAAACTAACCTAGTTTAGTTTCTTGGTTTTCTTAAGATCAAGCAAAGGTAGTTAGGACCATGATTTCTCCCAGCAAATACAACTCTTGTTTGATGATTACGCATATGCATTAGGAGTTGTTTGAAACCAACTGCATTAGACTTCCTGGCCGCCCTGGCCCTAGCACCTATACGTAGAGTTCGTAGGGCGAGTGCCTAGAATTGCTAGGTACGAGTAGATACGAGTGATTGTACTCGTCTCGTAGGTACGGCTTTACAAAGTGACAGAAATCTCACCTATGGAAGTTACTATACATGCTTATGTTTAAATGGAGACCGGGTGAAGAATTATTGAGTTATTTATTGATTATGGTATTGTGCACTGGACTCCGCCCGAGTCGCATAAGGCCCGTTCGCTGTTCGCCTGCTGATCGGCATAACATTGCTAGAGTGCTTATCCGGGATAATGGACCGGTGAAAGCTTACTTGTGCCATCCGAAGAACAGAGACAGACTCCTACTGTGACACCTTGGGGAGCTTGTAGTCGAGGGAGGGCTGACCCGACGTGACCGTGGTATCGCTCCTAAGACAGCACAACCTGGGAACAACGGAAGGATTGAATCGAACTTGGGATGGGACAAGTGGAGATGGGAGAAGCATATGTGGAACGCTGGGAGTTAGTAAGCATATGCCATCCTGGTGCTTCTAGTTATTCTCGGGAATTAACAAATCGATTCGAATCGCTGATGCTCACCAGGTGTGAGAATGCCAGATATCGCACACGGGCAACGTAGTAATAATTGGGAACATACTGTTTACGAAGTCACACTTTTAATACAACATGCTTGGATGTGTATGATCTGTCCTACTATTCAGGGTGTTGCCCATCCACCGGTTGGAGGTCGATGGACTTGGGAGATGCTTTGAGGTCGAGGGAGGGCTGACCCGACGTACCGTGGTATCGCTCCTGAGACGGCTACTCCCAAGGGGTTGGATGAAAGCGCTGTGAATCTTGGGACAGGACATATTTTCATGTTTTACTTTTTATGCAAGTATTTACCTTATGATATAAATGACTTTTTATGAATAGTGGATAGCAGCTGTCAAATCCTGCTATCTGATATCAACATGACCTTGTTTAAGAATCAACAGCTAAGGACCCACATGATTAGTAAGCATGCTTTGCGTCAGTTGTGAGCCCCGTCCATTAAGTCCTACTGAGTAATTAGTACTCAAGGTTTGCCCCCAACTTTTGGATTACAGGTACCGACGATTTTGGACAACTGTGCTGGAGGTGGTAGTACCGGTGGGCTCGGTGCTATTCGCCTTGTTCATCTCTTCGTGAAGACTACTTAAGTATATTTTTCCGCTGCGAGATGTTTTGAAAACGCTTCCGCTATATTTATATACTCTGAATTCGCTTCCGCTATACTTGAACATGTATTTGATTTCATACTATTGAGTTGTAAATTAAGTCTATTATTCTCTAGTTCAACTGCTTGTGATGATGTAATTGTTGTGGCTCCATCGAGAGTCGGATGTGTTTGATGTCGGTTCCTCTGGGAATGGTGTTATCGAGGGCCCAAGGCCACTCGACGGACTACCGGGTTTAGTCTGGTCTAAGTGCACTGCGAGCCAGAGGTGGCAGGTGCGCTTAGTCTGGATTAAGCAGGGCGGTTCCGCCACAATACCTACTGTGTAGAGCATTTTATAAGGAGTTCATAGCCACTAAGTTTGTCTATTTTGGATTTTTATTTGATTTTATATGATTTTCCAAAGTTTCAGCCAAAAATAACAAAAGAAAATAGAAAAACAATAGATACAGGGGCTAGATGATAATTAAACCTAACTTTCAGGGGCTAGCACGCAAAATCTAAAGTCTCAGCCAATAGCGCTCCGGATTAGAATGCAAAAAGAAGAAAACCGAGGGGGTAGATCTAAAAAGATCCCCTCGTCTTCTTCGCGCCGACCCGAGGCCACAAGGCGAGGCGCGCGCGCCGGCGAGCTTGGGCTCACCGGAGCCTCGACGCGGGGCGCGGTGGGTGCGCGCGAGGGAGGGGGTTAACCTGAGGTAGACGGCGGCGACGGAGAAGGACGGACGGCGGCGCGGGAAGCGATGAACCGAGCGTGAACTCGCGCGACGACGGCGTGAACCGGCGGCGCGGCGGGCTCGGATCTTGGCGTGGGAGCAACGAATGGTGACGAGGCCTACGGTTTCGGGTGCGCGAGGAGACGGTGAGTGTGGTGGTGGTGGTCTAGGGGCTCGGCGGTGGGCGAAGGCAGCGGCGCGCGCTCGACTTCGAGCGCGAGCTAGTCAATGGTGGCTCGGCTCAGGAGGACGGGAGCGCGGCGGTGAGGGCGTGAATGGCGAGCGGGTCGGAAGGGAAGAACCGAGGGGGTGTTTCTCCTCTTAACGCCACGGCCGGGGCTTCGATCCGTAGGCGTCACGGCGTGACCGTACGCCGGCAGCCACGCTGCGTCCACGGGCTGGGGAAGCCGGGCGGCGCTGACAGCGCGGGCCCACCCGTCAGTGAGTTGGGGAAAAATAGTGAAAGTGTGTTTTCTCCTCCTCTGTAAAATCGCATTTTTGACCTATTTAGAGCCCAATTTTGAAAAAGTGTCAATTGGGTGAAATGTTGTACTCTTTGATCTCTACAAGTTTGTCAAAATGTTCATCACCCAGATCCAAGTGGAAATATGATTTGAATTTGAATTTAACCGGCAGCCCCATAGTTGGACAGTGGACCTTTATTACTTGTGAAATTTAAAAATCCTATTTCAGAGCATTATCACCCAGAGTGCCTTTTGGAAATGTTTCTTATAATTTCAAGACCTACAACTTATCCAATTTGAGATTTGGATGAAAATGGATGTAGGCTAGAGAAAATTGGAGATTACTAAACAGGTCAGTTTTGAACTGGTTTTCTATGTTGGTATAAAATGACTCAATTCACCATGTAAACCTCAATATATACTCAAGCCCCAATTAGCAAACTTGTTCACCACATCCCTACCTACACTTTTGGTAATATAAGCTTCACCCAGAACTCAATAATATTGCAGTTATGACTACAAACATAGAGACGACACACACAAAAACAGGGTTTGGAATTTGCATTTATACCAAGTTTGCTCATGATGCTCAAACATAGACTATGATTATGTGCTTTATGATGCATGATTCATGTATGAAAAGTGATTATGCACTTGAGATGCCTGGGGCATCACAACCCACCTGTGGCGGAACCGCCCTGCTTAATCCAGACTAAGCACACCTGCCACCTCCGGCTCGCAGTGCACTTAGGTTGGACTAAACCCGGTAGTCCGTCGAGCTACCCAAAAGGGCACTTGATGTAACCATCGCCCGAGGATACCGACATCACACACATTCAGCCCTCGAAAGAGCCACAACAATTACATCATCACAGTCAGTTGAAATAGGGAATAATAGAATAAATTTACAAAAAAATCAAATGTAGGGAATCAAATACATGTTCAAATATAGCGGAAGCGAAATCAGAGTGTATATATATATAGCGGAAATGTTTTCAAAACATCTCGCAGCGGAACAACTCAATTATTAGCACCGAGCCCACCGGTACTACCACCTCCAACACAGCTATCCAGATGTAGCCAGTACCTGTAATCAAAAAGTGGGGGCAAACCCTGAGTACTAATTACTCAGTAGGACTTAATGGATGGGGCACGGCTGACGCAAAGCATGCTTACTAATCATGTGGATCCTTAGCTGTTGATTCTTAAACCAAGTCATGTTGACATAAGATAGCAGGATTTGACAGCTGCTATTCATTGACCATGAAGATCATTTATATCATAAAGTAAATACTTGCAGAAAGTAAAACACAAACACATGTCCCGTTCCAAGATTCATAGCACTTCCATCACACCCCTGGGAGTAGCTGTCTCGGGAGCGATACCACGGTACGTCAGGTCAGCCCTCCCTCGACTCCAAAGCATCTCCCAAGTCCATCGACCTCCAACTAGTGGACGGGCAGCACCAGGAATAAGGGAACGGATCATATACATCCAAGCATGTTGTAATAGAAAAACATGATTATAAGCATAAAGTATTTGAATTATTACTACGTTCGGACGTCAAAGGCATTGGCATTCTCACACCTAGTGAGCATCAGCGATTCGAATCGATTTGTTAATTCCCGGAAACAACTAAAAATGCCAGGGGTATATGCTTACTAGCCATCGCGTTCCCACATATAGCCCCCATCTCCACTTGTCCCATCCCAAATTCGATTCCAACCCGCCACTTCCCTGAGTTTAGCCCCCATGGAGCGTTACCTCAGTTCGTCGGGTCCAGCACTCCCATGAGATAAGCGCCCCCAGTTCTATGGTAGGAACAAGTCTCTGTTCTTCGGATGGCACAAGTAAGACTTTCACCAGTCCATTATCCCGGATAAGCACCTTAGCAATGTTATGCCGACCAATAGGCGAACAACGGACGGGCCTTATACGACTCGGGCGGAGTCCACCATACCTTGCCACATCATTTTTCATAATATTCCCATAACTCCGCCCGGTCTCTGTTTCAAACATAGCATATGATAATCTTCCATAAGATTTTTGTTTTGAAAACACCTACGCGATGAGTGACTCCATTCACTCGTGTCTACTCGTACCTAGCATTACTAGGCAACTCGTCCTACGAACTAATATATAGGTGCTAGGGCCAGGGCGGCCAGGAAGTCTAATGCACTTGGTTCCAAACAACTCCTAATGCAGATGCGTAAGCATTCATCAAATATATTTGCTGGGTAAAGCATGGTCCTGCCTACCTTTGATTCACTTAAATAAAGCCAACAAACTAAGCTACTGTTAGTTTGCCGGGTTGTGAGGCTTTGCCCCAGGCAACCCCTTGATCCCTTAGACAACTCCTCCTTCCAAACATGACTGATGGGCCCTCCAGGTCGTGAATGGGTCTTAGTTGGTCTTTTGGATCACCGTTGGTTGAAGTAGTTCCACGCGCTCATTTTCTTGATCACGTGTCTGAAATAAGCGTCATGCATGATGCAGTGGATGAGATGCACGAATATCAAGCACACACGTTTAACAGTCATTGCATTGTTAGGCAGAAAGGTGATTGACAGCCATTTGAATAAGATCACCCTGGTGGACATAAAGCTAGCATAACCCATATAATTAGAGACACGCAATACAACACTCGGACCAAATGCATGAGCAAGATATCAAATTAGAGTGTTTGTTACTATCTCATGTGTAAGCAAAACATCACACAAGTATATGACCACACATGTAGTGGATTACTACACCATTCTCCTAGCATGAGTAACATAATACAGTCATGAACTGATAACAAGCATATCCAATCACATGGCTAGCTAGTAAGTCATTTATCGTAAAGAAACCATGTTGGGTACTAAGGGGGTGGAACCACACAATGATATCGCAAGGTTAAAACATTATTCGGTGTTTCGTTTGGAATAAGTTATTTAACACGACAAGACTACTTCATGCACTCATAGGGGAACATTCATTAATGATATCACACATTTTGTTTACCAAATGGATTAAGGTCCTATATTAACCTTAAGTGTTTTTCACAGCAAATGAGTTCACCTCTCAATCAAGTGTGCAATAGACAACAGTATAAAATGTGCAGCTAGAAATCGACCCACATGCATAATAATATCAATAGCAAACAACACCTACTCTTATAATTAAATAACAAAAGCCTACTTTACGAATAAAAAGCATTACTTGTGTTCATGTAGTTAGACAACTCCAAACAAGCTCAGATTTTTAGGACATGTAGATTTACACTACATTATGCTACTGTCAAAGTTTTAGGTCAATTGGAGTTATAATTATTTTATTAAAATTACAATACATTCTCAGCCCTACACATTGCCAGGATTTTTCATAAATTATAAGAATGATTTCTGAAGGTGAAATTTTACCAGTGAGCTATACTTGGTATGAACTGTATGTACAAATATTTATAAGTTAAAACTCCCCAGTTTGACAGGACATCTATTTTCCAAATATTAATCCTAGGTGTATTTAAGATATACAAATGAATAGTGTGAATGGCCCTCTAGCATATACTTTCTGGACTCCATGCATCAATCTTAGGCTACCAAATTTTTCGGAAAATTTTCCTAGCAAGTCATGACCATTTTTTTTTTCTATTTATCATTTCCAACATGCACCATTTTATCATTTTCAAATCACCATTAAAACTTAACATGCACAACTTCATATTTCACCAGTGGGGTACTTATACTATCCAAAGTATATGAAAAATGCTAGAGAGTCCATTTGAGCATATTCCATGTAGTCTCCAACTTCCATGTTAAATAAATGCACATAACACATGTATAAGGATAAAAGGGTAATTAAACAGTAAGTGTTAGGGCTACAAAAATTCACATAATGTTATAATACCGCAAGAGAGCTACTGTCCAAGTTTCATAGCATTCGGAGTCCATTTAGGTCACTTTTGTCATTTATCCTATTTAATCATGCATGCAACAAACCAAGGGCAAAACAGACATTTCACATATCCACATCATACCCATTCGATAGATCTATTCAAGAGGAGTCTAATGCAACTGAGTTTGTCCATTTTGGATTTTTCTGTGATTTTATATGATTTTCCAAAGTTTTCAGTTCAAAGAAATGAGACCAGGGACCTAGACGCAATTAACCGTATACATCAGGGGCTAGCAAACAAGTTCCTCAAGACACAGTCAACAGTAAGAGCAAAACCCGCGTTTCTCGGGGCTAGATCTGCAAGATTGCAAGAGCTCGGGTTAAAATGTGAAACGCCAGAAGATCTAGGGTCTAACCTGCAATTTTCGCGAGACACAGTAAACAGTCAAATAATACGTAGAAATTTGAGGGGCTTAAATGCGAAACTTCTTCTTCTTCTTCTTCTTCCTCAGGCCGGCGGGGAACGACGCGCGACGGCCCGCGTTCTCGCGCGTGCGCCGGCGCCTGGAGGCTCGCACTTGAGGCCGACGGGGTACGGGAACGTGTTCCGGTCCACGGGCTTCTTTTCCCCCCAGATCTCGTCGTGAGAGATGGACAGGAGAGGCGGCGCGGCGAGGGTGAACTGGGACGGCCACGACGCGGTGGCGCGCGGCGGCGCGGACTTGATTCGACGGAGCTGGGGGAGGAAGGAGCCTACGGTTGGAAGTGTGAGCTGCGCGGGAAGATGGCGCATGCGGCGGAGGTGGTCTGGAGGTGCGGGGTTGGCCCGAAGGGGGTGCTCCACGGTGAGGTCCAGCAGCAATGGCGGTGCGTGACGGCGTCACTCGCGGAGAGGGCAAGGGAGGCGGTAGGAGGCTCCGAGGCTTGGCGGGAAAGGTGGAGGGAGGTGCGGGTCGCGCGAGGCGAGCGTCGGACGGGGCAGAGACAGCCCGAGGCAACGGAGGCGCGAAGCTCGCCGCGAACTCGGTGTTGCGGTGGTCGGGACAAGCGGGAACTCGGCGGTGGGAAGGTGGAACGGCGTCGCCGTCTCATGCTTCGGGCGCGCAGGGTCGAGGCGGAGGCGGTTGTGGAGGTCTAGTGGCGTGAAGGGGGCGGAGAAGGCCGCGCGAGCTCGAGCTCCGAGCTCTACGGCGCCAATGGCGGCTACGGCGTTCGGTGTTCTGGGCGATAGAGCGAGGAGGAAATGGAGGGCGAGGGAGTGAACGGAACCGTGTTCCCGTCCTGGTTCAAGCCGAGGCGCGCGGGGGTCGATCCGCGGGCGCGGCCACTGCCCATACGCCGGCGGCCACGCGCTCGGCACCGGCTGCGACACCGTGGCCTCCCGGGCGCTGGGTCCGACCGGTCAGTCACTCAGACAAAAACCATTCTTGTTTGTGTTTTCTCCCTTTGAGTTTTTCCACTTTTTAACCCTGTTAGAAGCCGATTTAGGAGAAATAGTAATTGGAGGAAATGTTCGTCTCTTCAAGGTTTCTACAAGTATGTCAATAGGCTCAACTTCAGATTCGAAGTGCAAATATGAATTTCATTTGAATTTAGGTTGCAGCTCCCAGTTTGGACAGGGTACCTCTACTGATTGCGAGAATCAAAAGTCCTATCTCTGGTCTTTACCACCCAAAGTGTATATTGAAAAGTTTGTTTATAATTTCAATATCTACAACTTCTCTAATTTGAGATTTGCATGAAAGTGGCTGTAGGTCATAGAAACTTTGAGATTACTAAACAGGTCAGATTTGGACTGGTTTTCTGTGTTGGTAGAAAATGATCCTACATTCCATTTAAAACTCAATATATGATCAAACTCTAATTACCAAAGTTGTTCTCCGGTAGATGACCTAAAAGTTTGGTAATATGACTTTGGTCTGAAACCCAATAGATTTTGAATTATAGACACAATTATGTTCCAAGGTTTATTAAAACAGAAATTTCACTTTGTGTAGAGACTTTCTTGTTTCCAACTTTTGGAGTATCAACTGAAGTGCAATCACTTCCACAATAGGTGCATTTGAAAGGTGGTAAGTTTAATTCCACTTCATAGAAAGGAAGATTTTGAAGTTGTATACTGAAATCAAAAGTAATTTCAGAATCAACTTAGGGAAAAGCTGAAAATCCATACTTGGGAAATTTCTAAGTGTGGGTCGATCTATTTGTTTCCATGAGATATTTGGGTGAAATTTTGAGTGAGTAGACGATATTTTTGATCCATGCTCAGTGTAGCAAAAGGATAGTCCATAACATGTACAACAAGTTTGTCAACGGAGTTGAGCTTGGGTACTTAATGAATTTGAAAACTTTATTAGGGCTCAAGTTTGCTCACGATCACAACTGGCACTTATCAAGAAACTTCGGGTTGGATCTTTTAACCCTCTTGTCTTTAGATTTTTGAACATTGTCGAATAGAAAGGTCTAGGGTTACTTTCTTACCCGAGGTTTTGCACGTGGTGTTGAGCGCAAAAGTATGTGAGTGTTGACTTATCCAACCAAAAAAATGTGTGGTCTTGCATCTTACATAGAAAATTTTTGACTTAGTGATTTCTCCACGTGTTTCTTGTAAATCTCTAAGCATGAGTAAGTCTTAATCTATCATTAGCTTTCATCTAACCGTGTGTTAAGGCTTTTGAGATTCCAGGGGCATCACACCACCTCCCTTAAAGAAATCTCGTCCCGAGATTGCTAATGTGTTGTGGGTGGAGAGGTTAAATGAGAAAGTAGTGCATTGTGTATGTTTTAAGCAGAATCAGAAATCAAAACTGATAAGACATACTCATTTGAAGTGGTCAAGAGAAAACCCGGATATTTGTTGTGCAAGTATTCTTCTTGTTTCCAAGTTGCCTCCTCTTCGGAGTGATTACTCCATTGCACTTTGCAAAAATTTATGGTTCTACTTCTTGTCGATCTTTGTTTTCGGTCAAGGATTTTTATGGGTTTCTCTTCGTAGGTGAGATCTGGTTCAACCTAGATGGAGACGTATCCACTGCTTCCTTTGGCACTCTCAAGTATTTCTTTAGTTGCGAGACATGAAACACGTCATGCACCGCAGCCAGGTGTGGCGATAGGCTACTGGCCCACATCTCTCAATGATCTGGAATGGACCCATAAACCTTGGTGCTAATTTCCCTTTTACCCGAACCGATGTACTCCCTTCATTGGTGACACTCAAAGGTACACATGATCGCCCTCCTCGAACACCAATGGCCTTCTTCTTCTATCAGAGTAGCTTTTCTGTCTAGATTGTGCTCGTTTCAGGTTTTCGTGTATGAATTTCACTTGCTTCTCAGCTTGCGTCACTAGGTCTAGGCCGAATGTGACCCTCTCCCCTAGTTTGGACCAGTTAAGTGGGGTTCAGCATCGTCTTCCATAAAGAGCCTCGAAAGGAGCCATTTTAAGCTCTTCTGGTAACTGTTGTTATAGGAAAACTCCGCTAAGGGGAGATAGTCATCCCACTTTGTAGAGTAGATTAGCGCACAAGCCCTCAGCATGTCTTCTAGAATCTGATTGACCCTTTCAACCTGGCCACTAGTTTGAGGATGGTAAGCTGAACTGCAAACTAAATTGGTTCCGAGAGCAGCTTGTAATTGCTCCCAGAAGCGGGACAGAAACAGAGAGCCTCGGTCTGAAGTGATGGTCCGAGGATGTAACACCCTAGTTTAAATTCCAGCATTTTACAATTCAATTCAAGTAATTTATTTAGTTTACTAAGGCTCATATGTTTAGTTTGCATTTAACAGGTTTTATTCAAAATAAATGCTTCTATAAAATTAATCATAGGCCTAACTTTCTTGTGCATACATGCTGGTGCATTGTTTCTTGATTGTTTGAATTAAGGATTCAAATTCAAATTTCATTTGAATTTTAGAACCATTTCTATCTCCATTCAAAAGAATTCAAAATCAGAAAAGAAAAAAAAGGAAAAAGGGGCAGCCAGGCCGGCCAGGCCCGGCTCGGCCCAGCCAACCCCGCCCCCTTCCCGCCTAGGCCCCGGTCGGCCCAGCCGACCCCCACCTCTCCCGCCTGGGCCTCGGCCCAGCCACTCCGCTTCCCCGTCCCGTTCGGCTCGCCAGCGCCCCCTCCCTCTACGCCTCACCGCCAGGTGGGCCTCGCCCTGTTCACCCACTGACCATCGTGCCCCACGCGTCAACTTCGTCCCCTCCCTCCCGTCGGATTCCACGCCTCCTTTCCATACTCCTTCCCTCGCTCGGCCGGCGCACTGCCCAAGCAGAAGGGATTCGAATCCCAGCCCCGCTCCCCTTTCCTTTGCACCCCACCTCAATCCCGCATCCGCCGCGTCGGTTTCCCTTTTCCCTCCCCTTCTTCATTGCGCCTTGACGAGCTTCAAAGCCGCTGGCCCCCGCTCTCGCGTACTCAGTGCCCTAGCGCCCTAAACCCCTATAAAACCCGACCCCGAGCGTCGCCTCCATCCCCTTTACCACCCCACCACTCCAATTTCACTCCCGTGCACCGACGAGCTTGCAACCCCCGCCGAAGTCCGGCCTCGGTAAGCCACTCCATCATCGAATTCGACACCGCGGGTCCGTCTCTGGCCTTCTAATCCCCGCCTTGTCGTTCGTAGGACCTTAGCGGAGCTGCTCCGTGGGTTGTGGTCGCAAGAACGCGACGCCGTCGCCCCTATCCGCGAGTGCCAACCTTCATCGTCCGCCGCCTTCCGTTGCCAGGCCGAGCCGCCGCTTCCCATCTCTCACCGAGCCCCTGGTGAGCTCCGCCTCGGCCACCTCTCTCTCCCGAGCTAGATCTAGTCCAGCGAGACGGCCCCTAGGCCCCAGCGTGCGCCACGCCGGCGAGCCACCGCCGCGCCGGCCGGACTCCACCGTGGGGAATGGTCGCCGCCGGCGCCCCCTTCTCCCTTTCAACCCTGGCCCTCAGATCTGATCTGGGCGGCCGAGATTAGAACGTGGCATACCCCTTCGCGGGCCAACCAGAGTGTGCCACGTTGCGCTACATAATCCGACTCAGCCCCACCCCGCTTGTCAGGCCACTTGTCCGGCCGTGCGGCAGCCACGTCGCGCCGACTGAGTCCACCATGGGACTTTCACAGAAAAATCCCCGCGTTTCTCTGGAATCAACCCGCGGTCCAGCCCTGTGGAAAAGTATTTAGGTTTTAGTCCTGTTTTCTTCGGTTTAGCCCCTGAGCTTCACGGTTTTTGAACCCGCGGTCCAAGTCTTTGGTTTTTGCCCTGAAACCCTCGGCGGCTATAGTTAATTACGGTTAGGTCCTTGGTTTTTTCAAATCTAGCCCCGGGTTTCAATGTTTTTATCACAGTTATGCCCCCAGGAGCCCGTTTTATGCATAACTTTCGCGTTTTAACTCCGATTTGAGTGATTCTTGCGCTCACGCGATCGTGGTAATGCGTAGAATGTTTTTAATACAGTTTTATCTTCTGTTTTTATGATATGATGTACTATTTCTCACCTTTTGTTCATTGTTGCATGTATGTATGCGTGGAAATGCTTGTATGTTACCGTGTACGTGTTTAGACGGTGAGCAGTTTGTTGGTGAAGAAGAGCAGCAGTTTGAGGGTGTTGAGCAGCAGCCTCAAGACCAGTTTAAGCAAGGCAAGTATAACCTGGACAACCTAATAACCATTTAATCAGTTCATATGCATGTGTCTAAACTTGTATGCCCTAAGGACTGTATCGTAGCCTCTTTTATCGATATTTTCACCTATGGGTTGCACGTTGGTTAAGTTTTGCTAGTTGCTGCGCGAATACATGTTACTTTTGTTAATAATCTTGTTAATTGAGATATGCTTTTTAACTCGGAGCGTGACCCTCTGTGCTGTGTGCTTGAGTGGTTCCTGTCTCTTTAAAAATGGCTTTTTAGCAACTTGGTTTAGGGGGCATGAGCATGTGCTTAGTGGTTTGCTCATAGCCACTCTCCATAAGGACCGGTTCGCAAAGCGACAACCTGGGACAACCGTGCTACCATGAGACTGGAATGGGACGGTCTTAGCTAATTAATTAGATCGTTTTGGTTTGAAGTAACTTACCTGCGGGCCAAGAGGGGGAGTAAGCGGTTGTGGTCGTTGCACTACCTTTGGTTGAGTGTGCTGTGTGCTTCTCCCTTTGTGAGGCGGACACCACAATTGCGGCGTTTGATTCCTTGCGATTACTTTTTACCAACGTGATCTTTGTAAAGGCTTCGTAGTGTGCTTGCTAGTCATCTCATCTCAGGCAATGTGATGAACTCCTAGCGTCGTACACGGCTTGTGGGTAAAGATGTACAACCTCTCGAGAGTGTAAAACTGACATGTCCGCCGTGCTCATGGTTATGAGCGGCCCAGATCCTTTATGCAAATTAGTGGTTCCTGGTTGGGTTTGGAAGTTGGTTCTAATGTTAATGTTGTTGTTTAAATCTTTTATGCTATACCTCGGGTTAATGGTTTATCAACTCACTTATAGTAACTAGTCGCTTAATAAAACTTGACCAACTAAAAGCTTATGCTAAGTGTCAGCCAACCCTAGATGCCTCATAGTTCATGTTATGCTTGTTGAGTATGAAATACTCACGCTTGCTTCACTTTAAACCTACTGTTGGCTGGAACCCAACCGCTGCTCAGCTCCAGAAGACTTCGGGGAGTATGTTCAGGGCTTCAGCGAGTTCTAGGCGTACCAGTCCACCAGTCGACGTCCCTGTGGCGGCTCGTTTATCTTCGTTTACGCTTCCGCTATGACTCTGGTTTAAAGACATGTTGTCTTATTGTAATAAAGTGATGATATACTCTATGTAAACGTTTTATTTATCGTTTATGCACGTTCTGTGATGTCACTTTTGTCATAATATATGTGAGACACGTTCCTGGCACATATATGTTGTTCCGGTTCCGTTGGTTGAGAACTGGGCGTGACAAAGTGGTATCAGAGCCGTGTTGACTGTAGGACGGAAGCCTAGTTAGAAACGGATGTGAATAAGGACCTCATTCCCCTTTGCCCTCTTGCTGTTTTATGAAAATTTTATTTTTGCTATCAAATTATATGTTCACTCTATGTTAAATTATTACTTTTTGCTTATTTCATTCAATCATATAGAACTGATCTCCATCTTACTCCATCCTCCTTATAGGTCATGGCACGCAACAAGCTGACCGCCCGCAAGAGTACCGGGGGCCGCCTCCGCCGTGTTGCACCACCGACCCCACGGTGTACCCCAGTACCTCATCCACCACAGCAGATCGAGCCTCCGTCACCGGAGCTGCCCGAGCCGTTGCCGCCACCACCCTTCGAGTACGCTCCCATGGACCAGGCGCCACACCCCTTGAGGGGAATGGTCTGCTTTCGGCGGACACTGACCCTGAGGAGGAGGAGGAGGAGGAGGACCCAGTGGAGGTAGTTTACTACCTTGACTCCGACGACGACGGTGATGCGCGAGAGGAGGCCCCATCGCCACGCCTGCCGACACCGACACCTCCTTCCCCGCGTGCGCCGACACCACCACCTTCTCCAGCGGCACCTGCAGCTTCACCGGCACCTCCACCGCCACCACCTGCCGCACCCGAGTGGCCGTTCTGCGTGGCTGTGTCTTCCGACGAGGGTGGTCAGCGGGAGGTCGATGCCTGGGTCGACCTGACACACCCACACCACGGTGCCGACCTGGAGTTCCCAGGGCTACTTCGCGACTGCCTCTACGACCTGGGTTACACTACCCATGAGGTCGTCTACTAGGTCCAACAACGAGTGCGCCCAGACCACACCACCCTCTGGTCCGTCGGTGTGCAGGTCCTGGAGCCCAACCCCAACCACGGGGGACACACCGTGCTGCGCTGACACTACAGCATCGTGGAGCACGAGACCATGGAGATGGCCATGGAGGATGCTGCTCAGCAGGCACTTGGGGTCCTCTGCCAGCACTACCACACTCCGCTCTGCCAGACTCAGTACCGCTACTTCCCCCGCCGGCAGTCCGGGGATACTGAGCACGAGATAGCGTCCATCCGGGGTGAGGACAACCAGCAGCTGCTGAAGCTGGTCTGGTATGTGTCAGCCCTGATCACTGCCTACGTCAGGGTGTCCGAGGAGCTCCATCACCGGAACGGTGAGGTGTTCCACCTTCAGGCGCAGCTGGACCGAGTGGTAGGTCCACCACCCCAGGTGCCAGTGGTGGACCCAGCTCAGACTCCCCTTCGCAGGAGGCCTGGCACGGGAGAGTTAGGTGGTGCCACCAGGATACTTGCCCGGGATGACTAGTCGTCCTCATGTATCGCGTTAGCACATTTGTTTAAGTTGTCGTGTTGAGTTGGTCGTGTGGAACTTGAGTTAAGTTGTGATGCCTGGATGTTTGTTATTTTGAACCATGTTTGATTTGGATCTTTGGTTGTGTGATATCCAGCTGTGGGGATTTGTCCCAGCATGAACAAGTTAATGCTATAAGTTAGTTCGTGGGGTTAAACACTATATCCACTCTATTGCTCTTACTACTTTATCTTTAGTCGCGACTGCTTGTGCACCCATATGATGGCTATGTGCTTACGGTGTCTCTGTTACAAATAGATGGTTAACACAAGGCGCAACGCTACTGGTGGAAATGCTAACCAAGGTAACCAGGGGGTGGCAACCCGCTGCCCAACCCTCCACCACTGACACCGGAGCAGTTCTATAATCTCCAGATGCAGATGATGGCGATAATGACCAATGCTGTGCAAGTTCTCCAGCAGGCTCAAGCTCAACCACCACCCCTGCCACCTAGAGATAGGCGTGGAGACTTTTTGAAGGGCCATCCTTCCACTTTCTCTCATGCTACAGAGCCACTACAGGCAGATGACTAGCTTCGTGTTGTGGAACGCCAGTTAGATATAGCACAGTGCAACGACAGGGAAAGGGTTTTGTATGGATCTGGGCAGCTGAGGGGTGCAGCACTGGACTGGTGGGAGTCTTACAGAGTCCAGGATAGGGAAGCTTTCACCTGGGCACAGTTTAGGGAGAACTTCCACAACCACCATGTGCCTGCAGGGCTGATGAAGATGAAGAAAAAGGAGTTTCTTTCCCTGAAGCAGGGCAGTATGTCTGTGACCGAGTATAGGAACAAGTTCCTCCAGTTGGCCAGATATGCCACTGCAGAGGTGGCAGAGGACAGGGAGAAACAAGAATACTTCCTAGAGGGCTTAAATGATGAGCTCCAATATCAACTGATGAATCACACCTTCCCCAGCTTCCATCAATTGGTGGATAGAGCACTTTTTACCGAGAGGAAGCGCCAGGACATCGAGGAAAGGAAGAGGAAGTTCAATAACCCCTCATCAGGCAGCAACACCCGCCCTCGCTTTCCCCAGGGTCAAGGCTCTCAACAGCAGGGATACCAGCAGCAGCGCAGCTAGGGTCAATAGGTGGGCCAGGGGCAGCGTTATCAGACTCAGCCTAATCGTCCTGCTTATCAAGCTCAGCGCCCCGTGCAGTCCAACCCTACCCCAACGAACCAGGCACAGGTTCCCTCAGGCAGGAACTGCTATAAGTGTGGAGGTACAGGGCATTATGCCAATGTCTGCCCCCAGAAGGGGTCAGCAGGGCCAGAGGCAGAATCCTTCGCAGCAGCAGCAAGGGCACCCCAATCAACAAGCCAAGGCGCCATGGCAAGGGAGGGTGAACCACATGACTACTGAGACTGCATCGGAAGCTCCTAACATCGTACTTGGTACGTTCCTCGTTAAAAACCATCCTGCATCTGTACTTTTTGATACCGGCGCAACTCACTCTTTCATTTCAAAGGCATATGCTGAGAAACACAATATAGATATAAGCCCCATGAAAAGGCCTATGGTAATTTCATCACCTGGGGGAAAGATAAATACTGACTTGATATGCTCCAGGGTTAGCATCGTCATAAGGGGGGGTAGAGTTTTACACTAAGCTAATAGCAATGGACTTAGTGGACATTGATGTCATTTTGGGTATGGAAACTCTTAATAAGTGGGGTGTCAAGATAGATTGTGCCAGACGAACTGTTCACTTTACAGCTTCAGATGGTCAGGGGGTAGAAATCAGTGCAACAAGTCCTTCTGGTTACCTGCATCAAATGGAGGTTAAACCCACAGATGGGATTAGAGTGGTTCGTGAGTTTCCAGATGTCTTTCCAGATGAGCTGCCAGGTATGCCACCTGACCGAGATGTTGAATTTTTAATAGAACTCTTACCTGGTACAGCACCAATAGCCAAAAGGCAATATAGAGTGGCCCCCAAGGAACAAGAGTTAATAAAAGAAAATATAGATGAGTTGTTAGGAAAGGGGTTTATTCGGCCTAGTTCTTCACCTTGGGCCTTTCCGGTTCTGTTTGTTGATAAGAAGGATGGGTCAAGAAGGATGTGTGTTGATTATAGGGCTTTGAATGATGTCACCATCAAAAATAAATACCCCTTACCTCGAATAGATGATTTGTTTGATCAGTTGCAAGGTGCATGTGTGTTCTCAAAAATTGATTTGAGGTCGGGTTATCATCAAATAAAGATTCGTCCTTCCGATATTCCAAAGACTGCTTTCTTTACCAGATTTGGGTTATATGAATATAAAGTGATGTCTTTTGGGTTGACAAATGCTCCTGCTTATTTCATGAATCTTATGAACAAGGTGTTTATGGAGTATCTTGACAAGTTTGTTGTGGTGTTCATTGATGATATACTGATCTATTCCAAGACGGAAGAAGAACATGAAGAACACTTGAGATTAGTTTTGCAGAAGCTGAGAGAACATAAGTTATATGCAAAGTTGAGCAAGTGTGAGTTTTGGCTTGATCAAGTGCCTTTCTTGGGACATATAGTCTCAAAAGGTGGAATCATGGTGGATCCTAGCAAGATCAGCAGTGTCATGGATTGGAAGGGGCTAGAAGTTGTGAAAGAAGTTCGTGGATTTTTGGGTCTAGCAGGATATTACAGAAGGTTTATAGAGAGTTTCTCCAGGATTGCAAAACCAATGACATCATTGCTCGAGAAGAGTGTTCCATTTATTTGGACTAAGGAGAGGCAAGCTGCATTTGATGAATTAAAGAAGAGACTCACCATAGCCCCAGTGCTTACTCTACCAGACTTAACCAAGAGCTTCACTGTGTATTGTGATGTCTCTAAGGAAGGTTTGGGTTGTGTGCTGATGCAGGAGGGTAAGGTGATTGCTTATGCTTCACGCCAGTTAAGAAAGCATGAGGTCAATTATCCCACTCATGATCTGGAGTTAGCAGCTGTTGTGCATGCTCTGAAAATCTGGAGGCATTATTTATTTGGGAATCGGTGTGAGATATACACCGATCATAAGAGTCTTAAATATATCTTCACACAGAATGAGCTGAATATGAGGCAGAGAAGATGGCTAGAGTTGATTAAAGATTATGACCTGGAGATACATTACCATCCAAGGAAAGCTAATGTGGTAGCAGATGCTTTAAGCTGAAAAAGTTATGTTAACATGGCAGTTGCTTTTCAGATGCCTCTTGAGCTGTGTGTAGAATTTGAGAGTTTGAATTTGGGATTTGTGCACCACACCACAGTAACAACTTTTGAGGCAGAGCCTACCCTTGAACAAGAGATAAGGAAACATCAGAAGACGGACGAGAAAATTCAGGAAATCCGGGAACAGATCAAGGTGGGCAAGGCGCCACACTTCTGTGAAGATGAACAGGGTACTGTATGGTACAAGAACCGGATCTGCGTGCCAGATGTGGAAAGTATAAAGAAGTTAATACTCAGTGAGGTTCATGACACCGCTTACTCCATTCACCCGGGCAGTACCAAGATGTATCATGACTTGAAGGAAAGGTTCTGGTGGTATGGAATGAAGAGAGCAGTGGCAGAGTATGTGGCGGTATGTGACACTTGTCAGCGTGTGAAGGCTGAACATCAAAGGCCTGCAGGTTTGTTGCAACCCTTGAAGATTCCAGAGTGGAAATGGGAGGAAATAAGCATGGATTTCATTGTGGGGTTACCCAAGACTCAGAAAGGTTACAACTCGATCTGGGTAGTTGTTGATCGGTTGACCAAGGTTGCTCATTTCATTTCGGTGAATACTACTTATTCGGGTGCCAGACTAGCAGAGCTATACATCTCCAGAATCGTTTGCTTGCATGGTGTGCCTAAGCGGATCATATCTGATAGAGGTTCACAGTTCACATCTCGTTTTTGGGAGCAGTTGCATGACTCATTGGATTCCAAGCTTCGGTTCAGTACAGCATATCACCCACAGACAAATGGTCAGACGAAAAGAACAAATCAGATTCTAGAGGACATGTTGAGGGCATGTGCTATACAATACGGAACCAGTTGGGATAAGAGTCTGCCTTACGCCGAGTTCTCTTATAACAACAGCTATCAAGCTAGTCTGAAGAAGTCACCATTTGAGGCGCTGTATGGCAGAAGGTGCAGAACACCACTGTTTTGGAACCAAACAGGAGAAAAGCAAGTGTTCGGACCCGATCTTATCAGAGATGCTGAACAGCAGATCAAGATGGTACGTGAGAACTTGAGAGTTGCTCAGTCCAGACAGAAGAGCTATGCAGATGTGCGACGCAGGGACTTGACCTTTAAGGTTGATGACTTTGTGTATTTGAAGGTGTCACCAATGAGAGGTATCCAGAGGTTTAATATGAAAGGGAAGCTGGCACCAAGATACATCGGTCCATTCAAGATAGTGGAAAGGAAAGGCGAAGTGGCTTATAAGTTGAAGTTGCTATCAAACCTATCTGGCATACACAATGTGTTCCATGTGTCCCAACTAAAGAAGTATTTGAGGGTGTCGGAAGAACAAGCACCACTGGAAGGTCTGGATGTGCAGGAGGATTTGACATATACCGAACACCCGGTGAAGATTCTTGAAACATCTGAAAGGGTTACCCGAAATAGGAGGATCAAAATGTGCAGAGTGCAGTGGAAACATCACTCGGAGGATGAGGCAACTTGGGAAAAAGAGGAAGAGTTGAGAGCAACTTATCCTGGTCTCTTTGCTAGCCACCACTGAGAATCTCGGGGCGAGATTCCTATTAAGGGGGGTAGGTTTGTAACACCCTAGTTTAAATTCCAGCATTTTACAATTAAATTCAAGTAATTTATTTAATTTACTAAGGCTCATATGTATAGTTTGCATTTAACAGGTTTTATTCAAAATAAATGCTTGTATAAAATTAATCATAGGCCTAACTTTCTTGTGCACACATGCTGGTGCATTGTTTCTTGATTGTTTGAATTAAGGATTCAAATTCAAATTTCATTTGAATTTTAGAACCATTCCTATCTGCATTAAAAAGAATTCAAAATCAGAAAAGAAAAAAAAAGGAAAAAGGGGCAGCCAGGCCGGCCAGGCCCGGCTCGGCCCCGCCAACCCTGCCCCCTTCCCGCTTGGGCCCCGGTCGGCCCAGCCGACCCCCGCCTCTCCCTCCTGGGCCTCGGCCCGCCACTCCGCTTTCCCATCCCGTTCGGCCCGCCAGCGCCCCCTCCCTTTGCGCCTCTCCGCCAGGTGGGCCTCGCCCCGTTCACCCACTGACCACCGGGCCCCACGCGTCAGCTTCGTCCCCTCCCTCCCGCCGGAGTCCACGCCTCCCTTCCATACTCCTTCCCCCGCTCGGCCGCCGCGCTGCCCAAGCAGAAGGGATTCGAATCCCAGCCCCGCTCCCCTTTCCTTCGCACCCCACCTCAATCCCGCATCCGCCGCGTCGGTTTCCCCTCTTTCCTCCTCTCCTTCATTGCGCCTTGACGAGCTTCAAAGCCGCCGGCCCCCGCTCTCGCGTACTCAGTGCCCTAGCGCCCTAAACCCCTACAAAACCCGACCCCAAGCGTCGCCTCTGTCCCCTTTACCACCCCACCACTCCAATTTCACTCCCGTGCACCGACGAGCTTGCAACCCGCCGCCGAAGTCCAGCCTCGGTAAGCCACTCCATCATCGAATTCGACGCCGCGGGTCCATCTCCGGCCTTCTAATCCCCGCCTTGTCGTTCGCAGGACCTTAGCGGAGCTGCTCCGTGGGTTGTGGTCGCAAGAACGCGACGTCGTCGCCGCGAGTGCCAACCTTCATCGTCCGCCGCCTTCCATTGCCAGGCCGAGCCGCCGCTTCCCAGCTCTCACCGAGCCCCTGGTGAGCTCCGCCTCGGCCACCTCTCTCTCCCGAGCTAGATCTAATCCAGCGAGACGGCCCCTAGGCCCCGGCGTGCGCCACGCCGGCGAGCCACCGCCGCGCCGGCCGGACTCCACCGTGGGGAATGGTCGCCGCCGGCGCCCCCTTCTCCCTTTCAACCCTGGCCCTCAGATCTGATCTGGGCGGCCGAGATTAGAACGTGGCGTACCCCTTCGCGGGCCAACCAGAGTGTGCCACGTCGCGCTACATAATCCGACTCAGCCCGACCCCGCTTGTCAGGCCACGTGTCCGGCCGCGCGGCAGCCACGTCGAGCTGACCGAGTCCACCGTTGGACTTTCACAGAAAAGTCCCCGCGTTTCTCTGGAATAAACCCGCGGTCCAGCCCTGTGGAAAAGTATTTAGGTTTTAGTCCTGTTTTCTTCGGTTTAGCCCCTGAGCTTCACGGTTTTTGAACCCGCGGTCCAAGTCTTCGGTTTTTGCCCTAAAACACTCGGCGGCTATAGTTAATTACGGTTAGGTCCTTGGTTTTTTCAAATCTAGCCCCGGGTTTCAATGTTTTTATGACAGTTATGCCCCTAGGAGCCCGTTTTATGCATAACTTTCGCGTTTTAACTCCGATTTGAGTGATTCTTGCGCTCATGCGATCGTGGTAATGCGTAGAATGTTTTTAATACAGTTTTATCTTCTGTTTTCATGATATGATGTACTATTTCTCACCTTTTGTTAATTGTTGCATGTATGTATGCGTGGAAATGCTTGTATGTTGCCGTGTACGTGTTTAGATGGTGAGCAGTTTGTTGGTGAAGAAGAGCAGCAGTTTGAGGGTGTTGAGCAGCTGCCTCAAGACCAATTTGAGCAAGGCAAGTATAACCTGGACAACCTAATAACCATTTAATCAGTTCATATGCATGTGTCTAAACTTGTATGCCATAAGGACTGTATCGTAGCCTCTTTTATCGATATTTTCACCTATGGGTTGCACGTTGGTTAAGTTTTGCTAGTTGCTGCGCGAACACATGTTACTTTTGTCAATAATCTTGTTAATGGAGCTATGCTTTTTAACTCGGAGCGTGACCCTCTGTGCTGTGTGCTTGAGTGGTTCCCGTCTCTTTAAAAATGGCTTTTTAGCAACTTGGTTTAGGGGGCATGAGCATGTGCTTAGTGGTTTGCTCATAGCCACTCTCCATAAGGACCGGTTCGCGAAGCGACAACCTGGGAAAACCATGCTACCATGAGACTGGAATGGGACGGTCTTAGCTGATTAATTAGATCGTTTTGGTTTAAAGTAACTTACCTACGGCGCAAGAGGGGGAGTAAGCGGTTGTGGTCGCTGCACTACCTTAGGTTGAGTGTGCTGTGTGCTTCTCCCTTTGTGAGGCGGACACCACAATTGCGGCGCTTGATTCCTTGCGGTTACTTTTTACCAACGTGATCTTTGTAAAGGCTTCGTAGTGTGCTTGCTAGTCATCTCATCTCAGGCAATGTGATGAACTCCTAGCGTAGTACACGGCTTGTGGGTAAAGATGTACAACCTCTCGAGAGTGTAAAACTGACATGTCAGCCGTGCTCACGGTTATGAGCGGCCCAGATCCTTTATGCAAATTAGTGGTTCCTGGTTGGGTTTGGAAGTTGGTTCTAATGTTAATGTTGTTGTTTAAATCTTTTATGCTATACCTCGGGTTAATGGTTTATCAACTCACTTATAGTAACTAGTCGCTTAATAAAACTTGACCAACTAAAAGCTTATGCTAAGTGTCAGCCAACCCTAGATGCCTCATAGTTCATGTTATGCTCGTTGAGTATGAAATACTCACGCTTGCTTTACTTTAAACCTACTGTTGGCTGGAACCCAACCACTGCTTAGCTCCAGAATACTTCGGGGAGTATGTTTAGGACTTCAGCGAGTTCTAGGCGTATCAGTCCACCAGTCGACGTCCCTGTGGCGGCTCGTTTATCTTCGTTTACGCTTCCGCTATGACTCTGGTTTAAAGACATGTTGTCTTATTGTAATAAAGTGATGATATACTCTATGTAAACGTTTTATTTATCGTTTATGCACGTTCTGTGATGTCACTTTTGGCATAATATATGTGAGACACATTCCTGGCACATATATGTTGTTCCGGTTCCGTTGGTTGAGAACTGGGCGTGACAGAGGAACACCGTGTAAGGACACGATCTGAGAAACGTACAGTCTGGCATATGTAGCCGCGGTGTAGTGGGTCTTGACTGGTAAGAAATGCGCTGACTTGGTCAGACGGTCGGTGATGACCCAGATAGAGTCATACCCTTTCTGGGTGCGAGGCAATCCGACAATGAAGTCCATGTGAATATCTTGCCATTTCCAGGCTGGAATGGCTAATGGCTGAAGCATACCCGCAGGTTTTAAGTGATCAGCTTTTATTCTCTGGCACACATCACATTCGGACACAGACTTGGCGATCTTTCGTTTCATACAAGTCCACCAGAATTGCTGCCAGGATATAGGGTAAACATGGAAGTGTGTGCTTCGTCAAGTATTTTCTTTCTCAACTCCATGTCCTTAGGCACCACTAAGCGGTGTTTGAACCACAGTACCCCTTGGTCATCAAGTGTGAAACAAGCTTTCTTTTTATCATCTATTTTGTCGTGAATGCGGGTCATTCCCGGGTCTTGCTTTTGTGCTGCTATAATTTGTTCTTTCAGTGTAGGTTCAATAATCAGGCTATAAAGTTCGGCCATCTGTTCGGTGATAGCCTCGATTTCACCCATGTCGCAGCATATCACCCTTGTCGTGGGTCGGACTTCAAGCACATGGCAATGAGCCGGACGGCTAAGTGCATCTGCCACAACATTCGCTTTGCCTGGATGGTAGTGGATTTCCAGGTCATAATCTTTTATTAACTCTAACCACCGTCGTTGCCTCATATTTAGTTCAGGCTGTGTGAGGATGTACTTGAGACTCTTGTGGTCAGTTTAGATGTGACAAGTATTGCCTAAGAGGTAGTGTCTCCATATCTTCAACGCGTGTACAACGGCCGCCAGCTCTAGGTCATGGGTTGGGTAGTTTACTTCATGCTTTCTTAGTTGGCGAGATGCGTAAGCTACCACTCTTTCCTCTTGCATCAGGACACAGCCGAGCCCATTGCTGGAGGCATCACAATACACATCGAACGGCTTTGTGACGTCCGGTTGAGCTAGCACCGGTGCAGAGGTTAGTAACTTCTTCAATGTCTGGAAAGCTTCCTCACAATTTGGACTCCACACATATTTTGCATTTTTCTTTGTCAAGGAAGTCATGGGTTTTGCGGTTTTGGACAAATCCTTGATAAAGGGGCGTGTCACGCCCGGTTTCAACGAACAAAACCGTGCAACATATATATGCGCCAGGAAACGTCCCGCATATACATGACAAATTACAGAATACCACAACACATGCCATAGAATAAAAACGTGCATAACATTAAATATATCATTTATTACACTGTGACACAAGTGTTTAACTCAGAGTATAACGTAGCATAGCGGAAGCATAACACATAAACATAACGGGCGCCACAGGGACGTCAACTGGTGAATGAAACGCCTAATACTCATCGTAGTCTTGCACATAGTCTTCATTACCACCATCATCTGAGCAGCGGTTGGATTTTTCCCCCCAACAAGGAATAAATATAAAGAAACAAGCGTGAGTACAGAATACTCAACAAATATAACATAAACCATGAGGCTCTATGGTTAGCTGACAACTGCATAAGCTTTTAATGTAAAACATTTATTTAAAGCCTATTTACTATGGATTACTAACAAAACCATTAGCCCAAAAGATATTGCATAAGAATTAAATAAGATTAAACAGATATAAACATCATTATCATAACCATAACAAAAACCAAGGAACCTTAGCCAAGGGTCCTTCTAATCACTGGGAAGGGTCTGGGCCGCTCATAACCGTGAGCACGGCTAACATGTTAGTTTTACACTCTCGAGAGGTTGCACATCTTTACCCACAAGTCGTGAGCTACGCTAGGAATTCACCACATTACCGTAGATGAGATGACTAGTAAGCGCACTACGAAGCCTTTACAAAGATCACGTTGGTAAGGTGTAACCGCTAAGGTTTCAGGTTCCGCAACCGTGGAGCAAGCCTCAAGGGGAGAAGCACATACATATAACGTAATGCACACTCAACCCAAGTAGCGCGAGGGCCACAGAAGCTCACCTCCCCTCTTGCCCCGCAGGTAAGTTACTCCCAAACCAAAACAACCTAATTAATCAGCTAAGTCTGTCCTATTCTAGCCTTGTGGTAGCACTGTTGTCCCAGGTGGTCTCTTTGTGATTCGGTCCTTACGGAGAGAACTAGCAAAAGCACACGAGCACATTGCTCAAGCTCCCTAAACCATGTTGCTAAAAAGCCATATTAAAATAGACATGAACCGATCAGGATCACGCCCAACAATTAATTGCATAGGATCATTAATCAAAATTAAGTTAACAAAAGAGGTGAGTTTGCGCAGCACCTAGCACAACTTAATCATATGCATCCCACAAGGTAGATATAAAAGGATAAAATTAGCTAGGTAAACCTTATGGCATATAAATTAAAATGCACATGTAGTAATTAAAAAGATTATTGGGTGTTGTTTATGTTATACTTGCCTTCCTCAAAATTTATTCCTTGCTGCTGCTCAGAGGCTTCTAGAGGTTGCTCTTCGTACTCAACAGGCGGATGAATGTCTACACACGATATACGGCACCAAACAAGCATACACACGATCACACATGCAAGCAAACAAATGCAAAAGGTAAGAAACAGTACATCATGACATAAAAACAGAAGGTAAAACGTATTTAAAATTATTCTACTCATTGCTACGGTCGCATGGGCGCGAGAATCGCCGAAATCGGATTTAAAACTGTGAAGTTATGCCCAAAACAGGGTTCCAGGGGCACAACTGCGAAGAAAAACTAATGACAGGGGCTAACTTTGGAAAACCAAGGGCCCAAACGTAGAATAAGGAAAAAGCCGAGGGCTACAGAGCCAAAATACCGGCGTAGGACTGCGGATTCTAATATTGCAAAGCTCGGGGGCCAAACTGTAAAGAAAAGGACCTCGATCTAATTATTTTTGAACTGGAGCGGACTGCGGGTTAAATCCTAGGAAACAGAAGGTCTCTTTAGCAAAACAGCCACGCTGACCGGACTTTGACCCTGCGGTTGACTCCAGTTGACCGGTCACCGGCTAAAAATGGCCCTTGGATCAAGATCCTACGACTCCAAGAGTGAGGGAGAAAGGGGGTGGCCGACGACGACCCACAGGGGCGGCGGAGCTACGCTGGCCGCGGCAGCAGCTCGCCGGAGGGAGGCGCTCCGGGCGCGGGAATAGGCTAGCTACCACTAGGTCTAGACCAGGAGGAAGAGGGCGGTGCGGCGAGCATTACCAGGGGCTTGGAGGTGGCGGCGGCTTGACGGAGAAGCCGGACGGCGGACAGGGGCGGTCGGCGAGGGCGGTGTACGAGGAGAGACGTCGAGGAGGCAGCTTCGGCTTCCAAGAATCTGTGGAACGGGCTCGGGGTACTCCTGCGACTGTGATACCGGTGGTGAGAGGAACAAAAAGGGCTCGCCTGCGGGGAATTGATGCGGCGGCGCGGCTCACCTTGGCAAGCGTCGGTGGCGAAAATTCACGGAGGCGGCGGCCGCTAGTGCTTGGGCTAGGGCGTGAGAGCGAAAAGAGGCGCGGCTGTGGCTCGGGTGACCCCTTTATAGGCGGCGCAGGGGCTAGGAGGGTGGTTCGGGGTTATCGCTTGACTCGGGTCGAGTTCGATCCGAACTCGAGCTCGGGTCGCGGCGCGGCCGTGCGGCGGCGCGGGGTCTGGCGAGCGGGACCGGGATGCGGACTTGGTGGGCGGAGGAAGGTCCAGCTGCAGAGAGGCGAGGGCGGCCGAGGAGGAGCTTGCGGCCACGCACAGAGAGAGCGGAGGGATGGCGCAGGCAGTCCACCGGCCGGAGGTGGGAGAAGCCCCTGTCCGGCGGGTCCCGCGCGAGAGAGAGAGAGCGCGCGGGAGAAAGCTGGGCCGGCTCCGCCTGGCCTGGCCGATGGGCCGAAGGGTGAGGCGAGGAGGCGCGCGGCTGGGCCTTGGCTGGGCCGCGGTGGTGAGGTGGGCCGAGGGGGAGGAGGGGTGTGGCTGGGCCTGCTGGCCGGGCTGCCTCTTTGTTTTTTCATTTCTGTTTTTCTCTCCCTTTTCCTTTTAAACCAAAACCAAAACAAAATGTCTAAAATCCAAATAAGTTTGAATTTTAAACCTTAGACCACACAAGAAAATAAAGTAATGCACCAGCATGAATGTACAACTAAAGTTGACCTATGATTAATTTTAATTATTATAGATAAAACAAATCATTAAATGCATGGCTAAACACATAAAATCCTAGAAAATTAAATAAACCATATTAAATTTATTGTAAAATACTGGAATTAAAATTAGGGTGTTACAGGGCGGTAGTAGCCCGCTAAACCGAGGAAACTCCGGATCTCAATTACTGTTTCTGGTTGCTTCCAATTTAACACATCCTCCACTTTGCTAGGGTCGACTTCTACTCCCTTTTCAGATAGAATGGGCCCCAAGAAGCTTACTTCTTTTAACCAGAAGGCACACTTACTGAACTTAGCGTAGAGCTTGTGTTCTCTGAGTCGAGTGAGTACTATTCTTAGGTGCTCTTCGTGTTCTTTCTCATTCTTGGAGTAGATTGGTATATCATCGATGAATACAACCACAAACTTGTTGAGTTCGTTCATGAACACCGAGTTCATCATATACATGAAGAAAGCCGATGCATTGGTGAGTCCAAAGGACAAGACCAAATACTCATACAAGCCGTATCTAGTGGAGAAGGCTGTCTTGGGTACGTCTTCTTCCCTGATTTTTATTTGATAGTACCCGGACCTTAGATCGATTTTTGAGAAGACCCTAGCCCCAGCTAGCTGATCGAACAGGATGTCAATGTGGGGCAATGGGTACTTATTCTTGACCGTGACTGCGTTTAACGGTCGGTAATCAACAAAGAGTCTTTTGCCACCTTAGTCCTTCTTCTCAACAAAGAGAGCAGCACAACCTCAAGGTGACGAGCTGGGACGAATAAACCCCTTGTCTAGCTGTTCTTGTAATTGTGTTTTCAGCTCTTTTAGTTCATTGGGTGCCATCCGGTACGGCCTCTTAGATATAGGTATCGTTCCTGGTATGAGTTCAATTCTAAACTCCACATCTCTATCCGGTGGAAGACCAGGAAGTTCCTCCGGAAACACATCTGGAAAATCACGAACTACTGGTATCTTTTTTATTTCTGTGAGTTCGGTTGCATATACCATGGGCTCAATGTGCTTTTGATTTGGCATGTGTACTCTTACAATCTTCCCATTGACGTTAGATCTTATTTGTACCGTCCTACTGCCAATATCCAGGATTGCATTGTTTTTTGTCATCCAGTTCATACCTAATATGATGTCATTCCCTTGGTGTGGCAGCACCACTAGGTTGTTGACGGTCGTAATCTCACGATATCAACCATCAATTATCCACCAAATAAAGCTAAACATGTGAAATATAAGGACTAACCCTTGCTACTAATGAGTTCCACAAGATGTACATGAATATTTGGATGCAGGTACCAAAATGCACACAAAATGGTTGAAAACACAACATATACCAGAGATGGGCTGAATTGGTGACAGGGCCATGGCCGCCCGACCATATGCCATGGCCGCCCGGCCATGGGTAGTGGCCGCCCGGCCACCCACCAGTGGGGATTTAGACCCCTGACCGCGTGGAATGGTCCATTGACCACTTCACTTGCCACGTCTTCGCTCCGGTGTGCAAACAAACACAAAATGGTGAAGATCCAACCATACAAGAAAGCATCCAATATATCCAAGGGTCACAATGTGTTGGGACAAGGATTGGTGATGTCTAGGATCCGAGGGGAACAACATGCATCCAATTGGAGCCTGACACGTGGCCGCCCCACCACTTAGGGTGGTCGGCCGACCACCCCTCGGCGGCATTTTCCACGTGCAACCGCCGTTCCAACTGCCAACCGACATGGGGAGGCCTCCTAAACCATCGGATGCACAAAGTCAGTAAATCGGGTGGCCGCCTGACCACCCCCTATGGTCGGCCGGCCACCGACCTTTGCACCCAACCAACCTCCTCTGCCTACAAATGCCAGCCTCACTTGTACAAGCTATAAATAGGCCCCGAGAGCTCATTTGTAAGTGTGGAGTTGAGTTGAGAGAGTTCTATCTTAGAGTGCTTCATTCCTTCGCAGTTGTTAGGATAGTCCTAGGTGTTAGAGTTGAGTCGAGCTTTGCCTCAGAGTCTCCAGAGTTATCTTCGAGTCTGTGGTAAACCTCTTGTATCTTTTGGAGTTAGATTATCTTCGATATAATTCAGTTATATTTTTCTTTATTTCTATCTCCTGCAAGTGTGGTGTACCTTTATTTTGCATACTTGCTAGGCTTAGATTGTGTTTCACTTAGTTATTCAAGTCTTGTTATTCTTGCAGGTGCTACAACTCAACCCTAGACTTAGACGCTAGGCTCTGGCTAGATCCACTCCTCTAATCCGGGAAGATCTATCATTTTTCAAGCTTATAGCTTGCCATCCTCTCCACTCAGCTTTGCTTGGTAACCCCACTCGGTGACAACGTGTGGTGTGCCTGTGTACTCTAGGCCCGTTGTTTGGGAGGCCATAGGTGTTAGCCGGACTCTATTTCGGGACCTACTATCTACCCCCTGGAACCCTCGAGACTCTGGAATTTCGCTCGATGCAAGACCCTGGCTTGTTTATTTGAATAGCTTAGTTAGACATGGAAAATCTTTGCAGCCGATTAGAATAGAGTTTGGTGACTTTATCTCACTCGTTGTCCTCCTAGGCAACTATACCTTTCTATAGATAGCTTAGATAGATATCCTCCTGTCATGCTCGGTTTCAACGAACAAAAACCGTGCAACATATATATGCGCTAGGAAACGTCTCGCTTATACATGACAAATTACAAAGTACCACAAACACAAGCCAAAGATAAAAACGTACATAACATGAAATATATCATTATTACATTGTAACACAAGTGTTTAAATCAGAGTATAACGTAGCATAGTGGAAGCATAAAACATAAAGATAACAGGGCGCCACAGGGACATCGATTGGTGAACGAAATGCCTAAAACTCATCGTCATAGTCTTCACATAGTCTTCATTACCCCCATCAACTGAGCAGCGGTTGGATTTGACCCCAACAAGGAATAAATATAAAGAAACAAGCGTGAGTACAGAATACCCAACAAATATAACATAAACCATGAGGCTCTAGGGTTAGCTGACATACTGCATTAATTGATTACTTTTATTAAAGCCTAATTACTATGAATTAGTAACAAAACTATTATCGCAAAAGATATTGCGTAAGAAAATTTAAATAAGATTAAACAAATATAACCATTATCATAACCATAACCAAAACCAAGGAACCTCAGCCAAGGATCCTACTAATCACTGAGAAGGGTCTGGGCCGCTCATAACCGTGAGCACGGCTAACATGTTAGTTTTACACTCTCGAGAAGTGGCTCATCTTTACCCACAAATCGTGAGCTATGCTAGGAGTTCATCACATTACCGGAGATGACCACTGAAGCTAACCTCCCCTCTTGCCCCGCAGGTAAGTTACTCCCAAACCAAAACAACCTAATTAGTCAGCTAAGATCGTCCCATTCCAATCTTGTGGTAGCATTGTTGTCCCAGGTAGTTACTTTGTGATTCGGTCCTTACGGAGAGAACTAGCAAAAGCACACGAGCATATTGCTCAACCTCCCTAAACCACGTTGCTAAAAAGCCATATTAAAATGGACATAAACCGATTAGGGGTCAAGCCCAACAATTAATTGCATAGGATTATTACTCAAAATTAAATTAACAAAAGGACTTGAGTTCGCGCAGCACCTAGCACAACTTAACCACATGCATCCCAAAAGGTGGATATATAAAGATAAAAGTAGCTAGGTAAACCTTACAGGCATACAAATTAAAATGCACATGCAGTAAGAAAAAGGGTTATTAGGTGTTGTTTATGTTATACTTGCCTTCCTCAAAATTTATTCCTTGTTGCTCCTTAGAGGCTTCTGGAGACTGCTCTTCAAAATCAACAGGCGGATCAACGTCTATGCACAATATACGGCACCAAACAAACATTCACATGATCACACATGCAAGCAAACAAATGCAAAAGGTAAGAAACAGTACATCATTACATAAAAACAAAATGTAAAACATATTTAAAAATATTCCACACATTTATACGATCGCGTGGGCACAAAAATCATCAAAAACGGATTTAAAACGTGAAAGATATGAGCTTTTGAAGGTGATATGACCTAATTGTAAATACATTTTGAAAACCAGGGTTAAAAACATTAAAAACAGGGCCTCGTTTCTAAAGGGATGGACTGCGGGTTAAATTCCTCAAAGCTGGAGGGCTCTTTAGCAAAATTAGCAGCTGATCGGAGGTTTGACCCCGCTGTTGACCGGTCACTGGCGGCGGATGGCCCTTGGATCGGCATCCAATGGCTCAGAAAGGAAAGGGGAGGGGTAGGCCGGCGGCAACCTTGCGGGACGGTGGAGTCCGCCCGCCTGTGGCGGCGGCTCGTCGGAGTAAAGCGCTCCGGGTGCCTTAGGGCACCGCGCAGGAAGGGAGAAGGCCGGGGAGCAAGAGGAGGCCATGGCGAACTCACCTAGGGGCTCGGAGAGGGCGGAGGTGCAATGGAGGCGGCTGGCGACGAGCGCGTGCGGGTGATGGCGTCGGTGCTCGCGGGGAGGCGCCAAGAAGCGGGTCTTGGCATCAAAGATGCAGCGGAAAGGGGTCGCCAAGGTCCTGCGAAGCCGGGCAAAGGGTCAAAAGGGCCAGTGAGGCTATGACGGCGATGAATTTCGGGGTGGCGGCGGCACTCACCTTGCAGCTCAATGGCGATATTCAACGGCAGCAGGGAACTCTAAGGCTTGGGTGAGCGCGATTGAGGGCGAAAGAGGTGCGGCGGCGGGGATTAGAACCCTTTTATAGGGAGGCGAGAGCGGATCCGACTCGAATTGGAGGTTCTTAGTGGCGCGAGTTCGACTCAGCGCGGAGTGCGACCCGGACTTGAGTCCGCAGCGAATGGTGTTAGGCGCGAGCCACAGATGGAAGGGAGGCGCTGGCAGGCAGGCCTTGGCCGCAGCGGTGCGGGTCCACGGTGTAGAGAAGCAGAGGAGGGGCTACGTCCAGAGAGAGAGAGAGAGCTTCCGGTGGTGAGGGCCACCGGCCAGAGGAAGGAGAGGTAACGGGGCCAGGGGACAGAGGGAGGCGTGGCTCGTGAGGGCCACTGGCAGGGAGAAGCGGCTTGGCGGGTCGGCCACCGGTCAGAGAGAGGTGGAGAGGGAGGCGTGAGAGGGAAACATGGGTAGAGAGGAGCGGACGAGGGTGGCCTTGACCGGCAGTGGGCGGAAGGTAAGGGAAGGCCCTGACCGGGCAGGCCCGCCGGTCAGCGGCTCTGGGATGCGGCCCCACGGGCAGAGAGAGAAGGGGGAAGGAGGGCGCGGCTGGGCCGGCCCAGGTGAGGGCGCGCGGGCAGGCCGAGAGGGGGGGAGAAAGAGGCTGGCTGGTTGGGTCGGCCTTTCTGCCTTTTTTTTCTCTATTTCTCTCCTTTTTCTTTTTAAAACGAAGGTCAAAACAAATCTAAAATTCAAATAAATTTGAATTCCAAACCTTAATTCACATAGTACATAAAATAAAGCTCCAGCATGAATGCACAACCAAAGTTGTCCTATGATGACTTTGAATTATTTATTTAATAAAATAAGCCACGTAAATGCAAGCCTAGGCATATAAAACCTTAGAAAATTAAATAAACCATATTAAATTTATTGTAAAATACTGGAAATAAAATTAGGGTGTTACAAACCTACCTCTCTTAACAAGAATCTCGCCCCGAGATTCAAATAGGCTAGTTAGCAAAGAGAGCGGGGTACGTTCCCATATTGCCTCGGTTTTTATGTGATGACTCCACTGCACATGGCACATCTTGATCCTCTTGTTTCTGGTAACTCTCTCTGATGTGTCAAGAATTTTCACTGGATGCTCTGTGTAAGTCAGATCCTCCTGTACCTCCAATCCTTCTAGCGATGCTTGCTCTTCAGGTACTCTCAAGCACTTCTTCAACTGGGACACATGAAACTCATCATGCACACCTGACAGACTGAGAGGCAACTCCAGACGGTAAGCTACTTCACCTTTCTTCTCCAGTATTTTAAATGGTCCAATCTATCTTGGCGCTAGCTTCCCTTTCATATTGAATCTGCGAATGCCTCTCATTGGTGACACCTTCAAGTACACATGGTCATCCACTTTAAAGGACAAATCCCTCTTGCAAACATCAGCATAACTTCTCTGCCTGGACTGGGCAACTCTCAAATTCTGCTGAACAATCCGCAATTGTTATTCAGCATCCTATATTATGTGAGGCCCAAATACCTGCTTCTCACCGGTCTGATTCTAGAACAACGGCGTTCTGCACCGCTTGCCGTACAGGGCTTCAAACGGCGACTTCTTCAGGCTAGCTTGATAACTATTATTATAGGAAAACTCAGCATATGGCAGATACTTGTCCTAACTAGTACCGTACTGTATAGCACAAGCTCTCAACATATCCTCAAGTATCTGATTAGTTTTTTCTGTCTGCCCGTCTGTCTGAGGATGGTAAGCTGTACTGAATCTGAGCTTTGTGTCCAATGAATCATGCAACTGCTCCCAAAAGCGAGAAGTAAACTGCGAACCTCGATCAGATATAATTCTCTTGGGTACGCCATGCAGACAGACAATTCTGGAGATGTACAGCTCAGCCAACTTAGCACCTGAATAAATAGTGTTAATCGGTATAAAGTGAGCTACCTTGGTTAAACGATCCATTACTATCCATATTGAATTATAACCTTTTTGAGTACGAGGCAAATCCACAATGAAATCCATGGTTATTTCTTCCCACTTCCATTCTGGCACCTTCAACGGCTGTAATAAACCTGCGGGTCTTTGATGTTCTGCCTTCACACGCTGATAGGTATCACAAATAGCTACATACTCAGCCACGATACGCTTCATACCGTACCACCAAAATCTTTCCTTCAGGTCATAGTACATCTTGGTGCTGCCGGGATCAATAGAATAAGCTGTATCATGAGCCTCACTCAAAATCAGCTTCCTGATGCTGTCCACATTAGGCACACAGATTCTATTCTTGTACCATAAAGTTCCCTGTTCATCTTTCCTGAAGTGAGGCGCCTTGCCTATTTTGAGCAACTTACGAATTTCTCTGCAACTTCTCATCATGCTTCTGGTGTTTCCGAATCTCTTGTTCTAATGTCGGCTCTGCCTCAAATGCTGCTGCTGTACTGTGATGTAGGAAGCCCAAGCTCAATCTTTCGAACTCTTCACATAACTCATGCGGCATCTGGAAACCCAAAGCCATATTAGCATAACTCTTCCTACTCAGAGCGTCTGCCACTACATTAGCCTTGCCAGGATGATAATGAATTTCCATATCATAGTCCTTAATTAATTCCAGCCATCTTCGCTGCCGCATATTCAACTCATTCTGTGTGAAGATATATTTGAGACTCTTGTGATCAGTATAAATCTCACAACGCTGCCCGAATAAATAGTGGCGCCAAATCTTCAGTGCGTGTACCACTACTACAAGTTTCAGGTCATGCGTCGGATAATTCACCTCATGCTTGCGCAACTGTTGTGAAGCATAGGTAATCACTTTACCTTCCTGCATCAGAACATATCCCAAACCATCTCTAGAAGCATCACAATAAAATATGAATTTCTTCTGCTGGTCAGGCAATGTCAACACAGGTGCTGTAGTCAATCTTTTCTTCAACTCATCAAAAGCAGCTTGTTGGGCATCTATCCATCTAAATTCTGCATCCTTCTCCAGTAGGGAAGTCATGGGCTTTGCAATTTTTGAGAAGTTCTCAATAAATCTCCAATAATAACCTGCTAAACCCAGAAATCCACGAACCTCCTTTGGTATTTCCGGCACCTTCCAGTTTGTTACAGTACTGACCTTGCTTGGATCTACTACAATTCCTCCTTTGGAGACGACGTGACCAAGGAAACGCACTTCATCAATCCCAAATTCACATTTGCTAAACTTGGCGTACAGCTTGTGTTCCCTCAATCTCTGAAGAACTAACCTTAAATGCTCCTCATGTTCTGTTTCAGTCTTGGAATAAATCAGAATATCATCAATGAAAACCACCACAAACTTGTCCAAATAATCCATGAACACTGAATTCATCAGTTGCATAAAGTAGGTAGGAGCATTGGTCAGGCCAAAGGACATTACTGTGTACTCATATAAGCCGTACTTAGTGGTGAAGGCAGTCTTAGGAATATCTGAGGGACAAATTTTTAACTGATGATAATCAGATCTCAAGTCAATTTTGGAGAAGACACAAGCACCCTGAAGCTGATCAAACAAGTCAACAATGCGGGGAAGCGGGTACTTGTTTTTTATGGTGACCTTATTTAGGGCCCGGTAATCCACATACATTCTTTTCACATCAGTATCCTTCTTCTCAACAAGCAAGACTGGAAAAGCCTAAGGAGAGGAACTAGGGCGGATATATCCTTTAGCTAGCAATTCATCTATATTCTTTTTAACCTCCTCGTGCTCTATAGGTGCCATTCTATATTGTCTCAATGCTATGGGTGCAGTGCCAGGCAAAAGATCTATTAAAAACTCAATATTCCGGTTAGGTGGCATACCTAGTAACTCATCAGGGAAGACATCTGGATAATCACATACCACCCGAATGCCATCTGTAGGCCTGGTTTCCATCTGCCGCAAATGCCTAGAAGGTTCAGATGCACTAATCCCCACTTCCTGGCCATCTGATGCTGCTAGGTGAACTGTCCGTTGAGCATAATCAATTGACACCCCACTTCTCCAGAGTGTCCATGCCCAAGATGATATCAATACTCATAGAGTCAATAACTATTAACTTGGCACTGAACTCTACCCCCCTTATTTTTATACCCACTCTGGAACAAATAGAACTGGTGTGTATCTCTCCGCCTGGTGATGCAACTACCATAGGTCTTTTCATAGAACTCATGGGTATGTTGTTTTGTTCCGCATATGATCTTGTAATAAATGAATGTGTAGCACCAGTATCAAAAAGTACAGTAGCAGGATTGGCGTTGACTGTAAACGTACCGAGAACGACATTGGGAGCATCTGCTGCGATTTTTGCCGTCACATGGTTCACCTTGCCCTATAATGGAGCCTTGTTCTGCTGGTTAAGGCGCCCCTGCTGCTGCTGTGGGGCATTCTGCCTAGCGCCCTGCTACTGCTGTTGCCCCCTCTGAGGGCAGTTGTTGGCGAGGTGCCCACTGTCGCCACATTTGTAGCAGTTACGAACAACTAGAATAGTAGCCTGATTTCGGGCAGGTGGGTTGGATTGCCCCTGTGGCATAGCTCGGTACGTAGGGCGTTGGTTCTAATTCTAGTAACGCTGACCCTGACCTGACTGCTGCTGGGGCTGTTGACGCTGCTGGTACTGCTGCTGCTGCGGCTGCTGACGCTGCTGGTAACCCTGCTGCTGGTACTACTGTGGGTAGCGGGGGCGGGTGTTGCTGTTGGAGGAAGCAGGGTTGAGCTTTCTTTTCTTCTCCTCGAATTTCCCTGCGCTTCTGTTCTGTATGCAAGGCACGGTCCACCAGGTGGTTGAATTGTTGAAGTTATTGTTTATTAGCTGCAACTGAAGGTTGTCATTAAGGCCCTCCAGAAAGTGCTCCTGCTTGTCACTGTCTTCTGCAACTTCTGTGGGACCATAGCGAGCAAGCTGCAGAAATTTGTCACGGTACTCTGTGACTGACATGTTCCCTTGTTTCAGAGAGAGAAACTCCTTCTTCTTCATCTTCATTATGCCCGCAGGCACATGGTGACTCCTGAACCTCTCACGGAACTGAGCCCAAGTGAAACGCTCTCTGTCCTGCTGACTGTAAGACTCCCACCAGTCTAGAGCAGTACCTCGAAGCTGTCCTGCTGCATACAGGACCCTCTCTTGATCATTGCACTGTGCAATGTCAAGCTGTTGCTCCACTGCACAGAGCCAGTCATCTACCTGAAGCAGATGAGCAGAATAGGAGAATGTAGGCGGATGTCCCTTCATAATGTCTCCACGCCTGTCCCTCTGCTTCAGCTGTGGGTTGGCTTAAACATTTTGCAGAGCCTGTACTGCATTGTTGAGAGTAGCCATCATCTGCATCTGAAGTTGAAAGGACTAGTCAGCTGTCAGCGGCGGTGGGTTTTGCGGGGGATTGCCATTAGCCTGATTGTTCTTGGTGTTTACCATCTGTTGGCAGCAGTTGAGACAACATCAGTAAGCAATTGTTGCACATATCCAAGATGATAAACAACGGTGACGGATAAAGTAAAGAGAAAAGAGTAGAGGCTATTTATAACCCCCAACGATCTAATCTTTATTAATTAATTTATTTAATTAATTTAATCTTCATAGTTATTTATACTATGAACACATATCACAGCTAGACTATCAATCAATCAAAGAACCAAATCAAACATAGTTCACCATGACAAGCATTCACACACCAGAACAAAGCGTGCTAACAAGACATTATATGGGTAATCTAATTCTCATATAAAGACACCCCTATTGATGCCATCTATAGAAACGATAGAAATACTTGAGTTAAGTTCTATATGACAGAAGGAATAAATAAAAAATTTTGAACATAATGTGAGCAATTAATCAGTAAAAACAAAGAAAGTGAGGTCCTTAAACACAACAAGTTCTAATTAGGCCTTCGTCCTACAGTCGACCTGGCTCTGATACCAAATTTGTCACGCCCGGTTTCAACGAACAAAAACAGTGCAACATATATATGCGCCAGGAAACGTCTCACATATACATGACAAATTACAAAGTACCACAAACACATGCCAAAAATAAAAACGTACATAACATGAAATATATCATTATTACATTGTAACACAAGTGTTTAACTCAAAGTATAACGTAGCATAGCGGAAGCATAAAACATAAAGATAACAGGGCGCCACAAGGACATCGACTAGTGAACGAAACGCCTAAAACTCATCGTCGTAGTCTTGCACATAGTCTTCATTACCCCCATCAACTGAGCAGCGGTTGGATTTTTTCCCCCAACAAGGAATAAATATAAAGAAACAAGTGTGAGTACAGAATACCCAACAAATATAACATAAACGATGAGGCTCTAGGGTTAGCTGACATACTGCATTAGTGTGGTGGAACCGCCCAGTTTAATCCAGACTAAGCGCACCTGCCACCTCTGGCTCGCAGTGCACTTAGGCCAGACTAAACCCGGTAGTCCGTCGAGAGTCCTTCGAGCTCTCGATAACACCAATTTCCGAGGAACCGACATCAAACAGATCCGACCCTCGAAGGAGCCACAACAATTACATCATCACAGGCAGTTGAACTAGAGAATAATAGACTTAATTTACAACTCAATTGTATGAAATCAAATACATGTTCAGATATAGCGGAAGCGAATTCAGAATATATAAATATAGCGGAAGCGTTTTCAAAACATCTCGCAGCAGAATAATATACTTAAGTAGTCTTCACGAAGAGATGAACAAGGCGAATAGCACCGAGCCCACCGGTACTACCACCTCCAGCACAGTTGTCCAAAATCGTCGGTACCTGTAATCCAAAAGTGGGGGCAAACCCTGAGTACTAATTACTCAGTAGGACTTAATGGACGGGGCTTACGGCTGACGCAAAGCATGCTTACTAATCATGTGGGTCCTTAGCTGTTGATTTTTAAACAAGGTCATGTTGATATCAGATAGCAGGATTTGACAGCTGCTATCCATTATTCATAAAAAGTCATTTATAACATAAGGTAAATACTTGCATGAAAAGTAAAACATGAAAACATGTCCTGTCCCAAGATTCACAGCGCTTCCATCCAACCCTTGGGAGTAGCCGTCTCAGGAGCGATACCACGGTACGTCGGGTCAGCCCTCCCTCGACCTCAAAGCATCTCCCAAGTCCATCGACCTCCAACCGGTGGATGGGCAACACCCTGAATAGTAGGACAGATCATACACATCCAAGCATGTTGTATTAAAAGCGTGACTTCGTAAACAGTATGTTCCCAATTATTACTACGTTGCCCGTATGCGATATCTGGCATTCTCACACCTGGTGAGCATCAGCGATTCGAATCGATTTGTTAATTCCCGGGAATAACTAGAAGCACCAGGATGGCATATGCTTACTAACTCCCAGCGTTCCACATATGCTTCTCCCATCTCCACTTGTCCAATCCCAAGTTCGATTCAATCCTTCCGTTGTTCCCAGGTTGTGCTCTCTTAGGAGCGATACCACGGTCACGTCAGGTCAGCCCTCCCTCGACTACAAGCTCCCCAAGGTGTCACAGTAGGAGTCTGTCTCTGTTCTTCGGATGGCACAAGTAAGCTTTCACCGGTCCATTATCCCGGATAAGCACTCTAGCAATGTTATGCCGATCAGCAGGCGAACAGCGAACGGGCCTTATGCGACTCGGGCGGAGTCCAGTGCACAATACCATAATCCATAAATAACTCAATAATTCTCCGCCCGGTCTCCATTTAAACATAAGCATGTATAGTAACTTCCATAGGTGAGATTTCTGTCACTTTGTAAAGCCGTACCTACGAGACGAGTACAATCACTCGTATCTACTCGTACCTAGCAATTCTAGCCACTCGCCCTACGAACTCTACGTATAGGTGCTAGGGCCAGGGCGGCCAGGAAGTCTAATGCAGTTGGTTTCAAACAACTCCTAATGCATATGCGTAATCATCAAACAAGATTTGTAATTGCTGGGAGAAATCATGGTCCTGCCTACCTTTGAGTATCCTTATGAAAACCAACAAACTAAACTATGTTAGTTTGCCGGGTTGTGAGGCTTTGCCCCAGGCAACCCCTTGAAGCAGGGACGGATTTAATCAGCGACCCTTCGTCTTCTGGCTCCGGATATAGCCTGTTGCCTGGTTCCTTGATCACTGGTTTCTCCTGCGTTGATAGCTCCTTGCACGCGGGGTCTATATGCATGATAAAATGCAAGTGAGTGCAGGAGAATGCAAATGCATGTCTACGATACAGTGTTATAAACAGGGCACATTGCAAACTTGAGTACAATGAATGGCAGATGTATGCATGAGGTGTCAATGAAATATAAGGCATGATCAAGCAGCTTGTGAAGAATGGGTTCGGGTACTGTTAGTTTAAACACACCCCATAACAAGAAAACTTAACGACTTTGCTAAGAAATCATACAGCCCATCACTAAGAAAATCGTACAAACCATTACCACATCTTATCTTTGAAGTTATTGGGAATAATTGTTCTATATGTGTACAGAGTCCCTATCAAATGAAATGAAGTTGTCTCTTAAAGTTAAACATATACATGCAAATTAATGGACACGCTACCTTTATGAATAAATTGCACTCATAAGTTCATGTAGTTAGAAATCTCCAATCGATCTCAAATCTTTACCACATGCAGCAACATACTCCATAACGCTACTAGATTTTTCCCATAATTTTATTAGCAGTTTAAATACACTTTTTCCTATTTATTTAGTTAAGCATGTGACACTTTGTCATTTTCATATCACCACTCAAACTTTGCATGCAACATCTCAAACTTTACCAACAAGCTATATGCAGCATAATGTGTGTCCTAAAAATCTAGTATAACATTTGGAGCAATTTTTCATAAGACAAGTACTCCCCATGCATTCCTATTACAAAAACGTAGGCCTAGGGGTAGATAGGTCATTTAACAACAAGTGCTACTGCCACAAAAATTTACACAGGGCCTAGATGCCATAACAAGGCTACTGTCCAAGTTTCATAATTTTTGGGAGTTCATTTGGTCCACTTTCACCATTTATTTACCTACACCATGCATGCACTAAACCAGGGGCAAATCAGTCTTTTCACACATCCACATCATATCTATCCTGTAGATCTTCCCACAAGGAGTCCATAGCCACTGAGTTTGTCCATTTTGGATTTTTATTTGATTTGTTATGATTTTTCAAAGTTCAAAGTTTAAATAAGTGCAATTAAATGGAAAAAATCAAACTGACGCGGACCTAATCACAATTAACCGTAGACTCCAGGGACCTGCACGACATATATGCAAGACTCAGTGCATAGTACTAAACTGAGGACGCAAAATCAAGAAACTTCAGGGGCTTATTTGCGAATCAACCTTCTTCTTCCTTCTTCCTCCAGGCAGAGATGAACGCGCGCGGAGGCCGGTGTTTGGCGGGGCTGCGCCGGTGTGTGGGGGCCAGGACTTGGAGCCGACGGGCATCGGCGATGTGCGGCCGGTCGTGGGGCTCCTTTTCCCCTAGATGTCGTCGTGCGAGATGGTCGGGATCAATGGGGAACGCGCGTGTACCGAGCGCGAACCGGACGGCATGGTGACGGCGGCGCGGTGTCGATCCGGCGGTCGCGGGGTGGAACGGCCACGCCGGCGGGCGCGTGACCTGCGCGGGTCAGTGGCGAATCCGGGGGTGGGGTCGGGGAGGCGAGGGATGGCCGGAGGGTGGCCTCCCACGGTAAGGGGTGGCGACAATGGCGGCCGGGAGGGAGCGCTCGCGGGGAAGGACGATGGAGGCGAGGGCAAGCGGCAAGGCCGTGCGGGATGGGTGGAGTAACGCGAGGTGAGCGTGAGGCGCGCGTCGGCGAGGCGGGAGGCGGCTTGAGGTGGCCGGGGCTCTAAGCTCGCCTCGGCGGCTATGGCGGGTCCGGCGGCGAAATGCTTGGCGATGGAGGGGAGAAGGTGGCCTAGACCTAGGGGATGCGGCGGAGTGGAGGCCGGGGAAGAGCGGCAAGGTGCCGTGGGGGCGCGGGGATGGGCGGAGCGGTGGGCGTGGGGTCGAGCTGAGCTCGCGGCAATGGCGGCGGCTTCGGTGCGGCTCTGGGTAGAGGAACCGGAGGAGAGCGAGGCAGTGAGTGGAGGAGGGTCCCCGCTTTGCCTTAAGGCTAAAGGGAACCGGGTAGGGGGGCGTGCAGCTGGGAAACCGTCCAGGTGCGGGCGGGGCGCGACCTCGGCTGGCGATGGCGCGGCGCGGGCAGAGCGCGTCCGCCGCGTGGGCGCGCTGGAGCGGGGAAGAAGGGAGGTGACCGCGGCGTGGACCGAGTCTATGGACCGGAGGCTCACCCGGGTGGGACCGGGGCGACGGGGAAAAGGGACGGTCTATGGACCAGGTGCACCGAGGCGAGGGAAAGTGGGGCCCACAGCTGCCGATTTCGGCCCGCGCGGGCGGGAATCCGACGCGGCTGGCGAGTGGGGCCCGCCGGTCAGTGAGACAAAAGGGAGAGAAAATCCGAAAATGGAAAAAGCCAGTTTTGACCAAGGAATCATGCTTCTGAAATTCACCTATTTGACTAACCTGGGGCCCGAATTTGGAAAAACTCCAATTGGATGAAATGTTCTAAATTTGTTCCTCTACCTTTCCCTTATAAACTTGTATACCATGTTATAATCAAAAATTTGGTGTAAATTTGAATTGAAGCTACTGACCAAGGTTTGACCAACAAAACCCTCCAGCTTGGAAATTCTAAAAGTGCATTTTCTAGTCACTTTCACAAAAGGAGTTTTATACCAATGTTGTTTAGAATTTCATGATCTACAACTTTCTCAATGCAAGCATTACAAGATTTTGTCTTTAAGGTCAAATAAATTTAAAATTACTAAACAGGTCAGTTTTGGAAAGAATTCACATGCTGACAGAAAAAGCCCCAAAACTCTATGCAAACCTCCATGCATGTCAAAGCACCAATTACCAAAGTTGTTTATCATTAAATTTTCTACAAGTTTGTCAATATGAGTTTCACCCAATTCTAAATAGAATCAGAGCTATAGGAAAAATCAAAGAGGCATATATGCAGGAAACAGGTTTTTAACAAGTGGCATTTCAACCAAATTTGAATTAGGGTTCAAGTGCATGTCATTGCATGATGTATTATGATGAATGTTGCATGTATGATGGATGGTTAAGCACTTGAGATGACGGAGCACCACAACCCACCCCCCTTAAAGAAATCTCGTCCCGAGATTCTGATGTGCTGTGGGTGGACAAGTTAAACGAGAAGAACGTGCATTGTGTATGAATTTGAAACTTTAAATTTGCTGTGACGTACTCAATTCGAAGTGGATGGAAGAAATCCGGGATACTTCGTTTGTAAAAATTCCTCTTGTTCCCATGTTGCCTCTTCTTCGGGGTGATTACTCCATTGCACTCTGTAGAAGTTGATGGTTCTTCGCCGTGTTGATCTTTGCTTTTGGTCAAGGATCTTTATGGGCTTCTCTTCATAAGTGAGGTCAGGTTGGATCTGAATTTGGGATGTATCAATCACTTCTTCTGGCACTCTTAAACACTTCTTGAGTTGCGAGACATGAAACACGTCATGAACCGCAGCTAGGTGTGGTGGTAGTTCCAGTCGATAAGCAACTGGCCCACATTGTTCTGTGATCTTGAACGGTCCGACATATCGTGGCGCTAACTTGCCTTTCACTCCGAACCGATGCACCCCTTTCATGGGTGACACACGGAGATACACATGATCATCCTTCTCAAAGACTAAGGGTCTTCTCCTCTTATCTGAGTAGCTTTTCTGCCTAGACTGTGCCCTGTAACACCCTAGTTTAAATTCCAGCATTTTATAATAAATTCTAAGTAATTTATTTAATTTTCTAAGGCTTATGTGCTTAGTTGCATTTTTTAAATGATTTATTTAAAATCAATACTTGTATAAAATAAACCATAGGCCAAACTTTCTTGTGCATACATGCTGGTGCATCCTCTTTTGGTTGTGTGAATTAAGGATTCAAATTCAAATTTATTTGAATTTTAGACCCATTTTCTATCCCAATTCAAAGGAATTCAAAAAAAGAAAAAGGAAAAAAAAAGGGAGCCAGGCCGACCGGCCGGCCCGGCCGACCGGCCAGCCCAGCCCCGCGCCTCCTCTCCCCGCCTGGGCCCAGCCCAACTCCCGCTCCCTCCCGCCTGGGCCCCTGCCCGTCCCGTCGCCCCGCGCCTCCTTCCACCTGGGCCAAAAGGCCGGCCCAAGGCCGCGCCTCCCTCCCCTCTCCGCGTCTCGCCGACAGGCGGACCCCACGCGTCAGAACCGTCTCACGCCTCCCGCCGGAAATCTCGCGTGCTTTCCTTCCTCCGCTCGGCCACGTCCGCGCCCGAGCCTTGAAGGCCGAGTCGAATCCGCGTCCCGCTCCCTTCCTTAATCGCTCCACTCTTCAATCCCGCAGCTCCCGCGCCCGGTTCCCCCTTCTCCCTCCTTCCCCTCACTGCGCCGGGTCCGGCCTTCAAAGCCGCCGAGCGGGATCACCGCGGCCGTGCTTATCCCCTTCGCCCGAGGCTCTATAAAACCCACCCCGAGGCTCGCCTCCGTCCCCTTCGCCTCTCCACCAGAGCTATTGCCCTCCCGTGCCCTCTCGAGCTTGCAATCGCCGCCGGAGCCCCGCCTCGGTAAGCCGCTCCGTCGCCGAATTCGGCGTCGGTGTAGCCCCTCCGGCCCTGACTCTTTCCCCTCTCGTGTCGCAGGAACACCCCGGAGCTTCGCCGCCCATCCTCGGAGTCCCGGAGACGCTTCACCCTCACGTTCCACGCGGGCGAACGCCACCCGTGAACCGACGCCGCCGCCGCTCGTCGCTAGACCGCCACCGACCATCTCTCGCCGCCCCCAAGCCCTCGGTGAGCTCGCCGTAACACCCTCGTCCTTTTAGGCTAGCTCTAGTCGAGCCCAGCACACTCCCTGAGCCGGAACGCCGCCGCGCCGCCGTTCCCGCCGCGCGCCGAGAGCGCCATGGGCGCGGTCGCCGTCGCCCGCGGCCCCGGTCTCCCTCCGCTGTCGGATCTCGATCTGACGCACGAGAACAGAACCCTGATCCGATCTAACGTCGGCGTTGGATCGAGATCCAACCGCTCGCACTCGCCGATGACCGGTCAATACCGGTCAGCGCTGTTCGTTTTGCTAAAGAGCCCCTGGACTTTCGGGAAATCAACCCGCAGTCCACCGACGTTGAAAAGTAATTAGGTTTTAGTCCTGGTTTTAGCGTTTTAGCCCCTGCGCTTTTGAAAATTAGAACCCGCCGTCCAGACCCTGGAGTTTTGCACCAGAACCCTCTGCGGCTACGTTTAATTACGTATAAGTCCTCGGTTTTTCAAATCTAGCCCCTGGTTTAATGTTTCTATCACAGTTATGCCCCTAGGAGCCCGTTTTATGCATAACTTTCACGTTTTAACTCCGATTTGAGTGATTCTTGCGCTCACGCGACCGTGGAAACACGTAGAATGTTTTTAGTACAGTTTTACCTTCTGTTTTTATGATATGATGTACTGTTTCTCACCCTTGGCCAATTGTTTGCATGTATGTATGCGTGGAAATGTTTGTACGTTGCCATGATCGTGGTTAGACGGTGAGCAGTTTGTTGGTGACGAGGAGCAGCAGTTTGAGGGTGTTGAGCAGCAGCCTCAAGACCAGTTTGAGCAAGGCAAGTATAACATGGACACAACCCAATAATCCTTTAATCACTTCATATGCACGTGTCTGTTTTGGTATGCCCATAAGGACTGTACCTAGCCTCTTTATCGCAATGTTTACCTATGGGAATGCATGTTGGTTAAGTTTTGCTAGTTGCTGCGCGAACTCATGTATCTTTTGTTAATAATTTTGTTTATTGGATCTATGCAATCAAATCCTGAGCTTGACCCTCTGTGGTTCATGTTTCTTTAAAAATGGCTTTTTAGCAATTTGGTTTAGGGGGCATAAGCATGTGGTTTGCTTATGGCCACTCTCCTTAAGGACCGGTTCGCAAAGCGACAACCTGGGATAACAGTGCTACCATGAGACTGGAATGGGACGGTCTTGGCTAATTAATTAGGTTACTTTGGTTTGGGGGTAACTTACCGACGGGGCAAGAGGGGAGGTGAGCTTCTGTGGCCCTCGCGCTACTTGGGTTGAGTGCGTTTATCTCCCCTTGAGGCTTGCTCCACAGCTGCGGACCCTGAAACCTTAGCGGTTACACCTTACCAACGTGATCTTTGTAAAGGCCTCGTAGTGTGCTTGCTAGCCATCTCATCTAAGGTAATGTGGTGGACCACTAGCGTAGCCCACGACTCATGGGTAAAGTTGTACGACCTCTCGAGAGTGTAAAACTGACATGTCAGCCGTGCTCACGGTTATGAGCAGCCCAGATCCTTTATGCAGATTAGTGGTTCTGTGGGGTTTTCAAAGTGGTTCTCATGATCATGTTGTTAAATAATGTTCACATGTTATATCTTGGGTTAAGGGTTATCAACTCTCTTGTAGATGCTAGTTGTTTAATAAAAACTTGACCAACTAAAAGCTCATGCTAAGTGTCAGCCAACCCTAGATGCCTCATAGTTCATGTTGTGCTTGTTGAGTATGAAATACTCACGCTTGCTTTACTTTAAACCTACTGTTGGCTGGAACCCAACCGCTGCTCAGCTCCAGAAGACTTCGAAGAGTATGTTCAGGACTTCAACGAGTTCTAGGCGTACCGGTCCACCAGTCGACGTCCCTGTGGCGGCTCACTCGTCTTCGTTTACGCTTCCGCTATGACTCTGGTTTAAAGACATGTTGTCTTATTGTAATAAAGTGATGTTATACTCTATGTAAACGTTTTATTTATCGTTTAAGCACGTTCTGTGATGTCACCATTGTCATTATATATGTGAGACACGTTCCTGGCACATATATGTTGTCCCGGTTCCGTTGGTTGAGAACTGGGCGTGACATGCCCTCTTTAGATTGTCGTGAATGAATTTAACTTGTTCTTCTGCTTGTGTTACCAAGTCAGGTCCAAATGTGACACGCTCACCTGGTTCTAACCAGTTGAGTGGTGTTCTACACCGTCTACCGTATAGGGCCTCGAAAGGTGCCATATCTAAGCTCTTCTGATAGCTGTTGTTGTAAGCAAACTCTGCCAAGGGGAGACATTCATCCCACTTGGTGGAATAAGTCAAAGCGCATGCCCTCAACATATCTTCAAGGATCTGATTCACTCTTTCAACTTGGCCGCTTGTTTGAGGATGGTATGCCGAACTGTGAATTAAGTTAGTTCTAAGAGCAGTTTGTAATTGCTCCCAGAAGCGTGACAAAAACAGTGAGCCTCTGTCCGAAGTGATGGTTAGAGGGACACCGTGCAAGGATACAATCCGGGAAATATATATTTCCGCATATTGTTTTGCTCGATAGGTGGTCTTGACAGGGATGAAATGTGCAGATTTTGTGAACCGGTCAATAATTACCCAAATGGAATCATACCCCTTCTGTGTACGAGGCAATCCCACAATGAAGTCCATGTGTATATCCTCCCACTTCCAGGCGGGAACTGCTAGGGGCTGAAGCATACCCGCAAGCTTCAAGTGGTCAGCTTTCACTCTTCGGCATACGTCACATTCAGACACATACTTGGCGATCTCCCGTTTCATACGGGTCCACCAAAATTTTTGCTTTAAATCTTGGTACATCTTGTTGCTGCCCGGGTGTAGGGTGAACATGGAGGTGTGAGCTTCATCTAGGATTTTCTTTCTCAGCTCCATATCCTTTGGCACTACTAAGCGGTTTTTGAACCACAAGACTCCTTCTTCGTCGAGCTTGAAACAGGCCTTCTTCTTGTCATTGATCTCATCTCGAATATGTGACATGCCCTTATCTTGCTTTTGTGCTGCTATGATTTGATCCTTGATGGTTGGTTCAAGGACAAGGTTATAAAGTTCTGCTTCTAGCGCTGTTGGCATTTCTATGTCCCCAATCTCACAGCATAGCACTCTCACTGTTGGATGAGCTTCAATGAAGTTGTAATGAGCTTTACGGCTCAATGCATCTGCTACTACATTAGCCTTACCGGGGTGGTAATGAACCTCTAGGTCATAATCTTTTATCAACTCTAACCACCGTCTTTGCCTCATATTTAATTCAGGTTGGGTAAAGATGTATTTGAGACTCTTGGTCAGTGTAAATGTGACAAGTGTTGCCTAGCAAGTAATGTCTCCATTTCTTCAGTGCATAAACAACTGCAAGTAGCTCAAGATCGTGAGTTGGGTAGTTCACCTCATGTTTTCTCAGTTGGCAGGATGCATATGCAATCACTCTCCCTTCTTGCATCAGAACACAACCGAGGCCGCTACCAGAGGCATCACAATAAACGTAAAACGGCTTGGTGATGTCTGGTTGAGCCAGAACAGGTGCTGAAGTCAGGAGCTTCTTCAATGTTCCAAATGCTTCTTCGCATTTTGGGCTCCATGAGAACTTTGCATTTTTCTGGGTCAATGCTGTCATAGGCTTTGCAATTTTGGAAAAATCTTTGATGAAGCGGCGGTAGTAGCCCGCTAAACCAAGAAAACTCCGTATCTCTGTCACAGTTTGTGGCTGCTTCCAATTCAGCACATCTTCCACCTTGCTGGGATCGACAGCCACTCCCTTCGCTGACAAGATATGGCCTAGGAATGCCACTTCCTTTAGCCAAAACGCACACTTGCTGAACTTGGCATAAAGTTTATGTTCCCTAAGACGAGATAGCACTATTCGCAAATGCTCTCCGTGCTCCTTCTTATTCTTGGAATAAACTAAGATGTCATCAATGAATACTACCACGAATTTGTCAAGCTCATTCATGAACACCGAGTTCATCAGGTACATGAAGAAAGCTGGTGCATTAGTCAACCCGACGGACATGACAAGATACTCGTAAAGCCCATAACGCGTGGAGAAAGCGGTCTTTGGTATGTCTTCTTCTCGGACCTTTATTTGATGGTACCCGGATCTAAGATCAATCTTGGAGAAAACTGTGGCTCCCCCAAGCTGATCAAATAGGATATCAATGTGTGACAAAGGGTACTTGTTCTTGACAGTAACAGCATTCAACGGTCGATAGTCCACACATAATCTCTTACCACCTTGGTCTTTCTTCTCAACAAAGAGGGCGGGACAACCCCAAGGTGATGAGCTAGGTCGAATAAACCCTTTGTCTAACTGCTCCTGCAGTTGTGTTTTTAGCTCCTTCAGTTCATCAGGTGCCATTCTATACGGTCTCTTGGAGACAGGTGCCGTGCCAGGTACAAGCTCAATGGCGAACTCAACATTTCTATCCGGTGGGAGCCCTGGAAGCTCTTCCGGGAACACATCTGGAAAATCAGAAACCACCGGTATTTTCTTGATCAACTGGGCTTCTGTGGCATTTACTGTGGGTGGCGAACGCCTGTGACTTGGCAGATGAATATGCATAACTTTCCCACTCTTGCTAGACTTAATCTGAACTATCCTACTAGTAATATCCAACAAGACGTTGTGCTCCTTCATCCAATCCATCCCCAAGATAATGTCGATCCCCTGGTTAGGAAGTACCACAGGGTCAACATAGAAATCCTCTGTGCCTATGCACAAGCGTAAGTGCCTCACAATCTGATTCGTGTCAATCGGTGATCCCGGGGCTGTGATATGGTATTTGGCCTTCATATTATCAATGTGATAACCATGTTTGGTTGCATATGACTTGCTGATGAAAGTGTGTGTTGCTCCGGAGTCAAATAAAACCACAGTAGGGTGCTCGTTGACAAGAAATATGCTTGCTAACACTGGTTCACCTTCTGGAATCTGATCTACATGGGTATAGTGCACACGACCTTCTGTTGGGGCTAGATCTCGCTTTGGTCCTTTCTTCTTACTTTGGCGTGGGTTGTCTCTAATCAACAATGGTGCCTGGCTTCGCCGACGGGCAAAACAATTCTTGCTGAAATGGCCGATCTTTCCACAATTGTAGCAGGGGTATTTGGCACTTTGTTTGGCCGGTGGCACTGAAGCAGGCGGACGAGGTGGTGCACTGCAAGAGGAGGGTTGTTGCGTTCCCCAGTGTGGTTCTTGTTGCTGGGGCATGTCGAGGTAATGTATGAGTGGTGAACGATGAAGCACAACCCGTTGCCGCTGAGAGGAACCTGACTGAAGTGTGCTTGCAAGTCTTTTCCTGCACTGATCCTCATGGGCACGATTAAGGCGATCCTCCATGTCGATGGCGACGTCTACCAACTCAGTGAAGCTGTCGTAGCTGCGCCCCAAGTGAGTCAGCAGGGTGGGATCAAATCCATCCAACAGACGGGTAGCCCTACGTGGGTCAGTGTTGACGTCTTCCGGGGAGTACTGCGACAGGCGGATGAAAGCCTGCACGTACTCGAGTACCGACATGTTCCCTTGTCGAAGTGCACGGAACTCTTGTTGCTTGAGCTCGATGAGGCTAGGCGGGAGATAGTGAGCCCGAAAAGCCGCACGAAACTCATCCCACGTGACCTGGTGCCCGGCTGGTTGCATTGCCAGGAATGAAGCACACCAGGCCCCCGAGGGACCATGTAGACACTGTGCTGCGAAGCGAGCCTTCTGTTGCTCAGTGGATTGGGGCAGTAGACTGAACTTGGACTCGATGATCCGAAGCCAGTCATCAGCATCGAGTGGATCAGTGGCAACGGTGAACATCGGCGGTTGCAGCGCCGCAAAGTCAGTGTAGCTGATCTCTTGCGGGTCGCGCCGTTGTTGCGCTTGAGCTATCAAGTCGATGAGTTGCTGAGCGACCTGAGTGGCCAACTCAGAAGGAGATGGGGCTCCATGAGCGGCCCCCTGAGCAGATGTCTCTAGTGGGGTGACCATCTGCAGAAATGAAGCGAGTCAAGTTTAGTCCTAGAGCTTTTTGTGCAACCGATGCGGTGATAAAAAGATCATAGTGCCATAAATACATTTTGAATACATGAAAGCATGTAAGTGAACAGAACAACTTGATCGCACATAAAGTGTTAGCTGTCATCTGGTAAGCTTGGGCAATTGTATTCGCAAATGGGAAAACTTGTGCACTGTGTCTCGTCGGTACGGGTGTCTAGATTTTTGAACCCAAATGTTTTCAGTTATAGCTCTCGAACGAACACTTTCCTGGGAAACTCCATAGGAGAGACTTTTATTTAGCGAGTTGTATTAGTTGCTTACAATTGACAGATTATGTAGCGAAACGTGCAGAAGGTAGATTTAAGTCATGATTTATTCCATTTGTCTTTTATTAATATCCCCAAAATGATAACAAAAGATACATGATGCATGATTCGTCCTATTCGGTCTCACATCCCACATCCTATGTATTATATATATAGCTAGCGATAATTCGGTGACATATATGCACGTCTCTCTCTAAAGCAACTAGCCGTTCTCTAGTCGTTCTTAGTTTCGCACGTGGTCAGTGTACCTGCAGAAGAATGCATGCTCATACATTACCACCTAATGTGGCATCCACGCGTGACCGCTGCGTGGACAACGTAGGTGGGCCGATGCACCTTTTCCTCAAAGCCTGACTTTCCACCAGTACTGGAGATTGTCGAGAAAAAGGTGGATCCCAAAACCGAATATAAGTGTGGTGGGTATGAAAGCCTCAAACATGCCCACCACCCTTAAAGAGATTGTACTACGGGGCATGAATGCAGGGTTCACAACCGTTCGCAAATCCCAATAGCTTCCTCCAGTACTGGGGACAGCTATGGCTGAAAAGTTGCTTCCCAAAGCGCCGAATATGCATATGAGTTCTATCTAGGTCAGAATGTTAGTGATGTCACCTGGATAACACTAACATCCTTATACGGGCATAGCGTATACTCTCATTTTGAATTACTTGAAGATGGGTTTTCGAAAATAGGTTTGTAAAACAAAACTTGATGATATAACTGTTGTCTGTGTTTGATCGGCTCTGATACCAGCTGTGGCAGAACCGCCCAGTTTAATCCAGACTAAGCGCACCTGCCACCTCTGGCTCGCAGTGCACTTAGGCCAGACTAAACCCGGTAGTCCGTCGAGAGTCCTTCGAGCTCTCGATAACACCAATTTCCGAGGAACCGACATCAAACACATCCGACCCTCGAAGGAGCCACAACAATTACATCATCACAGACAGTTGAACTAGAGAATAATAGACTTAATTTACAACTCAATTGTATGAAATCAAATACATGTTCAGATATAGCGGAAGCGAATTCAGAGTATATAAATATAGCGGAAGCGTTTTCAAAACATCTCGCAGCGGAATAATATACTTAAGTAGTCTTCACGAAGAGATGAACAAGGCGAATAGCACCGAGCCCACCGGTACTACCACCTCCAGCACAGTTGTCCAAAATCGTCGGTACCTGTAATCCAAAAGTGGGGGCAAACCCTGAGTACTAATTACTCAGTAGGACTTAATGGACGGGGCTTACGGCTGACGCAAAGCATGCTTACTAATCATGTGGGTCCTTAGCTGTTGATTCTTAAACAAGGTCATGTTGATATCAGATAGCAGGATTTGACAGCTGCTATACATTATTCATAAAAAGTCATTTATAACATCAGGTAAATACTTGCATGAAAAGTAAAACATGAAAACATGTCCTGTCCCAAGATTCACAGCGCTTCCATCCAACCCTTGGGCGTAGCCGTCTCAGGAGCGATACCACGGTACGTCGGGTCAGCCCTCCCTCGACCTCAAAGCATCTCCCAAGTCCATCGACCTCCAACCGGTAGATGGGCAACACCCTGAATAGTAGGACAGATCATACACATCCAAGCATGTTGTATTAAAAGCGTGACTTCGTAAACAGTATGTTCCCAATTATTACTACATTGCCCGTGTGCGATATCTGGCATTCTCACACCTGGTGAGCATCAGCGATTCGAATCGATTTGTTAATTCCCGGGAATAACTAGAAGCACTAGGATGGCATATGCTTACTAACTCCCAGCGTTCCACATATGCTTCTCCCATCTCCACTTGTCCCATCCCAAGTTCGATTCAATCCTTCCGTTGTTCCCAGGTTGTGCTGTCTTAGGAGCGATACCACGGTCACGTCGGGTCAGCCCTCCCTCGACTACAAGCTCCCCAAGGTGTCATAGTAGGAGTCTGTCTCTGTTCTTCGGATGGCACAAGTAAGCTTTCACCGGTCCATTATCCCGGATAAGCACTCTAGCAATGTTATGCCGATCAGCAGGCGAACAGCGAATGGGCCTTATGCGACTCGGGCGGAGTCCAGTGCACAATACCATAATCCATAAATAACTCAATAATTCTCCGCCCGGTCTCCATTTAAACATAAGCATGTATAGTAACTTCCATAGGTGAGATTTCTGTCACTTTGTAAAGCCGTACCTACGAGACGAGTACAATCACTCGTATCTACTCGTACCTAGCAATTCTAGCCACTCGCCCTATGAACTCTACGTATAGGTGCTAGGGCCAGGGCGGCCAGGAAGTCTAATGCAGTTGGTTTCAAACAACTCCTAATGCATATGCGTAATCATCAAACAAGATTTGTAATTGCTGGGAGAAATCATGGTCCTGCCTACCTTTGAGTATCCTTATGAAAACCAACAAACTAAACTATGTTAGTTTGCCGGGTTGTGAGGCTTTGCCCCAGGCAACCCCTTGAAGCAGGGATGGATTTAATCAGCGACCCTTCGTCTTCTGGCTCCGGATATAGCCTGTTGCCTGGTTCCTTGATCACTGGTTTCTCCTGCGTTGATAGCTCCTTGCACGCGGGGTCTATATGCATGATAAAATGCAAGTGAGTGCAGGAGAATGCAAATGCATGTCTACGATACAGTGTTATAAACAGGGCACATTGCAAACTTGAGTACAATGAATGGCAGATGTATGCATGAGGTGTCAATGAAATATAAGGCATGATCAAGCAGCTTGTGAAGAATGGGTTCGGGTACTGTTAGTTTAAACACACCCCATAACAAGAAAACTTAACGACTTTGCTAAGAAATCATACAGCCCATCACTAAGAAAATCGTACAAACCATTACCACATCTTATCTTTGAAGTTATTGGGAATAATTGTTCTATATGTGTACACAGTCCCTATCAAATGAAATGAAGTTGTCTCTTAAAGTTAAACATATACATGCAAATTAATGGACACGCTGCCTTTATGAATAAAATACACTCATAAGTTCATGTAGTTAGAAAACTCCAATCGATCTCAAATCTTTACCACATGCAGTAACATACTCCATAACGCTACTAGATTTTTCCCATAATTTTATTAGCAGTTTAAATACACTTTTTCCTATTTATTTAGTTAAGCATGTGACACTTTGTCATTTTCATATCACCACTCAAACTTTACATGCAACGTCTCAAACTTTACCAACAAGCTATATGCAGCATAATGTGTGTCCTAAAAATCTAGTATAACATTTGGAGCAATTTTTCATAAGACAAGTACTCCCCATGCATTCCTATTACAAAAACGTAGGCCTAGGGGTAGATAGGTCATTTAACAACAAGTGCTACTGCCACAAAAATTTACACAGTGCCTAGATGACATAACAAGGCTACTGTCCAAGTTTCATAATTTTTGGGAGTTCATTTGGTCCACTTTCACCATTTATTTACCTACACCATGCATGCACTAAACCAGGGGCAAATCAGTCTTTTCACACATCCACATCATATCTATCCTGTAGATCTTCCCACAAGGAGTCCATAGCCACTGAGTTTGTCCATTGTGGATTTTTATTTGATTTGTTATGATTTTTCAAAGTTCAAAGTTTAAATAAGTGCAATTAAATGGAAAAAATCAAACTGACGCGGACCTAATCACAATTAACCGTAGACTCCAGGGACCTGCACGACATATATGCAAGACTCAGTGCATAGTACTAAACTGAGGACGCAAAATCAAGAAACTTCAGGGGCTTATTTGCGAATCAACCTTCTTCTTCCTTCTTCCTCCAGGCAGAGATGAACGCGCGCGGAGGCCGGTGTTTGGTGGGGCTGCGCCGGCGTGTGGGGGCCAGGACTTGGAGCCGACGGGCATCGGCGATGTGCGGCCGGTCGTGGGGCTCCTTTTCCCCTAGATGTCGTCGTGCGAGATGGTCGGGATCAATGGGGAACGCGCGTGTACCGAGCGCGAACCGGACGGCATGGTGACGGCGGCGCGGTGTCGATCCGGCGGTCGCGGGGTGGAACGGCCACGCCGGCGGGCGCGTGAGCTACGCGGGTCAGTGGCGAATCCGGGGGTGGGGTCGGGGAGGCGAGGGGATGGCCGGAGGGTGGCCTCCCACGGTAAGGGGTGGCGACAATGGCGGCCGCGAGGGAGCGCTCGCGGGGAAGGGCGATGGAGGCGAGGGCAAGCGGCAAGGCCGTGCGGGATGGGTGGAGTAACGCGAGGTGAGCGTGAGGCGCGTGTCGGCGAGGCGGGAGGCGGCTTGAGGCAGCCGGGGCTCTGAGCTCGCCTCGGCGGCTATGGCGGGTCCGGTGGCGAAATGCGTGGCGATGGAGGGGAGAAGGTGGCCTAGACCTAGGGGATGCGGCGGAGTGGAGGCCGGGGAAGAGCGGCAAGGTACCGTGGGGGCGCGGGGATGGGCGGAGCGGTGGGCGCGGGGTCGAGCTGAGCTCGCGGCAATGGCGGCGGCTTCGGTGCGGCTCTGGGTAGAGGAACCGGAGGAGAGCGAGGCAGTGAGTGGAGGAGGGTCCCCGCTTTGCCTTAAGGCTGAAGGGAACCGGGTAGGGGGGCGTGCAGCCGGGAAACCGTCCAGGTGCGGGCGGGGCGCGACCTCGGCCGGCGATGGCGCGGCGCGGGCAGAGCGCGTCCGCCGCGTGGGCGCGCTGGAGTGGGGAAGAAGGGAGGTGACCGCGGCGTGGACCGAGTCTATGGACCGGAGGCTCAGCCGGGTGGGACCGGGGCGACGGGGAAAAGGGACGGTCTATGGACCAGGTGCACCGAGGCGAGGGAAAGTGGGGCCCACAGCTGCCGATTTCGGCCCGCGCGGGCGGGAATCCGACGCGGCTGGCGAGTGGGGCCCGCCGGTCAGTGAGACAAAAGGGAGAGAAAATCCGAAAATGGAAAAAGCCAGTTTTGACCAAGGAATCATGCTTCTGAAATTCACCAATTTCACTAACCTAGGGCCCGAATTTGGAAAAACTCCAATTGGATGAAATGTTCTAAATTTGTTCCTCTACCTTTCCCTTATAAACTTGTATACCATGTTATAATCAAAAATTTGGTGTAAATTTGAATTGAAGCTACTGACCAAGGTTTGACCAACAAAACCCTCCAGCTTGGAAATTCTAAAAGTCCATTTTCTAGTCACTTTCACAAAAGGAGTTTTATACCAATGTTGTTTAGAATTTCATGATCTACAACTTTCTCAATGCAAGCATTACAAGATTTTGTCTTTAAGGTCAAAGAAATTTAAAATTACTAAACAGGTCAGTTTTGGACAAAATTCACATGCTGACAGAAAAAGTCCCAAAACTCTATGCAAACCTCCATGCATGTCAAAGCACCAATTACCAAAGTTGTTTATCATTAAATTTTCTACAAGTTTGTCAATATGAGTTTCACCCAATTCTAAATAGAATCAGAGCTATAGGAAAAATCAAAGAGGCATATATGCAGGAAACAGGTTTTTAACAAGTGGCATTTCAACCAAATTTGAATTAGGGTTCAAGTGCATGTCATTGCATGATGTATTATGATGAATGTTGCATGTATGATGGATGGTTAAGCACTTGAGATGACGGAGCACCACAATTAGCTTTTAATTGATTACTTTTATTAAAGCCTAATTAGTATGAATTAGTAACAAAACTATTATCCCAAAAGATATTGCTAAGGAAATTTAAATAAGATTAAACAGATATAACCATTATCATAACCATAACCAAAACCAAAAAACCTCAGCCAAGGATCCTACTAATCACTGGGAAGGGTCTGGACCGTTCATAACCGTGAGCACGGCTAACATGTTAGTTTTACACTCTCGAGAGGTGGCTCATCTTTACCCACAAGTCGTGAGCGATGCTAGGAGTTCATCACATTACCGGAGATGAGATGACTAGCATGCGCACTACGAAGCCTTTACAAAGATCGCGTTGGTAAGGTGTAACTGCTAAGGTTTCAAGGTCGCAACGGTGGTGTCTGCCTCCAAAGGGAGAAGCACATACATATAACGTAAAGCAGACTCAACCATAAGGTAGCGCAGCGACCACTGAAGCTAACCTCCCCTCTTGCCCCGCAGGTAAGTTACTCCCAAACCGAAATAACCTAATTAGTCAGCTAAGATTGTCCCATTCCAATCTTGTGGTAGCACTGTTGTCCCAGGTGATCGCTTTGTGATTCGGTCATTACGGAGAGAACTAGAAAAAGCACACGAGCAAATTGCTTAAGCTCCCTAAACCATGTTCCTAAAAAGCCATATTAAAATGGACATAAACCGATCAGGGGTCAAGCCAACAATTAATTGCATAGGATTATTAATCAAAATTAAATTAACAAAAGGACTTGAGTTCGCACAGCACCTAGCACAACTTAACCACATGCATCCCAAAAGGTTGATATATAAAGATAAAAGTAGCTAGGTAAACCTTACAGGCATACAAATTAAAATGCACATGCAGTAAGAAAAAGGGTTATTAGGTGTTGTTTATGTTATACTTGCCTTCCTCCAAATTTATTCATTGTTGTTGCTCAGAGGCTTCTGGAGGCTGCTTTTTGAAATCAACAGGCGCATCAACGTCTACGCACGATATACGACACCAAACAAATATCCACATGATCACACATGCAAGCAAACAAATGCAAAAGGTAAGAAACAGTACATCATTACATAAAAACAGAATGTAAAACATACTTAAAATTATTCTACACATTTATACGATCGCGTGGGCGCGAAATTCATCGAAAACGGATTTAAAACGTGAAAGATATGAGCTTTTGAAGGTGATATGACCTACTTGTAAATACATTTTGAAAACCAGGGTTAAAAACATTAAAAACAGGGCCTCGTTTCTAAAGGGATGGACTGCGGGTTAAATTCCTCAAAGCTGGAGGGCTCTTTAGCAAAATCAGCAGCTGACCGGAGGTTTGGCCCCGCTGTTGACCGGTCACCGGTGGCGGATGGCCCTTGGATCGGCATCCAACGGCTCAGAAAGGAAAGGGGAGGGGTAGACCGGCGGCAACCTTGCGGGACGGCGGAGTCCGCCCGCCTGCGGCGGCGGCTCGCCGGAGTAAAGCGCTCCGAGCACTGTAGGGCACCGCGCGGGAAGGGAGAAGGCCGGGGAGCAAGAGGAGGGTGTTGGCGGTTGATAAAATCCACTTTCGACCACCAATACTTCATGTTTGAAGGCATAATTTATCAAGGTTTCATGTATTATTAACTGGTTCCACGAGTTATGTACCAAAGTTGGATGCAGGAGCATGTCATGACCAAAATATCGAAAGAATATACAAAAGACAGGCAATGTGGGAAGGGGAGAGCAAATGGGCACAGGACCATGGCCACCCGACCCTACCCCGTCACCGCCCGACCACCTTGAGGGGTCGGCCGGCCACCTGTCAGGGTCGCCCGGCCACCTGGTCAGCCCAGTCAGCTCTCAGACCAACTCAGCCAGCTGAGATGGCCACCCGACCCTTCACCATGGTCGCCCGGCCACGTTTTCAATCCGAACTTTCGACCTGCATGCAAAGAAGTACAAAAGAAGTTAAATGCAACCGTTGGATTAGGAATCCAATGCATCCAAGGGTCGGAAGAACATCATGCAACAGATCGGTGACGTCAGCAATCCAGGGGAGTGGCCACCCGACCAATGAGGGTGGTCGGCCGACTACCCCACCGACTCATTTTTCACGTGCACCGACTCCAATAACTACCAACCGACTCCAGGAATGCATATCAACCGTTGGATGTGTCACGCCCGGTTTCAACGAACAAAACCGTACAACATATATATGCACCAGGAAATGTCTCGCATATACATGACAAATTACAGAATACCATAACACATGCCAAAGATAAAAATGTGCATAACATTAAATATATCTTTATTACACTGTGACACAAGTGTTTAACTCAGAGTATAACGTAGCATAGCGGAATCATAACACATAAATATAACGGGCGCCACAAGGACGTCAACTGGTGAACGAAACGCCTAATACTCGTCGTAGTCTTGCACATAGTCTTCATTACTTCCATCATCTGAGCAACGGTTGGATTTTCCCCCCAACAAGGAATAAATATAAAGAAATAAGTGTGAGTGCAGAATACCCAACAAATATAACATAAACCATGAGGCTCTATGGTTAGCAGACAACAGCATAAGCTTTTAATGTAAAACATTTATTTAAGGCCTATTTACTATGAATTGTAGACAAAACCTTTAGCCCAAAAGATATTGCATAAGAAATTAAATAAGATTAAACAGATATAAACATTATCATAACCATAACCATAACCAAGGAAACCTCAGCCAAGGGTCCTTCTAATCACTGGGAAGGGTCTGGGCCGCTCATAACCGTGAGCACGGCTAACATGTTAGTTTTACACTCTCGAGAGGTTGTACATCTTTACCCACAAGTCGTGAGCTACGCTAGGAGTTCACCACATTACCGGAAATGAGATGACTAGCAAGCACACTACGAAGCCTTTACAAAGATCACGTTGGTAAGGTGTAACCGCTAAGGTTTCAGGGTCGCAACGGTGGTGTCCGCCTCCAAAGGGAGAAGCACATACATATAACGTAAAGCACACTCAACCATGAGGTAGTGCAGTCACCACGGATTCTAGCCTCCCCTCTTGCCCCACACGTAAGTTACTCCCAAACCAAAACAATCTAATTAATCAGCTAAGTCTGTCCCATTCCAGCCTTGTGGTAGCACTGTTGTCCCAGGTGGTCGCTTTGTGATTCGGTCCTTAGGGAGAGAACCAGCAAAAGCACACGAGCACATTGCTCAAGCTCCCTAAACCATGTTGCTAAAAAGCCAGTTTTACAAGAGACATGAACCACTCAAGCACACAGCACAGAGGGTCAAGCTCACATTAATTGCATAGAACCATTAATCAAAATTTATAAACAAAAGGACATGAGTTCGCGCAGCACCTAGCATAACATAACCATATGCAACCCAAAAGGTAAATATAGAAGGATAAAAGTAGCTAGGTAAACCTTACAGGCATATAAATTAAATGCATATGCAATGATTTAAAGGTTATTGGGTGGAGTTTATGTTATACTTGCCTTCCCCAAAATTTATTCCTTGCTGTTGCTCAGAGGCTTCTGGTGGTTGCTCTTCGAACTCAACAGGCGGATCAACGTCTACGCACGATATACGGCACCAAACAAGCATTCACATGATCACACATGCAAGCAAACAAATGCAAAAGGTAAGAAACAGTACATCATAACATAAAAACAGAAGGTAAAACGTATTTAAAATTATTCTACTCATTGCTACGGTCGCGTGGGCGCTAGATCGCCGAAATCGGATTTAAAACGGTGAAGTTATGCCCAAAACAGGGTTCCAGGGGAACAACTGCGAAGAAAAACTAATGTCAGGGGCTAACTTTGGAAAACCAAGGGCCAAACGTAAATAAACTTAACCGCCGAGGGCTAACATGTTAAACTAGCAGCCCTGGGACGGCGGGTTCAATTTTACCAAAGCACAGGGGCTAAATCGTAAAGAATTGGGCCTAAATCTAATTATTTTTGAACTGGAGTGGACTGCGGGTTGATTTAAACAAACCCGAGGGACTCCTTAGCAAAAGTGCCACGGCGGTCGGCTGTTGACCGGTATTGACCATCGATTGACCGGTCTCCAGCGGCGGACGGCCCTTGGATCGGGATCGGATGGACGGAACTGAAAGGGAGAAAGGGTGGTCGGCGATGACCATCGCCCGCGACGGCGCTGCGTCCTAGCGCGGCGGTGCTTCACCGGAGAAGGCACTCCGGGCTTGGGAATAGGATAGCTACGACTAGGTCTAGCCCAGGAGGAAGAGGGCGGTGCGGCGAGCATTACCAGGGGCTTGGAGGTGGCGGCGGCTCGACGGAGAAGCCGGACGGCGGACAGGGGCGGACGTTGAGGGCGGTGTATGTGGAGAGACGTCGAGGGGGCAGCTTCGGCTTCCAAGAATCGGCGGAACGGGCTCGGGGTACTCCTGTGACTGTGATACCGGTGATGAGACGAGCGAAAAGGGCTCGCCTGCGGGGAATTGATGCGGCGGCGCGGCTCACCTTGGCAAGCGTCGGCGGCGAAATTCACGGAGGCGGCGGCCGCTAGGGCTTGGGCTAGGGCGTGAGAGCGAAAAGAGGCGCGGCTGCAGCTCGGGTGACCCCTTTATAGGGCGGCGCAGGTGGTTCGGCGTTATCGCTTGACTCGGGTCGAGTTCGATCCGAACTCGAGCTCGGGTCGCGGCGCGTCCGTGCGGCGGCGTGGGGTCTGGCGAGGGGGCCCGGGATGCGGACTTGGTGGGCGGAGGAAGGTCCAGTTGCAGAGAGGCGAGAGCGGCCGAGGAGGGGCTTGCGGGCCACGGAGCAGAGGAAGTAGGGAGGCGCGGGATCCTCGGACGGAGGAGGGAGACGGCACTGACTGCCGGGCTCCACCGGTCAGTTGGCATAGGAGAGGGAGGCGCGGGTGAGTGAAGCTGGGCCGGTCCGGCGGGGCTTGGCGATCTTTGGCCCAGGCTGGCGCGCGGAGGGGGAAACGGGCCGGCTGGTTGGGCTGCCAGCCTGGCTGGTCCGGTCGGCCCCTTCCCTCTTCTATTCTTCTTTCTTCTTTTCTATTTTTCAAAACCTTGGTCCAAAACAAACATCTAAAATTCAAATAAATTTGAATTTCAAACCTTAGACCACACATGGAATAAAGCAATGCACCAGCATGAATGTACAACAAAAGTTGACATATGATAAATTTTAATTATTGTAGATAAAATAAATCATTAAATGCATGGCTAAACATATAAAATCCTAGAAAACAATTAAATAAGCCATATTAAATTTATTGTAAAATACTGAAAGTAAAATTAGGGTGTTACAAACCTACCCCCTTAACAAGAATCTCGCCCCGAGATTCAGATAGGCTTGTTAGCAAAGAGAGCGGGGTATGCTGCTTTTAATTCATCCTCTCGTTCCCATGTTGCCTCTGCCTCTGTATGATGACTCCACTGCACACGGCACATCTTGATCTTTTTGTTCCTAGTATTTCTCTCTGATGTGTCTAGAATTTTCAGTAGATGCTCTGTGTAGGTCAGATCCTTCTGTACCTCCAATCCTTCTAGCGGCGCTTGCTCTTCGGGCACTCTCAAACACTTCTTCAACTGAGACACATGAAACACATCATGCACACCTGACAAACTGGGAGGTAGTTCCAGGCGGTAAGTTACTTCACCTTTCTTTTTCAATATTTTAAATGGCCCAATGTATCTTGGCGCTAGCTTCCCTTTCATGTTGAAACGGCGAATACCTCTCATTGGCGACACCTTCAAGTACATATGGTCATCCACTTTAAAAGACAAATCCCTACTGCGAACATCAGCATAACTTCTCTGCCTGGACTGAGCAACTCTCAAATTCTCCTGAACAATCCGCAATTGTTGTTCAGCGTCCTGTATTATGTCAGGTCCAAATACCTGCTTCTCACCTGTCTGATTCCAGAATAACGGCGTTCTGCACCTCTTGCCATACAGTGCTTCAAACGGTGACTTTTTCAGACTGGCTTGATAGCTGTTATTATAGGAAAACTCAGCATACGGCAAACACTTATCCCAACTAGTGCCGTACTGTATGGCACAAGCTCTCAACATATCCTCTAGTATTTGATTAGTCCTTTCTGTCTGCCCATCTGTCTAAGGATGGTAAGCTGTACTGAATCTGAGCTTTGTGTCTAACGAATCATGCAACTGCTCCCAAAAGCGAGAAGTAAACTGCGAACCTCGGTCAGATATAATTCTCTTAGGTACGCCATGCAGACAGACAATTCTGAAGATATACAGCTCAGCTAACTTAGCACCTGAATAAGTAGTGTTAACTGGTATAAAGTGAGCTACCTTGGTTAAACGATCCACTACTACCCATATTGAATTATAACCTTTCTGAGTACGAGGCAAACCCACGATAAAATCCATGGTTATTTCTTCCCACTTCCATTCTGGTATCTTCAATGGCTGTAATAAACCTACGGGTCTCTGATGTTTAGCCTTCACACGCTGACATGTATCACAAATAGCTACATACTCGGCCACGGCACGCTACATACCGTACCACCAAAATCTTTCTTTCAGGTCGTAGTACATCTTAGTGCTGCCGGGATGAATAGAATAAGCCGTATCATAATCTTCACTCAAAATCAATTTTCTGATGCTGTCCACATTAGGCACACATATTCTGTTTTTGTACCATAATGTTCCCTATTCATCTTCCCAAAAGTGAGGCGCCTTGCCTAATTTGAGCAACTCACGAATTTCCTGCAATTTCTCATCATCCTTCTGGTGTTCCCGAATCTCTTGTTCTAATGTCGGCTCTACCTCAAATGCTGCGGCTGTAGTGTGATGTAGGAAACCCAAACTCAATCTTTCAAACTCTTCACATAACTCATGCGGCATCATGAAACCTAAAGCCATATTAGCATAACTCTTCCTACTCAGAGCGTCTGCCACCACATTAGCCTTGCTAGGATGATAATAAATTTCCATATCATAATCCTTAATTAATTCCAGCCATCTTCGCTGCCGTATATTCAACTCGTTCTGTGTGAAGATATATTTAAGGCTCTTGTGATCAGTATAAATTTCACAACGCTGCCCGTATAAATAGTGACGCCAAATCTTCAGTGCATGCACCACTGCTGCAAGTTCCAGATCATGTGTCGGATAATTCAACTCATGCTTGCGCAACTGCCGTGAAGCATAGGCAATCACTTTACCTTCCAGCATCAGAACACATCCCAAACCATCTCTGGAAGCATCACAATAAACTATGAATTTCTTCTGCTGGTCAGGCAATGTCAACACAGGTGCTGTAGTCAGTCTTTTCTTCAATTCATCAAAAGCAGCTTGCTGTGCATTTGTCCATCTAAATTCTGCATCCTTCTCCAATAGAGAAGTCATGGGCTTCGTAATTCTTGAAAAATTCTCAATAAATCTCCGATAATAACCTGCTAGACCCAAAAATCCACGAACCTCTTTTGGTATTTCCGGCACCTTCCAGTTCGTGACAGTACTGACCTTGCTTGGATCCACTGCAATTCCTCCTTTGGAGACGACGTGACCAAGAAAACGAACTTCATCAATCCAAAATTCACATTAGCTGAACTTGGCGTACAGCTTGTGTTCCCTCAATCTCTGAAGAACTAACCTTAAATGCTTCTCATATTCTGCTTCAGTCTTGGAATAAATCAGAATGTCATCAATAAAAACCACCACAAACTTGTCTAAATAATCCATAAATACAGAATTCATCAGTTGCATAAAATAGGCAGGAGCATTGGTGAGGCCGAAGGACATTACTATATACTCATACAAGCCGTACTTAGTGGTGAAGACAGTTTTAGAAATATCTGAGAGACGAATTTTTAACTGATGATAACCAGATCTCAAATCAATCTTGGAGAAAACACAAGCACCCTGAAGCTGATCAAACAAATCATCAATGCGGGGGAGCGGGTACTTGTTTTTAATGGTGACTTTATTTAGAGCTCGGTAATCCACACACATCCTTTTTACATCAGTATCCTTTTTCTCAACAAGCAAGACTGGAAAAGCCCAGGGAGAGGAACTAGGGCGGATATATTCTTTAGCTAGCAATTTATCTATATTCTTTTTAACCTCCTCGTGCTCTATAGGTGCCATTCTATATTGCCTCATTGCTATGGGTGCAGTGCCAGGTAAAAGCTCTATTAAAAACTCAATATCTCTGTCAGGTGGCATACCTGGCAATTCATCAGGGAAGACATCTGGATAATCACACACTATCCGAATACCGTCTGTAGGTCTAACCTCCATCTGGTGCAAATAACTTGAAGGACTTGATGCACTGATTCCCACTTCCTGGCCATCTGATGCTGCTAGGTGAACTGTCCGTTGAGCACAATCATTTTTGACTCCCCACTTCTCCAGAGTGTCCATGCCCAAGATGATATCAGTACTCATAGAGTCAATAACTATTAACTTGGCAATGAACTCTACCCCCCTTATTTTTATACCCACTCTGGAACAAATAGAATTGGTGTTTATTTCTCCACCTGGTGATGCAACTACCATATGTCTTTTCATAGAACTTATAGGTATGTTGTTTTGTTCAGCATATGATCTTGTAATAAAAGAATGTGTAGCACGAGTATCGAAAAGTACAGTAGCAGGATTGGCGTTGACTGTAAACGTACCGAGAACGACATTTGGAGCATCTGCTGCGGTTTCTGCCGTCACATGGTTGACCTTGCCCTGAAGTGGCGCCCTATTCTGCTGGTTGGAGTGCCCCTGCTGCTGCTGGGGGGCGTTCTGCCTGGTGCCCTGCTGCTGCTGTTGCCCCTTCTGAGGGCAGTTGTTGGCGAGGTGCCCACTGTCGCCACACTTGTAGCAGTTACGAACCACGGGAACTGTAGCCTGATTTTGGGCAGGTGGGTTGGATTGCCCCTGTGGCATAGCTCTGTAGGTAGGGCGTTGGTTCTGATTCTGGTAACGCTGACCTTGACCTGTCTGCTACTGGTACTGCTGCTGCTGGGGCTGCTGTCGCTGCTGGTAACCCTGCTGCTGGTATTGCTGTGGGTAGCGGGGACGGGTGTTGCTGTTGGAGGAAGTAGGGTTGAGCTTTCTTTTCTTCTCATCAATCTCCCTGCGCTTCTGCTCTGTAAGCAAGGCACTGTCCACCAGGTGATTGAAATTATTGAACGTGTTGTTCAGCAGCTGTAACTGGTAACTGGAGGTTGTCATTAAGACCCTGGAGAAAGTGCTCCTGCTTGTCACCATCTTCTGCAACTTCTGTGGGAGCATAGCGAGCAAGCTGCAGAAACTTGTCACGGTACTCTGTGACTAATATGTTCCCCTGCTTCAAAGAGAGGAACTCCTTCTTCTTCATCTTCATTATGCCCACAGGCACATGGTGACTCCTGAATCTTTCACGGAACTGAGCCCAGGTGAAGCATTCCCTGTCCTGCGGTCTGTACGACTCCTACCAGTCTAGAGAAGCACCTCGAAGCTGTCCTGCGGCATACAGGACCCTCTCTTGATCATTGCACTGTGCAATGTCAAGCTGTCGCTCCACTGCACGGAGCCAGTCATCTGCCTGAAGAGGATCAGCAGAATGGGAGAAAGTAGGCGGATGTCCCTTCATAAAGTCTCCACGCCTGTCCCTCTGCTACGGCTGTGGATTGGCTTGAACATTCTGCAGAGCTTGTACTGCATTGTTGAGAGTAGCCATCATCTGCATCTGAAGCTGAAAAGACTGATCTGCTGTCAGCGGCGGTGGGTTCTGCGGTGGATTGCCATTGGCCTGATTGTGATCATCTGGTCCATTGCCTCTGTTCCTGGTGTTTACCATCTATTGACAGCAGTTGAGACAATATCAGTAAGCAAATGTTGCACATATCCAGGATGATAAATAATGGTGATGGATAAAGTAAAGAGAAAGGAGTAGATGGCTATTTATTACCCCCAACGATCTAATATTTATTAATTAATTTATATAATTAATTTAATCTTCATAGTTGTTTATACTGTGGATATATAACACAGCTAGACTATCAATCAATTAAAGAACCAAATCAAACATAGTTCACCCTGACAAGCATTCACACACTAAAACAAAGCGTGCTAACGAGACATTATAAGGGTAATCTAATTCTCATATAAAACCACCCTAGTGATGACATCTATAGAAACGATAGAAATACTTGAGTAAAGTTCTATGTGACAGAAGGAATAAATAAAAATTTTCGAACATAATGTGAGCAATTAATCAGTAAAACTAAAATAAAGACAAAGCATTTAAAAGTCAGCAATTAAGACAAAGGAAAGTGAAGTCATTAAACACGACCAGTTCTAACTAGGCTTTCGTCCTACAGTCAACACGGCTCTGATACCAAATTTGTCACGTCCGGTTTCAACGAACAAAACTGTACAACATATATATGCACCAGGAAACGTCTCGCATATACATGACAAATTACAGAATACCATAACACATGCCAAAGATAAAAACGTGCATAACATTAAATATATCTTTATTACACTGTGACACAAGTGTTTACCTCAGAGTATAACGTAGCATAGCGGAAGCATAACACATAAATATAACGGGCGCCACAGGGACGTCAATTGTTGAACGAAACGCCTAATACTCGTCGTAGTCTTGCACATAGTCTTCATTACTTCCATCATCTGAGCAGCGGTTGGATTTTTCCCCCCAACAAGGAATAAATATAAAGAAAAAAGCGTGAGTACAGAACACCCAACAAATATAACATAAACCATGAGGCTCTATGGTTAGCTGACAACTGCATAAGCTTTTAATGTAAAACATTTATTTAAGGCCTATTTACTATGAATTGTAGACAAAACCTTTAGCCCAAAAGATATTGCATAAGAAATTAAATAAGATTAAACAGATATAAACATTATCATAACCATAACCATAATCATAACCAAGGAAACCTCAGCCAAGGGTCCTTCTAATCACTGGGAAGGGTCTGGGCCGCTCATAACCGTGAGCACGGCTAACATGTTAGTTTTACACTCTCGAGAGGTTGTACATCTTTACCCACAAGTCGTGAGCTACGCTAGGAGTTCACCACATTACCGGAGATGAGATGACTAGCAAGCGCACTACGAAGCCTTTACAAAGATCACGTTGGTAACGTGTAACCGCTAAGGTTTCAGGGTCGCAACGGTGGTATCCGCCTCCAAAGGGAGAAGCACATACATATAACGTAAAGCACACTCAACCATGAGGTAGTGCAGCGACCACGGATGCTAGCCTCCCTTCTTGCCCCACAGGTAAGTTACTCCCAAACCAAAAGAATCTAATTAATCAGCTAAGTCTGTCCCACTCCAGCCTTGTGGTAGCACTGTTGTCCCAGGTGGTCGCTTTGTGATTCGGTCCTTAGGGAGAGAACCAGCAAAAGCACACGAGCACATTGCTCAAGCTCCCTAAACCATGTTGCTAAAAAGCCAGTTTTACAAGAGACATGAACCACTCAAGCACATAGCACAGACGGTCAAGCTCACATTAATTGCATGGAACCATTAGTCAAAATTTATAAACAAAAGGACATGAGTTCGCGCAGCACCTAGCATAACATAACCATATGCAACCCAAAAGGTAAATATAGAAGGATAAAAGTAGCTAGGTAAACCTTACAGCCATATAAATTAAATGCACATGCAATGATTTAAAGGTTATTGGGTGGTGTTTATGTTATACTTGTCTTCCCCAAAATTTATTCCTTGCTGCTACTCAGAGGCTTCTGGAGGTTGCTCTTCGAACTCAACAGGCGGATCAACGTCTACGCACGATATACGGCACCAAACAAGCATTCACTTGATCACACATAGAAGCAAACAAATGCAAAGGGTAAGAAACAGTACATCATAACATAAAAACAGAAGGTAAAACGTATTTAAAATTATTCTACTCATTGCTACGGTCGCGTGGGCGCTAGAATCGCCGAAATCGGATTTAAAACGGTGAAGTTATGCCCAAAACAGGGTTCCAGGGGCACAACTACGAAGAAAAAGTAATGTCAGGGGCTAACTTTGGAAAACCAAGGGCCCAAACGTAAATAAACTTAACCGCCGAGGGCTAACATGTTAAACTAGCAGCCCTGGGACGGCGGATTCAATTTTACCAAAGCATAGGGGCTAAATCGTAAAGAATTGGGCCTAAATCTAATTATTTTTGAACTGGAGTGGACTGCGGGTTGATTTAAACAAACCCGAGGGACTCTTTAGCAAAAGTGCCACGGCGGTCGGCTGTTGACCGGTATTGACCGGCGATTGACCAGTCTCCGGCGGCGGACGGCCCTTGGATCGGGATCGGATGGACGGAAAAGAAGGGGAGAAACGGTGGCCGGCGATGACCATCGCCCGCGACGGCGCTGCGTCCTAGCGCGGCGGTGCTTCACCGGAGAAGGCACTCCGGGCTTGGGAATAGGATAGCTACGATTAGGTCTAGCCTAGGAGGAAGAGGGCGGTGCAGCTAGCATTACCAGGGGCTTGGAGGTGGCGACGGCTCGACGGAGAAGCCGGACGGCAGACAGGGGCGGACGGTGAGGGCGGTGTACGTGGAGAGACGTCGAGGGGGCAGCTTCGGCTTCCAAGAATCGGCGGAACGGGCTCGGGGTACTCCTGTGACTGTGATACCGGTGGTGAGACGAGCGAAAAGGGCTCGCCTGCGTGGAATTGATACGGCGGCGCGGCTCACCTTGGCAAGCGTCGGCTGCGAAAGTCACGGAGGCGGCGGCCGCTAGGGCTTGGGCTAGGGCGTGAGAGCGAAAAGAGGCGCGGCTGCAGCTCGGGTGACCCCTTTATAGGGCGGCGCAGGGGCTAGGAGGGTGGTTCGGCGTTATCGCTTGACTCGGGTCGAGTTCGATCCGAACTCGAGCTCGGGTCGCGGCGCGTCCGTGCGGCGGCGTGGGGTCTGGCGAGGGGGCCCGTGATGCGGACTTGGTGGGCGGAGGAAGGTCTAGTTGCAGAGAGGCGAGAGCTGCCGAGAAGGGGCTTGCGGGCCACGGAGCAGAGGAAGTAGGGAGGCGCGGGATCCTCGGACGGAGGAGGGAGACGGCACTGACTGCCGGGCTCCACTGGTCAGTCGGCATAGGAGAGGGAGGCGCGGGTGAGTGAAGCTGGGCCGGTCCGGCGGGGCTTGGCGATCTTCGGCCTAGGCGGGCGCGCGGAGGGGGAAACGGGCCGGCTGGTTGGGCTGCCGGCCTGGCTGGTCCGGCCGGCCCCTTCCCTCTTCTATTCTTTTTTTTTCTTTTCTATTTTCCAAAACCTTGGTCCAAAACAAACATCTAAAATTCAAATAAATTTGATTTTCAAACCTTAGACCACCCAAGGAATAAAGCAATGCACCAGCATGAATGTACAACAAAAGTTGACCTATGATAAATTTTAATTATTGTAGATAAAATAAATCATTAAATGCATGGCTAAACATATAAAATCCTAGAAAAAAATTAAATAAGCCATATTAAATTTATTGTAAAATACTGAAAATAAAATTAGGGTGTTACAGGATGGTCAAAGGCAGCAAGATGAGTGGCCGCCCCACCACCCCCCTGGCCGCCCGGACACCGACGTACCTCCACTACCAACCAAGAGCACCTACAAGTACCCCCTCGGTCTCCAAGCTATAAATACCCCCAGGAGGTCACTTGCAGGGTGTGGTGGATCAAGAGAATACAAGTGTAGTTGTGTAGTTGAGTGTAGAGTATAGTAGTGAAGCCACCCTTGGCATTGTAGAGAGAGCCAAGTTGTATCAAGGGTGAGTAGTGAGTTGTAGAGTGAAGGAGTCGGATTTCATTTCGGTATTCTATTCCTGAGCTCTCAGCCTCAGAGGGATTATTACTCTATTTTCAGGATTGAGTAAAGTTCCTTGCTCCCTTCTTTATTTATTTCATACTTACTTTATTTACATACTCAGTAGTTTACGGGTGCCAACTGTGCTTTGTGTAGTTTAGCTATACAGTTGTGCTTGCTCTCTGACTTCGAACCAGTGTAGTAGTAAACTCGGTTGTGTAGACGTGGTGTCTAGACTATAGTTTACCTTGGAAGGTGTCTTGTCCCACGCAGTTTTGGTTGGTAGTCCCACCTGGTGACAGCGGGTGTGTGTCCTGTGTAGTCCAACCCCGTCGTTCGGATAAGCTTTCACCGACGCATAGCTGAGTTCTATAGTACCCGCCTTTCTCGTTTGGGTTTTCAGCACTCTGGTGCCCGGAAGTGGTTCTATAGCCTTAGTGTCCAAGTAAACCTGCTGAGTAGAATACTAGTTTTTTTAGTAAAGTTAAGTTGTTTTATTTAAAGTAGTGAACCTTCTATCCTCTATCTTTTATCTCTACAATTGCTGGTTTTGCTGTTCGTTCCTATCTTTCTATGTTAAGTTACTCCTCGTTTCTCGTAGATTTTGATACCCTAGAATACTCTTGGGTGAAAAGCTACAGCGTGTTTCCGTGTGCTTGCGGATTTATTCAGTAGGCTAAGAAACGCCAACAAGCTTTTCTGGCGCCATTGCCGAGGAATGGTAGCTAACTTGACTAGAACCTTAGGATCGTCCATACTCACACCATACACAACCACCACATATATCCCCGCCAAATACCACATATCACCTACCACCATATGGATTCCACGCCTATCTATCGACTCGCCGCTCCAAAGGGCGATTATTTGGAGCCTCCACCATCATCACACCCATCACAGCAGACGGCTATCAGCTATGTCCCGGCTTGATAGCCATGGTTTGGGATCAATCATTCGGAGGATTGGAATCTGAATGCCCTTACTCACACCTCTGGGAGTTCGAGCAGCTATGCAGCTGTTTGGTCATCTCGGGGATGTCTAGTGAGACCCTACGATGGTTGCTTTTCCCGTTTTCGCTAACGGGGGATGCAAAAATCTGGTGCAATCAGACGGTCAGCAAAGTAGAAGGGAGTTGGGAAGTGCTTAAATCCAATTTTTGTCTGCGCTTCTTTCCGCCAAACAAGGTTGTCGATCTTTGTTGGGAAGTACTTTCATTTCGACAACGAGAGAGAGAATCCTTGGGGGCAGCACGGGCACGCTTCAACCGCTTGACATCCTCAGGCCCAGACTTAGCTATTCCCGAGGCAATGCTACTACATCACTTCATCCGAGGTTTCTCACCTGGTGCTGACCTTTGCCTCGACCTAGCCTCGGAAGGATCGTTCTCACACCTAAAGCCATGCAAGGGTCGAAGAATTCTCGACAAAATTCTTGAGAAGGCTTCTGACCTCAGCACTCTAGAAGAACAACCTCCACAGAAGCCACCCAGCCAAAATCCTACTGAAGAGCGACAAATCACACATCAGCCCACTCCACCACCACCATCTCCGCGAATCGAAGAAATCCCAGAACCATCTTCACGGCAAACAGAGAGGGTCAGTTTAGCCTTGACGATCCCTCCGTCGGCACCTCCGTTCTCTTTTGAGGATGAAATATTCATGGAGTTTGGCAACGCCTCTCAGTTGCCTAAACAAGACCGATGCTTCACCAGGGCCTCCAAACCATCATACATATTACCAGACCACAGAGAACATATGAAGGAGGACCTACTCTGGCTTTCAGCAACAATCAATCGGGATTGGCTAGAGGAGACACGCCTGGACACAAAAGCAATCAAATTCTATCCAGATCCCAGCGTCATCCCTGGCTAGGTATCAAGGCTTCAACCGCAAGACATCATATACGACCCACGTATTGGAGTGAACATAATTCCTAAGTATGTGATGGACAATCATTTCCCCGTTAAGCCACTATCAAAATCAGCCATCCGTTTGAAATGGACAGATGGCAGATATTTAAAATGTAAAGGTGTGCTCCGGGTAGTACCAACAACCTTGCGGGATACTCAGGTGTTCTTGGACTTCCATGTCTTTGACGTCCTCGAGGGATCCACACCATTGATTGCGGTAGGGATACCAATCGCAGCCCTCACTAGAGGGGGATTGCAGCTTTAGTTAGGCAATGAGGACATCAACGTGAACATCGACAGATCACTCAATGCCAAAGCAGAAGCAAAGCCAGAGATTGACCCCATAGAAGAAGTGATGAGCCTTTCACTTGAGGAAATGGGTCAATACAAAACCCTAGAGGAAGAGGCTATTAGCAACTTCAGTGTGGAAGAGGAGCCGCTCGAGTTCGAAGAACTAGGTGAATCGTTGCGGCCCGAAGCTCCGAAAATTGAGCTGAAACAACTTCCGCCTGGCTTGAAGTACGCCTTCCTCCACAGGAAAGAGGATAAACTGGTGATCATCAGCGACAAGCTGACAGAGAGTGAGAGCCGGCGATTGCTTTTAGTTCTAGAGAAGTATAGTACTGTGCTTGGATACTCTCTCCTAGACCTGAAGGGAATCAATCCCAACCTATGCACACACCGCATACCTATTGAGGTTGACCACAAACCCACGGGGGAACCTCAGCGCAAATTGAATAATGCAATGCGAGAAGTAGTAAAGAAGGAAGTGCTCAAACTCCTACACGCGGGTATCATCTACTCCGTACAAGATAGTGAATGTGTCAGCCCCGTACAAGTTGTGCCTAAAAAGGGAGGGATGACAGTTGTCAAGAACCACAACAATGAATTAATTCCACAGAGAACTGCCACTAGTTGGCGGATGTGCATTGATTACAAGAAACTTAATGCCGCCACTAGGAAGGACCACTTTCCTCTTCCCTTCATCGACGAAATGCTAGAGAGGCTGGCTAATCACTCTTTCTTCTGCTACCTCGATGATTACTCTGGCTACCACCAGATTCCGATTCACTCAGAGGACCTGAGTAAGACCACTTTCACATGCCCTTACGGAACGTTTGCCTACCGGCAAATGTCATTCGGGCTGTGTAATGCTCTAGCATCATTCCAGCGGTGCATGATGGCAATCTTCTCCGACTTCATTGAAAATACTATGGAAATTTTCATGGACAACTTCTCAGTCTATGGCAAGAGCTTTGATCAATGCCTTGAAAACTTGAAAAAAATTCTGTAGAGATGCAAAGAGGTCGACCTGGTGTTAAACTGGGAAAAATGTCATTTCATGGTTAGAGAAGGTATTGTGCTAGGCCACAGAATCTCAGAAAGAGGCATTGAGGTAGATCGTGCAAAGATTGTGGTCATTGAACAGCTACCTCCGCCTACAAACATCAAGGCCATCCGAAGCTTCTTAGGCCATGCTGGGTTCTATAGGAGATTTATCAAAAATTTCTCCCAAATAGCCCGGCCTCTGACTAATTTGCTAGCCAAGGATGCTTCCTTCGTGTTTGACGAGGAATGTCTTGAAGCTTTTCACAAGCTCAAAGAAGCACTGGTCCTGGTCACATCACCCATCATCCAGCCGCCTGATTGGAACAAACCATTTGAAATCATGTGTGATGCAAGCGATTATGCTGTTGGAGCACTACTGGGCCAAACAAATGATAAGAAGCACCATGCTATCTCTTATGCGAGCAAAACTCTTACTGGCCCGCAACTGAACTACTCGACCACCGAGAAAGAATTGCTAGCAGTGGTCTTTGCAATTGACAAGTTCAGATCATACTTGGTAGGAGCAAAAGTCATCATCTACATAGATCATGCAGCTCTCAAATACCTCATTACCAAGAAAGATGCAAAGCCACGTCTGATCCGGTGGGTCCTGTTACTCCAAGAATTTGACATTGAAATCAGAGACAAGAAGGGAATAGAAAATTCAGTTGCAGATCATCTCTCACGGATGAAATTTGAAGAAACATCGCCCTTGCCGATCGATGACTACATGAGAGATGATCAGCTCCTTAAGGTGACAACAGCCCAACCTTGGTATGCTAATCTGGTGAATTACATCGTTGCTGGCTATGTCCCTGAGGGAGCAGACAAGAGGAAATTGGCCCACGACAGCCGATTCTATCTCTGGGATGATGCCTACCTATACAAACTCTGGGCAGACGGACTCCTACGTCGCTGCATTCAACTTGTGAAGCACCGCAAGTCCTAGATAGATGCCTTGCATCCTCTTATGGAGGACACTATGGGGCTTATCGGACTCACGCAAAAATCTGGCAGAGTGGGTTCTATTGGCCCACTATGTACGAGGATGCAGAAGAGTTCGTGCGACGGTGTCCAAGGTGCCAGCGCCAAGGAAGTATAAATCCAAGAGATGCTATGCCACTCACAAGTAACCTTCAAGTTGATGTATTTGACGTGTGGGGCATAGATTTCATGGGACCTTTTCCCAAGAATGGAGACAAGGAGTGTATTCTGGTCGCAGTGGACTACGTGGCAAAATGGGTAGAATCACTGTCATGTCCCGTAGCGGACTCAAGACACTCCATACAGATGTTCTGGGAGACCATCTTTCCTCGCTTTGGAGTACCAAGGGTCATTATCAGTGATGGAGGCGCACACTTCATTGACAAGCGCTTTAGGAAGTGTCTCACTGACCTCGGTGTGGACCACCGTGTTGCCACCCCTTATCATCCACAGACAAGTGGCCAAGCTAAGACGTCGAACAAACAAATCAAGAACATATTGCAAAAGACAGTCAAAGCTATGGGAAAAGAATGGGTATCCAAGCTACCCGATGCTCTCTGGGCATATCGCACGGCATATAAGACTCCCATTGGCATGACACCATACCAGATGGTGTACGGCAAGACTTGTCATCTTCCAGTGGAATTAGAGTTAAAATCTCACTGGGCGGTAAAGAGGTGGAACATGGATCTCCAATCGGCAGGCGTAAGAAGGCAAATTCAACAACTGGCCGACCTGGAGGAATGGAGGGAGAAGGCATACCACAGTGCCAAGCTATACAAGGAGCACAACAAGAGATGGCACGATAAGCAGATCAAGATCAAGACATTCAAACCAGGAGATAAGGTACTACTCTTTAACTCCCGCGTTCATTTATTTGTCATGGTAAGCTTAGAAGTAAGTGGGAAGGACCTTTTACGGTCCTTGAAGCCGCCGATCACGGCGCCGTCACCCTCTAGGATGATGATGGGAAGGTTTTCAAGGCAAAAGGGCAATGCCTTAAAATCTTTCTTGACCCCGAAATGTCTACGCTCGAAGAAGTGGACGTCTTCGAGCTGCATGAGGTAGTTTGATCACGCGTCCACAGTCGAGCTCAGACCATAAAAGAAGCCATGTACACTACCTTCTTTTCTTCCTTAAAATTCTATCTAATCTCATCATATTCTCCAAAATCTCAACAAAACCGCTGTTCTACACGCATAGTTGGATCCGCAATGCACCCTTGGGTCAAACCTCAACTCGTGGCACGCCAGGCCCAAGTTGAGCAGGGTCGCCCGGCCATCTTAGGTGGCCGCCCGATCACCTAGGTGGGTCGGCCAGCCATGGAAAAGAAGCCCAACTGTTAGGGCTCAGTCACCACACTTTGGGCCTAGAAGCCCGACCCTAAGGGGGGGTTGGCCGGCCATAGGTAGTGGTTGCCCGACCACCTCTTGTTGCCACCCGGCCACCAAAAACTCAAATTTCGAGTTGGGAGCGCCGATCCTTTATCTACGGGGCTGTTGAGTGGATGAAGGCGACTTTCTCCGACGTTTTAAGGACGAGGAGCCGTCTTCTTCCCCATCTACACTCCACCTTTATCTCCACTCAGCCATGGCACCTCTCTCGCCTCGTGGCAAGGGCAAGGATGCCATCTCCATATCATCCGACACCACCGCAACCTACAACCCCGCTTCAATAGACTCGCCACAGCCTCTCCAAGCCATCCCGTTTGAGGAAACCCTAGAAACATCTGTCCAGGAGTCGCCATGGCCGATGGGGCTCAGTCCCCATGGTCGCCCGACCACACCCCATGGCTGCTCGGCCATAGGTGGTGGCCGCCTGGCCATGGGTGACTCACCCCGTGGCCGCCCGACTACCCGTGACGGCTGTCCCGGCTCCCCACATCGTTCCCACAGCGTGGACAAGCCCAGGAGGGCCCTGTCTCCGGCAAGAACCATCGCCAAGAAGGTGGCCCGTCCGTATCCACGTCCAACCATGGGGGTGATCGCCCCCATGAACTATGTCAAGAGCCTCTTCCAAGAGGAGGCCACCGGAGCATCCAAGGAGCCGGTCTTTCCTAGCCCGTCCACCCATACCCTCCGTGGGATGAAAACCCTACGGGTGGGTATGCTAAGCTGTTCATCCCTAGGGTTCCAAAGCCCAATGCCTCCATCGATGAGTCCACTAACTCAATGCCACCACGAAGGACGGTGGAGAGGGTGGCCAGGACGCCTTCAATCGAGGGGCCGCCTGGACAATTCGAGGACTCCTCGGGTGAGGAGGAGAAGGACAAGGGCACAGTGGCATCATTAAGGGTGGAGCTAGCAGCGCTCAAGGCTAAGTTTCTGAACTTAGAAGAGCGCTGTGCTGAGGGCGAGCTTTGGCGGATGGAGATCGATGATAAGATCAACATCCTTAGGAAGGGACTCTCCGCCAAAGTCCGCCTTCTTGCGGATGCAACTGGGCGCCCCGATCTCTATGATCCTCCTGCACCATAGGCGCCCCGTGCATCTAGTTATCATAGGCGCATTTATTTTCATCCATTTAATTCTTAGGTTGTTTTGAACTCATTCATTAATGTAATAAGCGCCATATTTTTGTTTCATCCTATAAAGTAGATTTATTTCCCTTCAAATAATGAGTTTGAGTAGAATGGGCAAAGCCATTCGACTCCCTGTCACTAACCCTGCAGAAAACACGAGCAAAATACGATGTACAGGGTACAACCTCGCTACTCAGTAATTTTCAGGCGAATTGGGCGAAATGCAGTGGCCGCCCGGCCACCCATTTTTCACGAAAATGCGTCACGCAGACTTGTCACGTCTCCCCACGGCTCCCTCGACAAAATGCACCAGCACACGGGTCGAACACCCAGAATTGGGTGGCCGCCCGACCACCTCCATGGGTCGGCCGGCCACCAAGTGGGTCGTCCGACCCTCTCACATGGTCGTCCGACCATGGTGTTGGGCTGGATGGCCCATCAACACGTCGAACCCGCGCCAGGAGGTCAGGTATACATGTTACATTCATGTACCTCCAATTCTTTTTGCTTTACACATGAACTTGATCAAATCATGCTCTACATGTTCATAATGTCACATCTTACTTGTGCTTGCACCATTTTATTTCCTATGCTAGAGTAATCTTGCCTTTGGATACCATCATGATTAGGAACCCACTTGAGTTTAGGTTGTTGATTCATGTGAGATAAGTTAATTAGAGGAAACTAAAGGTACCTCCCATATGAGAAAGAGTTTTATTTTGCAAAACAAAATAAGGGCCTCATCTTTGATGATCTCAAGTTCTTGTCCTACCAGTGCCACATATGAAAAGAAAACTTGTATATTCTTGCTACCTTGATTGTTTTGAGTCTTATCAAACTTTGTGTCATTATAAGAGTTTGAATCAATTGCGAATTTTTGGCCATCACACGCACGTTCCATGAAATAAAGTCTCTCAGAAAGGTGCGCAATAAGATGTCAATGATCCCATTTAGTTCTGTTTGAAAAGAAAGAGAGGCATGGAAGTTCGAAAAAAATATAGTGTGTGAAAGAAAGAAAAGTATGAAAAAAAATGATGATGAGAAAGAGAAAAGAAAAGAACTCCATGCCCTCTACTCAAACATGGGACTCATATCAAGCACCACAAGAGACAAGATCCGTACACTACACTTGCACTTGGCCAAATCTCATTTGATTACCAATTCTTTCTTGACATTTGATTTGATTCGACAACATAAGCATGATAGGAAATCCTCATTCTCCCCACTACCGAGAGCTCCACAAAAAGCCTTAGTAGTATAGGAGGTGAGAAATACAAGATGTTGGCAAGGAAACCTTGTCCCGTGAGTGACAGAGAGTTGTACTTGAGATCAAAAGAGTTTGTATGCCCTACTTTTGAAAATCTTGACCTCTTTATTCATGTGGCGTGGGAGCCTGAAGTTAACTTTGATACTCTTATTCCATGCTCCAACATTCTAAAACCCAAGTGTAGACACCACTGAAATCCTAGGCAGGATGAAATAGTTGGAAGTACTCTTGTGCTTGCTATGGTGGATGATGATGTTATGCCTTTCCCACTTATTCTTAACTCTACTCTTTGCTCGAGGACGAGCAAAGGTCTAAGTGTGGGGGGGTGTTGACGGCCGATAAAATCCACGTTCGACCAACAATACTTCATGTTTGAGGGCATAATTTATCAAGGTTTCATGTATTATTAACTGGTTCCACGAGTTATATACAAAAGTTGGATGTAGGAGCATGTCATGACCAAAATATCGAAAGAATGTACAACAGACAGGCAATGTGGGAAGGGGAGAGCAAATGGGCACAGGACCATGGCCGCCCAACCCTACCCCGTGGCTGCCCGACCACCTTGAGGGGTTGGCCGGCCACCTGTCAGGGTCGCCATGCCACCTGGTCAGCCCAGTCAGTTCTCAGACCAACTCAGCCAGCTGAGGTGGCCGCCAACCCTTCACCATGGTTGCCCGGCCACGTCATCAATCTGAACTTTCGACCTGCATGCAAAGAAGCACAAAAAAAGTTAGATGCAACCGTTGGATTAGGAATCCAATGCATCCAAGGGTTAGAAGAACATCATGCAACAGATCGGTGACGTCAGCAATCCAGGGAAGTGGCCGCGCCCGACCAATGAGGGTGGTCGGCCACGACTCATTTTTCACGTGCACCGACTCCAATAACTACCAACCGACTCTAGGAATGCATATCAACCGTTGGATGGTCAAAGGCGGCAAGATGAGTGGCTGCCCGACCACCCTTGATGGTCGGCCGGCCACCCCCTGGCCGCCCGGACACCAACCTACCTCCACTACCGACCTAGAGCACCTACAAGTACCCCCCTCGGTCTCCAAGCTATAAATACCCCCTGAGAGGTCACTTGCAGGGTGTGGTGGATCAAGAGAATACAAGTGTGGTTGTGTAGTTGAGTGTAGAGTATAGTAGTGAAGCCACCCTTGGCATTGTAGAGAGAGCCAAGTTGTATCAAGAGTGAGTAGTGAGTTGTAGAGTGAAGGAGTCGGATTTCTCTTCGGTATTCTATTCCTGAGCTCTCAGCCTCAGAGGGATTATTACTCTATTTCCAGGATTGAGTAAAGTTCCTTGCTCCCTTCTTTATTTATTTCATACTTACTTTGTTTACATACTCAGTACTTTGCTCAGTAGTTTACGGGTGCTAAGTGTGTTCTGTGTAGTTTAGCTATACAGTTGTGCTTGCTCTCTGACTTCGAACCAGTGTAGTAGTAAACTCGGTTGTGTAGACGTGGTGTCTAGACTAGAGTTTACCTTGGAAGGTGTCTTGTCCCACGCAGTTTTAGTTGGCAGTCCCACCTGGTGACAGCGGGTGTGTGTCCTGTGTAGTCCAACCCCGTCGTTCGGATAAGCTTTCATCGACGCATAGCTGAGTTCTATAGTACCCGCCTTTCTCGTTTGGGTTATCAGCACTTTGGTGCCCGGAAGTGGTTCTATAGCCTTAGTGTCCAAGTAAACCTGCTGAGTAGAATACTAGTTTGTTTAGTAAAGTTAAGTTGTTTTATTTAAAGTAGTGAACCTTCTATCCTCTGTCTTTTATCTCTACAATTGCTGGTTTTTCTGTTTGTTCCTATCTTTCTACGTTGAGTTACTCCTCGTTCCTCGTGGATTTCGATACCCTAGAATACTCTTGGGTGAAAAGCTACAACGTGTTTCCGTGCGCTTGCGGATTTATTCAGTAGGCTAAGAAATGCCAACAGAGGCCATGGCGAACTCACCTAAGGGCTTGAAGAGGGCGGAGGCGGCTGGCGACGAGCGCGTGCGGGTGATGGCATCGGTGCTCGCGGGGAGGCGCCAAGAAGCGGGTCTTAGCGTCCAAGAAGCGGCGGAAAGGGGTTGCCAAGGTCCTGCGAAGCTGGGGAAAGGGTCAAAAGGGCTAGTGAGGCTGTGACGGCGACTAATTTCGGGGTGGCGGCGGCGCTCACCTTGCAGCTCGATGGCGAAATTCAACGGCGACAGGGAGCTCTAGGGCTTGGGCGAGCACGATTGAGGGCAAAAGATGTGCAACGGCGGGGATTAGAACCCTTTTATAGGGAGGCGAGAGCGCATCTGACTCGAATTGGAGGTTCGTGGTGGCGCGAGTTCGACTCGGTGCGGGGTGCGACCTGGACTTGAGTCCGCAGCAGACGGTGTCAGGCGCAAACCACAGATGGAAAGGAGGCGCTGGTAGGCGGGTCTTGGCCACGGCGGCGCGGGTCCACGGTGCAGAGAAGCGAAGGAGGGGCTACGACCAGAGACAGAGAGAGCTTCCGGTGGTGAGGGCCACCGGCCAGAGGAAGGAGGTGTGACGGGGCCAGGGGACAGAGGGAGGCGCGGCTCGAGAGGGCCACGGGCAGGGAGAAGCGGCTTGGCGGCTCGGCCACCGGTCAGAGACAGGTGGAGAAGGAGGCGTGAGAGGGAAACACGGGCAGAGAGGAGCGGACGAGGGTGGCTCGGGCCACCTGCAGCGGGCGGGAGGTAAGGGAAGGCCCCCACCGAGCGGGCCCGCCGGTCAGCGGCTCTGGGATGCGGCCCCACGCGCAGAGAGAGAAGGGGGAAGGAAGGCGCTGCTGGGCCAGCCCAGGTGAGGGCGCGCGGGCACACGCTGAGAGGGGAGGGAGGAGAAAGAGGCTGGCTGGTTCAGCCGACCTTTTTGCCTTTTGTTTCTTTATTTCTCTCCTTTTTTCTTTTTAAAACCAAGGCCAAAACAAATCTAAAATTCAAATAAATCTGAATTCCAAACCTTAGTTCACACAGTACATAAAATAAAGCTCCAGCATGAATGCGCAACCAAAGTTGTCCTATGATGACTTTGAATTATTTATTTAATAAAATAAACCATGTAAATGCAAGCCTAGGCATATAAAACCTTAGAAAATTAATTAAACCATATTAAATTTATTGTAAAATACTGAAAATAAAATTAGGGTGTTACACCTCCTCCACCATACACCTATCTTTATCACGTTTACCCCTGTTCAACTACTAGTTGGTATAATTTATCCATGTTTACAGTTCATTCGATTTGAGTTTATTCAATTACACTCTTGAGCCTACCGCTTCCCTGTAGAAATTTACGATACTCGGAATACTCTGAGTGAAAGGCTACAGCGGTCTCTGTACGCTTGCGGAGTAAAACCTATAAAGGCTAAAAGACACCAACAAGCTTTTCTGGCGCCGTTGCTGGGGAAGCAATTGGCGAAGAGATAATTGATTTCTCATTTCAAACATGTATACTTGATAAATTTTACCGCTGGTTGTTAGCAGGCTCACTTTGCTCTGTTGTCTCCTATTGTGGTTGCAACAGAGAGGTGTATGACCGGTTTTGATCTACCGGCAAATTTCCACGACAACCCAGAGTCACTGCTCCGGAAAGTCCGTCGCAAGACTATTCACGAACAGAGACCTGTACCTAGGGAACTAGAACCAAGTACTTCAACGAGTACTCCACGTTTCACCACCATGGCCGAAAAGAATATCCGTTAGTTCTCCATCCCCAAGGGACCTGATGTTCAAGTGGGAGAGGATTTTGAGCTCAAACCGGGGGTGATTCACATGGTTCAAGCCATCCCTTTCTGCGGAGTGGCTACGGAAGACGCCTATAATCATCTACACCAATTTCTCGAGATCTGCAGCACCTTCAACATGAAAGGAGCGTCACCGGGTGCCATCAAACTTCGTCCCTTTCCCTTCTCTCTTGTTGGGAAGGAAAAACAGTGGTTCTATCTCAACAGAGCAACACTCACAACTTGAAACGCATGTTTCGATGCTTTTCTGGCGAAGTATTTCCCACTAGGGAAAACTAACGCGTTGAGGAACAAGATCTTGAGCTTCCAACAGCTCACTGATGAAACAGTAGCAGAAGCTTGGGAACGTCTGCAAGAGTACATTGCAGCGTGCCCACACCACGGGATGCAAGAGTGGATGATCATTCAGAGCTTCTTTCATGGGCTTAACCGCTCAGCTCAAGAACACCTGGATGCAGCTGCTGGAGGATCCTTCCTCTCGTTGAGCATCACGGCGGCCAAGAACCTCATAGAGAAGATGGTGACCAATCAAAGATGGAGAGAAGAAAGGTCTAGCACCCATTCCCGAGGCGTCCATCAGATCGAGAGCACTGACATGCTCGTCGCAAAGATGGATTTGCTATTAAAGAAGCTAAACGACACTCCAGAAGCTGCTCCAGTGCAAGCCCTCGATGCTCACATGACTTGCGAAGTCTGTGGGAATACGGGGCACTCGGGGAACAGCTGCCCCGAGACGCGACCCGAAGATGCGAACTTTATCGGTAATAGTACCAATAGCTTCAACAATGGGAATCGTCCTCAGCCAGGATGGAATTCACGACCACATCTCCCTTTCTCTGGACAAGGTAACTCTTCCAATTCGCAGCAATTTCCTAAGAGTAACTACACCTTTGATCAGAAAGCTGTGAATGATAGCATTAGTAAAAAGTTCCATGCTAATGATAGGATGTTTGAGTCTATATCTTTACAAATGGAAACTTTGAATAGTGCTATGAAAAACCAACTTAGCTTTAACAAAATGCTTGAAACTCAAATAGCTCAGTTGGCTGCTGCTTTACCTAACACAAATCCGGTAAGCTGCCTGGGCAACCTGAAGCTCCTCTCAAGGAGCACATAAATGCAGTAACCACTAGGGGTGGAAAGTCCACACAGGACCCCCACCTCCTAGCCGTGCAGGTAAAGAGCAGGAGAAGATGCCTGAGCCCGAAGAACATGTTGCAGATAAAGATACACCTGGCAAGAAGGAAAAGTCAGCATCGAAACATCTACCTCATGAGTTCTATGATATAACAGTGCTACCATTTCCTCCAAGAAACAAGAAGGCTGCCGCTGACGAATAATACAGTAAGTTCGTTGAGGTCATTAAGAAGCTTTATGTCAACATGCCCCTGCTAGATGCTATGTAGATACCGACATACGCAAAGTACTTGAAAGACATCCTCAACAACAAGAAACCCCTACCGTCAACGGAAATTGTGCACTTAACAGAGGAGTGTAGCGCAGTTATACTCAAGAAGAAGGACCCTGGAAGCCCTACCATCTCATGCTCAATTGGGAAGCAACAATTTGACCAAGTGTTATGTGATCTTGGAGCTAGTGTCAGTGTCATGCCGAAGATCATCTTCGACAAGCTGAACCATGCCGCACTTGCCCCCACAGCTATGTGCCTACAGCTCGCCGATTAATCCATCCGATATCCAGAAGGAGTCGCGGAGAACGTCCCAATGAATATCCGAGATTTTCTCATCCCGGTTGACTTCGTGGTATTGGATATGGAGATTGACTCAAAAACTCCGCTCATCCTTGGGCAACCGTTTTTGAGCACCGCTGAAGCGACTATTGATGTCGGGGCAGGAAAAGTCCACCTAAACATCAATGGCAAGAAGGAGACTTTCGCCTTCAAGCCAAAAGTTGAACAATGCAACAAGGTGCACACTTTCAAGTGCCAAGCTCCACATAATGCATCCAAGGTCAAGGTTGAGACCAAAGTCAAATTCCAAGGAAGACAGCCTCGTCACATTCATGAAGAAGAAGTAGAAAATGGAGGCTGACATCCAACAGAAAGAGTATGAGAGGGCAATGCAAAGCAGAAGATCGAGAAAAGAAGAAACAAGCCACGGCAAGCCCAATCCCACACCAGGAGGCAAAGCTCCTGAGAACAAGGTCAGCACCGACAATGAGTTTACTACTCCAAGCCGGCGCAGAGGAAAGAAGTCACACAGAAAGGCAGCCCCTAGCTTTGGTCACAGAACTGCGAAGGGCAAAACATGGGCTTCTCTCGCCAACAGGTAAGTTGGCAACTATCATTCGACTGCATATTTAATTTCCCGCAAAATTTTCGTTTTTGCAATCCACCGCATATTTAAATTTTCGCATTTAATTTTCATTTGCATCAGTTTATTTTCTGAAAACCTTGCATTTTCGAAAAAAAATGTTGAGTGGCCGGCCGCCCACATCATGTGGCCGGCCGACCGGCCCCTTGTTGACGCTCGCTAGGTACTAAAATTTTGCTTTATTTTCATATGTTTTTATGTATTTTCGAGAGTTAATCTTATCATTTAGTCTTGTTTTACTGACAAATAACCCCGTTTTTTAGAATGCTCTTTGTTTTTGTGCAATGTTCATTTTTGCAAGAAAATAGGGAATAATTGAAGATATCTGAGAATTTTGAAAAGAAAGGATTTATGCTATGAAGATGGCTTTAAAATAAAGATTAATTGAAGCCCATTAGAGGAAGAAGCCCGTTAAGAAAAGAAGTCCTGGAAGATAAAGATTGCTTGAAGGACTAAATCCTGAAATCTTCTCGAAATTCATGACAGCAGCAGCTTGTGGGCCCAATTCGGAGACCTTAACGACGTCAAATGAAAATGAAGAAAGTTTGAATACCAAAGTTGTAGATCTCTTCGAGCTCTACAATTTAGAGTCTGAGTTTGCATTATTGGGACTTTGGATGAGGAAGTTATGGTCGAAATACTAAAAGCTGCAGAATATGGAAGAGTCCAACTCGGGAAGGACAAGGATGGAAGCTTCATCTACAAGCAAGGAAAGGCATGGACGTCCGGGACTCTTTTGGAAACTTATATATACTTGGAAATAGGAGTTTTAGGTGTTTTGGGACTCTTAGAACCGACTAATTAGATTCCATGTATAGAGATCCCTCCGGGGTATAAATATAGAGCCTCCCAAGGGAGAGGCACCATAGTCCACCGCATTATTCATTGCAAGTCGAGAGTCTAGGGCAAGGGTCGGGGTCGAGAAGCGTTCAACTCAGCGAGATGTCCATCTCTGCGAAAGGAGGAAACAAGAGGAGGCAGGAAGCCGGCCGGTCGACCGACCCCTAGGGGGTTTGGTCAGCCGACCAGGCGCTTCCCGAGGAGGTCTTGAGGCTATCTTTCAACATGTTCTTCGTCGAGTTCATCCCGACGACTATGCTTCAAAGTTTACGATGTATTTCGAGTAATTCCTTGTACTTCCTTCGATACTTTGATGAAACCTTGTTACTTGATCAATAAAGTTTGTCTTTTAGACCTAGTTTGTTGTTTATACATGATTCTTGATCCATATCTTTGCAATGCTTAATTCTAACATGGTTTGCTGGCCAGCATTTAACGTTATCATGTTCTTTTAGTAGATCTCTTTACTTTAATTAGTTGATTGAATCTGCTCATGCTTAGAGATGGTTAGAGTTTGCTGGTTCGTCGATTACCTGGTTACTAGTGACAGTAGAGCCCGGGGAAAGGTTCGAGTAGATCCTTGACATTCATGATCATGTTTATTCTTTGCTTAATGTTTAGATCTAGTTTCAAGGTGGTTCATAGTTTGTTGGTTGTTTGTCTCATATCTCTTGTGGATCCTTTTGCCATGTTAAATGTATCGTTCTCGCGTTTATAATCTAAACCCTGTTCTATCATTTTATGCTATAGATTTATCTCTGTTTAGAGCCTTGTTATAGTATAGATTAGAGTTTATTTAGATTAGTTTTTTCTCTTGTTTACGCTTGTTTAGATCTATTAGAATTAGTTAGTTATTTAGTTAATATTAGATAGATAATATCTTAAACATAATTATCCCTGGATTGACAAACCCAAGATACTATCCTGGGAAAAGCTACCACGATACTGTGCGCTTGCAGTATAAGGATTGACGTTCTTAAGTGGCGTCAACAAGCTTTTCTGGCGCCGTTGCTGGGGACCTCCTAATTATCGTTTAAGTTATTATCAATCTTTTATTAGCTATATTGCTACTAGTTTTAATAGTTAGTTTGTTTGCTTTTTGTGTGTTTAATTTGTGTTTTAGTTTGTTTTTATAATAATCATTATTTTACATTTTAGTTCTAGTTACTTAGTTTTATTTAATTTAGTTCTTGTCCTTAGTTTATTCAACCTAACCCAGCATCTTTGCTGTCATAGATTTTTCGTTTTGTGTTTTTGTTTTTATAATTAGTTTCAGATATGACTTCAAAGTCTGAACAAAAGGAGCTTTTGACACTTGGGGAGTACATGACTCCAAAAGCTGTAGACCTCAAGTTTCAAGGATCCAACAAGAAGCCGGAGTTAGAATCATATGAGCTGAAGCCAGGGATCATCAGGATTGCTGCTGAAAATCCATTCAGTGGAGAAGACGACGAGAACCCGTACAAGCACCTGGAGAAGCTCAGGCAAGTGTGCCACACTTTTTATCTAGAAGGAGTTCCGGTGGAGTGGGTCAAATGGAATATCTTTCCATTTACTCTCGTGGATAAAGCCGCTGCCTCAATTGAAGCCAAAGGAGACTGGGAAATTTTTGAGCAGAAGTTTCTAGCAAGATTTTTCTCGTCACTAAAAGTGTACAAGTTAAGGAGGCAAGTGTTCAATTTCAAGCAAAGACAAGATGAAGGCATCGATTAAGCTTGGGACAGACTTGAAGGCTTGCTCACACAAGGACCACTACTTGATGTAATACCAATAGTACATTTGCATATCTTCTACTATGGTCTGACGCCAGAAGCTTTTGAGAAAGTGAATATTACAGCTGGAGGATCACTGTTGAGCAGAACATGGAGTGAATCTAAGCAGATTTTGTCTGATATCTGCATGGGCTGCAAGTTCAACAGAGAAAGAAAAGACGATGGAATGAAGAAGCGGAAGAAGCACATGGCGCCCACCTTTGCTGTCTTTGAAGACCAACCACCTGTCAAAAAGACTACAATGTCTTATGCCTCTGACGGGCAGGATTATGAAAGTTTTGCACCTCAAAAGGAAACCAAGAGTGATTGAAGTCTTGCTAGTGCAAAGCCTTTGACAGAGTTCGAGAAGATGAGCTGGATGCCAGTGGAGTTTGGAGATACACTCAAGTGTGCAGGACCACTTCCAACAGGAGACTTAGTGGAAGAAGAAGAGTTGTTCCCACCGAAAGTACCACTAAGGAAGAGTGATGATAGTCAACATACAGGAGAGGTGCTGTAGAAATTATTCCAAGAAGAGGAGCTGGACAGTGACTTCGTCTCTGAAGTGAAGCTAGTGATCGGAGTCAAGCTGGAGGCATCACTTACTGAGGAAGTTATCGTTCAGCTACCAGCCAAGGAATCACCAACTGGACTTTCGTGCTCCATCAACAAAGAAGTCTTCAACAACATACACTGCGCTATAGAAGCCCAAGTAAGTATAATGAGCTATGAAGTTTATTCTAAGTTAAGTGATAAACCATGTTTAGTTTCTACTAATCTTAAGATTAAACTTGCTAGTGATGAAGTAATTAAACCTGTAGGCTTAATTAAATATGTTGAAGTTGACTTTGTTCGAAAAATTATACCAACTGATTTCTATGTCATTAATGTTTATGATGATGATATTAAATTAATTCTTGGTAGACCTTTTCTTAAGTTGGTTAATGCCGTAGTTAATAATGAAAAAGGAAAAGTCACTTTAAATATTAATGGACTAAAATATGACTTTGATTTCTTACCGACATCTAAAGTGCCTTTTAATCTCACTCCCGATATAGAGGAGATAGAGAGTATTAATTATATTAATGCTTTTAGAGAACCTTTAAATCTAGTTGTAGAAGGAGAAAACGAAGGGTTTTTCTCTGAAGAAGCTACCAATGCCACTAATGAATTAGAACAGAATACAGAAGAAACCCAAGACTTACCAGTAGAACCGCTAGGTGACCTCAATCATCAGGAGGCGCCTGATGTAGAGTTAAAACCGCTGCCTGATGGACTTAGATACGAGTTTTTAGGAAAAGATAAAACCTACCCAGTAATTATCAGTAACGAGCTAAGTCCAGAAGAAGTGGAGGGGCTGCTGGAAGTGTTAAAAAAACATAAGAAGGCCATTGGTTATTCTTTAGCAGATCTTAAAGGAATCAGCCCTGCGTTTTGTACTCATCGCATTTCGATGGAAGAAGACCACAAACCAGTAGTTGACAACCAAAAGAGACTGAGCGACGAAATGAGGTATGTAGTCAAAAAGGAAGTTATCAAGCTTTTAAATGCCGGAATAATCTATCCAGTACCAACTAGTGAGTGGGTTAGCCCTGTTCATTGTGTGCCTAAAAAAGGAGGTTTAACTGTAGTTAAAAATGATAAAAATGAATTCATTCCATAAAGAACAGTGACTGGTTGGAGAATGTGTATAGATTACCGGAAACTTAATAAAGCCACTAAGAAAGATCACTTTCTTTTACCCTTTATAGACGAGATGTTAGAGAGACTTGCTAAGAATACCCATTTTTGCTATTTAGATGGATATTCTGGATTCTTTCAAATCCCTATTCACCCAGATATCATGGAAGTTTTTATGGATGATTTCTCAGTTCATGGTACAAGTTTTGACCACTGCCTAAAGAATCTAGAGAAGGTGCTTAAGAGATGTAAAGAGGTCGACTTAGTGCTAAACTGGGAGAAGTGCCACTTCATGGTCAAAAGAGGGCTTGTGTTAGGGCACATCATTTCCGAGAAAGGGATTGAAATAGATAGAGCTAAAATAGAGACCATAGAAAAACTGCCACCACCTACTGACATTAAATCTCTAAGAAGCTGTCTTGGTCATGCTGGATTTTATAGGAGATTTATTAAAGATTTTTCTAAAATAGCTAAACCGCTTACTTACTTGCTTCAAAAGGATGTTCCTTTCGAGTTTACTGAAGAATGTGAGGTCGCTTTTATAAAAATTAAAGAGTTGCTTATTAGTGCACCTATCATTCAACCACCTGACTAGAATTTGCCTTTTGAGATCATGTGTGATGCAAGTGATTACGCAGTAGGAGCTGTGCTGGGTCAAAGAAATGATGGAAAAGTGCATGCCATTTATTATGCCAGCAAGACTCTTAATGAAGCTCAAGTAAATTACGCTACTACGGGAGTTGTTAGTAGTAGTTTTTTCCTTTGAGAAATTTAGATCTTATATAGTTAATTTAAAGGTTATAGTTTATACCGATCATGCTACTATTAGATACCTTCTTACTAAAAAGACGCTAAGCCTCGTTTAGTTAGATGGATTTTAATGTTACAAGAGTTCGATGTACAGATTAGAGACAAGAAGGGAATTGAGAATGTAGTGGCGGATCATTTATCTAGGATGAACCATGCTAAGGGTGGACCACCTATAGAAGACGCGTTAGGAGACGATACCCTTTATGCCGTTTTAGATAAAGAGTCATGGATGATAGATGTTATAAGAGCGATAAGAAAAGAGCCGTTAACTCATCTCAACTATAATTCCAAAAGAAAAGTCCTAAACGAAGCTAAGAAATTCTACTGGAACGCCCCTTACCTATATAGGTTTGGATCTGACGGAGTCCTTAGAAGATGTGTGCCTACAGAAGAGAGAGAAAAAATTCTTAGGAAGTGTCACGCTTCAGGATATGGAGGGCATCATGGACATTTCAGAACTCAAGCCAAGATATGGGGGGGGTGGATTTTATTGGCCAAGAATGCATGAAGATGCAAGAAAATTCGTTGCTTCTTGTGCTGAGTGTCAGAGGACTGGAAATGTTACATCTAGAAACTCAATGCCTCTCACTTATAACCTACAAATTGATTTGTTTGATGTTTGGGGAATGGATTTCATGGGTCCTTTTAAAAATTTACATGGATATGAATACATTCTGGTGACTGTGGATTATGTCTCAAAGTGGGTAGAAGCTTTACCATGTAAAAAGGCGACTACACAGGAGTCCATAGAGATGATTAGAAATAATATCTTTCCAAGATATGGAGTACCTCGAGTTATCATCTCAAATGGAGGATCGCATTTTGTTGGTAAAGAGTTTACTAATTACTTAGAGAAGATGGAAATTGAACATAGAGTTTTCACAGCCTATCACCCACAAACAAATGGCCAAGCCAAAACATCAAATAAACAATTAAAAGAAATTCTTAAAAAGACAGTAATTAATGGAGGAAAAAATTGGTCGAGTAAGCTTAGCGATGCTTTGTGGGCATATAGGACTGTGTTTAAGGCACCAATTGGAATGACGCCTTATCAGTTAGTTTATGGAAAACATGTCATTTGCCGGTGGAGAAGGAGCATAAGGCTTATTGGGCAATTAAGGAATTATATTTAGATTTAGACGCTGCTCTAGTCAAAAGGAGAATTCAACTTAGTACCCTTGATGAGGCAAGATTGCAAGCCTATCATAATGCTACTATCTATAAGGAAAGGGTTAAGAGATGGTTTGATAAGAGAATCCTAAAGGAGTTTAAAGTAGGTGATAAGTTCTTCTTTTTAATTCAAGGTTTAAATTATTTGGAAAAGGAAAATTACTAAGTAAATGGGATGGACCTTATATAGTACATAATGTATCACCTACTGGAGCAGTTACCATTATAGATCTAGAAGGAAACAAGTTTATGGTACATGGTCAAAGACTTAAGGTTTTCCTTGAAGGGGATAAATTTGAAGTTAATTATATTGATACATATGAATTCAAGGAAGTGAGGATTCATTACCATGGCCATACTCTCTAGTTTTCCATAGTTTCCATACCTTTGTATGTAAATAGTCACGTTTAGTTTAGGCTTTTTTAAAAATTTAGTTTCATTTTTATTTTAAATTAGGAAATAGAGTTATCGACAAAACTTGGGCTTCTTTCGCGAAGGAAAGAGCCTAGGTCATCCGACCTCTAGGGGGTCTGGTCAGCCGACCCAGGGACTTTCCGAGGAGTTTCGCTTCCAAATTTTGCCGGTAGAGTCCGCGTTGTATTTTAAGTAAGTTTAGGGTAGAGTTCGGATCGGAATCGCTGTTTTCTTTCCAAATCTCACCAATCTCAGGAGTATAAAACCATAGGCAGGCCATAGAGTCAAGACATCTAACTCAAAACACATCCAAACCTAGCCACGACAAGTTCAGAGGCAATGGAGATGCAGCTCGTGAAGAAGGACGCCGAGGCGCCGCAGGAGGGGGCCTGGTCAGCCGACCAGGGGGAGTCTAGTCGGCCGACCAGCCCTATCTCGTGGGGAGTTCGCCGCAATTTTTCACAAGTGATCTCTGATGATGAAGATGAAGGGCCAAGGAGGTGCGGATTAGCTGAAAAACAAGGAATCTCAAAGCACATGGCAAAACTTTCAATTCAACCTTTGAAGATGAAGGTCAGAAGGTCTCGGAGAATTGGAAGGATGCCCAGGATTAATTATCAAGAGAGTCCTGTCAGTTCTGGGGGGACTATCAATTCAAGCGAGAATCAATCTATGAGCTTTGATGATTTTCATGGATCAGAGACTGAGGAGGTAAACTCAATCAATTTCGTTCCTTGTTTCAATACTTATCATGTTGGAGCAGAGGATGGAGTAGATTGTTGCCCAAAGTGTAGAGAAGCCATCTACTTTAATAAGCAAAAAAGTGAGGATATTCTTGATATAGTCATTGATGTAGAGGAGAGACTTCACAAAGAGATACGAGAAACAAGAGAGAGGGTTAACAATTTTGTTAGAAACCTAAAAGGGCAAGTTAATTACCTTCAAAGTGTTTGTGAAAGTCAGAAGCGAGTAATTGATTCCATTTGGGGCCATGTTACAAGACTGGAAGGAGGAGGCAATCAACCAGATGCCACTTGGGATGAGCCAGAAGAGACATTTTCACCTCCACCCAACTATCTGCCTGGTGAAGATCCTCTTGATGGTCCGGTGGATGATACACACTGGTTCAGTGATGACGATTAGGAGCTTTGCTTAGTTTAAGTGTGGGATATTAATAAAATGTCCCATTTAGATAGAGAGTTTAGATTAAATAGAATCTTTTTAGAGTCTTAAAATTAGTTTAAAATGACGGTTATCTTTTGTGTAATCGGTCTATTAGATTAATAAAGTGTGTGATTGAATAATTTACTTTACTTTATTTAAGTTTGTTCTTTATTTTTGCTTTGATGATTAATCTTGTTTAAAGTTTTATGATTTGATTAATATGGTGATTGCTAGATTAATAAATTTTGCATAACCTATATAATTATTGAAGGTTTATATTTTATAGCTTTGCCAAAGTTTTAATTAAAAAAAAGATTAGAGGAATTTTATATTTTCATTAAAATTTCTTTTTCTTGGATCAAGTTTTACATACCTATGTTGAGAGAGAGCTTAATTTTCCTAGTAGAGCTTAAGTTTGTGAAACTTAGTTTGAAAAGCAAAGCTGTCTTGTATGAGTTTGGTTAAGTTTGATCCCTTTAGAAGTTTTGATCACTTAGAATTATCTTGGTCATCTATTTTCATCTTTTGCTAGCCTTTCAATATATTCCAATTGCTTACATGAATAGAGCAATTTCTTTAATCCTTGAAGCCTTATTTATCTCATTATTTTATCTTTACCTATATAAAGTTTTTGCTCAAAATAATACTTCATAAAAGCAGTTTATTCAAAGAAAGGTGGTGAAAATTGGAAAGAGGCGCCCATCTAGAAAAAATAATAATAAAAAAAATAGTTGTGGCGCCTAGGAAAAAAAAGAGAAGAGAGAAAGAAAAAAAAGAAAAGGGAGAAAAAAATGGCCAAGTGGTCGAATTATAAAAAGGTAGAATTAGGAAAAGGAGAAGAGGGAAGATGTAAAATTTGGAAAAATAAAAGAGCTTTTATAATCCTGTTAATGAGCAAAAACTTTTTCCAACTATGTGCAAAATTTCGGAATTTATTCCACTTCATTTTTGTTCTTCCACATGTCCACTATTTATATCTTCTTTTCCCTTGACCTTTGCTATAATCTCTTTTCTTTATTTCGATGACCAAGATAGTTTATAAGTTGGTTGAATAATCTTTAGAGAGATACCTTAGCTAGACAATAGAATAAGCAGCTCTGCTAAGCCTTTACCAAGCTCCACTTAAATTTAAATTCTAGTGAGATGAGAAAAAGGTGAGTTTTCTATAGGATAGCTACTTATAAGAGTGCCTTTTTGAGAGCTTAACCTCTGGGACATAGTGATTTCTTGATCCTTGAAAGTTGTGTTTCAAAAGAGACTTTTGGCATTGCTATAATTCGTTTGACTTAGATAAACTTTGTGGGGATATATATGCATGAAAATTAATCCGGAAGGATCCATGTTATAATTTGAATCAATTCTAAAGGCATGGTTATTTCTGAAAGGTAATTATTTAGAATTTTCTTAAATATAGTTAAGTTCTTTTATCGATCTTTTGCTCGAGGACTAGCAAGATCTAAGTGTTGGGATATTGTTGAGGCTCGTTAAATACTAAAATTTTGCTTTATTTTCATATGTTTTTATGTTTTTTCGAGAGTTAATCTTATCATTTAGTCTTGTTTTACTAACAAATAACCCTGTTTTCGAGAATGCTCTTTGTTTTTGTGCAATGTTCATTTTTGCAGGAAAATAGGGAATAATTGAAGATATTTGAGAATTTCACGAAGAAAAGATTTATGCTATGAAGATGGCTTTAAAATAAAGATTAATTGAAGATAGGAGGGTGCAGTCCCTCAAAGTCTTGGTAGGAGACACCGCGGGGTCGGCGCTCCTGTGGCTGTTGTTGACCCTGACCCTGTCGTTCTTCCGCGAGCAGGCGAATCAGCTCTGCCTGCTGCACGACCAGGGTAGCTAGCTCTAGCGGTGGCGGGGCCCCCTGCGCTTGTGGTCCCGATCCAAAGCTCTGGTCAGTGCGGGTGTTCACCATCTGCAAGAAGCAGGCTAGCTGTGTTTAGTCAAATAGCTTTTGTGCAACAGATGCGACGATAAAAGAATCATAGCATCTACTGTACATTCTGAGTACATGAACACATGTAAACGGTTAGAATAATTCAATTGCACGAAGGCGTTAGCTCTCCCCTTGTAGGTGTGAACAATCGCGCATGCTAACGATACATGTGCAGGCTATCAAATGCACCATGGCACTTTCTCTATTCTATCTTTCCCTCGTGTTGCCTTCATATAGCTGACTTGGAGAGTGGTGTGCAAGCGGATTTGCTGGCCGCATTTTGGTTTCCCGCTTTAAACAGGGATAGTGTCAGTTTTAAACTTCGGACTGCTTCGGTTTAGTGCATTATTAGCCTTTGACCTTTTTAGCAAAGTTGTTCTATGTTTTGTGCTTTACGACTTTGTTATACAAAGTTTTTAGTGATTCGATTTGCCAATTGGTCGAATTCCCTCATTTGGCAGTGCATGTCAAATCTGTCCAGATTTCTGAACCGACACGCTTTTGACCGTAACTCGGAAACTAAGCACTTCCAGAAGAAGCTCCAATGGACAAAGTTGTGCTCCAGCAAGTACTTTACAACTTTGTTATACAAACTTGGGCTCAAAACCTCCCAGATTTTGAGATATAACCATATTTAGCAACAGCTGTACGAAGTTTCCGGATTGTGAGCTGCAACCAAAATCACAGTACCATCCCAGATTTTTTTTTTCCATGCACATCCCTCAAACTTTCCAAGGCCATGGAATAAATTTCAAACACCATTCAAAAGGTTCGAAAACTAATAAAAGTCTTACTATTACATCATAGGGTGATGGTCGCATCGACCAACCATCAAATAGCACATAATTAGGTGTCCATCAACTACTCAAATGGCGTACACGAATAAGTTCTCACATCCTCACCAATGTTTAGTACAACCATGAACTAATAGCACGGAGAGGAATAATACAAAACATCGCTTTCAACATGCCACTACATAAAAGCTTCCCTTCTCCTTTGTACGAGGTCCCCCAAGCACTCTAAGCCGCAGAGTGGGCTTCAGGCACTGAGGGCTCCTCCTCCATCTCCTTTGGCTCAGAAGATATCACGACCAGGTGCAGCTGTGGCTCATACCCCGTGAGGTGCTGCTGCAGCTCCTCCACTCGTGCCCAGGCCTGCTCGACAGCAGTCTGGCGCTGCTCGTCCTGTGCCACACGAGTGGCCAGCTGTTCCTCCAGCTCCTCCACTCATGCGCGTGCATCGGCACTCTAATCGTAGTAGTAGCGGCTGCCGTCTTCTGCACGGAGGTACATCTGCCGCACATCATGAGCAAACTGCATGCACGCCGCATAGGGCCTGGTGTCAGCCCTGCTCTCCAGGATCTCATGATGAGGAATCCACTCGTCATCGATCTCCTCGGTGGGGAGGAAACGCAGGACCGAAAGGCCCGCCTCCTTTGTGGAACTCAGGTGAATTAGGGCTGCCATGACCGCCTTTTGATAGGCCTCCTCCTCATTGGCCCCAAAGGTGGTGAACGTGGTCTGCCCCGAGAAAGGTCCTCGGTGGAGAACAACCTGGTCCCAGCAATTTCCCACCTCGTGTGCCGTCTGCACAGAGATGAAGGGGCAAGGACGGCGCCTCAGCTCCCTCATAGCTCTGCATAGGATCTGGGAAAGGGTGCAGTCCTCTCTGTAGCGTGTGTGGAGCAAGCCACCCTCCACCATAGGATCAGGAAGGGGAGCAGCCCTCTGCCCCTCCTGCCTGCGGAGTCCCCTCACGTTAGTAGCCTTACGCGCGGTTTGCTTGGTCCTGACCATCTGTTTTTAATAAGCAAGGCTTCAAATTAGTGATTTAGAATAACTATAGAAAGGAGAATTTATACAAGTATAACAGTGATAACATGCAGAAGGTAATTTGAAGTTACGATTTATATCATTGGTATTCTCAAAACCCCCGACAATAACAAAACATAAGACATGATGCATGATTCGTACTAACCGGTCTCACATCACACATCCTAGAATACCATATATAGCTATCGTCCAAATCGGTGACATATATGCACGGCACTCCCTAATGCAACTAGCCGTTCTCTATTCATCTTAAGTTTGCACGTAGTTAGGGTACCTGCAGAAGAATGCATGCTCATACATTATCACCTAGTGTGGCATCCACGCGTGACTGCTGTATGGACAACATAAGGTGGGCCTTTGCACCTTCCCTCAAAGCCGACTTTTCACCGGTACTAGGGATTGTCGAGAGAAAGATGGATCCCCAATCCGAATATAAGTGTGGTGGGCATGAAAGCATCCAACGCATGCCCACCACCCTTAAAAGAGTTTTTCCTATCCAGCATAAATGCAGGTTTCACAACCATCCGCAAATCCTAATAGCGTTCGTCAAGTACTGGGGATAGCTATGGCCGAATAGGTTGCTTCTCCAAAGCACCGAATATGCATATGAGTTCTATCTAGATCAGTATATTAGCGATGTCACCTAGATAACACTAACATCCATAGTATGGGCATATTGCACACTCTCCCTTTTTGAATTACTTAAAAAGGGCTTTCGAAAATAGTTTTGTAAAACAAAACTAGATGATGTGACTGCTGTCTGTGTATGATCGGCTCTGATACCAACTGTGGCGGAACCACCCTACTTAATCCAGACTAAGCACACCTGCCATCATTGGCTCGCAATGCACTTAGGCTAACCCAAACTCGGTAGTCCGTCGAGAGACCTTCGGACTCTCGATAATACCAATCCAGAGGAACCGACATCATACGCACCAGACTCTCGAATGAGCCACAGCAATTACATCATCACAGATAGTTGAATATAGAAGTAATAATAGAATTTAAGATATTACAAACTGGGTTCGAATTTAAAGTACAAGTCTTAACAAAAAATCATTCTATAGAAATAAGTTTTTTGGAAAGTATCTCGCAGCGGAAATCAAAGTTCATGATTCATGATAAGCAAAAGCCTGGAAACTTCGAAACAACATCGAGCCCACCGATGCTGTTCCACAGCCACGCAAGGAAGTCATCAATCCTGGTGAGAACAGATACCCCCGCCTACGCAGGCACAAACGACAAATTCCATACCTGTAATCCAAAAGTGGGGGCAAACCCTGAGTACTAATTACTCAGTAGGACTTAATGGATGTGTCTTACGTCTGACGCGATGCGTGCTTACTAGTTAGCTAAGTCTTTAGCCATTGATTTTAAACAATGTCATGAGTACATAAGAAACCAGGAATTGACAACTGCTATGTTTCATATTAATTAGTCCATATTGCCAATAATAGAACTTGCATGATAGTAAAACATCAGGATATAAATAATCAAGCATGTGGTATTTGAAAACATGAGTATCACATAAGATATTCAAGTAGTTACTACGTTGCCCGACAGTGATATTTGGCATTCTCACACCTGATGAGCATCAGCGATTCGAATTGATTTTTATATTCCCAGGAATAACTATCATGCTTCACGTTCCCACATATAGCCCCCATCTCCACTTGTCCCATCCCAAGTTCGATTCACTCCCGCCTGACCACCGGGTTGTGCCCCCGTGGTGAGCCTACCGACAACTCGGTCTCCCCACCATGAGTACAAAGCTCCCCCGAGCCACCTTCCTCTCAACCAATGGGTAGGAACGTGTCTCTGTCCTCGGGATGGCACAAGTAAGATTTCTCTGGTTTTTGCAACATCACCTACGCGATGAGTGACTCCTCTCACTCGTGTTTACTCGTACCTAACATTACTAGGCACACTCGTCCTACGAGTTCTATGTATAGGTGCTAGGGCCAGGGCGGCCGGGAAATCTAATGCAAAAGGGTTTCGAGCAACCCCTAATGCACATGCGTAACTTAAATCATTTAACATTTGCTGGGTTGTAGTATGGTCGTGCCTACCTTCTTCCTCGAGGTTAGTTTCCGCGGATGCTGAGTCAGTGATCTGAGGTGGGCCCTCCGGTGGCTGCTCCTCCGTATCTTGGTCGTCGGGTTCTTCGATCAGGGGCAGCTCCTGGGTCAGCACCTCGTTCGCAGAATCTATATGCGATGACATAGTGCATATGAGTGCAAATGTATGAAATGTAGACACATGATGCAAGAGAATAAATATGGTGCACAATGTTTGATACAAGACTAAGTAACTACATTTTCAACTCATTTTATATCCAGGAGACTTGTAAGCCTTATTTTAAAAAATTGCACAACACTTATTAACAAATCGTATAACCCATCACCTACACTTAGTTAAATTCATCATACATAATATCACAGGAAGTTTTTGACTAGCCTCATGATGGAACTAATAGTATACTACACCCACATATCTATACCATGGCCTAGGGTCCAAGTTTTACATTTTATTATACCAAAATTCTCAGTTCTGATTCATACTACTACACAGCCCCAAATGAGCTCAATTATTTATGACATGCAGGTCAATGTTGTGATAAGCCACTGCCAAAATTTCAGCCTTAGCAGAGTTATATTTAATTTTCTAAAATTCTAGCAAGTTATCAACCTTTTATCTTTCCAGATTTTTGATAATTTTTAGGAATGGTATATGGGCATGAAATTTATTCAGTGAGCATTACTTAGCATAAAAAGCATGTACAAAAATTGGCAAGGAAAATACCATCAGTTTAGCAGGACATCTATTTTCAACATTTAATTCATCATAATATTCATGCCTAATATAACAGTAGCAAGAAAATTCACAAAAATATTTTCTGGAAACTAGACATCATTTGCAAGCTACCATATTTCCCATAGAATTTTCTTAGCAGTTTAGATGCACTTTTTCCTATTTTTTCTAGCTAGTAGCTTTTTGTCTTTTTCAAATCACCACTCAAGAATAACATGCTCAGCTTTATATTGCATCAGTTAGCTACTTAGGCTAACCAAAGCTTAGGAAAAATTCCATAAAGTCTTTTTGAGACCATTGCATATAGCTTTTATTTTTTAACTTTATTTAATGCACCAATAATATACATAAATGCAAAACAGTGAGCAAATGAACAATGCTGAGGCTACAAAATTTCACATAGCCTCAAAACACCCTAAGCATGCTAATCTCCAAGTTTCGGAATTTTTGAGGTTCATTTGGTTCACTTTTTCCTATTAACTTGATCTATCATACACATGCAGATCCAATGGCAAAACTGTACATACACATCTCCACATCATACCTACTGTGTAGAGCATTTTATAAGGAGTTCATAGCCACTGAGTTTGTCCATTTTAGATTTTTATTTGATTTTATATGATTTTTCAAAGTTTCAGCCGAAAATAATAAAAGAAAATGGAAAAACAATAGATTCAGGGGCTAGATCATAATTAAACCTAACTTCCAGGTGCTAGCACGCAAAATCTACCAGACTCAGCTGTGGGGGATAGATATCCCCTGGATTCTCATGGCGTGGATTCAAGACATAGGCCGTCGGAGGGCCCAATCTAGGATACGACCGACTGACTCGGCGCACAAGACAAAGACTCACGTGTATAAGAAAATCTAAGAAGAATCCTAGTAGGAGATGTAACCAATCCTAATAGTATTAGAATTCCTTATAACTTAAGCCATGCCGGACTATATAACACGGGCTAGGGATCCTCATCAACTCTCTAACTCCCTCAACTTCATACGCTATCATTGTACCCTCAAGAGCTCAGATTAATACAATCAACCTCAAACAGGACGTAGGGTATTACGCATCTTGCGGTCCGAACCTGTATAAATCGTATCTCCCTTGTGTTTTGTGTTTTTCGTCGCATCTCAAAGCGAACCATCGAGCTACGTGTTGACACAAACGCCCACAAAAGCACTACGTGACACACTCCGTGTGCATTGCCGGTATCAAACACCGAAAGTTAGCGTGCGAGGTAGAAGAGTCCGTTTCAACAATATCGCTAGCTCTATGGCCATCGTCTTCAACCAACAGATCAATTTCGTCATTATCATCAGCATCGTCAAGAATCAAGGGAAAATTCCTGATCTGTTCCAAACCGGTGGCTCATCCTGTTCCTGCCTTCTACGCCACGAGATACAAGATCGCCTTCGATTCGTTGAAGGCCAGAACCGTTCTATCTGGGTTCTATCTGTTATTCGTTGACCAAGTCGACGAGTCTTCTGCGTCAAGCACCGGTCGCTGTTCACGCACAGGCTCTATACGCGGATCAAGCTACTGCCGCAAGAGTTCAACAGGAAAATCCATGTTGTTGCGCTTCTGCACGTGCCCTGCTCTGCTGCTACACATCATGTCCAAGGTTGGAGCCACTCGATCGGTTGAAGGTGTCAGCGTACAAGATCAATTGGAAACTAGAAGCATCGCTAGACGGTCCTGTTCCAGTCGGAATAGAGATCCGTCTGCAGTTGCGTCAGTAGTGATGACAATGCATCAGTCAAATCACGGGAGAAACTCCCATCACGTGGGCCTTATCATCGACTCTGCCATAAATCAAACGGCTTGCTCAATTATTTATCGTGAGGAAGAATTCCGGGCATCTTTTCCTTGCCATACGTGAAGACCAAGGATCCTATTGCTCGGTTTGTCAACAGATTACAGTTTCGCCGGCAACAGAGTCCGATGAGATCCGGCATGCAGCGTCTGTCAGCGCCTAAAGCCAGCGATAGCTTACTTCGACTCATCAATCTATCGAACAGCTAAGTTTAAACTATATACATTTAAACGTGCGATTATTTGCTCATTCTGTTTGGTTTAATCTTTCCGATATTATTTACATTCAATATTATTTACATTCAAGTGTTCTCTCTGCGAACAATACTACTCGATTTGTCTCCTGATTATTATTTCAGAAAAATATTTCATATCAGCACAAATATTTACAACGCGCTCAGGCAATCAAGTGGCTCTGTTATTGACTATCTCTAATTTCCGCCAGAAAGGCGACGTGCTATCAACTAACCGCAGTAAGTTATTCAGCCCAAGTGATCTGAGAATTGCTCATATTATTTCTTAATCATCCGGGCTGTGGATCTATTGAATTATCTCGTAATCATCCGGCTATTTGGATCATTGAATGATTTCTGGAATATCCAAGTTATTGGATCAATTGAATTTTTTATGGATCACTCGGATTATCTATACTATTGCTGGATCACCCGGATTATCTTTGGATCACTCAGATCATCTCTGGATTATTCATACTGGTTCTGGTCACTCGTTCCGGATCACTTGGCATTACTTAGATCAAATCTGAATTACTCACATTGTTTCGGATCATTCATATTAATCTCAACATCATTATTTCTGGGTCATTCATATTATTTCAGGATCATTATTTCTGGATCATCCATATTATTTCAGGATCACTTGGCTACTCATATTATTTCAGCACCATTATTCTGAATCAGTAATGTTACTTCAGATCACTCAGATTATTTTTGGATCACTTGTGGGTTTCGTATTACTCAGATTATTTCTGGTCATTCAATCCATGCATTACATGCCCCGATTGTAGGTCCGAGACGTGCGACTAGAGGGGGGTGAATAGAAGCACTTGAAAACTCAAACTCAAACCCCCACCGCAGTGCAAAACGGAAACAACGCCCACAACGAAACTAGACACCGTCCACTGAGAGGATACGTATCTAGCTCACAACACGTGCTTGGTACCGTCCACTGAACAGATACGTACCAAGCACCAAGCGGAAGCACACGCTCAAACGGCTAAGAAAAACAGTGCAAAAGGAACCAACTCCGGAGAACTGCAGATTTCAGACAGACAGGGCTGCAAAGAAAAATCTCAAAACCCATAAAGAAAAGCTCCAAAAAATCCCCCAAAATTACCACACCTTCATAAGGTAATAGGGAACAACTCCAGAAAATTTCAGGCCAATTGGAGCAAGTTGTTGAGACTTGTGAGGTTTTTTTGATAAAACTATGCCCTGCACAGCCCCTGCCTTTGAGCTTTCAGGTGATGATGAAGAAGGCGCCCCCATCTTTGAGGATGAGGAAGGTGCAGTTAATGATGGTGATGCAGGAGCCACTGCACCGGCTGCAGTTCCTGCCCCCTCTGCTACGAGCTCAGATGATGAAGGAGGACCCTTGCCCACGGCTTCTTGCTCACTCCCCCGACAGCAAACTCATGCAGAGGCTGGACCCGCTGAGGACGCAGGGGAGGTGACCTCCGAGATTGTACCATCTCGGCAGGTCCAGCGGGATCACCCTCCACACAGGATGATTGGAGATATTTACCAGCGTGTCACACTCTCTTCGGTTAACTCTCTAGCCTTTTTCTCCCACTCTGCATATGTTGCTTCTTTTGAACCCTGGGATGTGTCACATGCATTATCTGATCCTAACTGGGTGAACGCCATGCATGAGGAGTTGGAGAACTTTGAGAGAAACCATGTCTGGGATTTAGTTGAACCTCCACCAAACTGTCGCCCTATAGGTACCAAGTGGGTTTTCAAGAACAAATAGGGTGAGGATGGGATGGTTGTGAGGAACAAAGCAAGATTAGTAGCCCAGAGTTTCTGTCAGAAGGAGGGGATCGATTATGAGGAGACCTTTGTCTCTGTAGCTCGTTTGGAAGCCATTAGGATTTTGCTTGCCTTTGCGGCCTCTAAAGGCTTCAAACTGCAGCAAATGGATGTCAAGTCTGCTTTCCTGAACAAGTTCATAGAGGAGGAGGTATATGTGAGACAACCTCTTGGCTTTGAGAGTGCTAGATTTTTAGACTGGGTGTATAAGTTGAGGAAAGCCCTTTATGGTCTGAAGCAAGCTCCTAGAGCTTGGTATGCTAGGTTGAAGAGTTTTCTGCTCAAGTCTGGGTTTGTGATGGGTTCAGTAGACAAGACCTTGTTTTTGTTGAGTCGTGGCGGTGACACCCTGATAGTTCAGATATATGTTGATGACATAATCTTTGGTGGTTCATCTCACGCTTTGGTGTCTTGTTTTGCTGAACAGATGAGCAGGGAATTTGAGATGAGTCTTATGGGTGAGCACCAGTTTTTTCTCGGGCTGCAGATCAAGCAAGGCCTTGAGGGTACCTTCGTCCATCAAGCCAAGTACACAAGGGACATACTCAAGAAGTTTAACATGGGTGACTCTAAACCCATGACAACTCCTATGAGTACAAACACGGCGCTTGATGCTGATGAAGATGGGGAGGCGGTGGACCAGAAAGAATTTCGAGGGATGATCGGTTCACTTCTGTACCTAACGGCGACTAGGCCGGACATTCAGTTCGCATCTTTGTGCGCGCTATCAGGCTTCTCCTAGGACTTCTCACCATCAAGCGGTGAAGCGCATTTTCAGGTATCTGAAATTCACTCCTGAGCTTGATCTTTGGTACTCCTCGGGTTCTTCTCTTTCTCTTAGAGGGTTCTCAGATGCTGACCATGCTGGCTGCCGGATTGATCGCAAGTCAACTTCCGGCACATGCCAGTTCTTAGGAACCTCTCTTGTCTCTTTGTCCTCCCGCAAGCAAGCTAGTGTAGCCCTTTCCACCACAGAAGCAAAATATGTTGCTGCGGCTAGCTGCTGCTCCCAGCTTTTATGGATGAAAGCCACCCTTAGTGATTTCGGTCTTAGGTTTGGTAGAATCCCTCTCCTAGTTGAATCTACTTCTGCTATTTCTGTAGCTAAGTACCCCGTTTTGCACTCTAGAACCAAACACATAGACGTGAGGTTTCACTTTCTGAGAGATCACTATGAGAAGGGAGATATAGACTTAATCCATGTAGTATCAGCAAACCAGTTAGCCGATATCTTTACCAAGCCCCTAGAGTTTGACGCTTTTACGCGTCTAAGTGGTGAGCTTGGAGTGTGCTATCCCTTTTAGTCAGGGGTAGAGTGCTATTCCTTTTAGTAAGGAATAGTTTCTGTAGTTTAAATTTTGCTTTTATCTTGCTTTTATTTCTCTGTCTCTTTTGCATATTATATCATATCATGCATTGTATTGTATCATATGAATTTTTACTTCACTAGCACTAGAACTCTTTTGGAATGCAGAGTTAGTACTTGCTTGTGCTAGATGGTACAGTGCTTGCTTGATCATGGTTGGCTAAGCTCTTTTGAGTCTATTGAATACTAATTGTGAGCTAAGTCATTTTATTCTTTGTAAATCAAAAACCATGATCACCACTTGATTTGGCTACCTCGCATGTGTAGGATTGTTGAATGCTATGCTATCTTTTCATACCTAGATATGCTAGTTGTATGCCTTTGCTAAGTTAATGCCTAAGCTTTTCTGACACCTTGCTTAAATTGAAATCTGAATCAAAATGCTTACAAGTGTGTCTTATGTGATGAATTGAGAAAGATCTAGGTGGATTTGCTTGTCATACTGATCTAGTTCAAAACAGCTTGTCTTTGCACTTTACCATGAACTTGGACTAGGCTGTGTATGACCAAAACCTTGTCTTAAGCTTCTAATGGTTATATAACCTAGGCTTGGCATTGGTTGGTAAGAAGTAGCAAAAGACAAGTAAATAACCCTTGGCACAAAAAGAACTTGCTTATGAATATAAATGTTTAAATCTGAAATTTGCAAGTCTCTAAAATGCTTATGGCTAGTTGTATATGCTTTGGTTGAGAGTAGCACACCTTGTATGCATTGCTAGCATCTTGTTGTTCATGCCTATCTTGCTAGGTGCTATTCATGTTGGTGATGCTTTCTTTTCATTAACCCTGAAAAACAAGTTTACTCTTGATATATGTAAGATAGATTCATTTAAGCTTGTTGTATGCTTCCTTGCCCTCACTTGCTCTGTATGCTAGAACTTGTGATTACTAGCTTTTTCATCCCCTCTGAGCTCTTTCAGTTGCACTCCTTGCATTTCATGGCATATTTTGAGGGGGAGTTATCTAGTTCAGGGGGACTTGAGTTCAAAGAACCCTTGATGTGTCCATTGTCAACAAGGGGAAGAAATTTGGGGAGAGATTAGTGTATTTCTCCAAAGGGGAAAAAATTAAAAATATGGACAAAGGAGAGAACTCAGGAGAGATTTAGTTGAGGGGGAGCTTTGCACTCATTTTGCATTTGTGAGGATGCATTTCAGGGGAGTTGAGCTTTTAGCATGCTCTTTGCATCAGTGCGTTGAGCCTTTTGCCTCTGTCTTGAGGAGCCGATGCTTTGCTTTATTTTGTTGCCTCATTGTGCCCTATTTCTTTGCTTGTATTTGGTTTTTGGGCATTTTGAGCAACTTTCTTCCTTCTTTCTTTCTTTTTCGGTTTTATGCTTTTCTCTTGTCTTTGTTCTATTTCAGGTTACAGGTTGAAGGTGTTGACAATGCACTCATCAAGGGGGAGATTGAGAGCCAATGGACCGGCCTCATTGCTCTCCTGGTGTGATGAGTGATTGTCAACGAGCTCAAGCCCTCCGATGGACTGGAGGCCCTCCGATGGACTGGAGGTAGATGATGAAGACCTCGATGGATTGAGGCAAAAGCCCTCCAATGGACCGGAGGCAATGCTCGGCGTCGGTCGGCCATGGAAGCTCGGTACACGGAGGGGCGGATCGGCAACGGTGGTGTAAGCCCTCCGATGGACCGCGAGGCAACTCCGATGGACTGGAGAAGCCGGGTGCCACCGTGGTGCTCCAACCCGAGTGCATGGCGTGATGGCGTGCGAGAGTGGCTTTGGCGGCTTCGGCTCAAAACCGCCACCCAAGCTACCTAAGGTTTGGTGAGTTAGGCCACGACTCGCCAAGATAGAGAAGATGGGCCAAATCCGGCCCAGACGGAAATTTCCTAAAGCTTCCCGGTTTCTGACTTCAAAACTGGGGGTGGAAAGGCGGATTGGACAACTGGCCACGTGGAGGACATTTGAAGATTGCGTGGAAGCTAAGAAGATCAAGTCTTCATCGTGGTCGTCCGTCCCCGATATTTTGGGTTATTTTCTGTTTTAGCCCTTCCGGGCGTTTCTAGTGTTAGGGATCTATGTGTAAAAATACCAAAACTGAACCGGTGTATAAATAGCCTAAGAGCTGGTCATTAGAGTGAGTCTTGGCAGCTAGGTTTTCATTTGCTTTGTGTAATTTTCGTCCTCAAGCTTTGAGCTCCAAGTTTAGGAGGGTTACGGTGAGATCTATCCTCCAAATCAAGAGGGAAGATGAGGGTGGTTGCTTAGGACGAAATCCTTTGTTGTAATCTGACCTAAGACCTCTTTTGAGGCTCATAATCGAAGTGGTTTCGTGCAGCAACTTTGCGTGCTTCCCCTCCCTTTGTTCTCTTTGGTTTTTGGCTTCAATCCTTGGCCTTTTGGGTGTTTGTTTTGGGCTAGGTTGAATCCTTTGTTTTCCTTGTGTTTTGGACTTGCAAGGACGTGGAGATTATGTCTTAGAACATCTCAATCCCAAAGGATTGCCACGAGCAAGTTGTTATTGAGCTTTTCCCTTTCTTGCCCAAATATTCACCTCTTCACGAGATCTGAAATTCCCACTAATCCCGTGATCTTTTTCAATAGATCTTTTGGGAATAGTTTTGGAATGGGGCTAGGATAGCCTGTGCCAATTTTCGTGATGTTTGGAGAAGGTTTGGTTAAGTTTCGGATTGCTTTTGTGTGAAGTTTCCTGCTGTCCAGTTTTCCTGCTAGTTCTGTCCTCTTTCAAGTCTTGTTTGGTATAGGGGTCAACCTTCGAATTTTGGGCTGAAATTTTGTGGAGCTCTTTATCTGTGAATCATAAAGCTCCCATAAAAATTTTAGATCATTTGGAAGTGTTTTGACCTGATTTTGGTATTTTTCTTTTCGGGTTAGTCTGTCAGTTTTTAACCACTGGACGGTCCGGTGGCTCTAGGAATTTTATTCCTTGTCCAATTGAGCTGAAAATTTGTGGAGTTGTTTCGTGGCCCCTTATTAACTTCCAGTAAAAAGTTCATAATTTTTGGAGTTGGTTTGATAGGGTTTTGATTCGAATCTTTTTGGAGTGTCAGGCTGTAAGCACCGGACAGTCCGGTGGTTAACCACTGGACAGTTCGGTGGTCACAACTTGCTCCAATTGGCCTGAAATTTTCTGGAGTTGTTCCCTATTGCCTTGTGAAGGTGTGGTAATTTTGGGGGATTTTTTGGAGCTTTTCTTGAGGGGTTTTGAGATTTTTCTTTGCAGCCCTGTCTGTCTGAAATCTGCAGTTCTCCAGAGTTGGTTCCTTTTGCACTCTTTTTCTTAGCCGTTTGAGCGTGTGCTTCTGCTTGGTGATTGGTACGTATTTGTTCAGTGGACGGTACCAAGCACGTGTTGTGAGCTAGATACGTATCCTCTCAGTGGACAGTATCTAGTTTCGTTGTGGGCGTTGTTTCCGTTTTGCACTGCGGTGGGGGTTTGAGTTTGAGTTTTCAAGTGCTCTTATTCACCCCCCTCTAGTCGCACATCTCGGTCCTACATCGGTAAGCTGAAACATTTTCTACTTCACGTACTTTCCCGAATTATTTCCTAACACATCGTGTGCCTTGGCAAGCTTGTTTGTCGCATCTCGTGTTTCTCTAAGTCGAATATTTTCAGTTGCATCTCGTGTTTCACCGAGTCGAATCTTTTCTGTTGCATCTCGTGTTTCGCTGGGTCAAATATTTTCTGTTGCCTCTCGTGCTGAGATTTCTGGCAAGATCTATGACGGCGGGCGTCATGAACTCTATATGACCACCGTGACAATAGGGTAGTCGGTTTGGCCAACCGGCGCTACATGCCTTCACTTATTCAGTAACGGGGTGTCCTCTATCCCTTCGCACTCTTCGTATAGGGCAATCGGCCTAGGTCGTATGACCGACAGTACGGTATTACATGTCCACTCCTACTCATGACGGGGATACCTCCGGCTCCACCCACGAAAGCAATCGACCTAGGTCAGACGACTGATAGTACGGTGTTACATGCATTCGTTCGTACTCACGTTGGGGAGCACTCAGGGTCCCACCAAAACAAAGGTAATCGGCCTAGGTCGAATGACCGACAGCACGGTGTTACATGCCTTTGCAGACCTCACATCGGGGAGCACTCAGGGCCCGAACAAAACAAAGACAATCGGCTTAGGTCGGATGACCGACAGCACGGTGCTACATGTCTTTGCAAAATTCATGTCAGGGTGCATTCTAGCCCTTTACTCTGGTCGTTACCTGACCTACAGCTTGCGTTACATGCTCTTACGAGGTAGTCGGTCTGGTCCACCGACGCTCAAGGCCTTCACTATACTCGGAATTCAAACAGGGACTTCACTCTATCTCCGTCAGCTAAGTTACTTCTATATTTGCACATAAGCCGTTTATCCAATTGGTTTTCTCTGTCACTTCAATATTATCTGAGTATGTTTTCTCTCCAAACAATATTACTCGGATTGTTTCTTGATTATTATTTCAGGAAAGCCAAGTGCAAAGTCTACGTCGACTCACTACTTCGTCTGCTCGAGGACTGCGCTGCCGTGCACCTCGCTGACTCTACTTCGCCAACTCGGGAGGCTGGGCTGTTGTCCGCCTATTAAAGTTTAAGTCCTAGTGATTTTTTGGCGCCGGTGAAATTTATTATTGAAGAAAGATTATTGTTGATTCTTCATTGCTACAAGATGGAATTTGTCTCAAGGTGGAGTTTGTTGGATATTGATCCGAATTCCTGTTGGGCTTTAGGGACGCCTAAGCCTAGTTATGTTGTGGCCCAAGTAGGTCACGTGTTCCACCCTATATATACATCTTGTAAGCCGTCGGGGAGAGGTGACGCCTCATTGTAATCCCCACGTTCTGTAAACACTTTCTGATACAGTGGAGTTTTGCCGGCTGGCGCCCGTGGTTTTTTCTCGCAAGGGTTTTCCACGTAAAATCGTGTCTCGTGTTCGATCGAATCGCTGACTCAGGGAGGCTTCACCACCGACTCGCCGGCTCAGGGAGGCTTCGCCACCGACTCACCGCCTCAGGGAGGCTTCGCCACCGACTCGCCGCCTCAGGGAGGCTATGCCACCGACTCGCCGACTCAGGAAGGCTATGCTGCCCGCCTCGTTGACTATTTCATCAGCTAGGGAGCTGCGCCACTGCGCACCTCGCCGATTTACTACTTCGTCGACTCGGGGGGCTAGGCTGTTGCCCGTCTCGGCAACCACTTCGTCAACTCGAGAGGCTGGGCTGTTGTCCGCCTCGCCGACTCACTACTTCGTCGACTCCGGAGTTGCGCCGCCACGCACCTCGCCGACTCGCTACTTCGTCAGCTCGGGAGTTGTGCCGCCGCGCACCTCGCCGACTTACTATTTCGTCGACTCGGGGGGCTAGGCTGTTGCCCGCCTCGCCGACCACTTCATCAACTCGGGAGGCTGGGCTGTTGTCCGCCTCGCCGACTCACTACTTTGTCGACTCGGGAGTTGCGCCGCCGCGCACCTCGCCGACTCGCTACTTCGTCAGGTCGGGAGTTGCGCCGCCGCGCACGTCGCCTACTAACTACTTCGTTGACTTAGGGGAGGGGGCTAGGCTGTTGCCCGCCTCGCCGACCACTTCGTCAACTCGGGAGGCTGGGCTGTTATCCGCCTCACCGACTCACTACTTCGTCGACTCAGGAGTTGCGCCGCCGCGCACCTCGCCGACTCGCTACTTCGTCGGCTCGGTAGTTGCGCCGCCGCGCACCTCGCCGACTTACTACTTCGTCGACTCGGGGGGCTAGGCTGTTGCTCGCCTCGCCGACCACTGCGTCAACTCGGGAGGCTGGGCTGTTGTCCGCCTCGCCGACTCACTACTTCGTCGACTCGGGAGTTGCGCCGCCGCGCACCTCGCCGACTCACTACTTCGTCCGCTTGGGGGCTGCGCCGCCGTGCACCTCGCCGACTGCTACTTCGACTCGGGGGCTCTGCCGCCCGACTAGCGACGTGTTTCCGCTAGCCGGCCATTTCTCCGCCTCGCCGACTACTACATCGATTCGGCTCGGCTAGTGACGTATTTCCACCAGCTGGGCACTCGGATGACTTCATCATTGCTAGCCTAAGCACTCGAAATTTCTAAAGACCACTTGGTTACTTGATCCTCAACTTGATTATGCTAATCAGCTTGAGGCTCGGGGCCTGCATGGAGGATACCATCAGAAATTTTTTGAAGACTACAAGGCAAGACATTCAGAAAGCAGAATTTGGACCTTCAAGCTGATTAATTCTCAAGTCAACTTGAAGCTCGGGGGCTTGTGGGCGATAGATATTCCCTGGGTCCTCATGGTACGGATTCAAGACATAGGCCGTCGGAGGGCCCAATCCAGGATACGACCGACTGACTCGGCGCACAAGACAAGAACTCACGTGTACAAGGAAGATCTAAGAAGAATCCTAGTAGGAGATTGTGATGCCCCTGGCATCTCAAAAGCCTTAACACACGATTAGATGAAAAGTAACAATGAAGTTACGGTTTAATCGTGCTTAGTGGTAAGGAGGATTAGGTGGATGAATCACTAAGAGTCAAAATTTTACTTTCAAAATACAACATGTCTAACTCAAGATGCTGACTTCAACTTTTCTAAATTGACCATCTTTAAGATCAAATGTTATGAAGTCCAAAAGTGCAAATTAAACTAACTAGCAATTCTAGAAGGGTGAAATTGTGCCCTTGATGAAATTTGGCCTTAGAAGAACCCTTGCATTTCTTAAGCACCTGAGCTCAACTTCATTATAAAAGTTACAGTACATGGCCTACACTACACTTTTGCTACACTCAGTGTGGGCTAAAACTGTCATTAACCCATTGCAAATCTCTCCATAAAATCTCTTGGAATCAGCCATACCAACCACACTTAGAATATTGCCAAAAACTGGAATTTCAGCTTTTCCCCAAACTTCACTCTGAAATTACTTTAAATTTTCCTATACAACTTCAAATTCTCCCTTTCTATGAAATGAAATTGAACTTATCACCTTTCAAGTGCACCTATTGTGGGAGTGATTAGACTTCATTTGATACTGCAAAAGTTGGAAACAAGAAAGTCTCTACGCAAAGTGAAGTTTCTGTTTTAATAAACCTTGGAACATAATTGTGTCTATAATTCAAAATCTGTAGGGATTCAGGCCAACTTTATATTACCAAACTTGGAGATGAAGTGTTGGGGAACAATTTGGTAATTAGATTTTAGTCACCTATTGTGGTTTAAATGGAGTTTAGGGTCATTTTCTACCAGAACAGGAAACCACTTCAAATCTGACTTGTATAGTAAATTCAATTTTCCTCTAGCTTACAGTTATTTTCATGCAATGCTCCCATTGAATAAATTGTAGGGATTGAAATTCTAAGCAACTTACTCAAAAGGTTCTTTAGGAGAAAAGGCTTGGAAAAAGGACTTCTTATTTTTCAAAGCAATATAGGTTTTCTGTCCATAACTAGGGCTGCTAGTAAATTTGAATTTAAATCATATTTACACTTGGACTTTGGGGTTGCTCATTATGACAAAGTTGTAGATATCAGAGAGTATAACATTTCATCAAATTGGAGTTTTTCTAAAATCAGCTTCTAAATAGGTCAAATACACGAATTTCAGTAAAGATGAAAACACATTTTTCCATTTTTCCCTTCCCGTCTCACTGACATGTGGGCCATTCGATCCGGGGGAGGCGTCCGGCGCCCAGGCCATGGAAACCACGCGGCCGCTGGTCTCTGACACCGCTGTCCTCACCCCTGCCCACGCTGCCCCTCGGCCGCGCCCCGGCCTCGTCACCTGGACGTGTTCGCAACCTCCTCCACTCACTCCCTCACTCGCCTTGCCGTCTCTCTGCCTCTGCCTAGCACGCCGAACGGAGCGAGCCACCATGGCCGAAGCTCGGTGAGCTCGCGCCACCGCCCCTGCAGACTGCCATTCACCCAGCAACCACCCCCATCGCAGTCGCCTCGAGCTCCTCCACCGTCCCCGCCGATCCTCGGCCTCGCCACGCCACCTCTAGCTCGTTCCGCGTGCGCGCACGCCGCGGCCACGCCATGGCCTAGCCCGCGGCGAGCTAGCTATGCCGGTCACCTCGGGCCGCCTCCCCTTCGTCCAACACGCGCCCTGTCGTCGCCACACCTCCCTCCACCGAAGCCCCAAACCCTAGGCCGCCGCCATCGGCCCTAGCCCCCTTTCCCATGCACGACGCCGAGCGCCGCCCCGACTCACCCGCGCCTCTACGCGGAGAGCCTCCCTCCGGCCATCCCCGCACCTCCACTTCACCACTGCCGCGTGCGCCGTCTCCCCGCGGAGCTCTCACGCCCGTCCTCGTCCCCTCCCGTCGCCGGAGTCGGCGGATCGACCCCGCGCCGCCGCGGCCTCGCCGCGCGTTCACCCTGGGTTCACCGCCGCCGCGCCGCCCGCGCGCTCCACTCCACGCGACGATGTCTACGTCAACGGGTTCGCCGTGGCCGGGAACGTCTTCCCCGACCACGTCGGCTCCAACTCCGTGCCTTCACGCGCGCCACCGCGCGCGGGGACGTCGGCCGTCGCCCGCCGTCATCCCCCGGCCGAAGGTAGAAGAAAGAGGGGGGTTTTGCAGAAAACCCCCTGTGAGTTTCCATTTCTACGCGTCGGTTTCATTTACTATTCACTAGCGAAATCTTCTGTGCAGGCCCCTGGAGTCTACGGTTAATTACGTTTAGGTCCCTAGTCTGAGTGATTTTCCATTTGAATGCATTTAAATTAGCGGTGAACTTTGGAAAATCATATAAAATCACAGAAAATCCCAAAATGGACAAACTCAATTGCGTTGGACTCCTCTTGAATAGATCTACATGATAGGTAAGATGTGGAAGAGTGAAATGTCTGTTTTGCCCTTGGTGAGTTGCATGTATGATTAATTAGGTTAAAAGTCAAAAGTGGACTAAATGAACTCCAAATGGCATGAAACTTGGACAGTAGCCTTCTTGTGGCATTGTAGCACTATGTGAATTTTTGTAGCCCTAGCACTTACTGTTTAATTACCCTTTTACCCTTATACATGTGTTAGGTGCATTATTTAACTTAGAAAGTGGAGACTACATAGAATATGTTCAAATCGACTCTCTAGCATTTTTCATATACTTTAGGTAGTACAAGTATCTCACTAGTAAAACATGAGCCCCTACATATTAAGTTTTAATGGTGATTTGAAAATAATAAAATGCTACATGTTAAAAGAGATAATTAGGAAAAGTGGTCATAAACGGCTAGGGAAATTATCTGGAAAATATGGTAACTTAATGTTGGTGCATGGATTCTAGAAAGTATATTCGAGAGGGCTATTTACACTGTTCATATGTACATCTTAAATTCACCTAGGATTAATATATGGAAAATAGATGTCCTGTCAAACTTGTGTGGTGTTTGCTTACATATGCAATGACAACAAACAATCTAAATTGATATCTTGCTCATGCATTAGTCCGAGTGTTGTATTGCGTGTCTCAAATCATATGGGTTATGTCAGCTTTATGTCCACAAGGGTGATCTTGTGCAAATGGTTGTCGATCACTTTTCTGCCTAACCATGCAATGACTATTCAACGTGTGTGCTTGATGTTCGTGCACCTCATCCACTGCATCATGCATGTCGATCATATAGTAACGCTTATTTCAGATACGTGATCAAGAAATGAGCGCGTGGAACTACTTCAACCAACGGTGATCCAAAAGACCAACTAAGACCCATTCACGACCTGGAGGGCCCATCAGTCGTGCTTGGAAGGAGGAGTTGTCCAAGGGATCAAGGGGTTGCCTGGGGCAAACCCTCACAACCCGGCAAACTAATTTAGTTTAGTTTGTTGGCTTCTTAAGAACAATCAAAGGTAGGCAGGACCATGCAAATCCCAGCAAACAAATTATTTTGAGTTACGCATATGCATTAGGATTGATTGATACCAATTGCATTAGACTTCCCGGCCGCCCTGGCCCTAGCACCTATACTTAGGGTTCGTAGGACGAGTGCCTAGAATGGTTAGGCGCGAGTAGACACGAGTGAGCACTGTCACTCGTCTCGTAGGGTTTACTTTCAAATGGTGAATTCTCATTACTATGAATTTATTATTGCTATGTTATGCTTTCAATTGAGACTGGGCGGAGATATGGGATTACTATGTCCAAAAATGATGTGGATGGTATGGTGGACTTCGTCCGAGTCGCATAAGGCCCGTTCGCTGTTCGCCTGCTGATCGGCATAACATTGCTAGGGTGCTTATCCGGGATCATTTGACCAGTGAAAGTCTTACTTGTGCCGTCTCAAGAAAGGGGCACGTTCCTACCCACTGGTTGAGAGGAAGGTGGCTGCGGAGGCGGGTGTCAAAGGAGGGCAGAACCCGACGTAACCGAGGTAACGCTCCTGCGACAACGCGCTCCGGGAGTCGGGCGGGAGTGGTCATCGAACTTGAGACGGGACAAATGGAGATGGGGGAAGCATATGTGGAACGCTGGGAGTTAGTAAGCATATGCCATCCTGGTGCTTCTAGTTATTCCTGGGAATATAAAAATCGATTCGAATCGCTGATGCTCACCAGGTGTGAGAATGCCAATATCACTGACGGGCAACGTAGAACTGTTTGAGGCATGATGTTTTATGGAATTGATGATTTGCTACTACACAATGGATATACCTGTTTTACTTCATGCAAATTACTTACTTTATATTACCAATGAGATTCAGGATAAGGACTAGCGGCTGTCAAATCCCGCTATAGCATGACACTAAAACATAGTGGATAATCATGATGAAAGGATAGCGACTGTCAAATCCCGCTATCCTATGGCAACAGTTTACAGTTTAAAATCAATGGCTAAGGACCTACTTGCTAGTAAGCTGAGCTTTGCGTCAGCCGTAAACCCCGTCCATTAAGTCCTACTGAGTAATTAGTACTCAGGGTTTGCCCCCACTTTTGGCTCACAGGTACTGGTGGCATTTGGATAGTTGCTCGGAGAAGGGTAGCACCGGTGGGCTCGGTGCTCCTCGCCTCGTTCGTCTATATGAAGACTACTTAAGTATTTGGTATCCGCTGCGAGATGTTTGAAACGCTTCCGCATTATATATATTTTGGACATGTATTTGACTATATACATTCTTGGTTTGTAAACTAAGTCTATCTATTCTATATTTCAACTGCCCGTGATGATGTAACTGTTGTGGCTCCATCGAGAGTCGGATGTGTATGATGTCGGTTCCTCTGGAAAATGGTGTTATCAAGAGCCAAAGGCCTCTCGACGGACGACTGGGTTTAGTACGGTCTAAGTACACTGCAAGCTAATGGTGGCAGGTGTACTTAGCCCGTATTAAATCGGTGGTTCCGCCACAGAGATGTAACCAATCCTAATAGGACTAGAACTCCTTGTAACCCAAGCCATGCCGGACTATACAAGGCGGGCTAGGGGGTCCCCCTCAACTCTCCAACTCCCTCAACCTCATACGACCTCATTGTACCCTCAAGAGCTCAGATTAATACAATTAGCCCCAAACAGGACGTAGGGTATTACGCATCTCGCGCCCGAACCTGTATAAATCATGTCTCCCTTGTGTTTTGTGTTCTTCGTCGCATTTCAAAGCAAACCATTGAGCTACGTGTTGACACAAACGCCCACAAAAGCACTACGTGACACACCCCGTGGTACATTGCCGGTATCAAACACCGATATCAGCCAACAACGCTCCGGATTAGAATGCAAAAAGAAGAAAACCGAGGGGTAGATCTAAAAAGATCCCCCTCGTCTTCTTCCTCGCGCCGGCCTGAGGCCGTGCGGGGAGGCGCGGTGGGTGCGCGCGAGGGAGGGGGTCAACCTGAGGTAGACGGCGGCGACGGAGGAGGACGGGCGGCGGCGCGGGAAGCGATGAACCGAGCGTGAACTCGCGCGACGACGGCGTGAACCGGCGGCGCAGCGGGCTCGGATCTTGGCGTGGGAGCGACGAACGGCGACGAGGCCTACGGTTCTGGGTGCGCGGGGAGATGGCGAGTGCGGTGGTGGTGGTCTAGGGGCTCGGCGGTGGGCGAAGGCGGCGGCGCGGGCTCGACTCCGAGCGCGAGCTCGTCAATGGTGGCTCGGCTCAGGAGGAGGGGAGCACGGCGGTGACGGCGTGAACGGCGAGCGGGTCGGATGGGAAGAACCGAGGAGGTGTTTCTCCTCTTAACGCCGCGGCCGGGGCATCGATCTATGGGCACCGCAGTGTGACCGTACGCTAGCGGCCACGCGGCGTCCACGGGCTAGGGAAGCCGGGCGGTGCTGACAGTGCGGGCCCACCCGTCAGCGGGTCGGGGGAAAAACAGTGAAAGTGTATTTTCTCCTCCTCTGTAAATAGCATTTTTGACCTATTTACAGCCCGATTTTGAAAAAGTGTCAATTGGGTGAAATGTTGTACTCTTTAAGCTCTACAAGTTTGTCAAAAGGTTCAACACCCAGATCCAAGTGGAAATATGATTTGAATTTGAATTTAACCAGCAGCCCCACAGTGGACCTCTATTACTTGTGAAATTTAAAAATCCTATTTCAGAGCATTATCAGCCCCATAGTGTCTTGAAATCCTATTTCAGAGCATTATCACCCAGACTAGCCTATAGCCCAGTGGGGATGTTGCTGCTAGATGGGACGGAGAACTCGCGAATGGTCTTCTTAGCCATGGGTGTCGAGTGGGATGTGCTTGTTGATCCAAACTCCAGTGTAGCTGGCACAGGCCTCTACCCGTGGATTGTCTTCTGATGGACTCTCCTTCTGAGCAGCGACTCTGGATTGTTATGAAAGTTTGCCGGTAGGTCAAAACCGGTCATACACCTCTCTGTCACCCAACAATAAAGTAGACAGAGGCAAATAAGCCCGCTAAGAAATAGCGGTATGTTATCAAGTTATAAGTATCTAGGTTCGAACAAATCAAACTTCTATTCAATTGCTTCCTCGGCAACGGCGCTAGAAAAAGCTTGTTGACGTCTCTTAGCGTAACAGATTTTACTCTGCAAGCGCACAGAGATTCGCTGTAGCTTTTCCACTCAGAGTATTCCGAGTATCGTAAAAATCCACAGGGAAGCAAGGGCAAATAGGTGGAATGAAATGTTGAACTTTCAAGTGGTACTATAACTTAGATAAAATACCAGCTAATCTTACAAGGGGGTAAGATAACAAGGTAGTGTATGGTGGGAAGAGTAAAACAGGGCCTAAAGAAGCCAACACCTAGGTAGCTATCTGGGAGGACAACGAGTGAGATTTGGATTTCCAAACTCTATTCCTTAACCGCTACAGAGGAGTATTTACGGTTGAACTAAGTTAACCAAACAAAAACTAGGATCTTGCATTGAGCGAAATTCTGGTGCCTTGAGGGGTCAGGGGGTAGTTAGTAGACCACCGAATGAGACCTAGCTAAAGGCTTACCAAACGACAGGATTGGAATACTGAGACCTCTAAAGCTGTCACCTAGAGAGGCTACCAACCTGAGCTACATGGGTAAGATGGCACGCTATACTAGTGTTCAAGTGAGAACTTGAACACTAAAGTTCTTCCTTGATCAGAGGGTGAGAACTAACTTAATCTTAGATCAAAAGCCTAAGACAAGCTTATAGCACCGGCAAGTCTAGCAAGATTCAGATAACTTAAGAACAACACAAACCTAAGCCTTGGTCTAGTATGCAATAAAGGTACACCACACTAGGCAAGTGTTAAAAAGTAAAGTAAAGTATAACAAAAGTTAGAGCAATGATGTATATTATACTGGAGTAACAAGAGTACAAAGATAGAAAGATACAAGAGCTTTACCGAGACTCGAAGATACTCCGGAATCCCTAAGGCAAAGACTCAGACTCAACTCTAACTCCCAGGACTAACCTAGTGCTACTAGACTAAGCAAAAGTATGTTTCACTCAACTTCCACACTTCACAAGTGAAGCTTAGGGGGATATTTATAGCTTCCATGGTCGGTGAGGTGGTTAGGATGGCGGTTACAAGCCAGGCGACCTGAGGTGGGGCCAAGTGACCTCCCACCAGGTCGGGCGGCCTAGAGAACCATTGGATCCACCGCCTCTCTTGATCTTGTGGCTCATCTTCACTCCCTAGGTCGGTAGCATGGCGGTTGAGGCGGTTATGCATGTGTTTCTTTCTCAACCGTTGATCTTCACTTGTGTTTTTTCCTTAGCCGCAGGATTGAAGTGGCGAGGATTGCTGATTTCACCAATCCAAGTGCTGACTTCACCAATCCAAGGCCTTCCGGTACTTTGCATGCTGCATTCATGGCTTACACCTTGGAGCTGTGTTGACAATTCATTCTTGTGCATGCAGGTCGAAGATGGGTCGGTTTGGCCACTTTGTCAGGCTGGGCGGCTCGGGGTTGGAGCCGGGCGGTTTGGCCCACTTGCCAGTGTTCTGTGACTTAGCCGAATTTGGCCTGTTTTCTGCTGATCTTGTGCTTGCAATCAACTATTCAACACAACTTGTGGAACTATGTTAGTAGCATAGGTTAGTCTACACTTTGGCATATTTTCCTTCATATACATGGATAGTTGACGGTAGGAATGGTGCAATAACGACCGTCAACACACACCGTCAGAAGCGAACACCAGGGCTGTCCGAGCAGAGATGAATGAGATGATAGGTCAATCTGAAGCCTTGCTGAATTCCATGGAGAACTTAGTGGCATAGGTAGTCAGATCTATCCTAGCTGGTGAGTACACCCAAGATCAAGGGCTGTCAATAGGCACGTCTTTCTGTGAGAACAAGTTCTACACTCGGCCGAACTATATGCCTCCAATCATTGCACCGGAGAACACAAAGGCCGAGTTTGTTATGCATGCACCAGGACATCTGGGAGATCAGCCTATATGCTATGATGAGCTGGCGTGTTTTCATCCTAGATGGATATCTGTGCCAGCTCAGACACAGGTTGCTATGGGAGGGAGAGGATCCTCCTCACCGACCTCCACCAAGTAAACAACCTCATCATACAGGCCACATTGGCAGCAGCAAAGACAAGACCAATGCCAGGATGTTGCTGATTGGCAAGCAAGATTTGGATCAGGGCTGGTTTTTAACAACCATGTAAGGAAAATGGGTCCTAAGCCCTGTGCTTAGTTCACTAATGTGATTTTGGTGGTTGAAGTGACAACAAATGGCATGGGACTAATATTTGTGTACAAGTGGGTTTGTTTAAGTCCCAGGATGCAAGAGATGGACTTGGGGTACAAACACCTCAAGTGAGGACTCAAAAGTCACAAGAGAAGACCCCAAGCCGCTATCAAAATGCAAGCTTATGCTCTAATTCGGCTGTCCCGCTGGCCAGTCACCAGGCCGATTTTTTGGCTCAAAAACAGAAGCAAATGCATGCACCGGATAGTCCAGTGCACACAAGGAGCCATAGCAGAGGCTAAAGAATTCAGTGCCAATTCAAGCACCGGACAGTTCGGTGGTTCACCATCGGATAATATAGACCTAGGACAATGTTGGCGGTCGATAAAACCCATTTCAACCTCCAACATTTCATGTTTGAGAGCATAATTTATCATGTTTTCAAGTATTACTAACTGGTTCCATGAGTTGTGTACAAAAGTTGGATGCATGAGCTTGTCACGCTTAAAATGATGAAGGAATGTACAAAATTGAGGCAAGGAGCATGGCTGGCCAGCCATCTCCCATGGTCGCCCGGCCACCTACCATGGCCGCTCTGCCACCCTTCTTGGTCGCTCAGCCACCAGAGGAGCCCAGACAGCTTCCAACCCATTCCATCCCAAGTGCAATGGCCGCCCGGCCATGTCACGTATCCATCCTTGGACCTGCATGCAAAGAACACACAAGGAGTCAATTGCAACCGTGGGATCAAGTACTCGATGAAACAAAATACCGAAAGGCCACCACGCAATATTAGCACACGGATTGGTGACATCAAGAATCCATGCCAATTCCCAAGCAACCAATTCCAGTGTGACACATGGCCGCCCAACCAAGAAGAGTGGTCGTCCGGCCATCCTTTCGTCTCAATCTCTACATGCATCAACTCCCACAACTGTCAACCAACTTGGGGAGTGATTCTAAACAAAAGGATCACACAAGTCGGTAAAATGGATGGCCGCCCGGCCATGAGGACAGCCGCCTGGTGTTGGCATCTCTTAGCCTTAAAAGATTTTACTCCGCAAGCGCACGGAGACCGCTGTAGCCTTTCACCTAGAGTATTCCGAGTATCGTAATTTCCACAAGGAAGTGGCAGGCAAGAGAGTATAATTGGATAAAATCAAATCAAATGTTTCGTAAACTTAAATAAATGTACCAACAAGTATCTAAACAGGGGTAAGTCAAATAAAGATAGGTGTATGGTGAAGAAGTAAAGTAAACTACCTAAGATACACGTAGAAAGGTACAGTTGCTTGGGAGGACAACGAGTGAGATAAAGTTCCCAAACTCTATTCTATTCGGCTGCAAAGACTATGTCGTGGTTAACTAAGAAACTTAAGTAAACAAGTCAGGGTCTCGTGTCGAGTGAAATTCTGGCGCCTCGAGGGGTTAGGGTGTAGATAGTAGACCACCGAAGGAGACCCGGCTAACATCTACGGGCCTACCGAATGAACGGGCCTGGGATACACAGGCACACCACACGCTGTCACCAAGTGGGGCTACCTAACAAATCTGCGTGGATAGGCTGGCACGCTATGCTAGTGCTCAAGCGCTATCACCACGATAGTGATTGAGCACTAAAACTTGTCCTTGATTCCAAGGGTTAGAACTAACCAGACTTCTAGATCTAAGTCTAGGAAAGGCTTATAGCATCGGGAAGAATAACAAGACTTGACTAACTCAGGTAACCACAGTCTAAGCCTAGCAAGTATGCAAAGAAAGATACACGACACTTGCAGGAGATAGAAATAAAGTAAAGTAAATAAATTATACTGGAGATAAAAAGAGTACAAAGATACAAGAACTTTACCACAGACTCAGAAGGATCTCCGAGAACTCTGAGGCAAAGCTCGACTCAATCTAACTCTCAGGACTATCCTAACTACTAAGATGTGGAAATAAGACTCTCTAAGGTAGAATGTAGCTCTCAACTTCTCTACACCTTTACAAATAAGCTCTCAGGGCCTGTTTATAGCTTGTACAAGTGAAATGGGTACTTGTAGGTGGCTGAGTTCAGTGGGAGGCCAAAGTTGGTGGTCGGCCGACCTAGGGTCAAGTCGGCCAACCTAGGGGCAGGTCGGCCGACCTCCCTAGAGGTCGGGCGACCCTCCAATCCACCGACTTCACCCTCCAACAGCTTGATTTCACTCCCCCAAGGTGGTTGACAGTTGAGGTAGTTGGTGCATGTGGAAATTGCCTCCGAAGGGAGGTCGGCCGACCTTGGTGGAGGTCGGGCGACCACGTGTCAGCTCTGGATTTGTTGCATGGCCCTTCCCTTGGATTGGTGACATCATGGATCCATGTTTCGGTGATCTTTCGACCCTTGGATACTTTGGATGCTTGATACAATGGTTGGATTCACTTGGCTTTGTGTTTCTTTGCATGCAGGAGAGAAGGGGAGCCAAACCGACCCGGAGAGGTGGTCGGCTGACCCTGCCACCTGGTCGGCCGACCTGGCAGGTGGTTGGCCGGCCTTGCCACCACCTGCCAGGTGGTTGGCCTACCTTGCCACCTGGTCGACCGACCTGGCAGGTGGTTTGCTGACCTGCGAGGTGGTGGCCGACCTTGCCACCTGGTCGGCCGACCTGGCAGGTGGTTGGCCGACCTGCCAGGTGATCAGCCGACCATGGCTGTGGTCGGGCAGCCATGGTGTTTTCCCATTTCAGCCCATCTTCACTTCTCGGCCTTGCTTCATCCATTTTGTGTGAAATTTTGTACCTGCAACCAAATGTTCATACACAACTAGTGGAGCTCATCAATAGTAAGAGTTAGTCCATTTTTATTCACATGCTTTGCTCCATTTGGTGGATAATTGATGGTAGATATCATGAGATTACGGTCAACACCCGGCCACGTGACTTAACCATTTTACATGCAAACCAACTTGGGCGACTACTACTGACCTTGGAGAGCAAACACCAACCGTTTGATGCACCAAGGCGGTGAATCCCATGGTTGACCGGCCATGGGTATGGCCGCCGGACCATGTGTCGTGGCTGCCCAGCCAGCGACCTACTCCACTACTAACCTTGACACATCTACAAGTACCCTCTCCACTTCCTAGCTATAAATACCGCCCATGAGGTCACTACCAAGGAGTGGTGGATCAATAGAACAATAGTGTGGTTATGTAGTTGAGTGTAGAGTATAGTAGTGAAGCAACCCTTGGCATTGTAAAGAGAGCCAATTGTATCAAGGGTGAGTAGTGAGTGTAGAGTGAAGGAGTTGGAATTCTCTCCAGTATTCTATTCCTGAGCTTCTACTCAGAGGAAACATTGCTCTATTTCTAGGATATAATAAAGTTCCTTGCCCCCTTTTTTATTTATTTCATACTTACTTTATTTACTTGCTCAGTTCTCTGTTTAGTAGTTCTGAGTGTGCTATGTGTAGTTTAGCTATACAGTTGTGCTTGCTCTCTGGCTTCGAACCAGTGTAGTAGTAAACTTGTCCGTGTAGATGTGGTGTCTAGACTAGAGTTTACCTTGGAAAGTGTCTTGTCCCATGCAATTTTGTTTGGTAGTCCCACCTGGTGGCAGCGGGTGTGCGTCCTGTGTAGTCCAACCCCATCGTTCGGATAAGTAATCATCAACACATAGCTGAGACTTGTAGCACTCGCCTTTCTCGTCTAGTTTATCAGCTCTGGTGCCCAGAAGTGGTTCTACAATATCGGTGTCCAAGTAAACCTGTTGAGTAGAGTACATGTTTGTTTAGTAAAGTTAAGTTGTCATAATTAAAGTAGTGATCTTACTCTGCTTTGTTAATTATCTTTACAATTGCTGGTTTTACTGTTTGATTCTATCTGTTCTACGTCCTCGTTCCTCGTGGATTTCGATACCATGAAATACTCTTGGGTGAAAAGCCACAACGTGTTTCGGTGCGCTTGCGGATTTATACCAGTAGGCTAAGAAACGCCAACAGACAACACATGCCACAAACCCTGCGCCAAATCCCACTGGACTGTCCAGTCGTGTACCACCAAACAGTCTAGTGGCTCCAACGGTCATATTGTCAAAGCAACGATCGGCTCGGAGAGGGGGGCAATTACACGCACCAGACAGTCCGGTGTTGGTTGCAGAAAAAGCAAAAGAAGTTGTGATGAGGACATCTCTCCTATGGTTATGAGCGACACTCCTTCAGTTGTGATGCATGGTCCTCTCAGAAGAGCTCGAGCACGACAATTAAATCACCAGGTGAGCTCGTTCTTATGTTCTAGTTTATACACTTGTGAAGAAAGTATGCTACCTAATGTTTCTATTGATTATATTTTACTTAGGAAATTAGGAGAGGAACATGAAGGCCATGGGAACCATCAAGGGTGAGAAGGAAAGCAAGGGGGGTGTCCAAGTCAAGTTGGAGGCCCAATTCATCTCGGAGTAGGGCCCCTCGGCCTCCAGGAGCAGTCTGCACAAAAATCGTCGCTTAGGCCACAAACGGGCTCTATTTTCAGTGATCCACATATGCCTGGAAAGATAAATACATAAGCTTTCCAATGCCACCAGTTTCAGGCCTATTGGAGTTCATAGTCAAAGGAAAATCGTGTTGGAATTTGGCGGACAGAATCTGTCCACAGTGCTACGTGCCCCCACTTGGGCCATTGGGCCATGTATCGTGTGAGAGTCTTCTTAGTTTGCGTCTAGGAGTCCTTGGGCGACCCTCAGGTCTATAAAAACCTTAGCCGCCACCCAAGTTAGGGTTTGGGTTTTGCTTAGATTATTCTGTCATTATGAACAGTTTCGCCATGTGAGAATACTCCGGTTTGTGAAACCCCAACTTGTGAGCTTAATCCTTTCCATTCGCAATTTTAGTTTGCATCTACCGTGTTTTTGCTTGTGTTTTTCGATTCGCAGGCAGGGATATGCCTTTGTGGCGAGGTCAATCGTGTGTGCACGCTTGATAACCGGAGGAGACCTGGTGCTGCGATTGCATGGTTCGAATCGTGTTGATTGGAAGCCGGATCGTATGTGTCGTGCCTCCGCCAAATCGTTAGTTATCTCCACCTGACGGAAGATTGGGATCCCCTCCCCATCAAGTTGCCCCTATGGCTAGTTTGGAGGTGTGGCCTATATATACCCCTTGGCCGGCCTCCACATGGTGGTTGGAGACTCCTGAGCTAACACGAGTGTATAGGCACCATCTTGATCCATCCAAAGAGCCAAATTACACACATTTGAGAGCCCAACGACTACAAGAGCTAATAGACACATCCTGGCATAGCTAGATCTTCCATAGCATCTTTGCTTAGGCCTAATTGTCTATTATCTATGGCTATGTGCATGTTTACTCTTTGTAAGTTTGGGGCTTGTAAGTCTTGTGAGACCCTCCAAAGTGTAGAGCGGCCGCCACCTTACTTGTGAGAGGGAGGAAGACCCTCAACACATTGGCCAAAAGCTTCCCATAGTGGAGACGGTGGGGTAGCTCCATGAGAAGGACTCGGAAGACCCCAACAGCCCTGACAATCCTCTACCCTTGCGTGGGAGAGGCCGTAGTCACAGACTACTCGAGAGAAGGGTTCGTGTGGGTGTGTACTGAGTATATCCGGACATCCGACCGGGGTTGCTTGACTTCCATGGAAGTCACTTTGCCATCCTCCACCCTTGCATGGGCGAGGCCATATATCTTTGAGGACTACGTGAGAGCAAAGCCTACGGGGGCACCTAACAAGGAGTAGGAGGTAGAGGCACGTTGGCCTCCCTGAACCCCGCGAAAAAAATCTCCGCCTCTCCATCGTGTGCCATCGCCGATATCTTCAATTGGAGTTTGCATTCTCTACCTATCCTTTAGCTTCCGCATCTACATTCTTGCAATTGTGTGCTTACTTTCCTAGACTAACTTGATAGGTTAGTTTCTAGGTGGAACTAGGTTGCAAGACTTGGCCATGGTAGAATAGCAACACTTAGCAAAATCTTAGTGCACATAGTTAGACTTATCTTGCATAGGTTTTGTTTAAGTAGTTGAAGTTTTTATGAGCCTTAGTTTTTAGAAATTTTAATTCACCCCCCTCATAGGCATCGGTCCAACCTTCATACCAAGGCGGTTTTTCTGCAAACAATGGATCAACTACTATAGCAGATCTAGAGGAGCGGATAAGGAATCGATACGGCATGGCACCAGTAAGGGGTACTGTCACCTACTCTAAGCCATATCCATAGGCTTATGACTAGTTACCACCCCCATCTAAGTTTAAGGTGCCGGAATTCTCCAAGTTTAGTGGCAATGACAACACCAGAACTGCGGAACACATCAGCCGATATTTGGTTCAGCTGTGGATTGTAGCATCGGCTGATTATATGAAGATTCAGCACTTCTTACTCTCTCTAATTGCCCTAGCTTTTGGATGGTATACATCATTGGCACCAGGGTCTATCACAACATGGAAATAGATAGAGGAGCTATTTCATGCAGAATTCTTTTCAGGCTCAGAGGAAGCTACTTTTACAGATCTTATGCCAATCCGTCAACGGCCTGGTGAGTCTATTAATCAGTATATTCAACGGTTCAGGGAGGCCAGGAATAGGTGCTACTCACTTGGCTATGATGGCATACAAAGGGTTGCACCAAGCCACAAGAGCCACTTATGGGCAGACGGACTTCAATTCCATCGGCCACTTGCTGTCTAAAGTAACTGTCTACGAGCTCACCCATGCAGACCAGTACTAGGAGAGGCCGCGTAGGGCCATTAACTTCCTGCAAGTTGAAGAATCAGTCGATGAAGAGGCCGAGGTAGCAGTCGTGCAGTGGGTTAAACCAAAACAGCCATTGCCTTGTCAATGGCTCAAGCGTCAAGAAACGTACCCCTACTGGCTATGACTTTGATGTGTCCAAGACAGAACAGATCTTTGATTTGCTGCTTAAAGAAAAGTACCTAGAATTAATGCCAGGCCACAAGATTATACCAGCAGAGGGACCGAAGGGGCGCAAATACTACAAGTGTTCGGGTTTAGTACTTCTTGACATCTCTTAGTGTAACAGCTTTTACTCCGCAAGCGCACGGAGATTCGCTGTAGCTATTTCACGCAGAGTATTCCATGTATCGTAAAAATTCACAAGGAAGCGAGGGCTAATAGATGGAATGATATGTCGAGCTTTCAAGCAGTACAATTGATAAACACCAGCTATTATTACACCAGGGGTAAAAGATAACAAGATAATGTATGGAGGGAAGAGTAAACATGATGAGCCCATTGCTCCTTATATTAATTATCCTGAAAGTTCTTGTGATGTTCTCTAATTTGGTGCTTTTCCTATCGATGAAAAATATATCAAGCAACACGATAAAATATTTACGGCAACTGGTCTATTGTCAAATATTATTTTCAGAGGTGCAAAATTTATCAAGAGGACAGAAGAGACAAAGAAGTTGAGATATATCTGTGTGGGTTCCATGCATGTTCAGATCACACAGGAGGCGCCATGTTGATGAGCCGAGCGAATGGTTTGAGAGTCCATATGTGTTTAGCATCCTGGCCGGTTTATTTTATTATTTTCATGCGTCACCTAGCAAGGTTGTGTCACGTTATTTAAGCTACCAAGTAAATTAGGAGTCTGCTGGAGTCCAAACCAATTTGAGTCTGTCAGGTTCCTGGTGCGGCACACACCTTATATTGGCTAGGGCGACGACGCTGCCGGGGACATTGGATTTTATTTTGCTACCGCCGTTCTCGTCGAGGGTTTCTCCGAAGAACACGAGAGGACATCTCCTCTCAAAACACCCACGAGAAGCGAGAAAAGTCATCCATAATGACAAGCACGTACCACTTACCACTGACCGATGCTAACCGAGCGGGACCAACTCTATCCATATGGAGTAGCTTGCCCGAATAGGAGGTCATCACCTAAGAAATAGGAGCATGAAAAGCGACAAACATCTTGCCATGATGACAAGGATGGCACACTAAGTCCTTCTCCGCTTTTAATTTGGGCAATTATCATATTAGGCCCATTGAACTCAACCTGACTAGCAGATCAAAGCTCAAGTGACCAAGCCTCCTATGCCACTTCCAAATATAAGCAGAGGGACTAGCTACAAAACAACGAGTAGGGCCAGAAACAGATGTGAGATCGACCCTAAGAACCTGACCAAAAGGCAGCAAAGAGCAAACAAGGGTCTCCTCAGCATCAAGAACGCGGCACGCACCCTTCTTAAAACGAATCTCAAATCCTTCATCGAGAAGTTGCAAAATAGAGACCAAATTGAACCTCAGATTTTGGACTTGAAACTTCTCTCAAGGAAAGTTTTGCAGAGAGCGAAACAAAACTAACACCCAATACTTTCAGAGCCAATGGACCGGCCTCAATGCTCTCCTGGTGTGATGAGTGATTGTTAACAAGGTCAAGCCCTCCGATGGACTGGAGGCCCTCCGATGGACTGGAGGTAGATGGTGAAGACCTCGATGGATTGAGGCAAAAGCCCTCCAATGGACCGGAGGCAATGCTCGACGTCGGTCGGCCATGGGAGCTCGGTACACGGAGGGGCGGATCGGCAACGGTTGTGTAAGCCCTCCGATGGACCGCGAGGCGACTCCGATGGACTGGAGAAGCCGGGTGCCATCGTGGTGCTCCAACCCGAGTGCATGGTGCGAAGACGTTCGAGGGAGGCTTTGGTGGCGGTGATGCCCCCGGCATCTCAAAAGCCTTAACACGCAGTTAGAGACAAGCTAATAATGAATTAGGACTTAATGTTGCATGGAAAGTAATAAGGAATAGGTGGAGAAGCTACTAAGTCACAATTTTTCTAGGAGAATGCAAAACTCTTCGCGGCTTGATTGTTTACGTCACCACCCACAAGCTTTTATGCAAAATACCAAATACAAAAGTCTTAGTTCAGGATGTTACCTTCAACTTTGGTAATATGATCATCTTTAAAATTATATGTTATGAGGTGTAAAAGTCGAGACCAAATCAAACCAAAAGTCCCTTGGAAGGTGCCAATTGTGATCGTGAACAAATTTGGACCCTAATAAAACTTTTAGAATCATTAAGCAACTGAGCTTAGCCCCATTATCAAAGTTGCCGTACATACCGTGAACTCCGCTTTTGTTACCCTGAGCATGGTTTAAAACTGTCTTAAACTATTTTAAATTTTTACCCCCAAATACCTCATGAAATCAGCCCCAAGCTAGTCCACAGAAAATTCCCAGGTCTGAATTTCAGCTTATCCTAAATTTGAATCTGAAATTACTTTTAATTTCACTATACAACCTCAGAATCTTCCTTTCTATGAGTGAAATTAAACTTATCACCTTTCAAATACACATAGAGTAGATGTGTTTGGATTTCATTTGAGTAGTCAAAAGGTTGAAACAGGAAAGACTACTTAAATTGAAGCTGCAGTTTTACCAAACCTTCAGCAATGTTTGTGTTTGTCCTTCAAAATCTGTGGTGATCCAAGCAAGACTTTATATACCAAACTTGTAGATAATTCTATTAGGAACAACTTTGGTAATTGGAGTGTTGACATGCACTGTGATTTGGATGGTGTTTTGGGTCTTTTTATGTAAACCTGTGAAAACTGTCAAAACCTGACCTGATTAGTAATTCATGTTTTTCTTAAACCTACAGCCATAATTTTGCTAAACCATAATTGAAGAAGTTGTATACCATGGAGTTTCCAACAAAAGTGTCAATAGGCTCTTTGAGTGAAAACGGCCAGAAGATGGACTTTTTGAAGTTCTAAGTATCTAAGGTCCATAGATCAAATTGAAATTTGAGAGCTAAATTCAAATGGAAATCATATTTGTAGATGGATTTTGATATCAACCCTTTTGACAAAGCTGTAGAGTTTAAAGCGTAGAACATTTCTTACAATTAGAGTCTTTTCAAAATCGGCCTTTAAATTGGTCAAAAATGCAGAATTCAGGAAGGGAGAAAACACTTTTCCTTGTCTTTTCTCTTAGTCACCGACATGTGGGTCCCGGCCGTCCGCGCCGCGGCCATGGCCAGTCCTTTAACGCCGCGTGGCCGCCGGTGTATGGGCGAGCGCCCCTCGCCGTGGATCGAGCCCCAGCCTCACCTAGACGCCGTCCCGGCCTCATTCACGCTCTCCTCCATTCACTCACTGCCTCACTCTCCCTCCAAATGCCCTCGCTCCCCACGCGTAGAGCCGCGGCCGCCATTGACGCCGCGGAGCTCGAGCTCACTATTTCGGCCGCCTCGGGCTGCCTCCCCACTGACCGTCGCATCGGCCACCATCACCTTAAGTCCCTCCACTGAATCCCCAAGGAATCGACGTCGCTTACATCCCCCACCGCCATCTTCCCCGGGTGAACGCTGTCGGCGAGCCATGGCGAACCCGAGTGCAAGCTCGCGTCCCGGCGCCTTTCGGCCCTCTCCCTCCACGCCTCCACCGTCACCCCGCCCGCGCGGCCCTCCTCTACCATCCCCGCTGCTCCTCGGCCCCTCCCACGCCTTCAGTCCTCCGCTCCACTTGTGCCACTCGCTCCACCTGCGCCGCGCCCCGACCTCACCGTAGACAGCCCCGGTCAGGCCCTCCTATGCTCTAGACCACCACCGTCGGCCTCGCCATCTTCGCGCGCATCTTAGGCGCCCCTTACCGCCCTCAATCCGCCACCCCACGGCTGAAACCGAGCTGCGCCGCTGCGCCATGCCGAGCCACCGCATCTCCGGTTCACCACTGCCCCATCACCTGTACACTCCACCTCGCTCGTCGAGACCAAGGGGGGCAGGCAGCCCATTGACGGGACACCTACCCGAACTTCGTCGACTCCAAGTCGGGCCTCCACGGCGCCGGCGCAAGCGCCGGGATGCCAAGGCACCGCGCACCCTCGGCCTTGGCCGGAGGAAGAGGAAAGGGTGTTTTGCAAAAAAACCCTCCCTCACTCTTCTATTTTTGTCACTGTTTATTGTATCTTATGAATCTTACGCGTAACCCCCTAGATGTACGAAAATCTCACGTTTTAATCCAAGCCTCTAGACTTTTGCAGATATAACCTTGGATATATGTTGAATTGGTGCGCTAGTGGCTGAGTCTTGGGATAATTGCTTGCTAAACCCCGAAAGCTATGGTTATTCACGATCTAGTCCCCGGTCTAATGTTTTTCTATTTAGATGTATTTATTTCGGCTGGGAACTTGAGAAAATCATAACAAATCAAAGAAAAATCCTAAAAAGGCAAACTCAGTTGTATTAGACTCCTCTTACATAGATCTATTGAATGGTTATGATGTGGATGTGTAAAATGACTGTTTTGCCCTTGGTTTGTTGCATGCATGTTAAAACTAGATAAATGACAAAAGTGGGCTAAATGAACTCCAAATGGCATGAAACTTGGACAGTGGCTTTAGTGTGATATTTAGACACTGTGAGAATTTTTGTTGCAGTAGCACTTGCTGTTAAGTGACTAATCTACCCCTAGGCTTAAGTTTTTGCAATAAAAATGTATGGAAAATACATACCATGTGAAACTTGCTCCAAAAGTTGTACTAGAATTTTGAGACCCACCTTATGCTATGCATAGCTTGCTGGTAAAGTTTGAGGTTTTGCATGTTGAGTTTGAATAGTGATTTGAAAATGACAAAATGTCGCATGCTTAACCAAATAAAATGAGAAAGTGGTTTTAGGGTGCATAAATAATTCTATAGAAAATTTTGTAGCTTGCTAATGATATATAGGTTCCAAAAAGTATTTTTGTGAAGCTTGGGAGCACTAGTCTGAGATACATTTAAAAATGGACCTAGATAACTATATGGAAAATAGATGTCCTATCAAACTAGGGATATTTCACTTGCTAATTTTTGTACATGTTGTTTATGATAAATAATGCTACTGGGTGAATTTTATGGCTAGAAACCATTTCTATAATTTAAGAAAAATCGGGAAATATAAAAAGTTGATAACTTGCTTAAATTTTAATAAATTAATTATAACTTCAATGTAGCTGAAATTTTGCCAGGGACATTGGGTACTTAGTTTCTACATGTCATAAATATTTGAAGTCATTTGGTGCTATGCTCTTACCAGAAGTGAAGTGTCCCTTTTAATGTTAAATGACTCCTTTCAGTAAAACAGTTAATATTGTTTCCTTGATCTTTGCATTATCCTTGTGTGTCTTTCTTCTGCATGTTGCTGCATTTGACATGTTCTTTTTATGGTAAACAACTTGGTAGGTGTTTAGGTGCTTGTTTAGATTTATTCTTAATATAGGCTAATAAAGGCACTTCTATGTCACCAGTACTACATTGATGTTACTAGATGTTCGATACATGAAAATTCATATGTGATATGTGAATGTTTGAGTGTATGCCTGCTCTAAGTCAAGAAAAATACTACAATTGCCAATGCTAAGCGTGATGTCCTGATCTAGTAATCCATTGCATGGGTCAATATATGATTGACTAGTACTTCGCTTGCATGTAGTGTGAAACGATGCAACCCAACTAAATACTTGATCCCGTAATAAATTATATCTTGCCATGTGAATGCTTGATTGCCTAGGTGAATGATTGTCCTAGATGCATACGGCCACTTCTTGTTAAATAGTTGGCAATCACCTTTCTATCCATGAAATGATTGTTCACACATGTGCTTGATCCTCATGCATCCATTCACTGCATTATGCATATCCTTCATGTAGCAACCCTTATTGCAGATACGTGATCAAGGAACAAGTGCGTGGGCTACGTCAAGCAATGGTGGTCCAAAAGACCAACTAGGACCCACTCACGACCTGGAGAGCCCATCAGTCGTGTTTGGAAGGAGGAGCTGTCCAAGTGATCAAGGGGTTGCTTGGGGCAAAGCCTCACAACCCGGCAAACTAACTTTAGATTAGTTTGTTCAAGTGTTCAACAACAAAGGTAGGCCCCTTAAGCATCTACACCTATTTAGGGAGTTCCACCACCCTATATTTGTTTGTGCATTATGTTTAGGAGTTGTATGAAACCCCACATGCATAAATTCCTGATATCCTATGTAGTATGAATAGATCGAAGTCTGCATGCTTAGACGGTAGAAGTCGAGTGAAGGTATACACTCGCGAGATGGTAGGGCTCAAAAATGTTTTACAAAAATTTAATTCAAAAGCAATATGATATGATGTGATGAAAAATTAAGACCGAGCGGAGATATGGGTATATAAGCAAAATAAATGATGATGCTAAGTATGTGACTGGTTGGTGGACTCCGCCCGAGTCATTTAAGACCCCGTTCGCTGTTCGCCTATTGATCGGCATAACATTGCTAGAGTGCTTATCTAGGAAATGGGCCTGGTGAAAGTCTTACTTGTGCAATCCCAAGAACAGAGACTTGGTCCTACCATGGGGTCCAGGGTCGCTTGGGTGTTGACTCGTGGAGGGCTGACCCGGGATGCCGTGGTAACGCTCCATGGGGCTAAACTTGGGGAATGGTGGGTTGGAATCGAACTTGGGATGGGACAAGTGGAGATGGGGGCTATATGTGGGAACGCGATGGCTAGTAAGCATATACCCCTGGTACTTCTAGTTATTCCTGGGAATTAAAAATCGATTCGAATCGCTGATGCTCACCAGGTGTGAGAATGCCAATATCACTAAGGGGCAACGTAGTAATAACTTTAATATGTTATTTATTTAATCATGCTTTTTATATTACACGCTTGTACTTGTATGTTTACATTTCTGCAAGTTACTTTATGATGCTATATATGTTGAAATGATGAGATACATGATGGATGGATCGTGATGATAAAAAGAATAAATTGAGGCTTATGGTTTAATATTGAATGAAACATGAAAGTAAGGATTCACTTTTAGTAAGCTTATGCGGGTTAGAAGTCAAGTCCACAAAAAGCCTTGCATACTCTCAAATGTGTCGGGCTGATACCGCCCTCGGGTAAGTCCTACGAGTATCCCACGTACTCATCATTTGTTGTTGATATTTTTCTTTAGGTACATGTCAGTTTGTGAGCAAGGATGACCACGGTGGGCTCGGTGTCATGCCTTGACGTTTCTATTCTTCCGCTGCGACGTATCTGTATATCACATGTTTTCCGCTGCAAGAGTATTTTGAAGCTTTACTTCACTACATTTGTACATTATTTTGAGCAAAGTATTTGTAATCTCTCAAACTATGTTGTATGAAATGATGGGTTGTTGTAATTGTTGTGGCCCTTTCGAGAGCTTAATGCGTGTGATGTCGGTATCTCTGGGTGATGGTTACATCAAGTTCCCCTTCTGGGTAGCTCGACGCACTACTGGGTTTGGTTCGGTCTAGGTGCACTGCGAGCCGAAGGTGGCAGGTGTACTTAGCTCGGATTAAATCGGCAGTTCCGCCACAGCGGCTTCGGCTCAAAACCGCTACCCAAGTTCAAATGACCTAGTGGGTTGGGCTCCGACTCGCCAAGATAGAAGATTGGGCCAAGACCTGGCCCAGGAAGCCCGCAGAATAAAGTTTTCCGGTTTCTAACTTCAAAACTGGGGGAAGCTTTCGGACTACTGGTTATGTGGCGTACATCCAAGCGAGGCGTGGAGAAGAAGAAGATCAAAGCGTCATCGTAGTCGTCCAATGTATCTTTTTCATTTCAGCCCTTTTCGGGCATTCTAGAGTAAGGGTCTTAGTGTTAAATGGTGTCGTCAGGCCTAGGCTATAAATACCTAAGTGGCTAGTCATTTAGCTGACTCTTCCACTATTAGAAAACCCTAGGCTTCATTTTCATACAGCCATGTGCCAAAGAGAGAAAGGAGAGCATTAGGGCTAGGATTTAGTCCCCTAGCTAGTGTTCTTCACTTCAAGAGGGTAGGATGAAGGGTGGTAGGCTGTAGGAACTTTGTATGAACTCAATTTCGTGATTAATCCATCTATATTCCTCAGAAATTCAAGCTCATGTGTGCAGCCCTCTCCTCCTCCCCTTCTAGTTTGGTTTTTGTGGCTCAATCCTTGGCTTTTGGGTGTTTGCTTTAACCATGGGTAAATCCTTTCTTATGCCGGTGTTTTGGACTTGCAAGGATGTGGAGATTATGCCCTAGTGCATCACAAACCTTCAGGTTTGCCACGAGCAAGTCGAGCTTGAGTTTTGCCCTTTCTTGCCGAAGGCTTGCTTCTTCACGGGATCTAAAATTCACGCTAATCCCGTGATCATTTTGAGTTGATCTTTTGGGAATAGCTTTGGAATAGTGGTCAGATAGCCTGTGTCAAATTTCATGAACATTGGATAAGGTTTGGTGAGATTTAGGGTTTGAGAGGCTCAAGTTTCAACTTCCACCGGACAGTCCGGCGTTGTCACCGGACTATCCGGCTCCACCGGACAGTCCGGCGCAGGCCACCGGACAGTCCAGCGTAGGCCCTTGTCCTAGCCTCTACCGGACTATCCTATAGAGTCTATCGGACAGTCCGATGGCACCGGACTTTGTTACCGGATAGTCTGGTGTCTGCCGGACTCTGCTACCGGACTATCCTATAGCCGCTACGGGACAGTCCTATAGATCTGGGCAGCCTGCTTTTCGTTGGAATTTTCGTCGTCCGGCTTTTGCTTCGACCTCGCTTTTTGTGTCCCTTGTTGCTGGCCATACTCTTAACTTGCTGTGAACCTGTATGGCACATTTTGGTGCATTGAGTGGCGGACAAGACTCTAGTGCATGAGTCGTTGTTTCACTTGACTTGCGATCTCGTGATCGTTGAGTCTTCTGCTTCTGCTCGCTTGGTGTGTACCCATTCAGTGGGCGACACCAATTGCTGCTAGACACGTTTCCTTTCAGTGGACGGTGTCTAGCGTTTGTTGTGTGAAGTGTCTGTCAGTCTACATCGGGGTACGTGAGTTTGAGTTTTTAAGTGCTCCTATTGACCCCCTCTAGTCGCACGTCTCGGTCCTACAAGTGGTATCGGAGCCGGTTAGGTTTCCCATACCTTAACCGGTGAAGAAACCGTAGCGACTATGACTTACTCTGGGAAGATTCCCGTTCTTGGCTCGGTTGGCTATCCCTACTGGAAGGATAGGATGGAGACGTTCCTTGTTAGCCAGAGTCAGAACATATGGGATGCTACTTAGAGTACGACTTTTGTGGTGCTTCCAGTTGCTGAGCGTACTACGCCTGATGTTGTGGCTCAGCATGAGGCGAACGCCAAGGCTGTTAACTTTCTCTTTTCTGGGCATGGTCACTGCTTAGTGCACACCATGAGGGTACCGCGACAATTAAGTCTAGGCTTGTGGAGACTTACCGGCGCGAATATGAGAATTTCGTCCAGAAGCTGGGAGAGTCAGTAGATGACTAGTTTGGTCGCTTTCAGTTGATCATTAACAAATTGCGTGTCAACTCTGCCCTCGTTGAGCTCCCATACACCGATCATTAGCAGGCTGTCAAATTGCTATATGCTTTGGATAGAAAAGTATGGGAGATCAAGGTGAACTCCATCATTGAGTCAGCAGGGTATGATACGATAGGAGTAGAGGCGCTCTATAGTAAGCTAAAGGCCACATAAGTAGATTACAAGATGAGGGATTCCCCCGCTTGTATAGGTTCCAAGAGTCTGGCCTTGGCTACCCCCTCTAGTGAGTCTGCTGAGAGCCAATGGACCGGCCTCATTGCTCTTCTGGTGTGATGAGTGATTGTCAACGAGCTCAAGCCCTCCGATGGACTAGAGGCCCTCCGATGGACTGGAGGTAGATGATGAAGACCTCGATGGACTGAGGCAAAAGCCATCCAAAGGACCGGAGGCAATGCTCGACGTCGGTCGGCCATGGGAGCTCGGTACATGGAGGGTCAACGAGCTCAAGCCCTCCGATGGACTAGAGGCCCTCCGATGGACTGGAGGTAGATGATGAAGACCTCGATGGACTGAGGCAAAAGCCATCCAAAGGACCGGAGGCAATGCTCGACGTCGGTCGGCCATGGGAGCTCGGTACATGGAGGGGCAGTTCGGCAACGGTGGTGTAAGCCCTCCGATGGATTGCGAGGCGACTCCGATGGACTGGAGAAGCTGGGTACAACCATGGTGCTCCAACCTGAGTGCATGGCGCCAAGGCGTGCGAGGGAGGCTTTGGCGGCTTCGGCTCAAAACCGCCACCCAAGTTCAGATGACTTGGTGGGTTTGGCTCCGACTCGCCAAGATAGAAGATTGGGCCAAGACCCGGCCAAGAAAGTCCGCAGAATAAAGTTTCCCGGTTTCTAATTTCAAAACTGGGGGAAGCTTCCGGACCACGGTTACGTGGCATAGATCCAAGCAAGGCGTGGAGAAGAAGAAGATCAAAGCGTCATCGTAGTTGTCCGAATGTATCTTTTTCATTTCAGCCCTTTTCGGGCATTCTAGAGTAAGGGTCTTAGTGTTAAATGGTGTCGTTAGGCCTAGGCTATAAATACCTAAGTGGCTGGTCATTTAGATGACTCTTCCACTATTAGAAAACCATAGGCTTCATTTTCATACAGCCATGTGCCAAAGAGAAAGGAGAGCATTAGGGCTAGGATTTAGTCCCCTAGCTAGTGTTCTTCACTTCAAGAGGGTAGGATGAAGGGTGGTAGGCCGTAGGAACTTTATATGAACTCAATTTCGTGATTAATCCATCTATATTCCTCAGAAATTCAAGCTCATGTGTGCAGCCCTTTCCTCCTCCCCTTCTAGTTTGGTTTTTGTGGTTCAATCCTTGGCTTTTGGGTGTTTGCTTTGGCCATGGGTGAATCCTTTCTTTTGCCGGTGTTTCGGACTTGCAAGGACGTGGAGCTTATGCCCTAGTGCATCACAAACCTTCAGGTTTGCCATGAGCAAGTCGAGCTTGAGTTTTGCCCTTTCTTGCCCAAGGCTTGCCTCTTCACGCGATCTGAAATTCTCGCTAATCCCATGATCATTTTGAGTTGATCTTTTGGGAATAGTTTTGGAATAGTGCTCAGATAGCTTGTGTCAAATTTCGTGAACATTGGATAAGGTTTGGTGAGATTTAGGGTTTGAGAGGCTCAAGTTCAAACTTCCACCGGACTGTCCGGCGCTGTCACCGGACTATGCGGCTCCATCGGACAGTCCGGCGCAGGCCACCGGACAGTCCAGCGTAGGCCCTTGTCCTAGCCTCTACCGGACTATCCTATAGAGTCTATCAGACAGTCCGATGGCACCAGACTTTGTTACCGGATAGTCTGGTGTCTGCCGGACTCTGCTACCGGACTATCCTATAACCGCTACGGGAGAGTCCTATAGATCTGGGCAGCCTGCTTTTTGTTGGAATTTTCGCCGTCCGGCTTTTGCTTCGACCTCGCTTTTTGTGTCCCTTGTTGCTGGCCATACTCTTAACTTGCTGTGAACCTGTAAGGCGCATTTTGGTGCGTTGAGTGGCGGACATGACACTAGTGTGTGAGTCGTTGTTTCGCTTGACTTGCGATCTCATGATCGTTGAGTCTTGTGCTTCCGCTCGCTTGGTGTGTACCCGTTCAGTGGGCGACACCAAGTGCTGCTAGACACGTTTCCTTTCAGTGGACGGTGTTTAACGTTTGTTGTGTGAAGTGTCTATCAGTCTGCACCGGGGGTTTGTGAGTTTGAGTTTTTAAGTGCTCCTATTTACCCCCCTCTAGTCGCACGTCTCGGTCCTACATTTACTACTAACCCCTTGTTACACAACTTTTCGTTTTCTGCTTTGATGTCTGTTACAGAGGAGCAGTTGGCGATGCTTGGGGATGATGAGCTTTGTCTGGTGTCCAGTCGCTTTCAGCGCGCCTATGACAACCAGATGAGCAAGAAGAGGGGCGAGAGGCCCAAGTGCTTCGAATGCGGAGAGGTTGGCCACTTCATCGCCGAGTGCCCCAACAAGAACGACTACTACAAGAAGGGCAAGAACTACTCCCGTGACTCCGACAAGTACCACTCCGGCAAGCCAAGCTATAACAAGCACCGCTCCAGCAAACACAGCTTCGGCAAGCATCCCTTCGGCAAGAACAACTTCTGGAAGGCTTTCAAGAGCTACCAGAAGGACAACCAGAAGTGGGACAAGGCCTTCTTTACAGAGATCGGGTTCTGCAGCAGCGGATCTTCTTCCTCTTCATCCTCACCGGGCTCAAGTGATGAGGAGATCACGTACAGGAAAGACAAGAGTAATGATCAAGGAGGTCCAGCTGGCTTGTGCTTCGTCTCCACCAAGTCCAGGCGCAAGAACAAGGACAAGAGGAGCTCGGTTTGCTCCATGGCGCTTGAGGACAAGGAGAACAAGGATGATGGCAGCAACTCTTCTTCCGATGATGAGGTAACTCCTGAGCAAGCCAAAATCCTTGAGATGCTAGAGCAGAACAGTCGAGAGTTGAAAGCCCAGGATAAAATGCTGGAGAAAGCAGCTAAGAAGCTGCAGAAGTTGAAAGCTCAACTTGCTGAGGCTTTAGATGAGAATGAGAGGTTGGGGAGTGTGAGACCCCAACCCAATAAGCTTGAGTGTCCTACCTATGAGTCTTTCATGATGGAGCTTGGTGACCAGAGAGATAGGTATGCCAAGTGTAGAGGAGATAGATGGGCTTAGAGCTGAGCTAGGCAAACTTCAGTCCAAACTGGATCAGCCTACTTTGAGTGGAGAGCTCGAGTGTGAGTCTTGCCCCTGTCTAGCTAGAGAGCTAGCTGTGCTGAAGGAGAAGTTTGAGGGGCAGCTCATGGAACTTGAGGAGCATAGGGCTAGACCTGCGCTTTTGGGTGCGTGTATGGTCTGTCCTGCTTTTAGAGGTGAGTTAGAGCTGTTGAGAGCTGACTTTGAGGTGCTTTTAGCACTGACTGACACTTGTGAGAACTGCCTGACCCTTAGGATGCAGCTAGTGGATAGGGATGCCACCATTAGGAAGTTGGAGAAAGCTGCTCCTGTTTTTCCCTCTCTAGACTGTGATACCTGTGCTGCCCAGACAGTAGTCTGGAAGATCTGAGGTTGTAGGTGTTGTCTTTGCAAGATGACAACTACAGGTTGAGAGAGGTGCTGAGTTGGGTATATGCTAGGCAACCCCAACTAGAGATGATCATAGAGAGCACCAAGAGAGCTGAGGGTGACATGAGAGGTTGTGGGTTTGGAGAGTGCAGCACGTCGGGTGAGAAGAGTGATCCGATTAAGATCAAGACTGCACCTACCCAGCCAGGAGAGACTGTTGATGGGGTTTACCATGAGCCACCCAAGGCTACCCCAAAGAAGCAGTACTGGACACCCAAGCCCTCTCTGGCTGAGCTGAGTAAGATTATTGAGGAAGATCTTAAGCCCAAGGGCAAGAAGCCAGTCTAGCAGCCTGAGCCATTCAAGGCCACACCACCTAAGACCAAGTCCCAACCTAACCCAGTTCCTAGGAGGCCTGTAAACCACTGTGACTTCTGCTAGCAGAATGGCCACCTAGAGGGGTTTTGCTTCAGGAGGAAGTGAGTTGAGAGGCAGGAGAGAGCTTGGGGGAACCAGGATCAGTTCTACCAGGGTGGTAGGCAAGATCCTCCCCACCGCTGTGAGTGAGAGACCGCTTTGCTGGTGATGAGAGAGGAGGCAGCTTTTAGGCCCATGCTCCTGGTGGAGAGAGACGCTTTGACGGTCGAGCTCCTAGTCGTTTTCAGCACGGCTATGGACCTCGTGACTGAGGGTTTGTGAGAGAGCTTGAGAGGCCACGCTTTTAGGGTCGTGGTTTCTCCAGTCGTGGTAATTTCTTTGAGTGTGCTTACCCCACATTTGAGTAGATGGCTCGGCACTGGTATAACAGTTTTGGTACTAACCCCGGTGCCGGACCTTTGCTCACCGTCGCTTTACTTAACTTCATAGGATCGAGGCATGGAGGATGTGTGGATCATGGACTCCGGTTGCTCTAGGCACATGACAGGGCACCGCAAGTGGTTCTACAGCCTCAACCCCGTGAGCACCAAGGAGTACATCACATTCGGGGACAATGGTCAAGCTAAAGTGTTGGGTGTTGGTTCTGTTTTGCTCTCTGCTAAGGTTTTCCTGAGAGAAGTTGCTTTTGTTCAGAATCTGGGGTTCAATTTGGTTTCTGTTTCGCAACTTCTCGATGAAGGATTTGAGGTTCGTTTTAAGAAGGGTGCGTGCCGCGTTCTTGATGCTGAGGAGACCCTTGTCTACTCTTTGCTGTCTTTTGGTCAGGTTTTTAGGGTTGAGCTCACATTTGTTTCTGGCCTTGCTCGCTGTTTGGTTGGTAGTCCTTCTACTGATATATGGAAGTGGCATAGGAGGCTTGGTCACTTGAGCTTTGATCTGCTATTCAGGTTGAGTCCATTGGGCCTAATCCGAGGATTGCCCAAATTGAAAGCTGAGAAGGACTTTGTATGCCACCCCTGTCGTCATGGCAAGATGGCAGCCGCTTCTCACACTCTTGTGTCTCAGGTTATGACCTCCTATCCGGGTGAGCTACTCCATATGGATACAGTAGGTCCCGCTCGGGTAGCGTCGGTCAGTGGGAAGTGGTACGTGCTTGTCGTTGTGGACGACTTTTCGCGGTTCTCGTGGGTATTTTCATGGAGTTTAAGGATGAGGCGTATGGTTTTGTTTGGGATCTGGTACTGAGGTTGAGAAACGAGAGTCATAAGGCCTTGAGGGCTATCGTAGTGACAATGGCGGAGAATTCAGAAACTCTCGGTTCAAAAACTTCTGTCGTGACCTAGGTCTTGAGCACCAGTATTCTTCTCCATATACCCCACCGCAGAACGGTGTTGTGGAACGCAAGAACCGCACACTCGTTGAGATGGCACAGACAATGCTCGATGAGCAAAGGACTCCGAGGCGCTTTTGGGCTGAGGCAGTGAATACAGCCTGTTACATTGCGAACCGGATCTTCTTGCGAGCTTTCCTTAGGAAGACCTCGTATGAACTTCGGTTTGGTAGGCAGCCCAGTGTCAAGCATTTGCGAGCGTTTGGCTACAGGTGCTTTGTGCTGAAGAAGGCAGAGCATTTGGACAAGTTTGAGTCTCGTTGTTTAGATGGGATTTTTCTAGGGTATGCTTCTAGTTCTAGGGCTTTTTGTGTGTGGATTTTATAGGCCAAACAAGTTGTTGAGACTTGTGAGGTTTCTTTTGATGAAACTATACCCTGCACAACCCCTGCCTTTGAGCTTTCAGGTAATGATGAAGATGAGGAAGGTGCAGATGATGTTGGTGATGCAGGAGCCTCTATACCGGCTGCAGCTCCTGCCCCCTCTGCTACGAGCTCTGATGATGAAGGAGGACCTTTGCCTACGGCCTCCTCCTCACTCCCCTGACAGCAAGCTCAAGCAGAGGCTGGCCCCGCTGAGGACGCAGGAGAGGTGACATCCGAGATTGTTCCATCTCGGCAGGTCCAACGGGATCAGCCTCCACATAGGATCATTGGAGATCTTCACCAACGAGTCACACGCCCTTCGGTTAACTCTCTAGCCTTTTTCTACCACTCTGCATATGTTGCTTCTTTTGAGCCCCGAGATGTGTCACATGCATGAGACCCAATGGACCGGCCTCATTGCTCTCCTGGTGTGATGTGTGATTGTCAACGAGCTCAAGCCCTCCGATGGACTGGAGGCCCTCCAATGGACTGGAGGTAGATGATGAAGACCTCGATGGACTGAGGCAAAAGCCCTCCAATGGACCGGAGGCAATGCTCGGCGTCAGTCGGCCATGGAAGCTCGGTACACGGAGGGGCGGTTCGGCAACGGTGGTGTAAGCCCTCCGATGGACCGCGAGGCGACTCCGATGGACTGGAGAAGCCGGGTGCCACCGTGGTGCTCCAACCCGAGTGCATGGCGCGAAGACGTGCGAGGGAGGCTTTGGCGGCTTCGGCTCAAAACCGCCACCCAAGTTCAAATGACTGGGTGGGTTGGGCTCTGACTCGACAAGATAGAAGATTGGGCCAAGACCCGGCCCAGGAAGCCCGCAAAATAAAGTTTCTGGGTTTCTGACTTCAAAACCGGGGGAAGTTTTCGGACTACTGGCTACGTGGTGCACATCCAAGCGAGGCGTGTAGAAGAAGAAGATCAAGCCATCATCGTAGTCGTCCGATTGTATCTTTTTGGTTTGGCCCCCTCCGGGCATTTTTAGAGTAGGGGTCTTAGTGTAATTGTGTCATTTAGGGCCTAGGGTATAAATAGACTTGAGAGACTCCCTTGGAGCTCATCTTGGCAGCACAAACCCTAGGTTTTCCCTAACCCTAGTAGCCAAGGTCCAAAGAGAGAAAAGAGAGGAGATTAGCTAGGAGATGAGTGCCTAGTTTAGTCAAATTTTGTCATTAGTGGGAGGATGATGGGAGGTAGGCTCTAGGGAACTTGTGTAACCTGAATTTTGTGATTAATCCAAGTTTCCTCGTTGTGTAATCCATGTCTTGAGCAGCTCAATTTCGTCCTCCTTTTCCCCTCCCCGTTCTAGTTCGTTTTTGGTTCCAATCCTTGGATTTTGGTGTGTTTCGGTTTGTCCAAGGTTGGGATCTTTCTTTTGCTGGTATCTTGCCTTGCTATGATGTGGTAAATCTCACTAGCTAAGTGCTAGAATCATCAAACCACGAGCAAGGGCCATTCTTGTCGGATTTTGAGTTTTCAGTGTCAACTCACCTACCTCACGAGATTTGCAATTACCGTGCAACCCTTGATCTTTTCAAGTGGATCTTTTGGGGTTTCCTAGGGAAGGTCCTTAGGATTGTCCATGCAAATTTTCATGAAGTTTCGTTGAGATTTGACCCCGTTTCGATCGATTTTTCGATGGGGTGTCGGGCTGTTTTTCTGCGTAGTTTTTCGGAGAACTGACAGGACAAATCAATTGTCCTTAGGTTTGTCCGAAGTAGGGACTTCGGACTGTCCGGTCTATAGACCTCGGAGAGTCCGGTCTGTTGTGTTTTTGGGCTGTTTCTTCCCCTTCTTTGTGTTTGTCCGTTCAGGCCTTTTGGTGGAGAGAGGACTGTCCGGTCTAGCCTTTATGGGGCTGTTTTTGCGAGTTTCTTGCTCCGCTTGTCTTGAGGTTTGTTTTTCTTGGTTTCTTTGGATTTTGAAGTGTTGTTGTTTTCTTCAAACTTGTTTTGTGTCAACCACTGCATGCCCATACTCTTCACTCACTCATCTTAAGTGAGACACGCTTCGGTATGTTGAGTGGCTAGTGTGCGACACTTGCAAGCTTTGTAGCTTGTCTTGTTTTGTTTGTGCTTTGTTGTGTTCGCTTGTTTTGTTGCATGCTTTAGTCTTTTCCCGTTTAGGGTTTCTCAATGTGTCCTAGGGTTGGTAGCTTGTCTATGCTACGCAACTCTGCACATTAGAATGGTGTAGATTTAGGTGTTGTCTTTGTTCTTTTAGGTGCAGTTTGGTTGCGCGTCTTACGTCTGTTTCGTTGGACGTTAATTCGAGTGCTTCCGCTTTCCACCCGATACGTATCTGTTCAGTGGACGGTATCGGGTGTGCGTGTGTTTTTGTGAGAGCGCACTTTGGGTTTTTGAGTTTGAGTTTTTCAAGTGCTCCTATTCACCCCCTCTAGTGGCATGTCTCGGTCCTACAAGTGTTATCAGGGCCGGTTAGGTTTCCTATACCTTAACCAGTGAAGAAACCGTAGCGATCATGACATACTCTGAAAAGATTCCCGTCCTTGGCTCCGATGGCTATCCCTACTGGAAGGGTAGGATGGAGGCGTTCCTTGTTAGCCAGAGTCAGGACATATGGGACGCTACTCAGAGTATGACTTTTGTGGTGCTTCCAGTCGCTAAGCGTACTATGCAGGATATCGTGGCTCGGCATGAGCCGAATGCCAAGGCTGTTAACTTTCTCTTTTCCGGGCTTGGTCCTATGGATTATGAGAGAGTGAGTCACCTTAAGACGGCGCATGAGATATGGTCACTGCTTAGTGCAAACCATGAGGGTATCGCGACGATTAAGGCTAGGCTTGTGGAGACTTACCGGCGCGAATATGAGAATTTCGTCCAGAAGCCGGGAGAGTTAGTAGATGACTTGTTTGGTCGCTTTCAGTCGATCATTAACAAGTTGCGTGTCAACTCTGCCCCCGCTGAGCTTCCATACACCAATCATTAGCAGGCTGTCAAGTTGCTGTATGCGTTGGACAGAAAAGTATGGGAGATCAAGGTAAACTCAATCATTGAGTCGGTAGGGTATGATACAATAGGAGTAGAGGCGCTCTATAGTAAGCTCAAGGCCACAGAAGTAGATTACAAGTTGAGGGATTCTCTTGCTTGTACAGGTTCTAAGAGTCTGGCCTTGGCTACCCCCTCTAGTGAGTCTGTTTCTAACCCCCTTATGCACAACTTCTCGTTTTTTGCTTTGATGTCTGTGACAGAGGAGCAGTTGGCGTCGCTTAGGGATGAAGAGCTATGTCTGGTGTCTAGTCGCTTTCAGCGCGCCTATGACAACCGGATGAGCAAGAAGAGGGGTGAGAGGCCCAAGTGCTTCGAGTGCGGAGAGGTCGGTCACTTCATCGTCGAGTGCCCCAACAAGAACGACTACTACAAGAAGGGCAAGAGCTACTCCCGCGACTCCGACAAGTACCACTCCGGCAAGTCGAGCTTTGACAAGCACCGCTCCAGCAAGCATGGCTTCGGCAAGCGTCCTTTCGGCAAGAAGAACTTTCGGAAGGCTTTCAGGAGCTACCAGAAGGACAACCGAAAGCAGGACAAAGCTTTCTTCGCCAAGATCGGGTTCTACTGCAGCGGATCTTCTTCCTCTTCATCCTCGTCAAGCTCAAGTGATGAGGAGATCACGTACAGGAAGGACAAGAGGAACGATCAAGGAGGTCCAGCTGGCTTGTGCTTCGCCTCCACCAAGTCTAGGCGCAAGAACATGGACAAGAGAAGCTCGGTTTGCTCCATGGTGCTTGAGGACAAGGAGAACAAGGATGACGGCAGCAACTCTTCTTCCGATGATGAGGTAACTCATGAGCAAGGCGAAATCCTTGAGATGCTAGAGCATAACAGCCGAGAGTTGAAAGCCTAGGATAAAATGCTAGAGAAGGCAGCTAAGAAGCTGCAGAAGTTGAAAGCCCAACTTGTTGAGGCTTTGGAGGAGAATGAGAGGTTGAGGAGTGTGAGACCCCAACCTAGTGAGCTTGAGTGCCCTACCTGCGAGTCTTTCATGACGGAGCTTGGTGACTAGAAAGATAGGTATGCCAAGCGGGTAGAGGATATAGATGGGCTTAGAGCTGAGCTAGGCAAACTCTAGTCCAAGCTAGATGAGCCTACTTTGAGTGGAGAGCTTGAGTGTGAGTCTTGCCCCTGTTTAGCTAGAGAGTTAGCTGGGCTGAAGGATAAGTTTGAGGGGCAGCTCATGGAGCTTGAGGAGCTTAGGGCTAGACCTGCGTTTTTGGGTGCGTTTATGGTCTGTCCTACCATGAGAGGTGAGTTAGAGCAGTTGAGAGCTGACTTTGAGATGCTTTTAGCACCTACTGACACTTGTGAGAACTGCCTAACCCTTAGGATGCAGCTGGTGGATAGAGATGCCATCATTAGGAAGTTGGAGAAAGCTGCTCCTGTTTTTCCCTCTCTAGTTTGTGATACTCGTGTTGCCCAGACTGTAGTTCTGGAGGATCTGAGAGAGGAAGTGTTGTCTTTGCAAAATGACAACAGCAAGTTGAGAGAGGTGCTGAGTTGGGTATATGCTAGGCAACTCCAACTAGAGATGATCATAGAGAGCACCAAGAGAGCCGAGGGTGAGACGAGTGGTGTTGGGTCTGGAGAGTGCAGCACTTCGGTGAAAAGAGTGCCCCAATTAAGATCAAGACTGCACCTATCCAGCCAGGTGAGACTGTTGATGGGATTTACCATGAGCCACCCAAGGCTGCCCCAAAGAAGTAGTACTGGACGCCCAAGCCTTCCAAGGCTAAACTAGACAAGATCATAAAGGAAGAGCTTATGTCCAAGGGCAAGAAGCCAGTCCAGCAGCCTGAGCCACCCAAGGCCACACCACCTAAGCCCAAGTCCCAGCCTAACCCAGTTCCTAGGAGGCCTGTCTACCACTGTGACTTCTGCCAGCAGAATGGCCACCTAGAGGAGTTTTGCTTCAGGAGGAAGTGGGTTGAGAGGCAAGAGAGAGCTTGGGGGAACCAGGATCAGTTTTACCAGGGTGGTAGGCAAGATCCTCCCCACCGCGGTGAGAGGAGAGACCGCTTTGCTGGTGGTGAGAGAGGAGGCGGCTTTCAGGCCCATGCTCCTGGTGGTGAGAGACGCTTTGTCGGTCGAGCTCCTAGTCGTTTTTAGCGCGGCTATGGACCTCGTGACCGAGGGTTTGTGAAAGAGCTTGAGAGGCCACACTTTGAGAGTCGTGATTACTCTAGTCATGGTGGTTTCTTTGACTGTGCTTACCCCACTTTTGAGCGGATGGCTCGGCACTAGTACAACAATTTTGGTACTAACCCCAGTGTCGGACCGTTTGCTCACCATCGCTTTACTTGACTTTGCAGGAACGAGGCATGGAGGACGTGTGGATCATGGACTCCGGTTGCTCTAGGCACATGACAGGGCACCGCAAGTGGTTCTCCAGCCTCAACCCCATGAGCACCAAGGAGTACATCACATTAGGGGACAATGGTCAAGGTAAAGTGTTGGGTGTTGGTTCTGTTTCGCTCTCTGCTAAGCTTTCCCTGTGAGAAGTTGCTTTTGTCCGGAATCTAGGGTTCAATTTGGTCTTTGTTTCGCAACTTCTCGATGAAGGTTTTGAGGTTCTTTTTAAGAAGGGTGCGTGCCGCGTTCTTGATGCTGAGGAGACCCTTGTTTGCTCTTTGCTGCCTTTTGGTCAGGTTTTTAGGGTCGACCTCACATCTATTTCTGGCCCTACGCGTTGTTTGGTTGCTAGTCCTTCTGCTGATATATGGAAGTGGCATAGGAAACTTAGTCACTTGAGCTTTGATCTACTAGTCAGGTTGAGTTCATTGGGCCTAATCCGAGGATTGCCCAAATTGAAAGCTGAGAAGGACTTAGTGTGCCACCCCTGTCGTCATGGTAAGATGGTTGCTGCTTCTCACATTCCTGTGTCTCAAGTTATGACCTCCTATCCGGGTGATCTACTCCATATGGATACAGTAGGTCCCGCTCGCGTAGCGTCGATCAGTGGGAAGTGGTACGTGCTTGTCGTTGTGGATGACTTTTAGCGGTTCTCGTGGGTATTTTTCATGGAGTGCGTTTGGTTCTGATCTGGTACTGAGGTTGAGAAACGAGAGTCATAAGGCCATGAGGGCTATCCACAGTGACAATGGCGGAGAATTCAGAAACTCTCGTTTCGAAAACTTCTGCCGTGACCTAGGTCTTGAGCACCAGTTTTCATCTCCATATACCCCACCGCAGAACGGTGTTGTGGAACGCACGAACCGCACACTTGTTGAGATGGCACGGACGATGCTCGATGAGCATAGGACTCCGAGGCGCTTTTGGGCTGAGACAGTGAATACGGCCTGTTACATTGCAAACCAGATTTTCTTGCGAGCTTTCCTTGGGAAGACCTTGTATGAACTTCAGTTTGGTAGGCAGCCCAGCGTCAAGCATTTGCGAGCGTTTGGCTGCAAGTGCTTTGTGCTTAAGAAGGCGGGGCATTTGGACAAGTTTGAGTCTCGTTGTTTGGATGGGATTTTTCTGGGGTATGCTTCTAGTTCTAGGGCTTTTCGTGTGTGGATTTTGGAGGCCAAGCAAGTTGAGTTTGAGTCTCGTTGTTTGGATGGGATTTTTCTGGGGTATGCTTCTAGTTCTAGGGCTTTTCGTGTGTGGATTTTGGAGGCCAAGCAAGTTGTTGAGACTTGCGAGGTTTCTTTTGATGAAACTATGCCCTGCACAACCCATGCCTTTGAGCTTTCAGGTGATGATGAAGAAGGCACCCCCATCTTTGAGGATGAGGAATGTGCGGTTGATGTTAGTGATGCAGGAGCCACTGCACCGGCTGCAGCTCCTGCTCCCTCTGCTACGAGCTCTGATGATGAAGGAGGACCCTTGCCCACGGCTTCCTCTTCACTCCCCCGACAGCAAGCTCAAACAGAGGCTGGCCCCGCTGAGGACGCAGGGGAGGTGACTTCTGAGATTGTTCCATCTCGGCAGGTCCAGCGGGATCACCCTTCACACAGGATGATTGGAGACATTCACCAGCGTGTTACACGCTCTACGGTTGCTTCTCTAGCCTTTTTCTCCCACTCTGCATATGTTGCTACATTTGAGCCTCGTGATATGTCACATGCATTATCTGATCCTAATTGGGTGAACGCCAGCATGAGGAGTTGGAGAATTTTGAGAGAAACCATGTCTGGGATTTAGTGGAGCCTCCACCAAACTGTCGCCCTATAGGTACCAAGTGGGTTTTCAAGAACAAACAGGGTGAGAACGGGATAGTTGTGAGGAACAAAGCGAGATTGGTAGCCTAGGGTTTCTGTCAGAAGGAGGGGATAGATTATGAGGAGACCTTTGCCCCTGTAGCTCGTCTGGAAGCCATTAGGATTTTGCTTGCCTTTGCGGCCTCTAAAGGCTTCAAACTGCAGCAAATGGTTGTCAAGTTTGCTTTCCTGAACGGGTTCATAGAGGAGGAGGTATATGTGAGACAACCTCCTGACTTTGAGAGTGCTAGATTTCCAGACCGGGTGTATAAGTTGAGAAAAGCCCTTTATGGTCTGAAGCAAGCACCTAGAGCTTGGTATGCTAGGTTGAAGAGTTTCCTGCTCAAGTTTGGGTTTGTGATGGGTTCAGTAGACAAGACCTTGTTTTTGTTGAGTCGTGGCGGTGACACCCTGATAGTTCAGATATATGTTGATGACATAATCTTTGGTGGTTCATCTCACGCTTTGGTGTCTAGTTTTGCTGAACAGATGAGCAGGGAATTTGAGATGAGTCTTATGGGTGAGCTCCAGTTCTTTCTCGGGCTACAGATTAAGCAAGGTCTTGAGGGTACCTTCGTCCATCAAGCCAAGTACACAAGGGACATACTCAAGAAGTTTAACATGGGTGACTCTAAACCCATGACAACTCCTATGAGTACAAACACGGCGCTTGATGCTGATGAAGATGGGAAGGCGGTGGATCAAAAGGAATTTCGAGGAATGATCAGCCAGACATTCAGTTCGCGGTCTGCCTTTGTGCGCGCTACCAGGCTTCTCCTAGGACTTCTCACCGTCAAGCGGTGAAGCGCATTTTCAGGTATCTGAAATTCACTACTGAGCTTGGTCTTTGGTATTCCTCGGGTTCTTCTCTTTCTCTTAGAGGGTTCTCAAATGCTGACCATGCTAGCTGCTGGATTGATCGCAAGTCAACCTCCTGCACATGCCAACTCTTAGGAACCTCTCTTGTCTCTTGGTCCTCCCGCAAGCAAGCTAGTGTAGCTCTTTCCACCACTGAGGCAGAATATGTTGCTGCTGCTAGTTGCTGCTCCCAGCTTTTATGGATGAAAGCCACCCTTAGTAATTTCGGCCTTAGGTTTGGTAGGATCCCTCTCCTAGTTGACTCTACTTCTGCTATTTCTGTAGCTAAGAACCCCGTCTTGCACTCTAGAACCAAACACATAGACGTGAGGTTTCACTTTTTGAGAGATCACTATGAGAAGGGGGACATAGACTTAGTCCATGTAGCATCTGAAAACCAGTTGGCCGATATTTTTACCAAGCCCCTAGAGTTTGACGCTTTTGCGCGCTTAAGAGGTGAGCTTGGAGTGTGCTATTCCTTTTAGTCAGGGATAGTGTGCTATTCCTTTTAGCAAGGAATAGCTTGTGTAGTTTAGTTTTTGCTTTTATCTTGCTTTTATTTCTCTTTGTTTCTTTTGCATATTGTATCATATCATGCATTGCATTGTATTATATGCATTTTCACTGCTCTAGCACTAGAGCTCTTTTGGAATGATGAGTTAGTACTTGCTTATGCTAGATTATACAGATGCATGCTTGATCATGGTTGGCTAAGCTTTCTTGAGTCTGTTGAATACTAGTTGTGAGCTAAGTCATTTTATTCTTTGCAAATCAAAAACCATGATCACCACTTGACTTGGCTACCTAGCATGTGTAGGAGTGTTGAATGCTATGCTATCTTTTCATACCTAGATATGCTAGTTGTTTGCCTTTGCTAAGTTAATGCCTAAGCTTTTATGACACCTTGATTAAATTGAAATCTGAATCAAAATGTTTACAAGTGGTGTATTATGTGCTAAATTGAGAAAGATCTAGGTGGGTTTGCTTGTCACACTGATCTAGTTTGAGACTGCTTGTCAATGCACTTTGACATGAACTTGGACTAGGTTGTGTAAGACCAAAATCTTGTCTTAAGCTTCTGATGGTTCTTTGAGCCAAGGCTTTTCATTGGTTGGTAAGAAGTGGCAAAAGACAAGTAAATAACCCCTGGCACAAAAAGAACTTGCTTATGAATATAAATGTTCAAATCTGTAATTTGCAAGTGTCTAAAATGCTTATGGCTAGTTGTATATGCTTTGGTTGAGAGTAGCACACCTTGTATGCATAGCTAGCATCTTGCTGTTCATGCCTTTCTTGCTAGGTGCTATTCACGTTGGTGATGCTTTCTTTTAAACTACCCTGAAAAACATGTTTGCTCCATATCTATGTAAGATAGATTCATTTGAGCTTGTTGCATGCTTCCTTGCCCTCACTTGCTCTGTATGGTAGAACTTGTGATTACTAGCTTTCCATCCCTTCTGAGCTCTTTCAGTTACACTCCTTGCATTTCATAGCATATTTTGAGGCGGAGTTGCTTAGCTTAAGAGGAGTCCTAGGAACCCTTGATGTGTCCATTGTCAACAAGGGGGAGAGATTTTGGAGTACTGGACACAGGGGGAGGACTTCGGGAGAGATTTAGTTGAGGGGGAGCTTTGCATTCATTTTCCATTTGTGAGGATGCATTTCAGGGGGAGTTGAGCTTTTAGCATGCTCTTTGCATCGGTGCGTTGAGCCTTTTGCCTCTGTCTTGAGGAGCCGATGCTTTGTTTTCTTTTGCTGTCTCATTGTGCCCTGTTTCTTTGCTTGTATATGGTTCTTGGGCATTTTGAGCAACTTTCTTCTTTCTTTTTTTCTTTTTCGGTTTTACACTTTTCTCTTGTCTTTGTTCTATTTCAGGTTACAGGTTGAAGGTATTGATAATGCACTCATCAAGGGGGAGATTGAGAGCCAATGGACCGACCTCAATGCTCTCCTGGTGTGATGAGTGATTGTCAATGAGCTCAAGCCCTCCGATGGACTAGAGGCCCTCCGATGGACTGGAGGAAGATGATGAAGGCCTCGACGGACTGAGGCAAAAGCCCTCCAATGGACCGGAGGCAATGCTCGGCGTTGGTCGGCCATGGAAGCTCGGTACACGGAGGGGCGGTTCGGCAATGGTGGTGTAAGCCCTCCGATGGACCGCAAGGCGACTCCGATGGACTGGAGACGCCGGGTGCCACCGTGGTGCTCCAACCCGAGTGCATGGCGCGAAGACGTGTGAGGGAGGCTTTGGCGGCTTCGGCTCAAAACCGCCACCCAAGTTCAAATGACTAGGTGGGTTGGGCTCCGACTCGACAAGATAGAAGATTGGGCCAAGATCCGGCCCAGGAAGCCCGCAAAATAAAGTTTCCCGGTTTCTGACTTCAAAACCGGGGGAAGTTTTCGGACTGCTGGCTGCGTGTCGCACATCCAAGCGATGCGTGGAGAAGAAGAAGATCACGCCGTCATCGTAGTTATCCGATTGTATCTTTTCGGTTTTGCCCCCTCCGGGCATTTTTAGAGAAGGGGTCTTAGTGTAATTGTATCATTTAGGGCCTAGGGTATAAATAGACTTGAGAGGCTCCCTTGGAGCTCATCTTGGCAGCACAAACCCTAGGTTTTCCCTAACCTTAGCAGCCAAGGTCCAAAGAGAGAAAAAAGAGGAGATTAGCTAGGATATGAGTGCCTAGTTTAGTCAAATCTTGTCATTAGTGGGTGGATGATGGGAGGTAGGCTCTAGGGAACTTGTGTAACCTGAATTTCGTGATTAATACAAGTTTCTGTGTAATCCATGTCTTGAGCAGCTCAATTTCGTCGTCCTTTTTCCCTCCCCGTTCTAGTTTGTTTTTGGTTCCAATCCTTGGATTTTGGTGTGTTTTGGTTTGTCCACGGTTGGGATCTTTCTTTTGCTGGTATCTTGCCTTGCCATGATGTGGTAAATCTCACTAGCTAAATGCTAGAATCATCAAACCACGAGCAAGGGCAGTTCTTGTCGGATTTCGAGTTTTCGGTGTCAACTCACATACCTCACGAGATTTGCAATTCCCATGCAACCCTTGGTCTTTTCAAGTGGATCTTTTGGAGTTTGCTAGGGAAGGTCCTTAGGATTGTCCATGCAAATTTTCGTGAAGTTTCGTTGAGATTTGACCCCGTTTCGATCGATTTTTCGATGGGATGTCGGGCTGTTTTTCTACGTAGTTTTTCGGAGAACTGACCGGACAAAACAATTGTCCTTGGGTTTGTCCGAAGTAGGGACTTCGGACTGTCCGGTTTATAGATCTCGGACAGTCCGGTCTGTTGTGTTTTTGGGCTATTTCTTCCCCCTTCTTTGTGTTTGTCCGTTCAGGCCTTTTGGTGGAGAGAGGACTGTCCGGTCTAGCCTTTATGGGGCTGTTTTTGCGAGTTTCTTGCTCCGCTTGTCTTTAGGTTTGTTTTTCTTGGTTTCTTTGGTTTTTGAAGTGTCGTTGTTTTCATCAAACTTGTTTTGTGTCAACCACTGCATGTCCATACTCTTCACTCACTCATCTTAAGTGAGGCACGCTTTGGTGTGTTGAGTGGCTAGTGTGCGACACTTGCAAGCTTTGTAGCTTGTCTTGTTTTGTTTGTGCTTTGTTGTGTTCGCTTGTTTTGTTGCATGCTTTAGTCTTTTCCCGTTTAGGGTTTCTCAATGTGTCCTAGGGTTGGTAGCTTGTCTATGCTACGCAACTCTGCACATTAGAAAGGTGTAGTTTTAGGTGTTGTGTTTGTTCTTTTAGGTGTAGTTTGGTTGCTCATCTTACGTCCGTTTCGTTGGACGTTGATTCGAGTGCTTCCGCTTTCCACCCAATACGTATCTGTTCAGTGGACGGTATCGGGTGTGCGTGTGTTTTCGTGAGAGTGCACTTTGGGGGCTTTGAATTTGAGTTTTTCAAGTGCTCCTATTCACCCCCCTCTAGTCGCACGTCTCTGTCCTACAATGCATTATCTGATCCTAACTGGGTGAACGCCATGCATGAGGAGTTGGAGAACTTTGAAAGAAACCATGTCTAGGATTTAGTTGAACCTCCACCAAACTGCCGCCCTATAGGTACCAAGTGGGTCTTCAAGAATAAAAAGGGTGAGAATGGGATGGTTGTGAGAAACAAAGCGAGATTGGTAGCCCAGGGTTTCTGTCAGAAAGAGGGGATAGATTATGAGGAAACCTTTGCCCCTATAGCTCGTTTGGAAGCCATTAGGATTCTGCTTGCTTTTGCTGCCTTCAAAGGCTTCAAACTGCGGCAGATGGATGTCAAGTCAGCCTTCCTAAATGGGTTTATAGAGGAGTAGGTTTATGTGAGACAACCTCCTGGCTTTGAGAGTGCCAAGTTTCCAGACCGGGTGTATAAGTTGAGGAAAGCCCTTTATGGTCTGAAGCAAGCTCCTAGAGCTTGGTATGCTAGGTTGAAGAGTTTCGTGCTTAAGTCTGGGTTTGTGATGGGTTCAGTAGACAAGACCTTGTTTTTGTTGAGTCGTGACGGTGACACCCTCATAGTTCAAATATATATTGATGACATAATCTTTGGTGGTTCATCTCACGCTTTGGTGTTTAGTTTTGCTGAACAGATGAGCAGGGAATTTGAGATGAGTCTCATGGGTGAGCTCCAGTACTTCCTCGGGCTACAGATTAAGCAAGGCCTTGAGGGTACCATCGTCCATCAAACTAAGTACACAAAGGACATACTCAAGAATTTTAACATCATTGACTCTAAACCCATAACAACTCCTATGAGTACAAACACGGCGCTTGATGCTGATGAAGATGGGGAGGCGGTGGACCAGAAGGAATTTCGAGGGATGATCGGCTCACTTCTCTACCTGACGGCTATCAGAGCAGACATTCGGTTCGCGGTCTGCCTATGTGCGCGCTACCAGGCTTCTCCTAGGACTTCTCATAGTCAAGCGGTGAAGCGCATTTTTAGGTATCTGAAATTCACTCCTGAGCTTGGTCTTTGGTATTCCTCGGGTTCTTCTCTTTCTCTTAGAGGGTTCTCAGATGCTGACCATGCTGGCTGCCGGATTGATCGCAAGTCAACCTCTAGCACATGGCAACTCTTAGGAATCTCTCTTGTCTCTTGGTCTTCCCGCAAGCAAGCCAGTGTAGCTCTTTCCACTACTGAGGCAGAATATGTTGCTGCTGCTAGTTGCTGCTCCCAGCTTTTATGGATGAAAGCCACCCTTAGTGATTTCGGCCTTAAGTTTGGAAAAATCCCTCTTCTAGTCGACTCTACTTCTAATATTTCTATAGCTAAGAACCCCGTCTTGCACTCTAGAACCAAACACATAGACGTGAGGTTTCACTTTCTGAGAGATCACTATGAGAACGGTGACATAGTCTATGTAGTATCTGTAAACCAGTTGGCCGATATTTTTACCAAGCCCCTAGAGTTTGACGCTTTTACGCGTCTGAGAGGTGAGCTTGGAGTGTGCTATCCCTTTTAGTCAGGGATAGTGTGCTATTCCTTTTAGTAAGGAATAGCTTCTGTAGTTTAGATTTTGCTTTTATCTTGCTTTTATTTCTCTTTGTTTTCTTTTGCATATTGTATCATATCATGCATTGCATTGTATTATATGCATTTTCACTTCACTAGCACTAGAGCTCTTTTGAAATGATGAGTTAATACTTGCTTGTGCTAGACTGTACAGTGCCTGCTTGATCATGGTTGGCTAAGCTCTCTTGAGTCTATTGAATACTAATTGTGAGCTAAGTCTTTTGCTTTCATGAAAATCAAAAACATGATCACCACTTGACTTGGCTACCTAGCATGTGTAGGAGTGTTGAATGCTATGCTATCTTTTCATGCTTGGATATGCTAGTTGTATGCCTATGCTGAGTTAATGCCTAAGCTTTTATGATGCCTTGCTTATATTGAAATCTGAATCAAAATGCTTACAAGTGGTGTCTTATGTGCTAAATTGAGAAAGATCCTGGTGGGTTTGCTTGTCACACTGATCTAGTTTGAGACTATTTGTCATTGCACTTTGACATGAACTTGGACTAGGCTGTGTATGACCAAAACCTTGTCTTAAGCGTCTGATGGTTCTTTGGGCCTCAGCTTGGCATTGGTTGGTAAGAAGTGGCACAAGACAAGTAAATAACCCCTGTCACAAAAAGAACTTGCTTATGAATACAAATGTTTAAATCTGTAATTGGCAAGTCTCTAAAATGCTTATGGCTAGTTGTATATGCTTTGGTTGAGGGTAGCACACCTTGTCTGCGTTGCTAGCATCGTGTTGTTCATGCCTATCTTGCTAGGTGCTATTCATGTTGGTGATGCTTTCTTTTAAACTACCCTGAAAAACATGCTGCTCTTGATATGTATAAGATAGATTCATTTGAGCTTGTTGCATGCTTCCTTGTCCTCACTTGCTCTGTATGCTAGAACTTGTGATTACTAGCTTTTCATCCCTTCTGAGCTCTTTCAGTTACACTCCTTGCATTTCATGGCATTTTTTGAGGGAGAATTGTCTAGTTCAGGGGGGAGTCCTAGGAACCCTTGATGTGTCCATTGTCAACAAGGGAGAGATATTTTGGAGTATTGGACACACGGGGAGGCCTTCGGGAGAGATTTAGTTGAGAGGGAGCTTTGCACGCATATTGCATTTGTGAGGATGCATTTCAGGGGGAGTTGAGCTTTTAGCATGCTCTTTGCATCGGTGCGTTGAGCCTTTTGCCTTTGTCTTGAGGAGCCGATGCTTTGTTTTATTTTGTTGTCTCATTATGCCCTGTTTCTTTGCTTATATTTGGTTCTTGGGCATTTTGAGCAACTTTCTTCTTTCTTTCTTTTTCGGTTTTATACTTTTCTCTTGTCTTTGTTCTATTTCAGGTTACAGGTTGAAGATGTTGACAATGCACTCTTCAAGGAGGAGATTGAGAGCCAATGGACCAGCCTCATTGCTCTCCCGGTGTGATGAGTGGTTGTCAACGAGCTCAAGCCCTCCGATGGACTGGAGTCCCTCCAATGGACTGGAGGTAGATGATGAAGACCTCGATGGACTGAGGCAAAGGCCCTCTAATGGACCGGAGGCAATGCTCGGCGTCGGTCGGCCATGGGAGCTCGGTACACGGAGGGGCAGATCAGCAACGGTTGTGTAAGCCCTCCGATGGACAGCGAGGCGACCCCGATGGACTGGAGAAGCCAGGTGTCACCGTGGTGCTCCAACCCGAGTGCATGGTGCGAAGACGTTCAAGGGAGGCTTTGGAGGCTTCGGCTCAAAACCGCCACCCAAGTTCAAATGACTTGGTGGGTTGGGCTCCGACTCACCAATATAGAAGATTGGGCCAAGACCCGGCCCAGGAAGCCCGCAGAATAAAATTTTCCGGTTTCTGACTTCAAAACCGGGGGAAGCTTCCAGACTACTGGCTACGTGGCGTACATCCAAGCGAGGCATGGAGAAGAAAAAGATCAATGCGTCATCGTAGTAGTCCGATTGTATCTTTTTCATTTCAGCCCCTTTCGGGCATTCTAGAGTAAGGGTCTTAGTGTTAAGTGGTGTCGTTAAGCCTAGGCTATAAATACCTAAGTAGCTGGTCATTTAGGTGACTCTTCCACTATTAGAAAACCCTAGGCTTCATTTCCATACAGCCATGTGCCAAAGAGAGAAAGGAGAGCATTAGGGCTAGGATTTAGTCCCCTAGCTAGTGTTCTTCACTTCAAGGGGGTAGGATGAAGGGTGGTAGGCTGTAGGAACTTTATATGAACTCAATTTCGTGATTAATCCGTCGATATTCCTCAGAAATTCGAGCTCATGTGTGCAGCCCTCTCCTCCTCCCCCTTCTAGTTTGGTTTTTGGGTTTAATCCTTGGTTTTTGGGTGTTTGCTTTGGCCATAGGTGAATCCTTTCTTTTGCCGGTGTTTTGGACTTGCAAGGACGTGGAGATTATGCCCTAATGCATCACAAACCTTCAAGTTTGCCACGAGCAAGTCGAGCTTGAGTTTGCCCTTTCTTGCCCAAGGCTTGCCTCTTCACGCGATCTGAAATTCCCGCTAATCCCGTGATCATTTTGAGTTGATCTTTTGGGAATAGCTTTGGAATAGTGCTCAGATAGCCTGTGTCAAATTTCGTAAAGATTGGACAAGGTTTGGTCAGATTTAGGGTGTGAGAGGCTCAAGTTCCAGCTTCCACCGGACAGTCCGGCGCTGTCACCGGACTCTCCGGCTATCGGACAGTCCGATGGCACCGGACTTTGTTACCGGATAGTCCGGTGTCTGCCGAACTCTGCTACCGGATTATCCTATAGCCGCTACCGGACAGTCCTATAGATCTGGGCAGCCTGCTTTTCGTTGGAATTTTTGCTGTCCGGCTTTTGCTTTGACCTCGCTTTTTGTGTCCCTCGTTGCTGCCCATACTCTTAACTTCCTGTGAACCAGTAAGGCGCATTTTGGTGCGTTGAGTGGCGGACAAGACTCTAGTGCGTGAGTCGTTGTTTCGCTTGACTTGCGATCTCGTGATCGTTAAGTCTTGTGCTTTCGCTCTCTTGGTGTGTACCCGTTCAGTGGGCGACACCAAGTGCTGCTAGACACGCTTATTTTCAGTGGACAGTGTCTAGCGTTTGTTGTGTGAAGTGTCTGTCAGTCTGCACTGGGGTTCATGAGTTTGAGTTTTTAAGTGCTCCTATTCACCCCTCTCTAGTCGCACGTCTCGGTCCTACACACTTTACCTTGATCATTATCCCAGAATGTGATGTACTCCTTGGTGCACACAGGGTTGAGGCTGGAGAACCACTTACGGTGCCCTGTCATGTGTCTAGAGCAACCAAAGTCCATGATCCACACGTTCTCCATGCCTCGATCCTACAAAGTCAAGTAAAGCGACGGTCTAACACTAGGTTAGTACCAAAACTATTGTACCAGTGCCGATCCATCTACTCAAAAGTGGGGTAAGCACAGTCAAAGAAATCATCACGACAATCAGGGTAACGATGACCTTCAAAGCGTAAACCCTCAAAAGTTTTCTCAATGCCTCTGTCATGAGGTCCAAAGCCATGCTGAAAATGACTAAGAGATCAACCGATAAAGCGTCTCTCACTATCAAGAGCATGGGCTTGAAAGCCGCCTCCACGCTGCTTTTCTCTCTTAAGCTCTTGGCTGCTAGGGTTAGGAAAACCTAGGGCATATGGAAGCTTCTCAAGTCTATTTATACCCTAGGCCCTAAACGACTCAGTTTACACTAAGACCCCTATTTTACAAATGCCCGAAGGGGGTAAAATGTAATAGTTACAAGACATTTTGGGATGGATGGCCATGTTGAAGTCTTGATCTTTGTAAGTTCCACGCAATCCTCGGATGTTCTCCACATGGCTAGTAGTCCAATCCGTGATCCGCCCCCGGATCTTCTCTATCTTGGTGAGTCTTGGCCCAACTCACCAAGGCTTCGGTAGCTTGGGTGGTAGTTTTGAGCAAAAGCCAACAAAGCCTCCCTCACACATCTTCGCGCCATGCACTCGGGTTGGAGCACCACGGTGGCACCTGGCTTCTCTAGTCCATTGGAGTCGCCTCATAGTCCATCGGAGGACTTACACCGCCATTGTTGAGCCGCCCCTCCGTGTACCGAGCTTCCATGACCGATTGAGTCCATCGGAGGGCTTTTGCCTCAGTCCATCGAGGTCTTGTGCTTGAGTCCATCCAGGCCTTCATCATCAATCTCCAGTCCATCGGAGGGCCTCCTATCCATTAGAGGATTTGTACCATTGACAATATCTCATCACACTAGGAGAGCAATGAGGCTGGTCCATTGGCTTTCTAAATGCTCCCTACCAATATAGATATGGATCAGATAGTGTCCTTAGAAGATGTGTGCCTGCGGAGGAAAGACATGAAATCTTGAGAAAATGCCACTCTTTAGAGTATGGAGGTCATGATGGTCATTTCAGAACTCAAGCTAAAGTGTGGGGAAGTGGATTCTATTGGTCAGAAATGCATGAAGTTGCTAGAAAGTTAGTTGCTACCTACCTAGAATTTCAAAAGATCCAGCTGCAAGGAATTCTATTCCTTTGACATACAATTTGCAGATTGACTTATTTGATGTCTGGGGAATGGATTTCATGGGGCCACTTGAGAATTCTCATGGATATGAGTATATTTTGGTTGCCGTGTATTATGTCTCAAAATGGGTAGAAGCTTTGCCATGCAAAAAATCATCTACAAAAGAGTCAATATGCATGATCAAGAATGTTATCGATGTGAGGTATGGAGTGCCTAGAGTGATTATTACAGATGGTGGATCACATTTCACTGGAAAGATTTTACCAAAAGTCTGTCCAACCCTGGAATTGAGCATAGAATTTCTACAGCATATCATCCACAGACTAATGGCGAAGCAGAGACATCAAACAAACAGCTAAAGGAGATTTTGCAAAAGATAGTGATTAAGGGAGGAAAAGATTGGTCAAAGAAGTTAAATGATGTGCTTTGGGCATATCAAACTGCATTTAAGGCTCCAATAGAATGACTCCCTATCCGTTAGTATGTGGAAAGACTTGTCACTTGCAAGTTAAGATGGAACATAAAGCTTATTGGGTAATCAAAGAGTCGAATTTGGACATAGATGCTGCACAAATCAAGCGGAGGATTCAAATTAGTAACCTCTATAAAGCAAGATTAAAGGCATATCACAATGCGAGCATCTATAAGGAAAGGGCGAAAATATGGTTTGACAAGAGGATTCAAAAGAAGGAGTTCAAAGAAGGTGATAAGATTCTTTTCTACAATTCAAGATTCAAATTATTTGGCAAAGGAAAGTTGCAAAGCAAATGGGATAGACCTTACACAACGCATGATGTATCACCTACTGGAGTAGTGACTATAATGGATATAAAAGGGAATCGTTTCATAGTGAATGGCCAACAACCAAAGGTATTTCTTGAACAAGATAAATTTCAAATTCAATATATTGATACATATGATTTCAAGGAGGAAAAGGTACATCACCATATCGCGGATCCCTAATTTTGAAAGCTCTTTGTATATATGTATATATATTAGTGTTTTATTTTTGTTTTTTTCAAAGTTTCCCTACATTCATGTTTTAAATAAAGTATATAGTGTCCTATAAAAGTTTGGCGATGTTTGGCTTTGGAAAGAGCCAGGGTCGACCGACCACAGGGGGGTAGGCTCGGCCAACCCGGGGTGTTTTTGCGTCGGATTTGTCTCGTTTTTTGGTCGGTGTGTTCCTCGGTTCTTCAGAAATAAATCTCTTTTGAACTTTTGGTGTGATAAGCACCGAGGACGTTGCTTTGCACAAGTGTGGGGAGGTTAGCCGTCATCTTTTGTGTGAGCCTTTTTCTTTCTGGTTTTTGAGTTGAGTTTGAGCTTTAAAATAAAAAAAACTTTTTGTTCTCTCTTTTTTTAAGTTTGTTCTCTACTTTAACTTTGATGCTTGATCTCGCTCAGGTTCATGATATGGTTATTGTGGTGCTTAAAAGATTGATTAGTAATGCATAACCCATGTTTTGATTAGAAGGATGATGTTTTATAGCTTTGCTAAGCTTCTTTAAAGAAAAGATTTGGAGGATGATTTATTTTTCTTATTTAGAAAACCTCCTATGATCAAGTGTTCTATCCCTTTGTCACGAGAGAGGATAAATCCTATTAGAGCCTAGGTGAAAACACAGTTTATAAGATTGTTATCACAATTGAGTTTAGTTAAGGTTGATTCTCTTTTAAAGTTTGATCTCTTGAAGAATTTGGTCATCTATTTTTATCTCATGATTGCTAGCCTGCACATATATATTCAGTGGTGGTTGTTCTACACTGAAGCACTGGAATTTCTGAATTCCATATCCTTTAAACCATTTGACTTTTGACACTCATTACCTATATAGTGAAGTTTTTGCTCCTTTGCTAATCATGTGGAAAAGTTCTATAATCATCTTGATATAGCAAATCAAATAGCACAGTGAAGAAAGAAGAAGAGAAAGAAAGGCTGAAGAAAAAAGAGTGGGAGAAAAAAAGAAAAGAAAAAAGGTGAAAGAAAAGAAGGAAAGAAGAGGAGAAGAGAATTTAGAGGAGGAATTTTGGAAAGTGAAGAGTTGAGTTAATGTCTATCAGTGTATTGAGCAAAAACTTTCACATTTTCCAAACATGTGCAATCCTTTATTGGGAATCCAATTGTCCCAAGTTTCCATCCTACAAATTACACATTTCCACTTTCTATATCTTCTTTTCCACTTCTCTACTTTATTATTTTTATCTATTTTCGATGACCAAATGTATTCAAGGTAATTGGATAATCTTTAGGAAGATATCTTAGCTAAACAATAAGTTGAGTTAACTTTGGTAGCCCTTACCAAGATACTACATATACACCTTGGAGAGGTGAGAGGTGAGCAATGATATATACGATAGCCATAAAATGTGAGTGCCTACATATGATCTTGACAAAGAAGGATCGATGTAATTTCTTGATACATGGAGATTATTTTACAAAAACCCCTCCATTTTGATTCTAAAGGAAGTTTTGATTTTGCTATGATTCATTTAATTTTGAAAATTTCTGTGGGTTCCGTATGCATGAAAGTTGATTAAAATGCCCATATCAAGATTGAGTTGATTTTTGAGCTTGGTTAGTTTGAAAAGTGATTTTTTAGAACTTACTTAAAATGAGTTGAGTTTTTGATCGATCTCTTTGATCGATGACTAGCAAGATCTAAGTGTGGGGACGTTGTTGGCGCAAGATAACGACGATATTTATGGTCTATATTGACATGATTTCTTGCATTTTTGAAGATTATTCATATGACGAATTCATATTTTACTAACAATTAACCCCATATTACAATGTGCTCTTTGTTTTTGCACTTTACTAAATATTGCAGGAAATTAAGGAATAATGCTACAAGTCCAAGGAGGTGACATGATTAATAAAATAAAAACAATTAAAGCCCAAAAGAAGGCGCAAGCCCATTAATTGAGAAGGTTCCAAAAGTCAAGGGTTGCTTGAAGTACAAGGAAGGAAAGATTATCTCATGATCAACCCAAGTTCCAACCAAATCCTAAAATATTCTCGGAATTCAGGATACCAGCACCTTGTGGGCCCCATTTGAAGACCTTAACAACCTTAAATAAAGGAGGTTTGAATACCAAAGTTATAGATCTCTTCGAGCTCTACAATTTAAAGTCAGAGGTTGCTTTATTTGGACTTCAGATATGGAAGTCATTGTTGAAATACTAAAGGTTGTAGAAGAAGGAAAGTTGGATTTCGGAAGGGACAAGGACAATAGCTTTATCTTCAACAAAGGAAGTTTATGAACGACCAAGAACCTTCAGGAGGCTTGAATATACATAGAAATAGGTTATAGAAGCCTTATCAAACTGACCTATTAGTTTCCATGTATAGGGCACCCTCTGGGTATAAAACCAGAGCCTCCTTAGGGGGAGAGGCCATCCAATTCTATGTAAACAGAGCTCCAACTTGAGGGTTAGGGGTCCAGCTTTGTAAGTTTCATCGAGAAGGAGTTCTTGGCAAAAGGGCGAAGGGAGTGGAGGAAAAAGGCCCTAGAGTCAGCCGACCCCTAGGGGTCATGCTCGGGCGACCCAGGGGCTTCCCGGGGAGTCTCGAGTTAATCTTTTGATATGTTCTTCGTTTCTTCGAATTCGATAACTATGTGTTTCAAGTTCATGATGAACCTCCAGTAAACTTTCTGTTCTTCTTGTTTTAATATGATAAACCCGATCAATAAAATTGTCTTTTAGCTATGAGTTCTATGTTTATACATGATCCTTGATTCACGTCTTTGCAATGTTTCATCTCTACATGTGCATGACCATGACAATTAATCCACATGTATTTTAGTAGATCTTTTTACCTTAGTTGGTTGATTGAATCTGCTCATGCTTAGATATGGTTTAGGCTGATTTACGTGATATGTGGTTGGAGGGAAAGGTTCGAGCAAGTTTATGACATTCTTGATCATGTTTATTCTATGTTTCAAGTTAGATCCATGCTTAGAGTGGTTCTTAGTTTATGAGAAGTTTGTTTCATATGTCTTGCTAATCCCTTCGATCTTGCTTAGTTTGTTCTTGACAAGCTCTTGTCTTTGATCTAGTTTATGCTATAGTCTAGTTTTATATCTAGTTTGTGATTAGATTATCTTATATCATCCTTTTAGCTTATTAGATCTATTAGAGCTAGTAGTAATTGATTAATCACAACAGGAAAACAGTTAAAGTTCGTGAGCCAAATACCCACGAATTTAGGCCGAAACCCACGAACTTAAGGTAAGTTCGTCGGCCAGCCGTCGAACTTATCCGTCGAACTAAACTCGACGTTTTTATTGAAGTAAGTTCGGCGGCCCTTCGTCGGTTCCTCCTTGGTCTCTTATGGTTCATGTCCTTTGGCATCTTATGGTTTGGCGGAACAATATTATCTATCAGTTTGACTATGAAGTAGTAGCATTCATTTGAAAAGTTGAACTTGGCCTTCATAGACATAAGACGTATCACCGCCTCCAACACGGTAACTTTAGTCGATTCATGCACTATCTCATCAGCTATGGCGAGCAGCCTATAGAATTCTTCCACCTCCTTCGGAGGGGTTCTCTTCTCAGCTTCAGGGCCAACATCAAATTGCCTACCAAGGTCATTCTGCATCTCGTGCATCCTGTCAGGATAGTTGTTGTTGTTATCTCTCTCAATGGGCCGCTCTCTGCCTTCTCCATGCTTGCTCCACACCATATAGTCAGGCATAAACCCATACTTGCAAAGGTGTTTTTGTACTTGTTCCTTACGATGGTAGTCATGGTTTACAAAAAGACAACATGGACACAATACTATGTGAGCTGGCCCCGAGAATGCATGATTCAAGAAAGCATTTGTTATCTGAGTCCATTCCTTTGGGTGTGCACCATCACTTCGCCATCCGTCATACATCGCCCTTCTATCGTCACCCATTATGCAAAGCTAAAAAAATTAACCGTCATCAACGAACGTGGCTTAGGTGACTGTTCAGACCCTAATAGGAAAGATGTGTCCTAAACCCACCCAATAATGTATGTTGTTGCATATGACCTATGACGTGAGATATGGTCGGAATGAAATTTCGGCAGCATAACCCCACTCTTCTTCAAACACACGCCTGGTCATGGTGCGTTGGAGAACAACTGGGGTTATGCAACCGAAATCTCCACTCCAACCATATCTCATGTCATAGGTCGTATGCAACAACATACATTATTAGGCTGTCCCAAAATATACGCGGGGACAATTCCGGAACCACGCATGTCACAACCAAATGTGACATGCGTTGTTCCTGCCTAGGTTCACTACTGTTTGACGTAAGAATTAGACATAAAACAAGTTATGGATATGATGATGAAACCGAAAAGACATCAAACATACCTAAGTAAGCAACATCTATTCAATTAGTAAACATAAAATAAGTCATCAACATATATTCAACACTACTAACGGTACATCATGCATGTTGGCAATTGGATGAAGCCTACACAAAAAACCTTATTCATACTCATTATATAAGCAATTAGCAATAGATAAATGCTTATAACCTTATTCATACTCATTATATAAACAATTGCTTAATAAAAACTGACAAACCAAATTTAAACTTAAATTACAACTATAAGCAAGGCCTAAGCAGTGGTTCAAAGCACAATTAACAATTGTTCAAGAATTTAATTGGTTCTCGAAGTGACGCATGTACTTAGTCCCTAAATAACCCACGAATATATTGAGTAACATGCATCAAACCGACGAATTTAAGCCAACACTATATATATCACCTTCGCGCTCGATGGTCGCTGTTGTGCAATGATCGGGACACTTCACTGAGATGTCGAGGCGCGAGGCAGCCGGCTGCCAAGGCGGTGCGACCGGCAGTCGGACCCGCACGCGGGGGCTCCCGCTCCAGAGTCATGTGGGGCGCGGCGTCGGCCTCCCGGGGGAGCAGGGCCGCGGGGCGGCCATTGACGGCACTTAAGCACGATAAACCTTATACTGCAAGCGACAGTATCGTGTGTAGCTTTTTCCGAGGATGAGTATCATGGGTTTTGTCAATCCAATAAATGAACTAATTGAGAACTAATTAACAAAAGTTCAAAGTAAACTAAAGATCAGAGGGATAACTAAACTATCTCTAATCTACGTCTAATCTACCTCTAATATACGTCAAAGTTAGATGATAAGCAACTAGAACATAATTAGATCATCTGAGTAGAAGAAACTAAAAAGAGTCTAATCAAGCTCTAATTGGATCCAAAACAAGCATGATAAGAGATTAGAACACTCGAGATAACTAACAGCTCAATGCAGATATAAGCATGATCAAGCCTACTTCTCATAGCATAATTAAACCAAAGTCATTAACTAAACCCCCTCAATCAAGCTTAACCTTTCTCTAGCCCTACTGTCACTAGAACCAGTTAATCGACGAGAAGCTCTCATAAAGCATACACTTACGCATAGTCTAATAACATAATAAACATAACTAGACTTCTAATCACCATGATCACAAGAACTAGCTACGCAACCATATTACTAGTAAGTAAGATCAAAGACCAAGATCGCTAAAAGAACATAACTTTTAAGAACATAATCAAATTAACATGCATCTAGAACTAAAGCTAATTAGAGCAAGAACATGCATAATTAGATCAAGAACATGATAATTAGAGCAAGATCAATACTTCATTAATAATCATATCAAAGTATACAACCATGGCCATACCTCTCACAATGATATGATTAGACTTCTGAAGCTAGGTAATTAGAGAGCCATGCAAGGCTTCTAATCACCTCTAGAAACTAGAAGAGTCTCTAATCCCTAGCCTAGAACTCAACCCTTAGCTCTCCTCTGGTGGATGTCCCTCTACTCTACATCATGTCACCTTGATAATGAATTGGATGCCTCGTCTCGGGGCCTATACTCGCTATTTATACCCTGGAGAAGACGTGGCAGAAAGGAAACCAGAAACCGACGTAGGGTTGTGTGGGGTCGGCTAACCTCAGCCCTTCCTTCGCCCGATTCCTTCCATCTTTTGCAGGGTCGTTCCTTATTGCATAAGAAATACTTGTACGGGACCTCTTGGACTCTTGGGCTTCTGGAATCTTTGTTATGGGCCGAGACTTGACGAAATCTTCTAGTCTTTGATATAATTGACATCTTTATTATGTAATTATCTCTAATTTCTTGTAGCTCTTGACACCATGAAGCTTTTAGGTAGAAAGCCTTGATTAACACAGAGGGGGTCATGAATCAACCAAGCCTTCCTTGTTCATCATCTTCAATGAATGTCATCTCAGAAGTCTTTTCTCACTCGACGTAGATCGTTGTGAATTTCGCGAAAATTGGTCAAAAACCTGCAAAAATTAAGTATAGCAAAATTACAAGACAATGTTGCAAAATCCACAATAATCGGTGATAATTGTTAGTAAAAGATACAGTTGACGCATAAAATCAGTGAAAAACCATATAAAATGACATAAAATAGTCGTTCATAAGCCGCGTCAACAACATCCCCACTCTTAAACCTTGCTCGTCCTCGAGTAAGTCAAGAATTAGCGATGCCCAACATTAACTTTTTCATACTTTAATTAATCAAACTAACAAGCTCTCTCAAAATTTTAGTGTGTACCAGCAAATCATGAAAGAAAAGATATTCAACTAAGCTCATTCCACAACAAAAGAATTAGCAAGAGTTCAATTTTATCAATGACACATCTCCTTATTTTAGCAATATGTTTTTGAAAAAGATAATCAAACATTAGGAGAAAAATTCTTGCAAAAGCCAAAGAAACACACTCAACTCTCTAGTCTCTCAATATCCAAATGGTATTCAATAAATATATATAAAGGGTGGAAGCTTATCTGGAGCTTGGTATGAATCCTAATCAAAACTTGTTTCCAAAATATTGTCAAACCAAGAAAGAATTCTGCGGGTTTTACTGAGATTTGTCAAAAAGGTCATGGAATAAAACAATCTTGAGAGGGAAAGTATGGAAGATACACATTTAGAAGGGTGGACATGTGCAAGTGTCAATGGATGATCTCAAGGCACAAATAAAGTCCTTGCTATCGGATTGCACATGGTTGGAAAATTTCTGGAGTATAAATAAACAGGATAATCCTCGTTAATACTAATAACTTAAAATAATAGGAGATTTTTTAGGAGCTTTTATTTTTTTTATTTTTTTCTTTCTTTTTTTCCTTTTTTTATGGCGACCACATGGTCTTTTTTTATTTTTTTTCTCTTTCGCCTCCTTAAAAATCTTTCTATATACAAAAAAACACTATATATGGCAGCTCTCCATCCCCACTCTTGAGTAATACTCACCCTCGCCGTTAAGTATATATCTTTAAAACAATTTAACTTAGAGTATAGAGCTGTCTAATAAAATAAATTTTAACCCTTTTATACTCCAGAAATAAAAATAGGTTGTGGTCAAGGAGGATACACAAAAAGATAATCTTAGTTTAAGGATGGATATCCAACGAAGTTTGCATTCTCTCTAATGTAGAGAGACACAATGCATGGATAGAAAGGCTAGCAAAGAAAAGATACGCGAATGAATGACCAGCTTCTAAGTCTCAGACCCTAGAAAACAATCTTGATCCAACTCCTTTGAAAAATAAATTTGATAAATCTAAGGTTTAATATATATGGCTCCAGTAGGAATGGCTATTGCAAGATAATCTCATAAAGTTGATCATGGCATTTATAAGCAATAAAAATAATCAGGGAGATGATCATGATAAAGATTAAACCTTGCAAAAATTAAATCATATGGATCTTTATGAACAATCATAATCAATCACAAAATTGCTAGCTGCTTCAATTAAACATGTATTATGAGAGCTCGCTAATTTAACTAATCGAAACCAAAGCATGATAAAGATAAAGCAGCAACTTTCATCATTTTCTTAAAATCATTGTTATAATTAATTAAGTATACACCATGGTTATAACATTAATCATACTATAAATTTAAAGTAACACACTAAAAACAAGAAAAACCCAAAGGAAACACTAAATTGATAGATATGGGTAAATATTTGTAGACTCTAAAATGAAAAGAGAAGGTGTTAGAAATTTGTTATGAGATACTCCTTCAATCTCCTTATCATTAAATAAGTCCCTGCAAAATAATTCAAGTGCACATACTACTCTCGAGGTAACGGTCGAGGGTAGAAACAATTTACCATATTCTAAGAATATTCCCAATGACTCTTTAACTTGTGGCCTAGTCAATTTTAATAAAGAAAAAACAAAAAACCAAAGGGTGTATGTGAATGCAAGCGTGTAATTATGTAACAGATAAGCATATAAACAAAGACAATGGTTAAATTAAGTTCTAAACTCCATATTTACAACATGATTGCTAAGTCTCTTTATAGCCATCAAAATTTTAAATAATCAAGATTAAAACACCATGTTTTTATCAAGGTTATCAACTTATAACAGCACAAGAAAACCAAAGTATATTGCAAAGCTTATAAACTAATTAAATGCAATTATGAAAAACTAGCCAGGCTAATTAACTTTATCATGATGATCAACAATTTAATCTAAGCAACATACTTACATTAAATTCCTAAGTTATAACACTTGATGAATGTTATCATGAATATGAAAGCACACTTCATGATGTTAATTAAAAAAACAAGCCAATTATAATGCAAACATGCAATTCTAATATAAATGTAACAGGGTGGTTTATGCATAAAATTAATAACATGAAAAATAAATGCAGAAAGTTTATCCACAAAAGACATGATTAGCAAGAAACTTTCGATTAAAGCTAATGATGATGGTCTCAAATTAAATCTAAACACCATGTTTGCAGTTAATTTATCAAGAAAAAAACTCCGTCGAGATTTAACATAAATATAAGGCTTCCATCATGAAGTTTATGAAACTAACATAGCAAGTGTGAAGAAATAAATAAAAATGCAAATGCAAGATAAAAAATTAAAATGATGTGATGGTATTAACTAAAACAAAAATTAGATTAAATTAATTAGCCACAAGCTAAAGATTCAAAGGGTGGTGTCATGCTTCCCATTTCTCTATTAAAAGACTCTAAGACTATTAAAAACAAATGATTAAACGGGTTGCCTCCCAAAAAGAGCTTAGTTTAAAGTCATAAAGCTAGACTTATTACTTACCTCCATTGAAGTGAAACCATGATCCTTGGAGTAAGAATCTAGAGTGTCCATGCAGCTTGATAACTTCATTATGCAGCTTCATCGTGCCTTGATCATAGCATCACTTGTGTGCATAATTCTCTGCTTGTGTGTTCATGTGCTAATGTCTTTGAAGCTCCTTGCAACTGAACTTGATTATGAAAATCCCATGAAAGCATTGCCCAACCTTTCTTCATCGTTGTTGCCATCATCTTTCTCAAGTAGACATCACCATTGTTGCTACTGCCTCCTTCCTCGTGGTATATCTCATTGATTTTGAACAGAACATACCTCAAATAATAGGTCCATTGGATAGCCTTTGAAATTATCTTTCCAACTAGTACTTATGCGTCAAAATCTGATTCCGTATGAAGGAGTTATGCCCTTTTTACTCAAGCACTCCATTTTGTCCAGACATCAATTCAGCTCGCGCAGCCTTCAATGATTTGCATATTGCTCCTTATATAAATCTTCAAATTGAGTGATTCTTGTTGCGTTGGAGAGGACTTCATGGGATTTCCAAATATAAGAAAATATTCTGCTTTTGCCTTCTGAAGTCGAGCTTTATGTTGATGACATGCCTTCCTGATGTTGACAATCTTCGACCTTTTGGACTTGGGTCTTTGTAGAAATTGTCTGAATCCACCATTGTTGATTTTGAAGCTTCATAGGCTTGATTCTTTTCTTCAATTCATTCTCCATTCAGTCCATTTACTCTTTAATTTGAAACTCAATCAAACTATTGCAAATTCTGATGATGTCCTCAAATTCTTGTTAAATCTTTCTATCAACCATCATGACTTTGTTTTGTACTTTTTCACCACATTGATCTTATTGTTTCAAATGAAGTGTGAATTTATCTGCATGGTTAGCTCATAGTGCATACACATATATAAAATGTAAAAGCATCATGGTATTGATTAGAGATAAATGTAGTCACATGGTTGCTTGGAGTTTAAACAAACATTTGATTCATGAATCAAAAACAACTATATTTTAAATGTAATTACTTAGCAAATTATTAAATTCATAGATAAAACTTGATTCATAAAATCAAGCAAGGGACAAAGAAGATGATGGGTTCCTAATGATTTTGGCTAAATTAGAGAGACAATTTTGAAAGAAATAAAATAAAGGTGGGCCTAGATAAAATCTTAACAAGGGATCTTTTTTAGAGACACCAAACGTTTTGAAATTTCAAAATTTGAAAGATAATATTGTGCACATATAATAAGACATGAAATGTTCAAGTTTAAAATTTCAAAAGCAGTTTGGACAAAAATTAATCCTGGGTCAAACCACTTTGGAGGATGAGAAGTGGTTAGCCCCCTCTACTTTCACACAAACCTTGGCTCTAATTTTTATATAAATACAAAGTTAACATGCTAATAAGGATTAGGTAAACAAAATTTTAACAAAAAGCAAAACACAAGAAAGGATAGGATCACAATCAACCAAACAACATTATATTTCAAAAGCAATCTTTAATTATATTTATGATTAAAACAAGAATTACCTTAATCTTGAAGAAGTAAAGTTCAAATCTTGACTCCATAGTGGCTTCATCTTCTTTCTTGGAATGCCATGATTGCTTGCACCATCAAGTGTTGGAGAAGAATACTTCCTGTCTTTCTCTAAATTCAGCTTTCCTTGACCTGCCCCTTTAGTATTTTGACCATAATGTCCTCATTTGAAGTCCAAGTAATGCAAATTCGGACTCTATCTTGTAGAGCTTGAAAAGATCTACAACTTTGGTATTCGGACTTTCTTCATTTGACGTCGTTAAGGTCTTCGAATCGGTCCCACGAGATATTGTTGTCCTGAATTCCAAGAATATCTTGAGATTTGGTTGGAGCTTGGATTGGTCTTGAGATAAACCTTCTATATTTCATCTTTCTTATCTTCAAGCAATCCTTAGTATTCAGAACCTTCTCAGCTAATCATCTTTTGCTTCCATTATCTGTAGCTTAGAACAAACAAGCTCCAAAGAACATTAGATTTAAAAGAACTTAATTGACACAGCAGACATACCTTTAACTCCATAGTTACTCCTTCGTGATAGTTGTAGAAAAACTCAATAACAGATAATAGGCCACTAACAGCATTAGCACCTACTATTAAAAAGTTAGGTTGGAAAAAACTTTTTATTGGACCAAAGCCCATTTATCCTGTAATATTAGTCAAAGAAAAATATATACAAAGAGAAACCATATTCTAATAGAGTTTATAAAAGATTAAACTAATAGAAGAGCAAAAACTTATTCTAAACATAACTTATCAAAGAATTAAATACAAGAAAGTAAATAAAATAGAATAAACTAAAACAAAATAAAAGAAACTAAAAGACTAAATTATGAAAAGACAAAATTAAATACATACACATAAACACAATTTAATTAAGACTTGACTAATTAGTTCTCCGGCAACGGTGTCAGAAAAGCTTGTTGACGGTACTTAAGCACGACAAACCTTATACTGCAAGTGACAGTATCGTGTGTAGCTTTTCCCGAAGATAAGTATCATGGGTTTTGTCAATCTAGGAAACAAACTAATTGAGAACTAATTAACAAGTGTTCAAAGTAAACTAAAGATCAAAGGGATAACTAAACTATCTCTAATCTACGTCTAATCTACCTCTAATCTACGTCAAAGTTATATGATAAGCAACTAGAACATAATTAGATCATCCGAGTAGGAAGAACTAAACAGAGTCTAATCAAACTCTAATTGGATCCAAAACAAGCATGATAGAAACAACCAAAAGATTAGAACAATAGAAATAACTAGCAGCTCAAGGCAGATATAAGCATGATCAAGCCTACTCCTCATAGCATAATTAAACCAATGTCATTAGCCAAACCCCCTCAATCAATCATAACCTTTCTCCAGCCCTACTGTCACTAGAACCAGTTAATCGACGAGAAGCTCTCATAAAGCATACACTTACGCATAGTCTATTAACATAATAAACATAACTAGACTTCTGATCACAATGATCACAAGAACTAGCTACGCAACCATATTACTAGTAAGTAAGATCAAAAACCAAGATCGCTAGAAAAACATAACTTTTAAGAATATGATCAAATTAACATGCATCTAGAACTAAAGCTAATTAGAACAAGAACATGCATAATTAGACAAGAACATGATAAATAGAGTAAGATCAATATTTCATTAATAATCATATCAAAGTATACAACCATGGCCATACCTCCCACAATGACATGATTAGACCTCTGGAGCTAGGTAATTAGAGAGCCATGCAAGGTCTCTAATCACCTCTAGAAACTAGAAGAGCCTCTAATCCCTAGCCTAGAACTCGACCCTCAGCTCTCCTCTAGTGGATGTCCCTCTACTCTACATCTTGTCGCCTTGATAATGAATTGGATGCCTCATCTCGGAGCCTATACTCGCTATTTATACCCTGGAGAAGACGTGGCAGAAAGGAAACCGGAAACTGACGTAGGGTTGTGTGGGGTCGGCCGACCAGAAGGCCCAAAGTCGGCCGACCTAAGCCCTTCCTTTCCCGATTCCTTCTATCTTTTGCGGCGTCATTCCTTAATGCCTAAGAAATACTTGTACGGGGCCTCTTGGACTCTTGGGCTTCTAAAATCTTCGGTATGGGCCGAGACTTGACGGAATCTTCTAGTCTTTGATATAATTGACATCTTTATTATGTAATTATCTCTAATTCCTTGTAATTCTTGGCACCTTCTTGAAACTTCTGGGTAGAAAGCTTTGATTAACACAGAGGGGGTCATGAATCAACCAAGCCTTTCTTGTGCATCATCTTCAATGAATGTCATCTCAGAGGTCTTTTCTCACTCGACGTAGATCGTTGTGAATTTCGCGAAAATTAGTCAAAAACCTGCAAAAATTAAGTATAGCAAAATTCCAAGACAATGTTGCAAAATGCACAATAATCGGTGATAATTGTTAGTAAAAGATATAGTTGACGCATAAAATCAGTAAAAAACCATATAAAATGACATAAAATATTCGTTCATAAGCCGCGTCAACAGCTGCGGCGGCGGGCCGCGGGGGTGGCGACGTTGGGGCTCCGGCGTCTGGGCTCCGGTGTCTGGGGGAGGCGGCGGGTGTCGGCATAGAGACAGCAGGCGGCGGCAGTGGCACGGCGTGGGGCGGCGTGGTGGCGGAAAGGCAGGCGGCGGCGCAACGTGGGGCGGCGCGGCGAGGGGCAGGCGGCGGCGCGGCGTGGGGTGGTGAGGCAGGCGGCGGCGCGGCATGTTGGGGCGGAGAACGAAACAGGAGGCGGTGTGCGTAGGGTGTGTGGGAGAGAAAGAAGAAGACTCAGTCTCGATCCGGATCTAGGCACAGATAAGTTCGTCGGTTGAAAAGGAAACCGACGAACTTAATTAAGTTCGTCGGTTTGGTTGCGGGAGCCGACGAACTTAATCCCGCTGAAAACCGACGAACTTAATAGCAATAAGTTTGTCGGCCTCCTTCTGGCCGACGAACTTATAAAAACCGACGAACTTTATCCAGTTTGTTGTAGTGAATCCTTGATTAATATAAGTTTATTTCTAGTTTTCCATGGATTGACAAACCCTTGATACTCATCTTGGAGAAAGGCTACAACGTCGCTTGCAGAATAAGGGTTGGCGTGCTTACTGACATCAACAATCACCTCCCCTAGGGTATAAATAGCGAGGCTAGGCCCTGAGGTCGGGCATCCAATTCATTATTAAGGCACAGAGGAGAAGAATGGAGGAACATCAATAACTAGAAGAGAGCTAAGGGTTGAGTTCTCGGTTAGGAATTAGAGCTTCTCTAATTCTTAGAGGTAATTAGAGTACTTGCACGATGCTCTAATTACTTAGCTCTAGAGGTCTAATTGTATCATCGTGTGAGGTATGATCATGATTGTAAGTTTTGATACAATTTATCAATGAAGCATTGATGTTGTCTAATTATCGTATGCTTGGTCTAATTAGCATCACTACTAGAAAATCTATTTGTAGGTACGCTTAATTTATATAGTAGACACGTTTTATTTTGTATCTACATCAATTTTGACATGTTTCCTAAAGCGTGCTGAAGTGTCTTCGCAAGCACTGTGTCAAAGATTGTAGAGACGGATTACCATAGCGTATATATAGTTGATAGAGACATTTTATAGAAACGTTATATGCAAGTCTATGCATTTTGATACACTTTTATAAATACATTTATACAACGTGTCTATTGACATTGTTACATTTTATAAAAACGCTTTAATATATGTTTAAAAATATTAAAAAATATTTATCACTACGCATTCACTAAGAATTTAACTTATGACCTCATACCTCACATAATACCTCCGCACCACTAGACCACCACAACACATATGAATAGTTAAGTATTGCACTATTTTTATATTTACCAATAACGAATTTCAACTTCTCAATATCGTGTCAAATAACGTCTTTATGTGCCATAGACACGCTTATCTGATACGCTTTATGTGTGTCTCTATGCTATTGACAGTTCAAAATGTGTCTTAATTCGTGTTATTTTAATATACTTTTAAGTTGTATCAAAAAACATGTTTACATGCATATGCACATTTGTTTGACACGTTTGATGTCGTGTCTAGATGCTACTGATGTTAATAGCGTAACTAACTATGTGTCATGTTGAGATGTTTTAAATAACATGACAACAAGCGTCACTTAATGTCTTTCGACACTCTAATCGTGTCTGACATCGTGTCAAACTGAGACATTCTGAAAAACGTTTCATAAAGCATGTTTACATCTTTTGTGCAGTGACGCTTTAGACGTATCTAGAAGGCCTTTTTCCTGTAGTGCATGTTCTTGGTCTAATCATCATATGATCTAGATGCATGTTTATTTGATCATGTTCTTAAAGGTTATGTTCTTCTAGCGGCTTCGGTCTTTGATATTTTCTTACTAGTGATATAGTTGCATTGCTAGTTCTTTTAATCATGGTGATTATGGGTTTTTGCTATGTCAATTATGTTGTTAGACTATATGAAGTGATTAGAAGCGCATTCTCTAATCACGTATGCCTGTTGAGAGCTTCTCGTCGATTAACCCATTCTAAGTGACACGTGGGCGGGAGAAAGGTTAGCTTGATCTAGGGGATTTAATCGTTGATCTCAGTTTAATCATGCTATGTAGTACATGCTTAATTGATCGTGCTTTTATCTACCTTGAGCTCCTAGTTATCTCGTTGCTCTAATCTCGTTGATGTACCTATCATGTTTGTCTTGGATCCAATTAGACTCATACCCTTTCGATCAGTGCTCTAGTTATGTTCTAGTTGCTTATCATCTAACTCTGCCATAGATTAGAGATAGATTAGAGGTAGAATTAGGGATAGATTAGATATCATCTAATACTCCTATTTATTTTAAGCTATTATTAGTTTATTCACTATTAGTTGTTTCCACGGATTGACAAACCCGTGATACTCATCCTGGGGAAAGCCTACACCAATATTGTCGCTTGTAGTAGAAGGTTTGACATGCTTAAGTACCATCAATAGACATCAGCCTTACAGTGAATCCAGCCAATAGTTAATCTGAGAGTAGATTATTTAACATGGTTACACAGTGTTGAACATTTGGAGAGAGCCTCTTATTATTTGTCAATATCCTATTTATGCCTTATCATGAGTTATATAATTTGTCTTTACATGATTAAAAAGCTCATCATTGTTTTTAGCATGAAGTTGTTTGTTATTATGTTTCCATTTTAATTCTAAAATCAATTATTTGAATTTTTCCTAATCCCACCCCCAATCTTGTATACCAAAATAGGTACACCTGACTATACTATTTCTATAGACAAACATAAAGAAATATCATCTTAAGACCCTACTAAGTAGAATGCCACATTACTATCCGCTCAAACCCTCTATTTATATCTTACATCGATCTTATATGGCGTCATGCATGTTATCTTTTTATGTTGCATGCACATAGGGTATCTCTTCAATTTCAATAACAACACGCGTGGAATTCATCTAGTTCTTACCACAGGGTCTACAAATAAAATGAGTGTGCTTTTGAAAGTTGAATCTTTGTAGTGATGTGATGTTAGAATACAATCTGTAATACTGCTACTGCTACTCTCTCTGTTTTTTTTATTTGTTGTGGTTTAGTTTAAAAATGAACTGGGAACCACAAATATTCAAGAACGGAGATATGACAGAATATGGCAGGACATGAGACAACAAAACGTCTTGAAAGCTACTAAGAATTTTAACGCTCTAAACCATGGAAAGTTGTCAAGCCAGATGGCATATGCCAGCAGGATGCGCCTGTGCGTCCCCCATTACCTGCGTATGTTCTGCAGGAAGGTCAGACAAGAAGCCCGGCAGGGCCACTTGGCTGAAATACAATCGATTTTTGAAAAAAAAGAACAAATAAAAAAACTAGTGAACTAGATCACCACCATCAGAAATAATATATCAAATCACATGCAAAATGGCCGGAAGCTCATTAGACGAGGCAGGCCAGGGCCTCGAGGCTGCCCTTGGAGGTGCCCTTGGCGTTGTTGCAGACGGACATGGTCTTATTGTTCTTGCCGGAGTACTCAACATTGACGTCGATGAGCTCCACGCCGCTGCACGGCTGCGTCTCTGAACAGAGCAGGCTGACGGCCTCGGGCGTAGAGGACGTGCCAGTGATGTTGCGGAACGTGACGTCCTTGACGGAGACGTGGGAGGAGTTGCTCCTCTTGCCGGGGCACACCTTCTCGGGGCAGTAGTACTGATCGATGATGATGGGGTTCCCCACCTCCTCCATCTTGATGTTCTCGAAGGTGAGCTTGGACGCCGTGAGCACCGACTCGGCGTCCTCGTACGACTTGATGCGGACGCCGTTGGTGGTGTGCTTGAGCACGCAGTCCCGTACTGTCACGTCGGTCACGTCCTTCTCATCCTTGTACCGGCCGAGGCAGCCGACGCTGATGCCCTGCCCAGGGCCGCAGATGATGCTGGTCACGGTGACGCCAGCGCTCCCGGGGCCGACGGACACGCAGTCGTCGCCAGTGCCGATGGTGGAGTTGGTGATGCTAATCTTGGAGGACCCGCCAACGTGGACGCCGTCCGTGTTCTCGACATCCGCTGGTGCGGTGATGTTCACGTCCTTTATGCTGACGTCTTTGGACGAGTCGATGTTGATGTGGAAGAACTTGGAGTCGATTAGCCTGATGCCGGACACTGTGGCGTTGGTCACGTAGAACAGCACCAGTGTCTAATACAGAACATGGCGCACGCACGTACACACGTAAGTCCGGCGGTCACATCACACGATCGAATGAATAGATAGTAGAGCAGCATTATTGACTCACATTGGGCAACGCCTTGGGCTCCGCCGTCTTGCTCTTGGGATAAACGGCGGTTCCCTGGCCGTCTAGCGTCCCAGAGCCGGTGATTAGGATGTTCTCGACGTGGGACACCTCGATCCAGCTCGCCGTGTACTTGGAGAGGTCATTGGAGCCCAGCAGTGTGCCATCGAGTTGGATGGTGATGGCACCCTTGCACGGCCCGGTGAAGTTGAGAGGGCCGACCAGGTAGTCGCCCTTGGGGATCAACACTGTCGCGCTTCCGGTCTCCCCGCATGCCGACGTCCACGCCTCCTGGAGGGCCTGATAGATCATCAATGCGGTCACCGCCATGAGCTAGAGCAACCATTGTTTTTACAGACACAAACGATGTTGATCGGTCCAGCTTCATCAAGTTGGCATTGGCCGATTATTTACCTCTGTAGAATCCGTCTTGCCATCGCTGATCGCACCCATCTTGGAGATGTCGAAGGTCCCATGGGCTTCAGTCGCCTTGGTGGCGCCTTTGGGAGCGGCCGCGGCACTTTCTGGTTCCGGTGCAGGGGCTGCAGTGGTGTCCCCCTTCTTCACATGTCCGGTCCTTTTCGCTGTGCACACGGCGCATACAACTGCCAGGATGAACAACACCCTGAGAGCATTGTTTGTGGAAGCCATTTCTCTTTGTGGTGCCCCGTGCCCTGTTGTCTTCGCCGCTCAGGAGATGAGTGTTCAGAAGATGTCTTACGAGAGAGACAGAAAGGAGCAGCGTTTGCTATGTACATGGAATGCCCGTCGTCTGGCCTTCCCTATTTTGAGGCAATGGTTGGACAAGGCACTCCTGTCCTCTCATTTTTACAGGTTCTTGACCAGCGCATCCCTTTATCCAAGGCCCCGCCTAGTGATTAGAAGGCAAAGCATATGCGTATATCAATACTAGATGAATACTCCGCGTAATTCCCGCTGAAATTCGAGGGATGCGATCCATATGTCACACAAAACAGTACATACGTAGAGTTATAGAAAATCGATAGAAGATATAAATAAAGATATTAGTGGATTGTGACATGGCATGGAACTTGGTGGACCTTTGTAATGATGTGATTCATGCATGTTGTAGAAAACCGACAAATTTACTGCACTTAATTTCGTCGGCAAACCCACGAAATTGTATTGGCCCACATAAAAATACATTTTTCCTATAGTGTAGGCATTGGAGGTAGCTATTTAGATTTTAAAGATTATTCATGGGCAAAATTCGACGGTGGTCCCTAAACTTTCACTTGAATCATGTAAGACACTAGAAATGCCCCTACATTATATAGATGCGGTTATAATCTAGTCATGATGTGTGAAGGTTGGACCGACATATAAGAGGGGACGAATTAGGATTTCTAAAACTAAAACTCTCTAAAAACTACAACTACTAAGAAAAAACTATGCAATATAAATCTAGCTATGTGCACTATGATTTTGCTAAGTGTTGCTAATTCTGCCGAGGCCAAGTCTTGCAACATAGTTCCACCTTCACTAAACTATCAAGCTAGTTGTTGAAGGTCGTAATCTCACGATATCTACCGTCAATTACCAACCAAATGGAGCAATGCAAGTGAATAAAATGGACTAACCCTTCTACTAATGAGTTCCATAAGATGTACATGAATAGTTGGTTTTAGGTACACATTTACATAAGAAAATGGATGACACAAAGCTAAAGAGTGGAGATGAGACAAACAGGCCAACAGTTGGTGGCCGCTCGACCAGAACCAGGGTCGGCCGACCACCTAGCAGGTCGGCCGACCCAGTGCCAGGTCGGCCTTCCACCTGGCTGGCCGCCCAACCACTTCATCAAGTTGGTTTTGTCCCCTTTCACTCATGCATGCAAAGAAACACATGCACAAGTCAATCCAACCGTTGTATCAAGCATCCAATGTATTCAAAGGCCGAAAGTCCACTAAACCACGGATCAATGTAGTCACCAATCCAAGGGAAGAGCAATGCAACAAATCAAAAGCTAACACGTGGTCACCCGACCTCCTCCAAAGTCGGCCGACCTACCTTCGGAGGCATTTTCCACGTGCATCAACGGAACTAATGGCCAACCGCCATAGGGGATCAAAATCAAGCCGTTGGAAGGCTAAGGCGGTGGATCGGAGGGCCGCCCGACCTCAGGCTAGGTCGGCCGACCTCCCCCCAAGGTCGGCTGACCACCGACTTTGGCCTCCGACTGACCTCAGCCACCTACAAGAACCCCCTCCAGGTTGTAGACTATAAATGGGCCTGTAGAGATCATTTGTAAAGGTGTGGAGAAGTTGAGAGCTATATTCTACCTTAGAGGGTGTTCTGTTCCATATCTTAGTAGTAGGATAGTCTTGGGAGTTAGAGTGAGTCGAGCTTTGCCTCGGAGTTCTCGGAGATATTTCTGAGTCTGCGGTAAAGTTCTTGTATCTTGTTACTCTTATCTTTTAGTATAATATATTTATGCTTTACTTTATTTCTATCTCTTGCAAGTGTGGTGTACTCTTTATTTTGCATACTTGCTAGGCTTATGCTGTGGTTATCTTAGTTGGTCAAGTCCCGTTATTCTTGCCAGTGCTATAATCCAACCTGTACGCCAGGCTCTGGATAGGTCCTCTCCTCTGATCAAGGATGATCTATTGTTGCTCAAGCTTTGCTTGAGTATGTTTATAGCGTGCCAGCCTATCCACGCAGATTTGCTTGGCAGCCCCACTCGGTGACAGCGTATGGTGTGCCTGTGTATCCCAGGCCCGTTCGTTCGGTAGGCCCATAGGCGTTAGCCGGGTCTCCTTCGGTGGTCTACTCTTTAGCCCCAGACCCCTCGAGGCGTCGGAATTTCGCTCGACGTGAGACCCTGACTTGTTTACTTGAGTTGCTTTGTTAACCACGACATAGTCTTTGCAGCCGAATAGAATAGAGTTTGGGAATTTTATCTCACTCGTTGTCCTCCCAGGCAACTATACTTTTCTACGTGTATCTTAGGTAGTTTATTTTACTTCTTTCCACCATACACCTATCTGTTTACAAGACTTACCCCTTTCTAGTGACTAGCTGGTATATTTATTTGAGTTATGGATCATTCGATTTGAGTTTATTCAATTATACTCTCTCGCCTACCGCTTCCCTGTGGATAAAAATACGGTACTTGGAATACTCTGGGTGAAAAGTTACAGCGGTCTCCGTGCGCTTGCGGAGTAAAATCTTTTATGGCTAAGAGACACCAACAAGCTTTTCTAGCGACGTTGCCGGGGACGCAATAGGCAGAGATATAGTTGATAATCTCTTTTCAAATCCCGTGTCTTTTATAAAGATACCAACTAGTTTTTAGTAGGATCACTTGTCCCTGTTGTTCTTATTGTGGATGCAACAGAGAGGTGTATGACTGGTTTCGACCTGCCGGAAAATTTCCACAATAATCCAGAGTCACTGCTCAGGAGAGTCCGTCCAAAAACAATCCACGGGCAGAGACTTGTTCTAAGGGAACTGAATCTTCAACCAGCCATGTCAAGTAGTTCATCACACGACAACATGGCCACGGCTCCTGAGAAGACCATCCGTCAAGTTACACCTCTTCCTATTTTCACTTGTCGGAAAGACAAAGCAATGGCTCTACCTCAACCACGCAACACTTACCACATGGGATGCATGCTCCAACGCATTCCTCGCCAAGTATTTTCCTCTGGGAAAGACCAATGCGTTGAGGAACAAGATCTCGAGCTTTTAACAGCTCACAGATGAAATGGTGGCGGAGGCTTGGAAAAGATTACAGGAATACATAGCGGCCTGCCCCCACAATGGAATGGAAGAATGACTGATCATTCAGTGTTTCTTTCATGGGTTGAACCGTACCGCTCATGACCACCTGGATGCAGCCGCTGGAGAATCTTTCCTATCCCAAAGTGTGAGAGCGGCCAAAAATCTGATTGAGAAGATCACCACTAACCAGGGATGGAAAGAAGAAAGGTCACATACCCGATCACGTGGAGTCCATCACATCGATAGAAGACAATCCTGAGACCGCACCAGTCCAGACCCTCGACACTCGCATGACTTGTGAAGTCTGTGGGAATACGGGGCATTCGGGGATCAACTGTCCCGAAACTCGACCGGAAGACGCCAACTTCATTGGTAATTCTAGCAACTTTAACAATGGGAATCGTCCCCAACTAGGCTGGAATTCGCGTCCATATATCCCAATCTCCAGACATAGTAACTTGTCTAGTAATTCACAGCAGTTCAATAAGCCTAGCTCGTTTGATCAAAAAGCTATGACTGATAGCATTAGTAAAACGTTTCATGCAAGTGATAGGCTTTTTTAGTCTATTTTTTTACAAATGGAAACTTTGAATAGTGCTGTGAAAAATCAAGAGTTTCAATAAAATTTTAGAAACACAGATAGCTCAATTAGCCTCTTCTTTGCCTAATGCTAATGCGGGAAAGCTTTTGGGCCAACTGGAACCTCCTACCAAAGAGCACATCAATGCCGTCACCACTAGGGGTAGTAAGTCTACTCAGGACCCTCCACATCCTAGTGGTGCACCACGATCTAACAATGCTGGCAGGGAACAGGAGAAGACCACCGAAACAGAGGAGAGGGATGAACCGAAAACCAGTACTGAAGCTGCGAAAGAGAAGGCACTATCGAAAACCCTTCCACATGAATTCTATGACACAACGATGTTGCCTTTCCCTCAACGCAACAAAAAGGCTGCTGCTGACGAACAATATAGTAAGTTTGTTGAGGTCATTAAGAAGTTATATGTCAATATACCCCTGCTAGATGCTATGCAGGTACTGACATGTGCCAAGTACTTAAAAGATATACTCAACAATAAGAAGCCATTGCCATCAGTGGAAATTGTGCATATGACCGAAGAATGTAGCGCTGCTATACTCAATCAACATCCACAGAAGAAGGACCCTAGAAGGCCTACCATTCCATGCTCAATTGGGAACCAATTCTTCAACCAAGTCTTATGTGATCTCGGAGCAAGTGTTAGTGTTATGCCTAAAATGGTCTTCGACAAACTCAATCACACTGCACTCGCCCCCACCACTATGTGCCTGCAGCTTGCGGACCAGTCCATTCGACACCCTGCAGGGATCGCCGAGGATGTCCCGGTCAAGATCCGGAACTTCCTTATCCCTGTGGACTTTGTGGTTTTGGATATGCAAATAGATGCCAAGATACCGCTCATTCTTGGGCGGCCATTTCTGAGCAAGTATTGATGTTAGAGCCGGAGAAGTCCACCTCAACATTGACGGAATGAGGGAGACATTCTCCTTCAAACCAAAGGTGGAGCAATGCAATCCGGTGAAGTTTAAGTGCCAAACGTATGTGCCGAAGTCCCCAATCATATATGCCTCCGGAAAAGATATGGACAGTCTCGTAGCATTCATGAAACGGAAGTTAGCGACCGAGGCTGCCATCTAACAACGGGAAGAAGATGAATGGAAGAAGGCGAAAGCAATGAGGCTAACCGCAAGACCTAGGAAATAGGAGGCAAAGCTCCTGTTAAGAAGGTCGGTACCCACAAGCCAATAAGACCCATCAATCAAGGGTGCAACAAGAGCCAACATATCCATGGAGAATCTAGGATAAACACTATGGGGTATGTTGCGGACGAGCACGCCCAGGATCCATCCATGACAAATTCCAAGTGGCTCGCAAAAGTACCACTTACCTCCCCGTACGTACGTCCGTGTGACATCCCAAAGGGTGATAAATGGTTCGTTCACGCCAAGAGGTAAAACTGGCATTATCTCTCGATGGCATATTTACTTCCCACCAAATTTTAATTTCCCGTCCTCCATGGCATATTTAAATTTTTTGCAATGCACAAATTTAATTTCTTTGCATTTAGTTTATTATCTTCCCTTATTTGTCAAAAAAATAAAGTTCACTGGGTCGGCCGACCCTGCACCAAGGCCGGCCGGCCATCCTACACAGGTAAGGCAAGGGGGAGGGGGCAGAGCCAGGGGCCGGCCGACCAAGCCCTTTAGGTCGCCTGACCTCTCTCTTCTCCCCTCACTTCCTCTCCTCTCTCTCTCTCCCCCTCTTTCTTTTTTCCTTTCTCTCTTTCTCTTTTCTTTTGTTTCCTTCCCCTTTTTCACCTTTCTCTTTACCTTCTCCCGAAGCAAAGACACGAGGGCAGGCCGGCTGACCTCATGATGAGGCCGCCCGACCACCTCCAACATCCAGCTTCGCCCTCTCAATTGCTCACTACCTATCTCCATTTCTCACATAGCAAAAAGAGTAGCACTCAGCCGAAGCCGGCCGACCGCCAATGATGATTGCCTGAGCACCCACTTTCGGTGCATGCAAGCGCTCAAGTGGTCACCCGACAAGCTCCTAGGTTGGCCGACTGGTGCCCCTGGTCGCCCGACCACCACTGCCAGCCGCCTGACCACCCTCACTTTCGGTGCACTCACTCCCTCACCTCACTTTGCTGCACCCTCACGCAAAACCCTGGTCACCCGACCATAGCCGTGGTCGGCCGGCCTGCAGCACTCTGTCGCAGCCTGGGTCGCCCGACCCCTACTGTCCCTTGCCTATAAAAGGGCACCCATTGTTTCCTTTCTCAATGCACCAAGCACAAACACACTTCTCCCCCTCTCAAATTCCCTAGTTTACTGTTTAATTAAGCTCTTATGCTTAGTTAAAAATGTCCGAATAAAAATCTTGTTAGCCAAATAATTTAGCTACTAGCTCCTCTCTTTTGGCAAGATCGAGAACGAGTTGTGGCGGTGTCATGCCCCACAAGGACAACTAACGACTAACGCAAATATTATTTTGTCGCCCTGCAGTTCTTGTGTCTATTTCTTTTGTGCAGGATGAGGCGCGCTCTCAAGAGGTCCAGGAGTGTGATCAACAGGGCGGGGCAGCACATTCGGTTCCCAACGTCCTCCAGTTCACAGGGTCAAAACTCTCGGACAGTGTCCGACAGAGGCTCCTCAAGCGCTGGGCCGGCAGGAGAAGAAGCTACATCATCAAACACTGGGCCCGTATTTTTTTGACCAAAAAGACTGTGGGGGAGATCCCCACACTAAAAAGGCTTTTCATTTAAAGAGCAAGAGGACTTACAGAGTATAATTACTACCACCAATCATAAAAGAACAGAATCGCTAACAATCTACAAAGAGCCTCAAAGGGGTGGATTCCCAAATTCAGAAACGCAATCAAGATTAAGCTGACCTGCTGAGGCGACTCCACATGAAGCCTATCAGTCTCACCAAGTGCTTCGATGAAGTACTCATGACAAGCACAGGTATGGACGATGAATTCGATGAAATTTTCAGTATAGTAGGCTAGGATAATTTAGCAAATATTAGTGAGGGAGGCATAGTACTCCTCACCAAGGAGTTTCTAATGACCCTCCGAGTAGTATCACTGTAGTCCGACACGACTGTTCACTTCAGACTCTTTAACACTGAGCATGAACAGATACTTTGCTAGTTCAGCAATGCTCTCTGGTTCTCACCTCACTGCTCCATAGCGGCCGAGCCCGTAGGATTTAACGCAACAGATTCTGGAAAGAACTAGCCGGTGCGGACTATAAGGGGAAAAAGAGTATCGCACACATAAAGCACCCCACCATGCGGTTCATCCTTCCCCGTGATGACACACGCTGTGTGACCATAGAGGACTTAAAAATCCTTTATGCCATGTGGCGTAAGCAGAAATATGCACCAGTCATTGCCATGCTCTATCACTAGAGATGAAGCTAGTTTGGGATGAAAACTCCATAACAATCACGTCCTTTGTGACGAGGATTGCATCTGAGTTAGGGGTTTTAGCAAATGCCCAGGTGGCATTCTTACCCCCAGACACACCCAACTTGGTTGGGGGTCCCGTCCCTGGTTTTGGGAATGGTTCCATCCTATCTCGTTTTTGTTTGGTTGGGGGATAAGGTTACTGGGATGAGAGACCTATGACAGGTGGGCCATATATGTCAGCCTTTCCTACCCATCTTCTTCCCCACGCCGTCACAAGAAACCACCCACGGCCCGCACCCCCTCTGGCGGTGGCGCTCCTCCATCTCCGCCCGCGCCCGACCGTTCCTCCAGCAGTGCCCGGTTCGGCTCCGCCGTCCCATGCCCGGACCTTTGCCTCCCTGCGGCGCGCCAGCTCCGCCTCTGCCATGCTGCTGCCACTGCACCTCCTCCCCGCCGGCACCACTCCTCTTCGGATCCCCGCCGGCGCGCCACCACCGCCACGCCGCCGGCCCAGCGCTCCACCGCTCCGCCTCCCCGTCCCTTTGCCTCGCCTCACGCACGCTGCACGGACCAGGCCGGTCAGGCACGGAGGAGGGGTGGGGCCAAGCGGCGGCCTTGCCGGCGGCGGAAGGCGCGGCCGGGCGGCACACGGGCATAGTCGGGCGGCGGGCGGGCGTGGCCGGGCGGCGGGCGGGCGTACGGGCGAGGGAAGGGCGAGAGCGTGAGGGAGGGGACGGTGTCGTCTCTCTAATTCGGAGGTATGAGGCCGTCCCCCGAATTGAGGGATGGGGACATCCCCATCCTCTCTCGTCTCCCAACCAAACAACGATAAAACGGGATCGTCCCACTCCATCCCACTTCGTCCTCCCAACCAAACACACCCTTAGTTACAGAGAGCCATTTTATCCGGGGACACTTTTTGCGCAAGAACCCAAGCACAGAAACCTATGTCATGATCTACAAGGGGTACAACTTTGACGTGCCTCTACCAGCACCACAATTCAAACTCTACCACATGGACACACTCTCTATGCCAATAGAGAGAGTCCCAGCGGAAGAGCCTTGAGAGGTGCCCCGACATAGTGTGGCGTGAGTCATGATTAGGGCACAGAGGAGAGCAGTACAGGAGCGCCTGCAGAAGCAAGCACAGGACGCGCAAGCCGTCGGGATGGGACCGACCTAGTTCCATACCACTTTTGGCACATCCTGGCAAAACCAGAGTCTAGACCCAATATGGCAGCCCCACGGAGGGTCTGTAGACACGCCATGGGGACACAAGCCGTGCGCTGCACACTCTCAACAGCAAGAAGGAGGAAGCTACTATGGGTATGGGTCAGCACCTTACGAGGCAGGACCATCTGCCTCAGCACGCTTTGCAGGAGATCCTTTGAGTGCCATCTTTGAGTCTTTAACCATCCAAGACCAACGTATGGCTGAGATGGCCCAGCAGCTTAATCAGGTCGATGAGCGCACTTAGGTCATCCAGCAGACCCAGGACGAGCAATATAACCACCTCCTAGAAATAGAAACGACGGCTTAGCGCACCTTTGATGAGTCCCAGCGATTCTTCCAGTACTACAGGTACTACCCTGAGTAGCTTCATTGAGTAGCTTCGTTGACAGTCCCCCGATTTCTGCACCACCCATGTATCCTGCCTTGAGAGATTGCTAGTGTGTTTAATTTAGTTGTTTAATTCAGTTTGTTTAATTTAGTTTGCTTCATTTCAGTTTGCTTTACTTAAAAAAAAAACTCCCATGCTTTAATGATAATTTCACATGCTAGCTTCATTTTAGAGATGATGAATAGTAGCTCTATCAAGTGAATGATTTGATTCTTGCATGTGACTTATACTTAGCTTAGTTTGGAGTTTGTGAATAAAAGAAGTAAACCAAGGTTCTATCTTGTGGATGCCAATTGTGATAACAAGCCTAAATTGTTGAGAGATGTTGATATGAATTGATTATGGGATAATTCTTTCATGCTCTTAGTAAGATGAACATCTCAGTTTTTTATTTTGAAAACAACAAATTACAGCCCCCTCGGTCAAAATACCTACCAGAGCCAAAAATACTTCAAATAGTTGAAACTGCTACAAAGAGCTTCTTAGTGATATTTTGAGCTTTGTAAAATTTTGAGTCTCATCGAGTAGAAATATCATCTTCTATTGATAGCTGGAGTACAAAAGAAAAAATGCAAGTGATCCACTCCGATCTTTGCATCCACCAAAATGTCTCCAAAACACTTCTCTTAATCCCCTAGCCTTCAAATCTAAAGGAGTAAGGGTATGGAGCCAAAAAGAAATGCATGCAAAAGCATGACAAAAGAAAGAAAAATGCATGCAAAAACACGGCAAAATGAAAAGCATGCATGCTCAAGCATGGCAAAAATAAATAAAAGCTCCATATCCACTCCAAATCTACAAAAGGCTACAAGGGATGAAAACCAAGAGAAGGAGGCTTACAGTACCACCACTCATACTCCAGTGATCAAATAGAAGAAGTGATAAAGTACACTTTTTGGTCCAATCTTTGGCTTAGCAAAATAAATATCCTAAGTGTGCCACATTCTCCCCACCTAATGCTCCACAAAGACCTTAGTGTAGGAAAGTGTTGGCCAAATCTTGGCCCTTTGTGAGGAAACACATTTGGGCGACTGAGAGCACCTTGGCGAAGCTACTTTTGATTTAAAAATCTTGAAAACACCTGAGAAAGACATCCAAAAAGAACAAGTTAGAAGAACTTCTGTATGATGGTTGTTCCGTCTCTCAACCACCCAAGGCGAGGTAAGCAAAAAAGATGCACCATAGGTAGCACTCAAGGTGAGATTCAATTATTTCACTGCTTCAAACAAAAGTCTGAGTAATGAGTCATGTATAAGAATCATTCTTCATCTTCAATATTGCAGGAACTCCTGATCCACTTTTAGTCATAGCTTTGCTAGAGGACGAGCAAAGGTATAAGCTTGGGGGGTGTCGACGGTCATAATCTCACGATATCTACCGTCAATTACCAACCAAATGGAGCAATGCAAGTGAATAAAAATGGACTACCCCTTCTACTAATGAGTTCCACAAGATGTACATCAATAGTTGGTTGCAGGTACACATTTACATAATAAAATGGATGACACAAGGACAAAGAGTGAAGATGAGACAAACAGGCCAACATTTGGTGGCCACTCGACCAGAACCAGGGTCGGCCAACCACCTGGCAGGTCGGCCGACGCAGTGCCCGGTCGGCCAACCACCTCGCTGGCCGCCCAACCACTTCATCAAGTTAGTTTTGTCCCCAAAGAAACACATGTACAAGTCAATCCAACCGTTGTATCAAGCATCCAATGTATCCAAAGGCCGAAAGTCCACCAAACCACGGATCAATGATGTCACCAATCCAAGGGAAGAGCCATGCAACAAATCAAAGATTGACACGTGGTCGCCCGACCCCCTCCAAGGTTGACCGACCTCCTCCAAGGTCGGCTGACCTAACTTCGGAGGCATTTTCCTTGTGCATCAACGGAATTAACTGCTAACCGCCATAGGGGATCGAAATCAAGCCGTTGGAAGGCTGAGGCGATGGATTAGAGGGCCGCACGACCTCGGGCAAGGTCGGCCAACCTCCCCCCAAGGTCGGCCGACCACCGACTTTGGCCTCCCACTGACCTCAACCACCTACAAGTACCCCCTCCTAGTTGTAGACTATAAATAGGCCTGTAGAGCTCTTTTGTAAAGGTGTGGAGAAGTTGAGAGCTACATTCTGCCTTAGAGTGTGTTCTTTTCCATATCTTAGTAGTTAAGATAGTCCTAGGAGCTAGGGTGTGTCAAGCTTTGCCTTGGAGTTCTCAGAGATATTTCTGAGTCTGCGGTAAAGATCTTGTATCTTGTTACTCTTATCTTCAATATAACATATTTATGCTTTAATTTATTTCTATCTCTTGCAAGTGTGGTGTACCCTTTATTTTGCATACTTGTTAGGCTTAGGCTGTGGTTATCTTAGTTGGTCAAGTCCCGTTATTCTTGCCATTGCTATAATCCAACCTATACGCTAGGCTCTGGTTAGATCCTCTCCTCTGATCAAGGACGATCTATTGTTGCTCAAGCTTTGCTTGAGTACGTTTATAGCGTGTCAGCCTATCCACGTATATCTGCTTGGTAGCCCCACTCAGTGACAGCGTGTGGTGTGCCTGTGTTTCCCAGGCCCGTTCGTTCGTTCGGCCCATAGGCGTTAGTCAGGTCTCCTTCGGTAGTCTACTATCTACCCCCTTACCCCTTGAGGCGCCGGAATTTCGCTCGACGCGAGACCCTAACTTGTTTACTTGAGTTTCTTAGTTAACCATAACATAATCTTTGCAGCCGAATAGAATATAGTTTGGGAATTTTATCTCACTCGTTTTCCTCGTAGCCTACTTTACCTTTCTACGTGTATCTTAGGTAGTTTATTTTACTTCTTTCCACCATACACCTATCTGTTTACCAGACTTACCCATGTCTAGTGACTAGCTAGTATATTTATTTGAGTTACGGATCATTCGATTTGAGTTTATTCAATTATACTCTCTCGCCCTCCGCTTCCCTATGGATAAAAATACGATACTTGGAATACTCTGGGTGAAAAGCTATAGCGGTCTCCGTGCGCTTGCGGAGTAAAATCTTTTAAGGCTAAGAGACGCCAACACTAGTCTAGAAATGTAAGCACGCAATTGCAAGAGTGTAAATACGGAAGGTAAAGAGATGATTGGAGATATGCAAACTCCCAGTGATGATGCCGGCGATGGCACACAAGGAAGACACGAAGATTTTTTTTCCCGAGGTTCGGGGATGCTAATGTGACTTTACCGCCTACTCTTCATTTGGCACGCCCCGTAGGGCTTTGCCCTCGCATAGTCCTCAAAGGAATATGACTCGCCCATGCAAGGGTGGAGAATGGCAAAGTGACTTCTGTGGAAGTCAAGCAACCCCGGTCGGGTCTCTGGGTATCCTCGGCCCACACCCACACCAGCCCTTCTCTTGCGTAGTCTTGGACTACGGCCTCACCCACGCAAGGGTAGAGGATTGTCAGGCTTGTTGGGGTCTTCCGAGTCCTTCTCGCGGAGCTGCCCCGCCCTCTCTACTATGGGAAGCTTTGGACAATGGGCCGAGGGCCTTCCTGCTTCTCACAAGTAAGGTGGCAGCCACTCTACACTTCGGAGGGTCTCGCAAGACTTACAAGCCCCACACTTACAAAGACGACGTGCATGTAGGCACGAGGAAAGACAACAAGGCCTAAGCAAATATGCAACTAAGCTTTAGCTTGCCAGGATATGTCTAGTTATGCTGTAGTGGTTGTTGGGCTCACAAATGAGTGTATGTGGCTCTTTGGATGGATCCCGATGACGATGTCGGCAATGGCACACAAGGAAGAAACGAAGATTTTATTCTCGAGGTTCAGGGAGGCCAACATGTCTCTACCCCATACTCCTCATTTGGCACACCCCGTAGGGCTTTGCTCTCACGTAGTCCTCAAAGGAGTCCGGCTCGCCCACGCAAGCTTGGAGAATGGCAAAGTTACTTCTGCGAAAGTCAAGCAACCCCGGTCGGGTTTACGAATATCCTCAGTCCACACCAGCCCTTCTCTTGCATAGTCTTGGACTACGGCCTCATCCATGCAAGGGTAGAGGATTGTCGGGCTTGTTAGGGTCTTCCGAGTCCTTTTTGCGGAGCTGCCCCGCCCTCTCTACTATGGGAAGCTTTGGGCAACATGCCGAGGGCCTTCCTCCCTCTCACAAGTAAGGTGGCGGCCACTCCCCACTGCGGAGAGTCTCGCAAGACTTACAAGCCCCACACTTACAAAACGACATGCACGCAGGCACAAGGAAAGACAACAAGGCCTAAGCAAAGATGCAACTAAGCTCTAGCTTGCTGGGATATGTCTAGTTATGCTCTAGTGGTGGTTGGGCTCACAAATGAGTGCATGTGGATCTTTGGATGGATCAAATGGGTGCCTCAACACTTGTGTTAGCTCAAGAGTCTCCAACCAGAAAGTGGAGGCTGGCCAAGGGGTCATTTATAGCCCAAGCCTAAAAAGTAGCCATTGTGACCTTTCTCCACTTTTTTGCGCACCCAGCGGACAGTGTAAATTGCTCCCTCTTCTAGTTGACAGTTGCTCTAACAACTTGACTGTTGGAACCACGGGACAGTCCGGTGTGTGTTTGCACTAGGTCTTGCCCTCAGTCTATAACGTCCGGTGGCTCTACCTGACAGTCCGATGGTCATGCATTTGCTTCTGTTCTTGAGCCAAAAAAATCGGCCAGGTGACCGGCCAGCAGGACCGTCAAGTGTTGGCAGCCCTTAGCCTACCGGATTTTACTCCGCAAACGCATGGAGACGGTTGTAGCCTTTCAACTAGAAGTATTCCAAGGTATCGTATTTATCCACATGGAAGCATTGAGACAGAGATATCAAACTCTCATTCATCCAGCGGTTACTACTCATAACTGTCAACCGATAGCTAGAAAAGGTTGACACCAAGCACCATGGGATAAAAGCCAAGCACTGTTGGCAAGAAAATAGGTAAAACAAGGAGGACAATGAGATAGGGTCTGTTGTACGGTCTTCTATCTCTACCAGCATACATCAGCTATCCGTGCTAAAGGTTGAAGGTCTCAACATAGTTATGAACTTACGACGAGCGAAATTCTAATGCTTCCGAGGGGCCAGGTGGTAGATAGTTGGCCACCAAAGGAGAACCTAGCTAACGCCTACGGGCCTCCCGAACAATGGGCCTGGGATACATAGGCACACCACATGCTGTCATCGAGTAGGGCTACCAAGCAAATCTGCATGTAGAGGATGGCATGCTACAAACGTAGTTCATCCTTGGCCAAAGGAGAGGAACTAACCAGAGACTAGCGTCTAAGTCTAGGGTAGAATTGTAGCACCAACAAGCATAACAACGATCAATCAAATCTAGCTTAGCACAACTCAGGCCTCAAACTTGGCATGCCCAAAAGGAAAAGGTGCTAGAAGCCGCATACACACCAAGCATGAGCAACTAACTAGAGTAGAAGATAAGTCCATAAATTAGAAAGATAAAATACTTGTACTTGCCAATAATCGGAAACATAATGCTTAAGATAGAAAATAGAATACATTACCGAAGATTCTGACTGACTCTGACACAACAGACCTTCTCTAACTCCTATCCAAACACTACTTTTAGAATGGAGGCAGCTCCCGTGCGGCGCCTCCTAGAGGTAGAAAGAGAGAATTCACATGGTGAATGGTACAAGTGAGAGAGGGGGGTGTGCCACTCTATTTATAGCGGTTGGAGGTGCCTTCTAGGTGAAGAAAGAGCTCCCCAAACTCTTCCCATGGCGCTACCTGGCCTCCAACTGACATAGAAAGATCAGTGGGTGAATTCTCCATGTGATGGAGCCAAGAACCGGTCCAAAACTGGACCCTATGCCCCTAAACCGGCTTACAAGTGCAAACCAGGCTTTTGCAGGTGTTTGGGTTAAAAAACATCAACTTGGGCGATGGCAGCTGCTCCTAGCCCTCCATGTGTCCTAGGCGGGGCCAAACCGGCCGTGCACACGCGCTCTCTAGCCGCCATGTGTTGCGTCCCCATTCGCTGCTAGCTTCTCCTGTGGATCGCCATTCATGGCTATGTTGGCCGGCTAGTGCTAAGCTGCCACGTGGACCCTCCGAGTTGGGCGAAGCTGGTCGCTGGCTCCTGCGCGCGGGGCTTGCACGCGCGCAGTGTACGCCCGCCACGCGGCGGCTGCTGGTTAGTCACGCCTCTCGGACGCAGATCGCGGTCCATGGCACTGCTAGGAAGCCAGTGGCCAAGTGCCACGTGGCACCGACAAGCGCCTTCCCTCCCGTTGCACTGTACGGTGGGGCGGTGCTGACTTCACGATGACGGCTGACGTCACGATGACGTCAGCACTACCATTTAATTTTGTCTTTTCAATAACTTTTACACCGGAGCTCCAAATGAGACAAATAATACGTCCGTTAGAATCGTCTCGACGATCTCTACGCAATGGTATAAGTCATGAGGGCCTTTGAAATACTTTGTAGTAGTGGAATTTGCAAATCTTATCTCAAGACCTTTTTTGCGTGATTTCTCTCCTACTCCATATGATATTCTTTTGCATGGAATTTGAGCATCTCCCTTTGATATATCGAAAACCACCAAAACTCGTGGAATTCGTCAGTGTTAGGTAAATAATGCATAGAACTTTATCTATACCTCATTTGTTCACCGAAGATTTGGCGGTCAAAATAGTGAAATAACAACCGTCAACATCGAGTCAGGGCATAAGCTTGCAACTTGATAGTAGCTTGGGGTCTTCTCTTGTGATCTTTTAGACCTTCTTTGAGATGTTTGTACCCCAAGTCCACTTTTTGTACCCTAAGACTTAGACAAAAACACTTACACAAATATCAGTCCCATGGCACGTATTGTCTCTTCAACCACCAAAATCACATTGGGGAACTAAGCATAGTGTAATCTGAACAACTAAAATCACATTTGGCAACTAAGCACTAGGGGTGTAATCTGAACAACCAAAATCACATTAGGGAACTAAGCACTTGGGGTGTAATTAGAACAGATAGTATCCGACTAACCAATTGACCCAAATCACATTCGGATCTATTTTCTCGAATACAAATTCGGATATATTAGTCAGATATCGCAAACAAATACAATATTGCAATTATCCGACGGATTTCGGATATCTAAAATTTCATCTGGATATATCCGACAAGTATCCAAATGATATCCAAAATAAATATTAAATATTTATCAACCAAATATTATGTTTATTAAGAAATTATGCAATTCTTGCATGCATATATTTAATTTTAGGCATGCTGCTGACGCCATACAGTGCCCTGAGGATCGGACACCCCCTTATGTACTTTATAGCAATAGCACCATGGTGCTTGTTAACAGTCATAATCCCACAATATCCACCGTCCATTATCCACCAAATGAAGAAAAACAAGTGAATAAAACAGGACTAACCTTTCTACTAATGAGCTCCACAAGATGTACATGAATATTTGGTTGCAAGTATAAAATTATATGAAAAATGGATGAAACAAGGCTAAGAAGTGAAGATGGGGTAAAACAGAAAAATTCCCATGGCCGCCCGACCATGTCCCATGGTCGGCCGGCCACCTGGCACCCACTAGACTGGTCGCCTAACCACCTGGCAGGTCGCCCGACCATGTGGCATGGCCGCCCGACCACTTCACTGAGTCAGCTTGCCTCCACTTCATTCCTGCATGCAAAGAAACACAAAGCAATGTTAATCCAACCGTTGTACCAAGTATCCAAAGAATCCAAGGGCCAAAAGACCATAAAACCATGGATCGGTGATGTCACAAATCCGATGGAAGTGTCATGTAGCAAATCAGGAGCAGACACCTGGCCGCCCGGCCATGGTGCATGGCCACCCGACCACTCAATTTTCACATTCTACACGTATATCGACTGTCTCAACCGCCAACCGACGTGGGGATGGACTATGTCAGTGTATCCTATGGCCGCCAAGCCATAGGGGGTGGCCGCCCGACCACCGACATGGTCGGCCGGCCACTGCCTCACCTCCCGCACCGACCTTGCCACCCTACAAATACCCCCTCACTTGTATAAGCTATAAATAGGCCCTGAGAGCTCATTTGTAAAGGTGTGGAGAAGTTGAGAGAGCTACATTCTACCTTAGAGAGTGTGATTTCCACATTTTAGTAGTTAGTATAATCCTGGGAGTTAGAGTGAGTCAAGCTTTGCCTCGGAGTTCTCGGAGATATCTCTGAGTCTGTGGCAAAGTCTTTGTACTCGTATCATCTCTAGTATAATATATCTACTTTACTTTATTTCTATCTCCTGCAAGTGTGGTGTACCTTTCTTTGCATACTTGCTAGGCTTAGGCTGTGGTTACTTTAGTTAGTCAAGACCTGTTATTTTTGTCGGTTAGGTCCTATCCTTTGATCAAGGACGATCTATTGTTACTTTACTTGAGTAACGTTTATAGCGTGCCATCCTCTCCATGCAGATTTCTTTGGTAGCCCCACTCGGTGCCAGTGTGTGGTGTGCCTTTGTAGTCTAGGCCTATTCGTTCGGGAGGCCCATAGTTGATAGCAAGGTTCTCTTTTGGTGGTCAACTATCTACCGCTGACCCCTCGAGAGTGCTGGAATTTCGCTCGACGCAAGACCCTGACCTGTTTACTTGAGTTTCTTTAGTGACCACAACATAGTCTTTGCAGCCAAATAGAATAGAGTTTGAGAACTTTATCTCACTAGTTGTCCTCCCAGGCAACTATACCTTTCTACGCGTATCTTAAGTAGTTTATTTACTTCTTCACCATACACCTATACTTATCAGACTTACCCTGTCTAGATACTAGTTGGTATATTTATAAAGTTTACAGTATTTTAAACTTGATTTTATTCAATTACACTCTCTCGCCTGCCGCTTCCCTGTGAAAATTTACGATACTCAGAATACTCTGGGTGAAAGGCTACAGTGACCTCCATGCGCTTGCGGAGTCAAATCTGTTTAAGCTAAGAGCCGCCAACAGTGCTGCTGGCATCTGACAGACTTTATGTTGCATGGGCTTCCGCTATTTTACCTTGGGACCTCATGTTGGTGTGGCCCATCATGGCCCAGTCATTCAGAGGTCGCTTATCGGTTCATCCATGATCGGCCATTACACTTGTGTTAGCTGCACCATGCACATGCAAACGCTAGTGTTAGTCTTTCAAAAAAATTAAATATTGCTGCTGCTACTGCTAGGTGCTAGGCTGCTGCTTGTGCACGACTGTGAAGACAAAAAGGTTATTGTTCCATGTTCTTTGTTCTACTTAACCCCTCCACGTCCCTATCTACTATAAAATCTCTTAATTTGGGTGAAGCTGCAGATGGAAATAGGCTATGAGGTTGCGATCATGAATTGAATCGTGTTAATATGCTATTAAGTTGTTATTTATTTACATTTACTTATTTAAGCACGGTATATTTTGAAATTGGGCTTGTGGAGTGTGGGAATGATTAAACAAGTGTGATAGATATGACTCATGTGTTTACTAGGTATCCGAAGAAAATATTTGTAACCGACGTTATCTGCATTCGACTCGTTCCGTATTCGGCACATCACTATTCATATCCGTTACCAATATAACTGTATCCGTATCTATATCCGAAGCTATCCGTATTCGAATTCGAATCCGAAGAAAAATATGAAACCAAATATGGAAGTAGCAATATCCGTCCGCATCCGATCTGATTACACCCCTACTATGCACAAGGCGTAGGGCCCATTTTCTTTACAATCTCCCCCTTTTTGGTGATTGATGACAACACGACCAAGCAGGAAATAAAAGGTACCAATTGAAGAACAAAATCATGCTACTTGCTAGGATGCAATGCAAAGGCAATATCAAAGGATACTAATTGAAATGTGCAATGATACCGATTGACATTTTATTCCACCATAGTTGCAATAATTTGCTCATGTCTTGCCCTTGCCATGATCTTGTCCCCTCTTGTGATCAATGGACATAAGACTTCCTCTTACTCCAATGCCACTTCCCTCTTTTTCTTGGACCATTACCTTGATCTTGATATTCATTTCTTCCCCATTGTTTTTGATCATGCGGCAACCCCCTTTGGTCCTCTTTGATCTTTCCTTCCTGGTTCATGTTCATCTCCTTGCGTGCTTGCTTGGGTCTATGATTTCTTCTCCTTTGGAATCAAACACCGAAGAGAAAAGCAGTAAAAGCATAAGGGAGAGTCCCACATACTATGATCCATAATATATGGAGCTCGAATGGATCACAATACATGATACTCGCATAACATAGGCTAAGCTCCCTCTAAAAGTGTGCATACATAAAATGGTAGATGAACCATTTGCACATTTAGTCATTTAAGACAAAGAAAAGCTTAAACTATATTATGCATGGAGGTAGCTATAAATAATTGAAATGTACACCAAGGCAGGTGTTACCAATTTGAAGCCCAATTTTCTTAACTTCATGCGTACCTCCGGGGACATAGATGAGACTATACACATGATAAACTTGAAAGCATTATTAGTCTCAAAGTAACACAAACCATAGGATAGGCTCCCCCCTAAAAGTGCGCATACAAGTTTTGAATTGCTTCTGAGAGACATGCACTAGACATTCAAGTCCAATTGAGGAGCTCACCCTATGATTTGGACTTAAACTAAGAAACCATGTAGGTTGCTCATGGGTTGGAGTGAGACACAAGCAACCTACCATAAGATAGCCGTGGCATTCATTACTTGATTTAAATATGCTCATGCAAACCTAGGCAAGTAAGGCAACCAAATGCTAAAGGCACTACCAAAAGAAAACAAACCTAGTTACCACTACTGGGAAAGTGGTCTTTAGCGTTGGTTCGTAACCCCCCTATAGCACCAAAAACCATACTGACACTACCGAAGCGACACTAAAGACCCAGAGCATCAGCATCGGTTGTTGTGGAACGAAGGCAAGAACCGGTACTAAGGCTTGCCCAGCCCAGGCCAGCTTCAATACTCGGTCAAAAGAAAACAAACCTAGTTACCACTACTGGGAAAGTGGCCTTTAGCGTTGGTTCGTAACCCCCTATAGCACCAAAAACCATACCGACACTACCGAAGCGACACTAAAGACCCAGAGCATCAGCATCGGTTGCTGCGGAACGAAGGCAAGAACCGGTACTAAGGCTTGCCCAGCCCAGGCCAGCTTCGATGCTCGGTGGGTCCTCACGTAGCACCAGTTCTAGTAACCACCTGGTATTAAAGTCGTAGGACCGCACGTGAGCCCGCCCTCCTTGTTGCACTGGGTTGTATCACCCATCGGTACTAAATCTATGGCGGCCACGTGAGTGCTCCGACACTTTTAGTACTGGAGTTATTTCTCACCCGGTACAAAAATTATGCCTCCACGTGTCCTCTTACACTCTTTTAGTGCCGGTGTTATTGTAACCGCTATTAAAGTGATGGCGCCCCACGTGTCCACTGGCACTCTTTTTAATACCGTGTTGTATCCTTGCCCGGTACTAAAGTGATGACAATCACGTTTTGATTATTTATTTATATATGCTGTTATACTGGCAGTACATATTGCATAATAATAGCAGATGCACATGATAATAATAGCTTTCTTGCATAATAGTAGCATGCACTTAGTACATAAGAAACTGTAACATGATACAAAAATGTCATATACGTCACTATAATTTGGAAAAAAACACTTACAGCCCGAGCCACTGGTCTGGATAATGATCAGAAATCCAAATGATATTCATCCGGTGGACAGTAAAACTCTCCTGTTTTGCTTAAAATGGAGTCAACAATAAATCCAATCAATTGTTCTTGGACTTCATGGATTCTTTTAGACAGGAGGACCTTATCTCTCAAACTCAGTATCTATAGTTTTAAAAATGTATATGAATATACTAAAACATTAGTGAAGAAAAAGTATTTACTGAATGTGTGCTTGTTAATGTACATTGATGTCTCGAATAACTGATGGCGAGTGAACAAAACTTTCCATGAACTAGCAGACATAGTAACCACAGTGGTTGGTGCCCTGTGGTTGTTTATAATACTAGGAGAAGAAGAAAGATATTAGAGATAATCCACATGCATAAAACAGGAAAACGATGTCGTGCAAGTGGAACATACCGGAAAGTTTTCATCAACTAGTAGCTTTCGTTGTAGTTTCGAGGTTGGGGGTTGCGCCACAATGAAGCACTCTTCCCATACTCTGTGCATGTAATGGTTGATCAGATAGTAGAAAAATTTAATGGTGACTGAGGTAAAGTGGAATGGCCTAAATTACCTGTGAAGCATTGTTATGATTTCTGCGTACTCTTTTGTTGGCTTTCTCATCGAGTCCATTATAGTGATTTTGCCCTCCTTGACTGCGAGTACAATTAGTATCCAATGAAACCTGCATATATATATACACAAGCAGCAACATTAAATTATTAATGCAACACTGTAAAAGAAAGTGGTATGTGACAGTAAGCACTCACTTAAAGCGATAAGGTAAAAAAAAGTAAGATTTAGAAACTTGCTCCCTCATCATCCCTGCCAATTCAATATAAGTAGCATCAAAATCTCGATCTATATTGTCCTTGTTCACTAGCTCAGGGTCGATGAAGCTCAAATTCCTAATCTTATTCTTCCGGCACTTTTGCATCTACATTCTTCATACATCAACAAGACGACAACGAGACGAGCGTATTAATTAAAAAAAGCAAATCACAGCAAATGTGTGTGCCTTGAGTGTATCGAGTTGTAAAAAAACTTACACAGTCTACATGCTCATTAGCGTTATGTCCAAAGCGTCTTGCTGGTAAACATCATATATATCCTTGAAGTCCAACCAAATCCTGTGATCATTGTTGTAGTAGTAGTCGCCTTTGACACGGACAGAAAAAGTAATAGTGCCTTGGGATGAGGCCTTCATGTAGTATTCATGGAATCGACGCATTTTATTCGGTAGGGCATTTAACTCAAGTTGGGTTTGTACTAGAGGTTTTCCCAATTCATATTTCTGTCACGGCACAAAGTTTTTATTCTTTTTGAGCAATTTCCCTTCCTCGTGGAGCTCCTCAGCTATAATGCCTGCTTCCTTTAAAAATGATTGTTCATCTACATTATCTTCTGCTAAATTCACTGAATTGAGGAAACCCTCCTTTGAAACGCCTGCTTCCTTCCAAAATTCTTCTTCGCCGTCTTCTGATGGCATTGTATACTCACATTGTTTCTGCTCTCCGAGCTGTGGCACTTGTCTTTTCTTTGCCGCTGCCTTAGACATGTCTATTTTAGAGCATGTCTATTTACTTGATTTGGAGTTTTTGGTTGGGGGAGGGCTCGGGCTTGAAGGAGGGTCGTTGGCGTGGCTCTTGTGTGGGGGAGGGCTTGGTCTTGGTGATCCACCCTCGGCTGTTGCTGTTGATTGAGCAGTGGTTATTCCCCCATCGCGGTATTCTAGCAGTAATTTAATGTAGGTCTTCAACCATAGAATCCTTCCGTAGACAACCTCTTTTAGTGTCCTTTCATCATCGCCTCCTTTCTGATCGAGCTCCAGGTTCTCATAACCAGATACAACTTGCTCCACTATGACAGTAGAGTACCTAGGTGGAATATCAGAGCAGTGGAACTTTTGTTTTGGTACCACCGGTAAAGCCACACCATGCGCTACGGCTGTGGATAGGTTCCGCATGGGTATATGTAGCTCGCACGGGCAATGGTGCTTGAGGTCATCGACCGAGTAACGTTTTTCATCCTCCGGTGGTCTTGGATCCTGCACCGGTTGTTGAGCCTCCTGCGACGGTTGTTGATCCTACACTGGTCGTTGAGCCTCCTCCGCCATTTGTTGAGCCTCCTCCTGGTCATCGTTCTGACCAAGGATCAGCTGTGTGGAGGTGACGCTACTTTTTTGTAGGAGGCAATCGTGTCGGCACGAGGCCCTGTCTGCGGTACAGTGTTAATACCATTTTGTGCCAATATTTGGCGAAGAAATGCCATATCCTCTGTGATGACATCTAATTTTGCCTCTAAGCTATGGATCTTCGCATCTGCCAAGCTCAAGGTTCTCTGCTTTCTATATGATCCCCTGTCCTTTGGAAACCCAACCTTCCACGTCACATTGCCGAGCCCTCTTGTTCTACCAGGGTGTTCTCTATTCTCTAGGGCCCATGTCAGCTCGTCCTTTTCTCTTTCAAAGATGAATTCTCCCTTGGAGGACTTACCTATGGCCTCGACAAGCCTTTCTGCTGCCCGCTTTATTTTGGCACTAAAGATCAGGGTCCCATCACTTGACAAACTTCCCCCATATCCATAATACCAACATTTGGAGCGTCGGGGCCAATTGGCTGTAGGTAGGTTGACCCCTCATTGTTCGAGCTCTGTTTCCATCTTCTCCCATTTTGGAATAGATCTTCTATAACTACCGGGACCCATTTTATGATTGTACTTTCTTTTCCTTGAAATTCCTGAATTTTGTTCAGAACGTGCCTTGGCCGCCTCCGATTCCTTGTACTGTACAAACAATTCCCAATCGGCTCTTAACTTTGGGTATTTTTCAAAGTCTGGTGCCTGGCCATGATTCACATAGTTGCCACATTTTTGTCTTGAAGGTTTGGAGGTGAATTGCCATCTTTTTGAGGGCCCATTGCTTCACCATCTGTTCACCATCTCTTAACTTATTTGACAATTCTCTCCATAGTAATTCTTTCTGAGTTTTGGGGACCGATTGAGGGACCACAGATTCTTCATGATCACCTTCAGATTGAACATCCTCTTCAGATTGACCTTGCTTTTTGTCTGCTTTTTTCCAAGCCGGGATGCTTATGGGGATGTTCTCCCTAACTATAATGCCGCAGTAGTTCACAAATTTGGTGGTGGCTTTAACGGGCTGTAGAGGTTGTCCATCGTCCATGTGTGATTGTGTATCTCTCCTCAAAGTTTTCCTTCGTTGTGGGGCCTCGAGGCCTCTTATTTTTCTTTGGTGGGATGGGCTATCAAGAATAAAGGATAGTGTTACTCAAAAATCCATATCGTTGATGGGGAAGTGGCTGGATATAAGAACTATGTATAATGTCTATACCTGGGTACTGTCCAATGTTTTTTCATTGGATGGATGGGCATTATCTTTCCCATCAGATTCAGCCTCGGCATTTTCAATGTTTAGGTAAGAATCAGCCTCCTCGTGCTGCTGTGCACTGATCTCTTCAGTCCCCTCTCTAATCATTGATTCCAAAAGCTTGTTCTCTTGCTCATCACGCAACATCTTAGCTAATATGTGAACCAACAAATGTTTTTCATAGAACCATGGAGATAGACAGAATGTAAACTATAATTGTAATTCTCTATTTGATTGGCTCCAAAATGTAAACATATTATAAGTCACTAGGTGTGGCGGGATTAAATCTCCTCCAATCCCCTCCAAAACCAGGATAACCGAACAAGGAAGGAAGGAGAGAATACTCACTGATGACAGAGAGGACAGGGGGCGCTGTGGCGGGGTCGTGGTGACGGATCCGGACCGGGGTCGGGGAAGAGCTGCAATATCTGGGGCCGTGGAGTCGTCGGCCACGGTGTCGATGACGGCAGCAGGGAGAGGCGGCGGCGGTGGCGGCGTAGGAGGCGATGGTGGAGCAATTCCGGTGGCGGAGACTGCTCTGCTGTGGGCTAAAACGATGACGGAGTTTATTTATGTGTAGAACTTGAGCGCCGAGCCTTGTGAAACCCCGGTGCTAAAACGTCTTTAGTACCGGGGGATACAAATCTCCGGTACTAAAGATGTGCATAGGATATCGAAAAGAAATGTCGCAAAAGTATCCATTAATACCGGCCTAGAATGTCACCGATAGTATTGTTTTTTTTTTTTGCGCCAATTTTTTCGGCCGTTTTTGTTACCATCCAATGCTAAATACGATTGATTTTGGTAACTCCCGCCCTCGGCAGTTTGCCTTCTTATAATTTACATAAATATTCCAAGATACTATTACTTAGGATTAAATAATACTTAGGTCTGTTTGCCGTCTTAATATTAAAATACAAAATAAAATCTTGCCATTACATTAATATATATTGCGCATTTAAAGACTACTGATACAACTTTATTTAATAATCCCTTCATTATGATCGCTAAGCATGTATGGAGCCTCTTCATTATTTAACAGGATGCGTGCAGTGTGTCAACCTCCATTTTGAAAGATGGATCAATTTTAAGAAAACTCAACACCAGGCATCAAGAATTAATGAAGAAACCGTTAAAAACTGAAGCAAATAAATTACAAGGTGCAACTAAAACAAAACACATTGCTTGTACAGAATAACATTAATTAGGAAACACAAGAACTTCACCACAAGCATCATTAGCTAGGATCCACATCAACACATATAACAACATTATCCAAATACACATAACAACATTATCCAACCACTACACAAAGTTCATTACACATCTAACATAAATTAGAACCAAACTTCATGGATCACGACTACTGAATGCGGCGGGGAATAATGCGGCCCATGCTCCTGCAAGGAATCTAAGCAAACGTGTCACGACCATAACTGTGTTGAACGACACTAGCCACCTTGCAGAAATCAAACTCAAAAGGAATCATGTCTTCTTCTTCAACCTTGAAAATTTTTCCACACAGAAAATCCACCTCATCAACAGTAGGGGACAGACAGTAGATAACATCTGATGCATCATCAAAGGTGAACTTGAATTGAAAAGCACGGTGAGCTCCACAAGTGTCATGGATGCACCTAGAAACAGACATCACGTCTTTCTGATCACGAGTGGCAGTTCTATCAGTAGTTACAGCTGCAAGCAGCCTTGACTGCTCGCCAACTTGGATGCCAAAATATTGGAGGGTGAATGTTGAAAGAGGCTCATCTTCCAGCACGTACCTTCAGATCAGAAGATACAAAGTGTTCATAATATCAAAAGTAACAAAGATTGTACAAACAATGTTGCAATGTACACAGTGAACATGAGATGCAATGTACATATACAAAATATAACAAGTTCATAAAACATTACATCTCTGAGTTCCAATCCTATATATTGATGAATAACAACATATATGTCACAAATAAAATATCAAAATATAATATCAGATCTATGAGTTCCCCATCTTTAATTAATACACAAGTATTGAACACCCAGTAGAAAAAAAGTAACAAAATATAATATCAAAATAGATAAAATATCGCAGTACACATAACTACTGATGACAAGTTCAAAGTAGGTATCTGTTGCACCAGAAAACCGACAGGTAGTTCCCTAGAGAGCTTCACACAATAGGGCCGGGAGGTGTATGTGGATCGTTGGGACCCTCCTCCTTGCTGCGACCCACGATCAGCTGAACGGATTAGCCGATCGTTCTTGGCTCGGTGTTGCTTGGGCGTGCCACCTGGCTTATAACCTAGCCAGGGAGGTTGTGATGATGGTGTTCACATTGGTTGGCTCCTGTTTCCCCTGTATAAGCAGACAAAACAGATCAAAACGTTAAATACTAGCCGGATCGCTCGGATCGGCTCATCCTAGATCGGATCTTCGTCGTCGGCAAGGCCCTGCTATCTTACCAATAGTATATCCAGATAGAATATATAGAAGTGCTTCAATAAAGGAAGAGAAAACATGACTAGATCTATTCTAGTCGGCTAAAACATCCAGATGAACGTCAATCATGCCTTGAATCTACTAAACTCACCAAAGATTCTATAGGAACGATGTAAAGACAAATGCATCTTTGATAAAACGATAAAAGGCAAAATAGGGTATACATCATATCTTCTTACTAACATGTAATCTGTAGATGAAACTATGAGAACAGATCTAATCTAAGCTTTAAACCTTATGACATGCTAAACTGATGACAAACCGACAGCATAAAAGCATGCACCACAACAGATATTAGCATAACAACAAGTTGTGTATAAGCCGACGTGCAAGCATATCGGCTCATACACGTGACGGATCTCATGCCAAGCTAGGCTTGCCATGAGATTCATCGGGGTAACTAATGGATCTCGTGCTGAGCAAAGCTTATCGCGAGATTCATCATGGTAACTGGCAAACCGTGCCATCAAAAACGCTTCAGTACGCGATTTGCCAGGCGACTAACGTCGTAATGCCTATAACGAACTAAATCGTTAAGGCAGCATGACGATTACCTGAAACTCTAGTCGCTAGAGGTGGCGATGCGCCGAGGGGATGTGGAGACAGCCGCTGCTCGATGAACGTATGTCGTCAACTTTGTTTCGATACTAAGGATACATATTTATAGTCCGTAGACTAGAGCAACAAACTTGCCCTTCCGTAATTAAGCTACAAACCCTAACAAACTAAACTGGACTCTTTAATCTACGATACAAGGCCCAATGGCCTGCTTTATCACTCCGTTGTCGCTCCCTTGGACGACTTCTTTTCTGCCCAAAGCCGATCTTGGCCCATTAACAGGGGCGGCCAAATTCTGCTGTCAACATATGCCCCTTGGTTTTGGAAAATAAAGATTTATTTATTTCAAAACCAGAGAAGTGGGAAACCTGACCATGCACGTCCCATCAACTGCACTGCAAACACGGTATTCCATGCCAACCGCCATGATGGCTTGCACAACCCCTTAGCTTCCTGTACGGCTTCCCTTCGCCTTCCATCGCCTCATACTTAATAAAAGGCAGGGCTCCCCTGTTCCTCTCAAATCGGCATCCATTCTTCCCCTTCCTCTAGCCAGAAAAAAGCTAAGAAATCCCCTTTTCTAGCCATGTCTTCTTCCGGGAGCAACCACCCACCATCTCCGCATTCCTTCTCCTCCGTGACTGGGCGCGAGCTCTCACTCTTCCTTCCTCCCCCTCCATCGCCTATGCTCCAAGCGCGGTGGCCGATGCACCGGCGCCATTGCTGCCCTGCCCGGACGTGCTGCCGGGCTTTGCTCCGCTGCCGACCGCGGGAGCCGACCAAGCTCCCTTGGCCGCTCCATCGGATGATGAGGAGCGGTCCCCATGCCCAGCTACCAAGGCTTGGCTGAAGAGATGGGGGCCGAACATTCTGTCCCCCCCACGAGGAGAGATCAAACTCCGCTGCTCCGAGGACCCGGAGGACGCCATCGCCTCCCCTCCGTGGGTCCCTCACCCAGACCACTGTTTACCTGAGCGCCCTTTCAAGAGAAGACGTTTGGGAACACCGCCCTCCGACGACAAAGCGGAGGGCGACGAAGAAGACGAGGACGCCAGCGACGAGGAGGAGGACTCCGACGAGCCAGAGGACTCCGACGAAGCCGAGCCAAAGGAGCCAGACGAGGACGAAGACCTCGAGGCTCAATACGAGGAGGGCTCGTCTGACCTTGTTCCAACCAAGAGTAAGGGGCGATGAGGACGACGACGGCGTGGGCGAGTAAGCCGATAAGGAATCGACTGATGACACATCCTGTCTTAGTAGCAGTTAGGATTAACTTAGTTTTGAGTAGTCTAGCCGTTAAATTGGCTCTTCTGTAAGATAATCATTAGCTTTTGGGATTAACAGCTGTAGTATCGGCTCAAGGATGTATTTTGCTATGTAGATTAATGAAATTTCTTTTTCTGAATTTCTGTCCCTTTTTTCATTTTCTTGCCGATTCCCCTTTGCACTACAATCGGCTCAGCAGCACCGTGTTGGCTCGAAAAGTCCCTCAATCGGCTCGTGATAAACCGATCCACGACTCAGCAGCACCGCGCTGATCCAAAAAACCTTTCAATCGGCTTAGCATCAACATGTCAAGCCGATTTGCTTATCCAGCCGATTTCTAGTAAACAATCGGCTCACTGGCCAACATTGAATCGGCTCTGTCTCATTGACTTAGTCAATCATAAAGTGATAAGCCAACAAACCGAAAGACACGCTTCATCCAACCAAAATTTCTAAACCCCGCGTAAGTCAGTACCTCATAAAGACTTATACCGAACCAGAACTCGTCTTCCTTCCTCTTTGCCACCAACGAACATTTTTCCACCATCTCCAGTTCCAAGCGACTTGCGAAAATGGCGGCGTCAAGCAGCACAACAGAAGACCAAATTCTCTGCAGGCACGTTTTTGGATTAAAGGTAAAGATCCTTGCTGTCTCTGCAATTATACTCCTCATAAAACTGTCATCTTTACCTTGCTCTTGTTCTTCTTTATTCATTCAGGCCGATGAGATACTGATCCCAACTTCGGCCAATTCTAACTCTTTTAGCTTAGGACCCAAATCCTACAATCCCCCTTATGATCTTGTTAGAACAGAGACCAAATGCCTACCTTTCATTCATGTCGACCTAGACCTAGATCTGTGGACAGACCAACTCTGCGCCTGGCCATTTCCCATGGATGGGTGGGTCGATTGGTACAAACGCGTCGAGCGCTCATACAGCTCCACTTGGCAAACCATCCACATAGCCGATGCTCTGACCCTCTCACTCTCTCCTATGGAGAAGGATGACAATCTGCTTAGATCCATCGGCTATTTCTGGTCGGATAGCCTAAATTGCTTCCTGTTCGGCTCTGGCCCTATGACACCCACTCTGATGGACGTTGTCATGATCTTAGGGCTAGATGTGCAATCCACCTGTCCTTCTCCCTTCCATCTAATTGAATGCCCACATAAGAAAATAATGGAAAAGGGTAGTACCCGAAACTGGAGCCAATACATCGCCCAGCATAACAAGCAATCTGGTTCAGTTTCGAAGAAAGAGCACATTGCCTTCCTAAATTTGTAGCTCGACCATTTCCTCTTCAATGGTCCTTCTTTAGCTCCGACCAAGAATTATCTCAACCTAGCCACAGCTCTAGCTCAAGGTCGGTCCATCGCCTTAGGAAAGCTTTTCCTAGGCATACTGTACCGCCATCTCTCTTTGAACACCCAGCGCATCCTAGCTGGACAGCGCATCAAGACAGGTGGCCCTTGGTGGTTTGTTCAACTATGGAGCCAACTGTACTTCCGCAATGAAATTCCAGATTTTCCCCTGCTTGAGTCCCAATCTTTCCCAGATTCATCAGGGAAATCCATCCGTTGCACTTCATTTGGCCAAGCTCTGCACCAACTACATATAACCCAAACTGATGCAGCCGAAACAGCCAAATGGTATAAATGTTTCTATAGCTCACAGACCACTCCTATATACAACGCGTATGCTGAATCCGAGCAATTCGAGAATCCATCCTTCTTCAGATTAGACATCTTTAATACTGATGAAGACACCCGTGCCATATTCGGTATTATGGCCACCCCTTGTCTCCTTCTAGTCAGCATGAGCACTGGCAACAGAATTAACAAGCCGGGATATGAATCATACCAACCTGCCTTGGCCGCTCGCCAACTAGGCCTGAACCAAACTTCCCCTCGCTTGATCATCCATGAGAAAATCCAGAGCCGAGCTGATATAACTGACTCCTTGGTGGCTAGCAAAGCGTATTCCATCTTCTCTGAATTAGAACTGAACATACCTAGTACGATAGAGTTCGTGTACACGGCCGATGGCTTCGATCGGTGGTGGAATTTCTGGAGGCCTCATCTTTTCCACAATGCCATGGCATCGGCCCTTTTAGCCATCGACCCGGAGCATGAAACCACAGAGGAAGAGGTAATCCTTCACTTGATTCAGCCTTTGTTCATTGTTTCCTCATGATACGACCAAATTTCTTGACCACAGATGCATGCAGGCCCTGTTCCCACTGACGATGCAGGCTAGCCATTCAAGTATCTGCAGAAGACGCCACTGCCCTTGTTCCAAGCCAATATGTCTTCCCTTGACAAGGCTATCTTTTCTTCTCCCGGAGTGACGGGTAAGAGGGAAGGAAAAGGGCTTCGCCAGCCGAGGTTCAAGAAAGCTGCTATCAAGCCCAAACCTGTTGTCCCAGTTCAGACCCTTTCTTCTGAATCACTAGTAAGTTCCATTTTGCCTTGGATTCAACAATGAAAGTTGCACTGACCACTTTTTGTATGCAGGATCACAGCTCTCACGGCCAAGAACAGGAAGAAGCCGAAAAAGAGAATTCCCCAGAACTTCCTAGTTCTTCTCCCAAGGACACATCCGGCCGGACAGACGAAGAGCATATGGAAGTCAGCCCACTACATGTATGTTTTCCACTGCGTGTTTTCTTCGCCCATAGTCTATAAACTAACTGTGCTATGACTAGGCCTTTGATGCTGCATCCTTACTGGACTTCGATCCTGCAACCATCGGTGAGTCTTTGATGACCGAGAGCCCTCCTTCGACTCGACTAGCCGATGTAGCTTCAGCTCTGAAGGACATCACGAATCAACTAGAAACCCCAATTGAAAATTTGGTTGTTGCATGTGACGGCATTCGCATTACCCTTGAGTCGATTGTCGACATGTTGCCCTCAAGCCTGAAACAGGTGCTTCAGCCTACTGCTCACCTTGGATTTCTTCGCGAAGACGTGTTGGCCGCTGCGTCACGCATATCTTCCTGTAATAACCAGTCGGCCCTAAGAGAAGAGATAACCAAAGTGTGTGCAGCTGCAAACCAATTCAAGGCGAACCTAGATGACGACAGTGAAGAAGTGAGGTTGAAGACCTCCAGGGCAGCACTTGACGCGAGGAGGACAAAGATTACTGATGAAATCAAGCGCCTTAAGGAAGAACTATCTCAAGTTGACGCAGCCATCCAAGCCAATGAAACAAGCGTGAAGATACTCGCGGATAACAAGCAGAAACTGTTGATGTCACTCAAAGGCAGCATTGCGCGCATCCGTGAGTTGAACAAAAGCCTGACCGTCGGCTCCGATGAATCAGATCGCCAAATCATCGACTCTGCTGATAAGGTCAGAACAAAAGCTTTGACTGCAGTCTGTCAATACCTCCGAATCCTACCAGCATCTTCCTCTGCATGATTCATCTGATTATCTGAACAATGTTAACTGTGCCCCCCAAGCGTGTAGCTCGGTTAAGAATATTATGAATTTTGTATGCTGTATTTTTGTACTAAAGGCGATGCCTAGCATCGGCTATTACCCGTGGCCAACGACGCATGCTGACCATGCTATTGATATTTTTATATTATTATTGTTATTATTATTTTTCTAAAGGCGATGTTCTGGTACATCGGCTCTTGTTATGACCAGATAGCAGCGCATCGGTCAAACTTTCCCTAGAGGCGTTGTCAAGGCATCGGCTACTTCCATCCGGATGTTACCGCATCGGTTCTTGCCTAAGTTAGGATCCGATCCACATGCTAGGATAATACTTCTTCAAATATTTACCATTGACGTTTCTGAAGAACCGAACCCCTTCTAATGTTTCCATCCTATATGAATTACCTGGAGCAGTCTCGACTATGCGATAGGGCCCGTGCCAGTTAGGTGACCACTTTCCAAATGCTGGATCTTTCGTTCCAACTGGCAAGACTAACTCCCAAACAAGATCGCCTACCTTGAAATTTTTCGGCTTTACTCTCTTGTTGTAGGCCTTCGCTACCCTGGCTTTGTTGTCTCTAACTTTTTCAAAAGCCCATAGCCGAAGCTCCATTAGGTCATCTGTGTTGATGTTCATGAGAGATGTATAATCATCGGCTGACAGATCATTCTGAAATTGAAACTTGCGAGAGCCGATGTTGACCTCCCATGGCACAACGGCCTCCTGGCCGTACACCAACTGGTACGGAGTGCACTTAGTCGCCCCATGACATGACATCCTATACGCCCATAATGCTTTTGCAAGCTGATCGTGCCACTGCTTGGGATATTCATCTATCTTCCTTTTGATCAGCTTGATGAGACTTTTGTTCGATGCCTCAGCTTGACCATTAGCTTGAGCATAGTAAGGGGACGACAGCAGCAATGTGATACCCATCTCTTTGGCAAAATTTTTAAATTCCTCAGCCAAAAAGACGGTCCCTTGATCTGTGGTGATAGTTTGTGGGATGCCAAACCTGTAGATGATGTGTTCCTTAACAAAATTCTCCACGTCCTTGGCCGTGACATTCTTCATTGGTACAGCCTCTGCCTACTTGGTAAAATAATCAGTTACCAGAATCCATTTGTGTCCCTTGCTGGTCGGAGGGTTAACTTGACCGATCATATCCATACCCCAGCCTCTGAACGGCCATGGTTTGACAATAGGATTCAACGGTCCAACCGATGCCATTTGAACAGCTCCAAACCTCTGACACTCTTGGCAACCTTTGTAGTATTTGAAGCAATCCTCTAACATGGTTGGCCAATAATATCCTGACCTTCTAATCAGCCACTTCATTTTATGAGCCGATTGGTGGGTACCACATACTCCCTCATGGACATCTGCATAACTTTCAGTGCTTCTGTTGGCCCCAAACATTTAACAATAACCCTTCCAAGGTTCTAAAGTATAGCTCATCACCAATAAGCACGTGTTTTAGAGCACGATGTCTTGTCTTCTTATCTGCCCCCCGAGCCGGATCCCTCAAGTAGTTGAGGAGATTGGCTCTCCAGTCATTTGCATCAACCGGCATGACGTCGACACAAACGCTATCGTCTTGTTCGGCATATCCAGAAGCTATTCGTGCTAGCTTGTTGGCTTCAAGGTTGTTCTCCCTTGGTATCCACGTTAACCGAACAAATCTGAATTTTGCCATCAATTCTTAACAACGTAGAAGATAAGGATATAATAGATCACTAGCACAATTAAAATCTTCTGTGAACTGATTGATGGTAACTCTAGAATCGCCGAAAACTTCCACTACTTCAGCTCCTGCCTCAAGCAACAACTCAAGGCCCTTGCACAAAGCTTCATACTACGTTTGATTGTTAGTGCGTCGCTCGCTGAGGCGAAAGGCAAATTCATATTGTGCCCCCTGAGGGGAAATAATGAGAAGCTCGACACCATAGCTAGCGTCGCACGCAGAACCATCAAAGAACAAAGCCCAGGACGATATGCCGACGAAGTTTTGATGTGGAGCCGATCGCTCAGTCATGAGATCGGCTAATGCTTGGCCTTTTACAGCCCTGGCCGGTTTGTACCTGATATCAAACTCCGAGGGAGCAAACATCCATTTGCCGAGCCTCCCTTTAGGAATAGGGGCTGACAGCATATGCTTAATAACATCGGCTTTGCATACTACCCAAGTTTCAGCATTAAGCAAGTAATGACGCAATTTGGTGCATGTAAAGTATAAACATAAGCACAAAAGCTCCATCTCAGAGTACCTGGTCTCAGCATCAAGTAACCGTCGGCTCAGGTAGTAGACGACTCCCTCCTTTCCATCGACTTCTTGGATCAACACAGAGCCGATGGTTGTCTCATCCGTCGACAGATAAACAATAAACGGGACATTGCGACAAGGCGGTGCCATCATGGGTGGCGTTGTTAGATGCTTCTTCAGATTATCAAACGGCAGCTGTTGATCAGGTCCCCATATAAATTCTTCATTCTTTTGCATCCTGATCAACGGCATGAATGCTTCAATCTTGGCAGACAGGTTAGGGATGAACCTCCTGATGTAATTAACCTTGCCAATAAGTTTCTGAAGCTCTTTCTTGGTCTTTGGTGGTATCATTGTCTCGATGGCATCTTTGCTTTTTGAGCCAATTTTGATTCCCCTCTCATTGATCATGAAACCAAGAAATTGGCCAGCCGTGACACCAAACGCGCACTTATCTGGGTTCATCCTCATTCCGTGCTTCCGAGTGCGCTCGAGAACTTGGCGAAGATCGGCTAAATAATTTTCTTGCAAGACCGATTTCACCACCACGTTGTCGATATAAACCTCTACAAGCCGGCCGATCAAATCGTGGAAAATATAATTCATGGTCCGCTGGTAGGTAGCCCCAGCATTACGCAAACCAAAAGTCATAACCACGAACTCGAATAGACCTTGGAGGCAACGAAAAGCTGTCTAGTAAACGTCTTCTTCGGCCATGAATATCTAGTTATATCCAGCATTACCATCAAGGAAACTCATCATCTTATGGCCAGCTGCAGCATCGACAAGTGATTCGGCGATAGGCATGGGATATTCATCTTTTGGGGTAGCTCTGTTCAAATCTCTGAAATCAATACATATCCTGAGCTTCCCGTTTTTCTTCCACATAGGAACAATGCTCGATATCCAGGTGGCGTATCGGCAGGGACGAATAAAACCAGCACGAATCATCTTTTCTATCTTCTCTTTGACCGTATCTACAATCTTCGCATCGATCTTCTTGGGGTGTTGTGGAAACGGACCAAACCTAGGTTTTGTTGGCAACCGATGTTCGACGATAGATCGATCAAGTCCAGGCATCTCGTGATACTCCCAGGCAAAACAATCAGGAAACTCCCTAAGCAGTTTTAGCAATTTAGTCTTGAATTCTGGGTCAAGCTTTTTACTTACCGTTGTTAGCCTAGGGCGATCGCCTGGACCGATGTCAACCGCTTCAAGCTCGTCAGAGGGAGTAAATCCAAAGCCGAGTTTACCTTCCTCAGCAAATTCTTGAGTAGAGCTTGATGATGTCAGAGTTGGATGGGGAGGTGAGATTTCAGGTTTTTCCTCATCATCGAGCAATTGATCATCACATGTTGAAACATTCTTATTAGAAGAAATATAAATTACATTGATGTTTTGTGGCCGACCACCCAGATTGGCCAATTCCGACTTGTTACAAAAAATACGATTATAAATTTTTTGGGGCCGATCACGCTGATCAGCCACTATGGCCTGTGGAGCCATAGACATGCTACCAGCATCTGTTAGCCGATGAGAATCGACCGATGCCATCGGCTGAGGCGGCCTACTATTTACAGATGGGTGCTGATTGCCAGAACCGGCATGATCACGTTTTTTGCCTCTTCTACGAAACTCCAATTCAGCTCCTGTCGATCCGAGAGGCACTCTGCTTCATCTGATGTGGACGATTGTGCAATGCTGAGAGAATCGTCCACGGGTACGACTTCAACGTTGTCACCGTCTCATTGGATCAAACATTGATGCATTGACGAGGGCACACAACAGTTGTCATGAATCTAGTCTCCGCCAAGGAGAGCCGAATAAGGACCATGATCGTTGACCACGAAGAAGGAAGTGTTGGGCGTCTTGTGGCCAACCGTTAGTTCGACATTAAGGACCCCTTTGAATTGAGACGAAGTGTCCTTGAAGTCGTTGAGGGTGACATTGGTCTTCACAAGATCATCGACAGACCTCCCAATCTTGCGGCACAAGGAATATGGCATGATATTAACGGTTGCACCTGCGTCGACGAGCATCCCACCAACTGGCTTGCCGTTGATGAAACCCTTCACTAGAGAGGTTTTAGATGCCGATATTTCTTGTTGATCGGCTTTTCGAAAATTGCAGCAGCGGGGCCGAGGCTAAGCTGCGCTATCGACTCGGCCATCTGTTCACTGCTGGGAGGACGAAAATCTTCATGCAGATAAATGACCATATTTATATCTGCTGTGGTCTTCTTGATCACCTCGTTGACCTCGTCTTCCATGACATCGTCATCGCAGGTGGAATCACGACCAACCATGTGCGATGAGCCTTCCTGCGCGTCTGGCTTGGCCGGCTCGGCTGGTGCCGGCTTTGTCAACGTTTCAGCAGCATCGGACTGGGGCTTCCGTTTCCAAACAAAATTTTGTTTGGACTGTAAGCTTGGAATGTCCATGATGCCCCCAATCTTCTTAAGCTGCCGAAGATATTCTTCTTCGGCTAGTTCCAGGCAGCGCAAGCGCTGAACCCTGCACTTTTGTGTCTTGGTCAGGCCCTCAAGGCACCACCTTTCCAAATGGCACTCCACGCGACGTTGAAGGTCCCTCGGGTCTTCTTTCTTTGCAGGCAGAGGTGAATGCGCCGGCGGCGGAGATACAGACCGCTGCTTTGGTCATGGAAATGGTGGACGCTGTGGTGGAGGAGTAGGGTCGCGATGACAGCGTGGCGAGGCCGTACGACGTCGTCGTGGTGATGATGCGCGTTCCAGTCGTTCGAACACGGACGCCTTGCCGCAGTAACTCCTGCGATCGGAACACTCTGGACAGTCATCAATGGTGGGTAGTCTCTCCATACCTTGCGTCCAGCAGAAGTGAAAGTAGGGGCAGCGCCAGTGCTCGTCGCAGTTCATGGCGTCGCGGCGTGACTGGTATCGCCTCTGTTCTTCACGACGCCGATCCTCGCGGCGCTATTCTTCGTGGCGTCGCTCCTCAAGGTGACGGCGACGCTCACGATGGTAGGCTTCATCCTCTTCAGCACGACATCGCTCCTCGTTCCGTTGATGATGGCGTGCGTACATGCCCATCAGCACTCCCGAGTTGGGGCGACATCGCCGATTCCTCTGAACTGTTTTGACCGAAGTATGCTCTTCGGCCCTAAACTCGAGAGGGACATCATCGAGAGGATCCGCCTTGGCCTTTCCCTTCTCGTCCTTGGATGCGTAAACCATGTTGATCGACGCGGCAGGACCTTGAAGGAGATGCGAAAACTGATGTTGATTGCCCCGGTGCAGGATCCGGCCCGAAGAAATAGCCCTGCCCAAGCGTGCTCGGCTCATCGACTCAGATACGAACTCCGAGTAGCACTCGTCGGGCAATGAACTTGTAGCGTAGACGGCGTTGACTGGGAAAGGCATCGCGTCTATCTTCATTGGAGTGCGAGCAAACACCAGCCTTCCTTGCTCTATGGCCTTCTGAATTTCAGACCGCAGAATCCTGCAGTCATCGGTATTGTGCCCGTCTAACTTATTGTGCCATTTGCAGTATTGGTGGCCACGCATCTCTTCAGCCGTAGGGACTTGATGTCCAGGTAATGGTACTAACAGCTTTTCTTTGACGAGCATATCAAAGATGGCTTCGGTCTTTGAGACATCGAAGTCGTAGCCCAGGATCGACTCAGGCTGTTTCACCCATTGGCACTGTAGAGGCTTGTTAGTCCTTGCCTACTGAACAAGGTAGGCATCAGCATCGTCTAAGGCGTCATCTTCATCAGCTTGGATACAGCCAATGCTCCGTCTTTGCCTCTCCTGCAGGACTTTTGGGTGGCTCCGCTCATAGGCAGCAACCTTTGACACTAAATGGCCGATAGAATTGAAATTGATCGGCCCATACACCGCCTTGAGAGCCCTGTTTAACCCGTTGTATGCTATCTGGGCCAGAATCTTCTCGTCGAGGTGGAGGGAGTAGCAACGGTTCCTTAGCTCACGGAACCATTGGATGTACTTGTGCACTGTTTCTCCCAGGAGCTGGTGGATGCTGTTCAAGTCTATGAATGTGGCTTCATCGGATCCCGAGAAGAACTGAGCATGGAAGCTTTCCTCCAGCTGTTTCCAAGCGGTGATGGACCCTGGGGCCAATGTGGTGTGCCAACCGAAGGCTGGCTCGGTCAACGATAGAGAAAACAGCCGAATTTTCATATGTTCGACCCTTGATGCGATCCCTAGCTGCGCGAGGTACCGGCTGACGTGCTCTACGGTACTGGCACCATTGCTGCCACTGAATTTGGTAAAATCAGGGATCTTGAACATGGGAGGCGCCTCTAGGTGGTCGTATACCTCTGGGTATGGCTTTGCGTAGGTGATGGCCCCCAGTATAGGTGTAATACCATATTGGTACTTCAAAATCTCGGAAAGATCTTTTCGAGACATGTCGAGGCCCGTCCCTGCGGCAAACATGGCCTGATAGTTATGGATCGGCCTAGTCCCATAGGCATTTTACCATTCAGCTGGCTCCTGGTCCGCTGCTTTTGCTGCTCCATGTGGAGCGGTTCCATGCATAGGCCTGGCTTCTGGAGGAGGGTTTTGCTTCGGTCCTTGTGATGAATTGGCGAGGACTGGGTTAGGGTACGTGGGAGGAGGTGCCTCGCCTTCCTCCAGCTGTCGGTACCTCAGCTGGCATACAAAGCCGTCAGGTATGGCCAAGGGTGGAGTTGAGTATACCTTGGTCTCTAGAGGAAGCTTATCACGTGGAGGATGCATGATGAACTCTGCGATGTTATCCCCCTGCACCTCAATATGGATTGGTGTGAGCAGCCTGGAGTAAAACATGGCTTCCCCCACGTGGCCGTTCAACTCGGGGCCGGTGATGTGAAGAGGCTCACTGGCCAACGCTGCTCTGACCGTCTTGACCACGATGTTATCCATGCGGTTTATGACCGCCTTAGACTGTCTGATCAAAGCATGCGTGGTAATCCTGTTTATTTCCTCGCGGAGCGCTTCAGTACGCCGCTACGAGGGGGTCAGGAGATCGACTTCGTCAAGAAGTGACAAAGGGCATCCATGTAACACGATGCCGACATGGCTAGACGTCTGATTTCGGCATAACGCTTTTGGTGTATCTCAGGCAGGTCTTCGGGTTTCTCGATGGGGACGAGTTCTTCACCTCCCTCGTCGGTACTGGCACCGCGATTTCCTTTGCTGCCAGCCATGCAGATGAATTGAGATTGGTCCCACTGGGCGTGCAAAAAATGTGTTGCACCAGGAAACCGACGGGTAGTTCCCTAGAGAGCTTCACACAATAGGGCCGGAAGGTGTATGTGGATCGTTGGGACCGCTCCTCCTTATTGCGACCCACGATTAGCTGAACGGATCAGTCGATCGTTCTTGGCTCGGTGTTGCTTGGGCTTGCAACCTGGCTTATAACCTAGCCAGGGAGGTTGTGATGATGGTGTTCACGTTGGTTGGCTCCTATTTCCCCTATATAAGCAGACAAAACAGATCAAAACGTTAAATATTAGCCGATCGCTCGGATCGGCTCATCCTGGATCGGATCTTCGTCGTAGGCAAGGCCCTGCTATCTTACCAATAGTATATTCAGATAGAATATATAGAAGTGCTTCAATAAAGGAAGAGAAAACATGACTAGATCTATTCTAGTCAGCTAAAACATCCAGATGAACGACAATCATGCCTTGAATCTACTAAACTCACCAAAGATTCTATAGGAACGATGTAAAGACAAATGCATCTTTGATAAAACGATAAATGGCAAAACAGGGTATACATCGGATCTTCTTACTAACATCTGATCTGTAGATGAAACTATGAGAACAGATCTAATCTAAGCTTTAAACCTTGTGACATGCTAAACTGATAACAAACCGGCAGCATAAAAGCATGCACCACAACAGATATTAGCATAACAACAAGTTGTGTATAAGCCGACGTGCAAGCATATCGGCTCATACACATGACGGATCTCATGCCAAGCTAGGCTTGCCATGAGATTCATCGGAGTAACTAATGGATCTCGCGCTGAGCAAAGCTTATCGCGAGATTCATCATGGTAACTGGCAAACCGTGACATCAAAAACGCTTTAGTACGCGATTTGCCAGGTGACTAAGTTGTAATGCCTATAACGAACTAAATCGTTGTTGACGCGGCTTAAGTACTAAATTTATGTTATAATTTCATATGATTTTATGCCGTTTAATGAATTAATATTGTGATTTATTATTATTTTACTAACAATTAACCCCGTTTTCGAGAATGCTCTTTGTTTTTGTGCATTATTCATTTTTTGCAGGAAATCAGGTAATAATTGATATATTTGAAGAATTCTCGGAAATAGGATTTATGCTAAGATGAGCAAAGCCCAAGTGCAAAAGGATAATGAAGCCCAATTGAAGGATAAAGCCCAATTAAAGGAGTATTCTAGAAGATGAAGGTTGCTAGGAAAGGCAATTCCTGAAATATTCGCGAAGTCAATAACAGCAGCAACTTGTGGGCCCAATTTGGAGACCTTAACGACGTCAAATGAAGAAAGTTTGAATACCAAAGTTGTAGATCTCTTCGAGCTCTACAATTTAGAGTCCGAGTTTGCATTTATTGGACTTCGGAAGGCAAAGTTATGGTCGATTTACTACAAGTTGCAGAACCGGGAAGGTTTATTTCGGGAATTAAAGAGAGAAGACTTCGTCATCAAGCAAGGAAAGATATGGACGACCGGGACTCTTCTAGAAGCTTGATTATACATGGAAATAGATGTATGAGGTGTTCTAGGACTCTTAGAACCGACCTATTAGTTTCCATGTATAGGGTTTCCTTCAGGATATAAATAGAGGGCTCCATCTAGGGAGATGAGAGGAGAGACTCGCCACAAATCCATTGTAACCGAGAGGCTAGGGCAGAGCTCGAGGGCCAAAGGAGTTCAACTCGGCGGGAGGAACATCTCGGCAAAAGGAGGAAGCAAGAGGAGGCAGGACCCAGGGGGGTCGGCCGACCCCTAGGGGTCTGGCTTGGCCGACCCCTGGCATCCCGATGGCAGATCGAGTTCGTCTTTCGTAGACTTCTTCGTCTAGTTCATCTCGACGGCTTTGGGTCACGAATTCCGATGTATCTTGAGTAAACCCCTCGAACTTCTTCTGTACTATGATAAAACCTTGATTATGGATCTATAAAGTTGTCTTTTAGACTTTGCTTCTTGTTTATGCTTGTTCATGATCTATGCTTAGCAATGCTTGTTGTCTAATTGTGTAAATCAGTGGCCACTGTTAAGTACTTCACATGTCTTTTAGTAGATTTAATCTGCTCATGTTAGGCATAGTTAGGGTTTACTAGTTCGTCGATTACCTGGTTACCAGTGACAGTGGAGCCCGGGGAAAGGTTCGAGTAGGTTCTTGACATTCATGTTCATGCTTATTCTATGCTTAATGTTTAGATCTAAGTCAAGGTGGTTCGTAGTACTTTAGTAGTTTGTCTCATATCTCTTGTGGATCCTTTTGCCTGTTTAAATCCTATATACCCCGAGTTTAAGTCTTTGCTTATACCTTTTATGCAATAGATTAGAATATAGATTAGATCTTGATTAGAGTAGAATTAGAGTCTTTATTAGTTGTAATTAGATAACCTTTATCTCTTATTTAAGCTTATTAGATATATTAGAATTAGATAGTAATATTGTTAATAATTGATTAATAGCATTTTAAACATAATTAATCCCGGATTGATAAACCCAAGATACTCATCCTGGGGAAAAGCTACCGCGATACTGTGCGCTTGCAGTATAAGGATTTGGCATGCTTAAGTGCTGTCAACAAGCTTTTCTGGCGCCGTTGCCGGAGAATAATTATCGTTTAAATTATTATTAATCTTTTATTAAGTTTTGCTACTTCTAGTTTTAATATTTAGTTTTGTTTATTGTTTTTAGTTAATTTTGTTATTAATTAGTGTTTTAGATTTATTTTATTTTACAATTTTCGAAATTAGGAGTAATTTTTAAATTCTGAAATTTTAAATTCTGTTATTTTGTTTGGATTTAATTTGGTCTAAAGTAAAGCAAATTTTTGCTGTCATAGATCTTTGTTTTTGTTTTTGTTTAAATTTCAGGTATGACTATGTTGGGCAGAAAATTGACGCTTGGGGAGTTTTTAACTCCAAGAGCGGAAGATTTGAAGTTCCAAAGATCAAATCTGCAGCCGGAATCAGGATCCTACGAGCTGAAGCCAGGAATCATCCGAATTGCTGCCGAACATCCGTTCAGTGGTGAAGACGATGAGAACCCGTACACTCACTTGAAGAGGCTAGTGCAAGTGTGTCGCACATTCCATCAAGACGGAGTTCCAGAAGAATGGGTTTTGTGGAATCTCTTTCCGTTTACATTGGAAGACAGAGCCAGAAAGTGGTACGACACTGCATCAATAGAAGCTGAAGGTGATTGGGACGCTCTCAAATTGAAGTTCACCAAAAGATTCTTTTCTCCAATAAAAGTACACCTGTTGAAGAAAGCAATCATAAACTTCAAGCAACTTGAGAGTGAAGACCTTGATGAAGCATGGGACAGACTAGAAGAACTGAGGACACAAGGACCACCCATTAACTTTGACGAGGAGACAATCATTTCAACCTTCTACTTCAGTCTAAACACTAGAGACTTCAAGCAAGTGAACATCTGTGCTGGAGGATCACTGCTGAGCCGAAATGTAGATGAAGCTATGAAGATTCTGTCAGATTGCTGCTTGACCGCGAAGGCTGAAAGAGATAGGAGGGAGAGTGAAGAGCAGAAGCTAGCAGGAGTGACGTCTACATATGCTATCTACAAGGAGCAACAACCTGCCAGAAAGACTCCAGTGTCTTATGCAGCTGAGGAAGAGGAGTACGAGTGTTTTGCACCACAAGTGAAGACAGAGTGTTCAGATTTTGGAAGCCTTGCTAGTGCAAAACCACTGACAGAATTCGACAAGACGAGCTGGATGCCAGTAGATTTTGGAGATACACTGATGTGTGCAGGACCACTTCCACTAGAAGACTTAGAAGAAGAGAAAGAGCTGTTTCCACCAGAGGTACCACTAAGGAGAAGCTCAGATGATCTAAGTACAGGGGAGGTACTGCAGAAATTATTCCAAGAAGAGGAGCTGGACAGTGACTTTGTCTCTGAAGTGAAGCGGGTGATTGGTGTCAAGCCGGAGTCATCACTAACTGAGGAGGTTATCGTCCACCTGGAGCCAGAAGAATCTTCGACTGGTATTTCTTGCTCCATCAACAAAGAAGACTTCAACAATATTCACTGCTCTATGGAAGCCCAGGTAAGTACTATGAGCTATGAAGTTTATTGTACTTTAAGTGATAAACCACACTTAGTTTCTACTAGTATTAAGATTAAACTTCCTAATAATGAAATAATTCGACCTGTAGGCTTAATTAAAGATGTTGAAGTTAACTTTGCTAATAATATTATACCAACTGATTTTTATATAATTAATGTCTACGATAATGATATTAATATAATTCTTGGTAGACCTTTTCTTAAGTTGGTTAATGCCGTAGTAAATAATGATAAAGGAAAAATCAATATTAATATTAATGGATTAAAATATGACTTTGATTTCCTACCGGCATCTAAAGTGCCTATTAATCTCACTCCCGATATAGAGGAGATAGAGAGTATTAATTATATTAATGCCTTTAGAGAGCCATTAAAATTAGTATTAGAAGGAGGAGAAGAAGGATTCTTCTCTGAGGAAACAACCATTGCCACTAAACAACTTGACCTTAATCAAGAAGAAACCAAAGACATTCCTGTAGAACCATTAGGAGACCTTAATCCACAGGAGGCGCCCGATGTTGAGCTTAAACCACTACCCGAAGGACTTAAGTATGAATTCTTAGGAAAAGATAAAACCTATCCTGTAATAATTAGTGACCAGCTAAGTCCAGAAGAGGTGGAAAGACTGCTAGGAATGTTGAGGGAACATAAGAAGGCAATAGGTTATTCTCTAGCAGATCTTAAAGGAATTAGCCCAGCATTTTGTACTCATAGGATTCCAATGGAAGAAGACCACAAACCAGTGGTAGACAATCAAAGGAGACTGAGTAACGAAATGAGATCTGTAGTGAAGAAGGAAGTAATCAAATTACTAAACGCCGGAATTATCTACCCAGTACCAACTAGTGAGTGGGTTAGCCCAGTTCATTGTGTGCCTAAGAAGGGAGGTTTAACTGTAGTTAAAAATGAGAATAATGAATTAATTCCACAAAGGACTGTCACTGGTTGGAGAATGTGTATAGATTACCGGAAGCTTAATAAAGCCACTAAGAAAGATCACTTCCCTTTACCCTTTATTGACGAAATGCTAGAGAGACTTGCTAAGAATACCCATTTTTGCTATTTAGATGGTTATTCTGGATTCTTTCAAATCCCTATCCATCCAGACGATCAACACAAGACAACTTTCACTTGTCCTTATGGAACCTTTGCCTATAGGAGAATGCCCTTTGGATTATGCAATGCACCAGCGTCATTTCAACGGTGTATGATGGCCATTTTCTCAGACTTCATTGAGGATATCATGGAGGTTTTCATGGACGATTTCTCAGTTCACGGCACTAGTTTTGACCACTGTCTAAAGAATTTAGAGAAAGTTCTGAAGAGATGTGGAGAAGTAGACTTAGTGTTGAATTGGGAGAAGTGTCATTTCATGGTGAGAAGAGGACTTGTGTTGGGACACATCATTTCTGAGAAAGGAATTGAAGTAGATAAAGCCAAGATAGAGACTGTAGAAAGATTGCCACCACCTACAGATATTAGATCTCTTAGAAGCTTTCTCGGACATGCTGGGTTTTATAGGAGATTTATTAAGGATTTTTCTAAAATAGCTAAGCCACTGAATTACCTACTCCAGAAGGACGTTCCATTTGAGTTTACTGATGAGTGTGAAGTAGCCTTTAGAAAAATTAAGGAATTACTAGTTAAGGCACCTATCATTCAACCACCTGATTGGAATTTACCCTTTGAGATCATGTGTGATGCCAGTGACTATGCCGTAGGAGCTGTGCTGGGGCAGAGAAAAGACGGAAGAGTACATGCCATTTATTATGCCAGCAAGACTCTTAACGAGGCCCAAGTGTGGCGGAACCGCCGATTTAATACGGGCTAAGTACACCTGCCACCACTGGCCCACAGTGCACTTAGACCGAACTAAACTCGGTAGTCCGTCGAGCTACCCAGAAGGGCACTCGATGAAACCATCTCCCAGGGATGCCGACATCACACACGTTAAGCTCTCGGAAGAGCCACAACAATTACAACAACCCACCATTTCATACAAACATAATTTGATTGATTACAATTACTTTTGCTCAAAAGGAGTACAAGGTAGTGAAAAAGAACTTCAAAATAAACCTCGCAGCGGAATACATATCGTTACAAAGATGTAACGTGCAGCGGAAAGTGAACATCAAGTATGACCTCGAGCCCACCGTAGTCATCCTTGATCATAATCTGATATGCACCTAAAAGAAAAATATCAACAACAAACGGTGAGTTCGTGGGGAACTCGTAGGACTTACCCGTGGGCGGTTTCAGCCCGACACATTTGAGATTATGCAAGGCTTTTTGGTGGACTGACTTCTAACCCGCATAAGCTTACTAGAAGTGGGTCCTTAGCCATTGATTGTTTATTTAAAACATGTTACCATAAGATAGCAGGATTTGGCAGCTGCTACCCCTTAGTTATGATTATCAACAATATCATAAGGGGAAAACTTGCAGAGAAAATAAAACATGAACGCATGCCCCGTCCCAAGATTCATAGAGTCCCCATCGAACTCTTGGGAGTAGCCGTCTCAGGAGCGATGCCCCTATACGTCGGGTCATCTCTCCCTCGACCTCGAAGCATCTCCCAAATCCATCAACCTCCTCTCAGTGGATAGGCAACACTATGAATAGTCGGACGGATCATACTTATCCAAGCACGTTGTATATAAAACATGAATATAAGCATAAAGTATTTAAGTTGTTACTACGTTGCCCGTCAGTGATATTTGGCATTCTCACACCTGGTGAGCATCAGCGATTCGAATCGATTTTGAATTCCCGGGAATAACTAAAAATGCCAGGGGCCCATATGCTTACTGACACGACGGCTTTCCCACATATGGTCCCCCGCCTCCACTTGTCCCATCCCAAGTTCGATTCACTCCCGCCTGACCTCCGGGTTGTGCCCCCATGACGAGCCTGCCGGCATCCCGGTCTCCCCGTCATGAGTACCAAGCTCCCCCGGACCACCTTCCTCTCAACCAGTGGGTAGGAACGTGTTTCTGTTCTCCGGATGGCACAAGTAAGGTTTCACCGGCCCCATATACCGGATAAGCACTCTAGCAATGTTATGCCAATCAGCAGGCGAACAGCGGACGGGCCTTAATCGACTCGGGCGGAGTCCACCAACACATTATCACAATCTCATCATATCAAACCATATCTCCGCCCGGTCTCAACTTATCATCAAGTCATAACAGATTTCCTTTCGGTTCCAAGGTTTTGTAAAAACATTTGTAGGCCCTATCATCTCGCGAGTGAATACCCTCACTCGTCTTCTACCGTCTAAGCAGGGCTAAGCATAGACTTCGTTTTATCCTTTCTACTTTGGGCATCAAGGATTTATGCATGTGGGGTTTCATAAAATCCCTAAACGTAATGCACAAACAAGAATAGGGTGGTGAGACTCCCTAGATAGGTGAAAATGCCTAAGGGGCCTACCTTTGTTGTTGACAACTTGAACAAACTAAACTACTGTTAGTTTGCCGGGTTGTGAGGCTTTGCCCCAGGCAACCCCTTGATCCCTTGGGCAACTCCTCCTTCCAAACACGACTGATGGGCTCTCCAGGTCGTGAGTGGGTCTTAGTTGGTCTTTTGGATCACCGTTGGTTGAAGTAGTCCCACGTGCTTCTTTCTGGATCACGTATCTGAAATAAGCGTCACTATATGATTGACATGCATGATGCAGTGGATGAGGTGCACGAACATCAACCATCACGTTGAACAGTCATTGCATACGTAGACAAAACACCCCCTCAGGTTTGACAGGACACCTGTTTTCCGTATATTAATTCTAGGTGAATTTAAGAGGTACATACAAACAGTGTAAATAGTGTCCTTGGATACACTTTATGGACCCTATGTATCAACATTTAGCTACCAAATTTTTTTAGAGAATTTTCCTAGCAAGCTATGACCACCTTTTCTATTTATCATCTCTAACACGTAGCATTTTATCAATTTCAGTTCACCATTTTAAAACTTATCATGCAGGGGCTCCTGTTTTACCAGTGAGATGGTTATACTACCTAAGGTATATGAAAAACGCTAGAGAGTCGATTTGAACATATCCCATGTAGCCTCGACTCCCTAGTTAAATAAATGCACATACACCTGTAAGATGGCGAAAGGATAATTAAACCGCAAGTGCTAGGGCTACAAAAATTTACATAGTGTTATAATACCCTAAGAAAACTCCTGTCCAAGTTTCATGCCATTTGGAGTTCATTTAGTCCACTTTTGTTATTTATCCTAATAAATCCTGCTTGCAACAATACCAAGGGCAAAACAGACATTTCACACCTCCACATCATACCTATCACGTAGATCTACTCCAGAGGAGTCCAACGCAACTGAGTTTGTCCATTTTGGATTTTTATTTGATTTGTTATGATTTTTCAAAGTTTCAGCCGCTTTATTTGTGAAATAAATAGAAAAACATATAGATCAAGGACTTATACGCAATTAACCGTAGACTTTAGGGCCTAGACCGTAAGATTTGCAGACACAGTACACAGCGCATGGACTTAAGCATAAATACACAAAACCGCAGGGGCTAAATCGCAAACCTACCTCTCTCTTCTTCTTCCTCGGGCCGATGGGCGACGGCGCGCGACGCGGGGAGAGGCGCGGCTGCGCCGGCGGCGGCGGGGCCGGCCTTGGAGCCGAGGCGGCGCGGGACGGTGGCACGGTCGAGGGGCTTCGTTTTCCTCAAGCCCTAGTTGCGCGAGGAGGTTGGGGTCGACGGGGAACGCGCGTGAACCGAAGGTGAACCGGAGCGGCCACGGCGCGGCGGTGCGCAGCGGCGTGGGCCGGACCCCGTCGGTGAGGCGACTAATGGCGGAGCCGAGGGGCGCTCGAGCTCCGCGCGGACGAGGTGGGCTCGGAGGCGGTGGTCTGGAGGCGAGGGGTTGGCCCAGAGAGGGCTCTCCACGGCGGGCCGCGTCGGCGTGCGGTGGCAAGCGGCGGCGGCGCGTAGAGGGGGCGTAGAAGGCGCGGTTGGAGGCCGAGGGTGTGGGGGAAGGGTGGAGGGAGGTGAGGCGGTTGTGATGGCGGGGTTCTAGGGGCGCGGGGAAGGCCCGAGCGGCGGGCACAGCTCGAGCTCCGAGCTCGGCGCCAATGGCGGCCGGCGCGCTGCGAGTGCGAGCGCAGGGAGAGGGAGCAGAGAGCGAGCGGCGAGTGGAGTGGAGAGGGCCGGGGCGCGTCCAGGTGAGGCCGGGGCTGAGGGCGCGGGGTGGGGCCGTCAATCCGCGGCGCGGCGCGCTCCCAGTACGCCGGCCGCCCACGCGGCGGACGTCGTACCGAGGTGGAGGACCAGCCCGACAGGTGGGCCCCACCTGTCAGGGACTCAGTAAAAGGAAATGGAAAAATGTGTTTTCTATCCTGCTGTAAATCGCCATTTTGACCAATTTAGAGGCCGAATTTGGAAAAACTCCAATTGAATGAAATGTTCTACTCTTTGAACTCTACAACAATGTCAATAGGCACGATTTCAAATTCGGCATGGAAACATGACATTTGTTTGAATTTATGCAGCAGCCATAGGTAGGGACAAGGTAGGTCATCTGCTTGGGAGGGGAAAATACCCTAGTTATAGGCCTCAACTCCACTTGCTCCTTTTGACAAATTTGTTGGGTACTTTCTAAACTATATTTCATTTCATTAGGGCAGGTCATGAAAATGGCTCTATGGGTAAGAAAATCTCAAATTACCAAACTGGACAGAGTAGGGGTGTGTTTTTGGGCTGACAAAAATTGGTTGAAAAGACCAATTTGAATTCATATTATGACCTGACTCATATTGACAAAGTTGTTTCCTAGATCATTACCTAAAACTTTGTTAATATGATCCTCCTCTAAATCACAACATATTTTGAAATACAACCCAAATCTTGTTTAGGATTTTGGTAAAACAGCAGATTTACTCTAAGTAAAGCTTTTCTTGTTTTCAACTTTTGAAGTATCAAATGAAGGCCAATCCCTTCCACAATAGGTTCATTTGGAAGGTAAAAAGTTCAATTTCATTTCATAGAAAGGGAGAATGTAAAGTTGTATAGTGAATTCAAAAGTAATTTCAGAATCAACTTTGGGGATGAGTTAAAATTTCAGATTTGAGAAATTTTGACTTAGTGGTTTATCTACCAATTCCTCGTTACTCTCTTAAGCATGATTTAGTCTTAATTCATCATTAGCTTATGTATAATTGTGTGTACGGCTTCTGAGATGCCAGGGGCATCACACCAAGTTAATTATGCAACCACTGAAAAGGAGTTATTAGCAGTAGTTTTTGCCTTTGAGAAATTTAGATCCTACATAGTTAATTCAAAGGTTATAGTCTACACTGATCATGCTGCTATCAAATACCTTTTAACTAAAAAAGATGCTAAACCTCGTTTAATTAGATGGATCCTTATGCTACAAGAATTCGATGTAGAGATCAGAGACAAGAAGGGAGTTGAGAACGTAGTGGCAGATCACTTGTCTAGGATGAGCCATAGTAAAGGAGGTCCACCAATTGAAGATGCATTAAGAGACGACACCCTTTATGCAGTTATAGACAAGGACTCTTGGATGTTAGACGTAATTAGAGCCATTAAAGGAGAGCCATTGACTCATCTCAACTATAATTCAAAAAGGAAAGTCCTTGCCGAAGCCAAGAAATTTTATTGGAATTCACCCTACTTATATAGATTTGGATCTGATGGAGTCCTCAGAAGATGCGTACCTGCAGATGAGAGAAGTGAGATTTTGAGAAAGTGTCACGCTGCAGAATATGGGGGGCATTATGGACATTTCAGAACCCAGGCTAAGATATGGGCGAGTGGATTCTATTGGCCAGGAATGCATGAAGATGCAAGGAAATTTGTCGCTTCTTGTCCTGAGTGTCAGAGAACTGGAAATATAACAGCTAGAAATTCTATGCCTTTGACATACAATCTACAGATTGATTTATTTGATGTTTGGGGAATGGATTTTATGGGACCCTTTGAGAATTCACATGGATATGAGTATATTTTAGTAACTGTGGATTATGTCTCAAAGTGGGTAGAAGCCTTGCCATGTAAGAAAGCATCAACGCAAGAGTCCATAGAGATGATCAAGAATAACATCTTTCCAAGATATGGAGTACCTAGAGTAATTATCTCTGATGGAGGATCGCATTTTATTGGTAAGGAGTTTACGGATTATCTGGCTAAGATGGGAATTGAACATAGAGTTTCTACAGCTTATCACCCACAGACTAATGGCCAAGCCGAAACATCAAATAAACAATTAAAAGAAATCCTTAAAAAGATGATAATTAAAGGAGGCAAAAATTGGTCAAAGAAGCTTAATGATGCTCTTTGGGCTTATAGGACTGCATTTAAAGCACCTATTGGAATGACACCCTATCAATTAGTTTATGGAAAGACTTGTCATTTACCAGTTGAGCTAGAACATAAAGCTTATTGGGCAATTAAGGAATTAAATTTAGACCTAGATGCCGCCTTAGTTAAAAGAAGGATTCAATTAAGTACCCTTGATGAAGCTCGTTTGCAAGCCTATCATAATGCTACCATTTATAAGGAGAGGATTAAGAGATGGTTTGACAAGAAGCTCGTCAAGAAGGAGTTTAAGCCAGGTGATAAGGTTCTTCTTTATAATTCAAGATTCAAATTATTTGGAAAAGGAAAATTACAAAGTAAATGGGATGGACCTTATATTGTTCATGACGTATCACCTGCCGGAGCTGTTACCATTATGGATTTTGAAGGGAACAAGTATATGGTAAATGGACAAAGATTGAAGGTCTACGTTGAAGAGGAAAATTTTGACATCAATTATATCAAGACTTTCATTTTCGAAGAAGTTAGAGTTGGTTACCATAGATATGACCCTTAGATTTCCATAAGTAACCTATCCTTTGTATATATTTTAGTTGCGTAGTTTAAATATTTTTCAAATTTTTTTCTGTACATAAATATTTTTATTTAATAAATAAACCTTCCGACCAAACCTGAGGCCCAGCAGCCAGAAGGGGGGCCCAGGTCAGCCGACCAGAGAGGCCCAACTCGGCCGACATGGGGGGTTTTCGAGTCGGATTCATTTCAATTTTTGGTATGCGATGTATCGCGGTGTTCTGAGTTGTTTTGGATTGGAGTTCGAGTCGGATTGGAAACTTTTCCTACCAAAACTATCGTTTCTCCGGAGTATAAAACCATAGGCAGACCTTTACATCAAGACATCAAAATCAAACACAACCAAATCATAGCCACAACAGTTTCTAGAGACATGGAGAAACAGCCCGAGAAGAACGGAGGCGAGGAGAGCAACAAGGAAGGGGGCTCGGCCGACCAGAAGGCCCAGGATCGGCCGACCTACCTCGTTTTCAAGGGTGCTCGCAACAATTTTTCTCAGGTTGTCTTCTCTGATGATGAGGAACTTGAGAGGGTATGTGCTGCAGCTGGAAGACGTCGTGATGTTTCGAAGAGGTTAGCCAAGCTATCCATTGAGCCAGTAGAGATGAAGCGGTCTAAGCGGATTGCAGGCAAGAAGAAGATCAATTATGCAGAGTCTTCGGTCAGCAAGGGAGGGACCATCAACTCTAATGACAGTGATTATCCAGATGATGACCATGAAGAAGTAAGTTCTGTTCATGTTGTCCCTAGTATTGGCACTTATCATCTGGGAGGTGGAGATGGACAACGTTGCTGTGCCAAGTGTAGGGAGGCCATTAGAGCTCTTTTGCAGAAGAATAGTGACACCTTCACCGTCATAGATGATCTCGAAGACAGGCTTTCCACTGAGATGATCGGAATTAGGAGAGATGTTGAGAATTTCTCTAGGCGTATGAAAGGAGAAGTGAGCTTTATGCTAAGAGAAATGCAACATCTAAATAATGCTCTGGAGAACATCAACTTCAAGCTGTATAATCCTCAGTATTATCAACCAAATGAAGTTTGGAATGAGCCAGAGGTTGAAGAACCAGCTTTCTACAGGCCAGGAGAAGATCCACTCGATGATCCAGAGGATGGCTGGGAGTGGGACACCGAAGATGAGTAGGACACTTAGCATTAGCTAAGTGTGGGGATGTATTTTCCCCTTTAGAAGAATAAAGCGTTTGAAATAATAACGCCATTTATCATTTATCTTTTTTTTTCATTTATTATTTTCTATTAGGTGTGAGTTGCTGGGATGGCGTTATTATGAATATTCTTATTATTAATAAAGTATTAATATTTAGTGATAATTTTGTCTCACTTTATTTAAGTTTATTCTATGCAATTACTTTGATATTTAATTTTGCCTAAGTTATCATGATTAGAGTAATATGGGAATTACTAAAATAATTAATAATGTATAACCCATGTTCTGTTGGGAGATGATGTTTTATAGCTTTGCCAAAGTTTCCAATTAAGAAAAAATTAGAGGGGTTTATAAAAATCTTTTGTTTAAATTTATCTTTATTTGATCAAGTTTTACATCCCTTAATCAAGAGAGAGTTTTTAAATACCTATTAGAGCTTAGTTTTAAGTCCACTTTATAAGCAAGTTATTTCATGTGAGTTTGATTAAGTTTGATTTCTTTAGTAATTTTGATCATTTAAAATAATTCTTGGTCATTGATATTTTTCATCGTTTGCTAGCCTTATTATATTTCAATTGCTTAAAAATAATAAGCAATTCCTTTACCTTATAAACCTTTCATCTCATTTGTCTATCTTTACCTATTTAAGTGAGGTTTTTGCTCATTAATTAAAATTGAAATAAAAAGGGACTTTTTGAGATGAAAAACGAGAAGAGGTTCTAGTTAAAAAAAAAGGAAAGACCAAGTTGTCGAAATTAAAAAAAAAAGAAAAAAAAAGAAGAAAAAAAAATAGAGGGAGAAAATAATGGCCAAGTGGCCGAAGTAAATAAAAAAAAAAGGTAAGGAAAAGAGAGGTAGAATTAGGAAAAAGGAGAAAAGGGGGAGAAAATTTATATAAAATTAAAAGTTAGTTTCTTTGAAAGTCTCACAGATTGTTGTTTAAAAATTAATGGGCAAAGACTTTCACTTTTTCCAACCATGTGCAAAAATTCCGGAATTTATTCCAATTTCATCATCTATATGCACATGTCCACTATCTATATCTTCTTTTCCTTTGTCTATATATATTATTTTCTTTATTCTCGATGACCAAGGTTGTTTAATTTGATTGATTGAGCTTTAGAAAGATAACTTATTTGAGCAATAAAATGTTTAACTTTGCTAGGCCTTTACCAAGCTCCATATATATTTCCTTTTTGAGAGAGAGAGAGTGTTATCTTTTAAGATAGCTACCTATATAGAGTGTCTTTTTGAGAGCTTGATTAAAAGGGATTAGTAATTTCTTGATCATTTGAAGAGTTTTTTGCTTTTTCTAAAAAATATATTGAAAATCCTCTTTTATATTCTGAAAAGAGACTTTGGCATAGTTATGATTTATTTAATCTCGATAAATCTTGTGGGGATCTATATGCATGAAAGTTAAATAAATTTTCCCATGTTATGATTTGAGTGATTTCTGAAGTAAAGTTATTTTTGATGGGTATTTGTTTAGAATGAACATAAATTTAGTTGAGAGTTTATTTTAAGATTTATCGATCCTATGCTCGAGGACTAGCATGATCTAAGTGTGGGGATATTGTTGACGCGGCTTAAGTACTAAATTTATGTTATAATTTCATATGATTTTATGCCGTTTAATGAATTAATATTGTGATTTATTATTATTTTACTAACAATTAACCCCGTTTTCGAGAATGCTCTTTGTTTTTGTGCATTATTCATTTTTTGCAGGAAATCAGGTAATAATTGATATATTTGAAGAATTCTCGGAAATAGGATTTATGCTAAGATGAGCAAAGCCCAAGTGCAAAAGGATAATGAAGCCCAATTGAAGGATAAAGCCCAATTAAAGGAGTATTCTAGAAGATGAAGGTTGCTAGGAAAGGCAATTCCTGAAATATTCGCGAAGTCAATAACAGCAGCAACTTGTGGGCCCAATTTGGAGACCTTAACGACGTCAAATGAAGAAAGTTTGAATACCAAAGTTGTAGATCTCTTCGAGCTCTACAATTTAGAGTCCGAGTTTGCATTTATTGGACTTCGGAAGGCAAAGTTATGGTCGATTTACTACAAGTTGCAGAACCGGGAAGGTTTATTTCGGGAATTAAAGAGAGAAGACTTCGTCATCAAGCAAGGAAAGATATGGACGACCGGGACTCTTCTAGAAGCTTGATTATACTTGGAAATAGATGTATGAGGTGTTCTAGGACTCTTAGAACCGACCTATTAGTTTCCATGTATAGGGTTTCCTTCGGGATATAAATAGAGGGCTCCATCTAGGGAGATGAGAGGAGAGACTCGCCACAAATCCATTGTAACCGAGAGGCTAGGGCAGAGCTCGAGGGCCAAAGGAGTTCAACTCGGCGGGAGGAACATCTCGGCGAAAGGAGGAAGCAAGAGGAGGCAGGACCCAGGGGGGTCGGCCGACCCCTAGGGGTCTGGCTTGGCCGACCCCTGGCATCCCGAGGGCAGATCGAGTTCGTCTTTCGTAGACTTCTTCGTCTAGTTCATCTCGACGGCTTTGGGTCACGAATTCCGATGTATCTTGAGTAAACCCCTCGAACTTCTTCTGTACTATGATAAAACCTTGATTATGGATCTATAAAGTTGTCTTTTAGACTTTGCTTCTTGTTTATGCTTGTTCATGATCTATGCTTAGCAATGCTTGTTGTCTAATTGTGTAAATCAGTGGCCACTGTTAAGTACTTCACATGTCTTTTAGTAGATTTAATCTGCTCATGTTAGGCATAGTTAGGGTTTACTAGTTCGTCGATTACCTGGTTACCAGTGACAGTGGAGCCCGGGGAAAGGTTCGAGTAGGTTCTTGACATTCATGTTCATGCTTATTCTATGCTTAATGTTTAGATCTAAGTCAAGGTGGTTCGTAGTACTTTAGTAGTTTGTCTCATATCTCTTGTGGATCCTTTTGCCTGTTTAAATCCTATATACCCCGAGTTTAAGTCTTTGCTTATACCTTTTATGCAATAGATTAGAATATAGATTAGATCTTGATTAGAGTAGAATTAGAGTCTTTATTAGTTGTAATTAGATAACCTTTATCTCTTATTTAAGCTTATTAGATATATTAGAATTAGATAGTAATATTGTTAATAATTGATTAATAGCATTTTAAACATAATTAATCCCGGATTGATAAACCCAAGATACTCATCCTGGGGAAAAGCTACCGCGATACTGTGCGCTTGCAGTATAAGGATTTGGCATGCTTAAGTGCTGTCAACAATCGTTAAGGCAGCATGACGATTACCTGAAACTCTAGTTGCTAGAGATGGTGATGCACCGAGGGGATGTGGAGACAGTCGCTGCTCAATGAACGTATGTCGTCAACTTTATTTCGATAGTAAGGATACATATTTATAGTCCGTAGACTAGGGCAACAAACCTGCCCTTCCGTAATTAAGCTACAAACCCTAACTAACTAAAACTAGACTCTTTAATCTACGATACAAGGTCCAATGGCCTGCTTTATCACTCCGCCGTCGCGACCTTGGACAACTTCTTTTCAGCCCAAAGCAGATCTTGGCCCATTAATAGGGGCGGCCAAATTCCGCTGTCAATAGTATCATTCTCCGGTGTGCGCCTTGTCAACTTTCCAACGGTGATGAGTTTTAATATTGCAACTCCAACATCAAACATAGTGTCACGCATCAAACCACAGTCAAGAGCATCAGGCGTCGCAAGGAATACAGACTCAGTGACATCATCGAAAGCAAACTTGTACTGAGAGGCAATGTAGGGTCCACGACGCTCATGGATGCAACGAGCAACCAACAAGACCTTTTTTCGATGATTAAAATGAGGACTCCATGCTAAAAGGATGCATGACTATGGTCCTTCAAGAACACCCAGTTGCTCCAAAACAAACTGAGAGACAACATAGCCACAACTAGAAACCATCTAAAAAGGAGCATTTGGCATAATTAAATCAATTATATATTGCAAAAAATACATTCCTAAACATTCAGCGCAAATGATCTTGCATGGTACTGTACTTGTAAATACTTAAACCTTTCTAAATATTCAGAATGTGAAATCATTCTGAATTTCACTAATTTTTTTAGAAACAAGTGAGAGTGTAAGATCTAAATAATCAAAGAACAGTAAAATAGTTATCAATGAACAATATGAATAATAATTTATTATCAGTTGAAGTAAATTGATTCCGCCGTGATTCCGCACCCAGTTCATACACAAAACAAAAAGGATCGGAGCGCGAACAAATGAAGATGAAAACCCTAACGACGCCAAGGAAAAACTAAAGAAATAGCATAGCTGTAGATTGACTACGAAGACAAAGAACACCAAGAATACACAACAGAGGGTCAGTGAATAGAACTCTACCTTGCAGAAAAATATTCACAAGAGGCGAGCGAGCGAAAACAGAAGAGGAGAGATCGATGAAGGCAACTCCTTCAGAGCAAAATAGATGGGGAATGAAAAAATGTCAGAGACTTTGTATATACAGGCAGATGTAGGCGGCGCGAAAACCGATATCCATAACTGCTGTGTGGTTCCACATCCACTTCCGAAACAAATTAGTACCGGGTGTACTCAAGACCCGGTACAATTCTTATATCAGTACCGGGTGGAGTAAATACCCGGTACTAATGAATATTATTTATATAAAATAAAAGGACTAAAACATTGCATTTGCCACATAAATTTTTTACAATATGTAGAAATTGGATTTTTAAATACGTAATGCACATATTTCAGCATAAATATTTAATATTGCATGTCACATAAATATTTAACATTGCATGCCACATAACTATTTTACATATAACTAAACTATTTTACATATAACTAAACTATTCTAATAATACGGCGATGACGCTGAGGCTAAAGCTACACCTCTGCCTCCACAAAATGCAGCCGTCGGCGTCCTGCTCGCCGGGCCGCCGTCGCCCCGCCACCGTCGCCGCCGTCGCCTCGCCACAGTCGTAGCCGTCCTCGCTGCGGCGCCACCATCGCCGCCATCCTAGTCGATGTCGTCGCCGTCCCCATCGGAGCCATCGCCGCTGTCATTGTCGTCATCTCGGTCGTAGTCCTCATCCTCATCCTCCTCCACCTCCTCCTCCTCCTCCTCCTCATCCTCATCCTCCTCCTCCTCCTCCTTAGGATCTTCCTCGGAGGAGTCCTCTTCGTCCTCCTCCTGCTTTGCAGGCCAGGGCTCCCAGAAGTCGTCATCGTCCTCCGACTCCTCCTCCCATCGCTGTCGCTTCGGCCACCGCTCGTTCGAGGAGGAGGAGCCGTCGGTGGTGTACTTCCCGTCATTGGAGAAGTGACCCATTGTGGCTAGGTAGGGATCAGAAGGGGGATCGGGGACGCTCGGTCGGTCGCTAGCTCGTCGATCTCTACCTTTTCTTGCTCTCTCACACTGCTCTTCTCTCTTGTTCTTGCTCTCACAACTAGTACTCCACTAGGCCAGGGCTAGTAGTATTTATATACAAAATTTACAACTTTTTTAAATCGAAAATTTACACCTTAAGCGACGATTGGTCTCCCCACGATCAAATCATCATCAATGGGACGCGGTACGGTGAAGGATTCCTCACAGAGCAGAGCATCTGGCGGGAAGCCGAACAGGCGCGCGCGACCTTCCACACAAGACAATAACATCGGGTCTCCTAGAAACCCGGTGCTGATTAATACACATTAATACCAGTTGTGTAGTGCACCCGGTTCTAGAAGTAGTTTTCGTATCGGGTGTGTGTTGACCACATTTGACTATGCACATTAGCACTGTCTCTGGATCGACCAGATACTAAAGATTTGAGACACCTGACCATTGGCATATGCTGGGCAGCCTGTAGCCCTAATTAATTGTTGTCCACATATACTCTAAACTAAAATTGATTAAAACAAGTCTTGAATTAATTTAACAACTCCCTCACGTTTTAATTTAACAGCAGGCAGTTAACATCTAGAACCTCTGCCTTAGCATACTAGACTAAGACAGCAACAGAAATTCAGAGACCCCCTCAAGCTTGAAAACCCTTCTTCGATTTATTCATTCATAGCAGGATCATACTAACTGCTGTCTTCTTCTTCAGGGCTTCCAACCACAAGCGTAATTCTCGGTTTTTTTTCTTCCGGGCATAGCAGCAGTAGCCAACTTTGTGCCAAATTCCTTATTATCAGCAAAAGCTTCCAAATTCTGCCCTGAACTAAATAACTGAGATAAACATAAAACATTTAATTTTTTAGTTTCCACAACCCCCACAAGGCTACTGAACAAACTACGGAGTATTATGCACTAAAAACGTTTTGTTACTTAACCACAGACTCCCTATAGATTCAAAGCCATCACCTACACTTTCAGAAATTTCACGTACTCCACAACGCTTGGCAACAACACACTCAAAAAATAGATCGTAGAAACTTTTTAATTGAAACTAAAGAACCTCTGATGTTGAATTCCTGATGTAAATAATCGTACAAACTTTTTAATTCTCCATGATTAAATATATGATCATCATCAACGGCTTCCAGTAGAGCAGAGAATTGGTGGGAAGGCGAACAGGCACGTGAGCTTCCATTGGAAGCCCTGGCACCAGTTTAATACTGGGTCTAATAAAGAGACGGTGCTATTGTTAACTACATTAGTATCGGGTTGGTGTACCACCCGGTGCAAATAATATTAGCACTGGGTGGTGTAACGACCCCCTTCTAATGCAAAATTATAGGCACCGTCTCTTTGGGCGACCCGATTCTAAAGTGTTCCCAGGGCTCGCGACCATGGCGCCCGGGGGCTCCCCAGTGTTGCACCCGGTACTGATGCTATCTTTAGTACTGGGTGCAGTTTTGGCCGATTCTTTTGTAAAATGGCAACTCCATCCGAAGGTCTGTTCTCTAGTAGTGTACCACACACAAGGAGGACTTGGGTATGAGATGAATTTCTTCACATGGCTTTGTAACTTAAGACCTTGAATCTGAAATTTAGCCAAGTCTCCAAGTCCTCTATAGCCCTTGTGGATTTACAGTGCTTTTGGAGTGTGTTGACGGTCATAATCTCATGATATCTACCGTCAATTACCAGCCAAATGGAGCAATGCAAGTGAATAAAAATGGACTAACCCTTCTACCAATGAGTTCCACAAGATGTACATGAATATTTGGTTGCAGGTACACGTTTACATATAAAAATGGATGACACAAGGCCAAAGAGTGGAGATGAGGCAAACAGGCCAACAGCCGGTGGCCGCCCGACCAAGACCAAGGTCGGCCGACCTAGTGCCAGGTTGGCCGACTACCTGCCTGGCCGCCCAACCACTTCATCAAGTCGGTTTTGTCCCCTTTCACTCATGCATGCAAAGAAACACATGCACAAGTCAATCCAATCGTTGTATCAAGCATCCAATGTATCCAAAGGCCGAAAGTCCACTAAACCATGGATCAATGTTGTCACCAATCCAAGGGAAGAGCAATGCAACAAATCAAAGGCTAACACGTGGTCGCCCGACCTCCTCCAAAGTCGGCCGACCTACCTTCGGAGGCATTTTCCACGTGCATCAACGGAATTAACTGCCAACCGCCATAGGGGATCAAAATCAAGCCGTTGCAAGGCTAAGGCGGTGGATCGGAGGGCCGCCCGACCTCGGGCAAGGTCGGCCGACCACCGACTTTGGCATTCCGCCGACCTCAGCCACCTACAAGAACCCCCTCCAGGTTGTAGACTATAAATAGGCCTGTAGAGATCATTTGTAAAGGTGTGGAGAAGTTGAGATCTATATTCTATCTTAGAGGGTGTTCTGTTCCATATCTTAATAGTAGGATAGTCGTGGGAGTTAGAGTGAGTCGAGCTTTGCCTCGGAGTTCTTAGAGATATTTCTGAGTCTGCGGTAAAGTTCTTGTATCTTGTTATTCTTAACTTTTAGTATAATATATTTATGCTTTACTTTATTTCTATCTCTTGCAAGTGTGGTGTACTCTTTATTTTGCATACTTGCTAGGCTTAGGTTGTGGTTATCTTAGTTTGTCAAGTTCCGTTATTCTTGCCGGTGCTATAATCCAACCTGTACTCCAGGCTTTGGATAGGTCCTCTCCTCTGATCAAGGACGATCTATTGTTGCTCAAGCTTTGCTTGAGTATTGTAACACCCTAGTTTCAATTCCAGCAATTTTTACAATAAACTCCAAGCAATTTATTTAATTTTCCTAAGGTTTATGTGTTAGTTTGCATTTATCCTGATTTATTTAAATTAAATAATGCATAAAAGTAACATAGGCCCAACTTTCTTGCATTACATGCTCGTGCATTGCCTCTTGTTTGCTTGAATTAAGGATTCAAATTCAAATTCATTTGAATTTTAGACCCAATTTCTATCCCAATTCAAAGGAATTCAAAAAGAAAAGAAAAAAAAAAGGAAAGAGAGCCAGGCCGACCGGCCGGCCCAGCCGACCGGCCAGCCCAGCCCCCGCCCTCTCTCCCCGCCTGGGCCGGCCCAGCCGACCCTCGCCCCGCGCCCCCTTCCCGCCTGGGCCGGCTTCCGGCCCAGCCAGCCGCGCCGCGGCGCCTTCCCCTCCCTCACGCCGCTGCCGCACCGGCCCCACGCGTCAGGCCCATCTCCCTCCTCTCGCCGCAGTCACCGCGCGCCTTTCCTTCTCTGCGCGGCCTCAACGGGCACCTGGGAGGGAGGAAGCTTCCTCCGTATCCTCGCCCACGCCTTCCTTAATCGCTCCCCTCTTCAAATCCCGCAGCTCCCGCCCCGGTTCCCCCTTCTCCCTCCTTCCCTTCACTGCGCCGGGTCCGGCTTTCAAAGCCGCCGGGCGGAATCACCGCGGCCGTGCTTATCTCCTTCGCCCGAGGCTCTATAAAACCCACCCCGATGCTCGCCTCCGTCTCCTTTACCTCCCCTCCTCACCAATTTCACCACCGTGCCCTCTCGAGCTTGCAATCGCCGCCGGAGTCTCACCGCGGTAAGCCACTCCGTCGCCAAATTCGGCGTCGGTGTAGTCCCTCCGACCCTGACTCCTCCCCCTCTCGTGTCGCAGGAGCATCCCGGAGCTTCGCCGCCCATCCTCGGAGTCCCGGAGACGCTTCACCCTCACGTTCCACGCGGGCGAACGCCACCCGTGAACCGACGCCGCCGCCGCTTGTCGCTAGACCGCCACCGACCATCTCTCGCCGCCCTCAAGCCCTCGGTGAGCTCGCCGTAACACCCTCGTTCTTTTAGGCTAGCTCTAGTCGAGCCTAGCACCCTCCCCGAGCCGGAACGCCGCCGCGCCGCCGTTCCCGCCGCGCGCCGAGAGCGCCATGGGCGCGGTCACCGTCGCCCGCGGCCCCGGTCTCTCTCCGCCGTCGGATCTCGATCCGACGCACGAGAACAGAACCCCGATCCGATCTAACGTCACCGTTGGATCGAGATCCAACCGCTCGCACTCGCCAATGACCGGTCAATACCGGTCAGCGCTGTTCGTTTTGCTAAAGAGCCCCTGGACTTTCGGGAAATCAACCCGCAGTCCACCGACGTTGAAAAATAATTAGGTTTTAGTCCTGGTTTTAGCGTTTTGGCCCCTGCGCTTCTGAAAATTAGAACCCGCCGTCCAGACCCTGGAGTTTTGCACCAGAACCCTCTGCGGCTAGGTTTAATTACGTATAGGTCCTCGGTTTTTCAAATCTAGCCCTGGTTTAATGTTTCTATCACAGTTATGCCCCTAGGAGCCCGTTTTATGCATAACTTTCACGTTTTAACTCCGATTTGAGTGATTCTTGCGCTCCCGCGACCGTGGAAACACGTAGAATGTTTTTAGTACAGTTTTACCTTCTGTTTTTATGATATGATGTACTGTTTCTCACCTTTGGCCAATTGTTTGCATGTATGTATGCGTGGAAATGTTTGTACGTTGCCGTGATCGTGGTTAGACGGTGAGCAGTTTGTTGGTGACGAGGAGCAGCAGTTTGAGGGTGTTGAGCAGCAGCCTCAAGACCCGTTTGAGCAAGGCAAGTATAACATGGACACAACCCAATAATCATTTAATCACTTCATATGCATGTGTCTGTTTTTGTATGCCAATAAGGACTGTACCTAGCCTCTTTATCGCAATGTTTACCTATGGGAATGCATGTTGGTTAAGTTTTGCTAGTTGCTGCGTGAACTCATGTATCTTTTGTTATAATTCTGTTTAATGGATCTATGCAATCAAATCTTGAGCTTGACCCTTTGTGGTTCAGGTTCCTTTAAAAATGGCTTTTTAGCAACTTGGTCTAGGGGGCATGAGCATGGGTTTTGCTTATAGCCACTCTCCTTAAGGACCGGTTCGCAAAGCGACAACCTGGGATAACAGTGCTACCATGAGACTGGAATGGGACGGTCTTGGCTAATTAATTAGGTTACATTGGTTTGGGGGTAACTTACCGACGGGGCAAGAGGGGAGGTGAGCTTCTGTGGCCCTCGCGCTACTTGGGTTGAGTGCGTTTATCTCCCCTTGAGGCTTGCTCCACAGCTGCGGACTCTGAAACCTTAGCGGTTACACCTTACCAACGTGATCTTTGTAAAGGCCTCGTAGTGTGCTTGCTAGCCATCTCATCTAAGGTAATGTGGTGGACCACTAGCGTAGCCCACGACTCATGGGTAAAGATGTACGACCTCTCGAGAGTGTAAAACTGACATGTCAGCCGTGCTCACGGTTATGAGCGGCCCAGATCCTTTATGCAGATTAGTGGTTCTGGGTTGGGTTTGGAAGTTGGTTCTTATGTTAATAATGTGGTTTAATCTTTTATGCAATATCTTGGGTTTAATGGTTTATCTACTCTCTTGCAGTAGTTAGTTGTTTAATAAAACTTGACCAATTAAAAGCTCATGCTAAGTGTCAGCCAACCCTAGTTGCCACATCGTTCATGTTATGCTTGTTGAGTATGAAATACTCACGCTTGCTTTACTTTAAACCTACTGTTGGCTGGAACCCAACCGCTGCTCAGCTCCAGAAGACTTCGAAGAGTATGTTCAGGACTTCAACGAGTTCTAGGCGTACCGTTCCACCAGTCGACGTCCCTGTGGCGGCTCACTCGTCTTCGTTTACGCTTCCGCTATGACTCTGGTTTAAAGACATGTTGTCTTATTGTAATAAAGTGATGTTATACTCTATGTAAACGCTTTATTTATCGTTTAAACACGTTCTGTGATGTCACTATTGTCATTATATATGTGAGACACGTTCCTGGCACATATATGTTGTCCCGGTTCCGTTGGTTGAGAACTGGGCGTGACAAAGTGGTATCAGAGCCAGGTTGACTGTAGGACGGAAGCCTAGTTAGAAACAGACGTAAATAAGGACCTCTTTCCCCTTTGCCCTCTTGCTGTTTTATGAAAATTTTATTCTGCTATCAAACTATATGTTCACCCTATGCTAAATTATTACTTTTTGCTTTATTCATTCAATCATATAGAACTGATCTCCATCTTACTCCATCCTCCTTATAGGTCATGGCACGCAGCAAGCAAACCGCCCGCAAGAGTACTGGGGGCCGCCTCCGCCGTGTTGCACCACCGACCCCACGGCGTACCCCAGTACCTCGTCCACCCCAGCAGATCGAGCCTCCGTCACCGGAGCTGCCCGAGCCGTTGCCACCACCACCCTTCGAGTACGCCCCCATGGACCAGGTGCCACACCCCTTTGAGGGGAATGGTCTGCTTCCGGCAGACACTGACCCTGAGGAGGAGGAGGAGGATCCAGTGGAGGTAGTTTACTACCTCGACTCAGACGGCGATGGTGATGCACGGGGAGAGGCTCCATCGCCACGCCTGCCGACACCGACACCTCCTTCCCCGCGTGCGCCGACACCACCACCTTCTCCAGCGGCACCTGTAGCTTCACCGGCACCCCCACCGCCACCCCTGCCGCACCCGAGTGGCCGTTCCGTGTGGCTGTCCCTTCCGACGAGGGTGGCCAGCGGGAGGTTGACGCCTGGGTCGACCTGACGCACCCACACCACGGTGCTGACCTGGAGTTCCCGGGGTTACTCCGCGACTGCCTCTACGACCTGGGTTACACTACCCATGAGGTCGTCTACCAGGTCCGGCAGCGAGCGCGCCCGGACCACACCACCCTCTGGTCCGCCGGTGCGCAGATCCTGGAGCCCAACCCCAACCATGGGGGACACACCGTGCTGCGCCGGCACTACAGCATCGCGGAGCACGAGACCATGGAGATGGCCATGGAGGATGCTGCTCAGCAGGCTCTTGGGGTCCTCTGCCAGCACTACCACACTCCGCTCTGCCAGACTCAGTACCGCTACTTTCCCCGCCGGCAGTCCGGGGATACTGAGCACGCGATCGCGTCCATCCGGGGCGAGGACAACCGGCAGCTGTTGAAGCTGGTCCGGTATGTGTCAGCCCTGATCACTGCCTACGTCAGGGTGTCCGAGGAGCTCCATCACCGGAACGGTGAGGTGTTCCACCTTCAGGCACCGCTGGACCGAGTGGCAGGTCCACCGCCCCAGGTGCCAGTGGTGGATCCAGCTCAGACTCCACCTCGCCGGAGGCCTGGCACAGGAGAGTTAGGTGGTGCCACCAGGATACTCCCTCGGGATGACTAGTCGTCCTCATGTATCGCATTAGCACGGTTGTTTAAGTTGTCGCGTTGAGTCGGTCGTGTGGAACTTAAGTTAAAGTGTGTTGGCTGGTTGTTTGTTATTTTGAACCATGTTTGATTTGGATCTTTGGTTGTGTGCTGTCCAGCTGTGGGGATTTGTCCCAGCATGAACAAGTAATGTTATAAGTTAGTACGTGGGGTTAAACACTATATCCACTCTATCGCTCTTACTACTTTATCTTTAGTCGTTACCTCTTGTGCACCCTTATGTTGGCTATATGCTTACGGTGTCTCTGCTACAAACAGATGGTCAACACAAGGCGCAACGCTACCGGTGGAAGCGCTAGCCAGGGTAACCAGGGCGGTGGCAACCCGCTGCCTAACCCTCCACCACTGACCCCGGTACAGTTTTACAACCTCCAGATGCAAATGATGGCAACAATGACCAACGCGGTGCACGCTCTCCAGCAAGCCCAAGCTCAACCACCACCCCCACCACCTCGGGACAGGCGTGGAGATTTCCTGAAGGGTCATCCACCAACCTTCTCCCATGCCACAGAGCCACTGCAAGCTGATGATTGGCTTCGCGCAGTGGAACGCCAGCTGGACATTGCTCAATGCAATGACCGGGAGAGGGTTTTGTATGGTTCCGGTCAGCTAAGAGGTGCAGCCCTGGATTGGTGGGAGTCTTACAGACCCCAAGATAGGGATGCTTTCACTTGGGCACAGTTCAGGGAGAACTTCCGCAACCACCATGTGCCTGCAGGTTGATGAAGATGAAGAAGAAAGAGTTTCTTTCCCTGAAGCAGGGCAGCATGTCGGTGACTGAGTATAGGGATAAGTTCCTTCAGTTGGCCAGGTATGCCACAGCAGATGTGGCAGAGGACAGGGAGAAACAGGAATACTTCTTGGAGGGTCTGAATGATGAGCTCCAATACCAGCTGATGAATCATACCTTTCCTAGCTTCCATCAACTGGTGGACAGGGCTCTTTTCACTGAGAGGAAGCGCCAGGAGATTGAAGAAAGGAAGAGGAAGTACAACAACTCCTCATCAAGCAGCAACACCCGTCCCCGGTTCTCTCAGGGTCCGAGCTCACAGCAGCAGCGGGCTCAAGGACAGCAAGGCTACCAGTACCAGCAGCGCTTCCAGGGTCAGCCAGCTCGCCCTATGCATCCAGCTCAGCGCCAAGTGCAGACCACTCCTCCCACCACGAACCAGACTACAGGTGTTGGGCCTTGCTACAAGTGTGGTGGAGCGGGCCACTATGCTAATGTTTGTCCCCGTAAGGTGCAAGGTAACCAACAGGGGCAGCAATCGGGCCAAAGGCAGAACCCTCCCCAGCCGCAGCAAGGGCGCCCCAATCAACAGGGCAAGGCGCCGTGGCAAGGGAAGGTGAATCATGTGACAGCTGAGTCTGCAGCTGAAGCCCCTAACGTCGTGCTTGGTACGTTCCTGGTCAACTCTCACCCCGCTACAGTTCTTTTTGATACCGGTGCCACGCATTCATTTATTACCAAATCATATGCTGAGCAGTACAATATTCCTATAAGGTCTACAAGTAGACCCATGGTAGTATCTACACCGGGGGGAACGTTGAGCACAAGTTTAATATGCCCTCGGGTTAGCATAAACATAAGGGGGGTAGAATTCTGCACCAAGTTGATAATCATTGGTTCCGCGGGAATTGATATCATCTTGGGAATGGAAACGCTTGCTAAGTGGGATGTCAGAATTGATTGTGCCAAGCGAACCGTCCACTTAACAGCTCCTGATGGTCAGAAAGTGGAGGTCAGTGCCACAGAACCTTCTGGTTGTCTGCATCAGATGGAGGCGAAGCCCACGGAGGGAATTCGAGTAGTGTGCGAGTACCCGGATGTCTTTCCAGATGAGTTGCCAGGTATGCCACCTGACCGAGAAATTGAATTCTTAATAGAACTTTTACCTGGTACAGCCCCTATAGCAAAGAGGCAATATAGAGTGGCACCCAAAGAATAAGGGTTAATAAAGGAAAATATAGATGAGTTGTTAGGAAAAGGGTTTATACGGCCTAGTTCTTCACCTTGGGCTTTTCCAGTTCTGTTTGTTGACAAAAAGGATGGGACACGGAGGATGTGTGTGGATTATAGAGCCTTGAATGATGTCACCATCAAGAACAAATATCCCTTACCTCGAATAGATGATTTGTTTGATCAGTTGCAAGGTGCATGTGTGTTCTCAAAGATTGATTTGAGGTCGGGTTATCATCAACTGAAGATCCGTCCATCCGATATTCCAAAGACTGCTTTCATTACCAGATTTGGGTTATATGAATATACAGTGATGTCTTTCGGGTTGACAAATGCTCCTGCTTATTTCATGAATCTTATGAACAAGGTGTTTATGGAGTATCTTGACAAGTTTGTTGTAGTGTTCATTGACGATATATTGATCTATTCCAAGACGGAAGAAGAACACGAAGAACACTTGAGGTTAGTTTTGCAGAAGCTGAGAGACCATAAGTTGTATGCAAAGTTGAGCAAGTGTGAGTTTTGGCTTGATCAAGTGCCTTTCCTGGGACATATAGTCTCGAAAGGTGGAATCATGGTGGATCCCAGCAAGATCAGCAGTGTCATGGATAGGAAGGTGCCAGAAGTTGTGAGAGAAGTTCGTGGATTTTTGGGTTTAGCAGGATATTACAGAAGGTTTATTGAGAGTTTCTCCAGGATTGCAAAACCCATGACATCATTGCTCGAGAAGGGTGTTCCATTTCATTGGACTAAGGAGAGGCAAGCTGCATTTGATGAACTAAAGAAGAGACTCACCACGGCCCCAGTGCTTACTCTACCGGACTTAACCAAGAGTTTCACCGTGTATTGTGATGCCTCTAAGGAAGGTTTGGGTTGTGTGCTGATGCAGGAGGGAAAGGTGATTGCTTATGCTTCACGCCAGTTAAGAAAGCATGAGGTCAATTATCCCACACATGATCTGGAGTTAGCAGCGGTTGTGCATGCTCTGAAGATCTGGAGGCATTATTTGTTTGGGAATAAATGTGAGATATACACCGACCACAAGAGTCTCAAATATATCTTCACACAGAATGAGTTGAATATGAGGCAGAGAAGATGGCTAGAGTTGATTAAAGATTATGACCTGGAGATACATTACCATCCAGGGAAAGCTAATGTGGTAGCGGATGCCTTAAGCAGAAAAGTTATGTTAATATGGCAGTTGCTTTTCAGATGCCCTTTGAGCTGTGTGTGGAATTTGAGAGTTTGAATTTGGGATTCGTGCATCACACCACAGTAGCAACCTTTGAAGCAGAGCCTACCCTGGAACAAGAGATAAGGAACCATCAGAAAACGGACGAGAAAATTCAGGAGATCCGGGAACAGATCAAGTTGGGCAAGGCGCCACACTTTCGTGAAGATGAACAAGGTACTGTATGGTACAAGAATCGGATCTGCGTGCCAGATGTGGACAGTATCAAGAAGTTAATACTCAGTGAGGCTCACGACACCGCTTACTCAATTCACCCGGGCAGTACAAAGATGTATCATGATTTGAAGGAAAGGTTCTGGTGGTATGGAATGAAGAGAGCAGTGGCAGAATATGTCGCAGTGTGTGACACTTGTCAGCGCGTGAAGGCCGAACATCAGAGACCTGCAGGTTTGTTGCAACCTTTGAAGATCCCAGAGTGGAAATGGGAGGAAATAAGTATGGACTTCATTGTGGGGTTACCCAGGACTCAAAAAGGTTACAACTCGATCTGGGTAGTTGTTGATCGGTTGACCAAAGTTGCTCATTTCATTCCGGTGAACACTACCTATTCGGGTGCAAGGTTAGCAGAGTTGTACATCTCCAGAATCGTTTGCTTGCATGGTGTGCCTAAGCGGATCATATCTGATAGAGGTTCACAGTTCACATCTCGTTTCTGGGAGCAGTTGCATGATTCCTTGGATTCCAAGCTTCGGTTCAGTACAGCGTATCACCCACAGACAGATGGTCAGACGGAAAGAACAAATCAGATTCTAGAGGACATGTTGAGGGCATGTGCTATACAATACGGAACCAGTTGGGATAAGAGTCTGCCTTATGCCGAGTTCTCTTATAACAACAGCTACCAAGCCAGTCTGAAGAAGTCACCATTTGAGGCACTGTATGGCAGAAGGTGCAGGACACCGCTATTTTGGAATCAAACAGGAGAGAAGCAGGTGTTCGGACCCGACCTTATCAAGGATGCTGAACAGCAAATCAAGATGGTGCGTGAGAATTTGAGAGTTGCTCAGTCCAGACAGAAGAGCTATGCAGATGTGCGACGCAGGGATTTGACCTTTAAGGTTGATGACTTTGTGTATTTGAAGGTGTCACCAATGAGAGGTATCCGGAGGTTTAATCTGAAAGGAAAGCTGGCACCAAGATACATTGGTCCATTCAAGATAGTGGAAAGGAAAGGCGAAGTGGCTTATAAGTTGGAGTTGCCACCAAACCTATCTGGCATACACAATGTGTTCCATATGTCACAACTAAAGAAGTGTTTGAGGGTGCCGGAAGAACAAGCACCACTGGAAGGTCTGGATGTGCAGGAGGATTTGACATATACCGAACACCCGGTGAAGATTCTTGAAACATCTGAAAGGGTTACCCGAAATAGGAGGGTCAAAATGTGCAGAGTGCAGTGGAAACATCACACGGAAGATGAGGCAACTTGGGAAAGAGAGGAGGAGTTGAGAGCAACTTATCCTGGTCTCTTTGCTAACCACCTATGAGAATCTCGGGGGCGAGATTCCTGTTAAGGGGGGTAGGTTTGTAACACCCTAGTTTCAATTCCAGCAATTTTTACAATAAACTCCAAGCAATTTATTTAATTTTCCTAAGGTTTATGTGTTAGTTTGCATTTATCCTGATTTATTTAAATTAAATAATGCATAAAAGTAACATAGGCCCAACTTTCTTGCATTACATGCTGGTGCATTGCCTCTTGTTTGCTTGAATTAAGGATTCAAATTCAAATTCATTTGAATTTTAGACCCAATTTCTATCCCAATTCAAAGGAATTCAAAAAGAAAAGAAAAAAAAAGGAAAGAGAGCCAGGCCGACCGGCCGGCCCAGCCGACCGGCCAGCCCAGCCCCCGCCCTCTCTCTCCGCCTGGGCCGGCCCAGCCGACCCTCGCCCCGCGCCCCCTTCCCGCCTGGGCCGGCTTCCGGCCCAGCCAGCCGCGCCGCGGCGCCTTCCCCTCCCTCACGCCGCTGCCGCACCGGCCCCACGCGTCAGGCCCGTCTCCCTCCTCTCGCCGCAGTCACCGCGCGCCTTTCCTTCTCTGCGCGGCCTCAACGGGCACCTGGGAGGGAGGAAGCTTCCTCCGTATCCTCGCCCACGCCTTCCTTAATCGCTCCCCTCTTCAAATCCCGCAGCTCCCGCCCCAGTTCCCCCTTCTCCCTCCTTCCCTTCACTGCGCCGGGTCCGGCTTTCAAAGCCGCCGGGCGGAATCACCGCGGCCGTGCTTATCTCCTTCGCCCGAGGCTCTATAAAACCCACCCCGACGCTCGCCTCCGTCTCCTTTACCTCCCCTCCTCACCAATTTCACCACCGTGCCCTCTCGAGCTTGCAATCGCCGCCGGAGTCTCACCGCGGTAAGCCACTCCGTCGCCAAATTCGGCGTCGGTGTAGTCCCTCCGGCCCTGACTCCTCCCCCTCTCGTGTCGCAGGAGCATCCCGGAGCTTCGCCGCCCATCCTCGGAGTCCCGGAGACGCTTCACCCTCACGTTCCACGCGGGCGAACGCCACCCGTGAACCGACGCCGCCGCCGCTCGTCGCTAGACCGCCACCGACCATCTCTCGCCGCCCTCAAGCCCTCGGTGAGCTCGCCGTAACACCCTCGTTCTTTTAGGCTAGCTCTAGTCGAGCCTAGCACCCTCCCCGAGCCAGAACGCCGCCGCGCCGCCGTTCCCGCCGCGCGCCGAGAGCGCCATGGGCGCGGTCACCGTCGCCCGCGGCCCCGGTCTCTCTCCGCCGTCGGATCTCGATCCGACGCACGAGAACAGAACCCCGATCCGATCTAACGTCACCGTTGGATCGAGATCCAACCGCTCGCACTCGCCAATGACCGGTCAATACCGGTCAGCGCTGTTCGTTTTGCTAAAGAGCCCCTGGACTTTTGGGAAATCAACCCGCAGTCCACCGACGTTGAAAAATAATTAGGTTTTAGTCCTGGTTTTAGCGTTTTGGCCCCTGCGCTTCTGAAAATTAGAACCCGCCGTCCAGACCCTGGAGTTTTGCACCAGAACCCTCTGCGGCTAGGTTTAATTACGTATAGGTCCTCGGTTTTTCAAATCTAGCCCCTGGTTTAATGTTTCTATCACAGTTATGCCCCTAGGAGCCCGTTTTATGCATAACTTTCACGTTTTAACTCCGATTTGAGTGATTCTTGTGCTCCCGCGACCGTGGAAACACGTAGAATGTTTTTAGTACAGTTTTACCTTCTGTTTTTATGATATGATGTACTGTTTCTCACCTTTGGCCAATTGTTTGCATGTATGTATGCGTGGAAATGTTTGTACGTTGCCGTGATCGTGGTTAGACGGTGAGCAGTTTGTTGGTGACGAGGAGCAGCAGTTTGAGGGTGTTGAGCAGCAGCCTCAAGACCCGTTTGAGCAAGGCAAGTATAACATGGACACAACCCAATAATCATTTAATCACTTCATATGCATGTGTCTGTTTTTGTATGCCAATAAGGACTGTACCTAGCCTCTTTATCGCAATGTTTACCTATGGGAATGCATGTTGGTTAAGTTTTGCTAGTTGCTGCGCGAACTCATGTATCTTTTGTTATAATTCTGTTTAATGGATCTATGCAATCAAATCTTGAGCTTGACCCTTTGTGGTTCAGGTTCCTTTAAAAATGGCTTTTTAGCAACTTGGTCTAGGGGGCATGAGCATGGGTTTTGCTTATAGCCACTCTCCTTAAGGACCGGTTCGCAAAGCGACAACCTGGGATAACAGTGCTACCATGAGACTGGAATGGGACGGTCTTGGCTAATTAATTAGGTTACATTGGTTTGGGGGTAACTTACCGACGGGGCAAGAGGGGAGGTGAGCTTCTGTGGCCCTCGCGCTACTTGGGTTGAGTGCGTTTATCTCCCCTTGAGGCTTGCTCCACAGCTGCGGACCCTGAAACCTTAGCGGTTACACCTTACCAACGTGATCTTTGTAAAGGCCTCGTAGTGTGCTTGCTAGCCATCTCATCTAAGGTAATGTGGTGGACCACTAGCGTAGCCCACGACTCATGGGTAAAGATGTACGACCTCTCGAGAGTGTAAAACTGACATGTCAGCCGTGCTCACGGTTATGAGCGGCCCAGATCCTTTATGCAGATTAGTGGTTCTGGGTTGGGTTTGAAAGTTGGTTCTTATGTTAATAATGTGGTTTAATCTTTTATGCAATATCTTGGGTTTAATGGTTTATCTACTTTCTTGCAGTAGTTAGTTGTTTAATAAAACTTGACCAATTAAAAGCTCATGCTAAGTGTCAGCCAACCCTAGTTGCCACATCGTTCATGTTATGCTTGTTGAGTATGAAATACTCACGCTTGCTTTACTTTAAACCTACTGTTGGCTGGAACCCAACCGCTGCTCAGCTCCAGAAGACTTCGAAGAGTATGTTCAGGACTTCAACGAGTTCTAGGCGTACCGTTCCACCAGTCGACGTACCTGTGGCGGCTCACTCGTCTTCGTTTACGCTTCCGCTATGACTCTGGTTTAAAGACATGTTGTCTTATTGTAATAAAGTGATGTTAACGCTTTATTTATCGTTTAAACACGTTCTGTGATGTCACTATTGTCATTATATATGTGAGACACGTTCCTGGCACATATATGTTGTCCCGGTTCCGTTGGTTGAGAACTGGGCGTGACAAGTATGTTTATAGCGTGCCAGCCTATCCACGCAGATTTGCTTGGGGGTATTGACGGTCATAATCTCACGATATCTACCGTCAATTACCAACCAAATGGAGCAACGCAAGTGAATAAAATGGACTAACCTTTCTACTAATAAGTTCCACAAGATGTACATAAATAGTTGGTTTTAGGTACACATTTAAATAAGAAAATGGATGACACAAGGCTAAAGAGTGGAGATAAGACAAACATGCCAACAGCTGGTGGCCGCCCGACCAGAACCAGGGTCGGCCGACCACCTGGCAGGTCGGCCGACCCAGTGCTAGGTCGGCCGACCACCTGGTTGGCTGCCCAACCACTTCATCAAGTTGGTTTTGTCCCCTTCCACTCATGCATGCAAAGAAACACATGTACAAGTCAATCCAACCGTTGTATAAAGCATCCAAGTATCCAAAGGCCGAAAGTCCACCAAACCACGGATCAATGATGTCACCAATACAAGGGAAGAGCCATGTAGCCAATCCAAGGCTAACACGTGGGTCGCCTGACCTCCTCCAAGGTTGGCCGACCTACCTTCGGAGGCATTTTCCACATGCATCAACGGAATTAAACGTCAACCGCCATGAGAAAGCAAGATCAAGCCGTTGGAGGGCTCAGGCAGTGGATCAGAGGGTCGCCCGACCTTGAGCAAGGTCGGCTGACCTCCCCCTAGTTCGGCCGACCACTGACTTTGGCCTCCTACTGTGTCGGAACCGCTAGTGTAATCCAAGCTAAGCACACCTGCCACCTCTGGCTCGCAGTGCACTTAGACCGAACTAAACCCGGTCATCCATCGAGCTACCCAAAAAGGCACTCGATGTAACCATCCCCTAGAGATACCGACATTATACACGTTAAGCTCTCGAAAGAGCCACAATAATTACAACAAACCAGCATTTCATACAAACATAGCTTGAGTTATTATAAAACATTTGCTCAAAATAATGTACAATCATATTTGAGATGAACCTTCAAAATATCTCGCAGTGGAATACATAACATTTTATAGATGTTGATGGGCAGCAGAAGTAAAACATCAGGACATGACATCGAGCCCACTGTTGTCATTCTTAATCACAAACTGACATCTACCTAAAGAAAAATATCAACAACAAACGATGAGTACGTGGGGTACTTGTAGGACTTACCCGAGTGCGGTATCAGCCCGACATAGTTGAGAGTATGCAAGGCTTTTTGTGGACTTGACTTCTAACCCGCCTAAGCTTACTAAAAGTGAGTCCTTGCTTTCATGTTTCATTCAATGTTAAACCATAAGCCTCAATTTATTCATATTATTATCAAGATCCATACTTCATATATCTCATCGTTTCAACATATATAGCATCATAAAGTAACTTGCAGAAATTTAAACATACAAGCAGAAGCATCTAATATAAAAAGCATGATTAAATTAATAACATGTTAAAGTTATTACTACGTTGCCCGTCAGTGATATTGGCATTCTCACACCTGGTGAGCATCCGCGATTCGAATCGATTTTTAATTCCCGGAAATAACTATCATGCCAGGGGTCTATGCTTACTAGTCATCGCGTTCCCACATATATCCCCCATCTCCACTTGCCCCATCCCAAGTTTGATTCACTCCCGCTAACCCCCGGGTTGTGCCCCCATGGTGAGCCTGCCGACATCTCGGTCTACCCACCATGAGCACAAAGCTCCCCCGGGCCACCTTCCTCTCAACCAGTGGGTAAGAACGTGTCTCTGTTCTTCGGATGGCACAAGTAAGATTTCACCAGTCCCATGGCCTGGATAAGCACTCTAGCAATGTTATGCCGACTAGCAGGCGAACAGCGGACGGGGTCTTAAATGACTTGGGCGGAGTCCACCAAACCATCCACGTCATTTTTCAATATAATATACCCATATCTCCACCCGGTCTCAATTTTTCCATCACATCATATCATATCATATTGCTTTTCAAATTAAACTTTTGTAAAACATTTTTGAGCCATATCATCTCGCGAGTGAATATCTTCACTCGACTTCTACCGTTTAGGCATGGCTAAGCATAGACTTCGATCATTTCATACTACAAAGGATATCAGGGGTTTATGCATGTGGGGTTTCATACAACTCTTAAACGTAATGCACAAACAAATATAGGGTGGTGGAACTCCCTAAATAAGTGTAAATGGCTAAGGGCCTACCTTTGTTGTTGAAAACTTGAACGAACTAATCTAAAGTTAGTTTGCTGGGTTGTGAGGCTTTGTCCCAGACAACCCCTTGATCACTTGGACAACTCCTCCTTCCAAACATGACTGATGGGCCCTCTAGGTCATGTTTGGGGCTTAGTTGGTCTTCTGGACCGCCGTTGCTTGAAGTAGCTCCACGCACTCACCTCTTGATCACGTATCTACAATAAACGTCACTATATGAATAATATGCATGATGCAATGTATGAGATGCATGAACATCGAAAATACATATGAACAATCATTTCCAAGATAGGCAGATGGGTGGTTGATAAAGTACTAAACAAGGAATACTTTCACCTGGATAGTAAGAATACAATTATACAATCAGGTGTGCACAAGACAACGCATATAATGAGCTCATGAGCATGCATCAATTCTTATAGCTTTCTTTTATCATGTCATATTCAAGCATGGCATATAACTCAAGCGCATGTTTAGATATGGAATGAACTACTAGTTCCAATCATTACCCTTTGCACTAATGGCAGTATTATCTCCTTGGGATTAAGGTTTAGTGACCCATAGACATAAGAAGGCACATTTTTATTATTTGCTTAGCATTAGTTGGTTTATGGTTTCGATCACAACATACATGCATGAAGTGTGGTTGCATTAAATCTCTCTTAGCAAGTCAACCGTATGAGACAAAGTATATGAGAAAAACACATGATAGAATCCTACTCCAAGTCAAGCATATAAGTGAACAAGTTATATATAATTGACTTATCTTAAGTTATTGTTATTCACACTTTTATAGTTAAGGATTTGCAACCTAGGCATATGGGGATGAAACATGCATGCGGAGTATATAGAGCCATCCATCCTACAAGTTTTCATTTTGACATAGCAAAATTAAATATACTAAGTGGAGTTTACATGAGAAATCACGAGTGCATATGAATACATTAACATTCCATTCTTATTTCCTTCACCTTTGACCCTATGTAAATAACTACTTATAAACCCCTCATGAACAGCAACCTAAATGCATAAAAACTTCACACAAGCAAAATCTTACTGTAATATGGCTGCAAGAAATTTAGTGGAATTTTCGGAGCCCATTAAATTCTACTTTTCGATTTTTTGATTAAATCGTCATAGCACTTGTCATTTTCTTATCACATAACAAACAGCAAGAAAAACACATGGAACTTTATCTATAGACTGCACCAGACCAAATGAGTGTAGTATAATTTCCATGAATTTTTCTGGACAAGTTTTATGTAGCAATCATTTCCATATTCACATAATGCACAAAATGCCTGCGTGAGGGTAAAACAGTAATTATATAGTATATGATAGGGTTTACAAAATATATATGAATATACATGACATAAATAGTACCCAGTCCAAGTTTCATAATTTTTGGAGCAAAATTACCCTATTTTTGCTAATTAAATACCAAAACAATGCGTGCACACAAGCAGGGGCAAAACAGTCATTTCTCACACCAAGGTCTAGTCCATTGTATAGATCTATTCATAAGCAATCCAACAAAAGAAGTTTCACATTTTTATGATTTTTATACTAATTTATAGAATATTTCAAAGTTCATATGTCAAATATAACCCTGTGAATATACTCCTCCATAATTAAACCTAGGTAACAGGGGGTAGCAAACAAATATCCATAGACTCAGTCAACAGTGCACTAATTCAATATATATCCAAGGTTAGATCTGCAAAAGTCCAAAGGCTTGGATCAAAACGTGAAACCTTGGTAGATCCAGGGGGTTATGCATGAGATTCATAAGACACAGTAAACAGTGACGAAAATAGAAAAGTGAGGGGGGTAGTTTGCAAACCACCTATTCTCCTTCCTCTGATCAGGGGGATTGGCCTGCGTGCAGGGGAGGGTGTGGCGGAACCGCCCGGCTTAATTCGGACTAAGCACACCTGCCACCTTTGGCTCGTAGTGCACTTAGGCTAGACTAAACTCGGTTGTCCGTCGAGAGTCCTTTGGGCTCTCGATAACACCATTCCCAGATGAACCGACATCACACACATACGACTCGATGGAGCCACAACAGTTACATCATCACAGATAGTTGAAATAGGAGATAGATAGACTTAATTTACAAACCAAATATATGGAGTCAAATACATGTTCAAAATATAGCGGAAGCGATTTCAAAAACATCTCGCAGCGGAAACTAAATACTTAAGTAGTCTTCATGCAGAGATAAACAAGGCGAGTAGCACCGAGCCCACTGGTTCTACCCTCCTCCAAACAGCTGTCCAGATGTCATCAGTACCTGCGCTCCAAAAGTGGGGGCAAACCCTGAGTACTAATTACTCAGTAGGACTTAATGGAATGGCTTACGGCCGACGCAAAGCTTGCTTACTAGCATTTGATCCTTAGCCATTGATTTTAAACAATGTCATATTTACATAAAGTAGACAGTTTCATCATAGTTATCATCATGATCCATAATTCATATATCTCAATCTTCTCATCACATATGTCATCATAAAGTAATTTGCAGGAATGTAAACATATAAATACAAGCAGGTAATGTTGAAAAACATGATTAAATAAACAACATGTTAAAGTTGTTACTACGTTAGAACGTTAGTGGCATTGGCATTGTCACACCAGCGATTCGAATCGATTTTTAATTCCCCAGAATAACTAGAAATACCAGGGGACATATGCTTACTAGCCATCGTGTTCCACACATATATCCCCCATCTCCACTTGTCCCATCCCAAGTTCGATTCAATCCTGTCGTAGTTCCCAGGTTGTGCCCTCGCAGGAGCGATACCTCAGCGTACCGGGTCAGCCCTCCCTTGAGTACAAGCTCCCCAAGGCTTAACGGTAGGAACCTATCTCTGTTCTTCGGATGGCACAAGTAAGACTTTCACCAGTCCCACGGCCTAGATAAGCACTCTAGCAATGTTACGCCGACCAATAGGCAAACAACGAACGGCCTTATGTGACACGGACGGAGCCGGATAACAACAACGCACACCACGAAAAGTAAACTTATGCTCCGCCCGGTCTCCATTTAAAACCATGAGCATCCTCATAGCTTCCATCATAGTTATATTTCTTGTGACTTTTGAAAATCACCTACAGGACGAGTGACTCCATTCACTTGTATCTACTCGTACCTAGCAATTCTAGGCACTCGTCCTACGAACTCTATGTATAGGTGCTAGGGCCAGGGCGGCCAGGAAGTCTAATGCATATGTGTAATCATCAAACAAGATTATACTAGCTGGGAGGAATCATTGTCCTGCCTACCTTTGCATTTGTTTACCAAAACCAACAAACTAAGCTAATGTTAGTTTGCCGGGTTGTGAGGCTTTGCCCCAGGCAACCCCTTGATCCCTTAGACAACTCCTCCGTCCAAACACGACTGATGGGTCCTCCAAGTCGTGCTTGGGTCTTAGTTGGTCTTTTGGACCATCATTGGTTGAAGTAGCTTCACGCGCTGGTTTCTTGATCGCGTACCTGCAATAAACGTTGCTACATGAATGATATGCATGATGCAGTGAATGGATGCATGAATAACAAACACACATACGAACAATCTTTTCATGGACGAACAATTTAACGATTGAGAGACTACTTAAACAGGGAGTATGTTTATAGACATAGAACAAGCATTCACCCACGTAATCATATATTGGCACGCAACACATGGATTTAATACATGATCAAGTATTAACTTATGTCGTCCTTTTTATAACACAGGCAAGCAAACCATCACACCAACATATATTTACACATGTATGGACTGCGAGGAACATCATTCTTAAGATCATCGAGCCAATAATCATATTGACAACATGTTGACATGGTCATCCGATAAAACAAGCGGTATTCATTAATAGGATTATTAAGATACATACATGAAATGTGGTGGTGTTTATTTTCATTCAGCAAGTCATACGTATCATGTAGTTGTAACACCCTAATTTTTGTTATATGAAAAATCCTTTGCAAATCAAATAATTAAATTCATTTGTTCATATACATGACATTATAATTTTATTTTGTTTTCAAATTTTAATCAACTAAAATAAATCCTAGGAACAACTTGTTTGAGCCTACATGCCGTTGCATATTTTTTATTGGGTGATTTGCAGTGTTTGAATTCAAATTCATTTGCATTTCACCAAAATTTCTCAAACTCCAAATAATCCAGGGAAAGGTTTCTTTTTCCCCCTCTCCTTCTTTTCTCTCTTTCGGCCCAAGAACAGAGCCGGCCCAGCTGCCACTCTCCTTCCTTTTTTCCTTGGCGCCGGCCCAAGCCGCTGCTCCTTGGCCCAGTAGCAGCCGAAGCCCAACAGCAGGCTGCTGCCTCTCTTCCCCCTCTCACGGCAATCCGGACCCACCGGTCATCCCCCTCCTTCCCTCCCTCTTTCCTTTCTGTGCACGCTGGCGGACGAGCTCAAGCGGAGCCGCGCCGCGGCCTTGGTTCCGCGTCTCGCGCCCGCCGTACCCGGCCTCGCCCGAGGATCACGCGACCGCGCCCCGCCTTCCTGTCCCCTCCCTCTTCCCTTTCCTTTCTCTACACACACCGACGGGCAGAGTCCGGAGCGAACTCGCCGCCCGGCCGAGCCGGACTCCATTCCCTCCCTTCCAAACCGCGCGGCTTTGCCATCTCCCCATGCCCGCATCCGCGCCCCCCCTTTCCTTGTTCGCGTCGCGCCTTTCCTTCCCCTAGCTTGCGCGCGCCGTGGGCGACGCGGACGCGAACGCAGACCCGAGTCCAACTCGAGTCGGACACGCCGCGCGCCGCCTTACCTTGACCCCTCCTGCAAGCTTTGGCTTTCGGACTATAAAAGCCGCCAAATCCTGTTGTCTCAAGCATCAAATCCCTAGCCCTAAATCGCCGCCTTGCGCTCGAGCTCGCCGTGAGTTCTTAAAGTCGCGCCGCGACGTTCATTGAGTTCACACGCCGGGTTTCTCATCTACAAGCCACCATCGTCGACGAGATCAACCCCACTGTTTTCGCCTTGAGGTAGAGTCCCTAAACGCCTAACCACGACTCTAGTTTTGCCTCGGTTCGCCGGTTTGACCTCAACGCGCCGCTCGGTTCATGCACAGGAAGCCGCCACCGTCGCCATACGCCGTCGCCGCCTCTCCGTCGACTACATCTACACCCGAAGGTTCGCCGTGAGGTGAGGAAGCTCCCTAGCTAGCTCTAGTCCTCAATCCCGCTCTACACCGGCGGGAATCGCTCGCCGGAGCTCCACCTCCGCCCCGCTTCGCCGCCGCTTAACTCGCCTCACCCGATTCGCCGTCCTTCCCTCTAGCTCTCGCGCTTTTCCCCGCTAGCCCTAGGCCCCGGAACCGCGGAGTTCACATGTCTCCGGCGCTGCTCCGCCGCGCTCGGTGTCGCCGCCGGCAAACCCGCCGCCGGAGCCTTTCCCCCCATCTCCCAGATCTAATCCAGGCCGTCTAATCCAGATCTAACGGCCCAGAGCGCATCGCGATCCGGTCAATACCGGTCAGCGCTGCGGGTTTTGCAAAAGAGACCCTGAGTTTTCCTGAAATCAACCCGCAGTCTAGATTTGTTAGATTTAGGTCCCTGATTTTCGCAGTTTAGCCCCTGGAGTTTCAAATCTTTTTGTTTTAAGCCTTTAAACTTGTTTTAAATCATATCTTTTGCGTTATATCTCCGATTTGAATGATTCTCGAACCTACGAGATCGTGATAACGCGTAGATTAGTTTTAAAACCTTTCTAACCTCTGTTCATGATGTTTGGTGTATTGTTTTAGTCCATTTGTATTCATTGCTAGTATGTGTGTAACGTGTAGCCGACGTTCCGTCCGAGTTTGCTGAAAACCAATCTTGGGGGGTTCCTGAGCAAGCTTTTGCTGAGGAAGGCAAGTATTCTTTGACCTATGTCCTACTTACATTAATTACACAATCTAGAGCCCAACTTGATTGCTCCTATTAAGGATGACTAGCCTCATATGTCTTTATATACTTATGAACCTTGGGATGGGCTGTGATGTGTAGATTAATGCTACCGCTCAACATCTCTTTATTCATGTTGCTACTCTTGTTTAATTAATGATGAACTTGATGATAAAAGTTTGGTTTTAGCAACATGGAGACTTGGGCATGTTTTTGTTGGTTTTGCTCAAGTGCTTCACCCTAAGGATCGGTTCGCCGAGCGATCACCCAGGAAAACAGTGCAACCACAAGAGATGGAATGGGACGTCCTTGACTGATTAATTAGATGAACTAGAGTTTTGGCTTACTTTCCTGAAACATGGCGTATGAGGGGTCTGGGGGACATAGGACTTTGCCCTGTGCCAATGTGGTGCAATTTGATTTGTCACCCTTTGGAACGGAACTCTCATATCTTTAGTTAACTGGAGTAACCTGTAACGAGTGGGCCATAACTCTAGGAATTCTTTGTAAAGGTCTCGTAGTGAAACCCTGCCGACTCACCAAAGGTCAGTGTTTGAGGGCCCGTACAGCCCGAGGCAAATGGGGATCACGACTTGTGGGTAAAGTTGTACAACCTCTCGAGAGTGTTTTAAACTGATATATCAGCCGTGCTCACGGTTGTGAGCGGCCTGGACCCTCACAGATTAGAGTTTTCAAAGAAAGAGGCTTATGGAGATCATGGTAATGATGGTGATAACAACGGTTATGGTTATGGTTCATGCTTATTTACTTATTATGCTTTACTGTCTTTATAATAAAGGGATGGGTTATGCTAATCATTGCTAGTAATAAAATTTGACCAACTAAAAGCAACTGCTATTGCCTGTCCACCATAAAGCCAGTCCACTTTTATCCTAAACGGAATACTTGCTGGGTACGGGATGTACTCATTCTTGCTTGTTTTATACCACGTTGCATCCATTGCAACCGCTGCTCAGATCCAAAAGGGAAAGGTGATGAATCCTAATCAGAAGTTCCAAGACTACGACGAGTTCTAGGCTGGTGTGCCATCCGTCAGTCGCCTGTGGAGCATTGGTCATCTTCCGCTGTCGCTTAGCTATTTCGTTCTCGTTAAGTTACTCGTTAAAGACATTTATGGTCTGTAATAATGGTTATTACTTCTTAAGTTAAAGTACTGGTTGTGTTATTACTTTTGTTTATGCTGTGTATGTGGTTAAACTGATCCTGGCACATACATGGTTAGCACTTGGTTTTGTTTTCAAAACCGGGTGTGACAGTAGTGTACATGAGAGGAGCACATAATAGATTGCTAATTCCAAGTAATCTTGATAACACCCAATATAAACGAGCATTGACCAGCATATAAGTAAACTAGCTATACATAATTTGGTTTATTTTGAGTTATCGTTATTTAGCTACATTCAAACCCTATATTGATTTTAGAAATCTTATATGAATAAGTAAATTTATTTCTTAACAAGTGTGACATGAGAAATAGTAAATAGCATGCAGCATAATGTTTAAGAATGGTGCAATCATGTTTGTAACTTGTGAGTAAACATCTACACACACTATTCACTGCAACATGCCTACTATATGAATAAAAATGCACATAGAATTTTATGTAGTTTGACAATCCCAAATGAGCCCATATTTTTATGACACGTAGAAACATACCACACAATGCTACTTCAAAAATTCCAGTCACAAAAGAGTTATAATTAATTTACTAAAACCCCAGCAAATTATCAGCCCATTATCTTCCTAGATTTTTCATAATTTGTAGGAATGGTTCCTGGACCTGATATTTCTACAGCAAGCATAACATTAAATGAACATCGTAAACAAAAATCCGCAAGCATAAAATCCACAGTTTCATAGGACATCTATTTTCCATATTTTAAACTCATCATAATATTCATGTGGGTCAAAACAGTGGTAACTAAATTCACAAAAACACTTATTAGAAACCTTACATCACCAGCAAGCTACCAAATTTATCATGCAATTTTCCTTGCACCCTAGAACCATTTTTTCCTATTGTTTATTTAGGTAAGTGATGTTTTCTCATTTTCAAATCTGCATCAAAACTTAACATGCACAGTCTCATACTTTACCAGTAAGCTAACTATACTAGGTAGAGCATATACAAATTCCAAAGAGGCATTTAGAGCATATTTTATGTAGTAATCATTTCCCATGCTAATAAAACACAATTCTACATGCATGAGGGCAAAACTATAATTAAACAAGCAGTGCTAGGGCTACCAAAATTATCACAATGCCTAAATATCCTAAGAAAGCTACTGTTCAAATTTCATATCATTTGGATTTCATTTAGTCCAGTTTTACCATTTCTTTTGTTTTAACATGCATAAGCAATACCAAGGGCAAAACTGTCCATGCATAGATCCACATCATACCCAATCCATAGATTTACTCAAGAGGAGTCCAATGCAACTGAGTTGGCATTTTTAGCATTTTTATTCGATTTTCTACGAATTATCGAAGTTCTTCGCTCTAGAAAATACACTTAAAAGTGAAAACCTAGATCGGAGGACTCATACACAATTTTTCTTAGATCCAGGGGCTACCACGCAATTCCTGTAAGACACAATGAACAGCGCATGAAAACGGAGATACAATAATAGCAAAGCATGAGGGCTAAATAGCAGAATGGCCTGGCCATCTTCAACCTCCGGTCAGGAGAAACGAGCAGCGCGGCGGCCAACATTCCCGCGCCCGCGCTCGCGCATGGAGGCGTCGTCTTGCAGCTGAGATGGCCGCCGGAGGTGCTTTCGTCGATGGGCAGCGCTCTACCCTGAGTCTCATCGCGCGTGGTGGTCCGAATCGGTGGGGAACGGCGATGAACTTATTGTGAGCTCAGACGACTTGGACGTGGCGAGGCCGCAGCGGCACGGGGTGAATCTGACCGTGGGGTGGAGGATTGAGAGCGGTGAGGGGCACCCGAGATGCGCGCGAAGACGGAGACGTCGGCTATGGCGGCATGGTCGCGTGGGAACGGCCCGGTGATGGGTCTCCACGGCGGGGTTGTGGCGCGGCGCGGCCATGGCAGGTGGCGCAAGTGGAGCGGCGGGGGAAGATGCGATTTCGATGGACTAGAGCTAATGGGTTCGGTGGAGAAGGATCGCCCGAGCATGGATCCGGTGATGGCTTGGAGGGAGAGGGACGGAGGAGGCCGGGCACGAGCTCGAGCTTGGCTCGGTGTTGGCGTCTCTTAGCCTTAAAAGATTTTACTCCGCAAGCGCACGGATGTGATGCCCCCAGCATCTCAAAAGCCTCAACACACAGATAGTCGAAAGCAAATGGTGAATTAGGACTTAATCATGCTTAGAAAGTAATGAGGACTAGGTGGAGAAATCACTAAGTCAAAAATTTTGCTACGCAATATACAGAACCATGCCCTACTTGGGTTAGTAAGTCAACACTCACAAGCTTTTGAGCACAACGCCAAATACAAAACCCCAGATAAGAAAATAACCCTAGACTTTTCTGTTTCGACCATATTCAAAATCTAAAGACAGGAGGTTTAAAAGATCAAACCAAAACCAACTAATGTTTCTTCCAAGGGAAGAAAGTGTGATCGTGACCAAACTTGAGCCTTAATAAGACTTTCAAGTTCACTAAGCACATGAGCCCAACTCCATTAACAAAGCTGTTGAGCATACCATAAACTTCACTTTTGCTACACTGAGCATGGATCAAAACTGTCATCTACTTATTCTAAATTTAACTTAAATGTCTCTTGAGATCAGCCCTAGTGGTTCTATACTTAGAAAATTCCCACCACCAGATCAGTTTCAGTTTTTCCCAAAGTTGATTCTGAAATTAATTTCGAATTCTCTACAGTACTTCAAAATCCTCCTTTTTATGGAATGAAATTAAGCTTAACATCTTTCAAATGCATCAGACCTTGAAGTGATTGGACTTCATTTGATACTTCAAAAGTTGAAAACCAGGACTCTACATGGAGTAAATTTGCCGTTTGACCAAACATTGGAACACATTTGTGTCTATAGTTCAAAATCTGTTGGTATTCAGACCAACCTTATATTACCAAACTTGTAGGGCATGTTGTGTTGAACAGCTTTGATAATTAGGGCCTGGTTATATATTGAGGTTTACATGGTGTTTTGGGTCCCTTTCTGCCAACATGAAAAACCTGCCAAAACCTATCCTCCTTAGTAATCGAAGTTTTTCTCTAACTACAGCCACTTTCATGCAGAGCTTATTATGAATAAAACATAGATTTTGAAATCCTAAGCAACACTGTCAATAAGAACCTTGGGTGAAAATGGCCAGAAGTAGTACTTTTGATTTTTCCAAGCAATTAAGGTCCACTGTCCAAACTGGGAGCTGCAGGGTAAATTCAAATTTAAATCATATTTGCAGACCGATTTTGATATTAGACCTTTTGACAAAGTTGTAGAGCTTGAAGAATAGAACATTTCATCCAATTGGCACTTTGCCAAATTCAGCCTCTAAATGAGTGAAATTTTTATTTTCAGCAAGGGAGAAAACACAATTAGCATTTTGCTTTCTCTGAGTCGCTGATGAGTGGGGCCCAACCGTCAGCGCCGCGCCCATGGCCAAGCCATGAACGCCGCGTGGGCAACGGCGGGCGGACGACACGCCTACGCCACGGATCGACGCCCCCACACCCTGCCTTGGCTCACCTGGACGCGGACGCGACCGCATTCACCACTCCCTCAGTCCCCGAGCCCTCTCCCTGCTCTCTACCCTCCATTCGCCTCGTGCCCCGGCCATGGCCGCCATGGCCAGAGCTCGGCTTGAGCCCACAACCCTGCCGCTCCGGGCCTCCTCCAACCTCCTGAGCACGCGCAACGCAAGAACCTTATTCCGCTCCACCGATTCCCCAAGATTCCAGAGCCCATCACTGCCTCGGGAGCCCTCCGCATGTGTGCACGCCATGGCCGAGCTCGCGGCACGACCGCCTCGGGCCGCCTTTACCCCGTCCAAGGCGCTTCCCGCGCTCGCCTCAATCTCCTCCACCGTCCCCACTACCCGTCAGCCGTCGCCTCCTGCCACCTCGTCGACGCGCGCTGCGCTCGCCGCGCACGCCGCCGTTAACCTCGCCGTGGAGACCCACCACCAAGCAGTCCCCGCACCCCAACTTCACCTTTGCTGGGTCCGTGGCCTCTCTGCACAGCTCACGCGCTCCTCCAGAGTCGCCGTCCCGCCTCTACCCGCTGGGTAGAGACGCTGCGCCGCCGTGTTCGTCATGGCCGCGCCGCGCGAGTTCACTGCCGCCATCCCGCCTCTCCTCTCCACCACCGGCGACGAGGTCAAGGGGAAATGGAAGCCCGTGGACTAGAACACGTCCTCGGACCACATTGGCCTCAAGTGCGAGCCCCCAGACGCCGGCACAAGCCCTCCAACCCCGGCCGCCGCGCGCACTCGTGTTCTGTCCGGAGGAAGAAGAAGAAGAGGTGGATTTGCAAATAAGCCACTAACGTTTCTCATTTTTGCGCACTCCATTTAATGCTATTCACTGAGTCGTGCAGATCTTCCATGCTACCCCCTGAAGTATATGGTTAATCACGTATTAGTCCTAGATCTAGGTTTTAAAGTGCATTTTTTCAGCTGAAACTTTGGAAAATCGTAGTAAATCAAAGAAAAATCCAAAATGGGTAAACTCAGTTGCATTGTGCTCCTCTTAAGTAGATCCGTAGAGTGGATATGATGTGGAAGTGTGAATTGACTGTTTTGCCCCTGGTATATTGCATGCATGTTAAAACTAGATAAATGTTAAAAGTAGGCTAAACGGACTCCGAATGGCATGAAACTTGGACAGTGGCTTCCATAGGATATTTAGGCTCTACTGTGATTTTTGCAACCCTAGCTTACACTGTTTAATTTCTGTTTTACCCCTATGTGTCCATTTAGTGTATTTTTAGAATATGAAAATGCATGCTATCTAAAATGTGTCCATAAAAATGCACAAGAATTATATAGTGTGGGTTTTGCTCAGTTTAATATGATGACAAATTTTCATGCACAATGCTTGCTGTTTCGATGGTGATTTGAAAATGACAATGTGCTAAGTGCTTTAAATAAATAAATTAGAAAAGTAGTACCTAATGTGCTTCAAAAATTCCACCAAAGTACATGCAGCCATTTTACTATACAAATATGCTTATGTGAGTTTTCATGCATTTTTGTATTGCTTTTGTTTTATGGGGCAACTAATAGTTACTTTCACAAGCTTAAAAGTAAAAGAATAAAAAGGGGGATGTTGGTGTTATTGTTTAAGTAACCTCATGTTACTCTTATGATTTCTTGCTGCACCAAGTCCATTATATACCTTGTACATTAACTATAACTTGGATAATTAAATAGCTAGCTGCTAGCTAAATAATAAAAATGTGCCCTTATTCTGTTTTTCGGCCACTAAACCTTGGTCTCGAAGCAATACTATTGCTAGTAGTGCTGGGAGTAATTAGTCGAAGCTAGTGGTTCATTTCATATATAAATGTGAGCCTTCACCTATGCTTGTTGCTTGTAAGTAACGTGATAGGAGAAATTGTAGCCTTTGTGATGCTTATTCATATACTTGATATATTTAACTTGTTGAACCAAAATAAATACCACCACCCTTCATGCATGTATTGCTTATTTTATCAGGTCATAACATCAACATGAGAGCTATATGATCAGTAACTTGATAAGTGCACGTGTGGTTGTATTGTATGAGTGATTGGTTGTATTCTATGAGAACATGTTAAAGTAGTTTATAAATCACCATGTTGTTGATCCCTGAATTGATTCACTGTGTGCGTGATCCTCATGCATCTCATGTATTGCATTATGCATATCATTCATATAGTGGTGCTCATTTCAGATACGTGATCAAGAAGCAAGCGCTTGGAGCTACCTCAAGCAACGGTGCTCCAAAAGACCAACTAAGACCCACTCACGACCTGGAGGGCCCATCAGTCGTGTTTGGAAGGAGGAGCTGTCCAAGGGATCAAGGGGTTGCCTGGGGCAAAGCCCCACAACCCGGCAAACTAACTTAGATTAGTTTGTTGGTTGTCATAAGAACAATCAAAGGTAGGCAAGACCATGCTTTTCCTAGCAAACATTTTGTGGTTCTTGATTACGCATCTGCATTAGGAGTTGTTTGAAACCAATTGCATTAGACTCCCTGGCCGCCCTGGCCCTAGTACCTAAAATAGAGTACGTAGGACGAGTATGCCTAGTAATGCTAGGTACGAGTAGACACGAGTGAATGGAGTCACTCGTCGCGTAGGTGATTTTTCCAAAGTTACAAGAAATATTACTATAATGAAAGCTATGAGGATGCTCATAGTTTAAATTGAGACCGGGTGGAGATATGGGTATATAAGAAAAATGATGATGATGATGAGATGGGTGGTTTGGTGGACTCCGCCCGTGTCGCATAAGGCCCGTCCGCTGTTCGTCTACTGATTGGCATAACATTACTAGAGTGCTTATCCAGGCCATGGGACTAGTGAAAGTCATACTTGTGCCATCCGAAGAACAGAGACAGACTCCTACTGTGACACCTTGGAGAGCTTGTACTCGAGGGAGGGCTGGACCCGGTACGCCGAGGTAATGCTCCTAAGGCGGCACAACCTGGGAACAACAGAAGGATTGAATCAAACTTAGGATGGGACAAGTGGAGATGGGGGCTATATGTGGGAACACGATGGCTAGTAAGCATATACCCCTGGTATTTCTAGTTATTCCCGGGAATTAAAAATCGATTTGAATCGCTGATGCTCACCAGGTGTGAGAGTGCCAAATATCACTGTCGGGCAACGTAGTAATAACTTTAACATGTTGTTTATCTAATCACGCTTTTCAATACAACATGCTTGGATGTGTATGATCCGTCCCACTATTCATGGTGCTGCCCATCCACTGATAGGGGGTAGATGGACTTGGGAGGTGCTTTGAGGTCGAGGGAGGGCTGACCCGACGTACCGTGGTATCGCTCCTGAGCAGGGGCGGAGGGCTCGGTATGGTGAGGTATGGCGACGCCATACCTCGGCCCAGCCCAACCCCGCGTAGGTACTGATTTCGGCCCACGAAACCGGCCTCCACCCATCCAGCCGTCCTCCAACCCTAGCCTTGCTCGTGCTCGCACGTCCGCCTGCGACCGTTCCCGTGCTGGCGGCTGGTCCTCGCCTCCTCGGTCTGCCGTCTGCCCGTCGCCCTCCCGGTCCCGGCCGCCGGCCTTCACACTCCCCATCCCCCCCTCGTGGCCTCGCGCAGTCGCGCCGGCGCCGCTGGCCCGGGCCTGACCGGCCGCCGCGCACCGCTGGCTACCGGCCGCCGCGTGCCGCCCTACCTGGCTCGGCCCCTCAGCGGCTCGCCGGCTCACCACCCAGCCAGCCGGCCAGGACTGCACCCGGCTAGGCGGTGACTCGGCCTGCCTCCCCCTCCCCCTCCCGGCGACTCGGGCACTCGGCACAGCCTGCCTGGCTGCCTTCCCCTTGCGGCGGCGCGACCTCCCTCGGTCCCTCGCATCTCACCGCGGCAAGCCAAAGGCAAGTAACTGAGACACCGACTCACTGAGTGGTGAGTGCCCCTCTGGCCAGTGGCTGCCATGGATCTGTGTGATTGTGCCTCACTCTCTCATCTCTCTACCTCTCCTAATGTCTGCAGGTTCAGTGGAGTCACAAACAATTTTGGTCCAATTGTTGAATTGATATGTATTCTACATGTTTTTCTTCGTTCAAGGTACTTCTGAACAAAGTTTTTATTGTGAAATTTTGTTTCCGTACAATATATTAATATAGTCTACTAGTATAGTAGCAATCCATCGCCACACCTAAATTTCTGGGCGTCCTCCACCACTGCTCCTGAGACGGCTACTCCCAGGGGTTAAGTGGGGGCGCTGTGAATCTTGGGACAGGACAGGTGTAGATGAGGGGTATATCTTGGATGTGTGGGATATACTATTATGCAAGTTACTGATGGTACTCATGCTTTACTTTCATGCAAGTATTTACTTTATGCTATAAATGATCCTCATGGTTAATAGATAGCAGCTGTCAAATCCTGCTATCTTATGTCCTCATGACCTTGTTTAAAAATCAATGGCTAAGGATCCACATGATTAGTAAGCAAACTTTGTGTCAGCCGTAAGCCCCGTCCATTAAGTCCTACTAAGTAATTAGTACTCAGGGTTTGCCCCCACTTTTGGATTACAGGTACCGGCGACATCTGGACAACTGTGTTGGAGGTGGTAGTACCGGTGGGCTCGGTGCTACTCGCCTTGACTATCCCTGCATGAAGACTAGACGAGTTTTATTTTCCGCTGCGAGATGTTTTGAAACGCTTTCGCTATATATATATATATATATTTATCAATCGCTTCCGCTATATTTTGAACTTGTATTTGATTCCAGATATGATGGTTTGTAAACTAAGTCTATCCCTCTTATATTCCAACTGCCTGTGATGATGTAACTGTTGTGGCTCCATCGAGAGTTGGATGTGTTTGATGTCGGTTCCTCTGGGATTTGGTGTTATCGAGAGCTGAAGTACTCTCGACGGACTACTGGGTTTAGTCTGGCCTAGGTGCGCTGTGAGCTAGAGGTGGCAGGTGTGCTTAGTCCAGATTAAGCAGGGCGGTTCCGCCACAACGGAGACCGCTCTAGCTTTTCACCCAGAGTATTCCGAGTATCGTATTTTTATCGACAGGGAAGCGGCAGGCGAGAGAGTATAATTGAATGAACTCAAATCGAATGAACCGTACTTATATAAATATACCCGCTAGTCACTAGACAGGGGTAAGTCTGGTAAACGGATAGGTGTATGGTGGAAAGAAGTAAATTAAACTACCTAAGATACATGTAGAAAGGTATAGTTGCCTGGGAGGACAATGAGTGAGATAAAGTTCCCAAAAGAAACTCAAGTAGCAAGTCAGGGTCTCGCGTCGAGCAAAATTCCGGCGCCTCGAGGGGTTAGGGGGTAGATAGTAGACCACCGAAGGAGACCCGGCTAACGCCTACGGGCCTACCAAACGAACGGGCCTGGACTACACAGGCACACCACACGCTGTCACTGAGTGGGGCTACCAGGCAAATCTGCGTAGGTAGGATGACACGCTATAAACATACTCAAACAAAGCTTGAGTACCAATAGATCGTCCTTGATCAGAGGAGAGAACCTAACCAGAGCCTGGCATACAGGTTGGATTATAGCACCGGCAAGAATAACGGGACTTGACTAACTAAGATAACCACAAGTCTAAGCCTAGCAAGTATGCAAAATAAAGGGTACACCACACTTGCAAGAGATAGAAGTAAAGTAAAATATAACTGAATTATATTGAAGATACGAGTACAAAAGACACATGAGCTTTTACCGTAGACTCAGAAGAATCTCTGAGAACTTTGAGGCAAAGCTCGACTCACTCTAACTCCCAGGACTATCCTAACCACTAAGATGTGGAAAATGACACTCTCTAAGGTAGAATATGGCTCTCAACTTCTCCACACCTTTACAAATGAGCTCTACAGGCCTATTTATAGTCCCAAATGAGAGGGGGTATTTGTAGGAGGCTTAGGTCGGTGGAAGGCCGAGGTCAGTGGTCGGCCGACCTAGGGAGGAGGTCGGCCGACCTACCCTGAGGTTAGGCGACCACCCGATCCACCGCCTTTTGCACTCCAACGGCTTGTTCTTGCGTCCCCATGGCGGTTGGCAGTTAGGACGGTTGTTGCACGTGTAAAATGCCTCCGAGGGTAGGTCGGCCGACCTTGTAGGAGGTTAGGCGACCACGTGTCAGCCCTGCATTGGCCACATTGCTCTTCCCTCGGATTGTTGGCGTTGTGGATCCGTGACTTGGTGCATTTTCCGCCTTTGGATACATTGGATGCTTGGTCTTGCGGTTGGATTTGAGTGCACTTGTGTTTTTTTCATGATATGGATCGATGAGGTGGCACATGGCTGACTTGGAAGGATGGCCGGCCTGACCAGGGGTCGGCCGACCCTGTCAGTGGGTCGGGCGGCCAGTCCCCTGGTCGGCCGACCTGGCTGAGTCAGGCTCGGCCTGGCCTTGGTCGGCTGACCTAGGGTTGGGTCAGCCGACCTGGCCACTTTGGCTAGTGGTCTCCATCTTTGATCCTTGGCATGTTTTCAACTGTTTTATGTGCATTTTGGTACCTGTATCCAAATATTCATACAAAACTTGTGGAACTCATTAGTAGAAGGGTTAGTCTATATTTATTCACTTGCATGGCTCCATTTGGTTGGTAATTGACGGTGGATATCATGAGATTATGACCGTCAACACCCCCCAAGCTTAAACTTTTGCTCGTCCTCGAGAAAAGCTAAGGCTGAAAGTGAATCAGGAGTTGCGGCAATATCAAAGATGAAGAGAAATTCTTATATATGACTCATTACTCATGCTTTTGTTTCAAGTAGTAAAATAATTGAAGCTCACTTTGTGTACTACCTGTGGTGCATCTTTTTGCTTACCTTGCCTTGGACGGTTGAGAGATGAAACGACCATTGTACAGGAGTTCTTCTAACTTGCTCTTTTTGGATGTCTTTCTCAGAGATTTAAAGATTTTTCAAAACAAAAGTAGCTTCCCCAAGGTGCTCTCAGGCGCTCACCGGTGTTTCCTCACCAAGGGCCAAGATTCGGCCAACACTGTCCTACACTAAGGCCTTTGTAGAGCTTTAGGTATGGAGAATGTGGCACACTTAGGATATTTATTTTGCTAAGGCAAAGATTGGACCAAAGAATATACTCTATCACTTCTTCTAATTGGTCACTGGAGTATGAGTGGTGGTACTGTATGCCTCTTCTCTTGGTAATCATCCCTTGTTGCCTTTTGTTGATTTCGAGTGGATATGGAGCTTTTATTTATTTTTGCCATGCTTGAACTTTCATGCTTTTCATTTTATCGTGCTTTTGCACGCATTCTTCTTTTTGCCATGCTTTTGTATGCTTTTCTTTTTTGGCTCCCTACCCTTACTCCTTGAGATTTGAAGGCTAGGGATTATGAGAAGTATTGGGAGACATTTTGGTGGATGCAAAGTCCGGAATGGATCACTTGCATTTTTGCTTTTGTACTCCAGCTATCAACAGAAGGTGATATTTCTACTTAAAGAGACTCAAAATTTGACAAAGCTCAAAGTATCACTAAGCAGCTCTTTGTAGTAGTTTAACTAATTGAAGCATTTTTTACTCTGGTAGGTATTTTTGACCATGGGGAGCTATATTTTGTTATTATCAAAATAAAAACCTGAGATGTTCATCTTACTAAGAGCATGAAAGAATTATCCCATATTCAAGTCATATCATTCATCTTCCAACAATTTAGACTTGTTATCACAAATGGCATCCAACAGATGGAACCTTGGTTTACTTCTTTTATTCACAAACTCAAAACTAAGCTAAGCATAAGTCATATGCAAGAATTAAATCATTCACTTGATAGAGCAACTATTCATCATTTCCAAATTGAAGCTAGCATGCGAACTTATCATTAAAGCATGGGAGTTTTTTTATATATATATACTGAATTAAACAAACTAAATTAAACAAACTGAATTAAGCAAACTGAATTTAACAAACTAGCAAACTCACAAAGCAGTGATACAAAGGTGGTGCAGAAATCGGAGGACTGTCAAACGTACCCAGCTGTCGATTTGGGTTCCCCCAAGCTTCAACGATGCTACTCGGGGTAGTATCCGTAGTACTGGAAGAATCGCCGGGACTCATCGAAGGTGCGCTGAGCCGTCGCTTCTATTTCTAGGAGACGGTTGTACTGCGTTCTGGGTCTGCTGGATGACCTGAGTGCACTCATCTACTTGATTGAGCTGCTGGGCCATCCCAGCTGTGCGCTGGTCCTGAATGGTCGGGGATCCAAAGATGGCACTCAACGGGTCTCCTGCAAAGCGTGCAGAGGCAGATGGTCTTGCCTCGTATGGTGCTGACCCATACCCATAGTAGGTTCCTCCTCCTTGCTGCTAAGAGAATGCAGCGCTCGGCTCGTGTCCCCAATGTGTGTTTGCAGACCCTCCGTGGGGCTGCCATGTCGGGTCTGTTCCCTGGGTTTGCCAGGACGTGCCAGTCGCGGTATGGAACCAGGTAGGTCCCGTCCCGGCGGTTTGCGCGTCCTGTGCTTGCTTCTGTAAGCGCTCTTGGGCTGCCCTCCTCTGTGCCCTGGTCATGACTCCTGCTACACTATATCTGGGCTCCTCTAAAGGCTCTTCCTATAGGACGCTCTCTAATGGCATAGAGAGTGTGTCCACGTGGTAGATTTTGAACTGCGGTGCTAGTAGAGGCACTTCAAAGTTGCACCCCCTATAGATCATGACATAGGTGTCCGTGCTAGGGTTCTTGCACAGAAAGTGTGCCCGGATGAAATGGCTCTCAGTGACTAGGTTGGGTGTGTCAGGGAATAAGAATGCCACCTGGGCATTAGCTAAGACCCCTAGCTTGGATGCAATCCTCGTCACGAATGACGTGATTAATATGGAATTTTCATCCCAAACTAGTTTCATCCAGTGATAGAGCATGGCGGTGACAGTGCATATTTCTGCTTACGCCACATGGCATAGAGGATTTTTAAGTCCTCTATGGTCACACAGCGTGTGTCATCGTGGGGCAGGACTACGATGGTAATCCAGTGGGCCATGAACCGCATGGTGGCGTGCTTAATGTTTGTGATGCTTTTCTTCCCCTTATAGTCCAACCCGGCTAGTTTCTTCCAGAACTCTATTGCATTGAAGCCTACGGGTTCGGCTACTATGGTGCAACGGGGTGAGAACCCGAGAGCATTGCTGAACTGACGGAGTGTCAGTTCATACTGAGAGTTAGAGAGTCTAAAATGAACAGTCATGCCGAACTCCAAAGATACTACTCGGAGGGTCATAAGAAACTCCTTGGTGAGGAGGACTATGCCTACCATTCTGAAAAATTTTCCCAGCCTACCATTCTGAAAATTTCATTGAATTCATCATCCATACCTGTGCTTGTCATGAGTACCTCATTGAAGCACTTGGTGAGGGTGATAGGCTTGGTGTGGAGTCGCCTCAGCAGGTCGGCCTCGTCTTGATTGCGCGTCTGGATTTGGAAATCCAGCAGCAATACGGGCCCGGTGATGAAGGATGAAGCTTCTTCTCCTCCTGGTCCAGCACTTGATGAGCCTCTGTCGGACACCGTCCGCGAGTTCTGTGAGCTGGAGGACGTCGGGAACTGTATGTGTTGTCCCACCTTGCTGATGGCGCTTCTAGCCCTCTTGAATGCGCGCTTCATCCTGCACAAAAAGTGACCACAAAAAACTACGAGACGACAAAATAAAATTAGCGTTAGTCGTTAGTCATCTTTGCGGGGCGTGACACCACCACAACTCATTCGTGGTCTTGCCGAAAGAGAGGGGCTAGTAGCTAAATTAAATTTGCTCAACTAGATTTTTATTCGGACATTACTTTGGCTAAGCAAAGAGCTAATTCAACTACTAACCAAAGGAATTTTGAGAGGGAGAGAAGGGAGTTGTGTTGTGCATTGAGGAAGGGGCTCAAGGGTGGTATTTATAGCTGAATGGGGCAGCAAGGGGGTCGGGCGACCAGGCATGGGCGTCGGCCGGCCCTTGGCCATGGTCGGCCGCCCTTCTCCCGTGGTTCAGGCGACCACGCATGGGCATGCAGCAAAGGGAGAAAAGGGGCAGGCCGGTCGGGCGACCGGTGAGGCCGGTCGGGCGGCCACCACCTGCTGCTGCTTTACTTTGCTTGAGTTGGAAGCAAGAGAATAAGTGGGAAAAGGAGAGGCAGGGGGAGGCTGGTCGAGCAACCTCATCATGAGGTCGGCTGGCCTCTAAAGTGCGGCACTTGAGTGAGTGAGAAAGAGAGGGAGTGAGGCTGGTCACAGGGGCTGGTCGGGCGACCTGTGGCCGTGGTCAGCCGGCTTGTGAAGTTGGTCGGGCGACCATAGAGCCGGTCGGGTGACCACCGGTGCAGCCCCTCTCAATTGTGCCTTGCTTAAGGAGTGAGCAAAGTAGAAAGCAAGAAAGAGAGAGAGCAAAGCTAAAGAGAAAAGGAAAGGAGAGAAGGAGAGGAGAGAAGGGGCAGCATGTATGGTCGGGCGGCCAAGGGGCTCAGTCGGCCAGCCCTGGTGCCTGCCATCATGCTTGTGAGTTTGCTTCAGATGGGGGTAAAGAGCAAAGGAGAAAGGGAAAGGAAGGGAAAAGAAAAGAGAGAGAGAAAAGAGAGAAAGAAGAGGAGGAAGGGGGGCAGGCTGGTCGAGCGGCCAGGGTGCCGTGGTCGGCCGGCCTGACCCAGCCCCCCTCTCTTACCTTGTGCAGGAGGTGGTCGGCGGGCCCCTGTGCTAGGGTCGGCTGACCCTATACATTTTTTTCGAAAATGAGAGTATAAACTAAATACAATAAAGATTAAAATTATGCATTGCAAAAATTTAAATATGCAATGTAAGGTGAGAAATTAAAATTGGCGGGAAATAAATATGCCATCGAATGATAATGCCAGGTTTACCTCTTGGCGGGAGCGAACCATTTACCGCCCTTCGGGATGTCGCGTGAGCGTACGTACGGGGAGGTAAGCGGTACCTTTGCGAGCCACTTGGAATTTGTCGTGGATGAGTCCTGGGCGCGCTCATCGTCAACATGCCCCATAGTATTTGTCCTGGTGTCTCCATGGGTATGCTGATTTTTGTTGCACCCTTGGTTAATGGGTCTTGTAAAATCATGGGTGCCGACCTTCTTAACAGGAGCTTTGCCTCCTATTTCCTGGTTCTTGCGGTTAGCCTTCAGGGCTTTTGCCTTCTTCCATTTGTCTTCTTCCTATTGTCGGATGGCAGCCTCGGTGGCTAACTTCCGTTTCATGAATGCTACGAGACTGTCCATCTCTTTCCCAGAAGCATCGTAGACTGGCGGCTTCGGCACATACTTTTGGCACTTGAAAATCTTCACTTGGCTGCATTGCTCCACTTTTTGTCTGAAGGAGAATGTCTTCCTCATTCCGTTGATGTTGAGGTGGACTTCTCCAGCTCCAACATCTATGCTTGCTTCCGCAGTGCTCAAAAACGGCCGCCCAAGAATGAGCGGTGTCTTTGCATCAATCTCCATGTCCAGTACCACAAAATCCACAGGAATGAGGAAGTTTCGGATCTTCATCGGGACATCCTCGGCGATTCCCGCAGGGTGTCGGATAGATTGGTCCGCAAGTTGCAGGCACATACTTGTGGGAACGAGTGCCACGTGATTGAGTTTGTCGAAGACAATTTTAGGCATAACACTGACGCTTGCTCCGAGATCACATAAGGCTTGATTGAAAACTTGGTTCCCGATTGAGCATGGAATGGTAGGACTGCCAGGGTCCTTCTTCTTCTGTGGAGGTTGGTTGAGTATAGCTGCGCTACACTCCTCGGTCATGTGCACAATTTCCGCTAATGGCAGTAGTTTCTTATTGTTGAGTATATCTTTCAAGTACTTTGCATATGTCGGTACCTGCATAGCATCTAGCAGGGGTATATTGACATATAATTTCTTAATAACCTCAACAAACTTACTATATTGTTCATCGGCGACAGCCTTCTTGTTGCGCTGAGGGAAGGGCAACACCGTTGTGTCATAAAACTCGTGTGGAAGAGTTTTTGGTGGTGCCTTCTCCTTTGCGGCACCAGTGCTAGTTTCTGGATCATCATTCTCCTCCATTTCGGTGGTCTTCTCCTGTTCCTTGCCTGTATGGTTAGTGCGTGATGCACCACTAGGATGTGGAGGGTCCTGAGTGGACTTACCACCCCTAGTGGTGACAGCATTGATGTGCTCTTTGGGAGGAGGTTCCGGTTGTCCCGGAAGCTTTCCCGCATTAGCATTAGGCAAAGAGGCAGCCAACTGAGCTTTTTGTATTTCTAACATTTTATTAAAACTCAATTGATTTTTCATAGCACTGTTAAAAGTTTCCATTTGTAAAGAAATAGACTCAAAAAGTCTATCATTTGCATGAAACTTTTTACTAATGCTTATCATACACAGCTTTAGGATCAAAAGAGCTAGGCTTATTGAACTGCTGTGAGTTACTAGATGAGTTACCTTGTCCAGAGAATGGCATATATGGGCGCGAATTCCAGCCTGGTTGGGGACGATTCCCGTTGTTGAAGTTGCTAGAATTACCGATGAAATTGGCGTCTTCCGGTCGCGTTTCAGGGCAGCTGCTCCCTGAGTGCCCCATATTCCCACAGACTTCACAAGTCATGCGAGTGTCGAGGGCCTGGACTGGTACGGTCTCATGATTGTCTTCTAGCTTCTTTAAAAGCAAGTACATCTTGGTGGCCAGCATGTCCGTGCTGTCGATGTGATGGACTCCACGGGATCATGTGTGTGACCTTTCTGCCTTCCATCCCTGGTTAGTGGCGATCTTCTCAATTAGATTTTTGGCCGCTCTCACACTTTGGGATAGGAAGGATCCTCCAGCGGCTGCATCCAGGTGCTCTTGAGCAGTATGGTTTAACCCGTGGAAGAAACTCTGAATGATCAGCCATTCTTCCATGCCATGGTGGGGACAGGCTGCTATGTATTCCTGTAATCTTTCTCAGGCCTCCGCTACCATTTCATCTGTGAGCTATTGGAAGCTCGAGATCTTGTTCCTCAACACTTGGTCTTTCCCAGAGGGAAGTACTTGGCGAGGAATGCGTTTGAGCATGCATCCCACGTTGTTAGTGTTGCGCAGTTGAGGTAGAACCATTGCTTCACCTTTTCGACAAGTGAAAATGGGAAGAGGCGTAACTTGACAGCATCGGCGGACGCACCTTTCATGGTAAATGTGCTGCAGATTTCTAGGAATTGCTACAGGTGATTGTTGGCATCTGTTGGCATTTCTTAGCCTACTGAATAAATTCGCAAGCGCACGGAAACACGTTGTAGCTTTTCACCCAAGAGTATTTCAGGGTATCGAAATCCACGAGGAACGAGGAGTAACTCAATGTAGAAAGCTAGGAACGAACAGCGAAACCAGCAATTGTAGAGATAAAAGACAGAGGACAACAGGCTCACTACTTTAAATAAACCAACTTAACTTTACTAAACAAACTAGCATTCTACTCAGTAGGTTTACTTGGATACCGAGGCTATAGGACCACTTCCGGGCACCAGAGTGCTGATAACCCAGACGAGAAAGGCGGGTACTATAGAACTTAGCCATGCGTCGATGACAACTTATCCGAACCACGGGGTTGGACTACACAGGACACGCACCCTCTGTCACCAGGTGGGACTACCAACCAAAACTGCATGAGACAAGACACCTTCCAAGGTAAACTCTAGTCTAGACACCACGTCTACACAACCGAGTTTACTACTACACTGGTTCGAAGCCAGAGAGCAAGCACAACTGTATAGCTAAACTACACAGAGCACACTTGGCACCTGTAAATTACTGAGCCAAGTACTGAGTGTGTAAATAAAGTAAATATGAAATAAATAAAGAAGGGAGCAAGGAACTTTACTCAATCCTGGAAATAGAGTAATAATCCCTTTGATGCTGAGAGCTCAGGAATAGAATACCGAAGAGAAATCCGACTCCTTCACTCTATAACTCACTACTCACTCTTGATACAACTTGACTCTCTCTACAATGCCAAGGGTGGCTTCACTACTGTACTCTATACTCAACTACACAACCACACTTGTATTCTCTTGATCCACCACACCTTGCAAGTGACCTCCCGGGGGGTATTTATAGCTTGGAGACCGAGGGGGGTACTTGTAGGTGCTCTAGGTCAGTAGTGGAGGTAGGTCGGTGTCCGGGCAGCCAGGGGGGTGGCCGGCCGACCATCAAGGGTGGTCGGGCAGCCACTCATCTTGCCACCTTTGACCATCCAACGGTTGATATGCATTGCTGGAGTCGGTTGGTAGTTATTAGAGTCGGTGCACGTGAAAAATGCGTCAGTGGGGTGGTCGGCCGACCACCTTCATTGGTCGGGCGGCCACTCCCCTGGATTGCTGACGTCACCGATCTATTGCATGATGTTCTTTTGACCCTTGGATGCATTGGATTCCTAATCCAACGGTTGCATTTAACTTCTTTTGTGCTTCTTTGCTTGCAGGTTGAAAGTTCAGATTGATGACGTGGCCGGGCGACCATGCTGAAGGGTCGGGCGGCCACCTCAGCTGGGCTGAGTTGGGTTGGGAGCTGACCGGGCTGACAGGGTGGCCGGCCGACCCCTCAAGGTGGTCGGGCGGCCACAGTGTAGGGTCGGGCAGCCATGGTCCTGTGCCCATTTGCTCTCCCCTTCCCACATTGTCTGTCTTTTGTACATTCTTTCGATATTTTGGTCATGACATGCTCCTGCATCCAACTTTTGTACACAACTCGTGGAAAACCTTGATAAATTATGCCCTCAAACATGAAGTATTAGTGGTCAAAAATGGATTTTATCGACAGCCAACACCCCCCCACACTTAGACCTTTGCTCGTCCTCGAGCAAAGAGTAGAGTTAAGCATAAGTGGGAAAGGCATAACATCATCATCCACTACAGCAAGCACAAGAGTACTTCCAACTATTTCATCTCGCCTAGGATTTATTTGTGTCTACACTTAGGTTTTAGAATGTTGAAGCATGGAATAAGAGTATCAAAGTTAACTTCAGGTTCCCACCCCACATGAGTAAAGAGGTTTTCAAGATTTTGAAAAGTAGGACATTCCAACTCTTTTGATCTCAAGTCCAACTCTCGGTCACTCACGGGACAAGGTGTCCTTGCCAACATCTTGTATTTCTCACCTCCTATACTACTAAGGCTTTTTGTGGAGCTCTGGGTAGTGGGGAGAAAGAGGCTTTCCTATCATGCTTATGTTGTCGAATCAAATCAAGTGTCAAGAAAGAGTTCATAATCAAATGTGATTTGGCCAAGTGCAAGTGTAGTATATGGATCTTGTCTCTTGTGGTGCTTGATATGAGTCCCATGTTTGAGTAGAGGGCATGGAGTTCTTTTCTTTTCTCTTTCTCATTTTTTTCTCATACTTTTCTTTCTTTCACACACTATATATTTTTTTCGAAATTCCATGCCTCTCTTTCTTTTCAAACAGAACTAAATGAGATCATTGACATCTTATTGTGCACCTTTCTGAGAGACTTTATTTCATGGAACGTGCGTGTGAAGGCAAAAAAATTCTCAATTGATTCAAACTCTTATAATGACACAAAGTTTGATAAGACTCAAAACAATCAAGGTAGCAAGAATAAACAAGTTTTCTTTTCATATGTGGCACTGGTAGGACATGAACTTGAGACCATCAAAGGTGAAGCCCTTATTTTGTTTTGCAAAATAAAACTCTTTCTCATGCGGGAGGTTCCTTTAGTTTCCTCTAATTAACTTATCTCACATGGATCAACAATCTAAACTTATGTGGGTTCCTAATCATGATAGTATCCAAAGGCAAGATTACTCTAGCATAGGAAATAAAATGGTGCAAGCACAAGTAAGATGTGACATTATGGACATGTGGAGCATGATTTGATCAAGTTCATGTGTAAAGCACAAATAAAAATGGAGGTACATAAATGTAACATGTATACCTGACCTCTTAGCGCGGGTTCGACGTGTTGATGGGCCATCCAGCCCAACACCCTGGCCGGCCGACCCATGGAGGTGGTCAGGCGGCCACTCAACTCTGGGTGTTCGACCCATGTGCTGGTGCATTTTGTTGAGGGAGCCGTGGGGAACGTGACAAGTCTGCGTGACGCAATTTCGTGAAAAAGTAGTGGTCGGCCGACCACCCTGTATGGTCGGGCGGCCACTATGTTTCGTCCAATTCCCCTGAAAATTTCTGAGTAGCAAGGTTGCACCCTGTACGTCGTATTTTGCTCATGTTTTCTGCAGGGTTAGTGACAGGGAGTCGAATGGCTCTGCCCATTCTCCTCAAACTCATTATTGAAAGGGAAATAAATCTGCTTTATAGGATGAAACAAATATAAGGCGCTTATTACATTAATGAATGAGTTCAAAACAACCTAAGAATTAAATGGATGAAAATAAATGCGCCTATGATAACTAGATGCACCGGGCGCCTATGGTGCGGGAGGATCATAGAGATCGGGGGGCCCAGTTGCATCCGCAAGACGGCGGACTTTGGCGAAGAGTCCCTTCCTAAGGATGTTGATCTTATCATCGATCTCCATCCGCCAAAGCTCGCCCTCAGCACAGCGCTCTTCTAAGTTCTGAAACATAGCCTTGAGCGCTGCTAGCTCCTCCCTTAATGACGCCACCATGTCCTTCTCCTCCTTCTCCTTATCCAAGGAGTCCTCGAACTGTCCAGGCGGCCCCTTGATTGAAGGCGTCCTGGCCACCCTCTCCGCCGTCCTTCGTGGTGGCGTTGAGCCAATGGACTCATCGATGGAGGCATCGGGCTTTGGAACCTTAGGGATGAACACCTTAGCATACCCACCCGTAGGAGTTTTCATCCCACGGAGGGTATGGGTGGACGGGCTAGGAAAGACCGGCTCCTTGGATGGTCCGGCGGCCTCCTCTTGGAAGAGGCTCTTGACACAGTTCACGGGGGCGATCACCCCCATGGTGGGACGCGGAGATGGACGGGCCACCTTCTTGGCGATGGTTCTAGCCGGAGACAAGGCACTCCTTGGCTTGTCCACGCTGTTGGAACGGCGTGGGGAGTCGGGACGGCCGTCACGGGTAGTCGGGCGGCCACGGGGTGAGTCACCCATTGCCAGGCGTCCACCACCTATGGCCGGGTGGCCATGGGGTGTGGTCGGGCGGCCATGGGGAGCGAGCCCCGTCGGCCAGGGTGACTCCTGGACGGATGTTTCTAGGCTTTCCTTGAACGGGATGGCTTGGAGAGGTTGCGGTGAGTCCATGGAAACGGGGTTGTAGGTTGCGGTGGTGTCGGATGAGATGGAGATGGCAGCCTTGCCCTTACCCCGAGGGGAGAGAGAGGTGCCATGGCTGAGTGGAGATGAAGGTGGAGTGTAGATGGGGAAGAAGACGGCTCCTCGTCCTTAAAATGTCGGAGAAAATCGCCTTCATCCACTCAACAACAAAGTAGATAAAGGATCGACGCTCCCAACTCAAAATTTGAGTTTTCGGTGGCCGGGCGGCAACAAGAGGTGGTCGGGCGACCACCACCTATGGCCGGCCAACCCCCCTTAGGGTCGGGCGTCCAGGCCCAAAGTGTGGCGACTGAGCCCTAACAGCTGGGCTTCTTTTCCATGGCTGGCCGACCCACCTAAGTGGTTGGGCAGCCACCTAAGATGGCCGGGTGACCCTGCCCAACCCGGGCCAGGCGTGCCACGAGTTGAGGTTTGGCCCAATGGTGCATTGCAGATCCAACTATGCATGCAGAACAGCGGTTTTGTTGAGATTTTGGAGAATAAGATGAGATTTGATAGAATTTTAAGGGAGAAAAGAAGGTAGTGTACATGGCTTCTTTTATGGTCTGAGCTCGACCGTGGACGTGTGATCAAACTACCTCATGCAGCTCGAAGACGTCCATTTCTTCGAGCGTAGGCATTTCTGGCTCAAGAAAGATTTTAAGGCGTTGCCCATTTGCCTTGAAAACCTTCCCGTCATCGTCCTGGAGGGTGACGGCGCCGTGATCGGCGGCTTCAAGGACCGTAAAAGGTCCTTCCCACTTACTTCTAAGCTTACCATGACCAAATAAATGAACGCGAGAGTTAAAGAGTAGTACCTTATCTCCTAGTTTGAATGTCTTAATCTTGATACGCTTATCGTGCCATCTCTTGGTGCGCTCCTTGTATAGCTTGGCACTGTGGTATGCCTTCTCCCTCCATTCCTCTAGCTCGACTAGTTGAATTTGCCTTCTTACGCCTGCCGATTGGAGATCCATGTTCCACCTCTTTACCGCCCAGTGAGATTTGAACTCTAATTCCACTAGAAGATGACAAGTCTTGCCGTACACCATCTGGTATGGTGTCATGCCAATGGGAGTCTTATATGCATGCGATATGCCCAGAGAGCATCGGATAGCTTGGATACCCATTCTTTTTCCATAGCTTTGACTGTCTTTTGCAATATGTTCTTGATTTGTTTGTTTGACGTCTCAGCTTAGCCACTTGTCTGCGGATGATAGGGGGTGGCAACACAGTGGTCCACACCGAGGTGAAACGCTTGTCAATGAAGTGTGCGCCTCCATCACTGATAATGACCCGTGGTACTCCAAAGCGAGGAAAGATGGTCTCCCAGAACATCTTTATGGAGTGTCTTGAGTCCGCTGTGGGACATGGCAGTGCTTCTACCCATTTTGACATGTAGTCCACTGCGACCAGAATATACTCCTTGTCTCCATCCTTGGGAAAAGGTCCCATGAAATCTATGCCCCACACGTCGAATACATCAACTTGAAGATTACTTGTGAGTGGCATAGCATCTCTTGGATTTATATTTCCTTAGCGCTGGCACCTTGGACACCGTCGCATGAACCCTTTTGCATCCTCGTACATAGTGGACTAGTAGAACCCACTCTGCCAGATTTTTGCGTGAGTCCGATAAGCCCCATAGTGTCCTCAGTAAGAGGATGCATGGCATCTATCTAGGACTTGTGGTGCTTCACAAGCTGGAATGCAGCGACGTAGGAGTCCGTCTGCGCAGAGTTCGTATAGGTAGGGATTATCCCAGAGATAGAATCGGCTATCGTGGGCCAATTTCCTCTTGTCTGCTCCCTCAGGGACATACCCAGCAACGATGTAATTCACCAGATTAGCATACCAAGGTTAGGCTGTTGTCACCTTAAGGAGATGATCATCTCTCATGTAGTCATCGATCAGCAAGGGCGATGTTTCTTCAAATTTCATCCGTGAGAGATGATCTGCAACTGAATTTTCTACTCCCTTCTTGTCTCTGATTTCAATGTCAAATTCTTGGAGTAACAGGACCCACCGGATCAGATGTGGCTTTGCATCTTTCTTGGTAAGGAGGTATTTGAGAGCTGCATGATCTGTGTAGATGATGACTTTTGTTCCTACCAAGTATGATCTGAACTTGTCAATTGCAAAGACCACTGCTAGCAATTCTTTCTCAGTGGTCGAGTAGTTCAGTTGCGGGCCAGTAAGAGTTTTGCTCGCATAAGAGATAGCATGGTGCTTCTTATCATTTGTTTGGCCCAGTACTGCTCCAACAGCATAATCGTTTGCATCACACATGATTTCAAATGGTTTGTTCCAATCAGGCGGCTGGATGATGGGTGCTGTGACCAGTGCTTCTTTGAGCTTGTGAAAAGCTTCGAGACATTCCTCGTCAAACACGAAGGGAGCATCCTTGGCTAGCAAATTAGTCAGAGGCCGGGCTATATGGGAGAAATTTTTGATAAATCTCCTGTAGAACCCAGCATGGCCTAAGAAGCTTCGGATGGCCTTGATGTTTGTAGGCGGAGGTAGCTATTCAGTGACCTCAATCTTTGCACGATCTACCTCAATGCCTGTTTTTGAGATTCTATGGCCTAGCACAATACCTTCTCTGACCATGAAATGTCATTTTTCCCAGTTTAACACTAGGTCGACCTCTTTGCATCTCTGCAGAACTTTTTCCAAGTTTTCAAGGCATTGGTCAAAGCTCTTGCCACAGACTGAGAAGTCGTCCATAAAAACTTCCATAATATTTTCAATGAAATCGGAGAAGATTGCCATCATGCATCGCTGGAATGATGCTGGAGCATTACACAACCCGAACGACATTCGCCGGTAGGCAAACGTTCCAAAAGGGCATGTGGAAGTGGTCTTACTCTGGTCCTCTGGGTGAATCGGAATCTGGTGGTAGCCAGAGTAACCATCGAGGTAGCAGAAGAAAGAGTGATTAGCCAACCTCTCTAGCATTTCGTCGATGAAGGGAAGAGGAAAGTGGTCCTTCCTGGTGGTGGCATTAAGTTTCCTGTAATCAATGCACATCCGCCAACCGGTGACAGTTCTCTGTGGAATTAATTCATTGTTTTGGTTCTTGACAACTGTCATCCCTCCCTTTTTAGGCACAACTTGTACAGGGCTGACCCATTCACTATCTTGTATGGGGTAGATGATACCCACGTGTAGGAGTTTGAGCACTTCCTTCTTTACTACTTCTCGCATCGCATTATTCAATCTGCGCTGAGGTTCCCATGTGGGTTTGTGGTCAACCTCCATAGGTATGCGGTGTGTGCACAGGTTGGGACTGATTCCCTTCAGGTCTTGGAGAGAGTATCCAAGTACGGTACTATACTTCTCCAGAACAGAAAGCAATCGCCGGCTCTCACTCTCTGTCAGCTTGTCGCTGATGATCACCAGTTTATCCTCTTTCCCGTGGAGGAAGGTGTACTTCAGGCCAGGCGAAAGTTGTTTCAGCTCAATTTTTGGAGCTTCGGGCCGCAACGATTCACCAAGTTCTTCGAACTCGAGCAGCTCCTCTTCTGCACTGAAGTCGCAAATTGCCTCTTCCTCTAGGCTTTTGTATTGACCCATTTCCTCAAGTGAAAGGCTCATCACTTCTTATCGGTGTTTGATACCGGCAATGCACCACGGGGTGTGTCTCGTGATGCTTTTGGAGTGGCGAGATCGGCGTAGCTCGATGGTTTGCGTAGAGATGCAACAAAACACAAGGGTTTATACAGGTTTGGGCCGCAATAAGCGTAACACCCTACGTCCTGTTTGAGTCGAGTTGTATTGATCTGAGTTCTTGAGGTTACAACGAGGGTTTGGAGGTTTGGTGGCTGGTGTGCGATGAGATGATTGATGATCTACGTAGGGGTCCCTCACCCGCCTTATATAACCCGGCCAGGCTTGGGTTACAAGTCAATTTCTATCTACGAGTCCTACTCTGTTTGGAAGCCTAAAGAGTATACGGAATCCACGATTACATGTTTCCTTCCTTGAGTCCCGCTGCTCCTGTAATACAGAGTCCGAACCACTCCCTTGCGTCTTTCCTGAATTATAGCGCCTTTGACTTGGTCTTCAAGCTCGCCATCCGTTCTTGGGCCCATGAGACCAGTCGGCACCTTGAGAAGGTCCTGCTGTCTCTACTAGGCCCTCCAACGGCCCATGTACTGAATCCGCGCGGTGAGGGCCCAGGGGATATCTATCCCCCACAAGCCCCCGAGGCTCGAGTTAATTTAGAGATTAATTGACTCGAGACTCCAACAAGAGTATCGTACTGTTCATGAGTTCCGCGCTTGAGTTAACAACATACTGATTCTCACGGTGCACCGCTAGGTGCACCCCATGGGGTTGCCCCCGAGCTCTAAATTTTCTGATTAGCTTTCACAGGTTGCACTCCTCAACCGCCGAGTCAACTTGAGGAATAGCAAATCCTCTTATCCGAGTTACCATCTACTCCCAGTTTTTCAAGTTATAGAAAACCGACTCAAGCTTCCTGCTTTCTCAGATTTTAGGAAAAAGAATAATTTTTCGCAAATCCCGCACCCCATGGGGTTAACCCAAAGGGAACGAGCAGAGGGACCGAGGAGTTACCCCAAAAAAGGCCCCAGGAAACAGGAAACTTCCGAACACGCAACAGCCATTACCCTCCCACGCGATAACTGACGCGTGGAGGAAGTCGAAACGACGCGGCCTATTGAATCGTTTGCACAGAGATAGAAGCGAAGCGGCCGTGCTATAAGAGCAAAGCCATCGCCCATCCATCCATTACGCCTCTACTCAGTACCAGTTCTTCAAGAAAACCCCAAGAAACTCCCCACTCCCCTGCTTTCAGCCATGGCCGGAGGGAAGGGCAAGAAGCGCGCGCTCGCCACCGCCATCGGAGTACGAGGACTCCAACGACGCGTTGTTTGGCGGCGCGTATGACAAGCCCTCGGAGGACTTCTCCAGCGAGGAGGAGAAAACCCCCAAGGAGGCGCCGCCATAGGAGTATGAGTCGGAGCCCAACACCGACGACTCCCAAGGCTACAGCGCCAAGGAGCGCGCCACGCTCCGGGGCCTCCATCGCACCGCCTTCGAGGACTCCACCAGCGAGGAGGAGGAGAAGAGCAAGGAGGAGGACTCCGACGATGACGACGACGACGAGGACGACGATGGCCCCGGCGGCCACGACGGCGGCGACAGCGGCCACGACGGCGACGACGACGGCCACGACGGCGGAGATGAGGCCGATGCTCCGGCCTCCAAGTGCCGCCGCATCACCGGGCCCCCGGCCGGGCCATTCACCGGCGTGTAGGCCACCACCACCACCACCACCACCATATTAGTAGTAGTAGTTATTAGTAGTTTAGGACAATCTCCCCTCTTATATGTAATCCACCTTGATGAACTATATATATTATATAATGAAATCCATCTATTATCCTTCATTCCTCAGTTCTTCTGTGTGTTCGTATCTTAAGAATCTTGCATCCTAGTCAAATGCGCCTTTTGAGTTCTTTGAACTAAGACCAAGAGCGTCATACAGCAGAAGAAACCACACTTCGCTTATGCCCAGAGTTCATGCAAGACTTAAACTGTTAGGTCTGATTGGATAACTCATTCTTCGAGTAATAGAGAACATGAACCTGTACTTGTGTACACCGACTGAATAACTATGCTTAAGAAATCATTCCGACTGAAATAGACGACTTAATTCCAGTGCAATCCGACTCAAATGTTACCGTTAAGAGATCCGAGTTATTCTTAACGATACCCGCCAGTTCCGTCAGTCCACGTAAACTGTTACTAACGTCGTCAGGGTTATTTTGAGATCTATACCCTGAACCAAAAGTTCTCTTATCCAAGATCTGAATTGCCATTCTTCCCCACTGAGACCGCCACCATTGTTATTTTGAAAATCGAAGTCCCACTGCATCCGCTTCTTCTCGATTCCCCATCCAAACATAGACATCCACCTCCATGTCTCCCAAGAAGAAAACTTAGAGCTAGCACGGAAACACCACTGAGGCCCTGCCACACAACGAGAACCGGCAGATACCTTCACCATACCTGGCGTACCGCCCCTCCATTGTCACCGAGCCCATGCTACAATCTTTGGTGAATATTGTGATGCCCCTGGCATCTCAGGAGCCCTAACACACAGTTAGAGGCCGGCTAATAATGCATAAGGGCTTAATCAAGCTTAGAGAGTAACAAAGACTAGATGGAGAAATCACTAAGCCAAAAATTTTTCTAGGAGAATGCATAACTTTACGCGGTTTGGTTGTTTAAGTCACCACCCACAAGCTTTTATGCAAAACACCAAATACAAAAGTTCTAGTTCAGGATGTAACCTTCAACTTTGATGGTATGACCATCTTAAAAATCATATGCTATGAGGGTTAGAAGTCGAGACCAAATCAAACCCAAAGTTTCTTGATAAGTGCTAGTTGTGATCGTGAACAGATTTGGGCCCTAATGAAACTTTCAAATTCATTAAGTACCTAAGCTCAACTCCATTGTCAAAGTTGTTGCACATATCATGTACTACGCTTTTGTTACACTGAGCATGGATCAAAACTATTGTCTACTCACTCAAAATTTCACCCAAATATCTCATGGAAACAACTAGATCAGCCCACAGAAATTTCCCAAGTATGGATTTTTAGCTTTTCCCCAAGTTGAATCTGAAATTACTTTTGATTTCATTATAGCACTTAAAAATCTTCCTTTCTATGAAATGAAATTAAGCTTATCATCTTTCAAATGCACCTATTGTGGAAATGATTGGATTCCATTTGATACTTCAAAAGTTGAAACTAAGAAAGACTACACACAAAATGAAATTTCTGTTTTACCAAAACTAGGAACACATTTGTGTCTATAATTCAAAATCTGTTGGGATTCAGGCCAAACTCATATTACCAAACTTGTAGATAATTTTCCGGAGAACAACTTTGATAATTAGGGTTTGACCATATGTTGAAGTCTAAATGGGTTTAGAGACATTTTCTACCTGCACAGAAAACCAGTTCAAACCAGACATGTTTAGAAATCTAAAATTTGCTCTAACCTACAGCCGCTTTCAAGCAATGCTCAAATTAAATAAGTTGTAGGTTTTGAAATTCTAAACAAACTTGTCAAAAGGCACTTTGGGGGATAATGCACAGAAATAGGAGTTTTGAATTTTCTAAGCAATGAGGGTCCCCTGTCCCAAATGGAGGCTGATGCATAAACTCAAGTTTAAATCATATTTGCATATCTATTTTGATATTAGACCTTTTGACAAAGTTGTAGAGTTTAAAAAGTTAAACATTTAACCTAATTAGTGTTTTGTCAAATTCGATCTCTAAATGGATCAAACATGTGATTTATAGACCTGGAGAAAACACACTTCCCTTTTTGCAGCCCCTTCGGTCAGCGCCGCTGCCGCGCTCAGAGCACGGTCGCCGCGTGGGCGACGGCGAACGGGCAACGCGCCACGCCCACGGATTGAGCCCCGGCCACGCCTTCCCGTTCACCTGGACGCGTTCACGACCTCCTCCACTCACTCCCTCACTCGCCTTGCCGTCTCCCTACCTCTGCCTAGCTCGCGAGCCGCGGCCGCCATTGATGCCGCAAGCTCAAGCTCGCAACACCGTCACCCCCTGCGGCCTCCCCTCGCCCAAGTGTAGTGAACACCGCAACCCCGACATCTTTCCCGACCGTCCCGCTGGTTCTGGGAGCTCCTCAGCCGCCTTAGCGCCCCGACGCGTGCATGAACGCCATGGCCGCTCGCCATGGCCGAACTCGCGGCGAGCTCACGCCTCCGCCGCCTCAGGCCACCTCCGCCCTATCCAACACGCCTCCTGCGTCCGCCTCGCTCCACTCCACTCAACCCCAAGGTCTAGGCCTTCGCTATCGGCCCTAGCCCCTTTCCCCATCGACGCCGCCGCCATGGCCACCATGCCAAGCTCGGCCTCGCCGTGGAGGACCCCCTTCCGACCATCCTTGTGCCTCCACTTCCACACCGCTAGACTCACCACATGCTCGCGTAGCTCACATGCCCAACCGTGGCCTCCTTCCTCCGCTAGCACCGCCAAATCGAGACCGCGCCGCCACGCCGGGCCAAGCAAGCGCGCCCCCGGTTCACCGCCGCCACGCCGCCTTTCTACTCCACCAACCGCGACGAGATCTAAGGGCAAAGAAAGCCCGTGGCGTGAAACACGTCCTGGCAGCCACTCGGCTCCAAGACGAGCCCCCACGCCGCCGGCGGAGCGCCGCATTCCTCCCCTGCGCGCCATCGGCCTGAGGAAGAAGAAGGAGATTTTGCGATCCGGCCCCCGCTCTTTTGAAGTTTCACAAAGTCATTCGGTGCACTGTGGTATGAGTTTGGTGATTCTTGCACACTAACCCCCCGAAAGCTACGGTTATTTACGTTCGGGTCCCTAGTCTGAGTGATTTTCCATTTAAATGCATTTAAATTGGCTGTGAACTTTGGAAAATCATAACAATTCACAGAAAAATCCAAAATGGACAATCTCAGTTGCGTTAGACTCCTCTTGAGTAGATCTACGTGATTGGTATGATGTGGAAGTGTGAAATGTCTGTTTTGCCCCTGGTTTATTGCATGAATGATTAGGGTAAATAAATGATAAAAGTGGACTAAATGACCTCCAAAAATTATGAAACTTGGACAGTAGCTTTGTTATGGCATCTAGGTACTGTGTGAATCTTTCTTGCAGTAGCACTCACTGTTGAATGAGTGGTCTACCCCTAGGCTTAGGTTTTTGCAATAAAAATGCATGGGAAGTACTTACCATACGAAACTTTCTCCAAAGGCGGTACTAGATTTTTGGGACACACCTTGTGCTAGGTTTAGCTTGCTGATAAAGTTTGAGCCCTGCATGTTAAGTTCGAGTGGTGATTTGAAAATGACAAAGTGTTACATGCTTACCTAAATAAAAAGGAAAAGTGGTCATAGGATGCATAATTAATTCCATGGAAAATTTGGTAGCTTGCAAATGGTGTGTAGGTTACAAAAAGTAGTTTTGAGAAGCTTGGGAGCACTGTTTTGATGTACATTTAAAATAGACCTAGATAACCATATGGAAAATAGATGTCCTATCAAACTATGCATATTCACTTGCTGATTTTTGTACATATTGTTTAGGCCTTGTATTGGTTCTGGGTAAATTTCATGACCAGAAACTCATTCTATAAATTATGAAAAATCTAGGAAGGTAAAGGGCTAGTAACTTGCTGGAATTTTAATAATTAAATTATAACTCTTTTATGGCTGAATTTTGGGCAGTGGTATGGTGTGACATCATTATGCTTGTCATAAAAGTTTTAGCTCATTTGTCATTTCTTAACTGCATGAACTCGAGTATGCATTTTATTCGTAAAGTGGGCATGTGGTTTTTGATTAGATGTGAAGGTGTTTGATTTCAATTGATATCGTCATGCATGTGGGATGATTTCTAACTGCATACTATCTAATATTCTCTATATCACACTTGATTAAGGAATTAGTTTACTCACTCATATAAAACACCTAAAGTCAATATGGGGTTTTAATCCATTAAATATACAATAATGCATGATATACCTAATGAATGATTCCTATAAAAGTATAAAGAATAAGATTATGATTTGTTACTGAATGCCCCACCGCACATGTCTTAGTGATCTATCTAACTATTACCTGTTTTTACCGGATGACATCATTTACATGTTTGTCATTTGATCACTAACTTGATAGTGCAATTATATTATTGATTGAGTGCATGTTGCTCTAGGTCCATAAAAGTACTCCTTGTTTAAGTAGTTTATCAATCACCTTTCTGTTCGTCCATGAAATGATTGTCCTTGTGTGTGCTTGATATTCATGCATCTCATGAGTTGCATCATGAATGTCATTCATATAGCGGCGCTCATTACAGATACGTGATCAAGAAACGAGCGCATGGAACTACTTCAACCAACGGTGGTCCAAAAGACCAACTAAGACCCACTCACGACCTGGAGGGCCCATCAGTCGTGTTTGGACGGAGGAGTTGTCCAAGGGATCAAGGGGTTGCCTGGGGCAAAGCTTCACAACCCGGCAAACTAACTTAGATTAGTTTGTTGGTTTTCACAAGAATACTCAAAGGTAGGCAGGATCATGCAATTCCCAGCAAATAAAATAATATATCTGTTGATTACGCATATGCACTAGGATTTGAATGGAACCAATTGCATTAGATCCCCTGGCCGCCCTGGCCCTAGCACCTATACCTAGAGTGCATAGGAACGAGTGCCTAGAATGGCTAGGTACGAGTAGACACGAGTGAATAAAGGTCACTCGTCTCGTAGGGGTTACTTTGCAAAAGAAAAACTTTCACTATGCAAGTTATTGTTACCATGCTATGATTATGTTATGATTTAAATGGAGACCAGACGGAGATATGGTTTTGAATGATGAGATTTGGATAAATGTGTGGTGGACTCCGCCCGAGTCGCATAAGGCCGGTCGTTGTTCGCTTGGGATCGGCATAACATTGCTAGGGTGCTTATCCGGGGTCAATGGACCGGTGAAAGTCTTACTTGTGCCGTCTCAAGAAAGGGGCACGTTCCTACCCACTGGTTGAGAGGAAGGTGGCCGCGGAGGCGGGTGTCAAAGGAGGGCAGAACCCAACGTAACCGAGGTAACGCTCCTGCGACAACGCGCTCCGGGAGTAAGGCGGGAGTGGTCATCGAACTTGAGACGGGACAAGTGGAGATGAGGGAAGCATATGTGGAACGCTGGGAGTTAGTAAGCATATGTCATCCTAGTGCTTCTAGTTATTCCCGGGAATATAAAAATCGATTCGAATCGCTGATACTCACCAGGTGTGAGAATGCCAGTATAACTGCCGGACAAAGTAGTAATCCATTTGAATATGCTGTATTAAGAATTCATGGTTTTGACAACTACATGCTTGGATATGTCTGATTTACTTTATGCAATACTCGTCACATTCATGATACATGCTTTACTTTCATGCCATGCTATGCCACATCCAAAATGTTCCTACAATTATGATGACTCGAGCAGCTGTAAAATCCTGCTCGGGTGCAACAATATAAGCAGCTGTCAAATCCTGCTTCCACTGATTAATTTGATCCTGTATAAAAGCAATGGCTAAGGACTCAGATGCTAGTAAGCAAGCTTTGCGTCAGCCGTAAGCCTCATCCATTAAGTCCTACTGAGTAATTGGTACTCAGGGTTTTGCCCCCACTTTGGCTTACAGGTACGGAGTTCCTCTTCTGTGCCTGTGTTGGTGAAGGGTCGTGCCCCCATCAGGAATAAGAAGGGTGATGATCTGGCATGGAGCGGCATCAGTGGGCTCGATGCTCGTTCTATTTATGCAATGTCTTTTGGGTTATCGTGAAACATGAACTTTAAAAATTCCGCTGCGAGAGACCATTTGAACTATGTTGTTGTATGACACTATGTTGAACTCTATTTGATTTCGAACTGGTTTGTAACAAAAATCTATGTAATATCTATTCAACTGCCTGTGATGTTGTAACTGTTGTGGCTCCATCGTGGGTCAGATGTGTATGACGTCGGTTCCTCTGGGAAATGGTGTTATCGAGAGCCCGAAGGACTCTCGACGGACTACCGGGTTTAGTCTGGCCTAAGTGCACTGCGAGCCAGTGGTGGCACGTGTGCTTAGTCTGGATTAAGCAGGGCGGTCCGCCACAACTGGTATCAGAGCCGATCATATACAGACAACAATTATTTCATCTAGTTTTGGTTTACAAAACTATTTTCGAAAGCCCTTTTCAAGTAAATTCAAAAATGAGAGTATGCGATATGCCCATACTAAGGATGTTAGTGTTATCTAGGTGACATCACTGACATTCTGACCTAGATAGAACTCATGCATGTTCGGCGCTTTGGGAACAACTTTTCGGCCATAGCTGTCCCTAGTACTGGTGGAAGCTATCGGGTTTTGCGAACGGTTGTAATCTCTGCATTCATGCTGTATAAGTAAAAGCTCTTTAAGGGTGGTGGGTATGTTTGAGGCTTTCATACCCACCACACTAACATTCGGTTTTGGGATCCACCTTTTTCTCGACAATCCCCAGTACTGGTGGAAAGTCAGGCTTTGAGGAAAAGGTGCAGCGGCCCACCAACGTTGTTCACGCAGCGGTCACGCATGGATGCCACACTAGGTGGTAATATATGAGCATGCATTCTTCTGCAGGTACACTAACCACGTGCGAAAAATTAAGAACGACTAGAGAATGGCTAGTTGCATTAGGGAGAGACGTGCATTTATGTCACCGAAATATCGCTAGTTATTATTATATTATACATAGGGGGTGTGATGTGAGACCGATTAGGACGAATCATGCATCTTTCCATCTCATCTCATGTACCTCGCTCGAATGTAACTAGATTCTTACTGCATCTATAAATATGTCTGTTTGGTAGTAACAAGTTGCACATGAGTTTTGTCTGTGGCTACTGTTTCTGATGTGAAGTTCAAGATGCAAATAGAATTAGTACAAATTTTATATAAGGTGATTGTAGCACGTGAAACTTGTAATCACTTTGTTATACAATGTTTTCTCCGAAAATGCTTGGGTTTCAAAGCCCAACTTAAAACATGTTAAAAGCCAAAATCTGCACTTATGCGACCTATAGTTTGAAATTTCAAATCTGGTGATACTCTAAAGACATTTAAGGAAAACTTTCTATACCAAAGTCGTAGAGAACAAACTTAGGTATGACTATGGCATCCTGATCTTTTGCAGACTATCTTAATTCACCTTTGGTAGTTGACTACAAGCTGTACACGTTAGAAGGAAAGATAGTAATCAAGTCCCAGAATTGGTAGTAGGCTCCCATATTTTCTTGAGCTCGTAAATGTAACACCACTTGTACCATACAAAAGATTTTCGAAAGCCATATCACCCCTGACTAAAGCTTTATTGACCTCGTTAAAGATATCACAAGAAGAGTGAAGAATAGGCGGAGCTGAAGAATACTCCACAAACACTACTTCGATTCAACCTATACGGCCTAGGATGCTTCAGTTAATGAGATTCTACAAGCCCAAAGATCAAGTCAAGACAATCGGACGTGTTATCATCTAGGTCCTAGTTTGCTACGACTCGGTAGGCATGTCTACAACCACAAGGATGACGCACAAGTCCCTAATGTACCGAAGCATACAAAGAAGATTTCCCAAGACACATCACCGGAGCAGGATGAGTTTCTCCAGTCGACCCAACAAACGAAATATCGCTCCTACATCGACAACACGCGATTATTCGACTAAAGGGCCTCATCAAGCATGAAGATGAAGTCAGGATAGTTCATACATATTTACTTTTACGTACTGGGTCCATAGGATTCTATAGGCCTAGCCACCGGAACAATAAGCAAGCCTTCGAGAAGTCTTCGAGAAGAATGCCCGAGCTTTCATCATCAAAGACTTTTCTCCAATCAACCCGACATACACAGCATCAACATCTACGTCGACGCAACAAATTGAAGCTCCACCAAGACAGAAACGAATCTAGAAGAAACCTCGATCGAGAGTTGACCGTCGCTTACATGTTCCTAGGCAACGATATAGAGTTCCTATCTGGCAACATAAGTGATAGAGAGAAAGCATTCTGGATCAACCTCGACTTCGGCAACGTCCTCAGATTTGGCGTTTAATCAAGATTCAACACCCTGGTGCCTTCCACATGAAGCTCAACGCCGCATCAACATGAATGAAAGAAGAAGCTCGCTTTTGACCCAATTGTTTTGAACATACGTTTTGGCAAACTGGAACAGATATCGATTAGCGTATTAACAACGTGTAGCTTGGACTTGTATTGGCTGGACAAACGGTTCATATGGTTCATTGTGCCACTTGATCCTAACTTCTTGGATTCAACTCTAGTGTATCATGTATTTTCCAACCATTGCAATTCTTGAGTTCCAAGCTCCACTATTCCGTGCATTTCAAGCTCCTGCACTCTCCGCATTTCGAACTCTTGTGGTGCACATGCCTAGAGCTCTCGCCAATTCATGTACTTCCAAATCCATGCAACACCACAACTCAAAGGTTAGTGGTCCATAGGTTTCTCGTTCTCATGATTCTTGTGTTTCCAACCCTTGAGATCTATGTGCCTTTGACTCATTGATTCAGGTCACCCATACATTGACATTCATGTGCTCCCAACTCCTTGTTCGTGTCTTTCCATAACCTTGTATTGCTTGCATCTCCTGATGTTGGATAGCTGTGCCACTCTTGATGTAGTGTTTACCTGAGTAGTCTATGGTGCCGCGACGGAGCCTAGGGTCCCATGTGTATGGCCGACACCGGGTAAATCCCTAGGCTCGCGCTGCATCAAGACATACAAAGGCATGATGCCACTTAAGTTGTGGAACATTCGGATCCATTTTCTATCCCCTTGTCAACCCTATACATCTAATTCGTGGATACGATTTACTCTATTTTACACTACCGCATTGTATCATTTCCTTGATTTGTTTCACCTTGCCTTTCTTGATCTGTGGGTAAAGATCCATCTTAATCCCACTGTCGTTCACATCTTTCCATTGCCTTGTTGAACCATGTCTTTCTCGATCCATGGAGACGGATCAATTCTATGTTCACACTTAGTCTGCATCTTTCATTGCTTTGTTTACTCTTGCTAGAAGTGATTCATGGGGATGATCAATTCTATCTCTATGGTTACCTTGATTATCTTTAACGTCTTGTATTTGTGGGAATGCTTGATTCCATTTCCACTGTCTTGCTACATCATTCCATTGCCTTCTTACAACTTACCTCTCTTGATCTGTGGGAACCATCAACTCTGTTTCCGCTACTTTCTCTTACATTCCTTTCTTGTATATATTGAACCTTACCTCTTGAAGGTGAACTTCAGCATCATCCGCTGCATTAAGCTTTTGTTCTCGGCTAGTGCTCTTGTCATATCATCTTTTCGTGAGTTGTTTTCTTTCACCTTGATATTATCCTCAAAGTGGGCTTACTAACATTGTCAATGGTTTCGTTAGTAAGCACAAGCCATCTACCTATATTTTTCTTGGTCAGTCTCGACCAATCCTGTGAAATCGTACAAACCATCACCTTGTCTAGGTGAATATGTCCTATTTTCTTTCCAAGGCATCTTTCTTGAAGCAATGAGTAGAATGTGTTATGTATCACCACATCTTACTCTTTGAAGAATGTTCGGATTTGATATCTTATATGTGTACGCAGTCCCAGTGAAATGAAATGGATGTGTCCCTCATCAACACTTCCATTGCTGTTTCTATAAATCACGAGGTTTTCACTTCGCTCAAAGTCCCTACTGCGTATACTTTTCCCCTATTGTTCTAATAAAGCGAATGTTTATCATGTTTCTAAACTTGGTGTCAGAGTCAGGAAGAAATCCTTTTTACCTTGCTTGAACCCATCGTGTCACTCGCTCACTGCCACCACATTCTCTTCGTAGTTTACTCATTCGCTCTCATGTAAAACACGACTTGCCGAGCACTTAGGGAGGACCACCTTAGACGTATTCAAAAGCTTTGTAACTACATTGTGATAAAGAGGCACTAACCATTCACGAGCCAGTTAACAAAGCAAATTGATGAAGGATTAAGTGTTACCATGTGTGACAGAAGCACACGAATAACGATGCCAAAACCATTTGCATTTCGCAGTAAGCCATAGAGCCCCGTTTCTTCCAAATCTCGGTACGAGATTTCTTTAAGGGGGGTAGGTTGTGATGCCCCTGGCATCTCAAGAGCCCTAACACACAGTTAGAGGCCGGCTAATAATGAATAAGGGCTTAATCAAGCTTAGAGAGTAACAAAGAATAGATGGAGAAATCACTAAGCCAAAAAATTTTCTAGGAGAATGCATAACTTTACGCGGTTTGGTTGTTTAAGTCACCACCCACAAGCTTTTATGCAAAACACCAAATACAAAAGTTCTAGTTCAGGATGTAACCTTCAACTTTGATGGTATGACCATCTTAAAAATCATATGCTATGAGGGTTAGAAGTCGAGACCAAATCAAACCCAAAGTTTCTTGATAAGTGCCAGTTGTGATCGTGAACAGATTTCGACCCTAATGAAACTTTCAAATTCATTAAGTACCTGAGCTCAACTCCATTGTCAAAGTTGTTGCACATATCATGTACTACGCTTTTGTTACACTGAGCATGGATCAAAACTATTGTCTACTCACTCAAAATTTCACCCAAATATCTCATGGAAACAACTAGATCAGCCCACAAATTTCCCAAGTATGGATTTTCAGCTTTTCCCCAAGTTGAATCTGAAATTACTTTTGATTTCATTATAGCACTTAAAAATCTTTCTTTCTATGAAATGAAATTAAGCTTATCATATTTCAAATGCACCTATTGTGGAAATGATTGGATTCCATTTGATACTTCAAAAGTTGAAACTAAGAAAGACTCTACACAAAATGAAATTTCTGTTTTACCAAAACTAGGAACACATTTCTGTCTATAATTCAAAATCTGTCAGGATTCAGGCCAAACTCATATTACCAAACTTGTAGATAATTTTCTGGAGAACAACTTTGTTAATTAGGGTTTGACCATATGTTGAAGTCTAAATGGGGTTTAGAGACATTCTCTACCTGCACAGAAAACCAGATCAAACCAGACCTGTTTAGAAATCTCAAATTTGCTCTAACCTATAGCCACTTTCATGCAAAGCTCAAATTAAATAAGTTGTAGGTTTTGGAATTCTAAACAAACTTGTCAAAAGGCACTTTGGGGGATAATGCCCAGAAATAGGAGTTTTTAATTTTCTATGCAATGAGGGTCCCCTGTCCCAAATGGAGGCTGATGCATAAACTCAAGTTTAAATCATATTTGCAGACCTATTTTGATATTAGACCTTTTGACAAAGTTGTAGAGTTCAAAAAGTAGAACATTTCACCTAATTAGTGTTTTGTCAAATTCAATCTCTAAATGGATCAAACATGTGATTTACAGACCTGGAGAAAACACACTTCCTTTTTTCCAGCCCCTTCGGTCAGCGCCGCTGCCGCGCTCAGAGCACGGTCGCCGCGTGGGTGACGGCGAACGGGCAACGCGCCCCGCCCACGGATCGAGCCCCGGCCGCGCCTTCCCCTTCCCCTGGACGCGTTTGCGACCTCCTCCACTCACTCCCTCGCTCGCCTTGCCGTCTCCCTGCCTCTGCCTAGCTCGCGAGCCGCGGCCGCCATTGATGCCGCGAGCTCAAGCTCGCAACGCCGTCACCCCCTGTGGCCTCCCCTCGCCCAACTGCAGTGAGCACCGCAACCCTGACATCTTTCCCCGACCATCCCGCTGGTTCTGGGAGCTCCTCAGCCGCCTTAGCGCCCCGACGCACGCCATGGCCGAACTCGCGGCGAGCTCACGCCTCCGCTGCCTCAGGCCGCCTCCGCCCTATCCGACACGCCTCCCGCGTCCGCCTCGCTCCACTCCACTCAACCCCAAGGTCTAGGCCTTCGCCATCGGCCCTGGCCCCTTTCCCCATCGACGCCGCCGCCATGGCCACCATGCCAAGCTCGGCCTCGCCGTGGAGGACCCCCTTCCGACCATCCTCGTGCCTCCACTTCCACACCGCTAGACTCACCACATGCTCGCGCAGCTCACATGCCCAACCGTGGCCTCCTTCCTCCGCCAGCACCGCCAAATCGAGCCCGCGCCGCCACGCCGGGCAAAGCAAGCGCGCCCCCGGTTCACCGCCACCGCGCCGCCTTTCTACTCCACCAACCGCGATGAGATCTAAGGGCAAAGAAAGCCCGCGGCGTGAAACACGTCCCGGCAGCCACTCGGCTCCAAGATGAGCCCCCACGCCACCAGCGGAGCGCCGCCTTCCTCCCCTACGCGCCGTCGGCCCGAGGAAGAAGAAGGAGATTTTGCGATCCGGCCCCGCTCGTTTGAAGTTTCACAAAGTCATTCGGTGCACTGTGGTATGAGTCTAGTGATTCTTGCACGCTAACCCCCGAAAGCTACGATTATTTACGTTCGGGTCCCGAGTCTGAGTGATTTTCCATTTAAATGCATTTAAATTGGCTGTGAACTTTGGAAAATCATAACAATTCACAGAAAAATCCAAAATGGACAAACTCAGTTGCGTTAGACTCCTCTTGAGTAGATCTACGTGATTGGTATGATGTGGAAGTGTGAAATGTCTGTTTTGCCCCTGGTTTATTGCATGAATGATTAGGGTAAATAAATGATAAAAGTGGACTAAATGACCTCCAAAAATTATGAAACTTGGACAGTAGCTTTGTTATGGCATCTAGGTACTATGTGAATTTTTCTTGCAGTAGCACTCACTGTTAAATGACTGGTCTACCCCTAGGCTTAGGTTTTTGCAATAAAAATGCATGGGAAGTACTTACCATACGAAACTTTCTCCAAAGGCGGTACTAGATTTTTGGGACACACCTTGTGCTAGGTTTAGCTTGCTGATAAAGTTTGAGCCTCTGCATGTTAAGTTCGAGTGGTGATTTGAAAATGACAAAGTGTTACATGCTTAACTAAATAAAAAGGAAAAGTGGTCATAGAATGCATAAGTAATTCCATGGAAAATTTGGTAGCTTGCAAATGGTGTGTAGGTTACAAAAATTAGTTTTGAGAAGTTTGGGAGCACTGTTTTGATGTACATTTAAAATAGACCTAGATAACTATATGGAAAATAGATGTCCTATCAAACCATGAATATTCACTTGTTGATTTTTGTACATGTTGTTTAGGCCTTGTATTGGTTGCTGGGTAAATTTCATGACCAGAAACTCATTCTATAAATTATGAAAAATCTGAGAAGGTAAAGGGTTAGTAACTTGCTGGAATTTTAATAATTAAATTATAACTCTTTTATGGCTGAATTTTGGGCAGTGGTATGGTGTGACATCATCATGCTTGTCATAAAAGTTTTAGCTCATGTGTCATTTCCTAACTGCATGAACTCGAGTATGCATTTTATTCATAAAGTGGGCATGTGGTTTTTGATTAGATGTGAAGGTGTTTGATTTCAATTGATATCGTCATGCATGTGGAATGATTTCTAGCTGCATACTATCTAATATTCTCTATGTCACACTTGATTAAGGAATTAGTTTACTCACTCATGTAAAACACCTAAAGTCAATATGGGGTTTTAATCCATTAAATATACAATAATGCATGATATACCTAATGAATGATTCCTATAAATGTATAAAGAATAAGATTATGACTTGTTACTGAATGCCCCACCGCACATGTCTTAGTGATCTATCTAACTATTACCTGTTTTTACCGGATGACATCATTTACATGTTTGTCATTTGATCACTAACTTCATAGTGCAATTATATGATTGATCGAGTGCATGTTGCTCTAGGTCCACAAAAGTACTCCTTGTTTAAGTAGTTTATCAATCACCTTTCTGTTCGTCCATGAAATGATTGTACTTGTGTGTGCTTGATATTCATGCATCTCATGAGTTGGATCATGCATGTCGTTCATATAGCGGCGCTCATTACAGATACGTGATCAAGAAACGAGCGCGTGGAACTACTTCAACCAACGGTGGTCCAAAAGACCAACTAAGACCTACTCACGACCTGGAGGGCCCATCAGTCGTGTTTGGACGGAGGAGTTGTCCAAGGGATCAAGGGGTTGCCAGGGGCAAAGCCTCACAACCCGGCAAACTAACTTAGATTAGTTTGTTGGTTTTCACAAGAATAATCAAAGGTAGGCAGGATCATGCAATTCCCAGCAAAAAAAATAATATATCTGTTGATTACGCATATGCACTAGGATTTGAATGGAACCAATTGCATTAGATCCCCTGGCCGCCATGGCCCTAGCACCTATACCTAGAGTGCGTAGGAACGAGTGCCTAGAATGGCTAGGTACGAGTAGACACGAGTGAATAAAGGTCACTCGTCTCGTAGGGGTTACTTTTCAAAAGAAAAACTTTCACTATGCAAGTTATTGTTACCATGCTATGATTATGTTATGATTTAAATGGAGACCGGGCGGAGATATGGTTTTGAATGATGAGATTTGCATAAATGTGTGGTGGACTCCGCCCGAGTCGCATAAGGCCGGTCGTTGTTCGCTTGGGATCGGCATAACATTGCTAGGGTGCTTATCCGGGATCAATGGACCGGTGAAAGTCTTACTTGTGCCGTCTCAAGAAAGGGGCACATTCCTACCCACTGGTTGAGAGGAAGGTGGCCACGGAGGCGGGTGTCAAAGGAGGGCAGAACCCGACGTAACCGAGGTAATGCTCCTGCGACAATGCGCTCCGGGAGTCAGGTAGGAGTGGTCATCGAACTTGAGACGGGACAAGTGGAGATGGGGGAAGCATATGTGGAACGCTGGGAGTTAGTAAGCATATGTCATCCTGGTGCTTCTAGTTATTCCCGGGAATATAAAAATCGATTCGAATCGCTGATGCTCACCAGGCGTGAGAATGCCAGTATCACTGCCGGACAAAGTAGTAATCCATTTGAATATGTTGTATTAAGAATTCATGGTTTTGACAACTACATGCTTGGATATGTCTGATTTACTTTATGCAATACTTGTCACATTCATGATACATGCTTTACTTTCATGCCATGCTATGCCACATCCAAAATGTTCCTACAATTATGATGACTCGAGCAGCTGTAAAATCCTGCTCGGGTGCAACAATATAAGCAGCTATCAAAACCTGCTTCCACTAATTAATTTGATCCTATATAAAAGCAATGGCTAAGGACTCAGATGCTAGTAAGCAAGCTTTGCGTCAGCCGTAAGCCTCATCCATTAAGTCCTATTGAGTAATTAGTACTCAGGGTTTTGCCCCCACTTTTGGCTTACAGGTACGGAGTTTCTCTTCTGTGCCTGTGTTGGTGGAGGGTCATGCCCCCATCAGGAATAAGAAGGGTCATGATCTGGCAAGGAGCGGCATCAGTGGGCTCAATGCTCGTTCTATTTATGCAATGTCTTTTGGGTTATCGTGAAACATGAACTTAAAAAATTTCACTGCGAGAGACCATTTGAACTATGTTGTTGTATGACACTATGTTGAACTCTATTTGATTTCGAACTGGTTTGTAACAAAAATATATTATCTATTCGACTGCCTGTGATGTTGTAACTGTTGTGGCTCCATCGAGGGTCGGATGTGTATGACGTCGGTTCCTCTGGGAAATGGTGTTATCGAGAGCCCGAAGGACTCTCGACGGACTACCGGGTTTAGTCTGGCCTAAGTGCACTGCGAGCCAGTGGTGGCAGGTGTGCTTAGTTTGGATTAAGCAGGGCGGTTCCACCACAGATATGGGCGTCCTGCCTCCGAAGGAAGCGGCAAACTGGAGGGTGTGCGAGAAGAAGGATGACGCTGCTCCAACTGAGGATACTTACGAGGCAATGGTGTTCATGCCGTTCTTCATCCGCCGGTTAGGTCTCCCCCTCTGCTCATTCGCGCGAGGCCTGTTGCAATTCTATGCCATCAACCTGACCCATCTGAATCCCAATTCAATTCTTCAACTTGCAATTTTCATCCACCTCTGCGAGGCGTTTCTCGGAATTGTCCCGCACTTTGGCTTGTGGAAATACCTTTACCACTGCAAAGCTGTTTATTTGGATATCCCCCTCCCAGATAACAACAGAGGATGGCACTCCGAGTGGTTTTACATTGAAAATCATGGAAACTCTCTCCCCTCGAGGTCTAGGAGACAACCTGACAGCAAGCTGCCCAGCTGGGAAGAAGGCCCAACTGTTGAGAAACAGGCCGAGGTCGACACACTGCTGGAAGAAATAGCCACTCTGAAGGAAAGAGGCCTCACTGCCCATACCGTGGTGATAGATTTTGTGTATCGCTGCATTCAGCCTCTGAAGGATAGGATCTACCCCGCTTATCTATATGTCAGAGCTAGTGATCCAACTTGAGAAACAGCTTGATCTATGACTGAGGATGATGTCAAAGCCCGAGTGGAGTTGATACTGAGAGGTGAAGCTCACAACGAGCGTACTCCCAAACCATACTCTGTCTGCAATTCAACTCCCACTGTAAGTAACCTTACTGTGATTTCCTTAAGTATCCTTGCACATAATCGCATTCTGATTCATGAAATTACTGCAAAGCAACATATCCAAGTTTCTGTCAGACCCGACCACCTCAGGAGCTGTCGGGTTATCAAAGCGACAATCTGAGTTATCCACTGAAGAGATGGAAGCTGTTGTTGCTGCTGCCCATGGTGCAGGAAACAATGAAGAGCATACATTCATTGTGATACCACTTACAACCCAGACCGCTCAAGAGCTCAATGTGAGCAACATCGGCAAAGCAGCCCCCGAGCTAGCAGCTGCTCCAAGCGGTGTGAAGACATGAGCTGCAACTGGTCAGGGGCGCGTTAAGGTGAAAGCAACTCGCACTATGATGACACGTAGACAGAGGACACACAAAAGGACGATCAAAGATCTGACAATCTCTCTAGAGTCAGTGGACAAGGCTAAGAAATCCAGATATTCCTCCCATACCGCAGCCAAAACTAACAAAACCGTAACTGGAGTTGACTGGAGTAGCTTGGTTGATGAGGACGAGGGAGAAGAAGAAGAGCAAGCTCAATTGTCTCATCGTGAGAGGCGATCCAAGAAACATCATGATCACACTATATCAACCCTTTCTACATCCATACTACCGCCTAAGGAGGATGAAATTGATCTGACAGCAGAAGATATGGATTTAGACCGAATTATCAGAGATGCGTGCAAACTCCCCTTCACCATATGCTCTGATGAAGATATAGAGTCACTATCAACATGCTCTAGGGGAAAACAAACTGAGACCACAAGCCCCCGAGCGAAAACAGAGCTAGGATCAAAGAGTTTAGAGTCTGAAAACCCTGCAAGCCCAACATCAGTAGATATTCCTGAGGATGAGAGCGCTCATACGAGTAAAGCCACTGAGACTGTGCATGAGGTACCGATGCTATCTAAGAACTGGAAATAGGCATTAACCGGGGCACCTCCAGAAGAGAAACAACAAGAACCTGCAATCGAGCCATTGCCTGAAACTACTAGCTCTCAGGAACGCCTGACTAAGATCGATACAGGCGATACTCCTCATCCCCCATCTGAAGCTCATGAGTCGGCCCAAGAGAAGGAAACTGAAGAACCAAAGGATACTGATCAAGTCGAAAAGGGATAATCAGACTCCCTAGCCACAACTGAGCCAAGCAGCACCCGACCCCCTCCAACTGAGGCAGGTGATAACAGCCACCAAATAGTACCAGCACCGCCAAGCTCAGGGCTGCTGACAGCTTTTGAGGTATGCTAATTGTGCACATAACCTGTATGGACCTTACTTTTGCTTGAACAACTCGAATTGCTCTCTGCAGGCTATGCTAAAGACGCTCCAAGGTGGAATGCAGCAGACCAACTTGATCCATGAGAAGATTGCCGCACTATCTAGCCTGGAGGTTACTACTCTGAGGCAACAACTGGCTGACTCTGAGGCTGCACGAAAAGCTAAAACAACAGGTACGCATGCAACTGTTCCATACTCCAATATCTGAGATTTCAAACTGAACTGAGGACTTGCTGCCAGCTGCTGCTGCTGAGTTGCTCACCTGAAACAAATGGCTATGACTCGAGAGACAGAGCACCGCAATGCTATTGCTGACAGAGATCAAGCCAGAGACCTAGCAGCAGATCTGCCCAGACAGCTTGATATTGAGAAGAAAAACCATGAGGTAACCCATCAAGAATCCCAACCAGCCTATTCTTTGCTTACAGAAGCATATGAACTATATCATTCCATAGGAGAAGATGCGCCAAAGAAATGATGAGTATCAACAGCTACAGAAATCGCGAGATGGCTTTGAGAAGTCGTTCCGCGAGACTGCCAGCTCCTTGGAGTATTTGAAGAATAGCCACTCCTTAACACGCCAAGCGCTTAAGGACAAAGAAACTGAACTGGCTGAATCTCAAAGCGCCCATGAGAAAATGAAAAAGGTACTAGCCTCCACAAGGTCTGCACTTAAAGAATCCCAAGACCATGCTGTTCATCAGGCTCAAGTATCAGAGGTCTTGAAAAAAAACTATGAGACTAGCAAGAGGAACTGCAACAAGCTGAAAGATGCCTTTGAGAAAGCAAAGGAGGCTACCTTGAATGCCAATACTGCCTTAATCAAGATCTTGGACATCTGTGTGCCAGAAAAAGCTACACCTCGCCCTCTGGGTGATCGAATAACAACCTTCATGGATGATATGAAGTCCAAGGTGTCTGAGCGAGTAAAAACCGTACTTACTCGTGTCCTTATGGTCATCAAGAGTTCACAACCTGAGATTGACTTGGCAGGTTTACCAGGAAAAATTGTAAACGAGAATCAGGGTGTTGAGCATGAAGATGAGACCTGAGTGATTGCTGAGCTCCTTGCTGGTGATAATGAGTAAACAATGATCCCCCATGTAACGTAATGAACTGAATGCTATGTGTATGTATTTTACATCTTGTGTCGACGATCTTGACTCTTTATTCTACAAAACCAAATTAATTTAGAAAACAAATTAAAGTATTCCATACGTACCTAAGAGTTATTCCTATGCAGAGAGAACAAGCGACATTATCATGATCTGAGTTTGAGCTGAATGCAAGAAAATCAACACATAACAGCAAAAAACACGAATATTGTAAGATAGAGGACGGTAATGAAGCAAAGACATGCCGTAACGAGCTATAGGTCGTCAAAAACCTAGGCCCTTCTGTCTTTGTTCAGCCGGGGTCCTGAATGCTCCCCGATTATGAGGTCCTACAAGGGCATGTAGCACCGTGCTGTCGGTCAACTGACCTAGGCCGATTGCCTTTGTTTTGTTGGGGCCTTGAGTGCTCCCCTATTATGAGTTCGAATGAGAACATGTAACACCGTGCTGTCGGTCAGCTGACCTAGGCCGATTGCTCTCGTGGTTGGGGCCGGAGATATCCCCATCAAGAGTAAGAGTGGGCATGTAACACCGTGTTGTCGGTCATACGACCTAGGCCGATTGCCCGTATACGACGAGTGAACATCACGAGTAAAAAGTTGGAAAGAGAACACTGAATACTTTATCTCAGGAGTACGTTTATTTATAGAACATGAATGAGGACAGAGTACAAAAGATGACACTGACTGCTAACTCTAAAAATCATAGAGAAAAAGGCTACGCGTAGAATCTGCGCAGATGCTCTATGTTCCAGGAGTTCCTGACTGGTGTCCCATCCATTTGAGACAGACGATATGATCTTTGACGAGTAACTTCTGTCACGATGTATGGGCCCTCCCAAGGAGGAGGTAACTTATGGTGTCCTGCAGTTTTGAGTACCCTCCGGAGCACCAGGTCCCCGATTGAGAAGGAACAAGGCCTCATATATCGATTACGATAACGACGTAAAGTCTGCTTATATCGAGCCGACTGAATAACAGAGTTAAGACGCTCCTCCTCGAGTAGGTCGATCTCCTCGAGTCGGGTTGCTTCAGCTTCAGCAATGCTATTAAAAACCAGACGTGGGGCTCCAAACTTGAGGTCAGCAGGTAAGACTGCCTCTGATCCATACACCATGAAGAAGGGCGTGTTCCCTGCGAGAGCTTTGCTAGGTTGTGTTTGAAGGCTCCAGACCACGTACGGCAATTCACGTATCCACTTCCCAGCCAGCTTCTTATCCTTATCAAAGATCTTTTTCTTGAGCGCATCCAGTATCATGCCATTAGCTCGCTCGACCTGCCCATTGTAGGACCGAGACGTGCGACTAGAGGGGGGTGAATAGGAGCACATGAAAAACTCAAACTCAAACCCCCAAAGTGCGCTCTCACGAAAACACACACACACACCCGATACCGTCCACTGAACAGATACGTATCGGGTGGAAAGCGGAAGCACTCGAATTAACGCCCAAAGAAAAGGACGTAAGACGAGCAACCAACCTACACCTAAACGAGCAAACACACTACACCTAGACAAACACAACACCTAAAACTACACCTCTCTAATGTGCAGAGTTACGTAGCATAGACAAGCTACTAACCCCAAGACACATTGAGAAACCCTAAACTGAAAACACTAAAGCAGCACCAAAACAAGCAAGAACAACAAGGCACAAGCAAAACAAAACAAGCTACAAAGCTTGCAAGCGTCGCACACTAGCCACTCAACACACTGAAGCGTGCCTCACTTAAGAACAGTGAGTGAAGAGTATGGGCATGCAGTGGTTGACACAAAACAAGCTTGAAGCAAACCACAACACTCCAAAGACCAAAGAAACCAAGGAGAAAAGACCAAGGAAGAAGAGGAGAAACTAACACAAGAAAACAGCCTAAAATTGTACAGACCGTACTATCCGAACCCCCCAAAGGCCTAGACCTTACTAAGTTAAGAAGAGGTTGAAAACAGCCCAGAAACACTACAGACCGGACTATCCGGTCTCTACAGACCGTCCTAATTAACTCTAGACCGTCCTATTTAACTCAGCTGAAAACTGCACTCAAAAACAGCCCGACACCCTTTAGAAAAATCGATCGAAACGGAGTCAAATCTCAACGAAACTTCACGAAAATTTGCATGGACAATCCTAAGGACCTTCCCTAGCAAATCCCAAAAGATCAGCTCCAAAAGATCAAGGGATACACGGGAATTACAAATCTCGTGAGGTAGGTGAGTTGACACTGAAAAACTGAAATCGGACAAGAATGGCCCTTGCTCGTGGTTCAATGATTCTAGCACTTCGCTAGTGAGATTCACCACATCATAGCAAGGCAAAATATCAGCAAAATAAAGATCCCAACCTTGGACAAAAGGAAACACACCAAAATCCAAGGATTGGAACAAAGAACGAACAAGAACGGGGAGGGGAAAAGGAGGACGAAATTGAGCTGCTCAAGATATGGATTTCTCAAGGAGTAATCTTAGATTGAATCACGACATCAAGTCTTACAAGACCCCCTAGAGCCTTCCTCCCATCATCCTCCCACTAATGACAAGATTTGACTAAACTAGGCACTCATCTCCTAGCTAATCTCCTCTCTTTTCTCTCTTTGGACCTTGGCTGCTAGGGTTAGGGAAACTAGGGTATTGTGGCTGCCAAGATAAGCTCCAAGGGAGCCTCTCAAGTCTATTTATACCCTAGGCCCTAAACGACACAATTACACTAAGACCCCTAGTCTAAAAATGCCCGGAGGGGGCCAAACCGAAAAGATACAATCGGACGACTACGATGATGACTTGATCTTCTTCTTCTCCACGCCTCGCTTGGATGTGCGCCACGTAGCCAGTAGTCCGGAAGCTTCCCCCGGTTTTGAAGTAAGTTACCGGGAAACTTTATTCTGCGGGCTTCCTGGGTCGGGTCTTGGCCCAATCTTCTATCTTGGCGAGTCGGAGCCCAACCCACCAAGTCACTTGAACTTGGGTGGCGGTTTTGAGCCGAAGCCGCCAAAGCCTTCCTCGCACGCCTTCGCGCCATGCACTCGGGTTGGAGCACCACGGTGGCACCCGACTTCTCCAGTCCATCGGAGTTGCCTCGCGGTCCATCGGAGGGCTTACACCACCGTTGCCGAACCACCCCTCCCTGTACCGAGCTCCCAAGGCCGACCGATGCCGAGACTTGCCTCCAGTCCATTGGAGGACTTTTGCCTCAGTCCATCGAGGTCTTCGTCATCCTCTACCTCCAGTCCATCGGAGGGCCTCCAGTCCATCGGAGGGCTTGACCTCGTTGACAATCACTCATCACACCAAGAGAGCAATGAGGCCGGTCCATTGGCTCTCAATCTCCCCCTTGATGAGTGCATTGTCAACACCTTCAACCTGTAACCTGAAATGGATCAAAGACAAAAGAAAAGCGTAAAACCGAAAAAGAAAGAAAATAAAAGAAATGCTCAAGCTGCCCAAAACCCAACAAAGGCAAAACACAAGGCAACTTGAAGCAAAAAGAAGCAAAGCATCGGCTCCTCAAGACAGAGGCAAAAGGCTCAACGCACCGATGCAAGGAGCATGCTGAAAGCTCAAACTCCCCCTGAAATGCATCCTCACAATTGCAAAATGAATGCAAAGCTCCCCCTCAACTAAAACTCTCCTGAGTTCTCTCCCTTTGTCCATATTTTAAGACTTCTCCCCTTGGAAGTACACTAATTTCTCCCCAAATTTCTCTCCCTTGTTGACAATGGACACATCAAGGGTTCTTTTGAACTCAACTCCCCCTGAACTAGAAAACTCCCCCTCAAAATATGCCATGAAATGCAAGGAGTGGAACTGAAAGAGCTCAGAAGGAATGTAAAACTAGTAAACACAAGTTCTAGCATACAGAGCAAGTGAGGGCAAGGAAGCATATAACAAGCTCAAATGAATCTATCTTACACATGTCAAGAGCAAGCTTATTTTTCAGGGTTATCGAAAAGAAAGCATCACCGACAAGAATACCACCTAGCAAGATAGGTATGAACAACAAGATGCTAGCAAAGCATACAAGGTGTGCTACTCTCAACCAAAGCATATATAACCAGCCATAAGCATTTTAGAGACTTGCAGATTTCAGACTTATACATTTGTATTCATAAGCAAGTTCTTTTTGTGCCAGGGGTTATTTACTTGTCTTTTGCCACTTGTTACCAACCAATGCCAAGCCTAGGTTATGTAACCATCAGAAGCTTAAGACAAGGTTTTGGTCATACACAGCCTAGTCCAAGTTCATGCCAAAGTGCAAAGGCAAGCTGTCTCGAACTAGATTAGTGTGATAAGCAAACCCAACTGGATCTTTCTCAATTCAACACATAAGACACCACTTGTAAGCATTTTGATTCAGATTTCAATTTAAGCAAGGTGTCATAAAAGCTTAGGCATTAACATGGCGAAGGCATACAACTAGCATATCCAGGTATGAAAAGATAGCATAGCATTCAACAATCCTACACATGCTAGATAGCCAAATCAAGTGGTGATCATGGTTTTTGATTTGCAAAGAATAAAATGACTTAGCTCACAACTAGTATTCAACAGACTCAAGAGAGCTTAGCCAACCATGATCAAGCATGCATCTGTACAATCTAGCACAAGCAAGTACTAACTTATCATTCCAAAAGAGCTCTAGTGCTAGTGAAGTGAAATTGCAAATGATACAATGCGATGCATGATATGATACAATATGCAAAAGAAGCAAAGAGAAATAAAAAATCAGATAAAAGCAGAAACTAAACTACAGAAGCTATCCCTTACTAAAAGGAATAGCCCATTATCCCTAACTAGAAGGGATAGCACACTCCAAGCTCACCTCTCAAGCGCACAAAAGCACTAAACTCTAGGGGCTTGGTAAAGATATCGGCCAACTGGTTTTTAGAAGCTACATGCACTAAGTCTATGTCCCCCTTCACATAGTGATCTCTCAGAAAGTGAAACCTTACGTCTATGTGTTTAGTCCTGGAGTGCAAGACGGGGTTCTTAGCTACAGAAATAGCAGAAGTAGAGTCCACTAGAAGAGGGATTTTTCCAAACCTAAGACCGAAATCACTAAGGGTGGCTTTCATCCATAAAAGCTGGGAGCAGCAACTAGCAGCAGCTATGTACTCTGCTTCTGTGGTAGACAAGGATACACTAGCTTGCTTGCGGGAGGACCAAGAGACAAGAGAGGTTCCTAAGAGTTGGCATGTGCCGGAGGTTGATATGCGATCAATCCGGCAGCCAGCATGGTCAGCATCTGAGAACCCTCTAAGAGAAAGAGAAGAACCTGAGGAGTACCAAAGACCAAGCTCAGGAGTGAATTTCAGATACCTGAAAATGCGCTTCACCGCTTGACAGTGAGAAGTCCTAGGTGACGCTGGTAACACGCACAAAGGCAGACTGCGAACTGAATGTCTGGCCTAGTCGCCGTCAGGTACAGAAGTGAGCCGATCATCCCTCGAAATTCCTTCTGGTCCACCGCCTCCCCATCTTCATCCGCATCAAGCGCCGTGTTTGTACTCATAGGAGTCGTCATGGGCTTGGAGTCACCCATCTCAAACTTCTTGAGTACGTCTCTTGTATACTTGGCTTGATGTACGAAGGTTCCTTCAGGGCCTTGCTTGATCTGCAACCCGAGGAAGAACTAGAGCTCACCCATGAGACTCATCTCAAATTCCCTGCTCATCTGTTCAGCAAAACTAGACACCAAATCGTGAGATGAACCACCAAAGATTATGTCATCAACATATATCTGAACTATCAGGGTGTCACCGCCACGACTCAACAGAAACAAGGTCTTGTCTACTAAACCCATCACAAACCCAGACTTGAGCAGAAAACTCTTCAACCTAACATACCAAGCACTAGGAGCTTGCTTCAGACCATAAAGGGCTTTCCTCAACTTATACACCTGGTCTGGGAATCTAGCACTCTCAAAGCCAGGAGGTTGTCTCACATATACCTCCTCCTCTATGAACCCATTCAGAAAAGCAGACTTGACATCCATTTGCTGCAGTTTGAAGCCTTTAGAGGCCGCAAAGGCAAGCAAAATCCTAATGGCTTCCAAACGAGCTACAGGGGCAAAGGTCTCCGCATAATCTATCTCCTCCTTCTGACAGAAACCCTGGGCTACAAATCTCGCTTTGTTCCTCACAACCATTCCATCCTCACCCTGTTTGTTCTTGAAAACCCACTTGGTACCTATAGGGCGATAGTTTGGTGGAGGTTCAACTAAATCCCAGACATGGTTTCTCTCAAAGTTCTCCAACTCCTCATGCATGGCGTTCACCCAGTTAGGATCAGATAATGCATGTGACACATCCCAGGGCTCAAAAGAAGCAACATATGCAGAGTGGGAGAAAAAGGCTAGAGAGTTAACCGAAGAGCGTGTGACACGCTGGTGAATGTTTCCAATCATCCTCTGAGGAGGGTGATCCCGCTGGACCTGCCGAGATGGAACAATCTCGGAAGTCACCTCCCCTGCGTCCTCAGTGGGGCCAGTCTCTGCTTGAGCTTGCTATCGGGGGAGTGAAGAGGAAGCCGTGGGCAAGGGTCCTCCTTCATCATCTGAGCTCGTAGCAGAGGGGGCAGGAGCTGCAGCCGGTGCAGTGGCTCCTGCATCACCAACATCAACCGCACCTTCCTCATCCTCAAAGATGGGGGTGCCTTCTTCATCATCCCCTGAAATCTCAAAGGCAGGGGTTGTGCAGGGCATAGTTTCATCAAAAGAAACCTCACAAGCCTCAACAACTTGCTTGGCCTCCAAAATCCACACATGAAAAGCCCTAGAATTAGAAGCATACACCAGAAAAATCCCATCCAAACAACGAGACTCAAACTTGTCCAAATGCCCCGCCTTCTTAAGCACAAAGCACCTGCAGCCAAACGCTCGCAAATGCTTGACGCTGGGCTGCCTACCAAACCGAAGTTCATACGAGGTCTTCCCAAGGAAAGCTCGCAAGAAAATCCGGTTCGCAATGTAACAGGCCGTATTCACTACCTTAGCCCAAAAGCGCCTCGGAGTCCTATGGTCATCGAGCATCATCCGTGCCATCTCAACGAGTGTGCGGTTCTTGCGTTCCACAACACCGTTCTGCGGAGGGTTATATGGAGAAGAAAACTGGTGTTCAAGACCTAGGTCACGACAGAAGTTTTCGAAACGAGAGTTTCTGAATTCTCCGCCATTGTCACTGCGGATAGCCCTCATGGCCTTATGACTCTCGTTTCTCAACCTCAGTACCAGATCCCGAACAAAACCAAACGCCTCATCCTTAAACTCCATGAAAAATACCCATGAGAACCACGAAAAATCGTCCACAACAACAAGCACGTACCACTTCCCACTGACCGACGCTACCCGAGCGGGACCTACTGTATCCATATGGAGTAGCTCACCCGGATAGGAGGTCATAACCTGAGACACAGGAATGTGAGAAGCGGCAACCATCTTGCCATGACGACAGGGTTGGCATACTAAGTCCTTCTGAGCTCTCAACTTGGGCAATCCTCGGATTAGGCCCATTGAACTCAATCTGACTAGCAGATAAAAGCTCAAGTGACCAAGCCTCCTATGCCACTTCCAAATATCAGCAGAAGGACTAGCAACCAAACAGCGAGCAGGGCCAAAAACAGATGTGAGGTCGACCCTAAAAACCTGACCAAAAGGCAGCAAAGAGCAAACAAGGGTCTCCTTAGCATCAAGAACGCAGCACGCACCCTTCTCTCAGGGAAAGCTTTGCAGAGAGCGAAACAGAACCAACACCCGTCACTTTACCTTGACCATTGTCCCCGAATGTGATATACTCCTTGGTGCTAACGGGGTTGAGGCTGGAGAACCACTTGCGGTGCCCTGTCATGTGCCTAGAGCAACCGGAGTCCATGATCCACACGTCCTCCATGCCTCGATCCTGCAAAGTCAAGTAAAGCGATGGTGAGCAAACGGTCCGGCACTGGGGTTAGTCCCAAAACTGCTGTACCAGTGCCGAGCCATCTGCTCAAAAGTGGGATAAGCACAATCAAAGAAATCATCACGACAATCAGGGTAACCACGACCTCCAAAGCGTGAACCCTCGAAAGCTCTCTCAAAGCCTCGGTCACGAGGTCCATAGCCGCGCTGAAAACGACTAGGAGCTCGGCCGGTAAAGCGTCTCTATCCACCAGGAGCACGAGCCTGAAAGCCACCTCCTCTCTCACCACCGGCAAAGTAGTCTCTCATCTCACCGCGGTGGGAAGGATCTTGCCTACCACCCTGGTAGAACTGATCCTAGTTCTCCCAAGCTCTCTCCTGCCTCTCAACCGCTTCCTCCTGAAGCAAAACTCCTCTAGGTGGCTATTCCGCTGGCAAAAACTCACAGTGGTAGACAGGCCTCCTAGGAACTGGGTTAGGCTGGGACTTGGGCTTAGGTGGTGTGGCCTTGGGTGGCTTAGGCTACTGGACTGGCTTCTTGCCCTTGGGCTTAAGCTCTTCCTCAACAATCTTGTCTAGCTTAGCCTTAGAAGGCTTAGGTGTCCAGTACTGCTTCTTTGGGGCAGCCTTGGGTGGCTCATGGTAAACCCCATCAACAGTCTCACCTGGCTGGGTAGGTGCAGTCTTGGTCTTAACCGGGGCCCTCTTCTCACCCGAAGTGCTGCACTCTCCAAACCCAACACCACTTGTCTCACCCTCAGCTCTCTTGGTGCTCTCTATGATCATCTCTAGTTGGGGTTGCTTCGCATATACCCAACTAAGCACCTCTCTCAACCTGTTGTTGTCATTTTGCAAAGACAACATCTCCTCCCTCAGATCCTCCAGAATCACAGTCTGGGAAGCACAGGTATCGCAGTCTAGGGAGGGAACCACAACAGCTTTCTCCAACTTCCTAATGGTGGCATCCCTATCCACCAGCTGTATCCTAAGTGTTAGGCAGTTCTCACAAGTATCAGTAGGTGCAGAAAGCACCTCAAAGTTAGCTCTCAACTGCTCTAACTCACCTCTCAAAGTAGGACAGACCATACACACACCCAAAAGCGTAGGTCTAGCCCTAAGCTCCTCAAGCTCCATGAGCTGCCCCTCAAGCTTCGTCATCGTCGCTACGGTTACGTCACCGGTTAAGGTATAGGAAACCTAACCGGCTCTGATACCACTTGTAGGACTGAGACGTGCGACTAGAGGGGGGAGGTGAATAGGAGCACTTGAAAAACTCAAACTCAAACCCCCAAAGTGCGCTCTCACGAAAACACACACCCGATACCGTCCACTGAACAGATATGTATCGGGTGGAAAGCGGAAGCACTCGAATTAACGCCCAAAGAAAAGGACGTAAGACGAGCAACCAACCTACACCTAAACGAGCAAACACACTACACCCAGACAAACACAACACCTAAAACTACACCTCTCTAATGTGCAGAGTTACGTAGCATAGACAAGCTACTAACCCCAGGACACATTGAGAAACCCTAAACTGAAAACACTAAAGCAGCACCAAAGCAAGCAAGAACAACAAGGCACAAGCAAAACAAAACAAGCTACAAAACTTACAAGCGTCGCACCCAAGCCACTCAACACACTAAAGCGTGCCTCACTTAAGAACAGTGAGTGAAGAGTATGGGCATGCAGTGGTTGACACAAAACAAGCTTGAAGCAAACCACAACACTCCAAAGACCAAAGAAACCTAGGAGAAAAGACCAAGGAAGAAGAGGAGGAACTAACACAAGAAAACAGCCTAAAATTGTACAGACCGTACTATCCGAACCCCCCCAAAAGGCCTAGACCGTACTAAGTTAAGAAGAGGTTGAAAACAGCCCAGAAACACTACAGACCGGACTATCCGGTCTCTACAGACCGTTCTATTTAACTCTAGACTATCCTATTTAAATCAGCTGAAAACTGCACCCAAAAACAGCCCGACACCCTTTTGAAAAATCGATCGAAACGGGGTCAAATCTCAACGAAACTTCACAAAAATTTGCATGGACAATCCTAAGGACCTTCCCTAGCAAATCCCAAGAGATCAGCTCCAAAAGATCAAGGGATGCACGGGAATTGCAAATCTCGTGAGGTAGGTGAGTTGACACCGAAAAACTGAAATCGGACAAGAACGGCCCTTGCTCGTGGTTCAATGATTCTAGCACTTGGCTAGTGAGATTCACCACATCATAGCAAGGCAAAATATCAGCAAAATAAAGATCCCAACCTTGGACAAAAGGAAACACACCAAAATCCATGGATTGGAACCAAGAACGAACAAGAATGGGGAGGGGAAAAGGAGGACGAAATTGAGCTGCTCAAGACATGGATTTCTCAAGGAGTAATCTTGGATTGAATCATGAAATCAAGTCTTACAAGACCCCCTAGAGCCTTCCTCCCATCATCCTCCCACTAATGACAAGATTTGACTAAACTAGGCACTCATCTCCTAGCTAATCTCCTCTCTTTTCTCTCTTTGGACCTTGGCTGCTAGGGTTAGGGAAACTAGGGTATTGTGGCTGCCAAGATTAGCTCCAAGGGAGCCTCTCAAGTCTATTTATACCCTAGGCCCTAAAAGACACAATTACACTAAGACCCCTAGTCTAAAAATGCCCGGAGGGGGCCAAACCGAAAAGATACAATTGGACGACTACGATGACGACTTGATCTTCTCCTTCTCCACGCCTCGCTTGGATGTGCCCATGTAGCCAGTAGTCCGGAAGCTTCCCCCGGTTTTGAAGTCAGTAACCGGGAAACTTTATTCTGCGGGCTTCCTGGGCCGGGCCTTGGCCCAATCTTCTATCTTGGCGAGTCGGAGCCGAACCCACCAAGTCAGTTGAACTTGGGTGGCGGTTTTGAGCCAAAGCCGCCAAAGCCTCCCTCGCACGCCTTCGCGCTATGCACTCGGGTTGGAGCACCACGGTGGCACCCGGCTTCTCCAGTCCATCGGAGTTGCCTTGCGGTCCATCGGAGGGCTTACACCACCGTTGCCGAACCGCCCCTCCGTGTACCGAGCTCCCATGGCCGACTGATGCCGAGACTTGCCTCCGGTCCGTTGGAGGACTTTTGTCTCAGTCCATCGAGGTCTTCGTCATCCTCTACCTCCAGTCCATTGGAGGGCTTGAGCTCGTTGACAATCACTCATCACACCAAGAGAGCAATGAGGCCGGTCCGTTGGCTCTCACCCATTAGCTCTGGGGTGAGCCACCGAGACATACTTGACACGGATGGACCTCTGTTCACAGAAATCGAAGAAAAGAGCCTGTGAAGTTGGACCCCAGATCTGTGATAATGGAATTCATGATCCCAAAGCGAAAGTTGATGTCTTGAATGAACTCTACCGCTTTAGCAGACGTTAAAGAAGCAATGGGCCTGAACTTGATCCATTTGGTGAACTTGTCAATGGCAACCAGCACATGAGTGTATCCACCTTGAGCTTTTTGAAAGGCCCAATCATATCCAGACCCCAGCAGGCAAAAGGCCATGAGACCGGTATATTCTGCAGCTGCTGCGGTGGGAGGTGATGCTGCTTAGCGAGGAACTGACAAGCTTCACAGTGCTGCACTAACTCGGCAGCGTCCTTTTTCACTGAGGGCCAATAGAAACCAGCCCTGAACACCTTCCCGACCAATGTGCGTGAGGCGGCATGAATTCCACAGATTACAGCGTGTATCTCTTTTAGCAAACTCTGCCCTGATGAGGTACTTAGGCATTTCAGCAAAACTCCTGAGGCAGCCCGCTTGTATAACTCGTTATTGATCAGAGTATAGCTAGAGGACCATCTTGCTATTCGCTCGGCCTCTGCTTTATCCTCTGGAATTTCTTCGTTCATGATGTACTTGATGATGGGGGCTCTCCAATCAGTCGGCGCATCCAGAGTTAAGATATGCCGGTCGGGAGGCATGCTCAGCTCGTCTAGCTGAACGGAAGGATGATGAAGCTCTTGGACAAAGATGCCAGAGGGTACCTTGGCGCGTGACGAACCCAGCTTGGACAGAATGTCCGCATCCACATTGCGATCCCGATCCACATGAATGTACTCGAGGCCCTGAAATCTGCCTTCCAGTTTATGAACTGCCTCACAATATTTGTCCATACTCTCTGTGGAGCGATCCCACTCCTTGTTGACTTGATTAATGACCACCACGGAATCTCCGTAGGCCATTAGACGCTGGATCCCGAGTGATATGGTGATGCGCAGGCCATGGAGGAGGGCCTCATATTCAGCTGCGTTGTTGGAAACCGAGAAAAGAATCTGTAATACATACTTGAGTTTTTCCCCTGCTGGCGAGGTGAAGACGACGCTAGCGCCAGCCCCTTCCAACTTCAACGAGCTGTCAAAATACATCTTCCAAACTTCCATGACTTCTAGCTTCTCAGGCACTTGATGCTCAGTCCACTCGGAGATGAAATCGACTAGTGCTTGAGTCTTGATTGCAGTACGAGGACGGAATTCGATGTCATGAGCCCCCAGCTCATAAGCCCACTTGGCGATATGCCCTGTGGCCTCTCGATTACGTAAGACCTCTCCGATTGGGAACTCCGTAACCACTATGATTTATGTTCCTCAAAGTAATGGCGCAGTTTGCGTGCGGTAATGAGAACTGCGTATAGTAACTTCTGTACTTGAGGATACCTGATTTTGGAGGGACTAAGGAACTCGTTGATGAAGTAGACCGGGTGTTGCCTAGGTACCGTGTGCTGTCCATCCGGTCGCTCGACCACCAATGCGGTACTGACCACATGAGTCGTACAGGGGATGTAGAGGAGCAAATCTTCCGCCAGTGAGCCGGCAATGGCACGATTAGGAGACTTGAGTACGGGAGGTGACGTTAGGAACTTTTTCAAAGCGTCCAACGCTTCCTGAGCCTCTGTAGTCCACTGAAACCTGTCTACCTTTTTGAGGAGCTTGTAGAAGTGCATGCCACGCTCCCCGAGCCGTGATATGAATCGGCTCAAGGCTGCCATGCATCCAGTCAGCCTCTGAGCATCTTTCTGCGATCTGGGAGGGTGCATGCACAGAATAGCCTTGATCTTCTCAGGGTTGGCTTCGATTCCTCTGTTGCTGACAACAAAGCCGAGCAACTGACCTGCGGGGACGCTGAAGACGCATTTGGTGGGGTTGAGCTTCCACCGGAATTTCCTCAGGCTGTCAAACACCCGGCGTAGATCGTCGATGAAATCCTCTTCGTTCTTGGTCTTGATTACAACATCATCAACGTAAGCCTCAACGCGCTCTCCCTAGTGATCGGCAAGGCAAGTTTGAATCACCCTTTGGTACATTGCTCCCGCGTTTTTCAACCCGAAAGACATTGAGGTATACCAGTAGGCACCGAAAGGCGTGATGAACCCTGTTTTCTCCTGACCTTCGGCTGCCAAGCTAATCTGATGATAGCCCGAGTAACAATCGAGAAAGGAGAGCAAAGCACATTCGGCCGTAGAGTCAACAACCTGGTCAATGCGAGGCAACCCGAACGGGTCCTTAGGGCAGTGCTTATTGAGATTGGTATAATCAACACATATCCGCCAGTCCTTTTTATTCTTCTTGAGAACGAGTACAGGATTTGCAAGCCACTCGGGATGCATGACCTCTCTAATAAAACCGGCAGCCTTCAGCCGGGTTAACTCTGCCCTAATGGCTTCTCGCTTTTTTGGAGTGAATCGGCGCAGCCTCTGCTTGATGGGTTTGGCATTAGGGAACACTTTGAGTTGGTGCTCGGCCAACTCCCTCGGGACCCCAGGCATATCTGCTGGCTTCCATGCAAACATGTCACGGTTGGCCCTTAGGAACTGGACGAGTGCGTCTTCCTATTTGGGAGGAAGGAGTGCGTTGATGGCGGTCGTCTTGGTTGCGTCCGAGGGGTCGAGAGTTATCTCTTTCATCGGGACGGCTGGTTGAATTGCTGCGCTAGAGACCGCCTCTTGAGTCGGAATCTGGAGGTCTTCCTACGACATGCCGCCTTCGTCCGCCTTGAACTTCTTCTGTGCCGCCATATGATTCTGCTCAAGGGCCATTTGCATGGCCTCTTGTACGCACTCCGAGGCTCCCTTGAAGTCGGCGCGTATGGAGAGAGTACCACCCGGGGCTGGCATCTTGAGAACGAGGTATGGATAATGTGGGATAGCCATGAACTTGGCTAGCCCTGGACGCCCGATGATGGTGTTGTAGACGCAGTTGAAGGTCGGGACTTCAAATCTCAACGTCTCAATGCGAAAGTTCTCTGCCGTGCCAAAAGTGACAGGCAAATAGATGTGTCCGAGCGGGTATTCGCCTACACCCGGGACAATCCCGAAGAATGGGGTATCTAATCTCTTGAGATCGCTGAGCGGGATCCCCATCTCTTGCAGAGCCCTAGGGAACACCACATTGATGCTGGCCCCTCCGTCGATCAAAACCTTCTTGAGTCGGGTGTCGCCCACTATGGGGGTTACCAGCAGTGGGTACTTGCCCGGCTCATCGAAGTTGAGCCACTGATCCGCCCGACTGAACGAGATTGGCTTGTGGGACCAATCGTATGGCTGCGGCGGCTCTGAGGTGGCCGCGTTGATCCGCCGATTCTCCAGCTTCTACTGGCGCTTGCTCGAGTACGCTCCGTGCCCTCCTAGGATGAAGTTGACCTCCTTGTTGATGTTGGGGAAGCGTTAATTACTGTCCCCAGCCGGCCTCTGCGGCGGCTGGTTCCGTGGTGGAGGAGGCGGCGAAGGAGCTTGCACCGTCGGAAACTGGCTACGGTTCAGCATGGCTCTGAAGTCGCGGCAATGTCTGAGAGTATGGCGCATATCCTTATGCGCCAAGCATGGCTTGTCGAGGAGTTGATCAAGGGTTCGAGTCTGGGCTAGAGGTGGGCTGCGTGGTCGTGCTGGAGCTGGAGCCATGGCACGGACCTCCTCCCAAGGCCTCTTGTCCTAGCGTCGATCTTGCTCTGGGGGTTCTTCATGCCTCTCCTGCTTGCCCTTTCCCTGGTCGTTTTGCCGGGGGCGAACGAGATCGCACGCTCATTCGTCTACCGTGATGTAGCGGTCCTCTTCCTGGAAGAGACGCTCTGAGGTGGTGGGCGCCCTTTCCAGTATGTGCTTGACGAAGACCTGGTCGTTGGAGCCCTAGAGGAAGTCGTTGATCACCGTATCCTTGGATACGTCGGGGATGCGGTTTCTGAGAGCCTGGAACCGCTTGAGGTACGATCGTAGGCTCTTCGAATCCTTGCGCCTGATGGTTTTGAGGTCCCACCGTTGCGCTGGCTTGTCGGAGAGTGACTGGAAGTTGGCGATGAACAGGCGTCGGAAGCCACCCCAGTCCTCAATGCTGCCACGCCTGAGGTGGCGAAGCCATTGAAGCGCATCCTGCCCCAACTTGATTGGGACATAGGCCGTCATGAGATCCTCTGAGGCATTGGCCGCTCGAGCCGTGGTAGTGTACATGGCCAGCCAGTTCCGCGGATCCATCTTCGTCTCAAATTTTTTAATGTTTGAGATTTTGAAGTTGGGTGGCCACTCGACATCTTGAATTCTCCGGCCGAAGGTTGCTATAGCAGCTTCCGCAGTGCCAGCCGGGTTGCCGCGGTCGTCCACGGGGCGGCGAGGCAGGGACTGAGGTCGATGATCCCGCTCAGATCTGACTCGGGGGGCGGAGCTGTTCACGGAGACAGCCCCCGAGTGACACCTGGCGGCTGGAGCGCGCTGCGGGGGGCGTAGTCTCGGTCGTAGTTCGCGCGCCGGTCCATCTCGAGCTGGTGTCTCTGAGCACGAGATTGCTCAATGCTGTGACGTGCGTCGCGGTTGCCGTTGATGACCTGTCGTGCGTCGGCAACCTCCGGCTGCCTGGGCACAAGGTGGTCTGCTGCCTGGGTGAGAACGGTCTTGATAACCACCCCATCTTCGTTGTTAGGGATGAGCTCGTAGAGCTTGACCAATGCCCCCTGCTTGACTCGGAGTCTCCATGACTCCTTCTAACTCCTTCAAAAGATTGTGCGCGGGGAGTGCTGCCACGCGCTGTCGCCTGGTTTGAGTAGTCTGCCAATCGCGACGCCGCTGCCGTGTCTGGTTCCTGCGTCGGTGGCTCTGTACTTCCTGCTCATTCTCGCTCGCCCGAGTTACCTCGTCTATCGAGACAGGCAGCGTAGGATCCTTGTTTCCTAGGATGTGGCGGCGCCGGATGTTACAGATGCGGTTCGCCCTCTCCCTTCTGTGGTGATCTTGCGAGGTTTCGCCGAGGACGGGTTGCTCATCATCCGAGACCACTTCATCGATTTCGTTCCCCGCACCGCTGATCACGAAGACCTTAGGGAAGCAGAGAGTGCAGCCAGAAAACGATCCCTAGGCCTGTTGATGGTCATGGCTGCCACCCCTACGCTGGCGTCCGAGGCAGGGACCGTGGATGCCGTGGTTGTTGCGGTAGTTGCAACGTGTTCAGAGACCGTAGGAGTATTGATGCTGTAGATCATATGAGGGCGCCCCGAGTTACGAGCCCTCTTAGTGTTCACCGGGCGACGGCGAGCCTCACCAATCGGTGAGGTATTCCGACCAACGGATTTTCCCGCCGGCGTGGGATCGATGACGAGTCATGGGCGATGACCCGCCGGCGGTGTGTCGGGCCCACTGCAGATGCGATCGTCCAGAAGAGGCACGGACTGTCTTGAGCTGGGCGCCCCCTGCGCACCCTCGTCATTGTTGAGGGGAGCCGAGGCACGGGAGAGAAGCCCCTGGTACGTGGTAGCAGTGTTGCGGAGACCGAACGGGATGGAGGGAATGACAGGCTCCACCCGAGTTTTCTTTTGGCCCTGGGTGGGCGATGCCTGCCGGGCTCGCTTCAATGCTGGCGGAGGTGGTGGGACCCGTAGTGGACGTGGGACCCAAGAACGAGTATCAAATGGGACTCGCCCCGGGCCTTGTGGAGTGCTGCCTGAGACGCGGGTCCACTGCGGACCTCGTGTGGGGTTCCTTGAGGAACCTGGTCTCGGCCCCCGACTAATCCGAGTCCAGATTTGAGTCGGGGAGGTTGAGAGCGCCGTGCGACGGGTCGGGGTCAGAGCGATGGTGGTCGTAGGTTCCACTCGGGCTGGTGTGGTCGATGTAGATCCAACCCTGAAGGAGACCCTGCGGTTGGCTCGCGCTCCCAAGTCATGGTGACCGCGGGGAGCCCGATCTGACTCAACGCGACGTGGAGCCGGATTTTGGTGAGGGGCCGGCGCCTCACGCCGACGTGCTGGAGCTTAGCACGGAGTTGGTGGACGCTGATGAGACGCTGGTCCCTGTCGACGATCTGATGGTGTAGGCCGCTCTGGAGTGGTCGACGGTTCCACGATGATGCGTGGTCGCACCGGCGTACTGCGAAGCTGGTGGAGGTCGCCGCTCCGATCGGCGATGAAGGTGATTGATCCGAACTGGATCATGTCACTTGGGGTGAAGCCATTGACGAGACGATTGGCCCTGGAGCTAGCTGATGCTGATTTCGCCGCCCCCTACCTAGCGCGCCAACTGTCGGTGTTTGATACCGGCAATGCACCACGGGGTGTGTCTCGTGATGCTTTTGGGGTGGCGAGATCGGCGTAGCTCGATGGTTTGCGTAGAGATGCAACAAAACACAAGGGTTTATACAGGTTCGGGCCGCAATAAGTGTAACACCCTACGTCCTGTTTGAGGCGAGTTGTATTGATCTGGGTTCTCGAGGTTACAACGAGGGTTGGAGGTTTGGTGGCTGGTGTGCGATGAGATGATCGATGATCTACGTAGGGGTCGCTCACCTGCCTTATATAACCCGGCCAGGCTTGGGTTACAAGTCAATTTCTATCTACGAGTCCTACTCTGTTTGGAAGCCTAATGAGTATACGGAATCCACGATTACATGTTTCCTTCCTTGAGTCCCGCTGCTCCTATAATACAGAGTCCGAACCAACTCCCTTGCGTCTTTCCTGAATTATAGTGCCTTTGACTTGGTCTTCAAGCTCGCCATCCGTTCTCGGGCCCATGAGACCAGTCGGCACCCCAAGAAGGGCCTGCTGTCTCTACCGGGCCCTCCAGCGGCCCATGTACTGAATCCGCGCCGTGAAGGCCCAGGGGATATCTATCCCCCACACTTCTTCCATGGGGTCAATATCTGGCTTCGCTTTTATTTGGCATTGGGTGATCTATTGATGTTCACGTTGATGTCCACGTTGCCCAACTGAAGCTGCAATCTCCCTCTATATATATCTGAGCTGGTGAGAGCTGCGATTGGGATCCTTACCGCAATCAATGGTGTTGATCCCTCGGGGATGTCAAAGACATGAAGTCCAAGAACACCTGAGTATCCCGCAAGGTTGTTGGTACTACCCGGAGCACACCTTTGCATTTTAAATATCTGCCATCTGCCCATTTCAAACGGATGGCTGATTTTGATAGTGGCTCAACGGGGAAATGATTGTCCATCACATACTTAGGAATTATGTTCACTCCAATACGTGGGTCGTATATGATGTCTTGCGGTTGAAGCCTTGATACCTGGCTAGGGATGACGCTGGGATCTGGATAGAATTTGATTGCTTTTGTGTCCAGGCGTCTCTCCTCTAGCCAATCCCGATTGATTGTTGCTGAAAGCCAGAGTAGGTCCTCCTTCTTATGTTCTCTGTGGTCAGGTAATATGTGTGATGGTTTGGAGGCCCTGGTGAAGCGTCGGTCTTGTTTAGGCAACCGAGAGGCGTTGCCAAACTCCATGAATAATTCGTCCTTGAAAGAGAACGGAGGTGCCTACGGAGGGATCGTCAAAGCTAAACTGACCCTCTCAGTTTGCCGTGACGATGGTTCTGGGATTTCTTCGATTCGGGGAGATGGTTGTGGTTGATTGGGCTGATGTGTGATTTGTCGCTCTTCAGTAGGATTTTGCCTGGGTGGCTTCTGTGGAGGTTGTTCTTCTAGAGTGCTGAGGTCAGAAGCCTTCTCAAGAATTTTGTTGAGAATTTTTCGACCCTCGCATGGCTTTAAGTGTGGGAATGATCCTCCCGAGGCTAGGTCGAGGCAAAGGTCAGCACCAGGTGAGAGACCTCGAACGAAGTGCTGTAGCAGCATTGCCTCGGGAATAGCCAAGTTTGGACCTGAGGATATCAGGTGGTTGAAGCGTGCCCATACTGCCCCCAAGGATTCTCTCTCTCGTTGTCGAAATGAAAGTACTTCACAACGGAGATCGACAACCTTGTTTGGCGGAAAGAAGAACAGAAAAAAATTGGATTTCAGCTCTTCCCAGCTCCCTTCTACTTTGCTGACCGTCAGATTGCACTAGATTTTTGCATCTCCCGTTAGCGAGAACGGGAAAAGCAACCATCGTAGAGCCTCACTGGACATCCCCGAGATGACCAAACAGCTGCATAGCTGCTCGAACTCCCGGAGGTGTAAGCAAGGGAATTCAAATTCCAATCCTCCGTATGATTGATCCCGAACCATGGCTATCAAGCCGGGACGTAGCTGATAGCCGTCTGCTGTGATGGGTGTGGATGATGGTGGAGGCTCCAAATAATCGCCCTTTGGAGCGGCGAGTCGATAGATAGGCGTGCAATCCATATGATGGTAGGTGATATGTGGTATTTGGTGGGGATATATGTGGTGGTTGTGTATGGTGTGAGTATGGACGATCCTAAGGTTCTAGTCAAGTTAGCTACCGTTCCTCGGCAACGGCGCCAGAAAAGCTTGTTGGCGTTTCTTAGCCTACTGAATAAATCCGCAAGCGCACGGAAACACGTTGTAGCTTTTCACCCAAGAGTATTCTAGGGTATTGAAATCCACGAGGAACGAGGAGTAACTCAACGTAGAAAGCTAGGAATGAAAAGCGAAACCAGCAATTGTAGAGATAACAGACAGGGGACAGCAGGCTCACTACTTTAAATAAAACAACTTAACTTTACTAAACAAACTAGGATTCTACTTAGCAGGTTTACTTGGACACCGAGGCTATAGGACCACTTCCGGGCACCAGAGTACTGATAACCCAAACGAGAAAGGCGGGTACTATAGAACTCAGCTATGCGTCGATGACAACTTATCCGAACGACGGGGTTGGACTAAACAGGACACACACCCGCTGTCACCAGGTGGGACTACCAACCAAAACTGCGTGGGACAAAACACCTTCCAAGGTAAACTCTAGTCTAGACACCATGTCTACACAACCGAGTTTACTACTACACTATTCGAAGCCAAAGAGCAAGCACAACTGTATAGCTAAACTACATAGAGCACAATTGGCACCCGTAAACTACTAAGCAAAGTACTAAGTATGTAAATAAAGTAAGTATGAAATAAATAAAGAAGGGAGCATGAAACTTTACTCAATCCTGGAAATAGAGTAATAATCCCTCTGATGCTGAGAGCTCAGGAATAGAATACCGAAGAGAAATCCGACTCCTTCACTCTATAACTCACTACTCAGTCTTGATACAACTTGGCTCTCTCTACAATGCCAAGGGTGGCTTCACTACTATACTCTACACTCAACTACACAACCACACTTGTATTCTCTTGGTCCACCACACCTTGCAAGTGACCTCCCGGGGGGTATTTATAGCTTGGAGACCGAGGGGGGGTACTTGTAGGTGCTCTAGGTCAGTAGTGGAGGTAGGTCAGTGTCCGGGTGGCCAGGGGGGTGGCCAGCCGACCATCAAGGGTGGTCGGGCGGCCACTCATCTTGCCGCCTTTGACCATCCAACGGTTGATATGCATTCCTGGAGTCGGTTGGTAGTTAGTTCGGATTGATGACGTGGCCGGGCGACCATGGTGAAGGGTCGAGAGGCCACCTCAGCTGGGCTGAGTTGGGTTACTAGGCTGACAGGGTGGCCGGGCGACCCTGACAGGTGGCCGGCCGACCTCTCAAGGTGGTCGGGCGGCCACAGGGTAGCGTTGGGCGGCCATGGTCCTGTACCCATTTGCTCTCCCCTTCCCACATTGTCTGTCTTTTGTACATTCTTTCGATATTTTGGTCATGACATGCTCCTGCATCCAACTTTTGTACACAACTCGTGGAACCAATTAATAATATATGAAACCTTGATAAATTATGCCCTTAAACATGAAGTATTGGTGGTCAAAAATTGATTTTATCAACCGCCAACACCATTCTCCGTTGCTAATCAGCAAAAGGGAATGGCTTGAACCATTTGAATGACTCCTGGCTTGAGTTCGAAGTTCTCCCCAGCGTTGACGGCTGGTCCCGTAGGGACATTGCTGCTGGATGGGATGGAGAACTCACGGATGGTCTTCTCAGGAGCCGCGGCCATGTCGTCGGTGTTCGAAGAACTACTTGACGTGGCCGTTTCAAGGTTCAATTCCCTTGGAACAGGTCTCTGCCCGTGAATGGTCTTGGGACGAATGTCACGCCCGGTTTTAACGAACAAAACCGTGCAACATATATATGTGCCAGGAAACGTCTCGCATATACATGATAAATTACAGAATACCACAACACATGCCATGAAATAAAAACGTGCATAACATTAATTATATCATTTATTACACTGTGACACAAGTGTTTAACTCAGAGTATAACGTAGCATAGCGGAAGCATAAAACATAAGTATAACGGGCGCCACAGGGACGTCAACTGGTGAACGAAACGCCTAATACTCGTCGTAGTCTTGCACATAGTCTTCATTACCTCCATCATCTGAGCAGCGGTTGGATTTTTCCCCCCCAACAAGGAATAAATATAAAGAAACAAGCGTGAGTACAGAATACCCAACAAATATAACATAAACCATGAGGCTCTATGGTTAGCAGACATCTGCATAAGCTTTTAATTTAAAACATTTATTAAGGCCTAATTACTATGAATTAGTAACAACACCATAAGCCCAAAAGATATTGCATAAGAAATTAAATAAGATTAAACAGATATAACAATTATCAAAACCATAACCAAAACCAAGAAACCTCAGCCAAGGGTCCTTTACTAATCACTGAGAAGGGTCTGGGCCGCTCATAACCGTGAGCACGGCTAACATGTTAGTTTTACACTCTCGAGAGGTTGTACATCTTTACCCACAAGTCGTGAGCTACGCTAGGAATTCATCACATTACCGGAGATGAGATGACTAGCAAGCGCACTACGAAGCCTTTACAAAGATCACATTGGTAAGGTGTCACCGCTAAGGTTTCAGGGTCGCAACGGTGGTGTCCGCCTCCAAAGGGAGAAGCACATACATATAACGTAAAGCACACTCAACCATGAGCTAGTGCAGCGACTACTGATGCTAGCCTCCCCTCTTGCCCCGCAGGTAAGTTACTCCTAAACCAAAACAACCTAATTAATCAGCTAAGTCCATCCCATTCTAGCCTTGTGGTAGCACTGTTGTCCCAGGTGGTCGCTTTGTGATTCGATCCTTAGGGAGAGAACCAGCAAAAGCACACGAGCACATTGCTCAAGCTCCCTAAACCATCCTGCTAAAAAAACCATATTAAAATGGACATGAACCGATAAGGGTCAAACCCAACAATTAATTGCATATGATTATTAGTCAAAAATTAAATTAACAAAGGATATGAGTTTTGCGCAGCACCTAGCACAACTTAACCATATGCATCCCAGAAGGTCTATACAAGGATAAAAGTAGCTAGGTAAACCTTACAGGCATATAAATTAAAATGCACATGCAGTAAATAAAAGGTTATTAGGTGTTGTTTACGTTATACTTGCCTTCCTCAAAATTTATTCCTTGCTGCTGCTCAGAGGCTTCTGGAGGTTGCTCTTCGAACTCAACAGGCGGATCAACGTCTACGCACGATCATAAAGCGCCACACAAGCATCCACGTGATCACACATGCAAGCAAACAAATGCAAAAGATAAGAAACAGTACATCATGACATAAAAACAGAAGATAAAACGTATATAAAATTATTCTACACATTACTACGGTCACGTGGGCGCGAGAATCGCCGAAATCGGATTTAAAACGTGGAAGTTATAGCCTTTTGAATGTAGTAGGACCTATCTGCAGATGAAATTCGAAAACCAGGGACCCAAGAACTAAAATCAGGGCCTACTCATAACTAGGTTGGGCTGCGGGTTAATTAGGGAAAAGGACACGGGCGTCGCCGGCTGACCGGCGGTTGACCGTCCTTGACCGGTCACCGGTGGCTGCGGGGCGTCGGATTGCGATCGGACGGCTCGGGTTGGAGGGACCATGGGCACAGTGGCGACGACCTCTGGAGACGGCGGCGTGTCCGTCCGCCGCGGCGACGGCTCGCCGGGGAACTAGAGCGGAGAGGCTCCGGGACGCGGTGCGGGACAGGAGCAGGCCGGGGAGCAAGGGGGTTCGACGGGGAACTCACCTAGGGGCTCGGGAGCGGCGGAGGCCCGACGGAATAGCCTGCCCACAGGAGGGGGCGGACGGCCAAGGTGGGCGTGCGTGGAGGAGCGCCGAGAGCGATTTCGGCTGCCCAAAATTCGGCAGCAAGGCTTCCTTGGGGTCCTGTAGAGGTGGCCGCAAGGTCAAATTGGATTGAAGAGGCTTGACAGTGGCCAATTTGGGGACGGCGGCCGAACTCACTTGAGAGCTCCGGCGATGAAATTGGGAGGCGGCGTGAGCTATAGGGCTAGGCCAGCAGAGCGGGGGCGATAGGGGTGTGACGGCGGCGCTAACAAAACTGCTATTAGGGTGGCGCAGCGGCTAGGGAAGTGGCGCGGCGTTGCGCTCGTTCGGGGGCAAGTTTGGCTTGGTCCCGGGTCGGACTTCGCGTGGAGTCCTAGTGCGCCCAGGAGGAGAAGCTGGCAGGCGGGCCCAGGTTGTGGCAGCACGGGCCATAGGCCAGAGACGGTCGTCGGTCAGGGCCGTGGTGTAGAGACGGGGGCACATCTTCCGGTGGTGAGGGCCACGGTGCAGCGGCGTGAGGTAGGAGATGGCACTGACAGCCAAGGCCCACTGGTCAGAGAGGGAGAAAGGGGAGAGGAGAGACCGCTGCTGGGCCTGGGCCGGCTCCGGCGGGTTGGGCCCGGTGGCGCGAGGGAAAAGGGGAGGGGATGGCTGGGCCGGCCGGGTGGCTGGCCTGGCTGTCTCCCTTTTTTTTCTTTTTTTTTTTGAATATAACTTTGAATAAGGAAGCAAATGCTCTATAAATTAAAATAAAGTCAGGATTTTTGAATCCTTAAATCCTACAAACAGAAAACAATGCATCTGCATGAATGCACCAACAAAAGTTGACCTAGGATTAATTTAATTATTGTAGATAAAATAAAGAATTAAATGCATGGCTAAGCATATAAAATCATAGAAAAAATTAAATAAGCCATATTAAATTTATTGTAAAATACTGAAAATAAAATTAGGGTATTACAAACCTACCCTCTTAATAAGAATCTCGCCCCGAGATTCAGATAGGCTGGTTAGCAAAGAGAGCGGGGTAAGCTGCTTTTAATTCATCCTCTCGTTCCCATGTTGCCTCGGCCTCTGTATGATGGCTCCACTGCACACGGCACATCTTGATCTTTTTGTTTCTAGCATTTCTCTCTGATGTGTCTAGAATTTTCATTGAATGCTCTTTGTAGGTCAGATCCTCCTGTACCTCCAATCCTTCTAGCGGTGCTTGCTCTTCGGGCTCTCTCAAGCACTTCTTCAACTGAGACACATGAAACACATCATGCACACCTGACAAACTGGAAGGCAATTCCAGGCGGTAAACTACTTCACCTTTCTTTTCCAGTATTTTAAATGGCCCAATATATCTTGGCGCTAGCTTTCCTTTCATCTTGAATCTGCGAATACTTCTCATTGGCGACACCTTCAAGTACACATGGTCATCCACTTTAAAGGACAAATCTCTCCTGCGAACATCAGCATAACTTCTCTACCTGGACTGGGCAACTCTCAAATTTTCCTGAACAATACGCAATTGCTGTTCAGCATCCTGTATTATGTGAGGTCCAAATACCTGCTTCTCACCGGTCTGATTCCAGAACAACGGCGTTCTGCACCTCTTGCCGTACAGTGTTTCAAACAGCGACTTCTTCAGACTGGCTTGATAGCTGTTATTATAGGAAAACTCAGCATATGGCAAACACTTATCCCAACTAGTGCCGTACTGTATGGCACAAGCTCTCAACATATCCTCCAGTATCTGATTAGTCCTTTCTGTCTGCCCGTCGGTCTGAGGATGGTACGATGTACTGAATCTGAGCTTTGTGTCCAAAGAATTATGCAACTGCTCCCAAAAGCGAGAAATAAACTGCGAACCTCGGTCAGATATAATTCTCTTAGGCACGCCGTGCAGACAGACAATTCTGGAGATGTACAGCTCAGCTAACTTAGCACCTGAATAAATAGTGTTAACCGGTATAAAATGAGCTACCTTGATTAAACGATCCACTATAACCCATATTGAATTATAACCTTTCTGAGTACGAGGTAAACCCACAATAAAATCCATGGTTATTTCTTCCCACTTCTTCAACGGCTGTAATAAACCTGCTGGTCTTTGATGTTCTGCCTTCACACGCTGACATGTATCACAAATAGCTACATACTCGGCCACGGCACACTTCATACCATACCACTAAAATCTTTCTTTCAGGTCGTAGTACATCTTAGTGCTGCCGAGATGAATAGAATAAGCCGTATCATGAGCTTCACTCAAAATCAATTTTTTGATGCTGTCCACATTAGGCACACATATTCTGTTTTTGTACCATAAAGTTCCCTGTTCATCTTCCCAAAAGTGAGGCGCCTTGCCTAATTTGAGCAACTCACAAATTTCCCGCAATTTTTCATCAGTCTTCTGGTGCTTCCGAATCTCTTGTTCTAATGTCGGCTCTGCCTTAAACGCTGCGGCTGTGGTGTGATGTAGAAAACCCAAACTCAATCTTTCAAACTCTTCACATAACTCATGCGGCATCATAAAACCCAAAGCCATATTAGCATAACTCTTCCTACTCAGAGCGTCTGCCACCACATTAGCCTTCCCAGGATGATAATGAATTTCCATATCATAATTCTTAATTAATTCCAACCATCTTCGCTGCCGCATATTCAACTCGTTCTGTGTGAAGATATATTTGAGGCTCTTGTGATCAGTATAAATTTCACAACGCTGCCCGAATAAATAATGATGCCAAATCTTCAGTGCGTGCACCAATGCTGTAAGTTCCAGGTCATGTGTCGGATAATTCACCTCATGCTTGCGCAACTGCCGTGAAGCGTAGGCAATCACTTTACCTTCCTGCATCAGGACACATCCCAAACCATCCCTGGAAGCATCACAATAAACTATGAATTTTTTCTGCTGGTCAGGCAATGTCAACATAGGTGCGGTAGTCAATCTCTTCTTCAGCTCATCAAAAGCAGCTTGCTGTGCATTTGTCCATCTAAATTCTGCATCCTTCTCTAACAGAGAAGTCATGGGCTTCGCAATTCTTGAAAAATTCTCAATAAATCTCCGATAATAACCAGCTAAACCCAAAAATCTACGAACCTCTTTTGGTATTTCCGGCACCTTCCAGTTCGTTACCGTACTGACCTTGCTTGGATCCACTGCAATTCCTCCTGTGGAGACAACGTGACCAAGGAAACACACTTCATCAATCCAAAATTCACATTTGCTGAACTTAGCGTACAGCTTGTGTTCCCTCAATCTCTGAAGAACTAACCTTAAATGCTCCTCATGTTCTGCTTCAGTCTTGGAATAAATCAGAATGTCATCAATAAAAACCACCACAACCTTGTCTAAATAATCCATAAATAATGAATTCATCAATTGCATAAAATAGGCAGGAGCATTGGTGAGGCCGAAGGACATTACTGTATACTCATACAAGCCATACTTAGTGGTGAACGCAGTCTTAGGAATATCTGAGGGACGAATTTTTAACTGATGATAACCAGATCTCAAATCAATTTTGGAAAGACACAAACACCCTGAAGCTGATCAAACAAATCATCAATGCGGGGGAGTGGGTACTTGTTCTTAATGGTGACTTTATTTAGAGCCCGGTAATCCACACACATCCTTTTCACATCAGTATCATTTTTCTCAACAAGCAAAACTGGGAAAGACCAAGGAGAGGAACTACGACGGATAAATCCTTTAGCTAGCAGCTCATCTATATTCTTTTTAACTTTATCTTGCTCTACCGGTGCCATTCTATATTGTCTCATTGCTATAGGTGAAGTACCAGGTAAAAGCTCTATTAAAAACTCAATATCTCGGTCAGGCGGCATACCTAGTAACTCATCAGGGAAGACATCTGGATAATCACACACTATCCGAATACCGTCTGTAGGTCTAGCTTCCATCTGGTGCAAATACCCTGAAGGACTTGATGCACAGATCCCCACTTCCTGGCCATCTGATGCTGCTAGGTGAACTGTCCGTTGAGCACAATCAATTTTTACACCCCACTTCTTTAGAGTGTCCATGCCCAAGATGATATCAATACTCATAGAGTCAATAACTATTAACTTGGCACTGAACTCTACCCCCCTTATTTTTATACCCACTCTGGAACAAATACAACTGGTGTTTATCTTCCCACCTGGTGATGCAACTACCATAGGTCTTTTCATAGAACTTATAGGTATGTTGTTTTGTTCAGCATATGATCTTGTAATAAAAGAATGTGTAGCACCAGTATCAAAAAGTACAGTAGCGGGATTGGCGTTGACTGTAAACGTACCGAGAACGACATTTGGAGCATCTGCTGCAGTTTCTGCCGTCACATGGTTGACCTTGCCCTGAAGTGGCGCCCTATTCTGCTGGTTGGGGCGCCCCTGCTGCTGCTGCTGTGGGGCGTTCTGCCTGCCCTGCTGCTGCTGTTGCCCCTTTTGAGGGCAGTTGTTGGCGAGGTGCCCACTGTCGCCACACTTGTAGCAGTTTCTAACCACTAGAACAGTAGCCTGATTTGGGGCAGGTGGATTGGACTGCCCCTGTGGCATAGCTCGGTAGGTAGGGCATTGGCTCAGATTCTGATAGCGCTGACCCTGACCTGTCTGCTGCTGGTACTGCTGCTGCTGGGGCTGCTGTCGCTGCTGGTACTGCTGCTGCGGCTGGTAGCGGGGGCGGGTGTTGCTGTTGGAGGAAGCAGGGTTGAGCTTTCTTTTCTTCTCTTCAATTTCTTTGCGCTTCTGCTCTGTAAGCAAGGCACGGTCCACCAGATGATTGAAATTATTGAACGTGTTGTTCATCAGCTGTAACTGGAGGTTGTCATTAAGACCCTCCAGGAAGTGCTCCTGCTTGTCACCATCTTCTGCAACTTCTGTGAGAGCATATCGAGCAAGCTGCAGAAACTTGTCATGGTACTCTGTGACTGACATGTTCCCCTATTTCAGGGAGAGGAACTCCTTCTTCTTCATCTTCATTATGCCCGCAGGCACATGGTGACTCCTGAATCTCTCACGAAACTGAGCCCAGGTGAAACATTCTCTGTCCTGCGGTCTGTACGACTCCCACCAGTCTAAAGCAGCACCTCGAAGTTGTCCTGCTGCATACAGTACCCTCTCTTGATCATTGCACTACGCAATGTCAAGCTGTCGCTCCACTGCACGGAGCCAGTCATCTGCCTGAAGTGGATCAGCAGAATGGGAGAAAGTTGGCGGGTGTCCCTTCATAAAGTCTCCACGCCTGTCCCTCTGCTGCAGCTGCGGATTGGTTTGAACATTTTGCAGAGCTTGTACTGCATTGTTGAGAGTAGCCATCATCTGCATTCTAAAGCTCAAAAGACTGATCTGCTGTCAGCGGCGGTGGGTTCTGCGGTGGGTTTTGCGGTGGGTTGCCATTAGTCTGATTCCTGGTGTTTACTATATGTTGGCAGCAGTTGAAACAATATCAGTAAGCAATTGTTGCACATATCCAAGATGATAAACAACGGTGACCGATAAAGTAAAGAAAAAAGAGTAGATGGCTATTTATAACCCCCAACGATCTAATCTTAATTAATTAATTAATTTAATCTTCATAGTTGTTTATACTGTGGACATATATCACAGCTAGACTATCAATCAATCAAAGAACCAAATCAAACATAGTTCACCATAACAAGCATTCACATACCAAAACAAAGCGTGCTAACGGGATATAATAAGGGTATGATCTAATATATAAAGACACCCTAATGATGACATCTATAGAAACGATAGAAATACTTGAGTAAAGTTCTATATGACAGAATGAATAAATAAAAATTTTCGAACATAATGTAAGCAGTTAGTCAGTAAAACTAAAATAAAGACAAAGCATTTAAAAGTTAGCAGTTAAGACAAGGAAAGTGAAGTCCTTAAACACGACCAGTCTAACTAGGCTTTCGTCCTACAGTCAACACGGCTCTAGTACCAAATTTGTCACGCCCGGTTTCAACGAACAAAACCGTGCAACATATATATGCGCCAGGAAACGTCTCGCATATACATGACAAATTACAGAATACCACAACACATGCCATGAAATAAAAACGTACATAACATTAAATATATCATTTATTACACTGTGACACAAGTGTTTAACTCAGAGTATAACGTAGCATAGCGGAAGCATAAAACATAAGTATAACGGGCGCCACAGGGACGTCAACTGGTCAACGAAACGCCTAATACTCGTCGTAGTCTTGCACATAGTCTTCATTACCTCCATCATCTGAGCAGCGGTTGGATTTTTCCCCCCAACAAGGAATAAATATAAAGAAACAAGCGTGAGTACAGAATACCCAACAAATATAACATAAACCATGAGGCTCTATGGTTAGCAGACATCTGCATAAGCTTTTAATTTAAAACATTTATTAAGGCCTAATTACTATGAATTAGTAACAACACCATAAGCCCAAAAGATATTGCATAAGAAATTAAATAAGATTAAACAGATATAACAATTATCAAAACCATAACCAAAACCAAGAAACCTCAGCCAAGGGTCCTTTACTAATCACTGAGAAGGGTCTGGGCCGCTCATAACCGTGAGCACGGCTAACATGTTAGTTTTACACTCTCGAGAGGTTGTACATCTTTACCCACAAGTCGTGAGCTACGCTAGGAATTCATCACATTACCGGAGATGAGATGACTAGCAAGCGCACTACGAAGCCTTTACAAAGATCACATTGGTAAGGTGTCACCGCTAAGGTTTCAGGGTCGCAACGGTGGTGTCCGCCTCCAAAGGGAGAAGCACATACATATAACGTAAAGCACACTCAACCATGAGCTAGTGCAGCGACTACTGATGCTAGCCTCCCCTCTTGCCCCGCAGGTAAGTTACTCCTAAACCAAAACAACCTAATTAATCAGCTAAGTCCATCCCATTCTAGCCTTGTGGTAGCACTGTTGTCCCAGGTGGTCGCTTTGTGATTCGATCCTTAGGGAGAGAACCAGCAAAAGCACACGAGCACATTGCTCAAGCTCCCTAAACCATCCTGCTAAAAAAACCATATTAAAATGGACATGAACCGATAAGGGTCAAACCCAACAATTAATTGCATATGATTATTAGTCAAAAATTAAATTAACAAAGGATATGAGTTTTGCGCAGCACCTAGCACAACTTAACCATATGCATCCCAGAAGGTCTATACAAGGATAAAAGTAGCTAGGTAAACCTTACAGGCATATAAATTAAAATGCACATGCAGTAAATAAAAGGTTATTAGGTGTTGTTTACGTTATACTTGCCTTCCTCAAAATTTATTCCTTGCTGCTGCTCAGAGGCTTCTGGAGGTTGCTCTTCGAACTCAACAGGCGGATCAACGTCTACGCACGATCATAAAGCGCCACACAAGCATCCACGTGATCACACATGCAAGCAAACAAATGCAAAAGATAAGAAACAGTACATCATGACATAAAAACAGAAGATAAAATGTATATAAAATTATTCTACACATTACTACGGTCACGTGGGCGCGAGAACCGCCGAAATCGGATTTAAAACGTGGAAGTTATAGCCTTTTGAATGTAGTAGGACCTATCTGCAGATGAAATTCGAAAACCAGGGACCCAAGAACTAAAATCAGGGCCTACTCATAACTAGGTTGGGCTGCGGGTTAATTAGGGAAAAGGACAGGGGCGTCGCCGGCTGACCGGCGGTTGACCGTCCTTGATCGGTCACCGGTGGCTGCGGGGCGTCGGATTGCGATCGGACGGCTCGGGTTGGAGGGAACATGGGCACAGTGGCGACGACCTCTGGAGACGGCGGCGTGTCCGTCCGCCGCGGCGGCGGCTCGCCAGGGAACTAGAGCGGAGAGGCTCCGGGACGCGGTGCGGGACAGGAGTAGGCCGGGGAGCAAGGGGATTCGACGGGGAACTCACCTAGGGGCTCGGGAGCGGCGGAGGCCCGACGGAATAGCCTGCCCACAGGAGGGGGCGGACGGCCAAGGTGGGCGTGCGTGGAGGAGCGCCGAGAGCGATTTCGGCTGCCCAAAATTCGGCGGCAAGGCTTCCTTGGGGTCCTGTAGAGGTGGCCGCAAGGTCAAATTGGATTGAAGAGGCTTGACAGTGGCCAATTTGGGGACGGCGGCCGAACTCACTTGAGAGCTCCGGCGATGAAATTGGGAGGCGGCGTGAGCTCTAGGGCTAGGCCAGCAGAGCGGGGGCGATAGGGGTGTGACGGCGGCGCTAACAAAACTGCTATTAGGGTGGCGCAGCGGCTAGGGAAGTGGCGCGGCGTTGCGCTCGTTCGGGGGCAAGTTTGGCTTGGTCCCGGTCGGACTTCGCGTGGAGTCCTAGTGCGCCCAGGAGGAGAAGCTGGCAGGCGGGCCCAGGTTGTGGCAGCACGGGCCATAGGCCAGAGACGGTCGTCGGTCAGGGCCGTGGTGTAGAGACGGGGGCACATCTTCCGGTGGTGAGGGCCACGGTGCAGCGGCGTGAGGTAGGAGATGGCACTGACAGCCAAGGCCCACTGGTCAGAGAGGGAGAAAGGGGAGAGGAGAGACCGCTGCTGGGCCTGGGCCGGCTCCGGCGGGTTGGGCCCGGTGGCGCGAAGGAAAAGGGGAGGGGATGGCTGGGCCGGCCGGGTGGCTGGCCTGGCTGTCTCCCTTTTTTTTCTTTTTTTTTGAATATAACTTTGAATAAGGAAGCAAATGCTCTATAAATTAAAATAAAGTCAGGATTTTTGAATCCTTAAATCCTACAAACAGAAAACAATGCATCTGCATGAATGCACCAACAAAAGTTGACATAGGATTAATTTTAATTATTGTAGATAAAATAAAGAATTAAATGCATGGCTAAGCATATAAAATCCTAGAAAAAATTAAATAAGCCATATTAAATTTATTATAAAATACTGAAAATAAAATTAGGTGTTACAATGAACCCTCCTAAGCAGAGCCTCTAGGTTATTGTGGAAATTTTCCGGCAGGTCGAAACCGGTCATACACCTCTCTATTGCAACCACAACATAAACAATAGAGACAAGTGAGCCTGCTAAAGACTAGTTGGTATTTTTATAGAAGACACGGGGTTCGAAAAGAGATTATCATTTATATCTCTGCCTATTGCTTCCCCGGCAACGGCGCCAGAAAAGTTTGTTGGCGTCTCTTAGCTTTAAAAGATTTTACTCCGCAAGCGCACGGAGACCGCTGTAGCTGTTCACCCAGAGTATTTCCGAGTATTGTATTTTTATCCACAGGGAAGCGGCAGGCGAGAGAGTATAATTAAATGAACTCAAATCGAATGAACCATACTTATATAAATATACCAGCTAGTCACTAGACAGGGTAAGTCTGGTAAACGGATAGGCGTATGGTGGAAAGAAGTAAATTAAACTACCTAAGATACACGTAGAAAGGTATAGTTGCCTGGGAGGACAACGAGTGAGATAAAGTTCCCAAACTCTATTCTATTCAGCTGCAAAAACTATGTCGTGGTTAACTAAGAAACTCAAGTAGCAAGTCAGGGTCTCGCGTTGAACGAAATTCCGGCGCCTCGAGGGGTCAGGGGGTAGATAGTAGACCACTGAAGGAGACCCGGCTAACGCCTATGGGCCTACCGAACGAATGGGCCTAGACTACATAGGCACACCACACGCTGTCACCGAGTGGGGCTACCAAGCAAATCTGTGTGGGTAGGATGGCACGATATAAACGTACTCAAGCAAAGCATGAGTAACAATAGATTGTCCTTGATTAGAGGAGAGGACCTAACCAGAGCTTGGCGTACAGGTTGGATTATAGCACCGGCAAGAATAACGGGACTTGACTAACTAAGATAACCACAAGTCTAAGCCTAGCAAGTATGCAAAATAAAGGGTACACCACACTTACAAGAGATAGAATTAAAGTAAAATATAACTGAATTATATTGAAGATACGAGTACAAAAGATACAAGAGCTTTTACCGCAGACTCAGAAGAATATCTGAGAACTCCGAGGCAAAGCTCGACTCACTCTAACTCCCAGGACTATCCTAACTACTAAGATGTGGAAAATGACACTCTCTAAGGTAGAATATGGTTCTCAACTTCTCCACACCTTTACAAATGAGCTCTACAGGCCTATTTATAGTCCCATATGAGAGGGGAGTTTTTGTAGGAGGCTTAGGTCGGTGGGAGGCCGAGGTCAGTGGTCGGCCGACCTAGTGGGGAGGTCGGCCGACCTACCCCGAGGTTGGGCGACCACCCGATCCACCGCCTTTGCACTCCAACGGCTTGATCTTGTGTCCCCATGGCGGTTGGCGGTTAGGACGGTTGTTGCACGTGTAAAATGACTCCGAGGGTAGGTCGGCCGACCTTGTAGGAGGTCGGGCGACCACGTGTCAGCCCTGCATTGGCAACATTGCTCTTCCCTCGGATTGTTGATGTTGTGGATCCGTGACTTGGTGAATTTTCAACCTTTGGATACATTGGATGCTTGGCCTTGCGGTTGGATTTGAGTGCACTTGTGTTTTCTTCATGATATGGATTGATGAGGTGGCACATGGCTAACTTGGGAGGTTGGCCGGCCTGACCAGGGGTCGGCCGACCCTGTTAGTGGGTCGGGCAGCCAGTCCCCTGGTCGGCCGATCTAGCTGAGTCAGGCTCAGCCTGGCCTTTGTCGGCCGACCTAGGGTTGGGTCGGCTGACCTGGCCACTTTGGCTAGTGGTCTCCATCTTTGATCCTTGGCATGTTTTCAACTGTTTTATGTGCATTTTGGTACCTGTATCCAAATATTCATACAAAACTTGTGGAACTCATTAGTAGAAGGGTTAGTCCATATTTATTCACTTGCATCGCTCCATTTGGTTGGTAATTGACGGTAGATATCGTGAGATTACGACCGTCAACCCTCGGCTGGCCATGGCGGCCGTGCGTCCTGTGCGAGCGGGAGAGGGAGGAGAGGGAGCTGGAGACCAAGGGAGTGAGCGAGGGAGTGAACGGCGTTGGTTTCTCGTCCAGGTGAAGCCGAGGCGCGGCCGGTCGGCGTCCTAGGCGCCGCACGCCACCGCCCGTACGTCGCGGCCGCATGGCCGCCATGGGCTGGGCGTCGGCTGATGAGAGCCAATGGACCGGCCTCATTGCTCTCCTGGTGTGATGAGTGATTGTTGAGCTCAAGCCCTCCGATGGACTAGAGGCCCTCCGATGGACTGGAGGTAGATGATGAAGACCTCGATGGACTGAGGCAAAAGCCCTCCAATGGACCGGAGGCAATGCTCGCGTTGGTCGGCCATGGGAGCTCGGTACACGGCGGGGCGGTTCAGCAACGGTGGTGTAAGCCCTCCGATGGACCGCGAGGTGACTCCGATGGACTGGAGAAGCCGGGTGCCACCGTGGTGCTCCAACCCGAGTGCATGGCGCGAAGGCGTGCGAGGGAGGCTTTGGTGGCTTCGGCTCAAAACCGCCACCCAAGCTACCCAAGCCTTGGTGAATTGGGCCACGACTCGCCAAGATAGAGAAGATGGGCCAAGTCCGGCCCAGACGGAGACTTCCTAAAGTTTCCCGGTTTCTGACTACAAAACCGGGGGTGCAAAGGTGGATTGGACTACTGGCCACGTGGAGGACATCCGAAGATTGCGTGGAAGCTAAGAAGATCAAGTCTTCATCGTGGTCGTCCGTCCCCGATATTTCGGGTTCTTTTCTGTTTTAGCCCCTCCGGGCATTTCTAGTGTTAGGGGTCTATGTGTAAAAATGCCAAAACTGAACCGTTGTATAAATAGCCTAAGAGCTAGTCATTAGAGGTAGTCTTGGCAGCTATGTTTTCATTTCCTTAGGGTAATTTTCGTACTTAAGCTTTGAGCTCCAAGTTTAGGAGGGTTAGGGTGAGATCTAGCCTCCAAATCAAGAGGAAAGGTGAGGGTGGTTGGTTGAGACGAAATCCTTCATTGTAATCTGACCTAAGACCTCTTTTGAGGCTCATAATCGAAGTGGTTTCGTGCAGCAACTTTGTGTGCTTCTCCTTCCTTTGTTCTCTTTGGTTTTTGGCTTCAATCCTTGGCCTTTTGGGTGTTTGTTTTGGGCAAGGTTGAATCCTGTGTTTTCCTTGTGTTTTGGACTTGCAAGGACATGGAGATTATGTCTTAGAACATCTCAATCCCAAAGGATTGCCACGAGCAAGTTGTTCTTGAGCTTTTCCCTTTCTTGCCCAAATATTCACCTCTTTACAAGATCTGAAATTCCCGCTAATCCCGTGATCTTTTTCCATAGATCTTTTGGGAATAGTTTTGGAATGGGGCTAGGATAGCCTGTGCCAATTTTCATGATGTTTGCAGAAGGTTTGGTCAAGTTTCGGATTGCTTTTTTCCTGCTGGTTCTGTCCTCTTTCAAGTCCTGTCTGGTTTAGGGGTCAAACCTTCAAATTTTGGGCTAAAATTTTGTGGAGCTCTTTATCAGTGAATCATAAAGCTCCCATAAAAATTTCAGATCATTTGGAGGTGTTTTGACCTGGTTTTGGTATTTTTCTTTTCGGGTTAGTCTGTCAGTTTTTAACCACCGGACAGTCCGGTGGTCACAACTTGCTCCAATTGGCCTGAAATATTCTGGAGTTGTTCCCTATTGCCTTTTGAAGGTGTGGTAATTTTGGGGGAATTTTTGGAGCTTTTCTTGAGGGGTTTTGAGATTTTTCTTTGCAGCCCTGTCTGTCTGAAATCAGCAGTTCTCCGGAGTTGGTTCCTTTTGCACTCTTTTTCTTAGCCGTTTGAGCGTGTGCTTCCGCTTGGTGCTTGGTACATATCTGTTCAGTGGACAGTACCAAGCACGTGTTGTGAGCTAGATACGTATCCTCTTAGTGGACGGTGTCTAGTTTCGTTGTGGGCGTTGTTTCCATTTTGCACTGCGGTGGGCGTTTGAGTTTGAGTTTTCAAGTGCTCCTATTCACCCCCCTCTAGTCGCATTCTCGGTCCTACAAGTGGTATCAGAGCCGGTTAGGTTTCCTATACCTTAACCGGTGACGAAACCGTAGCGACGATGACTTACTCTTGGAAAATTCCCGTCCTTGGCTCCGATAGCTATCCCTACTGGAAAGGTAGGATGGAGGCGTTTCTTGTTAGCCAGAGTCAGGACATATGGGATACTACTCAGAGTACGACTTTTGTGGTGCTTCCAGTCGCTGAGCGTACTACGCAGGATATCGTGGCTCAGCATGAGGCGAATGCCAAGGATGTTAACTTTCTCTTCTCCGGGCTTGGTCCCATGGATTGTGAGAGAGTGAGTCACCTTAAGACAGCGCGTGAGATATGGTCACTGCTTAGTGCACACCATGAGGGTACTGCGACGATTAAGGCTAGGCTTGTGGCGACTTACCGGCGCGAATATGAGAATTTCGTCCAGAAACCGGGAGAGTCAGTAGACGACTTGTTTGGTCGCTTTCAGTCGATCATCAACAAGTTGCGTGTCAACTCTGCCCCCGCTGCCCTCCCATATACCGATCATCAGCAGGCTGTCAAGTTGCTGTATGCTTTGGACAGAAAAATATGGGAGATCATGGTGAACTCAATCATTGAGTCGGCAGGGTATGATACGATTGAAGTAGAGGCGCTCTATAGTAAGCTTAAGGCCACCGAGGTAGATTACAAGATGAGGGATTCCCTCGCTTGTACAGGTTCTAAGAGTCTGGCCTTGGCTACCCCCTCTAGTGAGTCTGTCACTAACCCCATGTTACACAACTTCTCGTTTTCTGCTTTGATGTCTGTTACAGAGGAGCAGCTAGAGACGCTTGGGGATGATGAGTTGTGTCTGGTGTCTAGTCGCTTTCAGCGCGCCTATGACAATCGGATGAGCAAGAAGAGGGGAGAACGGCCCAAGTGCTTCGAGTGCGGAGAGGTTGGCCACTTCATCGCCGAGTGCCCCAACAAGAATGACTACTACAAGAAGGGCAAGAGCTACTCCCGTGACTCCGACAAGTACCACCCCTGCAAGGCAAGCTTTGACAAGCACCGCTCCAGCAAGCACGGCTCCGGCAAGCGCCCCTTCAGCAAGAAGAACTTCCGGAAGGCTTTCAAGACCTACCAGAAGGACAACCGGAAGCGGGACAAGGCCTTCTTCACCGAGATCGGGTTCTGCAGCAGCGGATCTTCTTCCTCTTCGTCCTCATCGAGCTCAAGCGATGAGGAGATCACGTACAGGAAGGACAAGAGGAACGATCAAGACGGTCCAGCTGGCTTGTGCTTCATCTCCACCAAGTCCAGGTGCAAGAACAAGGACAAGAGGAGCTCGGTTTGCTCCATGGCGCTTGAGGACAAGGAGAACAAGGATGACGGCAGCAACTTTTCTTTCGATCATGAGGTAACTCCTAAGCAAGCCGAAATCCTTGAGATGCTAGAGCAGAAGCTGCAGAAGGCCTAGGATAAGATGCTGGAGAAGGCAGCTAAGAAGCTGCAGAAGTTGAAAGCCCAACTTGCTAAGGCTTTAGAGGAGAACGAGAGGTTGAGGAGTGTGAGACCCCAACCCAGTGAGATTGAGTGCCCTACCTGCGAGTCTTTCATGACGGAACTTGGTGACCAGAGAGATAGGTATGCCAAGCGGGTAGAGGAGATAGATGAGCTTAGAGCTGAGCTAGGCAAACTCCAGTCCAAGCTGGATGAGCCTACTTTCTGTGGAGAACTTGAGTGTGAGTCTTGCCCCTGTTTAGCTAGTGAGTTAGCTGCGCTGAAAGGGAAGTTTGAGGGGCAGCTCATGGAGCTTGATGAGCTTAGGGCTAGGCCTGCGCTTTTGGGTGCGTGTATGGTCTGTCCTACTTTGAGAGGTGAGTTAGAGCAGTTGAGAGCTGATTTTAAGGTGCTTTCAGCACCTACTGACACTTGTGAGAACTGCCTGACCCTTAGGATGCAGCTGTTGGATAGGGAAGCCACCATTAAGAAGTTGGAGAAAGCAGCTCCTGTGTTTCCATCTCTAGACTGTGATACATGTGCTGCCCAGACAGTAGTTCTGGAAGATCTGAGGTTGCAGGTGTTGTCTTTGCAAGATGACAATAATAGGTTGAGAGAGGTGCTGAGTTGGGTGCATGCAAGGCAACCCCAACTAGGGATGATCATAAAGAGCACCAAGAGAGCTGAGGGTGACTTGAGTGGGTTTGGGTTTGGTGAGTGCAGTACTTCAGGTGAGAAGAGTGCCCCAGCTAAGATCAAGACTGCACCTACCCAGCCAGGTGTGACTGTTGATGGGGTTTACCATGAGCCACCCAAGGCTGCCCCAAAGAAGCAGTACTGGACACCCAAGCCTTCTAAGGCTAAGCTGGACAAGATCATAGAGGAAGAGCTTAAGCCCAAGGGCAAGAAGCCAATCCAGCAGCCTGAGTCACCCAAGGCCACACCACCTAAGCCCAAGTCCCAGCCTAACCCAATTTCTAGGAGGCCTGTCTACCACTATGAGTTCTGCCAGCGGAATGGCCACCTAGAGGAGTTTTGCTTCAGGAGGAAGTGGGTTGAGAGACAGGAGAGAGCTTGGGGGAACCAGGATCAGTTCTACCAGGGTGGTAGGCAGGATCCTCCCCACCGCAGTGAGATGAGAGACCGCTTTGCTGGTGGTGAGAGAGGAGGCGGCTTTCAAGCCCATACTCCTAGTGGTGAGAGACGCTTTGTCGGTCGAGCTCCTAGACGTTTTTAGCGCGGCTATGGACCTCGTGACCGAGGCTTTGTGAGAGAGTTTGAGAGGCCACGCTTTGGAGGTCGTGGTCGGACAGATCATCGTGATGATTTCTTTGACAGTGCTTACCCCACTTTTGAGCAGATGGCTCGGCACTGGCACAACAGTTTTGGTACTAACCCCGGTGCCGGACCGTTTGCTCACCGTCGCTTTACTTGACTTTGCAGGATCGAGGCATGGAGGACGTGTGGATCATGGACTCAGGGTGCTCTAGACACATGACAGGGCACCGCAAGTGGTACTCCAGCCTCAACCCCGTGAGCACTAAGGAGTACATCACATTCAGGGACAATGGTCAAGGTAAAGTGTTGGGTGTTGGTTCTGTTTCGCTCTCTGCTAAGCTTTCCCTGAGAGAAGTTGCTTTTGTTCGGAATCTGGGGTTCAATTTGGTCTCTGTTTCGCAATTTCTCGATGAAGGATTTGAGGTTCGTTTTAAGAAGGGTGCGTGCTGCGTTCTTGATGCTGAGGAGACCCTTGTTTGCTCTTTGCTGCCTTTTGGTCAGGTTTTTAGGGTCGACCTCACATCTGTTTCTGGCCCTGCGCACTGTTTGGTTGCTAGTCCTTCGGCTGATATATGGAAGTGGCATAGGAGACTTGGTCACTTGAGCTTTGATCTGCTAGTCAGGTTAAGTTCAATGGGCCTAATCCGAGGATTGCCCAAATTGAGAGCTGAGAAGGACTTAGTTTGCCACCCCTGTCGTCATGGCAAGATGGTTGCCGCCTCTCACATTCTTGTGTCTCCGGTTATGACCTCCTATCTGGGTGAGCTACTCCATATGGATACAGTAGGTCCCGCTCGGGTAGCATCGGTCAGTGGAAAGTGGTACGTGCTTGTCGTTGTGGACGATTTTTCGCGGTTCTCGTGGGTATTTTTCATGGAGTTTAAGGATAAGGCGTTTGGTTTTGTTCGGGATCTGGTACTGAGGTTGAGAAACAAGAGTCATAAGGCCATGAGGGCTATCCGCAGTGACAATGACGGAGAATTCAAAAACTCTCGGTCCGAAAACTTCTGTCGTGACCTAGGTCTTGAGCACCAGTTTTCCTCTCGATATACCCCACCGCAGAATGGTGTTGTGGAACGCAAGAACCGCACACTTGTTGAGATGGCACGGACGATGCTCGATGAGCATAGGACTCCAAGGTGCTTTTCGGCTGAGGCAGTGAATACGGCCTGTTACATTGCGAACCGGATCTTCTTGCGAGCTTTCCTTGGGAAGGCCTCGTATGAACTTCGGTTTGGTAGGCAGCCCAGCGTCAAGCATTTGCGAACGTTTGGCTGCAGGTGCTTTGTGCTGAAGAAGGCGGGGCATTTGGACAAGTTTGAGTCTCATTGTTTGGATGGGATTTTTCTGGGGTATGCTTCTAGTTCTAGGGCTTTTCGTGTGTGGATTTTAGAGGCCAAGCAAGTTGTTGAGACTTGTGAGGTTTCTTTTGATGAAACTATGCCCTACACAACCCCTGCCTTTGAGATTTCAGGTGATGATGAAGAAGGTGAGAGCCAATGGACCGGCTTCATTGCTCTCCTAGTGTGATGAGTGATTGTCAACGGTACAAGTGCTCTGATGGACTGGAGGCCCTCCGATGGACTGGAGGTAGAGGAGATGAAGACCTCGATGGACTGAGGCAAAAGCCCTCCAATGGACCGGAGGCAAGTCTTGGCGTCGGTCGGCCATGGGAGCTCGGTACATGGAGGGGCAGTTCGGCAACGGCGGTGTAAGCTGTGGCGGAACCGCCCTACTTAATCCAGACTAAGCACACCTGCCACCTCTGGCTTGCAGTGCACTTAGGCCGGACTAAACCCGGTAGTCCGTCGAGCTACCCAAAAGGGCACTCGATGTAACCATCGCCCGAGGATACCGACATCACACACATTCAGCCCTCGAAAGAGCCACAACAATTACATCATCACAGGCAGTTGAAATAGAGAATAATAGAATAAATTTACAAAACCAAATGTAGGGAATCAAATACATGTTCAAATATAGCGGAAGCGAATTCAGAGTATATATATAGCGGAAGAGTTTTCAAAATAACTCGTAGCGGAAGCAATATACTTAAGTAGTCTTCACGAAGAGATGAACAAGGCGAGTAGCACCGAGCCCACCGGTACTACCACCTCCAGCACAGTTGTCCAAAAGTCATCGGTACCTGTAAGCCAAAAGTGGGGGCAAACCCTGAGTACTAATTACTCAGTAGGACTTAATGGACGGGGCTTACGGTTGACACAAAGCATGCTTACTACTCAGGTGGATCCTTAGCTGTTGATTCTTAAACAAAGTCATGTTGACATAAGATAGCAGGATTTGACAGCTGCTATCCATTAATCATAGAGATCATTTATATTATAAAGTAAGTACTTGTATGAAAGTAAAACATGAGAACCTATCAGAAACTTGCATAATAGTATGTCGAACACATGTCCTATCCCAAGATTCACAGCGCCTCCATCCAACCCCTTGGGAGTAGCCGTCTCAGGAGGGATACCACGGTACGTCGGGTCAGCCCTCCCTCGACCTCAAAGCATCTCCCAAGTCCATCGACCTCCTAGCAGTGGATGGGCAACACCCTGAATAGTGGGACGGGTCATACATATCCAAGCATATTGTATTAGAAAGCGTGATTTAATAAACAACACATTATAGTTATTACTACGTTGCCCGTGTGCGATATCTGGCATTCTCACACCTGGTGAGCATCAGCGATTCGAATCGATTTGTTAATTCCCGGGAATAACTAAAAATGCCAAGTGATATATGCTTACTAGCCATCGCGTTCCACACATATATCCCTCATCTCCACCTGTCCCGTCCCAAGATTCACAGCGTCCCCACCTAACCCTTGGGAGTAGCCGTCTCAGGAGCGATACCACGGTACGTCGGGTCAGCCCTCCATCGACCTCCAAGCACCTCCCAAGTCCATCGGCCCCCTATCAGTGGATGGGCAGCACCATGAATAGTAGGACGGGGCCGGTAAGACTTTCACCGGTCCCATGACCCGGATAAGCACTCTAGCAATGGTATGCCAATTAGCAGGCGAACAGCGAACGGACCTTATGCGACTCGGGTGGAGTCCACCATACCTTGCCACATCATCATTTTTCTTATAATATTCCCATAACTCCGCCCGGTCTCTATTTAACATCAGCAATAATAATCATAAATTGTATCATAATAAGATTTCTGAGGTTTGTAAAATCACCTACGCGACGAGTGACTCCATTCACTCGTATCTACTCGTACCTAGCAATTCTAGGCACTCGTCCTACGAACTCTAATAAATAGGTGCTAGGGCCAGGGCGGCCAAGGAGTCTAATGCAATTGGTTCCAAACAACTCCTAATGCAGATGCGTAAGCAATTCATCAATTATATTTGCTGGGTAAAGCATGGTCCTGCCTACCTTTGATTTGCTTTAAGAGAACCAACAAACTAAGCTAATGTTAGTTTGCCGGGTTGTGAGGCTTTGCCCCAGGCAACCCCTTGATCCCTTGGACAACTCCTCCGTCCAAACACGACTGATGGGCTCTCCAGGTCGTGAGTGGGTCTTAGTTGGTCTTTTGGATCACCGTTAGTTGAAGTAGTTCCACGCACTTGGTTCTCGATCACGTATCTGCAATAAGCGCCACTATATGGATGACATGCGTGATGATGATGATTCCGATGTATGAATATTAATGCACATCCGTGAACAACCATTTCATGGATGGACAGAAAAGTGATTGATAATTTATTTAACAATAAGCGCATGTAGGCATCTCGCTAGGGCAAGCACACAACTTTGAAATCAACCATTCACAAGGCAACCTAGAGTTTATTACATGATCACGTATTAAGTCGAGTTGTCTTGTTTCACACCTCGTGCAAGCAAAGCATCAATCGAATATATGTTCACACACATAAGGGACTACTAATTTGAAACACCATTCCTAGCACTAGTGACCGAAGCACTCTTATGGCCTATAGTAATCATACATTTAAACAAGCACATTTACGATTGACAAGTTATACATCATAAAGGGAGAACATGTCACACTAAGCATTTATAGGAAGCATTCTTTAGCTATACTTAGCATGGACTGCATGTACAAAAATTTACAAGTTAAAACTCCCCAAATTGGACAGGACACCTATTTTCCATATATTAATCCTTGGTGAATTTAAGATGTACATATGATCAGTGTGAATGGTCCTCTAGCGTATACTTTCTGGACTCTATGCATCAACCTTAGGCTACCAAATTTTCCGGAGAATTTTTCCTAGCAAGTCCTGACCACTTTTTCTATTTATCATTTTCAACATGCACCCTTTTATTATTTTCAAATCACCAATGAAACATAACATGAAGGGGCTCATATTTTACCAGTGAGGTACTTATACTTCCTAAAGTATATGAAAAATGCTAGAGAGTCAATTTGAGCATATTCTTTGTAGCCTCCAATTCCTAGGTTAAATAAATGCACAAAACACATGTAAATGGCAAAAGGGTAATTAAACAGCAAGTGTTAGGGCTACAATAATTCATATGGTGCTACATTGCCATAAGAAAGCTATTGTCCAAGTTTCATGGCCTTTAGAGTTCATTTAGTCCACTTTCGTCATTTATCCTAATTAATCATGCATGCAACAATCCAAGGGCAAAACAGACATTTCACACTTCCACATCATACCAAACATGTAGATATATTTAAGAGGAGTCCAACGCAACTAAGTTTGTCCATTTTGGATTTTTCTTTGATTTTATACGATTTTCCAAAGTTCACAGCTCATTTAAATGTATTTAAATGGAAAATATCAGATCTCAGGACCTAAACGTAATTAACCGTAGTTTCCAGGGGGTAGCAGGCAAGTAGGTCGAGACTCAGTGAACAGTTCACGTAAAACCCGTAGAACCTAGGGTTAGATCTGCAAAAATGCAAGGTTCGGGTTAAGATGCATGACCACCTTAGTTCCAGGGGGTTATTAGCAAGTCCTGCAAGACTCAGTAAACAGTGGAATAATAAGCGATAAAGTGAGGGTTCTATCTGCAAAATCCACTCTTTCTTCTACCTTCAGACGGTGGCGAACGGCGCGCGGCGGCCGGTGTTTCGGCGCGCGCGTCGGAGCGTAGGGGCCGCGACTTGGAGCCGAGGTGGTGTGGGGAGGTGTTCTCCGCCGCGGGCTTCCGTTTCCCCTAGCTCTCGTCGCCGATGGTGGAGAGGTAGAGCGGCGCGGAGCGGTGAACCGGAGGCGGCCACGGCGCGGCGGTGCGCGGCGGCTCCCGCTCGATTCGGCGGCGCAGGAGGCGGTAGGGGCTGCGGTCGGGCTCCTGAGCTACGCGGGGACGAGTAGAGTCCGGAGGAGGCGGATTGGAGGTCCGGGGATGGACCGAAGGTGGTCCTCCACGGTGAGGCGCGGTGAACGCGCACGGCGAACGGCGATGTACGTGGAGCGGGGTCGAGGAGGCGATGGCGGAGGATGAGATCATGGGGAAAGTGAGGAAGGTTGCGGGGCGGAGCTAATTCGCTCGTCCAACGGGCGTAGGGGGGCCGGAGTTGACGCGCGGATGGAGCTCGCCGTGGTGGCGTTCATGGCGGCCATGGCGGGCGGCGTGGTTGGGGAGGGCTAAGGGCGATGGAGGCGGCCCGAGAATAGCGGGAGGGGTGGAGCGTGGTTGCGCGAGCGTGGCGCAGGTGGCGGCTTGGAGGGAGAGGGCCGGAGGAGGCCGGGGCATGAGCTCGCCGCGGGTCCAATGGCGGTCGTTGGCTGCGCTTCTGGAGGCGCGCGCAGAGGGAGAGCGAGAGGGCAGAGAGGCGAGGCGAGTGTGAGATAAGAGGGAGCGAGGAGGAGTGCGGGAGTGGAGGTGGACTGGAAAGCGTCCAGGTGCAAGGGCGAGGACGCGGCCCTCGGCCGGCGTCGGCGCGTCGCGCGCGCAGGCGGTGGACGCCGCGTGGGCGTGAGCGAGCGGGGGAAGGAGACGGTGGTCCGGCGGTGGACAAGGTCTACTGACCCTGGGTCGATGACAGGTGGGACCGGGGTGGGGTGGAGAGGGAGCGGTGCACTGGACCAGGTCTATGGAGACGGGTGAGGGTGGGGCCCACAGCGACCGGGTTTCCAACTCCGCGGGCGGGAGTCCGACGCGGGTCGGCCAGGTGGGGCCCACTTGTCATTGACTCCGGTTTTTGAAAATCCAAGGAAAAAGGAAAAAGCCCAGTTTGACTGGTAGGAGCCCTGTTTGAAATCTCAGTTTTTGATTGACCTAGAGGCCGAATTTAGGAAAACTCCAATTGGATGAAATGTTCTAAATTTGTTTACCTACATTTTCTTTATAAACTTGTATACCATGTTATATTCAAAAATAGAGTTTAAATTTGAATTTAAACTGCTGACCCATGTTTGACCAACAAAACCCTCCTGTTTAGAAATTCTAAAAGTCCATCTTATGTTCACATTCACTCAAGGAGTTTTATACCAGTGTTGTTTAGAATTTCATGACCTACAACTTATTCAATTTGGAGTTTTGCAAGATTATGGCTGTAGACCAATTTAAATTTGAAATTACTAAACAATTCAAGTTTGGACAGAAATCATTTGCTAACAGAAAAGGTCCCAAAACACTATCCAAATCACTGTGCATGTCAACACTCCAATTACCAAAGTTATTCCTAATATAATTTTCTACAAGTTTGGTATATAAAGTTTGGCTTGGATCACCACAGATTTTGAATTACAAGCGCAAACATTGTTGAGGGTTTGGTAAAACTGCAGCTTTAGTTTAAGTAGAGTCTTTCTTGTTTCAAACTTTTGAATACTCAAATGAAGTCTAAACACTTCCACAATAGGTGCATTTGAAAGGTGATAAGTTCAATTTCATTTCATAGAAGGGAAGATTTTGAAGTTGTATAGTGAAATCAAAAGTAATTTCAGAATCAACTTAGGGAAAAGCTGAAAATCCATACTTGGAAAATTTCTAAGTGTGGGGTGATCTAGTTGTTTCCATGAGATATTTGGGTGAAATTTTGAGTGAGTAGACGATAGTTTTGATCCATGCTCAGTGTAGCAAAAGGATAGTCCATAACATGTACAACAAGTTTGTCAACGGAGTTGAGCTCGGGTGCTTAATGAATTTGAAAGCTTTATTTGGGCCCAAGTTTGCTCACGATCACAACTGGCACTTATCAAGAAACTTTGGGTTTGATCTTTTAAACCTCCTGCCTTTAGATTGTTGAACATTGTCCAACAGAAAGGTCTAGGGCTACTTTTCTTATCTGAGGTTTGGCACTTGGAGTTGAGCTCAAAAGCATGTGAGTGTTGACTTATTCAACCACGAAATGTGTGGTCTTGCATCTTGTATAGAAAATTTTTGACTTAGTGATTTCTCCACGTGTTTTTTGTTAATCTCTAAGCATGATTAAGTCTTAATCTATCATTAGCTTTCATCTAACCGTGTGTTAAGGCTTTTGAGATGCCAGGGGCATCACAACCCACCCCCCTTAAAGAAATCTCGTCCCGAGATTTGGAGGAAGCGGGTTTCTAGGGCTTACTGCGCAATGTAAAAGGTTTTGGCATCGTTGTTCGGGTGCTTCTGTCACACATGGTAACACTTACTCCTTCATCAATTTGCTTTGTTAACTGGCTCGTGAATGGTTAGTGCCTCTTTAACACAAGTTAGTTACAAAGCTTTTGAATACGTCCAAGGTGGTCCTTCCCAGGTGCTCGGCAAGTCGTGGTTTATATGAGAGCGAATGAACAAACTGCAAAGACGGTGTGGCCAATGTGAAAACGGCAGTGCTTTACTCGATTACTGGAACAGGGTTACTCCCTGACTTTGACACCAAGATTTTGAAACCTGATAAATATATAAGTCTTAGAACATTAGAAGCAAGGTGTACACAATCGGAAAAGTCGAACCATGAAGGCTCTTGCGTTTCAAAGGGTCATCAATGGATGTGTTTTTGAGACACATTCGTTTCGTTTGATAGGGACTGTGTACACATATAAGACATTAAATCCGAACATTCTCCAAAGAGTAAGGTGGGGTGATACATAACACATTCTACTCATTGTTTCAAGAAGGATGCCGTGGAAAGAGGATAGGACATATTCACCTAGATAAGGTGATGGTTTGTATGATTTCATATAATTGATCAAGACTGACCAAGAAAAGTATAGGCAGAGGGCTTATGCTTACTATTACTAACAGAACACCAAGGTTAGTGAGCCCAACTTTGAGGATAATTTCAAAAGAAGAATAAAGCAACTCTTGAAAAGGACAACGCGATGAAAGCATTAGCTGAGAACAAAAGCTTAGTGCAGTGGATGATGCTGAAGTTCTCCTTTAGGAGATAAGATTCAATATATACGAAGGAAGAAACCATAAGATAGAGTGGTGGAAACAGAGTTGATTGCTTCCCACAAATCAAGAGAGGCAAATTGGAAGAAGGCAATGAAATGATGTAGCAAAATAGTGAAAATGGAACCAAGCATTCCCACAGATACGGACGTTAAAGCTGATCAAGGTAAGCATAGAGGAGTCCGAGGCTAGGACCAACGGTTGTAATTGTACCATAGAGATAGAATTGATCATCCCCATGAAGCACGACTAGCAAGGATAAGCAAAGCAACGAAAAGATGTGGACAAGTGGAACCATAGAATTGATCCGTCTCCATGGATCGAGAAAAACATGGTTCAACAAGGCGAGGCAAAGGTGTGAACGATACTGGGATTGAGACAGATTTTTCCCACAGATCAAGAAAGGCAAGGTGAAACAAAGCAAAGAAACGATACTAGGCGGCAGTGGAAATAGAGTAAATTATTTCCACGAATTAGAGGGATAGAGGTCAACAAGGCGTTAGAAATTGGGTAGGAATGTTTCACAATTGTAGCGGTGTCATGCCTTTGCATGTCTTGATACCAGCGCGCCCCTAGTGGAACTGAGTGACGGCCGTACACACGGGACCCTAGGTTCAGTCGCGGCACCATAGACTGCTCGGGTAAACATCCCGTCAAGAGCGATATTTCCATCCAACCTCAGGGGATATGTGAATACACAAGGTTATAGAAAGACATGAACAAGGAGTCTTACACGCCATAGCACAATGTTTTCGAAGGTATAATTCCTCAGATTTATTTGAATCAGGAACAGGGTAACAACAACTAAAGTGTCATGGATTACAAGGATTGAAGTGCCTGAATGACAAGAGCATGAAGCGTGAGAACTACAAGAGTTTGAAATGCTCCATTGAAACCAGAGATACATTAAACATGAGGGTTGGACACATGCCGACTGCAAGGAGCTGGGTACATGAGAATCTCAAGAGTTATGAGAGTCAACATCCTCCCATTACAAAAGTTTGCAGTGACGGCTAGCACTCCAACTAGTATCTAGCTAGTACTGCCTAAACATAAGATTGATGCGTCCAGAACGAATGCCCGTTTCTTCTTTCAACCAACTTGGTGCAGTGTTGGTCTTCACGTGGGAAATGCCATGAAACAATAGTCTTGATTCTCCACCGAGTATGAGAACGTCACCAGATTCGAGGTTGATCTTGGTCGCTTGGTCCTTGTCTCTCGTGTCGCCGAACAAGAACTCGGCAGTGTCGCCTATGGAGATGGATATGAAAGGTAAACCTTTGGTAAGGCTACTCTCTGACTCGTCCTTGTCTTGGTGAAGTCCGAGCTTTCCGGAGTTGGTGTAGTAGTTGACGATGCATATGTCCGGGTTAATCTGAGGAAACTTGCTTGCAGTGGAGTTCGCAGTCTGAGCAATCATATTGAAAGCGTCTGGTATTGCCGGGGCTTGTGCTCCATCAAATGGACGTGTGGGTCCATATGAACGTGCCGTCGAATCCCAGTTCTTTCCCAGGGACATCATCCATAAGTTCAGCTTGGCGCCATTCTTGAGGCTTGGCCTGTAAAATCCTCCTGGGCCCTTACCCAGTTGTCGACACATACGAACCATCTCGATTTGATCTTCAGGCTTGACAAATCCTTTTAATAGAACCATCCCGGGTCGCAAATGTTGGACTGAGGCTGCCTCAGTGGAAGACTCTCCCGCTTTTCTCTTCTTAGGATCTCGAGGTACTATTGTTTTAGCTTTCGTGGACTCCTGGTAATTAGGGCATAAGTCGAAGGGCTGCGACATCTGTAGCAGGAAGAATAAGGTCTGTGTCAATACAAGAATCTGAAAATCTTGGTACGGTCATAGTGCGATCGTACTTCCTTGCTCGAGAAAGTGTAATGAAAACGATCCTATCATCACGTGTAACACAACTTTTTATCTCTCCCTTTCTGATGTGAACACGTTGCGGTTAGCTTTTTGGAAGGAACCCAAAAAGGGATCTCGAGCATTCGTATTCTGAGTTTTTACTAAATTTCTTTTTGGTCAATTTTCTACTCAAAGGTCTCAAACTTCAAGTTACCAGAGTTTTGGCGTAATGGTCCCGATATGGAGTTCTGACCTAAGGTGACTGTGAGTTACCTTTACAAACACCTTTGAATCAAAACCTGAGAGGAACAATTATTTGTTTCGTGGTTCTCTACGGCTTTGTTATAGAGAGTTTCCAGTAGAATCGTTGGTATCACTGCAGAAGGTACAACTTCGGCAAAGGTCACAATTTCACGCCTTACAAGCACCTTATACAACGTCTCAACTTGTTCTTTTCGAATTTCCGTTCACATACTATCGTTAGCATCATGCACGCAATTCTCATGTTAATTTGTTATTCCTAACAACCATGCGTACGATAACATACGTATCAAGTCATTTTCAATCCCACACATAGCAAAGCACATGAGATGAGATGAATGATGCATGATTCGTCCTATCCGGTCTCACTTCACACATCCTATGTATTTTATATATAGCTAGCGATATTTCGGTGACATATATGCACGTCTCTCCATAATGCAACTAGTCGTTGTCTAGTCGTTCTTAATTTCGTACGTGGTTAGTGTACCTGCAGAAGAATGCATGCTCATACATTACCACCTAATGTGGCATCCACGCGTGACCGCTGCGTGGACAACGTAGGTGGGCCGATGCACCTTTTCCTCAAAGCCTGACTTTGTCGAGAAAAAGGTGGATCCCAAAACCAAATATAAGTGTGGTGGGTATGAAAGCCTCAAACATGCCCACCACCCTTAAAGAGCTTTTACTACGGGGCATGAATGCAGGGCTTAGAACCATTCGCAAATCCCAGAATCTTCCACCAGTACTGGGGACAGCTATGGCCGAAAAGTTACTTCCCAAAGCGCCGAATATGCATATGAGTTCTATCTAGGTCAGAATGTCAGTGATGTCACCTGGATAACACTAATATCCTTATACGGGCATAGCGTATACTCTCATTTTTGGAATTACTTGAAAAGGGCTTTCGAAAATAGTTTTTGTAAACCAAAACTGGATGATATAACTGTTGTCTGTGTATGATCGGCTCTGATACCAGCTGTGGCGGAACCGCCCTGCTTAATCCAGACTAAGCACACCTGCCACCTCTGGCTCGTAGTGCACTTAGGCCGGACTAAACCCAGTAGTCCGTCGAGCTACCCAAAAGGGCACTCGATGTAACCATCGCATGAGGATACCGACATCACACACATTCAGCCCTCGAAAGAGCCACAACAATTACATCATCACAGGCAGTTGAAATAGAGAATAATAGAATAAATTTACAAAACCAAATGTAGGGAATCAAATACATGTTCAAATATAGCGGAAGCGAATTCAGAGTATATATATATAGCGGAAGAGTTTTCAAAACAACTCGTAGCGGAAGCAATATACTTAAGTAGTCTTCACGAAGAGATGAGCAAGGCGAGTAGCACCGAGCCCACCGGTACTACCACCTCCAGCACAGTTGTCCAAAAGTCATCGGTCCCTGTAAGCCAAAAGTGGGGGCAAACCCTGAGTACTAATTACTCAGTAGGACTTAATGGACGGGGCTTACGGCTGACGCAAAGCATGCTTACTACTCAGGTGGATCCTTAGCTGTTGATTCTTAAACAAAGTCATGTTGACATAAGATAGCAGGATTTGACAGCTGCTATCCATTAATCATGGAGATCATTTATATTATAAAGTAAGTACTCGTATGAAAGTAAAACATGAGAACCCATTAGAAACTTGCATAATAGTATGTCGAACACATGTCCTGTCCCAAGATTCACAGCGCCTCCATCCAACCCCTTGGGAGTAGCCGTCTCAGGAGGGATACCACGGTACGTCGGGTCAGCCCTCCCTCGACCTCAAAGCATCTCCCAAGTCCATCGACCTCCTAGCAGTGGATGGGCAACACCCTGAATAGTGGGACGGGTCATACATATCCAAGCATGTTGTATTAGAAAGCGTGATTTAATAAACAACACATTATAGTTATTACTACGTTGCCCGTGTGCGATATCCGGCATTCTCACACCTGGTGAGCATCAGCGATTCGAATCGATTTGTTAATTCCCGGGAATAACTTAAAATGCCAAGTGATATATGCTTACTAGACATCGCGTTCCACACTTTCGTCATGGCCACAACAAAGCTACTGTCCAAGTTTCATGGCCTTTAGAGTTCATTTAGTCCACTTTCGTCATTTATCCTAATTAATCATGCATGCAACAATCCAAGGGCAAAACAGACATTTCACACTTCCACATCATACCAAACATGTAGACATATTTAAGAGGAGTCCAACGCAACTAAGTTTGTCCATTTTGGATTTTTCGTTGATTTTATACGATTTTCCAAAGTTCACAGCTCATTTAAATGTATTTAAATGGAAAATATCAGATCTCAAGACCTAAACGTAATTAACCGTAGTTTCCAGGGGGTAGCAGGCAAGTAGGTCGAGATTCAGTGAACAGTTCATGTAAAACCCGTAGAACCTAGGGTTAGATCTGCAAAAATGCAAGGTTCGGGTTAAGATGCATGACCACCTTAGTTCCAGGGGGTTATTAGCAAGTCCTGCAAGACTCAGTAAACAGTGGAATAATAAGCGATAAAGTGAGGGTTCTATCTGCAAAATCCACTCTTTCTTCTACCTTCAGACGGTGGCGAACCGCACGCGGCGGCAGGTGTTTCGGCGCACGCGCCGGCGCGTAGGGGCCGCGACTTGGAGCCGAGGTGGTGGGGGGAGGTGTTCTCCGCCGCGGGCTTCCGTTTCCCTAGCTCTCGTCGCCGATGGTGGAGAGGAAGAGCGGTGCGGAGCGGTGAACCGGAGGCGGCCACGGCGCGGCGGTGCGCGGCGGCTCCCGCTCGATTCGGCGGCGCAGGAGGCTGTAGGGGCTGCGGTCGGGCTCTTGAGCCGCGCGGGGACGAGTAGAGTCCGGAGGAGGCGGATTGGAGGTCCGAGGATGGACCGAAGGTGGTCCTCCACGGTGAGGCGCGGTGAACGCGCACGGCGAACGGCGATGTACGTGGAGCGGGGTTGAGGAGGCGATGGCGGAGGATGAGATCATGGGGAAAGTGAGGAAGGTTGCGGGGCGGAGCTAGTTCGCTCGTCCAACGGGCGTAGGGGGGCCGGAGTTGACGCGCGGACGGAGCTCGCCGTGGTGGCGTTCATGGCGGCCATGGCGGGCAGCATGGTTGGGGAGGGGCTAAGGGCGATGGAGGCGGCCCGAGAATAGCGGGAGGGGTGGAGCGTGGTTGCGCGAGCGTGGCGTAGGTGGCGGCTTGGAGGGAGAGGGCCGGAGGAGGCCGGGGCATGAGCTCGCCGCGGCTCCAATGGCGGTCGGTGGCTGCGCTTCTGGAAGTGCGCGCAGAGGGAAGCGAGAGGGCAGAGAGGCGAGGCGAGTGTGAGATAAGAGGGAGCGAGGAGGAGTGCGGGAGTGGAGGTGGACCGGAAAGCGTCCAGGTGCAAGGGCGAGGGCGCGGCCCTCGGCCGGCGTCGGCGCGTCGCGCGCGCAGGCGGTGGACGCCACGTGGGCATGAGCGAGCGGGGGAAGGAGACGGTGGTCCGACGGTGGACAAGGTCTACTGACCCTGGGTCGATGACAGGTGGGACCGGGGTGGGGTGGAGAGGGAGCGGTGCACTGGACCAGGTCTATGGAGACGAGTGAGGGTGGGGCCCACAGCGACCGGGTTTCCAACTCCGCGGGCGGGAGTCCGACGCGGGTCGGCCAGGTGGGGCCCACTTGTCATTGACTCCGGTTTTTGAAAATCCAACGAAAAAGGAAAAAGCCCAGTTTGACTGGTTGGACCCTTGTTTGAAATCTCAGTTTTTGATTGACCTAGAGGCCGAATTTAGGAAAACTCCAATTGGATGAAATGTTCTAAATTTGTTTACCTACATTTTCTTTATAAACTTGTATACCATGTTATATTCAAAAATAGGGTTTAAATTTGAATTTAAACTACTGACCCATGTTTGACCAACAAAACCCTCCTGTTTAGAAATTCTAAAAGTCCATCTTATGTTCACATTCACTCAAGGAGTTTTATACCAGTGTTGTTTAGAATTTCATGACCTACAACTTATTCAATTTGGAGTTTTGCAAGATTATGGCTGTAGACCAATTTAAATTTGAAATTACTAAACAATTCAAGTTTGGACAGAAATCACTTGCTGACAGAAAAGGTCCCAAAACACTATCCAAATCACTGTGCATGTCAACACTCCAATTACCAAAGTTATTCCTAATATAATTTTCTACAAGTTTGGTATATAAAGTTTGGCTTGGATCACCACAGATTTTGAATTACAAGCGCAAACATTGTTGAGGGTTTGGTAAAACTGCAGCTTTAGTTTGAGTAGAGTCTTTCTTGTTTCAAACTTTTGAATACTCAAATGAAGTCTAAACACTTCCACAATAGGTGCATTTGAAAGGTGATAAGTTCAATTTCATTTCATAGAAGGGAAGATTTTGAAGTTGTATAGTGAAATCAAAAGTAATTTCAGAATCAACTTAGGGAAAAGCTGAAAATCCATACTTGGGAAATCTCTAAGTGTGGGTTGATCTAGTTGTTTCCATGAGATATTTGGGTGATATTTTGAGTGAGTAGATGATAGTTTTGATCCATGCTCAGTGTAGCAAAAGGATAGTCCATAACATGTACAACAAGTTTGTCAACGAAGTTGAGCTCGGGTGCTTAATGAATTTGAAAGCTTTATTTGGGCCCAAGTTTGCTCACGATCACAACTGGCACTTATCAAGAAACTTTGGGTTTGATCTTTTAAACCTCCTGCCTTTAGATTGTTGAACATTGTCCAACAGAAAGGTCTAGGGCTACTTTTCTTATCTGAGGTTTGGCACTCGGAGTTGAGCTCAAAAGCATGTGAGTGTTGACTTATTCAACCACGAAATGTGTGGTCTTGCATCTTGTATAGAAATTTTTTGACTTAGTGATGTCTCCATGTGTTTTTTGTTAATCTCTAAGCATGATTAAGTCTTAATCCATCATTAGCTTTCATCTAACCGTGTGTTAAGGCTTTTGAGATGCCAGGGGCATCACATAAGCCCTCCGATGGACCGCGAGGCGACTCCGATGGAATGGAGAAGCCGGGTGCCACTGTGGTGCTCCAACCCGAGTGCATGGCGCGAAGGCGTGCGAGGGAGGCTTTGGCGGCTTCGGCTCAAAACCGCCACCCAAGTTCAGATGACTTGGTGGGTTGGGCTCCGACTCGCCAAGATTGAAGATTGGGCCAAGACCCGGCCCAAGAAGCCCGTAGAATAAAGTTTCTCGGTTTTTGACTTCAAAACCGGGGAAAGCTTCCGGACTGCTGGCTACGTGGCGCACATCCAAGCGAGGCGTGGAGAAGAAGAAGATCAAGCCGTCATCGTAGTCATCCGATTATATCTTTTCGGTTTGGCCCCCTCCGGGCATTTTTAGAGTAGGGGTCTTAATGTAATTGTGTCGTTTAGGGCCTAGGGTATAAATAGACTTGAGAGGCTCCCTTGGAGCTCATCTTGGCAGCCACAAACCCTAGGATTTCCTAACCCTAGCAGCCAAGGTCCAAAGAGAAGAAAAAGAGAGGATTAGCTAGGGGATGAGTGCCTAGTTTAGTCTAATCCTGTCATTAGTGGGAGGATGAAGGGAGGTAGGCTCTAGGGAACTTGTGTAACCTGAATTTTGTGTTTAATCCAAGGTTCCTTGTTGAGAAATTCCATGGAGTGAGCAGCAATTTTCGTCCTTCCCTTTCTCCTCCTCGTTCTTGTTCGTTTTTGGCTCCAATTCTTGGATTTTGGTGTGTTTCGGTTTGTCCAAGGTTGGGATCTTTCTTTTGCCGGTATTTTGCCTTGTTAGGACGTGGTGCATCACACTAGCCAAGTGCTAGAATCCTCCAACCACAAGCAAGGGACATTCTTGACGGTTTTCGGTTTTTCGCCACCTACCTCACGAGATTTGCAATTCCTGTACATCCCTTGATCTTTTGGAGCTAATCTTTTGGGATTTGCTAGGGAATGTCCTTATGATTGTCCATGCAAATTTTTGTAAGTTTCGTTGAGATTTGACCCCGTTTCGATCGTTTTTCGTTGAGGTGTCGGGCTGTTTTCTGCGCGCAGTTTTTCGGAGAACTGACAGTACTAATTGTTTGTCCTTAGGTTTGTCCGAACCCTATACTTAGGATTGTCCGATCTATAGACTTAGTATTGTCCGGTTTTTAGGTTTTTAGGGCTGTTTCAGCCCCTTTCTTTAGGTTTGTCTAGTCAGTTCTTTTGGTTGAGAGAGTATTGTCCGGTCTAGTGTGTTTGGGGCTGTTTTTGCGTGTTCTTTGCTCCGCTTGCTTTGGGGTTTGTTTTCTTGGTTTCTTTGGTCTTTGGAGTGTTGGTGTTTGCTTCAAACTTGTTTTGTGTCAACCAATGCATGCCCAGACTCTTCACTCACTGATCTTAAGTGAGGCACGCTTTGGTGTGTTGAGTGGCTAGTGTGAGACACTTGCAAGCTCTGTAGCTTGTCTTGTTTTCTTTGTGTCTTGTCGCTTGTTTTGTTGCGTGCTTTAGTGTTGTTCCGTTTAGGGTTTCTCAATGTGTCCTAGGGTTGGTAGCTTGGCCATGCTACGCAACTCTGCACATTAGAGAGTTGTAGTTTTAGGTGTTGTGTGTTCGTCTAGGTGTAGTGTGTTTGTTCGTTTAGGTATAGTTTGGTTACTCATCTTACGTCCGGTTCTTTTGGCGTTAATTCGAGTGCTTCCGCTTTGCATCTGATACGTATCTGTTCAGTGGATGGTATCGGTTCTGCGTGTGTTTTCGTGAGAGCGCACTTTGGGGGTTTGAGTTTGAGTTTTTCAAGTGCTCCTATTCACTCCCCACTAGTCGCACGTCTCGGTCCTACAAGTAGTATCAGAGCCGGTTAGGTTTCTTATACGTTAACCGGTGACGAAACCGTAGTGACGATGACTTACTCCGGGAAAATTCCCGTCCTTGGCTCCGATGCCTATCCCTACTGGAAAGGTAGGATGGAGGCGTTCCTTGTTAGCCAGAGTCAGGACATATGGGATGCTACTCAGAGTACGACTTTTGTGGTGCTTCCAGTCGCTGAGCGTACTACGCAGGATATCGTGGCTCAGCATGAGGCGAATGCCAAGGCTGTTAACTTTATCTTCTCCGAGCTTGGTCCCATGGATTATGAGAGAGTGAGTCACCTTAAGACTGCGCGTGAGATATGGTCACTGCTTAGTGCACACCATGAGGGTACTGCGACGATTAAGGCTAGGCTTGTGGAGACTTACCGGCGCGAATATGAGAATTTCGTCCAGAAGCCAAGAGAGTCAGTAGACGACTTGTTTGGTCGCTTTCAGTCGATCAACAACAAGTTGCGTGTCAACTCTGCCCCCGCTGCCCTCCCATAAACCGATCATCAGCAGGCTATCAAGTTGCTGTATGCTTTGGACAGAAAAATATGGGAGATCAAGGTGAACTCAATCATTGAGTCGGCAGGGTATGATACGATTGGAGTAGAGGCGCTCTATAGTAAGCTCAAGGCCACCGAGGTAGATTACAAGATGAGGGATTCCCTCGCTTGTACAGGTTCTAAGAGTCTGGCCTTGGCTACCCCCTCTAGTGAGTCCGTCACTAACCCCATATTACACAACTTCTCGTTTTCTGCTTTGATGTCTGTTACAGAGGAGCAGCTAGTGACACTTGGGGATGATGAGTTGTGTCTGGTGTCTAGTCGCTTTCAGCGCGCCTATGACAACCGGATGAGCAAGAAGAGGGGCGAGCGGCCCAAATGCTTCGAGTGCGGAGAGGTCAGCCACTTCATCGCCGAGTGCCCCAACAAGAACGACTACTACAAGAAGGGCAAGAGCTACTCCCGCGACTCCGACAAGTACCACCCCGGCAAGGCAAGCTTTGACAAGCACCGCTCCAGCAAGCACGGCTCCAGCAAGCGCCCCTTCGGCAAGAAGAACTTCCGGAAGGCTTTCAAGAGCTACCAGAAGGATAACCGGAAGCGGGACAAGGCCTTCTTCGCCGAGATCGGGTTCTGCAGCAGCGGATCTTCTTCCTCTTCGTCCTCGTCGAGCTCAAGCGATGAGAAGATCATGTACAGGAAGGACAAGAGGAACGATCAAGGCGGTCCAGCTGGCTTGTGCTTCGTCTCCACCAAGTCCAGGCGCAAGAACAAGGACAAGAGGAGCTCGGTTTGCTCCATGGCGCTTGAGGACAAGGAGAACAAGGATGACGGCAGCAACTCTTCTTCCGATGATGAGGTAACTCCTAGGCAAGCCGAAATCCTTGAGATGCTAGAGCAGAACAGCCGGGAGCTTAAGGCCCAGGATAAGATGTTGGAGAAGGCAGCTAAGAAGCTGTAGAAGTTGAAAGCCCAACTTGCTGAGGCTTTAGAGGAGAATGAGAGGTTGAGGAGTGTGAGACCCCAACCCAGTGAGATTGAGTGCCCTACCTGCGAGTCTTTTATGACGGAGCTTGGTGACCAGAGAGATAGGTATGCCAAGCGGGTAGAGGAGATAGATGAGCTGAAGGCTGAGCTAGGAAAACTCCAGTCCAAACTGGATGAGCCTACTTTGAGTGGAGAGCTTGAGTGTGAGTCTTGCCCCTGTCTAGCTAGAGAGCTAGCTGTTCTGAAGGAGAAGTTTGAGGGGCAGCTCATGGAGCTTGAGGAGCTTAGGGCTAGACCTACGCTTTTGGGTGCGTGTATGGTCTGTCCTACCTTGAGAAGTGAGTTAGAGCAGTTGAGAGCTGACTTTGAGGTGCTTTCAGCACCTACTGACACTTGTGAGAACTGCCTAACCCTTAGGATGCAGCTGATGGATAGGGATGCCACCATTAGGAAGTTGGAGAAAGCTTTTGTAGTTCCCTCCCTAGACGGTGACACTTGTGCTATCCATACTGTAGTTCTGGAGGATCTAAGGGAGGAGGTGTTGTCTTTGCAGAATGACAACAGCAGGTTGAGAGAGGTGCTCAGTTGGGTATATGCGAGGCAACCCCAACTAGAGATGATCATAGAGAGCACCAAGAGAGCTGAGGGTGAGACGAGTGGTGTTGGGTTTGGAGAGTGCAGCACTCCGGGTGAGAAGAGTGCCCCATTTAAGGTCAAGACTGTACCTACCCAGCAAGGAGAGACTGTTGATGGGGTTTACCATGAGCCACCCAAGGCTGCCCCAAAGAAGCAGTACTGGACACCCAAGCCTTCTAAGGCTAAGCTGGACAAGATTGTTGAGGAAGAGCTTAAGCCCAAGGGCAAGAAGCCAGTCCAACAGCCTGAGCCACCCAAGGCCACACCACCTAAGCCCAAGTCCCAGCCTAACTCAGTTTCTAGGAGGCCTGTCTACCACTGTGAGTTTTGCCAGTGGAATGGCCACCTAGAGGAGTTTTGCTTCAGGAGGAAGCGGGTTGAGAGGCAAGAGAGAGCTTGGGGGAACTAGGATCAGTTCTACCAGGGTGGTAGGCAAGATCCTCCCCACCGTGGTAAAATGAGAGACCGCTTTGCCGGTGGTGAGAGAGAAGGCGGCTTTCAGGCTCATGCTCCTGGTGGTGAGAGACGCTTTACCAGCCGAGCTCCTAGTTGTTTTCAGCGCGGCTATGGACCTCGTGACCGAGGCTTTGAGAGAGCTTTTGAGGGTTCACGCTTTGGAGGTCGTGGTTACCCTGATCGTGGTGATGATTTCTTTGATTGTGCTTATCCCACTTTTGAGCAGATGGCTCGGCACTGGTACAACAGTTTTGGGACTAACCCCAGTGCTGGACCGTTTGCTCACCGTCGCTTTACTTGACTTTGCAGGATCGAGGCATAGAGGACGTGTGGATCATGGACTCCGGTTGCTCTAGGCACATGACAGGGCACCGCAAGTGGTTCTCCAGCCTCAACCCCGTGAGCACTAAGGAGTACATCACATTCGGGGACAATGGTCAAGGTAAAGTGATGGGTGTTGGTTCTGTTTCGCTCTCTGCTAAGCTTTCCCTAAGAGAAGTTGCCTTTGTGCGGAATTTGGGGTTCAATTTGGTTTTTGTTTCGCAACTTCTCGATGAAGGATTTGAGGTTCATTTTAAGAAAGGTGCGTGCTGCGTTTTTGATGCTGAGGAGACCCTTGTTTGCTCTTTGCTGCCTTTTGGTCAGGTTTTTAGGGTCGACCTCACATCTATTTCTGGCCCTGCTCGCTGTTTGGTTGCTAGTCCTTCTGCTGATATTTGGAAGTGGCATAGGAGGCTTGGTCACTTGAGCTTTGATCTGCTAGTCAGATTGAGTTCAATGGGCCTAATCCGAGGATTGCCCAAGTTAAGAGATGAGAAGGACTTAGTATGCCACCCCTGTCGTCATGGCAAGATGGTTGCCGCCTCTCACATTCCTGTGTCTCAGGTTATGACCTCCTATCCGGGTGAGCTACTCCATATGGATACAGTAGGTCCCGCTCGGGTAGCGTCGGTCAGTGGGAAGTGGTACGTGCTTGTCGTTGTGGACGATTTTCCGCGGTTCTCGTGGTTATTTTTCATGGAGTTTTAGGATGAGGCGTTTGGTTTTGTTTGGGATCTGGTACTGAGGTTGAGAAACGAGAGTCATAAGGCCATGAGGGCTATCCGCAGTGACAATGGTGGAGAATTCAAAAACTCTCGGTTCGAAAACTTCTGTCGTGACCTAGGTCTTGAGCACCAGTTTTCTTCTCCATATACCCCACCGCAGAACGGTGTTGTGGAACGCAAGAACCGCACACTTGTTGAGATGGCACGGACGATGCTCGATAAGCATAGTACTCCAAGGCGCTTTTGGGTTGAGGTAGTGAATACGGCCTGTTACATTGCGAACCGGATCTTCTTGCGAGCTTTCCTTGGGAAGACCTCGTATGAACTTCGGTTTGGTAGGCAGCCCAGCGTCAAGCATTTGCGAGCGTTTGGCTGCAGATGCTTTGTGCTTAAGAAGGCGGGGCATTTGGACAAGTTTGAGTCTCGTTGTTTGGATGGGATTTTTCTAAGGTATGCTTCTAATTCTAGGGCTTTTCGTGTGTGGATTTTAGAGGCCCAGCAAGTTGTTGAGACTTGTGAGGTTTCTTTTGATGAAACTATGCCCTGCACAACCCCTGCCTTTGAGCTTTCAGGTGATGATGAAGAAGGCACTCCCAACTTTCAGGATGAGGAAGGTGTGGTTAATGATGGTGATGCAGGAGCCACTGCACCGGCTGCAACTCCTGTCCCCTCTGCTACGAGTTCAGATGATGAAGGAGGACCCTTGCCCACAGCTTCCTCCTCACTCCCCCGACAGCAAGCTCAAGCAGAGGCTGGACCCGCTAAGGACGCAGGGGAGGTGACTTCCGAGATTGTTCCATCTCGGCAAGTCCAGCGGGATCACCCTCCACACAGGATGATTGGAGACATTCACCAGCGTGTCACACGCTCTTCGGTTAACTCTCTAGCCTTTTTCTCCCACTCTGCATATGTTGCTTCTTTTGAGCCCTGGGATGTGTCACATGCATTATCTGATCCTAACTGGGTGAATGCCATGCATGAGGAGTTGGAGAACTTTGAGTGAAACCATGTCTAGGATTTAGTTGAACCTCCACCAAACTGTCGCCCTATAGGTACCAAGTGGGTTTTCAAGAACAAACAGGGTGAGGATGGGATGGTTGTGAGGAACAAAGCGAGATTGGTAGCCCAGGGTTTCTGTCAGAAGGAGGGGATAGATTATGAGGAGACCTTTGCCCCTGTAGCTCGTTTGGAAGCCATTAGGATTTTGCTTGCCTTTGCGGCCTCTAAAGGCTTCAAACTGCAGCAAATGGATGTCAAGTCTGCTTTCCTGAACGGGTTCATAGAGGAGGAGGTATATGTGAGACAACCTCCTGGCTTTGAGAGTGCCAAGTTTCTAGACCGGGTGTATAAATTGAGGAAAGCCCTTTATGGTCTGAAGCAAGCTCCTAGAACTTGGTATGCTAGGTTGAAGAGTTTCCTGCTCAAGCCTGGGTTTGTGATGGGTTCAGTAGACAAGACCTTGTTTCTGTTGAGTTGTGGTGGTGACACCCTGATAGTTCAGATATATGTTGATGACATAATCTTTGGTGGTTCATCTCACGCTTTGGTGTCTAGTTTTTTTGAACAGATGAGCAGGGAATTTGAGATGAGTCTTATGGGTGAGCTCCAGTTCTTCCTCGGACTGCATATCAAGCAAGGCCCTGAAGGAACCTTTGTCCATCAAGCAAAGTACACAAGGGACATACTCAAGAAGTTTGACATGGGGATTCTAAACCCATGACAACTCCTATGAGTACAAACACGGCGCTTGATGCTGATGAAGATGGGGAGGCGGTGGACCAGAAGGAATTTCGAGGGATGATCGGCTCACTTCTGTACCTAACGGCGACCAGGCCGGACATTCAGTTTGCGGTCTGCCTCTGTGCGCGCTACCAGGCTTCTCCTAGGACTTCTCACCGTCAAGCGGTGAAGCGCATTTTCAGGTATCTGAAATTCACTCCTGAGCTTGGTCTTTGGTATTCCTCGGGTTCCTCTCTTTCTCTTAGAGGGTTCTGAGATGCTGACCATGCTGGCTGCTGGATTGATCGCAAGTCAACCTCCAGCACATGCCAACTCTTAGGAACCTCTCTTGTCTCTTGGTCCTCTCGCAAGCAAGCTAGCGTATCCTTGTCTACCACAGAAGCAGAGTATATAGTTGCTGCTAGTTGCTGCTCCCAGCTTTTATGGATGAAAGCCACCCTTAGTGATTTCGGCCTTAGGTTTGGAAAAATCCCTCTTCTAGATGATTCTACTTCTGCTATTTCAGTAGCTAAGAACCCCGTCTTGCACTCTAGAACTAAACACATAGACGTGAGGTTTCACTTTCTGAGAGATCACTATGAGAAGAGGGACATAGACTTAGTCCACGTAGCATCTGAAAACTAGTTGGCCGATATCTTTACCAAGCCCCTAGAGTTTGGCGCTTTTGTGCGCTTGAGAGGTGAGCTTGGAGTGTGCTATCCCTTTTAGTCAGGGATAATACACTATTCCTTTTAGTAAGGAATAGCTTCCATAGTTTAGAATTTGCTTTTATCTTGCTTTTATTTCTCTTTGCTTCTTTTGCATATTGTATCATATCATGCATCGCATTGTATCATTTGCATTTTCACTTCACTAGTACTAGAGCTCTTTTGGCATGACGAGTTAGTACTTGCTTGGGCTAGATTGTACAGATGCATGCTTGATCATGGTTGGCTAAGCTCTCTTGAGTCTGCTGAATACTAATTGTGAGCTAAGTCATTTTATTCTTTGCAAATCAAAAACCATGATCACCACTTGATTTGGCTACCTAGCATGTGTAGGAATGTTGAATGCTATGCTATCTTTTCATACCTGGATATGCTAGTTGTACGCCTTTACTATGATTATGCCTAAGCTTTTATGACACCTTGCTTAAATTGAAATCTGAATCAAAATGCTTTCAAGTGGTGTCTTATGTGCTGAATTGAGAAAGATCCAGGTGGGTTTGCTTGTCTCACTGATCTAGTTCGAGACAGCTTGCCTTTGTACTTTGGCATGAACTTGGACTAGGCTGTGTATGACCAAAACCTTGTCTTAAGCTTCTGATGGTTATATAACCTAGGCTTGACATTGGTTGGTAAGAAGTGGCAAAAGACAAGTAAATAACCCCTGGCACAAAAAGAACTTGCTTTTGACTACAAATGTTTAAATCTGAAATTTGCAAGTCTCTAAAATGCTTATGGCTAGTTGTATATGCTTTGGTTAAGAGTAGCACACCTTGTATGCATTGCTAGCATTTTGTTGTTCATGCCTATCTTGCTAGGTGCTATTCATGTTGGTGATGCTTTCTTTTCATTAACCCTGAAAAACAAGATTACTCTTGATATGTGTGAGATAGATTCATTTGAGCTTGTTGTATGCTTCCTTGCCCTCACTTGCTCTGTATGCTAGAACTTGTGATTACTAGCTTTATATCCCTTCTGAGCTCTTTCAGTTAGACTCCTTGCATTTCATGGCATATTTTGAGGGGGAGTTGTCTAGTTCAGGGGGAGTTGAGTTCAAAGAACCCTTGATGTGTCCATTGTCAACAAGGGGGAGAAATTTGGGGAGAGATTAGTGTACTTCTCCAAGGGGGAAGAAATTTAAAAATATGGAAAGGGGGAGAACTCAGGAGAGATTTAGTTGAGGGAAAGCTTTGCATTCATATTGCATTTCTGAGGATGCATTTCAGGGGGAGTTTGAGCTTTTAGCATGCTCTTTGCATCGGTGCGTTGAGCCTTTTGCCTCTGTCTTGAGGAGCCGATGTTTTGTTTTTCGTTTTGCTTCAAGCTGCCTTGTGTTTTGCCTTTGTTTGGTTTTGGGCAGCTTGAGCATTTCTTTTCTTTCTCCTTTCTTTTTCGGTTTTACGCTTTTCTTTTGTCTTTGTTCTATTTCAGGTTACAGGTTGGAGATGTGTTGACAATGCACTCATCAAGGGGGAGATTGAGAGCCAATGGACCGGCTTCATTGCTCTCCTAGTGTGATGAGTGATTGTCAATGGTACAAGTCCTACGATGGACTGGAGGCCCTCCGATGGACTGGAGGTAGAGGAGATGAAGACCTCGATGGACTGAGGCAAAAGCCTTCCAATGGACTGGAGGCAAGTCTCGGCGTCGGTCGGCCATGGGAGCTCGGTACACGGAGGGGCGGTTCAGCAACGGCGGTGTAAGCCCTCCGATGGACCGCGAGGCGACTCCGATGGAATGGAGAAGCCGGGTGCCACTGTGGTGCTCCAACCCGAGTGCATGGCGCGAAGGCGTGCGAGGGAGGCTTTGGTGTCTTCGGCTCAAAACCGCCACCCAAGTTCATATGACTTGGTGGGTTGGGCTCCGACTCGCCAAGATTGAAGATTGGGCCAAGACTCGGCCCAAGAAGCCCGCAGAATAAAGTTTCTCGGTTTCTGACAAACCAGGGGAAGCTTCCGGACTACTGGCTACGTGGCGCACATCCAAGCGAGGCGTGGAGAAGAAGAAGATCAAGCCGTCATCGTAGTCGTCCCATTATATCTTTTCGGTTTGGCCTCCTCCGGGCATTTTTAGAGTAGGGGTCTTAATGTAATTGTGTCGTTTAGGGCCTAGGGTATAAATAGACTTGAGAGGCTCCCTTGGAGCTCATCTTGGCAGCCACAAGCCCTAGGATTTCCTAACCCTAGCAGCCAAGGTCCAAAGAGAAGAAAAAGAGAGGATTAGCTAGGGGATGAGTGCCTAGTTTAGTCTAATCTTGTCATTAGTGGGAGGATGAAGGGAGGTAGGCTCTAGGGAAGTTGTGTAACCTGAATTTTGTGTTTAATCCAAGGTTCCTTGTTGAGAAATTCCATGGAGTGAGCAGCAATTTTCGTCCTTCCCTTTCCCCTCCTCGTTCTAGTTCGTTTTTGGTTCCAATTCTTGGATTTTGGTGTGTTTCGGTTTGTCCAAGGTTGAGATCTTTCTTTTGCCGGTATTTTGCCTTGCTAGGACGTGGTGCATCACACTAGCCAAGTGCTAGAATCCTCCAACCACAAGCAAGGGACGTTCTTGACGGTTTTTGGTTTTTCGGAGTCAACTCACCTACCTCACGAGATTTGCAATTCCTGTGCATCCCTTGATCTTTTGGAGCTGATCTTTTGGGATTTGCTAGGGAAGGTCCTTAGGATTGTCCATGCAAATTTTCGTGAAGTTTCGTTGAGATTTAACCCCGTTTCGATCATTTTTCGTTGAGGTGTCGGGCTGTTTTCTGCGCGTAGTTTTTCGGAGAACTGACAATACTAATTGTTTGTCCTTAGGTTTGTCCGAACCCTATACTTAGGATTGTCCGATCTATAGACTTAGTATTGTCCGGTCTGTAGGTTTTTTGGGCTGTTTCAGCCCCTTTCTTTAGGTTTGTCCGGTCAGTTCTTTTGGTTGAGAGAGTATTGTCCGGTCTAGTGTGTTTGGGGCTGTTTTTGCGTGTTCTTTGCTCCGCTTGCTTTGGGGTTTGTTTTTCTTGGTTTCTTTAGTCTTTGGAGTGTTGGTGTTTGCTTCAAACTTGTTTTGTGTCAACCATTGCATGCCCAGACTCTTCACTCAATGATCTTAAGTGAGGCACGCTTCGGTGTGTTGAGTGGCTAGTGTGAGACACTTGCAAGCTTTGTAGCTTGTCTTGTTTTCTTTGTGTCTTGTCGCTTGTTTTGTTGCGTGCTTTAGTGTTGTTCCGTTTAGGGTTTCTCAATGTGTCCTAGGGTTGGTAGCTTGTCCATGCTACGCAACTCTGCACATTAGAGAGTTGTAGTTTTAGGTGTTGTGTGTTCGTCTAGGTGTAGTGTGTTTGTTCGTTTAGGTATAGTTTGGTTACTCGTCTTACGTCCGGTTCTTTGGGCGTCAATTCGAGTGCTTCCGCTTTGCATCCGATATGTATCTGTTCAGTGGACGGTATCGGTTGTGCGTGTGTTTTCGTGAGAGCGCACTTTGGGGGTTTGAGTTTGAGTTTTTCAAGTGCTCCTATTCACCCCCCTCTAGTCGCACGTCTCGGTCCTACAGAAGGCACCTCCATCTTTGAGGATAAGGAAGGTGCGGTTAATGATGGTGATGCAGGAGCCATTACACCGGCTACAGCTCCTGCCCCCTCTGCTACGAGCTCAAATGATGAAGGAGGACCCTTGCCCATGGCTTCCTCCTCACTCCCCCGTCAGCAAGCTCATGCAGAGGCTGCACCCGCTGAGGACACAGGGGATGTGATGCTCCGGCATCTCAAGTGCATAATCACTCATCTTACATGAAGCATCATCCTTAAACATCATGGCATAACATCATAACATGTGTTTGTGCATTTGAAACAAGTTTGGTTTAGGCTTCAAGTTCAAAAACCCGGTTTATTGCATGAGTGAGGCTATATTTACAGTCATATCTTGGATTCTGTTGAGTTTTGGGTGAGACCCATATTAACGAAGTTGTAACCAAACAAGAGAGGGACAACTTTTATAATTGGAGCTTAGTCATTTAATGATGTTCACATGAGGTTTAGAGTCATTTCCTATCAACACAGAAAACCAACTCAAACCCCACCTATTTAGTAATTCAAATCTTTCTCCAACATACATTCATTTTCATACAAAGACCAAATTAGAAAAGTCATAGATCATGAAGTTTTCAACAATATTGTCAAAAAGCTCCTTGGGTGAAAATGGCTGGAAGGGGGAGTTTGGAATTTTCAAATAAATGGGGTTTGTGGGTCAAACTAAACTTGAGAGCTAAATTCAAATGAATTTCATATTTATGCACCGAATTTGAAGATGAGCCAATTGACAAAGTTGTAGAACTCAAAGAGTAGAACATTTCATATAATTGGCACTTTTTCAAAATCGGGATCTAAATAGGTCAAAATTTCGATTTTCAGAGAAGAAGGAAACACATTTTTCTTTTTCTTTTATTTTCCTTTCCCCGCGGTCGTTGACAGGTGGGCCCGCCTCCGCCGGGCAGCCACCGTGTCCGGGGCGCCGCCCGACACGCGGCCGCCGGCGTACGGTCACGCCGGCACGCCCACGGATCACCGGCCGCGCCCCTCGGCTCTACACTCGCCCGCGTACCCGTCCAGGTGCATCCCCGTCCATTCCCCTCACTCACGCCCTCGCCTCGCTCGCTCTCGCCCGAGCCGCCCGCCATTGCCGCCGGCTTCGAGCTCCCACGCCGGCCGCCTCCGACCCTCCCTGTGCCTCCAAACCCCACCACCGCCTTCGCCTCACCCGTCCGCCTCTCCTCCGCCCACTCTCGCCGCCGCTCCCGCCCTAGACCGCGAGATCGGCTCGCGACCTCGCCCGACCGCCATTACCGAGCCGAGCTCAAGCTCGAGCTCGCGCCGCCCACTCCGCCGCCTCTCGCGCCCCTAGATCTACTCCACCGCACTCGGCTCACTCCCGCGCACCCGACGCACCCCTCCTCGTCGCCGCTCGCCCACGCGACGCCCAGATCCCCTCCGCCTCGACGTCGTTCACGGCGCCGTCCACGCCGCCGACCCTCTTCGGTTCACCGCCGCGCCGCCTCGTCCGCACCCTCCCCGACGCCGAGGCCTACCCCAGGGTGAGCCCCGTGTCCTCGCGCACCCGACGCGCCCCGCGTCGCGGCCCCGGCGAGCCGGAGCTCGCCGGCGCACGCGCGCGCCGCCGCGCCCACGCGCGCGGCGGGAGGAGGAAGAAAGGCCGGGGGGGTTTTTGCAAGCTACCCCCCGGAGTATGGTTTATTTACGTTTTAAACCACGCCCTGTTTACTGAGTCTTGGCATTCTTACGTGCTAGCCCCTGGAGTATAGGGTTAATTGTGTTCTAGTCCTCGGTTTTATCTTTTTCCATTTCTTTTTCCTATATTCGGCTGAAACTTCGGAAATTCATATAAAATCGAATAAAAATCGTAAAAAGGTAAACTCAGCTGCATTGTACTCCTAGTAAATAGATCTACACAGTAGGTATGATGTGGGGATGTGCATATACGGTTTTACCCCTGTTTTTAAAGGTGCTTGTTAAAACAATGAAAAATAGGAAACATGGCCTAGATGGAATCCAAAAATGACGAAACTTGGTCAGTAGCCTTCCTAGGGTGTCTTGATACTGTGGTAATTCCTGGTGGCTCAATACTTTACTGTTCATTCATGGTTTTACCATTTTATATGTACTTTATGCATTATTTGGTAATTTGAAATGGGGTCCATGCAAAATATGTGAAATAAGGCTCACTAGTATTTTTCTCTGGTTCTATATAGCTTGTGAACACCACTGGTAAAATATGAGCCCCTGCATGCATAGTTTTGATGGTGATTTGAAAATGACAAATCTTGACTTGGAGAACTTGATAAATGGAAAAAATGGGTCCTAATGTGCAAGATAAATTCTACCAAAATTCTAGTAGCATGTGGGAGTACTGTAGGATCCAGAAAGTATATGCTTGGAAGCTATTCTCACTGTTTATATGTACATCTTAATTTGCACTAGTTTTATATATGGGAAATAGATGTCCTGTCAAAAAGTGGGAGTTTTAGCTTGTAAATTTTTGTACATGCAGTTCATACTAAGGATAGCTCACTGGTAAAATTTCATCTTCAGAAACCATGCCGATAAATTATAAAAATTCTGACAAGGTGTAGGGCTGAAAACTTGCTGGAATTTTAATAAAATAATTATAACTCCAATTGAGCTGAAATTTTGACAGTAGCTTTGGGTATGAAATATATGCTTGTCATAAAAGTTTGGTACCATTTGAGTTAGTCGAACTGCCAGAACTCAGATGCATGTTTTAATTCACCTCTGTACATGGTTTACACTAAATATATACATGAAGGTTGATTTAACTGCTATGCACATGTCGTTTTCCATGAAGCATATACTGCATCCTGGCATCTGCACTTCATCTACATCAAGTGCATACATCTGCATTCATAGGCGCTCATGTCGGTGCTTCTCATGCATATAGACCCCGCGATTGAAGAAGAGACAGTGCAGGAGCAACCCCTGGTCGAGGAACCCGAAGAGGAGCAGGAGGACTCGCAGCCGACCGCTGACACCACCGCCGAAGAGACTAACCCTAGCGAGGAAGAAGGTAGGCAGGATCATAAAATTCCCAGCAAATAAAATACCTGTTCATTACGCATATGCATTAGGTGTTGTATGGAACCAACTGCATTAGATCCTTTGGCCGCCCTGGCCCTAGCACCTATAATAGAGTGCGTAGGACGAGTATGCCTAGAATGGCTAGGTACGAGTAGACACGAGTGAATAAAGGTCACTCGTCGCGTAGGTGTTACTTTTCAAAAGAAAAAGTCTCACTATGGAAGCTATTATTATCATGCCATGATTTTGTTATATTTTAAATGGAGACCGGGCGGAGATATGGGTATGAATGATGAGATTTGAGATAATGTGTGGTGGACTCCGCCCGAGTCGCATAAGGCCGGTCATTGTTCGCCTATTGGTCGGCATAACATTGCTAGAGTACTTATCCGGAATCTATGGGCCGGTGAAAGTCTTACTTGTGACGTCTCAAGCAAGGGGCACGTTCCTACCCACTGGTTGAGAGGAAGGTGGCCGCGGAGGCGGGTGTCAAAGGAGGGCAGAACCTGACGTAACCGAGGTACCGCTCCTGCGACAACGCGCTCCGGGAGTTAGGCGGGAGTGGTCATCGAACTTGAGACGGGACGAGTGGAGATGGGGGAAGCATATGTGGAACGCTGGGAGTTAGTAAGCATATGCCATCCTGGTGCTTCTAGTTATTCCCGGGAATATAAAAATCGATTCGAATCGCTGATACTCACCAGGTGTGAGAATGCCAATACCACTGACGGGCAAAGTAGTAATCCATATGAATATGTTGTATTGAGAATTCATGGTTTTGACAACTACATACTTGGATATGCCTGATTTACCTTGTGAAATATTTGTCACATTTTTGATACAAGCTTTACTTTCATGCCATGCTACACCATATCTATTATGTTCCACCAATTTTGATGACTCGAGCAGCTGTTAAATCCTGCTCGGGTGCAATAATGTAAGCAGCTGTCAAATCCTGCTTCCACCGATTTAACTTGATACTGTATAAAAGCAATGGCTAAGGACTCAGATGCTAGTAAGCAAGCTTCGCGTCAGCCGTAAGCCTCATCCATTAAGTCCTACTGAGTAATTAGTACTCAGGGTTTGCCCCCCACTTTTGGCTTACAGGTACGGAGTTCCTCTTCTGTGCCTGTATTGGTGGAGGGTCGTGCCCCCGTCAGGAATGAGCAGAGTCATGATCTGGCAGGGAGCGGCATCGGTGGGCTCGATGCTCGTTCTTTTATGCAAGTATTTTGAGTACCATGAAACTTGAACTTTAAATTTCCGCTGCGAGAGACTATTTGAACCAGGTTGTTATAAGACACTATGTTGAACCATATTTGATTTCGAACTTGGATTGTAACTAAAGTCTATGTAATATCTATTCAACTGCCTGTGATGTTGTAACTGTTGTGGCTCCATCGAGAGTCGGATGTGTATGACGTCGGTTCCTCTGGGAAATGGTGACATCGAGAGCCCGAGGGACTCTCGACGGACTACCGGGTTTAGTCTAGCCTAAGTGCACTGCGAGCCAGAGGTGGCAGGTGTGCTTAGTCTGGATTAAGCAGGGCGGTTCCGCCACAGGGGAGGTGACCTCCGAGATTGTTCCATCTCGGCAGGTCTAGCATGATCACCCTCCACACAGGACGATTGGAGACATTCACCAGCGTGTCACACGCTCTTCGGTTAACTCTCTAGCATTTTTCTCCCACTCTGCATATGTTGCTTCTTTTGAGCCCCGGGATGTGTCATATGCATTATCTGATCCAAACTGGGTGAACGCCATGCATGAGGAGTTGGAGAATTTTGAGAGAAACCATGTCTGGGATTTAGTTGAACCTCCACCAAACTGTCGCCCTATAGGTACCAAGTGGGTTTTCAAGAACAAACAGGGTGAAAATGGGATGGTTGTGAGGAACAAAGCGAGATTGGTAGCCCAGGGTTTCTATCAGAAGGAGGGGATAGATTATGAGGAGACCTTTGCCTCTGTAGTCCGTTTGGAAGCCATTAGGATTTTGCTTGCCTTTGCCGCCTCTAAAGGCTTCAAACTGCAGCAAATGGATGTCAAGTCTGCTTTTCTGAATGGGTTCATAGAGGAGGAGGTATATGTGAGACAACCTCCTGGCTTTGAGAGTGCTAGATTTCCAGACCGGGTGTATAAGTTGAGGAAAGCCCTTTATGATCTGAAGCAAGCTCCTAGAGCTTGGTATGCTAGGTTGAAGAGTTTCTTGCTCAAGTCTGGGTTTGTGATGGGTTCAGTTGACAAGACCTTGTTTTTGTTGAGTCGTGGCGGTGACACCCTGATAGTTCAGATATATGTTGATGACATAATCTTTAGTGGTTCATCTCACGCTTTGGTGTCTTGTTTTGCTGAACAGATGAGCAAGGAATTTGAGATGAGTCTTATGGGTGAGCTCTAGTTCTTTCTCGGGCTGCAGATCAAGCAAGGCCTTGAGGGTACCTTCGTCCATCAAGCGAAGCACACAAGGGACATACTTAAGAAGTTTAACAAGGGTGACTCTAAACCCATGACAACTCCTATGAGTACAAACACGGCGCTTGATGCTGATGAAGATGGGGAGGCGGTGGACCAGAAGGAATTTCGAGGGATGATCGGCTCACTTCTGTACCTGACGGCGACCAGGCCGAACATTCAGTTCGCGGTCTGTCTTTGTGAGCGCTACCAGGCTTCTCCTAGGACTTCTCACCGTCAAGCGGTGAAGCGCATTTTCAGGTATCTGAAATTCACTCCTGAGCTTGGTCTTTGGTATTCCTCAGGTTCTTCTCTTTCTCTTAGAGGGTTCTCAGATGCTGACCATGCTGGCTGCCGGATTGATCGTAAGTCAACCTCCGGCACATGCCAACTCTTAGGAACCTCTCTTGTCTCTTGGTCCTCCCACAAGCAAGCTAGTGTAGCTCTTTCCACCACTGAAGCAGAATATGTTGCTGCTGCTAGTTGTTGCTCCCAGCTTTTATGGATGAAAGCCACCCTTAGTGATTTCGGCCTTAGGTTTGGTAGAATCCCTCTCCTAGTTGACTCTACTTCTGCTATTTCTGTAGCTAAGAACCCCGTTTTGCACTCTAGAACCAAACGCATAGACGTGAGGTTTCACTTTCTGAGAGATCACTATGAGAAGGGAGATATAGACTTGATCCATGCAGTATCAGCAAACCAGTTGGCCGATATCATTACCAAGCCCCTAGAGTTTGACGCTTTTACGCATCTAAGAGGTGAGCTTGGAGTGTGCTATCCCTTTTAGTCAGGGATAGAGTGCTATTCCTTTTAGTAAGGAATAGCTTCTGTAGTTTAAATTTTGCTTTTATTTCTCTTTGTCTCTTTTGCATATTGTATCATATCATGCATTGCATTGTATCATATGCATTTTCACTTCACTAGCACTAGAGCTCTTTTGGAATGCAGAGTTAGTACTTGCTTGTGCTAGATGGTACAGTGCTTGCTTGATCATGGTTGGCTAAGCTCTATTGAGTCTATTGAATACTAATTGTGAGCTAAGTCATTTTATTCTTTGTAAATCAAAAACCATGATCACCACTTGATTTGGCTACCTCGCATGTGTAGAATTGTTGAATGCTATGCTATCTTTTCATACCTGGATATAGTAGTTGTATGCCTTTGCTAAGTTAATGCCTAAGCTTTTCTGACATCTTGCTTAAATTGGAATCTGAATCAAAATTCCTAAATGCTTACAAGTGGTGTCTTATGTGCTGAATTGAGAAAGATCCAGGTGGGTTTGCTTGTCTCACTGATCTAGTTCGAGACAGCTTGCCTTTGCACTTTGGCATGAACTTGGACTAGACAGTGTATGACCAAAACCTTGTCTTAAGCTTCTGATGGTTATATAACCTAGGCTTGGCATTGGTTGGTAAGAAGTGGCAAAAGACAAGTAAATAACCCCTGGCACAAAAAGAACTTGCTTATGAATACAAATGTCTAAATCTGAAATTTACAAGTCTCTAAGATGCTTATGGCTAGTTGTATATGCTTTGGTTGAGAGTAGCACACCTTGTATGCACTGCTAGCATCTTGTTGTTCATGCCTGTCTTGCTAGGTGCTATTCATGTTGGTGATGCCTTCTTTTCATTAACCCTAAAAAACAAGCTTACTCTTGATATGTGTGAGATAGATTCATTTGAGCTTGTTGTATGCTTCCTTGCCCTCGCTCCGTATGCTAGAACTTGTGATTACTAGCTTTACATCCCTTCTGAGCTCTTTCAGTTACACTCCTTGCATTTCATGGCATATTTTGAGGGGGAGTTGTCTAGTCCAGGGGGAGTTGAGTTCGAAGAACCCTTGATGTGTCCATTGTCAAAAATGGGGAGAAATTTGGGGAGAAATTAGTGTACTTCCAAGGGGAGAAGTCTTAAAATATGGACAAAGGGGGAGAACTCAGGAGAGTTTTAGTTGAGGGGGAGCTTTGCACTTATTTTGCATTTGTGAGGATGCATTTCAGGGGAGTTGAGCTTTTAGCATGCTCTTTGCATCGCTGCGTTGAGCCTTTTGCCTCTGTCTTGAGGAGCCGATGCTTTGCTTTCTTTTGTTGTCTCATTGTGCCCTGTTTCTTTGCTTGTATTTGGTTCTTGGGCATTTTGAGCAACTTTCTTCTTTCTTTATTTCTTTTTCAGTTTTACGCTTTTCTCTTGTCTTTGTTCTATTTTAGGTTACAAGTTGAAGGTGTTGACAATGCACTCATCAAGGGGGAGATTGAGAGCCAATGGACCGGCCTCATTGCTCTCCTGGTGTGATGAGTGATTGTCAACGAGCTCAAGCCCTCCGATGGACTGGAGGTAGATGATGAAGACCTCGACGGACTGAGGCAAAAGCCCTCCAATGGACCGGAGGCAATGCTCGGTGTCGGTCGGCCATGGGAGCTCGGTACACGGAGGGGCGGTTCGGCAACGGTGGTGTATGCCCTCTGATGGACCGCGAGGCGACTCCGATGGACTGGAGAAGCCGAGTGCCACTGTGGTGCTCCAACCCGAGTGCATGGCGCGAAGGCGTGGGAGGGAGGCTTTGGAGGCTTCGGCTCAAAACCGCCACCCAAGCTACCCAAGCCTTGGTGAGTTGGGCCACGACTCGCCAAGATAGAGAAGATGGGCTAAGTCCGGCCCAGACGGAGACTTCCTAAAGTTTCCCGGTTTCTGACTTCAAAACCGGGGGTGCAAAGGTGGATTGGACTACTGGCCACGTGGAGGATATCCGAAGATTGCGTGGAAGCTAAGAAGATCAAGTCTTCATCGTGGTCGTCCGTCCCCGATATTTCGGGTTCTTTTCTGTTTTAGCCCCTCCGGGCGTTTCTAGTGTTAGGGGTCTATGTGTAAAAATGCCAAAACTGAACTAGTGTATAAATAGCCTAAGAGCTGGTCATTAGAGGTAGTCTTAGCAGCTAGGTTTTCATTTTCTTAGGGTAATTTTCGTCCTCAAGCTTTGAGCTCCAAGTTTAGGAGGGTTAGGGTGAGATCTAGCCTCCAAATCAAGAGGGAAGGTGAGGGTGGTTGCTTGGGACAAAATCCTTCGTTGTAATCTGACCTAAGACCTCTTTTGAGGCTCATAATCGAAGTGGTTTCGTGTAGCAACTTTGTGTGCTTCTCCTCCCTTTGTTCTCTTTGGTTTTTGGCTTCAATCCTTGGCCTTTTGGGTGTTTGTTTTGGGCAAGGTTGAATCCTGTGTTTTCCTTGTGTTTTGGGCTTGCAAGGACGTGGAGATGATGTCTATGAACATCTCAATCCCAAAGGATTGCCACGAGCAAGTTGTTCTTGAGCTTTTCCCTTTCTTGCCCAAATATTCACCTCTTCACGAGATCTGAAATTCCTGCTAATCCCGTTTTCTTTTTCCATAGATCTTTTGGGAATAGTTTTGGAATGGGGCTAGGATAGCCTGTGCCAATTTTCGTGATGTTTGGAGAAGGTTTGGTCAAGTTTCGGATTGCTTTTGTGTGAAGTTTCCTGCTGTCCAGTTTTCCTGCTGGTTCTGTCCTCTTTCAAGTCTTGTTTGGTTTAGGGGTCAAACCTTCGAATTTTGGGCTGAAATTTTGTGGAGCTCTTTATCAGTGAATCATAAAGCTCCCATAAAAATTTCAGATCATTTGGAGGTGTTTTAACCTGTTTTTGGTATTTTTCTTTTCGGGTTAGTCTGTCAGTTTTTAACCACCGGACAGTCCGGTGGTTAACCACCGAACAGTCCGGTGGTCACAACTTGCTCCAATTGGCCTGAAATTTTCTGGAGTTGTTCCCTATTGCCCTGTGAAGGTGTGGTAATTTTGGGGGAATTTTTGGAGCTTTTCTTGAGGGGTTTTGAAATTTTTCTTTGCAGCCCTGTTTGTCTGAAATCTGCAGTTCTCCGGAGTTGGTTCCTTTTGCACTCTTTTTCTTAGCCGTTTGAGCGTGTGCTTCCGCTTGGTGCTTGGTACGTATCTGTTCAGTGGACGATACCAAGCACATGTTGTGAGCTAGATACGTCCGTTTTGCACTGCGGTGGGGGTTTAAGTTTGAGTTTTCAAGTGCTCCTATTCACCCCCCTATAGTCGCACGTCTCGGTCCTACAGCTGAGCCCCCGGATTGACGGGCCCACCTGTCATTGAGACGGGAATGGGAAAAAGTAAAAATGTGTTTTCTCCCCCTCTGAAAATCACGTTTTTTAACCCATTTAGAGGCCGATTTTAAAAACACTCCAGTTGTATGAAATATTCTACTCTTTGATCTCTACAGCTTTGTCAAAAGGCTTGATATCAAAATCGGTTCGTAAATATGATTTCCATTTGAATTTATCTCTCAAATTTCAATTTGACCTACAGACCAGGGATGCTTAGAAATTCTAAAAGTCCATCTTCTAGCCATTTTCACTCAAAAAGCCTATTGACACTTTTGTTGGGAACTCTAGGATCCACAACTTCTTCAATGATTCTTTTGCAAACTAATGGCTGTAGACTAGAGAAAAATTTGAATTACTATGCAGGACAGGTGTTGGCAGAAAACACAAGCTGACAGAAAAAGACCCAAAGCACCATGATAATCTCAGTGTATGGCCAAACCCCAATTACCAAAGTTGTTCACCCTAAAGTTGTCGACAAGTTTAGTATATAAAGTTTTGTCTAGTTCACCACAGATTTTGAAATATAAACACAAATGCGTCCAAAGGTCCGGTCAAACAGCACATTCCACTTTGTGTAGAGTCTTTCTTGTTTACAACCTTTGAAGTACCAATGAAGTCCAAACACTTCCACACTAGGTGCATTTGAAAGGTGATACGTTTAATTTCACTTCATAGAAAGGAAGATTTTGAAGTTGTATAGTGAAATCAAAAGTAATTTCAGATTCAAATTTGGGATGAACCAGAATTTTTGTGTAGATTGACTTGGGCTGACTTCAAGAGACATTTAGGTTCAATTTGAGATAAGTAGATGATAGTTTTAATCCATGCTCAATGTAGCAAAAGTGAAGTTTATGGTATGTGCAACAACTTTGATAAAAGAGTTGGGCTCACGTGCTTAATGAACTTAAAAGTTTTATTAGGGCTCAAGTTTGGTCACGATCACACTTGCTACCCTCCGGAGAAACGTCAATTGGATATGATTTTTTTAAACCTCTTGTCTTCAAATTTTTTAATATGGTCAAAATAGAGAAGTCTAGGATTATTTTCTTATTCGAGGTTTTTTTTGTATTTGGTGTTGTGCACAAAAGCTTGTGAGGGTTAACTTACTCAACCAAGTAATGTGTGGTCTCGTATTTTGAAAAAATTTTGACTTTGTGATTTCTCCTCTTAGTCCTCGTTACTCTCTAAGCACGATTAAGTCCTAAATCACCATTAGCTTTCGTCTAACTGTGTGTTAAGTCTTTTGAGATGCCGGGGGCATCATAGAGGGGACGGCGGGGCTTGCGCTGACGGCGGTGGGGCCGGACTTGGAGCCGAAGGGGTCTGGGAAGGCGTTCCCGGTGATGGGGAGTCGTTTCCTCTTGGTCTTGTTGCGCGGGGTGGAGTGTACAGGCGACGGTGAACCAGAGGCGTGGCCGCGGCGTGGTGACGGTGGCGCGGCGTCCATCTCGTCGGAGAGAGCCAGGCGGCGGCGCCGTCTCGCGAGTTGGACGTGCGGGACCAAGGCGAAGCCTTCGGTGGAAGTCTTGAAGCGAAGAAAGCGCTGAAGGCTGGTCCTCCGTGGTGAGGTCGAACTCGCCACGGTGGCCACGGCGGTGGCCATGGCATGCATGCACGCCGAGGGCGCTCGGGACGGTGACGGGCTCCGGGGTCTTGGGGAATTGATGGAGGGGATTAAGGTGCTCGCGTTGCGTGTGCTCGGAAGGTGGGAGGAGGCATGGCGCGGCGAGTGGCAGAGCTCGGCTCCACTGGCCATGGCGCCGTTCATGGCGAGCGCGCTCTGCGCGTGGAATGTGAGCACAGGGAGAGGAAGAGGGAACGAGTGGGAGCAGGGAGAGGCGACGAGCAACTGTTGGCGTCTCTTAGCCTTAACAGGTTTTACTCCGCAAGTGTACGGAGACCGCTGTAGCCTTTCACTCAAAGTATTCCGAGTATCATAAAATATCCACAGGAAAGCGGTAGGCTCAAGAGTATAACTGAATAAACTCAAATCGAATAAACTGTAAACTTCTATAAATTATACCAACCAGTAGTCTACAGGGGTAAGCGTGATAAGGATAGGTGTATGGTGGAGTGGTAAGCGTATCAAAGAATCCGTAGAAAGGTATAGTTGCCTGGGAGGACAACGAGTGAGATAAAGTCAAGATAAAGTCACCAAACTTTAGTCTAGTGGCTGCAAAGATTTTCTGTGTCTAACTAAGCTATTCAAACAAACAAGTTAGGGTCTTGCGTCGAGCGAAATTCCAAAGTCTCGAGGGTACCAGGGGGTAGATAGTAGGTCACGAAAGAGAGTCTGGCTAACACCTACGGGCCTCCTGAACGATGGGCTTCGACTACATAGGCACACCACACGCTGTCACCGAGTGAGGCTACCAAGCAAAGCTGCGTGCAGAGGATGGCATGCTATAAACGTGTTCAAGTGAAGCTTGAACAACAATAGACCTTCCTAGATCAAAGGAGAGGGTCTAGCCAGAGCCTAGCGTCTAAGTCTAGGATTGGGTTATAGCACCGGCAAGAGTAACAAGGTTTGAAGTAACTAAGTAAAACACAATCTAAACCTAGCAAGTATGCAAAGAAAGGTACAGTGGGAGGCCGGGCAGCCATGCAGGGTGGCCGGGCGGCCAGTGGGAGGCCGGGCGGCTGCGGCCCTTGGTCAGCCGGCTAGGGAGAAATCCCTAAAGCGCCATCATTCCGCGTGGGAATGAGAGAGAGAGAGAGAGAGCGAGTGTTTGAGTGCTAGGGCTGATGGACGCCATAAGCATGTGAGTGGAGGCTTCAGCGTGCATGCACCGAAAGTGCAAGAGCCATGGTTGATTGGCTGAAGTGCTACCTCCATTTTGAGAGAGTAGGAGGTGATTAGCAAAAGGAACGGAGGGGAGGCCGAGAGAGGAGTGGCCGGGCGGCCACTATGGCCTGGTCGGGCGGCCATGGCACAAGTCTGGGAAGCCATGATGGCGTGTGTGTGAGTGCAGGTGAGCGGTGCAAACGCTAGCGCACGACGAGAGGAGGAGAGAGGCGGTTGGGTGGCCACTCATGGTGGTCAGCCGGCCGAGGCTTCAGGCCGGGCGGCCACCTCCTGTTGCCCTGTGCACGGGAGAGAGAAAATGGGGAGGAGAGGCCCGGTCGGCCGGCCACATGATGTGGGCGGCCGTCCATAAATTTGTTTTTTTTGAAAAGTGCAAGGTTTAGGAGTATTAAACTAATGCAAAAGGAAATTAAAATGCAAAATATTTAAACATGCAGTGGATTGCAAAAAAATAAAATTGGCGAGAAATTAAATATGCCGTTGGACGATAATGCCAATTTACCTTTTGGCGAGGGGAGCCCATGTTTTGCCCTTTGGAGTTTTGTAAAAACTGTAGCTGGGGGCTACCTTGCTCTATGGCGTGTTTCTTCTATGCCTCCTTGGTGTAGTCGGTGTATTTTGTGCAACGACCTTTTTCTTAGGTGTTTGCTTAACTTGCCATCTCGGCGTGGGCCATTTATGTGCAGCACCTGGTCTTCTCTGAGGAGCTTTGCCTCCTGGTGCGGGTTTGGGCCTGTCGTGCCATGTCTCTTATCTTCTCGATCTTCTGCTTTGCATTGCCCTCTCATACTCCTTTTGCTGGATTTCAGCCTCCATTTTCAGCGTTCTCAACATGAATGTTACGAGGCTATCCTCCTTGGAATTTGATTGATTGGTTCCAATCTTGTCCTTGGGTTCATTCTTTTTGGCTTAGCACTTGAAAGTGAACACCTTGTTGCACTGTTCTACCTTCGGCTTGAAGGCGAAAGTCTCCTTCATACCATTTATGTTTAGGTGAACCTTTCCTGCCCTGACGTCGATAGTTGCATCAGCGGTACTCAAAAATGGACGCCCAAGAATAAGTGGGGTTTTTGAGTCTATCTCCATGTCCAGTACCATGAAGTCCACTCGGATGAGGAAGTTTCGGATCCTCGCTAGAACATTTTCTGTGATTTCTTTGGGGTAGCAAACAGACTAATCCGCACGTTGTAGACACATTGCCGTAGAGGCGAGTGCATCATGATGTAGCTTGTCAAAGATGACCTTTGGCATTACGCTGACACAGGCTCCAAGGTCGCATAACGCTTGGTCGAAGTGCGGGGTTCCAATCGAGCATGAGATGGTGGGGCTTCCAGGGTCCTTTTTTTGAGTATAGCTGCGCTACAATCTTCTGTCAAATGCACAATTTCCATTGACGGTAGAGGCTTTTTGTTGTTGAGGATATCTTTCAGATACTTCGCATATGTCGGTACCTGCATAGCATCTAGTAGAGATATGTTGACATAAAGCTTCTTAATTACCTCAACGAACTTACTGTATTGTTCGTCAGCGGCAGCCTTCTTGTTGCGAGGAGGAAATGGTAACACCGTTGTATTATAGAATTCATGGGGTAGATGTTTCGATGCTGGTCTTTCCTTCTTCCCAGGTGTACTTTCATCTGCAACCTTGTCCTCGGGTTCAGGTGTCTTCTCTTGCTCTTTACCTGTATGATTAGGAGATGGGGGGTCCTTTGTGGACTTTCCACCCCTAGTGGTTACTGCATTTATGTGCTCCTTGGGAGGAGCTTCAGGTTGCCCAGGCAGCTTACCCGCAGTTGGGTGAGGTAAAGCAGCAGCCAACTGAGCTATTTGAGTTTCAAGCATTTTGTTGAAGCTAAGTTGGTTTTTCATTGTACTGTTCAAAGTTTCCATTTGTAAAGATATTGATTCAAACAACCTATCGTTAGCATGAAACTTTTTACTAATTCCATCGTACACAGCTTTAGGATCAAAGCTATAATTACTCTTAGAAAATTGCTGTGTACCTGAAGAATTATCTTGTCCGGAGAAAGGGAGATTTGGTCGTGAATTCCACCCTGGTTGAGGACGATTCCCATTGAAGCTGTTGGTACTGTTACCAATGAAGTTCGCGCCTTCGGGTCGCGTTTCGGGGAAGCTGTTCCCCAAATGTCCCGTATTCCCACAGACTTCACAAGTCATGTGAGCATCAAGGGCTTGCACCGGAGCGGCTTCTGGGACATCATTCAGCTTCTTGAGTAGCAAGTTCATCTTTGCGGCTAGCATGTCTATGCTTTCAATTTGATGGACGCCACGGGAACGGGTGATAGATCTCTCTTCTCTCCATCCTTGATTGGTGGCCATCTTCTCGATGAGATTCTTGGCTGCCGTGATACTCAAGGAGATGAAGGATCCTCCAGCGGCTGCATCCAGGTGTTCTTGTGCTGAGCGGTGAAGCCCATGAAAGAAACTATGAATAATCAGCCACTCTTGCATCCCATGGTGTGGGCACGCTGCAATGTTCAGCCACGGTCTCATTGATGAGCTGTTGAAAGCTCGAGATCTTATTCCTCAACGCGTTAGTTTTTCCTAGCGGAAAATACTTTGCAAGGAAAGCGTCGGAACATGCGTTTCAAGTTGTCAATGTTGCTAGGTTGAGGTAGAACCACGTTTGGCTTTCCCAATAAGAGAGAAAGGAAAGAGACGAAGTTTGACGGCGTCAGGTGATGCTCCTTTGATATTGAATATGCTGCAGATTTCTAGAAATTGCTGCAGGTGATTGTTGGCATCTTCCGTAGCTAGTTCGCAGAAAGGGATAGCTTGAACCATATGGATCACCCCCGGTTTGAGCTCAAAATCCTCTCCCACTTGAACATCAGGTCCCTTGGGGATATTTCTGCTCAAGGGGATGGAGAACTCACGGATAGTCTTTTCGACCATGGTGGTGAAACATAGAGTACTGGTTGAAGTACTTGGTTCTAGCTCCCTGGGTACAGGTCTCCGTCCGTGAATAGTCTTGTGACGGACTTTCCGGAGCAGTGACTCTGGGTTGTCGTGGAAATTTGACGGCAGGTCAAAACAGGCCATACACCTCTCTGTTGCAACCACAACAAAACAACAGAGCAAAGTGAGCCTGCTAACAACCATCGGTAAATTTTGTCAAGTATATAGGTTCGAAATGAGAAATCAATTATCTCTTGGCCAATTGCTTCCCCGGCAATGGCACCAGAAAAGCTTGTTGGCGTCTTTTAGCCTTAGCAGGTTTTACTCCACAAGCGCACGGAGATTGCTGTAGCCTTTCTCTCAGAGTATTCTGAGCATCGTAAAATATCCACAGGGAAGCGGTAGGCTCAAGAGTATAACTGAATGAACTCAAATCGAATAAACTGTAAACTTGGATAAATTATACCAACCAATAGTCTACAGGGGTAAGCGTGATAAGGATAGGTGTATGGTGGAGTGGTAAGCGTATCAAAGAATCCGTAGAAAGGTATAGTTGCTTGGGAGGACAACGAGTGAGATAAAGTCACCAAACTTTAGTCTAGCGGCTGCAAAGATCTTCTGTGTCTAACTAAGCTATTCAAACAAACAAGTCAGCGTCGAGCGAAATTCCAGAGTCTTGAGGGTACCAGGGGGTAGATAGTAGGTCCCGAAAAAGAGTCTGGCTAACACCTAAGGGCCTCCCGAACGACGGGCTTGGACTCAGAGGCACACCACATGCTGTCACCGAGTGGGGCTACCAAGCAAAGCTGTGTGGAGAGGATAGCATGCTATAAACTTGTTCAAGCGAAGCTTGAACAACAATAGACCTTCCTGGATAAGAGGAGAGGGTCTAGCCAGAGCCTAACGTCTAAGTCTAGGATTGGGTTGTAGCACCGGCAAGAGTAACAAGGTTTGAAGTAACTAAGTAAAACACAATCTAAGCCTAGCAAGTATGCAAAGAAAGGTACTCCATACTTGCAAGAGTAAGAACCAATGTAAAATATAACTGAATTATATTGAAGATAATCTGAATCCAAAAGATACAAGAGTTTTACCACAGACTCAAAGATAACTCCAGAGACTCCACGGCAAAGCTTGACTCAACTCTAACTCCCAAGACTATCCTAACTACTGAGAAAAGAGTGAAGCACTCTAAGATAGCTCTTGAACTCAACTCCACACCTTGCAAATGAGCTCCAGGATCCTATTTATAGCTTGTACAAGTGAGAGGGGCATTTGTAGGCAGGGAAGGTTGGTTTGGTGCAAAGTCGGTGGCCGGCCGACCATAGGGGGTGGTTGGGCGGCCACCCGATGTGCCGACTTTGCACATCCGACGGTTGATCTCTGCCCTAGAAGTCAGTTAGAAGCTTCCTATGTCGGTTTGCATGCAAGTCGGTAAAGTCAAGTTGTCGGCCGACCACTTGATTCACCGACTTTGTACATCTGACGGCTGAGAAGACCTCCCCAAGTCGGTTGACAGTTAGAACGGTTGTTGCATATGGAAAATGCCGCCGAGGGGTGGTCGGCCGGCCACACTAAGTGGTCGGGCGGCCACGTGTTCGGCTCCAATTTGTTGCATGTTGTTCCCCTCGGATCCTTGACATCACCAATCCTTGTCCCGACACTTTGTGGCCATTGGATACATTGGATGCTCTCTTGGGTGGTTGGATCTTCACCATTTTGTGGTTTTTTGCACATAGGATCGAAGACGTGGCAAGTGAAGTGATCAAGGGACCATTCCACGTGGTCAGGAGTCCAAATCCCCACTTGAACGGACAGGGCGAGGGGGCAGAGGAGCTCGACTCGGTCTCACTCTCACCATATGCCTGGGACGGCGGCCAAGGCACAGAGCGCGAACACCGCGTGGGCAAGGGGAAGAGGAGGAGGAGGGAGGTGGCCTGTGCTTGAACTGAGTTCGTGGACCACGTGACGCCAACAGGTGGGACCGACCAGGGAAAATGATGAGAGGTCCATTGGACCGGGATCGCGGAGAGCGCAAATGGTTTCCCAAAACCAGGAGTGGACGGTGGTTTCCGGTTTGTCTGGATTCAAAGCCCGGCGCGTGGGGCCCAGTCATCATAGGCACAGGAAAAAAAAGATAATGGGAAAATGGAAAACTCAGGTTTGACTGTGGATACTCTCAATTGAATTTGACGTTTTTGAATGATCTAGAGGCCGATTTAGCAAAAACATAAAATATAAGAAACATTCTAAAATTGTCACTCTACAACTTTGTCATAAACTTTTATACAATGTTCTGTAGTAAAAGTTGGCTTAAATTTGAATTTACTTTGCTGACCCAAGTTTGACCGAGTTGAACTCACAAGTTTAAAATTCCATACATCCTATTTGGATGCATTTTCATGAGAAATGTTATATAACAACTTTGTACAGTTTTGTATTAATTTCATCTTTCAAATATAAAGTTTTGCACGATGGGGACTTTTGTCCTACAAAATTTGAATTTACTAGTTAGACCTAGTTTTGGCAGATTTCATATGTTGACAGAAAATGAACCAAAACCCTATTCAACCCTTAGTGCATGTCAGAGAACAAAATACAAAAGTTGTTCACCATGGAAATGTCTACAAGTTTGGCATAAAGAGTTTAGTCTAGATCACAATATATTTTGAACTACAGAGACAAACAGATTCAAGGTTTGGTCTAATGGCAGATTTTGCCCCTGTAGGTTCTTTCTTGTTTCAAATGTTTGAATATTCAAATAGGGTCCAACTACTTCAAGGTCATGTGCACTTGAAAGGTGAAAAGTTCAATTTCATTTCATAGAAAGAATGATTTTAAAGTACTATAGAAGAATTGAAAGTAATTGCAGAAGCAAGTTTGGGGAAAAGTTGAAAAACCTAGACTTGGGGAATTTTCCTTCTAGGCACGGCTAGTTCTTACTTGAACTTGTGGTCCTAGTTATCGTTAGATTCTCGAGTTGGTCACATTAGCAAAGTTAAAAGACACTGATTGAACTACAACTTTTGTATTTGATGTTCCTCATGAAAGCTAGTGGATTTGGAATTATTTGAGTATCAATATGAAGGTTTCATGTCCTTGTATAGACAATTTTTGTCTTAGTGATTTCTTCACCTTAATTCTTTCCCTCTATCGACATGATTTAGTTATAAATCCTCTTTGTCTTTGGTCTAGATGTGTGTTAAGGCCTTTGAGATGCCAAGGGCATCACACCCACCGACCTCAGCCACCTACAAGTACCACCTCGTGGTTGTAGACTATAAATAGGCCTGTAGAGCTCATTTGTAATGGTGTGGAGAAGTTGAGAGCTATATTCTACCTTAGATGGTGTTCTTTTCCTTATCTTAGTAGTAGGATAGTCTTGGGAGTTAGAGTGAGTCGAGCTTTGCCTCGGAGTTCTCAGAGATATTTCTGAGTCTGCGGTAAAGTTCTTGTATCTTGTTACTCTTATCTTCAGTATAATATATTTATGCTTTACTTTATTTCTATCTCTTGCAAGTGTGGTGTACCCTTTATTTTGCATACTTGCTAGGCTTAGGCTATGGTTATCTTAGTTGGTCAAGTCCCGTTATTCTTGCCGGTGCTATAATCCAACCTGTGCGCTAGGCTCTAGTTAGGTCCTCTTCTCTGATCAAGGACGATCTATTGTTGCTCAAGCTTTGCTTGAGTACGTTTATAGCATGCCAGCCTATTGTTGGCGGTCGATAAAACCCATTTGGACCACCAACATTTCATGATTTAGAGTATACTTTACCAAGATTTCATTTATTTCTAACTAGTTCCATGAGTTGTGTATAAAAGTTGTATGCAGGGGCTTACACATTCAAAACTATATAGAAATGAACAAACGGAGACAATGTGTCAAGAAGGGAGGCAGTGGGCCAGAAACCTAGGCCGGCCGACCACCATACCAGGTCAGCCGACCAGGGTGTGGTCGCCCGACCAAGTCGGCCGACCCAAGTGGCCCATCTACAGCCCCAGGCCCAGGAGGCCAGGTCGGCTGACCCAGGACCCAGGTCGCCCGACCTTGCCACGTCACCGATCCTGGACCTGCATGCAAGGAAACACAAAACATGTCAACCACAACCATGGGATCAAATATCCGAGGCATCCAAGCATCGAAAGATCACCTAACCATGGATCAATGATGTCATCAATCCAGGGGAAGGGCCATGCAACCAATTAGGAGCCAACACGTGGTCGCCCGGCATCCCCTAAGGTCGGCCGACCTCCCCTCAGAAGCATTTTTCACGTGTTGCAACTACCATAACCGCCAACCAACGTTTGGAAAGCATCTCAGCCTCAGGATCACAAAAGGCGGTGCATCGGATGGCCGCCCGAACTCTAGGGAGGTCGGCCGACCTGCCCCATGGTCGGCCGACCCCCGACTTCACCCAACTACCGACTTACACACCTACAAATACCCCCCTCAGCCATCCAAGCTATAAATACCCCCCAGGAGGTCATTTGCAAGGTGTGGTGGATCAATAGAACACAAGTGTGGTTGTTTAGAGTGTGAGTATTGTAGTGAAGCCACCCTTGGCATTGTAGAGAGAGCCAAGTTGTATCAAGAGTGAGTAGTGAGTTGTATAGTGAAGGAGTCAAAAATCTCTTTGGTCTTCTATTCCCGAGCTCTTAATTTCAGAGGGATTATTACCCTATTTCCAGGATACAGTAAAGTTCCTTGCTCCCTTCTTTATTTATTTCATATTCACTTTATTTACATACTCAGTGCTTTGCTTAGTAGTTTACGGGTGCCAAGTGTGCTCTGTGTAGTTCAGTTATACGGTTGTGCTTGCTCTCAGGCATCGAACCTGTGTAGTAGTAAACTTGGTTGTGTAGACATGGTGTCTAGACTAGAGTTTGCCTTGGAGAATGTCTTGTCCCACGTGTAGGACTGAGACATGCGACTAGAGGGGGGTGAATAGGAGCACTTAAAAACTCAAACTCACAAACCCCTGGTGCAGATTGCCACACTTCACACACAACAAACGCTAGACACCATCCACTGAAAGGAAACGTATCTAGCAAACACTTGGTGTCGCCCACTGAACGGGAACACACCAAGCAAGCAGAAGCACAAGACTCAACGACCACGAGATCGCAAGTCAAGCGAAACAACGACTCACACACTAGCGTCTTACCCGCCACTCAACGCACCGAAATGCGCCTTACTGGTTCACAGCAAGTTAAGAGTATGGGCAGCAGCAAGAAACACTAAAAGCGAGGTCGAAGCAAAGAGCCAAACACGAAAAGCGCCAAAAACAATAGGCTGCCCAGATCTACCGGATGTTCCGATGAAGCCAGATGTTCCGGTGGCCATTGTCAGATGTTCCGGTAGGATCTATAGGTGACCTTGCCCGAGCCGACCTACCGGATGTTCCGGTAGAGACACCGGATAATCCGGTGCAAACCTGGAACTTGAGTTTTCAAACTCAAAACTTGACCAAATCTCGTCCAAACTTCACGAAATTTTGTACAGACTATCTAGACCATATTCCAAAGCTTTTCTCAGAAGATCAACGCAAAATGACCTCAGGATTAGCGGGAATTTCAGATCTCGTGAAGTAGACAATGTTTGGGCAAGAAAGTGAAAAACTCAAGTTCGACTTGCTCGTGGCAAACCTGCTGGTTTGAGATGCACTAGGGCATAATCTCCACGTCCTGGCAAGTCCAAAACATCGGCAAAAGAAAGGATTCACCCATGGCCAAAGCAAACAACCAAAAGCCAATAAGGAACAGCTCCATAAAAATTCAGACCAATCGGTTCTCACAGCCTGACACTCCAAAAAGATTTGAATCAAAACCCAATCAAACCAACTCCAAAAATTATGAAAATTTTACGGAAGGTTAAGAAGGGGCCAAGGAACAACTCCACAAATAAAAATCCTAGAGCCATCGGACTGTCCGGTGTAGACCCACCAGACTGTCCGGTGGTTAAAAAACTATGAGACGAACCCAAAAGAAAAATACCAAAACTAGGTCAAAACAGCTCCAAAAAATCTGAAATTTTTATGGGAACTTTATGATTCACAGGATAAGAGCTCCCCAAAATTTTAGGTCATTTGGAGTATGTTTGATCACTAAACCAACCACCGGACGTTATAGGAACCCACCGGACGTTATAGACCGACAGAAAAACAGCCACACGAAACTTGAACTTCTGAAGCCAAAACTTGACCAAACCTTCACCAATCTTCACGGAATTTTGCACACACTAACCTAGCTCCATTCCAAAGTTATTCCCAAAAGATCTATTGAAAAAGATCAAGGGATTAGCGGAAATTTCAGATCTCGTGAAAAGGTGAATATTTGGGCAAGAAAGGGGAAAGCTCAAGAACAACTTGCTCATGGCAATCCTTTGGGATTGAGATATTCTAAGACATAATCTCTACGTCCTTGCAAATCCAAAACACAAGAAAAACAAAAGATTCGACATTGACCAAAACAAACACCCAAAAAGCCAAGGATTGAAGCCAAAAACCAAAGAGAACAAGGGGAGGAGAAGCACACAAAATTGCTTCATGAAACCACTTCAATTATGAGTCTCAAAAGAGGTCTTAGATCAGATTGCAATGAAGGATTTCATCTCAAGCAACCACCCTCACCTTCCCTCTTGATTTGGAGGCTAGATCTCACCCTAACCCTCCTAAACTTGGAGCTCAAAGCTTGAGGACGAAAATTACCCTAAGGAAATGAAAACCTAGCTGCCAAGACTCCCTCTAATGACCAGCCCTTAGGCTATTTATACACCGGTTCAGTTTTGGCATTTTTACACATAGACCCCTAACACTAGAAACGCCCGGAGGGGCTAAAACAGAAAAGAACCCAAAATATCGGGGATGGACGACCACGATGAAAACTTCATCTTCTTAGCTTCCACGCAATCTTCGGATGTCCTCTACGTGGCCAGTAGTCCAATCCACCTTTGTACCCCCGGTTTTGAAGTCAGAAACCGGGAAACTTTAGGAAGTCTTCGGTTGGGCCAGACTTGGCCCATCTTCTCTATCTTGGCGAGTTGTGGCCTAACTCACTAAGCCTTGAATAGCTTGGATGGTGGTTTTGAGCCGAAGCCGCCAAAGCCTCCCTCGCACGCCTTCGCGCCATGCACTCGGGTTGGAGCACCATGGTGGCACCCGGCTTCTCCAGTACATCGGAGTTGCCTCGCAGTCCATCGGAGGGCTTACACCACCGTTGCCGATCCGCTCCTCCGTGTACCGAGCTTCCATGGCCGACCGATGCCGAGCGTTGCCTCCGATCCATTAGAGGGCTTTTACCTCAGTCCATCGAAGTCTTCATCATCTACCTCCAGTCCATCGGAGGGCTTGATATCGTTAACAATCACTCATCACACCAAGAGAGCAATGAGGCCGATCCATTGGCTCTCAATCTCCCCCTTGATGAGTGCATTGTTAACACCTTCAACCTGCAACCTGAAATAGAACAAAGACAAGAGAAAAGCGTCAAACCGAAAAAGAAAAAAAGAAAGAAGAAAGTTGCTCAAAATGCCTAAGAACCAAATACAAGCAAAGAAACAGGGCACAATAAGACAACAAAAGAAGACAAAGCATCGGCTGCTCAAGACAGAGGCAAAAGGCTCAACGCACCGATGTAAAGAGCATGCTAAAAGCTCAACTCCCCCTGAAATGCATCCTTACAAATGCAAAAATGAATGCAAAGCTCCCCATCAACTAAGTCTCTCCCGAGTCCTCCCCCTATGTCCAATACTTCTCCCCCTTGTTGACAATGGACACATCAAGGGTTCATAGGACTCCCCCTGAACTAGACAACTCCCCCTCAAAATATGCCATGAGATGCAGAGAGTGTAGCAGAAAGAGCTCAGAAGGGATGGAAAGCTAGTATTCACAAGTTCTAGCATACAGAGCAAGTGAGGGCAAGGAAGAATATAACAAGCTTAAATGAATCTATCTAACACATATCAATAGCAAGCTTGTTTTTCAGGGAGTTTTTAAGACAAAGCATCACCAACATGAATAGCACCTAACAAGATAGGCATGAACAACAAGATGCTAGCAATGCATACAAGGGCTACTCTCAACCAAAGCATATACAACTAGCCATAAGCATTTTAGAGACTTACAAATTTCAGATTTAAACATTTGTATTCATAAGCAAGTTCTTTTTGTCCTAGGGGTTATTTACTTGTATTTTGCCGCTTCTTACCAACCAATGCCAAGCCTAGGCTCAAAGAACCATCAGAAGCTTAAGACAAGGTTTTGGTCATACACAGCCTAGTCCAAGTTCATGTCAAAGTGCAATGACAAGTAGTCTCAAACTAGGTCAGTGTGAAAAGCAAACCCACCTAGATCTTTCTCAATTTAGCACATATGACACCACTTGTAAGCATTTTGATTTAGATATCAATTTAAGCAAGGTGTCATAAAAGCTTAGGCATTAACATAGCACAGGCACACAACTAGCATATCCAGACATGAAAAGATAGCATAGTATTCAACATTCCTACACATGCTAGGTAGCCAAATCAAGTGGTGATCATGGTTTTTGATTTGCAAAGAATAAAATAACTTAGCTCACAACTAGTATTCAACAGACTCAAGAGAGCTTAGCCAACCATGATCAAGCAAGCATCTGTACAATCTAGCACAAGCAAGTACTAACTCATCATTCCAAAAAAGCTCTAGTGCTAGTGAAGTGAAAATGCATATGATACAATGCAATGCATGATATGATACAATATGCAAAAGAAACAAAGAGAAATAAAAGCAAGATAAAAGCAAAAACTAAACTACAGAAGCTATTCCTTACTAAAAGGAATAGCACACTATCCCTGACTAAAATGGATAGCACACTCCAAGCTCACCTCTCAAGTGCGCAAAAACGTCAAACTCTAGGGGCTTGGTAAAGATATCGGCCAACTGGTTTGCAGATACTACATGGACTAAGTCTATGTCCCCCTTCTCATAGTGATCTCTCAGAAAGTGAAACCTCGCGTCTATGTGTTTGGTTCTAGAGTGCAAGACGGAGTTCTTAGCTACAGAAATAGCAGAAGTAGAGTCAACTAGAAGAGTGATTTTTCCAAACCTAAGGCCGAAATCACTAAGGGTGGCTTCAATCCATAAAAGCTGTGAGCAGCAACTAGCAGCAGCAACATATTCTGCTTCAGTGGTGGAAAGAGCTACACTAGCTTGCTTGCGGAGGACCTTTATGATTCACAGGATAAGTGATATGTTGTGAGATGGATGAGATCGAGATGCCTACAGAGCAGCACGCTGAACTATATAGCCTCATCATTGACCCTACAATAAAGGATCAAATCATTGCAGCACAAAAGCAAGATAAGGGTATGGCACATATTCGTGAAGGATTAGATGAGAAAAAAAGAGCATGCTTCACACTTGATGACTAGGGAGTCTTATGGTTTAAAGATCGCTTAGTGGTACCAAAGGGCATGGAACTAAGGAAGAAAATCCTAGATGAAGCTCACACCTCCATGTTCACCATGCACCCGGGCAGCAATAAGATGTACCAAGACTTAAAGCAAAAATTTTGGTGGACCCATATAAAACGGGAGATCGCCAAATATGTGTCCGAGTGTGATGTGTGTCAGAGGGTAAAAGCTGACCACCTAAAGCCTATGGGTATGCTTCAACCGTTAGCAGTTCCAGCCTGGAAATGGGAGGACATACATATGGACTTCATTGTGGGTTTGCCTCGCACACAAAAGGGGTACAATTCCATATGGGTTGTTATTGATCGATTCACAAAATCTGCTCATTTCCTTCCTGTCAAAACCACCTATCGAGCGAAGCAATATGCTGAATTATACATATCCCAGATCGTGTCCTTGCATGGTGTTCCTCAAACCATCACTTCGGATAGAGGCTCACTATTTGTGTCCCGTTTCTGGGAGCAATTGCAAACTGCTCTTGGAACCAACTTAATTCGAAGTTCAGCATACCACCCTCAAACTAGTGGCCAAGCTGAAAGAGTGAACCAGATCCTAGAAGACATGTTGAGGGCATGTGCTTTGACCTATTCCACCAAGTGGGATGAGTGTCTTCCCTTAGCGGAGTTTGCTTACAACAACAGCTACCAGTAGAGATTAGAAATGGCTCCTTTCGAGACTCTATATGGTAGATGGTGCAGAACACCCCTTAACTGGTCCGAACCAGGTGAACGTGTCACATTCGGTCCTGACTTGGTAGCACAAGCCAAAGAACAATAAAATTCATACACAGCAATCTGAAGAGAGCACAGTCCAGACAGAAGAGCTATTCCGATAACAGGAGAAGACCACTAGTCTTTGAAGAGGGCGATCACGTGTATCTTCGGGTGTCACCAATGAAGGGGGTACATTGGTTTGGAGTGAAGGGAAAGTTAGCACCAAGGTACATTGGTCCGTTCAAGATCACAGAAAGATGTGGCCAGTAGCATACCGGTTAGAGTTACCACCACACCTTGCTACGGTCCATGATGTGTTTCATGTCTCACAACTAAAGAAATGCCTAAGAGTGCCGGAGGAAGTGGTTGATACATCTCAAATCTAGATTGAACCTGACCTCACATATCAAGAGCAACCCAAAAGAATCCTCGACCAAAAGCAAAGATCAACACGACGAAGAACCATTAACTTCTACAAAGTGCAATGGAGTAATCACTGCGAAGAAGAGGCAACTTGGGAACAAGAAGAATTTTTGCAAACTAATATCCTGGTTTTCTTCCATCCACTTCAAACGAGTATGCCACAGCAGTTTTAAATTTCAGATTCGTATATGAATACATACACAATGCACACTCGTTCTCATTTAACTTATCCACCCACATCACACATCAAAATCTCGGGATGAGATTTCTTTAAGGGGGGTGGGTTGTGATGCTCCAGTATCTCAAGTGCATAATCATCTTTCATACATGCAGCATTCATCATGAAGCATCATGCCATGCCACAAGTTTAATACTTCATGATCAAACTTGGGTGTAGTACAACTTGTCAAACCCTGCTTTCTACATGTGTGTTTCTATGATTGCAATTGTAACTTTAATTCTGTTGTGATCTAAGAGAAGCTTATATTACCAAAATTGTAGACAAACATGTGGTGAACAACTTTGATAATTGGGACTTGGTCATATATGGAGGTTTACATGGTGATTAGGGTCATTTTCTGCCAACCTAGAATACCAGTTCAAATCTGGCTTCTTTAGTAATCTCATATGGTATTATGGCACTGTGTGATTTTCGGTAGCCCTAGCAATGGTTGGTAAATAACTGTTTTCCCATTTTGCATGTGTTTTGTGTATTTATTTAACTATTTATTTAACTTGGAAAATGGAAGCTACATAAAATATGCTCAAGATGACTCTTTGGTATTTTTCATATGCTTTATCTAGTATGAGTAGCTTACTGGTGAAGTATGAGGTTGTGCATGCATGTTTTAGCTGCTCTTTTGAAATTGGCAAAATGTTACTTACTAAACTTGATAATTGAAAAACGTGACTTTAGGATACAAAGATAATTCTATGAAAAATCTGGTATGCTACTAGTATGACAGGGAGTCCAAAAAGTATTTTTGGAGAATTTATTAACACTGTTAATAAGTACATCTTAATTTGCATGAGATAAATATATGGAAAATAGATGTTCTGTTAAACTAAGGGTATTTCACTTGCAAAGTTTTGTATAAGCTACTGATATCAAATAGTGCTCACAGCATAAATTGCGTGTCTAAATTCCATTCCTGCAAATTATGAAAAATCTAGAATAATAAAAGGCTGATATATTGTTAGAATTTTAGTAAAATGATTAAAACTCATTTGCTGCTGAAATTTTGGCAGTAGCTTAGTACAGTATTGTTCTTCTGGTCATAAATATTTGAACTCATTTGGAGCTGTATAACAGTATGAACTTGGTATGAGTACTTTAATTCAATAAATAGATAAACTTGTATAATGGACCTGGTTATATTTTATGTAAGAGTGTAATGTTGCTTGCTATAACATGCTATTTACTACAAGCTCTATGTGATATGGTGAATGATAAATTAAACTAGATTCGGTGATGGATTGTACGATTTCTTAGTGATGGGTTATACGATTTCTCAGTGATGGATTGTACGATTTCTTAGTGATGGTTTGTACGATTTCTTAGTGATGGGTTGTACGATTTCTTAGTAAATTTGTTAAGTTTCCTTATTATGGGGTGTATTTAAGTTGAGAATACTTAAGTCATTTCAACCTACCTGACCATGCATTATGTTTCATTTGCACCTCATGCATGCATTTGCATTCGATGCACTCATAGTTGCACTATGTCATGCATATAGATTCCGCGAAAGAAGGACCAACGCAGGAGCAGCCGCTGATCAAGGGGCCGGGCGACGAGCCCCTGCACCAGGAGCTAGTGAACCAGCAGCAGGAGGACCAGCAGCTGGCACCCGACTTTACGCCAGAGACAACACCTAACATTAGCAAGAAAGGTAGGCAGGACCATGATCGATTATGATTGATGACTACGCATCTGCATTAGGAGTTGTTTGAAACCAATTGCATTAGATTCCCTGACCGCCCTGGCCCTAGCACTTATACATAGAGTTCGTAGGACGAGTGCCTAGTAATGCTAGGTGCGAGTAGACACGAGTGAATGGAGTCACTTGCCGCGTAGGTGATTTCAATCACAAAAATCTTACCATTGTGGAAATCATTATATATGCTTATGTTTTAAATGGAGACCGGGCGGAGTTTTATGAGTTATTTAATGTTTATGGTATTGTGCATTGGACTCCGCCGGAGTCGTATAAGGCCCGTCCGCTGTTCGTCTGCTGATCGACATAACATTGCTAGAGTGCTTATCCAGGACATGGGCCTGGTGAAAGTCTTACTTGTGCCATCCGAAGAACAAAGACATGTTTCTATTGTTAGACCTTGGGGAGCTTGTACTCAAGGGAGGGCTGACCCGGTACGCCGAGGTATCGCTCCTACGGGGGCACAACCTGGGAACAACGGCGGGATTGAATCGAACTTGGGATGGGACAAGTGGAGATGGGGGATATATGTGTGGAACGCGATGGCTAGGAAGCATATATCTCCTAGCATTTTTAGTTATTCCCGAGAATTAAAAATCGATTCGAATCGCTGATGCTCACCAGATCTGAGAATGCCAGATATCGCACACGGGCAACGTAGTAACTACTTGAATACCTTATGTTACACTCATGTTTTCAAATACCGCATGCTTGATTATATATATCCTGGTGTTTTACTTTCATGCAAGTTATTTTATTATGGTGTTGTTACTATTATGATGAAAGGTGGCAGCTATCAAATCCTGCTACCTTATGTCAACATGACCTTGTTTAAAATCAATGGCTAAGGATCCAAATGATTAGTAAGTGATATGCACACGCCTATGCAACGTGTGTAGCAAGTTATGTGGCCCGATCTTCTCGTAGGATCCGCGAACTTGATAACTTGTCGTTGTGTGACCTGGTGAAGAGGCAGTGCACTGCGAGGCTGTCCACGTGATGAACTACCGAGACAATCACCGTTCCACATACAGACGAACAGCCCACGCAATCACGCCGTATAAACGTGAAGGCACAAACTGGGTGAACCACAGTTCGGCGTTCTACAACTCCCTCAGGAATCGAAAGAACAAATTTGCAAGTCTCTCGAGACTCACGTAGGAATAAGAATTCCAAGAGTTGGTATTTCTGAAAATTATAATCACGAGCTACTGTTCACGTCCTCCATTACAGAGATATATAGCACTAGTGGAGTTTCAGTTTGGTGGAAAATAATAGAGAACATGTAGTGGGAAGTTGCAGCACTACTTTTATTAATAACCAAGCCTAGTGGGACGCCGGGCTGATTGGTATTCTCTGCATGCATGCTGGAGCGTGTGTGGACAGCAACCCAGTTGCTAGTTGCATGCATTCCTAACTCCCGATTCATTTGCTTGCACTTCAACGGCTGATATTCATGGTAGCTGAATGGCCTTTCCTCTCTCATGCACGTCCAGGTTCCTTGCATATATTTGGCGGGCAGAATCCATCATCATCCCATGCTTGTTCGTGCACTCCATCATTCCTAAGGACATTGAAATAAGTACTCAAAAGCATAGGTTCATTCAATGTAATCTGATTATTAAACATAAGGTTAGCGTTCACCTGAGAATGAATTTCCTTCTCCAATTGTTTAGCTCTACTCCTTGTAATTGGACCAGCTATATCAAGTGTAGTTTCATTTGGAGATGAGTGAATGCTAGGAATGTCCTCATTAGCCTCCCCCTCTTGAGAAGGAGTCGTCCTCGACTTAGGTTTACCAGCAAATGGAAGCAAGTCTTTGACATTGAATGTGGTACTCACATTGGAATATTCAAGTGGCAATTCAAGTTTGTAAGCATTATCATTTATCTGTTGGAGAACCTTGAACGGACCATCACCCCGAGGAGATAACTTACTCTTATGCTGTTGGGGAAAGCGATCCTTGCATAGATGCAACCATACAAGATCTCCTGGCTGAAATGTAACCTTCTTCTTACCTTTGTTTGCTTGCTTTGCATATTGTGCTGATTTCTTCTCAATATTCTTTCTTGTCTCCGCATGTAACCGCTTGATAAAATCCGATCTTTTCGTGGCATCCAAGTTAACTTGTTCCTATTAATGGTAAAGGCAAAAGATCCATGGGAGTTTGCGATTTAAACCCATAAACAATTTCAAATGGACAAGAGTTTGTTGTAGAATGGACTGCCCTGTTATAAGCAAATTCAACATGTGGAAGGCAGTCTTCCTAGAGCTTCAAATTCTTTTTCAACACGGCATGCAACATGGTTGACAAAGTACGGTTGACAACTTTAGTTTGCCCATCCGTTTGTGGATGACAAGTGGTTGAAAATAACAGCTTTGTGCCAAGCTTAGCCCACAATGTCTTCCAAAAATAGCTGAGGAATTTTGTATCCCGGTCTGAAACAATAGTCTTTGGAACTCCATGTAAACGAATGATCTCCCTAAAAAACAAATCAGCAACGTGTGAAGCATCATCGCTCTTATGACATGGGATAAAATGTGCCATTTTAGAAAACGATTGACAACAATAAAAATAGAATCCCTCCCCCTCTGAGACCGAGGTAACCTCAGAACAAAGTCCATAGATATATCTTCCCAAAGTACATGCGGAATAGGTAATGGAGTATATAAACCATGGGGATTGAGGCGGGACTTAGCTTTCAAGCAAACGATGCAGCACCCAACGTGCCGCTGGACATCACGTCGCATATGTGGCCAAAAGAAATGATCAGAGAGCATGTGCAATGTCTTTTTGACACCAAAATGACTAGCGAGTCCACCTGCATGTGCTTCCTGCAAAAGAACGTGACGAATGGAACAAGCTGGAATGCATATTTTGTTAATCCGAAACAAGAAGCCATCATGCACATAATATTTATCCCAACCTTTGCCATCAATGCAACGAGAGAAAGGTTCTTTAAAATCAGCATCTACAACATAAAGTGTTTTAATGGACTCCAAACCAAGTACTTTTGTATCTAGTTGTGTAATCAACGCACATCTTCTAGGCAAGGCATCGGCAACAATGTTATCTTTACCACGCTTATGTTTGACAACATAGGGAAACGTTTCAATGAACTCAATCCATTTAGCATGTCGACAGTTCAGCTTGCCTTGGCTTTTAAGATATTTTAAAGCTTCATTATCAGAATGGATTACAAATTCTTTAGGTAACAAGTAATGTTGCCAAACTTCCAAAACGCGAACTAAGGCATAAAGCTCTTTGTCATAAATCGAGTAATTCAGATGTGGACCATTTAGCTTTTCAGAAAAATAGGCAACAGGTTTACCTTCTTGCAGCAGTACACCTCCTATGCCAATACCACTTGCATCACATTCGATCTCAAATGTCTTACCAAAATCAGGAAGTTGTAGCAGCGGTGCTTCACAAAGCTTTGTTTTCAGCGTATGAAATGATTGGTCTTCATCATGTCCCCACTTGAAAGGAACATCCTTCTTTGTGAGATTGGTAAGGGGTGCAGCGAGAGTGCTGAAATCTTTAACAAAACGCCTATAGAAACTTGCAAGACCATGAAAGCTTATAACTTGGCTCACATTTACCGATGTAGGCCAATCCTTTATTGCTTTAACCTTCTCTTCATCAACCTGAATACCATCTGCGGAAACAACAAAGCCAAGAAAAACAACACGGTCTGTGCAAAAGGTGCACTTAGCAATATTGCCATACAATTTCTCTTCCCTCAAAACAGCGAGCACTTGACGGATATGATCAAGATGTTCATCAAATGATTTTCTATAGATCAGAGTATCATCAAAATAAACAATTACAAATTTGCCAATGAAAGCTCGTAAAACATGATTTATTAAGCGCATAAAAGTTGAAGGAGCATTTGTCAAGCCACATGGCATCACAAGCCATTCATAGAGACCATTTTTAGTTTTAAACGCTGTTTTCCATTCATCACCAAGTTTCATGCGGATTTGATGATAGCCGCTACGCAAATCAATCTTGGTGAAAATGATGGAACTACTCAATTCATCTAACATGTCATCAAGTCGTGGAATGGGATGGTGATAGCGAACAGTTATAGCATTGATAGCACGACAATCAACACACATGCACCAAGAGCCATCTTTCTTTGGAACTAAAAGAACGGGAACAGCACATGGTGATAAGGATTCACGAACATACCCTTTGTCCAAAAGCTCTTTTACTTGTCGCTGAATTTCCTTTGTCTCTTCAGGATTGGTGTGGTAGGCTGGATGATTTGGAAGAGAAGCACCTGGTACCAAATCAATTCGATGCTCAATTCCACGGAGTGGAGGAAGTCCAGCTGGCATCTCATCGGGAAAAACATCTTCGAAATCCTGTAAGAGATCAAGAACAACACTAGGCAGCGATGAAGGTAAATCGTTAGTTGAAAGTAGGACCTCCTTGTGCAAGAGCACAAAGAATGGAGCCGTGGTGTTTCTCACTTCTCTCAAATCACTCTTGTTCACAAAGAGACACTCAGTGTGGCGTGGCTGTTTAGGATTGGTATGAGGCTTTATGTGGCTAGATGGGTTAGAACTCTCTCCCTTACTAGGGTTAGGGATCTCACTCAATTTTCTTTTGTTAGATTCCCCTCTTTTCTTGCGAGCCATATCTGAAGTATGTATCTCCTCTGGAGATAATGGAACAAGAACCACCTTCTTGTCATTGTGAATGAAAGTGTATTTGTTAGACCGTCCAAAATGCACCGAGTCCACATCAAATTGCCAGGGCCGACCAAACAGCAAATGGCAGGCTTGCATGGGGACAATATCACAATCAACCTCTGCATGATAATCACCAATGGAAAATGACAAACGAACCATGGCTGAAACCTTAACGGTCCCAGAATTATTCAACCATTGCATATGGTATGGGTGTGGATGGCGACGTGGCTGCAAACCAAGCTTCTCAACAAGCAAAGCACTAACAATATTATTGCAGCTCCCACCATCTATGATGAAACGGCACACTTGTCCTTTCACTTTGCATCGGGATTAAAACAAATTATGGCGTTGTCCTTGTTCAGCAGCAACAAATTGAGTGAAAAGAACTCGCCTAACCACCAAAGAAGGAGATGGTGTGTTCAGTATAGAAGGCTTCAAATCAGGAAAATCAGCAAGCAATTTATCAAAATCAGCACTAGTAATCTCGTCGGAAGATGGTGAAACCTCAACATGTAATATGTCATGGTGAGCAAAAGTCGGAATAAGGTGAATGGCCAAACAATTCAGACCTAGCTCAAATGTACGATCCTCTGCTGAATACTCACAAGTGTCTAGATTAAGATCTGCAAATTCATTGATAAACTCATCCTCCTCTTCACTTTGTGAATCATAAGAACCATCAGTAAGTGCAATAATATTACGACGATTGGGACATTCAGCTTGCTTATGCCCATGACCACCACACTTAAAACACTCAATCGTGCTTGTCTTGCGTTGGGTGGCTGCAGTAGAAGAAGTGGGCTGATTTGAACTCTCAATTTACCTTTCACATCCAATTGTTTGGAAGAAGTTGGAATAGATCTATGTGCTCCACGAGATGAGGATTTGGGCGTTGTAGCTCCTTGCTGTTGGAATTGAGGCGTTGTGATGCCCCCGGCATCTTAAAAGCCTTAACACGCAACTAGAGACAAGTTGATAATGAATTAGGACTTGATGACACTTAGAGAGTAATGAAGACTAGATGGAGAAATCACTAAGCCAAAATTTTTCTAGGAGAATACGAAACCCTACGTGGTTTGGTTGTTAGTCACCACCCACAAGCTTTTATGCGAAACACCAAATACAAAAGTCTTAGTTCAGGATGTTATCTTTGACTTTGATATTACGACCATCTTTAAAATCATAGGTTATGAGGTTTAAAAGTCGAGACCAAACCAAACCAGAAATTCTTTAGAAGGTGCCAATTGTGATCGTGAACAAATTTGGGCCCTAATAAAACTTTTGGATTCATTAAGCAACTGAGCTTAACTCCATTATCAAAGTTGTCATACATACCGTGAACTTCACTTTTGCTACCCTGAGCATGGGTTAAAACTGCCTCTAACTATTTTAATTTTTGACCCCGAGTACCTCATGAAATCAGCCCCAAGTTAGAAAAATTCCTGTCTGAATTTCAGCTCACTCCAAATTTGAATCTGAAATTACTTATGTTTTCACCATACAACTTCAAAATCTTCCTTTCTATGAAGTGAAATTAAACTTATCATGTTTCAAATGCACCTAGAGTGGAGGTGTTTGGACTTCATTTGAGTGACCAAAAGTTTGAAACAAGAACGACTCTCCATAAAATGAAGCAGCAGTTTTACCAAACCTTCAATAATATTTGTGTTTGTAATTCAAAATCTGTGGTGATCCAAGAAAAACTTTATATACCAAACTTGTAGATAATTCTATTAGTAACAACTTTGGTAATTGGAGTGTTGACATGCAATGTGATCTGGATGGTGTTTTGGGTCTTTGATTGTAAATCTGTGAATCTGTCAGAACCTGACCTATGTTCTAAATTCAAAATTACCTTGACCTACAGCCAAAATCTTGCAATGCTTTTATTGAGAAGTTTGTAGCTCATGAAATTCTGAACAACATTGATATGAAACCCTTTTTATGAAAGTGGCCCTAAAGAGGACTTTAAGAATTTTTATCCAGGTGAGTTTAGTTGGTCAAACCTGGGTCAGTCAGTTCAATTCAAATTTAAGCCAAAAACTTCAACAGAACTTAGTATTAACGGTTATAACAAAGTTGTAGATAAACAAATTTAGAACACTTCTTGTATTTTGAGTTTTGTCAAATTCGGTCCTTAGAATGTTCAAAAACGTGAAATACAAATAAGGGTCCTAGCAGTCAAACTGGTGTTTTCCTTTTTCCCTCCAATTTCGGGATTTCTGTGTCACTTACATGTGGGTCCCACCTGGAAGGCCCCATTGGATTCCCGCCCAGAGCTGGATGTCGACACCCGGCTGTGGGCCCCACCTTCAAACTCCCTCGCGAACCAGTTCCATGGACCATCTCCTGTTTCCATCCTCGTGGCCCCAACTATTAGTGACACATGGTCTACGGGCGACGTCCACCCACCTCTCTCTCTTTCTCTTCCCCAACCGGCGCTCGCCGCGCCCTGGGCGACGTCACCACATGCCCGACGCTGGACGGCCATGACAGCGCCGAGGCCGCGCCCCTGCCCGCGCTGCTCTTGCCGCGGCTGCACTTGGACGCGAACCCGTCCTCCTGCGCTCGCTCCCCGCTCAGTCTCTTCCTCGCCCTCTCTGTCTCTTGAGCAGCAGCAGCGCGTCCGCCATGGACACCGATCCTGAGCTCGTGACGAGCTTGTGCTCCGACCGTCTCGGTTCGCATCCCCTCCATGCGTCGTAAGCACCACCATCGCCTTGATACCCTCCACCGAATCCCCCAATAGCCCGGAGCCCGGCACTGCCCTAGCGCTCTCCACGTGCGTGCATGCCATGGCCGCCGCCATGGCCTCGAGAGCGCAAGCTCACGGCCCGGCTACCCTCGGTTCTCTCCCTCCACGCCTTCCCCGTCACCACGTCCGCGCGGCCCTCCTCCACCATCCCCGCTGCGCCTCGGCCCCTCCAGCGCCTCCTCCTCCCTCCCCAACCACGGCGCCGCCATGGCCATCGTGCCGAGCCCGGCATCGTCGTGGAGGACCACATACGGGCCTCCCCTGCGCCTCTACTCCACCGCCACCGGCTTCCCCATCTCACTGCGCAGCTGTGAAGCCCGACCCAAGCCCCTACGGCCTCCTCCCTCGCCGGATCGGGTCACCGCGCCGCCGTCACACCGCCGTGGCCGCGCCCCGGTTCACCGCCGTCACGCCGCCTTTACAGGCCTCCTCACGCGACGAGGTCAAGGCGAAATGGAAGCCTGCGGCGAGGAACACGCCCCCGGGCCCGCTTGGCTCCAAGACCGGCCCCCATCTCGCCAGCGCAGGCCGCCGTTCTCTCCTCTGCCGCGCGCGGTTTGCCCTATTCAGAGGTAGAAGAAAGCCGCGGCCATTTTGCAGAAAAACCCCTTCGATTATTGATTATTATACCACTATTTGATGTGTCTTACATAAACTGTGAAAATACCCCTAGATCTATTAGAGTTTCACATTCTAACCCAAGCCCTCGCATTTTGCAGATTTGGCCCTGAGAAACGCGAGTTTTGCATGCACTGCTGACTGTGTCTTGGGAGATTTATGTGCTACCCCCTACAAACTATAGTTAATCACGTTCTAGTCCCCCGGTCTATTGTTTTTCCTATCTAAATGCATTTATTTCGGCTGTGAACTTTGGAAAATCATAACAAATCAAATAAAAATCCTAAAAAGGCAAACTCAGTTGCATTAGACTCCTCTTTATTAGATCTGTTGAATGGTTATGATGTGGAAGTGTAAAATGATCATTTTGCCCCTGTTTGGTTGCATGCATGATAAAATAAGATAATTCGCAAATAAGGGTTAAATGAACTCCAAATCCGATGAAACTTGGTCAGTAGCCTTCTTAGGATGTTTGGACACTGTGGAAATTTTGGTGGCTCAATATATTACTATTCATTCATGGTTTTATCATTTTGCATGTACTTTATGCATTATTTGATAGCTTGGAAATGAGGCCTATGCAAAGTATGACAAATATGACTCACTAGTATTTTTTTTATGTCCTATATAGCTTAGGAATCCCACTGGTAAAATATGAGCCTCTGCATGTCAAGTTTGAGTGGTGTTTTGAAAATGATAAAATGCTACATGTTGGAAAAGATAATTAGGAAAAGTGGTCATAAATGGCTAAGAAAATTCTCTAGAAAATTTGGTAGCCAGGTTGATGCATAGAGTCCAAAAAGTATATGCTAGAGGGCTATTCACACTGTTTTTATGTACAAGATTTCGCACAAGATTAATATATGGAAAATAGATTTCGCACAAGATTAATATATGGAAAATAGATTATTATATCTAGATTTCGCACAAGATTAATATATGGAAAATAGATGTCCTATCAAACTTGTGAGTTTTAACCTGTAAATTTTTGTGCAGGCAGTCCATACTGTACCTAGCTTACTGGTAAATTTTCATATTCAGAAACCATTCCTATAATTTATGAAAATTCCAACAATGCGTAGGGCTGAGAACTTGTTGGAATTTTAATAAAATAATTATAACTCCAATGGGGCTGAAATTTCGGCAGTAGCTTTAGGTATGAAGTATCTGTATGTCATAAAAGTTTGGTCTCATTTGGTTATGTCTTACTGCTACAACCTAGGTGCATAAATTAATTCACAAACGAGGATAAATCACCTAGGTATAAGCATATGCCATATTAAAACTACTATACCATGTTATTTATCCATGAAATACCTGCTGCATTCTATCATTCGCATTTCATCTACATCCATTGCAAGCATATGCATTCTTGTGCACACATGTGCTTGATATTCGTGCATTTCGTTCATTGCATCATGCATATCATTCATATAGTGACGCTTATTACAGCTACGTGATCAAGAGCCAAGTGCATGGAGCTACATCAATCAACGGTGGTCCAGAAGACCAACTAAGCCCCAAGCACGACCTGGAGGGCCCATCAGTCGTGTTTGGAAGGAGGAGTGGTCCAAGGGATCAAGGGGTTGCCTGGGGCAAAGCCTCACAACCCGACAAACTAACAGTAGCTTAGTTTGTTGGTTTTATTAAAGTGAATCAAAGGTAGACAGGACCATACTATACCTAGCAAACATCTTATATCTTAATGATTAGGCATATGCATAAGGAGTTGTTTGGAACCAATTGCATTAGACATCCTGGCTGCCCTGGCCCTAGCTCCTATGAATAGAGTTCGTAGGACGAGTATGCTTAGAAATGCTAGGTACGAGTACATACGAGTGAGCACTGTCACTCGTCGCGTAGGTGATTTTTCAAATCTCAGAAATCTTACTATGATGCAATTTATGATTACTATTGCTGATGTTAAATGAAGACCGGGCGGAGCGTAAGTTTACTTTTGGGGTGTGCATTGTTGTTATCCGGCTCCGCCCGAGTCGCATAAGGCCCGTCTGCTATTCGTCTGCTGATTGGCATAACATTGCTAAAGTGCTTATACAAAAAATGGGCCTGGTGAAAGTCTTACTTGTGCCATCCGAAGAACAGAGACTTGGTCCTACCGGACTCTAGGGGCGCTCACTCTCACGGAAGGCTGACCCGACGTACCGTGGTATCACTCTGTGAGGGCTAAACCTAGGGAATGGCGGGTTGGAATCGAACTTGGAATGGGACAAGTGGAGATGGGGACTATATGTGGGAACGCGATGGCTAGTAAGCATATACCCCTGGCATTTTTAGTTATTCCCGGGAATTAAAAATCGATTCGAATCGCTGATGCTCACCAGGTGTGAGAGTGCCAAATATCACTATCGGGCAACGTAGTATTAACTGTAACATGTTGTTTATTAAATCACGCTTTTCAATACAACATGGTTGGATGAGTATGATCCGTTCCACTATTCATGGTGCTGCCCATCCACTGGTAGGAGGTCGATGGACTTGGGAGGTGCTTTGATGTCGTGGGAGGGCTGACCCGACGTACCGTGGTAGCGCTCCTGAGATGGCTACACCCAGGGGTTAGATGGAGGCACTATGAATCTTGGGACGGGACATGTGTAGAATAGGGGTATACCTTGAATATTATGCAAGTTACTGATGGTTCTCATGTTTTACTTTCATGCAAGTATTTACTTTCTGATGTAAATGAATCTTCATGGTTAATGGATAGCAGCTGTCAAATCCTGCTATCTTATGTCAACATGGCCTTGTTTAAAAATCAACAGCTAAGGATCCACATGATTAGTAAGCATGCTTTGTGTCAACCGTAAGCCCCGTCCATTAAGTCCTACTGAGTAATTAATACTCAGGGTTTGCCCCCACTTTTGGATTACAGGTACTGGCGACATCTAGATAGCTGTATTGGAGCTGGTAGTACCGGTGGGCTCGGTGCTACTAGCTTTGTTCATCTCTTCATGAAGACTTTTGAGTTTGTTTCCGCTGTGAGATGTTTTGAAGACGCTTCCGCTATATTTGAACATGTATTTGATTTCATATATTTGGTTTGTAAATTAAGTCTATTATTCTCTATTTCAACTGCCTGTGATGATGTAATTGTTGTGGCTCCTTCGAGAGTCGGATGTGTTTGATGTCGGTTTCTCGGGAAATGGTGTTATCGAGAGCCCAAAGGACTCTCGACGGACTACTGGATGATGTAATTGTTGTGGCTCCTTCGAGAGTCGGATGTGTTTGATGTCGGTTTCTCGGGAAATGGTGTTATCGAGAGCCCGAAGGACTCTCGACGGACTACTGGGTTTAGTCTGGCCTAAGTGCACTGCGGGCCAGAGGTGGCAGGTGTGCTTAGTCTGGATTAAGCAGGGTGGTTCCGCCACAGCTGGTATCAGAGCCGATCAAACACAGACAATGGTTATATCATCAAGTTTTGGTATATAAAACTATTTTCGAAAGCCCTTTTCAAGTAATTCAAAAGTGAGAGTATACGCTATGCCCGTATAAGGATGTTAGTGTTACCCAGGTGACATCACTGACATTCTGACCTAGATAGAACTCATATGCATATTCGGCGCTTTGGGAAGCAACCTTTCGGCCATAGCTATCCCCAATACTGGTGGAAGCTATTGGGATTTGAGAACGGTTGTAAACCCTGCATTCATGCTGTATAAGAAAAAGCTCTTTAAGGGTGGTGGGCATGCTTCGGGTTTTCATGCCCACCACACTTACATTCGGTTTTGGGATCCACCTTTCTCTCGACAATCCCCAGTACTGGTGGAAAGTCAGGTTTTGAGGAAAAGGTGCAGCGGCCCACCAACGTTGTCCACGCAGCGGTCACGCGTGGATGCCACACTAGGTGGTAATGTATGAGCATGCATTCTTCTGCAGGTACACTAACCACGTGCGAAATTAAGAACGACCAGAGAACGGCTAGTTGCATTAAGGAGAGACGTGAATCTATGTCACCGAAATATTGCTAGTTATATATCTACAGTATACATAGGATGCGGGATGTGAGACCGAATAGGACGAATCATGCATCATTCCATCTCATCTCATGTGCTTTGGTAGGTGTGTGATTGAAAGTAACAAGATTCATATGTCATTAATCTATGTGCCTTGCTATGCGTTTAATTAGAAGCAATATGTCCGGGACGTGATTTGTATGTGCGTTACTACTGTTTTGGTGTGTAGTTCGAGGTGTAAACAAAATTGGTACAAATTTTATATAAGGTGATTGTAGCACGTAAATTCGTAATCATTTTGTTATACAATGTTTTCTCTGAAAATGCTTGGGTTTCAAGGCCCAACTTAAAACATGTTAAAAACCAAAATCTGCACTTATGCGACCTACAGTTTGAAACTTCAAATCTGGTGATACTCTAAAGACATTTAAGGAAAACTTTCTATACCAAAGTCGTAGAGAACAAACTTAGGTATGACTAAGGCATCTTGATCATTTGCAGACTATCTAAATTCACCTCTGGTAGTTGGCTGCAAGATGTACACGTTAGAAGGAAAGGTAGTAATCAGGCCCCAGAATTGGTAGTAGTCTCCCCTTTTTGGCATATTTTCTTGAGCTCGTAAATGTAACACACTTGTATCATACAAAATATTTTCGAAAGCCATACTGCCACTAACTTAAGCATTATTGACCTCGTCAAAGATATCACAAGAAGAGTGAAGAATAGGTGAAGCTAAAGAATACTCCACAAACACTACTACGATTCAACATATACGGCCTAGGATGCTTTAGTTAATGAGATTCAACAAGCCCAAAGATCAAGTCAAGACAATTGGACGTGTTATCATCTAGGTCCTAGTTTGCTATGACTCGGTAGGCATGTCTAAAACCACAAGGATGACGCATAAGCCCCTGATGTACCGAAGCATACCAAGAAGATTTCCCAAGACACATCGCCGGAGCGGGATGAGCTTCTCTAGTCGACCCAACAAACGAAACATCGACTCCTACATCGACAACACGCGATTATTCGCCTAAAGGGCCTCGCCAAGCCTGAAGATGAAGTCAGGATAGATCGTACATGTTTACCTTTACGTACTGGGTCCATAGGATTCTATAGGCCTAGCCATCGGAACAATAAGCAAGCCTCCAAGAAGTCTTCGAGAAGAATGCCTGAGCTTTCATCATCGAAGACTTTTCTCCAATCAACCCGACATACACAGTGTCAACATCGACACCGATACAAGTTGGAGCTCCACCAAGACAAGAATGGGTCCGGAAGATGCTACGGCAAGGTTCTACTGTCGCTTGCATACCCCTAGCAACATTTAGAGTTCTTAAGTTGATGACATGAGAGATAAAGAGGAACCTTTCAAGATCAACCATGACTCCAGCAACATTTTCCAAGTTGGTGGTCTATCAAGGCAACAATCATCATGGTGTCACCCACGTGAAGCTCCACGCTGCATCGACATGACTGGAAGAAGAAGCTAGTTGTCGACCAAAATGTTTTAAATCCTACGATTAGGCAAAACCGTACGGGTACCGATTGGTGTAGTAACAATGTTTAGCTCTGTCATGTATTGGCTGCACATTGAGTGAGTACGGTTCACTGTTCCTCTTGATTATAACTTCTTGGAATCAACTCTAGTGTATCATGCCTTTCCCAACAATTGCAAAACTAGGGTTCCAAGCTCCACTATTCCGTGTATTCCAAGCTCTTGCACTCCATGCATTTTAAACTCTGGTAGGCCACATGTTTTGAGCTCTTGCCAATTCATGTACTTCCAAATCTATGCAACACCCCAACTCAAAAGTTGGTGGTCCATATGTTTCTCATCCTCGTGATTCTCGTGTTTCCAACCTTTGGAATCCATGTATTTTCACCTCTTTGATTCATATCACCCCTACATTGAGACTCATGCGCTCCAAACTCCTTGCTCATGTCTTTCTATAACCTTATGTTATTCGCATACCCTGAGGTTGGATAGTTGTGCCGCTCTTGATGTGGTGTTTACCCGAGTAGTCTGTGGTGCCACGACGCAACCTAGGGTCCCATGTGTATGGCCGACACCGGGTAAACCCCTAGGCTCGCGATGGTATCAAGACTTACAAAGGCATAGCGCCGCTTAAGTTGTGGAACATTTGTATCCATTTTCTATCCCCTTGTCGACCGTATACATCTAATTCGTGGAAATGATTACTCTATTTCCACTACCACATTGTATCCTTCAATTGCTTTGTTTCACCTTGCCTTTCTTGGTCTGTGGAGAAAGATCCATCTTAATCCCACTATCGTTCACATCTTTCCATTGCCTTGTTGAACCGTGTCCTTCTCGATCCGTGGAGACGGATCAATTCTATGTTCACACTTAGTCCACACCTTTCATTGCTTTGTTTATTCTTGCTAGTCGTGATTCATGGGGATGATCAATTCTATCTCTATGGTTACCTTGATTATCTTTAACGTCTTGTATTTGTGGGAATGCTTGATTCCATTTCCACTGTCTTGCTACATCATTCCATTGCCTTCTCACAACTTACCTCTCTTGATCTGTGGGAACCATCAACTCTGTTTCCACTACTTTCTCTTACATTACTTTCTTGTATATATTGAACCTTATCTCCTGAAGGTGAACTTCAACATCATCTGCTGCACTAAGCTTTTGTTCTCGGCTAGTGCTCTTGTCATAACATCCTTTTCAAGAAGTTGCTTTGTTCTTCTTTGAAAATCATCCTCAGTTAAGCTTACTAACACCGTCTATTGTTTCGTTAGTAAGCACACATCATATACCTAGACCTTCTTGGTCAGTCTTGACCAAGCTAAGAAATCGTACAAACCATCACCTTTTCAAGTCTATCTCAACCCTTGTGTACATTCTTGCTGCTAAAGGCAGGGTGTGTTGTACTGCACCACATCTTTCCTTTGAAGTTACCTTGAATTACTATCTTATATGTGTACACAGTCCCTATCAAATGAAATGAATGTGTCTCTCAAAAGCACATCCATTGATACCCCTTTAAATCATAAGATCCTTCATGGTTCGATTTTTCCAATTGTGTACACCTTGCTTCTATTGTTCTAAGATCGATATATTTTGCACGTTTCTAAATCTTGGTGTCAAAGTCAGGAAGTAACCCTGTTCTATTGTTCGAATCAATCGCTGTCGCTTTCGCACTTTGGCCACACCTTCCTTGTGGTTTATTCATTCGCTCTCATATAGGACGCGACTCAGCGAGTATCTTAGAAAGGCCACCATGGACCAATAAAAAGAAGCTTTGTAACTACCTTGTGTTAAAGAGGCACTAACCATTCACGAGCCAGTTAACAAAGATAATAAACAATTCAAATATTACCATGTGTGACAGAAGCACGCAAACTTCGAGCCAAAGACCATTCGCATTTCGCAGTAAGCCGTAGAACCCCGCTTCCTCCAAATCTCGGGACAAGATTTCTTTAAGGGGGGTGGGTTGTGATGCCCCCGGCATCTTAAAAGCCTTAACACGCAACTAGAGACAAGTTGATAATGAATTAGGACTTGATGACGCTTAGAGAGCAACGAAGACTAGATAGAGAAATCACTAAGCCAAAATTTTCTAGGAGAACACGAAACCCTACGTGGTTTGGTTGTTTAAGTCACCACCCACAAGCTTTTATGCGAAACACCAAATACAAAAGTCTTAGTTCAGGATGTTATCTTTGACTTTGATATTACGACCATCTTTAAAATCATAGGTTATGAGGTTTAAAAGTCGAGACCAAACCAAACCAGAAATTCTTTGGAAGGTGCCAATTGTGATCGTGAACAAATTTGGGCCCTAATAAAACTTTTGGATTCATTAAGCAACTGAGCTTAACTCCATTATCAAAGTTGTCATACATACCGTGAACTTAACTTTTGCTACCCTGAGCATGGGTTAAAACTGCCTCTAACTATTTTAATTTTTGACCCCAAGTACCTCATGAAATCAGCCCCAAGTTAGAAAAATTCTTGTCTGAATTTCAGCTCACTCCAAATTTGAATCTGAAATTACTTTTGTTTTCACCATACAACTTCAAAATCTTCCTTTCTATGAAGTAAAATTAAACTTATCGCCTTTCCAATGCACCTAGAGTGGAAGTGTTTGGACTTCATTTGAGTGACCAAAAGTTCGAAACAAGAACGACTCCATAAATTGAAGCAGCAGTTTTACCAAACCTTCAATAATATTTGTGTTTGTAATTCAAAATCTGTGGCGATCCAAGCAAAACTTTATATACCAAACTTGTAGATAATTCTATTAGGGACAACTTTGGTAATTGGAGTGTTGACATGCACTGTGATTTGGATGGTGTTTTGGGTCTTTGATTGTAAATTTGTGAATCTGTCAGAACCTGACCTGTGTTGTAAATTCAAAATTCCCTTGACCTACAGCCAAAATATTGCAATGCTTTTATTCAGAAGTTTGTAGCTCATGAAATTATAAACAACATTGATATGAAACTCTTTTTATGAAAGTGGCCCTAAAGTGGACTTTAAGAATTTTTATCCAGGTGAGTTTAGTTGGTCAAACCAGGGTCAGTCAGTTCAATTCAAATTTAAACCAAAAACTTCAACAGAACTTAGTATTAAAGGTTATAACAAAGTTGTAGATAAACAAATTTAGAACACTTCTTGTATTTTGAGTTTTGTCAAATTCGGCCCTTAGAATGTTCAAAAACGTGAAATACAAATAAGGGTCCTAGCAGTCAAACTGGTGTTTTCCTTTTTCCCTCCAATTTCGGGATTTCTGTGTCACTTACATGTGGGTCCCACCTGGCAGGCCCCATTGGATTCCCGCCCAGAGCTGGATGTCGACACCCGGCTGTGGGCCCCACCTTCAAGCTCCCTCGCGAACCAGTTCCATGGACCATCTCGTGTTTCCATCCTTGTGGCCCCAACTGTCAGTGACACATGGTCTATGGGCGATGTCCACCCACCTCTCTCTCTTTCACTTCCCCAACCGGTGCTCGCCGCGCCCTGGGCGATGTCGCCACGCGCTCGACGCTGGACGGCCATGCCAGCGCCGAGGCCGCGCCCCTGCCCGCGCTGCTCTTGCCGCGGCTGCACTTGGACGCGAACCCGTCCTCCTGCGCTCGCTCCCCGCTCAGTCTCTTCCTCGCCCTCTCCGTCTCTTGAGCAGCAGTAGCGCGTCCGCCATGTACACCGAGCCCGAGCTCGTGATGAGCTTGTGCACCGGCCATATCGGTCCGCATCCCCTCCATGTGTCGCAACCACCACCATCGCCTTGATACCCTCCACCGAATCCCCCAATAGCCCGGAGCCCGGCACTGCCCTAGCGCTCTCCGCGTGCGTGCATGCCATGGCCGCCGCCATGGCCATGAGAGCGCAAGCTCACGCCCCGGCTACCCTCGGTTCTCTCCCTCCACGCCTTCCCCGTCACCATGTCCGCGCGGCCCTCCTCCACCATCCCCGCTGCGCCTCAGCCCCTCCAGCGCCTCCTTCTCCCTCCCCAACCACGGCGCCGCCATGGCCATCGTGCCGAGCCCAATATCGCCGTGGAGGACCACATTCGGGCCAGCCCCGCGCCTCCACTCCACCGCCACCGGCTTCCCCATCTCACTGCGCAGCTGTGAAGCCCGTCCCAAGCCCCTACGGCCTCCTCCCTCGTCGGATCGGGTCACCGCGCCGCCGTCACACCGCTGCGGCCGCGCCCCAGTTCACCGCCGTCACGCCGCCTCTACAGGCCTCCTCACGCGACGAGGTCAAGGGGAAATGGAAGCCCGCGGCGAGGAACACGCCCCCGGGCCTGCTCGGCTGCAAGACCGGCCCCCATCTCGCCGGCGTAGGCCGCCGTTCTCTCCTCTGCCATGCCGGTTCGCCCTATTCAGAGGTAAAAGAAAGCCGCGGCCATTTTGCAGAAAAACCCCTTTGATTATTGATTATTATACCACTGTTTGATGTGTCTTACATAAACTGTGAAAATACCCCTGGATCTATTAGAGTTTCACATTCTAACCCAAGCCCTCGCATTTTGCAGATTTGGCCCTAAGAAACGCGAGTTTTGCATGCACTGCTGACTGTGTCTTGGGAGATTTATGTGCTACCCCCTACAAACTATAGTTAATCACGTTCTAGTCCCCCAGTCTATTGTTTTTCCTATCTAAATGCATTTATTTCGGCTGTGAACTTTGGAAAATCATAACAAATCAAATAAAATCCTAAAAAAGCAAACTCAGTTGCATTAGACTCCTCTTTATTAGATCTGTTGAATTGTTATGATGTGGAAGTGTAAAATGATCATTTTGCCCCTGTTTGGTTGCATGCATGATAAAACAAGATAATTCGCAAATAAGGGTTAAATGAACTCAAAATCCGATGAAACTTGGTCAGTAGCTTTCTTAGGATGTTTGGACACTGTGGAAATTTTGATGGCTCAATATATTACTATTCATTCATGGTTTTATCATTTTGCATGTACTTTATGCATTATTTGATAGCTTGGAAATGAGGCCTATGCAATGTATGACAAATATGACTCACTAGTATTTTTTTATGTCCTATATAGCTTAGGAATCCCATTGGTAAAATATGAGCCTCTGTATGTCAAGTTGGAGTGGTGTTTTGAAAATGATAAAATACGACATGTGGGAAAAGATAATTAGGAAAAGTGGTCATAAATGGCTAGGAAAATTCTCTGGAAAATTTGGTAGCCTAATGTTGATGCATAGAGTCCAAAAAGTATATGCTAGAGGGCTATTCACACTGTTTTTATGTACATCTAGATTTCGCACAAGATTAATATATGAAAAATAGGTGTCCAGTCAAACTTGTGAGTTTTAACCTATAAATTTTTGTGCAGGCAGTCCATACTGAACCTAGCTTACTGGTAAATTTTCATATTCAAAAACCATTCCTATAATTTATGAAAATCTAACAATGCGTAGGGCTGAGAACTTGCTGGAATTTTAATAAAATAATTATAACTCCAATGGGGCTGAAATTTTGGCAGTAGCTTTAGGTATGAAGTATCTGTATGTCATAAAAGTTTGGTCTCATTTGGTTATGTCTTACTGCTACAACCTAGGTGCATAAATTAATTCACAAACAAGGATAAATTACCTAGGTATAAGCATATGCCATATTAAAACTACTATACCATGTTATTTATCCATGAAATACCTGCTGCATTCTATCATTCGCATTTCATCTACATCCATTGCAAGCATATGCATTCTTGTGCACACATGTGCTTGATATTCGTGCATTTCATTCATTGCACCATGCATATTATTCATATAGTGACGCTTATTACAGCTACGTGATCAAGAGCCAAGTGCGTGGAGCTACATCAATCAACGGTGGTCCAGAAGACCAACTAAGCCCCAAGCATGACCTGGAGGGCCCATCAGTCGTGTTTGGAAGGAGGAGTGGTCCAAGGGATCAAGGTGTTGCCTAGGGCAAAGCCTCACAACCCGGCAAACTAACAGTAGCTTAGTTTGTTGGTTTTATTAAAGTGAATCAAAGGTAGGCAGGACCATACTATACCCAACAAACATCTTATATCTTAATGAATAGGCATATGCATCAGGAGTTGTTCGGAACCAACTGCATTAGACATTCTGGCCGCCCTGGCCCTAGCTCCTATGAATAGAGTTCGTAGGACGAGTATGCTTAGAAATGCTAGGTACGAGTAGATGAGAGCCAATGGACCGGCCTCATTGCTCTCCTGGTGTGATGAGTGATTGTCAACGAGCTCAAACCCTCCGATGGACTGGAGGCTCTCCGATGGACTGGAGGTAGATGACGAAGACCTCGATGGACTGAGCCAAAAGCCCTCCAATGGACCGGAGGCAATGCTCGGCGTCGGGCGGCCATGGAAGCTCGGTACACGGAGGGGCGGATCGGCAACGGTGGTGTAAGCCCTCCGATGGACCGCGAGGCAACTCCGATGGACTGGAGAAGCCGGGTGCCACCGTGGTGCTCCAACCCAAGTGCAAGGCGCGAAGGCGTGCGAGGGAGGCTTTGGCGGCTTCGGCTCAAAACCGCCACCCAAGCTACCCAAGGCTTGGTGAGTTGGGCCACGACTCGCCAAGATAGAGAAGATGGGCCAAGTCCGGCCCACACAGAGATTTCCTAAAGTTTCCCGGTTTCTGACTTCAAAACCGGGGGTGCAAAGGCGGATTGGACTACTGGCCACGTGGAGGACATCTGAAGATTGCATGGAAGCTAAGAAGATCAAGTCTTCATCGTGGTCGTCCGTCCCCGATATTTCGGGTTCTTTTCTGTTTTAGCCCCTCCGGGCGTTTCTAGTGTTAGGGGTCTATGTGTAAAAATGCCAAAACTGAACTGGTGTATAAATAGCCTAAGAGCTGGTCATTAGAGGTAGTCTTTGCAGCTAGGTTTTCACTTGCTTAGGGTAATTTTAGTCCTCAAGCTTTGACCTCCAAGTTTAGCAGGGTTAGGGTGAGATCTAGCCTCCAAATCAAGAGGGAAGGTGAGGGTGGTTGCTTGGGACGAAATCCTTCGTTGTAATCAGACCTAAGACCTCTTTTGAGGCTCATAATCGAAGTGGTTTCGTGCAGCAACTTTGTGTGCTTCTCCTCCATTTGTTCTCTTTGGTTTTTGGCTTCAATCCTTGGCCTTTTGGGTGTTTGTTTTGGGCAAGGTTGAATCCTTTGTTTTCCTTGTGTTTTGGACTTGCAAGGACATGGAGATTATGTCTTAGAACATCTCAATCCCAAAGGATTGCCACGAGCAAGTTGTTCTTGAGTTTTTCCCCTTCTTGCCCAAATATTCACCTCTTTACGAGATCTGAAATTCCCGCTAATCCCATGATCTTTTTCCATAGATCTTTTGGGAATAGTTTTGGAATGGGGCTAGGATAGCCTGTGCCAATTTTCGTGATGTTTGGAGAAGGTTTGGTCAAGTTTCGGATTGCTTTTGTGTGAGGTTTCCTACTGTCCAGTTTTCCTGCTGGTTCTGTCTGTCTTCAAGCCTTGTTTTATTTAGGGGTCAAACCTTCGAATTTTGGGCTGAAATTTTGTGGAGCTCTTTATCAGTGAATCATAAAGCTCCCATAAAATTTTCAGATCATTTGGAGGTGTTTTGACCGGGTTTTGGTATTTTTCTTTTCGGGTTAGTCTGTCAGTTTCCAACCACCGGACTGTAACCACCGGACGGTCCGGTGGCTCTAAGAATTTTATTCGTTGTCCAATTGAGTTGAAAATTTGTGGAGTTGTTCCTTGGCCTCTTATTAACTTCCAGTAAAAATTTCATAATTTTTGGAGTTGGTTTGATAGGGTTTTGATTCGAATCTTTTTGGAGTGTCAGGCTGTAAGCACCGAACAGTCCGGTGGTTAACCACCGGACAGTCCGGTGGTCACAACTTGCTCCAATTGGTCTGAAATTTTCTGAAATTGTTCCCTATTGCCTTGTGAAGGTGTGGTAATTTTGGGGGATTTTTTGGAGCTTTTCTTGAGGGGTTTTGAGATTTTTCTTTGCAGCCCTATCTGTCTGAAATCTATAGTTCTCCGGAGTTGGTTCCTTTTGCACTCTTTTTCTTAGCCGTTTGAGCGTGTGCTTCCGCTTGGTGCTTGGTACGTATCTGTTCAGTGGACGGTACCAAGCACGTGTTGTGAGCTAGATACGTATCCTCTAAGTGGACGGTGTCAAGTTTCGTTGTGGGCGTTGTTTCCGTTTTGCACTGCGGAGGGGTTTGAGTTTGAGTTTTCAAGTGCTCCTATTCACCCCCCCTATAGTCGCACGTCTCGGTCCTACAGTAGATACGAGTGAGCACTGTCACCCGTCGCGTAGGTGATTTTTCAAATCTCAGAAATCTTACTATGATGCAATTTATGATTATTATTGCTGATGTTAAATGGAGACCGGGCGGAACGTAAGTTTACTTTTGGGGTGTGCGGTGTTGTTATCCGGCTCCGCCCGAGTCGCATAAGGCCCGTCCGCTGTTCGTCTCCTGATTGGCATAACATTGCTAAAGTGCTTATCCAGAAAATGGGCCTGGTAAAAGTCTTACTTGTGCCATCCGAACAACAGAGTCTTGGTCCTACCGGACTCTAGGGGCGCTCACTCTCACGGAGGGCTGACCCGACGTACCGTGGTATCACTCTGTGAGGGCTAAACCTAGGGAATGGCGGGTTGGAATCGAACTTGGGATGGGACAAGTGGAGATGGGGACTATATGTGGGAACGCGATAGCTAGTAAGCATATACCCCTGGCATTTTTAGTTATTCACGGGAATTAAAAATCGATTCGAATCGCTGATGCTCACCAGGTGTGAGAGTGCCAAATATCACTGTCGGGCAACGTAGTAATAACTGTAACATGTTGTTTATTAAATCACGCTTTTCAATACAACATGGTTGGATGAGTATGATCCGTTTCACTATTCATGGTGCTGCCCATCCATTGGTAGGAGGTCGATGGACTTGGGAGGTGCTTTGATGTCGAGGGAGGGCTGACCCGACGTACCGTGGTAGCGCTCCTGAGACGGCTACTCCCAGGGGTTAGATGGAGGCACTATGAATCTTGGGACGGGACATGTGTAGAATAGGGGTATACCTTGAATATTATGCAAGTTACTGATGGTTCTCATGTTTTACTTTCATGCAAGTATTTACTTTCTGATGTAAATCAATCTTCATGGTTAATGGATAGCAGCTGTCAAATCTTGCTATCTTATGTCAACATGACCTTGTTTAAAATTCAACAGCTAAGAATCCACATGATTAGTAAGCATGCTTTGTGTCAGCCGTAAGCCCCGTCCATTAAGTCCTACTGAGTAATTAGTACTAAGGGTTTGCCCCCACTTTTGGATTACAGGTACTGGCGACATCTGGATAGCTGTGTTGGAGGTGGTAGTACCAGTGGGCTCGGTGCTACTAGCCTTGTTCATCTCTTCATGAAGACTTTTGAGTTTGTTTCCGCCGTGAGATGTTTTGAAAACGCTTCCGCTATATATATACTCTGAATTCGCTTCCGCTATAGTTGAACATGTATTTGATTTCATATATTTGGTTTGTAAATTAAGTCTATTATTCTCTATTTCAACTGCCTGTGATGATCTAATTGTTGTGGCTCCTTCGAGAGTCGGATGTGTTTGATGTCGGTTTCTCGGGAAATGGTGTTATCGAGACCCCGAAGGACTCTCGACGGATTACCGGGTTTAGTCGGGCCTAAGTGCACTGCGGGCCAGAGGTGGCAGGTGTGCTTAGTCTGGATTAAGTAGGGCTGTTCCACCACAGGCGTGACATCCCCTTGCTGTTGGGAATGATGCCAGGAAGCATTGTATTTGTAAGACGTAACAACTTGCCGTTCAGCCCTCTTTGCAAAATGAACCAACTCTGTGAGACAGGTGTAATTTGTCATATCCACTTTATCAGCAATGGGTTTATTGAGGCCCACCAGAAACCGAGCCATTATTGATTCCTCATCCTCAGTTATCCCTGTACGAAGTAAGCACTTTTCCAATTCCTGAAAATATTCATCAACACTGCGAGTACCTTGTACAAGACGTTTCAGCTTCAAATGTAGATCACGAGAATAATATGCAGGAACAAAACGACGTCTCATTTCCCTCTTCATGTCTTCCCAAGTTATACGGTCATGCCCAACTCTATGATATTCAGTACGGATCTGATTTCACCAAGTTATGGCATAGCCTTTGAACTCAATGGCTGCAAGCTTTGCCTTCTTTTCAGCAGGGTACTCATACAAATTAAATATTTGCTCCACTTTGGTTTCCCATTCAAAATAATCATCCGCATTCTCCTTGCCGCTGAATGGAGGAATGGAAACTTTAACCTTGCTCAAACCATCATCATTGTGATGTCGTGCAAAATGACGCCGATGGTGATCACCATAATGACCACGGGCTCCAAAACGGCCAAAGTTGTCATCGCCATGATCATCATATCCACCACGGCGACCATAAGGATCACCTCCATGTTCAGCACTATAATTTGAAAGCGTTTCAGCTTCAAAATTAGTAGGATCACCAACAGGAACACATCGTGCACGACAAAAACCAGCAGCAAATCCTCGGCCACGGCCACCTGCAAAGTTATCAAAACCAGCAGCAAATCCTCACGGCCACCACCATGGCCACCACCATGGTGATCATCATCCTCATTATCATGAGGTGGAGGTTCCCCACGCTGTTGCGGAAAGGATTGCTGAAGTTGTTGCATTCCTTGCATCAGTTGATGCATTTGTTCACGCACCTCCTGAAACTCTTGAGCAAAAATAGTATGGGAAGGAGAGTCTTCAGCACCAGCCATGTTCGTAATAAGGAGACAAAAATAATAGGACAATGAATATGTGGAATCGCTCCCTCACCACTTACGAAACAAGTTCTTTCTCTCCCTGAAAAGAGGAAGAACCATGGCTGCAATCTGCAGTGGAAGAGTGATTATAACAGCGACGACAGTGCAACAACTCACGGTGCTTATAAGTGGAGCTTGGTGGGATAATATGTAAGTGGAATACGCTGAAATGTAGTGATGCAAAACCGAATAATAATCCAAGAAACAAGTCTAAGTTGCTGAATATAAAGGAAAAGATGTAGAAACAAGATGTAGACACAAGATGGAGGAAGTGGAGAGATGTAGAAACAAGATGTAGGAAGTGGAGAGATGAACACCAATTGCACCAACCGAAACTTGTTGCTGCCCAAACCCCTTTGGGTGTGCTGAACACAATTCTCTCTTTTGTTTTTTTTTTTTGAGCAAGAACTCGTTGTTTTCAGTCTTTCTTTTGACCCATATACATCGTTTCTTTTAACCTTTGTGACAAACACAGCACAACTTTCAACGAAAGAGGAGATGGATGGCGCAGCACAAAAGAAAAACAAGAAACTCGGGTGGGGAATTTGTGGTGGGTGGTGGGATGGGTGGGTACTTGCAGCAAGCGATTTGATGATTAGAACAAAGATAACAACTAGAACGATGTGGAGAACAAAAAGAGAGAAAAAAATTCAGCAATTAGACAAATCTTAAAGGATTAAAACTCGATAAAGCAAACTACAAAATCATTAGCACGTATGAATTTGGGCTGTAGGTTTTCTTTTTGGCTATTAGTGGACAGTAGGTATAGAAACTCTATCCTACCAAAAACAAGAACAATCCTACTGAGGAAACGGAGGCTCTGATACCAGATGATATGCACATGCCTATGCAATGCGTGTAGCAAGTTATGTGGCCAGATCTTCTCGTAGGATCCGCGAACTTGATAACTTGTCGCTACGTGACCTGGTGAAGAGGCAGTGCACCGTGAGGCTGTCCACGTGATGAACTACCGAGACAATCACCCTTCCACGTACAGACAAACAGCCCACGCAATCACGCCGTATAGACGTGAAGGCACAAACTGGGTAAACCACAGTTCGGCGTTCTACAACTCCCTTAGGAATCGAAAGAACAAATTTGCAAGCCTCTCGAGACTCACGCAGGAATAAGAATTCCAAGAGTTGGTATTTCTGAAAATTATAATCACGAGTTACTGTTCACGTCCTCCATTACAGTGATATATAGCACTAGTGGAGTTTCAGTTTGGTGGAAAATAATAGAGAACATGTAGTGGGAAGTTGCAGCACTACTTTTATTAATAACCAAGCCTAGTAGGACGCCGGGCTGATTGGTATTCTCTGCATGCATGCTGGAGCATGTGTGGACAGCAACCCAATTGCTGGTTGCATGCATTCCTAACTCCCGATTCATTTGCTTGCACTTCAACGGCTGATATTCATGGTAGCTGAATGGCCTTTCCTCTCTCATGCACGTCCAGGTTCCTTGCATATATTTGGCGGGCAGAATCCATCATCATCCCATGCTTGTTCGTGCACTCCATCATTCCTAAGAACATTGAAATAAGTACTCAAAAGCATAGGTTCATTCAGTGTAATCTGATTACTAAACATAAGGTTAGCGCTCACCTGAGAATGAATTTCCTTCTCCAATTGTTTAGCTCTACTCCTTGTAATTGGACCAGCTATATCAAGTGTAGTTTCATTTGGAGATGAGTGAATGCTAGGAATGTCCTCATTAGTAAGCAAGCTTTGCGTCAGCTGTAAGCCTTTTCCATTAAGTCCTACTGAGTAATTAGTACTCAGGGTTTGCCTCCACTTTTAGAGCACAGGTATCAAGGACATCTGCACAGTTGCTTGGACGAGGGTAGAACCGGTGGGCTCGGTACTACTCGCCTTGTTCATCTCTGCATGAAGACTACTTTAGTATTTTGTTTCCGCTGCCAGATATTTTGAAATCGCTTCCGCTATACTTTGAACATGTATTGATTTCATATTATTTGTTTGTAAATTAAGTCTATTACTCTCTATTTCAACTGCCTGTGATGATGTAACTATTGTGGCTCCATCGAGAGTCGGATGTGTTTGATGTCCGTTCCTCTAGGAATGGTGTTATCAAGAGCCGAAGAACTCTCGACGGACTACCGAGTTTAGTCTGGCCTAAGTGCACTGTGAGCCAGAGGTGGCAGGTGTGCTTAGTCTGGGTTAAGAGGGACGGTTCCGCCACAAACACGAATCAGAATGTCCCTACGCACAGCTCCGGGAGTTCGAACTGTTATGCAGCTGCCTGGTCATCTCGGGAATGTCTGGCGACACACTTCGATGGTTGCTTTTTCCGTTTTCGCTAACGAGGGAGGCAAAAATCTGGTGCAAGTAGACAGTAGGTAAAGTAGATGGGAGTTGGGAGGACTTGAAAACTAGTTTTTGTTGAGAGCCAATCGACCGACCTCATTGCTCTCCTGGTGTGATGAGTGATTGTCAACGAGCTCAAGCCCTCCGATGGACTGGAGGTAGATGATGAAGACCTCAATGGACTGAGGCAAAAGCCCTCCAATGGACCGGAGGCAATGCTCGGCGTCGGTCGGCCATGGAAGCTCGGTACACGGTACACGGAGGGGCGGATCGGCAACGGTGGTGTAAGCCCTCCGATGGACCGCGAGGCAACTCCGATGGACTGGAGAAGCCGGGTGCCACCGTGGTACTGCAACCCGAGTTGATGGCGCGAAGGCGTGCGAGGGAGGCTTTGGCGGCTTCGGCACAAAACCGCCACCCAAGCTACCCAAGGCTTGGTGAGTTGGGCCACGACTCGCCAAGATAGAGAAGATGGGCCAAGTCCGGCTCAGACGGAGATTTCCTAAAGTTTCCCGGTTTCTGACTTCAAAACCGGGGGTGCAAAGGCGGATTGGACTACTGGCCACATGGAGGACATCTGAAGATTGTGTGGAAGCTAAGAAGATCAAGTCTTTATTGTGGTCGTCCGTCCCCGATATTTTGGGTTCTTTTCTGTTTTAGCCCTTCCGGGCGTTTCTAGTGTTAGGGGTCTATGTGTAAAAATGCCAAAACTGAACTGGTGTATAAATAGCCTAAGAGCTGGTCATTAGAAGTAGTCTTGGCAGCTAGGTTTTCATTTGCTTTGTGTAATTTTCGTCCTCAAGCTTTGAGCTCCAAGTTTAGGAGGGTTATGGTGAGATCTAGCCTCCAAATCAAGAGGGAAGGTGAGGGTGGTTGCTTGGGACGAAATCCTTCGTTGTAATCAGACCTAAGACCTCTTTTGAGGCTCATAATCAAAGTGGTTTCGTGCAGCAACTTTGTGTGCTTCTCCTCCCTTTGTTCTCTTTGGTTTTTGGCTTCAATACTTGGCCTTTTGGATGTTTGTTTTGGCTAATGTTGAATCCTTTGTTTTTCTTATGCTTGGGACTTGCAAGGACGTGGAGATTATGTCTTAGAACATCTCAATCCCAAAAAATTCCCACGAGCAAGTTATTCTTGAGCTTTTCCCTTCTTGCCTAAATATTCACCTCTTCACGAGATCTGAAATTCCCGCTAATCCCGTGATCTTTTTCCATAGATCTTTTGGGAATAGTTTTGGAATGGGGCTAGGATGGCCTGTATCAATTTTCGTGATGTTTGGAGAAGGTTTGGTCAAGTTTCGGATTGCTTTTGTGTGAAGTTTCCTGCTGTCCAGTTTTCCTGCTGGTTCTGTCCACTTTCAAGTCTTGTTTGGTTAAGGTGTCAAACCTTCGAATTTTGGGCTGAAATTTTGTGGAACTCTTTATCAGTGAATCATAAAGCTCCCATAAAAATTTTAGATCATTTGGAGGTGTTTTGACCTGGTTTTAGTATTTTTCTTTTTGGGTTAGTCTGTCAGTTTTTAACCACCGGACAGTCCGGTGGTTAACCACCGGACGGTCCGGTGGCTCTAAGAATTTTATTCCTTATCCAATTGAGCTGAAAATTTGTGGAGTTGTTCCTTGGCCCCTTATTAACCTCCAGTAAAAATTTCATAATTTTCTGGAGTTGTTCCGGTGGTCACAACTTGCTCCAATTGGCCTGAAATTTCCTGGAGTTGTTCCCTATTGCCTTGTGAATGTGTGGTAATTTTGGGGGACTTTTTGGAGCCTTTCTTTAGGGGTTTTGAGATTTTTCTTTACGGCCCTGTCTGTCTGAAATCTGCAGTTCTCCAGAGTTGATTCCTTTTGCACTCTTTTTCTTAGCCGTTTGAGCGTGTGTTTTCGCTTGGTGCTAGGTACGTATCTGTTCAGTAGACGGTACCAAGCAAGTGTTGTGAGCAAGATACGTATCCTCTCAATGGACGGTGTCTAGTTTCATTGTGTGCTTTGTTTCCGTTTTGCACTGCGGCGGGGGTTTGAGTTTGAGTTTTCAAGTGCTACTTTTCACCCCACTCTAGTCGCACGTCTCGGTCCTACAAGTGGTATCAGAGCCGGTTAGGTTTCCTATACCTTAACCGGTGACGAAACCGTAGCGACGATGACTTACTCCAGAAAAATTCCCATCCTTGGCTCTGATGGCTATCTCTACTGGAAAGGTAGGATGGAGGCGTTCTTTGTTAGCCAGAGTCAGGACATATGGGATGCTACTCAGAGTACGATTTTTGTGGTGCTTCCAGTCGCTGAGCGTACTACGCAGGATATCGTGGCTCAGCATGAGGCGAATGCCGAGGCTGTTAACTTTCTCTTCTCCGGGCTTGGTCCTATGGATTATGAGAGAGTGAGTCACCTTAAGACTGCGCGTGAGATATGGTCACTGCTTAGTGCACATCATGAGGGTACTGCGACGATTAAGGCTAGGCTTGTGGAGACTTACCGGCGCGAATATGAGAATTTCGTCCAGAAGCCAGGAGAGTCAGTAGACGACTTGTTTGGTCGCTTTAAGTCGATCATCAACAAGTTGCGTGTCAACTCTGCCCCCGCTGCCCTCCCATATACCGATCATCAGCAGGCTGTCAAGTTGCTGTATGCTTTGGACAAAAAAATATGAGAGATCAATGTGAACTCAATCATTGAGTCGGCAGGGTATGATACGATTGGAGTAGAGGCGCTCTATAGTAAGCTCAAGGCCACCGAGGTAGATTACAAGATGAGGGATTCCCTCGCTTGTACTGGTTTCAAGAGTCTGGCCTTGGCTACCCCCTCTAGTGAGTCTGTCACTAACCCTATGTTACATAACTTCTCGTTTTCTGCTTTGATGTCTGTTACAGAGGAGCAGCTAGCGACGCTGGGGGATGATGAGTTGTGTCTGGTGTCTAGTCGCTTTCAGCGCGCCTATGACAACCGGATGAGCAAGAAGAGGGGAGAGCGGCCCAAGTGCTTCGAGTGCGGAGAGGTCGGCCACTTCATCGCCGAGTGCCCCAACAAGAACGACTACTACAAGAAGGGCAAGAGCTACTCCCGCGTCTCCGACAAGTACAACCCCGGCAAGGCAAGCTTTGACAAGCACCGCTCCAGCAAGCACAGCTCCAGCAAGCGCCCCTTCAGCAAGAAGAACTTCCGGAAGGCTTTCAAGCGGGACAAGGCCTTCTTCGCTGAGATCGGGTTCTGCAGCAGCGGATCTTCTTCCTCTTCGTCCTCGTCGAGCTCAAGCAATGAGGAGATCATGTACATGAAGGACAAGAGGAACGATCAAGGCGGTCTAGCTGGCTTGTGTTTCGTCTCCACCAAGTCTAGGCGCAAGAACAAGGACAAGAGGAGCTCGGTTTGCTCCATGGCGCTTGAGGACAAGGAGAACAAGGATGACGGCAGCAACTCTTCTTCCGATGATGAGGTAACTCCTGAGCAAGCCGAAATCCTTGAGATGCTAGAGCAGAACAGCCGAGAGCTTAAGGCCCAGGATAAGATGCTGGAGAAGGCAGCTAAGAAGCTGCAGAAGTTGAAAGCCCAACTTGCTGAGGCTTTAGAGGAGAATGAGAGGTTGAGGAGTGTGAGACCCCAACCCAGTGAGATTGAGTGCCCTACCTGCGAGTCTTTCATGACGGAGCTTGGTGACCAGAGAGATAGGTATGCCAAGCAGGTAGAGCAGATAGATGAGCTGAAGGCTGAGCCAGGCAAACTCCAGTCCAAACTGGATGAGCCTACTTTGAGTGTAGAGCTTGAGTGTGAGTCTTGCCCCTGTCTAGCTAGATAGCTAGCTGTTCTGAAGGAGAAGTTTGAGGGGCAGCTCATGGAGCTTGAGGAGCTTAGGGCTAGACCTATGCTTTTGGGTGCGTGTATGGTCTGTCCTACCTTGAGAAGTGAGTTAGAGCAGTTGAGAGCTGACTTTGAGGTGCTTTCAGCACCTACTGACACTTGTGAGAACTACCTAACCCTTAGGATGCAGCTGATGTATAGGGATGCCACAATTAGGAAGTTGGAGAAAGCTGTTGTGGTTCCCTCCCTAGACGATGACATTTGTGCTATCCAGACTGTAGTTCTGGAGGATCTAAGGGAGGAGGTGTTGTTTTTGCAGAATAACAACAACAGGTTGAGAGAGGTGCTCAGTTGGGTATATGCGAGGCAACCCCAACTAGAGATGATTATAGAAAGCACCAAGAGAGCTGAGGGTGAGACGAGTGGTGTTGGGTTTGGAGAGTGTAGCACTTCAGGTGAGAAGAGTGCCCCAAATAAGGTCAAGACTGCACTACCCAGCCAGGAGAGACTGTTGATGGGGTTTACCATGAGCCACTCAAGGCTGCCCTAAAGAAGCAGTACTGGACACCCAAGCCTTCTAAGGCTAAGCTGGACAAGATTGTTGAGGAAGAGCTTAAGCCCAAGGGCAAGAAGCTAGTCCAGCAGCCTGGGCCACCCAAGGCCACACCACCTAAACCCAAGTCCCAGCCTGACCCTGTTCCTAGGAGGCCTGTCTACCACTGTGAGTTTTGCCAGCGGAATGGCCACCTAGAGGAGTTTTGCTTCAGGAGGAAGTGGGTTGAGAGGCAGGAGAGAGCTTGGGGGAACCAGGATCAGTTCTACCAGGGTGGTAGGCAAGATTCTCCCCACCACGGTGAGATGAGAGACCGCTTTGCCGGTGGTGAGAGAGGAGGCAGCTTTTAGGCTCGTGCTCCTGGTAATGAGAGACGCTTTACCGGCCGAGCTCCTAGTCGTTTTCTATGCGGCTATGGACCTCGTGACCGAGGCTTTGAGAGAGCTTTCGAGGGTTCACGCTTTGGAGGTCGTGGTTACCCTGATCGTCGTGATGATTTCTTTGATTGTGCTTACCCCACTTTTGAGCAGATGGCTCGGCACTGGTACAGCAGTTTTGGGACTAACCCCAGTGCCGGACCGTTTGCTCACCGTCGCTTTACTTGACTTTGCAGGATCAAGGCATGGAGGACGTGTGGATCATGGACTCCGGTTGCTCTAGGCACATGACAGGGCACCGCAAGTGGTTCTCTAGCCTCAACCCCGTAAGCACCAAGGAGTACATGACATTCGGGGACAATGGTCAAGGTAACGTGATGGGTGTTGGTTCTGTTTCGCTCTCTGCAAAGCTTTCCCTGAGAGAAGTTGCCTTTGTCCGGAATTTGGGGTTCAATTTGGTTTTTGTTTCGCAACTTCTCAATGAAGGATTTGAGGTTCGTTTTAAGAAAGGTGCGTGCTGCGTTCTTGATGCTGAGGAGACCTTTGTTTGCTCTTTGCTGCCTTTTAGTCAGGTTTTTAGGGTCGACCTCATATCTGTTTCTGGCCCTGCGTGCTGTTTGGTTGCTAGTCCTTCTGCTGATATTTGGAAGTGGCATAGGAGGCTTGGTCACTTGAGCTTTGATCTGCTAGTCAGATTAAGTTCAATGGGCCTAATCCGAGGATTGCCCAAGTTGAGAGCTGAGAAGGACTTAGTTTGCCACCCCTGTCGTCATGGCAAGATGGTTGCCGCTTCTCACATTCCTGTGTCTCAGGTTATGACCTCCTATCCGGGTGAGCTACTCCATATGGATACAGTAGGTCCCGCTCGGGTAGCGTCGGTCAGTGGGAAGTGGTACGTGCTTGTTGTTGTGGACGATTTTTCGTGGTTCTCGTGGGTATTTTTCATGGAGTCTAAGGATGAGGCGTTTGGTTTTGTTCGGGATCTAGTACTGAGGTTGAGAAACGAGAGTCATAAGGCCATGAGGGCTATACGCAGTGACAATGGCGGAGAATTCAGAAACTCTCGGTTCGAAAACTTCTGTCGTGACCTAGGTATTGAGCACCAGTTTTCTTCTCCATATACCCCACCACAGAACGGTGTTGTGGAACGCAAGAACCGCACACTTGTTGAGATGGCACGGACGATGCTCGATGAGCATAGGACTCTGAGGCGCTTTTGGGCTGAGGCAGTGAATACGGCCTGTTACATTGGGAACCAGATTTTCTTGCGAGCTTTCCTTGGGAAGACCTCGTATGAACTTCGATTTGTTAGACAGCCCAGCATCAAGCATTTGTGAGCATTTGGCTGCAGGTGCTTTGTCCTTAAGAAGGCAGGGCATTTGGACAAGTTTGAGTCTCGTTGTTTGGATGGGATTTTTCTGGGGTATGCTTCTAATTCTAGAGCTTTTCGTGTGTGGATTTTAGAGGCCAAGCAAGTTGTTGAGACTTGTGAGGTTTCTTTTGATGAAAATATGCCCTGCACAACCCCTGCCTTTGAGCTTTCAGGTGATGATGAAGAAGGCACCCCCATCTTTGAGGATGAGGAAGGTGCTGTTAATGATGGTGATGCAAGAGCCACTGCACCGGCTGCAGCTCCTGCCCCCTCTGCTATGAGCTCAGATGATGAAGGAGGACCCTTGCCCACGGCTTCCTCCTCACTCCCCCGACAGCAAGCTCATGCAGAGGCTGGACCCGCTGAGGACGCAGGGGAGGTAACCTCCGAGATTGTACCATCTCGGTAGGTCCAGCGGGATCACCCTCCACACAGGATGATTGGAGATATTCACCAGCGTGTCACATGCTCTTCGGTTAACTCTCTAGCCTTTTTCTTCCACTCTGCATATGTTGCTTCTTTTGAGCCCCGGGATGTGTCACATGTATTATCTGATCCTAACTGGGTGAACGCCATGCATGAGGAGTTGGAGAACTTTGAGAGAAACCATGTCTGGGATTTAGTTGAACCTCCACCAAACTGTTGCCCTATAGGTACCGAGTGGGTTTTCAAGAACAAACAGGGTGAGGATGGAATGGTTGTGAGGAACAAAGTGAGATTGGTAGCCCAAGGTTTCTGTCAGAAGGAGGGGATAGATTATGAGGAGACCTTTGCCCCTATAGCTCGTTTGGAAGCCATTAGGATTTTGCTTGCCTTTGCGGCCTCTAAAGGCTTCAAACTGCAGCAAATGGATGTCATGTCTGCTTTTCTGAATGGGTTCATAGAGGAGGAGGTATATGTGAGACAACCTCCTGGCTTTGAGAGTGCTAGATTTCCAGACCGGGTGCATAAGTTGAGGAAAGCCCTTTATGGTCTGAAGCAAGCTCCTAGAGCTTGGTATGCTAGGTTGAAGAGTTTCCTGCTCAAGTTTGGGTTTGTGATGGGTTCAGTAGACAAGACCTTGTTTCTGTTGAGTCGTGGCAGTGACACCCTGATAGTTCAGATATATGTTGATGACATAATCTTTGGTGGTTTATCTCACGTTTTGGTGTCTAGTTTTGCTGAACAGATGAGCAGGGAATTTGAGATGAGTCTTATGGGTGAGCTCCAGTTCTTTCTCGGGCTGCAGATCAAGCAAGGCCTTGAGGGTACCTTCGTCCATCAAGCCAAGTACACAAGGGACATACTCAAGAAGTTTAACATGGGTGACTCTAAACCCATGACAACTCCTATGAGTACAAACACGGCGCTTGATGCTGATGAAGATGGGGAGGCGGTGGACCAGAAGGAATTTCGAGGGATGATCGGCTCACTTCTGTACCTAACGGCGACTAGGCCGGACATTCAGTTTGCGGTCTGTCTTTGTGCGCGCTACCAGGCTTCTCCTAGGACTTCTCACCGTCAAGCGGTGAAGCGCATTTTCAGGTATCTAAAATTCACTCCTGAGCTTGGTCTTTGGTATTCCTCGGGTTCTTTTCTTTCTCTTAGAGGGTTCTCAGATGCTGACCATGCTGGCTGCCGGATTGATCGCAAGTCAACCTCCGGCACATGCCAATTCTTAGGAACCTCTCTTGTCTCTTGGTCCTCCCGCAAGCAAGCTAGTGTAGCTCTTTCCACCACTGAAGCAGAATATATTGCTGCTGCTAGTTGCTGCTCCCAACTTTTATGGATGAAAGCCACCCTTAGTGATTTCGGTCTTAGGTTTGGTAGAATCCCTCCCCTAGTTGACTCTACTTCTGCTATTTCTGTAGCTAAGAACCCCGTTTTGCACTTTAGAACCAAACACATAGACGTGAGGTTTCACTTTCTAAGAGATCACTATGAGAAGGGAGATATAGACTTGATCCATGTAGTATCAGCAAACCAGTTGGCCGATATCTTTACCAAGCCCCTAGAGTTTGACGCTTTTACGCGTCTAAGAGGTGAGCTTGGAGTGTGCTATCCCTTTTAGTCAGGGATAGAGTGCTATTCCTTCTAGTAAGGAATAGATTCTGTAGTTTAAATTTTGCTTTTATCTTGCATTTATTTCTCTTTGTCTCTTTTGCATATTATATCATATCATGCATTGCATTGTATCATATTCATTTTCACTTCACTAGCACTAGAGCTCTTTTGGAATGCAGAGTTAGTACTTGCTTGTGCTAGATGGTACAGTGCTTGCTTGATCATGGTTGGCTAAGCTCTCTTGAGTCTATTGAATACTAGTTGTGAGCTAAGTCATTTTATTCTTTGTAAATCAAAAACCATGATCACCACTTGATTTGGCTACCTCGCATGTGTAGGATTGTTGAATGCTATGCTATCTTTTCATACCTGGATATGCTAGTTGTATGCCTTTGCTAAGTAAATGCCTAAGCTTTTCTGACACCTTGCTTAAATTGAAATCTGAATCAAAATGCTTACAAGTGTGTCTTATGTGATGAATTGAGAAAGATCCAGTTGGATTTGCTTGTCACACTGATCTAAGTTCGAGACAGCTTGCCTTCGCACTTTGGCATGAACTTGGACTAGACTGTGTATGACCAAAACCTTGTCTTAAACTTCTGATGGTTATATAACCTAGGCTTGGCATTGGTTGGTAAGAAGTGGCAAAAGACAAGTAAATAACCCCTGGCACAAAAAGAACTTGCTTTTGACTACAAATGTCTAAATCTGAAATTTGCAAGTCTCAAAATGCTTATGGCTAGTTGTATATGATTTGGTTGAGAGTAGCACACCTTGTATGCATTGCTAGCATCTTGTTGTTCATGCCTATCTTGCTAGGTGCTATTCATGTTGGTAATGCTTTCTTTTCATTAACCCTGAAAAACAAGCATACTCTTGATATGTGTAAGATAGATTCATTTGAGCTTGTTATATGCTTCCTTGCCCTCACTTGCTCTGTATGCTAGAACTTGTGATTACTAGCTTTACATCCTTTTTGAGCTCTTTCAGTTACACTCCTTGCATTTCATGGCATATTTTGAGTGGGAGTTTTCTAGTTCAGGGGGAGTTGAGTTCAAAGAACCCTTGATGTGTCCGTTGTCAACAAGGGCGAGAAATTTGGGAAGAGATTAGTGTATTTCTCCAAGGAGAAGAAATTTAAAAATATGAAAAAGGGGGAGAACTCAGGAGAGATTTTGTTGAGGGAGAGCTTTGCATTCATATTGCATTTGTGAGGATGCATTTCAGGGGAAGTTTGAGCTTTTAGCATGCTCTTTGCATTGGTGCATTGAGCCTTTTGCCTCTGTCTTGAGAAGCCGATGCTTTGCTTTCTTTTGTTGTCTCATTGTGCCCTGTTTCTTTGCATGTATTTGGTTCTTGGGCATTTTGAGCAACTTTCTTCTTTCTTTGTTTCTTTTTCAGTTTTACGCTTTTCTCTTGTCTTTGTTCTATTTCAGGTTACAGGTTGAAGGTGTTGACAATGCACTCATCAAGGGGGAGATTGAGACCCAATGGACCGGCCTCATTGCCCTCCTGGTGTGATGAGTGATTGTCAACGAGCTCAAGCCCTCCGATGGACTGGAGGTAGATGATGAAGACCTCGATGGACTGAGGCAAAAGCCCTCCAATGGACCGAAGGCAATGCTCGGCGTCGGTCGGCCATGGAAGCTCGGTACACGGAGGGGCGGATCGGCAACGGTGGTGTAAGCCCTCCGATGGACCGCGAGGCAACTCTGATGGACTGGAGAAGCCGGGTGCCACCGTGGTGCTCCAACCCGAGTGCATAGCGCGAAGGCGTGCGAGGGAGGCTTTGGTAAGTTGGGCCAAGACTCACCAAGATAGAGAAGATGGGCCAAGTCCGGCCCAGACGGAGATTTCCTGAAGTTTCGCGGTTTCTGAATTCAAAACCGGAGGTGCAAAGATGGATTGGACTACTGGCCACGTGGAGGACATCTGAAGGTTGCGTGGAAGCTAAGAAGATCAAGTCTTCATCGTGGTCGTCCGTCTCCGATATTTCGGGTTCTTTTCTGTTTTAGCCCTTCTGGGCGTTTCTAGTGTTAGGGGTCTATGTGTAAAAATGCCAAAACTGAACCGATGTATAAATAGCCTAAGAGCTGGTCATTAGAAGTAGTCTTGGCAGCTAGGTTTTTATTTGCTTTGTGTAATTTACGTCCTCAAGTTTTGAGCTCCAAGTTTAGGAGGGTTAGGGTGAGATCTAGCCTCCAAATCAAGAGGGAAGGTGAGGATGGTTGCTTGGGACGAAATCCTTTGTTGTAATCTGACCTAAGACCTCTTTTGAGGCTCATAATCGAAGTGGTTTCGTGCAGCAACTTTGTGTGCTTCTCCTCCCTTCGTTCTCTTTGGTTTTTAGCTTCAATCCTTGGCCTTTTGGATGTTTGTTTTGGCTAAGGTTGAATCCTTTGTTTTCCTTATGCTTTGGACTTGCAAGGACGTGGAGATTATGTCTTAGAACATCTCAATCCCAAAGGATTCCCACGAGCAAGTTGTTCATAAGCTTTTCCCTTCTTGCCCAAATATTCACCTCTTCACGAGATCTGAAATTTCCGCTAATCCCGTGATTTTTTTCCATAGATCTTTTGGGAATAGTTTTGGAATGGGGCTACGATAGCCTGTACCAATTTTTGTGATGTTTGGAGAAGGTTTGGTCAAGTTTCAGATTGCTTTTGTGTGAAGTTTCCTGTTGTCCAGTTTTCCTGCTGGTTCTGTCCACTTTCAAGTCTTGTTTGGTTTAGGGGTCAATGTAGGACCGAGACGTGCGACTAGAGGGGGGTGAATAGGAGCACTTGAAAACTCAAACTCAAACCCCCACCGCAGTGCAAAACGGAAACAACGCACACAACGAAACTAGACACCGTCCACTGAGAGGATACGTATCTAGTTCACAACACGTGCTTGGTACCGTCCACCGAACAGATACGTACCAAGCACCAAGCGGAAGCTCACGCTCAAACGGCTAAGAAAAAGAGTGCAAAAGGAACTAACTCCGGAGAACTGCAGATTTCAGACAGACAGGGCTGCAAAGAAAAATCTCAAAACCCCTAAAGAAAAGCTCAAAAAAATCCCCCAAAATTACCACACCTTCACTAGGCAATAGGGAATAACTCTAGAAAATTTCAGGCCAATTGGAACAAGTTTTGACCACCGGACTGTCCGGTGGTTAACCACCGGACTGTCCGGTGCTTACAGCCTGACACTCCAAAAAGATTCGAATCCAAACCCTATCAAACCAACTCCAAAAATTATGGACTTTTTACTGGAGGTTAATAAGGGGCCAAGGAACAACTCCACAAATTTTCAGCTCAATTGGACAAGGAATAAAATTCCTAGATCCACCGGACCGTCTGGTGGTTAACCACTGGACTGTCCGGTGGTTCAAAACTGACAGACTAACCCGAAAAGAAAAATACCAAAACCAGGTCAAAACACCTTCAAATGATCCGAAATTTTTATGGGAGCTTTATAATTCACTAATAAAGAGCTCCACAAAATTTCAGCCCAAAATTTGAAGGTTTGACCCCTAAACCAAACAAGACTTGAAAGTGGACAGAATCATTAAGAAAACTGGACAGTAGGAAACCTCACGCAAAAGCAATCCGAAACTTGACCAAACCTTCTCCAAACATCACGAAAATTGGCATAGGCTATCCTAGCCCCATTCCAAAGCTATTTCCAAAAAATCAATGGAAAAAGATCACGGGTTTAGCATGAAGTTTAGATCTCGTGAAGAGGTGAATATTTGGGCAAGAAGGGAAAAGCTCAAGAACAACTTGCTCGTGGCAATCCTTTGGGATTGAGATGTTCTAAGACATAATTTCCACATCCTTGCAAGTCCAAAGCATAAGAAAAACAAAGGATTCAACCTTAGCCAAAACAAACATCCAAAAGGCCAAGGATTGAAGCCAAAAACCAAAGAGAACAAAGGGAAGAGAAGCACACAAAGTTGCTGCACGAAACCACTTCGATTATGAGCCTCAAAAGAGGTCTTAGGTCAGATTACAACGAAGGATTTCGTCCCAAGCAACCACCCTCACCTTCCCTCTTGATTTGGAAGCTAGATCTCACCCTAACCCTCCTAAACTTGGAGCTCAAAGCTTGAGGACGAAAATTACCCTAAGAAAATGAAAACCTAGCTGCCAAGACTACCTCTAATGACCAGCTCTTAGGCTATTTATACACCAGTTCAGTTTTGTTATTTTACACATAGACCCCTAACACTAGAAACGCCCGGAAGGGCTAAAACAGAAAAGAACCCGAAATATCGGGGACGGACGACCACGATGAAGACTTGTGGCGGTTTTGAGCCGAAGCCGCCAAAACCTCCCTCGCACGCCTTCGCACCATGCACTCGGGTTGGAGCACCACGGTGGCACCCGGCTTCTCCAGTCCACCGGAGTTGCCTCGCGGTCCATCGGAGGGCTTACACCACCGTTGCCGATCTGCCCCTCCGTGTACCGAGCTTCCATGGCCGACCGACGCCGAGCATTGCCTCCGGTCCGTTGGAGGGCTTTTGCTTCAGTCCATCGAGGTCTTCATCATCTACCTTCAGTCCATCGGAGGTCCTCCAGTCCATCGGAGGGCTTGAGCTCGTTGACAATCACTCATCACACCAGGAGAGCAATGAGGCCGGTCCATTGGCTCTCAATCTCCCCCTTGATGAGTGCATTGTCAACACATTCAACCTGTAACCTCAAATATAACAAAGACAAGAGAAAAGCGTAAAACCGAAAAAGAAAGAAAGAAGGAAGGAAGTTGCTCAAAATGCCCAAGAACCAAATACAAGCAAAGAAACAGGGCACAATGAGACAACAAAAGAAAGTAAAGCATCGGCTCCTCAAGACAGAGGCAAAAGGCTCAACGCACCGATGCAAAGAGCATGCTAAAAGCTCAACTCCCCTGAAATGCATCCTCACAAATGCAAAATGAGTGCAAAGCTCCCCCTCAACTAAATCTCTCCTGAGTTCTCCCCCTTATCCATATTTTTAATTTTTTTTTCTTTGGAGAAAAACACTAATCTCTCCCCAAATTTCTTCCCCTTGTTGACAATGGACACATCAAGGGTTCCTTGAACTCAACTCCCCCTGAACTAGATAACTCCCCCTCAAAATATGCCATGAAATGCAAGGAGTGCAACTGAAAGAGCTCAGAGGGGATGAAAAAGCTAGTAATCACAAGTTCTAGCATACAGAGCAAGTGAGGGCAGGGAAGCATACAACAAGCTCAAATGAATCTATCTTACACATATCAAGAGTAAGCTTGTTTTTCAGAGTTATGAAAAGAAAGCATCACCAACATGAATAGCACCTAGCAAGATTGGCATGAACAAAAAAATGCTAGCAATGCATACAAGGTGTGCTACTCTCAACCAAAGCATATACAACTAGCCATAAGCATTTTAGAGACTTGCAAATTTCAGATTTAGACATTTGTAGTCAAAAGCAAGTTCTTTTGTGCCAGGGGTTATTTACTTGTCTTTTGCCACTTCTTACCAACCAATGCCAAGCCTAGGTTATATAACCATCAGAAGCTTAAGACAAGGTTTTGGTCATACACAGTCTAGTCCAAGTTCATGCCAAAGTGCAAAGGCAAGCTGTCTCGAACTTAGATCAGTGTGACAAGCAAATCCAAATGGATCTTTCTCAATTCATCACATAAGACACACTTGTAAGCATTTTGATTCAGATTTTAATTTAAGCAAGGTGTCAGAAAAGCTTAGGCATTTACTTAGCAAAGGCATACAACTAGCATATCCAAGTATGAAAAGATAGCATAGCATTCAACAATCCTACACATGCGAGGTAGCCAAATCAAGTGGTGATCATGGTTTTTGATTTACAAAGAATAAAATGACTTAGCTCACAATTAGTATTCAATAGACTCAAGAGAGATTAGCCAACCATGATCAAGCAAGCACTATACCATCTAGCACAAGCAAGTACTAACTCTGCATTCCAAAAAGCTCTAGTGCTAGTGAAGTGAAAATGCATATGATACAATGCAATGCATGATATGATACAATATGCAAAAGAGACAAAGAGAAATAAAAGCAAGATAAAAGCAAAATTTAAACTACAGAAAAAAGGAATAGCACTCTATCCCTGACTAAAAGGGATAGCACACTCCAAGCTCACCTCTTAGACGCGTAAAAGCGTCAAACTCTAGGGGCTTGGTAAAGATATCGGCCAACTGGTTTGCTGATACTACATGGATCAAGTCTATATCTCCCTTCTCATAGTGATCTCTTGGAAAGTGAAACCTCACGTCTATGTGTTTGGTTATAGAGTGCAAAACGGGGTTCTTAGCTACAGAAATAGTAGAAGTAGAGTCAACTAGGAGAGGGATTCTACCAAACCTAAGGCCGAAATCACTAAGGGTGGCTTTCATCCACAAAAGCTGGGAGCAGCAACCAGCAGCAGCCACATATTCTGCTTCAGTGGTGGAAAGAGCTACACTAGCTTGCTTGCGGGAGGACCAAGAGACAAGAGAGGTTCTAAGAGTTGGCATGTGCCGGAGGTTGACTTGCGATCAATCCGGCAGCCAGCATTGTCAGCATCTGAGAACCCTCTAAGGGAAAGAGAAGAACCCGAGGAATACCAAAGACCAAGCTCTGGAGTGAATTTCAGATACCTGAAAATGCGCTTCACCGCTTGAAGGTGAGAAGTCCTAGGAGAAGCCTGGTAGCGCGCACAAAGACAGACCGCGAACTGAATGTCCGGCCTAGTCGCTGCCAGGTACAGAAGTGAGCCGATCATCCCTCGAAATTCCTTCTGGTCCACCGCCTCCCCATCTTCATCAGCATCAAGCGCCATGTTTGTACTCATAGGAGTTGTCATGGGTTTAGAGTCACCCATGTTAAACTTCTTGAGTATGTCCCTTGTGTACTTGGCTTGATGGACGAAGGTACCCTCAAGGCCTTGCTTGATCTGCAGTCCGAGGAAGAACTGGAGCTCACCCATAAGACTCATCTCAAATTCCCTGTTCATCTGTTCAGCAAAACTAGACACCAAAGCGTGAGATGAACCACCAAAGATTATGTCATCAACATATATCTGAACTATCAGGGTGTCACCGCCACGACTCAACAAAAACAAGGTCTTGTCTACTGAACCCATCACAAACCCAGACTTGAGCAGAAAACTCTTCAACCTAGCATACCAAGCTCTAGGAGCTTGCTTTAGACCATAAAGGGCTTTCCTCAACTTATACACCCGGTCTGGAAATCTCGCACTCTCAAAGCCAAGAGGTTGTCTCACATATACCTCCTCCTCTATGAACCCATTCAGGAAAGCAGACTTGACATCCATTTGCTGCAGTTTGAAGCCTTTAGAGACCGCAAAGGCAAGCGAAATCCTAATGGCTTCCAAACGAGCTACAGGGGCAAAGGTCTCCTCATATTCTATCCCCTCCTTCTGACAGAAACCTTGGGCTACCAATCCCGCTTTGTTCCTCACAACCATCCCATCCTCACCCTGTTTGTTCTTGAAAACCCACTTGGTACCTATAGGGCGACAGTTTAGTGGAGGTTCAACTAAATCCCAGACATGGTTTCTCTGAAAGTTCTCCAACTCCTCATGCATGGCGTTCACCCAGTTAGGATCAGATAATGCATGTGACACATCCCAGGGCTCAAAAGAAGCAACATATGCAGAGTGGGAGAAAAAGGCTAGAGAGGTAACCGAAGAGCGTGTGACACGCTGGTGAATATCTCCAATCCTGTGTGGAGGGTGATCCCGCTGGACCTGCCGAGATGGTACAATCTCGAGGTCACCTCCCCTGCGTCCTCAGCGGGTCCAGCCTCTGTATGAGCTTGCTGTCGGGGGAGTGAGGAGGAAGCCGTGGGCAAGGGTCCTCCTTCATCATCTGAGCTCGTAGCAGAGGGGGCAGGAGCTGCGGCCGGTGCAGTGGCTCCTGCATCTCCATCATTAACTGCACCTTCCTCATCCTCAAAGATGGGGGGGCCTTCTTCATCATCACCTTGACCATTGTCCCCGAATGTGATGTACTCCTTGGTGCTTATGGGGTTAAGGCTGGAGAACCACTTGCAGTGCCCTGTGATGTGCCTAGAGCAACCGGAGTCCATGATCCACACGTCCTCCATGCCTCGATCCTGCAAAGTCAAGTAAAGCGACGGTGAGCAAACGGTTCGGCACTGGGGTTAGTCCCAAAACTGCTGTACCAGTGCCGAGCCATCTGCTCAAAAGTCGGGTAAGCACAATCAAAGAAATCATCACGACGATCAGGGTAACCACGACCTCCAAAGCGTGAACCCTCGAAAGCTCTCTCAAAGCCTCGGTCACGAGGTCCATAGCCGCGCAGAAAACGACTAGGAGCTCGGCCGGTAAAGCTTCTCTCACTACCAGGAGCACGAGCCTAAAAACCGCCTCCTCTCTCACCACCGGCAAAGCGGTCTCTCATCTCACCGCGGTGGGGAGGATCTTGCCTACCACCCTGGTAGAACTGATCCTGGTTCCCCCAAGCTCTCTCTTGTCTCTCAACCCGCTTCCTCCTGAAGCAAAACTCCTCTAGGTGGCCATTCCGCTGGCAAAACTCACAGTGGTAGACAGGCCTCCTAGGAACTGGGTTAGGCTGGGATTTGGGCTTAGGTGGTGTGGCCTTGGGTGGCTCAGGCTGCTGGACTGGCTTCTTGCCCTTGGGTTTAAGCTCTTCCTCAACAATCTTGTCCAGCTTAGCCTTAGAAGGCTTGGGTGTCCAGTACTGCTTCTTTGGGGCAGCCTTGGGTAGCTCATGGTAAACCCCATCAACAGTCTCTCCTGGCTGAGTAGGTGCAGTCTTGACCTTAATTGGGGCACTCTTCTCACCCGAAGTGCTGCACTCTCCAAACCCAACACCACTCGTCTCACCCTCAGCTCTCTTGGTGCTCTCTATGATCATCTCTAGTTGGGGTTGCCTCGTATATACCCAACTGAGCACCTCTCTCAACCTGTTGTTGTCATTCTGCAAAGACAATACCTCCTCCCTTAGATCCTCCAGAACTACAGTCTGGATAGCACAAGTGTCACCATCTAGGGAGGGAACCACAACAGCTTTCTTCAACTTCCTAATGATGGCATCCCTATCCATCAGCTGCATCCTAAGGGTTAGGCAGTTCTCACAAGTGTTAGTAGGTGCTGAAAGCACCTCAAAGTCAGCTCTCAACTTCTCTAACTCACTTCTCAAGGTAGGACAGACCATACACGCACCCAAAAGCGTAGGTCTAGCCCTAAGCTCCTCAAGCTCCATGAGCTGCCCCTCAAACTTCTCCTTCAGAACAGCTAGCTCTCTAGCTAGACAGGGGCAAGACTCACACTGAAGCTTTCCACTCAAAGTAGGCTCATCCAGTTTGGACTGGAGTTTGCCTAGCTCAGCCTTCAGCTCATCTATCTCCTCTACCCGCTTGGCATATCTATCTCTCTGGTCACCAAGCTCCGTCATGAAAGACTCGCAGGTAGGGCACTCAATCTCACTGGGTTGGGGTCTCACACTCCTCAACCTCTCATTCTCCTCTAAAGCCTCAGCAAGTTGGGCTTTCAACTTCTGCAGCTTCTTAGCTGCCTTCTCCAGCATCTTATCCTGGGCCTTAAGCTCTCGGCTGTTCCGCTCTAGCATCTCAAGGATTTCGGCTTGCTCAGGAGTTACCTCATCATCGGAAGAAGAGTTGCTGCCGTCATCCTTGTTCTCCTTGTCCTCAAGCGCCATGGAGCAAACCGAGCTCCTCTTGTCCTTGTTCTTGCGCCTGGACTTGGTGGAGACGAAGCACAAGCCAGCTGGAACTCCTTGATCATTCCTCTTGTCCTTCCTGTACGTGATCTCCTCATCGCTTGAGCTCGACGAGGACGAAGAGGAAGAAGATCCGCTGCTGCAGAACCCGATCTCAGCGAAGAAGGCCTTGTCCCGCTTTTGGTTGTCCTTCTGGTAGCTCTTGAAAGCCTTCCGGATGTTCTTCTTGCCGAAGGGACGCTTGCCGGAGCCGTGCTTGCTGGGGCGGTGCTTGTCAAAGCCTGCCTTGCCGGGGTGGTACTTGTCGGAGTCGCGGGAGTAGCTCTTGCCCTTCTTGTAGTAGTCGTTCTTGTTAGGGCACTCGGCGATGAAGTGGCCGACCTCTCCGCACTCGAAGCACTTGGGCCGCTCTCCCCTCTTCTTGCTCATCCGGTTGTCATAGGCGCGTTGAAAGCGACTAGACACCAGGCACAGCTCATCATCCCCAAGCGTCGCTAGCTGCTCCTCTGTAACAGACATCAAAGCAGAAAACGAGAAGTTATGTAACATAGGGTTAGTGACAGACTCACTAGAGGGGGTAGCCAAGGCCAGACTCTTGAAACCAGTACAAGCAAGGGAATCCCTCATCTTGTAATCTACCTCGGTGGCCTTGAGCTTACTATAGAGCGCCTCTACTCCAATCGTATCATACCCTGCCGACTCAATGATTGAGTTCACCTTGATCTCTCATATTTTTCTGTCCAAAGCATACAGCAACTTGACAGCCTGCTGATGATCGGTATATGGGAGGGCAGCGGGGGCGGAGTTGACACGCAACTTGTTGATGATCGACTTAAAGCGACCAAACAAGTCGTCTACTGACTCTCCCGGCTTCTGGACAAAATTCTCATATTCGCGCCGGTAAGTCTCCACAAGCCTAGCCTTAATCGTCGCAGTACCCTCATGGTGTGCACTAAGCAGTGACCATATCTCACGCGCAGTCTTAAGGTGACTCACTCTCTCATAATCCATAGGACCAAGCCCGGAGAAGAGAAAGTTAACAGCCTTGGCATTCGCCTCATGCTGAGCCACGATATCCTGCGTAGTACGCTGAGCAACTGAAAGCACCACAAAAGTCGTACTCTGAGTAGCATCCCATATGTCCTGACTCTGACTAACAAGGAACGCCTCCATCCTACCCTTCGAGTAGGGATAGCCATCGGAGCCAAGGACGGGAATTTTCCCAGAGTAAGTCATAGTCGATACGGTTTCTTCACCGGTTAAGGTATGGGAAACCTAACCGGCTCTGATACCACTTGCAGGACCGAGACGTGCGACTAGAGGGGGGTGAATAGGAGCACTTGAAAACTCAAACTCAAACCCCCCACCGCAGTGCAAAACGTAAACAACGCACACAACGAAACTAGACACCGTCCACTGAGAGAATACGTATCTAGCTCACAACACGTGCTTGGTACCGTCCACTGAACAGATACGTACCAAGCACCAAGCGGAAGCACACGCTCGAACGGCTAAGAAAAAGAGTGCAAAAGGAACCAACTCCGGAGAACTGCAGATTTCAGACAGACAGGGCTGCAAAGAAAAATCTCAAAACCCCTAAAGAAAAGCTCCAAAAAATCCCCCAAAATTACCACACCTTCACAAGGCAATAGGGAACAACAAAAAATTTCAGGCCAATTGAAGCAAGTTTTGACCACCGGACTGTCCGGTGCTTACAGCCTGACACTCCAAAAAGATTCGAATCAAAACCCTATCAAACCAACTCCAAAAATTATGAAATTTTTACTGGAGGTTAATAAGGGGCCAAGGAATAACTCCACAAATTTTCAGCTCAATTGGACAAGGAATAAAATTCCTAGAGCCACCGGACCGTCTGGTGGTTAAAAACTGACAGACTAACCCGAAAAGAAAAATACCAAAACTAGGTCAAAACACCTCCAATTGATCCGAAATTTTCATGGGAGCTTTATAATTCACTGATAAAGAGCTCCACAAAATTTCAGCCCAAATTTCGAAGGTTTGACCCCTAAACCAAACAAGACTTGAAAAAGTGGACAGAATGAGCAAGAAAACTGGACAGCAAGAAACCTCACGCAAAAGCAATCCGAAACTTGACCAAACCTTCTCCAAACGTCACGAAAATTGGCATAGGCTATCCTAGCCCCATTCCAAAGCAATTCCCAAAAGATCTATGGAAAAAGGTCATGGGATTAACGAGAAATTCAGATCTCGTGAAGAGGTGAATATTTGGGCAAGAAGGGAAAAGCTCAAGAACAACTTGCTCGTGGCAATCCTTTGGGATTGAGATGTTCTAAGACATAATCTCCACATCCTTGCAAGTCCAAAGCATAAGGAAAACAAAGGATTCAACTTTAGCCAAAACAAACATCCAAAAGGCCAAGGATTGAATCCAAAAACCAAAGAGAACAAAGGGAGGAGAAGCACACAAAGTTGCTGCACGAAACCACTTCGATTATGAGCCTCAAAAGAGGTCTTAGGTCAGATTACAACGAAGGATTTCATCCCAAGCAACTACCCTCACCTTCCCTCTTGATTTGGAGGCTAGATCTCACCCTAACCCTCCTAAACTTGGAGCTCAAAGCTTGAGGACGAAAATTACCCTAAGGAAATAAAAACCTAGCTGCCAAGACTACCTCTAATGACCAGCTCTTAGGCTATTTATACACTGGTTCAGTTTTGGCATTTTTACACATAGACCCCTAACACTAGAAACGCCCGGAAGGGCTAAAACAGAAAAGAACCCGAAATATCGGGGACGGACGACCACGATGAAGACTTGATCTTCTTAGCTTCCACGCAATTTTCAGATGTCCTCCACGTGGTGTTGACGCGGCTTATGAACGAAAATTATACATCATTTTATATTGTTTTTACCTATTATTATGCGTCAACTTTGCCTTTTACTAACAAATAACATAGATTATTGTGGATTTTGCAATATTGTCTTGGAAATTGTCTACTTGTAATTTTTGCAGGTTTTGGGCCAATTTTAAGCAAAATTCATCAAAGTCTACCTCGAGTAAAAAGACCTCTGAATATTATTCAATAATGGAAGAAGAAGCCCAATTAAAGACCCATCAAATGAAGCCCAATTCTAGAAGACTCGACAAGATCTCGGGATACAGAAGAATCTGGAGGGTTTAGAGTCCGAAAAAGACTCCAGGAAGATTTATATGAAGGTTATCCCGAAGTCCGCGAAAGATGGAAAGCAGAGGAGGTCCAGGGACTCCAGGTCGGCCGACCTGGAGCCCTTTGGTCGGCCGACCCCACCCCCTCCCGAAGGCGGTTGAGGTTTCCTTTTCGGCTACGGCATCCTCAGGGTATTTAAAGCGAAGCTGAGCCCCTGGTCGAGGCATCCAATTCATTATCAAGGCGACAAGATGTAGAGAAGAGGGACAACAACTAGATGAGAGCTGAGGGTCGAGTTTCTAGGCTAGAATTAGGGTTCTTCTAATTCCTAGAGGTGATTAGAGGCCTTGCATGGCTCTCTAATTACCTAGCTCCAGAGGTCTAATTGTATCATCAAGGGTAGGTATGGCCATGGTTGTAAGTATGATACAGGTATATTAATGAAGCATTGTTCTTGTCTAATTACCATGTTCTTGTTCTAATTATGCTTGTTCTAGTTCTAGTTAGATTTAGATCTAGTTTGCATGTTGATTAGAACATGTCTTTTAAAGGTTATATTCATCTAGTGTTCTTGTTCTTTGATCTTTGATCTAGCTTACTAATGATATAGTTGTATATCTAGTTCTTGTGATCATGGTGATTAGAAGTTCTAGTTGTGCTAATTATGTTATTAGACCATATAAAGTGATTAGGGGTGCATTCTTTAATCATGTGCCTGTTGAAAGCTTCTCGTCGATTACCTGGTTCTAGTGACAGTAGGGCTGGGGAAAGGTTAAGCCAATCTAGGGGGTTAGGTTGATTGATCTAGATCTATTTATGCTATGATGAATATGCTTGATCATGCTTGTTTACCTTGAGCTACTAGTTACTCGTTGTTCTTATCTATTTGTGATGCCCGTTATTATGCTTTGTCTTGGATCCAATTAGAGCTTGATTAGAAGCTAGTTAATACCCCTTAATTAGTGTTCTAGTCTTGTTCTAGTTGTTTATCTTCTATCTTTAACGTAGATTAGATGCAGATTAGATATAGATTAGAGGTAGTTTTAGATCTATACTCTATGCCTTAGTTTACTTTAAACTCTTATTAGTTAGTTCTCAATTAGTTCGTTCCCTGGATTGACAAAACCCATGATACTCATCCTGGGGAAAAGCTACCACGATACTGTCGCTTGCAGTATAAGGTTTGGCGTGCTTAAGTGCCGTCAACACGTGGCCAGTAGTCCAATGCGCCTTTGCACCCCCGGTTTTGAAGTCAGAAACCGGGAAACTTTAGGAAATCTCCGTCTGGCCGGACTTGGCCCATCTTCTCTATCTTGGCGAGTCGTGGCCCAACTCACCAAGCATTGGGTAGCTTGGGTGGCGGTTTTGAGCCGAAGCCGCCAAAGCCTCCCTCGCACGCCTTCGCGCCATGCACTCGGGTTGGAGCACCACGGTGGCACCCGGCTTCTCCAGTCCATCGGAGTTGCCTCGCGGTCCATCGAAGGGCTTACACCACCGTTGCCGATCCGCCCCTCCGTGTACCGAGCTTACATGGCCGACCGACGCCGAGCATTGCCTCCGGTCCATTGGAGGGCTTTTGCTTCAGTCCATCGAGGTCTTCATCATCTACCTCCAGTCCATCGGAGGGCCCCCAGTCCATCGGAGGGCTTGAGCTCGTTGACAATCACTCGTCACACCAGGAGAGCAATGAGGCCGGTCCATTGGCCCTCAGTCAAACCTTCGAATTTTGGGCTAAAATTTTGTGGAGCTCTTTATCAGTGAATCATAAAGCTCCCATAAAAATTTCAGATCATTTGGAGGTGTTTTGACCTGGTTTTGGTATTTTTCTTTTCGGGTTAGTCTGTCAGTTTTTATCCACCGGACAGTCCGGTGGTCGGTCCGGTGGCCCTAGGAATTTTATTCCTTGTCCAATTGAGCTGATAATTTGTGGAGTTGTTCCTTGGCCCCTTATTAACCTCTAGTAAAAATTTCATAATTTTTGGAGTTGGTTTGATAGGGTTTTGATTTGACTATTTTTGGAGTGTCAGGCTGTAAGCACCGGACAGTCCGGTGGTTAACCACCGGACAGTTCGGTGGTCACAACTTGCTCCAATTGGCCTGAAATTTTCTGGAGTTGTTCCCTATTGCCTTGTGAAGGTGTGGTAATTTTGGGGGATTTTTTGGAGCTTTTCTTTAGGGGTTTTGAGATTTTTCTTTGCAGCCCTGTCTGTCTGAAATCTGCAGTTCTCCGGAGTTGGTTCCTTTTGCACTCTTTTTTTTAGCCGTTTGAGCGTGTGCTTCCACTTGGTGCTTGGTACGTATCTGTTCAGTGGACGGTACCAAGCACGTGTTGTGAGCTACATACGTATCCTCTCAGTGGACGGTGTCTAGTTTCGTTGTGTGCGTTGTTTCCGTGTTGCACTGCGGTGGGGGTTTGAGTTTGAGTTTTCAAGTGCTTCTATTCACCCCCCTCTAGTCGCACGTCTCGGTCCTACATTGTCTCCATTTGTATACTCCAAATGAGGTTATCGACCTCCGCTGCGAAGTACTCAACTTCCGATAGCGCGAGAGAGTATCCTTGGGGGCAGCTTGGGAACGCTTCAACTGTCTGGCCTCATCAGGGCCAGATTTGGGTATTTCAAAGGCATTGTTACTACAGTACTTCGTTTGGGGCTGTTGACAGCGGAATTTGGCCGTCCCTGTTAATGGGCCAAAATCAGTTTTGGGCTAAAGAGAAGCTGTCTAAGGAAGCGACGGCGTGTGGTAAAACAGGCCATTGGGCCTTGTACTGTAGATTAAAGATTAGCTAAAAGAGTGCAGTTTAAGTCAGTTAGGGTTTGTAGTTTAATTATGGAAGGGCAGGCTTGCCGCCCAAGTCTCCGGACTATAAATATGTACCATTTGTTATCGAAATAAAGTTGATGACATACATTTACCAAGCAGCGGTTGTCTCCACATCCCCTCGGCGCATCGCCACCTCTAGCGACTAGAGTTTCAGGTAATCGTCATGCTGCCTTAACGATTTATTTCGTTATAGGCATTACGACGTTAGTCGCTTAGTAGATCGTGTATTGAAGCGTTTTTGATGACACGGTTTACTAGTTACCATGATGAATCTCGCGCTTAGCGGGAGATCCATTAGTTATCCCGATAAATCTTATGTCAAGCCTAGCTTGGCATGAGATCCATCATGTGCATGAGTCGATATGCTTGCACGTCAGCTCATGTACACCTTGTGTTATGCTAATATCTTTCATGATGCATGCCGTCACACTGCTGGTTCGTTATTAGATTAGTATAGCACAAGTTTAGAACATAGATTAGATCTGTTCTTACGGCTTCATCTACAGATCACATGTTGTTAGGAAGATCCGATGTATACCCTGCCATGCCTTTTATCGTTTTATCAATGATGCATCTGCTTTTATAGCTTTCATGTAAAATATTTGGTGCAATAGTAGATTTTAAGGCATGTTTGACGTTCATCTGGATGTTTTAGCTGACTGGAATAGATCTAGTCGTGTTTCTTCTTCCTTTATTTAAGTACTGTGTATATTATATCTAGATATGCTACTGGTAAGACAACAAGGCCTTGCCGACGAAGAAGATCCAATCCAGGATGAGCCGATCCGAGCGATCCGGCTAGTATTTAACGTTTAATCTGTTTTGTCTGCTTGTACAGGGGAAACAAGAACCAACCAACGCCATCACCACCACCACAACCTCCCTGGCTAGGTCATCAGCCAGGTGGCACGCCCGACTAACACCGAGCCAAGACGATCAGCTAATCCGTTTAGCTGGTCGTGGGTTGCAGCAAGGAGGAGCGATCCCTACGGTCCACATACACCTCCCGGCTCTATTGTGTGAAGCTCTCCAAGGTGCTACCCGTCAGTTTCCTAGTGCAACACATTTTTGGCACGTCCGGTGGGACACGCAGATCTCAACTCAGCCATGGCTACCAATGGACGCAGCAATGTCGCTGATGAGAGCGGCGAGGAGTGCGCCCCCATCAACAAGCCCGAGGATCTTCCTGAAGTTCACCAAAGGCGCTACGCTGAGATCGTGGATGAACTCAAGGCTAAAGTGCTCGCCATGTACGGGAGGTCTCACCACGGCGGCATCATGATACGTGGAGTCCCTTCGTCGCTTCTCGACGGAGTCGACCTCATGACACCCTCGCAGCGGTGCACTGACGCGCTTTGCGAGAAGATACACAGGATTACCGCGCACGCTTTGATCAGGCAGTCCGAGGTGGTCTTTAACCGCATGGATAATATCATGGTCAAGACGGTCAAAGCAGCGTTGGCCGGTGAGCCTCTTCATATCACCGGCCTCGAGTTGAACGATCATGTTGGAGAAGCCATGTTCTACTCCAGGCCACTCGTTCCAATCCGCATTGAGGTGCAGGGGGATAATATCGCAGAATTTGTCATGCATCCTCCGCGTGACCAACTCCCTCTAGAGACCAAGGTATACTCTACTCCACCCTTGGTCATACCTGATGATTTCGTATGCCAGATGAGGTACCGTCAGCTGGAAGAAGGAGAAGCTCCTCCTCCCCGGTACCCTAACCCAGTCCTCGTTAACCCATCACGAGGGCCAAAGCAAAGTCCACCAGAAGCTAGGCCCACACACGGAGCAGTAAAGACGGCGGATCAGGAGGTGCTTGAATGGCAAAACGCCTACGGGACTGGGCCGATCCATAGCGATCAGGCCATGTACACGGTAGGAGCCGGCTTCGATATGTCTTGGAAAGACCTTTCCGAGATTTTGAAGAGCCAGTACGGTATCACACCTTTGCGGGGTGCCGTTACCTACGCAAAGCCGTATCCAGAGGTGTATGATCACCTCGAGGCGCTCCCTAATTTCAAGATCCATGACTTCACCAAGTTCAGTGGCAATGACGGGGCTAGTACCGTGGAGCACGTCAGCCGGTACCTGGCACAACTGGGGATTGCATCAAGGGCCGAACATATAAAAATTCGGCTATTTTCTCTGTCATTAACCGGGCCAGCCTTCGGGTGGTACACCACGCTGGCCCCTGGATCCATTACTACTTGGAAGCAACTGGAAGAGAGTTTCCATGTTCAGTTCTTCTCTGGGTCTGACGAAGCTACGTTCGCGGACCTGAGTAGTATCCACCAGCTCCCAGGAGAACCGGTCTACAAGTACATCCAGCGGTTTCGCGAGCTAAGGAACCGATGCTACTCTCTCCATCTTGAGGAGAGGATCCTTGCTGAGATAGCATACAACGGTCTGAACAAGGCCGTCAAGGCAGTGTACGGGCCGACTGATTTTGATTCCATCGGCCATTTAGTGTCAAAAGCCTCCGCCTATGAACGGAGCCATCCAGAGGCTTTGCAGGAAAGGCAGAGACGGAGCATCGGCTGCATCCAGACCGAGGAAGATGATGCCTTGGACGATGCTGATGCCTACCTTGTTCAGTGGGCAAGGACCAACAAGCCTCTGCAGTGCCAATGGGTAAAGCAGCCGGAACCTATCCCAGGCTTTGACTTCGACGTCTCAAAGACCGAAGCAATCTTTGACATGCTTGTCAAAGCGAAGTTGCTGGTGCCACTCTCGGGGCATCAAACCCCGACGGCCGAGGAGATGCGTGGCCGCAAGTACTGCAAGTGGCATAACAAGCTAGACGAGCACAATACAGTTGACTGCAGGATTCTGCGGTCTGAAATCCAGAAAGCCATCGAGCAAGGAAGGCTGGTTTTTGCTCACGCTCCAATGAAGATAGACATGAGGCCTTTCATAGTCAACGCCGTTTACGCCACGAGTCCGTTGCCTGACGGGTGCTACTCAGAATTCGTATCCGAGTCGATGTGCCGAGCGCGCCTGGGCAAGGCTATTTCTGCGGGCAGGATCCTGCACCGGGGCAATCAAAATCAGTATTCCCATCTCCTCCGAAGTTCTACTATTTCGATCAACATGGTCCATGCATCCAAGGACGAGAAGGGGAAGGCCAAGGTGGATCCTCGTGATGACCTCCCACTAGAATTCAGGGCCGAAGAGCATACTTCGGTCAGGACGATTCAAAGGAATCGGCGATGTCGCCCCAACTCGGGAGTATTGATTGGCATGTACACACTCCACCATCAACGGAATGAGGAGCGGCGTTGAGCTGAAGAGGAGGAAGCATACCATCGCGAACGGCGCCGTCATCCTGAAGAACGACGTCACCAAGACCTATGGCGTGAGGAGCGGCGCCGCGAGGAACAGCGGTGGTACAAGGAGCGTCGTGATGCCATGAACCGTGAGGAGCATTGGCGCTGCCCCTACTTTCACTTCTGCTGGACGCAAGGTATGGAGAGGCTCCCCACTCTTGATCATTATCCAGAATGTTCCGACCGCAGGGGTCGCCATGGCAAAGCGTCCATGTTCGAGCGCCTGCAACGCGCACCATCACCACGACGGTATCGCACGACCTCGCCACGCCGTCACCGGGACCCCACTCCTCCGCCACGACGTCCTCCGTTTCCTCCACCAAAGCAGCGATCTGCGTCTCCACCACCGGCGCATTCGCCCTCTCTAGCAGGGCAAGACGACCTGGAGGATGTTCAGCGTCGCCCAGAGTGCCACCAGTCGAGGTGGTGCCCTGAGGGTTTGTCAAAAACACAAAAGCGCAGGGTTCAGCACTTGCGTAGTCTAGAACAAGCCGAAGAGGAGTATCTTCGGCTGCTCAAGAAGGTCGGGGGCATCATACAGATTCCAAGCCTGCGCCCTAAGCGTAATCTCGTTTGGAAGAGGAAGCCTCAACCCGATGTTGCTGAGACATCAACAAAGCCGGCATCGGCTGAGCCGGCTAAACAAGACACACGAGATGGTTCATCGCGCATGGTCAATGATGACTCATCTAGCGATGACGATGATATTGAAGCCGAAGTCAATGAGGTCATCAAGAAGGCTGCAACAGGAATGAACATGGTCTTCTATCTCCCTAAAGATTTTTGTCCTCCCAGAAGTGAACAGATGGCCGAGTCAATGGCGCAGCTCAGCCTCGGCCCCGCTGCTGCGATTTTTGAAAAGCCAATCAATAAGAAATATCGGCACCTTAAGCCTCTCTACGTGAAAGGTTTCATCAACGGCAAACCAGTTGGCGGGATGCTTGTCGACGCGGGCGTGACTGTCAACATCATGCCGTACTCTTTGTGCCGCAAAATTAGAAGGTCCGTTGAAGATCTTGTGAAGACCAACGTCACCCTCAATGACTTCAAGGGAACTTCCTCAATGCACCAATGTTTGATCTAGTGGGATGGCGACAACATTGAGGTGGTGCCCGCAGATGACTCTCGCAGCGTTGCACAATCTTCTACATCAGACGAAGCAGAGTGTCTGTCAGACAGGCAGGAATTGAACTAGAGTTTTGTAGAAGAGGCAAAAAACGTGATCACGCCGGTTCTGGCAATCGGCATTCACTTGTAGACAGTAGGCTGCTCGATGCTGGTGGCGTATCTATGGACGCACGAGCCGTAGTGGCCGATCTGCGCGATCGGCCCCAAAAAATTTGTAATCATATTGTTTGTAACAATTCTGTATTGGCCAATCTGGGTGATTGGTCGCAAAACATCAATTTGATTTATACTTCTTCTAACAAGGATGTTTTATCATGCGATGATCGGCTGCCGGATGATGAGGAAAAACCCGAAATCGCACCTCCCCATCCATCTCCGGCATCATCAAGCTCTACTCAGGAATTTGCCAAGGAGGGTAAACTCGGTTTTGGTTTCACTCCTTCTGATGAGCTTGAAGCGGTTGACATCGGTCCAGGCGATCATCCCAGGCTAACATGGGTGAGTAAAAAGCTTGACCCAGAATTTTAAGCTAAATTGGTAGAACTACTTAGGGAGTTTCCTGATTGTTTTGCCTGGGAGTACCATGAGATGCCCGATCTATAGTCGAACATCGGTTACCAACAAACCCTGGGTTTCGTCCGTTTGCACAACACCCTAGGAAAATCGATGCGAAGATTGTAGATACGGTCAAGGAGGAAATAGAGAAGATGATTCGTGCCGTGTTTATTCGTCCTTGCCGATACGCCACCTGGATATCGAGCATTGTTCCTGTATGGAAGAAAAACGGGAAGCTTAGAATCTGTATTTATTTCAGAGATTTGAACAGAGCTACCCCAAAGGATGAGTATCCCATGCCCACTGCTGAATCACTTGTTGATGCTGCAGCCGGCCATAAAATGATGAGCTTCCTCGATGGTAATGCTGGGTATAACTAGATACTCATGGCTAAAGAGGATGTCTACAACACAGCTTTTCGTTGCCCTTAAGATTTATTTGAGTTTGTCGTTATGACCTTTGGCTTGTGTAATACTGGAGCTACTTACCAACGAGCCATGAATTATATTTTCCGCGACTTGATCGGCCGGCTTGTGGAGGTTTATATCGATGACATAGTGGTGAAATCGGTTTTACAAAAAAATCATTTAGCCGATCTTCGCCAAGTTCTCGAGCGCACTCGGAAGCACGGGATGAGGATGAATCCTGATAAATGCGTGTTTAGTGTCACAGCTGGCCAATTTCTTGGTTTTATGATCTATGAAAGGGGGATAGAAATTGGCTCAAAGAGTAAAGACGCCATCGAGACAATGGTGCCACCAAAAACCAAGAACGAGCTTCAGAAGCTAATTGGCAAGATCAACTATATCAGAAGGTTTATTCCTAATTTGTCTGCCAATCTTGAAGCATTCATGCCGTTGATCAGGACGCAAAAGAGCGAAGAGTTCATATGGGGGCCTGATCAGCAGCTGGCGTTTGATAATTTGAAGAAGTACCTATCGACGCCACTGATGATGGCTCCACCTCGTCTCGATGTTTCATTTATCGTCTATCTGTCGACTGACGAGGCGACCATCGGCTCTGTGTTGATTCAAGAAGTCGATGGGAAGCAGCGGGTTATCTATGTTGACGGTCGTAATCTCATGATATCAAACGCCAATTATCCACCAAATGAAGCTAAACATGTGAAATATATGGACTAACCCTTGCTACTAATGAGTTCCACAAGATGTACATGAACATTTGGATGCAGGTACCAAAATGTATACAAAATGGTTGAAAACACACCATATACCAGAGATGGACTGAAATGGTGACAGGGCCCTAGCCGCCCGGCCATGGGTGGTGGCCGCCCGGCCACCCACCAGTGCCCATCTGGAACCACGACCACGTGGAATGGTCCCTTGACCACTTCACTTGCCACGTCTTCGATCCTGCGTGCAACAAACACAAAATGGTGAAGATCCAACAATTCAAGAGAGCATCCAATGTATCCAAGGATCACAACGTGTTGGGACAAGGATTGGTGATGTCAAGGATCTGAGGGAAACAACATGCATCCAATTGGAGCCAGGCACGTGGCCGCCCGACCACTTAGGGTGGTCGGCCGACCACCCCTCGGCGACGTTTTCCACATGCACCAACTCCTTTAACTGCCAACCGACATGGGGAGGCCTTCCCAGCCGTTGGATGTGCTAAGTCAGTGAATCAAGTGGTCGGCCGACCACTTGACTTAACCATTTTGCACGTGCACCGACTTGAGAAGCTTCTAACCAACTTCCAGGAGGGAGATCAGTCGTCGGATGTGCAAGGTCGGCACATCGGGTGGCTGCCCGACCACCCCTAGTGGCCGCCCGACCACCGACCCTGCACCAAACTGACCTTCCCTGCCTACAAATTCCACCCTTACTTGTACAAGCTATAAATAGACCCGTGGAGCTCATTTGTAAAGTGTGGAGTTGAGTTGAGAGAGTTCTACCTTAGAGTGCTTCATTCCTTCGCAGTAATTAGGATAGTCCTGGGAGTTAGAGTTGAGTCGAGCTTTGCCTCGGAATCTCCGGAGTTATCTTTGAGTATGTGGTAAAACTCTTGTATCTTTTGGATTCAGATTATCTTCAATATAATTCAGTTATATTTTACTTTATTTCTATCTCCTGCAAGTGTGGTGCCCCTTTATTTTGCATACTTGCTAGGCTTAGATTGTGTTTCACTTAGTTATTCAAGTCTTATTATTCTTGCGGGTGCTATAACTCAACCCTAGACTTCCACTCCTCTGATCCAGGAAGATCTATCGTTGTTCAAGCTTCGCTTGAACACGTTTATAGCTTGTCATCATCTCCACACAGCTTTGCTTGGTAGCCCCACTTGGTGACAGCGTGTGGTGTGCCTGTGTAGTCTAGGCTCGTCGTTCAGGAGGCCCGTAGGTGTTTGCCAGACTCTCTTTCGGGACCTACTATCTACCCCCTGGTACCCTTGAGACTCTAGAATTTCACTCGATGCAAGACCCTGTCTTCTTTATTTGAATAGCTTAGTTAGACACGGATAATCTTTGCAGCCGATTAGACTAGAGTTTGGTGACTTTATCTCACTCGTTGTCCTTCCAGGCAACTATACCTTTCTACAGATAGCTTAGATAGATATCCTCCTCCACCATACACCTATCTTTATCACGTTACCCCTGTTCAACTACTAGTTGGTATAATTTATCCAAGTTTACGGTTCATTCGATTTGAGTTTATTCAATTACACTCTTGAGCCTACCGCTTCCCTATGGAAATTTACGATACTCGGAATACTCTAAGTGAAAGGCTACAGCAGTCTCCATGCGCTTGCGAAGAAAAACCTGTAAAGGCTAAGAGACGCCAACAAGCTTTTCTGGCGTCATTGCTGGGGAAGCAATTGGCCAAGAGATAATTGATATCTCACTTCAAACCTGTATACTTGATAAGTTTTACTGCTAGTTGTTAACATGCTCACTTTGCTCTGTTGTTTTGTTGTGGATGCAACAGAGAGGTGTATGACCGGTTTTGACCTGCCGAAAAACTTTCACAATAATCCAGAGTCGCTGCTCAGGAGAGTCCGCTCAAAGACTATCCACGGGCAGAGACCTGTACCCAGGGAGCTAGAACCAAGTACTTTAACCAGCACTCCACGTTTCACCACCATGGCCGAAAAGACTATCCGTGAGTTCTCCATCCCCTCGAGCAGCAACATTCCTTTTAGGCCCAATGTTACCGTGGGGGAGGATTTTGAGCTCAAACCGGGGGTGATTCACATGGTTCGAGCCATCCCTTTCTGCGGACTGGCTACAGAAGACGCCAATAATCATCTGCAGCAATTTCTAGAGATCTGCAGCACCTTCAACATGAAAGGAGCATCACCGGATGCCGTCAAACTTTGTCACTTTCCCTTCTCTCTTGTTGGGAAGGCAAAACAGTGGTTCTACCTCAACAGAGCAACACTCACAACTTGGAACGCATGTTCCGATGCTTTTCTGGCGAAGTATTTGCCGCTAGGGAAAACTAACGCATTGTGGAACAAGATCTCGAGCTTTCAACAGCTCACTAATGAAACTGTGGCAGAAGCTTGGGAATGTCTGCAAGAGTACATTGCAGTGTGCCCACACCACGGGATGCAAGAGTGGCTGATCATTCAGAGCTTCTTTCATGGGCTTCACCGCTCAACTCAAGAACACCTGGATGCAGCTGCTGGAGGATCCTTCCTCTCCTTGAGCATCACGGTGGCCAAGAACCTCATAGAGAAGATGGCCACCAATCAAGGATGGAGAGAAGAGAGGTCAAGTACCCGTTCCCATGGCATCCATCAAGTAGAGAGCACTGACATGCTCGCCGCAAAGATGGATTTGCTGAATGAAACCCCAGAAGCCGCTCCGGTGTAAGCCCTCGATTTCCACATGACTTGTGAAGTCTGTGGAAATACGGGGCACTTGGGGAACAACTGCCCCAAGGCGCAGCCTGAAGACGCGAACTTCATTGGTAATAGTACCAACAGCTTCAATGGGAATCTTCCTCAGCCAGGATGGAATTCACGACCACATCTTCCTTTCTTTGGGCAAGGTAACTCTTCAAATTCGCAGCAATTTACTAAGAGTAATTACACTTTTGATCAAAAAGTTGTGAATGATAGCATTAGTAAAAAGTTCCATGCTAATGGTAGGATGTTTGAGTCTATATCTTTACAAATGGAAACTTTGAATAGTGCTATGAAAAATCAACTTAGCTTCAACAAAATGCTTGAAATTCAAATAGTTCAGTTGGTTGCTGCTTTACCTAACACAAATCCGGGAAAGCTACCTGGGCAACCTGAAGCTCCTCCCAAGGAGCACATAAATGCAACCACTAGGGGTGGAAAGTCCACACAGGCCCCCCATCTCCTAGCTGTGCAGGTAAAGAGCAGGAGAAGATGCATGAGCCCGAAGAAAAGGTTGCAGATGAAGATGCACCTGGCAAGGAGGAAAAGTCAGCATCGAAACATCTACCTCATGAGTTCTATGATACAACGATGCTACCATTTCCTCCAAGAAACAAGAAGGCTACCGCTGACGAACAATACAGTAAGTTCGTTGAGGTCATTAAAAAGCTTTATGTCCACATACCCCTGCTAGATGTTATGCAGGTACCGACATACGCAAAGTACTTGAAAGATATCCTCAACAACAAGAAACCCCTACCGTCAACGGATATTGTGCACTTAACAAAGGAGTGTAGCGCAGCTATACTCAAGAAGAAGGGCCCTGGAAGCCCTACCATCTCATGCTCAATTGGGAAGCAACAATTTGACCAAGCGTTATGTGATCTTGGAGCCAGTGTCAATGTAATGCCGAAGGTCATCTTCGACAAGCTCAATCACACCGCACTTGCTCCCATAGCTATGTGCTTACAACTTGCGGATCAGTCCGTCCGTTACCCCGAAGGAGTGGCAGAGAACGTTCCGGTGAGAATTTGGAATTTTTTCATCCCAGTGGACTTCGTGATACTGGATATGGAAATCGACTCAAAAACCCCGCTCATTCTTGGACGGCCGTTTTTGAGCACCGCCGATGCAACTATTGACGTCAGAGCAGGAAAGGTCCACCTGAACATAAACGACAAGAAGGAAACGTTTGCCTTCATGCCAAAAGTGGAACAATGCAACAAGGTGCATACTTTCAAGTGCCAGGCTCCAAAGAACACGCCCAAGGTCAAGGTTGAGATCAATAACTCCATGCCAAAGGAAGACAGCCTCATCACATTCATGAAGTAGAAGTTGAAAATGGAGGCCGAATTCCAACAAAAAGACTATGAGAGGGCAATGCAAAGCAGAAGATCGAGATGGCAAGAGACAAGATGCGATAGACCCAGCACCGCACCAGGAGGCAAAGCTCCTGAGAAAAAGATGGTGTCAACTTAACTAGGCCAATGTGGCAAGTAAGAGAGGCACCATCAAATGAGGTCGGCACCGACAACGAGTTAAACACTCCAAGGCGGCGCAGCAGAGGAAGAAGATCACAACGAAAGGCAGCCCCAGCTTCAGTTTCTATGAAACTCCAAAGGGCAAAACATGGGCTCCCCGCACCAACCGGTAAGTTTGAAGTTATCATTCGCCGATATATTTAATTTCCCGCTAAAGTTTAATTTTTGCAACCCATTGCATGTCTAAATATTTGCAGTTAATTTCTTCTGCATTAGTTTATTTTCTGAATTCTTGCATTCATTTTCGAAAAAAATTTGGGAGTGGCCGGCCGTCCACATTGTGGACGGCCGACCAGGACACCTACCCCTTCCCTCTTTCTCTCTGTGCGCAGGGCACCAGCAGCAGCCCCTGCACTCCTCTCCCTCTTTCTTCTTCTCTTCTCTTTCCCTTTTCTTCCTCTCCTCTTTCTCTTTACCTTTCCTTTTTCTTTCTCTTTACCTCTCACCAAAGCACGCACTTAAGACCACCAAGGGGCAGTGGACGGAGCACCTCTGGTGGTCGCCTGACCTGCAGCCCTGGCCGCCTGGCCACCCCAGTGGCCGCCTGACCACTCAGCTCCCTTCCCCGCGCCTATAAATACGTGCTTCTGCCTCCTTCTTCAGTGCACCAAGCAGCAACGCAGTTTGCACTCACTTCTCCCTCTCAAATTCTCTCTGTAGTGCTTAATTAAGCTCACTAGCTTAGTTAAAATAATGCTCGAATAAAATTTGGTTAGCCAAATAAAATTCCGGCAACACTCTCTCTCAGTTGAGCAGAGCAAGAACATTTTGTGGAGGCTCTGCCCCACAAGGATGCTGTTTTATAGATGACTAATCCGCTAACGCTAATTCGTCAAGAAGGCGAAGAAGGCCATTAGCAAGGCAGGACGGCACATCCGCTGGTCGTCCTCCGATGGCGCCGGCCCGGCAAGCCGGCATGCTGCCTCCGATAGGATGTCCATCAGTACGGAGGAGCCAGAGGAAGTTCCGACGTCCTCCACCCACCGGCCAATATTACTCCTCGATTCGCAGCTCATGCCGCGTGGTCAAGATGAGGCCAAGGCATTAAGGTCTTTACACCAAAAGATTTATGCCTTGACCAAATGCTTCGACGAGGACCTCCTCGTCGACACCGGCATGCGGGAGGAGTTCATCGAGGTGTTCCAGGCCATGGGCTGGAGTGACTTTGCAGAAATCCCAGAGGGAGGAATTGTCCTCCACACCAAGGAATTCCTCATGACGCTCCGCACCGACACCCGAAGGGAAGGTATATATGTCTGGTTCCGTCTTTTCAATACTGATTATGAGCTTACTCTACGCCAATTTAGCAACTTGCTTGATTTCTCGCCACAATGCACTTTGAGTGAGGATTTAGCAGGATTTAATTCAGTAGAGTTTTGGAAAGAATTGGTTGGACCAGATGCTCCCAGGAAAAAGAGCATCGCTCACATTAGGCACCCCACTTTGCGGTTTTTAGCCCGCTGGCTCACCATGGTTGTTTTCCCGCGGGATGATACCCGTTGTGCCACAATAGAGGATGTTAGATGTCTCTATGCCATGTGGAAGAAAATAAAATTTGCTCCTACACTTAGCATGATCCGCCACTGGCAAGGACTAGCTCAGAGTGGTCATATCATCTCGATCACGTCATTCGTGACAAGGATCGCCAATGGGTTGAGAGTGCTAGCAAATGCTATCGTCTCCTTCATGCCAAATGACCCTGCATGAGTAGTCAAAGAGTAACACTTCATCCATGCACACTTTTTGAGGAAGGACACAAACGGGAAATACATCATGTCATTCAAGGATTGCGATTATGTGCTGCCGCTTCCGGCGCCGCCGCTCAAGTTATACTCCATGCGATCACTAAACTTTCAGCTAGAACCTCCTGAGCCACCAAGAAATAGTGTCGCTGGAGTCATGACTCGCGCCCAACGACGTCAAGCTGAGGAGCAAATCCGCAAGGCCTATGAGGATGCACAGCAGCCAGGTGCCGAACCTACATGGGCTCATCCTAGCGCTGGACCCGCCTAGGAAGAACAGGGCGGCACACCCGCTTGGGAAGCCAACCCACAGGGTTCATGGCACAGCTCGTGGAACTCCATTGTGCCCTCCATCAACCCGACACCGTCACATCATAGCGGAGGTGAGTACTCTTATGGTTATGGTGCAGGTCCGTCCCATTCTGCCCGCTACACCGGTGGTGAACTCGATGGGAACTTCACCGCCCTCTTTGGGGCGTTACATCTCTAAGAGCATCGCACCTTGGGAATGATGGACAGCATCGCCGACATTCAGCAGCAACAAGGAGTCGACCACAACTTGATCCTGGAGACAAGAGCGACTGTCGACCACATCCAACAGCAGAACCTTCAGTACTACCACCAGCAAGGGTATTATCCCAACTAAGCTTCGTTGAAGCTTGGGGGGGAGAACCCAATAGCTAAGGTATGTGTGTTCCATCGTCGCCTTGTTCACCCATGTACCTTTTCCTCGAACATGTCTAGTTCTATCTGTCTTACCATGAGAGAAGTAGTGTGTCCTTAGTTTAGTTTTAATTCAGTTTAAAAAAATAAATTGTGTCATAACTCCCATGCTTAATGTTAAATTCACTTGCTAGTTTCGTTTTGGAAATGATGAATAGTTGCTCTATCAAGTGAATGGTTTAATTCTTGCATGACAACTTATGCTTAACTTAGTCCTATGTTGGTGAATAAAGATAAGTAAACCAAAAGTTTTACCTTGTGGATGCCATTTGTGATAACAAGTCTAAGTTGTTGAGAGATAATGATATGACTTAAATGTGGGATGACCTTTCATATTCCTAGTAAGATGAATGTCTCAGGTTTTTAATTTTTGAAAATAACAAAATAAAACTCCCCATGGTTAAAAAGTCCTACCAGAGCCATATATGCTTCAAATATTCTAAACCAGCTACAAAGAGCTGCTTAGATATGCTTTGAGCTTTGTCAAATTTTGAGTCTCATCGAGTAAAAATATCATCTTCTGTTGATAGCTGTAGTACAAAAGAAATAAATGCAAGTGATCCATTCCAGACATTGCATCTACCAAAAGTCTCCAAACACTTCTCATAATCTCCTAGCCTTCAAATCTCAAGGAGTAAGGGTATGAGCTAAAAGAAAAATGCATGGCTAAAAAAAATGCGTGTAAAAGCACGGCGAAATGAAAAGCATGCAAGTTCAAGCATGGCAAAAATAAATAAAAAGCTCCATATCCACTCCAAATCTATAAAAGGCTATAAGGATGAAAATTTAGAGGAGACACTTTGTTCCACCACTCATACTCCAGTGATCGAACAGAAGAAATGATAGAGTACACTCTTTGGTCCAATCTTTGGCTTAGCAAAATAAACATTCTAAGTGTGCCACATTCTCCCCCACCTAAAGCTCCACATAAGCCTTAGTGTAGGAAAATGTTAGCCAAAATCATGGCCTTTGGTGAGGAAACACTACTGAGCGATCGAGAGTACTAAGGGGAAGCTTATATTTGTTTTGAAAATCTTGAAAACACCTGAGACGGACATCCAAAAAGAATGAGTTAGAAACACTCCTACAATAAAGTCGTTCTGTCTCTCAACCGCCCAAGGCAAGGTAAGCAAAAAGATGCACCATAGGTATTACATAAGGTGAGCTTTGATTATTTCACTACTTGGGGCAAAAGTTTGAGTGATGAGTTGCATATAAGAATTTTCTTTCATCTTCGATTTTGTAGCAACTCCTGACCCACTTTCAGTCTTAGCTTTGCTCGAGGACGAGCAAAAGTCTAAGCTTGGTGGGGTGTTGACGGTCGTAATCTCACGATATCAACCGTCAATTATCCACCCAATGAAGCTAAACATGCGAAATATATGGACTAACCCTTGCTACTAATGAATTCCACAAGATATACATGAATATTTGGATGCAGGTACCAAAATGTATACAAAATGGTTGAAAACACACCATATACTAGAGATGGAATGGTGACAGGGCCCTGGCCACCCGGCCATGTGCCATGGCCGCCCGGCCATGGGTGGTGGCTGCCCGGCCACCCCTAGTGCCCATCTGGAACCATGACCACGTGGAATGGTCCCTTGACTACTTCACTTGCCACGTCTTTGATCCTGCGTGCAACAAACACAAAATGGTGAAGATCCAACCATACAAGAGAGCATCCAATGTATCCAAGGGTCACAGCGTGTTGGGATAAGGATTGGTAATGTCAAGGATCCGAGGGGAACAACATGCATCCAATTGGAGCGAGACACGTGGCCGCCCGACCACTTAGGGTGGTCGGCCGACCACCCCTCGGCGATATTTTCCAACCGACATGGGGAGGCCTTCCCAGCCGTTGGATGTGCTAAGTCGATGAATCAAGTGGTCGGCCGACTTCTTGACTTAACCGTTTTGCATGTGCACCGACTTGAGAAGCTTCTAACCGACTTCCAGGAGGGAGATCAGTCGTCGGATGTGCAAGGTCGGCACGTCGGGTGGCCGCCCGACCACCCCTAGTGGCCGCCTGGCCACCGACCCTGCCTAAAACCGACCTTCCCTGCCTACATATGCCCCCCTTATTTGTACAAGCTATAAATAGACCCGTGGAGCTCATTTGTAAAGTGTGGAGTTGAGTTGAGAGAGTTCTATCTTAGAGTGCTTCATTCCTTCGCAGTAATTAGGATAGTCCTAGGAGTTAGAGTTGAGTTGAGCTTTGCCTCGGAGTCTCCAGAGTTATCTTCAAGTCTATGGTAAAACTCTTGTATCTTTTGGATTCAGATTATCTTCAATATAATTCAGTTATATTTTACTTTATTTCTATCTCCTGCAAGTATGGTGTACCTTTATTTTGCATACTTGCTAGGCTTAGATTTTTGTTTCACTTAGTTATTCAAGTCTTGTTATTCTTGCAGGTGCTATTACTCAACCCTATACTTAGACGTTAGGCTCTGGCTAGATCCACTCCTCTGATCCAGGAAGATCTATCGTTGTTCAAGCTTCGCTTGAACACGTTTATAGCTTGCCATCCTCTCCACGCAGCTTTGCTTGGTAGCCCCACTCGGTGACAGCGTGTGGTGTGGCTGTGTAGTCCAGGCCCGTCGTTTGGGAGGCTCGTAGGTGTTAGCCAGACTCTCTTTTGGGACCTACTATCTACCCCCTGGTACCCTTGAGACTCTGGAATTTCGCTCGATGTAAGACCCTAGCTTGTTTATTTGAATAGCTTAGTTAGACACGGATAATCTTTGCAACCGATTAGACTAGAGTTTGGTGACTTTATCTCACTCGTTGTCCTCCCAGGCAACTATACCTTTCTACAGATAGCTTAGATAGATATCCTCCTCCATCATACACCTATCTTTATCACGTTTACCCTTGTTCAACTACTAGTTGGTATAATTTATCCAAGTTTACAGTTCATTCGATTTGAGTTTATTCAATTACACTCTTGAGCCTATCGCTTCCCTATGGAAATTTACGATACTCGGAATACTCTGAGTGAAAGGCTACAGCGGTCTCCGTGCGCTTGCGGAGTAAAACTTGTAAAGGCTAAGAGACGCCAACAGTCTACTACCTGAGTCGACGGTTGCTTGACGCGGAAACCAGGTACTCTGAGATGGAGCGTTTATGCTTATGTTTATACTTTACATGCACCAAATTACGACATTACTTGCTCAATGCTGAAACCTGGGTAGTATGTAAAGCCGATATTAGTAAGCATATGCTGTCAGCCCCTATCCTTAAAGGGGGCAGGTGGATGTTTGCTCTCTCCGAATTTGATATTAGGTACAAGCCAGCCAGGGCTGTAAAAGGCCAAGCATTAGCCGATCTCATTACTAAACGATCGGCTCCACAACAATATTTCATCGGCATTTCGTCTTGGGCTTTGTTTTTTGATGGTTCTGCATGTGATGCTGGTTACAGTGTTGGGCTTCTTATTATCTCCCCTCGGGGGCAACAATATGAATTTGCTTTTCGCCTCAGCGACGACGCACTAATAATCAGACAGAGTATGAAGCTTTGTGCAAGGGCCTTGAGTTGTTGCTAGAAGCAGGAGCCGAAGCAGTGGAAGCTTTTGGCGATTCCAGGGTTGCCATCAATTAGTCAACGGAGGATTTTAATTGTGCCAGTGATTTGTTATATCCTTATCTCCTGCTTTGTCAAGAGTTGATGGCTAAATTCAGATTTGTCCAGCTGACATGGATACCAAGGGAAAGCAACATGGAGGCCAACAAGTTAGCACAAATAGCTTCTGGACACGCGGAACAAGACGATGATGTTTATTTCGATGTCATGCCAATCGTTACAAACGATTGGAGAGCCGATCTCCTCAATTACTTGAGGGATCCGGCTCGGGGGGCAAATAAGAGGACAAGACATCGTGCTTTGAAACACGTGCTTATTGGAGATGAGTTATACTTTAGGACCATGGAGGGGCTATTGCTAAAATGCTTGGAACCGACAGAAGCACTTAAGGTTATGCACGATGTCCATGAAGGAGTGTGTGGTACCCACCAATCAGCACATAAAATGAAATGGCCGATTAGGAGGTCGGGGTATTATTGGCCAACCATGTTGGAGGATTGCTTCAAATATTATAAAGGTTGCCAAGAGTGTCAGAGGTTCGGAGCCGTCCATATGGCGCCAGCTGGGCCATTGAATCCTATTGTCAAGCCATGGCCATTCAGAGGCCGGGGCATGGAAATGATCGGGCAAGTTAATCCTCCGACTAGCAAGGGACACAAGTGGATCCTGGTTGCCACCGATTACTTTACCAAATGGGTGGAGGCCGTGCCGATGAAGAACGTCACGGCCAAAGATGTGGTATACTTTGTTAAGGAACATATCATCTACCGGTTTGGCATCCCGCAAACTATCACCACGGATCAAGGGACTGTCTTTTTGGCCGAGGAATTCAAAAATTTTACCAAAGAGATGGGTATCACGCTGCTGCAGTCGTCCCCTTACTACGCTCAAGCCAACGGGCAGGCCGAGGCGTCAAACAAGAGTCTCATCAAGCTGATCAAAAGAAAGATAGACGAATATCCCAAGCAGTGGCATGATCGGCTTGCAGAGGCATTATGGGCATACAGGATGTCGTGCCACGGGGTGACTAAATGCACTTCATATCAGTTGGTGTACGGCCAGGAGGCCGTCATGCCATGGGAGGTCAACATCGGCTCTCATAGAGTTCAGTTTCAGAATGATCTGTCAGCCGATGAGTACGCGTCTCTCATGAACATCAACACAGATGATTTGACAGAACTTCGGTTATGGGCTTTTAGAAAATTAGAGACAACAAAGCCAGGGTAGCAAAAGCCTACAACAAGAAGGTGAAGCTGAAAAATTTCAAAATGGGTGATCTCGTCTGGGAGCTAGTATTGCCAGTTGGAATGAAGGATCCAGCATTTGGAAAGTGGTCGGCCAACTGGCACAGACCCTATCGCATAGTGGAGACTGCCCCAGGGAATTCATACAGAATGAAGACGTTAGAAGGGGTCCAGTTTTTCAGAAACATCAATGGTAAATACTTGAAAAAAATATTATCCTAGTCTGTGGATCGGATCTTAACTTACGTGAGAGCCGGTGTAGTAACACCTGGGCTTGGATAGCCGATGCATTAGAATCGCCTCTAGAGAAAAATTTGACCGATGCGTTGCCATCCGGTCTTAGCAGGAGCCGATGTATTAAAGCATCACCTTTAGAAAAAAATATAAATAAGCAAACTATGAGTGGCAGGGCCAGCATGTGCCATTGGCCATAGATAAAAGCCGATGCTAGGCATCACCTTTAGTACAAAATACAAAAAAGGTATAATGTTCTTGACCGAGCTACACGCTAGGGGGGCACGACCAACAATGTTCAAGTAATCAAGTAAATTATGCAGAGGAAGACGCTGATAGTCTCTGAAGGTATTGGCGGACTGCAGTCAAAGCCTTTGTTCTGACCTCATTGGCAAGGTTGATGATTTGGCGATCTGGTTCGTAAGAACCAATAATCAGTCCCTTGTTTAGCTCATGGATACGCGTGATGCTGGCTTTGAGCCATGTTGACAGTTTTTGCTTGTTATCCGCAAGCATCTTCACGCCTGCATCGTTGGCCAGGATGGCAGCGTCAACCCGAGACAGCTCTTCCTAAAGGCGTTTGATTTCTTCAGTTATCTTCATCCTCTTTGCATCGAGTGCTTGTCTGGACGTTTTTAGTCACGCCTCTTCACTGTTGTCATCTAGGTCCGCCTTGAACTGTTTTGCTGCTGCGCATTCCTTGGTGATCTCTTCTTTCAGGGCCGGTTGGTTATTGCAGGAAGCTATGCGTGATGTGGCAGCCAACACATCCTCGCGAAGAAATCCAAGGTGAGCTGTGGGCCGGAGCACCTGCTTCAAGCCTGAAGGCAGCATGTCGGCAATCGACTCGAGGGCCGTGCGGATTCCATCACATGCAACAACCAATTTCTCAATTGGAGCTTCCAGTTGCTTGGCGATTTCCTCAAGATTCAAGGTAACATCGGTCGTAGGAGATGTGGGAGGACTCTCAGTCACCAAAAACTCACCGATGGTTGAAGGATCAAAGTTCAGCAAGGATGCAATATCAAAGGTCTGGCAACAGTATGGTTAGTTCACAAAACTATAGACGAAGAAAACATGCAGTTAGAAACACACCTGTGGAGACTGACTTCCGTACTGTGAACTTCGTTTGTGTGGCCGGATGTATCCTTGGGAGAAGAACTGGGAGGTTCAGGAGAGTTCTCTTCTTCAGCACCTTCCTGCTCCTGGCTGTGAGAGCTGTGATCCTGCATGATATGGAAAATGATCAGTACGGCTCTCATTACTAAATCCAAGACAAAGGGGAGCTTACTGGTGATTCAGAGGGAGGAGGTTGAGCCGAGAGTGGGCTTGGGCTTAATAGTGGCTTTCTTAAACCTCGGCTGGCGAAATCCTTTGCCCTCTCTTTTGTGCTTCATCCCAGGGGGTGAAAAGATGACCTTGTCAAAAGAAGGCATGTCGGCCTAGAACATAGGCAGTGATGCTTTTTGCAAGTATTCGAATGGTTGGCCTACATCATCAGTTGGGATAGGCCCTACTTGCATCTGTAAGCAAGAAATTCGGTCGTATCATAAAGCAACAATGCAAAAGAAGACCGAATTAAGTGTGAGGTTACCTCTTCTGGTGTAGTTTCATGCTCTGGATCGATGGCCAGACGAGCCGATGCCACGGCATTTTGAAAAAGGTGGGGCCTCTAGAAATTCCACCAAGTGTTGAAGCCATCGGCTGTATACACGAATTCCATCGTGTCGGGTATATTCAGCTCCAAGTCAGAAAAAATGGAGTACGCTATGGTGGCTACCAAGGAGTCAGCTATATCAGCTCGGCTTTGGATTTTCTCATGGATAATCAGGCGGGTAGAGGTCTGGTTCAGGCTGAGTTGGCGAGCAGCTAGAACAGGTTGCTACGCTTCATGTCCTGGTTTGTTAATCCTGTTACTAGTACTCATGCTGACTAGGAGAAGGCAAAGGGTAGCCACAATGCCGAATATAGCACGAGTTTATTCATCAGTACTAAAGATGTCTAGTCTGAAGAAGGATGGGTTCTCAAATTGCTCGGATTCGGCATATGCATTATATACAGGGGTGGTTTGAGAGCTGTAGAAGCATTTGTACCATTTGGCTGTTTCAATTGCATCGGTTTGGGTTATGGGCAATTGATGCAAGTCCTGGCCAAATGAGGTACAACGGATGGATCTGCCTGAAAGATCTGGGAAAGACTGAGACTCGAGTTGTGGAAAGTATGGGATTTGATTACGGAAGTACAGTTGACTCCAGAGCTGAACAAACCACCAGGGGCCGCCTGTCTTGATACGTTGTTCAGCCAGGATGCGCTAGGTATTCAAAGAAAGATGGCGGTACAGCACGCCTAGGAAAAGTTTTCCTAAGGCAAGGGACCAGCCTTGGGCTAGGGCAGTGGCTAGGTTGAGATAATTTTTGGTCAGAGCTAAAGAAGGACCATTGAAGAGGAAATGGTCAAGCCAGAGGTTCAGAAAGGCAATGTGTTCTTTCTCTGAAACTGAGCCAGAGTGCTTGTTGTGCTGGGCGATGTATTGGCCCTAGTTTCGGGTACTGCTCTTCTCCACTATTTTCTTATGAGGGCATTCAACTAAATGGAAGGGAGAAGGACAGGTGGACTGCACATCTAGCCCTAAGATCATGACAACGTCCATGAGAGTGGGTGTCATGGGGCCAGAGCCGAACAAGAAACAGTTCAGGCTGTCTGACCAGAAGTAGCCGATAGATCTAAGTAGGTTGTCATCCTTCTCCATGGGAGAAAGGGATAGAGTCAGGGCATCGGCTATGTGGACGGTTTGCCAGGTTGAGCTGTATGCACGCTCAACGCGTTTGTACCAATCAACCCACCCGTCCATGGTAAATGGCCAGGTGTGGAGCTAATCTGTCCATAGATCTAGGTCTGGATCGACATGAACAAAGGACAAGTGTTTGGTTTCTGTTCTAACAAGGTCGTATGGGGGCTCATTGGATTTGGGTCCTAGACTGAAAGAGTTGGAATTGGCCGAGGTTGGGATCAGTATCTCATCGGCCTGGATGATTAAAAACTGCAAGGTAAAGATAACAGCTTTATGAGGGTCGTAATTTCAGAAATAGCCAAGGTCTTTACCTTCAGTCCGAATATGCGCCCACAAAGGGTTTGTTCTTCTGTTGTGCTGCTGGACGCCGCCATTTTGCATATCGCTCGGAGTGGGGAGGTGGTGGAAAAGCGTTCATCAGTGGCAAGAGAAAAGCAGACGTGCTTTAAGTTTGGTACGTATGCTTTTATGAGGTGCTGACTCATGTGGGATTTGAAATTTTGGTTGGAGGGAGCATGCCGGCTTATCGAGTTGTTGACACGGCTTATGAACGAATATTTTGTATCATTTTATATAGTTTTTCACTGTTTTTATGCGTCAACTATATCTTTTACTAACAATTATCACCGATTATTGTGGATTTTGCAATATTGTCTTGGAAATATGCTATATATGATTTTTACAGGTTTTTGACCTATTTTTCGTGAAATTCACAATGATCTACGTCGAGAAAGAAAAAAGCTCTAAGACGACATTCATTGAAGATGATGATCAAGGAAGGCTTGGTTAATTCAAGCCTCTCCCTATATTAATCAAGGTTTTCTGATCGGAAGCTTCAAGAAGGTGTCAAGAGCTACAAGGAATTAGAGATAATTGTCCAATAAAGACATCAATTAATTCAAAGACTAGAAGATCTCGTCAAGTCTCGGCCTATACTGAAGATTCCAGAAGCCCAAGAGTCCAAAAGGTCCCGTACAAGTGTTTCTTAGGCGACAAGCAACGTCCCCGCGAAAGGTGGAAAGAATTGGCCGAAGGAAGGGGTGAGGTCGGCCGACTTTGGGCCTTCTGGTCGGCCGACCCCACCTATTCTTGTGGCGGTTTTCGATTTCTTTTCTCCCATATCTTCTCCAGGGTATAAATAGTCATCATAGGCCCCGAGATCGGGCATCCAATTCATTATCAAGGCGACAAGATGTAGAGATGAGGGACAACAACTAGATGAGAGTAGAGGGTCGAGTTTCTAGTTTAGGATTAGAGTTCTTCTAGTTCCTAGAGGTGATTAGAGGCCTTGCATGGCTCTCTAATTACCTAGCTCCAGAGGCCTAATTGTATCATCAAGAGTTATGGCCATGGTTGTAAGTATGATACAATTTATTAATGAAGTATTGTTCTTGTCTAATTATCATGTTCTTGTTCTAATTATACTTGTTCTAGCTCTAATTAGCTTTATATCTAGATGCTTGTTGATTACATCATATCTTTAAGAGCTATATTCATCTAGCGTTCTTGATCATTGATCTAGCTTACTAATGATATAGTTGCATATCTAGTTCTTTTGATCATGGTGATTAGAGGTTCTAGTTGTGCTAATTATGTTATTAGACCATAAAAGTAATTAGAAGCTAGTTCTCTAATTATGTGCCTGTTGAAAGTTTCTCGTTGATTACCTGGTTACTAGTGACAGTAGAGTCCGGGGAAAGGTTAAACTGATCTAGGGGTTAGGTTGATTGATCTTGATTTAATTATGCTATGATGAATATGCTTGAACTTGCTTGTTTACCTTGAGCTGCTAGTTATCTCGCTGCTTTAATCTTGTTGTGTTACCCGTTATCATGCATGTCTTGGATCCAATTAGAGATTGATTAGACTCTAGTCAATACCCTTTGATTAGTATTCTAGTTCTGTTCTAACTGTTTATCTTATAGTATTAGTATATTTTATGCTTAGTTTAGATTAGTTTAAGGATTGGTTTAGAGTTAGATTATAGCCTCTTTTATGACCTTAGTTTACCATAAACTCTTGTTAATTAGTTCTCAATTAGTTCGTTTCCTGAATTGACAAAACCCATGATACTCACGATACTCACGATACTGTCGCTTGCAGTATAAGGTTTGTCGTGCTTAAGTGCCGTCAACAAGCTTTTCTGGCGCCGTTGCTGGGTGTAACACCCTAATTTTAATTCCAGTATTTTACAATAAACTTAATATGGTTTATTTAATTTTTTAAGGTTTTATATGCCTAGACATGCATTTACATGGTTTATTTTATTAAATAAATAATTCAAAGTCATCATATGTCAACTTTGGTTGTGCATTCATGCTGGAGCATTAATTTATGTACTGTATGCACTAAGGATTGGAATTCAAATTTATTTGAATTTTAGATTTGATTTGGCCTTGGTTTTAAAAAGAAAAGGGTGAGGAAAAAGAGAAAAGAAAAAAAATAAAAGAGAGGGGCGAGCAGGCCAACCAACCGGCCGGCCTAGCCCACCCCACTTCTCCCTCTTCCGCCTTCTCTCTCTGCCGCGTGGGTCCGCGCCCCCTTGAGCCGCTAACCACCCGGCCCCGCCGGTCAGGCCTTTCTTCCTCCCCACACCGAACGCCCCGCTTCCTTCCCCTGCCGGTGGACCGAGCCACCGCCTGGTTTTCCTCCTGCGCGATGGACCCGCGCCCATCTTCTCCTCCCGTGCGGCCTGCCTACCAGTGCCTCCGCTCCACCCCGATGCGGAGTCAATGCCGACCCGAGTCCCGCGTCGAATAGGACCACGATGGACTCGCGCCGCCAACCCCGCTCGAACCGAAAGTTTGATTCAGTGACCCCGCCCTAGGTCGGCCCCTATAAAGAGGTTTCCTAGCCCCCTATTGCCTCCTTTTCGTCCACAGTGCAGGCCTTGGCCCTAGAGCTCCTCGCCGCATTCCAATTTCATCACCGAATCCGCGAGGTGAGCTCCGCCGCCGCTCAAATTCGCGGGCGTCGCCGCCTCCCAAGCCCCTTGACACCTGTTCCCTCATCGCAGGACCCTGTCGCAGTCGTCCAGCCAGTCTTTGAAGCCCTGAAGCTGCTCCTCGACGTCGCCCCACGAGCACCGCTGCTGCCGTCCGCTCGAGCTCGCCGCCAAGCCACTTCGCCGCTTCCCGCCGTCTCCAGACCCTCAGTGAGCATCCTCGTCGCGTGCCCGTGCTCCCCGACCGAACCCCATTCTGAATCGCGCCTCTGTTCGCGGATTCATGTGCCCTCCAGCGATGCACTGCCGCGGCTTATGGTCATCGCCGGCCATCCCCTTCCCTTCAAACCGTAGCGACCCGATCCGATCTGAAAGGCCAGATCTGTCCGGTCAAAGCCAGTCAACCGTGCCCTCCGCCGCGTCACCCAGCCATGTCAGCGCCACACAGGCGTGGACCAGTCAACCGTGGGGTCAAAACCGCCGGTCAGCTGCCATTTTGCTAAAGAGCCCTCCAGCTTTGAGAAAATTAACCGGCAGTCCACCATAGTTCAAAAATAATTAGATCTAGGCCCTGTTCTTTACGGTTTAGCCCCTGAGCTTTAGTAAAATAGAACCCACCGTCCCAGGGCTGCTAGTTTTGCTTGTAAGCCCTCGGGAAGTTTATCTTGTCACGTTTAGGCTCTCTGTTTGCGAGTTAAGCCCCTGACCTAGGTTTTAATTCACAGTTATGCCCTTGGAACCTTGTTTTATCCCTACCTTTCACGTTTTAAATCCGTTTTCGATGATTCTCGCGCCTACGCGACCGTAGCAATGAGTAGAATAATTTTAAATACATTTCATGTTCTATTTTTATGTAATGGTGTACTGTTTCTTACCATTTATGTTTGTTTGCTTGCATGTGTGAACATATGAATGCTTGTTTGGTGCCGTGTATCGTCGGTAGACGTTGATCCGCCAGTTAATTTTGAAGAGCAGCCTCCAGAAACCTCTGAGCAGCAACAAGGAATAAATTTTGAGGAAGGCAAGTATAACATAAAAAACACATAATAAACTTTTTATTTACTGCATGTGCATTTAAATTTGTATGTCTATAAGGTTTACCTAGCTATTTTTATCCTTATATATCTACCTTTTGGGAAGCATATGGTTAAGTTGTGTTAGGTGCTGCGCAAACTCATGTCCTTTTGTTAATTTAATTTGATTAATAATCCTATGCAATTAATTGTTGGGCTTGACCACTGATCGGTTCATGTCCATTTGAATATGGCTTTTTAGCAACATGGTTTAGGGAGCTTGAGCAATGTGCTCGTGTGCTTTTGCTAGTTCTCTCCATAAGGACCGAATCACAAAGCGACCACCTGGGACAACAGTGCTACCACAAGATTGAAATGGGACGATCTTAGGTGATTAATTAGGTTGTTTTGGTTTGGGAGTAACTTATCTGCGGAGCAAGAGGGAAGGTTAGTATCAGTGGTCGCTGCGCTACCTCATGGTTGAGTGTGCTTTACGTTATATGTATGTGCTTCTCCCTTTGGAGGAGGACACCACCGTTGCGACCCTGAAACCTTAGCGGTTACATCTTACCAACATAATCTTTGTAAAGGCTTCGTAGTGCGCTTGCTAGTCATCTCATCTCTGGTAATGTGATGAACTCCTAGCGTAGCTCACGACTTGTGAGTAAAGATGTACAACCTCTTGAGAGTGTAAAACTAACATGTTAGCCGTGCTCACGGTTATGAGCGGCCCAGACCCTTCTCGGTGATTAGAAGGATCATTGGCTGAGGTTCCTTGATTTTGATAATGGTTATATCTGTTTAATTTTATTTAATTCTTATGCAATATCTTTTTGGGCTAATGGTTTTGCTACTAATTCATAGTAATTAGGCCTTAATAAAAAAGGTAATCAATTAAAAGCTAATGCAGTTTGTCAGCTAACCATAGAGCCTCATGGTTTATGTTATATTTGTTGGGTATTCTGTACTCATACTTGTTTCTTTATATTTATTTCTTGTTGGGGGGGGGGGGAATCCAACCGCTGCTCAGTTGATGGAGATAATGAAGATTATGTGCAAGACTACGACGTTGAGTTCTAGGCGTTTCGTTTACCAGTCGATGTCCCTGTGGCGCTCCGTTATCTTTATGTTTTATGCTTCTGCTATGCTACGTTATACTCTAAGATAAACACTTGTGTTACAATGTAATAATGAGATATATTTAATGTTATGTACGTTTTTATCTTTGGCATGTGTTTGTGGTACTTTATAATTTGTCATGTATATGCGAGACGTTTCCTGGCGCATATATATGTTGTACGGTTTTGTTCGTTGAAACCGGGCGTGACAAATTTGGTACCAGAGCTGTGTCGACTGTAGGAGAAAAGCCTAGTTAGAACTGGTTGTGTTTAAGGACTTCACTTTCATTGTTTTTATTTGATGAATTTTTACTCATTAATTGCTCACATTATGTTCGAAAATTTTTATATAGAACTTAACTCAAGTATTTCTTTCGTTTCTATAGATGACATCTCTAGGGTGTCTTTATATGAGAATTAGATTACCCTTATAATGTCTCGTTAGCACGCTTTGTTTTGGTGTGTGAATGCTTGACATGGTGAACTATATTTGATTTGGTTCTTTGAATGATTGATAGTCTAGCTGTGATATATGTCCACAGTATAAACAACTATAAAGATTAAATTAATTAAATAAATTACTTAATAAAGATTAGATCGTTGGGGGTTATAAATAGCCATCTACTCTTTTCTCTTTACTTTATCGGTCACCGTTGTTTATTATCCTGGATATGTGCAACAATTGCTTACTGATGTTGTTTCAACTGCTGCCAACAGATGGTAAACACCAGGAACAATCAGGCTAATGGCAATCCACCGTAGAATCCACCACCGCTGACAGCGGACCAGTCCTTTCAACTTCAGATGCAGATGATGGCTACTCTCAACAATGCTGTACAGGCTCTGCAGAATGTTCAAGCCAATCCACAGCCGCAGCAGAGGGACAGGCGTGGAGACTTTATGAAGGGACATCCGCCTACATTCTTCCATTCTGCCGATCCGCTTCAGGCAGATGACTGGCTCCGTGCAGTGGAGCGACAGCTTGACATTGCACAGTGCAATGATCAAGAGAGGGTCCGGTATGCAGTAGGACAGCTTCGAGGTGCTGCTCTAGACTGGTGGGAGTCTTACAGTCAATAAGACAAAGAGTGTTTCACTTGGGCTCAGTTCCGTGAGAGGTACAGGAGTCACCATGTGCCTGCGGGCATAATGAAGATGAAGAAAAAGGAGTTTCTCTCTCTGAAACAAGGGAACATGTTAGTCACAGAGTACCGTGACAAATTTCTGCACTTGCTCGCTATGCTCCCACAGAAGTTGCAGAAGACAGTGACAAGCAGGAGCACTTTCTCGAGGGCCTTAATGACAACCTTCACTTGTAGCTGATGAACAATAACTACAATAATTTCAATCACCTGGTGGACCGTGCCTTGCTTACAGAGCTGAAGCGCAGGGAAATCGAAGACAAGAAAAGAAAGCTCAACCCTGCTTCCTCCAACAGCAACACCCGCCCTTGCTACCCACAGCAGTACCAGCAGCAGGGGAACCCGCAGCGTCAGCAGCCGCAGCAGTACCAGTAGCGTCAGCAGCCAAAGCAGCAGCAGTACCAGCAACAGACAGGTGAGGGTCAGCGCTATTAGAATCAGAACCAACGCTCTACCTACCGAGCTATGCCACAGGGGCAATCCAACCCACCTGCCCCAAATTAGGCTACTATTCCAGTTGTTCATAACTGCTACAAGTGTGACGACAGTGGGCACTTCACCAACAACTGCCCTCAGAGGGGGTAACAGTAGTAGCAGGGTGCCAGGCAGAACGCCCCACAGCAGCAGGGGCGCCCCAACCAGCAGAATAAGGCACCACTTTTGGGCAAGGTCAACCATGTGACGGCAGAAACCGCAGCAGATGCTCCCAATGTCGTTCTCAGTACGTTTACAGTCAACGCCAATCTTGCTACTGTAGTTTTTGATACTGGTGCTACACATTCTTTTATTACAAGATCATATGCTGAACAAAACAACATACCTGTTTTATTTGTTCCAGAGTGAGTATAAAAATAAGGGGTGTAGAGTTCAGTGGTTAATAGTTATTGATAGGGGTGCAAGTGGTGTGGATAATTATCCGATCCGATCCGAATCCTAATTATGCGGATATGGAGGAGGAATTTTTATATCCACGTGGATATGGATAATCCGAATCCGATTTACACATGGATGCGGAGTAGGATATGGTATCACTAAAATCCGACGGATATGGAGTATCCGATATTTGAACGCGGATTATTCGATGTTTATAATAGGATAATCCGATTAATTTGCAAGTATATCAGAGTCAATTACGATCGATTCATGCCAAAAATACCGTCACTATTATTTTTTCGTTACTGATATGTAAACTATGACCTGAGTAATTATACTTTAGTTTATAAATTATTGATCATCGTAAAAAAAGCTCTATGTAAGCATGTATTATCCGATACTTTTAAATCCGTTTCCGCTCCGACACCGATCTGACTCCGCTCCATTTCCGATATCCTAAAATATCCGTATCCATATCCATAAACGAGTAATATCCGCTCCGAATCCGACAAAAGCAATAGGATTAGGATACGGAAAAGGCATTATCCGCTCTGATCTGATCCGTTTGCATCCCTAGTTATTGACTCTATGAGTATTGATATCATCTTGGGCCTGGACACTCTAGAGAAGTGGGGTGTCAAAACTGATTGTGCTCAACAGACAGTTCACCTAGCAGCATGAGATGGTCAGGAAGTGGGGATTAGTGCATCTGAACCTTCTGGGCATTTGCACCAGATGGAAGCCAGGCCTACAGATGGCATTCGGGTGGTATGTGATTATCCAGATATCTTCCCTGATGAGTTACCAGGTATGCCACCTGACCGGAATATTGAGTTTTTAATAGAGTTTTTGCCTGGCACTGCACCCATAGCATTGAGACAATATAGAATGGCACCTATAGAGCACGAGGAGGTTAAAAAGAATATAGATGAATTGCTAGCTAAAGGTTATATCCGCCCTAGTTCCTCTCCTTGGGCTTTTCCAGTCTTGCTTGTTGAGAAGAAGGATACTGATGTGAAAAGGATGTGTGTGGATTACCGGGCCCTAAATAAAGTAACCATCAAAAACAAGTACCCGCTCCCCCGCATTGATGACTTGTTTGATCAGCTTCAGGGTGCTTGTATTTTCTCCAAAATTGACTTGAGATTTGGTTATCATCAGTTGAAAATCCGTCCCTCAGATATACCTAAGACTGCTTTCACCACTAAATACGGCTTGTATGAGTATACAATAATGTCCTTTGGCCTGACCAATGCTCCTGCCTATTTTATGCAACTGATGAATTCAGTGTTTATGGATTATTTGGACAAGTTTGTGGTGGTTTTCATTAATGACATTCTGATCTATTCCAAGACAGAAGTAGAACATGAGGAACATTGAAGGTTAGTTCTTCAGAGATTGAAGAAACACAAGTTGTATGCCAAGTTCAGCAAATGTGAATTTTGGATTGATGAAGTGCGTTTCTTTGGTCACGTCGTCTCCAAAGGAGGAATCGCAGTAGATCCAAGCAAGGTCAGTACTGTAACAAACTATAAGGTGCCGAAAATACCAAAGGAGGTTTGTGGATTTCTGGGTTTAGCAGGTTATTATCGGAGATTTATTGAGAATTTCTCAAAAATTGCGAAGCCCATGATTTTCCTGCTGGAGAAGGATGCAGAATTTAGATGGACAGATGCCCAGCAAGCTGCTTTTGATGAGTTGAAGAAAAGATTGACTACAGCACCTGTGTTGACATTGCCTGACCAGTAGAAGAAATTCATAGTTTATTGTGATGCTTCTAGAGATGGTTTGGGATGTGTTCTGATGCAGGAAGGTAAAGTGATTGCCTATGCTTCAAGACAGTTGCACAAGCATGAGGTGAATTATCCGACACATGACCTGAAACTTGCAGTAGTGGTACATGCACTAAAGATTTGGCACCACTATTTATTCGGGCAGCGTTGTGAGATTTACACTGATCACAAGAGCCTCAAATATATCTTCACATAGAACGAGTTGAATATGCGGCAACGAAGATGGTTGGAATTAATTAAGGATTATGATATGGAAATTCATTATCATCCTGGCAAGGCTAATGTGGTGGCAAATGCTCTGAGTAGGAAGAGTTATGCTAATATGGCTTTGGGTTTCCAGATGCCGCATGAGTTATGTGAAGAGTTTGAAAGATTGAGCTTGGGTTTTCTACATCACACTACAGCCGCAGCGTTTGAGGCAGAGCCAACATTAAAACTAGAGATTCGGGAGCACCAGAAGGATGACGAGAAATTGCAGAAAATTCGTAAGTTGCTCAAAATAGGCAAGGCGCCTCACTTCAGGGAAGATAAACAGAGAACTTTATGGTATAAGAACAGGATATGTGTACCTAATGTGGACAGCATCAGGAAGTTGATTTTGAGTGAGGCTCATGATACAGCTTATTCTATTCATCCCAGCAGCACTAAGATGTACTATGACCTTGAAGGAAAGATTTTGGTGGTACGGTATGAAGCGTGCCATGGCTTAGTATGTAGCACTTTGTGATACCTATCAGCGTGTGAAGGCAGAACATTAGAGACCCACAAGTTTATTACAGCCGTTGAAGGTGCCAGAATGGAAGTGGGAAGAAATAACCATGGATTTCATTGTAGGTTTGCCTCGTACTCAGAAAGATCATAATTCAATATAGGTAGTAGTGGATCGTTTAACCAAGGTAGCTCACTTTATACCGGTTAATACTACTTATCCAGGTGCTAAGTTGGCTGAGCTGTACATCCCCAGAATTGTCTGTCTGCACAGCGTGCCTAAGAGAATTATATCTGACCGAGGTTCGCAGTTTACTTCTCGCTTTTGGGAACAGTTGCATGATTCATTGGACACAAAGCTCAGATTCGGTACAACTTACCATCCTCAGATAGACAGGCAGACAGAAAGAACTAATCAGATACTTGAGGATATGTTGAGAGCTTGTGCCATACAGTACGGTACCAGTTGGGACAAGTGTCTACCGTATGCTGAGTTTTCCTATAATAATAGTTATCAAGCCAGCCTGAAAAAGTCGCCGTTTGAAGCACTGTACGGCAGGTGATGCAGAACGCCGTTGTTTTAGAATTAGACCGGTGAGAAGCAGGTATTTGGACCTGACATAATACAAGATGTTTAATAGCAATTGCGGATTGTTCAGGAAAATTTGAGAGTTGCCCAGTCCAGACAGAGAAGTTATGCTGATGTTCGTAGGAGGGATTTGTCCTTTAAAGTGGATGACCATGTGTACTTGAAGGTGTCACCAATGAGAGGTATTCGCAGATTCAACATGAAAGGAAAGCTATCTCCAAGATACATTGGACCATTTAAAATACTAGAAAAGAAAGGTGAAGTAGCTTACCGCCTGGAGTTGGCTCCCAGTCTGTCAGGTGTGCATGATGTGTTTCATGTATCCCAGTTGAAGAAGTGTTTGAGAGTGCCCGAAGAGAAGGATTGGAGGTATAAGAGGATCTGACTTACACAAAGCATCCAATGAAAATTTTAGACACATCAGAGAGGACTACTAGAAACAAGAGGATCAAGATGTGCCGTGTGCAGTGGAGTCATCACACAGAAGCCGAGCCGACATGGGAACGAGAGGATGAGTTAAAAGCAGCATACCCCACTCTCTTTGCTAACTAGCCTATCTGAATCTCGGGGCGAGATTCTTGTTAAGGGGGTAGGTTTGTAACACCCTAATTTTAATTCCAGTATTTTACAATAAATTTAATATGGTTTATTTAATTTTCTAAAGTTTTATATGCCTAGGCTCGCATTTACATCGTTTATTTCATTAAATAAATAATTCAAAATCATCATATGTCAACTTTGGTTGTCCATTCATGCTGGAGCATTAATTTATGTATTGTATGCACTAAGGATTGGAATTCAAATTTATTTGAATTTTAGATTTGATTTGGCCTTGTTTTAAAAAGAAAAAGGGTGAGGAAAAAGAGAAGAAAAAAAATAAAAGAGAGGGGCGAGTAGGCCAACCAACCGGCCGGCCCAGTCCACCCCATTTCAAACTCAGTGCGCGGGCGCCTAGGCCCAGCGGGGCCAGCCCACGACTCCCTCTTCCCCCTTCTATCTCTCTGCCGCGTGGGTCCGCGCCCCCTTGAGCCGCTGACCACCCAGCCCCGCCGGTCAGGCCTTTCTTCCTCCCCACGCCGAACGCCCTGCTTCCTTCCTCTGCCGGTGGACCGAGCCACCGCCTGGTTCTCCCTCTACGCGATGGACCCGAGCCCATCTTCTCCTCCCGTGCGGCCTGCCTGCCAGCGCCTCCGCTCCACCCCGATGTGGAGTCAAAGCCGACCCGAGTCCCGGGTCGAATAGGACCACAATGAACTCGCGCCGCCAACCCCGCTCAAACCGGAAGTCCGATTCAGTGACCCCACCCTAGGTCGACCCCTATAAAGAGGTTTCCTAGCCCCGCTATCGCCTCCTTTTCATCCCCAGTGCAGGCCCTGGCCCTAGAGCTCCTCACCGCCTTCCAATTTCATCACCGAATCCGCGAAGTGAGCTCCACCGCCGCTCAAATTCGCGGGCGTCGCCGCCTCCCCGACCCCTGTGACCCCTGTTCCCTCATCGCAGGACCCTGTCGGAGTCGTCCAGCCCGTCTTTGAAGCCCCGAAGCCGCTCCTCGACGTCGCCCCGCGAGCACCGCTGCCGCCGTCCGCTCGAGCTTGCCGCCAAGCCGCTTCGCGGCTTCCCGCCGTCTCCAGACCCTCGGTGAGCATCCTCGTCGCATGTCCGTGCTCTCCGACCGAACCCCATTCTGAATCGCACCTCCGTTCGCGGATTCGTATGCCCTTCGGCGAAGCACTACCGCGGCTTATGGTCATCGCCAGCCATCCCCTTCCCTTCAAACCGTAGCCACCTGATCCGATCTGAACGGCCAGATCTGTCCTCAAAGCCAGTCAACCGTGCCCTCCGCCGCGTCACCCAGCCACGTCAGCGCCACGCAAGCGTGGACCGGTCAACCGCAGGGTCAAAACCGCCGGTTAGCTGCCATTTTGCTAAAGAGCCCTCCAGCTTTGAGAAAATTAACCCGCAGTCCACCATAGTTCAAAAATAATTAGATCTAGGCCCTGTTCTTTACGGTTTAGCCCCTGAGCTTTAGTAAAATAAAACCCGCCGTCCCAGGGCTGCTAGTTTTCCTTGTAAGCCCTCGGGAAGTTTATCTTGTCACGTTTAGGCCCTCTATTTTGCGAGTTAAGCCCGTGACCTAGGTTTTAATTCACAGTTATGCCCCTGGAACCTCGTTTTATCCCTATCTTTCACGTTTTAAATCCGTTTTCGATGATTCTCGCGCCTACACGACCGTAGCAATGAGTAGAATAATTTTAAATACATTTCATGTTCTATTTTTATGTAATGGTGTACTGTTTCTTACCATTTATGTTTGTTTGCTTGCATGTGTGAACATATGAATGCTTTTTTGGTGCCGTGTATCGTGCATAGACGTTGATCCACCTGTTGATTTCAAAGGGCAGCCTCCAGAAGCCTCTGAGCAGCAACAAGGAATAAATTTTAAGAAAGGCAAGTAGAACATAAACAACATCAAATAAACTTTTTATTTACTGATGCACATTTAAATTTGTATGTCTGTAAGGTTTACCTAGCTACTTTTATCCTTATATATCAACCTTTTGGGATGCATATGGTTAAGTTGTGCTAGGTGCTACACAAACTCATGTCTTTTTGTTAATTTAATTTGATTAATATTTCTATGCAATTAATTGTTGGGCTTGACCCTTGGTCGGTTCATGTCCATTTTAATATGGCTTTTTAGCAACATGGTTTAGGGAGCTTGAGCAATGTGCTCGTGTGCTTTTGCTAGTTCTCTCCGTAAGGACCGAATCACAAAGCGACCACTTGGGACAACAGTGCTACCACAAGATTGAAATGGGACGATCTTAGCTGATTAATTAGATTGTTTTGGTTTGGGAGTAACTTACCTGCGGGGCAAGAGGGGAGGCTAGCATCAGTGGTCACTGCGCTACCTCATGGTTGAGTGTGCTTTACGTTATATGTATGTGCTTCTCCCTTTGGAGGCGGACACCACCGTTGCGACCCTGAAACCTTAGCGGTTACACCTTACCAACGTGATCTTTGTAAAGACTTCGTAGTGTGCTTGCTAGTCATCTCATCTCCTGTAATGTGATGAACTCCTAACGTAGCTCACGACTTGCGGGTAAAGATGTACTACCTCTCAAGAGTGTAAAACTAACATGTTAGCTGTTCTCACGGTTATGAGCAGCCCAGACCCTTCCTAGTGATTAGAAGGATTCTTGGCTGAGGTTCCTTGATTTTGATAATAGTTATATCTATTTAATTTTATTTAATTCTTATGCAATATCTTTTTGGGCTAATGGTTTTGCTACTAATTCATAGTAATTAGGCCTTGATAAAAAAGTAATCAATTAAAAGCTAATGCAGTTTGCCAGCTAACCATAGAGCCTCATGGTTTATGTTATATTTGTTGGGTATTCTGTACTCATGCTTGTTTCTTTATATTTATTCTTTATTGGGGGGAAAATCCAACCACTGCTCAGTTGATGGAGGTAATGAAGATTATGTACAAGACTACGACAATGAGTTCTAGGCGTTTCGTTCACCGGTCGATGTCCGTGTGGCGCCCCATTATCTTTATATTTTATGCTTCTGCTATTACGTTGTACTCTGAGATAAACACTTGTGTTACAGTGTAATAATGAGATATATTTAATGTTATGTACATTTTTATCTTTGGCATATGTTTGTGGTACTTTGTAATTTGTTATATATGTGCGAGACGTTTCCTAGCGCATAAATATGTTGCACGGTTTTGTTCGTTGAAACCGGGCGTGACACCGGAGAACTAATTAATCGAGTTTTAATTAATTTGAGTTTATGTATTTATTTAATTTTGTCTTTTACTACTAGTTTTAATAGTTAGTTTGTGTTTGCTAATTGTATGCTAATCTAGTTCTAATTGTGTGCTAATAGTTTTTCTAATTGTGTTCTAATTAGTTAGTGTATTATAATTCATGTTTAGTCTTTATGTTCTAATTCTCTAATTGTTTAGTGTGCTCTAGTTATATTCTTATTCTCTAATTGTGTTATTGTGTTCGTCGTTCGTTCTTATGTTCATTCATAGTTTAGACCGCTATCATTAGATTTTTGTTTTTGTGTTTTTCTTAATTTAGCCTTTAATCTATTATTTTGTGCCTTTTATTTTATTTTATTTTATTCTACTATATTTACTTTCTTACATTTAATTCTATAATTAGCTTGTTTGTTTAGAATAAGTTTAACTCTTTTCTCAGTTTAATCTTTTTTAAACTCTATTAGAATATAGTTTCTCCTATATATATATTGCTTTAACTAACATTACGAAAAAATGGATATCGGTTCAATAAAAAAAATATGTTCTAACCTAACTCTTTAATAGTAGGTGCTAACGCTGTTAGTGGCTTATGATCTGTTATTGAGTTTTTCTATAGCTATCATGAAGGAATAACTACGGTGATAAAGGTATGTCTGCTGTGTCAATTAAGTTTTTAAGACTAAAGTTTTTGGAGCTTCTTTGTTCTAAGCTATAGATAATAGAGGCAGAGATGATTAGTCGAGAAGATTTCGGAGGCTAAGGATTGCTTGAGTACAAGGAGGATGAAGACACGGAAGGTTTATCTCAAGACTAATCCAAGCTCCAACAAAATCTCGAGCTACTCTCGGAATTCAGGATAGCAACACCTTTTGGAGCCCATTCAAAGACCTTAAATATGTCAAATGAAGAAAGTCCGAATACCAAAGTTGTAGATCTTTTCGAGCTCTTCAAGATAGAGTCCGAATTTGCATTATTTGGACTTCAGATGAGGAAGTTATGGTCGAATTACTAAAGGGACAGAGCAAGGAAAGCTGAATTTCGGGAAAGACAAAAAGTATTCCTTTCCAACAATTGATAGTACATGCAATCATGGTATTCCAAGGAAGAAGATGAAGCCACCATGAAGTCAAGATTTGGACTTCACTTCTTTAAGATTAAGGTAATTCTTGTTTTAATCTTAAATATAATTAAAGTTTAGCTATGTTTGATTAGAGATGTTTCATAATGATCAATTAAATGTTGTTTGGTTGATTGTTATCCTCCTATCCTTTCTTGTGTTTTGTTTTTAGTTTTTTTTTTTGTTTTGTTCCCTTAATCCATACGTTGAGAATCGATTAATAAAGTTTATCTTTAGACTAGTTTTTTACATGACCTTTGATCTATGGCTTTGCAATGCTTCATCTCTACAAGTGACCTGGCCTGTTGTTTAAACCACATGTCTTTTAGTAGATCGTTTTACTTTAATTAGTTGATTGAATCTGCTTATCCTTAGAAATGGTTAATGTTCACTAGTTAGTTGATTTTCAAATTTAAGGTTGGATATAAATAAAAAAAAATTAAGAGTCAAGGTTTGTGTAAAAATAGAAGGGGACCGACCACTAACCCCCCTCGAGTGGTTCGGTCCAAGTTTAATTTTTGTGTAAATTGCTTTTGAAATTTTAAATATGAACATGTGCATGTTTCTCTTGACTTATTATTTGTGCACAATATTATTTTTTGAAATTTTAAAATTTCAAAACGTTTGGTCTCTTTACAAAAAGAAACCTTGTTAGAATTTTATCTAAGCCTAATTTTATTTTATTTAAAAATCATCTCTCTAATTTGGCCAAAATCATTAGGAACCCATCATTTTGTGTATCTCTTATTTGGTTTTATGAATCATGTTCATCTATGAAATATATATGACTTAGTATTTTGCTATGTTATTTCATTTTGAATTATAGTTGTCTTTGATTCATGAATTATTTGTTTATTTAAACCAATTAACCATGTGACTCTACTTTTATCTCTAATCATTGTCATAATGCTATTATATTATATATATGTGTGCACTATGAGCAAACCATGCAGAGAAATTCACACTTCATTTGAAACAATGAGACCAATGTGTGAAATAGTATAAGACAAATTCATGATGATTGATACAAGGATTTGGCAAGGATTTAAATACATCATCAGAATTTGCAAAAAATTGATTGAATTTCAAGTTGAAGAGTGAGTGGACTGAATTGAGGAGGAATTGAAGACAAGAATCAAGCCCATGAAGCTTCAAGATCAACAATGGTGGAGTTAGACAATTTTCACAAGATTCAAGTCCAAAAGGTTGAAAATTGTCAACATCGGAAAAGGTTAAAATAGGAAGCTGAAAATGTCATCAACGTGGAGCTCGACCTCAGGAGGCAAAAGTAGAATATTTTTTTATATTTGGAAAGCCCATGAAGTCCTCTTTCGAACGCAACAAGAATCACTCAATTTGGAGATTTCTACAATGAGCAATGTTCAAATCATTGAAGGCTCGCGAGGTGAATTGAAGTCAAGACAGAACGCAGTGCTTGAATAAAACGGGCACAACTCCTTCATACGGAATCGGATTTTAACGCATAAGTACTCGTTGAAAAGATAATTTCAGAGGCTATCCAATGGATCTATTGTTTGAGGTATGTTCTGCTCAAAATCAATGAGATATACTACGAGAAAGGAGGTGGCAGCAACAATGGTGATGACTACTTGAGGAAGATGGTGACAACAATGATGAAGAAGGCTTGGGCAGTGCTTCCATGGGATTTTTATGTTCAAGTTCAGTTGCAAGGAGCCTCAAAGACGTTGGCACACACAAGCAGAAGACTATGCACACAAGTGATGCTATGATCAAAACACGATGAAGCAGCGCAATCAAATTATCAAGCTGCATGCACACTCTGGATTCTTACTCCAAGGATCATGGCTTCACTTCAACAGAGGTAAGTGAGAAGTCTAGCTTTATGACTTTAAATTAAGCGCTTTTCGGAAGGCAACCCGTTTAATCATTTGTTTTTAGTATTAAGAGTCTTAGAGTCTTTTAATAGAGAAATGGGAAGCACAACACCACCCTTTGAATGTTTAGCTTGTGGCTAGTTAGCTTAATTTAACCTTTGTTTTAGTTAACACCATCACATCATTTTAATTTATGTTTTCTATCTTGCATTTGCATTATTTGTTTCCCTACACTTATTTTACTAGCTTTGAAATTTTCATAAACCTCATGATGGATGCTTTATAATTATGATTGAAACTCAGCGCAGAGTTTTCTTTTTGGTAAATTAAGTGTAAACATGGTATTTAGATTTAATTTAAGACCATTGTTGGCGGCTCTTAGCCTAACAGATTTTACTCCGCAAGCGCACGGAGACCGCTATAGCCTTTCACCCAAAATATTCCGAGTATCGTAACTTCCACAGGGAAGCGGCAGGCGAGAGAGTATAATTGGATAAACTCAAATCAAATGTTTTGTAGACTTAAATAAATGTACCAACTAGTATCTAAATAGGGGTAAGTCAAATAAAGATAGGTGTATGGTGAAGAAGTAAAATAAACTACCTAAGATACACGTAGAAAGGTATAGTTGCCTGGGAGGACAACGTGTGAGATAAAGTTCCCAAACTCTATTCTATTCGGCTGCAAAGACTATGTCGTGGTTAACTAAGAAACTCAAGTAAATAAGTCAGGGTCTCGCGTCGAGCGAAATTCCGGCGCCTCGAGGGATCAGGAGGTAGATAGTAGACCACCGAAGGAGACCCGGCTAACGCCTACGGGCCTACCGAACAAACGGGCCTATGATACAAAGGCACACCACACGCTGTCACCGAGTGGGGCTACCAAGCAAATCTGCGTGGGTAGGATGGCACGCTAAACTAGTGCTCAAGCGCTATCACCACGATAGTGATTGAGCACTAAAACTCATCCTTGATTCCAAGGGTTAGAGCTAACCAGACTCCTAGATCTAAGTCTAGGAAAAGTTTATAGCACCAGCAAAAATAACAAGACTTGACTAAGTCAGGTAACCACAGTCTAAACCTAGCAAGTATGCAAAAAAAGGTACACCACACTTGCAGCAGATAGAAAAAAAGTAAAGTAAATAAATTATATTGGAGATAAAAAGAGTCTCCGAGACTCACTCTAACTCCCAGGACTATCCTAACTACTAAGATGTGGAAATAAGACTCTCTAAGGTAGAATGTAGCTCTCAACTTCTCCACACCTTGCAAATGAGTTCCTGGGGTCTATTTATAGCCTAGAAAGTGAGGGGGGTATTTATATGTGTACTAGGTCAGTGGCCGGCCGACCTAGGTGGGTGGTCAGGCGGCCACCCCCCATGGCCGGGCGGCCATGGGATCCACCGCCTTAGTTGATCCAATAGCTGATCTTCCTCCCCCATGTCGGTTGGCAGTTAGGACAGTTGGTTGCACGTGAAAAATGCGTCGAGGGGTGGTCGGTCGGCCATGGCACGTGGTCGGGCGGCCATGTGTCTGCCTCTAATTTGTTGCATGTTGCTTCCCTCGGATCCTTGACATCACCAATCCTCGTCCCAACACTTTGTAACTCTTAGATACATTGGATGCTCTTTTGTATGGTTGGATCTTCGTCATTTTGTGTTTGTTTGACACCGGATCGATGACATGGCACATGAAGTGGTCAAGGGACCATTCCACGTGGTTGTGGACCCAATTCCACCTTGGAGGGTGGTCGGGCGGCCACCAACCATGGTCGGCCGGCCATGGTGTATAGTCGGGCGGCCATGGCCCAGTCACCAATGTTGCCCATCTTTGATATTTGGTGCATTTCCAACCTTTTTGAGTGATTTTTGGTACCTGCATCCAAATATTCATGTACATCTTGTGGAACTCATTAGTAGCAAGGGTTAGTCCATATATTTCACTTGTTTAGCTTCATTTGGCGGATAATTGACGGTTGATATCGTGAGATTACGATAGTTAACACCCCCACAAGCTTAGACCTTTGCTTGTCCTCGAGCAAAGCTAAGACTGAAAGCGGATCAGGAGTTGCTACAATATCGAAAGCGAAGGAAAATTCTTATATGCAACTCAACACTCAAACTTTTGCCCTAAGTAGTGAAATAATCAAATCTCACCTTGCGTCATACCTGTGGTGCATCTCTTTGCTTACCTTGCTTGGGCAGTTGAGAGACAGAATGACTTTATTGTAGGAGTGTTTCTAAGTCATTCTTTTTGGATGTCCTTCTTAGGTGTTTTCAAGATTTTCAAAACAAACATAAGCTTCCCCTTGGTACTCTCGATCGCTCAGAAGTGTTTCCTCACCAAAGGCCATGATTTTGGCCAACATTTCCCTACACTAAGTCTTTTGTGGAGCTTTAGGTGGGGGAGAATGTGGCACACTTAGAATGTTTATTTTGCTAAGCCAAAGATTGGACCAAAGAGTGTACTCTATCATTTCTTCTGTTTGATCACTGGAGTATGAGTGGTGAAACTAGTTGTCTCCTTCTCTAAATTTTCATCCCTATAGCCTTTTATAGATTTGGAGTGGATATGGAGCTTTTTATTTATTTTTGCCATGCTTGAACTTGCATGCTTTTCATTTTGCTATGCTTTTGCACGCATTTTTTTGTTTAGCTCCATACCCTTACTCCTTGAGATTTGAAAGCTAGGGGATTATGAGAAGTGTTTGGAGACTTTTGGTGGATACAAAGTCCGGAATGGATCGCTTGCATTTATTTCTTTTATACTCCAGCTATCAACAGAAGTCGATATTTCTACTCAAAGAGACTCAAAATTTGACAAAGCTCAAAGCATATCTAAGCAGCTCTATGTAGCTAGTTTAGAACATTTGAAGCATATATGGCTCTGGTAAGACTTTTTAACCATGGGGAGCTTTATTTTATTATTTTCAAAGATAAAAAACCTGAGACATTCATCCTACTAGGAACATGAAAGAATCATCCCACATTTAAGTCATATCATTATCTCTCAACAACTTAGGCTTGTTATCGCAATTGGCATCCACAAGGTAAAACTTTGGTTCACTTCTTTTTATTTAGCAATATGGGACTAAGCAAAGCATAAGTTGACACGCAAGAATTAAACCATTCACTTGATAGAGCAACTATTCATCATCTCCAAAATGAAGCTAGCAAGTGAATTTGACAATTAAGCATGGGAGTTGTTTTTTTTAAGTAAAGTGAAATTTAAGATACAATGGACACTACTCTCATGATAAGGCAGAGATGTTATTCAGGGGGACAAGGCAGAATTCAGGGAAAAGTATGGAGATGAACAAAGAAATGGTGGAACACACATACCCTGAGTTGTCAAGCCCTTTTCCCCAAGCTTCAATGAAACTTAGGTAAAGAAGAAAAGAAAAGGGGAAGAAAAAGAAAAGAAAGGAAAAGGAGGAGAGGGGGGGAGCTGGTCGAGCGGCCAGGCTTGTGGCCGGCCGACCATGCCCTCATGTTTTTTTTCTCTTTTTTTTTGAATGCAAAAAGGGTCACCAAAATAAATGTTGAAAATGCAATTCGTAGAAAAATCAAACATGCAGTGGCGTGCAAGAAATTGAATTTGGCGGGAAAAATAAATATGCCGTCGAAACATAATGCCAATTTACCTATTGGCAATGGACTTCCACACCCTAACCTTTGGGATATCAAGAAGATGTAGGTAGGTGGGGTTTCTTTCATAGTATTTTGCACGCCGTTCTTCTGTTGTCAGGACTTGCATACCGGCATCGACCATCTTTCCAGGAGCTTTGCCTCCTGTTTCTTGGGGCTTGGAACTAGCTTTTTTAGGTTTCATCTCTCGCCGTTCAGATTCTTATTTTTGTCGGATGGCAGCCTCGCTGTCTGATTTCATTAATGTGGCGAGACTGTCCATCTTTTTCTCGGAAACGTCTTCATGGATATAGGTCTTTCGCATATATCTTTGTGGTTGGCATTGGGATAACTTCACTTGATTGCACTTCTCCACCTTCGGTTTGAAGAAGAATGTCTCCCTCATTCCATTGATGTTGAGGTGGACTTCTTTGGCCCCGACATCAATACTTGCATTTGTAGTACTCAGGAATGGCCGCCCAAGGATGAGCGGTGTCTTTGCATCTATCTCCATATCCAACACCACGAAGTCCACCGGGATTAGGAAATTCCGGATTTTCACTAGGACATCCTCAGCGATCCCTGCGGGGTGTCATATGGATTGATCTGCGAGCTGCAAGCACATGGTGGTGGGAGCGAGTGCAACATGATTGACTTTGTTGAAGACAACTTTGGGCATAACGCTGACGCTTGCTCCGAGATCACATAAGGCTTGATTGAAGACTTGGTTCCCAATTGAGCATGGAATGGTAGGACTTCCAGGGTCCTTTTTCTTCTGTGGGGGCTGATTGAGTATAGCTGCGCTACACTCTTCTTTCATGTGCACAATTTCCGCTGATGGTAAGGGCTTCTTGTTGTTGAGGATATCTTTCAAGTATTTCACATATGTCGGTACCTGCATAGCATCTAGCAGAGGTATGTTGATATATAATTTCTTTATAACCTCAATAAACTTACTGTATTGTTCATCGGCGGCAACCCTCTTGTTGCGAGGAGGAAAAGGTAGCACCGTAGTGTCATAGAACTCATGCCGAAACGTCTCCGGTGCTGTTTTCTCCTCTGCTCTAGGTCTACTCTTAGTGTCATCCTTCTCTTTGGGTTCGGTAGTCTTCTTCTTCTGCTCTTTTCCTGCATTGTTAGGGGTACTACGAGGATGTGGGGGGTCCTGTGTGGATTTCCCACCCCTAGTGGTGACAGCGTTTATATGCTCCTTGGAAGGAGGTTCAGGCTGTCCCGGCAGCTTACCCGCATTAACATTTGGTAAAGAAGCAGCCAACTGAGCCATTTGGGTCTCAAGCATTTTGTTAAAACTCAATTGGTTTTTCATAGCACTATTAAAAGTTTCCATTTGAACAGAAATTGCTTCAAAAAGCTTATCATTCGCATGGAGCTTTTTGCTAATGCTATCATTCACAACTCTTTGGTCAAACTGATTATATTTATCAAACTGCTGTGAATTATTAGAAGAGTTACCTTGTCCAGAAAAAGGGATGTGTGGCCTTGTGATGCCCCTAGCATCTCAAGAGCCATAACACACAGTTAGACAAGTTAATAATGAATTAAGACTTGAACATGATCAGAGTGGTGATGAGGAGCTAGATGGAGAAGTCACTAAGTCAAAAATTTTCTAGGAAGATACAAAACTATACGTGGTTTGGTTGTTTAAGTCACCCTCACAAGCTTTTATGCATGACGCCAAATACAAAAGGCTAGCTCAGGATGTTATCTTCAACTTTGGAATTATGACCATCTTTAAAGATCACGTGTTATGAGGTTTAAACGTCGAGACCAAACCAAACCAGAAATTCTTTGGAAAGTGCCAATTGTGATCGTGACCAAATTTGGGCCCTAATAAAACTTTTAGATTCATTAAGCAACTGAGCTTAGCTCCAATATCAAAGTTGTAGTACATACTGTGAACTTCACTTTTGCTACCCTAAGCGTGGCTCAAAACTCTCATCTACTTACTTCAAAGTTAACCTAAATGCCTCTTGAAGTCAGCCCAAATCAGCCCACACTGATAAACTCTCGTCTAAATTTTCAACTCATCCCAAACTTGAATCTGAAATTACTTTTGATTTCACTATATAACTTCAAAATCTTTCTTTCTATGAAGTGAAGGTTAACTTATCACCTTTCAAATGCAATAGACCTTGAAGTGATTGGACTCCATTTGGTACTTCAAAAATTGGAAACAAGAAAGTCTCTACACAAAGTGAAATTTCTGTTTTACCAAACCTTGGAGCACATTTGTATCTATAGATCAAAATCTGTTGGGATTCAGACCAAAGTTATATTACCAAACTTATAGATCATTTACTGGTGAACAACTTTGGTAATTAGAGCTTGGTCACATACTGAGGTTTGAAAGGGGTTTAGGGTCATTTTCTACCTGCACAGAAAACCAGTTCAACCCAGACCTGGTTGGAAATTTTAAATTTTCTCTAACCTACAGCCACTTTCATGCAAGACCCTACTTCGATGAGTTGTAGCTCAAGAAATTCTAAGAAACTTTGCCAAAATGCACTTTGGGGGAAAACACTTGCAAAATGGACTTTTTAAGTTTTTAAGCATTAGAGGTCCACTGTCTAAACTGGGAACTACAGGAAAAATTCAAATTTAAATCATACTTACAAACAGATTTTGATATCAGGCCTTTGGACAAAGTTGTAGAAATCAAAGAGTAGAGCATTTCATCTAATTGGGGTTTGTCCAAAATCGGCCTATAAATAGGTCAAATAGGCAAAATTCAAAAGGTGAGAAAACACATTTCCGTTTCCCCAGCTCCTTCGGTCACTGACCAGCGCCGCTGCCGCGCTCAGAACGCGGTCGCCGCGTGGACAACGGCGTACGGGCAGAGCACCGCACCGCGGATCGACGCCCCCACACGGCCGCGCCCGCGCCCTCGGCTTCACCTAGACGCGACCCCGTCCTCGTTCGCCCTCTCCCTCATACTCCCTCGCCGCCTCCCTGCCTCTGCCGCGCCCCCGGCTTGCGGGCATAGCGCGTCCTCCATTAGAGCCAAGCTCAGAGCTTGAGCTCCCATGGCCGCCCCCGCTACTCCCCGTGCCTCTAAACCACCACCGCCGCCTTCGCCGTTTCCCCGTACACTCGTAGGGCTTGACATCGCCGCCGTTCTCCCTTCCCTCTGCCAGATCGAGCTGCTTACGCCGGACAACGTCCGCCATGGTCACCATGGCCGGCCGCGGCAAACTTGAAGCCAGTAGCCCCTTTGGTGCTCTTCGCGCCTAGCCGACCAGTGCGTCGTGCTCGCCTCACCATCCTCCACCATATCCCCAATCCCTGGTCCTCCGTCATTGCCTCTAACGGCCTCGTCCGCGCGCGTCGCCGCGCGCCGACTCGGCACACCAGCGCCTCACCGTGGAGGACCACCCTCCGGCATCTCCGCCCGCCCTTGCTCCCCACCCCTGGGTTCATCGTACCCTCGCGCAGCCCGGACGCCCGCCCTCGTCCCCTCCCATCGCCGGAGTCGACGGATCGAGGTCGCGCCGCCGACCCAGAGCGCCATCGCCGCCGTCCCTCGTCTACAACCCATCTCGCACGAGGAGGTCAAGGGGAGGTGAATCCCCGCTGCGAGGAGCACCTCATGCGACCATCTCGGCTCCAGTCTCGGCCCCTACACGCCGAACCGAGGGCAAGAACGCCGGCCGCCGCGCGTGGGATTTCCCCGTCCGAAGGTAGAAGACGACCCGGCAGTTTTGCAATCTAACCCCCAGGCTTTTCACCTTTTTCCCGTGGTTATAGCATACACTGTGCATTGAGTCTTTGGTATCTTGCAGGTGACCCCCTAGTAGCTATGGTTAATCATGTCCAAGTCCTAAATCTAGGGGTTAATGTGCATGTTTCGGTTTTGAAATTTGGAAATTCATAACAAATCAAAGAAAAATCCTAAAAAGATAAACTTTGTTGCATTGTGTTCCTCTTGAGTGGATCTACAGGCTAGGTATGATGTGGATATGTGAAAGTACCATTTTGCCCTCGGTTTTGTCGCATGCATGTGGAAACTAGATAAATGCCAAGAGTGGACTAAATGGACTCCAAGTGTTATGAAACTTGGACAGTAGCTTTCTTGTGGCATTAGCACTATGTGAATTTTTGTAGCCCTATCACTTGCTGTTTAATTACCCTTTTACCATTATACATGTGTTGTGTGCATTTATTTAACTTAGAAATTGGAGGCTACATAAAATATGCTCAAAGTGACTCTCTAGCATTTTTCATATACTTTGGGTAGTATAAGTAGCCCACTGGTAAAATATGAAGTTGTGCATGTAAAGTTTGAATGGTGATTTGAAATTAACAAGATATGGCTTGCTTATTTAAATAAATAGAAATGGTGACTTTAGAATGCAAGGAAAATTCTATGGAAAATCTGGTCTAATGTTGGTGTTATATAGAGTCCAGAAAGTATTTTGGAGGAATTATTGACACTGCCATATTGTACATTTGAATTGGCATGCAGTAAATATATGGAAAATAGATGTCCTATAAAACTCAGAGTACTTCACTTGCTGATTTTTGTGGAGGTAGATTTTACTATGCACTGCTCACTGGTTTAATTCCATGGCCAGAAACTTATCCTATAAATTATGAAAAATCTGAGAAGCTACAAGGCTGATACTTGCTAGAATTTTCAAAATTTACTTATAACTCCTTTATGGCCGAAATTTTGACAGTAGCATAATGTAGTATAAATCTACATGTCATAAAAATCTGAGCTCATTTGGAGTTGTCTAACTATATGAACACAAGTAATGCTTTTTATTCATAAAGTGGGCATGTGTTATTTAATTATAAGAGTAGGTGTTTGTTTGCAATTGATATTATTATGCATGTGGGTTGATTTTTAGCTGCACGCTATCTACTATTGTCTATACCACACTTGATTGAGGGATTAATTCATTTGCCATGTAAAGTATTTAAAGTTAATATAAGGCCTTAATCCATTAGATAAACAAAATCTGTGATATCATTAGTGAATGTTTCCCTATGAATGCATGAAGTATTCTTTTCATCTTAAATAACTCATTCCAAACAAAACACTGAATAATGTTTTAACTTTGCATCATCCTAGTGTGGCTTTCATCCACTTAGTACCCAACATGTTTTCTTTACAATAAATAAATTACTAGATTGGCATGTGATTGGATATGTTTGTTATCAGTTCATGAAGGTATTACTGTTATTTATGCTAGGAGAGTGGTGTAGTAATCCACTACATGTGTAATCATATACTTGTGTGATGTTTTGCTTACATATGAAATGATAAAAAACCAGTTAAATTGATAACTTGCTCATGTACTAATTTATGTGTTGCACTGTTTATATTTAATTGTATGAGCATATGCTAGGTTTAAACCCGCAAAAGTAATCTTGTTTAAGTAGTCTATTGTTCACCTTTCTGCCTAACAATGAAACGATTTTCTAAGTGTGTGCTTGTCATTCGTGCATCCCATTCACTGCATCATGCATGGCATTCATATAGTGACGCTTATTTCAGATACGTGATCAAGAAACGAGCGCGTGGAACTACTTCAACCAACGGTGATCCAAAAGACCAAGTAAGACCCATTCACGACCTGGAGGGCCCATCAGTCGTGCTTGGAAGGAGGAGTTATCCAAGGGATCAAGGGGTTGCCTGGGGCCTAGCCTCACAACCCGGCAAACTAACATTAGCATACTTTGTTGGTTCTCTTAAACTAAAACAAAGGTAGGCAGGACCATTGTTTCTCTCAGCTAATATAATGTTGTTTGATGATTACGCATCTGCATTAGGAGTTGATTGGAAACATCTGCATTAGACTTCCCGGCCGCCATGGCCCTAGCACCTATACATAGAGTTCATAGGATGAGTGCCTAGAATTGCTAGGTACGAGTAGACACGAGTGAATGGAGTGACTCGTCTCATAGATGATTTTTAAAAGTCACAAGAAATATTACTATGATGGAAGCTATGAGGATGCTCATGGTTTAAATTGAGACCGGGCGGAGATATGGATATATAAGAAAAATGATGATGATGATGTGGATGGTATGGTGGACTCCGCCCGAGTCGCATAAGGCCGGTCGTTGTTCGTCTATTGGTCGGCATAACATTGCTAGGGTGCTTATCCGGGATAATGGACCGGTGAAAGTCTTACTTGTGACGTCTTAAGCACAGAGACACGTTCCTACCCACTGGTAGAGAGGAAGGTGGCCGCGGAGGCGGGAATCAAGGGAGGGCTGACCCATTGCGTGGTAACGCTCCTGCGACGACGCGCTCCGGGAATCAGGCGGGAGTGAATCGAACTTAAGACGGGACGAGTGGAGATGGGGGAAGCATATGTGGGAACGCCGTGGGTTAGTAAGCATATGCCATCCTGGTGCTTCTAGTTATTCCCGGGAATATAAAAATCGATTCGAATCGCTGATGCTCACTAGGTGTGAGAATGTCAATACCATTGCCGGGCAAAGTAGTAATCCACTTGAATATGTTGTATTATGATTTCATGGTTTTGAATACTACATGCTTGGTTTACACGCTTTACTTTCATGCAACTTATTATGGTACTCATGAATAGCATTTATTGACATGATGAACTAAGTAGCTGTCAAAACCTACTCCATATGATAAATCAAGCAGCTGTCAAATCCTGCTTCCACATGTTAACTTGATCCTGTTTAAAATCAACAGCTAAGGATCAAATTCTTAGTAAGCAAGCTTTGTGTCAACCGTAAGCCATTTCCATTAAGTCATACTGAGTAATTAGTACTCAAGATTTGCCCCCACTTTTGGATTACAGGTACTGACGACACCTGGACAACTGTGTTGGAGGTGGTAGTGCCTGTGGGCTCGGTACTACTCGCCTTGTTTATCTCTACGTGAAGGCTAGTTGAGTTTTATATCCGCTGTGAGATGTTTTGAAACGCTTCCGCTATATATATATACTTTGTAATCATTTCCGCTGTATTTTTAACATGTATTTGGTTTCATATGTTGGTTTGTAAGAACTTTATCTTATTTCCACTATTAAACTGCCTGTGATGGTGTAACTGTTGTGGCTCTTTCGAGGGCTAAATGTGTGTGATGTCGGCATCCTTGGGCGATGGTTACATCGAGTGCCCTTTGGGTAGCTCGACGGACTACCGGGTTTAGTTTGGCCTAGGTGCACTGCGAGCCAAAGGTGGCAGGTGTGCTTAGTCTAGATTAAGTAGGGCGGTTCCACCACAGGCCTTGAGCTCCAGCTAGGTTGAGGACAATTCCCGTTGTTGAAGTTAGGTTTATTGATGAAGTTCGCGTCCTCTGGTCGAGTTTCGGAGCAGTTGTTCCCCAAATGCCCTGTGCTCCTGCAGACTGCACAAGTCTTGCGAGAGTCGAGAGCCTGAACCGGTGTGGTCTCTGGTTTATCTCCTACTTTTTCAATATAAGGTCCATCTTGGCGGCAAGCATGTCGGTGTTGTCGATGTGATGGACGGCACGGGATCGGGAGCTAGACCTCTCTTCTTTCCATCCTTGATTAGTGGTCATCTTCTCAATGAGTTCATTGGCAGCTCTCACACTCAAGGATAAGAAGGATCCTCCTGCGGCTGCATTCAGGTGCTCTTGTGCAGCACGATTTAAGCCATGAAAGAAATTCTGGATGATGAGCCATTGTTCCATTCCATGGTGGGGGCAGGCCGCAATACACTCTTGTAGTCTTTCCCAGGCCTCCGCCACTGTATCATCTATGAGCTGTTGGAAGCTTGAGATCTTGTTCCTCAGTGCATTGGTCTTTCCCATAGGGAAGTACTTGGCAAGGAATGCATTGGAGCACGCATCACATGTAGTGAGTGTTGCACGATTGAGGTAGAACCATTGCTTCGCCTTTCTGACAAGTGGAAATGGAAAGAGGCATAGTTTGACGGCATCGGCGGATGCACCTTTTATTGTGAATGTGCTGCAATGTGCTGCAGATTTCCAGGAATTGCTGTAGGTGACTGTTGGCATCCTCTGTTGCTAGTCCACAGAAAGGGATAGCTTGAACCATATGAATGACTCCGTGTTTGAGCTCAAAGTTCTCTCCTACTTGCACCTCAGGTCCTGCTGGGACATTGTTGCTAGATGGGACAGAGAACTCACGGATGGACTTTTCAGCCATGATGTTGATAAACGGAGTGTGACTTGTTGATGCAGTTGGTTCAAGTTCCGTTGGTACAGGTATCTACCCCTGGACAGTCTTTGAACGGACTCTCCTAAGCAGAGACTCTGTATTCTTGTAGAATTTTACCGGTAGGTCGATACCGGTCATACACCTCTCTGTTGCATCCACAACACAAACAACAGAGCAAAGTAAGCCTGCTAAAAACTAGCGGCAAATTTATAAAGTGTACGGGGTTCGAAATGAGATTATCAATTATCTCTCTGCCTATTGCTTCCTCGGCAACGGCGCGAGAAAAGCTTGTTGGCGGCTCTTAGCCTAACAGATTTTACTCCGCAAGCGCACAGAGACCGCTGTAGCCTTTCACCCAGAGTATTCCGAGTATCGTAATTTCCACAGGGAAGCGGCAAGCGAGAGAGTATAATTGGATAAACTCAAATCAAATGTTCCGTAGACTTAAATAAATGTGCCAACTAGTATCTAAACAGGGGTAAGTCAAATAAAGATAGGTGTATGGTGAAGAAGTAAAATAAACTACCTAAGATACACGTAGAAAGGTATAGTTGCCTGGGAGGACAACGAGTGAGATAAAGTTTCCAAACTCTATTCTATTCGGCTGCAAAGACTATGTCGTGGTTAACTAAGAAACTCAAATAAACAAGTCAGGGTCTCGCGTCGAGCGAAATTCTGGTGCCTCGAGGGGTCAGGGGTTAGATAGTAGACCACCAAAGGAGACCCGGCTAACGCCTATAGGCCTACCGAACGGACGGGACTGGGATACACAGGCACACAACACGCTGTCACCGAGTGGGGCTACCAAGCAAATTTGCGTGGGTAGGATGGCACGCTAAACTAGTGCTCAAGCGCTATCACCACGATAGTGATTAAGCAGTAAAACTCGTCCTTGATTCCTAGGGTTAGAGCTAACCAGACTCCTAGATCTAAGTCTAGGAAAGGCTTATAGCACCGGTAAGAATAACAAGACTTGACTAACTTAGGTAACCACAGTCTAAGCCTAGCAAGTATGCAAAGAAAGGTACACCACACTTGCAGGAGATAGAAATAAAGTAAAGTAAATAAATTATAATGGAGATAAAAAGAGTACAAAGATATAAGAACTTTACCATAGACTCAGAAGGATCTCCGAGAACTCCAAGGCAAAGCTCGACTCACTGTAACTCCCAGGACTATCCTAATTACTAAGATGTGGAAATAAGCTCTCTACGGTAGAATGTAGCTCTCAACTTCTCCACACCTTGCAAATGAGCTTCCGGGTCTATTTATAGCCTAGAAAGTGAGGAGGGTATTTATATGTGTACTAGGTCGGTGGGGGACCAAGTCGGTGGCCGACCGACCTAGGTGGGTGGGCGGCCACCCCCCCATGGCCGGGCGGCCATGGGATCCACCGCCTTAGTTGATCCAACGACTGATCTTGCTCCCCCACGTCGGTTGGCAGTTAGGACGGTTGGTTGCACGTGAAAAATGCGTCGAGGGGTGGTCAGTCGGCCATGGCACGTGGTCGAGCGGCCATGTGTCTGCCTCCGATTTGTTGCGTGTTGCTTCCCTCAGATCATTAACATCACCAATCCTCGTCCCAACACTTTGTAACCCTCGGATACATTGGATGCTTTCTTGTATGGTTGGATCTTCACCATTTTGTGTTTGTTTGACACCGGATCGATGACATGGCACATGAAGTGGTCAAGGGACCATTCCACGTAGTCGTGGACCCAATTCCACCCTGGAGGGTGGTCGGGCAGCCACCAACCATGGCGTATGGTCGGGCAGCCATGGCCCAGTCACCAATGTTGCCCATCTTTGATATTTGGTGCATTTCCAACCTTTTTGAGTGATTTTTGGTACCTGCATCCAAATATTCATGTACATCTTGTGGAACTTATTAGTAGCAAGGGTTAGTCCATATATTTCACTTGTTTAGCTTCATTTCAGGTAACCACAGTCTAAGCCTAGCAAGTATACTTATCTCTTACATAATTTTACACTTACACTTGCATATTAGGTTTTTCTTTTTCTTTTAAAATTAACTAAGTCATAAGTTAAAAGTTATTGGGAATATTGTTAGATTATGGTAAATTGTTTCTACTCTTGACCATTACCTCGAGAGTAGTATGTGCACTTGAATTGTTTTGCAGGAAATTATTTAATGACAAAGAAAATTGAAGGAATATCCAGTAACATATTCTAACACCTTCTCTTTTCATTTTTGAATTCTACAAATATTTACCCATATCTATCAATTTCGTGTTCCCTTTGTGTTTTTCTTGTCTTGTTTTTAGTGTGTTAGTTTAGATTTATTGTGATTAATGCTATAACCATGGTCTATGCCTAATTAATTAATGATAAAAATGCTTTCAAGAAAATGATGAAAGTTGCCGCTTTATCTTTATCATGCCTTAGTTTTGATTAGTTAAATTGGTGGGCTCTCATAATACATGTTTAATTGAATTAGCCAGCAAATTTGTGATTGATTACGATTGTTCATAAAGACCCATATGATTTAATTCTTGCAAGGTTTAATCTTTATCATGATCATCTCCTTATTTATTTTTACTGCATATAAATTCCATGATCAACTTTATGAGGTTATCTTGCAATAGCCATTCCTACCAGAGCCATATATTTTTAAACCTTAGATTTATCAAATTTGTTTTTCAAATGAGTTGGATCAAGATTGTTTTCTAGGGTATGAGACTTAGAAGCTGGTCATTCATTTTTGCGTATCTTTTCTTTGCTAACCTTTCTATCCATGCATTGTGTCTCTCTACATTGGAGAGAGTACAAACTTCGCTGGATATCAATCCTTAAACCAAGATTATCTTTTTGTGTATCCTCCTTGACCACAACCTATTATTTTCTGGAGTATTTAAGGGATTAAATATTATTCTTTTTATTAGACAGCTCTATCCTCTAAGTTAAATTATTTTAGATATATACTCGAGGGCGAGGGTGAGTATTATTTAAGAGTGGGGATGGAGAGCTACCTTGTTATATGCTATATGGTTTTAGATTTTTGAGGGTGCAAAAGCAAAAAAAAAAGGGGGAGACCAAGTGGTCGCCCAAAAAGAAAAAAAAGTAAAAAAAAAGAGAGTTGCCCCTCAATAATCTTCTAAGTTTTTAGAAGTTTTATATTTAGTTTTTGTTCAGTGTTAGTATGGGATATCCTGTTTATATATACTCCAGAAAATATTCCAACCATGTGCAATCCGAAAGCAAGGACTTCATTTGTGCCTTGCGATCATCCATTGACACTTGCACATGTCCACTCTTCTAAATGTGTGTGTTCCATCCTTTTACTCTCAACATTTTTTTATTCCATGACCTTTTTGACAAATCTTAGTAAAACCAGCATATTTCTTTCTTGGTTTAACAATATTTTGAAAACAAGTTTTGATTAGGATTCATACCAAGCTCCAGATAAGCTTCCACTTTATATATATTTATTGAATACCATTTAGATATTGAGAGACGGGAGAGTTGGGTGTGTTCCTTTGGCTTTGTAAGAATTTATCTCTTAATGTTTGATTATCTTTTTCAAAAACTTATTGCTAAAATGAGGAGATGTGTCACTGATAAATTTGAACTCTTGCTAATTCTTTTATTGTGGGATGAGATTAATTGAATATCTTTTCTTTCATGATTTGCTGGTGCACACTAAAATTTTAAGAGAGTTTGTTAGTTTGATTAGTTAATATTAAGGTATGAAAAAGTTAATGTAGGGCAATGCAGTTTCTTAACTTACTCGAGGACGAGCAAGGTTTAAGAGTGGAGATGTTGTTGACGCGGCTTATAAACGAATATTTTGTATCATTTTATATGGTTTTTCACTGTTTTTATGCGTCAATTATATCTTTTACTAACAATTATCACCGATTATTGTGGATTTTGCAACATTGTCTTGGAAATATGCTATATATGATTTTTACAGATTTTAGCCTATTTTTCATGAAATTCACAATGATCTACGTCGAGTAAGAAAAGACCTCTAAGACGACATTCATTGAAGATGATGATAGAGAAAGGCTTGGTTAATTCATGCCTCTCCCTGTATTAATCAAGGCTTTCTGATCGGAAGCTTCAAGAAGGTGTCAAGAGCTACAAAGAATTGGAGATAATTATTCAATAAAGACATCAATTAATCCAAAGGTTAGAAGATCCCATCAAGTCTCGGCCAATACTGAAGATTTCAGAAGCCCAAGAGTCCAAAAGGTCCCGTACAAGTGTTTCTTAGGCGACAAGCAACGTCCCCGCAAAGATGGAAAGAATTGGCCGATGGAAGGGGTGAGGTCGGCCGACTTTGGGCCTTCTGGTCGGCCGACCCCACCTATTCTGGTGGTGGTTTTCGATGCCTTTTCTCCCACGTCTTCTACAGGGTATAAATAGTCATCATAGGCCCTGGGATCGGGCCTCCAATTCATTATCAAGGTGACAAGATGTAGAGATGAGGGACAACAACTAGATGAGAGTAGAGGGTCGAGTTTCTAGTCTAGGATTAGAGTTCTTCTAGTTCCTAGAGGTGATTAGAGGCCTTGCATGGCTCTCTAATTACCTAGCTCCAAAGGTCTAATTGTATCATCAAGAGCTATGGCCATGGTTGTAAGTATGATACAATTTATTAATGAAGCATTGTTCTTGTCTAATTATCATGTTTTTGTTCTAATTATACTTGTTCTAGCTCTAATTAGCTTTATATCTAGATGCTTGTTGATTAGATCATATCTTTAAGGGTTATATTCATCTAGCGTTCTTGATCATTGATCTAGCTTACTAATGATATAGTTGCATATCTAGTTCTTTTGATCATGGTGATTAAAGGTTCTAGTTGTGTTAATTATGTTATTAGACCATAAAAGTAATTACAAGCTAGTTCTCTAATTATGTGCCTATTGAAAGTTTCTCATCGATTACCTGGTTACTAGTGACAGTAGAGCCCGAAGAAAGGTTAAGCTGATCTAGGGGGTTATATTGATTGATCTTGATTTAATTATGCTATGATGAATATGCTTGAACATGCTTGTTTACCTTGAGCTGCTAGTTATCTCGCTGCTTTAATCTTGTTGTGTTACCCATTATCATGCATGTCTTGGATCCAATTAGAGCTTGATTAGAATCTAGTCAATACCCTTTGATTAGTGTTCTAGTTCTGTTCTAATTGTTTATCTTATAGTATTAGTATATTTTATGCTTAGTTTAGATTAGTTTAAGGATTGGTTTAGAGTTAGATTATAGGCTTTTTTATGCCCTTAGTTTACCATAAACTCTTGTTAATTAGTTCTCAATTAGTTCGTTTTCTGGATTGACAAAACTCATGATACTCATCCTGGGAAAAAGCTACACACGATACTATCGCTTGCAGTATAAGGTTTGTCGTGCTTAAGTGCCGTCAACACGCGTTATTTTGGACCGAGTTGATAAGTCAGAGCCGATTTGGTATTTTCCAGCAAGCCGATTTTTACTAAAATCGGCTAAGTAAGCGGATCGGCTTGTCATGTTGTCATTTAGATCCGATCTGGGAATTCTGAAGTCAGCGCGATGCTGCTGAGCCAATTTTCGTGTTGCTAGAAACATAAAGGTAAAAGGGGAATCAGCAAAAAGGGAAGAAACAGAGGTTTAAGAAGGGAATTTCATTAATTTACATAGCAAAATATAGTTATACCCCTGAGAGCCGACATCACGGCTAACAAACTACCAAAAGTTTGTGGTTTTCCTTCTACGAGCCTATGCAACGGCTATTACTAAAACCTAAGTACTAAAAACTAAGATAGGATGCTCTAAGCATCACTATCATCAGCTGATTCTTCATCAGCTTCCCCGTCACCACCGTCGACTTCGTCGCCGGCATCCTCGCTCTCGGAAGGAGCAGGTTGGACGAAATCTCCTCATACTGAGCCGCGAGGTCTTCATCCTCGTTCGGCTCCTCTGGCTCGGCTTTGTCAGAGGAGCACTCCGGCTCGTCGTTGTCGTCCTCGTCGTCGTCGACCGGCGGTGCTTCTACCCGCCTCCTCTTGGTAGGGCGCTCTAGCATTGGTGAGCGCGGTAGAGGAGGAGGGTTCCGCGGGGGAGAAGCGAACGCGTCCTCCAGGTCCTCAGCGCAGCCGAGGTTGATCCTCGTCCTGGACGGAGGGGACGGGATGTCCTCACCCCAAATCTTTAGCCAGGCCTTGGCAGCCTGGTCTGGAGACTGCTTCTCAACGGCTGCTGGAGCGGTTAGAGGAGCCTGATCGGCTCCTGTTGCTGGCGACAGACTCGGCGGTGCAGCCGGGTGGGGCAGCGGCGGCGCTGGCACATTGGCTGCCACGCCGGGAGCGGAGGCGATGGAGGGTGAGGAAGGTGGCGTAGGCGCCTGAGGCCCCATCGCAGAGGAGAAAGAAGGTGGCAATCATGGGTTGTTGCTGCCGATGGAAGACATGGCTAGAAGGGGGTTTTTTCGGCTCTTTGGGGCTTAAGGAGGAAGAAGAGCAGATGCCGATTGAGGAGAACAGGGGAGCCCTACCTTTTATTAAGCGTGAGGCGATGGAAGGCAAAGGGATGCTGTACGGGAAGCCGCAGGGTCACGCGGGTCATCATGGCGGTGAAAGCCAATGGACCAGCCTCATTGCTTTCCTGGTGTGATGAGTGATTGTCAACGAGATCAAGCCCTCCGATGGACTGGAGGTAGATGATGAAGACCTCGATGAACTGAGGCAAAAGCACTCCAATGGATCGGAAGCAATGCTCGGCGTCGGTCGGCCATGGAAGCTCGATACATGAAGGAGCGGATCGACAACGGTGGTGTAAGCCCTCCGATGGACCGCGAGGAAACTCCGATGGACTGGAGAAGCTGGGTGCCACCGTGGTGCTTCAACCCGAGTGCATGGCGCGAAGGCGTGCGAGGGAGGCTTTGGTGGCTTCGGCTCAAAACTGCTACCCAAGCTACCCAAGGCTTGGTGAGTTGGGCCACGACTCACCAAGATAGAGAAGATGGGCCAAGTCCGGCCTAGACGGAGACTTCCTAAAGTTTCCCGGTTTCTGACTTCAAAACCGGGGGTGCAAAGGTGGATTGGACTACTGGCCACGTGGAGGACATCTGAAGATTGCGTGGAAGCTAAGAAGATGAAGTCTTCAACGTGGTCGTCCATCCCCGATATTTTGGGTTCTTTTCTGTTTTAGCCCCTCCGGGCATTTCTAGAGTTAGGGGTCTATGTGTAAAGATGCCAAAACTGAACCGGTGTATAAATAGCCTAAGAGTTGGTCATTAGAGTTAGTCTTGGCAGCTAGGTTCTCATTTCCTTAGGGTAATTTTCATCCTCAAGCTTTGGGCTCCAAGTTTAGGAGGGTTAGGGTGAGATCTAGCCTCCAAATCAAGAGGGAAGGTGAGGGTGGTTGTTTGGGACGAAATCCTTCGTTGTAATCTCACCTAAGACCTCTTTTGAGGCTCATAATCGAAGTGGTTTCGTGCAGCAATTTTGTGTGCTTCTCCTCCCCTTGTTCTCTTTGGTTTTTGGTTTCAATCTTTGGCTTTTTGGGTGTTTGTTTTGGCCAAGGTTGAATGCTTTGTTTTCCTTGTGTTTTGGACTTGCAAGAATGTGGAGATTATGTCTTAGAACATCTCAATCCCGAAGGATTGCCACGAGCAAGTTGTTCTTGAGCTTTCCCCTTTCTTGCCCAAATATTCACCTCTTCACGAGATCTAAAATTTCCGCTAATCCCTTGATCTTTTTCAATACATCTTTTGGGAATAGCTTTGGAATGGAGCTAGGTTAGTGTGTGCAAAATTTCGTGAAGATTGGTGACGGTTTGGTCAAGTTTTGGCTTCGGAAGTTCAAGTTTCTTGTGGTTGTTTTTCTGTCTGTCTATAATGTCCGGTGGCTGTCTATTTCGTCTGGTGGTTGGTTCTATGGTCAAACATGTCCAAATGATCTGAACTTTTGTGGAACTCTTATCCTATGAATCATAAAGCTCCCATAAAAATTTCAGATTTTTTGAAGGTGTTTTGACCTGGTTTTGGTATTTTTCTTTTGGGGTTGGTCTGACAGTTTTTTAACCACCGGACAGTCCGGTGGGTCTGCACCGGATTGTCTGGTGGCTCTAGGATTTTTATTTCTTATCCAATTGAGCTAAAAATTTGTGGAGTTGTTCCCTAGCCCCTTCTTAACCTTCAATAAAAAATTTCATAATTTTTGGAGTTGGTTTGGTTGGGGTTACGACCGAATCTTTTTGGAGTGTTTGGCTGTGAGCACCGGACAGTTCAGTGGTCACAACTTCCTCCAATTGGCCTGATTTTTTCTAGAGCTATTCCCTATTGCCTTGTGAAGGTGTGGTAATTTTTTGGGGTGGTTTAGAGCTTTGCTTCTAGGGTTTTGAGATTTTTCTTTGCAGTCCTGTCTGTTTGAAATCTGGAGTTTCCCGAAGTTTGTTCCTTTTGCGCTCTTTGTCTTAGCCGTTTGAGCGTGTGCTTCCGCTTTGTGCTTGGTACGTATCTGTTCAGTGGATGGTACCAAGTACGTGTTGTGAGCTAGATACGTATCCTCTCAGTGGACTGTGTCGAGCTTTGTTGTGGGTGTTGTTTCAGTTTGCACTACGGGAGATTGAGTTTGAGTTTTCAAGTGCTCCTATTCACCCCCCTCTAGTCGGACGTCTCAGTTCTACAAGTAGTATCAGAGCCTGTTAGGTTTCCCATACCTTAACCGGTGACGAAACCGTAGCGACTATGACTTACTCTGGGAAGATTCCGATTCTTGGCTCCGATGGCTATCCCTATTGGAAGGGTAGGATGGAGGCGTTCCTTGTTAGCCAGAGTCAGAACATATGGGATGCTACTTAGAGTACGACTTTTGTGGTGCTTCCAGCAGCGGAGCGTACTATGCCTGTGATCGTGGCTCAGCATGAGGCGAATGCCAAGGCTGTTAGCTTTCTCTTTTCTGGGTTTGGTCCCATGGATTATGAGAGAGTGAGTCACCTCAAGATGACGCGTGAGATATGGTCACCGCTTAGTGCACACCATGAGGGTACCGCAACGATTAAGGCTAGGCTTGTGGAGACTTACCGGCACGAATATGAGAATTTCGTCCAGAAGCCAGGAGAGTCAGTAGACGACTTGTTTGGTCACTTCTAGTCGATCATTAACAAGCTGCATGTCAACTCTGCCCCCGCTGAGCTCCCATACACCGATCATCAGCAAGCTGTCAAATTGCTGTATGCTTTGGATAGAAAAGTATGGGAGATCAAGGTGAACTCAATCATTGAATCGGCAGGGTACGATACGATAGGAGTAGAGGCACTCTATAGTAAGCTCATGGCTACCGAAGTAGATTATAAGATGAGGGATTCCCTCGCTTGTACAGATCCAAGAGTCTGGCCTTGGCTACCCCCTCTAGTGAGTCTGCTACTAACCCCATGTTACACAACTTCTCGTTTTTTGCTTTGATGTCTGATACAGAGGAGCAGTTGGCGACGCTTGGGGATGATGAGCTTTGTCTGGTGTCTAGTCGCTTTCAGCGCACCTATGACAACCGGATGAGCAAGAAGAGCGGGAGAGGCCCAAGTGCTTCGAGTGCGGAGAGGTTGGCCACTTCATCGCCGAATGCCCCAACAAGAACGACTACTACAAGAAGGGCAAGAGCTACTCCCGCGACTCCGACAAGTACCACTCCGGCAAGCCAAGCTTTGACAAGAACCGCTCCAGCAAGCACAGCTTCGGCAAGCGCCTCTTCGGCAAGAAGAACTTCTGGAAGACTTTCAAGAGCTACCAGAAGGACAACCGGAAGCGGGACAAGGCCTTCTTCGCCGAGATCGGGTTCTGCAGCAGCGGATCTTCTTCCTCTTCGTCCTCGTCGAGCTCAAGTGATGAGGAAATCACATACAGAAAGGACAAGAGGAACGATCAAGGAAGTCTAGCTGGCTTATGCTTCGTCTCCACCAAGTCCAGGTGCAAGAACAAGGACAAGAGGAGCTCGGTTTGCTCCATGGCGCTTGAGGACAAGAAGAACAAGGATGACGGCAGCAACTCTTCTTCCAATGGTGAGGTAACTTCTGAGCAAGCCGAAATCCTTGAGATGCTAGAGCAGAACAGCCAAGAACTAAAAGCCCAGGATAAGATGCTGGAGAAGGCAGCTAAGAAGCTGCAGAAGTTGAAAGCCCAACTTGCTGAGGCTTTAGAGAAGAATCAGAGGTTGAGGAGTGTAAGACCCCAACCCAGTGAGCTTGAGTGCCCTACCTGCGAGTCCTTCATGACGGAGCTTGGTGACCAGAGAGATAGGTATGCCAAGCGGGTAGAGGAGATAGGTGAGCTGAAAGTTGAGTTAGGCAAACTTCAGTCCAAGCTGGATGAGCCTACTTTGAGTGGAGAGCTTGAGTGTGAGTCTTGCCCCTATTTAGCTAGAGAGCTAGCTGTGCTGAAGGATAAGTTTGAGGGGCAACTCAAGGAGCTTAAGGAGCTTAGGGATAGGCCTGTGCTTTTGAGTACATGTATGGTCTATGCTACTTTGAGAGGCGAGATAGAGCAGTTGAGAGCTGACTTTAAGATGCTTTTAGCACCTACTAACACTTGTGAGAACTGCCTAACCCTTAGGATGCAGCTGGTGGATAGGGATGTCACCATTAGGAAGTTGGAGAAAGCTGCTGTGTTTCCCTCTCTAGAATGTGATACTTGTGCTGCCCAGACTGTAGTTCTGGAGGATCTGAGAGAGGAAGTGTTGTCTCTGCAAAATGACAACAATAGGTTAAGAGAGGTGCTCAGTTGGGTATATGCTAGGCAACCCCAACTAGAGATGATCATAGAGAGCACCAAGAGAGCTGAGGGTGACTCGAGTGGTTTTGGGTTTGGAGAGTGCAGCACCTCGGGTGAGAAAAGTACCCCAATTAGGATCAAGACTGCACCTACCCAGCCAGGTGAGACTGTTGATGGAGTATACTATGAGCCACCCAAGGCTGCCCCAAAGAAGCAGTACTGGACACCCAAGCCCCCTCAGGCTGAGCTGAGCAAGATTGTTGAGGAAGAGCTTAAGTCCAAGGGCATGAAGCCAGTCCAGCAGCCTGAGCCACCCAAGGCCACACTACCTAAGCCCAAGTCTCAGCCTAACCCAGTTCCAAGGAGGTCTGTCTACCACTGGGAGTTCTGCCAGCGGAATGGCCACCTAGAGGAGTTTTGCTTCAGGAAAAAGCGGGTTGAGAGGCAGGAGAGAGCTTGGGGAAACCAGGATCAGTTCTACCAGGGTGGTAGGAAAGATCCTCCCCACTGCGGTGAGAGGAGAGACCGCTTTGCTGGTGGTGAGAGAGGAGGCGGCTTTTAGGCCCGTGCTCCTGGTGGTGAGGGACGCTTTGTCGATCGAGTTCCTAGTCATTTTCAGGGCGGCTATGGACCTCATGACTGAGGGTTTGTGAGAGAGCTTGAGAGGCCACGTTTTGGAGGTCGTGGTTACCCTGATCGTCATGATGATTTCTTTGACTGTGCTTACCCCATTTTTGAGCAGATGGCTCGGCACTGGTACAGCAGTTTTGGTACTAACCCCAGTGTCAGACCGTTTGTTCACCGTCGCTTTACTTGACTTTGCAGAATCGAGGCATGGAGGACGTGTGGATCATGGACTCCGATTGCTCTAGGCACATGACAGGGCACCGCAAGTGGTTCTCCAACCTCAACTCCGTGAGCACCAAGGAGTACATCACATTCGGGGACAATGGTCAAGGTAAATTGTTGGGTGTTGGTTCTGTTTCACTCTCTGCTAAGCTTTCCCTGAGAGAAGTTGCTTTTGTTCGAAATCTGGGGTTTAATTTGGTTTCTGTTTCGCAACTTCTCGACGAAGGATTTGAGGTTCGTTTTAAGAAGGGTGCGTGCCGCATTCTTGATGCTGAGGAGACCCTTGTTTGCTCTTTGCTGCCTTTTGGTCAGGTTTTAAGGGTTGACCTCACATCTGTTTCTGGCCCTGCAAGCTGTTTGGTTGCTAGTCCTTCTGCTGATATATGGAAGTGGCATAGGAGACTTGGTCACTTGATCTTTGATCTGCTAGTCAGGTTGAGTTCAATGGGCCTAATCCGAGGATTGCCCAAATTGAAAGCTGAGAAGGACTTAGTGTGCCACCCCTGTCGTTAGGGCAAGATGGTTGCTGCTTCTCACACTCCTGTGTCTCAGGTTATGACCTCCTATCCAGGTGAGCTACTCCATATGGATACAGTAGGTCCCGCTCGGGTAGCGTCGGTCAGTGGGAAGTGGTATGTGTTTGTCGTTGTGGACAACTTTTCACGGTTTTCGTGGGTATTTTTCATTGAGTTTAAGGATGAGGCTTTTGGTTTAGTTTTGGATCTGGTATCGAGGTTGAGAAATGAGAGTCATAAGGCCATGAAGGCTATCCGCAGTGACAACGGCAAAGAATTCAAAAACTCTCGGTTCGAAACTTCTGTCGTGACCTAGGTCTCGAGCATCAGTTCTCTTCTCCATATACCCCTCCGCAGAACGGTGTTGTGGAATGCAAGAACCGCACACTTGTTGAGATGGCACGGACGATGCTCGACGAGCACAGGACTCCGAGGCACTTTTGGGCTGAGGCAGTGAATACGGCATGTTACATTGCGAACCGGATCTTCTTGTGAGCTTTCCTTGGGAAGACATCGTATGAACTTCGGTTTGGCAGGCAGCCCAGCGTCAAGCACTTGCGAGCGTTTGGCTGCAGGTGCTTTGTGCTTAAGAAGGGGGGCATTTGGACAAGTTTGAGTCTCGCTGTTTGGATGGGATTTTTCTGGGTTATGCTTCTAGTTCTAGGGCTTTTCGTGTGTGAATTTTGGAGGCCAAGCAAGTTGTTGAAACTTGTGAGGTTTCTTTTGATGAAACTATGCCCTGCAGGGCCTTTGAGCTTTCAGGTGATGATGAAGAAGGCACCCCCATCTTTGAGGATGAGGAAGGTGCGGTTGATGTTGGTGATGCTGGAGCCTCTGCACCAGCTGTAGCTCCTGCCCCCTCTGCTATGAGCTCTGATGATGATGGAGGACCTTTGCCTACGGCTTCCTCCTCACTCCCCTGACAGCAAGCTCATGCAAAGGCTGGCCCTGCTGAGGACACAGGGGAGGTGACCTCCGAGATTGTTCCATCTCGACAGGTCCAGTAGGATTACCCTCCACACAGGATGATTGGAGACATTTATCGGTGTGTTACACGCTCTTCGGTTAACTCTCTAGCCTTTTTCTCTCACTCTGCATATATTGCTACTTTTGAGCCCCGGGATGTGTCACAAACATTATCTGATCCTAACTAGGTGAACGTCATGCATGAGGAGTTGGAGAACTTTGAGAGAAATCATGTCTGGGATTTAGTTGAACCTCCACCAAACTGTCGCCCTATAGGTACCAAGTGGATTTTCAAGAACAAATAGGGTGAGAATGGGATGGTTGTGAGGAACAAAGCGAGATTGGCAGCCCAGGGTTTCTGTCAGAAGAAGGGGATGGATTATGAGGAGACCTTTGCCCCTGTAGCTCGTTTGGAAGCCATTAGGATTTTGCTTGCCTTTGCGACCTCTAAAGGCTTCAAACTACACCAAATGGATGTCAAGTCTGCTTTCCTGAACGGGTTCATAGAGGAGGAGGTATATGTGAGACAACCTCCTGGCTTTGAGAGTTCTAGATTTTTAGACCAGGTGTATAAGTTGAGGAAAGCCCTTTATGGTCTGAAGCAAGCTCCTAGAGCTTGGTATGCTAGGCTGAAGAGTTTCCTCCTCAAGTCTAGGTTTGAGATGAGTTCAATAGACAAGACCTTGTTTTTGTTGAGTCGTGGCGGTGACACCCTAATAGTTCAGATATATGTTGATGACATAATCTTTGGTGGTTCATCTCACGCTTTGGTGTCTAGTTTTGCTGAACAGATGAGCAGGGAATTTGAGATGAGTCTCATGGGTGAGCTCCAGTTCTTCCTCGGGCTGCAGATCAAGCAAGGCCTTGAGGGTACCTTCGTCCATCAAGCCAAGTACACAAGGGACATACTCAAAAAGTTTAACATGGGCGACTCTAAACCCATAACAACTCCTATGAGTACAAACACGGTGCTTGATGCTAATGAAGATGGGGAGGCGGTGGACCAGAAGGAAGTTCGAGGGATGATTGGCTCACTTCTGTACCTGACGGCGACCAAACCGGACATTCAGTTCGCGGTCTGCCTATGTGCGCGCTACCAGGCTTCTCCTAGGACTTCTCACCGTCAAGCGGTGAAGCGCATTTTCAGGTATCTGAAATTCACTCCTGCGCTTGGTCTTTGGTATTCCTCGGGTTCTTCTCTTTCTCTTAGAGGGTTCTTAGATGCTGACCATGCTGGCTGCCGGATTGATCGCAAGTCAACTTCATGCACATGCCAACTCTTAGGAACCTCTCTTGTCTCTTGGTCCTCCCGCAAGCAAGCTAGTGTAGCTCTTTCCACCACTGAAGCAAAATATGTTACTGCTGCTCGTTTCTGCTCCCAGCTTTTATGGATGAAAGCCACCCTTAGTGATTTCGGCCTTAGGTTTGGAAAAATCCCTCTTCTAGTTGACTCTACTTCTGCTATTTCTATAGCTAAGGACCATGTCTTGCACTCTAGAACCAAACACATAGACGTGAGGTTGCACTTTCTGAGAGATCACTATGAGAAGGGAGACATAGACTTAGTTCATGTAGTATCTGTAAACCAGTTGGCCGATATTTTTACCAAGCCCCTAGAGTTTGATGCTTTTGCGCGCTTGAGAGGTGAGCTTGGAGTGTGCTATTCCTTTTAGTGTGGGATAGTATGCTATTCCTTTTAGTAAGGAATAGTTTCTGTAGTTTAGATTTTGCTTTTATTTTGCTTTTATTTCTCTTTGTTTCTTTTGCATATTGTATCATATCATGCATTGTATTGTATCATATGCATTTTCACTTCCCTAGCACTAGAGCTCTTTTGGAATGACAAGTTAGTACTTGCTTGTGCTAGATTGTACAGATGCTTGCTTGCTTGATCATGGTTGGCTAAGCTCTCTTGAGTCTGTTGAATACTAGTTGTGAGCTAAGTCATTTTATTCTTTTCAAATCAAAAACATGATCACCACATGACTTGGCTACCTAGCATGTGTAGAAGTGTTGAATGCTATGCTATCTTCTCATACCTGGATATGCTAGTTGTATGCCTTTCTAAGTTAATGCCTAAGCTTTTATGACACCTTGTTTAAAGAGAAATCTGAATTAAAATGTTTACAAGTGGTGTCTTGTGCTGAAATGAAAAGATCCATGTGGGTTTGCTTGTCACACTGACTTAGTTCGCGACTGCTTGCCGTTGCACTTTGGCATGAATTTGGATTAGGCTGTGTATGACCAAAACCTTGTTTTAAGCTTCTGATGGTTTTTTGAACCTAGGCTTGGCATTAGTTGGTAAGAAGTGGCAAAAGACAAGTAAATAACCCCTGGCACAATATGGAACTTGCTCATGTAATACAAGCAATTAAATCTAAAATATGCAAGTCTCTGAAATGCTTATGGCTTGTTGTATATGCTTTGGTTGAGAGTAGCACACCTTGTATGCATCGCTAGCATCTTGCCGATTAAATCTGAAATATGCAAGTCTCTGAAATGCTTATGGCTTGTTGTATATACTTTGATTGAGAGTAGCACACCTTGTATGCATTGCTAGCATCTTGCTGTTCATACCTATCTTGCTATGTGCTATTCATGTTGGTGCTGCTTTATTTTCAACTACCCTAAAAAACATGCTAGCTCTTGATATGTGTAAGATAGATTCATTTGAGCTTGTTGCATGCTTCCTTGCCCTCACTTGCTCTGTATGCTAGAACTTGTGAATACTAACTTTCCATCCCTTCTGAGCTCTTTCTGGTACACTCTCTGCATTTCATGGCATATTTTGAGGGGGAGTTGTCTAGTTCAGGGGGAGTTCCTATTAACCCTTGATGTGTCCATTGTCAACAAGGGGGAGAAATGATGGACATAGGGGGAGGACTCGGGAGAGATTTAGTTGAGTGGGAGCTTTGCATTCATTTTACATTTGTGAGTATGCATTTCAGGGGGAGTTGAGCTTTTAGCATGCTCTTTGCATCGGTGCGTTGAGCCTTTGCCTCTGTCTTGAGGAGCTGATGTTTTGTTTTCTTTTGTTGTCTCATTGTGCCCTGTTTCTTTGCTTGTATTTGGTTCTTGGGCATTTTGAGCAACTTTCTTCTTTTTTCTTTTTTTTTTTTGGTATTACGCTTTTCTGTTGTCTTTGTTCTATTTTAGGTTACAGGTTGAAGGTGTTGACAATTCACTCATCAAGGGGGAGATTGAGAGCCAATGGACCGGCCTCATTGCTCTCCTAGTGTGATGAGTGATTATCAACGAGATCAAGCCCTCCGATGGACTACAGGCCCTCCGATGGACTGGAGGTAGATGATGAAGATCTCGATGGACTGAGGCAAAAGCCCTTCAATGGACCGGAGGCAATGCTCGGCGTCGGTCGGCCATGGAAGCTTGGTACACGGAGGGGCGGATCGGCAACAGTGGTGTAAGCCCTCCGATGGACTGCTAGGCAACTCCGATGGACTGGAGAAGCTGGGTGCCACTGTGGTGCTCCAACCCGACTACATGGCGCGAAGGCGTGCGAGGGAGGCTTTGGCGGCTTCGGCTCAAAACCGCTACCCAAACTACCCAAGGCTTGGTGAGTTGGGCCACGACTCACCAAGATAGAGAAGATGGGCCAAGTCCGGCCTAGACGGAGACATCCTAAAGTTTCCCGGTTTGTGACTTCAAAACCGAGGGTGCAAAGGTGGATTGGACTACTGGCCACGTGGAGGACATCCGAAGATTGCGTGGAAGCTAAGAAGATGAAGTCTTCATCGTGGTCGTCCGTCCCCGATATTTCGGGATTTTTTTCTGTTTTTGAGGGACTCAAGTGTACCGAGTCTGGTCTTTCGTCCTGGCTGTGATGAGCGCTTGTCAACACCGAAGACTTGCTGAAGGACGAGCGAGCACCTCCTAAGTGTGACCTGGAGGAGAAGCCCTCTCGAGTGGACTAAGAGGCGGCGCCAGAGTGGACTTGGCGTGACAAAAGCCCTGCCGAGTGGACTGGCAGGTGGCTTGGGTGGAGGCCCAAGTTAGGCTTGGCCCACAAGTGCGACCGTGGGTGCGGGATGGTGTCGTGAGCCATAAAATCACTCAAGTGGAGGCCCAAGAAATCATTTCCTGGTTCCACCGTCAAAACCAAGGGCTGGTTGCCGGTATCCCAAAACCGGTAGTTATCCAAAGGGATGAGCTACTGACCACGTGGAGGATATTGGGAGATTACTTCGAGCTGAAGAAGATCAAGGACTCCATCATGGCCATTCATCTAAGTTTCCTGCGTCTTTTCTGGCCTCTACAGGCATTTTAGTGTAATTGCGTCTGTATCTTAGGGGGCTGTTTGCAAAACAGCCTAGGATGAGTCTTGTAGTATAAATGAGGGAGATGGCTGTCTAATCTCCCTCTCTTGGCTGGTGAGAAGGTGCTTAGGGCTTAGAAACCCTAGGTTTTGTTCATCCAAGCAAGGGCAAACAAGATTAGTGAGTTTAGAAAGATCTAAGCTCCACCAAAGTGGGTAGGAAGTAGGGTGGCAGCTTGGAGAATGAGTTCCATGGTGTAATCTGGATCTAAGACCTTGTTAAGGCATTCAATAGATGGAATTCGTGGCTCTTTTGTGTGTGCTTGCCTCTCTCTCTTCTTGATTGGTTTTTGATCTTCGTTTTCTTGCCTTTTGGTGTGTTTGGCTTTGGGCAAGAGCGAGATCGTTCTATTGCCGTGTTTTGGACTACTAGGACATGGTTTTGATTGTGATTGTGTTGCCCAATCTTTGAATCCACGAGCAGCCCCTTCTCTTTCGTTCTTGGCAAGTGGACTTCACTTTGGGGGCAAGTCAAATCCGTGGAGAAAAAATTAAGCCTAGGGCTTGATCTGTTGGGAAGAGCATCTCCATGGATTAGACAAAGTCCTTGAAAAGTTTGGTGAAGTTTGGAGTCCATTTGACCTAGATTTGGATCGATTTTCAGGATTCTCGGGCTGTTTTCTCACCTCGGGCTGCCCTGTTTCATACCACTGTACTGTCCGGTGGGTAGGCACCGGACTGTCCCATGGCCTAGGGTTTACCCCGGGCGGAGACTACGGGGCTCGGCCTCTCAGGCTTTTAGCAGCCACTGGACTGTCCGACAGTGAGCCACCGGACTGTTTGGCGGTGGTGCTTAAGGGTCAAGCCCTCAGCCTATTTCGTCTGGTGGGTGGCACCGGACTGTCCGACGGTTTGGTGTCGGACTGTCCCGTGGTGCACCGGACTGTCCGGTGGGTTGGACTCGAGGGTCAAGCCCTTTGTCTTTACCGTCCGGTGGGTGGCACCGGACTGTCCGACGCTTAGGCACCGGACTGTCCCGTGGTACCGTCGGACTGTCCGGTGCGTTAGCATAGGACTGTCCGGTGGCTCCTGCTCCCGGTGGTTCTTGGCTCGTTTTGCGTCATTTTCTCTCGGCGTTTGAGCGAGTGCTGTGTAATACTTCCGTAGTGCTTTCCTCGACATGTCTTAGGGTTGGTAGCTTGTCCTGGCTACGTGATCCTACACGGGTGAGAAGAGAGGGTTTTTGGGGTCATAGGTTTTTAGGTGTCGACCTATTCACCCCCCTCTAGGTCGGTCTTTCGGTCCTCAATTGGTATCAGAGCCAAGTTAGGGTCTTCTATACCTTAACCGGTTCTAGATCCATCAAGGGCGACCATGGATCAGTCCGTTTGCAAGATTCCAGGGTTCGATGGCTCCGATTACTCGTATTGGAAGATCCGCATGTCAGCATTCCTCCAGAGCCAACATTCGTCCGTCTGGGATATTGGTCAGCGTGCTGATTTTGAGGTGCTTGAGGAGCGTGTTACTCGGCTGCAGCAGTGGGAACACGAAGCGAACAACAAGGCTAGGAATTTTCTCTTGACACCCCTGAGCCGCTCTAAGTTCAATAGAGTGAGTCATCTTAGGACGGCTCATGAGATCTGGACTACCCTTACAAACTTCCATGAGGGGACAAGTCAGGTCAAGGCCAGGCTGTACGAGACGTACAAGCGAGAGTACGAGAATTTCTCCCAGCAACCTAGTGAGAGCATTGACGACTTGTTCAGTCGGTTTCAATCGATTGCCAACAAGATTCGTGCTAATGCAAGAAATGGGGCTTTGTCGTACAACGACCATGAGCAGGCTTGCAAGCTACTCTTTGCCTTGGATCATAGTATTTGGCAAATGAAGAAGGAGTCTATAGTCAAGTCCAGTGGCTATGAGACCCTCACCACAGACGAGCTGTATAGCAAGTTGAAGGCTTCGGAGGTTGACGCTCAGGCTCAGGCCAGAATGAGTGGACCAACTCCAAAGGGCCTAGCTCTGATTCTGGCCTTAGTAGTGGCGGTGCTGCTAACGCTAACCCTTCTGTTGGCAATGCCTTGTCCTTGATTTCAGCTACGGAGGAGGAACTGGAGGCACTTGATGATGAGAAGGTGTGCCTACTGTCCAACAAGTTACAGCGCCTCTACTCCAACAGGATGAGCCGCAGAAGAGTTGACAAGCTCCAGTGCTACGAGTGTGGGAAGACGGACCACTTCATCGCCGACTGCCCCCAGAGGAGAGCTCAGGGGAAGTACTCCGCCGGCAAGGATCACAAGTCCAAGGGTGAGTACACCTCCAACAAGAAGAAGGGCAAGTACAAGGGCGACAAGAAAAAGCGGCCGTACTTCAGCAAAAGGGAGTTCGTGAAGTAGTAGCAGAAGCACGCGCAAGAGCGCGACCGTGCTTTCCTCGCTAGCTTGAGTGACTGCGACGACACTTCCAGCGACTCTGGCTCCGACAGCGACGATGATGGTAAGAAGAAGATCATCGGGCATGCTGGACTCTGCTTCTTTGGTGACGAGATCGGCTACTGTACCATGCCGATCAAGGGTGATCAAGCCAGCTCCACTGACTCAGACTTCTGCAACAAGTCCAACTCCGAGCCTCAAGTGAGCGATGATGATGATGAGGCAATGTTTACTGCTTTGAAAAATCAGGATCGCTTGCTTAGAGTTGCTGCTAAGGATCTTAGAGCTGCAAATGCTAGGGTTGCTACTCTAGAGGCTGAGCTTGAGACTTTGAAGTCTAAACTTGATTGTACCTTGAATGATCTGTCTGTTGCTAAGGAAGCTTGTGCTGTAGAGAATGAGATAGAGTGCACTGATTGTCAAGTTCTAGCTATTGAAATTGCTAATCTCCGTTCTAAACATGCTAGTAATGTAGATTTACTTCATTCTACTACTACAGCGTTAGAGGAGTTGAAGGCTAGGCCAACTTTGCTTGCCAAGTGTGACGCTTGTCCTACACTTAGAAAGGAGTTGGAAGAAACTAGGGTTGCTTTGAGGAAGTCTGAAAAGACTGCTAGCCCTACTAGTGTTGATTGCTCTAAGTGTAAGGATCTTGGTGACTTGATTGATGCGTTAGCCATTGAGAAGGTTCAGTTGGAGGATGAGAACACCTATGTTAGAACCATTCTCAGTTGGATTTCTGCCAGGGAGCCTCAACTTGGCATGATCATTTCCTCTTTTAAGTTGAGTGACAAGTTGGGGGTTGGCTACCACTACACCCAAGCTGATTTTGATCAGCTGTATGGGAAGATTGGTGACTTGAGTGGGGTACCTTTGAGTGAGAAGTTTCCCTTGACCCACAACAAGCCCAACTTTCAGTCTGACAATCCTAAGGAGGGTATGTGGACTGACAAGCCTAGGGAGCCACCTAAAAAACAGTTGTAGACTCCCAAGCCTAACTTTGTGAGGAACCCACTTGAAACTTTGCCCAAGAGGAACCCACCTGAGATACCTCCTGAGAGCTCCAAGCAAGGTGCTAAGAGGGATGTTCCTCCTATGCCCACTCCAGAGCCAAAGGGCCAGCCCAAGAACCAAAACCAACCAAAGGGTGCTCCACCCAAGAGGTACGTGTGTGACTACTGCCATAGGGAGGGTCACCTGGTGGAGTTTTGCTACCGCAGGTTGAGGGATGAGAGGCATGAGGTTGAGATGAGGAATGAGGACAGGTACTACCAGGATGGTAGACCTGCTGTTGAGATTCGGCGTGAGGATAGGTGAGACCCCTGGCCACGTCATGTAGGTGGAGGTAGAGGAGACCACTTTCCTCGTGGTGCTCTAGTTGGTGGTGGACGTTTTGCTGGCAGGGCACCGGGTCGTGAACAGTACGGCTACGGTTCACCTGACCGAGGCTTCGAGAGATACGATAGACCACGCTTTGATAGACGTGGTGATAGGCAATTTCAGGCTCCGCGGGTTTGGGGACAAGGGATGTTTGATTGTGATTTTACTAACCCTTCTTTTGAGCAGATGGCTTGGCACTGGTTTGCTTCTTTTCAGACTAACCCCAGTGTCCGAGCATATGCTCACCCCATGAACCGCTATTGATGCAGGACGGAGGCCTGGAGAACATATGGCTAATGGATTCCGGTTGTTCGCGCCACATGACCGGTAATCACAGATGGTTCTCCAGTCTCACCCCAGTGAGTTCCAGCTAGCATATCATTTTTGGGGACAAAGGTACAGGGAACGTAAGAGGTGTTAGTGCTGTTCCAGTTTCTGAGAGTTTTATTCTGAGGGATGTGTGATGCCCCTGGCATCTCAAGAGCCTTATCACGCAGCTAGAGAAAAGCTAATGTCAGATTAGGACTTAATCATGCTTAGAGAGCAGTAAGAAATATGTAGAGAAGTCACTAAGTCAAAAATTTTCTATAGAAGATACAAGACCACACATTTCGTGGTTGGATAAGTCAACACTCACATGCTTTTGAGCTCAACATCAAATACAAAACCTCGGATAAGAAAGTAACCCTAGACCTTTCTGTTTGACCATGTTCAAAAATCTGAAGATAAGAGGTTTAAAACATCAAACCAAATCCAACTAACGTTTCTTCCGAGGATAGCAAGTGTGATCGAGACCGAACTTGAGCCCTAATAAAACTTTCTAATCCATTAAGTACCTGAGATCAACTCCATTGTCAAAGTTGTTGTACATGTTATGGACTACCCTTTTGTTACACTGAACATGGTTTAAAAATGTTCTTAACCTGTTTTAAACCTCACCACAAATTCTCTTGGAAATAACCAAAATCAGCCCATACTTAGAATAATTCCCCAACCCTGGGATTTTCAGCTTTTCCCCAAGTTGATTCTGAAATTACTTTTGATTTCACTACAGTACTTCAAAATCTTCCTTTCTATGAAATGGAATTGAACTTATCACCTTTCAAATGCACCTATTGTGGAAGTGCTTGGACTTCGTTTGATACCTCAAAAGTGGGAAGCGACAAAGCCTCTACACAAAGTGAAATTTCTGTTTTACCAAACCTTGGAACATAATTGTGCCTATAATTCAAAATTTGTTGGGATTCAGGCCAACTTTATATAATCAAACTTGGAGATAAAATTCCCGGAAACAACTTTGGTAATTAGAGCTTGGTCACATATTGAGGTTATATGGAGTTTAGGATCATTTTCTACCAATACAGAAAACCAGTCCAAATCTGACCTGTTTAGTAACCTCAATGTTTCTATAACCTACGGCCACTTTTAGGCAAAGCTCAAATTAGAGAAGTTGTAGGTTATGAAATTATAAACAAACTTGTCAAAGGACACTTTGGGAGAGAATGCACATAAATAGGACCTTCTGAATTTCGAAGCAATAAAGGTCCCCCTGTCTAAATTGAGGCTGCCATATAAATTCAACTGAAATTCATATTTATGGAATGATTTTGGTATGGAACCTTTTGACAAAGTTGTAGACCTCAAAGAGTAGAACATTTCATCCAATTACCACTTTTCCAAATTCAGAATCTAAATGTGTCAAAATGACGGATTACAGGAGGTGACAAAACACAATTTTCTATTTTCTCCATTTTCCTTTTACCGGAGCCACTGACCGGTGGGGCCCGCGCGTCAGCGCGGCCACCCTGTCCGGGGCGGCGGCCACCGCGTGGCCGGCGACGTACGGCCGACGCTGCGCTCCCACGGATCGCCCTCTCCCGGCGGCGCCCACGCCTTTATCTGGCCGCGACCCCGCCCAGGTTCATTTCCCCCTCAGCCTCGCCCTCAACTCTCACCCGCTGTCTCTTGCTCGCGCGCCGACGCCATAGCCACACCTTGAGCTCGCCGCGCCGGCCTCCTCGATCCCTCTCCATGCCTCCAACCACCGCCATCGGCTTCGCCTCACCTTTGCACACCCACTGAGGTAGACCTCGCCGTCCCTCCTCCCCTCAATCTCTAGATCGAGTCGTGCCCCGCCGCGTTCGCCATGGCCGGGCCGAGCTCGATCTCGAGCTTGCGCCGCCGCCGTCCGCCGTCGTCGCACCCCTAGACCACCCTCACCGCACGCGCCACTCCACCGCGCACCCAAGGCGCCTATCCTCATCGCCGTTCCCCCACCCATCGCCTAGATTCGCCACCGCTCGACGTCGCGGCCACGCCGCCGACGCCGTCGCGCACCTTCGGTTCACCGCCCTCCCCGACCTACCCTCGCCGTCCCCCCACGCCAAGACCTAGCTCACCTTGAAGCCCGCGCTCGCGCGCACCCGACGCGCCTAGCGTCGCAGCTCCGGCGAGCCCGAGCTTGCCGGCGTGCGCGCGCGACGCACCGTCGCGCGCGGCGGGACGAAGGAGACGACCCGAGGGGGTTTGCAATCTAGCCCCCGGGGTTTTCGCATTTTCGGCTGCATTAAGAGTCGCTATTCACTGAGTCTGTGTATTCTTACGTGCTAGCCCCCGGTATCTAGGGTTAATTGTGTTCTAGCCCCTGGATCAATGTTTTTCCATTTCTTTTTCCTATATTTCGGCTGAAACTTTGGAAATTCATATAAAATCGAATAAAAATCGTAAAAAGGTAAACTCAGTTGCATTGTACTCCTGGTAAATAGATCTACACAGTAGGTATGATGTGGAGGTGTGCATGTATAGTTTTGCCCCTGTTATTGTGCATGCATGTTAATTCAATGAAAAATAGAAAACATGGTCTAGATGGAGTCCAAAGGTGATAAAACTTGGTCAGTAGCTGTTTTGGGATGTTTTGACACTGTATAAATTTTGGTAACTCAATATATGACTGTTTATTCTCTGTTTTACCATTTTGCATATATTTTATGCTTAAATTGATAGTTTGGAAATGTGGTCCCTACAAAACATGATGAACATGACTCACTGGTATTTTTCTTAGGTCTTATATACTTTGTGAACACTACTGGTAAAATATGGGCCCCTGCATGTTAAGTTTTGATGGTGATTTGAAAATGACAAATCTTGACTTGGAGAACTAGATAAATGGAACAATGGTTTCTAGTGTGCAAGATAAATTCTAGCAAAATTCTAGTTGCATATGGGAGTGCTGTAGAGTTCAGAAAGTATATGCTATTGGGCCATTCTCACTGTTTATATGTACATCTTAATTTGCACTAGATTTATATATGGAAAATAGATGTCCTGTCAAACTTGGGAGTTTTAGCTTGTAAATTTTTGTACTGGTTCATACTAAGTACAGCTCACTGGTAAAATTTCATCTCCAGAAACCTTTTCAATAAATTATGAAAATTCTGACAAGGTGAAAAGGCTGAGAAATTGCTGGAATTTTAGTAAAATAATTATAACTCCATTTAGGCTGAAATTTTGGCAGTAGCCTTGGGTATGAAGTATCTGCATGCGTAAAAGTTTGGTCTCATTTGGGTTAGTAAAACTACTAGAACTCAGATGCATGATTTAATTCACAAATGTGCATGGCTTACAATAAGTATATGCATGAATGTTGTTTTAACTACTATGCACATGTCATTTTCCATGAAATATATATATTGCATGCTGGCATCTACTTGTCATCTACATCAAATGCATACATCTGCATTCGTATGCACTTATGTCTGCACCTTTCATGCATATAGACCCCGCGATCGAAGAAGAGACGGTGCAGGAACAACCTCTGATCGAAGAACCCGAGGAAGGGCAAGAGAACCAGCAGCCGACCACTAACCCTGCCGCCGAGGAGACTAACCCTAGCGATGAAGAAGGTAGGCAGGACCATACAATTCCCAGCAAATAAAATATCTGTTGATACGCATATGCATTAGGTGTTGAATGGAACCAATTGCATTAGATTCCCTGGCCGCCCTGGCCATAGCACCTATACCTAGAATGCGTAGGACGAGTGCCTAGAATGGCTAGGTACGAGTAGACACGAGTGAATAAAGGTCACTCATCGCGTAGGTGTTATTTTTCAAAAAGAAGCTGTCTCACTATAAAAGTTATTATTATTATACCATGATTATGTTATGTTTTAAATGGAGACCGGGCGGAGATATGGGTATGAATGTTGAGAAATTGAGATAATGTGTGGTGGACTCCGCCCGAGTCGCATAAGGCCGGTCGTTGTTCGCCTATTGGTCGGCATAACATTGCTAGGGTGCTTATCCGGAATCTATGGACCGGTGAAAGTCTTACTTGTGATGCCTCAAGCATGGGGCACGTTCCTACCCACTGGTTGAGAGGAAGGTGGCCGCGGAGGCGGGTGTCAAAGGAGGGCAGAACCCGACGTAACCGAGGAAACGCTCCTGCGACAACGCGCTCCGGGAGTCAGGCGGGAGTGGTCATCGAACTTGAGATGGGACAGGTGGAGATGGGGGAAGCATATGTGGAACGCTGGGAGTTAGTAAGCATATGCCATCCTGGTGCTTCTAGTTATTCCCGGGAATATAAAAATCGATTCGAATCGCTGATGCTCACCAGGTGTGAGAATGCCAATACCACTGACGGGCAAAGTAGTAATCCATTTGAATATTGCTGTATTAAGAATTCATGGTTTTGACAACTACATGTTTGGATAGGCCTGGTGTATTTTTATGCAATACTGGTCACACTTATGATGCTTTACTGGTTTTACTTTCATGCCATGCTATGCCATATCCAACATGTTCCACCAAATTATGATGACTTGAGCAGCTGTTAAATCCTGCTCAGGTGCAACAATATGAGCAGCTGTCAAATCCTGCTTCCACTGATTAATTTGATCTTATATAAAAGCAATGGCTAAGGACTCAGATGCTAGTAAGCAAGCTTGGCGTCAGCCGTAAGCCTCATCCACTACGTCCTACTGATTAATTAGTACTCAGGGTTTTGCCCCCACTTTTGGCTTACAGGTACGGAGTTCCTCTTCTGTGCCTATGTTGGTGGAGGGCCGTGTCCTCATCAGGAATAAGAAGAGTCATGATCTGGCAAGGAGTGGCATGAGTGGGCTCGATGCTCGTTTTATTTATGCAAGTCTTTTGGTTACCGTAAAACCTGAACTTTAAAAATTCCGCTGCGAGAGACCAGTTGAACTATGTTGTTGAATGACACTATGTTGAACTCTATTTGATTTCAAACTGGTTTGTAACTAAAGTCTATGTAATATCTCTTCAACTGTCTGTGATGTTGTAATTGTTGTGGCTCCATCGAGGGTCGGATGTGTATGACGTCGGTTCCTCTGGGAAATGGTGTTATCGAGAGCCCGAAGGACTCTTGATGGACTACCGGGTTTAGTCTAGCCTAAGTGCACTGCGAGCCAGAGGTGGCAGGTGTGCTTAGTCTGGATTAAGCAGGGCGGTTCCGCCACAGCTAGTATCAGAGCCGGTCATACACAGACAACAGTTATATCATCAAGTTTTGGTTTACAAAACTATTTTCGAAAGCCTTTTCAAGTATTTGAAAAATGAGAGTATACGATAAGCCCATACTAAGGATGTTAGTGTTATCCAGGTGACATCGCTGACATTCTGACCTAGATAGAACTCATATACATATTCGGTGCTTTGGGAAGCAACTTTTCGGCCATAGTTGTCCCCAGTACTGGTGGAAGCTATTGGGTTTTGCGAACAGTTGTAAACTCTGCATTCATGCTGTATAAGTAAAAGCTCTTTAAGGGTGGTGGGCATGTTTGGGGCTTTCATACCCACCACACTTACATTCGGATTTGGGATCCACCTTACTCTCGACAATCCCCAGTACTGGTGGAAAGTCAGGCTTTGAGAGAAGGTGCAAAGGCCCACCAACGTTGTCCACGCAGCGGTCACGCGTGGATGCCACACTAGGTGGTAATGTATGAGCATGCATTCTTCTGCAGGTACACTAACCACGTGCGAAACTAAGAATGACTAGAGAACGACTAGTTGCATTAAGGAGAGACGTGCATATATGTCACCGAATTACCGCTAGCTATATATAAAATACATAGGATGTGTGATGTGAGACCGGATAGGACGAATCATGCATCATTCCATCTCATCTCATTTACTTTGCTATGTGCTTGATTGAAAGTAACTAGATTCATATTGCAATTGTGTATGTGCTGCTGATCTGATGCGTAGTTCAACATGCAAATAGAATCAGTACAAACTTTATATAAGATGATTGAAGAATGTAAAAATTTGTGATCACCTTGTTATACGTCGCTTACTCTAAATATGAGAGGATCCATTACTACAAACCACACACATTCGGCATGGACATAGTGGAATCTGCACCACTATGACAATTGTCGAAGATCTGAAATCTTGGGTTTACCTAAATGGTTGAGTAAAAGCTTTCTACACAAAAGTCATAGCTAATCACATAAAAACCAACTTTGGTATAATTATTTTGTTACAAAGATGCACAGAAGCAGGACTTACAATCACTTTTAGTCAAAGATTAAGTCTGGATAGGTAGTGTGACACTTACAGGTTGAAGTTCTGGGCATGGTCCATACAAATTAGCTAAGGCTTATCATACCAAAGTTACGGAACATGAAACCTGTAACAACTTTTCTATTTTGACCATCCTTTGGACATGCTTCTAACTAGGCCAAGATACTAAAAATACAAATAAGACTCGAGACAGTACAGATTTAACCACGTAATCAAGAGTTTCATCCATTTTTGGCTCGTTAGTAGAAGTGTTCTATACCAATGTTAGAGAGAACTTCAAAAGGAACGACCTCGGTACTTTGGTCTTAGTCTAAAACAGCTCCTATGTTGAGTTATGATAGAATTAGCCTGGAAGTTGACATCTAGGCAGGCTTTGGCTAGCTAAACAATTTGAATTTTGGGACCATTTCCAAATAGACCTAACAAATGACTTTCTGTACCAACGGTGTAGGGTAAGAACTTTCGTGTAATTTCATATCTTTAGTTCTAGAAAGACCAAAGATCTACTTTCTACAATCCAGGTGTAAGTTGTACACGCGAGAAGGGAACGATATAAGTTGGTGTCATAGTGCTGCGATGAGTTCCCTTATTAGGCATATTATCTTCAGCCCATAAATACGAAACGCACTATGACCGCACCAAGCTAGATTCTTAAAAAATTGACACGGGCCTTATTCTCCCTGTTACAAATGTCGCAGCTCTCGTCGCGACTGTTAGACCCATGCTCTAGTGACGACAAGCCGGTGTAGGTTAAAGAAGTGGCTCCTACGAGCAACAAAAGGAAGGTAAGAGTGAGCAAGAAAATTAGGTCAGCAAGACGCAAGGCCATCGAGGATGAGATACGCCGCCTTGACTTAAGCGAGTGGACGATCACCTACAAAGAAGTTCACCCATGCAACGATGGGGATATTTCTGCACCAGTGAACGATGAGAAAGATCCAGTAGGCCATGTCTACCCAGAGAAACTAGAGATAAATCTTGATGAGTGGGACATAACCTACAGGGAAAGGCGCCCACGGGAACCCCGTGAGCATTTCAACCAATTGGATTGTAGGATTTCTAAAAAGATATATTGCTATAACTGTGGACGAGCTGGGCATATTGAGCGGAATTGTCAATCAAGAGGGAGGAATACGAGACACGCAAAAACCACGTATCAGCTTGGACCAATGACAAAAGATGGCGATATCAGGGGTAAAGAGCCAGAGGACAGGCATCAATGATTGCAAGGCGGATCAACATGTTTTCACTCCAAGTCTGATGCTACACCAACCCAGTTGAAAGAACAAATCAGTTGATGGTACAAATTTATTCAAATGCTGGATGCCTAAATCATAGACTTAGACAGCACTAGCCGTGCAGCAAGTAGTAAGTTGATATTTATATCCAACTTTTGTAGTGTGGTATTCTGACCCTCGTAGATCAGGAAGACCTCGTGTACTTGGATGTGTAGAATCGATGTGTATCTCATTCTTAAGGTTAATGTACTTCTGGTCATGTTACGATAGCACGTCGAACTCTTGCAAATCCTTATGTTCAAGCTCTTATCATTCATGTATTTCTGTCCTAGTAATCCATGATACATTGGTTCGCTTGTCACTATGTTCCTAAATCAAATTGATCTGACGATCTAGATCTTCGGAATTGTTGTATTCACACCTCTTAGGCCCCGACACTGCGAAGACTCACCCTTCGGCACGTTTTCCTAAGCAAATAATTGTAACGAACTCGTAATCATGCATAAGTTTTAGGGGCCAAATCACTGCTAATCCACGCCATATTGACTTCCCCAAGCTTCACAAGAGGAGGACCAGAAGTAAGACAAGGCTGAAGAGTGCCCTAGATGCACGACCACAACTCAACATCTATGACTCAAGGTGCTTCTGCAGGAGGGATTCATCAAGCCCAAAGATCGAGTCGAGATAGTTCCTTCGTGTCAGCAACTAGGAGCTTATTCGTTAGGATTTTATAGACTTACGAGACTTTTGCACAAGCCTATGCACTATCAGGAGCCTTTGAGAGAATTGCTCAACACAGTTGCCAGAGTAGAAGGGCTTTTCTCTAGTCGACTCCATATACGTAGCGGCAACTCCTACATCGACAACCCATGATTATTCGACTGAAGGGTCTCGCCATGCCAGAAGATCAAGTCAAGATAGTTCTAGCATGTTAAATCTTAGATGCTCGTTTGATAGAAATCAATAGGTATATCTACAACTGCAAGACTGGTGCACGAGCTTGTGCAATACCAGAAGCGTTCAAGAAGGTTTCTTGACACCTCATAACTGAAGCAGGAGAATTCTCCTCTATCCAACCCCGACGTACATAACGCCAACTTTTACACTGGCACACGAAGCGGGAGCTCCACCAAGACAAGACTGAGTTCAGAAGATACCGCGGGCAAGATTCTACCATCGCTTACATACCCCTAGCAACACTTAGAGTTCTTAGTTGATGACATGAGAGATAAAGAGGAAGCTTTCAGGGTCAACTCGACTCCAGCAATATTCTGCAAAATGATGGTCCATCAAGACAACAATCACCATGGTGTCACCCATGTGAAGCTCAATGCTGCATCAACCAAGTTGGAAAAAGAAACTATTTTGGAGAATGAAATGGATATCGATTAGCGTAGTGACAACATTTAGCTTGGACTTGTATTGGTTGGACTTTGGGTTAGCATGGTTCATTTCGCTACATGATCTTAACTCCTTGGAATCACCTCTAGAGTATCATGAATTTTCCAACCGTTACAACTCCTTGGTACCAAACTCTCGTATTCCAGGCATTCCGTGCCAATTAACGTCATACTGAATCTATGTAACCACCATGACTCAAGGGTTTGTTGTCCATATGTTCCCCAGGATTCCCATACTAAGAACCATTTTTGAAAAGTAAACCACTATATCTTGTTTCCTTGAGTCGTGCCACCTGGGTATTATACGCCATGTGCTCTAAGCTCCTTTAACTAAATATATCACTTATTGATCGCTTCGTTACCATGATCTTGTAGCATTCAAGTCCCATGGGGTTGGACTGGATGGTTGTGCCACTCTGGTTGTGATGTCTATCCGAGCAATCTATGGTGCCGCGACGGAACCTAGGGTCCCCTGTGACCGGCCATCACATGGTGGTGCCACTAGGGGCGCGCTGGTATCAAAACATGCGAAGGCTTGACATCGCTTCAAGTGCGGAACCATTCATATCCAATTTTCATCACCTTGAGGAACTCATTACTTCTGATCCGTGGAAATACTCAACTCCATCTCCACGGCCCGATCGTGCCGTTTCATTGCCTTGTTCCACATCGCCCTTCTTGATCTGTTGGAAGGATCCATCTCAGTCCCGCAGCTTCTTAATACCCTTTATTACCTTGTTAATCTTGACTTTCTTGATCCAGGGGAATGATCAATCCTAGGGTCATTCCTTGTTCACTTGATTTCATTGCTTGTTTCACCTTGCCTCGCCGGACTCATGGAAAGACTACCTCGATCGCCTTGTCGACCTCTATGCATCTAACTCGTGGAAATGATTTACTCTATTTCCACTACCGCATTGTATCATTTCTTTGCTTTGTTTACTCTTGCTAGTCATGATTCATGGGGATGAGCAACTCTATCTCCATGGTACATTTACACCTATGGGTCCGAATATCGAACTTCTCTATGCTTACCTTGATTATCTCTAATGTCTTGTATTTATGGGAATACTTGACTTCATTTCCACTGTCTTGCTACATCATTCCATTGCCTTTTTCCAAATTGCCTCTCTTGAATTGTGGGAACAATCCGCAATGTTTCCACTACCATCTCATATGTTTCCCTTGTCCGTACATATTGAATCTTATCTTCTAAAGTGAACTATAAAATTTTCAGCCGCACTAAGCTTTTGTTCTCGGTTAGTGTTTTATCACATTGCCCATTTCAAGACTTGCTCTGTTCTTTTGAAATTTTCCTCGGAGATGGGTTACCTAACCTTACCAACTGTTTCATTCGTAAGCACATATCATCCCCTAGACTTTACTGGATCAGTCTTGTCCATTATTAAGAAATCGTACAAACCATCACCTTATCCAGTTTATTTGAGTCCCGTGTACATTTCTTGCCGCCATGTGCAGGATGTGATATGCTTCACCACCTCCTTTCTTTGAAGATGTTCTAACTTATTATCTTATATGTGTACACAGTCCCTATCAAATAACATGAATGTGTCTCTCCAAAACACATCCCATGATAACCCTTTGAATCACAAAATCCTTCATGGTTTGATTTCTCTAATTGTGTACACTTTGCTTCTATTGTTCTAAGACCTATATCTTTGTCACGTTTCTAAACCTTGGTGTCAAAGTCAGGGAATAACCCTGTTCTATTGTTCCAGACAATCACTGCCGTTTTCGCATTGGCCACACCTTCCTCGTGGTTTATTCATTCGCTCTCATATAGATCACAACTTGCCAAACACCTGGGAAGGACCACATTAGACGTATTCAAAAGCTTTGTAACTACCTTGTGTTAAAGAGGCACTAACCATTCACGAGCCAGTTAACAAAGCAAATTGATGAAGGATTAAGTGTTACCATGTGTGATAGAAGCACACGAACAACGATGCCAAAACCATTGGCAATTCGCAGTAAGCCGTAGAACCCCGCTTCCTTCAAATCTCGGGACGAGATTTCTTTAAGGGGGGTGGGTTGTGATGCCCCTGGCATCTCAAGAGCCTTATCACGCAGCTAGCGAAAAGCTAATGTTAGATTAGGACTTAATCATGCTTAGAGAGCAACAAGAAATATGTAGAGAAGTCACTAAGTCAAAAATTTTCTATACAAGATACAATACCACACATTTCGTGGTTGGATAAGTCAACACTCACATGCTTTTGAGCTCAACATCAAATACAAAACCTCGGATAAGAAAGTAACCCTAGACCTTTCTGTTTGACCATGTTCAAAAATCTAAAGACAAGAGGTTTAAAACATCAAACCAAATCCAACTAACGTTTCTTCCGAGGATAGCAAGTGTGATCGAGACCGAACTTGAGCCCTAATAAAACTTTCTAATCCATTAAGTACCTGAGCTCAACTCTATTGTCAAAGTTGTTGTACATGTTATGGACTACCCTTTTGTTACACTGAACATGGTTTAAAAATGTTCTTAACCTGTTTTAAACCTCACCACAAATTCTCTTGGAAATAACCAAAATCAGCCCATACTTAGAATAATTCCCCAACCCTGGGATTTTCAGCTTTTCCCCAAGTTGATTCTGAAATTACTTTTGATTTCACTACAGTACTTCAAAATATTCCTTTCTATGAAATGGAATTGAACTTATCACCTTTCAAATGCACCTATTGTGGAAGTGCTTGGACTTCGTTTGATACCTCAAAAGTGGGAAGCGAGAAAGCCTCTACACAAAGTGAAATTTCTGTTTTACCAAACCTTGGAACATAATTGTGTCTATAATTCAAAATCTGTTGGGATTCAGGCCAACTTTATATTATCAAACTTGGAGATAAAATGCTGGGGAACAACTTTGGTAATTAGAGCTTGGTCACATATTGAGGTTTAAATGGAGTTTAGGATCATTTTCTACCAACACAGAAAACCAGTCCAAATCTGACCTGTTTAGTAACCTCAATGTTTCTATAACCTACGGCCACTTTCATGCAAAGCTCAAATTATAGAAGTTGTAGGTTATGAAACTCTAAACAAACTTGTCAAAGGACACTTTGGGAGAGAATGCACATAAATAGGACCTTCTGAATTTCGAAGCAATAAAGGTCCCCCTGTCCAAATTGAGGCCGCCATATAAATTCAACTGAAATTCATAATTATGAAACGATTTTGGTATGGAACCTTTTGACAAAGTTGTCTCACTCGGCTAAGAGAACACAAGCTCTATGCCAAGTTCAGCAAGTGCGCTTTCTGGTTAAAGGAAGTGGGTTTCTTGGGGCATATTCTGTCAGAAAAGGGAGTAGCGGTTGACCCTAGCAAAGTAAAGGATGTTCTGAACTGGAAGCAGCCGGAAACTGTCACAGAAATTCGGAGTTTTCTTGGTCTAGCGGACTACTACCGCCGCTTTATCAAGGACTTCTCCAAAATTGCTAAACCAATGACCTCCTTGACTAAGAAAAATGCAAAATTCGTGTGGGGTCCGAAGTGTGAGGATGGGTTCCGGGAATTAAAGAAACTATTGACAACAGCACCAGTGCTAGCCCAACCGGATGTCACGAAGCCATTTGATGTATATTGTGATGCTTCCGGCCAGGGGCTAGGCTGTGTCCTAATGCAAGAAGGGAGAGTAATCGCTTACGCTTCTCGCCAACTAAGGAAACACGAAGCGAACTACCCAACCCATGATCTTGAGCTAGCCGCAGTTGTACACGCCCTGAAGATATGGAGGCACTATCTGCTGGGCAACACGTGTCATATCTACACTGACCACAAGAGCCTCAAATACATCTTCACACAGCCCGAATTAAACATGAGGCAAAGACGGTGGTTAGAGTTGATAAAAGACTATGACCTGGAGATTCATTATCACCCCGGGAAGGCGAATGTGGTAGCTGACGCACTAAGCCGTCGGGCTCATTGCAATGTGATTGAAGCTCGGCCCACGGCAAGAGTGATTTGTTGGGAGATGGATGAAATAGAAATGCCAACCGAGCAGCTAGTCGAACTCTATAGCCTCATCATTGAACCGACAATAAAAGATCTAGTCATTGTAGCACAAAAACAAGACCCGGGTATGGCCCACATCCGTGAGGGTATTGATGAAGAGAAGAAGGCTTGCTTCACACTAGATGACCAAGGGGTCCTGTGGTTTAACAATCGCCTAGTAGTGCCAAAAGATATGGAGTTGCGGAAGAAAATACTCGACGAAGCCCACACCTCCGTGCTTACCATGCACCCAGGCAGTAATAAGATGTACCAAGACCTGAAACAGAAATTTTGGTGGACTCGCATGAAGCGGGAAATCGCCAAGTATGTGTCAGAATGCGACGTGTGTAAGAGGGTGAAAGCTGACCACTTAAAGCCGGGCGGTATGCTTCAACCCTTGAACATCCCGGCTTGGAAGTGGGAAGATATACACATGGATTTCGTGGTGGGTTTGCCTCGCACTCAGAAGGGTTATGATTCCATATGGGTGATTATCGACCGGTTCACGAAATCGGCCCATTTTCTCCCTGTAAAGACAGTCTACCGTGCCAACACGTATGCCGAGTTGTATATAGCAAAGATTGTCTCCTTACATGGTGTCCCTCGGACCATCACCTCAGATCGGGGCTCAGTTTTTGTGTCTCGCTTCTGGGAACAACTGCAGAATGCCTTAGGAACAAAATTGATTCATAGTTCGGCATACCACCCCCAAACCAGTGGACAAGTTGAAAGAGTAAATCAGATCGTAGAAGACATGCTGAGGGCGTGTGCCTTAACTTATTCCACAAAATGGGATGAGTGTTTGCCCTTGGCAGAGTTCGCATACAATAACAGCTACCAGAAGAGCTTGAATATGGCACCTTTCGAGGCCTTATACGGCAGAAGATGTAGAACACCCCTCAACTGGTCTGAACCCGGGGAACGCGTCACCTTTGGCCCTGATTTGGTAACTCAAGCCGAAGAACAAGTAAAATTCATACAAAGTAACCTGAAGAGCGCACAGTCCAGGCAAAAGAGTTACTCGGATAGGAGAAGGAGACCGCTAGTTTTTGAGAAGGGTGATCATGTATACCTTCGAGTGTCACCGATGAAGGGGGTACATCGCTTTGGGGTAAAGGGAAAGCTAGCCCCACGGTATGTTGGCCCGTTCAAGATCACCGAGAAATGTGGACCAGTGGCTTACTGATTGGAGTTGCCACCACATCTTGCGGCGGTGCACGACGTGTTTCATGTGTCACAACTTAAAAAGTGCTTACGAGTGCCGGAAGAAGAAGTCGACATGTCTCAAGTTCAGATTGAGCCTGACCTTACCTATGAAGCCCGACCCATCAAAATCCTAGACCAAAAACAAAGGTCAACACGGCGTAATACTGTCAACTTTTATAAGGTGCAATGGAGTGATCACTCCGAAGAGGAAGCAACGTGGGAAACTGAAGAATATCTACAAAATAAACACCCGGGTTTTCTCCCATCCACTTCAAACCAGTATGTTTAACTAACACTCCTTACATGCTCGTTTACTTAAACTATTCCACCCACATCACATCAAAATCTCAGGACGAGATTCTTTTAAGGGGGGTGGGTTGTGATGCTCCAGCATCTCGAGTGCATTATCATATCTTAATCATGCACTAAGCATCATTTAGCATCTTGTGATTTCATGTAATTAGGCTAGGACTTGTTTGGATGAGATGGAAAGCTTGAAATCTGAATTTTATGCATGTGTTCTGTTAGATTCTTGTTCCTAAATCCAAATCTATTGGGATCTAGGGGAAACTCATATTACCAAACTTGTAGATAATGAAGTTTTGAACAACTTTCATAATTGGGGTTTGGCCAGATAATGAAGGCTACATAGGGTTTGGAGTCTTTCTTTGTCAGTGCAGAAAACCAACTCAAATCAGCCCTGTTTAAAAACCCTAAGTTTGCACAAACCTACAACCACTTTCATGCAACACTCCCATTTAATAAGTTGTAGATAGTGAAATTCTAAGCAAGTTACCCAAAAGGCACTTTGGGTGAAAAGGCCTGGAAATAGGGTTTTTCCTTTTTCCAAAGGATAAAGGTACCCTGTCCTTACCTAGGGCTGATTTCAAAATTTGAATTTAAACCATATTTACACTTGGATTTTGGGGTTGTTCACTTTGACAAAGTTGTAGATCTCTCTGAGTAGAACATTTCTTCCAATTTGGCTTTTTCCAAATTCGGCCCCTAAATACGCCAAAACAGCGAATTACTGAAGGAAGGAAAACACATTTAAAATTCTCCAAAACTTACTGTCACTGACGGGTGGGCCCTCGGATCCGGGGCGAGCCCGCGCCCGCGAACCGGCGCGCGCCGCGTGGCTCGCCGGCGTACAGGGAGTACGGCAAGCCACGGGTGGCGCTCCCGGGCGCGTCAAAAGGAGGGGGAAACCCCCGCGCCCAAACCCTAGCTCACTCCCTTCGCATCCCGCTCCGTTTCCACCCCGCGCCACGCCGCCTTCGCCGCGCCGCCATTGACGCCGGCCGAGCTCGGGGTCAAGCCGCGCCACCGCCTCCCGGCCTCCCCGAGCCAAACCGACCCCACCACCGCACTCCCCACTCCGCGCCGCCCTTGCTCCACTATTCTAGTCGTCGGACTCCTCTCCCCCGAAGAGATCGAGCTCGGCGCGACGTCCTCGCCGCGCCACCGTCGCCGTCGCCCACGCCCCGGTTCACCGCCGTTCCGCCTCGACCGCGCCGCCACCGTCGATGAGAGCTACCTAAGGTTGACGCCCTAACTCCCGCGCATCCCCCGCGCCCCTCGTCGCGGCTCCGGCGAGCCCCAGCTCGCCGGCGCGCGCGCGCCGCGCCGCGCGGCCTCGGCCGACGCGAGGAAGAAGAAGGGGGGCCGGGAAACTTTAGATCCGGCCCCTCGGTTTCTTTGATTTTGCATCCCGGTCCTCGCGCATTTTGAATGAGTCTTGCAGATCTTGCAAGCTAGCCCCTGGAAGCTACGGTTAATTGCGTAGAGGTCCTCGGATCTGTTTTTTTTCTTTTTCTATTTACCTTTTTCTCGGTTTGAACTTTGAAAAATCATATAAATTCAAAAAAAAATCCAAAATGGACAAACTCAGAACCTATGAACTCCTCTTGAGTAGATCTACAGAATGGTTTAGATGTGGACCCATGAAATGACCATTTTGCCCCTGGGTTCTCGCATGCATGTTGAAAGGAAATAAATAGGAAAAAATGGACCAAATGGTCTCCAAAAATTGTAAAACTTGGTCAGAAACATTCTTGTGGTATGATAGCACTGTGAAGATTTTTATAGCCATAGATCTTGCTGTTTAATTACTCTTTTACCATTTTACGTGTGCTAGGTGCATCTATTCAACTTAGAGAGTGGGGGCTACATAAAGTAGACTTAAAATGGCTCTCTAGTATTTTTATACACTTGGGACAGCACAAGTAGCTCACTGATGAAATTTGAGACCTTGCATGTTAAGTTTAGATAGTGATTTGAAAATGAAAAAAGGGCAAAAGCTAGGAAAGAAAAAGGGAAAAAGGGCATTAAAACAACTAGGAAGGTTAAGGGATAAATTTGGTGATCTATTTAGGATGTCAGGATTCAAAAGAGCATTCTTGAACACGTTATTACCACTGCCTTGAGCCATGTGAATTCTTTAGTAAAGAAAAATATGGGAAATAGATGTCCTGAAAAACTAAAGATATTCACTTGCCAATTTTTTGTATGTGTAGTTTATGATAGGTTATGCTTGCTTTTAGTGATGGTTTATACGATTTCTTAGGGATGGTTTGTATGATTTCTTGGTAAGGTTTACGTTGTTACCACACATGAGCATCTCGCATACCATATGCATTCGTTGCACTCATTTGCGCATGATGGCATGCATATAGATCCCGGAGTCGAGGAGCAGACGCAGGAGCAGCCACTGATCGAGGAGCCCGAGGACCCGGAGCCGTACCCGCAGCAAGAGGATCTCCAGCAGGCCGCCGACTCCGCTCCCGACGACACTAACCCTAGCGAGGAAGGTAGGCAGGCCCTACATTCTCGTAGCAAAATTATAATTTATGATTACGCATATGCATTAGGTATTGTTTGGAACCTTATTGCATTAGAACCACTGGCCGTCCTGGCCCTAGCACCTATATTAGGTACGTAGGACGAGTTGCCTAGAAATGCTAGGCTCGAGTAGACACGAGTGAATGGTCACTCGTCGCGTAGGTTGACTTTGAAAAAGAAATGGAACACTGGCAGTTTTGCCATGATAGTATATGATGTTGATGATAAATTGGAGACCGGGCGGAGATTAAGCTATATTCTTGCGGTGTGCGTTGTTGCGGTGTAATGGCTCCGCCCGAGTCGCATAAGGCCCGTTCACTGTTCGCCTGCTGGGTGGCATGCCATTGCTAGAATGCTTACCCGGTTAATGGGGCCGGTGAAACCTTACTTGTGCCATCCGGAGAACAGAAACACGTTCCTACCCACTGGTTGAGAGGAAGGTGGCCCGGGGGAGCTTGGTACTCATGGCGGGGAGTCCAAGATGTCGGCAGGCTCGTCATGGGGGCACAACCCGGGAGTCAGGTGGGAGTGAATCGAATTTGGGATAGGACAGGTGGAGGAGGGGGACTATATGTGGGAAAGCCGTCGTGTGAGTAAGCATATGGGCCCCTGGCATTTTTAGTTATTCCCGGGAATTAGAAATCGATTCGAATCGCTGATACTCACCAGGTGTGAGAATGCCAAATACCGCACACGGGCAACGTAGTAATAACTTTAATACCATATGATTATGATTCATGTTTTCGAATATTACATGATTGGTTACTTAATTGATTTTTGGATGCTTCAAGTTTATGTAAATTATTATACTCTAAATGGTTATCTCTTTCTATCATAAGGGGTAGCGGCTGTCAAATCCTGCTACCTTATGTATAATCAACCTTTGTTGAAAATCAATGGCTAAGGACCTAAATGATAGTAAGCAAGCTTTGCGTCAGCCGTAAGCCAATGCCATTAAGTCCTCTGAGTAATTAGTACTCAGGGTTTGCCCCCAACATTTGGTTTTCAGGTATGGAGTTCCTCTTTTGTGCCTGCGTGGGTGGAGGAGCTTGTTACCATCAGGAGTGAGCCGAGTCATGATCTGGCAATGGGGTGACATCAGTGGGCATGATGTCACTCTCCTACTGCAAGTCTTTTGTTTATCGTGAACTATGATCTTTAAATTTCCGCTGCGAGACACTATTTCGAACTCTATTTTATTATGGACCTATGTTGAACCTATTTTATTCAGAACCTGGTTTGTAACTTAAAGTCTTACTACTATCTATTCAAATGCCTGTGATGATGTAACCGTTGTGGCTCCATCGCGAGTCGGATGTGTGTGATGTCGGTTCCTCTGGGATTTGGTGCAGATCGAGAGCCGAGGGCTTCTCGACGGACGACCGGGTTTAGTACAGTCTAAGTACACTGTAAGCAAATGGTGACAGGTGTACTTAGCCTGTATTAAATCGGCGGTTCCGCCACAATGGACTTCACTTCAGGGGCAAGTCAAATCCGTGGAGAAAAAATTAAGCCTTGGGCTTGATCTGTTGGGAAGAGCATCTCCATGGATTAGACAAAGTCCTTGCAAAGTTTGGTGAAGTTTAGAGTCCATTTGACCGAGATTTGGATCGATTTTGAGGATTCTCATGCTGTTTTCTCACCTCGGGCTGCCCTATTTCATACCACCGGACTGTCCGGTGGGTAGGCACCGGACTGTCCGGTGGCCTAGGGTTTAGCCCGGGTGGAGACTACGAGGCTTGGCCTCTCAGGCTTTTAGCAGCCATCGGACTGTCCGACGTTGAGCCACCGGACTGTCCGGCGGTGAGCCACCGGACTGTCCGACGGTGGTGCTTGAGGGTCAAGCCCTCAGCCTATTTCGTCCGGTGGGTGGCACCGGACTATCCGACGGTTTGGTGTCGGACTGTCCGGTGGTGCACCGGACTGCCCGGTGGGTTGGACTCGAGGGTTGAGCCCTCAGTCTTTACCGTCCGATGGTTGGCACCGGACTGTCCGACGCTTAGGCACCGGACTGTCCGGTGGTAGCGTCGGACTGTCCGGGGCGTTAGCGTGTCTTAGGGTTGGTAGCTTGTCCTAGCTACGTGATCCTACGCAGGTGAGAAGAGAGGGTTTTTGGGGTCATAGGTTTTTAGGTGTCGACCTATTCACCCCCCTCTAGGTCGCTCTTTCGGCCCTCAGTTTTAGCCCCTCCGGGCGTTTCTAGTGTTAGGGCAGCTAGGTGTATAAATAGCCTAAGAGCTGGTCATTAGAGTTAGTTCTGGCAGCTAGGTTCTCATTTCCTTAAGGTAATTTTCGTCCTCAAGCTTTGAGCTTCAAGTTTAGGGGGTTAGGGTGAGATCTAGCCTCCAAATCAAAAGAGAAGGTGAGGGTGGTTGCTTGGAACGAAATCCTTCATTGTAATCTGACCTAAGACCTCTTTTGAGGCTCATAATCAAAGTGGTTTCGTGCAGCAATTTTGTGTGCTTCTCCTCCCCTTGTTCTCTTTGGTTTTTGGCTTCAATCCTTGGCTTTTTGGGTGTTTGTTTTGGCCAAAGTTGAATCCTTTGTTTTCCTTGTGTTTTGGACTTGCAAGGACATGGAGATTATATCTTAGAACATCTCAATCCCGAAGGATTGCCATGAGCAAGTCGTTCTTGAGCTTTTCCCTTTCTTGCCCAAATATTCACCTCTTTACGAGATCCAAATTCCCGCTAATCCCTTGATCTTTTTCAATAGATCCTTTGAGAATAGCTTTGGAATAGAGCTAAGTTAGTGTGTGCAAAATTTTGTGAAGATTGGTGAAGGTTTGGTCAAGTTTTGGCTTCGGAAGTTCAAGTTTCTTATGGCTGTTTTTCTGTCTGTCTATAACGTCCGGTGGCTGTCTATTTCGTCCGGTGGTTGGTTCTGTGGTCAAACGTGTCCAAATGACCTGAAATTTTGTGGAGCTCTTATCCTATGAATCATAAAGCTCCCATAAAAATTTCAGATTTTTTGGAGGTGTTTTGACCTGGTTTTGGTATTTTTCTTTTGGGTTGGTCTGACAGTTTTTTAACCACCGGACTGTCCGGTGGGTTTGCACCGGACGGTCCAGTGGCTTTAGGATTTTTATTTCTTGTCCAATTGACCTGAAAGTTTGTGGAGTTGTTTCCTGGCCCCTTCTTAACCTTCAGTAAAAATTTCATAATTTTTGAAGTTGGTTTGGTTGGGGTTTGGACCGAATCTTTTTGGAGTGTCTGGCTGTGAGCACCGGACAGTCCGATGCTTAACCACCGAACAGTCCGGTGGTCACAACTTGCTCCAATTGGTCTGATTTTTTCTAGAGCTGTTCCCTATTGCTTTGTGAAGGTGTGGTAATTTTTTAGGGTGGTTTGGAGCTTTGCTTTTAGGGTTTTGAGATTTTTCTTTGCAGCCCTGTCTGTTTGAAATCTGCAGTTTTCCGAAGTTGGTTCCTTTTGCGCTCTTTGTCTTAGCCGTTTAAGCGTGTGCTTCCGCTTTGTGCTTGGTACGTATCTGTTCAGTGGATAGTACCAAGTACGTGTTGTGAACTAGATACGTATCCTCTCAGTAGACGGGATCTTTGTTGTGGGTGTTGTTTCAGTTTGCACTACGGGGATTGAGTTTGAGTTTTCAAGTGCTCCTATTCAGCCCCCTCTAGTCGCATGTCTCGGTCCTACAGACAGTTGCCATGGAAGACCGTGTGGTAGTGCAGGTCGATGGGACGTGCATGGCCAGCTTTCACACTTATCTGGTTTTGAAATAAATAAATCTTTATTTGCCAAAACCAGGGGGCATGTGTTGACAGCGGAATTTCGCCGTCCCTATTAATGGGCCAAAATCGGCTTTGAGATAAAGAGAAGCTGTCCAAGGAAGCGACGGCGTGTGATAAAACAGGCCATTGGGCCTTGTATCGTAGATTAAAGATTAGCTAAAAGAGTTCAGTTTAAGTCAGTTAGGGTTTGTAGTTTAATTATGGAAGGGCAGGCTTGCCGCCCGAGTCTCCGGACTATAAATATGTACCCTTTGTTATCGAAATAAAGTTGACGACATACGCTCACCAAGCAGCGGTTGTCTCCACATCCCCTCGGCGCATCGCCACCTCTAGCGACTAGAGTTTCAAGTAATCGTCATGCTGCCTTAATGATTTATTTCGTTATAGGCATTGCGACGTTAGTCGCCTAGTAGATCGTGTACTGAAACGTTTTTTATGACACAGTTTACTAGTTACCATGATGAATCTCGTGCTAAGCTAGCGCGAGATCCATTAGTTATCCCGATAAATCTTATGTCAAGCCTAGCTTGGCATGATCCATCATGTGCATGAGTCGATATGCTTGCACGTCGGCTCATGTACACCTTGCTGTTATGCTAATATCTTTCATGATGCGTGACATCACGCTGCTGGTTCGTTATTAAATTAGTACAGCACAAGTTTAGAACATAGATTAGATCTATTCTTACAGCTTCATCTACAGATCACATGTTGTTAGGAAGATCAGATGTATACCCTGCCATGCCTTTTATCGTTTTATCAAAGATGCATCTGCTTTTATAGCTTTTCTGTATAATCTTTGGTGCAATAGTAGATTTTAAGGCATGTTTGACGTTCATCTGGATGTTTTAGCCGACTGGAATAGATCTAGTCATGTTACTTCTTCCTTTATTTAAGTACTGTGTATATTATATCTAGATATGCTACTGGTATGACAGCAGGGCCTTGCCGACGAAGAAGATCCGACCCAGGATGAGCCGATCCGAGCGATCCGGCTAGTATTTAACATTTAACCTATTTTGTCTGCTTGTACAGGGGAAATAGGAACCAACCAACGCCATCACCACCACCACAACCTCCCTGGCTAGGTCATCAGCCAGGTGGCACGCTTGACTAACACCGAGCCAAGACGATCGGCTGATCCGTTTAGCTGGTCGTGGGTTGCAGCAAGGAGGAGCGAACACTACGGTCCACATACACCTCCCGACCCTATTGTGTGAAGCTCTCCAGGGTGCTACCCGTCGGTTTTCTGGTGCAACAGGGGCCTGACACCCGGAGCAGATCTCTATCTCAACCTAGCCTCCGGATGGTCGTTCTACCACTTGATACCATCCGAGGGAAGAAAAATTCTAGACACAATCCTCGAGAAAGCTTCTGACCTCGGTACATTAGAAGAACCACCTCCACAGAAGCCACCCAAGACACTCGAAACCGAAGAGAGACAAACACCATATACCCCGTCTCCACCATTACCCCTCTGAATCGAGGAAATCCTAGAACCTTCGTCCAGGCAAACTGAGAGGGTCAGTTTCGCCTTGACGGTTCCTCCGTCGGCACCTCCGTTCTCTTTTGAGGACAAACTCTTCATGGATTTTGGTGATGCCTCTCGGTTACCAAAACAAGATAGACGCTTCATCAGGACCTCCAGACCAACATACACACTACCAGATCATAAAGAGCATATGAAGGAGGACCTACTCTGGCTTTCAGCAGCAATAAATCGGGATTGGCTAGAGGAGAGACGACTGGATAAGAACACAGTCAAATTTTATCCAGACCCTAGTGTCATTCCGGGCCAAGTATCAAGGCTTCAACCGCAAGATATTATATATGACCCAAGGGTAAGAATCAATATAATCCCTAAGCACGTAATGGACGAGTACTACCCGACACAGCCGCTATCAAGATCTGCCATGCGTCTGCAATGGACAAAGGGTAGCTATTTGTGATGCGAAGGTGTTTTGAGGGTAATTCAAACAACCTTGCGGGATACTCAGATGTTCTTAGACTTTCACGTCTTTGACATCCCCGAGGGGTCTCCACCATTAATTGTGGTTGGGATCCTAATCGCCGCCCTCACCAGCTCAGATATATACAGAGGGAGATTGCAGCTTCAGCTTGGTAATGAAGAAATCAACGTCAATATCAATAGGTCACTCAATGCCAAGACTGAAGCAAAGCCAGAGATCGACCCTATGGAAGAAGTGATGAGCCTTGCACTTGAGGAAATGGGTCAAGATAGCCTAGAGGAAGTGGCTGTTAGCAACTTCAGTATGGTAGAAGAGCCATGGAAGCTCAAAGTACTTGGTGAATCCTTACGGCCTGAAGCTCCGAAGATAGAACTAAAGCAACTACCGCCTAGCCTGAAGTACGCCTTCCTCAATGGGAATGAGGACATAGGTGATCATCAGCGACAAGCTGACAGAGAGTGAGAGCTGGCGATTACTTTCAGTTCTGGAGAAGTATAGGTCTGTGCTTGGATACTCTCTTCAAGACCTAAAGGGAATCAGTCCCAACCTATGCACTCATCGCATCCCTATGGAGGCTGATCACAAGCCAACTACGGAGCCACAGCGTTGACTTAACAATGCAATGAGAAAGGTAGTCAAGAAGGAAGTACTAAAACTACTTCACGCGGGAATCATATACCCCGTGAGTGACAGCGAATGGGTAAGTCCAGTACAAGTTATGCCGAAGAAAGGAGGGATGACAGTTGTCAAGAATCAAAACAATGAGCTCATACCACAGAGGACTGTCACAGGTTGGCGGATGTGCATTGACTACAGAAAGCTTAATGCCGCCACCAGGAAAGATCACTTTTCTCTTCCTTTCATTGTTGAAATGTTGAAGAGACTGGCAAAACACTCCTTCTTCTGCTACCTCGACGGCTACTCTGGATACCACCAGATTTCGATTCACCCAGAGGACCAGAGTAAGACGACTTTCACATGCCCTTATGGAACCTTCGCTTACAGGCAAATGTCGTTTGGGCTGTGCAATGCTCCAGCGTCATTCCAGGTTTATGATGGCAATATTCTCTGATTTCATCGAAGATATCATGGAAGTGTTTATGGGTGATTTCTCAGTATACGGCAAGAGCTTTGACGGATGTTTAGAGAACCTTGAAAAAGTTCTCAAAAGATGCCAATAAGTTGATCTTGTCTTGAACTGGAAAAAATGCCACTTCATGGTCAGAGAAGGAATCGTTCTGGGACACAGAATTTTGGAAAGAGGCATAGAGGTAGATTGTGCAAAGATTGAGGTCATTGAGCAACTACCTCCACCCACCAACATAAAGGCCATCCGAAGCTTCCTAGGCCATGCAGGGTTTAATAGGAGATTCATCAAAAATTTCTTCCATATAGCCCGGCCTCTGACCAACTTGTTGGCTAAGGATGTTCCCTTTGTGTTCGATGAAGAATGCCTCGAGGCCTTTCACACGCTCAAGAAGGCTCTGGTCTCAGCCCCAATCATTCAGCCACCCGACTGGAACTTACCTTTTGAAATCATGTGTGATGTAAGCGACTTCGCTGTTGGAGCAGTATTGGGTCAGAGCAAGGATAAGAAGCATCATGCTATCTCCTATGCAAGCAAAACGCTCACTGGCCCACAACTGAATTACTCAACCACCGAGAAAGAACTATTAGCAGTGGTTTTTACAATCGACAAATTCAGATCATACTTGGTAGGATCGAAAGTCATCATCTACACAGATCATGCAGCTCTCAAATACCTCCTAACCAAGAAAGATGCAAAAACCACGATTGATCCGGTGGGTGTTGCTACTCCAAGAATTCGATATCGAAATTACAGATAAAAAGGGAGTAGAGAATTCAGTTGCAGATCATCTCTCACGGATGAAATTTGAAGAAACATCGCCTTTGCTGATCGATGACTATATGAGAGATGATCAGCTCCTAAAGGTGATAACAATCCAACCTTAGTATGCTAATCTGGTGAATTACATTGTTGCTGGCTATGTCCCGGAAGGAGCAGACAAGAGGAAATTAGCTCACGACAGTCGATTCTATCTCTGGGATGACCCCTACCTATACAAACTCTGCGCACACGGACTCCTACGTCGCTGCATTCCAGCTTGTAAAGCACCGCAGGTCCTCGATAGATGCCATGCATCCTCCTATGGAGGTAACTATGGGGCTTATCGGACTCATGCAAAAATCTGGCAAAGTGGGTTCTATTGGCCTACTATGTACGAGGATGCAAAAGAGTTCGTCCGACGGTGTCCAAGGTGCCAGCGCCAAGGGAATATAAATCCAAGAGATGCTATGCCACTCACAAGCAATCTCCAACTTGATATATTCGACGTGTGGGGCATAGATTTCATGGGACCTTTTCCCAAGAATGGAGACGTCGAATAAGCAAATCAAAAACATCCTACAAAAGACGGTCAAGGCTATGGGAAAAGAATGGGTATCCAAGCTACCCGATGCTCTCTGGGCATATCACACTGCATACAAAACTCCCATTGGCATGACACCATACCAATTGGTGTACAGCAAGACTTGTCATCTTCCAGTGGAACTCAAATTCAAATCTCACTGGGCGGTGAAGAGGTGGAACATGAATCTCTAGTCGGCAGGCGTAAAAAGGCAAATGCAACTGGCCGAGCTAGAGGAATGGAGGGAGAAGGCATACCACAGTGCCAAGCTATACAAGGAGCGCACCAAAAGATGGTACGATAAGCGAATCAAGATCAAATCATTCAAACCGGGAGATAAGGTACTACTCTTTAACTCTCACATTCGTTTATTTGGTCATGGTAAGCTTAGGAGTAAGTGGGAAGGACCTTTCACGGTCCTTGAAGCCCCCGATCATGGCGCCATCACCCTCCAGGACAATGATGGAAATGTTTTCAAGGCGAATGGGCAACGCTTTAAAATATTTCTTGAGCCCGAAATGTCTCAGCTAGAAGAAATGGATGTCTTCGAGCTGCATGAGGTAGTTTGATCACACATCCATGGTCGAGCTCAGACCTAAAAAGAAGCCATGTACACTACTTGCTTTCTCTCCCTTAAAACTCCTCTAATCTCACCTTTTGCTAAATAATCTCAATAGAACCAATGTCCAATACATGTTTTTGGGTTTAAGGTCACCAAAAGGGGGTAAAACCCAACACTTGGCACGTCCAGCCAAGGGTTGGCGTGGCCGGCCGACCTCTGGGTCTGGTCACCCGACCCTCGGGTGTAGCAGCCAGGCTACCAGGTGCGAGGCCGGGTCGGCCGACCCAGGTGCTAGGTCGCACGACCAACGAGTCAGGTCACCCGACCCAGGGTTCAGGTCGCCCGACCCCCAAACTAGGCCGCCCGACTGCCAAAATTCAAGTTTCGGATTTTGGAGCCTTTTTCCCTACTTCTTCGGTTCTGTTGAGTGGATGAGATCGGGATTCCAATGTTTTAAGGTGAAAAAGGGTCATCTTCTTCCTCACACATCACACTCTCATCTCATCCCATCCAGAACTCAGCCATGGCACCACCTTCTCCACGCAACAATGGCAAAGCTATCATCTCCCTCACCTCAGATACCATCGCACGTACACCCCGGCATCCGAGGACTCACCACGCCCTCTCCAATCCATCCCGAGGGAGGAGAATCCCGAGAGACTCATTAGGAGGTCACCCTGGCCGATGGGACTAGGTCCCTAGGGTCGGCCGACCTTGGGTCAGGGTCGCCCGACCCTTGATGGAGGTCGCTCGACCTTGGGTGACAGCCCCCGTGGCTGCCCAGCCACCCGAGATGGTCGCTCGGACTCCCCTCGGCGCTCCCACAGTGTGGATAGGCCCCCTCGCGGTCTGCCCCCCACAAGGGCCATTGCCAAGAAGGTGGCGCGCCCATCTCCACGTCCTACCATGGGGGCCATCGCCCCTGTGAAGTGCATCAAGAGCCTCTTTCAGGAGGAAGCTGCTGGACCATCTAGAGAACCGGTCTTCCCTAGCCATTCCACCCATACCCTCCGTGGGATGAAGACTCCTACCGGTGGGTATGCAAAGGTGTTTGTGCCAAGGGTAGCGATCCCGGATTCATCCATAGATGAGTCCATTGATTCCACTCCACCATGAAGGACGGTGAATAGGGTGGCTGTACCACCTCCCATTCAAGGGCCGCCTGGGAAGTTTGAAGGATCATCTAATGATGAAGACACGGTGGCCTCTCTTAGGGACGAAAACATAGTGCTCCAGGCTAAACTGCAGAATCTAAAGGAGCGTTGTGCTGAAGGTGAACTTTGGTGGATAGATATTAATGATAAATTTGATGTCCTTAGGAAGGGACTCTCCGCCAAGGTTCGCCGCCTTGTAGAAGCAATAGGGCATCCCGAGCTCTATGACCCAACATAGCCATAGATGCCCATGCTTCTAGTTATCCTAGGCGCTTTTTAGGTTTTTAATATTTAGGTTGAATACTTTTTGTTTGTTTAATTTCCCTTTTGTAATAAGCGCCTACAATTTTTATTCATTTGATTCACTAAAGGTAGGATAGTTTCCCTTTCCAATAAAGTTTGGGGTGGAATGGCCAAAGCTATTCGACCTCCTGTCACTAATCCTGCAGAAACCACGCAAGAAAACACTTTAAGCAGGATCTACAATGCTACTCAGAAAAAAATTTAGGGGAAAATGGCAACAACGCAGGTCGGCCAACCTTGGTTCAGGCCGCCCGACCTACTGGTCAGGTCGCCTGACCTCGGTCCAGGTCGGCCAACCACGTGAATTGCGCAAAAACTTGTTACATCGCGTTGTCACGTCTTCCCAAGGTTCTCTCAACCGAAACAAACAAGCGCACGGGTCAAACCACAAAGAGGGGTGGCCGCCTAACCCGGTGACAAGGTCGGCCGACCCTGGCTCTGGGTTGGCTGGCCCACTCCTATCTCATACCCACATTTGGAGGTCAGGTTTGCACTTTTATTATTTGTACCTCTCAAACTTTGCATTTGTTTTACATGAAACCTTGGTAAATGATGCTCTACATGATCATGATGTCACATCTCACTTGTGCTTGCACCGTGTTATTTCTTATGCTAGAGTAATCTTGCCTTTGGATACCTTTATGAATAGGGAGCCACTTATGTTTAGTTTGTTGATTCATGAGAGATGAGATAATTGGAGATAACTAAAGGAACCTCCCACATGAGTTAAGAGTTTTATTTGCAAAATAAAAAGAGGGTTCCATCTTGGATGATCACAAGTTCCTATCCCATCTCACTAGTACCACATATGAAAAAGAGAATTCGTACCTTCATGCTTCCTTGATTGTTTTGAGTCCTATCAAGTTTTGTGCCATTAAAAGAGTTCGAATCATTTGAGAATTTTGGCCTTCACATGCACGTTCCATGAAATAAAGTCTCTCAAAAAGGTGTGTAGTAAAATGTCAATGATCCCATCCAAGTTCTGTTTGAAAGAAAGAGAGGCATGGAAGTTCGAAAAAAAAAAGAAAAGAAAAGAGAAAAGTATGAGAAAAGAAAAAAATGACGAGAAAAGGAAAAAAAGACTCCATGCCCTCTACTCAAACATGGGATTCAAAACAAGCACCTACAAGAGACAAGTCCCTACACTACACTTGCACTTGGCCAAATCTCACTTGATTATGGATTCTTTATTGACACTTGATTTGATTAGACAACATAAGCATGACAGGATAGCATCATTCGTCCAACTACCAAAAGCTCCACAAAAGCCTTAGTAGTATAGAATGTGAGGAATGCAAAACTCTTGCAAGGACACCTTGTCCTCTGAGTGACTGAGAGCTGGACTTGAGATCAGAAAAGTTGGCATGCCCTGTTTTGAAAATCTTGAAAACCTCTCTACTCATGTGGTGTGGGAACCTGAAGTTAACTCTAATATATTCTTGTTCCATGTCTCAACATTCCGAAACTTAAGTGTAGACACCATTGAAATCCTAGGGAAGATGAAATAGTCGGAATAACCTTGTGCCTGTTATGGTGGTTGTGATGTTATGCCCTTTTCCACTTATGCCTAACTCTCTTCTTTGCTCGAGGGTTTAAGTGTGTGTGGGGGGGTGTTGGCGGTCGATAAAACTCATTTCGACCACCAACATTTCATAACTTAGAGTATAATTTTCCAAGATTTCATTTTTTTCTAACTAGTTCCACGAGTTGTGTATAAATGTTGTATGCAGGAGCTCATACATTCAAAACCACATAGAAATGAACGAACGGAGATAATGTGGCAAGAAGGAAAGCAATGGGCCAAAAAACCAGGTCGGCCGACCACCATCCCAGGTCGGCCGACCAGGGTGTGGGCGACCTGGTTCTTGGGTCGGGCGACCTGGGCCCTGGGTCGGCCGACCCAGTGGGTCGGCCGACCCAGGGCCCAGGTCGCCCGACCCAAGAACCAAGTCGCCCGACCTTGGCCTAGGTCGCCCGACCTGCCACGTCACCGATCCTAAACCTGCATGCAAAGAAACACAAAGCATGTCAACCACAACCATTGGATCAAATGCCAGAGGAATCCAAGCGTCAAAAGATCACCGAACCGTGGATCAATGATGTCATCAATCCAGGGGAAGGGCCATGCAACCAATCGGGAGCCAACACGTGGTCGCCCGACCTCCCCTAAGGTCGACCGACCTCCCCTCGGAAGCATTTTTCACGTGTTCCAACCGCCACAACCGCCAACTGAAGTTTGGAGTGCATAGCAGCCGCTGGATCACAAGAGGCAGTGCATCAGATGGCCGCTCGACCTCTAGGGAGGCCAACCAACGACTAGGTCGGCTGACCACCGACTTACCCCCACTACTGACTTACACACCTACAAATACCCCCTCAGCCATCCAAGCTATAAATACCCCTCGGGAGGTCATTTGCAAGGTGTGGTGGATCAATAGAATACAAGTGTGGTTGCATAGTTGAGTGTGAGTGTTGTAGTGAAGCCAACCTTAGCATTGTAGAGAGAGCCAAGTTGTATCAAGAGTGAGTAGTGAGTTGTAGAGTGAAGGAGTCACTCTTTGGTCCTCTATTCTCGAGCTCTTATTCTCAGAGGAATTATTACTCTATTTCTAGGATACAGTAAAGTTCCTTGCTCCCTTCTTTATTTATTTCATACTTACTTTATTTACATACTCAGTGCTTTGCTTAGTAGTTTACGAGTGCCAAGTGTGCTCTGTGTAATTTAGCTATACAATTGTGCTTACTCTCAGGCCTCGAACCTGTGTAGTAGTAAACTCGGCTATGTAGACGTGGTGTCTAGACTAGAGTTTGCCTTGGAGGGTGTCTTGTCCCACGCAGCTTTGGTGGTAGGTCCGCTTGGTGACAGCGAGCGTGTACCCTGTGTACTCCACCCTGTCGTCTGGATAAGTAGTCATCGACGCATAGCTGAGTTCTGTAGTGCCCGCCTTTCTCATCTGGGTTATCAGCACTCTGGTGCCCGGAAGTGGTTCTATAGGCTTAGTGTCCAGTAAACATGCTGAGTAGAACACTAGTTCGTTTAGTAAAGTTAAGTTGTTTTATTTAAAATAGTGAACCTGTTCTACTCTGCCCTTTACCTCTACTTTGCTGGCTTTACTGTTTGGTTCTACCTGTTTTACGTTGAGTTACTCCTCGTTCCTCGTGGATTTCGATACCCTAGAATACTCTTGGGTGAAAAGCTACAACGTGTTTCCGTTCGCTTGCGGATCTATATCAGTAGGCTAAAAAATGCCAACAGTCGTCATCCAGCTCATCTCCAAAACCTATGCGCTAGCACGCAGGCCACCCTGAGACACTCCCCTAAGCGGAAGGATAAAAATAAAGGGCTAGCTCAAGTGGAAGGCTCTAGGCTCCCTATGGAAAAGTATATAAATAACATTATCCAGATTATCATAACATTGTTCCATTCGGGAATTCGGGCACATGACCGGTTCCCAGCTCATCACTCATACCAATACATACACACCTTACCACCAAACACCTCTTCATAACATCCACTCATTGTTGGCGTTTCTTAGCCAATTGAATAAATCCGCAAGCGCACAGAAACACGTTGTAGCCTTTCACCTAAGAGTATTCCAGGGTATCGAAATCCATGAGGAACGAGGAGTAACTCAACGTAAAACAGATAGAACCGAACAGTAGAGCTAGCAATTGTAAAGATAAATAACAGAGCAGAGCAAGATCACTACTTTAAATAAAACAACTTAACTTTACTAAACAAACTAGTATTCTACTCAATGGGTTTACTTAGACACCTATACTGTAGAACCACTTCTGAGCACCATAGTGTTGATAACCCAGATGAGAAAGACGGGTGCTATAGGTCTCAGCTATGCGTTGATGACTACTTATGCGAATGATGGGGTTGGACAACATAATACACATACCCGCTGTCACCCGGTGGGACTACCAACCAAAACTACGTGGGAAAAGACACCTTCCAAGGCAAACTCTAGTCTAGACACCACGTCTACACGGACGAGTTTACTACTACACTGGTTCGAAGCCAGAGAGCAAGCACAAATGTATAGCTAAACTACACAGAGCACACTTGGCACCCATAAACTACTAAACAGAGAAATGAGCAAGTAAATAAAGTAAGTATGAAATAAATAAAGAAGGGGACAAGGAACTTTACTATATCCTGGAAATTGAGTAATGTTTCCTCTAAGAGTAAAAGCTCGGGAACAGAATACGAGAGAGAATTCCAACTCCTTCACTCTACACTCAGTACTCACTCTTGATACAATTGGCTCTCTTTACAATGCCAAGGGTATATCTAAACTACACATAGCACACTTGGCACCCGTAAACTATTGGGCAGAGCATTGAGTACGTAAATAAAATAAGTATGAAATATATAAAGAAGAGAACAAGGAACTTTACTCAATCCTAGAAAAGAATATCCTTCCTCTGAAATAAAGAATTCTAGAAATAGAATGCCGAAGATAATTCTAACTTCTTCACTCTTCACTCACTACTCTCTCTTGAGACTTACGTGGCTCTCTTACTACAATACTCTACACCTAAATACACAACCACACTTCTATTATTAAAAAGGACTCTATGGGCCTGTTAGTTGGGGGTGATTTTAATCTGATTAGAGTGGAGGAAGAGAAATCAACTCGAAATGTAAATGGTAGACTCATATCTTTGTTCAATGAATTTGTGGCTGAAACCCAGCTTATGGAGTTGTGCAGAATGGGCAACGTTTATACTTGGTCAAATATCAAGTGATGCCAATAACAGTGACCTTGGATAGGGCTTTTATGTTCAATTTGTGCAGAATGGGTGATTGCCAACCAAGATCTGAGAAGATATTCAGATTTGAACCAGCCTGGATCATGGTAGAGGGGTTTAAGGCGGAAGTAATGAAGAGATAGATTAGCAAAGGAGAGAAATATGTTCTAGATAACTAGAAATAGCTAATTTTGGATTTGAGGAGATTCCTGAAAGGTTAGGGTGCTAATCTTGGAGGGGACACAAGGAGAAGGAAAGAGGTCATTTTATCAAGTATTAATGCCCTTGATAAGCAAGCAAAGGGAAGTGATCTGCCAGCTGATAAGTGGCAAGAGAGGTATGAGCTAGAGAAACAGTTCATGGAAATTTATGAAAAGGAAGAAAAATCTCTTGGCAAAGAAGAGGGGGGGGGAATTGGCTACTAAAAGGGGATAATAATACAAGCTACTCTTATGGTATAGCTAATGGTAGAAAGAGAAAATGTACGATAAGGAAATTGATAGATGAGAAGCGTGTAGTCTTAGTGGAAGAGGAGGACATTAAACAACATCAAGACCAATTTTTCAAGGCCCTGTTTGGGAGTGAACCAGAACCAAATATCAAACTAGGGGAGGATGTTTGCATTGGTGTGATGGAGGTCATTTAGATGATAGAAGTAGAAAATTGCTTGTGAGACCTTTTACTATAGGGAAATTAGAGGAGGCTTTCAAGGACATGAAGATTAACACAGCCCCAGGTCGAGATGGTATGTCAATGTCCTTCTACAAGGAGTTTTGGATAGAGATAAAGGGTTTAATTTTGGAAATATTGAACAGCCTATATGAAGGACAGTTAGATTTAGCAAGACTTAATTATGGGGTGATAACACTCATACCTAAAGTGAAAGTGGCGGACCAAATTAAGCAATTCAGACCAGACAGCTTTCATACCTAGCAAATCTATCCTGGATGGGGTAGTACATGAGGTAGTACATCATTTGCAAAAAAGGAAAGAGAGAGGTGTTATTCTAAAATTTGATTTTTGAGAAAGCATATGATAAAGTTAGGTAGAGCTTCTTAAAGGATGTTCTTATGCTTAAGAAGTTTAATAATAAATGGATAGAGTGGATGATGAAGGCGGTTAGTGGAGGAAAGGTGCTTACTTCAGAAGCTACAAAGGACTAAGACAGGGGGACTCCCTCTCCCCCTTGTTAGTCAACTTGATTGTTGATACTTTTGTAGAAATTCTTAAGAAGGCTAGTAAAAAAGGTATTATCAAGGGGCTGGTGCCAGAGTTGGTAGATGGGGGGCTTACTCACCTGGAATATGCGGATGATACTATTCTATTCTTGAGTGACTTGGAAGAAGAGTTTAGTAATGTGAAATTTCTTCTTTTCTGTTTCAAGGAAATGTCAAGGATGAGGATCAATTACAATATGAGTGAAGTTTGTACCGTGGGTTTGAAAGAGGAGGATAAATTGAAAGTAGCAAACATGTTCCAATGCAAACTAGGGGAGTTTCCCATGAAGTATTTGGGTATGCCTAATGGAGATAGGAGGTTAACAAAGGGAGAGATGAAAACCCCTATGGAGAAAGTAAAGAAAAGCTTAAGACTTGAAAATGTGCTCATTTATCCTATGGAGGAAAAGCTATCCTAATAAACTCTAGTTTAACCAGTATTCCCATGTACATGATGGGAATGTATTAGTTATATGAAGGGATACACCAGGAACTAGATGCAATCAGGAGTAGGTTCTTCTGGCAAGGGTGGGAGAAAAGAAAAAATATCATATGGTTAAGTGGGAACATCTAGCAAAACCCAAAAGTTTGGGAGGTTTGGGTTTCTTGAAAATGAGTAATGAATAAAGCCATGTTAGCTAAATGGTTGAAAAGACTGGATGACGGAGAGGAGAACTTATGTTTAAACTTAATTAGGAAAAAATATTTGTGGGAACATAGCTTTTGCTAGACAGGAAGAAAGTGGGCTCCTCTCAATTCTGGCTGGGTGTGTGGGAAGCCCAACAATGGTATGAAAGAGGCATGGGGTGGATGTGTGAGGGCCCGTTTGGATCCGCTTATAAGCGAATTATGGTGGGGAGAAGCGAAAAATCCACCCAGGTTGCTTCTCCCGTGAGCCCACTTCCCACCACATCATCCCTCCAGTGCAAAACTTAATTCCTAGTGAAGCGGCCTCCCACCTGCCTCTCACCCAAAGCGAAGGATTATCCTCCGCGCCTCCGGCCGCAGGCTCCTCCTTCCGCCGCCCATCGGCTCCTCCAGCCCCTCCACCCGCCGCCGGTTGGCCCCTCCGGCACTGCCGCCCGTCAGCCCCTCGCGTCCACCCACCGCCCGTCGACCCCTCTGGCGCCTCCGCCCATCGTCCCTTCGCCTGCGCCCGCCACCTGTCAACCGCTTCGCATCTGACTGCCGGCGCCTCCGAACCGAGTGGGAAGAGAAGGAGGCGGGGCCCCGCATGGGAGGCGGCGGCCGCGGTGCCTGCTCGAGCAGGGAGAAGAGGCAGGACTCGATCCTCGTCGCCGCCACCACGGACGAGCTGGAGGTGCCGCAGTCGATCCTTGTCTCTGCCGTCGGGGATGAGCTAGAGGTGCCGCGGTTGGTCCTCATCTCCGCCGTCGGGGACGAGTTGGAGGTGCCGCGGTCGGCCTCGTCGCCGCTGCCGCGAACGAGCTGGAGGCGTCGCTAGGACGAGCTGGAGGCGCCACAGTCGGGTCCTCCTCGCCGCCGCCGCTGCAGACGAGTAGGAGGCGCCGCGGCCGCTGCAAACGAGGAGGAGGCGCCACCAGGGATGAGCTTTTGAAGCGCAGCAGTCGGTCCTCATCGACGGCGCCATGGTCGGTCCTACTCAGGGCGAGTGAGAATCCATGTAATAATCATGATTGACAAAGACTCCTTTTTTTGGATAGCAGATTCTTTGGTGAACCGATTGTGAGATAATTCTACTCACCAAATAATCAAGACTTAGAAAAAGCGAATCCAAACAGACCCTTAGGAGAATGGTAAAGGAATCAGATTCTGGGAGGATGTGTGGCTAAATGAATGCCCTTTGAGAATTTCATACTACTTGATATATAAAATCTGTTGAAACAAACAGATTTCGGTGGCAGAAGCTTTTGATAGAGAGTGAAATCTGGATTATAGGAGAAGATTAGGAGAAGATGAGCTCAGTGAATGGAGAGAAATGATCAGTCAGCTAGGGGATGTGACTTTGACTGATAGCAGGGATAAATTTGTCTAGAAGTTAGCCAATAACGGGAAGTTCGTTACAAAATCCATGTGCATGCTTATGTTAGATGGTGGAGTGGTGGATATAGATGGCAAAAGAATTTGGAAGGAGAAATTACTGCTGAAAATCAAGATCTTCCTATGGATGGCGATGAGAGACAAAATTCACTCTGCAGAACAGCTTACAAGGAGAAACTGGAAGGGATCAGACTTATGTAAACTGTGCAGGGGCCTGGAAACAAGTAGCCATATCCTCTTTGCATGCCCCATAGCAGTGGTGCTGTGGTGCTGGGTACGAGAGGCTTTGAATTGGGAGGTGTCCCCTTTTCTTTCCAGGATTTAGATAGGGCCATAGGCTCAAACAACTTGATGGCTTCTTCAGGCTATGTTCTAGTTGCTAATATCTGTTGGGTTCTCTGGACAAATAGAAATAATTGGGAGTTTAATAACCTTCTTATCTCTAACACTAAGCAATTAGCCTTTCAGGTTGTGAGCTATGTGAAGCAGTGGGAGAAGCTAAGGGGTCAGCGGCAGCGCTCCAGATTGATGTGGATAGAATGGTGCTGAAAATCGAAGAATGCTAAAGAGCTAAACTACTTCTGTCCTGGTTGTGATGGTTTTTGTGGTAAAAAACAGCGTGGCTAGTTTTTTTTTTTTTAACAAAAGCGTGGCTAGTTAGTGAGGTTGGTGCCCATGGGTGATAGTTTCTCTTTTTTTTTTTTGACACGATAGTTTCTCTTCTGGTTGGTATGTATGTGTTTCTGCTATGTTTTGTATTTAGTAAAATGCACCGAGGGTACATAAACTTGTGCGGGTGTGTCAAATAGATCCATCAACTTTCAATTTGCATTTCTGGGTATATGAATTTTTTAAGTTGTGCCATATAGGTCCATATCCCTTCGTTTTATATTTCTTTTTTCATTTGGATCCCTAAAACTTCTCTCTTCTTGCACAAAGTTCCTAGCCCCACCGATCGCATGCGCGGACGCCTCCTTTCGCGCCGCCGCCTCCTCCTCCTTGTCCTCCCGCGTCAAAGACTCCTCTTGTGCTTCTCGCGCCTCGCTGCCCGTCTCTTCCCTTTGCCACCTTCCATCCTCTCGTACCACTGCTCACCGCTGTGCACAGCCACATCCCTCGCAGAGCAGCATCATCGCCACCGCCGCCGCTGTGCATAGCCACGTCGCTTGCAAACGGTTGGTGGCGTAGCGCAGCCCCCGCGCAGTGCCCCTGCGTGCGTCGTCAGTTATGTCCGCACCATGCCCGCGGGTGCCCAAGGTCAGTTCGTGGTGCGTTGGTTGCATCTGCGCCCCCACCCATGGCCGGCTCAGCGGCGGCGGCAATGGTGAGGCTCGAGCGGGAGGCGATCACGAGTCGCGGGTGAGAAGACAAGGTGTCGGCACGGAAGGACAAGGAGGCAGCGAGCGGTGGTGCGGGAGGAGGGGAGGCAACGAGGGAAGAAAGGGAGGCGGGCGGGCGGCGGCGAGGCGCAGATGGCGTGAGAGGAGACATCAGCGCCTGTGGTGGGCGGCGCGCCTGTGGTGGGCGGCGCTAGAAGCTTTGTGAAAGAAGAGGTAAGATTTTAGGAGGGCTAAATGAAAAAAAATATAAAACGAAGGGGTATGGACCTATATGGCACAACTTAAAAAGTTTATGTATCCAAAAATGCAATTTGAGAGTTGGTGGACCTATTTAACACACCCACGCAAATTCATGTACCTCCGGTGCATTTTACTCTTTTGTATTCTTTTGCGCATGTGAATTGCCGCGGACTGTCGACTTCTGTCAGGTTATGGTTCATTAGGTTGTGTGTCTTTCTGGAACTCGGTTAGAAGAGGTTGAGTGCGTCTTGTCCGAGGTTGGCTTGGTAGTGGAGTAGTCTTTTGGTTTAGTTGTTGTTTGATCTTGGTGTGGTCCGTAAAGAGCTGGTAACCTTAGCCGAACATGTTTATGGTAGCTTTCAATACAAACCGGGCAAATGCGTTTCGTCTAAAATTTGCCACCTCCTCGGCCTTGACCTCCCTGATCTATAAATAAGAGTCAAAGACATCTTCTGAGATCGAAGGGCTAGATCGTTGGGGGCATAGTTTTGGAAGGGCCTAAGGTGTCGTCTAGGTAGGAAGCAACGCAGCTGCAGCAGTGCAGCCAACGCTGCGCTCCGCGTGCATGTGGCCGCTGGCCGACTGCCGACCTCGACCATTCGGGGACGAGCATCCGGTCTATAGGCTAAGCTGGTAGCCGACTAAGGCTGGAGCCAACGGCTCCCGCATCCGGCCTCCTCTATGTCACTGTAGCACACTGTGCGCAATTAATTCAGATACGGTAGACAGAGACAAGAATAGTTAGAATAGTGGATAGGGGATGGGGGACAGTGGAATTGTTGGATTCAGCCTAACCATGACATAGCCTGCTACTCATTTGACAGAGGCCATCGCAGACTCCTAGAGGATCACGATGGTCAAGGCGGGTACGCATAGCTGCAAGCTCTTGCAGTTGCCGTACGATATCGAGGCCATCAAGTCCGCTAATTAACGCCGAGCTCACAAGACTAGGCCGCATCATGAGCGTCGGTCTTGGCCTCCTAGGGTCCTGGAGAACTCGTGGATTACGGAGTTAGCTCCTGAGATGGCGCCACCGCGTGTCTGCTACGTTGCCTCTTCTTTGCGTTCGACAGTGGTTCATGGGGGATGATGTGTCGTCGATGTTCCATGTGCGCAGGGCATGTGGTTCTTCGAGAGGTGTGCGTACATGAAGAGCGCCAATCAGCTACATGACGACGACAGCGACGTTGTAGCCGCAGCAACGGTTGTCTTCATCATACTGACCAACAAGCTGCATGACCAAAAGCGTCCACGATGCTGTAGCCGCGGCTGTGGTTGTCTTAATCTTCCTGTCAAGGTTCAGATTCGGCTGGACACTGATCTAGATTTCTGGACAGGGCGGCAGTCGCGCTTTCTTCATGGTTGCGACAAGAAAAGAAACATGCTTGCTTCTGGTTTAATTTCCAGTAGATGTATGTAATTCGATCAGGGCATGCAGCAACATTATCCGTAATATAAATGGTAGGTGATTGATGGGTGGCTGGTGATGCGCATTGCGCATGCCGTGTCAAGTGACCAAGTTAACGAGGATCTTGCAATGATATTAGGACGAAGCTCTAAGATTTCTCTAACCTTACCTTCAACATGGATCTCAACCAAGTACTCCGTCTGGATTCCAAAAGAGCGTCGTTTTAAAAAAACTACAAGCCAAACTTTTAAAACTTTGACTACATATAACTTTTATATTATTTAGTATTGAATTTTCAAAGTCATATGTAAAGATTTGTCTTAACAAGATTTTTATAAAAGTAAAAATTTCTTAAGATTTTTATTTTTATTGTAATAAAACATTGGTCAAAACTTATGTTTTGGAGACCGTGTCGATATCCAAAACGATACTCTTTTGGGACCTAGAGGGAGTAATAAATAGCGTTGCAGTGGTTGCTATAGCGTTTGCAATAGCGGTATCAGTCCCATATTGCTGCATGCTATTTGCCTCTATTTATGTTCCCAAATTACTTTGGCCTACGAAAAAAAGTACATTTTTCTATAGTGGCTACGATGATATCTAACGGTTTGAAACTTAGCACCCGCTATTTGCCTCTATTTATGTTAGCAGACTGCAATAGGGTCTGCAATAGCACTTGTCAGTCTGCCACTGCAGAGTAGTCAGATTTGAAACTAACAAATGAAATATGGTATCTTATTTACACTTATACATTGAAGTACAATCTTAAGTTTATTTTTGTTTTTAAGTTATATGTGTATTTATTGTTTAGTATTTTGCTATTAGTAGGCTTTTAGTCTATTAAAAAGTCACGTTCCATGATGTATATACTCAGTTTTATTAGTGATATTCAAATTTTGCTATTAAAACTTAGCGTCCACTGCTACAAAAGTCCGCTATAGAAACACCATCCAAATAGCACTAGGAACGGCTCCAATTTAGGGCCGTTCCTGCTGTGCCCAGGGTGGGTCCCACATGGTGCACCACTCATGCTGCAACAATAGCAGGAGCGCCTGCAGAGCTCATTCAGCAGGAGCGGGCCACCTTACTACCCGCTCCTGCTGTGCTCCCTACAGCAGGAGCGGTGGACCTTACCACCCGCTCCTGCACCGCTCCTGCTGTTTTTCCACCCATATATAGCCTTCTTCTTTCTCGGGCTACAGTATGCCTGTGGAGGAGCTCCATTGTTAGAAGCTAATGGCGGCCAAAAATTAAAAAATAGCAGGAGGAGCTTTTTTTTTTCTATTTCTTGGATGTTAGAAGCCTTCTCAATCTATGCATCTGATTTGAGTATCTTCAAATCATTAGGTACTAAAATAGCTAGGATTTAATGTCATTCTCTCTCCTCTCATCATCAATGAGCATTTAATACTTTAGGGACCACATAATCTAGGTGGTAATGCATTATTTTAGGGTTTTTTCAACTTGGAATTAGCAATTGGTGTTACTCTAGGTGTTGTATTGGTCTTTATTAGTGGATCTCTTCTCTTTTAGATTTAGATCTAGATGTAGTGTGAAACCCTAGGTAAAGGATGGTATATTATTTAATTTTATAATGTAAATTTTCATATATTCATGATAATACCTCATTAATTTCCGTCATAAATATATTTTAGGTCGTAGAATATTCAATATTCATGATAATATACCACATCAATTTCCGTCATAAATAATAATGTACAATATATCATCAACCAGATCTTCATTATTTATACTCTGTACATTCTTGTTATCTTGTTCTTATATATTGTAGATGGCACGTGTTTGGATGTACAACTGGCCAAGTACGGAGCGTCCTTACCATGATGAAGTGGACAAATTTATTGAAGCTGCGAAGAAGGATGCAATAACGAATCAGGTTAAAGGCATATGTTGTCCTTGCAAAAACTGTAAAAACATAAAGGTTTGGACAGATCCAACCGACATTAGATCACATTTGATTGTTGCCGGATTTGTGAAAGACTAGTCTGTTTGGATCCATCACGGCGAGCAAGAAGGACTTTTAGATGCGGATGTTGATGATAACAATGACACATTCTTCGATGCAGATCTTGATATGTTGAATAGTGATGGCGATGATGACCAAGACAACGGTGGTGGAACATATCACTCCGTACCGTCAGAGAGTATTGAAGACTTGGGACTTAACGGTGATTCAGATGCAGATGACTATGAAGAAATGCTGAAACACTTCAAGGCCGATATCCTATATGCAAGTCCAAAAGTGGCAGAGAATTTGAAAGCAGTAAATTATGCTGCAAGGAAGAATGTGTATGAAAAGTCAAAGGGTTGTCCTCCTCATTGGACTTTGCTACGTTTTGTACTCGAGCTGTTGATTCTAAAGGCGAAGTATGGGTGGTCTGACTCTAGCTTCAATGATCTGTTGAAACTCTTATCTTGGTTGCTTACGAAACCTAACTTTATGCCTGCCAACACATATCAAGCGAAGAAGGTTGTTAGCCCCTTGACAATGGGAGTTGAAAGAATACATGCATATCTGAACCACTGCATCTTATATCGAGGCAAATATGAGAATCTAGATAAATGCCCAACTTGTGGCGCTGGCCGTTACAAGCGGAATGACATATTCCAAGGTGATGATGAAGCTTCCACCAATGGCAAGAAGAGAAAGAAGAATAGTGCACCCAATCCTTCTGAAGAAGATACATGCCTAGGCATCGACGAGAAGAAGAGAAGAATCCCCGCCCTAGTCATGTGGTACCTCAATACAATCGATCGCTTAAAACGGATATTTGCAAACCCTGCCTTTGCAAAGTTGATGCGTTGGTGGTTTTGTGAGCGAACAAAGGATGACGAAAAGCTTTCACACTCAGCTAACGCCACTCAGTGGCAAAGGTTCGATGAATTGTATCCAGAGTTTGTGAAGGATCCAAGAAACGTGAGGTTTGCACTTAGTACTGATAGAATGAATCCTTTTGGAGAAAGGAACAGAACACACAGCACATGGCCGGTGATATTGACCATATACAATCTACCTTCATGGCTTTGTCAGAAGAGAAAGTACACAATGTTATGCGGTCTGATACAAGGGCCTAAATAACCAGGCATTGATATAGATGTCTTCCTTGAGCCCTTGATGGAAGATATGGCGAAGCTTTGGAACGATGGGGTCAAAATGATTGATTCATTAACAAAGAAGGATTTTACACTCAGAGGAATGATACTCACTACGATCAATGATTGCTCTGCTAACTTCTCGCTGTCCGGACAGATCAAAGGGAAGAAAGGATGTATCCTGCTTGGATGCAACGACGTCTGAGTATCTCGATGGATCCAAAAAGGTTGTGTACACGAAGTACCGCCGCTTCCAAGTGGAAGGACATCAATACCGCAGAAAACAGTTCAACAACCACTTTAATGGCAAGGATGAGAAAGGTTCACTACCAAGAAGAAGACACGATAGCAAACACGTTTTCGATATTGTCTACGGGAAGAAGATCAAGAGAACTAAACCCCCTATTGCAGGTGTGCCTTTAAAAAAGCAGTCCATGTTCTTTAAGTACTTGCCATATTGGAAGGACTTGGAGGTTCCACACGCCATCGATTGTATGCACCTAAAGAAGAACGTGTTTGATAGCACTATTTTTACATTGATGGATGTGAAAGGGAAGACAAAGGACGGCCTGAAGTCACGTCGCGATCTGGTAAATATGAAGATCAGAAGTGAGCTCCACCCTGTGGAACAAGGCAATGGAAAATTTATGCTCCCTGCCGCGAGTTTCAACCTGACATCAGCTGAGAAAAGGGAATTGTGCCTGTGTCTACGAGGTCTAAAAGTGCCCATTGGATTATCGTCTAACATCAGGAGTCTAGTCTCCATGAAAGATTTGTCCATAAGTGGGTACAACGCTCATGACTGCCATATGATGATGACGGTGTTCCTTGCCATTGCTATCCGGGTTATCAATCCAGTATTCGTGCGGATGGTGGTCACTCAAATGGTCTATTTCTTCAACAAGATCTCACAAAAGGAGATTCGTAAAGATGAATTGGATTCGCTGCAAGAATTCTGCACGGAGACTATGGCTCAGATCGAGATGTGCTTTGCTGCTTCATTTTTTGATATAATGCCACACCTTATTGTACACATGGTTGACCAGATCCGTGCACTTGGTCCAATTTACTTACATGAGATGTGGATAAATGAGCATTTCATGTCGACCCTAAACCGTTATGTTCTCAACCGTGCATACCCTGAGGGATCTATGATCGAGGCTTATTACACCGAGGAAGTGGTAGAGTGCTGTAAGGATTACTTGGTTGATAAGAAAGGTATCGGTTTACCTGCTTCTCATCATATTGGAAGGTTATCAGGGAAAGGCACGAGGGGGAGGAAAACATTCGTTGATAATGCATATGAAGAAGTGGCAAAGGTTCATTTCAGCGTTCTGCATCAGATAGAGATGATGACTCCTTTCGTCGAGCAGCACATAGGTATTATCCGCGCGGAAAACCCCGAACGCTCAGATTCCTAGATCATGAAAGAGCACAAACACCGCTTCACCAGCTGGCTCATGGACCTCAATTTACCCGAAGGATTAACTGCCGAGGAAGTAACGTTGAAAAGGTTGGCGTCCGGCCCATCTTCACGGGTCATTATATGGCAGGCGTATGACATCAATGGCCAGACATTCTATACAGCTGCAAAGGATAAAAAAAGTGTGTGCAAAAATAGTGGAGTCCGGATTGACGCCATTGATGACGGAACGGACAGCAAGGTCACATATTTTGGCTTCATAGAGGACATATGGGAGTTGGACTACGGATCGAACATACAAATTCCTATCTTTCGATCCCAATGGGTGAAAAACCAACAAGGTGTACAGGTTGACAACTATGGACTCACAATAGTTGACCTTGCCAAGGTTGGTTACAAAAATGACCCTTGGGTGCTGGCCAAACGCGTTGGACAAGTTCTATATATCATCGACCCACGTCTTAAGAATCAGAAGCACATAGTTGTCGCCGGCAAACAGAGTATTATCGGAGTTGATGGTGTCGATGATGTCGAGACCTTCAATGACTATGACAACATGGAGTTTTTTACATAGAAGTAACAATAAAGGGAATGAAGCCTTGGGTACGCACGGATGGAGAGCCAAGAATTGTAAACGCTTAATGTTCGATTGTTCATGTCATGGCCGCTAATTAATAAATGTCATTTTATGCCTTCGTATATGCGTTTAAATTAATGAGTGTCCTTGTACATATCGTTTCAATTAGAAACTTAAAACATGCATGTATTTCAGCCAATAAAATAAAAGAATCAATTTAGAAACTTCAACATGCATGTATTTCAACTAATAAAATAAAAGAATCAATTTAGAAACTTAAACATGCATGTATTTCAACTAACAAAATAAAAGAATCAATTTAGAAACTTAAACATGCATGTATTTCAACTAACAAAATAAAAGAATCAATTTAGAAACTTAAACATGCATGTATTTCAACTAATAAAATAAAAGAATCAATTTAGAAACTTAAACATGCATGTATTTCAAGTAATAAAATAAAAGATTTAATTTAGAAACTTAAACATGCATGTATTTCAACTAATAAAATAAAATAATCAATTTAGAAACTTAAACATGCATGTATTTCAATTAATAAAATAAAAGATTTAATTTACAAATAAATGAAAAGAAGGATTGAAAAGAAAAAATAAAAAAAAACAGAGCGGTGGAGGCCCAATGGGCCGGAGCGGCCCACTAGGGCACCGCTCCCACCCTCTCCACCGCTCCCTCACCCGTCCCCGCTCCTGCTATAAAACAGCAGGAGCGATGGAAACAGCAGGAGTGTCCTGCTGTTTTTACAGCAGGAGCGGTGGATCCTTTTGGTGGTCGTTATTGCAAGGTTTCGACTACCAACTGTCGGTGAATAAATGGGGTATAACTAAAGTTCTGTGCATTATTTACCTAATACTGACAAATTCCACGAGTTTTGGTAGTTTTTGGTGTATCACAGGGAGAAGCTCATATTCCGTGCAAAAGAATACCATTTGGAGCTAGAGACAAATCACACACAAAAGGGCTTGAGACAAGATTTGCAAATTTCACCACTAGAAATTATCTCAAATGACCTCAAGGACTACACCATCGCGTAGAGCTCGTCGAGACGATTCCAACGGACATATTATTTGCATCGTTTGGAGCTCCGGTGGAAAAGATATTGAAAATACAAAAATACAGGGACTGCTGACGTCGTGCTTATGTCAGCAGCCTCCCACCGTACAGCGCAATGGCCAGGGCGTGGCCCACCAGCACCAGGCGTGGGGAGCAGCCCACATGGCGCAGCCAAGCCCACCTAGCAGCCTTAGAACGGTTCGGGGAGATTAATCCCACCTTAGGAACCCATGGAAGACCTCTCCTCACCTCAAGCTATAAATAGAGAGGCACCCCCTCACTCTCACTTGCACCTTTCACCATGTAACTCTCTCTCCCTCTTTAGGAGGCGCCCCACGGGAGGTGCTTCCATTCTGAAAGAAGTATTTAGTTAGGACTTAGAGAAGTGTCTGCTGTATCGGAGTCGGTCGGAATCTTCGGTAATGTACTCTATTTTGATATCTTAAGCATTACTTTCCTTTTGACAAGTGCGAGTACTTTACTTTCCTACTTTATGCACTTATCTTCTGCTCTGGTTAGTTACTCGCTTGGTATGTATGCAGCTGTTAAGCACCTTTTTCCTTTTGGGCATACCAAGTTTGAGGCCTGAGTTGTGCTAAGTTAGATTTGATTGATCGTTGTTATGTTTGCAGGTGCTACAATTCAACCCTAGACTTAGACGCTAAGCTCTGGTTAGCTCCTCTCCTCTTGCAAAGGATGAGCTATTGTTGTTCAAGCTTCGCTTGAACACGTTTGTAGCGTACCATCCTCTCCACGTAGCTTTGCTTGGTAGCCCCACTTGGTGACAGCGTGTGGTGTGCCTGTGTAGTCCAGGCCAATCGTTCGGGAGGCCCATAGGTGTTAGCCAGACTCTCTTTCCAGAACTAATATCAACCCCCTGGTACCCTCAAGGCTCTGCAATTTCGCTCGACGCAAGTTATAACCCAGTTGAGATCCTTTCTGAAGCGTCCCCGCCCTTAAGCAGGACTAAAATGTGTATTATTACCATTCCCAGGAGTTATGGTAACCACATTTGTTCATCAGATGTATACAGATCCGCCCTAACGGGACAGACCAAACGGGGCGCAGCCCAAAAAACACTGCAGCGAAAAACTTTAAAGCGCGACCCATTCTTTCCCACAACACACAGTTGGGAAGCAGGCTGTAACCCTCACACGTCCACGATCTTCTTTGCTCTGTAAACCAACAACAAGGCAAGGGTGAGTACATACGTACTCCGCAAGTCCACCTTCTTCCATAGGAAGAGGGGATATAAGCTGACATTAAATGCAGGATATATCTGGAGCTGAAGGTAAATTCGCAGTGAAACATTTGATATGCAGGGTTCCTTAGTTCTCAGTTTTAATTGAGAAAACATCTTTATCCCAAAGAGGTTGCCACTGGACTTGCCGGTCCATCGCGGCTCATGGCACGCAGGCCAACACATTTTCCACACACACACCTCCTCGGCAACCGCAGCTGCCTCAAGACCATCATTTTGATCCCAACCCGAAACCATATTTTTATAAGAAGCTAGTTCAGAAACCAAGCCGTAACTCGTTTGTCCATACCAGTGGACAGCGGACTATCATGATAGATTTAGTTATACTCTGGCCAGAGGTGCACAATTTACCCACAAGTTTGGTCCAGGCACTCATGATCAGTGAGCCCCTTTCCGCTCGTCGGTTTTTCCCCCGCAAGGCGCTCCCCAGACTTCAGCCATGAGAGAGTACGGGCCCACCTGTCGCTCAGACCCGCAGCCACGCGACTGTTGACCCCTGACCGCAGCCATGCAACCGCGCCCATCCACCCAATCTCTCATGCATCCCAGCACACCGGCTTACGCCTGGTTCGTCCAAAGCGGGTTCTAACCGAGGGTTGCCGCATACAACCTCGAGTGGTTGCGCTAGATGAGTTAGGCAAGATGAAACGTCAACTCGGTCCTTCAGGGTGGAACTCCCACAATGCTCACGCATGAGCAACACCAGCCCAGTCCTCACAACAAGGACCAGGTTTCCACCCCGTAAATGGCTTCAACAACCGAAGTCGTCTGCCAGGGTCTTACCCTATGTTTTACTGAAAAACAACCGCCCATACCCACCATCATATTCCCATCATTTTCATCAAGATTAATGTATATAATTGAGTGAGCGATCCACCTAAGCGCACTACATCTAAAGTGGCTCGGGAGGCTATATCCTACTATGTTTTACCTTAGCCAGCAAAACATGCAAGTTTTCTTGTTTTACAAGGCAATAGGATGTGTATATAAAAACATGGGTAATTTATGCATCAAGTGAGGATTTCAGTGGACTTGCCGTCGTCAAGTTCTTCGTCACAGCGAAGCTCGGGAGCTGGTTCCTCGGGCTCGGTGTCGACGGTAGTCACTTCCGGTTCCGGCGGTTTCTCGGGCGTTTCGTCTACCGTAAAAGCAAACACCCAAGTAAACATACATGCATACAGACCAAAAGCAAGGTGAAACTCATCATTACAGAGAGAGGGTGATTTTAGATGAATTTAGGTGAAAGAATCACTGGATTTGGAGTTAAAATGACCAAGATATACACATTTCAAAATTGGGAATATACATAAATCATATTGGAAAAGGAGAAAAGGCTACACGGGCTGAATTCAGCGCGCGCGGCCCATCTCCCTCATCCGAATCGGCTCGGCCCGTCCCCTCAGCGCGTTCGTGGGCCGTAACAGGCCGGCCCACGGAGCGCGCGGAGGGGCGGGACGACGGGCGACGGCGTCAGGCCGGCCCCACCTGTCATCCATACGGAGCAGGGGGCGGCGCCGACGGCCGTTTGGCCCTGCCGGACCGGGTCTTGAGCGGACCGGTCGCCGGGGGCGGAGCGGTTCACCGGCGGCTTGCCGCCGGTGATCCGGTTCCGTCGCCGGGGACCGACCCAGGAGTGATGCGGATCCCTGCCGAGACGATGGAGGTAGACGTGGAGGTGAATGGTGCTGTGTGGAGGGCGGACGGCGGCGACGCCATGCGTCGGGGGGGGGGGGGGGGAGTCCATGGCGCGGCAGCGCTCCGGCGGAGCCGAGGCGGAGCCGGGCCAAAAGACGGAGGGAAAGAAGCGTGCCCTTACCAGGGACGCGGAGCTCACCTTATTAGTGACTGTGCGGCTCGAGGACGTCGGGATTTGGAGAGGGAATGCGCGCCGGCAAGGCAGGCACCGAGACTGTGTGGACGAGGCTCGCGCCGAGGCGCTTCCCGGAGGTGGAGGTGGTGGGTGCGTGCGTAGGCGTAGTGTACGTGCGTCGGGGTGAACGGGAGTGGGAGGGGGAAGGCCGGTGCGGGTTAGCCCCTTTTATAGCCGACGGCGCGGCGAGGCGTCGGGGCGGAGACAGGCGCCGGCTTGCGGGTCCCGGAGCGGGGTGGCGGGGCGCGCTCTGGCGGTGGGGACGCGTCCGTGCGCGGGTGATGGGACGAGGCGTCTCGGGGCCGAGGGCTAGGTGGCGTGCGTGGCCGGTGGTCGGCGTGACGCGCCACGGCGGGGCCGCACCGGCGTGGCGTGTGCGAGTGCCGAAGTCAATGGCGTACTGCGCGCTGAGCCAGAGGGGAGGGGGGGCCAGCCAGGGGCGAGGTCGTCGGTGGCAGAGGGAGGGCGTGACGTCGGCTCCCGGCCGTTGCGGAGCGAGGCCGTGCAGGGCGGCGGGAGACCGGGCGCGCGCGTGCGCGTGCACGCGCACCGTTCCCAGGGAGCGAATGGAGGTAGGAGAAGGGGAACCGGGGGGGTCTTTTGGGCCGGCTCGGCTTGGGCCAGGGAGAGGGAGAACTGGGAGTGGGCTAGGCCCGCGCAGGGAGGGAGAGGGGAGAGGGATGGAGGGGGCGCTGGGCCGGGCCGAAAGGCCGAGGAAGGAAGGGGAGAGGAGATTTTAGGCCCAAGGAAGATGAAAAAGGGTTTTCACCTTTTGGATTTGATTTGAACCTGGGTTTGAATTTGAACTTTGGAGAGATTTGGAGATTGAGTAGAGGAAGTTTTGCAAACATTTTGAAAACCTGTGTATTTAGAAATGTGTTTTGGATGGATGGAAACCGGGGTGTTACAAACCTACCCCACTTAAAAGAAATCTCGTCCCCGAGATTAGGTTAGAAGGGTTTTACAGGGATAGCTTTACTTCAGCTAAACAACTCCTGCTTATAACAGAAACTTGATCTTTGCACGAACGGCAGGTGGAACTTCAACAACAAAGAGCTCTTGCTTCTTTGTTCAGGATGGATGGAGTCTGTGGGCCTGAACCAACTCCTTTTGGGAATTTGCCGTGCAACTCTTCCACACACAACAGAGATACCTTTCAATCTCTTTAACTTCATGCACTTGGAAGGTTGCTCTGGGCGGTGGCGGTAGGAAATCAGCAAGGCACTTTCTCTTCCTTTATTGGCCGATTTCCTTGGTGGCATGTACTGGCAACTCATGCATCATCCAGAAATTTGCATGCCTCAATTTCTGGGTCTTCCTTCATCAGTGCTAGCAGAAGAGAGACTACCCCACTTAAAAGGATTAGAGTACCCTTTAAGTGGATTAATATCCCTTCTGGAAGCGGGGAGTTGCCGGGGAAGAAGCGGTCATTTGGGATAAACTTCTTCATGTTACTTTTCTTTTTATCCCAAGCGCTTCTGGTTACTTTACTCTTTATCCCAAGCATAACTTATTGCCTGCTTGTTGTCTTGATTCCTTGCTTGCTTCTTGGAGCTTCTTCATCTGGGGGCCGCTTTATTAGCAGGGAGCTTCTTCTTGCTTCTTCTCTGCCCGTGAGAGAGTGACTAACCGGAGGAGGATTAGGAGGCATAGAACGAAGATTTCAGCAAAGACTATGTAGCGAAGTGGAAGGCAAGCTCTGGTTTCTGGGTTCATGCCTCGGAGGAATTTGGGGAATAGTGCGCGAGGATCTGGCTTATGCGGTCCTGGAATCTGACTATGTTTCTTGCAAGCTGGAGGAGGACTTTTGAGATCTTGTAGAGAAATATGCACTGGATCAGAAGAAGTGTGATGATGGCTAGGTTCATGCTCGGGTATTGAGGTGAGCGGGGTGTTTGGGCTAATCTCTCTTGCTTTGTTCTGAAGAGGGAGGATGGTGGTCTTCCCACAGAAAAAGGAGGTACATGATGAGAATGAGAAAAGCAAGAGCGTAGAAACCAAAGAGGACTTGTTCGATCAGAGAATCAACGAACATCTGGGGAAGGATTATCTTGATTTAGCTGGTGGAGGGAGAGTGTTATGAGCTTGCTCGGCGGGGTGGATGAAGAGCGACGTCCGGGGGGGTGCTTTTATGGACGCCCGGGAGAGTGGTGGTTACGGTGCGGTGGCTTGTGCATCGAAGGGACATGAGCGGTGGAGGTGGTGTTGGTACACGTGGCGATCATGCAGGGAGCAAGGGCAGTGGGGACCGGGTTGCGGTTGACAGCGGCGCGGAGGTGTGCTGCAAAAGCGGCAGGCAGGGTACGAGCGGATGCATGCGGCGGCCTGCATGCGATGGTGTAGGGGCCGGTTTCGGTCGGCAGCAGCGCGGGGGTGCACTGCTAAAGCGGTGAGCGGGGCACATGCATGCCTGCACGGCGGCAAAGGCAAGTGGGTGGCGGGGGCAGGCGCAGTGGGTGCGGCGAAAAGACAGGAGCGGCAGCTGATAAGGCGGGGAGGTGAGGGCGGTGGGAAGACGAGAGCGGCGGGGAACTGTGGCGTACACAATTCGCTTAGGGATTGTAGTATGCAGTGTCTCATCCGGTCTTTTCCTTTTTCCCACGGCACTATTTCCTTTCACTGTGTACACTTTATCTCCTCGTTTTCTGCTGCTGGTACTGTGCTTTCTTGGACACACTGTTGTTGCATGCTGACTGACTGGTTTGAACAAGGCTTCTTGTAGGCGTTTTGCTTCCTTTTAACAGACGGTTTTTAAGGTAAGAAGGGGAAGCAGGGATAAGAGTTAGGTCTACAAATGATGTGTTCTTTATTAGCAAAAACTCCACAAACAAAACTGCAAACACAAAAACAAACACACTAACGCGACTACTCACGCAGGACTCCTTTCAGCTTCTGCTGCTTGGAGGCTCGGTCTTGCACTGGTGGCTGACCACTGGATCCTTCTCCTGGGAGCGAGAGCGACAAAAAGGCGCCCATGCTTGCTTTATCTTCTCGTCTGTTGAGGTCTTCTGGGTTCTTATCACTGGTCTGCATGTGATTGAGCAGGAGGGCCTGAAAATTTCCAGGATGACTCAGTATTGGTTGGTTAGGAGGGTTTGAACTTCCTGCCATCATGGGGTTCTGTATTTCTCCTTGAGGTGGGTGGCGAGGACCGGACATGGCCCTTACCCTTACTCCATGACTGAGAGGGGAGTCTGTTACTGATCCTGGATGCATCCACGCCCTCTTATTCTTGACCAACTCTCTTTCTGTGTCTTGGTGTCGGTCTACCAACCTGTCATGCAGGCGGCTCAGTTTTTCATACTCGTCGTCCAAGGCGAGCAGATATTGGACCAGGTAGGCTAGGGCAGGATCTCTGGACTTCTTGATCTCTGTCAAGGTTGCTGTCCTCTTAATCCAAGTACTAGCACGTTGGTTTACTGGTGGAAAGAACCTCATAGGGCTGCTTTGTACTGCCCCATGGTAGGTCGAGCATAACCTTTTTATTGCCCCACGAGCGGCAATGTGGCTGGCTTCTAAGAATCCGTTGCCGATGGCTCTGCAGTACCAACCGTTGAGATTGAGGTTCTCTCTGATATAAAGTGTGACGGTCCATCCTCGTTCTTCCCTTTCGGGGAATGCTAACCCGCAGTACTCCGGGTATCCTGGAATACTGAGGTACCGCATGGTATCTCTTAGCAGCTCGGGAAAGCCACTTTCTTCCCGGCAGCAGCTGACATACTCGGCAGATTCCATCTGAGCAAAACAGGCCGAACTCGGCTTAACACTAGCGCAACAGAAAACAAAAGGCTACAACACAGACGACAACAACAACAACACTACAACACACGCAGTCTACACGATTCACTCTTACAGAGGGTGCTAACTAAAGCGGAACAAAAATTCCACTACCCACATGTAAGAGGGGAACTGGGTACAACTAACTGCGGACCACACGGCTTCACTCCCGGAGGGCACTGGTGACTTCATCCGGGGATGACTCCCTGGATCTGCTGTTGACCTCTTGCAACGACGGGGGCCAGACTACTGAGTCTCCTTCCTGGCAGGACGAGGCAGAGCTGGATGGTTCTGGGGTAGACTCCACAAGAGGAGACGCAGCTCGCGTCCTCAACAGCTCTTCCCAAGGCAACTCACTGAGCAAAACAGGACTTGGTGGCGGAGCTCTTGGGCTTTCTACTGACAGCGGGGAAGCCGGTGCAGCTTCTAGGGTTTCTGCTAGCTCTGGTGAAGGAACGGGGGAGAGCTCTGGGTGATCTGGCTCACTCTCCTCAACTGGTATGCCTTCTAGGATCGGAACTCCATCGATGAGGTCTCCGACCTTTCTCTTCTTTATAGGCGTGGGGGTGCCTATGAGCGTTGGAGGTTGCTTGGCCATGGCTGCTTTTACTGGGGCAGTTCTTGAGTTCTTCTGGCCTTCTGGTGGGCTTTTAAACACCTTGCCGGCGTGTCTGGGGCTGAATCCTGGTGTCCTTTCCAGACAGCAGACACGGCGTTAGGCACCGCTCACTGTGTTGCACTGATTCAGAGGGGCTTTGCATGCACGGTCCCTTGTCCACTGTGCTGCACTGCAAGGCCTTTCAAGGCAAGGGAGGCGGGAAACACAAGGAGGGTCACTTCCTTGTTTCCCGGTGCACGTCACGGTCATCCATAGGGTAGGGTGCCACTTTTGACTTCCATAGGGTGTGCACACCTTTTGTTGCAGACAGGTTGAACACGGTCTTCGAAGCGGAACACTTGACTGAGGAAGGGGAAAAGAGCAGATAAACTCTTTTGAAACTGAGTAAGATAAGGAGTAGAGGTGTTTTTCAACTGATTTTGGACTCAAAACCTTTTTCCAACCTAGGGTTACGTCCTACGGCCAACTTACGGCTCTGATACCACCTGAAGCGTCCCCGCCCTTAAGCAGGACTAAAATGTGTATTATTACCATTCCCAGGAGTTATGGTAACCACATTTGTTCATCAGATGTATACAGATCCGCCCTAACGGGACAGACCAAACGGGGCGCAGCCCGAAAAACACTGCAGCGGAAAACTTTAAAGCGCGACCCATTCTTTCCCACAACACACAGTTGGGAAGCAGGCCGTAACCCTCACACGTCCATGATCTTCTTTGCTCTGTAAACCAACAACAAAGCAAGGGTGAGTACATACGTACTCCGCAAGTCCACCTTCTTCCATAGGAAGAGGGGATATAAGCTGACATTAAATGCAGGATATATCTGGAGCTGAAGGTAAATTCGTAGTGAAACATTTGATATGCAGGGTTCCTTAGTTCTCAGTTTTAATTGAGAAAACATCTTTATCCCAAAAGAGGTTGCCACTGGACTTGCCGGTCCATCGCGGCTCATGGCACGCAGGCCAACACATTTTCCACACACACACCTCCTCGGCAACCGCAGCTGCCTCAAGACCATCATTTTGATCCCAACCCGAAACCATATTTTTATAAGAAGCTAGTTCAGAAACCAAGCCGTAACTCGTTTGTCCATACCAGTGGACAGCGGACTATCATGATAGATTTAGTTATACTCTGGCCAGAGGTGCACAATTTACCCACAAGTTTGGTCCAGGCACTCATGATCAGTGAGCCCCTTTCCGCTCGTCGGTTTTTCCCCCGCAAGGCGCTCCCCAGACTTCAGCCATGAGAGACTACGGGCCCACCTGTCGCTCAGACCCGCAGCCACGCGACTGTTGTACCCCTGACCGCAGCCATGCAACCGCGCCCATCCACCCAATCTCTCATGCATCCCAGCACACCGGCTTACGCCTGGTTCGTCCAAAGCGGGTTCTAACCGAGGGTTGCCGCATACAACCTCGAGTGGTTGCGCTAGATGAGTTAGGCAAGATGAAACGTCAACTCGGTCCTTCAGGGTGGAACTCCCACAATGCTCACGCATGAGCAACACCAGCCCAGTCCTCACAACAAGGACCAGGTTTCCACCCCGTAAATGGCTTCAACAACCGAAGTCGTCTGCCAGGGTCTTACCCTATGTTTTACTGAAAAACAACCGCCCATACCCACCATCATATTCCCATCATTTTCATCAAGATTAATGTATATAATTGAGTGAGCGATCCACCTAAGCGCACTACATCTAAAGTGGCTCGGGAGGCTATATCCTACTATGTTTTACCTTAGCCAGCAAAACATGCAAGTTTTCTTGTTTTACAAGGCAATAGGATGTGTATATAAAAACATGGGTAATTTATGCATCAAGTGAGGATTTCAGTGGACTTGCCGTCGTCAAGTTCTTCGTCACAGCGAAGCTCGGGAGCTGGTTCCTCGGGCTCGGTGTCGACGGTAGTCACTTCCGGTTCCGGCGGTTTCTCGGGCGTTTCGTCTACCGTAAAAGCAAACACCCAAGTAAACATACATGCATACAGACCAAAAGCAAGGTGAAACTCATCATTACAGAGAGAGGGTGATTTTAGATGAATTTAGGTGAAAGAATCACTGGATTTGGAGTTAAAATGACCAAGATATACACATTTCAAAATTGGGAATATACATAAATCATATTGGAAAAGGAGAAAAGGCTACACGGGCTGAATTCAGCGCGCGCGGCCCATCTCCCTCATCCGAATCGGCTCGGCCCGTCCCCTCAGCGCGTTCGTGGGCCGTAACAGGCCGGCCCACGGAGCGCGCGGAGGGGCGGGACGACGGGCGACGGCGTCAGGCCGGCCCCACCTGTCATCCATACGGAGCAGGGGGCGGCGCCGACGGCCGTTTGGCCCTGCCGGACCGGGTCTTGAGCGGACCGGTCGCCGGGGGCGGAGCGGTTCACCGGCGGCTTGCCGCCGGTGATCCGGTTCCATCGCCGGGGACCGACCCAGGAGTGATGCGGATCCCTGCCGAGACGATGGAGGTAGACGTGGAGGTGAATGGTGCTGTGTGGAGGGCGGACGGCGGCGACGCCATGCGTCGGGGGGGGGGAAGTCCATGGCGCGGCAGCGCTCCGGCGGAGCCGAGGCGGAGCCGGGCCAAAAGACGGAGGGAAAGAAGCGTGCCCTTACCAGGGACGCGGAGCTCACCTTATTAGTGACTGTGCGGCTCGAGGACGTCGGGATTTGGAGAGGGAATGCGCGCCGGCAAGGCAGGCACCGAGACTGTGTGGACGAGGCTCGCGCCGAGGCGCTTCCCGGAGGTGGAGGTGGTGGGTGCGTGCGTAGGCGTAGTGTACGTGCGTCGGGGTGAACGGGAGTGGGAGGGGGAAGGCCGGTGCGGGTTAGCCCCTTTTATAGCCGACGGCGCGGCGAGGCGTCGGGGCGGAGACAGGCGCCGGCTTGCGGGTCCCGGAGCGGGGTGGCGGGGCGCGCTCTGGCGGTGGGGACGCGTCCGTGCGCGGGTGATGGGACGAGGCGTCTCGGGGCCGAGGGCTAGGTGGCGTGCGTGGCCGGTGGTCGGCGTGACGCGCCACGGCGGGGCCGCGCCGGCGTGGCGTGTGCGAGTGCCGAAGTCAATGGCGTACTGCGCGCTGAGCCAGAGGGGAGGGGGGGCCAGCCAGGGGCGAGGTCGTCGGTGGCAGAGGGAGGGCGTGACGTCGGCTCCCGGCCGTTGCGGAGCGAGGCCGTGCAGGGCGGCGGGAGACCGGGCGCGCGCGTGCGCGTGCACGCGCACCGTTCCCAGGGAGCGGACGGAGGTAGGAGAAGGGGAACCGGGGGGGGTCTTTTGGGCCGGCTCGGCTTGGGCCAGGGAGAGGGAGAACTGGGAGTGGGCTAGGCCCGCGCGGGGAGGGAGAGGGGAGAGGGATGGAGGGGGCGCTGGGCCGGGCCGAAAGGCCGAGGAAGGAAGGGGAGAGGAGATTTTAGGCCCAAGGAAGATGAAAAAGGGTTTTCACCTTTTGGATTTGATTTGAACCTGGGTTTGAATTTGAACTTTGGAGAGATTTGGAGATTGAGTAGAGGAAGTTTTGCAAACATTTTGAAAACCGTGTGTATTTAGAAATGTGTTTTGGATGGATGGAAACCGGGGTGTTACACTTTCGACCCTTAGCACAGATAGCTCTTGTATGCTAGCAGAGATAGAAGACCGTACCGCAGTCCCTATCTCGTTGTCCTCCTATCTTTACCTGTTTTCTGGCCAACGGTGTTTAGCTTTTATCCCACGGTGTTTGGTGTCAACCTTTCCTAGCTATCGGTTGATGAAAAAGAGTAGTAACAGTTGGATATCTCAATGCTTCCCTGTGGAAATAAATACGATACCTTGGAATACTCCTGGGTGAAAAGCTACAGCAGACTCGGTGCGCTTGGGAGTAAAATCTGGTAGGCTAAGAGCCGCCAACAAGCTTTTCTTTTGTTAGAATATCACTCTGTTATTCATCCTTTTGTTATTGCTCTTTTTTTAATCTAAAAAATCAAAAAAAATAGAAAAATAGAAAACCATCTCTTCACTTTGCTCTATCCATTGAGTAAATCTTGATCATGTTTTTCATGCTACATGAAGTCTATAGTGCAACACGGTTTATCAAACATAGCTTGGGCCTTGTGCGTGCCCAGAGGCTAATTTACAAGTTAAGCGTGGTGCTTAGGTTGTTTTAGCCTCTTTTCATCAAACGATATGTCGGGGTGAATGAGCTATGTGTAGACTTTGGTAGTGATGCTCCGATCCTAGTTCATGAGCCGCAATTTTTGAACTAGCCGGTTCGCTCAAGTTCAATGGAGACACAAATCTAGGTGTTCAGAATTCAACCCGTTTTTTTTAAGACTGGTTTGAGTAAAAGTTGGGCGATGGAAGTCATGGTTTAGCAATATGGTTTGTGCTATGTGTTGATTGAGATTTTTTTTACTAGCACTTGGTGAACAACGGGCCCGGTGGTTAATACTGTTATATATTCTTGGACCCTTGTATATGTTGTACACTAACCTGTTGCAGGAGGCATTCAATCCCCACACGATCGAGAAGAAAGGCCCTGCGGCCGGCACTCTCGTGCTCAGACCTCTTGTGGGTTGTCTAGCCCTTTTCTTGGAAAATGAAAGCATCGTGATATGCATACCAAAGTACATGGTGGTAGTGAGCAATGGAGAAATCTTGGATGACTTCCGCACTACAAGTACACACCATATCAGAATAGAACACGAAGGCATATCACATTATGCTATCATCCAGTGCTTGAAGTTGCAAGTTAGTAGACCACCAATCTACTGCCCCACGGGAAATTTGCGTACTCGATGGAGTTGTGGTGTAGATCCCAAAAACGGCCGGCATAGACGTCTCTCATTTTGGGGGAGCTCCGTCTTAAGCACCACAAAGGCAAACACAATGTCTACCAAGCAAGGTGAGGAACGTCGACGTCATAACGTGCAGTCGATGGTTGTGTGGCACGAAGGCAGACAATGACTGGTGGCACATATCATGTACGACAAGTACCAGCCCAAGAAAAACATGATAGGGAGCAAGTTTGGAGTCAGCATTCAATGCAGAAACCAAGCTTGGGGGAGAAAATTGTCTGGCATTTGACAAGCCATCTGAGGCAATGAGAAACAACCTACATTACCACGTCTACGATCGAGCGATTATGCCTGCTACTCTAACATTCTAGTCGACCAACCATGGAAAGAGAAGGAGAAAAAGGTTCTTCGTGAATCATATTCTCCGCGACACCCAAGCCCGATGGACCTCTGAGGAGGTACGCTCTTAGTTGAGATGAAAATTTTAGCTTCATGCTCGATGAAGGTAAACCCCTCTAACAGTCATTTCTAGCATTCTCTTCTTAGAGGTTGCTTTAAATTATAAGTCTGTTAGTGATGGCATGCTAAGATTCTACAGCCATAGGATCTACTAGTAGTGCTGTCTAGCTACCCTGCCCATTAGTTGAGTACTTGTTAGGTAGACAATTGCGCATGTCGACTCCTAACATACAAGGAAAGGTAGAAGGATGGTTTCTGGAGATCATGAAGAAGGATGAAAAAGCCAGCATAAAACCATTTCCTGACATGCTGGGTGTCTCTCTATACCATGATTGGACAACGCCTTTCACTGGAAACAAAGTAAAATGAAAGCGGAAGTTCATCATACACGGACGAAGATATGCTCTCAACAAAAAGTTGTTTCATCACGCCACAAGCTTGGGGGAGGATATGCCGAGAGGCACCTATCCTCTAACCCAACCCCTAAGAGGAAGGACCTCGATATTCAACTTACGACAATGGTTGAGCGCTGAAAGAGATTGGAAATGCTCTGCATTAAGTTGAGAAGAGTGTTAACATCAATGACCTACTCTACCCGTCGGATGCGACAAGGACTCAACTCCAACGTATCATCCGCCTCTATCTTTCCCACTCAGTCTGTCTGGGAATGAAGAGCATGTTCGAGTATTTTTTGGAGGGACCAAGGCTATGCGAAACATGATCACAAGCCTCAACAGCCTGTGATATGACAATAGCAGCAGCAAAAGGACCTCTTTAGAAGTACTTGGCCGTGATCTCAATTGTATCACTTGGAAGAACCCCATGCAAACATGATGATGGAGCGACAGATCCAACATCAATGCAGGAGAGATTCACCAAAAGGGAGTAATGCCATGAGACTGAATTTATCGACACTCCCGAGACTATGCAACGATCTAAAAGGCAGCATGACGGAACATGAGTAGAGAGAAGTGGACCCAACATAAGTGAGCAAACACAAGCAGCATCGTCGTCACCCAGGGACCAAGCAAGCTTGGGGAAGGCAGTGCCAGGTAATATTGAAGCTCAGCTTCTTGGCAACCACTTGCAGGAACTAAGCTTGGGGGAAGATCACTAGGTGAGCACCCCGAATGCTCTGTGCTGAATTGCATATCTTATATCCTAAAAATTGCCATGACACCAAAAAGATTTACTTTTTGTGATCCCAAATAAAAGAAAAGTTATAAAAATTTGCATAATTTCAAAAACAACAAAAAGATTTTGCTTTTACTATGAATAAACTAACTCTTATAATGCTAGAACTTTGTTTATACCCTTGCTTAAAGGAAGTGATGAATAGTTGCTCTGTTAATTCTTGTAAGTATTTCGTTTACAACTTGACACTCTCCTAAAATTTGAACTTATTGGCATTTGTCGTGATCCTACCTTTAATCTTTAACCTCGTGGGAGCAAGTGCTATTTAACCATGTCTAAGTTGTTGTGAGATGTGATATAATCAAAGTATGAGTTTAACCAACCTTGATCCTAGTAAGGTGAATTCTCGGAGTTTCTTTTTGAAAATAAAAATGAGAAAAGTTCCTCAGTGGTTTGAAATACCTATGTAGAGCCAAATGCTTATATGATGAAACATATACATATACTACCTTTTGTTATGTTGAGTTTTGTCAAATTTTGAGTTCTTATGAGGTAGTGGCACTTCAAGTCCCGATCAATATCCCTCACATACACCTTCATTTGCTAGCCTTTCTTTATCTGGTCATGCTTAAATCCACACTAGATTCAAGCATTCTCTTACACCAGATATTTCACCATCATATCCATCATCTACTTACCCATCCACAAATATGGTCTTACAAATAACTACTCCAGTCATATTCCAGCAAATATCCCCAAAGTTCTCATACAAGGAGACATGGAGCTATAAAAAAAGAGAGAAAAAGAGAAAAAAAGTGACAAAAAAAAAAAGAGAGAGAAGATAGCTCCATGTACTCACAAGTTTCAAAGTTTCAAAGGGGATTCATCAAATAAGGAGTTTTTATCCATAGACCATATCCATCCACAAAGGAACCCATTTTTTCCTTTGATCGGGATGAGAGGTATCACATACTTCGCTGGGACCAATCTTTGACTTAACAAAATACATGACATAGGTAAGCTAACTTTATCCCTACCTTGAGCTCCACATAAGCCTTTAGTTGATAGGGAAAAATTTGACCAATGGCCTGGTGAGAAAATACAGAACCACTTGAGTGATTGAGTGTACCATTTGAGGAACTTAGCACTTTCATTTCAAAATTTTCAAAACCCTCCGAGCATGAAACCAGAAAAGAGATAGAGTTCGGTGACACTCTACTGAGATTGTTCCATCTCTCAACCGCGAAAGACAAGGTAAGAAATGCCAAAAGCCCCACATGTATGGATAAAAAGGTCGGGGTACACTTATGCCAGTTTGTTCAATCATAAAGGTAGAGTGTTGGATTGTACACTTAATACTTGCAGGACATCGACATCGACGCAACTCCAGATCCGCCGAGCCTAAGTCTTAGCTTTGCTCTAGTACGAGCAAAAGTTCAAGCTTGGGGGTGTGTTGGTGGTCGTTATTGCAAGGTTTCGACCACCAACTGGCGGTGAATAAATGGGGTATAACTAAAGTTCTGTGCATTATTTACCTAACACTGACGAACTCCATGAGTTTTGGTAGTTTTCAGTGTATCACAGGGAGAAGCTCACATTTCGTGCAAAAGAATACCATTTGGAGCTATAGACAAATCACACACAAAAGGGCTTGAGACAAGATTTGCAAATTTCACCACTAGAAATTATCTCAAATGCCCTCAAGGACTAAACCATCGCGTAGACCTTGTCGAGACGATTCCAACGGATATATTATTTGCATCGTTTGGAGCTCCGGTGGAAAAGATATTGAAAATACAAAAATACAGGGACTGCTGACGTCATGCTAACGTCAGCGGCCCCCCACCGTACAGCGCAATGGCCAGGGCGTGGCCCACCAGCACCAGGCGTGGGGAGCAGCCCACATGGAGCAGCCAAGCCCACCTAGCAGCCCAAGAACGCTTTGGGGGGATTAATCCCACCTTGGGAACCCACGGAAGACCTCCCCTCACCTCAAACTATAAATAGAGAGGCACCCCCTCACTCTCACTTGCACCTTTCACTATGTAACTCTCTCTCCCTCTTTAGGAGGCGCCCCACGGGAGGTGCTTCCATTCTGAAAGCAGTGTTTAGTTAGGAGTTAGAGAAGTGTCTGCTGTATCGGAGTCGGTCGGAATCTTCGGTAATGTACTCTATTTTGATATCTTAAGCATTACTTTCCTTTTGACAAGTGCGAGTACTTTACTTTCCTACTTTATGCACTTATCTTCTGCTCTAGTTAGTTACTCGCTTGGTATGTATGCAGCTGTTAAGCACCTTTTTCCTTTTGGACATACCAAGTTTGAGGCCTGAGTTGTGCTAAGTTAGATTTGATTGATCGTTGTTATACTTGCCGGTGCTACAATTCAACTCTAGATTTAGACGCTAGGCTCTTGTTAGCTCCTCTCCTCCTGCAAAGAATGAGCTATTGTTGTTCAACACGTTTGTAGCGTGCCATCCTCTCCACGCAGCTTTACTTGGTAGCCCCACTCGGTGACAGCGTGTGGTGTGCCTGTGTAGTCTAGGCCCGTCGTTCGGGAGGCCCATAGGTGTTAGCCAGACTCTCTTTCGGGACCTACTATCTACCCCCTGGTACCCTCGAGACTCTGGAATTGCGCTCGACGCAAGTTATAACCCTGTTGAGATCTTTTCAACCCTTAGCATGGATAGCTCTTATATGCTAGCAGAGAAAGAAGACTGTACCGCAGTCCCTGTCTCGTTGTCCTCCTATCTTTTCTTGTTTTCTAGCCAACGGTGTTTGGCTTTTATCCCATGGTGTTTGGTGTCAACCTTTTCTAGCTATCGGTTGATGGGAAAGAGTAGTAACAGTTGGATGAATGATAGTTTGATATCTCTATCTCAATGCTTCCCTATGGAAATAAATACGATACTTTGGAATACTCTCGGGTGAAAAGCTACAGCGGACTCCGTGCGCTTGCGAAGTAAAATCCGGTAGGCTAAGAGCCGCCAACACTCCTATAGATAACATTAGGAGTGGTGGACGAGATCCACCGCTCCTGCTGTTGTTTCCACGTATAAGTGGAGTGCGCGGGAGGCGAAAAATTCTAAGTCCCCGGCGTTTCAGTTTTTCCTCTTCGCGCCGTCAGGCTGCCAAAATCCGCCGCCGTGCTGCTCTCCTCCGCCGCTGCCGCTCTCCTCCTCACGCACCGCCGCCGCGACGAGCTCGGCGCCGGCCTCCTCGCCCCCGCCGCTGCGACACCGGCCCGCCTTCGCACGCCTCCTCACCGCCGCCCCGCCGCCGTCCTCCTCACCGCCGCCCCGTCGCCGTCCTCCTCACCGCCGCCACCCCGCCGTCCTCCTCACCGCCGCCACCCCGCCGGCCTCCTCACCGCCGCCCTGCCTCGTCGTCCACCTCCGGTAGCCTCCCCCACCGCCGGTACGCCTCCTCCACCTCTCTGTCAGTAGTTTAGTTAGTAGTAGTTAGTTTAGTTAGTATATTTTAGTTGTTTAGTTTAGTTAGTAGTTAGTAGTTAGTTTAGTTAGTATATTTTAGTTGTTTAGTTTAGTTAGTAGTTAGTTTAGTTAGTATATTTTAGTTGTTTATTTTAGTTAGTTTAATTAGTAGTTAGTTTTTTAGCTAGTACTAGTTATTTTAGTTAGTTAGTTGCTTTAATTTAGTTTAGTTATTAATTATTGACTAGTTAGTAGTTTTTTTGACAATAGTTTTTTTTGACAATAGTGACTAGTTTTTTTGACAATAGTTTTTTTTGACAATAGTGACTAGTTAGTTTAGTTATTAGTTAGTTGCTTTAATTTTCATGTATATTCATTTTATTTGTATATTTCTTTTTTCATGTATATTCGATTTTTATGTATACTCATTTTTCATGTATACTCAATTTTTATGTATATTTGATTTTCATGTATATTAATGTGTCATGTATACTCATTTTTTATGTATTTTCACCTTTTATTTATATTAATGTGTCATGTATACTCATTTTTCATGTATTTTCACCTTTTATGTATATTCATGTGTCATGTATACTCATTTTTCATGCATATTCATTTCTCATATATATACTCATTTTTCATGTATATTTAGTTCTCATGTATATGATCTTTATTTATCATGGATATACTCATTGTTAGATTACTTCGTCTTATAGAAAAAAATGGTTAGGTCACCGTCGCGAGTCCTAGAGGACAATGCATTTCTCGAAGAAATTCTTCTCGATGAAAACGCACTTAATTCCGACTCGGCAGATGACAATGTCGAGTTGGAAGACCCACATGCCGCGGACGTACTTGTCGCCAAACGCGATCGAGAAGTCGCGAAGAATCCTAACTACGTGCCCTTCCTCGAGGTGTGAGCCGAAATGCGATCGTTTAGTTGTAAGGATATAAATTCATCGTTTCGCTAACACTCTCGTACAAAGCAGGAACAACAAATTGTCGAAGCTAACACTCTGTCCAAACAACAAATGGCTGAAACTGACCCTTAGGAAACCGAAACAAGCAAGAGGAAACGTGGAGGAAAGCGAGCCAAGAACAAATTATTAGAAACAGTTTACATTGTGAGGGAGGTTGGCGTTGCTGGAGAACCATTGAAACCAATTGAGGTGAGAGCAAAGTTCCGCAACGCCGTAGGGGTGTTAACGAGAACATGGATGGAGATAACGCGGCCTGATTGGTGGGTGGTACGAAAAACAAGGAAGGATTTCTTAGGGGCAGAGCTAAAGAAATGGTTCCAGTTCCCACATGGTACCAAGGAGAAGGCAAAGGCATACGCTCTTAAGCAGATGGGGTGTTCTTATCGTAAATAGAAAACATGCCTCACTAACGAGTATTTGAAGAATGACATTACTCCATTTGAGGAGTACGGTAAGATCACCCAAGCCTAGTGGGATGAGTTCAAGAGGCAAAGGACAACTAAGCAAGCCATAAAGCTTAGCAAAGCGAACTCAGCGCTTGCAAAGAGAGACGTGCACAAGCCACATCTTGGGCCTGCTGGGTACGCTGGCAAAGCTGATAATTGGCAAAAAGAAAAGAAATATTTGATAGCTAAAGGGCTACCTGACCCGTACGAAGGGTTAAATGAATGGACGTTCCAATGGGTCAAGGGCCGAGAGGTCAAGGTGCGTGGGGGAGAAAGAGATTTTGCTAAACCTCAGACCAAAGAGGTGGTGGAAAGAATCAAGTTTTGGGCAGAGCAAGAGAAAGAGGGCAAATTTGTTAGTGAACGGGAGTAAGATGCCTTGACCCAAGGATTAGGCACAAAAGAGCATGGAGGCAAAGTGCGAGGGTTCTCGTCCAAGATGAACTGGAGGGATGGGTTCAACGCGGACAGGCACAAATATAAAAAACATGATCACTTCAAGCAACAGATAAAAGAAACTGCAAAGGAGGTGTTTATTGAAGAGTTTACAAGTTTTTTGGTTACTAAGGGTAAACTTTCTGCACCGGCCAACACCGCTGGTGGTCCTGAGATCCAACTACCCCCAGATTTTCCAGTTGACAGCATCAAGTCTCCGACCCCTTGAGAGCTGCACATCCCATTTGAAATACATGGAAGGACAGAGGACGTAGCAAAGGCAATAGCGATTCCTGGCAGCGGTATTTTCCATGGCACTCCAATCCCGCCGGAATATGCAAGGGTCGAGGTCCTTAGCGTTGAAGCTAAACACGAAGAAGAAATGATAGACCGCCAGAGGGATCCACTTCCTCAGCCAGTATGTGAAATAGTTCATCTTGTGGAATAAGAAATACATTCTCAACCTGACACCACAAGAACAACTACAGGAACCCGGACAACTAGCAATCGAACATGCAGATCCAGTTTGTCCGAAACATATTGTTGAGAAGCCGGCTACACCTCCCGATGCCGCTGAGAAGCCAGATACACCTCCAGAAGCCGTTGAGAAGCCGGATACACCTCTATAGGCCGAGGAGCCAGCAGCAGCTAAAGATGCTACACCTCCAGCGGTGCCAACATTAGTACGTTCATATGAAAAAGATGCGATACCGGAGGTAGACAAGTGGTTGAAAAAAAAACAGGCAAGAAAGGATAAGGAGGTGACAACTAAATCAGTTCCGGTTCCCGACCTAAAAAACTACAAATCCTTCATTGGACTGGACAAAATTGCCGATTTGCCGGATTGCCCCATGAAGTACGAATGTGGCAAACCCTTTTTGTCGGATTGGGCTCTTAACAGTGAATATATGCCAGGGGAGATGAAAAGATTTCCCAATTGGTACCTGAGGGCAAGTAGACTTGGGGTTTCATTAGTAATGGCCTCCATTCCTAGTCGATGTTTCAACACACTAACCAAGAGTACAATCGTCGACTTTTCGGAGTTTCATAACATGTTCCGCCTAGGATAGGTGGACATCACTGCGATGACCCTTTGGTGCATGTAAGTATCCCTGCCAATCACATTTAAGTGTGCATAATTAACGTAATATACTCTCGTATTTAACATCCATTCGCTGTATAATATATCTTTCAGGATGCAGTGGCAAATGGCTAAAAGCATGGGTGATAAAAGAGTCGGATTCTTGAACCCTTCATTAATTAATCAGGATAGCCACGACTGGCCACTAAAGCTAAAGGATAATAGCGAGAAACTTGTGGCAGGGCAAACAAAAAGTGAGAAGGAGGCAATCCGGCAAAAGTTACACAAACAAACGCAGGGGACCGTTGCCGCATATATTGTCACTGCCCTGACGTTCTTCTATGAAGAAAACCAAGACCAAATACTTGCTCCATACAACTTTGAGTATGTCAAATACCTTTGTATTGGTACTAAGTGAAAATTAAACACACACGATCATCTATATAACTTCATGCGTTTTGCTATTTGCAGTAGACACTGGATCTGTCTATACATCATGCCTAAAGAAAGCAAAATATTGATTTTGGACTCATTGGATGTCGACCCCAAAAGATATAAGACCATTATGAATATATTACGAGTATAATATATATATATATATAACCGCTATTCAACTTACCGCGCGTTGAATAGTTAAATAGTTATTCAACGCACCAAACCAGCAGCCAGACCCGCAATCGTAAATAACCTCCCGCAGTCGTAAAATCCTCTTCTCAGCGATATTACACCGCCCCGCCGCCTTAAAGTCTTTCATCCAAACCGTAAATTTCACATTAAAACCGTAATTTCAGATTGCAATACATATAACGCAGCCCAACCCTAATTTTCATCATTTTCTCTCTCCTAATTCATTGGATCCAATTAGCCACGATGGCGGCGGGCCTCCTCCCCGGCACCAGGCGGCGGCAGCATTCTCCCCGGCACCGAAGCGGCGGCGGCGCGCCTCCTCCTGGCTCCCAGGAAGCAGCCCTCCTCTCTCCCACGCGGATCGGGCGGCGGTGTTCCTCCCTCCCCGGCGGAGAAGGTCGAGGTGCCGCCCCTCCACGGCCAGGCGACGGCGCCCCTCGACGATGCCTCTCAGCTGTGGTGCTCGGCAGCACTTGTGATCGCGAGCTGCGGCAAGGGGCAAGGCGACCATGCGGCAGTCCCCTTCCCGGCATCCCAAGTGACACTGCCTCTGTGAGGCAGCACGCCCCTTCCCGGGAGCCATGGGACACGGTAAACATCTCTCTCTAATCCTAGGTTGTAGTCAAACGGATGGAGTGTGGTGTCTTCCTGACAAAATCGATCTGGGCAACACCGGCATTGGACGATGTGGTTTCTCAGCCGGCAAGATCTGGATCTGTGCTGCTTTAATTTTTGACCCTGCCTATTCCATGCTGGATTATGTCTCGAACGCAAAGACTCAAGATCCATGATTCAATACTGTTTTTTTTAATTTATTTTCCGTTGAGATTCTCGAGCAGATCAGTCACGGAGATTAGCAATTGCTATTCTATCTTTTTTTCATCTAATAATTGTTGCAGGAATCGTATTTGTCTGTTCCATTCTGGTGTCTCTATATATATTTGCAGTACCGAGCAGACTCAACATACAATCTTTAGATTTAATAAAGCATTTTCTGACTTAACCAAATGATCCTCAAGTTTCTGATCCTCCAGGTCAAATGAAGGTTCTGCAACTGGCTTTGATAATTTAAAACAATAGCTCAGTCTGTTTGTCTCCTCAAACAATTGTTCCCTTTCACCGGAGATCTAGAGAATCGAGGATATACGAAGCTATATCAGCTATATCAACTGATGTGTCAAACTGTATAGGTTGGAATGTAAACTACGTAAAAAATCTTGTATGTTCAATTGGAAAAGGACGTGAAATTTATATAAGATGGATTGTACTGTATGTACTACACACTAGATATGAAACTGATGTGTGTATGTATGTATATGTCTCAATGCAAGCTGCAATATGTATATGTTTGTGAATAAAATGTGTAATTTTCTTATTGATTCATTATTAAAATCAGCACAACGGCGACGGTGATGTCTACGGCGCAAGCACTAAATAAATTACTGCTGCATTCTTTAAATTTTTACTACTACTCAATAGATATTAGTGATAAAATAATATTTTACGAGTGCAGAGGAGAATTTACAGATAGGAGAATGACCGAATCTCTTCTGAGAAGCATTTACACACAGAGATATAAAACAATTTTACGGTCGTGACACATATACATAAATGTTTTACTGTGACGGATATATTATTACTGTTATGAGCCACAATTGCATACACATTATTACTGTTGCGAGCTGTAAATAGAATTTACTATCAGACGAAACATAATATTACGGTCGCGGAGGGCTATGCTTTACAATTGTGGGCTGAGAACCAGCATTTAACCATTTGGGAGAAATTTTACGATTACGGGAACCATTTGAGAGAAATTATACGATTGCGGGTTACACTTTTGCTACTGCAGGGTAGAGATGGCTAATGTCGAATGATTTGCGAAGAATTTTTACCGTTGTGGGTTGCACTTTTTACTGCTACGGAACGGCAATAGCTGGGCTTTTGTTGATTTTACTACTACGGCTGACGATTTTACCGTTGCGGGTTGGAAGACCTAACCGACGCGCTGAATAGGCTATTCAACGCGCTGCGCGATGAACAAAATGGCGAAGGAAAAATGTGGACTGACATTTTATCCTAACCGCCAGGACAACATCGTCTACAGAGCCTATTTCCCGGTATACTCTACAGAGCCTAATTCCCGATATAAGTTCAAATATTGTATTATAAATCTAAAACTAATTAAACTGTTGTGAAAAAAATAGTGCCACAAGCTACCAAAGGGCAGCGGATACTGTGGATACTGTGTATTTGAGTTCCTTAAGGTCAATGGGAGGTAAAGAACAAATCCTAAAGATGTAAGTGCTTAAAAACACATCTCTCATTATCTCTTTCATTGTATGTATTGCATGTGTGCATATAATAAAGAACAACTTGGCACAAACACTCATATCATCTTTTTTTTGTTCAGGCCCCTCTATCCCTTTGAAAGATCGGCCCCTCATATCATCTTTCAGGCCCCTCTATCCCTTTGAAAGATCGGCCTCTCAACGGCAACCTATGCCATTTCACGATGCACGAGGTATTCAATCGGCCAGGAGAATTCTTCGATAATGATGATTTTTTAGCAAAAGATGAAAAATATCTTCTATTGATCGAGTGGGAGTATCACTATGTGTAATTAAGTTGTTGTGTACGATGTATGTGTATACGACCTATGCTGTTTCTTTTGTAATTTGGCAGAACGCACCACAAGATTCACAAACTTGAATGCGTATGTAAATGTGCCTCGATAGTTAATGTATATATGTGGATTTGTATATAGCGAGAAAGCATTAATATTCAAAAAATATAGCGGAAAAAAACAGGGGGCTTTTTTTCAACTATGGCGGGAAAGAAACAGGGCTTTCAAAATATAGGGCGAGAAAAAAACATGAGCTTTCAAAAAATATGCAGGAGCGGCTCATATTACAGCCGCTCCTGCTAGTATCATCAGCAGGAGTGGTGCAATCACGGACCGCTCCTGCTGTGATTACTGCAGGAGCGGTGCAATCGTGGCCCGCTTCTGCTGTGACCACTGCAAGAGCGGTGCAATCACGGCCCGTTCCTGCTGTAATTACTGCAGGAGCGGTGCAATCGTGGCCCGCTCCTGCTGTGACCACTGCAGGAGCGGTTCAGGCCCGCTCCTACTGCATGTTGCAATACAGAAACCCACGAGCGGGAACACTTGCCAAAACCGTTCCTATAGAGATGTCTAGAGCCGTTCCTATTGCAACTTATTGCAGTAGTGGTCCGCAATAGCGCCCACTACCCGCTACCTCAACGCAAGTCCACTAAGAACCCACTATCCGCTATTTAGATCTCAAGACTGAAGGACGTCCCAACTGAATCGTTGAAGTGCGATAGTGGCATTATTCATGGGAAGGAGCAGGGGAGGTGAGGAATGAACAATAATGGATTATTTTGGTGGCTTGCGATCAAGCGAGAAAGTTTCTAAGTGCTTCCACATGTAAATATTTTTCGTTCTCATCGGATCTCTAGAACACATAAAAATAAATCAATCATGAAAAAATCGATTGTCTCTTGTCTGTACATTTTTCAGTAGAGAAAAACCAAGTGATAGATGAAGGGATCAACAAAAGTTTTCATGTTAATTCGTTGATACTTTTGTTTTGCCGATGGAAAATATATGACAGTAAATAGTGTATTAGTGTCAAAGCCAAATTACATGAATAAATTTTGTTTATTTACCGTGGCGACGCACGAACATTGTGCTAGTATATTATGTGACCAGATAAAGTACTCTTCTATAAATCTGTTAGCAATGGATTATGCTAAATATACTATTTGAACTGAAGCTAATATTATATGATAATGCATATAATTTTATTACTCCAACCTAATATATAAAATTAAACCTTGGTATAGAATTTTTTCACTATAATTTCCAATCGTTATTGAACTATTACAATGGATGTGATGATGGATCAACAATAAATGGTTCAACATACGAATTCATTTTCTGAAACAAAAACTAGAAATTGATCAAATATGGCTAACAACCAGCCGATCCACAATAAAGTGGCTAACCACCAGTAGATCAGATGTGTCTCTTGCGGTAGACTGCAGCTGATGGAACACAGGTAACAACAGGAAACTTGAGCTTACTGCAGAGGATGTAAATAGCAATATTAACAAGCAGCAGACCAACTATGTCTCATTAGATGATTGCTAATATTAATGAAATAACCCTACAAGTAACAACAGATTTTTTAAACCTACAATATTAATTAACTAACCCATTCCAGCATTGACAAGAGAGAGAGAGGCAATGAGGTGCCAAGGAGGTTGTAAAGTGAAAACTAACGGAAGGTGATGATGTCATAACCTTGCCTGGCAGCAATACCAATGACAGGACTGGCAAAGTACCTACAGTAAATTCTTTCTATGCCATCGAAAGCTATAGCAATCACTCATGTACCATCGAAAATTATGCAATCCCTTCAATGCAACCGGTTTTATTTTACATCCCTCCAATGCCATTACCGTTAATTTTGGGATGACAGTGTTAAAACAGTGGGCATGTTTTTACAAAATGGCGGTTTTACCTTGCGACTCCATCTCATTTCCCGGCGGTGGCGGTTGAGGGACGAGCTCCCGACCCCACCCGTGACTCTGACCCCACCCTCGAGTCCTGGACACGGCCTGCCTGTGGGGCCTATCCATGGCCGCCTTAGCCGCTGCCTTTCTGGACCCTTGCAAACCCCGTGCCCTGGCCTAGCGCTCGGTCGCAAGCTGTCCGAAGCATCACGTGTCCTTGCCCCATGGTTAGGACCCTACTCAGCTGGACTCTCCTATGCACCTAGCTCCGAAGGCCCGCTACTTGGCCCCACGTGCCTGACACGCCTCCAGACGGGGTGCGAGTGTTAGATAGAAAGATTAGTCTTGTATAAGAGATCTTTGTAGCTTGTATCAAATAGGCAGAAACTTGTTTCTTGACGAGTAAGCAAAGGATTCTATTTATGGATCCATATCTGTACCTACGTGGCCAGTTGTTGGCACCCTATATCAATAGAGCTACGCGGCCCTCTGGGATTCAACGCTTCCTATGGTTCCTCTGATTTCAAATGGTAATCAGAGCCTACACCACCACCACAAAATAAATTTGTTCTACTTAGTAGCCAGCTCTTCCTCTCCCATCATCAATCCACTCAGTAGCCAGGCGGTTTCCAAAAAGCTCAACAAGACTAATTATGCGTTGTGGAAAGCGTAGGTTCTCCCCATCATCCGCGGTGCACGCCTTGCCTCACCGGCGCGTCTCGGGCTCCGGAAGCTGAGATCAAGATCGAGAAGGATGACAAGGAAGTGAAAGTGCAGAACCCGGCACACGAAGAATGGGTGGCCAAGGATCAACAGATCCTAGGCTACTGTGATGCTTCGGCATCTCAAGTGCATAATCATTCATCATACATGCAACATTCGTCATAATGCATCATACATTAGCATGCACTTGAACCCTAATTCAAACTTGGTTGAAATACAACTTGTCGAAAACCTGTTTTCTGCTAATATGTCTTTGTGATTGTGCCTATAACTTTTATTCTATTTAGATTTGGGTGAAACTCATATTGACAAACTTGTAGACAATTTTATGGTGAATAACTTTGGTAATTGGTGATTTGACATGCATGATGGTTTGCATAGAGTTTTGGGTCTTTTTCTGTCAGCATGTGAATCCTGTCCAAACATGACCAGTTTAGTAATTTTAAAAATTGTTTGATCTTAAAGTCAAAATCTTGCAATGCTTATATTGAGAAAATTGTAGATCATGAAATTATGAACAACATTGGTATAAAACTTCTTCTGTGAAAGTGTCTAGAAAATGGACTTTTAGAATTTTTAAACTGGAGGGTTCTGTTGGTCAAACCTTGGTCAGCAGCTTAAATTCAAATTTAAACCAAAATTTTGAATATAACATGGTATACATGTTTATATGGGAAATGTAGAGTAACAAATTTAGAACATTTCATCCAATTGGGTCTTTTTCAATATCGGCCTCTAACCTGTTCAAAATGGGAGATTTCAAACCGAGGTTTCAGCGGTCAACAGGGGTTTTTCCATTTCGGAATTTTTTCTTCTCTTTTTGTCTCTCTGATGCGCGGGACCCACGCGCCAGAGCCGCGCCGAATCCCGCCCACGGGATTGGAAAAACCCGGCCGGTGGGCCCCACCCTTGCGCATCGTCCGCGAACCCGGTCCTTTGGACCCTCCCTTTCTCCCATTGCCCCGGCCCCACATGTCACTGACTGCCGGTCCGTAGACCCAATCCACCGAACCGCCACCGCCCTTCTTCCCTGCTCCGGCGCGCCCACGCGGCGAGCGCCTCCTGCCAGCCGACGCCGCGCCCCGCGCCCCGCCCGCACCTAGACGGATTTCCGGCTAGAGCCACCTCTCCTTTGGCCTTAAGCCACGGAGGGCACCCCTCTCTGCCCCTCACTCCCTCGCTCTCTGCCTCTCCCCTCCGCACCGAGCGCCGACCCGCCATTACCGAGCGCGAAGCTCGAGCTCACGCCGGCCGCTCCGCCGCTCTCCGAACCTCCAGACCACCGCCATTGCACCCGCCTCCATCTCCTGCGTCCAATGCCCTAGCCCTCGTTGCCCCTCCGCCTCTCCATCGCCGCACCGAGTGCTTGCCCGCCATGAGAAACCGCCATGGCCACAAGCTCTGAGCTCACCGCACCCGCCGCCTCACGCCGCCTCGAGCCCCGCTGAAGAGCGCCTCGGCTCCGCCTCGCCATTCTCTATCTTTTCCCCAAACCCTCGTCCACCGCCGATGCCTCTAGCCCTCTTTCCCGCGTGCCGTCGCCATAGACGCTCGGCCCGAGCTCAAGCTCACCGTGGACGACCTCCCTCGCGCCATCCCCTCGCCTCCCCGACCCCACCTCCGGACTCGTCGCTCCATCGCGCAGCTCTCGCGCCCAACGGTAGCTCCTACCGCGCCCTGCCTCGCCGGATCGAGTCCGCGCCGCCACGCACCGTCGCGCCCTGGCCCACGGGTTCACCGCCGCCGCACCGCCTCTCCTGTCCACCTCACGTGCCCAGATCTTGGGGGAAACGATCCCCGAGGCCGAGCCGACCTCCAGAGCCCCGTTCGGCTCCAAGTCTCGGGTCATGCACGCCGGCGCAAGCGCCGCGACGTCGGCCGCCGCTGCGCGTTCATCCCCTGGGCGGAAGGTAGAAGAAGAACGCATGTTTTGCAGAAAACCCCCTTCGCGTATTACTTATTGCATCACTGTTTATTGTGTCTTGAATAATTTGTGAAAACACCCCTGGATCTATTAGAGTTTCGTACTTTAACCCGAGCCTTGGTATTTTGCATATCTAACCTCGGATTTTAGGAGATTCTCATGCACTGTGCACTGAGTTAGGATATTCTTCTGATCTAGCCCCTAAGGTATACGGTTAATTACGTTCAAGCCCTCGGTCTATGAGTTTTTCTATTTAAATTCATTTATATTGAGCTGTGAACTTTGAAAAATCATAACAATTCAAAGATAAATCCAAAATGGACAAACTCAGTGGCTATGGACTCCTCTTGAGTAGATCTACATGATAGGTAAGACATGGACGTGTGAAAAGTCTGTTTTGCCCTGGGTTTAGTGCATGCATGGTGTAGGTAAATAAATGGTAAAAGTGGACCAAATGAACTCCAAAAATTATGAAATTTGGACAGTAGCTTTGTTATGGCATCTAGTTACTGTGTGATTTTTGGTAGCCCTAGCATTAACTGTTTAGTTACTGTTTTGCCCTTATGCATGTGATTTGTGTATTTAATTAACTTGGGAAATGAAGGCTATATAAAATACGCTCAAATGTGACCTATGGTAATTTTCATATACTCTATATAGTATGGATAGCTCACTAGTAAAGTTTGAGGCCTTGCATGTTTGGTTTGAGTGGTGATTTGAAAATGACAAAGTGTCACATGCTTAACTAAATAAAAAGAAAAAGTAGCCTTAGGATGCATAATTAATTCCCTGAAAAATTTGGTAGCTTGCTAATGATGCATAGGTTCCAAAAAGTATCTTTGTGAAGCCTGTAAGTACTGTCTTGATGTGCGCCTAAAATAGACCTAGATAACTATATGGGAAATAGATGTCATATCAAGCTATGGATTTTGTGTTTACTTATTTTTGTATATGATGTTCATGCCATGAAATGCTTGCTGTAGAAATTTTAAGTCCAGAAACTATTCCTATAAATTATGAAAAATCCGGGAAGCTATAGGGCTGATAACTTGTTGTAATTTTAATAAATTAATTATGACTTGGTTGTAGCTGAAATTTTGACTGTAGCATTATGTGGTATGTTTTTGCATATGGTAAAAGTTTGAGATCAAATTGAGTTACCTAACTACATGAACTCATGAGTGCATTATGTTCATAAAAGTGGCATGTCCCTTAATCTGTGTGTATACGTTTAACTACAAGTGACAACATGTTAGTGCATATATAAAGTTACTTGCTGCAAGTTCCATGTGATATCATGAATGATGGGTCAAACTCGTCTAGTGATGGTTTGTACGTTTTCTTAGTGATGGGTTGTATGATTTCTTAGGAAAGTTGTTAAGTTTACTTCTTATGGGAGGTGTTTGAACTAAATACAATTAAATCTTTTTGTCGCGAATTACTTGAATATGCATTATGTTTTAATTGCACCTCATGCATACAATTGCATTCGCTGCACTCATGGTTACACTATGTCATACATATAACATGTAGCATATGCATGTATTTGCACTCTCTTGCACTTACTTGCATATTATATCATGCATATAGATTCCGCGAAAGGAGAATCGACACAGGAACTGATATTGGTCGATAAGCCGAACAACGAATTGCACCAAGAGCAAGAAGACGACGTGTCGCTGATTATTCCCGTCCTTGCTTCAAGGGGTTGCCTGGGGCAAAGCCTCACAACCCGGCAAACTAACCTAGTTTAGTTTGTTGGTTTTCTTAAGAACAATCAAAGGTAGGCAGGACCATGCTATTCCCAGCAAATAAAGTAATTGATGATTACGCATATGCATTAGGAGTTGATTGAAACCAATTGCATTAGATTCCCTGGCCGCCCTAGCCCTAGCGCCTATACCTAGAGTTCGCAGGACGTGTGCCTAGAATGGTTAGGTGTGAGTAGATACGAGTGAATAAAGGTCACTCGTCTCGTAGGGTTTGCTTTTCAAAAGAAGAAATCTCACTGTTATGAAACTTATTATGATTCTGTTATGCTTTAAATGGAGACCGGGCGGAGATATGGAATTGTATGATAAGAATTGGAATAATGTGTGGTGGACTCCGCCTGAGTCACATAAGGCCGGTCGTTGTTCGGCTATTGGTCGGCATAACATTGTTAGAGGTGCATATCCGGGATAATGGACCGGTGAAAGTCTTACTTGTGCCATCCGAAGAACAGAGACTTGGTATCGCTCTGTGGGGGCTAAACCTAGGGAATGGCGGGTTGGAATCGAACTTGGGATGGGACAAGTAGAGATGGGGGCTATATGTGGGAACGCGATGGCTAGTAAGCATATACCCCTGGCATTTTTAGTTATTCCCGGGAATTAAAAATCGATTCGAATCGCTGATGCTCACCAGGTGTGAGAATGCCAATACCACTAACGGGCAAAGTAGTAATCCACTTGAATATGTTGTATTATTAATTAATGGTTTTGTATATCAACATGCTTGGATGTGATGATCCGTTCCACTATTCATGGTGCTGCCCATCCACTGGTAGGAGGTCGATGGATTTGGGAGGTGCTTTGAAGTCGAGGGAGGGCTGACCCGACGTACCGTGGTAGCGCTCCTGAGACGGCTACTCCCAGGGGTTAGATGGAGGCACTATGAATCTTGGGACGGGACATGTGTAGAATAAGGGTATATCTTGAATATTATGCAAGTTACTGATGGTTCTCATGTTTTACTTTCCTACAAGTATTTACTTTATGATATAAATGATCTTCCTGATTTATGGATAGCAGCTGTCATATCCTGCTATCTTATGTCCACATGACTTTGTTTAAGAATCAACAGCTAAGGATCCACATGATTAGTAAGCATGCTTTGCGTCAGCCGTAAGCCCTGTCCATTAAGTCCTACTGAGTAATTAGTACTCAGGGTTTGCCCCCACTTTTGGATTACAGGTACTGGCGACATCTGGATAGCTGTGTTGGAGGTGGTAGTACCGGTGGGCTCGGTGCTATTCGCCTTGTTCGTCTCTTCGTGAAGACTGCTTAAGTATCATGATTCCGCTGCGAGATGTTTTGAAAACGCTTCCGCTATATATAACTTTGCAAACGCTTCCGCTATATTTGAACATGTATTTGACTTCATATATTTGGTTTGTAATATTATTCTCTATATCAACTGCCTGCGATGATGTAATTGTTGTGGCTCCTTCGAGAGTCGGATGTGTTTGATGTCGGTTTTTCTGGAAATGGTGTTATCGAGAGCCGAAGAACTCTCGACGGACTACCGGGTTTAGTCTGGCCTAAGTGCACTGCGAGCCAGAGGTGGCAGGTGTGCTTAGTCTGGATTAAGCAGGGCGGTTCCGCCACAGCTACCTGCTTCGTCAATCACCAGAGACGTTCAGCTCCAAGTTTTGACATTGAAGACATCTGCGGCGGTCTGGAAGGCACTGGAAGGCATGTTTGCCTCAGTGACCTAGGCACGCGTGGTCAATACTCGTATTTCCCTAGCCACCGCAGGGAAGGGCAACTTGACCATGTCAGAGTACATGAACAAGATGCGTACTCTAGCAGATGACATGGCCTGCGCTAGGAAGGCCATCGAGGATGAAGAACTCGTCTCCTACATACTTGCTGGACTTGACTATGACTACAACCCAATTGTCTCGACCCTTGTTGCAAGGACCAATCCGATCACTTCTCTGAGGCGTACTCTCAATTCCTTAGTTTGAATCCAGGATGGAGCTACAACAGGGTGGTGATTCATCATCCTCAGTCAACATGGCCCGTCGTGGTGGGCGACTGGGCGTGGTAGTGCCCAGCGTGGTGGCTGTAGGAACAACCATGGAGGTCGTGGGCCTTAGCGTGGTCCCAGATATGGAGAGCCTACCCAGTAGAAGCGCCAAGGAGACCAGGGAGGCTACAACAACGACCATACCAACGCCGTCGGCAATAGGCCCAAGTGCCATCCTGTGGCAAGTGAAGACATATGGTAATGGATTGTTGGCATAGATTTGATGAAAATTTTACTCCAGATGAAAGATTTGCAGTATGGACACCGGCGCCACTGATCACATCACTGGAGAATTGGACAAGCTTGCCATGAGTGAAAAGTATGGTGGCAATGATCAAATTCACACCGCCAGTGGTGCAGGTATAGAAATTAGTCATATTGGTCATACAATTGTTCACACACCCCATCGAAATCTTAGACTCAATAATATCCTTCATGTTCCCCAAGCCCAAAAAAACTTGATATCTGTTCATCGTTTTGGTGCTGATATGATAACAATGCTTTCTTTGAATTTCACCACAATTATTTTTTGGTAAAGGATCAGGCAACCAGGAACAATCTACTTAGAGAAAGATGTCACAAGGGTTGTACCCCTTCCTGGATGCGCCACCCAAGCATGTTTTTGGAGCCACAAGACCTACCTTTGATTGTTGGCATAGTCGTATTCCTATAGTTAAACATATTGTTAGCAGAAATAATCTTCCTTGTCTAGGTGTGATCTTATCTTTTCTTTGATGTTTGGTGCCCTGCACCAGATTCTGCTGGTAGCAAAAAAATATTATGTTAGTTTCACTGATGATAATAGTAAATTTACTTGCATTTGCCTTCTCAAATTTAAATCTGAAGTTTTTCAGAAATTCCGTGAATTTCAAAACCTTGTTGAGTGCTTGGTAAATCGCAAAATCATTATAGTGCTAACTGATTGGGGAGGAGAAGAGGAGAATATCAAAAGCTCCACAATTGTTTTGCAAAGTCGGAATATCTCATCATGTTTCTTGCCCCTATGCTCAGCAGTAAAATGGATCAACTGAATGAAAACATAGACATATTGTGGAGGTTGGTCTCTCCTTCTAAGCTCATGCATCCATGCCCGTCAAATTTTGGGATGAAGCCTTTTTGACAGCCACATATCTTATAAATTGCACACCAAGTAAAGTCATAGATTTTGGGTGTGCGTGTTGGCCTAATCTTCGCCCTATAAGAACACAAAACTTGCATACCATTCTAAACAGTGTCTTTCTTGGGTATAGTAATATTCACAAAGGTTTCAAGTGCCATGATGTTTCTACTGGAAGAATCTATATTTCTAGAGATGTCATCTTTGATGAAAATATTTTTCCTTGTGCTACTCTTCATCCGAATGCTGGTGCACGATTTCGTACTGAACTTAATCTCTTGACAATTACACTCTTGAATCCTCATCCCATGGGTGAACAATTGCATGATCATATGACTAATTTTCCTAATGTTACTGATTTGTCTGCTGAAGAATCTGATTCAGGGAATACAGCCTTGTGTGCGCCTAGCAGTGATACATCAGAACAAAGGTCGCCATCAACTTCAGGATCAGGGCGAGATCCTCCTGCGATACAAGAGTCTGTATCAGCCTCGAGCTCGCTCCTCCAGACAGGTGCTGAGACATCTCCAAATGTTCCTAAACCAGGAGATGCCACGTCTCCTAGTGCTGAGACAGGAGGGGAAGAAGTGTTTGATCCTGCAGCTACTACCTCTAAAATTACTATGTCAGAGTCTGTGACAAGGTCTACTACCCCTAAACATGGTTTTCCTACACAGTCTGGTGAGCCCCAGAATATTGAAGCACTGAATGACAAACATTGGAAAAATGCTATGGATTTTGAATATGATGCTTTGGTTAAACATCAAACTTGGCACTTGGTTCCACCACAGAAAGGTAGAAACATTATAGATTGCAGATGGGTATACAAAATTAAAAGAAAATCTGGTGGAAGCCTTTTAGTTCAGTAGTCAAAGCTGCAACAATAAGAATTATTTTGTCCATTGCTATATCCAGAGGTTGGAGTCTCAGAGAACCAGATGTTCAAAATGCCTTCCTCCATGGTTTTCTAGAAGAAGAAATATACATGAAACAATCTTTAGCCTATGAAAATTCTTCTCACCCAGATTATGTATGTAAATTAGATAAAGCCATATATGGTCTAAAACAAGCGCCTAGAGCATGGTTTTCTAACTCAGTAAAAATTAGCTGCACCAGATTGGGTGTTCTTCTATAATAATGGTAAGGGGTCTGTTTGGCAGATCTTCCCCACAGAGCCTGCCTCCAGCCCATGGCCAGCCTAGTGCTGCCAAGGTTATTGTGGGCAGTGGATCAGTTTTAGCTCATGTTTGGTTGCCTTGGCCACCTAGCCTTCCCCATAGAAGCTAGTGTTTGGTTGCCTTTGCCCAACACCCCCTACCGTACTCCTCTCGTCGACCGGCGACCGGCGAGCTCCACTTGCTCATCCTCCCCCTTCTACCCCGCGGCTGGCGTCATTTCCTCCGCCCGATTCACTGTCGACACCGCTCCCCGCGCCTTCCCTCCTCCGTGCCACCTCGCCTCCGCACCGCCGCCTGGGCCCGGTTGCCTCCCTCCATGGCTGGCGACTCCGCTACCCATGCTGGTCGCCTCCTCTTCCTCTGTGGCTAGTGGGGCCCAAGCTAGGCGCCTTGACCTCCGTGGACGGCGGCGCCTGGGCTGGCCTCATCTCCTCACCCCCCAACTCGCCATCGGTGCCTCTCCCCGCGCCTTCCATCCTCTGTGCCACCCCGCCTACTCATCCTTCCCCTTCTCCCCCTTCTCCGCAGCGCTTTGGGGCGACAAGGACGGCCGACGTGAGGCGCTCCACGGTGACAAGCCACGCGCTCCCCGCCGATGAGGCATGTGCTTCTGGGCAGCGGAGGCGATGTCGATGAGCTCGCGGACGACGGCGAGTGGTGTGGCGGTGGGGGAGGCGGCATGCGGGCACGGCAGGAGGGGAGGCCGCGGACGATGACGTGGAGCACGACGGTGGGGGAGGCGGCGTGTAGGGAGGGGGCGGACGGCGACAAGGGGCGAGGACGCAGACATCGACGAGGGGGGGGACAACGACGAGGGGCGGGGCGGCGGTGGTGGTGGGGACGAGTGGCTATCTCGAGCACAGAGATGATGCGCAGAGTGTGGCCAGGGTAAAACGGCCGATTCCACCATTCAGAGCCGGCCTGGCTAGCGGCCTTGGCTAGGTTGCGCAGGCCTGGCTACGGAGACGGGCCATCGATGCCAAACACTGGGCTGTGCATCCGCGAAGCCTGGCTGGGCGGCTAGCTCATGTACCAAACAGCCCCATATATTTGTTCTCATATACGTTGATGACGTTATTGTGGCAAACTCAACTCAAGAGGCAACATTGGCGTTATTGCAAGACAAATAAAGAATTTGCTTTGAAATACTTGGGTGAACTGCATTAATTCCTTGGTATTGAGGTGAACAAGATACGTGATGGGATAATCTTGTGTCAAGAAAAATATGCTTCGGATTTGCTAAAAAAGGTTGGAATGTCAGATAGTAAATCTATAAGTACTCCCAGGTCGATTAGTGAAAAGCTCTCATTGCATGAAGGTTCTCCATTGGGGCCGGTTGATAGTACAAACTATAGGAGTATAGCAGGCGCTCTTCAATATTTAACTTTGACAAGGCCAGATATTGCTTTTCCAGTTAACAAAGTTTGTCAATTTCTTCATGCTCCTACTACTGAACATTGGGCATCTGTCAGGGGAATTTTAAGATATGTGAAACATAGATCCAAACTTGGGTTAAAGATATGTAAGTCGTCAACTATGCTTGTTAGTGCTTATTCGGACGCACACTAGGCAGGATGTCTGGATGATAGAAAGTCTATAGGGGGATTGCTGTTTTTCTTGGCTCTAACTTGGTGTTTTGGACAGCTAGAAAGCAAGCTATTGTATCAAGATCTAGCACAGAAGCATAATATAAAACCATAGCAAATGCAATTCCAGAAATCATGTGGGTTCAAACCTTTTTGCAAGAACTTGCTATTGATAGTCCACCGCCATCAAGTTGCAAGCGAGTGCCCTGACTTGGCGGTCCCGCTGACCGGTCAGCGGGCCAATTTTTTGGAGCATCAAGAGGTCCAGAGAAGCCCCATCGAGAGATCCGATGAGAAGAAGAAGCCCAAAGTTGAAGGTTCAAGACCCGGTGCGAATTACACGCATCGGACGGTCCGATGATCTCACCATCGGACGGTCCGATGGTGCATCAGACCATCTAGGCAGAAGGGAAGGAGAAGACCAAGTCCCTGTGCTTCAACGCATCGACGGTCCGATGGTCCCACCATCGAACGGTCCGATGGTCCATCGGACTAGCTGAACAGAACGATCAACAAACTCAAGGCCACGGGTGTTACACACATCGGACGGTCGAATGGTGCTACCATCAGACGGTTCGATGGTCTCAACGGTTAGCTGAAGCTCGAACGGTCGAGTCCAACGACTAGTTGGGTGCATGCATCGGACGGTCCGATGATCCCACAATCGGACGGTACGATGGTCACGATAGTGTAGATCAAGTTGCTCCCAACAGCTAGTTTTGAGGCTTGGCCGATATATACCCCCATAGCCAGCCTCCACCTTGTGGTTGGATACTCCTGAGCTAACACAAGTGTTGAGACACTCATTTGATCCATCCAAAGAGCCACATACACTTATTTGAGAGCCCAGCCACCACAAGAGCTTATAGACACATCTCGGCATAGCGAGAGCTTGCATATCATCTTGGCTTAGGCCTTTTTGGCTAGTCCCCGTGCCTACATGCACATCGTCTTTGTAAGTGTGGGGTTTGTAAGTCTTGCGAGACCCTCTGGAGTGTGGAGTGGCCGCCACTTTACTTGTGAGAGGGAGAAAGGCTCTCGGCACGTTGGCCAAAAGCTTTCCATAGTGGAGACGGCGGGGGAGCTCCGCGAAAAGGACTCCGAAGACCCCAACAGCCCCGACAATCCTCTACCCTTGCGTGGGCGAGGCCGTTCGTGTGGGTGTGTATCGAGGATATCCGGAGACCCGACCGGGGTTGCTTGACTTCCGCGAAAGTCATTTTGCCATCCTCCACCCTTGCGTGGGTGAGGCCGCATTCCTTTGAAGATTGCATGAGAGCAAAGCCTACAGGGGCACCTAATGAGGAGCAGGGGGTAGAGGCACGTTGGCCTCCCCGAACCTCAGAAAAAAAAATCTCCGTGTCTCCATCGTGTGCCATCGCCGACATCGGCAACGGGAGTTTGCATTCTCTACATATCCTTTACCTTCTGTATTTACATTCTTCAATTGTGTGCTTACTTTTCTAGACTAGCTTGATATGTTAGTTTCTAGGTGGAACTAGGTTGCAAGATTTGGCCACAGTAGTATTAGCAACACTTAGCAAAACCTTAGTGCACATAGCTAGATTTATCTTGCATAGATTTTACTTAGTAGTTGTAGTTATTAGAGAGCCTTAGTTCTAGAAATCCTAATTCACCCCCTCTTAGGCATCGGTCCAACCTTCAATCATGCCTCATGCGTCGTTTGTGATTGTGCATGAATATCTTAGTTGATCCTAGGCGCTTCCGCATGGTTATTTTCTAACATAATCAGTGTTAGTGGGCTACCAATAAAGAGATGTTTACCTTTCCAACTGCTAAGGCGTTTCTCAAAACATTCCTCAACTTTTCGCCAGTCTACATTTCAGTTTTTTATAATGAATAGTTCGCCTAAGTAGCTGAATGAAAATTCTCCAACTTTGCAGCCAAAGATGTCCATGTACTGGTCTAAAGAATTCTAGGCATTGCCAAAATAGTATAACTTGCTCTTTTGGAAAGTGATCTTAAGTATGGACAAGTACTCAAAAGGCACAGAGCTTCATGTTGCAGGCTTTTTTTTTTAAACTAGCTGAGCCCCCGCGCGTTGCGCGGGCATAAATGAACCAATTGATAATTATGAGAGAATATATATGTATTCACATATGTAAGTATTATATGCAAGTATTATGCTTTCAATCGGCTTGGAACAATTTATAGGAAGGGCAGTATGGGCAAGCAATGAGTTTAAACATATATGCAGATAACACAATGAAACATAAGATAGATTCCCCTTATAAGGCACTGATTTAATTAGCGGGGTGGGAACCAACACAGATACTAGCGGGTTTAGGAAGATCATTGAAGCGCATAATACAATGTTCCGTGATCAAGCGGTAACAATAAGTTGTAGAATATGAAAAATGAACATAATAGTCTGAGAACGATAGGATAATAGCTACAACAGATACTTTGGGTAGGAGGATAATAAGCATGCATATACTGCAATAGTCCTGATATATTATGTGTATACATTGGCTGTACACGGGGAGCTTCATTTTCATGTAAAAAAGCTTGGAACTAACAGGAGTAGATCTTGTGGATAGCCATAACAAAAGATGATCTCCACCTGGAAACATGGAAAGGAAAATATGTGAGGAAAGAACATGATTTGTGTAGCTGACCTGAGGTGTGGTAGGAGCTAGTGCTCTAGTGATTAGCAGGAAGGTAGTACAGAATCCAGGGCTCAAAAATCGGTGAGATTAACACATAATGAGTAATAGAGTGAGGAAAGACAAATTAAATCATAGCAGTGCCAAACTAAATAGCAAGTAGTATAATGCCATACGCTTGGACTACCTCGGTTATTTTTATCGAAGGTTCTACTGATGGACCAGATCAGCAAAAATCTCCTTGTAAACAACATTTTGAGTGTTGTCTGCATGGTCAGGAGGGCCACCCTCGATTAGAACACGTAGACCATCAGGTGAAGTAACTCTTGAGAAAGCCACATACAATTGTCCATGCGAAAACACTGGAGTAGGCAAATAGACGCCAACCTTACTAAGCGCCTGTCCTTGGCTTTTATTGATGGTCATCGCATATGAAACTCGAACTGGGAACTGGCGTCGCTTGATCTTAAAAGGCCACTTTCTATCAACTGAAGTGGCCACTATTCTCGGTATATAAGCTTTGCATCCTTTAGCCTTCCCTGTGATTATCACCCCTTCAATGACACGGTGAGTCAATTGGGTCACTATGAGCCTTGTTCCATTGCAAAGACCTTTCGATGGGTTGAGGTTGTGCAGCAACATTATTGGCACCGTTCAGCCGAAGGTGGTGCTCTGGCAAGCTACCTAATTGCAATGAGTTAAGAAACTTAGTAGGATAGAGAGCCTCAAGTGTGGCACGACTGTTTGTATTATCATCAATTGTGTCTGAACTATAGTATGACATTTCTTCTGTTGTCAAGTTTGCAATCATCTGGGAATTTATTGCAGCAGCTATTTCATTGGTTGGTGCTAGAATCGCCTGCTCGCAAAGGTAGGCAGCAGAGCCTGAGTTGTTTGAGGCATCATAAACAAATGAAATTAAGCCATCAAGGTTCCTTGATTCAGGTGGCAAGAGAAGATACTCTAGAATTTTAATCCAAGAAGCATCAGTTTGATCAATGAGAGAAGAAGAAGGGACTGTTCCTTCTACCTGTAGCAACCACCCTGCAAACTCATGGAGGCTCTGGCGTTGAGCATCAGATAAAAGTGGAGATTGAAGCCTCATATTCTCTGTAAGGTACATAACATTGCAGTTCTGCCATAAATGAGATCATGTGATGGACGCAGATAAGATTTTTTGCTTTCTTGCATTTGGTAAAATTGGGAGTGTCTGTCTAAAATCCCCTCCAAGCACAACTGTGATGCCGCCAAATTGCTTTGTAGAAAGCGCTGAATCTTTAGATGCCATGATGTCTCTCAATGTTCTATCAAGGGCCTCAAAACAATGTTTATGATTCATTGGGGCCTCATCCCATATTACCAAAGATGTTTCCTGCACTAACTCAGCTAAATGAGTGTTCTTTTTAATAGAACAGACAGAATTCTCATGTATGTCCAATGGTATTTTGAAGCGTGAATGGGGCGTGCAACCACCTGGAAGCAAAAGAGATGCTATGCCAGAAGAGGCAACAACCAAAGCAATCTTTCCTGTGGAGCGCACGCTGTTCAGCAATGTATTCCATAGAAATATTTTTCCAGTACCACCAAACCCATGTACAAAGAACGTGCGCCCAACGCCGTTGTTTACCGAGTGGACAATAGCATCATATATATGCCTCTGGTTCAAATTTAGCTTGCTAAGTTAGTCAAGCACCTCAAATGATAGTATGTCTAGATCATATGACTGTTCATCCATTAGCAGTCTATTTTGAAGCATTGATGTGATTGATGTGTTTGGCTGAGGCAGATGAAAGTGATCCAAACTGTGACCAGAATTCTTAAGCAACCTATCTATCTCAGCAAGGACATAGGATCTAACATGTTCCATTGAAGATGCTGCAGATGAACTTACTCCTGCTGTAGCCTGGCTAAGGCGGTAGATAGCATCTTGTCCCATCACATTTACATGCTCATCAAATAAACCAAAGGGGTCTGTAACATTGCAGAAAAGGAGGAGCGTGACAAATAATTCACGCAGCTGGTAGGGAAGAGCCCAATGAGCTGCGTCAAATATCGCATATGACCACTCACGGTCATCTCCAAGAAGACCCAATGCCTAACATGCAGCCTGAAATGTTGGGTATGTTCGCCCTTCGATAGTTTGTAGGGCAGAATAGGATTTGGCTCCTTTGCTAACATGCAACAACATACGAAGGTAATAGGCATCTCCTTGGTTAGGACCAACATTTGCGAGTCTCCCAACCTTCCTTTGACTATTCCGTCGGGGAGCCCAATACTGTCCATCTCCATGCCAGGTGAAATATTCAGGGAACTCAGCATATGTATATTGAGCAGCTGGAGGATAAGTTCTGTTTGCATTGCAATGAACCAAGCTGTAAGTTTTGTAACTCGATTTCTTGGGTTTTCTAAGAACTGTTCCAAGTAGTCATCTTCTGTAAATAGGACACTATTTTCAAACGGCATGTGGACCTGAAGGCGTTCAACGGCAGGATCAGTATAGTGAATGTCAAACTAAAGTAGACGCCATGCAGCTTCATTTGAAGCTATGCACCTACATTCTAGGTAGGAACGTATTTCATCAGATTATTGTATAGAAGGATCTTTGGATGGCCGGCCACGTTGAAGGCCAACCCTTGCACAGTCGAAGCCTTTAGCGAGATACTTGAACAGGTATTTTTCCATCCCATCACGATTGACCCTCTCCACATTAATGTGTGCCTGGTACTTGACCAATAAGTCGACATTGTGGGGAACCACACAACTATTATCAAGCTCGATGCCATTCTTTGATGCAGTAATTCCATTGTTTGGTCGAGCATACCGAACATGGCCATTCTGTAAAATTGTTGTCTTCTCATAGTATTCTTTGGGGTAGTGCTTGGAACACTCATCACTAACCATGCAAGGACAATTTGGGTTTGCAGGGCCACAAGGACCATGGATCATAAATGTTTTCACAACTTCATACCCTATTGGATCAACTGATGGATCTGGCAGCTGTGCTGATATAAGCTTGTCAATATCAGAAGCTGTTAGTGGTGCATTCTTCTCTAACCATACTATAATATGCACATGTGGAAGGCCCCATTTCTGAAACTCAATTGTGTATACAACTACAAGGGAGAAGCAAAATGAGGATCAAAGCAACTATGATCACAAGGAAACATCGGTATATATAGAGTGCGGTGGATAAACCATACCTCCGATGACAGGGCCAAAAAATGCTCTTTTGATAATGTCTTCCATCAAGAGGCGTAGCTTAATATGAAATACACGGTCAATAATGTTAGGCCTATCACTTGAGTGCTGCCCTGGGACAGATGCTAGAGCTGCTGTTACCTGAGGCCATAAGGGGTTTGATGTGAAAGTGATAAATAAATCAGGGCAGCCATACTTTCGGCAAAGAGCAACAGAATCAAGGTAATTTTGGTATAAGTATCTTGGCCCTCCAACAAAAGAAGGCAGTACAGCTTTTTGACCAGCCTCCAATGCATGGACGATGCCTTTGTCCACACTATCACAAATCTCCCTGAATGATGCCATTCTATACTTTTGTTGGAACGATTTAGTTCTATAATGACTTAATCGAGATTCTTCCACACAACAATAGGCATCAACCAGATAAGCTTGTGTTCCTTGCTTGCATCGCATCGGTGTATTGACGTCATCAGTCCTGTCATGTAATCTATATGAAAAGTGCTCAAACATTGTGACACATTTTCGCTTGATTGCATCAGATCGACGGCACTGCTGGTAATTGATTTTTTCATGGTAGCCATCCTCCCTATAAGGGAAGAGAATAGGATATTGCATTGCCATGAATTTACAATGCTTTTCCTCAACCCTCTGCAATTGTCCAGACCGATCCTCTACAATTAAATCACGAGTACCATCAGTTGCACCTATATCACCAACCACCAAGCCAACAACTTCAGAGGCTATTGGGAAACTAAACACATCACCATGCTTGTTAGGATCACCAAACAACCTTATGGCATACCTATCTTCAGCGTTTCCCACCATTCTATCACGAGCCATCCTAAATAGCTGCACAATTGGGTTGTGAGTGTTGAACATGTCTATGAGAGAGCAGCAACAATATCCTGATTTCTATAGGTGCCAATGGCCATTCTATTTTTTATCTCATTGTCAGTGTCAAATATATATAGCTGAGCATACTCAGGACGTTCTCCCTCTCCTGGGAAGAGCGATCCAATCCGATGGCAAAGCTGTCCACTAACCTTGAAGACATATGGTCCATGTCCATCATTTACTGAATCAATTATACGAACACCCATAGATGTGAAGGCAAACATAGAATTGTAGTACCTGATGTTCTCAAAGAAATAAGGTGACAGTGACCTGTTGACTCCTGTGAGAAGGCCATGCAAAGGCTCCGGAGGTGGCCTATATTGAGGAAGTATGACGCTTCCTTCTTTGCAACACTTGGTATATACTGAAGATGATGTCCCTCGGGTCTCTCCTAACACGCTCCTCATACCAAAATAGGGCTCCACAATATTGGCACGTGTGAGAGGGTGGTCCAAGGTCTAGGTGTGAGTAAATAGTGCCTGATAATGGGAAGAACAAAAAATATAAGCCTACAATGTAGACAGAATATAAATAGAGGTATGAAATCCAATGACCAACATTATAAGCAAGGCTCTTCGTATAGTATTGACCTTGAGCATAGCCTTGATATAGCATTGAGAATCTGGCACGAACCTTGCATGGTTGATTTTTGATCCAGACAGGTTTCACGCATGTCTCAATATGTATGGCATCGAGAATCTGGCACAAAGCTTGCATTGTTCATTTTTTTTATCCCACATAGGTCTCATGCTGTGATAATCTGGCCTGACTCTGTACAAATGATTTGGACATCACGATGATCGTGAATAGAACATAAGTGCAAGGAAGAAAACAAAATGAGAAAAAGAAAGATGCAATGACCATGAACTTACGTCGATGGGTGGTACATGAAGGCTCCATGGCTGCAAACTCCAAGGATGAACCTATGTTTGACGGTACAACATTAGACACTACATGAAGCAGACCAACAAAAAGTTATAGCAAGCAATGGGATAGGATATTAAAATAGCCAAGTGATAGTACCGGTAGGCTGAGCAGCCAGACGGCGACGCACATATCTCCTTGATGGCACATGAAAACTTGCAGGAAAGTCATCAGTAATGCTCGTGTTGATTCCACCAAGCGGCATGGCAATTGCACCAGCAACGTCTGTAAGAAGGGATAAAAGATTTGAAGCTAAGTAATTCTACAAGATAACCAAAAAAGCTACACTGGTAGAAGCACACATCCTATCTACCTAGAGCCGATGGAGGTGTGGGACGTTTCTTGTGCCGTAGGTGGACATTAGACGTTGGTGTGTTCACAGCAGCCGGCATGAGCGCAGCATCCAACTCTGCAGCATCTATACCAAGCTATCTGAAATCTTGGCTAATAACATCACATTGCATTCAAGGGTAATGAATAACACAATACCGGTAGGCTGAGCAGCTAGACGACAACGCACAGACCGTCTTGATGGCATGTGGAAATTTGCAGGGAAGTCATCAGTGATGGCGATGCTGATCCCATCATGTGGCATGCTCTCTGTAAATAAATATAAATTCTGGTGGTTAAGTACCTTTGCAAGGCAGATAGAAGGACCACATCTGTAGGAGCACACATCGTAACATAAAGTTTTTTTACCTAGAAAAGACGAAGGTGGAGAAGTCTGTCTGCGTTTACAGGGCACATTAGATGTTGAAGCATCCATAGGAGACGATATAACTGCAGTTTGCAATGATGCAGTGCAGGGGCTAGCACCGCTATTTAGTTAGAACGATGCAGCAAGCATGCAAATCTGCAAGAGGAAAGGCAGGAACAACATCAACATAGAGTATGAATAGGACAAGAGTATTAGCATGTCGGACTAAACAACCTGGAGGCTATCGCAGCAAGTTTAGGAGTATTAGCATGCTGAGGTAAACAATCTGAAGACCATCCTAGGAAATTCAGCAGCATCAGCATGCTGACTATCTGAATGGTACATCCAAGGACAAGCTGGACGATAGCAAGGGCTCCTCTGCCGACTAGGAGCCCAAATCAGCAACACCTATTCTGCAGAAGCAAGCGATGCGCCATGCAAATGATCCATTAAACTGCTGCATCGTCCAAAGAAACATTGCTGCAAACGCAGTGGAGTGGAACTAAACTATCTGAAGACTACCTTGGGAAGATTTTTTTGAAGAGCCCATGTGGCTGTTTGGGTTACTAATAAAGCACTAGATCCACTACAGTGGGTGAACCTACGGCCGTCAATCAACGAACGCATACAACCTTTAACACAGGTCACAGGTAATTGGAAGCTCAATCAAGATGCATGTGTGTAATCGGAACCGGGCCATGGAGATGTGAACTAAATGAGGAAGAACTAATTACCATCACATCTCCGTAGGTTTGGATGAGCAGATGAGACTGAACCACACCGCCATCGGTGGCTGGATGAGTAAGACAAGGACCGGAGGGCTAGCGCTACAGGAGGAGGAAGCGTGAGCGTGTCATGGCCCAGGAGAGGATTATCAAGGTAGTAGAGTAGTGGGCCGAAAGAGGCAGCCCAGCGAAGAGCGTATATAGCTCTGGTCTGTAACTGAAAGGGGTGACGAGAAAGACAAGTCTGAATTCCCCTCTCTCAACCTGTATCTCTCTTTTCATTCTCTACCTCAACTTCTTCTCTCTGTATCTGAGTCGTGAACTCCAATGGAATAGAAATCTCCTAGCAGTCCCCACATTCCTGTGATTCTTGAGATATTTTGGTGATTTTGAAGTTGGTCCATAACATTTGGTATTCAGAGCCACCTGATTTTTTCCCAATTGTGCTTTCGCGGTGTCGAGTTCGCAAATTCCATCGTCCAAGATTGACAACGGAATTGGTTTGGCTCTCGCGCATTCACGCAGTACCTTGCAAGAACGAAGCGATCCTATAATTCTGTTCCAGTCAACTCGAATTGTGGGCGAACAATCGCACACGCGAAAGGGATTTTGTGCTTGTGCAATCCGCTGCGGTTGCGCTGGCGCCCGCAAGATGACCGACCAAGTTCGAGGAACGGATGACGACTTCCATGGAGGACATGTTGAAGAAGATTGAAGGATTGGAGGCGATGCTACAGAAGACGCTCGAGGCTCTCAGTGGGTTCGAGACTTGGCGTAAGCATGCTGATGACTCGTTCGGTGCTTTGCTCACAAAGACCGATGCGGCGACTTCCCGACTCGAGAGCTTGGAGACGGCTCCACCGCCGCCTCCGCCACAACAGCAGACGCGGTTTCCTCCGCCACCTCCACCTAGGTACTATGACCCGTTCGATGTGCCTCTGCCGCATCCACACAATCGACAACAGGTTGGTGGCTAGGGTACCTTCGACTTGAATCTACCTCCGCCTGGATCGTCGCGCCCACCTGCGACGGGAGCGGAGAACGCCCACGGGCACCATATTGAACATGGTCACCGGGATGCTGGTGGTGGGATCTTAGGATCTCATCCGCCACACCCGGTCACGGGTATGTCCTCACATACATCTCTAAGTTCCTTTGAGCACGATGAAAATTTCCACCACCGCTCTGCACCATTTCTGAAAATTGAATTTCCATAGTTTGATGGTGATAATCCTCGTCTTTGGCGGGATCATTGCAACATGTATTTCGAGGTGTACGCGGTGGCGGAATCTCTGAAGACTCGCTTTGCTGCTCTCAATTTCACAGGCGCTGTAGCAGTTTGGCTTCAGACAGTGGAGCGTCGAGGACGCATTCAAGATTGGGATCATTTCTACAAGGTGGTGTTCGCTCGATTTGACAAGGACCAATATCAAATGCAATTGCGGCAGCTGGATGCTTTGCGTCAGACAGGCACAGTTGCAGAATACTTGGCACGGTTTGAGCAGCTATCTCATGTGTGTTGTTGTACAATAATTCATACGATGACACCTATTTTGTCACTAGATTTCTGGGAGGACTTAAGGAAGAAATTCGATCGGTGATTGCCCTGCGCCGACCTAAAGATGTGGAAACAGCAAGTGCCTTAGCCCTTCTTTAGGAAGAAATGTTGGATCAGTCAAAGAAGAAACCACTTGGGCAGGATTTCACCAAGTTTGGTTCCAAAGTTTCTCAACCTTTGGAGAGGCAAAAGACTGTTGTCGACACCTCAAAGCCATGGGCAGAATGGGAGGACAAGTTGGATAATCTCAAGCTGTATAGAAAGAAGAATGGGCTTTGCTTCAAGTGTGGTGAAAAGTGGGGGCATGGGCATCGCTGTCCTGCTTCAGTCCAAATTCATGTGATTGAAGAATTATTGGAAGTATTGGATCAAGATACTATTCAAGAGGTGACTACAGAACCGGAGTTGGATACTGAGGAAGAGACTGATGGGGATGGGAGTTTCCGATCTTCCGTCAGATAGAGATAACTATCGATTTGGTGGAGGCATGACACAAACGATCTGGCTTTCAATTAACACGATTCGAACCCTGCAATCGCAGCACCACGTCTCCTCTGGTTCCCTGCCTACGAATCGAAGAACACAAGCAAGAACACGGTAGATGCAAACTAAAATTGTAAATCGAAAGATTAAGCTCACAAGTTGGGGTTTCACAAACCGGAGTATTCTCACACGGCGAAACTGTTCATAACGACAGAATAATCTAAGCAAAACACATCTAATCTAATGACGGCGGCTGTGTATATAGAAGAGAGAGCTAGGGGGCGGCCAAGAGGGTGGCCGAGCAACCCTAGGGAGTACAAGGCCTTTAGGCCTAAAAATAGGTGTTGCACAGATTCTGGGCGTCCACTTGCGTTGACGATTCCTGTCGACTCGGAGAATATTTTGGCATGGGACAACCTGGGTTAGAAAACTTATCTCCTTAGCTTTCCAACGATATGTAGAACACCCAAAACAGAGCCCATATGTGGCCTGGGCGTCCGTTTTCGTAAAGCCTGCTCCTGCAGTCCGAACCGGACTCGCGAATAAATCGGACTTCAACGTGGATTGGGCTTTAAACTCTATCTTCGCTTGGGCCTTGGTTGTATGCTTATTGGTCATGTGCTCATCATTCTCCCCTATCCGAACCAGACTCGTGAATAAATCGGACTTCAATATGGATTGGGCTTTGAACTCTATCATCGCTTGGGCCTTGGTTGTATGCGTATTGGTCATGTGCTCATCATTCTCCCCTTCTTGGTTTGAGTCGTCCTCGACTCAAAGTCATCGATGTGTGCGGAAGTAGTTATTTCACTTTTTGACATAATTCAACATTGCTACCCTTCTTAAAATTGAACCTGTTGTGACAAAAGAAACAAAGAAGAACAAGTGGATCTAGACATGATATGGTTAGTTGTACGGCAGCCCTTTATTTTATTTTGATGTTCATAGATATAAGCAGAGCCACAATTAGAAGAGATATAAATATGATGAACCATATATTCTCCATTACTATCATACTTGTCAATGACATGATACGTATCTTTAGATAACCATGGCAAATCAGATTGCAGAAAAAGTTTTTCATTCAAATTATTCAGATTACAAAGAACATCAAATTCAATATAACCCAAAGTATTCAAAAGATAATAATTTCCGGTCATCATGCATAGTAACAATAGGGAGAAAATGTTTATTTTCATTACAAGTCATTGGTTCGGGAGCAACAAAATCATTCTTATTCATGAGTTGTGGCATAGAAATAATAGATGAATCATCACAAAACCTTTTTTTCTCACATGGAGCAGCAAGACAATAATAATGTGACAAAGGTACATTAGAAAAATGTTTCACTATAGATTGCTCTACAATAGCATGAACTGTGGCCAGATTTGGTGCAAACAAAAATTTCCTCACCTTGTGTGATCTTTGCACCCATATCATTACCTGTGTTTATATATTCAGCGCAATGCCCATCCTCCGTTAGCGTGTTGTCTCTCTCATCAATAATTATCGCATCCTGTCTAAGGTTACTAGCAAAAGGAACCTCCATAGGTTGTATAATTTTAACAAAGCGTGCATCATATTCATTTTTCGTAAATTGTTGTTTCTCATATCTAATTTTATTCTCGATCTCATAAGCAAGATCAATTAAATCATGGAGAGAATTATATTGCATATAACCAAAAACATCATAAATATCATTATTAAGACCATTTAAAAATCTTTTTACTCTTACCTTCTCAGATTCATATAAACCACAACTCAATAACAATGTATGCAGTTCATCATAATACTCCATAACAGTCTTATTGTGTTGTTGTAGATATTTCAATTCACAAATTAGCTTTATAGAATGAGAATCGGAAACAAATTGACATCTCATAGTTTGTTTTGTATCTTTCCAAGTTTGTGGATTTTCATCGTAGTAGCAAAGATTTTTCCACCACAATGAAGCATAAGAGGTTAAAGAACTGGTGGCATTTTTTATCTTTCTTCTATCATATAAACAATATTGTGCAAAAACTTTATCCATTTTAATTTCCTAATTTATGTACTCGTCTGAACCAAAACCATCGCAAGAAGGAAGATGTGGTATGATATAACCTGAAGTTTTTGATGATGATGTTCTCAAAGAGACATGGCTCTCAAATTTTTTCATATTTCCATTCCAAGTAGTGTTATATCCTGTCATTATTAGTAGAAAACAAAAAATACACACGAAAAGTATATTTTCCTATCAACTACTATGTATAGGTGGTGAGATCATACACTCTCAAGCGTCTTACTCAGCTCTTACAAATGTTCTTACCAATGCAAGCGGTGGATGGTACAACCGGTGGCTGGTTCGTGATACCGTGAGGGCGTGAGCGATGCGATTGCAAAAGTTGAACCTATACTGATCAGAAGTACATATATAGAGTTTTGGGAGGCTTTATACAGTAGCAAGAATTAGCACAATTCAAAATCAGATAGCAAAATTAAATAAGTGTCCAAAATATTTGTCAATGTTGCTGGCCTAAACTTGTTCATATAACTAGTTCAAGCAAGCAAGTCACACATACAAAGTACAAAGGACACAAATGATGCAAGCTTTTCTAATTTTTTTTCTTTTTTTATGTTTTTTTGGTGCGGTTTTTTTTTATGCACTCGCCTTTTTCTTATTTTTTATCTCTTTCTTTTTTTAATCAAATGTGCTGCAAGAGTAAGATACAACTCCACACTATCACAAAACTTCTGTCTATAAATCACAGATTTCTACCCGAACTTGCACAGACGATTTCGCACTCTTAATAACCTAAAATGCGAAAATTTATAATGACAAAGTTGTAGATCTACTTTTTCTCTTTCCAATAAATTTATGGAACGCCTCTTTTGGATAAGGGAAGCGGGAGATATTAACTCCGAAATACAGACTATTCAGAAAATTCTGGGTCACAAACAGATTTAATTCCAACTAGAATTAGTCCCTGGTAACGGCATTTTCTAGAAATCTCACAATTGACAAAGTTGTGGATAAGTTCACAAGCTTTCCAGAAAGTACTAGAACACTAAAATCTGAGTTCGTATGTAGGAGATATCATCAAAATACCGAACTGGACAGAGACAAAACCGAACCGAACGTGATGACGTGATCGAAAAGGATACGGTGACACGATACAAAACTCAAACCAAGCTAAGAACTCGATCTAAACTAGCAACAAGATCACGACTATGGACACAAACTCAATGATGCAGACTTCAAAATCAAATTATGCAACGGCTAAACGTGGTTATGGGACAATGGAAACTACGAACCCTAATTTTTGTATGGCTTTTTCGTGGACTGTGAGATGAAACGAAACTAATCTACTAAGGATAAATGCAAGCAAACCTGACGGTAAACCTTGCTTTGAATACCACTTGATGGGGACGGGGGTTCCCGATCTTTCGTCAGGTGGAGATAACTATCGATTTGGTGGAGGCACGACACAAATGATCTGGCTTCCAATCAACACGATTCGAACCCTGCAATCGCAGCACCACGTCTCCTCTGGTTATCAACCATGCACACACGATTGACCTCGCCACGAAGGCTTATCTCTGCCTGAGAATTGAAGAACATAAGCAAGAACACGGTAGATGCAAACTAAAATTGCAATCGAAAGATTAAGCTCACAAGTTGGGGTTTCACAAACCAGAGTATTCTCACACGGCGAAACTGTTCATAACGACAGAATAATCTAAGCAAAACCCATCTAATCTAATGACGGCGGCTGTGTATATAGAAGAGAGAGCTAGGGGGCGGCCAAGAGGGTGGCCGAGCAACCCTAGGGAGTACAAGGTCTTTAGGCCTAAAAATAGGTGTTGCACAGATTCTGGGCGTCCACTTGCGTCGACGATTCCCATCGAGTCGAAGCATATTTTGGCATGGGACAACCTAGGTTAGAAAGCTTATCTCCTTCGCTTTCCAACGATATGCAGAACACCCAAAACGGAGCCTGTATGTGGCCTGGGCGTCCGTTTTCGTAAAGCCTGCTCCTGCAGTCCGAACCGGACTTGCGAATAAATCGGAATTCAATGTGGATTGGGCTTTGAACTCTATCTTCACTTTGCGTATTGTTCATGTGCTCATCAGAGACAGTGTTAGCTGTTGCTCCTGCAGTAAATGAACAGTCTAAAAAAAGGAAAACCATGAGGTTGCATGGAACAGTTGGTGGTTTAGAGGTTAAAATACTTGTTGATTCAGGCAGTGTGGGTACATTCATTAGTACCAATTTGGCTTCTCAATTGCAATATCAACCTCAATCTTGTGTTCAAACACAGTATGTGGCAACTGATGGTAGTCCTATGATTTGTTCTCAGCGCATTTCACATTTGCAATGGTGGTGCCAAGGGCATACATTTGTGTCTGATGTTGGGATTCTTCCACTTCAATGCTTTGATATGATTGTGGGAGAAGATTGGTTAGAAAATTGTAGTCCCATGTGGGTGGATTGAAGAAAGAAACTCATGAAATTCACACATTAAGGGAGGAGGATCAGGTTACAAGGGGGCCTGTGTTGACCAAGTGTACAGCCATCAGTTCAGGCAAATTGAAAGGCCTGTTACGGAGGAAGGCTATCACACATTGTGTACAGCTGAGCCAGAGCACTGTGGATCATTCATCTTCTGTGGCTTTGGTGGGGGAATCATCTGTGGGGTCTCTGCCTGTCCTTGTGGAGATTCAGTCAGTGTTACAGCAATATGAACATCTATTTGAAGAGCCTACTGGTTTACCTCCAGAGAGGGAATTTGATCATCATATTGGGCTGATCCCTGGTGCTCAGCCAGTGAAGAGCAGGCCTTACAGGTATGCACCTGTACAGAAAACTAAAATAGAGAAACAATTGGCTGAGATGTTAAAGAATGGCACTATCAGATCTAGCTGCAGTCCATATGCCTCTCCAGTATTGCTTGTTAAGACGAAGGATGGAACATGGAGGTTTTGTGTTGATTACCACAAATTGAATTCTATTACTGTGAAGAATAATCATCCATTGCCAATTGTGGATGAATTGATTGATGAATTAGCTGGTGCTCGATGGTTTTCAAAATTAGATTTCCAATCTGGTTACCATCAAATTTGGATTGCTAAGGGAGATGAGCACAAAACAGCATTCAAGACACATAGTGGCCTGTATGAATTTCTGGTTATGCCCTTTGGCCTGTCTAATGCGCCAGAACATTTCAGAGTGTGATGAACTCGGTCTTTAGGAAATTGTTGAGACACGGTGTGTTGGTTTTCATGGATGACATCTTGATTTATACTGCAACTTTGCATGAATATGTTAAGTTGTTACGGGAGGTTCTGAATATTATTGATAAACACCAATTTTGCATCAACTTGTCTAAATGCTCTTTTGCTCAGAAAGCAATAGAGTATTTGGGCCATTGCATTTCAGCATTGGGAGTAGCAACTGAACCTTCTAAGATTCGTGCTGTTCAAGCTTGGCCAGTACCATCTTCAGCTAAAGCATTGCGAGGGTTTTTGGGACTTACTGGCTACTATCGCAAATTCATTAGGAATTATGGAATGTTGGCTCGGCCCTTGACTCAATTACTTAAAAAAGGGGTGCTTTTCCAATGGACTTCTATGACTGACCAAGCCTTTTAGTTGCTCAAACAGGCTTTGGTACAGGCTCCAGTGTTGGCTATCCTAGATTTTTCAAAGCCATTTATTGTGGAAACTGATGCTAGTGATTGTGGCCTAGGAGCTGTATTGATGCAGGAAGGTCATCCTGTGGCATACTTGAGCAAATCTCTCAGTGGAAAGAACATTGGGTTGTCTACCTATGAGGAGTGTATGGCCATTCTCATGGCAATGGAGAAGTGGCACCCGTATTTACAGAATGGTGAATTTTTGTTGAAAACTGAACATAAGAGCTTGACGTATTTGACTGAACAACGTGCCACCACAAAATTACAGTTGAAAGCTCTCTTGAAGCTGATGGATTTGCGCTATAAGATTGTGTATAAGAAAGGGTGCACTAATTTAGCAGCTGATGCTTTGTCTCGTTGCCAATCACAGGGTACTGTTACTGCAGTTTCTACATGCACGCCTGTTTGGCAGGACAGAGTGATTGAGGGTTATGAGGATGACCCTATGGCACAAAAATTGTTGACTGAACTCAGTGTTTCTTCTGACAATAAGCACGGGTATTCTTTGCACAATGGTGTGATTAGGTTCAAAGGAAGAGTATGGCTGGGGAACAATTCCTTGGCACATCAGCATGTGATGCAGGCTTTGCATTCGAGTGGAATTGGGGGTCACTCCGGCTTTCATGTCACTTATAACAGGATAAAGCGGCTGTTTGCTTGGCCAAAGATGAAAGAGGCAATTAAGGAGTTTGTTCAGTGTTGCTCGGTGTGTCAAAAAGCAAAAGGGGAGCATGTGAAAGCTCCAGGGTTGTTAGAACCTCTCCCAGTGCCTACACAACCTTGGACACTTGTCAGCTTGGATTTTGTGGAAGGTTTACCACAATAAGGCAAATTCAATGTTATTTTAGTGGTGGTTGACAAGCTGACCAAATATGGCCATTTCATTCCATTGGCCCATCCATTCTCAGCCCTGCAAGTTGCTCAAGCTCATATGTCTAATGTTTATAAGTTGCATGGGTTACCTCAGCAGTTGATATGTGATCGTGATCGCATCATTACGATCAATGCTTGCCCACATCAATGGCACAAATGGATTTCACTCGCTGAATATTGGTACAACACTTCATTGCACTCTTCATTGGGGCGTTCACCTTTTGAAGTATTGTACGAACATTCACCAAGACATTTCGGTGTTGCTGATCCTACTGCCTGTTCTATTCCTGATCTTGACAGTTGGCTTCAAGAGCGGGAATTACTGACTGCAGTCATCACACATCATCTGCTCCGTGCACAGCAAAGAATGAAAACACAAGCTGATCAACATCGCTCTGAGCGGGTGTTTCAAGTGGGAGATTAGGTATATTTGAAGATTCAACCTTACATACAGACATCTATAGCACGACGCTCTAATCAGAAATTGGCCTTCAAGTATTTTGGTCCATTCACAATCTTGCAGAAAGTGGGGAATGTGGCATACAAGTTGGATTTGCCTCCTGATTGCAAGATTCACAATGTCGTTCATGTCTCACAGTTGAAACGACATGTGCCAGCCCATGTTCAGATCCATACAGGCATTTCAGCTCTGCCGGATGATCCTGAGATTGAACTGCAACCAGTTGCTGCCTTAACTCATTGCGTGATTACTGTTGGGTCTTCTTCCATTTCTCAGTTATTGATACAGTGGTCTCAGTTGCCTCCGAGTTTGGCTACTTGGGAGAAAGAAGTCGATCTTCATCGTCGTTTTTCTGCCGCTCCAGTTTGGGGACAACCTGGATTTCAAGGAGGGGGCAGTATCATGGCCCAGGAGAGGATTATCAAGGTAGTAGAGTAGTGGGCCGAAAGAGGCAGCCCGGCAAAGAGGATATATAGCTCTGGTCTGTAACTGAAAGGGGTGACGAGAAAGACAAGTCTGAATTCCCCTCTCTCATCTCTCTTTTCATTCTCTGCCTCAACTTCTCCCTGTATCTGAGTCGTGAACTCCAATGGAATAGAAATCTCCTAGCAGTCCCCACATTCCTGTGATTTTTGAGATATTTTGGTGATTTCAAAGTTGGTCCATAACAGAGCGGCCTCGCGCAGCACGCAGCAGCGGCCCCTCCAGCGTTAGCGCCGGGAGGAAGGGCCAAGAACTGCTGCAGGCGGCGGGCCAACGCGAGGAAGAAGGGAGGCGTCCCCGCAGCACGCAGCAGCGGCCGCTCCGGCGCCGGGAGAGAGGGCCAAGCACTGCTGTAGGCGGCGGGCCGACGCGAGGAAGAACGGAACAGTCGTTGGGAAGGGAGGCGGCCGTGGGGGCTTCGCGAAGGGCGGCGACGGGGGCGAGAGGCGAAGCTGTCTAGGTGAGGGCCGACGCCCTGAAACGGATGGGTAGGATGCGAAGGCGAGTGAACGGAAGGCAGCGGAAGCCACAGGCGACTGTATGGCTGTAGCACCAGGCGGGTGTCATCCTGGCCGTTGGACGCACGGATCGAGTAACCTTGGCGACTGGAAGCACTGCTGCGCTGTAGCGTGTGGGAAACATTGACTAGGCAGTGATCATCTTCCATACATATAGTATCGTGTCAGCAGCATATTGGCTTTGATCTGGTTAACACGGTATGGTATTGTATGTATTTTTTACCGAACTTCTAAAGTTGTCGTGCTCTGAATAATGCTACCTTGTAATGTCTTGTCTTATCCTACGGTGCATCTTATCTGCCTTTACGTTGTTATCATAAGTGTGAGCCTTTTTTTTCTATTGCGTTTCTATCAAATGCCCATGTGTTTAGAGTTGTAATTTTGCCTATAATGAGGTATTGCTAGCTTTTGCTACAGAACTCTACTGATTTATGATGACCAACGCCATTTGGACAGACTACAAAATTTGATGGTTGTTGCATCCAACCTATAGAAAGTCATAAACCTACTTGTTATGCCTTGGGAAGCCTTTTTTACTGATGGGAACTCCATATATGGATACCTGACAAGTGACAATGTGACATTGGTTTGGTTAAATTTATATTTTCCTTGCTACGAAGCAATGTACATCCATACCTGACCAATTGGTTTTCAGAACATAATGTTTGTTCAAAAGTTAGTTCATAACAATAAAACTTTATTTTATATGTAAATTGATTGTGTAAATCTCTGTTCTCGTATAGAAAACGATTATGTTTTCTCACTAGAAACAATATGATGCTTTCAATAATTGTTGTATGCCAACTATATGATCGCCTAAACTCCTTTGTCTATTGGACACTATTATTTGCTTTTTCAATACATTATAAAGGATGTTCATTCGTTTCCTGGTTCTGATTCTTGTTTCTACAGATACATGGCAACAATGATTTTTTTTCTACCTAATTCTTAGCAAAAGTTGATTTGATGCAGAAGGGCATGGGAGAAAATTGGAGAGAACATATGAATCGGAAAAGGTGTTATCGGTTCTGCAAGGGAAAAAATAGAAGATAATTTGATAATCAGAAAAAGGTGTTATTGTTGGCCTCACGAGAAACAGTTCTGTTATCTATATATAGCAGTAGTTAGGTGTATCTGTATTTAGTGCTGACAACTCTACCGGTACTTTTCTAACACGATTCCTTTTATAATCCTTGTATGACAATTATATGATCTTGGAAACCCGTAGTGTATTAGACATATTTCTGGGATTCTCAATGCATTAACAACCCATTGCACATGTATGATATGTAATAACGGTTGATGAGTTGATTATTTGATAGCATCACCCCTAGGTAGATTGTTTATTATGCTGTGGAAACGTATGGGTATATCCAAATGCCATTTTGGGTTATCATAATGATTAGCATAGATGTTTATGAATCCTATGTGGAATAGATGAATGTGATACTAAAATAAAAAAACAATGCGAATCCTAATGATTGGCATTGGTTGGGTTATGAATCCTAATGTGGAATAGAACAATGTTGGAAATGAAACGGTTGGGGGCCTGTTTCATAAAAAAGCATTCTATTTTCCCAAATGACCACCCTTGTAGGCTTTAGCTTCTATAAATAGCTGTTTCATTTCAGATTGGTAGAACAACTTCTGAGGAAAAGAAAATGTAGGGATCTTATGTTGATCGTTCATTTGCAACATTATTCCATCCTGGGTTACTAAGACTTCTTTTCAAGTTGCAAAAGGCAGCTTCTTGCACTCAAGGAAAACAGTATACTAATAAATAAACCTTTACAGATGTGAATGCTGCCTGTACGCACCATTTCCCAGTCTTAATTTGCGTTCAAACTGCACTGTCTTCATTCAATCAAATCATGAAAGAAATTAAATCATCAGTCTTCTCAAGAACAAGGTATCATTGTAGTTGTCTCAAATGACAACACAAAATGCATTCATGCCATGAAGAACTGATTGCAATATCCAAAATAAGTTTCATGTTGGGTAGGCTGAACCAATCAGGGAACATATGTCACGGATTATATCAGCTGAAGCATTTGGTCGGGCTGCAGTTAGTGCCTTCAGAGACATGTCTGCCATCAGTTTTTCATCACCTGTAAAATCAAAATAGATCAGGAGGGGAAAAATATAAGATCAGCAGGAAAGAGCGCCTGTATAAAAACCAAAAACATATACAGGATTTATATACTCCACAAAAGCATAACAACAAACTACTCTAGATTCTTGAACAGGTGATCTACTTAAGATTTATAAGAACAAAAAACATGAACATGACAACTAGACAAGGACCAATCATGGCGTTCCAACACAAACTCAATTATTACCTAGATGCTTTTGCATTTTATTATGTAAACTATAAGCTGCGTTTCAATTTCATTATTATTTACAAATATATTTTAGACTAAGGCATCTTTTCTGGCCCAGGATGTAAGATTTCCACAAGTCCACAACAAGTGAGAAACTACTTATGACTCAGCCAAACTGCAATAATCTAATAAAGCAACACACCACAAAAAGCAATGTTCACAGCATGATGAGAAACAATGGTCACTAGCAGAAAACATCAGAAGGTATCTTCATGCCACCCATCTTGTAGATCAATTATCTTGTGGTATAGGATAACTGGTAGAAATAATATTAGTACAATTTTGATAAGCAGTGAATTTGGTATGTCAGCCAGTAGCATGAGAAACTAAATTTAGTAACCATACCAAAAATTTCATCAACTGCAGATGTGAGACTGCTAGAATCAAGTTCATCTTCAGTTATGACCTTTGCTCCCATGATATCAGCCATGATATATGCGTTTCTCGTTTGGTGGTGATCCAGAATTGTTGGTAAGGGTATCTGAAATACATGGAACAACAAATAACTTTGCACAATTGAACACAGTAAAAAGAAAAATCTTTAAAGGACGAAATCAGGACGGCATCAGCCCAACGTCTTCTACCATCCGTTCTGTACTTGGGAGCATTTTTTAAGTGTCAGATGGAAGAACAACGGCTCAGAATAATCACGAGATAACATGGGCTGTGTAGCAGCATCGAGAGGGCTCTGGCCTCCCCCAGCCCTCTCTACAAGAGCTATGCGATGCAATGGAGATGACACTTGGTTGAACTTGACGCCTATTCTCACTGTGAGCTCCCCATCTCCCACCTGCCGCATCCTCTTCGTGATGATCAACTCCGCATCTTTTCCTTTCCGTTTGCCTATCCCCTGTTACCCCGCATGATGGCATTCCTATGAACGACTGGCGGGTATCGTCTATGCGACTATACCATTCTGTGCTCGACGCCATTGCGGCCCAAGAGCCAGCACAGCTCATCGCTGCAGGGTACAGGCACTTGCTGCGCCGCCAAGGCTACAGACACCAATGGAGCCGCCTAGCTAAGGTGAGTACTGCTAAAACACGTCGTACCACACAATTATGAAGGCCACTCCGTTTCATGTTGCTTACAGCCAAGATCAGCCGACCCCTGTTTCCTGACCATGACTTGCTTCGCGATCGTGATGCCTTCCTCATTGAGGTTCATGGCCGCCTTCTCCAAGCCCAAGCATACTCTAAGCAGCACTATGATGGTCACGACCTTGACTTGGAGTTCACCGTCAGGGACTGGGTTTGGCTTTGGCTGTTGCATCCCTAGGCGGCCTCCCTAGTCTCCCAGCCTATAGTCAAGCCGAGCCCTCTCTACACCAAACCCTTCCAGATGTTGGAACGCGTTGGGGTGTACACCTATCGTCTGTCCAGATAGCGCCTGCATCCATGACGTCTTCCACATTAGCCTCCTCAAGCCATTCCATGGGACTACACCTGATGGTTCGCCACCTCTGTTGCGTAAGTCACATGGGCGCCTATTGTTTATTCCCTTCAAGGTGCCTGGCCCCACCAAATACGCGATGCCTAGCATGTCGTGTGCATTGGGTCGGTTGGAGGAGGCTGACGCAACATCGGAGCCTCTTGACCAGTTCACAACCTTCTACCTGGTGTTCCAACTCAAGGACACGCTGTTTCCCAAGGACCAGAGAGATGTTATGACTGGCATCACCTATCAAAGGAGGCACAAGCATCATCATGCTAGGGGATCAATATAGGCTCTTAATTTGTTTTATCTTGTTTTATTATTCCCTAGATTAGCGGATTAGATTGTTGGGTTGTCAGAGAAGGCTGTAAAAAAGCCAAACACAATTATCATATGGGTATGAAAGGCAACAAACTTGTTTCCTTTGCCATCGGTTTCCAATCTATCATCATCAAAGGTGAGGGTACAAGCCCCGCACGTAGTGGCTCAGGGTATCAGGACTAGGCTTTAAACAATCATTATCCAAACCAAACAGTTCTTTGATCTAGATATGATAATGCACCAATCAGTAGGGAATATACAATGATATGAGCCTGCCTAAAAAAAAAACATATATCAGCCAAATATGACAAGTGAGAACATTCTTTTTGCATTTCAGGTGATAATTGACTCTTAATATAACTAAACATTAAAAAAAATACTTATGATGTTACAAAATGGCAAAGGAATGACAACCAATCTCAGACATTACAAAACAATAAGCATGAAACTTATGTTTCCATGTCATGTCTAACTTCTTGCAACTTTTGTTTCACACTTACAATATTAAAACTTAGGCCCTGTTTGGAAGCATTGGAATATTAGAGTTTCTATAAAATACTATGGTATATCAGAATACTATGGTTTTTACGCCAAAACTCTATAGGTGTTTGAAGGTCTTTGAAAAACTCTATCTAAAACAGTGGTTTCCCATATACTACAATATTCTTGGATTCTTGGAAACTTTGCTCTCGACCAAAATTTTTGCTTGGCACGTGCTTCTTCGCACCTTTTTCATCTCCTGCCATGAACCATTGCTCCCTTACTTCTGCTGCTACAGCAGTGACCCATGGCAAATGCATGTGCATGCATCTCTTTTCTCCCTATCTTGTACTCCCTCCAATTTAAATATAAGTTGTGGTTGAGCTTTTTTCCACAACTTAAATCATTCGTCTTATTCACAAATTTTATGTAAACATATAAAAAACAAGTCATGCTCAAACTCTCTACAATGATGAAACAAATCACAACAAAATAAATAATAACTTATAATTTTTTTGAATAAAATGAATAATCAAAATTTTAGAAAAAAAGTCAATCACGACATATATTTCATATATTTAAAACCGGAGGGAGTACCGCTGCTGCTGTGAACATCCTCAAAGCTGCCAAATGCAATTTTTTCAGTATTCTTTCTATCGGTACTGATTGACTTGATGTCATACTGTATTTAGTTTGATTATCATGATAACGTTTTTGTTCTTTTTTTTTTCTATCAGTGTAGTGTGAACTAATTGAACTGAGTTCAACTACTTTTGAAATGTATGCCAGCAAAAAAACAGTGACACCAAACAGGTGCTAATATCAACAAATAATTTGGTTATACTAAACCATGGTATTGCCATGACATATGTATACCATAGTACTATGAAACCATGATTTTGCAATCTAGTGCTTCCAAACAGGCCCTTATATGCTGCATAACATGAGAAATCTTGTTTTCTTAAATCCAGAGCTACCAAAAAGGGAACTTAATTCACCAATAATAACTTAGAAAGGCTGGAAGAGATTTCATGCATCAGTTAGTATCAGAAAGACTAAAAAAACATTTTTCATGGAATCCAAGAGCAAAGCTCACTACCAGATACGCAGAGTCTAAGGTATCATAGTTTCATGGTGGGAAAAGTCCACTTTTCGTCCTCGTACTATCACGTTCGTCCGGATTTCGTCCTCGAACTACGAAACCGGACACTCTGGGTAATCGTACTGCCAAAACCGTCCCAATTACCCCCCTGAGTACTGTAGCAAGCGGTTTCGGGGGCGGTTTTGCCGACATGGCACGCGGGTCCCACATGTCAGTCCACGTCACTGCTCAACCTTTTCTTCCCTCTCAATGACAGGTGGGCCCCACTTCTTCTCTCTCCATGTCATCACTGCCTCCTCCTCTCTCTCTCACAATCGCCGCCGCCCCCTCCCTGCAGCGCCGCCGCCGCTGCCACCTCCCTCACCACCGCTGCCCCTCCCTCCCCTTCCCTGCAGCACCGCCGCCTCCCTCTCCCCCAGCCGGAGCGACGTGGCGGCCGGCGGGGCGGAGGCAGAGGCGAACGCCGCAGCGGTGCGAGGGAGGCAGACAGGGCCGGAGCTGCGCGGCGAGCCGGGCGTGGGGTCCGGCGGAGGCGCGGCGAGTCGAGGTTGGGGCTGGTGGCCGCGACCGCCCCGCCTCTTCCTCCCCGCGCCATGTGCGCGCTCCTCTGCCCCGCTGCCCGCGCTTGCTCCTGCCGTTGAAGGAGGGAGCCACTGACTCCCGCCTCGCGCCGGCCGTCGACGCCCCTCCCCATCTCCGCCTCGCGCTGGCCGCCGCCGCCTCCCGCGCCGGCGTCGGGCCCGTCCTCGTCTCGGACCGCGCTGTGCCGCGCCGCCACGCCAACAAGCTCTGCCGCGCCGCCACGCCGAGCTTCGCCGCGCCGCTCCGGCGGGGGGAGAGGGAGGCGGCAGCGCTGCAGAGAAGGGGAGGGAGGTGGCAGCAGCGGCGGCGCTGCAGGGAGGGGGCGGCGGCGATTGAGAGAGGGAGGAGGAGGCAGTGATGACTTGGAGAGAGAAGAAGTGGGGCCCACCTATCATTGAGAGGGAAGAAAAGGTTGAAGCAGTGACGTGGACTGACATGTGGGACCCGCGTGCCATGTCGGCAAAACCGCCTCTGAAACCGCTTGCTACAGTACTCAGGGGGGTAATTCGGACGGTTTTGACTCTAAGAGGACCCAGAGTGTCCGGTTTCGTAGTTCGAGGACGAAATCCGGACAAACGTGATAGTACGAGGATGAAAAGTGGACTTTTTCCTTTCATGGTGTCTAGCGGGAGCAAGGAAGCTCCAAGAATTAGGCCATATGTTAGCCTGATGGGTTGATTAGTTTGTTTGGTGGTGCTTTACTTCAGACGGTGGCTCTTAGCTACTATCTGGAGGGAGAGTTTGTCGTGAGTGTGTGGCCTCCCCTGTTTTCCCCTTGGGGAACAGGATGGCATTGTATGGCTCTGCGTTTTTCTCTCTTTAATATAATGATACGCAACTCTCCTGCGTATTCGAGAAAAAAAAAAGTATCATAGTGAGTAACCATGAACTCATATTTCTTCTACAGAGGTAAATAGGTGATCTTATCATTAAACATTCTCATAAATCATAAGTTTAATCCTAATTCTTATAAGAAAAAGATTAATCCTAATTGAAGTCTTTATTAAATTTGGAACACAATGAAAAGCTTAGTTTCAAAACATGCTGGTTATCCTAGAAAGAACATGTATGGCTCGGAACTCTGCAGTGGTTCGTAAGATAACCTCATATTCCAGATAAGAGGTACAAAAATTAAGTACTTAATCTTTTTAAAAACATGTAGAGTTAATCCTCATAAAACTCGAATTATTTTAATCAAGGTAAAATGGAACATTGAAATTAAATAAGAATAGCTCCATGAGATGTATGATACCAGAATTGGTGGTTTCCCAGTGGCCAATATCTCTGTGCATGTCATTGCACCAGCTCGAGAAATTACAACATCAGAAGCAGCATATGCCATTTCCAGTTCATGCAAGAACCTTCACAAGGAACATCTTAAACTGTCAATCTGGTGTGCATAGTCTAAAACAGATGCAATGCAGAACATAAAGTCATTGACCATGCCTGAGAGTATTTGAATGAAATCGAGAACAAGCAGTGCAGATTAAAAGAAATTGCATGTTGTAATCGAATCGATTGAATGCTATGAGAATGGGTAAACTTTTTGAACAAACCAAAACTTGAATTGTGTGATATCTAATTCCTTATACAAAGGACAAAGAGCGCCACATCTATTCTGTCTTCTAAATATTATTCATGATCAGCTCTTCTATACATCTTAGTAGTTCACTGAATTATTCTCAACACCATACATAGCTCGCAGTGCCTTCTTTTGAGAATATGCAAAGCTTTGAAAGCCTCCCATCATTAGCAAAACATGACACAATAGTCAGGCCCATGAGCACTATATTCGTGAGCACCTGGACCGTGCACAGTTGGTGGATGGAGCAAGGTGGGCTAGGTTTCCCATACATCATGTCATCAATGGGGAACCGAGGCAATCTGTTCACTGCTTTGCCATTTTTGTTATGCAAGAGGAGGTTGCCAGAGGGAATAGCAGAAACAAGAATGTGTATGAGGAGGATTGTGAGGAAATCAATAAAAATGCATGGAAGAAAACTATGGAGGTCAGGTTGGGGAAGATAGAGGAGGCCACGATGGAGGTGTCGGGAGAGCCGAGAGAGTGGAGTAGGAATGTTTTGGTAGATCTCAAGAAGACAATAAAAGGAGTGAAGAAGGCCCTGGAGGAATGCCAGCAAAGGTGCATCGCAGCTCAGAACACCAACCATGAGCAAGTTTTGACATACAAGCTCGAAAACTTATAGAAACAGAAGGAAATGTATTGGAAACAACGTCCTCATGCTCACTGGCTAAAGCACGGAGACCGTAACACAAAGTTCTTCCATGACTCCAAGTTTTTGCATCTGAAAGGAGAAGAAAGAACAAGACTCGTCGGCTGAGAAGGCAGGATGGGTGTGTGATCAGGGAGAAGGGTGAGATTTGTGACCATATCTGTTATGACCGGCAAGTTCTATAGCCAGAGAAACAAGGAGCCAAGCGGCTAGAGGTCTGGCTGCAGCCCGGTTGGCCAAGCGCGTTGAACCAAGTTAGTTAGGCTAGATAAGATAGATAGCATTATGAGTTAAAATAGGAGATCTTGTTAGGACTGTCAGTTAGCTGGGTCAGCTATATGTATGGCCATTGATTGTATCTAGAGTTAAGCAAAGATCAACAAGGAAGGTTGTTCCTTGCCCTCGCGATCGTGCGCCAGCACGGCACACCCTCGCTCCCGCACACTCAAACCTCGCCCCACAATCTCACACAACTACAATTTCCGTCGTAGGCACAGTCCTATCAATCTGGTATTAGTGATGCCAGGTTTTTCCAATGACGCCAGCGAGGTGGCCTCCACCACCGCCGCAGCCGCTTCTGCCACCGTCGACCAAAAGATCGACAATCTGACCAAGATAGTCACCGAGCTTGCAACCACGATGTTTGTCCTCTCCGCGCACCTCTCGGAGGTCGAGTCCCGCTCCGCACCACCACCCACGTCCATCATCAACCCGCCAAGATTCCCCTATGGCCTTCACGGCTATGGTGGCATCCGAGCCCTGTCGTTCGACTCCGCGCCCATCCCCTCCCCGATGGCTGCCCCGGCCGCATCCACCACACCGCTCTCCACTGCCCAGCTAGCCTTTGCACCGCAGCTACCACTCCACCAAATCTCCTGGCCTCCCTCTCCATCGCCAATCCCATACATACCGCCACTAACTACCATCATACACTCCTCCGTCGCCCCATACACCGATGTTGCCAACCAAGTCACCCCCTGCTTTCACAAACTCGAGTTCACAATCTTCGATGGCAAAGAGGACCCCATTGGATGCCTCAACCGGTATGAGCAATTCTTCAGGGGCCAACACACGTTGGAGTGCGACAAGGTTTGGCTGGCATCGTATCATCTGACCGACCACGCCTAGACCTGGTTCTTCTGGCTGGAACGCAACGCCGCGCAACCCCTCTTGTGGACTCAATTCAAGGAGCTGTGCGATCAACAGTTCAAGCCACCGCTCCGTCAGAATCCACTTGGTGAACTCAACCGGCTACAATTCCGGACAACAGTGGAGGAGTACCAGGAACGCCTCTGGGCGCTACTATGCCATGCCGTTCCCTTGGCACCGGCGCAACAGGTTCAGTTGTTCACCGCTGGACTACCAAACCGCATTCGGATCGATGTCGAGCTGCTCAACCCTCCTGACTTAGAGTAGGCGCTCCGCCTCGCGTGAGCGTACGAGGGGCGCTCCTAAGCTCTTCAGGAAACTCCGGCACCACCACGCTCATCTGCGACCAAGTGGGCCATGAGGCCATCCTTCCCAACGCCGATGCTTCCCCTTCCAACAAGCAGCGCCGCGACAGTTGCGGCCGGTCAACCAGCCGACCAGCCACCCAAGCCATTCAAACGACTCCCACCGGCCAAGATAGTGGCGTCGACGTTAGGGCCTGTGCTACAATTGTGTCGAGCAGTATGTACGGGGTCACCGCTGCCCCCACCTGTTCTACCTGGAGGTAACTGACTACGATGATGATGCCGATTCCGAGAACATCCCGTCATCCGAAGAAGAGTCTCCGGTGATCTCGCTTCATGCCTTCACCGGCATATGCACAGAAGATACCATGCAATTACCGGTGTGCATCCGAGGCCGGGAGCTCACTGCCCTCCTCGACACGGGGTCCACTCACAACTTTATCGACCATGCTTTAAGCAAGGGCACTCCGACTCGAGTTTGGCGCCTGCAATGGCCTCAATGTCACCGTGGCCAACGAAGACAAGATTACATGCCGGGGGTTCGCCAACAGCGTCAATCTCACAGTGGGAACCGAGCATTTCACCATAGCGACGTACGCCATTCAGCTCGACACATTTGATGCCAACCTGGGAGACGAGTTTATGTGGACTCTAGGCCGCATCCTCTAGGACCTCGACGACATGTGCATGGCCTTTTGGCGCCGTGGCCATCGCATCCTTTGGAAAGGGCTGGGATCCCCACGGGACGACATTTCTCCTGTGGTCGCCGCTCGAACAGTACACAAGGACGAAGGACATTGCCCTATGATGGATCAACTACTGCAGCAATTTGATGATGTGTTCGCAGAACCCACTGGATTACCATCGACACGGCAATGCGATCACCGAATCCACTTGCTCCCGGGCGCCACACCGTGGCCGTGTGCCCATACAGATATACTTAGCTGCGGACGGGCGACGACGCCTGGCGGATGGCGCGATCGACGGACAGGCGACGACGGCAGACGGCGCCGGACGACGAACAGAGGAACCGCGGCGGACGGACGAACCGCCGATGGGACCGTGGGCGGCAGACGAGGTGCCCACAATGGGGCCGCGTTCGGATGCCGGCCGGAGACGAGCCGCGGCGGTGGAAGGCCGTGAGATGAACGGGCGGCGACGGTGCACGAGTGATCTTGGGTGGGTGATTAGGCTAACACTAACCCTAAGCCTTGCTCTGATTCCATGTGACTGCCCTTAGAATCGTCGAAGTCAATTACCCCAGTAGTGGGGATTCCAATATATAGATGACATAATGGGCCACATGGGCCTATAGTATATGGGCCTTAACAGTTGCGAGCTACATAACGCTTTGTGTGCTGAAGCTTAAGCCTGCTTGGCGGCTATCTTGGCGGAATTGACCAGGGCATGCAGAAGATCATCGTCGAAACAGACTTATCGTGACCTGCCACTGCTTTGTTTTTAGACTCCTATGACTCATCGGCCGGTGCAGGTATCTTTCATGAGATTAGGGACCAGCTGTCCTCACAGTTTGTCTCTTTTGCTTTTTCTGTAACAGTGTAATCCCACGTTCATGTAATCGTAGTCCTTATGAGCTTGCTCGCCTTAGTCTGACAGGAAATGTGGTGCCGTTTGTTTCGGTGGCGTCATTTCATCTTTTGTAACGGACCTGCCATACGCATGTAACTTGATCGTAATGGTCATTTGTTGAAGTAATATATTGGGAGAGGTTAACATAAAAAAAACTATCACTGCTGCTGATGAAAACAGCAAACATGCGAGGGAACAAAATTAGCAAAGCCACGATACATCACAATTTCAAGAATTCCCAGCACACGTTGCAGCTGCAACCGAAAGCAAGGCGAACCAAATGAAGAGAACTCACGGGGTAAGAAAAAGCCGGCGATGGCCCCTAACGAGGCTCTCCATCTCGCAGAAAGTTTCCGTCCCCGTCTGCCATATAATGTACCGATCCTTCCTCTTCCTTAGCATCTCGTAATATATATTGAGCACCGCAACATTGATCTCCGGCGACCCCTCCGCTCCCCCAAGCACGAGCAGGACCTGCGCATCCTGTTCGCTCAACAGGCCCGCCCTCGGGAAGAACTGCGCCAATGCCTCGGTCTTCGACACCTGGCACTTAAGGATGGACATGCGGACGGGATTCCCGTAAACGGCACACTTGCGCTTGGGGAGGAGCCGCACGGGGGCGTTGAACGCGAGGAAGACGCGGCGGGCGAAGGGGGCAAGGAGGCGGGTGGAGGGCGCAGGGAAAGCGTCCTGGTCCTGGATCACGAAGGGGAGGCCGAGAAGGAGCGCCGCGAGGCATGCGGGCAGAGTGGGCGCGCCCCCCGTGGCGACGAGGACGTTCGGGCGGAAGCGGCGGAGGTGCAGCGCCGAGGCGAGGATCCCGCGCGGGAGGCAGCGCGGCGGGACGGAGGCGAACGGGTAAGAGGCCGCGGCGGCGGCGGAGGACTCGAGGGACGGGGCGGGCGCACCAAGAATGAGAGAGCGGGAGGAAGGCAGGGAGGCTTGGAGCTCGTCAGCGAGCGCGATGGCGGAATAGACGCGGCCGCCCGCGCCGGCACCGCCGCACGCGAAGGCGAAGCGGAGGGAATCTTCAGAGGGGTCGGGGTCGCGGCCTGAGTCGGAGGTGGTGTGTGTCGGGGTTGGGATGGACTCACTGGAGGGGGAGAGGTGGCAGCGGAGGAGCACCCTGGTGGGCGCCGCGGCGCGTGCCGGGAAGAGAAGGTTTGGGGTTTGGGAGCCGCGGAGGCGGAGAAAGCTGATGGTGGAGCGAGCGGGCGAGGCTAGCTTTGCGGCGGCGGCCGCCATTCTGGTTCACTCTATGGGCGCGGGAGCCGGGATCACTGGAGTGGAGTGGAGTGGAGTGTAGCGGTTTGGGCGGGGCTCTTGGTGGTGGACCGGATCCTCCGTCACCCACACTCTCCCTTCCTAGTTTTTATCCCATTTCAGCTAGGGGCGGACAAAAACAACCGAAACCGAGATCCAAACCGAAACCTTCCTAGTTTTTATCCCATTTCAGCTAGGGGTGGACAAAAACAACCGAGACCGGAATCGAAACCGAACTAACTGCAAAAAATTCGGTTTCAATTTTAAAATAACTGAAAAAACTGAGAGAATTTAAATAATCGAAAAAACCGAGATAACAGAATTGGTAGCAGCCCATCAAAAACGACTGGCTCAGCAACAACCCTAGCCCAATAGCCCCTTTCCCCCGCCTTTCCTCTCTTGCTCCCAAGGGACGGCCGCCACCCAGCATAGCCCCGAATCCACTCCCTCACCCCTCGGTCTCCGCCTTCCCATCCGGCTTCCGCACGGCACGGCACGCCGCGGCCGCGTCCTCTCCAGCAGAATCTCCGCCTCCCCTTTTGACTGACGGCGGCTCTCCCTCCGGCGCGGCGCGGAGGCGCTCCCTTTCCCACGGCGACCCCTCCTGCGCGATCTCCGCCTCCCCTTTCAGCCATTTTTCACCTACACAGAAAACCAGCTCAAACCTGACCGGATTTGAAATCCCAAATTTTCTCTAACCTACAGCCATTTTTATGCAAAGCTCAAATGGAATGAAGTATAGGTCTTGATGTTCTAAACAACATTGTTAAAAGGCACTTTGGGGGAAACTGCTTAGAAATATGACTTTTGAATTCCTCAAGCATTAAAGGTCCACTGCTCAATTAGGGGGCTGCTAGTTAAATTCAAATTCAAATCATATTTCCATTTAGATCTGGGTGTTAAATCTTTTGACAAACTTGTAGAGCTCAAAGAGTACAACATTTCATCCAATTGGCACTTTTTCAAAATCGGACTCTAAATAGGTTAAAAATGCGAAATACAGAAAGGGAGAAAACACACTTGGGCTGTTTTTGTTCTAAGCCGATGATAGGTGGGACCCACCTGTCAGGGCTGCCACCCTGTCCGGGGCGCCACGTGCCGCGTGGCTGCCGGCGTACGGTTACGCCCGCGACGTCGCGGATCGCCTCGTGGCCACGCGTTCTAAAGGGGGAAACAGAGCCCTCTCTCCCCTTTTTCAGCCGCCACACTCCACTGCCCCTCCCGAGCCCTCTCTCCCCTCCATTTCCGCCGCGCGACACCGAGCCGCCATTGACGGCGAGCTCGGAGCTCGAGCTCACGCCACCGCCTCCCATCCTCCCCGAGCCAAGGGAACCCCACCACCGCAACCGCCACGCTCCCGCGCACCCATAGCCCAAGATCTCGTCGCCGTTCTCCTCTCCGCCGCGAAGATCGACCTCGGTGCGACGTCCTCGCCGCGCCGACGTCGACTCGGTTCACCGCCGGTTCACCCTTTCCACCGCCTCGCCCAAGCCCTCTCCGTAGCCGCCGACCCACCCAGGGTGAGCACCGCGCTCGCGCGCACCCTCCCTGACCGACGTCGCGGCTCCGGCGAGCCAGAGCTCGCCAGCGCACGGCGTGAGGAGGAAGACGAGGGGGATTTTTTTAGATCTACCTCCTCAGTTTTGATGTATTTGCATTTTAATCCATGCGCTATTCACTGAGTCTTGTGGATTTTGCATGCTAGCCCCCATAGATTTGAATTAATCGCAATCTAGCCCCTGGATCTATTGATTTTAGGTTTATTTTTCTTATTTTCGGCTGAAACTTTCGAAAATCATATAAAATTAAATAAAAATCTAAAATGGACAAACTCAGTGGCTATGAACTCCTTATAAAATGCTTTACACAGTAAGTATGATGTGGAGATGTGCATGTACAGTTTTGCCCTTGGTCTTGTGAGAGCATGTTAAATCAACTAAAATGGAAAAAAAGAACTAGATGAGCTACACTTGAGATGAAATTTGGACAGTAGACATGCATGCACATCTAGACACTATATGAATTTTGTTAGCTCTAGCTTTGTCCATTTACTTGCAGTTTTATAATTGTCACCATGTTTTCTAGTATTTTGAAGCATGTGACTTGCTTGGTATGAAAAGTATACTAGATTAGACTCTATAGTATTTTTCCTGTATTTTCCATAGCATGAGTAGCTCACCGGTAAATTTTGAGGCTGTGCATATTTGATTTGATTACTGATTTGAAAATGACAAAGTGTTACTAGCTAAAAGATAAAAATAGGAAAAAGTGCATTTAAACTGCTAGAAAATTCTATGAAAATTATGACAGCCTGTGGTTGGTGTATGAGTTCCAGAAAGTATTTTTGTAGAATTTATCATTACTGTTTTGACTTGCATGTTAAATCCAATAAGATTTTTATATGGAAAATGGATATCCTGCTAAACTGATGATATTTCACTTGCCAATTTTTGTACATGTTGTTCATATTTAGTAATGCTCACTGAATAAATTTCACGACAAAATTCTATTCCTATAAATTATGAAAAATCTGGAAAGTTAAAAGGCTGATAACTTGCTAGGATTTTAGAAAAATAAATATAACTCTGCTAGGGCTGAAATTTTGGCAGTAACTTATCACAACATTGACCTGTATGTCATAAATAATTGAGCTCATTTGGGGCCGTGTAGCAGTATGAATCAGAACTGAGAGTTTTGGCATAATAAAAGGTAAAACTTGGACCCTAGGCCATGTTATAGATATGTGGGTATGGAATACTCCTGGTTCCACCATGATGCCTGTCGAAAACTTCCTGTGATATTATGTATGATGAATTTAACTAAGTATAGGTGATGGGTTGTACGATTTCTTAATAAGTATTATGCAATTTCTTAAAGCAGGGCTTACAAGTCTCCTGGATGTAATATGAGTTGAAAATGTGGTTACTTTAGTCTTGCATCAAACGATTGTGCACCATATTTATTCTCTTATGCACTATGTCATCGCATATAGATTCTGCGGACGAGGAGCAAGTCGTGCAGGAGCAACCATTGATCGAAGAGCCCGAGAACGAGCAGGAGGACCCGCAGCCAACCACTGACCCCGTCGTCGAGGAGACTAACCCTAGCGAAGAAGTTAAGCAAGACTATACTTCAACCCAGCAAATGTTACATGATTTAAATTACGCATATGCATTAGGAGTTGTTTGAAACCCTTTGCATTAGACTTCCCGGCCGCTCTGGCCCTAGCACCTATACATAGAGTTCGTAAGACGAGTATGCCTAGTAATGCTAGGTACGAGTAGACACGAGTGAGAGGAGTCACTCGTCGCATAGGTGATTTCAAAACCTCAGAAAATCTCACTACTGTGGGAGTTACTCTTGCTAAAGTTTTAAGTGGCGACCTGGCAGAGATTTTATTCAGTATTTACTTTTCATGATGTCGCACAATGGACTTCGCCCGAGTCGTATAAGGCACGTTCGCTGTCCGCCTGCTGATCGGCGTAACATTGCTAAAGTGCTTATCCGGGAAATGGGCCCGGTGAAACCTTACTTGTGCCATCCTGAGAACAGAAACACGTTCCTACCCACTGGTTGAGAGGAAGGTGGCCCGGGGGAGCTTTGTACTCATGGCGGAGAGACCGAGACGTCGGCAGGCTCGTCATGGGGGCACAACCCCGGGGTCAGGCGGCAGTGAATCGAACTTGGGATGGGACAAGTGGAGAAGGGGGCTATATGTGGGAACGCGATGGCTAGTAAGCATATACCACTAGCATGATAGTTATTTCCAGAAATATAAAAATCAATTCGAATTGCTGATGCTCACTAGGTGTGAGAATGCCACATATCATTGACGGGCAACGTAGTAACTATATGAATATCTTATGTTATACTCATGTTTTCAAATACCACATGCTTGATCGTATATATCATGATGTTTTACTTTCATGCAAAAATTCTATTATTGGCACTATGAACTAATCAATATGAAAGAGAGTAGCTGTCAAATCCTGCTTTCTTATGTACTCATGACATTGTTTAAAACTAATGGCTAAGGACTTACTTGACTAGTAAGCAAGCATGGCGTCAGCCGTAAGCCACATCCATTAAGTCCTACTGAGTAATTAGTACTCAGAGTTTGCCCCCACTTTTGGATTACAGGTATGGAGTTCGTCGTTGTGCCTGCGTAGGCGGGGGTGTCTGCTCTCACCAAGGCTGAGGCACTTTTCTGTGGCTGAAGGGCAACATCGGTGGGCTCGATGTTGTCTAAATGTTCTAAGGCTTTTGACTATCATACTGCCTGAACTTTGATATTCCACTGCGAGAAACTTTCATGAACTTGTTTTATCCTCTGACTTTATCTTAAGACTGTAATTTAAATTCGAACTGGTTTGTAATCCTAATCTATTATTACTCTATTCAACTACCTGTGATGTTGTATCTGTTGTGGCTCCTTCGAGACTCGGATGTGTATGATGTCGGTTCCTCTGGAATGGTGTTATCGAGAGCCGAAGGACTCTCGACGGACTACCGAGTTTGGTCCAGCCTAAGTGCACTGCGAGCCAGAGGTGGCAGGTGTGCTTAGTCTGGATTAAGCGGGGCGGTTCCGCCATAGCTGGTATCAGAGCCGATCATACACAGACAACAGTTATATCATCAAGTTTTGGTTTACAAAACTATTTTCGAAAACCCCTTTTTAAGTAATTTAAAAATGAGAGTACGCGTCATGCCCGTATAAGGATGTTAGTATATCCAGGTGACATCGCTAACATTCTAAACTAGATAGAATTCATATGCATATTCGGAACTTTGGGAAGCAACTTTTCGGCCATAGCAGACCCAGTACTGGAGGAACGCTATCGGGATTTGCGAATGGTTGTAAGCCCTGCATTCATGCCCCGTAGTACAAGCTCTTTAAGGGTGGTGGGCATGCTTTGGATGCTTTAGTGCCCACCACACTTACATTCAGTTTGGGGATCCACCTTTCTCTCGACAATCCTCAGTACTGGTGGAAAGTCAGGCTTTGAGAGAAGGTGCAAAGGCCCACCCTATGTTGTTCACGCAGCGGTCACGCGTGGATGCCACACTAGGTGGTAATGTATGAGCATGCATTCTTCTGCAAGTACCCTAACTACGTGCGAATTTAAGACAAATAGAGAACGGCTAGTTGCATTATGGAGTGCCGTGCATATATGTCACCGAATTAACGCTTGCTACACTATATGTACCTAAGGTGTGTGATGTGAGACCGGTTAGTATGAATCATGCATCATATCTTATGTTTTATTCTTGTTGGGAGGGGGGTTTGAGAATACAAACGATATAAATCATAACTTCAGATTACCTTCTGCACGTTATAACTGTTATACTTATATGAATTCTCCTTTGTGAGTTATTCAAAATCACTAATCTGAAGCCATGCTTATTAAAAATAGATGGCTAGGACCAAGCAGACGGCACATAAGGCGACCAGAGCAAGGATCACCGTCCTTCCCGACACGACTCACACTCCTCCTGTGGTGGAGGATGGGTTGCTGCACACCCATTGCTGTGAGGCATGTCCCCTGTCCCTGATCCTGTGCAGGGCCTTGAGGGAGATGGGGCGTCGTCCTTGTCCCTTCATCTCTGTGCAGACGGTGCACGAGGAGGGGGATTGCTGGGCCCAGGTCGTCCTTCCACGAGACTCTTTCACGGGCCAGGCTACGATCACTGTCTACGGGGCCAATGAGGAGGAAGCATACAAGAAGGCGGTGTTGACCGCGCTCACCTCACTGAGCTCTGAGGAGGGGGCAGGCCGTTCGGTCCTGCGCTACCTCCCCACTAAGCACACCTGCCACCTCTGGCTCGCAGTACACCTAGGCCAGACTAAACCCGGTAGTCCGTCGAGAGTCCTTCGGGCTCTCGATAACACCATTCCCAGAGGAACAGACATCAAACACATCCGACTCTCGATGGAGCCACAACAGTTACATCATCACAGGCAGTTGAAATATAAGATAGATAGACATAGTTTACAAACCAGCGTATGTGGTCAAATACATGTTCAACATATAGCGGAAGCGATTGCAATATATATATATTTAGCGGAAGCGTTTTCGAAACATCTCGCAGCGGAAACAAACTCAATAGTCTTCATGTAGAGATAAACAAGGCGAGTAGCACCGAGCCCACCGGTTCTACCCTCCTTCAAGCGGTACCTATAATTCAAAAGTGGGGGCAAACCCTGAGTACTAATTACTCAGTAAGACTTAATGGACAGGGCATACGGCTGACGCAAAGCATAGCTTACTAGTGAAGTGAGTCCTTAGCCATTGATATTTAAGCTATAACATGTTGCCATAGGATAGCAGGATTTGAAAGCTGCTATCCCCTAATCATGAAGATCATTTACATCATAAAGTAAATAGCATGAGTACCCATCAGTAACTTGCATAATAGTATATCATACACATCCAAGCATGTTGTATTGTAAACCATGAATATAAGCATAAAGCATTTAAGTTGTTACTACGTTGCCCGTGTGCGATATCTGGCATTCTCACACCTAGTGAGCATCAGTGATTCGAATCGATTTCTAATTCCCGGGAATAACTAAAAATGCCAGGAGTATATGCTTACTACCCATCGCATTCCCACATATAGTCCCCATCACCACTTGTCCCATCCCAAGTTCGATTGCAACCCGCCATTCCCTAGGTTTAGACCCCACAGAGCAATACCACGACGGGTCAGCCCTCCGTGAGAGTGAGCGCCCCTAGGGTCCGGTAGGACCAAGTCTCTGTTCTTCGGATGGCACAAGTAAGACTTTCACTAGGCCCCTGTTCTGGATAAGCACTCTAGCAATATTATGCCGATCAGCAGGCGAACAGCGGACGGGCCTTATGCGACTCGGGCGGAGCCGGATAACAACAACGCACACCCCAAAAGTAAACTTACGCTCCGCCCGGTGTCCATTTAACATCAGCGATAACATAATAAAGTTCCATCATAGTAAGATTTCTGAGATTTGTAAAATCACCTACACGACGAGTGACAGTGCTCACTCGTGTCTATTCGTACCTAGCATTTCTAGGCATACTCGTCCTACGAACTCTATTCATAGGAGCTAGGGCCAGGACGGCCAGGATGTCTAATGCAGTTGGTTCCAAACAACTCCTGATGCATGTGCTCTTCATCTGGCCGTTTGATCAGCGGCTGTTCCTGCGTTTATCCTTCGTTCGCGGGATCTATATCCATGGTACAATATGCAAGTGAGTGCAAGAGAATGCAAATACATGCATATGGTACAGGTTATATGCATGACATGGTGCAACCATGAGTGCAACTAATGCAAATGTATGCATGAGGTGCAAATGAAACATAATGCATGTCAAATAGCTTGTGACGAAATGACTCAAGTATACTTAGTTCAAACATATCCCGTAATAAGAAAATTTAACAACTTTCCTCAGAAATCGTACAACCCATCGTTAAGAGATCGTACAACCTATCATTAAGAAATCGTACAAACCATCACTAAGAAATCGTACAAACCATCACCAAACCTAGTTTAATTTATCATTCACCGTATCACATAGAACTTGTAGCAAGTAGCAGGGTGTAGCAAGCAACATTGCAGTCTTACATCCAATCTACCTAGGTCCATTATACAAGTTTATCCATTTATTGAATTAAAGTACTCATGCCAAGTTCATACTGTTATATGGCCCCAAATGAGTTCAGATACTTATGCCGAGAAGAACAATATTGTACTAAGCTACTGCCCAAATTTCAGCCACAAAAGACTTGTAATCATTTTACAAAAATTCTAACAATATACCAGCCTTTTATCTTTTTAGATTTTTTAGAATTTGTAGGAATGGAATTTAGACATGCATTTTATGCAGTGAGCACTATTTGAAATCAATAGCATGTATAAAATTTTGCAAGTGGAATACCCTTAGTTTAACAGGACATCTATTTTCCATATATTTATTTCATGCAAATTAAGATGTACTTGTAAACAGTGTTAATAAATTCTCCAAAAATACTTTCTGGACTCCCTATCATACTAGTAGCTTACAAGATTTTTCATAGAATTATCTTTGCATCCTAAAGTCACTTTCTCCAGTTATCATGTCTAGCAAGTAGCATTTTACCAATTTCAAAATAGTAGCTAAAACATGCATGCACAACATCATACCTCACCAGTGAGCTACTCATACTATATAAAGTACATGAAAAATACCAGAGGTCATATTTGAGCATATTTTATGTAGCTTCCGTTTTCCAAGTTAAATAAATACACAAAACACATGCATAGGGGCAAAACAGTAATTTACCAGCTAATGCTAGGGCTACCAAAAATAACACAGTACCTAGATGCCATAACAAAGCTACTGTCCAAGTTTCATAATTTTAGGAGTTCATTTAGTCCACTTTTACCATTTATTTAGGTTAAGCATGCATGCACAAGACTAGGGGCAAATCAGACTTTCACACATCCACATCATACTCATTCTGTAGATCTACTCACAAAGAGTCCATAGCCACTGAGTTTGTCCATTTTGAATTTAGATTTTCTATGATTTTTCAAAGTTTACAGCCCAAAATAACACATTAACCCTAAATCTAGGACATAGACGTAATTATCCATAACCTCCAGAGGCTAGATCGTGAGATGTACAAGACTCAGTGCACAGCGTAGGAATTGGAAATGCGAAATCAAGAAAAACCAGGGGCTAAATCGCAAGATGGCCCTTCTTCTCCCTCCCTCTTGTTCCTCTGTTCGACAGAGAGAGGGGGAGGCGACGGCGCTCGCCGGCCCGACCGCGTGGGGCCACGGCGGCTCGCCGGAGGCGGCGGGTGAGAGAGAGAAGGGAGTGGGGAGTCTTACCCCCTACCTTGATCGACGGTTAGAAGCAGCAGGAGGTCCGGCGGCGGTGAGCAGAGGACGGCAAGGTCCGGTGACGCATTGCGGCTCGGCGGTGGGGTCTCGGCGGCCTAGAGCTACGGGAGGCGGCGGAGTGGGGGCCGAGGATGGATGGCGTGGCGGTGTGGAGGCACGGAGGCGTGAGGAACGGGTGGCACGGCTCGAGCTTCGAGCTCGCGGTTATGGAGGGTTCGGCGGCGGAATGCGCGGCGGTGGAGGGGAGACGGTGGCCTAGACCAAGGGGATTCGGTGGAGCGGGGGACGAGGGACGCCGGCGCGGTGGTGTGGAGGTTTGGAAATGGCCGGAGCGATGGGCGTAGCTCGAGCTCCGAGCTCCGTCAATGGCGGCGGCATTCGGTGCGCAGAGGGAGAACGAGGGAGAGAGCTGGAGAAGGGACGAGAGGCGAGTGAGGAAATGGAGGGGGGCTTCCTCTGCTTTCACTTAGGGCCGAAGGAACGGCCAGGGGCAGGGCCGGCCTCGGCCGGCCGTTGGCAGGATGCTGCCGCCGCGTCGGCGAGCGGGAGCGGGAGAGAGGAAAGGCGCGCGGTGGATGGACTATGTCCATGGACCGGTCTCGCTGACGAGTGGGCCCGAGGCGGGGTGGAAGTAGAGGTGGTCCATGGACCGGGCGCACGGAGACGCGCGAGGGTGGGACCCACTGGCTCGGTTTTTGTCCTGCGCGGGCGGGAACCCGATGGGGACTGCCAGGTGGGACCCGCGTGTCAGTGAGACAAAAGTAAAGGAAAATCCCGAAAAATGGAAAAACTAGCTTTAACCAAAGAACTTCTTTCTCAAATTTGCCTATTTGACCAACTTAGGGGCCGAATTTGAAAATGACCCAATTGGATTAAATGTTCTAAATTTTTTTATCTACATTTTTCTTATAAACTTGCATACCATGTTGTATTCAAAAATATGGTTTAAATTTGAATTTAAACTGCTGACCCATGTTTGACCCACAAAACCCTCCAGTTTATAAATTATAAAAGTCTATTTTCTAGTCAAATTCACTGAAAGAGTTTTATACCAATGTTGTTCATAATTTCAAGATCTATAACTTTCTAAATAAAAGAATTGCAAGATTTTGGCTTTAAGACCAAGAAAATTTGAATATACTTTATAGGTCAGGTTTGGACAGATTTCATGAATTGACATACAATGCCCCAAAAATCTGTGCAAACCTTACTGCATGTCAAAACACTAATAATCAAAGTTGTTCATCATGAAATTGTCTATAAGTTTGGTATAGAAAGTTGCACCTAGATCACAATAGAACTAAAGTTATGACTACAAACACACCAGCATACATGCAAGAAACTGGATTCAACAAGTTGCAAATTCAACCAAATTTTGAACATGAGCTCAAATGTATGTCATAATATGATGCATCATGATGAATGTTGCATGTATGTGAGATGAAAATGCACTTGAGATGCTTGGGGCATCACAACCCACCCCCTTAAAGAAACATCGTCCCGAGATTTTTGGTGTAATGTAAGTGGATAAGTTAAATGAGAAGAGAGTGCATTGTGTATGAATTTGAAACTTTACACTACTGTGACGTACTCATTTGAAGTGGATGGAAGAAAACCAATATATTTTGTTTGCAAAAATTCCTCTTGTTCCTAAGTTGCCTCTTCTTCGGAGTGATTACTCCATTGCACTTTGTAGAAGTTAATGGTTATTCGTCGTGTTGATCTTTGCTTTTGGTCGAGGATTCTTATGGGTTGCTCTTGATATGTGAGGTCAGGTTCGATCTGGATTTGAGATGTATCAATCACCTTCTCCGGCACTCGTAAACACTTCTTGAGTTGCGAGACATGAAACACATCATGGACCGCAGCTAGGTGTGGTGGTAACTCTAACCGGTAAGCAACTGGCCCACATTGCTCTGTGATCTTGAACGGACCAACGTACCATGGTGCTAACTTGCCTTTTACTCCGAACCGATGCACCCCTTTCATAGGTGACACCCGGAGATACATACGATCATCTTTCACAAAGACTAGTGGCCTCCTCCTCTTATCTGAGTACCTCTTCTGCCTAGACTGTGCTCTTTTCAGGTTGCTGTGTATGAATTTTACTTGTTCTTCAGCTTGTGTTACCAAATCTGGACCGAATATGACCCGCTCTACCATATAGGGCCTCAAAAGGAGCCATTTCTAAGCTCTTCTGGTAGCTGTTTTTGTAAGCAAACTCTGCTAAGGGAAGACACTTATCCCACTTGGTGGAATAGGTCAAGCACATGCTCTCAACATGTCTTCTAGGATCTAGTTCACTCTTTCAACTTGGCCGCTTGTTTGGGGATGGTATGCCGAACTGTGAATCGAATTGGTCCCAAGAGCAATTTGCAGTTGCTCCCAGAAGTGGGACACAAACAGTGAGTCTCTATCCAAAGTGATGGTCTGAGGAACACCGTGCAAGGATACAATCCGGGAAATGTATAGTTCAGCATATTGCTTCGACCGATAGGTGGTTTTGGCAGGGACGAAATGAGCAGATTTTTTGAATCAGTCAATAATCACCCATATGGAATCATACCCCTTCGGAGTGCGAGGCAAACCCACAATGAAGTCCATGTGTATATCCTCCCATTTTTAGGCTGGAACTGCTCGTGGCTGAAGCATACCAGTAGGCTTTAGGTGGTCAGCTTCACTCTTTGACACACGTCGCACTCGAATACATATTTGGCGATTTCTCGTTTCGTACGAGTCAACCAAAATTTTTGCTTCAAGTATTGGTACATTTTATTGCTCCCTGAGTGCATAGTAAACATGGAGGTGTGAACTTTATCTAAGATTTTCTTCTTCAACTCCATATCCCTAGGTACCACTAAGTGATTCTCAAACCATAGGACTCCCTCTTCGTCAAGTTTGGAACAAGCCTTCTTCTTTTCATTGATTCCATCTCGAATATGCGCCATACCCTTATCTTTCTTTTGTGCTGCTATGATTTGATCTTTTATAGTTGGCTCAATGATGAGATTGTAAAGCTCAGCTTGCTGCACTATTTGTGTGTCGATCTCCCCAATTTCACAACAAAGAACCCTCATGGTTGGACGAGCTTCAATGAAGTTGCAATAAGCTTTACAACTTAATGTATCTGCTACCACGTTTGCTTTACCGAGGTGATAGTGGACTTCTAAATCATAGTCTTTGATTAACTCCAACCAACGACGTTGCCTCATGTTTAATTCTGGTTGCGTGAATATGTATTTTAGACTTTTGTGATCGGTGTATATGTGACAAGTGTTGCCCAACAAGTAATGCCTCCATTTCTTCAGTGCGTAAACAACTGCAAGCAACTCAAGATCGTGGGTCGGATAATTCACCTCGTGTTTCCTCAGTTGGCTGGATGCATAGGCAATAACTCTTCCCTCTTGCATTAAAACACAACCGAGGCCACTACCAGAGGCATCACAGTACACATTAAATGGCTTGATGATGTCGGGGTTGAGCAAGAACAGGTGCTGAAGTTAGGAGTTTCTTCAACGTTCCAAATGCTTCTTCGCATTTTGGGCTCCACGCAAACTTTGCATTTTTCTGGGTCAACGCTATCATAGGCTTTGCAACTTTTGAGAAATCCTTGATGAAGCGGCGGTAGTACCCCGCTAAACCAAGAAAGCTCCGTATCTCTATCACAGTTTGTGGCTGCTTCCAATTCAGCACATCTTCCACCTTGCTGGGATCAACAGCCACTCCCTTCGCTGACAAGATATGGCCTAGGAATGCCACTTCCTTTAGCCAAAACGCATACTTGCTGAACTTGGCATAAAGTTTATGTTCTCTAAGGCGAGATAGCACTATTCGCAAGTGTTCTTCGTGCTCTTTCTCGTTCTTGGAATAAACCAAGATGTCATCAATGAATACTACCACGAACTTGTCCAGCTCATTCATGAACACCGAGTTCATCATGTACATGAAGTAAGCCGGTGCATCGGTCAACCCGAAGGACATGACTAGATATTCATAAAGCCCATACTGCGTTGAGAAAGCGGTCTTTGGTATATCTTCCTCTCAGATCTTGATTTGATGGTCCGGACCTAAGATCAATCTTGGAGAAAATTGTGGCTCCCCCAAGCTGATCAAATAGGATATCAATGTGTGGCAGGGGGTACTTCTTCTTGATGGTGACAGCATTCAGGGGTCGGTAATCGACGCATAATCTTTTACCACCTTGGTCTTTCTTCTCATCAAAGAGAGCGGGACAGCCCCAAGGTGATGAGCTGGGCCGAATGAACCCTTTGTCTAACTGCTCGTGCAGTTGCGTTTTCAGTTCTTTCAGTTCATCAGGCGCCATTCTATACGGCCTCTTGGAGACAGGTGCCGTGCCTGGAACAAGATCTATTCTGAACTCTACATCCCTATCTGGCGGTAGTCCAGGAAGTTCTTTTGGAAACACATCAGGATAGTCACAGGCTACTGGGATCTTTGCAAGTGCTTGTGCTTCAGTCTGAGCTTCTGCAACATTAACCGTGTGAGACATATGCTTATGAAGTGGCACATGAATAATCACATCGATCCCACTGCTTGAGCGCAACTGAACGGTTCTACTCCCAACATCTATCATGGCAATGTGTTGTTTCAGCCATTCCATCCCAAGAATGATATCAATCCCTAGTTGTGGGAGTACTAGAGGACTGATGAACAAACTTTCCTTTCCAACTTGCAAACACAAGTCCCTCACTATGTGATTGGTAACTATGGATGATCCTGCAGCCGTGATGTGGTATCTTTGTTTCAACTCAGCAATTTCAAACCCATGCTTCAGTGCATATGCTTTGCTAATGAAAGTGAAAGACGCTCCAGAATCAAACAAAACAACTGTAGGATGGTCATTGACAAGAAATGTGCCTGCCAAGACTGGTTCACTCTTCGGAACTTGCTCAAGTTGGCTGTAGTGCAGTTGGCCCATCTTTGGGGCTGATCTCTTCCCTTCGTCCGTAGGCACCGAGCCCGGAGTCTTCTGGCGCGTGCGACAGGTGCGACTGGAATGTCCAGCCCTCCCGCAAGTTAAGCAAGGGGAGCCAACGCTTGGTTTGGAAAGTGGCACTGAAGCAGGTGGACGAGGTGGTGCACTGCAGGATGACGGGTGTTGTTGTGTACGAAACCGTTGCTCTTGCTGTTGGGGCATGTCGATGTAATACATATGCGGCGGTGCGCGATGCACAACCCGTTGTCATTGAGATGAGACGGAGGTGTGCTTGCAAGTCTCTTCCTCCGCTGATCCTCATGGGACTCATGGAGGCGGTGCTCCATATTGATGGCGGCATCCACCAACTCGGTGATGCTGTCGTAGCGGCGCCCCAGGTGAGTCAGGAGAGTGGGATCGAACCCACCCAATAGACGGGCAGCCCTACGTGGGTCGGTGTCGACGTCTTTAGGGGGGTACTGGGACAGACGGACGAAGGCCTGCACGTACTCGAGTACTAACATGTTCCCTTGCCGAAGTGCACGGAACTCCCGCTGCTTGAGCTTGATGAGGCTAGGCGGAAGGTAGTGTGCCCGAAAAGCCTCACGGAACTCATCCCACATGACCTGGTGCCCGGCTGGCTGCATTGCCAGGAATAAAGCACACCAGGTCCCTGAGGGACCATGTAGACACTGTGCCGCGAAGCGGGCCTTCTGTTGCTCAGTGAGACGAGGCAGTAGACTGAACTTGGACTCTATGATCCGAAGCCAGTCATCGGCATCCAAGGGATCTGTGGCAGTGGTGGAGATTGGCGGTTGTAGTGCCGCAAAGTCAGTGTAGCTGATCTCTTGCGATTCACGCCGTTGTTGCTCTTGAGCTATCAAGTTGATGAGTTGCTGGGTGACCTGAGTGGCCAACTCAGAAGGAGGTGGTGCCCCATGAGCAGCCCCCTGTGCAGATGTTTCTGGTGGGGTGACCATCTACAGAAATAAAGCCAATCGGGTTTAATCCAAGAACTTTTGTGTGATCGATGCGGTGATAAAAAGATCATAGCACCATAATTATATTCTAAATACATGAAAGCATGTAAGTGAACAGAATAACTTGATTGCACATAAAGCGTTAGCCGTCATCTTGTAGGATCGGATATCCTTATAGCAAATGGAAATTTGTGCGGAATTTTAGATGCAGGACAGTACTCCTTCTCATAGGTCGCTTCTACAGATCTGACTGGGACAATGGTGCAAAGTCGATTTACTAGCTGCACTCAGGTTTTCAGCTCCACCTAAGACAGCCACTAGTTTAAATTTAAAACTGCTCCAAATCCGTGCATTCTCATGCTAAGACATTCCTAGAAAAGTTGTTCCTCGTCTTGTGCCTCACACATGGGGAAAAATGACTTTATATATGTTAGATTAGTAAGAGTGTGAAGTTTCAAACTTGATGGGTGGAACGTGAGGAGTGATGTCTTCATTCTTATTCGATTTCTCTTTCGACTTTTAAGAACAAGATTGATAGGAAGAGCAAACTTAAGATATAATTTGAAGAAGCATGATTGTCATGATGCATGATTCGTCCTATTCGTTCTCACATCACACCCCTATGTACATTATATATAGCTAGCGATATTCCGGTGACACATATGCACGACGCTCTCTAATGCAACTAGCCATTCTCTAGTCATTCTTAGTTTCGCACGTGGTTAGGGTACCTGCAGAAAAATGCATGCTCATACATTACCACCTAGTGTGACATCCACGCGTGACCGCTGCGTGGACAACGTTGAGTGGGCCTTTGCACCTTTTCCTCAAAGCCTAACTTTCTACCAGTACTGGGGATTGTCGAGAAGAATGTGGATCCCAAAACCAAATATAAGTGTGGTAGGCAGGAAAGCTCCAAAGCATGCCCACCACCCTTAAAGAGCTTTTACTTATACAGCATGAACGCAGGGTGTACAACCGTTCGCAAATCCCAATAGCATTCCTCCAGTACTAGGGATACCTATGGCCGAAAAGTTGCTTCCCAAAGCGCCGAATATGCATATGAGTTCTATCTAGGTCAGATTGTCAGTGATGTCACCTGATATCCACTAACATCATTAATATGGGCATATCGTATACTCTCATTTTTGAACTACTTAAAAAGAGGTTTTCGAAAATAGCTTTGTAAACCAAATCTTGATGATATAAGTGTTGTCCGTGTATGATCGGCTCTGATACCAGCTGTGGCGGAACCACCCTGCTTAATCCAGACTAAGCACACCTGCCACCTCTGGCTCGCAGTGCACCTAGGTCAGACTAAACCCGGTAGTCCGTCGAGAGTCCTTCGGACTCTCGATAACACCATTCCCATAGGAACCGACATCAAACACATCCGACCCTCGATGGAGCCACAACAGTTACATCATCACAGGCAGTTGAAATATAAGATAGATAGACACAGTTTACAAACCAGCGTATGTGGTCAAATACATGTTCAACATATAGTGGAAGCGATTGCAAAATATATATATTTAGCAGAAGTGTTTTCAAAACATCTCGCAGCGGAAACAAACTCAATAGTCTTCATGTAGAGATAAACAAGGCGAGTAGCACCGAGCCCACCGGTTCTACCCTCCTTCAAGCGGTTGTCCAAAAGTCATCTGTACCTGTAATCCAAAAGTGGGGGCAAACCCTGAGTACTAATTACTCAGTAGGACTTAATGGACAGGGCTTATGGCTGACGCAAAGCATAGCTTACTAGTGAGGTGAGTCCTTAGCCATTGATTTTTAAGCTATAACATGTTGCCATAGGATAGCAGGATTTGATAGCTGCTATCCCCTAATCATGAAGATCATTTACATCATAAAGTAAATACTTGCATGAAAGTAAAGCATGAGTACCCATCAGTAACTTGCATAATAGTATATCATACACATCCAAGCATGTTGTATTGGAAAACATGAATATAAACATAAAGTATTTAAGTTGTTACTACGTTGCCCGCATGTGATATCTGGCATTCTCATACGAAGTAAGCATCAGCGATTCGAATCGATTTCTAATTCTCGGGAATAACTAAAAATGCCAGGGGTATATGCTTACTAGCCATCGCGTTCTCACATATAGTCCCCATCTTCACTTGTCCCATCCCAAGTTCGATTCCAACCCGCCATTCCCTAGGTTTAGCCCCCACAGAGCGATACCACGACGGGTCAGCCCCCCATGAGAGTGAGCGCTCCTAGGGTCCGGTTGGACCAAGTCTCTGTTCTTCGGATGGCACAAGTAAGACTTTCACCAGGCCCATGTCCTGTATAAGCACTCTAGCAATATTATGCCGATCAGCAGGCGAATAGCGGACGGGCCTTATGCGACTCGGGCGGAGCCGGATAACAACAATGCACACCCCAAAAGTAAACTTACGCTCCGCCCGGTGTCCATTTAACATCAGCAATAACATAATAAAGTTCCATCATAGTAAGATTTCTGAGATTTGTAAAATCACCTACGCGACGAGTGACAGTGCTCATTCGTGTCTATTCGTACCTAGCATTTCTAGGCATACTCGTCCTACGAACTCTATTCATAGGAGCTAGGGCCAGGGCGGCCAGGATGTTTAATGCAGTTGGTTCCAAACAACTCCTGATGCATATGCCTAATCATTAAGACATAAGATGTTTACTGGGTATAGTATGGTCCTGCCTACCTTTGATTATTCTTACGAAAACCAACAAACTAATCTAAGTTAGTTTGCTGGGTTGTGGAGCTTTGCCCTAGGCAACCCCTTGAAACAGGGACGAATATAATCAGCGACCCTCCATCTTCAGGCTAAGGAGAAACCAACTCCTGGTGCAGGGGCTCTTCAGCTGGCCGTTTGATTAGCGGCTGCTCCTGCGTTTATCCTTCGTTCGTGGGATCTATATGCATGGTACAATATGCAAGTGAGTGCAAGAGAATGCAAGTACATGCATATGGTACAGGTTATATGCATGACATGGTGCAACCATGAGTGCAACGAATGCAAATGTATGCATGAGGTGCAAATGAAACATAATGCATGTTAAGTAGCTTGTGACGAAATGACTCAAGTATACTTAGTTCGAACATATCCTGTAATAAGAAAACTTAACAACTTTTCTCAGAAATCGTACAACCCATCATTAAGAGATCGTACAACCTATCATTAAGAAATCGTACAAACCATCACTAAGAAATCGTACAAACCATCACCAAACCTAGTTTAATTTATCATTCACCGTATCACATAGAACTTGTAGCAAGTAGCGGGGTGTAGCAAGCAACATTGCAGTCTTACATCCAATCTACCTAGGTCCATTATACAAATTTATCCATTTATTGAATTAAAGTACTCATGCCAAGTTCATACTATTATACGGCTCCAAATGAGTTTAGATACTTTTGCCAAGAAGAACAATATTGTACTAAGCTACTGCCCAAATTTCAGCCACAAAAGACTTGTAATCATTTTACAAAAATTCTAACAATATATCAGCCTTTTATCTTTCTAGATTTTTTAGAATTTGCAGGAATGGAATTTAGACATGCAATTTATGCAGTGAGCACTATTTGACATCAGTAGCATGTATAAAATTTTGCAAGTGAAATACCCTTAGTTTAACAGGACATCTATTTTCCATATATTTATTTCATGCAAATTAAGATGTACTTGTAAACAGTGTTAATAAATTCTCCAAACATACTTTCTGGACTCCCTATCATACTAGTAGCTTACAAGATTTTTCATAGAATTATCTTTGCATCTTAAAGTCACTTTTTTCAATTATCAATTCTAGCAAGTAGCATTTTGCCAATTTCAAAACAGTAGCTAAAACATGCATGCACAACCTCATACTTCACCAGTGAGCTACTCATACTATATAAAGTACATAAAAAATATCAGAGGTCATATTTAAGCATATTTTATGTAGCTTCCGTTTTTCATGTTAAATAAATACACAAAACACATGCATAGGGGCAAAACAGTAATTTACCAGCCAATGCTAGGGCTACCAAAAATCACACATTACCTAGATGTCATAACAAAGCTACTGTACAAGTTTCATAATTTTAGGAGTTGATTTAGTCCACTTTTACCATTTATTTAGATTAAGCATGCATGCATAAGACTGGGGGCAAAACAGACTTTTCACACATCCACATCATACTATTTCTGTAGATCTACTCACAAGGAGTCCATAGCCACTGAGTTTGTCCATTTTGGATTTTTTCTATGATTTTCTACGATTTTCCAAAATTTACAGTTCAAATTAACACATTAACCCTAGATCTAGGACCTAGACGTAATTATCCATAACCTCCAGGGGCTAAATTGTGAGATGTACAAGACTCAGTGCACATCGTAGGAATTGGAAATGCGAAATCAGGGAAAACTAGGGGCTAAATCGCAAGATGGCCCTTCTTCTTCCTCCCTCTTCTTCCTCCTTTCGACAGAGGGAGGCGGAGGCGGCGGCGCTCGCCGGCCCGGCCGCACGGGGCCACGGTGGCTCGCCGCCGGTAAGAGAGAGGAGGGTGGAGAAACAAGCCCTAAAAGGTAGAGGTTTTGGTGATTAATGACAATCTAATGTTGTTTACTAATGAGTTCATGCATTGAAGGTTTTATATTAGTACTTGAGCTCATTGGTTGATTAAAAGAGAGCCCCAACTTAAATTTCTAATGGACGGCTTGTGGATTGATCGAGCTAGCAAGATCGGGTGTTTTCCTAGCTCTAAGTGCCAAAAGGTGAAGAAGGGCACTTAGTTTCCTATTTGCTAGTTTTAGTCGAGCCGTACTATCAAGAAGGGTTGAGGTGAGTAGCTTGAGTCACTTCAATTCGAGAATTCTCTAACTTTCGAGTGCATCTATGTCCTAAAGCTCAAGCACCTTAAAACATGCCAAAACACACTCTCTTTACAAAACTCCGTTTGAAAACAGCGCTGAAAACCAGATTTTTATGTACCACCGGACTGTCCGGTGGCTTGCCAGCGGACTGTCCGGTGGTGCAAAAACTTAGCGCTGTGGTTGTGTCGTTCGGCTGAGCTTTAATAGCCACCGGACTATCCGGTGGATCACCACCGGACGATATAAACTGAGGGCTTTGTTTCCCTTCGTCCCAGGCAAAACAGCCCACCGGACTCTCCGGTGGCTCACCACCGGACTGTCCGGTGCATCCACCGGACGTTATAAACTGAGGGGTTGCTAAGTGGCCTACGTAAAACTCACCACCGGACTGTCCGGTGGCTGTAAGGCCCTTGGCGCGAAACGGGAATTTGAAATTTATATACCACCGGACTGTCCGTTGGCAATGCACCGGACTGTTCGGTGGGTACGCAGAAAAATGGTTGAAGCTCCCCAACGGCTAGTCTTGGAGCTCCATCCTATTTAAAGGCTCCCCCTCCCCTCATTTACTACCTTTGCAACCCAGGAACACTCACATACACTCAAAGGTCACCTACTCCACCAATTCCACACTAAATCTTGAGCTTTGGGTAAGAGACTTGAAGGGAAGAGAACTCCTTGATTGGGGTTGAATCAAGTGAAGCCAAGGCTTGTTACTGAAACGACCCGGATTCCGCGATGCCGCAATCCAAGTCTTTACTCATTGCGATAGTCCCAGGATACACATAAGCTATCGCAATTCATACGTTTCAATCGGTTTCACATCCATAGCTTCGATTAACATTACATATATACATTATTGGCCTAAGCCGGGTACCAGTCCAACAGGACTGAATCAAGCAAAAATCGTAATCTAGCAGCGAAAAATAGGTCTTCGAGTCCATTTCCACAGGCGTCCTTGAGCGTAGCACCGCGATCCTCAGTCGTACCGTCCTTCATGGGAATGATCATCGTCCGTCTCATCTCCATCCGTCGTAGGAGTGGTTGTCATCCATCTCGCATCTGTCCGTCGTGGAATTGGTCAGCTTCCGGCTCATCTCTAAAACCTGCGCGCTAGTAGCGCAGGCCACCCTGAGACACTCACCTAGGCAGCAGCATAAAAATAAAAGGGACTGGCACAAGTGGAAGGCTCTAGGCTTCCTATGCAAGCAAGCAAATAGCAGCATTATCCAAATTATTATATCATTGTTCCATTCGGGAATTCGGTCACACAGTCGGTTCCCCTGCTAATCACTCATACCAACACATACACGTCTCACCACCAAACACCTTTTCCAGAACACCCACTCATCATCAACTAATTCTGCGACATGGGAAGCTCCCACCCATCCATACTCAGCGGCCTCAGCTGGGGTTCTATCACTCGAGGGAGAAGAGAAGAAAATCCATACTAGATGAGGTGAGATCTGCCCTTGGTCCGTCCTTGACCGTGGACGTTGGCTTTACGTAAAGATTTACACTATGTAGAGGTTTGTACATCTGTACCCACTCGAGATGGGATAAGGACAGAGTGTCCGCTGCCATTGGCCCATCACACCGGTAATGATCTCCCCTTCCTGGCATCATCCTGTTTTCCTGAGCTAGAAAACTGTGCGGATATACTATCCACCGCACTCTCAGAACTGTGAACTCGAAGAATCCGAGGCCTCCACGGGTCGAGTCTATCGGGGACGTGTGGCTGCATCACAGACCCACCATCGTCCCCTAACACTATCGCCTCACGCCTACAGTCCGAGTGCCATTGGGAAGATCGAGAACCGGGCCTGAGGTCGTGTGGTATACACGAAATATCGAAGAGTTATCACCCCTACTCGGTCCTTAATTTGGCGAGAGCAAGCCTTCCAGGGGTCGGTTGCCACCCTCAGCGGTGGGCCACGCACCACCACACACCTCTCTCCACTCAGGGTAGAGTTCTAGTCTCTCCCATAATTTCCGTGCCGACTCCCGCCACCCATCTCACACACCATCTCGCGCTCAAAAAACCACCCACTTCACACACGCCAAGAGTTATCACATCCCACCATCATATCACCCAATCTCACATCATGTTCATTTTATTTAGTTGAAGTAGTAATATGGTGGTGGCAATATAGCAAGCAGGGTAATAGTGGCTAAATGGAAGTAGGCTCCCTATTTTTGGGTTAACATAGCAAGCATGATCATAAATAAAGCAGCAACAGCATATATGCGGATTCAAAGCAGGGAAGTGTCTGAATGGTGACCTTAGAGTAGAGTTGATCATTCTCGGGCTCCTGTGTAGTCTCCCTCGTCTTCATGATCTCGTACCATCCGATGCTCGTCCTGAGTCTCCAATGGTGCCCCTCGGCGTAAACAACAAAACAGAGAAAAGAACACAACATAAGAACCAAGCAAACATCACATAGCAAAATAGAGATTAGGATGATGAAAAAAAGGTTCGAATTAGCATATGAGTATCATTTGATAAGGGTTGCAAGTGGAATAAGGTGATGTCGACCAAGTCCTTGGAAGCAAAGAGGCGTCGATGATTAACCGGAACTAAGTGAGTGAAATGATTTAATGAGCCATGTCGGAATAAGGAGTTCCTTCCACGAGATATCACAAGAGGATTTATCGATTAGATGAGAGATGTGCGTCACACGAACGGTGTCGATTTTCTAGTAGTGTTCATTATTACTAAAGCATGAGAGGGGTAGCCAAGTCGAGATCAATCATATAGGGCTAGATAGAATCCAGATCTATGCCCAATTAGTGATAATGAACTAGGGACCAAAACCATTCAGGTTAAATCCACCGCACAGGAAGCCATGCGTGGGAACCATTCGACGCATTTAGAGAATCAGAAAGATGATGGTAGAGATGTGAGCTATGGCCAAGTCGAGCAGTCGCTCAGGGCCATGTTGTCATGTATAAGCTAGAAATGAATTGGAAGTGACATCTACGGCCGAGGCGAGCTAGAACCCAAGGCTGTGTACAAACACTAGTGTTCGATTAAATGTGTGACGAGTAACGGCTGTGGTGCGAGCTCGTGGCCGCGCATCACCGAACGAAAGCGTGCTTCAGTGATTGGAAGATGGACATCGGCCGTGACGAGCGAAGGCTCGGGGCCGAGCATGAACGAGTGAGTTAAATAGATTTGGAGCATTGGCAACGCTACGAGTGCAGCCCGTAGTAGCCAGAGAATTCATGGTCATGCTTAAAGATCTAGCATACTAGGAAAGTTAGGAATTTTGGCAGCATAACAACTGTGCCGAGCAAAAACTCACAGTCTAGTGCATGCCATAAGAGATTAGATTGAATGTGTGTGTGCTACACGATTACATCCACGGCGTGTGTGCTAGTGGCATATCGTGACAGCACAAAGAGAATGTGCCCTGCAAAAGAGATGCAGCACGAAGGCCGGACAGGCATGTGCAGAAAGAAAGGTTCATCGGTACATCGGCAGGACATCATAAGCACTAGTTTCATCGGCTCAAAAGGCCGGCATCACAAGAGGGCAAGAGCATGGTTCTCACCGAGGGCCTGAGGAGGATCGAGGTTCGGTGCCGGATCGAGTTGACGCCGTACCGGTCAGCATCATCCTCGAGCTCACGGTTCAGTTCAAGGTCGTGGATGTCATCTCGCCAAGCATGTCACTGTCATGGCAATAGTCACCACAGTAGCCAAAGTGAGTAAGATTGTGCGCTTGACAGAGACGTGAATCGAGTTGACTATAAGGCCGCGTAGTCACCTTTGGAGCATACGCTCGAACACTTGGCCGGTGTCAACATTGCTGCATGAGCATGGACAGAGAGGTGTCTACCTGCTGCTGCCCTGTCGGAGCATTTCGTCGAGCAATTGCCGGGCACTAGGGAGAGGGGGGATGGCCTGCAGGAAGGAGCAAAGGGATTGAGGGTGGACAGAAGATTGGAGATGTGCGGATGTAGGAGCTGCTCACCATGGTGAACGAGGAGGCTGATGGCCAGAGCTGCGATGGGAGGAGCGACGCCATCAGATGCGGTGGCGCTGCTGCTGCACGGAAGAAGCAGGGAGCGGTGGCCATGGGCGTTGGGTCTGCTCCGTCGATCTGTAGGGGAGGAGGAAGGAAGCGCTCTGCTGTTGTTGCTTGTTGAGGAAGGAGGTGCCATGGAGGGAAGAGAGCTGCTGCCTGCAGGCGCCAAGGAGGAGCAGAGGCTGACAGTGTTCTGGAGGTGGCCCACCGAGGTGGAGAGGGGTAGGAGAGGGGCGCCCATGGTGGAGGTGCGCCATGGTGTGCAGGAGGTAGGGAGATCAGGGAGGTCGACTTGGAGGTGGACGCAGGGAGCTGGGGCGCTAGGAGGCAGGGGAGCAGAGGCCCCATGGTGGAAAGAGGAGGCAACGCCATGGGGGCTTTGCTGCCTGCTGATTCCCCCTCGATGAAGAAGCAGATGGAGGATAGGGGATTGAAACTAGTTGTTGGTGGATCTCAGTGAGTTAGAGAGGTGAGGCGCCATGGGTGCTTGCTGCCTGCTCTCTTGCATGCTAGAGAAGAAGAGCAGAGGGAGAGGAAAGTTGTTGCTTCCACTCTGCTTGCATGGGAAAGAAGAAGGTGGCAGGTGGATTGGAGAAGGGAAAAGAAATTGAGAGGGATTAGATATTTACGGAATAGAGTTAGGATTAGGGTTATGTAAACGGGCTTTAGGTTTGGGCCATGAATATTGGGCTGAGATTAAACTGCGAAATAAATTAGATTAAATTCTTTTCGTAGTTCGAAGTACAAATGAATTAGATTGATTTTCGGAACCGAATCAATTCACAAAGGACCTAATTCGAAGATCCAAGATTGGGTGTCACGAATAAGGGTGATGGTTCGAGAAAGTAAGGAACGATAGAAGTTAGAGAATAAATGTAGAGTAGAGGATGATAGGAAGATTAGGTCGAGATGATTATAAGATAACAGTTTATTCTCGAACCATGGTTCGAAATTAAACCGGCACACAATCAAACAATCAACCAAACATTTCAAGTAAATTTTATTTTGCCAAAAATTTATTAACTCAAATAAGTTATTAAAGTTTGAAACAAACATATTTTTAATTGGTTGTAAACACATTTGCATTGTTTAACAAAAAGTTTTAAAAATTTAAGATTTTCGCGTTTTTAAAAATCCGGGATGTTACAGTTACTCTTGGGGATTGCGATCACCTAGACGGCTGTGATCGTGCCTTCCGCAAGCTCCCAGAGCTTGTGGGAGAAGTGGAGGAAGCCCTTTGCGAAGGGATTGTAACCGGTTCAACCTCGCCGGTCGGGAGCGGAGAAGAGCTACATTAAGAAGAAAGCACTTGGTCCGCGGATCAAGGGGTTGGCTTGACCTTTGCGAGGATCACTTTGCCAACCTCAATCCTTGCAAGGATTGAGGCCGGGATCCTCATGAGGAGCCCGCGAGTGCAAAGCCTTGCGAGGGGCACCAAATGAGGAGTAGGGGTTAGAGACCGTGTGTCTCCCCGAACCTCGGGAAAAAATAGTCTTGTCACCTGTTGCTCATTTACTTTCCGCACTTTACTTTCCTAGAACTTGGATGCTTGGCTATAGGTTGCAAAACTTTTGGGCGTGTAGTTTGGTAGGAGCACAATCTTAGGCACTAGGGTGAATTGGGGCTTTATCGATAGGGTTTATTTTCAAGTTTCGAAATTAGAAGTCCAATTCACCCCCCTCTTGGACATCTTGATCCTTTCAATTGGTATCAGAGCCGAGTGCTCATTGGTTGAGGCTTCACCGCCTTGAGCAAGATGTCTAGTGGGGAAGGCCCTCCGCCCGTGTTCAATGGCGACGACTTCCCATATTGGAAGGTTCGTATGGAGTCGTACATAGAAGCCATTGACACACTTCTCTATACAGCGGCCGTCACTGGCTTTCCAACCGTGGTCGATAAAGATAAGCCCACAATGTCGGAGCAAAATTATGAGAAGTGAAATGCCAAGGCTCGTAATGTTCTCTTCCGTGGCTTGTGCAAAGATGTTTTCAATCGCGTGAAAAACTATCAAGGACGCGCACAAGCTATGGGAAGAGATTTGTGCGCTCCATGAGGGAACCTTAACCGAGAGAGAGTAACGCCATAGCACTCTTAGCAAGAAGCTAAGTGACTTCCGCATGCTTTCTCATAAAATTGCTAATCAAATGTATTCTCGCTTGAATGTGCTTGTAGAGGAGATCAACGGTCTTGGTTTGACTCAAATCAAGGAAGATGATGTGGCAAGGAAGATATTGGATCTCTGTTGGCGTCTCTTATCCTTATAAGATTATACTCCGCAAGCGCACGGAGACCGCTGTAACTTTTCACTCAGAGTATTCCGAGTATCGTATTTTTATCCACAGGGAAGCAGCAGGCGAGAGAATATAATTGAATAAACTCAAATCGAATGAACCGTGCTTAAATAAATATACCAGCTAGTCACTAGACAGGGGTAAGTCTGGTAAACGGATAGGTGTATGGTGGAAAGAAGTAAATGAAACTACCTAAGATACACGTAGAAAGGTATAGTTGCCTGGGAGGACAACGAGTGAGATAAAGTTCCCAAACTCTATTTTATTCGGCTGCAAAGACTCTATCGTGGTTAACTAAGAAACTCAAGTAGCAAGTCAGGGTCTTGCGTCGAGCGAAATTCCGGCGCCTCAAGGGGTCAAGGGGTAGATAGTAGACAACCGAAGGAGACCCGGCTAACGCCTACGGGCCTACCGAACGAACGGGCCTGGACTACACAGGCACACCACACGCTGTCACCGAGTGGGGCTAACAAGCAAATCTGCGTGGATAGGCTGGCACGCTATAAACGTACTCAAGCGAAGCTTGAGTAACAATAGATCGTCCTTGATCAGAAGAGATAACCTAACCAGAGCCTGGCGTACAGGTTGGATTATAGCACCGGCAAGAATAACGGGACTTGATTAACTAAGATAACCACAAGTCTAAGCCTAGCAAGTATGCAAAATAAAGGGTACACCACACTTGCAAGAGATAGAAATAAAGTAAAATATAACTGAATTATATTGAAGATTGAGTACAAAAGATACAAGAGCTGTTACCGCAGACTCAGAAGAATCTCCGAGAACTTTGAGGCAAAGCTCGACTCACTCTAACTCCCAGGACTATTCTAACTACTAAGATGTGGAAAATAACACTCTCTAAGATAGAATATGGCTCTCAACTTCTCCACACCTTTACAAATGAGCTCTACAGGTCTATTTATAGTCCCATATGAGAGGGGGTACTTGTAGGAGGCCTAGGTCGGTGGGAGGCCCAGGTCGGTGGTCGGCCGACCTAGGGAAGGTCGGCCGACCTACTCCGAGGTCGGGCGACCATCCGATCCACCGCCTTTGCACTCCAACAGCTTGATCTTGCGTCCCCATGTCGGTTGGCGGTTAGGACGGTTGTTGCACGTGTAAAATGGCTCTGAGGGTAGGTCGGCCGACCTTTTAGGAGGTCGGGCGACCACGTGTCAGCCTGCATTGGCCACTTTGCTCTTCCTTCGGATTGATGACGTTGTGGATCCGTGACTTGGTGCATTTTCGGCCTTTGGATACATTGGATACTTGGTCTTGCGGTAAGATTTGAGTGCACTTGTGTTTTCTTGATGTGGATCAATGATGTGGCAAGTGGCTGACTTGGGAGGTCGGGCGGCTTGACCAGGGGTCGGCCGACCCTGTCAGTAGGTCGGGCGGCCAGCCCCCTGGTCGGCCGACCTGGCTGCACCAGGCAGGCCTGACCCTTGGTCGGCCGACCTAGTGGTGGGGTCGGCCGACCTGGTCACTTTGGCCAGTGTGCCTCATATTTGATACTTGGCATGTTTTCATCTATTTTATGTGCATTTTGGTACCTGCATCCAAATATTCATACAAAACTTGTGGAACTCATTAGTAGAAGGGTTAGTCCATATTTATTCACTTGTATAGCTCCATTTGGTGGGTAATTGACGGTAGATATCGTGAGATTACGATCGTCAACAATCTCCTTCCGGTTGACAAATATGGCCACAATGTCATGGTTTTTCACCAAACCGACCTCTCCAAGGCTACTCCATCCAGTGTGTTTGGCAAGATCAATGCTCATGAAATGTACATGCACATTACACCGGATGCAGAGCCTCCAAGCAAGAAGAAAGACATTGCTCTCAAAGCAAGCTCATCAAAAGAGAAGAAGTCTACCCCAAAAAAATCATTGTGGTGGACACCCAAGAAGAAGATGAGCAAGAAGAGGAAAATAGCGATGATGAGGTGGCCCGACTTGTGCGCAAAGTCACTTGTGCCTTGGGTCGTCTCAACAAGATGGGCATCAAGTACTCCTCAAGCAAGAAGAAATTCTTTCCATCTAAGAATCTTGAAGAAACGAAGTGCTACAAGTGTGGCAACCTTGGCCATCTCTCATATCAATGCCGAGTTGCCACCAAGAAGAAGTAAGAAAAGAAGAAGTACAAGAATGACTCAAGTGATGAGTCAAGTGATGATGAGAAGAAGAACAAGAAGAAGGCCCCCAAGCAATTCAAGAAGAAATTCTTCAAGAAGAAGGACAAAGCTTATATTGGTGAATGGATGACCGATGAGGATACTTCTAGCAACTCATCGGATTCAAGTGATGATGAAAGTGAAGTTGTTGCAGGACTTGCAATAGCTACTACCACTACACTAACACCGGCTTCACCAACTTCTTCATCCACATCTCACATATGCCTTATAGCTAAGGGTGACAAGGTAAAAACCTTTGATGACTCTTCCGATGATGATGATGACTTGCCTTCCTATGATGAACTTGCTAGCCTAGTCCAAGTACAAAACAAAGCTCTTAGCAAGTTGAGTGCTAAGCTTGACAAAGCAAAGAGTGAGAACAAGAGTCTCAAGGTCAAGTGCAATGAAATTGTCACAAACTATGACCATGGCAAGGTTGATGAAATGGAGAAAAAATTACTTGTCTTGAAGAAGCCAACAAGAAGCTTGCATCAAGCAACAAAGTGCTAGATATGATCAAAGAAACACAAGACAAGGGTTACAATATGATTAAGAAGTCTCACATTGAGCAAGCTCAAGAAATCAAAGAGCTCAATGAGACATTAGATGAAGTGAACAAGTGCTATAGGGAGTTGGCAACCAATCATGAGGAAGTTTGTGAAAGAAACCGTATATTGCAACTCCATAGCATTGAGCTTGATGAGGCTAGAAAAGAGCTAGAAGCAACTCTCCAAGAGATCAACTCAATTCACAAGAATGATGAATCTCCCAATGACATCAAGCTTTGTGAGAAAACATGTGTGCCCAAGAGTGAGCATGAGAAACTTGTGATTTAATTTGAGAAGCTCAAGAGCAAGAAGAGTGAATCTCCCAATGCACTCCATAAAGCCAAGAGTTGTGCTAAATGTAAGAACAAGACCACAAGTGAGGAAGACCCTAAGAAAGATGAGAATGACAAGCTTAAGCAAGAAGTGAAAAGTGTGCAATCCGGCTTTAGTAACTTGCTTAGGGGCAATGCCAAGTATCATGAGATGTTGTCTCACAAATCCGTAAACTTTGAGAAGAATGGTCTGGGCTATCCACCGTTAAAGGACACTTGCAAGCCACCACCTTCCATCAAGATTGAGAAGCCCAAGTGGTGCACCGAGTGCTTGACCGAGGGACATTTCATGTTTGAATGCCAAGCACCGCCCAAGAAACTCAACAAGCAATTGAGGGCGTTTGCTTTTGATGCTCACTACTTAGTCAAGAGATTGTCAAATGGACAAGTGAAGGTCCAATTCCTAGGCAAAAAGGATGAGACAAGACCCAAGAAGCTATGGGTGCCTTAAGACACTTATCCCCAAGATTGTCAATCCAAATGAGAAATGGATACCTAAGCGTAAGTCAAAGGTTGCACCTATTCTTAGATGGGTGCCCAAGTCTGAAGCTTGATTTGCTTGTGTGTAGGTGAACTACAAGACCGAAGGATCACATTGGGTGATGGATAGTGGATGCACTCAACATATGACCGGTGATTCCCGGATGTTCACCTCACGTAGTGGTAATGTGGAGGACTATGACAAGATCACATTTGGTGACAACACCAAGGGCAAGGTTGAAGGATTGGGCAAGATTGAGATATCAAGTGAACATTCAATCTCTAATGTGTTGCTAGTTGACTCCTTGAATTTCAATCTCTTGTCAGTTGGTCAATTGTGTGATTTGGGTTTCCAATGCCTATTCAAGCCAAATGAAGTAATTGTGAGCAAGATTGATGGTGGTGAAGAATTATTCAAGGGATTCCGACACAATAATCTTTACCTTGTTGATTTCAACTCAAAGAAGGGGGTAGAGACCGTGTGTCTCCCCGAACCTCAGGAAAAAATTGTCTTGTCACCTCTTGCTCATTTACTTTCCGCACTTTACTTTCCTAGAACTTGCATGCTTGGCTATAGGTTGCAAAACTTTTGAGCGTGTAGTTTGCCAGGAGCACAATCTTCGGCACTAGGGTGAATTGGGGCTTTATCGATAGGGTTTATTTTCAAATTTCGAAATTAGAAGTCCAATTCACCCCCCTCTTGGACATCTTGATCCTTTCAGAGGGAGTGGGGAGTCTTACCCCCTACCTTGATCGATGGTTAGAGGAAGCAGGAGGTCCGACGGCGGTGAGCAGAGGACGGCAAGGTCCGGTGACGCATTGCGGCTCAGTGGTGGGGTCTCGGCGGCCTAGAGCTACGGGAGGCGGTGGAGTGGAGGCCGAGAATGGACGGCATTGCGGTGTGGAGGCACGGAGGCATGAGAAACGGGCGGTGCGGCTCGAGCTTTGAGCTCGCGGTTATGTAGGGTTCGGCGGCGAAATGCGCGGCGGTGGAGGGGAGACAGTGGCCTAGACCAAGGGGATTCGGTGGAGCGGGGGACGAGGGACGCCGGCGCGGTGGTGTGCAGGTTTGGAAACGGCCAGAGCGACGGGCGCAGCTCGAGCTCCGAGCTCCGTCAATGGCGGCGGCTTTCGGTGCGCAGAGGGAGAGCGAGGGAGAGAGCTGGAGGAGGGACGAGAGGCGAGTGAGGAAATGGAGGGGGGCTTCCTCCGCTTTCACTTAGGGCCGAAGGAACGGCCAGGGGCAAGGCTAGCCTTGGCCGGCCGTCAGCAGGCGGCTACCGCCGCGTGGGCAAGCGGGAGCGGGAGAGAGGAAAGGCGCGCGGTGGATGGACTAGGTACATGGACCGGTCTCGCTGACGAGTGGGCCCGAGGCGGGGTGGAAGTAGAGGTGGTCCACGGACCGGGCGCACGGAGACACGCGGGGGTGGGACCGACCCACTGGCTCGGTTTTTGTCCTGCGCGGGCGGGAACCCGATGGGGACTGCCAGGTGGGACTCGCGTGCCAGTGAGACAAAAGAAAAGGAAAATCCCGAAAAATGGAAAAACTAGCTTTGACCAAAGAACTTGTTTCTGAAATTCGCCTATTTGACCAACTTAGGGGCCGAATTTGAAAATGACCCAATTGGATGAAATGTTCTAAATTTGTTTCTCTACATTTGTCTTATAAACTTGCGTACCATGTTGTATTCAAAAATATGGTTTAAATTTGAATTTAAACTGCTGACCCATGTTTGACCTACAAAACCCTCCAGTTTAGAAATCCTAAAAGTCTATTTTTTAGTCACATTCACTCAAATAGTTTTATATCAATGTTGTTCAGAATTTCAAGATCTACAATTTCTCAATAAAAGCATTGCAAGATTTTGGCTTTAAGACCAAGAAAATTTGAATTTACTTTACAGGTGAGGTTTGGACAGATTTCATGAATTGACATACAATGCCCCAAAACTCTATGCAAACCTTACTGCATGTGAAAACACTAATTATCAAAGTTGTTTATCATGAAGACGTCTACAAGTTTGGTATAGAAAGTTTCACCTAGATCACAATAGAACTAAATTTATGACTACAAACACACCAGTATACATGCAGGAAACTGGATTCAACAAGTTGCAAATTCAACCAAATTTTGAACATGAGCTCAAATGCATGTCATAATATGATGCATCATGATGAATGTTGCATGTATGTGAGATGAAAATGCACTTGAAATGCTTGGGGCATCACATTATTGTTTCTTAGTTGTATAACAAAGTGGTGGGGTACTTTCTAGTGCACAAGTTTGTCAATTGGAGCATTCCCTAAATGTGCTCAGATCAGGAGATATGGTCGAATTTTTCCTGGGCATATATTCTGGACTGTAGCAGCACCCGAGAGAAAAATACACGTTGCACCCTTTTGGAGGAAGATTTGGACTGGGAGTTATATACCAAAGTTGCAGTGGAGGAGGTGTGTGACAACTTTGCTATATAAAGTTTCTCCTGGAAAGGCTCAGTTTAAAAGTTTTAGCAGGAGATGTACCGGTCCAGAAATCTGGACAAAAGTGATATACCCTGACAAAACCCAAAACTCGACCAACTTACAAGCTGAATTGCTAAAAACTTCCTATAACAAAGTCGTAGAGCACGAAACACAGAACAACTTTGCTAAAAGGGTCAAACGCTAATGATGCACTGAATCAAAGCAGTTCAAAGCTTAAGACTGACACTATCACTGTTTAAAAGCTGGAAGCTAAAATGTGGCTAGCAAATCAACTTATACACCACTATCCAAATCAGCTATATGAAGGCGATACGGGGAAAGGTTACGAATAGAGAAAGTGCCATGATGCATTTAAAAACTGCACACATATCGTTAGTATGCACGATTGTCCACACCGCAAGGGGAGAGCTAACGCCTTGGGTGCAATTGAATTATTCTAATCATTTACATGTTCTCATGTATTTAGAATGTATCGTAGATGCTATGATTCTTTTATCATCGCATCTGTTGCACAAAAGCTATTTGACTAAACACAGCTAGCCTCCTTCTTGCAGATGGTGAACTCCCGCACTGGCCAGAGCTCTGGATTGGGACCACAAGCGCAGGGGGGCCCCGCCACTGCCAGAGCTAGCTACCCTGGTCGTGCAGCAGGCAGAGCTGATTCGCCTGCTCGCTGAAGAACGACAGGGTCAGGGTCAACAATAGCCACGGGAGCGCCGACCCCGTGGTGTCTCCTACCAAGACTTCGAGGGACTGCACCCTCCTATCTTCACGACCTGCCCAGAACCGCTTGTGGCAGATGACTGGCTTCGCACCATCGAGTCAAAGTTCACACTCCTGCCGGAGCTGACTGAGCAGGAAAAGGCTCGGTACGTGGCTCAGCTACTGTAGGGGCCGGCAGGGGCATGGCACGCCACATTCCTCGCCAGACAGCAGAGAGACCACATCCCCACCTGGCAAGAATTCTGTCAGGCTTTCTAGATGCACTACATACCCGCAAGTCTAATGGAACAAAAGCAATGCGAGTTCAGGGAGCTCCGCCAAGGCAACAAGACTGTGATGCAATATGTGTAGTCTTTTATTCTCCTGTCCCAGTACTCGCCCGAGGACGTTGCAGATGATCTTCGCCGAGCGGCTAGACTCTTGCACGGCTTTGACTCCACCCTCCAGACACACCTGGGGCGCCGTTACGAGAGTTTCACCGACTTGGTGGACACATCACTTGACAGGGAGAACCGTCTCTGTGTCGCTAACGAGGATCAAAAGCGTAAACGTCAAGCCAACAGTGCACCTACTAGCTCTTCACAGAAACAGAAGGCCACCTACCAGCAGCCACAGCGGTTCTTCCCGCAGCCTCGCTTTGTGGTCCGGCCAAATCAACCGGGCTGGATCCACAGGGCGCCACAGCAGCTACAGCAGTATCCAGCTTACCGCGCTCCGGCACAGCTCCAAGCACTCCGTGCTCCCGCTACTACAGGGGCCGGCAACGCCTGCTTCAACTGTGGGAAGCCCGGACACTTTTGCCGAGACTGCCGCGCTCCTCGCATGATCCAAGGTCCTAACCCTGCGGGTGGCAGCCAGCAGAACAAGTAGAAGGGACCCGCGCAAAAGACGGGCCGCGTCCACTACATCCACATTATGCAGATACCTACCGGAGAACCGGTACTCGCGGGTATGTTCATGGTCAACGGTCAGCCGACTGTTGTGTTATTTGATTCGGGGGCTACTCACACTTTCATCAGCAAGTCATATGCATTGAAGCATGGGCTAAAAATGTCTAAGTTAAAAGAGAACTACCACATCACAGCTTCGGGTTCTCCTGTAGATACAAGTCTAGTGGTCAGACAGTTAAAGTTGGACATTGGCACAGAGAGTTACACCATTAATCCCGTGGTGCTGCCACACCAAGGGATCGATGTTATATTGGGTATGAACTGGATTACAGAAAACAATGCGGTCCTGAACATTGGCAGTAGGACAGTGCAGATAAGGTCTAGTATCAGTGGGAAGATTTTAAGAGTACACATGCCAAATCAGAAGCACATCAAACCCACAGTAAATGCATCCGAGCTCACCGAAATAAAGAAAATACCGGTAGTGTGCAAATTTCCGAACGTGTTTCTGGAGGAACTTCCTGGTCTTCCACCGGATAGAGATGTGGAATTTTGAATTGAACTCGTACCAAGAACGGCACCTATATCTAAGAGGCCGTACCGGATGGCGCTCGATGAACTAAAAGAACTGAAAACACAATTACAAGAACAACTAGACAAGGGATTCATTCGCTCCAGCTCGTCACCTTGGGGTTGTCCAGCTTTCTTTGTTGAGAAGAAGGACCAAGGTGGTAAAAGACTCTGTGTTGACTATCGGCCTTTGAATGCGGTCACGGTGAAAAATAAATACCCGTTACCACACATTGATATACTGTTTGATCAACTAGCGGGGGCTAGGGTCTTCTCGAAAATCAATCTTAGATCAGGATACTATCAAATAAAAATCAGAGAAGAAGACATACCCAAGACAGCCTTCTCCACCCGATACGGCTTGTACGAGTATTTGGTCATGTCCTTTGGACTAACAAATGCACCGGCTTTCTTCATGTACATGATGAATTCGGTGTTCATGAATGAACTCGACAAATTTGTGGTAGTATTCATTGACGACATACTAATCTACTCTAAGAACGAAGAAGAACACGCAGAACACTTACGAATAGTACTCGCTCGGCTCAAAGAACACAAGCTCTACGCTAAGTTTAGCAAGTGTGCCTTCTGGTTGAAAGAAGTGAGCTTCTTGGGGCACATTCTATCTGAAAAGGTAGTAGCAGTCGACCCTAGCAAAGTGGAGGACGTGCTAAATTGGAAACAACCTGAAACAGTAACTGAGATTAGGAGTTTAATTGGTTTAGCGGGCTACTACCGCCACTTTATCAAGGATTTCTCCAAGACCGCCAAGCCTATGACCTCTTTAACAAAGAAAAATGCAAAGTATGTATGGAGTCCGAATTGTGAGGAGGCTTTCCAAACATTGAAGAAGTTGCTAACCTCTGCACCAATGCTAGCTCAACCGGACGTCACTAAGCAGTTCGATGTGTATTGTGATGCCTCCAGCAATGGGCTCGGCTGTGTCCTGATGCAAGAGGGAAGAGTGATAGCTTACGCGTCTCGCCAACTAAGAAAGCATAAAGTAAACTACCCAACCCATGACCTTGAACTGGCAGCCGTTGTACACGCGATGAAAATATGGAGACACTACCTATTGGGCAACACTTGTTGTTGGCGTTCCTTAGCCTATTAGATATAAATCTGCAAGCGCACAGAAAACGCGTTGTAGCCTTTCACCCAAGAGTATTCTAGGGTATCGAATCCACGAGGAACGAGGAGTATAATAATCACACAACACAATGGCCAAACTAGCAAAGCTAGCAAGTAGAGGATAAAAGACAGGAACGCAGGTTCTCAACAGATGTTAAAGCACCTTACTATACTAAGCATGCAAAGCACTATACTTGTCATGTAAACATAGACACCAAAGCTGCAGAGCCACTGCCAGGCACCAGAGTGCTGATAACCTAGCCGAGAAAGGCGGGCGCTACAGGTTTCGGCTATATCGTCAGCAAGTCTATCCGAACGAACGGGATTGGAATACTAAGAACACAAAAGCTGTAACCTAGTGTGTCTACCAACCAGAGGTGCGTGGGATAGCCGACCAACCAAGGCAAACTCTAAGTATGAACACTGTCGTGCCACTCAGAGAGTTTACTACTTACTGGTAATGAGCCAGAAAAGCAAGCATTACTATATAGCCAACACTATAAGCATGCACAAGGTTCCCGTAAACAGACAAGAATAAGACTAAGTATGAAAGTAAAGTAAGAATGAAATAACAAAGATGAGAGACAAGGAACTTTACTCAATCCTAAAACTGAATATCCTTCCTCTGATAATACAAGCCTGGGAGAGAAGAGAAATCCCACTCCCGAACTCTGCACTCAGTACTCTCCTTGATACAAGAGGAACTCTCTCTACAAGCTAAGGGAAAGCTTCACTTCTCCACACTATACACTCTACCACTACATTGATCCACTAAGCCACACCTCACTAGTGAGGTCTAAGGGGGTATTTATAGTGCTAAGTGAGGAAGGAAGGCGGTTAGATGTAGTTACAGGTCGGGCGGCTTGGTGTGGGGCTGGGCGGCCTGGATGTGGGGCCGGGCGGCTCGGGGTGGAGCCGGGCGGCCCGGGGAACCCTTGGATCCACCGACTTTCTTCATCTCACGGTCCATATTGATCCTCCAAGGTGGTTATAGGTCGGTTGGCGGTTATGCATGTGTGTTTCTTCTCAACCTTTAGATCTTCTTGTGTTTCTTCCTTAGCCATTGGATGGATCTCCCCTGGATTGCTGACTTAGCCAATCCGTGGGCTGGATTGGTGAGGTGGAAGCCTTCCGATGTGTATGTGCTTCTTCCTTCGGTTTCCATGCTGGCATTGTGTTTGACACGTTACTCCTTGCATGCAGGTCGAATATGGCGGCAGCCAGAGGCAGGCCGGGCGGCCTGGCCCATAGGTCGGGCGGCCTGGGTCCTTAGCCTCTGATGGCTGGGTTTTCATCCTTCTTCCTGAATTCACATGTTTCACCATATTTTTGTATGTTTTGCATCATGACTTGTGTTCCTGCAAGATCTTTGTACACAACTCGTGGAACCGGTTAATATGTATGAAACTTGCATAAATTTACCCTCGGAACATGAGGTATTGGTGGTCGAAATAGGCTAAAACGATCGCCAACACCCCCCCTACACTTAGTCTTTTGCTCGTCCTCGAGCAAAACAAGAGTTAAGCATGGTGTAGAGGGTATATGACAACTGTAGCCTCAACAAGTACAAAGGTTACTCCCAAGTTGGTTCATCTTACCCAGGATTTCAATGGTGGCTACACTTAAATTTTGAGATGTTGAAGCTGAGAACAAGTTTCAGGTGTCACAGCATTTTTCTCCCAGCTAAGAGCAACAGAGGTTTTTTTTCTTTTCAAAAGACATAGTGTCCACTCTTTTGTTCTCAAGGTCACCTCTCAATCACTCAAAGGATGAGAATCCTTGTGTTTCCTCTCCTCCTAATCTAAGTTTTGGGTGGAGTTGAACGAGAGTGAGACTATCTCATCATGTTTGTATCACCAAGTCAAAGCAAGTGTCAAATCAAAGAGTACGAATCAAATCAAGAATTTTGGCTATGTGCAAGTGTGGCAGAAAGTTTTTGGTAAGTGTGCTTTGGTATTCCCCTTTTTGTTGCGAGAGAGGGCATGTTATTTTCCTTCTTTTTCTTTCTCACTTTTTTTTCAATTCAATTCCATGCCTCTTTTCCTCTCTTTTTGCATGATTGATAATGGGGGGATTGGAACATTGGCATAGCACAACTTATTGGAACTTTGTGGTATGAACGTGTACATGATAGCCAAAAGTCATGAATGATTCTAACTCATTTGATGGCACAAGGTTTGACAAAGTTCAAAACACTCAAAGATGTCTTTGATACATATTGTATTTGTGGCACTGGTAGGACATGTGACTTGAGAACATTGGAGTAGATCACATTTTAAAATTTTAACAAAACAAAAGCTCTTTGCCTTAGCGGGGGATCGCTGCTATGTATCCATGTTACTTATATCTCATGAATCAACAACTTAAATCAAAGTGGGTCCCTAAACAGAAGGTATCCATGGGCAAATTTACTTCAACATAGGGAGCAAAATTTGTACGAGTATAGACATAAGCTATCAACATGATCATGTAGAGTAAAATTTATCCAAGTTTCATGTATAGAATGGAATATATGGACCAAAATTGGAATTTTTGCGATAATACCTGGTCCTTGTGCAGGGTCGACAACAAGATGGGCCAACTCAGCCCAGGACTGAGCTGGGCGGCCTGGTCAGGAGCCGGGCGGCCTGACATGTGGGTCTTTCGACCCTTGCACCAATCATGTTTCGTGGAGAAGTGTTTAGGGACACCGTTTCTGCGTGTGGTACGTTTTTCACCGTCGTGACAGGCCGGGCGACCTGAGTAGGTTCCGGGCAGCCTGGGTGCCAGATCGGGCGGCTCGGGCTGGAGCCGGGCGACTTGGGTTCGGCTCGGTTCGTCCCAAAGTTTTGTGTGCAGCGTGGTATAACCCTGTACATCGTGTTTCTTTGTTTGTTTCTGCAGGGTTAGTGACGAGAGATGGGGGAGGCTAAGTGCAATCCTCTCCCCCACACTTGAACTCAAAGTAGGGTAAACAGAAAGTTTATTGAACTAAGCATTAATGATTGAATGAAACAAATGGAAATAACGCATGCGCAGTTCATACAAAGAAAGAAATAAAAGAAACTAAACACTAAGCAAACAAAAAGGGCGCGTATTCTAAAAAATTATTCTAACGCCATGGGCATCTATGGCATAGGTGGATCATCGATGTCGGGATACCCAGTGGTGTTGGCAAGGTGGCAGAACTTGGAAGAGAGGCCCTTCCTAAGGATCTCTATCTTGTCGTTGATCTCCCACTTCAAAAGTTCTCCTTCTGCGCAGCGTTCTTCAAGCATGATGAGCTTCTTGTTCATGGCTGCGAGCTCCGCCTTGAGAGACTCGATGGTCTCTTTCTTCCCCTCCTCCTCCTTATCTGAATCTTCAAAATGTCCAGGAGGATCTCGGATCAGAGGGGGCTTGATGGTTTTCTTCACGGTCCTCCTAGGGGAAGTAGTGTCAATGGACTCCTCAATTGATGCGTTCCCCCTAAGGACGTTCTTCTTGTGCTTCGGGATCAAAACCTTCCCCCACCCTTGTCGGTGTTTTGTACCGGCAATGCACCACGGGATGCTTTTGTGGGCATCTGCATCAACACGTAACTCGATGGTTCACTTTGAGATGCGACAAAGGACACAAAACACAAAGGGAACACGATTTATACAGGTTCGGGCTGCGAGATGTGTAATACCCTACGTCCTGTTTGGGGTTGATTGTATTGATTTGAGCTCTCGATGGTACAATGAGGCCGTATGAGATTGAGGGGGTTGGAGAGTTGTGTTGTTGAGAGGGATCCCTAGCCCGCCTTATATAGTCCGGTGTGACTTGGGTTACAAGTCGGTTTCCTTCTATAGAGTCCTAGACGGCTTAGATTACAAAAGATAGAAAGTCTTTGTCTTGTGCGCCAAATCAGTCGGTCTTCTTCTGGATTGGGCCATCCGACGGCCCATGTAGAGAATATGCTCCATGAGGACCCATGGGATATCTATCCCCACAAGCCCCCGAGCTTCAAGTTGACTTGAGAAACAATCAGCTTGAAGGTCAAAAATCATCTTTTTGAATGTCTTGCTTCATAATCTTCTGAGTCGACAAAATCATTGGGTGCATTGCCAAGATGCACCCCAAGGGGTAGCCCCCAAACTTTAAGTCGGCATGAAGGTCCAAATTCTGCTTTCTGAATTGTCTTGCCTTGTAGTCTTCGAAAAATTTCTGATAGTATCCTCCATGCAGCCCCGAGCCTCAAGCTGATTAGCATAATCAGGTTGAGGATCAAGTAGTCGAGTGGTCTTCAGAAATTCTGAGTGAGTCGGCGTGGCGCGCAGTGGCGCAGCCCCCGAATCAATGAAGTAGTAAGTCCGCGAAGAAGTGAGTCAGCGAGGCACACGGCGGCGCAGCCCCCGAGCTGACAAAGTAGTCGGCGAGGCGGGCAACAGCCCAGCCTCCCGAGTCAACGAAGTAGTAAGTCGGCGAGGTGCGTGGAGGCGCAGCTCCCGAGCTGACGAAGTAGCAAGTCGGCGAGGCGCGCGGCGGCGCAGCCCCTTAGTCGATGAAGTAGTAAGCCGGCGAAGAAGTGAGTCAGCGAGGCACACAGCGGCACAGCCCCTGAGCTGAAGAAGTAGTCGGCATGGCGGGCAATGGCCCAGCCCCCCCGAGTCGCTGCCCCCGAGCTGACGAAGTAGCAAGTCGGCGAGGCGTGCGGCGGCGCAGCCCTCGAGTCGACGAAGTAGTAAGTTGGCGAGGCGCACAGCGGCACAGCCCCCAAGTAGACGAAGCAGTGAGTCGGCGAGGTGCACAACAGCCCAGCCTCCCCAGTCGACGAAGTAGTAAGTCGGCGAGGTGCGCGGCGGCGCATCCCCCAAGCTGACGAAGTAGTCGGTGAGGCGGGCAACAGCCCAGCCCCCCGAGTCAACGAAGTAGTTAGTCAGCAAGGCGGACAGCAGCCCAGCCCCCGAGCTGACGAAGTAGTCGGCGAGGCGGGCAATAGCACCGGCCCCCGAGTCGGCGAAGTAGTGAGTCGACGAGGCGGACAGGAGCCCAGCCCCCGAGCTAACTCAGCATGTTGTTGGCATAGACTTTGCACTAGCATAAAAAGTATTTTCCTGAAACAATAATCAAGAGACAACCCAAGTAGTATTGTTCGAAGAGAAAACATACTCAAATAATATCGAAACGATAGAGCAAACCAGTTGAATAAACAGCTTATGCGCATGCATAAGTAAATATAGAAGTAACTTAACTGACAGAGATAGAGTGAACTCCCTGTTTGAACTCCGAGTATAGCGAAGGCATTGAGCATTGGTGGGCCAGACCGACTGCCCCATATAAGCAAGCAAGAGCATGAACAGCACCGGTAGGTCAGGTAACGACCTGAGTAGAGGGCCAGAATGCACCCTAACATGGGTTTTGCAAAGACATGTAGCACCATGCTGTCGGTCATCCGGCCTAAGCCGATTGTCTTTGTTTTGTTGGGGCCCTGAGTGCTCCCCGATGTGTGGTCTGCAAAGGCATGTAACACCTTGCTGTCGGTCATCCGACCTAGGCCAATTGCCTTTGTTTTGGTGGGGCCCTGAGTGCTCCCCGACATGAGTACGAACGAAAGCATGTAACACCATACTGTCGGTCGTCTGACTTAGGTCGATTGCTTTCGTGGGTGCGGCCGGAGGTATCCCCGTCATGAGTAGGAGTGGGCATGTAACACCGTACTGTCGGTCATACGACCTAGGCCGATTGCCCTATACGAAGAGTGTCGGCGTTTGATACCGGTAATGCACCATGGGGTGTGTCACGTGATGCTTTTGGGGTGGCGAGATCGGCGTAGCTCGATGGTTCGCGTAGAGATGCGACAAAACACAAGGGTTTATACAGGTTCGGGCCGCAATATGTGTAATACCCTACGTCCTGTTGGCGGCGAGTTGTATTGATCTGAGTTCTCGAGGTTACAATGAGGGTTTTTAGGCTTGATAGCTGGTGTGCGATGAGATGATTGATTCTCTACATAGGGGTCCCTCACCCGCCTTATATAACCGGCCAGGCTTGGGTTACAAGTCGGTTTCTATTTATGAGTCCTACTCTGTTTGGAAACCTAAAAGAGTACACAGAATCTATGATTATATGCTTCCTTTCCTGAGTCCTGCTGCTTCTGGAATACAAAGTCCGAACTAACTCCTTTACGCCTTTCCTGAATTACTGCGTCAAGCGTCTTGACTTGGTCTTCGAGCTCGTCATCTGTTCTCGGACCCTTGAGACCAGTCGGCACCCCGTACAAGGGCCTGCTGTCTCTACTGGGTCCTCCAATGGCCCATGTACTGAATCCACGCCGTGAGGGCCCAAGGGATATCTATCCTCCACAAGCCTCTGAGGCTCAAGTTAATTTAGGGATTAATTGACTCGAGAGTCCAGAAAGAATAACATACTGCTCATGAGTTCCTCAACGTGAGTCAATATTGCTTCTCATGGTGCACCGCCAGGTGCACCCCATGGGGTAGCCCCCGAGCTTCAAGTTGACTTGAGTATCAATCAGCTTGAAGATCTAAACTTTTTGATCAGACTTCACAGAATGCAATCCTCAAGCGCTGAGTCAACTTAAGGAATAGCAAATCCTCTTATCCGAGTTACCATCTATTCCCAGTTTTTCGAGTCATAGAAAACCGACTCAAGCTTCTTGTTTTCTTAGATTTTTAGGAAAAAGAATAATTTTCCCACAAATCCCGCACCCCATGGGGTTGACCCAAAGGGAACGAGCAGAGGGTACTGAGGAGTTACCCAAAAAAGCCCCAAAAAACAGGAATCTTTCAAACACGCAACAGCTGCTGCTCGCCTAAGCCATAACTGACGCATGGAGGAAGTTGAAACGACACATCCAATTGAATCGTGTTCACAGAGATCGAAGTGGGGTGGCCATACTATAAGAGCAGAGCCATCGCTCATCCATCCATTACGCCTCCACCGAGTACCCAGTTCTTCAAGAAAAAACCCCAAGAACTCCCCACCCTCTCGCTCTCAGCCATGGCGGGAGGAAAGGGCAAGAAGCGCACCCACGCCAGCGAGGAGGAGTATGAGGACTCCGACGACGCGTTCTTTGGCGGCCCGTACGGTGGGGACTCCTCCGACGACGGCTCCTCCACTGAGGAGGAGCCAGCCCCCGAGGAGACGCCGCCGCGGGAGGACGAGTCGAAACCCGACACCGACAACTCCCAAGGCTACAACGCCAAGGAGCGCGCCAAGCTCCGGAGCCTCCGTCGCACCGCCTTCCAAGACTCCTCCGACGAGGAGGAGGACTCCGAGGACGACGACGACGACGATGACGACGATGACGATGCCCCCGGCGGCCATGATGGCCCGGGCGGCAATGATGGCGGCCACGACGGTGGCGATGAGGCCGACGCTCCAGCCTCCAAGCGCCGCCGCGTTACCGGGCCCCCGGCTGGGCCTTCCACTGGCGTGTAGGCCACCACCGCCACCACCACCATAGTAGTAGTAGTAGTTAGGAGTAGATTAGGATAATCTCCCCCATTATATGTAATCCACCATCATGAACTATGTTTTTATATAATGAAATCCATCGTATTATCCTTCGTTCTTGAGTTCGTCTATGTGTTCTCATTTTGAAAAGCTTGCATCCGAGTCAATTGCTTCTTTTGGGTTCTTTGAAAAAAGACGAAATCGTCATACAACAAGAAAACTCGCACTTCACTTATGCCCAGAATTCAGGCAAGACTCAATTCACTGTGCCGAGTTAGAGACCTCATTCTCTGAGTGATAGAAAACATGAACTTGTGCTATGAATACCAATTGAACAACCGTTCTTTTTAAGAAATCATCCCGACTGAAATGGTCGACTTAACCCTAGAGAAACCCGACCGAAACTTTACCGTCAAGAGATCCAAGTCAATCTTTAACGATATCCGCCTATTCCGTCAGTCCACGTGAACTGTTACTGACGGCGTTAGGGTTGTTTTGAGATCTATACCCTGAACCAATTTCATCCATCTGAGAACCGTGCTGCCATTCTTCCCTACTGAGACCGCCGCCACTACTATTTGAAATCAGAGTGCTACTGCATCCGCTTCTTCTCGAATCTCCAACCCAACAGAAACATCCACATCCATGGCTCCTAAGAAGAAAACCTTGAGCGAGCGCGGAAACACCAGTGAGGGCCTGCCGCACAACGAGAACCGGCAGCTTCCGTCACCATACTTAGCGTACCGCCTCTCCATTGTCACTAAGCCCATGCTACAATCATTAGTACATATGGGCATCCTGCCTCTGAAGGAAGTGACAAACTGGAGGGTGTGCGAGAAGAAGGATGACGCTGCTCCAACTGATGACACCTACGAGGCAATGGTGTTCATGTCGTTCTTCATTCGCGGGTTAGGTCTCCCTGTCTGCTCATTCGTGCGAGGCCTTTTGCAGTTCTATGCAATCAATCTGACCCACCTGAACCCCAATTTGATTCTTCAACTTTCAATTTTTATCCACCTCTGCGAGGCGTTTCTTGGAATTGTCCCACACTTTGGCTTATGGAAGTATCTATATCACTGCAAAGCCGGTCTGAGAGACGGAGTGCTACAAGTAACTGGAGGGGCCAGCTTTGAACTACGGAAGAATCGCAAAGCTGTTTATTTGGATACCCCCTCCTAGATAACAACAGAGGATGGCACTCCGAGTGGTTTTATATTGAGAACCATGGAAACTCTCTTCCCTCGAGGTCTGGGAGGCAACCTGACAGCAAGCTGACCAGCTGGGAAGAAGGCCCAACTGTTGAGGAATAGGCTGAGGTTGACGCACTGCTAGAAGAAATAACCAATCTGAAGGAAAAAGGCCTCACTGCCCATGCTGTGGTTATAGATTTCGTGTATCGCTGTATTCAACCTCTAAAGGATAGGATCTACCCCGCCTATCTGTATGTCAGAGCTAGTGATCCGACTAGAGAGACAGCCCGATCCATGACTAAGATGATGTCAAGGCCCGAATGGAGTTGATACTTAGAGGTGAAGTTCACAACGAGGGTACTCCCAAACCATATTCTGCATGGAATCCAACTCCCACTGTAAGTAATCTTACTATGATTTCCTTAAGTAACCTTGCTCGCAATCATGTTCTGACTCATAAGATTACCGCAGAGCAATATATCCAAGTTTCTGTCAGACCCTACAACCTCTGGAGCTGTCGGGCTATCCAAACAACAATCCGAGTTATCCACTGAAGAGATGGAAGCTGATGTTGCTGCTGCCCATGGTGCAGGAAATAATGAAGAGCATACATTCATTGTAATACCACGTGCAGCCCAGACCGCTCAAGAAATCAGTGCGAGCGACATCAGCAAAGCAGCCCCCGAGCTTACGGCCGCCCCAAGCAGTGTGAAGACACGAGCTGCATCCAGCTAGGGGCGCACCAAAGCGAAGGCTACTCGCACCATGATGACACGGAGACAGAGAACGAACAAGAGGGCCACCAAGGATGTGACAAACTCTCCCGAGTCAACCGATAGAGCCAGCAAGAAATCTAAGTATTCCTCTCATACCGCAAAAACTAATGAATCATTATCTAGGGTAAATTGGACAAGCTTAGTTGATGAAGACGAAGAAGAAGAGCAAACTCAATTGTCTCATCGTGAGAGGCGATCCAAGAAACATCATGATGACATTATATCAGCCCCTTCTGCGTCCATACTGCCACCTGAGGAGGATGAAATTGATCTGACGGCAGAAGATATGGATCTAGACCGAATTATCAGAGATACGTGCAAACTCCCCTTCACTATATGCTCTGATGAAGATATAGAGTCACTGTCAACATGCTCCACGGAAAAACAAACTGAGGCCACAATCCCCCAGGCGACAACAGAGCTAGGATCAAAGAACTTAGGGTCTGAAAACCTCGCGAGCCCAACACCAGTAGATATTCCTAAGGATGAGACTGCTCATATGAATAAAGCCATTGGAACTGTGCATGAGGCACAATTTCCGCCTGAAAACTGGCAACAGGCATTAACCGGGGCAGCTCCCGAAGAGAGGCAGCAAGAACCTGCAACCGAGCCATTACCTGAAGCCGCTATCACCCAAGCGTGCCTAACTAAGATTGACGCAGGCGATACTCCCCATCCCTCGTTTGAAGCCCATGAGTCGGCCCAGAGAAAGAAACTGAAGAACTGACGCATACTGATCAAGTTAAGGGAGGACAATCCGACTTCCTAGCTACGACTGAGCCAGACAGCACTCAACCCCTTTTGATTAAAGCGGTTGATAATGATCATCGACTAGTACCATCCCCTCAAACCCAGGGCTACTGACAGCTTTCGAGGTATGCCAAGTTTGCACTTGTCCTGTATTGACTTTGCTGTAGCCTAAACAACCCGAACTATTTTCTGCAGGCTATGTTGAACACTTTACAGGTGGGAGTTCACCAGGCCAATATGATCCACGAGAAGATTACTACACTCTCCAGCCTTGAGGTTACTACCTTGAGGCAACAACTAGCTGACTCTGAGGCCGCACGAAAAGCTAAAACAATAGGTACGCATGCAACCTTTCCATACTCCAATATTTGAGATCTCAAACTGAACTATGGACCTGTTACCAGCTGCTGCTGCTGAGATTGCTCGCCTGAAGCACGTGGCTATGGCTCGAGAGATAGAACACCGCAATGTCATTGCTGACAGGGACCAAGCCAAGGACACAGTCGCAGACTTTCGTAGGCAGTTAGATATGGAGAAGAAAAACCATGAGATAACTCGTCAGAATCCCAACTAGCATATTCTTTGCTCACAGAAGCGTATGTACTGAACCCTTCCACAGGAGGAGATGCATCAAAGAAATGATGAGTACCGGCAGCTGCAAGAGTCCCGAGATGGCTTTGAGAATTCGTTTCGTGAGACCGCCAGTGCATTGGATTCCCTGAAGAATAGTCACACCTTAACACGCCAAGCACTCAGGGACAAAGAAACTGAACTAGCTGAATCCCAGAGCGCCTTTGAGAAAATGAAGAAGATACTAGCCTCTACAAGGTCTGCACTTAAAGAATCCCGAGACGATGTTGCTCATCAAGCCCAAGTGTCAGAGGTATTGAAAAAGAACTATGAGACCAGCAAGAAGAACCGCAACAAGCTGAAAGACGCCTTTGAGAAGGCAAAAGAAGCTGCCTTGACTGCTAATACTGCCTTGATCAAGATCTTGGACATCTGTGTACCAGAGAAAGCTGCACCTCATCCTCTGAGTGATAGAATTACAACTTTTATGGACGACATGAAGTCCAAGATTTCTGAGCGAGTGCAAACTGTTCTTACTCGCGTCCTTGCAGTCAACAAAAACTCACAACCTGAGATCGACCTGGCCAGTTTACCAGCAAGGATAATAAACGAGGGCCAAGGTGCTGAGCATGAAGATGAAGCCCGCTCGATTGCCAAACTCCTCATAGGTGGTACTGAGTAAAACAATGACCCCCCATGTAATATGATGAACTGAATGCTGTGCGTACATGTTTTGGCATCTTGTGTCGGTAATCTCGACTTTTTGTTCTGCAAAACCGAGTTAATTTAGAGAACGAATCAAAATATTCCATACGTACCTGAGTCATTTTTGTGCAGAGAAAATAGGCGACGCTATCACGACCTGAGTTTGAACCGAATATAAGAAAAGCAAGATGTAACAGTAAAAAACACGAATACTGTAAGAAAGAGCATTATGACGAAGCAAAGACATGCAGTATCGAGCTTGGGGCCTTGAATGCTCCCTGATTATGAGGTCCTTCAAAGGCATGTAGCACCGTGCTGTCGGTCATCTGACCTAGGCCGATTGCCTTTGTTTTGTTGGGGCCTTGAGTACTCCCCTATTATGAGTTCGAACGAGAGCATGTAATACCGTGCTATCGGTCAACTGACCTAGGCCGATTGCTCTCGTATCCCCGTCAAGAGTAAGAGTTGGCATGTAGCACTGTACTGTCGGTCAGCTGACCTAGGTCGATTGCCCGTACACAACGAGTGAGTAGCACGAGTAAAAAGTAAGGAAGAGAACACAAAATACTTTATCTCAAGAGTACATTTATTTATAGAACATGAATGAGGACAGAGTACAAAGGATGATACTGACTGCTAACTCTAGAAGTCATAGAAAAAACGCTACGCATAGAATCTGCGCAGATGCTCTATATTCCAGGAGTTCCCAACTGGTGTCCCATCCATTTGAGATAGGCGATATGATCCTGGACGAGTAACTTCTGTGACGATGTATGGGCCTTCCCAAGGAGGAGACAACTTATGCTGTCCCGTAGTCTTGAGCACCCTGCGTAACACCAGGTCCCCGATTGAGAAGGAACGAGGCCTCGTATATCGATCATGATAACGACGTAGAGTCTGCTGATATCGAGCCGACTGAATAACAGAGTTGAGACGCTTCCCCTCGAGTAAGTTGATCTCCTCGAGGCGGGTTGCTTCAGCTTTAGCAATGCTATTAAAAACCAGACATGGGGCTCCAAACTGTAGATTGGCAGGCAAGACTACCTCCGATCCATATACCATGAAGAAGGGCGTGTTCCCTGCGAGGGCTTTACTGGGTTGTGTTCGAAGACTCCATACCACGTACGACAATTCGCTTATCCACTTGCCAGCCAGCTTCTCATTCTTGTCAAAGATCTTTTTCTTGAGTGCGTCCAGAATCATGCCATTGGCCCGTTCAACCTGTCCGTTGGCTCTGGGGTGAGCCACCGAGAAATACTTGATGCGGATGGACCTTTGGTCACAAAAATCAAAGAATTCTGAACCCATGAAGTTAGACCCCAGGTCTGTGATGATAGAATTCATTATTCCAAAGCGAAAGATGATGTCTTGAATGAACTCCACCGCTTTGGCAGACATTAAAGAAGCAATGGGCCTGAACTCAATCCATTTGGTGAACTTGTTGATGGCAACCAACACATGAGTATATCCCCCTTGAGCTTTTTTAAACGGCCCAATCATATCCAGCCCCCAGCAGGCAAGAGGCCATGAGACCGGTATATTCTGCAACTGCTGCGCTGGAAGATGATGCTGCTTGGCGAGGAATTGACAAGCCTCGCAGTGCTGCACCAACTCGACAGCATCCTTCTTCGCCGTAGACCAATAGAAACCGGCCCTGAATGCCTTCCCGACTAATGTGCGTGAGGCAGCATGAATTCCATAGACTCCAGCAAGCCCTGATAAGGTACTTAGGCATTTCAGCAAGACTCCTGAGGCAGCACGCTTGTATAACTCATTATTAATCAGAGTATAACTGGAAGACCATCTCGCTATACGCTCGGCCTCTGCTTTATCCTCTGAAATTTCTTCGTTCAGAATGTACTTTATGATGGGGGCCCTCCAGTCAGTCGGCGCATCCAGAGTTAAGATATGCCGGTCGGGAGGTATGCTTAGCTCATCTAGCTGGACGGAAGGGTGATGAAGCTCTTGGACGAAGATGCCAGAGGGTACCTTGGCTCGTGACGAGCCTAGCTTGGACAGAATGTCAGCGTCTACGTTGCGATCCCGATCCACATGAATGTACTCAAGGCCCTGAAATTTGCCTTCCAGCTTGCGGACTGCCTCACAATATTTGTCCATACTTTCTGTGGAGCGATCCCACTCCTTGTTGACCTGATTAATGACCACCAAGGAATCTCTGTAGGCCATTAGACGCTGGATCCCGAGTGATATGGCGATGCGCAGACCATGAAGGAGGGCCTCGTATTCAGCTGCGTTGTTCGACACCGGGAAGGGAATCTGTAATACATACTTGAGTTTTTCCCCTGCTGGCGAGGTGAAGACGACGCCAGCACCAGCTCCTTCCAACTTTAATGAGCCGTTGAAATACATCTTCCAAACTTCCATGACTTCTGGCTTCTCAGGCACTTGATGCTTGGTCCACTCAAATACGAAATCGACTAGTGCTTGAGTCTTAATTGCAGTACGAGGATGGAATTCAATGTCATGAGCCCCTAGCTCGCAAGCCCACTTGGCGATACGCCCTGGGCCTCCCGATTGAGCAAGACCTCCTCGATTGGGAACTCCGTAACCACTATGATTTTATGTTCCTCAAAGTAATGGCACAGTTTGCGTGCGGTAATGAGAACTGCGTATAATAACTTCTGTACTTGAGGATACCTGATTTTGGAGGGACTGAGGACCTCACTGATGAAGTAGACCGGATGTTGCCTGGGTACTGTGTGCCGTCCCTCCGGTCGCTCGACCACCAACACGGTACTGTTCACATGAGTCGTACAAGAGATGTAGAGGAGCAGATCTTCCGCCAGTGAGTTGGCAATGGCACGATTAGGAGATTTGAGTATGGGAGGTGGCGTTAGGAACTTTTTCAAAGCGTCCAACGCTTCCTGAGCCTCTGCAGTCCACTGAAACCTGTCGACCTTTTTGAGGAGCTTGTAGAAGGGCAGACCACGTTCACCAAGCCGTGATATGAATCGGCTCAAGGCTGCCATGCACCCAGTCAGCCTCTGAGCATCTTTCTATGATCTGGGGGGTGCATGCGCAGAATGGCCTTGATCTTCTCAGGATTGGCTTCGATTCCTCTGTTGCTGATGACAAAACCGAGTAACTAACCTGCGGGAACGCCGAAGACGCACTTGGTGGGGTTGAGCTTCCACCGGAATTTCCTCAGGCAGTCGAACACCTGGCGCAGATCATCAACGAAATCTTCTTCGTTCTTGGTCTTGATTACGATGTCATCAACGTAAGCCTCGACACGTTCGCCCCAGTGATCGGCGAGGCATGTTTGGATTGCCCTTTGGTACGTTGCTCCCGCGTTCTTCAACCCGAAAGACATTTAGGTGTAACAGTAGGCACCGAAAGGCGTGATGAATGCTGTTTTCTCCTGATCTTCGGTTGCTAGGCTGATCTGATGATAGCCTGAGTAACAATCGAGGAAGGAGAGCAAAGCGCAGCCGGCCGTAAAGTCAACATCCTGGTCAATGTGAGGCAACCCGAATGGGTCCTTAGGGCAGTGCTTATTGAGATCGGTATAATCAACACACATCCGCTAGTCCTTTTTATTCTTCTTGAGAACGAGTACAGGATTTGCAAGCCACTCGGGATGCATGACCTCTCTAATAAAACCGGCAGCCTTCAGCCGAGTTAACTTTGCCCTAATGGCCTCTCGCTTTTCTGGAGTGAATCGCCGTAGCCTCTGCTTGATGGGTTTGGCATTGGGGAACACTTTGAGTTGGTGCTCGGCCACTTCCCTCGGGACCCCAGGCATATCCACTGGCTTCCATGCAAACATGTCGCGGTTGGCCCTCAGGAACTAGACGAGCGCGTCTTCCTATTTGGAAGGAAGAAGAGCATTGATGGCGGTCGTCTTGGTCGCGTCCGATGGGTCGAGACTTATCTCTTTTGACGAGACGGCTGGTTGAATTGCCCGCGCTTGAGGCCACCTCTTGGGTTGGGATCTGGAGGTCTTCCTGCGACATGCCAGCTTCATCCGCCTTGGGCTTCTTCTGTACCGCCATGTGATTCTGCTCAAGGGCCATCTGCATAGCCTCTTGCACGCACTCTGAGGCTCCCTTGAAGTCGGCGCGTATGGAAAGAGTACCACCTGGGGCTGGCATCTTGAGAACGAGGTATGGGTAATGTGGGATAGCCATGAACTTGGCTAGCCCAGGACGCCCGATGATGGCATTGTAGACGCAATTGAAGGTCGGGACTTCAAATCGCAACGTCTCGATGCCAAAGTTCTCTGCCATGCCAAAAGCGACCGGCAGATAGATATGTCCGAGCGGGTACTCGCCTGCGCCCAGAACACTTTCGAAGAATGGGGTATCTGACTTCTTGAGTTCGCTGAGCGGGATCCCCATCTCTTGCTGAGCTCTGAGGAACACCAAGCTAGCCCCGCTGTCGATCAGAACCTTCTTGAGTCGGGTATCGCTGACTATGGGAGTTACGAGCAACGGGTACTTGCCTGGCTCATCGAAGTTGAGATCCGCCCGACTAAATGAGATTGGCTCGTGGGACCAATCGTATGGTTGCGGCGGCTTTGAGGTGGCCTCGTTCTTCTACCGATCCTCCAGCTTCTGCTGGCGCTTGCTCGCATACGCTCCGTGCCCTCCTAGGATGAAGTTGACCTCCTTGTTGATGTCGGGGAAGCGTTGACTATTGCCTCCAGCCGGCCGTTGCGGCAGCTGGTTCCATGGTGGAGGAGGCGGCGGAGTAGCCTTCGTCATCGGGAACTGGCCGCGCGTCAGCATGGCTTTGAAGTCGCAGCAGTTCCTAAGAGTATGGCGCATATCCTTATGCGCAGGGCACAGCTCATCGAGGAGTTGATCAAGAGTTTGAGCCTGGGCAGGAGGCGGGCCGCGTGGTCGTACTGGGACTGGACCCATGGCTCGGACCTCCTCCCGAGGCCTCTTATCCCAGCGACGATCTTGCCGTGAGGGTTCTTCATGTCTCTCCTGCTTGCCCTTGCCCCGGTCGTCTTGCCGGGGGCGAACGAGGTCGCGAGCTCGTTCGTCCGCCGTGATGTAGCGATCTGCTTTCGGAAGAGACGCTCCGAGGTAGTGGGCGCCCTTTCCAGTATGTGCTTGACGAAGACCTGGTCGTTGGAGCCCTGGAGGAAGTCGTCAATCACCGTATCCTCAGATATGTCGGGGATGCGGTTTCTGAGAGCCTGGACCCGCTTGAGGTATGATCGCAGGCTTTCCGAATCCTTGCGCCTGATGGTTTTGAGGTCCCACCGTTGCGCTGGTTTGTCGGAGAGTGACTGGAAGTTGGCGATGAATAGGCGACGGAAGTCGCCCCAGTCCTCATTGCTGCCCCGCCTGAGGTGATGAAGCCATTGAAGCGCGTCTTGCCCCAACTTGATTTGGACATAGGCCGTCATGAGATCTTCCAAGGCATTGGCCGCTCGGGCCGCGGTAGTGTACATGGCCAACCAGTTCCACGGATCCATCTTCGTCTCAAACTTTTCAATATCCTCCGGCCGAAGGCTGCTATAGCGGCTTCGGCGGTGCCAACCGGGTTACCGCGGTCCTCCACTGGGCGGTGAGGCGGGGACTGAGGTCGATGATCCCACTCAGATCTGACTTGGGGGCGGAGCTGTTCACAAAGACAGCTCCCGAGTGACCCCTGGTTGCTGGAGCACGCTGAGGGGGGCCGTAGTCTCAGTCATAGTTCGCGCGCCGGTCTATCTCGAGTTGGTGTCTGTGAGCGCGCGACTGCTCGATGCTGTGACGTGCGTCGCTATTGCCGTTGATGACCTGTTGTGCGTCGGCGACCTCTTGCTGCCTGGGCACAAGGTGGTCTGCTGCTCGATCGAGAATAGTCTTGATGTCTACCCCATCTTCGTTGTTGGGGAGAAGCTCGCAAAGCTTGACCAGCGCCCCTCCTGCTTGACTCGGGGTCTCCATGACTCCTTCGAACTCCTTCAGAAGATTGTGTCCGGGGAGCGCCGCCAGCCACTGTCGCCTGGCTTGAGCAGTCTGCCAATTGCGACGCCGCTGCCGCATCTAGTTCCTACGTCGGTGGCTCTGCACTTCCTGCTCATCCTCGCTCTCCCGAGTTACTTTGTCTATCGAGACAGGCAGCGTGGGGTCCTTGTTACCCAGGATGTGGCTGCGTCGGATGTTACGGATGCGGTTCGCCCTCTCCCTCCTGTGGTGATCTTCAGCGAGGACGGGTTGCTCATTGTCTGAGACCACTTTGTCGATCTCGTTTGGTGCCCCGCTTATCACGAGGAGCTCAGGGAAGCAGAGGGTGGAGCTGGGAAACGATCCCTCAGATCCGCTGGTGGTCGTGGCCGCCACCCCCCACGCTGGCGTTCGAGGCAGGGACCGTGGATGTCGTGGTCATCGCGGTTGTCGCATAATGTTTAGAGACCGTAGGAGTATCGATGCTGTAGATCATATGAGGGCGCCCCGCATCGTGAGTCCTCTCAGTGTTCACCGGACAACGGTGAGCCCTGCCGGTTGGCGAGGCGTTCCAGCGAACGGATCTTCCTGCCGGGGGGGAATCGATGATGAGTCGCGGGCGACGACCCATCGGCGGCACGTCGAGCCCATTGTAGATGTGATTGTTCGGAAGAGGCACGGACTGTCTTGAGTCGGGCGCCCCCCGTGCACCCTCATCGTCGTTGAGGGGAGCCGAGGCATGGGAGAGAAGCCCCTGGTACGTGGTAGCAGAGTTGCGGAGACCGGACGAGATGGAAAGAACGAGTCTTCTTTCGGCCCTAGGTAGGCGAGGCTGTCTGGGCTCGCTTCAGCACCGGCGGAGGTGGTGGGACCCATAGCGGTCGTGGGACCCAGGAACGAGTATCAACAGGAACTCGCCTCAGGCCCTGTGGAGCACTGCCTGAGACTTGGGCCCGTTGTGGATCTCGCGAGGGGTTCCCTAAGGAACCTGATCTCGGTCCTTGACTAATCCGAGTCCAGACTTGAGTCGGGGAGGTTGAGAGCGCCGTGCGACGTGTCGGGGCCGAAGCGGTGGTCGTCGCAGGTTCTACTCGGGTTGGCGTGGTCGATGTAGATCCAACCCTAAAGGAGACCCTACGGATGGCTCGCGCTCCCGAGCCATGATGACCATGGGGAGCCTGATCTGACTCAGCACGACGCGGAGGCGGATTTTGGCGAGGGGCCGGCGCCTCGTGCCGACGTGCTGGAGCTTGACGCGGAGTTGGTGGATGCTGATCCAATGGTGCAGACCGTTTTGGAGTGGTCGACGGCTGCACGACGCCAGAATGGTCTGCACGACGATGCGTGGTCGCACCGGCATGCTGCGAAGCTGGTGAAGGTCACCGCTCCGATCGGCGATGAAGGTAATTGATCCGAACTGGATCATGTCGCCTGGGATGAAGCCGTTGATGAGACGATCGGCCATGGAGCTAGCTGACGCTGATTTCGCAGCCCCTACCTAGCGCGCCAACTGTCGGTGTTTGATACCGGCAATGTACCACGGGGTGTGTCATGGCTTTTGGGGTGGCGAGATCGGAGTAGTTCGATGGTTCGCGTAGAGATGCGACAAAACACAAGGGTTTATACAGGTTCGGGCCGCAATATGCGTAATACCCTACGTCCTGTTGGCGGCGAGTTGTATTGATCTGAGTTCTCGAGGTTACAATGAGGGTTTTTAGACTTGGTAGCTGGTGTGCGATGAGATGATTGATTCTCTACATAGGTGTCCCTCACCCGCCTTATATAATCGGCCAAGCTTGTGTTACAAGTCGGTTTCTATCTACGAGTCCTACTCTGTTTGGAAACCTAAAAGAGTACACAGAATCAAGCGTCTTTCGTTTCCTGAGTCCTGTTGCTTCTGGAATACAAAGTCCGAACTAACTCATTTACGCCTTTTCTGAATTACAGCGTCAAGCGTCTTGACTTGGTCTTCGATCTCGTCATCCGTTCTCGGACCCATGAGACCAGTCGGCACCCCATACAAGGGCCTGCTGTCTCTACTGGATCCTCCAATGGCCCATGTACTGAATCCACGCTGTGACGGCCCAGGGGATATCTATCCCCCACAAAGAGTGCGAAGGGATAGAGGACACCCCGTTACTGAATAAGTGAAGGCATGTAGCGCCGGTTGGCCAAACCGACTACCTTGTTGTCACAGTAGTCATATAAAGTTCATGACGCTCGCTGTCATAGATCTTGCCAGAAAACACTGAGACATGTCAAAGCACGAGAGGCGACAGAAAATATTTGGCCCAGCGAAACGCGAGATAGAATAGAAAATATTTAACTCAGAGAAAAATGAGATGCGACAAAAAAAGCTTTGCCTCGGCGAAACATGAGATAGAACAGAAAAACTTGTCGAGACACATAATGTGCGAGGAAATAATTCGGGAAAGTACGCGAAGTAGAAAAAATGTTTCAGCTTACCGAGGTGCAGAATGCACTGATTGAACGACCAAAAATAATCTGAGTAATACGAAACCCGAGTAATCTGAAAATAATCTGAGTGACCTAAAGTAACTTGACTTATCTAGAAATAATGGTGATGAAATAATACGAGTAGCAAAGTGATCCTGAAATAATATGAATGATCCAGAAATAATGATCTTGAAATAATATGAATGATACAGAAATAATGATGCTGAAATTAATATGAATGATTCGAAACAATGTGAGTAATTCAGAGTTGATCTGAGTAATGCCAAGTGATCAAGACGAGTGACCAGAACTAGTATGAATAATCCAGAGATGATCCGAGTTATCCAAAGACAATCCGGGTGATCCAGCAATAATATAGATAATCCGAGTGATCCATAGAAAACCCAATTGATCAAATAACTCGGATATTCCAGAAATAATTCAATGATCCAAATAGCCGGATGATTAAGAGATAATTCAATAGATCTACGGCCCGGATGATTAAGAAATAATATGAGCAATACCCAGATCACTTGGACTGAATAACTCACTGCGGTTAGTTGATAGAGATAATCAATAACAGTGCTAGTTGACTGCCTGAGCGCGTTGTAGATATTTGTTCTGACATGAAATATTTTTCTGAAATAATAATCAAGGAAACAACATGAATAGTATTGTTTGTGGAGAGAATACTCGAATATAAATTACATTTGAGCAACTAGGTCGTGCAAGTCAGATAAACGAAGAGATAATTAGCATAATTAAATGCATAAATTAAAATAACTTAGCTTTTCCTGGGAATCCAGCGTATGGCTGACTGATTTTAATCGAAGTCCAAATGACGGGTGATCCATAGCCCGGGTGATCCAAAAATAATATGAATATATCCATTGCCGGGTGATCCAAAATTAATTCGAGTGATACAATAGCCGGATTATTCGGAAATAATATGAGTAATTCAGAGATAATATAATTTGAGTGGTCCGGAAAGATCTTGATTGATTCGGAAATAATCAAACTGGAAATCGGCAGCCTCGAGCATAAGCCATAAGCGTACGGGTGGCCAAGATTATTTTCCTGAAACAGTAACAAGAAAACAATGGGAGTAGTATTGTTTGCAAAATAGAGTACTCAAATATGAATAATATCACGATGATCAGATGAGATGGTTGGATAGACGAAAAATAAATATAGCATATTTAAATGCATAATTCAAATAATGGAACGACTTAGCTGTTTGGATAATCCAACGAGTTTTGGAGTGGACCCGAGTCGACTGAGAATATATTAATTGTCTGTGGCGAAACCGCCCTGCTTAATTCAGACTAAGCACACCTGTCACCTCTGGCTCGGAGTGCACTTAGACCCGACTAAACAAGGTAGTCCGTCGAGAGTACCTCGGCTCTCGATAACACCATTTCCAGAGGAACCGACATCAAACACATCCGACTCTCGAAGGAGCCACAACAGTTACAATCATCACAGACAGTTGAAACAGAGAGTAATAGACTTTAATTTACAGACCAAATATATGTAATCGAATACATTTCAAAATATAGCGGAATATATAGCGGAAGCGTTGAAAGTTTTATATATATATATAGCGGAAGCGTTTTCAAATCATCTCGCAGCGGAAACAAAATCAAATAGTCTTCATGTAGAGATAAACAAAGCGAGTAGCACCGAGCCCACTGGTTCTACCCTCCTTCAAGCGGTTGTCCAGAAGTCGTCAGTACCTGTGAGCCAAAAGTGGGGGCAAACCTTGAGTACTAATTACTCAGTAGGACTTAATGGAAATGGCTTACGGCTGACGCAAAGTTTGCTTACTAAGAATTTGATCCGTAGCTGTTGATTTTAAACAGGATCAAGTTAACATGTGGAAGCAGGATTGACAGCTGCTTGATTTATCATATAGAAATAGGATTTGACAGCTACTTAGTTCATCATGTCAATAAATACTATTCATGAGTACCATAATAAGTTGCAGGAAAGTAAAGCATGTAAAGCCAAGCATGTAGTATTCAAAACCATGAAATCATAATACAACATATTCAAGTAGATTACTACTTTGCCCATCAGTGGTATTGGCATTCTCACACCTGGTGAGCATCAGCGATTCGAATCGATTTTTATATTTCCGAGAATAACTAGAAGTACCAGGATGGCATATGCTTACTAACCCACGGCGTTCCCACATAGGCTTTCCCCATCTCCACTCGTCCCGTCTTAAGTTCGATTCACTCCCGCCTGACTCCCGGAGCGCGTCGTCGCAGGAGCGTTACCACGCAATGGGTCAGCCCTCCGTTGACACCCGCCTCCGCGGCCACCTTCCTCTCAACCAGTGGGTAGGAACGTGTCTCTGTGCTTAAAACGTCACAAGTAAGACTTTCACTGGTCCATTATCCCGGATAAGCACCCTATCAATGTTATGCCGATAAATAAGCGAACAACGACCGGCTTTATGCGACTCGAGTAGAGTCCACCAAACCATCCACATCATTTTTCATCATAATATACCCATATCTCCGCTCGGTCTCGATCTTTAAACCATGAGCATCCTCATAGCTTCCGTCATAGTAAGATTTCTTGTGACTTTTGAAAATCACCTACGCGACGAGTGACTCCATTCACTCGTGTCTACTCGTACCTAGCAATTCTAGGCACTCGTACTACGAACTCTATATATAGGTGCTAGGGCCAGGGCGGCCAAGGAGTCTAATGCAAATGGGTTCCAAACAACTCCTAATGCAGATGCATAAACGTTCATCAAATACATTTGCTGGGTAAAGCATGGCCCTGCCTACCTTTGCTTTACTTTAAGAGAACCAACAAACTATGCTAATGTTAGTTTGCCGGGTTGTGAGGCTTGGCCCTAGGCAACCCCTTGATCCCTTGGACAACTCCTCCGTCCAAACACGACTGATGGGCCCTCCAGGTCGTGAGTGGGTCTTAGTTGGTCTTTTGGACCACCGTTGCTTGAGATAGCTCCAAGCGCTTGCTTCTTGATCACGTATCTGCAATGAGCGCCACTATATGAATGACATGCATAATGCAATACATGAGATGCATGAGGATCACGCACACAGCGAATCATTTCAGGGATCAACAACATGGCGATTTATAAACTACTTTAACAAAAGTACTAGTATGGATCTAGAGCAAGCATTTACCCAATCACTCATACAATACAACCACACGTGCACTTATCAAGTTACTGATCATCTAGCTCTCATGTTGATGTTATGACCCGATAAAATAAGCAATACATGCATGAAGGGTGGTGGTATTTATTTTGGTTCAACAAGTTAAATATATCAAGTATATGAATAAGCATCACAAAGGCTACAATTTCTCCTATCATGTTACTTACAAGCAACAAGCATAGGTCAAGGCCCACATCTAGATAAGAAATGAACTACTAGCTCCCAGCACTACTAACAATAGCATTGCTTCGAGACCAAGGTTTAGTGGCCGAAAAACAGAATAAGGACACATTTTTATTATTTAGCTAGCAACTTGCTATTTAATTATCCAAGTTATAGTTAATGTGCAAGGTGTATAATGGACTTGGTGTAGCAAGAAATTATAAGAGTAACATGAGGTTACTTAAACAATAACACCAGCATCCCCCTTTTTATTCTTTTACCTTTAAGCTTGTGAAGTAACTATTAGTTGACCCATAAAATAAAAGCAATACAAAAATGCATGAAAACGCACATAAGCATATTTGTATAGTAAAATGGCTGCATGTATTTTGGTGGAATTTTTGAAGCACATTGGGTACTACTTTTCTAATCTATTTATTTAAAGCACTTAGCACATTGTTATTTTCAAATCACCATCAAAACAGCAAGCATTGTGCATGATAATTTGTCATCATACTAAACTAAGCATAATCTACACTATATAATTCTTATGCATTTTTCTGGACACATTTTAGATAGCATGCATTTTCGTATTCTAAAAATACACTAAATGGACACATAGGGTAAAACAGTAACTATGCAGTTCATGCTAGGGTTGCCAAAAATCACACAGATCCTAAATAACATGGTAAGGTTACTGTCCAAGTTTCATAATTTTTGGAGTACATTTTACCCATTTTTACCTTTTATTTACTCATAGCTTGCATACAATAAACCAAGGGCAAAACAGACATTTCACACATCCACATCATAGCCATTCAATAGATTTATTCAAGAAAAGTCTAATGCAGCTGAGTTTGCCTTTTTAGGATTTTTCTTTGATTTGTTATGATTTTCCAAAGTTTCAGCCGAAATAATACATTTAAATAGAAAAACATTAGACCTGGGGACTAGAATGTGAATAACCATAGTTTTCAGGGGCTAGCAAGCACTTATACCAAGACTCAGCCAATAGTGCACCAATTCAGCCTATATCCGAGGTTATATCTGCAAAAGTCCAAAGGCTTGGATTAAAACGTGAGACTTTCGTAGATCGAGGGGGTTATGCGTAAGATTTATAGGGCACAATAAAAAGTGATAAAAAAAGAAAAGTGGGGGAGGGTCTTTCTGCAAAACTCCCCTTCTTCTTCCTTGGGACAGGGCGAACGCCGCGCGGTGGCCGGCGTTTGGCGGCTCGCACCGGCGCGTGCAGGTGGGGACTTGAGGCCGATTGGCTCCCGGAGGACGCTCCCGGTGATGACGAATGCTTTCCCATAGACCTCGTCGCACGGGGAGGTCTAGGTCGATGGGGAACGCGCGTGAACCGAAGCAATGAGGACAGCACAGAGCGTGGCAGGGCATCGCTCGATTCGGCGGTACCGGCGGAGGAAGGAGGCCATGGATGGCCGTGTGAGCTGCGCGAGGATGAGTAGAGGCCGGCGGGGTTGAAGTGGAGGCGCGGGAGGCGCTGGAGGGTAGCCGTTCACGGCGAGCGTGGTGACGTGTTACGGCCATGGCAGGGGCGCCCGGTGGGGCGGCGGCTGGAGGCGATGGCGATGGGCTAGAGTGTGGGGATTCGGCGGAGGAGCCTGAGGCGGGCGTGGGGCACGCGTCAGATGAGGCGGAGGTAGCCCGAGGCGGCGGAGAAGCGAGCTCGCCGCGAGAGCTTGGCCATGGTAGGGGCGCCCGGTTGGGGAGGGGCTAAGGCGATGGCAGAGGCCCGGGAACAGCGTGAGTGGGGGAGTGTGGCCGCGCGAGCGTGGCACGGGCAGCGGCTTGGAGGGGGAGGCCTGAGGTGGCCAGTGGCACGAGCTCGAGCTCGCGGCGTCCATGGTAGCCGCAGCTCTGCGCGTAGGGAGAGCGAGGTACAAGGTGTGGGGGAGTGAGGGGGCGAGCGAGAGTGAGTGGAGGAGGGAGCTGGCCGGTGCCTTCGTCTGGAAGGGAGCCAGGGGAAGGAGAGAGGGGGTGCGTCCTCGGCTTATGGCCGGGATGGCGGCCATGGCGCAGAGCTTGGGCGCTGCGTGGGCGCGCAGGAGCGGAGAAGGAGGGAGGTGGCCTGTGCGTGAACCAAGTCCGTGGACAATGTGACGCTACAGGTGGGGCCAAGAGGAGGGGTGAAGGCGTTGTCTATGGAACCGAGTCCATGGAAGGCGGAAGTGGTTTTCCAAAACCGGGAGCGGACGGCGGTTTCCGGTCTGATGGGATGTGAGGGCCGGCTGGTGGGACCCACACGTCATAGAGACAAGGGAAGACTAAAAATCCTGAAAATGGAAAACAGAGTTTGAGTGCAGAACCACTCGTTTGAATTTCGTAGAGGCCGAATTTGATAAAACACAAAATACAAGAAATGTTCTAAATTTTGTACTCTACAACTTCATTATAAAATTGAATACTAGGTTCTGTTGAAGTTTGTGGTTTAAATTTGAATTTAAGTTGCTGACCCAAGTTTGACCGGCTATACCCATCAAATTAGAAATTCTAAAACTCCATTTTCTATTCACTTTCATAAAAAGAGTTTTATACCAATGTTGTTCTGAATTTCATGATCTACAAACTTATCATATAAAGTTTTGCAAGATTAATGCTGCAGTTTAAGTAAATTTGAATTTATTAAATAGGCCAGGTTTGGACAGAATTCACAGGTTCACATAAAAAGACCCAAAACACCATCCAAATCACAGTGCATGTCAACACTCCAATTACCAAAGTTGTTCCTTATAGAATTACCTACAATTTTGGTATATAAAGTATTGCTTGGATCACCACAGATTTTGAATTACAAGCACAAACATTGTTGAAGGTTTGGTAAAACTGCAGCTTCAATTTATGTGGAGTCTTTCTTGTTTTAGACTTTTGAATATTCAAATGAAGTCCAAACACTTCCACTATAGGTGCATTTGAAATGTGATAAGTTAAATTGCACTTCATAGAAAGGAAGATTTCGAAGTTGTATAGTGAAATCAAAAGTAATTTCAGATTCAAGTTTGGGATGAGCTGAAAATTCAGACTTGGGAATTTTTCTAAGTGTAGACTAGCTTGGGGCTGATCTCATGAGGTATTTGAGGTCAAAATTTAAAATAGCTAAAGGCAATTTTAAACCATGCTCAGGGTAACAACAGTGAAGTTTACGGTATGTACGACAACTTTGATAATGGAGCTAAGCTCAGTTGCTTAATGAATCTGAAAGTTTTACCGGCTTTCTTCATGTACATGATGAATTCGGTGTTCATGAATGAACTTGATAAGTTTGTAGTGGTGTTCATTGATGACATACTAGTCTATTCTAAAAATGAGGAAGAACATGAAGAACACTTGTGGATAGTACTCACTCGGCTTAGAGAGCACAAACTCTATGCCAAGTTCAGTAAGTGTGCGTTTTGGCTAAAGGAAGTAAGTTTCTTAGGTCACATTCTGTCTGAGAAGGGGGTAGCAGTTGATCCTAGCAAGGTAGAGGATGTTCTGAATTGGAAGGAACCCGAGACAGTGACTGAGATTCGGAATTTCCTTGGTTTAGCGGGCTACTACTGCCGCTTCATTAAGGATTTCTCCAAGACTGCGAAACCAATGATCTCACTAACAAAGAAGAATGCGAAGTATGTGTAGGGTTCGAATTGTGAGGAAGCCTTTCAAACATTGAAGAAATTGTTAACATCTGCACCAGTCCTACCTCAACCGGACGTCACTAAGCCATTTGATGTGTATTGTGATGCCTCTGGCAATGGGCTTGGCTGTGTCCTAATGCAAGAAGGGAGAGTAATTGCCTACGCTTCCCGTCAACTAAGAAAACATGAAGCTAACTACGCGACACATGATCTTGAGCTAGCAGCAGTTGTGCACGCATTGAAGATATGGAGACACTATCTGCTAGGCAACACTTGCCACATATATACTGACCACAAGAGTCACAAATACATCTTGACCCAACCTGAATTAAATATGAGACAAAGACGGTGGTTAGAGTTGATAAAAGATTATAACCTAGAGGTTCATTACCATCTTGGTAAGGCAAATGTAGTAGCTGATGCATTAAGCCGTAAGGCTCATTGCAATGTGATTGAGGCCCGCCCTACGGTGAGAGTTATATGTTATGAGATGAATGAGATCGAAATGCCGACAGAGCATCACGCTGAACTCTACAGCCTCATCATTGAACCCACAATAAAAGATCAAATCACAGAGGCACAAAAGAAAGATAAGGGTATGGCACACATTCGAGATAGGATCAATGAAAAGAAGAAGGATTGTTTTAAGCTTGATGAAGAGGGAGTCCTATGGTTTAAAAATCGCTTAGTGGTACCTAAGAATATGGAGTTGAGGAAGAAAATACTTGATGAAGCCCAAACTTCCATGTTCACAATGCACCTGGGCAGCAATAAAATGTACCAAGACCTGAAGCAAAAATTTTGGTGGACCCGTATGAAATAAGAGATCGCCAAGTATGTGTCTGAGTGTGATGTGTGTCAGAGAGTCAAAGCTGACCACTTAAAGCTTGCAGGTATGCTTCAGCCATTAGTAGTTCCAGCATGGAAATGGGAAGACATACATATGGACTTCATTGTAGGTTTGGCTCGCACTCCCAAAGGGTATGATTCCATATGGGTGATCATTGACCGATTCACGAAATCAGCTCACTTCATCCCTGTGAAAACAGTTTACCATGCTAAGTCCTATGCCGAACTTTATATAGCAAGGATTGTCTCCTTGCACTGTGTTCCTCAAACAATCACTTTGTGATGCTCCAGCATCTCAAGTGCATAATCATTCATCAAACATGAAGCATTCATTCATGAGCATCATGGCATAACATGTGTTGGTGCATTGGACACAAATGTGGTTTATGTTACTAAGTGAAAAGCCTTGTCATTTCATATGTGATGCTATGTTTATAGTCCTATCTTTGAATCTGTTGAGATCTGGGTGAAGTACATATTGACAAAACTGTAGGCCTACATGAGAAAAACAACTTTGCTAATTGGGGTCTTATCATATAAAGAGGTTTACAAAGTGATTAGGGTCATTTAATGACAGTACAGAAAACCAGTTTAAATTAGGGCTGATTGAAATCCCAAATTTACTCTAACCTATAGCCACTTTCATGCAAAGCTCAAATTAGATAAGTTGTAAGTTTTGAAATTCTAAACAAACTTGTTATGAGGCACATTGGGAGAAAATGCATGTAACTAGGACTTTCTGATTTGCTAAGCAATAAAGGTCCCCCTGTCCAATTTGGGGCTGCCATACAAATTCAAATGAAATTCATATTTTCGAACTGATTTTGGGATTGAACCTTTTGACAAAGTTGTAGAGTTCAAAGAGTACAACATTTCATCCAATTACCACTTTTCCAAATTTGGACTCTAAGTGGGCCAAAATGGTGATTTACAGAAGGAGAGAAAACATATTTTCTATTTTCTCTTTTTCTGTATTTCCCGCGCTCACTGACAGGTGGGCCCGCCGGCTCTGCGCGGCCACCCTGTCCGGGGCGACGGCCGCCGCGTGGCCGGGTACGGCCATGCCGTGCGCCCACGGATCGCGCCCCGCTCCCCCGCGCCCGCGCCTTTACCTGGCCGCGACCCCGCCCAGGTTCATTCTCCCGCTCCCCGCTCTCTCACTCGCTCGCTCTCTCTCCAACCGCGCGCGCCGACCGCCATTGCCGCCGAAGGTGAGCTCGCTACGCCAGCCGCCTCGGTGCATTGCTGCGCCTCCAACCACCGCCATCGACTTCGCCCCTCTCTTGCGCACCCGGTGAGGTAGATCTCGCCGTCCCTCTCCTCCCCAATCTCGAGATCGAGTCGCGCCCCGACACAACCGCCATGGCCGGGCCGAGCTCGAGCTCGAGCTTGCGCCGCTGCCGTCCGCCCTCGCTGCACCCCTAGGTCACCCTCACTGCACTCGCCGCTCCACCCCGCACCCGAGGCGCCTACCCTCGTTGCCATTCCCCCACCCCTCACCTAGATCCGCCGTCGCTCGAAGTCGTGGCCACGCTGCCGACGCCGTCGCGCACCCTCGGTTCACCACCTCCCCCGACCTACCCTCCCCGTCTCCGCCGTCGAGCCCTAGCTCAGCTTGAGCGCCGCGCTACCGCGCACCCGACGCGCGTCGCGTCGCGGCTCTGGCGAGCCCGAGCTCGCCGGCGCGCGCGCGCCGCCCGCGGCGGGAGGAAAAAGAAAGACCGGGGGGATTTGCATGCTACCCCCGAAGTTTGGTCGATTTACATTTTTAACTCATGCGCTATTTACTGAGTCTTGTGAATCTTGCATGCTAGCCCCTAGAGTCTACGGTTAATTATGTTCTAGCCCCCGGATTTATGTTTTTCTATTTCTTTTTCCTATAATTCGGCTGAAACTTTGGAAATTCATATAAAATCGAATAAAAATCATAAAAAGGTAAACTCAGTTGCGTTGTACTCCTTGTAAATAGATATACACAGTAGGTATGATGTAGAGGTGTGAATGTACGTTTTTGCCCCTGTTTATGAATATGCATGATAAATCAAGTAAAAATAGGAAACATGGGCTAATTGGAATCTAAAGGAGATGAAACTCGGTCAGTAGCCTTGTTAGGGTGTTTTGGTACTGTGATAATTGTTGGTGACTCAATAACTTACTGTGCACTCTTGGTTTTACCGTTTTACATCTATTTTATGCATTATTTGGTAACTTGAAAATGAGGTCCATGCAAAATATGTTGTATATGTCTCACTAATATTTTTTTTAGGTCCTATATAGTTTGTGGACACCACTGGTAAAATATGAGCCTTTGCATGTTTAGTTTTGGTGGTGATTTGAAAATGACAAATCTTGACTTGGAAAACTAGATAAATGGAAAAACGGGTTCTAATGGGCAAGGTAAATTCTAGGAAAATTCCAGTAGCATATGGGAGTGTTGTGGAATCCAGAAAGTATATGCTAGAGGGCTGCTCACACTGTTTATATGTACATTTTAATTTTGCACTAGATTTATATATGAAAAATAGGTGTCCTGTCAAACTTGGAAATTTTAACTTGTAAATTTTTGTGTATACAGTTAATGCTAAGTATAGCTCACTGGAAAAATTTCACCTTTAGAAACCCTACCAATAAATTATGAAAATTCTAACAAGGTGTAGGGCTGAGAAATTGCTAGAATTTTAATAAAATAATTATAACTCCAATTGGGCTGAAATTTTGGCAGTAACCTTGGGTATGAAGTATCTGCATGTCATAAAAGTTTGGTCTTATTTGGGTTAGTTGAACTGCTAGAACTCAGATGCATGATTTAATTCGCAAATGTACATGGCTTACACTAAGTATATGCATGTGTCTAGTTTTAACTACTATGCACATATCGTTTTCCATGAAGTATATGCTGCATACTGACATCTGCCCTTCATCTACATCAAATGCATACATCTGCATTCATATGCGCTCATGTCTGTACCTTTCATGCATATAGACCCCGCGATCGAAGAAGAGACGGTGCAGGAGCAACCCCTAGCCGAGGAGGCCGAAGAGGAGTAAGAGGACCCACAGCCGACCGCTGACCCCGCTGCTGAGGAGACTAACCCTAACGAAGAAGAAGGTAGGCAGGATCATACAATTTCCAGCAAATAAAATATCTGTTGATTACGCATCTGCATTAGGTGTTGATGGAAACCAATTGCATTAGATCCCCTGGCCGCCCTGGCCGTAGCACCTATACCTAGAGTTCGTAGGACGAGTGCCTAGAATGGCTAGGTACGAGTAGACACGAGTGAATAAAGGTCACTCGTCGCGTAGGAGCTACTTTTCAAAGGAAGAAATCTCACTATGAAAGTTATTATTATCATGCCATGATTTTGTTATGTTTTAAATGGAGACCGGGCGGAGATATGGGTATGAATGATGAGAATTGAGATAATGTGTGGTGGACTCCGCCCGAGTCGCATAAGGCCGGTCGTTGTCCGCCTATTGGTCGGCATTACATTGCTAGAGTGCTTATCCGGAATCCATGGGCCGGTGAAAGTCTTACTTGTGACGTCTCAAGCAAGGGGCACGTTCCTACCCACTGGTTGAGAGGAAGGTGGCCGCGAAGGCGGGTGTCAAAGGAGGGCAGAACCCGACGTAACCGAGGTACCGCTCCTGCGACATCGCGCTACGGGAGTCAGGCGGGAGTGGTCATCGAACTTGAGACGGGACAGGTGCAGATGGGGGAAGCATATGTGGAATGTTGGGAGTTAGTAAGCACATACCATCCTGGTTCTTCTAGTTATTCCCGGGAATATAAAAATCGATTTGAATCGCTGATGCTCACCAGGTGTGAGAATGCCAATACCACTGACGGGCAAAGTAATAATCCATATGAATATGCTGTATTAAGAATTCATGGTTTTGACAACTATATGCTCGGATATGCCTGATGTATTTTTATGCAATACTTGTCACTCTTTTGATGTTATACCAGTTTTACTTTCCTGCCATGCTATGTCATTTCTCAATATGTTCCTACAATCATGATGACTCGAGCAGCTTTTAAATCCTGCTCGGGTGCAATAATATAAGCAGCTGTCAAATCCTGCTTCCACTGATTAATTTGATCCTGTATAAAAGCAATGGCTAAGGACTCAGATGCTAGTGAGCAAGCTTTGCGTCAGCCGTAAGCCTCATCCATTAAATCCTACTGAGTAATTAGTACTCAGGGTTTGCCCCCACTTTTGGCTTACAGGTACGGAGTTCCTCTTCTGTGCCTGTGTTGGTGGAGGGTCGTGTCCCCATCAGGAATGAGGAGAGTCATGATCTGGCAAGGAGCGGCATCAGTGGGCTCGATGCTCGTTCTTTTATGCAAGTCTTTTGGTTACCATGAAACATGAACTTTAAATTTCCGCTGCGAGAGACTATTTGAACTATGTTGTTGTATGACACTATGTTGAACTCTATTTGATTTCGAACTTGGTTTGTAACTAAAGTCTATGTAATATCTATTCAACTGCCTGTGATGTTGTAACTGTTGTGGCTCCATCGAGGGTCGGATGTGTATGACGTCGGTTCCTCTAGGAAATGGTGACATCGAGAGCCCAAAGGACTCTCGACGGACTACCGGGTTTAGTCTAGCCTAAGTGCACTGCGAGCCAGAGGTGGCAGGTGTGCTTAGTCTGGATTAAGCAGGGCGGTTCCGCCACACACTTCGGACAGAGGCTCACTGTTTGTGTCCCGTTTCTGGAAGCATTCGCAAACAGCCCTTGGGACCAATTTGATTCACAGTTCAGCATACCACCCCCAAACTAGTGGCCAAGTTGAAAGGGTAAACCAGATTTTAGAAGATATCTTGAGGGCATGTGCTTTGACCTATTCCACCAAGTGGGATGAGTGTCTTCCCTTAGCAGAATTCGCCTACAACAACAGCTACCAGAAAAGCTTAGAAATGGCTCCTTTCGAGGCTCTTTATGGTAGGCGGTGTAGAACGCCACTCAACTGGTCTGAACCAGGTGAGCGTCACATTCGGTCCTAACTTGGTAACACAAGCAGAAGAGCAAGTTAAATTCATACACAGCAATCTGAAAAGAGCACAGTCTAGACAGAAGAGCTACTCAGATAAGAGGAGGAGACCACTAATCTTTGAGAAGGATGATCATGTGTATCTCCGGGTGTCACCTATAAAAGGGGTGCATCATCTCGGGGTAAAAGGCAAGTTAGCACCATGGTACGTTGGTCCGTTCAAGATCACAGAGCAATGTGGGCCAGTTGCTTACCGGTTAGAGTTACCACCACACCTAGCTACAATTCATGACGTGTTTCATGTTTCGCGACTCAAGAAGTGTTTATGAGTACCGGAAGAAGTGGTTGATGCATCTCAAATTCAGATTAAACTAGACCTCACATATGAAGAACAACCCATAAAAATCATTGACCAAAAGAAAAGATCAACAAGACGAAGAGCTATTAACTTTTACAAAGTGCAATAGAGTAATCACTCTGAATAAGAGGCAACATGGGAACAAGAGGAACTTTTGCAAACAAAATATCCTGGTTTTCGTCCATCCACTTCAAATGAGTATGTCACATAGTCTTAATTCTCAGATTCGTATTTGAATACATACACAATGCACTCTCCTTCTCATTTAACGTATCCACCCACATCACATCAAAATCTCGGGACGAGATTTCTTTAAGGGGGTGGGTTGTGATGCTCTAGCATCTCAAGTGCATTTTCATCTCACATACATGCAACATTCATCATGATGCAACATATTATGACATGCATTTGAGCTCATGTTCAAAACTTGGTTGAATTTGCAACTTGTTGATTCCAGTTTCCTGCATGTATGCTGGTGTGTTTGTAGCCATAACTTTAGTTCTATTGTGATCTAGGTGAAACTTTCTACAGCAAACTTGTAGACAATTTCATGATGAACAATTTTGATAATTGGTGCTTTGACATGCAGTAAGGTTTGCATAGAGTTTTGGGCTTTTTTGGGTCAACTTGTCAAATCTGCCAAAGTCTGACCTGTCTTTAACCTACAGTCATTTGCATGCAAAACTTTAGTTGAGAAAGTTGTAGGTCATGAAATTTTGAATAACATTGGTACAAAACTCCTTCTGTGAAAGTGGCTAGAAGATGGACTTTTAGAATTTCTAAACTTATAGGTTCTGGTGGTCAAACTGGATTCAGCAGTTTAAATTCAAATTTAAACAATATTTTTGAATATAACATGGTATGCAAGTTTATAAAACAAATATAGAGAAACAAATTTAGAACATTTCATCCAATTGGGGCATTTTCAAATTCGGTCTCTAACTAGTTCAAATCTAAGAAGTTCAAACCTGCCTACAACCGGTCAAAGCTGATTTTCCATTTTCGGAATTTTCCTTTTCCCTTTGTCTCTATGACGAGTGGGTCCCACATGTTGGGCCCCTCGGATTCCCGCCCGCGCGGGACGAAACTGGCGACCGCGGGCCCCACCATTTCACTCATCCGCGCACCCGGTCCATTGCACCATCCCCTCCCTCTCTTTCCCCGCCCCACCTGTCGGCCTCTACCGGTCTACGGACTCGGTCCACGCCCGCGCCACCGTCTTCTTCCCCGCTCCGACACGCCCACGCGGCGAGCGCGCTCTGCCCGCGCCGTGTCGTGGCCGGCAGAGGCCGAGGCCGCGCCCGGGGCTTTAACCTAGACACCAACCCGGCATAGTGCACCCGCCTCTCTCTCCGCTCGCTCTTGGCCTCACCCCGTTTCCCCTCTGCCTCACCTCCACAAGCGCAGTGTGCCGGCAGCCATTGCCGCCGCGACGAACTCACGACGCCAGCCACCTCGGGCCGCCTTTTCCCCAGCCACCGCGCGCCTCGCGCTCGCCTCAAGTTGCTCCACCACCCCCGCACAGCCTCGCCCTTTGCCCTCACCTCTTTCACCTTTCTCCGCGTGCGTGCCGCTGTTGGTGTTCGCCACCGTCCGACCCCGGTTCACCGCTGCCACATGCCTCTCCTCTTCACCGCCGGCGACGAGACCCAGAGGGTCGAGTTTGCCGTCGCGGGAGGCACATCTCCGGTCCATGTCGGCTCCAAGTACCTGCCTCCACGTGCTGGCGCCGCCGCGAGAAACCCGGCCCGCCGCGCTGCCTTCCCCCTGTCCGGAGGTAGAAGAAGGGCCCTGCCATTTTGCCAAGAACCCCCTCTCTCTTTTACTTTATACGCGCTCGGATTATAGTACTATGCACTGAGTCTTGTAAATCTCACGTTCTAGCCCCTGGAAGTTACAGTTAATTACATCTAGGTCCTAGATCTAGGATTTAAATGCCTTTTTCAGCCATGAACTTTGAAAAATCACCAAAAATCATATAAAAATCCAAAATGGACAAACTCAGTGGCTATGAACTCCTTGAGAGTAGATCTACAGGACAGGTATGATGTCGATCCATGAAATGACTGTTTTACCCCTGGTGTCTTGCATGCATGTTGAGGGTAAATAAATGGTAAAAGTGGACTAAATGAACTCCTAAAATAGTGAAACTTGTACAGTTGCTTTCTTAGAGTATTGTGGCACTGTATGAATTTTGGTAGCCATAGCTTGTATTGTTTACCCACTGTTTTGCCATTGTTCCTATATTTTGCAAATTTAATTGACCGGGCAAATGAAGGCTACATAAAATATGCTCAAATATGACCTCTGGTATTTTCATGTACTTTATATAGTATGAATAGCTCACTGGTGAAGTATGAGGCTGTGCATGCATGTTTTAGCTGCTGTTTTGAAATTGGCAAAATGCTACTTGCTAGACTTGATAATTGGAAAAAATGAATTTAGGATGCAAAGATAATTCTATGAAAAATCTGGTATGCTACTAGTACGAGAGGGAGTCTAAAAAGTATTTTTGGAGAAATTATTAACACTGTTTATAAGTACATCTTAATTTGCATGAGATAAATATATGGAAGATAGATGTCCTGTTAAACTAAGGGTATTTCACTTGCAAATTTTTGTACATGCTACTGATATCAAATAGTGCTCGCTACACAAATTGCATGTCTAAATTCCATTCCTGCAAATTATGAAAAATCTAGAAATATAAAAGGCTGATATATTGTTAGAATTTTAGTAAAATAATTAAAACTCTTTTGCTGCTGATATTTAGGCGGTAGCTTTATACCATGTTAAGCTTCCTGTCATAAACATATGAGTTCATTTGAAGTGGTATTACAGTAGGATCTTAGTATGAGCACGTTAAATCAACAATTGTTAAACCTATATAATCAACCTAAGTGCATATCATGTGAATATGTATGTGGCTTGATACTCTATGTCACTTGCTGCTAGACTCTTTGTGATGTCATGCAAAATAGGTCGAACTAGCTTCTGGTGATGGTTTGTATGATTTCTTAGTGATGGTTTGTACGATTTCTTAATGATGGGTTGTACGATTTCTTAGTAAAGTTGTTAAGTTTCCTTATTAAAGGATGGTTTTGAGCTGAGAATATTTAAGCCATTCCGTCACAACCTTCTTGACTATGCATTATGTTCACTTGCACCTCATGCATGCATCTACATTTGTTGCACTCATAGTTGCACTATGTTATGCATATAGATTCTGCGAAAAAAGGACCAATGCAGGAGCAGCCGCAAATCAAGGAGTCAGACGGAGAGCCCCTACATCAGGAACCAGTGGACCTGCAGCGAAAACAATCGTAGCTGGCCACTGACTTTTCATCTGAGATCACTGACCCGAGCGAAGAAATGTAGGCAAGACCATGCTATTCCCAGCAAATAAAATAATTGTTGATTACGCATATGCATTAGGATTGATTGGAGCCAACTGCATTAGATTCCTTGGCCGCCCTGGCCCTAGCACCTATACCTAGAGTTCGCAGGATGTGTGCCTAGAATGGTTAGGTACGAGTAGATACGAGTGAATAAAGATCACTCGTCCCGTAGGGATTACTTTTCAAAAGAAGAAATCTCACTATTATAGAATTTACTATGGTTATGTTATGTTTTAAATGGAGACCGGGCGGAGATATGGGTTTGTATGATAAAAGTTGGAATAATGTGTGGTGGACTCCGCCCGAGTCACATAAGGCCGATCGTTGTTCACCTATTGGTCGGCATAACATTGCTAGAGTGCTTATCCGGGATAATAGACCGGTGAAAGTCTTGCTTGTACCATCTGAAGAACAGAGACAGATTCCTACTATTACACCTTGGGGAGCTTGTAGTCAAGGGAGGCCTGACCCGGTACGCCGAGGTATCGCTCCTAAGGCGGCACAACCTGGAAACTACAGAAGGATTGAATCGAACTTGGGATGGGACAAGCGGAGATGGGGGGCATATGTGAGAACGCTGGGGGTTAGTAAGCATATGCCACCTGGTATTTCTAGTTATTTCTGGGAATATAAAAATCGATTCGAATCGCTGATGCTCACCAGGTGTGAGAATGCCAATGCCACTGACGTCCAATGTAGTAAGCAACATGAATATTATTATGCTTGTAAATCATGATTTTGTATATCTACATGCTGGGATAAGGGTGTTTTATACCATGCAAGTTATCATGTTATGATGATTTTATTTATGCAAGTTATCTATATATTTCTGATCATGTTACAGCTAAAAGAGAGCTGGCAGCTGTCAAATCCTGCTATCTCATATCAATATGGTTTTGTTAAAATCAATGGCTAAGGACCCACATGATTAGTAAGCAAGCTTTGCGTCAGCCGTAAGCCATTTCCATCAAGTCCTATTGAGTAATTAGTACTCAGGGTTTGCCCCCACTTGTGGAGCATAGGTACTGACGGCCTCTGGACAACTGTATGAAGGAGGGTAGAACCGGTGGGCTCGGTGCTACTCGCCTTGTTCATATCTCCATGAAGACTACTTAAGTTTTATGATTCCGCTGCGAGATGTTTTTGAGAATGCCTCTGCTATATTTTTAAACATGTATTTGATTACGTATATTTGGATTGTAAAATAAGTCTATCTATCTTATATATTCAACTGCCTGTGATGATGTAACTGTTGTGGCTCCATCGAGAGTCGGATGTGTTTGATGTCGGTTCCTCTGAGAATGGTGTTATCGAGAGCCTTCGGACTCTCGACGGACTACCGAGTTTAATCTCTCCTAAGCGCGCTGTAAGCCATAGGTGGCAGATGTGCTTAGTTTAGATTAAGCGGGCCGGTTCCGCCACACCGAAGCTGCAGGCCAGCGCTGGCCTTGCGCCCCCGCGCCACCTGGGCTCCGCTCACCGGAGCCGCCATCTCGCCCACCGTCTCCTACCTCGGGGTGAGGCGGATAAGCTTTGCCGCCGCTGCGGCCGAGCTCATCTCGCCGCCCTTTCCGCCGCCTCTCGGACCTATAAAACCCCCGCCCGAGCACCTCCTCCTCCACGACAACCCAAGCCACCCCCTCGCTCTACCTCTTCACCTCCACCTTGCTCCCGCACCGCTCACTTCACCACCGCAGCGCACCTCACCGTCGACAGCCGCCTACGCCGCCTCCCTTAGCCAACTGAGGGTGAAACCCTCTCCACCTCACCTCCCTCTCCCTTCTGCGCTAATCATCGTTGAGGATTAGGCCTCGCCAAGCTCGAATCGAGCTCGGCGTCGGCGGCAATGGCCGCCACCGCGCCTCTTCTCCCCACGCGCACAAGCCCTAATCGGGCTCCTCTTCTTGCGCACTCAGTGCAGGTCTTCCGCGCGCACCTCGCGCGGGTGATTTCCGCTGCTATTCTGGCCTAGAGCCACCGGGAACGCCACTCGCCACCGCGCGCGCTGCGCGGGCGCGGATGCGCTCGCCATGGGCACCGCGCGCGTTAGCCACCGCCGGCGAGGGCCGCGACCTCCGCTGCGCAGATTGGCCGTCGGCGCGCTGCGGCGTGCATGCAGTGCACGCGCTCGTCGCGCGCGCCGCGCACCCCTGCGCGGGCCGGGCAAGGCCCCTAGCTAGGCCAAGGCTCGGCTTGGGCCTTTTGGCCCGAAAGAAAGAGAAGGGAGGGAGTGGGCCGGCCTGGCCTGTTGGCTGGGCTGGGCCATTTTTAAGGGGTAGATGGAAAAGTTTAAGGATGAAAATAGAACTTTGCACAGTAAATTATTTTGGGCTTTTGAGCTTAATCTTTGATTCTGAAATTATTTTCTTTTCTATTTCCTTATTCGTTTTAACCTTTTAATTTAACTATTTCATAAAGGTTATTTCTTTAGTTTAAAATTAAAGAATTCATTTTCCAATTTTTAAAAATCTTTATTAATTCTTTTCCAATTCTTTTAATATTTGAAAAATTATTAAAAACCTTAGAAAATTATTTTAAATCTGAAGAAATTTATCTAAAGGCTTGAAAAATATTTTAATACCCCACCTTTTCTTTTCAGAAAGTTTTATCCTTGTTTTTACAACAGGTTGATCATCCTTATCCATAAAACTCATACATGTCATTCATTCATCTAGGTACGATAACCCCTTCACCCCCTAACGGAGAATCATCTGACATTGTTAATCCAGAAGCCTCTGAAGCCGGAATTCAGGAATCATCTTTTGTCCCTGAGGAAGAATCTTTTGAATTGGTTTTCGATCCTAACACTGTCAATCCAGGCAAGCCCCGGTGCATGTCCTTTTCCTTTTGAGTCTTAATCAAGGGGTTATGAATGTGCATTAGAGTTAGGAATTGGTTGAAAACTTAGTCCATGATTAGCTCTTAAATCCAACATTTAATCCTATACGTAATAGATTAGAATTGCTTAGCCAAGCTTAATTTAGGCTACGCTCCCTTTTAAAATAAATGAATCTGGACAATAAAGTTTCCTGAGATATTAACTGGAGACATCTGGCGGGATCAGTTATGTTTTTAGTATTGTTATACTTATGGAAATCTTAAATGAATGAACAAGTTGGGATCCTGACACTGCCTATGTCATATAAGGCCGTCCGATGTCTTGGCCATGTTTTCGGCTTTTGAACGCGCCTCTTTCACTTGTCGTCCTTAACGGGCTCCGATAAGCCTTTCATACCTTGAACCTAGATTTGAACTGTGGTGAGACCAACTGCGGGTATCATCGAATTGTATACCCATGCTCGGTGAGAACGGTTCAAACTATGTGCCAAGTTATGCAAGGATTGTCATATGCGTTTCAGTGTACACACATATGACTGGTGACTGAGTATTCCTCTCGAGAGTTTAAAATCGATTCGAACCGCCGGGCTTACCAGGTGTAAGAGCTGAAACATCACCAACATTTTAGTTAAGAAGAATAATGCTTTTGATAATGAATGTTTTTGCAAAGTGTTTGCTCTTGTTTGCTATCAGATTAGGTACAACTTAGTCTATAGGAAACAACTAAAAGAAGTTAACAACCTAAAAGCTAAGGACTCACTTGTAGGCCTGCTGCAGTGTGAGTTGACCTAACCAAGTCAACTATAGGTTAGAAGTTGGGTTTAGACCCAGTGGTCGGGTAAATCTTGCAGAGTATTTAGTACTCAAGCTTCTTCTCTTATGTTTTCTTCAGGTACTAAATATCTCCTCTTCGAGTTTGATCCTGCTTCTTCCGCTCCTCAATAAATCTTGCATCATTAAGCATGATGCAACGTTCTTTTGAGGAACACTCTTGTTAAATACTAAGAGTAGAACAGCCTTTTTCTAGTTTCAAAAGTTCTGCTCCTTTTATGTATAATTATTTGAGAACAAGGTCTGTAATAACTTTAGGTTCCCTTCAGAATAAAGATGTACAGTTTTGTAATATAATGTAATCTGCGAACTCCTTCGAGAGTCGCCCCATCAGCTCGATCCAGTTGGGAAGGCTTATCAGAATTTTAAATTCTGAGGAACTACCAGAGTTAACATAAGATTAGTATGTTTATACTAACTCTAGGTTAACTTGGGCGGTTCTGCCACAAACGCAATGGTCTTTTCCAAAGGAAAGTACTTGGCAAGGAATGTGTTGGAGCACGCATCCCATGTAATGAGTGTTGCACGGTTGAGGTAGAACCATTGCTTTGCCTTTCTGACAAGTGAAAATGGAAAGAGGTGTAACTTGATAGCGTCAGCGGATGCACCTTTTATTGTGAATATGCTGCAAATTTCCAGGAATTGCTGCAGGTGATCATTGGCATCCTCCGTTACTAGTCCGCAAAAAGGGATAGCTTGAACCATATGAATGACTCTGAGTTTGAACTCAAAGTTCTCTCCTACTTGCACTTCAGGTCTGTTGGGACATTGTTGCTAGATGGGACAGAGAACTCTCGGATGGACTTTTCAGCCATGATGTTAATAAATGGAGTGTGACTTGTTGATACAGTTGGTTCAAGTTCCGTTGGTACAGGTATCTACCCATGGACAGTCTTTGAATGAACTCTCCTGAGCAGAGACTCTAGGTTATTGTGGAAATTTACCGGTAGGTCGAAACCGGTCATACACCTCTCTATTGCATCCACAACAAAAACAACACAGCAAAGTAAACCTGCTAAAAACTAGTGGCAAATTTATCAAGTATACGGGATTCGAAATAAGATTATCAATTATATCTCTGCCTATTGCTTCCCCAGCAACGACGCCAGAAAAGCTTGTTGGCGTCTCTTAGCCTTAACAGGTTTTACTCCCCAAGCGCACGGAGACCGCTGTAGCCATTCACCTAGAGTATTCCAAGTATCGTAATTTCCACAGGGAAGCGGCAGGCAAGAGAGTATAATTGGATAAACTCAAGTCAAATATTTGGTAAACTTAAATAAATGTACCAACTAGTATCTAAACAGGGGTAAGTCAAATAAAAATAGGTGTATGGTGAAGAAGTAAAATAAACTACCTAAGATACACGTAGAAAGGTATAGTTGCCTGGGAGGACAACGAGTGAGATAAAGTTTCCAAACTCTATTCTATTCGGCTGCAAAGACTATGTCGTGGTTAACTAAGAAACTCAAGTAAACAAGTCAGGGTCTCGTGTCGAGCGAAATTCTGGCGCCTCGAGGGGTCAGGGGGTAGATAGTAGACCACCGAAGGAGACCCCGCTAACGCCTACGGGCCTACCGAATGAATGGGCCTGGGATACACAGGCACACCACACGTTGTCACTGAGTGGGGCTACCAAGCAAATCTGCGTGGGTAGGATGGCACGCTATACTAGTGCTCAAGCGCTATCACCACGATAGTGATTGAGCACTAAAACACGTCCTTGATTCCAAGGGTTAGAGCTAACTAGACTCCTAGATCTAAGTCTAGGAAAGGCTTATAGCACCGGCAAGAATAACAAGACTTGACTAACTCAGGTAACCACAGTCTAAGCCTAGCAAGTATGCAAAGAAAGGTACACCACGCTTGCAGGAGATAGAAATAAAGTAAAGTAAATAAATATACTAGAGATAAAAAGAGTACAAAGATACAAGAACTTTACCACAGACTCAGAAGGATCTCCGAGAACTCTGAGGCAAAACTCAACTCACTCTAACTCCTAGGACTATCCTAACTACTAAGATGTGGAAATAAGACTCTCTAAGGTAGAATGTAGCTCTCAACTTCTCCACACCTTTACAAATGAGCTCCCAGGGCCTATTTATAGCTTGTACAGGTGAAGGGGGTGCTTGCAGGTGGCTGAGGTCAGTGGGAGGCCAAAGTCGGTGGTCGGTCGACCCAGGGTCAGGTCGACCGACCTCCCTAGAGGTCGGGCGACCCTCCGATCCACGACTTGACCCTCCAACGGCTTGATTTCACTCCCCCAAGGCAGTTGACAGTTGAGGTCGTTGGTGCACGTGGAAATTGCCTCCAAAGGGAGGTCGGCCGACCTTGGTGGAGGTCGGGCGACCATGTGTCAGCCCTTGATTGCTTGCATGGTCCTTCCCTTGGATTGGTGACATCATGGATCCATGTTTTGGTGATCTTTTGGCCCTTGGATACTTTGGATGCTTGATACAATGGTTGGATTCACTTGGCTTTGTGTTTCTTTGCATGCAGGAGTGAAGGGGAGCCAAACGGACTCAGAAGGGTGGTCGGGCGACTCTGCCACCTGGTCGGCCGACCTGGCACGTGGTTGGCTGACCTTGCCCCCTGGTCGGCCAACCTGGCAGGTGGTTGTCCGACCTTGCCACCTGGTCGGCCGACCTGGTGTTGACGCAGCTTATATATGAATATCTTGCATCATTTTATATGGTTTTTCACTATTTTTGTGCGTCAACTATATCTTTTACTAACAATTATCACCGATTATTGTGGATTTTGCAATATTGTCTTAGAAATATGCTATATATGATTTTTACAGGTTTTTGACCAATTTTCGTGAAATTCACGACGATCTACGTCGAGTAAGAAAAGACCTCTGAGATGACATTCATTGAAGATGATAAACAAGGAAGGCTTGGTTGATTTATGCCCCCCTCTGTGTTAATCAAGGCTTTCTACCCAGAAGCTTCAAGAATGTGTCAAGAGCTACACGGAATTGGAGATAATTACATAATAAAGACATCAAATATATCAAAGACTAGAAGACTCCGTCAAATCCCAAAGATTCCAGAATCTCAAGAGTCCGAGAGACCCCGTACAAGTATTTCTTAGGCAACAAGCAACGTCCCTGCGAAAGATGGAAACAACCGGGCGAAGGAGGAGTCCGGGTCGGCCGGCCCAGACCCCCCTGGCCAGCCAACCACCCCCTTCAGGCGGTGTCTCATGTTCCCCTTTCTACCACGCCTCTTCCAGAAGATTCCAAGGAGATAAAGATTACATGGTTGCGAAAGAATTGAAGATAAGGAAGGTTTATTTCGAGATCCATCCAAGCTCAAATTAAATCTCGAGATATTTTCGGATTCCAGGACAGCAGCACCTTGCGGGCCCAATTCGGAGACCTAAACGACGTCAAATGGAGAAAGTTTGAATACCAAAGTTGCAGATCTTTTTGAGCTCTACAATTTAGAGTCTGGATGACAGAGATATGGTCTAAATACGGAAGGTGCAGAAATCAGGAAAGTCCAATTTCGGGGGGAACAAGAGTCCTACTCCAACTCCAAGAAAGAGAAAGGTGGAGGGCGCCCCTAGGCACCTCCGGGGTATAAATACAAGCCCCCTTGAGACCCCCAAGGCCATCCAATTCATTATCAAGGCAACAAAGATGTAGAAAGGAGGGACAACAACTAGATGAGAGTAGAGGGTCGAGTTCTAGTCTAGGATTAGAGGTACTTCTAGTTCTTAGAGATGATCAGAGGCCTTGCATGGCTCTCTAATTACATAGCTCTAGAGGTCTAATTGTATCATCAAGGGAAGCGCATGGTTGTAAGTATGATACAATTTATTAATCAAGCATTGTTCTTGTCTAATTATCATGTTCTTGTTCTAATTATGCTTGTTCTAGCTCTAATTAGCTTTAGATCTAGATGCTCATTGATTAGATCATATCTTTAAAGGTTGTATTATTCTAGCATTTTTTATCATTGATCTAGCTTGCTAATGATGTAGTTGCATATCTAGTTCTTGTGATCATGGTGATTAGAGGTTCTAGTTGTGCTAATTATGTTATTAGACCATGTAAAGTAATTAGAGGTGCATCATCTAATTATGTGCCTGTTGAAAGTTTATCGTTGATTACCTTACTAGTGACAGTAGAGCCCGGGGAAAGGTTAAGCCGATCTAGGGGGTTAGGTTGATTGATCTTGATTTAATTTTGCTATGATGAATATGTTTGAACATGGTTGTTTACCTTGAGCTATTAGTTATCTCGCTACTCTAATCTTGTTGTGGCGCCCGTTATCTTGCATGTCTTGGATCCAATTAGAACTTGATTAGAGTCTAGTTAATACCCTTTGATTAGAGTTCTAGTTCTGTTCTAATTGCCTAGCTTATTTTTATATTAGTATATTTTATGCTTCGTTTAGATTAGTTTAAGGATTGGATTAGAGTTAGATTATAACCTCTTTTATACTTTTAGTTTGCATAAACTCGTAAATTAGTTCTCAATTAGTTGATTTTCTGGATTGACAAAACCCATGATACTCATCCTGGGGAAAGCTACACACGATACAGTCGCTTGCAGTATAAGGTTTGCCGTGCTTAAGTGCCATCAACAAGTTTTTTTGGCACCGTTGCCGGGGAACCAATTAGTCGAGTCCTAATTAACTTGAGTTTATGTATTTATTTAATTTTGTCTTTTATTACTAGTCTTAATAGTTAGTTTGTGCTTGCTAATTGTGTGCTAATCTAGTTCTAAGTGTGTGCTAATTAATTTTTCTAATTATGTTCTAATTAGTTTGTGTGTTATAATTCTCTAGTTTGTGTTTAGTCTTCGTGATCTAATCTTATTCTCTAATTGTTTAGTGTGCTCTAGTTACATTCTTATTCTCTAATTGTATTCTTGTGTTCGTCGTTCGTTCTTATGTTCATTCATAATTTAGATTAACCTAGCAACTTTGCTGTCATTGGATTTTTGTTTTTGTGTTTTTCTTAATTTAGCCTTTTATTTTTGTGCCTTTTATTTTATTTTATTCTACTTTCTTGCATTTAATTTTATAACTAGATAGTTTTGTTTACCACTTTTATTAGTTTAATCTTTTATAAACTCTATTAGAATATAGTTTCCCCCATATATATTGCTTTAACAAATATTACAGGAAAAATAGGCTTCGGTCCAATAAAAAAAAGAGCTAGGTTTGGAACTCTTTAATAGTAGGTGCTAACGCTATTAGTGGCCTATGATCCGTTATTGAGTTTTTCTACAGCTATCATGAAGAAGTAATTATGCTGATAAAGGTATGTCTGATGTGTTTATTAAGTTTTTAAGACTAATGTTCTATGGAGCTTGTTCGTTCTAAGCAACAGATAATGGAAGCAAAGATGATTAGCCGAGAAGGTTGTTGACGGTCGTTATCTCACGATTTCAACCGTCAATTATCTACCAAATGAAGCTAAACAAGTGAAATATATGGACTAACTCTTGCTACTAATGAGTTCCACAAGATGTACATGAATATTTGGATGCAGGTACCAAAAATCACTCAAAAAGGTTGGAAATGCACCAAATATCAAAGATGGGCAACATTGGTGACTGGCCCATGGCCGCCTGACCATACACCATGGCCGACCAACCATGGTTGATGGCCGCCCGACCACCCTCTAGGGTGGAATTGGGTACACGACCACGTGGAATGGTCCTTTGAACATTTCATGTGCCATGTCATCGATCCGGTGTCAAACAAACACAAAATGGTGAAGATCCAACCATACAAGAGAGCATCCAATATATCCGAGGGTAACAAAGTGTTGGGACGAGGATTGGTGATGTCAAGGATCCGAGGGAAGCAATATGCAATAAATCGGAGGCAGACATGTGGCCGCCCGACCACGTGCCATGGCCGGCCGACCACCCCTCGACGCATTTTTCACGTACAACCAACCGTCCTAACTGCCAACCGATATGCGGGAGCAAAATCAGCCGTTGGATCAACTAAGGCGGTGGATCCCATGGCCGCCCGGCCATGGGGGGTGGCCGCCCGACCACCCACCTAGGTCAGCCGGCCATTGACTTGGTCCCTCCACCGACCTAGTACACATATAAGTACTCCCCTCACTTTCTAGGCTATAAATAGACCCCGGGAGCTCATTTGCAAGGTGTGGAGTAGAGTTGAGTTGAGAGTTCTATCAAAGAGTGCCTCACTCTTTTCTTAGTAGTTAGGATAGTCCTGGGAGTTAGAGTTGAGTCGAGCTTTGTCTTGGAGTCCCCGGAGTTATCTTCGAGTCTGTGGTAAAACTCTTGTATCTTTTGGATTCAGATTATCTTCAATATAATTCAGTTATTTTTTACTTTATTTCTATCTCCTGCAAGTGTGGTGTACCTTTATTTTGCATACTTGCTAGGCTTAGATTGTGTTTCACTTAGTTATTCAAGTCTTGTTATTCTTGCGGGTGCTATAACTCAACCCTAGACTTAGACGCTAGGCTCTGATTAGATCCACTCCTCTGATCCAGGAAGATCTATAGTTGTTAAAGCGAAGCTTGCCATCCTCTCCACGCAGCTTTGCTTAGTAGCCCCACTCAGTGACAGTGTGTGGTGTGCCTGTGTAGTCCAGGCCCGTCGTTCGGGAGGCCCGTAGGTGTTAGCCAGACTCTCTTTCGGGACCTACTATCTACCCCCTGGTACCCTCGAGACTCTAGAATTTCGCTCCATGCAAGACCCTGGCTTATTTATTTGAATAGCTTAGTTAGACATGGATAATCTTTGCAACCGATTAGAATAGAGTTTGGTGACTTTATCTCACTCGTTGTCCTCCTAGGCAACTATACCTTTCTACAGATTGCTTAGATAGATATCCTCCTTCACCATACACCTATCTGTATCACGTTTACCCATGTTCAACTACTAGTTGGTATAATTTATCCAAGTTTACTGTTCATTCGATTTGAGTTTATTCAATTACACTCTTGAGCCTACCACTTCCCTGTGGAAATTTACGATACTCGGAATACTCTGAGTGAAAGGCTACAGCGGTCTCCGTACGCTTGCGGAGTAAAACCTGTAAAGGCTAAGAGACGCCAACAAGCTTTTCTAGCGCCGTTGCCGGGGAAGCAATTGGCCAAGAGATAATTGATATCTCATTTCGAACCTGTATACTTGATAGATTTTACCGCTAGTTGTTAACAGGCTCACTTTGCTCTGTTGTTTCGTTGTGGTTGCAACAGAGAGGTGTATGACCGGTTTCAACCTACCGGCAAATTTCCACAACAACCCAGAGTCACTACTTTAGAAAGTCCGTCGCAAGACTATTCATGGACAGAGACCTGTACCTTGGGAGCTAGAACCAAGTACTTCAACCAGTACTCTACTTTTCACCACCATGGCCGAAAAGACTATCCGTGAGTTCTCCATCCCCTCGAGCAGCAATATCCCCAAGGGACCTGATGTTCAAGTGGGAGAGGATTTTGAGCTCAAACCGGGAGTGATCCATATGGTTCAAGCTATTCCTTTCTGCAGACTGGTTACGGAAGACGCCAACAATCATCTTCAGCAGTTCCTAGAGATCTGCAGCACGTTCAACATGAAAGGAGCGTCACCGGATGCCGTCAAACTTCGTCTCTTTCCCTTCTCTCTTGTTGGGAAAGCAAAACAGTGGTTCTACCTCAACAGAGCAACACTCACAACTTGGAACGTATGTTCCGATGCATTCTTGGTGAAGTATTTCCCACTAGGGAAAACCAACGCGTTGAGGAACAAGATCTCGAGCTTCCAACAGCTCGCAGATGAAACCGTGGCTGAAGCTTGGGAACGACTGCAAGAATACATTGCAGCATGCCCCCACCACGGAATGCAAGAGTGGCTGATCATTCAGAGTTTCTTTCATGGGCTCAACCGCTTAGCTCAAGAACACTTGGATGCAGCCACTGGAGGATCCTTCCTCTCCTTGAGTATCTCGGCGGCCAAGAATCTCATTGAGAAGATGGCCACCAATCAAGGATGGAGAGAAGAGAGGTCTAGTACCCGTTCCCGTGGCGTCCATCAGATCGAGAGCACTGACATGCTCGCTACAAAGATGGACTTGCTGTTGAAGAAGCTAAACGACGCTACAGAAGCCGCTCCGGTGCACGCCCTCGACTCTCAAATGACTTGCGAAGTCTCTGAGAATACAGGACACTCAGGGAACAGCTGCCCTGAGACGCAACCCGAAGATGCGAACTTCATCGGTAACAGTACCAATGGCTTCAACGGGAATCGTTCTTAACCAGGATGGAATTCACGACCAAATCACCCTTTCTCTAGGCAAGGTAACTCTTCAAATTCGTAGCAATTTCCTAAGAGTAATTACACTTTTCATCAGAAAGCTATGAATGATAGCATTAGTAAAAAGTTACATGCTAATGATAGGATGTTTGAGTCTATATCTTTACAAATGAAAACTTTGAATAGTGCTATGAAAAACCAACTTAGCTTCAACAAAATGCTTGAAACTCAAATAGCTCAGTTGGCTGCTGCTTTACCTAACACAAATCTGAGTAAGCTGCCTGGGCAACTTGAAGCTCCTCCCAAGGAGCACATAAATGCAGTAACTACTAGGGGTGGATAGTCTACACAGGACCCCCCATCTCCTAGTCATGCAGGTAAAGAGCAGGAGAAGACAGCCAAGCCCGAAGATAAGGTTGCAGAAGAAAATACGCCTGGCAAGGAGGAAAAGTCATCAAAACATCTACCCCACGAGTTTTATGACACTACGGTGCTACTATTTCCTCCAAGAAACAAGAAGGCTGCCGCTAACGAACAATATAGTAAGTTCGTTGAGGTCATTAAAAAGCTTTATGTCAACATACCCCTGCTAGATGCTATGCAGGTACCGACATACGCAAAGTACTTGAAAGATATCCTCAACAACAAGAAACCCCTACCATCAACGGACATTGTGCACTTAATGGAGGAGTGTAGCGCAGCTATACTCAAGAAGGAGCCTGGAAGCCCTACCATCTCATGCTCAATTGGGAAGCAACAATTTGACCATGCGTTATGTGATCTTGGAGCTAGTGTCAGTGTCATGCCAAAGGTCATCTTCGACAAACTGAACCATGCCGCACTTGCCCCCACAGCTATGTGCCTACAGCTCGTGGATCAATCCGTCCTATACCCAGAAGGAATTGCGGAGAACGTTCCGGTGAAGATCCGAGATTTTCTCATCCTGGTTGACTTCGTGGTATTAGATATGGAGATTGACTCAAAGACTTCGCTCATCCTTCGGTGACCATTTTTGAGCACTGCTGAAGCGACTATTGACATCGGGGCAGGAAAAGTACACCTAAACATCAATGGCAAGAAGGAGAGTTTCGCCTTCAAGCCAAAAGTTGAACAATGCAACAAGGTGCACGCTTTCAAGTGCCAAGCTCCACAGAATGCATCCAAGGTCAAGGTTGAGACCAGCGAGTCCAATTCCAAGGAAGACAGCCTCATCACATTCATGAAGAAAAAGTTGAAAATGGAGGCTAAGATCCAACAGAAAGAGTATGAGAGGGCAATGCAAAGCAAAAGATCGAGAAAAGAAGAGATAAGCCACGGCAAGCCTAGTCCCGCACCAGGAGGCAAAGCTCCTGAGAACAAGGTCGGCACTGACAATGAGCTAACTACTCCGAGCCGGCGCAGAGGAAAGAAGTCACACAGAAAGGCAGCCCCTAGCTTTGGTGGTGACAAAACCCCAAGAGGCAAAACATGGGCTCCCCTCGCCAACAGGTAAATTGGCACTACCTTTTCGACGGCATATTTAATTTTTCGCCTAAATTTAGGTTTTGCACTCCACTGCATATTTAATTTTTGCACTTCCAATTTCAATTTTTGCATTAGTTTAGTTTCAAAGCCTTGCATTTTTCGAAAAAAAAGGGTGAGTGGCCGGCCGACCACATCATTTGGCCGGCCGACCAGGCCACTCCACCCTTTCCCTCTTTTTCTTTCCACATCCTTCCTTTCTCCTTTACCCCCACCGAAGCAGGCACCAGAGGCAGTGGTCGGCGTGCTATCATGGCCGCCCGACCCAAAGCCTTGGCCGGCCGACCAGGCCAAAGTGGCCGCCCGGCCACACACCCCTTGGCCTCTCCATTTCCTTTATGCTAATCACTTCCCACTCTCTCAAAATGGAGGCAACACTTCAGCCACTCAACCATGGCTCTTGCATTTTCGGTGCATGCATGCTAAAGCCCTCACTCATGAGCACTCTCTCTTTCTCTCATTCCCACGCACCATGATGACACCCTGGGCCTTGACCCTAGCCGGCCGACCACAGCCACCAGCCACCCGGCCACACCACTGGCCGCCCGGCCACTCCCCTCTCTGCTTTCGGCGCTAGTGCTCTGCCTTGCTGCCTCCTTTTCCTCACGCACAAACTACGGCTGCGCGGCCTTGCCTGCTGGCCGGCCAACCAAGGTCTGTGGCCGCCCAGACCACCTCCTGCTCCCTTTTGGAGTGCACTGACTCCACTAGCTCTCTCTCTCCCTCTGCTTTTTGCTGCATCACCACCCAGCACCCTGCCATGGCCGGCCGGCCATGGGCAGTGGACGCCCGGCCACCATGCATGGCCGCCCGGCCCTCTTCATGTACCCCTTCCGGCTATAAATACGTCCCCCTGCTTCCTTGCTCAATGCACCACGCAGCAACACTCTTCTCCTCTCTAATCTCTCACTTAGTGCTTAATTAAGCTCTCTAGCTTAGTTAAAATAATGCCCGAATAAAATTTGGTTAGCCAAATAAAATTCCGGCGTACCTCTCTCTCTTTTGTGAAGTAGGACGAGAACGTTTTGTGGAGGCTCTGCCCCGCAAGGACACTGTTTTTTAGATGACTAACCCGCTAACACTGATCTTTATTGTCGTCTATCCTTCGGGTATCGTGCATTTGTTGTGTGTCATACAGGATGAAAAACACATTTAAGAAGGCGAAGAAGGTCGTTAGCAAGGCAGGACAACACATCTGCTGGTCATCCTCGGAGAGTGGCTCCGGCTCGGCAAGCCGTCATGCTGCCTCCGAGAGGATGTCCATCAGCATGGAGGAGCCTGAAGAATTTCATACATCGTCCACCCACCGGCCGATACTCATCCTCGAGTCGCAGCTCGTGCCGCGTAGTAAAGATGAGGCCAAGGCATTAAGGTCTTTAAACCAAAAGACTTATGCCTTGACCAAATGCTTCGACGAGGACCTCCTCGTTGACACCGGCATGCGGGAGGAGTTCAACGAGGTGTTCCAGGCCATTGGGTGGAGCGACTTTGCAGAAATCCCAGAGGGAGGAATCATCCTCCTCACCAAAGAATTCCTCATGACACTTCACACCGACACCCGAAGGGATGGTACGTACGTCTGGTTCTGCCTTTTCAATACGGATTATGAGCTTACTCTGCGCCAATTTAGCAACTTGCTTGATTTCTCGCCTCAATGCACTTTGAGTGAGGATTTAGCAGGGTTTAATTCAGCAGAGTTTTGGAAAGAATTGGTAGGACCAGATGCTCCCAGTAAAAAGAGCATCGCTCACATTAGGCACCACACTTTGCGGTTTTTAGCCCGCTGGCTCACCATGGTTGTTTTCCCGCGGGATGATACCCGCTGTGTCACAGTAGAGGATGTTAGATGTCTCTATGCCATGTGGAAGAAAATAAAGTTTGCTCCTAAACTTAGCATGGTTCGCCACTGGCAAGGACTAGCTCAGAGTGGTCATATCATCTCGATCACGTCATTCGTGACAAGGATCGCCAACGGGTTGGGAATGCTAGCAAATTCTACCGTTTCCTTCATGCCAAATGACCCTACACGAGTAGTCAAAGATTCACACTTCATCCATGCACACTTTTTGAGGAAGGACACAAACGGGAAATACATCATGACGTTTAGAGGTTGCGACTTTGAGCTGCCAGTCCCAGCACCGCAGCTCAAATTATACTCTGTGAGAACACTAACCATGCAGCTGGAGCCCGAGCCAGAACCAGGAAGAAACAGTGTCTCCGGAGTCATGACTCGCGCCCAACGACGCCGAGCAGAGGAGCAAATCCGCAAGGCTAACGAGGATGCACAGCAGCCAGGAGCCGCACCTGCATGGGCTCATCCAAGCACCTGCTTGGGAAGCCAACCCACAGGGTTCCTGGCACTGCTCGTGGAACTCCATTGTGCCCTCCGCCAACCCAACACCGTCATATCACAGCGGAGGTGAGTACTCTTATGGTCATGGTGCAGGTCTGTCCCATTCTACCCGCTACACCAGTGGCGAACTCGATGGGAACTTCACTGCCCTCTTCGGGGCATTGGATCTCCAAGAGCATCGCACGTTGGGGATGATGGACAGCCTCACAGACATTCAGCAGCAACAAGGGGTCGACCACAACTTGATCCTGGAGACGAGAGCGACCGTCGACCGCATGCACGAGCAGAACCTAAGGTACTACAACTGGAAAGGGTTCTTTCCCAAGTGAGCTTCATTGAAGCTTGGGGGGAGAACCAAACAGCTAAGGTATGTGTGTTCCATCGTCGCCTTGTTCACCCCTGTACCTTTTCCTCGAACATGTCTAGTTCTTTCTGCTTTACCGTGACAGAAGTGCCTATTGTATCTTTTAATTCCAGTAGTTATATTTTTAAAAAAATGTTTGTATCCTAATAAATAACTCCCATGCTTAATGTTAAAGTCACTTGCTAGCTTCATTTTGGAAATGATGAATAGTTGCTCTATCAAGTGAATGGTTTGATTCTTGCATGACAACTTATGCTTAGCTTAGTCCTATGTTGGTGAATAAAGAAAGGCAAACCTAAGCTTTACCTTGTGGATGCCATTTGTGATAACAAGCCTAAGTTGTTGTGAGATGATGATATGACTTAGCGTGGGATGATTCTTTCAAGTTTCTAGTAAGACGGATATCTCAGGTTTTTATTTTGAAAATAACAGAATAAGCTCCCCATGGTTCAAAAATTCCTACCAGAGCCAAATATGCTTTACATGTTCAAAACTAGCTACAAAGAGCTACTTAGATATGTTTTGAGTTTTGTCAAATTTTGAGTCTCATCGAGTAAAAATATCATCTTCTGTTGAGAGCTGGGGTGCAAAAGAAATAAATGCAAGTGATCCATTCCGGACTTTGCATCCACCAAAAGTCTCCAATACTTCTCATAATCCCCTAGCCTTCAAATCTTAAGGAGTAAGGGTATGGAGCCCAAAAGAAAAAATGCATGCAAAAGCATGGCAAAAAGAAAAAAATGCATGCAAAAGCACAGCAAAATGAAAAGCATGCAAGTTCAAGCATGGCAAAAATATATAAAGGCTCCATACCCACTCCAAATCTATAAAGGCTAGAGGGATGAAAATTTGGAGAAGGAGACAACTTGTTCCACCACTCATACTCCAATGATCAAACAGAAGAAATGATAGAGTACACTCTTTGGTCCAATCTTTGGCTTAGCAAAATAAACATTCTAAGTGTGCTACATTCTCCCCCACCTAAAGCTCCAAAGCCATAGTGTAGGAAAATGTTGGCCAAAATCATGGCCTTTGGTGAGGAAACACTTCTGAGCGATCGAGAGTACCAAGGGAAAGCTTATGTTTGTTTTGAAATATTAAAAACACCTGAGAAGGACATCCAAAAAGAATGAGTTAGAATCAATCCTGCAAACAAGTTGTTCTGTCTCTCAATCGCCCAAGGCAAGGTAAACAAAAAGATGCACCACAGGTATTGTATATGGTAAGCTTTGATTATTTCACTGCTTGGCGCCAAAGTTTGAGTATCTAGTTGCATATAAGAATTTTCCTTCACATGGATATTGTAGCAACTCCTGATCAACTTTCAGTCTTAGCTTTGCTCGAGGACGAGCAAAGGTCTAAGCTTGGGGGGTGTTGATGGTCCTTATCTCATGATTTCAGCCGTCAATTATCCACCAAATGAAGCTAAACAAGTGAAATATATGGACTAACTCTTGCTACTAATGAGTTCCACAAGATGTACATGAATATTTGGATGCAGGTAACAAAAATCACTCAAAAAGATTGGAAATGCACCAAATATCAAAGATGGGCAACATTGGTGACTGGACCATGGCCGCCCGACCATACACCATGGCTGACCATGGTTGATGGCCGCCCGACCACCCTCTAGGGTGGAATTCGGTCCATGACCACGTGGAACGGTCCCTTGACCACTTCATGTGCCATGTCATCGATCCAGTGTCAAACAAACACAAAATGGTGAAGATCCAACCATAAAAGAGAGCATCCAATATATCCGAGGGTCACAAAGTGTTGGGACGAGGATTGGTGATGTCAAGGATTCGAGGAAAGCAATATGCAACAAATCAGACGCAGACATGTGGCCGCCCGACCACGTGCCATGGCCGGCCGACCACCCCTCGACGCATTTTTCACGTGCAACCAACCGTCCTAACTGCCAACCGACATGGGGGAGCAAGATCAGCCATTGGATCAACTAAGGCGGTGGATCCCATGGCCGCCCAGCCATGGTGGGTGGCCGTCCAACCACCCACCTAGGTCGGCCGTCCACTGACTTGGTCCCTCCACCGACCTAGTACACATATAAATACCCCTCCACTTTCTAGGCTATAAATAGACCCCGGGAGCTCATTTGCACGGTGTGGAGTTGAGTTGAGAGTTCTATCCAAGAGTGCCTCACTCTTTTCTTAGTAGTTAGGATAGTCCTGGGAGTTAGAGTTGAGTCGAGCTTTGCCTCGGAGTCTCCGGAGTTATCTTCGAGTCTGTGGTAAAACTCTTGTATCATTTGGATTCATATTATCTTCAATATAATTCAGTTATTTTTTACTTTATTTCTATCTCCTGCAAGTGTGGTGTACCTTTATTTTGCATACTTGCTAGGCTTAGATTGTGTTTCACTTAGTTATTCAAGTCTTGTTATTCTTGCTGGTGCTATAACTCAACCCTAGACTTAGACGCTAGGCTCTGGCTAGATCCACTCCTCTGATCCAGGAAGATCTATCGTTGTTCAAGCTTCGCTTGAACATGTTTATAGCTTGCCATCCTCTCCACGCAGCTTTGCTTGGTAGCCCCACTCGGTGACAGCGTGTGGTGTGCCTGTGTAGTCCAGGCCCGTTGTTCGGGAGGCCCGTAGGTGTTAGACAGACTCTCTTTTGGGACCTACTATCTACCCCCTAGTACCCTCGAGACTCTGGAATTTCGCTCGATGCAAGACCCTGGCTTGTTTATTTGAATAGCTTAGTTAGACATGGATAATCTTTGCAGCCGATTAGAATAGAGTTTGGTGGCTTTATCTCACTCGTTGTCCTCCCAGACAACTATACCTTTCTACAGATAGCTTAGATAGATATCCTCCTCCACCATACACCTATCTGTATCACGTTTACCCCTGTTCAACTACTAGTTGGTATAATTTATCCAAGTTTACAGTTCATTCAATTTGAGTTTATTCAATTACACTCTTGAGCCTACCGCTTCCCTATGGAAATTTACGATACTCAGAATACTCTGAGTGAAAGGCTACAGCGGTCTCCGTGCGCTTGCGGAGTAAAACCTGTAAAGGCTAAGAGACGCCAACAAATGTTTCGGAGGCTAAGGATTTCTTAAGTACAAGGAAGATGAAGGGAAGAAGATGAAGCCACCATAGAGTCAAGATTTGAACTTCACTTTTTCAAGATTAAGGTAATTCTTGTTTTAATCATAAATATAATTAAAGTCTACCTATGTTTGATTAGAGATGTTTCGTAATGATCATTAAAATGTTGTTTGGTTGATTGTTATCCTCCTATCCTTTCTTGTGTTTTATTTTTAGCTTTTTGTTAAAACTTTGTTCCCTTAATTCATACCTTGAATCATTTAGACTAGCTTCTTGTTTATACATGACCTTTGATCCATGGCTTTGCAATGCTTGATTCCAACATGATAATTGGCCGAAGTTAAGAATTCTTCATGTTCTTTTAGTAGATCTTTTTACTTTAACTAGTTGATTGAATCTACTCATGCATAGAGATGGTTAAGGTTTGCTAGTTGGTCAATTCTCAAGTTTAAGGTTAGATATAAATAAAATAAAAACTCGCCAAGGTTTGTGCAAAAGTAGAAGGGGACCGACCGCTTATTCCTCCGTAAGTGGTTCGGTCCAGGTTTAATTTTTGTGCAAATTGCTTTTGAAATTTTAAACATGAACATGTGCATTTTTATCATGACTTATTAATTGTGCACAATATTATCTTAGAAATTTTAAAATTTCAAAACGTTTGGCCTCTCTAAAAAGAACCCTTGTTAGAATTTTATCTACGCCTAATTTTATATTATTTCTTTCAAAATCATCTTTCTAATTTGGCCAAAATCATTAAGAACCCATCGTCTTGTTTATCTCTTGTTTGATTTTATGAATCATGTTCATCTATGAAATATATATGCCTTAATGTTTTGCTATGTGATTTCAATTTAAATTATAGTTGTCTTTGATTCATGAATCAAATGTTTGTTTAAACCAATCAACCATGTGACTCTACTTTTATCTCTAATCATTGCCATGATGCTATTATATTATATATATATATTTGTGTGCACTATGAGCTAAACATGTAGAGAAATTCAAACTTCATTTGAAACAATGAGACCAATGTGTGAAAGAGTACAAGACAAATTCATGATGATTGATACAAGGATTTGGTAAGGATTTGAAGATATCATCAGAATTTGTAAAAGTTTGGTTAAGTTTTAAATTGAAGAGTGAGTGGACTGAATAGAGGACATTGAAGACAAGAATCAAGCCTATGAAGCTTCAAGATCAACAATGGTGGACTCAAACAATTTACACCAAGACCCAAGTCAAAAAGGTTGAAGATTGTCAACATCAGAGAGCTGAAAATAGAAAGCTAAAGATGTCATGAAGATTGTCAACATCAGAGAGCTGAAAATAGAAAGCTGAAGATGTCATCAAACATGGAGCTCGACCTCAAGAGGCAAAGATAGAATATTTTCTTATATTTGGAAAGCCCGTGAAGTCCACTTTCCAACGCAACAATAATCACTCAATTTGGAGATTTCTACAAGAAGCAATGTGCAAATCATTGAAGGCTACGCGAGCTGAATTGAAATCTGGACAGAACGCAGTGCTTGAGTAAAATGGGCATAACTCCTTCATATGGAATCGGATTTCGACGCATAAGTACTTGTTGAAAAGATAATTTCAGAGGCTATCCAATGGATCTATAGATGAGGTATGTTCTATTCGAAATCAATGAGATATACCATGAGAAAGGAGGTAACGGTAACAATGGTGATGTCTACTTGAGTAAGATGATGGCAACAATATTGAAGAAGGCTTGGGCAATGCTTCCATGGGATTTTCATGATCAAGTTCAGTTGCAAGGAGCTTCAAAGACATTGGCACATGAACACACAAGCAGAGGATTGTGCACATAAGTGATGCTATGATCAAGACACGATGAAGCTGCATTATCAATTTATCAAACTGCATGGACACTTCGGATTCTTACTCCAAGGACCATGGCTTCACTTCAACTCAGGTAAGTAAGAAGTTTAGCTTTATGACTTTAAATGAGGCAACCCATTTAATTATTTTTTTTTGTGTTAAGAGTCTTAGAGTTTTTTAATAGAGAAATGGGAAGCATGACACCACCCTTTGAATCTTTAGCTTGTGCCTAGCTAACTTAATTTAACTTTTTAGATAATCATCATCTCATCACTTCATATTGTGTTTTCCACCTTGCATTTGCATTATCATTTGTTTCTCCACACTTGTTTTATTAGTTTTGAAATTTTCATAAATTTAATAATAGATGCTTTATTTCTATACTCTGCAGAGTTTTCTTCTTGGTAAATTAAATGTAAACATAGTGTTTAGATTTAATTTGAGACTATCATCATTAGGTTTAATCGAAAGTTTCTTGCTAATCATGTCTCTTGTGGATAAGCTTTCCATCTTCGTTATGTTAATATTTTTTTCTACCTTTCATGTTATTAATTTCAGGCATAAACCACCCTGTTACATTTAGATTAAAGTTGCATGTTTATAATTGGCTTGGTTGTTTAATTAACTTCATGATGTGTGCTTTAACGTTTATATAAGCATGGTGCTTAGATTAAATTGTTGATCATCATGATAAAGTTAGTTAACCCTGCTAGTTATCTATAATTGCATTTGATTAGTTTATAAGCTTTGCGATGTGCTTTGATTTTCTTGTGTTGTTATGAGTTGATGGCCTTGATAAAACATAGGGTTTTAATCCTGGTTATTTAGAATTTTGATGGCTATAGAGAGACTTAGCAATCATGTTGTAAACACGGTGTTTAGAACTTGATTTAATCATTATCTTTATTTATACGCTTGTCTCTTGCATAATTACATACTCGCATACACTCATTAGGTTTCTGTTTTTCTTTTATTAAGATTAATTAGGCCACGAGCTAAAAATCATTGGGAATATTATTAGATTATGGTAAATTGTTTCTACTCCTAACCGTTACCTCAAGAGTAGTATGTGCACTTTAATTATTTTTGCAGAAAATTATTTAAGGACGAGGAAATTGAAGGAATATCCGGTAATGTATTTCTAACACATTCTTTTTTCATTTTAAATTCTGCAATTATTAGCTATATCTATCAATTTGGTGTACCCTTTGTATTTCTCTTGTTTTTAGTGTGTTAGTCTAGATTTATAGTTTGGTTAATGCTACAACCATGATCTTAATTAATGATAACGATGCTTTCAAGAAAATGATGAAAGTTGTCGCTTTTATCTTTATCATGCTTTGGTTTTGATTAATTAAATTAGCGGGCTCTCAGATTAATTATGATTGTTCATAAAGACCCATATGATTTAATTTTGCAAGGTTTAATCTTTATCATAATTATCTCCTTGTTTCTTTTTACTGCTTATAAATGACATGATCAACTTTATGAGATTATCTTGCAATAGTCATTCCTACCAGAGCTATATATATTAAACCTTAGATTTATCAAATTTGTTTTTGAAATGAGTTGGATCAAGATTGTTTTCTAGGGTATGAGACTTAGAAGCTGGTCATTCATTCGCGTATCTTTTCTTGGCTAGCCTTTCTATCCATGCATTGTGTCTCTCTACGTTGGAGAGAGTACAAACTTCGCTGGATATCCATCCTTAAACCAAGATTATCTTTTTATGTATCCTCCTTGACCACAACCTATTATTTTCTGAAGTATTTAAGGGATTAAATATTATTCTTTTTATTAAACAGCTCTATCCTCTAAGTTAAATTATTTTAGATATATACTTAAGGGCGAAGGTGAGTATTATTCAAGAATGGAGATGGAGAGCTACCTTGTTATTCTCTATGTGATTTTAGATTTTTGAGGGGGAAAAGCGAAAAAAAGAAGACCAAGTGGTCGCCCAAAAGAAAAAAAAGAGTTGCCCCTCAATAATTTTCTAAGTATTTTTAAGAGTATTATATTTAGTTTTTGTTTAGTATTAATGAGGGTTATCCTGTTTATATATATTCTAGAAATTTTCCAACCATGTGCAATCCGATAGCAAGGACTTCATTTGTGCCTTGAGATCATCCATTGACACTTGCAAATGTCCACTCTTCTAAATGTGTGTGTTCCATCCTTTCCCTCTCAACATTATTTTATTCAATGACATTTTTGACAAGTCTCAGTAAAACCAGTAGATTTCTTTCTTGATTTGACAATATCTTGAAAACAAGATTTGATTAGGATTCATACCAAGCTCCAGATAAGCTTCTGCCTTACATATATATATTTATTTATTTATTTATTTATTTATTGAATACCATTTAGATATCGAGAGACTGCAGAGTTGAGTGTGTTCCTTTGACTTTGCAAGAATTTATCTCTTAATGTTTGATTATCTTTTTCAAAAACTTATTGCTAAAATGAGGAGATGTGTCTTTGATAAATTGAACTTTTGCTTAATTCTTTTATTGTGGGATGAGCTTAGCTGAATATCTTTTCTTTCATGATTTGCTGGTACACATCGAAATTTTGAGAGAACTTGTTAGTTTGATTGATTAAGATTTAAGTATGAAAAAGTTAATGTAGGGTAACGCTGATTTTTGACTTACTCGAGGACGAGCAAGGTTTAAGAGTGGGGATGTTGTTGACGCGGCTTATATACGAATATTTTGCATCATTTTATATGGTTTTCACTATTTTTATTCGTCAACTATATCTTTTAATTACAATTATCACCGATTATTGTGGATTTTGCAATATTGTCTTGGAAATATGCTATATGTGATTTTTATAGGTTTTTCATCAATTTTCGCGAAATTCATAACGATCTACGTTGGGTGAGAAAAGACCTCTGAGATGACATTCATTGAAGATGATGACCAAGAAAGGCTTGGTTGATTCATGCCCCCTCTGTGTTAATCAAGGCTTTCTACCCAGAAGCTTCAAAAAGGTGTCAAGAGCTACACGGAATTGGAGATAATTACATAGTAAAGACGTTAAATATATCAAAGACTAGAAGACTCCGTCAAATCCCAAAGATTCCAGAATCTCAAGAGTCCGAGAGACTCCGTACAAGTATTTTTTTTAGGCAACAAGCAACGTCCCTGCGAAAGATAGAAACAACCGAGCGAAGGAAGAGTCTGGGTCGGCCGACCCAGACCCTCCTGGTCGGCCGACCACACCCCTTCAGGCGGCGTCTCGTGTTCTCCTTTCTACCACGTCTCTTCTAGAAGATTCTAAGGAGATAAGGATAATTGGTTGCGAAGGAATTGAAGATAAAAAAGGTTGGTTTCGAAATCCATCCACGCTCAAATTAAATCTCGAGATATTCTCGGATTCCAGAACAGCAGCACCTTGCGGGCCTAATTCGGAGACATAAACATCGCCTAATGGAGAAAGTTTGAATACTAAAGTTGTAGATCTTTTCGAGCTCTACAATTTAGAGTCCGAGTTTGCTTTATTTGGAGTCCGAATGATAGAGATATGGTCAAAATACGGAAGGTGCAGAAAACAGGCCAAAGTCCAATTTCGAGGGAAACAAGAGTCTTACTCTAACTCCAAGTAAGAGGAAGGTGGAGGGCGCCCAGGGGCGCCTCCCGGGTATAAATACAAGCCCCCTTGAGACCCCCAAGGCCATCCAATTCATTATCAAGGCAACAAAGATGTAGAGAGAAGGGACAACAACTAGATGAGAGTAGAGGGTCGAGTTCTAGTCTAGGATTAGAGGTACTTCTAGTTCTTAGAGGTTATCAGAGGCCTTGCATGGCTCTCTGATTACCTAGCTCCAGAGGTCTAATTGTATCATCAAGGGAAGCGCATGGTTGTAAATATGATACAATTTATTAATGAAGCATTGTTCTTGTCTAATTATCATGTTCTTGTTCTAATTATGCTTGTTCTAGCTCTAATTAGCTTTAGATCTAGATGCTTGTTGATTAGATCATATCTTTAAAGGTTATATTCTTCTAGCGTTCTTGATCATTGATCTAGCTTGCTAATGATATAGTTGCATATCTAGTTCTTGTGATCATGGTGATTAGAGGTTCTAGTTGTGCCAATTATATTATTAGACCATATAAAGTAATTAGAGGTGCATTCTCTAATTATGTGCCTGTTGAAAGTTTCTCGTCGATTACCTGGTTACTAGTGACAGTAGAGCCCGGGGAAAGGTTAAGCCGATCTAGGGGATTAGGTTGATTGATCTTAATTTAATTATGCTATGATGAATATGATTGAACATGCTTGTTTACCTTAAGCTACTTGAGTTAGTAGTTATCTCGCTACTCTAATCTTGTTGTGGCGCCTGTTATCTTGCATGTCTTGGATCAAATTAGAGCTTGATTAGAATTTAGTTAATACCCTTTGATTAGAGTTTTAGTTCTATTCTAATCGCCTATCTTATATATATTAGTATATTTTATGCTTCGTTTAGATTAGTTTAAGGATTAATTTAGAGTTAGATTATAAGCTCTTTTATACTTTTAGTTTGCATAAACTCAAGTTAATTAGTTCTCAATTAGTTGATTTCCTGAATTGACAAAACTCATGATACTCATCCTGGGGAAAAGCTACTCACGATACAGTCACTTGCAGTATAAGGTTTGCCAAGTGCCGTCAACACCTAGCAGATAGTGGGCCGACCTTGCCACCTGGTCGGCCGACCTGGCAGGTGGTTTGCCGACCTGGCAGGTGGTTGGGCGACCTTACCACCTGGTTAGCCGACCTGGCAGGTGGTTGGCCGACCTGCCAAGTGGTCGTCCGACCATGGCTATGGTCGGGCAGCCAGGGTGTTTTCCCATTTCAGCCCATCTTCACTTCTCGGCCTTGCTTCATCCATTTTGTGTGAAATTTCATACCTGCAACCAAATATTCATACACAACAAGTGGAGCTCATCAGTAGTAAGAGTTAGTCTATTTTTATTCACATGCTTTCTCCATTTGGTGGATAATTGACGGTAGATATCGTAAGACTACGACCGTCAACAGTGCCACTCAGGAAGTTTACTACTTCCTGGTAATGTGCCAGAAAAGCAAACATTACTATATATCCAACACTATAAGTATGCACAAGATTTCCATAAACAGACAAGTATAAGACTAAGTATATGAAAGTAAAGTAAGTAAGAACTAACCAATAGTAGAGACAAGGAACTTAATCCTAGAATCAAATATCCTTCGACCGCAAATTTCTTGGTGAATAAATGGGGTATAGATAAAGTTCTGTGCATTATTTACCTAACACTAATGAATTTCACGTGTTTTGGTGGTTTTTGATGTATCACAGAGAGATGCTCAAATGTCATGCAAAAGAAGATCAATTGGAGCAAGAGAGAATGTGCACAAATGGGCTTGAGAATGAATTGAAAATAACATCTCTATGAAGTATCTCAAATTCCATCATGGACCAAACCATTACAAAGAGCTAGTCAAGATAACCAAAATGGAGTTTTGGTTCACTCAATTACATTTTGGTTCACTCAATTTGGATTCAAGATGCAAAACTTATGGCCGTCGCAAGAATCGACAACGCTGATGGACCATGGCCGCCCGACCACCTAACATGGCCGGCCGTCCACCACCCATGGCCGCCCGGTCCTCATCTTGGACGTTTGGCCACTACTCATTGTCGCCTGGACATCATCTTGGCTTCCTAGCCATGCCATATGGTTCCCCTGACACAAAGTTGCACGCAGGAGCTTTGTCACATTCAAATAACGAAGGAAACGTGGAAAACAAAGGAAGAACACCAAGTGGGCGGCAGCTGGCCAGGTTACATGGCTGGCCAGCCATCTCCCATGGCCACTCGGCCATCTCCCATGGCCGCTCAGCCATCCTACATGGCCGGCGGCCACTCACTTTGGCCACCTGGCCAAGTCCAAGCACCAGGAGGCCCAGGCAGTTTTTGAGCCCAACAATGATCGCCCAGCCATGCCATGGTGGCAATTCAACACGTCCTTTGACCTGCATGCAAAGAAACACAAAAGGAGATGAATCCAACTGTGCAACCAAGTATCCAATGAAACCAAGGGTCAGAAGGCCATCACACAAGGATTGCAAGCCAAGGAAGACATCATGCTGCCAATCCGGGAGAAACACGTGGCCGCTCGGCCATAAACATGGCCGACCGGCCATGACTTTTACCCATTTTGCATGTGCACCGACTTTGCACCCGTCACCGACCTTGGGGAAGCATTTTCAGCCATTGGATCAACTAAGTCGGTGAATCGGATGGCCGCCTGGCCAACCGGCTTTGCTACCCCACCGACCAACTTCCTCCTATAAATAGAGGGGCACTACCCCACTCCAAAAATATACCATTCACCATGTGAATCTGTGATGCCCCCGGCATCTCAAAAGCCTTAACACGCAGTTGAAGACAAGTTAATAATAAATTAAGGCTTAATGATGCTTGGAAAGTAATGAGGACTAGGTGGAAAAGGCACTAAGTCAAAATTTTTCTAAGAGAATACAAAACTCTGTGGTTGGGTTGTTTAAGTCACCAACCACAAGCTTTTATGCAAAGCACCAAATACAAAAGTTTTAGTTCGGGATGTCACCTTCAACTTTGATATTATGACCGTCTTAAAAATCTTATGTTATGAGGATGAAAAGTCGAGACCTAACTCAAACTAGAAATTCTCTGCAAGGTGCCAATTGTGATCGTGAACAAATTTGGACCCTAATAAAACTTTTAGATTCATTAAGCAACTGAGCTTAGCTCCAGTATAGAAGTTGTTGTATATACCGTGAACTTCACTTTTGCTACACTAGACATGGCTCAAAACTATCATCTACTCGCCCCTAATTGCACCCAAATATCTCATGGAAACAACCAAGTCAGCCTACAAATAATTCCCAAGTCTGAATTTCAGCCCTTCCCAAACTTGAATCTAAAATTACTTTTGATTTCACCATACAACTTCAAAATCTTCCTTTCTATGAAGTGAAATTAAACTTGTCACCTTTCAAATGCACCTAGAGTGGAAGTGTTTGGACTTCATTTGAGTATTCAAAAGGTTGAAACAAGAAAGACTCTGCCTAAATTGAAGCTGCAGTTTTACCAAACCTTCAATAATGTTTGTCCTTGCAATTCAAAATCTGTGGTGATCCAAGCAAGATTTTATATACCAAACTTGTAGTACATTTCATGATGAACAACTTTGTTAATTGGTGCTTTGACATGCATCAAGGTTGCATGATGTTTTAGCTTAATCTCTTTAGAACTAGCAAATCTATCAAAATCTGACCTGCTTAGTAAATTCAAGTTTTTGTTGACCTACATCCATTATCTTGCAAAACCCTTCGTGAGAAAGTTGTAGCTCATGAAATTCTGAACAACCTTGGTATAAAACTTATTGTATTAAAGTGGCCCTAAAATAGAGTTTTAGAATTTCTAAGCCGATGATTTCAGTTGGTCAAACCAGGGTCAGCAAGTTAAATTCAAATTTAAACCAACTTTCACTACAGAACATAGTATGAGCGTTTATAAAGAAGTTCTAGAGAGCAAAATTTAGAACACTTCTTGTATTTTGAGTTTGGTCAAATTCGGCTCTTAGAATGTTCAAAAACGAGAAATACAAATAAGGATACTAGCAGTCAAACTAGCGTTTTCCTTTTTTGCTCAAATTCCGGAATTTTAGTATCACTTACACGTGGGGCCCGCCTGTCAGCCCGCGGTTTCAGCCGAGGCGCAAACCACCGTTGCCCCAGTTTTGCAAAAACCACCTGCATCCCTCGCGATCTTGGTCCAATGGACCTCTTCTCATTCTCCCTACCCGGTCCCACCTGTCGGCGTCACAGGGTCCATGGATTCGATCCACGCACCACGTCCCCTCCTCCTTCCCCTCTCCCTCGCGTCCACGCGGCGCCCAAGCTCTGCGCCATGGCCGGCTAAGGCCGCGCCTCGCCCTCCTGCTCGTGCCTCTCCCTTCACCTGGACGGAACCCCGGTTTCGTTCTCACTTGCCTAACTCGTCCTCTCCCACCCGCGCTCCTCTCTTTGCCTCTCTCGCTCGCAAGCAGGTGCGCCAAGCCGCCATGGCCAGCTCGCGGCGAGCTCACTATGCCACCGCCCTGAGCTGCGCTCTGTCCAAGCCACCGCGCATATCGCGCTCACCTCACTCCGCTCCACTGTTTCCCCCATATCCGAGACGCCCTACACGGCCTCCAGCCCCTCCCATGAGCGTGCACGCCGTGACCGCCCGAACTTGAAGCTCTCGCGCACCGCCGCTTCCACAGTCCATCTCCTATCGTCCTCTTCCCCAAACCACACGAGCACCATGCGCGGGCCACCATGCTCCACCGATTCCCCAAGGTCTCGCCCTTCGTCTCCACTCCTGGAGCCCTTTCCACGAGCGCCGCCGCCATGGCCGCCATGATGAGCTCGGGCTCACTGTGGAGGCCCATCTTCAGGCCATCCCCGTGCCTCCACCTCCACACCGCCGGACTTGCCACGCCGTCGCGCAGCCAGAGCGCTGCTCCGCTCCCCTTCCCACCCTCGGAGCCGGGATCGAGCAAGCGCCGCCCCGCACCGCCGCGCCGTGGCCGCCCCAGTTCACCGTTGCCGCACCACCTGCTCTCTCCACCAACCGCGACGATATCTAAGGTAAATGGAAGCCCGCAGTGAGGGACACGTCCTTGGCCCCGCTCGGCTCCCAGTCCGGCCCCCACGCCGCCGGCGTAGCGCCGCCGTCCCCTCCCCTGCGCGCGGCCGAAGGAAGAAGATGAAGGGGAGTTTTTCCCCAAAACCCCCTGCCCTTTTCCCTTTTTATTTCTCACCGTTACGTACTATTCACTGAGTGTATGCAATCTTCCTTGCAGGCCCCTGGAGTATACGGTTAATTGTGTACAAGTCCTCAATCTATGTTTTTTCCATCTATTTTAAATATTTCGGCTGGGAGCTTCGGAAAATCATAACAAATCAAAGAAAAATCCTAAAAAGGCAAACTCAGTTGCATTAGACTCCTCTTAAATAGATCTATTGAATGGTTATGATGTAGATGTAAAAAAGGACTGTTTTGCCCTTGGTTTGTTGCATGCATAATTAATTAGGATAAATGACAAAAGTGGGCTAAATGAACTCCAAATGGCATGAAACTTGGACAGTAGCTTTGATAGGATATTTAGGCACTGTGTGATTTTTGGTAGGCCTATTACTGCTTGGTTGTTTACCGTTTTGCCCTCATGCATGTATTATTGTGTTCATTAAGCATGGAAAACACTTGCCTTATGAATTATGCTCCAAATATTGTACTAGATTTTATAGACACTGTCTATCGTATATTTAGCCTGCTGGTAAAATCTGGAGCGCTGCATGTAAGGTTTGGGTGGTGATTTGAACAAGTGCTACTATGATTTAATCCATAAAATAGAAAAGTAAGGATTAATAGGCTCCAAAAATTCCACTAAATTTCTTGCAACCATATTATGGTAAGATTATGCTTGTGCGAAGTTTTCGGGCATTTTGGTTGCTGATCATGAGGGGTTTATATGTAACTATTTGGATAGTGCCAATGGTGACGGAAATAGAAATGGGATGCTAGTATGTACTCAGAAGTGACTTTGTGACTTTCTATATACTCCTTATGGGTAGTTAATGGGTTAATCCATAGTATAGCACCTAATGTCTGCTTACATCTTGTAGTTGGATAACTGAACAACTTAGTACTAGCTAAAATAATTATTATGCCCCTTCTTAGTTAAGGTAACAATAATATACATACCATGATTAGTCATTATAAGAGTCTAAGCTTAATATCATGCTTTGTAAACCATGTGTGTACAAACTAAACTAAAGATGACACTACCACTCTCTTTTTGATCAATAACTTGACTAGTGCAAAGAGAGTTGTTTAAACGCATGTTTTGGGTGCACGAAAGTACTACTATCCATATGCTAGGAACGATGTTTCAAATAGTAATACCTTACATGTATAAATATATGCTTGTTGTATGCTTTGCTTGCATAGGGTATGATAAAGAACATTCACATTGATACTTAATCATGTTTTAATTCCATGTGTTGCATTGAGAATATCTGATTGCGTGCTTACTCTAAGTCCATAAAGGTACTTCTATGTCACCAATACTACAGTGATGTTACTAGATGTTCAATACATGGAAATGTATATGTGTTATGTGATTGCTTGAGTGTATGCCTGCCCTAAGTCAAGAAAAATACTACAATTACCAGTGCTAAGTGTGATGTCTTGAACTAGTAATCCATTGCATGTGTAAATATATGATTGACTAGTACTTCGCTTGCATGTAGTGTGAAACGAGGCAACGCAACTTAATACTTGATCATGTAACAAATTATATCTTACCATGTGAATGCTTTGTTGCATAGCTGAATGATTGTCCTAGATGCGTACGGTCACTTCTTGTTAAATAGTTGTCAATCACCTTTCTATCCATGAAACGATTGTTCCCACGTATGCTTGATATTCATGCATCTCATTCATTGCATCATGAATATCATTCATATAGTGGCGCTCATTGCAGATACGTGACCAAGAAGCAAGTGCTTGGAGCTACCTCAAGCAACGGTGATCCAAAAGACCAACTAAGACCCACTCACGACCTGGAGGGCCCATCAGTCGTGTTTGGACGGAGGAGTTGTCAAAGGGATCAAGGGGTTGCCTAGGGCTAAGCCTCACAACCCGGCAAACTAACATTAGCATAGTTTGTTGGTTCTCTTAAAGTAAAACAAAGGTAGGCAGGACCATGCTATTCCCAGCAAATAAAATAATTGTTGATTACGCATATGCATTAGGAGTTGATCGAAACCAATTGCATTAGATTCCTTGGCCGCCCTGGCCCTAGATCCTATGAATAGAGTTCATAGGACGAGTATGCCTAGTAAAGCTAGGTACGAGTAGACACGTGTGAATGGAGTCATTCGTCGCGTAGGTGATTTTTTCAAAAGTCACAAGAAATATTACTATGATGGAAGCTATGAGGATGCTCATGGTTTAAATTGAGACCGGGCGGAGCGTAAGTTTACTTTTGGGGTATGCGTTGTTGTTCTCCAGCTCTGCCCGAGTCGTTTAAGACCCCGTTCGCTGTTCGCTTGGGATCGGCACAACATTGCTAGAAGTGCTTATCCAGGACATAGGACCGGTGAAAGTCTTACCAGCCCCGTCCCACTATTCATTTTGCTGCCCATCCACTGATAGGGGGCCGATGGACTTGGGGGGTGCTTTGAGGTAGAGGGAGGGCTGACCCGACGTACCGTGGTATTGCTCCTGAGACGGCTACTCCCAGGGTTAGGTGGGGGCGCTGTGAATCTTAGGACGGGACAGGTGGAGATGAGGGATATATGTGAGGAACGCAATGGCTAGTAAGCATATATCCCTTGGCATTTTTAGTTATTCCCGGGAATTAGAAATCGATTCGAATCGCTGATGCTCACCAGGTGTGAGAGTGCTAAGTATCACTGCCGAGCAACGTAGTAATAACCTTAACATATTGTTTATTAAATCATGCTTTTCAATACTACCTGTTTGTACTTGTATGTTTAAATTCCTGCAAGTTACTTTATGATGATATATGAGATGAGAATGTTGTGGTATATGAACTATGGATCATGATGATAACTATGAGGAAAACTATTGCTCTATGACAATATATCACTGATTAAAATCAATGGCTAAGGATCCACTGGTTAGTAAGCAAGCTTCGCGTCAGCCGTAAGCCATTCAATTAAGTCCTACTGAGTAATTAGTACTCAGGGTTTGCCCCCACTTTTGGATTATAGGTGTGAAGTTCTTCGGGTGCGCCTGAGTTGGAGGAGGGTAGTACCGGTGGGCTCAGTGCTGCTCGCCTTGTTCATCTGCATGAAGACCACTTAAGTATCTTGTTTCCGCTGAGAGATATTTTTGAAATCGCTTCCGCTATTTTTTGAACATGTATTTGAATACCTATGTTTTTGGTTTGTAAGTTAAGTCTATTACTTGCTATTGCGGGAGTCGGATGTGTTTGGTGTCAGTTCCTCTGGGAATGGTGTTATCGAGAGCCCGAAGGACTCTCGACGGACTACCGGGTTTAGTCCGGCCTAAGTGCACTACGAGCCAGAGGTGGCAGGTGTGCTTAGTCTGGATTAAGCAGGGCAGTTCCGCCACAGCTGGTATCAGAGCCGATCATACACAGACACCAGTTATATCATCAAGTTTTGATTTACAAACCTATTTTCGAAACCCTTTCAAGTAGTTCAACAATGAGAGTATGCGATATGCCCATATTAAGGATGTTAGTTTTATCCAGGTGACATCACTGACATTCTGACCTAGATAGAACTCATATGCATATTCAGCGCTTTGGGAAGCAACTTTTCGGCCATAGCTATCCCCAGTACTGGTGGAAGCTATTGGGACTTGCGAACGGTTGTAAACCCTGCATTCATACTGTATAAGTAAAAGCTCTTTAAGGGTGGTGGGCATGTTTGAGGCTTTCATACCCACCACAATTACATTCGGTTTTGGGATCCACTTTTTTTCTCGACAATCCCAAGTACTGGTGGAAAGTCAGGCTTTGAGGAAAAGGTGCAGCGGCCCACTCAACGTTGTCCACGCAGCGGTCACGCGTGGATGCCACACTAGGTGGTAATGTATGAGCATGCATTTTTCTGTAGGTACACTAAGTACGTGTGAAATTAAGAGCAACTAGAGAACGATTAGTTGCATTAAGGAGAGACGTGCATATATGTCACCGGATTATCGCTAGTTATTATAATATACATAGGATGAGAGATGTGAGACCGAATAGGATGAATCATGCATCATTCCATCTCAGCTCATGTGCTTTGCTATGTGTTTGATTGAAAGTAATTAGATTCATATTGCAATTGTACACGTGTTGCTACTGTTTTGATACATGGTTGAAAATACAAGTGCATCATGAGGGTTAAATATAATAACTGCACATCTCACAATCACCGGTTCTGTTAATTATATGGAACTAATGCACCACATCATATAAAAATCTCTCTTGATGGAACCCTCTAATGTGCATTTCAGAAACATTCCCTTGTCACGTGCTAATATGGAGATAAGTGACCTAGGATTCGATAGGCCTAGCCACCGAAACAATAAGCAAGCCTCCAAGAAGTCTTTGAGAAGAATGCCTGAGCTTTCATCATCGAAGACTCTTCTCCAATCAACCCGACATACACAGCGTCAACATCTACACCGGCACACGAAGCGGGAGCTCCACCAAGACAAGACCGAGTTCAGAAGATACCACGGGCGAGATTCTATCGTCGCTTGCATACCCCTAGCAATACTTAGGGTTCTTAGTTGATGATGTGAGAGATAAAGAGGTAGCTTTCAAGGTCAACCTCGACTCCAGCAACATTCTACAAATTGATGGTATACCAAGACAACAATCACGATGGTGTCACCCATGTGAAGCTCGATGATGTATCAACCAAGTTGGAAAAAGAAACTTGTTTGGATAATGAAATGGATATCGATTTACGTAGTGAGAACACTTAGCTTGGACTTGTATTAGTTGGACTTTGGATTAGCATGGTTAATTTCGCCACGTGATCCTAACTCCCTGGAATCACCTCTAGAGTGTCATGAATTTTCCAACCGTTACAATTCTTTGGTTCCAAACTCATGTATTCCAGGCATTCCAAGCTTTCGCGTTCCATGCATTTTGGATTCTTGTAGTTTTTATGCTTCAAACTCATGCCAATCAATGTCCTATTGAATCTAGGTGACCACCATGACTCAAGAGTTTTGTTGTCCATATGTTCCTCGTGATTCCCATCCTTAACACCCTTTTTGAAAAGTAAACCACTATATCTTGTTTCCTTGAATCATACCACCCGAGTATTACACGTCATGCGCTTTAAGCTCCTTTAACTAAATATATCACTCATTTATCACTTCGTTGCCATGATCTCGTAGCGTTCGTGTCCCATGGGGTTGGACTGGATGGTTGTGCCGCTCTTAATGTGGTGTTTACCTAAGCAGTCAATGGTGCCGCGACGGAACCTAGGGTCCCATGAGATTGGCCATCACATAGCTGTGCCACTAGGGGTGCGCTGGTATCAAGACATGCGAAGGCTAGACATAGCATCAAGTGCGGAACATTCATATCCGCTTCTCCTTACTTTGTGGAACTCGCTACTCTTGATCCGTGGAAATGCTTGAATCCATTTCCACCACCCCAATATGTCATCTCATTGCTTTGTTTCACCTTGCCTTTCTTGATCTGTAGGAATGATCCACCTCAATCCCACAACTTGTTCATATCTTTCGTTAACTTGTTTTATGGTGTCTTTCCTGACCTACGAGAATGAGCAGTCTTATGTTCATCCCCTATTTACACATTTTCGTTGTGTAGTTTCATGTTACTTTCTCGACTCATGGGAAAGATTACCTCGATCCCACTAGCAGTTACATCTTTTTTCTCTTGATTTAACCCTGCCTTTCGTCGATTTGTGCAGATGATCAACTCCGCTCCACTATTACTCTTGTATATTTTCTTTCCACTTGATGAACTAAATTCCTCGAATGTGAATTTCAGGGTAACCTTCTACAATAGCCTTTGTTCTCGGCTGGTGCTGCAGACATGCCGCCCGCTCAATGAGTTGTTTCTATCTGCTTCAAATTCTCCACAATGATGGGCTTCCTAACCTTGCCGATCGTTTCGTTACTAAGCACATATCATCTACCTAGATCAGTCTTGTCCATTACTAAGAAATCGTACAAACCATCACCTTGTCCAATCTATCTGGGTCCTCGTGTACATTTCTTGCCGCCATGAGCATGATGTGCTATGCCTCACCACCTCTTTTCCTTGAGGATGTTCTAACTTATTGTCTTATATGTGTACACAGTCCCTATCAAATGAAATGATTGTCTCACAAAAACACATCCATTGATAACCCTTTGAATCACAAGACCCTTCGTATTTTGAATTTTTCCGATTGTGTACACTTTGCTTCTATTGTTCTAAGACCTATATATTTATCACGTTTCTAGATCTTGGTGTCAAAGTCAGGAAGTAACCCTGTTCTACTGTTCGAATCAATTACTATCGCTCTCCCTGCAGCCACACCCTCTTCGCGGTTTGCCCATTCGCTCTCACCTATAACACGAATTGCCGAGTACCATGGGAAGATCACCTTAGACCTATTCAAGAAGCTTTGTAACTACCTTGTGTTAAAGGGGCACTAACCATTCACGAGCCAGTTAACAAGCTAATAGGTGAAGATTTAAATGTTACCATATGCGGCCGAAAACACACGAACTGCGTGCCAAAACCATTCCCATTACGCAGTAAGCCGTAAAACCCCTGCTTCTTCCAAATCTCGGGACGAGATTTCTTTAAGGGGGTGGGTTGTGATGCCCCGGCATCTCAACAGCCTTAACACGCAGTTAGAGACAAGTTAATAATAAATTAGGGCTTAATGATGCTTGGAAAGTAATGAGGACTAGGTGGAAAAGGCACTAAGTCAAAAATTTTCTAGGAGAATACAAAACTCTATGTGGTTTGGTTGTTTAGTCACCAACCACAAGCTTTTATGCAAAGCACCAAATACAAAAGTCTTAGTTCGGGACGTCACCTTCAACTTTGATATTATGACCGTCTTAAAAATCTTATGTTATGAGGATGAAAAGTCGAGACCAAGTCAAACTAGAAATTCTCTGCAAGGTGCCAATTGTGATCGTGAACAAATTTGGACCCTAATAAAACTTTTAGATTCATTAAGCAACTGAGCTTAGCTCCAGTATAGAAGTTGTTGTATATACCGTGAACTTCACTTTTACTACACTGGACATGGCTCAGAACTATCATCTACTCACCCCTAATTGCACCCAAATATCTCATGGAAACAACCAAGTCAGCCTAAAATAATTCCCAAGTCTGAATTTCAGCCCTTCCCAAACTTGAATCTGAAATTACTTTTGATTTCACCATACAACTTCAAAATATTCCTTTCTATGAAGTGAAATTAAACTTGTCACCTTTCAAATGCACCAGAGTGGAAGTGTTTGGACTTCATTTGAGTATTCAAAAGGTTGAAACAAGAAAGACTCTACCTAAATTGAAGCGGCAGTTTTACCAAACCTTCAATAATGTTTGTCCTTGCAATTCAAAATCTGTGGTGATCCAAGCCAGAATTTATATACCAAACTAGTAGTACGTTTCATTATGAACAACTTTATTAATTGGTGCTTTGACATGCATCAAGGTTTGCATGATGTTTTAGCTTAATCTCTTTAGAACTAGCAAATTTATCAAAATCTGACCTGCTTAGTGAATTCAAATTTTCGTTGACCTACATCCATTATCTTGCAAAACCCTTCTTGAGAAAGTTGTAGCTCATGAAATGCTGAACAACCTTGGTATAAAACTTATTGTATGAAAGTGGCCCTAAAATAGAGTTTTAGAATTTCTAAGCCGATGATTTCAGTTGGTCAAACCAGGGTCAGCAAGTTAAATTCAAATTTAAACCCACTTTCACTACAGAACATAGTATGAACGTTTATAAAGAAGTTCTAGAGAGCAAAATTTAGAACACTTCTTGTATTTTGAGTTTGGTCAAATTTGGCTCTTAGAATGTTCAAAAATGAGAAATACAAATAAGGATACTAGCAGTCAAACTGGCGTTTTCCTTTTTCCCTCAAATTCCGGAATTTTAGTATCAGTTACATGTGGGGCCCGCCTGTCAGCCCGCGGATTTAGCCGAGGCGCAAACCACCGTTACCCCCGGTTTTGTAAAAACCACCTGCCCTCGCGATCTCGGTCCAATGGACCTCTTCTCATTCTCCCTGCCCGGTCCCACCTATCGGCGTCACGGGGTCCATGGATCCGGTCCACGCACAATGTCCCCTCCTCCTTCCCCTCTCCCTCGCGCCCACACGGCGCCCAAGCTCTGCGCCATGGCCGGCCGAGGCCGCGCCTCGCCCTCCTGCCCGCGCCTCTCTCTTCACCTGGACGGAACACCGGTTTCGTTCTCACTCGCCTCACTCGTCCTCTCCCACCCGCGCTCCTCTCTTTGCCTCTCTCGCTCGCAAGCAGGTGCGCCAAGCTGCCATGGCCGGCTCACGGTGAGCTCACTGCGCCGCCGCCTTGAGCTGCGCTCCGTCCAAGCCATCGCGCGTATCGTGCTCACCTTACTCCGCTCCACTCTTCCCCCATATCCGAGACGCCCTACACGGCCTCCAGCCCCTTCCACAAGCGTGCACGCCGTGACTGCACGAACTTGAAGCTCTCGCGCGCCGCCGCTTCCACAGTCCATCTCCTATCGTCCTCTTCCCCAAACCGCATGAGCACCATGTGCGGGCCACCATGCTCCACCGATTCCCCAAGGTCTCGCCCTTCGTCTCCACTCCTAGAGCCCTTTCCATGAGCGCCGCCGCCATGGCCGCCATGATGAGCTCGAGCTCACCGTGGAGGCCCATCGTCGGGCCGTCCCCGTGCCTCCACCTCCACACCGCCGGACTCGCCACGCCGTCGCGCAGCCAGAGCGCCCCTTCCCTCCCCTTTCCACCCCCGGAACCGGTGGATCGAGCGAGCGCCACCCCGCACCGCCGCGCCGTGGCCGCTCCAGTTCACCGCCGCCGCACCACCTTCTCTCTCCACCAACCGCGACGATATCTGAGGTAAATGGAAGCCCACGGCGAGGGACACGTCCCTGGCCCCGCTCGGCTCCAAGTCCGGCCCCCACGCCGCCGGCGAAGCGCCGCCGTCCCCTCCCCTGCGCGTGGCCGAAGGAAGAAGATAAAGGGGAGTTTTTCCCCAAAACCCCTGTCCTTTTCCCTTTTTATTTCTCTCTGTTACATACTATTCACTGAGTGTATGCAATCTTCCTTGCAGGCCCTGGAGTCTACGGTTAAATGTGTATAAGTCCTCAATCTATGTATTTTTCCATCTATTTTAATTATTTCGGCTGGGCGCTTCGGAAAATCATAACAAATCAAAGAAAAATCCTAAAAAGGCAAACTCAGTTGAATTAGACTCCTCTTAAATAGATTTATTGAATGGTTATGATGTAGATGTAAAAAAGGACTGTTTTGCCCTTGGTTTGTTGCATGCATAATTAATTAGGATAAATGACAAAAGTGGGCTAAATGAACTCCAAATGGCATGAAATTTGGACAGTAGCTTTGATAGGATATTTAGGCACCGTGTCATTTTTGGTAGCCCTATTACTGCTTGGTTGTTTACCGTTTTGCCCTCATGCATGTATTATTGTGTTCATTAAGCATCGAAAACACTTGCCTTATGAATTATGCTCCAAATATTGTACTAGATTTTATAGACAAATCTGGAGCGCTGCATGTAAGGTTTGGGTGGTGATTTGAAAATGACAAGTGCTACTATGATTTAATCCATAAAATAGAAAAGTAGGGATTAATAGGCTCCAAAAATTCCACTAAATTTCTTGCAACCATATTATGGTAAGTTTATGCTTGTGTGAAGTTTTTAGGCATTTTGGTTGCTGATCATGAGGGGTTTATATGTAACTATTTGCATAGTGCCAATGGTGGCGGAAATAGAAATGGGATGCTAGTATGTACTCAGAAGTGACTTTGTGACTTTCTATATACTCCTTATGGGTAGTTAGTGGGTTAATCCATAGTATAGCACCTAATGTCTGCTTACATCTTGTAGTTGGATAACTGAACAACTTAGAACTAGCTAAAATAATTATTATGCCCCTTCTTAGTTCAGGTAACAATAATATACATACCATGATTAGTCATTATAAGAGTCTAAGCTTAATATCATGCTTTGTAAACCATGTGTGTACAAACTAAACTAAAGATGACACTACCACGCTCTCTTTTTTATCAATAACTTGACTAGTGCAAAGAGAGCTGTTTAAACGCATGTTTTGGGTGCACGAAAGTACTACTATCCATATGCTAGGAACGATGTTTCAAATAGTAATACCTTACATGTATAAATATATGCTTGTTGTATGCTTTGCTTGCATAGGGTATGATAAAAAACATTCACATTGATACTTAATCATGTTTTAATTCCATGTGTTGCATTAAGAATATCTGATTGCGTGCTTACTCTAAGTCCATAAAGGTACTTCTATGTCACCAATACTAAAGTGATGTTACTAGATGTTCAATACATGGAAATGTATATGTGTTATGTGATTGTTTGAGTGTATGCCTGCTCTAAGTCAAGAAAAATACTACAATTACCAGTGCTAAGAGTGATGTCTTGAACTAGTAATCCATTGCATGTGTAAATATATGATTGACTAGTACTTCGCTTGCATGTAGTGTGAAACGAGGCAATGCAACTTAATACTTGATCATGTAACAAATTATATCTTACCATGTGAATGCTTGGTTGCATAGCTGAATGATTGTCCTAGATGTGTATGGCCACTTCTTGTTAAATAGTTGTCAATCACCTTTCTATCCATGAAACGATTGTTCCCACGTATGCTTGATATTCATGCGTCTCATCCATTACATCATGCATATCATTCATATAGTGGCGCTCATTGCAGATACGTGACCAAGAAGCAAGCGCTTGGAGCTACCTCAAGCAACGGTGGTCCAAAAGACCAACTAAGACCCACTCACGACCTGGAGGGTCCATCAGTCGTGTTTGGACGGAGGAGTTGTCCAAGGGATCAAGGGGTTGCCTGGGGCCAAGCCTCACAACCCGGCAAACTAACATTAGTATAGTTTGTTGGTTCTCTTAAAGTAAAACAAAGGTAGGTAGGACCATGCTATTCCCAGCAAATAAAATAATTGTTGATTACGCATATGCATTAGGAGTTGATTGAAACCAATTGCATTAGATTCCTTGGCCGCCCTGGCCCTAGATCCTATGAATAGAGTTCGTAGGACGAGTATGCCTAGTAAAGCTAGGTACGAGTAGACACATGTGAATGGAGTCACTCGTCGCGTAGGTGATTTTTTCAAAAGTCACAAGAAATATTACTATGATGGAAGCTATGAGGATGCTCATGGTTTAAATCGAGACCGGGCGGAGCGTAAGTTTACTTTTGGGGTGTGCATTGTTGTTCTCCGGCTCCGCCCGAGTCGTTTAAGACCCCGTTCGCTGTTCGCTTGGGATCGGCACAACATTGCTAGAAGTGCTTATCCGGGACATGGGACCGGTGAAACTCTTACCGGCCCCGTCCCACTGTTGACAGCACTTAAGCATGGCAAACCTTATACTGCAAGCGACAGTATCGTGTGTAGCTTTTCCCTATGATGAGTATCGTAGGTTTATGTCAATCCAAGGAACGAACTAATCGTGATCTAATTAACAAGAGTTTATGCGAAAACTAGGGTAAAAAGGATATCTAATCTACTTCTAAACCAATCCTTAAACTAAACCAATCCTTAGCCTAATCTAGTAAAAGAGATAAACTAAACTATATATATATAAGATAAACAATTAGAAACATAATTAGAACTCTAATCAAAGGGTATTAACTAGGTTCTAATCAAGCTCTAATCGGATCCAAAGCATACGATAGATAAAGTTTCACAACGAGATTAGAGCAGCGAGATAACTAGTAGATCAAGGCAAATAAGCATGTTCAAGCACATCTATCATAGCATAATTAAATCATGATCAATCAATCTAATCCCCTAGATCGGCTCAACCTTTCCCCGGGCTCCACTGTCACTGGTAACCAGGTAATCGACGAAGAACTTTCAACAGGCACGTAATTAGAGAATGCACTTCCAATTACTTTTATTTGGTCTAATAACATAATTAGAGCAACTAGCACTTCTAATCACCATGATCACAAGAACTAGACACAAAACTATATTACTAGTAAACTAGATCAAAGATCAAGAACGCTAGATAAACATCACCCTTAATGACATGGTCTAATCAAGATGCATCTAGACATAAACTTAATTACAGCTAGAACAACCATAATTAGAACAAGAATATGATAATTAGACAAGAACAATACTTCATTAATTAACTGTATCATAATTACAACCATGATCATACCTTCCCTTGATGATACAATTAGACCTCCGGATCTAGACAATTAGAGAGCCGTGCAAGGCCTCTAATCACCTCTAGAGATTAGAAGAAGATCTAAACCTAGACTAGAAACTCGACCCTCTGCTCTCCTCTAGTTGTGTCCCTCAAGTCGTCGTCTTGTCACCTTGATAATGAATTGGATGCCTCGACCAGGGGCTCAGCTTCGCTTTAAATACCCTGGAGAAGACGTGGCCGAAAAGGAAACTGAAACCGACATACGGAGTCCTGGGGTCGGCCGACTTGGGGGGGTCTGGTTCGGCCGACCCAGGCCCTTCCAGCCTCCTCTAGTTTCCATCTTTCGCGGGATTCGGGATAACCTTCATATAAATCTTCGTGGAGTCCTTTTCGGACTCTAAACCTTCCAGATTCTTCTGTATCCCGAGATCTTGTCGAGTCTTCTAGAATTGGGCTTCATTTGATGGGTCTTTAATTGGGCTTCTTCTTCCATTATTGAATAATATTCAGAGGTCTTTTTACTCGAGGTAGACTTTGATGAATTTTGCTTAAAATTGGCCCAAAACCTGCAAAAATTACAAGTAGACAATTTCCAAGACAATATTGCAAAATCCACAATAATCTATGTTATTTGTTAGTAAAAGGCAAAGTTGACGCATAATAATAGGTAAAAACAATATAAAATGATGTATAATTTTCGTTCATAAGCCGCGTCAACAATACCCCCACTCTTAAACCTTGCTCGTCCTCGAGTAAGTAAAAACTTAAAATATAGTTAACTTATGAACTAAAATCAAATAATCAAACTAAATTCATACTCTCAATATTTTTCAGTGTTTGGATCTACAAATATAAAAATAGATAGATATTCATGTAAACATATCCCACAATGTATGATAAATGAGATCAAACTTTATCACAAATGAATCTCCTTCTTTTCAAAAATTATTATTTCGACAAAGTTTTCAAGGATCAAGATTATATAAAGCCCAAAACTCCACTCATCTTTCTAGTCACTCAATATGTGGCTAAAAACTATCTCATAATCATATTATATATGTGTAGGCTTATATCTGGAGTTTTCGGTAAGGATCCTAATCAAAATTTAATCTCAATATATTATCAAACTAGGAAAAGGATCTGCTGGTTTTACTGAGATTTCTCAAAAAGGTCATGGAAAATAAATTGATGAAAAAGATAAAGAAAAATTATATAGAATGGTGGACATATGCAAATAAATCAATGATTTCAAGGCACAAATGAAGTCCCTGATATCGGATTGCATATGGTTGGAAAATTTTCTGGAGTATATATATTGAATAAACACCAACTCTCATATAAAAGATTTTTGAGGGGCATAAATATAATATATATTTTTATTTCTAATTCTACTGCGGCCACTTGGCTTTTTTTTCTTTTCTCTCTCTTTTTTTTTCAATTTTCGACCACTTGGTCTTCTCTTTTTTTTTTTTCCTTGCCTCCTCAAAAACTTTATAAAAATTTTAATTTTAAAATAAGCTTTCCTCCCCCACTCTTGAATAATACTCATCCTCGAGTATTTTAACTTTTTGGAACAGGGGTCCAGCTGAAAAATAAACTTAAGATATACTCCAGAAAACAAATAGGTTGTGGTAAGGATAGATATATTTTTGACGATATTTTGGTTTCAGGAGGGATATCTAGCGAAATTTGTATTTTCTCCAATGTAGAGATATACAATGCATGGATAAAAAGGCTAGCAAATGAAAAGATAATCAAATATGAATGACCAGCTTTGAAATCTCAAACCCTAGATTCAAACCCTAATTCAATTCAATCAAGAATTAAATTTGATCAAACTATAGTGTATTATATAATATAAGGCTCTAAATAGGAAGGGCTTATATAAAATAATCACAAGAAAAACTTTGATCATAAAAGTTTATAAAATAAAATCATCATTTTTTTTTAAAAGGAGACTCAATATGATAAATCTGAAATCAAAATATTAATATCATATGGGTCTTTATGAAATATCAAATCTATCTCATATATGCAAATCAAAATTCAAATTTAAGTGCATTAAATTGAGAGCATAAACTTAGTCTAATCAAAAGACTTTAGAACACAAATTAACACAAGTTTTATTCAATTAAACAAAGGAGGTGATACATGGTTAACTCACATGACTCAAATAAAACTCAAATTAACTCGAATTAAACACTCATAATTATACAAAATATATAGAATTAAAATAAATTCGAAATTAAAATAAAAATAAAATAAAATAATAAAAAAAAAAGAAAAAGAAAATCAAACCACTAAGAGCTTCACTCTTGATTGCCTTGATTGTTCTGGTCCCACAGCCTCAGGTTGAATAATTGCTCCTCAATATTCTGAGTGTTTTGCTCGTACTGCTGTAAATTTTCCCGAACATGATCAAGAATACCATAATCTCTTGCCGTCATTGTCTCAATGCCATAATAAGATCTGTGTGGCATCTGCTGAGCTGCAATGAAATCTGGATCGTAGGATCTTGCATTTCTAGGAATAAAAACTGCAGGTGGAGGAATATTCCCTGATGGCTGAAATACAGGAGTAGAGGTTGGATCATAAGAGCTAATGGGTCTGACTTGATAGACTGGCCCTTGTGATGAACCTGCTCCAAACTGACTGCTAGGAAACTGTTGATTAGGAGTAGTCCAAGCGTCCCATTCTGATGATGTTTGCTGACTTGGTTCTTCCTCAAACATAAACTTCTCCAACCAATCAGTTTTATTCTGAATAAACAGAGACAACCTTCTATCTGGGATTCTAAACTTGGTTTTAGCCACATAAAATCCAGTAGATGAATTCCCAAAAATGTATTTCCCTTTCTTAAGGGAGTTTTCATCTATACTAGCTGGTAGCACAGTGTATGCGGGGCTAGAAACCAAATTGGGTATCAGTGAGAAGGCAATCACCGTAAGATAATGTCCATATCCCAATAATCCGGTTGCTCTTTTTCTCTGGACTATCCAATGATTAATCATTGCATTAATGGGATTAGTCCAAGTAGGTTGACACAGTGCAATATATAGCCATTTCAATTCAGCAATCTGCACCTTAGTGTCATCCATCCTTTCCAAAACTCTTACTGTCATGAATCTATGAATGATGCGAAGGATGGGGTTGATAATTTTCATTCTCTCCTTTGAATGTCCACTAGCAATACGCAACCAAAAATTCTCTAGTGTAGTATTATCAACTTCTATACTTTCTGGTGCATTAGTGTGGAATCCAAATAAAGCTCCAACAGTTCCAAAAGAAATATCAGTCCAGTTTTCCTTAAGTCTAAACCTTAAAGTGCTAATTCCATCAGAAGACTGAACTATATCCATAGTAGTCATAATCTCTAGTGCTAAGTCACTCTGATAACTAGCACTAATATGAATGAAAGGACCCCAGCCAAGATTAAGGAATGATTTCTCTATACTTGAATCAAAGTTTAGAACTTTCATAAAATCATGATCTAAATCAAGATTGGACCTAATCCTTTCTTTGCAACTGTTGTACCTTTGCTCTTCTATAGCTGAACGGAGAGAAAATCCTTCTGAAGAATACTTCCACTCTTCATCATCATCATCATCATCAATGTTCATCGGTTGAGGGACTTGACTTTGAGAACGAGTGCGTGGCCTCCTCACCGGCTCCATGACATCTTCTACTTCAACAGAGAAGCGAGAAGAACATCCTCTCAATCCTTGATCCCGACGGAGACTCTGCTCAGAACCGGAACTCCCCATCTCAGAGACAGAGTGTCTCCTTGATGAAAGTCTTGATGAATCGTCGTCTTGGGGTTGAGAGCTGCTCCTTGATGAAGAACCCTTGAAAGTCTTCTTGATGAAGCTTGCCGCCTTCTTCATCTTCTAAACTCTTCCTCTCAAGAACTCTCAAGAACTACTACTCTTGCTCTTCTCTCTCGAAATACTGGCTCTGGAATGGTTTCTGGGTGGTGAAGATCATCAACAAAGGTCTGGAATTTATAGGCAAGGCTGCTTCTGAAAGGGGAGGTGCATCTGGTGAAGGGTCTACTGGGGTCGGCCGACCAGGGGGGGTGGCTCGGCCGAGCTGGCCTTGTGCTGGCTCTGCTGGGTCTCCTCCTTCTCCTGCAAGATGCCCAATGGATTCCTGATACTTTTGGATAGCTTCTACTGCAAGTTGAACGTCGTGCATGCAGCTTTGGACAGAAACTTCAATCAACCATAAGTTTGTCCCCTTGGATGTTTCTTCATCATGGCTATCCTAAAAAGTTTTAATCCTATCCTATTCCTATGTCTTGGCTGGTTGCTACAAGATCAAAAGAGGATCCAATGTTGCCTAATTAATTAATTTTTATTTGGTTGATGTTAATCTTCACTAATTCTAGTCCTTAATGCGTATAAGCAATATAAATATCCCTACTAATGTAGGTTTAATAATTTCAGCACACAAAAAGATAGAATTAATTTTCATATTAAAGATTATCCCTATTTAGCATATTGAAAATTAAACCTATGTTTAAAGTTTTTATTAAAAACAAATGTTCGGTTAATCAACCGATTTAATTTTAGAATAAAGATAGTCACTCAATTCATTAATTGAATTGAATAAACTAACTTCAATTCTTTAGCGTGGCTTAGGTTAAACGCCTAGTTTTTGAATAAAATTAGAGAGATGATTTTTGAAATTCAAACAATATAGATAAAATCTAGAAAAACATATCTACTCTAATTTTTATTTAAAAACCGAATAAAATCGAACCAAATTTAAACCGGCAAAGTCTTCGTGGTTTTCAAAATTTAGATAGCTACGTAAGTGAGAGTAGCTATCTTATCCTATTTAAATCTAAAAACTTTAAATTAAACTAACTCAAACTTTATTAATTTAACTAATGTTTAACAATAAAGTTTTGACTCAATTTAAACTAACTCAAATTAAACTAAAAACTCTAAATACCTGGGTTGCCTCCCAATAGCGCTTGAGATGAGTCCTTCAGCCCAACTTCAAATCTTTACTGTCCAATGTCTTGTGTAGACACTGCAGACGAGTCTTCTTCTTCAAGCTCCGTCCTCTTCAATTGATTGGCAAACTTCAAACTTCGGACGAAATTTGAATGAACTTGATTCACCATTGATGTTGAACTTGATTTCTCCCTTCCCCACATTAATAGTGGCTTGAGCAGTCCTTAGGAAAGGTCTTCCAAGTATCAGTGGTGATCTCGAGCTTGCTCCCATTTCCAGAATAACGAAGTCAACTGGTACAATATTATCTCCAATCTTCACTGGCACATCCTCAGCTACTCCTTCTGGATATCTCACTGAACGATCTGCTAGCTCCAGACACATGGATGTAGGCTCTGGTTTAGGCAGCTTGAGTCTATCGAACACTGACTTCGGCATCACACTAACACTTGCTCCAAGATCGCACAAAGCCTTATCAATGTTGAGTACACCAATAGAACATGGGATGGTGGGGCATCCCGGATCTGCCATCTTCTGTAAAGGGACATCCATTATGGCTGCACTACACTCAGTCGTCAGCTTGACACACTCAGATGGCATTTCCCTCTTGTTAGCTAGTATATCCTTGAAGTACTTGGCATAAGTGGGTACTTGAAGTGCATCCAATAGTGGCATGTGGATATATAGCTGCTTGATCACTTCAATGAACTTGTTGAAATGCTCATCTGTTTTGCTAGCTCGAACTCTACACTTTTCTGGTAACACTCTTGTGTCGTCTACTGTCACTTCTGGTTCGTCTTCACTCTCTTTCTCTGCTTCCACTGAACTGGCAATTTTTGTAGTCAACTCTGGGTCTCTAGTCTCTCTCCCGGATCTGGTAGTGACTGCTTTGAGTGACTCTTTAGACTGTGGCTGTCCTGGCAACTTTCCTTCATTTTTGTTTGGGAGATGCTCTGCTAACTGAGATAGTTGATTTTCTAAAATCTTCATCATCCCCATGAGCTGTTGATTTGAACTTCCCACAGTAGTGATCTTGCCATCAATGCTTTCTAACACTTTGTCTACAGCCTTGAATTTTGAGTGTGTATCCTTGTTGATTTTAGCTTGCTCTTCCATAAAGTCCTTGAGCTGAATCCGCAGAGGAATGACATTCTGAATAGCTGATCCGGCAGTGAACTGTTGTTGTCTATAATTGGACGGGGGAATCCAACCTTCCTTCCTGGCATAGTCCAAAGCCTTAGCTTCCTCCGGACACCTCTCACTTGAGTGACCATACTCTCCACACTCTTCACAAGTCATCATGTAATCTGTAGACTTCACTTCCTCTGCTCTGCCACTTTCCATCTTCTCGAACCTCCTCATTAGTGAGTCGATTTTTCCACCAAGGATCTCCATCTTATCTACCTCCAGCACACTCTTCGCTGTTCCAGTGGAAGTATGCTGCTCCAGTGAGGTAGGCGTCACTCTATCTGCTCCCCATGCTCCATTCTCTGCAATCTTCTTGAATAAGGCTTCGGTCTCAGTGGGTGTGAGACTGAGAATTGATCCTCCGGATGATGCATCAACTTGACCTCTGCACACTGCGTTGAGTCCTCCATAGAATTTCTGAATTATGTCCCAATTCTGAAAATTGTGATGAGGGCATGCTGACACATAATCGTTGAATCTCTCATAAGCTTCACTGAATGTCTCAGTGGGGTACTGCACAAATGTTGAGATCCTGTTGCGCAAAGCTTGAGTCTTCCCTGGTGAGAAATACTTGGCGATGAATGCTTGTAGTAGACTCTGCCAGTTGCTCACTGTCTCCTCTGGTAGTGTCGCCAACCACTGGTGTGCTTTCCCAATCAGAGAGAATGGGAAAAGTCTTGCTCTGATCTGGTCGTTAGTGACTCCTTCAACGTTGAATGTGTTGCAAATCTGCAAGAACGTCTTCAAGTGTTGATTTGGGTCCTCCTTTCCACTGAATGGTTGATTCTGCACCATGTTGATCACTGAGCTCCTGATCTCAAATGCTCTGGGTGGTGGTGCCAAGTCTCTGATCTTCAAGTCTGCTGATGTTGGCACACACAGCTCCATAAGCTTCTTCTCTTGGTCTTCCATCTTCGGCAGAGTTTCTTCTTGTTTCCGAGAAAATTTGGCAGAGTTTCGGCTCTTTCTCAGCAGTTTTTCTGGATCATCCACATAATTAGATGGTTTATTGGATCGTGGTCCATCCATTCCTGCTCAGGTTAGTGGCAGAAAATATATACAAAGCAAAAATAATTCTACAAAATTTACACTAAACTAGTCCTGAATCCAAAAATTTAAAAACAAAATTTAAATTCAGAAAATAAAGAAAAAATAAAAAAAAATAAAAAAAATAAAATAAAAAAAAATGGCGCAAGAACAGTAATAAATAAAAATAACATAAATAAAAAATAAAATAAAATTATTGCGCCTAAAAGAAAATAAAGAAAATAAATCTAAATGCATAAAAGAAATAAAACTGAATTTAAATGCTAAATACATACAACAAACATAAACTCTAATTAACTAGAACCCTAATAATTAGTTCCCCGGCAACGGCGCCAGAAAAGCTTGTTGACAGCACTTAAGCATGGCAAACCTTATACTGCAAGCGACAGTATCGTGTGTAGCTTTTCCCTATGATGAGTATCGTAGGTTTATGTCAATCCAAGGAACGAACTAATCGTGATCTAATTAACAAGAGTTTATGCGAAAACTAGGGTAAAAAGGATATCTAATCTACTTCTAAACCAATCCTTAAACTAAACCAATCCTTAGCCTAATCTAGTAAAAGAGATAAACTAAACTATATATATATAAGATAAACAATTAGAAACATAATTAGAACTCTAATCAAAGGGTATTAACTAGGTTCTAATCAAGCTCTAATCGGATCCAAAGCATACGATAGATAAAGTTTCACAACGAGATTAGAGCAGCGAGATAACTAGTAGATCAAGGCAAATAAGCATGTTCAAGCACATCTATCATAGCATAATTAAATCATGATCAATCAATCTAATCCCCTAGATCGGCTCAACCTTTCCCCGGGCTCCACTGTCACTGGTAACCAGGTAATCGACGAAGAACTTTCAACAGGCACGTAATTAGAGAATGCACTTCCAATTACTTTTATTTGGTCTAATAACATAATTAGAGCAACTAGCACTTCTAATCACCATGATCACAAGAACTAGACACAAAACTATATTACTAGTAAACTAGATCAAAGATCAAGAACGCTAGATAAACATCACCCTTAATGACATGGTCTAATCAAGATGCATCTAGACATAAACTTAATTACAGCTAGAACAACCATAATTAGAACAAGAATATGATAATTAGACAAGAACAATACTTCATTAATTAACTGTATCATAATTACAACCATGATCATACCTTCCCTTGATGATACAATTAGACCTCCGGATCTAGACAATTAGAGAGCCGTGCAAGGCCTCTAATCACCTCTAGAGATTAGAAGAAGATCTAAACCTAGACTAGAAACTCGACCCTCTGCTCTCCTCTAGTTGTGTCCCTCAAGTCGTCGTCTTGTCACCTTGATAATGAATTGGATGCCTCGACCAGGGGCTCAGCTTCGCTTTAAATACCCTGGAGAAGACGTGGCCGAAAAGGAAACTGAAACCGACATACGGAGTCCTGGGGTCGGCCGACTTGGGGGGGTCTGGTTCGGCCGACCCAGGCCCTTCCAGCCTCCTCTAGTTTCCATCTTTCGCGGGATTCGGGATAACCTTCATATAAATCTTCGTGGAGTCCTTTTCGGACTCTAAACCTTCCAGATTCTTCTGTATCCCGAGATCTTGTCGAGTCTTCTAGAATTGGGCTTCATTTGATGGGTCTTTAATTGGGCTTCTTCTTCCATTATTGAATAATATTCAGAGGTCTTTTTACTCGAGGTAGACTTTGATGAATTTTGCTTAAAATTGGCCCAAAACCTGCAAAAATTACAAGTAGACAATTTCCAAGACAATATTGCAAAATCCACAATAATCTATGTTATTTGTTAGTAAAAGGCAAAGTTGACGCATAATAATAGGTAAAAACAATATAAAATGATGTATAATTTTCGTTCATAAGCCGCGTCAACAATACCCCCACTCTTAAACCTTGCTCGTCCTCGAGTAAGTAAAAACTTAAAATATAGTTAACTTATGAACTAAAATCAAATAATCAAACTAAATTCATACTCTCAATATTTTTCAGTGTTTGGATCTACAAATATAAAAATAGATAGATATTCATGTAAACATATCCCACAATGTATGATAAATGAGATCAAACTTTATCACAAATGAATCTCCTTCTTTTCAAAAATTATTATTTCGACAAAGTTTTCAAGGATCAAGATTATATAAAGCCCAAAACTCCACTCATCTTTCTAGTCACTCAATATGTGGCTAAAAACTATCTCATAATCATATTATATATGTGTAGGCTTATATCTGGAGTTTTCGGTAAGGATCCTAATCAAAATTTAATCTCAATATATTATCAAACTAGGAAAAGGATCTGCTGGTTTTACTGAGATTTCTCAAAAAGGTCATGGAAAATAAATTGATGAAAAAGATAAAGAAAAATTATATAGAATGGTGGACATATGCAAATAAATCAATGATTTCAAGGCACAAATGAAGTCCCTGATATCGGATTGCATATGGTTGGAAAATTTTCTGGAGTATATATATTGAATAAACACCAACTCTCATATAAAAGATTTTTGAGGGGCATAAATATAATATATATTTTTATTTCTAATTCTACTGCGGCCACTTGGCTTTTTTTTCTTTTCTCTCTCTTTTTTTTTCAATTTTCGACCACTTGGTCTTCTCTTTTTTTCTTTTTCCTTGCCTCCTCAAAAACTTTATAAAAATTTTAATTTTAAAATAAGCTTTCCTCCCCCACTCTTGAATAATACTCATCCTCGAGTATTTTAACTTTTTGGAACAGGGGTCCAGCTGAAAAATAAACTTAAGATATACTCCAGAAAACAAATAGGTTGTGGTAAGGATAGATATATTTTTGACGATATTTTGGTTTCAGGAGGGATATCTAGCGAAATTTGTATTTTCTCCAATGTAGAGATATACAATGCATGGATAAAAAGGCTAGCAAATGAAAAGATAATCAAATATGAATGACCAGCTTTGAAATCTCAAACCCTAGATTCAAACCCTAATTCAATTCAATCAAGAATTAAATTTGATCAAACTATAGTGTATTATATAATATAAGGCTCTAAATAGGAAGGGCTTATATAAAATAATCACAAGAAAAACTTTGATCATAAAAGTTTATAAAATAAAATCATCATTTTTTTTTAAAAGGAGACTCAATATGATAAATCTGAAATCAAAATATTAATATCATATGGGTCTTTATGAAATATCAAATCTATCTCATATATGCAAATCAAAATTCAAATTTAAGTGCATTAAATTGAGAGCATAAACTTAGTCTAATCAAAAGACTTTAGAACACAAATTAACACAAGTTTTATTCAATTAAACAAAGGAGGTGATACATGGTTAACTCACATGACTCAAATAAAACTCAAATTAACTCGAATTAAACACTCATAATTATACAAAATATATAGAATTAAAATAAATTCGAAATTAAAATAAAAATAAAATAAAATAATAAAAAAAAAAGAAAAAGAAAATCAAACCACTAAGAGCTTCACTCTTGATTGCCTTGATTGTTCTGGTCCCACAGCCTCAGGTTGAATAATTGCTCCTCAATATTCTGAGTGTTTTGCTCGTACTGCTGTAAATTTTCCCGAACATGATCAAGAATACCATAATCTCTTGCCGTCATTGTCTCAATGCCATAATAAGATCTGTGTGGCATCTGCTGAGCTGCAATGAAATCTGGATCGTAGGATCTTGCATTTCTAGGAATAAAAACTGCAGGTGGAGGAATATTCCCTGATGGCTGAAATACAGGAGTAGAGGTTGGATCATAAGAGCTAATGGGTCTGACTTGATAGACTGGCCCTTGTGATGAACCTGCTCCAAACTGACTGCTAGAAAACTGTTGATTAGGAGTAGTCCAAGCGTCCCATTCTGATGATGTTTGCTGACTTGGTTCTTCCTCAAACATAAACTTCTCCAACCAATCAGTTTTATTCTGAATAAACAGAGACAACCTTCTATCTGGGATTCTAAACTTGGTTTTAGCCACATAAAATCCAGTAGATGAATTCCCAAAAATGTATTTCCCTTTCTTAAGGGAGTTTTCATCTATACTAGCTGGTAGCACAGTGTATGCGGGGCTAGAAACCAAATTGGGTATCAGTGAGAAGGCAATCACCGTAAGATAATGTCCATATCCCAATAATCCGGTTGCTCTTTTTCTCTGGACTATCCAATGATTAATCATTGCATTAATGGGATTAGTCCAAGTAGGTTGACACAGTGCAATATATAGCCATTTCAATTCAGCAATCTGCACCTTAGTGTCATCCATCCTTTCCAAAACTCTTACTGTCATGAATCTATGAATGATGCGAAGGATGGGGTTGATAATTTTCATTCTCTCCTTTGAATGTCCACTAGCAATACGCAACCAAAAATTCTCTAGTGTAGTATTATCAACTTCTATACTTTCTGGTGCATTAGTGTGGAATCCAAATAAAGCTCCAACAGTTCCAAAAGAAATATCAGTCCAGTTTTCCTTAAGTCTAAACCTTAAAGTGCTGATTCCATCAGAAGACTGAACTATATCCATAGTAGTCATAATCTCTAGTGCTAAGTCACTCTGATAACTAGCACTAATATGAATGAAAGGACCCCAGCCAAGATTAAGGAATGATTTCTCTATACTTGAATCAAAGTTTAGAACTTTCATAAAATCATGATCTAAATCAAGATTGGACCTAATCCTTTCTTTGCAACTGTTGTACCTTTGCTCTTCTATAGCTGAACGGAGAGAAAATCCTTCTGAAGAATACTTCCACTCTTCATCATCATCATCATCATCAATGTTCATCGGTTGAGGGACTTGACTTTGAGAACGAGTGCGTGGCCTCCTCACCGGCTCCATGACATCTTCTACTTCAACAGAGAAGCGAGAAGAACATCCTCTCAATCCTTGATCCCGACGGAGACTCTGCTCAGAACCGGAACTCCCCATCTCAGAGACAGAGTGTCTCCTTGATGAAAGTCTTGATGAATCGTCGTCTTGGGGTTGAGAGCTGCTCCTTGATGAAGAACCCTTGAAAGTCTTCTTGATGAAGCTTGCCGCCTTCTTCATCTTCTAAACTCTTCCTCTCAAGAACTCTCAAGAACTACTACTCTTGCTCTTCTCTCTCGAAATACTGGCTCTGGAATGGTTTCTGGGTGGTGAAGATCATCAACAAAGGTCTGGAATTTATAGGCAAGGCTGCTTCTGAAAGGGGAGGTGCATCTGGTGAAGGGTCTACTGGGGTCGGCCGACCAGGGGGGGTGGCTCGGCCGAGCTGGCCTTGTGCTGGCTCTGCTGGGTCTCCTCCTTCTCCTGCAAGATGCCCAATGGATTCCTGATACTTTTGGATAGCTTCTACTGCAAGTTGAACGTCGTGCATGCAGCTTTGGACAGAAACTTCAATCAACCATAAGTTTGTCCCCTTGGATGTTTCTTCATCATGGCTATCCTAAAAAGTTTTAATCCTATCCTATTCCTATGTCTTGGCTGGTTGCTACAAGATCAAAAGAGGATCCAATGTTGCCTAATTAATTAATTTTTATTTGGTTGATGTTAATCTTCACTAATTCTAGTCCTTAATGCGTATAAGCAATATAAATATCCCTACTAATGTAGGTTTAATAATTTCAGCACACAAAAAGATAGAATTAATTTTCATATTAAAGATTATCCCTATTTAGCATATTGAAAATTAAACCTATGTTTAAAGTTTTTATTAAAAACAAATGTTCGGTTAATCAACCGATTTAATTTTAGAATAAAGATAGTCACTCAATTCATTAATTGAATTGAATAAACTAACTTCAATTCTTTAGCGTGGCTTAGGTTAAACGCCTAGTTTTTGAATAAAATTAGAGAGATGATTTTTGAAATTCAAACAATATAGATAAAATCTAGAAAAACATATCTACTCTAATTTTTATTTAAAAACCGAATAAAATCGAACCAAATTTAAACCGGCAAAGTCTTCGTGGTTTTCAAAATTTAGATAGCTACGTAAGTGAGAGTAGCTATCTTATCCTATTTAAATCTAAAAACTTTAAATTAAACTAACTCAAACTTTATTAATTTAACTAATGTTTAACAATAAAGTTTTGACTCAATTTAAACTAACTCAAATTAAACTAAAAACTCTAAATACCTGGGTTGCCTCCCAATAGCGCTTGAGATGAGTCCTTCAGCCCAACTTCAAATCTTTACTGTCCAATGTCTTGTGTAGACACTGCAGACGAGTCTTCTTCTTCAAGCTCCGTCCTCTTCAATTGATTGGCAAACTTCAAACTTCGGACGAAATTTGAATGAACTTGATTCACCATTGATGTTGAACTTGATTTCTCCCTTCCCCACATTAATAGTGGCTTGAGCAGTCCTTAGGAAAGGTCTTCCAAGTATCAGTGGTGATCTCGAGCTTGCTCCCATTTCCAGAATAACGAAGTCAACTGGTACAATATTATCTCCAATCTTCACTGGCACATCCTCAGCTACTCCTTCTGGATATCTCACTGAACGATCTGCTAGCTCCAGACACATGGATGTAGGCTCTGGTTTAGGCAGCTTGAGTCTATCGAACACTGACTTCGGCATCACACTAACACTTGCTCCAAGATCGCACAAAGCCTTATCAATGTTGAGTACACCAATAGAACATGGGATGGTGGGGCATCCCGGATCTGCCATCTTCTGTAAAGGGACATCCATTATGGCTGCACTACACTCAGTCGTCAGCTTGACACACTCAGATGGCATTTCCCTCTTGTTAGCTAGTATATCCTTGAAGTACTTGGCATAAGTGGGTACTTGAAGTGCATCCAATAGTGGCATGTGGATATATAGCTGCTTGATCACTTCAATGAACTTGTTGAAATGCTCATCTGTTTTGCTAGCTCGAACTCTACACTTTTCTGGTAACACTCTTGTGTCGTCTACTGTCACTTCTGGTTCGTCTTCACTCTCTTTCTCTGCTTCCACTGAACTGGCAATTTTTGTAGTCAACTCTGGGTCTCTAGTCTCTCTCCCGGATCTGGTAGTGACTGCTTTGAGTGACTCTTTAGACTGTGGCTGTCCTGGCAACTTTCCTTCATTTTTGTTTGGGAGATGCTCTGCTAACTGAGATAGTTGATTTTCTAAAATCTTCATCATCCCCATGAGCTGTTGATTTGAACTTCCCACAGTAGTGATCTTGCCATCAATGCTTTCTAACACTTTGTCTACAGCCTTGAATTTTGAGTGTGTATCCTTGTTGATTTTAGCTTGCTCTTCCATAAAGTCCTTGAGCTGAATCCGCAGAGGAATGACATTCTGAATAGCTGATCCGGCAGTGAACTGTTGTTGTCTATAATTGGACGGGGGAATCCAACCTTCCTTCCTGGCATAGTCCAAAGCCTTAGCTTCCTCCGGACACCTCTCACTTGAGTGACCATACTCTCCACACTCTTCACAAGTCATCATGTAATCTGTAGACTTCACTTCCTCTGCTCTGCCACTTTCCATCTTCTCGAACCTCCTCATTAGTGAGTCGATTTTTCCACCAAGGATCTCCATCTTATCTACCTCCAGCACACTCTTCGCTGTTCCAGTGGAAGTATGCTGCTCCAGTGAGGTAGGCGTCACTCTATCTGCTCCCCATGCTCCATTCTCTGCAATCTTCTTGAATAAGGCTTCGGTCTCAGTGGGTGTGAGACTGAGAATTGATCCTCCGGATGATGCATCAACTTGACCTCTGCACACTGCGTTGAGTCCTCCATAGAATTTCTGAATTATGTCCCAATTCTGAAAATTGTGATGAGGGCATGCTGACACATAATCGTTGAATCTCTCATAAGCTTCACTGAATGTCTCAGTGGGGTACTGCACAAATGTTGAGATCCTGTTGCGCAAAGCTTGAGTCTTCCCTGGTGAGAAATACTTGGCGATGAATGCTTGTAGTAGACTCTGCCAGTTGCTCACTGTCTCCTCTGGTAGTGTCGCCAACCACTGGTGTGCTTTCCCAATCAGAGAGAATGGGAAAAGTCTTGCTCTGATCTGGTCGTTAGTGACTCCTTCAACGTTGAATGTGTTGCAAATCTGCAAGAACGTCTTCAAGTGTTGATTTGGGTCCTCCTTTCCACTGAATGGTTGATTCTGCACCATGTTGATCACTGAGCTCCTGATCTCAAATGCTCTGGGTGGTGGTGCCAAGTCTCTGATCTTCAAGTCTGCTGATGTTGGCACACACAGCTCCATAAGCTTCTTCTCTTGGTCTTCCATCTTCGGCAGAGTTTCTTCTTGTTTCCGAGAAAATTTGGCAGAGTTTCGGCTCTTTCTCAGCAGTTTTTCTGGATCATCCACATAATTAGATGGTTTATTGGATCGTGGTCCATCCATTCCTGCTCAGGTTAGTGGCAGAAAATATATACAAAGCAAAAATAATTCTACAAAATTTACACTAAACTAGTCCTGAATCCAAAAATTTAAAAACAAAATTTAAATTCAGAAAATAAAGAAAAAATAAAAAAAAATAAAATAAATAAAATAAAAAAATGGCGCAAGAACAGTAATAAATAAAAATAACATAAATAAAAAATAAAATAAAATTATTGCGCCTAAAAGAAAATAAAGAAAATAAATCTAAATGCATAAAAGAAATAAAACTGAATTTAAATGCTAAATACATACAACAAACATAAACTCTAATTAACTAGAACCCTAATAATTAGTTCCCCGGCAAAGGCGCCAGAAAAGCTTGTTGACAGCACTTAAGCATGGCAAACCTTATACTGCAAGCGACAGTATCGTGTGTAGCTTTTCCCTATGATGAGTATCGTAGGTTTATGTCAATCCAAGGAACGAACTAATCGTGATCTAATTAACAAGAGTTTATGCGAAAACTAGGGTAAAAAGGATATCTAATCTACTTCTAAACCAATCCTTAAACTAAACCAATCCTTAGCCTAATCTAGTAAAAGAGATAAACTAAACTATATATATATAAGATAAACAATTAGAAACATAATTAGAACTCTAATCAAAGGGTATTAACTAGGTTCTAATCAAGCTCTAATCGGATCCAAAGCATACGATAGATAAAGTTTCACAACGAGATTAGAGCAGCGAGATAACTAGTAGATCAAGGCAAATAAGCATGTTCAAGCACATCTATCATAGCATAATTAAATCATGATCAATCAATCTAATCCCCTAGATCGGCTCAACCTTTCCCCGGGCTCCACTGTCACTGGTAACCAGGTAATCGACGAAGAACTTTCAACAGGCACGTAATTAGAGAATGCACTTCCAATTACTTTTATTTGGTCTAATAACATAATTAGAGCAACTAGCACTTCTAATCACCATGATCACAAGAACTAGACACAAAACTATATTACTAGTAAACTAGATCAAAGATCAAGAACGCTAGATAAACATCACCCTTAATGACATGGTCTAATCAAGATGCATCTAGACATAAACTTAATTACAGCTAGAACAACCATAATTAGAACAAGAATATGATAATTAGACAAGAACAATACTTCATTAATTAACTGTATCATAATTACAACCATGATCATACCTTCCCTTGATGATACAATTAGACCTCCGGATCTAGACAATTAGAGAGCCGTGCAAGGCCTCTAATCACCTCTAGAGATTAGAAGAAGATCTAAACCTAGACTAGAAACTCGACCCTCTGCTCTCCTCTAGTTGTGTCCCTCAAGTCGTCGTCTTGTCACCTTGATAATGAATTGGATGCCTCGACCAGGGGCTCAGCTTCGCTTTAAATACCCTGGAGAAGACGTGGCCGAAAAGGAAACTGAAACCGACATACGGAGTCCTGGGGTCGGCCGACTTGGGGGGGTCTGGTTCGGCCGACCCAGGCCCTTCCAGCCTCCTCTAGTTTCCATCTTTCGCGGGATTCGGGATAACCTTCATATAAATCTTCGTGGAGTCCTTTTCGGACTCTAAACCTTCCAGATTCTTCTGTATCCCGAGATCTTGTCGAGTCTTCTAGAATTGGGCTTCATTTGATGGGTCTTTAATTGGGCTTCTTCTTCCATTATTGAATAATATTCAGAGGTCTTTTTACTCGAGGTAGACTTTGATGAATTTTGCTTAAAATTGGCCCAAAACCTACAAAAATTACAAGTAGACAATTTCCAAGACAATATTGCAAAATCCACAATAATCTATGTTATTTGTTAGTAAAAGGCAAAGTTGACGCATAATAATAGGTAAAAACAATATAAAATGATGTTTAATTTTCGTTCATAAGCCGCGTCAAACACCCACTATTCATGGTGCTGCCCATCCATTGATAGGGGGCCAATGGACTTGGGGTATGCTTTGAGGTCGAGGGAAGGCTGACCCGACGTACTGTGGTATCGCTCCTGAGACGGCTACTCCCAAGGGTTAGGTGGGGGGCTATGAATCCTAGGACGGGACAGGTGGAGATGAGGGATATATGTGAGGAACGCGATGGCTAGTAAGCATATATCCCTTGGCATCTTTAGTTATTCCCGGGAATTAGAAATCGATTCGAATCGCTGATGCTCACCAGGTGTGAGAGTGCCAAGTATCACTGCCGAGCAACATAGTAATAACCTTAACATATTGTTTATTAAATCATGCTTTTCAATACTACCTGTTTGTACTTGTATGTTTAAATTCTTGCAAGTTACTTTATGATGATATATGAGATGAGAATGTTGAGGTATATGAACTATGGATCATGATGATAACTATGAGGAAAACTGTTGCTCTATGACAATATATCACTGATTAAAATCAATGGCTAAGGATCCACTGGTCAGTAAGCAAGCTTCGCGTCAGCCGTAAGCCATTCCATGAAGTCCTACTGAGTAATTAGTACTCAGGGTTTGCCCCCACTTTTGGATTACAGGTGTGAAGTTCTTCGGGTGCGCCTGAGTTGGAGGAGGGTAGTACCGGTAGGCTCGGTGCTGCTCGCCTTGTTCATCTGCATGAAGACCACTTAAGTATCTTGTTTCCGCTGAGAGATATTTTTGAAATCGCTTCTGCTATATTTTGAACATGTATTTGAATACCTATGTTTTTGGTTTGTAAGTTAAGTCTATTACTTGCTATTTCAACTGACTGTGATGATGTAACTGTTGTGGCTCCTGCGAGAGTCAGATGTGTTTGATGTCGGTTCCTCTGGGATTGGTGTTATCGAGAGCCCGAAGGACTCTCGACGGACTACCGGGTTTAGTCCGGCCTAAATGCACGGCGAGCCAGAGGTGGCAGGTGTGCTTAGTCTGGATTAAGCAGGGCGGTTCTGCCACAGAATCCACTCTTTATCCCTTTAGGAGGCACCCCACAAGAGGTGTCTCCATTCTAAAAGTAGTGTTTAGGTTAGGAGTTAGGTAGGGCTCTGTTGTTGCGGAGTTGTCTTCATGAGTTCGATATGAATTTTTTTGTATCTTTACTTTCCTATAAGATTTGAGCTATGTAATACATTTATCTTTCTTTTCTTATGTGAGCGTTTACATTACTCTTGCTTGGGGTATTAATCATGCCTTAGCCTAGTAATGTCTTTTAGACTATAGTTAGAGTTGCTCTGACGGATAATGAATATTTAGTTTGTCATGCTTATAGATTCCTCATATGCTCTTTATAGCCTTTGACTATACAATTGTGTATACTTCAACTTGATAGCCTCAGTAGAAGTAGTGCCTGCTAAACGTAGACATGGTGTCAATGTTTGTGGTCACCTTGGTTTCGCATGTACATTAGGAGCACCTAGCTTTGGTAGGTCATATTGGTGACAATGAGAGTGTACCCTGTGTAGTCCACCCCTATCATTCGGGTCACTTGTAGCCGCATAGCTGAGTTACTGCGACACCCGCCTTTCTCGTCTGGGTTATCAGCACTCTGGTGCCCAGAAGTGGTTAGCAAGCTCGGTGGAAAAGTATCCTAGACCACTAGATAAGTCATTACCTCCATCAGAGCAACATATTTGTCATGGAGGCGTACACTTCATTGACAAGCGCTCCAGGAAGTGTCTCGCTGACCTCGGTGTGGACCACTGTGTTGTCACCCCCTATCATCCACAGATAAGTGGCCAAGCTGAGACGTCAAATAAACAGATCAAGAACATATTGCAAAAGACAGTCAAGGCTATGGGAAAAGAATGGGTATCCAAGCTACCCGATGCTCTCTGGGCATACCGAACTGCATATAAGACGCCCATTGGCATGACACCATACCAGATGGTGTACAAAAGACTTGTCATCTTCCAGGGGAACTTGAATTCAAATCTCACTGGGCGGTGAAGAGGTGGAACATGGATCTCCAGTCGGTAGGCGTGAGAAGACAAATTCAACTGGCCGAGCTGGAGGAATGGAGGGAGAAGGCATACCACAGTGCCAAGCTATACAAGGAGCGTACCAAAAGATGGCACGACAAGCGAATCAAGATCAAAACATTCAAACCAGGAGACAAGGTACTACTCTTTAACTCTCATGTTCGTTTATTTGGTCATGGTAAGCTTAGAAGTAAGTGGGAAGGACCTTTTACGGTCCTTGAAGCCGCCGATCACGGCGCCATCACTCTCTAGGACGATGACGGAAGGGTTTTCAAGGAGAATGGGCAATGCCTTAAAATCTTTATTGAGCCCGAAATGGCTACGCTCGAAGAAGTGGACGTCTTCGAGCTACACGAGGTAGTATGATCACGCGTCCATGGTCGAGTTCAGACCATAAAAGAAGCCATGTACACTATCTTGCTTTTCTCTCTCAAAACTCTATCTAATATCACCTTGTTCTCACAAATCTCAACACCACCATATTTTTACACGAATAATTGGGTCCGCATTGCACCACTAGGGTAACCTCATCTAGTGGCATGTCCAACCTAAGCTGGGCAGGGTCGCCTGACCACTAGGCATGGCCGCCTGGCCACATCTCCTAGCCGCCCGGCCATAGGTGATGGCTGCCCAGCCATGGTGGATACCACCGTGGCCGGCTGGCCACCCTTGAAGGTCGCCCTGACTCTCCACGGCACTCCCACAGCGTGGACAGGCCAGGAAGGGCCCTGTCTCCGGCGAGAACCATCTCCAAAAAGGTGGCTCACCCGTCCACTCGTCCCACGCTGGGAGTGATCAATCCGGTGAAGTGTGTCAAGAGCCTCTTCCAAGAGGAGGCTGCTGGACCATCCAAGGAGCCGGTTTTCCCAAGCCCATCCACCCATACCATCCATGGGGTGAAAACTCGGACTAGTTATGGTAAGGTGTCTGTGCCTAGGGTTCCAAAGCCGGACGCCTCCATTTATGAGTCCATTGACTCAACTCCACCGCGGAGTACGGTGGACAGGGTGGCTAAGGCGCCTTCGATCAAGGGGCCTCCTGGGCACTTTGAAGATCCCTTGGATGATGAGGAGGAGGAGGACACGGTGGCTTCTCTTAGGGAGGAGCTCGCAGAGCTCAAAGCCGAATTTTAGAACTTAGAGGAGCGTTGTGCAGAGAGCGAGCTTTGGCGGATGGAGATCAATGATAAGATCAACATCCTTAGGAAAGGCCTCTCCGCCAAAGTCCGCCGTCTGGCGGATGCAACCGGGTGCCCTGATCTCTATGATCCTCCTGCACCATAGGTGCCCGGTGCATCTAGTTATCTTAGGCGCATTTAGTTTTGATCCATTTAATTCTTAGGTTTAGTTTGATTTTATTAAACTCATTCATCCAGTCATGTAATAAGCACCTTATATTTATTTCATTCTATAAAGTTAGGTTTGTTTTATTTTCAATAATAAGTTTGAATGGAATGGACAAAGCCATTCAACTTCCTATCACTAACCCTACAGAAACCACGAGTTAAATACGATGTACAGGGTACCACCGCACTACTCACAAATTTTCAGGGGAATTGAGCGAAATTGAGTGGTCGCTCGACCACATGTAGTGGCCGCCTGACCACCACTTCTTCACAAAAACATGTCGCGCGGACCTATCACGACTCCCCATGGCTCCCTCAACAGAATGAACCAGCGCACGGGTCGAACACACACAAAGGGGGTGGTTGCCTGACCACTGTTGACGGTCATTATTGCACTACCAATGACCATCAACTAACCACAAACATGGAGGAAAACATGCCAAAGTATAGGATAACCTTTCCTACTAACATAGTTCCACAAGTTGTGTTGAATATTTGATTGCAGGTGAAAGATCAGCTGAAAACAGGCAAAATATGGCTAAGTCAGGAGGTGCCTGACAAGGGGACAGGCCGCTCGGCCCCACCCCAGGCCGCTCGGCCTGACAAGGTGGCCATTTCACTTCATCTTCAACCTACATGTGCATAAGTGACGTGTCAACACAGTTGTGAAGTCCAAATGCCGAAGCCAACACGTCAAGTACCGGAAGGCTTGCCACATCACCGATCCAACACTTGGATTGGTGAAGTCAGCGATCCTCGGCACTTCAATCCTGCGGCTAACGAAGAAACACAAGTGAGATCCAATGGCTCGGGAGAAAACACAAAGATAACCGCCTTAACCACCATGCAACCGACTTGGGGAGTCAAGATGGACCACAAGATGAAGGATGGCGGTGGATCCGACGGTTGGCCAGGCCGCCCGGCCTGAGGTGGGGCCACCCGACCCCCTACCAGGCCGCCCGACCTAACACCTGTCCCCTTAACCGCCATACCGACCCTATAAGTACCCTCACTTACTTGGTGGCTATAAATACCCCCGAGCTCTCATTTGTGAAGTGTGGAAGTTGAGTAGCTCATACTATCGCTTAGTCTAGTAGCACTAGGTTAGTCCTGGGAGTTGGAGTTGAGTCTGAGCTTTTGCCTCAGGGATTCCGGAGTCTTCTTCGAGTCTTGGTAAAGCTCTTGTATCTTTCTATCTTTGTACTCTTGTTACTCCAGTATAATATATTTCATTGTTCTATCTTCTGTTATACTTCTTAACGCTTGCCTAGTGTGGTGTACCTTTATTGCACACTATATCCAAGGCTTAGGTTTGTGTTGTTCTTAAGTTATCTGAATCTTGTTAGACTTGCCGGTGCTATAAGCTTGTCTTAGGCTTTTGATCTACGGTTAAGTTAGTTCTCACCCTCTGATCAAGGAAGAGCTTTAGTGTTCAAGTTCTCAGTTGAACACTAGTATAGCGTGCCATCTTACCCACGCAGATCTGGTTGGTAGCCTCTCTAGATGACAGCTCTAGAGGTCTCAGTATTCCACCCCGTCGTTCAGTAAGCCCGTAGGCGTTAGCCGGGTCTCCTTCGGAGGTCTACTATCTACCCCTTGACTCCTCGAGGCGCCGGAATTTCGCTCGACGCAAGATCCTAGCTTGTTTCCAGTTAACTTAGTTCAACCGCGAATACTCCTCTGCAGCAGTTAAGTAGTAGAGTTTGGAAATCTAATCTCACTCGTTGTCCTCCCAGATAGCTACCTAAGTGTTAGGCTTCTTTAGTCCCTGTTTTACTCTTCCCACCATACACTATCTTGTTATCTTACCCCCGCTGTAAGATTAGCTGGTGTTTTCTCTAAGTTATAGTACCGCTTGAAAGTTCAACATTTCATTCCACCTATTCGCCCTTGCTTCCCTGTGGATTTTTACGATACTCGGAATACTCTGAGTGAAAAAGCTACATTGAATCTCCGTGCGCTTGCGGAGTAAAATCTGTTACGCTAAGAAACGTCAACAAGCTTTTTCTGGAGCCGTTGCCGAGGAAGCAATTGGCAATAGAAGTTTGATTTGTTCGAACCTAGGTACTTATAACTTGATAACATGCCGCTATTTCTTAGCGGGCTTATTTGCCTCTGTCTACTTTATGGTTGGGTGACAGAGAGGTGTATGACCGGTTTTGACCTACCGGCAAACTTTCACAACAATCCGGAGTCGCTGCTCAGAAGGAGAGTCCGTCAAAAGACAATCCACGGGCAGAGGCCTGTGCCAGCTACACTGGAGTTTGGATCAGCAAGCACATCCGACACGACACACATGGCTGAGAAGACCATTCGAGAATTTTATGTCCCATCCAGCAGCAACATCCCCACTGGGCCAAGTGTGACTGTTGGAGAGGAGTTTGAGCTCAAGCCAGGTGTCATCCATATGGTCCAAGCTAGCCCATTCTGTGGATTGGCGTCGGAGGATGCAAACAGCCATCTCCAGCAATTTCTGGAGATATGCAGCACTTTTACCATCAAGGCTGCAACCACCGATGTTGTTCGGCTTCGCCTCTTCCCATTGTCTCTGATAGGGAAGGCGAAACAGTGGTTCTACCTGAACCGCAACAACTTGATGAACTGGGAGGCATGCTCCAATGCCTTCCTTGCAAAGTACTTTCCTCTGGGGAAGACAAGCTCACTGAGGAACCGAATCTCGAGCTTTAAGCAGCTCGCTGATGAGTCCGTGGCGGAGGCATGGGAGAGACTACAAGAGTACATCGACGCCTGCCCCCATGAACAGTGGCTGATAATCCAGAATTTCTTCAACGGATTACACCGGTCCGTGCAAGAACACCTCGATGCAGCCGCTGGAGGATCATTCTTGTCCTTGAGCATTGCCGCTGCCCGCACTCTTATCGAGAAGATGGCAAGCAACCAAGTATGGAGAGAGGAGAGGGCGAACAATAAGCCCCGTGGAGTCCACCATATTGACGGCTCCGACATGCTTGCCGCCAAAATGGACCTCCTGCTAAAGAAGCTGGAGGGCACTCCTGAAGCTGTGCCGGTCCAGGCACTGGATTCTCGCATGACTTGCGAGCATTGTGGGAACATCGGCCACACGGGGAACAGCTGCCCCAAAAATGGATCGGAGGACGTCAACTTCATCAACAACAATGGCTTCAGCAACGGGCCTCGTCCTCAACCAGGTTGGAATTCAAGACCCAACTTACCTTTCGCTGGTCAAGGTATGTCTTCTGGCTGTTCTCAGCAGTTTAATAAAAATCCTTTCGATCAAAAAGCTGTGAATGATAGCATTAGTAAGAAGTTCCATGCAAACGATAGAGTTCTTGAATCTTTGTCACATCAATTGGAAACTCTGAACAGCGCCATGAAGAACCAACTGAGCTTTAATAAAATGTTAGAAACCCAAATAGCTCAGCTTGCTGCCGCTCTACCTAGTCCTACTTCGGGGAAGCTTCCGGGACTGTGGCGGAACCGCCCTGCTTAACCCAGATTAAGCACACCTGCCTTCTTTGGCTCGCAGTGCACTTAAGCTGGATTAAACCCGATAGTCCGTCGAGTGGCCTTCGGCCCTCGATAACCCAATTTCCAAAGGAACCGACATCACACACACTGACCCTCGATGGAGTCACAACAATTACATCATCTCAGGCAGTTGAATAGATAATACTTAGACTTTAAGTTACAAACCAGTTCCAAATTGAATAGAGTTCAACATAGTTTCATACAACAACATAGTTCAAATAGTCTCTCGCAGCGGAAATTTTTAAAGTTCATGTTTCACGGTAACCAAAAGACTTGCATAAATAGAATGAGCATCGAGCCCACTAATGCCGCTCCTTGCCAGATCATGACCCTTCTCATTCCTAATGATAACATGGCCCCCCACCAACATAGGCACAGAAGAGGAACTCCATACCTGTAAGCCAAAAGTGGGGGCAAAACCCTGAGTACTAATTACTCAGTAGGACTTAATGGATGGGGCTTACGGCTGACGCAAAGCTTGCTTACTAACATCTGGATCCTTAGCTATTGCTTTTAAACAGGATCAAGTTAATAAGTGGAAGCAGGTTTTGACAGCCGCTTAGATTAGTTGTCTACAAGCAGGGTTTGACAGCTGCTTGATCTATTGCACCCGAGCAGGATTTAACAGCTGCTCGAGTCATCATATTTGTAGAAACATCATGAGTGTGACAAAGTATTGCATAAAAATAAGTCTGGTAATCCATCATGAGTGTGACAAGTATTGCATGAAATAAATCAGGTATATCCAAGCATGTACTATTCAAAACCATGAATTCATAATACAGCATATTCGGGTAGTTTACTACTTTGCCCGTCAGTGGTATTGGCATTCTCACACCTGGTGAGCATCAGCGATTCGAATCGATTTTTATATTCCCGGAAATAACTAGAAGCACTAGGATGGCATATGCTTACTAACCCCCGGCATTTCCACATATGCTTCCCCCATCTCCACTTGTCCCGTCTCAAGTTCGATTCACTCCCGCCTGACTCCCGGAGCGCATTGTCGCAGGAGCGCTACCACGCAATGGGTCAGCCCGCCCTTGACACCCGCCTCCGCGGTCACCTTCCTATCCACCAGTGGGTAGGAACGTGTCTCTGTGCTTGAGACGTCACAAGTAAGACTTTCACCGGTCCATTATCCCGGATAAGCACCCTAGCAATGTTATGCCGACCAATAGGCGAACAACAACCAGCCTTATGCGACTCGGGCGGAGTCCACCACACATTATTCCGGATCTCATCATTCAAACCAATATCTCCGCCCGGTCTCCATTTAAAACATAACATAATCATAGCATAATAACAATAACTTCCATAGTGAGATTTCTTCTTTTTGAATAGTAACCCCTACGAGACGAGTGACCTTTATTCACTCGTGTCTACTTGTACCTAGCCATTCTAGGCGCTCGTCCTACGAACTCTAAGTATGGGTTCCAGGGCTAGGGTGGCTGTTGGCGGTCGTTAAAGCACATTTCGACCACCAACATATCATGTTAAAGAGTTACTTTTGCCCTAGTTTCATGTAATTTAACCAGTACCACAAGTTGTGTATCAAGCTTTCATGCAGGAGCTCAATATCACCGAGGACGTACTGAAAATAGCCTGCAGCACATGTCAATCTTGCGAGGGCCATAACTTTTGCATCCGGACTTTGAATTGAGTGAACCAAAACTCCATTTTGGCTAACTCGACGAGCTCTTCGCAATGGTTTGGTCCATGAGGCCACCCGGCCAAGGTACAGGCCGCCCGGCCTCATGCAAGGTCGCTCGGCCTCATGCAAGGCCGCCCGACCCAACCACCAGGCCGCCCGGCCTCCCAAGGTGACCAAACACGTCCCTAACTACATGGCATGCAAAGAAACACAAATACATTGCATCTCAACTGTGGACACAAGCTTTGGGCGAAACAAAGGGTCGGAAGGCCTCCACATGAGGATTGGTGAAGTCAGCGATCCATGCCAACATTAAGGGAACCAATCCACCGAAGACAAGTGGCAAGCCCAGGCCGCCCAGCTCCCTTACTAGGTCACCCGGCCTGGTATCCGAGGCCTTCCGACACGTGTTTAACCGCCACTGAATTGGAGAGTAATTTGGAGCCGTGGATCATCAAGGACGGTGCATCAGAGGGCTGCCCGGCCTCCTACGGAGCCGCCTGGCCTCCTACAGAGCCGCCCGGCCACTGACCTTAACCTCCCTACCGACCTAGCTGCCTATAAATACCCCTCTCTCATCCTAGGCTATAAATACCCCCCGGGAGGTCATTAGGTAGTGTTTGGAAATGTAGTGAAGCCACCCTTAGCTTGTAAAGAGAGTGAGTTCCATTGTATCAAGGGAGAGTCGTGAGAAGAGTGAAGGAGTGGGAATTCTCTTGGTTTTCTATCTTCAAGCTTGTATTCTCAAAGGAAGGATATTCAACTCCAGGCTTGAGTAAAGTTCCTTGTTCTTTATTTCCTTTATATTTACTTTGCTCTACTTCCATAGTTAGTCATTTTGCCTTGTCAATTACTGGAACCCAAGTGCATGCTTACAATTAAGTTGTGTAAGTTCTTGCGTGCTGCTCTGTTTTAGCTTGCATAGTAGTAGTGAAACCCTTGCTTAGACGTGGTGTTTAGGCTTGGTGTTTTGCCAAGTGGTTGGTGTTCTATCCCACGCAGATTTGGTTGGTAGTCCCACCTGGTGACAGTGGGTGTGTGTCCTGTGTATCCCGACCCCGTCGTCCGGATAGTTTCATTGACGATATAGCTGAATTCCTGTTGAACCCGCCTTTCTCGTCTGGGTTATCAGCACTCTAGTGCCCGGAAGTGGTTCCGTAGGGTCAGTGTCTAGGTAATCCTAACAAGCAGAATACTAGTGTGTTTAGAGAGTTGAGTGCATATATTTGAAATAGTGAACCTGCTCTACCCAGTTTATCCTTTGCTTGCTGGCTTTTACCTTTTTGTTCGGTCCTAGCTATTCTTTGTCATTTTACTTCACGTTCCTCATGGATTTCAATACCCTGGAATACTCTTGGGTGAAAAGCTACAACAACGTTTCCGTGCGCTTGCGGATTAATATCTAATATGCTAAGAAACGCCAACAAGCTTTTCTGGCGCCGTTGCCGGGGAAGCGGCGAGTTAGAATATTAATTTGTTTTTCAACTTGTTGTTGTTACCCTTTTTTTCTATCTTATAAAAAAACAAAAAATGATAAAATTGAAAATCACATGCTTCAATTTGCTCTATCCATGTGAGTAAATCTTGACATGATTTGTTCATGAACCTTTAATCTGCTGGGGCTAGACATAGTTTGGGCCAGAATCCAATGTGTGCCCGTAGGCCTCTTAAATTGAGCGTGGTGCTTAGGTTAAAGGCCTGCTTTGGTCAATTTGACAACGTTGATCGATGAGCTATGTGTAGGTTTTGGTTGTGAAATGTTTTCTCAAGTTTCCATGGAGACAAAAATTAAGGTCCTAGATAATCTCTTTCCATATGTTATGACCTTAGATTTGAGTAGATTTTTGAACATGGTAATGATCATGGCAACAACATGGTTTTGTGCTTTTGAGCTTTTGAAACGCCAAATTTTTGCAGCACATTGTGTACAACGGGCCCAGTGTTAATACTCTTTACACATAGGCCCATTGTATATGTTGTCCACTAACCTGTTGTAGGAGGCATTCATCCTCTAAACCCCCCAGAGAGGAAGGACTCAATGGCCAACCTATCATGGTTGATCTCTGCGAGACTTCGACCATGCTCTGCATCACTTGGGAAGCGAATGTCAGTGGCATGACACAGAAAAGAACACATAGACATCTCTCATCCCGAGAGGCTATCCTCACAAGATCAGCTGACAAGGTCATGCAAAGCATCGGATCACATGAGATATATGAAGGGACATCACCCAAGTTATGGAGGAACGTGCATAGAGAGCCTTCCTTAATTCCTTTCTGCCCGGCCAGTTGAGCAACAAGCCAATTAGATGCCAAGCTAAGCTACTCTACCCATCGGATGCGAACACCCATCAACCAGAGGTTGGTGGCAGATGCAAATGGCAATGGAGTCAAATCCAACAACATCCACTATTTGGGAAAGAAAGTCTGCTCAATGTCAGAACTGGATTCAAGATCAACCCTTACTTCAACTAAATGGGCTAAGTGAGACGTCACCGCTGGCCATGGAAAAGAAGAAAGGTGAAAACTTAACCTGCCATGAGATCAATCCATTTTGGACACTCTTCTTGAGAAGAGAAGGACCCTTGGTATTCTTCCATTTCACGCGAACATGATGAAACACTACATGTGTCACTTTGGAAAAGAATGTCAGCTGAAGGCAAATATGATGTTGGAGCTGGGAGGAACCCAACATCAACTCCAAGGAGACATTCCCCCAATGGAAGTAGAATACCAGACTAAGTTGCCTAATCAAAAACTCCCGACACCATGTAGAAGCTCCAAGTAGCAGCATCGGAGATATGATGGATAGCCCCTAACATTTGAGAGATGAGGAGACTATAAAAGAGTAGAGAAGGGAGTTCGCCTAACATAGGTGAGTATAACAGAAAGTAAGCAGCATCGTCGTCACCCCAGGGAGCAAGCTAAAGAGTAACGTACAATAGTACAAGCTTGGGGAAGGATTTGACAGGCACCCCCACAAGATGCTATGGACACATGGGGAGTTACGCCAAGCACAAGCTTCAAGTTTGCATTGAGTTGCAAGATCTAAGCTTGGGGGGAACGCCACACTAGGTATGTACCCCACACTGAATGTCGTGCTTTTCATGATCATATCTTTTATCCTAGCTGCCATGACACCAAAAACATGTTTTCTTTATTCCTTTTCTAAACTTAATAAAGAAACACCATAAAAATTTGCATATCCAAAAAAATACCAAAAATATTTGCTTAAACCATTAATAAAATAACTCCTACCCATAATGCTAGAGTTTTGTTTATACCCTTTGCTTAAAGGAAATGATGAATAGTTGCTCTGTTAATTCCTTGTAAGTATTTTGTATACAACTTTACACTCTCCAGCAAATTTTGAGCTTTTTGGCATAGGTTGTGATACTTGCTTTAATGTTCAACCTTGTGGGAGCAAGTACTTTCAAACCAAGTCTAGGTTGTTGTGAGAATGTGATATAACCAAAGTTTGAGTTGCACCCGTCTTGATCTTAGTAAGGTGAATTCTCAGAGTTTTCTTTTTGAAAATAAAACCAAAGCAAGTTCCTTAGTGGTTTGAAATACCTATCCAGAGCCAAATGCTTACATGATCAAACTTCTACATATGCTACTTATTGTTGTGTTGAGTTCTGTCAAATTTTGAGTCCTTATGAAGTGGTGACACCTCAAATCCCGATCAATTACCCCCTCATATTCACTTTCATTTGCTAGCCTTCCTATATCTGATTATGCTTAAATTCACATTGAATTCAAGCATCCACAGTCACCAGATATTCCACCACCATAGCAAACTACATCCATCACCCACTTACCCATCCACAAATATGGTCTTCCAAATAAATACTCCAGTCATTTTCCACAAAATATCCCCAAGTTCCCTTGCAAAATGAGACATGGAGCTATGAAAAAAAAAGAGAAAGAAAAAAAAGGGGTGAGAATGAGATATGAAAAAAAAAAAGAAAAAAAGTGATAGCTCCATGTGCTCAAAGATTTCAAATTTCCAAACAAGGGGATCCATCAAAATATGGAGTTTCCACCCAAGACTATATTCCCCATCAACACAATGTTGAGTATACTAGACTCATCTCCATATACTTTCCACTTGTGTTCATCTTCTCCACCACCACAAAGACACCATCCATTCTCTATTGATCAGAATGAGGGGTATCACTAACTTCACTAGAACCAATTTTTGACTCAACAATATACATGGCATAAGTAAGCCTGCTTTTATCCCCACCTTGAGCTCCACATAAGCCTATAGTTTGTAGGGAAAAGAATGGCCTTAGGCCCTGGTGAGGAATTTCATAACCACCTGAGCGATTCGAGAGTACCAATTAAGGAACTTGGCGCTTTAATTGCAAAATTTTCAAAAAAAACCTCCGAGTATGAACCCCGAAAAGAGATTGCATTGGGTAAGATTCTACTGCGGTTATTCCATCTCTCAACCGCCAAAGACAAGGTGAGAAGACAAGAAGCCCCACAGGTATGAATAAAAAGGTTGGGATACACTTGTGCCAGTTTGTTCAATTCATAAATGGTAGAGTGTTCGGTTGTGCACTTAATACTTGCAGGGTTATTGCCATTGATGCAATTCCTGATCCGCCGAGCCTAAGTCTTAGCTTTGCTCGAGGACGAGCAAAAGTTCAAGCTTGGGGGCGTGTTGGTGGTCGTTATTTCCTAATTTCGACTGCCAATTCCTCGGTGAATAAATGGAGTATAAATAAAGTTCTATGCATTATTTACTTTGAACTAACGAATTCCATGAGTTTTGGTGGTTTTCGGTGTTACACAGGGAGATGCTCAAATTCCATGCAAAGTTACATCATTTGGAGCAAGTATAGAGTGGGCACAAAAGGGCTTGGAGAATGGATTACAAATAACATCACTATGAAGTATCTTAAATGCCCTCAATGACTGAACCATTGCAAGGAGCTCGTCAAAATAATCGAAATGGAGTTTTGGTTCACTCAATTTGGAGTTCGGACGCAAAAGATATGACCATTACAAGATGGACACTGCCGGCTCACAAGAGAGTGGCCGGGCAGCCAGACCCCAGGCCGGGCGACCTAGGACTAGGCCGGCCGGCCACACAGGTGTCCAAAATGTGTCATGCTTCATCTTGTTCACCCAAGGAAGGTACCAAGGTCTCATATACACATGTGGGAGCAAGCACAAGTCGAATACAATGTCGGAAGGCCAAAATATGGAGAAGAAATTGACTAAGTCAGGAAAAGCCAAGCCGCCCGGTCATCCACCCTAGGCCGCCCGGCTCACAAATGTCTCCAAATGTGCTCATCTTCGACGTGCATGCACAAGGATACGTATCAAACACAATCCCATGGTGGAAGCCACGCAATCAACATGCAAGGTACCGGAAGGCCGCCACTTCACCAATCCAAGCCCTGGATTGGTAAAGTCAGTGATCTGAGGGAGTTTGATCCTGTGGCTAAGGAAGAAGCACACTCTAAATCCAATGGCCAAGGAAGAAGCACAAAGAACATAACCGCCATACCTGGTCAGAGGGTATCTCTACCGTGGGATCAACATAGTCGGTGCATCGAAGGGCTGGAAGGCCACAAGACCAGGTCGCCCGGCTTCCTACCAGGCCACCCGGCCTTGGACTAGGCCGCCTGGCCTGCAGACTTAGCCATTTCACCGACTTTCAGCCTCCTATAAATAGATGGTCACTCCCCCACTCCAAACCCGTACCTTCTTGGTGCCATTGGCACCATTGTACTCTCTCCACTCTCTCCCTTGGGGAGGTGCCCCCGTTTGGGTGGCGCTACCCCTTCTAGTTCAATGTTTTGGTTGGAGTTAGATTCGGGCTCTGCCTATTCCGGAGTCGTCTTCAGAAGTCTGGTATGAGTCTCTTGTATCTTTCCTTTCCTGTAAGACTTTGAGTTTATTTAATATATTTCTTTATTTAAGTTCAAGCATTTACTTTCCTGCCTATGGTAATGATCGTAGTGTAGGAGTGTCATTAGACTATAGTTAGCGTCACTCTATGAGGTTATGGTTAATCTAGTCTATTTACTTGCGGATTCCTTGTTCACGCTGTTGGTTAAGTCGTAGCAGTTGTGATGCATTCACTTGTGCAACATGTGGATGTGTGAACAACTAGAAGTAGACGTGGTGTCTAATCTAGAAGTTCACCTTGGTTTGCAGCCAGTCCCACGCAGCTCTGGGTGCCTCGTGTTTACCGTACATATTTCACACACAGGCTTTAGGTAGCCTCTCTAGGTAACAGCTTTAGAGGTCTCAGTATTCCACCCCCGTCGTCCGGGCTGACACACTAGTTGTGTTATAGCATGTTGTAGACGCATAGTCGGACTTCCTAGAACCCGCCTTTCTCGGCTGAGTATTCAGCACTCTAGTGCCTAGCAGTGGTTCTATAGTCGCGATGTCCGATGCAGTAAAGATATGTCAAGACCAAACCATAACCTCAGTCGTGTCACAACCTTAGTAGAGTGACATTGTTGGAGCTAGCTTTGTCTTTTGGCTTGACCTTTGTAGAGGAAAATCTCATCAGGAACCAGACTCCGTCTCGTTGTCCTTCTATCTTCTCATTGAGCTATGTATCCTTGTGGAGTGTATCAATGTGCCATTATCCTTTCTTTTACCATTTGGAATGAAGGAGTAAAATAACAAGATGTTTGATAAGTTAATATCTCTATCTCAACGCTTCCCTGTGAATAAATACGATACCTTGGAATACTCCCGGGTGAAAGCTACAGCGGTCTCCGTTCACATGCGGAGTAAAATCTGTTAGGCTAAGAACCGCCAACAAGCTTTTCTGGCACCATTGCTGGGGAGCGGTAGCTATTTTGACAGAGAACCTAGGCCATTCGCATTTCTCACCACCACCATACCACCACACCATATCATCTTCCACATGGATTCGATGCCTATCTACCAATATTCGGCTCTGAAGGGCGATTTTCTGGAGCCTCCACCACCATCTACACCCATCACCACATCCAGCTATCAGCTACGTCCCAGCTTGTTAGCTATGGTTCGGGAGCAATCCTTTGGGGGAATGGAATATGAGAGTCCCTACTTACACCTCCGAGAGTTCGAGCAGTTGTGTAGCTGTATAGTTATCTCGGCAATGCCTAGAGAAGCACTTCGATGGTTGCTCTTTCCATTCTCACTAACGGGAGAAGCCAAGTCGTGGTACAACTTGGCAGTTGGCAAAGTAGAAGGGAGTTGGGAAGCATTGAAGATCAGTTTCTGTCTCCATTTCTTTTTACCCTACAAGGTTGTTGATCTCCGATGTGAGGTACTCACGTTCCGACAGAGGAGAAAGGAATCTTTAGGGGCAGCTTGGGCACGCTTCACGCGTAAGGTCTCATCAGGACCAGATTTGGCTATTCCAGAACCAATGTTGATGCAGCATTTCATCCGAGGTCTCTCGCCTAGTGCTGTTTTACACCTGGATTCAGCCGCGGGAGGATCGTTTTCCCACTTGACCACATCAGAAGGAAGAAAAATACTTGACAAAATCCTTGAGAAGGCCTCTGATAATGGTGAAGCTAAGGAACCACTTCCAGATCCAGAAGATCCACCTAAGCCCAGTAGTCAGGAATGGCAGGAACCTGCTTAACAATCTCCATCTCCACCACCACCTTGCACCCTTAGGATTGAAGAGATCCCAGAACCGTCTACGTCATCGGACGCTGAGAGGGTTCAGCCGCGCCGAGATGAATCCTCCGTTGGTACCACCATTCTCATTCGAGGATGAGCTCTTCATGACCTTTGGCAACTCCTCTCGGTTGCCTAAGATCGACCGACGCTTCACCAGGGCCCCTCATCCAACCTTCACCTTTCCAGGGGAAGCGCAACGGATGAAGGAGGACCTGCTCTGGCTTTTAGCAGTGATCAATCAGCAATGGTTAGAGGAGAGAAGGTTAGACACTAAGGCAGTTAAGCTCTACCCGCAACCTAAACTCATCCCTGGCCGAGTATCAACATTACCAATGCAATATATCGTGTACGACCCAAGAGTGGGGGTGAACATCATCTCCCAACACATAGTGGAGAAACACTTCTCTACTATCCCCCTGTACAAGTCCAACATTCATCTACAATGGATGGATGGACCATTTTTGGAGAGCAAGGGAGTTCTTCGGGTGGTGCCAGTAACATTGCAGGATACTGAGATGTACTTAGACTTCCATGTCTTCAACATCCCCGATAGTGTCCCACCGCTAACACTAGTCGGTCTTCCATTGGCATCCCTTGCCAGTGTGGACAAAGGCAGTGGGTGTTGGCGTCTCTTAGCCTTTACAGGTTTTACTCCGCAAGCGCATGGAGACCACTGTAGCCTTTCACTCAGAGTATTCCGAGTATCGTAAATTTCCACAGGGAAGCGGTAGGCTCAAGAGTGTAATTGAATAAACTCAAATCGAATGAACTGTAAACTTGGATAAATTATACCAACTAGTACTTGAACAGGGGTAAACGTGATAAAGATAGGTGTATGGTTGAGGAGGATATCTATCTAAGCTATCTGTAGAAAGGTATAGTTGCCTGGGAGGACAACGAGTGAAATAAAGTCACCAAACTCTATTCTAATCGGCTGCAAAGATTATCCGTGTCTAACTAAGCTATTCAAGTAAACAAGCCAGGGTCTTGCATCGAGCGAAATTCCAGAGTCTCGAGGGTGCCAGGGGTAGATAGTAGGTCCCAAAAGAGAGTCTGGCTAACACCTACGGGCCTCCCGAACGACGGGCCTAGACTACACAGGCGCACCACACGCTGTAACCGAGTGGGGCTACCAAGCAAAGCTGCGTGGAGAGGATGGCAAGCTATTCGCTTGAACAACGATAGATCGTCCTTGATCAGAGGAGAGGATCTAGCCAGAGCCTAGCGTCTAAGTCTAGGGTTGAGTTATAGCACCCGCAAGAATAACAAGACTTGAATAACTAAGTAAAACACAATCTAAGCCTAGCAAGTATGCAAAATAAAGGTACACCACACATGCAAGAGATAGAAATAAAGGAAAATATAACTGAATTATATTGAAGATAATCTGAATCCAAAAGATAAAAGAGTTTTACCACAGACTCGAAGATAATCCGGAGACTCCGAGGCAAAGCTCGACTCAACTCTAACTCCCAGGACTATCCTAACTACTAAGGAAAGAGTGAAGCACTCTTTGGTAGACTCTCAACTCAACTCTCCTTCACTCCACACTTTGCAAACGAGCTCCCGGGGTCTATTTATAGCCTAGGAAGTGAGGGGGGTATTTATATGTGTACTAGGTCAGTGGAGGGACCAAGTCAGTGGCCGGCCGATCTAGGTGGGTGGTCAGGCGGCCACCCCCATGGCCGGGCGGCCATGGGATCCACCGCCTTAGTTGATCCAACGGCTGATCTTGCTCCTCCACGTCGGTTGGCAGTTAGGACGGTTAGTTGCACGTGAAAAATGCGTCGAGAGGTGGTCGGCCGGCCATGGCACGTGGTCGGGTGGCCATGTGTTTGCCTCCGATTTGTTGCTTGTTGCTTCCCTCAGATCCTTGACATCACCAATCCTCGTCCGAACATTTTGTGACCCTCAGATACATTGGATGCTCTCTTGTATGGTTGGATCTTCACCATTTTGTGTTTGTTTGACTCCGGATCGATGACATGGCACATGAAGTGGTCAAGGGACCATTCCACATGGTCGTAGATCCAATTCCACCCTGGAGGGTGGTCGGGCGGCCACCAACCATGGTCGACCGGCCATGGTATATGGTCGGGCGGCCATGGCCCAGTCACCAATGTTGCCCATCTTTGATATTTGGTGCGTATCCAACCTTTTTGAGTGATTTTTGGTACCTGCATCCAAATATTCATGTACATCTTGTGGAACTCATTAGTAGCAAGGGTTAGTCCATATATTTCACATGTTTAGCTTCATTTGGTGGATAATTGATGGTTGATATCGTGAAATAACGACCGTCAATACCCCCCCAAGCTTAGACCTTTGCTCGTCCTCGAGCAAAGCTAACACTGAAAGTGGATCAGGAGTTGCTACAATATCCAAGTGAAGGAAAATTCTTATATGCAACTCAAAACTCAAACTTTTGCCCCAAGTAGTGAAATAATCAAAGCTCTCCTCGGCCATACCTGTGGTGCATCTTTTTGCTTACCTTGCCTTGGGCGGTTGAGAGATAGAACAACTTGTTTGCAGGATTGATTCTAACTCATTCTTTTTGGATGTCCTTCTCAGGTGTTTTCAAGATTTTCAAAACAAACATAAGCTTCCCCTTGGTACTCTCGATCGCTCAGAAGTGTTTCCTCACCAAAGGCCATGATTTTGGCCAACATTTTCCTACACTAAGGCTTTTGTGGAGCTTTAGGTGGGGGAGAATGTGGCACACTTAGAATGTTTATTTTGCTAAGCCAAAGATTGGACCAAAGAGTGTACTTTATCATTTCTTCTGTTTGATCACTGGAGTATGAGTGGTGGAACAAGTTGTCTCCTTCTCTAAATTTTCATCCCTATAGCCTTGTATAGATTTGGAGGGGATATGGAGCCTTTATTTCTTTTTGCCATGCTTGAACTTGCATGCTTTTCATTTTGCCGTGCTTTTACACGCATTTTTTTTCTTTTTGCCACGCTTTTGCATGCATTTTTCTTTTGGGCTCCATACCCTTACTCCTTGAAATTTGAAGGTTATGAGATTATGAGAAGTATTTGGAGACTTTTGGGGGATGCAAAGTCCGGAATGGATCACTTGCATTTATTTCTTTTGTACTCCATCTCTCAACAGAAGATGATATTTCTACTCAATGAGATTCAAAATTTGAGAAAGTTCAAAACATATCTAAGTAGCTCTTTGTAGCTGGTTTAGAACATTTGAAGCATATATGGTTCTGGTAGTACTTTTTAACCATGGGGAGCTTTATTTTGTTATTTTTAAAGATAAAAAACCTGAGACATTCATCCTACTAGGAACTTAAAAGAATCATCCCACGCTAAGTCATATCATGATCTCACAACAACTTAGGCTTGTTATCACAAATGGCATCCACAAGGTAAAACTTCTATTTTACTTATCTTTATTCACCAACATAGGACTAAGCTAAGCATAAGTTGCCATGCAAGAATTAAACCATTCACTTGATAGAGCAACTATTCATCATTTCCAAAACGAAGCTAGCAAGTAAATTTAACAATTAAGCATGGGTGTTATTTATTGCGATACACATTTTTTTATATATATTATTTTTTTAAGGTAAAATAAAACTACTAGAATTAAAAGATACAACGGGCAATTCTCTCACGGGTAAAGCAGATAGAACTAGACATGAAGGTATAGGGGTGAACAAGGCGATGCTAGAACACACATACCTTAGCTGTTGGTTCTTCCCTCCCAAGCTTCAATGAAGCTTACTCGGGAAAGAACCCTTTCCAGTTGTAGTACATCAGGTTCTGCTCTTGCATGCAGTCGACAGTCGCTCTTGTCTCCAGGATCAAATTGTGGTCGACTCCATGTTGCTACTGAATGTCGGCGAGGCTGTCCATCATCCCCAAGGTGCGATGCTCTTAGAGATCTAACACCTCGAAGAAGGCAGTGAAGTTCCCATCGAGTTCGCCACCGGTATAGCGGGCAGAATGGGACGGACCTGCACCATGACCATAAGAGTACTCACCTCCGCTATGATATGACGGTGTCGGGTTGGCAGAGGGCACAATGGAGTTCCACGAGCTATGTCAGGAACCCTGCGGGTTGGCTTCCCAAGCAGGTGTGCTGGGATGAGCCCATGCAGGTGCGGCTCCTGGCTGCTGCGCATCCTCATTGGCCTTGCGGATTTGCTCCTCTGCTCGGCGTCGTTGGGCGCAAGTCATGATTCCGGAGACACTGTTTCTTCCTGGTTCTCGCTCAGGTTTCAGCTGTATGGTTAGTGTTCTCACAGAGTATAATTTGAGCTGCGGTGCTGGGAGTGGCAGCTCAAAGTCGGAACCTCTAAAAGTCATGATGTAATTCCCGTTTGTGTCCTTCCTCAAAAAGTGCGCGCAGATGAAGTGTGACTCTTTGACTACTCGTGTAGGGTCATTTGGCATGAAGGAAACGCTAGCATTTGCTAGCATTCCCAACCCATTGGCGATCCTTGTCACGAATGACGTGATCGAGATGATATGACCACTCTGAGCTAGTCCTTGCCAGTGGAGAACCATGCTAAGTGTCGGAGCAAACTTTATTTTCTTCCACATGGCATAGAGACATCTAACATCCTCTACTGTGACACAGCGGGTGTCATCCCGCGGGAAAACAACCATGGTGAGCCAGCGGGCTAAAAACCGCAAAGTGGGGTGCCTTATGTGAGCGATGCTCTTTTTCCTAGGAGCATCTGGTCCTACCAACTCTTTCCAAAACTCTACTGAATTAAACCCCGCTATATCCTCACTCAAAGTGCATTGAGGCGAGAAATCAAGCAAGTTGCTAAATTGGCGCAGAGTAAGCTCATAATCAGTATTGAAAAGGCAGAACCAGATGTACGTACCATCCCTTCGGGTGTCGGTGCGGAGTGTCATGAGGAATTCTTTAGTGAGGAGGATGATTCCTCCCTCTGGGATTTTTGCAAAGTCGCTCCACCCAATGGCCTGGAACACCTCGTTGAACTCCTCCCGCATGCCGATGTCAACGAGGTGGTCCTCGTCGAAGCATTTGGTCAAGGCGTAAGTCTTTTGGTTTAAAGACCTTAATACCTGCCTCATCTTGACCACGCGGCACGAGCTGCGAATCAAGGATGAGTATCGGCCGGTGGGTGGACGACGTCTGGAATTCTTCAGGCTCCTCCGTGCTGATGGACATCCTCTCGGAGGCAGCATGCCTGCTTGCCGACCCGGAGCCACTCTCCGAGGATAACCAGCGGATGTGTTGTCCTGCCTTGCTAACAGCCTTCTTTGCCTTCTTAAATGAGTTCTTCATCCTGCAACACACACAACAAATGCACGATACCCGAATGATAGACGACAATAAAAATTTACGTTAGCGGGTTAGTCGTCTAAAAAAAATAACGTCCTTGCGGGGCAAAGCCTCCACAAAACGTTCTCGTCCTGCTTCACAAAGAGAGAGAGTTGCCGGAATTTTATTTGGCTAAACAAATTTTATTCGGGCATTATTTTAACTAAGCTAGAGAGCTTAATTAAGCACTAAGCAAGGGATTAGAGAGGGAGAAGTGAGAATTTGCAGCTTGCTGCTCGGTGCATCGAGTGAGGAAGCAGGGGGCAGTATTTATAGCCGGAGGGGTGCATGCAGAGGGCCGGGCGGCCATGCATGGTGGTCGGGCGGCCATAGGTCCCGGTCGGCCGGCCATCCCAAGTTGCCAGGGCACTAGCTCCTTCGTGTAGGCGAGCTGAGGGAAGGTTGTGCGCCGAAAGAGAGAAAGTGGAGGGCCGGGCGGCCACCTTCCAAGGCCGGGCGGCCATGCATGGTGCTCATGCACCTGACTCTCGAGTGAGTGGGGGAGCAAGGGTGCATGCATGCACCGAAAGTGAGAGAGCTATGGTCAAAAGCTGCCTCCAAAGTGAGATGGTAGGGAGTGTTTAGCAAAAAGAGAGGATAAAAGAAGGTGATTAGCAAAAGGGAAAGAGAGGAGGGTGGTTAGCAAAAGGAAAAGAAGGGAGAGGCAGAGGGGTGTGGCCAGGCGGCCACTTGGCCTGGTCGGCCGGCCCGTGGTGGTGGCCGGCCGGCCTCCCTCTTTTTTTTTCGAAAATGCAAAAATTGAACTAAAGCAACTGAAAATTAAGTGCAAAAGTTTAAACATACAGTGGATTGTGAAAAATTAAACTTTTGGTGGGAATGTAAATATGCTGTCGATGGGTAGTGTGCCAATTTACCTTTTGGCGAGGGGAGCCCATGTCTTGCCCTTCGGAGTTTCGTAGAAACTATAGTTGGGGGCTGCCTTCCACTGCGTTCTATTTCTTCTACGCCGCACTTATGTCAATTTGTCCTCGGCGTCGACCTTGTTCTCGGGTGCTGGTTCGGTTGGCCACTTTGGCGTAGTCAATTTGCTTTCAGCACCGTGTCTTTTCTCAGGAGCTTTGCCTCCTGGTGCAGTTCTAGGCCTGTCGCACCTCGTCTCTTGGCTTCTCAATCTTCTACTTTGCATTGCCCTCTCATACTCCATTTGTTGAATTTCAGTCTTGATTTTCAATTTCTTCAGCATAAATGTCACGAGATTGTCTTCTTTGGAATTTGATGGATTGGTCCCGGTGTTGGCCTTGGGTTCATCCTTCTTGGCCTGGCACTTGAAAGTCTTCACCTTGTTGCATTGTTCCACTTTTGGTTTGAAGGCAAATGTTTCCTTCTTTTCCGTTAATGTTCAGGTGAACCTTTCCTGCTACAACGTCGATTGTTGCATCGGCGGTGCTCAAAAACGATCGCCCAAGGATGAGTGGGGTTTTTGAGTCAGTCTCCATATCCAGCACCACGAAGTCCACTAGAATGAGAAAATTTCGGATTCTCACTGGAACGTTCTCTGCCACTCCTTCGGGGTAACGGACGGATTGATCCGCAAGCTGTAAACACATAGCTGTGGGAGCAAGTGCGTCACGATTAAGCTTGTCGAAGATGACCTTCGGCATTACGCTGACACTGGCTCCAAGGTCACACAATGCTTGATCAAAGTGCTGGGTACCAATCGAGCATGAGATGGTAGGGCTTCCAGGGTCCTTCTTCTTGAGTATAGCTGCGCTACACTCTTCCGTTAAGTGCACATTTTCCGTTGACGGTAGAGGTTTCTTGTTTTTGAGGATATCCTTTAAGTACTTGGCATATGTCGGTGCCTACATAACATCTAGCAAGGGTATGTTGACATAAAGCTTTTTAATGACCTCAACGAACTTACTATATTGTTCGTCAGCGGCAGCCTTCTTGTTTCTCGGAGGAAATGGTAGCACCATTGTGTCATAGAACTCATGGGGTAGATGTTTCGATGCTGGTTTTTCCTCCTTGCCAGGTGTATCTTCATCTCCAACCTTGTCTTCTGACTCGGCAGTCTTCTCCTGCGCTTTACCTGCATGACTAGGAGGAGGAGGGTCCTGTGTGGACTTTCCACCCCTAGTGGTTACTGCATTTATGTGCTCCTTGGGAGGAGCTTCAGGTTGTCCAGGCAGCTTTCCCGCATTTGGGTTAGGTAGAGCAGCAGCCAACTGAGCTATCTGAGTTTCCAGCATTTTATTGAAGCTAAGTTGGTTTTTCATAGCACTATTCAAAGTTTCCATTTGCAAAGATATAGATTCAAACAACCTATCATTAGCATGGAACTTTTTACTAATGCTATCATTCATAGCTTTTTGATCAAAACTATAATTACTCTTAGAAAATTGCTGCGAATTTGAAGAGTTACCTTGCCCAGAGAAAGGGAGATTTGGTCGTGAATTCCATCCTGGCTGAGGACGATTCCCATTGAAGCCATTGGTACTGTTACCGATGAAGTTCGCATCTTCGGGTTGCGTCTCAGGGCAGCTGTTCCCTGAGTGTCCTGAATTCCCACAGACTTCGCAAGTCATGTGAGAGTCGAGGGCGTGCACCGGAGCGGCTTCTGGAGCGTCGTTTAGCTTCTTAACTAGCAAGTCCATCTTTGCAGCGAGCATGTCAGTGCTCTCGATTTGATGGACGCCACGGGAACGGGTACTAGACCTCTCTTCTCTCCATCCTTGATTGGTGGCCATCTTCTCAATGAGATTCTTGGCCACCAAGATACTCAAGGAGAGGAAGGATCCTCCAGCAGCTGCATCCAAGTGTTCTTGAGCTGAGCAGTTGAGGCCATGAAAGAAACTCTAAATAATCAGCCACTCTTGCATTCCTTGGTGGGGGCAGGCTGCAATATATTCTTGCAGTCGTTCCCAAGCTTCAGCCACAGTTTCATTTGCGAGCTATTGGAAGCTCGAGATCTTGTTCCTCAATGCGTTGGTTTTCCCTAGTGGGAAATACTTCGCCAAGAATGCATCGGAACATGCGTTCCAAGTTGTGAGTGTTGCTCAGTTGGGGTAGAACCACTGTTTTGATTTCCCAATAAGAGAGAAGGGAAAGAGACGAAGCTTGACGGCGTCCGGTGATGCTCCTTTCATGTTGAATGTACTGCAAATCTCCAAGAATTGCTGCAGATGATTATTGGCATCTTCCGTAGCCAGTCCGCAGAAAGGGATAGCTTGAATCATGTGAATCACCCCCGGTTTGAGCTCGAAGTCCTCTCCCACTTGAACATCAGGTCCCTTGGGGATATTGCTGCTCGAGGGGATGGAGAACTCACGGATAGTCTTTTCGGCCATGGTGGTGAAACGTAGAATACTGGTTGAAGTACTTGGTTCCAGTTCCCTGGGTATAGGTCTCTGTCCGTGGATAGTCTTTGATCGGACTCTCCGGAGCAGTGACTCTAGGTTATTGTGGAAATTTACCGACAGGTCGAAACCGCTCATACACCTCTCTGTTGCAACCACAACAAAATAACAGAGCAAAGTGAGCCTGTTAACACCTAGCGGTAAAACCTATCAAGTATACAGGTTCGAAATGAGATATCAATTATCTCTTGGCCAATTGCTTCCCTGGCAACGGCGCAAGAAAAAGCTTGTTGGCGTCTCTTAGCCTTTACAGGTTTTACTCCGCAAGCGCACGGAGACCGCTGTAGCCTTTCACTCAGAGTATTCCGAGTATCGTAAATTTCCACAGGGAAGCGGTAGGCTCAAGAGTGTAATTGAATAAACTCAAATCGAATGAACTGTAAACTTGGATAAATTATACCAACTAATAGTTGAACAGGGGTAAACGTGATAAAGATAGGTGTATGGTGGAGGAGGATATCTATCTAAGCTATCTGTAGAAAGGTATAGTTGCCTGGGAGGACAACGAGTGAGATAAAGTCACCAAACTCTATTCTAATCGGCTACAAAGATTACCCGTGTCTAACTAAGCTATTCAAGTAAACAAGCCAGGGTCTTGCATCGAGCGAAATTCCAGAGTCTCGATGGTACCAGGGGGTAGATAGTAGGTCCCAAAAGAGAGTCTGGCTAACACCTATGGGCCTCCCGAACGACGGGCCTGGACTACACAGGCGCACCACACGCTGTTACCGAGTGGGGCTACCAAGCAAAGCTGCGTGGAGAGGATAGCAAGCTATAAACGTGCTCAAGCGAAGCTTGAACAACAATAGATCATCCTTGATCAGAGGAGAGGATCTAGCCAGAGCCTAGCGTCTAAGTCTAGGGTTGAGTTATAGCACCCGTAAGAATAACAAGACTTGAATAACTAAGTGAAACACAATCTAAGCCTAGCAAGTATGCAAAATAAAGGTACACCACACTTGCAAGAGATAGAAATAAAGTAAAATATAACTGAATTATATTGAAGATAATCTGAATCCAAAAGATAAAAGAGTTTTACCACAGACTCGAAGATAACTCCGGAGACTTCGAGGCAAAGCTCGACTCAACTCTAACTCCCAGGACTATCCTAACTACTAAGGAAAGAGTGAAGCACTCTTAGGTAGACTCTCAACTCAACTCTCCTTCACTCCACACTTTGCAAATGAGCTTCTGGGGTCTATTTATAGCCTAGGAAGTGAGGGGGGTATTTATATGTGTACTAGGTTGGTGGAGGGATCAAGTCAGTGGCCTGCCGACCTAGGTGGGTGGTCAGGCGGCCACCCCGCCTTAGTTGATCCAATGGCTGATCTTGCTCTTCCACGTCGGTTGGCAGTTAGGACGGTTAGTTGCACGTGAAAAATGCGTCGAGGGGTGGTCGGCCGGCCATGGCACGTGGTCGGGCGGCCATGTGTTTGCCAACAATTTGTTGCTTGTTGCTTCCCTCGGATCCTTGACATCACCAATCCTCGTCCCAATATTTTGTGACCCTCAGATACATTGGATGCTCTCTTGTATGGTTGGATCTTTACTATTTTGTGTTTGTTTGACACCGGATCGATGACATGGCACATGAAGTGGTCAAGGGACCATTCCACATGGTCGTAGACCCAATTCCACCCTGGAGGGTGGTCGGGCGGCCACCAACCATGGTCGGCCGGCCATGGTATATGGTCGGGCGGCCATGGCTCAGTCACCAATGTTGCCCATCTTTGATATTTGGTGCGTATCCAACCTTTTTGAGTGATTTTTGGTACCTACATCCAAATATTCATGTACATCTTGTGGAACTCATTAGTAGCAAGGGTTAGTCCATATATTTCACATGTTTAGCTTCATTTGGTGGATAATTGACGGTTGATATTGTGAAATAACGACCATCAACACTGGGCACCTGCGCCTTCAGTTGGGTAAAGTGGAATTGAAGATTAGCTATGCAAGAGCACTCAATACAAGAACTGAAGCAAAGCCAGAGTCTGATCCCTTGGAAGAGGTGATGAGCCTGTCACTGGAGGAGACGGATCAGAATAGCCTATAGGAAGAGGCTTGCGACTTCAGTACGGTAGAGGAGCCGATTGAGTTCAAAGAACCATTGGAGTTCGATGAACAAGGTGAATCATTGCGGCCCGAAGCTCCAAAAATAGAATTGAAGCAACTACCGCCTGGCCTGAAGTACGCCTTCCTGTACGGGAACAAGGACACACCGGTCATCATCAGCGACAAGCTGATAGAGAGTGAGAGTTGGAAGTTGATTGCCGTCTTGGAGAAGTATAGGTGTGTACTTGGATACTCTCTCCAAGATCTAAAGGGAATCAGTCCTAACCTGTGCACACATCGCATCCCCATGGAGGCCGATCACCGATCAACAAGGCAACCACAACGCAGACTTAATGATGCGATGCGAGATGTAGTCAAGAAGGAGGTCCTCAAGTTACTCCACGCGAGGATCATCTACCCCGTACAAGATAGTGATTGGGTCAGTCCAGTTCAAGTTGTACCCAAGAAAGGAGGGATGACAGTCGTCCAAAATCAGAACAATGAATTAATTCCTCAGTGAACTGTCACTGGATGGCGGATGTCTATTGACTACCGAAAACTCAACGCCGCCACCAAGAAGGATCATTTTCCTCTTCCTTTCATTGATGAAATGTTAGAGAGGCTGGTCAATCACTCCTTCTTCTGCTATCTCGATGGCTACTCTGGTTACCACCAGATTCCGATTCACCCGGAAGACCAGAGTAAGACCACCTTCACATGCCCCTATGGAACTTTTGCCTACCGGCGGATGTCATTTGGGCTGTGCAATGCTCCCGCAACATTCCAACGGTGCATGATATCAATCTTCTCAGATCTGATCAAAAATATCATGGAAGTATTCATGGATGACTTCTTAGTGTATGGCAAGACCTTTGATGGATGCTTAGAGAATTTGGAAAAAGTTCTCCAAAGGTGCAAAGAAGTTGATCTTGTCCTAAACTGGGAGAAGTGCCACTTTATGGTCAGAGAAGGGATTGTGCTAGGACACAAGATCTCAGAAAGAGGCATAGAGGTAGACCGAGCCAAGATTGAAGTCATTGTGTAGCTACCTCTCCCCATGAATGTTAAGGAAATCCAACGCTTCCTTGGTCATGGTGGGTTCTACAGGAGATTTATCAAAAATTTCTCCCATATTGCTCGGCTACTGACTAATCTGTTAGCTAAGGACACACCCTTGGTGTTCGATGAGGCATGCCATGAGTCCTTTAACACTCTCAAGAAGGCATTAGTCACAGCACCCATCATTCAACCTCCCGATTGGAATGCACCATTCGAGATTATGTGTGATGCCAGCAATTATGCTGTGGGAGCAGTTCTGGGCCAGACTAAGGATAGAAAGCACCATGCTATTTCTTATGCGAGCAAGACTCTTATTGGCCCGTAGCTGAATTATTCAACCACCGAAAAAGAGTTGTTAGCAGTCGTGTTTGCTATAGACAAATTCAGGTCATACTTGGTGGGAGCGAAAGTAATCATCTATTCAGATCATGCAGCTCTCAAGTACCTCCTCACGAAGAAAGATGCCAAGCCACGACTACTCTGGTGGATTCTGCTCCTGCAAGAATTTGATATAGAATTCAGATACAAAAAGGGAGTAGAAAATTCAGGTGTAGATCATCTCTCAAGAATGCAGTTCAAAGAGTCATCACCCTTGCGGATCGATGACTATATGAGAGATGATACACTCCTCAAGGTCACAACATCCTCCCCATGGTATGCAAATCTGGTGAACTACATGGTGGCAGGATATGTCCCTAATGGAGTGGACAAGAGAAAATTGGCCCACGACAGCCGATTCTATCTCTGGGATGACCCCTACCTATATAAACTCTGCGCAGAGGGACTCCTACGTCGCTGCATTCCAGATTGTGAAGCACCTCAAGTCCTAGATAGATGTCACTCATCCTCTTATGGAGGTCACTATGGGGCTTACAGAACTCATGCAAAGGTCTGGCAAAGTGGGTTTTATTGGCCCACGATGTACCAAGATTCAAAGAAGTTTGTGTGACGATGTGCAAGGTGCCAGCTCCAAGGAAATATAAATCCAAGGGATGCTATGCCACTCACAAGTAATCTTCAGATTGACATCTTTGATGTGTGGGGCATCGACTTCATGGGACCATTTACCAAGAACGGAGACAAGGAGTACATACTGGTCGTAGTCGATTATGTCTCGAAATGGGTAGAAGCATTGCCATGTGCAGCCGCGGACTCAAAACACGCCATTAAGATGTTCTATGAGACCATCTTTCCTCGTTTTGGCGTACCGCGGGTCATGATCAGTGATGGAGGTTCGCATTTCATCGACAAACGCTTCAGAAGATGTCTTGCAGAACTCGGTGTGGACCACCGTGTTGCCACCCCCTATCATCAGCAGACAAGTGGCCAAGCTGAGACGTCAAACAAGCAAATCAAGAACATACTAAAAAAGACGGTCACAGCTATGGGAAACGAGTGGGTATCCAAGCTACCCGATGCACTCTGGGCTTATCGTACAGCATACAAAACCCCAATTGGCATGTCGCCATACCAAATGGTGTACGGCAAGACTTGTCATCTGCCAGTGGAACTTGAATTCAAATCTCACTGGGCGATGAAGAGGTGGAACATGGATCTCCAAGCAGCAGGAGTTAGAAGGCAGATTCAACTCGCTGAGCTAGAGGAATGGAGGGAGAAGGCATAACACAGTGCCAAACTCTACAAGGAGCGTACCAAGAGGTGGCACGACAAGCGCCTCAAGATCAAGCACTTCAAGTCGGGAGATAAGGTACTACTCTTTAACTCTCGTATTCATTTATTTGGTCATGGAAAGCTCCGAAGCAAGTAGGAAGGACCATTCACAGTCCTTGAAGCCACTGATCACGGTGCCATCACCCTCCAGGACAATGATGGGAAAGTTTTCAAGGCGAATGGACAACGCCTCAAAATTTTCCTTGAGCCCGAAATGCCTCAGCTCGAAGAAATGGACGTCTACAAGCTGCACGAAGTGGTATGATCACACGTTCATGGTCTAGCTCCGACCTAAAATGGGCCATGTACACTAACATGCTTCCTTCCCTTTTCTTTCTAAACTCACCTTTTGCTTCCACCCCACAAATCTCACCAAAGATCGAGGATGCATGTAGTAAAATGGGTTTTCGTGTACCAATTAGAGAGATCCCCAACACCTAGCTTGTCCAACTAGTGTTGGTATGGCTGGCTAGCCTAGTGCTTAGCTTTCCACTCCCTAGTGAGGCCACATGGTCTCTCTCTCTCCTTGTCTTTGATCTTGGAGGACGTACGGAACCCATAGGGTTCGGCAATGGTGAGTGGATAATGGCAAGTCTTGTTATCTTTTTTCCCAAGGAGAAGAACTCCTTCTCCTTCATCCTTTTAGACTTAGCCAGAATCCCTGTCCAAGTGACCATGGCCTCCTACCAAGGTCCGCTTCCTTAATAAATAGGCGCTGTTAAGTTTAAATCTTCGTTTGATTCGGTTTAAATCTCCTTTCAATTTCCCTTCATACAAACAGTGCCTCAAATTTCACTTGAATAAAAATTTAGTACCTTCCTCTGTGAATAAAGTTTGGTTAGATGGCAATGTGCCATCCCATCCCCTCACTAACCCTACAGGACGCGCAAGAAAAATCTAACATGCAGGGCACCTTCACACTACTCGCAAGTATCTGGAGGAATTCACGGCTAGCAGCGCCAATCTGAAGAAATCAACGTCAACAACCTCCAGACGCTCTCTGAACATAAGAAAAATCCAAACTCAGGAATCCAGGTATCTCTGTATCTTCCATTTGAAACTGAGTTTGCGAGCTTTTAGACGTGGAACATGGATAAAATTGCTCTACATGATCCTAGTGCTATCCTCTGCCTATGCTTGCATCAGTTTTATTTCCTATGCTAAAGTAAAATTGCCTTTGGATACTACCATGATTAGAGAACCACCTTGTTCTAAGGTGTTGATCCATGTGAGATAGTTATCTAGATGCAACTTTGGAAACTCCCACAGGAACAAAGAGTTTTTATTTTAAAATAAAAAGAGAGGCTTCATCTCCAATGTTTTCAAGATTTAATGTCTTGTCCTACTAATGCCACAAAGATACAATGAAAACCCATGCAAAGTTTGCTTCTCTAAATGCTTTGAATCTTATCAAACCTTGTGCCAATAGAGAGTTATGTCATTCAAGTAATATGGCCTGCACGTACACATTCCACAAAATAATTGCCCTCACAAAGGATGTGTGTTATGTAATTGCTCAAATGTCCCTCATGTTTCCCAAGAAAAGAAAGAGAGGCATGGAAGTTCAAAAAAAAAGAGAAAAAAATGAAAAAAAGAGAGACAAGAAGAAAAAGTGAAATAAAGAACTCCATGCCCTCCATTCAATCAAGGGAATTTGCAATAATCACCCCATGAGGCATTCACTTGTCACACCTGCACTTGGCCATATATTTTGTTTGAAAACTCTTCTTTGACACTTGGTTTGATTCGATGACATAAACATGATGAGAAGTCTTCGCTTCTTCCACTACCCAAAGCTCCACAAAAGCCTAAGTAGGTTAGATGTGAGGACAAAACAAATTTTACTTGGGCATTCTGTCCTTTGAATGACTGAGAGCAAAATCTTGAAAGCAAAAGAGATGAAATGCCTCACCTTTTGAAAATCTAAAACACCTCTTTGTTCAAGTGTGGGGGGTCTAAGTTAATTCTATGATATGCTGTTCCATGTTTCAATATCTCAAGTTCATTGTGTAGCCACCATTGAAATCCTGGGCAAGATGAAATAGTTGGAAATAACTCGTGTGCTCGCTAAGGTAAGGGATGACACTTTGCCCTATCAACTTATGATCATTTTGTCCTTTGCTCGAGGACGAGCAAAGATCTAAGTGTGTGTGGGGGGGGGGGGGTGTTGGCGGTCCTTAAAGCGCATTTCGACCACCAAGATATCATGTTAAAGAGTTACTTTTGCCCTAGTTTCATGTAATTTAACCAGTACCACGAGTTGTGTATCAAGCTTTCATGCAGGAGCTCAATATCACCGAGGACGTGCTGAAAATAGCCTGCAGCACATGTCAATCTTGCGAGGGCCATAACTTTTGCATCCGGACTCCGAATTGAGTGAACCAAAACTCCACTTTGGCTATCTCTATGAGCTCTTTGCAATGGTTTGGTCCATGAGGCCGCTCGGCCAAGGTACAGGCCGCCCGGCATCATGCAAGGCCGCCCGGCCCAACCACCAGGCCGCCCGGCCTCCCAAGGTGACCAAACACGTCCCCAACTACATGGCATGCAAAGAAACACAAATACATCGCATCTCAACCGTGGACACAAGCTTTGGGTGAAACAAAGGGTCGGAAGGCCTCCACATGAGGATTGGTGAAGTCAGCGATCCGTGCCAACACTAAGGGAACCAATCCACCGAAGACAAGTGGCAAGCCCAGGCCGCCCGGCTCCCTTACCAGGTCACCCGGCCTGGTATCCGAGGCCTTCCGGCACGTGTTTAACCGCCACCAACTTGGAGAGTAATTTGGAGCCGTGGATCATCAAGGACGGTGCATCGGAGGACCGCCCGGCCTCAAGACCAAGCCACCCGATCTTCTACGGAGCCGCCTGGCCTGCCACCTAGCCGCTCGACCACCGACCTTAACCTCCCTACCGACCTAGCTGCCTATAAATACACCCCTCTCATCCTATGCTATAAATACCCCCCGGGAGGTCATTAGGTAGTGTGTGGAAATGTAGTGAAGCCACCCTTAGCTTGTAAAGAGAGTGAGTTCCATTGTATTAAGGGAGAGTAGTGAGGAGAAGAGTGAAGGAGTGGGAATTCTCTTGGCTTTCTATCTTCAAGCTTGTATTCTCAGAGGAAGGATATTCAACTCCAGGCTTGAGTAAAGTTCCTTGTTCTTTATTTCCTTTATATTTACTTCGCTCTACTTCCATACTTAGTCATTTTGCCTTGTCAGTTACTGGAACCCAAGTGCATGCTTACAATTAAGTTGTGTAAGTTCTTGCGTGCTACTCTGTTTTAGCTTGCATAGTAGTAGTGAAACCCTTGCTTAGACGTGGTGTTTAGGCTTGGTGTTTTGCCAAGCGGTTGGTGTTCTATCCCACGCATATTTGGTTGGTAGTCCCACTTGGTGACAGCGGGTGTGTGTCCTATGTATCCCAACCCCGTCATCCGGATAGTTTCATTGACGATATAGCTGAATTCCTGTTGAACACGCCTTTCTCGTCTGGGTTATCAGCACTCTGGTGCCCAGAAGTGGTTCCGTAGGGTCAGTGTCTAGGTAATCCTGACAAGCATAATACTAGTGTGTTTAGAGAGTTGAGTGCATATATTTGAAATAGTGAACCTGCTCTACCCAGTTTATCCTTTGCTTGCTGGCTTTTACCTTTTTGTTCGGTCCTAGCTATTCTTTGTCATTTTACTTCACGTTCCTCGTGGATTTCGATACCCTGGAATACTCTTGGGTGAAAAGCTACAACAACGTTTCCGTGCGCTTGCGGATTAATATCTAATAGGCTAAGAAACGCCAACAGTGGCCAAGAAGTCTAATGCAGTTGGTTTCAAACAACTTGTTAGAGTAGCGCAGCGGCATCTGGCCCGACTCGCTTGGCGCCCACGAGCTGCGGCCCACTAGGCCCATATACCAGAGTCCCCGACACATAAAGCCCACAGGCCTAACTCAGCCCAAAAGACTAGTCTGGTAGGTGAGGGCTGCCCCCATCTTATATGTCGTGCTCCCCGCCATCAATTACCGATGTGGGACTAAACCTAACAATCTCCCCCGTCACACATCGGTCACACCACACATGTGACCTCCCGAAATGTCTCCCATACCGCGGACATGAGTCAACATCTCCCTTCACACCGCACATGTGTCCTCCGGAGACTTCCACAGACTCTCCCGTCACCAGTGACACACCGAGATTGTCCAGCTTTACAACCATAGGCTCTGATACCACTTGTTAGAGTGGCGCGGCGGTTTCCAGCCTGACTCGCTTGGCGCCCACAAGCCGCGGCCCACCAGACCCATATACCAGAGCCCCCGACATATAAAGCCTGCAGGCCTAACTCAGCCCAAAAGACTAGTCCGTTAGGTGAGGGCTGCCCCCATCTTATATGTCGTGCTCCCCCACCATCAATTACCGATGTGGGACAAAACCTAACACAACTCCTAATGCATATGCGTAATCATCAAACAAGATTTGTATTAGCTGAGAGAAATCATGGTCCTGCCTACCTTCTTCGGTCGGGTCAGTGGTCTCAACGGTCAAGTCAGAGGTTGGCAAAGAGCCCTCCTCCCGCTGCTGGGACTCCTATTCCTGGTCATTCGGCTCTTCGATTAGTGGCTGCTCCTGCGTCGGCAACTCGCTTGCTGTATCTATATGCATGACATCATATGCGAATGAGTGCACAAGAATGCATATGCTTGCAATGGATGTAGATGAAATGCGAATGATAGAATGCAGCAGGTATTTCATGGATAAATAACATGCTTGCACAATAACAGGGGCAAAACCGTACATGCACATCTCCACATCATACCCACTATGTAGATCTACTCAAGATGAGTTCATAGCCACTGAGTTTGTCCATTTTGGATTTTTATTCGATTTTATATGATTTATCAAAGTTTCAGCCGAAATAAATCAAAATAAATGGAGAAAACATAGATCCAGGGACCTATCCATGATTAAACCTAAGATTCAGGGGCTCGCATGACACAGTGAATAGCGCGCGGAGTACAATGTAATTACAGCAAAACCCGTGGGGTAGATCCGAAGATTCGCCCCACCCTACGCCTTCCTCCCGCCGCGCGCGTACGCCGATGAGCTCGGGCTCACCGGAGCTGCGACGCGGGGCGCGGGAGGTGCCCCGGAGTGCGGCGCTGACCTTGAGGTAGGTCTCGACGGCGGAGGTGGTGTGGACGAGGTGAGCGGCGCGGTGAACCGGAGGTGGCCGGTGGTGACAGTGGCGCGGCAAGGACGTCGCGCCGAGGGGGATCTCGGCGATCGAGGGCGGAACGGTGATGAGATCTAGGGCTACAGGTGCGCGGTGGAGCGGCGAGTGCAGTGAGGTGGTTCTTGAGGCATGGGGAGGACGGAAGGCAGCGGCGCAAGCTCGAGCTCGAGCTTGGGCTGTCAATGGTGGTGGCTACGACGCGAGCGAGTGAGGGGCAGTGAGTGCTCGGGAGAGGCAGGCGGCGGGTGGAGGCGAAAGAGGGAGACCGAAGGCGTAGCTCTCATCTTAAAGGCGCGGCCGGGTGCTCTATCCGTGGGAGCGCAGCGTTGACCGTACGTCGCCGGCCACGTGGCGCGCGGCGGCCCGGACAGGGTGGCCACCCGACAGGTGGGACCCACCTGTCATAGGCTCCGGGAAAAGCCAAATGTATTTGTGTTTCCTCTCCCTCTGTAAATCATGTTTTTGGGCTATTTTGAGTCCGATTTTGGAAAAGTGGTACTTGGATGAAATGTTCCCCTCTTTGAGCTCTACAAATTTGGCAAAAGGTTCATCACCAAATTCCAAGTGGAAATATGATTTGAATTTGAATTTAACTAGCAGCTCCCAGTTTGGACAGTGGACCTTTATTGTTTGTGAAAATCAAAAGTCCAATTTCTAGGCTTCACCACTTAAAGTGCCTTTTGTCAAATGTGTTTAGAATTTCATACCCTACAACTCCTTCAATTTGAGTGTTGCATGAAAGTAGCTGTAGGTTAGAGGAAATTTGAAATTTCAATTCAGGGCTAGGGATGGCAGCGGGTCGGGTTTTGACCGGGTACAGCAATACCCGCCCCGACTTCATACCCGCGCCCGCGGAAAATACCCATACCCGCCAACTGTTGCGGGTAAGAACCTATACCCGTACCCGTGCCCGTCGGGTACCCGTCGGGTTTCGGATACCCGTCAGGCCTGATCCATACAACGCAAATAACATATCGTTGACCCTATAACACGGCGGCTGCTATTGTCTCCAGGAGTCGACATGGTTTACTCAAAACTGAACAGCTGAAACAGAAATAGTAAAATAATTTAACCATCAAATAATAATAGAAGTGGTCACTGATTCTAATTCCTAAACGATAAACAACTACTAGATGATGAGATGAATAGATCGACGATGGAAACATACCTTGGACTTGGATTCCTGGAGCGAGGGGAGGCCGCGAGGAGGAGCCGAGTAGAGGTGAGAGTGGAAGGCGGGCGACGGCCGGAGTGGGACGGGTCACGGCGGCGTGGTGTCGCGGCGTCGGTCGACGCGATGTCACGGCGGCGTGGTGTCGGGGCGTCGCGGCATTGGGTGGCGAGGAATCGGGCTCGAGCGGCGCGTGTCGGGGCGGCGCGGTGTCGCGGCGGCGAGGAGTCGGGCAACAGGGAGTTGGGGCGTCGCAGCGTCGAACGGCACGGAGCCACGGAGGCGCGGACTCAGGTGGCCCGTGGCGGCGGCGCGGCGCGATAGCGCCTGGCGGGCGGCGGCTCAGGGAAACCGAGTGCGGTCTGCGCCTCTGCGGTGGGGAGTCGAGTCGAGTGCAAGACTAGTTCTAGGGTTTTTGGGTGGGCCGTGTTGTTGGGCTTCAGTTTAGATGGGCCAAGTACACAAAACAGTTAACTGTATACCTAATTGCGGGTATCCACGGGTTATCCGCGGGTAAAATATCGGACCCGCACCCTACCCGTGACTTTTCGGGTACCCGACCCGCCTGTACCCGCAGGTGAGTTTTTATACCCGTATCCATGTCCATCGGGTACGAGACCCGCGGGTATCCATATCCACGGGTCCGACTGCCGTCCCTATTCAGGGCTGATTTGGATTGGTTTTCTAGGCTGATAGAAAATGACCTTAATCACCATGTAAATCTCAACATATGGCAAAACCCCAATTGACAAAGTTGTTTATCTCTTATCTACCTATAGTTTTGTCAATATGAGTTTCACCCAGATCTCAACAGAATCAAAGGTATGAGCATAAACATAGCATCTCACATTTCGAAAATAAATTTCTAGAAATTTCATAACAACCTAGATAGACCATAGTTCAACTATATGCAACCATATGATGTTTAATGATGAATGCTTCATGTATGATGAGTGATTATGCACTTGAGATGCTGGAGCATCATAGAGACAGCCCGAGCCACCCCCAAAGAAACATATAAATGTTGTAACCACTAGGGGTGGAAGGTCTACACAAGACCCCCACACCCTAGAGCTGCAGAAAAAGAACAGGGAAAGCAGGTCACACTAGAGGAGGAAGATGAGGTGGATCGTGAACCACCACCGGTGAAGGAAGTACCAAAGTCAGCATCGCATGAGTTTTATGACACCACAGTGCCCCCTTTTCCTCAAAGGCAGAAGAAAGCCTCGGTCGACGATCAATTCGGCAAATTCGTTGAGGTAATCAAGAAGCTATATGTCAATATTAAATTGCTAGATGCAATGCAGGTGCCTACATATGCTACGTACCTGAAGGACATCCTTAACAACAAAAAGCCGCTGCCATCGACCGAAGTTGTGCACCTCACAGAGGAGTGTAGCGCTGCTATACTCAACCAGCCACCTAAAAAGAAGAAGGATCCTAGGAACCCCTCCATATCATGCTCAATCGAAACCCAGAATTTTGATCAAGCTCTCTATGATCTGGGAACGTCAGCGTTATGCCAAAGGTAGTCTTTGATAAACTTACGCATGCTACACTTGCCCCTACTGCTATGTGCCTGCAGCTAGCGGATCAATCGATTCGCTACCCCATCGGGATCGCCGAAGATGTCCCGGTAAAAATCCGAAACTTCATCGTCCCGGTGGATTTCGTGGTGCTAGACATGGAGGTAGATACGAAGACGCCGCTCATCCTTGGGCGACCATTCCTAAGCACCGCTGAGACCAACATTGATATTCGAGCTGGATAAGTCCACCTCAACATCAATGGCAGCCGGGAGACGTTCGCCTTCAAACCAAAGGTCAAACAGTGCCGACAGGTAAAAACTTTCAAATTTAAGTGTCAGGCACCCCGAAAAACACCAAGAGAGAAGATTGAGCTTTCGCCAAGTAAGCCGAAGATGGACTCTCTTCTCGTAGCCATGGAAAGGCTCCTGTATGATGGAGAAGCCCGCAAGCTCAAAGCCAATCGCAGAGCCGAGTCACTGAGACGTGCCTCACTAGCCCAGCCGCCGACAAAGGAATCAGGAGGCAAAGCTCTTGAGACAAAGGTCACCGCAAAGGCAACGAACACATCTCAAGAATGGTGGAAGAAAGAGGAAACGCCAAAAGCCCAGCCAGAGAAGAAGATCAAAACTCAGAAACAAAAGGCTGTGGCAACCAAGAAGGTTTGGCGAGCAAAAGTTGCAGCACAGACGGTCGCTAAGTCTTCGTCAAGCGCTGAAACTGCATCGAAGGTATGACTTGCCCTCACCAGGAGGTAAACTGGCATTACCCTCCACTGCATATTTAACTTTCTGCCTTAATTTTCTTATTTTTCATGCACCTACTTTAAATTTCACCATTTCATGTTTAAATTTCATCAAATTTTTGTTTAAGTTTGCATTTAGTTAGTTCTAATTTGCGGGGAAAAAAATATGTTGGAGCTGCTCGGCCCCACCAGGGGCCGCCCCGCCCCCCTCCCTTTGCTCCCTTTCTGCGTGCACATGGCACAAAGTGGCCAAGCTACCAGAGCCACCTAGCCTGCCACCGATGCTGCCCGGCGCCCCTGCACCGTTCCTGTCCCTTCACCACCCACCACCCTACTCCCTAGGTCGCCCAGCGCACGTCTCTGGCCGCCCGGCCCCGGCACCAGGTGTGGCGGAACCGCCCTACTTAACCCAGATTAAGCACACCTGCCTCCTTTGGCTCGCAGTGCACTTAAGCTGGACTAAACCCAGTAGTCCGTCGAGCGGCCTTCGGCCCTCGATAATACCAATTTCTAGAGGAACCGACATCGCACACATTGACTCTCGATGGAGCTATAACAATTATATCATCACAGGCAGTTAAATATAGACAGATAATAGAATTTGTTTACAGACTAGTTCAAATTAAAGTTCCAAGTCCAACATAGTCATAAAATAACCTAAGTTCTCAAATGTCTCGTAGCGGAATAGAAGTAGATCAGAGTTCATGATAAAGCAGCGGAATTGCAAAAGAGAATCAACATCAAGCCCACTGATGTTGTCCTTGTGCCACAAGTGTCATCTTCTAGTCATGTTGCACACATGTGCCCTCTCCAACGCAAGGGGACATGAGAAACTCCATACCTGTGAGCCAAAAATGGGGGCAAACCCTGAGTACTAATTACTCAATAGGACTTAATGGACATGGCTTACGGCTGACGCAAAGCATAGCTTACTAACCAATGTATGTCCTTAGCCATTGATTTTAACCATCAAAGTGTTAAGAGAAGATAGCAGGATTTGACAGCTGCTATCTCAATCTTATTAAGAACAGATCATGATAGTAGTAATAATATCCTTGCAGGAAAGTAAACCATAACAACTTGCATGAGAGTAATCCATGATAACTTGCATATAAGTAAACCATCAGATACGCCAAACATGTTGTATTTGAAAACATGAAGACAAGCAAAGTATTTAGGTTGTTACTACATTGCTCGGCAGTGACACTTGGAACTCTCACACCTGGTGAGCATCAGTGATTCGAATCGATTTCTAATTCCTGGAAATAACTAAAAATGCCAAGGGATATATGCTTACTAGCCATCGCGTTCCTCACATATACCCCCCATCTCCACCTGTCCCGTCCCAAGATTCACAGTGCCCCCACCTAACTCTTGGGAGTAGCCTTCTCAGGAGCGATACCACGGAACGTCGGGTCAGCCCTCCCTCAACCTCAAAGCACCTCCCAAGTCCATCGGCCCCCTATCAGTGGATGGGCAGCACCATGAATAGTGGGACGGGGTCGGTAAGACTTTCACCGGTCCCATGTCCCGGATAAGCACTCTTAGCAATGTTGTGCCGATCCCAAGCGAACAGCGAACGGGGTCTTAAACGACTCGGGCGGAGCCGGAGAACAACAACGCACACCCCAAATGTAAACTTACACTCCGTCCGGTCTCGATTTAACAACAACATAAATAATCATAAATTGCATCATAGTAAGATTTCTTAGATTTTGAAATATCACCTACGCGACGAGTGACAGTGCTCACTCGTATCTACTCGTACCTAGCATTTCTAGGCATACTCGTCCTACGAACTCTATTCACAGGAGTTAGGGCCAGGGCGGCCAAGGAATCTAATGCAAATGGTTTAAATCAACTCCTAGTGCATATGCGTAATCAACAATTATTTTATTAGCTGGTAATAGCATGGTCCTGCCTACCTTCTCCGCTAGGGTTAGAGGGTGCTTCCTCGGTGATGTGGTCAGTGGTCAGCTGCGGTTCCTTCTGCTCGTCCTCGGGCTCCTCGATCAGCAGTTGCTCTAGTGTCAGCTCCTCGTTCGCTGGATCTATATGCATGACATCATATGCGAATGAGTGCCCAAGAATGCATATGCTTGCACTGGATGTAGATGAAATGCGAATGTTGGAGTGCAGCAGGTATGTCATGGATGAATAATATGGCATAGTAGATTAACACATTGCATATGCTAATACTTAGGGTGATTTATCCTCATTTGTTAATTAAATTATGCACCTAAGTTGTAGCAGTAAAACATAACCAAATGAGACCCAATTTTTATGAAATATAGATTATGCATACCCAAAGCTACTGCCAAAATTTCAACTCAATTGGAGTTATAATTATTTTACTAAAATTACAACAAGTTCTCAGCCCTACACATTGTCAGAATTTTCATAAATTATAGGAATGGTTTCTGAAGTTGAAATTTTACCAGTGAGCTACACTTAGCATGAACTACATGTTCAAAAATTTACAAGCCAAAACTCCCAAGTTTGACAGGACATCTATTTTCCATATACTAATCTTGTGCGAATTTAAGATGTACATGTGAACAATGTAAATAGCCTTCTCAAATATACTTTCTGGACTCTAGGCATCAACATTAAGCTACCAAATTTTCTAGAGAATTTTCCTAGCAATTTATGACCACTTTTTCTAATTATCATTACCAACATGTAGCATTTTATCATTTTCAAATCACCATTAGAGCTTAATATGCAGAGGCTCATATTTTACCAGTGAAGTTCACAAGCTATATAGGACACAAAAAAATACTAGTGAATTATATTTATCACACTTTGCATATTCCTCATTTCCAAGTTAATAAATAATGCATAAAGTACATGCAAAATGATAAAACAGTGAATGAACAGTAATATCTTGGGTCACCAAAATTCTCACAGTGTCCAAACATCCTAAGAAAGCTTCTAACCAAGCTTCATCATTTTAGGATTTCATTAAGACCATGTTTTCCATTTTTCCTTGATTAAACATGCATACACAATGACAGGGGCAAAACCGTACATGCGCATCTCCACATCATACCCACTGTGTAGATCTACTCAAGATGAGTTCATAGCCACTGATTTTGTCCATTTTGGATTTTTATTCGATTTTATATGATTTATCAAAGTTTCAGCCGAAATGAATCAAAATAAATGGAGAAAACATAGATCCAGGGACCTATCCGTGATTAAACCTAAGATTCAGGGGTTAGCATAAAAGATTCGCAAGACACAGTGAATAGCGCGTGGAGAAAAATGTAATTATAGCAAAACCCGGGAGGTAGATCCGAAGATTCACCCCTCTTCGTCTTCCTCCCGTCGCGCGTGACGACGTGGCGGCGCGTGCGTCGGCGAGCTCGGGCTCGCCGGAGTCGCGATGCGGGGCGGAGAGGTGGCCCGGAGTGCGGGCTACTACCTTGGGTAGATATCGTCGATGGGGAAGGTGCGGTCGAGGTGGGGGAGACGGTGAACGGCGGTGACGACGGCGTGAACCGGCGTGACGCGCGACGTCGAGGCGAGGTCGATCTGGCGGCCGGGGCTCGGGGAGGCGACGACGTCAAGCCGTACGGGTGCGTGAGAGCGAGGCGGTTGCGATGGTGATGGTCTAGGGGTGCGAGGAGGACGGAGGGTGGCGGCACAAGCTCGAACTTCAGCTTGGCCCGGCAATGGTGGGTCGGTGCGGGTCGCGATGGGATCTGGGCAATGGGGAGGGGAGGGGCGACGAGAGCTAGCTCAGTGGGTGAGCAAGAGCGGGGCGGACTCGGTGACGGTGGTTGGAGGCGCGGAGGTGGACCGAGGCGGCCGGCGCAGCGAGCTCGAGCTCGGCAGCAATGGCGGGCTCGGGCGCGCGAGTGAGCGAGAGAGATAGCGAGAGAGTGCGAGTGAGGGATGAATGGGGACGGGGTCGCGGCCAGGTGAAGACCGGCCGGCGCGGGCGCAATCCGTGAGCGCACGGCGCTGCCCGTACACCGGCGGCCACGCAGCGGCTGTCGCCCCGGACAGAGTGGCCGCGCTGACGCGCGGGCCCCACCGGTCAGCGACTCAGTGAAATGGAGAAAAAGGAAAATAGAAAATGTGTTTTCTCCCCTTCTGTAAATCGCCATTTTAACCCACTTAGAGCCCGAATCTAGAAATGTGGTAATTGGATGAAATGTTGTACTCTTCAAACTCTACAACTTTGTCAAAAGGTTCAACCCCCAAATCTGTTTGCAAATATGATTTAAACATGAATTTATGTAGCAGCCATAGATGGGGACAGGGGACCTTTAATACTTGGGAAATTCAAAACTCCCATTCCTGATCATTACCTCCCTAGGTTCCTTTTGAGAAGTTTGTTTAGAATTTCAAAACCTACAGCTTCTCTAATTTGAGATTTGCATGAAAGTGGCTGTAAGTGGGAGCAAATTTAGGATTCCTAAATAGGGCTGATTTGAGCTGGTTTTCTAGGCTGATGGAAAATGGCCTTAATCACCATGTAAACTCCAATATATGGCATGACCCTAATTGACAAAGTTGTTTATCTCATATCTACCTACAGTTTTGTCAATATGAGTTTCACCCAGTTCTCAACAGAATAAAAGATATGACTATAAACATAGCATCACACATGCAATAACAAGGTTTTGAACTTGTAGTTTAAACTAAATTTGTTTCCAATGCAAAAACACATGTTATGCCATGATGCTCAAGGATATTCGCTTCATGCATAATGAGTGATTATGCACTTGAGTGCCGGAGCATCACAGCTTTGCCCCAGGCAACCCCTTGATCACTTGGGCTGCTCCTTCCAAACACGACTGATGGGCCCTCCAGGTCGTGCTTGGGGCTTTTTTGGTCTTTTGGACCACCGTCACTTGATGTAGCTCCAAATACTTGCTTCTTGATCACGTATCTGCAATGAGCGCCACTATATGAAGGGCATGCATGATGCTGCGAATGAGATGCATGAATAACGATCACACATATGAACTATTATTTCAGGGATAGATAGAAAAGTGATTGATGTTGGCGGTTGATAAAATCCATTTTTGACCACCAATACTTCATGTTGAGGGCATAATTTATCAAGGTTTCATGTATTACTAACCGGTTCCATGAGTTGTGTACAAAAGTTGGATGCAGGAGCATGTCATGTCCAAATTCACGAAATAATGTACAAAATGTGGACAAAAGGCAAGGGGGAGCTAATGGGCTAAGGAGCATGGCCGGCCGGCCATCTCCTTGGCCGCCCGGCCACCCCTTGTGGGCGCTCGGCCACCAGGGGAGCCCAGTTAGCCTCCAGCCCATCTCAGCCCAGATGAGGTGGCCGCCCGACCAATGTGGTCAGCCGGCCACGTCACCAATCCATCTTTTGACCTGCATACAAAGAAGCACAAAAGAAGTTAAATGCAACAGTTGGATCAGGAATCCAATGCATCCATGGGTCGGAAGAACATCATGCAGCAGATCAGTGACGTCAGCAATCCAGGGGAGTGGTCGCGCGACCAATGAGGGTGGTCGGCCGACCACCCCACCGACTCATTTTTCACGTGCACCAACTCCAATAACTACCAACTGACTCTAGGAATGCATATCAACCGTTGGATGGTCAAAGGCGGCAAGATGAGTGGCCGCCCGACCTGATGGTCGGCCGGCCACCCCCTGTCCGCCCGGACACCGACCTACCTCCACTACCGACCTAGAGCACCTACAAGTACCCCCCCAGTCTCCAAGCTATAAATACCCCCCAAGAGGTCACTTGCAAGGTGTGGTGGATCAAGAGAAGACTAGTGTGGTTGTGTAGAGTGTGGAAAGTATAGTAGTGAAGCCACCCTTGGCATTGTAGAGAGAGCCAAGTTGTATCAAGAGTGAGTAGTGAGTGTAGAGTGAAGGAGTCAGATCTCCCTTTGGTATTCTATTCCAGAGCTCTTATAATCAGAGGGATTATTACTCTATTTCCAGGATTGAGTAAAGTTCCTTGCTCCCTTCTTTTTTTATTTCATACACTTTATTTACTTACTTAGTGCTTTGCTCAGTAGTTTACGGGTGCCAAGTGTGCTCTGTGTAGTTTAGCTATACAGTTGTGCTTGCTCTCTGGCTTCTAACCAGTGTAGTAGTGAACTCGGTTGTGTAGACGTGGTGTCTAGACTAGAGTTTACCTTGGAAGGTGTCTTGTCCCACACAGTTTTGGTTGGTAGTCCCACCTGGTGACAGCGGGAGTGTGTCCTATGTAGTCCAACCCCGTCGTTCGGATAAGTTGTCATCGGCGCATAGCTGAGTCCTGTAGTTATCAGCACTCTGGTGCCCGGAAGTGGTTCTATAGCCCCAGTGTCCAAGTAAACCTGCTGAGTAGAATACTAGTTTGTTTAGTAAAGTTAAGTTGTTTTATTTAAAGTAGTGAACCTGCTCTGCTCTGTCTTCTATCTCTATAATTGCTGGTTTTACTGTTCGGCTCCACTTGTTCTACGTTGAGTTACTCCTCATTCCTCGTGGATTTCGATACCCTAGAATACTCTTGGGTGAAAAGCTACAATGTGTTTCCATGCGCTTGTGGATTTATTCAGTAGGCTAAGAAACGCCAACAAGCTTTTCTGGCGCCGTTGCCGGGGAATGGTAGCTAACTTGACTAGAACCTTAGGATCGTCCATACTCACACCATACACAACCACCACATATATCCCCACCAAATACCACATATCACCTACCACCATATGGATTCCACGCCTATCTATCGACTCGCCGCTCCAAAGGGCGATTATTTGGAGCCTCCACCATCATCGACACCCATCATAGCAGACGGCTATCAGCTACATCCCGGCTTGATAGCCATGGTTCAGGATCAATCATTCGGAGGATTGGAATCTGAATGCCCTTACTCACACCTCCGGGAGTTCGAGCAGCTATGCAGCTGTTTGGTCATCTCGGGGATGTCCAGTGAGACTCTACGATGGTTGCTTTTCCCGTTTTCGCTAACGGGGGATGCAAAAATCTAGTGCAATCAGACGGTCAGCAAAGTAGAAGGGAGTTGGGAAGAGCTTAAATCCAGTTTTTGTCTGCGCTTCTTTCTGCCAAACAAGGTTGTTGATCTTCGTTGCGAAGTACTTTTATTTCGACAACGAGAAAGAGAATCCTTGGGGACAGCATGGGCACGCTTCAGCCGCCTGACATCCTCAGTCCTAGACTTGGCTATTCCCGAGGCAATGCTACTATAGCACTTCATCCGAGGTCTCTCACCTGGTGCTGACCTTTGCCTCGACCTAGCCTCGGGAGGATCGTTCTCACACCTAAAGCCATGCGAGGGTCGAAAAATTCTCGACAAAATTCTTGAGAAGGCTTCTGACCTCGGCACTCTAGAAGAATAACCTCCACAGAAGCCACCCACCCAAAATCCCACTGAAGAGCGACAAATCACACATCAACCCACTCCACCACCACCATCTCCCCAAATTGAAAAAATCCCAGAACCATCATCACGGCAAATTGAGAGGGTCAATTTAGCCTTGACGATCCCTCCGTCGGCACCTCCGTTCTCTTTCGAGGACAAAATATTCATGGAGTTTGGCAACGCCTCTCGGTTGCCTAAACAAGACCGACGCTTCACCAGGGCCTCCAAACCATCATACATATTACCAGACCACAGAGAACATATGAAGGAGGACCTACTGTGGCTTTCAGCAACGATCAATCGGGATTGGCTAGAGGAGAGACGCCTGGACACAAAAGCAATCAAATTCTATCCAGATCCCAGCGTCATTTCTGGCTAGGTATCAAGGCTTCAACCGCAAGACATCATATACGATTCACGTATTGGAGTGAACATAATTCCTAAGTATGTGATGGACAATCATTTCCCCGTTGAGCCACTATCAAAATCAGCCATCCGTTTGAAATGGACAGATGGCATATATTTGAAATGCAAAGGTGTGCTCCGGGTAGTACCAACAACCTTGCGGGATACTCAGGTATTCTTAGACTTCCATGTCTTTGACATCCCCGAGGGATCCACACCATTGACTGCGGTAGGGATCCCAATCGCAGCCCTCACCAGCTCAGATATATACAGAGGGAGATTGCAGCTTCAATTGGGCAATGAGGACATCAACGTGAACATCGACAGATCACTAAATGCCAAAACAGAAGCGAAGCCAGAGATTGACCCCATGGAAGAAGTGATGAGCCTTTCACTTGAGGAAATGGGTCAATACAAAAGCCTAGAGGAAGAGGCTATTAGCAACTTCAGTGCGGAAGAGGAGCTGCTCGAGTTCGAAGAACTTGGTGAATCGTTGCGGCCCGAAGCTCCGAAAATTGAGCTGAAACAACTACCGCCTGGCTTGAAGTACGCCTTCCTCCACGGGAAAGAGAATAAACCAGTGATCATCAGCGACAAGCTGACAGAGAGTGAGAGCCAGCGATTGCTTTCAGTTCTAGAGAAGTATAGTACTGTGCTTGGATACTCGCTCCAAGACCTGAAAGGAATTAGTCCTAACCTGTGTACCCATCGCATCCCCATGGAGGTTGATCACAAACCTACAAGGGAACCTCAAAGGCGACTCAATAATGTGATGAGGGAGGTAGTAAAGAAGGAAGTGTTCAAATTGCTACACACGGATCATCTACCTCATGCAAGATAGTGAATGGGTCAGCCCCGTACAAGTTGTGCCTAAGAAGGGAGGGATGACAATTGTCAAGAATCACAACAATGAACTAATCACACAGAGAACTGTCACCGGTTGGCGGATGTGCATTGATTATAGGAGGCTTAATACCGCCACCAGGAAGGATCATTTTCCTCTTCCCTTCATCGACGAAATGCTAGAGAGGCTGGCTAATCACTCTTTTTTCTGCTATTTCGATGGTTACTCTGGCTACCACTAGATTCCAATTCACCTGGAGGACCAGAGTAAGACCACTTTCACATGCCCTTACGGAACATTTGCCTATCGGTGAATGTCGTTCGGGCTGTGTAATGCTCCAGCATTATTCCAGCAGTGCATGATGGCAATCTTCTCCGATTTCATTGAAAATATTATGGAAGTTTTCATGGATGACTTCTCAGTCTATGGCAAGAACTTTGACCAATGCCTTGAAAACTTGGAAAAAGTTCTGCAGAGATGCAAAGAGGTCGACCTGGTGTTAAACTAGGAAAAATGTCATTTCATGGTCAGAGAAGGTATTGTGCTAGGCCACAGAATCTCAGAAAGAGGCATTGAGGTAGATCGTGCAAAGATTGAGGTCATTGAACAGCTACCTCTGCGTACAAACATCAAGGCCATCCGAAGCTTCTTAGGCCATGCTGGGTTCTACAGGAGATTTATCAAAAATTTCTCCCATATAGCCCCGCCTCAATTTGGTGGGAAGAAGTGCAGATAGAATTTGACTTGGAGTCTCTCCCAACTCCCCTTTACTGCACCGACTGCTCGGTTGTACCACGATTTTGCTGCTCCCATCAGTGAGAACAGAAATAGCAACCATCGGAGTGTTTCTACAGGCATACCCAAGATGGAGATACAACTGCAAAGCTGCTCGAACTCTCGAAGGTGTGTATAGGGACTCTCTGATTCCAATCCTGCGAAGGATTGGTCCCGAACCATGGCTATCAAGCCGGGACGTAACTGATAGCCATATGTGATGATGGGGGCGGATGATGGTGGAGGCTCCAGAAAATTGCCCTTCGAAGCCGATAACTCGCAGATAGGCGTGTGATCCATGGAGTGGTATGGTGATATGGTGGGATAGTGGTATAGTGGTTGTATAGTAGGAGATAGGATGACCTTGGTTCTGTGTTAAGATAGCTACCGTTCCCCGGCAACGGTGCCAGAAAATCTTGTTGGTGTTCCTTAGCCTATTAGATATAAATCCGCAAGCGCACGGAAAACGCGTTGTAGCCTTTCACCCGAGAGTTTTCTAGGGTATCGAATCCACGAGGAACGAGGAGTATAATAATCACACAACACAATGGCCAAACTAGCGAAGCTAGCAAGCAGAGGATAAAAGACAGGAAAGCAGGTTCTCAACAAATGTTAAAGCACTTACTATACTAAGCATGCAAAGCACTATACTTGTCATGTAAACATAGACACCAAAGTTGCAGAGCCACTGCCAGGCACCAGAGTCCTGATAACCCAGCCAAGAAAGGCGGGCGCTACAGGTTTCGGCTATATCGTTAGCGAGTCTATCCGAACGAACGGGATTGGAATACTGAGAACACAAAAGTTGTCACCTAGTGTGTCTACCAACCAGAGCTGCGTAGGATAGCCGACCAACCAAGGCAAACTCTAAGTATGAACACCATCGTGCTACTCAGAGAGTTTACTACTTATTGGTAATGAGCCAGAAAAGCAAGCACTACTACATAGCCAACACTATAAGCATGCACAAGGTTCCCGTGAACAGACAAGTATAAGACTAAGTATGAAAGCAAAGTAAGAATGAAATAACAAAGGTGAGAGACAAGGAACTTTACTCAATCCTAGAACTGAACATCCTTCCTCTGATAATACAAGCCTGGGAGAGAAGAGAAATCCCACTCCCGAACTCTGCACTCACTATTCTCCTTGATACAAGAGAAACTCTCTCTACAAGCTAAGGGAAAGCTTCACTTCTCCACACTATACACTCTACCACTACATTTATCCACTAAGCCACACCTCACAAGTGAGGTCTAAGGGGGTATTTATAGTGCTAAGTGAGGGAGGAAGGCGGTTAGAGGCAGTTACAGGTCGGGTGGCTTGTGTGGGGCCGGGCGACCTGGAAGTGGGGCCGGGCGGCTCGGGGTGGAGACGAGCGGCCCGAAGAACCCTTGGATTCACAGACTTTCTTCATCTCATGGTCCATATTGATCCTCTAAGGTGGTTATAGGTCGGTTGGCGGTTATGCTTGTGTGTTTTCTTCTCAACCTTCTTCCTGAATTCACATGTTTCACCATATTTTTGTATGTTTTGCATCATGACTTGTGTTCCTGCAAGATCTTTGTACACAACTCGTGGAACCAGTTAATATGTATGAAACTTGCATAAATTTACCCTCGGAACATGAAGTATTGGTGGTCGAAATAGGTTATAACGACCGCCAACACCCCCCCACACTTAGTCCTTTGCTCGTCCTCAAGCAAAACAAGAGTTAAGAATGGTGTAGAGGGCATATGACAACTGTAGCCTCAGCAAGTACAAATGTTACTCCCAAGTTGGTTCATTTTACCCAGGATTTCAATGGTGGCTACACTTAGATTTTGAGATGTTGAAGCTGAGAACAAGTTTCAAGTGTCACAGCAGTTTTCTCCCAGCTAAGAGCAACAGAGGTTTTTTTCTCTTTTTAAAAGACATAGTGTCCACTCTTTTGTTCTCAAGGTCACCTCTCAATGTGTTTCCTCTCCTCATAATCTAAGTTTTGGGTGGAGTTGAACGAGAGTGAGACTATCTCATCATGTTTGTATCACCAAGTCAAAACAAGTGTTAAATCAAAGAGTATGAATCAAATCAAGAATTTTGGCTATGTGCAAGTGTGGCGGAAAGTTATTGGTAAGTGTGCTTTGGTATTCCCCTTTTTGATGCGAGAGAGGGCATGATATTTTCTTTCTTTTTCTTTCTTTCTTTCTCACCCTTTTTTTTCAATTCAATTCCATGCTTCTTTTCCTCTCTTTTTTGCATGATTGATAATGGGGGGATTGAAACATTGACATAGCACAACTTATTGGAACTTTGTGGTATGTGTTGACGCAAGATATTGACTAAAATTATGCTCTATTTTTATATAATTTTATTCCTTTTCAGAAGTTAATCTTATGATTTAGCCTTGTTTTGCTAACAAATAACCCCGTTTTCAAGAATGCTCTTTATTTTTGTGCAATATTGATTTTTGCAGGAAAATAGGTATAATTGTGATCATTTTGAGGATTTCTCGAATAAAAGGATTTATGCTACAAGTCCAGGGGGGTGAGATGATTAATAAAAGAAGGACAATTAAACCCCAAAAGAAGGCCCAAGCCCATTATGGAGAAGGTTCCAGCGGCTAAGGATTGCTTGAGTATAAAGAATATGAAGATAAGAAAGGTTTATCAAGAGTCCAATCCAAGCTCCAATTAAATTTCGAGATATTCTCGGATTTCAGGACAGCAGCACATTGTGGGCCTAATTCGGAGACGTTAACGACATCAAATGAAGAAAGTTTGAATACCAAAGTTGTAGATCTCTTCGAGATCTACAATTTATAGTCTGAGTTTGCATTATTTGGACTTCAGGTGAGAAAGTTATGATCGAAATACTAAAGACTGGAGAATATGAAAAGGTGATTTCGGGAAGGACTAGGACAAGGACTTCTTCTCCAAGCAAGGAAGCTTCATGGACGCCTAAGAACCTTCAAGACTCTTGTATATACATAGAAATAGGTCTATTAGGACTCTTATAACCAACCTATTAGATTCCATGTATAGGGGACTCTCCAGAGTATAAATATATGGCCTCCCTAGAGGGAGAGGCATCGAATTCATTGTAAACCAGCGCTCCAAAGTTAGGGTTTAGGATCCATCTTCGCAAGATTCGTCGAGAAGGAGATCTCGGCGAAAGAAGGCGGCGAGAGGAGGCAGGAACAGAGGGGGTCGGCCGACCAACCCCCTAGGGTCGGCCGACCCCAGCTGTTTCCGGGGAGTCTTGAGCTCATCTTCGACTACATGCTTCATCTCATCGAAATCGACAAACTTTGTGCGTCAAATTCATGATGTATCTCGAGTAACTCTCTGTTCTTCTTATTTTACTATGATAAACCTTGAGTTCGATCAATAAAATTATCCTTTGGCTATTAGTTCTTTGTTTATACATGATATACGATCCATGTCTTTGCAATGCTTCATCTCTACATGTGATCCGGCCGGATTTGATATCCACACGTCTTTTAGTAGATCTTTTTACTTTAATTAGTTGATTGAATCTGCTCATATTTAGACTTGGTTTAGGCTTGCTAGTTCGTCGATTACCCTGACTTATGTGACAAGTGGTTGGAGGGAAAGGTTCTAGCAAATCTATGGCGTTCGTTATCATGTTTATTCTATGTTGCATGTTAGATCTTTGCTTAGGGTGGTTCTTAGTTTATAAGAAGTTTGTCTCATATCTCTTGCTAATTCCTTAGCTGTATTTAGCCTATCTTGATCTTTTTTAGTTTGATCTTATCAAGCTCTTGTGTTTGATCCAGTCGATGCTATAGTCTAGTCTTATATCTAGTTTGTGATTAGGTTATCGTTTATCATCCTTTAGCTTATTAGATCTATTAGAGCTAGCTAGTAATTGTTTAATCCTTGATTAATATTAGTTTAAGCCTAGTTTTCCACGGATTGACAAACCCTATATACTCATCTTAGGGGAAGGGCTACAACCGATACTGTGCGCTTGCAGTATAAGGTTTTGCGTGCTTAAGTGCCGTCAACGGTATGAACGTGTACGTGATAGCCAAAAGTCATGATTGATTCTAACTCATTTGATGGCACAAGGTTTGACAAAGTTCAAAACACTCAAAGATGTCTTTGATACATAATGTATTTGTGGCACTGGTAGGACATGTGACTTGAGAATATTGGAGTAGATCAAATTTTAAAATTTAAAAAAAACAAAAACTCTTTGCCTTAGCGGGGGATCACTGCTATGTATCCATGTTACTTATATCTTATGAATCGACAACTTAAATCAAAGCGGGTCCCTAAACAGAAGGTATCCATGGGCAAATTTAATTCAACATAGGGAGTAAAATTTGTACGAGTATAGACATAAGCTATCAACATGATCATGTAGAGTGAAATTTATCTAAGTTTCATGTATGGAATGGAATATATGGACCAAAATTGAAATTTTCGCGATAATACCTGGTCCTTGTGCAGGGTCGACATGAAGATGGGCCAACTCAGCCCAGGACTGAGCCGGGCGGCCTGGTCAGGAGCCGGGCGGCCTGATATGTGGGTCTTTCGACCCTTGCACCGATCATGTTGCGTGGAGAAGTGCTTTGGGACACCGTTTCTGCGTGTGGTACGTTTTTCACCGTCGTGACAGGCCGGGCGACCTGAATTGGTGCCGGGCGGCCTGGGTGCCAGGTCGTGCGGCTCGGGGTGGAGCCGAGCGACCTAGGTTCAGCTCGGTTCGTCTCAAATTTTTGTGTGCAGCGCGGTATAACCCTGTACATCGTGTTTCTTTGTTTGTTTCTGCAGGGTTAGTGACGAGAGATGGGGGGCTAAGTGCAATCCTCCCCCGCACACTTGAACTCAAAGTAGGGTAAACAAAAACTTCATTGAACTAAGCATTAATGATTGAATGAAACAAATGAAACAAATAACATAGGCGCAGTTCATACAAAGAAAGAAATAAAACAAACTAAACACTAAGCAAACAAAAAGGGCGCCTATTCTAAAATTTATTCTAATGCCATGGGCATCTATGGCATAGGTGGATCATAGATGTCGGGATACCCAGTGGCGTTGGCAAGGCGGCGGAACTTGGAAGAGAGGCCCTTCCTAAGGATCTCTATCTTGTCATTGATCTCCCACTTCCAAAGTTCTCCTTCTGCGTAGTGTTCTTCAAGCATGATGAACTTTTTGTTCATTGTTGTTGACGGTCGTTATCTCACGATTTCAACCGTCAATTATCCACCAAATGAAGCTAAACAAGTGAAATATATGGACTAACCCTTGCTACTAATGAGTTCCACAAGATGTACATGAATATTTGGATGCAGGTACCAAAATACACATAAAATGGTTGCAAACATGTCACATATCGAAGATGAGCAGAAATGGCAAAAGTGGGGTGGCCGCCCGACCACTTACCATGGCCGCCCGGCTGTGGCGGAACCACCCTGCTTAATCCAGACTAAGCACACCTGCCACCTCTGGCTCGCAGTGCACTTAGGCCAGACTAAATCCTGTAGTCCGTCGAGAGTCCCTCGGGCTCTCGATAATACCATTCCCAGAAGAACCGACATCAAACACATCTGACTCTCGAAAGAGCCACAACAATTACATCATCACAGGCAGTCGAAATAGAGAGTAATAGACTTAATTTAGAAACCAAATATATGAAATCAAATACATGTTCAAATATAGAGGAAGCGTTTGCAAAATTTTATATAGCGGAAGCGTTTTCGCAACATCTCGCAGCGGATTCATGATACTTAAACAGTCTTCACAAAGAGACGAACGAGGCGTGTAGCACCGAGCCCACCGGTACTACCACCTCCAACACAGTTGTCCAGATGTCGCCGATACCTGTAATCCAAAAGTGGGGGCAAACCCTAAGTACTAATTACTCAGTAGGACTTAATGGACGGGGCTTACGGCTGACGCAAAGCATAGCTTACTAGTCAGGTGGATCCTTAGCCATTGATTTTATACAAGGTCATGTTGACATCAGATAGCAGGATTTGACAGCTGCTATCCATTAAACCAAGAAGGTCATTGGTATCATAAATTAAATACTTGCATGAAAGTAAAACATTTGGACCCATCAGTAACTTGCATAATAGTATATCAATACACATCCAAGATATACCCCTCATCTACACATGTCCCTTCCCAAGATTCACAGCGCCCCCATCTAACCCCTGGGAGTAGCCGTCTCAGGAGAGATACCACGGTACGTCGGGTCAGCCCTCCCTCGACTTCAAAGCACCTCCCAAGTCCATCGGCCTTCCTATCAGTGGGTGGGCAGCACTATGAATAGCGAGACGGATCATACACATCCAAGCATGTTGTATTGAAAAGCGTGATTAAATAAACAACATGTTAAAGTTATTACTACATTGCCCGTGTACGATATCCAACACTCTCACACCTGGTGAGCATCAGCGATTCGAATCGATTTCTAATTCTCGGGAATAACTAAAAATGCCAAGGGATATATGCTTACTAGCCATCGCGTGCCTCACATATACCCCTCATCTCCACCTGTCCCGTCCCAAGATTCACAGCGCCCCCACCTAACCCTTGGGAGTAGCCGTCTCAAGAGCGATACCACAGTACGTCGGGTCAGCCCTCCCTCGACCTCAAAGCACCTCCCAAGTCCATCGGCCTCCTATCAGTGGATGGGCAGCACCATGAATAGTCAGACAGGGCCGGTAAGACTTTCACCGGTCCCATGTCCTGGATAAACACCTCTAGCAATGATGTGCCGATCAGCAGGCGAACAACGAACGGGCCTTATGCGACAAGGTCGGAGCCGGAGAACAACAACGCACACCACGAAAGTAAACTTATGCTCTGCCCCGTCTCAATTTAACATCAACATAAATAATCATAAATTGCATCATAGTAAGATTTCTGAGATTTGTAAAATCACCTACGCGACGAGTGACTCCATTCACTCGTATCTACTCGTACCTAGCAATTCTAAGCACTCGTCCTACGAACTCTATGGGCGGCCAGGATGTCTAATGCAGTTGGTTCCAAACAACTCCTGATGCATATGCCTAATCATCAAGACATAAGATGTTTGCTGGGTATAGTATGGTCCTGCCTACCTTTGCTTTACTTTAAGAAAACCAACAAACTAAGTTAATGTTAGTTTGCCGGGTTGTGAGGCTTTGCCCCAGGCAACCCCTTGATCCCTTGGGCAACTCCTCCTTCCAAGCATGACTGATGGGCCCTCCAGGTCGTGCTTGGGGCTTAGTTGGTCTTTTGGACCACCGTTGCTCGACGTAGCTCCACGCAATTACTCCTTGATCTCGTATCTGAAATAAGCGTTGCTACATGAATGATATGCATGATGCAAAGTAGGAGACGCATGAATCATCGAGAACACATTCAAATGATCATTTCAAGGACAGGCAGATAGGTGGTTGATAAGGTAATAAGCAAGGAATACTTTCGCGTGGATAGTATGAATACAATCGTCCAATCAAGTGTGCACAAGAATGCATATGCTTGCACTAGATGTAGATGAAATGCAAATGATAGAATGCAGCAGGTATTTCATGGACAAATAACATGGTATAGTAGTTTAACCATTGCATATGCTTATACTTAGGGTAATTTATCCTCATTTGTGAATTAATTTATGCACTTGAGTTGTAGCAGTAAAACATAACCAAATTAGACCAAACTTTTATGACATACAGATTCTGCATACCCAAAGCTACTGTCAAAATTTCAGCTCAACTGGAATTATAATTATTTTATTAAAATTATAACAAGTTCTCAGCCCTACACATTGTTAGAATTTTCATAAATTATAGGAATGGTTTCTGAAAGTGAAATTTTACCAGTGAGCTATACTTAGCATACAAGTTAAAATTCCTAAGTTTGATAGGACATCTATTTTCCATATATTAAACTTAGGCTAATTAAATTGTACATATGAATAGCGGGAATAGCCCTCTAGGATATACTTTTTGGACTCTATGCATCAACATTAAGCTACCAAATTTTCCAGAGAATTTTCCTAGCAAGTTATGACCACATTTTCTAATTATCCTTTCCAACATGTAGCATTTTGTCATTTCTAAATCACCATTAAAACTTAACATGCAGGGCCTCATATTTTACCAGTGGGGTTCACAAACTATATAGGACATAAGAAAAGTACTAGTGAGTCACATTTATCATATTTTGCATAGGCTCTATCTCCAAGCTATCAAGTAATGCATAAATTACATACAAAAAGATAAAACAGGGAATAAGCAGTAATATATGGGGTCACCAAAATTCTCACAGTGCCCAAATGTCCTACGGAAGCTACTCACCAAGTCCCATCATTTTAGGATTTCATTAAGACCATGTTTTCCATTGTTCCTTGGTTTAACATGCATATGCAATAACAGTGGCAAAACCGTACATGCACATCTCCACATCATACCCATTGTGTAGATCTACTCAAGATGGGTTCATAGCCACTGAGTTTGTCTTAATGAATTTCCAAAGTTCACAGCCGATTTAAATGCATTTAAATGGAAAATCACATAGACCAGGGACTAGAACGTGAATAACTATAGTCTCCAGGGGGTAGCGTGTAAGATCTGGGAGGCTCATTCAATAGTGCACGTTACAAACCACGCGAATATACCGAAACCCCGGGGGTTAAATTGTAAAACCCCCGGTTCATCTTCCTCCTCCCGCCGGGGAGGAAACCCGGTGGCGGCGCCGGCCGAAACCGGCCCTACAGGCCCCGGCGGCTCGCTGGCGGCGGCCGGAGGGAGAGAGGAAGGGCTGAGGGTCCTTACCCACCCACCTTGTTCGACGAGGAGAGCTTGGATGAGGCTGGCGACGGTAGCGGCGGGGTGCCGAGGCTCGGCGGCGGCCCGTGGCGAGGTGAAGCGGTGTCGTCGGCCTAGACCTAGGGTAACCGGTGAAGAGGCGGACAGGGAAGGCCGGCGCGGGGACGGGAAGGCGCAAAGACGGCCGGAGCAGCTTGGATGGGGGAGGAGGCTCGGCGGCGGTGAGGAGAGGACGACAACCTTCGGTGATGGAATGTGGGGTGGTGAAACGGAACCGGAGGCCTAGACCTAGGCGAACCGGTGGAGAGGCGGACGGGAAGGAGCGGCATGGTGGTGTGGTGGCTCGGGGAGGAAGGGAATGGCCGGCGTGGCGAGCTCACGCTCGGACGGCCATCGCGGACGTGCGCCGGCGCATTGGAGCAGAGGGACTGAGGGAGAGCGAGAGAGACAGAGCGCAGGAGAGAGCGCTCGGCCTCGCCTTATGGCCTGGCGCGGTCAGGGGACGGGCATAGCCCGGGCAGGGGCGCCGTGGCGTCGACCGTACGCCGGTGGCCGCGTGGCGCGCGGGCTCTGGGCACGGCCGGCGTTCCTGGCGAGTGGGGCCCGGGCGTCATAGGCACAAAGGGGGAAGAAAAATCCCGAAAATAGAAAAGGTCGGTTTGACTGCTGAACCACTTGTTTGAATTCCAACGTTTTGATCATTCTAAGGGCCGAATTTGACTAAACTGAAAATACAAGAAGTGTTCTAAATTTTGGTATCTACAATTACCTTACAAACTTCTATACCATGTTCTATGCAAAAGTACAGTTTAAATTTGAAGTTAAAGATCAGACCAAGGTTTGACCAACTGAACACATCAATTTAGAAACTCTTAAAGTCCCCCTTATGGTCACTTTCTACAAGGAGTTTTATACCAATGTTGTTCAAAATTTCATGAACTACAACTCTCTCAATACACTCATTGCAATATTATGGCTGTAGATCAAGGAAATTTGAATTTATTAAACAGGCCAGGTTTGGGCAGAAATCATGTATTGGCAGAAAAGGTCCCAAAACATTATCCAAATCACTGTGCATGTCAACACCCCAATTACCAAAGTTGTTCCTACTACAATTTTCTACAAGTTTTTTATATAAAGCTTGGCTTGGATCACCACAGATTTTGAATTACAAACACAAACATTGTTGAGGGTTTGGTAAAACTGCAACTTTAGTTTAAGTAGAGTCTTTCTTGTTTCAAACTTTTGAATGCTCAAATGAAGTCTAAACACCTCCACTCTAGGTGCATTTGAAAGGTGATAAGTTTAATTTCACTTCATAGAAAGGAAGATTTTGAAGTTGTATGGTGAAAACAAAAGTAATTTCAGATTCAAATTTGGAGTGAGCTGAAATTTAGACTTGGGAATTTTTCTAAGTGGACTAGCTTGGGGCTGATTTCAGGAGGTACTTGGGGTCAAAATTTAAAATAGTTAGAGGTAGTTTTACACCATGCTCAGGGTAACAAAAGTGAAGTTCACGTATGTATGACAACTTTGATAATGGAGCTAAACTCAGTTACTTAATGAACCTAAAAGTTTTATTAGGGTCCAAATTTGGTCATGGTCACAATTGGCATCTTCCAAAAAATTTTTGGTTTGGTTTGGTCTCGACTTTTAAACCTCATAACATATGATTTTAAAGATGGTTGTAATATCAAAGTTGAAGATAACATCTTGAACTAAAACTTTTGTATTTGGTGTTTTGCATAAAAGCTTGCGGGTGGTGACTTAAACAACCAAACCACGTAGAGTTTCGTATTCTCCTAGAAAAATTTTGGCTTAGTAATTTCTCCATCTAGTCTTCGTTACTCTCTAAGCGTCATCAAGTCCTAATTCATTATTAACTTATCTCTAGCTGCGTGTTAAGGCTCTTGAGATGCCAGGGGCATCACACCGGCCATGGGTGGTGGCCGCCCGACCACCCTCCAACGAGGTTTTGGGTCCACGACCACGTGGAATGGTCCCTTGACCACTTCATGTGCCATGTCATCGATCCGGTGTCAAACAAACACAAAATGGTGAAGATCCAACCATACAAGAGAGCATCCAATGTATCCGAGGGTCACAAAGTGTTGGGACGAGGATTGGTGATGTCAAGGATCCGAGGAAAGCAACATGCAACAAATCGGAGGCAGACACATGGCCGCCCGACCATGTGCCATGGCCGGCCGACCACCTCTCGACGCATTTTTCACGTGCAACCAACCGTCCTAACTGCCAACCGATGTGGGGAAGCAAGATCAGCCATTGGATCAACTAAGGCGGTGGATCCCATGGCCGCCCGGCCATGGGGGTGGCCGCCTGACCACCAACCTAGGTCGGCCGGCCACCGACTTGGTCCCTCCACCGACCTAGTACACATATATCACGACCAGTTCTCAACCAACGGAACCGGAACAACATATATGTGCCAGGAACGTGTCTCACATATATTATGACAAAAGTGACATCACAGAACGTGCATAAACGATAAATAAAACATTTACATAGAGTATATCATCACTTTAATACAATAAGACAACATGTCTTTAAACCAGAGTCATTGCGGAAGCATAAGCGAAGATAAACGAGCCGCCACAGGGACGTCGACTGGTGGACTGGTACGCCTAGAACTCGTTGAAGTCCTGAACATACTCTTCGAAGTCTTCTGGAGCTGAGCAGCGGTTGGGTTCCAGCCAACAGTAGGTTTAAAGTAAAGCAAGCGTGAGTATTTCATACTCAACAAGCATAACATGAACTATGAGGCATGTAGGGTTGGCTGACACTTAGCATGAGCTTTTAGTTGGTCAAGTTTTATTAAGCGACTAATTACTACAGGTGAGTTGACAAACCATTAACCCAAGGTATAGCATAAAAGATTTAAACAACAACATTAACATTAGAATCAACTTCCAAACCCAACCAGGAACCACTAATCTGCATAAAGGATCTGGGCCGCTCATAACCGTGAGCACGGCTGACATGTCAGTTTTACACTCTCGAGAGGTGGTACATCTTTACCCACAAGCCGTGTACTACGCTAGGAGTTCATCACATTGCCTGAGATGAGATGACTAGCAAGCACACTACGAAGCCTTTACAAAGATCACGTTGGTAAAAAGTAACCGCAAGGAATCAAGCGCCGCAATGGTGGTGTCCGCCTCACAAAGGGAGAAGCACACAGCACACTCAACTTAAGGTAGTGCAGCGACCACAAAAGCTTACTTCCCCTCTTGCCCCGCAGGTAAGTTACTCCAAACCAAAACGATCTAATTAATCAGCTAAGACCGTCCCATTCCAGTCTCATGGTAGCACGGTTGTCCCAGGTTGTCGCTTTGCGAACCGGTCCTTATGGAGAGCGGCTATGAGCAAACCACTAAGCACATGCTCATGCCCCCTAAACCAAGTTGCTAAAAAGCCAATTTTAAAGAGACATGAACCACTCAAGCACACAGCACAGAGGGTCACGCTCCGAGATAGATTGCATAGATCCATTAACAAGATTATTAACAAAAGTAACATGTGTTCGCGCAGCATCTAGCAAAACTTAACCAATATGCATTCCCATAGGTAAACATTGCGATAACAGAGGCTAGGTAAAGTTCTTATTGGCGTACAAAATTAAACACATGCATATGAAGTGATTCAATGATTATTGGGTTGTGTCCATGTTACACTTGCCTTGCTCAAACTGGTCTTGAGGCTGCTGCTCAACACCCTTAAACTGCTGCTCTTCTTCACCAACAAACTGCTCACCGTCTAAACACGTACACGGCAACATACAAGCATTTCCACGCATACATACATGCAAACAATTAACAAAAGGTGAGAAACAGTACATCATATCATAAAAATAGAAGATAAAACTGTATTAAAAACATTCTACGCATTACCACGATCGCGTGAGCGTAAGAATCACTCAAAACGGAGTTAAAACGTGAAAGTTATACATAAAACGGGCTCCTAGGGGCATAACTGTGATAGAAACATTGAAACCAGGGGCTAGATTTGAAAAACCGAGGACCTAACCGTAAATAACTATAGCCGCCGAGGGTTTCCAAGCAAAACCGCTGGGACCTGGACCGCGGGTTCAAAAACCGGAAAGCCCAGGGGCCAAACCGAAGAAAACAGGACCTAAATCTAATTATTTTTCAAAGCCGGTGGACCGCGGGTTGATTCCAGAGAAACGCGGGGACTTTTCTACGAAAGTCCCGCGCTGACCGGGTCTACGCCGACGCGGTGCTGATGCGGCGCGCGCGTGGCGCGACACGTCGGCCTGACGGGTGGGACCGCGCTGTCGGGTTAAGTGAGGCGACGTGGCGCTCTGTGATTGGCCCGCGAAGGGGTACGCTGTGTTCTAATCACGGCCGTTGGCGATAGATCGGACGGCCAGGGTGCACGGGGACGGGAAGGCGCAGGCTGCGACCAAAACCCACGGCGGTTTCGGCCCGCGCGGCGGTGGCTCGCCGGCGTGGTGCACGCTGGGGCCTAGGGGCCGTCCCGCTGGACTAGATCTAGTGGGAAAGGGAGAGGAGGCCGAGGCGGAGCTCACCGAGGGATCGACGGAGATGGGGAGCGGACGGTGGGGCTTGGCGATGGTGACCGGTGGAAGGCTCGGGCGGCGCTCGCGGACGAGAGCGTCGGAGTGGTGTGCTCGCGACTAGAACCCACGGAACGGCTTCCCGAAGCTCCTGCGAACATATTGGCGGTGCTTAGAGGGTCGAAGATGGCTCGCCAGTGAGGAATTTGGGCGGCGGAGGGCTTACCGAGGCGGGACTCCGGCGGCGGATTGCGGGCGCGTCGAGGCACGGGAATGAAATTGGAGTGGAGACGTGGTAAAGAGGGGAGGGCGAAGCTTGGGGTCGGTTTTGTAGGCACAGAGAGGGACGAGGGCGTCGTGGCGTGGTGATTTCGCTCGGCGGCCTTAGAGCATGGCCCGGTGCAATGAGGGATGGGGAGGAACGGCCGCGGGGTTTTCGGGATTTGAATGAGGGTTAAGGGAAGAGGGCGCGGGTTGCGGATTCGGGAATAGTTTCCCACCCCGGCTGCCGACGTGGTCGAGCGGAGGGAGGAAAGCAAGCGGGAGTCACGGCGGAGCGGGCGGTCGGAGGAAGAAGGAGGCGCTGACGGGTGGGGTCGGGCGGTCAGCGGCGTAGGAGGCGCGGGAGGCGCTGCGGGCCGGGCGCGCTGAAGGGGAGAGGCGCGGCTAGGTGGGCCGGAAGCCGGCCCAGGCAGGAAGGAGGCGGGGATTGGCCGGGCCGGGCCCCAGGCGGGGAGAGGGGACGGGGGCTGGGCGGGCCGGTCGGCTGGGCCGGCCGGTCGGCCTGGCTCTTCTCTCCTTTTTTTTTCTCTTTTCTTTTTCTTTTCCGATTTTGAATTCCTTTGAATGGAGATTGAAAATGGTTCTAAAATTCAAATAAATTTGAATTTGAATCCTTAATTCAATCAAACAAGAAACAATGCACCAGCATGTATGCACAAGAAAGTTGGGCCTATGATTGATTTTATACAAGTATTTATTTTAAATAAAACTTGTTAAATGTAAACTAAGCATATGAGCCTTAGAAAATTAAATAAATTGCTTGAATTTTATTGTAAAATGCTGGAATTCAAACTAGGGTGTTCCAAACCTACCCCCCTTAACAGGAATCTCGCCCCCGAGATTCTCATAGGTGGCTAGCAAAGAGACCAGGATAAGTTGCTCTCAACTCTTCCTCGCTTTCCCAAGTTGCCTCATCCTTCGTGTGATGTTTCCACTGCACTCTGCACATTTTGACCCTCCTGTTTCTGGTAACCCTTTCAGATGTTTCAAGAATCTTCACTGGGTGTTTGGTATATGTCAGATCCTCCTGCACATCTAGACCCTCCAGCGGTGCTTGTTCTTCCGGCACCCTCAAACACTTCTTTAGTTGGGACACATGGAACACATTGTGTATACCAGATAGGTTTGATGGCAACTCCAACTTATAGGCCACTTCGCCTTTCCTTTCCACTATCTTGAATGGACCGATGTATCTTGGTGCCAGCTTCCTTTTCATATTAAACCTCCGAATACCTCTCATTGGTGACACCTTCAAATACACAAAGTCATCAACCTTAAAGGTCAAGTCCCTGCGTCGCACATCTGCATAGCTCTTCTGTCTGGACTGAGCAACTCTCAAGTTCTCACGTACCATCTTGATCTGCTGTTCAGCATCCCTAATAAGGTCGGGTCCGAACACTTGCTTCTCTCCTGTTTGGTTCCAAAATAGCGGTGTCCTGCACCTTCTGCCATACAATGCCTCAAATGGCGACTTCTTCAAACTAGCTTGATAGCTGTTGTTATAAGAGAACTCAGCGTAAGGCAGACTCTTATCCCAACTGGTTTCGTATTGTATAGCACATGCCCTCAACATGTCCTCTAGAATCTGATTTGTTCTTTCCGTCTGACCATCTATCTGTGGGTGATATGCTGTACTGAACCGAAGCTTGGAATCCAAAGAGTCATGCAACTGCTCCCAAAAACGAGATGTGAACTATGAACCTCTATCAGATATGATCCGCTTAGGCACACCATGCAAGCAAACGATTCTGGAGATGTATAGCTCTGGTAGTCAGGCACCCGAATAAGTAGTGTTCACCGAAATGAAATGAGCAACCTTGGTCAACCGATCAACGACTACCCAGATCGAGTTGTAACCTTTCTGAGTCCTAGGTAACCCCACAATGAAATCCATACTTATTTCCTCCCATTTCCACTCTGGAATCTTCAAGGGTTGCAACAAACCTGCATGCCTCTGATGTTCAGCCTTCACACGCTGACAAGTGTCACATACTGCAACATACTCTGCCACTGCTCTCTTCATTCCATACCACCAGAATCTTTCCTTCAAGTCATGATACATCTTGGTACTGCCCGGGTGAATGGAGTAAGCGGTGTCATGAGCCTCACTGAGTATTAACTTCTTTATACTGTCCACATTTGGCACGCAGATCTGGTTCTTGTACCATACGGTACCCTGTTCATCCTCACGAAAGTGTGGCGCCTTGCCTGCCTTGATCTGTTCCCGGATCTCCTGAATTTTCTCATCCGTCTTCTGATGTTTCCTTATCTCTTGTTCAAGGGTAGGCTTTGCCTCAAAAGTTGCTACTGTGGTGTGATGCACGAATCCCAAATTCAAACTCTCAAATTCTGCACACAGCTCAAGAGGCATCTGAAAAGCAACTGCCATGTTAACATAACTTTTTCTGCTTAAAGCATCTGCTACCACATTAGCTTTCCTTGGATGGTAATGTATCTCCAGGTCATAATCTTTAATCAACTCTAGCCATCTTCTCTGCCTCATATTCAGCTCATTCTGTGTGAAGATATATTTAAGACTCTTATGGTCGGTGTATATCTCACAACGATTTCCAAATAAATAATGCCTCCAGATTTTCAGAGCATGCACAACAGCTGCTAAATCCAGATCATAAGTGGAATAATTGACCTCATGCTTTCTTAACTGGCGTGAAGCATAAGCAATCACCTTACCCTCCTGCATCAGCACACAACCCAAACCTTCCTTAGAGGCATCACAATACACGGTGAAACTCTTGGTTAAGTCTGGTAGAGTAAGCACTGGGGCTGTGGTGAGTCTCTTCTTTAATTCATCGAATGCAGCTTGCCTCTCCTTAGTCCAAATAAATGGGACACCCTTCTCGAGCAATGATGTCATTGGTTTTGCAATCCTGGAGAAGCTTTCAATAACCCTTCTGTAATATCCTGCTAGACCCAAAAATCCACGAACTTCTTTCACAACTTCTGGCACCTTCCAATCCATGACACTGCTGATCTTGCTAGGGTCCACCATGATTCCACCTTTTGAGACTATATGTCCCAAGAAAGGCACTTGATCAAGCCAAAACTCACACTTGCTCAACTTTGCATACAACTTATGTTCTCTCAGCTTCTGCAAAACTAATCTCAAGTGTTCTTCATGTTCTTCTTCCGTCTTGGAATAGATCAGTATATCATCAATGAACACCACAACAAACTTGTCAAGATACTCCATAAACACCTTGTTCATAAGATTCATGAAATAAGCAGGAGCATTTGTCAACCCAAAAGACATCACTGTATATTCATATAACCCAAATCTGGTAATGAAAGCAGTCTTTGGAATATCGGAAGGACGAATCTTCATTTGATGATAACTCGACCTCAAATCAATTGTTGAGAACACACATGCACCTTGCAACTGATCAAACAAATCATCTATTCGAGGTAAGAGGTATTTATTTTTGATGGTGACATCATTCAAAGCCCTATAATCCACACACATCCTTCTTGACCCATCCTTCTTATCAACAAACAGAACCGGAAAGGCCCAAGGTGAAGAACTAGGCCGAATAAACCCCTTTCCTAACAACCCATCTATATTTTCCTTTATTAACTCTTGTTCTTTGGGGGCCACTCTATATTGCCTTTTGGCTATTGGTGCTGTACCAGGTAAAAGTTCTATTAGAAATTCAACATCTCGGTCAGGTGGCATACCTGGCAGCTCATCTGGAAAGACATCTGGAAACTCACGAACCACTCTAATCCCATCCGTGGGTTTAACCTCCATTTGATGCAAGTAACCAGAAGGACTTGTTGCACTGATTTCTACCCCCTGACCATCTGAAGTTGTAAGGTGAACAGTTCATCTGGCACAATCTATCTTGACACCCCACTTATTAAGAGTTTCCGTACCCAGAATGACATCAATGTCCACTAAGTCCATTGCTATTAGCTTAGTGTAAAACTCTACCCCCTTATGACGATGCTAACCCTGGAGCATATCAAGTTAGTATTTATCTTTCCCCCAGGTGATGAGATTACCATAGGCCTTTTCATGGGGCTTATGTCTAAATTGTGTTTCTCAGCATATGCCTTTGCAATGAAAGAGTGAGTTGCGCCAGTATCAAAAAGTACGGATGCAGGATGGTTTTTAACGAGGAACGTACCAAGCACGATGTTAGGAGCTTTCGATGCAGTCTCAGCAGTCACATGGTTCACTCTCCCTTGCCATGGCGCCTTGGCTTGTTGATTGGGGCGCCCTTGCTGCTGCTGCAGAGGATTCTGCCTCTGGCCCTGCTGACCAGGTTGGTTTGCTGGCGTCTTCTGGGGGCAGACATTGGCATAATGCCCTGTACCTCCACACTTGTAGCAGTTCCTGCCTGAGGGAACCTGTGCCTAGTTCGTTGGGGTAGGGTTGGACTGCACCTGGCGCTGAGCTTGATAAGCAGGACGATTAGGCTGAGTCTGATAACGCTGCCCCTGGCCAATCTGTTGACCCTGGCTGCGCTGCTGCTGGTAACCCTGCTGTTGAGAGCCTTGACCCTGGGGAAAGCGAGGGCGGGTGTTGCTGCCGGATGAAGGGTTATTGAACTTCCTCTTCCTTTCCTCAATGTCCTGGCGCTTCCTCTCAGTGAAAAGTGCCCTATCCACCAATTGATGAAAGCTGGGGAAGGTGTGATTCATCAGTTGATATTGGAGCTCATCATTTAAGCCCTCCAGGAAGTATTCTTGTTTCTCCCTGTCCTCCGCCACCTCTGCAGTGGCATATCTGGCCAACTGGTGGAACTTGTCCCTATACTCAGTCACAGACATGCTGCCCTGCTTCTGAAAGAAACTCCTTTTTCTTCATCTTCATCAGCCCTGCAAGCACATGGTGGTTGCGGAAGTTCTCCCTGAACTGTGCCTAGGTAAAAGCTTCCCTATCCTAGACTCTGTAAGACTCCCACCAGTCCAGTGCTGCACCCCTCAGCTGTCCAGATCCATACAGAACCCTTTCCCTGTCATTGCACTGTGCTATATCTAACTGGCGTTCCACAGCACGAAGCCAGTCATCTGCCTGTAGTGGCTCTGTAGCATGAGGGAAAGTGGGAGGATGGCCCTTCAGAAAATCTCCACGCCTATCTCTAGGTGGCAGGGGTGGTGGTTGAGCCTGAGCCTGCTGGAGAACTTGCACAGCGTTGGTCATTGTTGCCATCATCTGCATCTGAAGATTATAGAATTGCTCCGGTGTCAGTGGTGGAGAGTTGGGCAGCGGGTTGCCACCCCCCTGGTTACCCTGGTTAGCATTTCCACCAGCAGTGTTGCGCCTTGTGTTAACCATCTGCTTGTAACAGAGACACCGTAAGCACATAGCCATCATACGGGTGCACAAGCAGTAGCGACTAAAGATAAAGTAGTAAGAGCAATAGAGTGGATATAGTGTTTAACCCCACGAACTAACTTATAACATTAACTTGTTCATGCTGGGACAAATCCCCACAGCTGGATAACACACAACCAAAGATCCAAATCAAACATGGTTCAAAATAACAAACATCCAGGCATCACAGCTTAACTCAAGTTCCACACAACCAACTCAACACGACGACTTATTCAACATGCTAACGCGATACATGAGGACGACTAGTCATCCCGAGGGAGTATCCTGGTGGCACCACCTAACTCTCCCGTGCCAGGCCTCCTGCGAGGGGGAGTCTGAGCTGGGTCCACCACTGGCACCTGGGGTGGTGGACCTGCCACTCGGTCCAGCTGCGCCTGAAGGTGGAACACCTCACCGTTCCGGTGATGGAGCTCCTCGGACACCCTGACGTAGGCAGTGATCAGGGCTGACACATACCGGACCAGCTTCAGCAGCTGCCGGTTGTCCTCACCCCGGATGACGCGATCTCGTGCTCAGTATCCCCGGACTGCCGGCGGGGGAAGTAGCGGTACTGAGTCTGGCAGAGCGGAGTGTGGTAGTGCTGGCAGAGGACCCCAAGAGCCTGCTGAGCAACATTCTCCATGGCCATCTCCATGGTCTCGTGCTCCGCGATGCTGTAGTGCCGGCGCAGCACGGTGTGTCCCCCGTGGTTGGGGTTGGGCTCCAGGACCTGCACACCGGCGGACCAGAGGGTGGTGTGGCTCGAGCGCGCTCGCTGCCGGACCTAGTAGACGACCTCATGGGTAGTGTAACCCAGGTTGTAGAGGCAGTCGCGGAGTAGCCCTGGGAACTCTAGGTCGGCACCGTGGTGTGGGTGCGTCAGGTCGACCCAGGCATCGACCTCCTGCTGACCACCCTCGTCGGAAGGGACAGCCACGCGGAACGGCCACTCAGGTGCGGCAGGTGGTGGCGGTGGAGGTGCCGGTGAAGCTGCAGGCGCCGCTGGAGAAGGTGGTGGTGTCGGCGCACGCGGGGAAGGAGGTGTCGGTGTCGGCAGGCGTGGCGATGGGGCCTCCTCACACGCATCACCGTCGTCGTCTGAGTCGAGGTAGTAAACTACCTCCACTGGGTCCTCCTCCTCCTCCTCAGGGTCAGTGTCCGCCGGAAGCAGACCATTCCCCTCAAAGGGGTGTGGCGCCTGGTCCATGGGAGCGTACTCGAAGGGTGGTGGTGGCAACGGCTCGGGCAACTCCGGTGACGGAGGCTTGATCTGCTGTGGTGGACGAGGTACCGGGGTGCGCCGTGGGGTTGGTGGTGCAACACGGCGAAGGCGGCCCCCGGTACTCTTGCGGGCGGTTTGCTTGTTGCATGCCATGACCTATAAGGAGGATGGAGTAAGATGGAGATCAGTTCTATATGATTGAATGAATAAAGCAGAAAGTAATAATTTAACATAGAGTGAACATATAATTTGATAGCAAAAATAAAATTTTCATAAAACAGCAAGAGGGCAAGGGGAATGAGGTCCTTATTTACGTCCGTTTCTAACTAGGCTTCCGTCCTACAGTCAACACGGCTCTGATACCACTTTGTCACGACCAGTTCTCAACCAACGGAACCGGAACAACATATATGTGCCAGGAACGTGTCTCACATATATTATGACAAAAGTGACATCACAGAACGTGCATAAACGATAAATAAAATGTTTACATAGAGTATATCATCACTTTAATACAATAAGACAACATGTCTTTAAACCAGAGTCATTGTGGAAGCGTAAACGAAGATAAACGAGCCGCCACAGGGACGTCGACTGGTGGACTGGTACGCCTAGAACTCGTTGAAGTCCTGAACATACTCTTCGAAGTGTTCTGGAGCTGAGCAGCGGTTGGGTTCCAGCCAACAGTAGGTTTAAAGTAAAGCAAGCGTGAGTATTTCATACTCAACAAGCATAACATGAACTATGAGGCATCTAGGGTTGGCTGACACTTAGCATGAGCTTTTAGTTGGTCAAGTTTTATTAAGCGACTAATTATTACAGGTAAGTTGATAAACCATTAATCCATGGTATAGCATAAATGATTTAAACAACAACATTAACATTAGAACCAACTTCCAAACCCAACCAGGAACCACTAATCTGCATAAAGGATCTGGGCCGCTCATAACCGTGAGCACGGCTGACATGTCAGTTTTACACTCTCGAGAGGTTGTACATCTTTACCCACAAGCCGTGTACTACGCTAGGAGTTCATCACATTGCCTGAGATGAGATGACTAGCAAGCACACTACGAAGCCTTTACAAAGATCACGTTGGTAAAAAGTAACCGCAAGGAATCAAGCGCCGCAATGGTGGTGTCCACCTTACAAAGGGAGAAGCACACAGCACACTCAACCTAAGGTAGTGCAGCGACCACAAAAGCTTACTTCCCTTCTTGCCCCGCAGGTAAGTTACTCCAAACCAAAACGATCTAATTAATCAGCTAAGACCGTTCCATTCCAGTCTCATGGTAGCACGGTTGTCCCAGGTTGTCGCTTTGCGAACCGGTCCTTATGGAGAGCGGCTATGAGCAAACCACTAAGCACATGCTCATGCCCCCTAAACCAAGTTGTTAAAAAGCCAATTTTAAAGAGACATGAACCACTCAAGCACACAGCACAGAGGGTGACGCTCCGAGATAGATTGCATAGATCCATTAACAAGATTATTAACAAAAGTAACATGTGTTCGCGCAGCATCTAGCAAAACTTAACCAACATGCATTCCCATAGGTAAACACTGCAATAACAGAGGCTAGGTAAAGTCCTTATTGGCGTACAAAATTAAACACATGCATATGAAGTGATTCAATGATTATTGGGTTGTGTCCATGTTATACTTGCCTTGCTCAAACTGGTCTTGAGGCTGCTGCTCAACACCCTCAAACTGCTGCTCTTCTTCACCAACAAACTGCTCACCGTCTAAACACGTACACGGCAACATACAAGCATTTCCACACATACATACATGCAAACAATTAACAAAAGGTGAGAAACAGTACATCATATCTTAAAAACAGAAGATAAAACTGTATTAAAAACATTCTACGCATTACCACGATCGCGTGAGCGCAAGAATCACTCAAAACGGAGTTAAAACGTGAAAGTTATGCATAAAACGGGCTCCTAGGGGCATAACTGTGATAGAAACATTGAAACCAGGGGCTAGATTTGAAAAACCGAGGACCTAACCGTAAATAACTATAGCCGCCGAGGGTTTCCAAGCAAAACCGCTGGGACCTGGACCGCGGGTTCAAAAACCGAAAAGCCCAGGGGCCAAACCGAAGAAAACAGGACCTAAATCTAATTATTTTTCAAAGCAGGTGGACCGCGGGTTGATTCCAGAGAAACGCGGGGACTTTTCTGCGAAAGTCCCGCGCTGACCGGGTCTACGCCGACGCGGTGCTGACGCGGCGCGCGCGTGGCGCGACACGTCGGCCTGACGGGTGGGACCGCGCTGTCGGGTTAAGTGAGGTGACGTGGCGCTCTGTGATTGGCCCGCGAAGGGGTACGCTGTGTTCTAATCACGGCCGTTGGCGATAGATCGGACGGCCAGGGCGCACGGGGACGGGAAGGCGCAGGCGGCGACCAGAACCCACGGCGGGGTTTGGCCCGCACGGCGGTGGCTCACCGGCGTGGTGCACGCCGGGGCCTAGGGGTCGTCCCACTGGACTAGATCTAGTGGGAAAGGGAGAGGAGGCCGAGGCGGTGCTCACCGAGGGATCGAGGGCGACGGGGAGCGGACGGCGGGGCTTGGCGATGGTGACCGATGGAAGGCTCGGGCGGCGCTCACGGACGAGAGCGTCGGAGTGGTGTGCTCGCGACTAGAACCCACGGAACGGCTTCCCGAAGCTCCTGCGAACATGTTGGCGGTGGTTAGAGGGTCGAAGATGGCTCGCCGGTGAGGAATTTGGACGGCGGAGGGCTTACCGAGGCGGGACTCCGACGGCGGATTGCGGGCGCGTCGAGGCACGGGAATGAAATTGGAGTGGAGACGTGGTAAAGAGGGGAGGGCGAAGCTTGGGGTCGATTTTATAGGCACAGAGAGGGACGAGGGCGTCGTGGCGCGGTGATTTCGCTTGGCGGCCTTAGAGCATGGCCCGATGCAATGAGGGATGGGGAGGAACGGCCGCGGGGTTTTCGGGATTTGAAAGAGGGTTAAGGAAAGAGGGCGCGGGGTGCGGATTCGGGAAGAGTTTCCCACCCCGGCTGCCGACGTGGTCGAGCGGAGGGAGGAAAGCAAGCGGCAGTCACGGCGGAGTGGGCGGTCGGAGGAAGAAGGAGGCGCTGACGGGTGGGGTCGGGCGGTCAGTGGTGGAGGAGGCGCGGGAAGCGCTGCGGGCCGGGCGCGCTGAAGGGGAGAGGCGCGGCTAGGTGGGCCGGAAGCCGGCCCAAGCGGGAAGGAGGTGGGGATAGGCCGGGCCGGGCCCCAGGCGGGGAGAGAGGGCGGGTGCTGGGCTGGCCGGTCGGCTGGGCCGGCCGGTCGTCCTGTCTCTTCTCTCCTTTTTTTTTCTCTTTTCTTTTTCTTTTCCGATTTTGAATTCCTTTGAATGGAGATTGAAAATGGTTCTAAATTTCAAATAAATTTGAATTTGAATCCTTAATTCAATCAAACAAGAAACAATGCACCAGCATGTTTGCACAAGGAAGTTGGGCCTATGATTGATTTTGTACAAGTATTTATTTTAAATAAAACTTGTTAAATGTAAACTAAGCATATAAGCCTTCGAAAATTAAATAAATTGCTTGAATTTTATTGTAAAATGCTGGAATTCAAACTAGGGTGTTACAACATATAAATACCCCTCTCACTTTCTAGGCTATAAATAGACCCCGGGAGCTTATTTGCATGGTGTGGAGTAGAGTTGAGTTGAGAGTTCTATCTAAGAGTGCTTCACTCTTTTCTTAGTAGTTAGGATAGTCCTGGGAGTTAGAGTTGAGTCAAGCTTTGCCTCGGAGTCTCCGGAGTTATCTTCGAGTCTGTGGTAAAACTCTTGTATCTTTTGGATTTAAATTATCTTCAATATAATTCAGTTATATTTTACTTTATTTCTATCTCTTGCAAGTGTGGTGTACCTTTATTTTGCATACTTGCTAGGCTTAGACTGTGTTTCACTTAGTTATTCAAGTCTTGTTATTCTTGCGGGTGCTATAACTCAACCCTAGACTTAGACGCTAGGCTCTGGCTAGATCATCTCCTCTGATATAGGAAGATCTATCATTGTTCAAGCTTCGCTTGAACACATTTATAGCTTACCATCCTCTCCACGCAACTTTGCCCACTCGGTGACAGCGTGTGGTGTGCCTGTGTAGTCCAGGCCCGTCATTCGGGAGGCCCGTAGGTGTTAGCCAGACTCTCTTTCGGGACCTACTATCTACCCCCTGGTGTCCTCGAGGCTCTAGAATTTCGCTCGATGCAAGATCCTGGCTTGTTTACTTGAATAGCTTAGTTAGACACGGATAATCTTTGCAACCGATTAGAATAGAGTTTGGTGACTTTATCTCACTCGTTGTCCTCCCAGGCAACTATACCTTTCTACGGATAGCTTAGATAGATATCCTCCTCCACCATACACCTATCTTTATCACGTTTACCCCTGTTCAACTACTAGTTTGTATAATTTATCCAAGTTTACAGTTCATTCAATTTGAGTTTATTCAATTACACTCTTGAGCCTACCGCTTCCCTGTGGAAATTTATGATACTTGGAATACTCTGAGTGAAAGGCTACAGCGGTCTCCGTGCGCTTACGGAGTAAAACCTGTAAAGGCTAAGAGACGCCAACAAGCTTTTCTGGCGCCGTTGCCGGGGAAGCAATTGGCCAAGCGATAATTGATACCTCATTTTGAACCTGTATACTTGATAGGTTTTACCGCTAGTTGTTAACAAGCTCACTTTGCTCTGTTGTTTTGTTGTGGTTGCAACAGAGAGGTGTATGACCGGTTTTGACCTGCCGGTAAATTTCCACAATAACCCAGAGTCACTGCTCAGGAGAGTCCGTCTAAAGACCATCCACGGGCAGCGACCTGTACCAAGGGAGCTAGAACCAAGTACTTCGTCCAGTACTCCATATTTCACCACCATGGCCGAAAAGACCATCCGTGAGTTCTCCATTCCCTCAAGCGACAACGTTTCTACGGGACCTGAGGTGCAAGTGGGGGAGAACTTCGAGCTCAAACCGGGGGTAATTCACATGGTTCAAACTATCCCTTTGTGCAGACTAGCTACAGAAGATGCCAATAATCATCTGCAGCAATTCTTGGAGATCTGCAGTACATTCAACATGAAAGGAGCATCGCCTGACGCCGTCAAGCTTCGTCTCTTTCCCTTCTCTCTTGTTGGGAAAGCAAAACAGTGGTTCTACCTCAACCGAGCAACACTCACAACTTGGAACGCATGTTCCGATGCATTCTTGGCGAAGTATTTCCCGCTAGGGAAAACTAACGCGTTGAGGAATAAGATCTCGAGCTTCCAACAGCTCGCAGATGAAACCGTGGCTGAAGCTTGGGAACGACTGCAAGAATACATTGCAGCCTGCCCCCACCATAGAATGCAAGAGTGGCTGATCATTCAGAGTTTCTTTCATGGGCTAAACCGCTCAGCTCAAGAACACTTGGATGCAGCCGCTAGAGGATCCTTCCTCTCCTTGAGTATCTCGGCGGCCAAGAATCTCATTGAGAAGATGGCCACCAATCAAGGATGGAGAGAAGAGAGGTCTAGTACCCGTTCCCATGGTGTCTATCAGATCGAGAGCACTGACATGCTCGCTGCAAAGATGGACTTGCTGCTGAAGAAGCCAAACGACGCTCCAGAAGCCACTCCGGTGCACGCCCTCGACTCTCACATGACTTGCGAAGTCTGTGGGAATACAGGACACTTAGGGAACAGCTGCCCTGAGACGCAACCCGAAGATGCGAACTTCATCGGTAACAGTACCAATGGCTTCAACGGGAGTCGTCCTTAGCCAGGATGGAATTCACGACCAAATCTCCCTTTCTCTGGGCAAGGTAACTCTTCGAGTTCGCAGCAATGTTCTAAGAATAATTATAGTTTTGATCAAAAAGTTGTGAATGATAGCATTAGTAAAAAGTTCCATGCTAATGATAGGTTGTTCGAACCTATATCTTTGCAAATGGAAACTTTGAATAGTGTTGTGAAAAACCAACTTAGCTTCAATAAAATGCTGGAAAATCAGATAGCTCAGTTGGCTGCTGCTCTACCTAACCCAAATGCGGGCAAGCTGCCTGGACAACCTGAAACTCCTCCCAAGGAGCACATAAATGCAGTAACCACTAGGGGTGGAAAGTCCACATAGGACCCCCCATCTCCTAGTCATGCAGGTAAAGCGCAGGAGAAGACTGTCGAGTCAGAAGACAAGGTTGGAGATGAAGAAACACCTGGCAAGGAGGAAAAACCAGCATCGAAACATCTACCCCATGAGTTCTACGACACAACGGTGCTACCATTTCCTCCGAGAAACAAGAAGGCTGCCGCTGACGAACAATATAGTAAGTTCATTGAGGTCATTAAAAAATTATATGTCAACATACCCCTGCTAGATGCTATGCAGGTACCGACATATGCCAAGTACTTAAAGGATATCCTCAACAATAAGAAACCCCTACCGTCAACGGAAATTGTGCACTTAACGGAAGAGTGTAGCGCAGCTATACTCAAGAAAAAGAACCCTAGAAGCCCTACCATCTCATGCTCGATTGGTACCTAGCACTTCGATCAAGCATTGTGCGACCTTGGAGCCAGTGTCAGCGTAATGCCGAAGGTCATCTTCGACAAGCTGAATCATGACGCACTTGCTCCCACAGCTATGTGTTTACAGCTTGCGGATCAATCCATCTGTTACCCCGAAGGAGTGGCAGAGAACGTTCCAGTGAGAATCCAAAATTTTCTCATTCCAGTTGACTTCGTGGTGCTGGATATGGAGAGTGATTCAGAGACCCCACTCATTCTTGGGCGGCCGTTTTTGAGCACCGCCGATGCAACAATCGACGTTGGAGTAGGAAAGGTTCACCTGAACATTAACGAAAAGAAGGAAACATTTGTCTTCAGACCAAAAGTGGAACAATGCAACAAGGTGAAGACTTTCAAGTGCCAGGCCAAGAAGGATGAACCCAAGGCCAAGACCAGGACCAATCCATCAAATTCCAAAGAAGACAGTCTCGTGGCATTTATGCTGAAGAAATTGAAAATCGAGACTAAAATTCAACAAATGGAGTATGAGAGGGCAATGCAAAGTAGAAGATCGAGAAGCCAAGAGACGAGGTGCGACAGGACCAGAACTGCACCAGGAGGCAAAGCTCCTGAGAAAAGACATGGTGCTGAAAGCAAATTGACTATGCCAAAGTGGCCAACCGAACCAGCACCCAAGAACAAGGTCGACGCCGAGGACAAATTGACATAAGGCGGCGTAGAAGAAATAGAACACAGTGGAAGGCAGCCCCCAGCTATAGTTTCTATGAAACTCCGAAGGGCAAGACATGGGCTCCCCTCGCCAAAAAGTAAATTGGCACACTACACATCGACGGTATATTTACTTTCCCGCCAAGTTTAATTTTTTTAGCAATCCACTGCATGTTTAATTTTTGCACGTCCAATTTTAATTTTTTGCTTTAGTTTAATTTCTTAAACACTGCATTTTTGAAAAAAAAATTAGTGGCCGGCCGACCAGGCCACTCCCCCTTTCTTTTTCTTTTTCTCTTCTTTTCCTCTCCACTCACCTTCCTTTACCCCATACCAAAACATGCTTTTCTGGGGACACACCCCTATGACCAGCCGGCCATAGGTGTGGGCCGCCCGGCCCCTCCTTGTCAATGCTCTCGGCATGGCTGCACTCTTGGTCTCCCCTTTTCATCATCACGCTCGACACCATGCGCACCAGGCACTAGGTAGTGGCCGGTCGGCCTAGGCCTGTGGCCGCCCGGACACCTGCCTGCTCCCTTTCGGTGCACACCCACTCCACTAGCCTCCTCTCTCCCTCTGCTTCGTCCTAGTGCGCCACCCGACCGGGCACCATGGCCGCCCGGCCACCCACACTGGCCGCCCGGCCACCCTGCTCCTCCTCCCTCGCCTATAAATGCTGCCCTCTGCTTCCTAGCTTAGTGCACCGAGCAGCAAACACCCTCCTCCCTCTCTAATCTCTCACTTAGTGCTTAATTAAGCTCAATAGCTTAGTTAAAATAATGCCTGAATAAAATTTGGTTAGCCAAATAAAATTTCGGCAACACTCTCTCTCGTTTGTGAAGCAGGATGAGAACGTTTTGTGGAGGTTCTACCCCGCAAGGACGCTGTTTTAGACGACTAACCCGCTAACGCTAATCTTTATTCTCGTCTATCCTTCGGGTATCGTGTTTTGTTTGTGTGTCTTGCAGGATGAAGAATGCATTGAAGAAGGCGAAGAAGGCCGTTAGCAAGGCAAGACAACACATCCGCTGGTCATCCTTGGAGAGCGGCTCCGGCTCGGCAAGCCGGCATGCTGCCTCTGAGAGGATGTCCATCAGCACGGAGGAGCCTGAAAAATTCCAAACGTCGTCCACCCACCGGCCAATACTCATCCTCAAGTCGCAGCTCGTGCCGCGTAGTCAAGATGAGGCCAAGGCATTAAGGTCTTTAAACCAAAAGACTTATGCCTTGACCAAATGCTTCGACGAGGACCTCCTCGTCGACACCGGCATGTGCGAGGAGTTCAACGAGGTGTTCCAGGCCATTGGGTGGAGCGACTTTGCAGAAATCCCAGAGTGAGGAATCATCCTCCTCACCAAAGAATTCCTCATGACGCTCCGCACCGACACCCGAAGGGATGGTACGTACATCTGGTTCCACCTTTTCAATACTGATTATGAGCTTACTCTGCGCCAGTTTAGCATCTTGCTTGATTTCTTGCCTCAATGCACTTTGAGTGAGGATCTAGCGGGGTTTAATTCAGCAGAGTTTTGGAAAGAGTTGGTTGGACTAGATGCTCCCAGGAAAAAAGAGCATCGCTCACATTAGGCACCCCACTTTGCGGTTTTTAGCCTGCTGGCTCACCATGGTTGTTTTCCCGCGGGATGATACCTGCTGTGTCACAGTAGAGGATGTTAGATGTCTCGATGCCATGTGGAAGAAAATAAAATTTGCTCCTACACTTAGCATGGTTCGCCACTGGCAAGGACTAGCTCAGAGTAGTCATATCATCTCGATCACGTCATTCGTGAAAAGGATCGCCAATGGGTTGGGAATGCTAGCAAATGCTACCGTTTCCTTCATGCCAAATGACCCTACACGAGTAGTCAAAGAGTCACATTTCATCCATGCACACTTTTTGAGGAAGGACACAAATGGGAAATACATCATGACGTTTAGAGGTTGCGACTTTGAGCTGCCACTCCCAGCACCGCAGCTCAAATTATACTCTGTGAGAACACTAACCATGCAGCTAGAGCCTGAGCCAGAACCAGGAAGAAACAGTGTCTCCGGAGTCATGACTCGTGCCCAACGACGCCGAGCAGAGGAGCAAATCCGCAAGGCTAACGAGGATGCACAGCAGCCAGGAGCCACACCTGCATGCTCATCCAAGCACACCTGCTTGGGAAGCCAACCCACAGGGTTCCTGGCACAGCTCGTGGAACTCCATTGTGCCCTCCGTCGACCCGACACCATCACATCATAGCAGAGGTGAGTACTCTTATTGTCATGGTGCAGGTCCGTCCCATTCTGCCCGCTACACCGGTGGCGAACTCGATGGAAACTTCACCACCCTCTTCGGAGCGTTAGATCTCCAAGAGCATCGCACCTTGGGGATGATGGACAGCCTCGCCGACATTCAGCAGCAACAAGGAGTCGACCACTACTTGATCCTGGAGACAAGTGCGACTGTCGACCGCATGCATGAGCAGAACCTGATGTACTACAACTGGAAAGGGTTCTTTCCCGAGTGAGCATCATTGAAGTTTGAGGGGGGAGAACCCAACAGGTAAGGTATGTGTTTTCCATCGTCGCCTTGTTCATCCCTATACCTTTTCCTTGAACATATCTAGTTCTATCTGCTTTACCGTGAGAGAAGTGCCCGTTGTATCTTTTAATTTCAGTAGTTATACTTAAAAAAAATGCTTGTATCCTAATAAATAATTCCTATGCTTAATTGTTAAATTCACTTGCTAGCTTCGTTTTAGAAATGATGAATAGTTGCTCTATCAAGTGAATGGTTTAATTCTTGCATGACAACTTATGCTTAGCTTAGTTCTATGTTGGTGAATAAAGAAAGGCAAACCTAAGCTTTACCTTGTGGATGCCATTTGTGATAACAAGCCTAAGGTATTGTGAGATGATGATATGACTTAGCGTGGGAAGATTCTTTCAAGTTCCTAGTAAGATGGATATCTAAGGTTTTTATCTTTGAAAATAAGAAAATAAGCTCCCCATGGTTTACATGTTCAAAACCAGCTACAAAGAGCTACTTAGATATGTTTTGAGCTTTGTCAAATTTTGAGTCTCATTGAGTAGAAATATCATCTCCTGTTGATAGCTGGAGTATAAAATCACATGCAAGTGATCCATTCCGGACTTTGCATCCACCAAAAGTCTCCAAATACTTCTCATAATCTCATAGCCTTCAAATTTTAAGGAGTAAGGGTATGAAGCCAAAAAGAAAAGCATGCAAAAGCATGGCAAAAAGAAAAGAAAAAAATGCGTGCAAAAGCACGGCAAAATGAAAAGCATGCAAGGTGAAGCATGGCAAAAAGAAATAAAGGCTCCATATCCCGTCCAAATCTATACAAGGCTATAGGGATGAAAATCTAGAGAAGGAGACAACTTTGTTCCACCACTCATACTCTAGTGATCAAACAGAAGAATTGATAAAGTATACTCTTTGGTCCAATCTTTGGTTTCGCAAAATAAACATTCTAAGTGTGCCACGTCTTTCCCACCTAAAGCTCCACAAAGGCCTTAGTGTAGGAGAAATGTTGGCCACAATCATGGCCATTGGTAAGGAAACACTTTTGAGCGATCGAGAGTACCAAGGGGAAGCTTCTTTGTTTTGAAAATCTTGAAAACACCTGAGAAGGACATCCAAAAAGAATGAGTTAGAAGCACTCCCGCAATAAAGTCGTTCTATCTCCCAACCACCTAAGGCAAGGTAAACAAAAAGATGCACCATAGGTATTGTATATGGTAAGCTTTGATTACTTCACTGCTTGGGGCAAAAGTTTGAGTGTTGAGTTGCATATAAGAATTTTCCTTCACTTGGATATTGCAACAACTTCTGATCCACTTTCAGTCTTAGCTTTGCTCGAGGACGAGCAAAGGTCAAAGCTTGGGGGGTGTTGACGGTCGTTATCCAACCGTCAATTATCCACCAAATGAAGCTAAACAAGTGAAATATATGGACTAACCCTTGCTACTAATGAGTTCCACAAGATGTACATGAATATTTGGATGCAGGTATCAAAATACACATAAAATGGTTGCAAACATGTCACATATCGAAGATGAGCAGAAATGGCAAAAGTGGGGTGGCCGCCCGACCACTTACCATGGCCGCCCGGCCATGGGTGGTGGCCGCCCGACCACCCTCCAACAAGGTTTTGGGTCCACGACCACGTGGAATGGTCCCTTGACCACTTCATGTGCCATGTCATCGATCTGGTGTCAATCAAACACAAAATGGTGAAGATCCAACCATACAAGAGAGCATCCAATGTATCCGAGGGTCACAAAGTGTTGGGACGAGGATTGGTGATGTCAAGGATCCGAGGGAAGCAACATGCAACAAATCGGAGGCAGACAGTGGCCGCCCGACCACGTGCCATGGACAGCCGACCACCCCTCGACGTATTTTTCACGTGCAACCAACCGTCCTAACTGCCAACCGACGTGGGGGGAGCAAGATCAGCTGTTGGATCAACTAAGGCGGTGGATCCCATGGCCACTCGGCCATGGGGGGTGGCCGCCCGACCACCCACCTAGGTCGGCCGGCCACCGACTTGGTCCCTCCACCGACCTAGTACACATATAAATACCGCCCTCACTTTCTAGGCTATAAATAGACCCCGGGAGCTCATTTGCAAGGTGTGGAGTAGAGTTGAGTTGAGAGTTCTATCTAAGAGTGCTTCACTCTTTTCTTAGTAGTTAGGATAGTCCTGGGAGTTAGAGTTGAGTCGAGCTTTGCCTCGGAGTCTCCGGAGTTATCTTCGAGTCTGTGGTAAAACTCTTGTATCTTTTGGATTCAGATTATCTTCAATATAATTCAGTTATATTTTACTTTATTTCTATCTCCTACAAGTGTGGTGTACCTTTATTTTGCATACTTGCTAGGCTTAGATTGTGTTTCACTTAGTTATTCAAGTCTTGTTATTCTTGCGGGTGCTATAACTCAACCCTAGACTTAGACGCTAGGCTTTGGCTAGATCCTCTCCTCTGATCCAGGAAGATCTATCGTTGTTCAAGCTTCGCTTGAACACGTTTATAGCTTGCCATCCTCTCCACGCAGCTTTGCTTGGTAGCCCCACTCGGTGACAGCGTGTGGTGTGCCTGTGTAGTCTAGGCCCGTCGTTCGGGAGGCCCGTAGGTGTTAGCCAGACTCTCTTTCGGGACCTACTATCTACACCCTGGTACCCTCGAGACTCTGGAATTTCGCTCGATGCAAGACCCTGGCTTGTTTACTTGAATAGCTTAGTTAGACACGGATAATCTTTGCAGTCGATTATAATAGAGTTTGGTGACTTTATCTCACTCGTTGTCCTCCCAGGCAACTATACCTTTCTACAGATAGCTTAGATAGATATCCTCCTCCACCATACACCTATCTTTATCACGTTTACCCCTGTTCAACTAATAGTTATTATAATTTATCCAAGTTTACAGTTCATTCGATTTGAGTTTATTCAATTACACTCTTGAGCCTACCGCTTCCCTGTGGAAATTTACGATACTTGGAATACTCTGAGTGAAAGGCTACAGCGGTCTCCGTACGCTTGTGGAGTAAAACCTATAAAGGCTAAGAGACGCCAACAAATGGCTGCGAGCTCCGCCTTGAGAGACTCAATGGTCTATGTCTTCCCCTCCTCCTCCTTATCTGAATCTTCAAAATGTCTAGGAGGATCCCAGATCGGAGGGGGCTTGATGGTTTTCTTCACGGTCCTCCTAGGGGAAGTTGAGTCAATGGACTCATCAATTGATGCGTCCACCCTAAGGACGTTCTCCCTGTGCTTCGGGATCAAAACCTTCCCCCACCCTCCATTGGGAGTAGGTCCTCCCCGGATGGTGTAGGATGGCGATCTCGGACTTTTGGGCTCACCATTGCCCTCATCCTTCATGGAATCTTCCGAGAAGAGTTTCCGGATGGGCACTGCCTTAGGAGTGATCTTCCCAACGTAGGGTCAAGGTGAATCACCCCGAAACACCTTCTTTGGGATGGTGCGCACAGGAGATAGCCCCGTGCCGGCCTTCCCGCACTGCGCGAGCGCACAGGGGAAGCCGGGCGGCCCCGCTCTGAGCCGGACGGCCTGGCATCAGGTCGGGCGGCCTAGGTCGGAGGTCGGGCGGCCAGAGGGGTAACGTCAAGCACCATGGAAGGATCGATCTCATGGTCAGATAGCGGCATGTAGGTCGCCGTGGTGCCGGAAGTGATGGCAAGGCTCTTGGGAGATGTGTTGTTGGAGGCCATGACTTAGGTTTTTCGCAGGGATGATGATGAGAAGGTGAGAGTGGCTAGAAGGGGAAGAACTCTCGGGTTAAGTCGTGAAAACTCGTCCTCATCTACTCAACTAAACACCGGCGGCTTAGGGATCAGCTTTACTCGAAAAATTTCAAAAAAAGGCGGCCGAGCGGCAAAATTCGAGGTTGGGCGGCTCGACACGGGGTCAGGCGGCCTGACCAGGAGCCGGGCGGCTCCACCAGGGGGTCGGGCGGCTTGACCTGCCTCGCCGACTCTGGTTTGGCAGACCAGAAGTCGGTTTTGCCCTTCTAGGTGGACTGAAACCCTTTTTCATCGTGATGTGTCGGCTCTTCGTTGAGATTTTGGTCATATGGAAGCACAAGGTGAGATAAGATAGAAAAGTGAGGAGCATCGTAGTGTACATGGCTCGTTTAAGGTCGTCGCTAGACCGTGGACGTGTGATCATGCCGTTCCTTGCAGCTCGTAGACATCCACTTCTTCGAGCTGAGGCATTTCGGGCTCTAGGAAGACTTTTAAGCGTTGCCCATTCGCTTTAATGACCTTCCCATCTTCGTCCTGGAGGGTGATGGCACCGTGATCGGTGGCATCAGGGACCAAAAAGGGTCCTTCCCACTTACTTCTAAGCTTACCATGACCAAACAAACGAACGCGAGAATTAAATAGTAATACCTTATTGCCTGGTTTGAATGTCTTGATCTTGATACGCTTATCGTGCCATCTTTTGATTCGCTCCTTGTACAGCATGGCACTGTGGTAGGCCTTCTCCCTCCATTCCTCCAATCCAGTGAGTTGGATCTGACGTCGAACTCCTGCTGATTGGAGATCCATGTTCCACTTCCTTATCGCCCAATGCGACTTGAACTCAAGTTCTACTGGCAGGTGACAAGTCTTGCCGTACACCATCTGATATGGTGTCATGCCAATGGGAGTTTTATATGCTGTGCAGTATGCCCATAGAGCATCGGGTAGCTTGGATACCTAGTCTTTTCCCATAGCTTCGACAGTTTTCTGCAGGATATTCTTGATCTGCTTATTTGATGTCTCAGCTTGGCCACTTGTCTACGGATGGTAAGGAGTGGCAACACGGTGGTTGTGGGGAATAGATATCCCCTGGGCCCTCACGGCCTAGATTCAGTATATGGGCCGTCGGAGGGCCCAATGGAGACAACAGGCTCCCGAACAGGGTGCCGACTGGTCTCGTGAGCCCGAAGACGGATGATTTGATTGAAGATCAAGTCGGAACATTACAATTCAGGAAAGGCGTGACGAAGTATGGTTCGGACTCTAGATTCCAGAAGCAGCAGGACTCAAGAAAGGAAGTGTAGGACCGAGACATGCGACTAGAGGGGGGTGAATAGGAGCACTTAAAAACTCAAACTCACAAACCCCTGGTGCAGATTGACACACTTCACTCACAACAAACGCTAGACACCGTCCACTGAAAGGAAACGTGTCTAGCATGTACTTGGTGTCGCCCACTGAACGGGAACACACCAAGCAAGCGGAAGCACAAGACTCAACGATCACGAGATCGCAAGTCAAGCGAAACAACGACTCACGCACTAGCGTCTTACCCACCACTCAACGCACCGAAATGCGCCTTACTGGTTCACAGCAAGTTAAGAGTATGGGCAGTAGCAAGAAACACTAAAAGCGAGGTCGAAGCAAAAAGCCGAACACGAAAAGCGCCAAAAACAACAGGCTGCCCAGATCTACCGGATGTTCCGATAGCCACCGTTGGATGTTCCGGTGAAGTCGGATGTTCCGGTGGCCGCTGTCGGATGTTCCGGTAGGATCTATAGGTGACCCTGCTCGAGTCGACCTACTGGTTGTTCTGGTGGCTGCTATCGGAACTTCCGGTGGAGCCGGATGTTCCGGTAGAGACACTGGATAATCCGGTGCAAACCTGGAACTTGAGTTTTCAAACTCAAAACTTGACCAAATCTTGTCCAAACTTCACGAAATTTTGCGCAAACTATCTAGACCATATTCCAAAGCTTTTCCTAGAAGATCAACTAAAAATGACCTCAAGATTAGCGGGAATTTCAGATCTCGTGAAGTAGACAATGTTTGGGCAAGAAAGTGAAAAACTCAAGTTTGACTTGCTCGTGGCAAACCTATAGATTTGAGATGCACTAGGGCATAATCTCCACATCCTGGCAAGTCCAAAACACCGGCAAAAGAAAGGATTCACCCATGGCCAAAGCAAACAACCAAAAGAAGGATTGAACCCAAAAACCAAATTAGAAGGGGGAAAGAGAGAGGACTGCACACAAGCACTTCAATTTCAAAGGAATATTGCTGGATTAATCATGAAATTAAGTGCATATAAAGTTTCTACAGCCTACCACCCTTCATCCTCCCACTTGATGTGAAGAACACTAGTTAGGGGACTCAAATCCTAACCCTAATGCTCTCCTTTCTCTCTTTGGCACATGGCTGCATGGAAACTAAGCCTAGGGTTTTCTAATGGTAGAAGAGACACCTAAATGACCAGCCACTTAGGTATTTATAGCCCTAGGCTTACCGACACCATTTAACACTAAGACCCTTACTCTAGAATGCCCAAAAGGGGCTGAAATGAATAAGATACAATCGGATGACTACGATGACGCTTTGATCTTCTTCTTCTCCACGCCTCGCTTTGATGTACGCCACGTAGCCATTAGTCCAAAAACTTCCCCCTGTTTTGAAGTCAAAAACCGGAAAATTTTATTCTGCGGGCTTCCTGGGCCGGGTCTTGGCCCAATCTTCTATCTTGGCGAGTCGGAGCCCAACCCACCGAGTCATTTGAACTTGGGTGGTGGTTTTGAGCCAAAGCCGCCAAAGCCTCCCTCGCACGTCTTCGCGCCATGCACTCGGGTTGGAGCACCACGGTGGCACCCGGCTTCTCCAATCCATCGGAGTCGCCTCGCGGTCCATCGGAGGGTTTAGACCACCGTTGCCGAACCGCCCCTCTATGTACCGAGCTCCCATGACCGACCGACGCGGATCATTGCCTCCGGTCCATTGGAGGGCTTTTGCCTCAGTCCATCGAGGTCTTCATAATCTATCTCCAGTCCATTAGAGGGCCTCTAGTCCATCGGAAGACGAGCTTGTTGACAATTACTCATCACACCAGGAGAGCAATGAGGCCGGTCCATTAGCTCTCAATCTCCCCCTTGATGAGTGCATTGTCAACACCTTCAACCTGTAACCTGAAATAAAACAAAGACAAGAGAAAAGCGTAAAACCGAAAAAGAAAGAAAGACGATAGTTGCTCAAAATGCCCAAGAACCAAATACAAGCAAAGAAATAGGGCAAAATGAGACAACAAAAGAAAATAAAGCATCGGCTCCTCAAGACAGAGGCAAAAGGCTCAACGCACCGATGCAAAGAGATGCTAAAAGCTCAACTCCCCCTGAAATGCATCCTCACAAATGCAAAATGAGTGCAAAGCTCTCCCTCAACTAGATCTCTCCCGAAGTCCTCCCCCTGTGTCTAATACTCCAAAATCTCTCCCCCTTGTTGACAATGGACACATCAAGGGTTCCTAGGACTCCCCCTGAATTAAGCAACTCCCCCTCAAAATATGCCATGAATTGCAAGGAGTGTAACTTAAAGAGCTCAGAAGGGATGAAAGCTAGTAATCACAAGTTCTAGCATACAGAACAAGTGAGGGCAAGGAAGCATGCAACAATCTCAAATGAATCTATCTTACACAGATCAGAAGCAAGCATGTTTTTCGGGGTAGTTTAAAAGAAAGCATCACCAACATGAATAGCACCTAGCAAGATAGGCATGAACAACAAGATGCTAGTAGTGCATACAAGGTGTGCTACTCTCAACCAAAGCATATACAACTAGCCATAAGCATTTAGAGACTTGCAAATTTCAGATTTAAACATTTGTATTCATAAGCAAGTTCTTTGTGTGCCAGGGGTTATTTACTTGTCTTTTGCCACTTCTTACCAACCAATGCCAAGCCTAGGCTCAAGGAACCATCAGAAGCTTAAGACAAGGTTTTAGTCATACACAGCCTAGTCCAAGTTCATGTCAAAGTGCAATGACAAGCAATCTCAAACTAGATCAGTGTGACAAGCAAACCCACCTGGATCTTTCTCAATTTAGCACATAAGACACCACTTGTGAGCATTTTGATTCAGATTTCAATTTAAGCAAGGTGTCATAAAAGCTTAGGCATTAACTTAGCAAAGGAATACAACTAGCATATCCAGGCATGAAAAATAGCATAGCATTCAACACTCCTACACATTCTAGGTAGCCAAGTCATGTGGTGATCATGTTTTTTGATTTGCAAGGAATAAAATAACTTAGCTCACAACTAGTATTCAACAGACTCAAGAGAGCTTAGACAACCATGATCAAGCAAACATCTGTACAATCTAGCAAAAGCAAGTACTAACTCATCATTCCAAAAAAGCTCTAGTGCTAGTGAAGTGAAACTGCATATGATACAATGCAATGCATGATATGATACAATATGCAAAAGAAACAAAGAAATAAAAGCAAGATAAAAGCAAAATCTAAACTACAGACGCTATTCCTTACTAAAAAGGAATAGCATACTATACCTGACTAAAAGGGATAGCACACTCCAAGCTCACCTCTCAAGCGCACAAAAGCGTCAAACTCTAGGGGCTTGGTAAAGATATCGGACAACTGGTTTGCAGATACTACATGCACTAAGTCTATGTCCCACTTCTCATAGTGATCTCTCAGAAAGTGAAATCTCACATCTATTGAGAGCCAATGGACCCGCTTCATTGCTCTCCTGGTGTAATGAGTGATTGTCAACAGTATAAGTCCTCCGATGGACTGGAGGCCCTCCGATGGACTGGAGGTAGATGATGAAGACCTCGATGGACTGAGGCAAAAGCCCTCCAATGGACTGGAGGCAATGCTCGGCGTCGGTCGGCCATGGGAGCTCGGTACATGGAGGGGTAGTTCAGTAACGGTGGTGTAAGCCCTCCGATGGACCGCGAGGCGACTCCGATGGACTGGAGAAGCCGGGTACCACCGTGGTGCTCCAACCCGAGTGCATGGCGCGAAGGCGTGCGAGGGAGGCTTTGGTGGCTTCGGCGCAAAACCGCCACCCAAGTTCAAATGACTTGGTGGGTTGGGCTCCGACTCGCCAAGATAGAAGATTGGGCCAAGACCCGGCCCAGGAAGCCTGCAGAGTAAAGTTTTCTGGTTTCTGACTTCAAAACTGGGGGAAGCTTTCGGACTACTGGCTACATGGCGTACATCCAAGTGAGGCGTGGAGAAGAAGAAGATCAAAGCGTCATCGTAGTCGTCCGACTGTATCTTTTACATTTCAGCCCCTTCCGGGCATTCTAGAGTAAGGGTCTTAGTGTTAATTGTGTCGTCAGGCCTAGGGCTATAAATACCTAAGTGGCTGGTCATTTAGGTGACTCTCCAACCATTAGAAAACCCAAGGCTTCATTTCCATACAGCCATGTGCCTAAGAGAGAAGAGAGAGCATTAGGGCTAGGATTTGAGTGCCCTAGCTAGTGTTCCTCACACAAGAGGGAAGGATAAATGGTGGTAGGCTGTAGGAACTTTGTATCAACTCAATTTTGTTATTAATTCAGCAATATTCAGCAGAAATTTGAGCGCATGTATGCAGCCCTCTCCTCCTCCCCCTTCTAGTTTGGTTTTTGGGTTCAATCCTTGGCTTTTGGGTGTTTGCTTTGGCCATGGGTGAATCCTTTCTTTTGCCGGTGTTTTGGACTTGCAAGGACGTGGAGATTATGTCCTAGTTTATCACAAACCAGTAGGTTTGCCACGAGCAAGTCGATTTAGAGTTTTCCTCTTTTCTTGCCCAAAGCTTGCCTCTTCACGCGATCTGAAATTCCCGCTAATCCCGTGATCATTTTGAGTTGATCTTTTGGGAATAGCTTTGGAATAGTGCTCAGATAGCTTGTGTCAAATTCGTGAAGATTGGACAAGGTATGGTCAGGTTTAGGGTTTGGAAACTCAAGTTACAGGTTTGCACCGGATCATCCGGCGCCTCTATCGAAACATCCGGCTCCACCGGAAGTTCCGATAGCGGCCACCGGAACATCCGGTAGGTTGGGCTTGTGGAGCGGCACCTTCAGACCCTACCGGAACATCCGACAGCCACCACCGGAACATCCGGTGGCAGCTATCGGAACATCCGGTAGATCTGAGCATCCTGCTGTTCTCGGAGCTTTTCTTGTTTGGCTCTTTGCTCCGACCTCGCTTTCGGTGTTTCTTATTGCTGCCCATACTCTTAACTTACTGTGAACCAGTAAAGCGCATTTCGGTGTGTTGAGTGGCGGACAAGACACTTGTGCGTGAGTCATTGTTTCGCTTGACTTGTGAACTTGTGATCGTTGAGTCTTGTGCTTCCGCTCGCTTGGTGTGTACCCGTTCAGTGGGCGACATCAAGTGCTGCTAGACACGTTTCCTTTTAGTGGACGGTGTCTAGCGTTTGTTGTGTGTAGTAGTTGTCAGTTTGCACTGGGGGTTCGTGAGTTTGAGTTTTTAAGTGCTCCTATTCACACCCCTCTAGTCGCACGTCTCAGTCCTACACTCCTACATCACCAACATCATCTGCACCTTCCTCATCCTCAAAGATGGGGGTGTCTTCTTCATCATCACCTGAAAGCTCAAAGGCAGGGGTTGTGCAGGGCATAGTTTCATCAAAAGAAACCTCACAAGTCTTAACAACTTGCTTGGCCTCCAAAATCCACACACGAAAAACCCTAGAACTAGAAGCATACCCCAGAAAAATCCCATCCAAACAGCGAGACTCAAACTTGTCCAAATGCCCCGCCTTCTTCAGCACAAAGCACCTGCAGCCAAATGCTCGCAAATGCTTGACGCTGGGCTGCCTACCAAACCGAAGTTCATATGAGGTCTTCCCAAGGAAAGCTCGCAAGAAGATCCGGTTCGCAATGTAACAGGCCGTATTCACTGCCTCAGCCCAAAAGCGCCTCGGAGTCCTATGCTCATCGAGCATCGTCCGTGCCATCTCAACGAGTGTGCGGTTCTTGCATTCCACAACACTGTTCTGCGGTGGGGTATATGGAGAAGAAAACTGGTGCTCAAGACCTAGGTCACGACAGAAGTTTTCAAAACGAGAGTTTCAAAATTCTCCACCATTGTCACTGCGGATAGCCCTCGTGGCCTTATGATTCTCGTTTCTCAACCTCAGTACCAGATCCCGAACAAAACCAAACACCTCATCTTTAAATTCTATGAAAAATACCCACGAGAACCGCGAAAAATCGTCCACAACGACAAGCACGTACCACTTTTCACTGACCGACACTACCCGAGCGGGACCTACTGTATCCATATGGAGTAGCTCACCCGGATAGGAGGTCATAACCTGAGACACAGGAGTGTGAGAAGCAGCAACCATCTTGCCATGACGATAGGGGTGGCATACTAAGTCCTTCTCAGCTTTCAATTTGGGCAATCCTCGGATTAGGCCCATTGAACTCAACCTGACTAGCAGATCAAAGCTCAAGTGACCAAGTCTCCTATGCCACTTCCATATATCAGCAGAGAGACTAGCAACCAAACAACGCGCAGGGCCAGAAACAGATGTGAGGTCGACCCTAAAAATCTGACCAAAAGGCAGCAAAGAGCAAACAAGGGTCTCCTTAGCATCAAGAACGCGGCACGCACCCTTCTTAAAACGAACCTCAAATCCTTCATCGAGAAGTTGAGAAACAGAAACCAAATTGAACCCCAAATTCTAGACAAAAGCAATTTCTCTTAGGGAAAGCTTAGCAGTAACAGAACCAACACCCAACACTTTACCTTGACCATTGTCCCCGAATGTGATGTACTCCATGGTGCTCACGGGGTTGAGGCTGGAGAACCACTTGCAGTGCCCTGTCATGTGCCTAGAGCAACCGGAATCCATGATCCACACGATCTCCATGCCTCGATCCTGCAAAGTCAAGTAAAGCGACGGTGAGCAAACGGTCCGGTACTGGGGTTAGTACCAAAACTGCTGTACCAGTGCCGAGCCATCTGCTCAAAAGTGGGGTCAGCACAGTCAAAGAGATCACCACGACTGGAGTAACCACGACCCTCAAAGCGTGACCTCTCAAGCTCTCTCACCAACCCTCGGTCATGAGGTCTATAGCCGCGCTGAAAATGACTAGGAGCTCGACCGATGTCACGCCCAGTTCTCAACCAACGGAACCGGAACATCATATATGTGCTAGGAACGTGTCTCACATATATCATGACAATAGTGACATCACAGAACGTGTATAAACGATAAATAAAACGTTTACATAGAGTATAACATCACTTTATTACAATAAGACAACATGTCTTTAAACTAGAGTCATAGCGGAAGCGTAAACGAAGATAAACAAGCTGCCACAGGGACGTCGACTGGTGGACCGGTACGCCTAGAACTTGTTGAAGTCCTGAACATACTCTTCGAAGTCTTCTGGAGCCGCCATAGGGACGTCGACTAGTTACTACAAGTGAGTTGATAAACCATTAACCCAAGATATAGCATGTGAACATTAGTCAACAACATTAACATAAGAACCACTTTCAAACCCAACAGAAACACTAATTTGCATAAAGGATCTGGGCCGCTCATAACCATGAGCATGGCTGACATGTCAGTTTTACACACTCGAGAGGTCGTACATCTTTACCCATGAGTCGTGGGCTACGCTAGTGGTCCACCACATTACCTTAGATGAGATGGCTAGCAAGCACACTACGAGGCCTTTACAAAGATCACGCTGGTAAGGTGTAACCGCTAAGGTTTCAAGGTCCGCAGCTGTGGAGCAAGCCTCAAGGGGAGATAAACGCACTCAACCCAAGTAGCGCGAGGGCCACAGAAGCTCACCTCCCCTCTTGCCCCGTCGGGAAGTTACCCCCAAACCAATGCAACCTAATTAATTAGCCAAGACCGTCCCATTCCAGTCTCATGGTAACACTGTTGTCCCAGGTTGTCGCTGCGAACCGGTCCTTACGGAGAGTGGCTATGAGCAAAACACATGCTCATGCCCCCTAAACCAAGTTGCTAAAAAGCCATTTTTAAAGGAACATGAACCACAGGGGGTCAAGCTCAAGATTTGATTGCATAGATCCATTTAACAAAATTATTAACCAAAGATACATGAGTTCGCGCAGCAACTAGCAAAACTTAACCAACATGCATTCCCACAGGTAAACATTGCGATAAGAGAGGCTAGGTACTGTCCTTATTGGCATACAAAATTAGACACATGCATATGAAGTGATTAAATGATTATTGGGTTGTGTTCATGTTATACTTGCCTTGCTCAAACTGGTCTTGAGTCTGCTGCTCAACACCCTCAAACTGCTGCTCTTCGTCACCAATAAACTGCTCACCGTCTAACCACGTTCACGGCAACGTACAAGCATTTCCACGCATACATACATGCAAACAATTATCAAAAGGTGAGAAACAGTACATCATATCATAAAAACAGAAGGTAAAACTGTACTAAAAACATTCTACATGTTTCCACGGTCGTGTGAGCGCAAGAATCACTCAAATCGGAGTTAAAACGCGGAAGTTACGCATAAAACGGGCTCCTAGGGGCATAACTGTGATGGAAACATTGAAACCAGGGGCTAGATTTGAAAAACCGAGGACTTAAACGTAATTAACCATAGTCGCCGAGGGTTTCCAGGCAAAACCGCCAGGTCTTGGACCGCGGGTTCAAAAACCGGAAAGCCCAGGGGCCAAACCGAAGAAAACAGGACCTAAACCTAATTATTTTTCAACGGACATGGACTGCGGGTTGATTCCAGAGAAACGCGGGGGCTTTTCTGCGAAAGTCCCGCGCTGACCGGTCTACGCCGACGCGGCGCTGACGCGGCGCGCGCGTGGCGCGACATGTGGGCCTGGCGGGTGGGTCCCAGCTGTCGGGTTTAAGAGAAGGCGACGTGGCGTGTTCTGAATGGTCCACGAAGGGGTACGCTGTGTTCTAATCTTGGCCACCCGTGAAAGATCCGACGGCCAGGGTGCACGGGGACGGTGAGGCGCCGGCGGCGACCAAAACCCACGGCGGGGTTCGGCCCGTGCGGCGGTGGCTCGCCGGCGTGGTGCACGCCGGGGCCTAGGGGCCGTCCCGCTGGACTAGATCTAGTGGGAAAAAGAGAGGAGGCCGAGGCGGAGCTCACCGAGGGGTCGAAACGGGCGGAGGCGCGACGGTGAGGGCTCGCGACGGAGGACGGCGGACGGCTCGGACGGCGTTCGTGGGTAGAGGCTTCGGAGTGGTGTGCTCGCCACTAGAACCCACGGAACGGCTTCCCGAAGCTCCTGCGAACATGTTGGCGGTGGTTAGAGGGTCGAAGATGGCTCGCCGGTGAGGAACTTGGGCGGCGAAGGGCTTACCGAGGCGGGACTCCGGCGGCAGATTGCGGGCGCGTCGAGGCACGGGAATGAAATTGGAGTGGAGACGTGGTAAAGAGGGCGAGGGCGAAGCTTGGGGTCGGTTTTATAGGCACAGAGAGGGACGAGGGCGTCGTGGCGCGGTGATTTCGCTCGGCGGCCTTAGAGCATGGCCCGGTGCAATGAAGGTTGGGGAGGAACGGCCGCGGGGTTTTCGGGATTTGAATGAGGGTTAAGGAAAGAGGGCGCGGGGTGCGGATTCGGGAAGAGTTTCCCACCCCGGCTGCCGACGTGGTCGAGCGGAGGGAGGAAGGCAAGCGGGAGTCACGGCGGAGCGGGCGGTCGGAGGAAGAAGGAGGCGCTGACGGGTGGGGTCGGGCTGTCAGTGGCGGAGGGGGCGTGGACGGTGCTGCTGGCCGGGCGCGCTGAAGGGGGAGGCGCGGCTAGGTGGGCCAGGAGCCGGTCCAGGCGGGAAAGAGGCGGGGCGGCCGGGCCGAGGCCCAGGCGGGGAGAGGGGGCGGGGGCTGGGCTGGCCGGTCGGCGGGGCCGGCCGGTCGGCTTGGCTCTCTTTTTTTTTCTTTTCTTTTCTGATTTTGAATTCCTTTGAATTGAGATAGAAAATGGTTCTAAAATTCAAATAAATTTGAATTTGAATCCTTAATTCAATCAAACAAGAAACAATGCATCAGTATGTATGCACAAGGAAGGATAGGCCTAGGTTACTTTTATGCATTTATTTAATTTAAATAAATTTAAATAAATCATGATAAATGCAAACTAGCACATAAACCTTAGGAAATTATATAAATTGCTTGAAGTTTATTGTAAAATGCTGGAATTTAAACTACGGTGTTACAAACCTACCCCCCTTAACAGGAATCTCGCCCCCGAGATTCTCATAGGTGGTTAGCAAAGAGACCAGGATAAGTTGCTCTCAACTCCTCCTCTCTTTCCCAAGTTGCCTCATCCTCCGTGTGATGTTTCCACTGCACTCTGCACATTTTGACCCTCCTATTTCGGGTAACCCTTTCAGATGTTTCAAGAATCTTCACCGGGTGTTCGGTATATGTCAAATCCTCCTGCACATCCAGACCTTCCAGTGGTGCTTGTTCTTCCGGCACCCTCAAACACTTCTTTAGTTGGGACACATGGAACACATTGTGTATGCCAGATAGGTTTGATGGCAACTCCAACTTATAAGCCACTTCGCCTTTCCTTTCCACTATCTTGAATGGACCGATGTATCTTGGTGCCAGCTTCCCTTTCATATTAAACCTTCGGATACCTCTCATTGGTGACACCTTCAAATACACAAAGTCATCAACCTTAAAGGTCAAGTCCCTGCGTCGCACATCTGCATAGCTCTTCTGTCTGGACTGAGCAACTCTCAAGTTCTCACGTACCATCTTGATCTGTTGTTCAGCATCCCTGATAAGGTCGGGTCCGAACACCTGCTTCTCTCCTGTTTGATTCCAAAATAGCGGTGTCATGCACCTTCTACCGTACAGTGCCTCAAACGGTGACTTCTTCAGACTGGCTTGGTAGCTGTTGTTATAGGAGAACTCAGCGTAAGGCAGACTCTTGTCCCAACTGGTTCCGTACTGTATAGCACACGCCCTCAACATGTCCTTTAGAATCTGATTTGTTCTTTCCGTCTGACCATCTGTCTGTGGGTGATATGCTGTACTGAACCGAAGCTTGGAATCCAATGAGTCATGCAACTGCTCCCAAAAACGAGATGTGAACTGTGAACCTCTATCAGATATGATCCGCTTAGGCACACCATGCAAGCAAACGATTCTGGAGATGTACAATTCTGCTAACCTTGCACCCGAATAGGTAGTGTTCACCGGAATGAAATGAGCAACCTTGGTCAACCGATCAACAACTACCCAGATCGAGTTGTAACCTTTCTGAGTCTTGGGTAACCCCACAATGAAATCCATACTTATTTCCTCTCATTTCCACTCTGGAATCTTCAAGGGTTGCAACAATCCTGCAGGTCTCTGATGTTCAGCCTTCACACGCTGACAAGTGTCACATACTGCAACATATTCTGCCACTGCTCTCTTCATTCCATACCACCAGAACCATTCCTTCAAATCGTGATACATCTTTGTACTACCCGGGTGAATTGAGTAAGCGGTGTCGTGAGCCTCACTGAGTATTAACTTCTTGATACTGTCCACATCTGGCACGCTGTGATGCCCCTGGCATCTCAGAAGCCGTACACACAATTATACATAAGCTAATGATGAATTAAGACTAAATCATGCTTAAGAGAGTAACGAGGAATTGGTAGATAAACCACTGAGTCAAAATTTCTCAAATCTGAAATTTTAACTCATCCCCAAAGTTGATTCTGAAATTACTTTTGAATTCACTATACAACTTTACATTCTCCCTTTCTATGAAATGAAATTGAACTTTTTACCTTCCAAATGAACCTATTGTGGAAGGGATTGGCCTTCATTTGATACTTCAAAAGTTGAAAACAAGAAAAGCTGTACTTAGAGTAAATCTGCTGTTTTACCAAAATCCTAAACAAGATTTGGGTTGTATTTCAAAATATGTTGTGATTTAGAGGAGGATCATATTAACAAAGTTTTAGGTAATGATCTAGGAAACAACTTTGTCAATATGAGTCAGGTCATAATATGAATTCAAATTGGTCTTTTCAACAAACTTTGTCAGCCCAGAAACACACCCCTACTCTGTCCAGTTTGGTAATTTGAGATTTTCTTACCCATAGAGTAATTTTCATGACCTGCCCTAATGAAGTGAAATGTAGTTTAGAAAGTCCCAAACAAATTTGTCAAAAGGAGCAAGTGGAGTTGAGGCCTATAACTAGGGTATTTTCCCCTCCCAAGCAGATGACCTACCCTGTCCCTACCTATGGCTGCTGCATAAATTCAAACAAATTTCATATTTGCCGGCCGAATTTGGATATGAGCCAATTAACAAACTTGTAGAGCTCTGAGAGTACAACAATTCATCCAATTACCACTTTTCCAAATTCGGTCTCTAAATGGCTCAAAATGGCGATTTACAGGAGGTGAGAAAACACAAAATAAACTGGACTTTCTCTGAGTCACTGACCGGTGGGACCCACCCGTCAGGACCGTCCTCCTCCTCAGTACGACGCCGCCGCGTGGCTCGCCGGCGTACAGGGCGTACGCCGCGGCCGCGGATCAACGGCCCCACGCCGCTACGCGCCCCTCTTCACCCGGACGCCCTCCCGGCCGCGTTCGCGCCCTCCTCCACACTCTCTCTGCTCTCTCCCTCGCCCTCCCCTCGCGCGCAGCAGCAGAGGCGCGGCCGCCATGGGAGCCGCGGCGAGCTCGCGCCCCGGCCTCCTCCGGCCCTCTCCCGCCCCGTCGACCCCGTCACCACGCTCGCCCCGAGCCCCTCCACCGATTTTGCGAGCTCTAGGCCACCGCCGTCGGCCCTAGCCCCTCTCGCAGCGCGCCGGCCGCCATTGGCGCCGAGCTCGGAGCTCGAGCTGTGCCCGCCGCTCGGGCCTTCCCCGCGCCCCTAGAACCCCGCCATCACAACCGCCTCACCTCCCTCCACCCTTCCCCCACACCCTCGGCCTCCAACCGCGCCTTCTACGCCCCCTCTACGCGCCGCCGCCGCTTGCCACCGCACGCCGACGCGGCCCGCCGTGGAGAGCCCTCTCTGGGCCAACCCCTCGCCTCCAGACCACCGCCTCCGAGCCCACCTCGTCCGCGCGGAGCTCGAGCGCCCCTCGGCTCCGCCATTAGTCGCCTCACCGACGGGGTCCGGCCCACGCCGCCGCGCACCGCCGCGCCGTGGCCGCTCCGGTTCACCTTCGGTTCACGCGCGTTCCCCGTCGACCCCAACCTCCTCGCGCAACTAGGGCTTGAGGAAAACGAAGCCCCTCGACCGTGCCACCGTCCCGCGCCGCCTCGGCTCCAAGGCCGGCCCCGCCGCCGCCGGCGCAGCCGCGCCTCTCCCCGCGTCGCGCGCCGTCGCCCATCGGCCCGAGGAAGAAGAAGAGAGAGGTAGGTTTGCGATTTAGCCCCTGCGGTTTTGTGTATTTATGCTTAAGTCCATGCGCTGTGTACTGTGTCTGCAAATCTTACGGTCTAGGCCCTAAAGTCTACGGTTAATTGCGTATAAGTCCTTGATCTATATGTTTTTCTATTTATTTCACAAATAAAGCGGCTGAAACTTTGAAAAATCATAACAAATCAAATAAAAATCCAAAATGGACAAACTCAGTTGCGTTGGACTCCTCTGGAGTAGATCTACGTGATAGGTATGATGTGGAGGTGTGAAATGTCTATTTTGCCCTTGGTATTGTTGCAAGCAGGATTTATTAGGATAAATAACAAAAGTGGACTAAATGAACTCCAAATGGCATGAAACTTGGACAGGAGTTTTCTTAGGGTATTATAACACTATGTAAATTTTTGTAGCCCTAGCACTTGCGGTTTAATTATCCTTTCGCCATCTTACAGGTGTATGTGCATTTATTTAACTAGGGAGTCGAGGCTACATGGGATATGTTCAAATCGACTCTCTAGCGTTTTTCATATACCTTAGGTAGTATAACCATCTCACTGGTAAAACAGGAGCCCCTGCATGATAAGTTTTAAAATGGTGAACTGAAATTGATAAAATGCTACGTGTTAGAGATGATAAATAGAAAAGGTGGTCATAGCTTGCTAGGAAAATTCTCTAGAAAATTTGGTAGCTAAATGTTGATACATAGGGTCCATAAAGTGTATCCAAGGACACTATTTACACTGTTTGTATGTACCTCTTAAATTCACCTAGAATTAATATACGGAAAACAGGTGTCCTGTCAAACCTGAGGGGGTGTTTTGTCTACGTATGCAATGACTGTTCAACGTGATGGTTGATGTTCGTGCACCTCATCCACTGCATCATGCATGTCAATCATATAGTGACGCTTATTTCAGATACGTGATCCAGAAAGAAGCACGTGGGACTACTTCAACCAACGGTGATCCAAAAGACCAACTAAGACCCACTCACGACCTGGAGAGCCCATCAGTCGTGTTTGGAAGGAGGAGTTGCCCAAGGGATCAAGGGGTTGCCTGGGGCAAAGCCTCACAACCCGGCAAACTAACAGTAGTTTAGTTTGTTCAAGTTGTCAACAACAAAGGTAGGCCCCTTAGGCATTTTCACCTATCTAGGGAGTCTCACCACCCTATTCTTGTTTGTGCATTACGTTTAGGGATTTTATGAAACCCCACATGCATAAATCCTTGATGCCCAAAGTAGAAAGGATAAAACGAAGTCTATGCTTAGCCCTGCTTAGACGGTAGAAGACGAGTGAAGGTATTCACTCGCGAGATGATAGGGCCTACAAATGTTTTTACAAAACCTTGGAATCGAAAGGAAATCTGTTATGACTTGATGATAAGTTGAGACCGGGCGGAGATATGGTTTGATATGATGAGATTGTGATAATGTGTTGGTGGACTCCGCCCGAGTCAATTAAGGCCCGTCCGCTGTTCGCCTGCTGATTGACATAACATTGCTAGAGTGCTTATCCGGTATATGGGGCCGGTGAAACCTTACTTGTGCCATCCGGAGAACAGAAACACGTTCCTACCCACTGGTTGAGAGGAAGGTGGTCCGGGGGAGCTTGGTACTCATGACGGGGAGACCGGGATGCCGGCAGGCTCGTCATGGGGGCACAACCCGGAGGTCAGGCGGGAGTGAATCGAACTTGGGATGGGACAAGTGGAGGCGGGGGACCATATGTGGGAAAGCCGTCGTGTGAGTAAGCATATGGGCCTCTGGCATTTTTAGTTATTCCCGGGAATTAAAAATCGATTCGAATCGCTGATGCTCACCAGGTGTGAGAATGCCAAATATCACTGACGGGCAACGTAGTAACAAATTAAATACTTTATGCTTATATTCATGTTTTATATACAACATGCTTGGATAAGTATGATCCGTCCGACTATTCATAGTGCTGCCCATCCACTGAGAGGAGGTTGGTGGATTTGGGAGATGCTTCGAGGTCGAGGGAGAGATGACCCGACGTATAGGGACATCGCTCCTGAGACGGCTACTCCCAAGAGTTCGATGGGGGCTCTATGAATCTTGGGACGGGGCATGCGTTCATGTTCTATTTTTCTGCAAGTTTTCCCCCTATGATAATGTTGATAATCATAACTAAGGGGTAGCAGTTGTCAAATCCTGCTACCTTATGATAACATGTTTTAAATAAACCATCAATGGCTAAGGACCCACTTCTAGTAAGCTTATGCGGGTTAGAAGTCAGTCCACCAAAAAGCCTTGCATAATCTCAAAGGTGTCGGGCTGAAACCGCCCACGGGTAAGTCCTACGAGTTCCCCACGAACTCACCGTTTGTTGTTGATATTTTTCGTTTAGGTGCATATCAGATCACGCCCAAGGATGACTCCGGTGGGCTCGAGGTCATACTTAATGTTTACTTTCCGCTGCACGTTACATCTCTGTAACGATATGTATTCCGCTGCGAGGTTTATTTTGAAGTTCTATTTCACTACCTTGTACTCCTTTTGAGCAAAAATATTTGTACTCAATCAAATTATGTCTGTATGAAATGGTGGGTTGTTGTAATTGTTGTGGCTCTTCCGAGAGCTTAACGTGCGTGATGTCGGCATCCCTGGGAGATGGTTTCATCGAGTGCCCTTCTGGGTAGCTCGACGGACTACCGAGTTTAGTTCGGACTAAGTGCACTGTGGGCCAGTGGTGGCAGGTGTACTTAGCCCGTACTAAATTGGGCGGTTCCGCCACACACGCAGATCCGGTTCTTGTACCATACAGTACCCTGTTCATCTTCACGAAAGTGTGGCGCCTTGCCCAACTTGGTCTGTTCCCGGATCTCCTGAATTTTCTCGTCCGTTTCCTGATGGTTCCTTATCTCTTGTTCAAGGGTAGACTCTGCTTCAAAAGTTGCTACTGTGGTGTGATGCACGAATCCCAAATTCAAACTCTCAAATTCTGCACACAGCTCAAAAGGCATCTGAAAAGCAACTGCCATGTTAATATAACTTTTTCTGCTTAAGGCATCTGCTACCACATTAGCTTTCCCTAGATGGTAATGTATCTCCAGGTCATAATCCTTAATCAACTCTAGCCATCTTCTCTGCCTCATATTCAGCTCATTCTGTGTGAAGATATATTTAAGACTCTTATGGTCGGTGTATATCTCACATCTATTCCCGAATAAATAATGCCTCCAGATCTTCAGAGCATGCACAACAGCTGCTAACTCTAGATCATGAGTGGGATAATTGACCTCATGCTTTCTTAACTGGCGTGAAGCGTAAGCAATTACCTTACCCTCCTGCATCAGCACACAACCTAAACCTTCCTTAGAGGCATTACAATACACAGTGAAACTCTTGGTTAAGTCTGGTAGAGTAAGCACTGGGGCTGTGGTGAGTCTCTTCTTTAATTCATCAAATGCAGCTTGCCTCTCCTTAGTCCAAATAAATGGAACACCCTTCTCGAGCAATGATGTCATTGGTTTTGTAATCCTAGAGAAACTCTCAATGAACCTTCTGTAATATCCTGCTAGGCTCAAAAATCCACGAACTTCTTTCACAACTTCTGGCACCTTTCAATCCATGACACTGCTGATCTTGCTAGGATCCACCATGATTCCACCTTTCGAGACTATATGTCCCAAGAAAGGCACATGATCAAGCCAAAACTCACACTTGCTCAACTTTGCATACAACTTATGGTCTCTCAGCTTCTGCAAAACTAACCTCAAGTGTTCTTCATGTTCTTCTTCCGTCTTGGAATAGATCAATATATCATCAATGAACACTACAACAAACTTGTCAAGATACTCCATGAACACCTTGTTCATAAGATTCATGAAATAAGCAGGAGCATTTGTCAACCCAAAAGACATCACTGTATATTCATATAACCCAAATCTAGTAATGAAAGCAGTCTTTGGAATATCGGATGGACGAATCTTCATTTGATGATAACCCGACCTCAAATCAATTTTTGAGAACACACATGCACCTTGCAACTGATCAAACAAATCATCTATCTGAGGTAAGGGGTATTTGTTTTTGATGGTGACATCATTCAAAGCCCTATAATCCACACACATCCTTCTTGACCCATCCTTCTTATCAACAAACTGAACTGGGAAGGCCTAAGGTGAAGAACTAGGCCGTATAAACCCTTTTCCTAACAACTCATCTATATTTTCCTTTATTAACTCTTGTTCTTTGGGTGCCACTCTATATTGCCTTTTTGCTATAGGGGCTGTACCAGGTAAAAGTTCTATTAAAAATTCAACTTCTCGGTCAGGTGGCATACCTGGTAACTCTTCTGGAAAGACATCCGGGTACTCGCACACTACTCGAATTCCCTCCGTGGGCTTCGCCTCCATCTGATGCAGACAACCAGAAGGTTCTGTGGCACTGACTTCCACTTTCTGACCATCAGGAGCTGTTAAGTGGACGGTTCGCTTGGCACAATCAATTCTGACATCCCACTTAGCAAGCGTTTCCATTCCCAAGATGATATCAATTCCCGCGGAACCAATGATTATCAACTTGGTGCAGAATTCTACCCCCCTTATTTTTATGCTAACTCGAGGGCATATTAAACTTGTGCTCAATGTTCCCCCCGGTGTAGATACTACCATGGGTCTACTTGTAGACCTTATAGGAATATTGTACTGCTCAGCATATGATTTGGTAATAAATGAATGCGTGGCACCAGTATCAAAGAGAACTGTAGTGGGGTGAGAGTTGACCAGGAACGTACCAAGCACGACGTTAGGGGCTTCAGCTGCAGACTCAGCTGTCACATGATTCACCTTCCCCTGCCACGGCGCCTTGCCCTGTTGATTGGGGCGCCCTTGCTGCGGCTGGGGAGGGTTCTGCCTTTGGCCCGATTGCTGCCCCTGTTGGTTACCTTGCACCTTACGGGAACAAGCATTAGCATAGTGGCCCGCTCCACCACACTTGTAGCAAGGCCCAACACCTGTAGTCTGGTTTGTGGTGGGAGGGGTGGTCTGCACTTGGCGCTGAGCTGGATACATAGGACGAGCTGGCTGACCCTGGTAGCGCTGCTGGTACTGGTAGCCTTGCTGTCCTTGAGCCCGCTGCTGCTGTGAGCTCGGACCCTGAGAGAAACGGGGGCGGGTGTTGCTGCTTGACGAAGAGTTGTTGTACTTCCTCTTCCTTTCTTCAATCTCTTGGAGCTTCCTTTCAGTGAAAAGAGCCCTGTCCACCAGTTGATGGAAGCTAGGAAAGGTATGGTTCATCAACTGGTATTGGAGCTCATCATTTAGACCCTCCAAGAAGTATTCCTGTTTCTCCCTGTCCTCTGCCACCTCTGCAGTGGCATATCTGGCCAACTGAAGGAACTTATCCCTATACTCAGTCACCGACATGCTGCCCTGCTTCAGGGAAAGAAACTCCTTCTTCTTCATTTTCATCAACCCCGCAGGCACGTGGTGGTTGCGAAAATTCTCTCTAAATTGTGCCGAAGTGAAAGCATCCCTATCTTGGGGTCTGTAAGATTCCCACCAATTCAGGGCTGCACCTCTTAGCTGACCGGAACCATACAAAACCCTCTCCCGGTCATTGCATTGAGCAATGTCCAGCTGGCGTTCCACTGCGCGAAGCCAATCATCAGCTTGCAGTGGCTCTGTGGCATGGGAGAAGGTTGGTGGATGACCCTTCAGGAAATCTCCACGCCTGTCCCTAGGTGGTGGGGGTGGTGGTTGAGCTTGAGCTTGCTGGAGAACGTGCACCGCGTTGGTCATTGTCGCCATCATCTGCATCTGGAGGTTGTAAAACTGCTCCGGTGTCAGTGGTGGAGGGTTGGGCAGCGGGTTGCCACCCCCTGGTTACCCTGGCTAGCATTTCCACCCGCAGCGTTGCGCCTTGTGTTAACCATCTGTTTGTAGCAGAGACACCGTAAGCACATAGCCAACATATGGGTGCACAAGCAGTAGCGACTAAAGATAAAGTAGTGAGAGCGATAGAGTGGATATAGTGTTTAACCCCACGAACTAACTTATAACATTAACTTGTTCATGCTGGGACAAATCCCCACAGCTGGATAACACACAACCAAAGATCCAAATCAAACATGGTTCAAAATAACAAACAACCAGCCAACATAATTTAACTTAAGTTCCACACGACCAACTCAACACGACAACTTAAACAAACGTGCTAACGCGATACATGAGGACGACTAGTCATCCCGAGGGAGTATCCTGGTGGCACCACCTAACTCTCCCGTGCCAGGCCTCCTGCGAGGGGGGGTCTGAGCCGGATCCACCACTGGCACCTGGGGCGGTGGACCTGCCACTCGGTCCAGCTGCGCCTGAAGGTGGAACACCTCACCGTTCTGGTGATAGAGCTCCTCGGACACCCTGACGTAGGCAGTGATCAGAGCTGACACATACCGGACCAGCTTCAGCAGCTGCCGGTTGTCCTCACCCCGGATGGACGCGATCTCGTGCTCAGTATCCCCGGACTGCCGGCGAGGGAAGTAGCGGTACTGAGTCTGGAAGAGCGGAGTGTGGTAGTGCTGGTAGAGGACCCCAAGAGCCAGCTGAGCAGCATCCTCCATGGCCATCTCCATGGTCTCGTGCTCCGCGATGCTGTAGTGCCGGCGCAGCACGGTGTGTCCCCCATGGTTGGGGTTGGGCTCCAGGATCTGCGCACCGGCGGACCAGAGGGTGGTGTGGTCCGGGCGCGCTCGCTGCCGGACCTGGTAGACGACCTCATGGGTAGTGTAACCCAGGTCGTAGAGGCAGTCGCGGAGTAGCCCCGGGAACTCCAGGTCAGCACTGTGGTGGGGGTGCGTCAGGTCGACCCAGGCGTCAACCTCCCGCTGGCCCCTCGTCGGAAGGGACAGCCACGCGGAACGGCCACTCGGGTGCGGCAGGCGGTGGCGGTGGGGGTGCCGGTGAAGCTGCAGGTGCCGCTGGAGAAGGTGGTGGTGATGGCGCACGCGGGGAAGGAGGGGTCGGTGTCGGCAGGCGTGGCGATGGAGCCTCCTCCCGCGCATCACCATCGTCGTCTGAGTCGAGGTAGTAAACTACCTCCACTGGGTCCTCCTCCTCCTCCTCCTCCTCAGGGTCAGTGTCTGCCGAAAGCAGACCATTCCCCTCAAGGGGGTGTGGCGCCTGGTCCATGGGAGCGTACTCGAAGGGTGGTGGTGGCAACAGCTCGGGCAGCTCCGGTGACGGAGGCTTGATCTACTGTGGTGGACGAGGTACTGGGGTACGCCGTGGGGTCGGTGGTGCGACACGGCGAAGGCGGCCCCCGGTACTCTTGCGGGCGGTTTGCTTGCTGCGTGCCATGACCTATAAGGAGGATGGAGTAAGATGGAGATCAGTTCTATATGATTGAATGAATAAAGCAAAAAGTAATAATTTAACATAGAGTGAACATATAGTTTGATAGCAGAAATAAAATTTTCATAAACAGCAAGAGGGCAAAAGGGGAATGAGGTCCTTATTTACGTCCGTTTCTAACTAGGCTTCCGTCCTACAGTCAACACGGCTCTGATACCACTTTGTCACGCCCAGTTCTCAACCAACGGAACCGGAACATCATATATGTGCCAGGAACGTGTCTCACATATATCATGACAATAGTGACATCACAGAACGTGCATAAACGATAAATAAAACGTTTACATAGAGTATAACATCACTTCATTACAATAAGACAACATGTCTTTAAACCAGAGTCATAGCGGAAGCGTAAACGAAGATAAACGAGCCACCACAGGGACGTCGACTGGTGGACCGGTACGCCTAGAACTTGTTGAAGTCCTGACCATACTCTTCGAAGTCTTCTGGAGCTGAGCAGCGGTTGGGTTCCAGCCAACAGTAGGTTTAAAGTAAAGCAAGCGTGAGTATTTCATACTCAACAAGCATAACATGAACTATGAGGCATCTAGGGTTGGCTGACACTTAGCATGAGCTGTTAGTTGGTCAAGTTTTTATTAAACAACTAGTTACTACAGGTGAGTTGATAAACCATTAACCCAAGATATAGCATGTGAACATTAGTCAACAACATTAACATAAGAACCACTTTCAAACCCAACAGAAACACTAATTTGCATAAAGGATCTGGGCCGCTCATAACCGTGAGCACGGCTGACATGTCAGTTTTACACTCTCGAGAAGTTGTACATCTTTACCCATGAGTCGTGGGCTACGCTAGTGGTCCACCACATTACCTTAGATGAGATGGCTAGCAAGCACACTACGAGGCCTTTACAAAGATCACGCTGGTAAGGTGTAACCGCTAAGGTTTCAGGGTCCGAAGCTGTGGAGCAAGCCTCAAGGGGAGATAAACGCACTCAACCCAAGTAGAGCGAGGGCCACAGAAGCTCACCTCCCCTCTTGCCCCGTCGGGAAGTTACCCCCAAACCAATGCAACCTAATTAATTAGCCAAGACCGTCCCATTCCAGTCTCATGGTAGCACTGTTGTCCCAGGTTGTCGCTTTGCGAACCGGTCCTTACGGAGAGTGGCTATAAGCAAAACACATGCTCATGCCCCCTAAACCAAGTTGCTAAAAAGCCATTTTTAAAGGAACATGAACCACAGGGGGTCAAGCTCAAGATTTGATTGCATAGATCCATTTAACAAAATTATTAACCAAAGATACATGAGTTCGCGCAGCAACTAGCAAAACTTAAAACATGCATTCCCATAGGTAAACATTGCGATAAGAGAGGCCAGGTACTGTCCTTATTGGCATACAAAATTAGACACATGCATATGAAGTGATTAAATGATTATTGGGTTGTGTTCATGTTATACTTGCCATGCTCAAACTGGTCTTGAGTCTGCTGCTCAACACCCTCAAACTGCTGCTCTTCGTCACCGACAAACTGCTCACCGTCTAACCACGTTTACGGCAACGTACAAGCATTTCCACGCATACATACATGCAAACAATTATCAAAAGGTGAGAAACAGTACATCATATCATAAAAACAGAAGGTAAAACTGTACTAAAAACATTCTACATGTTTCCACGGTCGCGTGAGCGCAAGAATCACTCAAATCGGAGTTAAAACGCGGAAGTTACGCATAAAACGGGCTCCTAGGGGCATAACTGTGATGGAAACATTGAAACCAGGGGCTAGATTTGAAAAACCGAGGACTTAAACGTAATTAACCATAGTCGCCGAGGGTTTCCAGGCAAAACCGCCAGGTCCTGGACCGCGGGTTCAAAAACCGGAAAGCCCAGGGGCCAAATCGAAGAAAACAGGACCTAAACCTAATTATTTTTCAACCGACATGGACTGCGGGTTGATTCCAGAGAAACGCGGGGGCTTTTCTGCGAAAGTCCCATGCTGACCGGTCTACGCCGACGCGGCGCTGACGCAGCGCGCGCGTGGCGCGACACGTGGGCCTGGCGGGTGGGTCCCAGCTGTCAGGTTTAAGAGAAGGCGACGTGGCGTGTTCTGAATGGTCCACGAAGGGGTACGCTGTGTTCTAATCTTGGCCACCCGTGAAAGATCCGACGGCCAGGGTGCACGGGGATGGTGAGGCGCCGGCGGTGACCAAAACCCACGGCGGGGTTCGGCCCGCGCGGCGGTGGCTCGCCGGCGTGGTGCACGCCGGGGCCTAGGGGCCGTCCCGCTGGACTAGATCTAGTGGGAAAGAGAGAGGAGGCCGAGGCGGAGCTCAGCGAGGGGTCGAAACGGGCGGAGGCGCGACGGTGAGGGCTCGCGACGGAGGACGGCGGACAGCTCGGACGGCGTTCGCGGGTAGAGGCTTCGGAGTGGTGTGCTCGCGACTAGAACCCACGGAACGGCTTCCCGAAGCTCCTGCGAACATGTTGGCGGTGGTTAGAGGGTCGAAGATGGCTCGCCAGTGAGGAATTTGGGCGGCGAAGGGCTTACCGAGGCGGGACTCCGACGGCGGATTGCGGGCGCGTCGAGGCACGGGAATGAAATTGGAGTGGAGACATGGTAAAGAGGGCGAGGGCGAAGCTTGGGGTCGGTTTTATAGGCACAGAGAGGGACGAGGGCGTCGTGGCGCGGTGATTTCGCTCGGCGGCCTTAGAGCATGGCCCGGTGCAATGAAGGTTGGGGAGGAACGGCCGCGGGGTTTTCGGGATTTGAATGAGGGTTAAGGAAACAGGGCGCGGGGTGCGGATTCGGGAAGAGTTTCACCCCCCGGCTGCCGACGTGGTCGAGCGGAGGGAGGAAGGCAAGCGGGAGTCACGGCGGAGCGGGCGGTCTGAGGAAGAAGGAGGCGCTGATGGGTGGGGTCGGGCAGTCAGTGGCGGAGGGGGCGTGGACGGTGCTGCGGGCCGGGCGCGCTGAAGGGGGAGGCGCGGCTAGGTGGGCCGGGAGCCGGCCCAGGCGGGAAAGAGGCGGGGCGGCCGGGCCGAGGCCCTTGCGGGGAGAGGGGGCGGGGGCTGGGCTGGCCGGTCGGCTGGGCCGGCCGGTCGGCCTGGCTCTCTTTTTTTTTCCTTTTCTTTTCTGATTTTGAATTCCTTTGAATTGAGATAGAAAATGGTTCTAAAATTCAAATAAATTTGAATTTGAATCCTTAATTCAATCAAACAAGAAACAATGCACCAGCACGTATGCACAAGGAAGGATAGGCCTAGGTTACTTTTATGCATTTATTTAATTTAAATAAATCATGATAAATGCAAACTAGCACATAAACCTTAGGAAATTAAATAAATTGCTTGAAGTTTATTGTAAAATGCTGGAATTTAAACTAGGGTGTTACAACCGACAAAGCGTCTCTCACCACCAGGAGCACGGGCTTGAAAGCCGCCTCCTCTCTCACCACAAGGAGCACGGGTTTGAAAGCCGCCTCCTCTCTCACCACCAGCAAAGCGGCCTCTCATCTCACCGCAGTGGGGGGGAACTTGCCTACCACCCTGGTAGAACTGATCCTGGTTTCCCTAAGCTCTCACCTGCCTCTCAACCCACTTTCTCCTGAAGCAAAACTCCTCTAGGTGGCCATTCCGCTGGCAGAACTCACAGTGGTAGACAGGCCTCCTAGGCACTAGGTTAGGCTGGGACTTGGGCTTTGGTGGTGTGCCCTTGGGTGGCTCAGGCTGCTGGACTGGCTTCTTGCCCTTGGGCTTAAGCTCTTCCTCAACAATCTTGTTCAGCTCAGCCTAAGAAGGCTCGGGTGTCCAGTACTGCTTCTTTGGGGCAGCCTTGGGTGGCTCATGGTAAACCCCATCAATAGTCTCTCCTGGCTGGGTGTGGCGGAACCGCCAAATTTAATCCGAGCTAAGTACACCTGCCACCACTGGCCCACAGTGCACTTAGACCGAACTAAACTCGGTAGTCCGTCGAGCTACCCAGAAGGGCACTCGATGAAACCATCTCCCAGGGATGCCGACATCACACACGTTAAGCTCTCGAAAGAGCCACAACAATTACAACAACCCACCATTTCATACAAACATAATTTGATTGATTACAAATACTTTTGCTCAAAAGGAGTACAAGGTAGTGAAAAAAAAGAACTTCGAAATAAACCTCGCAGCGGAATACATATCGTTACAAAGATGTAACGTGCAGCGGAAAGTAAACATCAAGTATGACCTCGAGCCCACCGTAGTCATCCTTGATCATAGTCTGATATGCACCTAAAAGAAAATATCAACAACAAACGGTGAGTTCGTGGGGAACTCGTAGGACTTACCCGTGGGCGGTTTCAGCCCGACACATTTGAGATTATGCAAGGCTTTTTGGTGGACTGACTTCTAACCCGCATAAGCTTACTAGAAGTGGGTCCTTAGCCATTGATTTGTTTATTTAAAACATGTTATCATAAGATAGCAGGATTTGACAGCTGCTACCCCTTTGTTATGATTATCAACAATATCATAGGGGGAAAACTTGCAGAAAAATAAAACATGAACGCATGCCCCGTCCCAAAATTCATAGAGCCCCCATCGAACTCTTGGGAGTAGCCGTCTCAGGAGCGATGCCCCTGTACGTCGGGTCATCTCTCCCTCGACCTCAAAGCATCTCCCAAATCCATCAACCTCCTCTCAGTGGATGGGCAGCACTATGAATAGTCGGACGGATCATACTTATCCAAGCATGTTGTATATAAAACATGAATATAAGCATAAAGTATTTAATTTGTTACTACGTTGCCCGTCAGTGATATTTGGCATTCTCACACCTGGTGAGCATCAGCGATTCGAATCGATTTTGAATTCCCGGGAATAACTAAAAATGCCAGGGGCCCTTATGCTTACTGACACGACGGCTTTCCCACATATGGTCCCCCGCCTCCACTTGTCCCATCCCAAGTTCGATTCACTCCCGCCTGACCTCCGGGTTGTGCCCCCATGACGAGCCTGCCGGCATCCCGGTCTCCCCGTCATGAGTACCAAGCTCCCCCGGACCACCTTCCTCGCAACCAGTGGGTAGGAACGTGTCTCTGTTCTTTGGATGGCACAAGTAAGGTTTCACCGGCCCCATATACCGGATAAGCACTCTAGCAATGTTATGCCAATCAGCAGGCGAACAGCGGACGGGCCTTAATCGACTCGGGCGGAGTCCACCAACATATTATCACAAATCTCATCATATCAAACCATATCTCCACCCGGTCTCAACTTATCATCAAGTCATAACAGATTTCCTTTCGATTCCAAGGTTTTGTAAAAACATTTGTAGGCCCTATCATCTCGCGAGCGAATACCTTCACTCGTCTTCTACCGTCTAAGCATGGCTAAGCATAGACTTCGTTTTATCCTTCCTACTTTGGGCATCAAGGATTTATGCATGTGGGGTTTCATAAAAACCCTAAACGTAATGCACAAACAAGAATAGGGTGGTGAGACTCCCTAGATAGGTGAAAATGCCTAAGGGGCCTACCTTTGTTGTTGACAACTTGAACAAACTAAGCTAAAGTTAGTTTGCCGGGTTGTGAGGCTTTGCCCCAGGCAACCCCTTTATACAGGGACGGATGAAATCAGCGACACGCCATCTTCTCGCTCCGGGTTCCACTTGTCGTCGGGCTTCTCGATCAACGGTAGCTCCTGCGTCTGCTCCTCGATTATGTGATCTATATGCATACCATTACGTGCAAATGAGTGCAACGAATGCATATGGTACACGAGATGCTCAAATGTGCGATATCAGGACCAACATTCCTAAGAAATCATACAAACCATCACCTAGAGGCAACATAACAACCATACATAAAAGATTTTAAGGCAAGCATTGCCATGTGGGCCTAACCCTACTTATGAATTAATTTAAGCACCTGAGATATGGCAGTAAAACATATCCAAATCAATTCAAACTTTACTGACATGCAAGTCATGCATACATCAAGCTACTATTAAAATTTCAGCGCAAAAGGAGTTGTAATTATTTTATTATAATTACTACAAGTTTTCAGCCCTACACCTTGTTAGAATTTTTATAAATTCATGGAGTGGTCTCTGAAGGTGAAAATTTACCAGTGAGCTATAACTATCATGAACTTCATGTACAAAAATTTCCAAATAAAAATATTTAGTCTTTGCAGGACATCTATTTCCCATATATTTCTTTACTAAAATAATTCACCTAAAAGAAAACAGTATGTAGGGCATGTTCATATATATTTTCTAGACACTAGACAGCATTTACAAGTCATCAAATTTTCCCTAGAATTTTCCTAACCATTTAAATGCCCTTTTTCCTATTTTCTTATTCCAATTGGCATCTTTTGTCATTTTTAAATCACCATTCGAGATCTACACGTAAGACCCCATCTTTCATCAGAGAGTCACTTAGACCATCCAAGACTTTAAGAAAAATATAATGGAGTGGATTTGGGAGACTTTCATATAGACTTCATCTTTAAGTTGGTTTAATGCTCAAATAACACTAAAAATTGGGACAACAGTGGCTAAATGGATGAAGCCACTGCTACAAAAATCTACATACAGCCCCATTAGCCCAAAAATACTACTGACCAAATTCCACAACTATTAGAGGTCATTTAAGCCACTTTTTCCATTCATCTTGTGTTCACATGCATGCAATTTAAACAAGGGCAAAACAGACTTTTCACACATCCACATCATATCCACCGTATAGATCTATTCAAGAGGAGTCTAATGCAACTGAGTTTGTCCATTTTGGATTTTTATTGGAATTGTTATGATTTTCCAAATCTCATGGCAGGAAAAGGTATTAAATCCCTAGATCTAGGACTTATACGCGATTAACTATAACCTCTAAGGGCTAGACTGTAAGGTTCTCAAGACTCAGTGCATAGTACAGAAATCGGGACGGAAATTACCAAAACTGCAGGGGGTTATTCACAAAAATGCGAGGTCTTCTTCTTCCTCCAGACCAGGGACGAACCGCGCGACGGGAGGGAGAAGATGGGGCTACGCCGGCGTGTTGGGGCCCAAACTTGAAGCCGTCGGGGTCTGGGGAGGCGTTCCCGGCGATGGGGCTTCGTTTCCCCCAGATATCGTCGCCTGGGGTGTAGAGGAAGAGCGGCGCGGCGGCGATGAACTGGAGCGACGAGAGCTCGGCGTGGCGTGGCGTGGCGGTTCGATTCCGGGCGGCTCGAGCTCGAGGAGAGGACGAGGGTGGGCGTGAGAGCTCCGCGGGGAGGTGGCGCACCCGAAGAAGGCGGTTGGAGGCTCGGGAAGGCAGCGGAGCAGGGGTGTCCGCGGTGGGGCTTAGGTCGCCACGGTGGCGTTCATGGCGGCGGCGGTGGAAGGCAGTGGGGAGGATGGCTCTGAGAGGCGAGCCCTTGGGGAAATAGTGGAGGAGATCGAGGCGAGCGCGTTGCGCGCGGAGGCTAGGGGAAAGAGGGCCGGAGATGGCCGGCGCGTGGAGCTCAAGCTCGCGGGGGCGGCCATGGTGGCCATGGTTCTGCTGCTGCTGTTCGCGAGGGAAAAGCGAGGGAGAGGCAATGAGAGTGAGCGGAATGAGGCCGGAACGACGTCTAGGTGAAGCCGGGGCTGAGGGCGCGGGGTGGGGCCGTCGATCCGCGGCGCGGCGTACGTCGCTGTACGCCGGCGCGCCACGGGGCGGCGTCGTACTGAGGTTGAAGGCGACCCTGACGGGTGGGCCCCACCTGTCAGTGAGAGAGTAAAATTTCCATTTATTTTGTGTTTTCTCCACTCCAGTAAATCGCTATTTTGACCCATTTAGAGGCCGAATTTGGAGAGACTCTAATTGGATGAAATGTTCCACTCTTTGATATCTACAACTTTGTAAAAATGCTCAAGGCCTAAAAGTGTTTAGAACTATGAATTTCATTTGAATTTAGCTCTCAAATTTCATTTGGCCTACAGACCAGAGTTGCTTGGAAAATTCAAAACTCTTATTTCTGGGCCTTATCACCCAAGGAGCCTATTGACAATATTGTTTGAAATTTCAAAACCTACCATTTCTTCAATTAGGGCCTTGCATGAAAATGGATGTAGGTTAGAGTAAAACTCCATTTTCCAAACTGGACAGATTTAAAGTGTGTTTCTAGGCTGACAAAAATTGGTTCAAAACACCTATTATAATTCATTTTATGACCAGACTCATTTTGACAAAGTTGTTTCCTAGATCATTTCCTACAACTTTGATAATATGAGCCTTCTCTAAATCACAACATATTTTGAAATACAACATACCCTTGTTTAGGGTTTTGGTAAAATAGCAGATTTATCCTAAGTAAAGCTTTTCTTGTTTTCATCTTTTGAAGTATCAAATGAAGTCCAAACACATCCAAAATAGATGCATTTGAAAGGTGATGAGTCCAATTTCATTTCATAGAAAGGAATATTCTTAAGTGGTATAGTCAAATCAAAAGTAATTTCAGAATCAATTTGGGATGAGCTAAAAATTCAGATTCGAGAAATTTTGACTTAGTGGTTTATCTACCCATTCCTCATTACTCTCTTAAGCATGATTTAGTCTTAATTCATCATTAGCTTACATATAATTGTGTGTACGGCTTCTAAGATGCCAGGGGCATCACAACCCACCCCCCTTAAAGAAATCTCGTCCCGAGATTTTGAAAGAGGCAGGATTCTACGTCGTAAGGCGAAATGATACTATCCGCATCTTGGGGGTCGTGACTCTTTTCATGGTCGTAAACGCATTTTAACTCCTCCTTTATCCTTTGTTGGCTTTGTTAACGACCTGGTGAGGGGTTAGTTCCTTCCTAACACAAGGTAGTTACAAAGCATCCTTCGGCAGGCTAGGATGGTTCTTTTAAGGTACTCGACAACTCACATCACATATGAGAGGGAATGAACAACCCATGAAGACAATGTGGTGGTAGTGAGCAAATGGCACGATTGTTCAAGCACGATGAGGGGGTTACTTTCTGACTTTGACACCAAGATTTAGAAACGTAATGAATATATAGGTCTTAGAATACTCAGAAGCAAGGCGTACACAATCGGAAGACCGAACCACGAAGGCTCTTGGGATTCAATGGGTTATCAAGGGATGTGCTTTTGAGAGACACATTCATTTCATTTGGTAGGGACTGTGTACACATATAAGATATTAAATCCGAACATTCTTCAAAGAGTAAGATTGTGGTGATACATAGCACATTCTACTCATTGTTTCGGGAAAAATGCCGTGGAAAGAGAATAGGACATATTCACCTAGACAAAGTGATGGCTTGTATGATTTCATAAAATTGATCAAGACTGACCAAGAGAAGTATAGACATATGATGTGCGCTTACTAACGAAACAATAGTCAGTGTTAGTAAGCTTAACTGAGGATGATTTTCAAAGAAGAACGAAGCAACTTCTTGAAAAGGACGATATGACAAAAGCACTAGCTGAGAACAAAAGCTTAGCGCGGCGGATGGTGCTGAAGTCTACCTTCAGAAGATAGAGTTCAATATATTCCAGAAAGGAACGTAGGAGAAAGCAGTGGAAACAGAGTTTGGCTGTCTCCACCATTCAGAGAGGGACAAGTTGGAAGAAGAAATGGAATGACGTAGTAAGACAGTGGGAATGAGATCAAGCATTTCCACACATACAAGATGTTAACGAAAATCAGGGTAAGCGCAAAGAAGTCCGAGATTTGGATCAATGGGTGTAAATGTATCGTGGAGAATAGAATTGCTCATCCCCGTGAAGCATGACCATCAAAGACAAACAAAGTCAACGCAAAAGTGTGGATGAGTGGAACCATAGATTTGACTCGTCTCACGGATTGAGAAGACATAGTTTAACAAGGCCAGGGAAGGGTGTGATCGACAGTGGGATTAAGGTAGATCTTTCCCCACAGACCAAGAAAGGCAAGGTGAAACAAAGCAAGGAATGATAAAATGTGGCAGTGGAAATAGAGCAAACCATTTCCACGAATTTAATGTATAAAGTCAACAAAGCGTTTGAAGATAGATAGGAACGTTCCACAATTGAAGCGGTGTCATGCCTTTGCATGGCTTGATACCAGCGCGCCCCCAGTGGACCCGTGTGACGGCCGTGCACCCAGGACCCTAGGTTCCGTCGCGGCACCATAGACTACTCGGGTAGACATCCCACCAAGAGCGGTATTTCCTTCCAACCTCAGGGGATATGAGAATAACACAGGGTGATAGAAGACATGAACAAGGAGTTTTACACGTCATAGCACAATGTTTTCGGAGGTATAATTCATCAGACTTATTTGGATCAGAAACGAGGTAACCACAACAAAAGTGTCATGGATTTACAAGGACTGAAGTGCCTGGATGACACAAGCATGAAACGTGAGAACTACAAGAGTTCCGAATGCTCCATTGAAAATAGGGTTACATTAATCATAAGGGTGGGACACATGCCGACTACAAGGAGTTGGATACATGGGAAACTCGAGAGTTATGAGAGTCGACCCCCTCCCATTGCAAAAGTTTTGCGATGACTATTAGCACACCAACTAGTATCTAGCTAGTACTGCCTAAACGTAAGATTGATACGCCCAGGACGAATGCCCGTTTCTTCTTTCAACCAACTTGGTGCAGTGTTGGTCTTCACGTGGGAAACGCCATGAAATAACAGTCTTGATTCTCCACCGAGTATGAGAACGTCACCAGATTCGAGGTTGATCTTGGTCGCTTGGTCTTTGTCTCTTGTGTTGCCGAACAAGAACTCGGCGGTGTCTCCTATGGAGATGGATATGAAAGGTAAACCTTTGGTAAGGCTACTCTCTGACTCGTCCTTGTCTTGGTGAAGTCCGAGCTTCCCGGAGTTGGTGTAGTAGTTGACGATGCATACGTCCGGGTTAATCTGAGGAAACTCGTTTGCAGTGGAGTTCGCAGTTTGAGCAATCATCTTGAAAGCATCTGGTATTGTCAGGGCTTGTGCTCCATCGAATGGACGCGTGGGTCCATATGAGCGTAACGTCGGATCCCAGTTCTTTCCTAGGGACATCATCCATAAGTTCAGCTTGGCACCATTCTTGAGGCTTGGCCTGTAAAATCCCCCTGGGCCCTTACCCAGTTGTCGACACATACTAACCATCCCGATTTGATCTTCAGGCTTGACAAATCCTTTTAACAGAACCATCCCAGGTCGCAGGTGTTGAACCGAAGCTGCATTGGTAGAGGGCTCTCCCACTTTTCTCTTCATGCTGCCTTTAGGTATTATGGTTTTAGCTGTCATGGATTCATGGTGGCCAGGACATAAGTCGAAAGGCGGTGTCGAGGGTTGCGACATCTGTAGCAGGAAGAATAAGGCTCCCGTCAATTTGATAGTTTCGAAGGCCAAATGTGGTCATAAGGCAATTTGTATTCATGTGCCAATTAAGTTACGTCCCGAACTTCATCTTCTAAATTTCGTACTTGCTACCTAGATGTAAGCTTGGACTTAAAATGGTTGTAAGTTAATGTCCAGAGTATTTTGCTGAAGGGTCGTTATAGATCAATGTGTTGGTTGAATTTTTCGCACTACAACTTTTATATATAATACTTGTTTTAAAATGGACATAAGACACGCCCTAAACTGGTACCTCGCTCGTATTTACTTTCAGAGCAAGTAATCTATACATTAGTTGTTTAGAAATTTCTTGTACTACTAGGTTCTTATAATAAGTTTCTGTTGATTTTATTCGTAGTTTGAAATGCATCTTAAAACCGCAGACAGGATTCATATGTAAAATGCTACTACCCAACGAGTATACTTATAGATGCAGTAAGAAATCTAGTTATTTTCAAGCAAAAACAAGTAAAGCACATGAGATGAGATGGAATGATGTATGCCCGTCCTATCCGGTCTCACATCACACTTTCTAAGTATACAACTTAGCGATATTCGGTGACATATATGCACGTCTCTCCTGAATGCAACTAGTCGAGTCCTAGTCGTTCTTAGTTTCGCACGTGGTTAGTGTACCTGCAGAAAAATGCATGCTCATACATTACCACATAATGTGGCATCCACGCGTGACCGCTGCGTGGACAACGTTGGTGGGCCGCTGCACCTTTTCCTCAAAGCCTGACTTTCCACCAGTACTGGGGATTGTCGAGAAAAAGGTGGATCCCAAAACCGAATGTAAGTGTGGTGGGTATGAAAGCCTCAAACATGCCCACCACCCTTAAAGAGCTTTTACTTATACAGCATGAATGCCGAGATTACAACTATTCGCAAAACCCAATAGCTTCCACCAGTACTGGGGATAGTTATGGCCGAATAGTTGCTTCTCAAAGCGCCCAAAATGCATATGAATTCTATCTAGGTCAGAATGTTAGTGATGTCACCTGATATCTCCTAACATCCTTATAATGGGCATATACGCGATATCTCTCATTTTCGCAAATACTCTGAAAAGATTTGGAAAATAGGCTTTGAAATCAAAACGAAGTTGTCATAATTGTTGCTCGTGCATGATCGGCTCTGATACCAGCTGTGGCGGAACCGCCAAATTTAATCCGAGCTAAGTACACCTGCCACCACTGGCCCACAGTGCACTTAGACCGAACTAAACTCGGTAGTCCGTCGAGCTACCCAGAAGGGCACTCGATGAAACCATCTCCCAGGGATGCCGACATCACACACGTTAAGCTCTCGAAAGAGCCACAACAATTACAACAACCCACCATTTCATACAAACATAATTTGATTGATTACAAATACTTTTGCTCAAAAGGAGTACAAGGTAGTGAAAAAAAAGAACTTCGAAATAAACCTCGCAGCGGAATACATATCGTTACAAAGATGTAACGTGCAGCGGAAAGTAAACATCAAGTATGACCTCGAGCCCACCGTAGTCATCCTTGATCATAGTCTGATATGCACCTAAAAGAAAATATCAACAACAAACGGTGAGTTCGTGGGGAACTCGTAGGACTTACCCGTGGGCGGTTTCAGCCCGACACATTTGAGATTATGCAAGGCTTTTTGGTGGACTGACTTCTAACCCGCATAAACTTACTAGAAGTGGGTCCTTAGCCATTGATTTGTTTATTTAAAACATGTTATCATAAGATAGCAGGATTTGACAGCTGCTACCCCTTTGTTATGATTATCAACAATATCATAGGGGGAAAACTTGCAGAAAAATAAAACATGAACGCATGCCCCGTCCCAAAATTCATAGAGCCCCCATCGAACTCTTGGGAGTAGCCGTCTCAGGAGCGATGCCCCTGTACGTCGGGTCATCTCTCCCTCGACCTCAAAGCATCTCCCAAATCCATCAACCTCCTCTCAGTGGATGGGCAGCACTATGAATAGTCGGACGGATCATACTTATCCAAGCATGTTGTATATAAAACATGAATATAAGCATAAAGTATTTAATTTGTTACTACGTTGCCCGTCAGTGATATTTGGCATTCTCACACCTGGTGAGCATCAGCGATTCGAATCGATTTTGAATTCCCGGGAATAACTAAAAATGCCAGGGGCCCTTATGCTTACTGACACGACAGCTTTCCCACATATGGTCCCCCGCCTCCACTTGTCCCATCCCAAGTTCGATTCACTCCCGCCTGACCTCCGGGTTGTGCCCCCATGACGAGCCTGCCGGCATCCCGGTCTCCCCGTCATGAGTACCAAGCTCCCCCGGACCACCTTCCTCGCAACCAGTGGGTAGGAACGTGTCTCTGTTCTTTGGATGGCACAAGTAAGGTTTCACCGGCCCCATATACCGGATAAGCACTCTAGCAATGTTATGCCAATCAGCAGGCGAACAGCGGACGGGCCTTAATCGACTCGGGCGGAGTCCACCAACATATTATCACAAATCTCATCATATCAAACCATATCTCCGCCCGGTCTCAACTTATCATCAAGTCATAACAGATTTCCTTTCGATTCTAAGGTTTTGTAAAAACATTTGTAGGCCCTATCATCTCGCGAGCGAATACCTTCACTCGTCTTCTACCGTCTAAGCATGGCTAAGCATAGACTTCGTTTTATCCTTCCTACTTTGGGCATCAAGGATTTATGCATGTGGGGTTTCATAAAAACCCTAAACGTAATGCACAAACAAGAATAGGGTGGTGAGACTCCCTAGATAGGTGAAAATGCCTAAGGGGCCTACCTTTGTTGTTGACAACTTGAACAAACTAAGCTAAAGTTAGTTTGCCGGGTTGTGAGGCTTTGCCCCAGGCAACCCCTTTATACAGGGACGGATGAAATCAGCGACACGCCATCTTCTCGCTCCGGGTTCCACTTGTCGTCGGGCTTCTCGATCAACGGTAGCTCCTGCGTCTGCTCCTCGATTATGTGATCTATATGCATACCATTACGTGCAAATGAGTGCAACGAATGCATATGGTACACGAGATGCTCAAATGTGCGATATCAGGACCAACATTCCTAAGAAATCATACAAACCATCACCTAGAGGCAACATAACAACCATACATAAAAGATTTTAAGGCAAGCATTGCCATGTGGGCCTAACCCTACTTATGAATTAATTTAAGCACCTGAGATATGGCAGTAAAACATATCCAAATCAATTCAAACTTTACTGACATGCAAGTCATGCATACATCAAGCTACTATTAAAATTTCAGCGCAAAAGGAGTTGTAATTATTTTATTATAATTACTACAAGTTTTCAGCCCTACACCTTGTTATAATTTTTATAAATTCATGGAGTGGTCTCTGAAGGTGAAAATTTACCAGTGAGCTATAACTATCATGAACTTCATGTACAAAAATTTCCAAATAAAAATATTTAGTCTTTGCAGGACATCTATTTCCCATATATTTCTTTACTAAAATAATTCACCTAAAAGAAAACAGTATGTAGGGCATGTTCATATATATTTTCTAGACACTAGACAGCATTTACAAGTCATCAAATTTTCCCTAGAATTTTCCTAACCATTTAAATGCCCTTTTTCCTATTTTCTTATTCCAATTGGCATCTTTTGTCATTTTTAAATCACCATTCGAGATCTACACGTAAGACCCCATCTTTCATCAGAGAGTCACTTAGACCATCCAAGACTTTAAGAAAAATATAATGGAGTGGATTTGGGAGACTTTCATATAGACTTCATCTTTAAGTTGGTTTAATGCTCAAATAACACTAAAAATTGGGACAACAGTGGCTAAATGGATGAAGCCACTGCTACAAAAATCTACATACAGCCCCATTAGCCCAAAAATACTACTGACCAAATTCCACAACTATTAGAGGTCATTTAAGCAACTTTTTCCATTCATCTTGTGTTCACATGCATGCAATTTAAACAAGGGCAAAACAGACTTTTCACACATCCACATCATATCCACCGTATAGATCTATTCAAGAGGAGTCTAATGCAACTGAGTTTGTCCATTTTGGATTTTTATTGGAATTGTTATGATTTTCCAAATCTCATGGCAGGAAAAGGTATTAAATCCCTAGATCTAGGACTTATACGCGATTAACTATAACCTCTAAGGGCTAGACTGTAAGGTTCTCAAGACTCAGTGCATAGTACAGAAATCGGGACGGAAATTACCAAAACTGCAGGGGGTTATTCACAAAAATGCGAGGTCTTCTTCTTCCTCCAGACCAGGGACGAACCGCGCGACGGGAGGGAGAAGATGGGGCTACGCCGGCGTGTTGGGGCCCAAACTTGAAGCCGTCGGGGTCTGGGGAGGCGTTCCCGGCGATGGGGCTTCGTTTCCCCCAGATATCGTCGCCCGGGGTGTAGAGGAAGAGCGGCGCGGCGGCGATGAACTGGAGCGACGAGAGCTCGGCGTGGCGTGGCGTGGCGGTTCGATTCCGGGCGGCTCGAGCTCGAGGAGAGGACGAGGGTGGGCGTGAGAGCTCCGCGGGGAGGTGGCGCACCCGAAGAAGGCGGTTGGAGGCTCGGGAAGGCAGCGGAGCAGGGGTGTCCGCGGTGGGGCTTAGGTCGCCACGGTGGCGTTCATGGCGGCGGCGGTGGAAGGCAGTGGGGAGGATGGCTCTGAGAGGCGAGCCCTTGGGGAAATAGTGGAGGAGATCGAGGCGAGCGCGTTGCGCGCGGAGGCTAGGGGAAAGAGGGCCAGAGATGGCCGGCGCGTGGAGCTCAAGCTCGCGGGGGCGGCCATGGTGGCCATGGTTCTGCTGCTGCTGTTCGCGAGGGAAAAGCGAGGGAGAGGCAATGAGAGTGAGCGGAATGAGGCCGGAACGACGTCTAGGTGAAGCCGGGGCTGAGGGCGTGGGGTGGGGCCGTCGATCCGCGGCGCGGCGTACGTCGCTGTACGCCTGCGCGCCACGGGGCGGCGTCGTACTGAGGTTGAAGGCGACCCTGACGGGTGGGCCCCACCTGTCAGTGAGAGAGTAAAATTTCCATTTATTTTGTGTTTTCTCCACTCCAGTAAATCGCTATTTTGACCCATTTAGAGGCCGAATTTGGAGAGACTCTAATTGGATGAAATGTTCCACTCTTTGATATCTACAACTTTGTAAAAAGGCTCAAGGCCTAAAAGTGTTTATAACTATGAATTTCATTTGAATTTAGCTCTCAAATTTCATTTGGCCTACAGACCAGAGTTGCTTGGAAAATTCAAAACTCTTATTTCTGGGCCTTATCACCCAAGGAGCCTATTGACAATATTGTTTGAAATTTCAAAACCTACCATTTCTTCAATTAGGGCCTTGCATGAAAATGGATTTAGGTTAGAGTAAAACTCCATTTTCCAAACTGGACAGATTTAAAGTGTGTTTCTAGGCTGACAAAACTTGGTTCAAAACACCTATTATAATTCATTTTATGACCAGACTCATTTTGACAAAGTTGTTTCCTAGATCATTTCCTACAACTTTGATAATATGAGCCTTCTCTAAATCACAACATATTTTGAAATACAACATACCCTTGTTTAGGGTTTTGGTAAAATAGCAGATTTATCCTAAGTAAAGCTTTTCTTGTTTTCATCTTTTGAAGTATCAAATGAAGTCCAAACACATCCACAATAGATGCATTTGAAAGGTGATGAGTCCAATTTCATTTCATAGAAAGGAATATTCTTAAGTGGTATAGTCAAATCAAAAGTAATTTCAGAATCAATTTGGGATGAGCTAAAAATTCAGATTCGAGAAATTTTGACTTAGTGGTTTATCTACCCATTCCTCATTACTCTCTTAAGCATGATTTAGTCTTAATTCATCATTAGCTTACATATAATTGTGTGTACGGCTTCTAAGATGCCAGGGGCATCACACTGGGTAGGTGCAATCTTGATCTTAATTGGGGCACTCTTCTCACCCGAAGTATTGCACTCTCCAAACCCACAACCTCTCATGTCACCCTCGGCTCTCTTGGTGCTTTCTATAATCATCTCTAGTTGGGGTTGCCTTGCATATACCCAACTCAGCACCTCTCTCAACCTGCAGTTGTCATCTTGCAAAGACAACACTTGCAACCTCAGATCTTCCAGAACTACTGTCTGGGCAGCACAGGTATCACAATCTAGAGAGGGAAACACAGGAGCAACTTTCTCCAACTTCTTAATGGTGTCCCTATCCAATAGCTGCATCCTAAGGGTCAGGTAGTTCTCACAAGTGTCAGTAGGTGCTAAAAGCACCTCAAAGTCAGCTCTCAACTGCTCTAACTCACCTTTCAAAGTAGGACAGACTATACATGCACCCAAAAGCGTAGGTGTAGCCCTAAGCTCCTCAAGCTCCTTGAGCTGCCCCTCAAACTTATCCTTCAACACAGCTAGCTCTCTAGCTAGACAGGGGCAAGACTCACACTCAAGCTCTCCACTAAAGGTAGGCTCATCCAGTTTGGACTGGAGTTTGCCTAATTCAACTTTCAGCCCATCTATCTCCTCTACCCGCTTGGCATACCTATCTCTCTGGTCACCAAGCTCCATCACGAAGACTCGCAGGTAGGGCACTCTCAACCTCTCATTCTCCTCTAAAGCCTCAGCAAGTTGGGCTTTCAACTTCTGCAGCTTCTTAGCTGCCTTCTCCAGCATCTTATCCTGGGCTTTCAACTCTCGGCTGTTCTGCTCTAGCATCTCAAGGATTTCAGCTTGCTCAGTTAATACCTCATCATTGGAAGAAGAGTTGCTGCCGTCATCCTTGTTCTTATTGTCCTCAAGCGCCATGGAGCAAACCGAGCTCCTCTTGTCCTTGTTCTTGTGCCTAGACTTGGTGGAGACGAAGCACAAGCTAGCTGGACCTCCTTGATCGTTCCTCTTGTCCCTCCTGTACGTGATCTCCTCATCACTTGAGCTCGATGAGGATGAAGAGGAAGAAGATCCGCTACTGCAGAACCCGATCTCGGCGAAGAAGGCCTTGTCCCGCTTCCGGTTGTCCTTCTGGTAGCTCTTGAAAGCCTTCCGGAAGTTCTTCTTGCCGAAGGGACGCTTGCCGAAGCTGTGCTTGCTGGAGCGGTGCTTGTCAAAGCTTGGCTTGCCGGAGTGGTACTTGTCGGAGTCGCGGGAGTAGCTCTTGCCCTTCTTGTAGTAGTCGTTCTTGTTGGGGCACTCGGCGATGAAGTGGCCGACCTCTCCGCACTCGAAGCACTTGGGCCTCTCTCCCCTCTTCTTGCTCATCCGGTTGTCATAGATACGCTGAAAGCGACTAGACACCAGACAAAGCTCATCATCCCCAAGCATCGCCAACTGCTCCTCTGTAACAGACATCAAAGCAGAAAATGTGAAGTTGTGTAACAGGGGGTTAGTAGCAGATTCACTAGAGGGGGTAGCCAAGGCCAGACTCTTGGAACCTATACAAGCGAGGAAATCCCTCATCTTGTAATCTACTAAAGCGGCCTTGAGCTTACTATAGGGCGCCTCTACTCCTATCGTATCATACCCTGCCGACTCAACGATTGAGTTCACCTTGATCTCTCATACTTTTCTATCCAAAGCATACACCAATTTGACAGCCTGCTGATGATCGGTGTATGGGAGCTTAGTGGGGGCAGAGTTGACACGCAACTTGTTAATGATCGACTGAAAGCGACCAAACAAGTCGCGATCCTCGTGATCAACGGTCCAATGGACGAAATCAAGGAGGTAGTCTCAAACGACGAGCAACCTGTCCTCGCTGAGACCTCGCAGGATCGCCACAGGAGGGTGTTGGAGATATGCCCAAGAGACCAATCATGAAGATGATTGTAATATATTATGCTTGTATGGTTCCAATAATGATCTCATGTTACAAGTCATTAAGTACGACTTGATTGTAAAACCCTGTAACATATAATGACATCATTATAAAGTAATCCCTTGATTTTATTTATTGATTGGAACATCAATAAGATATGAATATAATCAAGCACATGGATTGTTATGATAGCCATGTTTTGCAGGCTATGGATATGTGATATCAATACAATCATGTGGATATACATGTAGGAGTACATGGTATTGGGTTGACCCACTTTATGAAACACCTTTGAGGATATGATGTGTCATAGGTGATTTCATACAATGATAAATGTCTTAATCCTCAGACCTGAGATCAATCACAGTTTCCTACATGAGGATAGCATGCTTTGATGTTGTCTAACGTTGCACCGTAACTGGGCGACTATAAGGGCAACACTCGGGCATGTTTTGAATATGCAGAGGGAAGTAATTGATCAAGAAGGGAGTTGTCCTCCTCGTTTAGAGGAAAACGATATCTTTGGCCACTCGATGAAATAGACTAAAGAATGTGCATGGCCATGCCCGAGTGATCAAGAAGTTGATCAATCGATCATGTTTAGTCTACTTCAGAGAATCGAGAAAAGGGACTTAATAGCACAAGGATGACACATCTCAACCTTGGGTTAAGTTAATATATCAATAGAGACGAAAGGATTGACATTTGATCATTGAGAGGTTCGTCAGATGATTGATCTTCATGCAATTTGGATAGTCACAATGTTTTGCTAGAAGCCACTTGTGACTTGTGGATTAAAAGGGTTTTTGATCTACTACCAACATTGCACGAACCTATATGGTCACACACAAAGAACATGGTTTAGGCAGGTTTATGAAACCTCCACTCGTGACAAAGCTAAATAAGATTGAGCATAGTTTTCTAGATGTGTGCTACAGAAAGAAAAGTTCAAATCGGACTTGTCCTTGACCAGAGGACTCTAGAACCATCCAGAAAGAAGAGTTCAAGTTGAACTTTGCCTCAGTATTATATGAATAAAAAAAAGCAAAGTTCAAATTGGACTTGACCATGGAGGGCCCTAGAACCAACTAGGTTGTTGCCTCCCCATGGTGTGCCGCGGCCTATAAAAGGAGAGGTACTTGGCAAGACCTTTCAATTCTCTTGAGACCGAGAGGCAAGGGTGAAAGAGTTTCACCCATTCCAAGAAAAGTCACGAGGGTCGTGTAATCCGGTGCTAGCACACCGACGCACGTAGCCGAAGGCCTGTTCGTGTGGATACCTAAAGGCCACAGCTGTTTTGCTGTGAAAGATCCGACGAGTTTCATTCCGCTGCGACAATCGGATTCTAAAGGCTACGGTATGTATTTATGTTTTCATATCTATCTAATCTTGGTTCTAATGCATACGATGATCCCGGAAGGGAATGAAAATTTTTCAAATTCATAAGGTCTAACCATGACCGTTCCCCAGCAGTGGTACCAGAGCAAGTCGTATTGCATTAGTTCTGGATTATTGATCCGTATATGAGATATGTGCATGGTTTCCAATTTTGTTGATGTGATCAACATAGTTTTATTTGTTTTTGGATAGTTATGACTTGATTTGATCATGTCCTTTTGTGATATCTATCATGTTTATATGATCTTTGTATAAGTTGTTATACATGTTGTCATGATTTTATGTTGGCATAATTGCTACGAGATAGCATATGTATGGTAACCAGAAAGATTCTGGTTATCTTGTCCCACTTGAAATTGAGTTGGATGATGCCTTTATCAATTCTGTTCACTGTCAAGATTTTGATCATCGGCTGATGGGCTTGCCAAAGCAAGGTATCACCGATTATCTTAATAAGGCAGATGTTTGTGTCGGACACTTACGAACGTAGGAATTGATTTAACTCAGAAGGGTTATCAAAACGGTTTTGGACCCTGGGCATCAGTTGGTAGGATTGCGTGAGATGTCTTTCTATCAACCAAGACATGAGATGTAATTAGCAAAGTGTTTGCTTACCAAAAGAACCTTGTCCAAGCAGTGATGCCAAAGCTCACTTGGATATGGTGAAATTTGGATCTTGGAAATCCTACACGTTTGGGACACAATTTGTAAATGTGTAGTAATATTTATTTTCATAAGATGAAAATAATAAGCATAAATATGTCTCTTATATTTTTGCATACTTTATGTTGTAGAGCATGGCGAGTGGTTCGTCATCCAGCTTTACTTTGCGATCTATCCTTGAGAAGGAAAAATTGAACGGAACCGATTTCATTGATTGGGTCTGGAATTTGAGAATTGTTCTCAAACAAGAAAGGAAGGAATATGTTCTAGAGAAACCTATTCCTCCTGTGCCAGCCACGAATGCTTCACGTGCAGAAAAAGATGCTTACAAGAAGCATTCTGATGATGCAGTGGATGTCACGTGTCTCATGCTAGCCACTATGAACTTGGAGTTTCAGAAGCAGTTCGAGAACATGTCGGCATATGACATGGTTGTGCATTTGAAAAATTTGTTTCAAGTGCAGGCATGTGTTGAAAGGTATGAGATGACAAAGGCATTGCATGAGTGCAAGATGGTAGCAAGTACTTTGGTTAGTACTCATGTGATCAAGATGATTGGTTTCATTGAAAACTTGGAAAGACTAGGCTTTCCATATAACCGAGACCTTGCCACCGATATCATACTTCAGTTTTTGCCACCATGTTATGGTCCGTTTATAATGAACTATAATATGAATGGCTTGGAGAAGTCGCTCACTGAATTGCATGGGAAGCTAAAGACAGCTGAGCAAAATATCAAGAAGGAGACATCAGATGTCTTGCTGGTATAGAAAGGAAAGCGTTTTAAGAAGAAGGGAAATGCGAAGGGTAATAATCATGCTATAGCTGAGAGCTCTGGCACTGATCATAATAAGAAAACACCTAAGCCTAAACCTACTTCTGACGCAACATGTTTTCATTGCCATGATGTTGGTCATTGGAAAAGGAACTGCCCAAAATACCTGGAAGAGAAGAAGAAAGGGAGTTTGACTTCCGATTCAGGTATTTATGTTATAGAAGTTAACATAGCCAGTTGTCCTTCTGATGCATGGGTATTAGATACCGGTGCAGGAGCTCATATTTGTTCAAATATGCAGGAACTCCAAGGAAGTTGAACATTGGCAAAAGGAGAAGTTCAATTTTGCATTGGGAATGGAGCAAGAGTTGTTGCCATGACTGTAGGAACTTATGTATTAACTTTACCTTCGGGTATGGTATTGGAGTTGAGTAAATGTTACTATGTACCCGCCATAAATAAAAAATATCATCTCAGTTCAATGCTTGGACATGGAAAATTTTGAACTCAGAATAAAGAACAAATGTTGTTCATTTTATCTGAATGATATATTTTATGGCGAAGCTCCATTACAGAATGGACTATATTGTTTAAATCTCCACGTACCAATCTATAACATAGATACCAAGAAAACTAAACTAAATGATTTGAAACCCAGTTTCTTATGGCATATGTGATGCCCTTGGCATCTCAAGAGCCTTAACATGCAGCTAGAGACAAGATAATAATGAATAAAGGCTTAATCAAGCCTAGAGAGTAATGAGGAATATGTGGAGAAATCACTAGGACAAAAATTTTCTATACAAGATACAAGACCACACATTTTATGGATTGGATAAGTCAACACTCACACGCTTTTGAGCACAACATCAAATACAAAACCTCGAATAAGAAAAGTAACCCTAGACTTTTCTGTTGGACCATGTCTAAGGATGTAAAGACAAGAGGTTTAAAAGGATCAAACCGAATCCAACCAACATTTCTTCTGAGGGTAGCAAGTGTGATCGAGACCAAACTTGAGCCCTAATAAAACTTTCAAATTCATTAAGTACCTGAGCTCAACTCCATTGTCAAAGTTGTTGTACATGTTATGGACTGCCCTTTTATTACAATAAGCATGGGTCAAAACTATCATCTACTCACTCATAATTGGACCCAAATCTCTCATGGAAACAACTAGGTCAGCCTACACTTAGAATATTTTTCTAGGTCTGAATTTCAGCCCTTCCCAAACTTGAATCCGAAATTACTTTTAATTTCACTATACAACTTCAAATTCTCCCTTTCTATGAAATGAAATTGAACTTATCACCTTTTAAATGCACCTATTGTGGAAGTGATTGGACTTCATTTGATACTTCAAAAGTGGGAAACAAGAGAGCCTCTACACAAAGTGAAATTTCTGTTTTACCAAACCTTGGGACATAATTGTGTCTATAATTCAAAATCTACTGGGATTTAGGCCAACTTTATATTATCAAACTTGGAGATAAAGTGCTGGGGAACAACTTTGGTAATTAGAGCTTGGTCACATATTGAGGTTTAAATGGAGTTTAGGGTCATTTTCTACCAACACAGAAAACCAGTCCAAGTCTGACCTGATCAGTAATCTCAATGTTTCTATGACCTACATCCATTTTCATGCTAGGTTCAAATTGAAGAAGTTGTAGGTTATGAAAATCTAAACAATGTTGTAAAGAGGTACTTTGGGAGATAATGCACAGAAATAGGAGTTGTGATTTTCCCAAGTAATAAAGGTTCCCTGTCCAAGTTGAAGGCTGCCATATAAATTCATGTATAAATCATAGTTCCACTTGGAATTTAGTGTTGAACCTTTTGACAAACTAGTAGAGCTTGAAGAGTAGAGCATTTCATTCAATTGGAGTTTCTCCAAATTCGGCCTCTAAGTGAACCAAACAGGCGATTTAAAGAATCGGAGAAAACACATTTATCTTTTCCCAGCTCTTTCGGTCACTGACCGGTGGGACCCACCGGCCAGCGCTGCTGCCGCGCTCAGAACGCGGCCGCCGCGTGGGCGACGGCGAGCGGGCAGAGGCCGCGCCCACGGATCGAGCCCCAGCCGACCGAGCCCACGCCCTTCTTCACCTGGCCGCAACCACGTCCGGGTTCACTCCCTCGTCCTCCATTTCCTCCCCGCTCCTCCCGCTCTCTCGCGCAGAACGCGGGACGCACCCGAGCCACCGTGGCCGAGCTTCAGTGAGCTCGCGCCGTCGTCTCTGCGGACCGCAATTCGCCCAGCCACCACCACCACCGCGGTCGCCTCGGGCTCCTCCACCGTCCCCGCTGATCCTCGGCCTCGCCCCGCCACCTCCAGCTCGTTCCGCGTGTGCGCACGCCGTGGCCACGCCATGGTCTAGCCGCGGCGAGCTCCCTACGCTGGTCCCCTCGGGTTGCCTCTCCTCTGTCCACCTCGCGCCCCACACTCATGTCGCCATCCTCCACCGAATCCCCAAGCTCTCGTCCACCGCCGATGCCTCTAACCACCTCCTCCACGCACGGCCGATGAGACGCGCCACCGCGCCGTCTACCTCACCGTGGAGAGCCTCCCTTCGGCCATCCCCGCACCTCCACTTCACCTCTGCCGGGTTCGCCTCATCCCCGGGCAGCTCGAGCGCCCTTTGGCCCCGCCAATTCGACGCCTCGACCACCGGATTTCGCCGCTGCCACCGTGCACCACCGCACCGTGGACCTCCGGTTCACCGGCCTCGCATCGCCTGCTCGCTCCACCCCGCACGACGACGTCAAGGGGGAAAGTTAGCCCGTGGTTGGGAACACCCTCGGCCACGCCGTCGGCTCCAAGTGCGGCCTCACCGCCGCCGGCGCCGCCGCGTCTCTCCCCCCGTCGCGCGTCGTTCCCTGTCGTCCCGAGGAAGAAGGAAGGAGGTTTTGCAATATCGCCCCCGGCCTTTTGAAGTTTCGTAGATTCGTTTCATGTACTGTAGTATGAGTCCGGCTATTCTTACCCGCTAGCCCCTGTAAACTATGGTTATTTACGTTCTAGTCCTTAGATCTAATGTTTTCTGTTTTAAATGCATTTAAATTAGCTGTGAACTTTGGAATATCGTATAAAATCACAGAAAAATCCAAAATGGACAAACTCAGTTGCGTTAGACTCCTCTTGAGTAGGTCTACATGATAGGTATGATGTGGAAGTGTTAAATGTCTGTTTTGCCCTTGGTTTGTTGCATGCATGATAAATTAGTATAAATGTCAAAAATGGACTAAATGAACTCCAAATGGCATGAAACTTGGACAGTAGCTCTCTTGAGGCATTGTAGCACTATGTGAATTTTTGTAGCCCCAACACTTACTGTTTATTTACCCTTTTTCCATTATACATGTGTTATGTGCATTTATTTAACATAGAGATTTGAGGCTACATAGAATATGCTCAAATTGAATCTCTAGCATTTTTCATATACTTTAGGTAGTATGAGTGTCTCACCGGTACAATATGAGCCCCTGCATGTTAAGTTTTAATGGTGATTTGAAAATGATAAAATGCTACATGTTAGAAAGGATAATTAGGAAAAGTGGTCATAAATGGCTAGGGAAAATCTCTGGAAAATATGGTAGCTTAATGTTGGTGCATAGAGTCTAGAAAGTATATGCTAGAGGGCCATCAACACTGTTCATATGTACATCTTAAATTCACCTAGGATTAATATATGGAAAATAGATGTCCTGTCAAACTTTGGAGTTTTAATTTGTAAATTTTTGTACGTGTGGTTCATGCTAAGTGTAGCTCACTGGTAAAATTTCACCTTCAGAAACCGTTCCTAAAATTTATGAAAATTCGGACAATGTGTAGGGCTAAGAACTTGTTGTAATTTTAATAAAATAATTAGATCTCCAATTGAGTTAAAATTTTGACAGTAGCCTAATATAGTATAAATCTAGATGTCCCAAAAATCTGAGCTCAATTGGAGTTGTCTAACTACATGAACACAAGTAATGCTTTTTATTCATAAAGTAGGCATGTGTTAGGTAATTGTGAGAGTAGGTGTTGTTTGCTATTTTGTGCATGTGGGTTGATTTCTAGCTGTACGCTATCTACTATTGTCTATGCCACAGTTGATTGAGGGATTAATTCATTACCGTACTTAAAGTTAAAATAAGGCCTTAATCCATTTGATAAACGAAGTGTGTGATATCATTAGTGAATGTTTCCCTGTGTGTGCATGAAGTAGTCTTTTCCTGTTAAATAGTTCATTCCAAGCAAAACATTTAATAATGTTTTAACTTTGCATCCCATTCCTTGCATCATCCTGCATGCCAATCATATAGTGGCGCTCATTACAGATACGTGATCGAGAAACGAGCGCGTGGAACTACTTCAACCAACGGTGATCCAAAAGACCAACTAAGACCCACTCACGACCTGGAGGGCCCATCAGTCGTCTTTGGATGGAGGAGTTGTCCAAGGAATCAAGGGGTTGCCTGGGCCAAAGCCTCACAACCCGGCAAACTAACATTAGCATAGTTTGTTGGTTCTCTTAAAGCAAATCAAAGGTAGGCAGGACCATGCTTTACCTAGCAAATGATTTTGTTGAATGCTTACGCATCTGCATTAGGAGTTGTTTGGAACCCATTTGCATTAGAATCCTTGGCCGCCCTGGCCCTAGCACCTACAATAGAGTGTGTAGGACGAGTATGCCTAGCACTGCTAGGTACGAGTAGACACGAGTGAATGGAGTCACTTATCGCGTAGGTGATTTTTCAAAAGTCACAAGAACTATTACTATGATGAAAGATATGAGGATGCTCATGGTTTTAACTCGAGACCGGGCGGAGATATGGTTATATGAGAAAAATGATGATGATGATATGGATGGTATGGTGGACTCTGCCCGATTCGCATAAGGCCGGTAGTTGTTCGCCTATTGGTTGGCATAACATTGCTAGGGTGCTTATCCGGAATCTATGGGCCGATGAAAGTCTTACTTGTGACGTCTAAAGCAAGGGGCACGTTCCTACCCACTGGTTGAGAGGAAGGTGGCCGCGGAGGCGGGTGTCAAAGGAGGGCAGAACCCGACGTAATTGAGGTAACGCTCTTGCGACAACGCGCTCCAGGAGTCAGGCAGGAGTGGTCATCGAACTTGAGACGGGACAAGTGGAGATGAGGGAAGCATATGTGGAACGCTGGGAGTTAGTAAGTATATGCCATCCTGGTGCTTCTAGTTATTCCCGAGAATATAAAAATCGATTCGAATCGCTGATGCTCACCAGGTGTGAGAATGCCAATACCACTGACGGGCAAAGTAGTAATCCACTTGAATATGTTGTATTATGAATTCATAGTTTTGAATACTACATGCTTGAATATACATGCTTTACTTTTAGACAACTTATTATTGTACTCATGATTAGTATTACGGATAGGATGAACTAAGTAGCTGTCAAATCCTACTTCTACCGTGATAAATCAAGCAACTGTCAATCCTGCTTCCACCTGTTAATTTGATCCTGTTTAAAAATCAACAGCTAAGGATCAAATTCTTAGTAAGCAAGCTTTGCGTCAGCCGTAAGCCGTAAGCCAATTCCATTAAGTCCTACTGAGTAATTAGTACTCAAGGTTTGCCCCCACTTTTGGATTACAGGTACTGGCAACACTGGACAACTATATTGGAGGTGGTAGTACCGGTGGGCTCGGTGTTACTCGCCTTGTTTATCTCTACATGAAGATTTGTTGAGTTTCATTTCCGCTGTGAGATGTTTTGAAACGCTTCCGCTATACATGTATATTTTTAAATTGCTTCCGCTATCTTTGAACATGTATTTGACTATTATCTTCGGTTTGTAAACTAAGTCTACTTATTCTCTACTTCAACTGCCTGTGATGATGTAATCTGTTGTGGCTCTTTCGAGGGCTGAATGTGTGTGATGTCGGTATCCTCAGGCGATGGTTTCATCTCATCTCATGTGCTTTGCTATGTGTTGGATTAAAAATGACTGGATTCATATTTTTATCGTACGCATGGTTGTTAGTAATAGCAAGTTAACATGAGATGCTTATGAAACGTGGTATAAGGTGCTTATGAAACGTGAAATTGTGACCTTTGCCGATGTTGTACCTTCTGCATTAATACAAACGCTTTTACTAGAAACTTTCTGTAACAAAGCTGTAGAGAACAACAAAACAAATAGCTCCTCTATTTTGGTTTTGATTCAAAGGTGTATGTAAAGATAACTCACAATTCCTTTAAGCCAGAGCTCCACATCGGGACCATTACGCCAAAATCTGGTAACTTGAAGTTTTGAGACCTTGGATATAGAATTGGCCATAGGCATCTCTGAGAAAGATGAAGTACAGGAAGTTTGCAAAAGTGTTTTCTATTTTTACCATGACCTGGATAGATCTTGGCTAGCTGAATAGTTTGAGTTCTAGACCATACCGTGGTAGAGCTAGTAAACATCGTCTATGCCAACGACGTAGGATGTAAAACTTCCCACGGCCTTCATATTCGGAGCTTCTACCAGATCCATTTTTGTTTCCTTCCAAAAGCTAACCGCAACTTGTTCCCATTAGAAAGGAGGCGATAAAGAGTGGTGTCACACTTTGTGATGCGGTCGTTTTCATTTCATTTTCTCGAGCAAGGAATTACGATCGCACTATGACCGTACCAAGATTTTTAAGATTCCTGAATTGACACAGGCCTTGTTCTTCCTGCTACTGATGTCGCAGCCCTCGACGCAACCCTTCGATTTATGCCCTAATTACCAAGAGTCCACGAAAGCTAAAACAACAATACCTCGAGATCATAAGAAGAGAAAAGCGGGAGAGTCTTCCACTGAGACAGCCTCAGTTCAGCATCTGTGACCCAGGATAGTTCTATTAAAAGGATTTGTCAAGCCTGAAGATCAAATTGAGATGGTTCGTATGTGTCGACAACTGGGTAAGGGCCCAGGAGGATTTTACAGGCCAAGCCTCAAGAATGGTGCCAAGCTGAATTTATGGATGATGTCTCTGGGAAAGAACTGGGATCCAACGGCACGCTCATATGGACCCACACGTCCATTTGATGGAGCACAAGCCCTGACAATACTAGACGCTTTCAAGATGATTGCTCAAACTGCGAACTCCACTGCAAGCAAGTTTCCTCAGATTAACCCTGACATATGCATCGTCAACTACTACACCAACTCCGGGAAGCTCGGACTTCACCAAGACAAGGACGAGTCAGAGAGTAGCCTTACCAAAGGTTTACCTTTCATATCCATCTCCATAGGAGACACTGCCGAGTTCTTGTTCGGCGACACAAGAGACAAAGACCAAGCGACCAAGATCAACCTCGAATCTGGTGACGTTCTTATACTCGGTGGAGAATCAAGACTATTGTTTCATGGCATTTCCCACGTGAAGACCAACACTGCACCAAGTTGGTTGAAAGAAGAAACGGGCATTCGTCCTGGATGTATCAATCTTACGTTTAGGCAGTATTAGCTAGATACTAGTTGGTGTGCTAGCAGTCATCGCAAACTTTTGGAATGAGAGGAGGTTGACTCTCATAACTCTTGAGTTTCCCATGTATCCAGCTCCTTGCAGTCAGCATGTGTCCAACCCTCGTGTTTAATGAATCTCTGTTTTCAATCGAACATTTCAAACTCTTGTAGTTCTCACGCTTCATGCTCTTGTCATTCAGGCACTTCAATCTTCGTAATCCATGACACTTTAGTTGTTGTTACCTTGTTTTCCGATTCAAATAAATCTGATGAATTATACCTTCGAAAACATTGTGCTATGGCGTGTAAAACTCCTGGTTCATGTCTTTCTGTAACCTTGTGTTATTCGCATATCCCCCGAGGTTGGATGGAAATACCGCTCTTGACGGGGTGTTTACCTGAGCAGTCTATGGTGCCGCGACGGAACCTAGGGTCCTGTGTGTACGGCCGTCACTCGGTTCCACTAGGGGCGCACCGGTATCAAGACCTGCAAAGGCATGACACCGCTGCAATTGTGGAACATTCCTATCCATCTTCTAACACCTTGTTGACCTCTATACATCTAATTCGTGGAAATAATTTACTCTATTCTACTGCCGCCATGTATCGTTTCTTTGCTTTGTTTCACCTTGCCTTTCTTGATCTATGGGGAAAAATCCATCTCAATCCCCGTATCGTTCACACCTTTGCCTCGTCTTGTTGAACCATGTTTTTCTCGATCCATAGAGACGGATCAACTCTATGGTTCCACTCATCCACATCTTTTCGTTGCATCGCTTATCCTTGCTAGTCGTGCTTCGTAGGGATGATCAATTCTATCTCTATGGTACAATTACAACCATTGTTCCTAGTCTCAGACTCCTCTATGCTTACCTGGATTAGCTCTAACGTCCGTATTTGTGGGAATGCTTGGTTTCATTTCCACTGTTTTGCTACATCATTCCATTGCCTTCTTCCAATTTGCCTCTCTTGAATGGTGGGAAACAATCAACTCAGCTTCCACCGTTTCATCTTAGGTTATCTTCCTTCGTATATGTCGAATCCTATCTCCTAAAGGTGAACTTCATCATCACCCACTGCACTAAGCTTTTGTTCTCGGCTAATGATTTCATCACATTTGCCTTTCGAGAGTTGCTTTATTCTTCTTTGAGATTATCCTCATAGTTGGGCTCACTAACCTTGATAAGTGTTCTGTTAGTAAGCACAAGCCCTCTGCCTATACTTTTCTTGGTCAGTCTTGATCAATTATATGAAATCATACAAACCATCACCTTATCTAGGTGAATATGTCCTATCCTCTTTCCACGGCATCTTTCTTGAAACAATGAGTAGAATGTGCTATGTATCACCACATCTTACTCTTTGAAGAATGTTCGGATTTAATATCTTATATGTGTATACAGTCCCTATCACATGAAATGAATATGTCTCTCAAAAGCACATCCATTGATAACCCTTTGAATCTCAAGAGCCTTCATGGTTCGGTCTTCCGATTTCGTACGCTTTGCTCCTAAGTATTCTAAGACCTATATGTTTATCACGTTTCTAAATCTTGGTGTCAAAGTCCGGGAGTAACCCTGTTTTAATCCTCGAACAAATCACTGTCGTTTTCGCACCATGGCCACACTGTCTTTGCGTTTTGTTCATTCGCTCTCATATAAACCACAACTTGCCGAGCACCTGGGGAGGACCACCTTAGACGTATTCAAAAGCTTTGTAACTACCTTGTGTTAAAGAGGCACTAACCATTCATGAGCCAGTTAACAAAGCAAATTGATGAAGGGTTGAGTGTTACCATGTGTGACAGAAGCACACGAACAACGATGCCAAAACCATTTGCATTTTGCAGTAAGCCGTAGTACCCCACTTCCTCCAAATCTCGGGACGAGATTTCTTTAAGGGGTTGGGTTGTGATACCCCTAGCATCTCAAGAGCCTTAACACGTAGCTAGAGACAAGATAATAATGAATAAAGGCTTAATCAAGCCTAGAGAGTAATGAGGAATATGTGGTGAAGTCACTAGGACAAAAATTTTCTATACAAGATACAAGACCACACATTTTGTGGATTGGATAAGTCAACACTCACACGCTTTTGAGCACAACATCAAATACAAAACCTCGAATAAGAAAGTAACCTTGGACTTTTCTGTTGGACCATGTCTAAGAATCTAAAGACAAGAGGTTTAAAAGGATCAAACCGAATCCAACCAACATTTCTTCCGAGGGTAGCAAGTGTGATCGAGACCAAACTTGAGCCCTAATAAAACTTTCAAATTCATTAAGTACCTGAGCTCAACTCTATTGTCAAAGTTGTTGTACATGTTATGGACTGCCCTTTTGTTACACTGAGCATGGGTCAAAACTATCATCTACTCACTCATAATTGGACCCAAATCTCTCATGGAAACAACTAGGTCAGCCTACACTTAGAATATTTTCCTAGGTTTGAATTTCAGCCCTTCCCAAACTTGAATCCGAAATTACTTTTAATTTCACTATACAACTTCAAATTCTCCCTTTCTAAGAAATGAAATTGAACTTATCACCTTTCAAATGCACCTATTGTGGAAGTGATTGGACTTCATTTGATACTTGAAAAGTGGGAAACAAGAGAGCCTCTACACAAAGTAAAATTTCTGTTTTACCAAACCTTGGGACATAATTGTGTCTATAATTCAAAATCTGCTGGGATTCAGGCCAACTTTATATTATCAAACTTGGAGATAAAGTGCTGGGGAACAACTTTGGTAATTAGAGCTTGGTCACATATAGAGGTTTAAATGGAGTTTAGGGTCATTTTCTACCAACACAGAAAACCAGTCCAAGTCTGACTTGATCAGTAATCTCAATGTTTCTATGACCTACAACAATTTTCATGCAAGGGTCAACTTGAAGAAGTTGTAGGTTATGAAACTCTAAACAATGTTGTCAAGAGGCACTTTGGGAGATAATGATAGAAATAGGAGTTGTGATTTTCCCAAGTAATAAAGGTTCCCTGTCCAAGTTGAAGGCTGCCATATAAATTCATGTATAAATCATATTTCCACTTGGAATTTAGTGTTGAACCTTATGACAAACTAGTAGAGCTTGAAGAGTAGAGCATTTCATTCAATTGGAGTTTCTCCAAATTTGGCCTCTAAGTGGACCAAACAGGCTATTTACAGAACCGGAGAAAACACATTTATCTTTTCCCAGCTCTTTCGGTCACTGACCGGTGGGACCCACCGGCCAGCGCCGCTGCCACGCTCAGAACGCGGCCGCCGCGTGGGCGACGGCGAGCGGGCAGAGGCCGCGCCCACGGATCGAGCCCCGGCCGACCGAGCCCGCGCCCTTCTTCACCTGGCCGCAACCACGTCCGGGTTCACTCCTTCGCCCTCGATTTCCTCCCCGCTCCTCCCGCTCTCTCGCGCAGAACGCGGGACGCGCCCGAGCCGCCATGGCCGAGCTTCAGTGAGCTCGCGCCGTCGTCTCTGTGGACCGCCATTCGCCCAGCCACCACCCCCACCGCGGTCGCCTCGAGCTCCTCCACCGTCCCCGCAGATCCTCGGCCTCGCCCCGCCACCTCCAGCTCGTTCCGGGTGCGCGCACGCCGTGGCCACGCCATGGTCTACCCGCGGCTAGCTCCCTACGCTGGTCTCCTCGGGCTGCCTCCCCTTGGGTCCACTTCGCGCCCCACGCTCGTCTCGCCATCCTCCACCGAATCCCCAAGCTCTCGTCCACCGCCGACGCCTCTAACCACCTCCTCCACGCACGGCCGACGAGACGCGCCACCGCGCCGTCTACCTCACCGTGGAGAGCCTCCCACCGGCCATCCCCGCACCTCCACTTCACTCCGCCGGGTTCGCCTCATCCCCGCGCAGCTCGAGCGCCCTTTGGCCCCGCCGATTCGACGCCTCGACCGCCGGATTTCGCCGCCGCCGCCGTGCACCACCGCGCCGTGGACCTCCGGTTCACCGGCCTCGCATCGCCTGCTCGCTCCACCCCGCACGACGACGTCAAGGGGGAAAGGTAGCCTGTGGTTGGGAACACCCTCGGCCACCCCGTCGGATCCAAGTGCAGCCTCACCGCCGCCGGTGCAGCCGCGCCTGTCCCCCCGTCGCGCGTCGTTCCCCGTCGGCCCGAGGAAGAAGAAAGGAGGTTTCGCAATATCGCCCCCGGCCTTTTGAAGTTTCGTAGATTCGTTTCATGTACTGTAGTATGAGTCCGGCAATTTTTACCCACTAGCCCCTGTAAACTATGTTTATTTACGTTCTAGTCCTTAGATCTAATGTTTTCTGTTTTAAATGCATTTAAATTAGCTGTGAACTTTGGAAAATCGTATAAAATCACAGAAAAATCCAAAATGGACAAACTCAGTTGCGTTAGACTCCTCTTGAGTAGGTCTACATGATAGGTATGATGTGGAAGTGTTAAATGTCTGTTTTGCCCTTGGTTTGTTCCATGCATGATAAATTAGTATAAATGTCAAAAATGGACTAAATGAACTCCAAATGGCATGAAACTTGGACAGTAGCTCTCTTGAGGCATTGTAGCACTATGTGAATTTTTGTAGCCCTAGCACTTGCTGTTTATTTACCCTTTTTCCATTATACGTGTGTTATGTGCATTTATTTAACATTGAGATTGGAGGCTACATAGAATATGCTCAAATTGACTCTCTAGCATTTTTCATATACTTTAGGTAGTATGAGTGTCTCACTGGTACAATATGAGCCCCTGCATGTTAATTTTTAATGGTGATTTGAAAATGATAAAATGCTACATGTTAGAAAGGATAATTAGGAAAAGTGGTCATAAATGGCTAGGGAAATTCTCTGGAAAATATGGTAGCTTAATATTGGTGCATAGAGTCCAGAAAGTATATGCTAGAGGGCCATCCACACTGTTCATATGTACATCTTAAATTCATCTAGGATTAATATATGGAAAATAGATGTCCTGTCAAACTTGGGAGTTTTAACTTGTAAATTTTTGTACGTGCGGTTCATGCTAAGTGTAGCTCACTGGTAAAATTTCACCTTCAGAAACTATTCCTAAAATTTATGAAAATTCTTACAATGTGTAGGGCTGAGAACTTGTTGTAATTTTAATAAAATAATTAGATCTCCAATTTAGTTAAAATTTTGACAGTAGCCTAATATAGTATAAATCTAGATGTCCCAGAAATCTGAGCTCAATTGGAGTTGTCTAACTACATGAACACAAGTAATGCTTTTTATTCATAAAGTAGGCATGTGTTAGGTAATTGTGAGAGTAGGTGTTGTTTGCTATTTTGTGCATGTGGGTTGATTTCTAGCTGCACGCTATCTACTATTGTCTATGCCACAGTTGATTGAGGGATTAATTCATTACCGTACTAAAAGTTAAAATAAGGCCTTAATCCATTTGATAAACGAAGTGTGTGATATCATTAGTGAATGTTCCCCTATGTGTGCATGAAGTAGTCTTTTCCTGTTAAATAGCTCAATCCAAGCAAAACATTTAATAATGTTTTAACTTTGCATCCTATTCCTTGCATCATCCCGCATGTCAATCATATAGTGGCGCTCATTACAGATACGTGATCGAGAAACGAGCACGTGGAACTACTTCAACCAACGGTGATCCAAAAGACCAACTAAGACCCGCTCACAATCTGGAGGGCCCATCAGTCGTGTTTGGATGGAGGAGTTGTCCAAGGGATCAAGGGGTTGCCTGGGGCAAAACCTCACAACCCGGCAAACTAACATTAGCATAGTTTGTTGGTTCTCTTAAAGCAAATCAAAGGTAGGCAGGACCATGCTTTACCTAGCAAATGATTTTGTTGAATGCTTACGCATCTGCATTAGGAGTTGTTTGGAACCCATTTGCATTAGACTCCTTTGCCTCCCTGGCCCTAGCACCTACAATAGAGTGCGTAGGACGAGTATGCCTAGTAATGCTAGGTACGAGTAGACACGAGTGAATGGAGTCACTCGTCGCGTAGGTGATTTTTCAAAAGTCACAAGAACTATTACTATGATAAAAGCTATGAGGATGCTCATGGTTTTAACTCGAGACCGGGCAGAGATATGGTTATATGAGAAAAATGATGATGATGATATGGATGGTATGGTGGACTCTTCCCAAGTCGCATAAGGCCGGTCGTTGTTCGCCTATTGGTCGGCATAACATTGCTAGGGTGCTTATCCGAAATCTATAGGCCGGTGAAAGTCTTACTTGTGACGTCTCAAGCAAGGGGCACGTTCCTACCCACTGGTTGAAAGGAAGGTGGCCGCGGAGACGGGTGTCAAAGGAGGGCAGAACCCGACGTAACCGAGGTAACGCTCCTGCGACAACGCGCTCCGGGAGTCAGGCGGGAGTGGTCATCGAACTTGAGACGGGACAAGTGGAGATGGGTGAAGCATATGTGGAACGCTGGGAGTTAGTAAGCATATGCCATCCTAGTGCTTCTAGTTATTCCCGGGAATATAAAAATCGATTCGAATCGTTGATGCTCACCAGGTGTGAGAATGCCAATACCACTGACGGGCAAAGTAGTAATCCACTTGAATATGTTGTATTATGAATTCATAGTTTTGAATACTACATGCTTGAATATACATGCTTCACTTTCAGACAACTTATTATTGTACTCATGATTAGTATTACGGATAGGATGAACTAAGTAGTTGTCAAATCCTACTTCTACCGTGATAAATCAAGCAACTGTCAATCCTGCTTCCACCTGTTAATTTGATCCTGTTTAAAAATCAACAGCTAAGGATCAAATTCTTAGTAAGCAAGCTTTGCGTCAGCCGTAAGCCAATTCCATTAAGTCCTACTGAGTAATTAGTACTCAGGGTTTGCCCCCACTTTTGGATTACAGGTACTGGCAACACTGGACAACTATATTGGAGGTGGTAGTACCGGTGGGCTCGGTGTTACTCGCCTTGTTTATCTCTACATGAAGATTTGTTGAGTTTCATTTCCGCTGTGAGATGTTTTGAAACGCTTCCGCTATACATGTATATTTTTAAATCGCTTCCGCTATCTTTGAACATGTATTTGACTATTATCTTCGGTTTGTAAACTAAGTCTACTTATTCTCTACTTCAACTGTCTGTGATGATGTAATCTGTTGTGGCTCTTTCGAGGGCTGAATGTGTGTGATGTCGGTATCCTCGGGCGATGGTTTCATCTAGTGCCCTTTTGGGTAGCTCGATGGACTACCGGGTTTAGTCTGGCCTAAGTGAACTGCGAGCCAGAGGTGGCAGGTGTGCTTAGTCTGGATTAAGCAGGGCGGTTCCGCCACAATATAAATGAGAAGCGCATAATGAAGCTCCATAAAGATGGGCTTCTTGACTTATTTGATTTTGAATCTTATGACACATGTGAATCTTGTTTACTAGAAAAAATGACCAAAGCACCTTTTACTGTTGTTAGTGAAAGGGCGGAAAACTTATTGGAACTAATACATACAGATGTATGTGGACCAATGAGTACAGTAGCAAGGAATGGTTTTCAGTACTTCATAACATTTACTGATGATTTCAGTCGTTATGGTTATGTCTACTTGATGAGACATAAGTCTGAATCTTTTGAAAAGTTCAAAGAATTTCAGAATGAAGTACAAAATCATATTGGCAAAACAATTAAATTTCTGCGATCAGATCGTGGAAGCGAATATTTGAGCCAAGAGTTTGGCGACCATCTTAGAAGATGTGGAATTGTTCCACAGTTGACTCCACCTGGTACTCCTCAGTGGAATGGGGTATCTGAGTGGAGGAATAGAACCTTGTTGGACATGGTTCGGTCTATGATGAGTCAAACAGATCTTCCATTGTATTTTTGGGGATATGCTCTAGAAACAGCTGCGTTCATTTTGAATAGGGCTCCATCAAAAGCAACAGAAAAGACACCATATGAGATATGGACTGGGAAGCGACCCAGTTTATCTTTTCTGAAGATTTGGGGTTGTGAAGCTTATGTAAAAAGTTTGACGTCTGATAAGCTCACTCCAAAATCTGAAAAGTGCATCTTCGTGGGCTACCCCAGGGAAACCAAAGGGTATTACTTTTATAACCGAAATGAGAACAAAGTGTTTGTTGCTCGTAATGGTGTTTTCTTAGAAATGGAATTTCTTTCCAAAGGAGTTAATGGGAGTTCTGTGCACCTTGAAGAAATTCGAGATGTACCTCAGTTTTCTTCTAACCCTAAGGATTCGCAAGAAAATCTACAAGCAGTTGTAGAACCCTTTAATGAAACACCAGCCCTGTGAAGATCAGAAAGGGTGCATCATAAACCGGAAAGACTCATGTTTATTGTGAATAAACAAGATGACATTCCATCATTTGATGACAATGAACCAGCCACTTTTCAAGAAGCAATTGAAAGCCCAGACTCCGAAAAATGGCTCGAAGCCATGAGATCTGAGATGAAATCCATGAAAGATAATCAAGTTTGGAACTTGGTTGATTTGCCTGATAGTGTGAAGGCAATTGAGAATAAGTGTGAGTTCAAAAGAAAATTTGACATGGATGGAAGAGTTCGTATCCATAAAGCTCGATTGGTTGCTAAAGGGTTTAAACAAATTTATGGTATTGACTATGATGAAACCTTTTCACCAGTCGTGATGTTTAAGTCAATTCGGATCATCCTAGAAATTGCAGCAAGAAACCTCAGTGAGGACGTGTATATGACACAACCTGAGGGTTTTGTGGATCCTAAAAATGCTGGGAAGGTATGCAAGCTTCAAAAATCCATTTATGGATTAAAGCAAGCATCACGGAGTTGGAATCTTCATTTTGATGAAGTTATCAAAGAGTTTGGAGAACCCTGTCTATATAAGAAGGCAAGTGGGAGCGCACTAGTATTTCTGGTATTATATGTGGATGACATATTATTGATCGGAAATGATATTCCTATGCTTGAATCAGTTAAGGCATCATTGAAAATAAGATTCTCAATGAAAGACTTGGGCGAAGCAGCTTAGAGATAGATCAAGAAAGCTAATTGGATTAAGTCAAAGTACATATATTGACAAGGTGTCGAAGAGGTTCAACATGCATGAGTCCAAGAAAGGATTCCTGCCCTTGTCACCTGGTATGAATCTCAGCAAGACTCAGTGTCCCATGACACAAGATGAGCGAGATCGCATGAGTATGGTTCCTTATGCTTCTGCCATTGGGTCCATCATGTATGCCATGATATGTACATGTCCAGATATTTCTTATGCCTTAAGTGTAACAAGTCGATATCAAGCAGACCCCGGTGAAAGTCACTGGACAGCAGTCAAAAATATCCTGAAGTACTTAACAAGAACTAAGGATATGTTCCTTGTGTATGGTGGTGAGGAAGAGCTTAGTGTAACTGGTAACATGGATGACTCAACATCGCAATCTGGATATATATTTCGCCTCAACGGAGGAGCTGTTTGCTGGAAAAGTTCAAAGCAATCAACCGTTGCGGACTCTATAACGGAAGCCGAGTATATTGCTGCTTCAGAAACAGCAAAGGAGGCTGTTTGGATAAGAAAACTCATCATTGACTTGGGTGTGATTCCAAATACTGAAAGTCTAGTGGATCTCTATTCTGACAACAATGGAGAGCTAAGGAACCAAGATCACATCAAAAATCCAAACACATACTACGGCGATATCATCTTATTCGAGAGATTTTGAATAGAGGTGATGTCAAGGTATGCAAAGTATCTACGGATGCCAACGTGGCAGACCCGTTGACAAAACCTCTTCCACAAGCTAAACATGAGGCACATACTAGAGCAATGGGTATTAGACACATGCATGATTGGCTCTAGTGCAAGTGGGAGATTGTTGGAGATATGCCCAAGAGACCAATCATGAAGATGATTGTAATATATTATGCTTGTATGGTTCCAATAATGATCTCATGTTACAAGTCATTAAGTACGACTTGATTGTAAAACCCTGTAACATATAATGACATCATTATAAAGTAATCCCTTGATTTTATTTATTGATTGGAACATCAATAAGATATGAATATAATCAAGCACATGGATTGTTGTGATAGCCATGTTTTGCAGGCTATGGATATGTGATATCAATACAATCATGTGGATATACATGTAGGAGTACATGGTATTGGATTGACCCACTTTATGAAACACCTTTGAGGATATGATGTGTCATAGGTGATTTCATACAATGATAAATGTCTTAATCCTCAGACCTGAGATCAATCACAGTTACCTATATGAGGATAGCATGCTTTGATGTTGTCTAACGTTGCACCGTAACTGGGCGACCATAAGGGCAACACTCGGGCATGTTTTGAATCATGCAAAGGGAAGTAATTGATCAAGAAGGGAGTTGTCCTCCTCGTTTAGAGGAAAACGATATCTTTGGCCACTCGATGAAATAGACTAAAGAATGTGCATGGCCATGCCTGAGTGATCAAGAAGTTGATCAATCGATCATGTTTAGTCTACTTCAGAGAATCGAGAAAAGGGACTTAATAGCACAAGGATGGCACATCTCAACCTTGGGTTAAGTTAATATATCAATAGAGACGAAAGGATTGACATTTGATCATTGAGAGGTTCGTCGGATGATTGATCTTCATGCAATTTGGATAGTCACAATGTTTTGCTAGAAGCCGCTTGTGACTTGTGGATTAAAAGGGTTTTTGATCTACTACCAACATTGCACGAACCTATAGGGTCACACACAAAGAATATGATTTAGGCAGGTTTATGAAACCTCCACTCGTGACAAAGCTAAATAAGATTGAGCGTAGTTTTCTGGATGTGTGCTACAGAAAGAAAAGTTCAAATCGGACTTGTCCTGGACCAGAGGACTCTAGAACCATCCAGAAAGAAGAGTTCAAGTTGAACTTTGCCTCAGTATTATATTAATAAAAAAAAACAAAGTTCAAATTGGACTTGACCATGGAGGGCCCTAGAACCAATTAGGTTGTTGCCTCCCTGGTGTGCCGCGGCCTATAAAAGGAGAGGTACTTGGCAAGACCTTTCAATTCTCTTGAGACTGAGAGGCAAGGGTGAAAGAGTTTCACCCATTCCAAGAAAAGTCACGAGGGTCGTGTAATCTGGTGCTAGCACACCGACGCACGTAGCCGAAGGCCTGTTCGTGTGGATACCTAAAGGCCACAGCTGTTTTGCTGTGAAAGATCCGATGAGTTTCATTCCGCTGTGACAATCGGATTCTAAAGGCTACGGTATGTATTTATGTTTTCATATCTATCTAATCTTGGTTCTAATGCATACGATGATCCTGGAAGGGAATGAAAATTTTTGAAATTCATAAGGTCTAACCATGACCGTTCCCCAGCAGAGGGAGAGGACAACCCGCCTCCGTAACATTCGGCGTCATCATATCCTAGGCAATAGAGACCCCACGTTACCCGTCTCGATGGATGAGGTGACGCGGGACAGCGAAAACGACCAAGAGGTTCAAAGTCATCGGTGCAGGAACGAAGCCCGACAGCAGTGTCGTGACTGGCAAGCTAGGTGACCGCGGGCGGCTGTGCTTCCTGGGCGCAATCTCCTAAAAGAGTTCGAAGCAATCTTGGAAACTCTGAGTTAAGCAGGCGGGGCGTTAGTCAAGCTCTGCGAGCTCCTCCCCAACAACGAAGATGGGGAGGCTATCAAGAACGTTCTCACTCGGGTAGCAGATCCCCTCGTGCCAGGCATCCTGGTGCAGCAGATGCGCGGCAGGTCATTAACGACAACCGTGACGCGCGTCTCAACATCGAGCAATCTCATGCTCAGCGACACCAGCTCGAGCTGGAGCGGAGAGCAAATTACGACCGGGACTTTGGACCCCCTCAGCGCGTTTCGGCGGCCAGGGGTCACTCGGGGGCTGCCTCTGTCAACAGCCCCATCTCCTGAGTCAATGCTGGGGATGACCCCCGCCCTCAGTCCCCGCAGCGTCGTCCAGATGAGAACCGCCGTAACCTGGCTGGCTGCTCTGAAGCAGCCGTGGCGGCTTTTGGTCGGAGGATTCAGGACGTTGACTGGCCGCCCAATTTCAAGATCTCAAATATTGAAAAATTCGAAACGAAGATGGACCCGTGGAATTGGCTGGCCGTGTACACTACCGCGGCTCGAGCGGCCAATGCATCGGAGGACCTCATGATGGCCTACATCCCAATTAAGTTGGGACAGGAAGCACTTCAATGGCTTCGCCACCTCAGGCGGGGTTGCATTGAAGACTGGGGCGATTTCTATCGCCTGTTCGTCGCTAATTTTCAATCACTCTCCGACAAGCTAGCGCAACGATGGGACCTCAAAACCATCAGGCGCAAGGACTCAAAGAGCCTGCGATCGTACCTCAAGCGTTTCCAGGCCCTAAGGAATCGCATCCCCGATGTCTCGAAGGATATGGTGATCGACGACTTCCTCCAGGGGTCGAACGATCAAATTTTTGTCAAGCACATACTAGAGAGAGCGCCCACCACCTCGGAGCGCCTTTTCCAAGATGCAGATTGCTACATCACAGCGGACGAACGAGCTCGTGACCTTGTCTGCCCTCGACTGGATGATCGGGGCAAAGGCAAGCAAGAGAAGCACGAAGAATCCTCGGGGCAGGATCGTCGTTGGGACAAGAGGCCTCAAGAGGAGGTCCGTGTCGTGGCGCCACCTCCAGCGTATCCACGTGGCCCGCCTCCCGCTCCGGCTCGGACACACGATCAACTCCTCGACGAACCGTGCCCTACTCACAAAGACATGCGCCACACTCTCCGGAACTGCCGCGACTTCAAAGACATGCTGGCGCGTGGCCAGCTCCCCATGCCGCAGCTTGCAACGCTACCGCTGCCCCCGCCGCGGAACCAGCCTCCGCAACGCCAAAACAGAGGCAATGATCAACGCTTCCTAGACGTCAACAGGGAAGTCAACTTTATCCTGGGGGGCACGGAGCCCACGCAAGCAAGCGGCAGCAGAAGCTAGAAGACCGGCGGATCAACGTGGCCACCTCAGAGCCGCCACAGCCATATGATTGGTCCCATGAGCCAATCTCTTTCAGTTGGGCAGATCAGTGGCTCAACTTTGATGAGCCAGGCAAGTACCCATTGGTGGTAAATCCCGTAATCAGCGACACTCGACTCAAGAAGGTGCTGATCGACGGTGGGGCAAGCATCAACGTCCTGTTCCCTTGAACTCTGCAAGACAAGGGGATTCCTCTCAGCGAACTAAAAAAATCAGATACCCCATTCTTCGGAATCATGCCAGGTGCGGGGGAGTACCCACTTGGGCATATTCACCCGCCGATCGCCTTTGGCACCGTGGAAAATTTCCGCATAGAGACGATGCGTTTCGAGGTCCCAACCTTCAACTCTGTCTACAACGCCATCATTGGGCGCCCTGGGCTCGCCAAGTTCATGGCCATCCCGCACTATCCGTACCTCGTCCACAAGATGCTAGCTCCAGCCGGCGTTCTCTCCATACGGGTTGACTTCAAGGGAGCTTCAGAGTGTGTACAGGAAGCAATCCAGATGGCCCTCGAACAGAACAGCATGGTAGCGTAGAAGAAGCTCAAGGTAGACGCACCTCACAAGACATAGGAAGATCTCCATATCCCGACTCAAGAAGCGGCGTCAAGTGCAGCAATACAGCCAGCGGTCCCCACGAAGGAAATAAGCCTCGATCCCTCGGACACGACCAAGACGACTGCCATCAACGCTCTTCTTCCTCTTAAATAGGAAGACGCGCTCGTCCGGTTCCTAAGGGCCAATCGCGACATGTTTGCATGGAAGCCTGCGGATATGCCTGGGTCCCGAGGGAACTGGCCGAGCACTAACTCAAGGTGTTCGCCAACGCAAAACCCATAAAGCAGAGGCTGCGGCGATTTACTCCTGAAAAGTGAGAGGCAATTAGGGCTGAGTTAACTGGGCTGAAGGCTACCGGTTTTATTAGAGAAGTCATGCATCCCGAGTGGCTTGCAAATCCTGTACTCGTTCTCAAAAAGAATAAAAAGGACTGGTGGATGTGTGTTGATTATACTCATCTCAATAAGCACTGCCCTAAGGACCCATTTGGTTTGCCTCGTATAGACCAGGTCGTTGACTCTACGGCCAGTTGCGCGCTACTCTCCTTCCTTGATTGTTACTCGGGCTATCATCAGATTAGCCTAGCGGTCGAGGACCCAGAGAAAACCGCGTTCATCACGCCTTTCGGTGCGTACTGTTACACCTCTATGTCGTTCAGGTTAAAAAACGTTGGTGCTACGTACCAAAGAGTGATCCAGACTTGCCTCACTGACCACTGGGGCACGCGTGTCGAGGCTTATGTCGACAACGTCGTAATCAAAACCAAGAACGCGGAGGATTTCATCGACGACCTTCAACAGGTGTTCGACAGTCTGAGGAGATTCTGGTGGAAGCTTAATCCCACCAAGTGTGTTTTCGGGGTCCCTGCAGGCCAGTTACTCGGCTTTGTTGTAGCAACAGGGGAATCGAAGCTAACCCCGAAAAAGTCAAGGCCATACTCCGCATGCACCCTCCTAGATCGCAAAAGGACGCTCAAAGGTTGACTGGGTGCATGGCAGCCTTGAGTCGGTTTATCTCGCGACTCGGCGAACGTGGCATGCCCTTCTATAAACTTCTCAAGAAGGTAGATCGGTTTCAGTGGACCACAGAGGCTCAGGAAGCGTTGGAGGCTCTGAAAAAGTTCTTGACCATGCCTTCTGTACTCAAATCCCCAATCGTGCTACTGCCGACTCACCAGCTAAAGATCTGCTCCTCTATATCTCTTGTACGACTCATGTGATCAGTACCGCATTGGTGGTCGAGCAGCCGGACGGACAACACACAGTACCCAAGCAACACCCGGTCTACTTCATCAGTGAGGTCCTCAGCCCCTCCAAAATCAGGTATCCTCAAGTTCAAAAGTTATTATATGCAGTTCTCATTACCGCACGTAAACTGCGTCATTATTTTGAGGAGCATAAGATCGTAGTGGTCACTAAATTCCCAATTGGAGAAGTCTTGCGCAATCGGGAGGTCACAGGGCGTATTGCCAAGTGGGCCTGTGAGCTTGGGGCTCACAATATCGAGTTTCGTCCTCGTACTGCCATCAAAACCCAAGCGCTAGTCGATTTTGTCTCCGAGTGGACCGAGCATCAAGTCCCTGAAAAGCTAGAGGTTATGGAGGTCTGGAAGATGTACTTTGATAGCTCGTGAAACTGGAAGGAGCCGGCGCTGGTGTCATTTTCACCTCACCAGCAAGAGAAAAACTCAAGTACGTACTATAGATCCTCTTCCCGGTTTCCAATAATGCAGCTGAGTTCGAGGCTTTGCTACATGGTTTGCGCATAGCCATATCACTCGGAATTCAGCGCTTGATGGCCTACGGAGATTCTTTGGTGGTCATTAATCAGGTCAACAAGGAATGGGACTGTTCCACAGAAAATATGAATAAGTACTGTGAAGCGGTTCGTAAGCTTGAAGGCAGATTTCAAGGCCTGGAGTACATTCATGTGGATCGGGATCGCAACGTGGACGCTGATATTTTGTCCAAACTGGGCTCATCACGAGCCAAACTGCCTCCTGGTATCTTCGTTCAAGAGCTTCATCATCCCTCTATTCAGCTAGATGAGCTGAATATACCACCCGACCCACACATCCTAACTCTGGGTGATATGCCGACTGATTGGAGGGCCCCTATCATTAGGTACATTTTAAATGAAGAAACTCCAGATGATAAAGCAGAAGCCGAGCGACTAGCTTGGCGATCGTCCAGCTATACTCTAATCAACAACGAGTTATATAAGCGTGGCGCCTTAGGAGTTCTGTTAAAATGCCTGGATACCTCATCAGGGCAGAGTTTGCTTAAAGAGATACACGCTGGAATCTGTGGAATTCATGCCACCTCAAGGACTTTGGTCAGGAAGGCGTTCAGGGCCGGATTCTATTGGCCGACAGCGAAGAAGGACGCCGCTGAGTTAGTGCAGCGCTGCGAGGCTTGCCAATACCTCACCTAGCAGCACCATCTTCTAGCACAGCAGCTGCAGAATATACCGGTGTCATGGCCTTTTGCATGCTGGGGGCTGGACATGATTGGGCCTTTCAAGAAAGCTCAGGGTGGATATAGTCATGTGTTGGTTGCTATTGATAAGTTCACCAAATGGATTGAGTACAAGCCCATTGCCTCATTGACATCTGCCAAAGCCGTTGAGTTCATTCAAGACATCATCTTTAGCTTCGGAATCATGAACTCTATTATCACAGATCTCGGGTCCAATTTTACGGGTTCAGAATTCTTTGATTTCTGAGAGCAAAGGTCCATTAAAATCAAGTATGTCTCGGTGGCTCACCCTAGAGCCAACGGGCTGGTTGAGCGAGCTAATGGCATGATTCTGGATGGCTAGCTGGCAAGTGGATACGTGAGCTCCCATACGTGGTCTGGAGCCTTCGAACGCAACCTAGCAAAGCACCCGCGAGCAACACGCCCTTCTTCTTGGTCTATGGGTCGGAGGCTGTATTACCCGCCGACTTACAGTTTGGAGCCCCATGATGGGTTTTCAAGGATATTAACGAAGCCGAGGCAACACGCATCGAAGAGATCGACTTACTCCAGGAGGAGCGCCTGAACTCTGTTTTTCAATCAGCTCGCTACCAACAGACTCTACGCCGTTATCATGACAGACACACGAGGCCTCGTTCCTTTTCAACAGGGGAATTGGTGCTACGCAGGGTGCTCAAGACCGCTGGACAACATAAGTTGTCTCCTCCCTGGGAAGGCCCATAAATCGTCACAGAAGTCACTCGTCTAGGATCGTATCGTCTATCTCAATTGGACGGGACGCCAATCGGCAACTCTTGGAACATAGAGCACTTGCGCAAATTTTATGCTTAATGCCTCCAAGTGCTCTCTAGAATTAGCGGCTAGTGTTGTTCTTCATACTCTGTCTTCATTGTACCCCTTATACTCTATGAATAAAGTACTCTTGGGGCAGACATTCTATGTTTTTTCTCTGATCTCGTTTGCATTATTTACTCGTAGTGTAAGGGCAATCGACCTAGGTCAGTCAACCGACAGTACGGTTTTACATGCCCACTCTTACTCTTGATGGGGATGACTCCGGCCCCACCACGAGAGCAATCGGCCTAGGTCAGTCGACCGACAGCACGGTGTTACATGCTCTCGTTCATACTCGTGCTTAGGGAGCACTCAGGGCCCCAACAAAACAAAAGGCAATCGGCCTAGGTCGGAAGACCGACAGCACGGTGCTACATGCCTTTGCAGGACCTCACATCGGGGAGCAATCAAGGCCCCAGTCAAACAAAGACAATGGGCTTAGGTTTGACGACCTACAGCCCGATACTATATGTCTTTGCTTCATCATGCAACTCTTTTCTTGCAGTGCAGTCTTTCTTTATCATTGTGTTTATTTTCGTTTTCATCTATAGCTATATTAACTCAAGTCGCGCTGCCGACTTAACGTTGTGCTTTTTCTCTATGCAGATACGACCTTTAGGTAAGTATACACTAATTGTTTCATTTATAAGCATACTAACTATTTTTTACAGGATAGTACCGATCTAAAGAGCATAACACAGCACTCAGTTCATCGCATTACATGGGAACAATTGTCTATTCATTGTCGCCTACAAGGAGTTCAGCAATCACTCGGCCCTCATCCTCATGCCCGGTACCTTGGGTCTCGCTTGTCATCCCTGTCGATAAACTCGTCAAATCTATGTCGGGCTCTGACCTCTTGATCACCACAAGGACACGAGCAAGGATGGCTTTCACTCGCTCAGAAGTTCTTGCCCTGAGATCATCCGCAAAGGTGGCTATTCGGTCACCCAGGGGACGTGAGGCGTCTTTTTCTGGCACACACATGTCTAGAATCTTGGTCAGAGCTGTGTTTGCGGCTAAAGCAGCTTCTTTTGCCTTCTCATAGGCATCTTTCAGTCTGCTGCAGTTTTTCTTGCTGGTCTCATAATTCTTCTTGAAGGACTCCAGCACTTGAGCTTGTTGTGCAGCCTCATCACAGGACTCTTTCAGTGCAGACCTTGTGGAAGACAGCACCTTCTTCATGTTATCATGGGCACTTTGAGCTTCAGTTAATTCGGCCTCTTTATCCTTAAGTGCCTGTCGAGTTAAGGAGTGGCTGTTCTTCAAAGCCTCCAAAGAATTGACAGTCTCACGGAATGATTTCTCAAATTCGTCTCGAGACTCCTGAACAGTTTGGAGTTTTGCTTGCAGCTGTTGGCACTCATTAGTCTCTGTCCGCATCTCCTCCTATGGAATGATACAATTCATATGCTTCTGTGAGCAGGGAATATGCTAGTTGAAATTCTTGACGAGTTACCTCATATTTTTTCTTCTCACTGTCTAGCTGTCTGCGTAAGTCGGCTGCTGTATCGCGAGCTTAGTCTCTGTCCAGAATGGCATTGCGGTATTCTGCTTCACGAGTAACAGCGGCTTGTTTCAGACGGCAGATCTCAGCAGCAGCTGCTGTCAAGGAACATTTATTAGCTTAGGAACTCAGTTATTGATCAGTACAAGAAGGTTGGATGCATACCTGTTGTCTCAGCTTTGCGAGTAGCTTCGGAATCAGCAAGTTGTTGCCTCAGAGTGATCAAGTCATGGCTGGGCAATGCAGCAATCTTCTCCCGGGCTGGCTTGTTGTACTCCACCTTGTAGCATCTTCAGCATATCCTGCAGGGCCCAATTTGAGCTATTTAGATGATGATAAGGGCAAAGCAAGATGTAAAACGTTGAAGATTGGCATACCTCAATAGCATACAGTAGCCCTGAGCTTGGTGTTGTTAGCACCAGTTGACGGTCGTCGGCACTATCTGACTTAGTTTGAGGAGGCTGAGTATTGCTTGCCTCAACTACAGCTTGAGTATCAAGCTGTTCTTCTTCTGCAGGTTGTATGTCTGCGTTTGCTTCAGGGCGGTCAGATTCTTCTGCATTTCTTTCTAACACTGTCTCTGGTACCTCTGAAGTTGGTCGAGGAGCATCTTCCATGTTGAACTCAATTTGTTGCTCCTGAGTGATGTCAGCCTTGGCCAATAGCTCGGGCACAGGTGTATGTTGAAGTTCTTCAGAGACAGAGCCAGTTAGTACTTCCTGCCAATTCTCTGCTGCTGTCTATCCCTCAGTAGCAGCTTCAGTAGATTCATTCACTTGGGTTTCAGTCTGGCCTTCAGGAATTTCAGTCATCACTGTATCTGCATGCCTTTCTGTTGCCAAGTCTCTAGGTGTCAGGTCTGGTGAGGCTCGGGGGCTTGGTTTTTCAGGCCTTTGACCCTTGGAACATGCTAACCGTGGACTCATATCATCAGCAGTGCATAATGTGAAGGGAAGTCTGCAAGCATCCCTAATAATCTGATCCAAATTCAAGTCTTCTGCTGACAGATCTATCTCGTCCTCATTTGGTGGCAGAGTGGGTATAGAAGGGGCTATTGTGGCCTCATCATGATGTTTCTTAGATCGTCTTTCACGATGATGGAGTTGAATTTCTTCCTCTTCTTCCTCATCCTCATCAATCAAGCTGTTCCAGTTAACCCCGACTGATGAATCATCAGTTTTGGCCACTGTGTGGGAGGAGTACCTGGATTTCTTGCTTGTTTTTCCTGTTGACTCGGGGAAGCTTGTGACATCCTTAATTGTCCTCTTGCCCGTCCTCTGTTTTTGTGGCACTGTGGCACCAGTGGCACTCGCCTTGGTACGCCCCTGACCAGCTGTGGCTCAAGTCTTGACACCGCTGGTGGCAGTTGTACGCTTGGGAGCTGCTTTGTTGATGTTGCTCACTCCTGTTTCTTGAGTAGTTTGAGCTGCACGTTGTATTACTATGAAGGAGTGCTCATTGTCATTTCCCGCACCATGAGCAGCAGCAACCACGGCTTCCATTTCCTCTGTGGATAGCTTGGATTGTCGCTTTGATAGTCCATCAGTGCCAGAAGATGACGGATCTGATAGGAACTTGGATATATTGCTCTGCATTAACCCTACATGTTAGGAACTGATTACAAGTAAGCTTAGTCACAGAAGTAAAAGTGAGATCACTTACATTGGGAGTCGGATGCCAGGCAGAGTATGGCCTGGGAGTACCCTCATTGTGAGCTTCGCCTCTCAGCATCAACTCAACTCGGGCTTAACACTTTCTTCAGTCATAGCTTGGGTCATCTCTCGGGTAGGATCACTGGCCCCGACATACAGATATGCAGGGTATATTCTGTCCTTTAGTGGCTAAATGCAGCGATAAACAAAGTCTATGACTACTGCGTGGGCAGTTAGGCCATTTTTCTTTCAGGTTGGCTATTTCCTCCAAAAGCACATTGACCTCGGCTTGTTCTTCAGCAGTTGACCCTTCCTCCCAGCTTGCTAGCTTACTGTCAAGCTGCCTGCCAGACCTCGAGGGAAGTGAATTTCCATGGTTCTCTATATAAAACCACTCAAAGTGCCATCCTCTGTTATTATCTGGAAGTGGGATGTCCAAGTAGACAGACTTGCGGTTCTTGCGAAGTTCAAAGCTGGCCCCTCCAGTGACTTGCAACACTCCATCCCGCAGACCAGCTTTGCAGTGGTACAGATACTTCCACAAACCAAAATAAGGGACAATCCCGAGAAACGCTTCACAGAAATGGATGAATATCGAGAGTTGGAGCACAGAATTTGGATTCAAATGTGTCAAATTGATGGAATAGTACTGTAAAAGGCCTCGCACAAAAGAACACACTGGAAGGCCTAATCCGCGGACGAAGAAGGGAGCAAATACCATCGCCTCGTGGGTGTCTTCAGTTGGTGCGGTGTCATCTTTCTTTCTGCAGACCCTCCAGTTTACCACTTTCTTTGGTGGCAAAACGCCCATGGCTACTAGTGATTCTAGCATGGGTTCAAAAACGGTGGAGGGCCGGTATGCCAGGTACGGAGAGGGTAGTTACCGGTCCTCGCTTAGGGTTCTCTTCTTGGGAGCCATGGGTGTGGATGTTTCTATCAAATTGGGGATTCAGGCAGGGATGGAAGCAGTAGCACTCTTTGATTCAAGTAGTGGTGGCGGCGGACTCAAAGGGAGAGAATGGTAGCACAGTACTCGGTGTAGATCTCAAATAACCCTGATGCCTTCAGCAACAGTCTTTGAGGAGTTGACGGAAACCATGACTACTGTTATCTTAACTCGGATTTCATGCTTGTCTAGGTCGACTCAGGAGATTCTGCGATTGGGTGTTAGTTTGAGTCGGACTGTTTCTTGAGAAGAATGGTTATTCAGTCGGGTTTCTTGACACAAGGACACGTTCTCTATCACTCGGAAAATGAGACCCCTGGAACAGAATTTAACTCAGCACAACAAATGATGCATTGCCTATCCTCTGGGCATAAGTGAAGTATGATTTCTTCAGTCATTCGTCGATTTCTACTTTACTTTAAGAACTCAAAAGATGCGTTTGACTCGGGCGCTCGATTTCAAAGACAAGAACAAGAACGGACAAGATCTCAAATGCGAAGCATAATACGTTGGATTTCATTATATATACATATACATATAGTTCATTACATGGATTACATGTAGATGGATTAAGCTACTGCTACTACTAATCTATGGTGGTGGTGGTGCTGGTGCGCCTAGTGGCCGGAGGACGGCCCGGCCGAGGGCCCGGTGGTGCGATGGCGCTTGGGTGCCGGGGCGCCGGTCTCGTCCTCTCCATTTTAGCCGCCGTCGTCGCCGTCGGAGCCGCCCGAGTCACCATGGCTGTCGGAGCCATGGTCGTCGCAATCGTCGTCGTCGTCATCCTCGTCCTCATCGTCCTCCTCCTCACTCTCCTCCTCCTTCTCCTTCTCGTCGGAGTCTTGGAGGCCGGTGCGGTGGAGGCCGCGGAGCTTGGCGCGCTCCTTGAAGTCGTACCCAACGAAGTCGTCGGTGTTGGGCTCCTCGTCATCCTCCGTCGGAGGCGGGTTGCCGTGCAACATCGCCTCCTTAGGGACCCTCTCCTTCTCGCTAGAGGAGCGGTCGACTGAGGAGTCCTTGTCATCGAACTCGCTGGCGAAGAAGGCGTTCTATGAGTCCGAGTACTCGGGCTCCTAGGGCGAGGAAGACCTCGCACGTTTCTTCCCTTTTCCGCCGTCCATGGTGAGGAGGGAGTGGAGGTTTCTTAATTTTCTTTTGGGAGAATGTGTTTGCAGTGGAGGCGTGATGGGTGGCTGGGCTATTGCTCTAGTTTTATAGCACGATCACCCTACTTCGTTTTCTGTGAGCGCGATGCAATAGGCTGTGTCGTTTCGACTTGCTCTACGCGTCAGTTATTTCTGGGGCAACAAAGGCTGTTGCGTGTTTGGAAGATTCCTGTTTTCTGGGAGGTGTACGGGCAATCTATCGGTGCCCTCTGCTTGTTCCCTTTGGGTTAACCCCATAGGGTGCGGGATTTGTGGGAAAAATATTCTTTTTCCTAAAAAACTGAAAAGTAGAAGTTTGGATCGGCTTTCTATGACTCGAAAAGCTATGAGAGAAATAGTAACTAGGATATGGAGTCCGTTATTTCTCAAATTGACTCGGAACTTGGAGGAAACATCTGATCAGTTATCTCTTTCTGATTTTTGGATCTTCAAGCTGATTGATACTCAAGTAAACTTGAAGCTTGGGGGCAACCCCATGGGGTGCACCTGGCGGTGCACCCTGAGAAAAAGTATGTTGTTAACTCGGGCATGGAACTCATGAACAGTATGTTACTCTTGTTAGAGTCTCGAGTCAATTAATTCCTAAATTAACTCGAGCCTCGGGGGCTTGTGGGAGATAGATATCCCCTGGGCCCTCACGGCCTGGATTCAGTATATGGGCCGTCGGAGGGCCCAATGGAGACAACAGGCTCCCGAACAGGGTGCTAACTGGTCTCGTGGGCCCAAAGACGGATGATTTGCCTGAAGATCAAGTCGGAGCGGTACAATTCAGGAAAGGCGTGACGAAGTATGGTTCGGACTCTAGATTCCAGAAGCAGTAGGACTCAAGAAAGGAAGCATGTAATCGTGGATTCTATGTATTCTTTAGGCTTCCAAACCGAGTAGGACTCATAGATGGAAACCGACTCGTAACCCAAGCCTTGCCGAACTATATAAGGCGGGTGAGGGACCCCTACGTAGAACATCTAGCATCTCATCGCATACCAGCCACCAGACGCTTTAGCTTTCATTGTAATCTTGAGAGCAAAGGCAATACAACTCGCAGCAAACAGGACGTAGGGTATTACGCATCTTGCGGCCCGAACCTATATAAACCCTTGTGTCTCGTCGCATCTCTACGCGAACCATCGAGCTACGCCAATTTCGCCACCCCAAAAGCACTACGTAACACACCCCGTGGTGCATTGCCGGTATCAAACACCGACAGTGGTCCACACCGAGTTCTGTGAGGTACCTCTTGAATCTTTTGTCAATAAAGTGTGGGCCTCCATCACTGATAATGACCCTTGGCGTACCAAATCGAGGAAATATGGTATCATAGAACATTCTGATAGAATGTCTTGAATCTGCCGCGGAACACGGCAGCGCCTCTACCCACTTTGACACATAATCCACTGCGATGAGGATGTACTCTTTGTCTCCACACTTGCAAAATGGCCCCATGAAGTCTATGCCCCATACATCGAATACATCGAGTTGAAGATTGCTGGTGAGTGGCATAGCATCCCTTGGATTTATGTTTCCTTGTCGTCGGCACCTTGAACACCTTTTCACGAACTCTTTGGCATCATCGTACATATTTGGCCTGTAGAATCCACTTTGCCAAATCTTTGCATGAGTCCAGTAGGCTCCATAGTGACCTCCGTAGGAAGATGAATGGCATCTGTCAAGGATCTGGGGGACTTCACAAGCGGGAATGCAGCGACGCAAGAGCCCGTCTGCGCAGAGCTTGTATAGGTAGGGGTCATCCCATTGATAGAACCGGCTGTCATGGACCAGTTCCCTCTTGTCAGCTTTTTTAGGTATGTATCCCGTGACCATGTAGTTGACCAGATCTGCATACCATGGTTGGGATGTCGTAACATTCAGAAGTGTGTCATCTCTCATATAATCATCAATCGGCAAGGATGATGTTTCTTCAAATTGCATCCTCGAGAGATGATCAGCAACTGAGTTTTCTACTCCTTTCTTGTCCCTGATCTCAATCTCAAACTCTTGAAGTAGCAGGACCCACCGTATTAGTCGTGGCTTTGCATCTTTCTTAGTGAGGAGGTACTTGAGAGCTGCATGGTCTGTGTATATTATGACCTTGGCTTTTACCAAATATGATCTGAATTTGTCAATAGCAAAGACAACGGCCAATAACTCTTTTTCGGTGGTGGAGTAGTTCAGCTGCGGGCCAATCAGCGTCTTGCTAGCATAGGATATGGCATGATGTTTTCTATCCTTGTTCTGGCCTAGGACTACTCCTACAGCATAGTCGCTGGCATCGCACATGATCTTAAATGGAGCATTCCAGTCTGGTGGTTGGATGATGGGTGCTATGACAAGAGCTTTCTTGAGTGTATGGAAGGCTTCTAAGCAGGCATCGTCAAACACAAAGGGTGTATCCTTAGCCAACAAGTTGGTCAGTGGTCGGGCAATAAAGGAGAAGTTTTTGATAAATCTCCTATAAAACCCAGCATGACCAAGGAAGCTTCGGAGTGCCTTGAAGTTTGCTGGAGGTGGGAGTTGCTCAATAACTTCAATTTTTGCACGATCCACCTCTATGCCTCTCTCTGAAACCTTGTGTCCTAGCACAATCCCTTCTCTAACCATAAAGTGACATTTCTCCCAGTTTAGGACAAGGTCTACTTCTTTGCATCTCTGGAGAACCTTTTCTAAGTTCTCAAGACATCCATCAAAGGTCTTGCCATAGACTGAGAAATCATCCATGAATACTTCCATTATGTTCTCTATAAGGTCAGAGAATATGGCCATCATGCAACACTGGAACGATGCTGGAGCATTGCATAGCCCAAATGACATTCGCCGATAGGCAAAAGTGCCATAGGGACAGGTGAATGTGGTCTTACTCTGGTCATCCGGGTGAATGGGGATCTAGTGATAACCAGAGTAGCCATCAAGATAGCAGAAGAAGGAGTGATTGGCCAGTCTCTCGAGCATTTCATCTATGAAAGGAAGGGGGAAGTGATCTTTTCGGGTGGCTGCATTAAGTTTTCTATAGTCGATACACATACGCCATCCGGTGACAGTGCGCTGAGGAATTAGCTCATTGTTCTAGTTCTTCGCAACTGTCATTCCTCCCTTCTTTAGTACAACTTGCACTGGACTGACCATTCACTATCTTGCACCGGGTAGATAATACCCGCGTGTAGGAGTTTAAGTACCTCCTTCTTGACTACCTCTCTCATCTCTTCATTGAGTCGTCGTTGAGGTTCCCGTGAGCGCCGGTGCTCAGTCTCCATCGGGATGCGATGAGTGCACATGTTCAGACTGATTCCCTTTAGATCTTGGAGTGAGTACCCAAGCACTGATCTATACTTCTCCAAGACTGTGATTAATTGCTAGCTCTCATTCTCGGTCAGCTTGTCGCTGATGATTACCAGTGTGTCAGGACTCCTGTTGAGGAAGGCATACTTCAGGCCAGGCGTAGCTGTTTGAGCTCAATCTTCGGGGGGTCAGGCCGCAAGGATTCACCCAGTTTATCAAACTCAAGCGGCTCTTTTACCGCACTGAAGTTGCTAGCCTCTTTCTCTAGGCTTTGTTGATCTTTCTGTTCCTCAAGTGAAATACCCATCACTTCTTCTAGGAGATCAACCTCTGGCTTAGCCTCCGTTTTGGTGTTCAGTGCTCGACTCATGCCAACTTTGAACACTTCTTTGCCAAATTGGAGCTGTAGCTGCCCTGGAGTTGCTGTAGTTTTGATCAGGGAAGCGATAGGGATCCCAACCAGTATGAGTGGCATGGGTTCCTCGGGTATGTCGAAGATGTGGAAATCTAAGAACATCCGCTTGTCCCGCAAGGCTACTGGTATGACCCTGATAACTCCATGATTTTCCAACGATTCATTCTTGTTCCACTTCAAGCGAATGTCAGATTTTGATCGTGGGAGAGTGGGGAAATGGGTGTCTACAACATATTTAGGAATGATGTTTACCCCAACTCGTGGGTCGTACAAGATATCTTGTGGGAACATGTCGGATACATGGCCAGAGACGAGAGATGGTCCTAGGTAGAACCTAACCATTTTCGTGTCGAGTCGTCTCTCTTCTAGCCATTCCCGATTCAGCACAGCTGTAAGCCAGAGAAGGTCCTCTCTCATTTGATGTGTTTGTTCTGGGAGTAGATATGCTGGTTGAGAGGTTCTTTTGAAGCGTTGGCTTTCTTTGGGCAACCGAGATGTTTTGCCAAAGCCCGTTAGTAGCTCGTCATCAAACGAGAACGGGGGAACCGACGGAGGATTCGTCATAGATTCACTGACCCTCTCAGTGTCCTGTGACGTGCTAGGTTCGAGGACATCTGTGATCATGAGAGTTTGTGGAGATGGGGTATGGGTATTCTGACTTTCATCTTGGTAGCTGGTTTTAGGTGGATCTTGTGGATGTGAGCGTGGTTTCTCGATTGTACTGCCATCAGAAGCTTTTTCGAGGATTTTATCAAGGACTCTTCGTCCTTCTGGGGTAGATAGGTGAGAAAACGATCCTTCTGAAGCTAAGTCCAAACATAGTCCTGTGCCTGGTAAAAGGCCTCGGACAAAGTGCTGCAAGAGCATGGACTCTTGGATTGCCAGATCTGGGCCAGATGCGACCAGACCGGTGAAACGTGACCAGGCTACCGCCAAAGTCTCATCGCTTTCTTGACGAAAGTTGAGAACTTCACATCGGAGGTCAACGACTCGATTTGGTGGGAAGAAGTGCAGACAGAATTTGACTTGGAGTCTCTCCCAACTCCCCTCTACTTCACCGACTGCTTGGTTGTACCACAATTTTGCTGCTCCCGTCAGTGAGAACGGAAATAGCAACCATCGGAGGGTTTCTCCAAGCATACCCGAGATGGAGATACAGCTGCAAAGCTGCTCGAACTCTCGGAGGTGTGTGTAGGGACTCTCTGATTCCAATCCTGCGAAGGATTGGTTCCGAACCATGGCTATCAAGCTTGGACATAGCTGATAGCCATCTGTGACGATGGGGGCGGATGATGGTGGAGGCTCCAGAAAATTTGCCCTTCGGAGCCGATAAATCGCAGATAGGCATGTGATCCATGGAATGGTATGGTGATATGGTGGGATAGTGGTATAGTGGTTGTATAGTGGGAGATAGGATGACCTTGGTTCTGTGTTAAGATTGCTACCATTCCCCAGCAACGGCGCCAGAAAAGCTTGTTGGCGTTCCTTAGCCTATTAGATATAAATCCGCAAGCGCACAGAAAACGCGTTATAGCCTTTTACCCGAGAGTATTCCAGGGTATCGAATCCACGAGGAACGAGGAGTATAATAATCACACAACACAATGGCCAAACTAGCGAAGCTAGCAAGCAGAGGATAAAAGACAGGAAAGCAGGTTCTCAAAAAATGTTAAAGCACCTTACTATACTAAGCATGCAAAACACTATACTTGTCATGTAAACATAGACACCAAAGCTGCAGAGCCACTGCCAGGCACCAGAGTGCTGATAACCCAGCCAAGAAAGGCGGGCGCTACAGGTTTCGGCTATATCGTCAGCGAGTCTATCCGAACGAGTGGGATTGGAATACTGAGAACACAAAAGATGTCACCTAGTGTGTCTACCAACCAGAGCTGCGTGGGATAGCCGACCAACCAAGGCAAACTCTAAGTATGAACACTGTCGTGCCACTCAGAGAGTTTACTACTTACTGGTAATGAGCCAGAAAAGCAAGCACTACTATATAGCCAACACTATAAGCATGCACAAGGTTCTCGTGAATAGACAAGTATAAGACTAAGTATGAAAGCAAAGTAAGAATGAAATAACAAAGGTGAGAGACAAGGAACTTTACTCAATCCTAGAACTGAATATCCTTCCTCTGATAATACAAGCCTGGGAGAGAAGAGAAATCCCACTCCCGAACTCTGCACTCATTACTCTCCTTGATACAAGAGGAACTCTCTCTACAAGCTAAGGGAAAGCTTCACTTCTCCACACTATACACTCTACCACTACATTTATCCACTAAGCCACACCTCACAAGTGAGGTCTAAGGGGGTATTTATAGTGCTAAGTGAGGGAGGAAGGCAGTTAGAGGCAGTTACAGGTCGGGCGGCTTGGTGTGGGGCCGGGCGACATGGAAGTGGGGCTGGGCGGCTCGGGGTGGAGCCGAGCGGCCCGGAGAACCCTTGGATTCACCAACTTTCTTCATCTCACAGTCCATATTGATCCTCCAAGGCGGTCATAGGTCGGTTGGCGGTTATGCATGTGTGTTTTCTTCTCAACCTTTGGATCTTCTTGTGTTTCTTCCTTAGCCATTGGATGGATCTCCCCTGGATTGCTGACTTAGCCAATCCGTGGGCTGGATTGGTGAGGTGGAAGCCTTCTGACGTGTATGTGCTTCTTCCTTCAGTTTCCATGCTGGCATTATATTTGACACGTCACTCCTTGCATGCATGTCGAATATGGTGGCATTTGGAGCCAGAGGCAAGCCAGGCGGCCTGGCCCACAGATCGGGCGGCCTGGGTCCTTAGCCTCTGGTGGCTGAGTTTTCAGCCCTTCTTCTTCCTTACCTCTGGTACACCATAATCTACCATGTTTTTGTATGTTTTGTATCAAGACATGTGTTCCTGCAAGACCTTTGTACACAACTCGTGGAACCGATTAATATGTATGAAACTTGCATAAATTTACCATTGAAACATGAAGTATTGGTGGTCGAAATAGGTTATAACGACCACCAACAGCCCGCAACTGAACTACTCGACCACCGAGAAAGAATCGCTAGCAGTGGTCTTTGCAATTGACAAGTTCAGATCATACTTGGTAGGAGCAAAAGTCATCATCTACACAGATCATGCAGCTCTCGAATACCTCCTTACCAAGAAAGATGCAAAGCCACGCCTGATCCGATGGGTCCTGCTACTCTAAGAATTTGACATTGAAATCAGAGACAAGAAGGGAGTAGAAAATTCAGTTGCAGATCATTTCTCACGGATGAAATTTGAAGAAACATCTCCCTTGCCAATCGATGACTACATGAGAGATGATCAGCTCCTTAAGGTGACAACAGCCCAACCTTGGTATGCTAATCTGGTGAATTACATCGTTGCTGGCTATGTCCCTGAGGGAGCAAACAAGAGGAAATTGGCCTACGACAGTCGATTCTATCTCTGGGATGACCCCTACCTATACAAACTCTGCGCAGACGGACTCCTACGTCACTGCATTCCAGCTTGTGAAGCACTGCAAGTCCTAGATAGATACCATGCATCCTCTTACGGAGGACACTATGGGGCTTATCGGACACGCAAAAATCTGGCAGAGTGGGTTCTACTGTCCCACTATGTACGAGGATGCAAAAGAGTTCGTGCGACGGTGTCCAAGGTGCCAGCGCCAAGGAAATATAAATCCAAGAGATGCTATGCCACTCACAAGTAATCTTCAAGTTGATGTATTCGATGTGTGGGGCATAGATTTCATGAGACCTTTTCCCAAAAATGGAGACAAGGAGTATATTCTGGTTGTAGTGGACTACGTGTCAAAATGGGTAGAAGCACTGCCATGTCCCGCAGCAGACTCAAGACACTCCATAAAGATGTTCTGGGAGACCATCTTTCCTCGCTTTGGAGTACCACGGGTCATTATCAGTGATGGAGGCGCACACTTCATTGACAAGCGCTTCAGGAAGTGTCTCGCTGACCTCGGTGTGGACCACCGTGTTGCCACCCCCTATCATCCGCAGATAAGTGGCCAAGCTGAGACGTCGAACAAACAAATCAAGAACATATTGCAAAAGACAGTCAAAGCTATGGGAAAAGAATGGGTATCCAAGCTACCTGATGCTCTCTGGGCATATCGCACGGCATACAAGACTCCCATTGGCATGACACCATACCAGATGGTGTACGGCAAGACTTGTCATCTTCCAGTGGAATTAGAGTTCAAATCTCACTGGGCGGTGAAGAGTTGGAACATGGATCTCCAATCGGCAGGCGTAAGAAGGCAAATTCAATTGGCCAAGCTGGAGGAATGGAGGGAGAAGGCATACCACAGTGCCAAGCTATACAAGGAGCGCACCAAGAGATGGCACGATAAGCGGATCAAGATCAAGACATTCAAACCAAGAGATAAAGTACTACTCTTTAACTCCCGTGTTCGTTTATTTGGTCATGGTAAGCTTAGAAGTAAGTGGGAAGGACCTTTTACGGTCCTTGAAGCCGCCAATCACGGCGCCGTCACCCTCTAGGACGATGACGGAAGGGTTTTCAAGGCGAATGGACAACGTCTTAAAATCTTTCTTGAGCCCAAAATGCCTACGCTCGAAGAAGTGGACGTCTTCGAGCTACATGAGGTAGTATGATCATGCGTCCAAGGACGAGCTCAGACCATAAAAGAAGCCATGTACACTACCTGCTTTTCTCCCTTAAAATTCATCTGATCTCACTTTGTTCTCACAAATCTCAATACAACCATTGTTCAAAACACGTATGAATGGATCCGCAATACACCTTCAGGGTAACCTCAGCTCGTGGCACGTCCAACCCGAGCTGGCCAGGGTCGCCCGGCCACAGGGCCTGGCCGCCCGGCCACTGTTGGTGGCCGCCCAGCCATGGACTGGCAAGCCCAAAACCCGGGTGCAGCCGCCAGCTACTGGGCCTGGCCGCCCGACCCTAGGGCCTGGTCGCCCGGCCACCCCCTCTGGTCGCCCGGCCGCCAAAACTCAAAATTTGAGTTGGGGAGCGTCGATCCATTATCCACGGGGCCATTGAGTGGATGAGGGCGACTTTCTTCGCCATTTTAAGGACGAGAAGACCGTCGTCTTCCCCATCTACACTCCACCTCCACCTCCATTCACCATGGCACCTCTCTCCCCTCGTGGAAAGGGCAAGGCTGCCATCTCCATCTCATCCGACACCACCGCAACCTACACTCCTGCCTCTGAAGACTCACCACGTCCCCTCCAAGCCATCCCGTTCAGGGAAACCCCAGAAACCTTCATCCAGAGATCGCCGTGACCGACAGGGCTCGGTCCCCATGGACGCCCGACCACACCTTGTGGCCGCCCGGCCATAGGTGATGGCCACCCGGCCATGGGTGGTTCATCCCGTGGCCGCCCGACCACCCGTGACGGCCTCCCTAACTCCCCACGCCGTTCCCACAGTGTGGACAAGCTAGGGAGGGCCCTGTCTCCGGCAAGAACCATTGCCTAGAAGGTGGCCCGTCCGTCTCCGCGTCCCACCATGGGGGTCATCACCCCCGTGAACTGTGTCAAGAGCCTCTTCCGAGAGGAGGCCGCCGGACCATCCAAGGAACCGGTCTTTCCTAGCCCGTCCACTCATACCCTCCGTGGGATGAAAACTCCTATGAGTGGGTATGCTAAGGTGTTCGTCCCTAGGGTTCCAAAGGCTGACGCCTCCATCGATGAGTCCATTGACTCAACGCCACCACGAAGGACGGTGGAGACCCTGGCTAGGACGCCTCCGATCAAGGGGCCGCCTAGGCAGTTCGAAGACTCCTCGAATGAGGAGAAAGAGAAGGAGGACACGGTAGCTTCTCTTAGGGAGGAGCTCTGTTGGTGTCTCTTAGCCTTATAAGATTTTACTCCGCAAGCGCAAGGAGACCGCTGTAGCTTTTCACCCAGAGTATTCCGAGTATCGTATTTTTATCCACAGGGAAGCGGCGGGCGAGAGAGTATAATTGAATAAACTCAAATCGAATGAACCGTACTTAAATAAATATACCAGCTATTCACAAGACAGGGGTAAGTCTAGTAAACGGATAGGTGTATGGTGGAAAGAAGTAAATTAAACTACCTAAGATACACGCAGAAAAGTATAGTTGCCTGGGAGGACAACGAGTGAGATAAAGTTCCCAAACTCTATTCTATTCGGCTGCAAAGAATATGTCGTGGTTAACTAAGAAACTCAAGCAGCATGTCAGGGTCTCACGTCAAGCGAAATTCCGGCGCCTCGACGGGTCAAGGGGTAGATAGTAGACCACCGAAGGAGACCCGGCTAACGGCTACGGGCCTACCGAACGAACGGGCCTAGACTACACATGCACACCACATGCTGTCACCGAGTGGGGCTACCAAGCAAATCTGTGTGGATAGGCTAGCACGCTATAAACGTACTCAAGCAAAGCTTGAGTAACAATAGCTCATCCTTGATCAGAGGAGAGGACCTAACTAGAGCCTAGCGTACAGGTTGGATTATAGAACCGACAAGAATAACGGGACTTAACTAACTAAGATAACAACAAGCCTAAGCCTAGCAAGTATGCAAAATAAAGGGTACACCACAGTTGCAAGAGATAGAAGTAAAGTGAAATATAACCGAATTACATTGAAGATTCGAGTACAAAAGATACAAGAGCTGTTACCGCAGACTCAGAAGAATCTCCGAGAACCCCGAGGCAAAGCTCGACTCACTCTAACTCCCAAGACTATCCTAACTACTAAGATGTGGAAAATGACACTCTCTAAGGTAGGATATGGCTCTCAACTTCTCCACACCTTTACAAATGAGCTCTACAGGCCTATTTATAGTCCCATATGTGAGGGGGGTACTTGTAGGAGGCTTAGGTCGGTGGGAGGCCAAAGTCGGTGGGAGGCCGACCTAGGGGGAGGTCGGCCGACCTAGCCTGAGGTCGGGCGACCACCCGATCCACCGCCTTTGCACTCCAACGGCTTGATCTTGTGTCCCCATGGCGGTTGGCGGTTAGGACAGTTGTTGCACGTGTAAAATGACTCTGAGGGTAGGTCGGCCGGCCTTGTAGGAGGTCGGGCGATCACGTGCTAGCCTTGCATTGTCTACTTTGCTCTTCCCTCGGATTGTTGACGTTGTGGATCCATGACTTGGTGCATTTTCGGCCTTTGGATACATTGGATGCTTGGTCTTGCGGTTGGATTTGAGTGCACTTGTGTTTCTTCGTGATTTGGATCGATGATGTGGCAAATGGCTCACTTGGAAGGTTGGGCGGCCTGGCTCAGGGTCGGCCGACCCTGTTAGTGGGTCGGGCGACCAGGCCCCAGGTCGGCCGACCTGGCTGAGTCAGGCTTGGCCTGGCCTTGGTCGGCCGACCTAGGGTTGGGTTGGCCGACCTGGCCACTTTGGCCAGTCGACTCCATCTTTGATCCTTGGCATGTTTTCAGCTGTTTTATGTGCATTTTGGTACCTACATCCAAATATTCATACAAAACTAGTGGAACTCATTAGTAGAAGCGTTAGTCCATATTTATTCACTTGCATTGCTCCATTTGGTTGGTAATTGACGGTAGATATCATGAGATTACGGCCGTCAACACCCCCTAAGCTTAAACTTTTGCTCGTCCTCGAGCAAAGCTAAGACTGAGAGTGGATCAGGAGTTGCTGCAATATTGAAGATGAAGAGAAATTCTAATACATGACTCAATACTCATGCTTTTGTTTCGAGTAGTGAAATAATTGAAGCCCACCTTGTGTACTACCTGTGGTGCATCTTTTTGTTTACCTTGCCTTGGGCAGTTGAGAGATGGAACGACCATTGTACAGGAGTTCTTCTAACTTGCTCTTTTTGGATGTCTTTCTCAGGTGTTTTCAAGATTTTTTAAAACAAGAGTAGCTTCCCCAAGGTTTTCTCAGGCGCTCAAAAGTGTTTCCTCACCAAGGGATTATGAGAAATATTTGGAGACATTTTGGTGGATGCAAAGTCCGGAATGGATCACTTGCATTTTTGCTTTTGTACTCCAGCTATCAACAGAAGGTGATATTTCTACTCAAAGAGACTCAAAATTTGACAAAGCTCAAAATATCACTAAGCAGCTCTCTGTAGCAGTTTCAACTAATTGAAGCATTTTTGGCTCTGGTAGGTATTTTTGACCAAGGGGAGCTATATTTTGTTATTTTCAAAATAAAAGTCTGAGATGTTTATCTTACTAAAAGGATGAAAGAATTATCCCATATTCAAGTCATACCATTCATCTCGCAACAACTTAGGCTTGTTATCACAAATGGCAGCCACAAGATAGAACCTTGGTGTACTTCTTTTATTCACAAACTCAAAACTAAGCTAAGCATAAGTCACATGCAAGAATTAAATCATTCACTTGATAGAGCAACTATTTATCATTTTCAAAATGAAGCTAGCATGTGAACTTATCATTAAAGCATGGGAGTTATTTTTCTCTTTTTTTTAAATACTGAATTAAACAAACTAGATTGAGCAAACAAACTAACAAACTCTCAAAGCAAAGATACATGGGTGGTGCAGAAATCGGGGGACTGTCATACGTACCCAGCTGTCAATTTGGGTCCCCCCCCCAAGCTTCAACGAAGCTACTCGGGGTAGTACCCGTAGTACTGGAAGAATCGCTGGGACTCATCGAAGGTGCGCTAAGCCGTCACTTCTATTTCTAGGAGGCAGTTGTACTGTTCGTCCTGGGTCTGCTGGATGACTTGAGTGCGCTCATCAACTTGGTTAAGTTGCTGGGCCATCCCAGCTGTGCGCTGGTCCTGAATAGTCGGGGACCCAAAGATGGCGCTCAAAGGGTCTCCTGCAAAGCGTGCAAAGGCAGACGGTCCTGCCTCATACGGTGCTGACCCATACCCATAGTAGGTTCTTCCTCCTTGCTGCTGAGAGAATGCAGCGCTCGGCTCGTGTCCCCAATGTGTGTTTGCAGACCCTCCATGGGGCTGCCACGTCGTGTCTGTTCCCTGGGTTTGCCAGGACATGCCCGTCGCGGTGTGGAACCCGGTAGGTCCCGTCCCAGCGGTTTGTGTCGGTGTTTGATACCAGCAATGCACCACGGGGTGTGTTACGCAGTGCTTTTTGGGGTGGCGAGATCGGCGTAGCTCGATGGTTCGCGTAGAGATGAGACAAGACACGAGGATTTATACAGGTTTGGGCCGCGATATGCGTAACACCCTATGTCCTGTTTGCTATGAGTTGTATTAATCTGAGTTCTCGATGTTACAATGAGGGCTTGAATGTTTGGTGGCTGGTATGCGATGAGAAGATTGATGTGCTACGTAGGGGTCCCCACCCACCTTATATAGTCCAGCGAGGCTTGGGTTACAAGTCGGTTTCCATCTACGAGTCCTACTCTGTTTGGAAGCCGAAAAGAGTACATAGAATCTATGATTACATGTTTCCTTTCTTGAGTCCCGCCGCTTCTAAACACAGAGTCCGAACCAACTCCCTTACGCCTTTCCTGAATTATAGCGCCTTGACTTGGTCTTCAAGCTCGTCATCCATTCTCGGGCCCACGAGACCAGTCGGCACCCTGAAAAGGGCCTGCTGTCTCCATTGGGCCCTCCAACGGCCCATGTACTGAATCCACGCCGTGAGGGCCTAGGGGATATCTATCCCCCACAAGCCCCCGAGGCTTGAGTTAATTTAGAGATTAATTAACTCGAGACTCCAAAAAGGATAACATACTGCTCATGAGTTCCTCACCTAAATCCACACTGTTTCTTTTGGGGCACCGCCAGGTGCACCCCATGGGGTAGCCCCCGAGCTTCAAGTTGAGTTGAGCATCAATCAGCTTGAAGATCTAAACCCTTCGATCAGACTTCATAGAATGCATTCCTCAAGCGCCGAGTAAACATGAGGAATAACAGATCCTTTTATCTGAGTTATCATCTACTCCAAACTTTTTGAGTCACAGAAAGCCGACTCAAACTTCCTGTTTTTTCGGATTTTAGGAAAAAGAATAATTTTCCCTCAAATCCCGCACCCCATGGGGTTAACCCAAAGGGAACGAGCGGAAGGTACCGAGGAGTTACCGAAAAAACCCCAAGAAAACAGGAATCTTTCGAACACGCAATAACCACTACTCGCCCAAGCGATGACTGACGCGTGGAGGAAGTCGAAACGACGCAGCCAATTGAATCGTGCTCACAGAGATCGAAGCGGGGTGGCCGTACTATAAGAGTAGAGCCATCGCCCAGCCATCCATTACGCCTCCACTAAGTACCCAATACTTCAAGAAAAAACCCCAAGAACTACCCACCCCCTCGCACTCAGCCATGGCCGGAGGGAAGGGCAAGAAACGTGCGCGTTCGCCACCGTCGTCGGAGTACGAGGACTCCGACGACGCATTCTTTGGGGGCGCGTACGACGAGGAGTCCTCGGAGGACTTCTCCTCCAGCGAGGAGGAGGAAGCCCCCGAGGATGCACCGCCGCGGGAGGACGAATCGGAGCCCAACACTGACGACTCTCAGGGCTACAACCGCAAGGAGCACGCCAATCTCCCCGGCCTCCGCCGCACCGCCCTCCAAGAGTCCTCCGACAACGAGGAGGACAGCGAGGAGGAGGACTCCAACGACGACGACGACGACGATGCCCCCGGCGACCAAGATGGCCCGGGCGGCCACGACGAAGATGACGGCGGCAACAACGGCGACGACAGCAGCCACGACGACGGAGATGAGGCCGACGCTCCGTCCTCCAAGCGCCGCCGCGTCACTGGGCCCTCGGCCGGGCCCTCCACTGGTGTGTAGGCCACCATCACCACCACCACCATAGTAGTAGTAGTAGTAGTAGTAGTAGTAGTAGTTAGTAGTAGATTAGGATAATCTCCCCCCTTATATGTAATCCGCCTTGATGAACTATATAATGAAATCCATCGTATTATCCTTTGCTTTTGAGTTCTTCCGTGTGTTTTGTATCTTGAAAATCTTGCATCCGAGTCAAATGCACTTTTAAATTCTTTGAAGTAAAGACGAAATCATCATACAACAAAAAAACTCGCACTTCACTTATGCCCAGAATTCAGGCAAAACTCAGCTCGCTAGGTAAAATTAGAAACCCCATTCTCCGAGTAATAGAGAACTTGCACTCATGAGTTCCGACTAGAAATTATCCCGACTGAAATCGACGACTTAATCCTAGAGAGATCCGACTGAAACTTTACCATCATGAGATCCAAGTCAGCCTTAACGATAACCACAAATTCCGTCAGTCCACATGGACTGTTACTAACGGCGTCAGGGTTGTTTGAGATCTATACCCTGAACCAATTTCATCCATCTGAGAACTGTGCTGCCATTCTTCCCCACTGAGACCGCCGCCACCATTGTTTGAACTCAGAGCGCTACTGCATCCACTTCTTCTCGAATCTCCAACCCAACAGAGACATCCTCATCCATGGCTTCTAAGAAGAAAACCTTGAGCGTGCGCGGAAACACTAGTAAGGGCCTGCCGCACAACGAGAACCGGTAGCTACCTTCACCATACTTAGCGTACCGCCCCTCCACTGTCACCGAGCCCATGCTACAATCATTAGTAGATATGGGCGTCCTGCCACCGAAGGAAGTAGCAAACTGGAGGGTGTGCGAGAAGAAAGATGACGCTGCTCCAACTGAGGACACCTACGAGGCAATGGTGTTCATGTCGTTCTTCATCCGTGGGTTAGGTCTCCCTGTCTGCTCAATCGTGCGAGGCCTACTGCAATTCTATGCAATCAACCTGACTCATCTGAACCCCAATTTGATTCTTCAACTTTTGATTTTCGTCCATCTCTGCGAGGCGTTTCTTGGAATTGTCCCTCACTTTGGCTTATGGAAGTACTTATATCACTGCAAAGCCGGTCTGAGAGATGGAGTGTTACAAGTTACTGGAGGGGCCAGCTTTGAGCTACGAAAGAATCGCAAAGCTGTTTATTTGGATATCCCCCTTCCAGATAACAACAGAGGATGGCACTTCGAGTGGTTCTATATAGAAAACCATGGAAACTCTCTCCCCTCGTGGACTGGGAGGCAACCCGACAGTAAGCTGGCAAGCTGGGAAGAAGGGCCAACTGTTGAGGAACAAGCTGAGGTCAACACACTGTTAGAAGAGATAGCCAATCTGAAGGAAAATGGCCTTACTGCCCATGCTGTGGTCATAGATTTTGTGTACTGCTGCATTCAGCCACTGAAGGATAGGATTTACCCCGCCTATCTGTACGTCAGAGCTAGTGATCCAACTAGAGAGACAACCCGAGCCATGACTGAAGATGATGTCAAAGCCCGAGTGGAGTTGATGCTCAGAGGTGAAGCTCACAACAAGGGTACTCCTAAACTATATTCCGCATGGAATCCAACTCCCAATGTAAGTGATCTTACTATGACTTCTGTAAGTAATTTTACTTGCAATCATCTCCTGACTCATAGAGTTAATGCAGAGCAATATATCCAAGTTTCTATCAGACCCCACAACCTCTGGTGCTGACAGGCTAACAAAACGACAATCTAAGTTATCCACTGAGGAGATGGAAACTGTTGTTGCTGCTGCTCATGGTGCAGGAAACAATGAAGAGCATACCTTCATTGTGATACAACGTGCAGCCCAAACCGCTCAAGAAACCAGCATGAGCGACATCACCAAGGCAGCCCCCGTGCTTACAACTGCTCCAAGTGGCGTGAAGACGCGAGCTGCAGCTGGCCAGGGGCGTACCAAGGCAAAGGCCACTCGTACCGTGATGACATGGAAACCGAGGACAAACAAGAGGACAATCATGGATGTGACAAGCTCTCCTGAGTCATCAGACAAAGCCAGCAAGAAGTCCAGGTATTCCTCCCACACTGTAGCTAAAACTGATGACACCTTAGTCAGGGTTAACTGGACTAGCTTGGTTGATGAGGACGATGAAAAAGAAGAGCAAGCTCAACTGTGTCATTGCGAGAGGCGATCCAAGAAACATCATGATGACACCACAGTAACCCCCTCTGCATCTGCTCTGCCACCTGATGAGGATGAAATTGATCTGACAGCAAAAGACTTGGACCTAGATCAAATTATCAGAGACACTTGTAAACTTCCCTTCACTTTATGCTCTAATGAAGACATAGACCCGCTGTCAGCATGCTCCAAGGGGCAACAGTCTGAGAAATCAAGCCCTCGAGCCTCAACAGAGCTAGCACCGAAGGACTCAGAGTCTAAAGACCGCGCAAACACAATGACGGTAGATATCCTTGAGATCGAGACTGATGCTCACATGAATGAAGCCACTGAAACTGCACATGGGGCACAAATACCGTCTGACAACTAGCAACAGGCACTAACCGGAGCAGCTCCACAAGAACTGCAGCAAATGCCCGTGGCCGAGCCATTACCTGACGACGTCATCACCCAAGAGCATCCAACTGAGGATGACACAGGAGATACTCCCCAGCCCTCATCTGAGACCCATGAGTCGGCTCAAGAAAAAGAGACTGAAGAACCAAAGCATGCTGATCATGTTGAAAGAGGACAGTCTGCCACCCTCGCTACAACCGAGCCAGACAACGCCCAACCCCCTCCAATGGAAACGGGTAATGACAGTCGCCAACTAGTACCAGCATCCCCAAGCTCAGGGCTACTTACAGCTTTCGAGGTTTGCCAACTTTTCAACTTTACATATCCTGTATTGCCTTTGCTGTCACCTAAACAACTCGAATTACTCTTTGCAGGTTATGCTGAAGACACTACAAGGTGAAATTCAACAGGCCAGCATTATTCATGATAAAATTGCTGCACTCTCCAGTCTTGAGGTTACCACTTTGAGGCAGCAACTAGCCGACTCTGAGGCTGCACGCAAAGCTGAGGCAACAGGTATGCATTCAACCTTTCCATACACCAATATCTGAGGTCTCAATGCTGAATCGTGTACTCGCTGCCAGCTGCTGCTGCTGAAATTGCTCGCCTGAAGCAAGCGGCTGTGACTCGAGAGACAGAACACCGTAACGCCATTGCTGATAGAGACCAAGCTAGAGACACAGCAGCACACCTTCGCAAGCAGCTAGATATTGAGAAAAAAAACCATGAGGTAACCCGTCAAGAATCTCAACTAGCATATTCTTTGCTCACAGAAGCGTATGAACTGTATCATTCCACAGGAGAAGATGCGTCAAAGAAATGATGAATACCAGCAACTGCAAGAATCTCGAGATGGCTTTGAGAAGTCGTTGCGTGAGACTACCAGTTCATTGCACTCAAAGAATCCCAAGACGAGGCTGCTCATCAGGCTCAGGTGTCAGAGGTTTTCGAAAAGAACTATGAGACCAGCAAGAAGAACTGCAATAAATTGAAGGACGCCTTTGAGAAGGCCAAAGAAGCTACCTTGGTTGCCAATACTACTCTGATCAAGATCTTGGACATCTGTGCACCAGAGAAAGCTGCACCTCATCCTCTGGGTGATCGAAAAACAACTTTCATGGATGATATGAAGTCCAAAATTGCTAAGCGAGTAAAAACCGTTCTTACTCGCGCTCTTATGGTCATCAAGAGTTCACAACCTGAGATCGACTTGGCAAGTTTACCAGCGAAGATAGTAAACGAGAACCAGACTGTTGAGCATGAAGATGAAGCCCGCATGATTGCTGAACTCCTTGTAGGTGGCAATGAGTAAACAATGATTCCCCATGTAATATGATAAACTGAATGCTGTGTGTACATATTTGGCTCCTTATGTTGACACTTTAACTATTGTTCTGCAAAATAGGGTTAGTTTATGAATGAATCAAAATATTCTATGCGTACCTGAGAGTTGTGTCTGTGTAGAGAAAAGAGACAATGTTAAGTCGGTAACATGACCTGAGTTGAAACTTATGATATAGCAGTAAATAAAAAAGTAAGATATAACGGTAATGAGCACGAGTACTGTAAGAAAGAGTAACCTAAGCCCTCTGTCTTTGTTCGGCTGGGGCCTTGAATGCTCCCCGGTTGTGAGGTCCTGCAAAGGCATGTAGCACCGTGCTGTTGGTCGACTGACCTAGGCCAATTGCCTTTGTTTTGTTGGGGCCTTGAATGCTCCCCTGATATGAGTACGAACGAGAGCATGTAACACTGTGCTGTCGGTCGACTGACCTAGGCCGATTGCTCTCGTGGTGGGGCTGGAGTTATCCCCGTCAAGAGTAAGAGTGGGCATGTAGCACCGTACTGTCGGTCAACTGACCTAGGTCGATTGCCCATATACAGCGAGTGAGTAATGCGAGTAAAAAATAGAGAAAAGAACATAGAATGCTCTATCCCAAGAGTACATTTATTCATAGAGTATGAAGAGTACAATGAAGGCAGAGTACGAGAAACGACACCGACTGCTAATTCTAGAAGTCACAGAAAAACACAACGCATAGAACCTGGGCAAATGCTCTATGTTCCAGGAGTTACCGACTGGTGTCCCATCCATTTGAGATAGACGATATGATCCTGGACGAGTAACTTCCGTGACGATGTATGGACCTTCGCAAGGAGGAGATAACTTATGCTGTCCCGCAGTCTTGAGCACCCTGCGTAATACCAAGTCCCCTATTGAGAAGGAACGAGGCCTCATGTATCGATCATGGTAATGACGTAGAGTCTGCAGATAACGAACTGACTGAATAACAGAGTTGAGATGCTCCTCTTCGAGTAAATCGATCTCCTCGATGCGCATTGCTTCAGCTTCGGCAATATCCTTGAAGACCAGTCGTGGAGCTCCAAACTGCAGGTCGGCAGGCAAAACTGCCTCCGATCCATATACCATGAATAAGGGCGTGTTTCCTGCGAGGGCTTTACTGGGTTGCGTTCGAAGACTCCACACCACGTATGGCAACTCACATATCCACTTGTCAGCCAGCTTCTCATTCTTGTCAAAGATATTTTTCTTGAGTGCATCCAGAATCATGCCATTGGCTCGTTCAACCTATCCATTGGCTCTGGGGTGGGCCACCAAGACATACTTGATGCGGATGGACCTTTGCTCACAGAAATCGAAGAATTCTTAGTCCGTGAAGTTAGACCCCAAATCTGTGATAATATAATTCATGATTCCAAAGCGAAAGATGATGTCTTGAATAAATTCCACTACTTTGGCGGATGTTAATGAGGCAATGGGCTTGAACTCAATCCACTTGGTGAACTTGTCGATGGCAACCAACACATGAGTATATCCACCTTGAGCCTTCTTGAAAGGCCCAATCGTATCCAGCCCCCAGCAGGCAAAGGGCCACGAGACCGGTATATTCTACAACTGCTGTGCTGAAAGATGATGCTGCTTGGCAAGGAATTGACAAGCCTCGCAATGCTGCACTAAATTAGCAGCATCCTTCTTTGCCATACGCCAATAGAAGCCAGCCCTGAATGCCTTCCCGACCAATGTATCTCCTTGAGCAAGCTCTGCCCCGAGGAGGTATCTAGGCATTTTAACAAAACTCCTGAGGCAGCACACTTGTATAACTCGTTGTTGATCAGAACATAGCTGGAAGACCGCCTTGCTATTCGCTCGGCCTCCGCTTTATCATCTGGAGTTTCTTCGTTCAGGATATACCTGATGATGGGGGCCCTCTAGTCAGTCGGCATATCCAGAGTTAAGATGTGCCAGTCGGGGGGGTATGTTCAGTTCATCCAGCTGGACAGAGGGATGATGAAGCTCTTGGACAAAGATACTAGGAGGTACTTTGGCTCGTGACGAGCCCAGCTTGGATAAAATATCAGCAACCACGTTGTGATCCCGATCCACATGAATATACTCGAGACCTTGAAACCTGCCTTCTAGTTTGCGAACTGCCTCGCAGTATTTGTCCATACTTTCCGTGGAGCGATCCCACTCCTTTTTGACTTGATTGATGACCACCAAGGAATCTCCATAGGTAATTAAACGCTGAATCCCGAGCGATATGGCTATGCGAAGGCCGTGAAGAAGAGCCTCGTACTCAGCTGCATTGTTAGACACCGGGAAGAGAATCTGTAGCACATACTTGAGTTTTTCCCCTGCTGGAGAGGTGAAAAAGACGCCAGCACCAGCTCCTTCCTGTTTCAATGAGCCATCGAAATACATCTTCCAGACTTCCATGATTTCTGGCTTCTCAGGCACTTGGTGTTCAGTCCACTCGGAGACAAAATCAACTAGTGCCTGGGCCTTGATGGCAATACGAGGACTGAACTCAATGTCATGAGCCCCCAATTCACAAGCCCACTTGGTGATATGCCCTGTGGCCTCCGATTGCGTAAGACTTCTCCGATTGGAAACTCAGTGACTACTATGATTTTATGCTCCTCAAAGTAATGACGCAGTTTACGTGCGGTAATGAGAATTGCGTATAATAACTTCTGAACTTGAGGATACCTGATTTTGGAAGGACTGAGGACCTCGCTGATGAAGTAGACTGGATGTTGCCTGGGTACTGTGTGTTGTCCGTCTGGTCGCTCGACCACCAACGCGGTGCTGATCACATGAGTCGTACAAGAGATGTAGAGTATCAAATCTTCAGCCGGTGAGTCGGCAGTGGCACGATTGGGAGACTTGAGTACAAGAGGCGAGGTTCGGAACTTTTTCAAAGCGTCCAACTCTTCCTGAGCCTCCGTGGTCCACTGAAACCTGTCGACCTTCTTGAGGAGTTTGTAAAAGGGCATGCCACGTTCGCCGAGTCGCGAGATGAATCGACTCAAGGCTGCCATGCACCCAGTCAATCTTTGAGTGTCTTTCTATGATCTGGGAGGGTGCATGCGTAGAATAGCCTTGATCTTCTTGGGGTTGGCTTCAATTCCTCTATTGCTGACAACAAAATCGAGTAACTGACCTGCCGGGACGCCAAAGATGCACTTAGTGGGATTGAGCTTCCACCGGAATTTCCTCAGGCTGTCGAACACCTGGCGCAGATCATCGATGAAGTCCTCTTCGTTCTTGGTCTTGATCACGACGTCATCAATGTAGTGTGGCGGAACCGCCCTGCTTAATCCAGACTAAGCACACCTGCCACCTCTGGCTCACAGTGCACTTAGGCCGGACTAAACCCGGTAGTCCGTCGAGCTACCCAAAGGGCACTCGATGTAACTATCGCCCGAGGATACCGACATCACACACATTCAGCCCTCGAAAGAGCCACAACAGATTACATCATCACAACAGTTGAAGTAGAGAATAAGTAGACTTAGTTTACAAACCGAAGATAAATAGTCAAATACATGTTCAAATATAGCGGAAGCGAAGTCAAAATATACATGTATAGATACATATAGCGGAAGCGTTCAAAACATCTCACAGCGGAAATAAAACTCAACTAGTCTTCAAGTAGAGATAAACAAGGCGAGTAGCACCGAGCCCACCGGTTCTACCACCTCCAACATAGTTATCCAGCTGTCATCAGTACCTGTAAACCAAAAGTGGGGGCAAACCCTGAGTACTAATTACTCAGTAGGACTTAATGGACGGGGCTTACGGCTGACGCCAAGCATGCTTACTAATCATGTGGATCCTTAGCTGTTGATTCTTAAACCAAGTCATGTTGACATAAGATAGCAGGATTTGACAGCTGCTATTCATTAATCATGAAGATCATTTATATCCTAAAGTAAATACTTGCAGAAAGTAAAACACAACACATGTCCCGTTCCAAAATTCATAGCACTTCCATCACACCCCTGGGAGTAGCCGTCTCAGGAGCGATACCACGGTACGTCGGGTCAGCCCTCCCTCGACTCCAAAGCATCTCCCAAGTCCATCGACCTCCTACTAGTGGACGGGCAGCACCAGGAATAAGGGAACGGATCATATACATCCAAGCATGTTGTAATAGAGAAACATGATTATAAGCATAAAGTATTTGAATTATTACTACGTTCGGACGTCAAAGGCATTGGCATTCTCACACCTGGTGAGCATCAGCGATTCGAATCGATTTGTTAATTCCCGGGAACAACTAAAAATGCCAGGGGTATATGCTTACTAGCCATCGCGTTCCCACATATAGCCCCCATCTCCACTTGTCCCATCCCAAGTTCGATTCCAACCCGCCACTTCCCTGAGTTTAGCCCCCATGGAGCATTACCTCGGTTCGTCGGGTCCAGCCCTCCCATGAGATAAGCGCCCTCAGTTCCATGGTAGGAACAAGTCTCTGTTCTTCGGATGGCACAAGTATGACTTTCACCGGTCCATTATCCCGGATAAGCACCTTAGCAATGTTATGCCGACCAATAGGCGAACAACGGACGGGCCTTATACGACTCGGGCGGAGCCCACCAAACCATCCATCTCATCATCATCATTTTTCTTATATACCCATATCTCCGCCCGGTCTCCATTTAAAACATGTCATAATCAAAGTAAGATTCATAATAGTGAGATTTCTTTTATGAAAAGCAATCCCTACGGGACGAGTGACTCCATTCACTCGTGTCTACTCGTACCTAGCATTACTAGGCATACTCGTCCTACGTACTCTATTTTAGGTGCTAGGGCCAGGGCGGCCAGGAAGTCTAATGCAGTTGGTTCCAAACAACTCCTAATGCAGATGCGTAAGCATTCATCAAATATATTTGCTGGGCAAAGCATGGTCCTGCCTACCTTTGCTTGATCTTAAGAAAACCAACAAACTAAACTAAGTTAGTTTGCCGGGTTGTGAGGCTTTGCCCCAGGCAACCCCTTGAAACAAGTACGGATGTAATCAGCGACCCTTCGTCTTCAGGTTGGGGAAAGACCAACTCCTGGTGAAATCCGTTGTACGGCTTCTCGATCAAGAGTGGCTCTTGTGTTGATCCTTGTTTCGCGGAATCTATATGCATGGTATAATATGCAAGTGAGTGCAAGAGAATGCAAATACATGCAATAGGTACAAGTTATATGTATGATATGGTGCGATAATGAGTGCCACGAATGCAATTGTATATATGAGGTGCAAATGATACATAATGCATGCCAAGTAGCTTGTGACGAATTTATTCGGTTACTCTCAATCTAAACACATTCCATAATAAGAAAACTTAACAACTTTCCTAAGAAATCATACAGCCCATTGCTAAGAAATCGTGCAAACCATCGCCACATTTTATCTTTGAAGTTATTAGGAATAATTGTTCTATATGTGTACACAGTCCCTATCAAATGAAATGAAGTTGTCTCTTAAAGTTAAACATATACATGCAATTTAATGGACACACTATCTTTATGAATAAAATGCACTCATAAGTCCATGTAGTTAGAAAACTCCAATCGATCTCAAATCTTTACCACATGCAGCAACATACTCCATAACGCTACTAGATTTTTCCCAAAATTTTCCTAGCAGTTTAAATACACTTTTTCCTATTATTTAGTTAAGCGTGTAACACTTTATTATTTTCACAACACCATTCAAACTTTACATGCAACGTCTCAAACCTTACCCGCAAGCTACCCATACTATATAAAGTACATGAAAAATACTAGAGGTCATATTTGAGCATCTTTTATATAGCCTTCATTTTCCAAGTTAATTAAACACACAAATCACATGCATAAGGGCAAAACAGTAATTAACCAGTCAATGCTAGGGCTACCAAAAATCACACAGTACCTAGATGCCATAACAAAGCTACTGTCTAAGTTTCATGATTTTTGGAGTTCATTTGGTCCACTTTTACCATTTATTTACCTACACCATGCACGCACTAAACCAGGGGCAAAACAGTCTTTTTACACATCCACATCATACCTATTCTGTAGAGCTACTCAAGAGGAGTCCATAGCCACTGAATTTGCCTATTTTGGATTTTTATTTGAATTGTTATGATTTTTCAAAGTTTCCAGCCGAATTAAATGCATTTAAATGGAAAACATTAGATCTGGGGGTTAGAACGTAATTAACCATAGATTCCAGGGGCCTGCGAGGAAAACTGCTTAGACTCAGTGAATAGTGCGTGAGAATACTCCTAAGCTCGGGGTTAGATCTGCAAAATGCAACGGCTCGGTTAAAACGCGAAACATTAATAGATCTAGGGGTGTATTCACAAGATATCCAAGACTCATCCAACAGTGGGAAAATAACCGACAAGTGGAGGGTCCTTTCTGCAAAAGCCGCCCCTTCGTCTTCCACCTCCGGCCGGGGCGAACGGCGCGGCGCGTCCCGCGTTCCCGCGTACGGGGCGGCGCGTCGGGACGGGGTCTTGGAGCCGAGGTAGGCCGGGGTCGTGCCTCCCGCGACGGCGAACTTGACCCTCTAGGTCTCGTCGCCGGCGGTGCAGAGGGGAGGCAGGCGGCGGTGGTGAACTTGCGGCCGCGGTGGCGTGCACCGACGGCGGCGCGGGCGCGGATTCGGCGGCTCCGGCGAGGGGAAGGGCCACGGGGTGGCGCGCCGGTTGCGCGGGGAGATGGGGAAGCCGCTGGGGTTGAAGTGGAGGTGAGGGAAAGGCCGGGAGATGGCCTTCCACGGCGAGGGCCGGCGGCGATGGTGGCCGTGGGGTGTGCTCGCGGGGAAGAGGGCTAGAGGCACCGGCGGCGGACGAGAGTTTGGGGGAAAGGTGGCGGACGGCGAGGCGAGCGCGAGGCGCTCCTCGGCGGGGTTCGAGGCGGCTCGAGGCGGCGGGTGCCATGAGCTCGCCGCGGCGGCAACGGCGGCGGGCACACTGCGCTCGGGTGGGAGAGGCGGAGGGAGGCGACGAGGCCTAGCTCGTTGGACGCGGAGGGCGGAAGCGGAGATGATGGCGGTGATCTGGGGGCGCGGGGAGCGGTGGAGCGGCCGGCGTGAGCTCGGCTCCGAGCTTCGGCAATGGCGGGCCGTGGAGCTCTGAGCAGGAGGAATAGGCGAGGGAGAGGGGGCGAGTGAGAGAGCGAGGCGGGGTTGAGGGCGTGGAGACGGCCTGGAAAACGTCCAGGTGCAGAGGGGTCGAGGAGGACAGAGCGCGGCGTCGGCTTCGGCCGGCGTCGCGGCCATGGCGCAGGCGGCGCGCGCCGCGTGGGCGCGAGTGAGCGGGGAGGAGGGGCGGTGATCGTTGCATAGACCCGGTCCAGTGGATCGTCCTACTGACAGGTGGGCCCGGGGAAGATGGGTAAGGAGCCGTCCATGGACCAGGTGCACCGAGGCGCGGGGAAGCGGGGCCCACAGCTGCCGATTTCGGCCCGCGCGGGCGGGAATCCGACGCGGCTGGCGAGTGGGGCCCGCCGGTCAGTGAGAGGAGAAGAGAGGGAAAATCCCGAAAATGGAAAAATCCCAGTTTGACCAGGGAATAGGTTTCTGAACTTCGCCTATTTGACCAACCTAGGAGCCGAATTTGACAAAATCCCAATTGGATGAAGTGTTCTAAATTTGTTCCTCTACATTTCCCTTATAAACTTGTATACCATGTTTTACTCAAAAATTTGGTGTAAATTTGAAATTTATGTGCTGACCAAGATTTGACCAACAGAACCTTCCAGCTTGGAAATCCTAAAAGTCTACTTTCTAGGCACTTTCACAAAAGGAGTTTTATACCAATGTTGTTCAGAATTTCATGATCTACAATTTCCTCAATATAGGAATTGTAATATTTTGGCTCTAAGATCAAGAAAATTTAAAATTACTAAACAAGTCAGGTTTGGACAGAATTTACATGCTGACAGAAAAAGTCTCAAATCTCTATGCAAACCTTCATGCATGTCAAAGCACCAATTACCAAAGTTGTTTATAATTAAATTGTCTACAAGTTTGTCAATATGAGTTTCACCTATATCACTATTGAACTAAAGTTATAGACACAATCACATAGACACATATGCAGAAAACAGGTTTCAACAACTTGCATCTCGACTAAATTTGAACTAGGGCTCAAATGCATGTCATTGTATGATGCATTATGATGAATGTTGCATGTATGATGAATGATTTTGCACTTGGGATGCCGGAGCATCACATGTAGGCCTCGGCACGTTTGCCCCAGTGGTCGGCGAGGCAAGTTTGAATCACCCTTTGGTACGTTGCTCCGACGTTCTTCAACCCGAAAGACATGGAGGTATAGCAGTAAGCGCCGAAAGGCGTGATTAACGCTGTTTTCTCCTGATCCTCGATTGCTAGGCTGATCTGGTGATAGCCTGAGTAACAATCGAGAAAAGAGAGTAAGGCACAGCCGGCCATAGAGTCAACGACCTGGTCGATGCGAGGCAACCCGAACGGGTCCTTAGGGCAGTGCTTATTGAGATCGGTATAATCAACACACATCCGCCAGTCTTTTTTATTCTTTTTGAGGACGAGTACAAGGTTTGCAAGCCACCCGGGATGCATGACCTCTCTAATAAAACCGGCAGCCTTCAGCCGGGTTAACTCTGCCCTAATGGCCTCTCGCTTTTCTGGAGTAAATCGCCGCAACCTCTGCTTGATGGGTTTGGCATTGGGGAACACCTTGAGTTGGTGCTCGGCTAGTTCCCTCGGTACCCCAGGCATATCCGCAGGCTTCCATGCAAACATGTCACGATTGGCCCTCAGGAACTAGACGAGCGCGTCTTCCTATTTGGGAGGAAGAAGAGCGTTGATGGCAGTCGTCTTGGTTGCATCTGAGGGGTCAAGACTTAACTTCTTCGTCGGGATGGCCGGTTGGATTGCCGCGCTTGAGGCTGCTTCTTGAGTCGGGATCTGGAGGTCTTCCTGTGACATGTTGGTTTCATCTGCCATGAGCTTCTTCTATGCCGCCATATGATTCTGCTCGAGGGCCATCTGCATGGCCTCTTGTACACACTCCGAGGCTCCCTTGAAGTCAGCACGTATGGAGAGAGTACCACCTGGAGCTGGCATCTTGAGGACGAGGTATGGGTAATGCAGGATAGCCATGAAATTGGCTAGCCCAGGACGCCCAATGATGGCGTTGTAGACGCAGTTGAAGGTCGGAACTTCGAAGCGTAGTGTCTCGATGCGGAAGTTTTCTGCAGTTCCAAAGGCGACCGGCAGATAGATGTGCCCGAGCGGATATTCACCCGTGCCTGGTACAATTCCGAAGAATGGGGTATCCGACTTCTTGAGTTCGCTGAGCGGGATCCCCATGTCTTGCAGAGCTCTAGGGAACACCACGTTGATGCTTGCCCCACCGTCGATTAGTACCTTCTTGAGTCGGGTATCCCCGACTATGGGAGTTACCAGCAATGGGTACTTGCCTGGCTCATCAAAGTTGAGCCACTGATTCGCCCGACTGAAGGAGATTGGCCCGTGGGACCAATCGTATGGTTGCGGCAGCTCTGAGGTGGCCACGTTGATCTGCCGGTCCTCCAGCTTCTGCTGGCGCTTGCTCGCATATGCTCCATGCCCCCTAGGATGAAGTTGACTTCCTTGTTGACGTCGGGGAAGCGTTGATTATTGCCTTCGGTTGGTCGCTGCGGAGGCTGGTTCCGCGGTGGAGGCAGCGGCGGAGTAGGCTGCGGCATTGGGAACTAGCCGCGTGTCAGCATGGCTTTGAAGTCATGGCAGTTCCGAAGAGTGTGGCGCTGTCCTTGTGTGCAGGGCATGGCTCATCGAGGAGTTGATCGAGGGTCCGAGATGGAGCAGGAGGCGGGCCACGTGGTCTTACTGGGGCTGGAGCCATGACTCAGACCTCCTCCTGAGGCCTCTTGTCCCAGCAACAATCTTGCCGCGAGGGTTCTTCGTGTCTCTCCTGCTTGCCCTTGCCCCGATCGTCCTGTCGGGGGCGGACAAGATCGCGAGCTCGTTCGTTCGCCGTAATGTAGCGGTCCGCTTCCTGGAAGAGGCGCTCCGAGGTAGTGGGCGTCCTTTCCAGTATGTGCTTGACGAAGACCTGGTCGTTTGAGCCCTGGAGGAAGTCGTCAATCACCGTATCCTCAGATACGTTGGGGATACGATTCCTGAGAGCCTGGAACCGCTTGAGGTACGATCGCAGGCTTTCTGAATCCTTGCGCCTGATGGTTTTGAGGTCCCATCGCTACGCCGGCTTGTCAGAGAGTGACTGGAAGTTGGCGATGAATAGGCGACGGAAGTCGCCCCAGTCCTCAATGCTGCCCCGCCTGAGGTGGCGAAGCCATTGAAGCGCATCCTGCCCTAACTTGATTGGGATGTAGGCCGTCATGAGATCTTCTGAGGCATTGGCCATCCGGGCCGCGGTAGTGTACACGGCCAGCCAGTTCCGCGGATCCATCTTTGTCTCGAGCTTTTCAATGTTTGAGATTTTGAAATTGGGCGGCCACTCGACGTCTTGAATCCTCCGACCGAAGGCCGCTGTGGCAGCTTCGGCGATGCCAGCCCGGTTACTGTGGTCCTCATCTGTCATGGATTGGAAGGTGCTAGAGGTTGTGAAAGAGACTCGGGAAGTGGAGCTGTTCACGGAGACAGCTCCCGAGTGACCCTTGGCAGCTGGAACACGCTGAGGGGGCCATAGTCTCGGTCGTAGTTTGCCCGCCGGTCTATCTCAAGCTGGTGCCGCTGAGCGCGAGATTGCTCGATGCTGTGACGTGCGTCGCGGTTGCTGTTGATGACCTGTCGTGCATCAGCAGCCTCTTGATGCCTGGGCACGAGGTGGTCCGCTACTCGAGCAAGAACGGTCTTGATGGCCTCTCCATCCTCGTTGTTGGGGAGGAGCTCACAGAGCCTGACCAGCGATCCGCCGGCTTGACTCGGGGTCTCCATGACCCCTTCGAACTTCTTCAAAAGATTGCGTCCGGGGAGCGCGGCCACCCGCTGTCGTCTGGCTTGACCAGCCTGCCAATTGCGGCGCCGCTGCCGCGTCTGGTTCCTGCGCCGGTGGCTCTGCACTTCTTGCTCGTCCTCGCTGTCCCGGGTTCCCTCGTCTATCGAGACAGGCAACGTGGGATCTTTGTTGCCCAGAATGTGGCGACGCCGGATGTTACGAATGCGGTTCGCCCTCTCCCTCTTGTGGCGATCTTGTGAAGTTTCGGCGAGGACAGGTTGCTCGTCATCTGAGACCACTTCGTCGATCTCGTTTGGAGCACCGCTGATCATGAGGAGCTCAGAAAAACAGAGGGTAGAGCTCAGAAGCGAACCCTCGGATCTGCCGGTGGTCATGGCCTCCATCCCTATGCTGGTGTTCGAAGCAAGAACCGTGGTCGTTGTGGTGGTCGCGCCGTGTTCAGAGACTATAGGAGTCTCGATGTTGTAGATCATGGGGGGATGCCCCACATCGCGAGCCCTCCGAGCGACCACCAAGTGATGACGAGCCTCGTCGGTCGGTCAAGTGCACTGGCGAACAGATCTTCCCGCCGGGGTAGAGTCGATGACGAGCCGTAGGTGACGGCCAATCGACGGTGCGTTGAGCCCGCTGTAGATGCAATCGTCCGGAAGAGGCACGGACTGATTTGAGTTGGGCACCCCCTGCGCACCCTCGTCGTTGTTGAGGGGAGCCGAGGCACGGGAGACAAGCCCCTGGTACGTGGTAGCGGAGTTGTGGAGACCGAACGGGACGGAGGGGACGACGGGCTCCACCAGAGTCTTTTTTCGGCCCTGGATAGGCGAAGCTGGCCAGGCTCGCTTTGGTGTGGACGGAGGTGGTGGGACCCGCAATGGACGTGGGACCCAGGAGCGAGTGTCGATAGGAACTCGCCTCGGGCTCCGTGGAGCGCTGCCTGAGGCGTGGGCCCGCCGTGGATCTCGAGAGGGGTTTCCTGAGGAACCTGCTCTCGATCCCTGACTAATCCGAGTCCAGACCTGAGTCGGAGAAGTTGGGAGCGCCGTGCGACGAGTCGGGGCCGAAGTGGTGGTCGTTGCAGGTGCTGCTCGAGTCGACATGGTCAATGTGGATCCAGTCCTGAAGGAGATCCTCCGGTTGGTTTGCGCTCCCGAGTCATAGTGACCACGAGGAGCGCGATCCGACTCAGCACGACGCGGAAGCGGATTCTGGTGAGGGGTCGGTGCCTCGTGCCGACATGTTGAAGCTTGGCGCGGAGTCAGAGAAGGTTGACGGGGCGCTGGTCCGTGGCAATGATCCGACGGCGCAGATTGCCCTGGAGTGGTCGATGGTCGCACGACGATGCGCGGTTGCACCGTTACGCTGCGAAGCTGATGAAGGTCGCCGCTCCGATCGGCGATGAAGGTGATCGATCCAAACTGGATCATGTAACCTGGGGTGAAGCCGTTGACGAGGTGATCGGCCATGGAGCTAGCTGATGTCGATTACGCCGCCGCCTACCTGGCGCGCCAACTGTCGGTGTTTGATACCGGCAATGCACCACGGGGTGTGTTACGCAGTGCTTTTTGGGGTGGCGAGATCGGCATAGCTCGATGGTTCGCGTAGAGATGCGACAAGACACGAGGGTTTATAAAGGTTCAGGCCACGATATGCGTAACACCCTACGTCCTGTTTGCTACGAGTTGTATTAATCTGAGTTCTCGAGGTTACAATGAGGCCTTGAATGTTTGGTGGCTGGTATGTGATGAGACGATTGATGTGCTACATAGGGGTCCCTCACCCGCCTTATATAGACCAGCGAGGCTTGGGTTATAAGTCGGTTTCCATCTACGAGTCCTACACTATTTGGAAGCCTAAAAGAGTACACAGAATCTACGATTACATGTTCCTTCCTTGAGTCCCGCCGCTTCTAAACACAGAGTCCGAACCAACTCCCTTACACCTTTCCTGAATTATAGCGCCTTGACTTGGTCTTCAACCTCGTCATCCGTTCTCAGGCCCACGAGACCAGTCGGCACCCTAAAAAGGGCCTGCTGTCTCCATTGGGCCCTCCAACGGCCCATGTACTGAATCCACGCCGTGAGGGCCCAGGGGATATCTATCCCCCATAGTTTGCGCATCCTATGCTTGCTTCTATAAGCACTCTTGGGCTGCCCTCCTCTGTGCCCTGGTCATGACTCCCGCTACACTATGTCTAGGCTCCTCTAAAGGTTCTTCCGCCGGGACGCCCTCTATTGGCATAGAGAGTGTGTCCACGTGGTAGATTTTGAACTGTGGTGCTGGTAGAGGCACTTCAAAGTTGTACCCTCTATAGATTATGACATAGGTTTCTGTGCTGGGGTTCTTGCGCAGAAAGTGTCCCCGGATAAAATGGCTCTTTGTGACTAGGTTGGCTGTGTCTGGGGGAAAGAATGCCACTTGGGCATTTGCTAAGACCCCTAGCTCGGATGCAATCCTCGTCACGAATGACGTGATTGATATGGAATTTTCATCCCAAACTAGTTTCATCTAGTGATAGAGCATGGCGGTGACAGGTGCATATTTCTGTTTACGCCACATGGCATAGAGGATTTTTAAGTCCTCTATGGTCACATAGCGTGTGTCATCGCGGGGAAGGACTATGATAGTAATCCAGCGGGCCATGAACCGCATGCTAGGGTGCTTAATGTTTGTGATACTCTTCTTCCCCTTATAGTCCGGACCGGCTAATTCCTTCCAGAACTCTGTTGCATTAAAGCCTAAGGGTTCTGCTACTATTGAGCAGCGAGGTGAGAACCCGAGAGCATTGCTGAACTGACGGAGTGTCAGCTCATGCACAGAGTTAAAGAGTCTGAAATGAACAGTCGTGTCGGACTGCAATGATACTACTCGGAGGGTCATTAGAAACTCCTTAGTGAGGAGGACTATGCCTCCCTCGCTAACATTTGCAAAATTTTCCCAGCCTACCATACTGAAAATTTCATCAAATTCATCATCCATACCTGTGCTTGCCACGAGTATCTCATCGAAGCACTTGGTGAGGGTGATAGGCTTGGTGTGGAGTCACCTCAGCTGGTTGGCTTCATCTTGATTGCGTGTTTGGATTTGAGAATCCAGCAGCAATACGGGCCCGGTGATGGAGGATGAAGCTTCTTCTCCTCCTAGCCCAGCACTTGATGAGCCTCTGTCGGACACTGTCCGCGAATTCCGTGAACTGGAAGACATCGGGAACCGTATGTGTTGTCCCGCCTTGCTAATGGCACTTCTGGCCCTCTTGAGAGCGCGTTTCATCCTGCACAAAATATCACCACAAAAACTACGAGACGACAAAATAAAATTAGTGTTAGTCGTTAGTCGTCCTTGCGGGGCGTGACACCACCACAACTCATTCTTGGTCTTGCCAAAAGAGAGGGGCAAGTAGCTAATTTATTTGCTCAACTAGATTTTTATTTGGACATTACTTTGGCTAAGCAAAGGGCTAAATTAACTACTAAACAAGAGAATTTGAGAGGGAGAAGGGAAGTGTTTGCAGTGCTGCTGCTTGGTGCATTGGAGAAGGGAGCTCAAGGGGGCTTTTTATAGCCAAATGGGCAGGAAGGGAGGTCAGGCGGCCGGAGTTGGAGGTCAGCCGGCCTTGGCTGCTGGTCGGCCGGCCTTGCGTGGGCAAGCAGCAAAAGGGCAGAGGAGGCAGGCAGGTCGGCCGGCCATGAGGAGCTAGTCGGACGGCCATCAACTGCTACTGCTTTACTTTGCTTGCGTTGGAAGCAAGAGAATGGGAGGAAAAAGAAGAGGCAGGGGGAAGCTGGTCGGGCGGCCTAGAGTCTGGTCGACCGGCCTCCTTGGCGTTGCTTTTGTCCTGGTTTGCTTCGGGAGTGAGCAAGGTAGAAAGCGCAAAGGGAAAAAGATGGGAGGAGGTCGGTCGGCCGGCCTGGGGGCTCGGTCGGCCGGCCCTTGGCCTGTCTTTGTGCATGCTTCGGTTGGGAAGCAAAGGGTAAAGTGAAAAGAAAAGGAAGGAGGAAGGGAAGAAGGTGGGAGCTCGGTCGAGCGGCCTAGCGAGGCTGGTCGGGCGACCTTTAGTGGTGGTCAGGCAGCCAATTATGAGGTCGGCCGACCTCTTTGCTTCGGACGGAGGTAAAGAGAAAGGCGAAAGAAAAGAGAGAAAAGGGAAAGAAGGGAGGTGGAGTGAAGAGGAAGGGAGAGGGGAGGCAGGCTCGGTCGGGTGGCCTGACCAACTAGTCGGCCGGCCTTGGCCGGTGCCCCCATGCCCCCTTGTGCATGCAAAGCTAAAGAGAAGAGAGTGAAAGGAAAAGAAAAGAGAAAGGTGAAAGAAGAAGAGAGAGGGGAGAAAAGAGAAAGAAAGAGGAGGAAGGGGGAGGCTAGTCAGGCGACCGAGCCGCCGTGGTCGGCCGACCTTGGCCTGCCTGCCTTACCTTTGTCGAGGAGGTGGTCGGCCGGCCCCTGTGCTAGGGTCGGCCGACCCTATATATTTTTTTTTTCAAAAATGAGAGTATAAACTGAATGCATAAAGATTAAAATTATGCATTGCCAAAATTTAGATATGCTGCGGAGTGTTTAGATTGAAAGTGATGGGGAAATAAATATTCAGTCGAATGATAATGCCAGGTTTACCTCTTGGCGGGAGCGAACCATTTACCGCCCTTCGGGATGTCGCGTGAGCGTATGTACAGGGAGGTAAGCGGTACCTTTGCGAGCTACTTGGAATTTGTCGTGAATGGGTCCTGGGCGCGCTTGTCGTCAACATGCCCCATAGTATTTATCCTAGGGTCTCCATGGGTATGCTGATTTTTGTTCCACCCTTGGTTGATGGATCTTGTACAATCATGGGTGCCGACCTTCTTAACAGGAGCTTTGCCTCTTGTTTCCTAGTTCTTGCGGCTAGCCTTCATGGCTTTCGCCTTCTTCCATTCGTCTTCTTCCCGTTGTCGGATGGCAGCCTTGGTGGCTAACTTCCGTTTTATGAATGCTACGAGACTGTCCATCTCTTTCCTAGAAGCGTCGTAGACTGGCGACTTCGGCACATACTTTTGGCACTTGCAAATCTTCACTTGGCTACACTGCTCCACTTTTGGTTTGAAGGAGAATGTCTCCCTCATTCCATTGATGTTGAGATGGACTTCTCTGGCTCCAACATCTATGCTTGCTTCCGCGGTGCTCAAAAACGCCCGCCCAAGAATGAGCGGTGTCTTTGCATCAATTTCCATATCCAATACCACGAAGTCCACGGGAATGAGGAAGTTCCGGATCTTCACCGGGACATCCTCGGCGATTCCTGCGGGGTGTCGGATAGATTGGTCCGCGAGTTGCAGGCACATACTTGTGGGGACGAGTGCCGCGTGATTGAGTTTGTCGAAGACAATTTTAGGCATGACACTGACGCTTGCTCCGAGATAGCATAAGGCTTGATTGAAGACTTGGTTCCCGATTGAGCATGGAATGGTAGGACTACCAGGGTCCTTCTTCTTCTGTGGAGGTTGGTTGAGTATAGTTGCGCTACACTCCTCGGTCATATGCACAATTTCTGCTGATGGCAGTGGTTTCTTATTGTTGAGTATATCTTTCAAGTACTTTGCATATGTCGGTACCTGCGTAGCATCTAGCAGGGGTATATTGACATATAATTTCTTAATGACCTCAACAAACTTACTATATTGTTCATCAGCGGCAGCCTTCTTGTTGCGCTGAGGGAAGGGCAACACCGTTGTGTCATAAAACTCGTGTGGAAGAGTTTTTGATGGTGCCTTTTCCTTCGCAGCACCAGTGCTGGTTTCTGGATCATCATTCTCCTCTGTTTCGGTGGTCTTCTCCTGTTCCTTGCCTGTATGGTTATTGCGTGACGCACCACTAGGATGTGGAGGGTCCTGAGTGGACTTACCACCCCTAGTGGTAACGGCATTGATGTGCTCTTTGGGAGGAGGTTCGGGTCGTCTCGGAAGCTTTCCGACGTTAATATTAGGCAAAGAGGCAGCCAACTGAGCTATTTGTGTTTCTAACATTTTATTGAAACTCAGTTGATTTTTCATAGCACTGTTAAAAGTTTCCATTTGTAAAGAAATAGATTCAAAAAGTCTATCATTTGCATAAAACTTTTTACTAATGCTATCATACACAGCTTTAGGATCAAAAGAGCTAGGCTTATTAAATTGCTGTGAATTGCTAGAGGAGTTACCTTGTCCGGAGAATGGCATATATGGTCGCGAATTCCAGCCTGGTTGGGGACGATTCCCGTTGTTGAAGTTGCTGGAGTTACCGAAGAAGTTGACATCTTCCGGTCCCGTTTCAGGGCAGCTGCTCCCTGAATGCCCCATGTTCCCGCAGACTTCACAAGTCATGCGAGTGTCGAGGGTCTGGACTGGTGCGGTCTCAGGATTGTCTTCCAGCTTTTTTAAAAGCAAGTCCATCTTGGCGGCCAGCATGTCCGTGCTGTCGATATGATGGACTCCACGGGATCGTGTGTGTGACCAATCTTCTTTCCATCCCTGGTTAGTGGCGATCTTCTCAATCAGATTTTTGGCCGCTCTCACACTTTGGGATAGGAAAGATCCTCCAGCGGCTGCATCCAGGTGCTCTTGAGCAGTACGGTTTAACCCGTGAAAGAAGCTCTTAATGATCAGCCATTTGTGATGCCCCTGGCATCTCAAAAGCCTTAACACACGATTAGATGAAGGCTAACGATGGATTAAGGCTTAATCATGCTTAGTGATTAACAGGAAACACGTGGAGGAGCCACTAAATCAAAATTTTCTACACAACATACAAGACCACACATTTCGTGGTTGAATAAGTCAACACTCACATGCTTTTGAGCTCAAACCCCAAATGCAAAACCTCGGATAAGAAAGTAACCCTAGACCTTTCTGTTTGACCATGTTCAAAAAGCTAAAGACAAGAGGTTTAAAAGATCAAACCGAATCCAACCAACACTTCTTCCGAGGATAGCAAGTGTGATCGTGAGCAAACTTGAGCCCTAATAAAGCTTTCAAATTCATTAAGTACCCGAGCTCAACTCCGTTGCCAAACTTGTTGTACATGTTATGGACTATCCTATTGCTACACTGAGCAGGGATCAAAGCTATCGTCTACTCACTCAAATTTTCACCCAAATATCTCATGGAAACAACTAGATCAACCCACACTTGAATTTTCCCAAGTATGGATTTTCAGCTTTTCCCTAAGTTGATTCTGAAATTACTTTTGATTTCACTATACAACTTCAAAATCTTCCTTTCTATGAAGTGGAATTAAACTTATCACCTTTCAAATGCACCTATTGTGGAAGTGATTGGACTTCATTTGATACTCCAAAAGTTTGAAACAAGAAAGTCTCTCCACAAAGTGAAATTTCTGTTTTAATAAACCTTGGAACATAATTGTGTCTATAATTCAAAATATGTGGGGTTTCAGACCAAAGTCATATTACCAAACTTTTAGGTCATAAACTGGAGCACAACTTTGGTAATTAGAGTTTGATCATATATTGAGTTTTAATTGGAGTTTGGGGTCATTTTCTACCAACACAGAAAACCAGTTCAAATCTGACCTGTTTAGTAATCTCAATGTTTATATGACCTACAGCCACTTTAATGCAAAGATCAAATTAGAGAAGTTGTAGATATTGAAATTCTAAACAAACTTTTCAATACACACTTTGGGTGCTAAAGACCAGAGATAGGACTTTTGATTCTCACAATCAGTAGAGGTACCCTGTCCAAACTGGGAGCTGCAACCTAAATTCAAATGAAATTCATACTTGCACTTAGAATCTGAAGCTGAGCCTATTGACAAACTTGTAGAGCTTGAATAGTGGAACATTTCCTCCAATTGGAGTTTTCCCAGAATAGGCCTCCAAATTGGTCAAAAGGGCTAATTACTAGAAGGGGGAAAACACATTTTTGCCTTTTCTTCTTCCCTGTCACTGGCAGGTGGGACCCACGGTCCGCGCGGACGGCCATGGCTGAGCCGGCGCGCGCCACGCGGCCGGCGGTGTACGGCCACGGCGCCCCGGCCACGGATCGACACCCCGCGCCGCGGCCGCTTCACCTCGACGCCTCCCCGACCTCATTCACTCGCCCTCGCTTGCTCTCTTCCTCCCCTGGCCTCGCGTTGAGTCCGCATCCGCCATGGGCGACCCGAGCTCGGAGCTCGAGCTCCGCCGCCGCCCTCTGTCCTCCCCGCACACCTAGAGCTTCACCACTACCTTCGTCGCAACCTCGCGCACCCGGCGCCCTAGTCCTCACCGCCGTCCTCATCCCCTCAGGGTAGATCGAGCCGTCGCCCGACGACCACGGCGCCGAGTTCACCGTCGGTTCGCCACCTCCGCGCACCCCCTTCTACCGCCTTCCCGCGCTCAAGGTCACCTCCATTGCATCCGCCTTGGCCTCGCGGACTCGGCGCACTATCCGTCGCCACCGTTCCGCCCCTCCTTCGCCTGATCCGCGCCCACACCGCCGTCCGGGACGCCGTCGCCGTCTCCCGGTTCACGCGTGTCTCCGGGCCGCCCCGACCGCCTCCCTCGTCGAGAGCTAGGGCTTCGGGTTCGGCGTCGCCGGGAACACTGGACGCCATACTCTCGGCATCAAGACCGCGCCTCTGCGCGCCGTGCGCCGCGCGAGAACGTCGGCCGCCGCGCGTGCTTCGTCCCCGGCGAGAGGTTGAAGAAAGGGGTGATGATTTTGCGATCTAGCCCCTGTGCTTTCCTTTATTAACATTTCAGTCCTACACGCTATTCACTGAGTCTATACAATCTTCTGTGCAGACCCCTGAAGTATATGGTTAATTTCGTTTAGGTCCCGGTTTTGTATGTTTTTCTTTTTCTAAAACTGAGAATTTTGGAAAATCATATAAAATCATAGAAAAATCCAAAATGGACAAACTCAGTTGCATTAGACTCCTCTTGGATAGATCTACATGATTGATAAGATGTGGAGGTGTGAAATGTCTGTTTTACCCTTGGTTTGTTGCATGCACGATTAATTAGGATAAATGACAAAAGTGGACTAAATGAACTCCAAAGGCCATGAAACTTGGACAGCAGTTTTCTTGTGGCATTGCAGCACCATGTGAATTTTTGTGGCCCTAGCACTTGCTGTTTAATTACCCTTTTGCCATTTACATGTGTTATGTGCATTTATTTAACCTAGGAATTGGAGGCTACATAAAATATGCTCAAATGGATGAACTATAACTTCTGGGCACTCCTTATAATAAATGTAACTCACTGTATAAGTTTGAGCTCTTGCATGTTAGGTTTGATTGTGGTTTTGAAAATGACAAGTGCTAAGGTGATTAAATCAATAAAATGTAAAAGTGCTATTTACTGTACCCTAAAAACTCCACCAAAATTCCTATAGCTATATTCCTGTGCAGGTATACTTATGTAGGTTATTCATGCTTTGTGGATGCTGTTTCATAAAAGAAGTATAAGTAGTCACTTAAGTAGGGCCAAAAGTGAAGGTAATAGGAATGGAAAGCAACGTACTCATATGCACCAGAGATTGCTCTTATAAACTTCCTTTAATAGAATTGAGTCTGCGGTGTTAAAATGAACCTCGTAAGATATTTGATTCTATAATACTCCACATGCATGTTTGATCCTCCTATGACAAGGATTGTAGATCTTTAATTATAAAAAGTGTCGCACTATTAATATGTGGATATCAATAACTCGGTTAAGTCAAGATATATCACTTATTTACTTATATGTTTGATGTATAGTGAATGGGATAAAAATTTACTTGGAAGTAGAAGTCTATCATGTACTTTGATCCGAATGCTTAGCTGGTATACTTAGCTTGCTGAGATAGATTAATCAACGACATACTCCATAAAAGTACCCGAGTAACCCAAATAGCTAGTGCTTATTTTTACTGAGTCACAGCATTATCATGTTTCCTTCCGATCAGTGGACTGATAGAAGTATATATATGTATATATATAGGATTGTCTGAGTATATGCTTGCTCCGGGGTATGAAGGCACTACAATCGCTATGTCAAAGATACCGTGTTTCGACCTAGCAGTCCATATGTGTGTGCATGTATACTCCCCTGCTGTTTTGCTTGCACATGGAATGATAACAAACAATCTAAATTGATATCTTGCTCATGCATTAGTTCGAGTGTTGTATTGCGTGTCTCTAATTATATGGGTTACGTTAGCTTTATGTCCGCAAGGATGATCTTGTTTGAATGGTTGCCAATCACCTTTCTGTCTAACCATGCAATGACTGTTTAACGTGTGTGCTTGATATTCGTGCATCTCATCCACTGCATCATGCATGGCATTCATATAGTGATGCTTATTTCAGATACGTGATCGAGAAATGAGCGCGTGGAACTACTTCAACCAATGGCGATCCAAAAGACCAACTAAGACCCATTCACGACCTGGAGGGCCCATCAGTCGTGTTTGGAAAGAGGAGTTGTCCAAGGGATCAAGGGGTTGCCTGGGGCAAAGCCTCACAACCCGGCAAACTAACAGTAGCTTAGTTTGTTGGTTCTATTAAAGTGAATCAAAGGTAGGCAGGACCATACTATACCCAGCAAACATCTTATGTCTTGATGATTAGGCATATGCATCAGGAGTTGTTTGGAACCAACTGCATTAGACATCCTGGCCGCCCTGGCCCTAGCACCTATACATAGAATTCATAGGACGAGTGCCTATAATTGCTAGGTACGAGTAGATACGAGTGAATGGAGTCACTCGTCGCGTAGGTGATTTTACAAGCCTCAGAAATCTTACTATGATACAATTTATGATTATTATTGTTGATGTTAAATAGAGACCGGGCGGAGTTATGGGAATATTATAAGAAAAATGATGATGTGGCAAGGTATGGTGGACTCCGCCTAAGTCGCATAAGGCCCGTAAGCTGTTCGCCTGCTGATCGGCATACCATTGCTAGAGTGCTTATCCGGGTCGTGGGACCGGTGAAAGTCTTACCGGCCCCGTCTTACTATTCATGGTGCTGCCCATCCACTGATAGGGGGCCGATGGACTTGGGAGGTGCTTGGAGGTCGATGGAGGGCTGACCCGACGTACCGTGGTATCGCTCCTGAGACGGCTACTCCCAAGGGTTAGGTGGGGGCGCTGTGAATCTTGGGACGGGACAGGTGGAGATGAGGGATATATGTGCGGAACGTGATGGCTAGTAAGCATATATCACTTGGCATTTTTAGTTATTCCCGGGAATTAACAAATCGATTCGAATCGCTGATGCTCACCAGGTGTGAGAATGCCAGATATCGCACACGGGCAACGTAGTAATAACTGTAACGTGCTGTTTACTAAGTCACGCCTTTTTATACAACATGCTTGGATGTGTATGATCCGTCACACTATTCAGGGTGTCGCCCATCCACTGCTAGGAGGTCGATGGACTTGGGAGATGCTTAGAGGTCGAGGGAGGGCTGACCCGACGTACCGTAGTATCGCTCCCGAGACGGCTACTCCCAAGGGTGGGATGGAGGCGCTGTGAATCTTGGGACGGGACATGTATTCATGTTTTACTTTCTGCAAGTATTTACTTTATGATATAAATGATCTTCATGATTAATGAATAGCAGCTGTCAAATCTTGCTATCTTATGTTTTGGTTTAAGAATCAATAGCTAAGGATCCAAATGATTAGTAAGCATGCTTTGCGTCAGCCGCAAGCCCCGTCCATTAAGTCCTACTGAGTAATTAGTACTCAGGGTTTGCCCCCACTTTTGGATTACAGGTGCTGTCGACATCCAGACATCTGTGTTGGAGGTGGTAGTACCGGTGGGCTCGGTTCTACACGCCTTGTTCATCTCTTCATGAAGGCTACTTAAGTATATTGTTTCCGCTGCGAGATTTTGAAAACGCTTCCGCTTTATATATATACTCTGAATTCGCTTCCGCTATAATTTGACTATGTATTTGAATTCATACCTCTGGTTTGTAAATTAAGACTATTATTCTCTATTTCAACTGCTTGTGATGATGTAATTGTTGTGGCTCCTTCGAGAGTCGGATGTGTTTGATGTCGGTTCCTCGAGAAATGGTGTTATCGAGAGCTCGAAGGACTCTCAACGGACTACCGGGTTTAGTCCGGCCTAAGTGCACTGTGAGCCAGAGGTGGCAAGTGTGCTTAGTCTGGATTAAGCAGGGCGGTTCCGCCACAGCTTGTATCAGAGCCGATCAAACACAGACAACAGTATATCATCGAGTTTTGGTTTACAAAACTATTTTCGAAAGCCCTTTTCAAGTACTTGAAAAATGAGAGTATACGATAAGCCCATATTAAGGATGTTAGTGTTATCCAGGTGACATCACTGACATTCTGACCTAGTTAGAACTCATATGCATATTCGACGCTTTGGGAGGCAACTTTTCGGCCATAGCTGTCCCCAGTACTGGTGGAAGCTATTGGGATTTGCGAACGGTTGTAAGCCCTGCATTCATGCTGTATAAGTAAAAGCTCTTTAAGGGTGGTGGGCATGCTTTGGATGTTTTCATACCTACCACACTTACATTCGGATTTGGGATCCATCTTTTCCTCAACAATCCCCAGTACTGGTGGAAAGTCAGGTTTTGAGGAAAAAGGTGCATCGGCCCACCTACGTTGTCCACGCAGCGGTCACGCGTGGATGCCACATTAGGTGGTAATGTATGAGCATGCATTCTTCTGCAGGTACACTAACCACGTGCGAAATTAAGAATGACTGGACAACGGCTAGTTGCATTATGGAGAGACGTGCATATATGTCACCGAAATATCGCTAGCTGTATATAAAATACATAGGATGTGTGAAGTGAGACCGGATAGGACGAATCATGCATCATTCATCTCATCTAATGTGCTTTGCTATGTGTGGATTGAAAACGACTAGAGTCATATGTTATTGTACACATGGTTGTTAGTAATAACAAGTTGACCTGAGAATTGCATGTATGATGCTAATCATGGTATGTAAACAGAAATCCAAGAAGAACTAGTCGAAATGTTGAATAAGGTGCTTATAAGACGTGAAATTATGACCTTTGCCAAAGACTGTACCTCTACATTAATACAAACGTTTTTACTGGAAACTTTCTATAACAAAGCCGTAGAGAACCACGAAGCAAATAATTGTTCCTCTTCGGTTTTGATTCAAAGGTGTTTGTAAAGGTAACTCACAGTCACCTTAGGTCAGAACTCCACATCGGGACCTTTACGCCGAAAACTCTGATGACTTGAAGTTCAAGACCTTTGAATAGAGAATTGACCAAAAAGGGATTTGGTAAAAACTCCGAATACGAATGCTCGAGGTCCCCTTCCAAAGGCTAACCGCAATCTGTTCCCATTAGAAAGGCGTCGATAAAGAGTTGTGTCACACGTTGTGGTAGGGTCGTTTTCATCACATTTTTCTCGAGCAAGAAAATACGATCGCACTATGACCGTACCAAGCTTTTTTACTTGAATTAACACATGCCTTATTCTTTCTGCTACAGATGTCGCAGCCCTTCGACTTATGCCCTAACCACCAAGAGTCCACGAAAGCTAAAACGACACTACCTCGAGATCCTAAGAAGAGAAAAACGGGAGAGTCTTCCACTGAGGCAGCCTCAGTCCAACATTTGCGACCCGGGATGGTTCTATTAAAAGGATTTGTCAAGCCTGAAGATCAAATCAAGATGGTTCGTATGTGTCAACAACTAGGTAAGGGCCCAGGAGGATTTTACCGGCCAAGCCTCAAGAATGGCGCCAAGCTGAACTTATGGATGATGTCCCTGGGAAAGAACTGGGATCCGACGGCACATTCATATGGACCCACATGTCCATTTGATGGAGCACAAGCCCCGGCAATACCAGACGCTTTCAAGATGATTGCTCAGACTGCGAACTCCACTGCAAGTGAGTTTCCTCAGATTAACCCGGACATATGCATCGTCAACTACTACACCAACTCCGGAAAGCTCGGACTTCACCAAGACAAGGACGAGTCAGAGAGTAGCCTTACCAAAGGTTTACCTTTCATATCCATCTCCCTAGGAGACACTGCCGAGTTCTTGTTCGGCGACACGAGAGACAAGGACCAAGCGACCAAGATCAACCTCGAATCTGGTGACGTTCTCATACTCGGTGGAGAATCAAGACTATTGTTTCATGGCATTTCCCACGTGAAGACCAACACTGCACCAAGTTGGTTGAAAGAAGAAACGGGCCTTCGTCCTGGGCGTATCAATCTTACGTTTAGGCAATACTAGCTAGATACTAGTTGGTGTGCTAGCAGTCATCACAAAACGTTTGTAATGAGAGGGGTTGACTCTCATAACTCTCGAGTTCCCATGTATCCAACTCTTTGCAGTTGGCATGTGTCCCACCTTCATGATTAATGTAACTCTATTTTCAATGGAGCTTTCTGAACTCTTGTAGTTCTCACGTTTCATGCTTTTGTCATTCAGGCACTTCAGTCCTTGTAATCCATGACACTTTTGTTGTTGTTACCTTGTTTCTGATTCAAATAAATATGATGAATTATACCTCCGAAAACATTGTGCTATGGCCTGTAAAACTCCTGGTTCATGTCTCTCTATAACCTTGTGTTATCCGCATATCCTCTGAGATTGTATGGAAATACCGCTCTTGACGGAGCGTTTGCCCGAGCAATCTATGGTGCCGCGACGGAACCTAGGGGTCCTGTGTGTACGGCCATCACTCGGTTCCACTAGGGGCGTGCTGGTATCAAGACATGCAAAGGCATGACACCGCTTCAATTGTGGACATTCCTATCCATATTCTAACGCCTTGTTGACCTCTATCCCTCTAATTCATAGAAATAATTTACTCTATTTCCACTGCCGCCTAGTATCGTTTCTTTGCTTTGTTTCACCTTGCCTTTCTTGATCTGTGGGAAAAATCCGTCTCAATCCCCGTATCGTTCACACCTTTGCCTCGCCTTGTTGAGTCATGTTCTTCTCGATCAGCGGAGACGGATCGACTCTATGGTTCCACTCGTCCACATCTTTTCGTTGACTTTGTTTATCCTTGCTAGTCGTGCTTCATGGGGATGATCAATTCTAATCTCCATGGTACGATTACAACCATTGGTCCTAGTCTCGGACTCCTCTATGCTTACCTTGATCAGCTTTAACGACCGTATCTGTGGGAATGCTTGGTTCCATTTCCACTGTTTTGCTACATCATTCCATGGCCTTCTTCCAATTTGCCTCGCTTGATTTGTGAGAAGCAATCAACTCTGTTTCCACCACTCTATCTTATGATTTCTTCCTTCGTATAAATTGAATCTTATCTCCTAAAGAACAACTTCAGCATCATCCACTGCACTAAGCTTTTGTTCTCGGCTAGTGCTTTCATCGCATTGTCCTTTTCAAGAGTTGCTTCATTCTTCTTTTGAAGTTATCCTCAAAGTTGGGCTCACTAACCTTGGTGATCTGTTAGTAAGCATAAGCCCTATGCCTGTACTTTTCTTGGCCAATCTTGATCAATTATATGAAATCATACAAACCATCACCTTATCTAGGTGAATATGTCCTATCCTCTTTCCACGGCATCTTTCTCGAAACAATGAGTAGAATGTGCTATGTATCAGCACATCTTACTCTTTGAAGAATGTTCGGATTTAATATCTTATATGTGTACATAGTCCCTATCAAATGAAATGAATGTGTCTCTCAAAAGCACATCCATTGATAACCCTTTGAATCCCAAGAGCCTTCGTGGTTCGGTCCTCCGATTGTGTACCCCTTGCTTCTAATTGTTCTAAGACCTATATATTCATCACGTTTATAAATCTTGGTGTCAAAGTCAGGGGGTAACCCTGTTCCATTATTCGAGTAAAGCACTGCCGTTTTCACATTGGCCACACCGTCTTTGCGGTTTGTTCATTCGCTCTCATATAAACCACGACTTGCCGAGCACCTGGGAAGGGCCACCTTGGACGTATTCAAAAGCTTTGTAACGAACTTGTGTTAAAGAGGCACTAACCATTCACGAGCCAGTTAAAAGCAAATTGATGAAGGAGTAAGTGTTACCATGTGTGACAGAAGCACACGAACAACGATGCCAAGACCATTTGCATTGCGCAGTAAGCCGTAGAACCCCGCTTCCCCTAAAATCTCGGGACGAGATTTCTTTAAGGGGGGTGGGTTGTGATGCCCCTGGCATCTCAAAAGCCTTAACACACGATTAGATGAAGGCTAACGATGGATTAAGGCTTAATCATGCTTAGTGATTAACAGGAAACACGTGGAGGAGCCACTAAATCAAAATTTTCTACACAAGATACAAGACCACACATTTCGTGGTTGAATAAGTCAACACTCACATGCTTTTGAGCTCAAACCCCAAATGCAAAACCTCGGATAAGAAAGTAACCCTAGACCTTTCTGTTTGACCATTTTCAAAAAGCTAAAGACAAGAGGTTTAAAAGATCAAACCGAATCCAACCAACACTTCTTCCGAGGATAGCAAGTGTGATCGTGAGCAAACTTGAGCCCTAATAAAGCTTTCAAATTCATTAAGTACCCAAGCTCAACTCCGTTGCCAAACTTGTTGTACATGTTATGGACTATCCTATTGCTACACTGAGCAGGGATCAAAGCTATCGTCTACTCACTCAAATTTTCACCCAAATATCTCATGGAAACAACTAGATCAACCCACACTTAGAATTTTCCCAAGTATGGATTTTCAGCTTTTCCCTAAGTTGATTCTGAAATTACTTTTGATTTCACTATACAACTTCAAAATCTTCCTTTCTATGAAGTGGAATTAAACTTATCACCTTTCAAATGCACCTATTGTGGAAGTGATTGGACTTCATTTGATACTCCAAAAGTTTGAAACAAGAAAGTCTCTCCACAAAGTGAAATTTCTGTTTAAATAAACCTTGGAACATAATTGTGTCTATAATTCAAAATATGTGGGGTTTCAGACCAAAGTCATATTACCAAACTTTTAGGTCATAAACTGGAGCACAACTTTGGTAATTAGAGTTTGATCATATATTGAGTTTTAATTGGAGTTTGGGGTCATTTTCTACCAACACAGAAAACCAGTTCAAATCTGACCTGTTTAGTAATCTCAATGTTTATATGACCTACAGCCACTTTCATGCAAAGATCAAATTATAGAAGTTGTAGATATTGAAATTCTAAACAAACTTTTCAATACACACTTTGGGTGGTAAAGACCATAGATAGGACTTTTGATTCTCACAATCAGTAGAGGTACCCTGTCCAAACTGGGAGCTGCAACCTAAATTCAAATGAAATTCATACTTGCACTTAGAATCTGAAGCTGAGCCTATTGACAAACTTGTAGAGATTGAATAGTGGAACATTTCCTCCAATTGGAGTTTTCCCAGAATAGGCCTCCAAATTTGTCAAAAGGGCTAATTACTAGAAGGGGGAAAACACATTTTTGCCTTTTCTTCTTCCCTGTCACTGGCAGGTGGGACCCACGGTCCGCGCGGACGGCCATGGCTGAGCCGGCGCGCGCCACGCGGCCGGCGGTGTACGGCCACGGCGCCCCGGCCACGGATCGACACCCCGCGCCGCGGCCGCTTCACCTCGACGCCTCCCCGACCTCATTCACTCGCCCTCGCTTGCTCTCTTCCTCCCCTGGCCTCGCGTTGAGTCCGCGTCCGCCATGGGCGACCCGAGCTCGGAGCTCGAGCTCCGCCGCCGCCCTCTGTCCTCCCCGCACACCTAGGGCTTCACCACTGCCTTCGTCGCAACCTCGCGCACCCGGCGCCCTAGTCCTCACCGCCGTCCTCATCCCCTCGGGGTAGATCGAGCCGTCGCCCGACGACCACGGCGCCGAGTTCACCGTCGGTTCGCCACCTCCGCGCACCCCCTTCTACCGCCTTCCCGCGCTCAAGGTCACCTCCATTGCATCCGCCTTGGCCTCGCGGACTCGGCGCACAATCCGTCGCCACCGTTCTGCCCCTCCTTTGCCGGATCCGCGCCCACACCGCCGTCCGGGACGCCGTCGCCGTCTCCCGGTTCACACGTGTCTCCGGGCCGCCCCGACCGCCTCCCTCGTCGAGAGCTAGGGCTTCGGGTTCGGCGTCGCCGGAACACTGGACGCCATACTCTCGGCATCAAGACCGCGCCTCTGCGCGCCGTGCGCCGCGCAAGAACGTCGGCCGCCGCGCATGCTTCGTCCCCGGCGAGAGGTTGAAGAAAGGGGTGATGATTTTGCGATCTAGCCCCTGTGCTTTCCTTTATTAACATTTCAGTCCTACACGCTATTCACTGAGTCTATACAATCTTCTGTGCAGACCCCTGAAGTATATGGTTAATTTCGTTTAGGTCCCGGTTTTGTATGTTTTTCTTTTTCTAAAACTGAGAACTTTGGAAAATCATAGAAAATCATAGAAAAATCCAAAATGGACAAACTCAGTTACATTAGACTCCTCTTGGATAGATCTACATGATTGATAAGATGTGGAGGTGTGAAATGTCTGTTTTACCCTTGGTTTGTTGCATGCACGATTAATTAGGATAAATGACAAAAGTGGACTAAATGAACTCCAAAGGCCATGAAACTTGGACAGCAGTTTTCTTGTGGCATTGTAGCACCATGTGAATTTTTGTGGCCCTAGCACTTGCTGTTTAATTACCCTTTTGCCATTTACATGTGTTATGTGCATTTATTTAACCTAGGAATTGGAGGCTACATAAAATATGCTCAAATGGATGAACTATAACTTCTGGGCACTCCTTATAATAAATGTAACTCACTGTATAAGTTTGAGCTCTTGCATGTTAGGTTTGATTGCGGTTTTGAAAATGACAAGTGCTAAGGTGATTACATCAATAAAATGTAAAAGTGTTATTTACTGTACCCTAAAAACTCAACCAAAATTCCTATAGCTATATTCCTGTGCAGGTATACTTATGTAGGTTATTCATGCTTTGTGGATCCTGTTTCATAAAAGAAGTATAAGTAGTCACTTAAGTAGGGCCAAAAGTGAAGGTAATAGGAATGGAAAGCAACGTACTCATATGCACCAGAGATTGCTCTTATATACTTCCATTAATAGAATTGAGTCTGCGGTGTTAAAATGAACCTCGTAAGATATTTGATTCTATAATACTCCACATGCATGTTTGATCCTCCTATGACAAGGATTGTAGATTTTTAATTATAAAAAGTGTCGCACTATTAATATGTGGATATCAATAACTCGGTTAAGTCAAGATATATCACTTATTTACTTATATGTTTGATGTATAGTGAATGGGATAAAAATTTACTTGGAAGTAGAAGTCTATCATGTACTTTGATCCGAATGCTTAGCTGGTATACTTAGCTTGCTGAGATAGATTAATCAACGACATACTCCATAAAAGTACCCGAGTAACCCAAATAGCTAGTGCTTATTTTTACTGAGTCACAGCATTATCATGTTTCCTTCCGATCAGTGGACTGATAGAAGTATATATATGTATATATATAGGATTGTCTGAGTATATGCTTGCTCTGGGGTATGAAGGCACTACAATCGCTATGTCAAAGATACCGTGTTTCGACCTAGCAGTCCATATGTGTGTGCATGTATACTCCCCTGCTGTTTTGCTTGCACATGGAATGATAACAAACAATCTAAATTGATATCTTGCTCATGCATTAGTTCGAGTGTTGTATTGCGTGTCTCTAATTATATGGGTTACGTTAGCTTTATGTCCACAAGGATGATCTTGTTTGAATGGTTGCCAATCACCTTTCTGTCTAACCATGCAATGACTGTTTAACGTGTGTGCTTGATATTCGTGCATCTCATCCACTGCATCATGCATGGCATTCATATAGTGACGCTTATTTCAGATACGTGATCGAGAAATGAGCGTGTGGAACTACTTCAACCAATGGCGATCCAAAAGACCAACTAAGACCCATTCACGACCTGGAGGGCCCATTAGTCGCGTTTGGAAGGAGGAGTTGTCCAAGGGATCAAGGGGTTGCCTGGGGCAAAGCCTCACAACCTGGCAAACTAACAGTAGCTTAGTTTGTTGGTTCTATTAAAGTGAATCAAAGGTAGGCAGGACCATACTATACCCAGCAAACATCTTATGTCTTGATGATTAGGCATATGCATCAGGAGTTGTTTGGAACCAACTGCATTAGACATCCTGGCCGCCCTGGCCCTAGCACCTATACATAGAATTCGTAGGACGAGTGCCTAGAATTGCTAGGTACGAGTAGATACGAGTGAATGGAGTCACTCGTCGCGTAGGTGATTTTACAAGCCTCAGAAATCTTACTATGATACAATTTATGATTATTATTGCTGATGTTAAATAGAGACCGGGCGGAGTTATGGGAATATTATAAGAAAAATGATGATGTGGCAAGGTATGGTGGACTCCGCCTGAGTCGCATAAGGCCCGTTTGCTATTCGCCTGCTGATCGGCATACCATTGCTAGAGTGCTTATCCGGGTCGTGGGACCGGTGAAAGTCTTACCGGCCCTGTCTTACTATTCATGGTGCTGCCCATCCACTGATAGGGGGCCGATGGACTTGGGAGGTGCTTGGAGGTCGATGGAGGGCTAACCCGACGTACCGTGGTATCGCTCCTGAGACGGCTACTCCCAAGGGTTAGGTGGGGGCGATGTGAATCTTGGGACGGGACAGGTGGAGATGAGGGATATATGTGCGGAACGCGATGGCTAGTAAGCATATATCACTTGGCATTTTTAGTTATTCCCGGGAATTAACAAATCGATTCGAATCGCTGATGCTCACCAGGTGTGAGAATGCCAGATATCGCACACGGGCAACGTAGTAATAACTGTAACGTGCTGTTTACTAAGTCACGCCTTTTTATACAACATGATTGGATGTGTATGATCCGTCACACTATTCAGGGTGTCGCCCATCCACTGCTAGGAGGTCAATGGACTTGGGAGATGCTTAGAGGTCGAGGGAGGGCTGACCCGACGTACCGTAGTATCACTCCCGAGACGGCTACTCCCAAGGGGTGGGATGGAGGCGCTGTGAATCTTGGGACGGGACATGTATTCATGTTTTACTTTCTGCAAGTATTTACTTTATGATATAAATGATCTTCATGATTAATGAATAGCAGCTATCAAATCTTGCTATCTTATGTCAACATGATTTGGTTTAAGAATCAACAGCTAAGGATCCACATGATTAGTAAGCATGCTTTGCGTCAGCCGCAAGCCCCGTCCATTAAGTCCTACTGAGTAATTAGTACTCAGGGTTTGCCCCCACTTTTGGATTACAGGTGCTGTCGACATCTGGACATCTGTGTTGGAGGTGGTAGTACCGGTGGGCTCGGTTCTACACGCCTTGTTCATTTCTTCATGAAGGCTACTTAAGTATATTGTTTCCGCTGCGAGATTTTGAAAACGCTTCCACTTTATATATATACTCTGAATTCGCTTCCGCTATAATTTGACTATGTATTTGAATTCATACCTTTGGTTTGTAAATTAAGACTATTATTCTCTATTTCAACTGCTTGTGATGATGTAATTGTTGTGGCTCCTTCGAGAGTCAGATGTGTTTGATGTCGGTTCCTCGAGAAATGGTGTTATCGAGAGCTCGAAGGACTCTCGACGGACTACCGGGTTTAGTCCGGCCTAAGTGCACTGTGAGCCAGAGGTGGCAGGTGTGCTTAGTCTGGATTAAGCAGGGCGGTTCCGCCACACCATTCTTCCATGCCATGGTGGGGGCAGGCCGCTATGTATTCCTGTAATGTTTCCCAGGCCTCCGCCACCGTTTCATCTGTGAGCTGTTGAAAGCTCGAGATCTTGTTCCTCAATGCGTTGGTCTTTCCCAGAGGGAAGTACTTGGCGAGGAATGCGTTTGAGCACGCATCCCAGGTTGTCAGTGTTGCACGGTTGAGGTAGAACCATTGCTTTGCCTTTCCGACAAGTGAAAATGGGAAGAGGCGTAACTTGACAGCATTAGTGGATGCACCTTTCATAGTAAAAGTACTGCAGATTTCCAAGAATTGCTGCAGATGATTGTTGGCATCCTCCGTTGCTAATCCGCAAAAGGGAATGGCTTGAACCATGTGAATGTCTCCCGGCTTGAGTTCAAAGTTCTCCCCTGCGTTGACTGCTGGTCCCGTAGGGATATTGCTGCTGGATGGGATGGATAACTCACGGATTGTCTTCTCAGGAGCTGCGGCCATGTCGTCGGTGTTTGAGGAACTACTTGACGAGTCGGCGTTCGAGGAACCACTTGACGTGGCCGTTTCAATGTTCAATTCCCTTGGAATAGGTCTCTGCCTGTGAACGGTCTTGGGACGGACCCTCCTAAGCAAAGACTCTGGGTTATTGTGGAAGTTTTCCGGCAGGTCGAAACCAGTCATACACCTCTCTGTTGCAACCACAACATAAACAACAGAGACAAGTGAGCCTGCTAAAGACTAGTTGGTGTTTTTATGAAAGACACGGGTTCGAAAAGAGATTATCAACTATATCTCTGCCAATTGCTTCCCCGGCAACGGCGCCAGAAAAGCTTGTTGGCGTCTCTTAGCCTTATAAGATTTTACTCCGCAAGCGCACGGAGACCGTTGTAGCTTTTCACCTAGAGTATTCCGAGTATCGTATTTTTATCCACAGGGAAGCGGCAGGCGAGAGAGTATAATTGAAAAAACTCAAATCGAATGAACCGTACTTAAATAAATATACCAGCTAGTCACTAGACAGGGGTAAGTCTGGTAAACGGATAGGTGTATGGTGGAAAGAACTAAATTAAACTACCTAAGATACACGCAGAAAGGTATAGTTGCCTGGGAGGACAACGAGTGAGATAAAGTTCCCAAACTCTATTCTATTCGGCTGCAAAGACTATGTCGTGGTTAACTAAGAAACTCAAGCAGCAAGTCAGGGTCTCGCGTCGAGCGAAATTCCGGCGCCTCGAGGGGTCAGGGGGTAGATAGTAGACCACCGAAGGAGACCCGGTTAACACCTACGGGCCTACCGAACAAACGGGCCTGGACTACACAGGCACACCACACGCTGTCATCGAGTGGGGCTACCACGCTGTCACCGAGTGGGGCTACCAAGCAAATCTGCGTGGATAGGCTGGCACGCTATAAACGTACTCAAGCAAAGCTTGAGTAACAATAGATCGCCCTTGATAAGAGGAGAGGACCTAACCAGAGCCTGGCGTACAGGTTGGATTATAGAACCGGCGAGAATAACGGGACTTGACCAACTAAGATAACCACAAGCCTAAGCCTAGCAAGTATGCAAAATAAAGGGTACACCACACTTGTAAGAGATAGAAGTAAAGTGAAATATAACCGAATTATATTGAAGATTCGAATACAAAAGATACAAGAGCTGTTACTGCAGACTCAGAAGAATCTCCGAGATCCCCGAGGCAAAGCTCGACTCACTCTAACTCCCAGGACTATCCTAACTACTAAGATGTGAAAAATGACACTCTCTAAGGTAGGATATGGCTCTCAACTTCTCCACACATTTACAATTGAGCTCTACAGGCCTATTTATAGTCCCATATGTGAGGGGGGTACTTGTAGGAGGCTTAGGTCGATGAGAGGCCGAAGTCAGTGGTCGGCCGACCTAGGGGGGTGGTCGGCCGACCTAGCCCGTGGTCGGGCAACCACCCGATCCACAGCCTTTGCACTCCAACGGCTTGATCTTGCGTCCCCATGGCGGTTGGCGGTTAAGACGGTTGTTGCACGTGTAAAATGCCTCCGAGGGTAGGTCGGCCGACCTTGTAGGAGGTCGGGTGACCATGTGTCAGCCTTGCATTGGCCACTTTGCTCTTCCCTCGGATTGTTGACGTTGTGGATCCGTGACTTGGTGCATTTTCGGCCTTTGGATACATTGGATGCTTGGTCTTGCTGTTGGATTTGAGTGCACTTGTGTTTCTTCGTATTGTGGATCGATGAAGTGGCAAATGGCTCACTTGGAAGGTTGGGTGGCCTGGCTCAGGGTCGGCCAACCCTATCAGTGGGTCGGGCGACCAGGCCCTAGGTCGGCCGACCTGGCTGAGTCAGGCTCGGCCTGGCCTTGGTCGGCCGACCTAGGGTTGGGTCGGCCGACCTGGCCACTTTGGCCAGTGGACTCCATCTTTGATCCTTGGCATGTTTTCAGCTGTTTTATGTGCATTTTGGTACCTACATCCAAATATTCATACCAAACTAGTGGAACTCATTAGTAGAAGGGTTAGTCCATATTTATTCACTTGCATTGCTCCATTTGGTTGGTAATTGACGGTAGATATCATGAGATTATGACCGTCAACAAGCTCACAGCGCTCAAAGCAAAGTTTCACAACCTTGAGGAGCGGTGTGCAGAGGGCGAGCTTTGGCAGATAGAGATTGATGATAAGATCAACATCCTTAGGAAGGGCTTCTCCGCCAAAGTCCGTCGTCTCGCAGATGCAACCGGGCACCCCGATCTCTACGATCCTCCCGCACCATAGGCGCCCGGTGCATCTAGTTATCTTAGGCGCATTTAGTTCCCATCCATCTAGTTTATAGGTTTAGTTTGTTTCGAACTCATTTCATTCGTTCATTAATGTAATAAGCGCCTTATATTTGTTTCATCCTATAAAGTAGATTTATTTCCCTTTCAATAATGAGTTTGAGGAGAGTGGGCAAAGCCATTCAACTCCCTATCACTAACCCTGCAGAAACCATGAGCAAAACACGAAGTACAGGGTACCACCACGCTGCTCACAAATTTTCAGGGGAATTGGGCGAAATGCAGTGGCCGCCCGACCACACATAGTGGCCGCTCGGCCACCCATTTTTCACGAAAACACATCGCGCGGACTTGTCACTTCTCCCCACGGCTCCCTCAACAAAATGAACCAGCGCACGAGTCAAATACACACAAAGGTATGGCCACCCGGCCACCCCCTGTGGCCGCCCGACCACCAGGCTGGTCGCCCGACCCTTACACCTGGCCGCCCGGCAATGGTGTTGGGCTGGATGGCCCATCAACGCATCAAACCCATGCCAGGAAGTTAGGTATACTCGTTCCAATCCATGTACCTCCAATTCTTTGTGCTTTACACATGAACTTGATCAAATCATGCTCTACATGTTCATAATGTCACATCTTACTTGTGCTTGCACCATTTTATTTCCTATGCTAGAGTAATCGTTCCTTTGGATACTATCATGATTAGGAACCCACTTGAGTTTAGATTGTTGATCCATGTGAGATAAGTTAATTAGAGGAAACTAAAGGAACCTCCCATATGAGAAGAGTTTTATTTTGCAAAACAAAATAATGGCTTCATCTTTGATGATCTCAAGTTCCTGTCCTACCAGTGCCACATATGAAAAGAAAACTTGTATATTCTTGCTACCTTGATTGTTTTGAGTCTTATTAAACTTTGTGCCATTATAAGAGTTTGAATCAATTGAGAATTTTTGGCCTTTACACGCACGTTCCATGAAATAAAGTCTCTCAGAAAGGTGTGCGATAAGATGTCAATGATCCCATTCAGTTCTGTTTGAAAAGAAAGAGAGGCATGGAAGTTCGAAAAAAATATATAGTGTGTGAAAGAAAGAAAAGTATGAGAAAAAAATGAGAAAGAGAAAAGAAAAGAACTCCATGCCCTCTACTCAAACATGGGACTCATATCAAGCACCACAAGAGACAAGATCCGTACACTACACTTGCACTTGGCCAAATCTCATTTGATTATGAATTCTTTCTTGACACTTGATTTGATTCGACAACATAAGCATGATAGGAAAGCCTAATTCTCCCCGCTACCCAGAGCTCCACAAAAAGCCTTAGTAGTATAGGAGGTGAGAAATACAAGATGTTGGCAAGGACACCTTGTCCCGTGAGTGACTGAGAGTTGGACTTGAGATCAAAAGAGTTGGTATGCCCTACTTTTGAAAATCTTGAAAACCTCTTTACTCATGTGGCGTGGGAACCTGAAGTTAACTTTGATACTTTTATTCCATGCTTCAACATTCTAAAACCCAAGTGTAGACACCACTGAAATCCTAGGCGAGATGAAATAGTTGGAAGTATTCTTGTGCTTGCTATAGTGGATGATGATGTTATGCCTTTCCCACTTATGCTTAACTCTACTCTTTGCTTGAGGATGAGCAAAGGTCTAAGTGTGGGGGGTGTTGGCGGTCGATAAAATCCATTTTTGACAACCAATACTTCATGTTTGAGGGCATAATTTATCAAGGTTTCATGTATTACTAACCGGTTCCACGAGTTGTGTACAAAAGTTGGATGCAGGAGCATGTCACGTCCAAATTCACGAAAGAATGTACAAAATGTGGACAAAAGGCAAGGGAGAGCTAATGGGCTAAAGAGCATGGCCGGCCGGCCATCTCCTATGGCCCGCTCGGCCACCAGGGGAGCCCAGTCAGCCTCCAGCCCATCTCAGCCCAGATGAGGTGGCCGCCCGACCATGTCATGTGGTCACCCGGCCACGTCACCAATCCATCTTTTGACCTGCATACAAAGAAGCACAAAAGAAGTTAAATGCAACCGTTGGATCAGGAATCCAATGCATCCAAGGGTCGGAAGAACATCATGCAATAGATCGGTGACGTCAGCAATCCAGGGGAGTGGCCGCCCGACCAATGAGGGTGGTCGGCCGACCACCGCACCGACTCACCGACTCATTTTTCACATGCACCGACTCCAATAACTACCAACCGACTCTAGGAATGCATATCAACCGTTGGATGGTCAAAGGCGGCAAGATGAGTGGCCGCCCGACCACCCTTGATGGTCGGCCGGCCACCCCCCTGGCCACCCGGACACCGACCTACCTCCACTACCGAGCTAGAGCACCTACAAGTACCTCCCTCGGTCTCCAAGCTATAAATACCCTCCGGGAGGTCACTTGCAAGGTGTGGTGGATCAAGAGAAGACTAGTGTGGTTGTGTAGAGTGTGGAAAGTATAGTAGTGAAGCCACCCTTGGCATTGAAGAGAGAGCCAAGTTGTATCAAGAGTGAGTAGTGAGTGTAGAGTGAAGGAGTCAGATCTCTCTTTGGTATTCTATTCTAGAGCTCTTATAATCAGAGGGATTATTACTCTATTTTCAAGATTGAGTAAAGTTCCTTGCTCCCTTCTTTATTTATTTCATACTTACTTTATTTACTTACTTAGTGCTTTGCTCAGTAGTTTATGGATGCCAAGTGTGCTCTGTGTAGTTTAGCTATACAGTTGTGCTTGCTCTCTGGCTTCGAACCAGTGTAGTAGTAAACTCGGTTGTGTAGACGTGGTGTCTAGACTAGAGTTTACCTTGGAAGGTGTCTTGTCCCACGCAATTTTGATTGGTAGTCCCACCTGGTGACAGCAGGTGTGAGTCCAACCCCGTCGTTCGGATAAGTTGTCATCGACGCATAGCTGAGTCCTGTAGTGCCCGCCTTTCTCGTCTGGGTTATCAGCACTCTAGTGCCCGGAAGTGGTTCTATAGCCCCAGTGTCCAAGTAAACCTGCTGAGTAGAATACTAGTTTGTTTATAAAGTTAAGTTGTTTTATTTAAAGTAGTGAACCTGCTCTGCTCTGCTCTGTCTTCTATCTCTATAATTGCTGGTTTTACTGTTCGGTACCACTTGTTCTACGTTGAGTTACTCCTCGTTCCTCGTGGATTTTGATACCCTAGAATACTCTTAGATGAAAAGCTACAACGTGTTTCCGTGCGCTTGCGGATTTATTCAGTAGGCTAAGAAACACCAACAATTGATAAACTACTTAAGTAAGAAATACTTTTGTGCTCCAAGACAAACCTACAGTTAAGCAATCAAAGATTCGCAGTGCGACACATGGACTTAATACATGAGCAAATTATCAATTTAGATTGTTCTCTACCATTCCATATGCAACAAAACATTAGACAACAAGGATATATCTACACATTTGATGGACTACTAGTTCGGAATACCCCCTTAGCACTAGTGACAGTAGTAATTTTATGGACTTAGAGCGAGCATATACCCATACAATCGTATAAATACATTTTATCAAGTTACTGCTCATAAAGGAGACATGTTAGGGTTTTACCCCGATGAAGATAAGCAGTAGTTATTTGATTATTTAGATTACTAAGTTACACATAAGGTGTAGTGTTTATTTCCGTCAAGCAAGTCAAACACATCACACACGGTATATGAGAGGAATACAAGATAGACTTTTAATTCTAAGCCACTCTTTTTCTACCAATTGTAGGCAAGCATTGAACAAGCATATAAGGGAACAAGTAGTATATAATTTAACTCATCATAAGTTGTCGTTAACTTTGTTCAAACAATACACTACTTTTACGGTTAAAGATTTGCAACTAGGCATATGAGACTAGCACATGCATGTGGAGCAGATAGAGTCATCCATCCTCCAAGGTTTCATTTTGATATAGCAAACTTAAATATACTAAGTGGAGTTTAAAAGAGTAAGCATGAGTGCGTATGGGTGCATTAACATTTCCTTTTTATTTTCTTCATTTTTGAGCCTATTAAAATGACTATTAATGGACCCCTCAGGTAGCAACAACCAACATTCATGAAAAATTCTCAAAACACTATTTTACATCAACAGGGATACAGTAATTTTGGTGGAATTTTTGGAGCACAATAAGTAGCCCTTTTCTATTTTATTTTTTAAATTACTATAGCATCTGTCATTTTCAAGACGCATAGCATACATCAATCAATGTGCATGATAATTTGGGCCGGTGCGTTGCGAAGCTGGTGGAGGTCTCCGCGCCGATCGGCGATGAAGGTGATCGACCTAAAGCGGATCATGTCACCCGAAGCGAAGCTGTTGATGAGGTGTTCGGCCATGAAGCTAGCTGATGTCGATCTCGCCGCCCCCTACCTGGCGTGCCAACTATCGGTGCTTGATACCGGCAATGCACCACGGGGTGTGTTACGTAGTGCTTTTGGGGTGGCGAAATCGGCGTAGCTCGATGGTTCGCGTAGAGATGCGACAAAACATAAGGGTTTATACAGGTTCGGGCCGCGAGATGCGTAATACCCTACGTCCTGTTTGCTGCGAGTTGTATTGCCTTTGCTTCACGAGGTTACAATGAAAGCTAGGGTGTTTGGTGGCTGGTATGCACTGAGATGATCAATGATCTACGTAGGGGTCCCTCACCCGCCTTATATAGTCCGGCAAGGCTTGGGTTACAAGTCGGTTTCCATCTATGAGTTCTACCTGGTTTGGAATCCTAAAGAGTACACAGAATCTACGATTACATGCTTCCTTTCTTGAGTCCTGCTGCTTATGAAGTATAGAGTCCGAACCAAACCCTTCACGTCTTTCCTGAATTAGAACACTTCGACTTGATCTTTATCCACGTCATCCGTCTTCGGGCCCACGAGACTAGTTGGCGCCCTATTCGGGAGCCCATTGTCTCCATTGGGCCCTCCGACGGCCCATAAACTAAACCCAGGCCGTGAGGGCCCAAGGGATATCTATCCCTCACAAGCCCCCGAGGCTCGACTTAATTTAGGAATTAATTGACTCGAGACTCTAAAAAGAATAACACACTTCTCATGAGTTCCATGCTCGAGTTAACACTGTATGTATTTTTTATCATGGTGCAGCGCTAGGTGCACCCCATGGGGTAGCCCTCGAGCTTCAAGTTGACTTGAGCATCAATCAGCTTGAAGATCTAAACCCTTCAATTGGTTCCATCAGATGCATCCTCCAAATGCCAAGTTAATTTGAGAAATAACCAACCTCTGCATCCGAATTATTGTCCGTCGCCCAACTTTCAGTCATAGAGAGCCGACCCAAACTTCTTGCTTTTCAGATTTTTAGAAAAAAGAATATTTTTCCCACAGATCCCGCACCCCATGGGGTTAACCCAAACGGAACAAGCAGAGGGTACCGATGAATTACCCGTAGACCTCCCTGAAAACAGGAATCTTCCAAACATGCAACAGCCTTTGTTATCCAAGAAATAACTGACGCGTGGAGGAAGTCGAAACGACGCAGCCTCTTGAATCGCGTTCACAGAAAACGAAGCGGAGTGATCGTACTACAAGAGTAGAGCGATGGCCTGGCCATCCATTACTCCTCCACTAAGTACTCATTCATCCCAGAAAACCCCAAGAACTCTCCACTCCTTCCCCACCATGGCCGGCGGCAAAGGGAAGAAGCGTGCGCTCTTCGGCGGCGCGTACGATGGGGAATCCTCCGACGATCGCTCCTCCAGCGAAGAGGAGCAGGTCCCCGAGGAGGCAGTGTTGCACGGCAACCCACCTCCGAAGAAGGACGAGTCGGAGCCCGACACCGATGACTCCCAGGGCTACGACGCCAAGGAGCACGCCAATCTCCGTGGCCTCCGCTGCACCGGCCTCCAGGACTCCGATGACGAGGAGGAGGACAGCGAGGAGGAGGAGGAGGACGACGACGACGACGACCCCGGCAGCCATGATGGCTCGGGCGGCCCCAACGGGGACGACAGCGGCCACGACGGTGGAGACGAGGCCGATGTTCCGGCCTCCAAGCGCCGCCGCGTCACCGGGCCCTCGGCCGGCCCATCCACCGGCCATTAGGCCACCACCACCACCATAGCAGTAGTAGCATTAGAGTAGGATGATCATCTATATGTACTCCATGTAATGAACTATATATATAATGAAATCCATCGTTTTAAGCTTCGCTCTTGAGATCTTGTGCTCTTTCATCTTTGAGAAACAAGCATCCGAGTTAAACGCATATTCTGAGTGCTTAAAGTAGAGTAGAAATCATGAGACGACTTATTCTCCGAGTGATAGAGAACATGTTCTTGTGCCAAGGAAACCGACTGAATGGCAATGTTGCAGACGAAGCATCCCGGCTAAAATCACTGAGCCAATCTCAAAAATACCCAACTCAACCGCAAATAGCATGAAATCCGAGTTAAGATAACAGTGGTCACGGTTTCCGTCAACTCTTCGAGGACCATTGTTAACGACGTCAGGGTTATTTGACATCTATACCCTGAACCGATTTCATCCATCCGAGTATTGTACTGGCATTCTCTCTCTTTGAGGCCGCTGCCACCATTGCTTGAATCAAAGAGCGCTACTGCTTTCTTCACTGCTCGAATCCCCAAATCGACAAGAACACCTGCACCCATGGCTCCCAAGAAGAAGACCTTGAGTGAGTGCGGAAACACTAGTGAGGGACTACCACACAATGAGAATCGGCAGTTACCCTCTCCATACTTAGCATACCGCCCCTCCACCGTCACCGAGCCCATGCTAGAATCACTAGTAGCTATGGGCGTCCTGCCACCGAAGGAGGTGGTAAACTGGAGGGTCTGCGTGAAGAAAGGTTGTGATGCCCCGGCATCTCAAAAATCTTAACACACAGTTAGAGACAAGCTAATAATGAATTAGGACTTAATGATGCTTGGAAAGTAATGAGGACTAGGTGGAGAGGTCACTAAGTCAAAAATTTTCTAGGAGAATGCAAAACTCTACGCGGTATGGTTGTTTAAGACAACACCCACAAGCTTTTATGCAAAACACTAAATACAAAAGTCTTAGTTCGGGATGTTACCTTCAACTTTGGTATTATGATCATCTTTACAATCATATGCTATAAGGGTTAAAAGTCAAGGCCAAATCAAATCAGAGATTCCTGGAGAGGTGTCAATAGTGGTCGTGACCAAATTTGAGCCCTAATAAAACTTTCAAATTCATTAAGCACCTTTGCTTAAACTTTATATCAAACTTGTGGTGCAGATCATGTACTACGCTTTTGTTACACTAAGCATGGATCAAAACTATCATCTACTCACTCCTAATTGCACCCAAATATCTCATAGAAACAACCAGGTCAGCCTACACTTAGAATATTTTTCCCAAGACTGAATTTCAGCCCTTCCCAAACTTGAATCTGAAATTACTTTTGATTTCACCATACAACTTGAAAATCTTCCTTTCTATGAAATGAAATTAAACTTATCACCTTTCAAATGCACCTAGAGTGGAAGTGTTTACACCCCATTTGAGTATTCCAAAGTGTGAAACAAGAAAGACTCTACTTGAGTTGAAGCTGCAGTTTTACCAAACCTGCAACAATGTTTGTGCATGTAATTCAAAATCTGTGGTGATTCAAGCCAGAGTTTATATACCAAACTTGTAGATAATTATATTAGAAACAACTTTGGTAATTGGAGTATTAACATGCACTGTGATTCGGATAGTGTTTTGGGACCTTTTCTACCAATACATGAAATCTGTTCAAACCTGACCTGTGTAGTAAATTCAAATTTCCTTGGTCTTACAGCCATAATCTTGAAATGGTTATATTGAGAACAATGTAGCACATAAAATTCTGAACAATATTGGTATAAAACTCTTTGTAAGAAAGTGGTCACAAAATGGACTTTTAGAATTCCTAAGCTGAGGGTTTCAGTTGGTCAAACCAGGGTCAGCGAGTTAAATTCAAATTTAAACCCACTTTTACTACAGAACATAGTATGAATGTTTATAAAGAAGTTAAAGAGAACAAATATTATAACACTTCTTGTATTTCAGGTTTCACCTAAATCAGTCTCTAACTTGTTCAAAAACCAGGATTTCAAACGTGGGTCCTAGCAGTACAACTGACCTTTTCTATTTTCGTCATTTCACTTTCCCTTCTGTGTCTATGACACGCGGGCCCCACAGGTCAGCCCGGCCTTGGATCCTCCTTCGGCCAGCGCTGCGCTCAGAACGCGGATGCCCGGCCCTACCCGCGCTGCCCTTGCCGCGGCTTCATCCGGACGGAAACGTGACCCCCTTCACTCTCACCCTCACTCGCCTCTCCCTCTGCCCTCGCCCTCCTTGCTCGTGCAGAGTGCACACCATGGCCGCCGCCATGGCCGAGCTCAGCTTGAGCCTCGCGCCACCACTATGCCCCTCCTCTCTCTGCTTATGATGAGCACCGCTACCCCGCCGTCCTTCCCCGTCAATCCCGCTGGTTCTCCTCGCTTGTACAGAGTGCACGCCATGGCCGCCGCCATGGCCGACCTCAGCTTGAGCCTCGCACCACCACTATGCCCCTCCTCTCTCCGACTTATGATGAGCACCGCTACCACGCCGTCCTTCTCCGTCAATCCCGCTGGTTCTGGGAGCTCCTCAGCCGCCCTAGCGCCCCTGCGCGTGCACGCATGCCATGGCCGCCGCCATGGCCGAGCTCGGCTCGAGCTCGCGCTGCGCGCCCTCCAATCCTCCATCCGCCCCACCAACGCGAGAAGCGCCACCACCTCAACCTCCTTCTCCACCCTATCAAGCAATTGGGGCACCCACATCGCCCTAACACCTACCTCCACGCGCGGCCGCCATGGACACCGCCGTGACCACTCGACCTCACCGTGGAGAACCCCCTCCGGGCTATCCCCGTGCCTTAACTCCACCTCCGATGGGTTCCTCTCGTCCTCGCGCAGCTGTGAGGCCCAACCTCAGCCCCTCCCGCACCCCCAATCCTCCACTCCACTTGCACTACCCGCCATGGCCGCGCCGTGCCACGACTCGCCGTGGACAGCCACCTTCGAGCTACCCCCGCGCCTCCACTCCTCCTCCGCCGGACTCGCCACACCGTCGCGCAGCCGAAGCGCCCCTCCGCTTCCCTTCCCATCGCCGGAGCCGTGGGATCGAACCCGCGGCTACCGAGCCCCGTGCGCCGTGGCCGCGCCGGTACACGGGCTCCGCGTCACCCGCTCGCTCTACCACGCACGTCGAGGTCTAGGGGCATTGGAAGCCCACGCGGGGAACATGGAACCGTGCCCACTCGGCTCCAAGCCGGGCCTCCACGCCGCCGGTGGAGCGCCACCTTTCCTCCCTGCGCGCCGGCCAAGCTCCCTGTTCGGAGGTAGAAGAAAGAAGGCCCTTTTTCGCTTTAGCCCCTGAACTTTCAAGCTTTTACCTTTCTGTCCACGCGCTATGCACTGTGTGTGGGATTTCTCACATTCTAGCCCCTGTCAGCTATGGTTATTCACGTTTAATTCCTAGATCTAGGGTTAGTATGCATTTTTTGGCTGTAAACTTCGGAAAATCATAACAAATCGAAGAAAAAAAATCCTAAAAAGGCAAACTCAGTTGCATTGTACTCCTTGATTATAGATCTACACATTGGGTATGATGTGGAGATGTGCATGTACGATTTTGCCCCTGTTATTGAGTATGCATGATAAATCAAGGAAAAATGGAAAACATGGTTTTAATGAAATCCTAAAGTAATAAAACTTGGTTAGTAGCTTTCTTAGGACATTTGGACACTGTGAGAATCTTGGTGACCCTAGGTCTTACTGTTCATTCACTGTTTTATCATTTTACATGTACTTTATGCATTATTTAATAACTTGGAAATGAGGTCTATGCAAAGTATGACAAAGATGACTCACTAGTATTTTTCTTATGTCCTATATAGCCTGTGAATCTCACTGGTAAAATATGAGCCCCTGCATGTTAAGTTTTAATGGTGATTTGAAAATGATAAAATGCTACATGTTAGAAATGATAATTAGAAAAAGTGGTCATAGCTTACTAAGAAAATTCTCTAGAAATTTTGGTAGCTTAATGTTGATGCATAGAGTCCAGAAAGTATATTCGAGAAGGCTATTTACACTATTCATATGTACATCATAATTCGCTCAAGATTAATATATGGAAATTAGATGTCCTGTCAAACTTGGGAGTTTTAACTTGTAAATTTTTGTACATGTAGTCCAAGCTAAGTCAAGCTCACTGGTAAAATTTTACTTTCAGAAACCATTCCTATAATTTATGAAAATTCTGACAATGTATAGGACTCAGAACTTGTTATAATTTTAATGAAATAATTATAACTCCAAATGAGCTGAAATTTTGACAGTAGTCTCGAGTATGTAGGATCTGTATGTCATAAAAGTTTGGTCTCATTTGGTTATGTTTTACTGCTACAACTCAGGTGCATAAATTAATTCACAAATGAGGATAAATTACCCTAAGTATAAGCATACGCAATGTGTTAAACTACTATACCATGTTTCTTGCTAGAAAATTCTGGTTCTTGTTAGGCATGATTTGTTATACTAGGTTTTAATGAAGGTTTGTATGAGTTCTTATCGATGGTTTGTATGATTTCTTAAAAGAGCATGTAGGGTCTTCTTCTTTGAGAAAATGACGCTTTATAAAGTAAATTAAATACTTTATTGTCCTTTTGCATCCCAATTCCGGAATTTGCATTCTCCTGCACTCATTTGCGTATATTGTCATGCATATAGATCCAACAAGCGAGTTGCCAACGCAGGAATAGCCGTTGATCGAGGAGCCGGAACCTCCGCATCAGGAGGAGAACCCGGAGCAGATTTTTGAGTGCGTCACCGAGGAGGCTAACCCTAGCGAAGAAGGTAGGTAGGACCATGCTATTCCCAGCAAATAAAATTACTGTTGATTACGCATATGCATTAAGAGTTGATTGAATCCAATTGTATTAGATCCCTTGGCCGCCTTGGCCCTAGCACCTGTACCTAGTGTTCGTAGGACGAGTGCCTAGAATGGCAAGGTACGAGTAGACACGAGTGAATAAAGGTCACTCGTCTCGTAGGGGTTACTTTTCAAAAAGAAGAAATCTCACTATGGAAATTATTGTTATTATGTTATGTTTTAAATGGAGAACGGGCGGAGGTATGGGTTTGAATGATGACATCCGGAATAATGTGTGGTGGACTCCGCCCGAGTCGCATAAGGCCGATCGTTGTTCGCTTGGGATCGGCATAACATTGCTAGGGTGCTTATCCGGGATAATGGACCGGTGAAAGTCTTACTTGTGCCGTCTCAAGCACAGAGACACGTTTCTACCTACTGGTTGAGAGGAAGGTGGCCGCGGAGGTGGGTGTCAAGGGAGGGCTGACCCTTTGCGTGGTAACGCTCCTGCGACAACGCACTCCGGGAGTCAGGCGGGAGTGAATCGAACTTGAGACAGGACAAGTAGAGATGGGGCAAGCATATGTGGGAACGCCGGGGGTTAGTAAGCATATGCCATCCTAGTACTTCTAGTTATTCTCGGGAATATAAAAATCGATTCGAATCGCTGATGCTCACCAGGTATGAGAATGCCAGTATCACTGTCGGACAATGTAGTAATCCACTTGAATATGCTGTATTATGATTTCATGGTTTTGAATACTACATGCTTGGATATACCTGATTTATTTCATGCAATACTTGTCATACTCATGATGGTTTACTGGATTTATTTTCATGCAATACTTTGTCACAGTCATGATGTTTCTACAAATATGATGATTTGAGCAGCTGTTAAATCCTGCTCAGGTGCAATAGATCAAGCAGCTGTCAAACCCTGCTCGTAGACAACTAATATAAGCAGCTGTCAAATCCTGCTTCCACTGTTAATTTGATCCTAGTTAAAATCAACAGCTAAGGATCCAATTCTTAGTAAGCAAGCTTTGCGTCAGCCGTAAGCCATTTCCATTAAGTCCTACTGAGTAATTAGTACTCAGGGTTTGCCCACACTTTTGGATTACAGGTGTGAAGTTCTTCGTGTGCGTCTAAGTTGGAGGAGGGTAGTACCGGTGGGCTCGGTGTTGCTCGCCTTGTTCGTCTGCATGAAGACTACTACTAAGTATCTTATTTCCGCTACGAGATGTTTTTGAAATCGCTTCCGCTGTATTTTGAACATGTATTTGATCACATATATTTGGTTTGTAAGAAGTTTATCTTATTTTCACTATTAAACTGCTTGTGATGGTGTAACTGTTGTGGCTCCATCGAGGGCTAGATGTGTGTGATGTCGGCATCCTCGGGCGATGGTTACATCGAGTGCCCCCCGGGGTAGCTCGACGGACTACCTGGTTTAGTTCGGCCTAAGTGCACTGCGAGCCAAAGGAGGCAGGTGTGCTTAGCCCGGATTAAGCTGGGCGGTTCTGCCACAGCTGGTATCAGAGCCGTTCATACACAGACAATAGTTATATCATCAAGTTTTGGTTTACAAACCTATTTTTGAAAACCCATCTTCAAGTAATTCAAAAATGAGAGTATACGCTATGCCCGTATAAGGATGTTAGTGTTATCCAGGTGACATCGCTGACATTCTGACCTAGATAGAACTCATATGCATATTCGGCGCTTTGGGAAACAACTTTTCGGCCATAGCTGTCCCCAGTACTGGAGGAATGCTATTGGGATTTGCGAACGGTTGTAAACTTTGCATTCATGTTGTATAAGTAAAAGCTCTTTAAGGGTGGTGGGCATGCTTCGGGTTTTTGTACCCACCACACTTACATTCGGTTTTGGGATCCATCTTCTTCTCGACAATCCCCAGTACTAGTGGAAAGTCAGGCTTTGAGGAAAAGGTGCAACGGCCCACTCAACGTTGTCCACACAGCGGCCACACGTGGATGCCACACTAGGTGGTAATGTATGAGCATGCATTCTTCTGCAGGTACACTAACCACGTGCGAAAATTAGGAACGACTAGAGAACGACTAGTTGCATTAGAGAGAAACGTACATATATGTCACCGAGATACCGCTTGTTATATATAATATACCTAGGATGTGTGAGGTGAGACCGACTAGGACGAATTATGCATCATATCATCTCATCTCATGTCTTTCATTAATATATGTGTGCATCCCTATGTGATGATTTAGAATACTATGTTTGGAATGCGATTTATACGTATGCTGCTATTGTTTGGATGTGTAGATCGAGATGCAAATATAATCAGTACAACCTTTATATAAGATGATTGTAGGATGTGAAATTTGTAATCACCTCACTACAGAATGTTTTCTCCAAAAAATGCCTGGATTTTGAAGCCCAACCTAAAACATGTTGAAAACCGAAATCTGCACCTATGTGACCGTTCCTTGAAGATCTGAAATCTGGTGATCTAAATGCTTTTAGTAAAACTTTCTATACAAAAGTTGTAGATAATACTTGAACAAACAACTTGTCTATTTTGACTTTGTTGCAAAAATGCATGTAAGGATGCTCTATAGTCACTTTAAGTCGAAATTTAAATTTGGACAGCCAGTGCTAAGCCCGCAAATTGAAATTCTGGGCATGATCTAAAAGGAACTAGCTAAAACTTGTTATACCAAAGTTGTAGTACATTAAATTGGTAACGACTTTCCTATTTTGACCATCTCGTGGAAATGCTTCTAACTGAACCTAACGTTAGAATCTAAAACGAGACTCAAATCTGGACATATTATACCACACGATAGTAATTCGAAGTTTCGTGTGTTTTCAACACAGAACTGATAGAAATCTTCTATACCGATGTTGTAGGAAACTTCAAAAGGAACGACTTTAGTATTTTGGTCTTGGTCTAAAACAGGCCCTATGAGGCGTTATAGCAGGATTAGTATAGGAGTTGGAAATCTGGACGGGCTTTGGCTAGCTGAAAATTTTGAGCTTCTGGACCAATTCGAAGTAGAGCTACCAAGCATTGCTATACCAATGATGTAGAATATAAACATTAGGCATGACTATGGCATTCTGATCTTTTGCAACTCCTCTTAATCCACCTCCAGAAGTTGGTTACAAGCCGTACACGATAGAAGGAAAGGTAGTAACCGTACCTCGGTATTCGGATAGGCCCACCCTTTGGCATATTTTCCTAAGCTTGGAAATCCAATCACTACTGCCCTAAGCCTGGCTGCCCTCACCAAAGGTATCACAACAAGAGAATGAGAAGACGAAGATGAAGAGTACTCCATAGATACGGCTTCAGTTCAACGTCTGCGACTCGAGAGGATTCTACTGAAGGGAATCGCCAAGCCTGAAGATGAAATCAGGATAGCTCATACATTTTTACCTTTACGTACTGGGTCCATAGGATTCTATAGGCCTAGCCACCGGAACAATAAGCAAGCCTCCAAGAAGTCTTTGAGAAGAATGCCCGAGCTTTCATCATCGAAGACTTTTCTCCAATCAACCCGACATACACAGCATCAACATCTACACCGATACAAGTTGGAGCTCCCCCGAGACAAGAATGAGTCCAGAAGGTGCCGCGGCAAGGTTCTACTGTCGCTTACATACCCCTAGCAACACTAGAGTTTTTAAGTTGATGACATGAGAGATAAAGAGAAACCTTTCAAGATCAACCTTGACTCCAGCAACATTTTCCAAATTGATGGTCTATCAAGGCAACAATCATCATGGTGTTCCCCACGCGAAGCTCCGCGCTGCATTGACATGACTAAAAGAAGAAGCTAGCTGTTGACCAAAATGTTTTAAATCCTACGACTAGGCGAACCGTACGGGTACCAATTGGTGTAGTAACAATGTTTAGCTTTGTTATGTATTGGCTACACATTAAGTACGGTTCACTGTGCCACTTGATCCTAACTTCTTGGAATCAACTCTAGTGTATCATGCCTTTCCCAACAATTGCAAGACTAGAGTTCCAACCTCCACTGTTCCGTGCATTTCAAGCTCTTGCACTCCATGCATTTCAAACTCTTGTAGCCCACATGTTTTGAATCCACATCAATTCATGTACTTCCGAATCTATGTCACCACTCCAACTCGATAGTTGGTGGGCCATATGTCTCTCGTTCTCATGATTCCTGTGTTTCCAACCTTTGAAATCTATGAGCTTTCGACTCTTTGGTCTACATCACCAATACATTGAGATTCATGTCATCCAAACTACTTGTTCAGGTCTTTCTATAACCTGATATTGTTCGCATCTACTGAGATTGGATACTTGTGCCGCTCTTAATGTGGTGTTTACCCGAGCAGTCTATGGTGCCGTGACGGAACCTAGGGCCCCGTGTGTACGGCCGTCACTCGGTTGTGTCACTAGGTGCGTGCTGGTATCAAGACTTGCAAAGGTATGACACCGCTTCAGATGTGGAACATTCATATCTATTTTCTATCACCTTGTTGATCTCTATGCATCTAATTCGTGGAGACAATTTACTCTACTTCCACTACCGCCTTGTATCATTCCCTGCTTTGTTTCACCTTGCCCTTCCTGATCTGTGGGGAAAGACCCATCTTAATCCCACTGTCGTTCACACCTTTCCATTGCCTTGTTGAACCATGTCTTTCTCGATCTGTGGAGACGGATCAATTCTATGTTCACACTTAGTCCACACCTTTTCATTGCTTGTTTACTCTTGCTAGTTGTGATTCATGGGGATGATCAATTCTATCCCTATGCTTACCTTGATTATCTTTAACGTCTTGTATTTGTGGGAATGCTTGAATCCATTTCCACTGTCTTGCTACATTATTCCATTGCCTTCTTACAACTTACCTCTCTTGATCTGTGGGAACCATCAACTCTGTTTCCACTGCTTTCTCTTACGTTCCTTTCTCGTATATATTGAACCTTATCTCCTGAAGGTGAACTTCAGCATCATCCACACACTAGCTTTTGTTCTCGGCTGGTGTCTCTGACATACCGCACTTTCCGTGAGATTGTTCCCTTCTCTGAAATTATCCTCAAAGGTCAGCTTACTAACATTGCCGGTTGTTTCGTTAGTACGCACATATCTTCCCCTAGACTTTACTGGATTAGTCTTGTCCAGTACTAAGAAATCGTACAAACCATCACCTATCCAGTTCATCTGGGTACTCGTGTACATTTCTTGCCGTTATGAGCAGGATGTGCTATGCTTCACCACCTCTTTCTTTGAGGATATTCTAACTTATTGTCTTATATGTGTACGCAGTCCCCATCAAATGACATGACTGTGTCTCTCAAAAACACATCCATTGATAACCCTTTGAATCACAAGATCCTTCATGGTTCGATTTTTTCCAATTGTGTACACTTGGTTTCTATTGTTCTAAGACCTATATATTTATCACGTTTCTAAATCTTGGTGTCAAAGTCAGGGAGTAACCCTGATCTAATGTTTGAATCAATCGTTGTCGCTTTCTTGAAAATCATCCTCAGTTAAGCTTACTAACACTGACTACTGTTTCTCTAGTAAGCGCACATCATATGCCTATACTTCTCTTGGTCAGTCTTGATCAATTCTATGAAATCATACAAACCATCACCTTGTTTAGGTGAATATGTCCTATTCTCTTTCCACGGCATCTTTCTCGAAACAATGAGTAGAATGTGCTATGTATCACCAAATCTTACTCTTTGAAGAATGTTCGGATTTAATATCTTATATGTGTAAACAGTTCCTATCAAATGAAATGAATGTATCTCTCAAAAGCACATCCATAGATAACCCTTTGAATCCCAAGAGCCTTCGTGGTTCGGTCTTCCGATTTTGTACACCTTGCTTCTAATTGTTCTAAGACCTATATATTCATCACGTTTCTAAATTTTGGTGTCAAAGTCAGGGAGTAACCCTGTTCATTATTTGAGTAAATCACTGTCGATTTCGCATTGGCCACACCGTCTTTGCGGTTTGTTCATTCGCTTTCATAAAAACCACGACTTGCCGAGCACCTGAGAAAGACCACCTTAGACGTATTCAAAAGCTTTGTAACTAACTTCTGTTAAAGAGGCACTAACCATTCACGAGCCAGTTAACAAAGCAAATGGATGAAGAATTAAGTGTTGCCATGTACGACAGAAGCACACGAACAACGATGCCCAAAACAATTTGCATTTCGCAGTAAGCCGTAGAACCCCGTTTCCTCCAAATCTCGGGACGAGATTTCTTTAAGGGGGGTGGGTTGTGATGCCCCTGGCATCTCAAAAGCCTTAACACACGATTAGATGAAAAGTAATAATGAAATTACGGTTTAATCATGCTTAGTGGTAATGAGGATTAGGTGGATGAATCACTAAGAGTCAAATTTTCCATTCAAAATACAAAATGCTTAACTCAAGATGTTGACTTCAACTTTTCTAAATTGACCGTCTTTAAGATCAAGCGTTATGAGGCCCAAAAGTGCAAATTAAACTGACTAGCAATTCTAGAAGGGTGAAATTGTGCCCTTGATCAAATTTGGCCTTAGAAGAACCCTTGCATTTCTTAAGCACCTGAGCTCAACTTCATTATAAAAGTTATAGTACATGGCATACACTACACTTTTACTACACTAAGTGTGGGCTAAAACTGTCATTAACCCATTGCAAATCTCTCCATAAAATCCTTTGGAATCAGCCATACCAACCACACTTGGAATATTGGCAAAAACTGGAATTTCAGCTTTTCCCCAAGCTTCACTCTGAAATTACTTTAAATTTTCCTATACAACTTCGAAACCTCCCTTTCTATGAAGTAAAATTGAACTTATCACCTTTCAAATTCACCTATTATGGAAGTGATTGGCCCTCATTTGATACTTCAAAAGTTGGAAACAAGAAAGTCTCTACACAAAGTGAAATTTCTGTTTTAATAAGCCTTGGAACATAATTGTGTCTATAATTCAAAATCTATTGGGATTCAGGCAAAATTTATATTATCAAACTTGGAGATAAAGTGCTGCGGAACAACTTTGGTAATTAGAGTTTAGTCACCTATTGAGGTTTAAATGGAGTTTAGGGTCATTTTCTACCAGCATAGAAAACCACTTCAAATCTGACTTGTCTGGTGCATTCAAATTTCCTCTAGTTTACAGTCACTTTCATGAAAAGCTCCCATTGAATAAGTTGTAGGGTTTGAAATCCTAAGAAACTCACTCAAAAGGCATTTTGAGAGAAAAGGCATGGAAATAGGACTTTTCATTTTTCCAAGCAATAAAGGTACCCTGTCCATACCTAGGGCTGATCACTAAATTTGAATTTAAATCATACTTACACTTGGATTTTGGGGTTGTCCATTTCGGCAAGTTGTAGATCTCTCAGAGTAGAACATTTCTTCCAATTGGGACTTTTCCAAATTCGGCATTTAATTGGGTCAAAAGTGCGAATTACTGAGAGGGAGAAAGCACAAAATGGGGGGTGTTTCCCATAGTCTATGATAGGTAGGGCCCGCGATCCGCGGTCGCGCCCACGGCGCGAACCGGCGCGCGCCGCGTGGCTCGCCGGCGTACAGGAAGTACGGCGAGCCCGCAGCGGCCGCGCCGGGCACGTCAAAACGAGGCGCAAGTGCTCCCCACCCGAAACCCTAGCGCCTCGTTCCATTTCCGACCCGTTCCCACCCACGCGCCGCGCTTGAACCCGAGCCGCCATTGACGCCGGCGAGCTCGGACTCGAGCTCGCGCCGCTACCGTCCGACCCCTGCTCGCCCCGAGGCCACCACCGCCGCACTCCCCACTCCGCCGCGCACCCAACGCCCTAGACCTCGTCGCCTCTCCCCCACCCGGCGCCGAGATCCACCTCCGCTCGACGTCAAGCCCGCGCCGCCGTCGCTCCGGTTCACCGCCGGTTCACCCCGTCGCGTACCACCCTCCACCGCCTCCCGGTGCTCCAGACCCCCACCGCCAGCTCCGCCTCGGCCTCGCGCACCCAACGCGCTTACCGCCGCTGCCATCGCCTCCTCCACCGCTCCCCGCGCGCGCCGCTCGCGTGCACCCGTGCCGCCCACGGGCTCGTCGTGGACAGCCATCCTCGGGCCATCTCCGCGCCACCACTTTGACTCCGCCAGGTTCGCCTCGTTCCCGCGCAGCTCAAGCGCACTCTGGCCCCGCCATCCGCCGCCTCGACCGCCGGATCAACGCCGCGCCGCCGCGCCACGCCGAGCTCCCGCGGCTTCGGTTCACCGCCGCCTTCTCTCTGTCCTCTACACCTCCGACCCCGAGATCTAGGGGGAAAGGTAGCCCGCGGGCGGGAACGCCTCCTCGGCCCCGATCGGCTCCAAGGCCAGCCCCGCCGCCGCCGGCGCAGCCGGGCCTCTCCCCTCGTCGCGCGTCGTTCCCCGTCGGCCCGAGGAAGAAGAAAGGAGGTTTTGCAATATAGCCCCCGGCTTTTTGAAGTTTCGCAGATTCGTTTCATGCATTGTGCTATGAGTCCGGCGATTTTTACCCGCTAGCCCCTGGAAACTATGGTTAATTACGTTCCTAGTCCTTAGGTCTAATGTTTTCTGTTTTAGATGCATTTAAATTAGCTGTGAACTTTGGAAAATCATAACAAATCATAGAAAAATCCAAAATGGACAAACTCAGTTGCGTTAGACTCCTCTTGAGTAGATCTGCATGATTGTTATGATGTGGAAGTGTGAAATGTCTGTTTTGCCCTTGGTTTGTTGCATGCATGATTAATTAGGTTAAAAGTCAAAAGTGGACTAAATGAACTCCAAATGGCATGAAACTTGGACAGTAGCCTTCCTGTGGCATTATAGCACTATGTAAATTTTTGTAGCCCTAGCACTTACTGTTTAATTACCCTTTTACCCTTATACATGTGTTAGGTGCATTATTTAACTTAGAAAGTGGAGACTACAAAGAATATGCTCAAATTGACTCTCTAGCATTTTTCCTATACTTTAGGTAGTATGAGTGTCTCACTGGTACAATACGAGCCCCTGCATGTTAAGTTTAATGGCGATTTGAAAATGATAAAATGGGCATGTTGGAGATGATGGATAGAAAAGTGGTCATGACTTGCTAGGAAAATTCTCCGGAAAAATTGGGTAGCCTAAGGTTGATGCATAGAGTCCAGAAAATATATGTTTGAACTAGTCCATCGAGGTACACCGTGTTTAGGTACTTTATCAATCACCTTTTCGCCTGTTCATGAAATGGTTATTCATACGTGTATTTCGTATTCATGCATCTCATTCCTTGCATCATCCCGCATGTCAATCATATAGTGACGCTCATTACAGATACGTGATCAAGAAACGAGCGCGTGGAACTACTTCAACCAATGATGATCCAAAAGACCAATTAAGACTCACTCACGACCTGGAGGGCTCATCAGGCGTGTTTGGAAGGAGGAGTTGTCCAAGGGATCAAGGGGTTGCCTGGGGCAAAGCCTCACAACCCGGCAAACTAACAGTAGCTTAGTTTGTTGGTTTCTTAAAGTGAATCAAGGTAGGCAGGACCATGCAAAACCCAGCAAACAAATTATTTTGAGTTACTCATATGCATTAGGATTGATTGACACTAATTGCATTAGACTTACCGGCCGCCCTGGCCCTAGCACCTATACTTAGGGTTCGTAAGACGAGTGCCTAAAATGGTTAGGCGCGAGTAGACACGAGTGAGCACTGTCACTCATCTCGTAGGGTTTACTTTCAAATGGTGAATTCTCATTACTATGAATTTGTTATTGCTATGTTATGCTTTCAATTGAGACCGGGCGGAGATATGGGATTATTATATCGAAAAATGATGTGGATGGTATGGTGGACTCCGCCCGAGTCGCATAAGGCCCGTTCGCTGTTCGCCTGCTGATCGGCATAACATTGCTAGGGTGCTTATCTGGGATCAATGGACCGGTGAAAGTCTTACTTGTGCCGTCTCAAGAAAGGGGCACGTTCCTACCCACTGGTTGAGAGGAAGGTGGCCACAGAGGCGGGTGTCAAAGGAGGGCAGAACCCGACGTAACCGAGGTAACGCTCCTGCGACAACGCGCTCCGGGAGTCAGGCGGGAGTGGTCATCGAACTTGAGACGGGACAAGTGGAGATGGGGGAAGCATATGTGGAACGCTGGGAGTTAGTAAGCATATGCCATCCTGGTGCTTCTAATTATTCCCGGGAATATAAAAATCGATTCGAATCGCTGATGGTCACCAGGTGTGAGAATGCCAATATCACTGATGGGCAACGTAGAACTGTTTGAGGCATGATGTTTTATGGAATTGATGATCTGATACTACACACTGGATATACATGCTTTACTTCATGCAAATTTTTCACTTTATATTACCAATGATATTCAGGATAAGGACTAGCGGCTGTCAAATCCCGCTATAGCATGACACTAAAACATAGTGGATAATTATGATTAAAGGATAGCGATTGTCAAATCCCTCTATCCTATGGCAACAGTTTACAGTTTAAAATCAATGGCTAAGGACCTACTTGCTAGTAAGCTGAGCCTTGCGTCAGCCGTAAACCCCGTCCATTAAGTCCTACTGAGTAATTAGTACTCAGGGTTGCCCCCCACTTTTGGCTCACAGGTACTGGCGGCATTTGGATAGCTGCTTGGAGAAGGGTAGCACCGATGGGCTCGGTGTTTCTCACCTCGTTCGTCTGTATGAAGAATACTTAAGTATTTGGTTTCCGCTGCGAGAAGTTTTGGAAACGCTTCCGCATTATATATATTTTGGACATGTATTTGACTATATACATTCTTGGTTTGTAAACTAAGTCTACCTATTCTATATTTCAACTGCCTGTGATGATGTAACTGTTGTGGCTCCATCGAGAGTCGGATGTGTATGATGTCGGTTCCTCTGGAAAATGGTGTTATCGAGAGCCAAAGGCCTCTCGACGGACGACCGGATTTAGTACGGTCTAAGTACATTGAAAGCTAATGGTGGCAGGTGTACTTAGCCCGTATTAAATTGGCGGTTCCGCCACAGCTGGTATCAGAGCCGATCATACACAGACAACAGTTATGTCATCCAGTTTTGTGTTACAAAACTATTTTTGAAAGCCCTTTTTAAGTAATTCAGAAATGAGAGTATACGATATGCCCATATTAAGGATGTTAGTGTTACCCAGGTGACATCACTGACATTCTGACCTAGATAGAACTCATATGCATATTCGGCACTTTGAGAAGCAACTTTTCGGCCATAGCTGTCCCCAGTACTGGTGGAAGCTATTGGGTTTTGCGGACATTTGTAATCTCTGCATTCATGCTGTATAAGTAAAAGCTCTTTAAGGGTGGTGGGCATGTTTGAGGCTTTCATACCTACCACACTTACATTCGGTTTTAGGATCCATCTTTTTCTCGACAATCCCCAATACTGGTGGAAAGTCAGGCTTTGAGGAAAAGGTGCAGCGGCCCACTCAACGTTGTCCACGCAGCGGTCACGCGTGGATGCCACACTATGTGGTAATGTATTTGCATGCATTCTTCTGCAGGTACACTAACCCCGAAATGCGTAGCATGCATGACTAGAGAACGACTAGTTGCATTACGGAGAGGCGTGCATATATGTCACCGAAGTATCGCTAGTTATATATACATAGGAAGTGTGAAGTGAGACCGGATAGGACGAATCATGCATCATTCATCTCATCTCATGTGCTTTGCTATGTGTTGGATTGAAAATGACTGGATTCATCTGTTATCGTACGCATGGATGTTAGTAATAACAAGTTAACATGAGAATTGCATGTCTGATGCTAATAATGGCATGTGTGAATGAAAATATGAGAAGAACTAGTTGAAACGTTGTATAAGGTGCTTATGAAACGTGAAATTGTGACCCTTGCCGAAGTTGCACCTTCTGCAGTAATACCAACGCTTTACTGGAAACTTTCTATAACAAAACTGTAGAGAACAACAAAGCAAACTAACTTCTCTACTTAGTTTGATTCAAAGGTGGTTGTAAAGGTAACTCACAGTCACTTTAAGTCGGAACTCCACGTCGGGACCATCACGCCAAATCTGGTAACTTGAAGTTTGAAACCTTTGAATAGAGAATTGACCAAAAAGGATTTGGTAAAAACTCCGAATACGAATGCTCGAGACTTTCTTTTGGTTTCCTTCCAAAAGCTTACCGCAACCTGTTCACATTAGAAAAGAGGCCATAAAGAGTTGTGTCACACGTTGTGATGGGGTCGTTTTCATTACATTTTCTCGAGCAAGAAAATGCGAGCGCACTATGACCATACCCAGCTTTTAAGGTTCTTGAATTGACACAGGCCTTATTCTCCCTGCTACAGATGTCGCAGCCCTCGACGCAGCCCTTCGACTTATGCCCTAATTACCAAGAGTCCACGAAAGCTAAAGCAACAACACCTCGAGATCAAAAGAAGAGAAAAGCGGGAGAATCTCCCACTAAGACAGCCTCAGTTCAACATCTGCGACCCGGGATGGTTCTACTAAAAGGATTCGTCAAGCCTGAAGATCAAATCGGGATGGTTCGTATGTGTCAACATGGGTAAGGGCCTAGGAGGATTTTACAGGCCAAGCCTCAAGAATGGTGCCAAGCTGAACTTATGGATGATGTCCCTGGGAAAGAACTGGGATCGGACGGCACGCTCATATGGACCCACACGTCCATTCGATGGAGCACAAGCCCCGACAATACCAGACGCTTTCAAGATGATTGCTCAAACTGCGAACTCCACTGCAAGCGAGTTTCCTCAGATTAACCCGGACATATGCATCGTCAACTACTACACCAACTCCGGGAAGCTCGGACTTCGCCAAGACAAGGACGAGTTAGAGAGTAGCCTTACCAAAGGTTTACCTTTCATATCCATCTCCATAGGAGACACTGCCGAGTTCTTGTTCGGCGACACAAGAGACAAAGACCAAGCGACCAAGATCAACCTCGAATCTGGTGACGTTCTTATACTTGGTGGAAAATCAAGGCTATTGTTTCATGGCATTTCCCACGTGAAGACCAACACTGCACCAAGTTGGTTGAAAGAAGAAACGGGCATTCGTCCTGGACGTATCAATCTTACATTTAGGCAGTACTAGCTAGATACTAGTTGGTGTGCTAGCAGTCTTCGCAAACTTTTGTAATGAGAGGAGGTTGACTCTCATAAGTCTCGAGTTTTCCATGTATCCAACTCCTTGCAGTCGGCATGTGTCCTACCCTCATGATTAATGTAACTCTATTTTCAATGGAGCATTCTAAACTCTTGTAGTTCTCACGTTTCATGCTTTTGTCATTCAGGCACTTCAGTCTTTGTAGTCCATGACGCTTTAGTTGTGGTTACCCTGTTTCTGATTCAAATAAATCTGATGGATTATACCTTAGAAAACATTGTGCTATGGCGTGTAAAACCTCCTTGTTCATGTCTCTCTATAACCTTGTGTTATTCACATATCCTCTGAGATTGGATGGAAATACCGCTCTTGACGGGGTGTTTGCCCGAGCAGTCTATGGTGCCGCGACGGAACCTAGGGTCCTGTGTGTACGGCCGTCACTTAGTTCCACTAGGGGCGCGTTGGTATCAGGACATGCAAAGGCATGACACCGCTGCAATTTTGGAACTTTCCTATCCATCTTCTAACGCCTTGTTGACCGCTATACATTTAATTCGGGGAAATAATTTAGTCTATTTCCACTGCCGCCTTGTATCGTTTCTTTGCTTTGTTTCACCTTGCCTTTCTTGACCTATGGGGGGAAATCCATCTCGATCCCCTTATCGTTCACACATTTCCCTCGCCTTGTTGAATCATGTTCTTCTCGATCCGTGAGACGAGTCAAATCTATGGTTCCACTCGTCCACATCTTTTCGTTGACTTTGTTTATCCTTGCTGGTCGTGCTTCACGGGGATGAGCAATTCTATTCTCCACGATACATTTACACCCATTTGTCCAAATCTCGGACTTCTCTGCGCTTACCCTGATTTTCTTTAACGTCATGTATGTGTGGAACTGCTTGATTCCATTCCCATTGTCTTACTACATCATTCCATTTCTTCTTCCAACTTGCCTCTCTCTGAATTGTGGAGACAGTCAAACTCTATTTCCACTGCTTTCTCTTACGTTCCTTTCTGGTATATATTGAACCTTATCTTCTGAAGGTGAACTTCAGCACCATCCGCCGCGCTAAGCTTTTGTTCTCAGCTAGTGCTTTTATCATATCGTCCTTTTCAATAAGTTGCTTTGTTCTTCCTTGAAAATCATCCTCAGTTAAGCTTACTAACACTGACTATTGTTTCTCTAGTAAGCGCACATCATATGCCTATACTTCTCTTGGTCAGTCTTGATCAATTCTATGAAATCATACAAACCATCACCTTGTCTAGGTGAATATGTCCTATTCTCTTTCCACGGCATCTTTCTCGAAACAATGAGTAGAATGTGCTATGTATCACCACATCATACTCTTTGAAGAATGTTCGGATTTAATATCTTATATGTATACACAGTCCCTATCAAATGAAATGAATGTGTCTCTCAAAAGCACATCCATAGATAACCCTTTGAATCCCAAGAGCCTTCGTGGTTCGGTCTTCCGATTTTGTACACCTTGCTTCTAATTGTTCTAAGACCTATATATTCATCACGTTTCTAAATTTTGGTGTCAAAGTCAGGGAGTAACCCTGTTCCATTATTTGAGTAAATCACTGTCAATTTCGCATTGGCCACACCGTCTTTGCGGTTTGTTCATTCGCTCTCATAAAAACCACGACTTGCCGAGCACCTGAGAAAGACCACCTTAGACGTATTCAAAAGCTTTGTAACTAACTTGTGTTAAAGAGGCACTAACCATTCACGAGCCAGTTAACAAAGCAAATGGATGAAGAATTAAGTGTTTCCATGTATGACAGAAGCACACGAACAACGATGCCCAAAACAATTTGCATTTCGCAGTAAGCCGTAGAACCCCGTTTCCTCCAAATCTCAGGACGAGATTTCTTTAAGGGGGTGGGTTGTGATGCCCCTAGCATCTCAAAAGCCTTAACACACGATTAGATGAAAAGTAATAATGAAATTACGGTTTAATCATGCATAGTGGTAATGAGGATTAGGTGGATGAATCACTAAGAGTCAAATTTTCCATTCAAAATACAAAATGCTTAACTCAAGATGTTGACTTCAACTTTTCTATATTGTCCGTCTTTAAGATCAAGCGTTATGAGGCCCAAAAGTGCAAATTAAACTAACTAGCAATTCTAGAAGGGTGAAATTGTGCCCTTGATCAAATTTGGCCTTAGAAGAACCCTTGCATTTCTTAAGCACCTAAGCTCAACTTCATTATAAAAGTTATAGTACATGGCATACACTACACTTTTGCTACACTAAGTGTGGGCTAAAACTGTCATTAACCCCTTGCAAATCTCTCCATAAAATCCTTTGGAATCAGCCATACCAACCACGCTTGGAATATTGCCAAAAACTGGAATTTCAGCTTTTCCCCAAGCTTCACTCTGAAATTACTTTAAATTTTCCTATACAACTTCGAAACCTCCCTTTCTATGAAGTAAAATTGAACTTATAACCTTTCAAATTCACCTATTATGGAAGTGATTGGCCCTCATTTGGTACTTCAAAAGTTGGAAACAAGAAAGTCTCTACACAAAGTGAAATTTCTGTTTTAATAAGCCTTGGAACATAATTGTGTCTATAATTCAAAATCTGTTGGGATTCAGGCAAAATTTATATTATCAAACTTGGAGATAAAGTGCTGCGGAACAACTTTGGTAATTAGAGTTTAGTCACCTATTGAGGTTCAAATGGAGTTTAGTGTCATTTTCTACCAGCACAGAAAACCACTTCAAATCTGACTTGTTTGGTGCATTCAAATTTTATCTAGTTTACAATCACTTTCATGAAAAGCTCCCATCGAATAAGTTGTAGGGTTTGAAATCCTAAGAAACTCACTCAAAAGGCACTTTGGGAGAAAAGGCTTGCAAATAGGACTTTTCATTTTTCCAAGCAATAAAGGTACTCTGTCCATACCTAGGGCTGATCACTAAATTTGAATTTAAATCATACTTACACTTGGATTTTGGGGTTGTCCATTTCGGAAAAGTTGTAGATCTCTCAGAGTAGAACATTTCTTCCAATTGGGAGTTTTCCAAATTCGGCCTTTAATTGGGTCAAAAGTGCGAATTACTGAGAGAGAGAAAGCACAAAATGGGGGGTGTTTCTCTGAGTCTATGACAGGTGGGGCCTGCGATCCGCGGTCGCGCCCACGGCGCGAACCGGCGCGCGCCGCGTGGCTCGCCGGCATACTGGAAGTACGGCGAGCCCGCAGCGGTCGCGCCGGGCACGTCAAAACGAGGCGCAAGTGCTCCCCACCCGAAACCCTAGCGCCTCGTTCCATTTCCGACCCGTTCCCACCCACACGCCGCGCTTGAACCCGAGCCGCCATTGACGCCGGCGAGCTCGGACTCGAGCTCGTGCCGCCGCCGTCCAACCCCCGCTCGCCCCAAGGCCACCACCGCCGCACTCCCCACTCCGCCGCGCACCCAACGCCCTAGACCTCGTCGCCTCTCCCCCACCCGGCGCCGAGATCCACCTCCGCTCGACGTCAAGCCCGCGCCGCCGTCGCTCCGGTTCACCGCCGGTTCACCCCGTCGGGTACCACCCTCCACCGCCTCCCGGTGCTCTAGACCCCCACCGCTAGCTCCGCCTCGGCCTCGCGCACCCAACGCGCTAGGTACCGCCGCTGCCATCGCCTCCTCCACCTCTCCCCGCGCGCGCCGCTCGCGTGCACCCGTGCCGCCCACGGGCTCGTCGTGGAGAGCCACCCTCGGGCCATCTCCGCGCCACCACTTCGACTCCGCCGGGTTCGCCTCGTCCCCGCGCAGCTCAAGCGCTCTCTGGCCCCGCCATCCGCCGCCTCGACCGCCGGATCGACGCCGCGCCGCCGCGCCACGCCAGCTCCCGCGGCTTCGGTTCACCGCCGCCTTCTCTCTGTCCTCTACACCTCCAACCCCGAGATCTAGGGGGAAAGGTAGCCCGCGGGCGGAAACGCCTCCTCGGCCCCGATCGGCTCCAAGGCCAGCCCCGCCGCCGCCGGCGCAACCGGGCCTCTCCCCTCGTCGCGCGTCGTTCCCCGTCGGCCCGAGGAAGAAGAAAGGAGGTTTTGCAATATAGCCCCCGGCTTTTTGAAATTACACAGATTCGTTTCATGCATTGTGCTATGAGTCCGGCGATTTTTACCCGCTAGCCCCTGGAAACTATGGTTAATTACGTTCCTAGTCCTTAGGTCTAATGTTTTCTGTTTTAGATGCATTTAAATTAGCTGTGAACTTTGGAAAATCATAACAAATCATAGAAAAATCCAAAATGGACAAACTCTGTTGCGTTAGACTCCTATTGAGTAGATCTGCATGATTGTTATGATGTGGAAGTGTGAAATGTCTGTTTTGCCCTTGGTTTGTTGCATGCATGATTAATTAGGCTAAAAGTCAAAAGTGGACTAAATGAAGTCCAAATGGCATGAAACTTAGACAGTAGCCTTCCTGTGGCATTATAGCACTATGTAAATTTTTGTAGCCCTAGCACTTACTGTTTAATTACCCTTTTACCCTTATACATGTGTTAGGTGCATTATTTAACTTAGAAAGTGGAGACTACAAAGAATATGCTCAAATTGACTCTCTAGCATTTTTCCTATACTTTAGGTAGTATGAGTGTCTCACTGGTACAATACGAGCCCCAGCATGTTAAGTTTAATGGCTATTTGAAAATGATAAAATGGGCATGTTGGAGATGATGGATAGAAAAGTGGTCATGACTTGCTAGGAAAATTCTCCGGAAAAATTGGGTAGCCTAAGGTTGATGCATAGAGTCCAGAAAATATATGTTTGAACTAGTCCATCGAGGTACTCCGTGTTTAGGTAGTTTATTAATCACCTTTTCGCCTGTTCATGAAATGGTTATTCATACGTGTATTTCGTATTCATGCATCTCATTCCTTGCATCATCCCGCATGTCAATCATATAGTGACGCTCATTACAGATACGTGATCAAGAAACGAGCGTGTGGAACTACTTCAACCAACGATGATCCAAAAGACCAATTAAGACCAACTCACGACCTGGAGGGCTCATCAGGCGTGTTTGGAAGGAGGAGTTGTCCAAAAGATCAAGGGGTTGCCTAGGGCAAAGCCTCACAACCCGGCAAACTAACAGTAGCTTAGTTTGTTGGTTTCTTAAAGTGAATCAAGGTAGGCAGGACCATGCAAAACCCAGCAAACAAATTATTTTGAGTTACGCATATGCATTAGGATTGATTGACACTAATTGCATTAGACTTGCTGGCCGCCCTGGCCCTAGCACCTATACTTAGGGTTCGTAAGACGAGTGCCTAGAATGGTTATGCGCGAGTAGACACGAGTGAGCACTGTCACTCGTCTCGTAGGGTTTACTTTCAAATGGTGAATTCTCATTACTATGAATTTATTATTGCTATGTTATGCTTTCAATTGAGACCGGGCGGAGATATGGGATTATTATATCGAAAAATGATGTGGATGGTATGGTGGACTCTGCCCGAGTCGCATAAGGCCCGTTCGCTGTTCGCCTGCTGATCGGCATAACATTGCTAGGGTGCTTATCCGGGATCAATGGACCGGTGAAAGTCTTACTTGTGCCGTCTCAAGAAAGGGGCACGTTCCTACCCACTGGTTGAGAGGAAGGTGGCCGCGGAGGCGGGTGTCAAAGGAGGGCAGAACCCGACGTAACCTAGGTAACGCTCCTGCGACAACGCGCTCCGGGAGTCAGGCGGGAGTGGTCATCGAACTTGAGACGGGACAAGTGGAGATGGGGGAAGCATATATGGAACGCTGGGAGTTAGTAAGCATATGCCATCCTGGTGCTTCTAATTATTCCTGGGAATTTAAAAATCGATTCGAATCGCTGATGCTCACCAGGTGTGAGAATGCCAATATCACTGACGGGCAACGTAGAACTGTTTGAGGCATGATGTTTTATGGAATTGATGATCTGATACTACACACTGGATATACATGCTTTACTTCATGCAAATTTTTCACTTTATATTACCAATGATATTCAGGATAAGGACTAGCGGCTGTCAAATCCCGCTATAGCATGACACTAAAACATAGTGGATAATTATGATTAAAGGATAGCGACTGTCAAATCCCGCTATCCTATGGCAACAGTTTACAGTTTAAAATCAATGGCTAAGGACCTACTTGCTAGTAAGCTGAGCCTTGCGTCAGCCGTAAACCCCGTCCATTAAGTCCTACTGAGTAATTAGTACTCAAGGTTGCCCCCCACTTTTGGCTCACAGGTACTGGCGGCATTTGGATAGCTGCTTGGAGAAGGGTAGCACCGGTGGGCTTGGTGTTTCTCGCCTCGTTCGTCTGTATGAAGACTACTTAAGTATTTGGTTTCCGCTGCGAGAAGTTTTGAAAACGCTTCCGCATTATATATATTTTGGACATGTATTTGACTATATACATTCTTGGTTTGTAAACTAAGTCTACCTATTTTATATTTCAACTGCCTGTGATGATGTAACTGTTGTGGCTCCATCGAGAGTCGGATGTGTATGATGTCAGTTCCTCTGGGAAATGGTGTTATCGAGAGCCGAAGGCCTCTCAACGGACGACCGGGTTTAGTACGGTCTAAGTACATTGAAAGCTAATGGTGGCAGGTGTACTTAGCCCGTATTAAATCGGCGGTTCCGCAACAAGAATGCAAAACTCTACGCGGTTTGGTTGTTTAAGACAACACCCACAAGCTTTTATACAAAACACCAAATACAAAAGTCTTAGTTCGGGATGTTACCTTCAACATTGGTATTATGATCATCTTTACAATCATATGCTATAAGGGTTAAAAGTCGAGGCCAAATCAAATCAGAGATTCCTGAAGAGGTATCAATAGTGGTCGTGACCAAATTTGAGCCCTAATAAAACTTTCAAATTCATTAAGCACCTTTGCTTAAACTTTATATCAAACTTGTGGTGCAAATCATGTACTACGCTTTTGTTACACTGAGCTTGATCAAAACGATCATCTACTCACTCCTAATTGCACCCAAATATCTCATAGAATATTTTTCCCATGACTGAATTTCAGCCCTTCCCAAACTTGAATCTGAAATTACTTTTGATTTCCCCATACAACTTGAAAATCTTCCTTTCTATGAAATGAAATTAAACTTATCACCTTGCAAATGCACCTAGAGTGGAAGTGTTTGGACCCCATTTGAGTATTCAAAAGTGTGAAACAAGAAAGACTCTACTTGAGTTGAAGCTGCAGTTTTACCAAACCTTCAACAATGTTTGTGCATGTAATTCAAAATCTGTGGTGATTCAAGCCAGAGTTTATATACCAATTTTGTAGATAATTCTATTAGGTAATTGGAGTGTTAACATGCACTGTGATTTGGATAGTGTTTTGGGACCTTTTCTGCCAATACATGAAATCTGTTCAAACCTAACCTTTGTAGTAAATTCAAATTTTCTTGCTCTTACAGCCATAATCTTGAAATGGTTATATTGAGAACGATGTAGCTCATAAAATTCTGAACAATATTGGTATAAAACTCTTTGTAAGAAAGTGGTCACAAAATGGACTTTTAGAATTCCTAAGCTGAGGGTTTCAGTTGGTCAAACCAGGGTTAGCGAGTTAAATTCAAATTTAAACCCACTTTTACTACAGAACATAGTATGAATGTTTATAAAGAAGTTAAAGAGAACAAAATTTATAACACTTCTTGTATTTCGGGTTTTGCCTAAATCAGTCTCTAACTTGTTCAAAAACCGGGATTTCAAACGTGGGTCCTAGCAGTCCAACTGACCTTTTCTATTTTCGTCATTTCACTTTCCCTTCGTCTATGACACGCGGGCCCCACAGGTCAGCCCGGCCTTGGATCCTCCTTCGGCCGGCGCTGCGCTCAGAACGCAGACGCCACGCGGCCGACGGTCTCCGGCGAGGCTGCCCGCCCCTGCCCGTGCTGCCCTTGCCGCGGCTTCATCCGGACGGAAACGCGACCCCCTTCACTCTCACCCTCACTCGCCTCTCCCTCTGCCCTCACCCTCCTCGCTCGTGCAGAGTGCACGCCATGGCCGCCGCCATGGCCGAGCTCAGCTCGAGCCTCGCGCCACCACTATGCCCCTCCTCTCTCCGACTTACGATGAGCACCGCTACCCCGCCGTCCTTCCCCATCAATCCCGCTGGTTCTGGGAGCTCCTCAGCCGCCCTAGCGCCCCTGCGCGTGCATGCATGCCATGGCCGCCGCCATGGCTGAGCTCGGCTCGAGCTCACGCCGCGCCCCCTCCAATCCTCCATCCGCCCCATCAACGTGAGAAGCGCCACCACCTCAACCTCCTCCTCCACCCTATCAAGCAATTGGGGCACCCACATCGCCCTAGCACCTACCTCCACGCGCGGCCGCCATGGACACCGCCGTGACCATTCGACCTCACCGTGGAGAACCCCCTCCGGGCCATCCCCGTGCCTTAACTCCACCTCCGATGGGTTCCTCTTGTCCTCGCGCAGCCGTGAGGCCCGACCTCGGCCCCTCCCGCACCCCCAATCCTCCACTCCACTTGCGCCACCCGCCATGGCAGCGCCGCGCCACGACTCGCCGTGGACAGCCACCTTCGGGCCACCCCCGCGCCTCCACTCCTCCTCTGCCAGACTCGCCACACCATCGCGCAGCCGAAGCGCCCCTCCGCTTCCCTTCCCATCGCCGGAGCCGCGGGATCGAGCCCGCGGCCAACGAGCCCCGTGCGCCGTCGCCGCACCGGTACACGGGCTCCGCGTCACTCGCTCGCTCTACCACGCACGACGAGGTCTAGGGGCATTGGAAGCCCGCGACGGGGAACATGCCCCCGTGCCCACTCGGCTCCAAGCCGGGCCTCCACGCCGCTGGTGGAGCGCCACCTTTCCTCCCTGCGCGCTGGCCAAGCTCCCCGTTTGGAGGTAGATGAAAGAAGGCCCCTTTTTCGCTTTAGCCCCAGAACTTTCGAGCTTTTACCTTTCTGTCCAGGCGCTGTGCACTGTGTGTGGGATTTCTCACGTTCTAGCCCCTGTCAGCTATGGTTATTCACGTTTAAGTCCTAGATCTAGGGTTAATGTGCATATTTTGGCTGTAAACTTCGGAAAATCATAACAAATCGAAGAAAAATCCTAAAAAGGCAAACTCAGTTGCATTGTACTCCTTGATTATAGATCTACACAGTGGGTATGATGTGGAGATGTGCATGTACGGTTTTGCCCCTGTTATTTAGTATGCATGATAAATCAAGGAAAAATGGAAAACATGGTCTTAATGAAATCCCAAAATGATGAAACTTGGTTAGTAGCTTCCTTAGGACATTTGGACATTGTGAGAATCTCGGTGACCCTAGGTCTTACTGTTCATTCACTGTTTTATCATTTTACATATACTTTATGCATTATTTAATAACTTGGAAATGAGGCATATGCAAAGTATGGTAATGATGACTCACTATATTTTTATTATGTCCTATATAGCCTGTGAATCTCACTGGTAAAATATAAGTCCCTGCATGTTAAGTTTTGATGGTGATTTGAAAATGATAAAATGCTACATGTTGGAAATGATAATTAGAAAAAGTGGTCATAGCTTGCTAGGAAAATTCTCTGAAAAATTTGGAGCTTAATGTTGATGCATAGAGTCCAAAAAGTATATTCGAGAAGGCTATTTACACTGTTTATATGTACATCATAATTCGCTCAAGATTAATATATGGAAATTAGATGTCCGGTCAAACTTGGGAGTTTTAACTTGTAAATTTTTGTACATGTAGTCCAAGCTAAGTCAAACTCACTGGTAAAATTTTACTTTCAGAAACCATTCCTATAATTTATGAAAATTCTGACAACGTATAGGACTGAGAACTTCTTATAATTTTAATAAAATAATTATAACTCCAAATGAGTTGAAATTTTGATAGTAGGCTCAGGTATTTAGGATCTGTATATCATAAAAGTTTGGTTTCATTTAGTTATGTTTTACTGCTACAACTCAGGTGCATAAATTAATTCACAAATGAGGATAAATTACCCTGAGTATAAGCGTATGCAATGTGTTAAACTACTATACCATGTTTCTTGCTAGAAAATTCTGGTTCTTGTTAGGCATGATATGTTATACTAGGTTTTAATGAAGATTTGTATGAGTTCTTATCGATGGTTTGTATGATTTCTTAAAAGAGCATGTAGGGTCTTCTTCTTTGAGAAAATGACGCTTTATAAAGTAAATTAAATAGTTTATTGTCCTTTTGCATTCCAATTCCGGCATTTGCATTCTCCTGCACTCATTTGCGTATATTGTCATGCATATAAATCCAGCAAGCGAGTTGCTGACGCAGGAGCAGCCGTTGATCGAGGAGCCGGACGACTAGGAGCTAGAACCTCCGCATCAGGAGAAGAACCCGCAGCAGAGCTCTGAGTGCGTCACCGAGGAGGCTAACCCTAGCGAATAAAGTAGGCAGGACCATGCTATTCCCAGCAAATAAAATAACTGTTGATTACGCATATGCATTAGAAGTTGATTGAAACCATTTGCATTAGATCCCTTGGCCGCCTTGGCCCTAGCATCTGTACCTAGTGTTCGTAGGACGAGTGCCTAGAATGGTTAGGTATGAGTAGACACGAGTAAATAAAGGTCACTTGTCTTGTAGGGGTTACTTTTCAAAAAGAAGAAATCTCACTATGGAAATTATTGTTATTATGTTATGTTTTAAATGGAGACCGGGCGGAGATATGGGTTTGAATGATGAGATCCGGAATAATGTGTGGTGGACTCCGCCCGAGTCGCATAAGGCCGGTCGTTGTTCGCTTGGGATCGGCATAACATTGCTAGGGTGCTTATCCGGAATAATGGACCGGTGAAAGTCTTACTTGTGCCGTCTCAAGCACAGAGACACGTTCCTACCCACTGGTTGAGAGAAAGGTGGCCGCGGAGGCGGGTGTCAAGGGAGGGCTGACCCTTTGCGTGGTAACGCTCCTGCGACAACGCGCTCCGGAAGTCAGGTGGGAGTGAATCGAACTTGAGACGGGACAAGTGGAGATGGGGCAAGCATATGTAGGAACGCCGGGGGTTAGTAAGCATATGCCATCCTGGTACTTCTAGTTATTCCCGGGAATATAAAAATCGATTCGAATCGCTGATGCTCACCAGGTGTGCGAATGCCAGTATCATTGCCGGACAATGTAGTAATCCACTTGAATATGCTGTATTATGATTTCATGGTTTTGAATACTACATGCTTGGATATACCTGATTTATTTCATGCAATACTTGTCATACTCATCATGGTTTACTGGATTTATTTTCATGCAATACTTTGTCACACTCATGATGTTTCTACAAATATGATGACTTGAGCAGCTGTTAAATCCTGCTCAGGTGCAATAGATCAAGCAGCTGTCAAACCCTGCTCGTAGACAACTAATCTAAGCAGCTGTCAAATCCTGCTTCCACTGTTAATTTGATCCTAGTTAAAATCAACAGCTAAGGATCCAATTCTTAGTAAGCAAGCTTTGCGTCAGCCATAAGCCATTTCCATTAAGTCCTACTGAGTAATTAGTACTCAGGGTTTGCCCCCACTTTTGGATTACAGGTGTGAAGTTCTTCGTGTGCGTCTAAGTTGGAGGAGGTTAGTACCGGTGGGCTCGGTGCTGCTCGCCTTGTTCGTCTGCATGAAGACTACTACTAAGTATCTTATTTCCGCTGCGAGATGTTTTTGAAATCGCTTCCGCTGTATTTTGAACATGTATTTGATCACATAAATGGTTTGTAAGAACTTTATCTTATTTTCACTATTATACTGCTTGTGATGGTGTAACTGTTGTGGCTCCATCGAGGGCTAGATGTGTGTGATGTCGGCATCCTCGGGCGATGGTTACATCGAGTGCCCCACGGGGTAGCTCGACGGACTACCGGGTTTAGTTCGGCCTAAGTGCACTGCGAGCCAAAGGAGGCAGGTGTGCTTAGCCCGGATTAAGCTGGGCGGTTCCGCCACAAAGATGACACTGCATCAACCGAGGACACTCATGAGGCAATGGTCTTTGTTCCATTCTTCATCCGAGGGTTAAGCCTTCCTGTGTGCTCATTCGTGCGAGGCCTTTTACAATTCTATTCCATCAATTTGACACACCTGAACCTCAACTCTGTGCTTCAACTTTCGATTTTCGTCCATCTTTGCGAAGCGTTCCTCGGGATTGTCCCCCACTTTGGCTTATGGAAATATTTATACCACTGCAAAGCCGGTTTGAGGGATGGGGTGTTGCAAGTGACCGGAGGGGCCAGCTTTGAACTTCGCAAGAACCGCAAAGCTGTTTACTTGGATATCCCCCTTCCAGATAACAACAGAGGATGGCACTCCGAGTGGTTTTATATAGAGAACCTTGGAAATTCGCTTCCCTCAAGGTCTGGCAGGCAGCCTGACAGTAAGCTGGCAAGCTGGGAGGAAGGGCCAACTGCTGAAGAACAAACCGAGGTCAATGTGCTGTTGGAGGAAATATCTAACCTGAAAGAAAATGGCCTAACAGCCCATGCAGTAGTCATAGACTTTGTGTATCGCTGCATTCAGCCATTGAAAGATAGGATATACCCTGCCTATCTGTACGTCGGAGCAAGTGATCCAAATAGAGAGACGACCCAAGCTATGACTGAAGAAACTGTTAAGGCCCGAGTTGATTTGATGCTCAGAGGCGAAGCTCACAATGAGGGCACTCCCAGGCCTTACTCTGCCTGGCATCCGACTCCCAATGTAAATGATCTCACTCTTACTTTTGTGACTAAGCTTACTTGTAATCAGTTCCAGACATGTAGAGTTAATGCAGAGCAATATATCCAAGTTCCTATCAGATCCGTCATCTTCTGGCACTGATAGATTATCAAAGAGACAATCCAAGCTATCTACTGAGGAAATGGAAGCCGTTGTTGCCGCTGCTCATGGTGCAGGGAATGACGAGGAGCACACCTTCATAGTAATACAGCGTACCGCTCAAACTGCCTAAGAGACCGCAGTAAGCAACATCACTAAAGCAGCCCCCAAGCGTACAGCTGGCACCATTGGGGTCAAGACTCGGGCCACGGCCGGTCAGGGGTGTACCAAGGCGAGTGGCACTGGTACCACAGTGCCAAGAAAACTGAGGACGAGCAAGAGAACGATTAAAGATGTCACAAGCTTCCCCGAGCCAACCGGAAGAACAAACAAGAGATCCAAGTACTCCTCTCACACCGTGGCCAAAACTGATGATTCATCGGTCGGAGTAAACTGGAGTCACTTGATTGATGAAGATGACTCGATGTCGTAACTCGATGTCATGAGCCCCCAGCTCGCAGGCCCACTTGGCAATACGCCATGTGGCCTCCCGATTGCGCAAGACTTCTCCAATTGGTAACTCAGTAACCACTACGATCTTGTGCTCCTCAAAATAGTGACGCAGTTTACGTGAGGTAATGAGAACTGCATATAACAACTTCTGAACTTAAGGATACCTGATTTTGGAGAGGCTGAGGACCTCGCTGCTGAAGTAGATCGGGTGTTGCCTGGGTACTGTGTGCTGTCCGTCCGGCCGCTCGACCACCAATGCGGTACTGATCGCGTGAGTTGTACAGGAGATGTAGAGGAGCAAATCTTTAGCTGGTGAGTCAGCCGTGGCACGATTAGGAGACTTGAGTACAGGAGGCGTGGTCAAGAACTTTTTTAGAGCGTCCAAAGCTTCCTGAGCCTCCGTGGTCCACTGGAACCGATCTACCTTCTTGAGGGGTTTGTAGAAGGGCATGCCACGTTCGCCGAGTCGCGAGATGAACCGACTCAAGGCCGCCATGCACCCAGTCAACCTTTGAGCGTCCTTTTGTGATCAGGGAGGGTGCATGCGGAGTATGGCCATGACTTTCTCGGGGTTAGCTTCGATTCCCCTATTGCTGACAACAAAGCCGAGTAACTGGCCTGTGGGGACCTCGAAAACACACTTGGTGGGATTAAGCTTCCACTGGAATTTCCTCAGGCTGTCGAACACCTGTTGTAGGTCGTCGATGAAATCCTCCTCGTTCTTAGTCTTGATCATGATGTCGTCAACGTAGGCCTCGATGCGTTTGCCCCAGTGGTCAGCGAGGCACGTCTGGATCGCTCGTTGATACGTAGCACCAGCGTTTTTTAACTCGAAAGACATAGAAGTGTAGCAGTACGCACCGAAAGGCGTGATGAACGCGGTTTTCTCCTGGTCCTCGATTGCTAGGCTGATCTGGTGATAGCCCGAGTAACAGTCGAGAAAAGAGAGTAAAGCACAGCCAGCCGTAGAGTCAACAACCGAGTTTATACGAGGCAACCCGAACGGGTCTTTAGGGCAGTGCTTATTGAGATCGGTATAATCAACACACATCCGCCAGTCCTTTTTATTCTTTTTGAGAATGAGTACAGGATTTGCAAGCCACTCGGGATGTATGACCTCTCTAATGAAACCGGCAGCCTTTAGCCGGGTTAACTCTGCCCTAATGGCCTCTCGCTTTTCAGGAGTAAATCGCCGCAGCCTCTGCTTGATGGGTTTTGCGTTGGGGAACACCTTGAGTTGGTGCTCGGCTAGTTCCCTCGGGACCCCAGGCATATCCGCAAGCTTCCATGCAAACATGTCGCGATTGGCCCTTAGGAACTAGACGAGCGCATCTTCCTATTTGGGAGGAAGAAGAGCGTTGATAGCAGCCGTCTTGGTCGTGTCTGAAGGATCGAGGCTTATTTCCTTCGTTGGGACTACCAGCTGTATTGTCGTGCTTGACGCCGCTTCTTGAGTCGGGATCTGGAGGTCCTCCTGCGACATGTGGGTTTCGTCTGTCTTGAGCTTCTTCTGTGCCGCCATGTGATTCTGCTCGAGGGCCATCTGTATTGCTTCCTGTACACACTCTGAAGCTCCCTTAAAGTCAGCGCGTATGGAGAGAACGCCACCTGGAGCTAGCATCTTGAGGACGAGGTACGGGTAATGTGGGATAGCCATGAACTTAGCTAGCCCAGGACGCCCAAGGATGGCATTATAGACGCCGTTGAAGGTCGGGACCTCGAAACACAGCGTCTCAATGCGGAAATTTTCTGCGGTGCCAAAGGCGACCGGTAGGTAAATGTGCCCGAGTGGATATTCACCTGCGCCCGGCACGATTCCGAAGAACGGGGTATCTGACTTTTTGAGTTCGCTGAGTGGGATCCCCATGTCTTGCAGAGCTCTAGGGAACAAAACGTTGATGCTTGCCCCGCCGTCGATCAACACCTTCTTGAGTCGGGTGTCCCCGACTATGGGATTTACCAGCAATGGGTCTTGCCTGGCTCGTCGAAGTTGAGCCACTGATCCGCCCGACTAAAGGAGCTTGGCTCGTGGGACCAATCGTATGGTTGCGGCGGCTCTGAGGTGGCCGCGTTGATAAGTCGGTCTTCTAGCTTCTGCTGTCGCTTGCTTGCTAGAGCCCCGTGTCCTCCCAGGATGAAGTTGACCTCCCTGTTGACATCCGGAAAGCGTTGATTATTGCCTCCATTCGGACATTGCGGAGGCTGGTTCCGCGGCGGGGGCGGCGGCGGAGTAGGCTACGGCGTCGGGAACTGGCCACGCGTCAGCATGGCTTTGAAGTCGTGGCAGTTCCGGAGAGTGTGGCGCAAGTCTTTGTGTGTGGGACATGGCTCGGCGAGGAGTTGATCGAGCGTCCGAGCCGGAGCAGGAGGCGGGCCACGCGGACGTGCGGGGGTGGCGCCACGACTCGAATGTCCTTTCGAGGCCTCTTGGCCCAGCGACGATCCAGCCGCAAGGATTCTTCGTGCCTCTCTTGCTTGCCCTTGCCCCGATCGTCCTGTCGGGGGTGAACAAGGTCACGAGCGCATTCGTCCGCTGTGATGTAGCGATCTGCCTCTTGAAAAAGGCGCTCCGAGGTAGTAGGCGCTCTTTCCAGTATGTGCTTGATGAAAACTTGATTGTTTGACCCCTGGAGGAAGTCATCGATCACCGTATCCTCAGATACGTCGGGGATGCGATTCCTTAGGGCCTGGAACCGCTTGAGGTATGATCGCAAGCTCTCTGAGTCCTTGTGCCTGATGGTTTTGAGGTCCCACCGCTGCACTAGTTTGTCGGGGAGTGACTGGAAATTAGCAATGAACAGGCGATAGAAGTCGCCCCAATCTTCAATGCAACCCCGCCTGAGGTGGCGAAGCCATTGAAGCGCTTCCTGTCCCAACTTGATCGGGATGTAAGCCGTCATGAGGTCCTCCGATGCATTGGCCACTCGGGCCGCGGTAGTGTACACGACCAGCCAATTCCGCGGGTCCATCTTCTTCTCGAATTTTTCAACGTTCGAGATTTTGAAGTTGGGCGGCCAGTCGACGTCCTGAATCCTCCGACCAAAAGCCGCCACGGCTGCTTTAGATCTGCCAGCCAGGTTGCCGCTGTTCTTAGCTGGACGACGCTGCAGGGACTGAGGGCGGGGGTCATGTTCAGCCCTGACTCGGGGTACGGAGCTGTTAATGGAGACAGTTCCCGAGTAACCCCTAACAGCCGAAGCACGCTGAGGGGGGCCATAGTCCCGATCGTAGTTTGCTCGCCGATCCAACTCAATCTGGTGTCGCTGAGCGTGAGATTGCTCGATGCTGTGACGCGCGTCCCGCTTGTCGTTGATGACCTGTCGCGCATCTGCTGCCCCAAGAAGCCTGGGCACGAGGTGATCCGCTGCTCGAGTGAGGACGTTCTTGATAGCCTCTCCGTCTTCGTTGCTGGGGAGGAGCTCATAGAGCTTGACCAACGCCCCTCCAGCTTGACTCAGAGTTTCCATGACCGCTTCGAACTCCTTTAGAAGATTACGCACAGGAAGCGGGGCTGCCCGCCGATGACGCCAATCATGACGCTGCTGCTGGGCTTCGTTCCTACGGCAATGGCTCTGAACTTCTTGCTTGTTCTCGCTATCCCGTGTCACCTCATCTATCGAGACGGGTGGCGTAGGGTCTCTATTGCCCAGGATGTGACGGTGTCGGATGTTGCGGATGTGGTTTACCCTCTCCCTCCTTTGGCGATCTTGCGAGGTTTCAACGAGGACGGGTTGCTCGTCGTCTGAAACTGCCTCCTCGATATCGTTCCCTGTGTCGTTGATCACGAGGAGCTCAGGAAAACAAAGGGTTGAGCTTGGAAGCGAACCTTTGGAGTCATCGGTGAGCGTGGTCTCCATCCCCACACTGGTGTTGGAGGCTGGCGCCATGGTCGTTGTGGTGGTCGCACCATGGTTAGAGGCCATAGGAGTCTCGATGTTGTAGATCATATGGTGATGCCCTGCATCGTGATCCTCCCGAGTGATCGCCGAGTGATGAGAGGCTTCGCCGGTCTGTGAGCTACGCCAGCGAATGGTTCTCCCCACTGGGGTTGGCACATTAGGCTCGCTATAAACTTCATCATCTGGAAGAGGCACCGACTGAGTTAGGTCGGGCGTCCCCCGCGCACCATCGTCGTTGTTGAGGGGAGCCGAGGCACGAAAGAGAAGCCCCTGGTACGTGGCAGTGGAGTTGCAGAGGCCGAACGGAACGAAGGGAACGAAGGTGTGATGCCCTAGGCATCTCAAGTGCATTACAATTGCATCATCGACATATGTGCATCATCTCATGAACATTTCATATTGAGTGCATAAGAAGACCAAGTCATTTGAACCAACCTAAATTCAGTTTTCCTGAATAGGTCTCTACTTTTATCACTATAACTTTCAATCTGTTGTGAATTTGAAGAAACTTGATATACCAAACTTGTAGAGAATTTCATGATGAACAACTTTGATAATTGGTGCCTTGACATGCAGCAGGGTTTGCATAGAGTTTTTGGGTATTTTATGTCAATATGTGAAATCTGTCCAAACCTGACCTATAAAGTAAATTCAATTTTTTTTATCTTAAGGCCAAAATCCTACAATTCTTTTATTGATAAATTTGTAGATCTCGACATTTTGAACAACATTGGTATAAAACTTTTTGTGTGAAAGTGGTCATAAAATAGACTTTTAGAATTTCAAATATTATGGGTTATGTTGGTCAAACCTTGGTTAGCAGCTTAAATTCAAATTTAAACCGTATTTTTGAATATAACATGGTATGATAATTTATAAGAAAAATATAGAGAAACAAATTTAGAACATTTCATCCAATTGAGGTATTTTTAAATTCGGCCTCTAGAGTATTCAAAAACTGGAAATACAAACAAAGGTCTCTGCGGTCAAAGCTGATTTTTCATTTTCGGGATTTTTTCCTTCTTTTTGGTCTCCCTGACCGGCGGGCACCACTAGTCAGACCCCTCGGATTCCCGCTCATGCGGTTAGAACGCGCCGGTCCGGTGGGTCCCACCCTCGTGCGTCTCCGTGCACCCAGTCCATAGACCGTCTCCTTTTTTCCCCGCCCTGACCCCACCAATCATCGGCCCGTGGTGGACCCTGTCCATTCGCCGCGTCTCTCCTCTCCTCCCCGCTCGCTCGCGCCCACGCGGCGCGCACCCTCTGCGCCATGGCCGCCGTGGCCGGCCGCACCCCGCGCCGCACCTGGACGCCTTCCCGGCCGAGAGCCAAGGCCAAAGCCTTGCCCCGGCTCCCTCTCGCCCCACTCCTCTCATTTCCATCTCTCTCTGCGTCTCCCCGTTTCCCTCCACTTCTTCTCCAACTGCGCAGAGCGCCGGCCGCCATTGCCACCGTGGCGAAGCTCACCACGCCGACCGCCTCGGGCTGCCTTCCGCCCCGCCGAAGCGCGCCTCATGCTCGCCTCACCGTCCTCCACCACCTCCACACAGCCTCGCCATCGGCTCTCTCACCCTTCCCCGCGAGCGCGCTCACGCGGCCACCATTGCCGTCGGCCCCTCGCCATGGGAGGCCACCTCCCGGCCATCCCCTCGCCTCCCCGACCCCACCTCCGAACTCGTCGCTCCACCGCGCATCTCTCGCACTCAACGGTAGCTCCTACCGCGCCCTACACCGACGGGTCGACGCCGCGCGCCGCTCGCCGTGGCGCCACCGCGGCCGCCAGTTCACCGCCGCCCCGTCGTCGTCTCCTCCACCTCGTGCGACGAGATCTACGGGAGGCCGTTCACCGTCGCCGGCGACACCGACCGCCACCCGTTCGGCGTCAAGTACCGGCCTCTACGCGCCGCGCCGCGCGCGTGAACGCCGGGCCGCCGCGCGTGCACCGGCCGAGCCGGAGGTAGAAGAAAGGGGTCACCTTTTTGCAGAAAAGACCCTCGGGTTATTGGTTATTAATCACTGTTGATGTGTCTTTAATAACTTGTGAAAACACCCCTGGATCTATTGGGGTTTCGTATTTTTAACCCGAGCCGTTGCATTTTTGCAGATCTAACCTCGTGCTTTAGGAGTTTCTCACGCGTTGTTCACTGGGTCTGGTTTTGATTGCGTGCTAGCCCTGGAAGTTTCGAAATAATCACGGATAGGTCCTCGATCTAATGTTTTCCTTTTTGTTTTTCAGCTGAAACATTAGAAAATCATAACAATTCAAATAAAAATCCAAAATGGGCAAACTCAGTTGCTATGAACTCCTGGAGAGTAGATCTACATGATAGGCATGATGTGGAAGTGTGAATTGACTGTTTTGCCCTTGTTTAAGTTGCATGCATGTGAGGGTAATAAATGGTAAAAATGGACTAAATGAATTCCTAAAATGTCGAAACTTGGATAGTGGTTTTAGTGGGATATTTAGGCACTGTGTAAATATTTGTGGCAGTAGCACTTGCTGTTAAGTGAATAATCTACCCCTAGGCTTAAGTTTTTACAATAAAAATGCATGGGAAGTACTTACCATATGAAACTTGTTCCAAATGTTGTACTAGATTTTTGGGACACACCTTATGCTATGTTTAGCTTAGCTTGCTGGTAAAGTTTGAGGCTCTGCATATTAAGTTTGAGTGGTGATTTGAAAATTACAAAGTGTCACATGCTTAACTAAATAATTGGAAAAAGTGACTCTAGGATGCAAAGATAATTCTATGAAAAATCTAGTATGCTACTAGTATAATAGGAAATCTAGAAAGTATTTTTGGAGAATTTCTTAACACTGTTCATAATTACCTCTGAATTTGCATGAAATAAATATATGGAAAATAGATGTCCTGTTAAACTATGTTTACTTCACTTGCAAATTTTTGTGCATGCTGCTGTCATCAAATAGTGCTCCCTGCATAAATTGCATGGCTAAATTCCATTCCAATAAATTATGAAAAATCTGAGAAGTTACAGGGCTGATAACTTGCTAGAATTTTAATAAATTAATCATAACTTGTTTGTAGCTAAAATTCTGACAGTAGCATTATGTAGTATGTTTTTGCATATGGTAAAAGTTTGAGACCAATTAAAGTTGTCTAACTATATGAACTCATAGGCGCATTTTATTCATAAAGGTAGCATGTCCATTATTTGGTGTGTATATGTTTAACCGCAAATGACAACATTTTTGTGCATATATAAAGTTACTTGCTGCATACCGTCAAGTACATCTTGTGATTCCAAGGGTTATCAGTGGAGGTGTTTATGAGAGACACTTTCATTTCATTTGATTGGGACTGTGTACACATATAAGACAGTAATTCATGATAACTTCAGAGATAAGATGTGGTGAAATACATAGCACCTGCATTTTATGCATGATGAGTTGAACTAGATTCGGTGATGGTTTGTACGATTTCTTAAATAATGGGTTGTACGATTTTTTAGTAAAGTTGTTAAGTTTTCTTATTATGGGATATATCTAAACTAAGAATACTTGAGTCATTTCATCACAAGCTATATGACTATGCATTATGTTCACTTCCACCCCATGCATACATTTGCATTCGTTGCCCTTCAATTGCACTATGTCATGCATATAGATCCCGCGAAAGAAGGATCAACACAGGAGCTACTATTGATCGATAAGCCGAACAACGAGTTACGCCAAGAGCAAGAAGACGACATGTCGCTAATTATATCCGTCTCTGATTCCAAGGGGTTGCCTAGGGCAAAGCCCCACAACCCGGCAAATTAACTTAGATTAGTTTATTGGTTTTCCTAAGAATAATCAAAGGTAGACGGAACCATGACTCTCCCAGCTAATGTGATTATGATTGATGATTACGCATCTGCATTAGAAGTTGCTTGAAACCAAGTGCATTAGACTTCCTGGCCGCCCTGGCCCTAGCACCTATCCATAGAGTCCGTAGGACGAGTGCCTAGAAATTGCTACGTACAAGTAGACACGAGTGAATGGAGTCACTCATCGCGTAGGTGGTTTTCAAAAATCACTGCAATCTCACGTGGGTAAGTTATTATATATGCTTATGATTTAAATGGAGACCGGGCGGAGATTTTATGAGTTATTTACCGTTTATTACATTGTGCATTGGACTCCACCCGAGTCGCATAAGGCCGGTCGTTGTTCGCCTATTGGTCGGCATAACATTGCTAGATGTGCTTATCCGGGATAATGGACCGGTGAAAGTCTTACTTGTGCCATCCGAAGAACAGAGACTTGGTCCTACCATCGGGCCCAGGGGCGTTTAGGTCTTGACTCATGGAGGGCTGACCCGGTACACCGTGGTAACGCTCCATGAGGGCTAAACCTAGGGAATTGCGGATTGGAATCGAACTTGAGATGGGACAAGTGTAGATGGGGGCTATATGTGGGAACGTGATGTCTAGTAAGCATATACCCTGACATTTTTAGTTATTCCCGGGAATTAACAAATCGATTCGAATCGCTGATACTCACCAGGTGTGAGAATGCCAATGCCACTGACGTCCAATGTAGTAAGCAACATGAATATTATTATGCTTGTAAATCATGATTTTGTATATCTACATGTTTGGATATGGATGTTTTATACCATGCAAGTTAATGTTATGAGGATCTTATTTTTGAAAGTTATCTATGTATGCTTCTGATCGTGTTACTGCTAAAAGAGAGATGGCAGCTGTCAAATCCTGTTATCTCCTATCAATATAGTTTTTGTTAAAAATCAATGGCTAAGGACCCACATGATTAGTAAGCAAGTTTTGCGTCAGCCGTAAGCCATCTCCATTAAGTCCTACTGAGTAATTAGTACTCAGGGTTAGCCCCAACTTTTGGATTACAGGTACCGATGATACCTGGACAACTGCTTGAAGGAGGGTAAAACCGGTGGGCTCGGTGCTACTCACCTTGTTTATCTCTGCATGAAGACTATTTGAGTTTGTTTCCGCTGCGAGATGTTTTGAAAACGCTTCCGCTATATATATCTTTTGCAATCGCTTCCACTATATGTTGAACCTGTATTTGACCACTTATGTTTGTTTTGTAAACTATGTCTATCTATCTTATATTTCAACTGCATGTGATGATGTAATTGTTGTGGCTCCTTCGAGAATCGGATGTGTTTGATGTCGGTTCCTCTGGGAATGGTGTTATCGGGAGCCCGAAGGACTCTCGACGGACTACCGAGTTTAGTCTGGCCTAAGTGCACTGCGAGCCAGAGGTGGCAGGTGTGCTTAGTCTGGATTAAGTAGGGCGGTTCCGCCACAGAAGGGCTCCACCTGAGTCCTTTTGCGACCCTGATCAGCCGAAGCTGGCCGTGTTCGCTTTGGTGCGGGCGGCGGTGGTGGGACCCACAGTGGTCGAGGGACCCAGGAGCGGGTATCGACAGGAACTTGTCGTGGGCTCCGCGGAGGGCTGCCTGAGATGTGGGCCCACCGCGGATCCCGAGGGGGCTTCCCGACGAACACCCCCCTCGACCCCCGACTAATCCGAGTCCAAACTTGAGTCGGAGAGATCGAGAGCGCTGTGCGGCGAGTTGGCACTGAAGCGGTGGTCGTTGTTGGATCCGCTTGAGTCGGCGCTGTCGATGTAGATCCAGGCCTGAAGAAGGACCTCTAGTTGGCTCGTGCTCCCAAGTCATAGAGACTCTAGGGGGCACGATCCAACGAAGCATGCCGTGGTGGCGGGTTCTGGCGACGGGCCGGCGCCTCGCGCCGACATGTTGAAGCCTGACGCTGAGTCGGTGGAGGCTGACGAGGCGCTGGTTCTTGACGGCGATCTGGCGGCGCAGATCGTCCATCTGGTCCTAGAGTAGTCGACGGTTGAACGACGACATGTGGCTGGGCCAGTGTGTTGCGAAGCTGGTGGAGGTCTCCGCACCGATCGGCAATGAAGGTGATCGACCCAAAGCGGATCATGTCACCCGGAGCGAAGTCGTTGATGAGGTGGTCGGCCATGGAGCTAGCTGATGTTGATCTCGCCGCCCCCTACCTGGCGCGCCAACTATCGGTGTTTGATACCGACAATGCACCACGGGGTGTGTTACGTAGTGCTTTTGGGGTGGCGAAATCGGCGCAGCTCGATGGTTCGCGTAGAGATGCGACAAAACACAAGGGTTTATACAGGTTCGGGCCGCGAAATGCGTAATACCCTACGTCATGTTTGCTGCGAGTTGTATTGCCTTTGCTTCTCAAGGTTACAATGAAAGCTAGGGCGTTTGGTGGCTGGTATGCGATGAGATGATCAATGATCTACGTAGGGGTCCCTCACCCGCGTTATATAGTCCGGCAAGGCTTGGGTTTCAAGTCGGTTTCCATCTATGAGTCCTACCCGGTTTGGAATCCTAAAGAGTACACAGAATCTACGATTACATGCTTCCTTTCTTGAGTCCTGCTGCTTTTGGAGTACAGAATCCGAACCAAACCCTTCACGTCTTTCCTAAATTAGAACACTTCGACTTGATTTTTATCCACGTCATCCGTCTTCGGGCCCACGAGACTAGTTGGCGCCCTATTCGGAAGCTCGTTGTCTCCGTTGGGCCCTCTGATGGCCCATACACTGAACCCAGGCCGTGAGGGCCTAGGGGATATCTATCCCCCACATGGATCACCACAGATTTTGAAATACAAGCACCAACATTGTTGAAGGTTTGGTAAAAATGCAGCTTCAATTTATGTAGAGTCTTTCTTGTTTTAAACTTTTGGATACTCAAATGAAATCCAATCACTTCAAGGTCTGATGCATTTGAAGGGTGATAAGTTCAATTTCATTTCATAGAAAGGAAGATTTTTAAGTTGCATGGTGAAATTTAAAGTAATTTTAGAATAAAACTTGGGGACAAGCTAAAAATTTAGACTTGGGAATGTTCTAAGTGTAATTCAGCTTGAGCTGATTTTGAGAGATGTTAGGCTAAATTTAAACAGTTAACTGACAGTTTTGAACTATGTTCAGTGCAACAAGAGTGTAGTTCATAGCATGTACAACAACTTTGATAATGGAGTTGAGCTCAGATGTTTTATAAATTTGAAAGTTTTATTAGGGCTCAAATTTGGTCACGATCACATTTGCCACTTCACAAGAAACGTTGGTTGGATATGACTTGAACTTTTGAACCTCCTGTCATTTGGTTTTGAGCCTGGCCAAAATAGCAAAGCATAAGAATGTCTCCTGAACTAGGACTTTTGTATTTGGTGCCTTGCACAAAAGCGTGAGGGTGGTGACTTAAACAACCAAACCACGTAGGGTTTTGTATTCTCCTAGAAAAATTTTGACTCAGTGATTTCTTCATCTAGTCCTCATTGCTCTCTAAGCATATTTAAGTCTTAATTCGTTATTAGTTTGTCTCTAACTGTGTGTTAAGGCTTTTGAGGTGCCGGGGGCATCACACTAGCGACCCAAGCAAGAAATGAGCAAATTCTTTCAATCTTTGGTGGAATAAAATATCAATTGGTATTATTGCATATTTCAATTAGCACCAAATGGGGTTGCCGCATGATTAAGAACAATGGGGGAGAAATGAACATCAAGATCAAGGCAATGGTCCAAGAAAAAGAGGGAAGTGACATTGGAGTAAGAGGGAGCCTTATGTCCATTGACTACAAGAGGGGACAAGATCATGACAAGGGCAAGACTTGAGCAAATTCTTCCAATCTTTGGTGGAATAAAATGTCAATTAGTATTATTGCATATTTCAATTAGCATATTTGATCTTGCCTTTGCATTGCATCCTAGGAAGTAGCACGATTGTGTTCTTCAATTTGTATCTTTTGTTGCTTGCTTGGTCGTGTTGTCATCAATCACCAAAAAGGGAGAGATTGTAAGGAAAATGGGTCCTAAGCCTTTTGCTTAGTTCCCATAGGGGGGAGATTTTTTGGAGCACCAAGAAGTCCGGAGAAGCTCCATTGAGTGATCAGGCAAGAAGAAGCCCGAAGCTAAACACTCAAGACCTCGTGCGGATTACACTCACCGGACGGTCCGGTGACATCGGACGATATAGACAAAGGGTCTTGGAAACGGATGAAAGCTGGCCCTTGAACTCACCGGACGGTCCGGTGATATCATCCGGTGAGCACTGGACGTTATAGACAGAAACGAGCTACAAGATGAAGACTCGCACTCCAACACGCACCGGACGGTCCTGTGGTAGCACCGGACGGTCCGGTGAAAACGTCTGGTGATTTCAACGGTCAAAATTCCAGTTCAACGGTCGACTCAACGGCTAGTTGGGAGTGGACACCGGACGGTCCGGTGATGCTTCACCGGATAGTCTGGTGATCACGCAGAGATGAGCAGGAAGCTCCCAGCGGCTAGTTTTGTAGGTGAGGTCTATATATACCCCTTGGCCGGCCTCCACTTTGTGGTTGGAGTATCCTGATCTAGCAAAAGTGTTGATACACATTCTCCATGCCCATTTGAAGTGTAGCAACACCATTTGAGAGTCCAATCACTACAAGAGCAAAACTAGACACATCCGTCATAGCTAGTGCTTAGTACATCCTTGCTTAGGCCACCTTGTCTATTCTCCATGCCTGCGTGCACGACCTTGGTGTATCAAGTGCGGCTGTAAGTCTTGCGAGACCCTTCGGAGCGTGGAGTGGCCGCCACCATCTTGTGAGAGGGAGGAAGGCCCTCGGGACGTTGCCCAAAAGCTTCCGTTAGTGGAGACGGCGGGGTAGCTCCGCGAGAAGGATTCGGAAGACCCCCAATGACCGTATCCATCCTCTACCTTTGCGTGTGCGAGGCCATAGCCCATGGAGGACTACAGGAGAGATAGACTCGGGTGGGTATGTACCGAGGATATCCGGAGACCCAACCGTGGTTGCTTGACTTCCGCTGAAGTTACTTCGCCATCCTCCACCCTTGCGTGGCGCGAGGCCGCACTCCTTTGAGGATTACGCGAGAGCAAAGCCTTTTGTGGAGCGCCAACGAGAACATAGGGGGGTAGAGGCACGTTGGCCTCCCCGAACCTCGGGAAAAATATCGCCGTGTCTTCTTTGTGTGCCATCGCTGACATCGTCATCGGGAGTTTGCATTCTCTACCTATCCTTTAGTTTTCGCATTTACATTCTTGCAATTGTGTGCTTACTTTTCTAAACTAGCTTGATAGGTTAGTTTCTAGGTGGAACTAGGTTGCAAGACTTGGTCACGATAGAAGTAGCAACACTTAGCAAAACCTTAGTGCACATAGCTAGATTTACTTGCATAGTTTTTGCTTAGTAGTTGTAGTTTTTAGAGAGCTTTGTTTTTAGAAATCCTAATTCACCCCCTCTTAGGTGTCGGTCCTACCCTTCAAGTTGATAGGATGCTTGCGAATCCGCTCACTAAGATATTCCACCCAGCGTGTTTAGAGACGTAGCTGACATTGGGTTACAAAAAAATTTACGATTCTGGATTTAGGGCTGTTTGAACAACCATCTCAGAAGAAAAAGAAAAGGGCCTCATTCTGAGATACAAATGTGTATTGTAATCGATGAGTTTAGTGACACGTAACTAGCCGTCTGCAATGCATTGGTCTCGATATATTGATCTATCAAAGGATGGTGCATAGAAGTTACACATACAAGAGAGACCGAGATCAAGGGGGAGAATGTTAGAGTTGATCTCGGGTCCAGTAGAAGACGTCCTGATCGGGTCTGGATCTTGAACGAGGCCTTGATCGGAGGCCCAAAACCTCCTGGGTTGTGGCCTCCTCTCACCCCACACCATGGTATAAGAGAATTTGGATGGGCATGTGAACCAACACGAGGAGTGCCTCTTCGACCCCGACAAAAATCGATCAATAAGGTGCAGCAGTGAGGGGAAACGCCATGGCTGCCCGTCCTTTGGCCACCACTGCAGCCATGGCCGACGGAGAGCACCTCCATCTACTCCGCCGCTTCTATGGAATCCCCGTTGCCCCTCTAGCACCGGTCGAGCTTGCTCTGTACTTTTCTTGCTATTCCTACCTCTCCCTCTCTGGATCACGAGATCCGACAAAGAACTACCATGAACACTGAAAACCCCAGTAGATCCATGACTTGCAGATCCACAATAAGCAGACAACATTGTGACTTGTTCCGGCGTGGAGTGTTACATAGCTAAACTGCTATCCAATATCACTTGGGGTAATTTGATCGGTGTTAGATAGTTTAATGCGTTGATTTTAAAAGTTGGGGTGTGATGGTTTCAGCGTTGACACTGCATACCCCCCAGGTAGTTACGTAGACAATCATCTATGGTAGTATTTATAAACACAATCTATCCGCTAAAATACACATAAAAACTATTTGTACACGCTTCGGCACTTTCGGGCTCGGTTGATATAAGCTTAAAAAATTGGGAAGGTCAAAGAAACCTTAGACTGGACTCGCCAATTAGTCTAAAACAGGCGCCCAAAACACTGTACGGCACTGTAGGGGTAGAAAGAGAGGCAGTTAGAACAGTAGACAGGAGAGGCAGTGTAGAGGCAGGGAGAGAGGCATTTGAAAGAGTGGATGGACGGGGTTGGATTGGGGCCGTGCGGAACTTTAGTCTAAATTCGTTTCGAAATTCTGCTGCAGCTTGCGGCCTCGTCTCGAGCAGCCAGTGCTGTCTGCTGTGACTGCCCGAGGCCAACGCCCCCTAGCTCCTTGCAGCCCTCGTTGCCGTCTTGCCCAAGGACGCGGCGAGATCTGCTCGCGCCCGCGCCAGCCCCGAGGCGAGGTGAGCCATTCAACCGCCCCACACCCCCTCCCCCCCCGGGTACTCTATTGATTTGGGCAGTTGCCGGACTTTTCGATTTGTGATGACGCCTGGTGTTTGTTCCATCTGCTAGGGTTTTGGTTCCTGAATGGCGTCGTCGGGGAAGATGGAGGGGCCCTCAGCGCCGGCGGTCCGCCGTGACCCGTACGAGGTGCTCAGTGTGCCGAGGGATTCCTCTGACCAGGAGATCAAGTCCGCCTACCGCAAGCTCGCACTCAAGTCCGTGCCGCTTCTCTGTTCTCTCCCATGTTCCTTTTCGTTTGTTTTCAAATTACGCTGTGGAAGGGAGAGAAAACCGAGGCGCTACTCCACAGAATGCGTTATCTGGGTTAGTTTGCACTTTGCAGCAGAGGAAGTCATATGGTTTATGTATGGAAATACTAGCTTGACACTAGATACATGCATATGATTCAGTTTATGCTTGGTTCTTGGTACCTGGAACGGATTCTTGATCTTGAAGTCCTAAGTGATGAATGGGATGACATTATGCCTTCCTCTGTCTTCATAAATGAATATTCCTGAAAAAAAATTCTGTGTACGTGTTTAAAGTTTATTGATCATATTAGTATATACATGAAAAGAATTGCAAGTATTACTGGCTTACTGCTATACACAATGCAGCAGGAGTCAATGGAAATATCTTTTCTACCCAAGCCCCTAAACCTTTAGTAATAGGTATTTGCCTATTTGCATGGTAATAAGGTATTCACATCATGTTGAGAATATATGCTAATGGCCCTTGTAACTGATGTTTGTGTTTAATTTTCGATCTACATATGTATAACACATTTAGTCATTTACATTCAAGACAATAGCAATCATTCTACAAACAACAAAGGGACTAGATAAAACTATAGGTAGCAGGCCAGGACATGTATTTATATCCTTAGATGACCTTAAAAATAGATTCAGCATCAAAGCCACACAACCAAATCAACCAATCTCCAAGCATATTGTTTTTAGATGACCTTAGAAATAGATTCACACGAGAAAGGAGAGTGGCTGTGGTGAACACTAATGGGATGAGCGAACGAAGTATCTAACCACCTCTTAGACCTGTTAAATGTTACAAATAATAGAGGCTGAATAGATTAATTGTATTGAGGCCCAATGTGGACTATATATATAGAGTACATGAGATAACCCCTAGACTAGGAGATTACAGTAATACCCTTGACTATTATACCCTTAACACCCCTTCAAATGCAACTTGAATGTGTTATGGCAAGTGGGCCATGCCCTGGCTGCGTGAACAGTAAACAATACCTTGGTTAGTTTAGATTAGATAAGATTAGTTAGTTAGGGAAGAGATAAGATAGATTTGATTAGATATTTCTTAGGAGTCAAGTTAGGTATTTCTTAGGGGTCAAGTCAGTTGTCTCTACAAAAGAGGGGCCATTGTAACCGTTTAGATTAAGCAGAAAAATAGATCAAAGAGTGCAGCTCAGAGCCTCTTGAGGGAGGGCGAGTCACGGATCTATCTGCTATCTACCTAGCGTTACAATCCAACCATAACAGAATGCAATGCTGTTGCATTTGGAGAGTTGATACTAAGTACATGACTAGAAAAAAACAGTGCGAAGTCCATGTAGAAATGTGCAACTCTTCATCATGTCGATGTAGAAATCCCATCCAGGACTCCACGTATGTATCGCCGAATTGTTCAACTCTTCATCATGTCGATGTAGAAATGAACTCCTCTGCAAGAGCTTCAACAATCAACAAATACCAAGTCTTCACAAAATAGTACGTCGTATGCATAAATCACTGTTACAAGACGGTAAACAGTGAGTCATGATGACAATGAAAAAGGCTATTGGCCATGACTCATGACATGTAGCAAGATGACTACGAAAGGGACCAAGAGGGCAAGGTCGCGTCTACGACGATGATAAAGATTAGCTGAATCGATGGGACTCAGCTAACCATGAAACGAAAGAAATAATTGGCTAAATGACAATGAATTTGTGGGCTTGCACAACTTTGATGAATAGGAGACATTTAGTTGAACTTGGATTGACACTTGTGCAAATGGAATTTCGAAAATAGGCCCCAACACACTATAGCAGCAGCAAAAGAAAGCTGATAATGACAGCAACAGATCGGAGCATTGCATTGGACATGGATTGATGGATGCAGAATTGTAGATACAACACAAGCAAAAGGAAATGATACCCGCACCAGAAGCATGTGACTACCCTCTCTAGCAAATTGAGATGCAGCCTTATTGCTAAACACCATAGAGGCTGAAGATCATGATGCTTCTGCAGGAGCAGGCACGACATAGCAGAGAATAGCCGCTTGGAGCAGGACGGGTATCGATGGGCGATGGCCACGGATCCGTAGGACGGCAAACAGGCAACGATCAAGGATGGCGCCCGAAGACCATGGGCGCCTGACACGCACATAGACGTCGGTCGACGCGTGGACGGACGGGGCGGACTTGTGGACGGCCTGCCGCATGACCGAACGACGAGTGAGGAACAAAGTGGCTTGCGATAGGCTGGTGGTGCGACCGATGTCGCTGGTGGATGCGAAGGAGTTTGTGATATGAAGACGGATTGGCACTTGTAGACGGCGGACATGCGGAATACACGTGTGCCGTAGTATCCGTGGCCATGGGTGGTATTAGATATAATTAGAACTGTCTAGTTCTCAACCCTTTGTATTCTTAAGCTCTTGTATTCTATCTTAACTCAGCTAGACTCTTTGTATTTTGCCTTAATGGCTCACCCTTTGTATCCTGTAAAACCAGCTATATATATATGAAAGCTCACCTCCCCAGTTGGGTGTGGTGATTGCCCAACTTCTACATGGTATCACAGGTCCCGGTCCCTTTCTAGGCCGGCTGTGTGCCCTCCTTTCGCTGCCCTTTCATCTCCACCATGTGTCACCTCACTGTTTATGTCCACCATAACCAGCTCATCCTTGGACCAAGGCCGCCTGTGCCCTCTCCCACTGGTATGTGGATATGCTTCAATCGATGGACCATGCCGCATCATGGCCCGGCCGGCGGTCACTCCAGTGGCTTGAACTGGCGCGGCGGCCCCGGCCTCCTTGGACCAAGGCTGCAAGCCAATATGGCATTTGGTCCCCAGGCGCCACAATCCGCCTTCCCCCCGACGCGTCGCAACCTGTCCAATCTTGGGACCAGGCAGGTTGATCGCTGCCCTGCCGGAGATGTCGATCCAGGGCTCCAACCCCTAGGTCATGGACACAGGCGCATCGACACTCTCTCGCTCCCCCGCTACTCATTCTTCTATTATAGTAGGCAATGGTGCACATATCCCTGTCACATCTCGTGGTTTCTCTATCCTTGCCACTTTCCAATTTTGTCTTAAACAACATCCTTGTCGTCCATCCATTGTTCGTAATCTTCTTTCTGTTCGTCAATTCACTAGAGATAATAATTGTTCTATTGAATTTGACGCTTCTGGTTTTTTTTGTCAAGGACCTCAGGACGCGACGCGTGACTCTTCGCTGCAATAGTACCGGCGACCTCTATACTATACCTCTTGTCGGCCATGCCCTAGTTGCAGCTTCATCATCTCTGTGGCATCGTCGCCTTGGCCATCTTGGTTCAGCAGCCATTACTACCCTCAAAAAGAACAACCTTATCTCATGTAATAATGTAGATTGCTCCCTTTGCCACTCCTGTCAGCTTGGCAAGAATGCACGTCTACCCTTTAGTACTTCCACTTCACAGACCACTCCTTTTGAGATTGTCCATTGTGATGTATGGACCTCTCCTGTGGATAGTATATCTGGTTGTTCTTATTACTTGGTTCTTCTGGATGATTTCACACATTTTTGTTGGACTTTTCCTATTAGGCGTAGGTTCGAGGTGCATCAGCTTATTGTTGATTTTATTACGATCAGTTCAGCCTTCCTATCAAAAGTTTTCAGGCTGATAATGGAACTGAATTTGTCAATAGCATCATGCACTCCTCGCTTGCTGCTAATGGCATTCTCCTTCGCCATCGTGTCCATACACTTCTCCCCAAAATGGCAAGGCCGAACGCGTGCTACGCACCCTCAACAACTCCGTTTGCACCCTTCTCATCCATGCAACCACCTACTGGGCTGAGGCCCTCGCTGCAGCCACCTACCTTCTAAACCGTCGCCCCTCCTCCATAAGCAACGAGATTCCCTACACTCGCCTTTACAAGACGCCTCCTAGTTATGATCACCTGCGCGTTTTCGGGTGCTTATGCTACCCGAACCTACAGGCCACAGCCAAGCATAAGCTCGCTCCTCGTTCTACTGCTTGTGTGTTCTTAGGCTACCCACCTCTCATTAGGGGTATCGCTGTTTGGATCTCTCCACACGAAAAATTATCATATCTCGTCATGTTGTTTTTGCCTCCTCCTTTGATTTCCTGCTGGATGGCGACATGGATATTGTGCCTTGTCTTACTAACCCTGTAGCTAGTGGGACCACTACACATGTGGATGCTCTGTCCTCCATGGACGTTGAGCAAACGCAACCTCTTTCTGGTGGGCGTGGTCATGTGCCCCCACCGGAACTCCTCGACGAGTCTGCACGTGGTGGGCGTGGTTCTGTACTCCCACCAGGACCTTCGTCTCCGTCTAGTCCGTCCGGTTGCGGCTGCACCACCTGGCTGCTTCGGTCAGTTTTACAGTCGTCGCCCTGTGTCCGCACGACAGTACAGTCAGTCTGCTCGGGTGCTTCAGCCTCCTGCACTCCCTTCGCATCCTCCTGTTATTCGACGCGTCACTCGTCTTCAATCTGCAGCCATTCTGTTGGCCAGCTACAAGAATTTATCTGCTGATCATGTTGTTGCTTCTATTTCAGCCAATTATCGCAGTGCTCTTGCTGATCCTCAGTTGCGAGCAGCCATGGCAGATGAGTTTCAGGCTCTCATTGACAGTGGTACTTGGTGCCTTTTTCCTCGGCCTCCTAGTGCAAATGTGGTAACCGGGAAGTGGATCTATAAGCACAAGTTTCATTCAGATGGATCCCTTGCGCGTCCATAGGTCTTCACATTGGTGCTAGTCCTGTGGACACCCTCACAGCATACTCGGATGCAGATTGGGCTAGTTGTCCTAACACTCGGCGTTCTACCTCTTGCTACTGTGTATATCTCGGTGACACGTTGGTATCTTGGTCCCTCTAAACGACAGCCAACTGTCTCTCGCTCCATTGTGGAGGCTGAGTACAGGGTAGTTGGACATGCTGTCGCCGAATGTTGTTGGCTGTGCTAGTTGCTTCAGGAACTTCACATTCCTATCACCAAGTCTACCGTTGTCTACTGTGACAATGTTAGTGCAGTATACATCCTGTCCATCACAGTGGCACGAAACATATTGAGCTTGATATCCACTTCGTTCGTGAGAAGGTGGCTTTGGGACAAGTTCGGGTTCTCCATGTTCCGTCCTCTCACTACTTCGCGGACATCATGACTAAAGGACTACCGGTACAGCTATTCACTGATTATCGGTCCAGCCTTTGCGTCCGAAGTCCTGCCGCTTCGTTTGCGGGCGGGTCTTAGATATAATTAGAACTGTCTAGTTCTCAACCCTTTGTATTCTTAACCTCATGTATTCTATTTTAACTCAGCTAGACTCTTTGTATTTTGCCTTAATGGCTCACCCTTTGTATCCTGTAAAACCAGCTATATATATGAAAGCTCACCTGCCCAGTTGGGTGTGGTGATTGCCCAACTCTCTACAGGTGGGCACGCAGGCGACTCACAAACAGAAGCCACGACCGCGACAGTCCTTGAACCGCATACACGATGATGGAATTGTGATGGGCGGCTAGCAGAAATGATGAAGAAGTTGTGATAAGACAAGGCGGACAACTGGCGTGGATTGTGCGGGTGGAGGAGAGTACGAGATGGCCACGGATCGTGCACAACTACTTCTGTGACGTGCAGAAATGGCGCGCGCTGACGGATGAGGTGTGCCTTGATGGCGAGACGACATGTGGTGGGTGATGTGATGGTTTGTGCTGCTGCTCCAAGAGAAAAAGGAACGAACTTGCTGTTGCCATGACATGGGGGCAATGGAGAAGGGAATTTTTTAAGATTCTCCTGGGGCAGCGCAGTGGAGATTACGGTGGGGGCTAGATCTAAACCTAGTGCTATGATACCATGTTACAAATAATAGAGGTTGAATAGATTTTGTATCGAGGAACCATAGACTAGGAGATTACAGTAACACCATTAACTATTATAGTATTATATCCTTTTAAATACTTGGTGTTTTGTGTACTTGTAACTGGTGACATAACTTGTTATGGGTAGAGTGATAGGACTTGAGATGTCCATAGTCCAATTGGACTTTTCTTCCTTGGATCCCTTGGATAGGATTTCTTTGGACTTGGATATATATATGTGGAGGTTAAGTTCGTAGTTAAATTGGATAATTGGACATCCGGCATGTGAAGTCCAAAAGTTGTTGGACTTAGAAGGCTAAAAGGTCTAGTCTCGCCGCTGAAATAATGGAAGCGGGGCCACGAGAGAGGATGGAGGATGGGCGCGATGGAGAGGAAAGGGATGAAGACATTTGAGCTCCGTCGCTAGCCGTGAAGCAACATTGCCTAACTTCATTGATTCCTTATCCAATTCCGTGGCTTATTTACAAAATATAATACAACCACGATGTTGTTGCTTGTGAGATCCTCAACCAACCATCATCCATCATCCCACGATGCAATGAGACAGATCATGGCCCCATGTTGGTTCTAATGGAACAACCGTCATCGTCGAATACGCCGCGCTTGCTGGCCGTAGCATTGCAGAAATATCCAGAGCAGCACGACATTGAATACACAGGCACTGATGTCGCCGCACCCGGTACCCTCTGCCGGTGGCGCCAAAGCTCATCGAGATATGCCCACGTGGTGGGTGAGGTTGCATCCTGAGCAGAACGATTTGGTAGCTGTCATGCTCGTGCTGCACGCTGCGCGCTTGGAACAGCCACGAGAACACGAGCCAAACGAAGGCCATCACTGACTTTGTGGTTAGTTGGATAGTTGATGGACTTCGGACATTGAATGGGTGGATTGGACTAGACTTTCTCAGGTTTAGATTGGACTAGGGTGCACGTGGACGTCTATACGTTTGGATCTTCCTTGGACTCTTCTGATTTGGATGTTGATTTTGATCCATTACCAGGCTAGTTATGGGTACATGCTTGAGTAGACAAGTTTCTAGATAATTGTCCCTAATATATAAGGTAAAGGAAACTGTTAGTATCCATGGAAATAGGCAATACTCCCTCCGTCCCAAATTGTAAGAGGTTCTAGCTCTATTTTTATTTGCTCACAACTCCGCATTCATATGGATGTTGATGAATCTAGAAACATTTTCAACATACATACATGGAGTAATGAATGAATCTAGTAGAGGTCTAGAAACCCTCAGTATGTGTTGTGTGTTGCCAGCAGAAAACAACAACAACATAGCCACTTAATCCCAAGCAAGATGGGGTAGGCTAAAGTTGAAACCCAAACCAAACTGCTTGAAAAGGGAAAGTTTTTTTAGATTTCGAATAGGTTGCTTTCAACAAGAAAACAAGGGTTTTAAAAGATTTTGGAAAGAAGCACAAGGAAGAGCCTAATCAAGGCTTAGGCATGTGGGTAGCTGCTTTCCAAGCAGCTCTATCCAAGGCTAATTCTCTCATTATATTCCAATCTTTTAGATCTCTCTTAACTGCCTCCTCCCATGTCAAATTTGGCCGGTCCCTACCTCTCTTCACATCATTGTTACCGCCTTATGATGCCGCCATGAACTGGTGCCTCTGGATGTCTTCATTGCACATGCTCAAACCATCTTAGTCGGTGTTGCACAAGCTTTTCTTCAATTGGAGCTACCCCTAGATGATCTCGTATCTCGTCATTTTGAACTCGATCCATCCTTGTATGCCCACAAATCCAACGCAATATATGCATCTTCGCAACAATTAATTGTTGAATGTCTTCTTTTAGTGGGCCAACATTCTGCACCATACAACATCGCAAGTCTAATAGCCGTCCTATAGAACTTGCCTTTTAGCTTCTGTGGTACCCTTTTGTCACATAGGACACTAGATGCTTGACGCCGTTTCATCCATCCCGCTTTAATTCTATGGCTAACATCCTCATCGACATCCCCGTCTCTTTGTAGCATCGATCCCAAGTATCGAAAAGTATCTTTCTTGGGCACTATCTGACCTTCCAATTCCAAGCTCACATCTCCTGCCTCATGTCTAGCAATACCAAAGTCACATCTCATATATTCAGTTTTAGTCATGCTAATTCTAAAACTCTTCGACTCGAATTTGCCGCTACAACTCTAGTTTTCTATTTACTCCCGCCTGGCTTTCATCCACTAGTACTACATCATCAGCAAACAACATACGCCACGGGATATCTCCTTGTATATGAGATAAAGTGTTAATGTCCATGGAAATATTATATGTTATGCATTGCCGGCAAGATTCTAGTGCTGTTATTCTTGTTGTGGCGATATAATTATCCATTTAGTCATGAGGTATTTCCTTGGTACCTAAAGTATCAGATACTGTCATCCTTTTTTTTAATATCAGATACTGTCGTCCCATTACTCCTACATATTAGGAAAATATTTCTGCTATTTGCATAGGGCTTGTTATGCCTGCAGTGTTTATGAATCCCTATCCTACTTAACCATCACAATTTTTATCATTTTTGGCAGGTACCACCCTGACAAGAATGCTAGCAACCCAGAAGCATCCGAACTCTTCAAAGAAGTTGCATATTCTTATAGCATCTTGTCAGATCCTGAGAAAAGGAGGCAGTATGATACTGCTGGTTTTGAGGTGCTGTTCTATCTTTGTTGAATTTACCATACAATGCTCCCATTTTTAGATCTGTTTATTTTGTTCTCTCCAATGTTTCTGTGTTTTCTCGAATTTTCAGATCTGTCTGATGAAAGTTGCTAGATGCAAAACCCTTTGTTTTGGGTGTTTGTTTTAACCCAAATGCGTCAAAATGATTGACATTAACTAAAGTCAATATTGTTTAGTTGATAAACCCAACTTTGCTTTGGTATTGTAGCTCTTTAATGATTTAATATATTTTGAGCTTCAGCCATGTTTCGTTAGGAAAATATTTATTTTATAGAATTTTGACTTTTGGGGCTGCATCATTGATTCTTTTTGTATTATGTAACATAATTATTTTTTAATTTTATTGTTTTCTTGGTGACGAAAATGTTAGCACAGGGAGAATTCGGATATTCTCTGTGTAGTTGTAATTGCAAGGTTAATAACAGGAAATGCTAGCACCCAGTTCATGGCAATTGAATTGCGAGCCACTGCTACAGTTAGCTGTAAGGATCCAAGCATACCTAGATAATAGGGGATATAAAATTTATCTACACCCAGATTCTTATTATCTCATAATCCACCAAAACCTGGATAATATCAGATACGGGAGATTATTTGGCTGAGATGTATGCGGTACGCCGGTACCCGTCCTATTTTACCAAGGCCGACCCGCTTGCCTCCCAAACCAAGGGTATTATAGACTTCCCGCTTTTCCCTGACTTCTATCCAATCCATTATCTGTGGATCCAAACACTCCCGCATCCATCCAGCTAAAGTTTATCTAGCTAATACTAGCTAATGCCTATTCGCTAGATAATGAGAATCTCTAGTGGATCCAAACAGGCCCTTAAGTAATAAAATAAATCTGTCTTTTACTAGATTATGAAATTCTACATTTCATAGGAGGCTCTAGAAAAGTCTGTTGAAACCAAGCTTAGCTGACATTGGTTACGAATTGTCATATGTATATCTATTTGTGGTCAAGTCCGTTAAAAAATCTCCTGCTGTTATTTTGTAGCCTTGGTGATCTCACTAAGGAGCGGTCGAACGAGGGAAAATTGGGCAACAGAAGAGCACCACTGGTGCTCCAGTGTGTGCCACTCCTTAGATGGGAGATGGAGACAAGCTGAAGCACGAGTTGTTTATGCGTTGCGCTTCATGAACTCCTGCTTGGCCATGCTCTCCTCCACTCTCGTATGCCACAAACCGCCCCTCGCACCATTCCTGCACGTCACGCCCCACTCGCGCCTCTTCCTCCCATCCGGACGGAATGAGAAAGGATGGATGTCTAGTATTTGATCCGTTAGCCACCGCTATTGTAGGGCCTGCTATCAGCCTCGACCCTCTAGGTCTAGGCCCCCCTTTCTGATCGTCTTCTCTTTCTCATGGTCAGCAGCAGCATGGAGAGGAGAGTCAATGGCTGCTGGGCCTCGTGTGGGAAGCAGGGGACAGTCCAGCTTGCCTGCCAGCGCTACCCGCTTGTCGGAAGCTCGCCCACGTCCGGGCTGCCTGCTAGCCATTCCGCGCTGGTTGTCCCTGCAGCCATTGCTGACATCTGTACCTCCACTTGGCACTCGCACCCTCCCACCGGAGTTGTAGCGGCACGGCGCTCCTCCTGCCATGGCTCGGTTGTACCTGCCCGCCCACCTGCTCGCCCGGATCCAGTGGCCGAAGAGGCTGGGGGCAGAGCTGGCGCACTAGAGGGGCTGTGCCGTGCGTGGCGGAGCCGCAGAGGAGCCACCCCCGGCATGCTTGTTTGAGCGGCGCAGGAGGACACAGAACAGAACAGGAAAGTGACTCCGTGGAACAGGGACGATGCTATCCTTGATTTTTTTAAGGGATGGTTTCGCCCTGAATCTCACAGGAATATTCTCTGGCGGGATGCCCCTGTCCCCCTGGCACTCGAACCAAACACCACTAAAAAGGGATCGCCCCTACCCATCCCATCCCATCCTAGTATCCAAACACTACCTAAGAATTCCATGTTGATATCCCTGACTGGGCTGCAGAGTCCTCTAGAGAGGTGCATGATTTCTTGTGGGTTTATAGCAGAAGGTGTTTCTGTTCCAGGGCTCCTTCTTCGCTTGCCTCAGTGGCAACCCACCCAACTTGGCCACTATCAACAACACGTCAACACCTTATCGAGAAGATTAGTTTGCCGGTCAACAAGTTGCTATCCCAGCCCATGATTAACAAGAGAAGGTGCAATGAGCCTCCTTGATGTTCTCTCCCTCGTCATAGCAGACGGGTGGCTAGTGCTGAGCCTTGCTCTCTAGGGCCAGTTATCAATGAGGCAAAGAAGAGAGTGATGCGGATCTTGGCTTTTAAGTCAATGAGAAAATTGATTGCAAGGCTTAGGATGATTATGGCTGGCTCTTTGGAAAGCCAGCCTTAGATGCTCATTTGCTGTTCTGGTGGCTGTCTTTGGGGTGGACATCAGACGATGGTGGGCAAGTGCGTTAAGCTAACTCTTTGTCTGCTTTCTGAGCAGCCATTATTGGGTCTTTCTCCCTATTTTCAGATGAATCTGCCTTCAGTTCTGAATTCTGATTTAGAATGTGCTGGTTCTTGACTAAAAGGATCGCCCCAACTCTGTGAGGGATTCTACTCTCTGGTCCTTGCCAATGCTAAGACTGTTTGTATCCTAGAGACAGGTGGTTGACATAAACAAATGTATATACCTTTCGGTTTCTTGGCTCGACATATGATAATTATGTGGCTTATGACACCAGAGGGGGCATGCTGTTTTCTTGGGTCAACACCTTGGTGTGGGTAAGCTTCGCTGGGGACACGAGTGGTAGAGCACGGGGTGGCCAGCAATGGAGATCATCTGTTCTCAGGGAGCATGGGCTCCAACTGAGGAAAAAATGAAGTGGTTTATGAGGTGAAAGACCAAATGGCTATCGCTACCAGAGGTGGTTCTGGTGTCCATCTTTGAGATATTACCAAGCGATGCATGTGTACAAACTCTTAGGAGGCTTCACTCCAAATTGAATTTTGTTAGTATGGACTGTGTAAAAGTTGTGCAACAGAGGATGACTATTTCGGCTGTTCACTGCAGCAAATCGACCTGACTGACCTGTGTGTAGAAGGATGAAAGAACATCCTCTTTTTATTAGTAACATAAGATATAGAAAAGGTAGATCTTGGTTGTGAAGATCAAGCTAGTCTTTGGTAGAGGGTTCTCCCGTTTGGAGGCTGCTGCCCATTAGAGATCCCTGTCTAGGGTGGTCGTTTTTATTCTTTTGACTGGCTCTGTTCATGTTTTGTACTGGGGAGTAGGGGTGTGGGGTGTGTTGTATTTGTCTGTTTCTTCTTAATGCAATGTTACACATCTCTCTACATATTCAAGAAAAAGTTAGGGAGGCACACGTAAGTTGGATTAAATTGTGGCATTTTGATGGTTGATACAGCGGACATGTAAATTGGAAACCTGATTGCATAGTTCCTTTTTATTTAGCAGTGGAATAAATCCTATTGAAATTGATACGAAGTTATGAGGTACCCTTGTTACATTTTCTTTGTATCAGGCGTTAGAAAATGATGGAATGGATATGGAGATTGATTTGTCCAATCTTGGAACCATGAACACAATGTTTGCAGCACTTTTTAGGTAATCATCAGTTAGAATCATTTCTTGAAGTAATCAAAGTTTCCTGATATCAGTTTTCTAATAAAGCTCACATATATAGCAAGCTTGGTGTTCCTATCAAGACCACAATATCTCCTACTGTGCTGGAAGAGGCTATGAATGGCACAGTTACAGTGAGACCACTCCCCATCGGAACATCAGCTACTGGAAAGGTTCCGACAGTACCCATTCTTGTGAGAAACATTTGTAATGTGATTATTCTCTTATATCTTTATTTATAGGTTGATAAGCAATGTGCTCATTTTTTTGGTGTAACAATAAGTGAAGAACAAGCTCATTCTGGAATAGTAGTCAGAGTCACTTCACCTGCTCAAAGTAAATTTAAGGTATGAGGTTGTTGTTTTCTGAGGCTGAATTTTCTCTTCATAGAATTCATTTCATCTGGAACTGTAGCCTTCCTGTATTGCTTTCCTTAGTGTCTTTATTTTTCTTATTTGTTAATTCATACAGCTTCTTTACTTCGAACAAGAAATTAATGGAGGTTATGGCCTCGCTTTGCAGGTAATTTCTTATTTTGCTACTGTATTGTTAATTGCCTTGTTAGATTGGTACTCCAACAGTTCCAAATTACATGTCGTTTGACTTGTTGGACACCAACTTTGACCCACTCGTCTTATTCAAAATATTTCATAATATACTTCAAGCATGACTTGAATTTTTTCATTTTTTTTCATAAATTTTTCGAATAAGAAGTGTCAAAGTTGGTGTCAAATAACCTATAATTTGGAACTAAGGGAGTACTATTTTTCGATAGGATGGTATACGGGGGCAGCCCCGGTGCATGAGCTCCCGCTTGCGCGGGGTCTGGGGAAGGGTCGGACCCACTTAGGAACTATTGTACGCAACCTTTGGGATCTATTGTACGCAACCTTTCCCTGCATTTCTGCAAGAGGCTGTTTCCATGACTTAACTCATGAGCTTCACCACTGCGCCACCATTGATTATTGCATAATCCAATTTGTGGATTTATGACTTTCCAGAATGAATATTCTAATTACAAAAAGATCAATAACTATAGAAGTCTATAATTACCCATGGTCAAAGAAATCTGAAATATTACTTTTTAGAGAACTTGCAGTTGCTATCATGATTATCATTACTGTAGGAAGAATCGAGATAGTGTATAATAAATGCGATGTGTATTGCTAGCATGGCTTGGAGGGCAAGGCGCCTCTCCTAGAGAAGGAAGGTTATCACAAGATTAGAATCAAACCTAAACTATCCTAAGCAGGGTTGCCTAATATACTCTAATATCCCCACGTAGAGTGTTGGAAACGATGAAACTGGAGAATAAGCTAAAGAACTAACATCCCCCGTTGTCGTTGAAAGAAGGTATGGCTTAGAAAGATTGATTGATTAAGATCAATAGTACAATACATATTTATACAGCGAGGCACCTATGGTTAGGTGCCGTGATGGAAATCTAATCAGGCGTAGGCAGGTGGCTTGGGAAACAAACCGGCCCTAACATGCATAACGAGCTAGGCCCAATGGGCCACTAATTACATAATCTAACACGCCCTCGTAGTCTTATCGTCTGCACCGCAAATGTTGGAACTGGATCTAAACTCCATGAACACTGAGATGTCGGTGTGCTGTGATGACGTTGGAACATGAAGTACGCGTAGGCCGCCGAAGGACACTCTTTCCCGGACGAAGTGAAGATCAATTTCAATATGCTTGGTGCGTTGGAGGACATGTAGACCGACTGATATTGTCATAGTAGACGAGTGGCGCGCTAGGGAGGAGAGTGTAATTCCTGAAGCAATTGGCGCAACCAAGAAGGCTTGGCCACGGCATTGGCGACAACACGATACTTAGCCTCAGCACTGGAGCGAGAAATAGTGTTATGCCTTTTGGATGACTAGGACACCAAGGTTGTCGCCAAGAATCACAACATAGCTTGAGGTCGACTTCTGCGTGTCTGGACAGCCAGCTCAGTCAGTGTCTGAGTAGATCACAAAATCACACTGAGAAGGCCGCAAGTGGAGTCCGAAGTGCAGAGTCCTACGAATGTGCCAAAGGATGCGCTTCAAAGCAGCAAGATGAGGTTCCCGTGGGTTGTGCATATGAAGACATATCTATTGTACGACATAGGAGATGTCGAGCCGAGTGAAGGTGAGGTATTACAAGGCGTCGGCAAGACTACAGAAGTCAGTAGCCGCGTCTGTGAAGATGCGGACTACCTGCACCTGGACAGAAAGTCGCAGCTTAGGTGGAAGGCGAGGAAGGCCCCCCTTCCGGGGGGTGGGGGAGGGGGGGTAGCCATCAGTGAGATACCACTCTGGAAGAGCTCGGATTCTAACCTTGTGTCAGACCCGCGGGCCAAGGGACAGTCTCAGGTAGACAGTTTCTATGGGCCGTAGGCCTCCCAACAGGTAACGGAGGCGTGCAAAGGTTTCCTCGGGCCAGACGGACATTGGTCCTCGAGTGCAAAGGCAGAAGGGAGCTTGATTGCAAGACTCACCCGTGGCACCTTAATCTGTTAAAAGCTTCGGGTTGGTGTCAACGGGCGTTGAACAAGGTTTGCACTCGGTCATGCTAGCACGTTCCAGTGAGCGTTGAACCTCCATACCAAGAAAGTGGTGAAGCTCCCCCAAGTCCTTCATAGCAAACTCTCGCTGCAGAGCATCAATAGTGCGGCGTAGAAGCTGCTGAGAGGAGGCAGTGAGGACAATATGATCCACATACAGTAACAGGTAGACGGTGTCGGTGCCACGGTGAAACACAAACAGAGATGTGCCGGACTTGGCCAGTGATAGCAAGTGAGATGCAAACCGGCTGTACCAAGCATGGGGAGCTTGCTTCAACCCATATAGAGACTTGTTGAGACGGCAAACTAGTCCACGACGAGAGGTATCCTCAAAGCCGGAGGGGCAGCCCGTGGCGAAGGAGTTGGTGAGGCTCTGCTAATCCCAGGTGAGGGCAGCCCCGCCATAATAGGTTGACATCGGGGAAGGTTGCGTTGTTGTGCCCTAGTAGCTGGCCCAGCGACCAAGCCCTGACGGGGCTGGGCGGGGCGCTGGATGGGGGCCAGAGGCTACATCTGAATGGAGCCTATCCACGGGTTCCAGTAGGACGACCAAGGTTGGCTGGCACTGCCCTGCACGCCCCCGGGGTTGGAGGTACCTTAGCCTGAGGCGCCTCCGAAGCCGGTGGATCTAGGCTGGTGCCGTTGGTGCCGCCCTTGCCACGTTTTCCGCGGCGACCCTTGCTCTTGGGGTTGTCGCCGGCAACTGGGGCAGAGAGAAGTGGCGTGTTGATGGAGGTGGAGCCTGAAGGAGTTGCGGTCGAGGCGACGAAGGTGGACGGCGGTGGTGTGGCGGAGCGCTTGGACATAGTGAGCTCCTCTAGAAGAAGGTCGGCGCGAGCTTCATGGAAGGTGGGGAAAGGCTGACTGCGCTTCAGGTGACGGCCGATGGACTTGAGCTTGTCGCTCAAACCACGGAGGAGGTTGAGGACTTGAGCTCTTGGGCAATGGTGCCGTAGATCCAGGAGCGGACGACACAGTTCATGGGGGTCCAGTCCGCAAAGGCGATTGCGGGAGGATCAGCGGAGTCGATGGTGTACTTCCCCAGGGTGAGGAGAAAGAGCTCGCGCTACCGAAGGTAGTTGGCGGAGGCAAGGTCCAGGATGACTGAGATCAAAGTCCGGATATTGTGGACGGTGACGGCTTGGGAGTGGAGATTGATGAGGGCGGGCGGCTTCATTGAACGGGAGGAAGTGGTCGCAGCACCATCATCGGCATCTTCAATCTTGAGAGCGGTGTCAGCTGCGGCACGGGAGGCGGCGTCGCGCTCAAGAGCGTCGCGCTCGCGTTCCGCGGTGGTGTCCGCCTCCTGCTTGGCCTGGAGGGCCCACTGGAGAGCGTCATGGCGTGCTCGAAGCGCAATGTCGTCGGCGGCCTTTAGGCTGGATTCCTCAGTGGCGGCGGCGGTAGCGTGTTCGTGTTCCGCGGCGGTGGTGCGCTCACGCTCTCTGCGGCGGCAGTGGCATCATCTTTGGAAGGAGGGGGCTAGGTCTAGCCATGGAGAACCGGGAGGTTGGCGCGCAGAGGCAGCGACGACGACAAGAAGGGCGTCACGCACGGTGCAGTGGTTAGGGCAGCGGAAGGTCTCGTGATACCGTGAAAGAAGGTACAGCGAGACACCTAGGGTTACGTGCTGTGATCCTAATCTAATCAGGCGCAGGCAGGCGGCTTGGGAAACAAACCAGCCGCTGCTGCCGCAGCGGCCCTAACGGGCATAATGAGCAAGGCCCAATGGGCCACTAATAGTCGTAACGGTGGTGCATCGCAGATGCTGTGGCTGCAACGGAAGCTGATTAGGTTGCCAAGCTATGCGGTAGCCCTTTGTGCTGATGTTGAGGTAGCCAAGCACGAGGTCATGGAGCCGCTATTGAGGTGTCATGCAGGACTGCAGGATAGTTGTGGTTGAAGAAGGCTGCTGAGGTTCCTATAGAGGAGGAGCCACAAGTCGCGGGTGCGTGAGGGGCATTATGGTGATGATGGTGTAGAGAAGTTGGCGCTATAGACGAAGACGACGATGAAGTCGAGGCAATCGTTGAGAAGAAGGTCGACGCTGAGGATGATGCCGTGGAGCCGCCATCGATGAGGCATGCTCTAGGTTTGCTAGGCCCGAGAATGCATCGTGCACGAAGGCACGCGGTGATGTTGCTAGTACCTGACACATGAAACAAGATGTTCAATTGTCTCCTCGGCTTGATCACATAAGAAAGATCATGATACAATTATTGTAGTACAAATGGATAATGAAATTTAAGACTGAGATTTGATTTCGGCACTATTACATAGGAGGGAGATGTGACATTGGAAGGTTAGGTAGTGCCTAGGGCAGGATGCCTTTCGATAATTAGGTGGGGTAGATAAAATGGTGGCAAGCATCTGGATTCTCTGTCACGAGGGTGCTGTTGATCTGGATTCTCTGTCACGAGGATGCTACTGAAGCTCAAAGGCAAGTTCTATAGAACAACTATTATACCAGCGATGTTATAAGTTGCAGAATAAACTTACATGCATATATTGCATTGGATCCGTAGAATGGGCTGAGTCCTTGATGATGATATATGCAATAGGGTAGGGGTAGCGGAAATTGAATAAAAAGCTTGCCCAACATTGTTTAAGATGGTTTGGATGTGCAATGGAGACCTATAGAGGCACCAGTGCATAGTGGTGTCCTAAGGTGCAACTTTAATGTGAGGAGGTAGGGGTCAGCTGACGCATCATTCGTTTCATGATTGCGTGAGCGGGAGGGAAACATAGTTGATAGTTCCGTGAGAGCCCATCTGTGTCCTTGCTTGTTTCAAATGAATGGAGCCTGAGCAGCTAAGAAATTGTTTGCATCCCATCTTTGCCCTGGAACCGGTGAAACAAATGATGCCTGAACTTGGCATGGGATGAGAGACTTGAAATAATGGAATGTACCCAGAGTGTTAGCCTTGGATAGGTGGGGATGGAAAGCAACTGTTCAGATGCCTGAGCCATGAACAGGCTTTTATTTATTTTCTTTCTCTTTCTTTCCTTTCTTTGTATCTTTTGTTGGGTTTCAATACAACTCTACCCTACCCTGACTTGCTTGGCATTAAAAGCCTTTTCTGTTGTTCCTCTATTATTCCCCAACCCTGTGTTTATATATGCTTAATTGCTTCTGGTACATCTGGAATAAGAATTCAGAGAAGATGCACTCAGAGTTCTAGTTTAAATAATATCTTCAACTTTCCTTTGATGTTCAGGAAGATAGCCAGAAGACTGGCAAGATGACGTCTGCAGGCATGTATTTCTTGCATTTCCAGGTGTACCGTATGGACTCGACAGTGAATGCGGTATATAACTCTATTATATACCGATAATTCTGCGTATTGTAGCCGATTTTGAGAAAAATTTCCCCTTGCAACTACAGTTGGCAATGGCCAAAGATCCTGAGGCTGCCTTCTTTAAAAGATTGGAAGGCCTCCAACCCTGCGAAGTCTCGGCTCTCAGACCTGGAACTCATATATTTGCTGTATATGGTGTGCATTTTTGCCATCTCTCTTTTTGTTGATGGCATTTCTTTGCTCTGACCCATCCTAATTGATCTGTGCAGGTGACAATTTTTTCAAGCCAGCTAGCTATATAATTGAAGCAATGTGTGCAAAGAGTTACAAAGACACAACAGAGAGGCTGAAGGAAATAGAATCTAAAATTCTAGCGAAGAGAAATGATCTGCGTCAGTTTGAAACTGAGTACAGAAAAGTCAGTCACTACATTTTTGTTTTGTAATGAATCATATAGGTTTAGGTGTATTCCTCCTTTTGAAGAAATCTTAGACTGAGTAATATGGCTTTCAGGCTTTGGCACGGTTTCAAGAAGTCACCAACAGATACACGCAAGAGAGAGAAGCGGTATGCATATATGCCCCTACTCCCATAAACCCTAACTGGATATGTTCTATCTCAAAATTGTATAATGGCAAGATGCAACCTACCTGCTGCCCTCAAAATTTCAGTCTAATATAGGTTCACACCCAAACCAGACGCCCAGACTATGTATCTGTTTATAATGGTAGGTATAGGGCGCATTTGGTTGCCTGCACCAGGGTGTCCCATCGGGATGAGTCCAGCTGGGCCAGAGGAGCCAGTGAGCCACCGCGTATTGGTGCAGGCAGCCCTGTTTGGCTGACCCGCACCAAGCCATGCAGGGTGCTGTTTGGTTGGCTGCATGAGGGCATGGGCTACCCCAACTACCATCTGCGGATGGTGTTTAGGGAGCAACCTGGCTGGCTCCCAGCTCCCAGCCCTCCTTGGAGATGTGCTCTCTGTTAGAATATGTAACAGGGCTGCTGGTGGTCTTGTATTTCGGCTAACCCTATACAGGGCATATGTAGTTTGGCTAGGCCCTGTTGCCTAAGCCCAGCATGGGTATTAGAGATAGGTTAGAATAAGCGGAGTTGGGCCTCTCTCCTTTCTTGTCTAGGACTCTAGGTTAATCTCGGCTGTATATATGTATATGTACTCTCGATCCTAATCAATTAATTATCCTTGCAATATTCTCTTTCATTGGTATCACAAGGGTTGATCCTCGACCATCTGTTTCTGCTCAAATCCTAACTGCCATCCTATCCATGGCCGGTCTTCCACCCCTGCCTCTGATGCCACAACCTTGGAGCAGAAGAAGCACGACTCTGCTGCAGCTGCCTTGGAGTGCGATCGGCAGGCTGCAGTGCAGAAGGATGCTGTAGATCGCTAGGCCGCCCTAGAGAAGGCCACCAAGGCACATGCCGCTGCCCTTGCATATAAAGGAATAATGCATAAATGAAACCATAGCATACTAAGTTTTTTGTCCTAATTACACAAATAATGTCCAAATGCTGCTTTGCACTTTGCCAAACCAATGATTAGAAAGAAGAATATTACATTTTCAGCCTAGTGACTTCAACACCAACACCGAATGGAGGAATTGAGTTTGTTGTTGAGTTGAATGCATCCAAAGCTTCATCAAGGGTCGAATACTTGCGGAAGCAAGCACCAGGAAAGCCATGAACTTGTTGGAGGCACATAGGCCAAGAGGTGAACACCCCTTGATGTCGAGCACTGAACAGAACATAGTAGGATGAGATCCTTCAACCATGGAATGGGATGGCTATGTTTGCCCATTTTATAAGTTACACAATTTAGTTGGACCCTTCCAATTGAATTATGCAATCTTGAATATGAAGAAATCATCATAGGCGAGGATGAAACTAGAAGGAATGTTGAAGGAAGATATTAATAAGCATGTAAGGCAATGATGACGTCCCAAATAGTGATGGTCTTGTAAGTGAGCACTACTTGATGGGAAGATTACTTCCCATCAAGCTCTGGTCTGGTCAGTGGTCACTTGTAGGAGGATAAATACTCTTCATAGGCATCAATCAAGCATAAATAGAAGTGAAACGAGATAACAGGGTAAGCATGTTATTAAAGCAGATAGATCTGTGACTCGTCCTCCCTCTGGAGGCTTTGAGCTGCACTTTTTAATCTATTTTCTGCTTACTCTAAACTGATACGAGGGTGCCTCATTTATAGAGAGGACTGACTTGACCCCTAAGCAAATATCTAAGTGAATCTATCTTACATGATAAGCATGTTATTAAAGTAGATAGATCTGTGACTCACCCTCCCATTGGAGGCTCTGAGCTGCACTTTTGTTCTATTTTCTACTTACCATAAACTGATACAAGGGTGCCTCTTTTACAGAGAAGGACTGACTTGACCCCTAAGGAAATATCTATCTGAATCTATCTTATCTCCTCCCTAACAAACTAACTAATCTTATCTGCTAACAAACAACCCTAATCTAATCCAAGAACCGCGGGTACTGTTCACGCGCTACAGTAACCGCATGAACATTATCGTCCATGTTACCATAACAAAGCAACTAGTTCATATTGTTAGATAATGTAATTAGTGGCCCTTTGGACCTAGCTCTTTTAGCTCATAAGTGCTGGCCTGTGGCGGCGGCTGGCTTGTTAACCCTAGGCTCCTGGTTGTATATATATGTATTGTACCCCTGATTCTAATCAATCTTTCCGAACCCTATCTTCTTTCATGGTATCACGAGTGACGAGACCTTCCACTGCCCTAGTCTCCACCACAACAACTTCTAGCACGGCTGTGCCCAGTCGTTGTCTTGCGTGCGTGGCGTCCCAGCCGTCGCTACCCCTGTGCGCGGACAAACACCTCCCTTTCGCCATGATGACGCCGTTGCCGACAAGAGCGAGCGCGCTGCTGCTGCCGACAAGAGCGAGCGCGCCGCCGCCGCCGCCGAGGAAGCCCGCTTGAAGACTGCCGCTTCTGCCGCTCTCTAGGCGCGCAACGTGGCCCTCTAGCGCGCCCTTCAGGCTGAGCAGGAGGCGGCCGCCGCCGCCAATGAGCGTGCTGCTGCCGCTGAACGCGAGCACGATGCTCGCGCTGCCGTTGCATGCTCGGTAGCCGACCCCGCCCTCAATATGGAAGATCCCGACGACGACATCGACGGCGATCGCCGCCTCCCGTTCAATGAGGCTGCCACCCTCATCAATCTGCACGCCCAAGCCATCCCGAACCCTAATCCCGATCGTTTTGGACCTCGCCTCCGACAACTATCTTCGGTGGCGCGAACACTTTCTCCTCGTCTTGGGAAAGTACTCCCTCAACTCCCACGTCCTTATTGATCTTACCGCGGCCATCTCCGTCGACTGGACTCGCATGGACTACGTCGTCCGTTCCTGGATCTACGGCCATCTCCATGGGTATTTGAACCCGAGTACCCGGGAAAAAGCGGAATATTTGATGGAAGAACAGGAGATCCCTTCGACAGCCTCCCCAGACTACAGCTAAAGGAATATCCCGATAGGGATTTTTCGTAGGATGAGGAATCCCTGTAAAGGGATGACGAGCCTCACCCAGACTACAGCTAAAGGAATATATCTCAGATTCAAGTATCAACTTTCCGTTCCCTCCTGAAAGTCATCTCTACGTTCCTCGTACGGGTAGATATGACTTTCTAAGGAACTCAACTGTCTTTTGTTTGCTTTCCCAAGCAAACCCGATTGCGGAAAAGAGAAGGAAAAGAGTCCCATTCTCCTGCTTACGAGGAAGTCGGACAAAAACCGGCGGCCGCCGCCGATGAGCGTGCTGCTGCCGTTGAACGCGAGCATGATGCTCGCGCTGCCGTTGCATGCTTGGTAGCCGACCCTGCCCTCAATATGGAAGATGCCGACGATGACGTCGACGGCGATCGCCGCCTCCCGTTCAATGAGGCTGCCACCCTCATCAATTTGCACGCCCAGGCCATCGCCATCCAGAACATCCGGACCCTAATCCCGATCGTTTTGGACCTCGCCTCCGACAACTATCTTCGGTGGCGCGAATACTTTCTCCTCGTCTTGGGAAAGTACTCCCTCAACTCCCACGTCCTTACTGATCTTACCGCGGCCATCTCCGTCAATTGGACTCACATGGACTACGTCGTCCGTTCCTGGATCTACGGCCATCTCCGCCGGACTGCATGGACTGCGTCGTCCGTTCCTGGATTTACGGCACCATTGCCCAGGACCTGGTCAACACCATTATGGAGCGCAGTGCGACGGCACGACGCTCCTGGCATGCTGTTGAGTCCTAGTTCTTGGGCAACCTTGAGACTAGGGACCTCTACGTCGACGCCGAGTTCTGCAACTTCGAGCAAGGCGACCTCTCCATCACCGACTACTGTCGCAAGCTCAAGGGCATGGCGGATGATGCAGCACACTATATTGGAGGAACTCTCCAAGGTGCTTAAGGTAGAATCAGCACAAGATGTTGAAGGAACCACTTCAACGTGTTGAGCTAGATATCGTTCTAGGAACGAAGATAGACCGCAAGGTCGAATCCGAATCCACGGATACAAAAGCTTAATCCAAAGCTCAAAGGAGAGATCTAATCCAAGATCTATGATAGGAACATGAAGTTCTATTCATATGGAAGTAAAATATATAGCAAGTTACAAAACTAGAGGGCATTGCCTCTATTTATAGGCTTGGAAGCCTTTGACAACTCATATGCAACTATGATGACTAGATGACAACTCATACTATCCAACTAGATAACAACTCAAATACAACTCATGACTTAGGACATAACTTCTAGGAGAAGCAAATATATTCTAGTAATACAATGACATATGCAATGACATCATCTTCTATGTTTAGATAACCTTCATGGAACATGTATTAGAGATCAAACTCAAATTGACTTCTCACTTTTAGTAGCAAAATCAGACTTGACATCTAATACTTGACTTCAAAGTCTAGTTTGGGGTTTGACTCTTGAATGTTCATTAACCATCTATGGAATGTCCCTCATCATCCTCCCCTACTTGATTGGAACTCGACCTCGAGTTATCTTCATAGAGTGCTTGTTCTGGATGATAGAGTGATAGATCAGCCACATTGAAAGTGTTTGAAATATTCATTTCTCTTGGTAGATCAACAACATAAGCATTGTCATTTATCTTCTTTACAATAGAATATGGTCCATACTTCCTTTGCCTTAGTTTTCCATGGACTCCTGCTGGTAATCTCTCCTTCCTGAGATACACCATTACCCTATCACCAATTTCAAATGACATTGGTCTCCTCCGCTTGTCTGTTAGCTGTTTGTACTTCTGATTTGAGGCTTCTAGGACATCATGCACTTCTTTAAACAAATCAGAATTCTCTCTTGAGGGTAGCTTTAATAAATCAACCACATGCCTGGGAACTTTTGTGTAAACAATGGAGAATGGACTCTTGCCTGTAGATCTATGCTCAGAATTATTGTAAGCAAATTCAGCAAGAGATAAGGCTAAATCCCATTGTCCTTTTTTGTTACCACATATGCAACGAATTAAGTTACCCAAGAACTTGTTCACCACTTCTGTTTGGCCATCTGTTTGTGGATGTGCTGTGTTTGAAAATTTCAATTCAGTGTTGAATTGCTTCCACAATGTAAGCCAAAATGCCGCTAGGAACTTACTATCACGGTCTGAAACCATTGATCTTGGAACACCGTGTAGTCTAACTATTTCTCTAAAGAAAAGGTTAGCCACATGATGAGCATCTGTTGTCTTCCGATAAGGAATGAAACGAGCCATCTTAGAAAAGCTGTCTACTACAACATATATTGCATCATTTCTAGGTCTTGTTCTTGGTAAGCCAAGTACAAAGTCCATTGATAGATCTTCCCATGGTGCACATGGTACTGCTAGAGGCATATATAATCCAGTGTTTTGAATTTGGCCTTTGTAGGTTTGACATACAGGACACCTTTGAACAAACTTTCTAGCATCTTTTTTGAGTTGTGGCCAATAATAACGTGCTTGCAGGTTGGCTATAGTTTTATCACGCCCAACATGGCCACTAAGATCACTTGAATGTAGTTCTCTAATTAGCTTGTCACGTAGAGAACTTCTTGGGATACACAATCTATCTTTCTTGAAGAGATATCCATCTTGTACCACATATTCTTCACCTAATGGTTGACCTTGTAGATGCTTAAACCAGACTTGGCCAAAATCATCATCATCCTCATACAAGTCCTTTATTTGTTCCATTCCTGGAAGTTCAGCTTCAAATGAAATTAGGAGACAAGCACGCCGACTCAAAGCATCAGCCACTCTATTTGTTGCCCCAGATTTGTGAATAATGAGATAATTAAACCTTTCTAGATATGCTGCCCATCTTGCTAACATGCGATCCACATGCTTTTGATTTCTAAAATGCTTCAAGGATTGATGGTCAGTGTATACAATAAACTCTTTAGGCAGTAAATATACTTCCCAAGTCTTTAAAGCTCTAAAAACTGCATATAGTTCCTGCTGATAGGTGCTCCATTTTTGCCTTGCATCACTTAATTTTTCACTAAAGAAAGCAATGGGCTTTCTCTCTTGAGATAAAACAGCTCCAATACCTACTCCACTTACATCACATTCTAACTCAAAAGTCTTGTTAAAATCAGGAAGAATCAATAAAGGAGCTTGTGATAGCTTTTCTTTAATCTCCTTGAAACTTGCTTCTACCGTTTCATTCCATTGGAATCTCCCTTTCTTCAAACATTCAGTAATTGGTGCCATAATAGTGCTGAAGTTCTTCACAAATCTTCTATAGAAAGTAGCAAGACCATGGAAACTTCTTACTTCCGTAATAGTCTTTGGAGTTGGCCAATCTCTTACTGCAGCAACTTTAGATTCATCAACATGAATACCTTCACTTGTTATGATAAAGTCCAAGAAAAGAAGTTGCTTCTGTAGGAAAACACACTTCTTCAAATTGACATAAAGCTCATTTTGCTTTAGTACTTCTAACACCTTTCGGACATGATCAAAGTGTTCATCTTCACTTTTGCTATAAATTAAGATGTCATCAAAATAAACCACCACAAATTGAGATAAGAAAGGTCGAAGGACTTGGTTCATTAAATGCATAAAAGTACTCGGTGCATTTGAAAGTCCAAATGGCATAACAAGCCACTCATACAACCCTTCTTTGGTTTTGAATGCTGTTTTCCATTCATCACCAGGTCTGATCCGAATTTGATGATATCCACTTCTTAAATCAAGCTTAGTAAATACCTTTGCCCCACTCAATTGATCCAACATATCATCTAGACGGGGAATAGGAAATCTGTACCTTACAGTAATCTTGTTGATTGCTCTACTATCCACACACATACGCCAAGAACCATCCTTCTTTGGTGTGAGCAAAGCTGGTACAGCACATGGACTAATGCTCTCACGGATATGTCCTTTCTGCATTAACTCTTTTATCTTCTCCTTCAAAATTGCATGTTCCCTTGGACTCATTCGATAATGCGGTAGATTAGGAAGACTTGCACCAGGAATAAAATCAATTCGATGTTGAATTCCCCTCATTGGTGGCAAGTGTTGTGGCTCCCCAAGTATACTCTGAAATTCAGATAATAGGCCATGTACCTCTTTTGGAATTTCAGTAATTTCGGCAACAGGTTGTGCTTCCCCTTTCACAATAAGTGCAGCACATACATTTGCTTCGTTCAAGTCACTTAAAGTCACTTGGAGTGTGAGAAATAGTTAATATATTTTTCTCCTCCACCTTAGGAGTAGATCCATTAAGTTGATTTGGTAGAATGATGATTTTCCGCTTATTCCATATGAAAGAATAAATATTATCCCTTCCTTTGTGTGTAGCATCAACATCAAACTGCCAAGGCCTTCCAAGAAGAATATGGCTAGCATCCATGTCCACTACATCACATAGCACATTGGAGCGATAGTATTTGCCTAGTGAAAGTGGCAAATTACATTGTTTAGTAATCCTCATATTCACTCCCTTCTTTATCCACCCAATGGTGTAGGGATTTGGATGATCATGGGTGACAAGCTTCAAATGGTTGACTAGGTTTTGAGAAATTAGATTCTCACTACTGCAATTATCAATCACCAATTTGCACACCTTGCCATTCACTGTACATTTGCTCTCAAAAATTTTCTTTCGCTGTGTATTGTCGGGTTATGGTGTGAAACACAAGAGACGTTGTATTACACATACAACCTCTTCTCCTTCTTCTTCACATAGGTCTCGTTCTTCCTCAATTTCTTGTTCAGAATCACCATCATTATTATCATCGTATTCATCAACCTCACTTTCATAGCGTGTAGTGTTGACAACTTTCCTCCTAGGACAATTACTAGATACATGTCCTTCTTCACCATACTTATAGCATTTCACAACATTTTGGTTTCTCTTTCCCCTTCCCTTTGCTACTTGCTTGTGTTCGGGCTGCTTTGATTTTGATTGAGTATTTTTATTCTCCATCTTGTTAGGGTAGCCCTTTGAGGTGCTCTCCGGGTGAGAGTATGAAGGAGATTTGCTTATCTTCCTTGTCTTCACATGTTTTTCAGCCTTCAGTGCTAGAGCTTGTGCTTGGTCAATTGACCAAATTTGTTGCATGACTAGCTTATCACGAATAACCTCATTGAGACCATTGATGCACCTTGCAACTTGCTGATCTTCTGTTTCAGCAAGGTTACATCTCACCTGTAGCCTCAAAAACTCTTCTGTATAGGCTGAAACAGACCTATTTCTTTGAGCACAGTTCTGAAATTCTGTGAAAAGGATCTGCTCATAATCAGCGGGTAAGAATCTAGCCTTCAAGAGTGCCTTCATTTGATGCCAATATCTTATACGAGGTTCACCCCTCAACCTGCGTTCTTCTTGATGACGGTGCCACCATGCTCCAGCACCTCCTTTCAACTTATATGCAACTAAAGGAACTTTGCGATCTTGGCTAATATTCATGATCTCAAAGAAAGTCTCAACTTCATATAACCAATCAAGAAAGTCTTTTATATCAACACTTCCATTAAAAGTAGGGATTTTAGCTTTCACCTTGTATGTATTTTCAGCATAACCAATATTTCTCCTTGATTGTTCATAAAGATCATCCTCTTCATGTACTTCACTCACATCTTCTTCCTCTAGATAATCACCATGCTGCTTTCTATGTCCATCAACACGGTTTTGTTGCAGCTTAGCTTTTCTACGCTGTCCTTGATCATCCACCTCTTTTGATGACTTCAGAATATGATTTATAATCATTTCTGCTAGCTGCTCAAACCTCCTATTGAGTGCTTCATGCAAATCTTGAATTTGTTTCTCCGCAGCATCCATCCTTTTGCCCAATTCCTCCATCCTTTACTGCAAATTTCTTGCAAAGAAAACAGCAGTTTTGAGAAGTTGAACGAGGCCCTGATACCAATCTGATGCAGCACACTATATTGGAGGAACTCTCCAAGGTGCTTAAGGTAGAATCAGCACAAGATGTTGAAGGAACCACTTCAACGTGCTGAGCTAGATATCGTTCTAGGAACGAAGATAGACCGCAAGGTCGAATCCGAATCCACGGATACAAGAGCTTAATCCAAAGCTCAAAGGAGAGATCTAATCCAAGATCTATGATAGGAACATGAAGTTCTATTCATATGGAAGTAAAATATATAGCAAGTTACAAAACTAGAGGGCATTGCCTCTATTTATAGGCTTGGAAGCCTTTGACAACTCATATGCAACTATGATGACAACTACTAGCTAGCTAGATGACAACTCATACTATCCAACTAGATAACAACTCAAATACAACTCATGATTTAGGACATAACTTCTAGGAGAAGCAAGTATATTCTAGTAATACAATGACATATGCAATGACATCATCTTCTATGTTTAGATAACCTTCATGGAACATGTATTAGAGATCAAACTCAAATTGACTTCTCACTTTTAGTAGCAAAATCAGACTTGACATCTAATATTTGACTTCAAAGTCTAGTTTGGGGTTTGACTCTTGAATGTTCATTAACCATCTATGGAATGTCCCTCATCAGCGGACGCCCTCTCCGACCTCAACAAGGCTGTCTCCGACCGCAACCCTCGTCCCCAACTTGCTCCGCGGTTTGAACAGGAAGTTTGACTCCATCGGCCAATACCTGAAGCGCGGTCAGCCGTTTCCCACCTTCCATGAAGCCTGCACTGATCTTCTTTTGGAAGAACTCACCATGTCCAAATGCTCTAGTACCGCACTGTTGTCTACCTTCGTCGCCTCGGCCGCGCCTCCCCCAGGCTCCACCTCCACGCCTCCTTCCTTTGCCCCAGTTGTGGGCGGTGCCCCAAAGACCAATGGCAACTCCACGGGTCGTTGCGGCAAACAATGGGAAGGGGGCAGCGGCAGCGGTTAGCCTGGGAGCGGTGGCACCGGCTCCGGGGCGCCTCAGGTGAAGGCACCTCCAACTCCAGGGGCATGCAGGGCAGCGCTGGCCAACCCTAGCCATCCTTCTGGAACCTGTGGACCGGCTCCATCCATATGGCCCAGCACCCGACCGCCTTTGGCCCTCATCCCGCGCCCTGCCCAGACTCAACAAGGCCTGGTCGCTGGGCCGGCCACTGGGCACAGGCGGCTCCTCCATCCCCGGCGCCATCCTACTATGGCGGGGGCCCTCCTTCACTACCCTGTCGCTCTCTCAGCCGCAGCAGCAGGAGCGATTGCTTGATTCGGGGCCACCTCTCATTTACCGCTGACCTTGGTACTCTTTCTTCGACCGCTCCCTCTCGCTATAGCTCCATTGTTGTCAGCAATGGCTATCTTCTTCTGGTCACTGCTTCCGGTGTCGCCTACCTACCGGGTCCCTTTCATCTTAACGATGTTCACCTTATTTTTGTTTGTCGTTTCACTACTAATAAAATTCATGTTCCATCGAGTTTGACCCTTTTGGTTGCTCTGTGAAGGATCTTCGATCTCGGAACGTGATTGCCAGGACCCTTGTAACCCCTGCGTCTGCCATGATCGGCGCCCCCACCGTCGGTTCTCTATGCTGCCGCCACTACCTCCACCACCTTATGGCATCGCCGTTGTGGTCATCCCGGTGATGACGTGCTGTCTCGCCTAGCTCGTGTCACATGTATCCCTAGCATTAAACATTCTCCTGGTTTATGCCATGCTTGTCAGTTAGGTCATCTGTCTCTTGTTTCCTGTGTGATCCTTGCGCCAACTCATAATTTCTAGTTAATACATTATGACTTGTGGACATCGCCTGTTGTTTGTGTCTCTCGCTACAAATATTATCTGGTCATTATTGACGATTGTTCCCACTATCTTTGGACGTTTCCGCTACGTCGCCGCTCCCCCGCTACCGTTCCTCCTAATTGCGGGGCTAGAGCCGAGGAGTTGTTGACGCCCGCACTCTGATGGATTTGGCGACAATCGGGGCTGGAGCCGAGGAGTTGTTGACGCCCGCACTCTCTGTGATGGATTTGGCGGCTGATTGTCCCGGGACCATATTGGATGCTTTCAATCCAGCTGGGCCTGATGGGCTGCTTGGTAATGGAAATGTTGGGCTGGAGTTGCCGCCGGTTGAGGAGCTTTGGTTGAAGTTGCCGCCGATTGAGGAGCTTCTGACTCCCCCTAGCCGATCTCGTGGTCGCGGCTTCTCATCTATGGAGTCAGAGTCCGGTCTCCAGCTGGCTATGACAGATGATGAACCCGCTCTCTCGGACTTTGGGGCGGCTCTGATGTCCCCACTATCGGGGTTTAGTACCGGCGGTGCACCACGGGATGCCTCACGTGATGCTTTTTGGGGTAGGCGAGTCCGACCGTAGCTCGATGGTTCGCGTGTAACACGACGAAGAATAAGAACACACGATTTATACAGGTTCGGGCCGCGGAATGCATAATACCCTACGTCCTGTTTGTGGCTGGTTGTATTGCTTTGAGTACATATGAGGGCTATGAGTTGGAGAGAGTTGCTATGAGTTGAGTTGTCTAGGAGGGATCCCTAACCTGCCTTATATAGTCCGGCGTGGCTTGGGTTATAAGTTGGTTTCTTTCTATGTTTCCTATATGGTTCAGATTACAAAAAATTACATAGAATCCGCAATCCATCTCCTTCCTAAAGAGTCCTTGTCTCGTGCGCCTAGTTGCATAGAATCCATTGCATGAGGAACCAGGGGATATCTATCTCCCACAAGCCCCCGAGGGTCAAGTTAATTTTGAAAGCATAGAATCCATAGCTCTGAATGATGAACACCACCGAGTTAACCAGCACTTCCTTTAATATCACTCCCAATTGGTTGCACCGACTAGGTGCACCCAATAGGTGTAGCACCCTAGCTCCGAGTCGACTTAAGTACCAATTGACTCGGAGATCTAATAATTAGGAAATCCTTCCCGAACAAACTGAACTTTCTTCTATGAGTAATGCATCAGGACAATGGTTGCACCGATTAGGTGCATCCATTGGGTGTAGCCCGAGCTTCGAGTTGACTTTAGCAATCAGCTTGAAGATCTAAATTCTTCTTTCTGAATGTCTTGCTTCATAGTCTTCGAAAAATTTCCGATGGTATCCCCATGTAGCCCCCAAGCCTCAAGCTGATTAGCATAATCAGGTTGAGGGTCAAAAAGCTTGTCCACCTGAATAGTCTTGTAGATGAAGTAGTCAGTCGGCAAGACGGGCAAGGCGGGCAACGGCACAGCCCCTGAGTCGATGAAGTGGCGAGTCGGCAAGGCACGTGGCGGCGCAGCCCCCGAGTCGACGAAGCAGTCGGCGAGGCGCGCGGCGGCGCATCCCCCGAGTTGGCAAGGCAGTCGATAGCCCAGGCCCCCGAGTCGGCGAAGTAGTGGGTCGGAAAGGCGGACGATAGCCCAGCCCCGAGTTGACGAAGCAGTCGGCGAAGTAGTCGGCGAGGCGCGCGACGGCGCAGGCCCCCGAGTCGATGAAGTAGTTAGTCAGCGAAGTAGCTCTTGTATTGTCGAGTCGAGTATGAGTTCTGAGTCGCACTGAGTATGAGCTCTGATAGCTCTTGTATTGTCCAGCAGTTGAGTATGAGTTCCGAGTCGCACTGAGTATGAGCTCGGAGTTGCACCGAGTATGATTTTTGAGAGTTTGAAAACTGAATGCCTCAAGGGTTTAGATAGCTAGGACAGTCAACCGCGTGACCGTGCCAGCCCTCTTGGACGAGAGCATGAAAAAGGAATGTATGAGACTGAATATCGGCACATAGAAGCAATGCCCTTTTGGTTTTGAGTACATGGTTCGAGCCTTTGAGGGCGACTCTTTGAATATGACGCGCACGAGTGCGGTAGTCATTTAGAGGTCATGATGCCCACTGAGTTATGCGTAGAACTTGCAAGAAAACACTTAAGACTTGTCAAAGCACGAGATGCGACAGAAAATATTTGACTCGGCGAAATACGAGATGCAACAGAAAAGATTTGACTCGGCGAAATACGAGACGCAATCAGAAAAGATTTTACTCGGCGAAACACGAGATGCAAAAAGATTCAACTTGGAGAAATATAAGATGCGACAGAAAAGATTTGTGAAGGCACACAGCTTGCCAGGAGATATTTCGGTGTCCCACAATAATATGAATGATCCAGAAAGATGATCCAAAAATAATATAGATGATCCATAGCCCGGATGATCCAAGAATAATATGAATATATCTAGCTGGGTGATCTAGAGATAATCCGAGTGATCCCAAGTGAAATATTTTCCGGAAATAATAATCAGGGAAATAATAATATTGGAATAATCAGAATGAGTCGGTGGGACGAAAAGAAATTGCATATTTAAGTGCATAAATAAATATGAAGGCCACTTAGCTGTTTAGGATGGTTCTGCACGCTGCCGACTTGCTTCAGGTTTGAGTCGGAGTAAGAATTGATAGCACTGAGTGCATGCCGTAATCACCACCAACAACAACATAGTCTTTTAATCCCAAGCAAGTTGGGGTAGGCTAGAGTTGAAACCCAAACCAAACTGCTAGAAGGGGGAATTTTTTTTTAACTTTTTGAAGAGAAATCTTTTAACAAGAAAACAAGGGTTTCAAAAGTTATATTTGGCAAGGACAAGAAGAGCCTAATCAAGGTTCAGGCACATGGATAGCTGCTTTATCTAAGGCTAACTCTCTCATTATACTCCAATCTTTTAGAATCCTCTTAACTACCTCCTCTTAGGACAAAATTGGCCGACCCCTGCCTCTCTTCACATCATTGTTCCGCCTTATGATGCCGCTATGCACTGGTGCCTCTAGGGGTCTTCGTTGCACATGCCCAAACCATCTTAGTTGATGCTGCACAATCTTTTATTCAATTGGGGCTATCCCTAGACGATCTCGTATCTCGTTTCGAACTCGATCCATCCTTGTATGCCCACAAATCCAACGCAATATATGCATCTCCGCAACACTTAATTGTTGAATGTCTTTTTTTAGTGGGCCAACATTCTGTAACATACAACATCGCAGGTCTAATAGCCGTCCTATAGAAGTTGCCTTTTAGCTTTTGTGGCCTCTTGTCACATAGAACACCGGATGCTTGACGCTATTTCAACCATCCCGCTTTGATTCTATGACTAACATCTTCATCGACATCCCCGTCTCTTTATAGCATCGATCCCAAGTATCGAAAAGTATCCTTCTTGGGCACTATCTGGCCTTCCAAACTCACATCTCCTTCCTCCTGTCTAGCGGTACTGAAGTCACATCTCATATATTCTGTTTTAGTCCTACTAGTTATAAAACCTTTCGATTCTAGAGTTTGCCTCCACAACTCTAATTTCCTATTTACTCCCGCCTGGCTTTCATCCACTAGTACTACATCATCAGCAAACAACATGCACCATTGAATATCTTCTTGTATATCCCTTGTGACCTCATCCATCACCAAGGCAAATAGGTAAGGGCTCAAAGCTGATCCTTGATGTAGTCCTATGTTAATTAGGAAGTCACTTGTGTCGCCGTCAGTTGTTCGAACACTAGTCACCACCACCACCTTGTTGTACATGTCCTTAATGAGGGCCACATACTTTGTTGGGACTTTATGCTTTTCCAAAGCCCACCACATAACAGTCCTTGGTATCTTGGCATGCCGTAATCACCATTAAGAATATATTGATGCGATATTGGATTTGGAGCTGGCAGCCCATGCACGTAACCAGTATGCATGCCCATGATGATTATCCTTGACATGTCACATGCACGTGAATGCGTGCTTTTGCGTATTGGATCCTTGCGTGTGCAATTAGCAAATTGATGTGTCGACTTGCTTTGGACCCTGGTTGGATTGAAGCCGTGCTGTCTAGGTCAAAGCACTCTCGGAAATAGCGTCGAGCTGCTAATGAATTGCTGCTGCTGATCTGGATAGATATGTAGAGGTGTGAATCCGATCTCATGCAGATTATTTAACATTGTCCCGTATTTGCACGTAGTATCTCTGAGTCCGACCCAGATAAGATCTCGCCTCGGAGTTGACGCATACGACATATGTCCAGCGGGTTGGTATTCTGGATTGTAGATCGCCTTGATGGCTTTGAGATTGACGACTTCCACATGGCCGGTGCTAAGATAAACAATCTCCAGAAACCTTCGAGACAGCCGTACGAGAATCAGATAGCGAGTAGTCTGCACGAGCGTTGATGAGACGTGGATGGCCACTAGCGATGACATCAACGTGATGATGAATATGCCGAACTCAATCTCGACTTCTGAGAGGGCGGTGAGATCGGGTTTCGCAGTCCGACGATGTAGTTTGTCGGGGGGAAGGAGTTGGAGCCGAGTCGTCCCGGGTTGCAAATCGGATCTACTCTGTCTCGAACTTGAACTTGTTGTTGAAGATGACGGCCATGGAGCAAGCGATGTTGTCGATGTTGCCTCCCCCAACCTGGCGTGCCAACTGTCGGGGTTTAGTACCGGCAGTGTACCACGGGATGCCTCACGTGATGCTTTTTGGGGTAGGCGAGTCCGATCGTAGCTCGATGGTTCACGTGTAACGCGACGAAGAACAAGAACACACGATTTATAAAGGTTCGGGCCGCAGAATGCGTAATACCCTGCATCCTGTTTGTGGCTGAATTGTATTGCTTTGAGTACATATGAGGTCTATTAGTTGGAGAGAGTTGCTATGAGTTGAGTTGTCTAGGAGGGATCCTTAACTCGCCTTATATAGTCCGGCGTGGTTTGAGTTACAAGTCAGTTTCCTTCTATGTCTCGTATACGGTTCAGATTACAAAAGATTACATAGAATCCGCAATCCATATCCTTTCTTATCTTGTGCTCCTGGTTGCATAGAATCAGGGGATATCTATCCCCCACACCCACCTCCTGCATAGAATCAAGGAACTTTTCTATCTGTCTTTGGTTTTGAATTTGATAAGTTTGTGGCTGTGCCGGCTGTTGGTACGCGTGGTGGTGTGGTGGTTGCCTGGAAGAGCTCAGTTTGTCAAATAGTCGCTACCCGGGTTGAGCAAGAGGGTAGGAACCGGTGGTTTTTGGGTGTGTATGGCCCTCAAGATGATGACAGTAAGGCGCTTTTCCTCCACGAGTTTCGGGATGTTCGCAATCTCTGTGCGAGCCCTTGGTTGATTGCCGGAGATTTCTATCAAATTTATCAGGCTGAGGATAAGAACAACAGTAACTTAAACTGTGCCTTGATGGGGAGGTTTCGGAAATTTTTGGATGATGTAGCAGTTAAGGAGCTACCGTTGGTAGGCAGGATATACACTTGGTCCAATGAGAGAGCTGATACTACTCTTGTGCGTTTGGACCGCGTCTTTTGCTGCACGGTTTGGGAGGAAAATTTTCCGGATTGTCTTCTGCAAAGCTCTGCTTCGGTTGTCTGTGATCATTATCCTCACATCCTTGGGTTGAAGGTGAAGCTTCCGGGAAAGCGGCGCTTTCATTTTGAGAATTTCTGGCCCAAGATGCCCGGTTTCCTCGAAGCGGTTGAGCAAAATTGGAATGCCCCCATATCATCTGTTTGCCCGGTGGAGACTTTTTCTCAAATTACAACGTCTCAATAAGGGGCTGCATAAATGGAGCGAGAGGAAAATTGGTAATATCAAGGTGCAGTTGGCCATGGCTAAGAAAGTTCTTCATCGGCTCGAAATTTCTAGGGACCATCGTGCTCTTACTGCCCGAGAAGATTGGCTGCGGAAGAAGCTCAAATTGCATTGCCTTGGCCTAGCCTCTCTTCAGCGTACCATTGCCCGGCAGTGCTCCCGGATTCTTTACATTCGAGAAGGTGACGCTAATACTGCTTTTTTCCATCAGCTAGCGAGGTACCGGAAGAAAAAGAATTTTATTGCAAAGTTACAGGTTGGTGATCGGGTGGTCACCGGCCAAGATGAGAATCATGATGCTGTGTTAGATTTCTAATTTTCTATGATAAGTTGCTTGGAGAAGCCGAGCAGAGGGATTTTTCCTTGGACCTTTCTGCCCTCAATTTGCAGGGGCAGGATCTGTCCTCTTTGGAGGAGTTCACTGAGAATGAAGTGGTGGCAATGATCAAAGACATGCCGCTTGATAAAGCCCTTGGTCCGGATGGATTTACAAGCCGTTTCTATTTGTCTTGTTGGCACATCGTTAGAGAGGATGCTTTGGCTGTTCTTCTGCCATTCATGAGGGGCATGTGGCTAAATTCAAGCTCCTTAACTCGGCTTTAATTACGTTGCTACCTAAGAAAGTGGAAGCCTCGGCTTCCAGACATGGTCTCCATTAATCAAAGTGCATTTATCATAGGCAGGAGTATTCAGGATAATTTCTTGCTTGTGCAACAGTTGGCTAGATGTCTTTACAGCAAGAAGGAGCCACATATTCTATTGAAGCTTGACATCTCTAAAGCCTTTGACTCAGTCTCTTGGCCTTTTTTGATTGGTGTTATGCGGCAACTGGGTTTTGGACGGCGTTGGTGCAACCTGATGTGTCTCCTCCATTCCACCTCTTCCACTCGTGTACTGGTTAACGGCGAACCAGGGGAATTGATCTTACATCATCGAGGTTTGAGACAAAGGGATCCTTTATCCCCTATGCTTTTTACTTTGGTAATGGAAGTGCTGAATGTCCTGGGGGTTAAGGCCTTGGGACAACCTGCTGCAGCCATTATCTGTTCCACAGGCTATGCATCGGACATCTATTTATGCTGATGATGTCATTTTCTTCCTAAGGCCCAATCAGGTTGATCTTTCCTTAATATCGCGGCTGCTGGAGGTGTTTGGTCACGCATCAGGCCTCAAAACCAATTTTAACAAGAGCTCTGTCTTTCCGATCAATTGTACAGAGGCTGAATTGGATGTCATTAAGCAGGCAGTGGCTTGTGAAGTGAGTGCTTTTCCCTGTAAGTATCTCGGAATTCCACTCACTATTAGAAAACCTTCAAAAGCTGACCTGCTGCCTTTAGTTAACAAGGTGGCTGATTGTCTCTCCAAGTGGAAGGCTTCTCTCTTCAACCATGCAGGGCATCTGGTGGTAGTCAAGACTGTTTTTTCAGCAATTCCCATTCATCTTATGACTGCCCTAGACCTGCCAAAATGGGTGATCAAAGCCGGTGATAAACATTGGAGAGGTTTTCTGTGGTCTGGTAAAGAAAAGGCAAATGGTGATAATTGTCTTGTCTCTTGGGAGAACGTTCAGCGCCCCCTGCAATATGGTGGTCTCGGGAATCTTAATCTTGAACTCATGGGATGGGCTTTGCGCATTCGCTGGCTTTGGCTCCAAAAAACTGATTCAGATCGTCCTTGGGAAGGCCTCCATGTCCAGGTTCCAAGATCTCCTCAGGCCCTTTTTGCTGCAGCTATTCAAATCAACATAGGTGATGGGGAGAATGTTCTTTTTTGGACTGATCGGTGGCTGAATGGAAATTCTGTGGCTGAGTTGGCCCCCAACCTTGTGTTGGCGGTATCCAAGAAAGCGAGGAAGCTTTTGTGGTGTGTTGGTGGGCAAAGGGATGGCGAAAGATTACTCCTTTGTTTGATGACGACGACGCCTGTGGGTGCCGTTACCCTCCTTGGAGGCGTCATCATGGATTTTCTTAGCCGCCTCCACCAGTTGCTAGGTGAAAACCTTTCCTTCTTGGAGGAGCAACGGCGACACATCCTATTGCCGCATTGCCGCCGCCGCTGCGCTTTGTATGTGTCCGCAACCATAGCCCACTCCCACCTGCCTACCCCGGCATGTGTCACAGCCGCACCCACCTGCCTACGCAGCACCCCCCCCCCCCCCCCCGTCCCAAACTGCAGGACGTGAGCCTGGCGTAGGAGAAACGACCAATATTTTGTTTCCCCTTGTGTAATGGGAGAATTTGAACCTTGCGGGCCTGGCTCATCCACTCTTCCAGGCAACCAAACACACTGTACCGTGCAGGCCTGGTGCTGGCTACCAAACACACCCATAGTGTCCTGCTGGGCACCTGCCATTGATGTGGTTTGGGGGTCCAAGCGATAAACTGTAGGGGTAGATCATACTAAAATTCTAAAACATAGCCAGGCCATTACAACAGAAGTACAGATAGGTACGGTTGAATAGCATTTACAGGTCAATTGCTCATAGTGTCATTGGAGTATTTAGCGAATCTGTCATCTACGTACGCAGTAGTAACTAGAGCATGGAAACACGGAAATAATACTCCCTTGTCCCCACTATAACAAGAGTACAGATAGGCATGATTGAAGAAATTTTACAGTTCAATTTTTCTGTTGATGTATTTAGCAAATGCATCATCTCCTTGAGGCATAAGAACTAGCGCATGATAACTTGGAAATATTATCCCATTGTTCTTGCTGTTGCTGTATTATGGATAGTGTTCTACTCTGTATATACTAGTTGAAACTTTGTGTAAAGATGATTCTTGTAGGTATTATGATATTTCACACTGAAAATGTTTCTGTTTGGGACCAATGATTTAGAATAGTTTCTGTGATATCTGCATGCTATCATTACTCACGTAAAGATTGTATCCGTATTATGCTATTTCAACGTGTCTGTTTGCGATGACTTCTCTGGATGCAATCACATATTGACTGAATAAATTCAAATTGGAAACAGCATGCATTGTGTTGTGCTGATTATTAGCCAGCTGCTGCAAAGGCACATGATTCTATGATGTGGTGTATGTCACTTATGGTTTCGAACATCATGTGAATATTTCTTGTCATGCGATGCTTGTGCGATTTGAATGTGTGCAAGAAAACTGTACTTGCATTATGCAGTTATGTACGTTTGTCATTCTCATTGCTGTTGTACCTCCAAGGGACTTGGTCTCCTGCCACGATGAAAGTAATATTTGAGTTTTAGCAGTGTTGTTTCATACTAAATATTTCATGCCCACTTATTCACGGGGTCAATCAGGCGTGCTTTCTTGTGATTAAATAGGAGCACATGATTTTTGAAGAGTGAAGGGAGTCATATATCCCTAAACTATTCTCGCATTCTGATAGGTCCTTGGAAAGTTGAAGGACCTGATGATCACTTTTATAGTTTAGATGAGAATGCAGAAGTAGTTTAGGAACTTGTTGTGCACTTAAATTTAAATACTAATTTTGAGAGTTAACTTGTTAACTCTTTTTAATATCTGTGAACTTTTGTTAATTTAGTATTATCCTACCTCCTAGCACCATTGATTTTTGAATACGTCAAACATTCACCTTTTCAAAAAAAAAAAAAAAAAGCTATGTGTCATTTATTTATCTATGATCTGTTTTTATCATTCATGTTACTTTCAACATGACTTATATTTTATATATTTGTGTAAATTATTCTAATAAGACATGGTCAAATGTTGTGTCTAAAATTGAGTGAGAGTCATACATTAAAAATAGAAAAAACGGAGGTAGTACTTAGACTATATGCAACAGGTTGCCTATATGGCTTGCCTATCCACTATTTTAGCGCTACAGTGTATAGACAGTCCTTTTACACGTCCTACTGCACATAGTCTTAGTATGTCTCGTAAAAGAAGGCTGTCTGACATACTTTTAATAAGGGAATATACCAAAACATGTTATTGGATTAGTGGCAACTATGTCCTTTCTGGCATTTCATCTGAAGAAATGTTTGAATATATGACTATATGTTGCTAAAGAGTAATCTCTGCAGGTTGATGATATGCTGAGAGAGAGGGACAATATACATTGCTCGTTCACAACTGAACGAAGTTTGGTAAACCATGCTGCTACTGGCAGTAGCAGTAGTAGGTATACTGCCGAGCAGAGCATTCCTGAGAGTCCTGAGAATGGTAGCCTAGATGGCAGAGACAAATCTGCCAAAAAGAAGTGGTTTAATCTAAACCTTAATAGGTCCGACAAGAAAGCCTGATAAATATTTTGCCAGAAACGGAATGTGTTTTCACTTTGTTGTATATTTTGGAAACCATATTGTATTCATGCCTTATGATCTGCTTGGTTACCAATCCTTAGAGAGTTTTGTAGCATATAGGAGTTTTGCGTACAGCATTTTAATTTCATGTATTATCATCTTAAGTTCCTCTATTATCCCCTTGCTTCAACAGTTCTTTGTAAAGTTTGCATTGACGTTGGAATTTGTACCGCGTGCCAAGTTACACGTGTCATTGGTAATTTGTTATTCCATCATTCTCTGGCGGTTACGCGTTTCATCATATATTTTTTATCACATGCTACTTTTTAACTAGGTAAACTTTCTCGAAAGCTACCACTAGATTTGTTGTGCACACTTAGGGGGTGTTTGGTTTGAGCAATTAAATCAATCCACATGCGGTGATGTACCATGGGGTGTATCTACTCTTCCATAGCTTGGCCCCCTGTGTCCCACCCCCCCCCCCTCCCTCACTTCCTCCCATGGGTGGAGCCTGAATACGGCCGCCGCTAGGCCTCCCTCTCACGCTTCACGGCCTTACCACTGTCGAAGCACTGCTTGAAGCTTGTGCGAGCACGAGGATGGCAGTGGCAGGGTGTTGTACATGTATTCCGCTTACGGGCTCCCTCTTCTTCTCCCCTGTCGCTGGCTGGCCTCTCTGGCCTTGGGAGGCGGTGGATCTAGCCTCTTTGGGGCTTGGATCTAGCGACACCTCACGCGGACTTGGCCACGTGTGTTGGGCGAGGTCTTGGCTGGTGTGGCTGCGGTTGGTGGGTGTGTCGGATGTCGGCGCTACGAGATGCGGCCCTGCGGCTACTAGGATGGCGGTGGTGGTGGGCATGTGCGTGTCAGGCGCAACGAGGCCCATGTGGGCCGGGATGCGGACTTGATAGCGTGCGGTGTACCGGGGGTTGGTAAGGCCGTGCTGGCGGCGGCAACGGTGTGGATCTGCAAATTGCGCTGGTGCCCTGCGCCGTGCTAGGTCCCCTATTGTTGCTGCTGGCTGGTGGCCCACAGGTGCTTGAGGCTTCGGAGAGGGGCAGAGGATCTCCATTGTTGTGATTCTAGAGACGCGGCGGCGAGACTTCGCGCTTCACTGCTATGTAGGTGCTCCGGCGGTGCAGGTGTCGCAGTGCGCACGGACGCCGCCTTCTAGGACTGCAGAGTGGTGCGACGACGGTGGTGGGCTACCTTGTTGTGGGTGCTGGTGGTGGTGAGTGGTGGAGTTGTAGGGCGAAAGCCATGGCTGGCTTTTGCTAGAGCCACCGATGACAGCGCCCTTAGCGTTGTTGTGTTCCCTAGAAGCGTTGTCGATGGCCCTCCCCCTTACCGTGGGGATTCTCTGAGGGAAAGCTCGCTTGAGCTAGCTTGCGCAGGTGACGGTTGTTGGGGTTTTAGACCGGCAGTGCCCTACGAGATGTCTCACATAGTGCTTTTAGGGTTGGCGAAATCGGCGTAGCTCGATGGTTCGCTTCGAGATGCGACAAAACACAAGTATTTATACAGGTTCGGACCGCGAGATGCGTAATACCCTATGTCCTGTGTGCGGCGAGTTGTATTGATGTCGAGGTTACAATGAGATCTTTGGTGCACTAGGGCGTGGCTGGTATGCGATGAGATGCTAGATGATCTACGTAGGGGTCCCTCACCCGCCTTATATAATCCGGCGTAGCTTGGGTTACAAGTTATGTTTCTATCTTCAACTCCTACTCGGTTTGGAATACAAAAGGATACATAGAATCTTCGATTACATCCTTCCTTCCTTGAATCCCGCTGATACTGAAGCTCGAGTCCGAGTCATTACGCTCCACGTCTTTACCCGAATCACAGCTTCCCGACTCCAAGCTTGTTTGGCTGTCTCCAGGCCCGTGAGAGCAGTTGGCACCAGGGCTAAGCCGGCGGTCCTTATCGGGCCCTCCAACGGTCCATGTACCGAATCCATGTCATGAGGACCTAGTGGATATCTATCCCCCACAAGCCCCCGAGGCTCGAGTTGATTTAGAGATCAATCAACCCGAGAGTCTAAAAAAAACGCCACACACAAATCTCATGTCCGAATTAAAATGACGCCTCTCATCGGGTGCACCGCTCAGGTGCACCCGATGGGTGTAACCCCCGAGCTTCAAGTTGACTTGAGTAACAATCAGCTTGAAGGTCAAAGAGAAATGCATTCGTTAATCTGACATTGGTTGCACCGATCAGGTGCACCCAATTGGTGTAGCCCCCAAGCTTTGAGTCAACTTTGAGTAACAATTGACTCAAAGATCCAATAAACAAGAAAAAATTATTTGAGTTATCCTCTCCGATCCATCTCCCGAGTCATAAGTGCCCGACCAAAGCGTCTGGGCTTGCCTAAGCAGGGAGAAGACCTTTTCAGTAAACTTCCTGACCCAATGGGTGTGAACAGAAACCACCACAATCATGATAAGAGTAATTCCGGAAATAACAGAAAATCCCAAACACTGAACAACCACTTTTTCCAAAGAGTACCTCCGTGAATAACTGACGCGTGCCCCTCGTGATGCGCGTGCTGACTCTTTGAACAAAAAATATCCACTATGAACCCGAGTTATCTATAAAGCAAATGTATAGAACGTAAATGAGAAATTGAAAAGAGATAGAAAAACGCTTATGAATGCGAAAGAGTAAATGAGTACTGCGGGGACATGTAACACCGAGCCGTCGGTCTACCACCTAGGCCGATTGTCCCCATCTTTTGTAGGGCCCTGTGTCCACCCTTTTATGAGTTTTGCAAAGACATGTGGCACTGAGCTGTCGGTCGTATGACCTAGGCCGATTGTCTTTGTTTTGTTGGGGCCCTGAGTGCTCCCCGATATGAATACGAACGAAAGCATGTAACACCGTACTATCGGTTATACAACCTAGGCCGATTGCTTTCATAGGTGGGGCCGGAGGTATCCCCGTCATGAGTAGGAGTGGGCATGTAACACCATACTGTCGGTCATACGACCTAGGTCGATTGCCCTATACGAAGAGTACTTTAGCGAAAATGCATGAGAGCAATGTGTAGATAAAAAAGAAAAACAAGCGGATTTAGACAGAAGTCGTCCCCACAAGTACTTTATCCATTTGAGTACAGCGAGACCAGTTTACGAAACGAAGATGAAAAAAGAAACAAAACAAGCTATGATACATTAATCGAGAGTGCTACTACTTAAGCATAAAACTTGCAGAGGTGTTCTATATTCCAAGAGTTCCCAATTGGTGTTCCATCCATCTCTGATAGGCGGTATGATCCTGGACGAGTAACCTCCGTGACGATGTATGGTCCTTCCCAAGGTGGGGACAACTTATGCCGCCCAGTAGTTTTGAGAACCCTGCGTAATACCAACTCTCCGATTGAAAAGGAGTGAGGCCGCATATTGCGATCGTGATAGCGGCGCAGAATCTGCTGATATCGAGCTGACTGAATGACAGAGTTGAGTCGTTCTCCTTCTAGCAAGTCGATCAACTCGATGCGTGTCGCCTCTGCCTCGGTGATGTCCTTGAAAGTCAGTCGGGGAGGCCCGAATTTTATGTCCGTGGGCAGCACTGCCTCCGACCCATAGACCATGAAGAAGGGCGTGTGGCCAGCGAACGCCTTGCTTGGTTGCGTTCTGAGCCTCTAGACCACGTATGGCAGTTCGCGGATCCACTTTCCAACAAACTTTTCGTTCTTGTCGAAGATCTTCTTCTTCAATGCATCGAGTATCATGCCATTGGCCCGCTCAACCTGCCCATTAGCTCTTGGGTGGGCTACGGAGACATATTTAACGAGTATCGATCTTTTGTCACAGAAGTCGAAAAACTCCGCGCCCGTGAAGTTGGAAGCTAGATCTGTGATGATCGTATTTGGGATCCCAAAGCGAAAAATGATGTCCTGGATGAACTCCACAGCTTTTGCAGATGTTAGGGAGGCGATGGGCTTGAACTAGATCCACTTGGTGAATTTATCAGCTGTCAGTGTTTTGTACTGGCTATGCACCACGGGACGTACCACGGGATGCTTTTGTGGGCGTATGTGTCAACACGTAGCTCGATGGTTCGCTTTGAGATGCGTTAAAGAACATAAAACACAAGGGGAACACGATTTATACAGGTTCAGGCCGCGAGATGCGTAATACCCTATGTCCTGTTTGTGGCTGATTGTATTGCTTTGAGTATGTATGAGGGCCTATCAGATGATCTTGGGAGGGGTCCCTAGCCCGCCTTATATAGTCCAGCGTGGCTTGGGTTACAAGTCGGTTTACTTCTATGACTCCTAGATGGTTTAGATTACAAAAGATTACATAGAGAGTCCTTCTCTTGTGTGCCAAGTTGTTCTGCACTCCAAGCCCGAGTCAATCGGTCGTCTTCTGTTTTGAGCCCTCTGACGGTCCAGGTAGAAAATACGCTCCATGAGGACCCAAGGGATATCTATCCCCCACAAGCCCCCGAGGCTCGAGTTAATTCTGAAAGTAATTAACCCGAGACTCCATAGAAATCCTTTGTTCCGAATTCATCCTTTGCCTACACAATCTTCTGACTTAATAAAATCTCCTTTTGACCAACGCTCCATTCCTTCGGGTGCACCGCCAATGTGCACCCCATGGGGTAGCCCCCGAGCTTCAGGTTGACTTGAGAAACAATCAGCTTGAAGGTCCAAATTTTGATTTCTGAACTGTCTTGCTTTGTAGCCTTTTGAGTATCTTGCTTTGTTGTCTTTGAAAAAATTCATTGGTATCCACCCATGCAGCCCCCGAGTCTTAAGCTGAGTAGCTTGTTCATCTGAGTAGTCTTGATAACGATATACGGCGTAGATGATGGTGTAGCCTCCTGAGTCGACGAGACGGTGACGTAGCCTCCCGAGTCAGCGAAGTAGTAAGTCGGCGAGGCACGCGGCGGCACAGCCCCCCGAGTTGACGAAGCGGTGAGTCGGGGAGGCGTGCGGCGGCGCAGCCCTCGAGCTGACGAAGCGGTGAGCCGGGGAGGCGCGCGGCGGTGTAGCCCCCGAGCTGACGAAGCGGTGAATCGGCGAGGCGCGCGGTGGCGCAGCCCTCGAGCTGACGAAATAGTCAGTCCACGCATTGCGTGGCGACGCAACCCCTGAGCTGTCGAAGTAGTGAGTCGGCGAGACACGCGGCGGCGGAGCCCTCGAGCTGACAAAGTGTTGACGCGGCTTATGAACGAAAATTATACATCATTTTATATTGTTTTTACCTATTATTATGCGTCAACTTTGCCTTTCACTAACAAATAACATAGATTATTGTGGATTTTGCAATATTGTCTTGGAAATTGTCTACTTGTAATTTTTTGCAGGTTTTGGGCCAATTTTAAGCAAAATTCATCAAAGTCTACCTCGAGTAAAAAGACCTCTGAATATTATTCAATAATGGAAGAAGAAGCCCAATTAAAGACCCATCAAATGAAGCCCAATTCTAGAAGACTCGACAAGATCTCGGGATACAGAAGAATCTGGAAGGTTTAGAGTCCGAAAAAGACTCCAGGAAGATTTATATGAAGGTTATCCCGAAGCCCGCGAAAGATGGAAAGCAGGGGAGTCCAGGGACTCCAGGTCGGCCGACCTGGAGCCCTTTGGTCGGCCGACCCCACCCCCTCCCGAAGGCGGTTGAGGTTTCCTTTTCGGCTACGGCATCCTCAGGGTATTTAAAGCGAAGCTGAGCCCCTGGTCGAGGCATCCAATTCATTACCAAGGCGACAAGATGTAGAGAAGAGGGACAACAACTAGATGAGAGCTGAGGGTCGAGTTTCTAGTCTAGGTTTAGAGCTTCTTCTAATCCCTAGAGGTAATTAGAGGCCTTGCATGGTGCTCTAATTACCTAGCTCCAGAGGTCTAATTGTATCATCAAGCGCTATGGCCATGGTTGTAAGTATGATACAGGTTATTAATGAAAGCATTGTTCTTGTCTATTTATCATCTTCTTGTTCTAATTATGCTTGTTCTAGCTGTAATTAACTTTATGTCTAGATGCATGTTAATTAGATCATGTCATTAAGGGTTTTATTCATCTAGCGTTCTTGGTCGTTGATCTAGCTTACTAATGATATAGTTTGTATGTCTAGTTCTTTTGATCGTGGTGATTAGAGGTTCTAGTTGTGCTAATTATGTTATTAGACCATATAAGGTAGTTGGAAGTCGATTCTCTAATTACGTGCCTGTTGAAAGCTTTTCGTCGATTACCTGGTTACCAGTGACAGTGGAGCCCGGGGAAAGGTTAAGCAGATCTAGGGGGTTAGGTTGATTGATCTTGATTTAATTATGCTATGATGAATATGCTTGATCATGCTTGTTTACCTTGAGTTGCTAGTTATCTCGTTGCTTTTATCTATTTGTTTTGTTCTTATCATGCATGTCTTGGATCCAATTAGAGCTTGATTAGAGACTAGTTAATACCCCTTAATTAGTTTTCTAGTTTTGTTCTAATTGTTTATCTTATATATATTAGTATAGTTTAGACGTAGATTAGATATAGATTAGAGCTAGTTTATTAGTAGATTAGAACTTCTCTTTTATCTTTAGTTTATCATAAACTCTTGTTATTTAGCTCTCAATTAGTTCGTTCCTTGGATTGACATAAACCTACGATACTCATCATAGGGAAAAGCTACACACGATACTGTCGCTTGCAGTATAAGGTTTGCCATGCTTAAGTGCTGTCAACAAGCTTTTCTGGCGCCGTTGCCGGGGAACTAATTAATCGAGTCCTAATTAATTTGAGTTTATATTTAATTTTGTCTTTTGTTTCTAGTTTTAATATTTAGTTTGTGTTTAGTTTTTGTGTTTTAATTTTAGTCTCTAATTATTTAGTATACTCTAATTATGTTCTTATTCTCTAATTGTGTTCTTTTGTTCATCGTTCGTTCTTATAGTTTAGACTAACCTAGTAGCTAGCTGTTATTAGATTTTGATTTTGTCTTTTCTTAATTTAGTCTTTTATCTTTAGCTTGTGTATTTTATTTTTAGTTTAGTTTAATCTATTAGAATATAGTTTCTCCTATATATATGAATATTTCTACAACTATTACATAGGAGCAACTATGGTGGTAAAGGTAAGTCTGCTGTGTCAATTAAGTTTTTAGGACTAATGTTCTTTGGAGTTTATTTGTGCTAAGCTACAGATAATGGAGGATTAGCCGAGATGGTTGAAGAAGCTAAGGATTGCTTGAGTATAAGGAAGATGAAGATATGGAAGGTTTGTCTCAAGTCCAATCCAAGCTCCAACAAAATCTCGAGCTACTCTCGGAATTCAGGACAGCAACACCTTGCGGGGCGAGTCTGGAGACCTTAACGACGTCGGATGAAGAAAGTCTGAATACCAAAGTTGTAGATCTTTTCGAGCTCTTCAAGATAGAGTCAGAGTTTGCATTATTTAGACTTCAGAAGGTGAAGTTATGGTCGAAATACTAAAGGGTACAGAATAAGGGAAGCTGAATTTCGAGAAAGACAAGAAGTTTTTTTTTCTCCAAGACTTGATGGTGCATACAATCATTGTGATCCAAGGAAGAATTGAACTTAACTTCTTCAGGATTAAGGTAATTCTTGTTTTAATCATAAATATAATTAAAGTTTACCTATATTTGATTGGAGCATTGTTTATTAATGATCATTAAGATGTTATTTGGTTGATTGCTACCCTATCCCTTCTTTTATTTTGTCTTCCGTTTGTTTGTGAAACCTTTATTCATACTTGGAGATTAGTTTAGATTAGCTTCTCAATCCATAGCTTTGCAATGCTTAATTTCCAATATGGTGCCCACCGATTTGATACAAATCGCATGTTCTTTTAGTAGATCTTTTTACTTTAATTAGTTGATTGAATCTACTCATGCTTAGAGATGGTTAGAGTTTGCTAAGTTCTTCAATTCTCAGGTTTAGTGTTTAATGTTAGATTTAACTTTTGTGTTTTATAAAACTAAATTTGAGAGTCAAAGTTTATGCAAAAGTTGAGGGGGTTAACCACTTTCTTTCGGCATTTCTAAAGTGGTTTAACCCAGGCTCATTAAATGTTCATATTGCTTTTTGAAATTTTAAACATAAACATGTGCAAGTTTTTAATGATATATTATATGTGCACAATATTATCTTTGAATAATTAAAATTTGAAAACCTTTGTCTCTCTAAAAAAGAACCCCGGTTAGAATTTTATCTAAGCCTTATTTTATTTTATTTCTTTCAAAATCATCTCTCTACTTTGGCCAAAATCATTAGAAACCCATTATCTTGTTTATTCCTTGTTTGATTTTATGAATCAAGCTTATCTATGAGCTTTAATGTTTTGCTAAGTATTTCAATTTGAATTATAGTTATCTTTGATTCATGAATCAAATGTTTGTTTAAATCCTAATCAACCATGTGACTCTATATTTATCTCTAATCAATACCATGATGCTATTATGTTATTATATTATATATATATATTGTGTGCACTATAAGCTAACCATGCAGAGAAGTTCACACTTCATGTGAAACAATGAGATCAATGGTGAAAGAGTACAAGACAAATTAATGATGATTGAGACAAGGATTTGACAATTTGAAGACATCATCAGAATTTGCAAAACTTTGGTTGAGTTTCAAATTGGAGAGTGAGTGGAATGAATGGAGAAGGAATTGAAGACAAAAGTTAAGCCCATGAAGCTTCAAGATCAACAATGGTGGGCCTAGACAATTTCCTCCAACACCCAAGTCTAAAAGATTGAAGATTGTCAACATCAGGGAGCTAAAAACAGAAAGCTGAGATGTCATCAACATGGAGCTCGACCTCAAGAGTCAAAGACAGAATATTTTCTTATATTTGGAAAGCCCATGAAGTCCTCTTTCCAACGCAACAAGAACCACTCAATTTGGAGTTTCCTACAAGGAGCAATGTGCAAATCATTAAAGACTGCGCGGGCTGAATTGAAGTCTGGACAGAACGCAATGCTTGAGTAAAACGGGCATAACTCCTTCATACGGAATCGGATTTAGACGCATAAGTACTCGTTGGAAAGATAATTTCATAGACTATCCAATAGATCTATTGTTTGAGGTATGTTATGTTCGAAATTAATGAGATATACAACGAGAAAGGAGGTGGCAGCAACAATGGTGATGACTACTTGAGGAAGATGGTGACAACGATGATGAAGAAAGCTTGGGCAGTGCTTCCATAAGATTTTCATGATCAAGTTCAGTTGCAAGGAGCTTCAAGGACATTGGTACATGAAGACACAAGCAGAGGATTGTGCATACAAGTGATGCTTTGATCAGGACACGATGAAGCTACACAATTAAGTTATCAAGCTGCATGGACACTTCGGATTCTTACTCCAAGGACCATGGCTTCACTTCAACGAAGGTAAGTAAGAAGTCTAGCTTTATGACTTTAACTTAAGCGCTTTTTGGGAGGCAACCCGTTCTATCTTAGTGTTAAAACTTAGTTAGGTTTTAATTTTGAATTAAGGATTTGATAGCTTTTAGGCAGCTACTCTCACTTACGTAGCTATCTAAATTTAATATTTACGTAGACTTTGCCAGTTTTTGATATTGAATCAACTTTAAGTAAGAGAGAAATAATTTTATTAGATTTATCCTTATTGTGTGATTTTCAAAATCTTTCTCTCTAATTTTATCCAAAAACTAGGCAACTACCTAAGCTACGTAAATTAATTAATTGATTGATTTATCTTTTAATAACTAAATATTTGTTTTTATAATAAAATAAAATATAGGTTTAATTTTCAATATGCTAAATAGAGATAATCTTTAATATGAAAATTAATTCTATCTACTTGTGTGCTCTAAAGTTATTAACCCTACATTAGTAGGAATATTTGCTTATATGCAAATTAAGGACTTAGAGTTAGTGAAGATAATCAACAACTTAGTGTAGATAATTAATTTAGGCAACATTGGATTCGCTTCTTATCTTGAACCATCATCAAATAATCTAAATAATAGACTTAGGATAAGGATCTTTGGAGAGCCTCCAAAGGGATAAACCTATATTTAATTTAATCTGTCCAAAGCTGCATGCACGACGTCCAAATTGTAGAGGAAGCTATCCATAATGATCAGGTGTCCAAGGAGCAACTTGCAGGAGAAGGAAGAGAGCCAGCAAGACCCTGGCTCGGCCGACCAGACCCCCCTTGGGTCGGCCGACCCAAGGTGTTTCTTCACCAAAAGCACCTCCCCTTCAAGCCACCTCTTTGCCTATAAGTTTTACATCTTTGTTGCTGCTTTTCTTTACCAGAAAGTGTCATAGAGTCAGTGTTAAAGTCGTTGAGTCTTTTAATAGAGAAATGGGAAGCATGGCACCACTCTTTTGAATCTTTTGCCTGTGGCTAGTTAACTTAACTTTTGTTTTAAATAATCACCATTACATCACTTCTTATTTGTTTTTTTCACCTTACATTTGCATTAACATTTATTATCCACACTTGCTTTATTAGTTTTGAAATTTTCATAATCTTTTCGATGAATGCTTTATTTTACTCGACGGAGTTTTCTTGGTAAATTAAGTTTAAACGTGATGTTTAGATTTGATTTGAGACCATCATCATTAAGTTTAATCGAATGTTTCTCGCTAATCGTATCTTTTGTGGATAAGGTACCTTTCATTTTATTGCATTTAAATTAAATTGCATGTTTGCATTATAATTGGCTTGGTTGTTTAATTTAACTTCATGATGCATGCTTTCATATTTATGAAAATATTTACGTGGTGTTTTCCTTAGCAATTTTATGTAAGCATGGTGCTTAGATTTAGTTGTTGATCATCATTATGAAGTTAATTAACCTTGCTAGTTATCCGTAATATCATTTGATTGGTTTATAAGCTTTGCAATGTGCTTTGGTTTTCTTGTGCTGTTTTGAGTTAATAATCTTGATAAAACATGGTGTTTTAATCTTGGTTAATTATAATCTTAATGGCTATAGAGAGACTTAGCGATCATGTTGTAAACATGGTGTTTTAATCGTTGTCTTTGTTTATTTGCTTATCTCCTACATAATTACACGTTTGCATTCATATACATCCATTAGTTTTGCTTTTCTTTTTAAACTAGGCCACAAGTTAAAAGTCTTTGGGAATATTTTTAGATTATGGTAAATTGCTTCTACTCTCAACCGTTACCTCGAGAGTAGCGTGTGCACTTGAATTATTTTTGCAGGAAATTATTTAATGACAAGTAAATTGAAGGAATATCCGGTAACATATTTCTAACACCTTCTCTTTACATTTTAAATTCTGCATTTATTTACCTATGTCTATGAATTTAGTGTTCCCTTTGTGTTTCTCTTGTTTTTAGTGTGTTAGTTTAGATTTATTTTGTGATTAATACTACAACCATGATCTATGCTTAATTAGTTAACATTGTTTCAAGAAAATGATGAAAGTTGCCACTTTATCTTTATTATGCTTTGATTTTGGTTAGTCATATTAGCAAGCTCTCATAATACATATTTAATTGAACTAGCCAGCAAATTTGTGATTGATTATGATTTTTCATAAAGACCCATATGATTTAATTTTTGCAAGGTTTATTCTTTGACATGATCATCTCCTTGTTTATTTTTATTGCTTATAAATATCGTTATCAACTTTTATGAGATTATCTTGCAATAGCCATTCCTACCAGAGCCATATTTATTTTAAACCTTAGATTTATCAGATTTGTTTTTAAATGAATTGGATCAAGACCGTAATCTAGGGTATGAGACTTAGAAGCTGGTCATTCAATTTTGCGTATCTTTTCTTTGCTAGCCTTTCTATCCATGCATTGTGTCTCTCTACATTGGAGAGAATACAAACTTCGCTGGATATCCATCCTTAAACCAAGATTATCTTTTTGTGTATCCTCCTTGACCACAACCTATTATTTTCTGGAGAATTTAAGGGATTAAATATTGTTCTTTTTAGACAGCTCCATCCCCAAAGTTAATTGTTACAGTGATAATACTCTAGGGCGAGGGTGAGTATTATTCAAGTGTGGGGATGGAGAGCCGTTATCTTATTATAATGGATTTTGTATAAAGGTTTTTGAGGAGGCATAAAAAATGAAAAAAAAGTAAAAAAAAATGAAAAAAAAAGGGAGCCGAGTGGCGCCCAGAAAAAAAAGAAAAAAAAAAAAGAGAAAAAGAAAAAAAAGGCCAAGTGGCCAAAGTAGAATTAGGTATAAAAAAAAGAAAAAAAAATGCCCCTCAATAATCTTCGAAGTATTTTTATATAGTGTTTTCTTTAGTGAGTGATATCCTATTTATATAGTCCAGAAAATATTCCAACCATGTGCAATCCGATAGCAAGGACTTCATTTGTGCCTTGAGATCACCCAATGACACTTGCACATGTCCACTATTCTAAATGTGTGTGTTCCATCCTTTCTCTCTCAACCTTATTTTATTCTATGACCTTTTTGACAAGTCTCACTAAAACCAGCAGATTTCTTTCTTGGTTTGACAATATTTTGAAAATAAATTTTGATTAGGATCCATACCAAGCTCCAGATAAGCTTCCACTTTATATGTTTATATATTCATTAGTTATCTTTTAGATATTGAGAGACTGGAGAGTTGAGTGTGTTTCTTTGGCTTTGCAAGAATTTATCTCTTATTGTTTGATTATATTTTCCAAAAACTTATTGCTAAAATGAGGAGATGAGTCATTGATAAGTTTGAACTTTTGCTAATTCTTTTATTGTGGGATGAGCTTAATTGAATTTCTTTTCTTTCATAATTTGCTGGTTCAAACTAAAATTTTGAGAGAGCTTGTTAGTTTGATTAATTAAGATTAGAGTATGAAAAAGTTAATGTTTGGCAATGCTGATTCTTGACTTACTCGAGGACGAGCAAGGTTTAAGTGTGGGGATATTGTTGACGCGGCTTATGAACGAAAATTATACATCATTTTATATTGTTTTTACCTATTATTATGCGTCAACTTTGCCTTTCACTAACAAATAACATAGATTATTGTGGATTTTGCAATATTGTCTTGGAAATTGTCTACTTGTAATTTTTTGCAGGTTTTGGGCCAATTTTAAGCAAAATTCATCAAAGTCTACCTCGAGTAAAAAGACCTCTGAATATTATTCAATAATGGAAGAAGAAGCCCAATTAAAGACCCATCAAATGAAGCCCAATTCTAGAAGACTCGACAAGATCTCGGGATACAGAAGAATCTGGAAGGTTTAGAGTCCGAAAAAGACTCCAGGAAGATTTATATGAAGGTTATCCCGAAGCCCGCGAAAGATGGAAAGCAGGGGAGTCCAGGGACTCCAGGTCGGCCGACCTGGAGCCCTTTGGTCGGCCGACCCCACCCCCTCCCGAAGGCGGTTGAGGTTTCCTTTTCGGCTACGGCATCCTCAGGGTATTTAAAGCGAAGCTGAGCCCCTGGTCGAGGCATCCAATTCATTACCAAGGCGACAAGATGTAGAGAAGAGGGACAACAACTAGATGAGAGCTGAGGGTCGAGTTTCTAGTCTAGGTTTAGAGCTTCTTCTAATCCCTAGAGGTAATTAGAGGCCTTGCATGGTGCTCTAATTACCTAGCTCCAGAGGTCTAATTGTATCATCAAGCGCTATGGCCATGGTTGTAAGTATGATACAGGTTATTAATGAAAGCATTGTTCTTGTCTATTTATCATCTTCTTGTTCTAATTATGCTTGTTCTAGCTGTAATTAACTTTATGTCTAGATGCATGTTAATTAGATCATGTCATTAAGGGTTTTATTCATCTAGCGTTCTTGGTCGTTGATCTAGCTTACTAATGATATAGTTTGTATGTCTAGTTCTTTTGATCGTGGTGATTAGAGGTTCTAGTTGTGCTAATTATGTTATTAGACCATATAAGGTAGTTGGAAGTCGATTCTCTAATTACGTGCCTGTTGAAAGCTTTTCGTCGATTACCTGGTTACCAGTGACAGTGGAGCCCGGGGAAAGGTTAAGCAGATCTAGGGGGTTAGGTTGATTGATCTTGATTTAATTATGCTATGATGAATATGCTTGATCATGCTTGTTTACCTTGAGTTGCTAGTTATCTCGTTGCTTTTATCTATTTGTTTTGTTCTTATCATGCATGTCTTGGATCCAATTAGAGCTTGATTAGAGACTAGTTAATACCCCTTAATTAGTTTTCTAGTTTTGTTCTAATTGTTTATCTTATATATATTAGTATAGTTTAGACGTAGATTAGATATAGATTAGAGCTAGTTTATTAGTAGATTAGAACTTCTCTTTTATCTTTAGTTTATCATAAACTCTTGTTATTTAGCTCTCAATTAGTTCGTTCCTTGGATTGACATAAACCTACGATACTCATCATAGGGAAAAGCTACACACGATACTGTCGCTTGCAGTATAAGGTTTGCCATGCTTAAGTGCTGTCAACACAAAGCGGTGAGCCGGCGAGGCGCGCGGCGGCGCAGCCCTCGAGCTGACGAAGTAGTGAGTCGGCGAGGCGCGCGGCAGCGCAACCCCCGAGCTGATGAAGCGGTCGCACGGCGGCGCAGCCCTCGAGCTGACGAAGTAGTGAGTCGGCGCGGTGCGCGACGGCGCAGCCCCCACGCTAACGAAGTAGTGACTCGGCGCAGTGCGCGGCAGCGCAGCCCCCCGAGCCAACGAAGCAGTGAGTCAGCCAGGCGCGCGGCGGCGCAGCCCCCGAGCTGACTCAACATACTGTTGGTGTAGACTTTGCACTGGCATAGAAAGTATTTTTTTAAAACAATAATCAAGAGACAACCCGAGTAGTATTGTTCGGAGAGAAAATATACTCCAATAATATTGAAGCGACAGAGCAAACCAATTGGATAAACGGCTTATGTGCAAATATAAAAGTAACTTAGCTGATGGAGATAGAGTGAACTCCCTGTTTGAATTCAGAGTATAGCGAAGGTATTAAGTGTCGATGGGCTAGACCGACTGCCCCGTATAAGCAAGCGAGAGCACGTAACACTAGCTGTAGATCAGGTTATGACCTGAATAGAGGGACGGAGTGCACCCTGTTATGAGTATAGCAAAGGCATGTAGCACCAAGCTGTCGGTCTACGACCTAGGCCTGATTGCCTTGTTTTTGTAGGGCCCTGAGTGCACCCTTTTATGAGTTTTGCAAAGACATGTAGCACCGAGCTGTTGGTCGTATGACCTAGGCCGATTGTCTTTGTTTTGTTGGGGCCCTGAGTGCTCCCCGATATGAGTACGAAGAAAAGCATGGAACATCATACTGTTGGTTATACAACCTAGACCGATTGCTTTCGTGGGTGGGGCCGGAGGTATCCCCGTCATGAGTAGGAGTGGGCATGTAACACCGTACTATTGGTCATATGACCTAGGCCGATTGCCCCATACGAAGAGTGCGAAGGGATAGATGACATCCCGTTACTGAATGAGCGAAGGCATGTAGCGCCGGTTAGCCAAACCAACTACCCTGTTGTCACGGTGGTCATATAGAGTTCATGACGCCCGCCGTCGTATGCATAGATCTTGCCAGAAAACAACACTGAGACTTGTCAAAGCACGAGATGCGACAGAAAATATTTGACCCAGCGAAACGCGAGATAGAATAGAAAATATTCAACTCAGAGAAACATGAGATGCGATAGAAAAGCTTTGCCTCGGCGAAACACGAGATAGAACATAAAAGATTCGACTTAGCGAAACACAAGATGCAATAGAAAAGGTTGTCGAGGCACACAATGTGCGAAGAAATAATTCGAGAAAGCATGCGAAGCAGAAAAATGTTTAAGCTTACCGAGGTGCATAATGCACTGTTTGAATAATCAGAAGTAATCTGAGTAATATGAAACCCCTGAGTGATCCAAAAATAATCTGAGTGATCTGATCCAGAAGTAATGGGCTGAAATAATTTGAGTAGCCAAGTGATCCTGAAATAATATGAATGATCCAAAAATAACGATCCTGAAATTAATATAAATGATCTGAAATAATGCGAGTGATCCAGAGTTGATCTGAGTAATGCCAAGTGACTCAGGACGAGTGACCAGAAGTAATATGAATAATCTAGAGATGATCCAAGTGATCCAAAGATAATCCGGGTGATCCAGCAATAATATAGATAATTCGAGTGATCCATAAAAAATCCAATTGATCCAATAACTCGGATATTTCAGAAATAATTCAATTGTGATCCAATAGCCACATGATTAAGAGATAATTTAGTAGATTGCGGTCAGTTGATGGCTCATTGCCCTTCACCATAGATGGCGGAAATTAGAGATAATCAATGATAATGCAAGTAATCTGTTTTGGCATGTATTTTCCTGAAATAGTAATTAGTAAAGATACGAGTAGTATTGTTTGCAGAGAGAATACTCGAATACAAATGGTATCGAAGCGATCGGGGTAAGCCAATCGAATAAGCAAATAATAGAATAGTTAGCATAATTAAGTGCTTATAATTACAATAATAGAACGACTTAGCTGTTTGGATAATCCAACTGGTTTCGGAGTGGACCCGAGTTGGCTGAGAATATATTGATTGCTGAGCTTTCTGGGTCGTGTTGGTAGTCCGCTCGGACTTGACGTTGGCCTTCCGTGTGGAATCACAACCAGCAGCCTATCATCGTGGTACAAGGATTGATCATGGTTGGATAATTAATCGATACAAGCTTTTTCCTTAACAAAACGAAGCAGGCTGCAGTAATCTGGCGTCAAGCGTAGCCCTGCACAAGAGCATAGGCTGCAGGTGCTGATGTTGCTCCATAGCCCACGTGATGGAGTTTCTCCCTTGATCTGACTGATGCGTCGCCACGGATGCAGTGCTGTTGTAGTGTAAAATCAAGTTGATTCGGAATCTTAAATTCCGACTCGAACTGGACTCTGAACAGGTTGGTTCCCAATTGATCTTGTATGCTGATTCAGCCGATGGAGTAGCGGCTCTGACGTCGGACTTGACGTGTAGCAGCAAGGCAGGGCACGTGCCAAAGCAAAACATGGATCATCTATGGAATTCTCGCAGAAGCTTCTTGATCTGTGTAGCGTCTCTGCATGATGTTTGACGCGAAGAGAAGACGGCCCGTTAACTTGATCACCGCATGACAGATTGAACCCTTAGACACAGATTGATGTAATGACCCAAGTTCATCAAACATGACATGGAGCATACATGTGCATCATCTTCATCACCATGAAATATTTGAGCATGTTTTGAAATGGGTGTGCGAGGAGTAGAATTATTTTGGGGCAAGGCCAGTCTGGACCGGTTCCAACCAGTCCGCATACCATACCAGTACTTTCCCACTGGTTGCACTGGCACCAACTGGTCCGCCTATACCAGTACCTGCCCACTGGTTGGACCGGCTCCAACCAGTCCGGACCATAGTCACAAAGTATCAGGGTCGATAGGGTTGAGGTACAGGGTCGCAGGTCAAGGGTCGACACTTAAAAAAAACGTGGTACCGAGGGGGTATACCCCTTTAGAACAACGACCCAAAAATTGGTATGCGACCCAGTAGCATTTGGGTCGATGACCCGGGTCGATCCAAGGGTCGTGGGCCATGTATTCAAATATATGGAGGGAAATCTGGCCCAATAGTACACACCCTTCACTTCATCTCTCATTTGGCATGGCCCAAGAGGCCACATCCCCTCCCGACTCCTGTATCCCATCCCCCAGCCACCGTCCTCCTCCCGACTCCCGTAGTCCCGTCCCCAGGCCGCAGTCCGCAGGAGTCCGAGACTCCGAGCCTCCGAGGACGGCATCCGTCGCTGGCGACCCCGGCCGCCTTCCGTGCCAGCCGCCCAGCGCCCGCCCATAGTCTAGCCTCTCGCGCCTTTGTCCCTAGCACCTCCACCTCCTCGCTCCCCCGGCGGCCAGCGAGGTGCGGCCACCGCGGCGCCGCCCTTGCGGAGCAGCCCGCCCGCGCAACTCCTTGCCCGACAGCCGGCGCGGTGGTGCCCTTGCGACTGCGAGGTCCATCTTCATCTTGTCTAATAAGATTACTGCACCTGCATCTCATTCTCGCGAATCTCGCCCTTCCTCTTCCTTGGTTTCTACATGTTCTTCTCGCCCGCTACCTCCACCTGCGGTTCTGTAATGGATCGGCGAACCTCCGTTAGTTGGTACTCGACCCGCGTTCAACCACAATCGCACAGGGACGGCGACCCACGTCGACCTTGACCCTCGATCTGGAACACCGACCCAGGATCGCGGATCGCGGCTTCGACCCCGATCCCTATGACTATGGTCCGGACCGGTTCCAACCAGTCCGCCCTTCGCTGGCAGCTTTTTGTCTCCGTGGCACGCATGCAAAAGTCGGGGGGACACGCGCCGACCTCGCGCCCCTCTTAGGCCGAGCCAACCTTCTCCCGTACCCCTCTCCTCTCTATTCTATCCTCCCTCTTCTCTCTCAAGCCCAAGGAAGAAGAAGGTCCTCCTCAAGTTCTTCCCCAATATTCGACCTTGGAGGCCATTGGAGACCATGGAGCTCATCCTCTCCTCCTCCTAGGTGATCATCCCTCAATCCCCCTCGTTTTCCCCAAGTTTCCATGGTGGGAAACCCTAATCCCTCTCACTCCCATGGTTTTCTCTCTCTAGGTCAAGAAGAGCTCGTGACTCAATCTCTCTCCCCTTCGATTTCCATCACTTGAGGGTTGTTCTAATCACTTCCTTCACCCTAGGTAAGCATGATTTCGTGGATGGGATGACCTACATTGGTGTGTTCATGGTGACCATTGAGTAGGAGTTTCTAACCCTAGGGAGGTAATGTAGATGTGGTTTTAGGATGAGTTAACATGATGTTGAGATGTAGGATGACAATACCTAGGTAGCTTCACCATGGGTTAAATGTGTATTTGTGAGATAAGCAAAGGGACTTAGTTAGTATTGTCTTTGTTAAAATGCATTGTTCATACTCCTTGCACAAAACATTATTATTGTATCATGAGCATGGCATTGTTCTTATATTTTGCATCATATGCGCTCGTGTAGAGACCCCGCTGGTGAATCAAGTGGAGCTTGAACCCACACTGGAGCCTGTGAGTGACGTCCCGTCCTTTGAGCATCAAGGCAGACACCCTTTTCTCACTCTATTTTGGATCAACTTGAAGTGTGTATATATATATACATACATATATATATATAATATCGTTTGTGCATGGGATTAGCTCTAATAGTTCATATGTGATGTGTAGCACCTAATTGACATTTTCCCTAGCTTTAGGTCAATTACTAGGATGAGTATGTTTGATAGGTGTCCCGATTAATGCTTAGTCATGCTTAGTACCGGTAGAAGACGAGAGGTGGCAAGGTCACCACCACTCGCGAGATTTAGGAGTTGTTCTTAATTCAACTTTGTATCGGAATGATAAAATTTGGAGCTCAACAATGTTAATGTGATTCGGGCTTGGAGTAAGGCGATGCTTACTCAAGTGATATAAGGTTGCTAGTTGTCGCATTCGGTTTTGAGCACATTTCAGTACTCACCACATACTTATTATTATGGGAGGGGAAGCCAAGTAACATAAGTCGCCCGGTGCACCCAATGGATTCGGGTGAGGTGGTTGGGATGTAGCTAGAGTTGACCTAACATACTTTGAGACTCAGTGCATTTGGCCATTCCCGTCCGTTCAGAGGGTGTATGGGGCGGGTATGCGAAAAGTTGAGGGCATGAATCAACCCTTATCCTGGGCCAAGGATATGGAGGTTCGGTCTTGTGCCTCGTGTGGAAAAAGGAGTACACCTCGGCCGGGTGAAAATCTATTCGAGTAGCCGCGCTCTCGGTCATTGAGTACGCTCATTTCAGTTGACTTCAACATAGAGTTTCGTATGTGAGCTATGGAAGATTGGCTCTTGATTATGTAAATTCGTACACAATACACAATTGTTTTGATGTCTGTGCAGAGAAAGAATAGAAGCTTTGTCTTTTACTTATCATAACTTCGTGAAATGCTATTGCTTTCACAATGTACAAATTTAAATTTGGTAGAGCCTACTTGCATCCACCATATTTATTTTTGGGATAAGCCCTGCTAGTACGAAATGTACTAACGGTGATGCCGTTAAGTTGTTTTCAGGTGAGCCTGAGGCCGTGTATGGCTACTTCTTTCCCGCCAAGGGCGGCGAAGGCCAAGAGTGATGAGCTTGAGTTGTGTTTGGGATGTGTCATGGCATGAGACACGTTCCTTATTTTTTCGTATGTTGTATGTGAGAGCAACGATGAAACTATTCCGCTGCAAAACTCTGAAAGCCTTTTATGTAATTTGAACCTTGGTTTGTAAAACTTAAAGACTTGTTGTGTTGATGTACGACTTGTAACTTGGTTATTGAAGATCCTTGTGTTAGTGGAATACCGGGGTTGCTCGGGTTAAATTGGGGGTTCAATGGATGAAACCCGGTTTAGCTCGGGTGATTTGGGCTGCTCCCTCACAGGCTGGCATCAGAGCTAAGGTTACATTTCATGCAGTATCACAACCTTTTTGGGAGGTGCGCTTAGGATACAATAAATATTTTAGGATACAATAAATATTTTGACTAACCTTTGTTATGAATAAATGAAATATGAGTGCTAAGGTTATGTTCTTATATGTCCAAAGTAAATTATTTTTGTTTAGAGCTAACCTTATCTCATGCTTCACTCATTTTAATTTTAATCATCTATTCTTGACTTATCTTACTTCCTTTGAATAGATGAACTTGGGAAGGCTTGTGATGGCAACTCGTGCCGAGGGTGTGGAGGGTTTCCCTTCCATCCTTGACGAGATGCTTTGGAGGGGCAATTTCTCGTATCAGCCCAAGTATGCAGTCTATGCGAGAGGGCGTGGGCTGGGCTTGGTAGACTATGTTGCTACCTTGTTCGTTCCAAAGCGCCTAGTTGAAGGAGTGACTGAGCCTCACCGGTTTATGGCTGTGGTGACTTCGGTGGAGGTGGCCATTGTTGACGTCTCTTAGCCTTAAAAGATTTTACTCCGCAAGCGTACGGAGACCGCTGTAGCTTTTCACCTAGAGTATTCCGAGTATCGTATTTTTATCCACAGGGAAGCGGCAGGCGAGAGAGTATAATTGAATAAACTTAAATCGAATGATTCGTACTTAAATAAATATACCAGCTAGTCACTAGACAGGGGTAAGTCTGGTAAACGGACAGGTGTATGGTGGAAAGAAGTAAATTAAACTACCTAAGATACACGTAGAAAGGTATAGTTGCTTGGGAGGACAACGAGTGAGATAAAGTTCCCAAACTCTATTTTATTCGGCTGCAAAGACTATGTCGTGGTTAACTGAAAAGCTCAAGTAGCAAGTCAGGGTCTCGCGTCGAGCGAAATTCCGGCGCCTCGAGGGTTCGGGGGATAGATAGTAGACCACCGAAGGAGACCTGACTAACGCCTACGGGCCTACCGAACGAACGGGCCTGGGATACACAGGCACACCACACGCTGTCACCAAGTGGGGCTACCAAGCAAATCTGCGTGGATAGGCTGGCACGCTATAAACGTACTCAAGCAAAGCTTGGGTAACAATTGATCGTCCTTGATCAGAGGAGAGGACCTAACCAGAGCCTGGCGTACAGGTTGGATTATAGCACCGGCAAGAATAACAAAAGTTGACCAACTAAGATAACCACCGCCTAAGCCTAGCAAGTATACAAAATAAAGGGTAGACCACACTTGCAAGAGATAGAAATAAAGTAAAATATAACTGAATTATATTGAAGATAAGAGTACAAAAGATACAAGAGCTTTTACCGCAGACTCAGAAGAATCTCCGAGAACTCCGAGGCAAAGCTCGACTCACTCTAACTCCCAGGACTATCCTAACTACTAAGATGTGAAAAATGACAGTCTCTAAGGTAGAATATGGCTCTCAACTTCTCCACACTTTTACAAATGAGCTCTACAGGCCTATTTATAGTCCAATATGTGAGGGGGGTACTTGTAGGAGGCAAAGGTCGGTAGGGGGCCGAGGTCGGTGGTCGGCCGACCTAGGGGGAGGTCGGCCGACCTAGCCCGAGGTCGGGCGACCACCCGATCCACCGCCTTTGCACCCAACGACTTGATCTTGCGTCCCCATGGCGGTTGGCGATTAGGACGGTTGTTGCACGTGTAAAATGCCTCTGAGGGTAGGTCGGCCGACTTTGGAGGAGGTCGGGCGACCAGGTGTCAGCCATGCATTGGCCACATGGCTCTTCCGTTAGATTGTTGACGTCATGGATCCGTGACTTAGTGAATTTCTGGCCTTCAGATAAATTGGATGCTTGGTCTTGCGGTTGGATTTGAATGCACTTGTGTTTCTTTGTGATGTGGATCAATGATGTGGCACTTGGCTCAATTGGGTGGCTGGGCGGCCTGAGTCAGGGTCGGCCGACCCTGTTGGTGGGTCGGGCGACCTGGCCTGGGTCGGCTGACCTGACCACTTTGACCAGTGAGCCCCATCTTAGATCCTTGACATGTTTTCAGCTATTTTATGTGTATTTTGGTACCTGCATCCAAATATTCATACAGAACTAGTGGAACTCATTAGTTGAAGGGTTAGTCCATATTTATTCACTTGCATTGCTCCATTTGGTTGGTAATTGACGGCAGATATCGTGAGATTACGACCGTCAACACCCCCCAAGCTTAAAATTTTGCTCGTCCTCGAGCAAAGCTAAGGCTGAAAATGGATCAGGAGTTGCTACAATATCGAAGATGAAGAGAAATTCTTATACATGATTCAATACTCATGCTTTTGTTTCGAGTAGTGAAATAATTGAATCTCACCTTGTGTACTACATGTGTTGCATCTTTTTGCTTACCTTGCCTTGGACGGTTGAGAGATGGAACGACCATTGTACATGAGTTCTTCTAATTTGCTCTTTTTGGATGTCTTTCTCAGGTGTTTTCAAGATTTCCAAAACAAAAGTAGCTTCCCCAAGGTGCTCCCAGGCGCTCAAATGTGTTTCCTCACCAAGGGCCAACATTTTCCTACACTAAGGCCTTTGTGGAGCTTTAGGTAGGGAGAATGTGGCACACTTAGGATATTTATTTTGCTAAGCCAAAGATTAGACTAAAGAGTGTACTCTATCACTTCTTCTAATCGATCACTGGAGTATGAGTGGTGGTACTGTATGCCTCCTTCCCTTGGTATTCATTCCTTGTAGCCTTTTTTTGATTTGAAGTGGATATGGAGCTTTTATTTATTTTTGCCATGCTTGAACTTGTATGCTTTTCATTTTGCCGTGCTTTTGCACGCATTTTTCTTTTTGCCATGCTTTTGTATGCTTTTCTTTTTGAGCTCCATATCCTTATTCCTTGAGATTTGAAGGCTAGGGGATTATGAGAAGTATTTGGAGACATTTTGGTGGATGCAAAGTCCGGAATGGATCACTTGCGTTTTTGCTTTTGTACTCCATCTATCAGCAGAAGGTAATATTTCTACTCAAAGAGACTCAAAATTTGACAAAGCTCAAAATATCACTAAGCAGCTCTTTGTAGCAGTTTTAACTAATTGAAGCATTTTTGGCTCTGGTAGGTGTTTTGACCAAGGGGAGTTATATTTTGTTATTTTCAAAAATAAAAACCTGAGATGTTCATCTTACTAAGAGCATGAAAGAGTTATCCCATATTCAAGTCATATCATTCATTTCACAACAACTTAGGCTTGTTATCACAAATGGCAACCACAAGATAGAACCCTGGTTTACTTCTTTTATTCACAAACTCAAAACTAAGCTAAGCATAAGTCATATGCAATAATTAAATCATTCTCTTGATAGAGCGAGTATTCATCATTTCCAAAATGAAGCTAGCCAGCGAAATTTTCATTAAAGCATGGGAGTTTTTTTTATAACTGAATTAAACAAACTAAATTAAGCAAACTAGCAAATTCTCAAAGCATGATATATGGGTAGTGCAAAAAATGGGGGACTGTCATACGTACCCAGCTGTCAATTTGGGTCCCCCCAAGCTTCAACGAAGCTACTCGGGGTAGTACCCGTAGTACTGGAAGAATCGCTAGGACTCATCAAAGGTGCGCTGAGCCGTCACTTCTATTTCTAGGAGGCAGTTATATTGTTCGTCTTGGGTCTGCTGGATGACCTGAGTGTGCTCATCGACCTGATTTAACTGCTGGGCCATCCCAGCTGTGCGCTGGTCCTGAATGGTCAAGGACCCAAAGATGGCGCTCAAAGGGTCTCCTGCAAAGCGTGCAGAGTCAGATGGTCCTGCCTCATACGGTGCTGACCCATACCCATAGTAGGTTTCTCCTCCTTGCTGCTGAGAGAATGCAGCGCTCGGCTCGTGTCCCCATGGTGTGTTTGTAGATCCTCCGTGGGGCTGCCACGCCGGGTTTGTTCCCTCGGTTTGCCAGGATGTGCCAGTCGCGGTATGGAACCAGGTAGGTCCCATCCCAGTGGCTTGTGCGTCCTGTGCTTGCTTCTGTAGGCGCTCTTGGGCTGCTCTCCTCTGTGCCCTGGTCATGACTCCCGCGACACTATGTCTGGGCTCCTCTAAAGGCTCTTCCACTGGGACGCCCTCTATTGGCATAGAGAGTGTGTCTATGTGGTAGATTTTGAACTGTGGTGCTGATAGAGCTACTTCAAAGTTGTACCCCCTATAGATCATGACATAGGTATCTGTGCTAGGGTTCTTGCGCAGAAAGTGTCCTCGGATAAAATGGCTCTTTGTGACTAGGTTGGGTGTGTCTGGGGGTAAGAATGCCACCTGGGCATTAGCTAAGACTCCTAGCTCAGATGCAATCCTCGCCACAAAGGACGTGATTGTTATGGAATTTTCATCCCAAACTAGTTTCATCCAGTGATAGAGCATGGCAATGACTGGTTCATACTTCTGCTTATGCCACAAGGCATAGAGGATTTTTAAGTCCTCTATGGTCACACAGCGTGTCATCACGGGGAAGGACTACGATGGTAATCCAACGAGCCATGAACCGCATGGTGGGGTGCTTAATGTGTGTGATTCTCTTCTTCCCCTTATAGTCCGGACCGGCTAGTTCTTTCCAGAACTCTGTTGCATTAAAGCCTACGGGTTCGGCTGCTATGGAGCAGCGAGGTGAGAACCCGAGAGCATTGCTGAACTGACGAAGTATCAGCTCATGCTCAAAGTTAAAGAGTCTGAAATGAACAGTCGTGTCGGACTATAGTGATACTACTCTAAGGGTCATTAGAAACTCCTTGGTGAGGAGGACTATGCCTCCCTCAATAACATGTGCAAAATTATCCCAGCCTACCATACTGAAAATTTTATCAAATTCATCATCCATACCTGTGCTTGTCATGAGTACCTCATCGAAGCACTTGGTGAGGCTAATTGGCTTGGTGTGGAGTCGCCTCAGTAGGTCGGCTTTATCTCGATTGCGTGTCTGGATTTGTGAATCCAGTAGCAATGCGGGCCCGGTTTTGGATGATGTAGCTTATTGTCCTCCCGGTCCAGCACTTGATGAGCCTCTGTCGGACACTGTCTGAGAGTTTTGTGAACCGGAGGACGTCGGGAACCGAACGTGTTGTCCCGCCCTACTGATCACGCTTCTGACCCTCTTGAGAGCGCGCATCATCCTGCACAAAAAAATGAACACAAGAACTACGGGACAACAGAATAAAATTAGCGTTAGTCGTCCTTGTAGGGCATGACACCACCACAACTCATTCTCTGTCTTGCCAAAAGAGAGGGGCTAGCAGCTCATTTATTTGCTCAACTAGATTTTTATTCGAACATTATTTTGGCTAAGCAAAGAGAGTTAATTTAACTACTACACAAGGGAAATTGAGAGGGGGAGAAGTGTGCTTTGTAGGACCGAGACGTGCGACTAGAGGGGGGTGAATAGTAGCAATTGAAAACTCAAACTCAAAACCCCACCGCAGTGCAAAACGGAAACAGCACCCACAACGAAGCTAGACACCATCCGCTGAGAGGATACGTATCTAGCTCACAACACGTGCTTGGTACCGTCCACTAAACAGATACGTACCAAGTACCAAGCGGAAGCACACGCTCAAACGGCTAAGAAAAAAGCACAAAAGGAACAAACTCCCGAAAACTACAAATTTCAGACGGACAGGGCTGTAAAGAAAAATCTCAAAACCCCAGAAGAAAAGCTCCAAACCACCCCACAAAATTACCACACCTTCACAAGACAACTAAGAACCACTCCTGAAAAATTCAGACCAAAAGAAGAAAGTTTATACCAACGGACCGTCCGATGATTAGAGCATCGGACCGTCTGATGGTCACAGACGAATACCCTGAAAATAGTTGATCAAAATTCCTATCAAACCAGCTCCAAAAATTATGAAATTTTTACTGAAGGTTAAGAACGGACAAGGAAACAACTCCACAAATTTTCAGCTCAATTGGACAAGAAATAAAAATCCTACTACTATCGGACCGTACGATGGTTTGACCATCGGACCGTCCGATGGTCAAAAACTGGCAGACCAATCTGAAGAGAAAAACACTAAATCCAGGTCAAAACACCTCCAAATGATCTGAAATTTTTATGAGAGCTTTATGATTCAAAAATAAAGAGGTCCACAAAATTTCAACCCAAATTGCGAAGGTTTGACCCCTGAATCAAATAAGGCTTGAAGACGAACAGAATCAGCAGGAAAACTGGACAGCAGAAAACCTCACACAAAAGCAATCCAAAACTTGACCAAACCTTCTCCAAACTTCACAAAAATTGGCACAGGCTATCCTAGCTCCATTCCAAAGCTATTCTCAAAAGATCTATGGAAAAAGATCACTGGATTAGCGGAAATTTGAGATCTCGTGAAGAGATGAATATTTGGGCAAGAAAGGGGAAAGCTCAAGAACAACTTGCTCGTGGCAATCCTTCGGGATTGAGATGTTCTAAGACATAATCTCCACGTCCTTGCAAGTCTAAAACACAAGAAAAACAAAGGATTCAACCTTGGCCAAAGCAAACACCCAAAAAACCAAGGATTGAAGCGAAAAACCTAAGAGAACAAGTGGAGGAGAAGCACACAAAGTTGCTGCACGAAACCACTTCGATTATGAGCCTCAAAAGAGGTCTTAGGTCAGATTACAATGAAGGATTTCATCCCAAACAACCACGCTCACCTTCCCTCTTGATTTGGAGGCTAGATCTCACCCTAACCCTCCTAAACTTGGAGCTTAAAGCTTGAGGACGAAAATTACTCAGGAAATGAAAACCTAGTTGCCCAGACTCCCTCTAATGACCAGCTCTTAGGCTATTTATACACCGGTTCAGTTTTGGCATTTTTACATATAGACCCCTAACACTAGAAACGCCCGGAGGGGCTAAAACAGAAAAGAACCCAAAATATCGAGGACGGATGACCACGATGAAGACTTCATCTTCTTAGCTTCCACGCAATCTTCGGATGTCCTCTACGTGGCCAGTAGTCCAATCCACCTTTGCACCCCCGATTTTGAAGTCAGAAACCGGAAAACTTTAGGAAGTCTCTGTCTGGGCCGGACTTGGCCCATCTTCTCTTTCTTGGCGAGTCGTGGCCCAACTCACCAAGCCTTGGGTAGCTTGGGTGGCGGTTTTGAGCCGAAGCCGCCAAAGCCTCCCTTGCATGCCTTCGCGCCATGCAGTCGGGTTGGAGCACCACGGTGGCACCCGGCTTCTCCAGTCCTTCGGAGTCGCCTCGCGGTCCATCGGAGGGCTTACACCACCGTTGCCGAACCGCCCCTCCGTGTACCGAGCTCCCATGGCCGATCGACGCCGAGCATTGCCTCCGGTCCATTGGAGGGCTTTTGCCTCAGTCCATCGAGGTCTTCATCATCTACCTCCAGTCCATCGGAGGGCCTCCAGTCTATCGGAGGGCTTGATCTCGTTGACAATCACTCATCACACCAGGAGAGCAATGAGGCCGGTCCATTGGCTCTCAATCTCCCTCTTGATGAGTGCATTGTCAACACCTTCAACCTGTAACCTGAAATAGAACAAAGACAAAAGAAAAGCGTAAAACCGAAAAAAAAATAAAAAAAGAAGAAAGTTGCTCAAAATGCCCAAGAACCAAATACAAGCAAAAAAACAGGGCACAATGAGACAACAAAAGAAAACAAAACATCGGCTCCTCAAGACAGAGGCAAAAAGCTCAACGCAGTGATGCAAAGAGCATGCTAAAAGCTCAACTTCCCCTGAAATGCATCCTCACAAATGCAAACTGAATGCAAAGCTCCCCCTCAACTAAATCTCTCCCGAGGCCTCCCCCTATGCCCATCATTTCACCCCCTTGTTGACAATGGACACATCAAGGGTTAATAGGACTCTCTCTGAACTAGAGAACTCCCCCTCAAAATATGCCATGAAATGCAGAGAGTGTACCAGAAAGAGCTCAGAAGGGATGGAAAGCTAGTATTCACAAGTTCTAGCATACAGAGCAAGTGAGGGAAAGGAAGCATGCAACAAGCTCAAATGAATCTATCTTACACATATCAAGAGTTAGCATGTTTTTTAGGGTAGTTTAAAAGAAAGCATCACCAACATAAAATAGCACCTAGCAAGATAGGCATGAACAACAAGATGCTAGCATTGCATACAAGGTGCTACTCTCAACCAAAGCATACATAACCAGCCATAAGCATTTTAGAGACTTGCATATTTCAGATTTAATCATTTGTATTACATGAGCAAGTTCCATTTTGTGCCAGGGGTTATTTACTTGTCTTTTGCCACTTCTTACTAACCAAAGCCAAGCATAGGTTCAAAGAACCATCAGAAGCTTAAGACAAGGTTTTGGTTATACAAAGCCTAGTCCAAGTTCATGCCAAAGTGCAAAGACAAGCTGTCTCAAACTAGATCAGTGTGACAAGCAAACCCACCTGGATCTTTCTCATATCAGCACAAGAAACACCACTTGTAAACATTGTAAATCAAATTTCAATTTAAGCAAGGTGTCATAAAAGCTTAGGCATTAACTTAGCAAAGGCATACAACTAGCATATCCAGGTATGAAAAGATAGCATAGCATTCAACACTCCTACACATGCTAGGTAGCCAACTCAAGTGGTGATCATGTTTTTGATTTTCAGGAAAGCAAAAGACTCAGCTCACAACTAGTATTCAACAATTCAAGAGAACTTAGCCAACTATGATCAAGCAATCAACTGTACACTCTAGCACAAGCAAGTACTGGCTAGTCATTCCAAATGAGCTCTAGTGCTAGTGTAATTGAAAATGCATATGATACATGAATGTCATGCATGCTATGATCCAAACATGCTGAAAAGCCATCGAAGAAGCCAAGACCAAAGTCTTCCCAAAGGAAGACAAGAACCACATCATATACCTGACAAGCTCAAAAGCTTGAGGCGATCCCGCTAGACCTTTCGGGGTGCATGCACGCCCTAAGGTCACCTCCCCTATGTCCTCAGCGGGTTCATCTCTACATATACAGGAAGCTATCCTTGTAGAGGTGGAACACAAGTAGAAGTGGAAGTAGTGGTACATGTTTCCTCCTCCAAGGTTGATGTAGCAGAGTGGAGCTCCCCCTCACTCGTGCTTCCTAGTATCAACAACTAGACACAAAGAAAAATGGAAGACACCAATGAACTAAAAGTGTCCATGGGCTCAAGTTAGGGGTTAGTGTAGGAAATCATGCATAAAAAATAAATATGCCACTTATGGAAGGTACCACTTATGGATTTAGGCACAAGGCATGAATCCTGCAGAGCAAAGTGAGCACAAATGTACAAAACTCACATACACAAGGTAAAACTAGCTCAATCAAAATAAATAGGCACAAGTCTACATTACCAAAAGCAAAGGTAACCAAGTCATGAGACAAGGTAGCTAGACTACACAACATTAAGTTAGAGAAGAAAACAATCAAAATGATAACACATGAATAACATGCCAAGAACAATATCACTTGAAAAAGCTTTAAGCTAATAGCTGTTTGAAATGTTATATGGCATGATGTTCATGAGCTATCACAAGCTAACAGATAAAGGTGACTAGTCTACCAACACAAATAAAGCTAGCAAGATATGTGGCTAGTCCACCAAGCATTCAAGCAAGAAAGCTAAATACCAAAAGAAATACAAAAAAATGGCACAAGCTATACAAAATACACAGGAGAGCAATGAGCAAGGCTTTCAAATGTACAAAGGATATAAGCCCATGAGTAACCTCAGAGCCTAGAGAACCATCAAATCTCACTCATCACATGTTCTCTAGAACTCAATCCTGCAAGATCAGCGATAGTCTGACACTGGGGTTAGTGAAACTGCTAAACCAGTGCCGAGCCATCTGCTCAAACGTGGGGTAAATACTATCAAAGAAAGCATCCCTCCTGCCACGATCAGGGTAACCACAACTAGCAAAGCGTGGACCCTCGAACTCTCACTTAAAGCCACGGCCACGAGTTCCATAGCCGCGCTGAAAACAACTAGGACCTCGACCGACAGGGCGTCTCTCACCACCAGGAGCACAGGCTTGAAAGCCGCCTCTTCTCTCACCACTAGCAAAGCGGTCTCTCATCTCACCACGACGGGGAGGATCTTGCCTACTACCCTGGTAGAACTGATCCTGGTTCTCCCAAGCTCTCTCCTACCTCTCAACCCGCTTCCTCCTGAAGCAAAACACCTCTAGGTGGCCATTCCGCTGGCAGAACTCACAGTGGTACATAGGCCTCCTAGGAATAGGGTTAGGATGGGTCTTGGGCTTAGGTGGTGTGGCCTTGGGTGGCTCAGGCTGCTGGACTGGCTTCTTTCCCTTGGGCTTAAGCTCTTCCTTTATAATCTTGTCTAGCTTAGCCTTGGAAGGCTTGGGTGTCCAGTACTGCTTCTTTGGGGCAGCCTTGGGTGGCTCATGATAAACCCCATCAACAGTCTCACCTGGCTGGGTAGGTACAGTCTTAATCTTAATTGGGGCACTCTTCTCACCTGAAGTGCTGCACTCTCCAAACCCACAACCTCTCATGTCACCCTCGGCTCTTTTGGTGCTCTCTATGATCATCTCTAGTTGGGGTTGCCTCGCATATACCCAACTCAGCACCTCTCTCAACCTGCTGTTGTCATTTTGCAAAGACAACACCTCCTCCCTCAGATCCTCCAGAACTACAGTCTCGGCAGCACAAGTGTCACAGTCTAGGGAGGGTATCACAGGAGAACCTTTCTCCAACTTCTTAATGGTGGTATCCCTATCCACCAGCTGCATCCTAAGGGTTAGGCTATCCCTATCCACCAGCTGCATCCTAAGGGTTAGGCAGTTCTCACAAGTATCAGTAGGTGCTAAAAGTACCTCAAAGTCAGCTCTCAACTGCTCTAACTCACCTCTCAAATTAGGACAGACCATACACGCACCCAAAAGCATAGGTCTAGCCCTAAGCTCCTCAAGCTCCATGAGCTGCCCCTCAAACTTATCCTTCAGCACAGCTAGCTCTCTAGCTAGACAGGGGCAAGACTTACACTCGAGCTCTCCACTCAAAGTAGGCTCAACTAGCTTGGACTGGAGTTTGCCTAGCTCAGCTCTAAGCCCATCTATCTCCTCTACCCGCTTGGCATACCTATCTCTCTGGTCACCAAGCTCTGTCATGAAAGACTCGCAGGTAGGGCACTCAAGCTCACTGGGTTGGGGTCTCACACTCCTCAACCTCTCATTCTCCTCCAAAGCCTCAGCAAGTTGGGCTTTCAACTTTTGTAGCTTCTTAGCTTCCTTCTCCAGCATCTTATCCTAGGCTTTCAACTCTCGGCTGTTCTACTCTAGCATCTCAAGGATTTTGGCTTGCTCAGGAGTTATCTCATCATCGGAAGAAGAGTTGCTGCCGTCATCCTTGTTCTCCTTGTCCTCAAGCGCCATGGAGCAAACCGAGCTCCTCTTGTCCTTGTTCTTGCGCTTGGACTTGGTGGATACGAAGCACAAGCCAGCTGGACCTCCTTGATCGTTCCTCTCGTCCTTCCTGTATGTGATCTCCTCATCACTTGAGATCAACGAGGATGAAGAGGAAGAAGATCCGCTGCTGCAGAACCCGATCTCGGCGAAGAAGGCCTTGTCCCGCTTCCGGTTGTCCTTCTGGTAGCTCTTGAAAGCCTTCCGGAAGTTCTTCTTGCCGAAGGGACGCTTGCCGAAGCCGTGCTTACTGGAGCGGTGCTTGTCAAAGCTGGGCTTGCCGGAGTGGTACTTGTCAGAGTCGCGGGAGTAGCTCTTGCCCTTCTTGTAGTAGTCATTCTTATTGGGGCACTCGGCGATGAAGTGGCCGACCTCTCCGCACTCGAAGCATTTGGGCCTCTCGCCCCTCTTCTTGCTCATCCGGTTGTCATAGGCGCGCTGAAAGCGACTAGACACCAAACATAGCTCCTCATCCCCAAGTGACGCCAACTGCTCCTCTATCACAGACATCAAAGCAAAAAACGAGAAGTTTTGCATAAGGGGGTTAGCAACAAACTCACTAGAGGGGGTAGCCAAGGCCAGACTCTTAGAACCTGTACAAGAAAGGGAATCCATCAACTTGTAATCTACTTCTGTGGCCTTGAGCTTACTATAGAGAGTCTCTACTCCTATCGTATCATACCCTGCCAACTCAATGATTGAGTTCACCTTGATCTCCCATACTTTTCTGTCCAAAGCATACAGCAACTTGATAGCCTGCTGATGATCGGTGTATGGGAGCTCAGCGGGGGCAGAGTTGGCACGCAACTTGTTGATGGTCAACTGAAAGTGACCAAACAAGTCGTCTACTGACTCTCCCGGCTCCTGGACGAAATTTTCATATTCGCGCCGGTAAGTCTCCACAAGCCTAGCCTTAATCATCGCAGTACCCTCATGGTGTGCACTAAGCAGTGACCATATCTCACGTGCAGTCTTAAGGTGACTCACTCTCTCATAATCCACAGGACCAAGCTCGGAAAAGAGAAAGTTAACAGCCTTGGCATTTGCCTCATGCCGAGCCACGATATCCTGCGTAGTACGCTCAGCGACTGGAAGCACCACAAAAGTCGTACTCTGAGTAGCATCCCATATGTCCTGACTCTGGCTAACAAGGAACGCCTCCATCCTACCTTTCCAGTAGGGATAGCCATTGGAGCCAAGGACGGAAATTTTCCAGGAGTAAGTCATCGTCGCTACGGTTTCGTCACCGATTAAGGTATGAGAAAACCTAACCGGCTCTGATACCACTTGTTGGACCGAGACGTGCGACTAGAGGGGGGGCGTGAATAGGAGCACTTGAAAACTCAAACTCAAACCCCCACCGCAGTGCAAAACGGAAACAACACCCACAACGAAGCTAGACACCGTCCACTGAGAGGATACATATCTAGCTCACAACACGTGCTTGGTACCGTCTACTGAACAGATACGTACCAAGCACCAAGCGGAAGCACACGCTCAAACGGCTAAGAAAAAGAGCGCAAAAGGAACCAACTTCGGGAAACTGCAGATTTCAGACAGACAGGGCTGCAAAGAAAAATCTCAAAACCCCAGAAGCAAAGCTCTAAACCACCCCAAAAAATTACCACACCTTTACAAGACAACTAAGAACTACTCCTGAAAAATTCAGACCAAAAGGAGAAAGTTTAGACCATCGGACCGTCCGATGATTAGAGCATCGGAAGAGCATCGGACCGTTTGATGGTCACAGACGAACACCATGAAAATAGTTGATCAAAAACCCTATCAAACCAGCTCTAAAAATTATAAAATTTTAACTAAAGGTTAAGAATGGGCCAGGAAACAACTCCACAAATTTTTAGCTCAATTGGACAAGAAATAAAAATCCTACTACCATCGGACCGTACGATGGTTTGACCATCGGACCGTCCGATGGTCAAAAACTGGCAGACCAACCTGAAGAGAAAAACACCAAATCCAGGTCAAAACATCTCCAAATGATCTGAAATTTTTATGAGAGCTTTATGATTCAAAAATAAAGAGGTCCACAAAATTTCAACCCAAATTGCGAAGGTTTGACCCCTGAATCAAATAAGGCTTGAAGACGAACAGAATCAGCAGGAAAACTGGACAGCAGAAAACCTCACACAAAAGCAATCCAAAACTTGACCAAACCTTCTCCAAACTTCACGAAAATTGGCACAGGCTATCCTAGCTCATTCCAAAGCTATTCTCAAAAGATCTATGGAAAAAGATCACTGGATTAGCGGAAATTTGAGATCTCGTGAAGAGATGAATATTTGGGCAAGAAAGGGGAAAGCTCAAGAACAACTTGCTCGTGGCAATCCTTCGGGATTGAGATGTTCTAAGACATAATCTCCACGTCCTTGTAAGTCCAAAACACAAGGAAAACAAAGGATTCAACCTTGGCCAAAGCAAACACCCAAAAAGCCAAAGATTGAAGCAAAAAACCAAAGAGACCAAGGAGAGGAGAAGCACACAAAGTTGCTGCACGAAACCACTTCGATTATGAGCCTCAAAAGAGGTCTTAGGTCCGATTACAACGAAGGATTTCATCCCAAGCAACCACCCTCACCTTCCCTCTTGATTTGGAGGCTAGATCTCACCCTAACCGTCCTAAACTTGGAGCTCAAAGCTTGAGGACGAAAATTACCCTAAGGAAATGAAAACCTAGCTGCCAAGACTATCTCTAATGACCAGCTCTTAGGCTATTTATACACCGGTTCAGTTTTAGCATTTTTACATATAGACCCCTAACACTAGAAACGCCCAGAGGGGCTAAAACAGAAAAGAACCCGAAATATCAGGGACGGACGACCACGATGAAAACTTCATCTTCTTAGCTTCCACGCAATCTTCGGATGTCCTCCAAGTGGCCAGTAGTCCAATCCACCTTTGCACCCCCGGTTATGAAGTCAGAAACCGGAAAACTTTAGGAAGTCTCTGTCTGGGCCGGACTTGGCCCATCTTCTCTATCTTGGTGAGTCGTGGCCCAACTCACCAAGCCTTGGGTAGCTTGGGTAGGGTTTTTAGCCAAAGTGTGGCGGAACCGCCCTGCTTAATCCGGACTAAGCACACCTGCCACCTCTGGCTCGCAGTGCACTTAGGCCACACTAAACCCGGTAGTCCGTCAAGAGTCCTTCGGGCTCTCGATAACACCATTCCAGAGGAACCGACATCAAACACATCCGACTCTCGAAGGAGCCACAACAGTTACATCATCACAGGTAGTTGAAATATAAGATGGATATACTTAGTTTACAAACCATCATGTATGGAAATCAAATACAAGTTTAAAATATAGCGGAAGCGAATTCAGAGTATATAGATATCGAAAGCGTTTTCAAAACATCTCATAGCGGAAACAAACTCAAATAGTCTTCATGTAGAGATAGACAAGGTGAGTAGCACCGAGCCCAACGGTTCTACTGTCACACCCGGTTTTAGAAACCAAACCAAGTGCTAACCTTGTATGTGCCAGGATCAGTTTAACTACATACACAGCATAAACAAAAGTAATAATACAACTAGTACTTTAACTTAAGAAGTAATAACCATTATTACAGACCATAAATGTCTTTAACGAGTAACTTAACGAGAACGAAATAACTAAACGACAACGGAAGATGACCAATGCTCCACAGGCGACTGGCGGATGGCACACCAGCCTAGAACTCGTCGTAGTCTTGGAACTCCTAATTAGGATTCATCACCATTCCCTTGTGGATCTGAGCAGCGGTTGCAATGGATGCAACGTGGTATAAAATAAGCAAGAATGAGTACATGACGCACTCAGCAAGTATTCCGTTTAGGATAAAAGTGGACTGGCTTTATAGTGGACAGGCATAGCGGTTGCTTTTAGTTGGTCAACTTTTATTTACTAACAATGAATTAGCATAACCCATCCCGTTATTATAAAGACAGTAAAACATATTAAATAAATAACCGTGAACCATATCCATAACTGTTATCATCATCACCATCATTACCATGATCACCCTGAGCCACTTTCCTCGAAAACTCTAATCTGTGAGGGTCCAAGTCACTCTTAACCGTGAGCACGGCTGATATATCAGTTTAAACACTCTCGAGAGGTTGTACATCTTTACCCACAAGTCGTGATTCCCATTTGCCTCGGGATGTACGGGCCCTCAAACACTGACCTTTGGTGAGTCGGCAGGGTTTCACTACGAGACCTTTACAAAGAATTCCTAGAGTTATGGCCCACTCGTTACAGGTTACTCCAGTCAACTAAAGATATGAGAGTTCTGTTCCAAAGGGTGACAAATCAAATTGCACCACATTTGCAAAGGGCCCAGACCCCTCATACGCCATGTTTCAGGAAAATAAGCCAAAACTCTAGTTCATCTAATTAATCAGTCAAGGGCGTCCCATTCCACCTCTTGTGGTTGTACTGTTTTCCTGGGTGGTCGCTCGGCGAACTGATCCTTAGGGTGAGGCCATCGAGCAAACCCACAAAACATACTCAAATCCTCAGGTTGCCAAAACCATACTTTTATCATCAGGTTCATCATTTAATTAATCAATATTAGCAACATAAAAAAAATGAGTTGAGCGGTAGCAATTAATTTTACAATATCACAGCCCTCCCTGGTAAACAAACATGTAACGGAATATCAAGCTAGTCATCCATAATAGGAGCATGCAAATTTAGGCTCTAGATCAAGTGATTAAAGTAAATAGGACATAGGTCAAAGAATACTTGCCTTCCTCAGCAAAAACATGCTCAGGAACTTCCTAAGATGGATTTTCAGCAAACTCGAACGGAACATCGGCTACACGTTGCACACATACAAGCAATAAGTACAAATTGACTAAAACAGTACACCAAACATCATGAACAGAGGTTAGAAAGGTTTTAAAATTAATCTACACATCATTACGATTCCGTAGGTTCGAAAATCGCTCAAAACGAAGTTAAAACGCAAAAGATATGATTAAAACAAGTTTAAAGGCTTAAAATAAAAGAGATTTGAAACTCCAGGGGCTAAACTGCGAAAACCAAGGACCTAAATTTAAGAGATTCGGACCGCGGGTTGATTTTGGGAAAACTCAGGGGCTCTTTTGCAAAGTAGCGGACGCTGACCGGTATTGACTCCGGGTCACGTGCGCTCCAGCCGTTGGATCTAGATCCGACGGCCTGGATTAGATCTGGGAGGAAGAGAGGGCTCCGGCGGCGGGCTTGGCCGGTGGCGACCACTGCGGGCAGCGGAGTCTCGCCGGAGACACGCGAACTCCGCGGTCCCGGGGCCTAGAGCTAGCGAGGCGGGGTGTGCGAGCGAGTAGGGGCTACGGCGAAGCGGGTAGGGGGGTCTAGGCGGCGGCGCACCGGCCGTAGGCGGCGGGCGGCGGAGCGGGGCGGAGGTGGAGCTCTGGCGAGCAAAGCTTCCTCACCCCAAGCCGAAGCTAGCGGTGTAGGAGTGGACATCGGAGGGGCAATGACGGCGTACGGCGGCGAACAGCGGCGTTTCTGCGTGAATGGGCGGCGGTGTGGCGAGCTCAAAACGACGACACAAGATGAAAGAAGAGTCGGGATTAAGCGGTTAAGCGTTCTACCTCACTACAAAGCTCGGGGACTAGACCTCGTCGGCGAAGATGGCTTGCAGAGGCGAATCCCGACGGTGAACTCCGCGGCGGCGCGGCACGCGGGTGCACAGGCTAGGGCACAAGGCGGCTAGGCTTGAGGGCGTTTGAGGTGGCCACGGACGTCGAGGTCGGGCGACTTATATAGGGGTGGAGGCCGAAGCTTGCGGAGAGGGCAAGGAAAGGGCGGCGCAGCGGGGGAAAGTCCGGCTCGGGTCGGACTCAATGTCCGCGTCGCCTACGGCAGGCGCGCGAGCTCAGAAAAGGAAAGGAGAGGGAGCGCGGCAAGGAAGGGCGGGGGCGCGGGTGCGGGACTGCGGAGGACGCAAGCGCGGGGACGTGGGACCGAGGCGAGGCGTGGCTCGAGCCAGAGCTCGTCCACCGGGCGTCGGGCGGCAGCGAGAGGTAGGAGAAGGTGGCTGGCGGGCGGGCCCGGGCTGGCAGTGAGGGAGAAGGGGAAGAAGTGCGGCTGGGCCGACTTGGGCCGGTTCTGCTGCGGGTGGGCCGGTCCAAAGGGAAGGGGGAGTGGGCTGCTGTTCCTAGCTGGGCCAAAAGAGAAGAAAGAAGAGGGGGAGGAGAAAAGAACTTTTCCAGAATTGTTTGGAGTTTGAGAAATTTTGGAGAGATGCAAATGAGGTTGAATTCAAACTTTAAACACTGTAAATCATCCAATAAAATGTGCAACGGTATGAATGCTCAAACAAGTTGGACCTCTAGGTTAATTTTGGAAAATAAATAAAGCATTATGGTGTCATGCATAAATAAATCCAACTCTAAGCAAAATTTAAATTACTTTATGAAAAGATTTTCATGTAGCAAAATTTAGGGTGTTACATCTACCCTCCTTCAAGCGGTTGTCCAGAATTTATCAGTACCTGTGAGCCAAAAGCGGGGGCAAACCCTGAGTACTAATTACTCAGTAGGACTTAATGGAAATGGCTTACGGCTGACGCAAAGCTGGCTTACTAAGAATTTGATCCTTAGCTGTTGATTTTAAACAGAATCAAATTAACATGTGGAAGCAGGATTTGACAGTTGCTTGATTTATCATATAGAAGCAGGATTTGATAGCTGCTTAGTTCCTCATATCAATAATACTAATCATGAGCACAAAGATAAGTTGCATGAAAGTAAAGCATGTATAACCAAGCATGTAGTATTCAAAACCATGAATTGATAATACAACATATTCAAGTGGATTACTACTTTGCCCGTCAGTGGTATTGGCATTCTCACACCTGGTGAGCATCAGCGATTCGAATCGATTTTTATATTCTCAGGAATAACTAGAAGTACCAGGATGGCATATGCTTACTAACCCCCGGCGTTCCCACATATGCTTCCCCCATCTCCACTTGTCCCATCCCAAGTTCGATTCAATCCTTCTGTAGTTCCCAGGTTGTGCCGCCTTAGGAGCGTTACCTCGGCGTACCGGGTCCAGCCCTCCCTTGACTATAAGCTCCCCAAGGTGTTACAGTAGGAGTCTGTCTCTGTTCTTCGGATGGAACAAGTAAGACTTTCACCGGTCCATTATCTTGGATAAGCACCCTAGCAATGTTATGCCGACAAATAGGCGAACAACGACCAGCCTTATGCGACTCGGGCGGAGTCCACCACACATTATTCCAATTCTCATCATAGAATTCCATATCTCCGTCCGGTCTCCATTTAAAACATAACATAATCAAAGTAAGATTCATAATAGTGAGATTTCTTCTCTGAAAAGAATCCCTATGGGACGAGTGACCTTTATTCACTCGTATCTACTCGCACCTAACCGTTCTAGGCACATGTCCTGCGAACTCTAGATATAGGAGCTAGGGCCAGGGCGGCCAAGGAATCTAATGCAATTGGTTTCTACCAACTGCTAATGCATATGCGTAATCAACAATTATTTTATTTGATGGGAATAGCATGGTCCTGCCTACCTTTGATTATTCTTATGAAAACCAACAAACTAATCTAAGTTAGTTTGCCGAGTTGTGAGGCTTTGCCCCAGGCAACCCCTTGAAACAGGGACGGATGAAATCAGCGACACGTCGTTTTCTTGCTCTTGGTGCAATTCGCTGTCCGGCTTATCGATCAATAGCAGCTCCTGTGTTGATCCTTCCTTCGCGGAATCTATACGCATGATATAATATGCAAGTGAGTGCAACAGTATGCAAATACATGCATAGGGTACAGGTTATATGCATGATATAGTGCAACTATGAGTGCAACGAATGCAAAAGCATGCATGAGGTGCAACTAAACATAATGCATAGTCAAGTGGGTTGTGACGAAATGATTCAAGTATACTTAGTTGACATACATACTATGATATGAAAACTTAACGACTTTACTAAGAAATCGTACAAACCATCACTACATTTTATCTCTGAAGTTATCAGGAGTCACTGTCTTATATGTGTACACAGTCCCTATCAAATGGAATGAAGGTGTCTCTCAAAAACACCTCCATCAAATACCCTTGGAATCACAAGATGTATTTGATGATATGCAGCAAGTAACTTTATATATGCACCAAACATGTTGTCACTTGCAGTTAAACATATACACACAGATTAATGGATATGCCACCTTTAGGAATAAAAGGCACTCATGAGTTCATGTAGCTAGGAAACTCAAATTGATCTCAAACTTTTATCACATGCAGAAACACACTACATAATGCTACTGTCAAAGTTTCAGCTACAATTAAGTTATAATTAATTTATTAAAATTCCAGCAAGTTACCGGCCCTATAGCTTCTCATATTTTTCATAATTTATAGGAATGGTTTCTGGACTTAAAAATTTCTACAGCAAGCATTACATTGCATGAACATCATATACAAAAATCCACAAGTACAAAATCCATAGTTTGATAGAACATCTATTTTCCATATAATTATATAGGTCTATTTTAAATGCACATCAAAACAGTACTCACAAGCTTCACAAAAATACTTTTTGGAACCTATGCACCATTAGCAAGCTACCAAATTTTCCATGAAATTAATTATGCATCCTAAGACCAGTTTTTCTTTTTATTTAGTTAAGCATGTGACACTTTGTCATTTTCAAATCACCACTCGAACTTAACATGCAAGGCCTCAAACTTTACCAGCAAGCTATATGCAGCATAAGGTGTGTCCTAAAAATCTAGTCCAACCTTTGGAGCAAGTTTCAGATGGTAAGTACTTCCCATGCATTTTTATTGCAAAAACTCGAGTCTAGGGGTAGATTAGTCATTTAACAGCAAGTGCTACTGCAACAAAAACTCACACAGTGCCTAAATGCCATAAGAAAGCTACTGTCCAAGTTTCATAATTTTTGGAGTTCATTTGGTTCACTTTTACCATTTATCAACCCTCACATGCATGCAAGTTAAACAAGGGTAAAACAGTCTTTTCACACTTCCACATCATACCCATCCTATAGATCTACTCACAAGGAATCCATAGACACTGAGTTTGTCCATTTTGGATTTTTATTTGAATTGTTATGATTTTTCAAAGTTCAAAACCGAAATATGCACTTTAACCCTAGATCCGGGACCTATACGTAATTAACCATATACCTCAGGGGCTAGAACGAGAGATCCGTGAGACTCAATGCACAACGCCTGGGATTCGAACAGAAAATGCCGAAACTCCGAGGGTTAAAGTGCAAAACACACTCTCTTCTCCATCCTCCTGCCGGGGGGTGACCGGCGCAGCGGCGCGCGGGATTCCGGCCGTGTGGGGCCTGAGGGCTCGCTAGCGGGAGTCGAGGAGAGAGAGGAGAGGGCGGCAGTCCTTACCCCCTACCTTGATTCGACGGAGGATTAGTGAAGAAGGTCGGCGATGATGAGCTCGAGCGCGAAGGTTCGGTGAGGGGGTGCGGCTCGGCGGTGGGGTCTCGTCGGCCTAGAGTTCAGGGTTTCGGTGGAGGGGAGGATGGGAAGGAGCGGCACGGTGACGTGGGGGCATGGGGACAAGCGGGACGGCCGGTGCGGCTCGAGCTTCCAGCTCCAAGCCCGCGGCGGTGGTGAGGTACGGCGGCGAAATGCGCAGTGGTGGAGAGACAGCGGTGGCCTAGACCTAGGGGAATGGGTGGAGCGGCGCGTCGGTCTAGGGGAGCGAGGATGGCCGGAGCGGCGGGCGTGGGGTCGGCCCGAGCTTCGGCAATGGCGGGCGGCGTGGGGAAACAGAGGGAGCTGTGAGGCTCGGCGGATGGCAAGTGGGAGAGGAGAGCGGAGAGGCAGAGAGGGAGTGGAGGCGTTCGCTTCCCTTTGAAGGAACCGGGCGAGGGCAGGGTGCGGTCGGGCGTCGGCCTCGGCTGGCCGCCGGCAGGCGGCGCCTGCCGCGTGGTGGCGCGGGAGAGGGGAGGAGAGGAGGTGGTGTGAGCGTAGACCAAGTCCATGGACCGGGGCGGCTGACAGGTGGGCCCGGGGTGACCTGGAGAGGGAACGGTCCAATGGACCGAGTGCATTAAGGCAAAAAGATGTGGGACCCATGGCTCGGGTTTTCCAATTGCGCAGGCGGGAACCCGAGGGCGACTGGCCTGGTGGGGCCCGCTTGTCATAGAGACAAACAAAGAGGAAAATCCCGAAAATTGCAAAATCCAGCTTTGACCATAGGAAGCTTTGTTTGTATTTCACATTTTTGAACAGTTTAGAGGCCAAATTTGAAAATGACCCAATTGAAAGAAATATTCTAAATTTGTTCCTCTACATTTGTCTTATAAACTTTTCTACCATGTTATATTCAAAAATATGGTTTAAATTTGAATTTAAGCTGCTGACCAATGTTTGACCAACAGAACCCATAAATTTAGAAATTCTAAAAGTCTATCTTCCGATCATATTCACTCAAAAGGGTTCTTAATAATTTTTTTAGAATTTCATGATCTACAACTTATTCAACTAGAGTTTTGCAAGATTATGGCTGTAGACCAAACAAAATTTGAAATTACTAAACAAGTCAAGTTTGGACAGAATTTACATGCTGACAGAAAAAGAGCCAAAACTCTATGCAAACCTTACTGCATGTCAAAGTACCAATTACCAAAGTTGTTCATCATGAAATTGTCTACAAGTTTGGTATAAAACGTTTCACCTAGATCACAGCACATTCCAAGTTATAGTGACAAGTTTGGAGGCCTACTCAGGAAAAACTGAATTTAATTGATTCAAATGACTTGGTCTACTTATGCACTCAATATAAAATGTTCATGAGATGATGCACATATGTCAATGATGCAATTGTAATGTACTTGAGATGCCTGGGGCATCACACGAAGCCGCCAAAGCCTCCCTCGCATGCCTTCGCGCCATGCACTCGGGTTGGAGCACCACGGTGGCACCCGGCTTCTCCAGTCCATCGGAGTCGCCTCGCGGTCCATCGGAGGGCTTACACCACCGTTGCCGAACCGCCCCTCCATGTACTGAGCTCCCATGGCCGACCGACGCCGAGCATTGCCTCCGGTCCATTGGAGGGCTTTTGCCTCAGTCCATCGAGATCTTCATCATCTACCTCCAGTCCATCGGAGGGCTTGATCTCGTTGACAATCACTCATCACACCAGGAGAGCAATGAGGCCGGTCCATTGGCTCTCATGCTTGTGCTTTGTGCATTGAGCAAGGGAATGAGAGGTCCTATTTATAGGCAAAGGGGCAGAGGAGGAGCTCGGGCGGACAGGCGAGGGGTCAGCCGACCCATGCCTTGGTCGGCTGACCTGAGCCTCGGTCGAGCGACCAGCTAGGGTGCTCCTTTGAGGATGCAGCAAAGAAAAGTTAGTGAAGGACTTTGTGCACCGAAAGAAGAATGGAAGTGGGTCGGCCAGCTTGCGGTCTTGGTCGGGCGACCAGTGCAGGTGGTCGGGCGACCACTGAAAAGGGGAGAGTGCACTAACAGGGGAAGGTGTTCGGTCGGGCGGCCGGCCTCAAAAACTGGTCGGGTGAACACTTGACAGCTACGCTGGTTATGATGGTGGTTCTTGTGCCTTGCTTCGGTTGGAAGCAAAGAGAAAAGAGAAGAAAAAAGAGGAAGGTGAAAAAGGAGAGGAAGAGGAGGGGGCAGGTCGGGCGACGTAGGGCTAGGTCGGCCGGCCCCTGGTGCCTGGTCGGGCGGCTTGTGTGCGTGGTTGGCCGGCCACAAGGTGCTGCCCCTTTATACTTTGTGCCTTGCTTAGGAATGGGGCAAAGAGCAAAGGAGAAAGAGAAAGAAAAGAAATGAGAAAGAGAGAAGGAGAGGAAGGAGAAAAGAAAAGGAAAAGAGCAAAAGGGAGAGAGTGAGGGGGTGGTCGGCTGTGGTGGAACCGACCTGCTTAATCCAGACTAAGCACACCTACCACCTCTGGCTCGCAGTGCACTTAGGCCAGACTAAACCCGGTAGTCCGTCGAGAGTCCCTCGGGCTCTCGATAACACCATTCCTAGATGAACCGACATCAAACACATCCGACTCTCGAAAGAGCCACAACAATTACATCATCTCAGGCACTTGAAATAGAGAGTAATAGACTTAATTTACAAACCAAATATATGAAATCAAATACATGTTCAAATATAGCGGAAGCGTTTGCAAAATTATATATGGCGGAAGCGTTTTCAAAGCATCTCACACCGGAATCGTGATACTTAAGCAGTCTTCACGAGGAGGCGAATGAGGCGTGTAGCATCGAGCCCACCGGTACTACCACCTTCCACACAGTTGTCCAGATGTCGCCAGTACCTGTAATCCAAAAGTGGGGGCAAACCCTAAGTACTAATTACTCAGTAGGACTTAATGGACGGGGCTTACGGCTGACGCAAAGCATAGCTTACTAGTCAGGTGGATCCTTAGCCAATGATTTTACACAAGGTCATGTTGACATAAGATAGCAGAATTTGACAGCTGCTATCCATTAACCCTGAAGGTCATAGATATCATAAATTAAATACTTGCATGAAAATAAAACATGAGAACCCATCAGTAGCTTGCATAATAGTAATACACAACCAAGATATACCCCTCATCTACACATGTCCCGTCCCAAGATTCACAGCGCCCCCACCTAACCCTTGGGAGTAGCCGTCTCAGGAGCGATACCACGGTACGTCGAGTCAGCCCTCCCTCGACATCAAAGCACCTCCCAAGTCCATCGGCCCCCTATCAGTGGATGGGCAGCACCATGAATAGTGGGACAGATCACACACATCCAAGCATGTTGTATTGAAAAGCGTGATTAAATAAACAACATATTAAAGTTATTACTACGTTGCCCGTGTGCGGTATCTGGTGCTCTCACACCTGGTGAGCATCAGCGATTCGAATCGATTTTTAATTCTCGGGAATAACTAAAAATGCCAAGGGATATATGCTTACTAGCCATCGCGTTCGTCACATATATCCCTCATATCCACCTGTCCCGTCCCAAGATTCACAGCGCCCCCACCAAACCCTTGGGAGTAGCCGCCTCAGGTGAGATACCACGGTACGTCGGGTCAGCCCTCCCTCGACTTCCAAGCACCCCCCAAGTCCATCGGCCCCCTATCAGTGGATGGGCAGCACCACGAATAGTAGGACGGGGCTGGTAAGACTTTCACCGGTCCCATGTCCCGGATAAGCACCTCTAGCAATGTTGTGCCGATCAGCAGGCGAACAACAAACGAGCCTTATGTGACAAGGGCGGAGCCGGAGAACAACAACGCACACCATGAAAGTAAACTTCTGCTCCGCCCCGTCTCAATTTAACATCAACATAAATAATCATAAATTGCATCATAGTAAGATTTCTGAGATTTATAAAATCACCTACGCGACAAGTGACTCCATTCACTCGTATCTACTCGTACCTAGCAATTCTAGGCACTCGTCCTACGAACTCTATGTATAGGTGCTCGGGCCAGGGCGGCCAGGATGTCTAATGCAGTTGGTTCCAAACAACTCTTGATGCATATGCCTAATCATCAAGACATAAGATGTTTGCTGGGTATAGTATGGTCCTGCCTACCTTTGCTTTACTTTAAGAAAACCAACAAACTAAGCTAATGTTAGTTTGCCGGGTTGTGTGACTTTGCCCCAGGCAACCCCTTGATCCCTTGGACAACTCCTCCTTCCAAACACGACTGATGGGCCCTCCAGGTCGTGAATGTGTCTTAGTTGGTATTTTGGATCACCGTTGGTTGAAGTAGTTCCACGCGCTCGTTTCTCGATCGCGTATCTGCAAATAGCGTCACTATATGAATGATATGCACGATGCAATGAACGAGATGCATGAATATTAACCACACACATGAATAACCATTTCACAGTGTTAGCCTAAACGGTAAACGGTAAACAGTCGGTCACCCGCTGTTTAGCCATTATTCGGTGCTAAACGGCCGTTTAAACGGGTTTAAACGGTGTAAATGGCCAATTAAACGGAAACGGTGAGCCACTGTTTAGCGTTTAAACGGTGTTTAAACGGGCTAAACGGCCGTTTAGGCGAACAGTGCCATTTCATGGACGTACAGGAAAAGTGATTGGCAAACTTTTTAAATGTAGAGTATTCTTATGGACACTAAGCAAGCACACAATCATTCGACCACACATTTACAAGTTACTAATCATATTCGTCTTGACAACATGGTAATGCTATGACTCGATAAGATCATGCAATAGCTACCTGGATCACTAAGACACATGCATGAAGTATGGCAGTGTTTAACCTCTCTTAGCAAGACAAACATATCGGATGGAGTACATGAAAGAAACACATGTTAGTTATCTAGTCTGAGAGCACTCTTTATTATAATAAATGTATACAAGCATATAAGCGAACAAGTTATATAATTTGACTTATTTTGAGTTACCGTTATCTATATTTCAGCAATGCAATACTTTTATGGTTATTAATGATTTGCAACCTAGTCATATGGAAACGACACATGCATGCGGAGTATACAGAGCCATCCATCTTACAACATTCCATTTTGACATAGCAAAATTAATTATACTAAGTGGAGTTTACATGAGAAATCACGAGCACATATGAGTACATTAACATTCCATTCTTATTTACTTCACCTTCAATCCTATTTAAATGACCACATATAAACCCTTCATGAAACAACAACCACAATACATGAACAATTCACATAAGCACACTCGTAGGGTGACATAGCTACGGAATTTTGGTGGAATTTTTTGAGCACAGTAAACATCACTTTTCCATTTTATTGATTAAATCACCATAGCTACTGTCATTTTCATATCACACATTAAACAGCAAGCAAAGCACATGGAACTTTATTTCTAGGCTACACTGGACCAAAGGAGTACAATATGATTTCTATGTATTTTTCTGGACAATTTTTATTTGGTATGCATTTCCATATTCAATAAATATACTAGTTAATAGGAAGAGGGTAGATCTGTAATTAAACAGTGGATTATAGGGCTACCAAAAATATATGTGAACGCATATACTATAATATACTTACTGACCAAGTTTCATTATTTTTGGAGGTCATTTGACCCACTTTTGCTAATTATCTCATTATAACATGCATGCAAGCAAACATGGGTAAAACCGTCATTTCATGCATCCACATCATACCCATTCGATAGATCTACTCAATAGGAGTCCAATGCAACAGAGTTTGCATTTTTAGGATTTTTATTTGATTTGTTATGATTTTCCAAAGTTCACAGCCGAAAATAACAAATCTAAAAAGAAAAATCCAAGATCCAGGACCTAAACGAGATTAACCCTAACTTCCAGGAGCCTGCACAGAAATGTACACAGACTCGGTGCATAGTAAATAAATCAGAGCTCGTAAAAACAGAATAAGGCAGGGGGTTTTCCGCGAAACGGCCACCTCTTCTTCTTCCTTCGGCCGGGGGACGATGGCGCGCGATTGCCCACGTTCCCGGTGTGCGGTTCGGCGCGTGGAGGCCTGGGCTTGAGGCTGAGCGGGTCGCCGGAGGTGCCTCTGGCCACGCGGACTCGTTTCCCCGTGATACCATCGCGCGAGGTGGTCGGAGCGCACGAGGAACGCGCGTGAACCGGAGGGCGCCGGTGTGGCCATGGCGGCGATGGCGCGCTTCGATTCGGCGCAAGGAGGAGATAGAGGCTGTGGCTGGGCCTCACAGCTGCGCGGTGAGATGTGGAAGCCGGTGGCGGTGGAGTGGAGGCGCGGTGGCGGCCCGAAAGGGCTCTCCACGGTGAGGGGTCGGCGGCTACTGCGCCGCGGTGGCGCGCGCGTGGGGAGAGGGGCTAGAGGCAATGGCGGCGGCCAAGGCTTCGGAGGTTCGGTAAAGGGGCTCGAGGCGAGCGTGAGACGCGCGATGTCGCGGAGGGAGAGTTACCAAGGCGGCCAGTGCATGAGTTTGCCGCGGCTCACCATGGTGGCCATGGCGGGGCGCTCTCGGGGCACGGCTCGACTCGGCGATGGAGCCGTGGGATGGTGATTAGGTCAAGTGCTACGGGTGCGCGGTGGAGTGGCGAAGGTGATGGTGGTGGTCTCATGGCGTGGGGAGGCCGGACGGCGGCGACGCGACAAGCTCAAGCTCGAGCGACCATGGCGGCCGGGGTTGGAGAGCAGAGAGGGAGGGGGCTCTCGGGTGGAGACGAAGGCGAGTGGGGGAGGGACGCGAGCGTGAACGAGGCCGCGTTCCCGTCTAAGTTCAGCCGGGGCTGAGGCACGGGCGCGGGGCAGCGCAGGCTGGCGCGGCGCGGCTAGGGCGCTGGTGCCCGCTCACCGCGTGGCGAGTGCGCGCAGGGCGCGTCGTCCACCTGTTGCGGATGCCTGACAGGTGGGACCCTTGTGTCATAGACCTAGGAAAAAGAAAATCCCGAAAATGGAAAAATGCCGGTTTGACCGCGGAGACCACCGTTTGAAATTTACGTTTTTGAATAGGTTAGAGGCCGAACTTAAAAATGCCCCAATTTGATGAAATGTTGTACGCTTCGTGATCTACAACTTTCTCAAAAGTCTTGGCACCATGTTCTGTGTAAACATGTGGCTTAAATTTGAATTTAACTTGCCGACCCTGGTTTGACTAACTGAAACCCTCAGCTTAGAAATTGTAAAAGTGCATTTTGTGACCACTTTCATACAAAGAGTTTTATTTATATCAATCTTGTTCAGAATTTTATGAGCTACATCTTTCTCAAAATAACCATTTCAAGATTATAGCCGTAGGACCAAGGAATTTTGAATTTACTTCACATGTCAGGTTTAGCCAGATATCCTGTGTTGACAGAAAAGGACCCAAAACACTATTCAAATCCCAGTGCATATTAACACTCCAATACCGAAGTTGTTCCTAATATAATTTTCTACAAGTTTGGTATATAAAGTTTGGCTTGGATCACCACAGATTTTGAATTACAAGCACAAACATTATTGAGGGTTTGGTAAAACTGCAGCTTTAGTTTAAGTAGAGTCTTTCTTGTTTCAAACTTTTGAATACTCAAATGGAGTCTAAACACCTCCACTCTAGGTGCATTTGAAAGGTGATAAGTTTAATTTCACTTCATAGAAAGGAAGATTTTGAAGTTGTATGGTGAAAACAAAAAGTAATTTTAGAATCAAATTTGGAGTCAACTAAAATTCAGACTTTGGAATTTTTTTCTAAGTGGACTAACTTGGGGCTGATTTTATGAGGTACTTGGGGTTAAAAATTAAAATAGTTAGAGGCAGTTTTAAACCATGCTCAGGGTAACAAAAGTGAAGCTCACAGTATGTACGACAACTTTGATATTGGAGCTAAGCTTAGTTGCTTAATGAATCTAAAAGTTTTATTAGGGCCCAAATTTGTTCATGACCACAATTGGCACCTTCCAAAGAATTTCTGGTTTGGTTTGGTCTCGACTTTTAAACCTCATAACAAATGATTTTAAAGATGGTCGTAATATCAAAGTTGAAGATAACATCCTGAACTAAGACTTTTGTATTTGGTGTTTCGCATAAAAGCTTGTGGGTGGTGACTTAAACAACCAAACCACGTTGGGTTTCGTATTCTCCTAGAAAAATTTTGGCTTAGTGATTTCTCCATCTAGTCTTCGTTACTCTAAGCATCATCAAGTCCTAATTCATTATTAACTTGTCTCTAGCTGCGTGTTAAGGCTCTTGAGATGCCGGGGGTATCACAACCCACCTCCTTAAAGAAATCTTGTCCCGAGATTTGAAGGAAACGGGGTTTTACGGCTTACTACGTAATGCGAATGGTCTTTGGCTCAAGGTTCGTGAGCTTCTGTCACACATGGTAATTTTCAAATCGTCTATTAGCTTTGTTAACCGGCTCGTGAATGGTTAGTGTCTCTTTAACACAAGGTAGTTACAAAGCTTCTTTTAGTTGGTCCGTGGTGGCCTTTCTAAGATACTCGCCGAGTCGTGTCCTATATGAGAGCGAAGGAATAAACCACAAGGAAGGTGTGGCCACAGTGCAAAAGCGACAACGATTGATTCGAACAATAGAACAGGGTTACTTTCCGACTTTGACACCAAGATTTAGAAACGTGCTAAATATATCGGTCTTAGAACAATAGAAGCAAGGTGTACACAATTGGAAAAATCGAACCATGAAGGATCTTATGATTTAAAGGGGTATCAATGGATGTGCTTTTGAGAGACACATTCATTTCATTTGATAGGGACTGTGTACACATATAAGATAGTAATTCAAGGTAACTTCAAAGGAAAGATGTGGTGCAGTACAACACATCCTGCCTTTGGCAGCAAGAATGTACACAAGGGTTGAGATAGACTTGACAAGGTGATGGTCTGTACGATTTCTTAGCTTGGTCAAGACTGACCAAGAAAGTCTAGGTATATGATGTGTGCTTACTAGCGAAACAATAGACAGTGTTAGTAAGCTTAACTGAGGATGATTTTCAAAGAAGAACAAAGCAACTTCTTGAAAAGGATGTTATAACAAGAGCACTAGCCGAGAACAAAAGCTTAGTGCAGCGGATGATGTTGAAGTTCACCTTCAGGAGATAAGGTTCAATATATACAAGAAAGGAATGTAAGAGAAAGCAGTGGAAACAGAGTTGATGGTTCCCACAGATCAGGAGAGGTAAGTTGTAAGAATGCAATGGAAAGGTGTGAACGACAGTGGGATTAAGATGGATCTTTCCCTACAGACCGAGAAAGGCAAGGTGAAACAAAGCAATGAGATGATGTATTGAGGTGGTGGAAACGGATTCAAGCACTTCCACGAGTCAAGAGTAGCGAGTTCCACAAGGTAAGAAGAAGTGGATATGAATGTTCCGCACTTGAAGCGATGTCAAGCCTTCGCATGTCTTGATACCAGCGCGCCCCTAGTGGCACCACCATGTGATGGCCAGTCACATGGGACCCTAGGTTCCGTCGCGTCACCATAGACTACTCGGTTAGACATCACAACTAGAGTGGAACAACTATCCAATCTCAGTAGATGCGAATAATATCAGGTTATAGAAAGACCTGAACAAGTAGTTTGGATGACATGAATCTCAATGTATTGGTGATGTGGACCAAAGAGTCGAAAGCTCATAGATTTCAAAGGTTGGAAACACAGGAATCATGAGAACGAGAGACATAGGGCCCATCAACTGTTGAGTTGGGGTGGTGACATAGACTAAGAAGTACATGAATTGGCGTGAACCCAAGACATGTGGGCTACAAGAGTTTGAAATGCGTGGGGTGCGAGAGCTTGAAATGCATGGAACAGTGGAGCTTGGAACTCTAGTTTTGCAATTGTTGGGAAAGGCATGATACACTAGAGTTGATTCCAAGAAGTTAGGATCAAGTGGCATAGTGAACAGTACTCACTCAGTGTGCAGCCAATACATGTCAAAGCTAAACATTGTTACTACACCAATCGGTACCTGTACGGTTTGCCTAATCGTAGGATTTAAAAACATTTTGGTCGATGGCTAGCTTCTTCTTCCAGTCATGTCGATGCAGCACGGAGCTTCTTGGGTGACACCATGATGATTGTTGCCTTGATAGACCATCAATTTGGAAAATGTTGCTGGTGTCAAGGTTGATCTTGAAAGGTTCCTCTTTATCTCTCATGTCATCAACTTAAGAACTCTAAGTGTTGCTAGGGGTATGTAAGCGACAGTAGAGCCTTACCGCGGCACCTTCTGGACTCATTCTTGTCTCGGTGGAGCTCCAACTTGTATCGGTGTAGATGTTGATGCTGTGTATGTCGGGTTGATTGGAGAAAAGTCTTCGATGATGAAAGCTCGAGCATTCTTCTCGAAGACTTCTTGGAGGCTTGCTTATTGTTTTGGTGGCTAGGCCTATAGAATCCTATTTACCCAGTACGTAAAAGTAAATATGTACGAACTATCCTGACTTCATCTTCAGGCTTGGCGAGGCCCTTTAGTCGAATAATCGCGTATTGTCGATGTAGGAGTCGATATTTCGTTTGTTGGGGTCGATTGGAGAAACTCATCCCGCTCCGGCAATGTGTCTTGGGAAATCTTCATTGTATGCTTCGGTACATCAGGGGCTTGTGTGTCATCCTTGTGGTTGTAGACATGCCTAATGTTTATATTCTACATCATTGGTATAACAATGCTTGTTAGCTCTACTTCAATTTGGTTCAGAATTCAAGTTTCAATGAAACCTAACGATAACTTTGGAACAAGGCACACTCCGAAGAGGCTCCAATTGACAAAGTTGTGCACCCAAAAGTGCACATCAAGTTTGATATACAAACCCTAATTTAGATCCTCCTAGATTTTTAGTTACACTAGGATTTAGCTACAGCTTTCTAGAGTGTAGTTTCAGATTTTTGTTGCCTATGTCACTCATCTCCATATTAGCACGTGACTAGGGAATGTTTCTGAAATGTGCATTAAAGGGTCCCGATAAGAGAGATTTTTATATGATGTGGTGCATCAGTCCCAGGTAATTAACAGAACCGAAAATCGTGAGATGTGCAGTAATTACATTAAATCCTCATGATGCACTTGTATTTTCCACCATGTACCAAAACAGTAGCAACACATGTACAACTGCAATATGAATCTAATTACTTTCAATCAAACACATAGCAAAGCACATGAGATGAGATGGAATGATGCATGATTCGTCCTATCCGGTCTCACATCACACCTCCTATGTATAATATATTAACTAGCGATATTTCGGTGACATATATGCACGTCTCTCCCTAATGCAACTAGCCGTTCTCTAGTTGTTCTTAATTTCGCACGTAGTTAGTGTACCTGCAGAAAAATGCATGCTCATACATTACCACCTAATGTGGCATCCACGTGTGATCGCTGCGGGGACAACGTTAGTGGGCCGCTGCATCTTTTCCTCAAAGCCTGACTTTCCACCAGTACTGGGGATTGTCGAGAGAAAAGTGGATCCCAAAACTGAATGTAAGTGTGGTGGGTATGAAAGCCTCAAACATGCCCACCACCCTTAAAGAGCTTTTACTTACACAGCATGAATGTAGAGTTTACAACCGTTCGCAAAACCCAATAGGTTCCACCAGTACTGGGGACAGCTATGGCCGAAAAGTTGCTTCTCAAAGCGCCGAAAATGCATATGAGTTCTATCTAGAACGTCAGTGATGTCACTTGGATAACACTAACATCCTTAATATGGGCATATCGCATACTCTCATTTTTAAATTACTTGAAAAGGGCTTTCGAAAATAGTTTTGTAAACCAAAACTGGATGATATAACTGTTGTTTGTGTATGATCGGCTCTGATACCAGCTGTGGCGGAACCGCCCTGCTTAATCCAGACTAAGCACACCTACCACCTCTGGCTCGCAGTGCACTTAGGCCAGACTAAACCCGATAGTCCGTCGAGAGTCCCTCGGGCTCTCGATAACACCATTCCCAGAGTAACCAACATCAAACACATCTGACTCTCGAAAGAGCATCATCACAGGAACTTGAAATAGAGAGTAATAGACTTAATTTACAAACCAAAAATATGAAATCAAATACATGTTCAAATATAGCGGAAGCGTTTGCAAAATTATATATGGCGGAAGCGTTTTCAAAGCATCTCGCACCGAAATCGTGATACGTAAGCAGTCTTCATGAGGAGACGAATGAGGCGTGTAGCACCGAGCCCACCGATACTACCACCTTCCACACGGTTGTCCTGATGTCGCCAGTACCTGTAATCCAAAAGTGGGGGCAAACCCTAAGTACTAATTACTCAGTAGGACTTAATGGACAGGGCTTACGGCTGACGCAAAGCATAGCTTACTAGTCAGGTGGATCCTTAGCCATTGATTTTATACAAGGTCATGTTGACATAAGATAGCAGAATTTGACAACTGCTATCCATTAACCATGAAGGTCATAGATATCATAAATTAAATACTTGCATGAAAATAAAACATGAGAACCTATCAGTAACTTGCATAATAGTATACCATACACAACCAAGATATACTCCTCATCTACACATGTCCCGTCCCAAGATTCACAGCGCCCCCACCTAACCCTTGGGAGTAGCCGTCTCAGGAGCGATACCACGGTACGTAGAGTCAGCCCTCCCTCGACCTCAAAGCACCTCCCAAGTCCATCGGCCCCCTATCAGTGGATGGGCAGCACCATGAATAGTGGGACGGATCATACACATCTAAGCATGTTGTATTGAAAAGCGTGATTAAATAAACAACATATTAAAGTTATTACTACGTTGCCCGTGTGCGATATCTGGCACTCTCACACCTGGTGAGCATCAGCGATTCGAATCGATTTTTAATTCCTGGGAATAACTAAAAATGCCAAGGGATATATGCTTACTAGCCATCGCGTTCCTCACATATACCCCTCGTATCCACTTGTCCCGTCCCAAGATTCACAGTGCCCCCACCTAACCCTTGGGAGTAGCGACTTCCAAGCACCCCTTAAGTCCGTCGGCACCCTATCAGTGGATGGGCAGCACCATGAATAGTAGGACGGGGCCGGTAAGACTTTCACCGGTCCCATGTCCCGGATAAGCACCTCTAGCAATGTTGTGCCGATCAGCAGGCGAACAGCGAACGGGCCTTATGCGACAAGGGCGGAGCCGGAGAACAACAAAGCACACCACGAAAGTAAACTTACGCTTCGCCCCGTCTCAATTTAACATCAACATAAATAATCATAAATTGCATCATAGTAAGATTTCAGAGATTTATAAAATCACCTACGCGACGAGTGACTCTATTCACTCGTATCTACTCGTACCTATCAATTCTAGGCACTCGTCCTACGAACTCTATGTATAGGTGCTAGGGCCAGGGCGGTCAGGATGTCTAATGCAGTTGGTTCCAAACAACTCCTGATGCATATGCCTAATCATCAAGACATAAGATGTTTGCTGGGTATAGTATGGTCCTGCCTACCTTTGCTTTACTTTAAGAAAACCAACAAACTAAGCTAATGTTAGTTTGCCGGGTTGTGAGGCTTTGCCCCAGGTAACCCCTTGATCCCTTGGACAACTCCTCCTTCCAAACACGACTGATGGGCCCTCCAGGTCGTGAATGGGTCTTAGTTGGTCTTTTGATCACCGTTGGTTGAAGTAGTTCCATGCGCTCGTTTCTCGATCGCGTGTCTGCAAATAGCGTCACTATATGAATGATATGCACGATGCAATGAACGAGATGCATGAATATTAACCACACACATGAATAACCATTTCATGGACGTATAGGAAAAGTGATTGGCAAACTATTTAAATGTAGAGTATTCTTATGGACACTAAGCAAGCACACAATCATTCGACCACACATTTACAAGTTACTAATCATATTCATCTTGACAACATGGTAATGCTATGACTTGATAAGATCATGCAATAGCTACCTGGATCGCTAAGATACATGCATGAAGTATGGCGGTGTTTAACCTCTCTTAGCAAGACAAACATATCGGATGGAGTACATGAAAGAAACACATGTTAGTTATCTAGTCTGAGAGCACTCTTTATTATACCAAATGTATACAAGCATATAAGCGAACAAGTTATATAATTTGACTTATTTTGAGTTACCGTTATCTATATTTCAGCAATGCAATACTTTTATGGTTATTAATGATTTGCAACCTAGTCATATGGAAATGACACATGCATGCGGAGTATACAGAGCCATCCATCTTAGAACATTCCATTTTGACATAGCAAAATTAATTATACTAAGTGGAGTTTACATGAGAAATCACGAGCACATATGAGTACATTAACATTCCATTCTTATTTACTTCACCTTCAATCCTATTTAAATGACCACATATAAACCCTTCATGAAACAACAACCACAATACATGAACAATTCACATAAGCACACTCGTAGGGTGACATAGCTACGGAATTTTGGTGGAATTTTTTGAGCATAGTAAACATCACTTTTCGATTTTATTGATTAAATCACCATAGCTACTGTCATTTTCATATCACACATTAAACAGCAAGCAAAGCACATGGAACTTTATTTCTAGGCTACACTAGACCAAAGGAGTACAATATGATTTCTATGTATTTTTCTGGACAACTTTTATTTGGTATGCATTTCCATATTCAATAAATATACAAGTTAATAGGAAGAGGGTAGATCTATAATTAAATAGTGGATTATAGGGCTACCAAAAATATATGTGAACGCATATACTATAATATACTTACTGACCAAGTTTCATTATTTTTGGAGGTCATTTGACCCACTTTTGCTAATTATCTCATTATAACTTGCACGCAAGCAAACATGGGTAAAACCGTCATTTCATGCATCCACATCATACCCATTCGATAGATCTACTCAATAGGAGTCCAATGCAACAGAGTTTGCATTTTTAGGATTTTTATTTGATTTGTTATGATTTTCCAAAGTTCACAGCCGAAAATAACAAATCTGAAAAGAAAAATCCAAGATCCAGGACCTAAACGAGATTAACCCTAACTTCCAGGGGCCTGCACAGAAATGTACACAGACTCGGTGCATAGTAAGTAAATCAGAGCGCGTAAAAACAGAATAAGGCAGGGGGTTTTCTGCGAAACGGCCACCTCTTCTTCTTCGTTCGGCCGGGGGACGATGGCGCGCGACGGCCCACGTTCCCGGCGTGCGGTTCGGCGCGTGGAGGCCTGGGCTTGAGGCCGAGCGGGTCGCTGGAGGTGTCTCTGGCCACGCGGACTCGTTTCCCCGTGATACCGTCGCGCGAGGTGGTCGGAGCGCACGAGGAACGCGCGTGAACCGGAGGGCGCCGGTCTGGCCATGGCGGCGATAGCGCACTTCGATTCGGCGCTGGGAGGAGATAGAGGCTGTGGCTGGGTCTCACAACTGCGCGGTGAGATGTGGAAGCCGGTGGCGGTGGAGTGGAGGCGCGGTGGTGGCCCGAAAGGGCTCTTCACGGTGAGGGGTCGGCGGCTACTGCGGCCGCGGTGGCGCGCGCGTGGGGAGAGGGGCTAGAGGTAATGGCGGCGGCCGAGGCTTCGGGGGTTCGGTAAAGGGGCTCGAGGCGAGTGCGAGACGCGCGGTGTCGCGGAGGGAAAGAGACCAAGGCGGCCAGTGCATGAGTTCACCGCGGCGCACTATGGTGGCCATGGCAGGGCGCTCTCGGGGCACGGCTCGACTCGGCGATGGAACCGTGGGATGACGATGAGGTCAAGTGCTATGGGTGCGCGGTGGAGTGGCGAAGGTGATGGTGGTGGTCTCATGGCGTGGGGAGGCCGGACGGCGGCGGCGCGACGAGCTCAAGCTCGAGCGGCCATGGCGGCCGGGGTTGGAGAGCAGAGAGGGAGGGGGCTCTCGGGAGGAGATGAAGGTGAGTGGGGGAGGGACGCGAGCGTGAACGAGGCCGCGTTCCCGTCTACGTTCAGCCGGGGCTAAGGCACGGGCGCGGGGCAGCGCGTGCAGGCGCGGCGCGGCCAGGGCGCTGGTGCCCGCTCACCGCGTGGCGAGCGCGTGCAGGGCGCGTCTCCACCTGTTGGGGACGCCTGACAGGCGGGACCCTCGTGTCATAGACCCAGGAAAAAGAAAATCCTGAAAATGGAAAAATGCCGGTTTAACCGTAGAGACCACCGCTTGAAATTTACGTTTTTGAACAGGTTAGAGGCCGAACTTGGAAATGCCCCAATTTGATGAAATGTTGTACGCTTCGTGATCTACAACTTTCTCAAAAGGCTTGGCACCATGTTCTATGTAAACATGTGGCTTAAATTTGAATTTAACATGTGACCCTAGTTTGACCAACTGAAACCCTCAGCTTAGAAATTGTAAAAGTGCATTTTGTGACCACTTTCATACAAAAAGTTTTATTTATATCAAACTTGTTCAGAATTTTATGAGCTACATCTTTCTCAAAATAACCATTTCAAGATTATGGCCGTAGGACCAAGGAATTTTGAATTTACTTCACATGTCAGGTTTAGCCAGATATCCTGTGTTGACAGAAAAGGACCCAAAACACTATTCAAATCCCAGTGCATGTCAACACTCCAATTACCAAAGTTGTTCCTAATATAATTTTCTACAAGTTTGGTATATAAAGTTTGGCTTGGATCACCACAGATTTTGAATTACAAGCACAAACATTGTTGAGGGTTTGGTAAAACTGCAGCTTTAGTTTAAGTAGAATCTTTCTTGTTTCAAACTTTTGAATACTCAAATGGATCTAAACACCTCCACTCTAGGTGCATTTGAAAGGTGATAAGTTTAATTTCACTTCATAGAAAGAAAGATTTTGAAGTTGTAAGGTGAAAACAAAAAGTAATTTCAGATTCAAATTTGAAGTGAGCTGAAATTCAGACTTGGGAATTTTTTCTAGACTAACTTGGGGCTGATTTTATGAGGTACTTGGGGTTAAAAATTAAAATAGTTAGAGGCAGTTTTAAACCATGCTCAGGGTAACAAAAGTGAAGTTCACGGTATGTACGATAACTTTGATAATGGAGCTAAGCTCAGTTTCTTAATGAATCTAAAAGTTTTATTAGGGCCCAAATTTGTTCACGACCACAATTGGCACCTTCCAAAGAATTTCTGGTTTGGTTTGGTCTCGACTTTTAAACCTTATAACAAATGATTTTAAAGATGGTCGTAATATCAAAGTTGAAGATAACATCCTGAACTAAGACTTTTGTATTTGGTATTTTGCATAAAAGCTTGTGGGTGGTGACTTAAACAACCAAACCACGTAGGGTTTCGTATTCTCCTAGAAAAATTTTGGCTTAGTGATTTCTCCATCTAGTCTTCGTTACTCTCTAAGCATCATCAAGTCCTAATTCATTATTAACTTGTCTCTAGCTGCGTGTTAAGGCTCTTGAGATGCCGGGGGCATCACATCGGCCGGCCTCATGGTGTGGTCGGCCGGCCACCTGAGTGCCCCCTCCCTGCCTTACCAGTGGATGGTGAGGGTCGGCCGACCCAAAAAATTATTTTTTTCAAAAATGAGGGATGATAAAAGAAACTAAATGCAAAGAAACTAAACTAGTGCATTGCAAAAATTTAAATATACCATGGAGAACGGGAAATCAAAACTAGCGAGAAATAAATATGCCGTCGAATGATAATGCCAGGTTTACCTCTTGGCGGGAGCGAACCATTTACCACCCTTCGGGATGTCGCATGGACGTACGTACGGGGAGGTAAGTGGTACTTTTGTGAGCCACTTGGAGTTTGTCGTGGATGGGTCTTGGGCACGCTTGTTTTCAGCATGCCCCATAGTGTTTGTCCTAGATTCTCCATGGGTATGCTGATTCTTGTTGCACCCTTGATTGGTGGGTCTTGTAGGCTCATGGGTGCCGACCTTCTTAACAGGAGCTTTGCCTCATGTTTCTTGGTTCTTGCGGCTAGCCTTCATTGCTTTCGCCTTCTTCCATTCGTCTTCTTCCCGTTGTCGGATGGCAGCCTCGGTGGCTAACTTCCGTTTCATGAATGCTACGAGACTGTCCATCTCTTTCCCGGAAGCGTCGTAGACTGGTGGCTTCGGCATATACTTTTGGCACTTGAAAAACTTCACTTGGTTACACTGCTCCATTTTTGGTTTGAAGGAGAATGTCTCCCTCATTCCGTTGATGTTGAGGTGGACTTCTCCGGCTCCAACATCAATGCTTGCTTCCACGGTGCTCAAAAACGGCCGCCCAAGAATGAGCGGTGTCTTGGCATCAATCTCCATGTCCAATACCACAAAGTCCACGGGAATAAGGAAGTTCTGGATCTTTACCAGGACATCCTCAGCGATTCCCGCGGGGTGTCGATAGACTGGTCCGCAAGTTGCAGGCACAAACTTGTGGGGACGAGTGCCGTGTGATTGAGTTTGTCAAAGACAATTTTAGGCATGACACTGACGCTTGCTCCGAGATCACATAAGGCTTGATTGAAGACTTGGTTCCCAACTGAGCATGGAATGGTAGGACTGCTAAGGTCCTTCTTCTTCTGTGGAAGTTGGTTGAGTATAGCTGCGCTACACTCCTCGGCCATCTACATAATTTCCGCTGATGGCAGTGGCTTCTTATTGTTTAGTATGTCTTTTAAGTATTTTGCATATGTCGGGACCTGCATAGCATCTAGCAAGGGTATATTGACATATAACTTCTTAATAACCTCAACAAACTTACTATATTGTTCATCGGCGGCAGCCTTCTTGTTGCGCTGAGGGAAGGGCAACACCGTTGTGTCGTAAAACTCATGTGGAAGAGTTTTCGATGGTGCCTTCTCCTTCGCGGCATCAATGCTGGTTTCTGGCTCATCATTCTCTTCTGTTTCGGTGGTCTTTTCCTGTTCCTTGCCTGTATGGTTAGTGCATGGTGCACTACTAGGATGTGGAGGGTCCTGAGTGGACTTACCACCCCTAGTAGTGACGGCATTAATGTGCTCTTTGGGAGGAGGTTCCGGTTGTCCCGAAAGCTTTCCCGCATTAGCATTAGGCAAAGAGGCAGCCAACTGAGCTATTTGTGTTTCTAACATTTTATTGAAACTCAGTTGATTTTTCATAGCACTGTTAAAAGTTTCCATTTGTAATGAAATAGATTCAAAAAGTCTATCATTTGCATGAAACTTTTTACTAATGCTATCATACACAGCTTTTGGATCAAAAGCGCTAGGCTTATTGAATTGCTGTGAATTGCCAAAGGAGTTACCTTGTCCGGAGAATGGGATATATGGTCGCGAATTCCAGCCTTATTGGGGACGATTCCCGTTGTTGAAGTTGCTAGAATTACCGATGAAGTTGGTGTCTTCCGGTCGCGTTTCAGGGCTGCTGCTCCCTGAATGCCCCGTGTTCCCGCAGACTTCACAAGTCATGTGAGTGTCGAGGTCCTGGACTGGTGCGGTCTCAGGATCGTCTTCCAGCTTCTTTAAGAGCAGGTTCATCTTGGCGGCCAGCATGTCTATGCTGTCGATGTGATGGACTCCACGGGATCGTGTGTGTGACCTTTCTTCCTTCCATCCCTGGTTAGTGGCGATCTTCTCAATCAGATTTTTGGCTCCTCTCACACTTTGGGATAGGAAAGATCCTCCAGCGGCTGCATCCAGGTGCTCTTGGGTGGTACGGTTTAACCCGTGAAAGAAACTCTGAATAATCAGCCATTCTTTCATTCCATGGTGGGGGCAGGCTGCTATATATTCCTGTAATCTTTCCGAGGCCTCCGCCACCGTTTCATCTGTGAGCTGTTGAAAGCTCGAGATCTTGTTCCTCAACGCGTTGGTCTTTCCCAAAGGGAAGTACTTGGCGAGGAATGCGTTTGAGCACGCATCCCATGTTGTCAGTGTTGCGCGGTTGAGGTAGAACCATTGCTTCGCCTTTCCGACAAGTGAAAATGGGAAGAGGCGTAACTTGACAGCGTCGGATGCACCTTTCATAGTAAAAGTACTGCAGATTTCTAGGAATTGCTGCAGGTGATTGTTGGCATCCTCCGTTGCTAATCTGCAAAAGGGGATGGCTTGAACCATGTGAATGACTCCGGGCTTGAGTTCAAAGTTCTCCCCTGCGTTGACTACTAGTCCCGTAGGAATATTGTAGCTGGATGGGATGGAGAACTCACGGATGGTCTTCTCAGGAGCTGCGTCCATGTCGTCGGTGTTCAAAGAACTACTTGACGTGGCTGTTTCAAGGTTCAGTTCTCTTGGAACAGGTATCTGCCCGTGGATGGTCTTGGGACGGACCCTCCTGAGTAGTGACTCTGGATTATTGTGGAAGTTTTCTGCCAGGTCGAAACCGGTCATACACCTCTTTGTTGCAACCACAACATAAACATCAAAGACAAGTGAGCTTGCTAAAGACTAGTTGGTATTTTTATAAAAGACACAGGGTTTGAAAACAGATTATCAGATATATCTCTGCCTATTGCTTCTCCGGCAACGGTGCCAGAAAAGCTTGTTGGCGTCTCTTAGCCTTAAAATATTTTACTCTGCAAGCGCACAGAGACCGCTGTAGCTTTTCACCTAGAGTATTCCGAGTATCGTATTTTTATCCACAGGGAAGCGACAGGCGAGAGAGTATAATTGAATAAACTCAAATTGAATGATCCGTACTTAAATAAATATACCAGCTAGTCACTAAACAGGGGTAAGTCTGGTAAGCGGACAGGTGTATGGTGGAAAGAAGTAAATTAAACTACCTAAGATACACGTAGAAAGGTATAGTTGCCTGGGAGGACAACGAGTGAGATAAATTCCCAAACTCTATTCTATTCGGCTGCAAAGCCTATGTCGTGGTTAACTAAGAAGCTCAAGTAGCAAGTCAGGGTCTCGCGTCGAGCGAAATTCCGACGCCTCGAGGGGGTTAGGGGGTAGATAGTAGACCACCGAAGGAGATCCGGCTAACGCCTATGGGCCTACCGAACGAACGGGCCTGGGATACCTAGGCACACCACATGCTGTCACCGAGTGGGGCTACAAAGCCAATCTGCGTGGATAGGCTGGCACGCTATAAACGTACTCAAGCTTTGCTTGAGTAACAATAGATCGTCCTTGATAAGAGGAGAGGACCTAACCAGAGCCTGGTGTACAGGTTGGATTATCACACCGGCAAGAATAACAGGACTTTACCAACTAAGATAACCACAACAAGCCTAGCAAGTATGCAAAATAAAGGGTACACCACACTTGCAAGAGATAAAAATAAAGTAAAATATAACTGAATTATATTGAAGATAAGAGTACAAAAGATACAAGAACTTTTACCGCAGACTCAAAAGAATCTCCAAGAACTCCGAGGCAAAGCTCGACCCACTCTAACTCCCAAGACTATCCTAACTACTAAGATGTGGAAAATGACACTCTCTAAGGTAGAATATGGATCTCAACTTCTCCACACTTTTACAAATGAGCTCTACAGGCCTATTTATAGTCCAATATGTGAGGGGGGTACTTGTAGGAGGCAAAGGTCAGTAGGGGGCCGAGGTCGGTGGTCGGCCGACCTAGCCCGAGGTCGAGCGACCACCCGACCTACCGCCTTTGCACTTCAATGGCTTGATCTTGCGTTCCCATGGCGGTTGGCGGTTAGGACGGTTGTTGCACATGTAAAATGCCTCCGAGGGTAGGTCGGCCGATCTTGGAGGAGGTCGGGCGACCACGTGTCAGCCATGCATTGGCCACATTGCTCTTCCCTTGGATTGTTAACGTCATGGATCCGTGACTTGGTGAATTTCCGGCCTTTAGATACATTGGATGCTTGGTCTTGCGGTTGGATTTGAATGCACTTGTGTTTCTTTGTGATGTGAATCGATGAAGTGGCACTTGGCTCAATTGGGTGGCTGGGCGGCCTGAGTCAGGGTCGGCCGACCCTGTTGGTGGGTCGGGCGACCTGGCCTGACCAGTGAGCCCCATCTTAGATCCTTGACATGTTTTTAGCTATTTTATTTGTATTTTGGTACCTGCATCTAAATATTCATACAAAACTAGTGGAACTCATTAGTAGAAGGGTTAGTCCATATTTATTCACTTGCATTGCTCCATTTAGTTGGTAATTGACGGTAGATATCGTGAGATTACGTCCGTCAACAGCCATCCAAGCGGTGTCATATGTTGGCATCTCTTAGCCTTAAAAGATTTTACTCCGCAAGCGCACGGAGACTGCTGTAGCTTTTCACTCAGAGTATTCCGAGTATCGTATTATCCATAGGGAAGCGGCAGGCGAGGGAGTATAATTGAATGAACTCAAATCGAATGATCCGCACTTAAATAAATATACCAGCTAGTCACTAGACAAGGGTAAGTCTGGTAAACGGATAGGTGTACAGTGGAAAGAAGTAAATGAAACTACCTAAGATACACGTAGAAAGGTATAGTTGCCTGGGAGGACAACGAGTGAGATAAAGTTCCCAAACTCTATTCTATTCGGCTGCAAAGACTATGTCGTGGTTAACTAAGACTCTCAAGTAGCAAGTCAGGGTCTTGCGTCGAGCGAAATTCCGGCGCCTCGAGGGATCAGGGGGTAGATAGTATACCACCGAAGGAGACCCGGCTAATGTCTACGGGCCTACCGAACGAACGGGCCTGGACTACACAAGCACACCACACGCTGTCACTGAGTGGGGCTACCAAGCAAATCTGCGTGGATAGGCTGGCACGCTATAAACATAGTCAAGCGAAACTTGAGTAACAATAGATCGTCCTTGATCAGAGGAGAGGACCTAACCAGAGCCTTTGCACTCCAACGGCTTGATCTTGCGTCCCCATGGCGATTGGCGGTTAGGACGGTTGTTGCACGTGGAAAATGCCTCCACGTGTCAGCCCTGCATTGGCCATTTTGCTCTTCCCTCAGATTGTTGATGTTGTGGATCCATGACTTGGTGCATTTTCGGCCTTTGGATACCTTGGATGCTTGGTCTTGCGGTTGGATTTGAGTGCACTTGTGTTTTCTTCGTGATGTGGATCGATGAAGTGGCAAATGGCTCACTTGGGAGGCTGGCCGACCTGGCTCAGGGTCGGCCGACCCTGTCAGTGGGTCGGGCGGCCAGCCCCCTGGTCGGCCGACCTGGCTGAGTCAGGCTCAGCCTGGCCCTGGTCAGCAGGTCGGCCGACCTAGGGGTGGGTCGGCCGACCTGGCCACTTTGGCCAGTGGTCTCCATCTTTGATCCTTGGCATGTTTTCAACTGTTTTATGTGCATTTTGGTACCTACATCCAAATATTCATACAAAACTTGTGGAACTCATTAGTAGAGGGGTTAGTTCATATTTATTCACTTGTATAGCTCCATTTGTTTTGTAATTGACGGTAGATAACGTGAGATTAATTTGCTCGTCCTCGAGCAAAGCTAAGGCTGAAAGTGGATCAGGAGTTCCTGTATGTGACTTAATACTCATGCTTCTGTTTTGAGAAGTGAAATAATTGAAGCTCACCTTGTGTACTACCTGTGGTGCATCTATTTGCTTACCTCGCCTAGGGAGGTTGAGAGATGGAACGACCATTGTACAGGAGTTTCTTCTAACTTGCTCTTTTTGGATGTTTTTCTCAGGTGTTTTCAAGATTTTCAAAACAAAAGTAGCTTCCCCAAGGTGCTCTCGGGCGCTCAAATGTGTTTCCTCACCAAGGGACAAGATTCGGCCAATACTTTCCTGAACTAAGGTCTTTGTGGAGCTTTATGTAGACAGAATGTGGCACACTTTGGATATTTATTTTGCTATGCCAAAGATTGGACCAAAGAGTGTACTTTATCACTTCTTCTAATTGATCACTGGAGTATGATGGTATTGTATGCCTCCTTCTCTTGGTATTCATCCCTTGTAGCCTTTTGTAGATTTGGAGTGGATATGGAGCTTTTATTTATTTTTGCCATGCTTGAACTTGCATGCTTTTCATTTTGTCGTCCTTTTGCACGCATTTTTCTTTTTGCCATGCTTTTGCATGTTTTTCTTTTTGCCTCCATACCCTTACTCCTTGAGATTTGAAGGCTAGGGATTATGAGAAATATTTTGAGACATTTTGGTGGATGCAAGGTCTGGAATGGATCACTTGCATTTTTGGTTTTGTACTCCAACTATCAATAGAAGGTGATATTTCTACTCAAAAAGACTCAAAATTTGACAAAGCTCAAAATATCTGTCACGCCCGGTTTCAACGAACAAAACCGTGCAACATATATATGCACCAGGAAACGTCTCGCACATACATGACAAATTAAAAAGCACCACAAACACATGCCAAAGATGAAAACGTACATATCATTAAATATATCATTATTACACTGTGACACAAGTGTTTAACTCAGAGTATAACGTAGCATAGGGGAAGCATAAAAAATAAAGATAACGGAGCGCCACAGGGACATTGACTGGTGAACGAAACGCCTAAAACTAATCATCGTAGTCTTGCACATAGTCTTCATTAACTCCATCAACTGAGTAGTGATTGGATTTTCCCCCCAACAAGGAATAAATATAAAGAAACAAGTGTGAGTACAGAATACCCAACAAATATAACATAAACCATGAGGCTCTAGGGTTAGCTGACATACTGCATTAGCTTTTAATTTAAAACTTTTATTAAAGCTTACTTACTATGAATTAGTAGCAACACTATTAACCCAAAAGATATTGCATAAGAAATTAAATAAGATTAAACAGATATATAACCATTATCAAAACCATAACCAAAACCAAGTAACCTCAGCCAATGGTCCTTCTAATCACTGGAAAGAGTCTGGGCCGCTCATAACCATGAGCACGGCTAACATGTTAGTTTTACACTCTCGAGAGGTTTTACATCTTTATCCACAAGTCGTGAGCTACGCTAGGAGTTCATCACATTACCGGAGATGAGATGACTAGCAAGCGCACTACAAAGCCTTTACAAAGATCACGTTGGTAAGGTATAACCGCTAAGGTTTCAGGTTCCGCAACCGTGGACCAAGCCTCAAGGGGAGAAGCACATACATATAACGTAAAGCACACTCAACCCAAGCAGCAAGAGGGCCATAGAAGCTCACCTCCCCTCTTGCCCTACAGGTAAGTTACTCCCAAACCAAAACAACCTAATTAGTCAGCTAAGTCTGTCCCATTCCAGCCTTGTGGTTGCACTGTTGTCCCAGGTGGTCGCTTTGTGATTCGGTCCTTACAGAGAGAACTAGCAAAAGCACACGAGCGCATTGCTCAAGCTCACTAAACCATGTTGCTAAAAAACAACATTAAAATGGAAACGAACCGATCAGGGGTCAAGCCCAACAATTAATTGCATAGGATTATTAATCAAAATTAAATTATAAAAGGACATGAGTTTGCGCAGCACCTAGCACAACTTAACCATATGCATCCCAAAAGGTAGATATATAAGGATAAAAGTAGCTAGGTAAAACCTTACAGGCATACAAGAGGCTTCTGGAGGCTGCTCTTCGAACTCCACAGGTGGATCTACGTCTACGCACGATACACGGCACCAAACAAGCATCCACATGATCACACATGCAAGCAAACAAATGCAAAAGATAAGAAACAGTACATCATGACATAAAAATAGGATATAAAACACATCTAAAATCATTCTACACGTTGCTACGATCGCGTGAGCGCAAGAATCGCCGAAAACGGATTTAAAACGTGAAAGTTATGAGCTTTTGAATGTCATAGGTCCTAAATGGAAATACTTTTCAAAAACCAGGGGCTGAAACGTTAAAACAAGGGCTAGTCAACATTGGCTCGGACTGCGGGTTAAAAAGCGAAAACCATAAGGGCTCTTTAGCAATGTGCCGGTGGCTGACCGGAGTTTTGACCGGAGTTTTCACCGGCGAATCAAGGCCCTTGGATCCTGATCCTACGGCGAGGGTTAAACGGGGAGGGGCTTGGCCGGGGTGACCAGAGGCCATGGCAGCGCGTTGCCCTGCGTGTGGCGGCGCATCGCCGGAGCGGCCTGCTCCGGTCTGAGGAGGGGACTAGAGGCACCTAGGATTCGCCTAGGAGGGAGAGGAAAATGCGGAGAAGCTCACCAGGGGCTTGTCGTGGTCTGAGGCAGCGCGGCAATGATGGCTGGCGAACGGTGGCGCTAGGCTACGCGGGTTGCGGCGGTGGCTCGCCGGAGAGCGCGCGCGGAGTGCTGCGATGCACGGAGAAGGACCGGCCAGGGAGAGAGAGAGAGCACGACGGGGACTGTCACCATGGGTTGGTGGTGGCAGCGAGAGGACGAGATGGGTTGGCGACGAGCTCGAGCGGCAGCAGGGACCGGTGCTCGTGGGGCGGCGCCAAGAAGTGGCTTATGGGCTCCAAGAACCGGCGGAAAAGCTTCGTGGGGGTCCTGCAATGGTGAAACAAGGGTCAATTTGGCCGAAGAGGCCTCGACAGTAGCCAATTTGGTGGCGGCGGCGGCTCACCTAGCGGCCTCGGGCGATGGAAGTTGACGGCGCAGAGGTGAGCTAGGGTTTGGGCACTGCGCGCGTTGTGGGAAGAGGGCGGCGACGGATCTTGTGGGCCTCTTCACAAGGTGCCAGCGAGTCCGAGTCGAGCTCAAGGCGGGGTTCGGTGGGGCGCACCATCCGGGGTCCAATTTGGCTCGGGCTTGGTCCACTCGGAGGCCGCGTCGGGGCGGCGAGGCGGCACTGGCAGGCGGGCCATGGCCGCGGGGAAGGCGGGGCTCGGGTCCATGGCGTAGAGGGACGGAGAAGGCGCAGGCGAGAAGGCCACGGGCGGTGCCTGCGAGAGCGGGGAGGGAGTGAGGTTGAGGATGGAGCTGACAACAGGGGCCCGCGTGGCAGTGGCTCGAGGGGCGCGGACCCATGCGGCAGAGAGAGGGAAGGGAGAAAGAGGGCGCGCGGGAAAATGGGCCAGCCCAGGTTGGGCCTGGCGGGTGCGCGCTGAGGGAGAGATTGGGGTGGGCTGGCCGGCCGATTGGTTGGCCTGCTCTCCCCTCTCTTTATTATTTCCTTTTTCTTTTCTCTTTTTCCTCTCCTTTTTGTTTTTAAAAGGAAACAAAACCATACAAAAAAATTCAGAAAAATTCTGATTTAAAGCCTTAGTTCAATCAAGAAATAAAACCATGCACCGGTATGAATGCACCAACAATGTTGACCTATAATGAATTTAAATTACTTGTTTAATAAAATAAACCATGTAAATGCAAGCCTAGACATATAAAACCTTAGAAAATTAAATAAACCATATTGAATTTATTGTAAAATATTGGAATTAAAATTAGGGTGTTACAAACCTACCCCCTCAACAAGAATCTCGCCCCGAGATTCAGATAGGCTAGTTAGCAAAGAGAGCGGGGTATGCTACTTTTAACTCATCCTCTCATTCCCATGTTGCCTCGGCCTCCGTATGATGACTCCACTGCACACGGCACATCTTGATTCTTTTGTTTCTAGTATTCCTCTCTGAGGTGTCTAAAATTTTCACTGGATGCTCTGTGTAGGTCAAATCCTCCTGCACCTCCAATCCTTCTAGTGGCGCTTGCTCTTCGGGCACTCTCAAACACTTCTTCAACTGGGACACATGAAACACATCATGAACACCTGACAGACTGGGAGGCAACTCCAGGCGGTAAGCTACTTCACCTTTCTTTTCCAGTATTTTAAATGGTCCAATGTATCTTGGCGCTAGCTTCCCTTTCATGTTGAATCTGCGAATACCTCTCATTGGTGACACCTTCAAGTACACATGGTCATCCACTTTAAAGGACAAATCCCTCCAGCGAACATCAGCACAACTTCTCTGCCTGGACTGGGCAACTCTCAAATTCTCCTGAACAATCCGCAATTGCTGTCCAGCATCCTGTATTATGTCAGGTCCAAATACCTGCTTCTCACCGATCTGATTCCAGAACAACGGAGTTCTGCACCTCTTGCCGTACATTGCTTCAAACGACGACTTCTTCAGACTGGCTTGATAGCTGTTATTATAGGAAAACTCAGCATATGGCAGACACTTGTCCCAACTAGTACCGTACTATATGGCACAAGCTCTGATTAGTTCTTTCTGTCTGCACGTCTGTCTGAGGATGGTATGCTGTACTAAATCTGAGCTTTGTGTCCAATGAATCATGCAACTGCTCCTAAAAGCAAGAAGTGAACTGCGAACCTCGTTCAGATATAATTCTTTTGGGTACGCCGTGCAGACAGACAATTCTGAAGATGTATAGCTCAGCCGACTTAGCACTTGAATAAGTAGTGTTAACTGGCATAAAATGAGCTACCTTGGTTAACCGATAAACTACTACCCATATTGAATTATATCCCTTCTGGTACGAGGCAAACCCACAATGAAATCCATGGTTATTTCTTTCCACTTCCATTCTGGCACCTTCAATGACTGTAATAAACCTGCAGGTCTCTGATGTTCTGCCTTCACGCGCTGACAGGTATCACAAATAGCTACATACTCGGCCACGGCATGCTTCATACCGTACCACCAAAATCTTTCCTTCAGATCATAATACATCTTGGTGCTGCCGGGATGAATAAAATAAGCTGTATCATGAGCTTCACTCAAAATCAACTTCCTGATGCTGTCCACATTAGGCACACAGATCCTGTTCTTGTGCCATAAAGTTCCCTGTTCATCTTCCCTGAAGTGAGGCGCCTTGCCTATTTTGAGCAACTCACGAATTTCCTACAAATTCTCATCATGCTTCTGGTATTCCCGAATCTCTTGTTCTAATGTCACCTCTGCCTCAAATGCTGCTGCTGTAGTGTGATGTAGGAAACCCAAGCTCAAGCTTTCGAACTCCTCACATAACTCATGCGGCATCTGGAAACCCAAAGCCATATTAGCATAACTCTTCCTACTCAGAGCGTCTGCCACCATATTAGCCTTGCCAGGATGATAATGAATTTCTATATCATAATCCTTAATTAATTCCAACCATCTTCGCTGCCGCATATTCAACTCGTTCTGTGTGAAGATATATTTGAGGCTCTTGTGATCAGTATAAATCTCACAACGCTGCCCAAATAAATAGTGGCGCCAAATCTTTAGTGCGTGTACCATTGCTGCAAGTTCCAAGTCATGTGTCAGATAATTCACCTCATGCTTGCACAACTGTCGTGAAGCATAGGCAATCACTTTACCTTCCTGCATCAGAACACATCACAAACCATCCCTGGAAGCATCACAATAAACTATGAATTTCTTCTGTAATAGGTCAGGCAACGTCAACACAGGCGCTATGGTCAATCTTTTCTTCAACTCATCAAAAGCAGCTTGCTGGGCATCTGTCCATCTAAATTCTGCATCCTTCTCCAGTAGGAAAGTCATGGGCTTCGCAATTTTTGAGAAATTCTGAATAAATCTCCGATAATAACCTGCTAAACCTAGAAATCCACGAACCTCTTTTGGTATTTCTGGCACCTTCTACTTTGTTACAGTACTGACCTTGCTTGGATCTACTGCAATTCCTCCTTTAGAGACGACGTGACCAAGGAAACACACTTCATCGATCCAGAATTCACATTTGCTGAACTTGGAGTACAACTTATGTTCCCTCAATCTCTGAAGAACTAACCTTAAATATTCCTCATGTTCCGCTTCCGTCTTGGAATAAATCAGAATGTCATCAATGAAAACCACCATGAACTTGTCCAGGTAATCCATGAATACTGAATTCATCAATTGCATGAAATAGGCAGGAGCATTAGTCAGGCCAAAGGACATTACTGTGTACTCATATAAGCCATACTTATTGGTGAAGGCAGTCTTACGAATATCTAAGGGATGGATTTTTAACTAATAATAACCAGATCTCAAGTCAATTTTCGAGAAGACACAAGCACCCTGAAGCTGATCAAACAAGTCATCAATGCAGGGGAGCGGGTACTTATTTTTTATGGTAACTTTATTTAGGGCCCGGTAATCCACACACATCCTTTTCACATCAGTATCCTTCTTCTCAACAAGCAAAACTGGGAAAGACCAAGGAGAAGAACTACGACGAATAAACCCTTTAGCTAGCAACTCATCTATATTCTTTTTAACTTCGTCTTGCTCTACCGATGCCATTCTATATTGCCTCATTGCTATGGGTGCAGTACCAGATAAAAGCTCTATTAAAAACTCAATATCTCTGTCAGGCGGCATACCTGGCAACTCATCAGGGAAGATATCTAGATATTCACACACCACTCGAATACCATCGGTAGGTCTAGCCTCCATCTGATGCAAATACCCTGAAGGACTTGATGAGCTGATCCCCACTTCCTGGCCATCTGAGGCTGCTAGGTGAACTGTCCGTTGAGCACAATCAATTTTGACACCCCACTTCTCCAGAGTGTCCATGCCCAAGATGATATCAATATCCATAGAGTCAATAACTAGCAACCCAGTGCGGAACTCTACCCCCCTTATGTTGATACTAGCTCTCGTACATACTGTGTTGGTAGCTATCTTTCCATAGGTCTTTTCATGCAGCTTAAGGGGAGGTTGTGTTTTTCGGCAAATGATCTTGTAATAAAAGAATGCGTAGCACCAGTATCAAAGAGTATTGTAGCAGGATTGGAGTTGACTGTGAACGTACCAAGCACAACGTTTGGGGCTTCTGCTACAGTTTCTACCGTCACATGATTCACCTTGCCCTGCAATGGTGCCTTGTTCTGCTGATTGGGGCGGCCCTGCTGCTGCTGTGGGGCGTTCTGCCTGGCGCCCTGCTGCTGCTATTGCCCCTTCTGAGGGCAGTTGTTGGCGAGGTGCCCACTGTTGCCACACTTGTAGCAATTACGAACAACCGAAACAGTAGCCTGATTTAGGGTAGGTGGGTTGGATTGCCCCTGTGGCATAGCTCGGTAGGTAGGGCGTTGGTTCTGATTCTGATAGCACTGATCCTAACCTGTTGCTGCTGGTACTGTTGCTGCTGTGGCTGCTGACGCTGCTGGTAACCCTGCTGCTGGTACTGCCGTGGGTAGCGGGGGCGGGTGTTGCTGTTGGAGGAAGCAGGGTTGAGCTTTCTTTTCTTCTCTTCGATTTCCCTGTGCTTCTGCTCTGTAAGCAAGGTACGATCCACCAGGTGATTGAAATTATTGTAGTTATTGTTCATCAGCTATAACTGAAGGTTGTCATTAAGGCCCTCCAGAAAGTGTTCCTGCTTGTCATTGTCTTCTGCAACTTCTATGGGAGCATAGCGAGCAAGCTGCAGAAACTTGTCACGGTACTTTGTGACTGACATGTTCCCCTGTTTCAGAGAGAGGAACTCCTTCTTCATCTTCATTATGCCCACCGGCACATGGTGACTCCTGAACCTCTCACGGAACTGAGCCCAGGTGAAGCGCTCTCTGTCCTGCTGACTGTAAGACTCCCACCAGTCTCGAGCAGCACCTCAAAGCTGTCCTGCTGCATACAGGACCCTCTCTTGATCATTGCACTGTGCAATGTCAAGCTATCGCTCCACTGCACGGAGCCAATCATCTGCCTGAAGCGGATCAGCAGCATGGGAGAATGTAGGCGGATGTCCCTTCATAAAGTATCCACGCCTGTCCCTCTACTGCGACTGTGGATTGGCTTGAACATTCTGCAGAGCCTGTACAGCATTGTTGAGAGTAGCCATCATCTGCATCTGAAGTTGAAAGGACTGATCTGCTGTCAGCGGCGGTGGGTTCTGCGGTGGATTGCCATTAGCCTGATTGTTCCTGGTGTTTACCATCTGTTGGCAGCAATTGAAACAACATCAGTAAGCAATTGTTGCACATATCCAGAATGATAAACAACGGTTACCGATAAAGTAAAGAGAAAAGAGTAGATGGCTATTTATAACCCCCAACGATCTAATCTTTATTAATTAATTTATTTAATTAATTTAATCTTCATAGTTGTTTATACTGTGGACATATATCACAGCTAGACTATCAATCAACCAAAGAACCAAATCAAACATAGTTCACCATGACAAGCATTCACACACCAAAACAAAGCGTGCTAACGAGACATTATAAGGGTAATCTAATTCTCATATAAAGACACCCTAGTGATGTCATCTATAGAAATGATATAAATACTTGAGTTAAGTTTTATATGACAGAAGGAATAAATAAAAAATTTTGAACATAATGTAAGCAATTAATCAGTAAAAATAAAATAAAGACAAAGCATTTAAAAGTCAGCAGATAAGAACAAGGAAAGTGAAGTCCTTAAACACGACCAGTTCTAACTAGGCATCCTACAGTCGACAAGGCTCTGATACCAAATTTGTCACGCCCGGTTTCAACGAACAAAACTGTGCAGCATATATGCGCCAGGAAACGTCTCGCACATACATGACAAATTACAAAGTACCACAAATACATGCCAAAGATAAAAACGTACATATCATTAAATATATCATTATTACACTGTGACACAGGTGTTTAACTCAGAGTATAACGTAGCATAGGGGAAGCATAAAACATAAACATAACGGGGCGCCACAAGGACATCGACTGGTGAACGAAACGCCTAAAACTAATCGTCGTAGTCTTGCACATAGTCTTCATTACCTCCATCAACTGAGCAGCGGTTGGATCCCCCCAACAAGGAATAAATATAAAAAAATAAGTGTGAGTACAGAATACCCAACAAATATAACATAAACCATGAGGCTGTAGGATTAGCTGACATACTGCATTAGCTTTTAATTTAAAACTTTTATTAAAGCTACTTACTATGAATTAGTAGCAACACTATTCACCCAAAAGATATTGCATAAGAAATTAAATAAGATTAAACAGATATAACCATTATCAAAACCATAACCAAAACCAAGGAACCTCAGCCAAGGGTCCTTCTAATCAGTGGGAAGGGCATGGGCCGCTCATAACCGTGAGCACGGCTAACATGTTAGTTTTACACTCTCGAGAGGTTGTACATCTTTACCCACAAGTCGTGAGCTACGCTAGGAGTTCATCACATTATCGGAGATGAGATGACTAGCAAGCACACTACGAAGCCTTTACAAAGATCACGTTGGTAAGGTGTAACTGCCAAGGTTTTAGGTTCCGCAACCGTGGAGCAAGCCTCAAGGGGAGAAGCACATACATATAACGTAAAGCACACTCAACCCAAGCAGCGCGAGGGCCACAGAAGCTCACCTCCCCTCTTGCCCCGCAGGTAAGTTACTCCCAAACTAAAACAACCTGATTAGTCAGCTAAGTTTGTCCCATTCCAGCCTTATCGTAGCACTGTTGTCCCAGGTGGTTGCTTTGTGATTCGGTCCTTATGGAGAGAACTAGCAAAAGCACACGAGCACATTGCTCAAGCTCCCCAAACCATGTTTTTAAAAAGCCATATTAAAATGGACATGAACCGATCAGGGGTCAACCCCAACAATTAATTGCTTAGGATTATTAATCAAAATTAAATTAATAAAAGGACACGAGTTTACGCAGCACCTAGCACAACTTAACCATATGCATCCCAAAAGGTAAAACCTTACAGGCATACAAAATTAAATGCACATGCAATAAATAAAAGGTTATTAGGTGTTGTTTATGTTATACTTGCCTTCCTCAAAATTTATTCCTTGTTGCTGCTCAGAGGCTTCTGGAGGCTGCTTTTCGAACTCCACAGGTGGATCAACGTCTACGCACGACACACGGCACCAAACAAGCATCCACATGATCACACATGCAAGAAAACAAATGCAAAAGATAAGAAACAGTATATCATGACATAAAAATAGGACATAAAACACATCTAAAATTATTCTACACGTTGCTACGATCGCATGAGCGCAAGAATCGCCGAAAACGGATTTAAAACGTGAAAGTTATGAGCTTTTGAATGTCATAGGTCCTAAATGGAAATACTTTTCAAAAACCAGGGGCTGAAACGTTAAAACAAGGGCCTGGTCATCACTGGCTCGGACTGCGGGTTAAAAAGCAAAAACCATAAGGGCTCTTTAGCAATGTGCCGGCGGCTGACCGGAGTTTTCACCGGCGAATCAAGGCCCTTGGATCCTGATCCTACGGGGAGGCTTAAACAGGGAGGGGCTTGGCCGGGGTGACCAGAGGCCATGTTGCCCTGCGTGCGGCGGCGCATCATCGGAGCGGCCTGCTCCGGTCTAAGGAGAGGGCTAGAGGCACCTAGGATTAGCCTAGGAGGGAGAGGAAAACGCGGAGAAGCTCACCAGGGGCTTGTCGCGGTCCGAGGCGGTGCGGCAACGATGGCTGGTGGCGCTAGGCTACGCGGGTTGCGGCGGTGGCTCGCCGGAGAGCGCGCGCGGGGTGCTGCGATGCACGGAGAGGGACCTAGAACCGGCCTGGGAGAGGGAGAGCACGGCGGGGAGTCTCACCGTGGGTTGGTGGTGGCAGCGAGAGGACGAGATGGGTTGGCGACGAGCTCGAGCGGCAGCAGGGACCGGTGCTCTTGGGGCGGCGCCAAGAAGTGGCTTCTGGGCTCCAAGAACCGGCAGAAAAGCTTCGTGGGGGTCCTGCGTGGTGAAACAAGGGTCAATTTGGCCGGAGAGGCCTCGACGGTGGCCAATTTTGTGGCGGCGGCTCACCTAGCGGCCTCGGGCGATGGAAATTGACGGCGCAGAGGTGAGCTAGGGCTTGGGCATTGCGCGCGTTGCGGGAAGAGGGCGGCGGTGGATCTTGTGGACCCCTTCACAGGGTGGCAGCGAGTCCGAGTCGAGCTCAAGGCGGGGATCGGTGGGGCGCACCATCCGGGGTCCGACACGGCTCGGGCTTGGTCCACGCGGAGCCCACGTCGGGGCGGCAAGGCGGCACTGGCAGGCGGGCCATGGCCGCGGGGAAGGCGGGGCTCGGGTCCATGGCGCAGAAGGACAGAGAAGGCGCGGGCGAGAATGCCACGGGCGGTGCCTGCGAGAGGGGGGAGGGAGTGAGGTTGGGGATGGAGCTGACAATAGGGGCCCGCATTGCAGTGGCTTGAGGGGCGCGGACCCAAGCAGCTCTTTGTAGCAGTTCAAACTAATTGAAGCATTTTTGGCTCTGGTAGGTATTTTTGACCAAGGGGAGCTATATTTTGTTATTTTCAAAATAAAAACCTGAGATGTTCATCTTACTAAGAGCATGAAAGAACTATCCCGTATTCAAGTCATATCATTCATCTCACAACAACTTAGACTTGTTATCACAAATGGCATCCACAAGATAGAACCTTGGTTTACGTCTTTTATTCACAAACTCAAAACTAAGCTAAGGATAAGTCATATGCAAGAATTAAATCATTCACTTGATAGAGCAACTATTCATCATTTCCAAAATGAAGCTAGCATATGAACTTATCTTTAAAGCATGGGAGTTGTTTTTTTATATAATGAATTAAACAAACTAAATTAAGCAAACTGAATTAAACAAACTAGCAAACTCTCAAAGCAAGGATACAAGGGTGGTGCAGAAATCAGGGGTCTGTCATACATACCCAGCTGTCGATTCGGGGCCCCCCAAGCTTCAACGAAGCTACTCGGGGTAGTACTCGTAGTACTGGAAGAATCGTTGGGGCTCATTAAAGGTGCGCTGAGCCGTCGCTTCTTTTTCTAGGAGGCGGTTGTACTGTTCGTCCTGGGTCTGCTGGATGACCTGAGTGCGCGCATCGACCTGATTGAGCTGCTGGGCCATCCTAGCTGTGCGCTGGTCCTAAATGGTCAGGGACCCGAAGATGGCGCTCAAAGGGTCTCCTGCAAAGCGTGCAGAGGTAGATGGTCCTGCCTCATATGGTGCTAACCCATACCCATAGAAGGTTCCTCCTCCTTGCTGCTGAGGGAATGCAGCGCTCGGCTCGTGTCCCCATTATGTGTTTCCAGATCCTCCGTGGGGCTGCCACGTCGGGTCTGTTCCCTAGGTGTGCCAGGACGTGCTAGTCGCGGTATGGAACCAGGTAGGTCCCGTTCCGGCGGTTTGTGCGTCCTGTGCTTGCTTCTGTAAGCGCTCTTGGGCTGCCCTCCTCTGTGCCCTAGTCATGACTCCTGCTACACTATGTCTGGGCTTCTCTAAAGGCTCTTCCTCTGGGACGCCCTCTATTGGCATAGAGAGTGTCCACATGGTAGACTTTGAACTGCAGTGCTGGTAGAGGCACTTCAAAGTTGTACCCTCTATAGATCATGACATAGGTGTCTGTGCTGGGGTTCTTGCGCAGAAAGTGTCCCCGGATAAAATGGCTCTCTGTGACTAGGTTGGGTGTGTCTGGGGGTAAGAATGCCACCTGGGCATTAGCTAAAACCCCTAGCTCGGATGCAATCCTCATCACGAATGATGTGATTGAAATGGAATTTTCATCCCAAACTAGTTTCATCCAGTGATAGAGCATGGTGGTGACAGGTGCATACTTTTGCTTACGCCACATGGCATAGAGGATTTTTAAGTCCTCTATGGTCACGCAGCGTGTGTCATCGCGGGGAAGGACTACGATAGTAATCCAGCGGGCCATGAACCGCATGGTGGGGTGCTTAATGTTTGTGATACTTTTCTTCCCCTTATAGTCCGGACTGGCTAGTTCTTTCCAGAACTCTGTTGCATTAAAGCCTACGGGTTCGGCTGCTATAGAGCAGTGAGGTGAGAACCCGAGAGTATTGCTGAATTGACGGAGTGTCAGCTCATGCTCAGAGTTAAAGAGTCTGAAATGAACAGTCATGTCGGACTACAGTGATACTACTCGGAGGGTCATCAGAAACTCCTCGGTGAGGAGGACTATGCCTCCCTCGCTAACATTTGCAAAATTTTCCCAACCTACCATACTGAAAATTTCATCAAATTCATCATCCATACCTATGCTTGTCATGAGTACCTTATCAAAGCAGTTGGTGAGGGTGATAGGCTTGGTGTGGAGTCGCCTCAGCAGGTCGGCTTCATCTTGATTGTGCGTTTGGATTTGGGAATCCAGCAGCAATACGGGCCCGGTGATGGAGGATGACGCTTCTTCTCCTCCTGGTCTAGCACTTGATGAGCCTCTGTCGGACAATGTCCGCGAGTTCTGTGAGCTGGAGGACGTCGGGAACCGTATGTGCTGCCCCGCCTTGCTGATGGCACTTCTAGCCCTCTTGAAAGCGCGCTTCATCCTGCACAAAAAGTGACAACAAAAACTACGAGACGACAAAATAAAATTAGCGTTAGTCGTTAGTCGTCCTTGCGGGGCGTGACACCACCACAACTCGTTCGTGGTCTTGCCGAAAGAGAGGGGCTAGTAGCTAATTTATTTGCTCAACTAGATTTTTATTCGGACATTACTTTGGCTAAGCTAATGAGCTAAATTAGCTTCTAAGTAGGAGAATTACGAGAGAGGGAGAGGTGTTTGCAGTGCTGCTGCTTGGTGCATTGAAGATGGAGGTGAGGGCTACTATTTATAGCTGAATGGGGCAGCAGGGGGGTCGGGCGACCAGGCATGGGGGTCGGCCGACTTGTGCTGCTGGTCGGCCGGCCTTAGCTGGGTGGTCGGGCGACCTTGCGTGAGCATGCAGCAAAGGGAGAAGAGGCAGGTAGGTCGGCCGGCCATGAGGAGCTGGTCGGGCGACCACTCAAGTGTGTTGCTTTGAGTGTGTTGGAAGCAAGGGAGCTGCGTACGCCAAAAGCAAGAGAAGGAGGTCGGGCGGCCGAGTGTCGGGATCGGCCGACCAAGAAGCTTGGTCGGGCGACCATGGTGCACGGGCGGCCGGCCCTTGGTGGTGGCCTTGTGTGAGCATGCAGCAAAGGGAGAGAAGTGAGGGTGTCGGGCGGCTTGGCTAGCTGCCTTTGTGCATGCTTCGGTTGGGAGTAAGGTGCAAAGAGCAAAGAAGAAAGGGAAAGGTGAGAGTTAAGAGAAAGAAAAAGAGAAAGAGAGGAGATGGAGTGAAGAGGAAGGGAGAGGGGGGCAGGCTCGATCGGGCGGCCTGACCCTCCGGTCGGTCGGCCTTGGCCGGTGCCCTATGCCCCCTTATCTTTTGCTTCGGGAATAAGCAAAGTGGAAAGTGAGAGAGAAAAAGAAGAGAGGAAGGAGTGGCTGGTCTTTGGCCTTGGTCGGCCGGCTTTGATGAGGAGTGGGAGTGCAAAGTGGAGAGGGGGCAGAGGAGGCAGGTCGGGCGACCATCATTAGGTCAGGCGGCCTCCAACTCGTGCTCCCCTCTTTTGCTTTTTGGTTACTCACCCCCAAGGCAGAAAGAAAGCAAGTGAAAGAGAAATGTAAAGAGGTGAAGAGAAAGAGGAAGGGTGAAAGAGAGGAGAGGAGGAGTGCCCAGAGGTGGTCGGGGGGCCTCCTGGAGTGGCCAGCCGGCCATCTGAGTGCCTCCCACTACCCTACCTTTGCAGGTGGTGGTCGGCCAGCCTGAAGGCGGGGTCGGCCGGCCCCCAAAAATCTTTTTTTTCGAAAATGAGGGGTGATAAGAGAAACTAAATGCGATAAAATTAAACTTGTGCATTGCAAAAATTTAAATATGCAAGTGGAGGATGAGAAATTAAACTAGTGGGAAATAAATATGTCATCGAATGATAATGCCAAGTTTACCTCTTGGTGGGAGTGAACCATTTATCGCCCTTCGGGATGTCGCGTGAGCGTATGTACGGGGAGGTAAACGGTACCTTTGCTAGCCACTTGGAATTTGTCGTGGATGAGTCCTGGGCGACCATGTTGTCAACAGGCCCCATAGTATTTGTCCTAGAGTCTCCATGGGTATGCTGATTTTTGTTGCATCCTTGGTTGATGGGTCTTGTAAAATCATGGGTGCCGACCTTCTTAACAGGAGCTTTGCCTCCTGTTTCCTGGTTCTTGCGGTTAGCCTTCATGTCTTTCGCCTTCTTCCATTCGTCTTCTTCCTGTTGTCGGATGGCAACCTTAGTGGCTAACTTCCGTTTCATGAATGCTACGAGACTGTCCATCTCTTTCCTGGAAGCGCCGTAGACTAGCGGCTTCGGCACATACTTTTGGCACTTGAAAATCTTCACTTAGCTACACTGCTCCACTTTCGGTTTGAAGGAGAATGTCTCCCTCATTCCATTGATGTTGAGGTGGACTTCTCCGGCTCCAACATCTATACTTGCTTTCGCGGTTCTCAGAAACGACAGCCCAAGAATGAGCGGTGTCTTGGCATCAATCTCCATGTCCAATACCACAAAGTCCACGGGAATGAGGAAGTTCCGGATCTTCACCGGGACATCCTCGGCGATTCCCGCGGGGTGTCGGATAGATTGGTTCGCAAGTTGTAGGCACATGCTTGTGGGGAAGAGTGCCGCGTGATTGAGTTTGTCGAAGACAATTTTAGGCATGACACTGTGGCAGAACCGCCCTGCTTAACCCAGATTAAGCACACCTGCCTCCTTTGGCTCGCAGTGCACTTAAGCTGGTCTAAACCCGGTAGTCCGTCGAGTGGCCTTCGGCCCTCGATAACACCAATTTCTAGAGGAACCGACATCACACACATTGACCCTCGATGGAGCCACAACAATTACATCATCATAGGCAGTTGAATATAGATATATAATAGAATTAGTTTACAGACCAGTTCAAATTAAAGTTTCAAGTCCAACATAGTCATAAAATAACATAAGTTCTCAAATGTCTCGCAGCGGATTAAGAAATAGATCAGAGTTCATGATAAGCAGCGGATTTGCAAAAGAGAATCAACATCAAGCCCACTGATGTTCTCCTTGTGCCACAAGTGTCATCCTCTAGTCATGTTGCACACATGTGCCCCTCCAACTCAAGGGCACATAAGAAACTTCATACCTATGAACCAAAAATGGGGGCAAACCCTGAGTATTAATTACTCAAAGGACTTAATGGACATGGCTTACGGCTGACATAAAGCATAGCTTACTAATCAATGTATGTCCTTAGCCATTGATTTTAACCATCTAAGTGTTAAGAGAAGATAGTAGGATTCGACAGCTGCTATCTTAATCTTATTAAGAACAGATCATGCCAGTAATAATAATGTCCTTGCAAGATAGCAGGATTCGACAGCTGCTATTTTAACCATAACAACTTGCATGAGAGTAATCCGTCATAACTTGCATAAAAGTAATCCATCATATATGCCAAACATGTTGTATTTGAAAACATGAACATAAGCATAGTATTGAGGTTGTTACTACGTTGCTCGGCAGTGATACTTGGCACTCTCACACCTGGTGAGCATCAGCGATTCGAATCGATTTCTAATTTTCGGGAATAACTAAAAATGCCAAGGGATATATGCTTACTAGCCATCGCGTTCCTCACATATACCCCCCCATCTCCACCTGTCCCGTCCCAAGATTCACAGCGCCCCCACCGAACCCTTGGGAGTAGCCGTCTCAGGAGCGATACCACGGTACGTCGGGTCAGCCCTCCCTTGACCTCAAAGCACCCCAAGTCCATCGGTCTCCTATCAATGGATGGGCAGCACTATGAATAGTGGGACGGGGCCGGTAAGACTTTCACCAGTCCCATGTCCCGGATAAGCACTTCTAGCAATGTTGTGCCGATCCCAAGCGAACAGTGAACGGGGTCTTAAACAACTCGGGCGGAGCCGGAGAACAACGACGCACACCCCAAAAGTAAACTTATGCTCCGCCCGGTCTCGATTTAACATCAACATAAATAATCATAAATTGCATCGTAGTAAGATTTCTGAGATTTTGAAATATCACCTACGCGACGAGTGACAGTGCTCACTCGTGTCTACTCGTACTTAGCATTTCTAGGCATACTCGTCCTACGAACTCTATTCATAGGATCTAGGGCCAGAGCGGCCAAGGAATCTAATGCAATTGGTTTCAATCAACTCCTAATGCATATGCGTAATCAATAATTATTTTATTAGCTGGGAATAGCATAGTCCTGCCTACCTTCTCCGCTAGGGTTAGAGGGTGCTTCCTCGGTGATATGGTCAGTGGTCGGCTGCGGGTCCTCCTGCTCGTCCTCGGGCTCCTCGATCAACGGTTGCTCTAGTGTCAGCTACTCGTTCGTTGGATCTATATGCATGACATCATATGCGAATGAGTGCACAAGAATGCATATGCTTGCACTGGATGTAGATGAAATGCGAATGTCGGAATGTAGCAGGTATGTCATGGATGATTAATATGGTACAGTAGATTAACATATTGCATATGCTTATACTTAGGGTGATTTATCCTCATTTGTGAATTAAATTATGCACCTAAGTTGTAGCAGTAAAACATAACCAAATGAGACCAAACTTTTATGACATATAGATTCTGCATACCCAAAGCTACTGTCAAAATTTCAACTCAATTGGAGTTATAATTATTTTATTAAAATTACAGCAAGTTCTCAGCCCTACACATTGTCAGAATTTTCATAAATTATGGGAATGGTTTCTGAAGGTGAAATTTTACCAGTAAGCTTTACTTAGCATGAACTGCATGTACAAAAATTTACAAGCTAAAATTTCCAAATTCGACAGGACATCTATTTTCCATATAATAATCTTGGGCGAATTTAAGATGCACATATGAACAGTGTAAATAGCCTTCTTGAATATACTTTCTGGACTCTAGGCACCAACATTAAGCTACCAAAATTTCCAGAGAATTTTCCTAGCAATTTATGACCACTTTTTCTAATTATCATTACCAACTTGTAGCATTTTATCATTTTCAAATCACCATTAAAACTTAACATGCAGAGACTCATATTTTACCAGTGAGATTCACAAGCTATATAGGACACAAGAAAAATACTAGTGAGTCATATTTATCAAACTATGCATAGGTCTCATTTCCAAGTTAATAAATAATGCATAAAGTACATGCAAAATGATAAAACAGTGAATGAACAGTAATATCTTGGGTCACCAAAATTCTCACAGTGTCCAAACATCCTAAAAAAGCTACTAACCAAGCTTCATCATTTTAGGATTTCATTAAGACCATGTTTTCCATTTTTCCTTGATTTAACATGCATACACAATAACAGGGGCAAAACCGCACATGCACATCTCCACATCATACCCGCTGTGTAGATCTACTCAAGATGAGTTCATAGCCACTGAGTTTATCCATTTTGGATTTTTATTCGATTTTATATGATTTATCAAAGTTTCAGCCGAAATAAATCAAAATAAATGGAGAAAACATAGATCCAGGGACCTATCTGTGATTAAACCTAAGATTCTAGGGCTAGCATGAAAGATTCGCAAGACACAGTGAATAGCGCGCGGAGAAAAATGTAGTTACAGCAAAACCCGGGGGTTGATCCGAAGATTCACTCCCCATAAATCCGCGCGCGACGGCGCGGCGCCGCGCGCGTGCGCCGGCGAGCTCGGGCTCACCGGAGTCGCGACGCGGGGCGCGAGAGGTGCCCCGGAGTGCGGGCTACTACCTTGGGTAGGCGTCGTCGACGGGGAAGGTGCGGTCGAGGTGGGGGAGGCGGTGAACGGCGGTGACAACGGCGTGAACCGGCGTGACGCGCGACGTCGAGGCGAGGTCGATCTGGCGGCCAAGGCTCGGGGAGGCGACGACGTCAAGCCATACGGGTACGTGAGAGCGAGGCGGTTGCAATGGTGGCAGTCTAGGGGTGCGAGGAGGACGGAGGGTGGCGGCACAAGCTTGAACTCGAGCTTGGCCCGGCAATGGTGGGTCGGTGCGGGTCACGATGGGATTTGGGGAATGGGGAGGGGAGACGCGACGAGAGCTAGCTCAGTGGGTGTGCAAGAGCGAGGCGGACTCGGTGACAGTGGTTGGAGGCGCGGAGGTGGACCGAGGCGGCCGGCGCAGCGAGCTCGAGCTCGGCAGCAATGGCGGGCTCGGGCGCGCAAGTGAGCGGGAGAGAGCGAGTGTGAGTGAGGGATGAATGGGGACGGGGTCGCGGCCAGGTGAAGGCCGGCCGGCGCGGGCGCGATTCATGGGCGTGCGGCGCTGCCCGTACGCCAGCGGCCACGTGGCGGCCATCGCCCCGGACAGAGTGGCCGCGCTGACGCGCGGGCCCCACCGGTCAGCGACTCAATTAGAGCCCGAATCTGGAAAAGTAGTAATTGGATGAAATGTTGTAATCTTCAAACTCTACAACTTTTTCAAAAGGTTCAACCCCCAAATCAGTTTGCAAATATGATTTAAACTTGAATTTATGTAGCAGCAATAGATGGGGACAAGGGACCTTTAATACTTGGGAAATTCAAAACTCCCATTCCTGGTCATTACCTCCCAGGGTTCCTTTTGAGCAGTTTGTTTAGAATTTCAAAACCTACAACTTCTCCAATTTGAGCTTTGCATGAAAGTGGCTGTAGGTGGGAGCAAATTTAGGATTCCTAAATAGGGCTGATTTGAGCTGGTTTTCTAGGCTGATGAAAAATGGACTTAATCACCATGTAAACTTCAATATATGGCAAGACCCCAATTGATAAAGTTGTTTATCTCATATCTACCTACAGTTTTGTCAATATGAGTTTCACCCAATTCTCAACAGAATAAAAGATATGGCTATAATCATAGCATCACACATGCAATAACAAGGTTTTGAACTTGTAGTTTAAACCAAATTTGTTTCCAATGCTCAAACACATGTTATTCCATGATGCTCAAGGATGAATGCTTCATGCATGATGAGTGATTATGCACTTGAGATACCGGAGCGTCACAACCCACCCCCCTTAAAGAAATCTCGTCCCGAGATTGTTGGTGTGATGTGGATGGATAAGTTAAATGAGGAGATAGTGCATTGTGTAGGGTTTCGAGTAAAAATCTGAATTTAGATGGTTATACATACTTATTTGCAATAGCCGAAAGAAAGCTCGGGTACTTGGTTTGCAAGTATTCTTCTTGTTTCCAAGTTGCTTCTTCTTCGAAGTGATTACTCCATTGTACTTTGTAAAAGTTGATCGTTCTTCTTCTCGTTGTTCTCTGTTTTTGGTCGAGGATTTTTATGGGACGTTCTTCATAAGTGAGGTCAGGCTCGATTTGAATTTGAGAGGTGTCCACTGCTTCTCCCGGCACTCTCAAACACTTCTTAAGTTGCGAGACATGAAACACGTCATGAACCGTAGCTAGATGTGGTGGTAGCTCCAACCGGTAAGCAACTGGTCCACATTGTTCAGTGATCTTGAATGGACCAATGTATCTGGGTGCCAACTTCCCTTTCACACCAAAATGATGTACCCCTTTCATCGGTGATACCCGAAGGTATACATAATCGCCTACTTCAAAAACTAACGGTCGTCTCCTCTTGTTCGAGTAGCTCTTTTGTCTAGACTGTGCCCTTTTTAAGTTGCTGTGTATGAGTCTAACCTGCTCTTTGTCTTGTGTTACCAAATCAGGGCCAAAAGTGACACGTTCTCCTGGTTCGGACCAGTTGAGGGGTGTTCTACATCTTCTTCCATATAGAGCCTCAAAAGGAGCCATTTCTAAGCTCTTCTGGTAGCTGTTGTTATAAGCAAATTCTGCTAGAGGGAGACACTCATCCCACTTGGTGGAATAAGTCAATGCACACGCTCTCAGCATATCCTCTAAGATCTGATTTACTCTCTCAACTTGGCCATTGGTCTGCGAATGGTATGCGGAATTGTGAATCGAAGTGGTGCCAAGAGCGGTTTGCAACTGTTCCCAGAAACGGGACACAAACAATGATCCTCGATCTGAAGTGATGGTCCTAGGGACCCCGTGTAATGAAACAATGCGGGAGACATAAATCTCTGCATATTTCTGTGCATTGTATCGGCTCTTCACCGGTATGAAGTGAGCAGATTTGGTGAAGCGGTCAATGATAACCCAGATGGAGTCATATCCCTTCTGAGTGCGAGGTAAGCCCACGATGAAGTCCATGTGTATATCCTTCCATTTCCATGCTGGAAGCGCTAGCGGCTGAAGCATACCCGCAGGCTTTAGGTGATCAGCTTTTATTCTTTGACACACATCACACTCGGACACGTACTTGGTGATCTCTCATTTCATACGAGTCCACTAAAATTTCTGTTTCAGGTCTTGGTACATTTTGTTATTGCCTGGGTGCATAGTGAACATAGACGTGTGTGCTTCATCTAGTATCTTCTTCCTTAACTCCATATTCTTAGGTACAACTAATCGATTTTTAAACCATAACACACCCTGGTCATCAAGTGTGAAGCATGCTCTCTTCTTCTCATCCACACCTTCACGAATGAACGCCATGCCTTTATCTTGCTTTTGTGCAGCTATGATTTGTTCTTTGATGGTGGGCTCAATAATGAGGTTATAAAGCTCATCTAGTTGTTCTGTAGGCAATTCGATTTCATCTATCTCACAACATAGCACTCTTACTGTAGGCCGGGCTTCAATCACATTGCAATGAGCCCGTCGGCTTAGTGCGTCCGCTACTACATTTGCCTTGCCGGGATGATAATGAATCTCCAAGTCATAGTCCTTTATCAATTCTAACCACCGTCATTGCCTCATATTCAATTCGGGTTGTGTGAGGATATATTTGAGGCTCTTGTGGTCGGTGTAGATATGACAAGTATTGCCTAACAGATAGTGCCTCCATATTTTCAATGTGTGTACCACTGCTGCCAGCTCTAGATCATGAGTGGGATAATTGGCTTCATGTTTCCTCAATTGATGGGAAACGTAAGCGACTACCCTCCCTTCTTGCATCAGGACACAGCCAAGCCCATTGCCAGAAGCGTCACAATACACGTCAAAAGGTTTCGTGACGTCCGGTTTTGCTAGTACTGGTGCGGTTGTTAATGATCTCTTTAAACTCTGGAAGGCTTCCTCACAGTTCGGACTCCACGAATACTTGGCATTCTTCTTGGTCAATGAGGTCATTGGCTTTGCCGTCTTGGAGAAATCCTTGATAAATCGGCGGTAGTAGCCCGCTAAACCGAGGAAACTCCGGATCTCAGTTACGGTTTCGGGTTGCTTGCAATTCAGTACACATTCTACCTTGCTAGGATCAACGGCTACTCCCTTCTCGGATAAAATGTGACCCAAGAAGCTTACTACTTTTAGCCAAAATGCACACTTGCTGAACTTGGCGTAGAGTTTTGTTCTCTAAGCTGAGTGAGCACAATCCGCAAGTGTTCCTCATGTTCTTCTTCATTCTTGGAGTAGATTAGTATATCGTCAATGAACACTACCACAAATTTGTCCAGTTCATTCATGAACACCGAGTTCATCATATACATGAAGAAAGCCGGTGCGTTGGTCAATCCGAAAGACATGACTAGGTACTCATACAAGCCATACCTGGTCAAGAAAGCCGTTTTAGGGTATCCTTCTCTCGGATTTTTATCTGATAGTACCCAGATCTCAGGTCGATTTTTGAGAAGACTGTAGCCCCAGCTAACTGATCAAACAGAATGTCAATGTGTGGCAGTGGGTATTTGTTTTTGACTGTAACTGCATTTAAAGGCTGATAGTCCACACATAGTCGCGTACCACCTTGGTCCTTCTTTTTGACAAAGAGGGCTGGGCACCCCCAAGGTGATGAGCTAGGGCGGATGAATCCTTTATCTAGCTGCTTTTGCAACTGTGTTTTCAACTCTTTAAGTTCATCTAGTGCCATCCTGTATGGTCGGCTGGAAACGGGTGCCGTACCCGGAACTAGTTCGATGCTAAACTCCACATTCCTATCCGGTGGGAGACCAGGGAGCTCCTTCGGAAACACGTCTAGGAATTCACATACTACAGGTATCTTCTTGATTTCTTGGATTTCAGTTGCATTCACAGTAGGTTCGATGTGCTTTTGATTAGGCATGTGGATCCTTAGAATCTTTCCACTGGCATTAGACTTTAGCTGTACTGTCCTGCTGCCAATATCCAGGACTGTGTGGTTGTCGTTCATCCAATTCATTCCTAATATGACATCGATCCCTTGGTGTGGCAGCACCACAGGACTGATGATGAAGTCTTCCCTTCCTATACTTAAAAGCAACCTCTTTACTATCAAATTTGTGTTAATGGGGTTTCCAGGTGCAGAGATGTTGTAGCTCTCTTTTATGCAAGAAGTTTTTATCCCATGCTTCGATGCATATGACTGACTAATGAAGGTATGAGTGGCCCCAGAATCAAATAGCACGACGGTTGGGTGACCGTTAACTGAGAACGTACCAGCGAGTACCGGTTCTCCGACGGGGATCTGCTCTAGGTGAATATAGTGCACTTGGTCCTTCCGCGGTGTGTTCCTCTTGGGTTTGTTCTGCTGGCTGCCACCCGCAGGAGTGGGGCCTTGAATCCTACGAGGAGCGCGGCACTCCCTGCTAAAGTGGCCTGTCTTGCCACAATTGAAGCAAGGATTCCTGGGTCCTGGTGCGGTGGGAGCACGAGGGGCGGGAAGCTGCGTGGGTGCACGGTAGGCCGGATACTGCTGCTGCTGTGGAGCTCGGTGGAGCCAACCCGATTGATTGGGCCGGACCACATAGCGGGGCTGCTGCTGGTAATTGGTCTTCTACTTCTAAGACGACCCAGGTGTACTACTGGCCTGACGTTTCCGCTTTTGGTCCTCATTTGCAACACGGAGGCGATTCTCCATGTCTAACGCGGTGTCGACCAGCTCTGAAAAGCTTTGGTAATGACGCCCGAGATGTGTCTGGAGGGTGGGGTCGAAACCCCGCAAGAGTCTGGCCGCCCTGCTAGGATCATCTGTAACATCCCTGGGGGAATACTATGACAGTTGGATGAACGTTTGCACGTATTGCATCACTGTGCGGTTGCCTTATTTCAGCTCCTTGAACTCGTGCTGCTTCTGCTCCATAAGGCTCACCGGGATATAGTGGGCCCGGAAAGCTGTACGGAGCTCCTCCTATGTGATCACGTGACCCTGCTGCTTCATAGCTTGGAACGTGGCGTACCATGCTCCAGCTGGGCCCTGAAGCAACTGTGCAGCAAACCGAGCTTTCTCCTGCTCGGTCAACCCAGGAAGCAGTGTGAACTTGGATCGATCGTGCGGAGCCAGTCATTCGCATCAAGTGGCTCAGGGCACGTGGTGAAGACTGGAGGGCGCAACTCCTCAAAGTCCTTGTAGGTGATTCCGCGGGGTTGGTGTTCTGCGGCCGCTGCTGCCCCTGAGTTGTTGTTCTTCCCTCATGAGGCGGATCAGCTCGCCCTATTGCACGACCAGGGTGGCCAATTCCGGCGGAGGTGGTGCATCGTGTGGCTGTTGGCCTGAGGTTTGCCCTTGACGAGTGTTGACCATATGCAAGAGTGAAGCTAACAGTGTTTAGTCCAACCACTTTAAAGCAATTAGATGCGCCGAAACACAGTTACTTGAAACATGTAAGACGGAAACATATAATTGCAGTAAAGTGTTAGCTTCCTTCTTGCAGCGGTTCGACCACCATCACATCTATCATAGCCCGTGCGTGTTGACTCTTAATATTCGACAATCGCGTGGATTCCTGGACAGTAAAAACTTTAACGGCGAGCTGCTCTTAAACCGTGCATCTTTTGATTATGATCCCTTTAGCAAAGTTATTCCTCGTTCTATGTTCTTTCACTTTCGTATAAAAAGTTTTTGGTGATTCCATTAGTATCTTGATCGAAATTCAATGTACGTCAGTATATATCAGTTTAGTCCAGATTTCGGAGACTGCGTGATTTCAGCTATAACTTCCAAATGAGATGCCTTTAGAGAAACTTTGTATAACAAAGTTGCTCTACACATCCAGTTCTACAACTTTGACAATACACTCCCCGTTCAATTCCTGCACCGAGAGTGTTCAAAATGAGGTTTTCCTACTGGTGCTGCTTAAGTCCAGATTACAGGCTCATGAAAGATTCGACCATAACTCTAGATCTGAGCACATTTAGAGAAAGCTCCAATTGGAATATTGTACACCAGACAGCTGTCTACAACTTTGCTATTCTACTCTTGGCCCAAATCCTTACACATTCCAAGATAATATCGGTTTTAGCTGCAGCTGTGCAAAATTTCAGATTGCAAGATGCAATCCAAAGTGAAGTGCAAACCCAAATTCCATTTACACAACCATTTCAAATGCCACCATGACGTAGAACTAACATTAGAGCTGCTTAGAAAGGTTCGAATACCACTAAAGTGTCTTAAGATTACATCAAGGGATGGTGGCTACATCAACCAACCATCAAATAGTGCATAATAAGATAACCATCACGACATCAAATGGCGTACCGAATGAGCTCTCACAACTCACTAATGTTTTAGTACAGCCATGAATCTAAAACGCGGAGCGGAATATTACAAAACATCTCTTTCAATGCGTCACTAACTTAAAACTTACTTCCCATCATCCATCCATCAGTTATCCTACACCCTGGAGTTCGCGTCAGACGGAACGTTCTCCTCTTCCTCCTCCATCTCCATGGGCTCCGAGGACTCTTCCTCCAAAGGGGTTGGTGCAAGTGGGGGCTGCTGCGGCGGCTCGTACTCTGCCAGACGGGGCTGCAGCTGCGCCACTTGGGCCTTCAACTCCTCCACACGTGTATGGGTCTCCGTGTACCTGTCAAAGTAGAAATGGCTCCGGTCCTCCGCACGGTGGTACATCCCGCGCGCCTCACGTGCATAGTCCATGCACACTACCAAGGGCCGGGAGCCGTTCCTGTCCTGGAGCTGCTCGCGGCGATCTAGCCAAGTGTGGTCAAGGTCATTGGTGGGAAGGTAGCGCAGGACCGTGTGGCCTGCCTCCCACCCAGAGCTCAGCGAAGTGAGGGCTGCCATTATCGCCTTACGGTAAGCCTCCTCCTCACGACGTCCCATCTCCCTCAGGGCCCTGCACAACAACTGAGACAGAGGACACTCCTCTTTGCAACGGGTGTGGAGTAACCCATCCTCCACCACAGGGGGAGTGTGAGTCACGTCAGGGAGAACAGTGATCCTCGCTCCGGTTGCCTTGCGTGCTGTCTGCTTGGTTCTAGCCATCTGTTTAGACAAGCAAGGTTGTGCATTAGTGAGTGACATATTTTTCCCGTGAGAGATTATAACAAGGGTACAACAGTGCATCGTATGGAAGGTAACTTTAAAATCACGATTTATTTCATTGCATTTTAATAATACCCCACCATAAATAAAAGCAGTAAATATGATGCATGATTCATAATAAACGATCTCACATCCCACATCTAAAAGAAGAGTACATATAGCTATCGATATTTCGGTGACACATATGCACGGCACTCTCTAATGCAACTAGCTGTTTCCTAACCGTTCTTAATTTCGCACGTAGTTAGTGTACCTGCAGAAGAATGCATGCTCATACATTACCACCTAATGTGGCATCCACGAGTGACCGCTGCGTGGACAACGTTGAGTGGGCCGCTGCACCTTTTCCTCAAAGCATGACTTTCCACCGGTACTGGGGATTGTCGAGAAGAAGGTGGATCCTAAAACCGAATGTAAGTGTGGTGGGTATGAAAGCCTCAAACACGCCCACCACCCTTAAAAAGCTTTAACTTATTCAGCATGAATGCAAGGTTTACAACCGTTCGCAAATCCCAACAGCTTCCACCAGTACTGGGGACAGCTATGGCCGAAAAGTTGCTTCCCAAAGCGCCGAATATGCATATGAGTTCTACCTAGGTCAGAATGTCAGTGATGTCACCTAGATAACACTAACATCCTTAATATGGGCATATCGCATACTCTCATTTTTGAATTACTTGAAAAGAGCTTTCGAAAATAGTTTTGTAAACCAAAACATGATGATATAACTGTTGTCTATGTATGATCGGCTCTGATACCAGCTGTAGCGGAACCGCCCTGCTTAAGCCAGATTAAGCACACCTGCCTCTTTTGGCTCGCAGTGCACTTAAGCTGGACTAAACCCGGTAGTCCGTCGAGTGGCCTTCGGCCCTCGATAACACCAATTTCTAGAGGAACCGACATCACACACATTGACCCTCGATGGAGCCACAACAATTACATCATCATAGGCAGTTCAATATAGATAGATAATAGAATTAGTTTATAGACCAGTTCAAATTAAAGTTTCAAGTCCAACATAGTCATAAAATAACATAAGTTTTCAAATGTCTCGCAGCGGAATAAGAAATAGATCAGAGTTCAGGATAAGCAGCGGATTTGCAAAAGAGAAACAACATCAAGCCCACTGATGTTCTCCTTGTGCCACAAGTGTCCACCTCTAGTCATGTTGCACACATGTGCCCCCTCCAACGCAAGGGCACATAAGAAACTTCATACCTATGAACCAAAAATGGGGGCAAACCCTGAGTACTAATTACTCAAAGGACTTAATGGACATGGCTTACGGCTGACACAAAGCATAGCTTACTAGTCAATGTATGTCCTTAGCCATTGATTTTAACCATCAAAGTGTTAAGAGAAGATAGCAGGATTCGACAGCTGCTATCTTAATCTTATTAAGAACAGATCATGCCAGTAATAATAATGTCCTTGCAAGATAGCAGGATTCGACAGCTGCTATTTTAACCATAACAACTTGCATGAGAGTAATCCGTCATAACTTGCATAAAAGTAATCCATCATATACACCAAACATGTTGTATTTGAAAACATGAACATAAGCATAGTATTGAGGTTGTTACTACGTTGCTCGGCAGTGATACTTGGCACTCTCACACCTGGTGAGCATCAGCGATTCGAATCGATTTCTAATTCCCGGGAATAAGTAAAAATGCCAAGGGATATATGCTTACTAGCCATCGTGTTCCTCACATATACCCCCCATCTCCTCCTGTCCCGTCCCAAGATTCACAGCGCCCCCACCAAACCCTTGGTAGTAGCCGTCTCAGGAGCGATACCACGGTACGTCGGGTCAGCCCTCCCTTGACCTCAAAGCACCCCCCAAGTCCATCGGTCTCCTATCAGTGGATGGGCAGCACCATGAATAGTGGGACGGAGCCGGTAAGACTTTCACCGGTCCCATGTCCTGGATAAGCACTTCTAGCAATGTTGTGCCGATCCCAAGCGAACAGCGAACGGGGTCTTAAACGACTTGGGCGGAGGCGGAGAACAACAACGCACACCCCAAAAGTAAACTTACGCTCCGCCCGGTCTCGATTTAACATCAACATAAATAATCATAAATTGCATCGTAGTAAGATTTTTGAGATTTTGAAATATCACCTACGCGACGAGTGACAGTGCTCACTCGTGTCTACTCGTACCTAGCATTTCTAGGCATACTCGTTCTACGAACTCTATTCATAGGATCTAGGGCCAGGGCGGCCAAGGAATCTAATGCAATTGGTTTCAATCAACTCCTAATGCATATGCGTAATCAACAATTATTTTATTAGCTGGGAATAGCATAGTCCTGCCTACCTTCTCCGCTAGGGTTAGAGGGTGCTTCCTCGGTGATGTGGTCAGTGGTCGGCTGCGGGTCCTCCTGCTCGTCCTCGGGCTCCTCGATCAGCGGTTGCTCTGGTGTCAGCTCCTCGTTCGTTGGATCTATATGCATGACATCATATGCGAATGAGTGCACAAGAATGCATATGCTTGCACTGGATGTAGATGAAATGCGAATGTTGAAATGTAGAAGGTATGTCATGGATGAATAATATGGTATAGTAGATTAACACATTGCATATGCTTATACTTAGTGTAATTTATCCTCATTTGTGAATTAAATTATGCACCTAAGTTGTAGCAGTAAAACATAACCAAATGAGACCAAACTTTTATGACATATAGATTCTGCATACCCAAAGCTACTATCAAAATGTCAACTCAATTGGAGTTATAATTATTTTATTAAAATTACAACAAGTTCTCAGCCCTACACATTGTCAGAATTTTCATAAATTATGAGAATAGTTTCTGAAGGTGAAATTTTACCAGTGAGCTGTACTTAGCATTAACTGCATGTACAAAAATTTACAAGCTAAAACTCCCAAGTTTGATAGGACATCTATTTTCCATATACTAATCTTGTGCGAATTTAAGATGTACATATGAACAGTGTAAATAGCTTTCTCGAATATACTTTCTGGACTCTAGGCATCAACATTAAGCCACCAAATTTTTCAGAGAATTTTTCTAGCAATTTATGACCACTTTTTCTAATTACATTACCAACATGTAGCATTTTATCATTTTCAAATCACCAATAAAAATTAACATGCAGAGGCTCATATTTTACCAGTGAGATTCACAAGCTATATAGGACACAAGAAAAATACTAGTGAGTCATATTTATCATACTTTGCATAGGCCTCATTTCCAAGTTAATAAGTAATGCATAAAGTACATGCAAAATGATAAAACAGTGAATGATCAGTAATATCTTGGGTCACCAAAATTCTCACGGTGTCTAAACATCCTAAGAAAGCTATTAACCAAGCTTCATCATTTTAGGATTTCATTAAGACAATGTTTTCCATTTTTGCTTGATTTAACAAGCATACACAATAACAGGGGCAAAACCATATATGCACATCTCCACTTCATACCCGCTGTGTAGATCTACTCAAGATGAGTTCATAGCCACTGAGTTTGTCCATTTTGGATTTTTATTCGATTTTATATGATTTATCAAAGTTTCAGCCGAAATAAATCAAAATAAATGGAGAAAACATAGATCCAGGGACCTATCCGTGATTAAACCTAAGATTCAGGTGCTAGCATGAAAGATTCGCAAGACACAGTGAATAGCGCGCGGAGAAAAATGTAGTTACAGGAAAACCCGGGGAGTAGATCCGAAGATTCACCCCCCTTCGTCCGCGCGCGAGGAGGACGAAGGGTGGCTGCGCGAGCTCGAACGCGAGCTTGGCCCAGCAATGGTGGGTCGGTGCGGGTCGCGATGGGATCTGGGGAATAGGGAGGGGAGAGGCGATGAGAGCTAGCTCTGTGGGTGCACAAGAGCGAGGCGGACTCGGTGACGGTGGTTGGAGGCGCGGAGGTGGACCGAGGCAGCCGGCGCAGCGAGCTCGAGCTCGGCAGCAATGGCGGGCTCGGGCGCGAGAGTGAGCGAGAGAGAGAGAGCGAGTGAGTGCGAGTGAGGGATGAATGGGGACGGGGTCGCGGCCTTGTGAAGGCCGGCCGGTGCGGGCGCGATCCGTGGGCGTGCGGCGCTGCCCGTACGCCAATGGCCACGCGGCGGCCGTCGCCCCGGACAAAGTGGCCGCGCTGACGCTCGGGCCCCACCGGTCAGCGACTCAGTGAATGGAGAAAAAGGAAAATGGAAAATGTGTTTTCTCTCTTTCTGTAAATCGCCATTTTGACCCACTTAGATCCCAAATTTGGAAAAGTGTTAATTGCATGAAATGTTGTACTCTTCAAACTCTACAACTTTGTCAAAAGGTTTAACCCCCAAATCAGTTTGCAAATATGATTTAAACTTGAATTTATGTAGCAGCCATAGATGGGGACAGGGGACCTTTAATACTTGGGAAATTCAAAACTCCCATTCCTGGTCATTACCTCCCAGGGTTTCTTTTGAGAAGTTTGTTTAGAATTTCAAAACCTACAACTTCTCCAATTTGAGCTTTGCATGAAAGTGGCTGTAGGTGGGAGCAAATTTAGGATTCCTAAATAGGGCTGATTTGAGCTGGTTTTCTAGGCTGATGAAAAATGGCCTTAATCACCTTGTAAACTTCAATATATGGCAAGATCCCAATTGACAAAGTTGTTTATCTCATATCTACCTACAGTTTTGTCAATATGAGTTTCACCCAATTCTCAACAGAATAAAAGATATGACTATAATCATAGCATCACACATGCAATAACAAGGTTTTGAACTTGTAGTTTAAACCAAATTTGTTTCCAATGCACAAACACATGTTATGCCATGATGCTCAAGGATGAATGCTTCATGCATGATGAGTGATTATGCACTTGAGATGCCAGAGCATCACAGACACTGACGCTTGCTCCGAGATCGCATAAGGCTTGATTGAAGACTTGGTTCCCAATTGAGCATGGAATGGTAGGACTGCCAGGGTCCTTCTTCCATGGAGGTTGGTTGAGTCTAGCTGCGCTACACTCCTTGGTCATATGCACAATTTCCGTTGATGGCAGTGGTTTTTTATTGTTGAGTATATCTTTTAAGTACTTTGCATATGTTGGTACCTGCATAGCATCTAGCAAGGGTATATTGACATAAAATTTCTTAATAACCTCAACAAACTTACTATATTGTTCATCGGTGGCAGCCTTCTTGTTGCGCTGAGGGAAGGGCAACACCGTTGTGTCATAAAACTCATGTGGAAGAGTTTTCGATGGTGCCTTCTCCTTTGCGGCACCAGTGCTGGTTTCTGGATCATCATTCTCCTCCATTTCGGTGGTCTTCTCCTGTTCCTTGCCTATATGGTTAGTGTGTGACGCACCACTAGGATGTGGAGGGTCCTCAGTGGACTTACCGCCCCTAGTGGTGACAGCATTGATGTGCTCTTTGGGAGGAGGTTTCGGTTGTCCCAGAAGCTTTCCCGCATTAGCATTAGGCAAAGAGGCAGCCAATTGAGCTATTTGTGTTTCTAACATTTTATTGAAACTTAGTTGATTTTTCATAGCACTGTTAAAAGTTTTCATTTGTAAAGAAATAACTCAAAAAGTCTATCATTTGCATGAAACTTTTTACTAATGCTATCATACAGAGCTTTAGGATCAAAAGAGCTAGGCTTATTGAATTGCTGTGAATTACCAGAGGAGTTACCTTGTCCGGAGAATGGCATATATGGGCGCGAATTCCAACTTGTTTGGGGATGATTCCCATTGCTGAAGTTGCTAGAATTACCGATGAAGTTGGCGTCTTCCGGTCGCGTTTTAGGGCAGCTGCTCCCTGAATGCCCCGTGTTCCCGCGGACTTCACAAGTCATGCGAGTGTCGAGGGCCTAGACTGGTGTGGTCTCCGAATTGTCTTCTAGCTTCTTTAAAAGCAAGTCCATCTTGGCGGCCAGCATGTCCGTGCTGTCGATGTGATGGACTCCACGGGATCATGTGTGTGACCTTTCTTCCTTCCATCCCTGGTTAGTGGCGATCTTCTCAATCAGATTTTTGGCTGCTCTCTGTTGACGGTCGTAATCTCACGATATCAACCGTCAATTATCCACCAAATGAAGCTAAACATATGAAATATATGGACTAACCCTTGCTACTAATGAGTTTCACAAGATGTATATGAATATTTGGATGCAGGTACCAAAATACACGTAAAATGGTTGCAAACATGTCACATATCGAAGATGAGCAGAAATGGTAAAAGTAGGGTGGCCGCCTGACTAGCTGCCAGGTCATCAGTGGCCGCCCAACCATGGGTGGTGGCCGCCCAGCCACCCTCCAACGGGGATTTGGACTCCCGACCACGTGGAATGGTCCCTTGACCACTTCACTTGCCATGTCTTCGATCCGGTGCGCAAACAAACACAAAAAGGTGAAGATCCAACCATACAAGAGAGCATCCAATATATCCAAGGGTCACAATGTGCCTGGACAACGATTGGTGATGTCAAGGATCCGAGGGGAACAACATGCAACAAATTGGAGCAAAACACGTGGCCGCCCGACCATGTAGGTTGGTCGGCCGGCCACCGACGTTGGCCGCCCGGCTACCGACTCGGCCCCTTTACCGACCTAGTGCACATATAAATACCCACCTCACTTCCTAGGCTATAAATTGGCCCCGAGAGCTCATTTGTAAAGCATGGAGAAGTAGAGAGCTACATTCTACCTTAGAGAATAACCTTATCCAAATCTTAGTAGTTAGGATAGTCCTAGGGGTTAGAGTGAATCGAGCTTTGCCTCGGAGTTCTTGGTGATCCCTCTGAGTCTGTGGTAAAGTTCTTGTATCTTTGTACTCTTTTTATCTTCAGTATAATTCAGTTATACTTTACTTTATTTCTATCTCTTACAAGTGTGGTATACCTTTCTTTGCATACTTGCTAGGCTTAGACTGTGGTTACCTTAGTTATTCAAGTCTTGTTATACTTGCCGGTGCTATAAGCCTCTCTTAGACTTAGATCTAGGAGTCAGGTTAGCTCTCACCCTCTAATTAAGGGCGAGCTTTAGTGCTCAATCACTTTCATGGTGAAAGCGCTTGTGCACTAGTATAGCGTGCCATCCTACCCACGCAGATTAGCTTGGTAGCCCCACTCGGTGACAGCGTGTGGTGTGCCTGTGTATCCCAGGCCCGTTCGTTCGGTAGGCCCGTAGGTGATAGCCGGGTTCTCTTTCGGTGGTCTACTATCTACCCCCTGACCCCTCGAGGGCGCCGGAATTTCGCTCGACGCGAGACCCTGACTTGTTTACTTGAGTTTCCTTAGTTAACCACGACATAGTCTCTGCAGCCGAATAGAATCGAGTTTGGGAACTCTATCTCACTCGTTGTCCTCCCAGGCAACTATACCTTTCTACGTGTATCTTTGGTAGTTTGTTTTACTTTTCCACCATACACCTATCTTTATTTGGCTTACCTCTGTCTAACTACTAGTTGGTATATTTATCTAAGTTTACAGATCTTTCGACTTGAGTTTATTCAATTATACTCTCTCGCCTGCGACTTCCCTGTGGACAAATACGATACTCGGAATACTCTGGGTGAAAGGCTACAGCGGTCTCCATGTGCTTGCGGAGTAAAAACCTGTTAAGGCTAAGAGACGCCAACAAGCTTTTCTGGCGCCGTTGCCGGGGAAGCAATAGGCAGAGATATAATTGATAATCTCATTTCGAACCCCGTATGCTTTATAAATTTGCCACTAGTTTTTAGCAGGCTTACTTTGCTCTGTTGTTTTTGTTGTGGATGCAACAGAGAGGTGTATGACCGGTATCGACCTACCGGTAAAATTCCACAAGAATCTAGAGTCTCTGCTCAGGAGAGTCCATTCTTAGACTGTCCACGGGTAGATACCTATACCAACAAAACTTTAACCAACTGCATCAACAAGTCGCACTCCGTTTATCAACGTCATGGCTGAAAAGGCCATCCGTGAGTTCTCCGTCCCATCTAGCAACAATGTCCCAACAGGACCTGAGGTACAAGAAGGAGAGAACTTTGAGCTCAAACCCAAAGCCATTCATATGGTTCAAGCTATCCCTTTCTGCGGACTAGCAACGGAGGATGCCAACAATCACCTGCAGCAATTCCTGGAAATCTGCAGCACATTCACAATAAAAGGTGTGTCCGCCAATGCCGTCAAACTATGCCTCTTTCCATTTTCACTTTTCGGAAAGGCGAAGCAATAGTTCTACCTCAACCGTGCAACACTCAGTACATGGGATGCGTGCTCCAACGCATTCCTTGCCAAGTACTTCCCTCTGGGAAAGACCAATGCACTGAGGAACAAGATCTCAAGCTTCCAACAGCTCATAGATGAAATAGTGGCGGAGGCCTGGGAAAGTCTACAAGAGTATATCACGGCCTGCCCCCACCATGGAATGGAACTGTGATGCTCCGGCATCTCAAGTGCATAATCACTCATCTTACATGAAGCATTCATCTTGAGCATCATGGCATAACATGTGTGGGTGCATTGGAAACAAGTTTGGTTTATATTGCATAGTGAAAAACACTGTCATTTCATGTGTGGTGCTATGTTTATGATCATATCTTTTATTCTGTTGAGATCTGGGTGAAATCCATATTGACAAAACTGTAAGTCAACATGATATAAACAACTTTTCTAATTGGGGTCTTTTCATATAATGAGGTTTGCAAAGTGATTAGGGTCAATTATAGTCAGTATAGAAAACCAGTTCAAATTGGGGCTGATTTGAAATTCTAAGTTTACTCTGACCTACGGCCACATTCATGCAAAGCTCAAATTAGAGAAGTTGTAGGTAATGATCTAGGGAGAAACTTTTTCAATTGGGGTATGGTTCAAAAATGAATTTTTGTTAATGATTTGAACCATATTCTGTCAGCCTAGAAACACAGTTTAAATCTGACCAGTTGGTAAACCTAGTTTTTCTCCAACTTAAAGTCATTTTCATGTCAAACCCAAATGGAATGAAATATATAGGATTAAATTATAAACAAACTTGTCAATGGGAGTTTTAGATGTTAAAGCCCAAAAATGAGAGTTTTTCCCTTCACAAGAAATAAAGGTACTCTGCCACATCTAGAGCTGTCGGCTAAATTCAAATGGAATTCATATTTCCAGACCGAATTTGAGTTGGAGCCTTTTGACAAAATTGTAGAACTGGAAGAGGCCAACATTTCATCCAATTACCATTTTTCCAAATTCGGCTCCTAAATAGGTCAAAATGGCGATTTACAGAGGGTGAGGAAACACATTTTTCTTTTTCTGGGTTTTTCCTCCCCCGCGGTCACTGACGAGTGGGGCCCACTCGTCAGCGCCGCCCCGCTCCCCCAGCTCGCGGTCGCCGCGTGGCCGCCGGCGTACGGCCACGACGCGCGCACGCGGATCGCCCCCCTCGGCCGAGGCCGCGCCCTTACCTAGCCGCGAAGCCGTCCGCGTTCACTCCCCCGCTCCTCGCTCACTCATTCACTCGCTCTCTCTCTCGCTCGCGCGCCGCCCGCCATAGCCGCCGACCGAGAGCTCGCTACGCCGGCCTCCTCGGTCCCTCTCCGCGCCCCCAATCGCCGCCATCTACCTCGCCTCGCCCTTGCGCACCCGCCGAGGTAGACCCCGTCGTCCCTCTCCCCCTCATTCTCTAGATCGGGCCGAGCCCCGTCGCGCCCGCCATGGCCGGGCCGAGCTCAAGCACGGGCTTGCGCCGCCGCCTGCCGCCCTCGTCGCGTCCCTAGAGTACTCTCACCGCACTCGCCTCGCTCCCGCGCACCCGAGGCACTAGGCCTCGTCGCCGTTCACCCACCCTTCGCCTAGATCCACCGCCGCACGACGTCGTGGCCACGCCGCCGACGCCGTCGCGCGCCCTCGGTTCACCGCCTTCCACCGCCGACCCTCGCCGTCCCCGCCGCCGAGACCTAGCCCGGCTTGAGCGCCGCGCTACCGCGCACCCGATGCGCGTCGCGTCGCGGCTCCGGCGAGCCCGAGCTCGCCGGCGCGCGCGCGCCGCCGCGCCGTCGCGCGCGGCGGGAGGAGGAAGAAAGGCCGGGGGGGTTTTTGCAAGCTACCCCCGGAGTATGGTTTATTTACGTTTTAAACCACGCGCTGTTTACTGAGTCTTGGCATTCTTACGTGCTAGCCCCTGGAGTATAGGGTTAATTGTGTTCTAGTCCTCGGTTTTATCTTTTTCCATTTCTTTTTCCTATATTCGGCTGAAACTTTGGAAATTCATATAAAATCGAATAAAAATCGTAAAAAGGTAAACTCAGTTGCATTGTACTCCTAGTAAATAGATCTACACAGTAGGTATGATGTGGGGATGTGCATGTACGGTTTTACCCCTGTTTTTAAAGGTGCATGTTAAAACAATGAAAAATAGGAAACATGGCCTAGATGGAATTCAAAAATGACGAAACTTGGTCAGTAGCCTTCCTAGGGTGTCTTGATACTGTGGTAATTCCTGGTGGCTCAATACTTTACTGTTCATTCATGGTTTTACCATTTTATATGTACTTTATGCATTATTTGGTAATTTGAAAATGGGGTCCATGCAAAATATGTGAAATAAGGCTCACTAGTATTTGTCTCTGGTTCTATATAGCTTGTGAACACCACTGGTAAAATATGAGCCCCTGCATGCATAGTTTTGATGGTGATTTGAAAATGACAAATCTTGACTTGGAGAAACTGATAAATGGAAAAATGGGTCCTAATGTGCAAGATAAATTCTACCAAAATTCTAGTAGCATGTGGGAGTACTGTAGGATCCAGAAAGTATATGCTTGGAAGCTATTCTCACTGTTTATATGTACATCTTAATTTGCACTAGTTTTATATATGGGAAATAGATGTCCTGTCAAAAAGTGGGAGTTTTAGCTTGTAAATTTTTGTACATGCAGTTCATACTAAGGATAGCTCACTGGTAAAATTTCATCTTCAGAAACCATGCTGATAAATTATAAAAATTCTGACAAGGTGTAGGGCTGAAAACTTGCTGGAATTTTAATAAAATAATTATAACTCCAATTGAGCTGAAATTTTGACAGTAGCTTTGGGTATGAAATATCTGCTTGTCATAAAAGTTTGGTACCATTTGAGTTAGTCGAACTGCCAGAACTCAGATGCATGTTTTAATTCACAACTGTACATGGTTTACACTAAATATATACATGAAGGTTGATTTAACTGCTATGCACATGTCGTTTTCCATGAAGTATATACTGCATCCTGGCATCTGCACTTCATCTACATCAAGTGCATACATCTGCATTCATAGGCGCTCATGTCGGTGCTTCTCATGCATATAGACCCCGCGATCGAAGAAGAGACAGTGCAGGAGCAACCCCTGGTCGAGGAACCCGAAGAGGAGCAGGAGGACTCGCAGCCGACCGCTGACACCACCGCCGAAGAGACTAACCCTAGCGAGGAAGAAGGAAGGCAGGATCATACAATTCCCAGCAAATAAAATACCTGTTCATTACGCATATGCATTAGGTGTTGTATGGAACCAACTGCATTAGATCCCTTGGCAGCCCTGGCCCTAGCACCTATAATAGAGTGCGTAGGACGGGTATGCCTAGAATGGCTAGGTACGAGTAGACACGAGTGAATAAAGGTAACTCGTCGCGTAGGTGTTACTTTTCAAAAGAAAAAGTCTCACTATGGAAGCTATTATTATCACGCCATGATTATGTTATATTTTAAATGGAGACCGGGCGGAGATATGGGTATGAATGTTGAGAATTGAGATAATGTGTGGTGGACTCCGCCCGAGTCGCATAAGGCCGGTCATTGTTCGCCTATTGGTCGGCATAACATTGCTAGAGTGCTTATCAGGAATCTATGGGCCGGTGAAAGTCTTACTTGTGACGTCTCAAGCAAGGGGCACGTTCCTACCCACTGGTTGAGAGGAAGGTGGCCGCGGAGGCGGGTGTCAAAGGAGGGCAGAACCCGACGTAACCGAGGTACCGCTCCTGCGACAACGCGCTCCGGGAGTTAGGCGGGAGTGGTCATCGAACTTGAGACGGGACGAGTGGAGATGGGGGAAGCATATGTGGAACGCTGGGAGGTAGTAAGCATATGCCATCCTGGTGCTTCTAGTTATTCCCGGGAATATAAAAATCGATTCGAATCGCTGATACTCACCAGGTGTGAGAATGCCAATACCACTGACGGGCAAAGTAGTAATCCATATGAATATGTTGTACTGAGAATTCATGGTTTTGACAACTACATACTTGGATATGCCTGATTTACCTTGTGAAATATTTGTCACATTTTTGATACATGCTTTACTTTCATGCCATGCTACACCATATCTATTATGTTCCACAAATTTTGATGACTCGAGCAGCTGTTAAATCCTGCTCGGGTGCAATAATGTAAGCAGCTGTCAAATTCTGCTTCCACTGATTTAACTTGATACTGTATAAAAGCAATGTCTAAGGACTCAGATGCTAGTAAGCAAGCTTCGCGTCAGCCGTAAGCCTCATCCATTAAGTCCTACTGAGTAATTAGTACTCAGGGTTTGCCCCCACTTTTGGCTTACAGGTACGGAGTTCCTCTTCTGTGCCTGTGTTGGTGGAGGGTCGTGCCCCCGTCAGGAATGAGCAGAGTCATGATCTGGCAGGGAGCGGCATCGGTGGGCTCGATGCTCGTTCTTTTATGCAAGTATTTTGAGTACCATGAAACTTGAACTTTAAATTTCCGCTGCGAGAGACTATTTGAACCAGGTTGTTATAAGACACTATGTTGAACTCTATTTGATTTCGAACTTGGATTGTAACTAAAGTCTATGTAATATCTATTCAACTGCCTGTGATGTTGTAACTGTTGTGGCTCCATCGAGAGTCGGATGTGTATGACGTCGGTTCCTCTGGGAAATGGTGACATCGAGAGCCCGAGGGACTCTCGACGGACTACCGGGTTTAGTCTAGCCTAAGTGCACTGCGAGCCAGAGGTGGCAGGTGTGCTTAGTCTGGATTAAGCAGGGCGGTTCCGCCACAGCTGGTATCAGAGCCGATCATGCACAGACAACGGTTACATCATCAAGTTTTGGTTTACAAAACTATCTTCGAAAGCCCTTTTCAAGTAATTGAAAAATGAGAGTATACGCTATGCCCGTATAAGGATGTTAGTGTTATTCAGGTGACATCACTGACATTCTAACCTAGATAGAACTCATATGCATGTTCGGCGCTTTGAGAAACAACTTTTCGGCCATAGCTATCCCCAGTACTGGTGGAAGCTATCGGGTTTTGCGAACGGTTGTGAACTCTGCATTCATTGCTGTATAAGTAAAAGCTCTTTAAGGGTGGTGGGCATGTTTGAGGCTTTCATACCCACCACACTTACATTCGGATTTGGGATCCATCTTTTCCTCGACAATCCCCAGTACTGGTGGAAAGTCAGGCTTTGAGGAAAAGGTGCATCGGCCCACCAACGTTGTCCACGCAGCGGTCACGCGTGGATGCCACACTAAGTGGTAATGTATGAGCATGCATTCTTCTGCAGGTACCCTAACTACGTGCGAAACTAAGAACGGCCAGGGAACGACTAGTTGCATTAGAGAGTGCCGTGCATATGTGTCACCGAAATAACGATAGCTATATGTACTCTTCTTTTAGATGTGTGATGTGAGACCGTTTAGATACGATTCATGCATCATGTTTACTGTTTTTATTTATGGTGGGATATTATTAAAATGGTATGAAATAAATCGCAATTTTAAAAGTTTACCTTCCATATGATGCACTATTGTACCCTTGGCTTAATATCTCGTATGAAAAATATATCCCTCACTAATGCACAACCTTGTCTACCTAAAACAGATGGCCAGGACCAAGCAGACCGCACGCAAGGCCACCGGAGCCAGGACCACCGTTCTCCCTGACGTGACCCACACTCCCCCTGTGGTGGAGGATGGGTTGCTCCACACTCGCTGCAGGGAGGAGTGCCCCCTGTCCCAGTTGCTGTGCAGGGCCCTGAGGGAGATGGGGCGTCGTCCCTGTCCCTTCATCTCGGTGCAGACGGTGCACGCGGAGGGCAACTGCATGGCCCAGGTTGTCCTTCCACGGGGGACGTTCGCAGGCCAGCAGACCCTCACCACTTACGGGGCCAATGAGGAGGAGGCTTACCGTAAGGCGGTGATGGGAGCCCTCACTTCGTTGAGCTCCAGGTGGGAGGCAGACCACACGGTCCTGCGCTTCCTCCCCACACGCGACCTCGACCACGCTTGGCAGGAGCGCCGTGGGTGGCTTCGGGACAGGAACGGCTCTCGGCCCTTGGTAGCGTGCATGGACTATGCACGTGAGGCGCACGGGATGTATCAGCGCGCGGAGAACAGGAGCCGCTTCTACTTTTCCAGGTACACGGAGACCCGTACCCGTGTGGAGGAGTTAGAGACCCGGGTGGCGCAGCTGCAGCAGCGTCTGGCCGAGTACGAGCCGCCGCAGCAGCCCACGCCCTTGGAGGAGGAGGAGGAGGAGGAGTCCTCGGAGCTCATGGAGGTGGAAGAGGAGGGGGAGAACGACCCCTCTGACGCTAACTCCAGGGTGCAGGGTGTTTGATGGATTGATGGGAGGAAGTTAAGCATTAAGTTAGTTACGCGTTGAAAGCGATGTTTTGTAATAATCCGCTCCGCGTTTAGACTCATGGTTGTACGAAAACATTGGTGAGTTGTGAGAGCTCATTCCGTACACCATTTGAGGTTATGATGGACCATTTTATTACGCACTATTCGATGGTTGGTTGATGTAGCCACCATCCTATGATGTAAACCTAAGACTCTTTAGCGGTAATTGAACTTTTCTAAGTGGCACTGATGTTGGTTTTACGTCGTAATGGCCTTTGAGATGGTTGTATGTATGGATTTGTGAGCTGCACCTCGTTTTAGATGGCACCTTGCAATCTGGAATTTTTCGCAGTTGCAGCCAAAAACTGAAGTTATCTTAAGTTGTGTAAGGATTTGAGCCAAGAGTTGAATAGCAAAGTTGTGGAGAACTGTCTGGTGCACAACCCTGCCAATTGGAGCTTTCTCTAATTGTGCTCAGATCTGGAGTTACGGTCAAATTTCTTAAGAACCTGTAATCTGGACTGAAGTAGCACCAGTAGGAAAATCCTATTTTTGCACACCCTTAGTGCAGGAACTGAACTGAGAGCGTGTTGTCAAAGTTGTAGATCTGGAAGTGTAGAACAACTTTGTTATACAAAGCTTCTCCTAAATACGACTCATTTGGGAGATATGGCTGAAATCACGCAGTCACTGAAATCTGAACTGAACTAGTATATGCTGACGAAGACTAAATCTCGAACGGGCTACAAATAGAATCACCAAAAACATTCCATATGAAAGTGAAAGATCACAGAACAAGGAATAACTTTGCTAAGGGGAGCATAGTCAAAAGATGCACGGTTTAGGAGCGGCGCACCGGTACAGTCATTGCTGTCCAGAAATTCACGCGATAGCCGACTGCTAAACACCAACACAACGAGCTATGACTAAATGTGACAGTGGTCGAACCGCTGCAAGAAGGAAGCTAACACTTTACTGCAATTATATGTTTCCGTCTTACATGTTTTGAGTAACTGTGTTTCGGCGCATTTAATTGTTTTAAAGTGGTTGGACTGAACACTGTTAGCTTCATTCTTGCAGATGGTGAACACGCGCAATGGGCAGACCTCAGGCCAGCAGCCACACGATGCACCACCCCCGCCGGAGTTGGCCACCCTGGTCGTGCAGCAGGGCGAGCTGATCCGCCTCATGAGGGAGGAAAGACAAGCTCAGGGGCAGCAGCGGCCGCGGGAACACCAACCCCGCGGGATCACCTACAAAGACTTTGAGGATTTGCGCCCTCCAGTCTTCACCACGTGCCCTGAGCCACTGGCAGCAAATGATTGGCTCCGCACGATCGAGTCCAAGTTCACACTGCTTCCAGGGTTGACCGAGCAAGAGAAAGCTCGGTTTGCGGCACAACTACTTCAGGGCCCAGCCGGAGCGTGGTACGCCACGTTCCAGGCTATGCAGCCGCAAGGGCACATCATCACGTGGGAGGAGCTCCGTACAGCTTTTCGGGCCCACTACATCCCGAAGAGTCTTATGGAGCAGAAGCAGAGGAAGTTCAGGGAACTGAAGCAGGGCAACCGAACGGTCATGCAGTACGTGCAGTCGTTCATACACTTGTCGCAATATTCACCGGGGGACGTGGCTGATGATCCTAGCAGGGCAGCTAGGCTCTTGAGTGGGTTTGACTCTACACTTCTGACGCATCTGGGGCGTGAATACCAGAGCTTCTCGGCGCTGGTCGACACTGCACTGGACATGGAGAATCGTCTCCGTGTTGCAAATGAGGATCAAAAGCGGAAACGCCAGGCCAACAATGCACCTGGGTCATCTCAGAAGCAGAAGGCCAACTATCAGTAGCCACAGCAGTACCACCAGCAGCCTCGCTTTGTAGTCCGGCCCAATCAGTCGGGTTGGATTCACAGGGCACCGCAGCAGCAGAGGTTCCCTACCTACTGCGCACCATCCCATCAGGCACAGCTTCCGGCACCTCGCGCTCCTTTCTCACAGGGAGCTTGGGGTCCTTGCTTTAACTGCGGCAAGACCGGACACTTCAGTAAGGACTGCAGAGCACCTCGTCGCATCCAGGGTCCCACCCCTGCAGGTGGCAGCCAGGGGAAGCAAAAGGGGTCCAACTCTAAGACGGGCCGAGTTCACTTCATCCACATGGACCAGGTCCCAGCCGGAGAGCCGGTACTTGCTGGTACGTTCACCGTCAACGATCATCCGGCCGTCGTGTTATTTGATTCAGGAGCCACACATACATTTCTTAGCAAGTCATATGCATTGAAGCACGGGATAAAAATGTACAAGTTAAAGGAAGATTATCACATCACCGCACCGGGTTCCCCTGTCGCCACTGGGTTAATGGCCAGACAATTGAAGGTAGACATCGGTCCTGAGAGCTTTGTCATAAATCCTGTGGTGCTGCCACACCAAGGGATTGACGTTATTTTGGGTCTGAATTGGATGGTAGAAAACGATGCAATCCTACATGTTGGCAGCAGGGAAGTGCAATTAAAGTCTAAGGTCACTGGAAAGATACTAAAGGTGCACATACTAGAACAGAAACATCTAGAGGCCACAGTAAATACATCTGAACTTCAAGAGATTAGAAAGATACCGGTAGTATGTGATTTCCCGGATGTGTTTCCGGAGGAGCTTCCTGGGCTTCCTCCAGATAGGGATGTGGAGTTTAAGATAGACCTCATTCCAGGAACGGCACCTGTTTCAAGGAGGCCGTACAGAATGGCACCAGATGAACTCAAGGAATTAAAAACACAATTACAAGAACAATTGGATAAAGGGTTCATTCGTCCTAGCTTATCACCTTGGGGCTGTCCTGCTCTCTTTGTAGAGAAGAAAGACCAAGGTGGTAAGCGATTGTGCGTGGACTATAGACCATTAAACGCAGTCACGATCAAAAATAAGTACCCACTGCCTCACATTGACATCCTGTTCGATCAGCTAGCAGGAGCCAAAGTGTTTTCAAAAATTGATTTAAGGTCAGGCTACTATCAAATAAAAATCAGGGAAGAAGATATACCCAAGACAGCCTTCTCTACCAGATACGGCCTATATGAATACCTGGTCATGTCCTTCGGGTTAACCAATGCACCAGCCTTCTTCATGTATATGATGAACTCAGTATTCATGAACGAGCTGGATAAATTTGTAGTCGTATTCATTGACGACATCCTCGTCTACTCAAAAAACGAGGAAGAGCACAAGGATCACTTGCGAACGGTACTCACCCGGCTGAGAGAACACCAACTCTACGCCAAGTTCAGCAAATGTGCATTCTGGCTAAGAGAAGTGAGTTTCCTTGGCCACATCTTGTCCGAAAAGGGGGTAGCCGTCGATCCGAGTAAAGTGGAAGATGTACTGAATTGGAAACAACCCGAAACAGTAACAGAAATTAGGAGCTTCCTCGGTTTAGCGGGCTATTACCGCCGCTTTATCAAGGACTTCTCCAAAACTGCAAAGCCAATGACATCCCTGACCAAGAAAAACACGAAGTATCTATGGGATCCAAAGTGTGAAGAGGCCTTCACAAGCTTGAAAAAGTCATTAACCTCCGCACCAGTGTTAGCTCAACCGGACGTCACTAAACCCTTCGACGTATATTGTGATGCCTCCGGCAATGGGCTTGGCTGTGTCTTAATGCAAGAGGGAAGAGTAATTGCCTATGCGTCACGCCAGTTAAGAAAACATGAAGCCAACTACGCAACACATGATCTGGAGCTAGCAGCAGTGGTACACGCCCTAAAGATATGGAGACATTATCTGCTGGGCAATACTTGTCACATATACACAGATCATAAGAGTCTCAAATACATCCTCACGCAGCCTGAACTTAACATGAGACAACGATGATGGCTAGAACTGATAAAAGACTATGACTTGGAAATCCATTATCATCCCGGCAAAGCAAATGTCGTAGCAGATGCACTAAGCCGTCGGGCTCATTGCCATATGCTTGAAGTCCGACCCACGGCAAGGGTGATCTGTTGCGAGATAGATGAGATCGAAGTAATCACTGAGCAAATGGCAGAACTTTACAGCTTGATCATAGAGCCTACCATAAAAGAACAAATTATAGCGGCACAGAAACAAGATAAAAGTATGGCATACATTCGGGAAGGTATAAATGAAGAGAAGAGAGCGTGCTTCACGCTTGATGACCAAGGCGTCCTATGGTTCAAGGGTCGCTTAGTGGTACCTAGAGACATGGAGTTGAGAAAGAAAATCCTAGACGAAGCCCACACCTCCATGTTCACCATACACCCGGGTAGCAACAAGATGTATCAAGATCTAAAACAAAAGTTTTGGTGGACCCGTATGAAACGGGAGATCGCCAAATACGTGTCCGAGTGTGACGTGTGCCAGAGAGTAAAAGCCGACCATCTAAAACCGGCAGGAATGCTTCAACCGCTAGCCGTACCATCTTGGAAGTGGGAAGATATACACATGGATTTCATTGTGGGTTTGCCTCGCACTCAGAAGGGCTATGATTCCATATGGGTGATTATTGACCGACTCACAAAATCAGCTCACTTTATTCCCGTGAAAACAATCTACCACGCCAAGACCTATGCTGAATTATACATCGCGAGGATAGTCTCTTTACATGGTGTTCCTCGGTCGATCACTTCAGATAGAGGCTCTCTGTTTGTATCCCGCTTTTGGGAGCACCTACAGACCGCTCTAGGCACCACTTTGATTCGCAGTTCTGCATACCATCCGCAAAGCAGTGGCCAAGTCGAGAGGGTAAATCAAATCCTAGAAGACATGTTGAGAGCTTGTGCATTAACTTATTCCACCAAATGGGAGGAGTGCCTTCCTCTAGCTGAGTTCGCCTATAACAACAGCTACCAAAAGAGCTTAGAAATGGCTCCTTTCGAAGCTCTATATGGGAGAAGATGCAGAACACCCCTCAACTGGTCCGAACCAGGAGAACGGCTCATCTTTGGCCCTGATTTGGTAACACAAGCCGAGGAGCAAGTTAAATTTATACATAGCAACTTGAAAAGAGCACAATCTAGGCAGAAGAGCTACTCTGACAAAAGAAGATGACCGTTGGTCTTTGAAGTTAATGATCATGTGTACCTTCGGGTGTCACCAATGAAAGGGGTACATCGTTTTGGTGTGAAAGGGAAGTTAGCCCCGAGATACGTAGGTCCGTTTAAGATCACGGAGCAGTGTGGGCCAGTTGCTTACCGGTTGGAGCTACCTCCACATCTGGCTGCGGTTCATGACGTATTTCATGTCTCGCAACTTAAGAAGTGTTTGAGAGTGCCGGAAGAAGCAGTGGACACCTCGCAAATTCAAATTGAGCCTGACCTCACCTATGAGGAATGTCCTATAAAAATCCTCGACCAAAAACAAAGAGCAACAAGAAGAAGGGCAATCAACTTTTACAAAGTACAATGGAGTAATCACTCCGAAGAAGAAGCGACTTGGGAGCAAGAAGAATACTTGCAAACCAAATACCCGGGTTTCCTTTCATCTACTACAAACGAGTATGTATAACCATCAAATACAAATTCTTATTCGAAATCCTACACAATGCACTGCATCCTAAATTACCTTATCCACCCACATTACATCAACAAATCTCGGGACGAGATTTCTTTAAGGGGGTGGGTTGTGATGCTCCGGCATCTCAAGTGCATAATCACTCATCTTACATGAAGCATTCATCTTGAGCATCATGGCATAACATGTGTGGGTGCATTGGAAACAAGTTTGGTTTATATTGCATAGTGAAAAACACTGTCATTTCATGTGTGGTGCTATGTTTATGATCATATCTTTTATTCTGTTGAGATCTGGGTGAAATCCATATTGACAAAACTGTAAGTCAACATAATATAAACAACTTTTCTAATTGGGGTCTTTTCATATAATGAGGTTTACAAAGTGATTAGGGTCAATTATAGTCAGTATAGAAAACCAGTTCAAATTGGGGCTGATTTGAAATTCTAAGTTTACTCTGACCTACGGCCACATTCATGCAAAGCTCAAATTAGAGAAGTTGTAGGTAATGATCTAGGGAGAAACTTTTTCAATTGGGGTCTGGTTCAAAAATGAATTTTTGTTAATGATTTGAACCATATTCTGTCAGCCTAGAAACACAGTTTAAATCTGACCAGTTGTTAAACCTAGTTTTTCTCCAACTTAAAGTCATTTTCATGTCAAACCCAAATGGAATGAAATATAGAGGATTAAATTATAAACAAACTTGTCAATGGGAGTTTTAGATGTTAAAGCCCAAAAATGAGAGTTTTTCCCTTCACAAGAAATAAAGGTACTCTGCCACATCTAGAGCTGTCGGCTAAATTCAAATGGAATTCATATTTCCAGACCGAATTTGAGTTGGAGCCTTTTGACAAAATTGTAGAACTGGAAGAGGCCAACATTTCATCCAATTACCATTTTTCCAAATTCGGCTCCTAAATAGGTCAAAATGGCGATTTACAGAGGGTGAGGAAACACATTTTTCTTTTTCTGGGTTTTTCCTCCCCCGCGGTCACTGACGAGTGGGGCCCACTCGTCAGCGCCGCCCCGCTCCCCCAGCTCGCGGTCGCCGTGTGGCCGCCGGCGTACGACCACGACGCACGCACGCGGATCGCCCCCCTCGGCCGAGGCCGCGCCCTTACCTAGCCGCGAAGCCGTCCGCGTTCACTCCCCCGCTCCTCGCTCACTCATTCACTCGCTCTCTCTCTCGCTCGCGCGCCGCCCGCCATAGCCGCCGACCGAGAGCTCGCTACGCCGGCCTCCTCGGTCCCTCTCCGCGCCCCCAACCGCCGCCATCTACCTCGCCTCGCCCTTGCGCACCCGCCGAGGTAGACCTCGTCGTCCCTCTCCCCCTCATTCTCTAGATCGGGCCGAGCCCCGTCGCGCCCGCCACGGCCGGGCCGAGCTCAAGCTCGGGCTTGCGCCGCCGCCTGCCGCCCTCGTCGCGTCCCTAGAGTACTCTCACCGCACTCGCCTCGCTCCCGCGCACCCGAGGCACTAGGCCTCGTCTCCGTTCACCCACCCTTCGCCTAGATCCACCGCCGCACGACGTCGTGGCCACGCCGCCGACGCCGTCGCGCGCCCTCGGTTCACCGCCTTCCACCGCCGACCCTCGCCGTCCCCGCCGCCGAGACCTAGCCCGGCTTGAGCGCCGCGCTACCGCGCACCCGATGCGCGTCGCGTCGCGGCTCCGGCGAGCCCGAGCTCGCCGGCGCGCGCGCGCCGCCGCGCCGTCGCGCGCGGCGGGAGGAGGAAGAAAGGCCGGGGGGGTTTTTGCAAGCTACCCCCCGGAGTATGGTTTATTTACGTTTTAAACCACGCGCTGTTTACTGATTCTTGGCATTCTTACGTGCTAGCCCCTGGAGTATAGGGTTAATTGTGTTCTAGTCCTCGGTTTTATCTTTTTCCATTTCTTTTTCCTATATTCGGCTGAAACTTTGGAAATTCATATAAAATCGAATAAAAATCGTAAAAAGGTAAACTCAGTTGCATTGTACTCCTAGTAAATAGATCTACACAGTAGGTATGATGTGGGGATGTGCATGCACGGTTTTACCCCTGTTTTTAAAGGTGCATGTTAAAACAATGAAAAATAGGAAACATGGCCTAGATGGAATTCAAAAATGACGAAACTTGGTCAGTAGCCTTCCTAGGGTGTCTTGATACTGTGGTAATTCCTGGTGGCTCAATACTTTACTGTTCATTCATGGTTTTACCATTTTATATGTACTTTATGCATTATTTGGTAATTTGAAAATGGGGTCCATGCAAAATATGTGAAATAAGGCTCACTAGTATTTTTCTCTGGTTCTATATAGCTTGTGAACACCACTGGTAAAATATGAGCCCCTGCATGCATAGTTTTGATGGTGATTTGAAAATGACAAATCTTGACTTGGAGAAACTGATAAATGGAAAAATGGGTCCTAATTTGCAAGATAAATTCTACCAAAATTCTAGTAGCATGTGGGAGTACTGTAGGATCCAGAAAGTATATGCTTGGAAGCTATTCTCACTGTTTATATGTACATCTTAATTTGCACTAGTTTTATATATGGGAAATAGATGTCCTGTCAAAAAGTGGGAGTTTTAGCTTGTGAATTTTTGTACATGCAGTTCATACTAAGGATAGCTCACTGGTAAAATTTCATCTTCAGAAACCATGCCGATAAATTATAAAAATTCTGACAAGATGTAGGGCTGAAAACTTGCTGGAATTTTAATAAAATAATTATAACTCCAATTGAGCTGAAATTTTGACAGTAGCTTTGGGTATGAAATATCTGCTTGTCATAAAAGTTTGGTACCATTTGAGTTAGTCGAACTGCCAGAACTCAGATGCATGTTTTAATTCACAACTGTACATGGTTTACACTAAATATATACATGAAGGTTGATTTAACTGCTATGCACATGTCGTTTTCCATGAAGTATATACTGCATCCTGGCATCTGCACTTCATCTACATCAAGTGCATACATCTGCATTCATAGGCGCTCATGTCGGTGCTTCTCATGCATATAGACCCCGCGATCGAAGAAGAGACAGTGCAGGAGCAACCCCTGGTCGAGGAACCCGAAGAGGAGCAGGAGGACTCGCAGCCGACCGCTGACACCACCGCCGAAGAGACTAACCCTAGCGAGGAAGAAGGTAGGCAGGATCATACAATTCCCAGCAAATAAAATACCTGTTCATTACGCATATGCATTAGGTGTTGTATGGAACCAACTGCATTAGATCCCTTGACCGCCCTGGCCCTAGCACCTATAATAGAGTGCGTAGGACGGGTATGCCTAGAATGGCTAGGTACGAGTAGACACGAGTGAATAAAGGTCACTCGTCGCGTAGGTGTTACTTTTCAAAAGAAAAAGTCTCACTATGGAAGCTATTATTATCACGCCATGATTATGTTATATTTTAAATGGAGACCGGGCGGAGATATGGGTATGAATGTTGAGAATTGAGATAATGTGTGGTGGACTCCGCCCGAGTCGCATAAGGCCGGTCATTGTTCGCCTATTGGTCGGCATAACATTGCTAGAGTGCTTATCCAGAATCTATGGGCCGGTGAAAGTCTTACTTGTGACGTCTCAAGCAAGGGGCACGTTCCTACCCACTGGTTGAGAGGAAGGTGGCCGCGGAGGCGGGTGTCAAAGGAGGGCAGAACCCGACGTAACCGAGGTACCGCTCCTGCGACAACGCGCTCCGGGAGTTAGGCGGGAGTGGTCATCGAACTTGAGACGGGACGAGTGGAGATGGGGGAAGCATATGTGGAACGCTGGGAGTTAGTAAGCATATGCCATCCTGGTGCTTCTAGTTATTCCCGGGAATATAAAAATCGATTCGAATCGCTGATACTCACCAGGTGTGAGAATGCCAATACCACTGACGGGCAAAGTAGTAATCCATATGAATATGTTGTACTGAGAATTCATGGTTTTGACAACTACATACTTGGATATGCCTGATTTACCTTGTGAAATATTTGTCACATTTTTGATACATGCTTTACTTTCATGCCATGCTACACCATATCTATTATGTTCCACAAATTTTGATGACTCGAGCAGCTGTTAAATCCTGCTCGGGTGCAATAATGTAAGCAGCTGTCAAATCCTGCTTCCACTGATTTAACTTGATACTGTATAAAAGCAATGGCTAAGGACTCAGATGCTAGTAAGCAAGCTTCGCGTCAGCCGTAAGCCTCATCCATTAAGTCCTACTGAGTAATTAGTACTCAGGGTTTGTCCCCACTTTTGGCTTACAGGTACGGAGTTCCTCTTCTGTGCCTGTGTTGGTGGAGGGTCGTGCCCCCGTCAGGAATGAGCAGAGTCATGATCTGGCAGGGAGCGGCATCGGTGGGCTCGATGCTCGTTCTTTTATGCAAGTATTTTGAGTACCATGAAACTTGAACTTTAAATTTCCGCTGCGAGAGACTATTTGAACCAGGTTGTTATAAGACACTATGTTGAACTCTATTTGATTTCAAACTTGGATTGTAACTAAAGTCTATGTAATATCTATTCAACTGCCTGTGATGTTGTAACTGTTGTGGCTCCATCGAGAGTCGGATGTGTATGACGTTGGTTCCTCTGGGAAATGGTGACATCGAGAGCCCGAGGGACTCTCGACGGACTACCGGGTTTAGTCTAGCCTAAGTGCACTGCGAGCCAGAGGTGGCAGGTGTGCTTAGTCTGGATTAAGCAGGGCGGTTCCGCCACAGGAACAATGGCTCATCATCCAGAATTTCTTTCATGGCTTAAATCGTACTGCACAAGAGCACCTAGATGCAGCCGTCGGAGGATCCTTCTTATCCTTGAGTGTGAGAGCTGCCAAGGAACTCATTGAGAAGATGACCACTAATCAAGGATGGAAAGAAGAGAGGTCTAGCACCCGATCCCATGGCGTCCATCACATCGACAGCACAGACATACTTGCCGCCAAGATGGACCTTATATTGAAAAAGTTAGGAGATACTCCAGAGACCGCATCGTGAAAGTCTCTCGACGCTCATGACTTGCGCAGTCTGTGGGAGCACGGGTCATTTGGGGAACAGCTGCTCCGAAACTCAACCGAAGGACGTGAACTTCATCGGCAATAACCCTAACTTCAGGAACGGGAATCGTCCTCAACCAGGCTGGAATTCAAGACCATACATCCCCTCTCCCAGACAAGGTAACTCTTCGAGTAGTTCACAGCAATTTGATAAATTTAATCAATTTGACCAAAGAGCTATGAATGATAGCAATAGTAAAAAGCTCCATGCGAATGATAAGCTTTTTGAAACTATTTCTGTTCAAATGGAAACTTTTAATAGTGCTATGAAAAACCAACTGAGTTTTAACAAAATGCTTGAAACTCAAATAGCTCAGTTGGCTGCTTCTTCACCTAATGATAATGCAGGTAAGCTGCCGAGACAGCCTGAAACTCCTCCCAAGGAGCAAATAAATGCAGTCACTACTAGGGGTGGTAAATCCACACATGACCCCCCCACATCCTCGTAGTACCCCTAACGATGCAGGAAAAGAGTAGAAGAAGAAGACTACCGACCCCGAAGAGAAGGATGACACTAAGAGTAGACCTGGAGCAGAGGAGAAAACAGCATCGAAGACGCTTCCGCATGAATTCTATGACACTACGGTGCTGCCTTTTCCTCCTCGCAACAGGAAGGCTGCCGCCGATGAACAATACAGTAAGTTTGTTGAGGTTATAAAGAAATTATATGTCAACATACCTCCGCTAGATGCTATGCAGGTACCGACATATGCGAAATACTTGAAAGATATCCTCAACAACAAGAAGCCCTTACCTTCAGCGGAAATTGTGCACATGACAGAAGAATGTAGTGCAGCTATACTCAATCAACCCCCACAAAAGAAAAAGGACCCTGGAAGTCCTACCATTCCATGTTCAATTGGGAACCAAGTCTTCATCTCGGAGCAAGTGTCAGTGTTATGCCCAAAGTGGTCTTTGACAAACTCAATCACACTGCACTCGCTCCCACCACCATGTGCCTGCAGCTCACGGATCAATCCATACGACACCCCGTAGGGATCGCTGAGGATGTCCCGGTGAAAATCCGAAATTTCCTCTTCCCGGTGGACTTCGTGGTGTTGGATATGGAGATAGATGCAAAGTTACCGCTCATCCTTGGGTGGCCATTCCTGAGTACTGTAGACGCAAGTATTGATGTCGGAGCTGGAGAAGTCCACCTCAACATCAACGGCATGAGGGAGACATTCACCTTCAAGCGGAAAGTGGAGAAGTGCAACCAAGTGAAGACATATCGATGCCAACAACAGAGATATATGCCAAAGACACACATCCATGAAGACGTTTCTAAGAAAAAGATGGACAGTCTCATCTCACACTTGAAATCAGACCAGGAGACTGCCATCCGGCAACAAGAAGAATCTGAACGGCGAGAGGCGAATCTCAGAAAGGCTAGTTCCAAACCCCAGGAATCAGGAGGCAAAGCTCCTAGAAAGATGGTCGATGCCGGTATGCAAGTCCTGACTACAGAAGAACGGCGTGCAAAATATTACGAAAGAAATCCTGCCTACCTACATCCTCTTGATATCCCAAAGGGTAGGGTGTGGAAGACCCTTGCCAACAGGTAGGGTGTGGAAGACCCTTGCCAACAGGTAAATTGGCATTATCTTTCGACGGCATATTTATTTTCCGCCAAATTTAAATTTTCTCACTCCACTGCATGTTTAATTTTTGCCTTGCATAAGCTTTATGATTGTGCGTAGAATTTTATCTTTTCTGCAATTTTCAAAAAGAAAAGAAAAGGGGGCTGGCTGGCCGACCACCCATTATGGCAGGCCGACCGCACCTCCTCCCCTGTTCTTTCTCCCTTGTTTCTTTTCTTCCCCCTTCTTTTCCGTTCTCCTTTTCCTTTTTGTTCCTTCCTCTTTTTCTTTTCTTCTTTACCTAAGCTTTGTTGAAGCTTGTGGGGAAAGGACTCGACAACTCAAGGTATGTGTGTTCCACCATCTCTCTGTTCATCTCCGTACTTTTCCCTGAATTCTGCCTTGTCCCCCTGAATAACCTCTATGCCTTGTCATGAGAGTAGTGTCCGTTGTATCTTAAATTTCACTTTACTTAAAAAAAACAACTCCCATGCTTCATTGTCAAATTCACTTGCTAGCTTCATGTTGGAGATGATGAATAGTTGCTCTATCAAGTGAATGGTTTAATTCTTGCATGTCAACTTATGCTTAGCTTAGTCCCATATTGCTGAATAAAAAAGTGAACCAAAGTTTTACCTTGTGGATGCCAATTGCGATAACAAGCCTAAGTTGTTGAGAGATAATGATATGACTTAAATGTGGAATGATTCTTTCATGTTCCTAGTAGGATGAATGTCTCAAGTTTTTATCTTTGAAAATAACAAAATAAAGCTCCCCATGGTTAAAAAGTCCTACCAGAGCCATATATGCTTCAAATGTTCTAAACCAGCTACATAGAGCTGCTTAGATATGCTTTGAGCTTTGTCAAATTTTGAGTCTCTTTGAGTAGAAATATCGTCTTCTGTTGATAGCTAGAGTACAAAAGAAATAAATGCAAGTGATCCATTCCGGACTTTGCATCCACCAAAAGTCTCCAAACACTTCTCATAATCCCCTAGCCTTCAAATCTCAAGAAATAAGGGTACGGAGCTAAACAAAAAAAATGCGTGCAAAAGCACGGCAAAATGAAAAGCATACAAGTTCAAGCATGCAAAAATAAATAAAAAGCTCCATATCCACTCCAAATCTATAAAAGGCTATAGGGATGAAAATTTAGAGAAGGAGAAAACTTGTTCCACCACTCATACTCTAGTGATCAAACAGAAGAAATGATAGAGTACACTCTTTGGTCTAATCTTTGGCTTAGCAAAATAAACAATCTAAGTGTGCCACATTCTCCCCCACCTAAAGCTCCACCAAAAACTTAGTGTAGGAAAATGTTGGCCAAAATCATGGCCTTTGGTGAGGAAACACTTCTGAGCGATCGAGAGTACCAAGGGGAAGCTTTTGTTTGTTTTGAAAATCTTGAAAACACCTGACAAGGACATCCAAAAAAGAATGAGTTAGATACACTCCTACAATAAAGTCGTTCTATCTCTCAACTGCCCAAGGCAAGGTAAGCAAAAAGATGCACCACAGGTATGACGCAAGGTAAGCTTTGATTACTTCACTACTTGGGGCAAAAGTTTGAGTGTTGAGTTGCATATAAGAATTTTCCTTCGCTTTCGATATTGTAGCAGCTCCTGATCCACTTTCAGTCTTAGCTTTGCTCGAGGACGAGCAAAGGTCTAAGCTTTGGGGGGTGTTGACGGTCGTAATCCCACGATATCAACTGTCAATTATCCACCAAATGAAGCTAAACATGTGAAATATATGGACTAACCCTTGCTACTAATGAGTTCCACAAGATGTATATGAATATTTGGATGCAGGTACCAAAATACACATAAAATGGTTGCAAACATGTCACATATCGAAGATGAACAGAAATGGCAAAAGTAGGGTGGCCGCACGACCACCTGCCAGGTCATCAGTGGCCGCCCGGCCATGGGTGGTGTCCACCCGGCCACCCTCCAACGGGGATTTGGACTCCCGACCACGTGGAATGGTCCCTTGACCACTTCACTTGCCACGTCTTCGATCCGGTGCGCAAACAAACACAAAAAGGTGAAGATCCAACCATACAAGAGAGCATCCAATATATCCAAGGGTCACAATGTGCCGGGACAAGGATTGGTGATGTCAAGGATCCGAGGGGAACAACATGCAACGAATTGGAGCAAAACACGTGGCCGCCCGACCACTTAGTGTGGTCGGCCGACCACCCCTCGGCTGCATTTTTCACGTGCACCAACTGATTCAACTACCAACCGACATGAGGGAGTAAGATCAACCGTCGGATGCTTAAGGTCGGTGAATCGGGTGGCCGCCCGACCACCCCCTATGGTCGGCCGGCCACCGACCTTGGCCGCCCGGCCACCGACTCGGCCCCTTTACCGACCTAGTGCACATATAAATACCCACCTCACTTCCTAGGCTATAAATAGGCCTCGAGAGCTCATTTGTAAAGTGTGGAGAAGTTGAGAGCTACATTCTACCTTAGAGAATCCCTTTATCCACATCTTAGTAGTTAGGATAGTCTTGGGAGTTAGAGTGAGTCGAACTTTGCCTCGGAGTTCTCGGAGATCCCTCTGAGTCTGTGGTAAAGTTCTTGTACCTTTGTACTCTTTTTATCTTCTGTATAATTCAGTTATACTTTACTTTATTTCTATCTCTTGCAAGTGTGGTGTACCTTTCTTTGCATCCTTGCTAGGCTTAGACTGTGGTTACCTTAGTTATTCAAGTCTTGTTATACTTGCCGGTGCTATAAGCCTCTCTTAGACTTAGATCTAGGAGTCAGGTTAGCTCTCACCCTCTAATTAAGGGTGAGCTTTAGTGCTCAATCACTTTCATGGTGAAAGCGCTTGAGCACTAGTATAGCGTGCCATCCTACCCACGCAGATTAGCTTGGTAGCACCACTCGGTGACAGCGTGTGGTGTGCCTGTGTATCCCAGGCCCGTTCGTTCGGTAGGCCCGTAGGTGATAGCCGGGTTCTCTTTCGGTGGTCTACTATCTACCCCCTGACCCCTCGAGGGCGCCGGAATTTCGCTCGACACAGGACCCTGATTTGTTTACTTGAGTGTGGCGGAACTGCTGATTTAATACAGGCTAAGTACACCTGCCACCATTAGCTTGCAATGTACTTAGACCTTACTAAACCCGGTCGTCCGTCGAGAGGCCTTCGGCTCTCGATAACACCATTTCCCAGAGGAACCGACATCATACACATTTGACCCTCGATGGAGCCACAACAGTTACATCATCACAGGCAGTTGAATAAGGAGAATAAATAGGCTTAATTTACAAGCCAAAGATGGTTAATCAAATTCAGGTTCAAAATACAGCGGAAACGTTTTCAAAATCATCTCGCAGCGAAAATATCATAACACTTAGATCTTCTTGCGATGACAGAGAAGGCGAGCAACACCGAGCCCACCGGTGCTACCCTCCTCCAAGCAACAGCCCAAACGTCTTCGGTACCTGTGAGCCAAAAGTGGGGGCAAACCCTGAGTACTAATTACTCAGTAGGACTTAATGGACGGGGTTTACGGCTGATGCAAAGCTTAGCTTACTAGCAAGTAGGTCCTTAGCCATTGATTTCAAACTGTACAATGTTGCCATAGGATAGCGGGATTTGACAGTCGCTATCCTTTAATCATGATTATCCACTACGTTTTAGTGTCACACTATAGCGGGATTTGACAGCCGCTAGTCCTTATCCTGAATTTCATTGGTAATATAAAGTGAATAATTTGCATGAAGTAAAGCATGTATATCAATTGTGTAGTATCAGATCATCCATTCCAAAAACATCATGCGTCAAACAGTTCTACGTTGCCCGTCAGTGATATTTGGCATTCTCACACCTGGTGAGCATCAGCGATTCGAATCGATTTTTATATTCCCGGGAATAACTAGAAGCACCAGGATGGCATATGCTTACTAACTCCCAGCGTTCCACATATGCTTCCCCCATCTCCACTTGTCCCGTCTCAAGTTTGATGACCACTCTCGCCTGACTCCCGGAGCGCGTTGTCGCAGGAGCGTTACCTCGGTTACGTCGGGTTCTGCCCTCCTTTGACACCCGCCTCCGCGGCCACTTTCCTCTCAACCAATGGGTAGGAACGTGCCCCTTTCTTGAGACGGCACAAGTAAGACTTTCACCGGTCCATTGATCCCGGATAAGCACCCTAGCAATGTTATGCCGATCAGCAGGCAAACAGCGAACGGGCCTTATGCGACTCGGGCGGAGTCCACCGTACCATATCTCCGCCCGGTCTCAATTGAAAGCATAACGTAGCAATAATAAATTTATAGCAATGAGAATTCATCATTTGAAAGTTAACCCTACGAGACGAGTGACAGTGCTCACTCGTGTCTACTCGCGCCTAACCATTCTAGGCACTCGTCCTACGAACCCTAAGTATAGGTGCTAGGGCCAGGGCGGCCGGGGAGTCTAATGCAATTGGTGTCAATCAATCCTAATGCATATGCGTAACTCAAAATAATTTGTTTGCTAGGATTTGCATGGTCCTGCCTACCTTTGTTATTGCAATTAACTTGAACAAACTATGCTAGTGTTAGTTTGCCGGGTTGTGAGGCTTTGCCTCAGGCAACCCCTTGATCTCTTGGACAACTCCTCCATCCAAACACGACTGATGGCCCCTCCAGGTCGTGAGTAGGTCTTAGTTGGTCTTTTGGACCACCGGTGGTTGATGTAGCTCCATGCACTTGCTTTCTTGATCGCGTATCTGCAATAAGCGTTGCTATATGAATGCCATGCACAATGCAGGGGATGAGATGCATGAACATTTATCATACATAGGAGCAATCATCTCGTGGATGGACATAATAGTGTTTTGATCATGAAGAAAGTGTTTTAGTGTCATGTTTAGTTCAATTTGCACACACATGGTTTACAAAGCATGATTTTAAGCTTAGACTCTTGTAATGACTAATCAAGGGATGTAGAGCTATTGTGAGGGCCTTAGCTATGACAAGAGGGCTTCTCCATTATTTTAGATAGCATCTAGTTGTTTAGCTATCTAAGTACAAGGTCTAAGCAAAAGTGTGTTTCGTTGTGATATCACATTTCTACTACATCGAATGGAGTTTTCACATTAATATGACTACAAGAAGTTTGGTGGAATTTTTTGGAGCATAATAAATAGCACTTTTCTATTTCATTGTTTAAATCACCCTAGCACCTGTCATTTTTAAGACACATAGTAAACAGCAAGCAAAGCACATGGAATTTTATTTCTAGGCTATACTGGACCAAAGGAGTGCAATATAATTTCTATAGATTTTTCTGGACAAATGTTATTTGGTATGTATTTCTACGTTTAATAAATATACTAGTTAATAGGAATAGGGCAGATCTGTAATTAAACATTGGATTCTAGGGTTGCCAAAAATATATGTGAACACCTATACTGCAATATACTCACTGACCAAGTTTCATCATTTTTGGAGGTCATTTGATCCACTTTTACTAATTATCTCATTTTAACATGCATGCACTAGACCGAGGGCAAAATAGTACTTTCATGGATCCCCACCCTATTCATTCTGTAGATCTATTAACAAAGAACACAATGCCATTGAGTTTACCCATTTTGGATTTTTATTCTATTTACTATGATTTTCTAAAGTTCATAGCCAAAATAATACATTTAAAATGGAAAACTCATAGATCCAGGGACTATATTTGCGAATACTAATAGATCCAGGGGCCTGCATAGAAGTTATCAATGACTCAGTGAATAGTAAATAAAAGAGGGCGCGGGAAAATAAAACATTGCAGGGGGTTTTGGGGAAAACTCCCTTTCTTCTTCAACCTCCGGCCGGGGGGGGGGGGAGACGGCATTCCCGCGTGGCACCGGCGGCGGTGAGGCCGGTCTTGAGGCCGACGGGGGCAGGGAAGATGTTCCCATCAACGGTCTACCCGTCCCCCAAGACGTCGTCGCCCGGGGTGGAGCGGGGAGGCGGTGCGGCGGCGATGAACCGGCGCGGCGCGACGGCGCGCGGAGGCGGCGGCGCAGCTCCGATTCCGGCGGCTCGGGCACCGAGAGGCGGCGAGGGTGGGCCCTTGAGGTGCCCGGTGGGGTGGCGAAGCCAGCGGTGGTGGAGTGGAGGCGCGGTGGTGGCCCGAAGGGGCTCTCCCACGGCGAGCCTGGCGGCGCGGCGTGGCCATGTTGGGGGACGCAGTCGGGGAGGCGGTTAGAGCCGATGGCGACGGCCGAGACTTTGGGAGTTCGGTGGAGGGCGTCGAGGCGGGCACGATACGTGCTCGCCGTCGGTTTCGTCCATGGTGGCCACGGCGTGCACGCACACAAAGTCGGGGCTGGAGGTGGCGTAGGGCTCCACGGGTATGGGGGAATTGGTGGAGGGAGGTGCCGCGATGGTGGTGCTTGCGGTGGAGCGACGGAAGGAGCATCGGAGGAGGCGGCGGCGAGCTCGAGCTCGAGGCGAGACCGGCAATGGCGGCCGGTCCTCCACTCGGCTCTGCTCGAGATGGGGACGCGGAGTGGAGGCAGAGAGTGAGCAGGGAGCTCAGGCTTCCTTCCATCCGAAGGGAGTAGAGGGAGAGGGCGTCGGGGCAGCGCGGGCAGGGGCAGGGCGCGGCGGCAGAGCCCGTCGGTCGCGTGGCCTCGGCCGTGCAGGGCGCCGGACGGCCGGGTACGCGCGGGAGCAGGAAGAAGGGGAGGTGACGCGGCGTGGACCAGGTCTCTGCTGTCCGCGCGGGTTGGGATCCAATGGGCTGACGTGTGGGGCCCGCATGTCATAGACAGAGGCCTGGGAAAAAGAAAAACCCAGTTTGACTGCCTGAACACATGTTTTTAGTTCGCGTTTTTGAGCACTTTAGAGACCGAAATTGGGAAAGCTCCAATTGGAAGAGTTGTTGTAAATTTCGTGGTCTGCAACTTTGTCAAAGCACTTGATACCATGTTCTGTGTAAAAATATGGTTTAAATTTGAATTCAAACTGTTGACCACAGTTTGACCAACAGAGCCTATTAGTTTAGAAACTCTAAAAGTCCATTTTGTGTCCACTTTCATACAAAGAGTTTTATATCAATATTGTTCAGGATTTTACTATCCACATTTTTGTCAATATAACCATTTTAAGATTATGGCTGTAAGACCAATGAAATTTGAATTTACTAAGTAGGTCAGATTTGGGCAGATTTCACAGATTTACAAGAAAGCACCCAAAACACCATCCAAACTACTGTGCATGTCAATACTCCATTTACCAAAGTTGTTCAACACCTCTTTGTCCACAAATTTGGTAATATAAGTTTCACCTAGATCACCACAGATTTCAAACTACAAGCGCAATTGTATTCAGAGGTTTGGTCAAATAGCGGGTTTACCTTGTGTGGAGCCTTTCTTGTTTTCAATTTTTGAAGTATCAATGAAATCTAAACACTTCCACTCTAGATTCATTTGAAAGGTGGCAAGCTTAATTTCATTTGATAGTAAGGAAGATTTTTAAGTGATATAGTGGAATCAAAATTAATTTCAGTATGAAGTTTGGTGACAAGCTGAAAATCTTGACGTTTTGTATTAGGATAGAAAAATTTTGATTTAGTGGTTTCTCCACCTAATCCTTGTTACTCTCAAAGTGTGACTAAACCTAATTCATCATTAGCTTGTGTCTAACTGTGTGTCAAGGCACTTGAGATGCCAGGGGCATCACATTGAGTTTCCTTAGTTAACCACGACATAGTCTCTGTAGCCGAATAGAATAGAGTTTGGGAACTTTATCTCACTCGTTGTCCTCCCAGGCAACTATACCTTTCTACGTGTATTTTAGGTAGTTTGTTTTACTTTTCCACCATACACCTATCTTTATTTGACTTACCTCTGTCTGACTACTAGTTGGTATATTTATCTAAGTTTACGGATATTTTGACTTGAGTTTATTCAATTATACTCTCTCGCCTGCCGCTTCCCTGTGGACAAATACGATACTCAGAATACTCTGGGTGAAAGGCTACAGCGGTCTCTATGTGCTTGTGGAATAAAAACCTGTTAAGGCTAAGAGACGCCAACACTCTCACCCTTAGGGATAGGAAAGATCCTCCAGCGGCTGCATCCAGGTGCTCTTGAGTAGTACGGTTTAACCCGTGAAAGAAACTCTGAATGATCAGCCATTCTTCCATGCCATGGTGGGGGCAGGCTGCTATTTATTACTGTAATCTTTGTCAAGCCTCTGCCACCGTTTCATCTGTGAGCTGTTGAAACCTCGAGATCTTGTTCCTCAACGTGTTGGTCTTTCCTAGAGGGAAGTACTTGGCGAGGAATGCGTTTGAGCACGCATCCCACATTGTCAGTGTTGCGCGAGGTAAAACCATTGCTTCGCCTTTTCGACAAGTTAAAATGGGAAGAGGCGTAACTTGACAGCATCGGCGGAAGCACCTTTCATGGTAAAAGTACTGCAGATTTCCAGGAAGGTGGTTTTTGGCATCCTTCGTTGCTAATCCGCCAAAGGGAATGGCTTGAACCATGTGAATGACTCCCGGCTTGAGTTCGAAGTTCTCCCCTGTGTTGACGGCTGGTCCCATAGGGACATTGCTGCTGGATGGGATGGAGAACTCATGGATGGTCTTCTCAGGAGCTGCGGCCATGTCGTCGGTGTTCGAGAAACTACTAGACAAGTCGGTGTTCGAGGAATTGCTTGACGTGGCCGTTTCAAGGTTCAATTCCCTTGGAACAAGTCTCTGCCCGTGAATGGTCTTGGGACGGACCCTCCTAAGCAGAGCCTCTGATTATTGTGGAAGTTTTCCGGTAGGTCGAAACCGGTCATACACCTCTCTGTTGCAACCACAACATAAACAACAGAGACAAGTGAGCCTGCTAACGACTAGTTGGTATTTTTATGAAAGACACAGGGTTCAAAAAGAGATTATCAACTATATCTCTGCCTATTGCTTCCCCAGCAACGGCGCTAGAAAAGCTTGTTGGCGTCTCTTAGCCTTAAATGATTTTACTCTGCAAGCACATGGAAACTGCTGTAGCTTTTCAGCCAGAGTATTCCGAGTATCGTATTTTTATCCACAGGGAAGCGGCATGCGAGACAGTATAATTGAATGAACTCAAATCGAATGATCCGCACTTAAATAAATATACCAGCTAGTCACTAGACAGGGGTAAGTCTGGTAAACGGATAGGTGTATGGTGGAAAGAAGTAAATGAAACTACCTAAGATACATGTAGAAAGGTATAGTTGCTTCGGAGGACAACGAGTGAGATAAAGTTCCCAAACTCTATTCTATTCGGCTGCAATACTATGTCGTGGTTAACTAAGAAACTCAAGTAGCAAGTCAGGGTCTTGCGTCGAGCGAAATTTCGGCGCCTCGAGGGGTCGCGGGGTAGATAGTAGACCACCGAAGGAGACCTGGCTAACGCCTACGGGCCTACCGAACGAACGGGCCTGGACTACACAGGCACACCACACGCTGTCACCGAGTGGGGCTACCAAGCAAATCTGCGTGGATAGGCTGGCACGCTATAAACATACACAAGCGAAACTTGAGTAACAATAGATCGTCCTTGATCAGAGGAGAGGACCTAACCAGACCCTAGCGTACAGGTTGGATTATAGCACCGGCAAGAATAACAGGACTTGACCAACTAAGATAACCACAAGTCTAGGCCTAAAAAGTGTGCAAAATAAAGGGTACACCACACTTGCAAGAGATAGAAATGAAGTAAAATATAACTGAATTATATTGAAGATATGAGTACAAAAGATACAAGAGCTTTTACCACAGACTCAGAAGAATCTCTAAGAACTCCGAGGCAAAGCTCGACTCACTCTAACTCCCAGGACTATTCTAACTACTAAGATGTCGAAAATGACACTCTCTAAGGTAGAATATGGCTCTCAACTTCTCCACACCTTTACAAATGAGCTCTACAGGCCTATTTATAGTCCCATATGTGAGGGGAGTACTTGTAGGAGGCTTAGGTCGGTGGTCGGCCGACCTAGAGAGGAGGTCGGCCGACCTAGCCCGATGTCGGGCGACCACCCGATCCACCGCCTTTACACTCCAATGGCTTGATCTTGCGTCCCCATGGCAGTTGGCGGTTAGGACGGTTGTTGCACGTGGAAAATGCCTCCGAGGGTAGGTCGGCCAACCTTGTAGGAGGTCGGGCGACCACGTGTCTGCCCTGCATTGGCCATTTCGCTCTTCCCTCGGATTGTTGATGTTATGGATCCGTGACTTGGTGCATTTTCGGCCTTTGGATACCTTGGATGCTTGGTCTTGCGGTTGGATTTGAGTGCACTTGTGTTTTCTTCGTGATGTGGATCGATGAAGTGGTAAATGGCTCACTTGGGAGGCTGGCCGACCTGGCTCAGGGTCGGCCGACCCTGTAAGTGGGTCGGGCGGCCAGCCCCCTGGTCGGCCGACCTGGCTGAGTCAGGCTCGGCCTGGCCCTGGTCGGCCGACCTAGGGGTGGTTCGGCCGACCTGGCCACTTTGGCCAGTGGTCTCCATCTTTGATCCTTGGCTTGTTTTCAACTGTTTTATGTGCATTTTGGTACCTGCATCCAAATATTCATACAAAACTTATGGAACTCATTAGTAGAGGGGTTAGTCCATATTTATTCACTTGTATAGCTCCATTTGGTTGATAATTGACGGTAGATATCGTGAGATTACGACCGTCAACAGCATATAAGGCGATCGGTATTCTCCGGTCAGAAGTGATAGAGTTAGATCGATACCCTTTTTCCCACTTCCCAATTCACAGCTCGGAGCAAGGTGTTAATTCAGTTGAGATGGTGTTGGGGGATGCAACCTTGTATGAGAGGCGGATGTCGGAGTTGGTCCAAGCCCAAGATCGCATGATCCGTTGTCTCACTTATGAACTTGGAGAAACTAGAAGACGTTACAACCATCTTCAGCGTTCGATGGAACCTTTTGTGAGGATGGGTCTAGGGAACCCAAATGTGCTTTATGGTGAGGGAGGTGGGACTCCCTATGAGCATGCTCCACCTTCATTCCATTATCCACCAGTTCAAGGTGTTTGGGTTGAGAAACCGCCCATGGTCATGCCCATGCTTCCGTGGGGTTGCGTGTTCGTTGCTTTGCAACTACCTCTCATACCCCATCAACACTTCTTGGGGCTGTGCACGTGAACCTTCACCACCATGAAAATCCTGAAGACACTGGCTGCCCAGAGCATCACCTTCTCGATGAGTTTCCACTCAACTTTGTTAGGGCACCTTATGAGTGAACCATATGTAACATTATGGTAGTATGTAGTAGTAGGTGAGCTTGGAAGCTCACGTTCATGCATCACCTATGTTATGTATCTTGAAACTTAATTTGTGAGACGATGTGAGACACGAATTAGCCATCCGTTCATGCCATATATTATGTGAGCCTATGTTTATTATGACTTTATGTGAGAATTGTACGAGTAGTGGCGGCATGTCATCATGGATTGTATTCATGCATCAACCTTGCACTCACACAAATGATATGGGATATGTGACCATGTATGGTTGATGGGTTAGTTATGTGATGCATTTCCTTCTTTTTAGGTTTATGCATGTATATGTATGATATGGAATATGGGATCCTCTTGCATTCATGTTGAATATTTCTTCCCTTAGTGCAATTTTTCTGGTGAGATTGTACTTTCTTTTTTCCTTCCTAATTGGTTGTTAACCTTATTTGCGGTTGGTGGCAGGATATCTAATCCACCGGGCAACAGTAGTGGTCATGGTGGGCGTGATGGGGATGGGAGGCTTCCCGACCCTCCTAATGTCACTCTTGTGGATGTCCTCATGAGAGCAAAAACAAACCGCCAAGATCAAAATAGGCTGCTCCAGACCCTTGTTGGCGGTCGTTATTTCACGGTATCGACCGCCAATTCCTCGGTGAATAAATGGGGTATACATAAAGTTCTGTGCATTATCTACTAACACTAATGAATTCCACGAGTTTTGGTGGTTTTCAATGTATCACAGGGAGATGCTCATATTCCATACAAAAGTATACCATATGGAGCAAGAGAGAATTCACGCACAAAGGGCTTGAGAATGATTTGAAAATAACATAACTATGAAGTATCTCAAATGCCCTCATGGACCAAACCATTGCAAAGAGCTCGTTGAGATAATCAAAATGGAGTTTTGGTTCACTCAATTTGGAGTCCGGATGCAAAAGTTATGGCCGTCGCAAGAATTGACAACGCTGAGAAGATGGACCATGGCTGTCGGGCCACCTTACATGGCCGGCCGGCCATCCCCATGGCCGCCCGGCCACCATCTTGGTCGCCTGGCCACTACCCATGGTCGCCTAGCCATCACCTTGGCTTCCCAACCACGCCATATGGTTCCCCCGACGCAAAGAAACACAAAAGGAGATGAATCCGACCGTAAAATCAAGTATCCGATGAAACCAAGGGTCGGAAGGCCATCACACGAGGATTGCAATCCAAGGGAGATAGCATGCAGCCAATCCGGAAAAAACACGTGGCCACCCGGCCATTGACCATGGCTGGCCGACCACTACTTTTTCCTGTTTTGTAGTGCACCAACTTTGGCAACCGTCAACGACCCTGGGGAAGCATTTCCAGTCGTTGGATCACACCAGTCGGTAAAATGGGTGGCCGCCCGACCACATGACTTAACCTTTTTACATGCAAACTGACTTGGGCGACTACTACCGACCTTGGAGAATGAAGATCAGCCGTCGGATGCACAAAGGCGGTTAATCGAGTGGCCGCCTGACCACGCCTCATGGCCGCCCGGCCATGCATAGTGGCCGCCCGGCCATCGACTTACCTCCTCCACCGACCTTACCACTCCTATAAGTAGGGGGCACTCTCCCACTCCAAAAATGTACCTTTCACCATGTAACACTCTCTCCCTCTCTAGGAGGCGCCCCGCGGGTGGTGCCTCCACTCTGAAAATAGTGTTTGGTTAGGAGTTAGAGAAGGGTTTGCTGTATCGGAGTCAGTCGAAATATTCGGTAATGTATCCTATGCTTTCGTTCTTACTTTCCGACTATTGACTAGTGCAAGTACTTTACTTTCCTACTTTATGCGCTTATCTTCATCTCTGTTAGTAGTTCGATTGGTGTAGTTGCATTTTCCTTTTGGTCCACCATTGAGAGCCAATGGACCGGACTTTTTGCTCTCTTGGTGTGATGAGTGATTGTCAATGGTACAAGTCCTCCGATGGACTGGAGGCCCTCCGATGGACTAGAGGTAGATGATGAAGACCTCGATGAACTGAGGCAAAAGCCCTCCAATGGACCGGAGGCAATGCTCAGCGTCGGTTGGCCATGGAAGCTCTGTACACGGAGGGGCGGATTGGCAACTGTGGTGTAAGCCCTCCGATGGACCGCGAGGCAACTCAGATGGACTGGAGAAGCCGGGTGCCACCGTGATGCTCCAACCCGAGTGCATAGCGCGAAGGCGTGCGAGGGAGGCTTTGGCGGTTTTAGGTCAAAACCGCCACCCAAGCTACCCAAGCCTTGGTGAGTTGGGTCACGACTCGCCAAGATAGAGCAAATGGGCTAAGTCCGGCCCAAACGGAGACTTCCTAAAGTTTCCCGGTTTCTGACTTCAAAACCGGGGGTGCAAAGGCGGATTGGACTGTTGACCACGTGGAGGACATCCGAAGATTGCGTGGAAGCTAAGAAGATGAAGTCTTCATCGTGGTCATCCGTCCCCGATATTTTGGGTCCTTTTCTGTTTTAGTCCCTCCGAGCATTTCTAGTGTTAGAGGTCTATGTGTAAAAATGCCAAATCTGAATCGGTGTATAAATAGCCTAAGAGCTGGTCATTAAGACTCCTCTTGGCTGCTAGGTTTTCATTTCCTTAGAGTAATTTTCGTCCTCAAGCCTTGAGCACAAAGTTTAGGAGGGTTAGGGTGAGATGTAGCCTCCACATCAAGAGGGAAGGAGAGGGTGGTTGCTTGGGACAAATTCCTTGGTTGTAATCTGATCTTGAGACCCATCTTGGGCCATTAATCCAAGTGATTTCGTGCAGCAACTTGTGTGCTTGTTCTTCCCCTTTTTCCCTTTTGTTCTTGGACTCAATTCTTGGCTTTTTGGGTGTTTGCTTTGGCCAAAGTTGAACGCTTTCATTTGCTTGTGTTTTGGACTTGCTATGATGTGGTGAATCTCACTAGCCAAGTGCTAGAATCATTGAACCACGAGCAAGGGCCTTTCTTGTCGGATTTCGGTTTTTCGGTGTCAACTCACCTACCTCACGAGGTTTGCAATTCCCGTGCAACCCTTGATCTTTTCAAGTGGATCTTTTGGGTTTTGCTAGGAAGGGTCCTTAGGATTATCCATGCAAATTATCGTGAAGTTTCATTGAGATTTGACCCTGTTTCGATCGATTTTTCGATGGGGTGTCGGGTTGTTTTTCTACATAGTTTTTCATAGAACTGACAGGACAACTTAGGATTGTCCAAAGAAGGGACTTCGGATTGCCCGGTCCTTGTACCTCAAATAGTACGGTTTGTAGGGTTTTAGGGCTGTTATACCTCCCTTCTTTGGGTTTGTCCGGTTAGTCCTTTTGGTGGAGAGAGGATTGTCCGGTCTAGTCATTTCGGGGGCTTTTTTCGCGTGTTCCTTGCTCTGCTTCTTTCTTGGTCCTTTCTTCTTGTTTTCTTTGGTGTTTAGTGAGTTAGCTTTTGCCACGTCTTCGTGTTTGAGTGTTCTTTGCTATTTTTTGGCAAGACGCACTTAGGTGTGTAGTGGCTACATGGTTTCCTCATTGTGCGAGGCGTTGCTTGGTTTGTCTTGTTCTCCCTTGTTTGTTTTGTCCGGTCTATGTTCCTAGTTGCTGTTCATTTGTGCCTTGTAGTTTTCGCTTGCTTTGTTGCGTGCTTTAGTGTTTTTCTGTTTAGCGTTTCTCAATGTGTTTTAGAGTTGGTAGCTTGTCTTTGCTACGCAACTCTGCATATTAGAGAGGTGTAGTTTAAGGTGTTGTGTGTGCTCATCTTGGTGTAGTGTGTTTGTTCATTTAGGTGTAGTTTGGTTGCTCGTCTTACGTCCGTTTCGTTGGGCGTTAATTCGATTGCTTCCGCTTTCCACCCGATACGTATCTGTTCAGTAGATGGTATCAGGTGTGCCTGTGTTTTCGTGAGAGCATACTTTGGGGGTTTTGAGTTTGAGTTTTTCAAGTGCTTCTATTCACCCCCCTCTAGTCGCATGTCTTTGTCCAACAAGTGGTATCAAAACCGGTTAGGTTTCCTATACCTTAACCGGTGAAGAAACCGTATCGACTATGACTTACTCTGGGAAGATTCCCGTCCTTGGCTCCGATGGCTATCCCTACTGGAAGGGTATGATGGAGGTGTTCCTTGTTAGCCAGAGTCAGGACATATGGGATGCTACTCGGAGTATGACTTTTGTAGTGCGTCCTGTTGTTGAGCGTACTACGCCTGAGATCATGGCTCAGCATGAGGCGAATGCCAAGGCTGTTAACTTTCTCTTTTCTGGGCTTGGTCCCATGGATTATGAGAGAGTGAGTCACCTCAAGATGGCGCGTGAGATATGGTTCCTGCTCAGTGCACACCATGAGGGTACCACAGCCATTAAAGCTAGGCTTGTGGAGACTTACCGGCGCGAATATGAGAATTTCATCCAGAAGCCGGGAGAGTCATTAGACGACTTGTTTGGTCGCTTTCAATCGATCATTAATAAGTTGCGTGTCAACTCCGCCCCCGCTGAGCTCCCATACAGCGATCATCAGCAGGGTGTCAAACTGATGTATGCTTTGGATAGAAAAATATGGAAGATCAAGGTGAACTCAATCATTGAGTCGGCAGGGTATGATACGATAGGAGTAGAGGCGCTCTATAGCTCAAGGCCAAAGAAGTGGATTACAAGATGAGGGATTCCCTCGCTTGTACAGGTTCCAAGAGTCTGACCTTAGCTACACCCTCTAGTGAGTCTGCTACTAAACCCCTGTAACACAACTTCTCGTTTTCTGCTTTGATGTCTGTTACAGAGGAGCAGTTGGCTATGCTTGGGGATGAAGAGCTTTGTTTGGTGTCTAGTCGCTTTCAGCGCGCCTATGACAACCGGATGGGGATGAAGAGCTTTGTTTGTTGGCTAGGCCTATGACAACTTTGAGGTGCTTTTAGCACCTACTGACACTTGTGAGAACTGTCTGACCCTTAGGATGCAGCTGGTGGATAGGGATGTCACTATTAAGAAGTTGGAGAAAGGTACTCCTGTGATACCCTCCCTAGACTGTGACACTTGTGCTGCCCAGACTGTAGGATATGATGGAGGAGGTGTTGTCTTTACAAGATGACAACAATAGGTTGAGAGAGGTGCTCAGTTGGTTTTGGGAAAAGAGGCCCCAACAAGAGATGATCATAGAGAGCACCAAGAGTGTTGAGAGTGACTTGGGTGGTCTTGGGTTTGGAGAGTGCAGTACCTCGGGTGAGAAGAGTGCCGCAACTAAGATCAAGACTGCACCTACCCAGCCTAGTGAGACTGTTGATGGGGTTTACCATGAGCCACCCAGGGCAGCCCCAACTAAGAAGAAGTAGTTCTGGACACCTAAGCCTCCTCAGGCTGAGCTAAGCAAGATTGTTGAGGAAGTGCTCAAGCATAAGGACAAGAAGCCAGCCTAGCAGCCTGCACCACCCAAGGCTACACCAGCTAAGCCCAAATCCTAGCCTAATCTAGTTCCTAGGAGGCATGTCTACCACTGTGAGTTCTGCCAGCGGAATGGCCACCTAAAGGAGTTATGCTTTAGGAGGAAGCGGGTTGAGAGGCAGGAGAGAGCTTGGGGGAACCAGGACTAGTTCAACCGGGGTGGTAGGCAAGATCCTCCCCACCGTGGTGAGATGAGAGACCGCTTTGCTGATGGTGAGCGTGGAGGCGGCTTTTAAGCCCGTGCGCTTGTTCGTGAGAGACGCTTTACTGGCCGAGCTCCTAGTCGTTTTCAAAGCGGCTATGGACCTCGTGACCGAGGGTTTGTGAGAGAGCTTGAGAGGCCACGCTTTGAGGGTCGTGGTTACTCCAGTCGTGGTGATTTTTTGACTGTGCTTACCCCACTTTTGAGCAGATGGCTCGGCATTGGTACAATAGTTTTGGTACTAACCCAGTGCCGGACCGTTTGCTCACCATCGCTTTAGTTGACTTTGCAGGATCGAGGCATGGAGGACATATGGATCATGGACTCCGGTTGCTCTAGCCACATGACAGGGCATCGCAAGTGGTTTTCCAGCCTCAACCCCGTGAAAACCAAGGAGTACATCACATTCGGGGACAATGGTCAAGGTAAAGTGTTGGGTGTTGGTTCTGTTTGCTCTCTGCTAATCTTTCCCTGAGAGAAGTTGCTTTTGTCCAAAATCTGGGGTTCAATTTGGTCTCTGTTTCGCAACTTCTCGATGAAGGATTTGAGGTTCGTTTTAAGAAGGGTGTGTGCCGCGTTCTTGATGCTGAGGAGACCCTTGTTTGCTCTTTGCCGCCTTTTGGTCAGGTTTTTAGGGTCGATCTCACATCTATTTCTGGCCCTGCATGTTGTTTGGTTGCTAGTCCCTCTATTGATATATGGGAGTGGCATAGGAAACTTGGTCACTTGAACTTTGATCTGCTAGTCAGGTTGAGTTCAATGGGCCTAATTCGAGGATTGCCCAAATTGAAAGCTGAGAAGGACTTAGTGTGCCACCCTTGTCGTCATGGCAAGATGGTTGCCGCTTCTCACACTCCTGTCTCTCAGGTGATGATCTCCTATCCGGGTGAGCTACTCCATATGGATACAGTAGGTCCCGCTCGGGTAGCATCGGTCAGTGGAAAGTGCTACGTGCTTGTCGTTGTGGATGACTTTTCGCGGTTCTCGTGGGTATTTTTCATAGAGTTTAAGGATGAGGCTTTTGGTTTGTTCGGGATCTAGTACTAACGTTGAGAAATGAGAGTCATAAGGCCATGAGGGCTATCCGCAGTGACAATGGCGGAGAATTCAAAAACTCTCGGTTCAAAAAGTTCTGTCGTGACCACGGTCTTGAGCACCAGTTTTCTTCTCCATATACCCGACCGCAGAACGGTGTTGTGGAATGCAAGAACCACACACTCATTGAGATGGCATGGACGATGCTCGATGAGCACAGGACTCCGAGGCACTTTTGGGCTGAGGCAGTGAATACGGCCTGTTTCATTGCGAACCGGATCTTCTTGCGAGCTTTCCTTGGGAAGACCTCGTATGAACTTCTGTTTGGTAGGTAGCCCAGCGTCAAGCATTTGCGAGCGTTTGGCTGTAGGTGCTTTGTGCTGAATAAGGCGGGTCATATGGACAAGTTTGAGTCTCGCTGTTTGGATGGAATTTTTTTGGGGTATGCTTCTAGTTCTAGGGCTTTTCGTGTGTGGATTTTGGAGGCCAAGCAAGTTGTTGAGACTTGTGAGGTTTCATTTGATGAGACTATGCCCTGCACAACCCATGCTTTTGAGATTTCAGGTGATGATGAAGAAGGCACCCCCATCTTTGAAGATGAGGAAGGTGCAGATGATGTTGGTGATGCAGGAGCCACTGCACCGGCTGCAACTCCTGCCCCCTCTGCTACGAGCTCTGATGATGAAGGAGGACCTATGCCCACGGCTTCCTCCTCACTCCCCCGACTGCAAGCTCAAGCAGAGGCTGGCCCCGCTGAGGATGTAGGGGAGGTGACCTCCGAGATTGTTCCATCTCGGCTGGTCCAGCGGGATCACCCTCCACACAGGATCATTAGAGATCTTCACCAGCGTGTCACACGCTCTTCGGTTAACTCTGTAGCCTTTTTCTCCCACTCTGCATTTGTTGCTTCTTTTGAGCCCCGGGATGTGTCACATGCATTAGCTGATCCTAACTGGGTGAACGCCATGCATGAGGAGTTGGAGAATTTTGAGAGAAACCATGTCTGAGATTTAGTTGAACCTCCATCAAACTGCCGCTCTATAGGAACCAAGTGGGTTTTCAAGAACAAACAGAGTGAGAATGGGATGGTTGTGAGGAACAAAGCGAGATTGGTAGCCCAAGGTTTCTATCAGAAGGAGGGGATAGATTCTGAGGAGACCTTTGCCCCTGTAGCTCGTTTGGAAGCCATTAGGATTCTGCTTGCTTTTGCTGCCTCCAAAGGCTTCAAACTGCAACAGATGGATGTCAAGTCAGCCTTCCTAAATGGGTTCATAGAGGAGGAGGTTTATGTGAGATAATCTCCTGGCTTTGAGAGTGCTAAGTTTCCAGACCGGGTGTTTAAGTTGAGGAAAGCCTTGTATGGTCTGAAGCAAGCTCCTAGAGCTTGGTATGCTAGGTCAAAGAGTTTCCTGCTCAAGTCTGGGTTTGTGATGGGTTCAGCAGACAAGACCTTGTTTTTGTTGAGTCGTGGCGGTGACACCCTGATAGTTCAGATATATGTTGATGACATAATCTTTGGTGGTTCATCTCACGCTTTGGTGTCTAGTTTTGCTGAACAAATGAGCAGGGAGTTTGAGATGAGTCTCATGGGTGAGCTTCAGTTCTTCCTCGGGCTGCAGATAAAGCAAGGCCCTGAGGGTACCTTCGTCCATCAAGCCAAGAAGACAAGAGATATCCTCAAGAAGTTTGACATGGGTGACTCAAAACCCATGACAACTCCTATGAGTACAAACACGGCACTTGATGCGGATAAAGATGGGAGGCGGTGGACTAGAAGGAATTTTGAGAAATGATCGGCTCACTTCTGTACCTGACATCGACCAGATCGGACATTCAGTTCGCAGTTTGCCTTTGTGCGCGTTACCAGCCTTCCCCTTGAACTTCTCATCGTCAAGCGGTGAAGCGCATTTTCAGGTATCTAAAGTTCACCCCTGAGCTTGGTCTTTTGTACTCCTCGGGTTCTTCTCTTTCTCTTAGAGGGTTTTCAGACGCTGACCATGCTAGCTGCCGGATTGATCGCAAATTAACATCCGATACTTGCCAATTCCTAGGAACTTCTCTTGTCTCTTGGTGCTCTCGCAAGCAAGCTAGTGTCTCTTTGTCTACCACCGAAGCAGAATACATAGCTGCTGCTAGCTGCTGTTCCCGACTACTATGGATGAAAGCCACCCTGAGCGACTTTGGGCTGAGTTTTGGGAGGATCCCTCTTCTAGTGGACTCTACTTCTACTATCTCTGTAGCTAAGAACCCCGTCTTGCACTCTAGAACCAAACACATAGACGTAAGGTTTCACTTTTCTGAGAGATCATTATGAGAAGGGAGATATAGACTTGATCCATGTAGCAACCTAGAACCAGCTAGCCAATGTCTTCACCAAGCCCCAAGAGTTTAGCGCTTTTATGCACTTGAGAGGTGAGCTTGGAGTGTGTTATCCCTTTTAGTCAAGGATAGCTTTAGTATTATAGGATTTGTTCTTTATTTGCTTTCGTTTTTGTTTCTTCTTCGCTTCTTTTGCATTTTATATCATATCATGCATTGCACTGTATCATATGCATTTTCACTTACACTAGCACTAGAGCTCTTTTGGTATGTTGAGTTAGTATTTGCTTGTGCTAGGTTGTACAGATGCTTACTTGATCATGGTTGGCTAAGCTCACTTGAGTCTGTTGAATACTAATTCTGAGCCAAGCCCTTTTATTTTCTGAAGATCCAAAAACATGATCACCACATGACTTGGCTGCCTAGCATGTGTAGGAGTATTGAATGCTATGCTATTTTTTCATACCTGGTTATGCTAGTTGTATGCCTTTGCTAAATTAATGCTAAAGCTTTTATGACACCTTGCTTAATTTGAAATCTGAATTAAATGTTTACAAGTGGTGTCTTGTGCTGAAATGAAAAGATTCAGGTGGGTTTGCTTGTCACACTGACTTAGTTCGAGACTGCTTGCCTTTGCAGTTTGGCATGAACCTGGACTCAGCTGTGTATGACCAAAACCTTCTCTTAAGCTTTTGATGGTTCCTTGAACCTAGGCTTGGCATTGGTGTGTAAGAAGTGGCAAGACAAGTGAATAACCCCTGGCACAATATGAAACTTGCTAATGAAACACAAGTGGTTAAATCTGAAATATGCAAGTCTCTAAAATGCTTATGGCTTGTTGTGTATGCTTTGGTTGAGAGTAGCACACCTTGTATGTATTGCTAGCATCTTGCTATTCATGCCTATCTTGCTAGGTGCTATTCATGTTGTTGATGCTTTCTTTTAAACAACTCTGAAAAACATGCTTGCTTCTAATCTGTGTAAGATAGATTCATTTGAGCTTGTTGCATGCTTCCTTGCCCTCACTTGCTCTGTATGCTAGAACTTGTGAATACTAGCTTTCCATCCCTTCTGAGCTCTTTCTGGTACACTCTCTGCATCTCATGGCATATTTTGAGGGGGTGTTGTCTAGTTCTGGGGGAGTGCTATGAACCCTTGATGTGTCCATTGTCAACAAGGGGAGAAGTATTGGACAAAGGGGAAGGACTCGGGAGAGACTTAGTTGAGGGGAAGCTTTGCATTCATTTTGCATTTGTGAGGATGCATTTCAAGGGGAGTTTGAGTTTTTAGCATGCTCTTTGCATCGGTGCGTTGAGCCTTTTGCCTCTGTCTTGAGGAGCCGATGCTTTGCTTTCTTTTGATGCTTCAAGCTGCCTTGTGTTTTGCCTTTTTTGGTTTGGGCAGCTTGAGCAATTATTCTTTTTCTCTTTCTTTTTCAGTTTTACGCTTTTCTCTTGTCTATATTCTATTTCAGGTAACAGGTTGAAGGTGTTGACAATGCACTCATCAAGGGGGAGATTGAGAGCCAATGGAGCGGCCTCATTGCTCTCTTGGTGTGATGAGTGATTGTCAATGGTACAAGTCCTCCGATGGACTGGAGGCCCTCCGATGGACTGGATAAGACCTCTATGCACTGAGGCAAAGGCCCTTCAATGGACTGGAGGCAATGCTCGGCATCAGTCGGCCATGGAAGCTCGGTACACGGAGGGGCGGATCGGCAACGGTGGTGTAAGCCCTCTGATGGAGCGCGAGGCAACTCTGATGGACTGGGGAAGCCGGGTGCCACCGTGATGCTCCAACCCGAGTGCATGGCGCGAAGGCGTGCGAGGGAGGCTTTGGCGGCTTCGGCTCAAAACTGCCACCCAAGCTATCCAAGCCTTGGTGAGTTGGGCCACGACTCGCCAAGATAGAAAAGATGGGCCAAGTCCGGCCCAGACGGAGACTTCCTAAAGTTTCCCGTTTTCTGACTTCAAAACCGGGGGTGCAAAGGCGGATTGGACTACTGGCCACGTGGAGGACATCTGAAGATTGCGTGGAAGCTAAGAAGATAAAGTCTTCATCGTGGTCATCCTTCCCCGATATTTCGGGTCCTTTTCTGTTTTAGCCCCTCCCAGCGTTTTTAGTGTTAGGGGTCTATGTGTAAAAATGCCAAAACTGAACCGGTGTATAAATAGACTAAGAACTAGTCATTAGGACTCCTCTTGGCTGCTAGGTTTTCATTTCTTTAGGGTAATTTTCGTCCTCAAGCCTTGAGCACAAAGTTTAGTAGGGTTAGGGTGAGATCTAGTCTCCACATCAAGAGGGAAGGAGAGGGTGGTTGCTTTGGACGAATTCCTTTGTTGTAATCTGACCTTGAGACCCATCTTGGACCATTAATCCAAGTGATTTCGTGTAGCAACTTGTGTGCTTGTTCTTCCCCTTTTTCCCTTTCGTTCTTGGACTTAATTCTTGGCTTTTCGGGTGTTTGCTTTGGCCAAGGTTGAATCATTTCATTTGCTTGTGTTTTGGACTTGCTATGATATGGTGAATCTCACTAGCCAAGTGCTAGAATCATTGAACCACGAGCAAGGGGTGTTCTTGTCGGATTTCGGTTTTTCGATGTCAACTCACTGTTGACGGCACTTAAGCACTACAAACCTTATACAGCAAGCGCACAGTATCGGTGTAGCCTTTCCCCAAGCTGAGTATCAATGGTTTTGTCAATCCGTGGAAAACTAGGTTTAAACTACTATTAGTCAAAGATTAATCAATTACTAATTAGCTCTAATAGATCTAATAAACTAAAGGATAAAAGAGAGTCAAATTACTGACTAATCTATATCTAAACTAGACTAAAGGATGATAAACGATATTCTAATCACAAACTAGATATAAAACTAACTATAGCATAAACTTGATATAAAACTAGACTATAGTATATACTGGATCAAGAACAAGAGCCTGATAGGATCAAAAGCAAGATCGATTATGAGACTAATACGGCTAAGGAAATAGCAAGAGATATGAGACAAACTTCTTATAAACTAAGAACTACCCTGAGTATAGATCTAACGTGAAACATAGAATAAACATGATCATGAATGTCATAGACTTGCTCGAACCTTTCCCCGGGCTCTACTGCCACTAGTAACCAGGTAATCGACGAACTAGCCAACCTAAACCTTCTCTAAGCATGAGCAGATTCAATCAACTAATTAAAGTAAAAAGATCTACTAAAAGACATGTGATTGAAACCACCCCGGCCAGGTCACATGTTGAGATAAAGCTTGCAAAGACATGGATCATGGATCATGTATAAACAAAGAACTAATAGCAAAGAGACTATTTCATTGATTGAACTCAAGCTTTATCATAGTAAAATAAGAAGAACAGAGAGTTACTCGAGATACATCATGAACTAGAAGCGCATAGTTGTCGAATTCGGCGAGACGAACAACATATCAGAAGATGAACTCGAATCTCACCGGGAATAGCTGGGGTTAGCCGAACCTGGGGGGGTGAGTCGGCCGACCCCCTCTAGTCCTACCTCCTCTCGCCTTCTCCTTTCGCCGAGATCCCCTTCTCGATGAGTCTTGCGAAGGTGGACCCTAAACCCTAACTTTGGAGCGCTGCTTTACACTGAGGCAAATGCCCTTCAATGGACTGGAGGCAATGCTCGGCATCAGTCGGCCATGGAAGCTCGGTACACAGAGGGGCGGATCGGCAACGGTGGTGTAAGCCCTCTGATGGAGCGCGAGGCAACTCTGATGGACTGGGGAAGCCGGGTGCCACCGTGGTGCTCCAACCCGAGTGCATGGCGCGAAGGCGTGCGAGGGAGGCTTTGGCGGCTTCGGCTCAAAACTGCCACCCAAGCTATCCAAGCCTTGGTGAGTTGGGCCACGACTCGCCAAGATAGAAAAGATGGGCCAAGTCCGGTCCAGACGGAGACTTCCTAAAGTTTCCCGTTTTCTGACTTCAAAACCGGGGGTGCAAAGGCCGATTGGACTACTGGCCACGTGGAGGACATCCGAAGGTTGCGTGGAAGCTAAGAAGATAAAGTCTTCATCGTGGTCATCCGTCCCCGATATTTCGGGTCCTTTTCTGTTTTAGCCCCTCCGGGTGTTTCTAGTGTTAGGGGTCTATGTGTAAAAATGCCAAAACTGAACCGGTGTATAAATAGCCTAAGAACTAGTCATTAGGACTCCTCTTGGCTGCTAGGTTTTCATTTCTTTAGGGTAATTTTCGTCCTCAAGCCTTGAGCACAAAGTTTAGTAGGGTTAGGGTGAGATCTAGTCTCCACATCAAGAGGGAAGGAGAGGGTGGTTGCTTGGGACGAATTCCTTTGTTGTAATCTGACCTTGAGACCCATCTTGGACCATTAATCCAAGTGATTTCGTGTAGCAACTTTTGTGCTTGTTCTTCCCCTTTTTCCCTTTCGTTCTTGGACTCAATTCTTGGCTTTTCGGGTGTTTGCTTTGGCCAAGGTTGAATCATTTCATTTGCTTGTGTTTTGGACTTGCTATGATGTGGTGAATCTCACTAGCCAAGTGCTAGAATCATTGAACCACGAGCAAGGGGTGTTCTTGTCGGATTTCGGTTTTTCGATGTCAACTCACTGTTGACGGCACTTCAGCACTACAAACCTTATACTGCAAGCGCACAGTATCGGTGTAGCCTTTCCCCAAGCTGAGTATCAATGGTTTTGTCAATCCGTGGAAAACTAGGTTTAAACTACTATTAGTCAAAGATTAATCAATTACTAATTAGCTCTAATAGATCTAATAAACTAAAGGATAAAAGAGAGTCAAATTACTGACTAATCTATATCTAAACTAGACTAAAGGATGATAAACGATATTCTAATCACAAACTAGATATAAAACTAACTATAGCATAAACTTGATATAAAACTAGACTATAGTATATACTAGATCAAGAACAAGAGCTTGATAGGATCAAAAGCAAGATCGATTATGAGACTAATACGGCTAAGGAAATAGCAAGAGATATGAGACAAACTTCTTATAAACTAAGAACTACCTTGAGTATAGATCTAACGTGAAACATAGAATAAACATGATCATGAATGTCATAGACTTGCTCGAGCCTTTCCCCGGGCTCTACTGCCACTAGTAACCAGGTAATCGACGAACTAGCAAACCTAAAACTTCTCTAAGCATGAGCAGATTCAATCAACTAATTAAAGTAAAAAGATCTACTAAAAGACATGTGATTGAAACCACCCCGGCCAGGTCACATGTAGAGATAAAGCTTGCAAAGACATGGATCATGGATCATGTATAAACAAAGAACTAATAGCAAACAGACTATTTCATTGATTGAACTCAAGCTTTATCATAGTAAAATAAGAAGAACAGAGAGTTACTCGAGATACATCATGAACTAGAAGCGCATAGTTGTCGAATTCGGCGAGACAAACAACATATCAAAAGATGAACTCGAATCTCACCGGGAATAGCTGGGGTCAGCCGACCCTGGGGGTGTGAGTCGGCCGACCCCCTCTAGTCCTGCCTCCTCTCGCCTTCTCCTTTCGCCGAGATCCCCTTCTCGATGAGTCTTGCGAAGGTGGACCCTAAACCCTAACTTTGGAGCGCTGCTTTACAATGAGGCAAAAGCCCTTCAATGGACTGGAGGCAATGCTCGGCATCAGTCGGCCATGGAAGCTCGGTACACGGAGGTGCGGATCGGCAACGGTGGTGTAAGCCCTCTGATGGAGCGCGAGGCAACTCTGATGGACTGGGGAAGCCGTGTGCCACCGTGGTGCTCCAACCCGAGTGCATGGCGTGAAGGCGTGCGAGGGAGGCTTTGGCGGCTTCGGCTCAAAACTGCCACCCAAGCTATCCAAGCCTTGGTGAGTTGGGCCACGACTCGCCAAGATAGAAAAGATGGGCCAAGTCCGGCCCAGACGGAGACTTCCTAAAGTTTCCCGTTTTCTGACTTCAAAACCGGGGGTGCAAAGGCGGATTGGACTACTAGCCACGTAGGAGGACATCCGAAGATTGCGTGGAAGCTAAGAAGATAAAGTCTTCATCGTGGTCATCCGTCCCCGATATTTTGGGTCCTTTTCTGTTTTAGCCCCTCCGGGCGTTTCTAGTGTTAGGGGTCTATGTGTAAAAATGCCAAAACTGAACCGGTGTATAAATAGCCTAAGAACTAGTCATTAGGACTCCTCTTGGCTGCTAGGTTTTCATTTCTTTAGGGTAATTTTCGTCCTCAAGCCTTGAGCACAAAGTTTAGTAGGGTTAGGGTGAGATCTAGTCTCCACATCAAGAGGGAAGGAGAGGGTGGTTGCTTGGGACGAATTCCTTTGTTGTAATCTGACCTTGAGACCCATCTTGGACCATTATTCTAAGTGATTTCGTGTAGCAACTTGTGTGCTTGTTCTTCTCCTTTTTCCCTTTCGTTCTTGGACTCAATTCTTGGCTTTTCGGGTGTTTGCTTTGGCCAAGGTTGAATCATTTCATTTGCTTGTGTTTTGGACTTGCTATGATGTGGTGAATCTCACTAGCCAAGTGCTAGAATCATTGAACCACGAGCAAGGGGTGTTCTTGTCGGATTTCGGTTTTTCGATGTCAACTCACTGTTGACGGCACTTAAGCACTACAAACCTTATACTGCAAGCGCACAGTATCGGTGTAGCCTTTCCCCGAGCTGAGTATCAATGGTTTTGTCAATCCGTGGAAAACTAGGTTTAAACTACTATTAGTCAAAGATTAATCAATTACTAATTAGCTCTAATAGATCTAATAAACTAAAGGATAAAAGAGAGTAAAATTACTACTAATCTATATCTAAACTAGACTAAAGGATGATAAACGATATTCTAATCACAAACTAGATATAAAACTAACTATAGCATAAACTTGATATAAAACTAGACTATAGTATATACTGGATCAAGAACAAGAGCTTGATAGGATCAAAAGTAAGATCGATTATGAGACTAATACGGCTAAGGAAATAGCAAGAGATATGAGACAAACTTCTTATGAACTAAGAACTACCCTGAGTATAGATCTAACGTGAAACATAGAATAAACATGATCATGAATGTCATAGACTTGCTCGAACCTTTCCCCGGGCTCTACTGCCACTAGTAACCAGGTAATCGACGAACTAGCATACCTAAACCTTCTCTAAGCATGAGCAGATTCAATCAACTAATTAAAGTAAAAAGATCTACTAAAAGACATGTGATTGAAACCACCCCGGCCAGGTCACATGTTGAGATAAAGCTTGCAAAGACATGGATCATGGATCATGTATAAACAAAGAACTAATAGCAAAGAGACTATTTCATTGATTGAACTCAAGCTTTATCATAGTAAAATAAGAAGAACAGAGAGTTCCTCGAGATACATCATGAACTAGAAGCGCATAGTTGTCGAATTCGGCGAGACGAACAACATATCAGAAGGTGAGCTCGAATCTCACCGGGAATAGCTGGGGTCAGCCGACCCTGGGGGGGTGAGTCGGCCGACCCCCTCTAGTCCTGCCTCCTCTCGCCTTCTCCTTTCGCCGAGATCCCCTTCTCGATGAGTCTTGCGATGGTGGACCCTAAACCCTAACTTTGGAGCGCTGCTTTACACTGAGGCAAAAGCCCTTCAATGGACTGGAGGCAATGCTCGGCATCAGTCGGCCATGGAAGCTCGGTACACGGAGGGGCGGATCGGCAACGGTGGTGTAAGCCCTCTGATGGAGCGCGAGGCAACTCTGATGGACTGGGGAAGCCGGGTGCCACCGTGGTGCTCCAACCCGAGTGCATAGCGCGAAGGCGTGCGAGGGAGGCTTTGGCGGCTTCGGCTCAAAACTGCCACCCAAGCTATCCAAGCCTTGGTGAGTTGGGCCACTACTCGCCAAGGTAGAAAAGATGGGCCAAGTCCGGCCCAGACGGAGACTTCCTAAAGTTTCCCGTTTTCTGACTTCAAAACCGGGGGTGCAAAGGCGGATTGGACTACTGGCCACGTGGAGGACATCCGAAGATTGCGTGGAAGCTAAGAAGATAAAGTCTTCATCGTGGTCATCCGTCCCCGATATTTCGGGTCCTTTTCTGTTTTAGCCCCTCCGGGCGTTTCTAGTGTTAGGGGTCTATGTGTAAAAATGCCAAAACTGAACCGGTGTATAAATAGCCTAAGAACTAGTCATTAGGACTCCTCTTGGCTGCTAGGTTTTCATTTCTTTAGGGTAATTTTCGTCCTCAAGCCTTGAGCACAAAGTTTAGTAGGGTTAGGGTGAGATCTAGTCTCCACATCAAGAGGGAAGGAGAGGGTGGTTGCTTGGGACGAATTCCTTTGTTGTAATCTGACCTTGAGACCCATCTTGGACCATTATTCTAAGTGATTTCGTGTAGCAACTTGTGTGCTTGTTCTTCTCCTTTTTCCCTTTCGTTCTTGGACTCAATTCTTGGCTTTTCGGGTGTTTGCTTTGGCCAAGGTTGAATCATTTCATTTGCTTGTGTTTTGGACTTGCTATGATGTGGTGAATCTCACTAGCCAAGTGCTAGAATCATTGAACCACGAGCAAGGGGTGTTCTTGTCGGATTTCGGTTTTTCGATGTCAACTCACTGTTGACGGCACTTAAGCACTACAAACCTTATACTGCAAGCGCACAGTATCGGTGTAGCCTTTCCCCGAGCTGAGTATCAATGGTTTTGTCAATCCGTGGAAAACTAGGTTTAAACTACTATTAGTCAAAGATTAATCAATTACTAATTAGCTCTAATAGATCTAATAAACTAAAGGATAAAAGAGAGTCAAATTACTACTAATCTATATCTAAACTAGACTAAAGGATGATAAACGATATTCTAATCACAAACTAGATATAAAACTAACTATAGCATAAACTTGATATAAAACTAGACTATAGCATATACTGGATCAAGAACAAGAGCTTGATAGGATCAAAAGTAAGATCGATTATGAGACTAATACGGCTAAGGAAATAGCAAGAGATATGAGACAAACTTCTTATGAACTAAGAACTACCCTGAGTATAGATCTAACGTGAAACATAGAATAAACATGATCATGAATGTCATAGACTTGCTCGAACCTTTCCCCGGGCTCTACTGCCACTAGTAACCAGGTAATCGACGAACTAGCATACCTAAACCTTCTCTAAGCATGAGCAGATTCAATCAACTAATTAAAGTAAAAAGATCTACTAAAAGACATGTGATTGAAACCACCCCGGCCAGGTCACATGTTGAGATAAAGCTTGCAAAGACATGGATCATGGATCATGTATAAACAAAGAACTAATAGCAAAGAGACTATTTCATTGATTGAACTCAAGCTTTATCATAGTAAAATAAGAAGAACAGAGAGTTCCTCGAGATACATCATGAACTAGAAGCGCATAGTTGTCGAATTCGGCGAGACGAACAACATATCAGAAGGTGAGCTCGAATCTCACCGGGAATAGCTGGGGTCAGCCGACCCTGGGGGGGTGAGTCGGCCGACCCCCTCTAGTCCTGCCTCCTCTCGCCTTCTCCTTTCGCCGAGATCCCCTTCTCGATGAGTCTTGCGATGGTGGACCCTAAACCCTAACTTTGGAGCGCTGCTTTACACTGAGGCAAAAGCCCTTCAATGGACTGGAGGCAATGCTCGGCATCAGTCGGCCATGGAAGCTCGGTACACGGAGGGGCGGATCGGCAACGGTGGTGTAAGCCCTCTGATGGAGCGCGAGGCAACTCTGATGGACTGGGGAAGCCGGGTGCCACCGTGGTGCTCCAACCCGAGTGCATAGCGCGAAGGCGTGCGAGGGAGGCTTTGGCGGCTTCGGCTCAAAACTGCCACCCAAGCTATCCAAGCCTTGGTGAGTTGGGCCACTACTCGCCAAGGTAGAAAAGATGGGCCAAGTCCGGCCCAGACGGAGACTTCCTAAAGTTTCCCGTTTTCTGACTTCAAAACCGGGGGTGCAAAGGCGGATTGGACTACTGGCCACGTGGAGGACATCCGAAGATTGCGTGGAAGCTAAGAAGATAAAGTCTTCATCGTGGTCATCCGTCCCCGATATTTCGGGTCCTTTTCTGTTTTAGCCCCTCCGGGCGTTTCTAGTGTTAGGGGTCTATGTGTAAAAATGCCAAAACTGAACCGGTGTATAAATAGCCTAAGAACTAGTCATTAGGACTCCTCTTGGCTGCTAGGTTTTCATTTCTTTAGGGTAATTTTCGTCCTCAAGCCTTGAGCACAAAGTTTAGTAGGGTTAGGGTGAGATCTAGTCTCCACATCAAGAGGGAAGGAGAGGGTGGTTGCTTGGGACGAATTCCTTTGTTGTAATCTGACCTTGAGACCCATCTTGGACCATTATTCTAAGTGATTTCGTGTAGCAACTTGTGTGCTTGTTCTTCTCCTTTTTCCCTTTCGTTCTTGGACTCAATTCTTGGCTTTTCGGGTGTTTGCTTTGGCCAAGGTTGAATCATTTCATTTGCTTGTGTTTTGGACTTGCTATGATGTGGTGAATCTCACTAGCCAAGTGCTAGAATCATTGAACCACGAGCAAGGGGTGTTCTTGTCGGATTTCGGTTTTTCGATGTCAACTCACTGTTGACGGCACTTAAGCACTACAAACCTTATACTGCAAGCGCACAGTATCGGTGTAGCCTTTCCCCGAGCTGAGTATCAATGGTTTTGTCAATCCGTGGAAAACTAGGTTTAAACTACTATTAGTCAAAGATTAATCAATTACTAATTAGCTCTAATAGATCTAATAAACTAAAGGATAAAAGAGAGTCAAATTACTACTAATCTATATCTAAACTAGACTAAAGGATGATAAACGATATTCTAATCACAAACTAGATATAAAACTAACTATAGCATAAACTTGATATAAAACTAGACTATAGTATATACTGGATCAAGAACAAGAGCTTGATAGGATCAAAAGCAAGATCGATTATGAGACTAATACGGCTAAGGAAATAGCAAGAGATATGAGACAAACTTCTTATGAACTAAGAACTACCCTGAGTATAGATCTAACGTGAAACATAGAATAAACATGATCATGAATGTCATAGACTTGCTCGAACCTTTCCCCGGGCTCTACTGCCACTAGTAACCAGGTAATCGACGAACTAGCATACCTAAACCTTCTCTAAGCATGAGCAGATTCAATCAACTAATTAAAGTAAAAAGATCTACTAAAAGACATGTGATTGAAACCACCCCGGCCAGGTCACATGTAGAGATAAAGCTTGCAAAGACATGGATCATGGATCATGTATAAACAAAGAACTAATAGCAAAGAGACTATTTCATTGATTGAACTCAAGCTTTATCATAGTAAAATAAGAAGAACAGAGAGTTCCTCGAGATACATCATGAACTAGAAGCGCATAGTTGTCGAATTCGGCGAGACGAACAACATATCAGAAGGTGAGCTCGAATCTCACCGGGAATAGCTGGGGTCAGCCGACCCTGGGGGGGTGAGTCGGCCGACCCCCTCTAGTCCTGCCTCCTCTCGCCTTCTCCTTTCGCCGAGATCCCCTTCTCGATGAGTCTTGCGATGGTGGACCCTAAACCCTAACTTTGGAGCGCTGCTTTACACTGAGGCAAAAGCCCTTCAATGGACTGGAGGCAATGCTCGGCATCAGTCGGCCATGGAAGCTCGGTACACGGAGGGGCGGATCGGCAACGGTGGTGTAAGCCCTCTGATGGAGCGCGAGGCAACTCTGATGGACTGGGGAAGCCGGGTGCCACCGTGGTGCTCCAACCCGAGTGCATAGCGCGAAGGCGTGCGAGGGAGGCTTTGGCGGCTTCGGCTCAAAACTGCCACCCAAGCTATCCAAGCCTTGGTGAGTTGGGCCACTACTCGCCAAGGTAGAAAAGATGGGCCAAGTCCGGCCCAGACGGAGACTTCCTAAAGTTTCCCGTTTTCTGACTTCAAAACCAGGGGTGCAAAGGCGGATTGGACTACTGGCCACGTGGAGGACATCCGAAGATTGCGTGGAAGCTAAGAAGATAAAGTCTTCATCGTGGTCATCCGTCCCCGATATTTCGGGTCCTTTTCTGTTTTAGCCCCTCCGGGCGTTTCTAGTGTTAGGGGTCTATGTGTAAAAATGCCAAAACTGAACCGGTGTATAAATAGCCTAAGAACTAGTCATTAGGACTCCTCTTGGCTGCTAGGTTTTCATTTCTTTAGGGTAATTTTCGTCCTCAAGCCTTGAGCACAAAGTTTAGTAGGGTTAGGGTGAGATCTAGTCTCCACATCAAGAGGGAAGGAGAGGGTGGTTGCTTGGGACGAATTCCTTTGTTGTAATCTGACCTTGAGACCCATCTTGGACCATTAATCCAAGTCATTTCGTGTAGCAACTTGTGTGCTTGTTCTTCCCCTTTTTCCCTTTCGTTCTTGGACTCAATTCTTGGCTTTTCGGGTGTTTGCTTTGGCCAAGGTTGAATCATTTCATTTGCTTGTGTTTTGGACTTGCTATGATGTGGTGAATCTCACTAGCCAAGTGCTAGAATCATTGAACCACGAGCAAGGGGTGTTCTTGTCGGATTTCGGTTTTTCGATGTCAACTCACTGTTGACGGCACTTAAGCACTACAAACCTTATACTGCAAGCGCACAGTATCGGTGTAGCCTTTCCCCGAGCTGAGTATCAATGGTTTTGTCAATCCGTGGAAAACTAGGTTTAAACTACTATTAGTCAAAGATTAATCAATTACTAATTAGCTCTAATAGATCTAATAAACTAAAGGATAAAAGAGAGTCAAATTACTGACTAATCTATATCTAAACTAGACTAAAGGATGATAAACGATATTCTAATCACAAACTAGATATAAAACTAACTATAGCATAAACTTGATATAAAACTAGACTATAGTATATACTGGATCAAGAACAAGAGCTTGATAGGATCAAAAGCAAGATCGATTATGAGACTAATACGGCTAAGGAAATAGCAAGAGATATGAGACAAACTTCTTATAAACTAAGAACTACCCTGAGTATAGATCTAACGTGAAACATAGAATAAACATGATCATGAATGTCATAGACTTGCTCGAACCTTTCCCCGGGCTCTACTGCCACTAGTAACCAGGTAATCGACGAACTAGCAAACCTAAACCTTCTCTAAGCATGAGCAGATTCAATCAACTAATTAAAGTAAAAAGATCTACTAAAAGACTTGTGATTGAAACCACCCCGGCCAGGTCACATGTAGAGATAAAGCTTGCAAAGACATGGATCATGGATCATGTATAAACAAAGAACTAATAGCAAAGAGACTATTTCATTGATTGAACTCAAGCTTTATCATAGTAAAATAAGAAGAACAGAGAGTTCCTCGAGATACATCATGAACTAGAAGCGCATAGTTGTCGAATTCGGCGAGACGAACAACATATCAGAAGATGAACTCGAATCTCACCGGGAATAGCTGGGGTTAGCCGACCCTGGGGGGGTGAGTCGGCCGACCCCCTCTAGTCCTGCCTCCTCTCGCCTTCTCCTTTCGCCGAGATCCCCTTCTCGATGAGTCTTGCGAAGGTGGACCCTAAACCCTAACTTTGGAGCGCTGCTTTACAATGAATTGGATGCCTCTCCCTCTAGGGAGGCCATATATTTATACTCCGGAGAGTCCCCTATACATGGAATCTAATAGGTCGGTTATAAGAGTCCTAGTAGACCTATTCCTATGTATATAAAAGAGTCTTGAAGTTTCTTGGCATCCATGAAGCTTACTTGCTTGGAGAAGAAGTCTTTGTCGTAGTCCTTCCCGAAATCAGCTTTCCATATTCTGCAGCCTTTAGTATTTCGACCATAACTCCCTCATCCGAAGTCCAAATAATGCAAACTCAGACTCTACATTGTAGAGCTCAAAGAGATCTACAACTTTGGTACTCAAACTTTTTTCATTTGACGTCGTTTAGGTCTGCGAATTGGGCCCACAAGGTGCTGCTATCCTGAAATCAGAGAATATCTTGAGATTTATTTGAGATTGGATTGCACTCTTAATAATCCTTCCTTATCTTCATATTCTTCATACTCAAGCAATCCATAGCTACCGGAACCTTCTTCATAATGGGCTTGGGCTTTACTTTGGGCTTTAATTATTCTTCTTTTATTAATCATCTCACCTCCCTCGACTTGTAGTATAAATCTTTGATTCGAGAAATTCTCAAATATTCTCAAATATTCCCTATTTTCCTGAAAAAATCAATATTGCATAAAAACAAAGAGCATTATCGAAAATGGGGTTATTTGTTAGCAAAACAAGACAAAATCATAAGATTGACTCTCAAAAAGATATAAAATCATATGAAAATCATATGAAATGATTGACTATTTGTTAGCAAATTAGTACATAACGAGCGTCAACAATATTCCTACACTTAAATCTTGCTAGTCCTTGAGCAAAGAAATCGATCAAAAACTCAACTAAACCTAAACTAATAACTGTATTAGATTCAAACAAATAACTCAACTAAATCTAAGCTAGTTCTAAACAATCACTTCTCAAATTAAACAAGTTCAGAATTCAGTTTAATCTCAACATGGACATTTTAATCAACTTTCATGCATAGAGATCCCCATAGAAATCAAACGGATCATAGTAAAACCAAGACTTCCTTTAAAATCAAAATGGAGGAATTTTGTATGAAAAATAATCTCTATAGATCAAGAAATTACATCAGTCCTTCTTTGTCAATCTCATATGTGGGCACTCATATTATATGGCTATCCTATATATAAAAAGTAACTCTCTCTCACATCTCACAGGAGTTTAAGAGGAGCTTGGTAAAGGCTAGCTAAGTTAAATCAACTTATTGTTTAGCTAAGATATCTCTCTAAAGATTATCTAATCACCTTGAATTAATTTGGTCATCGGAAATAAGAAAATAAATATGCATAAATAGAAAGAAGGAAAAAGAAGATACAGATAGTGGACATGTGCAATATTGAATAAATGAAGTAGGATAATTCCCGGAATTTGCACGTGGTTGGAAAAGCGAAAGTTTTTGCTCATTACACTGATAAACACTAAGCCTCTCTTTTTTCTTTTCTAAAATTTTCCTAATTCTACCTTTTTCTCTTTTTGTTCCTTTCTCCTTTTCCTATTTCTACTTATCTCTCTTTTTCTATTTAATTCGACCACTTGGTCTTTTTTTCCCTCTCTTTTTTCTTCATTTCACTGGGCGCCACCCATTTTTTTTCTCTTTTTTTTTTCACCCCCTCTTTCTCTCTCTTCTCTTTTTTTTCAACCTTTATATTTCTTCTACTCCACCTTTTGCTAGATCAAGATAACTATAGCACTTTCCCTCGTGATTAGCAAAAGAGCAAAAACTTCACTATGTGAGTAATGAGTGTCGAAAGATCAAAGGGTTTAAGGATATGGAATTCAGCGATTCTATTGCTCTAGTGTAGAACAACTAGTACTGAATATATATGTGGAGGCTAGCAATCAAGAGATAAAAATAGATGACCAAATTTTTGAAGAGATCAAACTTTCTATCAACCTTAACCAAACTCATTTGAGATAACCAGCTTATAAACTGTGTTTTCAACTAGGCTCTAATAGGATTTATCCTCTCTCTTGACAAAGGGATGGAACACTTGATCACAAGAGTTTTTTTATATAAATAAATAAATCATCCTCCCAATCTTTTCTTAAAGAAGCTAAGCAAAGTTATAAAACATTATCTCTCTAATCAAATCATGGGTTATGCACTACTAATTAATCTTTTAAGTACCACAATAGACATATTATGAATCTGAACAAGATCAATTTTCAAAGTAATCATAAAGAACAAACTCAAATTAAGTGAGAAAATTATATTTCAAACACACTTAAATTAGACTAATTAAAATTTTATTTCATAAACAAAGCAAAAACAAATTTGATGATTAACCTCCCCACACTTAAACAATGCAAAATATCTCCATTGTTATTCACTCAAAGCATAAGATATAATCATCAAATACATAAATGAAAGCATAATAGTAGGTAAAGTATGAATGCAGAGAGGAGGATTAAGAAAATGTTACCGTCCGTTTGATGAAGTGTAGCCGAATCTCTCTTATCATGGAAGGACGAAAATTAGATGGTCGTCTAGGCTTCTTATTTGTTGCTTGCTAATGTACACACTTCACTTGTTAATCATCCACCAATCTTCAAACTTCCCATCTGTGGCTTCACCAAATATAGAAAGTGTTGATGTAGCTGAACTGACGCCTCTTCATGCTTCTCTTGGCATCTTCAAATGTTGCACCACCTTCTTGAATGTCTAACTCATGGAGTCCTTTGAAATAACTATAATCCTCTGAATTGGCTCGTGAGTCTTCTATGTAAGCATTGCCCCTCCTTTCCTTCCTTGTTATTGCCATTATCTTCCTCCTCTAGTCATCACCATTGTAGCTGACCTCATCTTCTTCGTGGAATATCTCCTTGATCTCGAACAGAACATGCCTCCAATAATAGATCTGTTGGATAGCCCTTGAAATTACCTTTCCAACGAGTACTCATGTACCAAAGTATGATTCCGAATGAAGGAATTAAGCCATCTTGCTCCAGAGACTTCGTGCTCTCAGAACTTTTTACAGCTCAAGTCACGTCCAATATTTTGATCATAAATCCTTGTAGAAAATTCTAAATGAAGCTCCGTTTGATCCGTTGGAAAGCTAACTTGATGGGGGCTTCCAAATATAAGAAAATATTCTGCTTTTATTAGGTGGAGTCGACCAGAAACTTGACGACTTCTTCAGGTTCCATATTTGAACTTCAGAGATGTTGGCAATTCTCAATCCTTCGGTCCTTGGGCACCATGGTGGTATATGTGTTGTTTTTGAAACACTTTTCCTCAATGTTTTCCTTCATCTTCATCACAAAATATTCCTCCAATCTTCATGAACACACTCTATCCCTACAAAACAATTTGAGCGCGCAAATCTACTCCCGGGATGATAATCGGGAAGTAGATAGAATCTACCTTTATCTAATACATCCAATGATTCCTAACTTGTGGCTTAATTACTCTAGTAAAAACAAGAATTAGTGAAACCTATATGAGTGTATGAATGTGCAGAAGTATATGCATGCATGAGATAAGCATATAAACAAATACAATGATTGAATCAAGTTTTAAACACCCTATCTACAACAAGATTGCTAAGTCTCTCTATAGCCATAAAGATTTTAATTAACCAAGATTAAAACACCATGTTTTATCAAGATCATAAACTCATAACAGCATAAAAAAAACAAAGCGCATTGCAAAGCTTATAAACTAATCAACGAAATATAAACATGGATAACTAGCAAGGTTTAATTGAAATTCATCATGATGATCAACAATCTAGTCTAAGCACCATGCTTACACAAAATTGCTAAGGAAAAACACAGATCAAGTATTTAAAATAAATATGAAAGCACATATCATGAAGTTAAGTAAACAACCAAGCCAATTAAAATGCAAGTATGCAACTTTAATCTAAATGCAACAGGGAATATGCAAAATGCAATCTAAATGAAACATGAGATATGATATGAATGCAATCTAAACCAAATTTTTCAAAGTAATTAGCCACAAATTAGTAATCAAAGGAAAGTGTTTAAGCTTTCTAAACAAAACAAAAACGAAAACAAAAACTAACTAAAAACGGGTTGCCTCGCGAAAAGCGCTTAATTTATAGTCTAGAGCTAGACTAATTATTATCACAAGTTTAAGAATATTAATAGGATCAGGATTTACAAAATTTATGATAAACATAAGCATCCATGACCATAATTATGATCAAATTACAAAAATAAAGCAATTTGTGATTAACTAGAGCATGGATTTTAGCATTAATCTTTTTCTCTAACCCGAGTTTATTAGGCATAAAATTATCAAAGTTAAAACTAATAGCCTCATTTTCATTTTTAACAAAATCTAGCCTATAAACATAATTATTATCATAACAAGGCTTAACATTGAGATCGAAATACTCATTAAAACAATTACGAGAATGATTTGTGTACCTTGGGTTTGAATTTTCGAAGAGCTCATCCCTCGTCTTCTGAAATGGAATTTCAATCTCAACATCTTGAAATGAATTCACCTTAATTTAAAGATCTTCAATTTCACCACTGAGTTGTCCTTCTAAATCTTCAGTCTTAAGCATGGTAGACGTTGAATCAGTCTCTTCATCTTCAAGCTTCGTCACATACTAATTCTCTGGAGTGAGATCTTGAGCAGCACATACAGTATTGACAAATGATGAAGTAGCTGAATATCTGGAGTCTTCCTTGAGTGAGCTACTATAAGTTGAGTGACTCCAATTTGATTGATAGCTTCTCTTGCACTCATCTTCACTTTCTTCAATTGCGTCAGCTGTCACTGAGTGAAGATAACTTTGCTCATCGACTTGAAATTTCTGCAGCATTTCCCTTGTACATTCATCCACTAGCTTGTCTGATGGAAGTGATTCTTCAATGTATGTTGATGGTAACTCTGGTGTCTTCACTTCCACTAAGCTTGACCTAGCTTCAGTTGTATTGAAGGCAAGTCGCTGGTCTTCTTCTTACTCAAACATGCTGACACTTCTCTTCTGTGGAGTGGTCTTGAGCATCTCCTCTTGTTTTGGCTTGAACCATTTCGGCAGCATCTCCCCTGTACTTTGGTCTTGTGTGAGAGATCCTTCACTCTTGAGTAGTTCTCCAAAATCAACACCTATCTAGTGTAATCTCTCATATTCTCTGTCATCAAATCCAAATGATACTGGAAGTTGGTCTTCTGGTGTAGGTGCCACCTCTGCTTCTTTGGCTTCTCTTTCTCACCTTTCTCTCTCTTCCTTGGAGGTCAAAAAGATATTGGATAAGATTTCTCTAACTTCACTGACTGTCTTGTCCATAAGTGATCCTCCGGCACACATGTCGACATATCTGGAAGGTTCTGAAGTCATCCCGTAGTAGAATATACTTAGTAACTCAGGAAACGTTACTCCAATATTTGGTACTTGATTAAACAGATCGTTGAGTCTTTCCCAAGCTTCATCGATGTCTTCACTCTCTTTTTGCTCAAAGTTCCACACTTTCTTCCGCAACATGTAGACCCTAGCTATGGGGAAGAACTTGATGACGAATTTCTCTACTAGCAATCCCTAGTCTCCTCGAGCTTCTCTTGAGGCAAGTTGGTACCATCTCTGAGCTTTATCGACGAGTGTGAATGGAAAGAGGTTCCACTTAACCCACTCTTCTGGAACTCCGTCTTGTTGGAATGTGTGGCAGATCTCACTGAGCTTTTCCAAGTGCTTGTATGGATTTTCTGAATCAGCTCCACTGAAAGAAAGTTTAGCCGCAAGTTCGATGATCCCTGGCTTCAGTTCGTAGGATTTGGCTGTTGGCTTCGTGTTTGATTCTTGTGGCTTCGGCACTTGAATCGTTGACTCACTCAACGTTGCTCTTATCCAATGTTCTAGTAATGTTGTCATATCTAACACAAAACACAAAGAAAAACACAAGCAAAAATCTAATGACAGCAAAGTTGCTGAGTTAGTCTAAACTATGAATGAATACAAGAACGACCGATGAATATAAGAATACAATTAGAGAACAATAATATAATTAGAGCACACTAAATAATTAAAGACTAAGATTAGAAAACACTTTAACAACTAGAGACCAAGATTAGAGAACTTTAAACAAATAGAAAATAAGATTAAAACACAAAGACTAAACAAAAACTAGAGAATTAGAACACACTAACTAATTAGAACGCAATTAGAAAACTATTATCACACAAATAAAACTAGACTAGCACACGATTAAAACTAGATTAGCACACAATTAGCAAACACAAATCAAAACAAGTAGTAAAAGGCTAATACAAAATTAATAATAACTTAAATGATAGTTTTCCCCGGCAACGGTGTCAGAAAAGCTTGTTGATGGCACTTAAGCACGCCAAACCTTATACTGCAAGTGCACAGTATCGGTGTAGCCTTTCCCCGAGATGAGTATCAAGGGTTTTGTCAATCCGTGGAAAACTAGGTTTAAACTACTATTAGTCAAGGATTAATCAATTACTAACTAGTTCTAATAGATCTAATAAACTAAAGGATAAAAGAGAGTCTAATTACTGACTAATCTATATCTAAACTAGACTAAAGGATGATAAACGATATTCTAATCACAAACTAGATATAAAACTAACTATAGCATAAACTTGATATAAAACTAGACTATAGCATATACTGGATCAAGAACAAGAGCTTGATAGGATCAAAAGCAAGATCGATTATGAGACTAATACGGCTAAGGAAATAGCAAGAGATATGAGACAAACTTCTTATAAACTAAGAACTACCCTGAGTATAGATCTAACGTGAAACATAGAATAAACATGATCATGAATGTCATAGACTTGCTCGAACCTTTCCCCGGGCTCTACTGTCACTAGTAACTAGGTAATCGACGAACTTGCAAACCTAAACCATCTCTAAGCATCAGCAGATTCAATCAACTAATTAAAGTAAAAAGATCTACTAAAAGACATGTGGTTAAAACAACCCCGGCCAGGTCACATGTAGAGATAAAGCATTACAAAGACATGGATCATTGATCATGTATAAACAAAGAACTAATAGCAAAAAGACTATTTCATTGATCGAACTCAAGATTTATCATAGTAAAATAAGAAGAACAGAGAGTTACTCGAGATACATCATGAACTAGAAGCGCATAGTTGTTGAATTCGGCGAGACGAACAACATATCAGAAGATGAACTCGAATCTCCCCGAGAATAGCTGGGGTCGACCGACCCTAGGGGGTGAGTCGGCCGACTGCCTTAGTCCTGCCTCCTCTCACCTTCTCCTTTCGCCAAGATCCCCTTCTCGATGAGTCTTGTGAAGATGGACCCTAAACCCTAACTTTGGAGCACTGGTTTACAATGAATTGGATGTCTCTCCCTCTACGGAGGCCATATATTTATACTCTGGAGAGTCCCCTGTGTATGGAATCTAATATGTATGTTATGAGTCCTAGTAGACCTATTCCTATGTATATAAAAGAGTCTTGAAAGTTCTTGGGCGTCCATGAAGCTTCCTTGCTTGGAGAAGAAGTCCTTGTCCTAGTCCTTCCCGAAATCAGCTTTTCATATTCTGCAGCCTTTAGTATTTCGACCATAACTCCCTCATCTGAAGTCCAAATAATGCAAACTCATACTCTAAATTATAGAGCTCGAAGATATCTACAACTTTGGTATTCAAACTTTCTTCATTTGACGGAAGTCCAAATAATGCAAACTCATACTCTAAATTATAGAGCTCGAAGATATCTACAACTTTGGTATTCAAACTTTCTTCATTTGACGTCGTTAAGGTCTCCGAATTGAGCCTGCAAGGTGCTGCTGTCCTGGAATCCGAGAATATCTCGAGATTTATTTGGAGATTGGATTAGACTCATAATAATCCTTCCTTATCTTCATATTCTTCATACTCAAGCAATCCTTAGCCACCGAAATCTTCTCCATAATGGGCTTGGGCTTTAATTGTTCTTCTTTTATTAATCATCTCACATCCCTGGACTTGTAGCATAAATCTTTGATTCGAGAAATTCTCAAATATTCTCAAATATTCCCTATTTTCCTACAAAAATTAATATTGCACAAAAACAAAGAGCATTCTCGAAAACGGGGTTATTTGTTAGCAAAACAAGACAAAATCATAAGATTGACTCTCGAAAAGATATAAAATCGTATGAAAATAGAGCATATTTTTAGTACATAACGAGCGTCAACACTCACCTACCTCACGAGATTTGCAATTCCCGTGCAACCCTTGATCTTTTCAAATGGATCTTTTGGGGTTTGCTAGGGAAGGTCCTTAGGATTATCGATGCAAATTTTCGTGAAGTTTCGTTGAGATTTGACCCCGTTTTGATCGATTTTTCGATGGGGTGTTGGGCTGTTTTTCTGCGCAGTTTTTCGATGAACTGACAGAACAACTTAGGATTGTCCGAAGTAGGGACTTCGGACTGTCCGGTCCTTGTACCTTGGATAGTCCGGTCTGTAGGGTTTTAGGGCTGTTTTACCTCCCAATCTTTGGGTTTGTTCGGTTAGGAGTTTTGGTGGAGAGAGGATTGTTCGGTCTAGTCATTTCGGGGCTTTTTTCGCGTGTTCCTTGCTCCGCTCCTTTCATGGTCCTTTCTTCTTATTTCCTTTGGTGTTTAGTGAGTTAGTTTTTGCCACGTCTTCATGTTTGAGTGTTCTCACCTCTGGCCCATACTCATCGCTTGCTATTTTTCGGCAAGACTCACTTAGGTGTGGAGTGGCTACGTGGTTTCCTCATTGTGCGAGGCGTTGCTTGGTTTGTCTTGTTCTCCCTTGTTTGTTTTGTCTGGTCTGTGTTCCTAGTTGTTGTTCGTTTGTGCCTTGTTGTTTTCGCTTGCTTTGTTGCGTGCTTTAGTGTTTTTCTGTTTAGGGTTTTTCAATGTGTCCTAGAGTTGGTAGTTTGTCTTTGCTACGCAACTCTGCACATTAGAGAGGTGTAGTTTTAGGTGTTGTGTGTGCTCGTCTAGGTGTAGTGTGTTTGTTCATTTAGGTGTAGTTTGGTTGCTCATCTTATGTCCATTTCTTGGGCATTAATTCGAGTGCTTCCACTTTCCACCCGATACGTATCTATTCACTAGACGGTATCGGGTGTGGGTGTGTTTTTGTGAGAGCGCACTTTGGGGTTTTGAGTATAGTTTTTCAAGTGCTCCTATTCACCCCCCTTTAGTCACACGTCTCGGTTCTGCAAGTGGTATCAGAGCCGGTTAGGTTTCCTATACCTTAACCGGTGAAGAAACCGTAGCGACTATGACTTACTCTGGGAAGATTCCCGTCCTTGGCTCCGATGGCTATCCCTACTGGAAGGGTAGGATGGGGGCGTTCATTATTAGCTAGAGTCAGAACATATGGGATGCTACTCAGAGTACGACTTTTGTGGTGCGTCCAATTGCTGAGCGTACTATGCTTGAGATTGTGGCTCAGCATGAGGCGAATGCCAAGGCTTTTAACTTTCTCTTTTCCGGGCTTGGTCCCATGGATTATGAGAGAGTGAGTCCCCCCAAGACGGCGCGTGAGATATGGTCCTTGCTCAATGCACACCATACTACGACCATTAAGGCTAGGCTTGTGGAGACTTACCGACGCGAATATGAGAATTTCATCCAGAAGCCGGGAGAGTCAGTAGACGACTTGTTTGGTCGCTTTCAATCGATCATTAACAAGTTGCGTGTCAACTCCACCCCCGCTGAGCTCCCATACACCGATCATTAGCAGGGTATCAAATTGTTGTATGCTTTGGATACAAAAATATGGGAGATCAAGGTGAACTCAATCATTGAGTCGGCAGGGTATGATATGATAGGAGTAGAGGCGCTCTATAGTAAGCTCAAGGCCACAGAAGTAGATTACAAGATGAGGGATTCCCTCGCTTGTACAGGTTCCAAGAGTCTGGCCTTGGTTACCCCCTCTAGTGAGTCTGCTACTAACCCCCGTAACGCAACTTCTCGTTTTCTGCTTTGATGTCTGTTACAGAGGAGCAGTTGGCGATGCTTGGGGATGAAGAGCTTTGTTTGGTGTCTAGTCGATTTCAGCGCACCTATGACAACCGGATAAGCAAGAAGAGGGGCGAGAGGCCCAAGTGCTTCGAGTGCGGAGAGGTCGGCCACTTCATCGCCGAGTGCCCCAACAAGAACAGCTACTACGAGAAGGGCAAGAGCTACTCCCGCGACTCCGACAAGTACCACTCCGCAAGCCAAGCTTTGACAAGCACCGCTTCGGCAAGCACAGCTCCGGCAAATGCTCCTTCGGCAAGAAGAACTTCCGGAAGGCTTTCAAGAGCTACCAGAAGGACAACCAAAAGCGGGACAAGGCATTCTTCACCGAAATCGGGTTCTGCAGCAGCGGATCTTCTTCCTCTTTGTCCTCGTCGAGCTTAAGTGATGAGGAGATCACGTACAAGAAGGACAAGAGGAACGATCAAGGAGGTTTAACTGGCTTGTGCTTCGTCTCCACCAAGTCCAGGCGCAAGAATAAGAACAAGAGGAGCTCGGTTTGCTCCATGGCGCTTGAGGCCAAGGAGAACAAGGATGACGGCAGCAACTCTTCCTCCGATGATGAGGTAACCCTTGAGCAAGCTGAAATCCTAGGATAAGATGTTGGAGAAGGCAGCCAAGAAGCTACAAAAGTTGAAAGCCGAGCTTGCTGAGGCTTTAGAGGAGAATGAGAGGTTGAGGAGTGAGAGACCCCAACCTAGTGAGTTTGAGTGCCCTACCTGCGAGTCTTTCATGAAGGAGCTTGGTGACCAGAGAGACAGGTATGCCAAGCGGGTAGAGGAGATAGATGGGCTGAGAGGCGAGTCAGGTAAACACCAGTCCAAGCTTGATAAGCCTACCTTGAGTGGAGGGTTTGAGTGTGAGTCTAGCCCCTGTTTAGCTAGTGAGCTAGCTGTGCTGAAGGAGAAGTTTGAGGGGCAGCTCAAGGAGATTGAGAAGCTTAGGGCTAGGCCTACGTTTTTGGGTGCATGTATGGTCTGTCCTACTTTGAGAGGTGAGTTGGAGCAGTTGAGAGCTGACTTTGAGGTGCTTTTAGCACCTACTGACACTTGTGAGAATTGCATGACCCTTAGGATGTAGCTGGTGGATAGGGATGCCACCATTAAGAAGTTGGAGAAAGGTACTCCTGTGATACCCTCCCTAGACTGTGACACTTGTGCTCCCCAGACTGTAGTTCTGGAGGATATGAGGGAGGAGGTGTTGTATTTACAAGATGACAACAATAGGTTGAGAGAGGTGCTCAGTTGGTTTTGGGCAAGGAGGCCCCAACTAGAGATGATCATAGAGAGCACCAAGAGAGTTGAGAGTGACTTAGGTGGTCTTGGGTTTGGAGAGTGCAGCACCTCGGGTGAGAAGAGTGCCCCAACTAAGATCAAGACTGCACCTACCCAGCCTGGTGAGACTTGATGGGGTTTACCATGAGCCACCCAGGGCAGCCCCAACTAAGAAGAAGCAGTTCTGGACACCCAAGCCTCCTCAGGCTGAGCTGAGCTAGATTGTTGAGGAAGTGCTCAAGCCTAAGGACAAGAAGCCAGCCCAGCAGCCTGCACCACCCAAGGCCACACCAGCTAAGCCCAAGTCCCAGCCTAACCTAGTTCCTAAGAGGCATGTCTACCACTGTGAGTTCTGCCAACGGAATGGCCACCTAGAGTGAGAGCCAATGGACCGGCCCCATCGCTCTCCTGGTGTGATGAGTGATTGTCAACGAGCTCAAACCCTCCGATGGACTAGAGGCCCTCCGATGGACTCGAGGTAGATGATGAAGGCCTCGATGGACTGAGCCAAAAGCCCTCCAATGGACCGGAGGCAATGCTCGGCGTCGGTCGGCCATGGGAGCTCGGTATACGGAGGGGCAGTTTGGCAACGGTGGTGTAAGCCCTCCGATGGACTGAAGAAGCCAGGTGCCACTGTGGTGCTCCAACCCAAGTGCATGGCGCGAAGACGTGCGAGGGAGGCTTTGACGGCTTCAACTCAAAACCGCCACCCAAGTTCAAATGACTTGGTGGGTTGGGCTCCGACTCGCCAAGATAGAAGATTGGGCCAAGACCCGGCCCAGGAAGCCCGCAGAATAAAGTTTGCCGGTTTCTGACTTCAAAACCGGGGGAAGCTTCCGGACTACTGGCTACGTGGCGTACATCCAAGCGAGGCGTGGAGAAGAAGAAGATCAAAGCATCATCGTAGTCGTCCGGTTGTATCTTTTTCATTTCAGCCCCTTTCGGGCATTCTAGAGTAAGGGTCTTAGTGTTAAATGTGTCATTAGGCCTAGGGCTATAAATACCTAATTGGCTGGTCATTTAGGTGTCTCTCCTACTATTAGAAAACCCTAGGCTTAGTTTATAACCAGCCATGTGCCAAAGAGAGAAAGGAGAGCATTAGGGTTAGGATTTGAGTCCCCTAGCCTAGTGTTCTTCACATCAAGAGGGAGGATGAAGGGTGGTAGGCTGCAGAAACTTTGTATGCACTTAATTTCGTGATTAATCTAGCAATATTCCTCTGAAATTGAAGTGCTTGTGTGCAGCCCTCTCCCTTCCTCTCCTTTATTTTGGTTTTTGGGTTCAATCCTTAGCTTTTGGGTGTTTGCTTTGGCCATGGGTGAATCCTTTCTTTTGCCGGTGTTTTGGACTTGCAAGGACGTGGAGATTATGCCCTAGTGCATCTCAAACCTGCAGGTTTGCCATGAGCAAGTCGAACTTGAGTTTTCCCTTTCTTGCCCAAACATTGCCAACTTCACGAGATCTGAAATTCCCGCTAATCCCGTGGTCATTTTGAGTTGATCTTTTGGGAATAGCTTTGAAATAGTGCTCAGATAGCCTGTATCAAATTTCATGAAATTTGGACAAGATTTGGTAAGTTTTGGGTTTGGAAACTCAAGTTCCAGGTTTGCACCGGAACATCCGGTTCTGCTACCGGATCTTCCGGCACCACCGGACAGTCCGGCGTAGGGTTTCCCGCCAGGATTCATACCGGACCATCCGGCCCTGTTACAGGACCATCCGGTTCCACCGGACAGTCCGGTACTGGTCACCGGATAGTCCGACAGAAGCCAGGGAGGTGACCGAGTGCGCTTTTCGTTGGAGTTTTCGCTATCCGGTTTCTGCTTCGACCTCGCTTTTACTGTTTCTTATTGCTGCCCATACTCTTAACTTACTGTGATCCAGTGAGGCGCATTTCTGTGCGTTGAGTGGCGAACAAGACGTTAGTGCGTGAGTCATCATTTCGCTTGACTTGAGATCTTGTGATCGTTGAGTCTTGTGCTTCTGCTCGCTTGGTGTGTACCCGTTCAGTGGGCGACACCAAGTATTGCTAGACACGTTTCCTTTCAGTGGACGGTGTCTAGCGTCTGTTGCGTGAAGTGTCTGTCAGTGTGCACTAAGGGTTCGTGAGTTTGAGTTTTTAAGTGCTCCTATTCACCCCCCTCTAGTCACACGTCTCAGTCCTACATAGAGGAGTTTTGCTTTAGGAGGAAGCGGGTTGAGAGGCAGGAGAAAGCTTGGGAGAACCAAAACCAGTTCTACCAGGGTGGTAGGCATGATCCTCCCCACCGCGGTGAGATGAGAGACCACTTTGCTAATGGTGAGCGTGGAGGCGGCTTTCAAGCCCGTGCTCCTGTTCGTGAGAGACACTTTACCGGCCGAGCTCCTAGTCGTTTTCAGCGCGGCTATGGACCTCGTGACTGCAGGTTTGTCAGAATGCTTGAGAGGTCATGCTTTGAGGGTCGTGGTTACTCCAGTCGTGGTGATTTTTTTGACTGTGCTTACCCCACTTATAAGCAGATGGCTCGGCGCTGGTACAACAGTTTTGGTACTAACCCAGTGCCGGACCGTTTGCTCACCATCGGTTTACTTGACTTTGCAGGATCGAGGCATGGAGGACGTGTGGATTGTTGGCGGCTCTTAGCCTACCATATTTTATTCCGCAAGCGCATGGAGACCGCGATAGCCTTTCACTCGGGTGTATTCCAAGGTATCGTATTTATCCACAGGGAAGCATTGAGATAGAGATGTCAAACTATCATTCATCCAGCTGTTACTACTCTCTCACGTCAACCGATAACTAGGAATGATTGACACCAAGCACCATGGGATACAAGCCAAGCACCGTTGGCAAGAAAGCAGGTAAAGGTAGGAGGACAACGAGGTAACAACTCAGATTCCTGATGAGGACTTTCTATTCCAAGGTAAGCCAGACAGACTAAGCTAGATCAACATGTTGCTCTGACAGAGGTAATGACTTATCGAGTTGTCTAAGATACTTACTTTGCCACCGAGCCTACTAACCACTTCCGAGCACCAGAGTGCTGATAACCCAGACGAGAAAGGCGGGTGTCGCAGTAACTCAGCTATGCACCTACAAGCAACCCGAATGACGGGGGTGGACTACACAGGGTACACTCCCGCTGTCACCAAGAGGACCTACTAAAGCCGAGTGCGCCTAGTCTACATGCACACCGACTACCCAAAACTATGTGGGGTCTAATCACTTGCGAAACCAAGGTGAACGCAATTGTAGACACCGCGTCTACACTTGCAGGCACTACTTCTACTGTTACTAACAGGTAGAAGTATACACAACAGTATAGTCAAATGCTATAAAAAGCATACGAGGAATCTATAAGCATGACAAACTAAATATTCATTACCCGTCAGAGCAACTCTAACTATAGTCTAAAAGACATTACTACACTAAGGCATGAATAATACCAAAAGCAAGAGTAATGTAAATGCTCACAAAAGTAAAGAAAGATAAATATATTAAATAACTCAAGTGTTACAGGAAAGAAAAGGTACAAAAGAATTCAACCGAACTCCTGAAGACAGCTCCGGAACGACGGAGCCCTGCCTCTAACTCCTACCTAAACACTACTTTCAGAATGGAAGCTAGGTGGGCTGCTCCTACTCCTGGTGGTCTTCCCCCCACGCCTGGTGGCTGTACGGAGGGGGCTGCTGATGTCAGCGATGACGGCAGCAGTCCCTATATTTTTGTATTTTCAACATCTTTTTCATATGAGCTCCAAACGATGCAAATAATATGTCCGTTGAAATCGTCTCAACGATCTCTACGCGATGGTATAGGTCTTGAGGGCATTTGAGATACTTTGTAGTGATCGAATTTGTAACTTGTTCTCAAGCCCTTTTGTGCATGATTTCTCTCCCGCTCTAAATGGTGTTCTTTTACATAGAATATGAGCTTCTCCCTGTGATAAACCGAAAACCACCAAAACTTGTAGAATTCATCAGTGTTAGGTAAATAATGAATAGAACTTTATTTATACCCCATTTATTCACCGAGAAAATGACGGTCGAAATAGTGAAATAACGACCGCTAACACGCCCCCATGCTTGAACTTTTTCTCGTCCTCGAGCAAAGCTAAGACTTAGGCTCGGCAGATCAGGAGTTGCATCAACGTCAATGTCCTGCAAGTATTAAGTGCACAACCTAACATTCTACCTTTATGTTCGAACAAACTGGCATAAATGTACCCCAACCTTTTTATCCATGCCTGTGGAGCTTTTGGCATTTCTTACCTTGTCTTCAAGGTTGAGAGATGGAACAATCTTAGTTGAGTGTCACCGAACTCTATCTCTTTTCCGATTTCATGCTCAGAGGGTTTTGAAAATTTTGAAAACAAAGAACTAAGTTCATCAAATGGTAACCCTCGATCACTCAAGTGGTTTTGTATTTCCTCACCAATCTATTGGCCAAACTTTTCCCCATCAACTAAAGGTTTATGTGGAGCTCAAGGTAGGGATAATGTTGGCATACCTATGTCATTTTTTTATTAAGCCAAAGATTGGTCCTAGCGAAGTTGGTGATACCTCTCATCCCGATCAAAGGAGAATGGGTTTGTTTTGTGGATGGATATGGTCTATGGATGAAAACTCCTTATTTGATGAATCCACTTTTGAAACTTTGAAGCTTTTGAGTGCATGGAGCTATATTTTCTTTTTTTTTCTCTTCTTTTCTCTTTTTTTCTTTTCTTTTTCTCTTTTGTCACTCTTTTTTTTTCTCATTGGTAGCTCCATGTCTCCTTGTATGAAAACTTTGGGGATATTTCTAGAATATGACTGGAGTATTTATTTGGAGACCATAATTGTGAATGGGTAAGTGGATGATAGATATGGTGGAGAAATATTATGTGAAGGTGGATGCTTGCATCCAATGTAGATTTAAGCATGACCGGACAAATAGCAGCTAGATATGAATGTGAGGGATTTTGATCGGGACTTGAAATGCCACTACCTCATAAGAACTCAGAATTTGACAAAACTCAACATAACAAAAGGTAGCGTATGTAGAGGTTTCATTATGTTAGCATTTGGCTCTGGATAGGTATTTAGAACCACTAAGGAACTTTCTCATTTTAATTTTCAAAAAGAAAACTCTGAGAATTCACCTTACTAGGATCAAGATGGATTAAACTCAAACTTTGATTATATCACATCTCACAACAACTTAGACTTGGTTTAAAAGCACTTGCTCCCACAAGGTTAAAGATTAAAGGTAGGATCACGACAAATGCCAATAAGTTCAAATTTCAGGAGAGCGTCAAGTTGTAAACAAAATACTTACAAGAAATTAACAGAGCGATTATTCATCATTTCCTTTAAGCAAGGGTATAGACAAAGTTCTAGCATTATAGGAGTTAGTTTATTCATGGTAAAAAGCAAATCTTTTTGTAGTTTTGAATTATGCAAATTTTTATAAGTGTTTTCTTTTATTCAGGATAACAAGAAGGTAAAAGTTCTTTTTGGTGTCATGGTAATTTTCAGGATTTGGGATATTCAAATAAATACACAGCATTCAGGGTACTCACCTGGTGATCTCCCCCCAAGCTTAGTTCTTGCAAGTGATTGCCAAGAAACTAAGCTTTAGTATTACCTGGCATTGCCTCCCCCAAGCTTGCTTGTTCCCTAGGTGACGACGATGCTTGCTTGTGTTGCTCACCTGTGTTAGGCGAATTCGCTTCTCTCTCTACTCTTGTTCTGCCTCCTCTAAAAAAATGACTGTTTGGATGACTTTTTTTTTTCAATGCTGCTATTTGGACCGTCTGAGAAGTGTCGGGAGCTTGGATTTGACACCTGATGATACTACTCCCATGGATGAATGTCTCTTGTTAGATCTGCCACTCCAACATCATATTTTTGCCTTAAGCCTGACATTCTTCCAAGGTGACACAATTTCAGTTGCGGCCAGCTGTTTATTCCCAAACAGAGTGAGTGGAATGATAGAGGTGTATGTTTGTTGGAATGGACTCCTTTGAATCCTTGGCAGTTTGCCACCAATCTTCAGGAGATGGTTGTTCGCCATGTTTGTAATTGGCGTGCTGACTCATGTTGCGCCATGCTTATGATGTCGTAGGTGGCTCATTGGTGCATTGACGCATGAGTAGAGTAGATCAACCTGACCTCTGGTAAACTACTTTGTCTTGTTGTATGTCTAACCTGGGGAAGGAAATTAAGGAATGCTCACTCGTAGCGTTCCTCCATACTTGGGTGATGTCTCTATATATCTTATGACAGTAGCAACCTCTTACTATAGAGACATCTGGTCTTGTGGTGTTGGAGACGAACTCTTGGGATGAGAGCTATCTATGGCCTTTTGCTCACTTCCCAAGTGATGCAGAGCATGGTCAATGTCTTGCAGCGATCAACCGTTGTTGGTTGAATGTCTAGGTCCTTCCTCTCAGGGGTTGGGTTGGAGGATGTGTGATATTACTTGGTATATCCTCCCCCAAGCTTGATTCTTGTGGTGTGATGAAACAACCCTTTTATTCATATTTCCTCATCTGTGAATGAAGCTTTCCTTTGTTCCGCTTTGCCTCTTGTTTTGGTTCTATTGGGAGGCATTGTCCAATCACGGTGTGAAGAGAAGCCCTTGATATGTGTTGAGAATGGTTTCTTTGTGATAGCCTTTTCGTTCTTCCTTCATGATAAAGGAAGTATTGATGCTAAATCTCCATCTCAATTGACAATTGGTACTCCGGGTTCTCACTCCTTGGGATGTCAATGTAGCGGATGTCCTTTAAGTGCGGCTTCATTGGCTTGAAAATTTGGCTGTTTTCGTAGAAAGCTTGTCAAATGCCAGGCAATTCTCTCCCCCAAGCTTAGATTTTGCAGTGAATGCTTGCTCCCTATCAAGTTTAATTTGTCTTCAGGGGCTTGGTACTTGTTAGATGACGTGTGCCACCAGTCGTTGTCTGCCTATGTGCCACACAGTCATTGACTGCACGTCTTGATGTTCCCACCATGCTTGTGGTCATTGATTTGTCTTTTTTTTTTGCCTTTATGGTGCTTAAGACGGATCTCTCCCGCAATGAGAGACGTCTTTGCCTGCCGATTTTGGGATCTACACCACAACTCCATGGGCACGCAACTCTCCCATGGGGCTGTAGACCCGTGGCCTACTGGCTGTGCAAGTTCAAGCATGGATGATGGTTCCCAAAAAGAGACTAACTAGATCGCTCGTGTGGGGAATGAATGCCCCCTGCAGTAGGTTAGTGTGCAACAAATACAAGGGTCCAATATATGTAGAGTATTAACAATCGGACCCGTTGTTCATGGAGTGCAAAAAAACAAATTCGTCAAAAACATAGCACAAACCATGTTGCTAAACCATGACTTCCATTTCTCTAACTTTTGCTCAAATCCACAGTTTTAAAAAAATGGGATGCATTTTTGAAACAACACCGAGATTTTGTGTCTCCATTGAAACTTGAGAGATACAGCTAGTAAAAGAATTGCGGCTCATGAACTAGCAACGGAACATCACTACCAAAGACCATCCATAGCTTATCTACCAAACTCGACATTGCATCCAATTTGACAGAAAGCGGCTAATTTCAACCTAAGCACCACGCGTAATTTGAAAATTAGCCCCTGGGCACGCGTTAGGATCTGGCCCAAGCTATGTTCCGATAAAATATCATGTAAGTTTTGGCGTCCCATGACTTTGGATAGCACGAAAAACATATCCATGGATCACACATGTGATCAAGAATTACACAACGAATAGAGCATCATTAAAGAAAATGTTTTTTGTTTTATAATTTTTTTGGATTTTCAAATAAAATGAAAGAGCAACAACAAAAAGGATGAACAACAGCATAACACTCTAACTCGGCGCTTCCCCGGCAACGGCGTCAGAAAAGCTTGTTGGCGGCTCTAAGCCTACCGGATTTTACTCCGCAAGCGCACGGAGACTGCTGTAGCCTTTCACCTGGGAGTATTCCAAGGTATCGTATTTATCCACAGGAAAGCATTGAGATAAAGATATCAAACTATCATTCATCCAGCTGTTACTACTCTCTCACGTCAACCGATAACTTGGAACGATTGACACCAAGCACCATGGGATACAAGCCAAGCACTGTTGGCAAGAAAGCAGGTAAAGGTAGGAGGACAACGAGGTAAGAGCTCAGATTTCTGATGAGGACTTTCTATTCCAAGGTGAGCCAGACATACTAAGCTAGACCAACATGTTGCTCTGACAGAGGTAATGACTTATCTAGTTGTCTAAGATACTTACTTCGCCACCGAGCCTGCTAACCACTTCCGGGCACCAGAGTACTGATAACCCAGACGAGAAAGGCGGGTGTCGTAGTAACTCAACTATGCGGCTACAAGCGACCCGAACGATGGGGGTAGACTACACAGGGTACACTCCCGCTGTCACCAAGAGGACCTACCAAAGCCGGGTGCGCCTAGTCTACATGCACACGGACTACCCAAAACTGCGTGGGGTCTAATCACTTGCGAAACCAAGGTGACCGCAATTGTAGACACCGCGTCTACACTTGCAGCCACTACTTCTACTGGTACTAACAGGTAGAAGTATATACAACCGTATAGTCAAATGCTATAAAGAGCATACAAGGAATCTATAAGCATGACAAACTAAATATTCATTACCCGTCAGAGCAACTCTAACTATAGTCTAAAAGACATTACTACGCTAAGGCATGAATAATACCAAAAGCAAGAGTAATGTGCCCCTAGTAAAGAAAGATAAATATATTAAATAACTCAAGTCTTACAGGAAAGAAAAGATACAAAAGAATTCATACCGAACTCCTGAAGATAGCTCCGGAACGACGGAGCCCTGCCTCTAACTCCTACCTAAACACTACTTTTAGAATGGAAGCACCTCCCGTGGGGCGCCTCCTAGAGGGAGAAAGAGAGAATTCACATGGTGAATGGTACATTTTTGGAGTGGTGGAGTGCCCCTCTATTTATAGCTTGAGGTGAGGGGGGTCTTCCATGAGTTCCCAAGGTGGGATTAACCCCCAAACCATTCTTGGGCTGCTAGGTGGGCTTGGTGGGCTGCTCCTACGCCTGGTGGTCTTCCCCCCACACCTGGTGGCTGCTCCCCACGCCTGGTGGCTGTACGGAGGGGCTGCCGATGTCAGCGATGACGTTAGCAGTCCCTATATTTTTGTATTTTCAATATATTTTTCATATGAGCTCCAAACGATGCAAATAATATGTCCGTTGGAATCGTATCGACGAACTCTACGCGATGGTGTAGGTCTTAAGGGCATTTGAGATACTTTGTAGTGATGGAATTTGCAACTTGTTCTCAAGCCCTTTTGTGCGTGATTTCTCTCCTGCTCCAAATGGTGTTCTTTTACACAGAATATGAGCTTCTCCCTGTGATACATCGAAAACCACCAAAACTTGTGGAATTCATTAGTGTTAGGTAAATAATGCATAGAACTTTATTTATACCCCATTTATTCACCGAGGAAATGGCGGTCGAAATAGTGAAATAACGACCGCCAACATGGATCATGGACTCCGGTTACTCTAGGCACATGACAGGGCATCGCAAGTGGTTCTCCAGCCTCAACCCCATGAGAACCAAGGAGTACGTCACATTCTGGGACAATGGTGAAGGTAAAGTGTTGGGTGTTGGTTCTGTTTCACTCTCTGCTAAGCTTTCCCTGAGAGAAGTTGCTTTTGTCCAGAATCTAGGGTTCAATTTGGTCTCTGTTTCGCAACTTCTCGATCAAGGATTTGAGGTTCGTTTTAAGAAGGGTGCGTGCCGCGTACTTGATGCTGAGGAGACCCTTGTTTGCTCTTTGCTGCCTTTTGGTCAGGTTTTTAGGGTCGACCTCACATCTGTTTCTGGCCCTGCGCGTTGTTTGGTTGCTAGTCCCTCTGCTGATATATGAGAGTGGCATAGGAGACTTGGTCACTTGAGCTTTGATCTGCTAGTTAGGTTGAGTTCAATGGGCCTAATCCGAGGATTGCCCAAATTGAAAGCTGAGAAGGACTTAGTGTGGCACCCTTGTCGTCATGGCAAGATGGTTGCCGCTTCTCACACTCCTGTGTCTCAGGTGATGACCTCCTATCCGGGTGAGCTACTCCATATGGATACAGTAGGTCCCGCTCGGGTAGCGTCGGTCAGTGGGAAGTGGTACGTGCTTGTCGTCGTGGACGACTTTTTGTGGTTCTCGTGGGTATGTTTCATAGAGTTTAAATATGAGGCTTTTGGTTTTGTTCGGGATCTGGTACTGAGGTTGAGAAACGAGTCATAAGGCCATGAGGGCTATCCGCAGTGACAATGGCGGAGAATTCAGAAACTCTCGGTTCGAAAACTTCTGTTGTGACCTAGGTCTTGAGCACCAGTTTTCTTCTCCATATACCCCACCGCAGAACGGTGTTGTGGAACGCAAGAACCACACACTCGTTGAGATGGCATGGATGATGCTCGATGAGCACAGGATTCCGAGGCGCTTTTGGGCTGAGGTAGTGAATACGGCCTGTTACATTGCGAACCGGATCTTCTTGCGAGCTTTTCTTAGGAAGACCTTGTATGAACTTTGGTTTGGTAGGTAGCCCAGCGTCAAGCATTTGCGAGCGTTTGGCTACAGGTGCTTTGTGCTGAAGAAGGTGGGTCATATGGACAAGTTTGAGTCTCGCTGTTTGGATGGATTTTTTTTGGGGTATGCTTCTAGTTCTAGGGCTTTTCGTGTGTGGATTTTGGAGGCCAAGCAAGTTGTTGAGACTTGTGAGGTTTCTTTTGATGAGACTATGTCCTACACAACCCCTGCTTTTGAGCTTTCATGTGATGATGAAGAAGGCACCCCCATCTTTGAAGATGAGGAAGGTGCAGATGATGTTGGTGATGCAGGAGCGACTGCACCGGCTGCAGCTCTTGCCCTCTCTGCTACGAGCTCTGATGATGAAGGAGGACCTATGCCCACGGCTTCCTCATCACTCCCCCGACTACAAGCTCAAGCAGAGGCTGGCCCCGCTGAGGATGTAGGGGAGGTGACCTCCGAGATTGTTCCATCTCAGCAGATCCAGCGGGATCACCCTCCACACAGGATCATTGGAGATCTTCACCAGCGTGTCACACGCTCTTCGGTTAACTCACTAGCCTTTTTCTCCCACTCTGCATTTGTTACTTCTTTTGAGCCCCAGGATGTGTCACATGCATTAGCTGATCCTAATTGGGTGAACGCCATGCATGAGGAGTTAGAGAATTTTGCGAGAAACCATGTCTGGGATTTAGTTGAACCTCCACCAAACTGCCACCCTATAGGAACCAAGTGGGTTTTCAAGAACAAACAAGGTGAGAATGGGATGGTTGTGAGGAACAAAGTGAGATTGCTAGCCTAGGGTTTCTATCAAAAGGAGGGGATAGATTATGAGGGGGCAAATATTTGCCCCTGTAGCTCGTTTGGAAGCCATTAGGATTCTGCTTGCTTTTGCTGCCTCCAAAGGCTTCAAGCTGCAACAGATGAATGTCAAGTCAGCCTTCCTAAATGGGTTCATAGAGGAGGAGGTTTATGTGAGACAATCTCTTGGCTTTGAGAGTGCCAAGTTTCCAGACCGGGTGTTTAAGTTGAGGAAAGCCTTGTGTGGTCTGAAGCAAGCTCCTAGAGCTTGGTATGCTAGGTTGAAGAGTTTCCTGCTTAAGTCTGGGTTTGTGATGGGTTCAGTAGACAAGACCTTGTTTTTGGTGAGTCGTGGCGGTGACACCCTAATAGTTTAGATATATGTTGATGATATAATCTTTGGTGGTTCGTCTCATGCTTTGGTGTCTAGTTTTGCTGAACAAATGAGCAGGGAGTTTGAGATGAGTCTCATGGGTGAGCTTCAGTTCTTCCTCGGGCTGCAGATAAAGCAAGGCCCTGAGGGTACCTTCGTCCATCAAGCCAAGAAGACAAGAGATATCCTCAAGAAGTTTGACATGGGTGACTCAAAACCCATGACAACTCCTATGAGTACAAACACGGCGCTTGATGCGGATAAAGGTGGGGAGGTGGTGGACTAGAAGGAATTTCGAGGAATGATCGGCTCAATTCTGTACCTAACGTCGACCAGACCGGAGATTCAGTTCGCGGTTTACCTTCATGCGCGTTACCAGGCTTCTCCTAGAACATCTCATCATCAAGCGGTGAAGCGCATTTTCAGGTATCTAAAGTTCACCCCTGATCTTGGTCTTTTGTACTCCTCAGGTTCTTCTCTTTCTCTTATAGGGTTTTCAAATGCTGAGCATGCTGGCTGCTGGATTGATCTCAAATCAATATCCGACACTTGCCAATTCCTAGGAACTTCTCTTGTCTCTTGGTCCTCTCGCAAGCAAGCTAGTGTCTCTTTGTCTACCACCGAAGCAGAATACATAGCTGCTGCTAGTTGCTGTTCCCGGCTACTATGGATGAAAGCCACCCTGAGCGACTTTGGGCTGAGTTTTGGGAGGATCCCTCTTCTAGTGGGCTCAACTTCTGCTATCTCTGTCGCTAAGAACCCCGTCTTGCACTCTAGAACCAAACACATAGACGTGAGGTTTCACTTTCTGAGAGATCACTATGAGAACGGAGATATAGACTTGATCCATGTAGCAACCCAGAACCAGCTAGCCGATGTCTTCACCAAGCCCCTAGAGTTTAGCGCTTTTGTGCGCTTGAGAGGTGAGCTTGGAGTTTGTTATCCCTTTTAGTCAGGGATAGCTTTAGTATTATAGGATTTGTTCTTTATTTGCTTTTGTTTTTGTTTCTTCTTTTCTTCTTTTGCATTTTATATCATATCATGCATTGCACTGTATCATATGCATTTTCACTTGCACTAGAGCTCTTTTGGTATGTTGAGTTAGTATTTGCTTGTGCTAGGTTGTACATATGCTTGCTTGATCATGGTTGGCTAAGCTCACTTGAGTCTGTTGAATACTAATTCTGAGCCAAGCCTTTTTATTTCCTAAAGATCCAAAAACATGATCACCACATGACTTGCCTGCCTAGCATGTGTAGGAGTGTTGAATGCTATGCTATCTTTTCATACCTAGATATGCTAGTTGTATGCCTTTGCTAAATTAATGCCTAAGCTTTTATGACACCTTGCTTAATTTGAAATCTGAATTAAATGTTTATAAGGGGTGTCTTGTGCTGAAATAAAAAGATCTAGGTGGGTTTGGTTGTTGTTGACGCACGTTATCTACTAAAAATATGCTCTATTTTCATATGATTTTATATCTTTTCAGAAGTTAATCTTATGATTTAGTCTTGTTTTGCTAACAAATAACCTCGTTTTCAAGAATGCTTTTTGTTTTTGTGCAATATTAAATATTGTAGGAAAATAGGTATAATTGTGACAATTTTGAGAATTTCTCGAAGAAAGGATTTGTGCTACTAGTCCAAGCACGTGAGATGATTAATAAAAGAGAAACAATTAAAGCCCAAACTAAAGCCCAGGCCCATTATGGAGAAGGTTCCGATGGCTAAGGATTGCTTGAGTATGAAGAATATGAAGATAAGGAAGGATACTAAGAGTCCAATCCAATCTCCAAATAAATCTCGAGATATTCTCGGATTCCAGGACAGCAGCACCTTGTGGGCTTAATTCGGAGACCTTAACGACGTCAAATGAAGGAAGTTTGAATACCGATCTACAATTTAGAGTTTGAGTTTCATGGACAAGCTGATTTCGGGAAGGACTAGGACAAGGACTTCTTCTCCAAGCAAGGAAGCTTCATGGACGCCCAAGAACCTTCAAGACTCTTTTATATACATAGGAATAGGTCTACTAGGACTCTTGTAACCGACCTATTAGATTCCATGTATAGGGGACTCTCCGGAGTATAAATATATGGCCACCCTAGAGGAAGAGACATCCAATTCATTGTAAACCAGCGCTCCAAAGTTAGGATTTAGGGTCCATCTTCGCAAGACTCGTCGAGAAGGAGATCTCGGCGAAAGGAGGCAGCGAGAGGAGGCAAGACCAGAGGGGGTCGGCATGGTCGGCCGACCCCAGCTGTTCCCAGGGAATCTCGAGTTCATCTTCTGACATGTTGTTCGTCTCGCCAAATTCGACAGCTATAGGCTTCAAATTCATGATGTATCTCGATGTAACACCCTAAATTTTGCCACAAATAAAATCTTTTGGAACCAATTTAATTTATTCATATTGCTTGATCATACATGACACCTATTTGATTTTATGTGATTTCAAAATAATTAATTAAAAAGAATCATAGGAATTACATGTTTGAACATTCATGCCCTTGCATATTTTATTGGGTGATTTGCAGTGTTTAAAGTTTGAATTCAAAACCTTTTTGCATCTCTCCAAAATTTCTCAAACTCCAAACAACCCAGGAAAAATTCCTTTTTCCTCCTTCCCTTCTCTTCCTCTCTTTCGGCCCAAACCCCCCGCCGGCCCAGCCCCTTCCTCCCTTCTCCTTCTCTTCGCCCCGGCCCAGCGCGACGCGCAGCCCAGCTTGCGCGCCAGCCCAGCTGGAAGGCGGCCCGCGCCTTCCCTCTCTCCCGGCACCGACAGGTGGGCCCCGCCTGTCATCTTCCACCTCTCTTCCCTCTTTCCTTTTCGGTCCGACGCTCGACGGACGAGCTCAAGTGCTACGCCGCGGCCTCGGTCCAACCCCGCGCTCCTCCTTCTCTGTCCCAGCTCCGAGGATCGCGCGCCCGCCACACTTTGCCTTCCTTTTTCCCACCCCTCCCTTTCCTTCTGTGCGCGCGCGGACACAGTCCGACGCGGACACGATGTCCGGCCGGAACCGGACTTTCCCTCGCGCCGCCCTTTCCTTGCCCCTCCCGCAAGCTTCGGCCTCCGCCCCTATAAAAGCGCCCGACCCCGCCGCCCTAAGCACCAAAAGCCGAGCTCTAGCCCCACGCCTAGCGCCCTAGCTTGCACCGCCGCGCCGCGCCGCCGCGGAGTTCACCGTCGGGATCCGCCTCTGCAAGCCGTCTCCGCCGATGAGGTCTAGTCCCCGAGCTTCGTAGTAAGGTAGAACGCTTAACCGCTTAATCCCGACCCTTCTTTCATCTCGTATCGTCGTTTTGACCTCGCCGCGCCGCCGCCGGTGCACGCAGGGACGTCCCGTCGCCGCCGCACGTCGCCGCACACCGTCACCGTCTCTCCGTCGACTACATCTACGCTCGGAGCTTCGCCGTGAGGTGAGGAAGCTCTCTAGCTAAGTCCCTAATCTCGCCCTACACCGACGGCGATTTCTCGCCGGAGCTCCGCCCTCGCCCCGCTTCGCCGTCAGCCACCTCCGGCCAATGCGCCGCCACCCGAACCGCTCCGCCCGCTTCGCACGGCCGCCTGCTCGCTCACGCCCCTCTCCCCGCTAGCTCTAGCCCACCGGAGCCGCGGAATCGCGTCCCTCCGGCGAGTCTCCGCCGCGCGCGGTGACCGACGCCGGTGGAACCCGCCGCCGTCTCTCTCTCCCACCGCTCGATCTAATCCCGCCCGTCCGATCCAGATCCAACGGCCCAGAGCTACGCGACCCGGAGTCAATACCGGTCAGCGCGGGCACTTTTGCTAAAGAGTCCCTGAGTTTTCTGAGAATCAATCCGCAGTCCAGATTTTCACGGTTAGGTCCCTGGTTTTCGCAGTTTAGCCCCTGGAGTTTCAAATCTCTTTTATTTTAAGCCCTTAAACTTATTTTATGCATAACTTTTGCGTTTTAACTCCGATTTGAACGATTTATGAACCTACGGAATCGTAGTAACGTGTAGATTAATTCTAAAACCTTTTTAACCTCTGTTCATGATGTTTGATGTACTGCTTTAGTCAGTTAATGCTCATTGCTTGTATGTGTGTAACGTGTAGCCGACGTTCTGTCCGAGTTTGTCGAGAATCCATCTTGGGAAGTTCCTGAGCAAGTTTTTGCTGAGGAAGGCAAGTATTCTTTGACCTATGTCCTATTTACATTAATTACACAATCTAGAGCCCAATTTGATTGCTCCTATTAAGGATGACTAGCCTCATATGTCTTTATATGATTATGAAACTTGGGATGGGCTGTGATGTGTAGATTAATGCTATCGCTCAACATCTTTATATTCATGTTGCTAATCTTGTTTAATTAATGATGAACTTGATGATAAAAGTTTGGTTTTAGCAACATGGAGACTTGGGCATGTTTTGTTGGTTTTGCTCAAGTGCTTCACCATAAGGATCGGTTCGCCGAGCGACCACCCAGGAAAACAGTACAACCACAAGACTCACATGGGCACTGGGCTTGACTGATTAATTAGATGAACTAGAGTTTTGGCTTACTTTCCTGAAACATGGCGTATGAGGGGTCTGGGGGATATGGGACTTTGCCCTTTGCCAAGGAGGTGCAGTTTGACTGTCACCCTTTGGAACGGAACTCTCATATCTTTAGTTAACTGGAGTAACCTGTAACGAGTGGGCCATAACTCTAGGAATTCTTTGTAAAGGTCTCGTAATGAAACCCTGCCGATTCATCTAAGGTATGAATAAATGGGGCTTTGCAAACCTCGGGCACAATGGGAATCATGACTTGTGGGTAAAGTTGTACAACCTCTCGAGAGTGTTTAAAACTGATATATCAGCCGTGCTCACGGTTAAGAGCGGCCTGGACCCTCACAGATTAGAGTTTCAGCTTCAAGGTGAATGGCTCATGGTGATCATGGTAATGAAGATGGATATGGTTATGGTTATGGTTCAGGCTTATCTTTTTAATATGTTTTACTGTCTTTACAATAAAGGGATGGGTTATGCTAATCATTGCTAGTAATTAAAACTTGACTAACTAAAAGCAATTGCTATGCCTCTCCACTATAAAGCCAGTCCACTTTTATCCTAAACGGAATACTTGCTGAGTGCGTTATGTACTCATTCTTGCTTGTTTTATACCCGTTGCATCCATTGCAACCGCTGCTCAGATCCAGAAGGAAGTTGTGGTGATCCTAACCAGGAGTTCTAGGACTACGACGAGTTCTAGGCCGGTGTGCCATCCGTCAGTTGCCTGTGGATCACGGTCGTCTTCCGCTGTCGTTTAGTTAACTCGTTTTCGTTCAGATACTCAATTTCGTTAAAGACATTATGGTCTGTAATATTGGTTATTACTCTTAAGTTAAAGTACGGATTGTGTTATTACTTTTGTTTATGCTGTGTATGTGGTTAAACTGATCCTGGCACATACATGGTTAGCACTTGGTTTTGTCTCTAAAACTGGGTGTGACAAAAGTGGTATCAGAGCCGTGCTGACCGTAGGACGCAAGCCTAGAATAGAACTGGTCGTGATTAAGGATTTTGCTTACCTTTTCTTGCTTTCTCCATTCAAATACTTGCCATATATGCTATTTTGACATCCATACTTGTCTATTTCAATTAAGATCTTCTATATCTACTTATCTATCCCATAATAGAACTGTTTCTCATGTTTGCTTACGATGTGGGCCTGCAGATGTCGACTTTCAAGCGCACTGCCCGCATGCGTGTTGGTGGACGAGGTTATGGCGGACCCAATAGGATCAGATTGCCTACCCCAACCCCACCTTCTCCACCGCCACAAGAGTGGGTAGACCTGACTGAGTCCGAGGAGGAGGACCCAGAGGAGCATGTCCCTGAGCTGTCCGAAGATGAACCGGGAGAGGAGCCGCAGGAAGAACCCTTGGAGGTGCAGCCACCAGTACCCCCTTCGGCGCCGCCGCAGGAGCAACCCCAGGAGGAGCTAGAAGATCCAGCTGTTGACCCTGAAGACCCAGAACAAGATCCAGATGATGGTAACGCGCCCCCATCGGATGATGATGAGGACGACGATGAAGCTGGACCCGTGGTCACCACTACCCACCGCTGGTTCGACTACCCGCTACCTGTTCCTCGGATGCTGAGAGAGACGCTGGAGATGCTCCACTACGATCAGTTCTGGATCACCTATGTGGGGACTCGCTACCGCCATCCCATCCTACATGATGATTGGGACATGACAGTGGAGATCAGCATCCCGGATGAGTTTGGATCCCGCCGGAACATTCACGTCAGGCACGCACCTACTCGCCGCAACAGCCATGAAGCCGCCATCAGTGATGCTGCCAGGGAGGCCTTGACGACGCTGTGCCACGCACACCGTGAAGATATGGCCATCACTTCACGCCGGTACTACCCCTGCCGTTCGGTCGAAAGACTTGATGCATGGATCGCCAACCCGGAGGCAGAACAGAACCCACGCCTGGAGTCTACTATTGAGTACCTTGCTACCCTCAACACCGACTATAACGCCGCCTTGGACGAGTTGGACATGGTGAGGTACGAGAACCGGAAGCTTCGAGCATGGGTTGCACATGGCGTTGAGCCCGCGGAAGAAGAACCTGTAGAAGACCCTGCTGATGCTCCGCGCAGGAAGAAGGCCCGCTACAATGATCCAGAAGCTAGGACCTATATATAGCATCATGAGGACTAGGATGTTACCCCTTTTGTAATAGGTTCTATTAGTATCGATTAGTTAGTTCGGTTAGGCTTAGAACGATCAACAGTGTGCTCGTTTGCTTATGATTGTGTTTTATGGATGATTTGGTTCTTTGAAATGAGTGCTTAAGTTGTGGAGTGATGTCCACAACTTAGTCTTTTGGTTGGATGCTTAATAAGTTTAATAAAGTTAGTTAGTTTGGGAAAGCCTTGCTCTACCCATATATACGTTCAGATCTTTATCTCATCTGTCTTGGTTACTAATGTTGAATGAGATGTATGGCCGGAAATAAGTACTAATGGTATATTTGGTCCATCAGATGAGTACAGGACGTGGACGTGGTCGTGGCCGTGGAGGTAGAGGAGGTCGCGGAGACGGAGGACTCCCAAATCCACCACCGCCAATGACTATGGAACAACTGATCATGAACCAGACCCAAGTGATACAAGCTCTTGGTCAAGCAGTGGCAGCCATGCACCAGGCACAGCAGCAACCACCCCCGCCACCACCTCCTCAACCGCGAGACAGACGCGCAGAATTTATGAAGGGACACCCACCTGTGTTCACTCACTCTGCCGATCCTATGGATGCAGAAGACTGGCTCCGCGCAATAGAACGGGAGCTGGACGTCGCTCAGTGCACCGACCAGGAGAAAGTCCTCTACGGCCCTCACCAGTTACGGGGTGCCGCTCAACAATGGTGGGAGTCGTACCGCTTGGCTCATAACAACCCCAACACCATTACCTGGCAGGAGTTCACCGAGAGGTTCAGAGCGCATCATGTCCCAGCTGGTGTGATGTCACTGAAGAAAGAAGAGTTCCTGGCACTCACCCAGGGCACCATGATCGTCAGTGAGTATCGAGACAAGTTCCTACAGCTGTCCCGATACTGCCCAGAGGAGGTTAACACCGACCCCAAGAGGCAGTACCGTTTCCTCAAGGGCTTGGTCGACCCACTCAGGTACCAGCTTATGAACCATACCTTTCCTAACTGCCAGCATCTGATAGACAGAGCTATCGTGACGGAGAATACTCGTCGCGAGATGGAGGAAAAGAAGCGCAAACAGAAGGCACAACAATCTAGCAGTAACAACCGCCCGCGGTTTTCTGGGTCACAGAACTCTCAGAACCGTCCTACACAGAACTCCGGACAGCAGCAGCCCCAGTTCCAGCGCTACAACAATAATGGCAACTATCAGCGCCCGAACTATCAGTCTCAGCAGAACAATCCCCAAATGCAGCGCTCAAACAATCAAGCTCCCCGCCAACCAACTCCTACCAGTACCCCAGTGAAGACAGGCACGCCAGTACCACCGGGAAGTGCAAATTGCTTCAAATGCGGAGGAACAGGTCACTGGTCTAAGCAATGCCCGTATAGAGGGACGCCGCAGCAGACACCGCAACCGAGTTCGAAGGCGGGCACCCCCAACCAAGCTTCCAGCCACGCCAAGATCAACCACATCACCGCGGAGGCTACCCAGGAAGGTCCAAATGCTGTCGTAGGTACGTTCCTGGTCAATTCCCAACCCGCCTTAGTACTATTCGATACTGGTGCTACGCATTCCTTCGTTACTGCTCAGCATGTAGAGAGGTATAATTTGCCTATGATAAAGATGGTAAAAACAATGCTAGTTAGTTCACCTGGGGGAAACATGCGATCCGAGTTCGCTTGTGATGATGCATCCATTAAAATAAGGGGGGTAGATTTTCCAGCATCATTAATAGTTATGAAAGCGCAAGGAGTAGATGTTATCCTGGGAATGAATTGGCTGCAAAGATACAACGGGGTAATCTCATGTGCCGAGAGGAAAGTGACTTTGACTACGCCAGCCGGGGAGAACATGGAAGTTCTGATAGACCCGCCTCAAGCAGGAGTTAATGCTATTGATGCCACAGCCTTGGAGAACATCAGAGTAGTGTCAGAATTTCCGGATGTCTTCCCAGATTCGTTGCCAGGTATGCCACCTGAACGTGACATTGAATTTTCCATTGAATTAGTACCTGGAACTGCACCTATCTATAAGAAAGCATATAGAATATCCGGTGTCGAATTACTTGAAGTTAAGAAACAAATAGATGAACTATTGGAGAAAGGGTTTATTCGCAAAAGTACTTCACCTTGGGCCTCGCCAGTTTTGCTCACTGAAAAGAAAGATGGGACCTTGCGAATGTGTGTCGATTACAGGGGTCTCAATGCCGTTACAGTAAAGAATAAATACCCACTGCCCCGGATTGAAGATTTATTTGATCAGCTCAAAGGTGCCTGTGTTTTCTCCAAGATTGATTTACGCTCTGGATATCATCAACTAAGAATTAGACCTTCAGATATACCAAAGACAGCGTTCATTAGTCGTTATGGGTTATATGAATATACAGTTATGTCTTTTGGTTTGACTAATGCCCCAGCCTTCTTTATGTACATGATGAATAGTGTGTTTATGGAATATCTTGATAAGTTTGTTGTGATATTTATCGATGATATTCTGATTTATTCCAAAACTAAAGAGGAACACGAGGAACATCTAAGATTAGTGTTGCAGAAACTTAGAGAACATAAACTTTATGCGAAGTTTAGCAAGTGTGATTTCTGGATTGAGGAGGTTAAGTTTCTAGGTCATGTCATATCCAATGGAGGGATTGCCGTTGATCAGAGTAAGGTATCTGAAGTGCAGAACTGGAAGATCCCAGAGGATGTGAAAGGCATCAGGAGTTTTCTCGGATTAGCTGGTTACTATCGGCGTTTCATTGAGGGGTTTTCCAAGATTGCTAAGCCAATGACAGCTTTGTTAGAGAAGAATATTAAATTTCAGTGGACGTCAGCTTGTCAGAAAGCCTTCGAGGAGTTGAAAAAGAGGTTAACCACAGCGCCAGTGCTAACTTTTCTAGATATGCATAAGCCTTTTTCAGTATATTGTGATGCTTCACGGCTAGGTTTAGGATGTGTTCTTATGCAGGAAGGCAAGGTTATTGCCTATGCCTCTAGACAACTGAGGGATCATGAGAAGAATTACCCGACTCATGATTTGGAATTAGCCGCAGTGGTGCATGCATTAAAAGTATGGAGACATTACTTATTCGGACAGAAGTGTGATATTTATACTGATCACAAAATCTTAAAGTATATATTTACCCAGACTGAGTTGAATATGCGGCAAAGACGATGGTTAGAATTAATCAAGGATTATGATCTGGAGATACATTACCATCCTGGCAAGGCAAATGTAGTAGCAGATGCTTTGAGCAGGAAGAGTCAGATCAGTTTGTTGTGGGCAAGAGAGTTGCCGGATGAGTTAGCCATAGAATTCGACCGACTAAGTTTGGGTTTTCTTAATAAAACGGAAGGCACCGTCTCCATGGAGTTTGAACCTACGTTGGAACAAGAAATCAGAAAGGGGCAACTTAATGATGAGAAGATCAAGGAAGTAAAAGAGTTGATCAAGTTAGACAAGGCACCGGGATTTCGAGTGGATGCCGACGGCACGGTATGGCATGGGGATAGGATTTGCGTTCCGAACATAAAGTCTATACGGGATTTAATTCTGAAGGAAGCACATGAGACAGCTTACTCTATCCATCCTGGAAGTGAAAAGATGTATCAAGATCTGAAGCAGAAATTTTGGTGGTACGGTATGAAACGTGAAGTAGCAGAATATGTAGCTTTGTGTGACGTTTGTCAGAGGGTGAAAGCTGAGCATCAAAAACCCGCTGGATTGTTACAGCCGCTCAAGATTCCAGAGTGGAAGTGGGAGGAAATTGGTATGGATTTTATTGTCGGCCTACCGCGTACACAAAGTGGTTTTGATTCTATATGGGTAGTAGTGGACAGATTAACCAAAGTTGCTCACTTTATTCCTGTCAAGACCACTTATTCGGGAGCCAAGTTAGCTGAATTGTATATGTCCAGAATTGTGTGTTTGCATGGGGTACCAAAGAAGATTGTGTCTGATCGTGGAACTCAGTTTACATCTCACTTTTGGAAGCGGTTGCATGAGTCAATGGGCACTAAGTTAAATTTCAGTTCAGCATATCATCCACAGACCGATGGGCAGACAGAAAGAACCAACCAGATATTAGAAGACATGTTGAGAGCTTGCGCAATACAATATGGTACTAGTTGGGATAAAAGTTTGCCGTATGCCGAATTTTCTTATAACAATAGTTATCAGGCTAGTATCAAGATGTCACCTTTTCAGGCTTTGTATGGTAGACGGTGCAGGACTCCCTTGCATTGGGATCAACCTGGGGAGAAGCAGTTGTTTGGTCCTGGAATCATAGAAGACGCCGAACGACAAGTACGAATGATTCGGGAGAATTTGAGGATTGCTCAAACCAGGCAGAAGAGTTATGCGGATAACCGTCGAAGGGATTTGGAATTTGCAGTAGGAGATTATGTGTACTTGAAAGTATCACCTATTCGTGGTCTACGCCGATTCAAAGTGAAAGGGAAATTAGCACCACGATATATTGGGCCTTTTAAAATAATTGACCGTAAGGGAGAGGTTGCATATCAACTAGAATTGCCTGACAAATTATCAGGGGTACACAATGTGTTCCATATATCCCAATTGAAGAAGTGTTTGCGAGTACCTGAAGAGCAGTTGCAGGAAGATGAACTTAATGTGCAGGATGATTTGACCTATACCGAGTATCCAGTCCAAATTTTGGAAACGGCAGAGAGAACTACCAGAAACAGGGTAATAAAGATGTGCAAAGTTAAGTGGAGCCACCATACGGCAGAGGAGGCCACCTGGGAAAGAGAGGATGACCTCAGAGCAGATTACCCGGAACTCTTTGCTAGCCAATCCTAAAATCTCGGGGCGAGATTTCTTTAAGGGGGGTAGGTTTGTAACACCCTAAATTTTGCCACAAATAAAATCTTTTGAAACCAATTTAATTTATTCATATTGCTTGATCATACATGACACCTATTTGATTTTATGTGATTTCAAAATAATTAATTAAAAAGAATCATAGGAATTACATGTTTGAACATTCATGCCCTTGCATATTTTATTGGGTGATTTGCAGTGTTTAAAGTTTGAATTCAAAACCTTTTTGCATCTCTCCAAAATTTCTCAAACTCCAAACAACCCAGGAAAAATTCCTTTTTCCTCCTTCCCTTCTCTTCCTCTCTTTCGGCCCAAACCCCCCGCCGGCCCAGCCCCTTCCTCCCTTCTCCTTCTCTTCGCCCCGGCCCAGCGCGACGCGCAGCCCAGCTTGCGCGCCGGCCCAGCTGGAAGGCGGCCCGCGCCTTCCCTCTCTCCCGGCACCGACAGGTGGGCCCCGCCTGTCATCTTCCACCTCCCTTCCCTCTTTCCTTTTCGGTCCGACGCTCGACGGACGAGCTCAAGCGCTATGCCGCGGCCTCGGTCCAACCCCGCGCTCCTCCTTCTCTGTCCCAGCTTCGAGGATCGCGCGCCCGCCACACTTTGCCTTCCTTTTTCCCACCCCTCCCTTTCCTTCTGTGCGCGCGCGGACAGAGTCCGACGCGGACACGATGTCCGGCCGGAACCGGACTTTCCCTCGCGCCGCCCTTTCCTTGCCCCTCCCGCAAGCTTCGGCCTCCGCCCCTATAAAAGCGCCCGACCCCGCCGCCCTAAGCACCAAAAGCCGAGCTCTAGCCCCACGCCTAGTGCCCTAGCTTGCACCGCCGCGCCGCGCCGCCGCGGAGTTCACCGTCGGGATCCGCCTCTGCAAGCCGTCTCCGCCGACGAGGTCTAGTCCCCGAGCTTCGTAGTAAGGTAGAACGCTTAACCGCTTAATCCCGACCCTTCTTTCATCTCGTATCGTCGTTTTGAGCTCGCCGCGCCGCCGCCGGTGCACGCAGGGACGTCCCGTCGCCGCCGCACGTCGCCGCACACCGTCACCGTCTCTCCGTCGACTACATCTACGCTCGGAGCTTCGCCGTGAGGTGAGGAAGCTCTCTAGCTAAGTCCCTAATCTCGCCCTACACCGACGGCGATTTCTCGCCGGAGCTCCGCCCTCGCCCCGCTTCGCCGTCAGCCACCTCCGGCCAATGCGCCGCCACCCGAACCGCTCCGCCCGCTTCGCACGGCCGCCTGCTCGCTCACGCCCCTCGCCCTGCTAGCTCTAGCCCACCGGAGCCGCGGAAACGCGTCCCTCCGGCGAGTCTCCGCCGCGCGCGGTGACCGACGCCGGTGGAACCCGCCGCCGTCTCTCTCTCCCACCGCTCGATCTAATCCCGCCCGTCCGATCCAGATCCAACGGCCCAGAGCTACGCGACCCGGAGTCAATACCGGTCAGCGCGGGCACTTTTGCTAAAGAGTCCCTGAGTTTTCTGAGAATCAATCCGCAGTCCAGATTTTCACGGTTAGGTCCCTGGTTTTCGCAGTTTAGCCCCTGGAGTTTCAAATCTCTTTTATTTTAAGCCCTTAAACTTATTTTATGCATAACTTTTGCGTTTTAACTCCGATTTGAACGATTTATGAACCTACGGAATCGTAGTAACGTGTAGATTAATTCTAAAACCTTTTTAACCTCTGTTCATGATGTTTGATGTACTGCTTTAGTCAGTTAATGCTCATTGCTTGTATGTGTGTAACGTGTAGCCGACGTTCCGTCCGAGTTTGTCGAGAATCCATCTTGGGAAGTTCCTGAGCAAGTTTTTGCTGAGGAAGGCAAGTATTCTTTGACCTATGTCCTATTTACATTAATTACACAATCTAGAGCCCAATTTGATTGCTCCTATTAAGGATGACTAGCCTCATATGTCTTTATATGATTATGAAACTTGGGATGGGCTGTGATGTGTAGATTAATGCTATCGCTCAACATCTTTATATTCATGTTGCTAATCTTGTTTAATTAATGATGAACTTGATGATAAAAGTTTGGTTTTAGCAACATGGAGACTTGGGCATGTTTTGTTGGTTTTGCTCAAGTGCTTCACCATAAGGATCGGTTCGCCGAGCGACCACCCAGGAAAACAGTACAACCACAAGACTCACATGGGCACTGGGCTTGACTGATTAATTAGATGAACTAGAGTTTTGGCTTACTTTCCTGAAACATGGCGTATGAGGGGTCTGGGGGATATGGGACTTTGCCCTTTGCCAAGGAGGTGCAGTTTGACTGTCACCCTTTGGAACGGAACTCTCATATCTTTAGTTAACTGGAGTAACCTGTAACGAGTGGGCCATAACTCTAGGAATTCTTTGTAAAGGTCTCGTAATGAAACCCTGCCGATTCATCTAAGGTATGAATAAATGGGGCTTTGCAAACCTCGGGCACAATGGGAATCATGACTTGTGGGTAAAGTTGTACAACCTCTCGAGAGTGTTTAAAACTGATATATCAGCCGTGCTCACGGTTAAGAGCGGCCTGGACCCTCACAGATTAGAGTTTCAGCTTCAAGGTGAATGGCTCATGGTGATCATGGTAATGAAGATGGATATGGTTATGGTTATGGTTCAGGCTTATCTTTTTAATATGTTTTACTGTCTTTACAATAAAGGGATGGGTTATGCTAATCATTGCTAGTAATTAAAACTTGACTAACTAAAAGCAATTGCTATGCCTCTCCACTATAAAGTCAGTCTACTTTTATCCTAAACGGAATACTTGCTGAGTGCGTTATGTACTCATTCTTGCTTGTTTTATACCCGTTGCATCCATTGCAACCGCTGCTCAGATCCAGAAGGAAGTTGTGGTGATCCTAACCAGGAGTTCTAGGACTACGACGAGTTCTAGGCCGGTGTGCCATCCGTCAGTTGCCTGTGGATCACGGTCGTCTTCCGCTGTCGTTTAGTTAACTCGTTTTCGTTCAGATACTCGATTTCGTTAAAGACATTATGGTCTGTAATATTGGTTATTACTCTTAAGTTAAAGTACGGATTGTGTTATTACTTTTGTTTATGCTGTGTATGTGGTTAAACTGATCCTGGCACATACATGGTTAGCACTTGGTTTTGTCTCTAAAACTGGGTGTGACAAAAGTGGTATCAGAGCCGTGCTGACCGTAGGACGCAAGCCTAGAATAGAACTGGTCGTGATTAAGGATTTTGCTTACCTTTTCTTGCTTTCTCCATTCAAATACTTGCCATATATGCTATTTTGACATCCATACTTGTCTATTTCAATTAAGATCTTCTATATCTACTTATCTATCCCATAATAGAACTGTTTCTCATGTTTGCTTACGATGTGGGCCTGCAGATGTCGACTTTCAAGCGCACTGCCCGCATGCGTGTTGGTGGACGAGGTTATGGCGGACCCAATAGGATCAGATTGCCTACCCCAACCCCACCTTCTCCACCGCCACAAGAGTGGGTAGACCTGACTGAGTCCGAGGAGGAGGACCCAGAGGAGCTTGTCCCTGAGCTGTCCGAAGATGAACCGGGAGAGGAGCCGCAGGAAGAACCCTTGGAGGTGCAGCCACCAGTACCCCCTTCGGCGCCGCCGCAGGAGCAACCCCAGGAGGAGCCAGAAGATCCAGCTGTTGACCCTGAAGACCCAGAACAAGATCCAGATGATGGTAACGCGCCCCCATCGGACGATGATGAGGACGACGATGAAGCTGGACCCGTGGTCACCACTACCCACCGCTGGTTCGACTACCCGCTACCTGTTCCTCGGATGCTGAGAGAGACGCTGGAGATGCTCCACTACGATCAGTTCTGGATCACCTATGTGGGGACTCGCTACCGCCATCCCGTCCTACATGATGATTGGGACATGACAGTGGAGATCAGCATCCCGGATGAGTTTGGATCCCGCCGGAACATTCACGTCAGGCACGCACCTACTCGCCGCAACAGCCATGAAGCCGCCATCAGTGATGCTGCCAGGGAGGCCTTGACGACGCTGTGCCACGCACACCGTGAAGATATGGCCATCACTTCACGCCGGTACTACCCCTGCCGTTCGGTCGAAAGACTTGATGCATGGATCGCCAACCCGGAGGCAGAACAGAACCCACGCCTGGAGTCTACTATTGAGTACCATGCTACCCTCAACACCGACTATAACGCCGCCTTGGACGAGTTGGACATGGTGAGGTACGAGAACCGGAAGCTTCGAGCATGGGTTGCACATGGCGTTGAGCCCGCGGAAGAAGAACCTGTAGAAGACCCTGCTGATGCTCCGCGCAGGAAGAAGGCCCGCTACAATGATCCAGAAGCTAGGACCTATATATAGCATCATGAGGACTAGGATGTTACCCCTTTTGTAATAGGTTCTATTAGTATCGATTAGTTAGTTCGGTTAGGCTTAGAACGATCAACAGTGTGCTCGTTTGCTTATGATTGTGTTTTATGGATGATTTGGTTCTTTGAAATGAGTGCTTAAGTTGTGGAGTGATGTCCACAACTTAGTCTTTTGGTTGGATGCTTAATAAGTTTAATAAAGTTAGTTAGTTTGGGAAAGCCTTGCTCTACCCATATATACGTTCAGATCTTTATCTCATCTGTCTTGGTTACTAATGTTGAATGAGATGTATGGCCGGAAATAAGTACTAATGGTATATTTGGTCCATCAGATGAGTACAGGACGTGGACGTGGTCGTGGCCGTGGAGGTAGAGGAGGTCGCGGAGACGGAGGACTCCCAAATCCACCACCGCCAATGACTATGGAACAACTGATCATGAACCAGACCCAAGTGATACAAGCTCTTGGTCAAGCAGTGGCAGCCATGCACCAGGCACAGCAGCAACCACCCCCGCCACCACCTCCTCAACCGCGAGACAGACGCGCAGAATTTATGAAGGGACACCCACCTGTGTTCACTCACTCTGCCGATCCTATGGATGCAGAAGACTGGCTCCGCGCAATAGAACGGGAGCTGGACGTCGCTCAGTGCACCGACCAGGAGAAAGTCCTCTACGGCCCTCACCAGTTACGGGGTGCCGCTCAACAATGGTGGGAGTCGTACCGCTTGGCTCATAACAACCCCAACACCATTACCTGGCAGGAGTTCACCGAGAGGTTCAGAGCGCATCATGTCCCAGCTGGTGTGATGTCACTGAAGAAAGAAGAGTTCCTGGCACTCACCCAGGGCACCATGACCGTCAGTGAGTATCGAGACAAGTTCCTACAGCTGTCCCGATACTGCCCAGAGGAGGTTAACACCGACCCCAAGAGGCAGTACCGTTTCCTCAAGGGCTTGGTCGACCCACTCAGGTACCAGCTTATGAACCATACCTTTCCTAACTGCCAGCATCTGATAGACAGAGCTATCGTGACGGAGAATACTCGTCGCGAGATGGAGGAAAAGAAGCGCAAACAGAAGGCACAACAATCTAGCAGTAACAACCGCCCGCGGTTTTCTGGGTCACAGAACTCTCAGAACCGTCCTACACAGAACTCCGGACAGCAGCAGCCCCAGTTCCAGCGCTACAACAATAATGGCAACTATCAGCGCCCGAACTATCAGTCTCAGCAGAACAATCCCCAAATGCAGCGCTCAAACAATCAAGCTCCCCGCCAACCAACTCCTACCAGTACCCCAGTGAAGACAGGCACGCCAGTACCACCGGGAAGTGCAAATTGCTTCAAATGCGGAGGAACAGGTCACTGGTCTAAGCAATGCCCGTATAGAGGGACGCCGCAGCAGACACCGCAACCGAGTTCGAAGGCAGGCACCCCCAACCAAGCTTCCAGCCACGCCAAGATCAACCACATCACCGCGGAGGCTACCCAGGAAGGTCCAAATGCTGTCGTAGGTACGTTCCTGGTCAATTCCCAACCCGCCTTAGTACTATTCGATACTGGTGCTACGCATTCCTTCGTTACTGCTCAGCATGTAGAGAGGTATAATTTGCCTATGATAAAGATGGTAAAAACAATGCTAGTTAGTTCACCTGGGGGAAACATGCGATCCGAGTTCGCTTGTGATGATGCATCCATTAAAATAAGGGGGGTAGATTTTCCAGCATCATTAATAGTTATGAAAGCACAAGGAGTAGATGTTATCCTGGGAATGAATTGGCTGCAAAGATACAACGGGGTAATCTCATGTGCCGAGAGGAAAGTGACTTTGACTACGCCAGCCGGGGAGAACATGGAAGTTCTGATAGACCCGCCTCAAGCAGGAGTTAATGCTATTGATGCCACAGCCTTGGAGAACATCAGAGTAGTGTCAGAATTTCCGGATGTCTTCCCAGATTCGTTGCCAGGTATGCCACCTGAACGTGACATTGAATTTTCCATTGAATTAGTACCTGGAACTGCACCTATCTATAAGAAAGCATATAGAATATCCGGTGTCGAATTACTTGAAGTTAAGAAACAAATAGATGAACTATTGGAGAAAGGGTTTATTCGCAAAAGTACTTCACCTTGGGCCTCGCCAGTTTTGCTCACTGAAAAGAAAGATGGGACCTTGCGAATGTGTGTCGATTACAGGGGTCTCAATGCCGTTACAGTAAAGAATAAATACCCACTGCCCCGGATTGAAGATTTATTTGATCAGCTCAAAGGTGCCTGTGTTTTCTCCAAGATTGATTTACGCTCTGGATATCATCAACTAAGAATTAGACCTTCAGATATACCAAAGACAGCGTTCATTAGTCGTTATGGGTTATATGAATATACAGTTATGTCTTTTGGTTTGACTAATGCCCCAGCCTTCTTTATGTACATGATGAATAGTGTGTTTATGGAATATCTTGATAAGTTTGTTGTGATATTTATCGATGATATTCTGATTTATTCCAAAACTAAAGAGGAACACGAGGAACATCTAAGATTAGTGTTGCAGAAACTTAGAGAACATAAACTTTATGCGAAGTTTAGCAAGTGTGATTTCTGGATTGAGGAGGTTAAGTTTCTAGGTCATGTCATATCCAATGGAGGGATTGCCGTTGATCAGAGTAAGGTATCTGAAGTGCAGAACTGGAAGATCCCAGAGGATGTGAAAGGCATCAGGAGTTTTCTCGGATTAGCTGGTTACTATCGGCGTTTCATTGAGGGGTTTTCCAAGATTGCTAAGCCAATGACAGCTTTGTTAGAGAAGAATATTAAATTTCAGTGGACGTCAGCTTGTCAGAAAGCCTTCGAGGAGTTGAAAAAGAGGTTAACCACAGCGCCAGTGCTAACTTTTCCAGATATGCATAAGCCTTTTTCAGTATATTGTGATGCTTCACGGCTAGGTTTAGGATGTGTTCTTATGCAGGAAGGCAAGGTTATTGCCTATGCCTCTAGACAAATGAGGGATCATGAGAAGAATTACCCGACTCATGATTTGGAATTAGCCGCAGTGGTGCATGCATTAAAAGTATGGAGACATTACTTATTCGGACAGAAGTGTGATATTTATACTGATCACAAAAGCTTAAAGTATATATTTACCCAGACTGAGTTGAATATGCGGCAAAGACGATGGTTAGAATTAATCAAGGATTATGATCTGGAGATACATTACCATCCTGGCAAGGCAAATGTAGTAGCAGATGCTTTGAGCAGGAAGAGTCAGATCAGTTTGTTGTGGGCAAGAGAGTTGCCGGATGAGTTAGCCATAGAATTCGACCGACTAAGTTTGGGTTTTCTTAATAAAACGGAAGGCACCGTCTCCATGGAGTTTGAACCTACGTTGGAACAAGAAATCAAAAAGGGGCAACTTAATGATGAGAAGATCAAGGAAGTAAAAGAGTTGATCAAGTTAGACAAGGCACCGGGATTTCGAGTGGATGCCAACGGCACGGTATGGCATGGGGATAGGATTTGCGTTCCGAACATAAAGTCTATACGGGATTTAATTCTGAAGGAAGCACATGAGACAGCTTACTCTATCCATCCTGGAAGTGAAAAGATGTATCAAGATCTGAAGCAGAAATTTTGGTGGTACGGTATGAAACGTGAAGTAGCAGAATATGTAGCTTTGTGTGACGTTTGTCAGAGGGTGAAAGCTGAGCATCAAAAACCCGCTGGATTGTTACAGCCGCTCAAGATTCCAGAGTGGAAGCGGGAGGAAATTGGTATGGATTTTATTGTCGGCCTACCGCGTACACAAAGTGGTTTTGATTCTATATGGGTAGTAGTGGACAGATTAACCAAAGTTGCTCACTTTATTCCTGTCAAGACCACTTATTCGGGAGCCAAGTTAGCTGAATTGTATATGTCCAGAATTGTGTGTTTGCATGGGGTACCAAAGAAGATTGTGTCCGATCGTGGAACTCAGTTTACATCTCACTTTTGGAAGCGGTTGCATGAGTCAATGGGCACTAAGTTAAATTTCAGTTCAGCATATCATCCACAGACCGATGGGCAGACAGAAAGAACCAACCAGATATTAGAAGACATGTTGAGAGCTTGCGCAATACAATATGGTACTAGTTGGGATAAAAGTTTGCCGTATGCCGAATTTTCTTATAACAATAGTTATCAGGCTAGTATCAAGATGTCACCTTTTCAGGCTTTGTATGGTAGACGGTGCAGGACTCCCTTGCATTGGGATCAACCTGGGGAGAAGCAGTTGTTTGGTCCTGGAATCATAGAAGACGCCGAACGACAAGTACGAATGATTCGGGAGAATTTGAGGATTGCTCAAACCAGGCAGAAAAGTTATGCGGATAACCGTCGAAGGGATTTGGAATTTGCAGTAGGAGATTATGTGTACTTGAAAGTATCACCTATTCGTGGTCTACGCCGATTCAAAGTGAAAGGGAAATTAGCACCACGATATATTGGGCCTTTTAAAATAATTGACCGTAAGGGAGAGGTTGCATATCAACTAGAATTGCCTGACAAATTATCAGGGGTACACAATGTGTTCCATATATCCCAATTGAAGAAGTGTTTGCGAGTACCTGAAGAGCAGTTGCAGGAAGATGAACTTAATGTGCAGGATGATTTGACCTATACCGAGTATCCAGTCCAAATTTTGGAAACGGCAGAGAGAACTACCAGAAACAGGGTAATAAAGATGTGCAAAGTTAAGTGGAGCCACCATACGGCAGAGGAGGCCACCTGGGAAAGAGAGGATGACCTCAGAGCAGATTACCCGGAACTCTTTGCTAGCCAATCCTAAAATCTCGGGGCGAGATTTCTTTAAGGGGGGTAGGTTTGTAACACCCTAAATTTTGCCACAAATAAAATCTTTTGGAACCAATTTAATTTATTCATATTGCTTGATCATACATGACACCTATTTGATTTTATGTGATTTCAAAATAATTAATTAAAAAGAATCATAGGAATTACATGTTTGAACATTCATGCCCTTGCATATTTTATTGGGTGATTTGCAGTGTTTAAAGTTTGAATTCAAAACCTTTTTGCATCTCTCCAAAATTTCTCAAACTCCAAACAACCCAGGAAAAATTCCTTTTTCCTCCTTCCCTTCTCTTCCTCTCTTTCGGCCCAAACCCCCCGCCGGCCTAGCCCCTTCCTCCCTTCTCCTTCTCTTCGCCCCGGCCCAGCGCGACGCGCAGCCCAGCTTGCGCGCCGGCCCAGCTGGAAGGCGGCCCGCGCCTTCCCTCTCTCCCGGCACCGACAGGTGGGCCCCGCCTGTCATCTTCCACCTCCCTTCCCTCTTTCCTTTTCGGTCCGACGCTCGACGGACGAGCTCAAGCGCTACGCCGCGGCCTCGGTCCAACCCCGCGCTCCTCCTTCTCTGTCCCAGCTCCGAGGATCGCGCGCCCGCCACACTTTGCCTTCCTTTTTCCCACCCCTCCCTTTCCTTCTGTGCGCACGCGGACAGAGTCCGACGCGGACACGATGTCCGGCCGGAACCGGACTTTCCCTCGCACCGCCCTTTCCTTGCCCCTCCCGCAAGCTTCGGCCTCCGCCCCTATAAAAGCGCCCGACCCCGCCGCCCTAAGCACCAAAAGCCGAGCTCTAGCCCCACGCCTAGCGCCCTAGCTTGCACCGCCGCGCCGCGCCGCCGCGGAGTTCACCGTCGGGATCCGCCTCTGCAAGCCGTCTCCGCCGACGAGGTCTAGTCCCCGAGCTTCGTAGTAAGGTAGAACGCTTAACCGCTTAATCCCGACCCTTCTTTCATCTCGTATCGTCGTTTTGACCTCGCCGCGCCGCCGCCGGTGCACGCAGGGACGTCCCGTCGCCGCCGCACGTCGTCGCACACCGTCACCGTCTCTCCGTCGACTACATCTATGCTCGGAGCTTCGCCGTGAGGTGAGGAAGCTCTCTAGCTAAGTCCCTAATCTCGCCCTACACCGACGGCGATTTCTCGCCGGAGCTCCGCCCTCGCCCCGCTTCGCCGTCAGCCACCTCCGGCCAATGCGCCGCCACCCGAACCGCTCCGCCCGCTTCGCACGGCCGCCTGCTCGCTCACGCCCCTCGCCCCGCTAGCTCTAGCCCACCGGAGCCGCGGAATCGCGTCCCTCCGGCGAGTCTCCGCCGCGCGCGGTGACCGACGCCGGTGGAACCCGCCGCCGTCTCTCTCTCCCACCGCTCGATCTAATCCCGCCCGTCCGATCCAGATCCAACGGCCCAGAGCTACGCGACCCGGAGTCAATACCGGTCAGCGCGGGCATTTTTGCTAAAGAGTCCCTGAGTTTTCTGAGAATCAATCCGCAGTCCAGATTTTCACGGTTAGGTCCCTGGTTTTCGCAGTTTAGCCCCTGGAGTTTCAAATCTCTTTTATTTTAAGCCCATAAACTTATTTTATGCATAACTTTTGCGTTTTAACTCCGATTTGAACGATTTATGAACCTACGGAATCGTAGTAACGTGTAGATTAATTCTAAAACCTTTTTAACCTCTGTTCATGATGTTTGATGTACTGCTTTAGTCAGTTAATGCTCATTGCTTGTATGTGTGTAACGTGTAGCCGACGTTCCGTCCGAGTTTGTCGAGAATCCATCTTGGGAAGTTCCTGAGCAAGTTTTTGCTGAGGAAGGCAAGTATTCTTTGACCTATGTCCTATTTATATTAATTACACAATCTAGAGCCCAATTTGATTGCTCCTATTAAGGATGACTAGCCTCATATGTCTTTATATGATTATGAAACTTGGGATGGGCTGTGATGTGTAGATTAATGCTATCGCTCAACATCTTTATATTCATGTTGCTAATCTTGTTTAATTAATGATGAACTTGATGATAAAAGTTTGGTTTTAGCAACATGGAGACTTGGGCATGTTTTGTTGGTTTTGCTCAAGTGCTTCACCATAAGGATCGGTTCGCCGAGCGACCACCCAGGAAAACAGTACAACCACAAGACTCACATGGGCACTGGGCTTGACTGATTAATTAGATGAACTAGAGTTTTGGCTTACTTTCCTGAAACATGGCGTATGAGGGGTCTGGGGGATATGGGACTTTGCCCTTTGCCAAGGAGGTGCAGTTTGACTGTCACCCTTTGGAACGGAACTCTCATATCTTTAGTTAACTGGAGTAACCTGTAACGAGTGGGCCATAACTCTAGGAATTCTTTGTAAAGGTCTCGTAATGAAACCCTGCCGATTCATCTAAGGTATGAATAAATGGGGCTTTGCAAACCTCGGGCACAATGGGAATCATGACTTGTGGGTAAAGTTGTACAACCTCTCGAGAGTGTTTAAAACTGATATATCAGCCGTGCTCACGGTTAAGAGCGGCCTGGACCCTCACAGATTAGAGTTTCAGCTTCAAGGTGAATGGCTCATGGTGATCATGGTAATGAAGATGGATATGGTTATGGTTATGGTTCAGGCTTATCTTTTTAATATGTTTTACTGTCTTTACAATAAAGGGATGGGTTATGCTAATCATTGCTAGTAATTAAAACTTGACTAACTAAAAGCAATTGCTATGCCTCTCCACTATAAAGCCAGTCCACTTTTATCCTAAACGGAATACTTGCTGAGTGCGTTATGTACTCATTCTTGCTTGTTTTATACCCGTTGCATCCATTGCAACCGCTGCTCAGATCCAGAAGGAAGTTGTGGTGATCCTAACCAGGAGTTCCAGGACTACGATGAGTTCTAGGCTGGTGTGCCATCCGTCAGTTGCCTGTGGATCACGGTCGTCTTCCGCTGTCGTTTAGTTAACTCGTTTTCGTTCAGATACTCGATTTCGTTAAAGACATTATGGTCTGTAATATTGGTTATTACTCTTAAGTTAAAGTACGGATTGTGCTATTACTTTTGTTTATGCTGTGTATGTGGTTAAACTGATCCTGGCACATACATGGTTAGCACTTGGTTTTGTCTCTAAAACTGGGTGTGACACTCGAGTAACTCTCTGTTCTTATTTTACTATGATAAACCTTGAGTTCGATCAATGAAATAGTCTCTTTGCTATTAGTTCTTTGTTTATACATGATCTATGATCCATGTCTTTGCAATGCTTCATCTCTACATGTGACCAAGCCTGGGTTGTTTAAACCACATGTCTTTTAGTAGATCTTTTTACTTTAATTAGTTGACTGAATCTGCTCATGCTTAGAGATGGTTTAGGTTTGCTAGTTCGTCAATTACCTGGTTACTAGTGACAGTAGAGCTCGGGGAAAGGTTCGAGCAAGTATATGACATTCATGATCATGTTTATTCTATGTTTCACATTAGATCCATGCTGAGGGTAGTTCATAGTTTATAAGAAGTTTGTCTCATATCTCTTGCTAATTCCTTAGCCGTTTTAGTCTCTTTATCGATTTTGCTTTTGATCCTATCAAGCTCTTGTTCTTGATCCAATATATGCTATAGTCTAGTTTTATATCCAGTTTATGCTATAGTTAGTTTCTTATCTAGTTTATAATTAGAATATCGTTTATCATTCTTTAGTCTAGTTTAGATATAGATTAGTCAGTAATTAGACTCTCTTTTATCCTTTAGTTTATTAGATCTATTAGAGCTAGTTAGTAATTGATTAATCCTTGATTAATAGTAATTTAAACCAGTTTTCCACGAATTGACAAAACCCTTGATACTCATCTCGGGGAAAGGCTACACCGATACTTTGCGCTTGCAGTATAAGGTTTGGCGTGCTTAAGTGCCGTCAACAAGCTTTTCTAGTGCCGTTGCCAGGGAAAACTATCGTTTAAGTTATTATTAATCTTGTATTAGCCTTTTACTACCAGTTTTGATAGTTATTTTGTGTTTGCTAATTGTGTGCTAATCTAGTTCTAATCGTCTGCTAGTCTAGTTTTAATTGTGTGCTAATAGTTTTCTAATTGCGTTCTAATTAGTTAGTGTGTTCTAATTCTCTAGTTTGTGTTTAGTCTTTGTGTATCTTAGTCTATTTGTTTAAAGTTCTCTAATCTTGGTCTCTAGTTGTTTAAGTGTTTTCTAATCTTAGTCTTAATTATTTAGTGTACTCTAATTACATTCATGTTCTCTAATTGTGTTCTTGTGTTCATCAGTCGTTCTTGTGTTCGTTCATAGTTTAGACTAACCCAGCAACTTTGTTGTCATTAGATTTTTGCTTTTGTGTTTTTCTTTGTGTTTTTGTGTTAGATATGACAACATTACTAGAACGTTGGATGAGCGCAACGTTGAGAGAGTCAACGATTCAAGAGCCGAAGCCAAAAGAATCAAATGTGAGCCAACAGCCAAATCCTACGAACTGAACCCAGAGATCATCATACTTGCTGTTAAACTTTCTTTTAGTGGACCTGATTTAGAAAATCCATACAAGCACTTGGAGAAGCTCAGTGAGATCTACCACACATTCCAACACGACAGAGTTCCAGCTGAGTGGGTTATGTGGAACCTCTTTCCATTCACACTCGTCGATAAAGCTCAGAGATGGTACCAACTTGCCTCAAGAGAAGCTCGAGGAGACTGGGGATTGCTAGTGGAGAAATTCGTCACCAAGTTCTTCACCATAGTCAGGGTGTACATGTTGCGGAAGAAAGTGTGGAACTTTGAGCAAAAAGCGAGTGAAGACATCGACGAAGCTTGGGACCAAATCTTGGAGTGACGTCTGCTGAATTACTAAGTATATTCTACTATGGGATAACTTCAGAAGCTTCCGGATATGTCGACATGTGTGCCGGAGGATCACTTATGGACAAGACAGTCAGTGAAGTTAGAGAAATCTTATCCAATATCTTTTTGACCTCCAAGGAAGAGAGAGAAAGGAGAGAAAGAGAAGCCAAAGGAACAGAGGTGGCGCCTACACTAGAAGACCAACTAACAATGTCATTTGGATTTGATGACAGAGAATATGAGAGATTACACTGGGTAGGTGTTGATTTTGGAGAACCACTCAAGAGTGAAGGGTCTCTCCCACAAGACCAAAGTACAGGGGAGATGCTGCCGAAATGGTTCAAGCCAAAACAGGAGGAGATGCTCAAGAGCACTCCACAGAAGAGAAGTGTCAGCATGTTTGAGGAAGAAGAAGACCAGCTATTTGCCTTCAAGACAACTAAAGCTAGCTCAAGCTTAGTGGAAGTGAAGACATCAGAATTACCATCAACATACATTGAAGAATCACTTCCATTAGACAAGCTAGTGGATGACTCTATCACAAGGAAAATGCTAAAGAAATTTCAAGTCGATAAGCAATGCTTTCTTCACTTAGTAGCAGCTGACACAATTGAAGATGAGTGGAGGAGACACTATCAAACAAATTGGAGTCACTCAACTTGTAGTATCTCACTAAAGGAAGACTCCAAATATTCAGCTACTTCTCCATTTGTCAACATTGCTGTTCAAGATCTCACTCCAGAGAATCAGTATGTGACGAAGCTTGAAGAAGAAGAGACTGATTCAACATCAACCATGCTCAAGACTGAAGATTTAGAATGACAACTCAGTGGTGAAATTGAAGATCTTCAAATTAAGGTGAATCCATTTCAAGATGTTGAGATTGAAATTCCATTTCAGAAGCCGAGGGATGAGCTATTTGAAAATTCAAACCCAAGGTACACAGATCTTTCTCAAAATTCTATTTGTTTTAATGAATTTTTCAATTTGAATAAGATGATTCTTGATGTTAAGTCTTATTATGATAATAATCATGTTTATAGGCTAGATTTTCTTGGAAATGAAAATGAGGCTATTAGTTTTAACTTTGATAATTTTATGCCTAATAAACCAGAGTTAGAGAAAAAGATTAATGCTAAATATATGATCCATGCTCTAGTTAATCACAATTTGCTTTGCTTTTGTAATTTGATCATAATTGTGGTTATGGATGCTTATGCTTATCACAAGTTTTGTAAATCCCAATCCTGTTAATATTCTTAAACTTGTGATAATAATTAGTCTAGCTCTAGACTATGAATTAAACGCTTTTCGGGAGGCAACCCGTTTTTAGTTAGTTTATGTTTTTGTTTTTGTTTTGTTTAGAAAGCTTAAACACCTTTCTTTGATTACTAATTTGTGGCTAATTACCTGGAAAGATTTGGTTTAGATTGCATTCATATCATATCTCATGTTTTATTTGATTGCATTTTGCATATATCACCCTGTTGCATTTAGATTAAAGTTGCATGTTTGTATTTTAATTGGCTTGGTTGTTTATTTAACTTCATGATATGTGCTTTCATGTTTATGTTAAATGCTTGATCAGTGTTTTTCCTTAGCAATTTTGTGTAAGTTTGGTGCTTAGACTAGATTGTTGATCATCATGATGAAGTTCATTAAACCTGGCTAGTTATCCATGTTTATATTTCGTTGATTAGTTTATAAGCTTTTCAATGCGCTTTGTTTTTCTTATGCTGTTATGAGTTTATGATCTTGATAAAACATGGTGTTTTAATCTTGGTTAATTAAAATCTTGATGGCTATGTGTTGACACGGCTTATGTACGAATATTTTATATCATTTTACATAGTATTTTTCGTGGTTTTAAGCGTCAACTATATCTTTTACTAATATTTATCACCGATTCTTGTGGATTTAGCAATATTGTCCTGGAAATATGCTATATATGATTTTTGTAGGTTTTTGACCTATTTTTCGCGAAATTTACAAAGATCTACGTCGAGTAAGAAAGGACCTCTAAAGACGACAAACATTGAAGATGTTGATTGAGGAAGGCTTGGCTAATTCATGCTCCTCCCTGTATAAATCAAGGTTTTCTGATCAGAAACTTCAAGAAGGTGTCAAGAGCTATAAAGAATTGAAGATAATTATTCAATAAAGTCATCAATTAATATCAAAGACTAGAAGACTTCATCAAATCTCGGCCCATAAAGGAGATTTCAGAAGCCCAAGAGTCCAAAAGGCCCCGCACAAACATTACTTAAGCATCAAGGAACTACCCCGCGAAAGATAGAAAGAAGAAGACGCAGGAAGAGTCCGGGTCGGCCGACCCAGACCCTCCTGGTCGGCCGACCCCACCCCCCACGACGTCGGTTCGAGTTTCTTTTTCTCCCACGATATCTCCAGGTATAAATAGCGAGCATAGGCCTCGGGGCAAAGTATCCAATTCATTATCAAGGCGCGAAGACGGCGACAAGAGGGACCACAACTAGAAGAGAGTAGAGGGTCGAGTTTCTAGTCTAGGATTAGAGTTCTTCTAGGTCCTATAGGTGATTAGCGGCCTTGCACGGTGCTCTAATTACTTAGCTCTAGAGGTTCAACTGTATCATCGAGGGAAGGTATGATCATGGATGTAATCTTGATACAGTTTATTAATGAAGTATTGTTCTTGTCTAATTATCATGTTCTTGTTCTAATTATGCTTGTTCTAGTTCTAATTAGCTTTAGATCTAGATGCTTGTTGATTAGATCATGTTATTAAGGATGTTATTCATCTAGCGATCTTGATCTCTGACCTAGTTTACTAATGATATGGTTGTGTTTCTAGTTCTTGTAATCATGGTGATTAGAAGTTCTAGTTGCTCTAATTATGTTATTAGACTATGTGAAGTAATTAGAAGTGCGTTCTCTAATTATGTATGCCTGTTGAGAGTTTCTCGTCGATTACCTGGTTACTAGTGACAGTAGAGCCTGGGGAAAGGTTAAACTCGATCTAGGGGTTAGATTGGTTGATATTGATTTAATCATGCTTTGATGAATATGCTTGAACATACTTGTTTACCTTGAGCTGCTAGATATCTCGCTACTCTATTCTTGAAGTGGCACGCATATATCGCATATGCTTTGGATCCAATTAGAGCTTGATTAGAGAGCTAGTTAATACCCTTTAATTAGTGCTCTAGTTATGTTCTAATTGTTTATCTTAAGTTTATATAGTATAGTTTCTATTAGATTATGCTAAGGATTGGTTTAGATTAAGGATTGGTTTACATATAGATTAGATTACCCTTTTTATCTTTAGTTTAACTTAACTCTTGTTAATTAGAGAATACTAGTTCGTTTCTTGGATTGACAAAACCCATGATACTCATCCTGGGGAAAAACTACATACGATACTGTCGCTTGCAGTATAAGGTTTGCCATGCTTAAGTGCTGTCAACAAGTTTTTCTGTCGCCATTGCCAGGGAACTAATTAGTCATTCTCTAATTAACTTGAGTTTGTATATATTTAACTTTTATCTTGTACATATAATTTTAGCTTTTATCTTTTGTATATAATTTTGGTTTTTGTATATTTTCGCTTTTTCCTTTATTTATCTATTTTTATTTATCTATTTTAGTTTTTATTTTTATTTATTCTGGTGCCATGTATATATCTGATTTTATCTTTTTCTCCTTTGAATTTTTCTTTATTTATCCTTTGTGAATAATAATTTTTAGTTATAACATTGTTTTTTAGTTCAGTGTAAATTTTCTAGACTTTAGTTTTTCTGCGTATATATTCTCTACTACTAACATTAGCAGGGATGGATGGACCAATGTCCAACAAACCAACTAATTATATGGATGATCCAAAGAAGTTGCTAAGAAAGTCCCGAAGCTCTGCCCAATTTTCTCGGAAACAAGACAAAACTCTGCCGGAGATGGAAGACGACAACAATCAAGAAAGGAGGCTCGTGGAGCTATGTGTACCAACTTCAGCAGATTTGAAGATCAGAGATCTCACTCCACCTGAGAGAGCATTCGAGATCAGAAGCTCAGTGATCAGCATGGTGCAGAATCAACCGTTCAGTGGGAAGGAAGACTCGAATCAACACTTGAAGTCGTTCTTGCAGATCTGCAACACCTTCAGCATCAATGGAGTTACCAATGATCATATCAGAGTAAGGCTGTTCCCATTCTCACTAATTGGGAAGGCTCACCAGTGGCTGTCCACACTTCCAGAAACTACAATCAACAACTGGCAGCAGTTGCTACAAGCTTTCATGGCCAAGTACTTTTCACCTGGAAAGACTCAAGCTCTGCACAACAAGATCTCAACGTTTGTGCAATACCCCACGGAGACATTCGATGAAGCTTATGAGAGATTCAACGACTATGTGTCAGCCTGCCCTCATCACAACTTTCAGAAGTGGGACTTAATCCAGAAGTTCTATGGTGGACTCAACGCTGTGTGTAGAGCTCAGATCGACGCCTCGTCCGGAGGATCAATTCTCAGTCTCACTCCTACAAAGACCAAAGCTTTGTTCAAGAAAATCGCCGAGAATGGAGCCTGGGGAACATGAGCAGATAGGGTGGCGCCTACCCCTACTCCATCCACTAGAATAGTGAAGATTGTGCTGGAAGTGGACCAGGTGGAGATCTTAGGTGGAAAGATCGACTCACTCGTGAGAAGACTCGAGAAGATGGAAAGTGGCAGAGCAGAGGAAGTGAAGTCCACAGAAGCCATGATGACTTGTGAAGAGTGTGGAGAATATGGACATTCAAAGGAAAGTTGCCCAGAAGAAGCTAAGGCTTTGGACTATGCAAGAAAGGAAGGTTGGATTTCTCCGTCCAACTATAGACAGAATCGACAACAATTCACTGCCGGATCAGCTATTCAGAATGCCATTCCTCTACGGATTCAACTTAAAGACTTTATGGAAGAGCAAGCAAAGATCAACAAGGATACACACTCCAAGTTCAAGGCTATGGACAAAGTGCTGGAGAACATTGATGGCAAGATCACCACTGTGGGAAGTTCAAATCAACAGCTAATGGGGATGACGAAGATTTTGGAGAATCAACTCTCTCAACTTGCAGAGCAGCTCCCGAACAAGAACAAAGGAAAGTTGCCTGGACAGCCACAGTCTAAAGAGTCACTGAAAGCAATCACTACCAGATCTGGAAAGGAGACAAGAGACCCAGAAATACCTACAAGACTTGCCAGTTCAGTGGAAGCCGAAGCACAGAGTGAAGACGAACCTGAAGTGACAGTGGAAGACACGAGGATATTACCAAAAAAGAGCAGGGTTCGAGTGAACAAGACAGATGAGCATTTCAATAAATTTCTTGAGGTAATCAAGCAGCTATATATCCATATGCCGTTGTTAGATGCACTTCAAGTTCCCACTTATGCCAAGTACTTCAAGGATATACTAGCTAACAAGAGGGAAATGCCGTCTAAGTGTGTGAAGTTGACAACTGAGTGCAATACAGCCATCATGGATACTCCTTTGCAGAAGAAGGCAGATCCGGGATGTCCCACTATCCCATGCTCTATTGGTGCACTCAACATTGACAAGGCTCTTTGTGATCTAGGAGCAAGTGTAAGTGTCATGCCTAAGTCAGTGTTTGACAAACTGAAGCTGCCAAAGCCAGAGCCCACATCCATATGTCTAGAGCTAGCAGATCGCTCAGTCAGATATCCAGAAGGAGTAGCTGAAAACGTGCCAGTCAAGATCGAAGAAAATCTTGTACCAGTTGACTTCGTTATTCTGAAGATGGGAGGAAGTACAAGATCACCATTGATACTTGGAAGGCCTTTTCTCAGAACAGCTCAAGCTAATATCAATGCGGGAGAAGGGATGATCAAGTTCAACATCAATGGAGAATCAAGCTCGTTCAAATTTCGTCCAAGATTCGAGGTGTGTCAAGCAATTAAAGAGGACGAAGATTGAAGATGAAGACTCATCTGCAATGTCCACACAGGACATTGGTGGGCGCCCAGAAGAAGTCAGGCTGAAGGACTTATCTCAAGCGCTTATGGGAGGCAACCCAGGTATTTTTAGAAAATTTTTTTTTGGTTTAGTTTGTTAGCTTTTCTTAGAGATAGTTTTTAGTTTAAAAACTTTAGTGTTAAAGTGAACCATGGTCAAAGTTAATGAAGAGTTTAGATTAGTTAAAATTTTATTTTGAGTTTCTATAATAATAGATGGCTACTCTCACTTACGTAGCTGTCTAATTTTGAAAAATTACGAAGCCTTTGCTGATTTTTGAATTCGATTCGATTTTTGAAGTGATTTATAAAATGAAAAAAAAGAGAGACATTTTTCTTAGGTTTTAATCTCTAAATTATTATATGATTTCAAAATCTTCTCTCTAATTTATTCAAAAACTAGGCGTATACCTAAGCCACGCTAAAAAAATAAGATAAGTACATTCAATTCAATTCATGAATTGAGTTGCTTATCTTTATTCTGAAATTAAGTCGGTTGAATGACCGAACATTTGTTTTTATGCAAAATAAAACATAGGTTTTAAAATAGCAAAAAAACTATCTTAAAATTAAAATCTATGTTGAGTGTTATAAACATTGTGTGTTTTTAAAACTTACTATAGTAGGCATATTAATAAATATTTATATTGCATAATTGCAAATTAAGGACATAGAATTAGTGAAGACAATCAACTTCTTAATAAAGAAAGGTTAAATTAGGCAACATAGGATCCTCTTTGGTATGATATAACCAGCAAACATTGTGACATAGGTAATAATTAAAAGTTTGATAGGAAAGAATCAAAGGACTAGCATCCAAGGGGACAATCTTTAAAGCTTTGATTGGTTTTCTGTCAAAACCTGCATGCATGTCGACAATCTTGCTGTAGAAGCCATCCATTATTGCTAGAAATCCTATGGGTAGCTTACAGGAGAAGTTTGGATGCGAGCAGGACCAGATGGCGCCTGGCTCGGCCGACCAGCCTCCCCTGGGTCGGCCAACCCCAATCAAGCCTCCACCAGGTCGACCTCCCCTTTGAGCCACCTCTTTGCCTATAAATTAGAAGTTGATGTTGCTGCGTTTCATCACCAGAGCCACTACCACCAGTCCAGAAACTACCAGGAGAAAAAGTAGAGTAGTAGTTTTGAGAGAAAAAATTGAGAGGAAGATGAAGAAGTTCTTCAAGAAGGCTTTCAAGTGTACCTCATCTAGGGGAAGCTCCTTCCAAGAGGAGGATAGTTCATCAAGGCCTACATCAAGGAGATACTCTGTCTCCGAGATGGGGAGTTCCGACTCCGATCGTAGTCTTCGTCGCGATCAAGGTCTACATGGGTGTTCTTCCCATTTCGCCGTCAACCTCGATGAAGTGCTAGAGCCAACAAGGAGGAGGACCCGTTCTTCTACCCGAGCCCAGGATCAAGCCCCTCAACCAATGAATGTTGATGAAGATCAGTGGAAGTACACGCCAGAAGGATTTTCGCTCCGCACATCTATTGAAGAACAGAGGTATAACAGTTGCCAGAATCGCATTACCTCCAATTTCGATCTAGATTTCGATTTCCTGGGCCGACTTGATTTTGCTCCAAGCATAGAAAAGGCTTTTAAACATTTGGGCTGGAGTAATTTCATTCATCTTAGTGCTACATGTCAGAGGGATATAGCACTAGAAATTATGACTACCATGGATATAGTCAGTTCCTCTGATTTAAACAACACCTTGAGGTTTAGATTAAAAGAGGACTGGGTGGACATATCCTTTGGCATGATTGGTTCTTTATTGATATTTTGGGAGAATACACCTGATAATATTGAGGTTAACCAAGATGTCCTAGAGAGCTTTTGGTTACAAATTGCTGAAAATTCTTCCAAGGAGAGAATGACAATAATTAATCCCATAATCAGAATCATCCATAGATTCATGACTGTCAAAGTTTTAGAGAGGCTAGATGATACTAAGGTGCAGATTGCTGAATTAAAATGACTTTATATTGCACTTCGTCAACCTATGGGATTAATCCAATTTATTCCATGATCAACCATTGGATTGTCCAAAGAAATAGAAATACTGGATTACTTGGATTTGGACACTATCTTACTATCATTGCTTCTACATTGAACCCCAATTTAGTGTTTAATCTAAGTTTCACAAAGTTACCAGCCAGCATTGATGAAAATTCCTTGAGGAAAGAAAAGTATATTTATGGAAACAATAATACTGGTTTCTTTGTTAGAAAAACCAATTTTAGAATTCCTAGTCCTAGACTTGCTTTATTTGCACAAGGAAGAACTGATTGGTTGGAGAAGTTCATGACTGAGGAAGGGGAATCGAGCCAGCAACCACCATCATCAGGATGGGGCGCCTGGGAGACACCACCTACACAGCCGAGTCAGCATTTCATGGCTGAAGAATTCAGAGCAGGATCATCATCTCAAATGCCTGTATTTAATCTAAGGCCGATTAGCTCATTTGATCCTACTGCTACCCCGGTGTTCAATCCCTCAACACGATTTTCCCCGCCTCTAGCTTTTGTTCCAAGGAGTGCAAGATATCATGCTCCTGAATTCATTGCAACTCAGAACATGCCTTAGTAAGCATTCTATGGCATAGAGACCATGACTGTAGAAAACTATCAGATTATTAATCAGATCAGGATGAACACTAGCCAGTTTGAGCAGAATACTCAAACCATAGAAGAGCAGCTACACAATCTGAGGCTATGGAACCAGAGGCATCAGCAGTGAAGACCATTGGTTTACATTTATATTTTCAGTTTTTTTCTTATTTTATTTATTTTCTTTATTTCTTATCATATATTTTATTTTTATTTTTATTTCTATTTTTTCTTTTATGTATAATTATGAGTGCTTTTTATTTTATTTTTTGGTGTGAGTTAATTTTATTATGATCATGTATTTCCCTGTGATGGAATAAAATAAAATATTTGTTTTCTTGTAATCTGATGTCATTGATTAAACTAAGTTTATGCTCTCATTAATGCAATTTAATTGAACTATGATCGACATTTGTATAATAGATATGATATTTCATAAAGACCCACATGTTATTCATGTTTTGATTTCGTTTTCGTCATAATGAATCTTCTTAAAAATTTTATTTTGTGCTATCGATTTTATGATCAAGTTTCCGATGATTATTTTATATAGGCCCTACCTATTAGAGCTTTTTTCTTAAAAACTATAGTTTGATCAAATTTAATTCTTGATTGAGTTGGATTAAGATTTGATTCTAGGGTTTGAGACTTCAAAGCTGGTCATTCGAATTTGTTTATCTTTTCATTTGCTAGCCTTTTTATCCATGCATTATATTTCTCTACATTGGAGAGATTACAAACTTCGCTGGATATCCATCCTTAAACCAAAAATATCATCTCGTATATCTTCATTTGCCACAACCTATTAATTTTCTGGAGTATGAAAAAAATTTTGTAGATAAAGTTTTCCCCTGTTATCATTGTTTAAAAAACTCGAAGATGAGTATTATCTAAGAGTGGGGATGGAGCTGTCAGGGATCTTTGAGGAGGCACAATTAAAAAAAAAGAGATGTGGACGCCACATATTAAAGACCAAGTGGTCGAAGTAGAATTAGTTGTCTAAAAAATATATGTTGCTCCTCATTGATTTTCTATGTTTTTGGAATATGACTTAATTTTTTAGAAATACTACAAAAGATTTTCCAACCATATGCAATCCGATAACAAGGACTTCATTTGTGCCTTAAGATCAATAATTTATTTGCATATGTCCACTTTTCTATATATTTTTCTTCTTTAATCATTATGATTTCCATGACCTTTTGGAGAAGTCTCAGTAATACCAGCAGATTCTTTTCTTAGTTTGATAATATATTGAGTTAAATTTTGATTAAGATCCTTACCAAACTCCAGATAAGCCTACACTTATATATTCTTATAGTTCTGTTTAATTTCCACATATATATTGAGAGCCTGGAAACATGAGAGTAGTTCTTGGGTCTTGTATATTTTGATCTTTGATACTTGATCCTTTTTGAAAAAAATATTATTTGAAAAACAAGGAGATTTGTTATTGATGAAATTTGATTTCTTCTCATATAATTGTGGGGTCTGCTTACATGAATATCTATATGAATTGTTGGTCTAAAAACATAGAAAAATTTGAGAGTTTAAATTAAGTTTGATTGATTGATGTTAGTTTATAAGTTAACTTAATTATAAAATTTGACTTACTCGAGGACGAGCAAGGTTTAAGAGTGGGGATGTTGTTGACGCGGCTTATGTACGAATATTTTATATCATTTTATATAGTTTTTCATGGTTTTTAAGCGTCAACTATATCTTTTACTAACATTTATCACCGATTATTGTGGATTTTGCAATATTGTCTTCGAAATATGCTATATATGATTTTTACAGGTTTTTGACCTAATTTTTGCAAAATTTACAAAGATCTACGTCGAGTAAGAAAGGACCTCTAAAGACGACAAACATTGAAGATGATGATCGAGGAAGGCTTGGTTAATTCATGCTCCTCCCTGTATTAATCAAGGTTTTCTGATCAGAAACTTTAAGAAGGTGTCAAGAGCTATAAAGAATTGAAGATAATTATTCAATAAAGTCATCGATTAATATCAAAGACTAGAAGACTTCGCCAAATCTCGGCCCCATAAAGGAGATTCTAGAAGCCCAAGAGTCCAAAAGGCCCCGCACAAACATTATTTAAGCATTAAAGAACTACCCCGCGAAAGATGGAAAGAAGAGGACGCAGGAAGAGTCCGGGTCAGCCGACCCAGACCCTCCTGGTCAGCCGACCCCACCCCCCACGACGTTGGTTCGAGTTTCCTTTTCTCCCACGATATCTCTAGGGTATAAATAGCGAGCATAGGCCTCGGGGCAAGGCATCCAATTCATTATCAAGGCGCGAAGATGGCGACAAGAGGGACCACAACTAGAAGAAAGTAGAGGGTCGAGTTTCTAGTCTAGGATTAGAGTTCTTCTAGTTTCTAGAGGTGATTAGAGGCCTTGCACGGTGCTCTAATTACCTAGCTCCAGAGGTTCAACTGTATCATCGAGGGAAGGTATGATCATAGATGTAATCTTGATACAGTTTATTAATAAAGTATTGTTCTTGTCTAATTATCATGTTCTTGTTCTAATTATGCTTGTTCTAGTTCTAATTAGCTTTAGATCTAGATGCTTGTTGATTAGATCATGTTATTAAGGGTGTTATTCATCTAGCGATCTTGATCTCTGATCTAGTTTACTAATGATATGGTTGTGTTTCTAGTTCTTGTAATCATGGTGATTAGAAGTTCTAGTTGCTCTAATTATGTTATTAGACTATGTGAAGTAATTAGAAGCGCGTTCTCTAATTATGTATGCCTGTTGAGAGTTTCTCGTCGATTACCTGGTTACTAGTGACAGTAGAGCCCGGAGAAAGGTTAAACTCGATCTAGGGGGTTAGATTGGTTGATCTTGATTTAATCATGCTTTGATGAATATGCTTGAACATACTTGTTTACCTTGAGCTGCTAGATATCTCGCTACTCTATTCTTGAAGTGGCCAATATTGTATAAATGTAATAATAATCGATGTTCTGGTTGTGACATCGACTGATATACGTGATTCACGATAGCACTATGTATCCTGGGATTATCGTGAAGAGCAAAAGGCTTGGATTTTGGCATCACGGAATCCGGGTCATTTCAGTTGGTATCAGAGCCGAGGTTGACCGTAGCGCGCAACCCTAGATAGCCCGGTCGAAACTAAGGACTATTTTACAAAAGATTATTTTAAACCAGCATTATTTTGAAACCTTACCTCAAGTTCTGTCTGAATCTCACCTTCTCTGTCTATTTTGAACCAAGATTTTGGTCTCATTCAAAATTATGAAAACTTTTATTTTGGTTGCGAAACATGTTTTGGGTTTGAAACTATTTATCTAAGTCTTTCAACTCACTTTGAAACTGAGTTTTGATCTCACTCATTTTTGACTAAAACCTTCAAAATGGCTTTAACTTAGAATTTGGTTTGAAAGGAATTTATGCAAATAAACTATTGCGAAACCGTTTTGGTTTACACTTTTCTTCCAAACTCTCAACTTTGATTTAAACTTAGATTTGATGTCAAATGGATTTCACTAAAAACTTTAAAACTCGTTTGAAATACATTTTGATTTCAAATGGATTTGACTAAAACTTAAAAAAAAGGTTTGAACTCGGTTTGTTTTCCCTCTTTGAGTTTTAACTAACCAGTTCATTCTATTTCGAACTCAGTTTTGATCTTTCACTCAAATGATTTGAAACTTTAGAATACGAGACAACCCCCTCCTTTAATCCTCAAGTTATCAGGGAGACCCTTGGATTTCTAACCCTTAAATAGGAAATTGGCTATGTGCACACCCTCCTCGACGACAAATACGTTGTAGCTAACGATTGCTTGTCGTGATGCTTGCAATATTTGATGTTTGTGTGTTAGAATCCTAACGACTTGTGTGCTAAAACGTGCTTTTTTTTTTAAAAAAAAACATCGGTGGCTTGCTCAGCTCAAATCAAGGTGGACCTTGTATGTTGAAGAAATCAGATTGTGCATGGAACCTGCAAACAAAATCACAGGACCCTTCTGCCACAATCCGATCTACCCGACGATATGCTCATTCAGATAAAGCTACTATGCCTTGGATCAACAAGATGAACCAGATGAAAGGACCCTACCATGTCAAAAGAAGAGACCCCGTGAAGGCACTTGATCTTGAAGATAAATCGACAGATTCTCACCCTACGAACCAAGTGACCATAGTGCTTGCATTGGATGAAGGAGATCGTTGATAAAGATACAAGATTCAGAGAGCAATAACACCCTTATACACTTGGAATTTGACATACATCTAGACAACAACCTCAAGCGATGGTACACCAACGAGACAAAAGAACGACAACTTGGAAAAGCAACCTCTGTTGAGCTGAAGAAACCAACTCATGATGACAATGGAGTGAAGATCGACAGCCTACCCACCAAGTACTCCTTTAATCTCGAGGACGAGATTCTTGTGAGGGGGGAGACTGTAACATCCCGGATTTTTGAAAACGCGAAAATCTGAAATTTTTAAAACTTTTTGTTAAACAAGGCAAATGAATTTGCAAACAATTAAAAATGTGTTAGCATCAAATCTAAATAACCTTTTTGGAGTTAGTAAATTTTTTCACAAATAAAATTTTCTCAGTGTTTGTTTGATGGGTTGATTGAGTGCCGGTTTAATTTCGAACTCCAGTTCGAGAATTAAACCATTATCACTATATCTACTCTCTATCTTCTATCGTCGCTGACTTCATCGAACCCATCACCCTCATCATGACACTCTCAGAAACCTGACTTCATTCCAGTATTGATATTCCTCCTTTACCGAGACGAGATGTGATAATTCTTTCTTATCGATTTACAGCCGTCGCAATTTAATCAGATTTTAAGAATCATTTCTCAACTCGAAAGTCATTAGCCTTGGAGTATTCCCCCACCAAGATACTCTGTCGGCAGAGCAAGACCCTAAACCAATCAAGGATAAATTATCTGGTCTGTTCATTCCCTTTCCAAGAAATCAATATTCGAGGCAATGTAATATTTTCAACCCGTGGAATTAAGTTCTTTGCGATTTAATCCGGGTTCAGAATTATTACTTGTCCCAAATAAATCAAAGCACTTGAGTAAATTAAATCTAATTTATCTCGCAGAGTGCTAATTCCATGTCCAAGGATTCATAGTCCGTCTTCGACGTGATATCTCAGCTCGTCAATTTAATTCTTCGCAATTAAATTCGAATCTGAAGATTATCGCTCAACTGAAAAGCCTCGGGATAAAATTCTCAGCGACTTTGTCTCTCAGCCAAGTATCTCATCTCATCCGTGTGTTGGGATAAATAATCTCGACGTCAATTCTCGAATCTTGAATTGATTTCTTTGTAAATTAATTCATTCCGAAATCAACCTAAATTCATTTGTACCATCTCAGCTCATTAAGCCCATCCAAAGGCCCAATTAAAACTTAACCCTAGCCCTAACTCTCTTCCATAAATACTTATCCCCTCTTTTCATTTTCTGAATTTCTTCATTTTTCCCCTAAATTTTCCACCGCCGCCACCCTCTTCCTGCCACCTTCTTCCTCCTCACGAAAGGTAAAGCAGGCAGCCGCTCACCCCCTGCTCCCCCTACCGCGGCGCGTCTCCATGGTGCCCCTGTCCTCCCTCTCTCCACCGCGGACAGCAGCAGTGTCCTCCCCATGGCGCCCAACCCTCTCTTCATCTCCTCGCTTTGCTTGAGCTCCTATATCCCTCACACGCAGCAGCAGCTCGAAATCACTGCTTCCATGGCGCCACCTCTTTGCGCTTCCCCTCCACCGTGAGTAGGCAGCAGCAGCCACAACGGTGCTGCTCCTCCATGCCTTTCCTCTACCCCATGGCGCCTCCCTGTGGTGCCACCTCTCTCTGCTCCTTCCCCTCCGCAGTCCACCACCAGCAGCAGGCCGTAGCCTCTTCTTCCTTCATGGGTACTGCCCACCAAGCAGCAAGCTGGCGCCCTCCTGCCCCAACCACCACCAGCGCCCAGCAGCAGCACCATGGCGAATCCTCCTCTCCGCCTCCCAGGCAGCAGGGAGCACCCATCTAGGGGCGTTGAAGCCCCTGCCCTCTGCTGCAGCACGATGCCAAAGTCGGTGCCCGTCAGATGTTCGACGATTTGCCTGAATCACGAGCAGCAGCACCCCTTTCCATGGTGAGCGCCCTACTCTGTACCCACCTACGTGCCTTGCGTTGCAACTTCCTAACCAGTAACCATGGCACCATCATCTAACCCGTCCTCCCTTGCAGATCGACGCAGCAGCAGACCCGAACTCCCATGGCATCTGCCTCTCCTTGGCCTCCCTGGTGATCTAGCGCTGCAAGGTGGCGTTGCCCTTGGCCACCTCTTCCTGCTCCTCTACTACAGCAGCAACGCCACCACATCCCTTGGTGTTTCCCCTCTAGCAGTAGAGCTCCTTCGAGCTCGCATCCACCGCAGCTTCCTTGCTGCTTGCCGGGTGTTCGGAGAAATGCCGCAACAGGGCAGCAGCCCAAGACACCTCTCTATCCAAGCCTGAGTTGCACCCTAGGCACTCACCAAGTGTTCGAGAATACTCCCCAAAGGTGACCTCACACTTCTACTGTCAATTCGATTCATTTCTCTATCATGAGCGCAATCTCACCTGTTTGTGATGTCCTGATGTCTTTTGCAATGAGGAGAAAACGCGGACTTCGACTTTGAGCTGAATTGCGAGCCCGAGGATGATGCAGATCGGTACGGCATCGTCTCTTCATGGCGCCAACTCGTTCCGGCGTCAACCTCGCCCTTCCTCAAGCCCTCGGTGGGAACCTCGATCTTCCTTTCCTGTGATGCCGGCCTTCGAGCCGATGAACTAGTGCTTGTGATGTCCGGTAGTGGTTGCCGATGAGCCTTCCCTTATGCACATGCCTGTCCGGCCTTCGTGCCGCTGTTTTCTGCAGGGCACGCTCTCCTCGTGTTGTCACGATATGCCCTGGCACACACGCCATGGACATAATCGCGTAGCACACACACTTCAATCTATTCTCTTACGGCATGCACGAGCCGTGAGTTATCGCTCGGTTCAGTCGTTATGCTGCCGAAATTTCTAACTTTCCTATTATACTAGATCATAGGCTCGATCACAATTCTCTGGCTACTATGGGCTGCACTCGTAGCACCGCCAATGTTCTGAATCTATTTAAATCACTTGTTCGTGCACGGTCGCGAGCCTTCGCTCGTCACAGCCGATGCCTAATTCCCAGTTGCTTAATCACGCACTCGATCGACGGTGTGTGGCCACGAGCTCTCGCTTGCCACGGCCGTTACTTGTCACACATTTAATCTGACACTCGTGCTTACACACGGCCTCGAGCTCTAGCTCGTACCGGCCGTAGCTGTCACATCTAATTCATATCTAGCTTGCGCATGAAAACCTGGCCATGAGCGTTTGCTCAGTTCGGCCATAGCTCACAATCCTACTGACATCTTTCTGATTCTCTAAATGCGACTATTGTTTCCACACATGTCTTCCTGTGCGATGGATTTAACCTGAATGGTTTCAGTTCCTAGTTCATTATTACTAATTGGGCTCAGATCTGGGTTCTATCAAGCTCTTTATGATTAATTTTGACGTGGTTACCCCTCTCATGCTTTAGTAATAATGAACACTATCAGAAAATCCACACCGTTCGTTCGACGCACACCTCTTATCTAATCGATGAATAATTTAATCTCTGGTGATACCTCCTGGAAGGGTGATGTGAGACTTCTCTCACATCACCTATGGCTAGTATGCCTTACTTCGACACGCTCGTCAAATCATCTCACCCACATAATTCTGACTTAAGCATCGACACCTCCTTGCTTTCGATCGATATCACTTTACCCCACTTGCAGCTCTTATCGTCAAATCCACTAATTCCATTCTCACCTGTAGACCATAATCTGACTCCTCCTTCCATCGTCCTAATCTCTACTTTGTTATATGTTGTATGCCTAGCTCTTATGTTGTGTTTATTTCCTTGTTTTGTTGGTTGCACCCGGCAGTGTGGACAACGTTGGAGACTCAGGGCACGCGTCGAATGGTACGTGATCTTGAAGACAAGGGTGACTATGCCAGAACTCAAGAGCGATCAGCTCTACTCCAGGTCACCATTCAGACACTTCCCTGCTTCGAATCCTATAGACACGCATATATGCTGCTGCTGCTTTATTTATGATCATGCTTGCTATGTTAACCCAAAAATAGGGAGCTTACTTCCATTTAGCCACTATTACCCTGCTTGCTATATTGCCACCACCATATTACTACTTCAACTAAATAAAATGAACATGATGTGAGATTGGGTGATATGATAGTGGGATGTGATAACTCTTGGTGTGTGTGAAGTGGGTGGGTTTTTGAGCGCGAGATGGTGTGTGAGATGGGTGGCGGGAGTCGGCACGGAAATTATGGGAGAGACTAGAACTCTACCCTGAGTGGAGAGAGGTGTGTGGTGGTGCGCGGCCCACCGCTGAGGATGGCAACCGACCCCTGGAAGGCTTGCTCTCGCCAAATTAAGGACCGAGTAGGGGTGATAACTCTTGGATATTTCGCGCATACCACGCGACCTCAGGCCCGGTTCTCGATCTTCGCCAATGGTACTCGGACTGCAGGCGTAAGGCGATAGTGTTAGGGAACGATGGTGGGTCTGTGATGCAGCCACACGTTCCCGATAGACTCGACCCGTGGAGGCCCCGGATTCTTCGAGCTCACAGTTCTGAGAGTGCGGTGGATAGTATATCTGCACAGTTTTCTAGCTCAGGAAAGCAGAATGATGCCAGGAAGGGGAGGTCATTACCGGTGTGGTGGGCCAATGGCAGCGGACGCTCTGCCCTTATCCCATCTCGTGTGGGTACAGATGTACAAACCTCTGCAGAGTGTAAATCTTTACGTAAAGCCGACATCCACGGTCAAGGACGGACCAAGGGCAGAACTTACCTCATCTAGCATGGGTTTTCTTCTCTTCTCCCTCGAGTGATAGAACACCGGCTGAGACCGTTGAGGATGGGCGGGTGGGAGCTTCCCATGCTGCAGAAATAGTTGATGATGAGAGGGTGTATGGAAGAGGTGAATGGTGGTGAGATGTGTATGTGTTGGTATGAGTGATGAGCAGGGGAATTGGTCATGTGACCGAATTCCCGAATGGAACAATGATATAATAATTTGGATAATGTTGCTATATGCTCGCTTGCATAGGAAGCCTAGAGCCATCCACTTGTGCCAGTCCCTTTATTTTTATGCTGCCGCTTAGGGGAGTGTCTTAGGGTGGCCTGCGCTACTGGCGCGCAAGTTTTGGAAGACGAGACGGATGACGACCACTCCTATGACGGACGAAGATGAGCTGAATGACGACCACTCCTACGACGGATGGAGATGAGTTGGATGACGACCTTACCTATGACGGACGGAACGACAAGGGTTGCTGTGCTACGCTCAAGTATGCCTGTGGAGATGGATGTGAAGACCTGCTTTCTGCAATTTATACTCTGATCTCTGTTGTAAGAATGCTTCAGTCCAGATGGACTTGTATCGGCTTTGGCCAATATTGTATAAATGTAATAATAATCGAAGTTCTGGTTGTGATATCGACTAATATACGTGATTCACGATAGCACTATGTATCCTGGGATTATCGTGAAGAGCAAAAGGCTTGGATTTCGGCATCACAGAATCCGGGTCGTTTCAATGGATGTAATCTTGATACAGTTTATTAATGAAGTATTGTTCTTGTCTAATTATCATGTTCTTGTTCTAATTATGCTTGTTCTAGTTCTAATTAGCTTTAGATCTAGATGCTTGTTGATTAGATCATGTTATTAAGGGTGTTATTCATCTAGCGATCTTGGTCTCTGATCTAGTTTACTAATGATATGGTTGTGTTTCTAGTTCTTGTAATCATGGTGATTAGAAGTTCTAGTTGCTCTAATTATGTTATTAGACTATGTGAAGTAATTAGAAGCGCATTCTCTAATTATGTATGCATGTTGAGAGTTTCTCGTCGATTACCTAGTTACCAGTGACAGTAGAGCCCGGGGAAAGGTTAAACTCGATATAGGGGGTTAGATTGGTTGATCTTGATTTAATCATGCTTTGATGAATATGCTTGAACATACTTGTTTACCTTGAGCTGCTAGATATCTCGCTACTCTATTCTTGAAGTGGCACCCATATATCGCATATACTTTGGATCCAATTAGAGCTTGATTAGAGAGCTAGTTAATACTCTTTAATTAGTGCTCTAGTTATGTTCTATTTGTTTATCTTAAGTTTATATAGTATAGTTTCTATTAGATTAGGCTAAGGATTGTTTTAGATTAAGGATTGGTTTAGATATAGATTAGATTACCCTTTTTATCTTTAGTTTAACTTAACTCTCGTTAATTAGAGAATACTAGTTCGTTCCTTGGATTGACAAAACCCATGATACTTATCCTGGGGAAAAGCTACATACGATACTGTCGCTTGCAGTATAAGGTTTGCCATGCTTAAGTGCTATCAACACTATGGAGAAACTTAGCAATCATGTTGTAAACATGGTGTTTAGAACTTGATTTAATCATTGTCTTTGTTTATATGCTTATCTCATGCATGCATATACTTTTGTACATTCATATACTCATATAGGTATTATTAATCCTTGTTTTAACTAGAGTAATTAAGCCACAAGTTAGAAATCATTGGATGTGTTAGATGAAGGTAGATTCTATCTACTTCTCGATTATCACCCCGGGAGTAGATTTGCGCGCTCAAATTGTTTTGTAGGGATAGAGTGTGTTCATAAGGATTGGAGGAACCTTTTGTGATGAAGATGAAGGAGAACATTGAGGAAAGTGTTTCAAGAACCAACACATATGCCACTATGGTGTCCAAGGATTGAAGGATTGAGAATTGTCAACATCTCTAAAGTTCAAATCTGGAACCTGAAGAAGTTGTCAAGTTTCTGGTCGACTTCACAAGATAAAAGTAGAATATTTTCTTATATTTCAAAACCCCATCAAGTTAGCTTTCCAACGGATCAAACGGAACTTCATTTGGAATTTTCTACAAGGATTTATGGCCAAAACATTGCACGTGACTCGAGCTGTAAACAGTTCTGACAGCACGAAGTCTCTGGAGTAAAGACGGCATAACTCCTTCATTCGGAATCGGATTTTGGTGCAAGAGTACTCGTTGGAAAGGTAATTTGAAGGGCTATCCAATAGATCTATTATTGGAGGCATGTTCTATTCGAGATCAAGGATATATTCCATGAAGAAGAGAAGGTCAGCTACAATGGTGATGACTAGAGGAGGAAGATGATGGCAATAACAAGGAAGAAAGGATGGGCAATGCTTATATAGAAGACTCATAAGCCAATTTAGAGGATCATAATCATCTCAAAGGACTCCATGAGTTAGACATTCAAGAAGGTCAACATTTGAAGATGCCAAGAGAAGCAACATGATTAACAAGAAGAGGTGTCAGTCCAGCTACATCAACACTTTCTATATATGGAGAAGCCACAAATGGAAAGTTTGAAGATTAGTGGATGATGGACAAGTGGAGACAGCGAAGAAGAGATTGCTTGTACATTAGCAAGCAACCAATAAGAAGACCAGAAGACCACCAAAATTTTCATCTTTCCACGGTGAGAGGATTTTGATTAGTTACACTTCATCAAACGGACAGTAACATTTTCTTAATCCTCCTCTCTGTATTCATACTTTACCTACAGTTATGGTTTCATTTATATATTTGACGATTATATCTTATGCTTTGAGTGAATAACAATGGGGATATTGCATTGTTTAAGTGTGGGGAGGTTAATCATCAAATGCGTTTTTGCTTTGTTTATAAAATAAAAATTTAATTAGTCTTAGTTAGGTGTGTTTGAAATAAAATTTTCTCACTTAATTTAAGTTTGTTCTTTATAATTACTTTGAAAATTAATTTTGTTCAAATTCATAATATGTCTATTGTGGTTCTTAAAAGATTGATTAGTAGCGCATAACCCATGATTTGATTAGAGAGATAATGTTGTATAGTTTTGCTTAGCATCTTTAAGAAAAGATTTGGAGGATGATTTATTTATTTAAAAAAAAAACTCTTGTGACATCCCTTTGTCAACAGAGAGGATAAATCCTATTAGAGCCTAGTTGAAAACACAGTTTATAAGCTAGTTATCTCAAATGAGTTTAGCTAAGGTTGATTCCTTTAGAAAGTTTGATCTCTTGAAAAATTTGGTCATCTATTTTTATTTCTTGATTGCTATCCTCCACATATATATTTAGTACTAGTTCTATACTAGAGCATTAGAATCGCTGAATTTCATATCTTTTAAAACCTTTTGTTCTTTCGACACTCATTACCCACGTAGTGAAGTTTTGCTCTTTTGCTAATCACGAGGGAAAGTGCTACAGTTATCTTGATCTAGCAAAAGGTAGAGTAAAAAAATATAGAGGTTGAAAAAAAAAAGAGAAAAGAGACAGAGGGGGCGATAAAAAAAAGAGGGTGGTGCTCAGTAAAATGAAAAAAAAAGAGAGGGAGAAAAAAAGGACTAAGTGGTCGAATTAAATAGAAAAAGAGAGATAAGTAGAATTAGGAAAAGAAGAAAGGAAAAAAAGGGTAGAATTAGGAAAATTTTAGAAAAGAGAAAGAGAGGCTTAGTGTTTATCAGTGTAATGAGCAAAAGCTTTCATTTTTCCAACCATGTGCAAATTCCGGGAATTATCCCACTTCATTTATTCAATATTGAACATGTCCAACATCTATATCTTCTTTTTTTTCCTCTCTATTTGTGCATATTTATTTTCTTATTTCCGATGACCAAATTAATTCAAGGTGATTCGATAATCTTTAGGGAGATATCTTAGCTAAACAATTAGTTGATTTAACTAGCTAGCCTTTACCAAGCTCCTCTTAAACTCTTGTGAGATGTGTGAGAGAGTTACTTTTTATATATAAGATAGCCATATAATATGAGTGCCTACATGTGAGCTTGACAAAGAAGGACCGATGCAATTTCTTGATCTATGGAGATTATTTTTCATACAAAAAAAATTCTTCCATTTTGATTCTAAAGGAAGTCTTGGTTTTGCTATGATTTGTTTGATTTCAAAAAATTTCTATGGGGATCTCTATGCATGGAAGTTGATTAAAATGCCCATGTTGAGATTAAACTGAATTCTAAACTTGTTTAATTTGAGAAATGATTGTTTAGAACTAGTTTAGATTTAGTTGAGTTATTTGTTTGAATCTAGTAGAGTTATTAGTTTAGGTTTGGTTGAGTTTTTGATCGATCTCTTTGCTCGAGGACTAGCAAGATCTAAGTGTGGGGATATTGTTGACGCACGTTATCTACTAAAAATATGCTCTATTTTCATATGATTTTATATCTTTTCAGAAATTAATTTTATGATTTAGTCTTGTTTTGCTAAAAAATAACTCCGTTATCGAGAATGCTCTTTGTTTTTGTGCAATATTAAATATTGCAGGAAAATAGGTATAATTGTGACAATTTTGAGAATTTCTCGAAGAAAGGATTTATACAAGTCCAGGGAGGTGAGATGATTAATAAAAGAAGAACAATTAAAGCCCAAAATAAAGACTAAGCCCATTATGGAGAAGGTTCTACTGGCTAAGGATTGCTTGAGTATGAAGAATATGAAGATAAGAAAGGATTATTAAGAGTCCAATCCAATCTCCAAATAAATCTCGAGGTATTTTCGGATTCCAGGACAGCAGCACCTTGTGCGCCTAATTCGGAGACATTAGCCATGTCAAATGAAGAAAGTTTGAATACCAAAGTTGTAGATCGCTTCGAGCTCTACAATTTAGAGTCCGAGTTTGCTTTATTTGGGTTTCGAACGATGGAGTTTTGGTCGAAATACTAAAGGGTGCAGAATATAGAAAGCTGATTTCGGGAAGGATTAGGATAAGGAGTTCTTCTCCAAGCAAGGAAGCTTCGTAGACGCCCAAGAACCTTCAAGACTCTTTTATATACATAGGAATAGGTCTACTAGGACTCTTGTTGTAACCGACCTATTAGATTCCATGTATAGGGACTCTCCGGAGTATAAATATATAGCCACCCTATCATTGTAAACCAGCGCTCCAAAGTTAGGGTTTAGTGTCCATCTTCGCAAGACTTGTCGAGAAGGAGATCTCGGCGAAAGGAGGCAGCGAGAGGAGGCAGGCCAGAGGGGGTCAGCCGACCAACCCCCCTAGGGTCGGCCGACCCCAGCTGTTCCTAGAGAATCTCGAGTTCATCTTCTGATATGTTGTTCGTCTCGCCGAATTCGACAACTATAGGCTTCAAATTCATGATGTATCTCGAGTAACTCTCTGTTCTTCTTATTTTAGTATGATAAACCTTGAGTTCGATCAATGAAATAGTCTCTTTGCTATTAGTTCTTTGTTTATACATGATCTATGATCCATGTCTTTGCAATGCTTCATGTTGCACCAGGAAACAGACAGGTAGCACCCTAGAGAGCTTCACACAATAGGGCCGGGAGGTGTATGTGGACCGTAGGGATCGCTCCTCCTTGCTGCGACCCACGGTCAGCTGAATGGATCAGCCGATCAGCTTGATGGTGGTTGGGCGTGCCACCTGGCTTGTGACCTAGCTAGCCAGGGAGGTTGTAGTAATGGTGATGGTGTTGGTTGCCTCCTGTTTTCCCTGTATAAGTAGACAAAACAGATTAAACGTTAAATACTAGCCGGATCGCTCGGATCGGCTCATCCTGTATCGGATCTTCTTCTTCGGCAAGGCCCTGCTGTCTTACCAATAGTATATCCAGATATAACATATAAAAGTACTTGAATAAAGGAAGAGGAAATACGACTAGATCTATTCTAGTCGACTAAAACATCCAGATGAACGTCAAATATGCCTTGAATCTACTAATACACCCAAAGATTCTATAGGAACGATATGAAAACAAATGCATCTTTGATAAAATGATAAAAGGCAAGACAGGGTATACATCGGATCTTCCTAATATACACATGATCTGTAGATAAAACTGTGAGAACAGATCTAATCTAAGCCTTAAACCTTGCGATATGCTAATCTGATAACGAACCGGCAGCGTGATCGCGTGCACCACAAGAGGTATTAACATAACAGCAAGTCGTGTATGAGCCGACGTGCAAGCATATCGGCTCATACATGTGATGGATCTCGTGCCTAGCTAATGGATCTCGCACTAAGCAAAGCTTATAGCGAGATTCATCAAGGTAGCTAGCAAACCGTGCCATCAAAAATGGTTCAGTACACGATTTGCCAGGCGACTAACGTCGTAATACCTATAACGAACTAAATCGTTAAGGCAGCATGACGATTAACTGAAACTCTAGTCGTTAGAGGTGGCGATGCACCGAGGGAATGTGGAGACAGCCGCTGCTAGATGAACGTATGTCGTCAACTTTATTTCGATAACAAAGGTACATATTTATAGTGCGTAGACTAGGGCGGCAAGCCTGCCCTTCCATAATTAAGCTACAAACCCTAACCGACTTATACTGGACTCTTTTAACTAATCTTTATTCTACGATACAAAGCCCAAAGGCCTGTTTTACCATCTACCGTCACTTCCTTGGACAACTTCTCTTTAGCCCAAAGCTGATTTTGGCCCATTAACTGGGGCGGCCAAATTCTGTCGTCAACACATGCCCCCTTGGTTTTGGCAAATAAAGATTTATTTATTTTAAAACCAGATGAGTGTGAAACCTGGCCATGCACGTCCCATCGTTCTGAACTGCAACACGGTCTTCCATGGCAACCGCCATGATGACCCGCATGACCCTTAGACTTCACATACAGCGTCCTTCGCCTTGCATCGCCTCATGCTTAATAAAAGGCAGGGCTCCCCTGTTCCTCCCAAATCGGCATCCAGTCTTCCTCTTCCTTCAGCCAGAAAAGAGCCGAGAAAACCCCCTTTCCAGCCATGTCTTCCCTCGGCAGCAACAACCCGCCATTGTCACTTTCTTCCCCCTCCGTGATAGGGCCACGAGCGCCTACTCCACCTTCGTCCCCCTCCATCGCTTCTGCTCCAGGCGCAGCGGCTAATGCGCCAGCACCGCTGCCGCCCTGCCCGGCCGTACCGCCGGGCTTTGCTCCATTGCCGGTAGCAGGAGCCGATCAAGCTCCTCCAGCCGTTCCAGTAGCCGACGAGGGGCGATCCCCAGACCAAGCCGCCAAAGCTTGGCTGAAGGTCTTGGGCGAGGACATCCCATCCCCTCCATCTGGAGTGAAGATCAACCTCGGCTGCACCGAGGACTCGGAGGACGGTCGCCTCCCCTCCATGGGTCCCTCACCCGGACCATCAGTCGCCCGAGCGCCCTACCAAGAGGAGGCGCCTGGGGACGCTGCCCTCCGATGACGAAGCAGAGGGCGATGAGGAGGACGATGCTGACGAGCTGGAGTACTCCTCCGACAAGGATGAAGACCTCGTGGCTCAGTACGAGGAGAGCTCGTCTGATCTTGCTCCCACTGAGAGCGAGGACGCCAGTGATGAAGTCGACGGCGAGGACGACGAAGCCGATGAAGAATCGGCTGATGATAGTGATGCTTAGAGCATCCTATCTTAGTATCAGTAGGATTTAGCTTAGGTTTTAATATTAGCCGTTGCATCGGCTCTCTTGGAAAAAGTCCCTAACTTTTGGATGTTAACAGCCATTGTGTCGGCTTAGGGATGTAAATACCTTTTGCTATGTATATTAATGAAATTTCCTTTTCTAAACTTCTGTTTCTTTCCTTTGCCAATTCCCTTTTACACGAAAATCGGCTCAGCAGCATCGCGCTGACTCGAGAAGTCTCACAATCGGCTCTACTTCAACGTGACAAGCAGATCTGCCTACTTAGCCGATTTCTAGTAAAATAATCGGCTCGTTGATCAACATCGAATTGGCTCCGTCTCATTGACTTAGTCAATCATAACGCGACAAGCCGATAAGCCAGAGAACACACTTTCTCTGACCAAAATTTCCAAACCCCGCGCAAGTCAGCACCTCATAAAAGCGCATGTACCAAACCAAAGCGCGTCTTCTTTCCTCCTGCCACTGACGAACACTTTTCCACCACCCCCTGTCTTGAGCAATTTGTGAAATGGCGGCGTCGAGCAGCACAACAAAAGAACAAACTCTTTGTGGGCGCGTGTTCGGATTGAAGGTAAAGACCTCGACTATTTTTTTGTAATTAAGACTCTCATAAAACTGTTATCTTTACCCTGCGCTTGTCCTTTAATCATTCAGGCCGACGAGATACTGATCCCAATCTCGGCCAATTCTAATTCTTTTAGTCTAGGACCCAAATCCTATGAGCCCCCATATGACCTTGTTAGAACAGAGACCAAACGCTTGCCTTTTGTCCATGTCGACCCAGACCTAGATCTATGGACATACCAACTCCGCGCCTGGCCATTCCCTATGGACGGGTGGGTTGATTGGTACAAACGCGTTGGGCACGCATATAGTTCAACTTGGCAAACCGTCCGTATAGCCGATGCCCTGACTCTATCTCTCTCTCCCATGGAGAAGGATGACAATCTGCTTAGATCCATCGACTACTTCTGGTCAGACAGCCTGAACTATTTCCTATTCGGCTCTGGCCCTATGACACCCACTCTCATGGACATTGTCATGATCTTGGGGCTAGATGTGCAATCCACCAGTCCTTCTCACTTCCATCTAGCTGAATGCCCTCATAAGAAAATAGTGGAGAAGAGCAGTACTCGAAACTGGAGCCAATATATCACCCAGCACAACAAGCAGTCGGGCTCCGTTTCAGAGAAAGAACACATCGCCTTCCTGAACCTGTGGCTTGACCATTTCCTCTTCAATGGTCCTTCTCTGGCCTCGACCAAGAATTATCTTAACCTGGCCACTGCATTGGCTCAAGGCCGGGCCATCGCCTTAGGAAAGCTCTTCCTAGGCATACTGTACCGCCATCTTTCTTTGAACACCCAGCGCATACTGGCTGGACAACGTATCAAGACAGGCGGCCCTTGGTGGTTTGTTCAGCTCTGGAGTCAATTGTACTTCCGCACTGAAATCCCAGACTTTCCTCCACTCGAGTCTCAGTCGTTCTCAGACCTCACAGGCAGATCCATCCATTGTAGCTCATTTGGCCAGGCTTTGCATCAATTGCCTATAAACCAAACCGATGTAGCTGAAACAGCCAAATGGTACAAATGTTTCTATAGCTCACAAACCACTCCTGTATACAATGCGTATGCTGAATCTGAGCAATGTAGGACCGAGAGGTGCGACTACAGGGGGGGTGAATAGGAGCACTTGAAAAACTCAAACTTACAACCCCCCAAAGTGCGCTCTCATGAACACACGCACACCTGATACCGTCCACTGAATAGATACGTATCGGGTGGAACGCGGAAGCACCAACTACACCTAACTGAGCAAACACACTACACCTAGACGAACACACTAAAGCAGGCAACAAAATAAGCGAAAACAACAAGGCACAAACAAAACAAGACAAGCTACAAAGCTTGCAAGTGTCGCACACTAGCCACTCAACACACCGAAGCGTGCCTCACTTAAGATCAGTGAGTGAAGAGTACGGACATGCAGTGTTTGACACAAAACAAGTTTGAAGCAAACAACAACACTCCAAAAACCAAAGAAACCAAGAAAAACAAACCCCAAGGCAAACGGAGTAAGAAACACGCAAAAACAACCCCGGAAACACTAGACTGGACAATCCTTTCTCCACCAAAAGAACTGACCGGACAAACCTAAAGAAAGGGAAGAAAACAGCCCAAAAACACTATAGACCAGACAATCCGAGGGAAGGGGAGTGGACAATCCGAAGTCCCTACTTCGGACAAACCTAAGGACAATTGATTTGTCCTGTCAATTCTCCGAAAAACTGCGCAGAAAAACAGCTCGACACCCCATCGAAAAATCGATCGAAACGGGGTCAAATCTCAACGAAACTTCACGAAAATTTGCATGGATAATCCTAAGGACATTCCCTAGCAAATCCCAAAAGATCAGCTCCAAAAGATCAAGGGATACACGGGAATTGCAAATCTCATGAGGTAGGTGAGTTGACTCCGAAAAACCGAGAAATGGGAAGAACGGCCCTTGCTCGTGGTTCAATGATTCTAGCACTTGGCTAGTGAGATTCACCACATCATAGCAAGGCAAAATATCAGCAAAAGAAAGATCCCAACCTTGGACAAACCAAAACACACCAAAATCCAAGGATTGGAACAAAAAACGAACTAGAACGGGGAGGGGGAAAGGAGGACGAAAATGAGCTGCTCAAGACATGGATTTCTCAAGGAGTAATCTTGGATTGAATCACGAAATCAAGTCTTACAAGACCCCCTAGAGTCTACCTCCCATCATCCTCCCACTAATGACAAGATTTGACTAAACTAGGCACTCATCTCCTAGCTAATCTCCTCTCTTTTCTCTCTTTGGACCTTGGCTGCTAGGGTTAGGGAAACTAGGGTATGGTGGCTGCCAAGATGAGCTCCAAGGGAGCCTCTCAAGTCTATTTATACCCTAGGCCCTAAACGACACATTTACATTAAGACCCCTACTCTAAAAATGCCCGGAGGGGGCCAAACCGAAAAGATACAATCGAACGACTACGACGACGGCTTGATCTTCTTCTTCTCCACGCCTCGCTTGGATGTGCGCCACGTAGCCAGTAGTCCGGAAGCTTCCCCCGGTTTTGAAGTCAGAAACCGAGAAACTTTATTTTGCGGGCTTCCTGGGCCGGGTCTTGGCCCAATCTTCTATCTTTGCGAGTCAGAGCCCAACCCACCAAGTCATTTGAACTTGGGTGGCGGTTTTGAGCCGAAGCTGCCAAAGCCTCCCTCACACGCCTTCACGCCATGCACTCGGGTTGGACCACCACGGTGGTACCCGGCTTCTCTAGTCCATCGGAGTCGCCTCACGGTCCATCGGAGGGCTTACACCACCGTTGCCGAACCGCCCCTCCGTGTACCGAGCTCCCATTGGCGACCGATGCCGAGCATTGCCTCCGGTCCATTGGAGGGCTTTTGCCTCAGTCCATCGAGGTCTTCGTCATCCTCTACCTCCAGTCCATTGGAGGGCCTCCAGTCCATCGGAGGACTTGTACCATTGACAATCACTCATCACACCAGGAGGGCAATGAAGCCGGTCCATTGGCTCTCAATCTTCCCTTGATGAGTGCATTGTCAACACATCTCCAACCTATGACCTGAAATAGAACAAAGACAAAAGAAAAGCGTATAACCGAAAAAGAAAGGAAAAAGATAGAAATGCTCAAGCTGCCCAAAACCAAACAAAGGCAAAAAACAAGGCAATTTGAAGCAAAAAGAAAACAAAACATCGGCTCCTCAAGACGGAGGCAAAAGGCTCAACGCACCGATGCAAAGAGCTTGCTAAAAGCTCAACTCCCCTGAATTGTATCCTCACAAATGCAATATGTGTGCAAGGCTCTCCCTCAACTAAATCTCTCCCGAAGTCCTCCCCTTGTGTCCAATACTCCAAAATCTCTCCCCCTTGTTGACAATGGACGCATCAAGGGTGCCTCGGACTCCCCCTGAACTAAGAAACTCCCCCTCAAAATATGCCATGATGTGTAAGGAGTGTAACTTAAAGAGCTCAGACGGGATGGAAAGCTAGTAATCACAAGTTCTAGCATACAGAGCAAGTGAGGGCAAGGAAGCATGCAACAAGCTCAAATGAATCTATCTTACACATACCAAGAGCTAGCAAGTTTTTCAGGGTAGTTTAAAAGAGAGCATCACCAACATGAATAGCACCTAGCAAGATAGGCATGAACAGCAAAATGCTAGCAATGCATACAAGGTGTGCTACTCTCAACCAAAGCATATACAACTAGCCATAAGCATTTTAGAGACTTGCAAATTTCAGATTTGAGCATGTAAATTCATGAGCAAGTTATTTTTGTGCCAGGGGTTATTTACTTTTCTATTGTCATTTCTTACCAACCGATGCCAAGCCTAGGCTCAAAGAACCATCAGAAGCTTAAGACAAGGTTTTAATCATACACAGCCTAGTCCAAGTTCATGTCAAAGTGCAATGACAAGCAGTCTCAAAGTAGATCAATGTGACAAGCAAATCCACCTGGATCTTTCTTAATTTAGCACATAAGACACCGCTTGTAAGCATTTTGATTCAGATTTCAATTTAAGCAAGGTGTCATAAAAGCTTAGGCATTAACATACCAAAGGCATACAACTAGCATATCCAGGAATGAAAAGATAGCATAGAATTCAACATTCCTACACATGTTAGGTAGCCAAATCAAGTGGTGATCATGGTTTTTGATTTGCAAGGAATAAAGTGACTTAGCTCACAATTAGTAATCAATAGACTCAAGAGAGCTTAGCCAACCATGATCAAGCAAGCACTGTATAGTCTATCTAGCACAAGCAAGTACTAATTTAACATTCCAAAAGAGCTCTAGTGCTAGTGAAGTGAAAATGCATATGATACAGTGCAATGCATGATATGGTACAATATGCAAAAAAACCAAAGAGAAATAAAAACAAGATAAAAGCAAAAACTAAACTACAGAAGCTATTCCTTACTAAAAGAAATAGCACACTATCCCTGACTAAAAGGGATAACACACTCTAAGCTCACCTCTCAAATGCGTAAAAGCGTCAAACTCTAGAGGCTTGGTAAAGATATCGGCCAACTAGTTTGCAGATACAATGTGGATTAGGTCTATGTCTCCCTTCTCATAGTGATCTCTCAGAAAGTGAAACCTCACGTCTATGTGTTTGGTTCTAGAGTGCAAGACAGGATTCTTAGCTACAGAGATAGCAGAAGTAGAGTCAACTAGAAGAAGGATCCTTCCATACTTAAGGCCGAAATCACTAAGGGTGGCTTTCATCAATAAAAGCTGGGAGCAGCAACTTATTCTGCTCCAGTGGTAGAAAGAGCTACACTAGCTTGCTTGCGGGAGGACCAAAAGACAAGAGAGGTTCCTAAGAGTTGGTATGTGCCGGAGGTTGACTTGCGATCAATCCGGCAGCCAGCATGTTCAGCATTTGAGAACCCTCTAAGAGAAAGAGAAGAACCCGAGGAATACCAAAAACCAAGATCAGGAGTGAATTTCAGATACCTGAAAATGCGCTTCACCGCTTGACGGTGAGAAGTCCTAGGAGAAGCCTGGTAGCGCGCACAAAGGCAGACCGCGAACTGAATGTTCGGCCTGGTCGCCGTCAGGTACAGAAGTGAGCCGATCATCCCTCGAAATTCCTTCTGGTCCACCGCCTCCCCATCTTCATCAGCATCAAGCGCCGTGTTTGTACTCATAGGAGTTGTCATGGGTTTAGAGTCACCCTTGTTAAACTTCTTGAGTATGTCCCTTGTGTACTTTGCTTGATGGACGAAGGTACCCTCAAGGCCTTTCTTGATCTGCAGCCCGAGGAAGAACTGGAGCTCACCCATGAGACTCATCTCAAATTCCCTACTCATCTGTTTAGCAAAACTAGACACCAAAGCATGAGATGAACCACCAAAGATTATGTCATCAACATATATCTGAACTATCAGGGTGTTACCGCCACGACTCAACAGAAACAAGGTCTTGTCTACTGAACCCATCACAAACCCAGACTTGAGCAGGAAACTCTTCAACCTAGCATACCAAGCTCTAGGAGCTTGCTTCATACCATAAAGGGCTTTACTCAACTTATACACCCGGTCTGGAAATCTAGCACTCTCAAAGCCAGGAGGTTGTCTCACATATACCTCCTCCTCTATGAACCCGTTCAGGAAAGCAGACTTGACATCCATTTGCTGCAGTTTGAGGCCTTTAGAGGCCGCAAAGGCAAGCAAAATCCTAATGGCTTCCAAACGAGCTACAGGAGCAAAGGTCTCCTCATAATCTATCCCCTCCTTCTAACAAAAACCCTAAGCTACCAATCTCGCTTTGTTCCTCACAACCATCCCATCCTCACTCTGTTTGTTCTTGAAAACCCACTTGGTACCTATAGGGCGACAGTTTGGTGGAGATTCAACTAAATCCCAGACATGGTTTCTCTCAAAGTTCTCCAACTCCTCATGCATGGCGTTCACCCAGTTAGGATCAGATAATGCATGTGACACATCCCGGGGCTCAAAAGAAGCAACATATGTAGAGTGGGAGAAAAAGGCTAGAGAAGCAACCAAAGAGCGTGTGACATGCTGGTAAATGTCTCCAATCATCCTGTGTGGAGGGTGATCCCGCTGGACCTACCGAGATGGAACAATCTTTGAGGTCACCTCCCCTGCGTCCTCAGCGGTTCCAGCCTCTGTATGAGCTTGTTGTCGGGGGAGTGAGGAGGAAGCCGTAGGCGAGGGTCCTCCATCATCATCAGAGCTTGTAGCAGAGGGGGCAGGAGCTGCAGCCGATGCAGTGGCTCCTGCATCACCATCATCAACCGCAACTTCCTCATCCTCAAAGATGGGGGTGCCTTCTTCATCATCACCTGAAAGCTCAAAGGCAGGGGTTGTGCAGGGCATAGTTTCATCAAAAGAAACCTCACAAGTCTCAACAACTTGCTTGGCCTCCAAAATCCACACACGAAAAGCCCTAGAACGAGAAGCATACCCTAGAAAAATCCCATCCAAACAACGAGACTCAAACTTGTCCAAATGCCCCGCCTTCTTAAGCACAAAGCACCTGCAGCCAAACACTCGCAAATGCTTGACGTCGGGCTGCCTACCAAACCGAAGTTCATACGAGGTCTTCCCAAGAAAAGCTCACAAGAAGATCCGGTTTGCAATGTAACAGGCCGTATTCACTGCCTCAGCCCAAAAGCGCCTCGGAGTCCTATGCTCATCGAGCATCATCCGTGCCATCTTAACAAGTGTGCGGTTCTTGCGTTCCACAACACCGTTCTGCGGTGGGGTATATGGAGAAGAAAACTGGTGCTCAAGACCTAGGTCACGACAGAAGTTTTCGAAACGAGAGTTTCTGAATTCACCGCCATTGTCACTGCGGATAGCCCTCATGGCCTTATGACTCTCATTTCTCAACCTCAGTATCAGATCCCGAACAAAACCAAACGCCTTATCCTTAAACTCCATGAAAAATACCCACAAGAACCGCGAAAAATCGTCCACAACGACAAGCACGTACCACTTCCCACTGACCGACGCTACCCAATCGGGACCTACTGTATCCATATGGAGTAGCTCACCGGATAGGAGGTCATAACCTGAGACACAGGAATGTGAGAAGCAGCAACCATCTTGCCATGACGACAGGGGTGGCATACTAAGCCCTTCTCAGCTCTCAACTTGGGCAATCCTTGGATTAGGCCCATTGAACTCAACCTGACTACCAGATCAAAGCTCAAGTGACCAAGCCTCCTATGCCACTTCCAAGTATCAGCAGAAGGACTAGCAACCAAACTGCGAGCAGGGCCAGAAACAGATGTGAGGTCGACCCTAGAAACCTGACCAAAAGGCACCAAAGAGCAAACAAGGGTCTCCTCGGCATCAAGAACGCAGCACGCACACTTCTTAAAACGAACCTCAAATCCTTCATCGAGAAGTTGCAAAACAGAAATCAAACTGAACCCCAGATTCCGAACAAAAGCAACTTTTCTCAGGGAAAGCTTAGTAGAGAGCGAAACAGAACCAACTCCCAGCACTTTACTTTGACCATTGTCCCCGAATGTGATGTACTCCTTGGTGCTCATAGGGTTGAGGCTGGAGAACCACTTGCGGTGCCCTGTCATGTGCCTAGAACAACCGGAGTCCATGATCCACACGTCCTTCATACCTCGATTACCTCGATTACCTTCATACCCCGGTGCTGCACTCTCCAAACCCAAAACCACTCGTGTCACTCTCGGCTCTCTTGGTGCTCTCTATGATCATCTCTAGTTGGGGTTGCCTAGCATATACCCAACTCGGCACCTCTCTCAACCTGTTGTTGTCATTTTGCAAAGACAACACCTCTTCCCTCAGATCCTCCAGAACCACAGTCTGGGCAGCACATGTGTCACAGTCTAGGGAGGGAACCACAGCAGCTTTCTTCAACTTCCTAATGGTGGCATCCCTATCCACCAGCTGCATCCTAAGGGTTAGGCAGTTCTCACAAGTGTCAGTAGGTGCTGAAAGCACCTCAAAGTCAGCTCTCAACTGCTCTAACTCACCTCTCAAAGTAGGACAGACCATACACACACCCAACAGCGCAGGTCTAGCCCTAAGCTCCTCAAGCTCCATGAGCTGCCCCTCAAACTTATCCTTCAGCACAGTTAGCTCACTAGCTAGACAGGGGCAAGACTCACACTCAAGCTCTCCACTCAAAGTAGGCTCATCCAGCTTGGATTGGAGTTTGCCTATCTCAGCCTTCAGCTCATCTATCTCCTCTACCCGCTTGGCATACCTATCTCTCTGGTCACCAAGCTCTGTCATAAAAGACTCGCGGGTAGGGCACTCAAGCTCACTGGGTTGGGGTCTCACACTCCTCAACCTCTCATTCTCCTCTAAAGCCTCAGCAAGTTGGGCTTTCAACTTCTGCAGCTTCTTAGCTGCCTTCTCTAGCATCTTATCCTGGGCTTTCAGCTCTTGACTGTTCTGCTCTAACATCTCAAGGATTTCGGCTTGCCCAGGAGTTACCTCATCGTCGTCCTTGTTCTCCTTGTCCTCAAGCGCCATGGAGAAGACCGAGCTCCTCTTCTCCTTGTCCTTGCGCCTGGACTTGGTGGAGATGAAGCACAAGCCAGCTGGACCTCCTTGATCGTTCCTCTTGTCCTTCCTGTATGTGTTCTCCTCATCACTTGAGCTCGACGAGGACGAAGAGGAAGAAGATCCGCTCCTGCAGAACCCGATCTCAGCGAAGAAGGCCTTGTCCCGCTTCCGGTTGTCCTTCTGGTAGCTCTTGAAAGGCTTCCAAAAGTTCTTCTTGCCGAGGGGACGCTTGCCGGAGCCGTGCTTGCTGGAGTGGTGCTTGTCAAAGCTTGGCTTGCCGGAGTGGTACTTATCGGAGTCGCGGGAGTAGCTCTTGCCCTTCTTGTAGTAGTCGTTCTTATTGGGGCACTCGGCGATGAAGTGACCGACCTCTCTGCACTCGAAGCACTTGGGCCTCTCTTCCCTCTTTTTGCTCATCCGGTTGTCATAGGCGCACTGAAAGCGACTAGACACCAGACACAACTCGTCATCCCCAAGTGTCGCAAGCTGCTCCTCTGTAACAGACATCAAAGCAGAAAACGAGAAGTTGTGTAACATGGGGTTAGTGACAGACTCACTGGAGGGGGTAGCCAAGGCCAGACTCTTAGAACCTGTACAAGTGAGGGAATCCCTCATCTTGTAATCTACATCGGTGGCCTTGAGCTTACTATAGAGCGCCTCTACTCCAATCGTATCATACCCTGCCGACTCAATGATTGAGTTCACCTTGATCTCCCATATTTTTCTGTCCAAAGCATACAGCAACTTGACAGCCTGTTGATGATCAGTATATGGGAGGGCAGCGGGGGCAGAGTTGACACGCAACTTGTTAATGATCGACTGAAAGCGACCAAACAAGTCATCTACTGACTCTCCCGGCTTCTGGACGAAATTCTCATATTCGCGCCGGTAAGTCTCCACAAGCCTAGCCTTAATCGTCGCAGTACCCTCATGGTGTGCACTAAATAGTGACCATATCTCACACGCAGTCTTAAGGTGACTCACTCTCTCATATATCCATGGGACCAAGCCCGAAAAAGAGAAAGTTAACAGCCTTGGCATTCGCCTCATGCTGAGCCACGATATCCTGCGTAGTACGTTTAGCGACTGGAAGCACCACAAAAGTCGTACTCTGAGTAGCATCCCATATGTCCTGACTCTGGCTAACAAGGAACGCCTCCATCCTACCCTTCCAGTAGGGATAGCCATCGGAGCCAAGGACGGGAATCTTTCCAGAGTAAGTCATAGTCGCTACGGTTTCTTCACCGGTTAAGGTATGGGAAACCTAACCGGCTCTGATACCACTTGTAGGACCGAGACGTGCGACTAGAGGGGGGTAAAGAAAACAGCCTCCCAAACTCACAACCCCCAAAGTGCGCTCTCACGAACACACACACACCCGATACCGTCCACCGAACACATACGTATCGGGTGGAAAGCGGAAGCACCAACTACACCTAACCGAGCAAACACACTACACCTAGACGAACACACTAAAGCACGCAACAAAATAAGCAAAAACAACAAGGCACAAACAAAACAAGACAAGCTACAAAGCTTGCAAGTGTTGCACACTAGCCACTCAACACACCGAAGCGTGCCTCACTTAAGATTAGTGAGTGAAGAGTATGGGCATGCGGTGTTTGACACAAAACAAGTTTGAAGCAAACAACAACACTCCAAAAACCAAAGAAACCAAGAAAAACAAACCCCAAGGCAAGCGGAGTAAGAAACACGCAAAAACAGTCCCGGAAACACTAGACCGGACAATCCTTTCTCCACCAAAAGAACTGACCGGACAAACCTAAAGAAAGGGAAGAAAACAGCCCAAAAACACTATAGATCGGACAATCCGAGGGAAGCGGATCGGACAATCTGAAGTCCCTACTTCGGACAAACCTAAGGACAATTGATTTGTCCTGTCAGTTCTCCGAAAACTGCGCAGAAAAACAGCCCGACACCCCATCGAAAAATCGATCGAAACGGGGTCAAATCTCAACGAAACTTCACAAAAATTTGCATGGATAATCCTAAGGACCTTCCCAAGCAAATCCCAAAAGATCAGCTCCAAAAGATCAAGGGATACACGGGAATTGCAAATCTCGTGAGGTAGGTGAGTTGACTCCGAAAAACCGAGAAATGGGAAGAACGGCCCTTGCTCATGGTTCAATGATTCCAGCACTTGACTAGTGAGATTCACCACATCATAGCAAGGCAAAATATCAGCAAAAGAAAGATCCCAACCTTGGACAAACCAAAACACACCAAAATCCAAGGATTGGAACAAAAAACGAACAAGAACGGGGAGGGGGAAAGGAGGACGAAAATGAGCTTCTCAAGACATGGATTTCTCAAGGAATAATCTTGGATTGAATCATGAAATCAAGTCTTACAAGACCCCCTAGAGCCTACCTCCCATCATCCTCCCACTAATGACAAGATTTGACTAAACTAGGCACTCATCTCCTAGCTAATCTCCTCTCTTTTCTCTCTTTGGACCTTGGCTGCTAGGGTTAGGGAAACTAGGGTATGGTGGCTACCAAGATGAGCTCCAAGGGAGCCTCTCAAGTCTATTTATACCCTAGGCCCTAAACGACACAATTACATTAAGACCCCTACTCTAAAAATGCCCGGAGGGGGCCAAACAGAAAAGATACAATCGAACGACTATGATGACGGCTTGATCTTCTTCTTTTCCACGCCTCGCTTGGATGTGCGCCACGTAGCTAGTAGTCCAGAAACTTCCGCCGGTTTTGAAGTCAGAAACCGAGAAACTTTATTTTGCGGGCTTCCTAGGCCGGGTCTTGGCCCAATCTTCTATCTTGGCGAGTCGGAGCCCAACCCATCAAGTCATTTGAACTTGGGTGGCGGTTTTGAGCCGAAGCTGCCAAAGCCTCCCTCGCATGCCTTCGCGCCATGCACTCGGGTTGGAGCACCACGGTGGCACCCGGTTTCTCCAGTCCATCGGAGTCGCCTCACGGTCCATCGGAGGGCTTACACCACCATTGCCGAACCGCCCCTCCATGTACCGAGCTCCCATTGCCGACCGACGCCGAGCATTGCCTCCGGTCCATTGGAGGGCTTTTGCCTCAGTCCATCAAGGTCTTCGTCATCCTCTACCTCCAGTCCATCGGAGGGCCTCCAGTCCATCGGAGGACTTGTACCGTTGACAATCACTCATCACATCAGGAGAGCAATGAAGCCGGTCCATTGGCTCTCAAGCAATTTGAGAACCCATCTTTCTTCAGACTAGAAATCTTTAGTACTGATGAAGAAACCCGTGCTATATTCGGCATTGTGGCTACCCCTTGTCTCCTCCCAGTCAGCATGAGTACTAGTAACAGAATTAACAAGCCAGGATATGAGTCATACCAACCTGTTCTAGCTCCTCGCCAGCTCGGCCTGAATCAGACTTCTCTTCGCTTGATTATCCATGAGAAAATCCAAAGTCGAGCTGATATAGCTGACTCCTTGGTAGCCACCAAAGCGTACTCCATCTTTTCTGACTTGGAGTTGAGTATACCTAGCATGTTGGAATTCGTGTACACAGCCGATGGCTTCGACCACTAGTGGAATTTCTGGAGGCCCCACCTTTTTCACAATGCCGTGGCATCGGCTTTTCTAGCCATCGACCCAGAGCATGAAACCACGCCGGAAGAGGTAATCTCCCATTTGATTCGGCCTTCTTCGTGCATTGTTGCTTCATGATACGACCGAATTTCTCGTTCACAGCTGCAGGTAGGACATGTCCCTACTGACGACGCAGGCCACCCATTCAACTATTTGCAAAAGGCACCACTGCCTTTGTACCAGGCCGACATGCCTTCCCTTGACAAGGCCATCTTTTCTTCCCCTGGGATGAAGCGCAAGAGGGAGGGGAAAGGGTTTCGCCAGCCGTGGTTCAAGAAAGCCGCCATCAAGCCCAAACCTGTCGTCTCGGTTCAAACCCTTTCTTCTGAATCACCAGTAAGTTCCACTTTGTCTTGGATTCAATAATGAGAGTCGCACTGATCATTCTCTATATGCAGGATCATAGCTTTCACGGCCAGGAGGAGGAAAGTGCCGAGAAAGAGAATTCTCCTGAACCTCACAGTTCTTCTCCCAAGGATACATCCGGCCGGACAGACGAAGCTCGCAGCATGGAAGTCAGCCCACCACAGGTACATCTTTAACTGCATATCCTTTTCGTTTATAATCCATGAACTAACCTCGCTGTTGCCAGACCTTTGATGCTGCATCCTTGCTAAACTTCGATCCTTCAACCATCGGTGAATCTTTGGTTACTGAGAGTCCTCCCACAACTCCTCCGGTCGATGTAACCTCGAATCTCAAAGAAATCGCCAAGCAATTGAAACATTGGTCATTGCATGTGACGGAATTCGCACGGCCCTCGAGTCGATAGCCGATGTGCTGCCCTCAAGCCTGAAGCAGGTACTCCGGCCCACAGCTCACCTTGGATTTCTTCGTGAAGATGTATTGGCCGCTGCGTCACGCTTAGCTTCCCGTAACAACCAGCCGGCTCTGAAAGAAGAGATTACCAAGGCATATGCAGCAGCAAACCAATTCAAGGCAGACCTGGATGACGACAGCGAAGAAGCGAGATTGAAGACGTCTAGGCAAGTGCTTGATGCGAAGAGGATGAAGATAGCCGATGAAATCAAGCGTCTTGAGGAAGAGCTATCTCAGGTCGATGCCGCCATTCTGGCCAATGATGCAAGCATGAAGACGCTTGTTGATAACAAGCAAAAACTGTCACTATCGCTCAAAGCCAGCATCGCGCATATCCGAGAGCTCAACAAGGGACTGATAATCGGCTGTGGCGAACCAGATCGCCAGATCATCAATTCCGCCGATGCGATCAGGACAAAGGCCTTGACTGCAATCCATCGATACTTTCAAAGGCTACCGGCATCTTCCTCTGCATGATTTCGTTCCATTACCTGAACATTGTTAGTTGTGCCCCTGAGCGTGTAGCTCGGTCAAGAACATTATGATTTTCTGTATTTTTGTACTAAAGGCGATGCCTAGCATCGGCTATGGCCAATGATACACGCTGGCCCTTCTACTCATAGTTGCTTGTTTATATTAAATTTTTTTCTAAAGGCGATGCTTTAATACATCGGCTCCTGTTAAGACCGGATGGCAACGCATCGGTCACATTTTTCTCTAGAGGCGATGTCAAGGCATCGGCTATTCTAGCCCGGATGTTACCACATCGGTTCTTACCTAAGTTAAGCTCCAATCCACAGACTGGGATAATATTTCTTCAGATATTTACCATTGACGTTTCTAAAAAACCGGACCCCTTCTAACGTCTCCATTCTATATGAATTTCCTAGAGCAGTCTCCACAATGCGATAGGGCCCGTGCCAGTTAGGTGACCACTTTCCAAATGCTGGATCTTTCGTTCCAACTGGCAAGACTAACTCCCAGACGAGATCGCCTACTTTAAAATTCTTCGGCTTCACTTTCTTGTTGTAGGCTTTCTCTACCCTGGCTTTGTTGTCCCTAATTTTTTCGAAAGCCCATAACCAAAGCTCTGTTAAATCATCTGTGTTGATGTTCATGAGAGACGCATAATCATCTGCTGACAGATCATTCTGAAATTGAACCCTTCGAGAGCCGATGTTAACTTCCCATGGCATAACGACCACCTGGCCGTACACCAACTGGTATGGAGTACACTTAGTCGCCCCGTGACATGACATCATGTATGCCCATAACGCCTCTGCAAGCCGATCATGCCATTGCTTAGAATATTCATCTATCTTTCTTTTGATCAGCTTGATGAGACTTTTGTTTGATGCTTCAGCTTGACTATTGGCCTGAGCGTAGTAAGGGGACGACTGCAGCAGCGTGATACCCATCTCTTTGGCAAAATTTTTGAACTCTTCAGCCAAAAAAACAGTCCCTTGATCCGTGGTGATAGTTTGTGGGATGCCAAACCGGTAGATGATATGCTCCTTGACAAAGTTCACCACATCTTTAGCCGTGACGTTCTTCATTGGCATGGCCTCCACCCATTTAGTAAAGTAATCGGTGGCAACCAGGATCCATTTGTCTCCCTTGCTGGTCGGAGGGTTAACTTGACCGATCATATCCATACCCCAGCCTGTGAATTGGTTTAACAATAGGATTCAACGGTCCAGCTGGCGCCATCTGGACGGCTCCGAACCTCTGACACTCTTGGCAACCTTTATAGTATTTGAAGCAATCCTCCAACATGGTTGGCCAATAATACCCTAACCTCCTAATCGGCCACTTCATTTTATGAGCCAATTGGTGGGTACCACATACTCCCTCATGGACATCATGCATAACTTTAAGTGCTTCTGTTGGTCCCAAACATTTTAGCAATAGCCCTTCCAAGGTCCTGAAGTATAGTTCATCACCAATAAGCACATGTTTCAAAGCACGATGTCTTGTCTTCTTATCTGCCCCCCGAGCCAGATCCCTCAAGTAATTGAGGAGATCGGCTCTCCAATCGTTTGTATCAATCTGCATGACGTCGACACAAACGCTATCGTCTTGTTCTGCGTATCCAGAAGCTATTTGTGCTAGCTTGTTTGCTTCAAGGTTGTTTTCCCTTGGTATCCATGTTAGCCGAACAAATCTGAATTTTGCCATCAATTCTTGACAACGCAGGAGATAAGGATATAATAAGTCACTGGCACAATTAAAATCCTCCGTTGACTGATTGATGGCAACTCTAGAATTGCCGAAAGCGTCCACTACTTCGGCTCTTGCCTCAAGCAACAACTCAAGGCCTTTGCACAAAGCTTCATACTCTGTTTAGTTGTTAGTGCGTCGCTCACTGAGCCGGAAAGCAAATTCATATTGTGCCCCCCGAGGGGAGATAATAAGAAGCCCAACACCACATCCAGCGTCGCACGCAGAACCATCAAAGAATAAAGCCCAAGACGATATGCCGACGAAATTTTGTTGTGGAGCCAATCAAGATCGGCTAATGCTTGGCCTTTCACAGCCCTGGCTGGTTTGTACCTGATATCAAACTCCAAGAGAGCAAACATCCATTTGCCGAGCCTCCCTTTAAGAATAGGGGCTAACAGCATATGCTTAATAACATCGGCTTTACATACTACCTAAGTTTCAGCATTAAGCAAGTAATGTCGTAGTTTGGTGCATGTAAAGTATAAACATAAGCATAAATGCTCCATCTCAGAGTACCTGGTTTCAGCGTCAAGTAAACGTTGGCTCAGGTAGTAGACAACCCGCTCCTTCCCATCGACTTCTTGGATCAGCACAGAGCCGATGGTTGTCTCGTCAGTTGATAGGTAAACAATAAACGGGACATCAAGACGAGGTGGAGCCATTATTGGTGGCGTTGTTAGGTACTTCTTCAAGTTATCAAACGCCAGCTGTTGATCAGGCCCCCATACGAATTCTTCACTCTTTTGCGTCCTAATCAACGGCATGAATGCTTCAAGCTTGGCAGACAGATTAGGGATGAATCTTCTGATGTAGTTAATCTTGCCAATCAGCTTCTGAAGCTCGTTCTTAGTCTTTGGTGGCATCATCGTCTCGATGGCGTCCTTACTTTTTGAGCCAATTTCGATTCCTCTTTCATGGATCATAAGCCAAGAAATTGGCCAGCTGTGACACCAAACGTGCACTTATCTGGGTTCATCCTCATCCCGTGCTTCCGAGTGCGCTCAAAAATTTGGCGAAGATCGGCTAAATGATTTTCTTGCAAGACCGATTTCACCACCACATCATCGATGTAAACTTCTACAAGCCGGCCGGTCAAGTCGTGAAAAATATAATTCATGGCCCGCTGGTAAGTAGCTCCAGCATTACGCAAGCCAAAATTCATAACCACAAACTCGAATAAACCTTGAGGGCACCGAAAAGCTATCTCGTAGATGTCCTCTTCGGCCATGAATATCTAGTTATACCCAGCATTACCATCAAGAAAACTCATCATTTTGTAGCCGGCTGCAGCATCAACAAGTGATTCGGCAATAGGCATGAGATATTCATCCTTTGGGGTAGCTCTGTTCGAATCTCTGAAATCAATACAGATCCTAAGCTTCCCGTTTTTCTTCCACACAGGAACAATGCTCGATATCCAAGTGGCGTATCGGCAAGGGCGAATAAACCCAGCACAAATCATCTTTTCTATCTCTTCTTTGACTGTATCTACTATCTTCGCATCGATCTTTCTGGGGTGTTGTGCAAACGGACGAAACCCAGGCTTTGTTGGTAATCGATGTTCGACAATAGATCGATCAAGACCAGGCATCTCATGGTACTCCCAGGCAAAACAATCAGGAAACTCCCTAAGCAGTTCTACTAACTTGGTCTTAAATTCTGGGTCAAGCTTCTTACTTACCCATGTTGGCCTAGGACGATCGCCCGGACCGATGTCAACCGCTTCAAGCTCATCAAAAGGAGTGAAACCAAAACCGAGTTTACCCTCCTCGGCAAATTCCTGAGTAGAGCTTGATGATGCCGGAGATGGATGGGGAGGTGCGATCTCAGGTTTTTCCTCATCATGGGGCGATTGATCACCGCATGTCCAAACATCCTTGTTAGAAAAAGCGTAGATTACATTGATGTTTTGCGGCCAATCACCTAGATTGGCCAATTCAGAATTGTTACCAAAAATATGATTACAAATTTTTTGGGGCTGATCGCGTAGATCGGCCACTACGGCCCGTGCGTCCGTAGACATGTTACTAGCATCTGTTAGGCGATGAGGATCGGCCAATGCCATCGGCTGAAGCAGCCTACTAGAATTTCACCACTGCATGTTTTAATTTCATCAAAATTTTTGCTTAAGTTTGCATTTAGCTAGTTCTAATTTTGCGAAAAAAAATTTTTTTGGAGCCGCCCGGCCCCACCAGGAGCCGACCGGCCCCTCCCCTCTGCTCCCTCCGCACGCAAGAGGCATGGCTGAGCCACCACCGGAGCTGCCCGGCCCCTTGCACAGGGCGCTCGGCCCCCCGGGTCACCTCCTTGCTCCCTCTGTTCCTCTTCTGCGCACTCCACCAGGCCGCCCGGCTCCGGCTGGCACCGCCCGGTCCCTGCGCACCGACGCCGCCCGCTCCTTTTGCACCGTTGTCCTCCCATCCTCGCGCGCACAACACCAACCAGGCTAGGAGGCTTAGCTCCTAGGCCGCCCGACTCCTGCCTCTGGCTGCCCAGCCCCCTGCCGGCGTCGCCCGGCCTGGCCCCGAGCCCCCGGCCTGCCTCTGCTGCCTGCCTGCTCCCTCGGGCAGCTATAAATATGTGCATGCGCTCCCTCAGCTCCTTGCACCGCTCAGCAGCACGAGCAACTCCCTTCTCCCTCCTTAATCACTCTCTTAAGCTTAGTTAGGCACTTGTTTTAATTCCAGCACTTAGTTGAAATTCTGCCCAATAAAATAAGTGCTACACCCTTGGTTTTTGGACCTTTTGTGGAGGCTCTGCCCCGCAAGGATGACTAACTCTTGGACGACTGACTTCTGGACGACTAACCGCTAACGCTAATATTTGTGTCTGCTTTGTCCCATGTGTAGTATATTGTCTATTTTGGAAGAAAGCGAAGAAGGCCCTGAGCAACATAGGGAAGGGACTGCACCTGAAGTTCCCATCTTCATCGGACAAGCACTCTCGCTCTCGTTCACAAAGCGGAAGCTCTAGGACCCCAGCAGCATCCGACAGGACTCCCGTAGTGTCCAACAGGATGTCTGTTAGCGGTACACGCAGCCGCCAGGACCAGGAGCAAGATGAAGGAGTTTCTTCTCAGCAACAACCGCAGCGCCGACTGATGAACCTGTAGGACATCAACATCCAAGGCGATCAGGAAGCCCAGGTGTTACAAGCTCTTACCACCAAGACCTTTGGGAGGATCAAGTGCTTCGACGCCTTCTTCCTCGTCGAAATAGGTATGTTGGACCCGTTCATTAAAGCCTTTGATTATGTGGGTTGGTTGGATTTCGCTAACATTACAGAGGAAGGATCCGTCCTTCTCACACAAGAGTTCCTGATGACTCTCCACGTGGATAAGCGTACAATAGGTATGTTTATAAATTTCCGCATGTTCAATACTGAATTCTCTGTCTACCCGCGGCAGTTTGCCGACCTCATGGGCTTCCACTCCAACTGTTCGTTGAGTGACCCAGCCGGGTATGACATGAAATCTTTTTGGGTGGAAATATGTGGAGAGTACGGGAAGGGAAAACACAGCACCACCAAAATTCACAATCCCACTCTGAGACTCTTAGCTCGCTGGGTCTCGCTCATCGTCTTTCCAAGAGGAGAGGTTCGTTGTGCACCCAACAAAGACCTCAAGTGCCTCTATGCCATGGTCAAAAAGAAGCGCTATGCTCCGGTCCTCGACATTGTCCACCACTGGATAGGCATGAGAGCAACCAACACCCCTATAAGCATCACTTCCTTTGTCACCAGGATAGCAGCCAACTTCGGCCTCCTAGAGAATGCCCAGCTTGACTACCTTTCCGACGACACATCACACTATGTGGGAGAGCAGCACTTTGTCCAGGCACATTTCATGAGGCGAGACGCCGCAACTGGGAGACTGATCATGACATGGTTTGGGCATAGCCTTGAGCTGCCGCTTCCAGCACCGCAGTTCGACATGTACACCATCAGGAGCCTAACCATGCAGCTAGATGTGGAGGCACCACGCCAAAGCATCGGCGGTGTCATGACTAGAGCCCAGCGACGGCGAGCGGAGGAGTCACACCACAGAGCCCGAGGAGAGGATTTTGAGGAACCCATCCATGCTTCCATACCATCTAAGCCATCCTGGTACATCTCTAGTACCGGTGGCAAGAGTTCCTACCAGCCTTTTCATAGTACACAATACTACGGAGGCGGTAGTGCATCACGTGCGCTCAGTAGAGACCTAGGTCACTCTGCAATGGGGGGGGATGAACTTGGGCCAGTACAATCAGAGGCTGTATCAGCAGGTAGGTGACATCTACCAACGCACGGAAGAGATGGGTCAACGGCTCCAAAACAACACGGAGATGCTCCAGAACCTGAACGAGCAAGTTGGAGTCCGCTTCCTCAATGCTCAGAACTTCTACAACTACTACTACCAAAACCCCTAGCTTCATCGAAGCTTGGGGGGATGGTAGACCGTTATGAGCATACCTCCTCGCGCCTGTGTCTCCTTAAAGGTGTCCCCATCTCTTGTCCTTGTCTCCTCCCAGCAGTACCCCTATCCGACCAAGCAACAGCATCACCCGTCCTACCAGTACCATCAGTACCCCGTCCGACCGAGCAGCAGCATCACCGTCCTACCGAGGTAAGTACTTTCAATAATGTTTTTATTTATTTCCCTTTTTATTGCTTTATCTAAAATAAAGTGTCAATAAAAACAACTCCCAACTTTGATGCATATATCTTTCGTATGGAAACGATGAATAGTTGCTCTATTATGTTCATGCTTAGTTTTTTATGCACGTTCTATACTTAACTTAATTTCGAGCTTGCGTGTATAAGTTGAAAACTTGATCTTGTAGTTAGTGGATGCCATTTGCATAACCTTGTCTAAATTGTTGTGAGAAATGATATGGCTAAGTACTAGTTTTTTCCACGTCCCTAGTAAGATAAACATCTCAGATTTATTCTTTTGAAAAATGAAATGAAGTTCCCCCATCGGTTTTGAATACCTACCAGAGCCAAATACACTGAAATATCTGAGCCTAGCTTGTTTAAGCTGCTTAAAGTTGTTTTGAGCTTTGTCAAATTTTGAGTCTCTTAGAATAGAATCATCTCTATCTTGTGAATTGTTGGAGCAAAAATCCACCACCACAAATGCATTTACCTGTCCTAGGTATGCATCCATATATCTCCAAAATAATACCCTTAGCCTTACTCCTTCCAATCAAAAAGAGGTAGAGTATTGAGCCAACAAAAATATAAGAAAAAGAAAAGCATGCTAGTCAAGCATGGCAAAAATATGAAAAAAAGAAAAGCATGCTAGTCAAGCATGGCAAAAAAAGAGAAAAATACAAAAAGGCTCCATATTCATACCTATCAATCAAAAAGGAGAAGGAAAGGAAACAAGGAGATTCATCCATCCATCCACCAAATAAAGCTCCAACAACGAACAAGGCTAGAAGATGTAGTACATTTCTTTGGTCCAATCGTTGGCTTTGCAAAACAAACTACTTAAGTAAGCTAAGTTCTTCCATGACCCTGAGCTCCGCATAAGCCGTAGTATAGGAAGTTCTTAGCCATGCTCTTGGCTTCTAATGGTGAGGATACACTTTGAGCGACCAAGAGTACCTTTGGGGAAACCTGTTTTATTTTGAAAAATCTTTAAAAACACCTGAGTTGTGAATCCCAAAAGACATGCTTGGAGCAGAACCTGCAGCTAAGTCGTTCTTCCTCTCAACTGCCCAAGACATGGTAAGACAAAAAGATGCACCACAGGTATGAGTGAGAGCGATCATTACATACACTATGGTTCGAGGTAAAAGCATACACTATGGTTCGAGGTAAAAGCATGGGCGTCGTATGTGCATAACTTCTATCTATGAGCATCGACATCGCAACAACTCCTGATCCAAAACCCATCTTGGCTTTACTCGAGGACGAGCAAAGGTCTAAGCTTGGGGGGTGTTGACGGTCATTATTGCACTCCAATGACCGTCAACTATCCATGAACATGGAGGAAAACATGCCAAAGTATGGATAAACCCTTGCTACTAACACATTTCCACAAGTTGTGTTCAATATTTGATTGTAGATACAAAGATCAACAGAAAACAGGCAAATTTGGCTAAGTCACAGGGTCACTGGCCAGTGGGCCAGGTCGCCCGGCTCCACCCCAGGCCGCCCGACTTGGCAAAGTGGCCAAATCAGCTCATCTTTGACCTGCATGCGCCTAAGTGATGTGTCAACACACTTGTGAAGTCCAAAGGCCGAATGCACCACGTCAAGTACTGGACGGCTCCACCTCATCAATCCAAGCACTTGGATTGGTGAAGTTAGCAATCCGCGAGACTTCAATCCTGCGGCTAAGGAAAAAACACAAGTGAGATCCAATGGCTCGGATGAAAACACAAGATAACCGCCTTAACCACCATGCAACCGACTTGGGGAGTCAAGATGGACCACAAAATGAAGGATGGCGGTGGATCCAACGGCTGGCCAGGCTGCCCGACCTAGGGTGGGGCCTCCTGGCTCCCTACCAGGCCACCCGACCTGCCACTTGTCCCCTTAACCGCCATACCGACCCTATAAGTACCCCCACTCACTTGGTGGCTATAAATACCCCCGAGCTCTCATTTGTAAAGGGTGGAAGTTGAGTAGCTCATACTATCGTTTAGTCTTGTATCACTAGGTTAGTCCTGAGAGTTAGAGTTGAGTCTAAGCTTTTACCTCAGGGATTCCGGAGTCTTCTTCGAGTCTCGGTAAAGCTCTTGTATCTTTCTATCTTTGTACTCGTTACTCCAGTATAATATTTATCATTGCTCTATCTTTTGTTATACTTTACTTTACTTCTTAACGCTTGCCTGGTGTGGTGTACCTTTATTGCACACTAGATCAAAGGCTTAGGTTTGTGTTGTTCTTAAGTTATCTGAATCGTGTTAGACTTGCCGGTGCTATAAGCTTGTCTTAGGCTTTTGATCTAAGATTAAGTTAGTTCTAGTATAGCGTGCCATCTTACCCACGCAGATCTGGTCAGTAGCCTCTCTTGGTGACAACTCTAGAGGTCTCAGTAATCCATCCCGTCGTTTGGTAAGCCTATAGGCGTTAGCCGGGTCTCCTTCGGAGGTCTACTATCTACCCCTTGACTCCTCGAGGCGCCAGAATTTTGCTCGACGCAAGATCCTATCTTGTATCCAGTTAACTTGGTTCTACCGCGAATACTCCTCTGCAGCAGTTAAGTAGTAGAGTTTGGAAATCTAATCTCACTAGTTGTCCTCCCAGGCAACTACCTAAGTGTTAGGCTTCTTTAGTCCCTGTTTTACTCTTTCCACCATACACTATCTTTATATCTTACCCCCGTTGTAAGATTAGCTGGTATTTTATCTAAGTTATAGTACTGCTTGAAAGTTTGACATTTCATTCCAACTATTTGCCCTTGCTTCCCTATGGATTTTTACGATACTCGGAATACTCTGAGTGAAAAGGCTACAGCGAATCTCTGTGCGCTTGCGGAGTAAAATATGTTACGCTAAGAGACGTCAACAACCACCTCTCCAAGTGGCACTCTAGACGACGTTGAAGGTCCTTTGGGTCGTCCTTCACTGGAGGAGGCGAGCGCGCCGGCGGCGGAGATGCGGATCGCCGCTTTGGTGGTGGAGACGGAGGATGCCGTGGCGGAGGAGTAGGGTCACGGCGACGGCGTGGTGAGACCGTGCGATGTCATCGCGGTGATGGCGCGCGTTCCAAGCGTTCGAACATGGACGCCTTGCCATGGTGACTCCTGCGGTTGGAATATTCTGGACAATCATCAAGGGCGTCCAGCAGAAGTGAAAATGGGGGCAGCGCCAATGCTCGTCGCAGTTCATGGCGTCGCGGCGCGCTTTGTACCGCCGCTATTCCTCGCGGCGCCACTCCTCGCGCCATTGGTCTTGGCGACGTCATTCTTCAAGATGACGGCGACGTTCGCGATGGTAGGCTTCCTCCTCTTCAGCCCGACGCTGCTCCTTGTTCTGCTGATGTTGGTGTGCGTACATGCCCATCAACACTCCCGAGTTGGGGCGGCATCGCCGATTCCTCTGAACCGTTCTGACCGAAGTATCTTCGGCCCTAAATTCTAGAGGGATGTTGTCGAGAGTATCCGCCTTGGCCTTTCCCTTCTCGTCCTTGGATGCGTGAACCATGTTGATTGACGCGGTAGAACCTCGGAGGAGATGGGAATACTGATGTTGATTACCCCGGTGTAGAATCCTGCCTGTAGAAATAGCCCTGCCCAAGCGTGGTCGGCACATCGACTCGGATATGAACTCCGAGTAACACTCGTCGGGCAACGAACTTGTAGCGTAGACGGCATTGACTGGTAAAGGCGTTGTGTCTATCTTCATCGAAGCGCGGGCAAAAACCAGCCTTCCTTGCTCTACGGCCTTCTGAATTTCAAACCGCTGAATCCTACAGTCACTCATATTGTGCCCGTCTAGCTTGTTATGCCACTTGCATTATTTGCGACCACGCATCTCCTCAGCCGTATGGGTTTGATGCCCAGGAAGTGGCACCAACAGCTTTTCCTTGACGAGCATGTCAAAGATGGCTTCGGTCTTTGAGACGTCGAAGTCATAGCCTAGGATAGGCTCAGGCTGTTTCACCCACTGGCACTGCAGAGGCTTATTGGTCCTTGCCCACTGAACGAGGTAGGCATCGGCATTGTCCAAGACATCGTCTTCCTTGGCCTAGATACAGCCGATACTTCGTCTTTGCCTTTCCTGCAGAACCTCCGGATGACTCCGCTCGTAAGCAGAAACTTTTGACACTAAATAGCCGATGGAATCAAAATCAGTCGGCCCGTATACTGCTTTGACAGCCCTATTCAGCCCGTTGTATGCTATCTGGGCCAGGATCCTCTCTTCAAGATGGAGAGAGTAGCATCGGTTCCTTAACTCGCAGAACCGTTGGATGTACTTGTGAACTGGTTCCCCTGGGAGCTGATGGATGTTGTTCAAGTCCGTGAACGTAGCTTCATCAGATCCAGAAAAGAACTGTGCGTGGAAACTCTCCTCCAGTTGTTTCCAAGTAGTGATAGACCCAGGGGCCAACGTAGTGTACCACCCGAAAGCTGGCTCGGTTAGTGATAGCTGTGCGAGGTACCGGCTGACGTGTTCCATTGTACTAGCCCTATCATTGCCACTGAACTTGGTGCAGTCAGGGATCTTGAACTGGGGGGGGAGGGGGGCGCCTCCAGATGATCATATACCTCCGGATAGGGCTTCGCGTAGGTGACGATGCCCCTCAGAGGTGTGATACCATATTGGCTCTTCAAAATCTCAGAAAGGTCTTTCCGAGACATGTCGAGGCCAGTCCCTACCGCATACATGGCCTGATCGCTATGGATCGGCCCAGTCCCATAGGCGTTTTGCCATTCGATCACCTCTTGGTCCGCCGTCTTTGCTGGTCGGTGTGGAACTGCCTCGTGTGTAGGCCTGGCCTCTGGAGGATTTTTCTTTGGCCCTCGTGATAGGTTAACGAGGACTGGGTTAGGGTACGGGGGAGGAGGTGCTTCTCCTTCCTCTAGCTGTCAGTACCTCATCTAGCATACAAAACCGTCGGGTATAACCAAGGGTGGAGTCGAATATACCTTGGTCTCTAGAGGGAGCCGATCACGCGGAGGGTGCATGATGAACTCTGCGATATAATCCCCTGTACCTCGATGCAGATTGGAGTGAGCGGCCTGGAGTAGAACATGGCTTCTCCTATGTGGCCGTTCAACTCGGGGCCGGTGATGTGAAGGGGCTCACCGGCCAACGTTGCTCTGAGCGTCTTGACCACAATGTTATCCATGCGGTTTATGACTGCCTCAGACTGTCTGATCAAAGCGTGCACGGTGATCCTGTGTATCGCCTCGCGAAGCGCTTCAGTACGCCGCTGCGAGGGAGTCATGAGGTCAACTTCGTCGAGAAGCGATGAAGGGACTCCACGTAACACGAAGCCACCGTGACGAGACCTCCCGTACATGGCGAGCACTTTGGCCTTGAGTTCATCCATGATCTCTGAATAGTGCCTTTGGTGAATATCAGGAAGATCTTCGGGTTTGTCGATGGGGGTAAACTCTTCACCGCTCTCATCGGCGTTGGCACCGCGTCCTTTGCTAGCCATGCAGACGTATTTAGATGTCGTCCCACCGGGCGTGCCAAAAATGTGTTGCACTAGGAAACCGACAGGTAGCACCCTGGAGAGCTTCACACAATAGGGCCAGGAGGTGTATGTGGACCGTAGGGATCGCTACTCCTTGCTGCGACCGACGATCAGCTGAACGGATCAGCCGATCGTCTTGGCTTGATGGTGGTTGGGCGTGCCACCTGGCTTGTGACCTAGCCAGGGAGGTTGTAGTAATGGTGATGGTGTTGGTTGCCTCCTGCTTCCCCTGTATAAGCAAACAAAACAGATTAAACGTTAAATACTAGCCAGATCGCTCGGATCAGCTCATCGTGTATCGTATCTTCTTCGTCGGCAAGGCCCTGCTGTCTTACCAATAGTATATCCAGATATAACATATAAAAATACTTGAATAAAGGAAGAGGAAACACGATTAGATCTATTCTAGTCGGCTAAAACATCCAGATGAACGTCAAATATGCCTTGAATCTACTAATACACCCAAAGATTCTATAGGAATGATATGAAAACAGATGCATCTTTGATAAAACGATAAAAGGCAAGACAGGGTATACATCGGATCTTCCTAATAACACATGATCTGTAGATAAAACTGTGAGAACAGATCTAATCTAACCCTCAAACCTTGTAATATGCTAATCTGATAACGAACCGGCAGCGTGATAGCGTGCACCACAAGAGGTATTAACATAACAGCAAGTCGTGCATGAGCCGACGTGCAAGCATATAGGCTCATACACGTGATGGATCTCGTGCCTAGCTAGGCTTGACATGAGATTCACCAGGATAACTAATGGATCTCGCACTAAGCAAAGCTTATCGCGAGATTCATCAAGGTAACTAGCAAACCATGCCATCAAAAACGCTTTAGTACACGATTTGTCAGGCGACTAACGTCGTAATGCCTATAACGAACTAAATCGTTAAGGCAGCATGACGATTACCTGAAACTCTAGTCGCTAGAGGTGGCGATGCGCCGAGGGGATGTGGAGACAGCCGCTGCTCGATGAACGCATGTCGTCAACTTTATTTCGATAACAAGGGTACATATTTATAGTCCGTAGACTAGGGCGGCAAGCCTGCCCTTCCATAATTAAGCTACAAATCCTAACCGACTTATACTGGACTCTTTTAACTAATCTTTATTCTATGATACAAAGCCCAAAGGCCTATTTTACCATCTACCGTTGCTTCCTTGGACAGCTTCTCTTTAGCCCAAAGCCGATTTTGGCCCATTAACAGGGGCGGCCAAATTCCGTCGTCAACACTTCATCTCTACATGTGACCAGGCTTGGGTTGTTTAAACCACATGTCTTTTAGTAGATCTTTTTACTTTAATTAGTTGACTGAATCTGCTCATGCTTAGAGATGGTTTAGGTTTGCTAGTTCGTCGATTACCTGGTTACTAGTGATAGTAGAGCCCGGGGAAAGGTTCGAGCAAGTCTATGACATTTATGATCATGTTTATTCTATGTTTCATGTTAGATCCATGCTCAGGGTAGTTCATAGTTTATAAGAAGTTTGTCTTATATCTTTTGCTAATTCCTTAGCCGTTTTAGCCTCTTTATCGATCTTGCTTTTGATCCTATCAAGCTCTTGTTCTTGATCCAATATATGCTATAGTCTAGTTTTATATCCAATTTATGCTATAGTTAGTTTTATATCCAAATTTGCTATTTAGAGTGAGGGGTCACCTGCTTGCAGTAGTGATTAGAAAACGTGCGCGGCATTGCTGCGCACTGGCGTCGATAGACCAGCTTGTTGTGCAGTGCTCTTGGTATACTAAAGTTGGGCACTGTCGAATTTTGGTAGGTAATACCCTTTTTAAATTTATATGTATGTAATGGTAGCTTAGTATCATGACTATGAACAGATTGATGCTTCTAGCCTCTGGGTAGGGGTTGCTTGGTGGCAGTGATGATTTTGTGGTGCAAATATATATACTTTTATCGTGCCATGTCTAAAGTGACCAGATGATAGCAAGAATGCTTCAACCAATGAGGACAAGGTTGCAGCACCTACTGTAAATAGGAATGGTGCAAGGAATACATAAGAAACAAAGCGTATACAATTTGTCTCCGATCCATGATACATGGTCATTATTTTAGTTTAGATATAGATTAGTCACTAATTAGACTCTCTTTTATCCTTTAGTTTATTAGATCTATTAGAGCTAGTTAGTAATTGATTAATTCTTGATTAATAGTAATTTAAACCTAGTTTTCTACGGATTGACAAAACCCTTGATACTCATCTCGGGAAAAGATTACACCGATACTGTGCGGTTGCAGTATAAGGTTTAGCGTGCTTAAGTGCCGTCAACACTTGTCACACTGACTTAGTTCGAGACTGCTTGCCTTTGCACTTTGGCATGAACCTGGACTCAGCTGTGTATGACCAAAACCTTCTTAAGCTTTTGATGGTTCCTTGAATCTAGGCTTGGCATTGGTGTGTAAGAAGTGGCAAGACAAGTGAATAACCCCTGGCACAATATGAAACTTGCTAATGAAATACAAGTGGTTAAATCTGAAATATGTAGGTCTCTAAAATACTTATGGCTTGTTGTGTATGCTTTGGTTGAGAGTAGCACACCTTGTATGCATTGCTAGCATCTTGCTGTTCATGCCTATCTTGCTAGGTGCTATTTATGTTGGTGATGCTTTCTTTTAAACAACCCTGAAAAACATGCTTGCTCCTAATCTGTGGAAGATAGATTCATTTGAGCTTGTTGCATGCTTCCTTGCCCTCACTTGCTCTACATGCTAGAACTTGTGAATACTAGCTTTCCATCCCTTCTGAGCTCTTTCTGGTACACTCTCTGCATCTCATGGCATATTTTTGAGGGGGTGTTGTCTAGTTTAGGGGGAGTCCTATGAACCCTTGATGTGTCCATTGTCAACAAGGGGGAGAAGTATTGGACAAAGGGGAAGAACTCGGGAGAGACTTAGTTGAGGGGGAGCTTTGCATTCATTTTGCATTTGTGAGGATGCATTTCAAGGGGAGTTTGAGTTTTTAGCATGCTCTTTGCATCGGTGCGTTGAGCCTTTTGCCTCTGTCTTGAGGAGCCGATGCTTTGCTTTCTTTTGATGCTTCAAGCTGCCTTGTGTTTTGCCTTTTTTGGTTTGGGCAGCTTGAGCAATTGTTCTTTTTCTCTTTCTTTTTCAGTTTTACGCTTTTCTCTTGTCCATGTTCTATTTTAGGTAACAGGTTGAAGGTGTTAACAATGCACTCATCAAGGGGAAGATTGAGAGCCATTGGACCGGCCTCATTGCTCTCTTGTTGTGATGAGTGATTGTCAACGGTACAAGTCCTCTGATGGACTGAAGGCCCTCCGATGGACTGGAGGTAGATGATGAAGACTTCGATGGACTGAGGCAAAAGCCCTCCTATGGACCGGAGGCAATGCTCAGCATTGGTCGGCCATGGAAGCTCGGTACACGGAGGGGTGGATCGGCAACGGTGGTGTAAGCCCTCCGATGGAGCGCGAGGCAACTCCAATGGACTGGAGAAGCCGGGTGCCACCGTGGTCAACTGCATGGCGCAAAGGCGTGCGAGGGAGGCTTTGGCGGCTTCGGCTCAAAACCGCTACCCAAGCTACCCAACCTTGGTGAGTTGGGCCATGACTCGCCAAGATAGAGACGATGGGCCAAGTCTGGCCCAGACGGAGACTTCCTAAAGTTTCCCGGTTTCTGACTTCAAAACCGGGGGTGCAAAGGCGTATTGGACTACTGGCCACGTGGAGGACATCCGAAGATTGCGTGGAAGCTAAGAAGATGAAGTCTTCATCGTGGCCGTCCGTTGTGATGCCCTAGGCATCTCAAGGGCATTACATCAGCATCATTGACATAATTGCATCATCTCATGAACATTTCATATTGAGTGCTTAAGTAGACCAAGTCATTTGAATCAATTAAATTCAGTTTTTCCTGAATAGGCCTCTACATTTGTCACTATAACTTTGAATCTGTTGTGAATTTGAAGAAATTTGATATACCAAACTTGTAGACAATTTCATGCTTGACAACTTTGGTATTTTGTGTGTTGACATGCATAATGGTTTTGGTGATGTTTTGGGGGCCTTTTTCTGCAAACCTGTGTTTTCTGTCCAAACTTGACCTGATTAGTAATCCTACATTTTCTCTAATCTACAGCCATTTTCATGCAACACTTTAGTTGAGAACGTTTTGTGTGAAAGTGATTAAAAAATGGACTTTTAGAATTTCTAAACTTATAGGTTCTGCTGGTCAAACATGAGTCAACAGTTTAAATTCAAATTTAAACCATATTTTCATATAGAACATGGTACGAACATTTATAAGAAAGTTGTAGACCTCGAAATGTAGAACACTTTTTGTATTTTGCGTTTGGTCAGACTCGGCTTTTAAGATGTTCAGAAACTCCAAGTTCTTGAGTGTGTCCAGGCGGTCAAACTTGAGTTTTCCAATTTTTCGGGCCATTTTCCATTTTTGTGCCTATGACGCGTGGGCCCCACACATCGGATTCCCGCCCAGGCCCGGATGACGACATCACTGTGGGCCCCACTCCCCTTTGGCCTCCGGAGACTTGGTCCATAGACCATCTCCTCCTTCTCCGCCCTCACCCCACTTATTTGTGACTCCGGGTCCATGGACCATGTCCGCGCACCGCGACTCTCCTCTTCCCCCTCAATCACACAGTAGCGTTTATGACAAAAAGTTGGATATATTGTGTGGACAGTAGCTCTAAACAACGTGTGATATTTAAATGAACTTCAAAATTTGTGAAACTTGGACAGTAGCTCTATCATGAGATATAGGACCTGTGTGATATTTTTGCAACCCTAGCATTTGCTGGTAAATTACTGTTATGCCATTATGCATGTGTTTTGTGTATTTATTTAACATGGAAAATGAAAGTTACATAAAATATGCTCAAAATGACTCTCTGGTATTTTTCATGTGCTTTATGTGGTATAAGTAGCTCACTGGTAAAATATGAAGTTGTGCATGTTTAGTTTTGATACTGTTTTGAAAATGACAAAATGTTACTTGTTGATGTTGATAATTGGAAAAAAGGATATTAGAGTACTAAGAAAATTCCATGGAAAATTTGGTAACTTGCTGATGATATACAGGCTCCAGAAAGTATTTTTGTGAAGTTTGTGAACACTATTTTGATGAGTATTTAAAATAGACCTAGATAGCCATATGGAAAATAGATGTCCTATAAAACTGTGGATTCCATGCTTGCTGAATTTTATGTGTGGTGCTTATTGTTGGCGGTTGATACAACCCATTTCGGCCATCAACATTTCATGTTTTAGAGTATACTTTACCTAGTTTTCACTAATCTCTAACTAGTTCCACGAGTTGTGCATAAAGGTTGTTTGCAGGAGCTTTACACATTCAAAATTACATAGAAATGAACAAACGGAGACAATGTGGCAAGAAGGGGAGCAATGGGCTAGAAGACTAGGCCGGTCGACCACCATCCCAGGTCGGCCGACCAGGTTGTGGTCGCTCGACCTTGTCGGCCGACCAGAGGCCAATCAGCAGCCCCAGGGGCCAGGCCGGCCTGTAGGACCGAGACGTGCGACTAGAGGTGGGGTGAATAGGAGCACTTGAAAACTCAAAATCAATCCCCCGTAGTGCAAACTGAAACAACACCCACAACAAAGCTAGACACCATCCACTGAGAGGATACGTATCTAGCTCACAACACGTGCTTGGTACCGCCCATAGAACAGATAAGTACCAAGCACAAAGTGGAAGCACACGCTCAAACGGCTAAGACAAAGAGCCAAAAGGAACCAACTTCGGGAAACTGCAGATTTCAGACAGACAGGGCTGCAAAGAAAAATCTCAAAACCCTAGAAGCAAAGCTCGAAACCACCCAAAAAAATTACCACACCTTCACAAGGCAATAGGGAACAGCTCTAGAAAACATCAAGCCAATTGAAGCAAGTTGTGACCACCGGACTGTCCGGTGGTTAAGCACCGGACTGTCCGGTGCTTACAGCCAGACACTCCAAAAAGATTCGGACTGACGGTTAAAAAGGGGCCAAGGAACAACTCCACAAATTTTCAGCTCAATTGGACAAGAAATAAAAATCCTAGAGCCATCGGACTGTCCGGTGCAGACCCACCGGACTTTATAGACAAACAGAAAAACAGCCACACGAAACTTGAAATTCCGAAGCCAAAACTTGACCAAACCTTCACCAATCTTCACAAAATTTTGCACACACTAACCTAGCTTCATTCCAAAGCTATTCCCAAAAGATCTATTGAAAAAGATCAAGGGATTAGTGGGAATTTCAGATCTCGTAAAGAGGTGAATATTTGGGCAAGAAAGGGGAAAGCTCAAGACCAACTTGTTCGTGGCAATCCTTCGGGATTGAGATGTTCTAAGACATAATCTCCACGTTCTTGTAAGTCCAAAACACAAGGAAAAGAAAGGATCCAACCTTGGCCAAAGCAAACACCCAAAAAGCCAAGGATTGAAGCCAAAAACCAAAGAGAACAAGGGGAGGAGAAGCACAAAAAGTTGTTGCACGAAACCACTTCGATTATGAGCCTCAAAAGAGGTCTTAGGTCAGATTACAATGAAGGATTTCATCCCAAGCAATCATCCTCACCTTCCCTCTTGATTTGGAGGCTAGATCTCACCCTAACCCTCCTAAACTTGGAGCTCAAAGCTTGAGGACAAAAATTACCCTAAGGAAATGAAAACCTAGCTGCCAAGACACCCTCTAATGACTAGCTCTTAGGCTATTTATACACCGGTTCAGTTTTGGCATTTTTTCACATAGACCCCTAACACTAGAAACACCCGGAGGGGCTAACACAGAAAAGGACCCGAAATATCAGGGACGGACGACCACGATGAAGACTTCATCTTCTTAGCTTCCACGCAATCTTCGAATGTCCTTCACATGGACAGTAGTCCAATCCACCTTTGCACCCCCGATTTTGAAGTCAGAAACCGAGAAACTTTAGGAAGTCTCCGTCTGGGCCAGACTTGGCCCATCTTTTCTATCTTGGCAAGTCGTGGCCCAACTCTTTGAATAGCTTGGGTGGCGGTTTTGAGCCGAAGCCGCCAAAGCCTCCCTCGCACGCCTTCTCGCCATGCACCCGGGTTGGAGCACCACGGTGGCACCCGGCTTCTCCAGTCCATCGGAGTTGCCTCACAGTTCTCGGAGGGCTTACACCACCATTGCTGAACCGCCCCTCCGTGTGCTGAGCTTTCTGGCCGACCGACGCCGAGCATTGCCTCCGGTCCATTGGAGGGCTTTTGCCTCAGTCCATCGAGGTCTTCATCATCTACCTCCAGTCCATCGGAGGGCTTGAGCTCGTTGAGAATCACTCATCACACCAGGAGAGCAATGAGGCCGGTCCATTGGCTCTCAATCTCCCCCTTGATGAGTGCATTGTCAACACCTTCATCCCGTTACCTAAAATAGAACATAGACAAGAGAAAAGCGTAAAACCGAAAAAGAAAGAAGGAAAGAAGAAAGTTGCTCAAAATGCCCAAGAACCAAATACAAGCAAAGAAACAGGGCACAATGAGACAACAAAAGAAAACAAAACATCAGCTCCTCAAGACAGAGGCAAAAGGCTCAACGCACCAATGCAAAGAGCATGCTAAAAGCTCAACTTCCCTGAAATGCATCCTTACAAATGCAAAAATGAATGCAAAGCTCCCCCTCAACTAAGTCTCTCCCGAGTCCTCTGTTGACGCTCGCTAAGTACTAAAATTTTGCTCTATTTTTATATGATTTTATATCTTTTCGAGAGTTAATCTTATCATTTAGTCTTGTTTTACTAACAAATAACCCCGTTTTCGAGAATGCTCTTTGTTTTTGTGCAATATTCATTTTTGCAGGAAAATAGGGAATAATTGAAGATATTTGAGAATTTCTCGAAGAAAGGATTTATGCTATGAAGCGGGTCCTGAAATAAAGACTAATTGAAGCCCACTTGAGGAAGATGCCCAACAAGAAAAGAAGTCTTGAAACATAAAGTTTGCTTGAAGGACTAAATCCTGAAATCTTCTCGAAATTCATGACAGCCGCAGCTTGCGGGACCAATTCGGAGACCTTAACGACGTCAAATGAAGAAAGTTTGAATACCAAAGTTGTAGATCTCTTCGAGCTCTACAATTTAGAGTTCGAGTTTGCCTTATTTGGACTTCGGATGAGGAAGTTATCATCGAAATACTAAAAGTTGCAGAATATGGAAGAGTCCAATTCAGGAAGGACAAGGATGGAAGCTTCGTCTACGAGCAAGGAAAGACATGAACGTCCGGTACTCTTTTGGAAACTTGTATATACTTGGAAATATTTTTTTATGTGTTTTAAGACTCTTAGACCGACCTAATAGATTCCATGTATAGGGTTCCCTCCGGGGTATAAATATAGAGCCTCCCAAGGGGAGAGGGAGTTAGTCCACCGCATTATTCATTGTAAGTCAAGAGTCTAGGGCAAGGGTCGGGGGCTAAAAGTGTTCAACTCGGCGAGAAGCTTATCTCGGCGAAAGGAGGAAGCAAAAGGAGACAGAAGGGAGGCCGGTCGGTCAACCCCTAGGGGTTTGGTCGGCCGACCCAGGCCCTTCAGAGGAGATCTCGAGTTCATCTTTCGATATGTTCTTCGTCGAGTTCACCCCGACGACTATGCTTCAGAGTTTACGATGTATCTCGAGTAATTCCTTGTACTTCCTTCAATACTTTGATGAAACCTTGATATTCGATCAATAAAGATTGTCTGCTAGACCTAGTTTGTTGTTTATACATGTTTTATGATCCAAATCTTTGCAATGCTTAATTCCAACATGTCTAGTCGGCCAACGTATAGCAGTTCTTCATGTTCTTATAGTAGATCTTTCTTCTTAGCTAGTTGATTGAATCTACTCATGATTAGAGATGGTTGGGGTTTGCTAGTTCGTCGATTACCTGGTTACTAGTGACAGTAGAGCCTAGGGAAAGGTTCGAGTAGATCCTCGACATTTATGATCATGTTTATTCTTTGCTTAATGTTTAGATCTAGTTTCAAGGTGGTTCTTAGTATGATGGTTGTTTGTCTCATATCTTGTGGATCCTTTTGCCATGTCAAACCTATCGTTCTCACGTTTATCCCAAGGTTGGCCGACCCGGCACCGACCCCGTTTTGCACGTGCCTCAACCGCCACAACCGCCAACCGACATTTGGAGCGCATCGCAGCCGATGGATCAAGGAAGGCGGTGCATCGGGTGGCCGCCCGACCTTCGGGGTGGCCGGCCGACCTACCCTAGGGTCGGCCAACCTACCCCTAGGTCTTCCAACCACCGACCTATGCCCAAACCAACCTTGCACACCTACAAATACCCCCCTCAGCCATCCAAGCTATAAATACCCCCAGGAGGTCATTTGCAAGGTGTGGTGGATCAATAGAATACAAGTGTGGTTGTGTAGTTGAGTGTGAGTGTTGTAGTGAAGCCACCCTTGGCATTGTAGAGAGAGCCAAGTTGTATCAAGAGTGAGTAGTGAGTTATAGAGTGAAGGAGTCGGAATTCTCTTTGGTATTCTATTTCCGAGCTCTTATTCTCAGAGGAATTATTACTCTATTTTCAGGATACAATAAAGTTTCTTGCTCTCTACTTTATTTATTTCGTACTTACTTTATTTACATACTCAGTGCTTTGCTCAGTAGTTTAGGGTGCAAAGTGTGCTCTGTGTAGTTTAGCTATACAGTTGTACTTGCTTTCAGGCTTCGAACCTGTGTACCCTTGGCATTGTAGAGAGAGCCAAGTTGTATCAAGAGTGAGTAATGAGTTGTAGAGTGAAGGAGTCGGAATTCTCTTTGGTATTCTATTCCCGAGCTCTTATTCTCAGAGGAATTATTACTCTATTTTTAGGATACAGTAAAGTTTCTTGCTCCCTACTTTATTTATTTCATACTTACTTTATTTACATACTCAGTGCTTTGCTCAGTAGTTTACGGGTGCCAAGTGTGCTCTGTGTAGTTTATCTATACAGTTGTGCTTGCTCTCAAGCTTCGAACCTGTGTAGTAGTAAACTCGGTTGTGTAGACGTGGTGTCTAGACTAGAGTTTACCTTGGAAGGTGTCTTGTCCCACGCAACTTTGGTGGTAGGTCCACTTGGTGACAGCGAGCGTGTACCCTATGTACCCGTCGTTCCGATAAGTAGTCATTGACGCATAGCTGAGTTCTGTAGTGCCCGCCTTTCTCATCTGGGTTATCAGCACTTTGGTGCCCGGAAGTGGTTCTATAGGCTTAGTGTCCAAGTAAACCTGCTGAGTAGAACACTAGTTTGTTTAGTAAAGTTAAGTTGTTTTATCTAAAGTAGTGAACCTTCTCTACTCTGCCCTTTACCTCTACCTTGCTGGTTTTGCTATTCGGTTCTACCTGTTCTACGTTGAGTTACTCCTCGTTCCTCGTGGATTTCGATACCCTGGAATACTCTTGGGTGAAAAGCTACAACATGTTTCCGTGCGCTTGCGGATCTATATCAGTAGGCTAAGAAACGCCAACAAGCTTTTATAGCGCCGTTGCCGCAGAACGGTAGCTAATTCAACTAGAACCTAGGATCGTCCATACTCACACCATACACAACCACCACATATATCCCCACCAAATACCACATACCTTCTACCATATGGATTCCACGCCTATCTTTCAACTCGCCGCTCCAAAGGGAGGTTATTTGGGGCCTCCACCATCATCCGCACCCATCACCGTAGAAGGCTATCAGCTATGTCCCGGCTTGATAGCCATGGTTCAGGACAAATCATTCGGAGGACACGAATCAGAATGCCCCTACGCACACCTCCAGGAGTTCGAGCAGCAATGCAGCTACCTGGTCATCCCAGGAATGTCTGGCGACACACTTCGATGGTTGCTTTTTCTGTTCTCGCTAACGGGGGAGGCAAAAATCTAGTGCAAGCAGGCAGTCGGTAAAGTAGAAGGGAGTTGGGAGGACTTGAAAACTAGTTTTTGTCTCTGTTTCTTTCCGCCAAATAAGGTTATCGACCTCCGCTGCGAAGTATCCAACTTCCGACAGCGCGAGAGAGAATCCTTGGGGGCAGCTTGGGAACGCTTCAACCGTTTGGCCTCATCAGGGCCGGATTTGGGTATTTCTGAGGCATGGTCACTACAACACTTCATTCGGGGCCTTACACCTAGAGCGGATCTTTGTCTCGACCTAGCCTCACGAGGGTCGTTCTACCACTTGACACCATCCGAGGGAAGAAAAATTCTCGACAAAATCCTCGAGAAAGCTTCTGACCTTGGTACAATAGAAGAACCACCTCCACAGAAGCCACCCAAGACACTTGAAACCGAAGAGAGACAAACACCATATACCCCACCTCCACCAGTACCTCTTCGAATCGAGGAAATCCCAGAACCATCGTCTAGGCAAACTGAGAGGGTCAGTTTCGCCTTGACGGTTCCTCAGTCGGCACCTCCGTTCTCTTTTGAGGACGAACTCTTCATGGATTTTGGTGATGCCTCTCGGTTACCAAAACAAGACCGACATAAAGTGCCAGATCATAAAGTGCATATGAAGGAGGACCTACTCTGGCTTTCAGCAGCAATCAATCGGGATTGGCTAGAGGAAAGACGACTGGACACGAACACAGTCAAATTTTATCCAGACCCCAGCGTCATCCCAGGCCAAGTATCAAGGCTTCAACCGCAAGATATTACATATGACCCAAGGTTAGGAATCAATATTGTTGGAGCGTGAGCTCCGGCCGGGTGGCAGAATGCACCCGCCCGATCCTAAGTACTATGAGTAGTTAGGGGGAGCGATCGTTGATAGCTACGTAGTGAAGGCACGATGGAGACGCAAGGGTTTAGAGTGGTTCGGGCCGCCGGAGCGTAATACCCTACGTCCACTAGAGGTGTGTTCTTGTATTGGCTTGAGTGTGAAGGAAGTGAAGAAGATCGTGTGTCTCTTTCTGAGGATCCCCTCCGAGCGTATATCCCTACGTCTCGCATGCCTCCCCTTTTATAGTCCAAGGGGTGCATGTACATGGTGACCGGGGCCCGACAGGTGGTCCCGGCCTGCTATCTCTACTCCGCAGAGTTCCCTTATGCTGACTTGGCTTCTTGGGTTATCGCCAGCGGAGGTCAGGGCCTTCGGCTACCCCTTCGTTGATATGTCCCGTGCTCCGTTGCCGTGATGACCTTTGATCCCTGCGCCTTGTACCTGCATCTGCCGCAGCAGTATGGCGCCGTCCGGGAAGTAGCCCCGCTGGCCTGGTGTAGTCCGGAAATGTCGCCACGCCGCCCTGGCTTGCGCTGCTCGGTCCAATCCGCCGTTGTACCCGGCGGTATGGCTCCAGGGGCAGGAGTGGCAGGCGGCGTGCCGACGTGACATTACAGGTAGGTTGCGGCGTGCCACAGTGACCCTACCGTAATAGCCTAGGCGTGGCTGATGCGTGCGCGCGGCGCAGCCCACGCCGCGTATGGTGTACTTGTTTATGCGGTTTAATCCCCGATATTCGGCGGGAAGTTGACCGCTACGCCTTGTCATGGTTGCCGCTCCTCAGTAACGCGCGTCCCGCAGTATGGTCGCTGTCGCCTGTCAGCGGCGGTGCCAGCGCCTGTCAGCGGATGTCAGGGCACGCCCGCCCGCCTGCAATGAATGCGGTAGGTGGGCGTGGCCCGCAGCCGGAGGCCCCGCCGCGAGCCCTGGGGACACGTGGCGGCCTCGGACCAGGCTACCGCGGGGGCGGGCACCCTCCGTAGTCCGCAGCTTCCTCGCTGGGTGAATGGTACGTGGCTGCTCCGGACCTCCCCGAGCTGGATCGGGTTCGGCTCCCCTTTTGGGGACTTCCATATGGACCCGGGGTGCAGTCCGGCCCACAAGTGGTGGGCCAGAACTGCTTGCGAGTGGCTTTGGGCTCTTTCCTTACTGAGACACATGGCGACACTGGCCGCTCCCTCTGGTTGGCGGGGAAAACCGTCTTTGTCAGGCTGCGTGGAGCCTTGTTAAGGGCAGTACTTAGCTTTTGTCCAGTATAAGCGAGTACCCGGTTTGCTGGGTACCGACAGTGGCCCCTGGGCCCACCTTAGGTGAGCTTGGGAACCTAAGGTGGGTCCATCAGCGCTTATCGTCTGCGCCATCGGGGGCTCCGTGTGGCCTTTGGCCCCGGCCCCCTCGACCCGCACCAGATCACATGGGCGCCTGACGGGCCCCCACGATCCGGTCGTGCCAAGTCGTGGGAATTTTCCCGAGCTTCGAGGGGGCAGGCCTGCGCCGGCAGACGAAGCGACGGGCCGCCTGCCCACCTCTCCGCAGTTAAGGCGGTGGCAGCGGATCGCGCGCTTGGCCGCGCGAAAGCTGAGTGACGGTTCGCGTTCTTTCTCACCCGGTTTCTTATCCGCCTGTCGCGGTTAGCGGCCCCTGGGGCCCCTTGTCAGAGGCCGGGCGGGTTGCGGGTGCGTCCGTGCGTGTGTGTTTAAAGTATGTGGTGCACCGATGGCTCCGTTAAATAGGGTCTTTGACCGGATGCCTGGTACGCTTTTTCAGGCTTCGTCTCCGCTCCATTAGCAACCGCAGCCGTGCCTCGCCTTCTTCGCCGCAGAGCTCTTGCCCTCGCTGGTGCCGCGCATCCCCATTGCCTTTCGCTACTCCAATCCATGGCGATGGGTCTCGGTGATCCCGCCAACTGGCAGTCTGAGGAGGACCTCGACATCGTGCGTCGCCTCCTTGGCTGGACGGACGCGACGCGTCGCAACGGCGTTCGCGCGGGCTCCCTCCCCCTCCGCAATCTGCGGCCGGGGGAGCTCGTGCTCTTCGTCTCCTACCTCTACTGCGGCCTGGGGGTGCCGATCTCGTCCTTTTTCCTGCTGCTGCTGGAGGGATACGGGCTGCAGCTCCAGCACCTCACCCCCCACTCCATCCTCCTGGCGGCGATCTTCGTCCACCTCTGCGAGATGTTCGTGGGGGTGCCGCCCTGTGTGGCGCTCTTTCGCCACTTCTTCTCGCTAAAAGGTTCCGGTAGGAGCGCGAGCGACATCGGCGGCTTCTACTTCGTGCTGAGGGGTTCCGGGAGGTCGTCGATCTACCTTCCCCCTTTTTCCAGCACCAAGTGGGAGAACTGGCGCAACGACTGGGTGATTGCGAGGGCGGACCCGAACGACCGGCTGAAGCTCCCGGAGGGCGGTCCAACCTCACCCCGCCCGGAATGGGGTGCCCCTGCGGACCTGCCGGGCGACTTCTCCTCCGTGCTAGTGAGGATCACCGAGCTCGTTAATGACGGGCTCACCTCGATGCACGTCCTCGCGGACTTCCTCACGCGGAGACTCGCCCCCTTGCAGCAGCGACCGAGGCGGGCGTGGAGCTACACCGGCCCCAACGACTGCAGCCGGATTGCGCGGGGCGAGGTCAACAACCTGACGCCGGGAGAGCTAGAATCCTTGATGTGCCGCGTCGTGGGTGAGGCATTCGCCCCCGAGCAGCTAATTTTGCCCGCCGCCGTCGTGCCACTCTGCAGTGACCAGGCCCTACGGACGGCGGTGCTCCGGGACATGCCGACACTCGACGACGCCGGGCTCGCGGCGCGGCAGCTCGGGGGCGACCCCAACCGGGGGATCAACATTGGCGACGCTCCGATCGGGAGCGCCCGCACTGGGGGCTCCACCCCTGTTGGCAAGGGGAAGGAACCCACGGCGACAGCTGGCGGCGAGGAGAGGCGGCGTAGGCTGTCCCGTGGCAACGAGACCTCCGTTTCGGAGCCCGAGCCAAAGCGCCAGCGGACCACGGAGGGGGGAAGCTCGTCCGGGCAGTGGGGGCGTCCTTCACCTCCGCCGCGCCCGGACCAGCAGCACCAGCAGCGCCAGCAGCACCAGCAATAGCAGCAGCAGCAGCACCAGCAGCAACCACAGCGGGTGCCGCCGCTACCAAAAATGGGCCAGCAGCAGCAGCAGGCGCCGCTACCGCCAAAGCCGGACCAACAGCAACAGCGGCCGCATGCGCCGCCGCCACCCAAGCCGGACCAGCAGCAGCATCGGCAGCAAGTGCCGCCACCGCCAAAGCCGGACCAACAGCAGCAGCGGCAGCATGCGCCGCCACCACCCAAGCCGGACCAGCAGGAGCAATGGCAGCAGGCGCCGCCGCCACTCAAGCCGGACCAACACCAGCGACGGGCTCTTGGCCTCCGAGGTCGCTGGACGGCGCAGACACCGAGGTAAGCTATTTTGGGTTGGTCCAAGCATTTTTGCAGTGTCGCTGTTAGTTCCTCGAATTTTCCCAATCCTCATTTCCTGCCCTGTTTAGGACATCTCGTCCGGTCAGCTCCTCCGCGGCTGCTCCTTCCGCCGGTGCTGTCCCACCCAGCGGGTCCGGCAGTCGAGCGGACACGACAGAGGTGGTCGCTCCAGGTGGTCCGACGCCGGGAGCCGCGACGGAGAAGACCGCACCGGGCGGATCGACGCCAGAAGTTGCGACGGGGTCCGGGGCCCCTCGTCCAACCGAGGGCGGCTTGGAAAAGGTCCAGGGTCGGCCGCACCTGCCCTTGCCAGGGGTGCCGGCTCTCCCCCGCGTGCTGCGCCGAGGACTCCAGGCCCTGGAGGACGTCATGGAGGCGTTCCAGCTGGAATGGGCGCAGCTGCAGTAGGAGCGTGAGCGCCTGGCTGGCTGGCAGGCCCGCTTGGGGGAACAGATCCACGCCACATCCTCTCAGTACTCCCAGGTCCGCGCGGAACTCGCCGCCGCCCGCAGGGACCTCGACGCCGACCGCGAGGCCTATGTGAAGGACCTACAGCTGTTCGCCGTCCGGGAGCGTGCGGTTGCACTCCGGGAGAAGACGGTCGCTGTGGACGTGGCGAAGCTGAGGCTCGATCGGGCCGAGCTGGAGTCCGAGATGCAGGGGATGGAGTGGCGCAAGAAGGAGATGCTGGAGGTGTCTGAGATGCAGCTCGCCGTCAATAAAAAACCTGATGAGAAGGGGGCGGCGCTTGACCAACGCGAGGCGGCGGTCAAGGCCCTCGAAGAGACCCTTTTTCAGCGCGAGGCTGCTGCCAAAGCCCTCGAGGACTCCGCTTCCCAGTGCGAGGCGGCGGCCAGGGCCCTCAAGACGGAGGCCTCCCGCCTGTCCGGTACCCTCAAGGTCCGAGAGGACTGGGTGAAGTCCCGGGAGGCGGAGCTCGACGAGCAGGCGAAGCAGCTCCGAGCAGGGCAAGCTGCTTTGGAACAGCTGAAACGGGAGGCCACCCAGCAGGCACTGGCGGAGAGTCAGGCGCAGCTGCGCGCCGACCTTCGACATTTCGCCGACTGGGCTGGGGAGGCGAACACCGCTCTGGTGCCTCTCGGGTTGAGTCCGATCCAGGTGCCGGAGCCGCCGTCGACCATGGCGGACGCTCTCCCCGTCCTTCACTCTGCTATGGAGCGGCTCCGGCGCTTGGATTCCACGCTTGCGGAGCGCCTTGAAGCCGGGGGTCGCGATCTGCTCCGTGCCGCGGCGGAGCACCTGTTGGTTTGCTTTCGGAGCCACGACCCCGCCATCTCCCTGGATCCGGTTGTCGTTGGTCCGGTGGAAGAAACGGAGGCCGCCGCCTGGGAAAGCGTGCGGGAAGTGGTTGAGATCGTCGCCGCTCGGTTCCAGCGGGCCCCTGCGGATGAGGAGCCGGATGCACCGGAGGCGGGAGTTCCCCCAGCGCCATAGAGGCTTTACTTGCCTTCTTTTTATTTTTTTATTTTTTTGTAAGATATTTGGATGGACAACTTATGAAATGAGGGAGGATGGGCGTTGTGACTTATCTGTATGTTGTACCTTCCCTCTTTCCTGTTGCATGCTGGCATGGTTCTGCCTGACCCCTGGCCCCCTGGTAGGTAGGCTCTAGTTTTGAGGCTGGCTACCACCAAGTCAGGAATCGGACCTGCATGCAACTCATGGTAGATGTTAGTAGTAGACCCGCGGGACCCTATTCTGAGTTGACTTTTCTCAACTGATTGTGGTCCGGCATTCCTGGGTACATGGTCCGTGACCAAGATGCCCGGATGGGGATAGTAGGGTGCACAGGCTTAGGGTGCAGGACCAGGCTAAGGCACTGTACAGCCCCGGACTATCCCTATTTCAGGTATCTTAGACACGGACCGGCTCCTGACGCTACAGGCGTCTTTCAGCAAAACACATCTTTCTCAGGTGCCTTAGGGCTTTACGGGACTGGACCTTGTTGGTCAGGGTCTGGAGAGCTTGCTAATGGCGAGGGTGTGGTTCGGCGTGCTGCACGCTTTGTTCCTGGTACTGGGGAACTTGCGGCGAAGTGGGGAGTGTACAGTGCTTAGGGTACGGGACCAGGCTAAGTAGCTAACGACTCTGGGCCACCAAGGCAAGTTCCTTTTCTCGGGAGCTGGCCCCCAGCATGGCGGATCACACCCGAGCGACTAGACAAGGTATTCCTCACCTGCTCTCAAGTCAGATTTTCCCGTTTCAAGCTTTAGGTGATAATAGGGTACCGGGCGGGGGTTAGTGATAACAATATTGATAGGGAGATAAGGAGATAATTGAAATCATCACAAAGGCAGCAACAGGGGCAATTTCCTTTATTTATAAGGTGACATCATGTGACGTCAGCCAGAGGCCGGGATTACAAGGGCGGACCTCCACCGCTCTAGACCACATGGCGGTATTATCTACTTTATAAAGAAAGAAAAAAGCCCTGCTTCTGCCTATGGATAAAACTTACGGAGGTGTTCGATGTTCCATGGGTTTGGCAGCGGAATGCCCTCCTCCGTGGCAAGACAGACGCAACCGGGTCGACTTACTTCCGTCACCTTGAAGGGCCCCTCCCAGCTAGGGAAGAGTTTGTTGAGCCCTTCTCGGCTTAGGATGCGTCTCAGGACCAGGTCCCCAGGTTGGAGGACCCTTCCCCGCACGGTCCGTTCATGATAGCGCTTGAGCGCCTGGTTGTACCGTGCGTTCCGGATTGCCGCTTGCCACCGTTGCTCCTCGACGAGGTCGATGTCATCGAGCCTGTCCTGTTCCTGCAAAGATTCATCAAAAGCTTGGACCCGTAGGGAGCCCAAGAGAATCTCTGGCGGGAGGCATGCTTCGGCCCCGTACACCAGGAAGAACGGGGTTTCCCCGGTCGCTCGGCTGGGTGTGGTCCGGTTTCCCCACAACACACATGGGAGCTCATCGATCCACTTGGCACCGTGCTTCTTTAAGCAGTCGTAGGTGCGAGTCTTGAGCCCCCTGAGGATTTCCGCATTAGCCCTTTCTACTTGTCCATTGCTCCTGGGGTGTGCTATCGACGCGAAGCACAGCTGGATGCCAACGCCGTCACAGTAACCCTGGAAGACTCGGCTCCTGAACTGGGTCCCGTTGTCCGTTATGATATGGTTAGGGACGCCGAACCGGCATACAATGGACTTGAGGAAAGCTGTTGCGGTTCCTTGGGTGATTTTCACCACTGGGTTACCTCTGGCCATTTTGTGAATTTGTCAATGGCAACATAGAGGTATCGGTACCCACCGACGGCCCTAGGAAATGGTCCCAGGATGTCTACCCCCCATACCGCGAAGGGCCAGGAGGGCGGAATCATCTGCAGCGGCTGAGCTGGTGTGTGTATCTGCTTTGCGTGGAACGGGCACGCTTTACAGGACCTTACCAGCTCGGCTGCATCCTGGAGAGCTATCGGCCAGTAAAATCCGTGCTGAAAGGCTTTACCGACCAGCGTACGGGACCCCGAATGATTCCCGCACTCGCCCCCATGGATCTCCGTGAGTAAATCACGGCCCTCTTCCCGGGTTATGCATCGCATGAGGATGCCGTTGGCGCCACGTCGGTAGAGATCCCCTTCTACCAGTGTGTAGTGTTTAGCCAACCGCACTATGCGCTCAACAGACACATGTTCATCGGGAAGGATTTTGTCCTTCAGGTAGTCCCGGATTTCGGAGATCCATGCATCGGGACTGCCCTGAGCCAGTGGATGTGTCCCTGATGACGTGCCGGGGTCATCAGTCCACACGATCCTTGATGGCCCCCAGAGGTGGAGGACCATCGGGACTGCTAGCTTCGAGGTGCTAGTTCCGCCCCCTTCACCCAGTTCGGCTGGCTGGGCGGTTGGTCTCAGTAGCTGTCTTTCGAAGACGCCATCGAGTACTGGGCCCCGAGTTGATGCTCTTGCGGAGAGGTCATCTGCTACTGAGTTGAGGTCTCTTGGAATGTGCTGCAGCTCCAGGACCTCAAAGTCTTTCTCGAGCTCCCTCACTCGTATGAGGTACGCTGCGAGCTGGGGGTTGTTGCAGCAGCACTCCCCCCGGACCTGTCTGATCACCAGCTGGGAATCTCCTTTGACTAGGAGCTGCTTGATTCCTAGTGATTGGGCGGCCATTAGCCTGAAGATCAAGGCTTCGTATTCTGCCATGTTGTTGGTGGCTTTGAACTCGAAGCGTACTATATACTTTACTTGATCTCCGTCTGGGTCCACGAGTACCACACCTGCTCCGGATCCCCTCTCGCGGGCGGACCCATCGAAAAAGAGCGTCCAGTGTGGCTCGGTGAAAACCCGGACAGGCCTGCCTGGCTGTGAAGGACCCGCCTCAGACTGCGGGCCTCCCGACTCAGCGGCAGTGGGTGTCCATTCCGCGATGAAGTCTGCCAGGACCTGGCTCTTGGTAGCGCTGCGGGGCTGGAAGTCAAGTTGGAATTCTGCCAGCTCCGCAGCCCATTTGGTGATACTCCCGGTGGCGTTAGAGTTGTGCAGGATCGCTCTTAGCGGGTAAGAGGTCACCACGACAATCTTATGCGCCTGGAAGTAATGGCACAACTTCCTGGAAGCTACCAGTAACGCATAAGCGAACTTGTGAGTTTCCAGGTACCTGGCCTTTGCCCCGTGAGGACCTCGCTGACGTAATACACCGGCCTCTGGGTGGTCCGGACCCTTGCGGAGGATCCCGGGCCACCCACCTTTGTTAAGTCAGCCTCCTGGGCAGCCCGCCCCTCTGCTTCTGGCAGCTCACTACCTTGGCAGGGTAGGGTGTCGGCCGGACCTCCGGTTTCGGAGCCGGTCGTTGTTTCTGCGGTGGACGGACCACCGCCTTCCACTCGGGGGGTCCCGGTCCGTCCCTCGTGGGGGTGCTCTGGTCTCTCAGCGACCAGGACCATGCTGACTACCTCGGATGTTGCTGCGAGGTAGAGATACAGAGTCTCACCAGGCTCTGGTGCCACCAATATGGGCAGTGTGGTGAGATGCTGCTTCAGTTCCTGGAAGGCTTGTTCAGCCTCTTCGGTCCATATAAATGGTCCAGACTTCCTCAATAGCTTGAAGAAGGGCAGGGCTCTCTCAGCTAGCCATGAGATAAAGCGGCTGAGGGCTGCCAAGGACCCGGTGAGCTTCTGTAGGTCCTTGATGCAGGCAGGTGGCCACATAGCCTCGATCGCCCTGATCTTGGTTGGGTTTGCCTCAATGCCTCGGTGCGATACCAGGAAACCCAACAGCTTACCAGCTAAGACGCCAAAGACGCATTTCTCGGGGTTCAGCTTCATGCACGTTGTGCGCAGCCTGTCGAAAATGAGGGTCAGGTCCTCCAGCAAGGTTGACCCTTCCCTGGTCTTGACAACGATGTCATCGACGTAAACCTCGACTATATTTCTGATCAGGTCACGGAACGTAAAGTTCATGCCTCGTAGAAATGTGGGTAAAGCATTCCTCAGACCATAAGGCATTACAACGTAACAGTACAGACCATCTACCGTTACAAAGGCTGTATGCCTCTTATCCTCTTCGTTCATCCGAATCTGATGGAACCCGGAATACGCATCCAAAAAAGACAAAAGCTCACACCCGGAGGTGGAATCTACTATTTGATCTATGCGCGGAAGGGGATAAGGGTCCGGAGGACACGCCTTATTGAGGCTGGTGTAGTCGATACACATCCGAAGCTTCCCGTTTGCCTTAGGGACAACTACCGGGTTGGCTAGCCACTCGGGGTGATGGACCTCTTCGATGAAGCCCGCGTCTAGAAGCTTCTGGACCTCCTGACGGATGAAGTCCTGACGCTCCACGGACTGCCTTCGTGGCTTCTGCCGCACCGGCTTGGCATCCGGGTTGATCTTCAGACGGTGCTCAATCACCTCCCTAGGGATCCCGGGCATTTGTGACGGTTCCCAGGCGAACACGTCAACATTTTCTCTGAGGAAGGCAACGAGCGCGTCTTCCTATTTTTCCCCCAGATTCCCCGCGATGCGGGTGGTCCGGGAGGCCTCCGCCCCGATCTGGACGGTCTTGACCGGCACGTCTTCTGGGCCAGCTGGGCGCACCTTGGGCACCTTCGGGTCCTTCGCAGGAGCCTTAATCCCAGAGGCTGAGGGGTCAGCCCCCTCGGGGCCCGCTGCGTCAGCAGTGAGGGCGTGGAGTTTCTCCACGGCGGCGACTGCGGCGAGGCGGTCCCCCGGCACGGTGAGGACACCAGCCGGGGAGGGCATCTTCACGACCAAGTACCTGTAATGGGCTACGGCCATGAAGCGGTAGAGTGCCGGTCTGCCAATGATGGCATTGAACGACAGGTTTACATCCGCAACGTCGAACTGGACGCTCTCCGTGCAGAAGTTTTCCGGTGTCCCGAAGGTGACCGGGAGGTCGATCTTCCCCTTCGGGTAGACCGACAGCGGGCCCACTTCGGAGAATGGGCGCGACGGAGCCAGGCGTGACTCCGGAATCTGCAGCTGCTTGAAAGCTGCGTAGCTGATGATGTTGAGGGCGGCCCTGCCATCGATCAGCACGTGGTAGAGCCGGATATTGGCTACCACTGGCGACGTGATGATCGGCAGCAGGCCGGCCCCGGCCATGTTCTCCGGGCAGTCGGATGGCCCGAAGGAAATGGTGGTGTTCCTCCACTTGAGGTGTGGGGCCACCTTAGGGACACTAGGCTTGACCGAGAGGACCTCTCGGCGCAGGGCCTTCACGTGTCGCCGGGAGGAAACCTCCCAGCTCCCGCCGTACATGACGTACAGCTTTTTGCGACGCTCGTTGTCGCTGGAGTAGGAGTCGGAGTTGGACAGAGCGTAGATGCTCTTGAGCTCCCGCTCCAGGGGCTGATAGCCCATCTCCTTGCCCCCAGCGGTGGTTCCGCCGTCGCTGGTTGCCTTCCCCTTGCCAGCCCGCTGGCGTGGGGGCGAGTCGTCCCTGGGCGGGCGTTTCTGCCGCTCGTTGAGGCACCGCTGCACGAGTTTCTGTATCTCGCGGCAGTCGGCGGCGCTGTGGCCGCTGTTGGGGTGAACAGGGCATGAGCCGCTGCTGTTCCCCGCCTGTTGCCTCGGGCGCTTGCCGTTGGCGTCACGGCCACCAGGAGCAGCCGCGGCTACGGGGGCTCCCTCCAAGGACCTCTGAGGGCGTCAGCCCTTCTTCTTCTTCTTGCCACCCTCTCGGGCGGCACCGGCAGAGCCTCCTACTTGGGCAGCCGTATTTTGCTGAGGGGAGTGCCATGCACGGCCCTTAGCGGCTTTGGCGCATTTGTCTGCCAGCGCATACAGCGTGGCGACGTCCTGCACCTGGCGGGTCGCTAGCTTCTGCAGCATCTTCTCATCACGGACGCCCTGCCGGAAGGCGGTGATGATGGATGCATCAGAGATGCGGGGAATGGTACCCTGCACCTTGGCGAAGCGTGCGATGAATGCCCGGAGCGGTTCTCCGGGTTCTTGCCGCACAGCATGGAGGTGGGCCTCCACGCCGTACTGCTGGCATGCACTGGCGAAGTTCGCGATGAACTGCGTGCATAGCTCCTCCCAAGATCGGATTGACCCAGGGGTGAGGTTCATAAGCCAAGTCCGGGCTGGCCCAGACAAGGCAACATGAAAGTATGACGCCATGACGGCGTCATCTCCACCAGCCGCTGAGATAGCGGTGACGTACACCTGTAGGAATTCCAACGGGTTGGTGGTCCCGTCGTACTTCTCCGGCAAGTGTGGCCGGAACTTCGGTGGCCAACGCGTGGAGCGAAGACCGTCTGCAAGCGCAGCACAGCCGACTCCAGCTGGTATGACCCCCGGCAGTGTCTGCGCCCCGGCCGGGGCCTCGCATAACTCGGGGGCCTGGGCGCCGCAGCAGCGAACACAGCGTCAAGGTTCTTGCCTTTGACGGCGTTTGGCTGCAACCATGGTTGCTCCACAGTTGTATGGGTGCCTGCTCACCGGCGGCTAAGCTCGGCTCGCAGGTCTTTCGTCGGCGCGCTCCTCACTGTGGGGGAGCGCACGGACGCTGCCGCGTCGTGCGGCCCGTGGCGATCCGACCTCCCACCATTGCTGGGTGGAAGTCGAGACCCAGCCCTTGACGAGCCGGGGGTGGTCTCAGCTAAGTGGATCAGGCGATCCACGTCGCTGCGCCATTGCGCGAGAGCGCTGGGGGAGGCTGCCGGCCCCGGAGGGTGGTTGAGCAGCTCCCTGGCCGCTGCGAGCGGTCCGCGGGCAGCAGCGCGGTTCGCCGCGGCTTCGTTTGCCGTCACGGCGCTAGCCACCGCAATGTTTGCCGCCACTGCGTCTATCGCAGGGCGGCGAGGTGCTCGCGGCGTCCGCGCCGTGCCGTCAGAACCGTGGAGGGAGGCGTGCGACCCTGACGAAGCCACCTCCTCCGTCGCGGCTGCGCCAGCGTGGATGTCGCAGATGCGAACCATCATGCCGCGTGGATGTGGCTATCTGACGCTTCCCCCTACCTAGCGCGCCAAATGTCGGAGCGTGAGCTCCGGCCGGGTGGCAGAATGCACCCGCCCGATCCTAAGTACTATGAGTAGTTAGGGGGAGCGATCGTTGATAGCTACGTAGTGAAGGCACGATGGAGACGCAAGGGTTTAGAGTGGTTCGGGCCGCCGGAGCGTAATACCCTACGTCCACTAGAGGTGTGTTCTTGTATTGGCTTGAGTGTGAAGGAAGTGAAGAAGATCGTGTGTCTCTTTCTGAGGATCCCCTCCGAGCGTATATCCCTACGTCTCGCATGCCTCCCCTTTTATAGTCCAAGGGGTGCATGTACATGGTGACCGGGGCCCGACAGGTGGTCCCGGCCTGCTATCTCTACTCCGTAGAGTTCCCTTATGCTGACTTGGCTTCTTGGGTTATCTCCGGCGGAGGTCAAGGCCTTCGGCTACCCCTCCGTTGATATGTCCCGTGCTCCGTTGCCGTGATGACCTTTGATCCCTGCGCCTTGTACCTGCATATGCCGCAGCAGTATGGCGCCGTCCGGGAAGTAGCCCCGCCGGCCTGGTGCAGTCCGGAAATGTCACCACGCCACCCTGGCTTGCGCTACTCGGTCCAATCCGCCGTTGTACCCGGCGGTATGGCTCCAGGGGCAGGAGTGGCAGGCGGCGTGCCGACGTGACATTACAGGTAGGTTGCGGCGTGCCACAGTGACCCTACCGTAATAGCCTGGGCGTGGCTGACGCATGCGCGCGGCGCAGCCCACGCTGCGTATGGTGTACTTGTTTATGCGGTTTAATCCCCGATACCCGGCGGGAAGTTGACCGCTACGCCTTGTCATGGTTGCCGCTCCTCGGTAACGCGCGTCCCGCAGTATGGTCGCTGTCGCCTGTCAGCGGCGGTGCCAGCGCCTGTCAGCGGATGTCAGGGCACGCCCGCCCGCCTGCAATGAATGCGGTAGGTGGGCGTGGCCCGCAGCCGGAGGCCCCGCCGCGGGCCCTAGGGACACGTGGCGGCCCCGGACCAGGCTGCCGCGGGGGCGGGCACCCTCCGTAGTCCGCAGCTTCCTCGCTGGGTGAATGGCACGTGGCTGCTCCAGACCTCCCCGAGCTGGATCGGGTTCGGCTCCCCTTTTGGGGACGTAACGCGTCCTAACGTAGGTCCAGACCTCGCGGGAACAGGTCTGGGACTTCCATATGGACCCAGGGTGCAGTCCGGCCCACAAGTGGTGGGCCAGAACTGCTTGCGAGTGGCTTTGGGCTCTTTCCTTACTGAGACACGTGGCGACACTGGCCGCTCCCTCTGGTTGGCGGGGAGGCCAGGACCGTTGGTCCGCAAAAAGGGGAAAACCCTCTTTGTCAGGCTGCGTGGAGCCTTGTTAAGGGCAGTACTTAGCTTTTGTCCAGTATAAGCGGGTACCCGGTTTGCTGGGTACCGACAAATATAATCCCTAAGCACGTAATGGACGAGTACTACCTGACACAACAGCTATCAAAATCTGCCATGCGTCTACAATGGACAAAGGGCAGCTATTTGAGATGCGAAGGTGTTCTAAGGGTAATTCAAACAACCTTGCGGGATACTTGGGTGTTCTTAGACTTTCACATCTTTGACATCCCCGAGGGGTCTCCACCATTAATCGTGGTTGGGATCCCAATCGCCGCCCTTACCAGCTCAGATATATACAGAGGAAGATTGCAGCTTCAGCTCGGGAATGAAGAAATCATTGTAATAATCGATAGGTCACTCAATGCCAAGACTGAAGCAAAGCTAGAGATTGACCCTATGGAAGAAGTGATGAGCCTTGCACTTGAGAAAATGGGTCAAGATAGCCTAGAGGAAGAGGCTGTTAGTGACTTCAGTACGGTAGAGGAGCCATGGAAGTTCGAAGAACTTAGTGAATCCTTACGGGCCGAAGCTCTGAAGATAGAACTAAAGCAACTACCGCCTGGCCTGAAGTATGCCTTCCTCAACGGGAATGAGGACACACCGGTGATCATCAGCGACAAGCTGACGGAGAGTGAGAACCGGCGATTACTTTAAGTTCTAGAGAGAAGTATAGATCGGTGCTTGGATACTCTCTTCAAGACCTGAAAGGAATCAGTCCCAACCTATGCACTCATCGTATCCCTATGGAGGCAGATCACAAGCCAACTAGGGAGACATAGCATCGACTTAACAATGCGATGAGAGAGGTAGTCAAGAAGGAAGTACTAAAACTACTTCACACGGAAATCATATACCCCGTAAGTGACAGCGAATGGGTCAGTCCAATACAAGTTGTGCCTAAAAAAGGAGGGATGACAGTTGTCAAGAATCAGAACAATGAGCTCATACCACAGAGGACTGTCACAGATTGGCGGATGTGCATCGACTACAGAAACCTTAATGCCACCACCAGGAAAGACCACTTTCCTCTTCCTTTCATTGATGAAATGTTGGAGAGACTGGCAAAACACTCCTTCTTCTGCTACCTCGACAGCTACTCTAGATACCACCAGATTCTGATTCACCCGGAGGACCAGAGTAAGATGACTTTAACATGCCCTTACGGAACTTTCGCTTACAGGCGAATGTCGTTCGGGCTGTGCAATGCTCCAACATCATTCCAGCGGTGTATGATGGCAATATTCTCTGATTTCATCGAAGATATCATGGAAGTATTTACGGATGATTTCTTAGTATATGGCAAGAGCTTTGACGGATGTTTAGAGAACCTCGAAAAGTTCTCAAAAGATGCCAAGGAGTTGATCTTGTCCTAAACTGGGAGAAATGCCACTTCATGGTCAGAGAAGGAATCGTTCTGGGACACAGAATTTTGGAAAGAGGCATAGAGGTAGATCGTGCAAAGATCGAGGTCATTGAACAACTACCTCCACCCACCAACATAAAGGCCATCCGAAGCTTCCTAGGCCATGCAGGGTTTTATAGGAGATTCATCAAAAATTTCTCCCATATAGCCCGGCCTATGACCAACTTGTTGGCTAAGGATGTTCCCTTTGTGTTCGACGAAGAATGTCTCGAGGCCTTTCACACGCTCAAGAAGGCTCTGGTCTCAGCCCCAATCATTCAGCCACCCGACTGGAACTTACCATTTGAAATCATGTGTGATGCAAGCGACTTCACTGTTGGAGCAGTATTGGGTCAGAGCAAGGATAAAAAGCATCATGCTATCTCCTATGCAAGCAAAACCTCACTGGCCCACAACTGAATTACTCAACCACCGAGAAAGAACTATTGGCAGTGGTCTTTGCAATCGACAAATTCAGATCATACTTGGTAGGATCAAAAGTCATCATCTACACAGATCATGCAGCTCTCAAATACCTCCTAACCAAGAAATATGCAAAACCATGATTGATCCGGTGGGTGATACTACTCCAAGAATTTGATATCGAAATCTAAGACAAAAAGGGAGTAGAGAATTCAGTTGCAGATCATCTCTCACAAATGAAATTTGAAGAAACATCGCCCTTGCCGATCGATGATTATATGAGAGATGATCAGCTTCTAAAGGTGACAACAGCCCAACCTTGGTATGCTAATCTGGTGAATTACATCGTTGCTGGCTATGTTCCTGAAGGAGTAGACAAGAGGAAATTGGCCCACGACAGTCGATTCTATCTCTGGGATGACTCCTACCTATACAAACTTTGCGCAGACGGACTCCTACGTCGCTGCATTCCAGCTTGTGAAGCACCACAAGTCCTCGATAGATGCCATGCATCCTCCTATGGAGGCCACCATGGGGCTTATCGGACTCATGCAAAAATCTGGCAAAGTGGGTTCTACTAGCCCACTATGTACGAGGATGCGAAAGAGTTCGTGCGATGGTGTCCAAGGTGCCAGTGCCAAGGAAATATAAATCCAAAAGATGCTATGCCACTCACAAGCAATCTCCAGCTTGATATATTCGATGTGTGGGGCATATATTTCATGGGACCTTTTCCTAAGAATGGAGACAAGGATTATATTCTGGTCGCAGTCGATTATGTATCAAAATGGGTAGAGGCAATGTCGTGTCCTGCAGCGGACTCAAGACACGGGTCACCATCAGCGATGGGGGCAGCCACTTTATTAACAAGCGCTTCAGGAAGTGTCTTGCTGAACTCGGTGTGGACCACCGTGTTACCACCCCTTACCATCCGCAGACAAGTGGTCAAGCTGAGACATAAAATAAGCAAATCAAAAACATCCTGCAAAAGACGGTCAAGGCTATGGGAAAAGAATGAGTATCCAAGCTACCTGATGCTCTCTAGGCATATCGCACTACATACAAAACTCCCATTGGCATGACACCATACCAATTGGTGTACGGCAAGACTTGTCATCTTCTATTGGAACTCGAATTCAAATCTCACTAGGCGGTGAAGAGGTGGAACATGGATCTCCAGTCGGCAGGCGTAAGAAGGCAAATGCAACTGGCCGAGCTGGAGGAATGGGGGGAGAAGGCATACCAGATTGCCAAGCTATACAAGGAGCACACCAAAAGATGGCATGATAAGCGGATCGAGATCAAATCATTCAAACTGGGAGATAAGGTACTACTCTTTAACTCTCGCATTCGTTTATCTGGTCATGGTAAGCTTAGGAGTAAGTGGGAAGAACCCTTCACAGTCCTTGATGCCACCGATCACGGTGCCATCACTCTCCAGGACGATGACGGAAATGTTTTCAAGGCGAATGGGCAACGCCTTAAAATATTTCTTGAGCCCGAAATGCCTCAGCTCGAAGAAGTGGACGTCTTCGAGCTGCATGAGGTAGTATGGTCACACGTCCATGGTCGAGCTCAGACCTAAAAGGAAGCCATGTACACTACTTGCTTTCTCTCCCTTAAAACTCCTCTAATCTCACCTTTTGCTACGAAATCTCAATAGAACCAATGTCCAACACATGTTTTTGGGTTTAAGGCCACCAAAAGGGGGTAATCCCAACTCTTGGCACGTCCAGCCAAGGGTTGGCGTGGCCGGCCGACCTCTGGTCTGGTCGCCCGACCCCCTGGTGCAGCAGCCAGGCCACCAGGCGCGAGGCCGGGTCGGCCTACCTAGGACACGGGTCGCCCGACCTCAGTGTCAGGTCGCCCGACCTGAGGTTCAGGTCACCCGACCTCCAAACTAGGCCACCCGACTTCCAAAATTTGTTTTGGATTTTGGAGCCTTTTTCCCTTCTTCTCCGGTTCTGTTGAGTGGATGAGATCGGGATTCTGACGTTTTAAGGTGAAGGAGGCCATCTTCTTCCTCCCACATCACACTCCCATCTCATCCCATCTAAAATTCAGCCATGGCACCACTTTCTCCATGCAACAATGGCAAAGCCATCATCTCCCTAACCTCGGACACCACCGCCACGTACACCTCGGCGTCTGAGGACTCACCACGTCCTCTCCAATCCATCCCGAGGGAGGAGAGCCCTGAGAGACCCATCCAGAGGTCACCCTAGCCGATGGGACTAGGTCCCCAGGGTCGGCTGACCTCGTGCCAGGGTCGCCCGACCCATGATGGAGGTCGCCCGACCTTGGGCGACAGCCCCCGTGGTCGGTCAGCCAACCGCGAAGGTCGCCCAGACTCCCCTCGACGCTCCCACAGCGTGGACAGGCCCCCTTGTGGTCTGTCCCCCACAAAGGCCATTGCCAAGAAGGTGGCGCGCCCATCACCACGTCCTACCATGGGGGCCATCGCCCCCTATGAAGTGCATCAAGAGCCTCTTCCAGGAGGAGGCCGCTGGACCATCTAGGGAACCAGTCTTCCCTAGCCACTCCACCCATACCCTCCGTGGGATGAAAACTCCCACGGGTGGGTATGCTAAGGTGTTTGTGCCAAGAGTAGCCATCCCGGATTCATCCATAGATGAGTCCATTGATTCCACTCCACCACGGAGGACGGTGAATAAGGTGGCTCTCTCTGGTGATGAAGACATGGTGGCCTCTCTTAGGGAGGAAAACATAGCGCTCTGGGCCAAACTGCAGAATCTAGAGGAGCGCTATGCTGAAGGTGAACTTTGGCGGATGGACATTAACGATAAATTTGATGTCCTTAGGAAGGGACTGTACGCCAAGGTCCGCCGCCTTGCAGAACCAATGGGGCATCCAGAGCTTTATGATCCACCACAGCCATAGATGCCCATGCTTCTAGATATCTTAGGTGTTTTTTAGGTTTTTAATTCTTAGGTTGAATAATTTTGTTGTTTGTTTAATTTTCCCTTTTGTAATAAGCGCCTCCAATTTTTTTATATGATTCAATAAAGGTAGGATAGTTTCCCTTTCCAATGGGTGGAATGGCCAAAGCCATTCGACCTCCTGTCACTAATCCTGTAGAAACCACGCAAGAAAACACCTTATGGAGGATCTACAATGCTACTTAGAAAAATTCAGGGGAAATGGAAACAATGCAGGGTCGCCCGACCTGGGTTCAGGTCGCCCGACCTTGGTCCAGGTCGGCCAACCACGCGACTTGCGTAAAAATATGGTACACCGCATTGTCACGTCTCCCCAAGGCTCTCTCATCCGAAACAAACAAGCGCACGGGTCAAACCACGAAGAAGGGTGGCCGCTCGACGTAGCCCGGTCACCCGACCTGGTGACAGGGTCGGCCGACCCTGGCTCTGGGCTGGCCGGCCCACTCCCATCTTGAGCCCGCAGTTGGAGGTCAGGTTTGCACATTTTATTATTCGTACCTCTCAAACTTTGCGTTTGTTTTACATGAAACCTTGGTAAATGATGCTCTACATGATCATGATGTCACATCTCACTTGTGCTTGCACCATGTTATTCCTTATACTAGAGAAATCTTGCCTTTGGATACCTTTATGAATAGGGAACCACTTATGTTTAGTTTGTTGATTCATGAGAGATGAGATAATAGAAGATAACTAAAGGAACCTCCCACATGAGTTGAGAGTTTTATTTGCAAAATAAAAAGAGGGTTCCTTCTTGGATGATCTCAAGTCCCGATCCCATCTCACTAGTGCCACATATGAAAAAGAGAATTTTTTACATTCATGCTCCCTTGATTGTTTTGAGTCATATCAAGTCTTGTGCCATTAAAAGAGTTCGAATCATTTGAGAATTTTGGCCTTCACATGCACATTCCATGAAATAAAGTCTCTCAAAAAGGTGTGCAGTAAAATGTCAATAATCCCATCCAAGTTTCGTTTGAAAAAAAGAGAAGCATGGAAGTCGAAAAAAAGAAAAAAATGATGAGAAAAAGAAAAAGACTCCATGCCCTCTACTCAAACATGGGATTCAAAACAAGCACCTACAAGGGACAAGTCCCTACTTTGCACTTGCACTTGGCCAACACTTGACGATGAATTCTTTCTTGACACTTGATTTGATTCGACAACATAAGCATGGCAGGATAGCGTCATTCATTCAACTACCAAAAGCTCCACAAAAGCTCTAGTAGTATGTAGAATGTGAGGAATGCAAAACTCTTGCAAGGACACCTTGTCCTATGAGCGATTGAGAGCTGGACTTGAGATCAGAAAAGTTGGCATGCCCTGTTTTGAAAATCTTGAAAACCTCTCTACTCATGTAGTGTGGGAACCTGAAGTTAACTCTGATATATTCTTGTTCCATGTCTCAACATTCCAAAACCTAAGTGTAGACACCATTGAAATCCTAGGCAAGATGAAATAGTCAGGAGTAACCTTGTGCTTGCTATGGTGGTTGTTGATGTTATGCCCTTGCCACTTGCGCTTAACTCTCTTCTTTGCTCGAGGACGAGCAAAGGTTTAAGTGTGGGGGGCGGGTGTTGGCGGTCGATAAAACCCATTTCGGCCACCAACATTTCATGGTTTAGAGTATACTTTACCTAGTTTTCGCTAATCTCTAACTAGTTCCACGAGTTGTGCATAAAGGTTGTATGCAGGAGCTTTATACATTCAAAATCACATAGAAATGAACAAACGGAGACAATGTGGCAAGAAGAGGAGCAATGGGCCAGTAGACCAGGCCGGCCAACCACCATCCTAGGTCGGCTGACCAGGTTGTGGTCGCCCGACCTTTTCGTCCGACCAGAGGCCAATCAGCAGCCCCAGGGGCCAGGTCGGCCGACCCAAGACCTAGGTCGGCCGACCTCTCCCCCAGGTCGCCCGACCCTAGTAGCCCACCAGGTAGCTTAGGGCCCAGGTCGCCCGACCTAGGCCCAGGTCGCCCGACCTTGCCACAACGCTAATTTTGACCTGCATGCAAAGAAACACAAAACATGTTAAATGCAACCGTTGGATCAAGAATCCAATGCATCCAAGGGCCGAAAGGACATCATACAAGGGATCGATGATGTCAGCAATCCGAGGGAAGGAAAATGCAGCCAATCGGAGGCCGCCCGACCTTATCCCAAGGTCGGCCGACCCGGCACCGACCCCGTTTTGCACGTGCCTCAACCGCCACAACTGCCAACTGACATTTGGAGCGCATCACAGCCGATGGATCAAGGAAGGCGGTGCATCGGGTAGCCGCCCAACCTCTGGGGTGGCCGGCCGACCTACCCCAGGGTCAGCCGACCCACCCCTAGGTCGGCTGACCACCGACCTATGCCCAAACCGACCTTGCACATCTACAAATACCCCCCACAGCCATCCAAGCTATAAATACCCCCCCGGAGGTCATTTGCAAGGTGTAGTGGATCAATAGAATACAAGTGTGGTTGTGTAGTTGAGTGTGAGTGTTGTAGTGAAGCCACCCTTGGCATTGTAGAGAGAGCCAAGTTGTATCAAGAGTGAGAAGTGAGTTGTAGAGTGAAGGAGTCAGAATTCTCTTTGGTATTCTATTCCCGAGCTCTTATTATCAGAGGAATTATTACTCTATTTTTAGGATACAGTAAAGTTCCTTGCTCCCTTCTTTATTTATTTCATACTTACTTTATTTACATACTCAGTGCTTTGCTCAGTAGTTTATAGGTGCCAAGTGTGCTCTGTGTAGTTTAGCTATACAGTTGTGCTTGCTCTCAGGCTTCGAACCTTCGTAGTAGTAAACTAGGTTGTGTAGACGTGGTGTCTAGACTAGAGTTTACCTTGGAAGGTGTCTTGTCCCACGCAGCTTTAGTGGTAGGTCCGCTTGGTGACAGCGAGCGTGTACCCTGTGTACTCCACCCCGTCATTCGGATAAGTAGTCATCGACGCATAGCTGGGTTCTGTAGTGCCCGCCTTTCTCGTCTGGGTTATCAGCACTCTGGTGCCCGGAAGTGGTTCTATAAGCTTAGTCTCCAAGTAAACCTGCTGAGCAGAACACTAGTTTGTTTAGTAAAGTTAAGTTGTTTTATCTAAAGTAGTGAACCTGCTCTACTCTGCCCTTTACCTCTACCTTGCTGGTTTTGCTGTTCGGTTCTACCTGTTCTACGTTGAGTTACTCCTCGTTCCTCGTGGATTTTGATACCCTAGAATACTCTTGGGTGAAAAGCTACAATGTGATTCCATGCGCTTGCGGATCTATATCAGTAGGCTAAGAAACGCCAACACTTATGCAATATTATTCTTTATGTAGAAATTTCAGGTCTAGAACCCACTCCTATAAATCATAAAAAATCTGGGAAGTTAAAAGGCCGTCATATGGTTAGAATTTTAGTAAAATGATTATAAGTCTGTTGTGGCTGAAATTTTGGCAGTAGCTCAGTATAGTATTGATCTCCATGTCATAAATAATTGAGCTCATTTGGGCATATATAACAGTATGATCTTGGCACGAGTACTTTAATTCAATAAATGGATAAACATGTATAATGGACCTAGGTATAATTTAGGTGAGAGTGTAATGTTGCTTGCTAAACCATGATGCTTGCTGAAGGTCCTTGTGATATTATGAATAAAGGATTAAAACTGGGTTTAGGTGATGGTTTGTATGATTCCTTAATGATGGTTTGTACGATTTCTTAGTAAAGCTTGTAAGTTTCCTTATTGGGGGATGAATTTAAAATGAGAATACTTTAGTCATTTTGTCACAAGCTACTAACCATGCATTATGTTTTGCTTGCACCTCATGCATGCATTTGCATTCGTTGCACTCATGGTTGCACTATGTCATGCATATAGACCCCACGAACGAAGAACCAACGCAGGAGCAGCTGCTGATCAAGGAGCCGGACGACGAGCCCCTGCACCAGGAGCTAGTGAACCAGCAGCAGGAGGACCAGCAGCTGGCACCCGGCTTCACACTGGAGGCAGCCCCTAACTTTAGCAAGAAAGGTAGGCAGGACCATGATTTTCCCAGGTAATTTGATTATGATTGATGATTACGCATCTGCATTAGGAGTTGTTTGAAACCAACTGCACCTGGCCGCCCTGGCCCTAGCACCTATACATAGAGTTCGTAGGATGAGAGCCTAGTAATGCTAGGTGCGAGTAGACACGAGTGAATGTAGTCACTTGTCACGTAGGCGACTTTCAAACAAAAGAAATCTTGCTATAATGGAGATCTTGTTATTCTATAAGTTTACTTTTCGTGGTGTGCGTTGTTGTTATCGGGCTCCGTCCGTGTTGCATAAGGCCGTTCGTTGTTCGCCTATTGGTCGGTATAACATTGCTAGAGTGCTTATCCAGGCCATGGGACTGGTGAAAGTCTTACTTGTGCCATCTGAAGAACAAAGACTTGGTCCTACCATGGGGCCTAGGGGCGCTTGACTCATGGGAGGGCTGACCCGGTACGCCATGGTATCGCTCCATGGGGGCTAAACCTAGGGAATGGTGGGTTGGAATCGAACTTGGGATGGGACAAGTGGAGATGGGGGATATATGTGTGGAACGCGATGGCTAGTAAGCATTTCCTGGCATTTTTAGTTATTCCCGGGAATTAGAAATCGATTCGAATCGCTGATGCTCACCAGGTGTGAAAATGCCAATACCACTGACGTTCAATGTCGTAACAACTTGAACAGATGATGCTTATTATTCATGTTTTAAATCCCACATGCTTGGATATGTATGATTTACATTCATGCAAGGTATTTTATTATGGTGTTGTTACTATTATGAAGAAAGGTGGCAGCTATCAAATCCTGCTATCTTATGTAACCATGACCTTGTTTAAAATCAATGGCTAAGGATTCACATGATTAGTAAGCAAACTTTGGATCAGCCGTAAGCCCTTTCCATTAAGTCCTACTGAGTAATTAGTACTCAGAGTTTGCCCCCACTTTTGGAAAGCAGGTACTGATGACATCTGGACAGCTGTTTGGAGGAGGGTAGAACTGGTGGGCTCGGTGCTACTCACCTTGTTCATCTCTGCATGAAGACTACTTAAGTATTTTGTTTCCGCTGCGAGATGCTTTAGAAATCGCTTCCGCTATATTTTGAACATGTATTTGACTATGTGTTTGTAAACTAAGTCTATCCAATCTATTTCAACTGCTTGTGATGATGTAACTGTTGTGGCTCCATCTAGAGTTGGATGTATTTGATGTCGGTTCCTCTGGGAATGGTGTTATCGAGGGTCGAAGGGCTCTCGACGGACTATCGGGTTTAGTTCAGCCTAAGTGCACTGCGAGCCAAAGGTGGCAGGTGTGCTTAGTTTGGATTAAGCAGGGCTGTTCTGCCACAGCTGGCATCAGAACCGATCATACACAGACAACAGTCATATCATCATGTTTTGTTTTGCAAACTATTTTTGAAAAACCCTTTTCAAGTAGTTCAAAAATGAGAGTATACGATATGCCCATATTAAGGATGTTAGTGGATAAGTTTGTAGTGGTGTTCATGAATGAACTGGATAAGTTTGTAGTAGTGTTCATTGATGACATATTAATCTACTCTAAAAGTGAGGAAGAACACAAAGAGCACTTGCGGATAGTACTCAATCGGCTTAGAGAGCACAAGCTCTATGCCAAGTTTAGTAAGTGTGCTTTTGGCTGAAGGAAGTGAGTTTCTTCGGTCACATTCTGTCTGAGAAGGGGGTAGCAGTTGATCCTAGCAAGGTAAAGGATGTTCGGAATTGGAAGCAACCCGAGATAGTGACTGAGATTCGGAGTTTCCTTGGTTTAGCGGGCTACTACCGCCATTTCATTAAGGACTTCTCCAAAACTGCGAAGCCAATGACCTCACTAACGAAGAAAAATGCGAAGTATGTATAGAGTTTGAATTGTGAGGATGCCTTTCAAACCCTGAAGAAGTTGTTAACATCTGCACCAGTGCTAGCACAACCGGACATCACTAAACCATTTGATGTGTATTGTGATGCCTCCGGCAATGGGTTGGGCTGTGTCCTAATGCAAGAAGGGAGAGTGATTGCCTACGCCTCGCACCAACTGAGAAAACATGAAGCCAACTACCCAACACATGATCTTGAGCTTGCAGCAGTTGTTCACGCGTTGAAGATATGGAGACACTATCTGCTAGGCAATACGTGTCACATATACACTGACCACAAGAGCCTCAAATACATTCTCACGCAACCTGAATTAAATATGAGGCAACGACGGTGGTTAGAGCTGATAAAAGATTATAATCTAGAGATTCACTACCATCCAGGCAAAGCCAATGTAGTAGCTGATGCATTAAGCCATAAGGCTCATTGCAATGTGATTGAAGCCCGCCCTATGGTGAGAGTTATATGTTGTGAGATGGATGAGATCAAAATGCCTACAGAGCAGCACGCTGAACTATATAGCCTCATCATTGAACCTACAATAAAGGATCAAATCATTGTTGCACAAAAGCAAGATAAGGGTATGGCACATATTCGCGAAGGATTAGATGAGAAGAAAAGAGCATGCTTCACACTTGATGACTAGGGAGCCTTATGGTTTAAGAATCGCTTAGTGGTACCTAAGGACATGGAGTTAAGAAAGAAGATACTTGACGAAGCCCACACTTCCATGTTCACCATGCACCCGGGCAGCAATAAAATGTACCAAGACTTGAAACAAAAATTTTGGTGGACCCGTATGAAACGGGAGATCACCAAGTATGTGTCCGAGTGTGATGTGTGTCAGAGAGTCAAGGCAGATCATCTAAAGCCTGCTGGTATGCTCCAGCCATTAGCAGTTCCAGACTGGAAATGGGAAGATGTACACATGGACTTCATAGTGGGTTTGCCTCGCACTCAGAAGGGGTATGACTCAATTTGGGTTATCATTGATTGTCTTACCAAATCAGCACACTTTCTACCTATCAAAATCCATTATACCGCAGCCACTTATGCTGAGCTCTACATATCATGGATTGTATCCTTGCATGATGTACCACAGACCATCACTTCCGATCGAGGCTCGTTGTTTGTGTCTCGCTTTTGGGAGCATTTACAAGCTGCCCTTGGAACCAAATTGATTCGAAGTTCAGCATACCACCCTCAAACCAGTGGCCAAGTTGAAAGAGTGAACCAGATTTTAGAAGACATGTTGAGGGCATGCGCTTTGACTTATTCCACCAAGTGGGATGAATGTCTCCCCTTGGCGGAGTTCGCCTACAACAACAGCTACCAGAAGAGCTTGGAAATGGCTCCTTTTGAGGCCCTATATGGTAGACGATGCAGAACACCACTCAATTGGTCTGAACCAGGTGAGCATGTCACATTTGGCCCTGAATTGGTAACACAAGCTGAAGAACAAGTAAAATTCATACATAGCAACTTGAGGAGGGCACAGTCTAGGCAAAAAAGCTATTCAGATAAGAGAAGGAGGCCATTAGTTTTCAAAGAAGGCGATCATGTGTATCTTCGGGTGTCACCAATGAAAGGAGTGCATCGGTTCGGAGTAAAAGGCAAATTAGCACCAAGATACGTTGGTCTATTCAAGATCACAGAAAGATGTGGATCAGTAGCTTACCGGATAGAATTGCCACCACATCTTGCTGCGGTTCATGACGTGTTTCATGTCTCACAATTAAAGAAATGCCTAAGAGTGCCGGAAGAAGTGGTTGATACATCTCAAATTCAGATCCAACCAGACCTCACATATGAAGAGCATCCCCTAAAAATCTTTGAGCAAAAGCAGCGATTAACAAGACGAAGAGCTATTAACTTTTACAAAGTGCAATGGAGCAATGACTCTCCGAAGCAGAGGCAACATGGTAACAAGAGAAATTTTTGCAAACAAAATATCTTGGTTTTCTTCCATCCACTTCAAATGAGTATGTCGCATAGTTTTAAATTCTCAGATTCGTATTTGGATACATACACAATGCACTCTCTTCTCGATTAACTATCCACCCACATCACATCAAAATCTTGGGGCGAGATTTTTTTAAGGGGGGTGGGTTGTGATGCTCCAGCATCTCAAGTGCATAATCACTCATCATATGTGCAGCATTCATCATGAAGCATCATACATTGGCATGCATTTGAACCCTAGTACAAACTTGGTTGAAATGGAACTTGTTGAAACTTGTTTTCTGCATATATGTCTCTGTGATTATGCCCATAACTTTGATTCTATTTAGATTTGGGTGAAACTCATATTGACAAACTTGTAGACAATTTCATGGTGAACAACTTTGGTAATTGGTGCTTTTGCATAGAGTTTTGGGGCTTTTTCTGTTAGCATGTGAATTCTGACCAACCTGGACTTGTTTAGTAATTTCAAATTTTGTTTGGTCTACAGCCATAATCCTGCAAAACTCTAATTGAATAATTGTAGATCATGAAATTCTGAAAAACATTGGTATAAAACTCCTTGAGTGAATGTCAACTAAAAATGGACTTTTAGAATTTCTAAGCTTATGGGTTCTGTTGGTCAAACCTTGGTCAGCAGTTTAAATTCAAATTTAAATCATATTTTTGAATAGAACATGGTATGAAAGTTTATAAGAAAGTTGTAGAGATCGTAATTTAGAATATTTTATCCAATTGGGTCCTTTTCAAATTCGGCCTCTAACCTATTCAAAAACTAAGAATACAAACAAGAGTTCCTGCGGTCAAACTGGGATTTTACAATTTCGGGCATTTTCTCTTTGTTTGTCTCTATGACAAGCGGGCCCCACCCGGACAGACGCCATCGGATTCCCGCCCGAGAAATTGGAACGCACGGTCCAATGGGTCCCACACTCGCGAGTCGCGTACACCCGGTCCATGGACTCTCCCTCTCCACTCTCTTCCCGGCCCCACCCGTCAGCCGCACCTGGCCGATAGACCCAGTCCACCGCCCCCATCATCGTCTTCCTCCCCTCTCCCACACGCCCACGCGGTGGCCACCCTCTGCGCACGCCGTGCCACGGCCGGCCGAAGGCCGCGCCCCTGCCCCTCGCCCCGATCCCTTCAAGGAGAAGCAAAACGCCTTTCTCCTGCTCTCTCTCTCTCCCCCTCACTCCCCCTGTGTCTTCCTCCCCCTGCTCTTGGTCTCGATCCAGAGCTACAGAGCTCCGCCTGCCATTGAAGACCGAGCGTGAGCTCGAGCGTCGGCCACCTCAGCCCCGTCTTCGCGCCTCCAATCCCCACCTCCGGGTTTCCCTCGTTGCCGCTCAGCTTCCGCACCTAGCCGCGGCTCCCGCCCCCTCCAGTGCCAAGAGATCAAGCCACGGCCGCTCGCCACAGCCGCACCGCCGTCGCCGCGGTTCGCGCCGGTTCACGGCGCGCTCCCCGCCAGTTCCGGTGTTTCCCCGCCTCGACACCGCCACCATCGCGTTCGCCTTGGCTGCGCGCACCTGGGGCACCGGCTTGCGTCGCCGTTCCCCTCCCCGAACGCCGAGTCCGAGGTCGCCCGACGTCCACGCCGCGCCGGTTCGCCGCCGGTTCATCCTCAGTTCGTTGCCTCCACCGCCTCGTCCGCGCCACCTTCGACGACGATACCCACCGGAGGTAGTGCGCCGCGACCGGGGGCACCTTCCCCGACCCACGTCGCGGGCGCGAAGGCCCTGTGGCTGTCGGCGCATGCAGGCCGCCGCCAGGTTCATTCCCCGGTCTGGAGGTTGAAGAAAGGTGAGGAAGGGGATGCACCCTTTGCACTTTAACCCTCATTGTTTTGTGTTTTTACGATTCCATACTGAACGCTGTACGCAGTGTCTTGCACATTTCACAATCCAGCCCTTGGAAGCTATGGTTAATCACGGTTAAGTCCTAGATCTAGGGTTACTATGCTATTTTCAGCTTGGAACTTTGAAAAATCGTATAAAATTGTAGAAAAATCCAAAATGGGTAAACTCAGTTGCGTTGGACTCCTCTTGATTAGATCTACAAAATGAGTATAATGTAGATGTGTGAAAAGACTGTTTTGCCCCCAGTCTAGTGCATGCATGATTAGGGTAAATAATTGGCAAAAGTGGACTAAATGAACTCCTAAAATGTTGAAACTTGGACAGTGGCTTTAGTATGACATTTAGGCACTGTGTGAATTTTTCTTGCAGTAGCACTCACTGTTAAATGACTGATCTACCCCTAGGCTTAGGTTTTTGTAATAAAAATGCATGGAAGGTACTCACCATATGAAACTTGCTCCAAAGGTTGGACTAGATTTTTAGGACACCCCTTATGCTACATATAGCTTGCTGGTAAAATTTGAGGCCTTGCATGTCAAGTTTGAGTGGTGATTTGAAAATGACAAAGTGTCACATGCTTAACTAAATAAAAAGGAAAAAGTGGTCTTAGGATGCATAATTAATTTCATGAAAAATTTGGTAGCTTGCTAATGATGCATAGGTTCCAAAAAGTATTTTTTGTGAAGCTTGTGAGTACTGTCTTGATGTGCATTTAAAATAGACCTAGATAATTATATGGAAAATAGATGTCCTATCAAACTATAGATTTTGTGCTTGCGGATTTTTGTATATGATGTTCATGCAATGAAAAGCTTGCTGTAAAAACTTAAGGCCCAGAAACCATTCCTATAAATTATGAAAAATCTGAGAAGCTATAGGGCTAATAACTTGCTAGAATTTTAATAAATTAATTATAACTTGTTTGTAGCTGAAATTTTGACAGTAGCATTATGTGATATGTTTCTACATGTGATAAATAATTGAGCTCATTTAGAGCTGTGTAACAGTATGTCCTTGACACAAGTACTTTGATCCAATAAATAGATAAACTATTATAAAGGACCTAAGTGTATTTATGTAGGAGTGTAATGTTGCTTGTTACACCATGATACTTGCTGAAAGTTCTTGTGATGTTATGAAGGATGGGATAAACTAAGTTTAGGTGATGGTTTGTACGATTTCTTAAGTGATGGGTTGTATGATTTCTTAAGTTGTGGGTTGTACGATTGCTTAGTAAAGTGTTAAGTTTCTTATCGCGGGAAGTATTTAAACTAAGAATACTTGAGTCATTTCATCACAAGCTACTTGACATGCATTATATTCATTTGCACCTCATGGATACACATTTGCATTCGTTGCACTCTTGGTTGCACAATGTCATGCTTATGACCTGTATCATATGCATGTAATTGCATTTCCTTGCACTCGCTTGCATATTATGTCATGTATATAGAACTCGCGAATGAAGGGCCGACGCAAGAGCAGCTGCTGATCGAACAGCCAGACGAAGAGCCCCTGCACCAGGAGTTAGTTTTCCTCAACTTGAAGACGAAGGGTCGCTGATTATATCCGTCCCTATTTCAAGGGGTTGCCTGGGGCAAAGCCTCACAACCCGGCAAACTAACTTAGATTAGTTTGTTGGTTTTCATAAGAACAATCAAAGGTAGGCAGAACCATACTATACCCAGCAAACATCTTATGTCTTAATGATTAGGCATATGCATCAGGAGTTGTTTGGAACCAATTGCATTAGACATCCTGGCCGCCTTGGCCCTAGCTCCTATGAATAGAGTTCGTAGGACGAGTATGCCTAGAAATGTTAGGTACGAGTAGACACGAGTGAGCACTGTCACTCGTCGCGTAGGTGATTTTTTTTCAAATCTCAGAAATCTTACTATGGTGGAACTTTATTATATTGTTGCTGATATTAAATGGAGACGGGGCGGAGCATAAGTTTACTTTTCGTGGTGTGCGTTGTTGTTATTGGGCTCCGTCTGCGTCGCATAAGGCCCGTCCGCTGTTCGTTTGTTGATTGGCATAACATTGCTAGAGTGCTTATCCAGGACATGGGCCTGGTGAAAGTCTTACTTGTGCCATCCGAAAACAGAGACAGACTCCTACTGTGACACCTTGGGGAGCTTGTAGTCGAGGGAGGGCTGACCCGGTGTGACCGAGGTATCACTCCTAAGGCGGCACAACCTGGGAACAACGGAAGGATTGAATCGAACTTAGGATGGGGCAAGTGGAGATGGGGGAAGCATATGTGGGAACGCCGGGGATTGGTAAGCATATGCCATCCTGGTACTTCTAGTTATTCCCGGGAATTAAAAACCGATTCGAATCGCTGATGCTCACTAGGTGTGAGAGTGCCAAATATCACTATCGGGCAACGTAGTAACAATTTAAATACCTTATGCTTATACTCATGTATTTCAATACATGTCTGGATTGTGTATGATGTACTATCATGCAAGTTACTGATGGGTACTCATGCTTTACTTTCATGCAAGTATTTATATTATGATGTAAAGGATCTTCATGATTAAGGGATAGCAGCTGTCAAATCCTGCTATCTCATGTCAACATGACCTTGTATAAAAATCAATGGCTAAGGATCCACATGATTAGTAAGCAAGTTTTGCGTCAGCTGTAAGCCCCATCCATTAAGTCCTAATGAGTAATTAGTACTCAGGGTTTGCCCCCACTTTTGGATTACAGGTACTGACGAAATCTGGACCACTGTGTTGAAGGTAGTAGAACCGGTGGGCTCGGTGCTACTCGCCTTGTTTATCTCTACATGAAGAATATTGAGTTTGTTTCCGCTGCGAGATATTTGCAAACACTTCCGCTATATCTTGAAATGTATTCGGTTTCATATACTTGGTCTGTAAACTAAGTCTATCTATTTTATATTTCAAGTGCCTGTGACGATGTAACTGTTGTGGCTCCTTCGAGAGTCAGATGTGTTTGATGTCGGTTCCTCTGGGAATGGTGTTATCGGGAGCCTGAAGGACTCTCGACGGACTACCGGGTTTAGTCTGGCCTAAGTGCACTGCGAGCCAGAGGTGGCAGGTGTGCTTAGTCTAGATTAAGCAGGGCGGTTCTGCCACACCTCATGCCTCTTTAATCTATATCTTAAGTTTGCTTTTGTACCAATCATGTTCTCTAAAAGTTAAAAGAGAAATCGAATAAGAATGAAGATATCACTTCTCACGTTCCATCCACCAAAATTTGAAACTTCACACTCTCATTAATTTAACACATATGAAGTCACTTCCCCGCATGTGTTAATGCACCAAAAATCAAGTGACGATGAATGAATGTGAGAAATGATATGCATCTGGAAATGTATTTCGTGTTCAGGTGCAATCTGAAATGAATGAGAAGGGTCACAAATTTGAAAATGCACTCCAAGTTTGACTTCAACTTGCAGTCTGAAATTCTATACAGTTACGGTAAAAACTTAGTGTAACTTTAAATCCGGAAGGATCCGGGTTGAACTTTGTATACCAAACTTGTTGAGCATTTCTGGGTGCACCACTTTGTCAATTAGAGTTCCTTCTGATTCTGCTTTGATTCAGAGTTATGATCAGGTTTCTTTGGACCTATGATCTGAACTGAAGCGACAGCCGAAGGATAAGAGCATATTTCACACAATTAGAGAGAGATTTGATCTAGGAGTCATATACCAAAGTTGTAGAGAATGATGTGGGGGACAACTTCACTATATGAAGTTTCTCCGAGAAGTGCTTAGTTTGGGAATTATAATCGAAAACATTCGGGTTCCAAAATTCGGTCCAGTTGTGAACTGAATCAACCAAAACTTTATATAACAAAGTTACAGGCACAAGACAAGGAGCAACTCTTCTAAGGATGTCTTAGCATAAAAATACACAGATTTGGAGCAGTTTAAAATTTAATTAGTGGCTGTCCCACGTTGGGTTGAAAACCTGAGTACAGCTAGTAAATCGACTTTTGTGCTATGGTCCCAGTCAGATTTGCAGAAGCAGCCTATAAGAAAGATGTAGGGGACTATATCACTGAACAACTTTTGTATTTGGACTTCCACCCAAATCGATCGTTTTGACACCCATATCGATGGAATTCAAAAGTGTTGTCCTGCATCTAAAACTGCACGCGAGTTTTCCATTTAGCATATGCGATTGCCCAAACCGACAAGATGATGGCTAACACTTTATGTGCAATCAAGTTATTATATTCACTTACATGCTTCCATGTATTCAGAATATATTTATGGTGCTATGATTGTTTTATCACCGCATCGATTGCACAAAAGTTCTTGGACTAAATCGGATTGGCTTTATTTCTACAGATGGTCACTCCACCAGAGACATTTGCATAGGGGGCTGCTCATGGAGCACCACCTCCTTCTGAGTTGGCCACTCAGGTCGCTTAGCAGCTCATCAACCTGATAGCTTAAGAGCAACAACGACGCGACCCGCGAGAGATTAGTTACACTAACTTTGCGGCGCTACAACCGCCAATCTTCACCACTGCCACAGATCCCTTGGATGCCGATGACTGGCTTCGGATCATTGAGTCCAAGTTCAGTCTACTGCCCCGCCTCAGTGAGCAACAGAAGGCTCGCTTTGCGGCGCAATGTCTACATGGTCCCTCTGGGGCCTGGTGTGCTTCTTTCCTAGCAATGCAACCGGCCAGGCACCAGGTCACATGGGATGAGTTCCATGCAGCTTTTTGGGCTCACTATCTCCCGCCTAGCCTCATCGAGCTCAAGCAACGGGAATTTCATGCACTTCAGCAAGGGAACATGTCGGTACTCGAGTACGTGCAGGCTTTCATCCGCCTGTCCCAGTACTCCCCTGAAGATGTCGACACCAACCCACGTAGGGTTGTCCGTCTGTTGGGTGGGCTCGACCCCACTCTCCTGACTCACTTGGGGCGCTGCTACGACAGCTTCACCGAGTTGGTAGATGTCGCCATAGACATGGAGCACCGCCTCCGCGAGGCCTATGAGGACCAGCGGAGGAAGAGACTTGCAAGCACACCACCATCAAGTTCACCTCAGCGGCAATGGGTGATGCGTCGGCCACCGCCGCACATATATTCCACTAACATGCCCCAACAACCAGAGCAACAGGGTGGGGCACAACAACGCCTGTTGTCCTATCATGCACCACCCCATCCACCTGCTTCAGTGCCACCTGCCAAACCAGGCGCCGGCTATCCCTGCTTCAAATGTGGAAAGGCCGGCCATTTTAGTTGCACATGTCGCGCGCGCCAGAGGACTCCGGGATCAGTGCCTACAGGCGGAGAGAAGAGACCAACCTCAAAGATGGGCCAATTGCACTATAGTCAGCTTGAGCAAGTTCCAGAGGGTGAACCCGTCTTGGCAGGCACATTTCTTGTCAATGACCACCCTACGGTTGTTTTGTTTGATTCTGGAGCATCTTTCACTTTCATCAGCAAAGGGTATGCAATGAAGCATGGATATGAAATTGCTGAGTTAAAAAAAATACCACATCACAGCTGCAGGATCATCCATAGTTACCAATCACATAGTGAGGTACTTATGTTTGCAAGTTGGAAAGGAAAATTTGTTCACCAATCCTCTAGTACTCCCACAACTGGGGATTGATATTGTTCTCGGGATGGAATGGCTGAAACAACGCAATGGATGTTGGGAATAGAACAGTTCGGTTGCGCTCAAGCAGTGGGACTGATGTGTTTATTCATGTGCCACTTCAGAAGCACGTGTATCACACAGTCAATGTGGCAGAAGCTCAAACTGAGGCACAAGCACTTGCAAAGATCCTAGTAGCTTGTGATTATCCGGATGTGTTTCCAGAAGAGCTTCCCAGACTCCCACCGGACAGAGATGTTGAGTTCGCCATCAAGCTTGTACCTGGCACCACACCTGTCTCTCGAAGGCCATACAGAATGGCACCGGATGAGTTAAAAGAGCTGAAAGTGCAGCTGCAAGAACAACTAGATAAAGGGTTTATTCGCCCAAGCTCTTCACCTTGGGGTTGCCCAGCCCTCTTTGTTGAGAAGAAGGATCAAGGTGGTAAAAGGCTATGTGTTGATTACCGGTCTTTGAATGCTGTCACCGTGAAAAATAAATACCCATTACCACACATTGACATCTTGTTTGATCAGTTAGCGGGAGCTAAATTCTTTTCAAAAATAGATCTAAGGTCTGGCTACTATCAAATAAAGATCAGAGAAGAAGATATACCCAAGACAGCTTTCTCTACCAGATATGGCTTATATGAGTACTTAGTCATGTCTTTTGGATTAACCAATGCACCGGCTTTCTTCATGTACATGATGAATTTGGTGTTCATGAATGAACTTGATATGTTTGTAGTGGTGTTCATTGATGACATATTGATCTATTCAAAAGGTGAGAAGGAACACGAGGAGCACTTGCGGATAGTACTCGCTCGGCTTAGAGAACACAAGCTCTATGACAAGTTTAGTAAGTGTGCTTTTTGGTTGAAGGAAGTGAGTTTCTTAGGTCACATTCTGTCTTAGAAGGGGGTAGCAGTTGATCTTGGCAAGGTAGAGGATGTTCTGAATTGGAAGCAACCCGAGACAGTGACTGAGATTCGAAGTTTCCTTGGTTTAGCGGGCTCCTACCGCCGCTTCATTAAGGACTTCTTCAAGACTGCGAAACCAATGACCTCACTAACGAAGAAAAATGCAAAATATCTATGGAGTCCGAAATGTGAGGAAGCCTTTCAAACACTGAAGAGATTATTAACATCTGCACCAGTCATAGCACAACTGGACGTCACCAAGCCATTTGATGTGTATTGGGATGCCTCCGCCAATGGGCTTGGCTGTGTCTTAATGCAAGAAGGGAGAGTAATCGCTTACGCATCCCGCCAACTAAGAAAGCATGAAGCAAACTACCCAACACATGATCTTGAGCTAGCAGCAGTTGTGCACGCGTTGAAGATATGGAGACACTATCTGCTAGGCAACACTTGTCACATCTATACTGACCACAAGAGCCTCAAGTACATCTTCACCCAACCGGAATTAAATATGAGGCAGAGACGGTGGTTAGAGTTGATAAAGGACTATGACCTAGAGGTTCATTACCATCCTGGAAAGGCAAATGTGGTAGCAGATGCATTAAGCCGCAAAGCACATTGCAACTTCATTGAGGCTCGTCCAATAGTGAGAGTGCTATGTTGTGAGATTGGGGAAATAAAAATGCCAACGGTGCTGGAAGCTGAACTTTACAATCTTATCATTGAACCAACCATAGAAGATCAAATCATTGCAGCACAAAAGAAAGATAAGGGCATAGCGCATATTCGAGATGGGATCAATGAAAAAAAGAAGGCCTGTTTCAAGCTCGATGAAGAGGGAGTCTTGTGGTTCAAAAATCGCTTAGTGGTACCAAAGGATATGGAGCTAAGGAAGAAAATCCTAGATGAAGCTCACACCTCCATGTTCACCATGCACCCGGGCAGCAATAAGATGTACCAAGACTTAAAGCAAAAATTTTGGTGGACCCGTATGAAACGGGAGATCGCCAAATATGTGTCCGAGTATGATGTGTGTTAGAGGGTAAAAGCTGACCACCTAAAGCCTGTGGGTATGCTTCAACCATTAGCAATTCCAGCCTGGAAATGGGAAGACATACATATGGACTTCATTTTAGGTTTGCCTCGCACTCCCAAGGGGTATGATTCCATATGGGTGATTATTGACCGATTCACGAAATCAGCTCACTTCATTCCTGTGAAAACAATTTACCATGCCAAGACCTATGCCGAGCTTTATATAGCAAGGATTGTCTCCTTGCATTGTGTTCCTCGAACCATCACTTCGGACAGAGGCTCACTATTTGTGTCCCGTTTCTGGAAGCGATTGCAAACAGCCCTTGGGACCAATTTGATTCATAGTTCAGCATACCACCCCCAAACTAGTGGCCAAGTTGAAAGGGTAAACCAGATTTTAGAAGATATGTTGAGGTCATGTGCTTTGACCTATTCCACCAAGTGGGATGAGTGTCTTCCCTTAGCAGAATTTGCTTACAACAATAGCTACCAAAGAGTTTGGAAATGGCACCTTTCGAAGCTCATTATGGTAGGAGGTGTAGAACACCACTCAACTGGTCTAAACTCGGTGAACGGGTCACATTCGGTCCAGATTTGGTTACACAAGCCGAAGAATAAGTAAAGTTTATACACAGTCACCTAAAACGAGCATAGTCCAGACAGAAGAGTTACTCTGATAAGAGGAGGAGGCCATTAGTCTTTCAGAAGGGCAATCATGTGTATCTTAGGGTGTCACCAATGAAAGGAGTCCATCGGTTTGGAGTGAAGGGAAAGTTAACCACCGAGGTACATTGGTCCATTCAAGATCACAGAACAATGTGGAGCAGTGGCTTATCGATTGGAGTTGCCATCACACCTTGCTGCGGTTCATGATGTGTACCATGTATCACAGCTTAAGAAGTGTTTGCGAGTGCCAGAAGAAGTGGCTGATACATCTCAAATTCATATTGAACCAGACCTCACATATGAAGAACAACCCCTAAAAATCCTCGACCAAAAGCAAAGATCAACACGACGAAGAACTATAAATTTTTATAAGGTGCAATGGAGTAATCACTCCGAAGAAGAGGCAACTTGGGAACAAGAGGAGTACATGCAAACAAAATATCTGGGTTTCCTTCCGTCTACTTCAAATGAGTATGTCATAGCGGTTTTAAATTCCGATTTTATTTATCACAATGCACTAACTTCTCAGTTAACTTATCCACCCACATCACATCCAAAAATCTCAGGACGAGATTTCTTTAAGGGGGGTGGGTTGTGATGCCCCAGGCATCTCAAGTGCATTCCATCAGCATCATTGACACAATTGCATCATCTCATGAACATTTCATATTGAGTGCTTAAGTAGACCAAGTCATTTGAATCAATTAAATTCAGTTTTTCCTGAATAGGCCTCTACATTTGTCACTATAACTTTGAATTTGTTGTGAATTTGAAGAAACTTGATATACCAAACTTGTAGCCAATTTCATTCTTGACAACTTTGGTATTTTGTGTGTTGACATGCATAATGGTTTTGGTGATTTTTTGGGCCTTTTTCTGCAAACCTGTGTTTTCTGTCCAAACTTGACCTGATTAGTAATCCTACATTTTCTCTAACCTACAGCCATTTTCATGAAAAACTTTAGTTGAGAAAGTTGTAGATCTTGATATTCTAAACAACATTGTTTAGAAGCTCTTTGTGTGAAAGTGAATAGCAAATGGATTATTAGAATTTCTAATCTTATAGGTTCTGCTGGTCAAACATGAGTCAACAGTTTAAATTCAAATTTAAACCATATTTTCATATAGATTATGATATGAGCGTTTATAAGAAAGTTGTAGAGCTCGAAATGTAGAACACTTTTTGTATTTTGAGTTTGGTCAGACTCGGCTATTAAGATGTTCAAAAACTCCAAGTTCTTGAGTGTGAGTGTGTCCAGGCGGTCAAACTTGAGTTTTCCAATTTTCCGAGCCATTTTACATTTTTGTGCCTGTGACGCGCGGGCCCCACATGTCGGATTCCCGCCTAGGCCCGGATGACGACATCACTGTGGGCCCCACTCCCATTTGGCCTCCGGAGACTTGGTCCATAGACCATCTCCTCCTTCTCCGCCCTGACCCCACTTGTCTGTGACTCCGGGTCCATGGACCATGTCCGCGCACCGCGACTCTCCTCTTCCCCCTCTCCATCGCTTCCATGCGGCCGACGACGGCCGGCCGAGACCGACGCCCGGCCATAGGGCCAAGCACGCCGAGCCCGGCCTCCCTGTGCCTCGCCATTTCCCTCTCCGCGGCCTCCCCTCCTGTTTTTCTTCCTCCACCGAGCGCCCTCTTCCTCTCTCGTTTTTTCCCTCTGCTCCACCGGCCGCCATTAACGTGAGCTCGAGCCGAACTCCCACCCGCCGCTCCGGCCGTCCCCATGCCTTCTATTCACCGTGCCGCTCAACCCCATGCGCCGCTCCACCGAATCCCCTAGTCCTCGTGGTCCATAGTCCATCCGACACCCCACACTCCCACGCCGAAGCTTCCATGTACAAGAGCTCCATCGCCAGCCCTTCTCGCCGCCTCTCCGCCAACCAAGGTAGAAGGGAAGGGTTCCTCTCGTTCCCCTCTTCCTCCCTGACCACCGCCGGTGAGCCCCAGGGCCCCACGCGGCTCGGCTAGCACACCGCCGTCGCCGTCCCTCCACTCCCTGCTCGAGGTTGAAGAAGAGGGAGGAAGAAGACGACGGTTTTGCATTTTTTTCCCTCGTGTTTTGTTCATTTTTCGCTCTAATCCAGAGCATTGTACACTGAGTCTTGTGAATCTCACATTCTAGCCCCCGGAAGTTATAGTTAATCATGTATGAATCCTAGATCTAGGGTTTAAATACCTTTTTCAGCTATGAACTTTGGAAAATCATAACAAATCAAATAAAAATTCTAAAAATGTAAACTCAGTTGCTATGAACTCTTTGTGAGTAGATCTACAGGATAGATATGATGTGGATGTGTGAAAGTACTGTTTTGCCCCTGGTTTCTTACATGCATGTTGAGAGTAGATAAATGCCAAAACTGGTCTAAATGAACTCCAAAATTTGTGAAACTTGGACAGTAGCTCTATCATGAGATATAGGACCTCTGTGATATTTTTGCAACCCTAGCATTTGCTGGTAAATTACTGTCATGCCATTATGCATGTGTTTTGTGTATTTATTTAACTTGGAAAATGGAAATTACATAAAATATGCTCAAAATGACTCTCTGGTATTTTTCATATGCTTTATGTGGTATAAGTAGCTCATTGGTAAAATATGAAATTGTGCATGTTTAGTTTTGATACTATTTTGAAAATGACAAAATGTTACTTGTTATGTTGATAATTGGAAAAAAGGATGTTAGAGTACTAAGAAAATTCCATGGAAAATTTGGTAACTTGCTGATGATATATAGGCTCCGGAAAGTATTTTTGTGAAGTTTGTGAACATTGTTTTGCTAGATAACCATATGGAAAATAGATGTAGATGTCCTATAAATCTGTGGATTCCATGCTTGCTAATTTTTGTGTGTGGTGCTTATGCAATATTATTCTTTCTGTAGAAATTTCAGGTCTAGAACCCACTCCTATAAATCTTGAAAAATCTAGGAAGTTAAAAGGCCGTCATATTGTTAGAATTTTAGTAAAATGAAATTTTGGCAGTAGCTTAGTACAGTATTGGTCTCCCTGTCATAAATAATTGAGCTCATTTGGGCATATATAACAGTATGTTCTTGGCACAAGTACTTTAATTCAATAAATGGATAAACTTGTATAATGGACCTACTTATAATTTAGGTAAGAGTGTAATGTTGCTTGCTACACCATGATGCTTGCTGAAGGTTCTTGTGATATTATGAATAAAGGATTAAAATTGGGTTTAGGTGATGGTTTGTATGATTCCTTAATGATGGTTTGTACGATTTCTTAGTAAAGCTTGTAAGTTTCCTTATTGGGGGGATTAATTTAAAATGAGAATACTTAAGTCATTTTGTCACAAGCTACTAACCATGCATTATGTTTCGCTTGTACCTCATGCATGCATTTGCATTCGTTGCACACATGGTTGCACTATGTCGTGCATATAGACCCCGCGAACGAAGAACCAACGCAGGAGCAGCCGCTGATCAAGGAGCCGGACGACGAGTCCCTGCACTAGGAGCTAGTGAACCAGCAGCAGGAGGACCAGCAGCAAGCACCCGGCTTCACACCGAAGGCATCCCCTAACTTTAGCAAGAAAGGTAGGCAGGACCATGATTTTCCCAGCTAATATGATTATGATTGATGATTACGCATCTTCATTAGGAGTTGTTTGAAACCAACTGCATTAGATTCCCTGGCCGCCCTGGCCCTAGCACCTATACATAGAGTTCATAGGACGAGAGCCTAGTAATGCTAGGTGCGAGTAGACACGAGCGAATGTAGTCACTCGTCACGTAGGCGACTTTCAAACAAAAGAAATCTTGCTATGATGGAGATCTTGTTATTCTTATGGTTTAAATGGAGATCGGGCGGAGCATAAGTTTACTTTTCGTGGTGTGCATTGTTGTTATTGGGCTCCGTCCGTGTCGCATAAGGTCATTCGTTGTTCGCCTATTGGTCGGCATAACATTGCTAGAGTGCTTATCTAGGCCATGGGACCGGTGAAAGTCTTACTTGTGCCATCCGAAGAACAGAGACTTGGTCCTACCATGAGGCCTAGGCGCTTGACTCATGGGAGGGCTGACCCGGCACGCCGTGGTATCGCTCCATGGGGGCTAAACCTAGGGAATGGCGGGTTGGAATCGAACTTAGGATGTGACAAGTGGAGATGGGGGGATATATGTGTGGAACACGATGGCTAGTAAGCATATATCTCCTGGCATTTTTAGTTATTCCTGGGAATTAGAAATCGATTCGAATCGCTGATGCTCACTGGGTGTGAGAATGCCAATACCACTGACGTTCAATGTCGTAACAACTTGAACATATTGATGCTTATTATTCATGTTTTAAATCCCACATGCTTGGATATGTATGATTTACATTCATGCAAGTTATTTTATTATGGTACTGTTACTATTATGAAGAAAGGTGGCAGCTGTCAAATCCTGCTATCTTATGTAATCATGACCTTGTTTAAAATCAATGGCTAAAGATTCACATGATTAGTAAGCAAGCTTTGCGTCAGCCGTAAGCCCTTTCCATTAAGTCCTACTGAGTAATTAGTACTCAGGGTTTGCCCCCACTTTTGGAGCGCAGGTACTGATGACATTTGGATAGCTGTTTGGAGGAGGGTAGAACAGGTGGGCTCGGTGCTACTCGCCTTGTTCATCTCTGCATGAAGACTACTTAAGTATTTTGTTTCCGCTGTGAGATGCTTTTGAAATCGCTTCTGCTATATTTTGAGCATGTATTTGACTATGTATGTTTGGTTTGTAAACTAAGTCTATCCACTCTCTATTTCAACTGCCTGTGATGATGTAACTGTTGTGGCTCCACCGAGAGTCGGATGTGTTTGATGTCGGTTCCTCTAGGAATGGTGTTATCGAGGGTCGAAGGGCTCTCGACGGACTACCTAGTTTAGTTCAGCCTAATTGCACTGCGAGCTAAAGGTGGCAGGTGTGCTTAGTCTGGATTAAGAGGGCGGTTCCTCCACATCCGTCCCCGATATTTTGGGTCCTTTTTTGTTTTAGCCCCTCCGGGCGTTTCTAGTGTTAGGGGTCTATGTGTAAAAATGCCAAAACTGAACCGGTGTATAAATAGCCTAAGAGCTGGTCATTAGGACTCCTCTTGGCTGCTAGGTTTTCATTTCCTTAGGGTAATTTTTGTCCTCAAGCCTTGAGCACGAATTTTAGGAGGGTTAGGGTGAGATCTAGCCTCCACATCAAGAGGGAAGGAGAGGGTGGTTGCTTGGGACGAATTCTTTGGTTTTAATCTGATCTTGAGACCCATCTTGGGCCATTAATCCAAGTGATTTCGTGCAGCAACTTGTGTGCTTGTTCTTCCCCGTTTTCCCTTTCGTTCTTGGACTCAATTCTTGGCTTTTCGGGTGTTTGCTTTGGCCAAGGTTGAATCCTTTCATTTGCTTGTGTTTTGGACTTGCTATTATGTGGTGAATCTCACTAGCCAAGTGCTAGAATCATTGAACCACGAGCAAGGGCCGTTCTTGTCAACTCACCTACCTCACGAGATTTGCAATTCCCATGCAACCCTTGACCTTTTCAAGTGGATCTTTTGGGGTTTGCTAGGAAAGGACCTTAGGATTATCCATGCAAATTTTCGTGAAGTTTTGTTGAGATTTGACCCCGTTTCGATCGATTTTTCGATGGGGTGTCGGGCTGTTTTTCTGCGCAGTTTTTCGGAGAATTGACAGGACAACTTAGGATTGACTTCAGACTGTCCGGTCCTTGTACCTCGAACAGTCCAGTCTGTAGGGTTTTAGGGCTGTTTTACCCCCATTCTTTGGGTTTGTCCGGTTAGGCCTTTTGGTGGAGAGAGCATTGTCCGGTCTAGTCATTTCGAGGCATTTTTCGTGTGTTCCTTGCTCCGCTTCTTTCTTGGTCCTTTCTTCATGTTTTCTTTGGTGTTTAGTGAGTTAGTTTTTGCCACGTCTTCGTGTTTGAGTGTTCTCACCTTTGGCCCATACTCATTGCTTGCTATTTTTCGGCAAGACGCACTTAGGTGTGGAGTGGCTACGTGGTTTCCTCATTGTGCGAGGCGTTGCTTGGTTTGTCTTATTCTCCCTTGTTTGTTTTGTCCGGTCTGTGTTCCTAGTTGCTGTTTGTTTGTGCCTTGTTGTTTTCGCTTGCTTTGTTGCGTGCTTTAGTGTTTCTCTGTTTAGGGTTTCTCAATGTGTCCTAGAGTTGGTAGCTTGTCTTTGCTACACAACTCTGCACATTAGAGAGGTGTAGTTTTAGGTGTTGTGTGTGCTCGTCTAGGTGTAGTGTATTTGTTCATTTAGGTGTAGTTTGGTTGCTCGTCTTACATCCGTTTCGTTGGGCGTTAATTCGAGTGCTTCCGCTTTCCACCCAATACATATCTGTTCAGTAGACTGTATCGGGTGTGCGTGTGTTTTCGTGAGAGCGCACTTTGGGGTTTTGAGTTTGAGTTTTTCAAGTGCTCCTATTCACCCCCCTCTAGTCGCACGTCTCGGTCGTACATCCATATCGGCCTGAGTTGTGTTGAGCTAGATTTGATTTATCGTTGTTATGCTTGCTGGTGCTACAATTCAACCCTAGACTTAGACAGTAGGCTCTGGTTAGCTCCTCTCCTCTTGCAAAGGACGAGCTATTGTTGTTCAAGCGAAGCTTGAACACGTTTGTAGCATTCCATTCTCCCCACGTAGCTTTGCTTGCTAGCCCCACTCGGTGACAACATGTGGTGTGCCTGTGTAGTCCAGGCCCGTCGTTTGGGAGGCCCGTAGGTGTTAGCCAGACTCTCTTTCGGGACCTACTATCTACCCCCTGGTACTGTCGAGACTCTAGAATTTCGCTCGATGCAAGTCATAACTCAGTTGAGATCTTTTCACCCCTCAGCACGGATAGCTCTTGTATGCTAGCAGAGATAGAAGACCGTACTGCAGTCCCTGTCTCGTTGTCCTCCTAGCTTTACCTGCTTTCTTGCCAACGGTGCTTGGCTTTTACCCCATGGTGTTTGGTGTCAACCTTTTCTAGCTATCGGTTGACAGGAAGAGTAGTAACAGCTGGATGAATGATAGTTTGATATCTCTATCTCAATGCTTCCCTGTGGATAAATACGACACTTTGGAATATTCTTGGGTGAAAGGCTACAGCGGTCTCCGTGCGCTTGTGGAGTAAATCGGGTAGGCTAAGAGCTGCCAACAACCCTCATCGAGAATTTGGGTCAACGTAGCGGTGATGGGGGCAATCAACACCGAGGCTATGATGCATTCCACCATCTTGATCCACCTATCTTCAAGGTCACCAAGGACCCTTTGGACGCAGTTCATTGGATCTATATCATTGAGCAGAAGTTTGGATTGATGGAGTGTGATGACTATGAGAAAGTCACCCTCGTGGCTCATCAACTCCATGATGCTGCGGGAGCTTGGTGGCAAGGCTATCTCACTCAACAAAAGAGAGACCACCGAGTTGATTGGGCAAAATTCAAGGCCGCTTTCCGGGCACATCATATCCCAGCTGGCTTGATGAAGCTTAAGGCGGATGAGTTCTGCAATTTGAGGCAAGGTAACAAGTCGGTCATGGAGTACACTAATGCCTTCAACCTCCTGTCCCAATATGCACCTAATGAAGTGTCCTCTGATCCCAAGAAGCAAAACTGTTATCTTCAGGGATTATCTTTGAGAATGCAAGATAAACTTTCGGTGGCCTCCAGTGCCAATTTCAATGCTTTGGTGAGCATGGCCATAAAAGTTGAGAGCAAGATGCTTGAGTTGGATGCGGAGACCCGCAAGAGAGCTACAACTTCTCCCCATGGTGGTACCTCTGCTCAATGTCCGCGCACGGGGGCAACACCTCCACCTCGTGCGCCGGGCTATGGTGCTCCACAACCTATGTGGATGGTGCGCAACCAAGGGCCTCAAGGTCAATTCTTTCGTCCAGCGGGGCAGCAGGCGAGTAGGGGTGAAAATGCTCCAAGGGGACCGTGTTACAATTGTGGTGGACGTGGACATCTGTCCCGGGGGTGCCCTACTCCTAGGATGGGTGGAGCCAACAATGCTCCTAGGCTACCAATGCCTCCTCCTCCTCCTCCTCCTCCTCCACCACCACAGAACCAAGGCATCAAAAATGTGCAGAATTTCAAGAAGGGCAAGGTCAATCACGTCACTGCAGAAGAGGCAAGTGGGGATGTGCAAGTGCTTGCTGGTATGATTTCAGTTAATTCCCATCTTGCAAGAACTTTATTTGATTTCGGTGCATCACTTTCTTTCATTAGCAAGAAGTTTGCATTGCAACATCGATTTCCAATACGTGAAGTGCAAATACCTTTTCACATAGATACCCCGGGTCCAGCTTTAGTGACCAAACAAGTAGTCAATCGAGCTGAGCTTGACATATCTAGGTTTTCTTTCTTGGCACATCTTATTGTCATTAATCTAGAAGACTTGGATATCATCTTGGGCATGAATTGGCTTACTAAGCATGATAGTGTTATTCGTTGCAACTCACGTCAAGTAGAGCTCAAACATCCCTCTAGGCAGCAGGTGATCCTTCATCTTAGTGAGAAAAATAGTTCTCAACTCTATTCTTTAAATGCCACCATACTACCGGAATTAGAGGCAATTCCTGTGGTTTGTGAATTCCCGGATGTCTTTCCTCAAGAATCACTAGGGATGCCTCTCGACCGGGAAGTGGAGTTTGTTATTGAGCTACTCCCCAGGACGGCCCCAATATCCAAATGTCCTTATTGAATGCCTCCTAGTGAGTTAGATGAGATGAAGAAACAATTGCAAGAGTTGATTGAGAAAGGATTTATTCGACCGAGCTCCTGACCTTGGGGATGTCCGGCCATTTTTGTGGAGAAGAAAGATCACAGTTTGAGGATGTGTGTGGATTATCGGCCATTGAATGAGGTGACGGTCAAGAACAAATATCCTCTCCCTAGGATTGATATCCTTTTTGATCAACTTACCGGTGCCAAATTCTTTTCTAAGATCGATCTTCGGCTAGGTTATCATCAAATAAAAATCCGAGCTGAGAATATTCCTAAGACAACTTTCTCCACTAGATATGGGCTTTATGAGTGCACAGTCATGTCTTTTGGTTTGACTAATGCCCCCGCATACTTCATGTATCTCATGAATTCTATCTTCTTCGAAGAGCTTGATGTTTTTGTGATAATATTCATCAATGATATTCTGATCTTTTCCAAGACGGAAGGAGAACATGCTGAGCATCTCCGCATCGTTCTTCAAAGACTTCGTGATCATCGTCTCTATGCCAAGTTTAGCAAATGTGAATTTTGGCTCAAAGAGATTTCTTTTCTTGGTCATTTTCTTTCAGAGAAGGGTATAGCTGTAGACCCAAGTAAGGTGCAAGAGGTGCTCAATTGGGATCAACCCGAAACTATCACCGAGATTCAGAGTTTTCTTGGACTTGCAGGTTATTACCATCGGTTCATAGAAAATTTCTCCAAGATTGCTAAACCTATGACCGAGTTGACTAAGAAAAATGTGTTTGAGTGGAGTCCTGAATGCGAAGAAGCCTTCCAAACTCTCAAAACTCGCCTTACCACTGCACCAATTCTTGCTCAACCTGATATCACTAAGGGGTTTGATGTCTATTGGGATGCTTGTGGAACCGGTCTCGGTTGTGTTCTCATGCAAGAGGGGCGGGTCATTGCTTATGCTTCTCGCAAGTTGAAACATCATGAAGAACACTATCCTACTCATGATTTAGAACTTGCCGCGGTGGCTCTCAAAATTTGGTGTCATTATCTTATGGGCAATCCTTGTAATATTTACACCGACCACAAGAGTTTGAAATATATATTCACCCAATCTGAACTCAATATGAGGCAAAGGAGTTGGTTGGAGTTAATCAAGGATTATCAACTTGAAATTCACTATCATCCCAGCAAGGCGAATGTAGTTGCCAATGCACTAAGCTGGAAGGCAAGGTGCCATTGTTTGCAAGTTTCCTCCGGAATTCGTACTCTTTGTGATGACCTTCGAAAACTTAATATTTCATTGATCGAGCATGGTTCTCTTGGTACTCTTAAAATCACCTATAATCTTCTTGACCAAATCAAAGAAGCCCAAAAGAAAGACAAAGGTATGGCTAAAATTCGATCGGAATTGAAAAGGGTAAAGCTAAGTGTTTTCGGTTGGATGATAAAGGATTGTTATGGTTTGGTAAGCGCTTGGTGGTTCCTAAGAACTTTGAGCTTAGGAAGCTAATTCTTGATGAATCCCACAACTCTTAATTCGCTATTCATCCCGGGAGCAATAAAATGTATCATGACTTGAAGCAAAGATTTTGGTGGACTCGCATGAAGAGGGAAATTGCTCGCTATGTGTCTGAGTGTGATGTTTGCCAGAGGGTGAAGGCCGAGCATCTCAAACCAGTGGGAACCCTTCAACCTCTCCCTATTCCTTCTTGGAAGTGGGAAGGTATCTCTATGGACTTCATTACCGGATTACCCAAGACACGTGATGGTTATGATTCGATATGGGTAATTGTTGACCGTCTCACTAAATCTGCACATTTTCTTCTGGTGAGAACTAGATATCCTATGGAAAAATATGCAGAACTTTATCTCACAAGAATTGTGTGCCTTCATGGCGTTCCTACTACAATTGTTTCTAATCGTGGTTCACAGTTCACTTCCCAATTTTGGAGAGCTCTTCATGAAGCCATGGGTACCAATCTTCATCATAGTACCGCTTATCATCCTCAAACCGGAGGACAAACTGAGAGAGTCAATCATCCTTGAAGATATGCTTAGAGCTTGTGCTATCCTTTATAGTGAGAGTTGGGATAAATGTCTCCCATTTGCGGAATTCTCCTACAATAATAGTTACCAATCAAGTATTGGTATGTCTCCATTTGAGATGTTGTATGGAAGAAATTGTAGAACTCCGGTGAATTGGTCGGAGTCAGGAGAAAGAAAGTACTTTGGTCCGGATCTTGCCTTAGAAGCCGAAGAGAAAGTGAAATTAATTCAAGAAAGGCTATGTGCAGCCCAAGTTCGCCAAAAGCACTATGCCAATTGAAGAAGGCGAGAGTTGTCCTTTGATCAAGGTGATTATGTCTATCTCAAGGTGACACCATTCAAGGGTACTAAAAGATTTCAAGAAAAAGGCAAGTTAGCTCCTCGCTTTGTTGGTCCGTTCAAAATTCTAGCAAGAGTTGGAGCGGTGGCATATCGATTGGATCTTCCTTCTTCATTATCTAGCATACACCCTTTCATGTTTCTCAATTGAGAAAATGCATTCGAGTTCCAACCGAGGTCACCAACTTGGAAGAAATTGATCTTCAACCAAATCTTGCCTACCAAGAGCATCCAATTCGCATTCTTGATCAAGCCGAGCGTAAAACTCGGAACAAGACCACCAAGTTTGTGAAAGTCCAATGGAGTCAACACTTCGAGCGGGAAGCAACTTGGGAGCAAGAAGATTGCATCCGACGAGCTTATCCCAATCTCTTCTTGGACATGTGAGTTCCTTTAGTGTTCTTTATGTCATCCTCATGTTCAGCTTTTAAGTAAAGTTTGATGTACCAAGCTCTAGGATACCTTCCTATAACAACTTTAGATTAAATCTCGGGACGAGATTCTTTTTAGGGGGGTAGATCTATAATGACCCAAGTTCATCAAACATGACATGGAGCATACATGTGCATCATCTTCATCACCATGAAATGTTTGAGCATGTTTTGAAATGGGTGTCTGAGGAGTCGAATTTTTTTAGGGTAAGTTTGAGGAATTTGTGGGCTGACAGACCAGTTCCAACCAGTCTGGACCGGTTCCAACCAATCCGCCTACCATACCAGTATGTTCCCACTGGTTGGACTGGCACCAACCAGTCTGCCTATACCAGTACCTGCCCACTGGTTGGACCGGCTCCAACCAGTCCGGACCGGTTCCAACCAGTTCGCCCTTCGCTGGCAGCGTTTTGTCTCCGTGGCACGCATGCAAAAGCCGGGGGGACACGCGCCGACCTCGCGCCCCTCTTAGGCCAAGCAAGCCTTCTCCCGTACCCCTCTCCTCTCTATTCTATCCTCCCTCTTCTCTCTCAAGGCCAAGGAAGAAGAAGGTCCTCCTCAAGTTCCTTCCCCAAGATTCAACCTTGGAGGCCATTGGTGACCATGGAGCTCATCCCCTCCTCCTCCTAGGTGATCCTCCCTCAATCCCCCTTGTTTTCCCCAAGTTTCCATGGTGGGAAACCCTAATCCCTCTCTCTCCCATGGTTTTCTCTCTCTAGGTCAAGAAGAGCTTGTGACTCGATCTCTCTCCCCTTCGATTTCCATCACTTGAGGGTTGTTCTAATCACTTCCTTCACCCTAGGTAAGCATGATTTCGTGGATGGGATGACCTACATTGGTGTGTTCATGGTGTTCATGGTGACCATGGAGTAGGAGTTTCTAACCCTAGGGAGGTAATGTAGATGTGGTTTTAGGATGAGTTAACATGATGTTGAGTTGTAGGATGACAATACCTAGGTAGCTTCACCATGGGTTAAATGTGGATGTATTCTTGATTAGAAAGAACTAGTGTTTTCTATACTTAATGTGAGATAAGCAAAGGGACTTAGTTAGTATTGTCTCTGTTAAAATGCATTGTTCATACTCCTTGCATAAAACATTGTTATTGTATCATGAACATGGCATTGTTCTTATATTTTGCATCATATGCACTCGTGTAGAGACCCCGCTGGTGAATCAAGTGGAGCTTGAACCCACACCGGAGCCTGTGGGTGACGTCCCGTCCTTTGAGCATCAAGGCAGGCACCCTTTTCTCACTCTATTTTGGATCAACTTGAAGTATATATATGTGTATATATATGTATATATATATACATATAATATATATACACACACACATATATAGGAATTCTACTGTGTACAGGTGCGCACAGGCCATGCATGGTGCGCACACGCACCTGTTGCAACCTTTGTTGTTGTAGTCGTTGCAACTGCACTGTAGCTGTTGCGACTCCGTGGGTTGTCGCGTTGTGGATGTTGCAACCACTACTGTAGCAGTTGCGACTCCGCTGGTTGTCACGTTGTGGATGTCGCAACCGCTACTGTAGCAATTGCGACGCCGTGTGCTACAGCTCTCGCAATTGCGATGCCGAGCGCTGGAGCGGTCGCAACAGCACTGTAGCCGTTGCGACTTTCGTCTTCGCGCGGCGGCAGAAGTCGCAACTGCTACTGTAGCGTTGCGACTCCGTGCACCGCAGCGGTCGTAACTGCACTGTAGCAGTTGCGACTTTCATCTTCACACGGCGTAAAAAGTCGCAACTGCTACTGTAGTGTTGCAATTCCACGCGCTGCGGGAGTCGCAACCGCTACTGTAGCGTTGCTACTTCTTCCTCCGGGCCTCGTCCTCCGCCGCCAGCTCACCGAGGAAGAAGAAGAAGACCTCGCCGGCGCCGCCGTCTTCTCTTCGGGGTTAGGGTTCAGGGTTGGGGTTGGGGGTTCGCTGTCGAGTTTTCTTCTCCACCTCCAGACTTAGAAGGGATGGGGGCCAGCGGCTGGCCAGGCGGAGGTGGCGGGCGGCTGAGACCGGCGGCGATGGCGCCGCCGGTCAGGCGGGGGAAGACGGCGGTTGGGTAGGGTAGGCAGCGGGGGCGACCGGAGTTGACGGTGAGTGACAGCGGCTGTGAGCACCTCTGGATCGACGGTGGCGGAGGATGTGTGCGCATCCACAACATCAGATGCGCATATGCGCTGTTTAGTCGTGTCCTATATATATATATAATTGTTTGTGCATGGGATTAGCTCTAATAGTTCATATGTGATGTGTAGCACCTAATTGACATTTGCCCTAGCTTTAGCTCAATTACTAGGATGAGTATGTTTGATAGGTGCCTCGATTAATGCTTAGCCATGCTTAGTACCGGTAGAAGACGAGAGGTGGCAAGGTCACCACCACTCGCGAGATTTAGGAGTTGTTCTTAATTCAACTTCGTAACGGAATGATAAAATTTGGAGCTCAACAATGTTAATGTGATTCGGGCTTGGAGTAAGGCGATGCTTACTCAAGTCATATAAGGTTGCTAGTTGTCGCATTCGATTTTGAGCACATTTCAGTATTCACCACATACTTATTATTATGGGAGGGGATGCCAAGTAACATAAGTCACCTAGTGCACCCAATGGATTTAGGTGAGGTGGTTGGGATGTAGCTGGAGTTGACCTAACATACTTGGGACTCGGTGCATCTGGCCATTCCCATCCGTTCAGAGGGTGTATGGGGCGGGTATGCGAAAATTTGAGGGCATGAATCAACCCTTATCTTGGGCCAAGGATATGGAGGTTCGGTTTTGTGCCTCGTGTGGGAAAAGGAGTACACCCCGGCCGGGTGAAAATCTATTTGAATAGCCGCGCTCTCGGTCATTGAGCACGCTCATTTCAGTTGACTTCAACATAGAGTTTCGTATGTGAGCTATGGAAGATTGGCTCTTGATCATGTTATTATTCTTACACAATCGTTTTGATGTCTGTGTAGAGAAAGAATAGAAGATTTGTCTTTTGCTTATCATAACTTCATGAAATGCTATTGCTTTCACAATGTACAAATTTAAATTTGGTAGAGCCTACTTGCATCCACCATATTTATTTTTGGGATAAGCCCTGCTAGTACGAAATGTACTAACGGTGATGCAGTTAAGTTGTTTTCAGGTGAGCCTGAGGCCGTGTATGGCTACTTCTTTCCCGCCGAGGGTGGCGAAGGCCAAGAGTGATGAGCTTGAGTTGTGATTGGGATGTGTCATGGCATGAGACACGTTCCTTATTTTGTTGTATGTCGTATGTGAGAGCAATGATGAAACATTCCACTGCAAAACTCTGAAAACCTTTTATGAAATTCGAACCTTGGTTTGTAAAACGTAAAGACTTGTTGTGATGATGTATGACTTGTAACTTGGTTATTGAAGATCCTTGTGTTGGGAATAGTGGAATACTCGGTTGCTCGGGTTAAATTGGGGGTTCAATTGATGAAACCCGGTTTAGCTCGGGTGATTTGGGCGGCTCCCTCACAATTGATTCTGGCGGTGAACGAATTGAAGGCGAGAACCGACACGATGACGACTTCTTGTTCAATCTTCACAGCTGCACTCCGTCACGATATGTCGACTATACTGCAGCGCTGTAGAAAATATACAGATTCTTGACTGCTTCAAGTTGTTGACGCAAATCTCATCTGTTCTGCTCCAACTCAAGAGACACAAAGTCCAAAGTCGATGACACCGCAAGGAGCGACACCGAGCCAGGTAGATCTGTTGTTGAAGATGACGGCCATGTAGCCAGCGATGTTGTTGAAGCAGACTTCCCTACCTAGCACGTCAACTGTCGGTGTTTTGTATCGGCAATGCACCATGGGACGTACCATAGGATGCTTTTGTGGGCGTCTACGTCAACACGTAGCTCGATGGTTCGCTTTGAAATGCGATGAAGAACATAAAACACAAGGGAAACATGATTTATACACGTACGGGCCGCGAGATGCGTAATACCCTACGTCCTGTTTGTGGCTGATTGTATTGCTTTGAGTATGTATGAGGGCCTATCAGATGATCTTGGGAGGAGTCCCTAGCCCACCTTATATAGTCCGGCGTGGCTTGGGTTACAAGTCGGTTTCCTTCTATGACTCCTAGATGGTTTAGATTACAAAAGATTACATAGAGAGTCCTTGTCTTGTGTGCCAAGTTGTTCTGCACTCCAAGCCCGAGTCAATTGGTCATCTTTGGTATTGGGCCCTTCGATGGCCCAGGTAGAATATACGCTCCATGAGGACCCAGGGGATATCTATTCCCCACATCAGTAGCCACCAGAACATGAGTATATCCACCTTGAGCTTTCTTGAACGGCCCGATCATGTCGAGCCCCCAGTATGCAAAGGGCCAAGACACTAGAATGTTCTGCGACTGCTGCGCCGAAAGATGATGTTGCTTGGCGAGATATTGACATGCTTTGCAATGTTGGACTAAGTCGGCTGCATCCCTTTTTGCTGTTGGCCAATAAAATCCAGCTCTAACGCCTTCCTGACCAATGTTCATGAAGCGGCATGATTCCCACAGCTTCCAGCATGTATCTCCTTCAACAGGCTTTGTCTTGATGAAGTATCGATGCATTTCAAGAGGACTCCAAATGCACCGCGCTTATACAATTCATCGCCAATTAGCGTGTAACTGGACGCTCGCCAAATGAGCCGCTCTGCTTCCACTTTGTTGTCTGGTGTTTCTTCATTCATGATGTATTTGATGATCGGGGCTCTCCAGCCAGTCGGAGGCCCTTCCAAGCTTAAGACATGTCGGTTGGGAGGTACGTTCAACTCCTCCAGCTGAATAGATGGGTGAAGAAGCTCCTGGACGAAGATACCCGGTGGTACCTTGGCACGGGATAAGCCAAGTTTGGACAGGATATCAGCATCTGTGTTGTGATCGTGATTCACGTGGTGATATTCAATATCTAGAAACTTGTCCTCCAACTTACGAACCGCTGCACAATACTTGTCCATGGAATCTGTGGAGCAATCCCATTCCTTATTGACTTGATTGATTACGACCAAGGAATCCCCATAAGCCATTAGGCGCTTGATTCCAAGCAAAATTGCTAGACACAGCCCATGCAACAAAGCTTCATATTCAGCTGCGTTATTAGACACGGGTAAAAGAATTTGTAGCATATACTTGAGATGTTCCTCGGATGGAGATGTAAAGAGGACGCCAGCTCCTGCACCCTCCAGTTTTAATGATCCATCGAAGTACATCTTCCAGACCTCCATGGCTTCTGGCTTCTCCGGTACCTGATGCTCTGTCCACTCAGAGAAGAAATTGACCAGAGCCTGGATTTTGATGGCAGTCAGAGGACGAAACTCAATGTCATGAGCCCCTAGCTCACAAGCCCACTTTGCTATGTGCTCGGTAGTCTCGCGGTTACGCAGCACCTCCCTGATTGGAAACTCAGTAACCACCACGATTTTGTGCTCCTCGAAGTAGTGACACAACTTGCGTGCAGTGATGAGAACTGCATATAACAGCTTCTGTACTTGAGGATACCTGATTTTGGATGGGCTGAGGACCTCACTGATGAAATAGACTAGTATTGTTTCTAGTGTGCGTGCCGCTCGTCCGGCCTTTCCACCAGTAGTGCAGTACTGACTACATCAGTTGTGCAGGAGATATAGAGGAGTAAATCTTCTGTAGGTGAGCCGGCGGTGGCTCGGTTTGGAGACTTGAGCATGGGAGGAGTAGTTAGGAACTTCTTCAGAGCTTCAAGAGCTTTCTGAGCTTCTGAGGTCCACTGAAACCGATCTACCTTCTTGAGTAACTTGTAGAAAGGCATGCCACGTTCGCCGAGCCGTCAGATAAACTGGCTTAGGGCCGCCATGCATCCTGTCACCCTCTACGCGTCCTTCTGCGACATAGGCGGGTGCATCTGGAGTATGGTGCTAATCTTTTTGGGGTTGGCTCGATCCCCGTGTTGCCGACGACGAACCCGAGTAATTGACCGGAGGGACCCCGAAGACACATTTGGTGGGGTTGAGCTTCCACCGAAACTTTCTCAAGCTGTCGAATACCTGTTGTAAGTCGTCAATGAAGTCCTCCTGATTGTTGGTCTTGATTACAACGTCATCAATGTAGGCTTTGACATGCTTGCCATAATGATCAACAAGGCAGGTCTGGATGGCCCTCTAGTACGTTGCCCCGTCGTTTTTCAACCTAAAAGACATAGAGTTGTAGCAGTACGCCCAAAAGGCGTAATGAATGCCGTCTTTTCCTAGTCCTCAATGGCCAGACTGATCTGGTTGTATCCTGAGTAACAATCTAGGAAAGAAAATAGTGCGCAACCAGCCGTGGAATCAACGATTTGATCTATCCTAGGCAACCCGAACGGGTCTTTTGGACAATGCTTATTAAGATCGGTATAATCAACACACATCCGCCAGTCATTTTTATTCTTTTTGAGTACGAGTACAGGGTTTGCAAGCCACTTGGGATGCATGACTTCTCTAATAAAGCCGGGTTAACTCCGCTCTAATCGCCTCTTGCTTGTCGGGGGTGAATCAATGCAACCTTTGCTTGACGTGCTTCGCGTTGGGAAACACCTTGAGTTTGTGCTCGGCCAGTTCCCTTGGGACCCTAGGCATGTCAGTGGGTTTCCACGCGAACATGTCATAATTGGCCCGCAGGAACTGGACAAGCTCGTCTTCCTATTTGGGGGGAAGAGTGGAGCCGATGGTGGCCGTCGTGGACTCATTTGGGAGATTGAGGCCAACTTCTTTCGTCGGGACCACCGCGTGTATCACCGTGTCAGGTGTAGCCTCCCGAGTTGGTATTTCCAAGTCTTCTTGCGAGAGCTAGGCCGCATCCGTCTTGAGCCTTTTTTGAGCCGCCAAGTTGTTCTGTTCGAGGGCCATCTGGATCGCTTCCTGCATGCACTCCGACGCTCCCTTTAGATCTGTCCTAAGGGACAGGACTCCTCCTGGGCCGGCATCTTGAGGAGAAGGTATGGGTAATGTGGGACGGCCATGAATTTAGCCAAACCAGGACGCCCAATAATGGCGTTGTAGATGGAATTGAAGGTTGGCACCTCAAAGTGAAGAGTTTCGGTGCGAAAGTTCTCTGCTGTGCCAAAGGTGACTGGCAGGTAGATGTGCCCGTGCAGATATTCACCAACGCCCGGCATTATCCCGAAGAACGGGGTGTCTAACTTTTTGAGATCATCAAGAGAGACTCCCATGTCCTGCAGCGTTTTGGGGAATATTACGTTGATGCTGGCCCCACCGTCGATCGGCACCTTCTTGAGTCAGCTATCACTGAGTATGGGGTTTACAAGAAGCGGGTACTTGCCCGGCTCATCGAAGTTGAGCCAGTGGTCTGCCCGACTGAATGAGATTGGTTCGTTGGACCATGCATACGGCTGCGGCATTTCTGAGGTGGCCGCATTGACTCGACGATCACCCAGCTTTTGCTGGCGTTTGCTCACTTAGGCCCCGTCTCCACCAAAGATGACGTTGACCTCCCTATTGACATCCGAGAAGCGAGGGCCACCACCATCGTTCGGGCGCAGCGGAGGCCAGTTACGAGGCGGCGGTGGTGGTGGCGGGCCTTGCGGTGTGGGGAGCCATCCCCTCTCGATCATGGCATTGAAGTCGCGGCAATTCCGTAGCGTATGGTGCATCTCCTTGTGTGTGGGGCACGGTTCATCGAGAAGTTGGTCGAGCGTGCGGACCAGACCGGGGGGCGAACCGCGTTGGCGTACTTGCGGTGGTCCTTTGACATAGACCTCCTCCTAAGGCCTCTTCTCCCAACGGCGTTCCTGCCATGAAGAATCTTTAGGCTTCTCCTGCTTGCCTTTGCCCCGCTCGTCTTGCCGAGGACTAGTCAGGTCACGAGAGTGCTTGTGTGCTGTGATGTATTGATCTGCTTCTTGGAAGAGCCGATCTGAGGTTGTAGGGGCTTTTTCTAACATGCTCTTAATGAAAACCCGATCGCCTGAGCCCTGGAGGAAGTCATCGATCACCGTCTCCTCATTAACATTGGGGATACGGTTACGCAGGGCCTGGAACCGCTTGAGGTACGATCGGAGAGACTCGCTATCTGTACGCCTTACGGTTTTGAGGTCCCACCTTTGCACTGGTTTGTCAGAAAGAGATTGGAAGTTGGCGACGAACAATCGACAAAAGTCATCCTAGTGGTCAATGCACCCACACCTGAGATGGCTATTGGCGGTCGGTAAAATCCATTTTGACCACCAACATTTCATGACTTAGAGTATAATTTTTCCAATATTTCATTTATTTCTTACTAGTTCCACGAGTTGTGTATACAAGTTGTATGCAAGGGCTTACACATTCAAAACCACATAGAAATGAACAAGCGGAGACAATGTGGCAAGGAGGGAAGCAGTGGGCCAGAAACCTAGGCCAGCGGACCACCACCACAGGTCGGCCGACCAAGGTGTGGTCGCCCGACCCAAGAACCAGGTCGGCAAACCTAGGCAACCCCAGCCCTAGAAGGCCAGGTCGCCCGACCCTGCCACGTCACTGATCCTGGACCTGCATGCAAAGGAACACAAAACATGTCAACCACAAACATTGGATCAAATGTCCGAGGCATCCAAGCATCGAAAGATCACTGAACCGTGAATCAATGATGTCATCAATCGAGGGGAAGGGCCATGCAACCAATCGGGAGCTAACACGTGGTCGCCCCGACCTCCCCTAAAGTCGGCCGACCTTCCCTCGGAAGCATTCTTCACATGTTCCAACAGCTACAATCGCCAACCGACGTTTGGAAAGCATCTCAGCCCCAGGATCACAAAAGGCAGTGCATCAGATGGCCGCCCGACCTCCAGACTAGGTCGGCCAACCACCGACTTAACCCATCTACCGACTTACACACCTACAAATACCCCCCTCAGCAATCCAAGCTATAAATACCCCTGGGAGGTCATTTGCAAGGTGTGGTGGATTAATAGAACACAAGTGTGGTTGTGTAGTTGAGTGTGAGTATTGTAGTGAAGCCACCTTTGGCATTGTAGAGAGAGCCAAGTTGTATCAAGAGTGAGTAGTGAATTGTAGACTGACGGAGTTGGAATTCTCTTTGGTCTTCTGTTCCCGAGCTCTTATTCTCAGAGGAATTGTTGCTCTATTTCCAGGATACAGTAAAGTTCCTTGGTCCCTTCTTTATTTATTTCATACTTACTTTATTTACATACTCAGTGCTTTGCTCAGTAGTTTACGGGTGCCAAGTGTGCTCTGTGTAGTTTACCTATACAGTTGTGCTTGCTCTCAGGCTTTGAACCTGTGTAGTAGTAAACTCGGTTGTGTAGACATGGTGTCTAGACTAGAGTTTGCCTTGGAAGGTATCTTGTCCCACGCCGCTTTGGTGGTAGGTCCGCTTGGTGACAGGGAGTGTGTACCCTGCGTACTCCACCCCGTTGTCCGGATAAGTAGTCATCGGCGCATAGCTGAGTTCTATAGTGCCCGCCTTTCTTGTCTAGGTTATCAGCACTCTAGTGCCCGGAAGTGGTTCTATATGCTTAGTGTCCAAGTAACCTGTTGAGTAGAACACTAGTTTGTTTAGTAAAGTTAAGTTGTTTTATTTAAAGAAGTGAACTTGCTCTACTATGTCCTTTACCTCTACCTTTGCTGGCTTTGCTATTCGGTTCTACCTGTTTTACGTTGAGTTACTCCTCGTTCCTCGTGGATTTCGATACCCTGGAATACTCTTGGGTGAAAGGCTACAACGTGTTTCCGTGCGCTTCCGGATCTATATCAGTAGGCTAAGAAACGCAAACAAGCTTTTCTGGCGCCGTTGCAGGGGAACGGTAGCTAATTCAACTAGAACCTAGGATCGTCCATACTCACACCTATACTACAACCACAACATATATCCCCACCAAATTCCACATACCATCTACCATATGGATTCCACGCCTATCTTTCAACTTGCCGCTCCAAAGGGCGATTATTTGGAGCCTCCACCATCATCCGCACCTTTCACCATAGAAGGCTATCAGCTACGTCCTGGCTTGATAGCCATGGTTCGGGATAAATCATTCGGAGGGCACGAATCAGAATGTCACTACGCACACCTCTGGGAGTTCGAGCAGTTATGCAGCTGCCTGGTCATCTCGGGAATGTCTGGCGACACACATCGATAGTTGCTTTTTCCGTTTTCGTTAACGGGGGAGGCAAAAATCTGGTGCAAGCAGGCAGTTGGTAAAGTAGAAGGGAGTTGGGAGGACATAAAAACGATTATTTCTTTCCGCCAAATAAGGTTATCAATCTCCGCTGCGAAGTACTCAACTTCCGACAGCTCAAGAGAGAATCTTTGGGGGCAGCTTGGGAACGCTTCAACCGTCTGGCCTCATCAGGGCCGGATTTGGGTATTTCAGAGGCATTGTTGCTACAGCACTTCGTTCGGGGTCTTACACCCGGAGCCGATCTCTGTCTCGACCTAGCCTCAGGAGGGTCATTCTACCACTTGACATCATCCAAGGGAAGAAAAATTCTCGACAAAATCCTCGAGAAAGCTTCTGACCTCGGGACATTAGAAGAACCACCCCCATAAAAGCCACCGAAGACACTCAAAACCAAAGAGAGACAAACACCATATACCCCATCTCCACCAGTACCCCTTCGAATTGAGGAAATCCTAGAACCATCGTCTAGGCAAACTGAGAGGGTCAGTTTAGCCTTGACGGTTCCTCCGTCTGCACCTCCGTTCTCTTTTGAGGACGAAATCTTCATGGATTTTGGTGACGCCTCTCGGTTGCCAAAACAAGACCGATGCTTCATTAGGACCTCCAGACCAACATACATACTGCCAGATCATAAAGAGCATATGAAGGAGGACCTACTCTGGCTTTCAGCAGCAATCAATCGGGACTGGCTAGAGGAGAGACGGCTGGACACGAAGGCAGTCAAACTCTATCCAAATCCCAGCGTCATCCCAGGCCAAGTATCAAGGCTTCAACCGCAAGATATTACATATGACCCAAGGGTAGGAATCAATATAATCCCTAAGCATGTAATGGACGAGTACTACACAACACAGCCGCTATCAAGATCTACCATGTGTCTGCAATGGACAAAGGGTAGCTATTTGAGATGCCAAGGTGATCTGAGGGTAATTCAAACAACCTTGCGGGATACTCAGGTGTTCTTAGACTTTCACGTCTTTGACATCCCCGAGGGGTCTCCACCATTAATCGTGGTTGGGATTCCAATCGCCGCCCTCACCAGCTCAGATATATACAGAGGGAGATTACAGCTTCAGCTTGGCAATGAAGAAATCAATGTCAATATCGATAGGTCACTCAATGCCAAGACTGAAGCAAAGCCAGAGATTGACCCTATGGAAGAAGTGATGAGCCTTGCACTTGAAAAAATGGGTCAAGATAGCCTAGAGGAAGAGGCTGTTAGCGACTTCAGTACGGTAGAGGAGCCATGGAAGTTTGAAGAACTTGGTGAATCCTTACGGCCCAAAGCTCCGAAGATAGAACTAAAGCAACTACCGCCTGGCCTGAAGTACGCCTTTCTCAATGGGAATGAGGACACACCGGTGATCATCAGTGACAAGCTGATAGAGAGTGAGAGCTAGCGATTACTTTCAGTTCTAGAGAAGTATAGATCTTTGCTTGGATACTCTCTTCAAGACCTGAAAGGAATCAGTCCCAACCTATGCACTCATCGTATCCCTATGAAGGCTGATCACAAGCCAACTAGGGAGCCACAGCGTTGACTTAATAATGTGATGAGAGAGGTAGTTAAGAAGGAAGTACTAAAACTACTTCACGCGGGAATCATATACCCCGTGAGTGATAGCGAATGGGTTAGTCCAGTACAAGTTGTGCCTAAGAAAGGAGGGATGACAGTTGTAAAAAATCAGAACAATGAGCTCATACCACAGAGAACTATCACAGGTTGGCGGATGTACATTGACTACAGAAAGCTTAATGCCGCCACCAGGAAAGATCATTTTCCTCCTCCTTTCATTGATGAAATGTTGGAAAGACTGGCAAAACACTCCTTCTTCTGCTACCTCGACGGCTACTCTGGATACCACCAGATTCCAATTCACCCGGAGGCCGGAGGACCAGAGTAAGACAACTTTCACATGCCCTTACGGAACCTTCGCTTACAGGCGAATGTCGTTTGGACTGTGCAATGCTCCAGCATCATTCTGGCGGTGTATGATGGTAATATTCTCTGATTTCATCAAAGATATCATGGAAGTATTTATGAATGACTTCTCAATATATGGCAAGAGCTTTGATGGATGTTTGGAGAACCTTGAAAAAGTTCTCAAAAGATGCCAAGAAGTAGATCTTGTCCTGAACTAGGAGAAATGCCACTTCATGGTCAGAGAAAGAATCGTTCTAGGACACAGAATCTCAGAAAGAGGCATATAGGTAGATCATGCAAAGATCGAGGTCATTGAACAACTACCTCCACCCACCAACATAAAGGTCATCCGAAGCTTCCTAGGCCATGCAGGGTTTTATAGGAGATTTATCAAAAATTTCTCCCATATAGCTTGGCCTCTGACCAACTTGTTGGCTAAGGATGCTCCCTTTGTGTTCGACGAAGAATGTCTCGAGGCCTTTCACACGCTTAAAAAGGCATTGGTCTCAGCCCCAATCATTTAGCCACCCGACTGGAACTTACCATTTGAAATCATGTGTGATGCAAGCGACTTCGCTGTTGGAGCAGTATTGGGTTAGAGCAAGGATAAAAAGCATCATGCTATCTCTTATGCAAGCAAAACACTCACTGGCCCACAACTAAATTACTCAACCACCTAGAAAGAACTATTAGCAGTGGTCTTTGCAATCGACAAGTTCAGATCATACTAGGTAGGATCGAAAGTCATCATCTACACAGATCATGCAGCTCTCAAATACCTCCTAACCAAGAAAGATGCAAAACCATGATTAATTCGGTGGGTGCTGTTACTCCAAGAATTTGATATTGAAATCAGAGATAAAGAGGGGGTAGAGAATTCAGTTGCAGATCATCTCTCACGGATGAAATTTGAAGAAACATCGCCCCTGCCAATCGATGACTACATGAGAGATGATCAGCTCCAAAAGGTGACAACAACCCAACCTTGGTATGTCAATCTAGTGAATTACATCGTTGCTGGCTATGTCCCTGAAGGAGCAGATAAGGGGAAATTGGCCCACGACAGCCGATTCTATCTCTGGGATGACCCCTACCTATACAAACTCTGTGTAGACGGACTCCTACATCGCTGCATTCCAGCTTGTGAAGCACTGCAAGTCCTCGATAGATGCCATGCATCCTCCTATGGAGGTCACTATGGGGCTTATCGGACTCATGCAAAAATTTAGCAAAGTGGGTTCTACTGGCCTACTATGTACGGGGATGCAAAAGAGTTCGTGCGATGGTGTCCAAGGTGCCAGCGCCAAGGGAATATAAATCCAAGAGATGCTATGCCACTCACAAGCAATCTCCAACTTGATATATTCGACGTGTGGGGCATATATTTCATGAGACCTTTTCCCAAGAATGGAGACAAGGAGTATATTCTAGTCACAGTCGATTATGTATCGAAATGGGTAGAGGCAATGCCGTGTCCTGCAGTGGACTCAAAACACTCCATCAAGATGTTCTGGGAAACAATCTTTCCTCGTTTTGGAGTACCATGGTTCATCATCAGTGATAGGGGCAGCCACTTCATTAACAAGCACTTTAGGAAGTGTCTCGCTAAACTTGGTGTGGACCACCATGTTGCCACCCTTACCACCCGCAGACAAGTGGCCAAGCTGAAACGTCGAATAAGCATATCAAAAACATCCTGCAAAAGACAGTCAAGGCTATGGGAAAAGAATGGGTATCCAAACTACCCGATGCTCTCTAGGCATATCGCACTGCATACAAAACTCCCATTGGCATGACACCATATCAATTGGTGTACGGCAAGACTTGTCATCTTCTAGTGGAACTCGAATTCAAATCTCACTAGGTGGTGAAGAGGTCGAACATGGATCTTTAGTCGGCAGGCGTAAGAAGGCAAATGCAATTGGCCGAATTGGAGGAATGGAGGGAGAAGGCATACCACAGTGCCAAGCTATACAAGGAGCGCACCAAACGATGGCACGATAAGTGAATCAAGATCAAAACATTCAAAGCAGGAGATAAGGTACTACTCTTTAATTCCCATATACGTTTGTTTGGTCATGGTAAGCTTAGAAGTAAGTGGGAAAGGCCATTCACGATCCTTAACGCCGTTGATCACGGTGCCATCACCCTCCAGGACAAAGATGGAAATGTTTTCAAGGCGAATGGGCAACGCCTTAAAATATTTCTTGAGCCCGAAATGCCTCAGCTCGAAGAAATGGATGTCTTCGAGCTGCATGAGGTAGTTTGATCACACATCCATGGTCGAGCTCAGACCTTAAAAGAAGCCATGTACACTACTTGCTTTCTCTCCCTTAAAACTGCTCTAATCTCACCTTTTGCTAAAAAATCTTAATAGAACCAATGTCCAATACACGTTTTTAGGACTAAGCTCACCAAAAGGGGGTAAACCCAACTCTTGGCACGTCCAGCCAAGGATTGGCGTGGCCGGCCAACCTCTGGGGTCTGGTCGCCCGACCCCCTGGTGCAGCAGCTCGGCCACCAGGTGCCAGGCCGGGTCGGCCGACCCAGGAGTCAGGTCGCCCGACTCAGGTTCAGGTCGCTCGACTGCCAAAATTCAAGTTTCAGATTTTGGAGCCTTTTTCCCTTCTTCTTCGGTTCTGTTGAGTGGATGAGATCAGGATTCCGACGTTTTAAGGTGAAGAAGGGTCATCTTCTTCCTCACACATCACACTCTCATCCCATCTCATCTAGAATTCAGCCATGGCACCACTTTCTCCACGCAACAATGGCAAAGCCATCATCTCCCTCACCTCGGACACCACCGCCACCTACAACCCAGCGTTCGAGGACTCACCACGCCCCCTGTCATCCATCCCGAGGGAGGAGAGTGTGATGCCCCAGGCATCTCAAGTGCATTACATTTGCCTCATTGACATATTTGCATCATCGCATGAACATTTCATGTTGAGTGCATAAGTAGATCAAGTCATTTGGATCAATTAAATCCAGTTTTTCCTGAATAGGCCTCTACCTTTGATACTGTAACTTTGAGTCTGTTGTGAATTTGAAGAAACTTAATATACCAAACGTGCAGGCCTTCATCCGCCTATCCCAGTACTCCCCTGAAGATGTTGACACTGACCCACGTAGGGCTGCCCGTCTGTTGGGTGGGTTTGATCCCACTCTCCTGACTCACTTGGGGCGCCGCTACGACAGCTTCACCGAGTTGGTAGATGCCGCCATCGACATGGAGCATCGCCTCCGCAAGGCCCATGAGGACCAGTGGAGGAAGAGACTTGCAAGCACACCTCCATCAAGTTCATCTCAGCGGCAACGAGTTGGGCATCAATCCTCACCGCAATTATGTTACCTCGAGGAGTCTCAGCAACAAGAGCAACACAGTGGGGCACAACCACACATGTCATTCTGCAGTGCACCACTTCATCCACCTGTTTCAGTGCCACTGGCCAAACCAAGTGCCAAATACCCCTGCTACAAGTGTGGGAAGACCGGCCACTTCAGCAAGAATTGTCTTGCTCTTCGGCGAAGTCAGGCACCAGTGTCGACTAAAGGCAACCAACGCCAGAATAAGAAGAAAGGACCAAAGCAAGATCCAGCCCCAACAGAAGGTCATGTGTACTATACCCACGTAGATCAGATTCCAGAAGGTGAACCAGTGTTAGAAAGCACAATTCTTGTCAACGAGCACCCCACAGTTGTTTTGTTTGACTCCGGAGCAACACACCATTATCAGTAGGTCATATGCAACAAAACATGGGTATCACATTGACAATATGAAGGCAAAGTACCATATTATAGCCTCGGGGTCACCAATTGACACAAATCAGATAGTGAGGCGCTTACACCTGTGCATAGGCACAGAGGATTTCTATGTTGATCCTGTAGTACTTCCTAACCAAGGGATTGACATCATCTTAGGGATGGATTGGATGAAAGAGCACAACGTCTTGTTGGATATTACTAGCAGGACAGTTCAAATGAAGTGTAGAAAGAGTAGAAAAACCATGCACATTCATCTGCCAATTCACAAACAACTGTCACACACAGTAAATGCCACAGAAGCTCAGTTGATTGAGAAGATACCGGTGGTTTCTGACTTTCCAAATGTGTTTCCGAAAGAGCTTCCCGGACTTCCACCGGATAGAGATGTCGAGTTTGCCATCGAGCTTGTACCTGGCACCGCGCCTGTCTCTTGAAGACCCTATTGAATGGCACCTGATGAGTTGAAGGAGCTGAAAGTGCAGCTGCAGGAACAGCTAGATAAAGGGTTCATTCGACCTAGCTCATCACCTTGGGGTTGCCCAGCCCTATTTGTTGAGAAAAAGGACTAAGGTGGAAAAAGGCTATGTGTCGATTACCGGCCTTTGAATGCTGTCACAATCAAGAACAAATATCCATTACCGCATATTGACATCTTGTTTGATCAGTTAGCTGGAGCTAAGGTCTTTTTAAAAATTGATCTGAGGTCTGGCTCAGAGAAGAGGATATACCCAAGACAGCTTTCTCGACTAGATATGGCTTATATGAGTATTTGGTCATGTCTTTTGGGTTAACCAACGCACCGGCTTTCTTCATGTACATGATAAATTCGGTGTTCATGAATGAACTGGATAAGTTTGTAGTGGTGTTCATTGATGACATATTAATCTACTCTAAAAGTGAGGAAGAACACAACATAGTACTCACTCGGCTTAGAGAGCACAAGCTCTATGCCAGGTTTAGCAAGTGTGCTTTTTGGTTGAAGGAAGTAAGTTTCTTAGGACACATTCTGTCTGAGAAGGGGGTAGCAGTTGATCCGAGCAAGGTAAAGGATGTTCTGAATTGGAAGCAACCCGAGACAGTGATTGAGATTCGGAGTTTCCTTAGTTTAGCGGGCTACTACCGCCACTTCATTAAGGACTTCTCCAAAACTGTGAAGCTAATGACCTCACTAACAAAGAAGAATGCAAAGTACGTGTGGAGCTCGAATTGTGAGGAAGCCTTTCAAACTTTGAAGGAATTGTTAACCTCTGCACCAGTGCTAGCACAATCAGACATCACTAAACCATTTGATGTGTATTGTGATGCCTCCGGCAATGGGCTTGGCTGTGCCTTAATGCAAGAAGGGAGAGTAATTGCCTACGCCTCGCGCCAACTAAGAAAACATGAAGCCAACTACCCAACTCATGATCTTGAGCTAGCAGCGGTTGTACATGCGTTGAAGATATGGAGACACTATCTGCTAGGCAATACGTGTCACATCTACACTGACCACAAGAGTCTCAAATACATTTTCACCCAACTTGAATTAAATATGAGACAAAGACGGTGGTTAGAGTTGATAAAAGATTATGACCTAGAGGTTCATTACCATCCTGATAAGGCTAATGTAGTAGCTGATGCATTAAGCCGCAAGGCTCATTGCAACTTCATTGAGGCCCGCCCTACGGTGAGAGTTATATGCTATGAGATGGATGAAATTGAAATGCCGACAGAGCAGCACGCTGAACTCTATAGCCTCATCATTGAACCCACCATAAAAGATCAAATCATTGCGACACACATTAGAGATGAGATCAATGAAAAGAAGAAGGCTTGTTTTAGGCTTGACGGAGAGGGCGTCCTATGGTTTAAAAATCGCTTAGTGGTACCTAAGGACATGGAGTTGAGAAAAAAAAATCCTGGATGAAGCTCACACCTCCATGTTCACCATGCACCCGGGTAGCAATAAGATGTACCAAGACTTAAAGCAGAAATTTTGGTGGACCCGTACGAAACGGGATATCGCCAAATATGTGTCCGAGTGTGACGTGTGTTAGAGAGTCAAAGCTGATCACTTAAAGCCTGCGAGTATGCTTCAACCATTAGCAGTTCCAGCCTGGAAATGGGAGGACATACATATGGACTTCATTGTGGGTTTGCCTCGCACACCAAAGGGGTATGATTCCATATGGGTGATTATCGACCGATTCACAAAATCAGCTCACTTCATTCCTGTGAAAACAATTTACCATGCCAAGACCTATGCCGAACTTTATATAGCAAGGATTGTCTCTCTGCATGGTGTTCCACAAACCATCACGTCAGATAGAGGTTCTCTGTTTGTGTCACGCTTTTGGGAACATCTACAAACTGCTCTAGGGACCACTCTAATTCGGAGTTCAGCATACCATCCACAAACAAGTGGACAAGCAGAGAGGGTAAATCAGATCCTAGAAGATATGCTGAGGGCATGTGCTTTGACCTATTCCACCAAGTGGGACGAGTGTCTTCCCTTAGCAGAATTTGCTTACAACAATAGCTACCAAAAGAGTTTGGAAATGGCACCTTTCGAAGCTCTTTATGGTAAGCGGTGTAGAACGCCACTCAACTGGTCTGAACCAGGTGAGCGTGTCACCTTTGGACCTGATTTGATAACACAAGCTGAAGAGCAAGTAAGATTCATACACAGCAACTTGAGAAGAGCACAGTCTAGACAAAAGAGCTACTCTGATAAGAGAAGGAGACCGTTAGTCTTTGAGAAGGGTGATCATGTGTATCTCCAAGTGTCACCTATGAAAGGGGTGCATCGGTCCGGAGTAAAAGGCAAGTTAGCACCACGGTACATTGGACCGTTCAAAATCATAGAGCAATGTGGGATAGTAGCTTATCGGTTGGAATTGCCACCATACCTTGCAGCGGTTCATGACGTGTTTCATGTATCGCAACTCAAGAAGTGTTTACGAGTGCCGGAAGAAGTGGTTGATACGTCCCAAATTCAGATTGAACCAGACCTCACATATGAAGAGAGGTCCATAAAAATCCTTGACCAAAAGCAAAGATCCACACGACGAAGAGCTATTAACTTTTACAAAGTACAATGGAGTAATCACTCCGAAGAAGAGGCAACATGAGAACAAGAGGAATTTTTGCAAACGAAATATCTTGGTTTTCTTCCGTCCACTCCAACTGAGTATGTCACCTAGTTAATTTCTCAGATTCGTATTCGAATACATACACAATGCACTCTCCTTCTCATTTAACTTATCCACCCACATCACATCAAAAATCTCGGGATGAGATTTCTTTAACGGGGGTGGGTTGTGATGCCCTAGGCATCTCAAGTGCATTACATTTGCCTTATTGACATATTTGCATCATCGCATGAACATTTCATGCTGAGTGCATAAGTAGATCAAGTCATTTGGATCAATTAAATCCAGTTTTTCCTAAATAGGCCTCTACCTTTGATACTGTAACTTTGAGTCTGTTGCGAATTTGAAGAAACTTAATATACCAAACTTGTATACAATTTCATGGTCGACAACTTTGAAATTTTGTGTGTAAACATGCATAGTGGTTTGGATATGGTTTAGGGTCATTTTATGTCAATCCATGAAATCTGTCCAAACCTGACCTGTAGAGTAAATTCAAATTTCCTTGATCTTAAAGCCAAAATATTGCAATGCTTTTATTGAGAAAGTTGTAGATCTTGAAATTCTGAACAACATTGGTATAAAACTCTTTGAGTGAATGTGTGTAGAAAGGAGACTTTTAGAATTTATAAACTGGAGGGTTCTGTTGGTCAAACAAGGGTCAGCAGTTTAAATTCAAATTTAAACCATATTTTTTAATACAACATGGTATGCAAGTTTAAAATAAAAATGTAGAGAAACTAATTTAGAACATTTCATCCAATTGGGGTTTTGCCAAATTAGGCCCCTAAGTTGGTCAAATAGGCGAATTTCAGAAGTAGGTTTCCTTGGTCAAAGCTGTTTTTTCCATTTCGGATTTTGAATTCCCTTCTTGGCTCAATGACACGCGGGTCCCACCTGTCAGGCCTCGAATCCGGGCGGGAGCGGCGTCAGCCGTGGGTCCCACTACCCCGTCCGCTCCATACACCCGGTCCACAAGTGCCGGTCCAGTTCCCTGTCCCCGGGCCCACCTGTCACCGGCACACGGTCCGTAGACCGCGTCTACCCCCGGGCCACCTTCTCTCCTCCCCTCTCTCGCGCGCCCACGCGGCAAGCACCGCCAGCCGCCGGCTAAGGCCGACGCTGGCCTTAAGGCGAAGCCGGGGGCCGAGCTCCCTTCGACCCGAAGCAAACGGCCACTCCACTCCCTTTCCGCCGCTCCGCTCATCCCTGTCCTCCCCTCGCCGAGCCTCTCGCTCCCTTTGTTCTCCCCACCGCCGCCCGCCATTACCGAGCTCAGAGCTCGAGCTCCCGCGGCCACTCCACGCGTTTCCAAGCTCCCAGACCACAGCGCCGCTCTTCCTCGCCCTCCCCTCCACCACCACGCCCAAGTCTAGGCCACCGTGTCCCTTTCGCCGTAGCGCATTCCTCCGCCGAAGCTCCGCGACCTCGGCTCACCACCGCTAGCCTCGTCGCCGGCCTCCTCTGGTCGTCCTCGCGCCTCCCCGTCGCCGCGCCGGGCTTCGCCAGCCACCCCACCCCCGCATGCCCTAGATCTAGGTCGCCGATTTCCCTCCACCGCTACTCACTGCGCCGCCGAAGGCCACCGCCTCATCCCCATCGTCGCCGGCCTCCTCCGCCTCTTCTCCATCGATTCAAGGTAGATGGTGAGGTTCACCGCACTCCACTCCCTCTCCTCGAACGCCGCCGGCGAGCTTGCCAGGCCCCGCGTGGCCGGCATGCCACGCACCGCCGTCCTTCTCTCTCCTCGTCAAGAGGTTGAAGAAGGAGACGTCATATTTGCACTTTGGCCCTTGCGCTTTCGTCGATTCACGTGTTCATCCGAAGCGCTGTGCATAGTGTCTTGTAAACCTTACGATCTAGCCCCTGTACTTTTGAAATAATTGCGGATTAGTCCCGGATCTATAGTTTTCCTTTATATTTTGTTAATAAATAGGATGAAACCTTTGGAAAATCGTATAAAATGGTAGAAAAATCCAAAATGGGTAAACTTAGTTGTGTTGGACTCCTCTTGAGTAGATCTACAGAATGAGTATGATGTGGATGTGTGAAAGGACTATTTTGCCCTCTGTCTAGTACATGCATGATTAGGGTAAATAAATGGCAAAAGTGGACTAAGTGAACTCCTAAAATGTTGAAACTTGGACAGTGGCTTTAGTGTGATATTTAGGCACTGTGTTAATTTTTGTTGCAGTAGCACTTGCTGTTAAATGACTAATCTACCCCTAGGCTTAAGTTTTTGCAGTTAAAATGCATGGGAAATACTTACCATATGAAACTTGCTCCAAAGGTTGTACTAGATTTTTAGGACACACCTTATGCTACATATAGCCTGCTGGTAAAGTTTGAGGCCTTGCATGTTGAGTTTGAATAGTGATTTGGAAATGACAAAGTGTCACATGCTTAAGTAAATGAAAGGAAAAAGTGGTCATAGGATTGCATAAATAATTCCATAGAAAATTTGGTAGCTTGCTAATGATATATATAGGTTACAAAAAGTATTTTTGTGAAGCTTGTGAGCCCTGTAGGAGTTAGACCTAGATAACTATATGGAAAATAGATGTCCCATCAAACTATGGATTTTGTGCTTGCTAATTTTTGTATATGATGTTCATGCAATGGAATGCTTGAAGTAGAAATTTCAAGTTCAGAACCCACTCCTATAAAATATGAAAAATCAGGAAAGATGTAGGGCTGATGACTTGCTAGAATTTTAATAAATTAATTATAACTTGTTTGTAGCTGAAATTTTGACAGTAGCATTATGTGGTATGTTTCTACATGTGATAAATAATTGAACTCATTTGGAGCTATGTAACAGTATGTCCTTAACGCGAGTACTTTGATTCAATAAATAGATAAACTATTATAAAGGACCTAAGTGTATTGTATGTAGGAGTGTAATGTTGCTTGTTACACCATGATACTTGCTGAAAGTTCTTGTGATGTTATGAATGATGGGTTACACTAAGTTTAGGTGATGGTATGTATGATTTCTTAGTGATGGTCTATACGATTTCTTAAGGATGGGTTGTACTATTTCTTAGTAAAGTTGTTAAGTTTTCATATTGGGATGTATTTCGACTAAGTCTACTTGAGTCATTTTGTCACAAGCTACTTGACAGGCATTATGTTTCATTTGCACCTCATGCATACACATTTGCATTCGTTGCACTCTTGGTTGCACTATGTCATGCTTATGACCTGTATCATATACATGTATTTGCATTCTCTTGCACTCACTTGCATATTATGTCATGCATATAGAACTCACGAACGAAGGGCCGACGCAAGAGCAGCTACTGATCGAACAGCCGGACGAAGAGCCCCTGCACCAGGAGTTAGTTTTTCCTCAACTTGAAGACGAAGGGTCGCTGATTATATCCGTCCCTGTTTCAAGGGGTTGCCTGGGGCAAAGCCCCACAACCCGGCAAACTAACTTAGATTAGTTTGTTGGTTTTCATAAGAATAAACAAAGGTAGGCAGGACCATGATTCTCCCAGCAAATATGATTATGATTGATGATTACGCATATGTATTAGGAGTTGGATGAAATCAATTGCATTAGATACCCTGGCCACCCTGGCCCCAGCACCTATACTTAGAGATCGTAGGACATGTGCCTAGAATGGCTAGGTGCGAGTAGATACGAGTGAATAAAGATCACTCGTCCCGTAGGGATCACTTTTCAAAAGAATAAATCTCACTTTTATGGAATTTACTATGATAATGTTATGTTTTAAATGGAGACCGGGCAGAGATATGGATTTGTATGATGAAAATTGGAATAATGTTGTGATGCTCCGGCATCTCAAGTGCATTTTCATCTCACATACATGCAACATTCATCATGATGCATCATACAATGACATGCATTTGAACCCCATGGTAAAACTTGATTGATGTGCCACTTGCTAAACCCTATTTCCTGCGTGTATGTCTCGGTGATTGTGCCCATAACTTTGATTCTATTTAGATCTGGGTGAAACTCATATTCATAAACTTGTAGACAATTTGATGATAAACAACTTTGCTAATTCGTGCTTTGACATGCATTAAGGTTTGCATAGAGTTTTGGGGCCTTTCCTGTCAGCATGGGAATTCTGTCCAAACATGACCTATTTTGTAATTTTAAATTTTCTTAATCTTAAAGCCAAAATCTTGCAATGTTTTTATTGAGAAAGTTGTAGGTATTGAATTTTTGAACAACATTGGTATAAAACTCTTTGAGTGAATGTGACTAGAAAATAGACTTTTAGAATTTCTAAACTTATTGGTTCTGTTGGTCAAACCTTGGTCAGCTGTATAAATTCAAATTTAAATCATACTTTTGAATAGAACATGGTATGAAAGTTTATAAGAAAGTTGTAGAGATCGAAATTTAGAATATTTCATTCAATTGGGTCTTTTGCAAATTCGGCCTCTAACCTGTTCAAAAACGTAAAATACAAACGGAGCTTTCTGCGGTCAAAGCTGAATTTTCCATTTTCGGGATTTTTCTTTTTCATTGTCTCTAAGACAAGTGGGCCCCACACGCCAGACCGCCGTCGGATTCCCGCCCGCGGGATTGGAAAACCGGACCGGGGGGTCCTATACCCGCACGCCGTCCATGCACCCGGTCCGCCCTTCATCCTCTCTGCCGGGCCTACTCGTCAGCGATAACGGTCCATAGACCAAGACCACGCCGCGGCCACTGTCTTCCATCTCCGCTCTGACGTGCCCACGCGGCACGCGCGCTTTGTCCGCGCTGCGCCGTGGCCGGCCGCGCCCCGCTCCCTCACCTGGACGCCTTTCCGGCCGAGAGGAGAGGCCAAGACCTGCCCCGGCTCCCTCTCGCCTCACTCCTGCCATTTCCACTCGCCCCAAACGCCTCGCTCTGCCCCTTCCGCCTCAAGCGTAGTGCGCACCGCCATTACCGCGGCCGCGGTAAGCTTACCATCCTCCACCACCTCCGCACAACCTCGCCCCTCACCATCGGCTCTTTCACCTTTCCCCGCGAGCGCGCTCACGCGGCCACCATCGCCGCCGGCCCCTCGCCGTGGGAGGCCACCTTCGGGCCCTCTCCCTGCCTCTAGGACACCACCCCCGCCTTCGCCTCGTCCTCGCGCACCTTCCGCGCTAGACGTCATCACCGTTGCCCTCCTCCTTTGCCGGATCCGCGCCCGCGCCGCCGTCGGTGCACGCCACCGCCGCTCCGGTTCACCACCGTCGTCCCGCCTCTACTCTTCAACGCCGGCGACGAGACCTAGAGGGTCGGGTTCGCCGTCGCGGGAGGCACAACCCCGGGCCACCTCGGCGTCAAGTCGCCGCCCCCACGTGCCAGCGCACGCGCGGGAACGCAGCCTCCGCGCGCGGTGCACCGTCGGCCGAAGGTTGAAGAAGGCCGCGAGTTTTGCGGTTGAGCCCCTGGGTTTCCCTCTTTTCGCATTCCATTTTCTATGCTGTGCACTGAGTCTTGTACATTTCACGTTCTAGTCCCTGGAGGTTATGGATAATTACGTCTAGGTCCTAGATCTAGGGTTAATATGCTATTTTCAGCTGATAACTTTGAAAAATCATATGAATTCAAATAAAAATCTAAAATGGACAAACTCAGTGGCTATGAACTCAATGAAAATAGATCTACAGGATAGGTATAATGTGGAAGTGTGACTTGACTGTTTTGCCCTTTTTTAACATGCATGCATGTGAGGGTTGATAAATGGTAAAAGTGGACCAAATGAACTCCAAAAATTATGAAACTTGGACAGTAGCTTTCTTATGGCATTTAGGCACTGTGTGAATTTTTGTTGCAGTAGCACTTACTGTTAAATGACTGATCGACCCCTAGACTCGAGTTTTTGCAATAAAAATGCATGGAAAGTACTTACCCTATGAAACTTGCTCCAAAGGTTGGACTAGATTTTTAGGACACACCTTATGCTGCATATAGCTTGCTGGTAAAGTTTGAGGCCTTACATGTTAAGTTCGAGTGGTGATTTGAAAATGACAAAGTGTCACATGCTTAACTAAATAAAAAAGGAAAAGTGGTCTTAGGATGCATAATTAATTCCATGGAAAATTTGGTAGCTTGCTAATGGTGCATAGGTCCCAAAAAGTATTTTTTGTGAAGCTTGTGAGTACTGTCTTGATGTGCATTTAAAATAGACCAAGATAATTATATGGAAAATAGATGTCCTATCAAACTATGGATTTTGTGCTTGCGGATTTTTGTATATGATGTTCATGCAATGTAATGCTTACTGTAGAAATTTCAAGTCCAAAACTCACTCTTATAAATTATGAAAAATCTGAGAAGCTATATGGCTGGTAACTTGCTAGCATTTTAATAAATTAATTATAACTTGTTTGTCGCTGAAATCTTGGCAGTATGTTTCTGCATGTGATAAAGGTTTGAGCTCAATTTGAGTTGTCTAACTACATAAACTCATGAGTGCATTTTATTCAAAAAGGTGGCATGTCCATTACTTCGTGTGTATATATTTAATTGCCAATGACAATATGTTTAGTGCATATATAAAGTTACTTGCTGCATAACCTCAAGTACATCTAAGTGATTCCAAGGGTTATCAATGGAGGTGTTTTTGAGAGACACCTTCATTTCATTTGATAGGGACTGTGTACACATATAAGACAGTAACTTTAGAGATAAAATGTGGTGATAGTTTGTATGATTTCTTAGTGATGGGTTGTATGATTTCTTAGCAAAGTCGTTTTCTTATTATGGGATGTGTTTAAACTGAGAGTACTTGAATCCATTCTTCACAAACTGCTTGATCATGCATTATATTTCATTGGCACCTCATGCATACATTCGCAATTCCTTGCATTCATGATTGCACTATGTCATGCATATAACCTGTATCATATGCATGTATTTGCATTCTCTTGCACTCACTTGCATATTATATCATGCATATAGATTCCGCGAAGGAAGGATCAACACAGGGGCTGCTATTGATCGATAAGCCGAACAACGAATTGCACCAAGAGCAAGAAGACGACGTGTCGCTAATTCTCTGTCCCTGTTTCAAGGGGTTGCCTGGGGAAAAGCCTCACAACTCGGCAAACTAACTTAGATTAGTTTGTTGGTTTTCATACGAACAATCAAAGGTAGGCAGGACCATACTATACCCAGCAAACCTTTATGTTTTAATGATTAGGCATATGCATCAGGAGTTGTTTGGAACCAACTGCATTAGACATCCTGGCCGCCCTGGCCCTAGATCCTATGAATAGAGTTCATAGGACGAGTATGCCTAGAAATGCTAGGTACGAGTAAACACGAGTGAGCACTGTCACTCGACGCTTAGGGGATATTTCAAAATCTCAGAAATCTTACTATGATGCAATTTATGATTTTTTGTGTTGATGTTAAATCGAGACCGAGCGGAGCGTAAGTTTACTTTTGGGGTGTGCGTTGTTGTTCTCCGGCTCCGCTCGAGTCATTTAAGGCCCGTTCGCTGTACGTCTGCTGATTAGCATAACATTGCTAGAGTGGTTATCCAGGACATGGGCCTGGTGAAAGTCTTACTTGTGCCATCCGAAGAACAGAAACAGATTCCTACTGTGACACCTTGGGGAGCTTGTAGTCGAGGGAGGGCTGACCCGGTGTGACCGTGGTATCGCTCCTAAGGCGGCACAACCTGGGAACAACGGAAGGATTGAATCGAACTTGGGATGGGACAAGTGGAGATGGGGGAAGCATATGTGGGAACGCCGGGGGTTAGTAAGCATATGCTATCCTGATACTTCTAGTTATTCCCGGGAATTAACAAATCGATTCGAATAGCTGATGCTCACCAGGTGTGAGAGTGCCAAATATCACTGTCGGGCAATGTAGTAACAATTTAAATATCTTATGCTTATATTCATGTTTTTCAATACAACATGTTTGGATGGGTATGATATACTATTATGCAAGATACTGATGGTACTCATGCTTTACTTTCATGCAAGTTTTATTTATGAGGTTGGATAATCATGGTTAAGGGATAGCAGATGTCAAATCCTGCTATCCTATGGCAACATGTTATGGTTAAAACTCAATGGCTAAGGACTCACCTGACTAGTAAGCTATGCCTTGCCCTCACTTTTGGATTACAGGTACTGATGACATCTGGACAACTGTGTTGAAGGTGGTAGTACCGGTGGGCTCGGTGCTACACGCCTCGTTCGTCTCTACATGAAGACTGCTTAAGTATCATGTTTCCGCTGCGAGATATTTTGAAAACGCTTCCACTATATATAATTTTGCAAACGCTTCCGCTATATTTGAACATGTGTTTGATTTCATATATTTGGTTTGTAAAGTAAGTCTATTACTCTCTCTTTCAACTGCCTGTGATGATGTAATTGTTGTGGCTCTTTCGAGAGCTAAATGTGCGTGATGCCGGTATCCTCGGGCAATGGTTACATCGAGTGCCCTTTTGGGTAGCTCGACGGACTACCAGGTTTAGTCTGGCCTAAGTGCACTGCGAGCCAGAGGTAGCAGGTGTGCTTAGTCTGGATTAAGTAGGGTGGTTCCGCCACAGCTTGTATCAGAGCCGATCATACACAAACAACAGTTATATCATCAAGTTTTGATTTACAACCCTATTTTCGAAACCTTTTCAAGAAATTTAAAAATGAGAATATACGATATGCCCATATTAAGTATGTTAGTGTTATCCAGGTGACATCGCTGACATTCTGACCTAGATAGAACTCATATGCATATTCGGCGCTTTGGGAAGCAACTCTTCGACCATAGCTATCCCCAGTACTGGTGGAAGCTATTGGGATTTGCGAATGGTTGTGCACCCTGCATTCATGATGTATAAGTAAAAGCTCTTTAAGGGTCGTGGGAGTGTTTGAGGCTTTCATGCCCACCACACTTATATTCAGTTTTGGGATCCACCTTTTTCTCGACAATCCCTAGCACTGGTGGAAAGTCAGGCTTTGAGGAAAAGGTGCAGCGGCCCACCAACGTTGTCCACGCAGCGGTCACGCATGGATGCCACACTAGGTGGTAATGTATGAGCATGCTTTTGTCACCATGTGTGAAATTAAGAACGACTAGACAACGACTAGTTGCATTAAGGAGAGACGTGCATATATGTCACCGAATTATCGCTAGCTACACTTAAAAATTATAGGATGTGTGATGTGAGACCGAATAGGACGGATCATGCATCATAATTTTTATCTTAATCGTTTTGGGGGCTATTGAAAAGCAAAGGAAATAAATCGTAACTTAAACATACTTTCTGCACGTTTCACTAATGGGAAACATTGAATTCTATGAACCTGTTTCACCATGCTAAATTAAAAGCCTTAAGGAAAGACCCTTAGGATTGAATTGAAATTTAGGAGCGGCATCTAAAGTATGTACAGTACTCATGAGTGATCTAACATGGATGAAGTGAATCGTAGTGTGAAGCTGCACTGCCAATTTGGTTCTAGCTTGCAATCTGAAGTCATGTATGTGATGCTCCGGCATCTCAAGTGCATAATCATTCATAATATGTGCAGCATTCATCATGAAGCATCATACATTGACATGCATTAAACCCTAGTTCAAATTTTGGTTGAGGTGCAAATTGTTGAAACCTGTTTTCTGCATATATATCTCTGTAATTGTGCCTATAACTTTAATTCTATTTAGATTTGGGTGAAACTCATATTGACAAACTTGTAGACAATTTCACGGTGAACAACTTTGATAATTGGTGCTTTGACATGCATGAAGGTTTGCATAGAGTTTTGGGGCTTTTTCTGTCAGCATGTGAATTCTGTCCAAACTTGGTTTGTTTAGTAATTTCAAATTTAAATTGATCTAAAGACAAAATCTTGCAATGTTCTTATTGAGAAAGTTGTAGGTATTGAAATTCTAAACAACATTGGTATAAAACACTTTGGGTGAAAGTGACTAAAAATTAGACTTTTAGAATTTCTAAACTGAAGGGTTCTATTGGTCAAACCATAGTCAGCAGCTTAAATTCAAATTTACACCAGATTTTTGAATATAACATGGTATAAAAGTTTATAAGATAAATGTAGAGGAACAGATTTATAACACTTCATCCAATTGGGGTATTTTTGAATTCAGCCTTTAACTCATTCAAAAACGCGAAATACAAACAAGTGTTCCTGCGGTCAAACTGGGATTTTCCAATTTCGGGATTTTATTTCCCTTTCCTCTCTCACTGACCGGCGGGTCCCACATGTAAGGCGTCGGGTTCCCACGTACGCGGTTGGAACGCTCGCGCCGGTGGGTCCCACCTCCGTCCGGCTACCATGAACCCGGTCCACTGGACCCGAACGCCACCCCATCCCCGGTCCCACCTGCCAGTCTCACCGGTACATGGACCAAGATCACCGCCCGGCCACCGGCCCTCTTCCCCGCTCCGTCGCGCCCACGCGGCGAGCGCCTCCTGCCGGCCGACGCCGATGCCGCGCCCTGCCCGCACCTGGACGGATTCCCGGCCAGAGCCACCTCTCCTTCAGCCTTAAGCCGCGGAGGGCACCCCTCTTTGCCCCTCGCTCTCTCGCTCTCTACCTCTCCCCTCCGCACCGAGCGCCGACCCGCCATTACCGAGCGGGAAGCTCGAGCTCACGCCGGCCGCTCCGCCATTCTCCGAACCTCCAGACCACCGCCATTGCACCCGCCTCCATCTCCCGCATCCAACGCCCTAGCCGTCGTTGACCCTCCGCCTCTCCATCGCCGCACCGAGTGCTTGCCCGCCATGAGAAGCCGCCATGGCCACAAGCTCTGAGTTCACCGCACCCGCCGCCTCACGCCGCCTCGAGCCCCGCTGAAGAGCGCCTCGGCTCCGCCTCGCCGTCCTCTATCTTTTCCCCAAACCCTCGTCCACCGCCGGTGCCTCTAGCCCTCTTCCCCGCGCGCCGTCGCCATAGACGCTCGGCCCGACCTCAAGCTCGCCGTGGACGACCTCCCTCGCGCCATCCCCTCGCCTCCCCGACCCCACCTTCGGACTCGTCGCTCCATCGCGCAGCTCTCGCGCCCAACGGTAGCTCCTACCGCGCCCTGCCTCGCCGGATCGAGTCCACGCCGCCGCGCACCGTCGCGCCGTGGCCCACGGGTTCACCGCCGCCGCACCGCCCCTCCTGTCCACCCCGCGCACCCAGATCTTGGGGGAAACGATCCCCGAGGCCGAGCCGACCTCCAGAGCCCCGTTCGGCTCCAAGTCTCGGGTCATGCACGCCGGCGCAAGCGCCGCGACGTTGGCCGCCGCTGTGCGTTCGTCCCCTGGGCGGAAGGTAGAAGAAGAGTTGGTTTTTGCAGAAAGGACCCTCCGGTTATTAGTTATTTTACCACTGTTCACTGAGTCTAAGCAATCTTCCTCGCAGGCCCCTGTAATCTATGGTTAATTACGTTCTAGCCCCCAAATCTAATGTTTTCATTTAAATGCATTTAATTTGGCTGTGAACTTTAGAAAATCATAACAATTCAAAGAAAAATCCAAAACGGACAAACTCAGTGGCTATAGACTCCTCTTGAGTAGATCTATAGGATAGGTATGATGTGGATATGTGAAAAGTCTGTTTTGCCCCTGGTTTAGTGCATGCATGGTGTAAGTAAATAAATGGTAAAAGTGGACCAAATGAACTCCAAAAATTATGAAACTTGGATAGTAGCTTTGTTATGGCATCTAGGTACCGTGTGATTTTTGGTAGCCCTAGTATTGACTGTTTAATTACTGTTTTGCCCTTAAGCATGTGATTTGTGTATTTAATTAACTTGGAAAAGGAAGGCTATATAAAATATGCTCAAATAGAACCTTTAGTATTTTTCATGTACTTTCTATAGGATGAGTAGCTCACTGGTAAAGTATGGGGTTGTGCATGTTTGTTTTAGATGCTGATTTGAAAATGATAAAATGCTACTAGTTGAAAAAGAAAATAGGAAAAAGTGTATTTAAACTGCTAGGAAAATTATGGGAAAATATAGTAGCCTACTAGTGATGTCTTGATTCCAAAAAGTAATTTTGTGCACTTTATGACTACTGTTTTGATGTATATGATTTTCATGGTGAAGTAAATATAGGAAATTAGATGTCCTATCAAACTATGGATTTTGTGCTTACTGATTTTTGTATATGATGTTCATGCCATGAAATGCTTGCTGTAGAAATTTCAAGTCCAGAAACCATTCTTATAAATTATGAAAAATCCGGGAAGCTATAGGGCTGATAACTTGTTGGAATTTTAATAAATTAATTATAACTTGGTTGTAGCTGAAATTTTGACTGTAGCATTATGTGGTATGTTTTTGCATGTGGTAAAAGTTTGAGATCAAATTGAGTTACCTAACTATATGAACTCATGAGTGCATTATATTCATAAAAGTGGCATGTCCCTTAATCTGTGTGTATACATTTAACTACAAGTGACAACATGTTGGTGCATATATAAAGTTACTTGCTGCAAGTTCCATGTGATATCATGAATGATGGGTCAAACTCATCTAGTGATGGTTTGTACGATTTCTTAGTGATAGGTTGTATGATTTCTTAGAAAAGTTGTTAAGTTTTCTTCTTATGGGAGGTGTTTGAACTAAATACAATTAAATCTTTTTGTCGCGAATTACTTGATCATGCATTATGCTTTAATTGCACCTCATGCATACAATTGCATTCGCTGTACTCATGGTTACACTATGTCATACATATAACATGTAGCATATGCATGTATTTGCACTCTCTTGCACTTACTTACATATTATATCATGCATATAGATTCCGCGAAAGGAGGATCGACACAGGAGTTGATATTGGTCGATAAGCCGAACAACGAATTGCACCAAGAGCAAGAAGACGACGTGTCGCTGATTATTTCCGTCCCTGCTTCAAGGGGTTGCCTGGGGCAAAGCCTCACAACCCGGCAAACTAACTTAGTTTAGTTTGTTGGTTTTCATAAGAATACTCAAAGGTAGGCAAGACCATGCTATTCCCAGCAAATAAAGTAATTGATGATTATGCATATGTATTAGGAGTTGATTGAAACCAATTGCATTAGATTCCCTGGCCACCCTGGCCCTAGCGCCTATACCTAGAGTTCGCAGGACGTGTGCCTAGAATGGTTAGGTGCGAGTAGATACTAGTGAATAAAGGTCACTCGTCTCGTAGGGTTTGCTTTTTAAAAGAAGAAATCTCACTGTTACGAAACTTATTATGATTCTGTTATGCTTTAAATGGAGACCGGGCGGAGATATGGAATTGTATGATGAGAATTGGAATAATGTGTGGTGGACTCCGCCTGAGTAGCATAAGGTCGGTCGTTGTTCGCCTATTGGTCGGCATAACATTGCTAGAGGTGCTTATCCGGGATAATGGACCGGTGAAATTCTTACTTGTGCCATCCGAAGAAAACTTGGTCCACCCGGACTCTAGGGGTGCTCACTCTCACGGAGGGCTGACCCGACGTACCGTGGTATCGCTCTGTGGGGGCTAAACCTAGGGAATGGCGGGTTGGAATCGAACTTGGGATGGGACAAGTGGAGATGGGGGCTATATGTGGGAACGCGATGGCTAGTAAGCATATACCCCTGGCATTTTTGGTTATTCCCGGGAATTAAAAATCGATTCGTATCGCTGATGCTCACCAGGTGTGAGAATGCCAATACCACTGACGGGCAAAGTAGTAATCCACTTGAATATGTTGTATTATTAATTCATGGTTTTGTATATCAACATGCTTGGATGTGATGATCCGTTCCACTATTCATGGTGCTGCCCATCCACTGGTAGGAGGTCGATGGACTTGGGAGGTGCTTTGAAGTCGAGGGAGGGCTGACCCGACGTACCGTGGTAGCGCTCCTGAGACGGCTACTCCCAGGGGTTAGATGGAGGCACTATGAATCTTGGGACGGGACATGTGTAGAATAGGGGTATATCTTGAATATTATGCAAGTTACTGATGGTTCTCATGTTTTACTTTCCTATAAGTATTTACTTTATGATATAAATGATCTTCCTGATTTATGGATAGCAGCTGTCAAATCCTGCTATCTTATGTCAACATGACTTTGTTTAAGAATCAACAGCTAAGGATCCACATGATTAGTAAGCATGCTTTGCGTCAGCCGTAAGCCCTATCCATTAAGTCCTACTGAGTAATTAATACTCAGGGTTTGCCCCCACTTTTGGATTACAGGTACTGGCGACATCTGGATAGTTGTGTTGGAGGTGGTAGTACCGGTGGGCTCGGTGCTATTCGCCTTGTTCGTCTCTTCGTGAAGACTGCTTAAGTATCATGATTCCGCTGCGAGATGTTTTGAAAACGCTTCCGCTATATTTGAACATGTATTTGACTTCATATATTTGGTTTGTAATATTATTCTTTATTTCAACTGTCTGTGATGATGTAATTGTTGTGGCTCCTTCGAGAGTCGGATGTGTTTGATGTCGGTTCCTCTGGAAATGGTGTTATTGAGAGCCGAAGAACTCTCGACGGACTACCGGGTTTAGTCTGGCTTAAGTGCACTGCGAGCCAGAGGTGGCAGGTGTGCTTAGTCTGGATTAAGCAGGGCGGTTCCGCCACAGCTGGTATCAGAGCCGATCAAACACAGACAACAGTTATATCATCGAGTTTTGGTTTCCAAAACTATTTTCGAAAACCCATCTTCAAGTAATTCCAAAATGAGAGTATACGCTATGCCCGTATAAGGATGTTAGTGTTATACAGGTGACATCATTGACATTCTGACCTAGATAGAACTCATATGCATATTCGGCGCTTTGGGAAGCAACTTTTCAGCCATAGCTGTCCCCAGTACTAGTGGAAGCTATTGGGATTTGCGAACGGTTGTGCACCCTGCATTCATGCTGTATAAGTAAAAGCTCTTTAAGGGTGGTGGGCATGTTTGAGGCTTTCATACCCACCACACTTACATTCGGTTTTGGGATCCACCTTTTTCTCGACAATCCCCAGTACTGGTGGAAAGTCAGGCTTTGAGAAAAAGGTGCATCGGCCCACCAACGTTGTCCACGCAGCGGTCACGCGTGGATGCCACATTAGGTGGTAATGTATGAGCATGCATTCTTCTGCAGGTACACTAACCACGTGCGAAACTAAGAACGACTAGAGAACGACTAGTTGCATTAAAGAGAGACATGCATATATGTCACCGAATTATCGTGAGCTATATATATAATACATAGGATGTGTGATGTGAGACCGAACAGGACGAACCATGCATCATGTGTCTTTTGTTATCATTCTGGGGGATATTAATAAAAGACAAATGGAATAAATCGTGACTTAAACCTACCTTCTGCATGTTTCGCTACATAATTTGTCAATTGTAAGCAACTAATACAACTCGCTAAGTAAAAGCCTCTCCTATGAAGTTTCCCAGAAAAGTGTTCGTTCGAGAGCTATAACTGAAAACCTTTGGGTTCAAAAATCAGGACACCCATACCGACGAGACACAGCGCACAAGTTTTCCGTTAACTAATACGATTGCCCAAGCTTACCGGATAACGGCTAACACTTTATGTGCCTTCTAGTTATTCTGTTCATTTACATGCTTTCATGTATCCAGCATATATTTATGGTGCTACAGTCTTTTTATCACCGCATCGATCGCACGCAAGTTCTTGAACTAAACTCGACTGGCTCTATTTCTATAGATGGTCACCCCACCAGAGACATCTGCTCAGGGGGCTGCTCATGGAGCACCATCTCCTTCTGAGTTGGCCACTCAGGTCGCTCAGCAACTCATCGACTTGATAGCTCAAGCGCAACAACGGCGCGACCCACAAGAGATCAGCTACACTGAATTTGCGGCGCTGCAACCGCCAATCTTCACCGTTGCCACTGATCCACTAGATGCTGATGACTGGCTTCGAATCATTGAGTCCAAGTTCAGTCTACTGCCGCGCCTCAATGAGCAACAGAAGGCTCGCTTCGCGGCACAGTGTCTACATGGTCCCTCGGGGGCCTGGTGTGCTTCGTTCCTGGCAATGCAACCAGCCGGGCACCAGGTCACGTGGGATGAGTTCCGTGTGGCTTTTCGGGCTCACTATCTCCCGCCTAGCCTCATCGAGCTCAAACAATGGGAGTTCCGTGCACTTCGACAAGGGAGCATGTCAGTACTTGAATACGTGCAGGCCTTCATTCGCCTGTCGCAGTACTCCCCTGAAGACGTCAACACCGACCCGCGTAGGGCTGCTCGTCTGTTGGGTGGGTTTGACCCCACTCTCCTGACTCACTTAGAGCGCAGCTACGACAGCTTCACCGAGTTGGTAGATGTCGCCATCGACATGCAGCAACGCCTCCGTCAGGCCCACGAAGATCAGCGGAGGAAGAGAATTGCAAGCACACCTCCGTCGAGTTCATCTCAACAACAACGGGTTGTGCATCGCGCACCGCCGCACATGTATTACATCGACATGCCCCAACAGCAAGAGCAACAGTTGGGTACACAACAACACCCGTCATCCTGCAGTGCACCACCTCGTCCACCTGCTTCAGTGCCCCTTTCCAAACCAAGCGCTGGCTCCCCTTGCTTAACCTGCGGGAGGGCTGGACATTCCAGCCGCACATGTCGCACGCAACAGAAGACTTCGGGCTCAGTGCCTACGGAAGCAGAGAAGAGATCAGCCCCGAAGATGGGCCAACTGCATTATAGCCAGCTTGAGCAAGTTCCAGAGAGTGAACCAGTCTTGGCAGGCACATTTCTTGTAAATGACCATCCTACAGTTGTTTTGTTTGATTCTGGAGTGTCATTCACTTTCATCAGCAAGGCATACGCACTGAAGCATGGGTATGAAATGACAGAGCTCAAATAGAAATACCACATCAAAGCTGCAGGATCATCCATAGTTACCAATCACATAGTGAGAGACTTACGTTTGCAAGTTGGAAGGGAAAGTATGTTCATCAGCCCTCTAGTACTTCCACAACTAGGGATTGATGTTATTCTTGGGATGGAATGGCTGAAGCAACACAATGCCATGATAGATGTTGGGAGTAGAACAGTTCAGTTGCACTCAAGCAGTGGGACCGATGTGGTTATTCATGTGCCACTTCATAAGCATGTGTCTCACACGCTTAATGCTGCAGAAACTCAGACGGAAGCACAAGCACTTGCAAAGATCCCAGTAGCCTGTGACTATCCGGATGTGTTTCCAGAAGAACTTCCTGGACTACCGCCGGATAGGGATGTAGAGTTCAGAATAGACCTTGTTCCAGGCACGGCACCTGTTTCCAAGAGGCCGTATAGAATGGCGCCTGATGAATTGAAAGAACTAAAAACACAACTGCAAGAGCAGATAGACAAAGGGTTCATTCAGCTCAGCTCATCACCGTGGGGCTGCCCAGCCCTATTTGTTGAGAAGAAAGACCAAGGTGGTAAGACGTTATGCGTAGACTACCGACCACTGAATGCTGTTACTGTCAAGAACAAGTACCCATTGCCACACATTGATATCTTGTTTGATCAGCTTGGGGGAGCCACAGTTTTCTCCAAGATTGACCTTAGATCCGGGTACCATCAAATAAAAGTCTGAGAGGAAGACATACCAAAGACCGCTTTCTCCACGCGGTATGGGCTTTATGAGTATCTTGTCATGTCCTTCGGTTTGACAAATGCACCGGCTTTCTTCATGTACCTAATGAACTCGGTGTTCATGAATGAGCTTGACAAATTCGTGGTAGTATTCATTGATGACATCTTGGTTTATTCCAAGAATGAGAAGGAGCACGAAGAACACTTGAGAATAGTGCTATCTCGTCTTAGAGAACGCAAACTTTATGCCAAGTTCAGCAAGTGTGCATTTTGGCTAAAGGAAGTGGCGTTCCTAGGCCATATTTTGTCAGCAAAGGGAGTGGCTGTCGATCCCAGCAAGGTGGAAGATGTGCTGAATTGGAAGCAGCCACAAACTGTGACAAAGATACGAAGTTTTCTTGGTTTAGCGGGGTACTACCGCCGCTTCATCAAAGATTTCTCAAAAATTGCAAAGCCTATGACAGCGTTGACCTAGAAAAACGCAAAGTTTGCATGGAGCCAAAAATGCGAAGAAGCCTTTGGGACGTTGAAGAAACTCCTAAGTTCAGCACCTGTTCTTGCTCAACCAGACATCACCAAGCCGTTTGACGTGTATTGTGATGCCTCTGGTAGTGGCCTCGGTTGTGTTCTGATGCAAGAAGGAAGAGTTATTGCATATGCATCCTGCCAACTAAGGAAACATGAGGTAAATTACCCAACTCACGATCTTGAGCTACTTGCGGTTGTCTATGCATTGAAGAAATGGAGGCATTACTTGCTAGGCAACACCTATCACATTTACACTGACCACAAGAGTCTCAAATACATCTTTACCCAACCTGAGTTGAATATGAGGCAAAGACGGTGGTTAGAGTTGATAAAACATTATGACTTAGAGGTTCATTACCACCCCGGCAAGGCTAATGTAGTAGCTGATGCATTAAGCCGTAAGGCTCATTGCAACTTCATTGAAGCTCGTCCAATGGTGAGAGTGCTATGTTATGAGATTGGGGAAATAGAAATGCCAACGGCGCTGGAAGCCTAACTTTACAATCTTGTCCTTGAACCAACCATCAAGGATCAAATCATAGCGGCACAAAAACAAGATAAGGGCATGGCACATATTCGAGATGAGATCAATGACAAGAAGAAGGCATGTTTCAAGCTTGACGAAGAGGGAGTCTTGTGGTTTAAAAACCGCTTAGTGGTACCAAAGGATATGGAGCTGAGGAAGAAAATCCTAGATGAAGCTCACACCTCCATGTTCACCTTGCACCCGGGCAGAAACAAGATGTACCAAGATCTGAAGCAAAAGTTTTGGTGGACTCGCATGAAACGAGAAATCGCCAAGTATGTATCCGAGTGCGACGTGTGTCAAAGAGTGAAAGCTGACCACCTGAAGCCTACGGGTATGCTTCAGCCTTTAGCAGTTCCCGCCTAGAAATGGGAGGATATACACATGGACTTCATTGTGGGATTACCTCGCACATCGAAGGGGTATGATTCCATATGGGTGATCATTGACCGATTCACGAAATCAGCTCATTTCATTCCTGTGAAGACAATTTATCATGCCAAAACCTATGCCGAAATTTATATAGCCAGGATTGTCTCTTTGCACAGTGTTCCTCGAACTATCAGATTGTCTCTTTGCACAGTGTTCCTCGAACTATCACTTTGGACAGAGGTTCGCTATTTGTGTCTCGCTTCTGGGAGCAATTGCAAACTGCTCTTGGAACCAATTTAATTCACAGTTTAGCATACCATCCTCAAACAAGCGGCCGGGTTGAGAGAGTAAACCAGATCCTAGAAGACATGTTGAGGGCGTGTGCTTTGACTTATTCCACCAAGTGGGATGAATGTCTCCCCTTGGCAGAGTTCGCCTACAACAACAGCTATCAGAAGAGCTTAGAAATGGCTCCTTTCGAGGCCCTATACGGTAGACGGTGCAGAACACCACTCAACTGGTCAGAACCAGGAGAACGTGTCACGTTCGGCCAAGACTTGGTAACACAGGCAGAAGAGCAAGTTAAATTCATTCACGACAATCTGAAAAGAGCACAATCTAGGCAGAAGAGCTACTCAGATAGGAGGAGAAGACCGTTAGTCTTTGAGAAGGATGATCATGTGTATCTCTGAGTGTCACCCATGAAAGGGGTGCATCGGTTCGGAGTAAAAGGAAAGCTAGCACCAAGGTACATTGGACCGTTCAAGATCACAGAGCAATGCGAGCCAGTTGCTTATCGACTGGAGCTACCACCACACCTAGCTGCGGTTCATGACGTGTTTCATGTCTAATAACTCAAGAAGTGCTTACGAGTGCCAGAGAAAGTGATTGATACCTCTCAAATTCAGATTCAACCTGACCTCACTTATGAAGAGAAGCCCAAAAAAATCCTTGACCAAAAGCAGAGATCAACACGAAAGAGAACTATTAACTTCTACAAGGTGCAATGGAGTAATCACTCCGAAGAAGAGGCAACTTGGGAGCAAGAAGAATTCTTGCAAACAAAATATCCTAGTTTTCTTCCATCCACTTCAAATTGAGTACGTCACAGCAATTTAAAGTTTCAAATTCATACACAATGCACTTTCTTCTCGTTTAACTTATTCACCCACGTCACATCAGAATCTCGGGACGAGATTTCTTTAAGGGGGGTGGGTTGTGATACTCCGGCATCTCAAGTGCATAATCATTCATAATATGTGCAGCATTCATCATGAAGCATCATACATTGACATGCATTAAACCCTAGTTCAAATTTTGGTTGAGGTGCAAATTGTTGAAACCTGTTTTCTGCATATATATCTCTGTAATTATGCCTATAACTTTAATTCTATTTAGATTTGGGTGAAACTCATATTGACAAACTTGTAGACAATTTCATGATGAACAACTTTTGTAATTGGTGCTTTGACATGCATGAAGGTTTGCATAAAGTTTTGGGGATTTTTCTGTCAGCATGTGAATTCTGTCCAAACTTGGTTTGTTTAGTAATTTCAAATTTAAATTGATCTAAAGCCAAAATCTTGCAATTCTCTTATTGAGAAAGTTGTAGGTCTTGAACTTCTAAACAACATTGGTATAAAACTCTTTGGGTGAAAGTGACTAAAAGTTAGACTTTTAGAATTTCAAAACTGAAGGGTCCTATTGGTCAAACCTTAGTCAGCAGCTTAAATTCAAATTTATACCAGATTTTTGAATATAACATGGTATAAAAGTTTATAAGAGAAATGTAGAGGAATAGATTTAGAACACTTCATCCAATTGGGGTATTTTCAAATTCGGCCTTTAACTCATTCAAAAACGTGAAATACAAACAAGTGTTCCTGCAGTCAAACTGGGATTTTCCAATTTCGGGATTTTATTTCCCTTTCCTCTCTCACTGACCGGCGGGTCCCACATGTAAGGCGTCGGATTCCCGCGTACGCGGTTGGAACGCGTCGCGCCGGTGGGTCCCACCTCTGTCCGGCTTCCATGAACCCGGTCCACTGGACCCAAACGCCATCCCATCCCCGGTCCCACTTGCTAGTCTCACCGGTCCATGGACCAAGATCACCGCCCGGCCACCGGCCCTCTTCCCCACTCCGGCGTGCCCACACGGCGAGCGCCTCCTGCCGGCCGGCGCCGACGCCGACGCCGCGCCCCGCGCCCCACCCGCACCTGGATGGATTCCCGGCCAACGCCACCTCTCCTTCGGCCTTAAGCCGCGGAGGGCACCCCTCTCTGCCCCTCACTCCCTCGCTCTCTACCTCTCCCCTCCGCGCCGAGCGCCGACCCGCCATTACCGAGCGCGAAGCTCGAGCTCACGTCGGCCGCTCCGCCGCTCTCCAAACCTCCAGACCACCGCCATTGCACCCGCCTCCATCTCCCGCATCCAACGCCCTAGCCCTCGTTGCCCCTCCGCCTCTCCATCGCCGCATCGAGTGCTTGCCCACCATGAGAAGCCGCCATGGCCACAAGCTCTGAGCTCACCGCACCCGCTGCCTCACGCCGCCTCGAGCCCCGCTGAAGAGCGCCTCGGCTCCGCCTCGCCGTCCTCTATCTTTTTCCCAAACCCTCGTCCACCGCCGGTGCCTCTAGCCCTCTTCCCCGCGCGCCGTCGCCATAGACGCTCGGCCCGAGCTCAAGCTCGCCGTGGACGACCTCCCTCGCCCCATCCCCTCGCCTCCCCGACCCCACCTCCGGACTCGTCGCTCCATCGCGCAGCTCTCGCGCCCAACGGTAGCTCCTACCGCGCCCTGCCTCACTGGATCGAGTCTGCGCCGCCGCGCACCGTCGCGCCGTGGCCCACGGGTTCACCGCCGCCGCACCGCCCCTCCTGTCCACCCCGCACGCCCAGATCTTGGGGGAAACGATCCCCGAGGCCGAGCCGACCTCCAGAGCCCCATTCGGCTCCAAGTCTCGGGTCATGCACGCCGGCGCAAGCGCCGCGACGTCGGCCGCCGCTGCGCGTTCGTCCCCTGGGCGGAAGCTAGAAGAAGAGTCGGTTTTTGCAGAAAGGACCCTCCGGTTATTGGTTATTTTACCACTGTTCACTGAGTCTAAGCAATCTTCCTCGCAGGCCCCTGTAATCTATGGTTAATTACGTTCTAGCCCCCAAATCTAATGGTTTCCATTGAAATGCATTTAATTTGGCTGTGAACTTTAGAAAATCATAACAATTCAAAGAAAAATCCAAAATGGACAAACTCAATGACTATAGACTCCACTTGAGTAGATCTATAGGATAGGTATGATGTGGATATGTGAAAAGTCTGTTTTGCCCCTGGTTTAGTGCATGCATGGTGTAGGTAAATAAATGGTAAAAGTGGACCAAATGAACTCCAAAAATTATGAAACTTGGATAGTAGCTTTGTTATGGCATCTAGGTACCGTGTGATTTTTGTAGCCCTAGTATTGATTGTTTAATTACTGTTTTGCCCTTATGCATGTGATTTGTGTATTTAATTAACTTGAAAAAGGAAGGCTATATAAAATATGCTCAAATAGGACCTTTAGTATTTTTCATGTACTTTCTATAGGATGAATAGCTCACTGGTAAAGTATGGGGTTGTGCATGTTTGTTTTAGATGCTGATTTGAAAATGATAAAATGCTACTAGTTGAAAAAGAAAATAGGAAAAAGTGTATTTAAACTGCTAGGAAAATTATGGGAAAAATATAGTAGCCTACTAGTGATGTCTTGATTCTAGAAAGTAATTTTGTGTACTTTATGACTACTGTTTTGATGTATATGATTTTCATGGTAAAGTAAATATAGGAAATTAGATGTCCTATCAAACTATGGATTTTGTGCTTACTGGTTTTTGTATACGATGTTCACGCCATGAAATGCTTGCTGTAGAAATTTCAAGTCCAGAAACCATTCCTATAAATTATGAAAAATTCGGGAAGCTATAGGGCTGATAACTTGTTGGAATTTTAATAAATTAATTATAACTTGGTTGTAGCTGAAATTTTGACTGTAGCATTATGTGGTATGTTTTTGCATGTGGTAAAAGTTTGAGATCGAATTGAGTTACCTAACTACATGAACTCATGAGTGCAATATATTCATAAAAGTGGCATGTCCCTTAATCCGTGTGTATACGTTTATCTACAAGTGACAACATGTTGGTGTATATATAAAGTTATTTGCTGCAAGTTCCATGTGATATCATGAATGATGGGCCAAACTAGTCTAGTGATGGTTTGTATGATTTCTTAGTGATGGGTTGTATGATTTCTTAGAAAAGTTGTTAAGTTTTCTTTTTATGGGTGGTGTTTGAACTAAATACAATTAAATCTTTTTGTCGCGAATTACTTGATCATGCATTATGCTTTAATTGCACCTCATGCATACAATTGCATTCGCTGCACTCATATTTACACTATGTCATACATATAACATGTAGCATATGCATGTATTTGCACTCTCTTGGACTTACTTGCATATTATATCATGCATATAGATTCCGCGAAAGGAGGATCGACACAGGAGTTGATATTGGTCGATAAGCCGAACAACGAATTGCACCAAGAGCAAGAAGACGATGTGTCGCTGATTATTCCTGTCCCTGCTTCAAGGGGTTGCCTGGGGCAAAGCCTCACAACCCGGCAAACTAACTTAGTTTAGTTTGTTGGTTTTCATAAGAATACTCAAAGGTAAGCAGGACTATGCTATTCCCAGAAAATAAAGTAATTGATGATTACGCATATGCATTAGGAGTTGATTGAAACCAATTGCATTAGATTCCTTGGCCGCCCTGGCCCTAGCGCCTATACCTAGAGTTCGCAGGACGTGTTCCTAGAATGGTTAGGTGCGAGTAGATACGAGTGAATAAAGGTCACTCGTCTCGTAGGGTTTGCTTTTCAAAAGAAGAAATCTCACTGTTACGAAACTTATTATGATTCTGTTATGCTTTAAATGGAGACCGGGCGGAGATATGGAATTGTATGATGAGAATTGGAATAATGTGTGGTGGACTCCGCCTGAGTCGCATAAGGTCGGTCATTGTTCGCCTATTGGTCGGCATAACATTGCTAGAGGTGCTTATCCGGGATAATGGACCGGTGAAAGTCTTACTTGTGCCATCCGAAGAAAACTTGGTCCTACCGGACTCTAGGGGTGCTCACTCTCACGGAGGGCTGACCCGACGTACCGTGGTATCGCTCTGTGGGGGCTAAACCTAGGGAATGGCGGGTTGGAATCGAACTTGGGATGGGACAAGTGGAGATGGGGGCAATATGTGGGAACGCAATGGCTAGTAAGCATATACCCCTGGCATTTTTAGTTATTCCCAGGAATTAAAAATCGATTCGAATCGCTGATGCTCACCAGGTGTGAGAATGCCAATACCACTGACGGGCAAAGTAGTAATCCACTTGAATATGTTGTATTATTAATTCATGGTTTTGTATATCAACATGCTTGGATGTGATGATCCGTTCCACTATTCATGGTGCTGCCCATCCACTGGTAGGAGGTCGATGGACTTGGGAGGTGCTTTGAAGTCGAGGGAGGGCTGACACGTACCGTGGTAGCGCTCCTGAGACGGCTACTCCCAGGGGTTAGATGGAGGCACTATGAATCTTGGGACGGGACATGTGTAGAATAGGGGTATATCTTGAATATTGTGCAAGTTACTGATGGTTCTCATGTTTTACTTTCCTACAAGTATTTACTTTATGATATAAATGATCTTTCTGATCTATGGATAGCAGCTGTCAAATCCTGCTATCTTATGTCAACATGACTTTGTTTAAGAATCAACAGCTAAGGATCCACATGATTAGTAAGCATGCTTTGCGTCAGCCGTAAGCCCTGTCCATTAAGTTCTACTGAGTAATTATTACTCAGGGTTTGCCCCCACTTTTGGATTATAGGTACTGGCGACATCTGGATAGCTGTGTTGGAGGTGGTAGTACCGGTGGGCTCGGTGCTATTCGCCTTGTTCGTCTCTTTGTGAAGACTGCTTAAGTATCATGATTCCGCTGCGAGATGTTTTGAAAATGCTTCCGCTATATATAACTTTGCAAACGCTTCCGCTATATTTGAACATGTATTTGACTTCATATATTTGGTTTGTAATATTATTCTCTATTTCAACTGCCTGTGATGATGTAACTGTTGTGGCTCCTTCGAGAGTCGGATGTGTTTGATGTCGGTTCCTCTGGAAATGGTGTTATCGAGAGCCGAAGAACTCTCGACAGACTACCGGGTTTAGTCTGGCCTAAGTGCACTGCAAGCCAGAGGTGGCAGGTGTGCTTAGTCTGGATTAAGCAAGGCGGTTCCGCCACAATGTACACCTGCAGCTAGTAAATCGACTTTACGGCGTCGTCCCAGTCAGATTGATAGGGGTGTTGTCCCGTGTCCAAAACAACGCACAAGTTTTCCATTAGCATAAACGGTTGTCCAAACCTACAAGATGATGCCTAACACTTTATGTGCTCACTTACATGCTTTCATGTATTCAGAACGTAATTATGGTGCTATGGTCATTTTATCACCGCATTGGTTGCATTAAAGTTGTTGGACTAATCACATTTGGCCTCATTCATGTAGATGGTTACTCCACCGGAGATGTCTGCACAAGGGGCTGCCCATGGGGCACAATTTCCTCCTGAGTTGGCTACTCTAGTCGCTCAGCAAGGTCAAATCATCGACATGCTCGTTTAAGAGTAACAACGGCGCAATCCGCAAGAGATCAGTTACACTGAATTTGCGGCACTACAGCCGCCAATCTTCACCACTGCCACGGATCCTTTGGATGCTGATGACTGGCTTCGGATCATTGAGTCCAAGTTCAGTCTACTGCCCCAACTCATTGAGCAACAGAAGGCTTGCTTCGCGGCACAGTGTCTACATGGTCCCTCGGGGGCCTGGTGTGCTTCATTCCTGGCAATGCAACCAGCCAAGCACCAGGTCTCGTGGGAGGAGTTTCGTGCGGCTTTTCGGGCTCACTATGTCCCGCCTAGCTTCATCGAGCTCAAGCAATGGGAATTTCATACACTTCAACAAGGGGACATGTCGGTACTCGAGTATGTGCAGGCTTTCATCCGCTTGTCCCAGTACTCCCCTGAAAACGTCGACACCGACCCGCGTAGGGCTGCCCGTCTGTTGGAAGGGTTTGATCCCACTCTTCTAACTCACTTGGGGCGCCGCTACGACATCTTCACCGAGTTGGTAGACGCCGCCATCGACATGGAGCATCGCCTCAGACAGGCCCACGAGGATCAGCGGAGGAAAAGACTTGCAAGCACACTTCAGTCGGGTTCATCTCAGCGGCAACGGGTCATGCATCGCCCACCACCGCGCATCTGATACATTGACATGCCCCAGCAGCAAGAACAACACTGTGGGACGCAACACTATCCCTCCTCCTGCAGCGTACCGCCTCATCCACCTGCTTCCGTGCCACCAGCCAAACCAAGTGCCAAATACCCCTGCTACAAGTGCGGAAAGACCGGCCATTTCAGCAAGAATTGTCTTGCCCTTCGACGAAGCCAGGCACTAGTGTTGATTAGAGATAACCAACGCCAGAATAAGAAGAAAGGACCAGAGCGAGATCCAGCCCCAAGAGAGGGCCATGTGCACTACACCCACGTAGATCAGATTCCAGAAGGTGAACCGTGTTAGCAAGCACATTTCTTGTCAACGAGCACCCTACAGTAGTTTTGTTTGACTCCGGAGCAACACATTCATCAGCAGGTCATATGCAACCAAACATGGTTATTACATTGATAATATGAAGGCAAAGTACCATATCACAGCCCCGGGATCACCAATTGACACGAATCAGATTGTGAGGCACTTATGCTTATGCATAGGCACAGAAGAATTCTATGTTGATCCTGTGGTACTTCCTAACCAGGGGATCGACATTATCTTAGGGATGGATTGGATGAAAGAGCACAACGTCTTGTTAGACATTACTAGCAAGACAGTTCAAATGAAGTCTACCAGGAGTGGAAAAACTATGCACATTCATCTGCCAAGTCACAAACATTCGCCACCCACAGTAAATGCCACAGAAGCCCAGTTGATCGAGAAGATACCGGTGGTTTCTGACTTTCCAGATGTGTTTTCGGAAGAGCTTCCCAGACTCCCACCGGACAGAGATGTTGAGTTCGCCATCGAGCTTGTACCTGGCACCGCACCTGTCTCCCGGAGGCCATATAGGATGGCACCGGATGAGTTGAAAGAGCTGAAAGTGCAGCTGCAAGAACAACTAGATAAAGGGTTCATCCGACCTAGCTCATCACCTTGGGGTTGCCCAGCCCTCTTTGTTGAAAAGAAGGACCAAGGTGGTAAAAGGCTATGTGTTGATTACCGGTCTTTGAATGCTGTCACCATAAAAAATAAATACCCGCTACCACACATTGACATTTTGTTTGATCAGTTAGCTGGAGCTAAGGTCTTTTCAAAGATCGATCTGAGGTCTGGCTACTATCAAATAAAGATCCGAGAAGAGGATATACCCAAGACAGCTTTCTCGACCAGATATGGCTTATATGAGTATTTGGTCATGTCCTTTGGGTTAACCAATGCACCAGCTTTCTTTATGTACATGATGAACTCGGTGTTCATGAATGAACTAGATAAGTTTGTAGTGGTGTTCATTGATGATATATTAATCTACTCTAAAAGTAAGGAAGAACACAAAGAGCACTTGCGGATAGTACTCAATCGGCTTAGAGAGCACAAGCTTTATGCCAAGTTCAGTAAGCGTGCATTTTGGCTGAAGGAAGTGAGTTTCTTAGGTCACATTCTGTCTAAGAAGGGGGTAGCAGTTGATCCTAGCAAGGTAAAGGATGTTCTGAATTGGAAGCAACCCGAGACAGTGACTGAGATTCGGAGTTTCCTTAGTTTAGCGGACTACTACCGCCGCTTCATTAAGGACTTCTCCAAAACTGCGAAGCCAATGACCTCACTAACAAAGAAAAACGCGAAGTATGTCTGGAGTTCCAATTGTGAGGAAGCCTTTCAAACCCTGAAGAAATTGTTAACATCTGCACCAGTGCTAGCACAATCGGACGTCACTAAACCATTTGATGTGTATTGTGATGCCTCCGGCAATGGGCTTAGCTGTGTCTTAATGCAAGAAGGGAGAGTAATTGCCTATGCCTCGCGCCAACTGAGAAAACATGAAGCCAACTACCCAACACAGGATCAAATCATTGCAACACAAAGGCAGGATAAGGGCATGGCCCACATTAGAGATGAGATCCATGAAAGGAAGAAGGCTTGTTTTAGGCTTGACGAAGAGGGCGTCCTATGGTTTAAAAATCGCTTAGTGGTACCTAAGGACATGGAGTTGAGAAAGAAAATACTTGATGAAGCCCACACCTCCATGTTCACAATGCACCCGGGAAGCAACAAAATGTACCAAGACTTGAAACAAAAATTTTGGTGGACTCGTATGAAACGGGAGATCGCCAAGTATGTTTCCGAGTGTGATGTGTGTCAGAGAGTCAAGGCAGATCATCTAAAGCCTGCTGGTATGCTCCAGCCATTAGCAGTTCTAGCCTGGAAATGGGAGGATGTATACAGGGACTTCATAGTGGGTTTGCCTCGCACTCAGAAGGGGTATGACTCAATTTGGGTTATCATTGATCGTCTTACCAAATCAGCACACTTCCTACCTGTCAAAACCCATTATACCGCAGCCACTTATGCTGAGCTCTACATATCACTGATTGTATCCTTGCATGGTGTACCACAAACCATCACTTCCGATCGAGGCTCGTTGTTTGTGTCTCACTTTTGAGAGCATTTGCAAGCTGCCCTTGAAACCAAATTGATTCAGAGTTCGGCATACCACCCTCAAACAAGCGGCCAAGTAGAAAGAGTGAATCAGATCTTAGAGGACATGTTGAGGGCTTGTGCTTTGACTTATTCCACCAAGTGGGATGAGTGTCTCCCCTTGGCAGAGTTTGCTTACAACAACAGCTACCAAAAGAGTTTGGAAATGGCACCTTTTGAGGCCCTATATGGTAGACGGTGCAGAACACCACTCAACTGGTCGGAACCAGGAGAGTGTGTCACATTCGGTCCTGACTTGGTAACACAAGCTGAAGAACAAGTAAGATTCATACACAGCAACCTGAAAAGAGCACAATCTAGGCAGAAAAGCTATTCAGATAAGAGAAGGCGGCCATTAACCTTTGAAGAGGGCGATCATGTGTATCTTCGGGTGTCACCAATGAAAGGAGTACACCGGTTTGGAGTAAAAAGCAAGCAAGCACCAAGATATGTTGGTCCATTCAAGATCACAGAGAGATGTGGATCAGCAGCTTATAGATTGGAATTGCCACTACACCTTGCTGCGGTCCATGACGTGTTTCATGTCTCGCAACTCAAGAAGTGCTTACGAGTGCCAAAGGAAGTGATTGATACGTCTCAGATCCGGATCGAACCGGATCCCACTTATAAAGAGAAGCCCATAAATATTCTTGACCAAAAGCAACGCTCAACACGACGAAGAAACATTAACTTCTACAAGGTGCAATGGAGTAACCACTCCGAAGAAGAGGCAACTTGGGAACAAGAGGAATTTTTGCAAACGAAATATCTTGGTTTTCTTCCGTCCACTCCAAATGAGTATGTCACCTAGTTAATTTCTCAGATTCGTATTTGAATACATACACAATACACTCTCCTTCTCATTTAACTTATCCACCCACATCACATCAAAAATCTCGGGATGAGATTTCTTTAAGGGGGATGGGTTGTGATGCCCCAGGTATCTCAAGTTCATTACATTTGCCTCATTGACATATTTGCATCATCGCATGAACATTTCATGCTGAGTGAATAAGTAGATCAAGTCATTTGGATCAATTAAATCCAGTTTTTCCTGAAGAGGCCTCTACCTTTGATACTGTAACTTTGAGTCTGTTGTGAATTTGAAGAAACTTAATATACCAAACTTGTATACAATTTCATGCTTGACAACTTTGGAATTTTGTGTGTAAACATGCATAGTGGTTTGGATATAGTTTAGGGTCATTTTATGTCAATCCATGAAATCTGTCCAAACCAGTAAATTCAAATTTCCTTGATTTTAAAGCCAAAATATTGCAATGCTTTTATTGAGAAAGTTGTAGATCTTGAAATTCTGAACAACATTGGTATAAAACTCTTTGAGTGAATGTGTCTAGAAAAGAGACTTTTAGAATTTCTAAACTGGAGGGTTCTGTTGGTCAAACATGGATCAGCAGTTTAAATTCAATTTTAAACCATATTTTTTAGTACAGCATGGTATGCAAGTTTAAAAGAAAAATGTAGAGAAACGAATTTATAACATTTCATCCAATTGGGGTTTTGCCAAATTCGGCCCCTAAGTTGGTCAAATAGGCGAATTTCAGAAGTAGGTTTCCTTGGTCAAAGCTGATTTTTCCATTTCGGATTTTGAATTCCCTTCTTGGCTCAATGACACGCGGGTCTCACCGGTCAGGCCTCGAATCCGGGCGGGAGTGGCGTCAGCCGTGGGTCCCACTACCCCGTCCGCTCCATACACTCGGTCCACAAGTGCCGGTCCAGTTCCCTGTCCCCGGGCCCACCTGTCACCGGCACACGGTCCATAGACCGCGTCTACCCCCGGGCCACCTCCTCTCCTCCCCTCTCCTACGCGCCCACGCGGCAAGCACTGCCAGCCGCCGGCCGAGGCCGACGCCGGCCTTAAGGCGAAGCCGGGGGCCGAGCTCCCTTCGACCTGAAGCAATCGGCCACTCCACTCCCTCTCCGCCGCTCCACTCATCCCTGTCCTCCCTTCGCCGAGCCTCTCACTCCCTCTGTTCTCCCCACCGCCGCCTGCCATTACTGAGCTCGGAGCTCGAGCTCCTGCGGCCGCTCCGCGCATTTCCAAGCTCCTAGACCACCGCGCTGCTCTTCCTCGCCCTCCCCTCCACCACCACGCCCAAGTCTAGGCCACCGTGTCCCTTTCGCCGCGGCGCATTCCTCCGCCGAAGCTCCGCGACCTTGGCTCACCACCGCTAGCCTCGTCACCGGCCTCCTCTGGTCGTCCTCGCGCCTCCCCGTCGCCGCGTCGGGCTTCGCCAGCTACCCCACCACCGCATGCCCTAGATCTAGGTTGCCGATTTCCCTCCACCGCTGCTCACCACGCCGCCGAAGGCCGCCGCCTCATCCCCATCGTCGCCGGCCTCCTCCGTCGCTTCTCCGTCGATTCAAGGTAGATGGTGAGATTCACCGCACTCCACTCCCTCTCCCTGACTGCCGCCGGCGAGCTCGCAGGGCCCCGCGTGGCTGGCGTGACGCGCGCCGCCGTCCTCCTCTCTCCCCGTCGGGAGGTTGAAGAAGGAAACGACATATTTGCACTTTGGCCCCCGCGCTTTCGTCGATTCACGTGTTCATCCGAAGCGCTGTGCATAATGTCTTGTAAACCTTACGATCTAGCCCCTGTACTTTTGAAATAATTGCGGATTAGTCCCGGATCTATAGTTTTCCTTTATATTTTGTTAATAAATAGGCTGAAACCTTTGGAAAATCGTATAAAATGGTAGAAAAATCCAAAATGGGTAAACTCAGTTGCGTTGGACTCCTTTTGAGTAGATCTATAGAATGAGTATGATGTGGATGTGTGAAAGGACTGTTTTGCCCTCTGTCTAGTGCATGCATGATTAGGGTAAATAAATGGCAAAAGTGGACTAAATGAACTCCTAAAATGTTGAAACTTGGACAGTGGCTTTAGTGTGATATTTAGGCACTGTGTGAATTTTTGTTGCAGTATCACTTGCTGTTAAATGACTAATCTACCCCTAGGCATAAGTTTTTGCAGTTAAAATGCATGGGAAGTACTTACCATATGAAACTTGCTCCAAAGGTTGTACTAGATTTTTAGGACACACCTTATGCTACATATAGCCTACATGTTGAGTTTGAATAGTGATTTGAAAATGACAAAGTGTCACACGATTACGTAAATAAAAGGAAAAAGTGGTCTTAGGATGCATAAATAATTTCATGGAAAATTTGGTAGCTTGCTAATGATATATAGGTTACAAAAAGTATTTTTGTGAAGCTTGTAAGCCCTGTTTTGATGTGCATTTAAAATAGACCTAGATAACTATATGGAAAATAGATGTCCCATCAAACTATGGATTTTGTGCTTGCTAATTTTTGTATATGATGTTCATGCAATGGAATGCTTGTAGTAGAAATTTCAAGTTCAGAATCCACTCCTATAAAATATGACAAATCTGGAAAGATGTAGGGCTGATGACTTGCTGAAATTTTAATAAATTAATTATAACTTGTTTGTAGCTGAAATTTTGACAGTAGCATTATGTGGTATGTTTCTACATGTAATAAATAATTGAACTCATTTGGAGCTGTGTAACAGTATGTCCTTGACGCGAGTACTTTGATTCAATAAATAGATAAACTATTGTAAAGGACCTAAGTGTATTGTATGTAGGAGTGTAATGTTGCTTGTTACACTATGATACTTGCTGAAAGTCCTTATGATGTTATGAAATGATGGGTTAAACTAAGTTTAGGTGATGGTTTGTACGATTTCTTAGTGATGGTCTATACGATTTCTTAAGGATGGGTTGTACGATTTCTTAGTAAAGTTATTAAGTTTTCATATTGGGATGTATTTCGACTAAGTCTACTTGAGTCATTTCGTCACAAGCTACTTGACAGGCATTATGTTTCATTTGCACCTCATGCATACACATTTGCATTCGTTGCACTCTTGGTTGCACTATGTCATGCTTGTGACCTATATCATATGCATGTATTTGCATTCTCTTGCACTCACTTGTCATGCATATAGAACTTGCGAACGAAGGGCCGATGCAAGAGCAGCTGCTGATCGAATAGCCAGACGAAGAGCCCCTGCACCAGGAGTTAGTTTTTCCTCAACTTGAAGACGAAGGCTCGCTGATTATATCCGACCCTGTTTCAAGGGGTTGCCTGGGGCAAAGCCCCACAACCCGGCAAACTAACTTAGATTAGTTTGTTGGTTTTCATTAGAATAAACAAAGGTAGGCAGGACCATGATTCTCCCAGCAAATATGATTATGATTGATGATTACGCATATGCATTAGGAGTTGGGTGAAACCAATTGCATTAGATACCCTGGCCGCCCTGGCCCTAGCACCTATACTTAGAGATCGTAGGACGTGTGCCTAGAATGGCTAGGTGCGAGTAGATACGAGTGAATAAAGATCACTCGTCCCGTAGGGATAACTTTTCAAAAGAAGAAATATCACCTTTTTGGAATTTACTATGGTTATGTTATGCTTTAAATGGAGACCGGACGGAGATATGGATTTGTATGATGAGAATTGGAATAATGTGTGGTGGACTCCGCCCGAGTCGCATAAGGCCGGTTGTTGTTCGCCTATTGGTCGACATAACATTGCTAGAGTGCTTATCTGGGATAATGGACTGGTGAAAGTCTTACTTGTGCCATCCGAAGAACAGAGACAGACTCCTACTGTGACACCTTGGGGAGCTTGTAGTCGAGGGAGGGCTGACCCGGAATGCCAAGGTATCGCTCCTAAGGTGGCACAACCTGGGAATGACAGAAGGATTGAATCGAACTTGGGATGCCAAGGTATCGAACCTTGAAACGCGATGGCTAGTAAGCATATATCACCTGGCATTTTTAGTTATTCCTAGGAATTAACAAATCGATTCGAATCGCTGATGCTCACCAGGTGTGAGAATGCCAATACCACTGATGGGCAAAGTAGTAATCCACTTGAATATGTTGTATTATGAATTCATGGTTTTGAATACTACATGCTTGGATATGCATGCTTGGATATACATGCTTTACTTTCTGGCAACTTATTATTGTACTCATGATTAGTATTATTGATATGATGAACTAAGCAGCTGTCAAATCCTGCTTCTATATGATAAATCAAGTAGCTGTCAAATCCTGCTTCCACATGTTAACTTGATCCTGTTTCAAACCAACAGCTAAGGATCCAATTCTTAGTAAGCAAGCTTTGCGTCAGCCGTAAGCCTTTTCCATTAAGGTGCTGTTTGGTTCAGATATGTAAACGGCAACGTAAATGGGATTAGATGCCGGCGCGAATGGTTGCAGGTAGACGAAAAGCGACGATTGTTTGTTTGGAGTTTGGTAACGGCTACCTCGACTGGACGACGATAGCTGGCTTCCTCCAGGATTGCGGTTCTCCTCCTTGGCCGTGACGAGGCTGGACATGATGCACTTGGATAGCGCCGGTGATGTCGACTTGGGCATGCTCGTGATGGCGGGTGAGGACGCGCACGATGCGGAGACGACACCCGACACCCGCGAGGCGGCCTTGACGAAATCCAGTGCTTGCCAAGGAGCGCGAGGTCCTGGCGGTGTTCTTGGCCTAAGGACAGTCGTTTCGGCAAGTGAGGGCATGAGCAGCGGCGCGGCGTCGGCGGCAGGCTGGATAACGCCGCGGGCGCAGGCGGCGGGGCGAGCGATGAGCGGCGGGCTGCCGGCGCAGGGAGCCTCATGCCTTGCAGTCGAGGCGCGTCGGGTCCCGAGAGGAACAGAGGGAGGGCGATGATTCGCGAGCTGCTGCGGGATCAGATCGCACTGCTAGGGCAGGGGTAATGAGGTTGTATGAGCCAGAGTCCATTCCCATCGCAACCGATTACAAGCTTCTCAAACCAAATGTTAAACAACGACATCTGATTACTCTGGGAATGGTTGCGGGCCAGAAAAGGCCGAACCAAACAGCACCTAAGTCCTACTGAGTAATTAGTACTCAAGGTTTGCCCCCACTCCTGGACAACCGCTTGAAGGAGGGTAGAACCGGTGGGCTTGGTGCTACTCGCCTTGATCATCGCTGCATGAAGACTAGTAGAGTTTTTGTTTCCGCTGCGAGATGTTTTGAAAACGCTTCCGCTATATATATATTTTGAAATCGCTTCCGCTATATCTTGAACATATATTTGTTTACATATATATGGTTTGTAAACTAAGTCTATCTATCTCATATTCAACTGCATGTGATGATGTAACTGTTGTGGCTCTTTCGAGGGCTGGATGTGTGTGATGTCCCTATCCTCGGGCAATGGTTACATCGAGTGCCCTCCGGGGTAGCTCGACAGACTACCGGGTTTTGTCTGGCCTAAGTGTACTACGAGCCAGAGGTGGCAGGTGCGCCTAGTCTGGATTAAACAGGGCGGTTCCGCCACAGAGAGCCCTGAGAGACCCATCAAGAGGTCACCCTGGCCGACGGGACTAGGTCCCCAGGGTCGGCCGACCTCGGATCAGGGTCGCCCAACCCTAGAGGCAGGTCGCCTGACCAAGGGTGCCTCCCCGCGTGGCCGGCCGACCTCCAGTGATGGTCACCTGGGCTCCCCTCGTTGTTCTCATAGCGTGGACAAGCCCCCTCGCAGTCTGTCCCCCATGAGGGCCATTGCGAAGAAGGTGGCGCGCCCATCTCCACGTCCTACCATGGGGGCAATCGCTTCTGTGAACAACGATGAATAGGCCCACTCCCATTTCGAACCCGCATTTGGAGGTCAGGTTTTCACATTTTATTATTTGCACCTCTCAAACTTTGCGTTTGTTTTAAATGAAACCTTGATAAATGATGCTCTACATGATCATGATGTCACATCTCACTTGTGCTCGCACCATTTTATTTCTTATGCTAGAGTAATCTTGCCTTTGGATACCATCATGAATAGGGAACCACTTATGTTTAGTTTGTTGATTCATGAGAGATGAGATAATTGGAGATAACTGAAGAAACCTTCCACATGAGTTAAGAGTTTTATTTGCAAAATAAAAAGAGGGTTCCATCTTGGATGATCTCAAGTTCCTATACCATCTCACCAGTGCCACATATAAAAAAAAGAAAATTTGTACATTCACGCTTCCTTGATTGTTTTGAGTCCTATCAAGTTTTGTGCCATTAAAAGAGTTCGAATCATTTGAGAATTTTGTCCTTCACATGCATGTTCCATGAAATAAAGTCTCTCAAAAAGGTGTAAAATGTCAATGATCCCATCCAAGTTCTGTTTGAAAGAAAGAGAGGCATGGAAGTTCGAAAAAAAAGAGAAGAGAAAAATATGAGAAAAAAAAAGAAAGAGACTCCATGCCCTCTACTCAAACATGGGATTCAAAACAAGCACCTACAGGAGGCATGTCCCTACACTACACTTGCACTTGGCCAAATCTCACTTGATTATGGATTCTTTCTTGACACTTGATTTGATTCGACAACATAAGCATGACATGATAGCATCATTCTTACAACTACCTAAAGCTCCACAAAGGCCTTAGTAGTATAGGATGTGAGGAATGCAAGACTCTTGCAAGGACACTTTGTCCTCTGAGTGACTGAGAGCTGGGCTTGAGATCAGAAAAGTTGGCATGCTCTGTTTTGAAAATCATGAAAACCTCTTTACTCATGTGATGTGGGAATCCGAAGTTAACTCTGATATATTCTTGTTCCATATTTCAACATTCCAAAACTAAAGTGTAGACACCATTGAAATCCTAGGCAAGATGAAATAGTCGGGAATAACCTTGTGCCTGCTATGGTGGTTGTGATGTTATGCCCTTTTCCACTTATGCTTAACTCTCGTCTTTGCTCGAGGAGGAGCAAAGGTTTAAGTGTGTGGGGGGGTGTTGGCAATCAGTAAAACCCATTTTGACCACCAACATTTCATGACTTATAGTATAATTTTCCAAGATTTCATTTATTTCTAAGCAGTTCCACGAGTTGTGTATAAAAGTTGTATGCAGGGGCTTACACATTCAAAACCACATAGAAATGAACAAGCAGAGACAATGTGGCAAGGAGGGAAGCAGTGGGCCAGAAACCTAGGCCGGCCAACCACCACCACAGGTCGGCCGACCAGGGTGTGGTCGCCCGACCCAGTAACTAGGTCGGCCGACCCAAGCAGCCCACCAGGCAGCCCTAGGCCTAGGAGGCCAGGTCGCCCGACCCTGCCACATCACCGATCCTAGACCTGCATGCAAAGAAACACAAAACATGTCAACCACAACCATTAGATCAAATGTCCGAGGGATCCAAGCGTCGAAAGATCACCGAACCGTGGATCAATGATGTCATCAATCCAGGGGAAGGGCCCTGCAACCAATCAGGAGCTAACACGTGGTCGCCCGACCTCCCCTAAGGTCGGCCGACCTCCCCTCGGAAGCATTCTTCACGTGTTCCAACCGCTACAACCACCAGCCGGCGTTTGCAAAGCATCTCAGCCTAAGGATCACAAAAGGCGATGCATCGGATGGCCGCCTGACCTCCAGGGAGGACGGCTGATCTGCCCCAGGGTCGACCAACCACCGACTTAACCCATCTACCGACTTACACACCTACAAATACCCCCCTCAGCCATCCAAGCTATAAATACCCCCGGGAGGTCATTTGCAAGGTGTGGTGGATCAATAGAACACAAGTGTGGTTGTGTAGTTGAGTGTGAGTATTGTAGTGAAGCCACCCTTGGCATTGTAGAGAGAGCCAAGTTGTATCAAGAGTGAGTAGTGAATTGTAGAGTGATGGAGTTGGAATTCTCTTTAGTCTTCTATTCCCGAGCTCTTATTCTCAGAGGAATTATTACTCTATTTCCAGGATACAGTAAAGTTTCTTGCTCCCTTCTTTATTTATTTCATACTTTATTTACATACTCAGTGCTTTGCTCAGTAGTTTACGGGTGCCAAGTGTGCTCTGTGTAGTTTAGCTATACAGTTGTGCTTGCTCTCAGGCTTCAAACCTGTGTAGTAGTAAACTCGGTTGTGTAGACGTGGTGTTTAGACTAGAGTTTGCCTTGGAAGGTGTCTTGTCCCACGCTGCTTTGGTGGTAGGTCCGCTTGGTGACAGCGAGCGTGTACCCTATGTACTCCACCCCGTCGTCCGGATAAGTAGTCATCGACGCACAGCTGAGTTCTGTAGTGCCCGCCTTTCTTATCTGGGTTATCAGCACTTTGGTGCCCGGAAGTGGGTCTAAAGGCTTAGTGTCCAAGTAACCTGTTGAGTAGAACACTAGTTTGTTTAGTAAAGTTAAGTTGTTTTATTTAAAGAAGTGAACCTGCTCTACTCTGTTACCTCTACCTTTGCTGGCTTTGCTGTTCGGTTCTACCTGTTTTACGTTGAGTTACTCCTCGTTCCTCATGGATTTCGATACCATGGAATACTCTTGGGTGAAAGGCTACAACGTGTTTACGTGCGCTTGCGGATCTATATCAGTAGGCTAAGAAACACCAACAATGGAGGAGCCACTGAAGCGCGTCGTGACCAAGCATGATTGGAACATAGGCCGCCATCACTTCCTCACTCGCTTCGGCCGTGGCGACTGTGGTGGAGTACATGGCCAACCAAGCCATGGGATAGAGCTTCGTTTTGAACTTTTCAACGTTGGAGACTTTGAAGTTTGGCGGTCACACCACCTCACGGTGTCATGGGGTGAAGGCGCATATGCCCACTTGGTTGCGGTCCGCTGGCTCACCACGGCCACCATCACGAGCTCCATCTAGTTGACACTGTGAAGACCGGGGACGAGCGTTGTCTCCCAGTCAATCGCAAGCCGCGGGGCGAGAGGAAGGGCTATTGACAGAAGCGGTTCCCGAGTGATACCTTGCGCCTTCAGCGCGCCACGGAACACCGTAGTTTCGATCGTACTCCTCACGACGCCGTATTTCTACCTCGTGTCGTTGAGCACGAGACTGATCGATATTGTGTCGTGCATCCCGATTGTTGTTGATGACCTGGCGGGCGTCCCCCGCAGTTGGGGTGCGTACCGGTATGAGATGATCTGTGATGCCCCCGGCATCTCAAAAGCCTTAACACACGTTAAACGAAAGCTAATGGTGAATGAGGACTTAATCATGCTTGAGAGTAATGAGGACTAGGTGGAGAACTCGCTAAGTCAAAATTTTTGCTACTCAATATACAAAACCGCACCCTACTTGGGTTAGTAAGTCAACACTCACAAGCTTTTGAGCACAACACCAACCACAAAACCTCAGATAAGAAAATAACCCTAGACTTTTCTGTTTTGACCATGTTCCAAAAATCTAAAGACAAGAGGTTTAAAAGATCAAATCAAATCCAACTAACGTTTCTTCCGAGGGTCACAAGTGTGATCGTGACCAAACTTGAGCCCTAATAAAACTTTCAAATTCATTAAGCACCCGAGCTCAACTCCATTATCAAAGTTGTTGTACATACTATAAACTACCCTTTTGCTACACTGAGCATGGTTTAAAACTATCTTTAACTATTTTAAATTTGACCCAAATACCTCATGAAATCAGCCCCAAGCTAGTCTACACTTAAAATAATTCCCAAGCTTGAATTTCAGCTCTTCCCCAAAGTTTCGATCTAAAATTAATTTTGATTTCACTATAACACTTCAAAATATCTCTGACTATGAAATGAAATTAAACTTACCACCTTTCAAATGCACCTGGTATTGAAGTGATTGGACATCAATTAGTTATCCAAAAGTAGGAAACAAGAAATCTCTACATAAAGTAAACGTGCTGTTTTTACAGACCTCTGAACATGATTGTGCTTGTGTTTCAAATCCGTGGTGAATTGGACAAAACATTATATACCAAAACAAGAAATCTCTACATAAAGTAAACGTGCTGTTTTAATAGACCTCTGAACATGATTGTGCTTGTGTTTCAAATCCGTGGTGAATTGGACAAAACATTATATACCAAACTTGTAGACAATTTTGTTGTGAACAACTTTGATAATTGGGGCCGTGATGATGGTTTTGGGATCTCTTCTATTCGGGGAGATGGTGGAAGTGGAGCTGGGTAGTGTATGATTTGTCGCTCTTCATTGGATTTTTGGCTGGGTGGCTTTTGTAATGTGCCGAGGTCAGAAGCCTTCTCAAGGATTTTGTCGAGAATTTTTCTTCCTTCGCAAGCTTTTAGGTGTGAGAATGATCCCCCAGAGGCTAAGTTGAGGCAAAGATCAGCACCTGGCGAAGTGCTGCAATAGCATTGCCTCGGGACTAGCCAAATTCGGTCCTGACGATGCCAGGCGGTTGAAGCGTGCCCATGCTGCCCCCAAGGATTCTCTTTCCCATTGTTAAAACAAGAGTACTTCGCAACGGAGATCGACAACCTTGTTTGGCGGGAAGAAGCACAGACAGAAACTCGATTTTAGTTCTTCCCAACTTCCTTATACTTTATTGACTGTCTGATTGCACCAGACTTTTGCTTCCGCCGTTAGTGAAAACGGAGAAAGCAACCATCGTAGTGTCTCACTAGACATCCCCGAAATGACCAAGCAGCTGCATAACTGCTCCAACTGCCGGAGGTGTGAGTAAGGGCATTTAAATTCCAATCCTCCGAACGATTGATCCCGAACCATGGCTATCAAGCCGGGACGTAGCTGATAGCCATCTGCGGTGATGGGTGTGGATTAAGGTGGAGGCTCCAAATAATCGCCCTTTGGAGCGGCGAGTTGAATGATAGGCGTGGAGTCCATATGGTAGGTGGTATGTGGTATTTGGTGGGGATATATGTGGTGGTTGTGTATGGTGTGAGTATGGACGATCCTAAGGTTCTAGTTGAATTAGCTATCGTTCCCCGGCAACGGCACCAGAAAAGCTTGTTGGCATTTCTTAGCCTACTGAATAAATTCCGCAAGCGCACGGAAACACGTTGTCGCTTTTCACCCAAGAGTATTCTAGGGTATCAAAATCTATGTGGAACGAGGAGTAACTCAACGTAAAAAGTTAGGAACGAACAGTGAAACCAGCAATTGCAGAGATAAAAGACAAAGCAGAGCAGGTTCACAATTTTAAATAAAACTACTTTAACTTTACTAAACAAACTAGTATTCTACTCAACAAGTTTACTTGGACACTGAGGCTATAGAACCACTTCCAGGCACCAGAGTGCTGATAACCCAGACGAGAAAGGCGGGTACTATAGAACTCAGCTATGCGTCGATGAAAGCTTATCCGAACGATGGGGTTGGACTACACAGGACACACACCCGCTGTCACCAGGTGGGACTACCAACCAAAACTGCATGGGACAAGACACCTTCCAAGGTAAACTCTGGTCTAGACACCACGTCTACACAACTGAGATTACTACTACTCTGGTTCGAAGTTAGAGAGCAAGCACAACTGTATAGCTGAACTACATAGAGCACACTTGGCACCCGTAAACTACTGAGCAAAGTGCTGAGTATTGTAAGGAAAATGGGCCCTAAGCCTTGTGCTTAGTTCCCATATGTGGTTTTGGTGGTTGAATTGACAACACGTGACATGGGACTAATATTTGTGTACAAGTGTCTTTGTCTAAAGTCCCAGGATGTAAATGGTAGACTTGGGGTACAAACACCTCAAAGGAGGTTCTAAAAGGCACAAGAGAAGAACCAGCCGCCATCAAGTTGCAAGCGAGGGTCCTGACTCGGCGGTACCACTGGACTGTCCGGTGGGTACGCAGAAAAGTGGAAAATGCCTCTAACGGCTAGTTTTGGAGGTGAGGCCTATATATACCCCCTTGGCCGGCCTCCCCAGTGTGGTTGGAGTATCTTGAGCTAGGACAAGTGTTGATACACATTCTCCATGCCCATTTGAAGTGTAGCAACCACATTTGTGAGCCTAACCACCATATGAGCAAATAGACACATCCCGGCATAGCGAGAGCATGTTAGCATCTGGGCTTAGGCTTATCTGTCTAGTATCCGTGCCTGTGTGCACGGCCTTGTATCAAGTGTGGATGTAGGTCTTGCAGACCCTCCGGAATGTGGAGTGGCCGCCACCATCTTGTGAGAGGGAAGAAGGCCCTCGGCTAGTTGGCCGAAGCTTCCCATAGTGGAGACAGCGGGGTAGCTCCATGAGAAGGACTCGGAAGACCCCAACGACATATCCATCCTCTACCCTTGCGTGGGCGAGGCTGTGGTACGAGAGGACCACGCGAGAGATAGGTTCGGGTGGGTGTGTACCGAGGATATCCGGAGACCCGACCGGGGTTGCTTGACTTCCGCGGAAGTCACTTTGCCATCCTCCACCCTTGCGTGGGCGAGGCCGTGTTCCTTTGAGGACCACGCGTGTGCAAAGCCCTTAGTGGAGCACCAACAAGGACGTAGGGGGTAGAGACCGTGAGTCTCCCCGAACCTCGGGAAAAATCTCCGTGTCTTCACCGTGTGGTACCATCATTGTCATCAGGAGTTTGCATTCTCTATCCCATCTCTTTGGCTTCCGCATTTACTTTCTTGCAATTGTGTGCTTACTTTCCTAGACTAGCTTGATAGGTTAGTTTCTAGGTGGAACTAGCTTGCAAGACTTGGCCACGGTAGAAGTAGCAACACTTAGCAAAACCTTAGTGCACATAGCTAGATTTACTTGCATAGGTTTTGCTTAGTAGTTGTAGTTTTTAGTGAGTCTTGTTTTTAGAAATCCTAATTCACCCCCCTCTTAGGCGTCGGTCCTACCTTCAATTGGTATCAGAGCCGGGCCGCTCAATCTAGTCCATTTTATTGTCATAAGAGCTCACAACTCATATTTGGACTTTTTGGCTTCATCGCCGGTTTGAGTACAAGAGACGTCTTAGAGTTGGAGGATGAGTACCGGTAGCGCTCCTCACTTTGACGGCACGAACTACCCCTATTGGCGTGTTAGAATGGCTAGTTATCTAGAGGCCGTAGGGTTGGATGTTTGGCGAGTGACAAAGGAAGGAACAAAACCCCTCTCTCGGCCGGCAAAACCGACCAAAGCCGATGAGAAAGAAATACAATTCAATGTCATTGCTCGTGACATTTTGTTCGGGTCTTTGAGCATTGATGTATTTAGTAGAGTATGTAGCCTCTCAAGCGCTCATGAGATTTGGGAATCGCTTCAAGCACTCCATGGCGGCACAAGTGACGTCAAGGAGCAAAAGCTTGGCTTGGTTAAGCGTGCTTTAAATTCCTTTACTACGCTTTCTAATGAATTGGCTAATGACATGTACTCACGCCTAGAACTTGTTGTCAATGAGTTCAATTCAATAGGTGAAACCAAGCTAAGTGATGCCGATGTTGCAAGGAAGATCGTCGAAGTGCTTCCAAAAGACAAATATGCAGGCATCACCACCTATCTTCTCCAACAAGATATGAGCACCTTGATGCCCACCAAGGTTCTTGGCAAGATCATTGCATTTGAGCAATACCAAGGGATTACCTCTCCATCCAAGTCACATGCACTCACCATTCATGGTGAAAAGAAGAAGATGGAGAAGGGCAAAAGCAAGAAAGAAACAAGCTCAAGCTCATGTGAAGAAGAAGAAGATAGTGATGAAGATGATCAAGCCTAACGCTCCTCCTCCGATGATGATGAAGAAGAAATTGCAATGTTGATCAAGAGGATGGCGAAGGCATTGAAGAAGCTCAACTCCAAGGGCGTCCCTATCACCATTGAGGAAATTGAGCACAACCACCAAAGGAAGAAGGAAAGAAGAGGTGGTTGCTTTGGATGTGGTGAGAAAAGGCATTACATGGACTCATTGAGAGCCAATGGACCGGCCTCATTGCTCTCCTGGTGTGATGAGTGATTGTCAACGAGCTCAAGCCCTCCGATGGACTGGAGGCCCTCCGATGGACTGGAGGTAGACGATGAAGACCTCGATGGACTGAGGCAAAAGTCCTCCAATGGACCGGAGGCAATGCTCGGCGTTGGTCGGCCATGGAAGCTCGGTACACGGAGGGGCGGTTCGGCAACGGTGGTGTAAGCCCTCCGATGGACCGCGAGGCAACTCCGATGGACTGGAGAAGCTGGGTGCCACCGTGGTGCTCCAACCCGAGTGCATGGTGCGAAGCCGTGCGAGGGAGGCTTTGGCGGCTTCGGCTCAAAACCGCCACCCAAGTTCAGATGACTTGGTGGGTTGGGCTCCGACTCACCAAGATTGAAGATTGGGCCAAGACCCGGCCCAGGAAGCCCGCAGAATAAAGTTTCCCGGTTTCTGACTTCAAAACCGGGGGAAGCTTCCGGACTACTGGCTACGTGGCGCACATCCAAGCGAGGCGGAAAAATCGAAGATGATCAAGACGTCATCGTAGTCGTCCGATTGTATCTTTTCAGTTTGGCCCCCTCCGGGCATTTTTAGAGTAGGGGTCTTAATGTAATTGTGTCGTTTAGGGCCTAGGGTATAAATAGACTTGAGAGGCTCCCTTGGAGCTTATCTTGGCAGCCACAAACCCTAGGATTTCCTAACCCTAACAGCCAAGGTCCAAAGAGAAGAAATAGAGAGGATTAGCTAGGAGATGAGTGCCTAGTTTAGTCTAATCTTGTCATTAGTGGGAGGATGAAGGGAGGTAGGCTCTAGGGAACTCTTGTAACCTGAATTTCGTGGTTAATTCAAGGTTCTTTGTTGTGAAATTCCAAGTCTTGAGCAGCAATCTTGTCCCTCCCTCTTTGCCCTTTTTCTAGTTTCGTTTTTGGTCCCGTTTCTTGGATTTTGGCTCGTCTTGTGTTGTCCAAGGATGAGACCTTTGTTTTGCCAGTATTTTGCCTTGCTAGGACGTGGTGCATCTCACTAGCCAAGTGCTGGAATCATCCAACCACGAGCAAGGGCCGTTCTTGACGTTTCTAGGTTTTTCGGGTTCAACTCACCAACCTCACGAGATCTGAAATTCCCGTGCAACCTTTGATCTTTTCAAGTGGATCTTTTGGAGTTTGCTATGGAAGGTACTTCGGATCATCCATGCAAATTTTTGTGAAGTTTCGTTGAGAATTGACCCGGTTTTGGTTCGGTTTTTGGAGTGCCTGCGTGCAGTTTTTTTCGGTTGTCAACTCACCTACCTCACGAGATTTGCAATTCCTGTGCATCCCTTGATCTTTTGGAGCTGATCTTTTGGGATTTGCTAGGGAAGGTCCTTAGGATTGTCCATGCAAATTTTCATGAAGTTTCGTTGAGATTTGACCCCGTTTCGATCGTTTTTTGTAGAGGTGTCGGGCTGTTTTCTGCACGCAGTTTTTCGGAGAACTGACAGTACTAATCGTTTGTCCTTAGGTTTGTCCGAACCCTATACTTCGGATTGTCCGATCCCCTTCCCTCGGATTGTCCGGTCTATAGGTTTTTAGGGCTGTTTCAACCCCTTTCTTTAGGTTTGTCCGGTCAGTTCTTTTGGTTGAGACAGTATTGTCCGGTCTAGTGTATTTAGGGCTGTTTTTGCGTGTTTCTTGCTCCGCTTGCTTTGGGGTTTGTTTTTCTTGGTTTCTTTGGTTTTTTGGAGTGTTGTGGTTTGCTTCAAGCTTGTTTTGTGTCAACCACTGCATGCCCATACTCTTCACTCACTGTTCTTAAGTGAGGCACGCTTCGGTGTGTTGAGTGGCTAGTGTGCGACGCTTGCAAGCTTTGTAGCTTGTCTTGTTTTGTTTGTGCCTTGTTGTTCTTGCTTGCTTTGATGGTGCTTTAGTGTTTTCAGTTTAGGGTTTCTCAATGTGTTCTAGGGTTAGTAGCTTGTCTATGCTACGTAACTCTGCTCATTAGAGAGGTGTAGTTTTAGGTGTTGTGTGTGTTTGTCTGGGTGTAGTGTGTTTGCTCGTTTAGGTGTAGTTTGGTTGCTCATCTTACGTCCTTTTCTTTGGGCGTTATTTCGAGTACTTCCGCTTTCCACCCGATACGTATCTGTTCAGTGGACGGTATCGGGTGTGCGTGTGTTTTCGTGAGAGCGCACTTTGGGGGTTTGAGTTTGAGTTTTTCAAGTGCTCCTATTCACCCCCCCTCTAGTCGCACGTCTCGGTCCTACAAGTGGTATCAGAGCCGGTTAGGTTTCCTATACCTTAACCGGTGACGAAACCGTAGCGACGATGACTTACTCCGGGAAAATTCCCGTCCTTGGCTCCGATGGCTATCCCTACTGGAAAGGTAGGATGGAGGCGTTCCTTGTTAGCCAGAGTCAGGACATATGGGATGCTACTCTGAGTACGACTTTTGTGGTGCTTCCAGTTGTTGAGCGTACTACGCAGGACATCGTGGCTCAGCATGAGGCGAATGCCAAGGCTGTTAACTTTCTCTTCTCCGGGCTTGGTCCCATGGATTATGAGAGAGTGAGTCATCTTAAGACTGCGCGTGAGATATGGTCACTGCTTAGTGCATACCATGAGGGTACTACGACAATTAAGGCTAGACTTGTGGAGACTTACCGGCGCGAATATGAGAATTTCGTCCAGAAGCCGGGAGAGTCAGTAGACGACTTGTTTGGTCGCTTTCAGTCGATCATCAACAAGTTGCGTGTCAACTCTGCCCCCGCTGCCCTCCCATATACCGATCATCAGCAGGCTGTCAAGTTGCTGTATGCTTTGGACAGAAAAATATGGGAGATCAAGGTGAACTCAATCATTGAGTCGGCAGGGTATGATACGATTGGAGTAGAGGCGCTCTATAGTAAGCTCAAGGCTACCGAGGTAGATTACAAGATGAGGGACTCCCTCGCTTGTACAGGTTCCAAGAGTCTGGCCTTGGCTACTCCCTCTAGTGAGTCTGTCACTAACCCCATGTTACACAACTTCTCGTTTTCTGCTTTGATGTCTGTTACAGAGGAGCAGCTAGCGACGCTTGGGGATGATGAGTTGTGTCTGGTGTCTAGTCGCTTTCAGCGCGCCTATGACAACCGGATGAGCAAGAAGAGGGGAGAACGGCCCAAGTGCTTCGAGTGCGGAGAGGTCGGCCACTTCATCGCCGAGTGCCCCAACAAGAACGACTACTACAAGAAGGGCAAAAGCTACTCCCGCGACTCCGACAAGTACCACTCCGGCAAGCCAAGCTTTGACAAGCACCGCTCCAGCAAGCACGGCTCCGGCAAGCGCTCCTTCGGCAAGAAGAACTTCCGGAAGGCTTTCAAGAGCTACCAGAAGGACAACCGGAAGCGGGACAAGGCCTTCTTCGCCGAGATCGGGTTCTGCAGCAGCGGATCTTCTTCCTCTTCGTCCTCGTCGAGCTCAAGCGATGAGGAGATCACGTACAGGAAGGACAAGAGGAATGATCAAGGCGGTCCAGCTGGCTTGTGCTTCGTCTCCACCAAGTCCAGGCGCAAGAACAAGGACAAGAGGAGCTCGGTTTGCTCCATGGCGCTTGAGGACAAGGAGAACAAGGATGACGGCAGCAACTCTTCTTCCGATGATGAGGTAACTCCTGAGCAAGCCGAAATCCTTGAGATGCTAGAGCAGAATAGCCGGGAACTTAAGGCCCAGGATAAGATGCTAGAGAAGGCAGCTAAGAAGCTGCAGAAGTTGAAAGCCCAACTTGCTGAGGCTTTAGAGGAGAATGAGAGGTTGAGGAGTGTGAGACCCCAACCCAGTGAGATTGAGTGCCCTACCTGCGAGTCTTTCATGACGGAGCTTGGTGACCAGAGAGATAGGTATGCCAAGCGGGTAGAGGAGATAGATGAGCTGAAGGCTGAGCTGGGCAAACTCCAGTCCAAACTGGATGAGCCTACTTTGAGTGGAGAGCTTGAGTGTGAGTCTTGCCCCTGTCTAGCTAGAGAGCTAGCTGTTCTGAAGGAGAAGTTTGAGGGGCAGCTCATGGAGCTTGAGGAGCTTAGGGCTAGACCTACGCTTTTGGGTGCGTGTATGGTCTGTCCTACTTTGAGAGGTGAGTTAGAGCAGTTGAGAGCTGACTTTGAGGTGCTTTCAGCACCTACTGATACTTGTGAGAACTGCCTAACCCTTAGGATGCAGCTGGTGGATAGGGATGCCACCATTAGGAAGTTGGAGAAAGCTGTTGTGGTTCCCTCCCTAGACTGTGATACCTGTGCTGCCCAGACTGTGATTCTAGAGGATCTGAGGGAGGAGATGTTGTCTTTGCAAAATGGCAACAACAAGTTGAGAGAGGTGCTCAGTTGGGTATATGCGAGGCAACCTCAACTAGAGATGATCATAGAGAGCACCAAGAGAGCTGAGGGTGAGACAAGTGGTGTTGGGTTTGGAGAGTGCAGCATTTCGGGTGAGAAGAGTGCCCCAATTAAGGTCAAGACTGCACCTACCCAGCCAGGAGAGACTGTTGATGGGTTTACCATGAGTCACCCAAGGCTGCCCCAAAGAAGCAGTACTGGACACCCAAGCCTTCTAAGGCTAAGCTGGACAAGATTATTGAGTGAGAGCTTAAGCCCAAGGGCAAGAAGCCAGTCCAGCAGCGTGAGCCACCCAAGGCCACACAACCTAAGCCCAAGTCCCAGCCTAACCCAATTCCTAGGAGGCCTGTCTACCACTGTGAGTTTTGCCAGCGGAATGGCCACCTAGAGGAGTTTTGCTTCAGGAGGAAGCGGGTTGAGAGGCAGGAGAGAGCTTGGGGGAACCAGGATCAGTTCTACCAGGGTGGTAGGCAAGATCCTCCCCACCGCGGTGAGATGAGAGACCGCTTTGCCGGTGGTGAGAGAGGAGGCGGCTTTCAGGCTCGTGCTCCTAGTGGTGAGAGACGCTTTACCGGCCGAGCTCCTAGTCATTTTCAGCGTGGCTATGGACCTCGTGACCGAGGCTTTGAGAGAGCTTTCGAGGGTTCACGCTTTGGAGGTTGTGGTTACCCTGATCGTCGTGATGATTTCTTTGATTGTGCTTATCCCACTTTTGAGCAGATGGCTCGGCACTGGTACAGTAGTTTTGGGACTAACCCCAGTGCCGGACCGTGTGCTCACCGTCGCTTTACTTGACTTTGCAGGATCGAGGCATGGAGGACGTGTGGATCATGGACTCCGGTTGCTCTAGGCACATGACAGGGCACCGCAAGTGGTTCTCCAGCCTCAACCCCGTAAGCACCAAGGAGTACATCACATTCGGGGACAATGGTCAAGGTAAAGTGATGGGTGTTGGTTCTGTTTCGCTCTCTGCTAAGCTTTCCCTGAGAGAAGTTGCTTTTGTTCGGAATCTGGGGTTCAATTTGGTCTCTGTTTCGCAACTTCTCGATGAAGGATTTGAGGTTCGGTTTAAGAAGGGTGCGTGCTGCGTTCTTGATGCTGAGGAGACCCTTGTTTGCTCTTTGCTGCCTTTTGGTCAGGTTTTTAGGGTTGACCTCACATCTGTTTCTGGCCCTGCTCGCTGTTTGGTTGCTAGTCCTTCTGCTGATATTTGGAAGTGGCATAGGAGGCTTGGTCACTTGAGCTTTGATCTGCTAGTCAGATTGAGTTCAATGGGCCTAATCTGAGGATTGCCCAAGTTGAGAGATGAGAAGGACTTAGGATGCCACCCCTGTCGTCATGGCAAGATGGTTGCCGCTTCTCACATTCCTGTGTCTCAGGTTATGACCTCCTATCCGGGTGAGCTACTCCATATGGATACAGTAGGTCCCGCTCGGGTAGCGTCGGTCAATGGGAAGTGGTACGTGCTTGTTGTTGTGGACGACTTTTCGCGGTTCTCGTGGGTATTTTTCATGGAGTCTAAGGATGAGGCGTTTGATTTTGTTCGGGATCTGGTACTGAGGTTGAGAAACGAGAGTCATAAGGCCATGAGGGCTATCCACAGTGACAATGGCGGAGAATTTAGAAACTCTCGGTTCGAAAACATCTGTCATGACCTAGGTCTTGAGCACCAGTTTTCTTCTCCATATACCCCACCGCAGAACGGTGTTGTGGAACGCAAAAACCGCACACTTGTTGAGATGGCACGGACGATGCTCGATGAGCATAGGACTCCAAGGCGCTTTTGGGCTGAGGCAGTGAATACGGCCTGTTACATTGCAAACCGGATCTTCTTGTGAGCTTTCCTTGGGAAGACCTCGTATGAACTTCGGTTTGGTAGGCAGCCCAGCGTCAAGCATTTGCGAGCGTTTGGCTGCAGGTGCTTTGTGCTTAAGAAGGTGGGGCATTTGGACAAGTTTGAGTCTCGTTGTTTGGATGGGATTTTTCTGGGGTATGCTTCTAATTCTAGGGCTTTTCGTGTGTGGATTTTGGAGGCCAAGCAAGTTGTTGAGACTTGTGAGGTTTCTTTTGATGAAACTATGCCCTGCACAACCCCTGCCTTTGAGATTTCAGGTGATGATGAAGAAGGCACCTCCATCTTTGAGGATGATGAAGGTGTGGTTGATGTTGGTGATGCAAGAGCCACTGCACCGGCTGCAGCTCCTGCCCCCTCTGCTACGAGCTCAGATGATGAAGGAGGACCCTTGCCCACGGCTTCCTCTTCACTCCCCCGACAGCAAGCTCAAGCAGAGGTTGGCCCCGCTGAGGACGCAGGGGAGGTGACTTCCGAGATTGTTCCATCTCGGCAGGTCCAGCGGGATCACCCTCCTCATAGGATGATTGGAGACATTCACCAGCATGTCACACGCTCTTCGGTTAACTCTCTAGCCTTTTTCTCCCACTCTGCATATGTTGCTTCTTTTGAGCCCTGGGATGTGTCACATGCATTATCTGATCCTAACTGGGTGAACGCCATGCATGAGGAGTTGGAGAACTTTGAGAGAAACCATGTCTGGGATTTAGTTGAACCTCCACCAAACTGTCGCCCTATAGGTACCAAGTGGGTTTTCAAGAACAAACAGGGTGAGGATGGAATGGTTGTGAGGAACAAAGCGAGATTGGTAGCCCAGGGTTTCTGTCAGAAGGAGGGGATAGATTATGAGGAAACCTTTGCCCCTGTAGCTCGTTTGGAAGCCATTAGGATTTTGCTTGCCTTTGCGGCCTCTAAAGGCTTCAAACTGTAGCAAATGGATGTCAAGTCTGCTTTTCTGAACGGGTACATAGAGGAGGAGGTATATGTGAGACAACCTCCTGGCTTTGAGAGTGCCAGATTTCCAGACCGGGTGTATAAGTTGAGGAAAGCCCTTTATGGTCTGAAGCAAGCTCCTAGAGCTTGGTATACTAGGTTGAAGAGTTTCCTGCTCAAATCTGGGTTTGTGATGGGTTCAGTAGACAAGACCTTGTTTTTGTTGAGTCGTGGCGGTGACACCCTGATAGTTCAGATATATGTTGATGACATAATCTTTGGTGGTTCATCTCACGCTTTGGTGTCTAGTTTTGCTGAACAGATGAGCAGGGAATTTGAGATGAGTCTCATGGGTGAGCTCCAGTTCTTCCTCGGGCTGCAGATCAAGCAAGGCCCTGAAAGAACCTTTGTCCATCAAGCAAAGTACACAAGGGACATACTCAAGAAGTTTGACATGGGGGATTCTAAACCCATGACAACTCCTATGAGTACAAACACGGCACTTGATGCTGATGAAGATGGGAAGGCGGTGGACCAGAAGGAATTTCGAGGGATGATCGGCTCACTTCTGTACCTGACGGCGACCAGGCCGGACATTTAGTTCGCGGTCTGCCTTTGTGCGCGTTACCAGGCGTCTCCTAGGACTTCTCACCGTCAAGCGGTGAAGCGTATTTTCAGGTATCTGAAATTCACTCCTGAGCTTGGTCTTTGGTACTCCTCAGGTTCTTCTTTTTTTCTTAGAGGGTTCTCAGATGCTGACCATGCTGGCTGCCGGATTGACCGCAAGTCAACCTCCGGCACATGCCAACTCTTAGGAACCTCTCTTTTCTCTTGGTCCTCCCGCAAGCAAGCTAGTGTATCCTTGTCTACCACAGAAGCAGAGTACATAGCTGCTGCTAGCTGCTGCTCCCAGCTTTTATGGATGAAAGCCACCCTTAGTGATTTCGGCCTTAGGTTTGGAAAAATACATCTTCTAGTGGACTCTACTTCTGCTATTTCTGTAGCTAAGAACCCCGTCTTGCACTCCAGAACCAAACACATAGACGTGAGGTTTCACTTTCTGAGAGATCACTATGTGAAGGGGGACATAGACTTAGTGCATGTAGCTTCTGAAAACCAGTTGGCCGATATCTTTACCAAGCCCCTAGAGTTTGGCGCTTTTGTGCGCTTGAGAGGTGAGCATGGACTGTGCTATCCCTTTTAGTCAGGGATAATACGCTATTCCTTTTAGTAAGGAATAGCTTCCATAGTCTAGAATTTGCTTTTATCTTGCTTTTATTTCTCTTTGCTTCTTTTGCATATTGTAACATATCATGCATCGCATTGTATCATTTGCATTTTCACTTCACGAGTACTAGAGCTCTTTTGGGATGATGAGTTAGTACTTGCTTATGCTAGATTGTACAGATGCATGCTTGATCATGGTTGGCTAAGCTCTCTTGAGTCTGTTGAATACTAATTGTGAGCTAAGTCATTTTATTCTTTGCAAATCAAAAACCATGATCACCACTTGTTTTGGCTACCTAGCATGTGTAGGAATGTTGAATGCTATGCTATCTTTTCATACCTGGATATGCTAGTTGTGCTATGATTATGCCTAAGCTTTTATGACACCTTGCTTAAATTGAAATCTGAATCAAAATGCTTACAAGTGGTGTCTTATGTGCTGAATTGAGAAAGATCCAGGTGGGTTTGCCTGTCTCACTGATTTAGTTTGAGACAGCTTGCCTTTGCACTTTGGCATGAACTTGGACTAGACTGTGTATGACCAAAACCTTGTCTTAAGCTTCTAATGGTTATATAACCTAGGCTTGGCATTTGTTGCTAAGAAGTGGCAAAAGACAAGTAAATAACTCCTGGCACAAAAAGAACTTGCTTATGAATACAAATGTCTAAATCTGAAATTTGCAAATCTCTAAAATGCTTATGGCTGGTCGTATATGCTTTGGTTGAGAGTAGCACACCTTGTATGCATTGCTAGCATCTTGCTGTTCATGTCTATCTTGCTAGGTGCTATTCATGTCGGTGATGCTTTCTTTTCGATAACCCTGAAAAATAAGCTTGCTCTTGACATGTGTAAGATAGATTCATTTGAGCTTGTTATATGCTTTCTTGCCCTCACTTGCTCTGTATGCTAGAACTTGTGATTACTAGCTTTCCATCCCTTCTGAGCTCTTTCAGTTACACTCCTTGCATTTCATGGCATACTTTGAGGGGGAGTTGTCTAGTTCAGGGGGAGTTGAGTTCAAAAAACCCTTGATGTGTCCATTGTCAACAAGGGGGAGAAATTTGGGGAGAAATTAGTGTACTTTCAAAGGGAGAAGTCTTAAAATATGGACAAAGGGGGAGAACTCAGGAGAGTTTTAGTTGAGGGGGAGCTTTGCATTCAAATTGCATTTGAGAGGATGCATTTCAGGGGGAGTTTGAGCTTTTAAGCATGCTCTTTGCATCGGTGCATTGAGCCTTTTGCCTCTGTCTTGAGGAGCCGATGCTTTGCTTCTTTTTGCTTCAAGTTGCCTTGTGTTTTGCCTTTGTTGGGTTTTGGGCAGCTTGAGCATTTCTTTTATTTTCTTTCTTTTTCGGTTTCACGCTTTTCTTTTGTCTTTGATCCATTTCAGGTTACAGGTTGAAGGTGTTGATAATGCACTCATCAAGGGGGAGATTGAGAGCCAATGGACTGGCCTCATTGCTCTCCTGGTGTGATGAGTGATTGTCAACGAGCTCAAGCCCTCCGATGGACTAGAGGCCCTCCGATGGACTGGAGGTAGACGATGAAGACCTCGATGGACTGAGGCAAAAGTCCTCCAATGGACCGGAGGCAATGCTCGGCGTTGGTCGGCCATGGAAGCTCGGTACACGGAGGGGCGGTTCGGCAACGGTGGTGTAAGCCCTCCGATGGACTGGAGAAGCTGGGTGCCACCGTGGTGCTCCAACCCGAGTGCATGGTGCGAAGCCGTGCGAGGGAGGCTTTGGCGGCTTCGGCTCAAAACCGCCACCCAAGTTCAGATGACTTGGTGGGTTGGGCTCCGACTCACCAAGATTGAAGATTGGGCCAAGACCCGGCCCAGGAAGCCCGCAGAATAAAGTTTCCCGGTTTCTGACTTCAAAACCGGGGGAAGCTTCCGGACTACTGGCTACGTGGCGCACATCCAAGCGAGGCGGAAAAATCGAAGATGATCAAGACGTCATCGTAGTCGTCCGATTGTATCTTTTCAGTTTGGCCCCCTCCGGGCATTTTTAGAGTAGGGGTCCTAATGTAATTGTGTCGTTTAGGGCCTAGGGTATAAATAGACTTGAGAGGCTCCCTTGGAGCTTATCTTGGCAGCCACAAACCCTAGGATTTCCTAACCCTAACAGCCAAGGTCCAAAGAGAAGAAATAGAGAGGATTAGCTACGAGATGAGTGCCTAGTTTAGTCTAATCTTGTCATTAGTGGGAGGATGAAGTGAGGTAGGCTCTAGGGAACTCTTGTAACCTGAATTTCGTGGTTAATTCAAGGTTCTTTGTTGTGAAATTCCAAGTCTTGAGCAGCAATCTCGTCCCTCCCTCTTTGCCCCTTTTCTAGTTTCGTTTTTGGTCCCGTTTCTTGGATTTTGGCTCGTCTTGTGTTGTCCAAGGATGAGACCTTTCTTTTGCCGGTATTTTGCCTTGCTAGGACGTGGTGCATCTCACTAGCCAAGTGCTGGAATCATCCAACCACGAGCAAGGGCCGTTCTTGACGTTTCTAGGTTTTTCGGGTTCAACTCACCAACCTCACGAGATCTGAAATTCCCGTGCAACCTTTGATCTTTTCAAGTGGATCTTTTGGAGTTTGCTATGGAAGGTACTTAGGATCATCCATGCAAATTTTTGTGAAGTTTCGTTGAGAATTGACCCGGTTTTGGTTCGGTTTTTGGAGTGCCTGCGTGCAGTTTTTTTCGGTTGTCAACTCACCTACCTCACGAGATTTGTAATTCCCGTGCATCCCTTGATTTTTTGGAGCTGATCTTTTGGGATTTGCTAGGGAAGGTCCTTAGGATTGTCCATGCAAATTTTCATGAAGTTTCGTTGAGATTTGACCCCGTTTCGATCGTTTTTTGTAGAGGTGTCGGGCTGTTTTCTGCACGCAGTTTTTCGGAGAACTGACAGTACTAATCGTTTGTCCTTAGGTTTGTCCGAACCCTATACTTCGGATTGTCCGATCCCCTTCCCTCGGATTGTCCGGTCTATAGGTTTTTAGGGCTGTTTCAGCCCCTTTCTTTGGGTTTGTCCGGTCAGTTCTTTTGGTTGAGACAGTATTGTCCGGTCTAGTGTATTTAGGGCTGTTTTTGCGTGTTTCTTGCTCCGCTTGCTTTGGGGTTTGTTTTTCTTGGTTTCTTTGGTTTTTTGGAGTGTTGTGGTTTGCTTCAAGCTTGTTTTGTGTCAACCACTGCATGCCCATACTCTTCACTCACTGTTCTTAAGTGAGGCACGCTTCGGTGTGTTGAGTGGCTAGTGTGCGACGCTTGCAAGCTTTGTAGCTTGTCTTGTTTTGTTTGTGCCTTGTTGTTCTTGCTTGCTTTGATGGTGCTTTAGTGTTTTCAGTTTAGGGTTTCTCAATGTGTTCTAGGGTTAGTAGCTTGTCTATGCTACGTAACTCTGCACATTAGAGAGGTGTAGTTTTAGGTGTTGTGTGTGTTTGTCTGGGTGTAGTGTGTTTGCTCGTTTAGGTGTAGTTTGGTTGCTCATCTTACGTCCTTTTCTTTGGGCGTTATTTCGAGTACTTCCGCTTTCCACCCGATACGTATCTGTTCAGTGGACGGTATCGGGTGTGCGTGTGTTTTCGTGAGAGCGCACTTTGGGGGTTTGAGTTTGAGTTTTTCAAGTGCTCCTATTCACCCCCCTCTAGTCGCACGTCTCGGTCCTACACTCATGTCCTATCATTGCCAAGGAGGAAAAGAAGAAGAAGAGGCACAAGCTCAAGAAGAATGAAAAAGAACAAAGAGATAGGCACATGGCGCTTATTAACATAGGCATGTGGGTAGATGTGTCAAGCGATGATGATCATCATAAGAAGCACTTCCACAAGTCTACTTCGCGCAAATCATCCTCCACATCACACAAATGCCTTATGGCCCAAGGTAAAAATGAAAGCGATGTAAGTAATGATGGTGCCCTATCCCCTAATGAGCTTGAACAGAAAGTAGCTAGATTAATTTGTGAAAACGAGAGTCTTAAAGCTCAATTGGCTAGCTCATCAACCAATTATGAAGAATTGGTGCTTAAGTTTGATATGGTCCTAGACCATAATGATGAGCTAACAAAGAAAATTGAGGCTCTTGAACTAAAAGCTACTTCAAGTGATGCATCCACACTCCCTTTTGAAAAATCTAAAAAGGATGCTTCTACCTCTTGCTTTGATTTAAATGCTAAACCTCACTCACTCCCTTGCAAGCCGTTTGTTAGTTGGTATGAAGAAACTTGTAGGGAGGAGGAATTTGAGGTACTTAAGCAAGAGGTGGATCGGCTCAAGAAGGATGTGGCAAGGCTACAAGGTCAAAGGGAGCAAGCCCAACCTTCTCAAGATAACCGCCTCAAGGTGGTGAAGAAGCTTGAGGAGAGTCAAACCATGGTTTGCTTCTTTTGCAACAAAGAAGGCCAGAAGTCCTACATGTGTAAGTTAAAAAGAAGAGAAGAGGCCATCAAGAGAGAGGGAAAACTAAAGAAGGCCGTCACTCCCAAAGCACCGTAGAGCCACAAGGGCAAGGAGGACTTGGAGACTTGGCTAAATGGGATATAAGGTTTCAAGTGAATAAGCCAAGTGTTGAAGCATATTCAATACCCAAGTTCTCCATGTGTTGGTAACTAGGTTTGTTTCTTTTTGTAATTCCTTTAGCATCTAGTTGCCTTTCTTGCCTAGGTTTGCTTGAGCATATTTAAATTCAAGTAATGCATGCCTCGGCTATCATATGGTAGGTTGCTTGTGTCTCATGACTAACCCATGAGCAACCTACATGGTTTCTTGGTTTAGGTCCAAATCATAGGGTGAGCTCCTCTAATGGACTTAACGTCTAGTGCATGGCTCTCACAAGCAATTCAAAGCTTGTATGCACATATTTAGGGGGAGTCCATCCTATGGTTTGTTACTTTGAGACTTACAATGTTTTCAAGTTTATCATGTGTGTAGTCTCACCCATGTCCCCGGAGATACGCGTGAAGTTAAAGGAAAATGGGCTTCAACTTGGTAACACCTTCCTTGGTGCACATTTATAGCTACCTCAGTGCATAATATAGTTTAAGCTTCCCCTTGTCTTATTTGACTAAATGTGCATATGGTTCGTCTACCATCTTATGTATGCACACTTTTAGGGAAAGCTTATCCTATGTTATGCGAGTCTCATGCATTGTGATCCATTTGACTTCCATATCTTAAGGATCATAGTGTGTGGGACTCTCTCTTGTGCTTTTAGTGCTTTCCTTTTCGGTGTTTGATTCCAAAGGGGGAGAAATTGTGGACCCAAGCAAGCATGCAAGGAGTTGAACATGAACCGGGAAGGGAAGATCAAAGAGGACCAAAAAGGGGTTGCCGCATGATCAAGAACAATGGGGGAGAAATAAAGATCATGATCAAGGCAATGGTCCAACAAAAAGAGGGAAGTGGCATTGGAGTAAGGGGGAGCCTTATGTCCATTGACCACAAGAGGGGACAAGATTATGGCAAGGGCAAGACATGAGCAAATTCTTCCAATCTTTGGTGGAATAAAATGTCAATTGGTATTATTGCATATTTCAATTAGCATTTTTGATCTTGCCTCTGCATTGCATCCTAGCAAGTAGCATGGTTGTGTACTTCAATTTGTATCTTTTGTTGCTTGCTTGGTTGTGTTGTCACCAATCACCAAAAAGGGGGAGATTGTAAGAAAAATGGGCCCCAAGCCTTGTGCTTAGTTCCCATATGTGGTTTTGGTGGTTGAATTGACAACACGTGCCATGGGACTAATATTTGTATACAAGTGTCTTTGTCTAAAGTCCCAGGATGTAAATGGTGGACTTGGGGTACAAACACCTTAAAGGAGGTTCTAAAAGGCACAAGAGAAGACCCAAGCTGCCATCAAGTTGCAAGCGAGGGTCCTGACTCGGCGGTACCACCGGACTGTCCGATGGGTATGCAGAAAAGTGGAAAATGCCTCTATTGGCTAGTTCTGGAGGTGAGGCCTATATATACCCCCTTGGCCGGCCTCCCAGTGTGGTTGCAGTATCCTGAGCTAGCACAAGTGTTGATACACATTCTCCATGACCATTTGAAGTGTAGCAACCACATTTGTGAGCCCAACCACCATATGAGCAGCTGACTTGGGCTTCCTGGTAGGTGTTAGCCATACTCTATTTCGGGACCTACTATCTACCCCCTGGTACCCTTGAGACTCTGGAATTTCGCTTGATGCAAGACCTTGGCTTGTTTATTTGAATAACTTAGTTAGACACGGATAATCTTTGTAGCCGATTAGACTAGAATTTGGTGACTTTATCTCACTCGTTGTCCTCCCAGGCAGCTATACCTTTCTACAGATAGCTTAGATAGATATCCTCCTTCACCATACACCTATCTTTATCACGTTTACCCCTGTTCAACTACTAGTTGGTATAATTTATCCAAGTTTACAGTTCATTTGATTTGAGTTTATTCAATTACACTCTTGAGCCTACCGCTTCCCTGTGGAAATTTACGATACTCGGAATACTCTGTGTGAAAGGTTACAGCGGTCTCCGTGCGCTTGCGGAGTAAAACCTGTAAAGGCTAAGAGACGCCAACAAGCTTTTCTGGCGCCGTTGCCGGGGAAGCAATTGGCCAAGAGATAATTGATATCTCACTTCGAACCTATATACTTGCTAAGTTTTACCGCTAGTTGTTAATAGGCTCACTTTGCTCTGTTGTTTTGTTCTGGATGCAACAGAGAGGTGTACGACCGGTTTCGACCTGCCGGAATACTTCCACAATAATCCAGAGTTGCTGCTCAGGAAAGTCCGCTCAAAGAGTATCCATGGGCAAGGACCTGTACCCAGGGAGCTAGAACCAAGTACTTCAACCAGCACTCCACGTTTCACCACCATGGCCGAAAAGACTATCCGTGAGTTCTCCATCACCTCAAGAAGCAACACAGGGCCCAATGTTACCGTAGGGGATGATTTTGAGCTCAAACGAGGGGTGATTCACATGGTTCAAGCCATCCCTTTCTGCGGACTGGCTACGGAAGACGCCAATAATCATCTGCAGCAGTTTCTGGATATCTGCAGCACCTTCAACATGAAAGGAGCGTCACCGGATGCCGTCAAACTTCGTCTCTTTCCCTTCTCTCTTGTTGGGAAGGCAAAACAGTGGTTCTACCTCAACAGAGCAACACTCACAACTAGGAACGCATGTTCTGATGCTTTTCTGGCGAAGTATTTCCCGCTAGGGAAAACTAACGCGTTGAGGAACAAGATATCGAGCTTCCAACAGCTCACTGACGAAACCGTAGCAGAAGCTTGGGAATGTCTGCAAGAGTACACTGCAGCGTGCCCACACCACGGGATGCAAGAGTGGCTGATCATTCAGAGCTTCTTTCATGGGCTTCACCGCTCAGCTCAAGAACACCAGGATGCAGCTGCTAGAGGATCCTTCCTCTCCTTGAGCATCACGGCGGCCAAGAACCTCATAGGATTTCAGTGGTGTCTACACTTGGGTTTTTAAGTGAGAAAGGCATAACGTCATTTTCTACCATAGCAAGCACAAAATCACTTCCAACTATTTCACCTCGCCTAGGATTTCAGTGGTGTCTACACTTGGGTTTTGGGATGTTGAAGCATGGAACAAGAATATCAACGTTAACTTCAGGTTTCCACACCACATGAGTAAAGAGGTTTTCAAGATTTTCAAAAGCAAGGCATACCAACTCTTTTGACCTCGAGTCCAACTCTCAGTCACTCACAGGATAGAGTGTCCTTGCCAAAATCTTGTATTCCTCACATCCTATGCTACTAAGGCTTTTGTGGAGCACTAGGTAGTTGATAGAATGAGGCTTTCTTGTCATGCTTATTATTGACGGTCGTAATCTCACGATATCAACCGTCAATTATCCACCAAATGAAGCTAAACATATGAAATATATGGACTAACCCTTGCTACTAATGAGTTCCACAAGATGTACATGAATATTTGGATGCAGGTACCAAAATGTATACAAAATGGTTGAAAACACACCATATACCAGAGATGGGCTGAAATGGTCACAGGGCCTTGGCCGCCCGGCCATGGGTGGTGGCCACCCGGCCACACCCCAGTGCCCATCTGGAACCACGACCACATGGAATGGTCCCTTGACCACTTCACTTGCCATGTCTTCGATCCTGCGTGCAACAAACACAAAATGGTGAAGATCCAACCATACAAGAGAACATCCAATGTATCCAATGGTCACAACGTGTTGGGACAAGGATTGGTCATGTCAAGGATCTGAGGGGAACAACATGCATCCAATTGGAGCCAGACACATGGCCGCCCGACCACTTAGGGTGGTCGGCCGAGCATCCCTCGGCGACGTTTTCCACGTGCACCAACTCCTTTAACTGCCAACCGACATGGGGACACCTTCCCAGCCGTTGGATGCGCTAAGTCGGCGAATCAAGTGCTCGGCCGACCACTTGACTTTACCGTTTTGCACGTGCACCGACTTGCAAAGCTTCTAACCGACTTCCAGGAGGGAGATCAGCCGTCGGATGTGCAAGGTCGGCACATCGGGTGGCCGCCCGACTACCCTTAGTGGCCGGGCAGGCCGCCCGGCCACTGACCCTGCACCAAACCGACCTTCCCTGCCTACAAATGCCCCCCTTACTTGTACAAGCTATAAATAGACCCATGGAGCTCATTTGTAAAGGGTGGAGTTGAGTTGAGAAAGTTCTATCTTAGAGTGCTTCGTCCCTTCGCAGTAATTAGGATAGTCTTGGGAGTTAGAGTTGAGTCGAGCTTTGCCTCGGAGTCACTAGAGTTATCTTCGAGTCTGTGGTAAAACTCTTGTATCTTTTGGATTCAGATTATCTTCAATATAATTCAGTTATATTTTACTTTATTTCTATCTCCTGCAAATGTGGTGTACCTTTATTTTGCATACTTGCTAGGCTTAGATTGTGTTTCGATTAGTTATTCAAGTCTTGTTATTCTTGCGGGTGCTATAACTCAACCCTAGACTTAGATGCTAGGCTCTGGCTAGATCCACTCCTCTGATCCAGGAAGATCTATCGTTGTTCAAGCTTCGCTTGAACACGTTTATATCTTGCCATCCTCTCCACAAAACTTTGCTTGGTAGCCCCACTCGGTGACAGCGTGTGGTGTGCCTGTGTAGTCCAGGCCCGTCATTCGGGAGGCCGGTAGGTGTTATCCAGACTCTCTTTCAAGACCTACTATCTAGCCCCTGGTACCCCTGAGACTCTGGAATTTTGCTCGATGCAAGACCTTGGCTTATTTTTTTGAATAGCTTAGTTAGACACGGATAATCTTTGTAGCCGATTAGACTAGAGTTTGGTGACTTTATCTCACTCGTTGTCCTCCCAGGCAACTATACCTTTCTACAGATAGCTTAGATAGATATCCTCCTTCACCATACACCTATCTTTATCATGTTTACCACTGTTCAGCTACTAGTTGGTATAATTTATCCAAGTTTACAGTTCATTTGATTTGAGTTTATTCAATTACACTCTTGAGCCTACCGCTTCACGATACTCAGAATACTCTGAGTGAAAGGCTACAACGGTTGCGGAGTAAAACCTGTAAAGGCTAAGAGACGCCAACAAGCTTTTCTGGCGCTGTTGCCGGGGAAGCAATTGGCCAAGAGATAATTGATATCTCACTTCGAACCTGTATACTTGATAAGTTTTACTGCTAGTAGTTAACAGGCTCACTTTGCTCTGTTGTTTTGTTGTGGATGCAACAGAAAGGTGTATGACCGGTTTCGACCTGCCGGAAAACTTCCACAATAATCTAGAGTCGCTGCTCAAGAGAGTCCGCTCAAAGACTATCCACGGGCAGGGACCTGTACCCAGGGAGCTAGAACCAAGTACTTCAACCAGCACTCCACGTTTCACCACCATGGCCGAAAAGACTATCCGTGAGTTCTCCATCCCCTTGAGAAGCAACACCCCTACAGGGTGTGGCGGAACCGCCCTGCTTAATCCAGACTAAGCACACCTGCCACCTCTGGCTCACAGTGCACTTAGGCCAGACTAAACCCGGTAGTCCGTCGAGCTACCCAAAGGGCACTCGATGTAACCATCGCCCGAGGATACCGACATCACACACATTCAGCCCTCGAAAGAGCCACAACAGATTACATCATCACAACAGTTGAAGTAGAGAATAAGTAGACTTAGTTTACAAACCGAAGATAAATAGTCAAATACATGTTCAAATATAGCGGAAGCGAAGTCAAAATATACATGTATAGATACATATAGCGGAAGCGTTCAAAACATCTCACAGCGGAAATAAAACTCAACTAGTCTTCAAGTAGAGATAAACAAGGCGAGTAGCACCGAGCCCACCGGTTCTACCACCTCCAACATAGTTATCCAGCTGTCATCAGTACCTGTAAACCAAAAGTGGGGGCAAACCCTGAGTACTAATTACTCAGTAGGACTTAATGGACGGGGCTTACGGCTGACGCCAAGCATGCTTACTAATCATGTGGATCCTTAGCTGTTGATTCTTAAACCAAGTCATGTTGACATAAGATAGCAGGATTTGACAGCTGCTATTCATTAATCATGAAGATCATTTATATCCTAAAGTAAATACTTGCAGAAAGTAAAACACAACACATGTCCCGTTCCAAAATTCATAGCACTTCCATCACACCCCTGGGAGTAGCCGTCTCAGGAGCGATACCACGGTACGTCGGGTCAGCCCTCCCTCGACTCCAAAGCATCTCCCAAGTCCATCGACCTCCTACTAGTGGACGGGCAGCACCAGGAATAAGGGAACGGATCATATACATCCAAGCATGTTGTAATAGAGAAACATGATTATAAGCATAAAGTATTTGAATTATTACTACGTTCGGACGTCAAAGGCATTGGCATTCTCACACCTGGTGAGCATCAGCGATTCGAATCGATTTGTTAATTCCCGGGAACAACTAAAAATGCCAGGGGTATATGCTTACTAGCCATCGCGTTCCCACATATAGCCCCCATCTCCACTTGTCCCATCCCAAGTTCGATTCCAACCCGCCACTTCCCTGAGTTTAGCCCCCATGGAGCGTTACCTCGGTTCGTCGGGTCCAGCCCTCCCATGAGATAAGCGCCCTCAGTTCCATGGTAGGAACAAGTCTCTGTTCTTCGGATGGCACAAGTAAGACTTTCACCGGTCCATTATCCCGGATAAGCACCTTAGCAATGTTATGCCGACCAATAGGCGAACAACGGACGGGCCTTATACGACTCGGGCGGAGCCCACCAAACCATCCATCTCATCATCATCATTTTTCTTATATACCCATATCTCCGCCCGGTCTCCATTTAAAACATGTCATAATCAAAGTAAGATTCATAATAGTGAGATTTCTTTTATGAAAAGCAATCCCTACGGGACGAGTGACTCCATTCACTCGTGTCTACTCGTACCTAGCATTACTAGGCATACTCGTCCTACGTACTCTATTTTAGGTGCTAGGGCCAGGGCGGCCAGGAAGTCTAATGCAGTTGGTTCCAAACAACTCCTAATGCAGATGCGTAAGCATTCATCAAATATATTTGCTGGGCAAAGCATGGTCCTGCCTACCTTTGCTTGATCTTAAGAAAACCAACAAACTAAACTAAGTTAGTTTGCCGGGTTGTGAGGCTTTGCCCCAGGCAACCCCTTGAAACAGGTACGGATGTAATCAGCGACCCTTCGTCTTCAGGTTGGGGAAAGACCAACTCCTGGTGAAATCCGTTGTACGGCTTCTCGATCAAGAGTGGCTCTTGTGTTGATCCTTGTTTCGCGGAATCTATATGCATGGTATAATATGCAAGTGAGTGCAAGAGAATGCAAATACATGCAATAGGTACAAGTTATATGTATGATATGGTGCGATAATGAGTGCCACGAATGCAATTGTATATATGAGGTGCAAATGATACATAATGCATGCCAAGTAGCTTGTGACGAATTTATTCGGTTACTCTCAATCTAAACACATTCCATAATAAGAAAACTTAACAACTTTCCTAAGAAATCATACAGCCCATTGCTAAGAAATCGTGCAAACCATCGCCACATTTTATCTTTGAAGTTATTAGGAATAATTGTTCTATATGTGTACACAGTCCCTATCAAATGAAATGAAGTTGTCTCTTAAAGTTAAACATATACATGCAATTTAATGGACACACTACCTTTATGAATAAAATGCACTCATAAGTCCATGTAGTTAGAAAACTCCAATCGATCTCAAATCCTTACCACATGCAGCAACATACTCCATAACGCTACTAGATTTTTCCCAAAATTTTCCTAGCAGTTTAAATACACTTTTTCCTATTATTTAGTTAAGCGTGTAACACTTTATTATTTTCACAACACCATTCAAACTTTACATGCAACGTCTCAAACCTTACCCGCAAGCTACCCATACTATATAAAGTACATGAAAAATACTAGAGGTCATATTTGAGCATCTTTTATATAGCCTTCATTTTCCAAGTTAATTAAACACACAAATCACATGCATAAGGGCAAAACAGTAATTAACCAGTCAATGCTAGGGCTACCAAAAATCACACAGTACCTAGATGCCATAACAAAGCTACTGTCTAAGTTTCATGATTTTTGGAGTTCATTTGGTCCACTTTTACCATTTATTTACCTACACCATGCACGCACTAAACCAGGGGCAAAACAGTCTTTTTACACATCCACATCATACCTATTCTGTAGAGCTACTCAAGAGGAGTCCATAGCCACTGAATTTGCCTATTTTGGATTTTTATTTGAATTGTTATGATTTTTCAAAGTTCCCAGCCGAATTAAATGCATTTAAATGGAAAACATTAGATCTGGGGGTTAGAACGTAATTAACCATAGATTCCAGGGGCCTGCGAGGAAAACTGCTTAGACTCAGTGAATAGTGCATGAGAATACTCCTAAGCTCGGGGTTAGATCTGCAAAATGCAACGGCTCGGTTAAAAACGCGAAACATTAATAGATCTAGGGGTGTATTCACAAGATATCCAAGACTCATCCAACAGTGGGAAAATAACCGACAAGTGGAGGGTCCTTTCTGCAAAAGCCGCGCCTTCGTCTTCCACCTCCGGCCGGGGCGAACGGCGCGGCGCGTCCCGCGTTCCCGCGTACGGGGCGGCGCGTCGGGACGGGGTCTTGGAGCCGAGGTAGGCCGGGGTCGTGCCTCCCGCGACGGCGAACTTGACCCTCTAGGTCTCGTCGCCGGCGGTGCAGAGGGGAGGCAGGCGGCGGTGGTGAACTTGCGGCCGCGGTGGCGTGCACCGACGGCAGCGCGGGTGCGGATTCGGCGGCTCCGGCGAGGGGAAGGGCCACGGGGTGGCGCGCCGGTTGCGCGGGGAGATGGGGAAGCCGCTGGGGTTGAAGTGGAGGTGAGGGAAAGGCCGGGAGATGGCCTTCCACGGCGAGGGCCGGCGGCGATGGTGGCCGTGGGGTGTGCTCGCGGGGAAGAGGGCTAGAGGCACCGGCGGCGGACGAGAGTTTGGGGGAAAGGTGGCGGACGGCGAGGCGAGCGCGAGGCGCTCCTCGGCGGGGCGAGAGGCGGCTCGAGGCGGCGGGTGCCGTGAGCTCGCCGCGGCGGCAACGGCGGCGGGCACACTGCGCTCGGGTGGGAGAGGCGGAGGGAGGCGACGAGGCCTAGCTCGTTGGACGCGGAGGGCGAAAGCGGAGATGATGGCGGTGATCTGGGGGCGCGGGGAGCGGCGGAGCGGCCGGCGTGAGCTCGGCTCCGAGCTTCGGCAATGGCGGGCCGTGGAGCTCTGAGCAGGAGGAATAGGCGAGGGAGAGGGGGCGAGTGAGAGAGCGAGGCGGGGTTGAGGGCGTGGAGACGGCCTGGAAAACGTCCAAGTGCAGAGGGGTCGAGGAGGACAGAGCGCGGCGTCGGCTTCGGCCGGCGTCGCGGCCATGGCGCAGGCGGCGCGCGCCGCGTGGGCGCGAGCGAGCGGGGAGGAGGGGCGGTGATCGTTGCACAGACCCGGTCCAGTGGATCGTCCTACTGACAGGTGGGCCCGGGGAAGATGGGTAAGGAGCCGTCCATGGACCAGGTGCACCGAGGCGCGGGGAAGCGGGGCCCACAGCTGCCGATTTCGGCCCGCGCGGGCGGGAATCCGACGCGGCTGGCGAGTGGGGCCCGCCGGTCAGTGAGAGGAGAAGAGAGGGAAAATCCCGAAAATGGAAAAATCCCAGTTTGACCAGGGAATAGGTTTCTGAACTTCACCTATTTGACCAACTTAGGAGCCGAATTTGACAAAATCCCAATTGGATGAAGTGTTCTAAATTTGTTCCTCTACATTTCCCTTATAAACTTGTATACCATGTTTTACTCAAAAATTTGGTGTAAATTTGAAATTTATGTGCTGACCAAGATTTGACCAACAGAACCTTCCAGCTTGGAAATCCTAAAAGTCTACTTTTTAGGCACTTTCACAAAAGGAGTTTTATACCAATGTTGTTTAGAATTTCATGATCTACAATTTCCTCAATATAGGCATTGTAAGATTTTGGCTCTAAGATCAAGAAAATTTAAAATTACTAAACAGGTCAGGTTTGGACAGAATTTACATGCTGACAGAAAAAGTCTCAAATCTCTATGCAAACCTTCATGCATGTCAAAGCACCAATTACTAAAGTTGTTTATAATTAAATTGTCTACAAGTTTGTAAATATGAGTTTCGCCTATATCACTATTGAACTAAAGTTATAGACACAATCACATAGACACATATGCAGAAAACAGGTTTCAACAACTTGCATCTCGACAAAATTTGAACTAGGGCTCAAATGCATGTCATTGTATGATGCATTATGATGAATGTTGCATGTATGATGAATGATTTTGCACTTGGGATGCCGAAGCATCACACAGGGCCCAATGTTACCGTGGGTAGGATTTTGAGCACAAACCGGGGGGATTCACATGGTTCAAGCCATCCCTTTCTGTGGACTGGCTACAGAAGACGCCAATAATCATCTGCACCAGTTTCTGGAGATCTGCAGCACCTTCAACATGAAAGGAGCGTCACCGGATGCCGTCAAACTTCGTCTCTTTCCCTTCTCTCTTGTTGGGAAGGCAAAACAGTGGTTCTACCTCAACAGAGCAACACTCACAACTAGGAACGCATGTTCCGATGCTTTTCTGGCGAAGTATTTCCCGCTAGGGAAAACTAACGCGTTGAGGAACAAGATATCGAGCTTCCAACAGCTCACTGATGAAACCGTAGTAGAAGCTTGGGAACGTCCGCAAGAGTACACTGCAGCGTGCCCAAACCACGGGATGCAAGAGTGGCTGATCATTCAGAGCTTCTTTCATGGGCTTCACCGCTCAGCTCAAGAACACCTGGATGCAGCTGCTGGAGGATCCTTCCTCTCCTTGAGCATCACGGCGGCCAAGAACCTCATAGGAATTCAGTGGTGTCTACACATGGGTTTTTAAGTGAGAAAGGCATAACGTCATTTTCTACCATAGCAAGCACAAAATCACTTCCAACTATTTCATTTCGCCTAGGATTTCAGTGGTGTCTACACTTGGGTTTTGGGATGTTGAAGCATGGAACAAGAATATCAAAGTTAACTTCAGGTTCCCACACCACATGAGTAAAGAGGCTTTCAAGATTTTCAAAAGCAAGGCATACCAACTCTTTTGATCTCGAGTCCAACTCTCAGTCACTCACAGGACAGTGTCCTTGCCAAAATCTTGTATTCCTCACATCCTATGCTACTAAGGCTTTTGTGGAGCTCTAGGTAGTTGATAGAATGAGGCTTTCTTGTCATGCTTATTGTTGACGGTCGTAATCTCACGATATCAACCGTCAATTATCCACCAAATGAAGCTAAACATGTGAAATATAGGGACTAACCCTTGCTACTAATGAGTTCCACAAGATGTACATGAATATTTGGATGCAGGTAGCAATATGTATACAAAATGGTTGAAAACACACCATATACCAGAGATTGGCTGAAATGGTCAAAGGGCCCGGGCCGCCCGGCCATGGGTGGCGGCCGCTTGGCCACCCCCAGTGCCCATCTGGAACCACGACCATGTGTAATGGTCCCTTGACCACTTCACTTGCCACGTCTTCGATCCTGCGTGCAACAAACACAAAATGGTGAAGATCCAACCATACAAGAGAGCATCCAATGTATCCAAGGGTCACAACGTGTTGGGACAAGGATTGGTGATGTCAAGGATCCAAGGGGAACAACATGCATCCAATTGGAGCCAGGCATGTGGCCGCCCGACCACTTAGGGTGGTCGGCCGACCACCCCTCGGCGATGTTTTTCATGTGCACCAACTCTTTTAACTGCCAACCGACATGGGGACACTTTCCCAGCCGTTGGATGTGATAAGTCGGCGAATCAACCACTTGACTTTACCGTTTTGCACGTGCACCGACTTGAAAAGCTTCTAACCGACTTCCAGGAGGGAGATCAGCCATCGAATGTGCAAGGCCGGCACATCGGGTGGCCGCCCGACCACCCCTAGGGGCCGCTCGGCCACCGACCCTGCACCAAACCGACCTTCCCTGCCTACAAATGCCCCCCTTACTTGTACAAGCTATAAATAGACCCGTGGAGCTCATTTGTAAAGGGTGGAGTTGAGTTGAGAGAGTTCTATCTTAGAGAGCTTCGTTCCTTCGCAATAATTAGGATAGTCCTGGGAGTTAGAGTTGAGTCGAGCTTTGCCACGGAGTCTCCAGAGTTATCTTCGAGTCTGTGGTAAAATTCTTGTATCTTTTGGATTCAGATTATCTTCAATATAATTCAGTTATATTTTACTTTATTTCTATCTCCTGCAAGTGTGGGGTACCTTTATTTTGCATACTTACTAAGCTTAGATTGTGTTTCACTTAGTTATTCAAGTCTCGTTATTTTTGCGGGTGCTATAACTCAACCCTAGACTTAGATGCTCGGCTCTGGCTAGATCAACTCCTCTGATCCAGGAAGATCTATCGTTGGTCAAGCTTCGCTTGAACACGTTTATATCTTGCCATCCTCTCCACGCAGCTTTGCTTGGTAGCCCCACTCGGTGATAGCGTGTGGTGTGCCTGTGTAGTCCAGGCCCGTCGTTCGGAAGGGCGGTAGGTGTTAGCCAGACTCTCTTTCGGGACCTACTATCTACCTCCTTGTACCCTTGAGACTCTGGAATTTCGCTCGATGCAAGACCCTTGCTTGTTTATTTGAATAGCTTAGTTAGACACGGATAATCTTTGTAGTCGATTAGACTAGAGTTTGGTGACTTTATCTCACTCGTTGTCCTCCCAGGCAACTATACCTTTCTACAGATAGCTTAGATAGATATCCTCCTTCACCATACACCTTTCTTTATTACGTTTACCCCTGTTCAACTACTAGTTGGTATAATTTATCCAAGTTTACAGTTCATTCGATTTGAGTTTATTCAATTACACTCTTGAGCCTACCGCTTCACGATACTCAGAATACTCTGAGTGAAAGGCTACAGCGGTTGCGGAGTAAAACCTGTAAAGGCTAAGAGACGCCAACAAGCTTTTCTAGCGCCGTTGCCCGGGAAGCAATTGGCCAAGAGATAATTGATATCTCACTTCGAACCTGTATACCTGATAAGTTTTACCGCTAGTTGTTAACAGGCTCACTTTGCTCTGTTGTTTTGTTGTGGATGCAACAGAGAGGTGTATGACCGGTTTTGACCTGCCGGAAAACTTCTACAATAATCCAGAGTCGCTGCTCAGGAGTGTCCGCTCAAAGACTATCCACGGGCAGGGACCTGTACCTATGGAGCTAGAACCAAGTACTTCAACCAGCACTCCACGTTTCACCACCGTGGCCGAAAAGACTATCCGTGAGTTCTCCATCCCCTCGAGAAGCAACATCCCTATAGGGCCCAATGTTTCTGTGGGGGAGGATTTTGAGCTCAAATCGGGGGTGATTCACATGGTTCAACCCATCCCTTTCTGCGGACTAGCTACGGAAGACACCAATAATCATCTGCAGCAGTTTCTAGAGATCTGCAGCACCTTCAACATGAAAGCAGCGTCACTGGGTGCCGTCAATCTTCGTCTCTTTCCGTTCTCTCTTGTTGGGAAGGCAAAACAGTGGTTCTACCTCAACAGAGCAACACTCACAACTAGGAACGCATGTTCCAATGCTTTTTTTGGCGAAGTATTTCCCGCTAGGGAAAACTAACGCGTTGAGGAACAAGATATCGAGCTTCCAACAGCTCACCGATGAAACCGTAGCAAAAGCTTGGGAACGTCTGCAAGAGTACACTGCAGCGTGCCCACACCACGGGATGCAAGAGTGGCTGATCATTCAGAGCTTCTTTCATGGGCTTCACCGCTCAGCTCAAGAACACCTAGATGCAGCTGCTGGAGGATCCTTCCTCTCCTTTAGCATCACGGCAGCCAAGAACCTCATAGGATTTCAGTGGTGTCTACACTTGGGTATTTAAGTGAGAAAGGCATAACGTCATTTTCTACCATAGCAAGCCCAAAATCACTTCCAACTATTTCATTTCGCCTAGGATTTCAGTGGTGTCTACACTTGGGTTTTGGGATGTTGAAGCATGGAACAAGAATATCAAAGTTAAATTCAGGTTCCCACACCACATGAGTAAAGAGGTTTTCAAGATTTTCAAAAGCAAGGCATACCAACTCTTTTGATCTCGAGTCCAACTCTCAGTCACTCACTGGACAGTGTCCTTGCCAAAATCTTGTATTCCTCACTTCCTATGCTACTAAGGCTTTTGTGGAGCTCTAGGTAGTTGATAGAATGAGGCTTTCTTGTCATGCTTATTGTTGACGGTCGTAATCTCACGATATCAACCGTCAATTATCGACCAAATGACGCTAAACATGTGAAATATATGGACTAACCCTTGCTACTAATGAGTTCCACAAGATGTACATGACTATTTGGATGCAGGTACCAAAATGTATACAAAATGGTTGAAAACACACCATATACCAGAGATAGGCTGAAATGGTCACAGGGCCCTAGCCGCCCGGCCACCCCCAGTGCCCATTTGGAACCATGACCACGTGGAATGGTCCCTTGACCACTTCACTTGCTATGTCTTCGATCCTGCTTGCAACAAACACAAAATGGTGAAGATCCAACCATACAAGAGAGCATCCAATATATCCAAGGGTCACAACATGTTGGGACAAGGATTGGTGATGTCAAGGATCCGAGGGGAACAACATGCATCCAATTGGAGCCAGACACATGGCCGCCTGACTACTTAGGGTGGTCGGCTGACCACCCCACAGCGACGTTTTCCACGTGCACCAACTCCTTTAACTGCCAACCGACCTGGGGACGCCTTCCCAGCCGTTGGATGTGCTAAGTCGGCGAATCAAGTGGTCGGCCGACCACTTGACTTTACCGTTTTGCACGTGCACCGACTTCAAAAGCTTCTAACCGACTTCCAGGAGGGAGATCAGCCGTCGGATGTGCAAGGTCGGCACATTGGGTGGCCGCCCGACCACCCCTAGTGGCCGCCCGGCCACCGACCCTGCACCAAACCGACCTTCCCTGCCTAAAATGCCCCCTTACTTGTACAAGCTATAAATAGACCCGTGGAGCTCATTTGTAAAGGGTGGAGTTGAGTTGAGAGAGTTCTATCTTAGAGTGCTTCGTTCCTTCGCAGTAATTAGGATAGGCTTGGGAGTTAGAGTTGAGTCGAGCTTTGCCTCGGAGTCTCCAGAGTTATCTTCGAGTCTGTGGTAAAACTCTTATATCTTTTGGATTCAGATTATCTTCAATATAATTCAGTTATATTTTACTTTATTTCTATCTCCTGCAAGTGTGGTGTACCTTTATTTTGCATACTTGCTAGGCTTAGATTGTGTTTCACTTAGTTATTCAGGTCTTGTTATTCTTGCAGGAGCTATAACTCAACCCTAGATGCTAGGCTCTGGCTAGATCCACTCCTCTGATCCAGAAAGATCTATCGTTGTTCAAGAACACGTTTATATCTTGCCATCCTCTCCACGCAGCTTTGCTTGGTAGCCCCACTCGGTGACAGCGTGTGGTGTGCCTGTGTAGTCTAGGCCCGTCGTTCAGGAGGCCGGTAGGTGTTAGCCAGACTCTCTTTCGGGACCTACTATCTACCCCCTGGTGCCCTTGAGACTCTGGAATTTCGCTCGATGCAAGACCCTAGCTTGTTTATTTGAATAGCTTAGTTAGACACGGATAATCTTTGTAGCCGATTAGACTAGAGTTTGGTGACTTTATCTCACTCATTGTCCTCCCAGGCAACTATACCTTTCTATAGATAGCTTAGATAGATATCCTCCTTCACCATACACCTATCTTTATCACGTTTTCCCCTGTTGAACTACTAGTTGGTATAATTTATCCAAGTTTACAGTTCATTCGATTTGAGTTTATTCAATTACACTCTTGAGCCTACCGCTTCACGATACTCGGAATACTCTGAGTGAAAGGCTACAGCGGTCTCCGTGCGCTTGCGGAGTAAAACCTGTAAAGGCTAAGATACGCCAACAAGCTTTTCTGGCGCCGTTGCCAGGGAAGCAATTGGCCAAGAGATAATTGATATCTCACTTCGAACCTGTATACCTGATAAGTTTTACCGCTAGTTGTTAACAGACTCACTTTGCTCTGTTGTTTTGTTGTGGATGCAAGAGAGAGGTGTATGACCGGTTTCGACCTGCCGGAAAAGTTCCACAATAATCCAGAGTCGCTGCTCAGGAGAGTCCGCTCAAAGATTATCCACGGGCAAGGACCTGTACCCAGGGAGATGGAACCATGTACTTCAACCAGCACTTCACGTTTCACCACCATGGCCGAAAAGACTATCCGTGAGTTCTCCATCCCCTCGAGAAGCAACATCCCTACAGGGCCCAATGTTACCGTGGGGGAGGATTTTGATCTCAAACCGGGGGTGATTCACATGGTTCAAGCCATCCCTTTCTGCGGACTGGCTACGGAAGATGCCAATAATCATCTGCAGCAGTTTCTGAGCATCTGCAGCACCTTCGACATGAAAGGAGCGTCACCGGTTGCCGTCAAACTTTGTCTCTTTCCGTTCTCTCTTGTTGGGAAGGCAAAATAGTGGTTCTACCTCACTAGAGCAACACTCACAACTAGGAACGCATGTTTCAATGCTTTTCTGGCGAAGTATTTCCCGCTAGGGAAAACTATCGCGTTGAGGAACAAGATATCGAGCTTCCAACAGCTCACTGATGAAACCGTAGCAGAAGCTTGGGAACGTCTGCAAGAGTACACTGCAGCGTGCCCACACCAAGGGATGCAAGAGTGGCTGATCATTCACAGCTTCTTTCATGGACTTCACCGCTCGGCTCAAGAACACCTAGATGCAGCTGCTGGAGGATCCTTCCTCTCCTTGAGCATCACGGCGGCCAAGAACCTCATAGGATTTCAATGGTGTCTACACTTGGGTTTTTAAGTGAGAAAGGCATAACGTCATTTTCAACCATAGCAAGCACAAAATCACTTCCAACTATTTCATCTCGCCTAGGATTTCAGTGGTGTCTACACTTGGGTCTTGGGATGTTGAAGCATGGAACAAGAATATCAAAGTTAACTTCAGGTTCCCACACCACATGAGTAAAGAGGTTTTCAAGATTTTCAAAAGCAAGGCTTACCAACTCTTTTGATCTCGAGTCCAACTCTCAGTCACTCACAGGACAGTGTCCATGCCAAAATCTGGTATTCCTCACATCCTATGCTACTAAGGCTTTTGTGGAGCTCTAGGTAGTTGATAGAATGAGGCTTTCTTGTCATGCTTATTGTTGACGGTCGTAATCTCACGATATCAACCGTCAATTATCCACCAAATGAAGCTAAACATGTGAAATATATGGACTAATCCTTGCTACTAATGAGTTCCACAAGATGTACATGAATATTTGGATGCAGGTACCAAAATGTATACAAAATGGTTGAAAACACACCATATACCAAAGATGGGATGAAATGGTCACAGGGCCCTGGCCGCCCGGCCACCCCCCAGTGCCCATTTGGAACCACGACCACGTGGAATGGTCCCTTGACCACTTCACTTGCTATGTCTTCGATCTTGCGTGCAACAAACATTATGTGGTGAAGATCCAACCATACAAGAGAGCATCCAATATATCTAAGGGTCACAACATGTTGGGACAAGGATTGGTGATGTCAAGGATCCGAGGGGAACAACATGCATCCAATTGGAGCCAGACACGTGGCCGCCCGACCACTTAGGGTGGTCGGCCGACAACCCCACAGCGACGTTTTCCACGTGCACCAACTCCTTTAACTGCCAACCGACATGGGGACGCCTTCCCAGCCGTTGGATCTGCTAAGTCGGCGAATCAAGTGGTCGGCCGACCACTTGACTTTACCGTTTTGCACGTGCACCGACTTGAAAAGCTTCTAACCGACTTCCAGGAGGGAGATCGGCCGTCGGATGTGCAAGGTCGGCACATCGGGTGGCCGCCTGACCACCCCTAGTGGCCGCCCGGCCACCGACCCTGCACCAAACCGACCTTCCCTGCCTACAAATGCCCCCCTTACTTGTACAAGCTATAAATAGACCCATGGAGCTCATTTGTAAAGGGTGGAGTTGAGTTAAGAGAGTTCTATCTTAGTGTGCTTTGTTCCTTCACAATAATTAGGATAGTCTTGGGAGTTAGAGTTGAGTCGAGCTTTGCCTCAGAGTCTCCAGAGTTATCTTCGAGTCTGTGGTAAAACTCTTGTATCTTTTGGATTCAGATTATCTTCTGTATAATTTAGTTATATTTTACTTTATTTCTATCTCCTGCAAGTGTGGTGTTCCTTTATTTTGCATACTTGCTAGGCTTAGATTGTGTTTCACTTAGTTATTCAAGTCTTGTTATTCTTGCGGGTGCTATAACTCAACCCTAGATGCTAGGCTCTGGCTAGATCCACTCCTCTGATCCAGGAAGATCTATCGTTGTTCAAGAACACGTTTATATCTTGCCATCCTCTCCCCGCAGCTTTGCTTGGTAGCCCCACTCGGTGACAGCGTGTGGTGTGCCTGCGTAGTCCAGGCCCGTCGTTCGGGAGGCCGGTAGGTGTTAGCCAGACTCTCTTTCGGGACCTACTATCTACCCCCTGGTACCCTTGAGACTCTGGAATTTCGCTCGATGCAAGACCCTGGCTTGTTTATTTGAATAGCTTAGTTAGACACGGATAATCTTTGTAGCCGATTAGACTAGAGTTTGGTGACTTTATCTCACTCGTTGTCCTCCCAGGCAACTATGCCTTTCTACAGATAGCTTAGATAGATATCCTCCTTCACCATACACCTATCTTTATCACGTTTACCCCTGTTCAACTACTAGTTGGTATAATTTATCCAAGTTTACAGTTCATTCGATTTGAGTTTATTCAATTACACTCTTGAGCCTACCGCTTCACGATACTCGGAATACTCTGAGTGAAAGGCTACAGCGGTTGCGGAGTAAAACCTGTAAAGGCTAAGAGACGCCAACAAGCTTTTCTGGCACCGTTGCCGGGGAAGCAATTGGCCAAGAGACAATTGATATCTTACTTCGAACCTGTATACTTGATAAGTTTTACCGCTAGTTGTTAACAGGCTCACTTTGTTCTGTTGTTTTGTTGTGGATGCAACAGAGAGGTGTATGACCAGTTTCGACCTGCCGGAAAACTTCCACAATAATCCAGAGTCGCTGCTCAAGAGAGTCCGCTCAAAGACTATCCAAGGGCAAGGACCTCTACCCAGGGAGATAGAACCATGTACTTCAACAAGCACTTCACGTTTCACCACCATGGCCGAAAAGACTATCCGTGAGTTCTCCATACCCTTGAGAAGCAACATCCCTACAGCGCCCAATGTTACCATGGGGGAGGATTTTGAGCTCAAACCGGGGGTGATTCACATGGTTCAAGCCATCCCTTTCTGCGGACTGGCTACGGAAGACGCCAATAATCATCTGCAGCAGTTTCTGAAGATCTGTAGCACCTTCAACATGAAAGGAGCGTCACCGGTTGCCGTCAAACTTCGTCTCTTTCTGTTCTCTCTTGTTGGGAAGGCAAAACAGTGGTTCTACCTCACTAGAGCAACACTCACAACTAGGAACGCAAGTTTCGATGCTTTTCTGGCGAAGTATTTCCCGCTAGGGAAAACTATCGCGTTGAGGAACAAGATATCGAGCTTCCAACAGCTCACTGATGAAACCATAGCAGAAGCTTGGGAACGTCTGCGAGAGTACACTGCAGCGTGCCCACACCAAGGGATGCAAGAGTGGCTAATCATTCAGAGCTTCTTTCTTGGGCTTCACCGCTCAGCTCAGGAACACCTAGATACAGCTGCTGGAGGATCCTTCCTCTCCTTGAGCATCACGGCAGCCAAGAACCTCATAGGATTTCAGTGGTGTCTACACTTGGGGTTTTAAGTGAGAAAGGCATAACGTCATTTTCTACCATAGCAAGCACAAAATCACTTCCAATTATTTCATCTCGCCAAGGATTTCAGTGGTGTCTACAGTTGGGTTTTGGGATGTTGAAGCATGGAACAAGAATATCAAAGTTAACTTCAGGTTCCCACACCACATGAGTAAAGAGGTTTTCAAGATTTTCAAAAGCAAGGCATACCAACTCTTTTGATCTCGAGTCCAACTCTCAGTCACTCACAGGACAGAGTGTCTTTGCCAAAATCTGGTATTCCTCACATCGTATGCTACTAAGGCTTTTGTGGAGCTCTAGGTAGTTGATAGAATGAGGCTTTCTTGTCATGCTTATTGTTGACGGTCGTAATCTCACGATATCAACTGTCAATTATCCACCAAATGAAGCTAAACATGTAAAATATATGGACTAACCCTTGCTACTAATGAGTTCCGCAAGATGTACATGAATATTTGGATGCAGGTACCAAAATGTATACAAAATGGCTGAAAACACACCATATACCAGAGATGGGCTGAAATGGTCAAAGGGCCCTATCCGCCCGGCCATGGGTGGTGGCCGCCCGGCCACCCCCAGTGCCCATGTGGAACCACGACCACGTGGAATGGTCCCTTGACCACTTCACTTGCCACGTTTTCGATCCTGCGTGCAACAAACACAAAATGGTGAAGATCCAACCATACAAGAGAGCATCCAATGTATCCAAGGGTCACAACGTGTTGGGACAAGGATTGGTAATGTCAAGGATCCGAGGGGAACAACATGCATCCAATTGGAGCCAGACACGTGGCCGCCCGACCACTTAGGGTGGTCGGCCGACCACCCCTCGGCGACGTTTTCCACGTGCACCAACTCCTTTAACTGCCAACCGACATAGGGACGCCTTCCCAGCCGTTGGATGTGCTAAGTCGGCGAATCAAGTGCACGGCCGACCACTTGACTTTACCGTTTTGCACGTGCACCGACTTGAAAAGCTTCTAACCGACTTCCAGGAGGGAGATCAGCCGTCGGATGTGCAAGGTCGGCACATCGGGTGGCCGCCCGTCCACCCCAAGTGGCCGCCCGGCCACCGACCCTGCACCAAACTGACCTTCCCTGCCTACAAATGCCCCCCTTACTTGTACAAGCTATAAATAGACCTGTGGAGCACATTTGTAAAGGGTGGAGTTGAGTTGAGAAAGTTCTATCTTAGAGTGCTTCGTTCCTTTGCAGTAATTAGGATAGTCTTGGGAGTTAGAGTTGAGTCGAGCTTTGCCTCGGAGTCTCCAGAGTTATCTTCGAGTCTGTGGTAAAACTCTTGTATCTTTTGGATTCAGATTATTTTTAATATAATTCGGTTATATTTTACTTTATTTCTATCTCCTGCAAGTGTGGTGTACCTTTATTTTGCATACTTGCTAGGCTTAGATTGTGTTTCACTTAGTTATTCAAGTCTTGTTATTCTTGCGGGTGCTATAACTCAACCCTAGACTTAGATGCTAGGCTCTGGCTAGATCTCGCTTGAACACGTTTATATCTTGCCATCCTCGCCACGCAGCTCTGCTTGGTAGCCCCACTCGGTGACAGCGTGTGGTGTGCCTATGTAGTCCAGGCCCGTCGTTCGGGAGGCCGGTAGGTGTTAGCCAGACTCTCTTTCGGGACCTACTATCTACCCCTGGTACCCTTGAGACTCTGGAATTTTGCTCGATGCAAGACCCTGGCTTGTTTATTTGAATAGCTTAGTTAGACACGGGTAATCTTTGTAGCCGATTAGACTAGAATATGGTGACTTTATCTCACTCGTTGTCCTCCCAGTCAACTATACCTTTCTATAGATAGCTTAGATAGATATCCTCCTTCACCATACACCTATCTTTATCATGTTTACGACTGTTCACCTACTAGTTGGTATAATTTATCCAAGTTTACAGTTCATTCGATTTGAGTTTTTTCAATTACACTCTTGAGCCTACCGCTTTCCTGTGGAAATTTACGATACTCGGAATACTCTGAGTGAAAGGCTATAGCGGTCTCTGTGCTCTTGCGGAGTAAAACCTGTAAAGGCTAAGAGACGCCAACATGCTTTTCTGGCGCCGTTGCCGGAGAAGCAATTGGCCAAGAGATAATTGAGATCTCACATCGAACCTGTATACTTGATAAGTTTTATCGCTAGTTGTTAACAGGCTCACTTTGCTCTGTTGTTTTGTTATGGATGCAACAGAGAGGTGTATGACCGGTTTTGACCTGCCGGAAAACTTCCACAATAATCCAGAGTCGCTGCTTAGGAGAGTCCACTCAAAGACTATCACAAATCGTGGGCAAGAGTGGCTGATCATTCAGAGCTCACTGATGAAACCGTAGTAGAAGCTTGGGAACGTCTGCAAGAGTACACTGCAACGTGCTCACACCACAGGATGTAAGAGTGGCTGATCATTCAGAGCTTCTTTCATGGGCTTCACCGCTCAGCTCAAGAACACCTGGATGCAGTTGCTGGAGGATCCTTCCTCTCCTTGAGCATCACGACGGCCAAGAACCTCATAGAGAAGATGGGCACCAATCAAGGATGGAGAGAAGAGAGGTCAAGTACCCGTTCCCGTGGCATCCATCAAGTGGAGAGCACTGACATGCTCGCCGCAAAGATGGATTTGCTACTTAAGAAGCTGTATGAAACCCCAGAAGCCGCTTCGGTGCAAGCCCTCAGTTCCCACATGACTTGTGAAGTCTGTGGAAATACGGGGCACTCGGGGAACAGCTGCCCCGAGACATAGTCTGAAGACGCAAACTGCATTGGTAATAGTACCAACAGCTTCAATGGGAATCGTCCTCAGCTAGGATGGAATTCACGACCACATCTCCCTTTCCCTGGGCAAGGTAACTCTTCAAATTCGCAGCAATTTCCTAAGAGTAATTACACTTTTGATCAGAAAGCTGTGAATGATAGCATTAGTAAAAAGTTCCATGCTAATGATAGGATGTTTGAGTCTATATCTTTACAAATGGAAACTTTGAATAGAGCTATGAAAAACCAACTTAGCTTCAACAAAATGCTTGAAACTCAAATAGCTCAGTTGGCTGCTGCTTTACCTAACACAAATCCGGGTAAGATGCCTGGGCAACCTGAAGCTCCTCCCAAGGAGCACATAAATGCAGTAACCACTAGGGGTAGAAAGTCCACACAGGACCCCCCCACCTCCTAGCCGTGCAGGTAAAGAGCAGGAGAAGTTGCTTGAGCCCAAAGAAAAGGTTGCAGATGAAGATGCACCTGGCAAGGAGGAAAAGTCAGCATTGAAACATCTACCTCATGAGTTCTATGATACAACGGTGCTACCATTTTCTCCAAGAAACAAGAAGGTTGCCGCTGACGAACAATACAGTAAGTTCGTTGAGGTCATTAAGAAGCTTTATGTCAACATACCCTGCTAGATGCTATGCAGGTACCAACATACGCAAAGTACTTGAAAGATATCCTCAACAACAAGAAACCCCTACCGTCAACAGAAATTGTGCACTTAACAGAGGAGTGTAGCGTAGCTATACTCAAGAAGAAGGACCCTGGAAGCCCTACCATCTTATGCTCAATTGGGAAGCAACAATTTGACCAAGCGTTATGTGATCTTGGAGCCAGTGTCAGTGTAATGCCAAAGGTCATCTTCGACAAGCTCGATCACACCGCACTTGCTCCCACAGCTATGTGCTTACAGCTTGCTGATCAGTCCGTCCATTACCCCAAGGAATGGCAGAGAACGTTCCGGTGAGAATCCAGAATTTTCTCATCCCAGTGGACTTCGTGATACTGGATATGGAAATCGACTCAAAAACCCCGCTCATTCTTGGACGGCCGTTTTTGAGCACCGCCGATGCAACTATTGACGTTGGAGCAGGAAAGGTCCACCTGAACATATACGGCAAGAAGGAAACAATTGCCTTCAAGCCAAAAGTGGAACAATGCAACAAGGTGCATACTTTCAAGTGCCAGGCTCCAAAGAACACGCCCAAGGTCAAGGTTGAGATCAATAACTCCACGCGAAGGAAGACAGCCGCATCACATTCATGAAGAAGAAGTTGAAAATGGAGGCCGAATTCCAACAAAAAGAGTATGAGAGGGCAATGCAAAGCAGAAGATCGAGACGGCAAGAGACAAGATGCGATAGGCCCAGCACCGCACAAGGAGGCAAAGCTCCTGAGAAAAAAGATGGTGTCAACTTAACTAGGCCAATGTGGCAAGTAAGAGAGGCATCATCAAACAAGGTCGGCGCCGACAACGAGTTAAACACTCCAAGGTGGCACAGCAGAGGAAGAAGATCACAACGAAAGGCAGCCCCCAGCTTCAGTTTCTATGAAACTCCGAAGGGCAAAACATGGGCTCCCCGCACCAACCGGTAAGTTGGAAGTTATCATTCGACGACATATTTTCCCGCTAAAGTTTAATTTTCGCAACCCATTGCATGTCTAAATTTTTGCAGTTAATTTCTTCTGCATTAGTTTATTTTCTGAATTCTTGCATTTATTTTTGAAAAAAAATTTGGGAGTGGCCGGTGTGGCCGGTCGACCAGCAGCAGCCCCTGCACTCCTCTCCCTCTTTCTTCTCCTTTCTTCTTCTCTTCTCTTTCCCTTTTCTTCCTCTCCTCTTTCTCTTTACCTTTCCTTTTTCTTTCTCTTTACCTCTCACCAAAGCACGCACTTAAGAGCACCAAGGGGCAGTGGACGGAACACCTCTGGTGGTCGCCTGACCTACAGCCCTGGCCGCCCGACCACCCTAGTGGCTGCCCGACCACTCTGCTCCCTTCCCCGCTCCTATAAATACGTGCTTCTGCCTCCTTCTTCAGTGCACCAAGCAGCAGCGCAGTTTGCACTCACATCCCCCTCTCAAATTCTCTCTTTAGTGCTTAATTAAGCTCACTAGCTTAGTTAATATAATGTTCGAATAAAATTTGGTTAGCCAAATAAACTTTCAACACTCTCTCTTTTGAGCAGAAACGAGAACATTTTGTGGAGGCTCTGCTCCACAAGGACGCTGTTTTATAGACGACTAATCCGCTAATGCTAATTCTTTTGTCATCTATCCTTCGGGTATTTGTGTTGTCTTTGCTCTGTCTTGCAGGATGAAAAGTGTACTAAAGAAGGCATCGGTGGCTGGGCAGCCACCCGATGTGGTGACCTTGCACATCCGACGGCTGATCTCCCTCCTGGAAGTCGGTTAGAAGCTTCTCAAGTCGGTGCACGTGCAAAATGGTTAAGTCAAGTGGTCGGCCGACCACTTGATTCACCGACTTAGCACATCCAACAGCTGGGAAGGCCTCCCCATGTCTATTGGCAGTTAAAGGAGTTGGTGCACGTGGAAAACGTCACCAAGGGGTGGTCGGCCGACCACCCTAAGTGGTCGGGCGGCCACGTGTCTGGCTCCAATTGGATGCAATGTTCCCCTCGGATCCTTGACATCACCAATCCTTGTCCCAACACGTTGTGACCCTTGGATACATTGGATGCTCTCTTGTATGGTTGGATCTTCACCATTTTGTGTTTGTTGCACGCAAGATCGAAGACGTGGCAAGTGGAGTGGTCAAGGGACTATTCCACGTGGTCGTGGTTCCAAATGGGCACTGGGGGGTGGCCGGGCGGCCACCACCCATGGCCGGGCGGCCAGGGCCCTGTCACCATTTCAGCACATCTCTGGTATATGGTGTGTTTTCAACCATTTTGTATACATTTTGGTACCTGCATCCAAATATTCATGTACATCTTGTGGAACTCATTAGTAGCAAGGGTTAGTCCATATGTTTCACATATTTAGCTTCATTTGGTGGATAATTGACAGTTGATATCGTGATATTACGACCGTCAACACCGACCACCCTATATGCTCGGGCGGCCACTGAGTTTCGCCCATTTCCTCTGAAAATGTTTGAGTAGTGCGTGTATACCCTGTACATCGTGTTTTCTTCGCGGTTTCTGCAGGGTTAGTGACAGGAGCTGGAATGGCCTTGCCCATTCTACCTAAACTCTTTATTTGATAGGGAAACAAACCTAATTTTATAGAATTAAAACAAATATAAGGCGCTTATTACATGAATGATTGAATGAGTTCGAAGAAACAAAACCTAAGCATTAATGGACTAAAAGTTAAATGCGCCTATGATAACTAGATGCACCAGGAGCCTATGGTGCGGGAGGATCATAGAGATCAGGGCGCCCAGTTGCATTCGCAAGACGATGGACTTTGGTGGAGAAACCTTTCCTAAGGATGTTGATCTTATCATTGATCTCCATCCGCCAAAGCTCGCCCTCCGCACAGCGCTCCTCTAAGTTCTGAAACTTGGCTTTTAGCGTTGCGAGCTCCTCCCTTAGTGATGCCACCGTGTCCTCCTCCTCCTTCTCCTCGTCCGAGGAGTCCTCAAACCGTCTAGGTGGCCCCTTGATCGGTGGTGTCCTAGTCACCTTGTTCACCGTTCTCCGTAGCGGTGTGGAGTCAATGGACTCATCAATGGAGGCATCTGGCTTTGGAACCCTAGGCACAAACACCTTACCATAGCCGGTGGGGGTTTTCACCCCACGGATGGTATGGGTGGATGGGCTTGGGAACGCCGGCTCCTTAGATGGTCCAGCAACCTCCTCCTGGAAGAGGCTTTTGACACACATCACCAGGGTGATGGCCCCCGTGATGGGACGTGGAGACTGGCGAGCCACCTTCTTGGCGATGGTTCTTGCCGGAGATAGGGCCCCTCCCGGCTTGTCCACGCTGTGGGAACGACGTGGGGAGTCGGGACGGCCGTCACGGGTGGTCGGGCGGCCTCGGGGTGAGTCACCCATGGCCGGGCGGCCATGGGGACTGAACTCCTTCAGCTAGGGCGACTCCTGGATGATCGTCTCAGGGGTTTCTCCGAACGGGATGGCTTGGAGAGGTTGGGGAGAGTCCACGGAAGCAGGGGTGTAGGTTGCGGTGGTGTTGGATGAGATGGAGATGAGGGCCTTGCCCCATGACTGAGTGAAGGTAGATGTGGAGTGTAGATGGTGAAGAAGACGGCTCCTCGTCCTTAAAACGTCGGAGAAGTTCGCCCTCATCCACTCAACGGCCCCGTAGATATTGGATCGACGCTCCCAACTCAAAATTTGAGTTTTTGGTGGCCGAGGGACCAAAAGGGGTGGTCGGGCGACCATGCCCTAGGGTCGGGCGACCAGGCCCATTGACTGGCGGTTGAGCCCAGCAACTGGGCTTCCACCCTATGGACAGCTGACCCACTCAGGTGGTCAGGCGGCCACCAAAGGTGGCCGGCCGGCCAGGCCTTGGTGCCGGGTGACCCTGCCCAGCTCGGGTTGGACGTGCCACGAGCTGAGGTTACCCTATAGGTGCATTGTGGATCCATTCATGCGTGTAGGACGACAGTTTCGTTGAGATTTGTGAGAACAAGGTGAGATTAGATAGAATTTAAGGGAAGAAAAGCAAGGTAGTGTACATGGCTTCTTTTATGGTCTGAGCTCGACCATGGACGCGTGATCATACTACCTCATGTAGCTCGAAGACGTTCACTTCTTCGAGCGTAGGCATTTCGGGCTTGAGAAAGATTTTAAGGCGTTGCCCATTCGCCTTGAAAACCCTTCCGTCATCGTCCTGGAGGGTGACGGTGCCATGATCGGCGGCTTCAAGGGCCGTAAACGGCCCTTCCCACTTACTTCTAAGCTTACCATGACCTAAGAATCTATCGTTATGCCGCTCTTGATGCGTTGTCTATCTGAGCAGTCTATGGTGCCGCGACGGAACCTAGGGCCCCGCGTGTACGGTCGTCACTCGGTAGTGTCACTATGTGCGCGCTGGTATCAAGACATGCAAAAGTGCGACATCACTTCAATTGTGGGACATTCATATCCATGTTTCATCACCCTGTGGAATTCGCTACTCTTGATCGTGGAAATGCTTGACTTCCTTTCCACTGCCTCATTACATCATTTCTTGCTTGTTTCACCTTGCCTTTCTTGATCTGTGGGAATGATCGATCTTATGTTCAACCCTTGTTCACATGTGTCTTTGTTTTGTTTCACCTTGCCCTCCTTGATTTATGGAGGACTACCTCTATCCCACTATCCGTTTACATCTTTTTCCTTTTGGTTTGGCCTTGCCTTCATTGATTTGTGGAGCGATCAACTCTGCTCCACAACTTCAATTGTATATTTTATTTCTACATGTTGAACTTTATTCCCAAAGGTGAATTTCAGGATCATCCTTTGCACTAGCTTTTGTTCTCGGCTGGTGCTCTTGTCATATCATCTTTTCATGAGTTGTTTTTTTCCCCATTTGCAGTCATCCGCAAAGTTGGGCATATTAACCTGGTCGATTGTTCCGTTAGTAAGCACACGTATTATCTACCTAGACTTTTCTTGGTCGGTCTTAACCAATGCTAAGAAATCGTACAAACCATCACCTTTTCTAGGTGAATATGGTCTATCTTGTCCCTCTTGTACCTTTCTTGCCACCATGAGTAGGATGTGCTATGCTTCACCACATCTTTCTCTTTGAAGGTATTTTAATTCTTAACTTATATGTGTACACAATCCCTATCAAATGAAATGAATGTGTCTCTTAAAAACACATCCATTGACAACCCTTTGAATCACAAGATCCTTCATGGTTCAATTTTCTAATTGTGTACACATTGCTTCTATTGTTCTAATGACCTAGAATTATCATGTTTCTAGATCTTGGTGTCAAAGTCAGGGAGTAACCCCGTTTTATTGTTCGGTCGATCACTGTAGCTCTCTCATTGCAATCACAATCTCTTTACGGTTTGTTCATCCGCTCTCATAGACGGCATTGACTTATCAAGTAACCTTCCTAGATAACGCTTTGTGACTACATTGTGTTAATAAGGCACTAACCATTCACATGTTAGTTGACAAAGCTAATAGATGAAGGATTGAAGGTCACCACACGTATATGGAAACACACGAACCGCATGCCAAAACCATTTGCATTACACCGTAAGCCGTAAAACCCCGCTTTCTCCAAATCTCAGGATGAGATTTCTTTAAGGGGGTGGGTTGTGATGCCCTCGGCATCTCAAAAGCCTTAACACACAGTTAAACGAAAGCTAATGGTGAATGAGGACTTAATCATGCTTGAGAGTAATGAGGACTAGGTGGAGAACTCGCTAAGTCAAAATTTTTGCTACTCAATATACAAAACCGCACCCTACTTGGGTTAGTAAGTCAACACTCACAAGCTTTTGAGCACAACACCAAACACAAAACCTCAGATAAGAAAATAACCCTAGACTTTTCTGTTTTGACCATGTTCCAAAAATCTAAAGACAAAAGGTTTAAAAGATCAAATCAAATCCAACTAATGTTTCTTCCGAGGGTAGCAAGTGTGATCGTGACCAAACTTGAGCCCTAATAAAACTTTCAAATTCATCAAGCACCCGAGCTCAACTCCATTATCAAAGTTGCTGTACATACTATAAACTACCCTTTTGTTACACTGAGCATGGTTTAAAATTGTCTTTAACTATTTTAAATTTGACCCAAATACCTCATGAAATCAGCCCCAAGCTAGTCTACACTTAGAATAATTCCCAAGCTTGAAATTCATCTCTTCCCCAAAGGTTCAATCTGAAATTACTTTTGATTTCACTATAACACTTCAAAATATCTTTGACAATGAAATGAAATTAAACTTATCACCTTTCAAATGCCCTTGGTCTTGAAGTGATTGGACACCAATTGGTTATCGAAAAGTAGGAAACAAGAAAAGCTCTACATAAAGTAAACGTGCTGTTTTACGAGACCTCTGAACATGATTGTGCTTGTATTTCAAATCCGTGGTGAATTGGACAAAACATTATATACCAAACTTGTAGACAATTTTGTTGTAAACGACTTTGGTTATTGGGGCCTAGTCATATATTGAGTTTTACATAGTGTTTTGGGTCCTTTTTTGCCAACACAGGAAATCTGTCAAAACTTGACCTGCGTAGTAATTTCAATTTTTCTTTGACCTACAGCCCTTTTCATGCAAAACTTTATTTGAATTAATTGTATATCTTGAAATTCTAAGCAACATTGTCAAGAATCATTTTGGGTGAAAATGGCTACAAAAGGGGACTTTCGAATTTTCTAAACAAAGAGGGTCTACTGCCCAAATTGGGGGCTGCTAGTTAGATTCAAATTTAAATCATATATCCATATAGATTTAGGTATTAAGCCTTTTGGCAAAGTTGTACATCACAAATATTACAACAATTCTTCCAATTGGAGTTTTTCCAAATTTGGCTTCTTGGTTATTCAAAAACTCTTACTTCAAACGAGTGTATCTGCAGTCAAACTCCTTTTTCCATTTTTGGAATTTTCCATCTTTCCTTGTGTCTATGACGTGTGGGTCCCACCTGTCGGGCCTCAATTCCGGCAGGATGGAAACCGCCATCCGCACCCAGTTTTGCGAAACGACCTGTGTCTTCCACGGTGAGAGCCAATGGACCGGCCTCGTTGCTCTCCTGGTGTGATGAGTGATTGTCAACGAGCTCAAGCCCTCCGATGGACTGGAGGTAGATGATGAAGACCTCGATGGACTGAGGCAAAAGCCCTCCAAGGGACCGGAGGCAATGCTCGGTGTCGGTCGGTCATGGAAGCTCGGTACACGGAGGGGCGGTTCGGCGACGGTGGTGTAAGCCCTCCGATGGACTGCGAGACGACTCCGATGGACTAGAGAAACCGGGTGCCACCGTGGTGCTCCAACCCGAGTACATGGCGCGAAGACGTGCGAGGGAGGCTTTGGCGGCTTCGGCTCAAAACCGCCACCCAAGTGCAAATGACTTGGTGGGTTGGGCTCCGACTCGCCAAGATAGAAGATTGGGCCAAGACCCGGCCAGGAAGCCTGCAGAATAAAGTTTTCCGGTTTTTTACTTCAAAACCGGGGGAAGTTTCCGGACTACTAGCTATGTGGCGTACATCCAAGCGAGGCGTGGAGAAGAAGAAGATCAAAGCGTCGTCGTAGTCGTCCGATTGTATCTTTTTATTTCAGCCCCTTCCGGGCATTCTAGAGTAAGGGTCTTAGTGTTAAATGGTGTCGTTAGGCCATGGGTATAAATAGCCTTGTGGCTGGTCATCTAAGTGACTCTTCTACTATTAGAAAACCCTAGGCTTAGTTTCTATACAGCCAAGTGCCAAAGAGAGAAAGGAGAACTTGAGGCTAGGTTTTGAGTCCCCTAGTTAGGGTTCTTCACATCAAGATGGAGGATGAAGGGTGGTAGGCTGTAGGAACCTTTGTATGAATTCAATTTCGTGATTGATCCAGCAATATTTCTTTGAAATTGAAGTGCTTGTGTGCAGCCCTCTCCCTTCCCCTTCTCTAGTTTAGTTTTTGGGTGAACTCTCAAAGGCTTTTGGTGCTTTGCTTTGCCTACGAGTTTTCCCTATTTCTTCTGGTGTTTTGGACTTGCAAGGACGTGGAGATTATGACTTAGATCATCTCAAACCTCCAGGTTTGCCACGAGCAAGTCATTCTTGAGTTTTTCACTTTCTTGCCCAAATACTCACCTCTTCACGAGATTTGAAATTGCCGCTAATCTCGTGATCTTTTTCCATAGATCTTTTGGGAATAGCTTTGGAATGGAGCTAGGATAGCCTGTGCTAATTTTCGTGAAGTTGTGAGAAGATTTGGTCAAGTTTGGGGTTTGAGAGCTCAAGAACAAGGGCTGTTTCTGGCATCATTGGAACATCCGGCGGAGCTACCGGAACATCCGGCGGAACTATCGAAACATCCGGTAAACCGGAACATCCGGCTGTTCAGCCTTGGGCGAGTCTATCGGAATATCCGATAGTACCCATCGAAACATCCAGTGGAGACTATCGGAACATCAGATAACTCCTATCGGATCATCAGGTGTTCCCAGGCAGCCCTGCCTTTCTTTGGTGTTTTTGGTGTTCGGCTCTTTGCTTCGACCTCGCTTTTAGTGTTCCTTGCTGCTGCCCATACTCTTAACTTGCTGTGAACCAGTAAGGCACATTTCGGTGCGTTGAGTGGCGGGCAAGACGCTAGTGCGTGAGTCATTGTTTCGCTTGACTTGCGATCTCCTGATCGTTGAGTCTTGTGCTTCCGCTCGCTTGGTGTGTTCCCGTTCAATGGGTGACACCAAGTGCTTGCTAGGCACGTTTCCTTTCAGTGGACGGTGTCTAGCGGTTGTTGTGTGAAGTGTGTCAATATGCACTAGGGGGTTGTGAGTTTGAGTTTTTAAGTGCTCTTATTCACCCCCCCCCCCCTCTAGTCGCACGTCTTGGTCCTACAAGTGGTATCAGAGCCGGCTAGGTTTCCCATACCTTAACCGGTGAAGAAACCGTAGCGATTATGACTTACTCTGGGAAGATTCCCGTCCTTGGCTTTGATGGCTATCCCTACTGGAAGGGTAGGATGGAGGTGATCCTTGTTAGCTAGAGTCAGGACATATGGGATGCTACTCAGAGTACGACTTTTGTGGTGCTTCCAGTCGCTGAGCGTACTACGCCTGAGATCGTGGCTCAGCATGAGGCGAATGCCAAGGCTGTTATCTTTCTCTTTTCTGGGCTTGGTCCCATGGATTATGAGAGAGTGAGTCACCTCAAGACGGCGCCTGAGATATGGTCACTGCTTAGTGCACACCATGAGGGTACCGCGACGATTAAGGCTAGGCTTGTGGAGACTTACCGGCGCGAATATGAGAATTTCATCCAAAAGCCGGGAGAGTCAGTAGACGACTTGTTTGGTCGCTTTCAGTCGATCATTAACAAGTTGCGTGTCAACTCTGTCCTCGCTGAGCTCCCATACACCGATCATCAGCAGGCTGTCAAATTGCTGTATGCTTTGGATAGAAAAGTATGGGAGATCAAGGTGAACTCAATCATTGAGTCGGCAGGGTATGATACGATAGGAGTAGAGGTGCTCTATAGTAAGCTCAAGGCCACAGAAGTAGATTACAAGATGAGGGATTCCCTCGCTTGTACAGGTTCCAAGAGTCTGGCCCTAACTACCCCCTCTAGTGAGTCTGCTACTAACCCCCTGTTACACAACTTCTCGTTTTCTGCCTTGATGTCTGTTACAGAGGAGCAGTTGGTGATGCTTGGGGATGATGAACTTTGTTTGGTGTCTAGTCGCTTTCAGCGCGCCTATGACAACCACATGAACAAGAAGAGGGGAGAGAGGCCCAAGTGCTTCGAGTGCGGAGAGGTCGGCCACTTCATCGCCGAGTGCCCTAACAAGAACGACTACTACAAGAAGGGCAAGAGCTACTCCCACGACTCCGACAAGTACCACTCCGGCAAGCCAAGCTTTGACAAGCACCGCTCCGGCAAGCACACCTTCGGCAAGCATCCCTTCGGCAAGAAGAACTTCTGGAAGGCTTTCAAGAGCTACCAGAAGGACAACCGAAAGCGGGACAAGGCGTTCTTCGCCGAGATCGGGTTCTGCAGTAGCGGATCTTCTTCCTCTTCGTCCTCGTCGAGCTCAAGTGATGAGAAGATCACGTATAAGAAGGATAAGAGAAAAGATCAAGGAGGTCCAGCTGGTTTGTGCTTTGTCTCCACCAAGTCCAAGCACAAGCACAAGTTCAAGAGGAGCTCGGTTTGCTCCATGGCACTTGAGGACAAGGAGAACAAGGATGACGGCAGCAACTCTTCCTCCCCAACTTACTGAGGCTTTAGAGGAGAATGAGAGGTTGAGGAGTGTGAGACCCCAACCCAGTGAGTTTGAGTGCCCTACCTGCGAGTCTTTCATGACGGAGCTTGGTGACCAGAAAGATAGGTATGCCAAGCGGGTAGAGGAGATAGATGGGCTGAAAGTTGAGTTAGGCAAACTCCAGTCCAAGCTAGATGAGCCTACTTTGAGTGGAGAGCTTGAATGTGAGTCTTGCCCCTGTTTAGCTAGAGAGCTAGCTGTGCTGAAGGATAAGTTTGAGGGGCAGCTCAAGGAGCTTGAGGAGCTTAGGGCTAGGCCTGCGCTTTTGGGCGCGTGTATGGTCTGTCCTACTTTGAGAGGCGAGTTGGAGCAGTTAAGAGCTGACTTTGGGGTGCTTTCAGCACCTACTGACACGTGTGAGAACTGCTTGACCCTTAGGATGCAGCTGGTGGATAGGGATGCCACCATTAAGAAGTTGGAGAAAGGTACTCCTGTGATACCCTCCTTAGGCCGTGACACTTGTGCTGCCCAAACTGTAATTCTGGAGGATCTGAGGAAGGAAGTGTTGTCTTTACAAAATGACAACAAAAGGTTGAGAGAGGTGTTGAGTTGGGTGTATGCGAGGCAACCCCAACTAGAGATGATTATAGAGAGCACCAAGAGAGCTGAGGGTGACATGAGTGGTTTTGGGTTTGGAGAGTGCAGCACTTCGGGTGAGAAGAGTGCCTCAATTAAGATCAAGACTACACCTACCTAGCCAGGTGAGACTGTTAATGGGGTTTACCATGAGCCACCCAAGGCTGCCCTAAAGAAGCAGTACTAGACACCCAAGCCTTCCAAGGCTAAGCTGGACAAGATTATAGAGGAAGAGCTTAAGTCCAAGGGTAAGAAGCCAGTCTAGCAGCCTGAGCCACCCAAGGCCACACCACCTAAGCCCAAGTCCCAGCCTAACCCAGTTCCTAGGAGGCCTGTATACGACTGTGAGTTTTGCCAGCGGAATGGCCATCTAGAGGAGTTTTGCTTCAGGAGGAAGCAGGTTGAGAGGCAGGAGAGAGCTTGGGAGAACCAGGATCAGTTCTACCAGGGTGGTAGGCAAGATCCTCCCCACCGCGGTGAGATGAGAGACCGCTTTGCTGGTGGTGAGAGAGGAGGCGGCTTTCAGACCCGTGCTCCTGGTGGTGAGAGACGCTTTGTCGGTTGAGCTACTAGTCATTTTCAGCGCGGCTACGGACCTCGTGACCGAGGGTTTGTGAGAGAGCTTGAGAGGCCACGCTTTGAGGGTCGTGGTTACTCCAGTCGTGGTGATTTCTTTGACTGTGCTTACCCCACTTTTGAGCAGATGGCTCGGCACTGGTACAGCAGTTTTGGTACTAACCCCAGTGCCGGACTGTTTGCTCACCATCGCTTTACTTGACTTTGCAGGATCGAGGCATGGAGGACGTGTGGATCATGGACTCTGGTTGCTCTAGGCACATGATAGGGCACTGCAAGTGGTTCTCCAGCCTCAACCCCGTGAGCACCAAGGAGTACATCACATTCGAGGACAATGGTCAAGGTAAAGTGTTGGGTGTGGGTTCTATTTCGATCTCTGCTAAGCTTTCCCTGAGAGAAGTTGCTTTTGTCCAGAATCTGGGGTTCAATTTGGTCTCTGTTTCGCGTCTTCTCGATGAAGGATTTGAGGTTCATTTTAAGAAGGGTGTGCACCGCGTTCTTGATGCTGAGGAGACCCTTGTTTGCTCTTTGCTGCCTTTTGGTCAGGTTTTTAGGGTCGACCTCACATCTGTTTCTGGCCCTGCGCACTGTTTGGTTGCTAGTCCTTCTGCTGATATATGGAAGTGGCATAGGAGATTTGGTCACTTGAGCTTTGATCTGCTAGTAAGGTTGAGTTTAATGGGCCTAATCCGAGGATTGCCCAAATTGAAAGCTGAGAAAGACTTAGTGTGCCACCCCTATCGTCATGGCAAGATGGTTGCTGCTTCTCACACTCCTGTGTCTCAAGTTATGGCCTTCTATCCGGGTGAGCTACTCCATATGGATACAGTAGGTCCCGCTCGGGTAGCGTCGGTCAGTGGGAAGTGGTACGTGCTTGTTGTTGTGGACGACTTTTCGTGGTTCTCGTGGGTATTTTTCATGGAGTTTAAGGATGAAGTGTTTGGTTTTGTTCGGGATCTGGTACTGAGGTTGAGAAACGAGAGTCATAAGGCCATGAGGGCTATCCGTAGTGACAATGGCGGAGAATTCAGAAACTCTCGGTTCAAAAACTTCTGTCATGACCTAGGTCTTGAGCACCAGTTTTCTTTTCCATATACCCCACCGCAGAATGGTGTTGTGGAACGCAAGAACCGCACACTCGTTGAGATAGCACGGACGATGCTCGATGAGCATAGTACTCCGAGGCGCTTTTGGGCTGAGGCAGTGAATACGGCCTGTTACATTGCGAACCGGATCTTCTTGCGAGCTTTCCTTGGGAAGACCTCGTATGAACTTCGGTTTGGTAGGCAGCCCAGCGTCAAGCATTTGCGAGCGTTTGGCTGCAGGTGCTTTGTGCTCAAGAAGGCGGGTCATATGGACAAGTTTGAGTCTCATTGTTTGGATGGGATTTTTCTAGAGTATGCTTCTGGTTCTAGGGCTTTTCATGTGTGGATTTTGGAGACCAAGCAAGCTGTTGAGACTTGTGAGGTCTCTTTGATGAAACTATGCCCTGCACAACCCCTGCCTTTGAGCTTTCAGGTGATGATGAAGAAGGCACCCCCATCTTTGAAGATGAGGAAGGTGCAGATAATGTTGGTGATGTGGGAGCTACTGCACTGGCTGCAGCTCCTGCCCCCTCTGCTACAAGCTTTGATGATGAAGGAGGACCCTTGCCCATGGCGACTTCACTCCCCCGACAGCAAGCTCAAGCAGAGGCTGGCCCCGCTGAGGACGCAGGGGAGGTGACCTCCGAGATTGTTCCATCTAGGCAGGTCCAGCGAGATCACCCTCCACACTGGATGATTGGAGACATTCACCAGCGTGTTACACGCTCTTCGGTTAACTCTCTAGCCTTTTTCTCCCACTCTTCATATGTTGCTACTTTTGAACCCTGGATGTGTCACATGCATTATCTGATCCTAATTGGGTGAACGCCATGCATGAGGAGTTGGAGAATTTTGAGAGAAACCAGGTTTGGGATTTAGTGGAGCCTCCACCAAACTATCGCCCTATAGGTACCAAGTGGGTTTTCAAGAACAAACAGGGTGAGAACAAGATGGTTGTGAGGAACAAAGCAAGATTGGTAGCCTAGGATTTCTGTCAGAAGGAGGGGATAGATTATTAGGAGACCTTTGCTCCTGTAGCACGTTTGGAAGCCATTAGGATTCTGCTTGCTTTTGCTGGCTCCAAAGGCTTCAAACTGCAGCAGATGGATGTCAAGTCAACCTTCCTAAATGGGTTCATAGAGGAGGAGGTTTATGTGAGACAACCTCCGGGCTTTGAGAGTGCCAATTTTCCAGACCGGGTGTATAAGTTGAGGAAAGCCCTTTATGGTCTGAAGCAAGCTCCTAGAGCTTGGTATGCTAGGTTGAAGAGTTTTCTGCTCAAGTCTGGGTTTGTGATGGGTTCAGTAGACAAGACCTTGTTTTTGTTGAGTCGTGGCGGTGACACCCTAATAGTTCAGATATATGTTGATGACATAATCTTTGGTGGTTCATCTCACGCTTTGGTGTCTAGTTTTGCTGAACAGATGAGCAGGGAATTTGAGATGAGTCTCATGGGTGAGCTCCAGTTCTTCCTTGGGCTGCAGATAAAGCAAGGCCTTGAGGGTACCTTCGTCCATCAAACCAAGTACACAAGGGACATACTCAAGAAGTTTAACATGGGTGACTCTAAACCCATGACAACTCCTATGAGTACAAATACGGCACTTGATGCGGATGAAGATGGGGAGGCGGTGGACCAGAAGGAATTTTGAGGGATGATCGGCTCACTTCTCTACCTGACGGCGACCAGACCGGATATTCAGTTCGCGGTTTGCCTTTGTGCGCGTTACCAGGCCTCTCCCAGGACATCTCACCGTCAAGTGGTGAAGCGCATTTTTAGGTATCTCAAGTTCACTCCTGAGCTTAGCAAATGCCCAGGTGGCATTCCTACCCCCAGACACACCCAACCTAGTCACAGAGAGCCATTTTATCTAGGGGCACTTTCTACGCAAGAACCCCAGCACATATACCTATGTCATGATCTATAGGGGGTACAACTTTGAAGTTCCTCTACCAGCACCACATTTCAAAATCTACCATGTGGACACACTCTCTATGCCAATAGAGAGCGTCCCAGTAGAAGAGCCTGTAGAGGAGCCCAGACATAGTGTAGCGGGAGGCATGACCAGGGCACAGAGGAGGGCAGCCCAAGAGCGCCTTCAGAAGCAAGCACAGGACGCACAAACCACCGGGACGGGACCTACCTGGTTCCATACCGCGACTGGCACGTCCTGGCAAACCCAGGGAACAGACCCGACGTGGCAGCCCCACGGAGTAAGGGTATGGAGCCCAAAAAGAAAAGCATGCAAAAGCATGGCAAAAAGAAGAAAAATGTGTGCAAAAGCACGGCAAAATGAAAAGCATGCAAGTTCAAGCATGGCAAAAATAAATAAAAGTTCCATATCCACTCCAGATCACAAAAGGCTACAAGGGATGAATACCAAGAGAAGGAGGCACAAAGTACTACCACTCATACTCTGGTGATCAATAGAAGAAGTGATAGAGTATACTCTTTGGGCCAATCTTTGGCTTAGCAAAATAAATATCCTAAGTGTGCCACATTCTCCCTAAAGCTTTACAAAGGCCTTAGTGTAGGAAAGTGTTGGCCGAATCTTGGTCCTTGGTGAGGAAACACATTTGAGCACCTGAGAGCACCTTGGGGAAGCTACTTTTGTTTTGAAAATCTTGAAAACACCTGAGAAAGACATTCAAAAAGAGCAAGTTAGAAGAACTCCTATATGAAGGTTGTTCCATCTCTCAACCGCCCAAGGTAAGGTAAACAAAAAGATGCACCACAGGTAGTACACAAGGTGAGCTTCAATTATTTCACTACTTGAAACAAAAGCATGAGTATTGAGTCATGTATATGAATTTCTCTTCATCTTCGATATTGCTGCAACTCCTGATCCGCTTTCAGCCTTAGCTTTGCTTGAGGATGAGCAAAAGTTTAAGCTTGGGGGGTGTTGACGGTCGTAATCTCACGATATCTACCGTCAATTACCAACCAAATGGAGCAATGCAAGTGAATAAATATGGACTAACCCTTCTACTAATGAGTTCCACTAGTTATGTATGAATATTTGGATGCAGGTACCAAAACGCACATAAAACAGCTGAAAACACGTCAAGGATCGAAGACGGGCTCACTGGGCAAAATGCCCAGGTCGGCCGACCAGTGCCAGGCCGACCCTGACCTAGGCCAGGTCGGCCGACCCAGGCCTAGTCACCCGACCCACCAGCAGGGTCGGCCGACCCTGACTCAGGCCACCTAGCCAGCCAATTGCCACTTCATCAATCCACATCACAAAGAAACACAAGTGCACTCAAATCTCTCCGCAAGACCAAGCATCCAATGTATCCAAAGGCCGGAAATTCACCAAGTCAGGATCCATAACGTCAACAATCTGAGCGAAGAGCAATGTGGCCAATGCAAGGCTGACACGTGGTTGCCCAACCTCCTCCAAGGTCGGCTGACCTACCCTCGGAGGCATTTTACACATGCAACAACCGTCCTAACCGCCAACCGCCATGGGGACACAAGATCAAGCCGTTGGAGTGCAAAGGCGGTGGATCGGGCTAGGTCGGCCGACCTCCCCCCTAGGTCGGCCGACCACCGACTTCGGCCTCCCACCGACCTTTGCCTCCTACAAGTACCCCCCTCACATATTGGACTATAAATAGGCCTGTAGAGCTCATTTGTAATAGTGTGGAGAAGTTGAGAGCCATATTCTACCTTAGAGGGTGTCATTTTCCACATCTTAGTAGTTAGGATAGTCCTGGGGGTTAGAGTGAGTCGAGCTTTGCCTCGGAGTTCTCAGAGATTCTTCTGAGTCTGCGGTAAAAGCTCTTGTATCTTTTGTACTCATATCTTCAATATAATTCAGTTATATTTTACTTTACTTCTATCTCTTGCAAGTGTGGTGTACCCTTTATTTTGCCTACTTGCTAGGCTTAGACATGTGGTTATCTTAGTTAGTCAAGTCCCGTTATTCTTGCCGATGCTATAATCCAACCTGTATGCCAGGCTTTGGTTAGGTCCTCTCCTCTGATCAAGGACGATCTATTGTTATTCAAGCTTTGCTTGAGTACGTTTATAGCGTGCCAGCCTTTCCACACAGATTTGCTTGGTAGCCCCACTCGGTGACAGAGTGTGGTGTGCTTGTGTAGTCCAGGCCCGTTCGTTCAATAGGCCCGTAGGCGTTAGCCGGGTCTTCTTCGGTGGTCTACTATCTACCCCCTTGCCCCTCGAGGCGCCGGAATTTCGCTCGACGCGAGACCCTGACTTACTACTTGAGTTTCTTAGTTAACCACGACATAGTCTTTGCAGCCGAATAGAATAGAGTTTGGGAACTTTATCTCACTCATTGTCCCCTAGGCAACTATACCTTTCTACGTGTATCTTAGGTAGTTTAATTTACTTCTTTCCACCATACACCTATCCGTTTACCAGACTTACCCCTGTCTAGTGACTGTATATTTATGTAAGTACGGATCATTCTATTTGAGTTTATCCAATTATACTCTCTCGCCTGCCGCTTCCCTGTGGATAAAAATACGATACTCAGAATACTCTGGGTGAAAAGCTATAGCTGTCTCCGTGCGCTTGCGGAGTAAAATCTTTTAAGGCTAAGAGACGCCAACACTTGGCCACTTGTCTGCGGGTGATAGGGGGTGGCAACATGACCACACCGAGGTCAGCGAGACACTTCCTGAAGTGCTTGTCAATGAAGTGTGCGACTCCATCGTTGATAATGACCCGAGGTACTCCAAAGCAAGGGAAGATGGTCTCCAGAACATCTTTATGTAGTGTCTTGAATCTGCTGCAGGACATGGCAGTGTTTCTACCCATTTCGATACGTAATCCACTACGATCAGGATGCACTCCTTGTCTCCATTCTTGGGAAAAGGTCCCATGAAGTCTATGCCCCATACGTCGAATACGTCGACCTGAAGGTTGTTCGTGAGTGGCATAGCATCTCTTGGACTGATATTTCGTTGGCACTGGCACCTTGGACACCGCCACACAAACTCTTTTGTGTCTTCATACATAGTGGGCTAATAGAACCCACTCTGCCATATCTTTGCGTGAGTCCGATAAGCCCCATAGTGTCCTTCATAGGAGGATGCATGACATCTATCTAGGACTTATGGTGCTTTGCAAGCTGGAATGCAGCGACGTAGGAGTCCATCTGCGCATAGTTTGTATAGGTAGGGGTCATCCCAAAGATAGAATCGGCTGTCGTGGGCCAATTTCCTCTTGTCTGCTCCCTCAGGGACATAGCCGGCAACAATGTAATTCACCAGATTGGCATACCAAGGTTGGGTTGTTGTCACCTTTAGGAGCTGATCATCTCTCATATAGTCATCGATTGGCAAGGGCGATGTTTCCTCGAATTTCATTCGTGAGAGGTGATCTGCAACTGAATTTTCTACTCCCTTTTTGTCTCTGATCTCCATGTCGAACTCTTGAAGTAACAGAACCCACCGGATCAAGTGTGGTTTTGCGTCTTTCTTGGTGAGAAGGTATTTGAGAGCTGCATGGTCTGTATATATTATAACCTTCGATCCCACCAAGTATGATCTGAACTTGTCGATAGCGAAAACCACTGCCAGTAACTCTTTCTCGGTGGTGGAGTAGTTCAGTTGCGGGCCAGTAAGAGTTTTGCTCGGATAAGATATAGCATTGTGCTTCTTATCATTTGTTTGGCCCAGTACTGCTCCAACAGCATAATCGCTTGCATCACACATAATCTCGAATGGCTTAGTCCAATTAGGCGGTTGGATGATAGGTGCTGTGACCAATGCTTTCTTCAATGTGTGGAAAGCTTCAAGACATTCCTCATCAAACACAAAGGGAGCATCCTTTGATAGCAGGTTGGTCAGAGGCCAGGCTATGTGGGAGAAATTTTTGATAAATCTTTTGTAGAACCCAGCATGGCCTAAGAAGCTTCGGATGGCCTTGATGTTTGTAGGCGGAGGTAGTTGTTCAATGACCTCGATCTTTACATGATCTACCTCAATTCTGTGATGCCCTAGGCATCTCAAGTGCATTACATTTGCATCATCGACACATTTGCATCATCTCATGAACATTTCATATGGAGTGCATGAGTAGACAAAGTCATTTGAATCAATTAAATTCAGTTTTTCCTGAATAGGCCTCTACCCTTGTCACTATAACTTTGAATATGTTGTGAATTTGAAGAAACTTGATATACCAAACTTGTAGATAATTTCATGCTTGGCAACTTTGGTATTTTGTGTGTTGACATGCATAATGGTTTGGATATGGTTTAGAGTCATTTTATGTCAATTTATGAAATCTGTCCAAACCTGATCTGTACAGTAAATTCAAATTATCTTGATCTTCAAGCCAAAATCTTGCAATACTTTTGTTAAGAATATTGTAGATCTTGAAATTTTGAACAACATTGGTATAAAACTCCTTGTGTGAAAGTGACTGGAAAGTGAACTTCTAGAATTTCTAAACTTGAAGGTTCTGTTGGTCAAACTGGAGTCAGCAGTTAAATTCAAATTTAAACCATATTTTTGAATAGAACATGGTATGAAAGTTTATAAGTTAATTGTAGAGAAAGAAATTTAGAACGTTTCTTATAGTTTGAGTTTGATCTAATTCGGGATTTAGGTTGGTCAAAAACTGGGATTTCAAACAAAGGTCTCAGCAGTCAAACAGCATTTTTCCATTTCCCGAATTTCTTCCTTGTTTTGTCTCGCTAACAGGTGGGGCCCAGCCCTGACCGGGTCAGAGTCCGTCGGCCACGTGGCCGCTAGCGTACGGCGCGGTGCTGCGGCGCCTCTGCCCGGCCTGCCCGCTCCCGAGGGCCAAAAGGCCGAGGCTGAGCGCCTCTCCGCCTCCATCTCCCCCTCTCGGTTCCCTCACAGAGCTCCTCTCCCTCTCTCGCCTCCTCTCTCTGTTCAAAACGCCACCGCCATTGCCGAGCCCGGAGCTCGAGCTCATGCCCGCTGCTCGGGCCATCCCCGCTCCTCCACACCACTGCGCCAGCGCTCCCCGTCCTCCCCTCCACCGAACCCTACTGGTCTAGGCCACCGAGACCGCTCCACCGCCACATAGTCCGCCGCCGAACCCCGGCATAGCCGCGAGCTTGGAGCCGAGCTCAGGCCTGCCACTCTACTCGTCCTCACACCTCCCTACCACCACGCCGAGCTTCGCTGCCCTCCACTCCGCCGTTCGTCCTCGGTCTAGGCCGCCGAGACCCCACCGCCGAGCCACATTGCCTCGCCGGACCTCCGCCTCCTCTACACGCCGTCGCAGGCCCTCCTTGCCGCCGCGTCACCGACCAAGGTAGAGAGGAAAAGTTCCCCATCCTCTTCTCTCTCTCCCCGACCCCTGCAGGCGAGCCCTCGAGCTCCGGTCGGCCCGGGCCGGCGAGCGCCGCCGCTCACCTCTCTCTCTCTTGAGAGGAGGAAGAAGACGGCCAAAGTACATTTTAGCCCCCGCGTTTTGTTCATTTTCTGTTCTAATCCAAAGCGCTGTGCACTGAGTCTAGTGAGTCTCACGTTCTAGCCCTTGAAGTATATAGTTAATTGCGTATAGGTCCCTGGATATTTTAGTTTTCCATTTAAATGCATTATTTCGGCTGAGAACTTTGGAAAATCACCAAAAATCATAGGAAAATCATAAAAAGATAAACTTAGTGGCTATGGACTCCTTGTGACTAGGTCTACAAGGTAGATATGAAGTGGATCCATGAAATAACTGTTTTGCCCCTGGATTCTTGCATGCATGTTGAGGGTAAATAAATGGTAAAAGTGGGCTAAATGAACTCCTAAAATGGTGAAACTTGGACAGCAGATTTCTTATGGTATTATGGCACTGTGTGATCTTTGGTAGCCCTAACATTGGTTGGTAAATTACTGTTTTGCCATTATGCATGTATTCTATGTATTTTTGTGTATATGAAAATGGATGTTACATAAAATATACTCAAACTGACTCTCTGGTATTTTTCATATGCTTTATATGGTATAAGTAGCTCACTGGTAAAATATGAAGCTGTGCATGTTTAGTTTTGATACTGTTTTGAAAATGACAAAATGTTACTTGTTGATGTTGATAATTGGAAAAAGGGATATTAGAGTACTAAGAAAATCCCATGGAAAAATTGGTAACTTGCTGATGATATATAGGCTCCAGAAAGTATTTTTGTGAAGTTTGTGAACACTGTTTGGATGAGCATTTAAATTAGACCTAGATAACCATATGGAAAATAGATGTCCTATTAAAATATGGATTCTGAGCTTGCTGATTTTTGTGAGTGGTGTTTATGCAACATTATGCTTGTATAAATCATGAAAAATCTGGAAAGTTAAAAGGCTGCCATATTGTTAGAATTTTAGTAAAATAATTATAATTCTTTTGTGGCTGAAATTTTGGCAGTAGCTTAGTACACAGTATTGATATTCTTGTCATAAATATTTGAACTCATTTGGAGCTGTATAATAGTATGGACTTAGCATGAGCACTTTAATTCAATAAATGGATAAACTTGTATAATGGACCTAGGTGTAGTTTATGTGGGAAGGTAATGCTGCTTGCTACACCATGTCCCTAGCGACAAGTTTCTTGTGATGTTATAAATGATAAGTGGAACTAGATTCGGTGATGGTTTGTATGATTTCTTAACGATGGGTTGTACGATTTCTTAATAAAGTTTTAAAGTTTCCTTATTATGGGATGAATTTGAACTGAGAATACTTAAGTCATTTTGTCACAAGCTACCTGACCATGCCTTATGTTTCACTTGCACCTCATGCATGCATTTGCATTCGTTGCACTCATGGTTGCACTATGTCATGCATATAGACCCCGCGAACGAAGGGCCAACGCAGGAGCAGCCGCTGATCAAAGAACCGGACGACGAGCCCTTGCACCAGGAGCTAGTGAACCAGCCACAGGAGGACCAGCAGCTGGCACCCGACGTCACACTAGAGGCAACACCTAACTTTAGCAAGGAAGGTAGGCAGGACCATGATTCTCCCAGCTAATATGATTATCATTGATGATTACGCATCTGCATTCGGAGTTGGTTGAAACCAATTGCATTAGATTCCCTGGCCGCCCTGGCCCTAGCACCTATACATAGAGTTCGTAGGACGAGTGCCTAGTAATGCTAGGTGCGAGTAGACATGAGCGAATGGAGTCACTCGTCGCTTAGGTGATTTCAATCACAAAAATCTTACTATTGTGGAAATCATTATATATGCTTATGTTTTAAATGGAGACCGGGCGGAGATTTTATGAGTTATTTATTGTTTATGGTATGGTGCATTGGACTCCGCCTGAGTCGTATAAGGTCCGTTCGCTGTTCGTCTGCTAATCGGCATAACATTGCTAGAATGCTTATCCAGGCCATGGGACCGGCGAAAGTCTTACTTGTGCCATCCGAAGAAAAGAGACTTGTTCCTACCATGGGCCTAGGGGCGCTTGACTCATGGGAGGGCTGACCCGGGCGTGGTATCGCTCCTGTGGGGGCTAAACCTGGGGAATGGGGGGTTGGAATCGAACTTGGGATGGAACAAGTGGAGATGGGGACTATATGTGGGAACACGATGGCTAGTAAGCATATACCCCTGGCATTTTTAGTTATTCCTAAGAATTAAAAATCGATTCGAATCGCTGATGCTCACCAAGTGTGAGAATGCCAATGTCACTGTCGGGCAACGTAGTAACTATCTATCCGAACATGTTACATTATTATTCATGTTTTCAAATACCACCTGATTGTATTTGTATGCTTACTTTTCTACATGTTATTATTATTATGATGGTATAGGAAATGTTACTTTATGTCAATATCTCATTGTTAAAAATCAATGGCTAAGGATCCTGTGTTAGTAAGCAAGCTTTGCGTCAGCCGTAAACCCTTCCATTAAGTCCTACTGAGTAATTAGTACTCAGGGTTTGCCCCCACTTTTGGAGCGCAGGTACTGATGACATCTGTACAGCTGTTTGGAGAAGGGTAGAACTGGTGGGCTCGGTGCTACTCGCCTTGTTCATCTCTGCATGAAGACTACTTAAGTGTTTTTTTTCCGCTGTGAGATTGCTTTTGAAACCGCTTCCGCTATAATTTGAACATGTATTTGACTATGTATGTTTGGGTTGTAAACTAAGTCTATCCACTCTCTATTGCAACTGCCTGTGATGATGTAACTGTTGTGACTCCATCGAGAGTCAGATGTGTTTGATGTCGGTTCCTTTGGGAATAGTGTTATCGAGGGTCGAAGGGCTCTCGACGGACTACCGGGTTTAGTTTAGCCTAAGTGCACTGCGAGCCAAAGGTGGCAGGTGCGCTTAGTCTGGATTAAGTTGGGCGGTTCCGCCTCAGCTGGTATCAAAGCCGATCATAAACAGACAACAGTCATATCATCAAGTTTTGTTTTACAAACCTATTTTCGAAAATCCCTTTCAAGTAATTGAAAAATGAGAGTATACGATATGCCCATATTAAGGATGTTAGTGGATATCAGGTGACATCACTGACATTCTGACCTAGATAGAACTCATATGCATATTCGACGCTTTGGAAAGCAACTTTTCGGTCATAGCAATCCCTAGTACCGGAGGAACGCTATCAGGATTTGCGAACGGTTGTACACCCTGCATTCATGCTATGTAGGAAAAACTTTTAAGGGTGGTGGGCATGCCTGGAGCTTTCATGCCCACCACACTTACATTTGGTTTGGGGATCCACCTTCTTCTCGACAATCCCCAGTACTGGTGGAAAGTCAGGCTTTGAGAAAAGGTGCAAAGGCCCACTCAACGTTGTCCACGCAGCGGTCACGCGTGGATGCCACACTAGGTGGTAATGTATGAGCATGCATTCTTCTGCAGGTATGCTAACCACGTGCGAACTTAAGAACGAGTAGAGGGTGACTAGTTGCATCAGAGAGTGCCGTGCATCTGTGTCACCGAAATATCGCTAGATATATAGTGTATACTTAGGAGGTGTGATGTGAGAACAAATAGGACGAATCATGCATCATGGCATTCATGCTTCTCTCATCTATACCTTAAGTTTGCTCTTTCCATCAATTGTGTTCTTTTAAAAGTCACAAGAGAAATCGAATAAGAATGAAGACCTCACTCCCACGTTCTATCCATCAAATTGGAAACTTTCACATTTCCACTAACTAAAATATATGAAGTTACTTCTCCCCAAAAGTTCAATGCATGAGAATCAAGTGAGGATGCTCACAATATAAAGCGCTATTAAGTTTAAGCAACAACTTGGGGAAGAAATGTAGATTCGACCCAGTTAGTGAAAGATTTAACCCAAAGCTTCTATAACAAAGTTATAGACACAAGACCTAGAACAACTTCATTATAGATGACATGGCATGAAAATGCATGGAATTAGAACAGCTTAATTTTTAGACTAGTTGCTGTCTCAGGTAGAGCCAAAAACCTAGGTGCAGTCAGTAAAGTAGAAATTTGCACCATGGTCCCGACCAGTTTGATAAAGATGGTCTATAAGGAAGTTGTAGTAATTTAAATTTTAAAACAACTTTTGTATTCTGAGTTTCACTCAGATCAATCGTCATGACACCCAAAGTATCAAGATTCAGAGGTGCTGCCTAGCTACATATTGTAACCATAGTTTGGTGTACGGCCATCTTATTTGACTATCAATATTTTGAAGAGTGGACTAACACTTTACCCACACTCATATGATCTCGTTTTACATGCTTTCATGTATTTACGTTATCTATGAAGCTATGATCTTTGTATCAGCGCGTCTATTGGCATTTAAGCTATTGGACTAAACACCATTGGCCTCATTCCTACAGATGGTCATCCCACCTGAAACGTCTGCACAAGGGGCTGCTCATGGAGCACCACCTCCTCCTGAGTTGGCCACTCTGGTCGCTCAGCAGGGTCAGATCATCAACATGCTGGCTGAAGAACAACAACGACATTATCCGCAGGAGATCAGTTACACAGACTTTGCGGCGTTACCACCACCGATCTTCACCATTGCCACCAATCCACTAGATGCTAATGACTGGCTTCGAATCATTGAGTCCAAGTTCAGTCTACTGCCCTGCCTCACTGAGCAACAGAAGGCTCGCTTTGCAGCGCAGTGTCTACATGGTCCCTCGGGGGCCTGGTGTGCTTCTTTCCTGGCAATGCAACCAGCCGGGCACCAGGTCACATGGGACGAATTCCAAGCGGCTTTTCGGGCTCACTATCTCCCACCTAGCCTCATCAAGCTCAAGCAACGGGAATTTTGTGCACTTCAGCGAGGGAGCATGTCGGTACTCGAATACGTGCAGGCTTTCATCCGCTTGTCCCAGTACTCCCCTGAAGACGCCGACACTGACCCACGTAGGGCTGCCCGTCTGTTGGGTGGGTTCGATCCCACTCTGCTGACTCACTTGGGGCGTCGCTACGACAGCTTCACCCAGTTGGTAGATGCCACCATCGACATGGAGCATCGCCTCCATCAGGCCCACGAGGACCAACGGAGGAAGAGACTTGCAAGCACACCTCCATCAAGTTCATCGCAGCGGCAATGGGTTCTGCATCGCCCAACGCCGCACATATATTACCTCGACCTGCCCCAACAGCAGGAGCAGCACGGTGGGACACAACAACCCCCGTCATTCTGCAGTGCACCACCCCATCCACCTGCTTCAGTGCCACCCGCCAAACCAAACATCGGCTACCCCTGCTTCAAGTGTGGGAAGGCCGGACATTTTAGTCACAAGTGTCGCACGCGCCAAAAGACTCAAGGGCCCATGCCTACGGGTGAAGAGACGGAATCAGCCCCCAAGGTGGGACAATTGCACTACAGTCAACTTGAGCAAGTTTCGAGGGGTGAACCAGTCTTGGCAGGCACATTCCTTGTATGGACCACCCTACGGTTGTTTTGTTTGACTCTGGAGCGTCTTTCACTTTCATTAGTAAAGCATATGCACTGAAGCATGGGTATGAAATTATAGAGTTGAAACAAAAATATCACATCACAGCTGCAGGGTCATCTATAAATACAAATCACATGGTGAGGGACTTGCGTTTGCAAGTAGGAAAAGAAAGTTTGTTCATCAATTCTCTGGTACTTCCACAACTAGGGATTGATATTATTCTTGGGATGAATTGGCTAAAGCAACACCATGCAAGGATTGATGTTGACCACAGAATGATTCAGTTACGCTCGAGCGGTGGGATAGACATGTTTATACAGGGGCCACTTCATAAGCATGTGTCTCACACGGTTAATGTTGCAGAAGCTCAGCTTGAGGCACAAGCACTTGCAAAGATCCCTGTAGCTTGCGAGTATCCGGATGTGTTTCTAGAAGAGCTTCCTGGACTCCCACCGGATAGAGATGTTGAGTTTTCCATCGAGCTTGTACCTGGCACAGCGCGATGGCACCCAATGAGTTGAAAGAATTGAAAAGGCAGCTACAAGAACAACTTGATAAAGGGTTTATTCGCCCAAGCTCGTCACCATGGGGTTGCCCGGCTCTCTTTGTTGAGAAGAAAGACCAGGGTGGTAAGAGGTTATGCGTGGACTATCGACCATTGAATGCTGTCACTGTCAAGAACAAGTACCCACTGCCACATATTGATATCCTAATGATCAGCTTGGAGGAGCCACCGTTTTCTCCAAGATTGATCATAGGTCCGGGTAGCACCAAATTAAGATCCGAGAGGAAGACATACCAAAGACCGCTTTCTTAGCGCGGTATGGGCTTTATGAGTATCTTGTCATGTCCTTCGGGTTGACCAATGCACCGGCTTTCTTCATGTACATGATGAACTCGTTGTTCATGAATGAGCTTGACAAATTTGTAGTAGTATTCATTGATGACATTTTGGTTTATTCCAGGAATAAGAAAGAGCACGAAGAACACTTGCGAATAGTGCTATCGCGGCTTAGAGAACATAAACTCTATGCCAAATTCAGCAAGTGTGCTTTTTGGCTAAAGTAAGTAGCATTCCTAGGCCATATCTTGTCAGAGAAGGGAGTGGCTGTTGATCCCAGCAAGGTGGAAGATGTGCTGAATTGAAAACAACCGCAGACTGTAACAGAGATACGGAGTTTTCTTGGTTTAGCAGGCTACTACCATCGCTTCATCAAGGATTTCTCAAAAATTGCAAAGCCAATGACATCATTAACCCAGAAAAATGCAAAGTTTGTGTGGAACCAAAAATACGAAGAGGCATTTCAAACGTTGAAGAAGCTCCTAACTTCAGCACCTGTTCTTGTTCAACCGGACATCACCAAGCCATTTGATGTGTATTGTGATGCCTCCAGTAGCGGCCTCGGTTGTGTTCTAATGCAAGAAGGAAGAGTGATTGCCTATGCATGCTGCCAACTGAGGAAACATGAGGTGAATTATCCAACTCATGATCTTGAGCTACTTCAGTTGTTCATGCACTAAAGAAATGGAGAAATTACTTGTTGGGAAACACTTACCACATATACACCGATCACAAGAGTCTAAAATACATATATTCACCCAACCAGAAATAAATATGAGGTAACGTCGTTGGTTAGAATTGATAAAGGACTATGATTTGGATACACACTATCATCCTAGGAAAGCTAATGTGGTAGCTGATGCTTTGAGCCGTAAAGCTCATTGCAACTTCATTGAGGCTCGTCCGATAGTAAGAGTGCAATGCTGTGAAATTGGGGAGATAGAAACACCAACAATGCATCATGCTGAACTTTTCAACATCATTGTTGAACCAACTATAAGAGATGAGATCATAGAGGCCCAAAAGAAAGATAAGGGCATGGCACATATTCGTGAGGGCATAGATGAAAAGAAGAAGGCTTGTTTCAAGCTTGATGAAGAGGGAGTCTTATGGTTCAAAAATCGTTTAGTGGTACCAAAGGACATGGAACTAAAGAAGAAAATCCTAGATGAAGCTCACACCTCCATGTTTACTATGCACCCGGGCAGCAACAAAATGTACCAAGATCTGAAGCAAAAGTTTTGGTGGACTCGCATGAAACAAGAAATCGCCAAGTATATGTCTAAGTGTGATGTATGCCAAAGAGTGAAAGCTGATCACCTGAAGCCTGCGGGTATGCTTCAACCACTGAAAGTTCTGGCTTGGAAATGGAAAGATGTACACATGGATTTCATTGTGGGTTTGCCTCGCACCCAGAAGGGATATGGTTCCATTTGGGTGATTATCGATCGTCTCACCAAATTGGCACACTTCTTACCTGTCAAAACCCATTACACCGCAGCCACATATGCTGGACTATACATCTCGCGGACATTGTTCACCTAAACGGTCGTTTACCCCATTTAAACACCATTTAAATGCTAAACAGTGGCTGACCGTTTCCGTTTAATTGGTCATTTTCACCGTTTAAACCCGTTTAAACGGCCGTTTAGCACCGAATAATGGCTAAACAGTAGGTGACCGACTGTTTACCGTTTAGGCTAACACTGCTCGCGGATTGTCTCTTTGCACGGTGTTCCACAAACCATCACTTCAGATAGAGGTTCTCTGTTTGTGTCACGCTTTTGGGAACATTTGCAAACTACTCTGGGAACCACTCTGATTCGGAGTTCAGCATACGACACAAACAAGTGGACAAGTAGAGAGAGTAAATCAGATACTAGAAGATATGTTGAGGGCATGCGCTTTGACTTATTCCACCAAGTGGGATGAATGTCTCCCCTTGGTGGAGTTCGCCTACAACAACAGCTACCAGAAGAGCTTAGAAATGGCTCCTTTCGAGTCTCTTTATGGTAGGCGGTGTAGAACGCCACTCAACTGGTCTGAACCAGGTGAGAGTGTCACGTTCAGTCCTGACTTGGTAATACAAGTAGAAGAGCAAGTTAAATTCATACACAGCAATTTGAAAAGAGCACAGTCTAGGCAGAAGAGCTACTCAGACAAGAGGAGGAGACCACTAGTCTTTGAGAAGGGTGATCATGTGTATCTCCGGGTGTCACCTATGAAAGGGGTGCATCGGTTCGGAGTAAAAGGCAAGTTAGCACTATAGTACGTTGGTCCGTTCAAGATCACAGAGTAATGTGGGCCAGTGGCTTACCGGTTAGAGTTACCACCACACCTAGCTGCGGTTCATGACGTGTTTCATGTCTCGCAACTGAAGAAGTGTTTATGAGTGGCGGTGGGAGTGATTGATACATCTCAAATCCAGATTGAACCTGACCTCACATATGAAGAGCAGCCCATAAAAATCCTCGACCAAAAGCAAAGATCAACACGACGAAGAACCATTAACTTCTACAAAGTGCAATGGAGTAATCACTCCGAAGAAGAGGCAACTTAGGAATAAGAAAAATTTTTACAAACTAAATATCCAGGTTTTCTTTCATCCACTTCAAATGAGTATGTCACAGCAGTTTTAAAATTTTCAGATTCGCATTTAAATACATTACACAATGCACTCTCTTCTCAATTAACTATCCACCCACATCACATCAAAAATCTCGGGGCGAGATTTCTTTAAGGGGGTGGGTTGTGATGCCCCAGGCATCTCAAGTGCATTACATTTGCATCATCGACACATTTGCATCATCTCATGAACATTTCATATGGAGTGCATGAGTAGACCAAGTCATTTGAATCAATTAAATTCAGTTTTTCCTGAATAGGCCTCTACCTTTGTCACTAGAACTTTGAATCTATTGTGAATTTGAAGAAACTTGATATACCAAACTTGTAGACAATTTCATGCTTGGTAATTTTAGTATTTTGTGTATTGACATGCATAATGGTTTGGATATGGTTTAGAGTCATTTTATGTCAATTTATGAAATCTGTCCAAACCTGATCTGTAAAGTAAATTCACATTTCCTTGATCTTAAAGCCAAACTCTTGCAATACTTTTATTGAGAAAGTTGTAGATCTTGAAATTCTGAACAACATTGGTATAAAACTCCTTGTGTGCAAGTGACTGGAAAGTGGACTTTTAGGAATTTCTAAACTTATAGGTTCTGTTGGTCAAACTGGAGTCAGCAGTTAAATTCAAATTTAAACCATATTTTTGAATAGAACATGGTATGAAAGTTTATAAGGTTATTGTAGAGAAACAAATTTAGAACATTTCTTGTATTTTGAGTTTGATCTAATTCGGGCTTTAGGTTGGTCAAAAACTGGGATTTCAAACAAAGGTCTCAGCAGTCAAACAGCATTTTTCCATTTCCCGAATTTCTTCCTTATTTTGTCTCGCTGACAGGTGGGCCCCAGCCCTGACCGGGTCAGAGCCCGTCGGCCACGCGGCCGCAGGCGTACGGCGCGGTGCCGCGGCGCCTCTGCCCGGCCTGCCCACTCCCGAGAGCCAAAAGGCCGAGGCCGAGCGCCTCTCCGCCTCCATCTCCCCCTCTCGGTTCCCTCACAGAGCTCCTCTCCCTCTCTCGCGTCCTCTCTCTGTTCGAAACGTCGCTGCCATTGTCGAGCCCGGAGCTCAAGCTCGTGCTCGCCACTCGGGCCATCCCCGCTCCTCCACACCACCGTCCCGGCACTCCCCGTCCTCCCCTCCACCGAACCCCACTAGTCTAGGCCACCGAGACCGCTCCACCACCGCATAGTCCGCCGCCGAACCCCGCCATAGCCGCGAGCTTGGAGCTGAGCTCAGGCCCGCCGCTCCGCTCGTCCTCACGCCTCCCCGCCACCACGCCGAGCTTCGCTGCCCTCCACTCCGCCGTTCGTCCTCGGTCTAGGCCGCCAAGACCCCACCGCCGAGCCACATTGCCTCGCCGGACCTCCGCCTCCTCTGCACGCCGCTGCAGGCCCTCCTCGCCGCCGCGTCGCCGACCAAGGTAGAGGGGAAAAGTTCCCCGTCCCCTTCTCTCTCTCCCCGACCCCCGCCGGTGAGCCCTCGGGCTCCGGTCGGCCCGGGCCGGCGAGCGCCGCCGCTCTCTGTTGGCGTCTCTTAGCCTTATAAGATTTTACTCCGCAAGGGCACGGAGACCGCTGTAGCTTTTCACCCAGAGTATTCCGAGTATCGTATTTTTATCCACAGCGAAGCGGCAGGCGAGAGAGTATAATTGAATAAACTCAAATCGAATGAACCGTACTTAAATAAATATACCAGCTAGTCACTAGACAGGGGTATGATAAACGGATAGGTGTATGGTGTAAAGAAGTAAATTAAACTACCTAAGATACATGCAGAACGGTATAGTTGCTTGGGAGGACAACGAGTGAGATAAAGTTCCCAAACTCTATTCTATTCGGCTGCAAAGACTATGTCGTGGTTAACTAAGAAACTCAAGTAGCAAGTCAGGGTCTCGCGTCGAGCAAATTCTAGCGCCTGAGGGGTCAGGGGGTAGATAGTAGACCACCGAAGGAGACCCAGCTAACGCCTATGGGCCTACCGAACGAACGGGCCTGGACTACACAGGCACACCATACGCTGTCACCGAGTGGGGCTACCAAGCAAATCTGCGTGGATAGGCTGGCACGCTATAAACGTACTCAAGCGAAGCTTGAGTAACAATAGATCGTCCTTGATCAGAGGAGAGGACCTAACCAGAGCCTAGTGTATAGGTTGGATTATAGCACCGGCAAGAATAACGGGACTTGACTAACTAATGTAACCACAAGTCTAAGCCTAGCAAGTATGCAAAATAAAGGGTACACCACACTTGCAAGAGATAGAAGTAAAGTGAAATATAACCGAATTATACTGAAGATTCGAGTACAAAAGATACAAGAGCTGTTACCGCAGACTCAGAAGAATCTTCGAGAACTCCGAGGCAAAGCTCGACTCACTCTAACTCCCAGGACTATCCTAACTACTAAGATGTGGAAAATGACACTCTCTAAGGTAGGATATGGCTCTCAACTTCTCCACACCTTTACAAATGAGCTCTACAGGCCTATTTATAGTCCCATATGTGAGGGGGGTACTTGTAGGAGGCTTAGGTCGGTGGGAGGCCAAAGTCGGTGGTTGGCCGACCTAGGGGGAGGTCGGCTGACCTAGCCTGAGGTCGGGCGACCACCCGATCCACCGCCTTTGCACTCCAACAGCTTGATCTTGCATCCCCATGGCTGTTGGCGGTTAGGACGGTTGTTGCACGTGTAAAATGCCTCTGAGGGTAGGTCAGCCGACCTTGTAGGAGGTCGGGCGACAACGTGTCAGCCTTGCATTGGCCACTTTGCTCTTCCCTCGGATTGTTGACGTTGTGGATCCGTGTCTTGGTGCATTTTCGTCCTTTGGATACATTGGATGCTTGGTCTTGTGGTTGGATTTGAGTGCACTTGTGTTTCTTCGTGATGTGGATCGATGAAGTGGCAAATGGCTCACTTGGAAGGTTGGGCGGCCTGGCTCAGGGTCGGCCGACCCTATCAGTGGGTCGGGCGACCAGGCCCCAGGTCGGCCGAGCTGGCTGAGTTAGGCTCGGCCTGGCCTTGGTCGGCCGACCTAGGGTTGGGTCGGCTGACTTGGCCACTTTGGCCAATGGACTCCATCTTTGATCTTTGGCATGTTTTCAGCTGTTTTATGTGCATTTTGTTACCTGCATCCAAATATTCATACAAAACTAGTGCAACTCATTAGTAGAAGGGTTAGTCCATATTTATTCACTTGCATAGCTCCATTTGGTTGGTAATTGATGGTAGATATCATGAGATTACGACCATCAACACCACCCCCAAGCTTAAACTTTTGCTCGTCCTCGAGCAAAGCTAAGGCTGAAAGTGGATCAGGCGTTGCTGCAATATCGAAGATGAAGAGAAATTCTTATATGACTCAATACTCATGCTTTTGTTTCGAGTAGTGAAATAATTGAAGCCCACCTTGTGTACTACCTATGGTGCATCTTTTTGTTTACCTTGCCTTGGGCGGTTGAGAGATGGAACGACCATTGTACAAGAGTTCTTTTAACTTGCTCTTTTTGGATGTCTTTCTCAGGAGTTTTCAAGATTTTTCAAAACAAGAGTAACTTCCCCAAGGTGCTCTCAGGCGCTCAAAAGTGTTTCCTCACCAAGGGCTAAGATTCGGCCAACATTTTCCTACACTAAGGCCTTTGTGGAGCTTTAGGTGGGAAGAATGTGGCACACTTAGGATATTTATTTTGCTAAGTCAAAGATTGGACCAAAGAGTGTACTCTATCACTTCTTCTAATTGATCACTGGAGTATGAGTGGTGGTATTGTATGCTTCCTTCTCTTAGTTTTCATCCCTTGTAGCCTTTTGTAGATTCGGAGTGGATATGGAACTTTTATTTATTTTTGCCATGCTTGAACTTGCATGCTTTTCATTTTGCTGTGTTTTTGCATGCATTTTTCTTTTTGCTATGCTTTTGCATGCTTTTCTTTTTGGCTCTATACCCTTACTCCTTGAGATTTGAAGGCTAAGGATTAAGAGAAGTATTTGGAGACGTTTTGGTGGATGCAAAGTCCAGAATGGATCACTTACATTTTTGCTTTTGTACTCCAGCTATCAGCAGAAGGTGATATTTCTACTCAAAGAGACTCAAAATTTGACAAAGCTCAAATTATCACTAAGCAGCTCTTTGTAGCAATTTAAACTAATTGAACCATTTTTGGCTCTGGTAGGTATTTTTGACCAAGGGGAGCTATATTTTGTTGTTTTCAAAATAAAAACCTGAGATGTTCATCTTACTAAGAGCATGAAAGAATTATCCCATATTCAAGTCATATCATTCATCTCACAACAACTTAGGCTTGTTATCACAAATGGCAACCACAAGATAGAATCTTGGTTTACTTCTTTTATTCACAAACTCAAAACTAAGCTAAGCATAAGTCACATGCAAGAATTAAATCATTCACTTGATAGAGCAACTATTCATCATTTCCAAAATAAAACTAGCATGTGAACTTATCATTAAAGCATGGGAGTTATTTTTTCTTTTTTAAATATTGAATTAAACAAACTAGATTGAGCAAACAAACTAACAAACTCTCAAAGCAAAGATACATAGGTGGTGCAGAAATCGGGGGACTGTCATACGTACCCAGCTGTCGATTTGGGTCCCCCCCAAAGCTTCAACGAAGCTACTCGGGGTAGTACCCATAGTACTGGAAGAATCGCTGGGATTCATCGAAGGTGCGCTGAGCCGTCGCTTCTATTTCTAGGAGGCGGTTGTACTGTTTGTCCTGGGTCTGCTGGATGACTTGAGTGCGCTCATCAACTTTGGTTAAGTTGCTGGGCCATCCCAGCTGTGCGCTGGTCCTGAATGGCCAGGGACCCAAAGATGGCTCTCAAAGGGTCTCCTGCAAAGCATCCAGAGGTAGACGGTCCTGCCTCATATGGTGCTAACCCATACCCATAGTAGGTTCCTCCTCCTTGCTGTTGAGAGAATGCAGTGCTCGGCTCGTGTCCCCAATGTGTGTTTGCAGGCCCTCCGTGGGGCTGCCACATCGGGTTTGTTCCCTGGGTTTGCCAGGACGTGCCCATCGCAGTGTGGAACCAGGTAGGTCCCGTCCCGGCGGTTTACGCATCCTGTGCTTGCTTCTGTAAGCGCTCTTGGGCTGCCCTCCTCTGTGCCCTGGTCATGACTCCCGCTACGCTATGTCTGGGCTCCTCTAAAGGTTCTTCCTCCGGGACGCCTTCTATTGGCATAGAGAGTGTGTCCACGTGGTAGATTTTGAACTGTGGTGCTAGTAGAGGCACTTCAAAGTTGTACCCTCTATAGATCATGACATAGGTTTCTGTGCCGAGGTTCTTGCGCAGAAAGTGTCCCCGAATAAAATGGCTCTCTGTGACTAGGTTGGGTGTGTCTGGGGGTAAGAATGCCACCTGGGCATTTGCTAAGACACCTAGCTCGGATGCAATCCTCATCATGAATGACGTGATTGATATGGAATTTTCATCCCAAACTAGTTTCATCCAGTGATAGAGCATGGCGGTGATAGGTGCATATTTCTATTTACGCCACATGGAATATAGGATTTATAAGTCCTCTATGGTCACATAGCGTGTGTCATCACGGGGAAGGACTACGATAGTAATCCAGCGGGCCATGAACCGCATGGTGGGGTGCTTAATGTTTGTGATACTCTTCTTCCCCTTATAGTCCGGACCAGCTAGTTCTTTCTAGAACTCTGTTTCTTTCCAGAACTCTGTTGCATTGCTGAAATTATCCCAGCTAGTTCTTTCCATAGCAGCCTACGGGTTCGGCTGCTATGGAGCAGCGAGGTGAGAACCCGAGAGCATTGCTGAACTGACGGAGTGTCAGCTCATGCTCAGAGTTAAAGAGTCTGAAATGAACAGTCATGTCGGATTGTAGTGATACTACTCGGAGGGTCATTAGAAACTCCTTGGTGAGGAGGACTATGCCTCCCTCGCTAACATTTGTGAAATTATCCCAGCCTACCATACTGAAAATTTCATCAAATTCGTCATCCATACCTGTGCTTGTCATGAGTACCTCATCGAAGCACTTGGTGAGGGTGATAGGCTTGGTGTGGAGTCACCTCAACAGGTTGGCTTCATCTTAATTGCACGTCTGGATTTGGGAATCCAGCAGCAATACGGGCCCGGTGATGGAGAATGAAGCTTCTTCTCCTCCTGGCCCAGCACTTGATGAGCCTCTATCGGACATTGTCCGTGAGTTCTGTGAATTGGAGGACATCGGGAACTGTATGTGTGGCGGAACCGCCCTGCTTAATCCAGACTAAGCACACCTGCCACCTCTGGCTCGCAGTGCACTTAGGCTAGACTAAACCCGATAGTCCGTCGAGAGTCCTTTGGGCTCTCGATAACACCATTTCCTAGAGGAACCGACGTCATACACATCCGACCCTCGATGGAGCCACAACAATTACAACATCATAGGCAGTTGAATAGATATTACATAGACTTCAGTTACAAACCAGTTCGAAATCAAATAGAGTTCAACATAGTGTCATTCAACAACATAGTTCAAATAGTCTCTCGCAGCGGAATTTTTAAAGTTCAGGTTTTACAGTAACCAAAAGACTTGCATAAATAGAACGAGCATCGAGCCCACTGATGCCGCTCCTTGCCAGATCATGACTCTTCTTATTCCTGATGAGGACACGGCCCTCCACCAACACAGGCACAGAAGAGGAACTTCGTACCTGTAAGCCAAAAGTGGGGGCAAAACCCTGAGTACTAATTACTCAGTAGGACTTAGTGGATGAGGCTTACGGCTGACGCAAAGCTTGCTTACTAGCATCTGAGTCCTTAGCCATTGCTTTTATACAGGATCAAATTAATCAGTGGAAGCAGGATTTGACAGCTGCTCATATTGTTGCACCCGAGCAGGATTTAACAGCTGCTCAAGTCATCATAATTTGGTGGAACATGTTGGATATGGCATAGCATGGCATGAAAGTAAAACCAGTAAAGCATCATAAGTGTGACCAGTATTGCATAAAAATACACCAAGCCTATCCAAACATGTAGTTGTCAAAACCATGAATTCTTAATACAGCAATATTCAAATGGATTACTACTTTGCCCGTCAGTGGTATTGGCATTCTCACACCTGGTGAGCATTAGCGATTCGAATCGATTTTTATATTCCCGAGAATAACTAGAAGCACCAGGATGGCATATGCTTACTAACTCCCAGCGTTCCACATATGCTTCCCCCATCTCCACTTGTCCCGTCTCAAGTTCTATGACCACTCCCGCCTGACTCCCGGAGCGCGTTATCGCAGGAGCATTACCTCGGTTATGTCGGGTTCTGCCCTCTTTGACACCCGCCTCCGCGGCCACCTTCCTCTCAACCAGTGGGTAGGAACGTGCCCCTTGCTTGAGACGTCACAAGTAAGACTTTCACCGGCCCATAGATTCCGGATAAGCACCCTAGCAATGTTATGCCGACCAATAGGCGAACAACGACCGGCCTTATGCGACTCGGGCGGAGTCCACCACACATTATCTCAATTTCTCAACATTCATACCCATATCTCCGCCTAGTCTCCATTTAAAACATAACATAATCATGGCATAATAATAATAACTTTCATAGTGAGACTGTTTCTTTTTGAAAAAATAACACCTACGCGACGAGTGACCTTTATTCACTCGTGTCTACTCATACCTAGCCATTCTAGGCACTCGTCCTACGCATTCTCGGTATAGGTGCTGTGATGCCCCTGGCATCTCAGAAGCCTTAACACACGGTTAGATGAAGGCTAACGATGGATTAAGGCTTAATCATGCTTAGTGATTAACAAGAAACACGTGGAGGAGCCACTAAATCAAAATTTTCTACACAAGATACAAGACCACACATTTCGTGGTTGAATAAGTCAACACTCACATGCTTTTGAGCTCAACTCCAAATGCCAAACCTCGGATAAGAAATGTAGCCCTAGACCTTTCTGTTGGACAATGTTCAAAAATCTAAAGACAGGAGGTTTAAAAGATCCAATCCAAAGTTTCTTGATAAGTGCCAGTTGTGATCATGAGCAAACTTGAGCCCTAATAAAGCTTTCAAATTCATTAAGTACCCGAACTCAACTCCGTTGACAAACTTGTTGTACATGATATGGACTATCCTTTTGCTACACTGAGCATGGATCAAAACTATCGTCTACTCACTCAAAATTTCACCCAAATGTCTCATGGAAACAACCAGATCAACCCACACTTAGAAATTTCCCAAGTATGGATTTTCAGCTCTTCCCTAAGTTGATTCTGAAATTACTTTTGATTTCACTATACAACTTCAAAATCTTCCTTTCTATGAAGTGGAATTAAACTTATCACCTTTCAAATGCACCTATTGTGGAAGTGATTTAACTTCATTTGATACTCCAAAAGTTTGAAACAAGAAAGTCTCCACACAAAGTGAAATTTCTGTTTTAATAAACCTTGGAACACATTTGTATCTATAGTTCAAAATATGTTGGGTTTCAGACCAAAGTCATATTACCAAACTTTTAGGTCATCTACTGGAGAACAACTTTGGTAATTAGGGTTTGATCATATATTGAGTTTTAAATGGAGTTTAGGGTCATTTTCTACCAACACAGAAAACCAGTTCAAATCTGACCTGTTTAGTAATCTCAATGTTTATATGACCTACAGCCACTTTCATGCAAAGATCAAATTAGAGAAGTTGTATATATTGAAATTCTGAACAAACTTTTCAATATACACTTTGTGTGGTAAAGACCAGAGATAGGACTTTTGATTCTCACAATCAGTAGAGGTACCCTGTCCAAACTGGGAGCTGCAACATAAATTCAAACGAAATTCATATTTGCACTTAGAATCTGAAGTTGATCCTATTGACAAACTTTTAGAGCTTGAAGAGTGGAACATTTCCTCCAATTGGAGTTTTCCCAGAATCGGCCTCTAAATTGGTCAAAAGGGCTAATTACTAGAAGGGGAAAACACATTTTTGCCTTTTCTTCTCCCAGTCACTGGCAGATGGGACCCGCGGTCCGCGCGGACGGCCATGGCCGAGCCGGCGCGCGCCACACGGCCGGCGGTGTATGGCCACGGCGCCCCGGCCACGGATCGACACCCCGCGCCACGGCCGCTTCACCTAGACGCCTCCCCGACCTCATTCACTCGCCCTCGCTTGCTCTCTTCCTCCCCCCGGCCTCGCGTTGAGTCCGCGTCCGCCATGGGCGACCCGAGCTCGGAGCTCGAGCTCCGCCGCCGCCCTCCGTCCTCCCCGCGCCCCTAGAGCTCCACCACTGCCGTCTTCACGACCTCGCGCACCCGGGGCTGTAAGCCTCGTCGCCTTCCTCCTCCCCGTTGAGTAGATCGAGCCGCCGCTCGACGTCCGCGACACCGAGTTCACGGCGAGTTCACCACCGGTTCATCACCGACGCGCACCACCCTCCGGCGTTTCCCCCGCCTCAAGACCTCCACGGCCGCCTCCGCCTCGACCCCGCGCACCCGGAGCGCGAGACGTCACCGCCGTTCGACCTCTCCCTTGCCGGGCCCGAGCCGAACCGCCGTGCCGCGACAAGCCGGTACGCCACCGGTTCACCGTCCTCGACCCGCGCCTCCCGTCCTCCCCGCCGGCCAAGACCCAGTGGATCTCGAAGCCCGTGTACAGGAACGCCTTCTCGGGGCACGACGGCTCCAATTCCGACCCCACCGCCGCCGGCGCAGCTCACCTTTCCTCCTCCCGCCGCGCGCCGTTCATCCTCGGACCAAGGTAGAAGACGATCCGCGGATTTTACAATCTAACCCCCGGTCTTTTTACATTTCCCCGGGGTTATGACGTGCACTATGCGTTGTGTCTCGCAGATCATACGCGGAGGCCCCTGGAAACTACGGTTAATTGCGTTTAGGTCCCTAGTCTGAGTGATTTTCCATTTAAATGTATTTGAATTTGCTGTGAACTTTGGAAAATCGTATAAAATCACAGAAAAAATCCAAAATGGACAAACTTAGTTGCGTTAGACTCCTCTTAAATAGATCTATTGAATGGGTATGATGTGGAGATGTGAAATGTCTGTTTTGCCCTTGGGTTGTTGCATGCATGATTAATTAGGGTAAATGACGAAAGCGAACTAAATAAACTCCAAATGGCATGAAACTTAGAGACAGTAGCTTTCTTGTGGTATTGTAGCACTATGTGAATTTTTGTAGCCCTAGCATTTGCTGTTTAGTTACCCTTTTGCCATTTACATGTGTCATGTGCATTTATTTAACCTAGGAATTGGAGGCTACATAAAATATGCTCAAATGGCTGAACTATGATTTCTGGGCACTCCTTATAATAAAAGTAACTCACTGTATAAGTTTGAGCTCTTGCATGTTAGGTTTGATTGCGGTTTTGAAAATGACAAGTGCTAAGGTGATTAAATCAATAAAATATAAAAGTGCTATTTACTGTACCCTAAACACTCCACCGGAAATTTCTATAGCTATATTCTGTGTAAGAATACTTATGTAGGTTATTCATGCTTTGAGGATGCTGTTTCATGAAAGATTCATAGGTAGTCACTTGAATAGGGCCAAAAGTGAAGGTAATAGGAATGGAAAGCAACGTACTCATATGCACCAGAGGTTACTCTTATAAACTTCATTTAATACAATTTAGTTTGCGGAGTCAAAAGGAACCTTGTAAGATAGTTAATTCTATATACTCCACATGTATGTTTGATCCTCCTATGGCTAGATTGTAGATCTTTAATTATGAAAAGTATTGCACTATTAATATGTGGATATCAATAATTCGATTAAGTCAAGATATATAACTTATTTACTTATATGCTTGATGTATAGTGAATGAGATAAAAATTTACTTGGAAGTAGAAGTCTATCATGTACTTTGATCCGTATGCTTAGCTTGTATACTTAACTTGCTGAGATAGATTAATCAACGACATATTCCATGAAAGTACCCTAGCAACCCAAATAACTAGTGCTTATTTTTACTGAGTCACAGCATTATCATGTTCCTTCCGATCAGTGAACTGATAGATGTATATATCTATAGGGGAAATGTCTGAGTATATGCTTGCTCCGGGTGATGGAGGCACTAAAATCGCTATGTCAAAGATACCGTGTTTCGACCTAGCAGTTCGTATGTGTGTGCATGTATAATCCCCTGCTGTTTTGCTTGCACATGAAATGATAACAAACAATCTAAATTGATATCTTGCTCATGCATTAGTTCGAGTGTTGTATTGCGTGTCTCTAATTGTAGGGGTTATGCTAGTTTATGCCCACAAGGGTGATCTTGTTAAATGGTTATCAATTCCCTTTCTGCCTAACCATGCAACGACTGTTAACGTGTGTGCTTGATATTCGTGCATCTCATCCACTTCATCGTGCACGGCATTCATATAGTGACGCTTATTTCAGATACGTGATCAAAAAGCAAGTGCGTGGAACTACTTCAACCAACGGTGATCCAAAAGACCAACTAAGACCCACTCACGACCTGGAGGGCCCATCAGTCGTGTTTGGACGGAGGAGTTGTCCAAGGGATCAAGGGGTTGCCTGGGGCAAAGCCTCACAACCCGGCAAACTAACAGTAGCTTAGTTTGTTGGCTTTATTAAAGTGAATCAAAGGTAGGCAGGACCATGCTTTACCTAGCAAATGATTTTGTTGAATGCTTACGCATCTGCATTAGGAGTTGTTTGGAAACCATTTGCATTAGACTCCTTGGCCGCCCTGGCCCTAGCACCTACAATAGAGTGCGTAGGACGAGTATGCCTAGTAATGCTAGGTACGAGTAGACACGAGTGAATGGAGTCACTCGTCGCGTAGGTGATTTTTTTCAAAAGTCACAGGAACTATTACTATGATGGAAGCTATGAGATTGCTCATGGTTTTAACTCGAGACCGGGCGGAGATATGGTTATATGAGAAAAATGATGATGATATGGATGATATGGTGGACTCCGCTCGAGTCGCATAAGGCCGGTCGTTGTTCGCCTATTGGTCGGCATAACATTGCTAGGGTGCTTATCCGGAATCTATGGGCCGGTGAAAGTCTTACTTGTGACGTCTCAAGCAAGGGGCACGTTCCTACCCACTGGTTGAGAGGAAGGTGGCCGCGGAGGCGGGTGTCAAAGGAGGGCAGAACCCGACGTAACCGAGGTACCGCTCCTGCGACAACGCGCTCCGGGAGTCAGGCGGGAGTGGTCATCGAACTTGAGACGGGACAGGTGGAGATGGGAGAAGCATATGTGGAACGCTGGAAGTTAGTAAGCATATGCCATCCTGGTGCTTCTAGTTATTCCCAGGAATATAAAAATCGATTCGAATCGCTGATGCTCACCAGGTGTGAGAATGCCAATACCACTGACGGGCAAAGTAGTAATCCACTTGAATATGTTGTATTATGAATTCATGGTTTTGAATACAACATACTTGAATATACATGCTTTACTTTCATGCAGCTTTTTATTATACTCATGATTAGTATTATTGATATGATAAACTAAGTAGGTGTCAAATCCTACTCTATATGATAAAGCAAGCAGCTGTAATTCCTGCTTTCACATGTTAACTTGATTCTGTTTACAATCAACAGCTAAGGATCAAAATCTTAGTAAGCAAGCTTTGCGTCAGCCGTAAGCCATTTTCCATTAAGTCCTACTGAGTAATTAGTACTCAGGGTTTGCCCCCACTTTTGGCTTACAGGAACTGAAGACTTTTGGACAATTGTATGAAGGAGGGTAGAACCCGTGGGCTCGGTGCTACTCGCCTTGTTTATCTCTTCCTGAAGACTACTTAAGTATATCGCTTCCGCTGCGAGATTTTTGAAAATGCTTCCACTATACATACTCTGAATTTGATTCCGCTATATTTTGACCATATATTTGATTACATATATTGGTTTGTAAAGAACTTTATCTTACTATCACTATTAAATTGCTTGTGATGTCGTAACTGTTGTGGCTCTTTCGAGGGCTAAATGTGTGTGATGTCGATCTCCTCGGGCGATGGTTTCATCGAGTGCCCTTTGGGTAGCTCGACGGACTACCGGGTTTAGTCTGGCCTAAGTGCACTGCGAGCCAGAGGTGGCAGGTGTGCTTAGTCTGGATTAAGCAGGGCGGTTCCGCCACAGGTGCTATGGCTAGGGCGGCCAGGGAATCTAATGCAATTGGTTCCATTCAACACCTAATGCATATGCGTAATCAACCGATATTTTATTTGCTGGGAATTGTATGGTCTTGACTACCTTCTTCCTCGCTAGGGTTAGTCTCCTCGGCGGCGGGGTCAGTGGTCGGCTGCTGGTTCTCTTGCCCTTCCTCGGGTTCTTCGATCAGAGGTTGTTCCTGCACCGTCTCTTCTTCGATCGCGGGGTCTATATGCATGAAAGGTGCAGACTTAAGTGCATACGAATGCAGATGTATGCATTTGATGTAGATGACAAGTAGATGACAGCATGCAGTATATATATTTCATGGAAAATGACATGTGCATAGTAGTTAAAACAACATTCATGCATATACTTAGTGTAAGCCATGCACATTTGTGAATTAAATCATGCATCTGAGTTCTAGCAGTTTTACTAACTCAAATGAGACCAAACTTTTACGACATGCAGATACTTCATACCCAAGGCTACTGCCAAAATTTCAGCCTAAATGGAGTTATAATTATTTTACTAAAATTCCAGCAATTTCTCAGCCTTTCACCTTGTCAGAATTTTCATAATTTATTGGAAAGGTTTCTGAAGATGAAATTTTACCAGTGAGCTATACTTAGTATGAACTGCATGTACAAAAATTTACAAGTTAAAACTCCCAAGTTTGACAGGACATCTATTTTCCATATATAAATCTAGTGCAAATTAAGATGTACATATAAACAGTGAGAATAGACCTATAGCATATACTTTCTGGACTCTACAGCACTCCCATATGCTACTAGAATTTTGCTAGAATTTATCTTGCACATTAGAACCCATTTTTCCATTTATCTAGTTGTTCAAGTCAAGATTTGTCATTTTCAAATCACCATCAAAACTTAACGTGCAGGGCCCATATTTTACCAGTGGTGTTCACAAAGTATATAGGACCTAAGAAAAATACCAGTGAGTCATGTTCATCATGTTTTGTAGGGACCACATTTCCAAACTATCAATTTAAGCATAAAATACATGCAAAATGGTAAAATAGAGAATAAACAGTAATATATTGAGTTACTAAAATTTACACGGTGTCAAAATATCCCAAAACAGCTACTGACCAAGTTTCATCACCTTTGGACTCCATCTAGACCATGTTTTCTATTTTTCATTGAATTCACATGCATGCACAATAACAGGGGCAAAACTATACATGCACACCTCCACATCATACCTGCTGTGTAGATCTATTTACCAGGAGTACAACGCAACTGAATTTACATTTTTACGATTTTTATTCGATTTTATATGAATTTCCAAAGTTTCAGCCGAAATATAGGAAAAATAAATGGAAAAACATAGATCCAGGGGCTAGAACAGAATTAACCCTAGATACCGGGGGCTAGCACGTAAGAATACACAGACTCAGTGAATAGCGACTCTTAATGCGGCCGAAAATGCAAAAACCGCGGGGGCTAGATTGCAAAACCCCCTGGGTCGTTTCCTTCGTCCCGCCGCGCGCGATGGTGCGGCGGCGCGCGCCGGCGAGCTCGGGCTCGCCGGAGCCGCGACGCTAGGCGCGTCGGGTGCGCGCGAGCGCAGGCTTCAAGGTGAGCTAGGTCTCGGCGTGGGGGACGGCGAGGGTTGGTCGGGGAGGGCAGTGAACCGAAGGTGCGCGACGGCGTCGGCGGCGTGGCCGCGACGTCGAGCGGTGGCGGATCTACGCGATGGGTGGAGGAACGGCGACGAGGATAGGCGCCTTGGGTGCGCGGTGGAGTGGCGCGTGCGGTGAGGGTGGTCTAGGGGTGCGACGAGGGCGGATGGCGGCGGCGCAAGCTCGAGATCGAGCTCGGCCCGGCCATGGCGGACGCGGCGGGGCGCGACTCGATCTAGAGATTGGAGAGAAGAGGGACGGCGAGGTCTACCTCGTCGGGTGCGCCAGGGTGAGGCGAACCCGGCGGCGGCGGTTGGAGGCGCGGAGGTGGACTGAGGAGGTCGGTGTAGCGAGCTCAAGACGGCGGCTATGGCGACGGCGCGTGGGCGAGAGAGGGAACGAGTGAGTGAGGTGAGCGGGGGAGGGAGTGAACCGGGGCGGTATCCCATCCAGATGAAGGCGCGGTGGAGCGGGGCGCGGCCGGGGGCGATCCGTGGGCGTGCGGCGTCGGCCGTACGCTGGCGTCCACGCGGCGTTCGCCGGCCCGGACAGGGTGTCGCGCGCGCGCCCGCGGGCCCACCGGTCAGTGACAGCGGGGAGGGAAAAATGGAGAAAAAGAAAAATGTGTTTTCTCACCTCCTGTAATTCGTCATTTTGACACACTTAGATTCTGAATTTGGAAAAGTGGTAATTGGTTGAAATGTTCTACTCTTTGAGCTCTACAACTTTATCAAAAGGTTCCATACCAAAATCATTTCATAAATATGAATTTCAGTTGAATTTATATGGAAGCCCCAATGTGGACAGGGGGACCTTTATTGCTTAGGGAAACAGAAACTCCTAGTTACATGCATTTTCTCCCCAGGTGCCTCTTGACAAGTTTGCTTAGAATTTCATAAGCTACAACTTCTCTAATTTGAGCTTTGCATTAAAGTGGCTGTAGGTCAGAGTAAACTTAGAATTTCAAATCAGCCCCAATTTGAACTGGTTTTCTGTACTGACAATAAATGACCCTAAACACCTTGTAACCCTCATTATATGACAAGAACCCAATTAGCAAAGTTATTTATCTCATGTAGATCTACAGTTTTGTCAATATGAACTTCACCCAGATCTTAATAGAATCAAAGATATGGCTATAAACATAGCATCACACATGAAATGACAAGGCTTTTCACTTAGTAATATGAACCAAAGTTGTTTCCAATGCACCAACACATGTTATGCTATGATGCTCATGAATGAATGCTTCATGTTTGATGAATGGTTATGCACTTGAGATGCCAGAGCATCACAGTATGTGCTGTCCCGCCTTGCTGATGGCACTTCTGGCCCTCTTGAGAGCGCGCTTCATCCTGCACAAAAAATCACTACAAAAACTACGAAACGAGGCGTGACACCACCACAACTCGTTCGTGGTCTTGCCCAAAAGAGAGGGGCTAGTAGCTAATTTATTTGCTCAACTAGATTTTTATTTGGACATTACTTTGGCTAAGCAAAGGGCTAAATTAACTACTAAACAAGAGAATTTGAGAGGGAGAAGGGAAGTGTTTGCAGTGCTGCTGCTTGGTGAATTGGAGAAGGGAGCTCAAGGGGCTTTTTATAGTCAAATGGGCAGGAAAGGAGGTCGGGCGGACGGGGTTGAAGGTCGGCCGACTTGCACTGCTGGTCGGCCGGCCTTGGCTGCTGGTCGGCCGGCCTTACATGGGCAAGCAGCAAAAGGGCAGAGGAGGCAAGCAGGTCGGCCGGCCATGAGGAGCTGGTCGGGTGGCCATCAACTGCTGCAGCTTTACTTTGCTTGCGTTGGAAGCAAGAGAATGAGAGGGAAAAGAAGAGGCAGGGGGAAGCTGGTCGGGCGGCCTAGAGTCCTGGTCGGCCGGCCTCCTTGGCGTTGCTTTTGTCCTGGTTTGCTTCAGGAGTGAGCAAGGTAGAAAGCGCAAAGGGAAAAAGAGGGGAGGAGGTCGGTCGGCTGGCCCTTGGCCTGCCTTTGTGCATGCTTCGGTTGGGAAGCAAAGGGTAAAGTGAAAAGAAAAGGAAGGAGGAAGGGAAGAAGGTGGGAGCTCGGTCGGGCGGCCAAGCAAGGCAGGTCGGGCGACCTTTAGTGGTGGTCGGGCGGCTAATTATGAGGTCGGCCGACCTCTTTGCTTCGGACGGAGGTAAAGAGAAGGGCGAAAGAAAAGTGAGAAAAGGGAAAGAAGGGAGATGGAGTGAAGAGGAAGGGAGAGGGGAGGCAGGCTCGGTCGGGCGGCCTGACCAACTGGTCGGCCGGCCTTGGCTGGTGCCCCCATGCCCCCTTGTGCATGCAAAGCTAAAGAGACGAGGGTGAAAGGAAAAGAAAAGAGAAAGGTGAAAGAAGAAGAGAGAGGGGAGAAAAGAGCAAGAAAGAGGAGGAAGGGGGGAGGCTGGTCGGGCGACCGAGCTGCCGTGGTCGGCCGGCCTTGGCCTGCTTGCCTTACCTTTGTCGAGGAGGTGGTCGGCCGGCCCCTGTGCTAGGGTCGGCCGACCCTATATATTTTTTTCAAAAATAAGAGTATAAACTTAATGCAATAAAGATTAAAATTATGCATTGCCAAAATTTAGATATGCTGTGGAGTGTTTAGATTGAAAGTGATGGGGAAATAAATATGCCGTCGAATGATAATGCCAGGTTTACCTCTTGGCGGGAGCGAACCATTTACCGTCCTTCGGGATGTCGCGTGAGCGTATGTACGGGGAGGTAAGCGGTACCTTTGCGAGCTACTTGGAATTTGTCGTGGATGGGTCCTGAGCGCGCTTGTCGTCAACATGCCCCATAGTATTTATCCTAGGGTCTCCATGGGTATGCTGATTTTTGTTGCACCCTTGGTTGATGGGTCTTGTAGAATCATGGGTGCCGACCTTCTTAACAGGAGCTTTGCCTCCTGTTTCTTGGTTCTTGTGGCTAGCCTTCATGGCTTTCGCCTTCTTCCATTCGTCTTCTTCCCGTTGTCGGATGGCAGCCTCGGTGGCTAACTTTTGTTTCATGAATGCTACGAGACTGTCCATCTCTTTCCCGGAAGCGTCGTAGACTGGCGACTTCGGCACATACTTTTGGCACTTGAAAATCTTCACTTGGCTACACTGCTCCACTTTTGGTTTGAAGGAGAATGTCTCCCTCATTCCGTTGATGTTGAGATGGACTTCTCCGGCTCCAGCATCTATGCTTGCTTCCGTGGTGCTTAGAAACGGCCGCCCAAGAATGAGCGGTGTCTTTGCATCAATTTCCATATCCAATACCACGAAGTCCATGGGAATGAGGAAGTTCTAGATCTTCACCGAGACATCCTCGGCGATTCCTGCGGGGTGTCGGATAGATTGGTCCGTGAGTTGCAGGCACATACTTGTGGGGACGAGTGCCACGTGATTGAGTTTGTCGAAGACAATTTTAGGCATGACACTGACGCTTGCTCCGAGATCGCATAAGGCTTGATTGAAGACTTGGTTCTCGATTGAGCATGGAATGGTAGGACTGCTAGGGTCCTCTTCTTCTGTGGAGGTTGGTTGAGTATAGCTGCGCTACACTCCTACACTCCTCAGTCATATGCACAATTTCCGCTGATGGCAGTGGTTTCTTATTGTTGAGTATATCTTTCATGTACTTTGCATATGTCGGTACCTGCATAGCATCTAGCAGGGGTATATTGACATATAATTTCTAAATGACCTCAACAAACTTACTATATTGTTCATCGGCGGCAGCCTTCTTGTTGTGCTGAGGGAAGGGCAACACCGTTGTGTCATAAAACTCATGTGGAAGAGTTTTTGATGGTGCCTTTTCCTTCGTGGCACCAGTGCTGGTTTCTGGATCATCATTCTCCTCCGTTTCGGTGGTCTTCTCCTGTTCCTTGCCTGTATGGTTAGTGCGTGACGTACCACTAGGATGTGGAGGGTCCTGAGTGGACTTACCACCTCTAGTGGTGACGGCATTAATGTGCTCTTTGGGAGGAGTTTCCGGTTGTCCCGGAAGCTTTCCCGCATTAGTATTAGGCAAAGAGGCAGCCAACTGAGCTATTTGTGTTTCTAACATTTTACTGAAACTCAGTTGATTTTTCATAGCACTGTTAAAAGTTTCCATTTGTAAAGAAATAGACTCAAAAAGTCTATCATTTGCATGAAACTTTTTACTAATGCTATCATACACAGCTTTTGGATCAAAAGAGCTAGGCTTATTGAACTGCTGTGAATTACCAGAGGAGTTACCTTGTCCGAAGAATGGCATATATGGGCGCAAATTCCAGCCTGGTTGGGGACGATTCTCGTTGTTGAAGTTGCTAGAATTACCGATGAAATTGGTGTCTTCCGATCGCGTTTCAGGGCACCTGCTCCCTGAATGCCCCATATTCCCGTAGACTTCACAAGTCATGCGAGTGTCAAGGGCCTGGACTGGTGCGGTCTCAGGATTGTCTTCTAGCTTCTTTAAAAGCAAGTCCATCTTGGCGGCCAGCATGTCCGTGCTGTCGATATGATGGACTCCACGGGATCGTGTGTGTGACCTTTCTTCCTTCCATCCTTGGTTAGTGGCGATCTTCTCAATCAGATTTTTGGCCGCTCTCACACTTTGGGATAGGAAAGAAACTCTTGAGCAGTACGGTTTAACCCGTGAAAGAAACTCTGAATGATCAGCCATTCTTCCATGACATGGTGGGGACAGGCTGCTATGTATTCCTGTAATCTTTCCCAGGCCTCCGCCACCGTTTCATCTGCGAGCTGTTGAAAGCTCGAGATCTTGTTCCTCAACGCGTTGGTCTTTCCCATAGGGAAATACTTGGCGAGGAATGCGTTTGAGCACACATCCCAGGTTATCAGTGTTGCACGATTGAGGTAGAACCATTGCTTTGCCTTTCCGACATGTGAAAATGGGAAGAGGTGTAACTTGACAGCATCGGCGGACGCACCTTTCATAGTAAAAGTACTGCAGATTTCTAGGAATTGCTGCAGATGATTGTTGGCATCCTCCATTGCTAATCCACAAAAGGGAATGGCTTGAACCATGTGAATGACTCCCGGCTTGAGTTCAAAGTTCTCCCCTGCGTTGACTGCTGGTCCCGTAGGGACATTGCTGCTGGATGGGATGGAGAACTCACGGATGGTCTTCTCAGGAGCTGCGGCCATGTCGTCAGTGTTCGAGGAACTACTTGATGAGTCGGCGTTCGAGGAACCACTTGATGTGGCCGTTTCAAGGTTCAATTCCCTTGGAACAGGTCTCTGCCCGTGAACGGTCTTGGGACGGACCCTCCTAAGTAGAGACTCTGGGTTATTGTGGAAGTTTTCCGGCAGGTCGAAACCGGTCATACACTTCTCTGTTGCAACCACAACATAAACAACAGAGACAAGTGAGCCTACTAATGACTAGTTGGTGTTTTTATGAAAGACACGGGGTTCGAAAAGAGATTATCAACTATATCTCTGCCTATTTCTTCCCCGGCAACGGTGCCAGAAAAGCTTGTTGGCGTCTCTTAGCCTTATAAGATTTTACTCTGCAAGCACACGGAGACCGCTGTGCTTTTCACCCAGAGTATTCCGAGTATCATATTTTTATCCACAGGGAAGCGGCAGGCGAGAGAGTATAATTGAATAAACTCAAATCGAATGAACCGTACATAAATAAATATACCAGCTAGTCACTAGACAGGGGTAAGTCAGGTAAACGGATAGGTGTATGGTGGAAAGAAGTAAATTAAACTACCTAAGATACACATAGAAAGGTATAGTTGCCTGGGAGGACAACGAGTGAGATAAAGTTCCCAAACTCTATTCTATTCGGCTGCAAAGACTATGTCGTGGTTAACTAAGAAACTCAAGTAGCAAGTCAGGGTCTCACGTCGAGCGAAATTCCGGCGCCTCGAGGGGTCAGGGGGGTAGATAGTAGACCACTGAAGGAGACCCGGCTAACGCCTATGGGCCTACCGAACGAACGGGCCTAGACTACATAGGCACACCACACGCTGTCACCGAGTGGGGCTACCAAGCAAATCTGCGTGGATAGCCTGGCACGCTATAAACGTACTCAAGCGAAGCTTGAGTAACAATAGATCGTCCTTGATCAGAGGAGAGGACCTAACCAGAGCCTGGCGTACAGGTTGGATTATAGCACCGGCAAGAATAACGGGACTTGACTAACTAAGATAACCACAAGTCTAAGCCTAGCAAGTATGCAAAATGAAGGGTACACCACACTTGCAAGAGTCTATAGAAGTAAAGTGAAATATAACCGTATTTTATTGAAGATTCGAGTACAAAAGATACAAGAGCTGTTATCGCAGACTCAGAAGAATCTCCGAGAACCCCGAGGCAAAGCTCGACTCACTCTAACTCCCAGGACTATCCTAACTACTAAGATGTGAAAAATGACACTCTCTAAGGTAGGATATGGCTCTCAACTTCTCCACACCTTTACAAATGAGCTCTACAGGCCTATTTATAGTCCCATATGTAAGGGGGTACTTGTAGGAGGCTTAGGTCGGTGGGAGGCCGAAGTCGGTGGTCGGCCGACCTAGGGCCGACCTAGCCTGAGGTCGGGCAACCAACCGATCCACCGCCTTTGCATTCCAACGGCTTGATCTTGCGTCCCCATGGCGGTTGGCGGTTAGGACGGTTGTTGCACGTGTAAAATGCCTCCGGGGGTAGGTCGGCCGACCTTGTAGGAGGTCGGGCGACCACATGTCAGCCTTGCATTGGCCACTTTGCTCCTCCCTCGGATTGTTGACGTTGTAGATCCGTGACTTGGTGCATTTTCGGCCTTTGGATACATTGGATGCTTGGTCTTGCGGTTGGATTTGAGTGCACTTGTGTTTCTTCGTGATGTGGATCGATGAAGTGGCAAATGGCTCACTTGGAAAGTTGGGCGGCCTGGCTCAGTCTCGGCCGACCCTGTCAGTGGGTCGGGCGACCAGGCCCCAGGTCGGCCGACCTGGCTGAGTTAGGCTCGGCCTGGCCTTGGTCGGCCGACCTAGGGTTGGGGCGGCCGACCTGGCCACTTTGGCCAATGGACTCCATCTTTGATCCTTGGCATATTTTCAGCTGTTTTATGTGCATTTTGGTACCTGCATCCAAATATTCATACAAAACTAGTGGAACTCATTAGTAGAAGGGTTAGTCCATATTTATTCACTTGCATAGCTCCATTTGGTTGGTAATTGACGGTAGATATCGTGAGATTACAACCGTCAACACTCTCCTCTCTCTATGTCGAGAGGAGGAAGAAGACGGCCAAAGTACATTTTAGGCCCCGCGTTTTGTTCATTTTCCGTTCTAATCCAAAGCGTTGTGCACTGAGTCTAGTGAGTCTCACGTTCTAGCCCCTGAAGTATATAGTTAATTGCGTATAGGTCCCTGGGTCTTTTAGTTTTCCATTTAAATGCATTATTTCGGCTGAGAAATTTGGAAAATCACCAAAAATCATAGGAAAATCATAAAAAGATAAACTCAGTGGCTATGGACTCCTTGTGAGTAGGTCTATTGGGTAGGTATGAAGTGGATCCATGAAATGGCTGTTTTGCCCTTGGATTCTTGCATGCATGTTGAGGGTAAATAAATGGTAAAAGTGGACTAAATGAGCTCCTAAAATGGTGAAACTTGGACAGCAGCTTTCTTATGGTATTATGGCACTGCGTGATCTTTTGGTAGCCCTAGCATTGGATGGTAAATTACTGTTTTGCCATTATGCATGTATTTTATGTATTTTTGTGTATATGAAAATGGATGTTACATAAAATATACTCAAATTGACTCTCTGGTATTTTTCATATGCTTTATATGGTATAAGTAGCTCACTGGTAAAATATGAAGCTGTGCATGTTTAGTTTTGATACTGTTTTGAAAATGACAAAATGTTACTTGTTGATGTTGATAATTGGAAAAAGGGATATTAGAGTACTAAGAAAATCCCATGGAAATATTGGTAACTTGCCGATGATATATAGGCTCCAGAAAGTATTTTTGTGAGGTTTGTGAACACTGTTTGGATGAGCATTTAAATTAGACCTAGATAACCATATGGAAAATAGATGTCCTATAAAAATATGGATTCTGAGCTTGCTGATTTTTGTGAGTGGTGTTTATGCAACATTATGCTCGTATAAATCATGAAAAATCTGGGAAGTTAAAGGGCTGCCATATTGTTAGAATTTTAGTAAAATAATTATAATTCTTTTGTGGCTGAAATTTTGGCAGTAGCTTAGTACAGTATTGATATTCTTGTCATAAATATTTGAACTCATTTGGAGCTGTATAACAGTATGGACTTAGCATGAGCACTTTAATTCAATAAATGGATAAACTTGTATAATGGACCTAGGTGTAGTTTATGTGAGAAGGTAATGCTGCTTGCTACACCATGTCCCTAGCGACAAGTTTCTTGTGATGTTATAAATGATAAGTGGAACTAGATTCGGTGATGGTTTGTATGATTTCTTAATGATGGGTTGTACGACTTCTTAGTAAAGTTTTAAAGTTTTCTTATTATGGGATGAATTTGAACTGAGAATACTTAAGTCATTTTGTCACAAGCTACCTGACCATGCATTATGTTTCACTTGCACCCATGCATGTATTTTCATTCGTTGCACTCATGGTTGCACTATGTCATGCATATAGACCCCACGAATGAAGGGCCAACGCGGGAGCAGCCGCTGATCAAGGAGCCAGACGACGAGCCCCTGCACCAGGAGCTAGTGAACCAGCCACAGGAGGACCAGCAGCTGGCACCCAACGTCAGACCAGAGGCAACACCTAACTTTAGCAAGGAAGGTAGGCAGGACCATGATTCTCCCAGCTAATATGATTATCATTGATGATTACGCATCTGCATTAGGAGTTGGTTGAAACCAATTGCATTAGATTCCCTGGCCGCCCTGGCCCTAGCACCTATACATAGAGTTCGTAGGACGAGTGCCTAGTAATGCTAGGTGTGAGTAGACACGAGTGAATGGAGTCACTCGTCGCGTAGGTGATTTCAATCACAAAAAATCTTGCTATTGTGGAAATCATTATATATGCTTATGTTTTAAATGGAGACCGGACGGAGATTTTATGAGTTATTTATTGTTTATGGTATGGTGCATTGGACTCCGCCCGAGTCGTATAAGGTCCGTTCGCTGTTCGTCTGCTGATCGGCGTAACATTGCTAGAATGCTTATCCGGGCCACGGGACCGGCGAAAGTCTTACTTGTACCATCCGAAGAACAGAGACTTGTTCCTACCATGGGCTTGGGGGCACTTGACTCATGGGAGGGCTGACCCAGGCGTGGTATCGCTCCTATGGGGGCTAAACCTGGGGAATGGCGGGTTGGAATCAAACTTGGGATGGGACAAGTGGAGATGGGGACTATATGTGGAAACGTGATGCCCAGTAAGCATATACCCCTGGCATTTTTAGTTATTCCCGGGAATTAAAAATTGATTCGAATCGCTGATGCTCACCAGGTGTGAGAATGCCAATGTCACTGTCGGGCAACGTAGTAACTATCCGAACATGTTACATTATTATTCATGTTTTCAAAAACCACCTGCTTGTATTTGTATGCTTACTTTTCTGCAAGTTAGTGTTATGATGGTATATGCAAATGAGGAAATGTTACTTTGTGTCAATATCTCATTTTTAAAAATCAATGGCTAAGGATCTAGTGTTAGTAAGCAAGCTTTGCGTCAGCCGTAAACCCTTCCATTAAGTCCTACTGAGTAATCAGTACTCAAGGTTTGCCCCCACTTTTGGAGCGCAGGTACTGATGACATCTGGACAGCTGTTTGGCGGAGGGTAGAACCGGTGGGCTTGGTGCTACTCACCTTGTTCATCTCTGCATGAAGACTACTTAAGTGTTTTGTTTCCGCTGCGAGATTGCTTTTGAAACCGCTTCCGCTATAATTTGAACATGTATTTGACTATGTATGTTTGGGTTGTAAACTAAGTCTATCCACTCTCTATTTCAACTGCCTGTGATGATGTAACTGTTGTGGCTCCATCGAGAGTCGGATGTGTTTGATGTCGGTTCCTCTGGGAATGGTGTTATCAAGGGTCGAAGGGCTCTCGACGGACTACCGGGTTTAGTTTACCTAAGTGCACTGCGAGCCAAAGGTGGCAAGTGCGCTTAGTCTGGATTAAGCAAGGCAGTTCCGCCTCAGCTGGTATCAGAGCCAATCATACACAGACAGCAGTCATATCATCAAGTTTTGTTTTACAAACTTATTTTCGAAAACCCCTTTCAAGTAATTGAAAATGAGAGTATACGATATGCCCATATTAAGGATGTTAGTGGATATCAGGTGACATTGCTAACATTCTGACCTAGATAGAACTCATATGCATATTCGACGCTTTGGGAAGCAACTTTTCGGCCATAGCAATCCCCAGTACTGGAGGAACGCTATCGGGATTTGTAAACTGTTGTACACCCTGCATTCATGCTGTGTAGGAAAAACATTTAAGGGTGGTGGGCATGCCTGGAGCTTTCATGCCCACCACACTTACATTTGGTTTGGGGATCCACCTTCTTCTCGACAATTCCCTGTACTGGTGGAAAGTCAGGCTTTGAAAAAAGATGCAAAGGCCCACTCAACGTTGTCCACGCAGCGGTCAAGCGTGGATGCCAAACTAGGTGGTAATGTATGAGCATGCATTCTTCTGTAGGTACGCTAACCACGTGCGAACTTAAGAACGAGTAGAGGACGACTAGTTGCATCAGAGAGTGCCGTGCATATGTGTCACCGAAATATCGCTAGATATATAGTGTATACTTAGGAGGTGTGATGTGAGAACGAATAGGACGAATCATGTATCATGGCATTCGTGCTTCTCTCATCTATACCTTAAGTTTGCTCTTTCTATCAATTGTGTTCTTTTAAAAGTCACAAGAGAAATTGAATAAGAATGAAGACCTCACTCCCACGTTCTATCCATCAAATTGGCAACTTTCACATTCCTACTAACTAAAATATATGAAGTTACTTCTCCCCAAAAGTTCAATGCATGAGAATCAAGTAAGGATGCTCACAATATAAAGCGCTATTAAGTTTAAGCAACAACTTGGGGAAGAAATGCAAATTCGACCCAGTTAGTGAAAGATTTAACCCAAAGCTTCTATAACAAAACACAAGACCTGGAACAACTTCGTTATAGATGACATGGCACGAAAATGCATGGAATTAGAACAGCTTAATTTTTAGACTAGTGGCTGTCTCAGGTAGAGCCAAAAACCTGGGTGCAGTCAGTAAAGTTGAAATTTGCACCATGGTCCCGACCAGTTTGATAAAGATGGTCTATAAGGAAGTTGTAGTAATTTAAATTTTAAAACAACTTTTGTATTCTAAGTTTCACTCAGATCAATCGTCTTGACACCCAAAGTATCAAGATTCAGATGTGCTGCCTAGCTACATATTGTAACTTTGTATCAGCGCATCTATTGGCATTTAAGCTATTGGACTAAACACCATTGGCCTCATTCCTAGAGATGGTCATCCCACCTGAAATGTTTGCACAAGGGGCTGCTCATGGAGCACCACCTCCTCCTGAGTTGGCCACTTTGGTCGCTCAGCAGGGTCAGATCATCAACATGCTGGCTGAAGAACAACAACGACGTTATTCACAGGAGATCAGTTACACTGACTTTGCGGCACTACAACCGTCGATCTTCACCGTTGCCACCGATCCACTAGATGCTGATGACTGGCTTCGAATCATTGAGTCCAAGTTCAGTCTACTGCCCCGCCTCACTGAGCAACAGAAGGCTCGCTTTGCGGCGCAGTGTCTACATGGTCCCTCGGGGGCCTGGTGTGCTTCTTTCCTGGCAATGCAACCAGCCGGGCACCAGGTCACATGGGACGAGTTCCAAGCGGCTTTTTGGGCTCACTATCTCCCGTCTAGCCTCATCGAGCTCAAGCAACGGGAATTTCGTGCACTTCAGCAAGGGAGCATGTCGATACTCGAATACATACAGGCTTTTATCTGCTTGTCGAAGATATGGAAGTCTAAGAACATCTGAGTATCCCGCAAGGTGGCAGGAACTACCCGGAGCACGCTGTGGCACTGCAAGTATCTACCGTCTGTCCAATTCAAACGGATGGCCGATCTTGATAATAGCTCTACGGGGAAGTAACTTTCGATCATATACTTAGGAATTATATTCACCCCTATTCGTGGGTCGTATATGATGTCTTGCGGCTGTAGCCTTGATACTTGGCCAGTGATAACGCTGGGGTCTGGATAGAATTTGATTGCCTTTGTGTCCAGCCGTCTATCCTCTAGCCAATCCCGATTGATTGCTGCTGAAAGTCAGAGTAGGTCCTCCTTCATATGCTCTTTGAAATCTGGGAGTGTATATGATGGCTTGGAGGTCCTGGTGAAGCGTCGGTCTTGTTTAGGCAACCGAGAGGCATTGCCAAACTCCATGAATAATTCGTCCTTGAAAGAGAACGGAGGTGCCCACGGAGGAATCGTCAAGGCTAAACTGACCCTCCCAGTTTGCCGTGACGATGGTTCTAGGATCTCTTCTATTTGGGGAGATGGTGGAATTAGAGCTTGATTTGTCGCTCTTCATTGGATTTTTGGCTGGGTGGCTTCTGTGGAGGTGGAGGTTGTTCTTCTAATGTGCCGAGGTCAGAAGCCTTCTCGAGAATTTTGTCGAGAATTTTTCTTCCTTCGCAAGCTTTTAGGTGTGAGAATGATCCCCCAGAGGCTAAGTTGAGGCAAAGATCAGCACCAGGCGAGAGGCCTCGGACGAAGTGCTGCAATAGCATTGCCTCGGGAATAGCCGAATCTAGTCCTGACGATGTCAGGAGGTTGAAGCGTGCCCATGCTGCCCCCAAGGATTCTCTTTCCCGTTGGCGAAATGAGAGTACTTCGCAACGGAGATCGACAACCTTGTTTTGCAGAAAGAAGCGCAGACAAAAACTCGATTTTAGCTCTTCCCAACTGCCTTGTACTTTATTGACCGTCTGATTGCACCAGATTTTTGCTTCCCCCGTTAGTGAAAACGGGAAAAGCAACCATCGTAGAGTCTCACTGGACATCCCCGAGATGACCAAGCAGCTACATAACTGCTCGAACTCCCGGAGGTGTGAGTAAGGGCATTCAGATTCCAATCCTCTGAATAATTGATCTTGAACCATGGCTATCAAGCCGGGACGTAGGTGATAGCCATCTACGGTGATAGGTGTGGATGAAGGTAGAGGCTCCAAATAATCGCCCTTTGGAGCGGCGAGTTGAAAGATCGGTGTGGAATCCATATGGTAGATGGTATGTGGTATTTGGTGGGAATATATGTGGTGGTTGTGTATGGTGTGAGTATGGACGATCCTAAGGTTCTAGTTGAATTAGCTACCGTTCCCCGGCAACGGCGCTAGAAAAACTTGTTGGCGTTTCTTCGCCTACTGAATAAATTCCACAAGCGCACGGAAACACGTTGTAGTTTTTCACCCAAGAGTATTCCAGGGTATCAAAATCCACGAGGAACGAGGAGTAACTCAATGTAGAAAGTTAGGAACGAACAGTGAAACCAGCAATTGCAGAGATAAAAGACAGAGCAGAGCAGGTTCACAACTTTAAATAAAACTACTTAACTTTTCTAAACAAACTAGTATTCTACTCAACAGGTTTACTTGGACACTGAGGCTATAGAACCACTTCCGGGCACCAGAGTGCTGATAACCCAGACGAGAAAGGCGGGTACTATAGGACTCAACTATGTGTCGATGAAAGCTTATCCGAACGACGGGGTTGGACTATACAGGACACACACCCACTGTCACTAGGTGGGACTACCAACCAAAACTGCGTGGGACAAGACACTTTCCAAGGTAAACTCTGGTCTAGACACCACGTCTACACAACTGAGTTTACTACTACTCTAGTTTGAAGTCAGAGAGCAAGCACAATTGTATAGCTAAACTACACAGAGCACACTTGGCACCCGTAAACTACTGAGCAAAGTACTGAGTATGTAAATAAAGTAAGTATGAAATAAATAAAGAAGGGAGCAAGGAATTTTACTAAATCTTGGAAATAGAGTATAGTTCCTCTGAGGCTGAGAGCTCAGGAATAGAATACCGAAGAGAAATCTGACTCCTTCACTCTACAACTCACTACTCACTCTTGATACAACTTGGCTCTCTCTACAATGCCAAGGGTGGCTTCACTACTATACTTTACACTCAACTACACAACCACACTTGTCTCTTGATCCACCACACCTTGCAAGTGACCTCCGGGGGGTATATATAGCTTAGAGAACAAGGGGGGTACTTCTAGGTGGTCTAGGTCGGTAGAGGAGGTAGGTCGGTGGCCGGGCGGCCAGGGGGGTGGCCGGCCGACCATCAAGGGTGGTCGAGCGGCCACTCATCTTGCCGCCTTTGACCATCTAACGGTTGATCTTGGCTCCTGGTGTCGGTTGTAGGTCGGCTGAGTTAGTGCATGTGAAAATGAGTCGGAGGGGTGGTCGGCCGACCACTCTCATTGGTCGGGCGACCAGTCCCTGGATTGCTGACGTCACCAATCTCTTGCATGATGGCCTTCCGACCGTTGGATGCATTGGATTCCTAATCCAACGGTTGTATTTAACTCTTTTTGTGCTTCTTTGCATGGAGGTCGAAAGATGGATTGGTGACATGGCCGGGCGACCACTTGTCATGGCTGGGCGGTCAACATCTTGGGCAGTCTTGGGCTTAGAGGCTTCCTGGGATCCTCTGGTAGCCGAGCGGCCAAGGGAGGTGGCGGTCGGCCATGGTAGGTGGCCGGGCGGCCATTCTCCTTAGCCTAGTAGCTCCTCATTGCTTATTTGCCCACATTTTGTGCATCTTTTCATTGTTTTGGTCATGAAATGCTCCTGCATCACACTATTGTACACAACTCGTGGAACTAGTTAATTATACATGAAATCTTGATAAATGATGCTCTCAAGCATGAAATGTTGGTGGTCAAAATGGGTTTTGATGACTGCCAACAAAGGCCACAAGTGAGAAAGATGCAAGCATTCTCATCAAACTCAAGGATGAAAATGACAAGCTTAAGCAAGAAGTGAAGAGTGTGCAATCCGGCTATGGTGCCTTGCTTAAGGGCAATACCAAGTATCATGAGATGCTATCTTACCAAGCCGTGAACTTTGAGAAGAATGGTCTTGGCTATCCCCCAATGAAGGATACATGCAAGCCACCACCGTCAATCAAGATTGAGAAGCCCAAGTGGTGCACCGAGTGCATGACCGAAGGCCACTTCATGTTTGAGTGCAAAGCACTGCCCAAGAAACTCAACAAGCAATTGAGGGTGTTTGGTTTTGATGCTCACTACTTGGTCAAGATATTGTCAAATGGTCAAGTCAAGGTCCAATTCCTAGGCAAGAAAGATGAGACAAGGCCCAAGAAGCTATGGGTGCCCAAGACACTCATTCCCAAGATTGCTGACCCAATAAGAAATGGACACCTAAGCCAAAGTCCAAAGTTGCACCTAATCTTAGATGGGTGCCCAAGTCTCAAGCTTGATTTGCTTGTGTATAGGTAAACTACAAGACCGGTGGATCACAATGGGTGATGGATAGTGCATGCACTCAACATATGACTAGTGATTTCCGGATGTTCACCTCACTTAGTGGGAATGTGGAGGATTATGACAAGATCACATTTGGTGACAACTCCAAGGGCAAAGTTGAAATATTGGGCAAAATTGAAATATCAAGTGAATATTCAATCTCCAATGTGTTGCTAGTTGATTCTTTGAATTTCAATCTCTTGTCGGTGGGACAACTATGTGATTTGGGTTTCCAATGCCTATTCAAGCCAAATGAAGTGATAGTGAGCAAAATTGATGGTGGTGAAGAAGTCTTCAAGGGTTTTCATCATAACATTCTTTATCTTGTTGACTTCAACTCAAAGAAGGCCAAGTTGCAAGCATGTCTATTCTCCAAGAATTCAATGGGTTGGTTGTGGCATAGAAGACTTGCTCATGTTGGAATGAGGACACTCAAGAAAGTCATGAAGAAGGATTTGGTCCGAGGCTTAAAGGATATCACATTTGAGAAGGACAAATTGTGTAGTGCTTGTCAAGCCGGCAAACAAGTTGCAAACACTCATCCAAGCAAGACATTCATGTCCACTTCAAGGCCACTAGAGCTACTACATATGGATCTCTTTGGTCCAACCACATATACAAGTATTGGTGGCAACAACTATGGTTTTGTGATAGTTGACGACTTCTCAAGATACACATGGGTTTATTTTCTTGAGGACAAAACCGAAGTGGCTCATGTCTTTAGCAAGTTTGCCAAGAGAGCTCAAAATGAATTCAACACTTCAATTGTGAAGATTAGAAGTGACAATAGAAGAGAGTTTGACAGCACCAACATTGAAGAATATTGTGATGAGGTTGGGATCAAGCATGAATTCTCCGCTACATACACACCCCAACAAAATGGTGTAGTGGAGAGGAAGAATAGAACACTCATTACTCTTGCAAGATCAATGCTTGATGAGTATGGCACTAGTGAGATGTTTTGGGCCGAAGCTATCAACACCTCATGCTATGCCTCCAACCGGTTATATCCTCACCGTCTACTTGACAAAACTCCATATGAATTGCTCAATGGGAGAAAACCCAATATCTCTTATTTCCGGGTGTTCAGGTGCAAATGCTATATCTACAAGAATCGCCAACACTTGGGTAAGTTCCAAAGGCGTTGTGATATTGGTTTCTTACTTGGTTACTCATCAAAGTCCAAAGCATACCGCGTATTCAACAATGCCACCGGCATGGTTGAAGAGACGTATGATGTGGAATTTCATGAATCTAATGGCTCCCAAGGAGCACATGTTGATGTTGTGGATATAGATGAGGAACCACTTGTAGAGGCAATGAAGAATATGACTATCAGTGACATCAAGCCTAAAGAGGATGATGATGAAGTGCAAATTGTTGATCAACCATCCTCTTCCATGGCACCTCAAGATGGTAGTGAACAAGAAAAAAATACTTCCAAATGAAGATGTTCATGTACCTCAAAAGCAAGTTGATGAGCAAGCACAAGATGTGAGCACACCGGTTAGGACACCTCAAGTGGCAACTCAAAGAAGCAGTCAACTCACAAGTGGACACCCCAAAGAACTCATCATTGGTAGTCCAACTAGAGGAGTCACAACAAGATATCGCAATATTGGAGCATTTTGTCAAGCCTACTCATTTGTCTCTAGCATCGAGCCAACAACAATTGATCAAGCTTTGAGTGATCCAGATTGGATAAATGCCATGCATGAAGAGCTCAACAATTTCACAAGAAATGAAGTTTGGACACTTGAAGCTAAACCCAAGGGTGCTAGAGTGATTGGAACCAAGTGGGTCTTTAGAAACAAGCAAGATGATGAAGGTAACATTGTGAGAAACAAGGCAAGATTAGTGGCAAAGGGATACTCTCAAGTTGAAGGAATTGATTTTGGAGAGACCTTTGCACCGGTTGCAAGATTATAGGCTATTCGGTTTCTCCTAGCTTATGCATCCCATCATGACATGAAGCTCTATCAAATGGATGTGAAGAGTACATTTCTTAATGGCTACATCAATGAGCTAGTGTATGTGGAGCAACCACCCGGTTTTGAAGACCCAAACAATCCTAATCATGTGGATAGGTTGCCCAAAGCTCTCTATGGATTAAAGCAAGAACCTCGAGCTTGGTATGAGAGGCTTAGGGACTTCCTCATTGAGAAAGGGTTCGTGATTGGCTGAGTTGACACCACCCTATTCACAAAGAAGATGGACAATGATCTCTTTGTTTGCCAAGTGTATGTTGATGATATCATCTTTGGGTCAACAAATGAAGAGTTGTGCAAGGAATTTGGCAAGATGATGGCAAAGGAATTTGAGATGTCAATGATCGGCGAGCTCATTTTCTTCCTTGGGTTTCAAATCAAGCAACTAAAAGAAGGGACTTTCATCTATCAAGAAAAGTACACAAGAGATCTACTCAAGATATTCAAGATGGATGATTGCAAGCCGATTGAAACTCCAATGGCAACTAACACAAAGCTCGACGCCATTGAAAGTGGTATCAAGGTGGACCAAACTCTCTACCGGTCCATGATAGGTTCGCTTCTTTACTTATGTGCTTCTAGGGCGGATATCATGTTTAGTGTGTGCTTGTGTGCCCGGTTTCAAGCCGATCCCAGGGAATCTCATATCACCGTGGTGAAGAGAATCCTAAGGTATCTCAAGCACACCCCTAGCATAGGCTTGTGATACCCCAAGGGCGCTAGTTTTGAACTCTTGGGCTACTCGGATTCAGACTTTGCCGGATGCCAAGTTGAGCATAAGAGTACCTCCGGGGTTGCTACTTGCTAGGGCGCTTGCTCGTTTCGTGGTGTCTGTTGACAGCAGAATTTGGCCGCCCCTGTTAATGGGCCAAGATCGGCTTTGGGCTGAAAAGAAGTCGTCCAAGGGAGCGACGGCGGAGTGATAAAGCAGGCCATTGGGCCTTGTATCGTAGATTAAAGAGTCCAGTTTTAGTTAGTTAGGGTTTATAGCTTAATTACAGAAGGGCAGGTTTGTTGCCCTAGTCTACGGACTATAAATATGTATCCTTACTATCGAAATAAAGTTGACGACATACGTTCATCGAGCAGCGGCTGTCTCCACATCCTCTCGGCGCATCGCCACCTCTAGCGACTAGAGTTTTAGGTAATCGTCATGCTGCCTTAACTATTTAGTTCGTTATAGGCATTACGACATTAGTCGCCTGGCAAATCGTGTACTGAAGCGTTTTTTATGGCACGGTTTGCCAGTTACCATGTTGAATCTCGCGATAAGCTTTGCTTAGCGCGAGATCCATTACTTACCCCGATGAATCTCATGGCAAGCCTAGCTTGGCATGAGATCCGTCACGTGTATGAGCCGATATGCTTGCACGTCGGCTTATACACAACTTGTTGTTATGCTAATATCTGTTGTGGTGCATGCTTTTATGCTGCCCGTTTGTTATCAGTTTAGCATGTCACAAGGTTTAAAGCTTAGATTAGATCTGTTCTCATAGTTTCATCTACAGATCACATGTTACTAAGAAGATCCGATGTATACCCTGTTTTGCCTTTTATCGTTTTATCAAAGATGCATTTGTAGTTTCGTAGATTCAAGGCATGTTTTGACGTTCATCTAGATGTTTTAGCCGACTAGAATAGATCTAGTCGTGTTTTCTTTTCCTTTATTTAAGCACTTCTATATATTGTATCTGGATATATTTTTGGTAAGATAGCAGGGCCTTGCCGACGACGAAGATCCGATCCAGGATGAGCCGATCCGAGCGATCCGGCTAGTATTTAATGTTTTGATCTGTTTTGTCTGCTTATACAGGGGAAACAGGAGTCAACCAACGCGAACACCATCATCACAACCTCCCTGGCTAGCTTATAAGCCAGGTGGCACGCCCAAGCAACACCAAGCCAAGAACGATCGGCTGATCCGTTCAGCTGATCGTGGGTCGCAGCAAGGAGGAGCGGTCCCAACGATCCACATACACCTCCCGGCCCTATTGTGTGAAGCTCTCTTGGGAACTACCCGTCGGTTTCCTGGTGCAACACATTTTTGGCACGCCTGGTGGGACCAATCTCAACTCATCTGCATGGCTAGCGGCAAAGGAAATTGCGGCGCCAGTACCGACGAGGGCGGTGAAGAACTCGTCCCCATCGAGAAACCCGAAGACCTGCCTGAGATACACCAAAAGCGTTACGCCAAAATTATCGAGGAACTCAAGGCCAGAGTACTTGCCATGTATCGGACGTCTTGCCATGGTGGCATCGTGTTACATGGATGCCCTTCGTCACTTCTTGACGAAGTCGATCTCCTGACCCCCTCGCAGCGGCGTACTAAAGCGCTCCGCAAGGAAATAAACAGGATTACCGCACATGCTTTGATCAGACAGTCTAAGGCGGTCATAAACCGCATGGATAACATCGTGGTCAAGACGGTCAGAGCAGCGTTGGCCGGTGAGCCTCTTCACATCACCGGCCTCGAGTTGAACGGCCATGTGGGGGAAGCCATGTTTTACTCCAGGCCGCTCACACCAATCCACATTGAGGTGCAGGGGGATAACATCGCAGAGTTCATCATGCATCCTCCACGTGATAAGCTTCCTCTAGAGACCAAGGTTTACTCAACTCCACCCTTGGTCATACCTGATGGCTTTGTATGCCAGCTGAGGTATCGACAGCTGGAGGAAGGAGAGGCACCTCCTCCCCCGTACCCTAACCCATTCTTTGTCCATTCATCACGAGGACCGAAGCAAAACCCTCCTCTGGAAGCCAGGCCTACGCATGGAACCGCTCCACATGGAGCAGAAAAAGCGGCAGACTAGGAGCTGGCTGAATGGCAAAACGCATGGGACTGGGCCGATCCATAACGATCAGGACATGTTTGCCGCAGGGACGGGCCTCGACATGTTTCGGAAAGATCTTTGTGAGATTTTGAAGTACCGGGTGCCATCACCTACGCAAAGCCCTACCCAAAGGTATACGACCACCTGGAGGCGCCTCCCAAGTTCAAGATCCCCGATTTTACAAAATTCAGTGGCAGCGACGGTGCTAGTACCGTAGAGCACGTCAGCCGGTACCTCGCGCAGCTAGGGATCGCATCAAGGGCCGAACATATGAAAATTTGGCTGTTTTCTCTATCGTTGACTGGGCCAGCCTTCGGTTGGTACACCACGTTGGCCCCTGGGTCCATCACCACTTGGAAACAGCTGGTGGAAAGCTTCCATGCTCAGTTCTTCTCGGGATCCAATGAAGCCACGTTCACAGACTTGAGCAGCATTCACCAGCTCCCGGGAGAACAGTGCATAAGTACATCCAATGGTTCTGTGAGCTAAGGAACCGTTACTACTCCCTCCACCTCGACGAGAAGATTCTGGCCCAAATAGCATACAATGGGTTAAACAGGGCTGTCAAGGTGGTGTATGGGCTGACCGATTTCAATTATATCGGCCATTTAGTGTCAAAGGCTGCTGCCTATGAGCGGAGCCACCCAGAAGTCCTGCAGGAGAGGCAAAGACGAAGCATCGGCTGTATCCAAGCTGATGAAGACGATGCCTTAGACGATGCTGATTCCTACCTTGTTCAGTGGGCAAGGACTAACAAGCCTCTACAGTGCCAATGGGTGAAACAACTTAAGCCGATCCCGGGCTACGACTTCGATGTCTCAAAGACTGAAGCCATCTTTGATATGCTCGTCAGAGAAAAGCTGTTAGTACAGTTACCTGGACATCAAGTCCCTACGGCTGAAGAGATGCGTGGCCGCAAGTACTGCAAATGGCACAATAAGTTAGACGGGCACAATACCGGTGACTGCAGGATTCTGCGGTCTGAAATTCAGAAAGCCATAGAGCAAGGGAGGCTGGTGTTTGCTCGCACTCCAATGAAGATAGACACGATGCCTTTCCCGGTCAACGTCATCTACGCTACAAGTTCATTGCCCGATGAGTGCTACTCGGAGTTCATATCCGAGTCGATGAGCCGAGCGCGCTTGGGCAGGGCTATTTCTTCAGGCTGGATCCTGCACCGGGGCAATCAAAATCAGTTTTCGCATCTTCTTCGAGGTCCTACTGCGTCGATCAACATGGTTTACGCATCCAAGGACGAGAAGAGAAAGGCCAAGGCGGATCCTCTCGACGATGTCCCTCTCGAGTTTAGGGCCGAAGAAGAGCATACTTCAGTCAAAAAAGTTCAGAGGAATCGGCGATGTCGCCCCAACTCGGGAGTGCTGATGGGCATGTATGCACACCATCATCAATGGAACGAAAAGCGACGTCGTGCCGAAGAGGATGAAGCCTACCGCGAAGAAAAGCGCCGCGAGGATCGGTGTCATGAAGAACAGAGGCGATACCAGTCACGTCGCGACGCCATGAACCACGACGAGCACTGGCGCTGCCCCTACTTTCACTTCTGTTGGACGCAAGGTATGGAGAGACTACCCACCATTGATGACTTCCCAGAGTCTTCCGATCGTAGGAGTTACCGCGGCAAGGCATCCGTGTTTGAACGACTGGAACGTGCATCATCACCACGACGACATCGCACGGCCTCGCCACGCCATCATCGCGACCCTACTCCTCCACCACGGCGTCCACCATCTCCACCACCAAAGCAGCGGTCTGTGTCTCCGCCGCCGGCGCATTCACCTCCGCCTACAAAGAAAGAAGACCCGAGGGACCTTCAACTTCGCGTGGAGTGCCACTTGGAAAGGTGGTGCCCTAAGGGCCTGATCAAGACACAAAAGCGCAGGGTTCAGCACTTGCGCTGCCTGGAACTAGCCGAAGAAGAATATCTTCGGCAGCTTAAGAAGATTGGGGGCATCATGGACATTCCAAGCTTACAGTCCAAACAAAATTTTGTTTGGAAACGGAAGCCCCAGTCCGACGCTGCTGAAACGTCGACAAAGCCGGCACCAGCCGAGCCGGCCAAGCCAGACGCACAGGAAGGCTCATCGCGCATGGTCGGTCGTGATTCCACCAGCGACGACGATGACATGGAAGACGAGGTCAACGAGGTGATCAAGAAGGCCACAGCAGGTATAAATATGGTCTTTTATCTGCCTAAAGATTTTCGTCCTCCCAGCAGCGAACAGATGGCCGAGTCAATGGCGCAGCTTAGCCTCAGCCCCGCTGCTGCAATTTTTGAAAAGCCGATCGACAAGAAGTATCGGCATCTAAAACTTCTCTACGTGAAGGGTTTCATCAATGGCAAGCCAGTTGGTGGGATGCTCGTCGACGCTGGTGCAACCGTTAATATCATGCCATATTCCTTGTGCCGCAAGATTGGGAGGTCTGTCGATGATCTTGTGAAGACCAACGTCACCCTCAATGACTTCAAGGGCACTTTGTCTCAAGTCAAAGGGGTCCTTAATGTCGAACTAACGGTTGGCCACAAGACGCTCAACACTTCCTTCTTCGTAGTCGACGATCATGGTCCTTATTCGGCTCTCCTTGGCCGAGACTGAATTCATGCCAACTGTTGTGTGCCCTCCTCAATGCATCAATGTTTGATCCAACGGGACGGTGACAACGTTGAAGTGGTACCCGCGGACGATTCTCGCAGCATTGCACATTCGCCCACATCAGATGAAGCAGAGTGCCTCTCGGATCGACAGGAGCTGAATTGGAGTTTCGTAGAAGAGGCAAAAAACGTGATCACGCCGGTTCTGGCAATCGGCACCCATCTGTAAACAGTAGGCCGCCTCAGCCGATGGCATCGGCCGATTCTCATCGGCTAACAGATGTTGGTAGCGTGTCTACGGCCCCACAGGCCGTAGTGGCCGATCTGCGTGATCGGCCCCAAAAAATTTATAATCATATTTTTTGTAATAAGTCGGAATTGGCCAATCTGGGTGATCGGCCACAAAACATCAATGTAATTTATACTTCTTCTAATAAAGATGTTTTGACATGCGATGATCAATTGCCCGATGATGAGGAAAAATCTGAAATCGCACCTCCCCATCCAACTCCGACATCATCAAGTTCTACTCAGGAATTTGCCGAGGAAGGTAAACTCGGCTTTGGATTTACTCCCTCTAACGAGCTTGAAGCAGTTGACATCGGTCCAGGCGATCGCCCTAGGCTAACATGGGTAAGTAAAAAGCTTGACCCAGAATTCAAGACTAAATTGATAAAACTGCTTAGGGAGTTTCCTGATTGTTTTGCCTGGGAGTACCATGAGATGCCTGGGCTTGATCGATCTATCGTCGAACATCGGTTGCCAACAAAACCTGGGTTTCGTCCATTTGCACAACACCCCAGGAAGATCGATGCGAAGATTGTAGATACAGTCAAAGAGGAGATAGAAAAGATGATTCGTGCTGGTTTTATTCGTCCCTGCCGATACGCCAACTGGATATCGAGCATTGTTCCTGTGTGGAAGAAAAACGGGAAGCTCAGGATATGTATTGATTTCAGAGATTTGAACAGAGCTACCCCAAAAGACGAATATCCCATGCCTATCACCGAATCACTTGTCGATGCTGCAGCTGGCCACAAGATGATGAGTTTCCTTGATGGTAATGCTGGATATAACCAGATATTCATGGCCGAAGAAGACGTCTACAAGACAGCTTTTCATTGCCCCCAAGGTTTATTCGAGTTCGTGGTTATGAATTTTTGGTTTGCGTAATGCTGGGGCTACCTACCAGCGGGCCATGAATTATATTTTCCACGATTTGATCGGCCGGCTTGTAGAGGTTTATATCGACGACGTGGTGGTGAAATCGGTCTTGCAAGAAAATCATTTAGCCGATCTTCACCAAGTTCTCGAGCGCACTCGGAAGCACGGAATGAGGATGAACCCAGATAAGTGCGCGTTTGGTGTCACGACTGGCCAATTTCTTGGTTTCATGATCCATGAGAGGGGAATTGAAATTGGCTCAAAAAGTAAAGATGCCATCGAGACAATGATACCACCAAAGACCAAGAAAGAGCTTCAGAAACTTATTGGCAAGGTTAATTACATCAGGAGGTTCATCCCTAACCTATCTGCCAAGATTGAAGCATTCATGCCATTGATCAAGACGCAAAAGAATGAAGAATTTATATGGGGACCTGATCAACAGCTGGCGTTTGATAATCTGAAGAAGTATCTAACAACGCCACCCATGATGGCACCGCCTTGTCTCAATGTCCCGTTTATTGTTTATCTGTCGACGAACGAGACAACCATCGGCTCTGTGTTGATCCAAGAAGTCGATGGAAAGGAGCGAGTCATCTACTACCTGAGCCGACGGTTACTTGATGCTGAGACCAGGTACTCTGAGATAGAGTGTTTGTGCTTATGTTTATACTTTACATGCACCAAATTGCGTCATTACTTGCTTAATGCTGAAACTTGGGTAGTATGTAAAGCCGATGTTATTAAGCATATGCTGTCAGCCTCTATTCTTAAAGGGAGGCTCGGCAAATGGATGTTTGCTCTCTTGGAGTTTGATATCAGGTACAAACCGGCCAGGGCTGTAAAAGGCCAAGCATTAGCCGATCTCATTACTGAGCGATCGGCTCCACATCAAAACTTCGTCGGCATATTGTCCTGGGCTTTGTTCTTTGATGATTCTACGTGCGATGCTGGCTGCGGTGTCAGGCTTCTCATTATTTCCCCTCAGGGGGCACAATATGAATTTTGCCTTTCGCCTCAGCAAGCGACGCACTAACAATCAAACGGAGTATGAAGCTTTGTGCAAGGGCCTTGAGTTGTTGCTTGAGGCAGGAGCTGAAGTAGTGGAAGCTTTCGGCGATTCTAGAGTTGCCATCAATCAGTCGACAGAAGATTTTAATTGTGCTAGTGATCTATTATATCCTTATCTTCTACATTGTCAAGATTTGATGGCAAAATTCAGATTTGTTCGGTTAACGTGGATACTAAGGGAGAACAACCTTGAAGCCAATAAGCTAGCGCAAATAGTTTCTGGATATGCCGAACAAGACGATAGCGTTTGTGTCGACGTCATGCCGGTTGATGCAAATGACTGGAGAGCCGATCTCCTCAACTACTTGAGGGATCCGGCTTGGGGGGCAGATAAGAAGACAAGACATTGTGCTCTGAAACACGTGCTTATTGGTGATGAGCTGTACTTCAGGACCTTGGAAGGGTTATTGTTAAAATGTTTGGGGCCAATAAAAGCACTGAAAGTTATGCACGATGTCCATGAGGGAGTATGTGGTACCCACCAATCGGCTCATAAAATGAAGTGGCTGATTAGAAGGTCAGGATATTATTGGCCAACCATGTTAGAGGATTGCTTCAAATACTACAAAGGTTGCCAAGAGTGTCAGAGGTTCGGAGCCGTTCAGATGGCACCGGCTGGACCGTTGAATCCTATTGTCAAACCATGGCCGTTCAGAGGCTGGGGTATGGATATGATCGGTCAAGTTAACCCTCCGACTAGCAAGGGACACAAATGGATTATGGTTGCCACTGATTATTTTACCAAGTGGGTAGATGCCGTACCAATGAAGAATGTCACGGCCAAGGACGTGGTGAATTTTGTCAAGGAACATCATCTACAGGTTTGGCATCCCACAAACTATCACCATAGATCAAGGGACCGTCTTTTTGGCTGAGGAATTTAAAAATTTTGCCAAAGAGATGGGTATCACGTTGCTGCAATCGTCCCCTTACTACGCTCAAGCTAATGGTCAGGCTGAGGCATCGAACAAAAGTCTCATCAAGCTGATCAAAAGGAACATAGATGAATATCCTAAGCAGTGGCACGATCGGCTTGCAGAAGCATTATGGGCGTGTAGGATGTCATGTCATGGGGCGACTAAGTGCACTTCGTACCAGTTGGTGTACGACCAGGAGGCCGTTGTGCCATGGGAGGTCAACATCGGCTCTCGCAGGGTTCAATTTCAGAATGATCTGTCAGCCGATGATTATACATCTCTCATGAACATCAACACAGATGACCTAACGGAGCTTCGGCTATGGGCTTTTGAAAAAATTAGAGACAACAAAACCAGGGTAGCGAAGGCCTACAACAAGAGAGTAAAGCCGAAGAATTTCAAGGTAGGTGATCTTGTTTGGGAGTTAGTCTTGCCAGTTGGAACGAAAGATCCCGCATTTGAAAAATGGTCACCTAACTGGCACGGGCCCTATCTCATAGTAGAGACTGCTCCAGGTAATTCATATAGGATGGAAACATTAGAAGGGGTTCGGTTCTTCAGAAACGTCAATGGTAAATATTTGAAGAAATATTATCCTAGCATGTGGATCGGATCCTAACTTAGGTAAAAACCAATGCGGTGACATCCGGACGAAAGTAGCCGATGCCTTGACATCGCCTCTAGGGAAAATTCGACTGATGCGTTGCCATCTGGTCATGACAAGAGCCGATGTACCAAAGCATCGCCTTTAGAAAAATAATAGTAACAATAAAAATATCAATAGCATGGTCAGCATGCATCGTTGGCCATGGGTAGTAGCCGATGCTAGGCATCGCCTTTAGTATAAAAATACAACATACATAATTCACAATGTTCTTAACCGAGCTACACGCTCGGCGGGCACAGTTAACAGTGTTCAGATAATCAGATGAATCATGCGGAGGAAGATGCTGGTAGGCTTCGGGGGTATTGACAGACTGTAGTCAAAGCTTTTGTTCTGACCTTATCAGCAGAGTCGATGATTTGGCGATCTGATTCATCTGAGCCGACTGTCAGGCTTTTGTTCAACTCACGGATGCGCGGAATGCTGCCTTGAGTGACATCGACAGTTTCTGCTTGTTATCCGCGAGTGTCTTCACGCTTGCTTCATTGGCTTGGATGGCTGCGTCAACTTGAGATAGTTCTTCCTTAAGGCGTTTGATTTCATCAGTGATATTTGTCCTCCTCGCGTCAAGTACTGCCCTGGAGGTCTTCAACCTCACTTCTTCACTGTCGTCATCGAGGTTCGCCTTGAATTGGTTTGCAGCTGCACACACTTTGGTTATCTCTTCTCTCAGGGCCGACTGGTTGTTACGGGAAGATATGCGTGACGCAGCGGCCAACACGTCTTCGCGAAGAAATCCAAGGAGAGCAGTAGGCCGAAGCACCTGTTTCAGGCTTGAGGGCAGCATGTCGATGATCGGCTCAAGGGCAATGCGAATGCCGTCACATGCAACAACCAAATTTTCAATTGGGGTTTCTAGTTGCTTCGCGATGTCCTTCAGAGCTGAAGCTACATCGGCTGGTGGACTTGAAGGAGGGCTCTCGGTCATCAAAGACTCGCCGATGGTTGCAGGATCGAAGTCCAGTAAGGATGCAGCATCAAAGGCCTAGTCATAGCACAGTTAGTTTATAGACTATGGGCGGAGAAAACACGCAGTGGAAAACACACCTGTAGTGGGCTGACTTCCATATGCTCTTCGTCTGTCCGGCCGGATGTGTCCTTGGGAGAAGAACTAGGAAGTTCTGGGGAATTCTCTTTTTTGGCTTCTTCCTGTTCTTGGCCGTGAGAGCTGTGATCCTGCATACAAAAAGTGGTCAGTGCAACTTTCATTGTTGAATCCAAGGCAAAATGGAACTTACTAGTGATTCAAAAGAAAGGGTCTAAACCGGGACAACAAGTTTGGGGTTGATAGCAGCATTCTTGAACCTCGGCTGGCGAAGCCCTTTTCCTTCCCTCTTACGCGTCACCCCGGGAGAAGAAAAGATAGCCTTGTCGAGGGAAGACATATTGGCTTGGAACAAGGGCAGTGGCGTCTTCTGCAGATTCTTGAATGGCTGGCCTGCATCGTCAGTGGGAACAGGGCCTGCCTGCATCTGTGGTCAAGAAATTTGGTCGTATCATGAGGAAACAATGAACAAAGAAGGCCGAATCAAGTGAAGGATTACCTCTTCCTCTGTGGTTTCATGCTTCGGGTCGATGGCTAAAAGGGCTGATGCCACGGCATTGTGGAAAAGATGAGGCCTCCAGAAATTCCACCACCGGTCGAAGCCATCGGCCATGTACATGAACTCCATCGTACTAGGTATGTTCAGTTCTAATTCAGAGAAGATGGAATACGCTTTGCTGGCCACCAAGGAGTCAGTTATATCAGCTCGGCTCTAGATTTTCTCATGGATGATCAAGCGAGGGGAAGTTTGGTTCAGGCCGAGTTGGCGAGCGGCCAAGACAGGTTGGTATGATTCATATCCCGGCTTATTAATTCTGTTGCCAGTGCTCATGCTGACTGGAAGGAGACAAGGGGTGGCCATAATACCGAATATGGCATGGGTTTCTTCATCAATATTAAAGATGTCTAATCTGAAGAAGGATGGATTCTCGAATTGCTCGGATTCAGCATACGCGTTGTATACAGGAGTGGTCTGTGAGCTATAGAAACATTTGTACCATTTGGCTGTTTCGGCTGCATCAGTTTGGGTTATAGGCAGTTGGTGCAGAGCTTGGCCAAATGAAGTGCAACGGATGGATTTCCCTGACGAATCTAGGAAAGATTGGGACTCAAGCAGGGGAAAATCTAGAATTTTGTTGCGGAAGTACAGTTGGCTCCATAGTTGAACAAACCACCTCAAAGAGAGATGGCGGTACAGTATGCCTAGGAAAAGCTTTCCTAAGGCGATGGACCGACCTTGAGCTAGAGTTATGGCCAGGTTGAGATCATTCTTGGTCGGAGCTAGAGAAGGACCATTGAAGAGGAAATGGTCGAGCCACAAATTCAGGAAGGCAATGTGCTCTTTCTCCGAAACTGAACCAGATTGCTTGTTATGATGGGCGATGTATTGGCTCCAGTTTTGGGTACTGCCCTTTTCCACTAGTTTCTTATGTGGGCATTCAGTTAGATGGAAGGGAGAAGGACAGGTGGATTGCACATCTAGCCCTAAGATCATGACAATGTCCATCAGAGTGGGTGTCATGGGGCCAGAGCCGAACAAGAAGCAATTCAGGCTATCCGGCCAGAAATAGCCGATGGATCTAAGCAGATTGTCATCCTTCTCCATAGGATAGAGTGAGAGGGTCAGAGCATCGACTATGTGGATGGTTTGCCAAGTGGAGCTGTATGAGCGCTCGACATGTTTGTACCAATCGACCCACCCATCCATGGGGAATGGCCAGGTGTGGAGTTGGTCTGTCCACAGATCTAGGTCTGGGTCGACATGAACGAAAGGTAGCCGTTTGGTCTCTGTTTTAACAAGATCATAAGGGGGCTCGTAGTATTTGGGTCCTAAGCTAAAAGAGTTAGAACTGGCCGAAGTTGGGATCAGTATCTCATCGGCCTGAATGAATAAAGAAGAACAAGAGAAAGGTAAAGATGACAGTTTTATGAGGAGTATAATTGCAGAGACAGCAAGGATCTTTACCTTTAATCCAAAAACGCGCCTGCAAAGAGTTTTTTCTTCTGTTGTGCTGCTTGACGCTGCCATTTTCGCAAGTCGCTTGGAACTAGAGATGGTGGAAAAATGTTCGTCGGTGGCAAAGGGGAAGGAAGACGAGTTCTGGTTCAGTACAAGTCTTTATGAGGTGCTGACTTGCGCGGGATTTAGAAATTTCGGTCGGATAAAGCGCGTCTTTCAGTTTCTCGGCTTATCACATTATGATTGACTAAGTCAATGAGACGGAGCCGATTCAATGTTGGTTAGTGAGCCGATTGTCTACTAGAAATCGGCTGGGTAAGCAAATCGGCTTGACGCGATTGATTCTGAGCCGGTTGAAGGGTTTTTTTTGGATCAGCGCGGTGCTGCTGAGTCGTGGATCGGTTTATCACGAGCCGATTGAGGGACTTCTCGAGTCAGCTCGGTGCTGTTGAGCCGATTGTAGTGCAAAGGGGAATCGGCAAGAGAATGAAAAAAGGGACAGAAATTCAGAAAAGGAAATTTCGTTAATTTACATAGCAAAATACATCCTTGAGCCGATACTACAGCTGTTAATCCCAAAAGCTAAGGATTATCTTACAGAAGAGCCGATTTAACGACTAGACTACTCAGAACTAAGCTAATCCTAACTGCTACTAAGACAGGGTGCTCTATCACTGTCATCAGCCGATTCCTCATCGGCTTCCTCACCCACGCCGTCGTCGTCCTCGTCGCCGGCATCCTCGCTCTCGGTTGGAGCAAGGTCAGATGAGCCCTCCTCATATTGAGCCTCGAGGTCTTCGTCCTCATCTGGCTCCTCTGGCTCGGCTTCGTCGGAGTCCTCTGGCTCGTCGGAGTCCTCCTCCTCGTCGCTGGCGTCCTCGTCTTCTTCGTCGCCCTCCGCTTTGTTGTCGGAGGGCGGTGTTCCCAAGCGTCTTCTCTTGGAAGGCGCTCAGGTGAGCAGTGGTCCGGGCGAGGGACCCACGGAGGGGAGGCGATGGCATCCCTCGGGTCCTCAGAGCAGCGAAGTTTGATCGCTCCGCGTGGGGGGGGGACGGAATGTCCGCCCCCAATCTCTTCAGCCAAGCCTTGGTAGCTGGGCTTGGGGACCGCTTCTCATCATCCGATGGAGCGGCCAGGGGAGCTTGGTCGGCTCCTGCGGTCGGCAGCAGAGCAAAGCCCAACGGCACATCCGGGCAGGGCAGCAATGGTGCCGGCGCCGGAGGAGTGAGAGCTCGCGGCCCAGTCACGGAGGAGAAGGAATGCGGCGATGGTGGGTGGTTGCTCCTGGAAGAAGACATGGCTAGAAAAGGGGTTTTCTTGGCTTTTTTTGGCTAGAAGAAGGGGAAGAATGGATGCCGATTTGAGAGGAACAGGGGAGCCCTGCCTTTTATTAAGTATGAGGCGATGCAAGGCGAAGGGACGCCGTACAGGAAGCTAAGGGGTCACGCAAGCCATCATGGCGGTTGCCATGGAATACCATGTTTGCAGCACAGTTGATGGGACGTGCACGGTCAGGTTTCCCACTTCTCTGGTTTTGAAATAAATAAATCTTTATTTGCCAAAACCAGGGGGGCATGTGTTCACAGCGGAATTTGGCCGCCCCTGTTAATGAGCCACGATCGGCTTTGGGCTGAAAAGAAGTCGTCCAAGGGAGCGACGGCGGAGTGATAAAGTAGGCCATTGGGCCTTGTATCGTAGATTAAAGAGTCCAGTTTTAGTTAGTTAGGGTTTGTAGCTTAATTACAGAAGGGCAGGTTTGTTGCCCTAGTCTACGGACTATAAATATGTATCCTTACTATCGAAATAAAGTTGACGACATATGTTCATTGAGCAGCGGCTGTCTCCACATCCCCTCAACGCATCGCCACCTCTAGCGACAAGAGTTTCAGGTAATCGTCATGCTGCCTTAACGATTTAGTTCGTTATAGGCATTACGACGTTAGTCGCCTGGCAAATCGTGTACTGAAGCAGTTTTGATGGCACGGTTTTCCAGTTACCATGATGAATCTCGTGATAAGCTTTGCTCAGCGCGAGATCCATTAGTTACCCCAATGAATCTCATGCAAGCCTAGCTTGGCATGAGATCCGTCACGTGTATGAGCCGATATGCTTGCACGTCGGTTTATACACAACTTGTTGTTATGCTAATATCTGTTGTGGTGCATGCTTTTATGCTGCCGGTTTGTTATCAGTTTAGCATGTCACAAGGTTTAAAGCTTAGATTAGATTTGTTCTCATAGTTTCATCTACAGATCACATGTTAGTAAGAAGATCCGATGTATACCCTGTTTTGCCTTTTATCGTTTTATCAAAGATGCATTTGTCTTTACATCGTTCCTATAGAATCTTTGGTGAGTTTAGTAGATTCAAGGCATGTTTTGACGTTCATCTGGATGTTTTAGCCGACTAGAATTGATCTAGTCGTGTTTTCTTTTCCTTTATTTAAGTACTTCTATATATTGTATCTGGATATATTTTTTGTAAGATAGCAGGGCCTTGCCAACGACGAAGATCCGATCCAGGATGAGCCGATCCGAGTGATCCGGCTAGTATTTAACGTTTTGATCTGTTTTGTCTGCTTATACAGGGGAAACAGGAGTCAACCAACGCGAACACCATCATCACAACCTCCCTGGCTAGGTTATAAGCCAGGTGGCACGCCCAAGCAACCCCGAGCCAAGAATGATTGGCTGATCCGTTCAGCTGATCGTGGGTCGCAGCAAGGAGGAGCGGTCCCAACGATCCACATCACCTCCCGTCCCTATTGTGCGCTCTCTAGGGAACTACCCATCGGTTTCCTGGTGCAACATCATCAAAGAAGCAAAACTGCATATCCTTGTCCACCGCGGAAGCAAAATACATTGCGGCCGGGTCCTCTTGTGCCCAACTTCTATATATGAAGCAAACGCTCTTGGATTTCAGAGTTAAGCTTTCTAGGATCCCTCTCCTTTGTGACAATGAGAGCGCGGTTAAGCTTGCCAACAATCCGGTCCAACACTCTCGAACCAAGCACATAGATATCCGCCATCACTTCATAAGGGACCACGTCGCAAAGGGAGACATCCTCTTGCGAAATGTGGGGACTAAGGAGCAATTGGCGGACATCTTCACTAAGCCACTAGATGAGAGTAACTTTTGTAGATTACGAGGTGAGCTAAACGTGTTAGATGCTAGAACGATCATGTAAGTTGCCATGCCATATAATTTGCATCATATGTAAATGCTAGTCACTTGCCTAACCATCGCAAGATAGAGAGGAGCGAGGGCCTTGCATGAGTTGGTGGTCTAAGTTTCACTCATGGAATGTAGAAAGGCTCCTCTTGAAGAAACTTGCAGAGGGAAGTAATATGGCAAGTGTAGATTTAAATTCTTGCAAGCATTGCATCCCTTGTCATATAGATGCGCACGCATATTTCAATTCCAATCCATGCTTGTTGTAGCGCGCACTTGCATCGCATCCGGTAGTGTCACAAAGGAGCACTCTTGATGATGTGGAGACTTGTTTCATGTGTAAGCATCTCAAGTCATGAAAAGAGAATAGAGCAAAGGTTTGGCGTTGTTCTTCATGCCCATTAAGTCAAATCCCTCCGGGACAGGAGTTAATCATCTTATCATCCAATCTTCTTGGATTTGGAGTTTATGTTTGAAAAATCAAAATTATATCAATAGCATGAGAGAATGCAACTATTTTTGAGTGGTTGAGGGTTAAGGATTTCATCTTGGATTGCCCATACTTGTGTTTGTTTGAATCTTCAAAAAGTTGGGCAAGAAAAGGAGTTTTTCAGCATGTTCTGCGCTTGTCTCAACCATCGGACCGTCCGATGGTCCTTCAGAGTCTTCTCCACCCCGTTTGTCTATCTTGTCCGATGCACCATCGGACCGTCCGATGGTCTGACCATCGGACCGTCCGATGGTCCTCGGCTCTTTTCAAACCCCTCTGCCCAACTCGTCCGGTGGTCCATCGGACCGGACCATCGGACCGTCTAATGGCCCTCGGATGGCTAGGGTTTAGTCTTTTTAAGCTTTTAAGTTGTAGGCCTGGGGCTTTCCTCTCTCGCCCCACTCCTCCAAACCCTTAGTCTGCCGTTGCCTCCCACCTCACCTCGCCGCCTCACCATAGCACCGCGCCGCGCTGCCTCACCACAGCGCCTCGCCGCCTCGCTGCGCCGCCTCATCACCGCGCGTCTCCCTCTCCACATCGCCCCCAAGCTCCCTTCTCTGGCCACCTTCTTCTCCTCCGGCAACTCTTTCCCTCTCAATCTCGTGGTGAGCTTCGATTCTACTCTCTTCTTGTGCTATCTATCTCACTATCCTTTTAGGGCTTGCATCTTCCTTGAATTTGTGGCATGTGGCACTAAAAGGAATGAATTTTCATGTTGATTATGCTACATGGACTCGAGAAATTGGGTTTTGGTGTGAGATGGTCATGCACCTCTATCTGAATTGCTCTAGTAATTGAAAATCATCATGCATGCCACATTTTCATCAATTCACATGCTATGCTTAAGATCTTTCCTTGTCTAGGTTTAATTCCTCTCACCTAATTCTTCTTGCCTATCTATATTCTTGTGTTTGTTAATCAGATGGTTAGAGAAGGCAGAGATAAGGACTCAGGCAAGGACAAGGGCAAGGCAGTCGCCCAGGAGCCCGCTAAGAAAAAATGGAAGACTCAAGCACAGCATGAGGCCGAGGCCGCTGAGCACGTGGCCGACGCTGCCGATGCTGTGCAGCGTGGTCGAGCGGGGGGCATCCGGATCAGAGAGCCTCCTTAGACCCTCCCCCGCTCGGCCAAACCGGCCAAGGTTCCTATGGATCCTCAGCCACCGAAGGGGCACAAGCCTCGCATGAAGTTTCTGACTCCCAAGAGGTAGCCCCAAAGTCGTTACAGTGGCAGACCACCTCGGCAGCAGAGATCATTGCCAAGAAAGAGGCTGAGGCAAAGAAAGAGGCAAGAGCAGCAGGCAGATCAGCAGCTAGTACAGAGGCCCAGCAGACCGAAGAGACAGAGCACACTCTCCAGTCAGAGCCTGAGGCCGAGCTTGAGCATGAGTCTAGTGAGGAGGAGATCGTCATACCTATCCATCCCACAGCTCCTGTCCTCACTAGAGACGCTCAGTTAGTCAGCTACTAGGGTTACAGTGGGGAGAAGCTAAAGAAGATCAGATATCTTATTAACCCCAGCAGATGGTTCCCGGAGCAGCGTGACCCGCGTGTCGATAGGAGGTTCTGGACTCTCGTACAGGCCTCACTCTACCAGAGCTACCGCAGAGCAGGCATGGGCATGTTTCCTCATGCAGTACTCAGTCTGCTGAAGACAAGGACAATTCTTGGACAGAACGCCTATCCATTCTACTAGCATCTTTCAGGCTTGACAAATCTGCTTGAGCGTAGGTTCAAGTATAGTGAGGAGTGGGTGCATGTGTTCTACGCCACCCTATTTGTTGAGGAGGGCAGATAGTTTATCCAGTTTATGTTTGCTGGGCAGCGTATCAGGCTCTCGAGGCAGGAGATTGCACAAGTACTTGGTCTTTCACTCTCAGACAAGTGCCTCCACTTCGATGTTTACGGAGACTCGGAGCCCCCTCGACGCTCTAAGGTCGGGAGGGGGGAATCCACTTCTACTTGAGGAGCCCAGAGTGATTTTCAGAGAGGGATATCGTGAGAGGTTGCCAGCAGAGCTCACTCCAGTGGCCGATAGTCTCCACAGGGCTATGGCCAAGTCACTGCTACCTCATCTCGGTTCTCGTGAGCATCTCACGAACCTGCAGCAGCACCTGCTTCAAGCCCACATCCAGCGTATTTCCTTCTGTGTGGTCGACTTTTTTCTAGCTGAGATTGAGGATGTTATCACTGATGGGATACGGATGCACAGGCTTTTTCCTTACGCTCACTTTATCTCCTACATGCTCAGCAGGATAGCCTATGATGCTCAGAGTCCACCACCGCACTTCACCTTGTACGAGCGAGGTCCATTGGTCTTACTATAAGCTCTACAAGGCGAGTGCTCAGTCAATGCGACCAGTGAGGGATGCACCCCTAGCAGGCCAGCACATAGAGACAGGAGGATACACTGCGGTAAAGGAGGAGAGTGAGGATGATAGCACCGACTCAGACGACGAGCATCCGTGGCCTCCATCTCCTCTGGCTCACGACCTTGAGGCCGGTGGCTCGCATGACCCTCTACCGCAGATCATAGCAGCATAGGTTGCCACCACCACGAACATCGCTTCTATCCTTCAAGAGATGATGGCACAACAGCAGCGCAGCGACCAAAGGTTCAAGGCTCTGATTCAGCAGCAGTCGCAGATGCAGCAGACGTCTTCAGCAGCACCAACGCAGTGACGATAGGTTTGCACAGTTGACTCAGCAGTAGACAGAGTCTCAGGCTCGTATTCTAGAGACTGTGCATACTCTCGTGGCGGAGCTCAAGACAGACACCCAGAGGCAGATTGCCACACTTCGTCAGCAGCTCGAGGCTCTTGCTCTCCAATCAGTCACTCAGTCAGTACCTTCTCTCGACCCGAGCCTGCAGAGCCCACTCATGTCACTCGCCACTCTGACCACTTCTCCCATGGACTTCAGATATACAGATTTGCTCGGGAGTGGTTACAGGATGGAGATGAGTCAGTTACCGGCTAGGACACTTCAGTTCGACACTTCACCGCCGGTGCTGCCCACTGTGCCTCCTTTGATTTAGACACGTGCTGAGTCTCAGATGCTATCGTTCGGATAGCCCCCAGACAGTTCTACTGCTGCTCTTCACTCCTCTCTGCCCGAGCTCTCAGCTACCGGTCTAGTGCAGACGCAGGTTGATACTCAGTCGAGACCCGAGCTCGCACACCGTTTCCACAAATGGTTCGACGATAGTAGCTACTGCTCCCGTGACAACTACAGAGGCCACCCGCACTGTCTCTGCCCCGCTCGCTCCCTCGAGCACAGCCGCACCTTCTGAGCTTGAGCAAGCAGTGGACGAGGCTGTAGCGGAGTCCCCCGACAGTGCCGATCTCGACTGCCACATTCGTGCCGCCACCATGGGTCTTCCTCATGGCACTCCTCCTCCGTCCAGCTCTAAGTATTCTTCCTTTTTGGTGTTTGACACCAAAGGGGGAGATGTGTCTTAGGGGGAGAGTGTTAGAGAGTTAGCTCAAAGCTAGGGGAGTTTGAGAGTCTTATCTTTTGGTGTATGTTGGATGTTCTTTTTGGATGTTGACCCATGTCATGAATCTTTGTCTTTGAGCTTGTCGGTTGTTGATCATGACTTTGGTCCTTGATTTTGTTTGACCTTGTGTGATGGTTGGACCATCAGACGGTCTTTTGAGCACGAAAGTACAAAGCTCAAAAGACCGTCTGATGGTCCAACCATCGTACCGTCCGATGGTTCGCGCAGAGAGCTAAATCGTACAGTAACGACTAGTTTTTGAGCTCTCCACTATTTAAAGGACTCCCCCTCCCTCCATTTCATACATTTGCAACCCGGAAACACTCATACACCTTCAAGGTCACTCCACCACCAAAATCATCAACTCTAAGAGCTTTGGGCAAGAGACTTGAGAGAGAGAACTTCTTGAGTTGAAGTTGATTCAAGTGAAGCCAAGGCTTGTTACTCTTGGTGATTGCGATCACCTAGACGGCTGCGGTCGTGCCTTCCACGAGCTCTTCAAAGATTGTGGGAGAATCGGAGGAAGGTCCTTGCGAGGACACTTGTGAAGTGGTTTTAGGAGCTCATCGTTCCGAAGTGGAGAAGAGCATCCCGAAGAGAGCACTTGGTCCGCGAATCAAGGGGTTGCTTGACCTTTGCGAAGGTCACTTTGCCAACCTCATCCCTTGCGAGGTTTGAGGCCAGGATCCTTGCGAGGAACCCGCGAGAGCAAAGCCTTGCAAGGGGCGCCAAACGAGGAGTAGGGGGTAGAGACCGTGTGTCTCCCCGAACCTCGGGAAAAAAAATTCTTCGTGTCACTTCTTGCTCCCATTACTTTCCGCATTTACTTTATGTCTTTACTTTCCAAGAATTGCATGCTTGGCTCCAGGTTGCAAACCATTTTGTGCGCGTAGTTTTCTAGGAACACTCTTTTAGGCACTAGGGTGAATTGGGACTTGTCCGATAGGATTTATTTTCAAGTTTCGAAATTAGAAGTCCAATTCACCCCCCCCCCTCTTGTACATATTGATCCTTTCACACCTAAGTTCTTGAAGTCCATGACCTTGTTTGATGTGTTGGAAGTGGTTCATTCATCATCTACTCAACCAAAGAAGACCAAGAAGCAAGAAGAGTCCACAAGTGAAGCAAAGACCGTAACTCCCATTTCTAGGTCATACTTGTGTGACTGTATAGTGGTTTGGGAACATGGTGAGATGGTGGTCAAATATATGGGTTCTTACAAGAAGAAGCAACTCATGAAGAGGAGTGTATGGGTACCCAAGGCTCTTAGAACTAACCCTCAAGGACCCAAATCTTTTTGGGTACCTAAACACAAAGCTTGATTTGTTTTGTAGGTCTACTCCTCCGGTGGGTCAAGTTGGGTGCTTGATAGTGGATGTACAGATCATATGACCGGAGAGAGAGACATGTTCACCTCGTTGAATGTCACCAATGAATCACAAGATATCGTGTTTGGTGATAGTGGCAAGGGGGAAGTAATTGGTGTTGGTAACATTCCTATTTCTCATGATCAATCAATTTCCAATGTTTTGCTTGTTGATTCGTTTAGTTGCAATTTGTTCTCCATATCACAATTATGTGAGAAGGGCTTCAATTGTCTATTTACGGATGAGGGTGTGCAAATCCTTAGAAGGGAGGATTCCTCTATTGCTTTCACGGGTCGTTTGAAGGGCAAGCTCTATCTTGTTGATTTCACAACAACTAGAGTAACACCCGAGACTTGTTTAGTGGCAAAATCTGACAAGGGGTGGCTGTGGCATCGCCGGCTAGCCCATGTTGGCATGAGGAACTTGGCCAAACTTCAAAAGGATGAGCACATTCTTGGACTAACAAATGTTTCTTTTGAGAAAGATAAAGTTTGCAGTGCATGCCAAGCCAGAAAACAAGTTGGAGTGCCACATCCCGCTAAGAACATTGTCACCACATCAAGGCCATTGGAGCTGCTACACATGGATTTATTTGGTCCGGTAGCCTACATAAGCATTGGCGGTAACAAATACGGTTTGGTAATTGTTGATTATTATTCCCGTTTCACTTGGGTATTCTTTTTGAGTGATAAAGATGAAAGCCAAGAAGTGTTCAAGAAGTTCATGAGAAGAGCACAAAATGAATATGAAGTGAAGATCAAAAAAGTGAGAAGCGACAATGGGAAGAAATTCAAGAACACCGGTGTTGAGGAGTACCTAGATGAAGAAGGCATTAAGCATGAGTTTTTGGTTCCTTACACACCGCAACAAAAAGGTGTGGTGGAAAGCAAAAACCGGACACTTATTGAGGCAACTAGGACCATGCTTGATGAGTACAAGACACCGGACAATTTTTGGGCTGAAGCCGTCAACATCGCGTGCCATGCAATCAACAGTCTCTACCTTCACAAGATCTACAAGAAAACATCATACGAGCTATTAACCGGTAACAAGCCTAAGGTGCACTACTTTCGGGTATTTGGTTGTAAGTGTTTCATACTTAACAAGAAAACCAAAAGCTCAAAGTTTGCATCTAAGGTAGATGAAGGTTTTCTACTTGGTTATGCCTCAAATGCTCATGGATACCGTGTCTTCAACAAAAACTCCGGTATAGTTGAGATTGCGGTAGACGTGACATTTGATGAGACTAATGGCTCGCAAGGGCATTTGGATGAAAATGTTGCAAAAAATGAAGAACCACCATGTGCAGTAATAAAGAAGTTGGCAATTGGAGAGGTAAAGCCTCAAGAAAAGGAAGATGAACAAGATGATCAAGCTCAAGTGGTGATGCCAAATGTTCTCCCATGGTTGGAGCAAGGGGGAGCAGCAAGACCAAGTGAAGAGGTTCCACAAGTAGGGGATCAAACTCAACAAGAAGAACATGGTGAACAAGAGCAAGAAAATGAAGATCAAGTGCAAGTGCATAAGGATGATGGGCAAATACAACGCCAACAGCTAGTGCCCCATCCTCGTGTACACCAAACTGTGCAAAGAGATCATCCCGTTGACAACATCCTAGGAAGCATTCAAAGAGGGGTAACTACTCGTTCACGTTTAGCAAGTTTTTGTGAATTTTACTCGTTTGTTTCCTCTTTGGAGCCTCTTAGGGTGGAGCAAGCTTTGGAGGACCCGGATTGGGTCATGGCAATGCAAGAAGAGCTAAACAACTTCACATGGAATGAAGTCTGGTCCTTGGTGGAAAGACTCAATCCAATGTGATTGGAACCAAGTGGGTCTTCCACAACAAGCAAGATGTGCACGGCATGGTGACAAGAAACAAGGCACGGTTGGTGGCTCAAGGATTCACACAAGTGGAAGGCTTGGATTTTGGAGAGACTTATGCACCGGTGGCAAGGCTTGAGTCAATTCGGATCCTTATAGCTTTTGCCACCCATCACAACTTCAAGCTGTACCAAATGGATGTCAAGAGTGCTTTCCTCAATGGGCCAATCCAAGAGTTGTTATATGTGGAGCAACCACCGGGCTTTGAAGATCCAAAGAAGCCAAACCACATCTACAAGCTCCATAAGGCGCTCTATGGGCTTAAGCAAGCTCCTAGAGCATGGTATGAATGCCTTAAGGAATTTCTCTTGAAAATGGCTTTGAAATAGGGAAAGCCGATTCCACACTCTTCACTCGTAAATTCGATAATGATTTGTTTGTGTGCCAAATATATGTCGATGACATTATATTTGGTAGTACTAACAAAGCCTTTTGTGATGAGTTTAGTAGGATTATGACCAAGAGATTCGAGATGTCCATGACGGGTGAGCTCAAGTTCTTCCTAGGATTACAAATCAAACAACTCAAGGAAGGCACGTTCCTATGTCAAACCAAGTACACAGAAGACATGCTAAAGAAGTTTGGCATGGAGAACGCAAAGCCCATCAATACTCCCATGGCATCCAAAGGACACCTTGACCTCTATGATGAAAGCAAGAAAGGTAAAGACGTCGACCAAAAAACTCTATAGGTCAATGATAGGTTCTCTGCTATATCTTTGTGCATCTAGGCCTGATATTATGCTTAGCGTGTGCATGTGTGCAAGATTTCAAGCTAACTCGAAAGAGTACCACTTGGTGGCTGTTAAGAGAATTTTGAGATATTTAGTTCATACACCAAACCTTGGCTTGTGGTATCCCAAGGGCTCCACTTTTGATCTTCTTGGCTATTCCGATTCGGATCATGCCGGTTGCAAAGTTGATCGAAAGAGTACATCAGGGCTTTGCCAATTTCTTGGTCAGTCTTTGGTGTCTTGGAGCTCTAAGAAACAAAATAGTGTTGCACTATCTGATGGAGATGTGCCCGGCATGGCAATTTCCAGGACCAACTCCGAGTCATGTCAGCTCTGGCAAGAGCCGATGTTGAGTTCCAGTGCAACTCGACCCACGGGTCTGACTCGGATGTACGCGTATGGTACGTGCAGTTGGACCACCATAGGGACTCGGATACTTGATCCGCAAGCAATAGAATCCTAATGGGCCTTTATGTGGCTAAAGCCCATTAGTGGAGACTATATATATACATGAGAGGGCACGGCTCTGGGGACTGGTTGCGTGCATAAGCCATCGCAGAAAAGGTTTCTGCGAAACCCTAGCTGTGCTTGAGTCCCGTCTCTCAAGATCCTCTGCCAAGTTCATGCTGCTAGCACGGCAGAACTCAGCGTCGCCTTCCCGCACGTGTGGATACCGTAGAGGCGTTGCTACGACTGCTTCGCACATCAGCCGACTGGTGGCAAGGGTTGCTGACTCATTGCCGACTGATCCTGATCGAGATCGGCTGGACGACTCGGCATCGGCTTTTCTCCATCAGCAACCACTCGGTGCGCTTGATTCGGCACCCGGCTGCTTCGACTCGTCTTCCGCTGCATTGCGCGTCTAGTGGTAACAATCTATGATCTCTTGCTTGTACGAATTCCTGTGTTGTACGCGGTAGAAGAAAATTGTTTTCATGCTATAGTAGCCTACCTCGTGACCCTACAGTGGTATCAGCGCCGATCGTACGTAGCTTTATGATCTAGATCGATGTAATAGATTGGATCTATTACCGTAGTAGATTGGATCTACTGCGGCTCCATGATAACAGATTGGATCTGTTATAGGCTCTATACATCGATTCATTGGATGGATTGGTGATAACAGATTGGATCGGTTACAGGCTATTCGCGTTCGTTCATTGGATGAACGGATGTGAAGTACATGGATGAAACTTGCATTCGGCTTGATTGGATCAACCCGATAAGTGTACATAGATTGGATCTATGGTCCATATTTTTGTTATCACATGCCTATTCTTTTTGCATTAGATGTGTTAGAATAGATTCCCTTAGAAAAATTCAAGATGTTTTGATGCCCTTCCAATCGCTACACCTATAAGGATTTCGATCGTTGTTTGGTGGGTCTGCTAAAGCAGGGTGCCGTCAATTATCTTAATCAAATAGGGTGGATGTCGGACATCCGCGCATACGGGATTGGTTTGCTTGACGAGGCTATCAAATCGGATTTGGGCCTTGGGCATGACGTTGGATGTTTCGACATTGAATGTCGCCCAACAAACGAGAGTCACATAGGATGTTATTGACAATGGTTGTCTACCGGTTTCGCTAAGTTTCTAGCAGTGACGCCAAAGCTCACTAGGACTTAGATAAACGCGGATCTTGTCCACTATGTGTCGTGAAAGGGAATACGACTGTAAACATGTAGTGGGAGTATCTTTTGTTAAATTGTTTAAAAAAAGATCTACATAAAACATTGTGCTAAATCTTTGCATATTTACTTCCTGTTGTATTGATCTGGCCGGTAATCCCGCTCAAAATTCTGGTTTTAATTTGCGATCTATTCTTGATAAAGAGAAGTTGTCTAGAACCAACTTTACTAATTGGTATCGAAACTTGAGAATTATTCTCAAGCAAGAGAAAAAGGAATATGTTCTTGAGCAGCCCTATCCTGATGAACCTGGGAATGGTGCTAGTGCTGCTGACCGCAGGGCTTATGAGAAGCACTGCAATGACTTGCTTGATGTTAGCTGTCTCATGCTTGCTACTATGTCCCCTGAGCTTCAGAAGCAATATGAGGACTCGGAGGCCTTCAATATGATTGAAGGGCTCCGTGGCATGTTTGAGAACCAGGCAAGGGTCGAGAGGTACAACACCTCAAAGGCCTTGTTTGGTAGCAAGCTAACTGAAGGGAGTCCAGTCAGCCCTCATGTGATCAAGATGATTGGTCACATTGAGGCCCTCGACAGACTTGGTTTTGAACTTGATCCAGAGCTTGCGACGGATGTGATCCTCCAATCTCTGCCTCCAAGCTTCGAGCCGTTCATCATGAACTATCATATGAATGGCTTGGGTAACACTCTAACCGAGTTACATGGGATGCTGAAAACTGCCGAGGATAGCATCAAGAAAACCTCACATCATGTGATGATGGTCCAAAGGGATAGCAAGAAGAGGAAGCGCAAGGGCAAAGGCAAAGGCAAGGCTGAGGATAGGATCCAAAAGCCTAAGACGGATGCCAAGCCTAAGGCTGGTCCCTCTCCCTCGGACAAGTGTTTCCACTGTGGTGACAGTGGGCATTGGTCGAGGAACTGCTAGAAGTATCTGGAAGAGAAGAAGAACAAGAAGGGAAGTAAGACTTCCGCTTTAGGTATTAATGTTATTGAAATTAATCTTGCAACTTCTTCTAGTGGATCATGGGTATTTGATACCGGATCAATGATTCACATCTGCAAATCGTTGCAGGGGCTAAATCAGACTAGAAGTTTTGCGAGAGGCGAGCTGGATGTGCGCATTGGCAATGGAGCAAAGGTTGCTGTTTTGGTAGTCAGCACATATCACTTGTCGCTTCCTTCAGGATTAGTTTTGGAATTAAATAATTGTTATTTTATTCCTGCATTGAGTAGAAACATTATCTCCTATTCATGCTTGGAGGAGAATGGTAGTTATGAGATAATAATAAAGAACAAGTGTTGTTCTGTTTATTTGAATAACATGCTCTATGCGCGTTGTCCATTAGTGAATGGATTGTACGTTCTTGATCTTGAGGATGCGCCGATTCTTAACATAAATGCTAAATGACTCAAACCGAGTGATTTGAATTCTGCCTATATCTGGCATTGCCGCCTTGGCCATATTAACAAGAAATGTGTAGAGAAGCTCCATAAAGATGGACTGCTCAACTCATTTGATTATGAATAATTTGAGACATGTGAATCTTGTTTACTTGGCAAGATGACAAAGGCACCCTTCACTGGTCAAGGTGAGAGGGCGTCCGAGTTATTGGTCCTTGTACATACTGATGTATGTGGTCCAATGAGCTCTGTAGCCAGAGGCGGTTTTCAGTATTTCATTACTTTTACTGATGACTTTAGTAGGTATGGCTATATCTACTTAATGCGACATAAGTCTGAGTCCTTTGAAAGGTTCAAACAGTATCAGAATGAAGTACAGAATCACTCGGGCAAGATGATAAAATTCCTACGATCGGATCATGGTGGAGAATATCTGAGCCAAGAGTTTAATGATCATCTGAGTAGTTGTGGAATTGTTCCACAGCTGACTCCACCCGGAACGCCACAGTGGAATGGTGTGTCCGAGAGGAGGAACCGAACCTTGTTGGACATGGTTAGGTCGATGATGAGTCAAACTGATCTTCCGTTGTCTTTTTAGGGTTATGCTTTAGAAGCTGCTGCGTTTACACTGAACCGCGGTCCATCGAAGTCTGTGGAGAAGACACCATATGAGATATGGACCGGGAAGAGTCCCAAATTGTCTTTCCTTAAGATTTGGGGTTGTGAAGCTTATGTCAAGCGTTTGACGTCTGACAAGCTTCATCCTAAGTCGGACAAATGCTACTTTGTGGGCTATCCTAGGGAAACCAAAGGATATTATTTTTATAATCGGGAGGAAGCAAAAGTGTTTGTTGCCCGAAATGGTGTCTTTCTGGAGAAAGAGTTTCTCTTGAAAGATGAAACCAGTCGAAACTAGGTGCAACTCGAAGAGGTTCGAGAATCACTGGAGAATGGTTCTAATCCGACTGATTTCCAACAAGATGAGTCAAGTGTTGAGCAATCTGTTGAAACACCATTAGCCCCGCGTAGGTCACAAAGGGCACATCGTGCACCCGACCATTACATGTTCCTCACCATGGGTCGGCACGATGTATTGTTGTTGGACAACGATGAGCCTAAGACTTACAAAGAAGCTGTGATGGGACCCGACTCTGAGAAATGGCTGGAGACCATGAGATCCGAGTTGAAATCCATGGCTGACAACCAAGTTTGGAACTTGGTCAAGCCACTTGATCAGGTGCGACCTATCGAGTGCAAATGGGTTTTCAAGAAAAAGATAGACGCTGATGGAAATGTTCACATCTATAAGGCACAGCTTGTGGCAAAAGGGTTTCGTCAAATTCAAGGTGTTGATTATGATGAAACATTTTCGCACGTTGCCATGCTAAAGTCTATCCGGATCCTCCTAGCGATTGCCGCATATCATGATTATGAGGTGTGGCAAATGGATGTCAAAACGGCTTTCCTTAATGGAAACCTAAGTGAGGATGTGTACATGACACAACTAAAGGTTTTGTCAATCCACAGAATGCTGGGAAAGTATGCAAGCTTTTGAAGTCCATTTATGGACTCAAGCAAGCATCTCGGAGTTGGAATCTACGTTTTGATGAAGTGGTCAAAGGGTTTGGTTTCATCAAAAACGTAGAAGAACCTTGTGTTTACAAGAAGGTCAGTGGGAGCGCGCTCGTCTTTCTGGTCTTGTATGGAGATGACATATTGTTGATCGGAAATGACATTCCTACGTTGGAAGCTGTGAAGGACTCATTGAGAAAGAGTTTTTCGATGAAGGACTTGGGAGAAGCAGCTTACATTTTGGGCATAAAGATCTATAGAGATAGGTCTAAGCGCTTAATTGGATTAAGCCAAAGTACGTATATTGACAAGGTGTTGAAACGGTTCAACATGCATGATTACAAGAAAGGTTTCTTGCCCATGTCACCTGGCACGATCTTGAGCAAGACTTAGTGTCCTTCGACTACTGATGAGCAAAAGAGGATGAGTGAGATCCCGTATGGCTCCGCAATTGGTTCCATCATGTATGCCATGATATGTACTCACCCAGATGTCTCATTTGCTCTAAGTGTTACGAGCATATACCAATCATGTCCAGGTGAAGGTCACTGGATTGCTGTAAAGAATATCCTTAAGTACTTAAGAAAGACTAAGGATGCGTTCCTAGTGTTTGGAGGTGAGGAAGAGCTCGTTGTAAAGGGTTACACCGATGCTGGTTTCCAAACAGACATAGACGACAGTAGATCGCAAGCCGGATTTGTATTCTGCCTCAATGGTGGAGCGGTTAGTTGGAAGAGTTCCAAGCAAGATACCGTGGCTGATTCTGCGACAGAAGCCGAGTATATTGCAGCTTCGGAAGCTGCAAAGGAGTCAGTTTGGATCAGAAAGTTTGTTTCTGAGTTGGGTGTTGTTCCGAGTGCTTCGTGCCCATTGGACAAGCTAAGGAACCTAGGTCATTGCACAAGCTAAGGAACCTAGGTCACACCAAAAATCCAAACATATACTCCGGCGATATCACCTGATCAGAGAGATTATCGATAGAGGTGATGTGAAGATATGTAAAGTGCACATGGATCTAAATGTAGCTGATCCGTTAACAAAGCCCCTCCCGCAATCCAAGTTTGAGGCACACACGAAAGCAATGGGTATTGGATACCTGAGTTGACTCTAGTGTACGTGGGATGAGAATTTGTTATGTTTTATTTCGAATAAATGTTATTCATTGTTGTTTCTTGAACATATTGCTGTAAACAATGAATCAACGAGTGCGTGACTCGTTTCGTGAGACTCTTGTTTAAATGCCGTGTTCTAAAATGGTCCCTAGCCTATAATCTTTATTGGAACAATAATGATTCAAGGGCTAGCACATGGATTGATTGATGATCATGTCTTACGGATCATGGATATTGGATATCAAATCAATGATGTGGACATATGTTGGAGAACATGGTGTCGAATCTGACTCACTCCGAGACGTTACTGGGATTGTTATGTTTATATGTGCCATCAAGCACTCTCGAGTGATATACCCGCTAAATCCTTTGACCTGAGATCACCATTGATTCTCACTGTGTGTAGTGGTGTACTTAGGGGGTTACCAAATGCTACACCGTAACTGGGTAGTTATAAAAGTAACTTTCGGGTACATTACAAAACATGGGTGGGATGTGAGTGGATCAAGATGGAATTTGCCCTTCTCACATAACGAGAGAGATTGTCTCTGGGCCCCTCGAGGTGGCTGGATAAAAAAATGCATGGCCGTGCTATGTGATTAATGGTTAATCACATTCGGACTAATGGTTAGTCCAATAATCCACCATTGACGAGTGAAATTAGTCTGACTATTAAACAAGGGTGGCACAAATCTCGCCTTGGGTCGGACTGGCGTCGTGTGGCAAAAGGATATAGGACGAGTTGTATATCAAGGTTCGGTTGATATGATCATTGTGCTTTCGGGAGTCAACATGTGCTGCTAGGTGCCGCTGTTGATCGATTGGCTTGAGAAAAGGTTTTTCGCCATGGCCGACTGCATGAGAACCTATACGGTCACACACTTAAGGGATTGGTGACACTAGGATATTGCCCCTTGGGCAAGTGGGAGATTGATGGAGATGTGCCCGGCGTGGCAATTTACAGGACCAACTCCGAGTCATGTCAGCTCTGGCAAGAGCCGATGTTGAGTTCCAGTGCAACTCGACCCACGGGTCAAGCAATAGAATCCTAATGGGCCTTTACGTGGCTAAAGCCCATTAGTGGAGACTATATATATACATGATAGGGCACGGCTCAGGGGACTGGTTGCGTGCATAAGCCATCGCAGAAAAGGTTTCTGCGAAACCCTAGCTGTGCCTGAGTCATGTCTCTCAAGATCCTCTGCCAAGTTCGTGCTGCTAGCACGGCAGAACTCGGCGTCGCCTTCCCGCACGTGTGGATACCGTAGAGGCGTTGCTATGACTGCTTCGCACATCAGCCGACTGGTGGCAAGGGTTGCTGACTCATCGCCGACTGATCTTGAGCGAGATCGGCTGGACGACTCGGCATCGGCTTTTCTCCATCGGCAACCACTCGGCGCGCTTGACTCGGCACTCGGCTGCGTTCACTCGGCACCCGGCTGCTTCGACTCGTCTTCCGCTGCACTGCGCGTCTAGTGGTAACAATCTATGATCTCTTGCTTGTACGAATTCCTGTGTTGTACGTGGTAGAAGAAAATCGTTTTCATGCTATGGTAGCCTACCCCGTGATCCTACACTATCCACCGCCGAAGCCGAGTATGTTGCAGCCGGCGCTTGTTGTGCTCAACTACTTTGGATGAGGCAAACCTTGAGAGACTTTGGTTGTGAGTTTAGCAAGATCCCTCTCTTGTGTGACAATGAGAGTGCGGTCAAGCTTGCAAACAACCCGGTGCAACACGCACGCACTAAACACATAGACATCCGCCACCATTTCTTGAGAGACCACAAAGCCAAAGGAGATATCGCCATCTATCATGTGAGTTCCGAAAATCAACTAGCCGATATCTTCACTAAACCCCTAGACCAGTCAAGGTTTTGTGAGTTGAGGAGTGAACTAAACATCTTGGATTCTCGTAACGTGGTTTGAATCCTTGCACATACTTGACTGGTTTTATTTTATAGAATTCTAGTGAACCCATGCTTAAGAGAAGATAATAAATTGTTTTTTTTCGGATCCTTGGATCCTCTTAAGGATAAGTGGTCATTGTTATGTAATGTTGATTGTGGCTGGCCACTTAGATCTCAAATTCTCCTTTAAAAACTCCTTTGAAAAGTATTTCAAAAACCCCCTTCAAAACTGGAGAAAAATTCCCTTTATTCCGCCAGTCGGTTGATGAGTCGATTCAACTAGTCGAGATGGGGCATCAACCGAAAATGTTTCTGAGTGCATTTTCGGTTCAACCAGGCGTGGGGTGGTTCAATCGGCCTTGGGCCTTTTTTGCCTAGGTCGGCCCGCACGCTAGGGTGAACATGCCCTGTCTTGTTTTTCTCTCTCGTACCCTCTCTGCCCAATGCCTCTCTTCCGTCACCTGCCTTCTTCCCGTGCGCCTCTACCTCGGGCGGACCTGCGCGCCCCCGACGGCCTCTTCTCCGGCCATTTCCGGTGGAGTGGGCTCGGGTCCTGGTGCGGGCAGGGGCTCAGGCCCAGGCGGCAGCGTCTCCCCTGCCTCCTGCATCTCCTCGTGCCCTTCCTGCTCGCGGCTTCCTGCTCCCGGCGGCGGCCCTTCTCCAGCCATCGCCGGCGGTGGGGGGTTAAGGGCACCGGCGGCTGGGCGTCCTGCTCCACGCGGTCTCCTGCACCTCCCTCGAGCTCTCTTCCTGCTCCAACTTCCTCTCTCGTGACAACTGTACAGTGAAGGTTTAACCTAGGTTTTGCCCAATCTCTTTCCTAAATGGCTCATTCTTAAATTCTTTTGGTCAATAGATGTGGAATGAATACTAGAGTGTGAATTTAAAAGGAATTGTGCAATGGACTAGTGATTCACTCTCTAGCTTGGGCACCATACGTAAAGTTCTTCATGTTTTGCTACTGTTTAGTGCAGTTTTGTGCTATGGACATTACCTAGCATGCCTATGGTGCTCACATTTCAATTCTCTATTGATCTCTTAACAATGTCATTCATCTCCCATCCATTCTCTCAAATTTTTTACTTTATTTAGCCAAAATGTTTTAGCTTTGTTCTTTCTCTCTTGTAGCTATGGGTCCTAAAAGAGCAAAGATTGTTGAGAGCTGTGACAGTGGTGATGGCAGTGCCAATGATGAATCATTTCAAGCATCACCTGTGCAACAACTTTCTCGGTCTCAACCTAGCAGAAGGGCTAAAGTGGCAGCAAAGAAGAAGAAACCTGTAGCAACCAGTCAGACAGGTACATCAATGGCAGTTACTTCACCAAGGAAGAACTATAAAAGGACTGCTAATCGTCCTCCTCGCCGCTTAGTTGAGAAGGAACCCGAAGAGCTTGCCAAAGAGATTTCTTTACCTCCCGCTTCAGCTGTCATCCACAATATGGAGTTAAAAAGGGTCTCTCTCACACGTGCAGGTCAAGAAATCCTGAATACGGATAAAGAGGGCAACTACAGTAAATTCCTCAACAAGTTCAGATTTGAGAAACCTACCAGATCACCTCGAGACTCCAATATCACTGATGTGAAATTCCACAATCTTGATCATGTGGAATTTTACAATAATGTCTTCATGGAAAGAAAGAAACATGCAGTCTTTCAGCAGCGCTTTATTAATTGGGAGAGTTGTCAAGATATAAATGATCCAGAGATGAGTGCAGCTCTAAACACTCTTGAGTCAAAAGGTTTGAAGAACATCATGTCTTTTATCTATGATTGGAACACTGAGGCCATTGCTCAGTTCTACTCTACTCTTTGGATTGAAAAGCCAAGTGATGAATGTTGGCGGTTCTTAGCCTAACATATTTTACTCCGCAAGCGTACGGAGACCGCTGTAGCTTTCACCCGAGATTATTCCAACGTATCGTTTTTATCCACAGGGAAGCATTGAGTTAGAGATATTAACTTAGCAAACATCTTGTTATTTTACTCTTCCATTCTAAAAGGTAAAAGAAAGGATAACAGCACACTGACACACTCCACATGGATACAAAGCTCAACAAGGAGCTAGGAGGACAACGAGATGGATCTGGTTCCTGATCAGATCTTCCTTTACTAAGGTCAAGCCAAAAGACAAAGCTAGCTCCAACTGTCACTATACTAAGGTCATGACACGACTGAGGTTACGGTTTGGTCTAGTCATCTTTACTGCATCGGACATCGCGGCTATAGAACCACTGCCAGACACCAGAGTGCTGATTACCCAGCCGAGAAAGGCGGGTTCTATGGAGCCCGACTATGCATCTACATACATGTTGGATCACAACCTGGCGCCAGCCCGAACGACGGGGTGGAATACTGAGACGCCCTAATGCTATCACCAATAGGGGCTACCTAAAGCCTGTGCGGTACACACGAGGCACCCAGAGCTGCATGGGGCTGGTTGCAAACCAAGGTGAACTTCCAGAGTAAACTCTGGTTATTCACATGCTCCACTTGGCTAGAAACAAGTGGAAGCATCACAACTGCTACGACTTAACTAACCGCGTGAACAAGGAACCCGCAAGTAAATAGACTAGATTACCATAACCTCATAGAGCAACGCTAACTATAGTCTAATGACATCCCTACACTATGATCATAACCATAGGCAGAAAAGTAAATGCTTGAACTTAAATAAAGGAATATATTAAATAAACTCAAAGTCTTACAGGAAAAGAAAGATACAAGGGACTCATACCAGACTCCTGAAGACTGCTCAGGAATAGGTAGAGCCCAACTCTAACTCCTACCAAAACATTGAACTAAAGGGGTAGCGCCACCCAAAAGGGGGCACCTCCCCAAAGGAGAGAGTGGAGAGAGTACAATGGTGCGAGTTTGGAGTGGGGGAGTGACCCTCTATTTATAGGAGGCTGTAGGTCGGTGAAATGGCTAAGTCTGCAGGCCGGGCGGCTCACCCTCCAGGCCGGACGGCCTGGCATTGTGGCCTTTCGACCCTTCGATGCACCGACGTTGCTTTGGACGGCTTGATCTTCCATCTTTGAGGCGGTGGCGGTTGATTCGGTTAGAGCACGTGCCGAAAGGCCGGCCTGGGACTTAGTCTCTAGCTGCCACCTGGATGTTCTCCATTGGTTGGAGAGTGTGTCTCAAGGATCCATCCATCATGCATGCCTTTGTTCCTTTGATCGACGGTTGATTTGTGTCCAAGTTGTGCTTCTTTGCATGCATGTGTTGTAGGAAGGTCGGGTGACCAAGTGGGAGGCCGGAAGGCCAAAGTAACAAGCCGGGTGGCCTGAGTACTAGGCCGAGCGACTAGCCCTTCAACACTTAGTCATTTCTTGGTCCATATGTTGGCCTTCCGACCTTTGTCTTGACTTGGGCTTGATCCCTTACATGTATATGGGTCCTTGGTGAGTTACTTGGTTGATTCCAATGAAGATTGAGGCATTTGGAGGGAGTTCTAGGCCGGCCGGCCTCACCTTAGGTCGCCCGGCCTAAGTGGTGGTCGCCCAGCCACTGTCCTCGCAGCCAGAGTTGTTAAACTTGCAACGACCGTAACTTTCACATCTGGACTCCAAATTGAGTGAACCAAAACTCCATTTCGATTATTTCGACGAGCTCTTCACAATGGTTCAGTCATTGAGGGCATTTGAGATACTTCATAGTGATGTTATTTGTAATCCATTCTCAAGCCCTTTTGTGCCCACTCTACGCTTGCTCCAAATGATGTAACTTTGCATGGAACTTGATCATCTCCCTGTGTAACACCGAAAACCACCAAAACTCGTGGAATTTGTTAGTTCAAGGTAAATAATGCATAGAACGTTGTTTATACCCCATTTATTCACTGAGGAATTGGCGGTCGAAATCAGGAAATAATGACTGCCAACAATGAACATAATGTCTATCCCCATCCTCATCTGCACTTTATGATCAATGATACATGGTACAAGTGTAGTTATAAAAGATTTTCTCATATTCTTGAATTCAAGGACATTGATATTGTTAACAGTAAGGAGAAAGTTCACAACCTCTACAAGCCCGGTCGTGACAAAGTGATGAAAATTCATCTTGATCCCAACGAGGAGTTTTGGAATGTGAACAACATGCATCATAGATGGTATTACATCAACTCTCTTCTCCGCTTCACCCTCTTGCCAAAAGGTGGTGATCAACCAAGTGTTTGTGGTGCAAGTTAGATGATTCTTTGGTCGTTGCAGTCTGAGACTTCCAATGAGATCAACATCTTTGATTTGATTTGGCGTGAGATCATTAATGCCTCTTGGAATGTTACCAAGGCATCAGTTCATGCTCCGTTCTTGATGAAGATGATAGAGGTTGTCACTCAGTCCAGGTATGAGCCAGTGGATGGTAAGCACCTGTCCTACAAGCCTAACTTGATTGATAGATCTCAGGCTCCCAAGACAGCTAAGGCAAGGGCACCATCTACAGCTCCTTCTTCAGAAGAGCCCAGTCCTGCACCTCCACATCACCCTTCTTCCTCCAAGGCAACCATGGTTGCTCGTCCGTTGCTTCACCGTCGCCAACAAAAAGATAGCAGTCTTAGAAGATTGATAAAAAGAGGGTTCCAAACTCTCTTTACTTTTTGCAAGGGAAAGAAGGAAGATGTAAGGAAAAGAACTGCTATCTCTATCGGTGTGGGGACATGGTGCAAAGGATGGCAAATATGGAAGAGGTTCCTCCTCCCTCTCCACCTCGCTTATTTGAAGAGCCCAACATTCCTAACAGCTTTGAGGATTATCACTTCTTCTTGACTAGTCAGCCGCTTGACAGTGAAGATGAAAGTGATGAGGATGAGGAGCAGCATGATCCAAGCACCATGGATAATGATGAACTTGCTGAAAAAGAACCTGAGTTTGTCTCTTATCATGAGAAGTTCTATCCTCCACCACCACCCTCAAGCTCAAATTGGGATTTCTTTGCAAATATGTACCACGGTAGTGATCCTGGAGCTAGCTCAAGCTCAAATTCAGCCAGTGATAATTCTTGGAGTGGCTAGTAGCTATGAACCTGCAGCTCTGTTCCCTTCTTTCGTTGATTAATGCCAAAGGGGGAGAGAAATAGCAAGAGACAAGCAAAGCAGTAGCAAACCAGCTGCTGATTTCAGCAACAGCAGCAAACCAACAACAACATCAGTTTTTTGGCCAGTAGTAGATTTCAGCAGCAGCAGCAAACCAACAGCAGCAGCAGCAGCATTTTTTTGGCAAGGGACAACAGCAACAACATCTTTTCTTTGATCTCTTGTGCAGCAGCAACCTCTTTCCTTTATCTTTAATTTGCTGTGTGAGTTGTGAGAGAAAACTTTTAAACTCTCTTGGGCTGTAATATTTGTGATGGAACCTTGTTTGTAATAGATTAAGTAGCTGAACCTGAAAACTTGATGCATGCTATTTTTATGTCATCACTAAGTAATCCTTGTGGCTTATGCTTGGCTCTAGTTCCTAGTTCTTGTGTGGTAATTATTGTTTCATATTTATTGTATGAATATCATGTCATGAGCATCACGGATTTTTATGACACTTGTGCACCCCTCGATTGAGTGTGTAATATGTGGCTTTGCACTTTTCCCTTTGTTTGTGCATATTGGCATATGAGGCCAAATTATTCCAAAATGAAATGATGCACAAACTTAGGGGAGGCACATGTGCATAGTCAATCAAAAGCTTGTGGTTTTATTCTCTATATTATCTCTTTTAATTGGATTGTGATTAATCACCAAAAATGGGAAGATTGTAAGTGCAATCACCTTTTGAGGGTTTTGGTTGTTAATGACAATACAATTAAATGCTCTAATGAAAACGTATGAGCACCTTGCAAGTAATGAAGATCATATGAAAGGCACATGAGAAAGAAAAGAGACAAGTCTTTGTGCAAGTAAAAGAATAGAGACCCCACATTCCATTCAAATTTTGAGGTGCAAGGAGTCTCCACTTGAAGACAAAAGAAAAGTTTTTCATGTTTTATCCTTGAGTTAGGAAACGTCGTACTATTAAGAGGGACCAACAAAGGTATGCTCTTGGTGGTACTAAAGCTCAAAGTGTCCAAAAATTCATCCAATATTCACCTCTAAATCTTACTCAATTTCTGCTCTCATGTCGGTTGATGCCTCGGTTGAACCAGTCTCCATACTCCCTCAACCGATTTTGGTTCTGGTATGCTTTTCGGTTGATTCCCCGGTTCAACCAGGCTGAGAACCTCATCAACCGATTTCAGTTCTGCGTGCATTTCCGGTTGAACCAGCCAAGGCCCGGTTCAACCAATCTTACCCAGACTGCACTACAATGGCTATTTCGAGAGGGCCCATATAGATACCCCTTCACCTCTTTCTCTAAAGGTCTTTTTCCACCTCCAGACACAGGACATATTTCGAAAAGGGACTCTCTCCTCCACACATCTCTCCACTCTTGAGCTTCCAAATCCTCAAATCTTCGAGTGGATCTTGCAAGAACTTGAGAGCTGAATCGCTGCACCTCTTCTCCTCTCTCTCCCTCTCTCGTTCTTGAGCTTTGAGCTTGGTGACACCTTGAGCAGCCCTTGGTGGTTTGTTACTCTTGGAACCTGAGTTCCTAGACGGCTAGGCGTTGCCTTAGGCTTCATCCCCTCTTGTGTGGTGGTGTCAAAGGAAGTTTGTATTATCCGTGAGAGCATCATAATAAGTGGCATCTTCAAATCCTTGTGATAGGAGAGGGGAGAATAGGGTTGGAAAAGACCAGGCTCTTTGTGGGCGCCTTAACGGGGAAGTAGGGCTCCTTTGTGGAGTGACCGAACCTCGGATTAAATCCTTGTCCCGTGTGCTTGCTTGTTGTTCTTGCAGTTCTTCGTGTTCTTACTCTTGTGTTGTAAGATTTGTCCCGATCTATCTTGTGTGCAGGTTTGGTGGTGAACCCCTTTCAGATATGCAACCTTTGGCCAAAAAGGAAGGTTTTGATTCAAACAAAATCATCTTTGGTTGCACGGTTTGAGAAAGCAATTTAGTTCTTCATTTCTGCTTTGGTTGAACCAGTCCACATCGGTTGAACCAACCTTGAGCTAGTTGAACCAGTTTGGACTAGTTCTACTTGTAGTACTAATTTATTTGGATAATTTGTGTAAGAAATTTCAGGTTAGCCTATTCACCCTCCCTCTAGGTTACTTTCATCCTTCATTCTTGTCCATCGCCGGCCCTCTGGTTCCTCAACAGCTTCGAGATGCAAGCAAATAAAAGAGATGTTAGTGCAAAAACACAAGGAAAAAGTTCAAGCACAAAACAGAGATACCTAGATCTAGGGTTAGGATCTTACCCTAGGCCAGAGCACCAGAGAGGTCAACGACGTACGGATGCAACCCTCTGGTTCCTCAACAGTGTCGAGAAAGCGACAGACCGGAGCACCAAAGTAACCGGAGTGGTGGAGGATGACTGGATCTAGGAGGAAACCATAGTGAGAGGCTAGGGTTAGGGGTTATCTGAGCACCGCCAACGAAGGAGAGGAGGAGCGGGGGAAGGGAGTAAGGGTATAGATGGCCAATAATGCCGTGCCGGCGCGTCGACGGCGTCAGAGATTGAGATCAAGATCGAGAAGAAGAGAGCAGAAAGGAGAAGGTGAGCGAGAGGCATGGCGAGTGTGGCGCGAGGAGGGAAGAAGTTAGGGTTTCGTCGGCGGCCAAGTGAGGGAGAGTGAGGGTGGAAGAGGGTGTATATACTCACCCCATGGCTCTCTTGGGTGCGCCATGTCTAGCGGTGCCGGGCCACCGTGCTAGGGTGGCGGCCCAGGCACAGCACTGGGCCTCGTGCCGTGCCGGCACGGGCACTAGGGTCGCTGGGCCGGACCGTGCTTCGGCACTACGGGCCGTGTCGTGCCTAGTGCCGGCCCGTTTAGCCCGGCCCATATGGCCATCTATAGGTACGATTTGTAGTACGAAACAGGGTATATACATATACATCAGTCTGAATCGCCGTCCGCAGTTTCGTCTGTCCGCCCGCGATCGAGTAAAATGCAATTCCGGCCCTTAAACTTGCTGTGCTCATCAAACCGGTCCATTAACTAATAAAGTATGCCAATTAGGCCACCAATCTCTGTTCGGGTCTCAAATACGTCGTTAACAGGTGTTGGCCTGATGCCTGTATGATGACGTGGACTGCATTTATGCGCAATACCCCTCGTAAGATTTTTAAAGGGGGCGAGTGGGCATTGCGCTCCGCCGGTGGTAGGAGGCTGCGGTCGCCGCCACCACCACCATCTGCAGCAGCGACGTCGCCTGGGACGCCGCCACACCTTTGTCAAGCTCGCTGGGAGCGCCGCGCGCTCGCCGCCGCTAGATCCGCAAAGCCGCCGCCGCGTCAAGACTGCCATCGACATGGAAGGGCGGTCAAGCTGGTCAGGCTCTACGTCGAAGCGCAAGAGGAATCCAGCCATTCCTCTCATCGTGTGCCCCGATTGCCGTCGGCACACAGTGATGGAGCTCAAGGTGCGGACAAATGAGAATGGAAATCAAGGCCGCATTTTCTACAAGTGTCCAGGGCATAAGGTTAGGAATTGAACTGCATTTGTCAATTAAGATGCATTCTTGTGTTGATTTGCCCAATGTCATGTTGATTCACAGACTGATGGCTCTGGTTGCCCATTCTAGAGGTGGGAAGAAGACTACGTGGCTGAGTTTGCCAAGAAGACTGACCACCCTGTTGCGGACGAAGAACCAGTGAAGAAGACAATGAGATTCAAGGGGTGTCAACAAGACATTGACATGTCTGTGATAGCTAGCTTAGGAAATGAAATAACTCAGATACTGAAGTTCATTCATGTGTTTGTGTTGCTATCTTGGTCTGCAATGTGTATTCTGTACTACACAAGTGAGTGCCTCCTGTGAAACATTGTGGCTTATGAATGAATGAATGAATTTCTGTGCACTATCTAGATGTGAATACAGAGTATGTGCTTATGAAAGCAAAGTGAGTGCCTCCTGTGAAACATCCAGTAAAGAATTTCTGTGCATTACAGTATGAAAAATAGGAGGATGCATCCACATTTGAAAGCCAACTTAATAGAAACTCCCAGATTAACTAAACATCCAGTAAAGCATCTAGATTAACATCTAAACATCCAGTAAAGCATCCAGACTAACATCTAAACATCCAGTAAAGCATCCAGATTAACATCTAAACATCCACACTGGACCTCCAGTGTTTTTCCATCCAGATTTTGTTGAGTTCACATGCATCCAGAGTTTACATGAGCTCATGATCAAAAGGTCGTGGCTACTGTTTGCTTCCTACTTGCTACTGTCTACTTCCTAGTTTGTATCATTGGCTCCGCCCTTGGCCCTTTTGCTCCCTTTTTTGGTTCCAGATGGTTGGGTCTTTCTTTTCTTTGCTGCTACTGCCTTCTGTCCTGCCATTGTTGCTGTAGTCAATGGAATTGGCCTTTAAAAAAATTCATTGAAGGTGATGAAAGTTGAATCTGGGAGGCTTCCTACAGGTTGTGATAGACAACTGCTTTGGGACTCCTATGTACAGCAGTGCATATGTCAGTATGTAAGAACAAAATAGCAAGAGTACTGAAGTTGATCAATATGATTACCTGATTCACTAGATGAGTGACCATTGTAGGGATAGTTGGTGCAGCGCTTGTACCGACCACTGGTGGGTCTGCACCTAGGCCCATATGCTGAAAATAGAAAATATAGACACGTCCTTAGAAATAGTGCAAGTAAATGAAACATATTTACAAGAATATTCAGTGGTACCATTCCTGGTTCAGTGGCACATTATCAGATGTAGGTTCAGCAGTTGCAGATGTAGGTTCTGCAGTTGCAGTGGCTCTTGTGGCAGCTTGTTTGGCCTCTTCCTGGAGGGTTGCTTGTGTTGTTGCCACAAGGTCCTTGGCATCTTCAGAGCTGAATCCCATTTTCTTCAGTTTGCAACCTCCAGCATTGTGACTTGCCTCACCACAATGCTTGCAGTGGATGACAACACCATGTTTGGACAATTTGGGTCCATTTTTCCCCTGCACTTCATGAGGTTGCTTTCTCCTTGATTTGGGAGGTCTACCAGGCTTTTTCTCATATATTGGAGGCAGAATCTTTGCTTCTTGAACATGCTCCCATTCACTCTTGTCTCTACAGGGCCAGATGCTATTTCCATATGCATTGTTATATGCTTCAATTGAGTAGCAGAATGGAAGCACACTTGCAGGTGGAATCCTTTCATGCCTAAGACAGCTAATGGCATGACAACATGATATACCAGTTAACTGCCATCTCCTACAGGAACAGGTCTTTGCCTTGATATCAACTATGTGTTGATATTCCTTCACCAGAACTTGAAAGACACCCTGTCCTGCTGGCAGTGCATAGCATATGTTTGCAAATTCTGCATTTCTTTCTAACTTCTTTAAAATCTTTGGACAGAAAGACCATTCCATCTCATCTGATAAGTCCTTCATCTTGTTGTAGTGCCTTGTCATGAGCTGACACTTAATTTTCTCAAACATGCTGAGTATAGGCATTTCCCTAGCATCAAGGATGTAATTGTTGAATACCTCGCAGTTGTTGTTTAGCAAAATGTCACACTTAAGATATTCAGAGAAGTAGGCTCTTATCCATGTATTTGGTGCCATTTTCTCTAACCAGTCATAAGCCCCAGCATTAAGAGCCTTCATCTTCTCCATATTCCTCTGAAATTGGTCAATAGATAAAGACCTTGCATATGCCCACAACTGCTCTTTGAGATTCTCACCCTTGAACTTCTCCTGAAAGTTAGAATACAGATGTCTGCAACAGAACCTGTGCTCAGAATCTGTGAACACTTTCTGCACAGCTGGGATCAGCCCCTACATAAAACATGATGTTAGTAACTTAAGCATATATGGAATTCAACATCAGATGGAGTTATATTGTCAATGCTAAGCATGTTACCATACTTTTTTCTTATCTGTCATTATTGTCCAAGGATAAGTATTGTCTATCTTTAGATCTTCTTTCAGGGTCTGTAAAAACCATGTCCAAGTAGCAGGAGATTCTACTTCTACTACAGCCATGGCTATTGGATAGATACAATCATTAGGATCCATTCCCACTTCACACAACAACTGACCACCAAACTTAGTCTTAACAAAGCATCCATCCCGGCAGATAATGGGCCTACAACCAGCCAGGAAACCCCTTTTGCAAGCATCTAGAGACATATAACAAGAGCTGAACAGGTTTCCATCTAAGTTCAAATAGAAAGAGCTCCTAGGATTACTCCTTCTCAACTCCTGTCCATAATTCCATAGCTGGTTAAATTGTGCTGCCTCATCTCCATGAATCATTTGCATAATTAGCCTCTTTGCTCTAGCTAACTTGCTCCTGGATATATCCAAATTCAGCTCTTTTTGAACTGTGTTGTAAAAACCTGTGATGCTCATCTTTTCATTTGCTCTAAAATGATCAACATACCTTGCAGCAAGCCAAGTTGCAGTGCATTTTCTAACTGACCATTGTTTTTGACATTTGTGCTTGCCATAATAGGTTTTCACAACAGATGAGTTTGCTCTGCTGTCAAAGGAAGCATACAAGTTCCATGGGCAGCCCTCAGCACAATGAGCTGCAAATCTTGTCTTCTCATTTCTAGGAACTTTTATGTCCACTCTGTTTTTCACACTGTATTCTGTGACAGCTTCTCTAAGCTTTTGAACAGAGGAAAATGCAAGACCAACAGAGAAAGAAGGGTTGTTCAAATCTTCTTCAACAAAAGATTGGAAACCATGCACTTCTTCTTCATCTGAATCTGAATGTGGAAGTTGTAGCCTTTCAACTTCAATTTCTTCATCATCACTACCAATTGGCCTATTCACTTGTGCCGGCTTCAACTTGCTGCCTTTTGCCTTTTTGTTGCCTTTTCCTTTAACAACTCTTGCATCAATTAAATCTTCAAACAAATCAACATCATCTTCATCTACCTCGTTATCAGAGTCAAAGAAATCCAAATCCTCACTTTCAGAACTATCTGGATCATCAGTTGTTTGTGCATTCTGCTCAACCCTTCCCTTCTTAAGGTCTGTATAGAAAACTAGTAGCTTTTCTCCTACTTTCTTAGGGATCACCTCTACTTTCTTTGGACTAAATACTTTAGGAAGTGGACTGACTGGATTGGCCACAATATCATCTCAATCAACACCTCCAATGTTGTCCTCGTAATCAAAATAGACTACCAGGTTCTTCACTTTGGCTGAAACTTGTGCCATTAAAATGGTGTCCTGGTCACCGGCTATGATCCTTAAGCCATCACTAAGATCTTTTTCAGGTAACAGCCAATAAAATTTGAGACTTGTCTGCAGCTAATATCCTAACAACTGAACAAAATCCTCGAACCACAGAGCAGACCAAGTATCTGCGTCCACATTGTCAAACCAATCTACTTTTCCATCAATGTATGACCTCAACTGACCATAACCGACGAAGAAACCCCCATGACGAACCTCTATAGTGAATTGATCACTACCAGCATCTGAAATGTATGACCAAAAACGTAATTAAACCCTACCGTGTGCAAAACCCTACACTGGTTCGATTTTGGACAGAAATCAACAACAAAAATACCAAATTTCTAACTCTAGCATTTGTCCTACAGCACCATAGCGCTATTCCATCGCCAATTATCATAGCAGGTAGGGTTCAAGAAACACACCGTACACGGGGGCTGTTCCCCCTTTTGGCCGCAATCACGCCACCATCAACGCGCTCACAGGAATCGCAAGCGTCACAGACCTTCTCCACCGACGGCTCCTTCAAGACTTCAACTAGCGTCGCTGACGATCGCCTCCATCGCGTCCGTCCCCTCGTCATCTCCGTCCGCGACTAGGAAGCCAAGGGGGCGCAACTCGTGGACCGGACAAGTATGAGATGATGGGAGGGGCTATTTGCATATTTGGCCGACACGTCATCTGCCTAAGCTGGGCCAAAACCTCGTGTGCCCACCCGTTACGACGTATTTGAGACCCGAACAGAGATTGGTGGCCCAATTGCCACACTTTAATACTTCATGGCCCGGTATGACACAGCGCCTCAAGTTAAAAAAAGGGCCGGAATTGCATTTTACTCCCCGCGATGCCACCCACATCTTCCTTCCCCGTTCTTCTGTCTGCAAGATCGATCGTGAGTACAGGTGCTGTGGCGATGAGGTCGGCCGTGGCCCGCCTGATTCACTCCTCGGCCTCCGTCTCGCCCCCTCGTCTCAGGTGCGATCCCCTATTCCCGCCCCTCGCGCGTCATGCGTTTCTGCAGATCTCCTGAGGGACATGTTCGTGGAAAGAAAGGGATATCTATCCGTGTAACCATGCAAGTTTTTTGTTTTTGAAATTTAGCCATGCAAGATTTAGCAATGCGGAGAGAGAGAGAGAGAGAGAGAGAGAGAGAGAGAGAGAGAGAGAGAGAGAGAGAGAACGATCTAGGGGCCGGAGCACGGAGGCTAGCAAATAATGCCAGCCCCATTAGTCCTAAACCGATCAGACTGGCACTCCCTAATGGTCGCTCCATTCTTGCTGCCCCATGGCCAGGCCTGTTTCCAGCATTTTTTTATTGGTACCCTGCTTATAGGCCCACTATGCCTGTTGTTTTGTGAGGCTGCTAATTCTCCTATGTGCTGGGGTGGCAACAGCTTGTCAGCAGCCTTGCTAAGAAGTGGCAATGCATTCTCCAGCAATGGCAGGCCCAGCGATGCAAAACACATCAACGAGCCTTTAAAGGTGGAGGAGGCAGAATCTGTGAAGGTGCCACCACTTTCTCCTGACAAGGTAATGGTGTCATGGAAAATAAGATTCTAGTTTGCGTCTTGCCTATTTTCGTGTAGTGAAATGTCTTTTCATGTTACATCTAGTTTGATGGATATTGTTTTGTTGAGGTCTGTAAAGCTTTGTATGTTTACGCTACTGCTATCCATATGCTACCATATTTTTATGTTTTTTGTTCAATCTGTCAATCAGGTTTGTAAACAATTAATTGCGATGGCATCTTTGTAGACTATTTGTCTATCTTAATGGTGAACTTGGAGATAAACTAATTATCCATGCACACCCATCAGAAACCACATGTTTTTTTAGTGCAGAGGGATCGATTTAGGAAACTTGCAAATCATTATTTGTATTCTTTTTATCTTGCTTACTATTATCACTGCTATATTTCAGATGCTTGAGTGGTGTATCTTATTAATGATTTGTGATTTTCTTTGAATTGTTTTTTGCATGCAATAGCCATGTTATATATTTCTCGATTAATTTGCAATTGTGGAAGTAGTTTTATCTTTTAACTCTAATAAATGTACCATGCTATTGGGACTTTTAACTCAAGCTGTGCTTCCACCTTCTGGTCATTCTTTTCCTTACCTTTAATTTTCATTGATTATGAAGATTACCGATCTGCTTCTGAGTTCTGACATCTTTGCTGATATAGCTCCTAGTGCTAGGGGGAAGTGGTTTTGTGGGATCACATGTTTGCAAAGAGGCTGTGGATAGAGGATTATTTGTCTCTAGTCTTAATAGGTAACTGCGAAAGCTATTTTTTTCCTCATATATTCACACTTAACAATTTGCTCTGTTCTATTTTGATACACTAAGTTCTGTTTGTAAGGTGCCAAAAACATTATAAATAGTTTAGAAACATTGAAATGGTAATAAAGTATCTACTAAATTAGGTGTCAACTTAAAAATAACCATATGACTTTTCACGCATCATACATGGAAAAGTACAACCTACTCTAATCCTCAAATAAATGGTAGTTTGTCACGTTTCTGGCCTTGCCGTTAATGATAACCTGTCATTCTCCTGTCTTTTGTTGTGTTTTTGTAGCCATAATTTACCGTTTGTCATTCTCCTATCTTTGGTTGTGCTTTTCTAGCCATCATTTACTGTTGTGGGCATGGTTTTAAGGTGGTAAGGCGAGCCATGGCGAGCGGGCACCGCCTGGACGCCTAGGCGTCGCCGTCACCTTAAAAACACTGGTTGTGGGGAGTGTTTGCTACATGGATCAACCTAGAGAAATCGATGCACAATTGCACATTGATCTTGTTCACACTTTCTGGTTAAAACAGTTTAATACTCTACCGTAGTCCAGAGCTAGGATGGTTTTCAAATCCTCTACGGAATGGAAAAAGTCCACATGACCCCCAACTTATAGAGGGACATATAAATGGATGTTTTGCATCTTAAATTATCTGAAACTTGAGAAATTAGTGGTTTTGATGACGTGACCACCAATGCGGCATCACGTGAACATGTGGCTATCAAGGCCATTGACAAGGTTAGAAGAGGTTTTCTGTGGAGAGGAAGGAAGGATGCCAAAGGTGGCCACTGTCTTATCAGTTGGGATAAGGTGCAGCGTCCCAAAGAGTTGGGTGGTCTAGGTATTTCAAACTTGCAAAAACTAGGCTGGGGCGCTGGGCACTAAGACTGAGATGGCTTTGGCTCCAAAAGACAGATCTCAATAGGCCGGGGTCCCTTTTCCCAATCAAGTTGCAGGATTGTGTGCATGCCTTCTTCTCAATGGCAGTTGAAACCATAATTGGTGATGGAGGGCAAACCCTTTTCTGGAAGGACAGATGGCTGCATGGTCAAAAATTAGAGGATCTAACACCCAACCTCTTCGCCTCTGTCCCCACTAGACAGGTCAATCGACGCACTGTCAAGGAAGCCCTCTCAAACCATCTTTGGATTCAGGATATTCAAGGGGGTCTCTCGGTGATTATGCTATCTGAGTACCTGAATCTTTGGGATCTTCTTGCAGAGGTGGAACTGCAAGAGAATGTTTAGGACACACATCGATGGAGACTCACATCATCTGGCCAATACTCGAGTAAATCAGCTTACATAAATCTTTTTCAGGGGTCCATAGTCTTTGAAGCTTGGGAACGACTCTGGAAATCTTGGGCGCTGAACAAATTCAAATTCTTTATGTGGCTGGTGTTACACAATAGATGTTGGACAGCAGATCGGCTAGCCCGACGTAACCTACCACATCCGGCTGCTTGTCCTCTATGTGATCAGCAAGAGGAGACAATTGATCACTTGTTAACAAATTGCGTCTTTGCAAGACAGTTCTGATTCCTTCTCCTCAACTATTTCAGCTTGCAAGATTTGGCACCTACAAATGAAGATGGATCCTTTGCTAGGTGGTGGCAGATTGGGAGTCAGAGAGTTGGGTCCGAAACTCGAAAAGGTTTCAATTCCATCGTCATGTTAGGTTCCTGGAGCCTGTGGAAACATCGGAACACCTGTGTTTTTGATGGGCTTCCCCTAGCTTGGACAGGGTGCTTTTGCTTGCAAAGGAAGGGGCGCAGTTCTGGAGTTTGGCTGGGGCTCGGGGGATCTCCTCCTTGACAGCCTTGCAGCAGGGTTAGCTTAGACCTGGTCGTTTTGTTTTGTTTTTGGTTTTTGTTGGAAGTGTGTGAGTTTTGTTTTTTTTCTCCTGGCTGCTCGCCTAATCTTTTTCTAAAAAGAGATAAAATGAGGGTGGAGGAGGTTGTACTAGGGCTCCTTTTCCCCTTTCTTTCTTCTATTAATATAACGATACGCAGCTCTCCTGCGTGTTCGAGAAAAAAAAAAACCAACAGCCTGCAGTACAAAAAGCAATTATTAAGTTCTCAAATTCTAATGTAGGAGCAAGAACTATTACAATGTAAGCAACATAAGTATAACATGATGGAATTTCTCAACGTTACAAGAAAGTTTCTGCTTGGAAAAAATAGCCATAATAGCATCCTTCAAAATTGCCATTGTATCCTCCTCGATGCATTTTTTGCAGTTTTTGCTGACCTAATGCATGCAAAGCTAATCCGTTAGTTTGAGCACTTCTAAAATCCAACAAACACAGCACTGATTTGATCATCAGATAGGTCCATTTCGTATTCCATAATTCTGAACTTTGTATCAGCTAAGCAAACAAACAAAATGAACATATGGTGTGTACAGTAATTCAAATAGCAGGACACATGCACAAAATCCACACAATTGCAATTGCAAAATATAAAATTCCTGAGTAATCCTAGGCACTGGAGGATGCACTGATCTCACCTACAGATCGCTCTACGAACACCACACAGTTCCCAGATGTTTCCTCATCTTCTAAATTGTCATCCTCCCTCTGGCTGCCTTCAAAGGAAATTGAATTAAGAAAAGGTATCCAACATCGGATAAAAAAGAACTCCCAAATTGAATTTCAGGAAAATAGTTGAATTAAGAAAACTGAACACATCTGGATGTGGAAATCATAGATAACACGCCATCATAGCATAATCACTATTCTACAAGAATAACATGGTTCTCTTTCGTATATATATCATCAAATATAGAGTAGCAGTCTATCTTTGTTATTTTGAGTTGAGTGTTCACAAAATAATATCTTTTCTGCGTTCTAAGCATTAAGTTGATCAAGAAAGCCATACATGACATGTGAGATGATCCATGTTTCTAAATAAACAACGAGCCCTCAATATGGTTGTTCAAGGGAAGCCCTGAAGATATTCCTAATTAAATTCATTTCCATATTCCTAATTAAATTCATTTATATCAATATATACCCTCAACAAACCCCCAATCATTGTGTATCCCTCTCTTCCCTGATATAAAGTACAATATTTAGCATGCAAGCCTGCTATTTTTCTCCTCGTAATTTATTGTGACCAGTGCCACCCATATTGTGTTAAGCAACACATTTCTGGCACTAAAATTGTTTTTTTAAGAACTGCAAGTTCTGTCTCAAGCTAAAAAGGAAAAATGATGTCACTAATGCCCTAACCAAATAGTCATTTTAAAGCACCAATGAAAATCTCAGAAACACATACTTTCCTTACTCCAATATCCCTTTTTCCTTTTAAACTCAATTAGAAACTGAGTCCAGAGGGTTATGTGATGACCTTACTTCACCAAATTTGCTGTGTGGATTCTCATTTAAATTCAGAGAGGAAGTATGAGACTATGAGTAAATTGGTCATACTTGTATCTGCTTGAGATGGTTGACAGGGATGGAGCCACATGCAGTGGTCGTCGTTTTGATGCTGCCATGCTGGATGTTGTGGTTATGGATAGCCAGCAGTGGAGGTTGGGCAGCTGTAGCGGGAACAATGGCGGTCTTGTCGTGTTGCGGCTGCACGAGATGCGCCACATGGCGAAGCAGAGCAAGCATGAGGTGTTGCACAGCTGCCTGGGGTGCTGGGCGGTGCGTCGTGTGCTGTGGCGGCATACGACAGTGCAGGGAGGAGCGGGAGTTGGGTGTCAGTGGTTTGGGTGTAGGGATTTATCTTCCGGCGACGGCATACAGCGGCGCGGTGCGATGGAGGTGTGGCACTGTGGTTGGGGTCTCGGGGAGCGACAAATGGGTGTGGTTTGGAATTGGAGGGAGCGAAAACTGGGCGAGTGAGATATTAACGTCGATGGAGTGCAGAGTGGTCGGCGTCAACCATCGTGGAGGGGGAGGCCGTGAGATGGGTGGCGGCGAAAGCCGCTCCTCCACCATCGGATCCGCTTCTCCGACCCTCTCCTCTCCCATCGTCGCGACCTCCTCGTCCAAGCCCGCCGTCGCTACCTCGCCCATCCATGTTCGGCAGCGTCCACGAGCGGCAGCGAGGATGGCTCCGTCTTCTCCCAGCTTCCTCCGCACACGCAGCTCCCTCTCTACCCCGCCCTCCAACAGTTGTCCTCACCTCTCTCCTCCGCAGTAGCTGCAGCGGCCGGATCTGCCACCGACTTTCCACGGCGGCACCCTCCACGTCTGCGGAGCCCTCCGCCGCCTAGTGGAGATGTTCTCGGATTGGAACCTCTCTGATTTGTGCCCTTGACAAACCCTAGAAATCAAAATCGGTCAATCCGCTAGAACACTTGGCGGATTCAGGGGGTGGGGAAAGAGAATCCTCACCGGCGAACGGATTCAGGGGGTGGGGAAAGAGAATCCTCACCGGCGAACGAGGAGGCGAGGGCTCTTTGGGGGCGAAGGCAGACGGGGACGGAGGCCTCTCCTTCGTCGTCGCGTAGGTGGCGGACTGGCAGCTGTGGCAACCGCAGATGCGGAGTGAGGCTAGGGTTAGGGGTTGGGATATGGTGGTGGCCGGACGAAAGTTGGTGTTAAGGAGGCGGAGGCGGTGGCGCTAGGAGTCGAGAAGGAGGTGGCGTCGGCGGGCGGGGGAGGCGGGCGGCTGCGCGGGCAGTGCAGGTTGCGGCTGCGGGCGGAACTGCGAGGTCGCATCGGTGGGCGATGGGAGGGTGAGGGGTTAGCCATGGCGACCGCAGGCTCAGAGGATGGGATGGCGGTGGGGGTGAGGGGAGGTGCGGGTAATAGTGGAGTGCACCGAGGTCGGTTGGGTGGAGGAGCGGGCGGGTGGGCGGGCGGCGACGTAGTAGTAGGGGAACGGAAATTGTGTGCATTGAACCTTATAGATTTTTAAGAGGGGTAGAGAAGAAGACATTAAACATAGGTGATGGGAGTTCTTTGACAATCTGTTCAATGGTGGGAATGATAATATGGATACTCGGTTTGACGATTCTTTTTATGACCCAAACAGGTGCTTTGTGCGTAGGATTCAAGAAACAGAGGTTAGACAAGGTAGTGATCCAAGATGGTATCACAATAAAGGGGTGGAAATGCCCTTTGGATATAGCTATAGTATGGCTAACTAAGCTGTTCAACCATATTTTTCGAGTGAACAAGATGCCTGAAGATTGGAGGATATTCAAAGCTATACTGTTAGCAAACTGATGAGTCCTAGACCGTTCGGTTCAGTTCTTTTAGTTTCTTAGCCTCTTTAGCTCCTTTTTCAGTTATGCTTGAACACTCCTATATATTTGTAATCACCCGTTAACAATGAATGGATGTTGTGTTGCATAACTTCTTCCACGCTATCACCAAGTATGTTGTCGTCATCAAGGACTTGTACAACAATGACTAATGTTCGACAACTAATGGTGACACAAATGTTTTCCGATTAACATAGGACTACATCAAGTCTCAGCTTTGAGCCCTTATCTATTCGTCTTTGTGATAGATGAGGTCATGGGGATATACAAGGAGATGTCCCTTGGTGTATGCTTTTTGCTGACTGTATAGGACTATTCGACTAAAGTCGGGAGGGAGCAAACATCTAAAGCTATTGCAGCAGGCCCTAGAGTCGGTTTTAGAATTAGCCGGAGTACGACTGAGTATATGAGAATATGAGATGTGACTTTGGTACTACTAGACGTGAGGAGGGAGATGTGAGTTCGAAGGGTCAGGTGGTCCCAAGAAGGATACATTTTGATACTTGTGAATCGATATTAGCCATAGAATTAAAACGGAATGGATGAAATGACGTCAAGCATGTGTAGTTCTATGTGATAAGAGGGTGCCACGGAAGCTAAAAGTCATGTTCTACGAGACAACGACTAGCCCTGCAATGTTATATGGTACAGGGTGTTGGCCTACTAAAAGGCGGCATGTACAACAATTTAGTGTTGCAAAGATGCATACCTAGCGTTGAATTTGTGGGTATAGGAGGCTAGACCGAGTGAGAAACGATGAGATATGCAATTTGTTGGGAGTAGCTCCAATTTAGGAAAAGCTTATCCAACATCGATTGGGATGGTTTGGACATGTCCAACGGAGACCTCTAGAGGCACCAGTGCATAGAGTTATCCTATGGCGGCTTGGCGGGACAATAATGTGAAGAGAGGCTGGGGTAGGCCACAGTTGACATGGGATGAGGCAATCAAACGGGACTTGAAAGATTGGGGGTATCCCAAAGGAGTTGTATATGGATAGAAGTGCTTGAAAAGAAGCTCCGTGACTATGCCTTTTTATCTTTTTGTTCCTTTTAAGCCCTTTCTTTCTCTGTCGGTGACTTGTTTTGGGTTTCAACTCTAGCCTACCCCAACTTGCTTGGGAAAAGGATTTGTTGTTATCGTCGTTGTTGTAGCGTAGGCACCTATCACTAGGGCGTGATTCTGTCCCCTTTGAATAGTTTAGTTGAGGGGTTAGATGAATAGTTCTTAGGTACTAAAATGGACTTTCTAAAAATTCATTTCAGCCTTGATTATTTTGACGCACTCTAGCTTCTTATTCTTATCAATGCTCTTTCTTTTTCCATTAGATCTGGGAAGCCATCCATAAGTGAATCTTGGGCGGAGAAAGTTGTATGGAACCAAGGTTGTTTACTACGGAGGTTAACTTTGTTCTATCAATGGTAATGTATTAATATCTACCATCTTCTATTGAGCAGGTAACCTCCTTGAACCGACTTCGTTGAAGGATGCTATGGATGATGTTTCTGCAGTGGTAAACCTCATACCCACATACATAAGTCATTTGAGCTAACTATCTCATTGTACTTACTGTCTCACATATTTGTTTTCTTATAGTTAGTTTTGTTGTTGGTTTCTTCAGAATTGTATATCAGTAGTCATGCACAATAGTTTCTATGGGAAGGGGGGTGGGTATTTTTCCCACACAGGGTAAGCTGACAGATTCCGACATATGTTATGTTTGTACACTTTGGTTCCGATCGATAGAGCTAGCTGCAGCTGCACAGCCAAATTACCTACAGCACTGTAGCTAGAAGCTGAGGTAGAGGCGGTCACTTTGGTTCGTGCTGAGGAGATCCGTCTTTAGGGTGTGAGTTACTAGCCTGTTCCCCTCTACCCTCACAAGTAGAGGCGGTTAATTTGGTTCGTGCTGAGGAGATCCGTCTTTAGGGTGTGCTTTCGTCGCCCTCTACCGTTTTGGCTGCTTCGGCTGCCACACTTCCTCCAGTGGCTCCGACAGCTACCTCAGTTTCTGCACTGGCTGTTGGACCTGCTACTCAGACAGAGACGGGCACTGTTGCCGCCTTCTTCTGCAACTACTGCAAGGGTGGACTATTCATCTAACCCCTCAACTAAACTATTCATCCTGTTCTTAGTCATGGCACACTTCACACTCCTCAATTTCATGTTCCTTCTATTTCTCATGTTCCTAATCTTAATTTGCAGTTGTCAGCTAGCCAGATCATTAATCATGATTGTCGTATCATTCTTGAGTCTGACTCTTGCTCTGTTCAGGATCGTCGTACAGGGACCTTGGTTGGTACTAGCCGCCGGCTCCACCTCTTCCACTACACTCGACGCCCACGTCCTCTGCAATCACCCAGTCCATCTCCATCGTTGGTTCGCTTCCGCCGCACTATGACCTTCGTGATCGGAGTACGCTCTATCGTCATGATCGTCTTCTCTTCCACTACACTCAACACCCGCATCCTCTACAATCACCTACTCCATCTCCATCCATTGTTGGTGTGCCGCCTCCGCGCTGTGATCGGAGTACGCTCTGTCGTCCTGATCGTCTTGGTTTTTCCACTTACGCTTCTGTTCTCTTTGAGCCTATCTCCTACCATGATGTGCTTTCCCATCTCGAGTGGCAATTTGCTATGGCTGAGGTGATTGCTTCTCTTGAGGCGCACTGGTACTTGAGATATTGTTCCACTCCCATCTTTTGGTACTCCTGTCACGCGCAAGTGGGTCTACAAGATTAAGACTTGCTCTGATGGTTCCATTGAGCGCTATAAGGCGCGACTTGTTGCACTGGGTTCCAGCAGGAGTATGGGCGTGACTATGAGGAGACCTTTGCTCGTGTTACCCATCGAACCACTGTTCACACTCTTGTGGCTGTTGCCTCTGTTCGCCGATGGGCCATCTCGTAGCTTGATGTGACAAATGCCTTTCTTCATGGTGAGCTGCATGAGGAGATCTACATGCATCCTGCTCCTGGTTATGGTCATGTGTGTCGGCTCTGTCGTTCCTCATGCCTGGTTTGAGCGCTTCACCTCTGTTGTCACCACTGCTAGGTTTGTTGCTAGCTAGCATGATCCCACTCTCTTTGTTGACACTTCACCTTGAGGTTGCACCCTTATTCTTCTCTATGTTGATGATATGTTGATCACAGGTGATGATCTTGATCACATTGCCTTTGTTAAGGCACGTCTTGGTGAACAGTTCCACATGTCTGACTTGGGCTCCCTTAGCTATTTTTCTTAGGATTGAGGTCAGCTTCACACCTGACGACTATTTTCTCTGCCCGCGAAAATATATTCAGGACATCCTTGACGTCTTGGTCTTACTGATCAACGCTCCGTGGACACTCCCATGGATCTTCACACGGGATTAAGATTTGTAGAAGGGTTCGGTGTGGATAGAAGGGATAAGCTTGCTCTGATGGGCTTGCGTCTAATTTTTCTTAAGGGTGTGGCTCGCGTGTCGTCATTCTTGTTCTAGTGGGACCTATGTATGATTTTTCCAATGCCTCGCGCCTCTAGACACAAACTAGAGCGTTCCCGATTATAATAATTCATTGCAATAAGCAACCATAAACTGTAGCATGTTCTTATACTGTATATGTATATGTGCATGTATCTATGTATAAGTAAAAAGCAACATTGCATGATCTCCCGCTTGCTCAGGTCCAGGGAAGGGGGGAAGGGTCGAATCTGTTATGAATAGCACTTGTATTCATTATGTGCATGTATCTATGTACAAGTAAAAGGCAGCAATTCTTATACTGTATGTATATGTGCATGTATCTATGTATAAATAAAAGGCAGCAGTGCATGATCTCCCGCTTGATCAGGTTCAGGGAAGGGGGAAGGGTCGAATCTGTTATGAATAGCACTTGTATTCATTATGAGGTCCTTGGGCCAGAATATATACACAAATAAAGGAGGGGATATATACAGATAACCCCCTATAATACAAAGGAAATACAAAGATACCCATATCTAACACCACCCCTCAAACTCAAGGTGGATCACACACACTGAGTTTGGAGAGAGCCTTCGTGAAGAAATCAGCCAATTGAAGTTGTGAAAGCACATAGTGAAGAGTAACCACGTCATCGTAACCCTGCACGTGTGCAGTATGCATCAACAACAATATGCTTACTAAGCTTGTGCTTCACCGGATCACGAGCAATACTAATAGCACTAGTGTCAGTCAAGAGGAGTCGGTATAGAAACAGAAACCCCAAAATCTGCAAGCAACCACCGTAACCAAGTCACCTTTGCCGTCACAAGAGCCATAGCACACAACTCAACCTTGTGCTTGAACGAGGAATTATTGTCTGCTTCTTAGTTTTCCAAGCAATAAGGGAACCACCAAGAAAAACACAATAAGCAGAAATTGAACGAGAAATTGTTGTCTGCTTCTTAGTTTTCCAAGCAATAAGGGAACCACCAAGAAAAACATAATACAAAAAGAGATCGACGATCAGAGAAATCACTAGCCCAAGTAGAATCACAATAAGCCTGGACCTATAAAGAGGCAGAGCGTGGGAAGAACAAATGATGTGACATAGTCCAAGATAGCGTAGGACCCGGAGAAGATGACTATAGTGGAGTTGAGTGGGAACAAAAACAACTGACTCAGAATATGCACATAGTAGAAAATATCATAACACCATGATAAACAAGAGTCCCTACGATAACGAGTAGGATCATGATGAAGCTCATCGTCAGTGGCACAAAGGTCAAGATTGAGCTCCGCAGTCCGGTGATCAGTAATAGAAGCACGATCGAGAAGACCCCGGATATATTTTTCTTGAGACAAGTAAAACCCCTCAGGTGTAAAGAAACCTCAATCCCAAGAAAATAACGAAGATGACCAAGATCAGACATGAAACTGCTCACTTCAACGTGCCTTAACAAAGGCAATGAATTGAGGCGTCGTCAACAGAGGAGGAAAGTACGATCACGAGACGATGTCTCTACAAACAAAAGCAGGATCATGAGCATTGGCAGAAAAACCAGCAACCGTAATCGCAAAGGCAAAACACTGAAACCAAGCACGAGGAGTCTGGTTAAGGCTAGCTACATATAGACTTCTTCACACAATTCACAATTAAGAAAGGCATTCTTCACATCAAGATGAGAGATAGACCACTCACGAACAGATGCCACAACAAGAACAGTGCGAACAATGGTCATATGAGCAACAGGAGCAAAAGTCTCATTATAATCACGACCATGTTCCTGCTGAAAACCACGGGCAACAAGACGAGCCTTATAGCGCTAAAGAGATCCATCAGAGCGAGTCTTAACCTTATATACCCACTTACAGGTAATAGGACGGTCATGAGAGGTATGAGAAACAAGATCCCATGTGCTCGTACGCTCAAGTGCAGCTACATGCTCAGCCATCGTAAGCTGCCAGTCTGGATGAAGAATAGCATCATGATAGGAACTAGGAAGTTGCCTTAGAAGAACCAGTACCGGAAGAACCAGAATCAACAAAACCCTGCCAAGTAACTGGTCCAAAGCCATACCAGTTACCAATCAATAGGCTGACAAGACCACTGACAATGACGAACAAGCTTCTCAGGGAAGAAGCACCAAAAGGAGATGGCTCATCAGAAGAAACATGTGTAGACCTGGGTCATAGGAGGCTTTGTAGTATAGTCACGAATCAGAGAAGACGACCCCGAGGGAGACTCTATAGATGGCACTACTGAAGGAGGCACAACTCCTGAAGGTGACATAGTAGGAGAAGGTGCGAAGCATGAAGAAGATATATGTGCAATAGCAGTATCAGAAAAATAAAAAGGAGAGAGAGGATCAACTAAAGATGCCAATGATGCATTAGAGCAAGGACGAGGATAGAAAGGACGAGACTTGTTAAAGACAACATCCCAAGAAATCCTCACCCGTTGACCAAACGGATCCCAACAATGATACCCCTTCTGCTTAGCACTATATCCTAAAAAGACACTCAACTTATTGATAGGTCAACTTGGTATGCGCACGAGGTGCGAGAAGCACATAGCAAACACAGCCAAACTGACGAAGGCTGACATAGTCAGGTGTCTTGCCACAAAGATGCTCAAAAGGAATACCCCCATGAAGAGCGGAAGAAAGCTGAATGTTAGTCAAATAAGTGGCAGGAGATAGCCTCACCCCAAAAATGAGGGGGAACAGAAGAAACAAGCATAAGAGCACAAGCAGTCTCAAGAAGATGATGATGTTTGCGTTCAGCAACACCATTCTGAGCAGGAGCACGTCGACAAGAACACTTAGCTTGCTCGGAAAGAGTCCGGCGAAGAGCCTTAGAAAGATACTTCCCTTTGAGTCAGCACGAAAAACACAAATAGAAGGGTTGAAATGAGTGCGAACCATAGCAGAGAAAGTCTTATAGATAGAGTCTCACTATGATGTTTCATAAAATAGATCCATGTGTGACGTGAAAAATCATCTATCAAATGTACATAGTATCAATGGCGTATCAATGGCGCCCTTTGGAAACAAAAGGAGCAGGACCCCATATATCTGAGTGAGCAAGATCAAAAGGATGCTCAGATATGGAAGCTAAGGGATCTGACGACAACATTAACACTAGTGGGCCGCTAGCAACAAATCGACGGGCATCCGACCAATGAGAAGGAGGTGGACAGCCTTCGAGCAAGCCGGCGGGATTAGGACGCAGATGACGAGCCGTGGATAAGAATTCATGACGAGACCAGATAGACAAGCCAGCCACGGATCCAGGGAGCGATGAGCCAGCGGCTCGCAGATCCGGTGGAGCGATGAGCCGGTGGCGTGCAGAGCCAGCAGCACGAATTGGATGTGTAGCCCGGGGCAGTACAATCGATGCCGGTCTTCAGAACAAAGAGGATTGGCGTAAAAAATTTTTGGTGGAAGCACACAAGTGCAACGAGAGGAATGGTCATAGTTAGGAGAGAAATCCTAACCCTAATTTATGGCTCTATATACCATGTTATGAATAGCACTTGTATTCATTACGAGGCCCTTAGGCCAGGAGGGGATATATAGAGATAACCCCCTATAATATAAAGAAATACAAAAATATACACATATATCTAACGTGATCCACTTTGGGGTCTTTTGTATATCTGTAAGTATGTAAATATATATGCAACTAAAATATGCATACACACATCTAATGCTGTCCGTGCGGAGGATCTGATTTTGTATTATTAATGATTACAAGTTCCAATTGGATTATGTAGCTAGTTGCAACGCATCTGTTCTCTTTCTAGTAGATGCATGGGAGGGTTTGTCTGAGGTTGTGCGGGTCAGGTTGCTCTGTTTGCCGTGCGCAGAATAACTGCTATATGCACTTCATTGTATATGTATGGCTTGATACATGAAAAATCATTTACTTCTAAACCATGTACTAGTGGCGAACAGTCATAATTTAACCACTAACAGGCGAGAAGAACTATTGCAGGTATCTTGTGTTGGAGGGTTTGGGTCAAATGCTTTCATGTACAAGATTAATGGGACTGCAAACATTAATGCCATTAGGGCTGCAGCTGAGAAAGGTATATATTACTATTCATGTTGTCATTGTGAAATATCATGTTTCTATGGATTATGATTGGAGTTTATGGCATCAATGTTAGAAGAATTATTGTTTTCCTATTGGAACACTAGTTCGACTGGCCCAATAGGCCTTGAACAGCGTGCTGCACTGGCCTATTATCATGTGTGCCTGCCTGCCTGGGGTATAGGTAGATGATTATTTACAGATGAGGATCTTTGTTGATTGGTCCTATTTCGATAAGCTAGACTCTAGGACATCCTCACCTACATATATCCACATATATTGCACCTTCCTAGTGAATCTACTATTTTCCCGAGCCATACCTTTGCTTTCAATCAGGACTCCTGCTTTCCATAGACTGGTTTACTGAATTACCATGGGAATTATCGTAGTGAGCTGTCTTATTTTTTTTATTATAATGTTGTTTTCAGTCGTTATTAGGATGCTAAAGTGGTCCACCTGTTCGCGAAGATCGTGGCAACTCAGTTTTTCTCTCTCAAGGTCAGGGTAGAGCCAAGTCCCCTTAGGAGTCCTAGTCCTTGACTATACCTAATCTTTCTATACTATGCAAGCTCCTGGACATGCTGTAGCCTGACCGAACAGCCATAGGGACTACTGCAGGGCTTGCGGTCTGCCATGCCAGCCTGATCCAATATAGCAAGCATGTATTGGCGTGGAGATAAAAGGACGCCACCATTATACTTCTGAATGTTAGACATCTAATTAGGCCTGCTAGACCCATAGCCTCATCAAGCCCATAGGCCCATGTATGCTAAGTCAGCTTATTAGGAGCAAAGAAAGATTGCAGCCCAAAAGGAAAAATAGAGCAAACACCCTGAAATAAAACTGCAGCAAACTGACCAAAAGAGGTCAGCCCAAAATATGGCCTAACCACAACTCTTGGAGCTTTTTTTTTTTCGGAAAACGCAGGAGAGCTGCGCAACATTGTATTAAGAAGATGAAAAAAGGGTATAAAAACCCCAAGACACACAAACAGACTCAAAAGCCCAAAAAACACACACACCCAAAACACACACACACAACAGTACTAACGAGCTACAAATAGGTGCACAAATTAGGTCGACCCGACCAACTGATCACTGGAGGGGGGGGGGGGGGGTCAGTCAAGAGGGATAGTCCTCGAGCCCCTGCCAATGCCCACAAGCGGCACTCCTCTCCAGCGATGACTAAGGCCGCAGCAACATTCGGAGCTGATCCGTCAAACACACACTTATTTCGGTGGTTCCAGATAGTCCAAGCCCCAAGAATGATGAGTGAGTTGACGCCTTGCATTACCAACTTTGCTGCAGCATTGCTGGCTGCAGTGTTGCTAGCCTTTTCCCACCAAACAAAAAAGGAAGAGTCTACAGGTTGTGGGGATATAGCCTGAAGGTTGACCTGTCTTAGCAACTTAAACCAAAACTCTCTTGCGAACGCACAGCCGATCAGCAGATGATCAATGGTTTCCTCTTCCTGGTCACAAAGAGGACAGCAGGCCGAGCAGGGTAACCCATGACGAGTGAGTCGATCAGCAGTCCAGCACTTCTTATGAGCGGCTAACCAGATAAAGAATCGGCATTTTGGTGGGGCCCATGACTTCCAGATTTTTTTCCAAGGCTCAAAGAGTGTAGCCCCTAGGAAGAAGCCTTCATAGGCTGATTTGGCTGAGTATTGGCCATTGGGAGAAAGTTTCCAGATGTGCCTGTCCTCCACTTCCGGTTGCAGTTGTATATCAGATAGGAGATCCCATAGATGAAGATAATCAGTGAGTACCCCAACATCCAGAGCTCCTTGTATATCTGAGATCCACGTTCGGTTGGTAAGAGCTTCTTGGACAGTGCGTTGCTTGATTCTTCTCTTTGGTATAACAGCAAAGAGCCGAGGAGCCAGCTCCTCAATGCTACGACCATCCAACCATCTGTCAGTCCAGAAGAACGTATGTGCACCATTGCCAACAACCGAAGTAGTAGCCATCGCAAAGAAGGCTTTCGCCTGATCAGGTACCTGAACCGGGAGACGAGCCCATGGACGGTTCGGCTCAGTTTTTTGCAACCATAGCCATCTCAATCGTAGAGCCCAGCCAAGAGTTTTTAAATCTGAGATGCCTAGTCCGCCCAATTCAAAAGGCTGACACACTTTCACCCAAGCCACAAGACAATGCCCTCCTTTTACATCTTTCCGGCCTCGCCAAAGAAAACCTCGCCGAATCTTGTCAATTGCCTTGACTGCCCAAGCTGGAAGGTCAGAGGCCATGAATAGGTATATGAGCATGCCTGTAAGGACAAATTGGACCTGCACTCTCCTTCCAGCACGTGTCATCAGGTCTGCCTTCCAGTTTGGAAGTTGTTCAGCAATACGATCAACGATAGGTTGCACTTGAGCTCTAGTCAGCTTTTTCAGGGAGAGAGGCAGCCCTAAATACTTGCAGGGGAACTCTGAAAGGGTGCAAGGTAGCAGGTTTTGGACGACCATCAGCTCCGAGTCATCACATCTAATGGGCATCACGCTGCTCTTCTGCAAACTAGTTCTTAAACCCGAAGCTTCACCAAAAAGGTTTAAAATATCCAATGTCACAAAGATATCCCCATCTACCGGCCGAAGAAACAGTACCACATCATCACCATAAAGAGATACCCGGTGCTGTAGCGCTCTTGTTGAGAGAGGTTGCAGCAGACCCTCTTGTGCAGCTTGTGAAATCATATGTCCCAGCACATCCATGACTAAGATAAAAAGCATGGGGGAGAGGGGATCACCTTTGCTCAGACCGCACTGATGATAAACATGCCCTCCAGGAATTCCATTCAACAGAACCTGAGTGGATGAAGAGGACAGCAGCCCACAGATTATATCCCTCCAGATTTGACTGAAACCCAAGTGTTGTAAAACTTCAAGGAGAAAGGGCCAAGAGACCGAATCGAAGGCTTTTGAAATATCCAATTTGAGGAGGATGCGAGGTTGCTTTTGTTGATGGAGGAATCTGGCTGTTTGCTGTACTAACATGAAGTTGTCCTGTATGAAGCGCCCTTTTATGAAGGCGCTCTGATTGGGTGAAACCAAGTGCTGTAGGCGAGCAGCTAGTCGATTAACCAGTAGCTTGGTCATTAGTTTAGCAAAGCTGTGGACTAAACTGATGGGTCGGAAGTCTTTGGGCTGGTCTGCACTGTCTTTTTTGGGGATCAAAGTGATGAAAGCTGAGTTGAGAGTGCCAAAGTTCCCGAATTTTCTGCTCCACACTGCTGAAACGGCTGCCATGACATCATTTTTTATGACCGACCAGCAAGATTTATAAAAGCGCCCTGTAAACCCATCAGGTCCAGGGGCTTTATCCGACGGCAGCTGCTTAACTGTCTTCCAAACTTCCTCTTCACTGAAGGGCAGCTCAAGATCAGTCAAGTCATGTGTGGCAATATCAAGTTCAGCTAAGTTGACCGTTTGCAATCTCTCTGTACTCCTCCCAAGCAGGTTTTCATAAAAGGTGTCAATGACTTCAGCTTTGTCTTTGTGACTAGTACAGATACGATCGCCTGAGATAAGCTGACCAATAAAATTTTTTCTTTTTCTGTGCCGTGCATGCAGGTGAAAAAAATTTGGTGTTAGCATCGCCTTCGCGGAGCCATCCAATTCGAGACCGCAATCTAGCAATAGTCCTCTGCAGGGAAGCAAGGCCCAGACTGTGTTTCTTCAGGTTGTTTTTTAACCACAGCTCTCTTGGGGATAAAGGGCGACTATCTTGGGCAATTTCAAATTGATGTAGGATTTCTCTCGCCAAAGCCAACTGGAATTTAACATGGCCGACCATCTTGCTACTCCAGCTTTGCAGCCCTCTAGCCACTGCCTTAAACTTCTGGTTCAGCATCAAAAAAGGGCAAGTGCCAGCAGGGACCAACGCCCAGAAAGTTGCTACCAACTCATGGAATCCATCGAGCTTGATCCAAAAGGACTCAAAATGAAATCTACGCTTTCCGGGCTTATTATCATGAAGACCAAGTAAAAGCGGACAGTGATCAGAGTCATTGGAAGCCAGACTTTGAAGTAAGCAATTGGGGAATTTATCTTCCCAATCTACAGAACAAAGAACCCTGTCCAATTTTACCAGTGTCGGGGCGTTTTGCTGGTTGGACCAAGTGTACTTGCGACCTTGTAGAGGAATTTCCTTGAGAGCAAGATCATTGATGAATCTTCTGAACCGGCCCATCATGGCCCTATTAAAGTTTGTATTATTCTTGTCTTTGTCTCTATAAATCAGATTGAAGTCTCCGGCCACCATCCAAGGTCCTGGGCATGCTGCACGAATGGCATGCAGCTCTTCTAAAAATTGAATTTTCTCCTCATTCCCTTGAGGTCCATAGACACAGGTTAAGCACCAAGACTGTCCAAACTGTGGAGCAAACTGAATAGATAAACTGTAGTTGTCCACACGACGCACATGCTCCCAAAATGACCAAGCTATTAAATCCTTTACAAAATATGCATTTTGCTTGCTTTCCTCCACCATTCTGCAAAGTTATTACCATTGGCCCATTAGGTCCACTCTAGTCAGCCCCACTGAAGACAGTGTTATGCCAAAACTGCTGGGAAAACACACACGAAGTGAGGATATGCTGAATCGTTTTTGTAGGAAGGATTGCGTATAATGGATTGGTTAATGGATGTATTGCATGAGTCGATGAGAGATGGGGATACAAACCCGACCAGAGATCGGGAAAACAACTCAGCAGCAGCAGATCGGGGTGGACATCACTGGGTACACCTAGCCTCATTATCTCAATTCTCATCCTCCCTGAGAAGGAAGACACATCATCTACCATCCTCCGAGAGAAAAGGGCAGAGACAACCGAGACAGAAAGCAAAGGCACTGCTGGCTGGCCGGCAAGGAGGCAACGACGTGGGCAGGGCGCCAACGTGGCTCCTTAGCGAGAGGAGCGACTCGGTGAGGCGGGGCAGTGCGACCCCCCTGCAAGAGGCGGAGTCGAGGGCGGAGGCGGGTGTGCCGGCCCCACAGCGCCTCCTCGAGAGGCGGAGCGACCCGACGACGACAAGGGCGGAGTCGGGTGTGCCGGCTCCGCAGCAGGAGGCGCGGAGGGGCAAAGCCGGCCTGACCACCACGAAGAAGAGGGGTGGCGTGGCACAGTCCGCGGAGCGGCCTCGGTCCACGGCGGAGCGCCCCCGCAGCGGGCGGACGGTGGCACAGCCACAGCCACAGCCACCGCGCGTGAGAGGCGCGGCACTGGCCGGAAACCGATGGGGCGCCGGTCTGCGGGCGGACGGCGAGGCGGCGTGGACGCCGGCGTGGATTGGGTGAGGTGATAGAGGAGCGGCGGCCACCGGCGAAGATGACCTGTCTAGGCGGAGTCCTGCACTACGACCAAGGGTGCGGCCACCACCATGGTGGCGCGCTGCCCAGTCGGCGGTGGGGAGTGCAACCGCCACCACGGCGGCCGTACGGAAGGGAGGGCCTAGCCGACGGCGTGAAGGAGGGGTGCGACCGACGGCACGGCAGTGAGGTCTCCGATCTGTTGAAGCTCGACGACGCGACAACAACGATGGATGGCAGTTCGACCGGATGGACCACCGTCAAAACGCTAACTTCAGGCGGCGGATTAGAGGGATCCGCGAGTGTTTCGATGGCGCTGCCCCCGGCGGAGATCGATCTCCCTGGGGGCGGCGCGGCGGCAGAAGCGGAAGGTAGGTCTAGGATTTGGAACCCAGTCTCGTGATACCATGTACCATGTAGGAAGGCAGGACTGCATATAATGGTTTGGTTAATGGTATTGCATGGAGCCCTTGACAGGACTATTAGGGAAGGGCTGATATATCGTAACCTAGGCATGGTGGTAGTGGGCCAGAAGTCCAACCCATGGACCAACTAGAGGTGTGCAGAATCAGCCCAGTAAACAACTGCAACTCTAGTCATTTTTCAGCCTAATCGGACGACTAATCGCGACTAATCGATGACTAGTCGGACTACTAGAAAACTAGTCGCTCTGACCTACTTGAACCCCTGATCGAAGCTGGGGTACAGATCAGGACGACTCGGATGACTTGATAACACTAGACGGAGGGAGTATTACTTATGCTTGTAGATATCATGCTGTTAATATATTGCCACAGTAGGCTGGTCTACAACTTTTGACTTTGATGTAATATTCAAACTGCTTATTTTTAATTCCTTTCTTGCTATTTTAGAAAATAAACATGGCAAATGAAAATACATACATTTGAGAAGCATCTTTTGTTTGTTAAGTTAATTGTGTTTTGCCTGCAGGCGTAAAGCGATTTGTATATGTGTCAGCTGCAGACTTCGGTTTAGTAAATTATTTGTTGCACGGCTATTACGAGGGCAAGGTGATTTCTCGAGACTATTGACATGACATGCATATTTAGAACTATATCTTTTCCCCCCGATCCCTAAAATGCAAGTCATCTAAACAGTGTTTTTAAGGCGTTGCCATGAAATTTTGTCGCCTAGCCGCCTAGGAGTCTGGGCAGTGCCTGCTTGCCATGGCTCGCCTTGCCGCCTTAAAAACCATGCATCTAAGGCATAGTTCACTGTCCCAAGGTGACACTTGGACTAGCAATTTATATGAAAATATTTTCGTCCTATAAAAGTTAATTATAATGAATGTATTTTCCATGTGGTATCATTTTATGTGGTCAATCAATGCAATTTCTTAGTTACTGATGATCAAAACATAAAAAATTTGTGCCACAAGAGCCCTAAGAAACTTACATTTTGTACCAGATGGAGTGCATTTTCTTTAATGTTAGTCGTATTTGGTCATGTATTCATGGTGCATTAGTTATTTATATGCCATTGCATGTCATGAAGGGCCTTTACTATAGCCAGCACAAGAAGCAGCTGGGCTTAGCACGCAGGAGAGCTGCGTATCTTTGTATTAAGAAGAAATTATATTAGTTGTTTTAAAGGAATAAATAGGAAATTTGTTAGCTTAACCTGCAGTTTATAAGCTACATTTTATAGATTGGTTTTTGAGGCATTAGAATTTTTTTTCTCGAATGACGCAGAAGAGCTGTGTGCCATTTCATTAAGGTAGAAGAAACAGGACACAACAAGAAGGGGAGATATGAACTCCTCCCTCCACCCCCAACACCCTAGATTGCAAAACGCAAGAAAAACAAAAAAGCAACCACACAGGGCAGCTCATGCGTCCAGCCTTCGCGCTCTGCCGAGCAGCTCATGGAAAGCTGTGTTGCCGGCCAAACACCAAAGCTTGATCTCCTCCTGCACTTCGTTGCATACTAAGGGAACACTAGGACTAAGACCCTCGAACGCACGCGTTCCTATGCTTCCAAAGATTCCAAGCAACAAGAATGACTAGAGAGTTAAACCCTTTCCTTGTCTCCTTTGGCACTTTGCTGACTGCCCCAGGCCCAGCACCACCAAGCTGATCAGAAAACTCTCACATCAGGTTGGGGAGCAAAAAACTGCAGTCCAACACTAAGGAGAATTTTTGGCCAGATCTCCTGGGTGAAGATCTGATGTGCTGAATTGATTCCTCTTCTTGGTTACACATGAGGCATACACTCGGATGTGGCAATCCATGTTTCAACAAATGATCTGCTGTCCAACACCTGTTCTTAATTGCCAACCACAAGAAGAAATTGCAACGAAGCAGGGGACCAAGATTTCCAAATCCTCTTCCATGGTGGAAACTTGACTCTAGGAAGAAGGCCAGGAAGAAGGCGTTGTATGCAGATTTTCTAGTGTACAAACTTGAACTGGAAAAATTCCAAGTGTGCTGGTCAGTTACAGATGGCTACAAGGTAAGATCATCAATCAATTCCCATAATTTTAGATAATCAACAAGCACTTGGACTGTGAGAGCCCCCTGGATGTTAGCCACTCATCTTCTGTTGTTCAAAGCTTGAGCTAGGGATGCCGTTGGGTACCCAGTATTCATACCCAAACCCATACCCATGTTATTTGGGGAGGGTATGGATTACCATTTACGTATGAGTATGGGTAGGATATTGAAGGGCATTATCCACTATACCCATTACCCGACCGTTCATCGTCAACCTCTGGCAGCTACTTCGTACTCTTCTTCTTCGGCACCTCCAGCGATTCTCTCGCTATCATCGTAGACAGAGATGGCCACTGCCCACTGGAGTCAAGGCACAAGCCACCAGCTGGTGCCCGGCCGCTCACCCAGATTTATTGTTCTCGACTTGCTGCTCATCTCCGCGGTCAGATGCTGCATCCGTCTAACATCAGCACGCACTTGGTCACTGGCAACCGGAGACGAGAGCTCGACATGGTGACGCAGTGCCATGGCGTGCGCGTCGTAGGGCGCTTCTTCTCCAACGGCTTCATGGCGACGCAGAGCAGCCGAGCAGGGAGCTCTCGCCCATGGCGCACTCATAGTTTCCCATGGAGAAGCACAGTGCAGGCTGCCAGGGATGGCGCTGCCTCCGACTGCTTTGACGGCCTGGCTTCTGAACTCGCTGAGCTTCACGGGGACGACCATCTCGTGTCTCGCTTCAAGCATCTAGCTAGTGTGGACAGAAGCAACATTCTCTTGTTCACAAGACTTTTGCCGCCGTGCGAGCGTCTCGCCAGCGTGCAGCAATGATGAGTGCGTGGCTACCCAATGGATTATCCTTCCCTGTTGGACATTGCATTACCTGTTTGAGGTTGGATAATTGGATATGAATAATTTATGGGTATGGGTTTGGATGACCTGTTCTCTTCCCAATGGCAACGCTAGCTTGAGCTACAGTGTGCTGCCTTTTTGCTCGTTTAGGAATTAACTGAATAATATTAGGGGCCAACTCAGCAATTGTACAACCGTGCAGCCACTGATCAGTCTAGAATTTAGTATCCTCACCATTCCAAACCTTTGTTTCTGTGGCGACATCAAACAGAGCTTGGGCGTTGCGAGATACTTGAATTGGTAGCCCTTCACAAGGTCGAGAAGAATCTGTTTTTTGTAACCAAAGCCACCGGATGCGCAAGGCCTTTGAACCTTATCGCAAGAGACAATGCAATTACCTCCATTAGCATTCTGACGACCTGTCCATAAAAAGCCCCATCGAATTTTATTAATTGCTTTAATCACCCCACTTAGGGAGATCCAAAGCAATCATCATATGGATAGGGATGGCTGTAAAAACAGCACGGACCACAACAAGCTGTCCAGCTCGGTTCAAGAGACAGGCTTTCCACTTTGGGAGATTAGATGCTATTTTATCAATCAATGGCAGCAGGTCCGTCTTGGTCGGTTTCTGAATCGTAAGAGGTATTCCAATATAGTTGCAAGGAAAATCCTTGAATTCAGAATCCATGAGATCAGAAAGGACCAGCAGATCCTCATCTACTGAGCTTTTAGCAAAATTAGTTCGGAGGCCTGAAGAGTGACCAAAAATAAGATTTGTTCGGGGGTTGGTTGGGCGCCGGGTCTATAAAGGCAGCTAACGAGTCCAAGGTTTAGGCAAAGCAATGATGGATTAATCAGGCCGCTCTTGCCCTGTTTCTAGTGAAGGAGCACAACTCCATTTGACACTTCACCATACACATGTCATTTTTTTACTGCAGTTAGCTGTAGCAGTAACTGGCCATGCCTTGCACATGGCAGTGTGGACATGCTGACTTGCAGCAGCAGCCACAGTAGTTGAGGCACACAATATTGACTGCAGCTAGTTTAACCAAGGTTCAAGAAAACGTTAAACGTAGACGAAATGTTCGACCTTCATCTAGAGTTTAAACGGAGTAAACGTAGATTAAATGTGATTAAACATGTGTTTAATAAATATAAAAAAAGAAAAAGAAAAAAAAAGAAGGAAATTAGGAAGAGCTCTTTCCCGGCCCATGCCTTTAAGGCCCAAAAGCAGCCCAAACCTTATTTTTTCACCTTCTCACCCTAACCTTATCCGTTCCCGACCTCCACTCACATCCCGCACCCGCACACCACCCGCCGCTCGTCGCTCGACATCCCTCCCAGCTGCCTTCCTCCGCTGCCGCCGCCGGATGTCCCCGCCGCCTTCCTCGGCTACCGCTACTGGATATCCCCGCCGCGTCCCTCCACTACCGCTGCCGGATGTCCCCGCCACCTCCCTTCGCTCCCGCCGTCGGATGTTCCCACCGCCTCCCTCTGCTGCCGTCGCCGGCTGTGCCTGCCTCCGCCGCCGCGGCTCGCCTGCCCTCTAGGCGCCTCGATCCTCCTCCGCCCAGCGCGGAAGCTCGCCCAGGTGAGCGCGGAATAGCGCCTTGTTCAACTCTGACTCCTCGCCTAACGTTTAATTGAACGTTTAGGGCCTAAATGACACACTAGGGTTTGTTTCACGCCTAATCGTGATTAAACGTACGTTTAATTACGTTTTCTTGAACATTGAGTTTAACTGTAGTAGGTAGCAGTTATCATAGTAGTAATTAGTAAGAGCACATGTAGCCAGTGGCTGAGCTTCTTGGAGGAGAAGCTGGGCAGTGGCCCCTGCTTCCTCCATAAGATTTCTATAGGACACGCTATACCCTGCCTCCTCCATAAGATTTCTATAGGACACGCTATACAAAGCTTTATTAGCGAATATGTATAGGCTTTAGGAAAGTGTATATCTTGACTTGCACCTTTCTTGTACAACAAGAATATACGAGCTTCTCTATATAAGGAGAGATGTATCAATCAAACCAAGCAAGAAGAATATCAATCTAGGGTTAGTCCCCTATTATCCCTGCCCTTGTGGTGCAGCTGCCGCCTATTAGCGAGGTCGTGCTGCGACTGCCGCCTATTAGCGAGGTCGTGCTGCTTGGGTCCAGGGCCACCTAGATCAGTACATGACACCGTGCCTTGTGGGTGGCCATCGAGCATCTTTTCCGTGCCAACAAGGTGCCTCGGGTGATCTTCCTCAACCACGAATTCCACTCCATGCAGCAGGGCGAATTGTCCATCACCGAGTACCGCCAGAAGATGAAGACCGTGGACGACGCCCTACGTGATGTCGGCCACTCAGTCTCCCCCTCCTAGCTGGTCCTCAAACTTCTGTGCGACGTCAACCCTCGCTTCTCCAACACAGCTGACGACATCGCCAACGCAAAACCCTTCCTTGACTTAGCCAAGGCCCGCGACATGCTCCTGCTCAAGTAACTTCCCCAGGCAACGAGGACAAGGTCACAGCTGGCACTGCCCTCGTTGCTACCGGATACCCTGCTTCGGCGTGCAAGCTCTCGGGCGGGAGCTGCTCCACCAGCTCCGGCCTTGTTCAGGGTGGCACTGGTGGACGCACCCCCGATGCCAAGCGCCCAGCACCAACAACAACGACGACAAACGATGGGGCAAGGGCAAGGGTGGGTTGGCTATCTTGGCTAGCCTTGGCCCACGGGGCCTTGGGTGTGCTTCAACCCATCGATGCTCCAGTACGGTGCCGGCATTGGCGGACACATGGGCGGTGCTGGTGGCTGGTGCAACCCGTCTCCTGGTCTGCTGGGACCTCCCCCATAGGCCTATGCGGGTCTGGTAGCTGCCCTCAACCAGCTGTCCTTCCAAACTCCTGGTCCTTCGGTCATGGACTCTGGCACCACCAGTCACATGTCGTCCTCAGATGGTATACTCCTCTCTTGCCTCCACACCCCACACATTCATTACTGTTGGCAACGGTCACACACTTCCCATCTCCTGTCAAGGCCATTCCATCCTTCCCACTGCACATTCTAATTTTTCCTTGAACGTCCTAGTTGTCCCATCCCTTGTGCATAACCTCCTTTCCGTTAGACAATTTACTCATGACCATTCCTGCTCTATAGATTTTGATGCCTTTGTTTTTTCTGTTAAGGACATCAAGACTTGGCGCGTGATTCTTCGCTGCAATAGTCTAGGCAGCCTTTACACCATTCCAGCTTCCACAGCCGCCCATCACAGCAGCCTCACCGTCACTTCTACGCTTTGGAACCACCACCTTGGTCATCCTGGAGCCTCCGTCATCAACATTCTTAGAACTAATTCTTTGATTTCTTGTAATAAATTATCTCCCAATATTTGTCACACCTGTTAGTTGGGCAAACATGTATGGCTACCTTTTCCAAGTTCATCCTCCCGCACTTCGGTCACTTTCGAGTTAATTCATTGTGATGTTTGGACCTCACCTGTTGCTAGTATTTTAGGTTGTCGTTATTATCTTGTCATTGTAGATGATTATTCTCACTACTGCTGGACGTTCCCGCTTACTCACAAATGTGATGTCCGGCACCACCTGGCTAACTTTGTTGCCTATGCCGCTACACAATTCAACCTGCCAATTAAATCCATCAACGGCTGGGAGTTTGTCAACCACGCCCTTGAGACCTTTCTCAACTCGGCTAGTATTCAATTGAGTCTATCCTGCCCCTATACATCGCAACAGAATGGCAAAGCCGAATGCAGCCTTCGCACCCTCAACAACATATGTCGTACCATTCTCATCCACGCACATATGCCCCCATCTTACTGGGCAGAAGCGCTAGCCACCGCCACCTACCTTCTCAACACACGTCCTTGCTCGGCTATAGGCAACGCCATTCCTTCTGAGCGCCTCCTTGGTCACCCCCTAACTATAGCACTCCGCGTGTTCGGTTGCCTCTACTATCCCAACCTCACCTCCACAACATCTCACAAGCTAGACCCTCGCTCTACAGCTTGTGTTTTCCTCGGTTATCCCTCGTTTTACAAGGGGTATAGGTGTCTAGATCTTTCTTCTCGCTGGATCATAATCTCCTATAACGTTGTGTTTGATGAGTCCGTTTTTCCCTTCGGGCACACCAACATATCTCCTCCTGCTTCGGCTTTCGATTTTCTCATGCAGGACGCCCCTCCTACGGTCGCTCCACCACCAGGTGTTGAGCAGCCACACGTCCCCCCTACTGTGTCATAATTTACTAGAATATACTTGGCTGTTCTATATGTTGTGTTCTATTTATTGAGTTATGTGTGAGTTGTATGCTAGTTGTCACATGGTTGTCATCTTTTTTCTCGAACACGCAGGAGAGCTGCGTATCTTTGTATTAAGAAGAAGCACATGGTTATCATCTAGTTGGCTAATAGTTCTCATCTTAGTTGTATGTGAATGTGTAAGGCTTTGGAGCCTATGAATAGGGGCAATGCCCTCTAATTTTGTAACTTCACATGTATTCAATACCATATGAATATAACTTGATGTTCCTATGTTAGATCTTGGACTATATCTCATTATCTCTTCTTTGAGCTTTGGATTAAGCTCTTTTGTTTGTGGATTCAGACTCGGCCTCTTGGTCTGTCTTCGTCTCTAGAACGATATCTAGCTCAGCACGTTGAAGTTATTCCTTCAACACCTTGTGATGTTTCACTACCTATCAACACTTTGGAGAGGTTCCTCTTTTGCATGTGTTGTAGTCATCTAGTAGCAGCAACGTGGAGTTGTTCCTCCACGACCCTGTGCTGCTTCACACTCTAGCAGCAGGGTTTGAATTGCGTTGTGGGTGAGCTGGTTTGGTTGCACCAGCCACCATGTTGGCATATTTGGACCAGGGCTGCCCTGCCTCGTTGGAATCCCAGGGCTCCTAATATACTTTCTATAATTTTACTTATTGTTTTTGTTCAGAGAGCTGCTGAAGCTGAATTGCTATCAAAGTTTACCTATGGAGGTAAGTTATCTTCGATTCTTGGGCTATTTCGTTGGTTAAACAAGTCAGAATTTTCATTGTTCTTCTGTGTGCCATAAATAGTGCTGTAATTAGGCCCATGTATATGACCTAATTTAGGCTTGGAACTTTATACATGCCTCTACAACGTGTGCTTTTCAGAAAGCGCTGGTGCGTACCTGTTATGCCTATAGACTAGAACTCATTTTGTACATTTAGTAAATTAATCATATTGTAATGTTTCAAATTCGCCAAAAATTTGTACACGAAGTTAAGTAAATCAGCAATAATTCAGTTTCATTTTTTTCCTAGATGTCAAGAACAGAATAGGCAAGCAGTCAATATGGCATTGTTCATCATGTGCTGGCAGTAACACTTGTGTATGTGTTTTTTTTTTTTTTTTTCGAACGACGCAGGAGAGCTGCGTGTCATTTCATTAAGGAAGAAAAAGAGTTACAAAAAGAGGGGAGACCCCTCACACCAACCCACGCTTACACAACACCAGACAGAAACATCACTACGACCTAGCAGCACTATCTAAGGGGCAGCAGTACTCCGGAGGAGGAGTTCCTGTAGCTTAGAAGCCCCAGCCGAGCACCACAAATAGCCCTCCTCTGCTACCCGACCCAGAACCGTCTGTGTCAGTGGGTGAGCCCCTTCAAAGGTGCAAGCGTTTCTATGCTTCCAGACTTCCCAAGTGACAAGGATGAACAGAGAATTGAAACCTTTTCTGAGATCCTTAGGGACGACTGCAGAAGTCTTGCTCCACCATGAACCAAACCGGCTAGAAGAGGTTGCCCTTGGGACCATATCAAGCCTAAGCATCCTCAAGACCGACTCCCACACTTCCCTAGTGAGGACGCAGGACAATAGGATATGGTGGATGGACTCCTCCTGGTCGCAGAACGGGCAGGCCGCATGGTGGGGCAGACCGCGCTTGGCCAGGCGATCTGAGGTCCAACAACGGTTGTTGATAGCTAACCAAACAAAAAATTTGCAGTTAGAGGGTGCCCAACTTCTCCAGACCCGCTTCCAATGGGTGAACTTAATGGTCCCAAAGAACATGGCAGCATAGGCTGATTTGCAGCTGTAGGAACCGGTTGAAGAAAACTTCCAAAGGTGTTGGTCCTGGACACCAGGTTGCAGCGTCACTCCATCAACTATTTCCCAGATAAGCAAATACTCCGAGAGGACCTGAACCATTAATGCTCCTTGAATGTCCGTCACCCAAACCCGGTTTAGAAGAGCCTGCCTCACTGTGCGCTGCCGCACAAGTTTTTTTGGGATCGCCTTGAGGAGGTTGGGAGCTAACTCTGCCACTGTCTTGCCTTGGATCCAACGATCGGTCCAGAATTTTGTGGAGACACCATTCCCAACCGTAGTGACAACTGCAGCATCAAAACGGGCCCGAGCTTTCATTGGCACATTGACCGGAAGACCCTTCCATGGTCTGGAATCATCAGTCTTCTGTAACCACAGCCAACGGATGCGCAAGGCCCACCCCAAACGTTCAAGATCATGGACACCCAGGCCGCCATACATCAAAGGTCGCTGGACCCTTGTCCAACTGACCAAGCAGTTGCCACCTTTGGCTTGTTCCTGACCTTTCCAAAGAAAATTCCTCCTGATTTTGTCAATCGACTTGAACACCCACTTTGGTAGATCTAAGGCCGTCATTAAGTGAATTGGAGTTGCTGTCAAAACTACCTTGACCACCACAAGCTGACCAGCCCGGCTCAAAAGAGGAGCCTTCCAACCAGGTAGTTTATCTGCCACCTTCCCCACTAAAGGCAGCAGATCTGATTTGGTTGGTTTCTTGATGGTGAGAGGAAGGCCAAGATAGGTGCAAGGAAAATTAGTAACACTGCAAGTGAGCTCCCCGGAGATAATGGCTAAATCATCAGCTGAACACTGAATGGGTGCAGCTGAACTCTTGGACAGGTTGCATCCAAGGCCAGAGACATGTCCGAAGCACTCCAAGATATCCTTGACCAGGCGGAGGTCACTGCGTGAAGGCCTCACGAACAACACCACATCATCCATCTCAAAATAAAAAATGGTTTCGGTAATAAATTTCTGCAGTGTTTGTTTAACATTGTGTGTCCTTCATACATGATTATTGTGATGATTTTTTAATCATTGTAACATGTTTGGTTAAGTATATTGTGGCTAAAGGGAATTATCGAACCTTGGACACCAATGTGAAGGATTGAGAAGGCGACCAGAATGGGGTGAAACTAGGAAGAACTTAACATATCTCATAAAACATCTCACAACCTCTCTTCTTACGATCTTCAAGATTTCATGGCACTGAGGTGCCTAGTCACCCTAGAAGCAATTGGAACAAGGCACAAACCATAGGACCTGTAGCAAGGAGAGGATTGCATATAATGGTTGGATTGGATTGTATTGCATGGAGCCCTTGGGACGAATATATAGGAGTACAAGACTTGGGGGAAGACACCTCCTCGGACACATATGGCAGTCTAGATACATAAGACTCTTTAAGTATACAGACATCTAATACTGTGTTACGGCATTGTCAAACTGGAGTGCACAGGGGAGAGAAGAGGAGTTGGCGAGAAACACGAAGTGAACGCAGAGGGTAACGCGGCTGTTGACTGTCGTCGGCGGCGGAGGACGCCAACGCCGAAGAAGTGCCCCGGCCATCTAGAAGGTAGGTTCGATAGTCTGATTACAAAAGCGATCGGCACCTTATATCCTTGGTGCCTAACAATCTAATGGATAAGCTAACAACCCAACTAACCAACCTACTTCTCTTCCGTCTAACTTGGCGCCTGCCTACTAGCCACCTTGTGGCGCCGGCGCTTGCTTGCCGTGGCGCCTGTAGTCCCACCCAACAAACGCGTAGTGAACATACTGGCAATTGTACTCTTAACATCCTCCCGCAGCCGTAGCTGGAGCATTGCAGACGGTCAGAATGCAGAACAAGCCGAAGAGCTGACAATTGACATCCCCCCACAGTCATAACTGTGTTGCAGTGCAGAGGCAATGACTGGAGAAGAAACCCAAAAGGAGCTCATGCAGAAGATAGCCCTTTGTGCCGGTAATGTCGTGATAGCCAAGTTCGAGGATGCGGAGCCATTGTCGAGTTGTCGTGCGTGGGGTAGCTGTGGTCGATGGAGCTGTCGAAGTAGCCAAAGAAGACAAGCCGCACAAGTCGCGGGTGCAGGCGCAGCACGCGGGAAGTTCTGCAATTCACAAGGGGGGCACCGAGGTGACGGTGGCGCAGAAGCAGGGATACCATAGACGAAGACGGCGACGTGTGTGAGGCGTGTCGAGGACGATGTTGTCGAGGCGTGCTCCAGGTTTGCCATGCCTGGAAATGTGTCGTGGACGAAGGCACGCGCCGGTGTTGCCAGTACCGGACATACTAGGTAGAAGGCCGCAACCATGTGTCAGTGTCTAAAGGGACCAGTAGAGAAGGCCTCAACGACGGTTGCAGTGCGCGGAAGAACAGTGAGGAAGATGCCGATGCAACCTGCGTTGCGGTGTTTCCAGTACCGACGTCGAGGACGAGGTTGTGTTGGACGAAGGCGAAGAGGTAGTTGTGGCGACGTATCAAGGTTCCTTGAGATTTGGCGACGAGAGGGCCATGACGCTGAGGTCCTTGACAACGCCACTGTAGCGCGACGGTGGTACTTGATGTCGGTGAAGAACTCAAATAGCGAGAGAAAACCATGCATGAGAGACACACTGATGTAGTCGACTGTGTGTAGAGTACATGGGCCTCATACATGGGCCGGATACATGGGCTACATACACATACTCCAAGACCCCCCCCCCACCCCCCCGCAGTCTAAACTTTCGGTGCAGCGGAGTTTAAGACTGGATAAGAAAGAAAGCACACACAGGCTAATACCCCCGCATACTACTCTAGCCACTAGTGATGTTGAGGCTGGAACGGAACTCAGAGAAAGTCGCAGAAGGTAGACCCTTGGTGAAGATATCGGCAAATTGGGAGGTGGTCGGAACGTGCAGAACCCGAACATCGCCGATGGCGACCCGGTCACGGACGAAGTGCAAGTCGATCTCCACATGCTTGGTCCACTGGTGCTGAACCGGGTTGGTGGAAAGGTACACTGCGCTGACTTTGTCGCAGTAGACGAGAGTGCTCTTGGTGAGCGGGCTGTGAAGCTCAGCTAGAAGCTGCCGGAGCCAGGAAGCCTCTGCCACGCCGTTGGCGACAGCCCGGTACTCGGCCTCAGCACTGGTGCGCGAGACAACCGGCTGTCGCTTGGACGACTAGGAGACAAGGTTGCCGCCCAGGAAGGCAGCGTAGTCGGACGTGGACCGGCGAGTGTCCGGACACCCAACCCAATCAGCGTCGGTGTAGACGACGAGGTCAGCGGAGGAAGACCGGTGGAGAAGTAGCCGTAGTCAACACTGCCCTTGAGGTAGCGGAGGAGACTGCTTCAGAGCAGTGAGGTGTGGCTCTCGAGGATCATGCATATGAAGACAGACCTGCTGAACTGAATATGTGATGTCCGGCCTGGTTAAGGTGAGATACTGCAGGGCACCAGCAAGACTCCGGTAGTCAGTAGGATCAACAACTGGGGTGCCCACATCCTCGGACAGCTTGGCCTGGCTGTCGACATGGGTGGAACAGGGTTGCAGTCAGTCATCCCCGCTCGCTCCATGATATCAAGAGTGTACTACCGCTGGTGGAGGAGAAGGCCAGAAGGACGGGGCTCAACGGTGACACCCAAGAAGTGGTGGAGCACACCAAGGTCCTTCTAGCAAACTCCTGCTGCAGGGAGGTGATGATCCGCTGAAGCAAGTGCTGACTGGAGGTCAGTCATCCCCTCTCGCTCCAGGATATGAAGAGTGTACTACCGCTGGTGGAGGAGAAGGCCACAAGGATGGGGCTCAACGGTGACACCCAAGAAGTGGTGGAGTACACCAAGGTCCTTCGTAACAAACTCCTGCTGCAGGGAGGTGATGATCCGCTGAAGCAAGTGCTGACTGGAGGCTATGAGAACAATGTCATTAACATAGAACAGCAGATATGCAGTCCCATCTCCATGACGGTAGACAAACAGAGACGTGTCTGATTTGGCCTCACTGAACCCCAAAGTGACCAGGAACGTGGCAAACCGAGAGTACCAAGCCTGAGGAGCTTGCTTCAAGCCGTAGAGAGACTTGTTAAGCCGGCAGACCATCCCTGGGCGAGCGGCATCCACAAACCCCGCCGGCTGACTGCAGTAGACTGTCTCAGTCAAGGTGCTGTGAAGAAAAGCATTCTTCACGTCCAGCTGGTGCACAGGCCACGAGTGAGGGAGCCATCGAGAGGACTGTGTGCACTGTAGCAGGGACTGTGCGCACTGTAGCAGGCTTCACCACTAGGCTGAAAGTCTCAGCATAGTTCATGCCGGGGCGCTGGGTGAAGCCTTGGAGAACGCAACGAGCCTTGTAGTGATCCAGAGTGCCATCGGCTCGCCACTTGTGCGTCTAGATCCACTTGCCAGTAACCACATTGCCACCAGGCGGACGCGGCACCAGATCCCACATCTGGTTGGCAAGAAGAGCCGCGTACTCCTCTTCCATCGCACGGCGCCAGTGAGGGTTCGCCAGGGCGTCGCGGACGGAGAAGGGCACAGGAGAAATCTCCAGCTCCTCGGCGGCAGCAGAGAGGACTGCGGGCCGAAGAACGCCAGCCGCCTGCCGTGTCACCATGGGACAGGTGACGAGGATCCCGCTGGAGAACAGGCGGGTGGTACACCGCCGACTCGACACGAGAGGCGAGACGAGGGCGGCGAGGCGGCTCTGTCGGCGGTAGCCCCGCAGGTCGTGTCGAAGACGGGCCGACACCTGAGACTCCGGAGGTGGCGATGCCGGAGCGGGGAGAGCACAGGGCCGACACCGGAGACTCTGGAGGTGGCGATGCCGGAGCCGGGGAGAGCACCGGACGGCGCTGGTAGACGCGCACGGGCTGTGCATAGCGCGCGGGAGGCGCCGGGGCCGCGCATGGCACAGTGGGCGACGAAGAGGCATCCGGGGCCGCGCGTGGCGTGGCGGGGGGCGATAGGACCTTTGGGGCTGCCCGTGGCGCGGCGGGGGACGACGGGGCCTCCGGGGCCGCGCGTGGCGCAGCGGGGGGTGACGGGGCCGCGCATGGCATAGAAGGGGGCGTCGGGGCCGCGCATGGCGTAGCGGGAGATGTTGGCGCAGCAGGGAACTCCGGGGCCGCGCGTGGCGCCGCAGGGACCACCAGAAATGGGGCCGGTGCATTAGGGAAGCACGCCGGCGGAGGACCTGCAGAACGCTCAGACAAGGGTGGTTGAACCACCGGATCAGTCGGAAACGGAGACTCCAACTCAAGGTCAGAGGCGGGGGTGGAGGTGGTGGAGAAAGGGAAATCCAACTTGTCAAACACGACGTGCCGGGAGATAAAGACCTGTCGAGAAGTGAGGTCAAAGCAGCGGTACCCCTTGTGGTCAGGTGAGTAACCGAGAAACACACACCGAGTCAAGCAGGGCGCTAGCTTGTGAGGAGCAGTGGCTGAGGTGTTAGGGTAACACGCACACCCGAAGACATGGAGGTGATCGTAGCGAGGAGGGGTACCGAAGAGGGCGTGGTGAGGAGTGGGAGCCGGGGAGGCAGTGGAGGGTAGGCGGTTGAGCAGGTAGGTGGCGGTGTGGAGTCTCTCTGCCCAGAAGCTGGCAGGAAGAGAGGCTTGGAATGGCAGGGTGCGCATGACATCATTAGTGGTGCGAATCATGCGCTCAGCCTTGCTGTTCTGAGAGGAGGTATAGGGACAAGACATGCGCAACTGGACACCACGAGAGAGGAAGAAAGAGCGAGAGGTGTTGTTATCGAACTCACGACCGTTGTCACACTGGACGGCCTTAATGGTGAGGCCGAATTGAGTGGACACCCAGGCAAAGAAGTGGAAGATCGTGGAGAACGCCTCAGGCTTGGAGCGCAAAGGAAAAGTCCAAGAATAGTGAGAGAAATCATCCAACACCACCAGATAGTACTTGTAACAAGACATGCTGGAAAGGTCCACAGGTCACAGTGAACAAGATCAAAGATCTGAGCCACATGAGAAGAAGAGGTAGGAAAAGGAAGTTGAACATGACGGCCCGACTGGCACGCGTGACACAGATGAGTGCAAGTAATATCTACGCTACGGCTAAGCTGAGCCAAAGCGTCGCGGCCGGGGTGGCCAAGACGGCGGTGCCAAGTAGTGGAAGAAGTGGTGGTGGCGGCGAAGGCAGCGGATGAGGTGGGCGATGGAGAAGTCGAAGAAGGTGCAGCAGAAGGAGGAAGCCGAAGGGTGTAAAGGGGCCCCGTGCTGTCACACCGGAGAAGTGGACGCTTCTACAGAACAAGAATTGTCAGTTGTGAATTGGCAAATGGAAAGAAGATTATGAACCATGTGAGGGGCAACTAGAACATTAGGAAGACGAAAAGGACCATGGGGACCCGCAGTGCCCACGGAGGTGACACGTAGATAAGAACCATTGCCGACCATGATGGAGGTCGGGCAAGAGGGATGTGGAGGACGAATGGAAGAAAGAAAACTGGTGTCTGGCGTGGTGTGATATGAGGCGCCCGAGTCAGCAATCCAATCAGTACTGACCGAGGGCGGAGGAGGACGATGATGCACCGGTAGCGCCCATGCTGGTGCAGTGGGGTACTGTTGGGACCGAGGAGGTGCAGCAGAAGCGAACATGGCCGCCGGCTGTGGTGGATATCCCCCTAAGGCCTGGGATGGCCATATCGAGATGCGCCCGGACCATGGGTCGACGAAGGGTGGCCAAGGCGCACCCGCAGCAGAGGCGGCGGCAGCAGGAGGTGGTGCCGAGATGCGCCCGAACCATGGGTCGACGAGGATGGCCAGGGCGCACCCGCAGCGGAGGCAGCAGCCTGCGTGCTCCCCCCTCGGCGACGACATCCACCACCACGACCGCCGCAGCACCCTCTACCACCACTCGGTCCGGTGGGAGGAGCGCCGAGCTGTGGTCCGGCAGGTGCGGTGGTGGCGCTCGATGGAGGAAGCCCGCCGAAAAGGGCCATCGGAGCATCCGGCCAGGAGACCATCGAAGCAGACGGGGCCTCGGCGACTCGGCGAGCAAGCACATCGGCCACGGTGCGCTCGCGCTCCCGAGCCAGCGCGGCCGCAACCTTGGAGGCAAGGAGCTCATCAGCCGCGGCGCGCACACGCTGCCGAGCCTCTGCGAGGGTGAAGTCTGCCGCAGCAATCCCGGTAGTGGTGCCCGGAAGAGGGAGTACCGCGGCAGGGGCCGGTGGAGGCCAGGGGGCGTGAGCCGCCCCGCCCACGGTCGCAGCCGAAGCTCCGGTGGCGGGAATAGCAGCACCGAAGGGGGCGGTGGTGCTGTAGGAACAGAAGACGGGACCAGCGGCCATGGGAACGAGGGGAGCAGCCATGGGAGGAGCTGAGATCGATGGAATGAAGGAGGCAGCAGCTGGAAGCCATCCGGAAGAGCTCAGCTGAGATGAGCCAGGGAGTGATGGGAGAGGGAGAGAGGCACCGGGGAAAGTGGGACTGGGATTGCTGCTGCTCGCTGGGTCCTCGCTGGTGGGGGAGCCAGGACCGGCCATAGCGCGTGAGAGAAGGATGAGGAGGAAGCCGTCCACGAAGGGCACCAGGCGAAGCGACAGCGTGAGGCGGCGGCCACGGGGAGGCACGGCGGCGCGTGTAGGAGCTGTGTAGGGCCAGAGGTGCACTCGGGGGCGGCGGGGGCGGAGGCGCAAGCGCGGCGCGAGGGCGCGCTGAGGCGGCAGGAGGGCGCGCGCGGGGCAGGGGCGCGTGCGCGCGGCGGCGGCGCCGAAGGAGGCGCGCAGGGGGCGGCGCGCGCGGCGGAGCGGCGGCGGCTGCTGACGGTGGTGCCTGGAGAGGAAGGAAAGGAAAACCCTAGACTCTTGATACCATGCTAGAGAATGATGGATTAATTATTCCCAACCTTAGAAGGGTGGTGATATAGTCTATAGTACATGGGCCTCATACATGGGCCGGATACATGGGCTACATACACATACTCCAACATTCAGGACGTGGCACGTAATTCTTCGCTGCAATATTACCGGCGACCTCTATACCATACCACTGATCGCCCATGCCCTAGTTGCAGCTTCGTCATCTCTGTGGCACCGTCGCCTTGGTCATCCTAGTCCTGCCGCTATTACTTGCCTCAAGAAGAACAATCTTATCTCATGTAATAATGTAGATCGCTCCCTTTGCCATTACTGTCAGCTTGGCAAGCATGCGCGTCTACCCTTTACTACTTCTACTTCATAGACTGCTTCTCGCTTTGAGATTGTCCATTGTGATGTTTGGACCTCTCATGTGGATAGTATTTCTGGTTGTTCCTATTACTTAGTTCTGTTGGATGATTTCACACATTTTTGTGGGACTTTTCCTATTAGGCGTAAGTCCGAGGTGCATCAGCTTATAATTGATTTTATCCGGCACGTTCACACCCTGTTCAGCCTTCCTATAAAAAATCTTCAGGCCGAAAACGGTACTGAATTTGTCAACAGCGCCATGCATTCCGCGCTTGCTGCTAATGGCATTGTCCTCCGCCTATCCTATCCATACACTTCTCCACAAAATGGCAAGGCCGATCACGTGCTTCGTACTCTCAACAACTCTGTCCGCACCCTTCTTATCCATGCAGCCATGCCACCATCATACTGGGCTGAGGCCCTTCTGCAGCCACCTACCTTCTAAACCGTCGCCCATCCATAGGCAGTGAGATCACCACACTCAGTCTCTACAAGACGCCTCCCAACTATGAGCATCTGCGCATCTTCAGGTGCTTATGTTACCCAAACTTACAGGCCACACAGCTAAGCATAAGGTTGCCCCTCGCTCTACTGCCTGTGTATTCTTAGGATACCCCACATCTCATAAGGGGTATCTCTGTTTGGATCTCTCTACACGATAAATTATCATATCTTGTCATGTTGTTTTCGATGAAACCACTTTTCCTTTCGCTAGAGAGCCTCCTGTCCCTGACACCTCTTTTGATTTCTTGCTTGATGATGACATGGATATTGTGCCTTGTCTTACTAATCCTGCAGCTCGTGGGGCCCCTACATCAGCGGATGCTCCGTCCTCCATGGACATTGAGCGACCGCAGCCTGATTCTGGTGGGCGTGGTCCCATGCCCCCACCAGACTTCATTGACAATTCTGCTCCTGGTGGGCGTGGTTCTGTACCCCCACCAGGACCGTCGTCCCCTCCCAGTCCGGGCGGGTGTGGCTCTGCCCCTGCCAGGACCCGGCGACAAGCCTGCTGCGCCAGCACCCACACCTGCTCCTGTTGCGGCTACACCACCTGGTCGCTTTTGTCAGTTTTACAGCCGCCGTCTGCGAGGCAGTACAACCAGTCTACTCGGGTGCTTCAGCCACCTGCACTTCCTCCACAGCCTCTGAATAGCACACCTACACCTGCTGCTCTTCGACGCATCACTTGTCTTCAGTCTGGAGCAATTCTGCCTATCAGCTACAAGAATTTGTCTGTTGATCATGTTGTGGCCTCTCCTATTCCGGCCAACTATTGCAGTGCCCTTTCTGATCCTCAGTGGCGAGCAGCCATAGCAGATGAGTTTCAGGTTCTCATTGACAATGGTACTTGGCGCCTTGTTCCTTGGCCTCCCGGTGCTAATGTGGTAATAGTGAAGTGGATTTATAAGCACAAGTTTCATTCAGATGGGTTGTCCGTGGTTTTTCTCAGCAGCATGGCGTTGATTATGATGAGACCTTTAGTCCGGTTGTCAAGCCGACAACTATTCGAACTGTTCTCAGCATTACTGTTTCCTACAAGTGGCCGATACGTCAACTTGATGTGAAGAACGCTTTCCTCTATGGGAATCTTGATGAGACTGTCTACTGCCAGCAGCCTCCTGGGTTCATTGATCCTTCTCATCCTGATCTGTCTCCTGCAGAAGTCACTTTATGGGTTGAAGCGGGCTCCTCGTGCATGGTACCAATGGTTTGCTACTTATATCGGACAGTTGGGCTTTATTCCTTCGGTTTCTGACACATCCTTGTTTGTGTACAAGGATGGCTCTAACACTGCTTATCTGCGACATTGTTCTTACCGCCTCGTGGACAGAGCCGCTTCACTCTCTCATTGGGCGCCTTCATACTGAATTCGCTATGACCGATCTGGGCGACCTTCATCACTTCCTTGGGATTTTTGTCACCCGCACCACTGACGGACTGTTTCTGTCTCAACGGTAGTATGCTTTGGACCTGCTTCAGCGCGCCGGCATAAGCGAGTGCCACTCCAGCTCGACGCCTGTTAATAGCAAGTCTAAGTTGTCTGCTTCAGATGGTCCTCCGGTCGATAATCCTACAGAGTATTGCGGGTGCCTTGCAATATCTCACTCTCACTCGTCCTGATCTGGCCTATGTTGTTCAGCAAATCTGCTTGTTCATGCACGACCCTCGAGCGCCGCACGACCCTCGAGCGCCGCATCTTGCACTCAAGCGCATCCTCCGCTATGTGAAGGGTACAGTTTCCTCAGGTCTTCACATTGGTACTGGTCCTGTGGACACCCTCACAGCATGCTCTGATGCAGATTGGGCTGGTTGTCCTAACAATCGGCGTTCTACCTCTGGCTACTGTGTGTACCTCGGTGACACCCTCTAGTGTCTTGGTCCTCTAAACGACAGGTATCTCTCGCTCCAGTGCCGAGGCTGAGTACAGGGCAGTTGCACATGCTGTTGTCGAGTATTGTTGGCTGCACCAGCTGCTTCATGAACTTCACATTCCTCTCACCAAGGCTACCGTTGTCTACTGTGACAAACTGACAATGCTAGTGCAGTTTACATGACGGCCAATCATGTCCATCACCGTCGCACGAAACATATTGAGCTTGATATCCACTTCGTTCGTGAGAAGGTGGCTTTGGGACAGGTTCGGGTCCTCCATGTTCCGTCCTCTCACCAGTTCGCGGATATCATGACCAAAGGACTCCCAGTATAGTTATTCACTGATTTTCGGTCCAGCCTTTGCGTCCACAATCCTCGTGCTTCGTCTGCGGGCGGGTATTAGATATAATTAGAACTGTCTAGTTCTCAACCCCTTGTATTCTTGACCTCCTGTATTCTATCTTAACTCAACTAGACCCTTTGTATGTTGCCTTAATGGCTCACCCTTTGTATTCCGTAACACCGGCTATATATATGAAAGCTCACCTCCCTAGTTGGGTGTGGTGATTGCCCAACTCTCTACAGGAAGGATAGAAATAACTCGATCGGGCGAATGAGATGCCTTATGACATTGCTTTGCTTCAATGCATCCACCCCCGAAGATGCCACGTCTATAATCCAATCCTCAGCAGTGCCAACGGTTTGAGTTGGAACTGGAAACCCCGACCAGTTTTAGGAGAACTACGACGCATGACTTAGTATCCATTGGAGCTATGAGTTCAACTTGCATGATGTGTTTCATTCAAAATTATTAGTAAAATTCGTTTACGTTCAACACCCTAAAAAAAATTGAAATAATATCTTTTTATGCTCTTAGTCTATCTGACAGGCGCATGATGATTTGATGTTCTTTTTTTCTTTGTTTTCTTTAGGAGTGATACTGAGACCTGGTTTTATTCATGGAACTCGTCGACTGGGCGGTGTCAGGATACCTCTTGGTCTTGTCGGCTCCCCCATGCAAATGGTGAAGTTTGTCTTTCCTCGCGTCTCTCAGTTAACGGAAAGAATAATTGCAGCCCTTTTATTACGGCTGATATGCTATCTGGCATTGGCATATTTTGGTTTTCAGCTATCATAAATAGGCTATCTGCAATTATGCACATAAAATCAATTGTCATAGGTCCTTTCTCATGGTTTTGTTTGTAATTCATCTATAATCCAGTAGCAGATCAAACTGAATTTGCAGTTTGAGACCTTCAGATGACAGTATCAATTAGGGGTACCCAGTGGTAATAATGCCGCTTCTAAAATTATAACTGCTTTGAAGCAGTTAGTAATACACAAGGCAAGCAAAGCGAATCTGTTGGGAGCATGTAAAAGCTATTATAAAATTAGTTAGCACTGAACTTGCAAGGAAAACAAAAACGTAGCAAAATGCTGAAACCATTGCATGCCAAATGCAACCAAAATGTATGGTGGTAGAACAAACCGAATGTTTTTTTTCTTTCTGATAGGAGAGCAAACTAAATGAAGGGTTTTTGGAGTTGTTCCTGGCAAGTGCATGTAATTCTTATCACCCTTCTTGATGAGAAAAAACATTTGGCAAAATGGTTGAGAAGTGAAGAAAAAGTGTCTTTTTTCACTACAATCGTAATGTCAGTTTGCCGCTAACAAAATGCCATGTACCTACTAGGCAACTATGAATTGTAATGGCCATCAGATTTAATCTTTTGCTACAAATATGATGTCCCTAAGCATCTGTTGGTCTTGGTCCTAAAGGGCACAACATTGCAATGTTCCCCACAAGTTTGTTGGTTTAGTGATGTTCTTAGAAAATGAAGTTTCTGTCCCATTTCGTCGAGCCATATCGTTGACCCCAACCTCTCTTTCCATCTTCCCAAAAGAGAGGGTGGATATGTACATACTGATTTACTGCCATACAGAAACGCAACCTGCATGCCTTGTACAACAAATAGAATTTGTGGCAACTATTTTATCCCAGCTATCGTATCAATGATTTACTGTATGCTAAGTCCTTCCCTTTTCCAATCTGATTGGGCTCTTTGACTTACTGTGATGCTATTTCCTGCCTTATCTGAAATATATGACTTTGTATGTTTTGTTTCGACATGAATTGCTTCCCATTGTGGCTTGGTTAAATATGAAAGCAATCTATATCCGCAGGTTCTTAAAAATGCAAGACCATTGACCAGATTGCCACTTATTGGCCCGCTGTTGACCCCCCCAGTGAGTGTTACCACCGTGGCTAAGGTCGCTGTGAGAGCAGCCACAGATCCGGTGTTCCCTCCTGGCATCGTTGATGTCTATGGGATCATGCGTTACACAGAGCAGAAGCAGTCACATACTCACATGTAGAAGGACGTTAAACACGTGGCTGTGCTTACAAGATCTACCGGGTGTTTGTATCTGCCCAAATTAAGTGAATAGCTTAATGCAGTTACAGCCGTTTATTTGCTAGTTGTACATGTAATCCTAAAGACGTGACTGTACTTACAAGATCTGCCTTGTTAATTTGATCTACTTACAAGACGAAAAAGATTGAATAAAGAGATCTTTTGAAGGCAGCCGTGGAAATGACTTACATGTATTCACCGTGTCTTTGATTTACTAAGGCATTCTGTTTTGCTTAAAGTACTCCGCGCTGATTACTTATGTTTCCAGGCTGTCTTTCGTTCTCTCTTTTAAACTCCTGTTAGGCTGTTATTATGGAAAAGAGGCTCAGTTTTTCACGTAGCAAACGAGCTACATAGTACGGTAACCTAAGGCTAGCTCCTGCTCCTGAACAATGCATGCACCATTCATGAGCAATATACCGAGGAAAACTGATTAGTAAGTGGATCCGGTATGAAAGCCTATGCCGTGAGTACTGGACGGTACTACTGGATCGGTAATAACTAATAATTGCCTGTCCGTAATCTCCCGTCGCTACTAGATTCCAGAACCGTCGGTGCGTAAGCGGCAGTGATAGCATATATAAGCATCTATCATCATTGTCGGGTCCATTAACGGGCAAATTGAGCAGCATGATGGTTTTATACTTTTATTAAGAATCGACAATGAAACATGGCTTAACACTGATGAGTTATCTTTATAATCGACAATGCCACCTCACATAACATATTGTCGGTTCTTATAACAAAGTGGCAGCGAAACTTTCTCAACACCATCAGTTCCTATTCTAAATCCTGCCCAGTGGCACTTGACTTATCATTGTCGGTTCCTAAGTTAATTCGGTTATGAAATATGTGCATGTATTTTTGAAACTTAAAATCAAATCCTATCGTCCAAATCTCTTCACCCTTCTGCCTAAAAGTGAGACTATAGAGCTATACTATACAATGATAACAAGATACTTGCATGCTATAGCCAAACATGAACTTTAAGGAATGGAAATTGCAGAACGTAAAATGCATGAAAGTAAATGAGACAAAGGAAGCAAATCTATTTTTTCAAGGTACCGAGGAGTCACGACTCCCCTTAGTCCTCGTTGGAGCACTTGTGAAGGGTTAAGCTAAAGTGCTCTCTTTGTGGATGTCCTTCTCTACTCTGGAGTGGTGGACTCCGAACCACGTACAAAGCCTGTGCAGGGGCCTTCTCTCGCTTCTTCCACAATCGCTTGGAAGCTTGCCAAGGGAAACGACTTGCAAGCCATCAGGTGATTGTGATCACACCCAAGAGTAAGCCATGGTATTCACTTGATCAACCTCACGCAAGAGGCCAAATCTCTCCCAAGTATCTTACCCAAAGATCAGTTATTTGTGTCGAATTGGTGCTGAAAGTCGCAAGGACCATGAACCAACGTCCTAGGTTTGCTGAGGTTTGGCTGGGCGGCCACTGGAGTGGTAGGAAGGCCATTTGTAGGCATCTAGGCCCCTAGTTGGTGTTTTTGTAATTAATGACAACATACGCGGATTAACAATTCTGTTGAGAAGATTGAGAATGTAGGTTGGTCCATAAAAAGGAAAGCTACATGTGAGCTTTGGAAGTCCGAGTTAATTCTTAGTAAAGGATAGCTCAAGGCAAAGGTGTAATATATGTTTTTGTTTTAACCGGTCAAAAGGTGCTTAGAGAGGAGAATTGACCAGATTAATAGGCTAGATAGCCGTACTATCAAGAAGGGTCAATGTGTTTTACTTGGTCTTGTAGTGCCTCATCACTTGTATAGTTAATACATTTGCATAAGGGCTAACTGCGCTTTGATTTGCGAAAGAAAATTCTGATTCAAAAGTTGTTTTTGAATAAGCTGATTTTTGTGAGGCGGACTATGTGAGCCCTGGTGGTGGAGTGTCCGTAGTTGAGTGGTGAAAAACAATCAGAGTGCTACTGATCCTTGTCGAGTTTTTTAGCTTCAACGGTGAACTGTCCAGCCTTGAGGGGTAGACTGTCCGCAACACTAAGTGGGAAAGCCGGTGACGGCCGCGGTATGCATAGCAGTATCAATGGCTTCTAAGTAGGACTCCATATGGATCTTTCAATATTGAAAGTCCTCGCCATCGAACACGGGCAGGGTCCTTCCCCACCGGACATCTTGCTAAAGGCGGTGAAGCCTCAACCAATGAGTACTAGGCTATTATACCAATTCAAAGGATCAAGATGTCTAAAAAGAGGGGTGAATTGGACTCCTAATTAAGAAAATTTAAATTAAAGCCTATCGATCAAGTCCCAATTCACCCAGTGTCTAACTAAGTGTGTCTAGAGTTCTATGCGATAACAAAATGGTTTGCAACCTAGAGCCAAGCATGCAATTCTAAGAATGTAAATTGTGGAACGTAAATTGCATGAAAGTAATGCGAAAAATAATGAGATGAGAGATGACATCGCGATCTTTTTCCCAAGGTATCGAGGAGTCGCGACCCCCCCCCCCTAATTCTCGTTTGGTGCCCCTCGCAAGGCTTTGCTCTCGTGGAGTCATCACAAAGTCCCCGGCCCCAAACCTCGCAAGGAGAGGGGTTGGCAATGTGGTCCTCGCAAGAACCAAGCTACCTCTTGACTTTCGCAAACATCAAGCCTCTCTTCGGGATGCCCTTCTTCACTCTGGAACGGTGGGCTCCAAACTGCTCACAATGTGCTCGCAAGGACCTTCTCCCGCTTCTTCCACAATTTTCAGGAAGCTCGCGGAAGGCACGAGCCGCAAGTCGTCTAGATGTCACGATCACCAAGAGTAACAAGCTTTGGTCTACACTTGATTTCAACCTCTCTCAAGAAGTTCTCTCACTCTCAAGTCTCAATACAAAGTTCAAAGATTTTGTGAATTTTGGTGCTTAGATGACCTTTATGTGTGTATAAGTATTCCCTAGTCGCATAGGTTATAAAATGAGGGAGGGGGATCCTTTATACAAAGGCTAGCTCAAAATTTTAGCTGTTAATGTATGAAAACATTTTCTGCGCAACCACTGGACAATCCGTGCGTGTAATTTTCAAAACTCCTTTTACGCAAGTGCCGTTGTTAGCATCGGATGGTTCGGTGGTGACCACCAGACGGTCCGGTGCGTACAAATGCCTCGAATAGAACAAAAGTGCATCCCTCTGTCTAGAACGTCCAGTGGTAGAGCGGACGGTGACAGTCCGGTGCATGAAATCACGCCTGGGGACGCCTAAACTAACCTTCGGCTGAAAACGTCAGGTGAAGCACCGAATGGTCCGAGGTCTGGTGGTTGAACCACCGAATAGTCCGGTGTGTGTTATGCGCATGGACTAGTGCATACAAAAACAGAGAATTTTCGCTGTTTTGGATTGAGAAAGATAAGGAATTGACTCGAGGGTTTTTCTAGTGTTTTTCTAAGGCAAGGTGAGTGTATTGTAGCACCTTCTATGAGTATGAGCTTTAGGACCAAGATAGAGTCAAAAATAAATAGAACTAATTTAACGAGATCCATCAAGCTAGTCACCTTGACCCCCATTGATGGTACGACTGCCTACAAACTAGCAAAACAATCTCTAAGTGCACTTCTTTCGATTTTATGGCACTTAGAGCTATCGATCCATGATCGTCTCGCTAGATAATCCATCCAAAAGCCATCCCTCATGAAATAGGAAATTTGAGGTGTCTCCTTTCGTCAACCAATGAGCACGGTTATAAAATATAATCCCTTCATGTCATGAACTCATTAGTAACAACATTAAGTTATCATTAATCACCAAAACCATACTTTTAAAGGTCATGTTCCTCACAACTCGTATAAACTGGTCACCTGAGCATCAAATTCATCATCTTCAATATTTGAGTAAACTTGTTACTTTTGGTGATCTTAATCACATTGTGGAAGAAAAGAGAACATAATTGCACATGCCCCATGCATAGTTTGGAGTGTAACTTCGAAATAAAAAGAGATTGGCTATAGAGCACATTCCTTTTAGAGATCAAAACTTGGTACTTTGACAAAGAGTAGGCAGAGTCACAATTGCACCTCAGTAACTAAAAAGTCAGCTTGCAACTATTACTTTATACAATTTAAATTTTGTATTTCAATTCCTAGAAATAGCATATAGGAATAATTTTTGGGCTACCAGTTGTTTGATCGAATAGAACTCCAGGTACCAGGGTAAATTGGATTGCCCAATAAAGTTTTAGGGTATGTTTGATTTAGGATCAATGGTGGCCAGGTCAAATTTAGGCCACAGTTTGATCGTAGTTAATTTTATATTAAAATTTATCTAAAAAAGCCACAGTTTTATCATAGTTAATTTTATATTAAAATTTATCTAAAACATCACAATTTTTCAATCACATAGCTTATTTTGGTACAAACTATATAAATAAAATTTTGTTTTTAAACAAATTTTAGTTTAGAGTCAAATATGGTCAAATTTTGGCTTGCCACTCAAAACACTCAACCAAACATGTCCTTAATTTCCATGTTTCGAAATTAGATATCAAACACAGTCCCTCTTGCATATCTTAACCATTACAGGTCTTTATTATTGGTTTATTCAAAAACTACTTGAGATACTCTAAAGCATCACCGAACATAGAGAATCAGGTACAACTTGAAATTTCAAAAAAGTATCAGTGTTTGCTATCTCAACATACCCATTATAATACCCATTGTAAAGAAAATGGACCCTAAGCCTTGTGTTTAGTTCCTTAATGTGATTTTGGTGGTTGAGGTGACAACACGTACCATTTGGGATTAATATATGTGCAAATATCTTTGGTAAAGTTACAAGGTGCAAAAGATAAAATTAGGGTACAAACATCTCAAAGTAGAACTTAAAACACAAAAGAAGAACCAAGCCGCCATCAAGTTACATGCTTAATACCCGATATTTGGGTCATCAGAAAGTCCGGAGAAGCCCCATCAAGAGGTCCGAAAAGAAGAATAAGGCCAAGATTGAATATTCGAGACCCAGTGCAAATTACAAGGAAAAGACCAAGTTCCAGTGCTTCAACGCATCGAACAGTCCGATGGTTGCACCATCTAACGGTCCAATAGACAGAACGATCAAACAAACTCAAGACCACAGGCATTACACACATCGGACGGTCCAATGGTGGCCTCAACGGTCGACAGAAGTTCGAACAGTCGACTCCAACGTCTAGTTGGGAGTACGCATCGGACGGCCCGATGGTCGCAGGAAACGCAGATCAAGTTGCTTCCAACGGCTAGTTTTGGAGCTTGGTCTATATACTCCCTTGGTCGGCCTCCACAACGTGGTTTGAGACTCCTGAACTAACACAAGTGTAGAGACACCATCTTGATCGATCCAAAAAGCCATATACACAAATTTGAAAGCCCAACCATCACAAGAGCATAAGAGACACATCTCAGCATAGGTAGAGCTTCAATAGCATCCTTGCTTAGGTCTATTTGTCTTACTCGTGCCTGCGTGCACGTCGTATTTGTAAAGGTGGAGTTTGTAAGTCTTGCGAGACCCTCCGGAGTGTAGAGTTACCGCCACCTTACTTGTGAGAAGAAGAACGGCTCTCGGCACGTTAGCCAAAAACTTATAGTGGAGACGGCAAGTAGCTCTGCGAAAAAGACTCGAAAGACCCCAACATCCCTGACAATCCTCTATACTTGTGTGGGCGAGGCCGTAGTCAGACTAAGAGAAAGACTCACGTGGGTGTATACAAAGGATATCAGCGAAAATCACTTTGCCATCCTCCATGCTTGCGTGAGTGAGCTCGTATTCCTTTTGAGGCCTAGACGCTAAACGAGAAGGTAGAAGCACATTGGCCTCCCCGAACCACAGAAAGAAAATCTCCATGTCTCCATCGCGTACCATCACCATAGAGAGTTTTCATCTCTCTACCTATCTCTGCATTTACATTCTTATAATTGTATACCTATTTTTTAAAACTAGCATCACAGACTAGTTTCTAGGTAGAACTAGATTGCAAGATTTAGCCACAGTAGTATTAACAACACTTACAAAATCTTAATGCACATAGCTAATTTTATCTTCATAGATTTTCTTAATAGTCGTAGTTTTTAGAATTTTAAAAAGCCTTCGTTTTAGAAAATTGGTCCAACCTTCACCCATATTTTGAAACTCCTGTCAATGGTGGTGTCAGCAGTAGCAGAATAATGTTTTGCACATCCATCTGCCCATTCCACGTAAAATGAAGAGGAAATCACTCTATATTATTAAATCATTAAATTGCTATCATATAACTAAAAAGTTAACTATGAATAATCCCTTGGCACTGCATGCATCCTCTAAGCTACTTTGGCGCAGCACAATTTTCTCTTGACTCAAGTAAAGCAAAAAGATTAGTGACAGCTAAAATTACACAATTACATTTACAAGGAAAGCCTCGCAATAAAAAAACCGGGAAGATGGTGAGGCCTCAAAAATACAATCAACGGAAAACCACCCTCACCGGACTTCTTGCCATGGATTGCTGTTTGCATAAATCCACAGATCTCCTGAGCATACTGCTATTGCCAACTTCCAAGGTAACAAATAATGACTTCTTTGTGTGAATTCCCAAAGTATCAAACTGTGCAGCTCATTGTCTTCTGTATACCTCTGCAAAGGCTGCAAAGGCACTCTGGGCACTGATTTATGCATGAAGCGTAGAAAGTTGTACATCAACCAGTCAAATATTTAGCTTCATCATTGGTGGCCATAATATCCTCAGTGCATCATAATATCCTTAGTGCATAGGATGATGGGTTCAAGACCACGGAGGGGCAGTAGTGTAAAATGCAAATGGTAACATAATAGTGCTAGTTGAAAAAATATGGAGACTCAAGGACATCCTTCATATCAAAGTCTCCCCGCTCCGGCAACTGTGGGAATTTTAATGTAGGGAAAGATTTCTCGAAACTCTCCAATAACTGCATCAAATATACGTTAGTTAAAAACATGATACCTTATCACTGATATATTTTTTTTTATCACTGATATCTGGTACAAAAGATCAATGTGGTGAATCTTCACTATATCAATTATGAAGGTTCAAACGAGTTTATTCTGCTTAACATCGAGGCTGCATTAAGAACATATACAGCCTGATCAGTTTTGTGGCACTATATTTGCTGCTTTTCACTCTCAAACATCCAGCCACAGCCGCAGCAACTGGCACTGATTAGAGTTATACAGACCAAGGAGCCAAAAATCAACAAATTAATAATAGCAACTGGCTAGTGTTGCCCCAGTTACGTAGAATGGTCCAAAATCAATATCCTATCTCAACTTTAGAAGAACTAGGCTCAGCATTTACACTAAATTGAGTCACTGGCCAATTTCTATACATGTGTTCAGAAAAAAGTTATTAATTATTGATTAATCATGAGTAATCGCTAAACGGAGGCCCAACGTGTCGTTTAGGGCCTAGGCGTCCAATTAACTTTAGGTGCACACAGATGAAGCAGGAATTGTCTGTTATGGTGGAGGAGAGAACTAAGGGTGGAGCTCTGGCCCTGGCAGAGCGGAGGACGAGGAATGCACCGCAACAACTGAATTCCCAGCAAGGAAAGGGCAAGTGATGCGGCCAGCAGCGGAGAGGAGTATGTTATGCCCCCACTGCAGAGGAAGCTGATGCAAGCCTAGATACATTAACCGGAAGGTCCGACCCTTAAAGTCGGACAATGGCCAGGCCATTTTGGCTGAAGGTGTGGAAATTGCAATGACGGAGGATTACAAGACCGGAATAGGTTTGACTTTCTAGAGCAATGACCAGTTGGCAGGTACAACAGACCAGACAGTCCGATGTATGCCTAAAAGTGCTGGTCGGACTGTCCGGTCCACACACTTTCTGGCAGCCTATTGGCTAATGACTAGTTCTAGTTTGGGGGCTATATACACCACCCCACCCCACCCTGATATTTGAAAGGAGTTCGAGATACTAAAGACTGCAACAAGTGTACATGAGTATTCCAAGCATATCATCCACTGCAACCACCACAAGAATGCATAGTGCTTGATCCAATCTAGATTAGGTTTGTGAGAGTGGGCTTGCGAGCTCTTCTTGGGTGTAGCTCCTGCGTGGGTTATTGGCAAGACTTGGCTACAGTCAAGCCATATTATACTCGTTGCTAGACTGTCCTTGGTGTGGAGCAGTGGAGACACCTTGTGTAGGGACGAGGAGACCCTACAATCTCCGTGAAGATCCGGCGCCTTGTGACCGAAGAGAGTGGAGATGGCCTTGCCTTGGTGGCTTGTTGGCACTTAGACTTTGCATGTCGAGAGCCTTTGTGGCTGATGCAAGACGGTCGAGAGTTTGGTGGTGAGCCCATGGACGTAGCCTTTAGTGGTGAACATTCACCACGTCAAATCTCTGTGTCTCCTCCGGAGTTTGCATCCCCTTGCCCTAACTCTCTTTACTTATAGCATTTATGTTTCCACATTTACTTTCTTGTGTAAATACTTTGAATACTTTGATTAGGTTTGGCTATAGGTTCTAGGTCTTTTTTTTAGAGAGCATAGAAAAACCTTAGACTTAACTAGCATGTATAGAACGTGTTAGGTTTATCTTATGCACTAGAAAGCGCCCTAGGATTTAGAAGAGCAAATTAGCGACCCAATACACCCCTCCTCATCTTGGGTCAGATACCACGGCACGGTGCATACACTAGCGTCTAGCGTTTTTGTGACTAAGGTAGATGTAGCAAAGAGAGCACATTTAGCAAATTTTCTAAAAAAAAAAAGGCATTGTAAAAACAAAGGGAATATAAACGATGACAAGAAAAGACATTATCCGATGGGTAAGTTTTTCTACAGTTACACAATGAAAGTACAAATGGAATCTTCCCTGAGATTAATTCTTTTGTATGTGTCTTCCAATTCTTCCTTGCCTATCTACGTTTTGTCATGTGTTAAGGGTGACCAGAGGGCCAGCCCATTTATACCCTAACGCTAGAGAAAGATGAGGAGATAAGATTACAAGAATAGTAGATTGGATCTAATCCTTAGGAATCAAGTAACATCCATATAAATGTTACCAATAATATAAATGAATAGATTTGTATTGAGGCCCAATGGGGACTATATAGAGTACATGAGAAACGAGAGCGAAACCCTAGACCATAGTCACAAGGTTCGGGGTCGAAGCCGCGATCCGTTCCAAAACACCACGGGTCGTCATCCCATTGCGGGGGACGGGAGGAGAGAGCCGCCGGCGTGGGGATTGGGGAGGGGTCCGTCCGGCGTGGCGCGGAACCAGCCGGTGTGAAGGTGGGAAGCCGGCGCAGGACTCCGGGCGAGCGCTCGGCGGCTAGCGCAGACGGCAGCCAAGGTCACCGGTGACGGATGCCGTCCTCGAAGGCCCGGTGTCTCGGACTCCTGCGGTCTGTGGCCTAGGGACGGGACTATGGGAGGAGGAGGACGGCGGCTAGGGATAGGATACATGAGTCGGGAGGGGATGTGGCCTCTTGGGCCAGGCCAAATGGAGATGAAGTGAAGGGTGTATACTGCCTACTGGGCCCCAATTTCTGGGTCGTCGTTCCAAAGGGGTATACCCCCTCCGTACCACGTTTTTATCGACCCTGGTACTTTGTGACTATGCCATAGATCAGGGTGTTACGCTAATATGCCTTGACTATTATACCCTTAACACACCCCCTCAAATGCAACATAAATGCAATGAGGTTGCATTTCAAAAGATGATACTAAGTACCAGTGTTAGCCTAAACGCTAAACGGTAAACAATCGGTCACACATTGTTTAGCCATTATGCGGTACTAAACGGCCGTTTAAACGGTATACATGGCCAATTAAACAGAAATGGTCTGTCACTGTTTAGCGTTTAAATAAGCTAAATGACCATTTAGGCGAACAGTGCTAAGTACATGACTTGAAAAAAAAACCAAACCTTCACAAACCAGTATGGCAACTCTCAAATAGGAAGCTTGCTTTGCAAACTTTGAACAGGAAAATATTAATGAGATGTGTCAAATCATGCCAAAAGGATGATGAATAAATCAGTGCTGCAAGACGGCAAGCGGTGAGTCATGACGACGGCAAAAAAAAGGGCAAGACGGCTATGAAAGAGACCAAGAGGCAAAGTTACATCAAAGACGATGACAAGATTAGCTAAAAAGATGGAGTCAGCTAACAAAAGGAATCATTGGCTGAGTGACAAAGAATTTGTGGACTTCCACGGCTCTGATGAACGAAAACTTGCAGTGGGACTTGGATGGATGCTAATGCAATAGAATTTAGAAAGTACTCCCTCCATCCCAGAAAACAAGTCAATCTGAAAATCTTCGGAGAGATTAGTGCTTGTGAGAAATGACCTTGATGCCTCTAAAATTTAGGAAAGAGTGATTTGCATGGAAAGTTAGTTAATACTTGCATGCGGCCAGGTAGCATGCAGATCATATCCAATTAATGTATCCATGATTTGTTTAAGGAAAATAAGGCATGTGAATTATCAGATTCCAAAATAAAAATGCGAAAGATTTTGGGACAAATCTTCAAGCCAGAGGGTGTAGGCCTCAACACACTAAAAGCAGAAGCAAACAAAAGGTGGACGCAGCAAGAAACATGGACTCTGGAGTACTAGTAGGAAGCAGCAACGGTATATTAATTTCAGAACAGGCCATATTGTGCCTCTCCCTAAATGAACGCAGCACAGCAGCAGCACGGAAATCAAGAACGACATGGCTGATGCAGGAACGACCACAGGTCCACGGGACGGCGAACAGGTGATGAAGACCCGTGAAGCCACAAGCAAGGAGGCGATCGCTGAAGACAAATCTTGTCAGACGGACTGCAGACAGCAGAGGCGACAGACGGGGGAGTCTCGCAGCGGATGGAGAGGTCCCGAGATGCACGCAGAGACAAGCCCATGACGGGTGGAGACGAGGCCCGCGACGGAAATCGAGCTGCGAGACAAGTCCGCAGCGGATGGGTTGACGAGCGCAAGCATCAACGTTTGACAGAGTCCACACATGGGCGACGGATGGGCTGCGTCATGCGGCGAGGTGATGACTGCGCCGCGACCTGAGTCCACACATGGGCGACAGATGGGCAACAGGCTGCGGCAGCTCGATAGATATGCCAATGGCCAATAATGCTGCTGCTCCTGCAGTCACATGAAATGAGACGATTGTAGAAGGGAAAAATGGAGATCAGTGTTGCTTCCCTAGGAGAAGAGATCGATCCCCTCCGCGCGTTCGGGGGGGGGGGGGGGGGTTGTGTTGATCAGCACAGCAAAGAAGGGTGGCCGCTGGATTTAAACCAAGAGCTGTAATACCATGTACAAAGAATAGAGGATGAACAGATTGATTATATTGAGGCCCAATGCGGACTATAGTTAGAGCACATGAGAGACGAGGGGGGAAACCCTAGACTAGGATATTACCGCTTCACTATTAAATCCTACAGGGAAGTTGTTATCCCCTTGACTATTATAAAAGCACAGTAAGGGTTTCCCTTATTGTTTTCAAGCAATTAACTGACACAAACTAATGATTGATCTCCACCAACAGCTGGGATAAGAGATACATACATTTTCCAAAATAGGTGTGTCATAGAGTTCCACAAACTTTTCTCGAAGTATTCTGTTCATTGTATCAACATCGCAAGCATGGGTCCAATACGAATCATGAACTCCTGCACAGATTTAGAAAAGGTATTATGTCGAACATCAGATGATTTACAAAGGGCCCATCAAAACTCACCAGTACAGCAGTACCTGTAAAGAATGTAATGAAAAGCACTAACCTGCAAAATTCAGGCCTTGCCTTCTGCAAGCAACAGCAGTCATCATCATATGAGAGCCATCAAGGGAATGCACAAAGTTTGGGGGGAAAGCAGTCCTCTGCCGCTTCACCATAACCTGGTTCAGTAATTCATTAATACTTAAAATTTTAAAATAATACAAATAAGAAATAAGTGCAGTGACCATGATGACAAATAGATCAAATGATTCAATGACCAAACCTCTACAATGCACCAATTATTCATAAGCATCTCAACTACTCATTTCACTAAGCTATCATTTCACCATGATAGATGGAAGTTTTTTGATTAATTCCAAAATGGTTCCAGCAAATTTGAATTAGATTCCACGATATATATAGCTGGGAGACACAAAAGCAGGGCACTGCTTTTTCAAAATATTCAAGAAAAAAACACCAACAAAATGAATAAAAAGCAGCTAAGTTGTTAGGTATGCGATGATGCATACCCTGCTAGAGTTTCTACTTCAACTGTAAATTGAAACAAAAGCAATGGAAACTACTCCCTCCGTCCAAAATTGTAAGAGGTTCTAGCTTTCTACTAGATTCATTAATTACTCCATGTATGTGTGTTCAATGTGTCTAGATTCATCAACATCCATATGAATGTGGACGGATAAAAAAAGGGCTAGGACCCAGTTTGGTTCCTTAAGCCCATTTTGTGAATCTGTGATAGCCTAGTCGCCCAATTCTAATCAGACGACTAATTCCGATTAGATGACAACTAATCGTACGACCAGAAACCTGGTTGCTCTGGTCAATCACACAGCCACACAGGATCGATTAGACTGATTAATCCCTATTAATTGGACTTGGACTTGAAAACACTGTGCCAGATGGCAGCTGCGTGGTGCATCGGTGGCAGTGCTGGTGGCGAACCAATGAACTTTTGAGCAGGCCGACAAGGAACACATTGTGGTGGCAAGCAGCTGGTGGAAATTCCAGGCAATAGGCGATGTCATTGACAACCTCAAGGATCTTGTAAGACCTGTAGTAGCGAGGTCGTAGTTTGCCTTTGGTAGCTTGCAGCAGCAATTAGGGAGTATGATGGCGAACATGCAGCTACACCCAATCCCCCACTGTGAAGGGAAGATCATGGACCGTCATGGTGATTCACAGTGCCCTTTGCCGTAGTGGCGCTTGGCCACTGCTTGTGCTTGCTCAAGCCTGTAGCGAACATCAGCGACAGTCAGTCGTTTTCAGCCACAGTATTCACGAATAATACCACTCTTGTATCTTCTTCCTCATAGGTTTCAATGGTAGAAGCGTCGCGGCTGTAGACGATCTTGAACATGCAAGGCTGAGTGGTAGGAGGTGCTGTAGGTGAATTCTGCCCATGCCCTATGGGAGCTAATGCAGCCATGCAATGGGTCAAGGCCAGTGAAGCAGCCTCTGATTGCCCATCAGATTGTGGGTGAAAGGCAATGGATATCTGCACCTTGGACACTGAGGAGCTCATATGACCACGCGAGAATGTCGATGTGAACCGTTACAGCTGGAGATGATGGACATCAGGATGCCAGGGAGGCGAATGATCTCGACGAAGAATGCTGCACCAAAGGACTCAGCCATGTGGGTGGCCTAGAGGGATGAAGTGGGTGCACTTAGGCTGTCGACCACCGTGAAGATGACAGATGTGCCACCGGTTTTGGGCAAGTCCTTGATGAAGTCCATGGCCACATCAAACCGAACTGTAGTTGGCACCGGCAGGGGCAGTAAGAGCTCAACAGGGTGCAGGTGCTCCGTTTTGTAGCGCTGGCAAGTCATACAGCCCTGGATGAAGTCTATGATCATGGTGCGGACACGAGGAATGTAGAAGTCATGGCAGAACTTGTGTATGGTCTGCTGGATACTGTCATGGCTATCGTCATGATTGGTAGACAACATATGGTGCAGAAGCTGTAATGCCAGGTGGTATATAGATGTGGTGTTTGAAGGTGATTTAGCCATCCACTAGAGCCCATGGAGCGTCGAAGGTAACATCCTTGATGTCCTCAGCGAGGGCAACGAGGGCTGGGTCAGTTGATGCAGCCAACCGAAGGTTGGTGAAGATGTCAATACGTGGGGCGGAGAGCACCATCGCTTTTGCGCAGTCGACTTTGTGCCTAGAGAGACAGACCGTGTTGGAGCTGCTGAGCTTATACTCAGCAGAGAAGTCGTAGCCGAGGGAGCTTACAACCCATTGGTGTTGTGGAATGGTTGAAAGGCGCTGGTCGAGCAAGTACTTGAGGCTGTAGTGGTCTATCTTGATGATGAAGCAATGACCAAGACCAATTAGCTCGTGTAAATAGGCAGCAGGTGCTTGATGGTGTGGTGCAATGGCACAGCTGAAGAAGGGAATAGGCCCACTGCCCACGTGCAGAATGGCGTCAAAGCTGTGTCTGGTGGCATCGCATTCCACAACGACGAGATCCTTGAAGACTGACGGCGCTAGAAATGGAGCCATTGTCAACGCATTTGAGCAATTGGAACACGGTGTCCACCTGCTCAAACCCATCCTGTTTGAGTAGCACCATCAGAAGTGTAGCCACCTTGCCCTAGTACAACATGAATTTGTGGTAGTAGCCTGCTATGCCAAGGAAGCAGCGAAGCGCACGTGCAGACGTGGGTGCTAGGCAATCGAGGATAGCTTGAACTTTCCCTGCATCCATGGAGACGGCTGAACTAGTGATGATTTGGCCAAGATACATTACAAAGTCAGCACCAAACGAGCACTTCGATTGCTTGAGGAAGAGCTGCTGCTCCTGATGGTGCTGAGTGTTGCAAATACTTACCATAAGCTGTAGATGAGGATGCCGTCAAAGAAGACTGAGTAGAAAGCAGCAGAGGATGTCGTTCATCCAAGCCTAAACCGGATCCACGCATGGGGCTGGCAATGGCAGCGGCATCACGTTGGTCGCGACACATGCGGCAGGCGACTGTGGCTGTGGCCTAATTGCGATGCTCGACGGCACGTCTGAGGTTAAAGGTCATGATGAGGGACATCACATAGAGGGTTCATGAACATCCAAGTGTCAAAACTCAAACTCAATTTTGATATCAAGTGTTGGAAGACAAATCTGATTTTTCCTCTAAGACTAAGAAACCAAGTTGAGTTTTAACAATAATACATACTTCAAGAAGGTTCACTTATTATCTAGAAGATTGTGATGTCATTGCATATGTCATAATATTACTAGAATGTCCTTGGCTGTCCTACAAGTTGTATCCTAGGTGTCTTCGAGTTATGCATGAGTTGTATCCTTAGTTGTCATATAGTTGTCTATTAGTTGTTCTCTTAGTTGTATGTGAGTTGTCTAAGGCTTTGGAGCCTATAAATAGAGGCAATGCCCTCTAGTTTTGTAACTTGACTTGTATTCCCCACCATATGAATGGAACATAATGTTCTTCTTTAGATCTTGGACTAGATCTGTACTTTGAGCTTTGGATTAACCTCTTGTTGTCTGTGGATTCAGACCAGCCTTTAGGGCTTTACCCTCTAGCACGTTGAAGTTGTTCCTTCAACATTTGTGCTATCTATCTATTCAGCACCTTGGAGAGGTTCCTCCGGTAGAGTGTGCTGCATTAGATTGGTATCAGGGCCTCGTTGAACTTCTCAAAACTGTTGTTTTCTTTGCAAGAAATCTGTAGTAGGAGATGGAGGAGTTGGGCAAAACTATGGATGCTACGGAGAAACAAATTCAAAATTTGCATGAAGCGTTCAATAGGAGGTTTGAGCAGCTAGCAGAAATGATTAGACTCATATCCCGAAGTCATCAAAAGAGAAGGTGGATGATCAAGAACAGCGTAGAAAAGCCCTTGAAGCTAAACAACAAAACCGTGTTGCTAGGAATTATGGTGATGGCTCAGATGATGAAGATATGAGTGAATTACATGAAGAGGATGATCTGTATGAACGACCAAGGAAAAATATTGGTCATACTGAGAATACATATAAGGTGAAAGCTGAAATCCCTACCTTTAATGAAAGTGTTGATATAGAAGACTTTCTTGATTGGTTATATGAAGTTAAGACTTTCTTTGTAATCATGAATATTAGCCAAGATCACAAAGTTCCTTTAGTTGCATATCAGTTGAAAGGAAGTGTTGGAGCATGGTGGCACCGTCATCAAGAAGAACGCAGGTTGAGGGGTGAACCTCGTATAAGATATTGGCATCAAATGAAGGCACTTTTGAAGGCTAGATTCTTGCCTGCTGATTATGAGCAAATTCTTTTCATAGAATTTCAGAATTGTGCTCAAGAAAATAGGTCTGTTTCAGCCTATGCAGAAGAGTTTTTGAGGCTACAGGTGAGATGTAACCTTGCTGAAACTGAAGATCAACAAATTGCAAGGTACCTAAATGGTCTAAATGAAGTTATTAGAGATAAGTTGGTCATGCAACAGATTTGGTCTATTGATCAAGCACAATCTCTTGCATTGAAAGGTGAAAAACATGTGAAGACAAAAAAGATAAGCAAGTCTCCTTCACATACTCATATGGAGAACTCCTCAAAGGGCTATGCTAACAAGATGGAGAGTAAAACTAGTCAATCAAAAGCAAAGCAACCTGTACAAAAACAAGCAGCAAAGAAGGGTAGGGCAAAGAGAAACCAAAATGTTGTGAAATGCTATAAGTGTGGTGAAGAAGGGCATGTATCTAGCAATTGTCCTAGGAGAAAAGTTGTCAACACTACACGCTATGAAAGTGATGTTGATGACTATGATGATAATAATGATGGTGATTCTGAACATGAAGTTGAGGAAGAACAAGACCTATGTGAAGAAGAAGAAGGCGAAGAAGTTGTATGTGTAATACAACGTCTCTTGTGTTCCACACCACAGCCAGACAATACACAGCAAAAGAAAATATTTGAGAGCGAATGTACAGTGAATGGCAAGGTGTGCAAATTGGTGATTGATAACTGCAGTTGTGAGAATCTAATTTCTCAAAACCTAGTCAACCACTTGAAGCTTGACACCCACGATCATCCAAATCCCTACAACATTGGGTGGATCAAGAAGGGAGTGAATATGAGGATTACTAAACAATGTAATTTGCCACTTTCACTAGGCAAATACTATCGCTCAAATGTGCTATGTGATGTAGTTGGCATGGATGCCAGCCATATTCTTCTTGGAAGACCTTGGCAATTTGGTGTGGATGCTACACACAAAGGAAGGGATAATATTTATTCTTTCATATGGAATAAGCGGAAAATCATCATTGTACCAAATCAACTTGATGGCTCTACTCCTAAGGTGGAGGAGAAAAATATGTTAACTATTTCTCACACACCAAGTGACTTTGCAAGTGAATTGAAGGAAGCAAAGGTATGTGCTACACTTATTGTGAAGGGTGAAGCACAACCTATTGCTGAAATTACTAAGATTCCAGCAGAGGTACATGGTCTATTATCTGAATTTCAGAGCATACTTGGGAAGCCACAACACTAGCCACCAATGAGGGAAATTCAACATCGAATTGATTTCATTCCTAGTGCAAGTCCTCCTAATCTGCCACACTATCGAATGAGTCCAAAAGAGCATGTAATTCTGAAGGAGAAGATACAAGAGTTAATGCAGAAAGGACATATCCGTGAGAGCATTAGCCCATGTGCTGTACCAGCTTTGCTCACACCTAAGAAGGATGGTTCTTGGCGTATGTGTGTGGATAGTAGAGCAATCAACAAGATTACTGTAAGGTACAGATTTCCTATTCCCCGTCTAGATCATATGTTGGATCAATTAAGTGGGGCAAAGGTCTTTACTAAGCTTGATTTAAGAAGTGGATATCATCAAATTCGAATTAGGCCTGGTGATAATGAAAAACGGCATTCAAAACCAAGGAAGGGTTGTATGAATGGCTTGTTATGCCATTTGGATTTTCAAATGCACCAAGTACTTTTATGCATTTGATGAACCAAATCCTTAGGCCTTTCTTATCTCAATTTGTTATGGTTTATTTTGACGACATCTTGATTTATAGCAAAAGTGAAGATGAACACTTTGATCATGTCCGAAAGGTGTTGGAAGTATTAAAGCAAAGTGAGCTTTATGTCAATTTGAAGAAGTGTGTTTTCTTACAGAAGCAACTCATTTTCTTAGGCTTTATCATAACAAGTGAAGGTATTCGTGTTGATGAATCTAAAGTTGCTGCAATAAAAGATTGACCAACTCCAAATAATATTACTGAAGTTAGAAGTTTCCATAGTCTTGCTACTTTCTATAGATGTTATGGCAAGTGGGCCGGCCCTGGCCGATAGATTAGATAGATTAGATTAGATTAAAGAGATAAGGTAGATTCGGTTAGATATTTCTTAGGGATCAAGTCTATCTTGCTTAAGGGTCAAGTTAGTCTTCTCTATAAAAGAGGGACCATTGTATTAGTTTAGAGTTAAGCAGAACATAGATCATAAAGTGCAGCTCAGAGCCTCCTGAGGGAGGGCGAGTCACGGATCTATCTCCTATCTATCTTTCAATACTACCTCGCAATTCTAGCCATAACATTTTGGTAATCAGAGCCTTCGATCCTCTGACCTCAAATCCCACCCCAAAATCAGCCGAAATTTTTTCTTGCCCAACCCATCTACTGTTCAAGCGCGGGCACTGTTCACGTGAACAGTGCTGCGCCCATAAACCCTAGCCGCTTCCCTGCCCCCACGCACGCTGCTTGCCCTCTGCTCGCCGCTGCCCTCCACCACGCCGCCGCCACTCACCACCCTTCCCTGCCCTCCCAGCCCCTATCGCCTTCCCCACCATTGGCGACCAGCCTCTCTCCGCTGCCCACTTCCAGGCTGGCATGGATCAGCTCATGGCTGTTTTTGCGACGCTCGACTCCATCTCCGTGGCGCCGTCATCCAGCACGCCGATGCCAGCGGTCTGCCCGTCGGATCCCTATGCTGAGCTCCGGGCGTCCATCAAGGAGATCCTTGCGAGGCGCAACACCATCGTCGTGACTACGCCGGCAACGGAGAGGACTACTGCACCTGTGCCCATCATCGAGATTCCGCCGTCCAGCGGCCCCTTGGTGCCTGCGGTCAGCTCGTCGCCGCCTAGGGCTGCCCATCCGTCGTCACCTACAGTTGGCGCATTGCCTTCCGCGGCCGCCCGCCCGTCGTCGCCTGCAGCTCTCCGCCAGCTGTCATGCCGACGGCCTGCCGGTCGTTCCCTCACCGCGCTTCTGCTACGGCGCCGCGCCGGCCACTATCGGGCGGCGGCGCCCTTCGTGCGGGATGGCATCGAGGCCGCGGCCTCCGCTGTACGTGGTGGCCGTTGTACCGCATCGCCTCCTCGTTGCGCCTTGAGGAGCGGTGCTGCGCCATCCCTTCCGCTTTGTGGTGACGACTAGGCCTCGAAGCGTGGAGTTGGCTAGGGGTACTCAAGTTGGTACTCATATCTGGCGCCTATCAACATCAACATCTCTGGTCTTCTTCATTGAGCATTATCCCAGCTCGAGGACGAGCTGTCTTCGAGGGGTGGTGAAGTGTTATGGCAAGTGGGCCGGCCCTAGCCGATAGATTAGATTGGATAAAGATTAGTTAAGAGATAAGATAGATTCGGTTAGATATTTCTTAGGGGTCAAGTCTATCTGGCTTAAGAGTCAAGTCAGTCCTCTATATAAAAGAGGGACCAGGGACCATTGTATCAGTTTAGGGTTAAGCAGAAAATAGATCATAAAGTGCAGCTCAGAGCCTCCTGAGGGAGGGCGAGTCACGGATCTATCTGCTATCTATCTATCAATACTACCTCGCAATTCTAGCCATAACAATAGAAGATTTGTGAAAAACTTCAGCACTATTATGGCACCAATTACTGAATGTTTGAAGAAAGGGAAATTCCAATGGAATGAAACTGCAGAAGCAAGTTTCAAGGAGATGGAGAAGCTATCACAAGCTTCTGTATTGATTCTTCCTGATTTTAACAAGACTTGAGCTAGAATGTGATGCAAGTAGAGTAGGTGTTGGAGCTGTTCTATCTCAAGAAAGAAAACCCATTGCTTTCTTTAGTGAAAAAATAAATGATGCAAGACAGAAATGAAGTACCTATCAGCAGGAACTAAAGATGGCAATGGGCATGAAATACCCGCCTACCCGCGGGCAACAAACCCGATGGGTAAGGATACGGGTGTGAGTTTACGCCCACGGGTAAGGATATGGGTGTGAGTTTACGCCCGGTGGATATTTATTCGCGGGCGAAGAAATTTAGTATCCGCACCCGCATACCCACGTACCCGTCTAACATGTGGACCCCCACATTGAATTATGTTTAAGTGGTCCCTATGTTTAATTATTTGCTTGTTGTAATGTAATGATGTGAGACTAAATGTATGAACATCATGTAAGTATAAGTCTTAAACTAAATGTGTGAACATGTTGCTTGCTATTTGTTATGTTGATTTGTTGAGTCTATAATATGTGCTACATGTGTTCATTTATGAGTTCTTATTCTAATTGTTTGTGGGTAAACGGATATATCCGCGGATATGTGGTGCCCGCGGATAGCGGATGTGGGCACGGTTGTCTGCCCATGGCGGATAGCGGGCACGGGCGCGGGCACGGATTTTTGCTCGCGGGTTCGGGTATGAGAGGGTAGTATCCGCGCGGATATTACCCGTTGCCATCTATAGCAGGAACTCTATGCCGTTTTTAGAGCATTAAAGACTTGGAAAGTGTATTTATTACCTAAAGAGTTTATTGTCTACACTGACCATCAATCCTTGAAGCATTTTAGAAACCAAAAGCATGTGGATCGCATGTTAGCAAGATGGGCAGCATATCTGGAAAGATTTAATTATCTCATTGTTCAACAAATAGAGCGGCTGATGCTTTGAGTCGGCGTGCTTGTCTCCTAACTACATTTGAAGCTAAACTTCCAGGAATGGAGCAAATGAAGGACTTGTACGAGAATGATGGATATCTCTTCAAGAATGAGAGATTGTGTATCCCAAGAAGTTCTCTACGTGACAAACTAATTAGAGAACTACATTCAAGTGATCTTAGCGGCCATGTTGGGCGTGATAAGACTATAGCCAACCTGCAAGCACGTTATTATTGGCCACAACTTAAAAGAGATGCTGGAAAGTTTGTTCAAAGGTGTCCTGTATATCAAATCTACAAAGGCCAAGTTCAAAACACTGGATTATATATGCCTCTAGCAGTACCATGTGCACCATGGGAAGATCTATCAATGGACTTTGTACTTGGCTTACCAAGAACAAGGCGTGGGAATGATGCAGTATATGTTGTAATAGACAGATTTTCTAAGATGGCTCATTTCATTCCTCGTCGGAAGACTGATGTCATATGGATAACCTTTTCTTTAGGGAATAGTTAGATTGCATGGTGTACCAAGATCAATGGTTTCAGACCTTGACAGTAAGTTTCTAGCTGCATTTTGGCTTACATTATGGAAGCAATTCAACACTAAATTAAAATTTTCAAGTACAGCACATCCACAAACAGATGGCCAAACAGAAGTGGTGAACAAGTTCTTGGGTAACTTAATTCGTTGCATATGTGGTAACAAAAAGGGATAGTGGGATTTAGCCTTATCTCTTGCTGAATTTGCTTACAATAATTCTGAGCATAGATCTACAGGCAAGAGTCCATTCTCCATTGTTTACACAAAAGTTCCAAGGCATGTGGTTGATTTATTAAAACTACCCTCAAGAGAGAATTCAAGGTCAGCAGCAAGCTTTGCTAACAACTATTCTGATTTGTTTAAAGAAGTGCATGATGTTCTAGAGGCTTCAAATCAGAAATACAAACAGCCAGCAGACAAGAGAAGGAGACCAATGTCATTTGAAGTTGGTGATAGGGTAATGGTGTATCTCAGAAAGGAGAGACTACCAGCAGGAATTCATGGAAAACTAAGGCAAAGAAAATATGGACCATTTTCTATTTTGAAGATAAATGATAATGCATATGTAGTTGATCTGTCAAGAGAAATGAATATTTCAAATACTTTCAATGTGGATGATATGTCACTCTCATCCAGAAGAAGCACTTTATGAAGAAAACTCGAGGTCGAGTTTCCATCAAGTAGGGGAGAATGATGAGGGACATCACATAGAGGGTTCATGAACATCCAAGTGTCAAAACTCAAACTCAATTTTGATATCAAGTGTTGGAAGACAAATCTGATTTTTCTTCTAAGACTAAGAAACCAAGTTGAGTTTTAACGCTAATACATACTTCAAGAAAGTTCACTTATTATCTAGAAGATTATGATGTCATTGCATATGTCATAATATTACTAGAATGTCCTTGGCTGTCCTACAAGTTGTATCCTAGTTGTCTTTGAGTTATGCATGAGTTGTATCCTTAGTTGTCATATGGTTGTCATCTAGTTGTCTGTTAGTTGTTCTCTTAGTTGTATGTGAGTTGTCTAAGGCTTTGGAGCCTATAAACAGAGGCAATGCCCTTTAGTTTTGTAACTTGACTTGTATTCCCCACCATATGAATGGAACATAATATTCTTCTTTAGATCTTGAACTAGATCTCTACTTTGAGGTTTGGATTAAGCTCTTGTTGTCTGTGGATTCAGACCAGCCTTTAGGGCTTTACCCTCTAGCACGTTGAAGTTGTTCCTTCAACATTTGTGCTATCTACCTATTCAGCACCTTGGAGAGGTTCCTCCGGTAGAGTGTGCTGCATCAGGTCACCTCTAATTAATTTGGGTTTTGAAGCATCAAGGCTGATGGGCTCTTGGAGGCCTGCACAAAATAGTTATCCCTTCTGCAGGTCGGTCAAAGTGTCGACGGCCTGTCGTAGCAGTGTGAGGAAGTGATCTTAATAGTCAGAAGATGGTGCTGGTGTGGCGATACGTCGCCAGTTCACCTAGCTGGTTGGAATGAAGAGGCAAACCGAAGTGGAGACTGAGGAGCTCAAAGAAGCGACATGACGACCTGCCATCCAAATCTCTCTTCCTCTATGATCCTCAACCAAAGGAAATAAGATTCACACATGTTGATTGACCACAAGGGGTCGCCGATACCGTTGTACTTAGGGAAGTTGAGCTTATGTGAAGGAGCGGTCATCTTCACACGGTCCATTGATGGAACCAGGCTGCTGTGGAGGAGCTTATGGAATCTTCTCACCCTGTTTGATAGTGGTGGTTAGGTTGGCGAGTTGGGTGGAGATATATTTCAGGATTGAGGCGACGTCGGTGTCGGTAGACATGGTCGACAGCACAGGATCGCTGGAAGCTGATACCAAGGCGTCATGCGTTGGGATTAGAGGGATATCAAGGTTGTGCAAGGGATATAGCTATGGCTGGTAACTGGCCAGGGTTGATGCCCTTGCTATGGTGAACAAGAGGAAGACAGCACTGGAGGTAGTAGAAGGGTAAGTAGTAACAAATGCCAATGGTCACTTGGTTGACCCAAAAGAAAAGTGTAATAAGCCAATGCAAAGAGTTCAGAATGTCCGTGTGACCATAGCAAGAAGTATACCTTATCAGTCTCCCGCTGAAGAGTCAAAACCTGCAGTGATGTTTTAATCTGCAAGGCAAACATCAAATCGAAGTCAATAATAAAATAAGCACATGACAATTTCATCAATGGAAACAAGAATAGGTCAAGAATAACACTCTACTCCCGCATGCAGCTACTCCATCTTTAATAATAATCCAACGTAGGTATGCATACATACTCATTTATGTATTTGAGTATTTCTCATATACTGATTTCAAGCTTAACCTAAATACCACTGCATGAAAATTTGCACAAAAAAAAACTTATTTTTAATTTATTATGATAATACCTTATAAGTATGTCAATATACTCGACATATACTAGCATATTCAGCATACATACTACCTTAAATGATGCAGCATTATTACATACTCCATATACACACCTTCGTTTCGCTAGATACGCTCTAAATTTTGAGATATATAGATGGGAGTAGCTATGTATGTATACATATATGCATGTGCATATATGTATAGATATATACGAAAGAAGAATATATCAAGAACGAAACAATCATACAGAAACACGTACAAGATGCCTCCCTAGTTTGCGATATGGTTGTACAACGGGGAGCCCAAGAGGGGTCGTCCATTTCACTGGTTCATTTTCACAAGCAATTACCTGTAGTTCAAAATAGGTTTGAGACAGTTGAATATCAGGATAACTCCATTAGAAACAGCAGAAATAACAATTCAACATTTCAAACAAAAAAAAGCAGCTGGGCTCAACTACCAACAGATATCAGAATTGAATGCTTAGTTACAATGGTTTGCCTTACCAAATGCAAATCCTCAAAACAGGTTGTTTCCATTCATTTAAGTTTGCTAAGCGACTAAGCCAAACCATCATTCACCTAGATTTCGGTGTGCAGGTATGGTTGATTTTTTTTTTTTTGTTTTGTTTTAATTTTGCATCTGCCAATATAAAAGACACTCATCTAACCGGTGTATTCTTGAAGGAAAAAAAAGGTCATACCATTGAAGTACTTTAACACAAAAATGACAGATATTTATTCAATGCAACTTTTCTAGGCTTTGTATGCTGAACTATATTTTCTATAACAAAAAATTCCACCCCAAAACGTAAACTTCTCAGTCCCAACAGCCTTCGATACTTGCAACTAGCAACTACAAAAGGTTAGATCTCCATGCCTTGACACAGAGAAATTGACAAAACATGGTACTGAAATTGTTTTATACTTCTTAGTGTAATGAATATGTCAACAAAAAATATGATACTATGGCTGGTACCTTGGCACAATCACCAAGCCAGTTCATGATACTACGGGCAGCTTGGAACATCTCACCAAGTGCTGTAAGAGTAACCTATCATTAGTACAAAAAACAGTGATTAGACATAGATAGCAGAGAGAATAAATGATTCAGTGGGTTGGATGTTTCACCTTAGCCGCATAGCATGATGCACCAAACAGTTCTGCATCATCAGCAATGAGCCCCCTCTCCTTTAGTCTTCTTTTTATTTGTTCACGTGCTCCGACATAAGTGACACCATACACAGATGTCATCACAGTTTGCTTCACCAATTTTCTATCCACCTGCATTCAATAAATATACCATTAAACTATTAAAGCTAACGAGCAAACACTAGACCATTAACTTTCAGTCACTATCTATGGACTAAACTTTATACTGCATACAACTTAGGTGGAGTTTGGTTCACTATTTGTAAAGTCAACAGTAATGGGAATTGAGTAATACATTAGATCAGCTTCATTTATTAATCTCAATAGATCAGCTAGCTTTTGCACTAATTTCTAGGAGGCACAATTATGAACAAATTGGTAATCATCATTCTTGAGCAAAGCCTGTCAAATGTTCAAATATGTGAAAAGAGTGTTCCTAAGGAAATAATCAGGCAAGCAGGCAATTCTCTACTACTTATTAAGGCCGTAGTGTGGACAACAACACCACCGTGCCCTCGCCTCCCGTACCCCGCTCTGATGACCGCGTCCACGATCCCGCCGCCCGTCCGCCCGCTTCCGCTCGCCCCACCCCACGCTCGCTCCACCGCCCTTCGCCCCGCCCCTCTCTGCTGGTCACGCACTCTCCCCCGCCTCCGCTCACCCAGCTTGCGCTCGGCCACCCCGCACTCGCCCGTCGCATGCTCGCCCCCGCGCGCTCCACCGCCGCTAGCTCGCTGCTCCCGAGACCCGCGCACGTCGCGCCTCCCGCCGCACTCCTCCGCCACGCCGTGCAGCCACGAAGGATGGCCACGGCGTTCGACGCTGCCTCCGTCCTGCGCGGACGTCCAACCGCAGCCGCCACCTCTCTGCATGCGATCCCGGCCGCGTCCGCTGGTGCGCCGACCGCGCCGCCCATCACCACAGCCACCAGATTCCTAGCCACGCGCACGCTCAGGTTGAGGCTCGCCTCAAGCTGCCGGGGGAGTTCTCTGAGGATGGGATGTATTCACGTGAAGCATCGTCACGCTGTTGCTTGCCCGTGACATGTTTGATGAATTGCATGTCTACATTCATCCTTCATTTCCTTTACAGTTCTGCATACATGGCAGCGTCTTTTGTTTGCTGGCCGCAGATTTTCATCTCAGAGAAATAGGTCGAGTGTGTGCAGTAGCATTTTTTTGTTCAGGCTAACTAAAGATGAGATGAGATTACTCAAAAGTTATTTAGAGAAAAGGAGACTAGGACTGCATGTGCTTTATTTTAATCTTCAAGTGCATGTTCTGGTATAATCTCTTGGTGACATAAGGGCATAGTCGATTAGCACTTGCACCAGCAAATAAACATATTGCTAGACTTGTAATTCTGAAATTTAATTATATTTTTGCAGATGGTGGAATCCTTGAAAACAAACAATATGTAGATGCCAAACTGTGCTCTTCTGCACATAACCTCAGCTTCCGTTCCCTGTTTTTCTTTTCTACAAACAAGCTTATTCTCTGTTATTATCCCACCAACTTTAATTTTTCATATACAAACATAGAACCAGGAGGGTAATGCCCTCCTTTTTTTTAACCTTTCTGGATTTCATAGTGATTTAACATCATCAGAAGTTAATCACCTCTTTGATCTATGTAGGAGTATATTGTAACAACTTTGTTATTTACAGTACCTTTACACAGATATAATTCTATTTGCTAATTGTTCAAAGTGAATGCTATCTCTTCAGCGGTATACTCCCTCCGTCCCAAAAAAATTGTCACATGCCTTGATTTCAGTGCACGGAAAACCGTTCGTCTTATTCAAAAAATATTTGAAAATTTTATTTATTTTTTGATAATTATGTTTGTAATCATATTACAAACATAATTATAAAAAAATAATGAATATTTATAAATATTTTTTGAATAAGACGAATGATTTACCGTGTACGGAAATCGAAATAGGCGACAAGTATTTTGGGACGGAGGGAGTAGTTAGTAACAGTTTCAGTACCATAGTACTAAACTTCTGCCTTCATTTTAGAAAATGGAACTCAACAGTCTTTTGTTTATTTGCTAATATAGTCTGGTACATGATTTGCAGGTTGACGTGTTATATAATGTAGATTGAAACAAACACATATAATAGTAACAAATCATGTAATTTTTTATTTCATTATAAAATAATGAGCTAAACACTATATGTTTTTCATGCTCTGTTTAGGGTTGAGGGAAGTGAACGGCCCATATATAAAATGATGAGCTATTGGGGCTCTAGAAGGAATCGAAGCCGACGAGTAGACTGCTCTTCCTCCTCTTGGGTGAGTACTCGGTGATTTTTTTTGGTTTTTGTTCTCTTTACTCTTGAGAAACGAAACGATACCCTTTCTATTCCGACCGATTAGAAAAACTATTTGGATTCAGCTGCCTGCGCTAGAGCTTAGGAGCTGATTAAATGCCGAATCACTCGAGCAACTGGTTGGCCAGTGAGATGAATACCAATCAAAGAGCCATCGTAATAGTGACAGCAGTTTTGATACTTTTCGGAATTTGCCTACGAGTTGTGTGGTTCAGCATGTGCTGGAGTTTGGTGTGCCGTCTATAATGGTGAATGTGGAGTAACAGCTATTTTGAAGCTGTCAAATTCCATGCCAAATGGCATTTTGGAAGCAAATTTCTTTTCTTTTCCCTCCAATCAAGTCACATGCAGCTAGCTATTCCTTGTTTTGCTTCTTGTAGCAGAAACTTCAGAAATGGGCACGCGAGAAGATTACTGTAGATTCATGTTGGAAACAATGTTCCATCTTCCCTGCCACCTAAATACGCCCCTCCAACTCAGAAGAAGCACAAATCGCCGCGTCTGCACATGCTTTTGCTAATTTTCATTGTTCCTGGCAGTGACAACATAAGTTCTGCTAATGTATCATTACTTTGCTTTGTTACAGGGTTACCTATTAACACAATCTAATAATAGCATGCTGTGTGAATTTGACCAGTTCAGCCACCAAGGATAAAAATACCAAGAAAGATGTGTCTCATGATTTGTAGTTGAAAAGTTAAAGTTCAGTTATTTTTTAATAAGTGTAAATTTATATTATGTAAGCCCGTTCAGACCTTGCTCAAACTGTTGTATGCAAAAATGTTGATAGTGATTAAATTCTACTTAAGTAGTAACTTTTTTGGATAGAAATTGTTGACCAGTCGATGGTGGGAAGGATGCCAAGGTTAAAGCCTTGCCAACAGGAGCAGGGTCAAAGGCAAATGTACTAGATTAACTGTCTTTTTAACTGAATGACAGCTTCTAGATTTGCATTTAAATGTAAAATGTTTCCTTTTGCTGCAAAAAACTATTAATTTTGTAATGTAACCATCTACTGCACAATAATTGACAGAATCTTGACTTCTGGACGTTTAACAGCAGTCGATTCCAGAAACCAGAAGCAGCTCCTTGTCTTGGTCAATTGATCTGTTATTTCTGCACAAATAAAGGTAGCCATACGACTCTATATGATGTGTGTATATATGCTCACGGCAAATATTTCCTGTACCTTCTCTGCTTGAATGTGGTGAATTCCAACATCCTCCGGAGTGGTTGAACTGTACTATTATGATCGATTTATCTGTTTAAAATTTTAATCATTTTGAATTGTGAAATTTTAATCCACTTATACTTTTTCATCCTCATCCATATATCTATTTTTTCCTTTTGAGCCACTTTGTGGTACAAAATAATAAATGCAACAAGGTAAGATTCTACTTTATTTAAAAAAACTAACATTTACTTTGAATATACTCGTGAGAGAAGCAGGAGTTTATTTCTAATAGCAACGTAGATGGCAGTGGGCCGCTGCCATGGCAGCGGAAGTTACATGGGCTGCACAACGAATAGAACGCCCTCGTAAACCCAACAACGAAGCACACAACCCATCCAGTGCCTAGATGCCCCGGATCCCGCTGCCCCCGACGGCTCCGCCGCCACCGCCCGCACAACCAGCCCAGTGCCCTGCTCCGATCTGCCCTCTGAGTTCAGTATGTTTCGGCCATCCGCTCCGGCGACTGACCTTGCCCCGCCGCCGCATCTCACGTGCGCTGGCCTAGAGGCTCCTGCCGCTCATCTCGTCGAGCCTGCTTTGCTCATCTCGTTTATGGATAATGTTTTTGGAATATGTTATGGTAATGTTATGATTATTACGAGATCAACACCATTCGAGAATTTGATTTTTCTTGTCATACAAAAATCATCAATCAAATCACCTTTTGTTGTTTTTGCAATACTGTTTTCAGCCAATTTTTAAGCCGCCTTAGCAACGCACGGGCACATTACCTAGTATTAAAAAATGTTTAAATAGAAATAACTTACAATACAAAAAAAAAAAAAAAAAAAAAAAACCTAAAGGCCATAGCTGGTTTAGATGAAAACACACCTATAAATGGTATCATGTCTCACAGGTTCCAGCTTCAGTGCCCATATATATATCTTTACCCCTAATAATAAAAAATGGAAGGATTCTGCGGTCCAACCTCACATACCTTACGTGCGGGGCCTGTTTGTCTGAAATTTAATTTATTTGCAAACTAGACTCGGACTGCAGAAAGAGCTCACGTGAAAACGGACAGTCAAGTCGCATACAGACTCCGTTTTTGACGTTCTATATAACGATGCAAAGCTAAAATGATAACATTTCCAACCTTGAAACCACTTTAAAATTTGCTCTCAGTAAATAGGAATCGTCAAAATAATATGACATGGAATTTATTCGCGAGCCGAGTCGGACTGCAGGAGTTGCCCACGTGAAAACGGACGATCAGGTCGCATGCAGACTCCGGTTTCGACGTTCTATATATCGATGGAAAGCTAGAATAACAACCTTTCCAATATAATTAACACCACTCTAAAATTCACTTGCAGTTAACAGAAATTGTCGAAACAGTGTGTGTGTGAATGTGTGTATCGAAACAATGCGTGTGCGCGTGGGTATTGGTGTGTGCGAGCGCGCGTGTGGTAAAATGAAACCGAGAAACAATCTTGGGGATTGAAAAATCCCAAACCGTAAATAAGATCCCGTAGTAGTAAATTCCCAATCGACAACATAAATACCCCCCATCTGTATCTCTCGCTTATTTCGCTTCTTAATTTCTCTCATCTCTCCCCTAAATTCAGATTAGCCTCTAGCGTCGGCGATGCTTCCTGCCCACCCAAAGTGGATGGAAGCCCCGGCGATGGCGCATATTCTCCCCGGCAGCAGCACCCCCTCCCCAACGGCAGCGCCATCTTCACGTAGTAGCTAAAGGCTGGGTAAGGGCGGATCCGGTGTTCTCTGATCCATTCCGGTAGCCTCGGTCAACACAGATCAATGATGACTAGATATCTGCATGTGCAATTCCATCATGTTATGATTTGCCTAGCGGCAAGCAGGCTATATTATTTAATTTGGAGAAAGAACATTTGTGATTTTGGTGTGCGGATAGGATACAATGTGTTTTAGATCTGTTGTTGACTCCACTTCTCAACGAATTTTTCCCTGCACGGCAGCTGCTCCGTCCACCACAAGGACATGGGGGCAGCAACAGAATTTTGATGCATCTTTCTTTGTCTATGAGTTGAAGATCTGATGATCTGTGGCTTAATTTATGTAGTTTCCTCTTCTGTTTTATGCACCTGGGTTTGTGATTTACTGATTTGAAGTAACACTTTCTTTACTGGGATTTACTTCTTTTCATTTGCGCAGGTTCTTGAAATGCCTTTTCTTTGAAGATCCTGGGAACCAAGGACAATGATGGCAAAAGTGGATCTGTGTTTATGCAGTTTTCGTTTTTATTTTTATTTTTCTCAATGAAAAATCTGTTTAGTGTTTACATAGATTTTTTTGGTAAAATCTAGTACATGTGATATTTTGGTGATTATTTGAGAATTTTGTGTTTCCATCTCTCATCTTGTGTAGATTTGTGTTTGACCAAGCTTTTGGAGGAAGATCAACATAAGGAGTAGCATCCGTTTGGCCCAGTGGATCCCCAGAAACAGCACATGCATTTGGGTAGCTTAGTTTTTGGTCTTTTTTATCCTGTCAAAAGCTTGCAAATTGTCAAGAAGTGTGTGCAAATAGTGTGTAAAATTCTTGTATATTTGATTTGGCGAACCAAGTGATATTTGAATAACATGGGCTAGTACGGACATGTGTGAAACAAATGTATGATCACAATTAATAGAGCTTTTTACGGTTTAGACAAGGTGTTACATTCTTCTGGTTTTCTGATGATGAATTTACAATTGCCCGCTTTTATGGTTTAAAGAAACAAAGATTGACGGTTTTATTTTTATGGTTAAGGAAACAAAGATTTACAATTGTAAAATGAGGGCTAACGGTTGCGGATATTCTAGATACGTTGTATTTAGATTTTACGGTTACAAGGAACAAACATTTACGGTTATGGAGAGATTTCGTATGAGTTTTATTGTTTCAGACCGAACTTTTACAGTTGCGGGGGAATCTTTTACGGTATAAGCTGCACACACACTCGTGGGATGAACTCGACCACCAACATATTATGCTCGTGGGATGGCATTTTACAGTTGCGGGTGAGAGTTTTACGATTCGCGGGCAGGCGACTAAGGCATTGACCATTAAATAGCATTATATGCTTGTGGGACGGAGTTTTACGGTCGCTGGGGAGAGTTTTATGGTTGCGGGCAGAAGACATAGATTGGAGAAAAATTTTACTGTTGCGGGAAGAATCTTTTACGGTTGCGGGGGACACGTGTTGGATAGCTATTTAGCACGTTGCGCGCTATCCTATATATATACATATATATAGATATACATACATATAGATAGATATACATCCATATAGATAGATATACATGTATATATATAGATGTACATGTATCTACATATATATATGTATACATATATATAGATACACATACATATATATATATAGATACATCCATATATGTATATATACAATAGATGTACGCGCATGCGTGCGTGTACGTACGTGTGTATGTGTGTGTGTACGTACGTATGTATGTGTGTGTATGCATACATATGTATGTATACACATATATACAGGGTTTTTATTGTGCACATGTGCGCACAGCCCATTCATGGTGCGCTCATGCAACTGTTGCAACATCTAAGTGTAGCAGTTGCAACTCCACGCGTTGTAGCTATAGCAGTTGCGACTCCCGCGCGCTACAGCGGTCGCAACTGCTATACTGTAGCAGTTGCGACTCCTGCGCGCTGCAGCGCGACTCGGAGGGAAGGGGGACTGCAGGAGTTGCAAATCGAGGTTACTGTTGCATTGCGACTCCGCTCCGCGCCTCCTCTTGTTGCAATATCTACTGTCATTGTTGCAATTGTCACAATCTTCCTCCTCACCTCCTCCGCCGCCAGCAGCTCACCGGGGAAGAAGGAGAAGACCTCTCTGGCGCCGTCGTCTTCAATTCGGGTTCGGGGTGGGGGTTCACCGACGGGTCCTCTTCTCCACCTCTGCCTTTAGAGGGAAAGGACAAGGGCGGCCGGCCGGCCAGGCGGAGGTGGCGGGCGGCTGAGACCGGTGGCGCCGCCGGTCGAGCGGGGGAGGACGGCAGTTGGGGAGGGTCGGCGGCAGGGGCGCGAGGGACAGCGGCTGCGGGAGCCTCTGCGTCGGGGGTAAAAGAAGAAAGGTTATGAGCATCCACCTTTACAGATGCGCCTATGTGCATTTTAGTCTTGCTCTCTCTCTCCCTCTCTATATAATTCATATTTGTTACAAATTCTTCAACTTTTGAACTTCACATGTTATCTATCTTATTAGAAGGAAACACATAGAAAAAATAATAAAAATTAAAAATGTACTAACGAAAAAGCACCTTGTACAAAATAAGGAAAACACCTGACACCCATTGAGGGGTGACCTTTCATTATATAGGCCATATGGCTTGGTGTACAAGTAAAGTCAAAACGTAAGACAATAGACAAATATACAAGCCTATATCTCTAATAACCGCTCGTAATCACAGCGTGAGGATGCCGGACGCAAGGACTAAACCTAAAATCAGTGAACAACTGTGTAGGCAAGCCCATGGTCATAATGTCCGTGTATTGGTGTTACGAGGGCACATTAAGCACGCGGACTTGTCCCAAAGCAACCTTTTCGCGGACGAAGTGGATGACAATCTCAATGCATCAGTGATGAACCAGGTTGGCTCTCATGTAGGGAGCACTGAACTTGTCGCAATAGATAATGGTCGCACGAGCAATCGGGGGGTGGAGTTCCTAGAGAAGCTGATGGAGCCAACAGCACTCAGCTATCGTTTAGACGACCAGGAGACCAAGTTGTCGCCGAGGTAGACGTAGTAGCCAGAGGAAGACCGCCTCGAGTCTGGGCATCTGGCCCAATCAGCATCGGAGTAAGCCATCAAGGAGTCGATAGAGCATGTGCCCAAGAGAGAGAGAGTGTGTGTACCTCATGTAGCGAAGGATCCGCTTGATCTAGGTGAGATAGGCTCGCGAGGATCATGCATGAAGAGGACTTGTCGAACAACGTACGCCAAGTCACGACAGGTCAGGGTGTTGATTCAGCGGAGGGAAACACCAACTACAGGAGCACCATGCAAAGCAGAAAGCTTGGCACGAGTGTCAACGGGAGTCATGGTGGAGTGACACTTGGCCACACCAACACGCTTGAGACAGAAACAGGCCATCGAAGGAGCGCGAGACGGAGATGCGGAGGGCCCAGGTCGGTCATGACGAACTCGAAGGCGACCCAGCAAGGAAGTAGTGATGACCATGTTGTCGATTTGAGGCCGAATCTGTCAGACAGGGACTCAAAGTGGGACGCCCACTTGCTGTAGTTGGAGTTCTTCATCTCCCGGCGACATGGAAGTATCGTCGGTATTGGAGGAACTACTGTTTGCGGCAGGATGGGATTGGCGGCAGGCAAAAGGTAGAGGGAGGGAGAGGAGCCAGCGAGTAAAGGGAAGGGAGCCGGCGGTGCCCTAAGGTTAGGGTCGGCTGCAGTGGCAGCGAAGGGGTAGGTGCTAGGGTTAGGCCCGGACTCGTGATACCTTGTAGAGAATAGGGAAAACACCTCACACCCATCGTGGGGGTGACCTTCAATTATATAGGTTGTATGGCTTGGTGTACAAGTAAAGTCAATGCAAGACAATATACAAATATACAAGCCTACATATATATCTAACACACCTGATCAAGTATCAGACGGGCACGAGCTGCATCAGGATCAGCAGAGGGATCTTTTTGTGCATCCCTTCTCATAATTTCCACCACCCTGGAGCACAATCCATTCATATTTCATCATTATGAACACAAAATATATATCACTAAACTTGTCAGATGTTGCATCAAGATGAAGAAATATAGGGATTTGGAAAATCTTCAAGCATTAAACCACAGACTATAACATTGGTAGTCGAAAACATTAAGAAGCATCAAAACAGTCTTACAAAGACAAAACATATCAATTTTAAACCTACAGGATAGTTCATGATGAGGCTTCAAAAATCATCGAGTATAGAGGTCAAACGAGTGTTTTCAGAAAGGCAGCCTGGATGACAGTTCGTCGTAGTTTTGAGGATGTATTATGTAAGGCCACATGAATTACTAAGTTCAACTGACAATCAGGAATAATCTCGCTATATCTAGAAAGTAAAAGCAATTGGTACATAGTGCCTTGCTGGTTTAACTGAAGACTTCGGATAGGGACGCACATTTTATTATCGAATACGCAGGAGAGCAGTATTCGTTTTGGACAAAAAAGAAAGATTGACCTTGACTAGGGAACAACCAGAACCTTCTTTTCAAATCCAGCACAAGGGGGAGGAAGGAAGGAAATGCCTCTAGCCCCAGCCCAACCCCAATCATACAACTCTCTCGCGATTGACTTCTAAACCAAGTTACAAGAAACGCCATCAAACACACACCAATCGTGGTGTTTCCACAAGCTCCATGGATGATGATGGAATCGAACCCCGTTCCTGGTTTGACCACACACGGATGAAATCGCCCTACCACACCGAACAAAGAACAAGATCATCAGGCTGAGGGTAGGCCTGAATTCTGGCCTTCTGCAACAGCCCAAAGCAGAAATGCCTTGCCAAAACACAACTTGTGAGCAGATTGTTTATCATCTCCTCAGCCTGATCATGACGAGGACAGCAGGGAGTGTGTGGAAGATTTCTTGGCGCAAGCCTATCAGCAATCCGACACTTGTGGGCAACCAGACACAAAAAGAATCTACATTTTCCTGGAGCCCGAGACTTCCAGTTCCAGATCTTCTCCCATGGCGCAAACAGTATAGCCCAGTGAAAATCTCCTTATAGGCTCACTTATATGACTATTGCCCGTTGGCCGAGAAGTGCCAAATATGAGAATCCTTCACACCAGGCTGTAGATCACCTCGGATTATTAAACCCCAAAGTTCCAAATATGGAAAGTTCAGACACTTAAGCTCCTTGTATGTCTGAAACCCAACAGTGGTCTATTATAGTACAAATCAATTACAGCCAGTTGTATTCTGTCATTTCTTTTTCTTAAGCATTTTAGGAAATCATATGTAGTCACATGATACTATAGATTATATACAAAGAGTGATTCCTAACACCCATAAAGACCACACAAAATAGATGGATTAATAGGACGCACTGTTGCGGCATATGCTGATACATGTTCTAAAAGCACATCAATTACTCACATGAACAAGCTACAGTTAGAAATGCAATCAACACAAACAGCATACCTGGTAGCTATTCCAGAGTAAACATCGGCAGGCTTGTCTCCAGCAACTAAGTTGACAGCAATAGCTCCCAACTAGGAAAAATTCAATTCAAAGAAAGTTACTTCAGTGAGTAAATTAGCTAGCTAGCTACCCATAAGGCCATAACAGCGAGAACGCTCTTAACAAGAACCACTTATTTATGCAGGCATGAACCAACCTTATCCCTTCCAAGAGCTGCATAGTGTTGAAGGCCATTACAAGAGCCATCCTAAAAAGAGTTATAGGAAATTGAAGTCAATGGAAAATTAAATTTGGGTTATAGCTTTCTTGGATCAACATTTACTAAGGTTATATGTTTCATGGATCAACAAAGTATATCAAAGAGAAGCAAGTCACTATGACGATATTTTATGTCTGGCAAGATTATTCCCAAATAGCATCCAGTCATAGATGCTTTCCAACTTGGAAGCCACTCCCGTATTAGTAGAGCTACCAAGGAATAAATAGCCATTTTCTCATATGTGAAACCACTCGAATGTTGAGAGTCTGGCCGCATACAGGTGCAGCCATAGTAAGATGATGATGCCATATCCAAATTTATCCATACAAATAAGCATATCCAATAGACCAATACACATTGAGTACATAAGCCATGCCAAAACGAAAGCACACATGAATTTTGCATAAAGGGGTGTGATCAACTAAAGGGGGGTTTGGTTTGAGGAATCACCTTATCCTAGATGAGATGATCAACTGAAGGGGTGTTTGGTTTGAGGAATCACCTTATCCTAGATGAGATGACCAATCATGAGTTTTGAGTTGATTCCATGAATTTTGGTGGGATGACTCCATCCCTTAGTTCTCGAGGCGTCGCCTAGGCGTCCGAGCGGAAAAAAGAAAGTTCAGGCTTCCAGCAATGCTATGCCATACATTAGCAAAATGAGAGAGGGAGGGAGGAGGAAGAGGGGAAAGGTCAGGGAGTTTCCCTGCCAGGTCTGGCATCAATCCAGTGGCAGGCAGGCAGCAGGAGATATAAGTCACAGGGAACAGGGTATGATGTGGCACTCCGCGTCGCAGGATCGGTCGTCCTGAATCAAGGAACGGGGTCACTATGGGACGATTCTAGGGTTGATGCAGGGACGTAGTCCCATTGGACCAGAACAACTAGAGCAGAGCAGAGGCGGTAGATCCAGATCGAGTAAAGACCAGAGAACAGACAACAACAGACAACCCGGGCAGCTGTGGCAGCTGTCAGTGTTACGTGGAGACGTGGACAAATGAGTACATCTACGCCACCGCGGCCTCAGGCCCCACAACATTGCCCTCTCCCTGCACTGATTCCCCTTGCCACTTGTCTTTGATTCAAGAACCCAGGAAGAAGACAAGTCGTACTTTCCCACAGGCTGCTGAGTGAGTGTGAGCATCACATGACTAGTGGATAAGTTCAGCCGTCTAGATGACAGACTGCTAGCCATAAACGCCCAAGCCTCAACCGGCCAGAGGCCCATCACCCTGATTGTGTGGTGTCAATGGGATAAGGCCTGTGACTAAAAGCGCGCAATCTAAAAATAATATGGTAGTCAACATAAATGGAATTACAATATAAAATAAATATTTAATGTTAATCATATCCCTCGTCCCAGAAATATCAACCCAAGGTTTCATCACGAAAACGATGGGTTCACGTTCTAAGTCTCGAACCATCATCCCTAAGAGGTATAGGAACTTAGGAGGTATCAATCCACGTCTCGCGTACCCTATCCCTCGACCCTATCGTACAAGGAACCTTTTGACTTGGCTGGATATTGCAAAAGAGGCGGAGAGGCTTTGAGATTGAGAGAGTGCACAAGGGGCAGAGGGGAAGCGCATCCAGGGAGCTTCCCTGCTAGCTCCGGCGTCCATCCAGCGGCAGGCAGGCAGCTGGACAATGCAAGAGACAGAGGCAGAGAAGCTTTGAGAGAGAGAGAGAGAGAGAGAGAGAGAGAGAGAGAGAGAGAGGGGCAGAGGGGAGGCTGCGGCCAGCAGCACTGGAGGCGATTTGTCAGAGTGGTGGATGGGATCTGTCAAAAAGATGTAGGTCAAGCCATCAAGGGGAGGGGGTTGGGCTTTGCAGTGCGGCAGACTGGGCCAAGCCTTCTCCCTTCCCCTTCTCTTTTTTTTCTCCCTTCCCCTTCTCTTTTTTTTCTCCCTTCCACCTTGTTTTTCCTTTTTCCCTCCATCCTGCTGTTATGTTTTTGCTCCAAAAGTTGACAAGACTTTGCATTGCCGTGCCTTGCCATCGCCTAGGCGTCCAGAAGGTGGTGGGACACCACACCTCGCCTTACCGCCTCAAGAACCATGATCCCTCATGCCTATACAAATTATGTGCATATGAGGAATAAGGTTGTGATGGATCAACCCATTCCATTCCTCAAACCAAACAAAAAGGTGAGTGAGATGATGATGGTTTTAACTCATCCCTTAAATCAAACACCCTATGATTTTCTAGAAGGAACTTAATGAACAAACATAGTACTCGATTGTTCACTCTATTGATATGTTGTATGACGTGTTGTAAAAGACCACCTTAGAGCAACAGACGGGTAGATAATATCAAATAGTCACTCTACAAAAAACTGAGAAGGAAAATGATTGCTTGAACAGAATATCAATACCTGGTGCACAGGAATATGTGAGATTACTGTTTCTGGAGACGAGCTTCTTAAAGCTTCAGCAAGATTCATGCATACTGCCAGGCACTGAAATGGATCTTCAGCCTCAAGCCACCATCGTTTGCCTTCTAAAGGCCTATCAGCAGAATCAAATATTTCCTCCATATGACTCTCAGAAAATGCAATCCGTCCATCATATGATAACTTATCAACACCACCAGCATACAAATTTGCTAGGTGTATCTTCAGCCAGCGCAAGCCTGACTTGCCAAGTGGCCGCCCTTCAGCAAACTCCAGAACCCCTCGACAAAGATCTGAACCCAAGTGGTTCAGGTAAGGATGCATTGGGTAAGCACGACCTCTAAAATCAAGGTTGTGTGGATAGTAAAATCCTTCCTCATCCTTCATTTTTCGAGCAACCTGTAACCAATATGAAGGCATTAGATGAAACAGCAAAGGTAAATAAATTGTGGCACCACAATGGATAACAACAGGAAGACCCCCTATAGTATCTTACAGCAAGTTTGAGTTCAACATCACATCTCTGAGAATGTCTTTCACTGTTTTCCTTCTTGACTGACCTCAAATGCCATTTCCACTTCTTTAGCACAGTTTCATCTTCAACATCAGGCTTGTTTGGTAAGGGAACCTAAGTATATGAAAGTACAAAATACTTCTGTTCAGATCTAAAGTCTAAACTAGAAATACACCAATATCAAATAACAATTTCATGAGAAAATAAATGGCAACTAACATCAGTCCGATCAACCAAGTCAGCAAGCCGGCCACCACTAGACCATATTCTGTCAACAATGCTAAGAACACTTTTGTTAACCCTCCACTTCGTGCTCCCAAGAGTATTCAAGGCCTGAAACCAACAGGAAATCAAATAAATGAAACCTGAGATACAAATATTCTTGCATAAACTATTGAATGTTATGCGCCAATTCGTTCACCGAAAAAGGTGGGCAGCATGAACCCCCTCATGTCTAGGCTCCGCCACCTCATGATGTGGACTCAAGATGGTCCATAACTCCATAATTGTTAGGTAGTGCTTTTTTTTCTCGAACAACGCAAGAGAGCTGCGTGTCATTTCATTAGGGTAGAAGGAAATAGTACAAACAAGAGGGGAGGTAAGAAGACCCCCCCTCGTTCACCGAAAAAGGTGGGCAGCATGAACCCCCTCATGTCTAGGCTCCGCCACCTCATGATGTGGACTCAAGATGGTCCATAACTCCATAATTGTTAGGTAGTACTTTTTTTTCTTGAACAACGCAAGAGAGCTGCGTGTCATTTCATTAAGGTAGAAGGAAATAGTACAAACAAGAGGGGAGGTAAGAAGACCCCCCCCCCCCTCCATACCAACAGTCTAGACTACAAGTGCGCCACGCGCAAGGTAAAAAGACGACCACATAGGAAGCTTAGGCGTCCAGCCTGCGCGCCCTGGCGAGCAGCTCTTGGAGAGCCATGTTGCCAGCCAAACACCAAAGCCTGCTCTCCTCCTTCACTTCCCGGCAAACTAGGGGAACACTAGGACTAAGACCCTCAAAAACACACGTTCCTATGTTGCCAAAGGGTCCAAGCTACCAGAATGATTAGGGAGTTGAAGCCTTTCCTAGTCTCCTTCGGCACTTTGCTAACTGCACAACACCGCCACTTTGAGAAAACTCTCACATCAGGTTGGGGAGCGACAAACTGCAACCCAACAACAAGGAGGATTTAGGTCCAGATTTCCCGGGTGTAGACGCATGCCACTAGGATGTCCATGTTTCAACAAACGGTCCGCCATCCAACATCTGTTCTTAACAACCAACCACAAGAAGAACTTGCACCCAGTATGGAAGGTAGTACTTTCTTAGTTTCTTATAGCTGTGCTGGCTAGGTTTTGTACTCAGGGTCCTTATTCTTCAACCACAACCATGTAAGATACACAATTGGCTAATGGGACACATAGGACAATTACAAAAGGGAGATGCATAAAAAAAGGTTTTTATGTTATGCTCATGGTAACTCCGCCTATGTTGTGTCAACGTAGCCGGTCCCAAGCTCGGGTAAAGGAGGAGGGTTGTGATAGGCGTGGCGAGCCAACATAAAAACCCAGCTACTCTTATGGAGATGAAACCCAAGAACAAACCGTTGGGGCATAACCCTCTTAGCGACACGCCATATCGGAACCCTGGTATGGTGTTAAATGGGCAAGGGCCGGGCCGTCACCCCCTTGGTGACGCGCCATGTCGTGATCTGGACATGGTGTTAAGTGAGCAAGGATCGGGTCGTCGCTCCCTTAGTGGCGCGCTACATCGGCACCCGGGTGTAGTGATAAATAAGCAAGGGTCTTCACACCTGACTCGGCGGGTGTGAGGGGTAAGGAAGCTAGTCGAGCCAACTAGGATCCATCTAGGTAGCTGGAATGTAGGGTCCCTCACAGGTAAGTTAAGAGAGTTAGTTGACATAGCGATTAGGAGACGTGTAAGTATCCCATGCGTCCAAGAGACAAAATGGAAGGGTCAGAAAGCGAAGGAGGTGGAGAACACGGGCTTCAAGCTTTGGTACACAGGAACAGTTGCAAACAAAAACGGAGTGGGCATCTTGATTGACAAGAGCCTGACAAATGGAGTGGTGGATGTCAAGAGGCAGGGGGATAGGATCATCCTAGTCAAGCTTGTTGTTGGTGGCTTAGTCTTCAACGTAATAAGTGCGTATGCTCCCCAGGTAGGCCATGATGAGATAACGAAGAGGCAGTTTTGGGAAGACCTAGATAGCATGGCTAGAACGGTACCCACCAGCGAGAAGCTTTTCATAGGAGATCTCAATGGCCATGTAGGGTCGTCAAATGCAGGTTATGAGGTGGCACATGGAGGGTTTGGGTATGGTAGTAGGAATCGGGAGGGTGAGGAAGTCTTAGACTTTGCTATAGTGTACAATCTGATGGTAGCCAACACCTTCTTTAGGAAGAGATAGTCTCACTTGTGACCTTTAGTAGCGGCCATCACGCTAGCCAGATTGACTTCGTTCTGACAAGGAGAGAGGATAAGAGGACATGCTTGGATTGTAAGGTCTCCCAACACAAGCTTGTGGTGGCTGATTTCCGCTTTCATTTGCGTTCCAGACGGGATAAACAAGACAAAGTCGTGAGAATGAAGTGGTGGAAACTCAAAGGGGAGGCGTCAGAAGACTTTAAGAGAAGGGTTATCACGGAGGGCTCTTGGGAAGAAGGGGAAGATGCAAACAACACATGGGGGAAGATGGCAACTTGCATTAGGAAGGTGGCTGCGGAAGTGCTTGGTGTGACCAAAGGGAGCAAAGGTGCAACTAAAGATACGTTGTGGTGGAACGAGGATGTACAAAGGGCCCTTAAGGAAAAGAAAGAGTGCTACAAAAGCGTGTTCCATGATAGGAGTTCAGATAACATAGAGAGGTACAAGGTGGCAAAGAAGATTGCAAAGCGAGCAGTGAGTGAGGCAAAGGGCAGAGCTTACGATGACCTTTACCAAAGGCTGAATATAAAGGAAGGAGAGAAGGACGTCTACAAGATGGCTAGGATTCGTGATAGGAAGACAAGGGACCTCAATCAAGTCAAGTGCATTAAGGATGCGAGGGATCAACTCTTGGTGAAGGAGGACATCAAACTGAGGTGGCATGAGTACTTTGACAACCTGTTCAATGGTGAGAGTGAGAGCACATCCATTCAGCTGGACGACCCCTTTGATGATGCCAATAGACACTTTGTGCGTAGGATCCAAGAGACTGAGGTTAGGGAGGCCATAAAAAGGATGAAAGGAGGCAAGGCAGTGGGCCCTGATGCGATCCCAATTGAGGTGTGGAGATGCTAGGAAATGTAGCCATTGCTTGGCTAACAAAGCTTTTCAACCAGATTTTACGATCGAACAAGATGCCCGAAGAGAGGAGGAGAAGTATTTTAGTACCAATCTTCAAGAACAAGGGAGACATTCAAAGCTGCACTAACTACAGAGGGACTAAGCTGATGAGCCACATGATGAAGCTATGAGAGAGAGTTATAGAGCTTCGTTTGAGAAGACTGACGTGAGTTACCATAAACCAATTTGGGTTCATGCCCGGAAGATCAACCATAGAAGCAATTTTCCTTTTAAGATAGGTTATGGAGCGGTATAGGGAGCAGAAGAAGGACCTACATATGGTTTTCATAGACTTGGAGAAGGCTTATGATAAAATACAAAGGAAGGTTATGTGGTGGGCTTTGGAAAACCATAAAGTCCCAACAAAGTATGTGGCCCTCATTAAGGACATGTACAACAAGGTGGTGAACAATGTGCGAACAACTGACGGTGACACAAGTGACTTCCCAATTAACATAGGACTACATCAAGGATCAGCTTTGAGCCCTTATCTTTTTGCCTTGGTGATGGATGAGGTCACAAGGGATATAGAAGGAGATATCTCATGGTGTATGTTGTTTGCTGATGATGTAGTACTAGTGGATGAAAGCTAGGCGGGAGTAAATAGGAAACTAGAGTTGTGGCGGCACACTCTAGAGTCGAAGGGTTTTAGAATTAGGAGGACTAAAACTGAATATATGAGATGTGACTTCGGTTCTGCTAGACAAGAGGTGGGAGATGTGAGTTTGGAAGGTCAGATAGTGCCCAAGAAGGATACTTTTCGATACTTGGGATCGATGCTACAAAGAGACAGGGATGTCGATGAGAATGTTAGCCATAGAATTAAAGAGGGATGGATGAAATGGCGTCAAGCATCCGGTGTCCTATGTGACAAAAGGGTACCACAAAAGCTAACAGGCAAGTTCTATAGAACGGCTGTTAGACCTGCGATGTTGTATGGTGCAGAATGTTGGCCCACTAAAAGAAGACATATTCAACAATTAAGTGTCGCGGAGATGCGTATGTTGCGTTGGATTTGTGGGCATACGAGGATGGATCGAGTGCGGAACGACGAGATACGGGATCGTCTAGGGGTAGCTCCAATTGAAGAAAAGCTTGTGCAACACCGAGATGGTTTCGGCATGTGCAACGAAGACCTCCAGAGGCACCAGTGCATAGCAGCATCATAAGGCGGAACAATGATGTGAAGAGAGGTAGGGGCCGACCAAATTTGACCTGGGAGTGCAGTTAAGAGAGATCTAAGAGATTGGAATATAACAAGAGGGTTAGCCTTAGATAGAGCTGCCTGGAAAGCAGCTATCCACGTGCCTGAGCCTTGATTAGGCTCTTGTGCTTCTTTCCAAAATCTTTTAAAACTTTGGTTTTCTTGTTTGAAAGCAACCTCTTTAAAAAAAAAAAAAAAAACTTTCCACTTTCTAGCGGTTTGGTTTGGGTTTCAACTCTAGCCTACCCCAACTTGCTTGGGATTCAAAGGCTATGTTGTTGTTGTTGATGTTATGCTCATGGTCTTCAAGTCATCGCCTAGGTGTCCGAGCGCTAGAAAAAAAACCTGGGTGTCAGCGTCGCCTTACCAAAACAGCAGCAAAATGATAGAAGAGAGGAGAGAGAAGAGAGGAAGAACCTGAGCAGGACCAGGGAAGGCCAAGCACCTATCTCCGCTGCCATCCCCATTGGCTCAAGCTTCTATGGTCATCACAGATTTCTTCACCAGGCAACTGGGACATTTGGGGCCTGGGGGCTGAGGGAGCTGCAGTGGGCCAGCAGCACTCAATTCGCATACAGGTCGAGGGGGATTCAGAAGGGGTAGCGCACCAGCAGTGAGGAGGGGAGGGAAGAGACAAGGAGGAAGTGTTGCAGGCGGCAGGAACACATGTAGGACAGGATAAAGAGGGAAGCGAAAGGCATAGAGAAAGGGGTGGTTGCAACATTGGATGTAAAGTGGTTCTGGGGAGATGGAGCAATAGGTTATTATTGTACATGCCAGGGATGTGCGCTACTGGTGGGCTGGGCCTTTCTAGACACTTGTCCTACTTTTCCTTTACTATTTTCCTTTTTCTACTCCTTCCATGCTGTTGGTTTGAAGTTACTCATGTTTATATGCCTCGCCTTGCCTCACCTCAAGTTGCCTAGGCAAGTAGGCATTGCCTAGTCAACTGGAATACGGTGGCTCACTACGTCTCGCCTTACCACCTTGGTAAGCATGGTTATACCGACCATAAATAAAAATATAAATGTATAGAAGCAACTAAAAGAATTTAGTAATGTTTTTTTACACGTTCATTCATCAAATCTGCACAAGTTAGAAACAACAAACAAGAAAGTGTACCTCAAAAACTGATTGCATTTGTTCCCTTGGAGCTCTTTTAACAGCCTCCCTCTGCTGCCTAGCACCATGGGTGCGCATAACATAGGATGGTAAAAACAGGTGTGCTCCCTTGTCATATCTGTAAAAAAAATGTTAGGATTATCAAACAATTAATTGAAATATTGACGTTTGCAAAAATAATATGAATGATGCAACTTAGAAACTAGCAATAAATTCACTGTTCATTCAGAAATGCTAAGTGTTAGAAGTAATAGTCTGATCAAACGAATCTACTAGTATGAACAGCAATCGCCCGCTGAACTAACAGAAAGGTGATTGTTATTGTCAAATCCAAATAAGGGATACTATCATCAATAATACTCCCTCCATATTTAAATATAAGTCTCGGTTGACTTTTTTTCAAAACTTTAACCGCTCATCTTATTCAAAAAAATTATAATTTATTATTATTTTGTCGTGATCTATTTTATTAGAGAGTTTGAGCATGACTATGACTAGTTTTCTTATATGTTTACACACTTTTGAGCATGACCAGTTTTCTTATATGTTTACAAAAATTTTTTGAATAAGACGAAGGATCGAAGTTTTAGAAAAAAGTCAACCGCGACTTATGTTTAAATACGGGGGGAGTACTATGCAACCAAGTGACCAACAACAATAACAAAAAAGCCTTTTATTCCCAAGCAAGTTGGGTTAGGCTAATATTATGTAACCAACACCACAAGAAAATCCAAAGTTCCAAACCATCAACTGCAGTCCAATTTGTAAGAACTTTAAAGAAAATTGGCAACAACTACATACCCTGTCCAACAGATTGGTGGAATCAGCATAGGCATGTACGGAATGACCATGTGCTTTGCCTGTTCAAACATGCCAAATTAATCAAGGGAATGCAAAATTAGGAGAAAAGAATTCCAGTACAAATCAAGATTAGTGTAGAAGGGTCAACTGACAGTTCTATCCAGGCCTTGCCGGACCAGTGGATCACACTTGATCACACCGTATCTACGACTGTTCTTCCTGTTCAAATAGAAGGCATGATAATAGGTTTAGGACATGGATGTATTAATCTAGTCGTCCTTAAAACTTAGTTGGTGCTAACAGCTGCAAAGTAGTACAAAAATTGGTCCAAACTAGCATATCACCAGCATTTTGTAGTCGGATGGCCTCTGCTATTATAGTTTCTTAAAGTTGACGCAAAATATTTCAGTAACACATGGAACGATGTGCAATTAAATAAGTCTTTACCTTTTTACTACATTTTTTATCAAGCAGTTCCTATTTAATTAAACCTAAGGGTTAATCCAGTGGCAATAAATTAGATGACCTAAGGGGATGGTCATCAGGAATGAATTTTAGAGTAGAGGATACGATAACATTATTACTGTTGTTCTTTCGGTACTGTTCTCATTTCATGTCTGAAAGCAGGACGGATGTCTGGTGGACCATCTGATGACTGACTAGCAGGTGGTTGTATATGCGCTGTTTCAATAAATAGCTCAATCAAACGACTACCAACCTGTAGAACAGCAAGGACAACAAGAAATACCATAAGCTGAAATAGGTGCTGGGAGTAAAAGAACACATGAAGACAAATGTCTAACATAGGATTCATACTTTTGCATGGGCATCTTGACCCCATGGCCTGGAATCATCTTGATTTTTTACTATCTTCCTTACTTGCCGTAACTTTTGCTTTTTCATCAGATCAGTGACTTTCTTTCTTAGACGCTGCTGTTCTTTGACAATGTCCAAGCCAACAACTTCTTCATTTCCAATTTCTTTGTTGTTTTTTTTCCTTGTCTTCTCTAGAAATCTGTGAATTCGAACCTAGTGAAGGATGGAAAACACAAGCAAATGGTTTATTAACGAATGATGTTAGGAAACACCAAAGCATATGCATTAACAACAAATAATGAGTTGACACCACATTCAAGATCTATACAAACCCAAAAAAGAATATAACAAAGTACTCCCTCCATTCTTTTTCATTTGACGCGGTTGACTTTTTTCAAAACTTTGATCCTCCGTCTTATTCAAAAAAAATTATTATTTATCATCTATTTTTCTTGTTACTTGTTTTATCATTAAATAGAATTTAAGTATAAATTGCGTTTTTATATGTTTGCATAAATTTTTTGAATAAAACAAAGGTTTAAAGTTTTTTAAAAAAGTCAACTGCGTCAAATAAAAAAGAAATATGGGGGTTCAGGTTTCCTGATACCCGCTATGAACAAAGTGCTGTTAGCAAAATGGCTGGTCAGACTGGACAGCAGGGAAAACAATATTTGTCTGGATCTTTTGAGGAGAAAAATATATGGGAAGGAAGAGTGTGGCTCAACAAGAGGCGAAAGGTGGGACTTCTCAATTCTGGCAAGGTATTATAGGGGTGAGAGACTGGTATGAGAAAGGGCTAGGGTGGAATTGTGAGAATGGCAGTCAGGTGAGACTGTAGGATGATGTATGGCTAACTGAATGTCCATTAAGGATGTGCTATCCCAACATTTATAGTATCTGTGAGAATAAGAAGATCTCGGTTGCAGAAGCATATGACAGAGGTTGGGAGTTTGACTTCAGGAAGGGTTTGTCAGAGAATGATCTGTTAGAATGGAGGGAGCTGATTGATTTACTGCTCAGAGTGAGGATGACAGATAATAGAGATAAGTTCGTCTGGAAGCTTGAGAAATCAGGAAACTTTACAACTAAATCCCTTTACAATTATATATGATGAGTGGGGGAGTGGAGGATAAACGGATACAGGAAATCAGGAAAGAACAGTTACCTTTGAAGATTAAAATTTGGGAAAATTACAGAACTACCATGCTTTACAACTGTAATTGTACGTTTGCCCCTCCTTTTTTAAGTTTGCATATTTGTCCCTGCTTTTCAAACCCGAGGCATCCGTCTGCCCCTGTTTTGAAACGCCGTGAGTTAATGTAGCTTTTACTGAATAAATAATAAAGGAAAGTAAAAAGTTTAGATGGAAAAAATCTTTTTTACCCCTGCCTTATCTGCTGGGGAGCAGTCCTCGCTTTCTCAGGTTTCCCTGCCAGTACCCAACCCTACGTCCCTACCTCACGGGGATAGGGGCCGGCGATGCAAGGCCAAGGGCAAGGCGGAGGGGCGAGTCGGAGGCGCAAGTTGCTCGTGGCGGGGGCTCGGCCGCACGCCAGCGGGGTCGCTCGCGGGAGCCAGGCCCCGCGCGCTGCTCGTGGCGGTGGCTGGGGCCATGACCTGCTCGGGGGAGGGCAGGGGTCGCACGACCGCTTGCGGTGCCCAGCGGCCAGCGCGTTCGCCAGCAGGTAAGTTTGGGCTACTGCTGCACTCGTTGCCTCCAATCAGAGATAGATATGGAACATGAATCAAGGATTCAGGGAAGAGGTGAGGACCTACTGTGGGTTGCTTTGATTTGGTGGCTGCCGATTGGAGAGAGAACGAGCAGGTTGCTACAGATTTGGAGTTGGGGAAATGTGGTCGCGTGCAATTGCTGGTTTGCTGTGCTGTTTGCTTTGTTGGTGAAGAAAATGAGGCTTGCAAGGGAAGGAGAAGATAGGCTTGTCAGGATGCGGATGTAACAGCCGTTGTTGCAGCTCTCGTCATTCCTCGTGTGGGCCAGGGCGAACACATGCAGGATTGAGGGAGGAGCGGCTTGAGCACCCGCTGCCTACCTGCCTCCCATGGCGCCCGATGGGCCATTCGGCCATTCCTGCGCGGGGACATTGCGGCCGCAGACATGTGGTGTTTTCTAGGTGTAGATGGAGAATTTTGCTAATATTCGATGGCACCTATAAATTCTCTCTTGAAATATTTCATGTGATCTGTATGCCATATGATTGAGAAAATATTTTTTTAGTTACTTGTATGCTGATATTTGCTTCAAATATAGCCAAAATAGCTTCATTTATGCAAATTCCTATAGATTGAGGGGTCATTCACGCCAAGGGCATATATGTCTTTTTAACTTCGATTTGACACTTATCTGCCCTTAACAGAATAGGGGTACTCGCAAGCTTCAGATTCAAAAAAACAGGTGCAACCATGCAAAGTCTAAAAAAGAGGGGTAAACGCGCACTTAGAGGGGCAAACGAGGGCAGTTTTGCAATTGCCCCTTAAATTTTTTTTCTGGATGGCAGTGAAGAATAAGTGGCCCTTTGGCAGCGCTCCGCTGCGTGATTCAGCGGAGTGAATCCGGAGACAGCAGCCAAACACCCAAAAACGCAGTCCGCTCCGCTCCCTCCCCCGAGCGAATCGCTCCACCGTTTCTTCATCCGCGAGGGAGAGGAAAAAACCCGCTCTCCCGGATCCTCCATCCGCTCCCGCCGTCGTCGGTCTTTCTCCCGTCGTCGCCCCCACCGCGTTGGTGCGCCTCCGAGCTCCTCCGCGACGGTCCGCCTCCGACCTACCTCGCCGCCACAGTCCGTAAGCGGGGAGGAGAAGCGGCGGGGCCACGCACGCCGGCTGGGAAGAGGAGCGGGGCCGCGCGCGCCGGCTGGGAAGAGGAGAGGGGCCGCGCGCGCCGGTGGGGAGGAGGTGAGGCGGGGCCGCACGCGCGCTGGCGGGGAAGAGGAGAGGCGGGGCCGGCGCGTCGGCTGAGAGGAGAGGCAGGGCCGGCGCTTCGGCGGAGAGGAGGAGAGGCGGGGCCGGCGCGTCGGCGGGGAAGAGGAGAGGCGGGGTCGGCGCGTCGGCGGGGAGAAGAGGCGAAGCCCGGCGCGCGCGTGAAGAGGAGTGGACGGCCGACGACCGCGTGGCTTGAGGAATCACTTTCAGTACACAGCCAAACGCAATTCAAACTGATTCGCTCCTACCAAAGAATCACTCGGAATCACTCCACCGGTGAATCAGCTCCCGCAGCTAAAGAATCAGAGAGCAGAGCTCTACCAAACGGAAAGATTCAATTCGCAGATCAGTTAATGGCGAGGAAATGGAAAGGTTCTCCTTTTTGCAAGCCGTGTGGGGAGAGGGAAACTGGGGAACATATTCTGTTTGAATGCCCCGTTGCGGTGGTGATCTGGTGCTAGATTAGAGATGCCTTGAACTGGGAGGCTATTCCAACAACGTTTCATAATCTGAAGCTCTCGCTAGGAACGAATAATAGGATGCTCTCGTCAGGGCATGTTTTGTGTTTGGTGGGCGTTATGGAAATCTAGGAATAATTGGGTTTTTAATAACATTCTTGTTTCGAACCTTAAAACTTTAGCTCATCAGGTAATTGGTTTTATGAAGCAGTGGGCCAAGCTACAGGTTTCGCCGGAAGAGGTGATGGAAAACTTGGCGAGCTGGTAAAGGAGGTGATATGAAGATAAAAGTCCTGCTGGCAAATGAGCTCCGGAATTTTTCTAATGAACTATGTAAAGCTGCTGCTGGTGGTAGGCGTTTTGTGTCAAGATGTTGTTTTCCTGAGGATCTTGCGGTTGTTCTGGGGTCCTAGCCTTTTGTCCTTTTGTCTCTGGGAGGAGCAGTCTGATCAGTTAGATGGAGGTAGCTGAAAGTTATGGTAGAGTGAGTTCTGTTGACTTTTGGTATTCGGTAGTAAGCTGGTAACCCCAGCAAAACATATCTTGCTTTCAGTAAAAGCTGGGCCAACGGGCCTTTGGTCTAAAAAAATATATATCATTTAGGCTGTCTCCAACAACGGTATGTATTTCGGGTTGGCAAAACTACGGTTGGCAACCATTGGCAAATTGGCAATCTTATGCATATCTGTTGTGTCTCCAACAAGGTAGGCAAAAAGCCCCTCCCGAAGCCCAGTTCGTTGGCTCCCGCCGCCGCCGGGAATCCACCGCCCATCGTCAATTTCGTCCCAGATCCGGTGTCCGGCTCCTCGACAGCAGCAGCGTCCACGACACAGCAGTTGTGGAGGCCGGCCATGTCATGCTCCATGAGGAAGAGGCGCTCGCGGATGAGCCCCTTCATGGAGCCGTACTTGTCGACGCGACGATGCCCCACACCTCCTTGGCCATCTCCACCAGCACCTCCCGCACCGGCGACAACACCGGTGTCGGCAACAACGCCGGCGTCATGGGGCACGGCGACACCAGCGACGCCACGCCGGCCGCCCGCTTCGCGTGAATCAGGAACGGCGCCGTGTTGCGCGGGGCCGCCGCGCTGCCCCACCTTGCGTCGCCAGAGGCGCGCCCTTGCACTTGCAGGGGAGCAAGAGACGAGGAGGATGTACCTTGACCTTGACCTCGACAGCAGTGAGCTCACCGTCTGCCGCCGCCATCCGAAGCAGATCGACCGACCTCACCCACCGTGCGAAGCTTCTCTCTCCTGTCTGGTAGCGAAAAGGCCGAATGCGTCCGCTAGCAGGAGAACCCAATTTAACTACTCTCTCTCCTCCAACGTAGAATGCATATCGTATTTGCCAACCCTGTTTGGACCCGTGTCCCAAGCGCTACAGTACAGAAAAATAACCAACCCCAAATGCGTCTCTTGTTGGAGACAGCCTTAGGTCCAAAGTGACCAAAATACCCCTAGTGGCACTGACTTGTCAACATGAAATTGACATATATGCATGCCGCATCAGCAAACACAAGGCATTTTGGGTACTTTGGACCTAAATGACAAAATTTCACAATTTCAAGGACACAGAAATGCATTTTCAAAGTTTGTGGACCTAAGTGACACAATGTGATAGGTTCATGGACCTCTGATGCATTGATATAAGGAGTATTTTGTTTTGTTCGAACAAAGCTTTGACAATAGTTACTCATTTATGTTGTTAGATTTGTATTGATAGATACTTCCTTATGATTATGATTTTGATCACATACCTAATACACTCCCTTTGTCCCAAATTGTAAGGAGTTTTGGTTTTCAAATGACCCCTCCGTATTGGGTGAAATTGGATTCTAGTTAGCAATTCTTTTACATCCAAACAATAGGTTTGGTATTGCAACCCACTTCGAAAGCTAATGTGTTTGGTATTAGAACCAAATTCAATTCCACGAACTCAAATATATACATCCAAACGGACGCTAATTAAACATATTTTCCTCCCGGTGAAAACTAGCCAGATTACTTTAGTGAAGGAAAAATAGTTCACTGGGAACGGATATATTGTTGTGTTCCTGTTTAGAGGACCAACCTACCGATCAACTCCCTGTGGAGGGTGTCTGAATAAGGCTGAAGCTCGGGATCCCTCATCTCCCCATCCCTCATCACTATTTCAACTACCCCTCCCTCTGTCTACGGTATAGAACAATGCAAAACAGTATCATAACAGTGTATAGGGGATCCCATATAGGGGATCCGTTAGCTTTAGTCTAACGACCTAAAGTAATTGTAGGTTCAGTTTACCGTCCACATGTTTTAATTGGTCCAATCTACCACTTTATTGACATTAAATGGTAGATTAGACCAAATAGAACAAATATAGGGGTAAAATGAACCCGAGTTATCCGGAGATTATTCATAGGTGGTGGAGTAATTTGGATTTTTTCCTTCAATATATAAACCTCCTCCACTCCACCAGTGTTCATGGACTTCTCATTATTAACAAAGTAACAACCAGAAGTGCCTGTTCCTAGTGCCGAAGACTAGTTATGGAATGCAACGGTGCAGTTGTAATCAAACAAAGAAGTGCCAAAACTCCACACACCTCGTGTTCAATGGCCTCACCAATCTGGCACGCAGCCTGGATGACTCGAACACTCCCGTCCCCACTGCCCGTCATGAGCAGCCCCATGAGCTTGTGCATGGTGATGACAGCCATCATGTCCGCAGGGAGCATGTTGAAGAAGGGCCCGTGCGAAGCACGGGACCCCGGCTCTGCCACGAGCTCCTGCTCAGTGGCAATCTGGTCCCGTAGGGGCTCGAACCAGCCGAGGAAGAGTGACTTGATGTAGGGCAGGTTTGGCGCGAGTTTCTGCTCGCACATGTCTCCGAGCAGCTCGCGGTACTCCTTGGCAGCCTGCTCCCACGCCTCCGTCTCAACGCGGATCTGCCGCCGGCGAAGGGAGGCGTACTTGTGGTATGTCATCCCATGATCTGTTGCCGTCACTTGCACCAGCCGCCCGCGCCCTCTCTGCCGATGCCGGCCACGGTGGTCCTGTCCGAATGCCTGCCGCTCCTCAGCCGCCGGCTGAGGTAGAGGCAGATTTTGCTTTGGCTGCGCCCGGACGATCTCATCTAGAGCGTGGTGCAGCTCATCGGCATCCTCTGAGGACACCGCTTCCGCAGCGGCGGCGAAGGAGGCGAACCGCCGCAGATCCTGTTGCCATGAGGGCAGGCGCGGGGGCGGGAGGAAACCGGAGGCCGCGGAAAGTAGATGAGGCTCGAGAGGACTGTGTAGGGCTGAAGCGCGCGGTAGTGGGGAGGAGTTGGAGAGGAGGGCCGAGGCGAGGCGGCGGGTGGGGAGGCGCCGCCACATGAGGGGCGGCGCGGCTAGGGTTTGGGGGGGCTTCGATTCGGAGGCGGAGAGTAAGGGCGTGATTGGTTGCCAGGCCCGCGAGATGCACTGTTTGGAACTACTTAGAGGAGAAGCAGCACCGGAGCGGCAGCGAGGAAGGTGGCCCAGGAGCGGCACCGGCGGTGAAGGCGAAGGCGGCTCGGCGAGGGGGCAGGGGGAGCCGCCAGTGGTGATGGATAAGGCGCCGCGTCTAGGGAGAGGCGCCGGCGATGGTGGGAGGGCGCGCCGAGGGAGTGGTGGCAGCGGGAGATGGCGCGGCGGCGAGGGATTGGAGACAGCGGGAGATCCGATGGTGTGGAAGATGGAGCCGCGGCGAGGAAGAGAGATGGGGCTGCGGCGAGCGAGCGGCGGCGGCGGTGCGGGAGGAAGACGACGGCGGGCGCGGTGTCAAGTCGGGAAAGGAGGAACGCGGGGATAAAAAGCTGTACAGGAACAAGGCTTTTGGCTCATAGGCGTTTGGAACGGCTTGGGCTTCTTTTACTGTTTTGTTTTTTAGGTTACGTTAATAGCGGTGATTTTACATCGGTCTTTTTAACTTTGTAAATTTATGTGTGCATTCTCAAATCAAATCAATCCAAGATAGAATTTACTCCTATTGAACTCATTATTTAACCATATCAATTCCAGAGCCAAACGACCATCGTACTCATTATTTTGCCTCTATTTTTTAATGGTCACGATACCACTGGGCATCATTCCCCGTGCCTTTATGGCTTATTGGATCTAAGGGGCTAGAGCAAAGCGACTAAAATTTAGTTACTTTTAGAGGTTAAGTCTATCTCCAGTGGGATATCTAAAAGGACTACCTATATACTTACTGTAGATAGAAAGAAAGGTAGTTAGAACAGTGGAGGAACAGTGGATAGGCAACTATTTTAGGCATAGCGTTGGAGATGGTCTAAAGCACCAACACCAAGAGGTAAAATAGGCTAAAATGTTTTAGGCCCATTTCCCATCCCTACCCCAGTCCCCACTCTCTCTCCCCTTTTTCTCGCCGACGCCCGCCTCGCCTTGCCTCACGCCGACGCCCACCATCTACCCCACCTCGCGTCGTGCCGCTTCCCTCGCCTCGCCTCGCGCCAACGACCGTCGCTAGCCCCGCCTTCCCTCGCGCCGTCGTCCGCCGCTAGACCCGCCTCGCCTCGCGCCGACGCGGCTCCCCCACCACCACCGACGCGCCTCTCCCCGCCGCCAAATCTGGGCACTACGAGGTGGGCAATGGTTGGCGGTCGTTATAACATATCTCGACCACCAATATTTCATGCTCCAAGGGTGATTTTTATGCAAAGTTCATACATATTAACCGGTTCCACGAGTTGTGTACAAAGACCTTGCAGGAACACATGTCACGATGCAAAAACATACAAAATATGGTGAAACATGGTGTATCAAGAAGAGATAGATGGAAAAGGGCTTAGACCCAAGCCGCCTGACCTATGGGCCAGGTTGCCCGGCCTTGGGTCCAAGCCGCCCGACCTTCAACTCCCTCTAGACCCAAGAGGCTGACACCAGGGGCTAAGTCCCAGGTCGCCCGACCTGTGGGCCATGCCGCTCGGCTCCCTTTTGTGCCCAAATGCTACCATTTTCCACCTGCATGCAACATGAGACGTATCAAGTGCAACTCCACGTTGGAAACCGAGGAAAGAAACACAAACACCTCTGAAGGCCTCGACCTCACCAATCCAGCCCACAGATTGGTTAAGTCAGCGATCCAGGAGAGAGGCATCCAATGGCTAAGGAAGAAACACAAAGTGAATCCAATGGTTGAGACAAAAGCACACGAGGATAACCGCCAACCGACCTATAACCGCCATGGGATGAAGTGATGCGGTGGATCCAAGGGTCACCCGAGCTGCCCGGCTCAGGGTGGGGCCGTCTGACTTCCCCAGGTCGCCCATCCTGCCCCCTTGCAACCGACCCTACAAGTACCTCTCACTGACTTGGGTACTATAAATACCTCCTGGTAGCTCACTTGTGAGGTGTGTGTGTATGGTAGTGGTAGAGTAGCACTTGGTGTGAAGTATATAGTGTTTGAGAAGTGAAGTTTTCCCTTAGCTCGTAGATAGAGTGCCTCTTGTATTAAGGAGAGTAGTGAGGTTAAGAGTTCGGGAGTGGGAGTTCTTTCTCTCCCAGACTTGTATCCTCAAAGAAAGGATATTTGATTCGAGGATTGAGTAAAGTTCCTTGTTTTTTACCTTTGTTATTTTATACTTACTTTACTTTCATACTTAGTCTTATACTTGTTTGTTTACGGGAACCTTGTGCATGCTTATAGTGTTGGCTATATAGTAGTGCTTGCTTTTTTTGGCTCATTACCAGACAGTTAGTAGTAGACTCTCTGAGTGGCATGCCGGTATTCATACTTAGAGTTTACCTTGGTTGGTTGGATATCCCACGCAGCTCTAGTTGGTAGACACACTAGGTGACAGCTTTTGTGTCCTCAGTATTCCAATCCCATTCGTTTGGATAGACCTGTAATATAGCTAAATCATGTAGCATCCGCCTTTCTCGGCTGGGTATTCAGCACTCTGGTGCCTAGCAGTGGCTCTACAGGCTTGATGTCTATGATTACATGACAAGTATAGTACTTTGCATGGTTAGTATAGTGAGGTGACTTAACACTTGTTGAGAACCTGCTTCTCTGTCTTTTATCCTCTACATTGCTAGCTTCACTAGTTTGGTAGGTTGTGTTGTGTGTTATTATTCTCCTCGTTCCTCGTGGATTCGATACCCTGAAATACTCTTGGGTGAAAGGCTACAACGCGTTTTCCATGCGCTTGCGGATTGATATCTAATAGGCTAAGGAACGCCAACAAGCTTTTCTAGCGCCGTTGCCGAGGACGGTAGCTATTTTAACACAGAATCAAGGCCGTCTTATCTCTCACTATACCACCACTATCACCACCACACCACCATAACACCATTCCACCCAATGGATCACACTCCTATCTACGAGTTATCTACTCCGAAAGGCGATTTTCTAGAGCCTCCACCATCGATCATCCGCCCCCATCATCACAGATGGCTATCAGCTACGTCCCGGCTTGATAGCCATGGTCCGAGACCAATGTTTTACGAGATTAGAGTCAGAGAGTCCCTACACACACCTCTGAGAATTTGAACAGTTATGTGCATCGCAATCTCGGGGATGCCTAGACAAACTCTTCGATGGTTGCTCTTTCCGTTTTCGCTTACGGGAGCAGCAAAATCTTGGTACAATAGAGCAGTTGGTGCAGTAGAGGGGAGTTGGGAGAGACTCAAAGTCAAGTTTTGTCTACTCTTCTTCCCACAACATCGAGTCATTGACCTCTGATGTGAAGTTCTCAATTTCCGATAAGGAAGCAACGAGGACTTGGCCGTAGCCTGGTCGCAGGTCTCCAGTCTGGTCGCATCTGGCCCTGACTTAGCGATACAAGAGTCCATGTTCATGCAGCACTTCTTCCGAGGCCTATCACCAAACGCAGAACTCTGTTTGGACTTAGCTTCAGGAGTATCGTTTTCTCACTTAACCGCCCAGAAGGACGAAAATCCTAGATAAAATCCTCAAAAAATCCTCTAATGGCGGTAAGATTGAGAAACCACGTGTGAGTGTCATATATCCACAGGTACCTCATGAAGACGGATTATAACCACTCCGCCAAGTGGGCCGAGTGGACTGCCTTGGAACCCATATAGCGCAGGATGACGTGGGCTGCTAATTGTAATCCAACTAGGACTCATTTACTTGTACCCCAAGCTCCTTGGACTATATAAAGGGAGCTGGGAACTGTTGACAGCACTTAAGCATGCCAAATCCTTATACTGCAAGCGCACAGTATCGCGGTAGCTTTTCCCCAGGATGAGTATCTTGGGTTTATCAATCCGGGATTAATTATGTTTAAAATGCTATTAATCAATTATTAACAATATTACTATCTAATTCTAATATATCTAATAAGCTTAAATAAGAGATAAAAGTTATCTAATTACAACTAATAAAGACTCTAATTCTACTCTAATCAAGATCTAATCTATATTCTAATCTATTGCATAAAAGGTATAAGCAAAGACTTAAACTCGGGGTATATAGGATTTAAACAGGCAAAAGGATCCACAAGAGATATGAGACAAACTACTAAAGTACTACGAACCACCTTGACTTAGATCTAAACATTAAGCATAAAATAAGCATGAACATGAATGTCAAGAACCTACTCGAACCTTTCCCCGGGCTCCACTGTCACTGGTAACCAGGTAATCGACGAACTAGTAAACCCTAACTATGCCTAACATGAGCAGATTAAATCTACTAAAAGACATGTGAAGTACTTAACAGTGGCCACTGATTTACACAATTAGACAACAAGCATTGCTAAGCATAGATCATGAACAAGCATAAACAAGAAGCAAAGTCTAAAAGACAACTTTATAGATCCATAATCAAGGTTTTATCATAGTACAGAAGAAGTTCGAGGGGTTTACTCAAGATACATCGGAATTCGTGACCCAAAGCCGTCGAGATGAACTAGACGAAGAAGTCTACGAAAGACGAACTCGATCTGCCCTCGGGATGCCAGGGGTCGGCCAAGCCAGACCCCTAGGGGTCGGCCGACCCCCCTGGGTCCTGCCTCCTCTTGCTTCCTCCTTTCGCCGAGATGTTCCTCCCGCCGAGTTGAACTCCTTTGGCCCTCGAGCTCTGCCCTAGCCTCTCGGTTACAATGGATTTGTGGCGAGTCTCCCATCTCCCTAGATGGAGCCCTCTATTTATATCCCGAAGGAAACCCTATACATGGAAACTAATAGGTCGGTTCTAAGAGTCCTAGAACACCTCATACATCTATTTCCAAGTATAATCAAGCTTCTAGAAGAGTCCCGGTCGTCCATATCTTTCCTTGCTTGATGACGAAGTCTTCTCTCTTTAATTCCCGAAATAAACCTTCCCGGTTCTGCAACTTGTAGTAAATCGACCATAACTTTGCCTTCCGAAGTCCAATAAATGCAAACTCGGACTCTAAATTGTAGAGCTCGAAGAGATCTACAACTTTGGTATTCAAACTTTCTTCATTTGATGTCGTTAAGGTCTCCAAATTGGGCCCACAAGTTGCTGCTGTTATTGACTTCGCGAATATTTCAGAAATTGCCTTTCCTTCATCTTCTAGAATACTCTTTTAATTTGGGCTTTATCCTTCAATTGGGCTTCATTATCCTTTTGCACTTGGGCTTTGCTCATCTTAGCATAAATCCTATTTCCGAGAATTCTTCAAATATATCAATTATTACCTGTTTTCCTGCAAAAAATGAATAATGCACAAAAACAAAGAGCATTCTCGAAAACGGGGTTAATTGTTAGTAAAATAATAATAAATCACAATATTAATTCATTAAACGGCATAAAATCATATGAAATTATAACATAAATTTAGTACTTAAGCCGCGTCAACAATATCCCCACACTTAGATCATGCTAGTCCTCGAGCATAGGATCGATAAATCTTAAAATAAACTCTCAACTAAATTTATGTTCATTCTAAACAAATACCCATCAAAAATAACTTTACTTCAGAAATCACTCAAATCATAACATGGGAATATTTATTTAACTTTCATGCATATAGATCCCCACAAGATTTATCGAGATTAAATAAATCATAACTATGCCAAAGTCTCTTTTCAGAATATAAAAGAGGTTCTTCAATATATTTTTTAGAAAAAGCAAAAACTCTTCAAATGATCAAGAAATTACTAATCCCTTTTAATCAAGCTCTCAAAAAGACACTCTATATAGGTAGCTATCTTAAAAGATAACACTCTCTCTCTCTCAAAAAGGAAATATATATGGAGCTTGGTAAAGGCCTAGCAAAGTTAAACATTTTATTGCTCAAATAAGTTATCTTTCTAAAGCTCAATCAATCAAATTAAACAACCTTGGTCATCGAGAATAAAGAAAATAATATATATAGACAAAGGAAAAGAAGATATAGATAGTGGACATGTGCATATAGATGATGAAATTGGAATAAATTCCGGAATTTTTGCACATGGTTGGAAAAAGTGAAAGTCTTTGCCCATTAATTTTTAAACAACAATCTGTGAGACTTTCAAAGAAACTAACTTTTAATTTTATATAAATTTTCTCCCCCTTTTCTCCTTTTTCCTAATTCTACCTCTCTTTTCCTTACCCTTTTTTTTTATTTATTTCGGCCACTTGGCCATTATTTTCTCCCTCTATTTTTTTTTCTTCTTTTTTTTTTTCTCTTTTTTTTTTAATTTCGACAACTTGGTCTTTCCCTTTTTTTTAAGTAGAACCTCTTCTCCTTTTTCATCTCAAAAAGTCCCTTTTTATTTCAATTTTAATTAATGAGCAAAAACCTCACTTAAACAGGTAAAGATAGACAAATGAGATGAAAGGTTTATAAGGTAAAGGAATTGCTTATTATTTTTAAGCAATTGAAATATAATAAGGCTAGCAAACGATGAAAAATATCAATGACCAAGAATTATTTTAAATGATCAAAATTACTAAAAAAATCAAACTTAATCAAACTCACATGAAATAACTTGCTTATAAAGTGGACTTAAAACTAAGCTCTAATAGGTATTTAAAAACTCTCTCTTGATTAAGGGATGTAAAACTTGATCAAATAAAGATAAATTTAAACAAAAGATTTTTATAAACCCCTCTAATTTTTTCTTAATTGGAAACTTTGGCAAAGCTATAAAACATCATCTCCCAACAGAACATGGGTTATACATTATTAATTATTTTAGTAATTCCCATATTACTCTAATCATGATAACTTAGGCAAAATTAAATATCAAAGTAATTGCATAGAATAAACTTAAATAAAGTGAGACAAAATTATCACTAAATATTAATACTTTATTAATAATAAGAATATAATAACGCCATCCCAGCAACTCACACCTAATAGAAAATAATAAATGAAAAAAAAGATAAATGATAAATGGCGTTATTATTTCAAACGCTTTATTCTTCTAAAGGGGAAAATACATCCCCACACTTAGCTAATGCTAAGTGTCCTACTCATCTTCGGTGTCCCACTCCCAGCCATCCTCTGGATCATCGAGTGGATCTTCTCCTGGCCTGTAGAAAGCTGGTTCTTCAACCTCTGGCTCATTCCAAACTTCATTTGGTTGATAATACTGAGGATTATACAGCTTGAAGTTGATGTTCTCCAGAGCATTGTTTAGATGTTGCATTTCTCTTAGCATAAAGCTCACTTCTCCTTTCATACGCCTAGAGAAATTCTCAACATCTCTCCTAATTCCGATCATCTCAGTGGAAAGCCTGTCTTCGAGATCATCTATGATGGTGAAGGTGTCACTATTCTTCTGAAAAAGAGCTCTAATGGCCTCCCTACACTTGGCACAGCAACGTTGTCCATCTCCACCTCCCAGATGATAAGTGTTAATACTAGGGACAACATGAACAGAACTTACTTCTTCATGGTCATCATCTGGATAATCACTGTCATTAGAGTTGATGGTCCCTCCCTTGCTGACTGAAGACTCTGCATAATTGATCTTCTTCTTGCCTGCAATCCGCTTAGACCGCTTCATCTCTACTGGCTCAATGGATAGCTTGGCTAACCTCTTCGAAACATCACGACGTCTTCCAGCTGCAGCACATACCCTCTCAAGTTCCTCATCATCAGAGAAGACAACCTGAGAAAAATTGTTGCGAGCACCCTTGAAAACGAGGTAGGTCGGCCGATCCTGGGCCTTCTGGTCGGCCGAGCCCCCTTCCTTGTTGCTCTCCTCGCCTCCGTTCTTCTCGGGCTGTTTCTCCATGTCTCTGGAAACTGTTGTGGCTATGATTTGGTTGTGTTTGATTTTGATGTCTTGATGTAAAGGTCTGCCTATGGTTTTATACTCCGGAGAAACGATAGTTTTGGTAGGAAAAGTTTCCAATCCGACTCGAACTCCAATCCAAAACAACTCAGAACACCGCGAGACATCGCATACCAAAAATTGAAATGAATCCGACTCGAAAACCCCCCATGTCGGCCGAGTTGGGCCTCTCTGGTCGGCTGACCTGGGCCCCCCTTCTGGCTGCTGGGCCTCAGGTTTGGTCGGAAGGTTTATTTATTAAATAAAAATATTTATGTACAGAAAAAATTTGAAAAATATTTAAACTACGCAACTAAAATATATACAAAGGATAGGTTACTTATGGAAATCTAAGGGTCATATCTATGGTAACCAACTCTAACTTCTTCGAAAATGAAAGTCTCGATATAATTGATGTCAAATTTTTCCTCTTCAACGTAGACCTTCAATCTTTGTCCATTTACCATATACTTGTTCCCTTCAAAATCCATAATGGTAACAGCTCCGGCAGGTGATACGTCATGAACAATATAAGGTCCATCCCATTTACTTTGTAATTTTCCTTTTCCAAATAATTTGAATCTTGAATTATAAAGAAGAACCTTATCACCTGGCTTAAACTCCTTCTTGACGAGGTTCTTGTCAAACCATCTCTTAATCCTCTCCTTATAAATGGTAGCATTATGATAGGCTTGCAAACGAGCTTCATCAAGGGTACTTAATTGAATCCTTCTTTTAACTAAGGCGGCATCTAGGTCTAAATTTAATTCCTTAATTGCCCAATAAGCTTTATGTTCTAGCTCAACTGGTAAATGACAAGTCTTTCCATAAACTAATTGATAGGGTGTCATTCCAATAGGTGCTTTAAATGCAGTCCTATAAGCCCAAAGAGCATCATTAAGCTTCTTTGACCAATTTTTGCCTCCTTTAATTATCATCTTTTTAAGGATTTCTTTTAATTGTTTATTTGATGTTTCGGCTTGGCCATTAGTCTGTGGGTGATAAGCTGTAGAAACTCTATGTTCAATTCCCATCTTAGCCAGATAATCCGTAAACTCCTTACCAATAAAATGCGATCCTCCATCAGAGATAATTACTCTAGGTACTCCATATCTTGGAAAGATGTTATTCTTGATCATCTCTATGGACTCTTGCGTTGATGCTTTCTTACATGGCAAGGCTTCTACCCACTTTGAGACATAATCCACAGTTACTAAAATATACTCATATCCATGTGAATTCTCAAAGGGTCCCATAAAATCCATTCCCCAAACATCAAATAAATCAATCTGTAGATTGTATGTCAAAGGCATAGAATTTCTAGCTGTTATATTTCCAGTTCTCTGACACTCAGGACAAGAAGCGACAAATTTCCTTGCATCTTCATGCATTCCTGGCCAATAGAATCCACTCGCCCATATCTTAGCCTGGGTTCTGAAATGTCCATGATGCCCCCCATATTCTGCAGCGTGACACTTTCTCAAAATCTCACTTCTCTCATCTGCAGGTACGCATCTTCTGAGGACTCCATCAGATCCAAATCTATATAAGTAGGGTGAATTCCAATAAAATTTCTTGGCTTCGGCAAGGACTTTCCTTTTTGAATTATAGTTGAGATGAGTCAATGGCTCTCCTTTAATGGCTCTAATTACGTCTAACATCCAAGAGTCCTTGTCTATAACTGCATAAAGGGTGTCGTCTCTTAATGCATCTTCAATTGGTGGACCTCCTTTACTATGGCTCATCCTAGACAAGTGATCTGCCACTACGTTCTCAACTCCCTTCTTGTCTCTGATCTCTACATCGAATTCTTGTAGCATAAGGATCCATCTAATTAAACGAGGTTTAGCATCTTTTTTAGTTAAAAGGTATTTGATAGCAGCATGATCAGTGTAGACTATAACCTTTGAATTAACTATGTAGGATCTAAATTTCTCAAAGGCAAAAACTACTGCTAATAACTCCTTTTCAGTGGTTGCATAATTAACTTGGGCCTCGTTAAGAGTCTTGCTGGCATAATAAATGGCATGTACTCTTCCGTCTTTTCTCTGCCCCAGCACAGCTCCTACGGCATAGTCACTGGCATCACACATGATCTCAAAGGGTAAATTCCAATCAGGTGGTTGAATGATAGGTGCCTTAACTAGTAATTCCTTAATTTTTCTAAAGGCTACTTCACACTCATCAGTAAACTCAAATGGAACGTCCTTCTGGAGTAGGTAATTCAGTGGCTTAGCTATTTTAGAAAAATCCTTAATAAATCTCCTATAAAACCCAGCATGTCCGAGAAAGCTTCTAAGAGATCTAATATCTGTAGGTGGTGGCAATCTTTCTACAGTCTCTATCTTGGCTTTATCTACTTCAATTCCTTTCTCAGAAATGATGTGTCCCAACACAAGTCCTCTTCTCACCATGAAATGACACTTCTCCCAATTCAACACTAAGTCTACATCTCTTCAGAACTTTCTCTAAATTCTTTAGACAGTGGTCAAAACTAGTGCCGTGAACTGAGAAATCGTCCATGAAAACCTCCATGATATCCTCAATGAAGTCTGAGAAAATGGCCATCATACACCGTTGAAATGACGCTGGTGCATTGCATAATCCAAAGGGCATTCTCCTATAGGCAAAGGTTCCATAAGGACAAGTGAAAGTTGTCTTGTGTTGATCGTCTGGATGGATAGGGATTTGAAAGAATCCAGAATAACCATCTAAATAGCAAAAATGGGTATTCTTAGCAAGTCTCTCTAGCATTTCGTCAATAAAGGGTAAAGGGAAGTGATCTTTCTTAGTGGCTTTATTAAGCTTCCGGTAATCTATACACATTCTCCAACCAGTGACAGTCCTTTGTGGAATTAATTCATTATTCTCATTTTTAACTACAGTTAAACCTCCCTTCTTAGGCACACAATGAACTGGGCTAACCCACTCACTAGTTGGTACTGGGTAGATAATTCCGGCGTTTAGTAATTTGATTACTTCCTTCTTCACTACAGATCTCATTTCGTTACTCAGTCTCCTTTGATTGTCTACCACTGGTTTGTGGTCTTCTTCCATTGGAATCCTATGAGTACAAAATGCTGGGCTAATTCCTTTAAGATCTGCTAGAGAATAACCTATTGCCTTCTTATGTTCCCTCAACATTCCTAGCAGTCTTTCCACCTCTTCTGGACTTAGCTGGTCACTAATTATTACAGGATAGGTTTTATCTCTTCCTAAGAATTCATACTTAAGTCCTTCGGGTAGTGGTTTAAGCTCAACATCGGGCGCCTCCTGTGGATTAAGGTCTCCTAATGGTTCTACAGGAATGTCTTTGGTTTCTTCTTGATTAAGGTCAAGTTGTTTAGTGGCAATGGTTGTTTCCTCAGAGAAGAATCCTTCTTCTCCTCCTTCTAATACTAATTTTAATGGCTCTCTAAAGGCATTAATATAATTAATACTCTCTATCTCCTCTATATCGGGAGTGAGATTAATAGGCACTTTAGATGCCGGTAGGAAATCAAAGTCATATTTTAATCCATTAATATTAATATTGATTTTTCCTTTATCATTATTTACTACGGCATTAACCAACTTAAGAAAAGGTCTACCAAGAATTATATTAATATCATTATCGTAGACATTAATTATATAAAAATCAGTTGGTATAATATTATTAGCAAAGTTAACTTCAACATCTTTAATTAAGCCTACAGGTCGAATTATTTCATTATTAGGAAGTTTAATCTTAATACTAGTAGAAACTAAGTGTGGTTTATCACTTAAAGTACAATAAACTTCATAGCTCATAGTACTTACCTGGGCTTCCATAGAGCAGTGAATATTGTTGAAGTCTTCTTTGTTGATGGAGCAAGAAATACCAGTCGAAGATTCTTCTGGCTCCAGGTGGACGATAACCTCCTCAGTTAGTGATGACTCCGGCTTGACACCAATCACCCGCTTCACTTCAGAGACAAAGTCACTGTCCAGCTCCTCTTCTTGGAATAATTTCTGCAGTACCTCCCCTGTACTTAGATCATCTGAGCTTCTCCTTAGTGGTACCTCTGGTGGAAACAGCTCTTTCTCTTCTTCTAAGTCTTCTAGTGGGAGTGGTCCTGCACACATCAGTGTATCTCCAAAATCTACTGGCATCCAGCTCGTCTTGTCGAATTCTGTCAGTGGTTTTGCACTAGCAAGGCTTCCAAAATCTGAACACTCTGTCTTCACTTGTGGTGCAAAACACTCGTACTCCTCTTCCTCAGCTGCATAAGACACTGGAGTCTTTCTGGCAGGTTGTTGCTCCTTGTAGATAGCATATGTAGACGTCACTCCTGCTAGCTTCTGCTCTTCACTCTCCCTCCTATCTCTTTCAGCCTTCGCGGTCAAGCAGCAATCTGACAGAATCTTCATAGCTTCATCTACATTTCGGCTCAGCAGTGATCCTCCAGCACAGATGTTCACTTGCTTGAAGTCTCTAGTGTTTAGACTGAAGTAGAAGGTTGAAATGATTGTCTCCTCGTCAAAGTTAATGGGTGGTCCTTGTGTCCTCAGTTCTTCCAGTCTGTCCCATGCTTCATCAAGGTCTTCACTCTCAAGTTGCTTGAAGTTTATGATTGCTTTCTTCAACAGGTGTACTTTTATTGGAGAAAAGAATCTTTTGGTGAACTTCAATTTGAGAGCGTCCCAATCACCTTCAGCTTCTATTGATGCAGTGTCGTACCACTTTCTGGCTCTGTCTTCCAATGTAAACGGAAAGAGATTCCACAAAACCCATTCTTCTGGAACTCCGTCTTGATGGAATGTGCGACACACTTGCACTAGCCTCTTCAAGTGAGTGTACGTGTTCTCATCGTCTTCACCACTGAACGGATGTTCGGCAACAATTCGGATGATTCCTGGCTTCAGCTCGTAGGATCCTGATTCCGGCTGCAGATTTGATCTTTGGAACTTCAAATCTTCCGCTCTTGGAGTTAAAAACTCCCCAAGCGTCAATTTTCTGCCCAACATAGTCATACCTGAAATTTAAACAAAAACAAAAACAAAGATCTATGACAGCAAAAATTTGCTGTACTTTAGACCAAATTAAATCCAAACAAAATAACAGAATTTAAAATTTCAGAATTTAAAAATTACTCCTAATTTCGAAAATTGTAAAATAAAATAAATCTAAAACACTAATTAATAACAAAATTAACTAAAAACAATAAACAAAACTAAATATTAAAACTAGAAGTAGCAAAACTTAATAAAAGATTAATAATAATTTAAACGATAATTATTCCCCGGCAACGGCGCCAGAAAAGCTTGTTGACAGCACTTAAGCATGCCAAATCCTTATACTGCAAGCGCACAGTATCGCGGTAGCTTTTCCCCAGGATGAGTATCTTGGGTTTATCAATCCGGGATTAATTATGTTTAAAATGCTATTAATCAATTATTAACAATATTACTATCTAATTCTAATATATCTAATAAGCTTAAATAAGAGATAAAAGTTATCTAATTACAACTAATAAAGACTCTAATTCTACTCTAATCAAGATCTAATCTATATTCTAATCTATTGCATAAAAGGTATAAGCAAAGACTTAAACTCGGGGTATATAGGATTTAAACAGGCAAAAGGATCCACAAGAGATATGAGACAAACTACTAAAGTACTACGAACCACCTTGACTTAGATCTAAACATTAAGCATAAAATAAGCATGAACATGAATGTCAAGAACCTACTCGAACCTTTCCCCGGGCTCCACTGTCACTGGTAACCAGGTAATCGACGAACTAGTAAACCCTAACTATGCCTAACATGAGCAGATTAAATCTACTAAAAGACATGTGAAGTACTTAACAGTGGCCACTGATTTACACAATTAGACAACAAGCATTGCTAAGCATAGATCATGAACAAGCATAAACAAGAAGCAAAGTCTAAAAGACAACTTTATAGATCCATAATCAAGGTTTTATCATAGTACAGAAGAAGTTCGAGGGGTTTACTCAAGATACATCGGAATTCGTGACCCAAAGCCGTCGAGATGAACTAGACGAAGAAGTCTACGAAAGACGAACTCGATCTGCCCTCGGGATGCCAGGGGTCGGCCAAGCCAGACCCCTAGGGGTCGGCCGACCCCCCTGGGTCCTGCCTCCTCTTGCTTCCTCCTTTCGCCGAGATGTTCCTCCCGCCGAGTTGAACTCCTTTGGCCCTCGAGCTCTGCCCTAGCCTCTCGGTTACAATGGATTTGTGGCGAGTCTCCCATCTCCCTAGATGGAGCCCTCTATTTATATCCCGAAGGAAACCCTATACATGGAAACTAATAGGTCGGTTCTAAGAGTCCTAGAACACCTCATACATCTATTTCCAAGTATAATCAAGCTTCTAGAAGAGTCCCGGTCGTCCATATCTTTCCTTGCTTGATGACGAAGTCTTCTCTCTTTAATTCCCGAAATAAACCTTCCCGGTTCTGCAACTTGTAGTAAATCGACCATAACTTTGCCTTCCGAAGTCCAATAAATGCAAACTCGGACTCTAAATTGTAGAGCTCGAAGAGATCTACAACTTTGGTATTCAAACTTTCTTCATTTGACGTCGTTAAGGTCTCCAAATTGGGCCCACAAGTTGCTGCTATTATTGACTTCGCGAATATTTCAGGAATTGCCTTTCCTTCATCTTCTAGAATACTCTTTTAATTTGGGCTTTATCCTTCAATTGGGCTTCATTATCCTTTTGCACTTGGGCTTTGCTCATCTTAGCATAAATCCTATTTCCGAGAATTCTTCAAATATATCAATTATTACCTGTTTTCCTGCAAAAAATGAATAATGCACAAAAACAAAGAGCATTCTCGAAAACGGGGTTAATTGTTAGTAAAATAATAATAAATCACAATATTAATTCATTAAACGGCATAAAATCATATGAAATTATAACATAAATTTAGTACTTAAGCCGCGTCAACAGGAACCCTAGTTCGGCATCGGCCAGACGATCGCCGGACCTAGGTCACGATGACCTAGGTTAGGCTCATATGCTCAAGCAATACAATGCACACACCACCATACAAGACGTAGGGAATTACGCGATTTTAGCGATCCGAACCTATCTAAATCGTTGCAGTCTTCGTTATGTACACCATCGTGATCTCCTTGCCAACCCTCTACCGATCTCTAAACCATCGCGTGGTCTATCCCGTGATGGGCTGCCGGGGATAAACTCCGACAGCTGGCGTGCCAGGTAGGGGCTAGTTGCGCGATAGTGGGGCTGATCGGATGGCGTTTATTCGGCTGCGGCAACAGCAGCAGCTTATAAGAAAAGACACAAGCAGCAGGCAACTGTAGCAACGTTTCAGCTGCAGCTGATCAAAAAAGCAGACAACTGTAGCAGCGTTTAACAATAGCTTTCAAAACAAGAGGTTTCAACCGCATGAGTCCAGGAGTGGCCATAGCATACACAGATCAGCTTCACAAATGATGCCCAATGTTACAGTCAGTTAGATAACGAAGGATTATACGGAGTTAGACGTTTTTCCATTTGCCTGACTCCATTAAGCAGATTGGTGGGTCTAGCTGACGATGAAATGCACGGGAATCTCTGGATCAGGGCCTACGACGCAGGGATCTCAGGTTGCGGGCGCTGGGACTTTGGCACCGAGGCGGATGTCCATGGCTTCAACGTCGGCGACAGGGGAGCTCCGGATTGGGGTATCCGGTGGCGCGCGCCGCGCGCCGTGGCCAAGGCCGAGACCGGAGGAGCAGCAAAACGGCAGATCCGGAGGCTGCAAACCCTGGGCGACACTCATGGTGGCTTGCTCGGATGGTCGGCATCAATCCATGGAGTGGCGGCGGACGGGAACACGTAAGAACGCGAGGGAGTCACGAGGGTTGGGAACGGGACGCACGCATGGATCCAGTTGTTTGGGCTTCATCGCTTAATAACCGATCGGCTGGGCTTTTTTGACCAGCACTTCTGGGCTGCCGATCGGCTTGTGGCTTTGCTGAAACGCCGCAGCTGCCGCCCCAGCCAAATAAACGCGAACCGATCAGGCCCATTACGAGATAGGCAATGGCTATTTACTTTGAGATCAAGTTCATCTGCATCGGCATCAAGCATGCCACCAACATCGTCTTCGACAACATCGTTCGATTCGCAGCTCACTAAATTGATTTGTTATGCGCGTTCAAATAGGATCTACTATGTGGCGGTCAAGTTCCCGGCTCATTTTGCCTAAGCACGGAGGCCCGATCTCACTGAAGTCCAGATTCAAGTTCGGAATATTCATCATCGCACTGCTATCGTCGCTGGTGGCCACGTCTCATTTAGAACCAAGAGATTGCCTAGAGCTTCTGGGCGTTCGGGCCAGCTCCGCCCGCTTCCCTGCCGCGGCCGCTCGATGCGCAGGTGTGCGGCTAGCGCGCACCGGGGAGCCGCTCCTGCCGGGGAGCACGGGCGCGGCGCTCCCGCCGGGAGCCGCTCCGCGTGGGCCCCCCTCACTGGCGGAGCCTCACCGGCCTCGGGCGCTGCCGGCCGACGCGTGCCTTCGTGGGGCCCGTCGCGCTATAGCGTATGGTGCTGTGGCGGCCGTTGGTTGGCTAAGGAGCCACCTGCTCCGTCGTTCCTCATGGTTATCACAGTGCCGTCGTCGTCCGCGCCCTGTTGCCACTGTCCGGGTGGTTGGATGGCGTAGCTGCTATAATGGGCTCCCCGTGTGCTCTCTCTTGCTCCAGGTTCTCGCCAGGTGCGTCCCTCTTCTCCTCTTCCATTTTCATTTTCGTTTTGGCTTGTTCACCGACGACTAGGGTTTGGTCCATCCATGGTGGCCGATGAGAGGGTGGCGGGGACGGGCGGCCTGGTTGCTTCACGATCGGATCCGGTGCCTACACTGCCGGATCTGTGTGGCCGCCGGCTAGGCCAGTAGGCTCGCACGTCGCCTGCCGCTGTCGACCGGGACTGCTGGACCCGACGGATGGCAACAATCTCGCAGCTGCGGGTGAGCTGGACTTCGAGTGCTATATCATCCTCGATGCTGGCGATGCAGAAGCACGACGGACTGACGGTAGCGCAGCGTTGTGGCCTCCGCTTGGTTTATTGCTGTCTTTGCAGGGCGGCGCCGGCGACACCGAGGCGGGGATGGATGCAGTTGTGCAGAGGCATCCTAGCGCCTTTTCTCTGTGGACACCCATCTCCTAGGTAGTGCTTCGACTCCCCACCCGTTACGTTGCATCTCCCAAATCCTCTCTAGCCTATTCAGTATTCACAAACGAGATAGCAAGATATCGCCTCTCTGTTCCCTCATGTCCTCCTCTGCACGATTTAACTTTACTACCTCTGTTGTAGGTTTAGCCTGGCTATATTATGTTGCTTGGACTGCCCTTGTGCTCTTGATTTGTGATTCCTGCCACTGAAACCTGAAGGTCTGGCGGTTCCTATGTGTCCTTGGTAAGACTCCCATCTCAGCCTTTTGCTTTGTGTGGTTTGTTGCTGAGCCAGATGGTTGCTCTTGTGCCTCCTGTTATGCCATGTGTGTTGGGGTTTCACCTAAGGATCTTCAAGTATTCTTGTTCATGATGCATCAGCTGGATCGTTTTATATATGCGTGGTTGAACCTCTTTAGTACCATACGCCATGAATGATAATATTGATGTATCAGGTAGATATCCAGGTGTTGATCAGAATTTCGATTGAGTGACTAATTTTTTAATTAGTATATCTTGCTCTGCTTCTTATACGATGGGGCGAGGGAGTTAGGGCCATGCATCAGCCATCCTGTTTTCCTTAGTTTTTGCTGTCTAAACTTAACTGACATTGGGGATTGTGATATTAACAACTACCTTTCAGATTTTTAGTCTACTATTTTCTAAAAAAATAGTGTAACAAAAGTGGTTTGCAGGTCTGCAATAACAAACCAAGTGCATGTTTGAATATTTGGGCTGAGTTTTATTCAGTTATGTTATAGGGAATCAAAGTGATTTATGTCCTAAAACAATAGTGTGTTTTTGGTCTAGCTTGATGAAAGTTTCCCAGGTTATATTTCAGCTGGTTGAGCACACTTGAAACTAAAAAACGCTATGTTTTTTATGGTTCAAACAAGTCAGTGATGCACAGATCCATACAAATGTTAGCCTCCATCGTAACAAGGATCATACTTCGTTTGAGTATATGTTTGCTTAAACTTCAGGGAGATTGATTTTTCAATTACCTTTACAATATGTAAACTCTCTCCCCTCTGGATATGTGGTACAGATGTAAGGTGATTCCATAAGCGTTCTCCATCCTTTTTTAATGTGGTGTTACATATTAGTGCATGGATAATTTGTATGACCTTTCTAGCTTAGCAGTGACCTTAATAGTGCTCATATACTTGATTGCATTTTATGAAACGGCATGCTAATTAAATCGCACTACATGTTGCGCAGCAGGAATCAATGGAAGAGCCTGGTGCCCTGGTCCATCATCGGTCTGCTGCTGAATCATCTCGTAAAGTACGCTTTCAGTTTACTTGCTTTTCTCTGTCTGTCTATTTGCATTCCTTTTCTCTGTAGTTCTGCAGCCAATGCTGCATGCTCCAGGTATTCCTTCAGGATCAGCATTGATTACAATGGTCCTACCAAATGACCGCCTTGTATACATGTGAGTTACTTTTATATGAAGCTTATACAACTACATTGTAGTAAATTAGGGGAAGGCCAAACTGTATGTGGTTTCTATTGTTTTCTCCTAACCTTTGAGTCAATTGGTGAATTCAAATATACGGTGGCCTGTTATTCATAATTAGTTTAAAGACAGGAAAAAGGTTGAATCAGTGTGACATAACATTCAGCTGTTCAGTGCTCGATAAAAAGCAATAACTGAGTACCGTGGAAGTGTGAAATACGTGTCAGAAGTTTTTTATGTGTTAAAACACATGTAATATCTGTGGCTCTTTAATTTGATAATTGACAGCATGCACAGACCTGGAGCATTACTCTGTTGCAGAAGTTATTTCCTTAAATTTTTTATGGTCCAATAATGTTATGATGGTTACCTATTTGCTTCTTCACATTATATAGGTCTATGCCCGTGCGTTGCTACGGGGAGTCACTGTACTTCCACAGTTTCTTTAGTTGATGCCTTTTAAGTTCAAAATGAATAACTGGTGACAAAAATTCTAGAACAAAGTCAGCATATGTTAAGTTACGTTGAGATAGAGTCACTGTACTTAGCAGGAGCTAGCTCTCTATGAGCTCTTGGTCACGGTGTTGATCCAGATTAGGATTAGTTAGTTTACTTGGTCAAGTTTCCTTTTTGTGTTTTTTTATCTAAGTTAAGCCTCTATGTTTTTCAACCTCTCACGGCTCGGTTCGGAGTGAGGTGGTGGTGGTGGTGGTTGTAAGGAACCGTTTTTTCTCTCCTCTTAATACAAAGATACGCAGCTCTCCTGCGTATTCGAGAAAAAAAAAAGATATACCAGCACCATATGTTGATCCATAACCTTATTTATCTGGAGCATCTTATCTATAGCAATGAGGTTCAGCTCGACACATTTGTAGCTCAATCTCGATGTCACAAACATGCTTACTCAATCTGTCGCAGGGCCTCAACACGGATATAAAAAGTTCTAGTGGAGCCTGCTGCAGATTGCAGCTCACATGTTAATAAATCAACTGTTATCTTGATCTGACCAGCTTGGTGAGGACGTCATCACAGGGTGGCCCCTATCACAGGGTGGCATATCTGGCCCACCGCTATCAATCTCTGCTTGTGAAAAATAATTTGGCAACATATATAAATATCAGTATACTTGTAAATAAACCCCAAAGGGTAAGATGGATTTCTTTCCACCATCTTATTTTTGTTAGTACGAGAAATAATCATTATCAGATGTCTATACCGGGGTTAAATACAGATATTGTAGTATGAAAAAAATCAAAGACGGAAAGGAGCCTTGATAGCCTGCATGATGCCGAGCGAACTGAATTTCACCAGATGCAGCACCAAAGCACCATTGCCCTCCTCCCTGACCACATCGTTGTTGCAGCAGAAGAGCAGACTTGCACTGACACTTTGTGTTTTTTTATTTTTTCCTTTTCTTTTCATTGATGATAAGAAGCTCATCTTTCTGAAGATTCATGTGGAAGAACCGATACTTTGGAATGTAGGTGCCATAGAATTAGATAAATGTATCAGTTTATATATAATGCAATGGATCAATGGTGCAGCAGCCAGCAGATTAACACACATCCTAGGTCCGCTGATGAAGCTAGCGCAGAGGCTAATTCTATTTGCAAAAGCTACAACGATCATCGGTGAAGCTCCTTACATGTACTTTTTTTTTGCTTGGCATAATGCTTTCTGAATATTAGCTACACATGTTCAAACATGGTTAGCTTTTTTAGTCTTATAGGGGCGAGGCATGAAAAAAAAGCTCACTTATTAACCTCAGTGGTTAAAACAGTATCCCGATCTAATGACCGAGTTATTTTTTCTCCTTATAAAAATTTTGCATAAAAGAAATTTAAGCTGCATTGAAGAGTGAAAGATCACTTAAATATCACTTAAATAATTGATTAACTAATCTGAAATATTCAGCATGCTACTTGTTCAACACTTGGGAAAAAGCTGCCACAATTTTGATTATTGTGTTATTAGGTGATTAGGATGTAATCAAGCAAAAGCTGAAAAAACAGTTGCACCAAGGATAAGTGTGACCAAGAACATAATACCAAACTGATGACTCGAATAATACCTAAGTAACTGACTCCATTATCTATGAATAAAAGACCGAATAAATCATTTTTCATTTCTCAAACCCCAGCCAACTATTCAAGAGTTGGAATGTGCTCCTTAGTGCCATGCATTTGGATTATACTAAACCGAACATTTTTAAGACAGCTGGTTTCAAGCTAAAATGCATTGAGACTACTATTATGGACCCAGGCAGTGCTCTGATGACTCGAGCAACAGAGTGGTGCTTTTCATACTCGGACAAGGCAATACAAACAAGAACGTTTAGTTGCTCAACAAGGTACATAAGAAACATGACCTTTCAGTTGGGACGAGGACAGATACGAAATAATATTCATTCTAATTCACCAATACACCATACCATACCAATTCACACCTAGAACAGCTTTTGCTTTTCGGTCATCAGCGTCATGATTGTGTCCTTTAACATTCCTAAAAACACAAGAAACAAAGGTTATAATGCATATATATTAACCATTTGGGCTCTGAATACCCTAACTGGTGAAACAGATACGAAATAATAAGTAATCTGATTTATATTATGTACATTCACTGACTGACAAAATATATGTGCTCTCATATTCTAAATAACGATTTAAGATGATAAAAAGGTCCTCTCAGAACCATTCTTCAAGCCATTCAGTCCTTTTTTGGTACTAATTAAGATTCAAAAAATATATGAGAGATGATGAGACATTGAATATATTAGAATGTTTTTTAACCGGCTAGAACCAAAACAAAGGAGGTTAATATTAGAATATTTTATTATCTGATTTGAACTGAAACAAAGGTGATGAACTGAGTACCAATATAAACAATCATAAAGTTATGCTAAATAAGCAGATTTGTATAAATAAAGTGCAGTCACCTGTAACTGGAAAATGCATTTTAAGCTGAAATGCAGTTTTGTGAATCCTGAAATTTCTGCCTCCACCAACAAGCAGTCTGAAAATGCAGTTAGACATTGAAAATAAAAATATTATCAAAGTCCATGATTATTTAAAATGTTTTTTCTATAAGCATGTAATCCTTTAATATTCATTATACGATAACGTTGGCTCATGATTGTTAGGTGCAGTAACCCCTTCCAATGCATATACATATGCAAACTGAACTCATGGATCATTCTAAGATATTGGAATGATGGAATTTCACTCCATCTATATACACTCTGTACCTATGGATAATGGATATAGATGTTATACATGCCTATAACTTAGCAAGGGAGTTGCTGAATCTGAATTCAGAAGAAGGAAAATACATTTGTTGGTGCAGATAAAAAATAAAAGATTCCTTCAGCTAAAAAATGTCACGTAGGATGGGTGTTTTCACAAGAAGGTAGATAGAAGCTCTACATGTCCAACAACAGCACAATATGAGCTCATGATTTTCTGAAATCGACAAGAACTAATGAATTTCTATTTATCCCATACTATTCATTCTCCCAACAGGGGGGTGTATTCAGTTCATAATGATCTGTGATAGACTGATAGGATAGTTTCTTTGTTTCAAATTAGGAATGGATCATGGGGTTATGCCTTCAACCACACATACACAACATCCTAAGAGAATCATTGTGTGCTTACAACTGCTTTTACTTGGAAGCAAGATAAGCAAGCCTAGGCCAAGAGACATAATCTGAGGAAGGTCCAACGGTCTTAGAAAATGGAGTAATGATTAGCGAAAAAAAGTAAAATGCAGTACTTCCAAATTATGAAAATTTCACTAAAACAAAGAACATTTCACCAATATAATCCTAGGAAGCTTACCAGAACAGAGAACATTTCAAAGAGCACTGAATATTGGCATGTCCCTGTTCAGGATAATTCATTGCACATATCTAGCAACCAATATAAATTTCATTAAAACCAATACAGATAGTTCTGGAGCAGTACAACTTTCTATGAAATCGAAAGGGGAAAACTTGCCTCAGTTCACCAAAAGGTGCATAGATTTCCTCTTTTCACCAAAAGATGTATAGATCTGGAGCAGGCACAATCCACCGTTCTATCTGCCTGAGTGCTCATTTGGAGATTGCTCCTCTCCTCCGTCGATCTTTACCGAGGCAAGGTGAGCAGAGAGATGGGAAAGGAGGGGCGCTCGCCCGCGCGCCAGGCCACCGCCGCCGTTGCCGTGTGCTAGGCCGCCGTGGAGATGAGGAACGACGGCGGCCGGTGGGGTGCTCGCTCGCGCCGCTTGCCCATGTGCCAGGCCGCTGCCGCCGTCACCGCGCTGTGGGCCGTCACCACACCGTGGGACGCCGCAACGCCTCCAGCCCTCCACGAGCTTGGTAGGGGAAGGGGCGATGGGAGGGAGAGAGGGGCGACGACGATGGCGGCGGCCCGCGGACAGCCACGCCGGCGGCCGAGGGGGCATCGGCGACGACGAAGGAGAAGGAGGAGAGGAAGACCGGTGGGGGGATCGGCACCACCGCGCGCCAAGCCGATGCACAACGGCCTACGCCGAGCCCACCGTGGGAGGGGGCGACGGGAGAAAAGGGTGGCGGCTGGGGAAGCGCGGACGGGAGATCACGGAGCTGGGGATGCAGGGGCGCCAGGCGTCGAGGAATTGGGTGGGGTCTCGACCTCTGGGGGGAGGGGGCGAGGCCATCACGAGGCACGCATGCGGGGGCGTGGATGATGGCGCCACACGCTACGGCGGATATGGCGCGTGCGGGGACCGGGGCGGCCGGGCGGACTCGAGCGGGGGCACGGGGGCGCGAGGCCACCCTGGTGGTGGACGCCCCCCTTAGGTTCTTAATAGGTAGTAGAGATTTTAGGAACAACCCTTGAACTGTTGCATATTGTTTTCTCTTAGTTTCTTTTGCTGCAGCTTAACATATCTCCTATTAGTTGCGCCTCTTATATAGAATGTAAGCATGCCTTTCATTCTTTTCCCCTTGACTGGCTATGTTTTATGATCCCCTATGTTGTGTTTTTGCTTTGTAGTACCTGAGTGGCTATGATGAGTTCAACTCTTCGTTAACAATCTCCTACCTTCTGGCACCTTTTGCCCTTGTATATTTGGTTCGGTTTGCTACTTAACTTGGATGGCTTGTGCCTCAACAAGTAACCAGTTATGTGGTCAGTTGGTATTTTTGCTTTCTGATACCCTTGAGTGGCTATGATGATTCACTTTTCCATTAGAGAGCTTCTGCCCTCTAGCATCTTCTGAGCTGGTGCATACGATGTCGTATTCTATTTCCTGCTTAACTTGGATGGCTTATGCCTTAGCAAGCAACCAGTTATGTGGTCAACTACGTTTATGATCCCTCGTATCTCTTTTTTTTTGTGCTCCCCTTGAGTGGTTATGATGATTCGCCTTTGCATTGAAAAGATTCTACTTTTTAACACCTTCTAACCTGGTGCTTTGATATTTTATTTTGTTTGTCACCTAGCTTGGATAGCTTGTGTGTTAGCAAGTAACCAGCTATGTGATCAATTGCAGAAGTTTCCTCCCTATCTGAATGAACAATGGACAATGCTATATTATTCCCTGTAAATTGCAGCGCTCATGCTGATGAGTGATACATCTGAGCCATTTAGGGCCCCTTTTTGCCCTCTCGTTGTGCAGGGTTAGCAATGTGAATATGTGATAATAGTATCATCCCTTTTAGGTTCAAAAGAGAGAGATACATTAGACAAACATAGTTCCTTTTGGTTGCCATGTTAACCTGTTGAAATTTTTAAAAGAAACAAGCCTCTTACTTCAGATGTGAAGATCGATTCTCTCTCCTTGAGCACTTCTGTTTAATTAATTGTGCAGTTCCTTTAATTTGTTCTATGTTCAGCTGAGTAACTTTAAAAGAGATGTGATGCATATCGTGTCCTCGCCTGCTCGGTAATATACCCAGGTGAGGTGCGGCCACTGCCTGTTATTTGCAAGGCTGGATTCCATCTGTAAAGGTGGTTCGAAGGCGCTCCAGCAGACAGGTTACATCTTTTCTTTTGTTTTGTAAATAAATTTTCTAATTTCCTTGGCCATTATTTGTTTGCGTGATTGCCCCCCTCTACATGAATGATAAAACAACATCCATGTTGCAAAGTTCTTTGGCTAGACAGCTCCACAAACATGAAAGAAATGCGCTGGTGCTTGCTATGCTATGTCTGATTTTTTTGCTTTAGATGGTTGTGCTTAGGCCTGCAGATCGGTGGGGCCCCTATCATGGTTGTCAAGCTGTCTGTGAATGCCTGGACCATTTGATGAGTCATTAATTGGTATCGTAGTGCTGGTTACATAATTTGTTGTCACTTTGCATGCCTGCAAAAAACTAAAGGAAGCATTCTTAGTTCTAGAAATTCAAGGTAAAAAAAATATAATCTTTTATACATTCCGGTAATCCAATATTGATGTTGAATTTCATTTAAAAAGGTAGTTGTTCATGTTAAAAAGCAAGTCAGTCCATTGATGTAGTTCTGTTCCTTGTGTTCTACCACCTTTTACATTAATTGATATTCGTTGCTTCACCTTGGGGTCTTTCAAACAAAATATTTAATTTGGCATTTGATTTTGTTTAAATGTTGGAATGTTTAAAAAGGAACTAAGGCACGTTTTGGATGGTGTCATTTCCATGGTTTCCTGCATCTGTTATGTTTATACTTCTCTTGTTCTGATTACATATTTCCCTTCTATGCATGCACAATGAGGTATCTATCGTCTTACCTGTGATCTGTATAATGATGTTTACCCAAACTTACCTAGTGGCTTTCGTCTTTCGGTTCCGTCTGAATGTTGGAAGTGTCTCTATAAAGGCTTGTCGATAATGTAGGTTGATTCATTTATGCCGTGTTTTGTTGTTCCTCTCAGGTAAGGATGAAGCTTGTGGGAAGATGTCTCCCTGTCGTAATTTCTACCGCGACATAGTTCAGCCAATGTGCTTCCACAAATCATCCAGCAGTCAGGAGCTGGCCAAGGCGTTTCTTTAGATTGATATCATCTCTGCCTTACACACCCCTGCAAGCCTAGGAACCGCTTCAGCGATGCCTTAGGTTCTCAGCCCGCAATGTCAGCGTCTGTCTGCATCTACTGATTGCATTCAAGACACGGCTCTGGTCGCTATCCGGGCTCATGTAGGCGCAGAAAACTAATACATGAATGGATGCCTGTATGGTCCAATCAGTGGAAGTTTCGCTTTCGTCGTGTCTGATTTTTATAGTTTATGTTCTTTTTCGCTTAGCTATCCCTCCTCTGCACGTTTGTTCTGTCTTTACATAAACAGTGGCGAACACTATAAACACGGTTTTGTCCAACTTAATTAAACATGTGCCCCTGTAATGTTATCCAGTTTATATTCAGTCCCATCATTCTCTTGGTTCCTTTGTCAGATATGTTCTCTTATTTATTTGGAGCTAAATATATCCTAATATATCTGCTGCTACATGATATGTAGCATACTAAACTACAGACGCAGCCACAGGAAAAAAAGGGTTCGGCCTGCGCGCGCAGGGGCGCGCGGCCAAACACTAGTCAGCGATCATTTTACCAAGGCAATCTGCAATCACGAATACCAAACTGATGGATATGTCTTGATCCGCATCAACTCCTAAGCGAGATCCTATCTGGGTCGGACTCAGAGATATAGCATGCGAATACGGGACCAGATCGAACAATCTACATGGGAGTTAATAGCTCTACAGATAGATCAAGGAAAATTGCTATCTGTCGATTATTTTGAGATCATGTGCAGAGTGGTAGCAGCGATTCATTGGGAGCGCGATGCTATTGGAACGCACGAAGGAAGCTAGCAAAGAAAGGTGTGCATGCATGGACCCGTCGTGTCTATGCGTGTTCATAGAGGAGCTGATTATGTCTACCCGCCGGTCATGCGTGCCTGCATGTACGGCCGCGTGCGCTCAACACAGGTGCATCTACAACGGCTGACATGACGCCGGGCACAACACCGAGATCACCGGCGCGACAGGATGGCTGTCATCTTCAACATCAACATCGAGTTCTTTTGGAGGAGATCCTTGGAAGCTGAAAATCCAAGATGACTGAGGCCGTGAGGCGAACAGGTTGTCCAGATGCCAGTTCCTGATCCGCTTGCCCAAGAGAAGCAGCCACGATAATAGTCTACGAAGAGTCTACATAGACTTGGACCCTGAAGCCAACAGCCGACATGTTGTTTATTTTTAGAAAGGCTGCCACATTAGTCATTACGTTTGCATGCAAGGCTGTTGGTTTAGAAGCTATTCTGTCAAAGCAAGCACTCGTACCCCATGCATACTGAAGCACACTACTTCCTCACGATGGAAAGAGATCACATCAATTCCTTGTCGGGTTGCTATCCAATTTAGCAAAGATCGATCAACAATACTACGTAGGGGCAATTGAATTTTCAGAATTATTGTTGGACTTCGAGATCAATTCAAAGCCGCCAGAGCAGCTGTTTATTCGGCTTCCCTGCTATTGTCTCAATTCTAGCGTACGGAAATTCTTTATCCTTGGAGTACCAGAACCACCGCTAAGAAAAATATTATTTGTACCAGCAAGAGCATCTACAACGCGCCAAGGCCGACATGCCAATAACTAACCGCTTTCCAATCCAAGCGGTCTGCTATGGTTTTTTATATTGATTAAATTATTTCTTGATCATCTGGGTTGTGGATCTACTGAATTATTTATTAATCATCCGGCTATTGGATCACTATTGAATTATTTTTATCATCCGACTGTTATACTTGCCTTCTGCAAAGTACTCTTCCTATTTCTCACACACGTCCATTTTCAGCGCAAACAATTAAAACAACAAACAAATAGGAACAAAGAACAATACACCATACAAATAAATGATTTTAGAAAGAACATAAAAAGAACACAAGTCGTTATTAATAACATGAGAGCGCAGCCACAGGAACAAAATGATTAATGAGAAGATAAAAATGATTAGAAAATAATATACTCATGGTGAAGGATACGAAGGTAGGAACAATAGGATTTGGTAGTGTATGGAAAACATCATGATTGGACTTTGTGATGAGTTAGAAGTTTATCAAATGGCTGATGGGTGTTATGAGTAGATCATGGGTTAAGGGACAAATACTTGCAACAAGACTTTGGTAAGGTGGTTGATGTCAATGGAAATACCATGTGAAACTTGCTCAGGAAGATAGATCATGGGTTGGGATGGGTATTGGCGGAGGGGTCAAATGGATTCTTCACATAGGAGTATGATGGTGATACTATGGTATAGTGTAGAGGTATCTTGGGAACACAGATTCACCACAGGATGCATCAAAAGGGCCACTAGTCCAATGGGAGAGAAGAAATTGTTAACTGGTGCGTGTGCTGAAATAAGCGGATGGTCGGATGACAATCGGCAAGACCATAAAAAACCTAGTCTACATTGATCCAATAGTCACCAAATTTCACGGAGGCATGTTCCACTATATTATGCACTCGATAAAAGGCTTTAGAAATTGGTGACTCATATTGCCGGAACACAAGAACGCACTAGAGGCATCACGGCTGTTTGGACAGCAAGAACAGCTGACATGGTGACAGACAAAGTGTTGATGTTTGTTGCTCCAATGACATTGAGACATTGTGGAATCATGTGTGAGGTTATGTACTACTCCGTGGTAAAAGGATTTGTCATGTTGGTTGCCGGATCGCAGGAGAATGCGACTGTCCATGGCAGCAGCATTGCTGTCTGGACACATCATTGCACCAGTGACCAAACCATTACATAGGGGCATCTACAAGTATGTAAGACACATCTTGTTACACAAGATAAGTATGGTCGACCCAAACTCGGGTTTTCAATCGGTGCAACTTAAGAGATTCGACTTGAGTTGGCAAGGAATAAAATGATTAGGATTTTAGAGATGTTGATTGAGATGGACTTGAAATCTAGCCGTTTTCGAAATATTTTGGAACCTCAAGGACCTTATCCACCCAGGCCGGCCCTTCGTCCCCAACCCACGCAACACACACTCGCCAGCCCGCCTGCCGCTCCCGCCCGGCCGCCTGCCGCGCCGCCCGGCTGCGCGCGCCGACCCTGCCGTGCCGCCCCACCTCGCCCCTCCCCGGCCGCCACTCCTCCCCAGCCGGTGCGCGCACGGCCGGCGCGCCTCCCCGGCCGACGCGCCTCCCCGCCGGCGCCCCCACTCCGGCGCGATTGCGCAGCCTGGCCCCCACCGGCGCGGCCACCCAGGCCGGCCCTCGGCGTGCCTCGGTGCCCCTCCCCGACCCGTCCCGGCGCTCCTCGGTGTCGCTCCCCGGCATCTCTCGTTCGACTATAGCTAACCAAAGTGAGCAATCGGAAATTTTTTATAGTGTTTGCAACTAATTTTCGGCGGCATTACGCATTTGGCCAACGAAAGTTATTATTATAAGTGCGTTGTAGTTAATTTTCGGGGGTTCTTATGCATGGCCGTAGAAACTTAAGATTATAGGATGTCTAATTAGTATAAACTATATGGATTAAGTCAAATGTCATGCTTACTGAGTTATGTTTTGTTATCGTTTAACTATGCTTAGTTATATGTTGCCACTTATATAATGTCTTATCATTTTGATATGTTATGTTTTATCATGCCATGTCTTAGTTATATGTTACCTCTTATACGAAGTCACGGAACCTATGCGTCACCCGTTTCGGAGCGGCAACGTCTCACGTGCGTTGCGCACGTGAGATGTGGCTGGTCTGGAATTGTCCCTTTTTTGGACAGCCTCGGAGTGACCGATAGAGCATGGTATTTATGATGAGTCATGGGGTCTGAGCGAAGTTTCGGCGGCATAACCCTGTTGTTCTCCACTGCACCACATTTGGGCGTGCAGTAGGAGAACAGCGGGGTTATGCTGCCGAAATTTCGTTCGAACCCCGCGGACTCATCATAAATCCGCGCTCTGTCGGCCACTCTTGGGTGGGTTTAGGACATATCATTGCCTATAGATGTAGGGCCGCAATACGTTGAAAAAAAAATCAGCTTACCATCTACCTGCTTGCCTTAATCTATAGCCTCAAGTATGGCCGACGATCGCCGATGGATGTACGAGGGTTTTGATAATAGTGGGGGTAAAGCTCACTCAGCTAAGTGGAGGAAGAAGACACAGGCTTTTATCGACCATGCTTTCGCTGGAAAAACTCACTATCTGGATCGGGTCAGGTGTCCATGCAATAAGCACAACAACGAAAAATTTCGAACTAAGGAGGAATTAACCAAAGACCTAGTTAGTTATGGTTTCATGCCTGATTATGAAACGTGGAGCTTCCACGGTGAGAAAGAAACTAGAGTTGAAACAGAAGGGAAAGCAGATGATGATTCGGCAGGCGTTGATAGGATGGATGAGATGTTAGAAGCTTTACAACCGGAGTTTGGTCTAAACTCTAAGGATCCTCCTACAAAGGAGGTTGAGGAGTTCTTCAAGCTCCTTCAAGCTTCGGAAGAGCCGCTGCACGAGCACACAAAAGTGTCCCTCCTAGCTTTTGTGACTCGGCTCATTGCCATCAAGTCCAAATATTTCTTCTCGAACAACTGTTTCAATGACCTCGTGCAATTGATCGGGGATGTCCTTCCGCAGCCTCATAAGTTGCCCAACGACATGTATCAGTGCAAGAGGTTGACCAAAGCCCTCGGTATGGGCTATGAGAAGATAGATATGTGTCTAGACGGCTGCATGCTTTTCTGTGATGATCATGTGGACAAGAAAAAGTGCTTAAAGTGTGGCAAAGGGAGATATGTCGAGGTAGTAAACGAGGATGGTGATCATGTGATGACGGACGTTGCACAGAAGCAACTCCGTTCCTTCCCTATGGCACCTCGTTTTAAACGGCTGTTTCTCTCAATGAAGACTTGTGAATCCATGCGGTGGTCGAAAGAAGGTGTACGTGACAACCCAGGGTTCATAGGGCACCCTGCTTATTTAGATGCATGGAAGGCTTTGGATGAGTTTGACCTAGAGTTCGCTAAGGACGCGAGGAACATTCGTTTCGGTTTGGCAACTGATGGCTTCGCACCTTTCGGTCAATCGGCCGCTTCCTACTCTTGTTGGCCTGTGTTTGTTATTCCATACAACCTTCCACCTCATATGTGCATGAAGTATGAATTTATGTTCCTTTGCCTCATCATACCTGTTCCGGAACATCCTGGACCAAAAATCAACATGATGCTACAACCCTTGATCAAAGAGTTGAAGCAGCTGTGGTATGGTGTCGAAGCATATGACAATTCTTTGAAGCAGAAATTCACCCTTAGGGCAGCGTACCTATGGTCAGTTCATGATTTCATAGCGTATGGTATCTTTGCTGGATGGAGCGTTCATGGGACCTTGACATGTCCGATATGTGGTGTTGACACTAGATGTTTTCGTCTTGAGTTTGGTGGGAAGATCAGCTACTTTGATTGCCACAGATGTTGGTTGCCTTCGGATCATATATTTAGAGGCGAAAAGGATAGCTTCAGAAAAGACATCGTCTGCTACGAGGGACCACCAAAAAGGCTAAGCGCGCAGGAAATTCTTGACAAGCTCGCAAGCCTAAAGCTGAATGAGGAAAAGACTGCTTATGAAGGGTTTGGAAAGGAGCACAACTAGACTCACATCAGTGGAATATGGGACCTTCCATATGCCAAGGCATTGAAGCTCCCACACAACATTGATGTTATGCATCAATTACGTAATGTTGCTGAAAGCATCATAAGCACCTGCATGGATTTCAGTGACAAAACAAAAGACAATGTAAAGGCCCGAAAGGACTTGGCAAAGATTTGCAAACGGCCAACCCTTGAGCTCACTGCTAGTGGCGGTAAACCTCGTGCCCCGTTTTGTCTTAAACCACAAGAGAGGAAAGAAGCGTTGAAATGGATGAAAAAATTGAAATTCCCAGATGGTTATGCAGCAGGGTTGAAACGAGCCGTGAATCTGGAGACCGGGAAACTTAATGGTTTGAAGGCCCATGATTACCACATTATCATGGAAAGACTCGTGCCTGTGATGTTTCGCGGCTATCTACCCGATGGAGTTTGGTCGGTGCTAGCTGAACTAAGCTATTTCTATAGACAGCTTTGTGCTAAAGAAATCAAAAAAGAGATGATGGAGAAGTTAGAGAAAGATGTACCTGTGCTAATATGCAAAATGGAAAAATTTTTCCCTCATGTGTTCTTTAACCAATGCAACATCTCCTTGTTCATCTTGCGTATGAAGCTAAGGTTGGTGGGCCTGTGCAATTTAGGTGGATTTTCCACATTGAAAGGGCCCTCAGATATCTTAGAGCAATGGTTGTCAATAAGGCTAGAGTTGAAGGGTGCATCGCTGAAGCATTTATTCTTAAGGAGATATCATACTTCAGTAGTGTATATTTTGCCGAGGAACACAATGTCAATGCTCCTACGATGCGATACAATGTGGACGAAGAACCTTCTGCCAGTGACCTTCCAATATTCTAATCTACTGGAGCAAGTGCAAGTGCCAGCTCACCCTACTATTTTAAGCCGGGAGAACGAGTATCGGCTTACCTCTGCATGTATGCTAACATGAAAGAGATGGATCCATATTTCAAGTAAGTATTCGTTGAGCACTTTGCTTCTTAAGAACCACTGATATCCTGGTCCATTCCTTATACATTTGTTTTCTTCGTATAGAGAGTTCCAAAGGCAGAACTGGACATCTAAGAAACAACCTACGAGCAAGCAACTTGATAAGATGCGACGAGATGGCATAGATGGAAAACCTAATTTCCCCGGTTCAAGATTTATGTAAAAATCCTTCCGATCCGTACCATATTTATCTCTCGTATTACATGTCAATAGCATACGTCCCTTAACCTGACTTTGTGTGTTCTGTAGTGCAAAGAAATTGATGGTAAAGTCCATAAAGACTTGGTTCAGCTATCAGAGGGGAGGGTCTCCGTTAGAAGCCACGGTCGGTACGATGTCAATGGATTCCGGTTTCGCTCTGCCCCATTTGAAGCCGCTCGTCCTCTAGCAGCAACATATAACTCTGGAGTTATGGTTAGGGCAAGCGATGATCAAGGAAAGGAATCTAATTATTATGGAATCATTCAACAAATTCTTGAGTTCAAGTTCATCGGCGATAAGAAACTAAAGTTAGTCTTCTTTGTTTGCGATTGGTTTGAACCCAATAGAGGGGTTAGAGAGAACCAGTATGGCATGGTCGAAGTCAAGCATAACAAAAAGCTCAAGGGAAATGATAACTGGGTCCTTGCACACCAATGTGACCAAGTTTACTATCTGCCGTATCCAAACCAAAAGCTCCATGCTTGGTGGGTAGTTCACAAAGTGAATCCCCGTGAACGTTTATATACCTCTAGATATGTTGGTTACTAAAGTCAGTTCGATGATGAAGTTGATGAAAATTTTCAAGAAGAAGAATTGCCAACATCTTTCGTTATAGAGCCCGGTGTGGAACTAAATTCCTTGGTCGGAGACAGTGAGGACATCAGTTTTCCAAACAAACAGAAACGACAACCACCTAAGAAAAAAGTTCGGTGGTCGGGTTTAGCACGGAGAGGACAACTTAATCGTGACGTTGATGAGTTTTGACAAATAAATCATTAATTCTGTACTTTATGTATTTATATACTTTATGTGAGTTGTTAATCATTTATTTATGTATTTTATGAATACTGACCTAACTCTTTTTATTTTATCAAAAGGATGAGCCGTAGGTTCAAGCAAGTAGCAAAGGGGCTCGTGGGAAAAATGATCCCAAGCAAAGAGAGGCTTTTTCAGGGGAGTACGTCGACTGGCTCTAGGCTGAGGCTTTGTTGAGGTGTGTGGATCCAAACTTGCATGGAGTTCCTATCGCCCTTCAAAGAAATGAGGTAAATATGTGCATAGAGTTTTATATGTACAATTTTCATATATGTTTTCAAAAACTTATCTCATGTTTACTTTTGCAGGGCGAGGAGGATGAGGAGGCTGAGGGTGAGAATGCTGGAGATAGGCAGGAGGATGAGGAGGCTGGAGATGGGCAGGAGGATGCTCAAGCTGATGAGGAACTGATGGGTGGGGATGGTTCAGAAGAGGTGGTTCAGATGAGGGGGACTAGGAGGAGCCACTACGTCAACCCTCCTCCAATTCCCGTCGCCGCAGACAAGAAACTAATCAAACCAATCAGTGATAGGTATGGTCATTATGGGTTGTTTACTTCAATTGTTTGTACATATGACATGTCTTCACTGTTATTTTGTTTTGTAGCCAATGGGAGGACATGACTTGGGATGGGACATGTCACCGTAGGACTTCTAATGGCTTGCTGGGTAACCTTAGGGCCTGTTTGGAAGCCCGGTAATAGGCCTAAAACCGGTGTAAAATACATATCTATAAATTTTTACAGCTAGATACAAAAATATTGTTTGGATGACCTATACACTAAATATACAACCGGATTGGGCCAAAACCACCGGAAAAAAATAATCACCTTCACACCTGGGGGAAAAAATACGACAAAGATCGGGTCGCTCCCTCGGTCCCTCCCCCCGCGCCTCACCTGCTTCGCGAGGACTGGCTCCGCCGCCCGCTCGCCGCCGTTCACATCTCCCTCAATCGGCGACGACCGGCCGTAGCTGCCCACCCCTCCCTCGCTGGTGACAGACGTCCTCCGCCGGCCGCTTCTTCGTCGTCGTCTTCCTCGGCCGCAAGGCCAAGTCGTCGTCGACCCGTCCTCCGCAGGCCCAGATCTATCTCGGGCTCTTGCTCTCCGGTGGGTGCCTTCGTCGTCGCCTTCCTCGTCCGCCGTGCCCGGCCCTGGCCACCTCGCTCCGTTGTCGTCGCTGTCCTTAGCCGCCGCATCCGCCGTGCCTAGCCCCGCCGCCTCACTGTCATCGTTGTCGCCATCTCCAGCCACATCAGAGGGCTCCTCCCGACCGGCCATCGGCGAGCTCACCCGGTGGGGCTGCTGTGTTGGTTAGCTCACGGTGCCGCCCGGCCCCGGCCTCCGCGCCTGGCGGACGCAGCGCCAGGCCGGCTTCTCACCGCCGCGGACAGCCATGGCCGTCGCGCCGCTACCGCCACGCTGGCCCGTCCCGCGCCGTGGTGCTCGGCGGGCCCACCGGATCTCCTCCTTCAGCAGCCACCCGCCGGCCTGCTCCCCGCAGCTCCTCAAAGCAGCAGCAACAGATCCTCTGGCGGCCGCAGGGGCGAGCACCGAGCAGGAGCCTTCCGCCCTCCCTTGCCGTGCGGTGTGGTGGATCTCGTCCAAATCGCGAACAACAGAGTGCAAGTCGTTTTTTTCTTGCGTCTTCAATTTACTCCGCTGCAAATCAGTACCACCCTCCCAAACAGTAATTTACAAGTGTAACAATTTTTCACTGGTTTTGTTGTACACTGCAAATTACAAGTGGAAGACAATTACAGGTGTATAAAATTACAAATTTGCCAAACAGACCCTTATTCGTGTGCACAACCAGGAGTTGTGGAAAAGATTGGTGAGACAATACCTATGATAACCTGAAAGCATTTTGCACTTGCTCCACATGTTACGTATGGAAGTGTTCAGGGGTTGGTGAGATACAAATTCTGGGTAAAGTCCTTTCCTCTAACTGCTATTGTGCTGATTCTTTCTATTGACCGTTGATTCGAATTATACTGATTATTTGTATTAACTATTTAATATTGTAGAAATATTACTGTGTGAATCCCTCAGAGCAGGATCATGCAAATAAAGTTCTTGAGAATGCTGCGAACAAAATAAGCAAAGATTTATTCTCCAACCTTCGGATCCAGGTAACAAACTCTTGGCTTAAGAGTCAAGGGCAGCCAGTGGGTCGTTTTCGTGATGCTTCGGAGACGTACCTGACCGTTGAGGAGTATGGATCGGTAATGGCCTTGTTTGAGAATTGTGTTGTTGCTTCACATATTATGATTGTTATTATGATATACTAACTCGTATACATGCTGATCTCACATCCTTTGTTTGAAGATCAGCCAGGCCCTTACAATGCACTTTGTGACCTGTGGGCATCTGATGAATTTTAGGAGCGGTCAAGGAAGCATAGAAATGCTGGGACTAAGAACGCAACGCATAAGTTTGCAGGTGACGGATACCGCCGAAAAGCTCAACGCTCGGTGAGAAACCGCTTTATGTTTCGTCCCTCAACTATTTGAAAATATATGATTCTAACATCTACATTTAGGTTGCGGCGACCGGAGAGTCGCCGAGTGCCGTAGACATGTATATTATGGCACATAGAGGACCAGACCCTTCCCAGCCTGAGCTATTGTGTACTCCGTTGGCCACAGAGCGACTGGTTAGTTTGCCGCCGCTTTAAATTAGTTATCACAATATTTTACATAGTTAACTTGTAAAGTTGGTTTCTAATTGCAAGCCGAATATGGGAAGGAGATGGAAAGTCATGGTGAAGGATTTGATTGGAGGACTACACCCGTTGACCCTCAAGCTGTGTATGAGAGCGGTGGAGGCAAGTCACATGGACGGTAAGATTTCAACATGGACAGTGTTATCTAGTTGTGTTCAATAATAGTACCAATGTCAACACAATGTTTGAATTTTGAAGATACTCCATGTTCAACGGCATGATCGATCCGAGGCAAGTTCGGAGGAGGTCTTCCTCACAAAGTTCGGGCGGTAGCAGTAGCCGCCAGCACCGCACCACGTCTGAGATGGAGATTGACAGCCTGAAGCAAGAGATTCAGAAGAGTGATGCATTCCTTAAGGCCAAGAGGAGAACCAGAAGAAGCAGCAAGCTCATGCTGAACGCCTTCACACACAGCAGATGGCGACTATTCAAGTAAGTATAAATTTCACAATTACCATTCCTATCGTTATCAAAACATGCCACTAACGTGTTGCATTGTGCAGGCAATGTACCAGGCGCAGGGGATGACATTTGTCATGCCAGAGGTTGCACCGGCACCAGTACCGCCACAGTGGAGAATGTTTGCTCAGATGAGTTTTTCTCCAGCACCTCAGGTGAAAATTGCTCAACTGTAGCTTAACTTGATCTCCATGTTCAACACATTGTACAAATATAGCTTAACTTAGTTTATTATATAGGGATCGGGAGTGCAGGGGTCGAATCCTTACCAAACTTCTCCGCTAGCCCCAGGACAACATGGAGATCAGGTTCGTTTCATCACTTGTGCCATCAAACTATACTCATTGTCTCTAAGCGTTGCCACACATTTAGAATTATTGGCTAATTGTGTCATTTGTTCTCTTTATTTGCCAGCAATCTGGACAACACATCGATCCAGCACTCGGCGATTTTGTCAACAATCTCTTCGCCTCCGGAGGAAGCGGCCACAACTCCAACGAGCCAGGTGCTATGTGAGTTCAGTGAGCGAGAGGTGAAATTGTGTGTATGGACTTTGGTATAGACTTGTGTTATGGACAAACTTGTGTATCTATGGACTTGTATGGGCTTGAGACTTATCTGAAGTATGGATTTATGATTCGTATGTGGTTGTTATGGCTATCTATGGTTTAATTTGTTGAGATGTTACTCGTGAATGATTGAGAATGTGGATGTGTTGTGAATGTATGTGATATTTGTATTAAAATCTGGGAAATAAAAGAATTTTAGGGCAGTTTTGGCCCTGAAAAGGCTAATTTTCGGCGGTTAGAAGGAGGGCCGCCGAAAATAAGCCTAAACTATTTTCGGCGGCCACATCTGGACGCCGAAAATAAGCCCACATTACTTTCGGCGGCCAGGACTAGCCGCCAAAAATAAGGGGCCTTATTTTCGGCGGCCTAGGCTGGCCGCCTAAAATAGGGTTTATTTTCGGCGGCCCACTACAGCCGCCGGCAAACCATTTTCGGTGGTAAATGCTTTATTTTCGGCAGGAATTGGCCGCTGAAAATTATCCAGATTTCTGTAGTGTTAATCCAACAAAATTACATGTTCGAAAATTTTAGAAAATTAAGAAATCCTTCAATTTATTCATTGTCATCTATTCACATCCCAAAATTAGAAATTTTGGGGTGTGACAGTCAAACCTTCGAATTTTGAGCTGACATATGGTGGAGCTGTTCTCCTTTGCATCATAAAGCTCCCATAACAATTTTAGACTTTTTGGAGGTGTTTCGCCCTAGTTTTGGTAATTGATTCTTGGGCAAGGTCGGCCTGTTTGTGAGCACCAGATGATCCGATGTGCACATCATTGGACGGTCCAGTGTGTGTTGGAATTTCAATTCTTCTCCATATGAGCTGAAATTTTGTCCCTTTCTCATCCTTAGTAAAAATTTCATATATTTCAAGTTGGTTTGATAGGGTGTTGGATCATACCTTTTTCGGGGTGTCAGCTAGTGAACACCGGACAGTCCGGTGGTCACAATTTGCTATATTTGCTCTAAAGTTTTTAGGAGCTATTCCTTATTGTCTTGTGAGGGTGTGGTATGTTTTGGAGAATTTTTGAAGCTTGTCTTGAAGGGTTTTGGCATTTTTTTGTAGCTTTGTTCGGTAGGAATCTGCTGTCTTCCCAAGGTTGGCTCATTTTGCGTTATTTTTCTTTAGAGTTTGATGAGTGCTTCCGCTTTGTACCTGGTACATATTTGTTCAGTGGACGGTGCTTGGTACATGTGTTTTGGTGAATGTTGCGTCGGGGTTTGAATTTAAGTTTTGAGCTGCTCCTATTCACCCTCCCTCTAGTCACGTCGCAGTCTTCAATCCTACATCAGTGCTGAGAGCCAATGGACCGGCCTTATTGCTCTCTTGGTGTGATGAGTGCTTGTCAATGGTACAAGTCCTCCGATGGACTGGAGGCCCTCCGATGGACAGTAGGTTGATGATGAAGACCTCGATGGACTGAGGCAAAAGCCCTCCAATGGACCGGAGGCAATGCTCGGCGTCGGTCGGCCATGGAAGCACGGTACACGGAGGGGTGGTTCGGCAACGGTGGTGTAAGCCCTCCGATGGACTGAGAGGCAACTCCGATGGACTGGAGAAGCCGGTGCCACCGTGGTGCTCCAACCCGAGTGCATGGCGCGAAGGCATGCGAGGGAGGCTTTGGCGGCTTCCGCTCAAAACTGCCACCCAAGCTACCCAAGTCTTGGTGAGTTGGGCCACGACTCGCCAAGATAGAGAAGATGGGCCAAGTCCTTCCCAGACGAAGACTTCCTAAAATTTCTCGGTTTCTGACTTCAAAACCGGGGGTGCAAAGGTGGATTGGACTACGGGCCATGTGGAGAACATGCGAAGATTGCGTGGAAGCTAAGAAGATGGAGTCTTCATTGTGGTCGTCCGTCCCCGATATTTCGGGTCCTTTTCTGTTTTAGCCCCTCCGGGCGTTTCTAGTGTTAGGGGTCTTTGTGTAAAAATGCCAAAACTGAACCGGTGTATAAATAGCCTAAAAGCAGGTCATTAGGACCTCTCTTGGCCGCTAGGTTTTCATTTCCTTAGGGTATTTTTCGTCCTCAAGCCTTGAGCACAAAGTTTAGCAGGGTTAGGGTGAGATCTAGCCTCCACATCAAGAGGGAAGGAGAGGGTGGTTGCTTGGGATGAATTCCTTGGTTGTAATCTGATGTTGAGACCCATCTTGGGCCATTAATCCAAGTGATTTCATGCAGCAACTTGTGTGCTTGTTCTTCCCCCTTTTCCCTTTCGTTTTTGGACTCAATTCTTGGCTTTTCGGGTGTTTGCTTTGGCCGAGGTTGAATCCTTTTATTTGCTTGTGTTTTGGACTTGCTAGTATGTGGTGAATCTCACTAGCCAAGTGCTAGTATCATTGAACCACAAGCAAGGGCCGTTCTTATAGAATCTCGGTTTTTCGGATTCAACTCACCTACCTCATGAGATTTGCAATTTCCATTCAACCCTTGATCTTTTCAAGTGGATCTTTTGGGGTATGCTAGGGAAGGTTCTTAGGATTGTCCATGCAAAGTTTCGTTGAGATTTGACCTGGTTTTGATCGATTTTTGATGGGGTATCGGGCTGTTTTCTGCGTGCAGTTTTTCGGAGAACTGACGGACAAATGATTGTCCTAAGTTTTGTCCGAAGTTCAGATCTCAGACTGTCCGGTCCCTTGACCTCGTACTGTCCGGTCTGAAGGTTTTTGGGCTGTTTCAACCACTTCTTTGGGTTTATCTGGTCTGTCTTTTTGGAGGGGGTTAGGGTTGTCCAGTCTGTGCATTTTGGGGCTGTTTTCGTGTGTTTGTTGCTCCGCTTCTTTCTTGGTCCCTTTTTCTTGCTTTCTTTGGTGTTTGGTGTGTTAGTTTTTGCTGCGTGTTTGTGTTTGAATGTTTCCACCTCTGGCCAATACTCTTTGCTTGCTATTCCTTAGTAAGACGCACTTAGGTGTGGAGTGTCTACGTGGTTTCCTCATTGCATGAAGCGTTGCCCGGTTTGTCTTGCGCTATCTTGTTTGTTGTGTGCTTTCGCTCGCTTGTTGTGTACCCTTTTAGTGGGTGACATCAAGTGCTTGCTAGATACGTTCGGTTCAATGGACAGTATCTAGTGTTTCTTCTTCCACCAAGTTTGGGGGGTTGTGATTTTGAGTTTTTCAAGTGCTCCTATTCACCCCCCTCTAGCCGCACGTCTCGGTCCTACAGGTGCCATCTTTCGAGACAAGTTTATTGGTACATTTATCAAAACGAAGAGTATCATTTGATTAAAAAAATCCTCATACAGTTGAACCAAGCCACAAACTCAAGGGAGTGAGATGCAAATTGGGGGGGGGGTCAGTATTGAACTAGTCCATCATATTCTCACTCAACTTTTTGTTTGGTTTGCGGAGTACAATGGATTGATACATCATCATCTCGTTCCATCCTAGTTCGATGAATGGAGTCATCCCACCAAATTTCATAGAATCACCCCATGAAACATTTTTTTAAATGGACCAGACAAAGCTTGCCGATTATATTAAAAAGAAGGGACCCGGACTAGGCAACATAACCACAAAACCGAGAAATTGGATTGGGACATCAACACGCACCGCACAACACTCACATGACTAAGGGCCGGCAGGTTGTATTGGGACATCAATAAACACCGAGCCACACTAGCACTACACACCACACAAACTCAAGCGGTCCCCGCAGCTAGCGCATGTCATCGTTGCCAAGCTTGGCACCAAGACCAAGCAACTCCGACTTCCTCCACTTGATCAAACCAGCAGCACCCCGGAGAGTTCAACGAGCAGCACCGTGCGTCATCGTTGCGGACCTTGTCGGAAGGGTGACAAGCAGCTCTGACTTGCTATAGCGGGCCATAGCCTAAATCCCAAGGCACTGCACCGGCCTTCCAACGACACCGCCATACCTAGCGAGAGAGCCGCAACACGTCATCGTCGTCCACCTTCAAAGACCCTATAGGAAGCTGCACAAGCAAGCTCAAACCAAGGAAGGAATAGAGTGTCGAAAGTCAAGCGACGGCACCGAGAAGGAACGACCATAGCTTCAGCAAAGACTAGGAGGCAGACGAGCGACACCAACCACCAACGAGGCACCGAGGTGCGAAAGCAACTAGTAGCTCTGACCGAAACGGTGATCTTCATCAGCTTAGGAACGCCCTCGCCGAGGCGTGGTTCGTCGTACGACCTCCAACCACCCTAGGGCTTCCCCTGGGTCGCGCGGTGCCGACTCATTGTCAGAACCCGGCATCACGACCCGCTGCACCGAGGCATGGCGTTTAGGGCCAGCCTGGCTCGGGACTGCGTGGTGGCTCCTTACCGCATCCAGGAAGTAGATCCACACCAACTTGCTTGGCCTGGGCTACTGTGACCTCATCACCAACCAGATGTACCCCGTTCTCAACTTCCCCGACTTAGATCTGGACACAAATCAGTCGGGCTCCGAGAGCCCCTCCATCATCAAGTCATCCGCGGGATCCACGGCAGGCCCATGCTGTGGCGAGCTCCTGGGTTCCTCGCCCCCTACGAATTTAACCGCCTCCACCTGCTCCCAAGCGGGCTCCGCCAACTTCGACCTCACAGCAGGCCTCTCCTGATCGGAGCCCTAAAAGGGCTCGGGGCGCGCCTCAGGCCCCGTATGGACTCCGCAACGCCGCTGCTATGATGCCCCCGGCATCTCAAAAGCCTTAACATACAGTTAGAGACAAACTAATAATGAATTAAGACTTAATTATGCTTAGAGAGTAATGAGGACTAGATGGAGAAATCACTAAGTCAAAATTTTTCTAGGTGAATACAAAACTCTACGTTGTTTAGTTGTTTAAGTCACCACCCACAAGCTTTTGTGCGAAACACCAAATACAAAAGTCTTAGTTTGAGATGTTACCTTTAACTTTGATATTCTGACCATCTTTAAAATTGGATGATACGAGGTTTAAAAGTCGAAATCAAATCAAACAAGCAATTCTTTGAAGGCTGGCAAATGTGACCGTGACCAAACTTGAGCCCTAATAAAACTTTCAAAGTCCTTAAGCACCTGAGCTCAACTCCATTAACAAAGTTGTTGTACATGCTATGGACTAAACTTTTGTTACACTAAACCCAGTTCAAAACTATAGATTTGTTATTTTAAATGGGATCTAACTATCTCTTGAAAGTAACCCAAGAGTAAGGAAAATTCCCAAGTTTGGATTTTTAGCTTGTCCCCAAGTTTTGTTCTGAAATTACTTTAAATTTCACTATGCAACTTAGAAATCTTCCTTTCTAATTGAACTTATCATCTTTCAAATGCATTAGACCTTGAAGTGATTGGACTTCATTTGATACTTCAAAAGTTGAAAACAAGAAAGGCTATACACAAAGTGAAATTGCTGTTTTACCAAACCTTTGAACACAATTGTACTTGTATTTCAAAATCTGTGGCAAAATAGACAAAACTTTATATACACAACCTGTAAACAACTTCATGATGAACAACTTTGTTAATTGGGCTTGACCATACACTGAGGTTATCATGGTGCTTTGGATCTTTCTCTGCCAGCTTGTGTTTTCTGCCAAAACCGGACCTGCATAGTAATCTAAATGTTTCTCTAACCTACAGCCATAATTTTGCAAAATCATAATTGAAAAAGTTGTAGATCCTTGAGTTACCAACAAAAGTGTCAATAAGCTCTTAGAGTGAAAGTTGCCAGAAGATGGACTTTTAGATTTTCTAAGCATCCTTAGTCTGTAGGTCAAATTGAAATTTGAGAGCTAAATTCAAATGGAAACCATATTTACAAATAGATTTTTATATCAAGCCTTTTGACAAAGTTGTAGAACTCAAAGAGTGTAACATTTCCTCCAATTGGAGTTTTTGCAAATACGGCTTTTTACTGGGTCAAATATCCAATTTTCAGGGAGGGAGAAAACACATTTTCCAATTTCCTTTCTCTGTGTCGCTGACAGGTGGGGCCTGCAGCTCAGCGCCGCGCCACCGCCGAACCGGCGCTCGCCGTGTGGGCGACGGCGTACAGGCAGCACGCCGTGCTGCGGATTGAGCCCTCCCAGCACCAGTGGCTTCACTTGGACGGATTCCCGGCTTCCTGCGCTCCACCCTGCTCACTCCCTCTCTGCCTCTCCCTTGGAACGCGACTCGCAGAGACGCCATTGCCGCACCATGGCCGAACTCCAGTGAGCTCGTGCCACCGCAGCTCTGGGCCTCCTCCCGCTCCACGAACGAGTGCATCGCATTTCCCTCCACCCGCGCGCCGTTTTCCCCAAGGTCTGGGCGCCGTAATCGCCCCTAGCGCCCCTGTGTGTGCGTGCACGCCGTGGCTGCTCGCCATGGCCGAGCTCGCGGCGAGCTTGCGTCATGGCCGCCTCGGATCTCCTCCCCTCCGTCCATGAGGTGCAAAGACGTCACCACACCTCCCTCCACTAAATCCCAGTGCTCTAGTCTACCGAAACCGCCTCCTTCACCTCCCTCCACACGCAGCCGCCGAGACGCGCCACCACACCGTCGGCCTCACCGTAGGCGTCCTCCCTGTGTCCATCCCAGCGGCTCCAAACCCCACCATCGGGTTCGCCTCACCCTCGTGCAGCTTGGGCACCCTTCGGCTCCACCATTCGCCGACTCACCGACGAGATCCACCCCACGCCGCCGCGCACCGTTGCGCTGTGGTCGCCTCCGGTTCAAGCGTCCTCCCAGGCCTCTCTGACCTCCTCCTTCGTCAAGACCTAGTGGGTTAGGGTCGCCGTGGCCTGGGGCACCTCCCAGAGCCATCTCGGATCCAAGACCGTGCCTTCACACGCCGAAGCGGACGCCGGAACGCCGTCCACCGCGCGCGGTCTCTCCCGGCCTGAGGAAGAAGAAGAGGTCGTAATTTTGCGATTTAACCCCCGAAGTTTTGATATTTTCACGTGGTTATAGCATGTACTGTTTGATGAGTCTATTAGATCTTGCGTTACAACCCTTGGAAGTTAGGTTTAATTGCGTTTAAGTCCTGGATCTAATGGTTTTCGATTTGAACTCTTTTATTTTGGCAGTAAAGTTTGGAAAATCATATAAAATCGTAGAAACATCTAAAATGTGTAAACTCGGTTGCATTGGATTGACATGATGTGGATATATGAAATGACCATATTGCCCTTGATTAGTGCATGCATGTTGAAACTGGATAAATGGCAAAAGTAGAACTCAAAATGGTCACTACATAAAAAGTACTCAAAATGCCTCTTTGGAATTTGTATATGCTTTATGTTGCATAGTTAGGTCACTGTTGGAATATGGAGCTGTGCATGTTATGTTTTGATGCTGCTTTGAAAATGACAAAATAACACTTGCTTAATTAAATAATAGGAAAAAGTGGTTCCAGAGTGCATACTAAATTCTATAAAAATTTTGGTAGTGTTCTGGTGAGGTGTTGGTCTCGGGAATCATTTTTGTAGAACTTATGGTTACTGTTTTGCATCTAATATAAGCTAAAGAAAATATATGGAAAATAGATGTCCTATCAAACTATGGACTTTTCACTTACTGATTTTTGTACATGTTGTTTATGGCCGTTGTTGTTTACTAAGTGAATTCCAAGACCAGAAACTCATCCTATAAATTATGAAAAATATGGGAAGATAATGGGCTGATCATTTACTAGAATTTTAATAAATCAATTATAGCTCTTCCATGGCTGAAATTTTGTTAGTAGCTTTGTATATCAAGTTTCTGCATGTCATAAAAATCTGAGCTCATTTGGGATTGTCTAACTATATGAACTTCTATGTGCATTTTTATTTATAAAGTAAGCATGTTGCATTGAATATGTGGGTAGGTGTTTATTTGCAAATGATGTCGTTGTGAATGTTGCTTGGTTTCTAGCTGCATGCTATCTACTATTCTCCATGTCACACTGATTGAGAAATTAATTCGTTTACTCATGTAGAGCACTTGAAGTCAATATAGGGTTTTAGTCCATTCAGGCAACATCATTAACATGTTGTTAGTGTTGTCAATAGTTTGTATATGGGTGACTTCATGATCTTGTGTTCGCTCAGTACTCCCTGTTTAAGTAGTCTATCAATCACCTTTTTGATTGTCCATGAAATAATTGTTCATATGTGTGATCGATGTTCATGCATCTCTTTCACTTCATCATGCATATCATTCATATAGTGGCGCTCATTTCAGATACGTGACCAAGAAAACAAGTGCGTGGAGCTACATCAAGCAATGGTGGTCCAGAAGACCAACTAAGCCCCAAGCACGACCTGGAGGGCCCATCAGTCGTGTTTGGACGGAGGAGTTGTCCAAGGGATCAAGGGGTTGCCTGGGGCAAAGCCTCACAACTCGGCAAACTAACTTTAGCTTAGTTTGTTCGAGTTTTCAAACAAACAAAGGTAGGCCCCTTAGACATTTACACCTACCTAGAGAGTCTCACCACCCTCTACTTGAATGTGCATTTATGTTCAGGAGTTGTTTGAAACCCCACTTGCATAAATGCCTGATATCCTAAGTAGAATGGACAGGCCGAAGTCTATGCTTAGCCATGCTTAGACGGTAGAAGTCGAGTGAAGATATTCGCTCGCGAGATGATAGGGCTAAAAAATGTTTTACAACAATCTCAAATTCAAAAGTAATATGATATGATATGATATGATGGAAAGATGAGACCGAGCAGAGCATAACTTTACTTTCGTGGTGTGCGTTGTTGTTGTATTCGGTTCCGCCCGTGTCGCATAAGGCCCGTCCGCTATTTGCCTGCTGATTGGCATAACATTGCTAGAGTGCTTATCCAGGCCATTGGACTGGTGAAAGTCTCTCTTGAGACGTCCGGAGTTTTCAGGATGCCGCCGATCCACTTGATGGAGGCCAATGTACTCGGCGGCGCTTGTAGTCAAGGGAGGGCTGACCCGACATACGTGGTATCGCTCCTAAGACGGCACAACCCGGGGGTTAGGTGGGGGCGTTTTGAATCTTGGGACGGGTCAGATTGAGATGGGGGCTATATGTGAGAACGCCGAGGGTTAGTAAGCATATACTCCTGGCATCTTTTGTTATTCCCGGGAATATAAAAATTGATTCGAATCGATGATGCTCACTAGGTGTGAGAATGCCAGATATCGCACATGGGCAACGTAGTAATAACTTTAATACGTTATTCATTTAATCATGCTTTTTATATTACATGTTTGTACTTGTATGTATACGTCCTTGCAAATTAACTTTTGATGATATATGTGTTGAGATTATTGAGATATGTGAGTTATGGATCATGATGTTAACTATGATGAATCAATCGAGGCTTTTGCTACCTAAACTGAAAGAAACTCACAAATAAGGACTCACTCCTAGTAAGCTTATGCTGGTTAGAAGTCAGTCCACAAAAAGTCATAGTCTCAAATGTATCGGGCTGATACCGCCCATGGGTAAGTCCTACCGAGTACCCCACGTACTCAGCGTTTGTTTTCCTATCTTTTTCCCAGGTACTGGAGTAATTGAGATCAAGGATGACAACGGTGGGCTCGATGTCACGCCTTGATGTTTTTAATTTGCGTTGCATTGCACCTAATATTATTATGTAATTCCACTGCGAGATTATTTTAAAGTTGTATTTCACTGCATTTATACATTATTTTAAGCAAAGTATCTGTAATCAATTAAACTATGTTTGTATGGAATGATGGGTTGTTGTAATTGTTGTGGCTCTTTCGAGAGCTTAACGTGTGTGACGTCAGCATCCCTAGGTGATGGTTACATCGAGTGCCCTTCTGGGTTGCTCGACGGACTACCGGGTTTGGTTCGGTCTAAGGGCACTACGAGACAGAGGTGGCAGGTGTACTTAGCTCGGATTAAATCGGCGGTTCCGCCACAGCTGGTGTCAGAGCCGATCATACACGAACAACAATTATAGCAACTTTACTTTGATTTCAAAGAACTTATTTTGAAAACTTTTCGCAGTATTTACAAAAATAAGAGTATTGTGTATAAGCCCATTATAAGGATGTTAGCTTATATGTAGGTGTCATCACTGACTTTCTAACTTAGACTAGTGGAAATGATCATATTGCATGTCTGTTTTTGGGATACTATTCTTCGGCAATAGCAATCCCCAGTACTGGTGGAACACTATTGGAGTTGCGAAGCATTTGTGAACCCTGCACCCTTGTTGCGTAGGTCAAACTCTTTAAGGGTGGTGGGTATGCTTTGGAGCTTTCATGCCCACCACACTTACATTTGGTTTTGGGATCCATCTTTTTCTTGACAATCCCCAGTACTGGTGAAAAGTCAGGCTTTGAGAAAAGGTGCAAAGGCCCACTCAACGTTGTCCACACAGCGGTCACGCGTGGATGCCACACTAGGTGGTAATGTATGAGCATACATTCTTCTGCAGGTACACTAACCACGTGCGAAATTAAGAGCGATTAGAGGACGACTAGTTGCATTAGGGAGAGACGTGCATATATGTCATCGAGATATCGCTAGTTATATATAATATACCTAGGATGTGTGATGTAAGACCGGATAGGACGAAATCATTCATCATTTCATATCATCTCATGTGCTTTGCTATGTGTTGGATCAAAAATGACTAGATTCATATTTTATCATACACATGGTTGTTGGTAATAACAAGTTTCACATGTGATTTGTATGTATGATGCTATTGTTTGATATGTGAATAAAAATCTGAGAAGAACTAGTAGAAACTTTGTGTGTGATGCTTATAAGATGTGAAATTGTGACCACTTTGCTATAAAATGTTTTCTCTGATATTGCTTAGATTAAAAAGGACAAACAAAAATATGATCGAAAATGAAATCTTCAGCCAATGTGACCTTTTGTCGAAGTTTGTACTTTCTGCATTAATACAAACACTTTTAGTGAATACTTTTTTTAAGCTGTAGAAAACAACAAAACAAACAACTTTTCTATTTGGGTTTTGAACCAAAGGTGTTGGTAAGGTAACTCACAATCGCTTTAAGTCAGAACTTCAAATCTGGACAGTTACGACAAATCTGATAACTTCAAGTTTTGAGACCTTTAAATATAGAACTGGCCATAGGCATCCATAAGAAAGTTGAAGTACATGAGGTTTGCAAAAGTTTTCTATTTTGACCATGACCTGGAAATGCTTCTAACTCAAACAAACACATGACACTTAATTAGCACTTAAATGTGAACAGATTTGACCACCCCTTGGTAATCTGAAGTTCCACCTATTTTCGACTCACAACTGGTAGAAATGTTCTATACAAATGATGGAGAGAACTTCAAAAGCAACAACGTTGGTATTCTGATGTTAGTCTAGCTTGTATGTTGAGTTTTAGCAGGGTTAGTACAGGACTTGCAATCTGGGCAGATTTTGGCTAGCTAAATAAATTGAGTTCTCGGACCGTTTTGAGGTAGAACTAACAAACATTTTCTATACCAACAATGTAAAATGTAAGACTTTGCACGACCTTCGTATTCAGAGTTCTACCAGATCCTTTTTGTTGCCTTCCGAAAGCTACCTGCAACCTGTTCACGTTAGAAAGGGGCGATATAGATTGGTGCCACATGTTGTGATGGGGTCACTTTTCAGCATATTTTCTCGAGCACGGAAATACGAAACGCACTGTGACTGCACCAAGCTTTTAACACTCTTGAATTGACTAGAGCCCTAATTCTTTCTGCTACAGATGTCGCAGCCCTTGACGCAGCCTTTCGACTTATGCCCTGATCACAACGAGTCCATGAAAGCTACAACAATAGTACGTCAAGGTCATAAGAAGAGAAAAGCGGGAGAGTCCTCCACTGATGCAGCTTCAGTTCAACATCTGCGACCCAGGATGGTTCTATTGAAGGGATTGGTCAAGCCTGAAGATCAAATCAAGATAGTTCATATGTGTCGACAACTGGGCAGTGGTCCAGGAGGATTCTATAGGCCAAGCTACAAGAATGGTGCTAAGATGAATTTGTGGATGATGTCTCTAGGAAAGAACTGAGATCCAACTACACGCTCATATGGACCAACACGTCCATTCGATGGTGCACAAGCCCCTGCGATACCAGAAGCTTTCAAGATGATTGCTCAAACTACGATTTCTACTACAAGTGAATTTCCTCAGATTAACCCTGATATATGCATCATCAACTACTACACCAACTCCGGGAAGCTCGGCCTCCATCAAGACAAGGATGAATCAAAGAGTAGCCTCAGCCAAGGTCTACCCTTCATCTCCATCTCCATAGGTGATACAGCCGAGTTCTTATTCGGCGACACTAGAGACAAAGACAAAGCGACCATGGTCAACCTCGAGTCTGGTGATGTTATCATACTCGGTGGAGAATCAAGGCTACTGTTTCATGGCATTTCCCATGTGAAGACCAACACCTACACCAACTTGGTTGAAGGAAGAGATAGGCCTTCGTCCTAGATGCATCAATCTTACGTTTATGCAGTACTAGCTAGGTACCAGTTGGCATGATGGCATTCCTCGCAAACTTTTGTAATGAGAAGATTCTAACTCTCATAGCTATTGAGGTTCTCATGTATCCAGCTCCCTAGAATCGGCGTGTGTCAATCCCTCATGATTAATGTATTTTGGCTCTTCTGTGGGGCATTCCAAACTCTTGTAGTTCTTGCGCTTCATGCTCTTATCATTCATGCACTTCAGTCATTGTAATCCATGATACTCTAGTTTGTTGTCACCATGTTTCTAGTTCAATTGAATCTGATGAATTAGACCCTCAAAATCAATGTGCTATAGCATGAAAAACTCCTCGCTCATGTCTTGTCTTGGCGTATTGCTCACGTCCCCTGAGATTGGATGGTTATGCCGCTCTTGGCGTGGTGTTTACTCGAGCAGTATTTGGTGTCGCGACGGAACCTAGGGTCCCGTGTGTACGGCCGACACTCGGTTCGACTAGGGGCGCGCTGGTATCAAGACATGTGACAGCATGACATCACTTCTAGAGTGAAATATCCATATCCACTTTCTCAGCTTCAATAACCCTTGTGTTTCCCGATTCATGGTAATAATTGATTTCTAGTTTCAGTACATTGTTACTTGGTTCCATTGCTTTGTTTCACCTTTCCTTTCTTGATCTGTGGGGAAAGATTCATCTCAATCCCACTAACGTTCACACCCTTCCATTTCCTTGTTGAACCAAGTCTTTCTCGATCCGTGGAGACGGATTAATTCTATGTTCACACTTAGACCACACCTTTCATTGCTTGTTTACTCTTGCTAGTCGTGATTCATGAGGATGATCGGCTCTATCTCCACGGTACCTTTGTACCCATTGGTCCCAATCTCATGGCTTCTCTATGCTTACCTTGCTTATCTTTGACGCCTCATATTCGTGGGAAGGCTTGATTTCATTTCCACTGTCTTGCTACATCATTCTATTGCTTTCTTCCAACTTCCCTCTTGGTTGGTGGGAACGATCAACTCGGTTTCCACTATTTCAGTTGAAAAATTTCTTTCTACTTGTTGAACCCTATCCTCGAGGGTGGATTTCAAGATCATTCGATGCACTAAGCTTTTGTTCTCGGCTAGTACCCTTGTCATATCATCTTTTCATGAGTTGATTTCTTCCCCTTTGAAGTTATCCTCACAGGTGGGCTTACTAACACTGTCAATGTGTCGTTGGTAAGCACAAGTCATCTATCTATATTTCCTTGGTTAGTCCTGACCAACATAACAGAACTTACAACTCATCACCTTGTCTAGGTGAATATGTCCTATTTTCTTCCCATGGCATCTTTCTTGAAGCAATGAGTAGAAGGTGCTATGTATCACCACATCTTACTCTTTGAAGAATATTCGGATTGGATATCTTATATGTGTACGTAGTCCCTATCAAATGAAATGGAGGTGTCTCTCAACAACACATCCATTGTCGTTTCTATGAATCACAAGATGTTCACTTCGTTCAAATTCCATACTACGTATACATTGCCTCTATTATTCTAATAAATCGGATATTTATTATGTTTCTAAGCTTGGTGTCAAAGTCGAGAAGTAATTCCTTTTTCTCGCTTGAACCCATCATTGGCTCGCTGCAGCCACCTCCTCTTCATAATTTGTTCATTCACTCTCATATATGAATGATGGGTTGAGTACCTTTGAAAAGGCCATCCCAACCTTACTAGATGATGCTTTGTGACTGCATTGTGTTAATAAGGCACTAACCATTCACATGCGAGTTGACAAAGCCAATAGATGAGGATCCAGATGTTACCACGTGTATATAGAATCATACGAACCGCGTGCCAAAACCATATGCATTCTGTGGTAAGCCAGAGAGCCCTTGTTGACAACGGAATTTGGCCATCCCTGTTAATGGGCTAGAATCGGCTTTGGGCTAAAGAGAAGCTGTCCAAGGAAGCGACAGCGGATGGTTAAGCAGGCTAGTGGGCAGGGTTTGTAAGTCAGTTAGGGTTTGTAACTTAATTATAGAAGGGCAGGCTTGCTGCCCGAGCCTACAGACTATAAATATGTACCCTTGTTATCGAAATAAAGTTGACGACATACGTTCATCAAGCAGCGGTTGTCTCCATCTCCTCTCGGCGCATCGCCACCTCTAGCGACTAGAGTTTTAGGTAATCGTCATGCAGCCTTAACGATTTATTTCGTTATAGCCATTACGACGTTAGTTGCCTAGCAAATCGTGTACTGAAGCAATTTTGATGGCACGGTTTGCTAGTTACCACGATGAATCTCGCGATAAGCTTAGCTTAGCGCGAGATCCATTAGTTATCCCGATGAATTTCATGTTAAGCCTAGCTAAGCATGAGATTCATCATGTGCATGAGCCGATATGTTCGCATGTCGGCTCATGCACAACTTGCTGTTATGCTAATATCTGTTGTGGTGCATGCTATCGCGCTACCGGTTTGTTGTCAGATTAGCATATCGCAAGGCTCAAGGTATAGATTAGATCTGTTCTTAAAGTTTTATCTACAGATCATGTGTTATTAGAAAGATCCAATGTATACCCTGCCTTGCCTTTTGTCATTTTATCAAAGATGCATCTGCTTTCATATCTTTCCTATATAATCTTTGGTGTAATAATAGATTTAAGGCATGTTTGGCGTTCATCTGGATGTTTTAGCCGACCAGAATAGATCTAGTCGTGTTTCCTCTTCCTTTATTTAAGTACTTTTATATATTATATCTAGATACACTATTGGTAAGACAGCAGGGCCATGCCGACGAAGAAGATCCGATACAGGATGAGCCGATCCGGCTAGTATTTAATGTTTGATCTGTTTTGTCTGCTTGTACAGGGAAAGCAGGAGTCAACCAATGCTATCACCACCACCATAACCTCCCTGGCTAGGTCATATGCCAGGTGGCACGCCCGACTAACACCAAGCCAAAGACGATCGGCTGATCCGTTCAGCTGATTGTGGGTCGTGTTGACGGTCATTATTGCACTACCAATGACCATCAACTAACCACAAATATGGAGGAAAATGTGCCAAAGTATGGATTAACCCTTGCTACTAACATTCCATAAGTTGTGTAGAATATTTGATTGCAGTGAAAGATCGGTTGAAAATAGGCAAAATATAGCTAAGTCAGGAGGTGACTGGCAAGTGGGCCAGGCCGCCCGGCTCCACCCCAAGCCGCCCGGCCTGACAATGTGGCCAATTCACTTCATCTTCGACCTGCATGTGCCCAAGTGACGTGTCAACACAGCTGTGAAGTCCAAATGCCGAAACCACCACGTCAAGTACGGGAAGGCTTGCCACATCATTGATCCAACACTTGGATTGGTGAAGTCAGCAATCCTAGGCACTTAGGAAGAAACACAAGTGAGATCAATGGTTGAGGAAAAAGCACAACTATAACCGCCATGCAACCGACCTAGGAAAGCAATAAGGAGCGTTGGATGACACAAGTCGGTGGATCGGACGGTCACCCGGGCCGCCCGGCCTGGGGTGGAGCCGCCTGGCCCCACCTGGAGCTGCCCGGCCCCACCAGAGGCCGCCCGACCTCTAACCGCCTCTCCAACTGCCTCACCGACCTTAGAAGCTATAAATACCCCCCTAGGCCTGACTTGTGAAGTGTGGAAGTTGAGTAGCTCATACTATCATTTAGTCTTGTATCACAAGGATAGTCTTGGGAGTTAGAGTTGAGTCTGAGCTTTTGCCTCAGGGATTCCAGAGTCTTTTTCAAGTCTTGGTAAAGCTCTTGTATCTTCCTATCTTTGTACTCTTGTTACTCCAGTATAATATATATCATTGCTCTATCTTTTGTTATACTTTACTTTACTTCTTAACGCTTGCCTAGTGTGGTGTACCTTTATTGCACACTAGATCCAAGGCTTAGGTTTGTGTTGTTCTTAAGTTATCTGAATCCTGTTAGACTTGTCTGTGCTATAAGCTTGTCTTAGGCTTTTGATCTAAGATTAAGTTAGTTCTCACCCTCTGATCAAGGAGGAGCTTTAGTGTTCGAGTTCTCACTGGAACACTAGTATAGCGTGCCATCTTACCCACGCAGATCTGGTTGGTAGCCTCTCTAGGTGACAACCCTAGAGGTCTCAGTATTCCACCCTGTCGTTTGGTAAGCCCGTAGGCGTTAGCCGGGTCTCCTTCGGAGGTCTACTATCTACCCTTTGACCCCTTAAGGCGCTGGAATTTCGCTCGATGCAAGATCCTAGCTTGTTTCCAGTTAACTTAGATCAACCGCGAATACTCCTCTGCAGCGATTAAGTAGTAGAGTTTGAAAATCTAATCTCACTAGTTGTCCTCCCAGGCAACTACCTAAGTGTTAGGCTTCTTTAGTCCCTGTTTTACTCTTTCCACCATACACTATCTTTATCTTACCCCCATTGTAAGATTAGCTGGTATTTTATCTAAGTTATAGTACTGCTTGAAAGTTCGACATTTCATTCCACCTATTCGCCCTTGCTTCCCTGTGGATTTTTACGATACTCGGAATACTCTGAGTGAAAAAGCTACAGCGAATCTCCGTGCGCTTGCGGAGTAAAATCTGTTACATTAAGAGACGTCAACAAGCTTTTTCTGGCGCCGTTGCCGGGGAAGCAATTGGCAATAGAAGTTTGATTTGCTCGAACCTAGGTACTTATAACTTGATAACATTCCGCTATTTCTTAGCGGGCTTATTTGCCTCTGTCTACTTTATTGTTGGGTGACAGAGAGGTGTATGACCGGTTTTGACCTACCGGCAAACTATCACAACAATCCGGAGTCACTGCTCAAAAGGAGAGTCTGTTAGAAGACGATCCACGGGCAGAGGCCTGTGCCAGCTACACTGGAGTTTGGATCATCAAGCACATTCGACACGACACACATGGCCGAGAAGACCATTCGTGAGTTCTCTGTCCCATCCAGCAACAACATCCCTACGGGACCAAGTGTGATTGTTGGAGATGGATTTGAGCTCAAGCCAGTTGTCATCCACATGGTCCAAGCTAGCCCATTCTACGGATTGGCGTCGGAGGATGCAAACAGCCATCTCCAGCAATTTCTGGAGATATGCAGCACTTTCACTATCAAGGGTGCAACCACCGATGCTGTTCGGCTTCGCCTCTTCCCATTCTCTCTGATTGGGAAGGCGAAACAGTGGTTCTACCTGAACCGCAACAACTTGACGACTTGGGAAGCATGCTCCAATGCCTTCCTTGCAAAGTACTTGCCTCTGGGGAAGACAAGCTCACTAAGGAACCGAATCTCGAGCTTCAAGCAGCTCGCTGATGAGTCCGTGGCAGAGGCATGGGAGAGACTACAAGAGTACATCACCGCCTGTTCCCACCATGGTATGGAACAGTGGCTGATAATCCAGAATTTCTTCCACGGACTACACCGATCTGCGCAAGAACACCTCGATGGAGCCGCTTGAGGATCATTCTTGTCCTTAAGCGTTGCCGCTGCCCGCACTCTCATTGAGAAGATAGGAAGCAACCAAGGATGGAGAGAGGAGAGGGCGAACAATAAGCCCCGTGGAGTCCACCATATTGACGGCTCCGACATGCTTGCCGCCAAAATGGACCTCCTGCTAAAGAAGCTGGAGGGCGCTCCTGAAGCTGTGCCGGTCCAGGCACTGGATTCTCGCATGACTTGCGAGCATTGCAGGGACACCGGCCACACGGGGAACATCTGCCCCAAAAATGGATCGGAGGATGTCAATTTCATCAACAACAATGGCTTCAGCAATGGGCCTCGTCCTTAATCAGGTTGGAATTCATGACCCAACTTACCTTTCGCTGGTCAAGGTATGTCTTCTGGCAGTTCTCAGCAGTTCAATAAAAATTCTTTTGATCAAAAAGCTGTGAACGATAGCATTAGTAAGAAGTTCCATGCGAATGATAGAGTTCTTGAATCTTTGTCACATCAAATGGAAACTTTGAATAGTGCCATAAAGAACCAGCTAAGCTTTAATAAAATGTTAGAAACTCAAATAGCTCAGCTTGCCGCCGCTCTATCTAGTCCTACTTTGGGGAAGCTTTCGGGATAGCCTGAGCCACCCCCGAAGGAACATATAAATGCTGTAACCACTAGGGGTGGAAGGTCTACATAAGACCCCCCACATCCTAGAGCTGTAGGAAAAGAACAGGGAAAGTGGGCCGCACCAGAGGAGGAAGAAGAGGTGGATCGTGAACCACCACCGGTGAAGGAAGCACCAAAGTCAGCTCCACATGAGTTTTATGACACACAGTGCTCCCTTTTCCTCAAAGACAGAAGAAGGCCTCGGTCGACGATCAGTTCGGCAAATTTGTTGAGGTAATAAAAAAGTTATATGTCAATATCCCATTGCTAGATGCGATGGAGGTGCTTACGTATGCTAAGTACCTGAAGGACATCCTCAACAACAAAAAGCCACTGCCATCGACTGAAGTTGTGCACCTCACCGAGGAGTGTAGCGCTGCTATACTCAACCAGCCACCTGAAGAGAAGAAGGATCCTGGGAACCCCTCCATATCATGCTCAATCGGAACCCAGAATTTTGATCAAGCTCTCTGTGATCTGGGAGCAAGCCTCAGCGTCATGCCAAAGGTAGTCTTTGATAAACTTACGCATGCTACACTTGCCCCTACTGCTATGTGCCTGCAGCTAGCGGATCAATCGATTCGCTACCCCGTCGGGATTGCCGAAGATGTCCTAGTAAAAATCCGGAACTTCGTCATCCCGGTGGATTTCGTGGTGCTAGACATGGAGGTAGACACGAAGCCGCCGCTCATCCTTGGGCAACCGTTCCTAAGCACCGCTGAGGCCAACATTGATGTTGGAGCTGGAGAAGTCCACCTCAATATCAATGGCAGACGGGAGACGTTCGCCTTCAAACCAAAGGTCGAACAGTGCCGACAGGTAAAAACTTTCAAATTTAAGTGTCAGGCACCTCAGAAAACACCAAGAGAGAAGATCAAGCTTTCGCCAAGCAAGCCGAAAATGGACTCTCTCCTCGTAGCCATGGAAAAGCTCCTGTACGATGGAGAAGCCCGCAAGCTCAAAGCCGATCGCAGAGCCGAGTCACTGAGACGTGCCTCACTGGCCCAGCCGCCGACAAAGGACTCAGGAGGCAAAGCTCCTGAGACAAAGGTCACCGCCAAGGCAATGAACACATCTCAAGAACGGTGGAAGAAAGAGGAAACGCCAAAACCAAAGCCAGAAAAGAAGACTAAAACTCAGAAACAAAAGGCTGTGGCAACCAAGAAGGTTTGGCGAGCAAAAGTTGCAGCTCAGACGGCCGCTAAGTCTCCATCAAGCACTGACACCGAACCCAAGGTATGACTTGCCCTCGCCAGGAGGTAAACTGGCCTTATCCTCCACTGCATATTTAATTTTCCTATCTTTCATGCACCTACTTTGAATTTCACCATTGCATGTTTAATTTTCATCAAATTTTTGTTTTAAGTTTGCATTTAGTTAGTTCTATTTTGCGAAAAAAAATTCGGAGCCGCCCGGCCCCATTAGGGGCCGGCCGGCCCCCTGTGCTCCCTCTGCGTGCTCCACCGAGCTAAGTGCCGAGGGCACTGGGTGTAGGCCGCCCGGCTCCTGCTGGCGCCGCCCGGCACCCCTCTGCTCCCCTTTTGCGCACACACGATGCCGGTGGCTGAGCTACCAAGCCGCCCGGCCCCGCACCGACGCCGCCCGGCCTCGCCTCTCCACCGTTGCCGTCCCATCGCCACGCACCGCACCCACCAGGCTAGGGGCATAGCCCCTAGGCCGCCCGGCCACCCGCCGGCGCCGCCCGACCTCTGCCGACGCCACCCGGCCCCAGGGCAGGCCGCCCGGCCCCCTGCTGCCTGCCTGCCTCCTCTTGCGCACTTCTCCCTCGCACCGCTCAGCAGCCTTCTCCCTCCTTAATCACTCTCTTAAGCTTAGTTAAGTACTTAGTTTAATTCCAGCACTTAGTTGAAATTTTGCCCAATAAAATAAGTGCTACACCCTCGGTTTTTGGACATTTTGTGGAGGCTCTGCCCCGCAAGGACGACTAACTCTTGGACGACTGACTTCTGGACGACTAACCGCTAATGCTAATATTTGTGTCTGCTTTGTCCCTTGTGTAGCATATTGTCTATTTTTGCAGGATGTCTTCCTTCTTTAGGAAAGCGAAGAAGGCCCTGAGCAACACAGGGAAGGGACTGCACCTGAAGTTCCTGTCTTCGTCGGACCAGCGCTCTCGCTCTCGTTCACAAAGCGGAAGTTCCAGGACCCCAGCAGCATCCGACAGGACTCCTGCAGTGTCCGACAGGATGCCTGTCAGTGGTACACGCAGCCGCCAGGACCAGGAGCAAGATGAAGGAGTTTCTTCTCAGCAACAACCGCAGCGCCAACTGATGAACCTGCAGGATATCAACATCCAAGGTGACCAGGAAGCCTAGGTGTTACAAGCTCTTACCACCAAGACCTTTGGGAGGACCAAGTGCTTCGACGCCTTCTTCCTCGTCGAGATAGGTATGTTGGACCCGTTCATTAAAGCCTTTGATTATGTAGGTTGGTCGGATTTCGCTAACATTACAGAGGAATGATCCGTCCTTCTCACACAAGAGTTCCTGATGACTCTCCGCGTGGATAAGCGTACAACAGGTACGTTTATAAATTTCTGCCTGTTCAATACTGAATTCTCTGTCTACACACGGCAGTTTGCCAACCTCCTGGGCTTCCACTCCAACTGTTCATTGAGTGACTTGGCCGGGTATGACATGAAATCTTTTTGGGTGGAAATATGTGGAGAGTACGGGAAGGGGAAACACAGCACCACCAAAATTCACAATCCCACTCTGAGATTCTTAGCTTGCTGGGTCTCGCTCATCGTCTTTCCAAGAGGCGAGGTTCGTTGTGCACCCAACGAAGACCTCAAGTGCCTCTATGCCATGGTAAAAAAGAAGCGCTATGCTCCGGTCCTCGACATTGTCCACCACTGGATGGGCATGAGAGCGACCAACACCCCTATAAGCATCACTTCCTTTGTCACCAGGATAACAGCCAACTTGGGCCTCCTAGCGAATGCCCAACTTGACTACCTTCCCGACGACACATCACACTTTGTGGGGGAGCAGCACTTTGTCCAGGCACATTTCATGAGGCGAGACGCCGCAACTGGGAGATAGATCATGACATGGTTCGGGCATAGTCTTGAGCTGCCGCTTCTAGCACCGCAGTTCGACATGTACACCATTAGAAGCCTAACCATGCACCACGCCAAAGCATCGGCGGCGTCATGACCAGAGCCCAGTGACGGCGAGCGGAGGAGTCACACCACAGAGCCCGAGGAGAGGATTTTGAGGAACCCATCCATGCTTCCATACCATCTTGGTACTTCTCCAGTACCGGTAGCGAGAGTTCCTACCAGCCTTCCCATAGTACACAACACTATGGAGGCGGTAGTGCATCACGTGCGCTCAGTAGAGACCTAGGTCACTCTGCTTCAGCCCGGTACCACACACCTGACATGGCCGACATACTCCGCAATGGGGGGATGAACTTGGGCCAGTACGATCATTATTGCACTACCAATGACCAACAACGAACAACAAATATGGTGGAAAATGTGCCAAAGTATGGATTAACCCTTGCTACTAACATAGTTCCACAAGTTGTGTTGAATATTTGATTGCAGGTGAAAGATCAGCTGAAAACAGGCAAACTATGGCTAAGTCAGGAGGTTACTGGCAAGTGGGCCAGGCCGCCCGGCTCCACCCCAAGCCGCCCGGCCTGACAATGTGGCCTGACAATGTGGCCAATTCACTTCATCTTCGACCTGCATGTGCCTAAGTGACGTGTCAACACAGCTGTGAAGTCCAAATGCTGAAACCACCACGTCAAGTACCGGAAGGCTTGCCACATCATCGATCTAACACTTGGATTGGTGAAGTCAGCAATCCTGGGCACTTCAATCCTGCGGCTAAGGAAGAAACACAAGTGAGATCAATGGTTGAGGAAAAAGCACAACTATAACCGCCATGCAACTGACCTAGGGAAGCAATATGGAGCGTTGGATGACACAAGTCGGTGGATCGGACGGTCACCAGAGGCCCCACCAGAGGCCGCCCGACCTCTAACCGCCTCTCCAACTGTCTCATCGACCTTAGAAGCTATAAATACCCCCTAGGCCTTACTTGTGAAGTGTGGAAGTTGAGTAGCTCATACTATCGTTTAGTCTTGTATCACTAGGTTAGTCTTGGGAGTTAGAGTTGAGTCTGAGCTTTTGCCTCAGGGATTCCGGAGTCTTCTTCGAGTCTTGGTAAAGCTCTTGTATCTTTCTATCTTTGTACTCTTGTTACTCCAGTATAACATATATCATTGCTCTATCTTTTGTTATACTTTACTTTACTTCTTAACGCTTGCCTAGTGTGGTGTACCAAATTGCACACTAGATCCAAGGCTTAGGTTCGTGTTGTTCTCAAGTTATCTGAATCCTGTTAGACTTGCCGGTGCTATAAGCTTGTCTTAGGCTTTTGATCTAAGATTAAGTTAGTTCTCACCCTCTAATCAAGGAAAAGCTTTGGTGTTCAAGTTCTCACTTGAACACTAGTATAGCATGCCATCTTACCCACGCAGATCTAGTTGGTAGCCGAGAGGTGACAGCTCTAGAGGTCTCAGTATTCCACCCGTCGTTCGGTAAGCCCGTAGGCGTTAGCCAGGTCTCCTTCGGCGGTCTACTATCTATCCCTTGACCCCTCGAGGCGCCGGAATTTCGCTCGACGCAAGATCCTAGCTTGTTTCCAGTTAACTTAGATCAACCGCGAATACTCCTCTGCAGCGGTTAAGTAGTAGAGTTTGGAAATCTAATCTCACTCGTTGTCCTCCCAGGCAACTACCTAAGTGTTAGGATTCTTTAGTCCCTGTTTTGCTCTTCCCACCATACACTATCTTTATCTTACCCCCGTTGTAAGATTAGCTGGTATTTTATCTAAGTTATAGTACTGCTTGAAAGTTCGACATTTCATTCCACCTATTCGCCCTTGCTTCCCTGTGGATTTTTACGATACTCAGAATATTCTGAGTGAAAAAGCTACAGCGAATCTCCGTGCGCTTGCGGAGTAAAAGCTACATCTATATGCAGGGTTCGAGATAGTCTAACAAGTTTTAGTCATTCAGAAACAGGGTTTTTCTTAAAAGGGGGTGCCACTGGACTTGCCGGTCCACCTGGCCAATGACTTTCCAGCCATCACACTTTCCACCCCGCTATAGGGTTCTACCCCATAGCTTAACTTCCACCCAAAAGACCATTCCAGACCATTCCCACAGTTTTAATTTATGAAAAGTGCTAATTGAAGAACCAAGCCGTAACTCATCCATACCAGTGGACTCGGACTATTCGAAAAGGTTTTACTCTGATCAGAGGTTGTACTAATTCCCACAAGTTGGACTCAGCGACACTTACGGCCAAATAAGCGCCCGAATTCCAAACCAAACCGTTGCCTTTGTTTTATCGCCTAGAAGTACTTTAGAGGTTCGGGTCACCGAGCCGCACCCTGGTGTCTCTCGACACCCCCTCGGTACGCAACCCTTTCCTTTACCCCTTGTGTGCCAACACAGAAGCTACTAGGCTATCGACTCCAGCTCGGGCCCAGCCAATGCCTCATACAGAGCGAGTGGTTGTACTAAAGAGTTAGGCAAGATGTTAATCAATGCGATCCTTATAGAGCTCAGGTAGAACCATCATCACCTTACTCTGCTCGACACCGCGAGCATCCACCTACCCGGTCATTTCCACGAAGACCGGGACCTGGGTAACCGCGGGTTGCTAAGTTACCGTTCATACCCTGCCCCTTTAATGGCGTATCCCAACCCATGGGTCGTTTGCCGGGGTTCTTCCCCATTTTATTTTAACACACACACACACACCTATCCTCATCCCAAACCCATCAAGTTCCACAACCATAATCCCAACTTAGCATCAAGATTATGATAGATATAATTAAGTGAGCGATCCCACCTATGCGCATTACATCTAAAAATAGGCTTAGGTGGCTGTATATTTGTGGGGTTACATTAGCAAGCAAAACATGCGGGTTTTTATGTAATTATTGGGCCAAGGGTGGTGGTTGCAAAACATAGGAATTTTATGCATCAAGTGGGGATTCCAGTGGACTTGCCGTGGTCCTCCCATTTGCTGGATAATACGTCGGCGTAATGCCCAATAGTGGGCATCCTCGTGCTCATGCTGTAGATGCTGATGACGCACTAGTCGCTGGTGGCGGAGGTACGCCATCTGCCGAATGCTTTGGTATTCCAACTGCTGGGCACGATGGTGCCTCAACCACTGAGCATGCCGAGCATGTTGCTGTGCGCGGTGGCGCGCCATCCATTGCGCGTGCTCAGCTAGCATCTGCTGTAATCGCCGGGCGCAGGCCGAGTCTCACGGAAATCCTTGCGAGAGACGTACCGGCTATGATACCCGGTATAACCTACGCGCACAAACAGGGGAAAACACATGTATGGAGGCATATCGTGAGCTCAACACGATGAAAGGATGTTTTGGGGAGAGTAAATATTATTTGGGGGCCTGTTGGTGGCACTTACCAGCGCTGGTGGTTCTGGTAAGGTGTGAGGGGCAATGGGTTGGGCTGCCAACTGCCAACCATGCTGACGGGCATGGTGGCGGTCATGGGGGTATTGCCACGGTAGTGGGTCGGGGCGGTTAGGGCGATGACGGGAATGGCGACATGGCGGTCGCATGGTGGCGTTGGAGGGGAGAAGATCTTTGGTGGAGTGTATGAATGGGTAGAGCTTGATTTTAGATGAATTTAGGCGCAAGAATCACCTAAATCGGAGTTCAAATGGAGAAGGTATGGAGTATTTAGTGGCGAGGGGGTAGAATTAATCACTGGAGAGAGTTCAAGGGGTGGAAATAGACTTTTTGGATGGTGAACTATTGGTTTTCGCCTGCGGAAAAGAGGACCTGGGCCGGGGCGGCTTTCGGCCCGGCGCGGCCTGGCTCGGCCCACGAACGCGGTGCGCCACTGGGCCGGCTCACTCGGGCGGGGGACGACGTGGTGACGCCGTCCGCGTGGGGCCCGCGTGGCAGTGGCTGGATGGGGGGGGGGGGGGGGCAAGCGGCGGTTGGTTCGGTTCGGGGTGAACCGCCACCGTTTGGTCGAGCCGGTCGGTGGCGAGGCTCACCACGGCTCGCCGGCGGTGAGGCCGGTTCCGGCGGCGCGGTCACCCTTGCGAGTACCGGCACCGAACGACGAACCTTTTGGTGGTATTGTGGTCGTGGATTGGAGGTTGGGGGTGATGTCTCCACGGCGCGGCGGCGCTGGTGTTTGCCGGTGACGCGGGGTGCGCGCTGCGGCGGCGTTGCAGTGCGGGAGGGAGGGCGGCAAGTGGCGAGGCGGTAGAGGGCGATGGGGCGGAGCTCTAGGAGCAGGCAATTGCGCCCTGGTGGCTAGTAGGGGGATTTTGGGTGGCGGTGGTGGGGGTGGCTTGCCGGTGCAGAGCTCGGCAGAGCGTGGAGAGGGGAGGCGGAGAAAGAGCGCGTCACCGCGCCGAGGCTGTGAGTGGTGAGGGTAGAGCGGAGAGCGACGGCGGCGAGGTGTTTTTATACCCAGGAAGAGGGGGGACGGGGCTCGGCGTGGCGGGGATCGGTGTTGGCGCGGTGGGATCCGGGCACGATGGGTGGCGGCAACCGGGCCGGGCGTAGCCGGGGCCGGGGCCGGGTATTGGCGAGGGTGGGGGGACGACCGCGGCGGAGGGGTCCGAGGACGGGCGCGGCGCGGCGTGTGGCGAGGAAGTGCGGAGGCGAGGCCGTGCGTGTCCGGGGCCGGAGTACGGCGAGGCGGGCGGCGGCGCGCGTGGTGTGCGCGGCGTGGCTTAGCGTGGCCGGGGTCAGGTGCGCGAGGTGGGGGATGGGCGCGTCCGGTCGGGGTGGTACCACGGCGGTGACAGGAGATGGGGGAGCTGAGTGCGACCGGGTCCAGGTGGCGTGGCACGCGGGCCCGGGCAGCGCGCCAGGGAGCGTGGCGCGTGGCGCAGCGCGCCGGGGAAGAAGACAGGGAGAAGGGGGAGAGGGTGACCGGCGGGGCCCGCTTGGCAGAGAGCGAGGAGGGCACGGCGCGTCTTAGCAGGCTGCGAGCTGGGAGGCAGGCCGGGGTGGGAAGGGAGGGGAGGCCGGTTGGGCCGAACGGGGGAAAGGTGGAGATGGGCTGTGGGTGGGATAGGGCCTAAGAAGGTTTTCTCCTTTTTCAGGATTTTGGGGTTTTGAATTTGGAAGGGGAACTTTGGGGAATATTTGTGAAGATTTTGGTGGGGACTATCTGGATTATTTGGAGGATTTTTATTGAGCTCACATTACACACACCTTAGACAAACAGGAAAACAAATCGTCGAGGTTTTTCGAGAAATCGATTTTGAATTAGGGGGAGATTAGAAGAAAAGTTCCGGTCCTAAATTTTGGGGCGTTACAACATGCTTTGATCAGGTAGTCCGAGGCGGTTATAAACCGCATGGATAACATCGTGGTCAAGACGGTCAGAGCAGCGTTGGCCGGTGAGCCCCTTCACATCACCGGCCCCGAGTTGAACGGCCACGTTGGGGAAGCCTTGTTCTACTCCAGGCCGCTCACTCCAATCCGCATCGAGATATAGTGGGATAATATCGCAGAGTTCGTCATGCATCCTCCGCGTGATAGGCTCCCTCTAGAGACCAAGGTATACTCGACTCCACCCTTGGTCATACCCGACGGTTTTGTATGCCAGATGAGGTGCTGACAACTGGAGGAAGGAGAAGCACCTTCTCCCCTGTACCCTAACACAATCCTCGTTAATCCACCATGAGGGCCAAAGCAAAGTCCGCCAGAAGCCAGGCCTACGCACGGGGCGGTTCCACACGGAGCAGAAAAGACGGCGAACCAGGATGTGGCGGAATTGCCTTGCTTAATCCAGACTAAGCACACCTGCCACCTCTGGCTCACAGTGTACTTTGGCCAGACTAAACCCGGTAGTCCGTCGAACTACCCAAAAGGGCACTCGATGTAACCATCGCCCGAGGATACCGACATCACACACATTCAGCCCTCGAAAGAGCCACAATAGTTACATCATCACAGGCAGTTGAATAGTGGGAATAAGATAAAGATTCTTACAAACCAATATATGTAATCAAGTACATGGTCAAAATACGGTGGAAGCGATTACAAAGTATATATAGCGGAAGCGTTTCAAAACATCTCACAGCGGATATAAAACTCAACTAGTCTTCTTGAGTAGCACCGAGCCCACCGGTTCTACCCTCCTTCAACGATTTATCCAAAAGTCTTCAGTACCTGTAAGCCAAAAGTGGGGGCAAACCCTGAGTACTAATTACTCAGTAGGACTTAACGGAAATGGCTTACGGCTGACGCAAAGCTTGCTTACTAAGAATTTGATCCTTAGCTGTTGATTTTAAACAGGATCAAGTTAACATGTGGAGGCAGGATTGACAGCTGCTTGGTTTATCATATAGAGTAGGATTTGACAGTTGCTTAGTTCATCCTATCAATAATACTAATCATGAGTACCATAATAAGTTGCATGAAAGTAAAACATGTAAACCAAGCATGAAAACCATGAAATCACAATACGACATATTCAAGTGGATTACTACTTTGCCCGGCAATGGTATTGGCATTCTCACACCTAGTGAGCATCAGCGATTCGAATCGATTTTTATATTCCCGGGAATAACTAGAAGCACCAGGATGGCATATGCTTACTAACTCCCAGCGTTCCCACATATGGTTCCCCCATCTCCACTTGTCCCGTCTCAAGTTCGAGATCACTCCCGCCTGACTCCCGGAGCGCGTTGTCGCAGGAGCGTTACCACGCAATGGGTCAGCCCTCCCTTGACACCCGCCTCCGCGGCCACCTTCCTCTCAACCAGTGGGTAGGAACGTGCCCCTGTGCTTAAGACGTTACAAGTAAGACTTTCACCAGTCCATTGATCCCGGATAAGCACCCTAGCAATGTTTTGCCGACCAATATGCGAACAACGATCGGCCTTATGCGACTCGGGCGGAGTCCACCATACCATCCACATCATCATCATCATTTTTTCTTATATATATATATCCATATCTCCGCCCGGTCTCGAATTAAAACCATGAACATCCTCATAGCTTTCATCATAGTAATATTTCTTGTGACTTTTGAAAATTACCTACGCAACGAGTGACTCCATTCACTCTTGTCTACTCGTACCTAGCAATTCTAGGCACTCGTCCTACGAGCTCTATGGATGGGTGCTAGGGCCAGGGCGGCCAGGGAGTCCAATACAATTGGTTTCAAACAACTCCTAATGCAGATGCATAAGCAGTCATCATAATACATTTGCTGGGTAAAGCATGGTCCTGCCTACCTTTGATTTGCTTTAAGAGAACCAACAAACTATGCTAGTTTTAGTTTGCCAGGTTGTGAGGCTTTTCCCCAGGCATCCCCTTGATCCCTTGGACAACTCCTCCTTCCAAACACGACTGATGGGCCCTCCAGGTCGTGAGTGGGTCTTAGTTGGCCTTTTGGACACCGATACTTGATGTAGTTCCACGCACTTGTTTTTTTTGATCACGTATCTGAAATTAAGCGTCACTATATGAATGCCATGCACGATGCAGTGAATGGGATGCATGAATGACAAGCACACACTTAGAAAATCGTTTCGTGGTTAAGCAGAAAGGTGAACAATAGACTACTCAAACCAGATTACTTCTGTGGGTATAAACCTAGCATACGCTCATACAGTTAATAAAACAGTGCAACACATGGATTAGTACATGAGCAAGTTATCCATTTAACTGGTTCTTTATCATTTCATATGTAAGCAAAACATCACACAAGTATATGATTACATATGTAGTGGATTACTACACCATTCCCCTAGCATTAGTAACAGAAATACCTTCATGAACTGATAATAAGCATATCCAAACCACATGCCTAACTAGTAAGTCATTTCTCGTAAAGAAAACATGTTGGGTACTAAGGGGATGAGAACCACACAATGATGATGCAAAGTTAAAACATTATTAAGTGTTTTGTTTGGAATGAGTTATTTAACATGAAAAGACTACTTCATGCCTTCATGGGGAAACACTCACTAATGATATTACACCTTTTGTTTATCTAATGGATTTAAGGCCCTATATTGACTTTAAGTATCTTACACAGCAAATGAATTAATCCCTCAATCAAGTGTGGCATAAACAACAGTAGATAGCGTGCGGCTAGAACTCAACCTTCATGCATAATGATAGCAATTACAAATCAACACCTACTGTTATAATTAAATAACATATGCCTACTTTATGAATAAAAAGCATTACTTGTGTTCATGTAGTTAGACAACTCCAAATGAGCTCAGATTTTTATGTCATGTAGGTTTATACTACATTATGCTCCCGTCAGAAGTTCGGCCACAAAGGAGTTATACATTAATTATGAAAATTCTAGCAAGTTATCAGCCCTATAGCTTCTCAGATTTTTCTTAAATTATAGGAATGGTTCCCAAAGGTGAAATTTTACTAGTGAGCTATACTTAGCATGGACTGTATGTACAAAAATTTACAAGTTAAAACTCCCAAGTTTGACAGGACATCTATTTTCCATATATTAATTCTGTGTGAATTTAAGATGTACATATGAACAGCGTAACTAGCCTTCTCGAATATACTTTCTGGACTCTATGCACCGACATTAAGCTACCAAATTTTCCAGAAAATTTTTCCTAGCAGGTTATGACTATTTTTTCTAATTATCCTTCCCAACATGCACCATTTTATCATTTTCAAATCACCATTAAAACTTAACATGCAGGGGCTCATATTTTACTAGTGAGATACTTATACTACCTAAAGTATACGATAAATGCTAGAGAGTCAATTTGAGCATGTTCCATGTAGCCTCCAATTTCTAAGTTAAACAAATGCACATAACACATGTATAATGGTAAAAGGATAATTAAACAGCAAGTGTTAGGGCTACAAAAATTCACATAGTGCCTATAATGTCACAAGAAAGCTACTGTCCAAGTATCACGCCATTTGGTGTTCATTTAGCCCACTTTTGTCATTTATCCTAATTAAGCATGCATGCAACAAATCAAGGGCAAAACAGACATTTCACACCTCCACATCATATCCCTTCAATAGATCTATTCAAGAGGAGTCTAAAGCAATTGAGTTTGTCCATTTTAGATTTTTTTGTGATTTTACACGATTTCCCAAAGTTCACAGCTCAAATACACACATTTAAATGGAAAACATTTGATCTAAGGACTAGAATGTAATTAACCATAGTTTTCAGGGGCCTGCATACAAGATGTAGGTGACTCAGTGCATAGTTCTTAAAACAGAGCGCGCAAAAACACAAAAGGGCAGGGGGTTTTGGGTGAAACGACATCGTCTTCTTCTTCCTTCGGCTGTGGGACGTTGGCGCGCGACGGCTGGGGTTGGAGGCGCTGCGCCGGCGGCGGTGAGGTGGCACTTGGAGCCGAGCGGGTCCGGGAAGGTGTTCCGGCCGCGGGCTTCCTTTCCCCCTTGGTGTTGTCGCTCGGGGTGGGGTGTGCAGGCAATGCAGGGCCGGTGAACCGGAGGTCCATGGCGCGGCGGTGCATGGCGGCGTGGGGTGAATCCGGCCGTGGGGTGGCGGGTCGAGAGCGGTGAGGGGCGCCCGAGAGGTGCGCAAAGACGGCGACTCCGGGGGTGGCGGTCTGGTGGCGTGTGGACGGCCTGGCGGTGGGTCTCCACGGGGAGTAGGGTGGCGGCCGGTGCGGCGTGTGACGGCGCACGTGGAAGAGGGTCGAGGAGGCGATGGCGGGGGACGAGAGCTTGGGGATTCGGTGGAGGGAGGTGTGGCGATGACGGGGCGCGCGTTGGCCGAAGGAGAGGCGGCCCGAGGGGACCAGCGTGGTGAGCTCGCCGTGGGCTAGACCATGGCGAGTGGCCACGGCGTGCATGCACGCGGAACGGCTAGCGGTGGCAGGGCGAGGCCGAGGAGCAGCGGGGACGGTGGAGGAGCTCGAGGCGACTGCGGTGGGGATGGTGGCTGGGCTAGCGGAGGTCTACCGGGGCAGCGGTGCGAGCTCAACCGTGCTCGGCCATGGCGGTTCGGGAGCGTCCCGCGAGAGAGCGAGTGCGGGGAGAGAGCAAGAGTGAGGCAGGGAGCGAATGGGGACGGGAGAGCATCCAGGTGAAGCCGAGGGCGTGGGCGCGGCGGCGTCGATCCATGGGCGCGGGCGCCTGGCCGTACGCCGGCGTCCACGCGGCGTCCGTCGGCTGGGGAGCCGCGGCGGCGCTGACGGGTGGGACCCACTTGTCAGCGACTCGGAGAAGGGAAATAAAAGAGTGTGTTTTCTCCCTTACTGAAAATCGCATTTTTGACCTACTTAGGAGCCGAATTTGGAAAAGTGCCAATTGAATGAAATGTCCTACTCTTTGAACTCTACATCTTTGTGGAAAGGTTCAATACCAGATTCTAAGTGGAAATATGATTTATACATGGATTTATATAGCAGCCTTCAATTAGGACAGGGAACCTTTATTACTTGGGAAATTCAAAACTCATGTTTCTGGGCTTTATCCCCCAAGGTGCCTTTTGACAACATTATTTAGAATTTCATGACCTACAACTTCTTCAATTTGATCTTTGCATGAAAATGGCTGTACGTTATAGAAACATTGAGTTTACTAAACAGGTCAGATTTGGACTGGTTTTCTGTGTTGGTAGAAAATGATACTAAACTCCATTCAAACCTCAATATATGATCAAACCCCAATTAACAAGGTTGTTCTCCAGCACTTTATCTGCAAGTTTGATAATATAGAGTTGGCCTGAATCCCAACAGATTTTGAATTATAGACACAAATATGTTCCAAGGTTTTGAAAAACAGAAATTTCACTTTCACTTCATAGAAAGGAAGATTTTGAAGTTGTATAGTGAAATCAAAAGTAATTTCAGAATCCACTTTGGGATAGGCTGAAATTCTAGGGTTGGGGAATTTTTCTTAGACTCTCTTGGGCTGATTTCCAAGAGATGGGTGGTGCTATTTAATATAGGTTAACGACAGATTTAAACCATGTTTAGTGTAACAAAAGGGTAGTCCATAACATGTACAACAACTTTGACAATGGAGTTGAGCTCAGGTACTTAATGGATTAGAAAGTTTTATTAGGGCTCAAATTTGGTCACGACCACTATTGACACCTCTCCAGGAATCTCTGATTTGATTTGGCCTCGACTTTTAATCCCCATAACATATGATTTTTAAAGATGGTTGTAATATCAAAGTTGAAGATAACACCCTGGACTAAGACTATGGTATTTGGTGTTTTGCATAAAAGCTTGTGGGTGGTGACTTAAACAACCAAACCACGTAGAGTTTTGTATCTTTCTAGAAAATTTTTGACTTAGTGTCTTCTCCATCTAATCTTCATTACTCTCTCTAAGCATCAACAGGTCCTAATTCCTTATTAACTCGTCTCTAACTTCGTGTTATGGCTCTTGAGATGCCAGGGGCATCACACAGGAGGTGATTGATTGGCAAAACGCCTATGGGACCGGGCTGATCCATAGCGATCAGGCCATGTATACTGCAGGGAAGGGCCTCGACATGTCTCGAAAAGACCTTTCCGAGATTTTGCAGAGCCAATACGGTATTACACCTCTGTGGGGTGCCGTCACCTATGCGAAGCCGTATCCGGAGGTGTATGATCATCTTGAGGCGCCCCCAAAGTTCAAAATCCCTGACTTCACCAAGTTCAGTGGCAATGACAGGACTAGTACTGTGGAACACGTCAGCCGTTACCTCGCACAGCTAGGGATCGTGTCAAGGGCCGAACATATGAAAATTCAGCTGTTTTTTCTATCACTAACTGGGCCAGCTTTCGGTTGGTATACTACATTGGCCCCTAGGTCCATCACTACTTGGCAACAACTGGAGGAGAGTTTCCACGCACAGTTCTTTTTTGGATCTGATGAAGCTACGTTCACGGACCTGAATAGCATCCATCAGCTCCCAGGGGAACCAGTTCACAAGTACATCCAATGGTTCCGCGAGTTAAGGAATCGATGCTACTCTCTCCATCTTGAAGAGAGGATCCTAGCCCAGATAGCATACAACGGGCTGAACAAGGCTGTCAAGGCAATATACGGGCCAACTGATTTCGATTCCATTGGCCATTTAGTGTCAAAAGTTTCTACTTATAAGCGGAGCCATCCGGAGGTTCTGCAGGAAAGGCAAAGACGGAGTATTGGCTATATTCAGACCGAGGAAGACGACGCCCTAGACGATGCCGACGCCTACCTCGTTTAGTGGGCAAGGACCAACAAGCCTCTGCAGTGCTAGTGGGTGAAACAGCCTGAACCCATCCTAGGCTATGACTTCGACGTCTCAAAGACCGAAGCCATCTTTGACATGCTCGTCAAGGAAAAGCTATTGATGCCACTCCCTGGGCATCAAACCCCTATGATTGAGGAGATGCGTGGCCGCAAGTACTGCAAGTGGCATAACAAGCTAGACGGGCATAATACGGGTGATTGCAGGATTCTGCGGTCTGAGATCCAAAAGGCCATCGAGCAAGGAAGATTAGTTTTTTCTCGCGCTCCGATGAAAATAGACACGGCGCCTTTCCCAGTCAATGCCGTTTACGCTGAGAGTCCATTGCCCGACGGGTGCAACTTGGAATTCGTATCCGAGTTGATGTGCCGAGCACGCTTGGGCAGGGCTATTTCTACAGGCAGGATCCTGCACCGGGGCAATCAACATCAATATCCCCATCTCCTCCGAGGTTCTACCGCATCAATCAACATGGTTCACGTATCTAAGGACAAGAAGGGAAAGGCCAAGGTGGATCCTCTTGATGATGTCCCTCTAGAATTTAGGGCCGAAGAACATCCTTTGGTCAGAACGGTTCAGAGGAATCGGCGATGCCGCCCCAACTCGGGGGTGTTGATTGGTATGTACTCACGCCATCATCAACGGAACGAGGAGCAGCATTGAGCTGAAGAGGAGGAAGCCTACCATCGCGAACGCCGCCATCATCTTGAAGAACAGCATCGCCAAGACTGATGGCGCGAGGAACGACGCCGCGAGGAGCAGCTGTGGTACAAAGCGCGCCGTGATGCCATGAACCACGAGGAGCACTGGCGTTGCCCCTATTTTCACTTCTGCTGGATGCAAGGTATGGAGAGACTACCCACCCTTGATGATTGTCCAAAGTGTTCCGACCGCAGGAGCCGCCATGGCAAGTCGTCTGTGTTCGAACGCCTGGAACGCGCACCATCGCCGCGACAGTATCGCACGGCCTCGCCACGCCGTCGCCGGGACCCTACTCCTCCGCCACGACGTCCTCCGTCTCCACCACCAAAGCGGCGATCCGCGCCTCCATCGCCGGCGCGCTCGTCCCCTCCAGCAAAGCAGGACGACCCAGAGGACGTTCGTCGTCGCCTAGAGCGCCACCTGAGAGGTGGTGCCCTAAGGGTCTGACGAAGACGCAAAAGCGCAGGGTTCAGCGCTTACGTTGCCTAGAACAGGCCGAAGAGGAGTATCTGCGGCAGCTTAAGAAGATTGGGGGCATCATGCAGATTCCAAGCTTATGCCCCGAACGTAATCTTGTTTGGAAACGGAAGACCCAACTCGACGTTGTTGAGACGTCGACAAAGCCGGCACCAGCTGAGCCGGCTAAACAAGATGCACGAGAAGGTTCGTCGTGCATGGTCAGTGATGATTCCTCCAGCGACGACGATGATATTGAAGACGAAGTCAACGAGGTGATTAAGAAGGCTGCAGCAGGGATGAACATGGTCTTCTATCTCCCTGAAGATTTTCGTCCTCCCAGCAGCGAACAGATGGCCGATTCAATGGCGCAGCTCAGCCTTGGCCCCGCTGCTGCGATTTTTGAAAAGCCGATCAACAAGAAGTATCGGCACCTTAAGCCTCTCTACGTGAAGGGTTTTATCAACGGCAAGCCAGTTGGTGGGATGCTCGTCGATGCGGGTGCGACTGTCAACATCATGCCGTATTCTTTGTGTCGCAAGATTGGGAGGTCCATCAAAGATCTTGTGAAGACCAACGTCATCCTCAACGACTTCAAGGGCACTTCGTCTCAGGTCAAAGGGGTCCTTAATGTCGAGCTAACAGTTGGCCACAAGATGCTGAACACTTCCTTTTTCGTGGTTGATGATCATGGTCCTTACTCGGCTCTCCATAGCCGAGACTGGATTCATGCCAACTGCTATGTGCCTTCCTCAATGCACCAGTGTTTGATCCAATGGGATGGCGACAACATTGAGGTGGTGCCCGCGGACGATTCTCGCAGCATTGCACAATCATCAACATCAGACGAAGCAGAGTGTCTGTCGGACAGGCAGGAGTTGAACTAGAGTTTTGTAGAAGAGGCAAAAAACGTGATCAAGCCGGTGCTGGTAATCGGCATTCACTTGTAGACAGTAGGCTGCTTCAGTCGATGGCATCGGCCGATCCTCATCTGCTAACAGATGCTAATAGCGTATCTACGGACGCACGGGCCGTAGTGGCCGATCTGCGCGATCGGCCCCAAAAAATCTGTAATCATATTTTTTGTAACAATTCTGAATTGACCAATCTAGGTGATTGGTCGCAAAACATCAATGTAATTTATACTTCTTCTAACAAAGATGTTTTGATGTGCGATGATCAATTGCCCCATGATGAGCAAAAACCTGAGATCGCACCTCCCCATCCATCTCCGGCATCATCAAGCTCTACTCAGGAATATGCCGAGGAGGGTAAACTCGGTTTTGGTTTCACTCCTTCTGATTAGCTTGAAGCGGTTGACATCGGTCCAGGTGATCATCCTAGGCTAACATGGGTAAGTAAGATGCTTGACCTAGAATTTAAGACTAAATTGGTAGAACTGCTTAGGGAGTTTCGTGATTGTTTTGCCTGGGAGTACCATGAGATGCCTGGTCTTGATCGATCTATCGTCGAACATTGGTTACCAACAAAACCTGGGTTTCGTCCGTTTGCACAACACCCCAGAAAGATCGATGCGAAGATTGTAGATATGGTCAAAGAGGAAATAGAGAGGATGATTCGTGCTGGGTTTATTTGCCCTTGCCGATACGCCACTTGGATATTGAGCATTGTTCCTGTGTGGAAGAAAAACGGGAAGCTTAGAATCTGTATTGATTTCAGAGATTTGAACAGAGCTACCCCAAAGGATGAATATCCTATGCCTATTGCCGAGTCACTTGTTGATGCTGCAGCCGGCCACAAAATGATGAGTTTTCTTGATGGTAATGCTGGGTATAACCAGATATTCATGGCCGAAGAGGACGTCTACAAGACAACCTTTCGTTGCCCTCAAGGTTTATTCGAGTTCATGGTTATGACCTTTGGCTTGCGTATTGCTGGAGCTACTTACCAGCGAGCCATGAATTATATTTTTCACGACTTGATCGGCCGGCTTGTAGAAGTTTACATCGACGACGTGGTGGTGAAATCGGTTTTACAAGAAAATCATTTAGCCGATCTTCGCCAAGTTCTCGAGTGCACTCAGAAGCACGGGATGAGGATGAATCCAGATAAGTGCGCGTTTGGTGTCACGGCTAGCCAATTTCTTGGTTTTATGATCCATGAAAGAGGGATTGAAATTGGCTCAAAGAGTAAGGACGCCATCGAGACGATGATGCCACCAAAGACCAATAACGAGCTTCAGAAGCTGATTGGTAAGATTAACTATATCAGAAGATTTATCCCTAATTTGTCTGCCAAGCTTGAAGCATTCATGCCGTTAATCAGGACGCAAAAAATGAAGAATTCATATGGGCCTGATCAATAGCTGCGTTTGATAACTTAAAGAAGTACCAAACAACGCCACCAATGATGGCTCCGCCTTGTCTTAATGTCTCGCTTATTGTTTATCTATCAACTGACGAGACAACCATCGGCTCTGTGCTGATTCAAGAAGTTGATGGGAAGGAGCGGGTTGTCTACTACCTGAGCCGACGATTGCTTGACGCTGAAACCAGGTACTCTGAGATGGAGCGTTTATGCTTATGTTTATACTTTAGATGCACCAAATTACGACATTACTTGCTTAATGCTGTCAGCCCCTATCCTTAAAGGGAGGCTCGGCAAATGGATGTTTGCTCTCTCGGAGTTTGATATCAGATACAAACTAGCCAGGGCTGTGAAAGGCCAAGCATTAGCCGATCTTATTATTGAACGATCGGCTCCACAACAAAATTTCGTCGGCATATCGTCTTGGGCTTTGTTCTTTGATGGTTTTGCGTGTGATGCTGGCTGTGGTGTTGGGCTTCTTATTATCTCTCCTTGGGGGGCACAATATGAATTTGCTTTTCGCCTCAGTGAGCGACGGACTAACAACCAAACAAAGTATGAACCTTTGTGCAAAGGCCTTGAGTTGTTGCTAGAAGCAGGAGCCGAAGTAGTGGGAGCTTTCGGCGATTCTAGAGTTGCCATCAATCAGTCAATGGAGGATTTTAATTGTGCCAGTGATTTATTATATCCTTATCTCATGCGTAGTCAAGAATTGATGGCGAAGTTCAGATTTGTTCGGCTAACATGGATACCAAGAGAGAACAACCTTGAAGCCAACAAATTAGCACAAATAGCCTCCGGGTATGCGGAACAAGACAATAGCGTTTGTGTTGACGTCATGCCGATTGATACAGACGACTGGAGAGCCGATCTCCTCATTTGAGGGATCCGGCTCGGGGGGCAGATAATAAGACAAGACATCGTGCTTTGAAACACGTGCTTATTGGTGATGAATTATACTTCAGGACTATGGAAGGGCTATTGCTAAAATGCTTAGGGCCGACAGAAGCACTTAAAATTATGCACGATGTCCATGAGGGAGTGTGTGGTATCCACCAATCGGCTCATAAAATGAAGTGGCTGATTAGGAGGTCAGGGTATTTTTGGCCAACCATGTTGGAGGATTACTTCAAATACTATAAAGGTTGCCAAGAGTGTCAGAGGTTCGGAGGCGTCCAGATGGCGCCGGCTGGACCGTTGAATCCTATTGTCAAACCATGACCATTCAGAGGCTGGGGGATGGATATGATCAGTCAAGTTAACCCTCCGAACAGCAAGGGATGCAAATGGATCCTGGTTGCCACTGATTACTTTGCCAAATGGGGTGGAGGCCGTGCCAATGAAGAACGTCACGGCCAAAGATGTGGTGAACTTTGTCAAGGAGCATATCATCTACCGGTTTGGCATCCCACAAACTATCACCACGGATCAAGGGACTATCTTTTTGGCTGAAGAGTTCAAAAATTTTGCCAAAGAGATGGGTATCACGCTGCTGCAGTTGTCCCCTTACTACGCTCAGGCCAATGGTCAGGCCAAAGCGTTGAACAAGAGTCTCATCAAGCTGATCGAAAGAAAGATAGATGAATATCCTAAGTAGTGGCATGATCGGCTTGTAGAGGCGTTATGGGCATATAGGATGTCGTGTCACGGGGTGATTAAGTGCACTCCATATCAGTTGGTGTACGGCAAGGAGGCCGTTATGCCATGAGAAGTGAACATCGGCTCTCGTAGGGTTCAGTTTCAGAATGATCTGTCAGCCGATGACTATGCGTCCCTCATGAGCATCAACAAAGATGATTTAACAGAGCTTCGGTTATGGGCTTTCGAGAAATTAGAGACAACAAAGCTAGGGTAGCGAAAGCCTACAATAAGAAAGTGAAGCCAAAGAATTTCAAAATAGGTGATCTCGTCTAGGAGTTAGTCTTGCCAGTTGGAATGAAAGATCTAGCATTTGGAAAATGGTCACCTAACTAGCACGGGCCCTATCGCATAGTGGAGACTGCCCCAGGCAATTCATATAGAATGGAGACGTTAGAAGGGGTCCCTTTTTTAGAAACGTCAATCGTAAATATTTGAAGAAGCATTATCCTATTCTGTGGATCGGATCTTGATTTAGGTAAGAGCCGATGTGGTGACATCCGGGCTGGAATAGCCGATGCCTTGACATCGCCTCTAGAGAAAAATTTGACCGATGCGTTGCCATCTGGTCCTAACAGGAGCCGATGTAATAAAGCATCGCCTTTAGAAAAAAAATATAATATAAACAGGCAACTATGAGTGGCAGGGCCAACATGCGTCATTGGCCATAGATAATAGCCGATGCTAGGCATCGCCTTGAGTACAAGATACAGAAATCCATAATGTTCTTGACCGAGCTACACGCTCGGGGGGCACAACTGACAATGTTTAGGTAATTGAATGAAATCATGCAGAGGAAGACGCCGGTAGTCTTTGAAGGTATCGGTGGATTGCAGTCAAGGCCTTTGTTCTGATCGCATTGATGGAATTGATGATTTGGCGATCTAGTTCGTCAGAGCCGATTATCAGTCCCTTGTTAAGCTCTCAGATATGCGCGATGCTCGCTTTGAGCGACCTTGACAGTTTCTGCTTGGCTTCAACAAGCATCTTCATGCTTGCATCATTGGCCAGAATGGTGGCGTCAACCTGAGATAGCTCTTCCTCGAGACGCTTGATTTCGTCAGTTATCTTCATCCTCTTCGCATCGAGTGCTTGCCTGGACATCTTCAATCTCGCTTCTTCACTGTCGTCATCTAGGTCTGCCTTGAATTGATTTGCTGCTGCACATGCCTTGGTAATCTCCTCTTTTAGGGCCGGCTGGTTGTTAGGGAAGCTATGCGTGACGCAGCGGCCAACACATCTTCACGGAGAAATCCAAGGTGAGCTGTGGGCCGGAGCACCTGCTTCAGGCTTGAAGGCAGCACATCGGCTATCGACTCGAGGGCCGTGCGGATTCCGTCACATGCAACGACCAATTTTTCAATTGGAGCTTCCAGTTGCTTGTCGATTTCTTTGAGGTTCGAGGTCACATCGGTCGAAGGAGTCGTGGGAGGGCTCTCAGTCACCAAAGATTCGCCGATGGTTGAAGGATCAAAGTTTAGCAAGGATGCATCATTAAAGGTCTGGCAACAGCGAGGTTAGTTCATGAACTATAGGCAAAAAGAACATGCAGTTAGAGACATACCTCTGGAGGGCTGACTTTCATGCTGTGAGCTTCCTCTGTCCGGCCAGATGTATCCTTAGGTGAAGAACTAGGAGGTTCAGGGGAATTCTCTTTTTCGGCTCCTTCCTGCTCCTGGCCATGAAAGCTGTGATCCTGCATATAGAAAATGGTCAGTACGATCTCATTACTGAATCCAAGACAAGGTGGAGCTTACTGGTGATTCAAGGAAAGGGGTTGAGACGAGATGGTAGGTTTGGGCTTGATGGTGGCTTTCTTAAACCTCGGCTGGCGAAATCCTTTTCCCTCCCTCTTACGCTTCATCCCAGGGGATGAAAAGATGGCCTTGTCAAGAGAGGGCATGTCGGCCTGGTACAACGGCAGTGGTGCCTTTTGTAAATACTTGAATGGTTGGCCTGCATCGTCAGTGGGGACAGGTCCTGCTTGCATCTGTAAAGAAAGAAGTTCAGTTGTATCATAAGGCAACAATACAAAAGAAGGCTGAATCGAGTGTAAAGTTACCTCTTCTGGTGTGGTTTCACGCTCTGGATCGATGGCTAGAAGAGCCGATGCCACGGCATTATGGAAAAGGTGGGGCCCCTAGAAGTTCCACCAGCGGTCAAAGCCATCGGCTATGTACACGAATTCCATCGTGTCGGGTATATTCAGCTTCAAGTCGGCAAAGATAGAGTACGCTTTGGTGGCTACCAAGGAGTCGGTTATATCAGCTCGGCTTTGGATTTTCTCGTGGATGATCAGGCGAGGAGAGGTTTGGTTCTGTGATGCTCCAGCATCTTAAGTGCATAATTATTTTTCTTATGTGTAGCATTCATCAAGAAGCATCATACATTGGCATGCCTTTGAGCTCATGTTGAAAAGTGGGTTGAATTTGCAACTTGTTGATTCCAGTTTCTTGCATATGTGCTGCTGCGTTTCTAGTCATAACTTTGATTCTATTTAGATTTGGGTGAAACTCATATTGACAAACTTGTAGATAATTTAATGATAAACAACTTTGGTAATTGGTGCTTTGACATGCATTAAGGTTTTCATAGAGTTTTGGGGCTTTTTCTGTCAGCATGAGAATTCTGACCAAACTTGGCTTGTTTAGTAATTTCGAGTTTTACCTGGTCTACAGCCATAATCTTGGAAACCTCTAATTTAATAAGTTGTAGATCATGAAATTCTAAACAACATTGGTATAAAACTCTTTGAGTGAATGTTATTAGAAAACAGACTTTTAGAATTTCTAAACTAGAAGGTTCTGTTGGTCAAACATTGGTCAGCAGCTTAAATTCAAATTTAAAACCATATTTTTGAATACAACATGGTATGCAAGTTTATAAGACAAATGTAGAGAAACAAATTTATAACATTTCATTCAATTGGGGTTTTGCCAAAATTCGGCCCCTAAGTTGGTCAAATAGGCGAATTTCAGAAGCATGTTTCCTTGGTCAAAGCTGACTTTTCCATTTTCGGATTTGGAATTTCCTTTTGACTCTATGATGCGCGGGCCCCACCTGGCAGACCAGCATCGGATTCCCGCCCGCGCGGGACAAAACCCGGGCCAGTGGGCCCCACCCCGGCATGTCGCCAGTGCACCCGTTCCACGCGCCCAAAGACCGTTACCCAACCCCGGTCCCACCTGTCACTGACTTGCGGTCTACGGACCGAGTCCACGCACCCGCCACCGCCCCTCTCTCCCCTCTCGGCTTCAACCACGCGGCGGCCATGGCCTGCCTGCGCGCGACGGCGCCGACCGAGCCTCCACCCGACGCGCCGCGCCTTCACCTGGACAAGAACCCAGCCAGGTTCACGCTACTATCACTGGGTCGCTTTCCTTTTCCTCACCTCACTCCCTCTCTGCCTCCCCCCTGGAGCGCAGCAGCCGAACCGCCATTGCCGCCATCGGAGCTCCCGCGGCGAGTTTGCAACACCGGCCGCCGCGGACCTCCCCCGCTCAATCCTCAGGTGCCCCGACCTCGCCTCATCATCCTCCACCGAAACCCCATGACCTAGTCCTCCGCCATCGCCTCCTCGACCCCGCTCCGCGAGCATCGCCGTTCGCCGCGCGCGTTCCCCGTGCCTCACCGTGGAGGACCACCGTTGGGTCGTCCCCGCGTCCCCACTATCCCGCCGACGAGCTCGCCTCAACTCCGCGCAGCTTGAGCACCCATCGGCTCCGCCATTCCCCACCTCCGTGTCGAGATCGAGCGGCGCGCCGCCATCACGCCGCGCCACGGCCACCCGGTTCACCGGCCTCGTGCCGCCTCCCCGCTCCACCAATCGCGACGAGGTCTACATCACTGGGTAGCCTGAGCCTAGGGACGTCTCCCTTGACCAACTTAGCTCCAAGCTCCGGCCTCCACGCCCCGGCGTGGGCGACGGAACGCTGGGCCGTCGCGGCGCGTTCGTCCCTGCCTGGAGGAAGAAGGAAGAAGAAGGTCGATTTGCAAATAGCCCCCTTCTCTTTTGCCTAATTCTACTGGAGATCAATGCGCTGTACACTGAGTCTTACAGAACTTACATGCTAGCCCCTGAAGTATAAAGTTAATCTTGTTTAGGTCCCTGATCTATGTGAATTCCGTTTAAAATGCATTTATTTTGAGCTGAAAACTTTGAAAAATCATAACAATTCATAGAAAAATCCAAAATAGACAAACTCAGTGGCTATGGATTCCTGGAGAGTAGATCTACATGATAGGTGTGATGTGGAAGTGTGAATTGACTGTTTTGCCCTTGTTTAAATTGCATGCATGGGAGGGTTAATAAATAGTAAAAGTGGACTAAATGACCTCCAAAAATGTTGAAACTTGGATAGTGGCTTTAGTGTGATATTTAGGCACTGTGTGAATTTTTATTGCAGTAACACTTGCTGTTAAATGACTAATCTACCCCTAGGCTTAAGTTTTTGCAATTAAAATGCATGGGAAGTACTTACCATATAAAACTTGCTCTAAAGGTTGTACTAGATTTTTAGGACACACCTTATGCTACATATAGCCTGCTGGTAAAGTTTGAGGCCTTGCATGTTGAGTTTGGATAGTGATTTGAAAATGACGAAGTGTCACATGTCTAAGTAAATAAAAGGAAAAAGTGGTCTTAGGATGCATACATAATTCCATGGAAAATTTGGTAGCTTGCTAATGATATATAGGTTAGAAAAAGTATTTTTGTGAAGCTTATGAGCCCTGTTTTGATGTGCATTTAAAATAGACCTAGATAACTATATGGAAAATAGATGTCCCATCAAACTATGGATTTTGTGCTTGCTAATTTTTGTATATGATGTTCATGCAATGGAATACTTGCTGTAGAAATTTCAAGTTCAGAACCCACTCCTATAAAATATGAAAAATCTGAAAAGATGTAGGGCTGATGACTTGCTGGAATTTTAATAAATTAATTATAACTTGTTTGTAGCTGAAATTTTGACAGTAGCATTATGTGGTATGTTTCTACATGTGAGAAATAATTGAGCTCAATTGGAGCTAAGTAATAGTAAGACCTTGGCACGAGTACTTTAACTCAATAAAAAGATGAACTTTTATAATGGACCTTAGTATACTTTATGTAGGGGTGTAATGTTGCTTGTTACTACATCATACTTGCAGCAAGTTCTTTGTGATATCATGAATGATGGGTCAAACTAGCTTTTGGTGATGGTTTGTACGATTTTTTATTAATGGTTTGTATGATTTCTTAAGTTGTGTGTTGTACGATTGCTTAGTAAAGTGTTAAGTTTCTTATTGCAGGAAGTATTTAAACTAAGAATACTTGAGTCATTTCGTCACAAGCTACTTGACATGCATTATGTTTCATTTGCACCTCATGCATATACATTGGCATTCGTTGCACTCATGGTTGCACTATGTCATACATATAACCTGTACCATATGCATGTATTTGCATTCTCTTGCACTCACTTGCATATTATATCATGCATATAGATCCCGCGAGTGAAGGACAAACGCAGGAGCAGCCGCTGATCGAACAGCTAGATGAAGAGCCCCTGCACCAGGAGTTGGTTCTCCTCAACCTGAAGACGAAGGGTCGTTGATTACATCCGTACCTGTTTCAAGGGGTTGCCTGGGGCAAAGCCCCACAACCCGGCAAACTAACTTAGATTAGTTTGTTGGTTTTCATACGAACAATCAAAGGTAGGCAGGACCATGCTTTACCCAGCAAATGTATTTGATGAATGCTTACGCATCTGCATTAGGAGTTGTTTGGAACCAATTGCATTAGACTCCTTGGCCGCCCTGGCCCTAGCACCTATATATTAGAGTTCGTAGGACGAGTTGCCTAGAATTGCTAGGTACGAGTAGACACGAGTGAATGGAGTCACTCGTCGCGTAGGTGATTTCAAAACAGAAACCTTATGAAAGATTATTATATGCTTAAGTTTGAAATAGAGACCAGGCGGAGTTATGGGAATATTATGAAAAAAAAAGATGTGGCAAGGTATGGTGGACTCCGCCCGAGTCGTTTAAGGCCCGTCCGTTGTTCGCCTATTGGTCGGCATAACATTGCTAAGGTGCTTATCCGGGATACCCGGTGAAAGTCTTACTTGTGCTATCCGAAGAACAGAGACTTGTTCCTACCATGGAACTGGGGGCGCTTATCTCCTGGGAGGGCTGACCCGGAAGGCCGTGGTAACACTCTATGGGGGCTAAACCCAGGGAAGTGGCGGGTTGGAATCAAACTTGGGATGGAACAAGTGGAGATGGGGACTATATGTGGGAACGCGATGGCTAGTAAGCATATACCCCTGGCATTTTTAGTTATTCCTAGGAATTAACAAATCGATTCGAATCGCTGATGCTCACCAGGTGTGAGAATGCCAAAGCCTTTGACGTCCAAACGTAGTAACTACTTGAATACTTACTGCTTATTAATATATGTTTTCAAATTTCAAAATGCTTGTATTGTATGCTTTACATTTATGCAAGATATATCATGGATGCTATGATGAAAAGATATGAGATGATGGTTTTTGATACATGATGGAGTAGGCAGCTGTTAAATCCTGCTACACATGGTTAATGTAATGTTTAAAAAATCAACGGCTAAGGATCCACATGTTAGTATGCTAGCTCTGCGTCAGCCGTATGCCATTTCCATTAAGTCCTACTGAGTAATTAGTACTCAGGGTTTGCCCCCACTTTTGGCTTACAGGTACTGATGACTTTTGGACAATCGCTTGAAGGAGGGTAGAACCGGTGGGCTCGGTGCTACTCACCTTGTTTATCTCTAGATGAAGACTATTTGAGTTTGTTTCCACTGTGAGATGATTTGAAAATGCTTCCGCTATACATGTATATTTTGCAATCGATTCCGCTATAATTGAACATGTATTTGATTATTTATCTTCGGTTTGTAAACTAAGTCTACCTATTCTCTACTTCAATTGCCTGTGACGATGTAACTATTGTGGCTCTTTCGAGGGCTAAATGTGTGTGATGTCGGTATCCTCGGGCGATGGTTACATCGAGTGCCCTTTTGGGTAGCTCGACGGACTACCGGGTTTAGTCTGGCCTAAGTGCACTACGAGCTAGAGGTGGCAGGTGTGCTTAGTCTGGATTAAGCAGGGCGGTTCCGCCACAGGTTTAGGCCAAGTTGGCGAGCGGCTAGAATAGGTTGGCATGCTTCATATCCTGGTTTATTAATCCTGTTGCTGGTACTCATGCTGACTGGAAGAAGGAAAGGGGTAGCCATAATGCCGAATATAGCTCGAGTCTCTTCGTCAGTACTAAGACGTCTAGTCTGAAGAAGGACGGGTTCTTAAAATTGCTCGGATTCGGCATATGCATTATATACAGGGGTGGTTTGAGAGCTGTAGAAGCATTTGTACCATTTGGCTGTTTCAGCTGCATCAGTTTGGGTTATAGGTAATTGATGCAAGGCCTGGCCAAATGAGGTACATCGGATGGACCTGCTTGACAGATCTGGGAAAGATTGGGACTCGGGTGATGGAAAGTCTGGGATTTCATTACGAAAGTACAGTTAACTCCAGAGCTAAACAAACCACCAGGGGCTGCCTGTCTTGATACGTTGTCTAGCCAGTATGCGCTGGGTGTTCAAAGAAAGATGGCGGTACAGTACGCCTAGGAAAAGCTTTCCTAAGGCAATGGTCCGACCTTGAGCTAGCACAGTGGCCAGGTTAAGATAATTCTTGGTCGGGGCCAGAGAAGGACCATTGAAGAGGAAATGGTCAAGCCAGAGGTTCAGGAAGGCGATGTGTTCTTTCTCTGAAACTGAGCCAGATTGCTTGTTGTGCTGGGCGATTATTGGCTGCAGTTTCGGGTACTACTCTTCTCCACTATTTTCTTATGAGGGCATTCAGCTAGATGAAAGGGAGAAGGATAGGTGGATTGCACATCTAGCCCTAAGATCATGACAACGTCCATGAGAGTAGGTGTCATGGGGCCAGAACCGAACAGGAAGCAGTTTAGGCTGTCTGACCAGAAGTAGCCGATGGATCTGGGCAGATTGTCATCCTTCTCCATGGGAGAGAGAGATAGAGTCAGAGCATCGGCTATGCAGACGGTTTGCCAAGTGGAACTGTATGCGTGCTCAATGCGTTTGTACCAATCAACCCACCCGTCCATGGGGAATGGCCAGGCACAGAGTTGGTCTGTCCATAGATCTAGGTCTGGGTCGACATAGACAAAAGGCAAGCGTTTGGTCTCTATTCTAACAAGGTCATATGGGGGCTCATAGGATTTGGGTCCTAGACTGAAGGAATTAGAATTGGCCAGGGTTGGGATCAGTATCTCATCGGCCTGGATGAATAAAGAAAAACAAGTGCAAGGTAAAGATAGCAGCTTTATGAGGGTCGTAATTGCAGGAATAGTCATGGTCTTTACCTTCAATCCAAATACGCGCTCGCAAAGAGTTTGTTCTTCTGTGTGCTGCTCGACGCCGCCATTTCGCAAGTTGCTCAGATCAGGAGGTGGTAGAAAAGTGTACGTGTGCCTTTATGAGGTGCTGACTTGCGCGGGATTTGGAAATTTAGGTCGGAGGAAGCGTGTCCTCTAGCTAATTGGCTCGTCGCATCATGTTTGACTAAGTCAATGAGACAGAGCCGATTCGATGTTGGCCAACAAGCCGATTTTTTACTAAGAATCGGCTAAGTGAGCAGATCGGCTTGTCATGTTGTTATTTAGAGCTGATTGTGGGACTTCTCGAGTTAGCGCGATGCTGCTGAGCCGATTTTCGCATTGCTGAAACATAAAGGTAAAGGGGGAATCGTCAAACGAAAGAGAACAGAGGTTTAGAAAAGGAAATTCCATTAATTTACATAGCCAAATGTATTTACATCCCTAAAAGCCGATACTACGGCTGTTAACCTCCAAAAGTTAGGGATTTTTCTTCTAAAAGAGCCGATGCAACGGCTAATTCTAATACCTAATTAATCCTATCACTACTAAGATAGGATGCTCTAAGCATCGCTATCATCGGCCGTCCCCTCGTCGGCTTCCTCCTTGCCGACGCCGACTTCGTCGCTGGTGCCCTTGTCTCCAGAGGAGTCGAGATCAGATGGGCCCTCCTCATCCTGTGCGAGGAGGTCCGTGTCTTCGTCTAGCTCCTTCGGCGTGGCGTCATCATCCGACTCCGATGGCTCGACGTCGCCATCTTCATCGTCGTCGTCTTCGTCGTCGTCGTCCTCTTCGTCGTCGCCGTCAGCGGGCGGCGCCTCCACCCGCCTCTTCTTGGCAGGGCATTCCGGTGTTGGCGAATGCCGCGGCGGAGGAGGGTTCCACGGAGGAGATGCGATTGCATCCTCCGGGTCCTCGGTGTAGCCGAGGTTCACCCACATCCCGGACGGTTGGTCCGGGATGTCCTCGCCGAAGAACTTCAACCAGGCCATTGTGGCCCGGTCCAGCGACTCCTTTGCGCCGTCCGCCGTTGCAGCCAGCGGAGCTTGATCGGCTCCTGCCGCTGGCAAAGAAGCCGACCTCGGCGGCACAGCAGGGCAAGAGGGCCGCGGGGCTGGTGCATTAGCTGCTGCCGGGGCCGCTAGGCCCTCGACGGAGGCGACGAAGGGTGAGGCTGGTGGAGTGGGCTCTCAAGGCCCCATCACAGAGGGGGATGAAGGTGGCGATGGCGGGTTGTTGCTGCCGATGGAGGACATGGCTAGAAGGGGGTTTTCTCGGCTCTTTTCTAGCTTAAGGAAGAAGAAGAGCAGATGCCGATTGGGGAGAACAGGTGAGCCCTGCCTTTTATTAAGCGTAAGGCGATGGAAGGCGAAGGGACGCTGTACGGGAAGCTGAAGGGTCACGCGGGTCATCATGGCGGTTGCCATGGAAGACCGCGTTGCAGTACAGGATGATGGGACGTGCATGGCCAGGTTTCACACTCGTCTGGTTTTGAAATAAATAAATCTTTATTTGCCAAAACTAGGGGAGCATGTGTTGACAACGGAATTTGGCCATCCCTGTTAATGGGCCAGAATTGGCTTTGGGCTAAAGAGAAGTTGTCCAAGGAAGCGACAGCGGATGGTTAAGCAGACCAGTGGGCCTTGTATCGTAGAATAGAGAGTCCAGTTTAAGTCAGTTATGGTTTGTAACTTAATTATAGAAGGGCAGGCTTGCCGCCCGAGCCTACGGACTAAACATGTACCCTTGTTATCGAAATAAAGTTGACGACATACGTTCATCAAGCAGCGGTTGTCTCCACATCCTCGCGGCGCATCGCCACCTCTAGCGACTAGAGTTTCAGGTAATCATCATGCTGCCTTAACGATTTATTTCGTTATAGGCATTACGACATTAGTCGCCTGGCAAATCGTGTACTGAAGCATTTTTGATGGCACGGTTTGCTAGTTACTATGATGAATCTCACGATAAGCTTAGCTTAGCGCGAGATCCATTAGTTATCCCGATGAATTTCATGTTAAGCCTAGCTAAGCTTAGCTTAGCGCGAGATCCAATAGCTAATATATGTTGTGGTGCATGCTATCGCACTACCAGTTTGTTATCAGATTAGCATATCCCAAGGCATTTTGAGTTTACCAGTGAGGATAGTAAACGAGAACCAGAATGCTGAGCATGAGGATGAAGCCCGCATGATTGCTGAACTCCTTGTAGGTGACAATGAGTAAACAATGATTCCCCATGTTATGTTGTAATGAACTAAGTGCTGTATGTATACATTTGGCTCTTAAGTCGATACTGTAACCATTAATATGCAAAACAGAGTCAGTATGCTTTATAAATGAATCAAATAGTCTATGCGTACCTAAGAGTCGTGTCTGTGTAGAGAAAAGAGACAATGTTAAGTTGGCAACACGACTTGAGTTAAAACTTATGATACAGTAGTAAATACGAAAGTAAGATGTAACGATAATGAGGATGAGTATTGTAAGAAAGAGTAATATGATGAAGCAAAGACATGCAGTATCGAGCTGTAGGTCGTCAAACCTAAGCCCACTATCTTTGTTCGACTGGGGCCTTGAACGCTCCCCGACTGTGAGGTCCTGCAAAGGCATGTAGCACCGTGCTATCGGTCGACTGACCTAGGCCGATTGCCTTTGTTTTGTTGGGGCCCTGAGTGCTCCCCTAGCATGAGTACGAACGAGAGCATGTAACACCGTGCTGTCGGTCAACTGACCTAGGCCGATTGCTCTCGTGGTGGGGCCGAAGTTATCCCCTGTCAAGAGTAAGAGTGGGCATGTAACACCGTACTGTTGGTCAAATGACCTAGGCCGATTGCCCTTACACAACGAGTGAGTAACGCGAGTGAAAACAAAGAAGAGAACATAAAATGCTTTATCTCTTGAGTACTTTTATTCATAGAGTATGAAGAGTACAATGAAGGCAGAGTACAGAGAATGACACTGACTGCTAATTCAGAAAATCACAGAAAAGCATTACGCATAGAACCTGCGCAAATGCTCTATGTTCCAAGAGTTCCCGACTGGTGTCCCGTCCATTTGAGATAGACGATATGATCCTGGACGAGTGACTTCTTGTTGACCTGATTGATGACCACCAAAGAATCTCCGTAGGCCATCAAGCGCTGAACCCCAAGTGATATGGGTATGCGAAGACCGTGAAGAAGAGCTTCATACTCAGCTGCATTATTGAGACCGGGAAGAGTATCTGCAGTACATACTTGAGTTTTTCTCTTGCCGGTGAAGTGAAAACGACACCAGCACCTGCTCCTTCCAGTTTCAACGAGCCGTCAAAATATATCTTCCAGACCTCCATGATTTCTGGCTTCTCAGGGACCTGGTGTTCGGTCCACTCGGAGACAAAGTTAACCAGTGCTTGGGTCTTGATGGCAGTACGGGGACGAAACTCGATGTCGTGAGCCCCCAGCTCGTAAGCCCACTTGGCGATGCGCCCGTGGCCTCCTGATTGCGTAAGACTTCTCCGATTAGGAACTCAGTGACGACTATGATCTTATGCTCCTCAAAATAATGACGCAGCTTACGCGCGGTAATGAGAACTGCATATAATAACTTCTGAACTTGAGGATACCTGATTTTGGAGGGGCTGAGGACTTCACTGATGAAGTAGACCGGATGTTGCCTTGGTACTGTGTGCTGTCCGTCCGACCGCTCAACCACCAATGCAGTGCTGATCACATGAGTCGTACAAGAGATGTAGAGGAGCAAATCTTCGGCTGGTTAGTCGGCAGTGGTACGTTTGGGAGACTTGAGTACGGGAGGTGAGGTTAGGAATTTTTTCAGAGCGTCCAAAGCTTCCTGAGCCTCCGTGGTCCACTAAAACCGATCTACCTTCTTGAGGAGTTTGTAGAAGGGCATGCCACGTTTGCTGAGTCGCGAGATGAATTGACATAAGGCTGCCATGCACCCGGTCAACCTTTGAGCGTCTTTCTGTGATCTGGGAGGGTGCATGCGTAGAATAGCCTTGATCTTCTCGGGGTTGGCTTCGATTCCTCTGTTGCTGACGACAAAACCGAGTAATTGGCCTGCAGGGACCTCAAAAACGCACTTGGTGGGATTGAGCTTCCACCGGAATTTCCTCAGGCTGTCGAATACCTGCTGTAGATCATCGATGAAATCCTCTTCGTTCTTAGTCTTGATCACGACATCATCAATGTAGGCTTCGACACGTTTGCCCCAGTGGTCGGCGAGGCAAGTTTGAATGGCCCTTTGGTACGTTGCTCCAGCGTTCTTCAATCCGAAAGACATGGAGGTATAGCAGTATGCACCGAAAGGCCTGATGAACGCTGTTTTCTCCTGATCCTCGATTGCTAGGCTGATCTGGTGGTAGCCTGAGTAACAATCGAGAAAAGAGAGTAAGGCGCAGCCGGCCATAGAGTCAATGACCTGGTCAATACGAGGCAACCCGAACGGGTCCTTAGGGCAGTGCTTATTGAGATCGGTATAATCAACACACATCCTCCAGTCCTTTTTATTCTTTTTAAGAACGAGTACAGAATTTGCAAGCCACTCGGGATGCATGACTTCTCTAATGAAACCGGCAGCCTTCAGCCGGGATAACTCTGCCCTAATGGCCTCTCGCTTTTCTTGAGTAAATCGCCGCAGCCTCTGCTTGATGGGTTTGGCGATGGGGAACACCTTGAGTTGGTGCTCGGCCAGTTCCCTCGGGACCCAGGCATATCCGCAGGCTTCCATGCAAACATGTCGCGATTGGCCCTTAGGAACTGGACGAGCGCGTCTTCCTATTTGGGAGGAAGAAGAGCATTGATGGCAGTCGTCTTGGTCGCGTCCGAAGGGTCGAGACTTATCTCTTTCGTCGGGACGACTGGCTGAATTGCCGCGCTTGAGGCCGCTTCTTGAGTCAGGATCTGGAGATCCTCCTACAACATGTTGGCTTCATCCGCCTTGAGCTTCTTCTGTGCCGCCACGTGATTTTGCTGAAGGGCCATCTGCACGGCCTCCTGCACACACTCTGAGGCTCCCTTGAAGTCAGCGCGTATGGAGAGAACACCACCTGGAGCTGGCATCTTGAGGACGAGGTATGGGTAATGCAGGATAGCCATGAACTTAGCTAGCCCAAGATGCCCAATAATGGCATTGTAGACGCTGTTGAAGGTCGAAACTTCGAAACGCAGCGTCTCGATGCGGAAGTTTTCTGCAGTGCCAAAGGCGACGGGTAGGTAGATGTGCCCAAGCGGATATTCACCCACACCCGGCACAATCCCGAAGAACGGGGTATCTGACTTCTTGAGTTCACTGAGTGGAATCCCCATGTCTTGCAGAGCTCTAGGGAACACCACGTTGATGCTTGCCCCGCCGTCGATCAGCACCTTCTTGAGTCGAGAATCCTTGACTATGGGAGTTACCAGCAATGGGTACTTGCCTGGCTCATCGAAGTTGAGCCACTGATCCGCCCGACTGAAGGAGATTGGCTTGTGGGACCAATCGTATGGCTACGGTGGCTCTGAGGTGGACGCGTTGATCCACCGGTCCTCCAGCTTCTGCTGGCGCTTGCTCGCATATGCTCCATGCCACCCTAGGATGAAGTTGAGCTCCCTGTTGACGTCTGGGAAGCGTTGATTATATCCTCCGTTTGGTCGTTGTGGAAGCTGGTTCCGTGGTGGGGGTGGCGGCGGAGTAGGCTGCGGTATCGGGAACTGGCCACGCGTTAGCATAGCTTTGAAGTCGCGGCAGTTCCGGAGAGTATGGCGCATATCCTTGTGTGCAGGGCACAACTCATCGAGGAGTTGATCGAGGGTCCGAGTTGGAGCAGGAGGCGGGCCACGTGGACGTACTAGAGCTGGAGCCACGACTCGGACCTCCTCTCGAGGCCTCTTGTCCTAGCGACGATTTTGCCACGAGAGTTCTTCGTGTCTCTCTTGCTTGCCCTTGCCCCGATCATCCTGTCGGGGGCGGAAAAGGTCACGAGCGCGTTCATCCGCTGTGATGTAGTGATCTGCCTCTTGGAAAAGGCGCTCCGAGGTAGTGGGCGCTCTTTCTAGGATGTGCTTGACGAAGACTTGATCGTTTGATCCCTAAAGAAAGTCGTCAATCACCGTATCCTCAGATACGTTGGGGATACGATTCCTGAGGGCCTGGAACCGCTTGAGGTACGATCGCAGGCTCTCTGAGTCCTTGCGCCTGATGGTCTCCCATCGCTGCGCCAGCTTGTCGGAGAGTGATTGGAAGTTGGCGATAAACAGGCGACGGAAATCGCCCCAGTCTTCAATGCAGCCCCGCCTGAGGTGGCGAAGCCATTGAAGCGCATCCTGCCCCAACTTGATTGGGATGTAGGCCGTCATGAGATCTTCTGAGGCATTGGCCGCCCGGGCCGCGGTAGTGTACACGGCCAGCCAATTCCGCGAATCCATCTTCGTTTTGAACTTTTCAATGTTTGAGATCTTGAAATTGGGCGGCCATTCAACGTCTTGAATCCTCCGACCAAAGGCTGCTACGGCTGCTTCAGTGCTGCCAGCCGGATTGCCGCGGTCCTCATCTGGCCGGCGTGGCGGGGATTGAGGGCGAGGGTCACGCTCATACCTGACTTGAGGAGCAGAGCTGTTCATGGAGACAGCTCCCGAGTGACCCCTGGCAGCTGGAGCACGCTGAGGGGGGCCATAGTCCCGGTCGTAGTTTGCCCGCCGATCCATCTCAATCTGGTGTCGCTGGGCACGAGACTGCTCAATGCTATGACGCGCGTCGCGGTTGCCGTTGATGACCTGTCGTGCATCAGCTGCCTCCTGATGCCTGGGCATGAGGTGGTGCGCTGCTCAAGCGAGAACGGTCTTGATGGCCTCCCCATCCTCGTTGTTGGGGAGGAGCTCACAAAGCTTGACTAGCACCCCTCCGGCTTGACTCGGGGTCTCCATGACCCCTTTGAACTCCTTCAGAAGATTACGTCCGGGAAGCGCTGCCACCCGCTATCGCCTGGCTCGACCGGCTTGCCAATCGCGACGCCGCTGCCACACCTGGTTCCTGCGCCGATGGCTCTGAACTTTTTGATCATCCTCACTATCCCGGGTTACCTCGTCTATCGAAATGGGCAGCGTAGGATCTTTGTTGCCCAGGATGTGACGATGCCGGATGTTACGGATGCGGTTCGCCCTTTCCCTCCTGTGGCGATCTTGCGAGGTTTCGGCTAGGACAGGTTGCTCGTCGTCTAAGATCACCTCCTCGATCTCGTTTGGTGCACCGCTGATCACGAGGAGCTTAGGAAACAGAGGGTAGAGCTTGGAAGCGAACCCTCGGAACCACCGATGATCGTGGTCTCCATCCCGACGCTGGTGTTCAAAGCTAGGGCCGTGGTCGTTGTGGTGGTCGCGCCGTGTTCAGAGACCGTAGGAGTCTCGATGTTGTAGATCATGTGGGGGTGTCCCGCATCGCGAGCCTCCCAAGTGACCGCTGAGCGATGAAAGGCCTCATCGGTCCGTGAGGTGCGCCGACGAACAGATCTTCTCGCCGGGGTAGAATCGATGACGATCCTTAGGTGAGGGCCAATCGGCGGCACATCGGGCTCGTTGTAGATGTTGTCGTCCGGAAGAGGCACGGACTGAGTGAGGTTGGGCATCCCCCGCGCACCCTCGTCGTTGTTGAGGGGAGCCGAGGCACGGGAGAGAAGCCCCTGGTACGTGGTGGCGGAGTTGTGGAGACCGAACGGGACGGAGGGAGCGAAGGGCTGGCTGGGTTCGCTTCGGTGCGTGCGGTGGTGGCGGGACCCGCAGTGGACGTGAGACCTAGGAGCGAGTATCAACAGGAACTCACCTTGGGCTCTGTGAGCGCTGCCTGAGGCGTGGGCCTGCCGTGGATCTCGAGGGGGGTTTCCCGAGGGGCCTGCCCTCGGCCCCTGACTAATCCGAGTCCAGACTTGAGTCGGGGAAGTTGAGAGCGCCGTACGTCGAGTTGGCATCGAGGTGGTGGTCCTAGCTGAGGCCGCTTGAGTCAGCGTGGTCGATGTAGATCCAGTCCTGAAGGAGACCCTCCGGTTAGTTCGCGCTCCCGAGTCATAACGACCACGAGGAGCACGATCCGACTCAGCACGACGCGGAAGCGGATTCTGGCGAGGGGCCGGCGCCTCGCGCCGACGTGTTGAGGCTTGACGCTGAGTCGGAGGAGGCTGACGAGGCACTGGTCCCTGGCGATGATCTGACGGTGCAGATCGCCTATTGGGACCTGGAGTGGTCGATGGTCGCACGACAATGCGCGGTTGTACCGGTGTGCTGCGAAGCTGATGAAGGTCGCCGCTCCAATCGGCGATGAAGGTGATCGATCCAAATTGGATCATGTCACCTGGAGTGAAACCGTTGACGAGGCGGTCGGCCATGGAGCTAGCTGATGTTGATCTCGCTGCCCCCTACCTGACGCGCCAACTGTCGGTGTTTGATACCGGCAATGCACCACGGGGTGTGTTACATAGTGCTTTTGGGGTGGCGAAATCGGCGTAGCTCGATGGTTCGCGTAGAGATGCGACAAAACACACGGGTTTATACAGGTTCGGGCCGCGAGATGCGTAATACCCTACGTCCTGTTTGCTGCGAGTTGTATTGATCTGAATTCTTGAGGATACAATGAGGGCTAGGATGTTCGGTGGCTGGTATGTGATGAGATGATTGATTGTCTACGTAGGGGTCACTCACCCGCCTTATATAGTCCGGCAAGGCTTGGGTTACAAGTCGGTTTCCATCTATGAGTCCTACCCGGCTTGGAATCCTAAAGAGTACACAGAATCTATGATTATACGCTTCCTTTCTTGAGTCCCGCTGCTTCTGGAATACAGAGTCCGAACCAACTCCTTTACGCCTTTCCTGAATTACAGCGCCTTGACTTGGTCTTCAAGCTCGTCATCCGTTCTCGGGCCCACGAGACTAGTCGGCACCCTGTATGGGGGCCTGCTGTCTCCATTGGGCCCTTCAACGGCCCATGTACTGAATCCACGCCGTGAGGGCCCAGGGGATATCTATCCCCCACAATTATATCCTTATCTCCTACATTGTCAAGAGTTGATGGCAAAATTCAGGTTTGTCCAGTTGAAATGGATACCGAGGGAAGACAATATGAGGCCAACAAGTTAGCACAAATAGCTTCTGGATACGCAGAACAAGACGATGATGTTTGTGTTGACGTCATGCCGATCGATACAAACAACTGGAGAGCCGATCTCCTCAATTACTTGAGGGATACGGCTGGGGGGCAGATAAGAAGACAAGACATCGTGCTTTGAAACACGTGCTTATTGGCGATGAGTTATACTTCAGAACTATGGAGGGGGCTATTGCTAAAATGCTTGGTACCAACAGAAGCGCTCAAAGTTATGCACGATATCCCTGAAGGAGTGCGTGGTACTCACCAATCGGCTCATAAAATGAAATGGCTGATTAGAAGATCGGGGTATTACTGGCCAACCATGTTGGAGGATTGCTTCAAATATTATAAAGGTTGCCAGGAATGTCAGAGATTTGGAGCTGTCCAGATAGCGCCAGCTGGGCCATTGAATCCTATTGTCAAGCCATGGCCATTCAGGGGCTGGGGTATGGACATGATTGGGCAAGTTAATCCTCCAACCAGCAAGGGACACAAGTGGATCCTGGTTGCCACCGATTAATTTACCAAATGGGTAGAGGCCGTGCCAATGAAGAACGTCACGGCCAAGGATGTGGTGCATTTTGTTAAAGAACATATTATTTATCGCTTTGGTATACCACAGTCTATTACCACGGACCAAAGGAATATCTTTTTGGCCGAATGGTTCAAAAATTTTGCCAAAGAGATGGGCATCACACTGCTACAGTCGTCCCCCTAATACGCTCAGGCCAACGGGCAGGCCGAGGCGTCGAACAAGAGTCTCATTAAGCTGATCAAAAGAAAGATTAATGGATATCCTAAGCAATGGCATGATCGGCTTGTGGAGGCATTGTGGGCATACAGGATGTCATGCCACGGGGTGACTAAATGCACTCCATATCAGTTGGTGTACGGCCAGGAGGCCGTCATGCCATGGGAGGTCAACATCGGCTCTCGTAGAGTTCAGTTTCAGAATGATCTGTAAGCCGATGAATGCGCGTCTCTCATGAACATCAACACGAACGATTTAACTGAACTTTGGCTATGGGCTTTTGAGAAAATTAGAGGCAACAAAGCTAGGGTAGCAAAAGCCTATAACAAGAAGGTAAAGCCGAAGAATTTCAAAATAGGCGATCTTGTCTGGGAGCTAGTCTTGCCAGTTGGAACGAAGGATCCAGCATTTGGAAAGTGGTCACCTAACTGGCATGGGCCCTATCGCATAGTGGAGACTGCTCCAGGAAATTCGTATAGAATGGAGACACTAGAAGGGGTCCGGCTCTTCAGAAACATCAATGGTAAATATTTGAAAAAAAATATTATCCTATTCTGTGGATCCGGTCATAACTTGTGAAAGCCGGTGTAGTAGCACCTGGGCTTAGGATAGCCGATGCATCAGCATCGCCTCTAGTAAAAAAAATTAGACCGGTGCGTTGCCATCTGGTCTTAGCAGGAGCCGATGTATTGAGGCATCGCCTTTAGAAAAAAAATAAATAAGCAAACTGTGAGTGGCAGGGCCAACGTGTGCCATTGGCCTTAGATAAAAGCCGATGCTAGGCATCGCCTTTAGTACAATATACAAAAAAGCACAATGTTCTTGACTGAGCTACACGCTCGGGGGCATGACTGACAGTGTTCAGTGATCAAGAAAGAGTTACGCAGAGGAGGATGCTGACAGTCTCTGAAGGTATTGGCGAACTGCAGTCAAGGCCTTTGCCCTGATCTCATCGGTGGAGTTCATGATTTGCCGATCTAGTTCGTCAAAGCCGACAACCAGTCCCTTGTTCAGCTCACGGATGCGCGCGATGCTGGCTTTGAGCAATGTTGACAGTTTTTGCTTATTACCTGCAAGTGCCTTCATGCCTGCACCGTTGGCTAGAATGGCGGCATCAACCTGAGACAACTCTTCCTCAAGGCGCTTGATTTCTTCAGTGATTTTCGTCTTCTTTGCATCAAGCGCCTGTCTGGACATTTTCAGTTGCGCCTCTTCACTCTTGTCATCTAGGTCTGCTTTGAGCTGGTTCGCTGCTGCGCACTCCTTAGTGATCTCTTCTTTTAGGGCCGGCTGGTTGTTACGAGAGGCTATGCGTGACGTAGCGGCCAACACATCCTTACGAAGAAATCCAAGGCAAGCTGTAGGCTGGAGCACTTGCTTCAGGCCTGAAGGCTGCACATCAGCAATCGGCTTAAAGGCCGTGCGAACTCCGTCACATTCAACGACCAATTTCTCAATTGGAGCTTCCAGTTGCCTGGCGATTTCCTCGAGATTAAAGGTAACATCGGCTGCAGTTGTAAGGGACGTGGGAGGACTCTCGGTCACTAAGGATTCGCCGATGGTTGAGGGATCAAAGTTCAGCAAGGATGCAACATCAAAGGTCTGGCAACAGCATGGTTAGTTCACAAACTATGGACGAAGGAAGCGTACGGGTAGAAACGCACCTGAGGAGGGCTGACTTCCGTGCTGTGGACTTCGTTTGTGCGGCCGGATGTGTCCTTGGGAGAAGAACTGGGATGTTCAGGAGAGCTCTCTTCTCCAGCACCCTCCTGCTCTTGACTGTGAGAGCTATGTTCCTGCGTGATAAAAAAATATTCAGTGCAGTTCTCATTACTAAAACCTAGATGATAGAAGGGGAGCTTACTGGTGATTCACAGGGAGGAGGTTGAGCCGAGACAGTTGACTTGGGCTTGATGGCGGCTTTCTTAAACCTCGGCTGACGAAGTCCTTTGCCCTCCCTCTTGCGCTTCATCCTAGGGGCTGAAAAGATGACCTTGTCAAAAGAAGGCATGGCGGCCTGGTACATGGGCAGTGGTTGTTGGCGGTTCTTAGCCTAACAAATTTTACTCCGCAAGCGCACGGAGACCGCTATAGCTTTCACTCAGAAGTATTCCAGGTATCGTATTTATTTCCACAGGGAAGCATCGAGAAGAATACAAATTTATCGATCATCTAGCTACTACTAACTCATTCATTCCAAAAGATAACAAGAAAAGATAAACGACCAACACCATGTGATACAAACCAAACACCGTTCGCCCGAACTCATGTTTAAGCAAGGAGGACAACGAGTCGAGGGCTAAGGTTCGGTCTTCCATCTCTACTAGCATACAAGAGCTATCCGTACTAAGGTCGAAAGGATCGAACAGAGCTATGGTCTTGCGTCGAGCAAAATTCTAGACTACACCGAGGAGGCCAAGGGGTAGGTAGGAGGCCAACCGTACGGTAATTGTCTAACGCCTACGGGCTTACCGAATGACGGGATTGGAATACTGAGACCCATAATGCTGTCACCAAGATGGGCTACCAACTAGAGCTGAGTGGGTAAGATGGCACGCTATACTAGTGCTCAAGCGACGTGTTGCATCTATCATATCACCATGAAAGAGCTTGAGCACTAAAACTCGTCCTCCGCGCTAGAGGGTGAGAGCTAACCTTACTCCTAGATCCAAGTCTAGGAGGGGCTTATAGCACCGGCAAGTATAACAAAGCTCAATCAATTATAACTTAGCACAACTCAGGCCTCGAACTTGGCATGCCCAAAAGGAAAAGATGCTAGCATATAAATGCAGCAGCATACATACCAAATATGAGTAACTAACGAGAGACAGAAGATAAGTGCATAAAGTAGGAAAGTAAAGTACTCGAACTTGTCATAAATCGGAAAGTAATGCTTAAGATAAGAAAATAAAATACATTACCAAGGATTCCGACTGACTCAGAAAGTTCTAAGAGTGGAGGCACCACCCGAGGGGTGCCTCCTAAGAGGGAGAGAGTGATTACATAGTGAGGTGCCCCCATGAGAGGGGGGTGTGCTCCTCTATTTATAGTGTGAGGAGGAGGGAATATTCTATGTGCCTACATGCAAGATTCCTCCCCAAACCTCTCCTTGGGCGTCACTTGTCCTCCAAACCGACTTAGTTAAGTCAGTAACAGTGTCATGCACGTGTTGGCGTTGAAAACCGGTGGTCATTAAGGTGGTGAACCGGCCGTTGGAAGCGTGAACCGGACGTTTGGCAGTTAAACTGGGTCAAAACAGGTGCTTGGACTGCTTCCTGGGCGATTGGACCGGCCGAACCGGCCCCGGACCGCCCAAACCGGCCGCCTGGACCGCGCCCCAGCCTCTCTCCTTGCGCCAGCTATCCGGCTCGGCGGGCGAGCCGCGCCGCGCGGCACCAGGGGCTGCCACATGGCCGCCTGCCATTGGGGCGGGGCGGACGAGCCGCGTCACCGCGCGCGGGCGCGCGCGTCGTCCCCCTTGCCGCCACGTGTCGCCCGACGACTGGTGCGGCCGGGTGAGGCGCGGATCGCCATCCGCGGCGTCCCCGCTCAGCCAGTGGCCGACTGCCACGTGTCTGCGGCTGGTGCACTCCCGCCTTGCCGCCGTACGGATGAGGCGGCGCTGACGTCAGCGATGACATCAGCGCTGCCTTTTTAATTTGATTTCTTTGCAATTTTGTATCTTTTCCATCCGAGTTCCAAACGATGCAAATAATGTCCGTTGGAATCGTCTCGACGAGCTCTTCGCAATGGTGTAGGTCTTGAGGGCATTTGAGATACTTTGTAGTTATGGAATTTGTGATTCTTGTCTCAAGCCCTTTTGTGTGCTGTTCCTCTTTTGCTCCAGATGATCTCCTTTTGTATGGAACTTGAGCATCCCTTTGTGAAACACCGAAAACCACCAAAACTCGTGGAATTCGTTAGTATTAGGTAAATAATGCATAGAATTTTATCTATACCCCATTTATTCACTGAGGAATTGGCGGTCGAAATAGGAAGTAACAACTGCCAACAGTGGTGCCTTTTGCAAGTATTTGAATGGCTGGCCTGCATCATCAGTTGGAATAGGTCCCGCTTGCATCTGTAAGCAAGAAGTTCGGTTACATCATAAGACAACGAGGCAAAAAGAAGACCGAACTGAGCGTGGGATTACCTCCTCTGGTGTAGCCTCATGCTCAGGATCGATAGCTATAAGAGCCGATGCCATAGCATTTTGAAAAAGGTGGGGCCTCCAGAAATCCCACCAGGTGTTGAAGCCATCGGCTGTATACACGAACTCCATCGTGTCGGGTATATTCAGCTTCAGTTCAGAAAAGATGGAGTATGCTTTGGTGGCTACAAGGGAGTCAGTCAGTTCGGCTCGGCTTTGGATTTTCTCATGGATAATCAGCCGGGGAGAAGTCTGGTTCAAGCCGAGTTGGCGAGCAGCTAGAACAGGTTGGTATGATTCGTACCCTGGCTTGTTAATTTTGTTACTGGTGCTCATGCTGACTGGAAGAAGGCAAGGCGTAACCATGATGCCGAATATGGAATGAGTATCTTCATCAAATCCAAAAGTTTCTGGTCTGAAGAAGGATGGATTCTCGAATTGCTCGGGTTCAGCATATGCGTTATATACAGGGGTGGTTTGGGAGCTGTAGAAGCATTTGTATCATTTGGCAGTTTTAGCTGCATCGGTTTGGGTTATGGGCAATTGATGCAAGGTGTCATGCCCACTTCTCAACCAACAGAACCGGAACAACATATATGTGCCAGGAACAAGTCTCACATATATTATGACAATAGTGACATCACAGAACGTGCATAAAAGATAAAATAAAACGTTTACATAGCGTATATTATCACTTTATTACAATAAGACAACATGTCTTTAAACCAGAGTCATAGCGGAAGCGTAAACGAAAACAGAACGAGCCGCCATAGGGACGTCGACTGGTGGACTGATACGCCTAGATCTCATTGTAATCTTGAACATACTCCTCGAAGTCTTCTTGAACTGAGCAGCGGTTGGGTTCCAGCCAACAGTAGGTTGAAATAAAAGAAACAAGCGTGAGTACTTTAACTCGTACTCCACAAGTATAACATGAACTACGAGGCTCTATGGTTGGCTGACACGTTGCATGAGCTTTTAGTTGGTCAAGTTTTATTAAGCAACTAGTTACTACAAGTGAGTGGATAAACCATTAAGCTCGAGATATTGCATAAGAACATTATTCAACAATTTTAACAAAAGAACCACTTCCAAACCCAAACGGAACCACTAATCTACATAAAGGATCTGGACCGCTCATAACCGTGAGTATGGCTGACATGTCAGTTTTACACTCTCGAGAGGTCGTACATCTTTACCATGAGTCGTGGGCTATGCTAGTGGTCCACCACATTACCTTAGATGAGATGGCTAGAAAGCACACTACGAGGCCTTTACAAAGATCATGTTGGTAAGGTGTAACCACTAAGGTTTCAGGGTCCATAACTGTGGAGCAAGCCTCAAGGGGAGATACACGCACTCAACCCAAGTAGCATGAGGGCCACAGAAGCTCACCTCCCCTCTTGCCCCGTCGGTAAGTTACTCCCAAACCAATGCAACCTAATTAGTTAGCCAAGACCGTCCCATTCCAGTCTCATGGTAGCACTGTTGTCCCAGGTTGTCGCTTTGCGAACCGGTCCTTATGGAGAGTGGCTATAAGCAAAACACATGCTCATGCCCCCTAAACCAAGTTGCTAAAAAGCCATTTTTAAAGGAATATGAACCACAGAGGGTCAAGCTCAAGATTTGATTGCATAGATCCATTAATCAAAATTGTTAACAAAAGATACATGAGTTTGCGCAGCAACTAGCAAAACTTAACCAACATGCATTCCCATAGGTAAACATTTCGATAAAAGAGGCTACGGTACAGTCCTTAGGGCATACAAAATTAGACACATGCATATGAAGTGATTAAAGGGTTATTAGGTTGTGTTCATGCTATACTTGCCTTCCTCGAACTGTTCAGGCTGCTGGTCAACACCTTCAAACTGCTGCTCGCCTTCTCCAACGAAAGGTTCACCGTCCAAACGTGATCACGGCAACATACAAGCATTCCCAAACACGCATACATGCAAACAAGAACAAAAAGATAAGAAACAGTACATCATCTCATAAAAACAGAAGATAAAACTGTACTAAAAACATTCTACGCACTGCTACGATCACATGAGCGCGAGAATCACTTAAATCGGAGTTAAAACGTGAAAGTTATGCATAAAACAAGCTCCTAGGGGCAAAACTGTGATAAAACAACTAAACCAGGGGCTAGTTTTGCAAAACTGAGGACCTATCCGTAAATAAACCTAGCCGCCGAGGGTTTTAGGGCAAAACCTGAGAGCCTGGACTGTGGGTTCAAATCTCGGGAAGCTCAGGGGCTAAACTGAAGAAAACAGGACCTAGATCTAAATACTTTTCAACAGGGATGGACCGCGGGTTGATTCCAGACAAACGCGGGGGCTTTTCTGTGAAAGTCCCGCGGTGGACTCGGTCAGCGCGACGTGGCCGTGGCGTGGCTGGCCACATGGCCCGACAAGTGGGGCCGGTCCTGAGTCGGATTAAGTGAACCGCGTGGCGCGATGTGATTCGTCCGCGAAGGGGTATCACACGTTTTAATCGTGGCCGTTGATGACGGATCGGACGGCCATGGTGAAAGGGGCAAAGGGGGCGCCGGCGGTGACCCCTTTGCGCGGCGGTGACCGCTCGCCGCGGCGGCGACTCGCCAGAGTAGGGCACGCCGGGGTCTAGGGTTGGTCCTAGAGGCCTAGAGCTAGCTCAAGAGGGAGCGGAGGCCGAGACGAAGCTCACCGAGGGGTCGATTCGGACGGAGAAGCGGTGGAGCGACTTGGCGACAATGACCGTCAGATGGCTCGGACGGTGCTTGCGGACAGGGGCGACAGCGTCGCATCTCCGTGTCCAAAACCCCCGCAACGTCCTCGCGACGTCCCTGCGAACGGAAAGGCCGAGGTTACAAGGCCGGAGACGGCTTGCTGACGGCGAATTGGGCGGTGCCACCGCTTACTGGGCAAAGCTCCGATGGCGGATTGTGAGGCCTTCGGTGGATGAGAGTGGAATTGGGGAGATGGAGTGGTAAAGGGGCTCAGGGTGAAGCTCGGGGTCGGATTTTATAGGCGTGGGAGAGCCGAGGGCGTTGTGGCGCAGTGATGCCGCTCGGTTTGAAGGCGCTCTTCAAGCGGAGTAAAGGAAGGGTGGAGGGGAAAGGGGAAACCGGCGCGACGGGTGTGAGATTGGAGGCGGGGTGATTAAGGAAGGGGGTGTGGGTGAGGATTCGAATCCCTTCTGCTTGAACAACGCACCGGCCGAGCGAGGGGGGAGTATGGAAGGTGAGCGTGGAATCCGGTGGGAGGGAGGGGATGAAGCTGACAAGTGGGGCTCAGTGTTCAGTTAGCGCGGGGCGCGGGGTCCACCTGGTAGCGAGGAATGCTGAGGGGGAGGGAGGCGTGGCCGCGCTAGCGGGCCGGCCTTCACCCCAGGCGGGGGGAGCCGAGCCGGGTCGGCCTGGCTGCCTCCTTCCTTTCTCTAAAATTCAAATGAATTTGAATTTGAATCCTTAATTCAAACAACCAAGAAACAATGCACCAGCATGTATGCACAAGAAAGTTAGGTCTATGATTAATTTTATACAAGTATTTATTTTAGATAAAACATGTTAAATGCAAACTAAGCATATGTGCCTTAGAAAATTAAATAAATTGCTTGCAATTAATTGTAAAAATGCTGGTATTTAAACTAGGGTGTTACACAAGGCCTGGCCAAACGAAGTACAACGGATAGATTTGCCTGAAATATCTAGGAAAGACTGAGACTCAAATTGTAGAAAGTCTGGAATTTCATTACGAGAGTACAGTTGACTCCAGAGCTGAACCAACCACCAGGGTCCGCCTGTCTTGATACGTTGTCCAGCTAGAATGCGCTAGGTGTTCAAAGAAAAATGACGGTACAACACGCCTAGGAAAAGTTTTCCTAGGGCAAGAGTCTAGCCTTTGGCTAGAGCAGTGGCCAGGTTGAGATAATTCTTGGTCGGGGCTAGAGAAGGACCATTAAAGAGAAAATGGTCAAGCTAGAAGTTCAGAAAGGCGATGTGTTCTTTCTCTGAAACTGAGCCAGAGTGCTTGTTGTGCTGGGCAATGTATTGGCTCCAGTTTCTGGTGCTGCTCTTCTCCACTATTTTCTTGTGAGGACATTCAGCTTGAAAGAAGGGAGAAGGACAGGTGGACTGCACATCTAGTCCTAAAATCATGACAACGTCCATGAGAGTGGGTGTCATGGGACCAGAGCCGTCTCACTAGAAGTAGCCGATGGATCTAAGCAGGTTGTCATCCTTCTCCATGGGAGAAAGAGATAGAGTTAGGGCATCAGCTATGCGGACAGTTTGCCAGGTTGAGCTGTGTGCACGCTCAACACGTTTGTACCAATCAACCCACCCGTCCATGGGGAATGGCCAGGCGCGGAGCTGGTCTGTCTATAGATTTAGGTCTGGATCGGCATGAACGAAAGGCAAGCGTTTGGTTTCTGTCCTAACAAGGTCATATGGGGGCTCATAGGATTTGAGTCCTAAACTGAAGGAATTGGAGTTGGCCAAGGTTGGGATCAATATCTCATCGGCCTAGATGATTAAAAGCAAGTATAAGGTAAAGAGAACGACTATATGAGAGTCGTAATTTTAGAAATGGGAGAGGTCTTTACCTTCAATCCAAATACTCGCTCGCAAAGGGTCAGTTCTTCTGTCGTGCTGCTGGACGCCACCATTTTGCAAATTGCTTGGAACAACGAGGTGGTGGAAAAGTGTTTGTCAGCGGCAAGAGGTAAAGGTTTTCTTTAGGTTTTGGCACGGAAGCCTTTTATGGGGTGCTGACCTGCGCGGGACTTGGAAAATTCGGCTAAAGGAAATCTGCCTTTGGCCAGATCGGCTAAGTTGTATTAGTTTGGCAGCTAAGCCGATGCTTGGCGCTGGAGCCGATCTAGTATCTATTAATGGCTCGGCTTTGCAGGGGATCGACTGAATAAAGCGGAGCAGATCGGCTTAACGCATCACCATTCAAAGCCGATCCTAGGAGTCTTTGAGATAGTGCGTTACCACTATGTCGTACATTGCGACTAAGCCGATGTTTGCTGTAGAGGTCTAAGATAAAGAGGATCGGCAAAAGTGGAAATGAAATTTTGGAAGGAAAATTTCATTAATTTACATAGTAAAATATAATTACATCCCCAAGAGCCAACATTACGACTGACAAACTGCCAAAAGTTTGGCGGTTTCCTTCTAAGAGCCGATGCAATGGCTATTACTAAAAACTAATACTATTACTAAGATAGGATGCTCTAAGCATCACTATCATCAGCTGATTCTTCATTGGCTTCCTCGTCCCCGTCGCCGACTTCGTCGCTGGCGTCCTCGCTCTCGGTGGGAGCAAGGTCGGACGAGCTTTCCTCGTACTGAGCAGCGAGGTCTTCATCCTCGTTCGACTCCTCTAGCTCAGCTTCGTCGGAGGAGTACTCCAGCTCGTCGGCACCGTCCTCCTCGTCGCTGAGCTCCTCCTCGTCCTCCTCATCCTCGTCACCCTCTTATTCATCATCGGAGGGTCGCGCCTCCAAGCGCCTCATCTTGGTAGGGTGCTCAGGTGACTGGTGGTCCGGAAGAGGGATCCATGGAGGGGAAGCAACCGCATCCTCTGAATCCTTGGCACAACCGAGGTTATCCTCGCCCCGGACAAAGGGGACAGGATATCCTTGCCCCAGACCTCTAGCCAGGCCTTGATGGCCTGGTTTGGGGACCGCCTCTTGTCGGCTGCTGGAGCGGCTGAAGGAGCCTGATCGGCTCCTGCTGCCGGCAACGAAGCGAAGCCCGGCAGTATGGCCGGGTAGGGCGGCAGCGGCGCTGGCGCATTGGCCGCCGCGCCTGGAGCAGAGGCGATGGAGGGCGAAGAAGGTGGTGTAGGCGCTCGAGGCCCCATCACAGAGAAGAAGGAAGGTGCGATGGTGGATCATTGCTGCCGATGGAAGACATGGTGAGAAAGGGGTTTTCGGTCGGCTCTTTTTTGGCTTAAGGAAGAAGAAGAGCAGATGCCGATTGGGGGAAAACAGGGGAGCCCTGCCTTTTATTAAGTATGAGGCAATGGAAGGTGAAGGGGCGCCGTACGGGAAGCCGCAGGGTCACGCGGGTCATCATGATGGTTGCCATGGAAGACCATGTAGCAGTGCAGGTTGATGGGACGTGCATGGCCAGGTTTCACACTTATCTGGTTTTGAAATAAACGAATCTTTATTTGCCAAAACCAGGGGGCATGTGTTGACATTGGAATTTCGCCGTCCCTGTTAATGGGCCAAAATCGGCTTTGGGTTGAGGAGAAGCTGTCCAAGAAAGCGACGACGCGTGTTAAAGCAGGCCATTGGGTCTTGTATCGTAGATTAATGATTAGTTAAAAGAGTCAAGTTCGAGTCGGTTAGGGTTTGTAGTTTAATTAAGGAAGGGCAGGCTTTCCGCCTAAGTCTCCAAACTATAAATATGTACCCTTTGTTATTGAATAAGATTGACGACACACGTTCATCAAGCAGCGGTAGTCTCCATATTCCCTCGGCGCATCGCCACCTCTAGCGACTAGAGTTTCAGGTAATCATCATGCTGCCTTAATGATTTACTTCGTTATGGGCATTACGACGTTAGTCGCCTTGTAGATCGTGTACTGAAGCGTTTTTGATGGCACGGTTTGCTAGTTACCATGATGAATCTCGCGCTAAGCTTAGCCTAGGGCGAGATCCATTAGTTATCATGATGAATCTCACGTTAAGCCTAGCTTGGCACGAGATCCATCGTGTGCATGAGTCGATATGCTCGCATATCGGCTCCTGTACAACTTGCTGTTATGTTAACATCTTCCATGATGCATGCTTCCACGCTGCTGGTTCGTTACTAGATTAGCATAGCACAAGCTTAGAGCATAGATTAGATCTGTTCTTACAGTTTTATCTACAGATCACATGTTATTAGGAAGATCCGATGTATACCCTGCTATGCCTTTTGCCGATGTTATCAAAGATGCATATGCTTTTATAGCTTTCCTGTGTAATCTTTGGTGTAATAGTAGATCTTAAGGCGTGATTGATGTTCATCTGGATTTTTAGCCGACTGGAATAGATCTAGTCGTGCTTCTTCTTCCTTTATTTAAGTACTTTGTATATTATATCTGGATATGCTACTGGTAAGATAGCAGAGCCTTGCCGACGCAGAAGATCCGATCCAGGATGAGCCGATCCGAGCGATCCGGCTAGTATTTAATGTTTGCTCTGTTTTGTGTGTTTATGCAGGGGAAATAGGAGCCGACCAACGCCATCACCACCATCACAACCTCCCTGGCTAGGTCGTCAGCCAGGTGGCACGCCCAACCACCATCAAGCCAAGACGATCGGCTAAGTCGTTCAGCTGGTCGTGGGTCGCAGCAAGGAGGAGCGATCCCTACGGTCCACATACACTTCCCGACCCTATTGTGTGAAGCTCCCCAGGGGACCCCTCATCGGTTTCCTGGTGCAACAATGGCACAACCCGGGGGTTAGGTGGGGGCGTTTTGAATCTTGGGACGGGTTAGGTTGAGATGGGGCTATATGTGAGAACGTCAAGGGTTAGTAAGCATATACTCCTGACATCTTTAGTTATTCTCGGGAATATAAAAATCGATTCGAATCGCTAATGCTCACCAGGTGTGAGAATGCCAGATATCGCACACGGGCAACGTAATAATAACTTTAATATGTTATTCATTAAATCATGCTTTTTATATTACATGTTTGTACTTGTTTGTTTACATCCTTGCAAATCAACTTATGATGATATATGTGTTGAGATTATTGAGATATGTGAGTTATGAATCATGATGTTAACTATGATGAATCAATCGAGGCTTTTGCTACCTAAACTGCAAGAAACTCACAAATAAGGACTCATTCCTAGTAAGCTTATGCGGGTTAGAAGTCAGTCCACAAAAAGCCTTGCATAATCTCAAATGTATGGGGCTGATACCGCCCATGGGTAAGTCCTACTGAGTACCCCACGTACTCAGCGTTTGTTTTCCTATCTTTTTCCCAGATACTCGATGTCACGCCTTGATGTTTTTATTTTCCGCTGCATTGCACCTGATATTATTATGTAATTCCGCTGCGAGATTATTTTGAAGTTGTATTTCATTACATTTGTACATTATTTTAAGCAAAGTATCTTTAATCAATTAAACTATGTTTGTATGAAATGATGGGTTGTTGTAATTGTTGTTGCTCTTTCGAGAGCTTAACGTGTGTGACGTCGGCATCCCTGGGTGATGGTTACATCGAGTGCCCTTCTGGGTAGCTCCACGGATTACCGGGTTTGGTTCGGTCTAAGCGCACTGCGAGCCAGAGGTGGCAGGTGTACTTAGCTCGGATTAAATCGGCAGTTCCGCCACAGCTGCCATGTACCAAGGGCTCTTCTCCCATGTCTTGGCTCCCCTCAAAGACGACGAAGGTGCGTGGGGGATGCCCAACCTGAAGCAACAGTTCGTGCCTCTTCCGGACGACAGTGTCTACAACGCGCCTAACGTGCCGTTGACCGGCCTCTGTCTGGGGCTCGTTATTGATTCCACCCTAGACGGAAGGACAGCTCACTAGTGAGGCTCACGACTGGCTTGACAACCGGAACCTTCCTCTTCGCCGACGGCGCCCTCTCCTCAGCTGCCTCGTATTCAGGTAGGTGGTGAGAGAGAACACCTCCATGTGATCGGCAACATCGAGACTCCTACGGCCTCTGGTCTAGGGACGACCACAGTGACATCCATGGTTGTTGGCGGTCCATAAAACCCATTTCGACCACCAACATTTCATGTTTTAGAGTATACTTTACCAAGTTTTCACTAATCTCTAACTAGTTCCACGAGTTGTGCAAGTTTTCACTAATCTCTAACTAGTTCCACGAGTTGTGCATAAAAGTTGTATGCAGGAGCCCTTCACATTCAAAATCATGCAGAAATAAACAAAACAAAGGCAATGAGGCAAAGGGAGAAGAAATGGGCCACACCCCAGGGTCAGCCGACCTTCACCCTGGGTTGGCCAACTTCCTCCAGGTTGGCCGACCTCCCCCAGGTCGCCGGACCCTGGTAGCCCACCAAGCACCTCAGGGCCCAGGTCGCCCGACCTTGCCACAACGCCAATTTTGACCTGCATGCAAAGAAACACAAAACATGTTAAATGCAACCGTTGGATCAAGTATCCAATGCATCCAAGGGCCGAAAGGACATCATACAAGGGATTGATGACGTCAGCAATCCGAGGGAAGGAACATGCAGCCAATCAGAGGCCGCCTGACCTTATCCCAAGGTCGGCCGACCCGGCACCAACCCCATTTTGTACGTGCCTCAACCGCCACAACCGCCAACCGACATTTGGAGCGCATCACAACCGATGGATCAAGGAAGGCGGTGTATCGGGTGGCCGCCCGATCTCCGGGGCGGTCGGCCGACCTACCCCCGGGTCGGCCGACCACCGACCTGTGATGCCCCAGGCATCTCAGGTGCATTACAATTGCATCATTTACATATGTGCATCATCTCATGAACGTAGGTCACCCGACCTGAGTTCAGGCCTCCCGACCTCGGTCCGGGTCGGCCAACCACGCGACTTGCGCTGATGAGGACATCAACTACGACACCAGTACATCTACACCAGCAGCGCCACCTTCTTCCTCAGCTAGGCCAATCACTCGGGCCCGTGCGAGAGATCTAAACTTCGTCATGCTACTGAAGAATGAAGGCCCAAAAGAATAGACGCTGGCCCAACTGAGGCCCTTGTGTGGGCGCCTAGGGCTGGAACCCCTACCTGGCCGCCACTCCCCTATGGCTGCGCCCTTCCTCTCCCTCTATTTAGATAGAGGCAGCATTTCTTTTCAGACTCGAGTTTTGATTTACATTAGCTTTAGCTACTCTCGGAACACGCGCAAATCAGCGCTATCCTCGTGTATTCAGAACTCCATCTTCGAGTGATAATCAGATTGCTCGCATCTCTTTCTTGTTCGTTCTTCGATTGCAGACAGGAAACGATCTTCGTGATCAGGCTGATCTTGCATCAACAAGGTCAGTAACCACAGGGAGTTGGTTCAGCGATTGCATTGGCGCTGTGGGTTTGCTCGTCGTAGTCGGATCGTGAGGGTCATCTCCTACCAAGTCGAATTTATCTCCACTCACCGAAAGATCGGGCACTTCAGCTCTATCTTTCCCTTACATTATTAAACACAAAAACGGGAAGGAAAATGTTATTGCTGATGCTTTGTCTCGAAGATATACCATGCTTTCACAGTTAGATTTTAAAATTTTTGGCTTGCAAACTGTGAAGGATCAATATGCCAACGATGCTGATTTTAAAGATGCTTTACTACATTGCATGCATGGCACACCATGGGGCCAATTTCACATGCAGGATGGGTTCCTGTTTCGCGCTAACAAGCCGTGTATTCCAGCAAGCTTGGTTCGTCTTTTGTTGTTACAGGAAGCGCATGGAGGTGGTCTCATGGGACACTTTGGCGTCTACAAGACGCATGAGGTGCTGGCTGCACACTTCTTTTGGCCCCGGATGCTCCGTGATGTCAAGCGCCTTGTTGCACGCTGCACTACTTGTCAGAAAGCTAAATCACGATTGAGCAACCATGGTTTGTATATGCCTTTGCCTGTCCCTACATCTCCTTGGCTTGATATTTCTATGGACTTTGTTTTGGGATTGCCTAGAACTAAGAAGGGGAGGGATAGCATTTTTGTGGTTGTTGATAGATTCTCCAAAATGGCTCATTTTATACCTTGTCATAAAACTGATGATGCTAGCAGTGTTGCTGAATTGTTCTTTCGAGAGATTATTTGCTTGCATGGTATTCCAAATACAATAGTCTCTGATCGTGATGCTAAGTTTCTCAGTCATTTTTGGAGATCTCTTTGGAATAAATTGGGCACTAAATTGCTGTTTAGTACAACTTGTCACCCTCAAACTGATGGGCAGACTGAGGTGGTGAATCGAACTTTATCAACCATGCTTAGGGCTATTTTAGACAAAAATTTGAGACGTTGGGAGGATTGCTTGCCTCATATTGAATTTGCTTATAATCGTGCAACACATTCTTCTACAAAGATGTGCCCTTTTCAGATTGTTTATGGTTACATTCCTCGAGCACCTATTGATTTGTTTTCGCTTGATGCTGCGGAAACCCCACATATCGATGCTGTTGCACATGTTGAACAAATGATTGACCTTCATGCACAAACACACCAAAACATTGCTGCTGCTAATGCTAAGTATCAGGTTGCTGGTAGTAAAGGAAGAAAACATATTACTTTTGCACCTGGTGATATGGTTTGGTTGCATTTGAGAAAGGATCGTTTTCCTACTTTGCGCCGTTCTAAATTGATGCCTCGTGCTGCTGGTCCTTTTAAGGTGCTAACCAAGATTAATGATAATGCTTATATCCTTGACCTACCAGCGGAGTTTGGTGTTTCCACTAGTTTTAATGTTGCAGATTTGAAACCATATGTGGGTGAGGATGAGGAGTTGCCGTCGAGGACGACTTCAGTTCTAGAAGGGGAGGATGATGAGGACATCAACTACAACACCAGTACATCTACACCAGCAGCACCACCTTCTTCCTCAGCTAGGCCAATCACTCGGGCCCGTGCGAGAGATCTAAACTTCGTCATGCTACTGAAGAATGAAGGCCCAGAAGAATAGACGCTGGCCCAACTGAGGCCCTTGTGTGGGCGCCTAGGGCTGGAACCCCTACCTGGCCGCCACTCCCCTAGGGCTGCGCCCTTCCTCTCCCTCTATTTAGATAGAGGCAGCATTTCTTTTCAGACTCGAGTTTTGATTTACATTAGCTTTAGCTACTCTCAGAACACGCACAAATCAGCGCTGTCCTCGTGTATTCAGAACTCCATCTTCGAGTGATAATCAGATTGCTCGCATCTCTTTCTTGTTCGTTCTTCGATTGCGGACAGGAAACGATCTTCGTGATCAGGCTGATCTTGCATCAACAAGGTCAGTAACCACAGGGAGTTGGTTCAGCGATTGCATTGGCGCTGCGGGTTTGCTCGTTGTAGTCGGATCGTGAGGGTCATCTCCTACCAAGTCGAATTTATCTCCACTCATCGAAAGATCGGGCACTTCAGCTCTATCATGCGCAAAAATATGGTACACTGCGTTGTCACGTCTCCCCAGGGCCCTCTCATCCGAAACAAACGCACTGTGGCGGAACCGCCCTGCTTAATCCAGACTAAGCGCACCTACCGCCTCTGGCTCGCAGTGCACTTAGGCCAGACTAAACCCGGTAGTCCGTCGAGCTACCCCAGAGGGCACTCGATGTAACCATCGCCCGAGGATACCGACATCACACACATCCAGCCCTCGAAAGAGCCACAACAGTTACATCATCACAGGCAGTTTAATAGTGAAAATAAGATAAAGTTCTTACAAACCAATTATATGTAGTCAAATACATGTTCAAAATACAGCGGAAGCGATTTCAAAATATATATGTAGCGGAAGCGTTTGCAAATCCGCTCGCAGCGGAAACAAAATACTTAAGGGTCTTCATGCTGATGAACAAGGCGAGCAGCACCGAGCCCACCGGTACTACCCTCCTCCAACTCGGGCGCACACGAAGAACTTCATACCTGTAATCCAAAAGTGGGGGCAAACCCTGAGTACTAATTACTCAGTAGGACTTAACGGAAATGGCTTACGGCTGACGCAAAGCTTGCTTACTAAGAATTGCATCCTTAACTGTTGATCTTAATTAGGATCAAATTAACAGTGGAAGCAGGGTTTGACAGCTGCTTGATTTATTATATAGAAGCAGGATTTGACAGGTGCTTAGTTCATCATAGCAATAATACCAATCATGAGTACAATAATAAGTTGCATGAAAGTAAAGCATGTATATCCAAGCATGTAGTATTCAAAACATGAATTCATAGTACAACATATTCAAGTGGATTACTACATCGTCCGGCAGTGATACTGGCATTCTCACACCTGGTGAGCATCAGCGATTCGAATCGATTTTTATATTCCCGGGAATAACTAGAAGTACCAGGATGGCATATGCTTACTAATCCCCGGCGTTCCCACATATGCTTCTCCCATCTCCACTCGTCCCGTCTTAAGTTCAATTCACTCCCGCCTGACTCCTGGAGCGCGTTGTCGCAGGAGCATTACCACGCAATGGGTCAGCCCTCCCTTGACACCCGCCTCCGCGGCCACCTTCCTCTCAACTAGTGGGTAGGAACGTGTCTCTGTGCTTAAGACGTCACAAGTAAGACTTTCACCGGTCCATTATCCCGGATAAGCACCCTAGCAATGTTATGCCGATCCCAAGCGAACAACGGACGACCTTATGCGATTCGGGCGGAGTCCACCACACATTATCTCAATTCTCATCATAAACAAGCCCATATCTCCGCCCGGTCTCCAATTTAAAACATAACATAACAATAGTAAATAGCATAATAACAACTTTCATAGTATTGAAATTTCTGCCATTTTAAAAGTAATCCCTATGGGACGAGTGATCTTTATTCACTCGTATCTACTCGCACCTAGCCATTCTAGGCACTCGTCCTACGTACTCTATGTATAGGTGCTAGGGCCAGGGCAGCCGAGGAGTCTAATGCAATGGGTTTCAGACAACTCCTAATGCAGATGCGTACTTATCATCCATAATATGTTTGCTAGGAAAAGCATGGTCCTGCCTACCTTTGCTTTACTTTAAGAGAACCAACAAACTATGCTAATGTTAGTTTGCCGGGTCGTGAGGCTTGGCCACAGGCAACCCCTTGGACAACTCCTCCTTCCAAGCATGACTGATGGGCCCTCCAGGTCATGAATGGGTCTTACTTGGTCTTTTGGATCACCGTTGGTTGAAGTAGTTCCACGCGCTCGTTTCTTGAACACGTATCTGTAATGAGCGCCATTATATGATTGACATGCATGATGATGCAAGGAATGAAAGGCATGAATATGAAGCACACGTATGAACAATCGTTTCATGGAAAAACAGAAAGTTGGTTACTAAACTACATACACAAGGAGTAATTTTTATGGACAACGACCCAACACACAGTCATAGGATTACACACAAATAAGCTACTGATTATAACAACATGTCACTTATGGGATACAAATAAGCTACTGATTACACACAAATAAATGCAAGCAATAGTTGTTTAGGTTACTAAAATAGGTGTGGTGGTGTTCATTTCCATTCAACGGGTAACAAATTGAAGTCATGTACTTCATGCATTTATAGGAAACATTCACTAATTATATCATGTAGTATGTTTATTTAATGGATTCAAACACTATATTGACTTCAGTTACTTTACATGAGTAAATGAATTAATTTCCCAATCAAGTGTGATATAGAGAATAGTAGATAGTCTGCAGCTAGAAATCAACCCACATGCATAATGATAGCAATTACAAACAAACACCTACTCTTATAATTAAATAACACATGCCCACTTTATGAATAAAAAGCATTACTTGTGTTCATGTAGTTAGACAACTCCAAATGAGCTCAGATTTTTATGACATGTAGATTTATACTACATTATGCTACTGTCAAAATTTCAGCCACAAAGGAGTTATAATTGAATTATGAAAATTCTATCAAGTTATCAGCCCTATAGCTTCTCAGATTTTTCATAATTTATAGGATAAGTTTCTGGCCATGAAATTCACCCAGTGAGCATTATTTATCACAAACAACATGTACAAAAATTAGCAAGTGAAATATCCCCAGTTTGACTGGACATCTATTTTCTATATAAATATTAGGGTCTAATTTACATGCACATTAAAACAGTGTTCATAAATTCTACATAAATACTTTCTAGAACCTATATTCTATCAACAAGCCACCACTTTTTCCATAGAATTTTCTTAGCACTCTAGAACATCTTTTTACAATTATCTGTTCTAGCAAGTAACACTTTGTCATTTTCAAAACAGCCGCTAAAACATGCATGCACAACCTCATACTTCACCAGTGAGCTACTCATACTATATAAAGTACATGAAAAATACCATAGGTTATATTTATATTTTATGTAGCAAACATTTTCAATGACACTAAAATGCTTAAATCATGGGAGTAGATGCATAACAGTAATTAAATAGGCAATGCTAGTGCTACCAAAATTCATACAGAGCCAAAATATCCTAACTAAGCTATTGTTCAAGTTCCATAACATTTGGAGTTCATTTAGCCCACTTTTGTCATTTATCTAGTTTTAGCATGCATGCAACAAACCAAGGGCAAAACAGTCATTTCACACATCCACATCATAACCATTCAATAGATCTATTTAAGAGGAGTCTAATGCAACTGAGTTTACCCATTTTGGATTTTTCTATGATTTTATATGATTTTCCAAAGTTCACAGCTCAAGGAATTGTATTTAAACCCTAGGTCGACACAGTCGAAGGACTTATACGTAACTATAGCTTCCAGGGGCTTGCACGTTAGAGATCCATGACTAAGTGAACAGAGCGCGTAAATAGAACAAAATCGAGGGGCTAGGTCTGCAAAATGCAAAGGCTCGGGTTAAAATGCGAAACTCTAATAGATCCAGGGGTGTTTTCACAGTTTATGCAAGACACATTAAACAGTGACATAATAAGCAATAATCGAAGGGGTTTTTCTGCAAAACTGCGCCTTCATCTTCTACCTCGCCCCGCGAACGCCGTGGCGGTGGCCGGCGTTCTCGCACGCGCGCCGGCGCGTGGAGACGTGATCTTGAAGCCGAGACGGTTGCCTGAGGTGCCCCAGGCCACGGCGATTCGTTTCCCCAAGGTCTCGTCGCACGGAGTGGCCGGAATCGACGAGGAACGCGCTTGAACTGGAGATGAACCGCGGCGCCGTCCACGCGGCGGTGACGGCGGCGGCGGCTCGGTTCCCGTCAGAGAGGCCGCGGGGAGGGGCCGCGGGGGCGCGGCGAGCTGCGCGGAGAGGTGGCGCGCCCGGCAGAGGTGGCCTGAGAGCGGGGAAGGCGCCGAGGGTGGCCGTCCACGGTGAGGTGGTGGCGCGGCACAGCCATGGAGGTGACATGCATGGCTGGCGGCGATGGAGGCACGGAGCGAGCTCGGGGTCTTGGGGAAAACTATGAGGCGAGTGCCGCGGATCCGGTGCGCACGATGGCTTGGACGGAAGGGACCGGAGACGGCCGGGGCACGAGCTCGCAGAGAGCTTGGCCATGGCAGCAGCCATGGCGGAGCTGCTGCCCTGTTGTACTGAGGGGGAGATGCAGGGAGTAGAGGAGGGCGAGTGGAGATTGAGGGAGCTGGCGCTCTCGGCTTGTAGAGGAAGGGAGGAGCTGCTGCTTCACTTTATGGCCGGCCGGCGGCCACGGCGGGTGCGGGCAGGGCGCCATCACCGCGTGGGCGACGCCGAGAGGAGAAGAGGGCCAGTGGTGGCTGGGTGAAATGGGTCCGTAGACCGCGAACGGACGGCAAGTGGGACCGGGCGAGGAGAAGGAGTAGGGGTTCGTGGACTGGGTGTTCGGAGGTGCGGGCTGTGGGTCCCACGGCTGGATCTCGTCATCCGTCCCGGGCGGGAAAACGGTCGCGCGTGGGTCCCGCTGGTCAATGACACAAAAGGGAAAAAGAAATATGGAAAAAGGAAAACTCTCTTTGACTGCTGAAAACCCCCGTCCAGATTTCGCATTTTGGAGCAACCTAGAGGCTGAATTTGACCAAACCCAAATTACAAGAAGTGTTCTAAATTTTGTTCTCTATAACTTCTTTATAAACATTCATACCATGTTCTGTAGTGAAAGTTGGTTTAAATTTGAATTTAACTTGCTGACCCTGGTTTGACTAACTGAAATCATCGGCTTAGAAATTCTAAAAGTCTATTTTAGGGCCACTTTCATACAATAAATTTTATACCAAGTTGTTCAGGATTTCATGAGCTACAACTTTCTCAAGAAGGGTTTTGCAAGATAATGGATGGAGGTCAACAAAAATTTGAATTTACTAAGTAGGTCAGATTTTGACAGATTTGCTAGTTCCAAAGAGATTAAGCTAAAACACCATGCAAACCTTGATGCATGTCAAAGCACCAATTATCATGAAATTTACTACAAGTTTGGTATATAAAGTCTGGCTTGGATCACCGCAGATTTTGAATTACAAGCACAAACATTATTGAAGGTTTGGTAAAACTGCAGCTTCAATTTAAGTAGAGTCTTTCTTGTTTCAACCTTTTGAATACTCAAATGAAGTCCAAACACTTCCACTCTCGGTGCATTTGAAAGGTGATAAGATTAATTTCACTTCATAGAAAGGAAGATTCTAAAGTTGTATAGTGAAATCAAAAGTAATTTCAGATTCAAATTTGGGATGAGCTGAAATTCAGACTTGGGAATTTTTCTAAGTGTAGACTAGCTTGGGGCTGATTTTATGAGGTATTTGAGGTCAAAATTTAAAATAGCTAAAGGCAGTTTTAAACCATGCTTAGGGTAACAAAAGTAAATTTCACGGTATGTACGACAACTTTAATAATGAAGCTAAGCTCAGTTGCTTAATGAATTCAAAAGTTTTATTAGGGTCCAAATTTATTCACGATCACAATTGGCACCTTCCAACGAATTTCTGGTTTGATTCGGTCTCGACTTTTAAACCTCATAACATATGATTTTTAAGATGGTCGTATTATCAAAGTTGAAGGTAACATTCCGAACTAAGACTTTTGTATTTGGTGTTTTGCATAAAAGCTTGTGGGTGGTGACTTAAACAACCAAACCACGTAGAGTTTCGTATTCTCCTAGAAAATTTTTGACTTAGTGACTTCTCCATCTAGTCTTCGCTACTCTCTAAGCATCATCAAGTCCTAATTCATTATTAACTTGTCTCTAGCTGCGTGTTAAGGCTCTTGGGATGCCGGGGGCATCATACGCACGGGTCAAACCACGAAGAGGGGTGGCCGCCCGACTTGGTGACAGGGTCGGCCGACCCTGGCTCTGGGCTGGCCGGCCCACTCCCATCTCGAGCCTGCTTTTGGAGGTCAGGTTTGCACATTCTATTATTTGTACCTCGCAAACTTTGAGTTTGTTTTACATGAAATTCGGTAAATGATGCTCTACATGATCATGATCTCACATCTCACTTATGCTTGCACAATGTTATTCCTTATGCTAGAGTAATTTTGCCTTTGGACACCTTTATGAATAGGGAACCACTTATGTTTAGTTTGTTGATTCATGAGAGATGAGATAATTGGAGATAACTAAAGGAACCTTCCACATGAGTTAAGAGTTTTTATTTGCAAAAATAAAAAGAGGGTTCCATCTTGGATGATCTCAAGTTTCGATCCCATCTCACCAGTGCCACATATGAGAAAGAGAATTTGTACTTTCATGCTTCCTTGATTGCTTTGAGTGCTATCAAGTTTTGTGCCATTAAAAGAATTCGAATCATTTGAGAATTTTGGCCTTCACATGCACGTTCCATGAAATAAAGTCTCTCAAAAAGGTGTGCAGCAAAATGTCAATAATCCCATCCAAGTTCCGTTTGAAAGAAAGAGAGGCATGGAAGTTGAAAAAAAAAAGAAAAAGAAAAATGATGAGAAAAAAAAAGACTCCATGCCCTTTACTCAAACATGGGATTCAAAACAAGCACCTACAAGAGACAAGTCCCTACATCACACTTGCACTTGGCCAAATCTCACTTGATTATGAATTCTTTCTTGACACTTGATTTGATTCGACAAAATAAGCATGACAGGATAGCATCATTCGTTCAACTACCAAAAGCTCCACAAAAGCCTTAGTAGTGTAGAATGTGAGGAATGTAAAACTCTTGCAAGGACACCTTGTCCTGTGAGTGACTGAGAGCTAGACTTGACATCAGAAAAGTTGGCATGACCTGTTTTGAAAATCTTGAAAACCTCTCTACTCATGTGGTGTGGGAACCTGGAGTTAACTCTGATATATTCTTGTTCCATGTCTCAACATTCCAAAACTTAAGTGTAGACACCGTTGAAATCCTAGGCAAGATGAAATAGTCAGGAGTAACCTTGTGCTTGCTATGGTGGTTGTTGCTGTTATGCCCTTTCCACTTGTGCTTAACTCTCTTCTTTGTTCGAGGACGAGCAAAGGTATAAGTGTGGGGCGTGTTGGCGGTCGATAAAACCCATTTCGACCACCAACATTTCATGTTTTAGAGTACACTTTACCAAGTTTTCACTAATCTCTAACTAGTTCCACGAGTTCTACAAGTTTTCACTAATCTCTAACTAGTTCCACGAGTTGTGCATAAAAGTTGTATGCAGGAGCCCTTCACATTCAAAATCATGGAGAAATAAACAAAACAAAGGCAATGAGGCAAAGGGAGAAGAAATGGGCCAGACCCCAGGGTCGGCCGACCTCCCCATGGTCGCTCGACCCTGGTAGCCCACCAGGCAGCTCAGGGCCCAGGTCACCCGACCAAGGCCCAGGTCGCCCGACCTTGCCACAACGCCAATTTTGACCTGCATGCAAAGAAACACATAACATGTTAAATGCAACCGTTGGATCAAGTATCCAATGCATCCAAGGGCCGAAAGGACATCATACAAGGGATCGATGACGTCAGCAATCCGAGGGAAGGAACATGCAGCCAATCAGAGGCCACCTGACCTTATCCCAAGGTCGGCCGACCCGGCACTGACCCCATTTTGCATGTGCCTCAACCGCCACAACCGCCAACCGGCATTTGGAGTGCATCACAACCGATGGATCAAGGAAGGCGGTGTATCGGGTGGCCGCCCGACCTCCGGGATGGTCGGCCGACCTACCCCCGGGCGGCCGACCACCGACCTATGATGCCCCAGGCATCTCAGGTGCATTACAATTGCATCATTTACATATGTGCATCATCTCATGAACATTTCATATTGAGTGCATAAGTAGACCAAGTCATTTGAATCAATTAAATTCAGTTTTTCCTGATTAGGCCTCAACATTTGTCACTATAACTTTGAATTTGTTGTGATCTAGGTAAAACTTTTTATACCAAACTTGTAGGCAGTTTCATGAGGAGCAACTTTGATAATTGGTGCATTGACAAGCAGTAAGGTTTGCATAGAGTTTAAGGCCATTTTATGTCAATTTATGAAATCTGTCCAAACTTGACCTGTAGAGTAAATTCAAAGTTTCTTGATCTTCAATCCAAAATATTGCAATTCTTTTATTGTGAAAGTTGTAGATCTTGAAATTCTGAACAACATTAGTATAAAACTCTTTGAGTGAATGTGACTGGAAGATGGACTTTTTGAATTTCTAAACTTATGGGTCCTGCTGGTCAAACTGGGGTCAGCAGTTTAAATTCAAATTTAAATCACATTTCTTCAAAGAACTTGGTATTAGGGCTTTTGAAAAAGTTGTAGACCTCGAAGAGTAGAACATTTCATCCAATTGGGGCATTTTCAAATTCAGCCTCTAAGTTGGCCAAAATAGCGAATTGCAGAAGCATGTTCCTTGGCCAAAGCTGACTTTTCCATTTTCGGAGTTGGAATTTCCCTCTTTGTCTCAATGACACGTGGGCCCCACCTGTCGGGTCCTCGGATTCCCGCCGGTGGACAGGTGCTGTGGGTCCCACATGCCCCGTCGCTTCGTACACCCTGTCCACTGCATTGTTTCCCCCTCTCTCTCCCCGGCCCCACCTGTCAGCGTCACCCGGTCTATCGACCAAGTCCACCGCCGTGCCACCTCTCCTCCTCCCCGCTCGCTCACGCCCACGCAGCGGCCGCGCTCTGCCCGCGCCGCGCCGACGCCGGCCGACGCCGAGGCTGCGCCCGGGGCTTCACTTGGACGCTTTTCGGACCGCCTTCATTCCCGAACTCCTCCTCGCTCCCACTTTATCTCGCACTTGTTCCTCCCTGTCTCTCTGCCCAGAGCCGTGCAGTGCACCATCTGCCATTGCCGCCGCGGCAGAGCTCACAACGCCGGCCGCCTCGGGCTGCCTTCCACCCCGCCGACGCGCGCCTCGCACGGCCCACGCCTCCCTCTATCTTCCCTGCACGGTCTCGCCCCTTGCCCTCGCCTCTTTCACACTTCCCCGCGCGCGCCCACACGGCCGCCATTGCCGCCGGCCCCTCGCCGTGGAAGGCCACCTCCCGGCCCTCCCCACGCCTCTAGGACACCACCACCGCCTCGACCTCGCGCACCTTCCGTGCTAGACCTCGTCACCGTAGCCCTACCCCTTCGCCGGATCCGCGTCCGCGCCGCCATCGGCGTTCGCCACCACCCGACCCCGGTTCACCACCGCCGCACGCTTCTCCTCTTCACCGCCGGCGACGAGACCAAGAGTGTCAAGTTCACCGTCGCGGGAGGCACCTCCCCGCCCCGTCTCGGCTCCAAGTTCATGCCCCCCACGCGCCGGCGTAGCCCGGTAGAAGAAGGGGTCGCCATTTTTGCAGAGAGCCCCCTCCCCTTATTGGTTATTTTATCACTGTTTGTTGTGTCTTGTATAAACTGTAAACACACCCCTAGATCTATTAGGGTTTCGCATTTTAACCCGAGCCTTCGCATTTTTGCAGATCTAACCGCGTGCTTAGGAGATTTCTCACGCGTTGTTCACTGAGTCTGAGTGTATTTGCTTGCTAGCCCTAGATGTTTTGAAATAATCACGGATTAGTCCCTGGGTCTATAGTTTTTCCATTTTTAATGCATTATTTTGGCTGTAAACTTTGAAAAATCATAACAATTCAAATAAAATTCTAAAATGGACAAACTCAGTTGCTATGAACTCCTTGTGAGTAGATCTATAGGATGAGTATGATGTGGATGTGTGAAAAGTCTGTTTTGCCCCTAGTCTAATGCTTGCATGTTGAGGGTAAATAAATGGTAAAAGTGGACTAAATAAAACTCCTAAAATGTTGAAACTTGGACAGTGGCTTAGCCAAATAAAATGAGAAAGTGGTTTCAGGGTGCATAAATAATTCCATAGAAAATTTGGTAGCTTGCTAATGATATATGGGTTCCAAAAAGTATTTTTGTGAACCTTGTGAGCACTGTTTTGATGTGCATTTAAAATAGACCTAGATAACTATATGGAAAATAGATGTTCTGTAAAACTATGGATTTTGTGCTTGCTTGTATATGTTGTTCATGCAATGAAATGCTTGCTATAGAAATTTCAGGTCCAGAACCCACTCCTATAAATTATAAAAAATCTGAGAAGCTCGGCTGATAACTTGCTGGAATTTTAATAAATTCATTGTAGCTCCATTATGACTGAAATTTTGGCAGTAGCTTTATGTGGTATACTTCTACATGTGATAAATAACTGAGCTCATTTGGGGCTGTATAATAGTATGGGCTTGACATGAGCACTTTAAGTCAATAAATGGATAAACTTGTATACTGGGCCTAGGTATATTTCATGTGAGAGTGTAATATTGCTTGCTACACCATGTGCCACGCGACAAGTTTCTTGTGATGTTATAAATAATAAGTGGAACTAGATTCGGTGGTGGTTTGTACGATTTCTTAGTGATGGGTTGTACGATTTCTTAAATGATGGGTTGTACGATTTCTTAGTGAAGGTGTTAAGTTTTCTTATCATGGGATGTGTATGGGCTAAGAATACTTGAGTCATTTCGTCACAAGCTACTTGACCATGCCTTTTGTTTCACTTGCACCTCATGCATACATTTGCAATTCGTTGCACTCATGGTTGCACTATGTCATGCATATAACTTGTACCATATGCATGTATTTGCATTCTCTTGCACTCACTTGCATATTATACCATGCATATAGATCCCGCGAACGAAGGACAAACGCAGGAGCAGCCGCTGATCGAATAGCCAGACGAAGAGCCCCTGCACCAAGAATTGGTTTTTCCTCAACCTGAAGACGGAGGGTCGCTAATCATATCCGTTCCTGTTTCAAGGGGTTGCCTGGGGCAAAGCCCCACAACCCGGCAAACTAACTTAGATTAGTTTGTTGGTTTCCATAAGAATAATCAAAGGTAGGCAGGACCATGATTCTCCCAGCTATTATGGTTATGATTGATGATTACGCATCTACATTAGGAGTTGGTTGAAACCAATTGCATTAGATTCCCTAGCCGCCCTGGTCCTAGCACCTATACCTAGAGTTCGCAGGACGTGTGCCTAGAATGGTTAGGTGCGAGTAGATACGAGTGAATAAAGGTCACTCATCCCGTAGGGATTACTTTTCAAAAGAAGAAATCTCACCATTATGGAATTTACTATGGTTATATTTTGTTTTAAATGGAGACTAGGCGGAGATATGCGTTTGTATGATGAAAGTTGGAATAATGTGTGGTGGACTCCGTCCGAGTCGCATAAGGCCGGACGTTGTTCGCCTATTGGTCGGCATAACATTGCTAGAGTGCTTATCTGGGATAATGGACCAATGAAGTCTTACTTGTGCTATCCGAAGAACAGAGACAGATTCCTACTATTACACCTTGGGTTGTAGTCGAAGGAGGGCTGACCCAGTACGCCGAGGTATCGCTCCTAAGGCGGCACAACCTGGGAACTACAGAAGGATTGAATCGAACTTGGGATGGGACAAGTGGAGATGGGGAGCATATGTGAGAACACCGGGGGTTAGTAAGCATATGCCACCTGGTACTTCTAGTTATTCCCGGGAATATAAAAATCGATTCGAATAGCTGATGCTCACCAGGTGTGAGAATGCCAATACCACTGACGGGCAAAGTAGTAATCCACTTGAATATGTTGTATTATGAATTTATGGTTTTGAATACTACATGCTTGGATATACATGCTTTACTTTCATGCAACTTATTATTGTACTCATGATTAGTATTACTGGTATGATGAACTAAGCAGCTGTCAAATCCTGCTTCTATATGATAAATCAAGCAGCTGTCAAATCCTGCTTCCACATGTTAACTTGATCCTGTTTAAAATCAACAGCTAAGGATCAAACTCTTAGTGAGCAAGCTTTGCATCAGCCGTAAGCCTTTTCCATTAAGTCCTCCTGAGTAATTAGTACTCAGGGTTTGCCCCCATTTTTGGAGCGCAGGTACTGATGGCCTCTGGACAGTTGGTTGGAGGTGGGTAGAACCGGTGGGCTCGGTGCTACTCGCCTTGTTCGTATCTCCATGAAGATTTCTTAAGTATTATGATTCCGCTGCGAGACGTTTTCGAGAACGCTTCCGCTATATTTTGAACTTGTACTTGATTCCATATATTTTGGTTTGTAAACTGAGTCTATCTATCTTATAATCTAACTGGTGATGATGTAACTGTTGTGGCTCCATCGAGAGTCGGATGTGTTTGATGTTGGTTCCTGTGGGATTTGGTGTTATCGAGAGCCCGTAGGACTCTCGACGAACTACTCGGTTTATTCTGGCCTAAGTGCACTGCGAGCTAGAGGTGGCAGGTGTGCTTAGTCTGGATTAAGCAGGGCGGTTTCGCCACAGCTGGTATTAGAGCCAATCATACACAGACAACGGTTATAACATCAAGTTTTGGTTTCCAAAACTATTTTTGAAAACCCTTTCAAGTAATTCAAAAATGAGAGTATGCGATATGCCCATATTAAGGATGTTAGTGTTATCCAGTGACATTGCTGACATTCTGACCTAGATAGAACTCATATGCATATTCGACGCTTTGGGAGCAACTTTTCGGCCATACCAGACCCCAGTACTGGAGGAATGCTATTGGGATTTGCGAACGGTTGTAAACCCTGCATTCATGCTATATATGTAAAAACTCTTTAAGGGTGGTTTGGGGATCCACCTTCTTCTCGACAATCCCCAGTACTGGTGGAAAGTCAGGCTTTGAGAAAAGGTGCAAAGGCCCACTCAACGTTGTCCACACAGTGGTCACGTGTGGATGCCACACTAGGTGGTAATGTATGAGCATGCATTCTTTTGCAGGTACACTAACCACGTGCAAAATTAAGAACGGCTAGAGAACGACTAGTTGCATTAAAGAGAGACGTGCATATATGTCACGGAATTATCGCTAGCTATATATAAAGTACATAGGATGTGTGATGTGAGACCGAATAGGACGAATCATGCATCATGTATCTCTTACTATCATTTTGGGGATATTACTAAAAGACAAATGGAATAAATCGTGAATTAAGCATACCTTCTGCACGTTTCACTACATAATCTGTCAATTGTATGCAACTAATACATGTCGCTAATTAAAAGCCTCTCGTATGGAAACAGATGGCCGAGAACAACCCAAACGTGCACGGTCAGAAGCAGCCCCTATCCCCAAGCCGGTTCACTTGCCCACGGTTCAGGAGAATGGGTGGCGTCATATGAGTTGTCAGGACACTAACATTGAGTGACGTTAGAGCCTTTTTGATAAGCACCTGAAGACGTATGTCGTAATCAGGTGCAATCTGAAAATGAATGACAGGGGCCACAAATCTGAAACTTCACCCTCTCATTAACCTAACATGTACGAAGTCATTTCTTCTCCACGTGTAAGGCACAAGACAAGGAACAACTTTTCTAAGAATGTCTTAGCATAAGAATGCACGGATTTGGAGCAGTTTTAAATTTAATCAGTGGCTGTTCCAGGCTGGACTGGAAACCCGAGTGCAGCTAGTAAATCGACCTTGCACCGTCGTCCCAGCCAGATTTGTAGAAGTGACCTATAAGAAAGGTGTAGGGGACTAATCATTGGACAATTTTTGTATTTGGACTTCCACCCAAATCGATTGATTTGACGCCCATATCGACGAGATTCAGAAGTGCTGTCCTGCCTCTAAAGCTTCACACGAGTTTTCCATTTAGTATATGCGATTGTCCAAACCTACAACATGATGGCTAACACTTTATGTGCAATCAAGATATTCTGTTCACTTACATGCTTTCATGTATTCAGAATATATTTATGGTGCTATGATCTTTTTATCACCGCATTGATTGCATTAAAGTTGTTAGACTAATCATATTTGGCCTCATTCATGTAGATGGTTACTCCACCAGAGACGTCTGCACAAGGGGCTGCCCATGGGGCACAATTTCCTCCCCAGTTGGCTGCTCTAGTCGCTCAGCAAGGTCAAATCATCAACATGCTCGTCTAAGAGCAACAACGACGCAATCCGCAAGAGATCAGTTACACCGAATTTGCGGCACTACAACTGCCAATCTTCACCACTGCCACAGATCCCTTGGGTGCTGATGACTGGCTTCGGATCATCAAGTCCAAGTTCAGTCTACTGCCCCGCCTCACTGAGCAACAGAAGGCTCACTTTGCGGCACAGTGCCTACATGGTCCCTCGGGGGCCTGGTATCCTTCTTTCCTGGCAATGCAACCAGCCGGGCACTAGGTCACGTGGGATGAGTTCCAAGCGGCTTTTCAGGCTCACTATCTCCCGCCTAGCCTCATCGAGCTCAAGCAACGGGAATTTCGTGCACTTCAACAAGGGAACCTGTCTGTACTCGAGTACGTGCAGGTCTTCATCCGCCTGTCGCAGTACTCCCCGGAGGATGTCGACACCGACCCACGTAGGGCCGCCCGTCTATTGGGTGGGTTAAACCCCACTCTGCTGACTCACTTGGGGCGCCACTACGACAGTTTCACCGAGTTGGTAGATGCCGCCATCGACATGGAGCATCGCCTCTGCGAGGCCCATGAGGACCAGCGGAGGAAGAGACTTGCAAGCACACCTCCATTGAGTTTATCTCAGCGGCAATGGGTCGTGCATCGCCCACTATCCCACATATCTCACAATGACATGCGCCAACAGCAAGAGTAACACTGTGGGACACAACAACTCCTGTCTTCATTTCGTATACCGCCTCATCCACCTGTTTCAGTGCCACCGGCCAAACCAAGTGCCAGATACCCCTGCTACAAGTGTGGGAAGACTGGCCATTTCAGCAAGAATTGTCTTGCCCTTCGACAAAGCCAGGCACCAGTGTTGATTAGAGACAACCAACGTCAGAATAAGAAGAAAGGACCAAAGCGAGATCCAGCCCCAACAGAAGGTCATGTGCACTATACCCACGTAGATCAGATTCTAGAAGGTGAACCAGTGTTAGCAAGCACATTTCTTGTCAACGCGCACCCCACAGTGGTTTTGTTTGACTCCGGAGCATCACACACCTTCATTAGCAGGCATATGTAACAAAACATGGGTATCACATTGATAATATGAAGACAAAATATACATCACAGCCCCGGGGTCACCTATCGACATGAATCAGATTGTGAGGCACCTACGCTTGTGCATAGGCACAGAGAATTTCTATGTTGATCCTATAGTACTTCCTAACCAGGGGATTGACATTATCTTAGGGTTGGATTGGATGAAAGAGCACAATGTCTTGTTGGATATTACTAGCAGGACAGTTCAAATGAAGTCTAGAAGGAGTGGAAAAACCATGCACATTCATCTACCAATTCACAAACAGCTGTCACATACGATAAATGCCACAGAAGCTCAGCTGATCGAGAAGATACCGGTGGTTTCTGACTTTTCAGATGTGTTTCCGAAAGAGCTTCCCAGACTTCCACCGGACAGAGATGTTGAGTTCGCCATCGAGCTTGTACCTAGCACCGCACCCGTCTCCCGAAGGCCATACAGAATGGCACCGAATGAGTTGAAAGAGCTGAAAGTGCAGCTGCAAGAACAACTAGATAAAGGGTTCATTCGACCTAGCTCATCACCTTGGGGTTGCCCAGCCCTCTTTGTTGAAAAGAAGGACCAAGGCGGTAAAAGGCTATGTGTTGATTACCGGCCTTTGAATGCTGTCACCGTCAAAAATAAGTACCCACTGCCACACATTGACATCTTGTTTGATTAGTTAGCTGGAGCTAAGGTCTTTTCAAAAATCGATTTGAGGTCTGGCTACTATCAAATAAAGATCCGAGAAGAAGATATTCCCAAGACAGCTTTCTCGACTAGATATAGCTTGTATGAGTATTTGGTTATATCCTTTGGGTTAACCAATGCACCGGCTTTCTTCATGTACATGATGAATTCGGTGTTCATGAATGAACTTGATAAGGTTGTAGTGGTGTTCATTGATGACATATTGGTCTACTCTAAAAGTGAGGAAGAACACAAAGAGCACTTGAGGATAGTACTCACTCGGCTTAGAGAGCACAAACTCTATGCCAAGTTTAGTAAGTGTGCATTCTGGCTGAAGGAAGTAAGTTTCTTAGGCCACATTCTATCTAAAAAGGGGGTAGCAGTTGATCCTAGCAAGGTAAAGGATGTTCTAAATTGGAAGCAACCCGAGACAGTGACTGAGATTCGGAGTTTCCTTGGTTTAGCGGGCTACTACCGCCGCTTCATTAAGGACTTCTCCAAGACTGCAAAGCCAATGACCTCGCTAACAAAGAAAAACGCAAAATACCTATGGAGTTCGAAATGTGAAGAAGCCTTTCAAACGTTGAAGAAATTGTTAACATCTGCACCAGTCCTGGCTCAACCGGACGTCACTAAGCCATTTGATGTGTATTGTGATGCCTCTGGCAATGGGCTTGGCTGTGTCTTAATGCAAGAAGGGAGAGTAATTGCCTACGCCTCGCGCCAACTAAGAAAACATGAAGCCAACTACCCGACACATGATCTTGAGCTAGCAGCAGTTGTGCACGCACTGAAGATATGGAGACACTATCTGCTAGGCAACACTTGCCACATATACACTGACCACAAGAGTCTCAAGTACATTTTCACCCAACCCGAATTAAATATGAGACAAAGACGGTGGTTAGAGTTGATAAAGGACTATGACTTAGAGGTTCATTACCATCTTGGCAAAGCAAATGTGGTAGCAGACGCGTTAAGCCGCAAGGCTCATTGCAACTTCTTTGAGGCTCATCCAACAGTGAGAGTACTATGTTGTGAGATTTGGGAAATAGAAATGCCAACGGTGCTGGAAGCTGAACTTTACAATCTTGTCATTGAACCAACCATAAAAGATTAAATCATTGTAGCACAAAGGAAAGATAAGGGCATGGCACACATCCGAGATGGAATCAATGAAAAGAAGAAGGCTTGTTTCAGGCTTGATGAAGAGGGTGTCTTGTGGTTCAAAAATCGCTTAGTGGTACGAAAGGACATGGAGCTAAGGAAGAAAATCCTAAATGAAGCTCACACCTCCATGTTCACCATGCACCCGGGCAGCAATAAGATGTACCAAGACTTAAAGCAAAAATTTTGGTAGACCCGTATGAAACAGGAGATCGCCAAATATGTGTCCGAGTGTGACGTGTGTCAGAGGGTAAAAGTTGATCACCTAAAGCCTGCGGGTATGCTTCAACCATTAGCAGTTCCAGCCTGAAAATGGGAGGACATACATATGAACTTCATTGTGGGTTTGCCTCGCACACAGAAGGGGTATGATTCCATATGGGTGATTATCGACCGATTCACAAAATCAGCTCACTTCATTCCTGTGAAAACAATTTACCATGCCAAGACCTATGCCGAACTTTATATAGCCAGGATTGTCTCCCTGCACGGTGTTCCTCAAACAATCACTTCAGACAGAGGCTCACTATTTGTGTCCCGCTTCCGGGAGCAGTTGCAAACTGCTCTTGGAACCAACTTAATTCGAAGTTCAGCATACCCCCCTCAAACTAGTGGCCAAGTTGAAAGAGTGAACCAGATCCTAGAAGACATGTTGAGGGCATGTGCTTTGACCTATTCCACCAAGTGGGATGAGTGTCTTCCCATGGCAGAGTTTGCTTACAACAACAGCTACCAAAAGAGTTTGGATATGGCACCCTTCGAAGCTCTTTATGGTAGGAGATGTAGAACACCACTCAACTGGTCTGAACCAGGTGAACGGGTCACATTCGGTCCAGATTTGGTAACACAAGCCGAAGAATAAGTAAAACTCATACACAGTCACCTAAAAAGAGCTCAGTCCCGACAGAAGAGTTACTTAGATAAGAAGAGGAGACCACTAGTCTTTGAGAAGGGTGATCATGTGTATCTCCGGGTGTCACCTATGAAAGGGGTGCATCGGGTTGGAGTAAAAGGCAAGTTAGCACCACGGTACGTTGGTCCGTTCAAAATCACAGAGCAATGTGGGCTAGTGGCTTACCGGTTAGAGTTACCACCACACCTAGCTGCGGTTCATGACGTGTTGCATGTCTCGCAACTCAAGAAGTGTTTACGAGTGCTAGAGTAAGTGATTGATACATCTTAGATCCAGATTGAACCTGACCTCACTTATGAAGAGAAGTCCACAAAAATCCTCAACCAAAAGCAAAGAGCAACACGACGAAGAACCGTTAACTTCTACAAAATGCAATGGAGAAATCACTCCGAAGAAGGGGCAACTTGGGAACAAGAAGAATATTTGCGAACGAAATATCTTGGTTTTCCTCCATCCACTTCAAATGAGTATGTCCCATAGTTTTAATTCTCAGATTCGTATTTGAATACATACACAATGCACTCTCCTTTAACTTATCCACCCACATCACATCAAAATCTCGGGACGAGATTTCTTTAAGGGGGGTGGGTTGTGATGCCCCAGGCATCTCAGGTGCATTACAATTGCATCATTGACATATGTGCATCATCTCAAGAACATTTCATATTGAGTGGATAAGTAGACCAAGTCATTTGAATCAATTAAATTCAGTTTTTCCTAAATAGGCCTCAACATTTGTCACTATAACTTTGAATGTGTTGTGATCTAGGTGAAACTTTTTATACCAAACTTGTAGGCAATTTCATGATGAGCAACTTAAGTAATTGGTGTATTGACATGCAGTAAGGTTTACATAGAGTTTAAGGCCATTTTATGTCAATTTATGAAATCTGTCCAAACTTGACCTGTAGAGTAAATTCACAATTTCTTGATCTTAAATCCACAATCTTGCAATGCTTTTATTGAAAAAGTTGTAGATCTTGAAATTCTGAACAACATTGGTATAAAACTCTTTGAGTGAATGTGACCAAAAAAATGGACTTTTTGAATTTCTAAACTTATGGGTCCTGCTGGTCAAACTGGGGTCAGCAGTTTAAATTCAAATTTAAACCACATTTCTTCACCGAACTTGGTATTAGGGCTTTTTGCAAAGTTGTAGGGCTCGAAGAGTAGAACATTTCATCCAATTGGGGCATTTTGAAATTCAGCCCCTAAGTTGGCCAA